>OZ059895.1:0-10000000 GCA_964057225.1 Auanema rhodensis
TGAAGCGAGTTACATACAAGTGCACATCACGTGTACATTTAATTAGCATAAATTAAAGTTCACGTAAATTCAAAGTCATGGTTACCATGCACCAATATCAATAAAAATTTGTTTTTAGACTAATATGGACATGGGGAATCTAATTTTGAAAACCGCATCTCTTTATCTTTCACGTGAAGCGAGTTACATACCAAGTGCACATCACGTGTACATTTAATTAGCATAAATTAAAGTTCACGTAAATTTCAAAGTCATGGTTACCATGCACCAATATCAATAAAAATTTGGTTTTAGACTAATATGGACATGGGGAATCTAATTTTGAAAACCGCATCTCTTTATCTTTCACGTGAAGCGAGTTACATACCAAGTGCACATCACGTGTACATTTAATTAGCATAAATTAAAGTTCACGTAAATTTCAAAGTCATGGTTACCATGCACCAATACCAATAAAATTTGTTTTTCAGACTAATATGGACATGGGGAATCTAATTTTGAAAACCGCATCTCTTTATCTTTCACGTGAAGCGAGTTACATACCAAGTGCACATCACGTGTACATTTAATTAGCATAAATTAAAGTTCACGTAAATTTCAAAGTCATGGTTACCATGCACCAATATCAATAAAAATTTGTTTTTAGACTAATATGGACATGGGGAATCTAATTTTGAAAACCGCATCTCTTTATCTTTCACGTGAAGCGAGTTACATACCAAGTGCACATCACGTGTACATTTAATTAGCATAAATTAAAGTTCACGTAAATTTCAAAGTCATGGTTACCATGCACCAATATCAATAAAATTTGTTTTTAGACTAATATGGACATGGGGAATCTAATTTTGAAAACCGCATCTCTTTATCTTTCACGTGAAGCGAGTTACATACCAAGTGCACATCACGTGTACATTTAATTAGCATAAATTAAAGTTCACGTAAATTTCAAAGTCATGGTTACCATGCACCAATATCAATAAAAATTTGTTTTTAGACTAATATGGACATGGGGAATCTAATTTTGAAAACCGCATCTCTTTATCTTTCACGTGAAGCGAGTTACATACCAAGTGCACATCACGTGTACATTTAATTAGCATAAATTAAAGTTCACGTAAATTTCAAAGTCATGGTTACCCATGCACCAATATCAATAAAAATTTGTTTTTAGACTAATATGGACATGGGGAATCTAATTTTGAAAACCGCATCTCTTAATCTTTCACGTGAAGCGAGTTACATACCAAGTGCACATCACGTGTACATTTAATTAGCATAAATTAAAGTTCACGTAAATTTCAAAGTCATGGTTACCATGCACCAATATCAATAAAAATTTGTTTTTAGACTAATATGGACATGGGGAATCTAATTTTGAAAACCGCATCTCTTTATCTTTCACGTGAAGCGAGTTACATACCAAGTGCACATCACGTGTACATTTAATTAGCATAAATTAAAGTTCACGTAAATTTCAAAGTCATGGTTACCATGCACCAATATCAATAAAAATTTGTTTTTAGACTAATATGGACATGGGGAATCTAATTTTGAAAACCGCATCTCTTTATCTTTCACGTGAAGCGAGTTACATACCAAGTGCACATCACGTGTACATTTAATTAGCATAAATTAAAGTTCACGTAAATTTCAAAGTCATGGTTACCATGCACCAATATCAATAAAAATTTGTTTTTAGACTAATATGGACATGGGGAATCTAATTTTGAAAACCGCATCTCTTTATCTTTCACGTGAAGCGAGTTACATACCAAGTGCACATCACGTGTACATTTAATTAGCATAAATTAAAGTTCACGTAAATTTCAAAGTCATGGTTACCATGCACCAATATCAATAAAAATTTGTTTTTAGACTAATATGGACATGGGGAATCTAATTTGAAAACCGCATCTCTTTATCTTTCACGTGAAGCGAGTTACATACCAAGTGCACATCACGTGTACATTTAATTAGCATAAATTAAAGTTCACGTAAATTTCAAAGTCATGGTTACCATGCACCAATATCAATAAAAATTTGTTTTTAGACTAATATGGACATGGGGAATCTAATTTGAAAAACCGCATCTCTTTATCTTTCACGTGAAGCGAGTTACATACCAAGTGCACATCACGTGTACATTTAATTAGCATAAATTAAAGTTCACGTAAATTTCAAAGTCATGGTTACCATGCACCAATATCAATAAAAATTTGTTTTTAGACTAATATGGACATGGGGAATCTAATTTTGAAACCGCATCTCTTTATCTTTCACGTGAAGCGAGTTACATACCAAGTGCACATCACGTGTACATTTAATTAGCATAAATTAAAGTTCACGTAAATTTCAAAGTCATGGTTACCATGCACCAATATCAATAAAAATTTGTTTTTAGACTAATATGGACATGGGGAATCTAATTTTGAAAACCGCATCTCTTTATCTTTCACGTGAAGCGAGTTACATACCAAGTGCACATCACGTGTACATTTAATTAGCATAAATTAAAGTTCACGTAAATTTCAAAGTCATGGTTACCATGCACCAATATCAATAAAAATTTGTTTTTAGACTAATATGGACATGGGGAATCTAATTTTGAAAACCGCATCTCTTTATCTTTCACGTGAAGCGAGTTACATACCAAGTGCACATCACGTGTACATTTAATTAGCATAAATTAAAGTTCACGTAAATTTCAAAGTCATGGTTACCATGCACCAATATCAATAAAAATTTGTTTTTAGACTAATATGGACATGGGGAATCTAATTTGAAAACCGCATCTCTTTATCTTTCACGTGAAGCGAGTTACATACCAAGTGCACATCACGTGTACATTTAATTAGCATAAATTAAAGTTCACGTAAATTTCAAAGTCATGGTTACCATGCACCAATATCAATAAAAATTTGTTTTTAGACTAATATGGACATGGGGAATCTAATTTTGAAAACCGCATCTCTTTATCTTTCACGTGAAGCGAGTTACATACCAAGTGCACATCACGTGTACATTTAATTAGCATAAATTTAAAGTTCACGTAAATTTCAAAGTCATGGTTACCATGCACCAATATCAATAAAAATTTGTTTTTAGACTAATATGGACATGGGGAATCTAATTTTGAAACCGCATCTCTTTATCTTTCACGTGAAGCGAGTTACATACCAAGTGCACATCACGTGTACATTTAATTAGCATAAATTAAAGTTCACGTAAATTTCAAAGTCATGGTTACCATGCACCAATATCAATAAAAATTTGTTTTTAGACTAATATGGACATGGGGAATCTAATTTTGAAAACCGCATCTCTTTATCTTTCACGTGAAGCGAGTTACATACCAAGTGCACATCACGTGTACATTTAATTAGCATAAATTAAAGTTCACGTAAATTTCAAAGTCATGGTTACCATGCACCAATATCAATAAAAATTTGTTTTTAGACTAATATGGACATGGGGAATCTAATTTGAAAACCGCATCTCTTTATCTTTCACGTGAGCGAGTTACATACCAAGTGCACATCACGTGTACATTTAATTAGCATAAATTAAAGTTCACGTAAATTTCAAAGTCATGGTTACCATGCACCAATATCAATAAAAATTTGTTTTTAGACTAATATGGACATGGGGAATCTAATTTTGAAAACCGCATCTCTTTATCTTTCACGTGAAGCGAGTTACATACCAAGTGCACATCACGTGTACATTTAATTAGCATAAATTAAAGTTCACGTAAATTTCAAAGTCATGGTTACCATGCACCAATATCAATAAAAATTTGTTTTTAGACTAATATGGACATGGGGAATCTAATTTTGAAAACCGCATCTCTTTATCTTTCACGTGAAGCGAGTTACATACCAAGTGCACATCACGTGTACATTTAATTAGCATAAATTAAAGTTCACGTAAATTTCAAAGTCATGGTTACCATGCACCAATATCAATAAAAATTTGTTTTTAGACTAATATGGACATGGGGAATCTAATTTTGAAACCGCATCTCTTTATCTTTCACGTGAAGCGAGTTACATACCAAGTGCACATCACGTGTACATTTAATTAGCATAAATTAAAGTTCACGTAAATTTCAAAGTCATGGTTACCATGCACCAATATCAATAAAAATTTGTTTTTAGACTAATATGGACATGGGGAATCTAATTTTGAGAACCGCATCTCTTTATCTTTCACGTGAAGCGAGTTACATACCAAGTGCACATCACGTGTACATTTAATTAGCATAAATTAAAGTTCACGTAAATTTCAAAGTCATGGTTACCATGCACCAATATCAATAAAAATTTGTTTTTAGACTAATATGGACATGGGGAATCTAATTTTGAAAACCGCATCTCTTTATCTTTCACGTGAAGCGAGTTACATACCAAGTGCACATCACGTGTACATTTAATTAGCATAAATTAAAGTTCACGTAAATTTCAAAGTCATGGTTACCATGCACCAATATCAATAAAAATTTGTTTTTAGACTAATATGGACATGGGGAATCTAATTTTGAAAACCGCATCTCTTTATCTTTCACGTGAAGCGAGTTACATACCAAGTGCACATCACGTGTACATTTAATTAGCATAAATTAAAGTTCACGTAAATTTCAAAGTCATGGTTACCATGCACCAATATCAATAAAAATTTGTTTTTAGACTAATATGGACATGGGGAATCTAATTTTGAAAACCGCATCTCTTTATCTTTCACGTGAAGCGAGTTACATACCAAGTGCACATCACGTGTACATTTAATTAGCATAAATTAAAGTTCACGTAAATTTCAAAGTCATGGTTACCATGCACCAATATCAATAAAAATTTGTTTTTAGACTAATATGGACATGGGGAATCTAATTTTGAAAACCGCATCTCTTTATCTTTCACGTGAAGCGAGTTACATACCAAGTGCACATCACGTGTACATTTAATTAGCATAAATTAAAGTTCACGTAAATTTCAAAGTCATGGTTACCATGCACCAATATCAATAAAAATTTGTTTTTAGACTAATATGGACATGGGGAATCTAATTTTGAAAACCGCATCTCTTTATCTTTCACGTGAAGCGAGTTACATACCAAGTGCACATCACGTGTACATTTAATTAGCATAAATTAAAGTTCACGTAAATTTCAAAGTCATGGTTACCATGCACCAATATCAATAAAAATTTGTTTTTAGACTAATATGGACATGGGGAATCTAATTTTGAAACCGCATCTCTTTATCTTTCACGTGAAGCGAGTTACATACCAAGTGCACATCACGTGTACATTTAATTAGCATAAATTAAAGTTCACGTAAATTTCAAAGTCATGGTTACCATGCACCAATATCAATAAAAATTTGTTTTTAGACTAATATGGACATGGGGAATCTAATTTTGAAACCGCATCTCTTTATCTTTCACGTGAAGCGAGTACATACCAAGTGCACATCACGTGTACATTTAATTAGCATAAATTAAAGTTCACGTAAATTTCAAAGTCATGGTTACCATGCACCAATATCAATAAAAATTTGTTTTTAGACTAATATGGGACATGGGGAATCTAATTTTGAAAACCGCATCTCTTTATCTTTCACGTGAAGCGAGTTACATACCAAGTGCACATCACGTGTACATTTAATTAGCATAAATTAAAGTTCACGTAAATTTCAAAGTCATGGTTACCATGCACCAATATCAATAAAAATTTGTTTTTAGACTAATATGGACATGGGGAATCTAATTTTGAAAACCGCATCTCTTTATCTTTCACGTGAAGCGAGTTACATACCAAGTGCACATCACGTGTACATTTAATTAGCATAAATTAAAGTTCACGTAAATTTCAAAGTCATGGTTACCATGCACCAATATCAATAAAAATTTGTTTTTAGACTAATATGGACATGGGGAATCTAATTTGAAAACCGCATCTCTTTATCTTTCACGTGAAGCGAGTTACATACCAAGTGCACATCACGTGTACATTTAATTAGCATAAATTAAAGTTCACGTAAATTTCAAAGTCATGGTTACCATGCACCAATATCAATAAAAATTTGTTTTTAGACTAATATGGACATGGGGAATCTAATTTTGAAAACCGCATCTCTTTATCTTTCACGTGAAGCGAGTTACATACCAAGTGCACATCACGTGTACATTTAATTAGCATAAATTAAAGTTCACGTAAATTTCAAAGTCATGGTTACCATGCACCAATATCAATAAAAATTTGTTTTTAGACTAATATGGACATGGGGAATCTAATTTTGAAAACCGCATCTCTTTATCTTTCACGTGAAGCGAGTTACATACCAAGTGCACATCACGTGTACATTTAATTAGCATAAATTAAAGTTCACGTAAATTTCAAAGTCATGGTTACCATGCACCAATATCAATAAAAATTTGTTTTTAGACTAATATGGACATGGGGAATCTAATTTTGAGAACCGCATCTCTTTATCTTTCACGTGAAGCGAGTTACATACCAAGTGCACATCACGTGTACATTTAATTAGCATAAATTAAAGTTCACGTAAATTTCAAAGTCATGGTTACCATGCACCAATATCAATAAAATTTGTTTTTAGACTAATATGGACATGGGGAATCTAATTTTGAAAACCGCATCTCTTTATCTTTCACGTGAAGCGAGTTACATACCAAGTGCACATCACGTGTACATTTAATTAGCATAAATTAAAGTTCACGTAAATTTCAAAGTCATGGTTACCATGCACCAATATCAATAAAAATTTGTTTTTAGACTAATATGGACATGGGGAATCTAATTTTGAAAACCGCATCTCTTTATCTTTCACGTGAAGCGAGTTACATACCAAGTGCACATCACGTGTACATTTAATTAGCATAAATTAAAGTTCACGTAAATTTCAAAGTCATGGTTACCATGCACCAATATCAATAAAAATTTGTTTTTAGACTAATATGGACATGGGGAATCTAATTTTGAAAACCGCATCTCTTTATCTTTCACGTGAAGCGAGTTACATACCAAGTGCACATCACGTGTACATTTAATTAGCATAAATTAAAGTTCACGTAAATTTCAAAGTCATGGTTACCATGCACCAATATCAATAAAAATTTGTTTTTAGACTAATATGGACATGGGGAATCTAATTTTGAAAACCGCATCTCTTTATCTTTCACGTGAAGCGAGTTACATACCAAGTGCACATCACGTGTACATTTAATTAGCATAAATTAAAGTTCACGTAAATTTCAAAGTCATGGTTACCATGCACCAATATCAATAAAAATTTGTTTTTAGACTAATATGGACATGGGGAATCTAATTTTGAAAACCGCATCTCTTTATCTTTCACGTGAAGCGAGTTACATACCAAGTGCACATCACGTGTACATTTAATTAGCATAAATTAAAGTTCACGTAAATTTCAAAGTCATGGTTACCATGCACCAATATCAATAAAAATTTGTTTTTAGACTAATATGGACATGGGGAATCTAATTTTGAAAACCGCATCTCTTTATCTTTCACGTGAAGCGAGTTACATACCAAGTGCACATCACGTGTACATTTAATTAGCATAAATTAAAGTTCACGTAAATTTCAAAGTCATGGTTACCATGCACCAATATCAATAAAAATTTGTTTTTAGACTAATATGGACATGGGGAATCTAATTTTGAAAACCGCATCTCTTTATCTTTCACGTGAAGCGAGTTACATACCAAGTGCACATCACGTGTACATTTAATTAGCATAAATTAAAGTTCACGTAAATTTCAAAGTCATGGTTACCATGCACCAATATCAATAAAAATTTGTTTTTAGACTAATATGGACATGGGGAATCTAATTTTGAAAACCGCATCTCTTTATCTTTCACGTGAAGCGAGTTACATACCAAGTGCACATCACGTGTACATTTAATTAGCATAAATTAAAGTTCACGTAAATTTCAAAGTCATGGTTACCATGCACCAATATCAATAAAAATTTGTTTTTAGACTAATATGGACATGGGGAATCTAATTTTGAAAACCGCATCTCTTTATCTTTCACGTGAAGCGAGTTACATACCAAGTGCACATCACGTGTACATTTAATTAGCATAAATTAAAGTTCACGTAAATTTCAAAGTCATGGTTACCATGCACCAATATCAATAAAAATTTGTTTTTAGACTAATATGGACATGGGGAATCTAATTTTGAAACCGCATCTCTTTATCTTTCACGTGAAGCGAGTTACATACCAAGTGCACATCACGTGTACATTTAATTAGCATAAATTAAAGTTCACGTAAATTTCAAAGTCATGGTTACCATGCACCAATATCAATAAAATTTGTTTTTAGACTAATATGGACATGGGGAATCTAATTTTGAAAACCGCATCTCTTTATCTTTCACGTGAAGCGAGTTACATACCAAGTGCACATCACGTGTACATTTAATTAGCATAAATTAAAGTTCACGTAAATTTCAAAGTCATGGTTACCATGCACCAATATCAATAAAAATTTGTTTTTAGACTAATATGGACATGGGGAATCTAATTTTGAAAACCGCATCTCTTTATCTTTCACGTGAAGCGAGTTACATACCAAGTGCACATCACGTGTACATTTAATTAGCATAAATTAAAGTTCACGTAAATTTCAAAGTCATGGTTACCATGCACCAATATCAATAAAAATTTGTTTTTAGACTAATATGGACATGGGGAATCTAATTTTGAAAACCGCATCTCTTTATCTTTCACGTGAAGCGAGTTACATACCAAGTGCACATCACGTGTACATTTAATTAGCATAAATTAAAGTTCACGTAAATTTCAAAGTCATGGTTACCATGCACCAATATCAATAAAAATTTGTTTTTAGACTAATATGGACATGGGGAATCTAATTTTGAAACCGCATCTCTTTATCTTTCACGTGAAGCGAGTTACATACCAAGTGCACATCACGTGTACATTTAATTAGCATAAATTAAAGTTCACGTAAATTTCAAAGTCATGGTTACCATGCACCAATATCAATAAAAATTTGTTTTTAGACTAATATGGACATGGGGAATCTAATTTTGAAAACCGCATCTCTTTATCTTTCACGTGAAGCGAGTTACATACCAAGTGCACATCACGTGTACATTTAATTAGCATAAATTAAAGTTCACGTAAATTTCAAAGTCATGGTTACCATGCACCAATATCAATAAAAATTGTTTTTAGACTAATATGGACATGGGGAATCTAATTTTGAAACCGCATCTCTTTATCTTTCACGTGAAGCGAGTTACATACCAAGTGCACATCACGTGTACATTTAATTAGCATAAATTAAAGTTCACGTAAATTTCAAAGTCATGGTTACCATGCACCAATATCAATAAAAATTTGTTTTTAGACTAATATGGACATGGGGAATCTAATTTTGAAAACCGCATCTCTTTATCTTTCACGTGAAGCGAGTTACATACCAAGTGCACATCACGTGTACATTTAATTAGCATAAATTAAAGTTCACGTAAATTTCAAAGTCATGGTTACCATGCACCAATATCAATAAAAATTTGTTTTTAGACTAATATGGACATGGGGAATCTAATTTTGAAAACCGCATCTCTTTATCTTTCACGTGAAGCGAGTTACATACCAAGTGCACATCACGTGTACATTTAATTAGCATAAATTAAAGTTCACGTAAATTTCAAAGTCATGGTTACCATGCACCAATATCAATAAAAATTTGTTTTTAGACTAATATGGACATGGGGAATCTAATTTTGAAAACCGCATCTCTTATCTTTCACGTGAAGCGAGTTACATACCAAGTGCACATCACGTGTACATTTAATTAGCATAAATTAAAGTTCACGTAAATTTCAAAGTCATGGTTACCATGCACCAATATCAATAAAAATTTGTTTTTAGACTAATATGGACATGGGGAATCTAATTTTGAAAACCGCATCTCTTTATCTTTCACGTGAAGCGAGTTACATACCAAGTGCACATCACGTGTACATTTAATTAGCATAAATTAAAGTTCACGTAAATTTCAAAGTCATGGTTACCATGAACCAATATCAATAAAAATTTGTTTTTAGACTAATATGGACATGGGGAATCTAATTTGAGAAACCGCATCTTTTATCTTTCACGTGAAGCGAGTTACATACCAAGTGCACATCACGTGTACATTTAATTAGCATAAATTAAAGTTCACGTAAATTTCAAAGTCATGGTACCATGCACCAATATCAATAAAAATTTGTTTTTAGACTAATATGGACATGGGGAATCTAATTTTGAAAACCGCATCTCTTTATCTTTCACGTGAAGCGAGTTACATACCAAGTGCACATCACGTGTACATTTAATTAGCATAAATTAAAGTTCACGTAAATTTCAAAGTCATGGTTACCATGCACCAATATCAATAAAAATTTGTTTTTAGACTAATATGGACATGGGGAATCTAATTTTGAAAACCGCATCTCTTTATCTTTCACGTGAAGCGAGTTACATACCAAGTGCACATCACGTGTACATTTAATTAGCATAAATTAAAGTTCACGTAAATTTCAAAGTCATGGTTACCATGCACCAATATCAATAAAAATTTGTTTTTAGACTAATATGGACATGGGAATCTAATTTTGAAAACCGCATCTCTTTATCTTTCACGTGAAGCGAGTTACATACCAAGTGCACATCACGTTTACATTTAATTAGCATAAATTAAATTCACGTAAATTTCAAAGTCATGGTTACCATGCACCAATATCAATAAAAATTTGTTTTTAGACTAATATGGACATGGGGAATCTAATTTTGAAAACCGCATCTCTTTATCTTTCACGTGAAGCGAGTTACATACCAAGTGCACATCACGTGTACATTTAATTAGCATAAATTAAAGTTCACGTAAATTTCAAAGTCATGGTTACCATGCACCAATATCAATAAAAATTTGTTTTTAGACTAATATGGACATGGGGAATCTAATTTTGAAAACCGCATCTCTTTATCTTTCACGTGAAGCGAGTTACATACCAAGTGCACATCACGTGTACATTAATTAGCATAAATTAAAGTTCACGTAAATTTCAAAGTCATGGTTACCATGAACCAATATCAATAAAAATTTGTTTTTAGACTAATATGGACATGGGGAATCTAATTTGAGAACCGCATCTTTTTATCTTTCACGTGAAGCGAGTTACATACCAAGTGCACATCACGTGTACATTTAATTAGCATAAATTAAAGTTCACGTAAATTTCAAAGTCATGGTTACCATGCACCAATATCAATAAAAATTTGTTTTTAGACTAATATGGACATGGGGAATCTAATTTTGAAAACCGCATCTCTTTATCTTCACGTGAAGCGAGTTACATACCAAGTGCACATCACGTGTACATTTAATTAGCATAAATTAAAGTTCACGTAAATTTCAAAGTCATGGTTACCATGCACCAATATCAATAAAATTTGTTTTAGACTAATATGGACATGGGGAATCTAATTTTGAAAACCGCATCTCTTTATCTTTCACGTGAAGCGAGTTACATACCAAGTGCACATCACGTGTACATTTAATTAGCATAAATTAAAGTTCACGTAAATTTCAAAGTCATGGTTACCATGCACCAATATCAATAAAAATTTGTTTTTAGACTAATATGGACATGGGAATCTAATTTTGAAAACGCATCTCTTTATCTTTCACGTGAAGCGAGTTACATACCAAGTGCACATCACGTGTACATTTAATTAGCATAAATTAAAGTTCACGTAAATTTCAAAGTCATGGTTACCATGCACCAATATCAATAAAAATTTGTTTTTAGACTAATATGGACATGGGGAATCTAATTTTGAAAACCGCATCTCTTTATCTTTCACGTGAAGCGAGTTACATACCAAGTGCACATCACGTGTACATTTAATTAGCATAAATTAAAGTTCACGTAAATTTCAAAGTCATGGTTACCATGAAGCAATATCAATAAAAATTTGTTTTTAGACTAATATGGACATGGGGAATCTAATTTTGAAAACCGCATCTCTTTATCTTTCACGTGAAGCGAGTTACATACCAAGTGCACATCACGTGTACATTTAATTAGCATAAATTAAAGTTCACGTAAAATTCAAAGTCATGGTTACCATGCACCAATATCAATAAAAATTTGTTTTAGACTAATATGGACATGGGGAATCTAATTTTGAAAACCGCATCTCTTTATCTTTCACGTGAAGCGAGTTACATACCAAGTGCACATCACGTGTACATTTAATTAGCATAAATTAAAGTTCACGTAAATTTCAAAGTCATGGTTACCATGCACCAATATCAATAAAAATTTGTTTTTAGACTAATATGGACATGGGGAATCTAATTTTGAAAACCGCATCTCTTTATCTTTCACGTGAAGCGAGTTACATACCAAGTGCACATCACGTGTACATTTAATTAGCTTAAATTAAAGTTCACGTAAATTTCAAAGTCATGGTTACCATGCACCAATATCAATAAAAATTTGTTTTTAGACTAATATGGACATGGGAAATCTAATTTTGAAAACCGCATCTCTTTATCTTTCACGTGAAGCGAGTTACATACCAAGTGCACATCACGTGTACATTTAATTAGCATAAATTAAAGTTCACGTAAATTTCAAAGTCATGGTTAACATGAAGCAATATCAATAAAAATTTGTTTTTAGACTAATATGGACATGGGGAATCTAATTTTGAAAACCGCATCTCTTTATCTTTCACGTGAAGCGAGTTACATACCAAGTGCACATCACGTGTACATTTAATTAGCTTAAATTAAAGTTCACGTAAATTTCAAAGTCATGGTTACCATGCACCAATATCAATAAAAATTTGTTTTTAGACTAATATGGACATGGGGAATCTAATTTTGAAAACCGCATCTCTTTATCTTTCACGTGAAGCGAGTTACATACCAAGTGCACATCACGTGTACATTTAATTAGCATAAATTAAAGTTCACGTAAATTTCAAAGTCATGGTTAACATGAAGCAATATCAATAAAAATTTGTTTTTAGACTAATATGGACATGGGGAATCTAATTTTGAAAACCGCATCTCTTTATCTTTCACGTGAAGCGAGTTACATACCAAGTGCACATCACGTGTACATTTAATTAGCATAAATTAAAGTTCACGTAAAATTCAAAGTCATGGTTACCATGCACCAATATCAATAAAAATTTGTTTTTAGACTAATATGGACATGGGGAATCTAATTTTGAAAACCGCATCTCTTTATCTTTCACGTGAAGCAAGTTACATACCAAGTGCACATCACGTGTACATTTAATTAGCATAAATTAAAGTTCACGTAAATTTCAAAGTCATGGTTACCATGCACCAATATCAATAAAAATTTGTTTTTAGACTAATATGGACATGGGAATCTAATTTTGAAAACCGCATCTCTTTATCTTTCACGTGAAGCGAGTTACATACCAAGTGCACATCACGTGTACATTTAATTAGCATAAATTAAAGTTCACGTAAATTTCAAAGTCATGGTTACCATGCACCAATATCAATAAAAATTTGTTTTTAGACTAATATGGACATGGGGAATCTAATTTTGAAAACCGCATCTCTTTATCTTTCACGTGAAGCGAGTTACATACCAAGTGCACATCACGTGTACATTTAATTAGCATAAATTAAAGTTCACGTAAATTTCAAAGTCATGGTTACCATGAAGCAATATCAATAAAAATTTGTTTTTAGACTAATATGGACATCATGGGAATCTAATTTTGAAAACTGCATCTCTTTATCTTTCACGTGAAGCGAGTTACATACCAAGTGCACATCACGTGTACATTTAATTAGCATAAATTAAAGTTCACGTAAATTTCAAAGTCATGGTTACCATGAACCAATATCAATAAAAATTTGTTTTTAGACTAATATGGACATGGGGAATCTAATTTGAAAACCGCATCTCTTTATCTTTCACGTGAAGCGAGTTACATACCAAGTGCACATCACGTGTACATTTAATTAGCATAAATTAAAGTTCACGTAAATTTCAAAGTCATGGTTACCATGAAGCAATATCAATAAAAATTTGTTTTTAGACTAATATGGACATGGGGAATCTAATTTTGAAAACCGCATCTCTTTATCTTTCACGTGAAGCGAGTTACATACCAAGTGCACATCACGTGTACATTTAATTAGCATAAATTAAAGTTCACGTAAATTTCAAAGTCATGGTTACCATGCAGCCAATATCAATAAAAATTTGTTTTTAGACTAATATGGACATGGGAATCTAATTTGAAAACCGCATCTCTTTATCTTTCACGTGAAGCGAGTTACATACCAAGTGCACATCACGTGTACATTTAATTAGCATAAATTAAAGTTCACGTAAAATTCAAAGTCATGGTTACCATGCACCAATATCAATAAAAATTTGTTTTTAGACTAATATGGACATGGGGAATCTAATTTTGAAAACCGCATCTCTTTATCTTTCACGTGAAGCGAGTTACATACCAAGTGCACATCACGTGTACATTTAATTAGCATAAATTAAAGTTCACGTAAATTTCAAAGTCATGGTTACCATGCACCAATATCAATAAAAATTTGTTTTTAGACTAATATGGACATGGGGAATCTAATTTTGAAAACCGCATCTCTTTATCTTTCACGTGAAGCGAGTTACATACCAAGTGCACATCACGTGTACATTTAATTAGCATAAATTAAAGTTCACGTAAATTTCAAAGTCATGGTTACCATGCACCAATATCAATAAAAATTTGTTTTTAGACTAATATGGACATGGGGAATCTAATTTTGAGAACCGCATCTCTTTATCTTTCACGTGAAGCGAGTTACATACCAAGTGCACATCACGTGTACATTTAATTAGCATAAATTAAAGTTCACGTAAATTTCAAAGTCATGGTTACCATGCACCAATATCAATAAAAATTTGTTTTTAGACTAATATGGACATGGGGAATCTAATTTTGAAAACCGCATCTCTTTATCTTTCACGTGAAGCGAGTTACATACCAAGTGCACATCACGTGTACATTTAATTAGCATAAATTAAAGTTCACGTAAATTTCAAAGTCATGGTTACCATGCACCAATATCAATAAAAATTTGTTTTTAGACTAATATGGACATGGGAATCTAATTTTGAGAACCGCATCTCTTTATCTTTCACGTGAAGCGAGTTACATACCAAGTGCACATCACGTGTACATTTAATTAGCATAAATTAAAGTTCACGTAAATTTCAAAGTCATGGTTACCATGCACCAATATCCATAAAAATTTGTTTTTAGACTAATATGGACATGGGGAATCTAATTTTGAAACCGCATCTCTTTATCTTTCACGTGAAGCGAGTTACATACCAAGTGCACATCACGTGTACATTTAATTAGCATAAATTAAAGTTCACGTAAATTTCAAAGTCATGGTTACCATGCACCAATATCAATAAAAATTTGTTTTTAGACTAATATGGACATGGGGAATCTAATTTTGAAAACCGCATCTCTTTATCTTTCACGTGAAGCGAGTTACATACCAAGTGCACATCACGTGTACATTTAATTAGCATAAATTAAATTCACGTAAATTTCAAAGTCATGGTTACCATGCACCAATATCAATAAAAATTTGTTTTTAGACTAATATGGACATGGGGAATCTAATTTTGAAAACCGCATCTCTTTATCTTTCACGTGAAGCGAGTTACATACCAAGTGCACATCACGTGTACATTTAATTAGCATAAATTAAAGTTCACGTAAATTTCAAAGTCATGGTTACCATGCACCAATATCAATAAAAATTTGTTTTTAGACTAATATGGACATGGGGAATCTAATTTTGAAAACCGCATCTCTTTATCTTTCACGTGAAGCGAGTTACATACCAAGTGCACATCACGTGTACATTTAATTAGCATAAATTAAAGTTCACGTAAATTTCAAAGTCATGGTTACCATGAACCAATATCAATAAAAATTTGTTTTTAGACTAATATGGACATGGGGAATCTAATTTTGAGAACCGCATCTTTTATCTTTCACGTGAAGCGAGTTACATACCAAGTGCACATCACGTGTACATTTAATTAGCATAAATTAAAGTTCACGTAAATTTCAAAGTCATGGTTACCATGCACCAATATCAATAAAAATTTGTTTTTAGACTAATATGGACATGGGGAATCTAATTTGAAAACCGCATCTCTTTATCTTTCACGTGAAGCGAGTTACATACCAAGTGCACATCACGTGTACATTTAATTAGCATAAATTAAAGTTCACGTAAATTTCAAAGTCATGGTTACCATGCACCAATATCAATAAAAATTTGTTTTTAGACTAATATGGACATGGGGAATCTAATTTTGAAAACCGCATCTCTTTATCTTTCACGTGAAGCGAGTTACATACCAAGTGCACATCACGTGTACATTTAATTAGCATAAATTAAAGTTCACGTAAATTTCAAAGTCATGGTTACCATGCACCAATATCAATAAAAATTTGTTTTTAGACTAATATGGACATGGGGAATCTAATTTTGAAAACCGCATCTCTTTATCTTTCACGTGAAGCGAGTTACATACCAAGTGCACATCACGTTTACATTTAATTAGCATAAATTAAAATTCACGTAAATTTCAAAGTCATGGTTACCATGCACCAATATCAATAAAAATTTGTTTTTAGACTAATATGGACATGGGGAATCTAATTTTGAAAACCGCATCTCTTTATCTTTCACGTGAAGCGAGTTACATACCAAGTGCACATCACGTGTACATTTAATTAGCATAAATTAAAGTTCACGTAAATTTCAAAGTCATGGTTACCATGCACCAATATCAATAAAAATTTGTTTTTAGACTAATATGGACATGGGGAATCTAATTTTGAAAACCGCATCTCTTTATCTTTCACGTGAAGCGAGTTACATACCAAGTGCACATCACGTGTACATTTAATTAGCATAAATTAAAGTTCACGTAAATTTCAAAGTCATGGTTACCATGAACCAATATCAATAAAAATTTGTTTTTAGACTAATATGGACATGGGGAATCTAATTTTGAGAACCGCATCTTTTTATCTTTCACGTGAAGCGAGTTACATACCAAGTGCACATCACGTGTACATTTAATTAGCATAAATTAAAGTTCACGTAAATTTCAAAGTCATGGTTACCATGCACCAATATCAATAAAAATTTGTTTTTAGACTAATATGGACATGGGGAATCTAATTTTGAAAACCGCATCTCTTTATCTTTCACGTGAAGCGAGTTACATACCAAGTGCACATCACGTGTACATTTAATTAGCATAAATTAAAGTTCACGTAAATTTCAAAGTCATGGTTACCATGCACCAATATCAATAAAAATTTGTTTTTAGACTAATATGGACATGGGGAATCTAATTTTGAAACCGCATCTCTTTATCTTTCACGTGAAGCGAGTTACATACCAAGTGCACATCACGTGTACATTTAATTAGCTTAAATTAAAGTTCACGTAAATTTCAAAGTCATGGTTACCATGCACCAATATCAATAAAAATTTGTTTTTAGACTAATATGGACATGGGGAATCTAATTTGGAAAACCGCATCTCTTTATCTTTCACGTGAAGCGAGTTACATACCAAGTGCACATCACGTGTACATTTAATTAGCATAAATTAAAGTTCACGTAAATTTCAAAGTCATGGTTACCATGCACCAATATCAATAAAAATTTGTTTTTAGACTAATATGGACATGGGGAATCTAATTTTGAAAACCGCATCTCTTTATCTTTCACGTGAAGCGAGTTACATACCAAGTGCACATCACGTGTACATTTAATTAGCATAAATTAAAGTTCACGTAAATTTCAAAGTCATGGTTACCATGAAGCAATATCAATAAAAATTTGTTTTTAGACTAATATGGACATGGGGAATCTAATTTTGAAAACCGCATCTCTTTATCTTTCACGTGAAGCGAGTTACATACCAAGTGCACATCACGTGTACATTTAATTAGCATAAATTAAAGTTCACGTAAATTCAAAGTCATGGTTACCATGCACCAATATCAATAAAAATTTGTTTTTAGACTAATATGGACATGGGGAATCTAATTTTGAAAACCGCATCTCTTTATCTTTCACGTGAAGCGAGTTACATACCAAGTGCACATCACGTGTACATTTAATTAGCATAAATTAAAGTTCACGTAAATTTCAAAGTCATGGTTACCATGCACCAATATCAATAAAAATTTGTTTTTAGACTAATATGGACATGGGGAATCTAATTTTGAAAACCGCATCTCTTTATCTTTCACGTGAAGCGAGTTACATACCAAGTGCACATCACGTGTACATTTAATTAGCTTAAATTAAAGTTCACGTAAATTTCAAAGTCATGGTTACCATGCACCAATATCAATAAAAATTTGTTTTTAGACTAATATGGACATGGGAAATCTAATTTGAAAACCGCATCTCTTTATCTTTCACGTGAAGCGAGTTACATACCAAGTGCACATCACGTGTACATTTAATTAGCATAAATTAAAGTTCACGTAAATTTCAAAGTCATGGTTACCATGCACCAATATCAATAAAAATTTGTTTTTAGACTAATATGGACATGGGGAATCTAATTTTGAAAACCGCATCTCTTTATCTTTCACGTGAAGCGAGTTACATACCAAGTGCACATCACGTGTACATTTAATTAGCATAAATTAAAGTTCACGTAAATTTCAAAGTCATGGTTAACATGAAGCAATATCAATAAAAATTTGTTTTTAGACTAATATAGACATGGGGAATCTAATTTTGAAAACCGCATCTCTTTATCTTTCACGTGAAGCGAGTTACATACCAAGTGCACATCACGTGTACATTTAATTAGCATAAATTAAAGTTCACGTAAATTCAAAGTCATGGTTACCATGCACCAATATCAATAAAAATTTGTTTTTAGACTAATATGGACATGGGAATCTAATTTTGAAAACCGCATCTCTTTATCTTTCACGTGAAGCAAGTTACATACCAAGTGCACATCACGTGTACATTTAATTAGCATAAATTAAAGTTCACGTAAATTTCAAAGTCATGGTTACCATGCACCAATATCAATAAAAATTTGTTTTTAGACTAATATGGACATGGGGAATCTAATTTTGAAAACCGCATCTCTTTATCTTTCACGTGAAGCGAGTTACATACCAAGTGCACATCACGTGTACATTTAATTAGCATAAATTAAAGTTCACGTAAATTTCAAAGTCATGGTTACCATGCACCAATATCAATAAAAATTTGTTTTTAGACTAATATGGACATGGGGAATCTAATTTTGAAAACCGCATCTCTTTATCTTTCACGTGAAGCGAGTTACATACCAAGTGCACATCACGTGTACATTTAATTAGCATAAATTAAAGTTCACGTAAATTTCAAAGTCATGGTTACCATGAAGCAATATCAATAAAAATTTGTTTTTAGACTAATATGGACATGGGGAATCTAATTTTGAAAACCGCATCTCTTTATCTTTCACGTGAAGCGAGTTACATACCAAGTGCACATCACGTGTACATTTAATTAGCATAAATTAAAGTTCACGTAAATTTCAAAGTCATGGTTACCATGAAGCAATATCAATAAAAATTTGTTTTTAGACTAATATGGACATGGGAATCTAATTTTGAAAACCGCATCTCTTTATCTTTCACGTGAAGCGAGTTACATACCAAGTGCACATCACGTGTACATTTAATTAGCATAAATTAAAGTTCACGTAAATTTCAAAGTCATGGTTACCATGAAGCAATATCAATAAAAATTTGTTTTTAGACTAATATGGACATGGGAATCTAATTTTGAAAACCGCATCTCTTTATCTTTCACGTGAAGCGAGTTACATACCAAGTGCACATCACGTGTACATTTAATTAGCATAAATTAAAGTTCACGTAAATTTCAAAGTCATGGTTACCATGCACCAATATCAATAAAAATTTGTTTTTAGACTAATATGGACATGGGGAATCTAATTTTGAAAACCGCATCTCTTTATCTTTCACGTGAAGCGAGTTACATACCAAGTGCACATCACGTGTACATTTAATTAGCATAAATTAAAGTTCACGTAAATTTCAAAGTCATGGTTACCATGCACCAATATCAATAAAAATTTGTTTTTAGACTAATAT
Organism: Auanema rhodensis; assembly: GCA_964057225.1. Lineage (NCBI taxonomy): Eukaryota > Metazoa > Nematoda > Chromadorea > Rhabditida > Rhabditidae > Auanema > Auanema rhodense. The sequence goes on from OZ059895.1 coordinate 20,326, forward strand.
GGACATGGGGAATCTAATTTTGAAAACCGCATCTCTTTATCTTTCACGTGAAGCGAGTTACATACCAAGTGCACATCACGTGTACATTTAATTAGCATAAATTAAAGTTCACGTAAATTTCAAAGTCATGGTTACCATGCACCAATATCAATAAAAATTTGTTTTTAGACTAATATGGACATGGGGAATCTAATTTTGAAAACCGCATCTCTTTATCTTTCACGTGAAGCGAGTTCATACCAAGTGCACATCACGTGTACATTTAATTAGCATAAATTAAAGTTCACGTAAATTTCAAAGTCATGGTTACCATGAAGCAATATCAATAAAAATTTGTTTTTAGACTAATATGGACATGGGGAATCTAATTTTGAAAACCGCATCTCTTTATCTTTCACGTGAAGCGAGTTACATACCAAGTGCACATCACGTGTACATTTAATTAGCATAAATTAAAGTTCACGTAAATTTCAAAGTCATGGTTACCATGAACCAATATCAATAAAAATTTGTTTTTAGACTAATATGGACATGGGGAATCTAATTTTGAAAACCGCATCTCTTTATCTTTCACGTGAAGCGAGTTACATACCAAGTGCACATCACGTGTACATTTAATTAGCATAAATTAAAGTTCACGTAAATTTCAAAGTCATGGTTACCATGAAGCAATATCAATAAAAATTTGTTTTTAGACTAATATGGACATGGGGAATCTAATTTTGAAAACCGCATCTCTTTATCTTTCACGTGAAGCGAGTTACATACCAAGTGCACATCACGTGTACATTTAATTAGCATAAATTAAAGTTCACGTAAATTTCAAAGTCATGGTAACCATGAACCAATATCAATAAAAATTTGTTTTTAGACTAATATGGACATGGGGAATCTAATTTTGAAAACCGCATCTCTTTATCTTTCACGTGAAGCGAGTTACATACCAAGTGCACATCACGTGTACATTTAATTAGCATAAATTAAAGTTCACGTAAATTTCAAAGTCATGGTTACCATGAAGCAATATCAATAAAAATTTGTTTTTAGACTAATATGGACATGGGGAATCTAATTTTGAAAACCGCATCTCTTTATCTTTCACGTGAAGCGAGTTACATACCAAGTGCACATCACGTGTACATTTAATTAGCATAAATTAAAGTTCACGTAAAATTCAAAGTCATGGTTACCATGAAGCAATATCAATAAAAATTTGTTTTTAGACTAATATGGACATGGGGAATCTAATTTTGAAAACCGCATCTCTTTATCTTTCACGTGAAGCGAGTTACATACCAAGTGCACATCACGTGTACATTTAATTAGCATAAATTAAAGTTCACGTAAATTTCAAAGTCATGGTTACCATGAACCAATATCAATAAAAATTTGTTTTTAGACTAATATGGACATGGGGAATCTAATTTTGAAAACCGCATCTCTTTATCTTTCACGTGAAGCGAGTTACATACCAAGTGCACATCACGTGTACATTTAATTAGCATAAATTAAAGTTCACGTAAATTTCAAAGTCATGGTTACCATGCACCAATATCAATAAAAATTTGTTTTTAGACTAATATGGACATGGGGAATCTAATTTTGAAAACCGCATCTCTTTATCTTTCACGTGAAGCGAGTTACATACCAAGTGCACATCACGTGTACATTTAATTAGCATAAATTAAAGTTCACGTAAAATTCAAAGTCATGGTTACCATGCACCAATATCAATAAAAATTTGTTTTTAGACTAATATGGACATGGGGAATCTGATTTTGAAAACCGCATCTCTTTATCTTTCACGTGAAGCGAGTTACATACCAAGTGCACATCACGTGTACATTTAATTAGCATAAATTAAAGTTCACGTAAATTTCAAAGTCATGGTTACCATGAAGCAATATCAATAAAAATTTGTTCTTAGACTAATATGGACATGGGGAATCTAATTTTGAAAACCGCATCTCTTTATCTTTCACGTGAAGCGAGTTACATACCAAGTGCACATCACGTGTACATTTAATTAGCATAAATTAAAGTTCACGTAAATTTCAAAGTCATGGTTACCATGAACCAATATCAATAAAAATTTGTTTTTAGACTAATATGGACATGGGGAATCTAATTTTGAAAACCGCATCTCTTTATCTTTCACGTGAAGCGAGTTACATACCAAGTGCACATCACGTGTACATTTAATTAGCATAAATTAAAGTTCACGTAAAATTCAAAGTCATGGTTACCATGAAGCAATATCAATAAAAATTTGTTTTTAGACTAATATGGACATGGGGAATCCAATTTTGAAAACCGCATCTCTTTATCTTTCACGTGAAGCGAGTTACATACCAAGGGCACATCACGTGTACATTTAATTAGCATAAATTAAAGTTCACGTAAATTTCAAAGTCATGGTTACCATGAACCAATATCAATAAAAATTTGTTTTTAGACTAATATGGACATGGGGAATCTAATTTTGAAAACCGCATCTCTTTATCTTTCACGTGAAGCAAGTTACATACCAAGTGCACATCACGTGTACATTTAGTTAGCATAAATTAAAGTTCACGTAAAATTCAAAGTCATGGTTACCATGCACCAATATCAATAAAAATTTGTTTTTAGACTAATATGGACATGGGGAATCTAATTGTGAAAACCGCATCTCTTTATCTTTCACGTGAAGCGAGTTACATACCAAGTGCACATCACGTGTACATTTAATTAGCATAAATTAAAGTTCACGTAAATTTCAAAGTCATGGTTACCATGAACCAATATCAATAAAAATTTGTTTTTAGACTAATATGGACATGGGGAATCTAATTTTGAAAACCGCATCTCTTTATCTTTCACGTGAAGCGAGTTACATACCAAGTGCACATCACGTGTACATTTAATTAGCATAAATTAAAGTTCACGTAAATTTCAAAGTCATTGTTACCATGCACCAATATCAATAAAAATTTGTTTTTAGACTAATATGGACATGGGGAATCTGATTTTGAAAACCGCATCTCTTTATCTTTCACGTGAAGCGAGTTACATACCAAGTGCACATCACGTGTACATTTAATTAGCATAAGTTAAAGTTCACGTAAATTTCAAAGTCATGGTTACCATGAAGCAATATCAATAAAAATTTGTTTTTAGACTAATATGGACATGGGGAATCTAATTTTGGAAACCGCATCTCTTTATCTTTCACGTGAAGCGAGTTACATACCAAGTGCACATCACGTGTACATTTAATTAGCATAAATTAAAGTTCACGTAAATTTCAAAGTCATGGTTACCATGAACCAATATCAATAAAAATTTGTTTTTAGACTAATATGGACATGGGGAATCTAATTTTGAAAACCGCATCTCTTTATCTTTCACGTGAAGCGAGTTACATACCAAGTGCACATCACGTGTACATTTAATTAGCATAAATTAAAGTTCACGTAAATTTCAAAGTCATGGTTACCATGCACCAATATCAATAAAAATTTGTTTTTAGACTAATATGGACATGGGGAATCTAATTTTGAAAACCGCATCTCTTTATCTTTCACGTGAAGCGAGTTACATACCAAGTGCACATCACGTGTACATTTAATTAGCATAAATTAAAGTTCACGTAAAATTCAAAGTCATGGTTACCATGCACCAATATCAATAAAAATTTGTTTTTAGACTAATATGGACATGGGGAATCTGATTTTGAAAACCGCATCTCTTTATCTTTCACGTGAAGCGAGTTACATACCAAGTGCACATCACGTGTACATTTAATTAGCATAAATTAAAGTTCACGTAAATTTCAAAGTCATGGTTACCATGAACCAATATCAATAAAAATTTGTTTTTAGACTAATATGGACATGGGGAATCTAATTTTGAAAACCGCATCTCTTTATCTTTCACGTGAAGCGAGTTACATACCAAGTGCACATCACGTGTACATTTAATTAGCATAAATTAAAGTTCACGTAAAATTCAAAGTCATGGTTACCATGCACCAATATCAATAAAAATTTGTTTTTAGACTAATATGGACATGGGGAATCTAATTGTGAAAACCGCATCTCTTTATCTTTCACGTGAAGCGAGTTACATACCAAGTGCACATCACGTGTACATTTAATTAGCATAAATTAAAGTTCACGTAAATTTCAAAGTCATGGTTACCATGAACCAATATCAATAAAAATTTGTTTTTAGACTAATATGGACATGGGGAATCTAATTTTGAAAACCGCATCTCTTTATCTTTCACGTGAAGCGAGTTACATACCAAGTGCACATCACGTGTACATTTAATTAGCATAAATGAAAGTTCACGTAAATTTCAAAGTCATGGTTACCATGCACCAATATCAATAAAAATTTGTTTTTAGACTAATATGGACATGGGGAATCTAATTTTGAAAACCGCATCTCTTTATCTTTCACGTGAAGCGAGTTACATACCAAGTGCACATCACGTGTACATTTAATTAGCATAAATTAAAGTTCACGTAAATTTCAAAGTCATGGTTACCATGCACCAATATCAATAAAAATTTGTTTTTAGACTAATATGGACATGGGGAATCTAATTTTGAAAACCGCATCTCTTTATCTTTCACGTGAAGCGAGTTACATACCAAGTGCACATCACGTGTACATTTAATTAGCATAAATTAAAGTTCACGTAAATTTCAAAGTCATGGTTACCATGCACCAATATCAATAAAAATTTGTTTTTAGACTAATATGGACATGGGGAATCTGATTTTGAAAACCGCATCTCTTTATCTTTCACGTGAAGCGAGTTACATACCAAGTGCACATCACGTGTACATTTAATTAGCATAAATTAAAGTTCACGTAAATTTCAAAGTCATGGTTACCATGCACCAATATCAATAAAAATTTGTTTTTAGACTAATATGGACATGGGGAATCTAATTTTGAAAACCGCATCTCTTTATCTTTCACGTGAAGCGAGTTACATACCAAGTGCACATCACGTGTACATTTAATTAGCATAAATTAAAGTTCACGTAAATTTCAAAGTCATGGTTACCATGAAGCAATATCAATAAAAATTGGTTTTTAGACTAATATGGACATGGGGAATCTAATTTTGAAAATCGCATCTCTTTATCTTTCACGTGAAGCGAGTTACATACCAAGTGCACATCACGTGTACATTTAATTAGCATAAATTAAAGTTCACGTAAATTTCAAAGTCATGGTTACCATGCACCAATATCAATAAAAATTGGTTTTTAGACTAATATGGACATGGGGAATCTAATTTTGAAAATCGCATCTCTTTATCTTTCACGTGAAGCGAGTTACATACCAAGTGCACATCACGTGTACATTTAATTAGCATAAATTAAAGTTCACGTAAATTCCAAAGTCATGGTTACCATGAACCAATATCAATAAAAATTTGTTTTCAGACTAATATGGACATGGGGAATCTAATTTTGAAAACCGCATCTCTTTATCTTTCACGTGAAGCGAGTTACATACCAAGTGCACATCACGTGTACATTTAATTAGCATAAATTAAAGTTCACGTAAATTTCAAAGTCATGGTTACCATGAACCAATATCAATAAAAATTTGTTTTTATACTAATATGGACATGGGGAATCTAATTTTGAAAACCGCATCTCTTTATCTTTCACGTGAAGCGAGTTGCATACCAAGTGCACATCACGTGTACATTTAATTAGCATAAATTAAAGTTCACGTAAATTTTAAAGTCATGGTTACCATGCACCAATATCAATAAAAATTTGTTGTTAGACTAATATGGACATGGGGAATCTAATTTTGAAAACCGCATCTCTCTATCTTTCACGTGAAGCGAGTTACATACCAAGTGCACATCACGTGTACATTTAATTAGCATAAATTAAAGTTCACGTAAATTTCAAAGTCATGGTTACCATGCACCAATATCAATAAAAATTTGTTGTTAGACTAATATGGACATGGGGAATCTAATTTTGAAAACCGCATCTCTTTATCTTTCACGTGAAGCGAGTTACATACCAAGTGCACATCACGTGTACATTTAATTAGCATAAATTTACATTTAATTGGCATAAATTAAAGTTCACGTAAATTTCAAAGTCATGGTTACCATGAACCAATATCAATAAAAATTTGTTTTTAGACTAATATGGACATGGGGAATCTAATTTTGAAAACCGCATCTCTTTATCTTTCACGTGAAGCGAGTTACAAACCAAGTGCACATCACGTGTACATTTAATTAGCATAAATTAAAGTTCACGTAAATTTCAAAGTCATGGTTACCATGAACCAATATCAATAAAAATTTGTTTTTAGACTAATATGGACATGGGGAATCTAATTTTGAAAACCGCATCTCTTTATCTTTCACGTGAAGCGAGTTACATACCAAGTGCACATCACGTGTACATTTAATTAGCATAAATTAAAGTTCACGTAAATTTCAAAGTCATGGTTACCATGAACCAATATCAATAAAAATTTGTTTTTAGACTAATATGGACATGGGGAATCTAATTTTGGAAACCGCATCTCTTTATCTTTCACGTGAAGCGAGTTACATACCAAGTGCACATCACGTGTACATTTAATTAGCATAAATTAAAGTTCACGTAAATTTCAAAGTCATGGTTACCATGCACCAATATCAATAAAAATTTGTTGTTAGACTAATATGGACATGGGGAATCTAATTTTGAAAACCGCATCTCTTTATCTTTCACGTGAAGCGAGTTACATACCAAGTGCACATCACGTGTACATTTAATTAGCATAAATTAAAGTTCACGTAAATTTCAAAGTCATGGTTACCATGCACCAATATCAATAAAAATTGGTTTTTAGACTAATATGGACATGGGGAATCTAATTTTGAGAATCGCATCTCTTTATCTTTCACGTGAAGCGAGTTACATACCAAGTGCACATCACGTGTACATTTAATTAGCATAAATTAAAGTTCACGTAAATTTCAAAGTCATGGTTACCATGCACCAATATCAATAAAAATTGGTTTTTAGACTAATATGGACATGGGGAATCTAATTTTGAAAATCGCATCTCTTTATCTTTCACGTGAAGCGAGTTACATACCAAGTGCACATCACGTGTACATTTAATTAGCATAAATTAAAGTTCACGTAAATTTCAAAGTCATGGTTACCATGCACCAATATCAATAAAAATTTGTTGTTAGACTAATATGGACATGGGGAATCTAATTTTGAAAACCGCATCTCTTTATCTTTCACGTGAAGCGAGTTACATACCAAGTGCACATCACGTGTACATTTAATTAGCATAAATTTACATTTAATTGGCATAAATTAAAGTTCACGTAAATTTCAAAGTCATGGTTACCATGAACCAATATCAATAAAAATTTGTTTTTAGACTAATATGGACATGGGGAATCTAATTTTGAAAACCGCATCTCTTTATCTTTCACGTGAAGCGAGTTACAAACCAAGTGCACATCACGTGTACATTTAATTAGCATAAATTAAAGTTCACGTAAATTTCAAAGTCATGGTTACCATGAACCAATATCAATAAAAATTTGTTTTTAGACTAATATGGACATGGGGAATCTAATTTTGAAAACCGCATCTCTTTATCTTTCACGTGAAGCGAGTTACATACCAAGTGCACATCGCGTGTACATTTAATTAGCATAAATTAAAGTTCACGTAAATTTCAAAGTCATGGTTACCATGCACCAATATCAATAAAAATTTGTTGTTAGACTAATATGGACATGGGGAATCTAATTTTGAAAACCGCATCTCTTTATCTTTCACGTGAAGCGAGTTACATACCAAGTGCTCATCACGTGTACATTTAATTAGCATAAATTTACATTCAATTAGCATAAATTAAAGTTCACGTAAATTTCAAAGTCATGGTTACCATGCACCAATATCAATAAAAATTTGTTGTTAGACTAATATGGACATGGGGAATCTAATTTTGAAAACCGCATCTCTTTATCTTTCACGTGAAGCGAGTTACATACCAAGTGCACATCACGTGTACATTTAATTAGCATGAATTAAAGTTCACGTAATTTTCAAAGTCATGGTTACCATGAACCAATATCAATAAAAATTTGTTTTTAGACTAATATGGACATGGGGAATCTAATTTTGAAAACCGCATCTCTTTATCTTTCACGTGAAGCAAGTTACATACCAAGTGCACATCACGTGTACATTTAATTAGCATAAATTAAAGTTCACGTAAATTTCAAAGTCATGGTTACCATGCACCAATATCAATAAAAATTTGTTGTTAGACTAATATGGACATGGGGAATCTAATTTTGAAAACCGCATCTCTTTATCTTTCACGTGAAGCGAGTTACATACCAAGTGCACATCACGTGTACATTTAATTAGCATAAATTTACATTTAATTGGCATAAATTAAAGTTCACGTAAATTTCAAAGTCATGGTTACCATGAACCAATATCAATAAAAATTTGTTTTTAGACTAATATGGACATGGGGAATCTAATTTTGAAAACCGCATCTCTTTATCTTTCACGTGAAGCGAGTTACAAACCAAGTGCACATCACGTGTACATTTAATTAGCATAAATTAAAGTTCACGTAAATTTCAAAGTCATGGTTACCATGAACCAATATCAATAAAAATTTGTTTTTAGACTAATATGGACATGGGGAATCTAATTTTGGAAACCGCATCTCTTTATCTTTCACGTGAAGCAAGTTACATACCAAGTGCACATCACGTGTACATTTAATTAGCATAAATTAAAGTTCACGTAAATTTCAAAGTCATGGTTACCATGCACCAATATCAATAAAAATTTGTTGTTAGACTAATATGGACATGGGGAATCTAATTTTGAAAACCGCATCTCTTTATCTTTCACGTGAAGCGAGTTACATACCAAGTGCACATCACGTGTACATTTAATTAGCATAAATTAAAGTTCACGTAAATTTCAAAGTCCTGGTTACCATGCACCAATATCAATAAAAATTGGTTTTTAGACTAATATGGACATGGGGAATCTAATTTTGAGAATCGCATCTCTTTATCTTTCACGTGAAGCGAGTTACATACCAAGTGCACATCACGTGTACATTTAATTAGCATAAATTGAAGTTCACGTAAATTTCAAAGTCATGGTTACCATGCACCAATATCAATAAAAATTGGTTTTTAGACTAATATGGACATGGGGAATCTAATTTTGAGAATCGCATCTCTTTATCTCTCACGTGAAGCGAGTTACATACCAAGTGCACATCACGTGTACATTTAATTAGCATAAATTAAAGTTCACGTAAATTTCAAAGTCATGGTTACCATGAACCAATATCAATAAAAATTTGTTTTAAGACTAATATGGACATGGGGAATCTAATTTTGAAAACCGCATCTCTTTATCTTTCACGTGAAGCGAGTTACATACCAAGTGCACATCACGTGTACATTTAATTAGCATAAATTAAAGTTCACGTAAATTTCAAAGTCATGGTTACCATGCACCAATATCAATAAAAATTTGTTTTTAGACTAATATGGACATGGGGAATCTAATTTTGGAAACCGCATCTCTTTATCTTTCACGTGAAGCAAGTTACATACCAAGTGCACATCACGTGTACATTTAATTAGCATAAATTAAAGTTCACGTAAATTTCAAAGTCATGGTTACCATGCACCAATATCAATAAAAATTTGTTGTTAGACTAATATGGACATGGGGAATCTAATTTTGAAAACCGCATCTCTTTATCTTTCACGTGAAGCGAGTTACATACCAAGTGCACATCACGTGTACATTTAATTAGCATAAATTAAAGTTCACGTAAATTTCAAAGTCATGGTTACCATGCACCAATATCAATAAAAATTGGTTTTTAGACTAATATGGACATGGGGAATCTAATTTTGAGAATCGCATCTCTTTATCTTTCACGTGAAGCGAGTTACATACCAAGTGCACATCACGTGTACATTTAATTAGCATAAATTAAAGTTCACGTAAATTTCAAAGTCATGGTTACCATGCACCAATATCAATAAAAATTGGTTTTTAGACTAATATGGACATGGGGAATCTAATTTTGAAAATCGCATCTCTTTATCTTTCACGTGAAGCGAGTTACATACCAAGTGCACATCACGTGTACATTTAATTAGCATAAATTAAAGTTCACGTAAATTTCAAAGTCATGGTTACCATGAACCAATATCAATAAAAATTTGTTTTAAGACTAATATGGACATGGGGAATCTAATTTTGAAAACCGCATCTCTTTATCTTTCACGTGAAGCGAGTTACATACCAAGTGCACATCGCGTGTACATTTAATTAGCATAAATTAAAGTTCACGTAAATTTCAAAGTCATGGTTACCATGCACCAATATCAATAAAAATTTGTTGTTAGACTAATATGGACATGGGGAATCTAATTTTGAAAACCGCATCTCTTTATCTTTCACGTGAAGCGAGTTACATACCAAGTGCACATCACGTGTACATTTAATTAGCATAAATTAAAGTTCACGTAAATTTCAAAGTCATGGTTACCATGCACCAATATCAATAAAAATTGGTTTTTAGACTAATATGGACATGGGGAATCTAATTTTGAGAATCGCATCTCTTTATCTTTCACGTGAAGCGAGTTACATACCAAGTGCACATCACGTGTACATTTAATTAGCATAAATTAAAGTTCACGTAAATTTCAAAGTCATGGTTACCATGCACCAATATCAATAAAAATTGGTTTTTAGACTAATATGGACATGGGGAATCTAATTTTGAAAATCGCATCTCTTTATCTTTCACGTGAAGCGAGTTACATACCAAGTGCACATCACGTGTACATTTAATTAGCATAAATTAAAGTTCACGTAAATTTCAAAGTCATGGTTACCATGCACCAATATCAATAAAAATTTGTTGTTAGACTAATATGGACATGGGGAATCTAATTTTGAAAACCGCATCTCTTTATCTTCCACGTGAAGCGAGTTACATACCAAGTGCACATCACGTGTACATTTAATTAGCATAAATTTACATTTAATTGGCATAAATTAAAGTTCACGTAAATTTCAAAGTCATGGTTACCATGAACCAATATCAATAAAAATTTGTTTTTAGACTAATATGGACATGGGGAATCTAATTTTGAAAACCGCATCTCTTTATCTTTCACGTGAAGCGAGTTACAAACCAAGTGCACATCACGTGTACATTTAATTAGCATAAATTAAAGTTCACGTAAATTTCAAAGTCATGGTTACCATGAACCAATATCAATAAAAATTTGTTTTTAGACTAATATGGACATGGGGAATCTAATTTTGAAAACCGCATCTCTTTATCTTTCACGTGAAGCGAGTTACATACCAAGTGCACATCGCGTGTACATTTAATTAGCATAAATTAAAGTTCACGTAAATTTCAAAGTCATGGTTACCATGCACCAATATCAATAAAAATTTGTTGTTAGACTAATATGGACATGGGGAATCTAATTTTGAAAACCGCATCTCTTTATCTTTCACGTGAAGCGAGTTACATACCAAGTGCTCATCACGTGTACATTTAATTAGCATAAATTTACATTTAATTAGCATAAATTAAAGTTCACGTAAATTTCAAAGTCATGGTTACCATGCACCAATATCAATAAAAATTTGTTGTTAGACTAATATGGACATGGGGAATCTAATTTTGAAAACCGCATCTCTTTATCTTTCACGTGAAGCGAGTTACATACCAAGTGCACATCACGTGTACATTTAATTAGCATGAATTAAAGTTCACGTAATTTTCAAAGTCATGGTTACCATGAACCAATATCAATAAAAATTTGTTTTTAGACTAATATGGACATGGGGAATCTAATTTTGAAAACCGCATCTCTTTATCTTTCACGTGAAGCAAGTTACATACCAAGTGCACATCACGTGTACATTTAATTAGCATAAATTAAAGTTCACGTAAATTTCAAAGTCATGGTTACCATGCACCAATATCAATAAAAATTTGTTGTTAGACTAATATGGACATGGGGAATCTAATTTTGAAAACCGCATCTCTTTATCTTTCACGTGAAGCGAGTTACATACCAAGTGCACATCACGTGTACATTTAATTAGCATAAATTTACATTTAATTGGCATAAATTAAAGTTCACGTAAATTTCAAAGTCATGGTTACCATGAACCAATATCAATAAAAATTTGTTTTTAGACTAATATGGACATGGGGAATCTAATTTTGAAAACCGCATCTCTTTATCTTTCACGTGAAGCGAGTTACAAACCAAGTGCACATCACGTGTACATTTAATTAGCATAAATTAAAGTTCACGTAAATTTCAAAGTCATGGTTACCATGAACCAATATCAATAAAAATTTGTTTTTAGACTAATATGGACATGGGGAATCTAATTTTGGAAACCGCATCTCTTTATCTTTCACGTGAAGCAAGTTACATACCAAGTGCACATCACGTGTACATTTAATTAGCATAAATTAAAGTTCACGTAAATTTCAAAGTCATGGTTACCATGCACCAATATCAATAAAAATTTGTTGTTAGACTAATATGGACATGGGGAATCTAATTTTGAAAACCGCATCTCTTTATCTTTCACGTGAAGCGAGTTACATACCAAGTGCACATCACGTGTACATTTAATTAGCATAAATTAAAGTTCACGTAAATTTCAAAGTCATGGTTACCATGCACCAATATCAATAAAAATTGGTTTTTAGACTAATATGGACATGGGGAATCTAATTTTGAGAATCGCATCTCTTTATCTTTCACGTGAAGCGAGTTACATACCAAGTGCACATCACGTGTACATTTAATTAGCATAAATTGAAGTTCACGTAAATTTCAAAGTCATGGTTACCATGCACCAATATCAATAAAAATTGGTTTTTAGACTAATATGGACATGGGGAATCTAATTTTGAGAATCGCATCTCTTTATCTCTCACGTGAAGCGAGTTACATACCAAGTGCACATCACGTGTACATTTAATTAGCATAAATTAAAGTTCACGTAAATTTCAAAGTCATGGTTACCATGAACCAATATCAATAAAAATTTGTTTTAAGACTAATATGGACATGGGGAATCTAATTTTGAAAACCGCATCTCTTTATCTTTCACGTGAAGCGAGTTACATACCAAGTGCACATCACGTGTACATTTAATTAGCATAAATTAAAGTTCACGTAAATTTCAAAGTCATGGTTACCATGCACCAATATCAATAAAAATTTGTTTTTAGACTAATATGGACATGGGGAATCTAATTTTGGAAACCGCATCTCTTTATCTTTCACGTGAAGCAAGTTACATACCAAGTGCACATCACGTGTACATTTAATTAGCATAAATTAAAGTTCACGTAAATTTCAAAGTCATGGTTACCATGCACCAATATCAATAAAAATTTGTTGTTAGACTAATATGGACATGGGGAATCTAATTTTGAAAACCGCATCTCTTTATCTTTCACGTGAAGCGAGTTACATACCAAGTGCACATCACGTGTACATTTAATTAGCATAAATTAAAGTTCACGTAAATTTCAAAGTCATGGTTACCATGCACCAATATCAATAAAAATTGGTTTTTAGACTAATATGGACATGGGGAATCTAATTTTGAGAATCGCATCTCTTTATCTTTCACGTGAAGCGAGTTACATACCAAGTGCACATCACGTGTACATTTAATTAGCATAAATTAAAGTTCACGTAAATTTCAAAGTCATGGTTACCATGCACCAATATCAATAAAAATTGGTTTTTAGACTAATATGGACATGGGGAATCTAATTTTGAAAATCGCATCTCTTTATCTTTCACGTGAAGCGAGTTACATACCAAGTGCACATCACGTGTACATTTAATTAGCATAAATTAAAGTTCACGTAAATTTCAAAGTCATGGTTACCATGAACCAATATCAATAAAAATTTGTTTTAAGACTAATATGGACATGGGGAATCTAATTTTGAAAACCGCATCTCTTTATCTTTCACGTGAAGCGAGTTACATACCAAGTGCACATCACGTGTACATTTAATTAGCATAAATTAAAGTTCACGTAAATTTCAAAGTCATGGTTACCATGAACCAATATCAATAAAAATTTGTTTTTATACTAATATGGACATGGGGAATCTAATTTTGAAAACCGCATCTCTTTATCTTTCACGTGAAGCGAGTTGCATACCAAGTGCACATCACGTGTACATTTAATTAGCATAAATTAAAGTTCACGTAAATTTCAAAGTCATGGTTACCATGCACCAATATCAATAAAAATTTGTTGTTAGACTAATATGGACATGGGGAATCTAATTTTGAAAACCGCATCTCTTTATCTTTCACGTGAAGCGAGTTACATACCAAGTGCACATCACGTGTACATTTAATTAGCATAAATTAAAGTTCACGTAAATTTCAAAGTCATGGTTACCATGCACCAATATCAATAAAAATTTGTTGTTAGACTAATATGGACATGGGGAATCTAATTTTGAAAACCGCATCTCTTTATCTTTCACGTGAAGCGAGTTACATACCAAGTGCACATCACGTGTACATTTAATTAGCATAAATTTACATTTAATTGGCATAAATTAAAGTTCACGTAAATTTCAAAGTCATGGTTACCATGAACCAATATCAATAAAAATTTGTTTTTAGACTAATATGGACATGGGAAATCTAATTTTGAAAACCGCATCTCTTTATCTTTCACGTGAAGCGAGTTACAAACCAAGTGCACATCACGTGTACATTTAATTAGCATAAATTAAAGTTCACGTAAATTTCAAAGTCATGGTTACCATGAACCAATATCAATAAAAATTTGTTTTTAGACTAATATGGACATGGGGAATCTAATTTTGAAAACCGCATCTCTTTATCTTTCACGTGAAGCGAGTTACATACCAAGTGCACATCGCGTGTACATTTAATTAGCATAAATTAAAGTTCACGTAAATTTCAAAGTCATGGTTACCATGCACCAATATCAATAAAAATTTGTTTTTAGACTAATATGGACATGGGGAATCTAATTTTGAAAACCGCATCTCTTTATCTTTCACGTGAAGCAAGTTACATACCAAGTGCACATCACGTGTACATTTAATTAGCATAAATTAAAGTTCACGTAAATTTCAAAGTCATGGTTACCATGAACCAATATCAATAAAAATTTGTTTTTAGACTAATATGGACATGGGGAATCTAATTTTGAAAACCGCATCTCTTTATCTTTCACGTGAAGCAAGTTACATACCAAGTGCACATCACGTGTACATTTAATTAGCATAAATTAAAGTTCACGTAAATTTCAAAGTCATGGTTACCATGCACCAATATCAATAAAAATTTGTTGTTAGACTAATATGGACATGGGGAATCTAATTTTGAAAACCGCATCTCTTTATCTTTCACGTGAAGCGAGTTACATACCAAGTGCACATCGCGTGTACATTTAATTAGCATAAATTAAAGTTCACGTAAATTTCAAAGTCATGGTTACCATGCACCAATATCAATAAAAATTTGTTTTTAGACTAATATGGACATGGGGAATCTAATTTTGAAAACTGCATCTCTTTATCTTTCACGTGAAGCGAGTTACATACCAAGTGCACATCACGTGTACATTTAATTAGCATAAATTAAAGTTCACGTAATTTTCAAAGTCATGGTTACCATGAACCAATATCAATAAAAATTTGTTTTTAGACTAATATGGACATGGGGAATCTAATTTTGAAAACCGCATCTCTTTATCTTTCACGTGAAGCAAGTTACATACCAAGTGCACATCACGTGTACATTTAATTAGCATAAATTAAAGTTCACGTAAATTTCAAAGTCATGGTTACCATGCACCAATATCAATAAAAATTTGTTGTTAGACTAATATGGACATGGGGAATCTAATTTTGAAAACCGCATCTCTTTATCTTTCACGTGAAGCGAGTTACATACCAAGTGCACATCGCGTGTACATTTAATTAGCATAAATTAAAGTTCACGTAAATTTCAAAGTCATGGTTACCATGCACCAATATCAATAAAAATTTGTTTTTAGACTAATATGGACATGGGGAATCTAATTTTGAGAACTGCATCTCTTTATCTTTCACGTGAAGCGAGTTACATACCAAGTGCACATCACGTGTACATTTAATTAGCATAAATTAAAGTTCACGTAATTTTCAAAGTCATGGTTACCATGAACCAATATCAATAAAAATTTGTTTTTAGACTAATATGGACATGGGGAATCTAATTTTGAAAACCGCATCTCTTTATCTTTCACGTGAAGCAAGTTACATACCAAGTGCACATCACGTGTACATTTAATTAGCATAAATTAAAGTTCACGTAAATTTCAAAGTCATGGTTACCATGCACCAATATCAATAAAAATTTGTTGTTAGACTAATATGGACATGGGGAATCTAATTTTGAAAACCGCATCTCTTTATCTTTCACGTGAAGCGAGTTACATACCAAGTGCACATCACGTGTACATTTAATTAGCATAAATTAAAGTTCACGTAAATTTCAAAGTCATGGTTACCATGCACCAATATCAATAAAAATTGGTTTTTAGACTAATATGGACATGGGGAATCTAATTTTAAAAATCGCATCTCTTTATCTTTCACGTGAAGCGAGTTACATACCAAGTGCACATCACGTGTACATTTAATTATTTAATTAGCATAAATTAAAGTTCACGTAAATTTCAAAGTCATGGTTACCATGAACCAATATCAATAAAAATTTGTTTTTAGACTAATATGGACATGGGGAATCTAAATTTGAAAACCGCATCTTTTTATCTTTCACGTGAAGCGAGTTACATACCAAGTGCACATCACGTGTACATTTAATTAGCATAAATTAAAGTTCACGTAAATTTCAAAGTCATGGTTACCATGAACCAATATCAATAAAAATTTGTTTTTAGACTAATATGGACATGGGGAATCTAATTTTGGAAACCGCATCTCTTTATCTTTCACGTGAAGCAAGTTACATACCAAGTGCACATCACGTGTACATTTAATTAGCATAAATTAAAGTTCACGTAAATTTCAAAGTCATGGTTACCATGCACCAATATCAATAAAAATTTGTTGTTAGACTAATATGGACATGGGGAATCTAATTTTGAAAACCGCATCTCTTTATCTTTCACGTGAAGCGAGTTACATACCAAGTGCACATCACGTGTACATTTAATTAGCATAAATTTACATTTAATTGGCATAAATTAAAGTTCACGTAAATTTCAAAGTCATGGTTACCATGAACCAATATCAATAAAAATTTGTTTTTAGACTAATATGGACATGGGGAATCTAATTTTGAAAACCGCATCTCTTTATCTTTCACGTGAAGCGAGTTACAAACCAAGTGCACATCACGTGTACATTTAATTAGCATAAATTAAAGTTCACGTAAATTTCAAAGTCATGGTTACCATGAACCAATATCAATAAAAATTTGTTTTTAGACTAATATGGACATGGGGAATCTAATTTTGAAAACCGCATCTCTTTATCTTTCACGTGAAGCGAGTTACATACCAAGTGCACATCGCGTGTACATTTAATTAGCATAAATTAAAGTTCACGTAAATTTCAAAGTCATGGTTACCATGCACCAATATCAATAAAAATTTGTTGTTAGACTAATATGGACATGGGGAATCTAATTTTGAAAACCGCATCTCTTTATCTTTCACGTGAAGCGAGTTACATACCAAGTGCTCATCACGTGTACATTTAATTAGCATAAATTTACATTTAATTAGCATAAATTAAAGTTCACGTAAATTTCAAAGTCATGGTTACCATGCACCAATATCAATAAAAATTTGTTGTTAGACTAATATGGACATGGGGAATCTAATTTTGAAAACCGCATCTCTTTATCTTTCACGTGAAGCGAGTTACATACCAAGTGCACATCACGTGTACATTTAATTAGCATGAATTAAAGTTCACGTAATTTTCAAAGTCATGGTTACCATGAACCAATATCAATAAAAATTTGTTTTTAGACTAATATGGACATGGGGAATCTAATTTTGAAAACCGCATCTCTTTATCTTTCACGTGAAGCAAGTTACATACCAAGTGCACATCACGTGTACATTTAATTAGCATAAATTAAAGTTCACGTAAATTTCAAAGTCATGGTTACCATGCACCAATATCAATAAAAATTTGTTGTTAGACTAATATGGACATGGGGAATCTAATTTTGAAAACCGCATCTCTTTATCTTTCACGTGAAGCGAGTTACATACCAAGTGCACATCACGTGTACATTTAATTAGCATAAATTTACATTTAATTAGCATAAATTAAAGTTCACGTAAATTTCAAAGTCATGGTTACCATGCACCAATATCAATAAAAATTTGTTTTTAGACTAATATGGACATGGGGAATCTAATTTTGGAAACCGCATCTCTTTATCTTTCACGTGAAGCAAGTTACATACCAAGTGCACATCACGTGTACATTTAATTAGCATAAATTAAAGTTCACGTAAATTTCAAAGTCATGGTTACCATGCACCAATATCAATAAAAATTGGTTTTTAGACTAATATGGACATGGGGAATCTAATTTTGAGAATCGCATCTCTTTATCTTTCACGTGAAGCGAGTTACATACCAAGTGCACATCACGTGTACATTTAATTAGCATAAATTAAAGTTCACGTAAATTTCAAAGTCATGGTTACCATGAACCAATATCAATAAAAATTTGTTTTTAGACTAATATGGACATGGGGAATCTAATTTTGAAAACCGCATCTCTTTATCTTTCACGTGAAGCGAGTTACAAACCAAGTGCACATCACGTGTACATTTAATTAGCATAAATTAAAGTTCACGTAAATTTCAAAGTCATGGTTACCATGAACCAATATCAATAAAAATTTGTTTTTAGACTAATATGGACATGGGGAATCTAATTTTGGAAACCGCATCTCTTTATCTTTCACGTGAAGCAAGTTACATACCAAGTGCCCATCACGTGTACATTTAATTAGCATAAATTAAAGTTCACGTAAATTTCAAAGTCATGGTTACCATGCACCAATATCAATAAAAATTTGTTGTTAGACTAATATGGACATGGGGAATCTAATTTTGAAAACCGCATCTCTTTATCTTTCACGTGAAGCGAGTTACATACCAAGTGCACATCACGTGTACATTTAATTAGCATAAATTAAAGTTCACGTAAATTTCAAAGTCATGGTTACCATGCACCAATATCAATAAAAATTGGTTTTTAGACTAATATGGACATGGGGAATCTAATTTTGAGAATCGCATCTCTTTATCTTTCACGTGAAGCGAGTTACATACCAAGTGCACATCACGTGTACATTTAATTAGCATAAATTGAAGTTCACGTAAATTTCAAAGTCATGGTTACCATGCACCAATATCAATAAAAATTGGTTTTTAGACTAATATGGACATGGGGAATCTAATTTTGAAAATCGCATCTCTTTATCTCTCACGTGAAGCGAGTTACATACCAAGTGCACATCACGTGTACATTTAATTAGCATAAATTAAAGTTCACGTAAATTTCAAAGTCATGGTTACCATGAACCAATATCAATAAAAATTTGTTTTAAGACTAATATGGACATGGGGAATCTAATTTTGAAAACCGCATCTCTTTATCTTTCACGTGAAGCGAGTTACATACCAAGTGCACATCACGTGTACATTTAATTAGCATAAATTAAAGTTCACGTAAATTTCAAAGTCATGGTTACCATGCACCAATATCAATAAAAATTTGTTTTTAGACTAATATGGACATGGGGAATCTAATTTTGGAAACCGCATCTCTTTATCTTTCACGTGAAGCAAGTTACATACCAAGTGCACATCACGTGTACATTTAATTAGCATAAATTAAAGTTCACGTAAATTTCAAAGTCATGGTTACCATGCACCAATATCAATAAAAATTTGTTGTTAGACTAATATGGACATGGGGAATCTAATTTTGAAAACCGCATCTCTTTATCTTTCACGTGAAGCGAGTTACATACCAAGTGCACATCACGTGTACATTTAATTAGCATAAATTAAAGTTCACGTAAATTTCAAAGTCATGGTTACCATGCACCAATATCAATAAAAATTGGTTTTTAGACTAATATGGACATGGGGAATCTAATTTTGAGAATCGCATCTCTTTATCTTTCACGTGAAGCGAGTTACATACCAAGTGCACATCACGTGTACATTTAATTAGCATAAATTAAAGTTCACGTAAATTTCAAAGTCATGGTTACCATGCACCAATATCAATAAAAATTGGTTTTTAGACTAATATGGACATGGGGAATCTAATTTTGAAAATCGCATCTCTTTATCTTTCACGTGAAGCGAGTTACATACCAAGTGCACATCACGTGTACATTTAATTAGCATAAATTAAAGTTCACGTAAATTTCAAAGTCATGGTTACCATGAACCAATATCAATAAAAATTTGTTTTAAGACTAATATGGACATGGGGAATCTAATTTTGAAAACCGCATCTCTTTATCTTTCACGTGAAGCGAGTTACATACCAAGTGCACATCACGTGTACATTTAATTAGCATAAATTAAAGTTCACGTAAATTTCAAAGTCATGGTTACCATGAACCAATATCAATAAAAATTTGTTTTTATACTAATATGGACATGGGGAATCTAATTTTGAAAACCGCATCTCTTTATCTTTCACGTGAAGCGAGTTGCATACCAAGTGCACATCACGTGTACATTTAATTAGCATAAATTAAAGTTCACGTAAATTTCAAAGTCATGGTTACCATGCACCAATATCAATAAAAATTTGTTGTTAGACTAATATGGACATGGGGAATCTAATTTTGAAAACCGCATCTCTTTATCTTTCACGTGAAGCGAGTTACATACCAAGTGCACATCACGTGTACATTTAATTAGCATAAATTAAAGTTCACGTAAATTTCAAAGTCATGGTTACCATGCACCAATATCAATAAAAATTTGTTGTTAGACTAATATGGACATGGGGAATCTAATTTTGAAAACCGCATCTCTTTATCTTTCACGTGAAGCGAGTTACATACCAAGTGCACATCACGTGTACATTTAATTAGCATAAATTTACATTTAATTGGCATAAATTAAAGTTCACGTAAATTTCAAAGTCATGGTTACCATGAACCAATATCAATAAAAATTTGTTTTTAGACTAATATGGACATGGGAAATCTAATTTTGAAAACCGCATCTCTTTATCTTTCACGTGAAGCGAGTTACAAACCAAGTGCACATCACGTGTACATTTAATTAGCATAAATTAAAGTTCACGTAAATTTCAAAGTCATGGTTACCATGAACCAATATCAATAAAAATTTGTTTTTAGACTAATATGGACATGGGGAATCTAATTTTGAAAACCGCATCTCTTTATCTTTCACGTGAAGCGAGTTACATACCAAGTGCACATCGCGTGTACATTTAATTAGCATAAATTAAAGTTCACGTAAATTTCAAAGTCATGGTTACCATGCACCAATATCAATAAAAATTTGTTTTTAGACTAATATGGACATGGGGAATCTAATTTTGAAAACCGCATCTCTTTATCTTTCACGTGAAGCAAGTTACATACCAAGTGCACATCACGTGTACATTTAATTAGCATAAATTAAAGTTCACGTAAATTTCAAAGTCATGGTTACCATGAACCAATATCAATAAAAATTTGTTTTTAGACTAATATGGACATGGGGAATCTAATTTTGAAAACCGCATCTCTTTATCTTTCACGTGAAGCAAGTTACATACCAAGTGCACATCACGTGTACATTTAATTAGCATAAATTAAAGTTCACGTAAATTTCAAAGTCATGGTTACCATGCACCAATATCAATAAAAATTTGTTGTTAGACTAATATGGACATGGGGAATCTAATTTTGAAAACCGCATCTCTTTATCTTTCACGTGAAGCGAGTTACATACCAAGTGCACATCGCGTGTACATTTAATTAGCATAAATTAAAGTTCACGTAAATTTCAAAGTCATGGTTACCATGCACCAATATCAATAAAAATTTGTTTTTAGACTAATATGGACATGGGGAATCTAATTTTGAAAACTGCATCTCTTTATCTTTCACGTGAAGCGAGTTACATACCAAGTGCACATCACGTGTACATTTAATTAGCATAAATTAAAGTTCACGTAATTTTCAAAGTCATGGTTACCATGAACCAATATCAATAAAAATTTGTTTTTAGACTAATATGGACATGGGGAATCTAATTTTGAAAACCGCATCTCTTTATCTTTCACGTGAAGCAAGTTACATACCAAGTGCACATCACGTGTACATTTAATTAGCATAAATTAAAGTTCACGTAAATTTCAAAGTCATGGTTACCATGCACCAATATCAATAAAAATTTGTTGTTAGACTAATATGGACATGGGGAATCTAATTTTGAAAACCGCATCTCTTTATCTTTCACGTGAAGCGAGTTACATACCAAGTGCACATCACGTGTACATTTAATTAGCATAAATTAAAGTTCACGTAAATTTCAAAGTCATGGTTACCATGCACCAATATCAATAAAAATTGGTTTTTAGACTAATATGGACATGGGGAATCTAATTTTAAAAATCGCATCTCTTTATCTTTCACGTGAAGCGAGTTACATACCAAGTGCACATCACGTGTACATTTAATTATTTAATTAGCATAAATTAAAGTTCACGTAAATTTCAAAGTCATGGTTACCATGAACCAATATCAATAAAAATTTGTTTTTAGACTAATATGGACATGGGGAATCTAAATTTGAAAACCGCATCTTTTTATCTTTCACGTGAAGCGAGTTACATACCAAGTGCACATCACGTGTACATTTAATTAGCATAAATTAAAGTTCACGTAAATTTCAAAGTCATGGTTACCATGAACCAATATCAATAAAAATTTGTTTTTAGACTAATATGGACATGGGGAATCTAATTTTGGAAACCGCATCTCTTTATCTTTCACGTGAAGCAAGTTACATACCAAGTGCACATCACGTGTACATTTAATTAGCATAAATTAAAGTTCACGTAAATTTCAAAGTCATGGTTACCATGCACCAATATCAATAAAAATTTGTTGTTAGACTAATATGGACATGGGGAATCTAATTTTGAAAACCGCATCTCTTTATCTTTCACGTGAAGCGAGTTACATACCAAGTGCACATCACGTGTACATTTAATTAGCATAAATTAAAGTTCACGTAAATTTCAAAGTCATGGTTACCATGCACCAATATCAATAAAAATTTGTTTTTAGACTAATATGGACATGGGGAATCTAAATTTAAAAACCGCATCTCTTTATCTTTCACGTGAAGCGAGTTACATACCAAGTGCACATCACGTGTACATTTAATTAGCATAAATTAAAGTTCACGTAAATTTCAAAGTCATGGTTACCATGAACCAATATCAATAAAAATTTGTTTTTAGACTAATATGGACATGGGGAATCTAATTTTGGAAACCGCATCTCTTTATCTTTCACGTGAAGCGAGTTACATACCAAGTGCACATCACGTGTACATTTATATAGCATAAATTAAAGTTCACGTAAATTTCAAAGTCATGGTTACCATGCACCAATATCAATAAAAATTTGTTGTTAGACTAATATGGACATGGGGAATCTAATTTTGAAAACCGCATCTCTTTATCTTTCACGTGAAGCGAGTTACATACCAAGTGCACATCACGTGTACATTTAATTAGCATAAATTAAAGTTCACGTAAATTTCAAAGTCATGGTTACCATGCACCAATATCAATAAAAATTTGTTGTTAGACTAATATGGACATGGGGAATCTAATTTTGAAAACCGCATCTCTTTATCTTTCACGTGAAGCGAGTTACATACCAAGTGCACATCACGTGTACATTTAATTAGCATAAATTAAAGTTCACGTAAATTTCAAAGTCATGGTTACCATGAACCAATATCAATAAAAATTTGTTTTTAGACTAATATGGACATGGGGAATCTAAATTTGAAAACCGCATCTCTTTATCTTTCACGTGAAGCGAGTTACACACCAAGTGCACATCACGTGTACATTTAATTAGCATAAATTAAAGTTCACGTAAATTTCAAAGTCATGGTTACCATGAACCAATATCAATAAAAATTTGTTTTTAGACTAATATGGACATGGGGAATCTAATTTTGAAAACCGCATCTCTTTATCTTTCACGTGAAGCGAGTTACATACCAAGTGCACATCACGTGTACATTTATATAGCATAAATTAAAGTTCACGTAAATTTCAAAGTCATGGTTACCATGCACCAATATCAATAAAAATTTGTTTTTAGACTAATATGGACATGGGGAATCTAAATTTGAAAACCGCATCTCTTTATCTTTCACGTGAAGCGAGTTACACACCAAGTGCACATCACGTGTACATTTAATTAGCATAAATTAAAGTTCACGTAAATTTCAAAGTCATGGTTACCATGAACCAATATCAATAAAAATTTGTTTTTAGACTAATATGGACATGGGGAATCTAATTTTGAAAACCGCATCTCTTTATCTTTCACGTGAAGCGAGTTACATACCAAGTGCACATCACGTGTACATTTATATAGCATAAATTAAAGTTCACGTAAATTTCAAAGTCATGGTTACCATGCACCAATATCAATAAAAATTTGTTGTTAGACTAATATGGACATGGGGAATCTAATTTTGAAAACCGCATCTCTTTATCTTTCACGTGAAGCGAGTTACATACCAAGTGCCCATCACGTGTACATTTAATTAGCATAAATTTACATTTAATTGGCATAAATTAAAGTTCACGTAAATTTCAAAGTCATGGTTACCATGAACCAATATCAATAAAAATTTGTTTTTAGACTAATATGGACATGGGGAATCTAATTTTGAAAACCGCATCTCTTTATCTTTCACGTGAAGCGAGTTACAAACCAAGTGCACATCACGTGTACATTTAATTAGCATAAATTAAAGTTCACGTAAATTTCAAAGTTATGGTTACCATGAACCAATATCAATAAAAATTTGTTTTTAGACTAATATGGACATGGGGAATCTAATTTTGAAAACCGCATCTCTTTATCTTTCACGTGAAGCGAGTTACATACCAAGTGCTCATCACGTGTACATTTAATTAGCATAAATTTACATTTAATTAGCATAAATTAAAGTTCACGTAAATTTCAAAGTCATGGTTACCATGCACCAATATCAATAAAAATTTGTTGTTAGACTAATATGGACATGGGGAATCTAATTTTGAAAACTGCATCTCTTTATCTTTCACGTGAAGCGAGTTACATACCAAGTGCACATCACGTGTACATTTAATTAGCATAAATTAAAGTTCACGTAATTTTCAAAGTCATGGTTACCATGAACCAATATCAATAAAAATTTGTTTTTAGACTAATATGGACATGGGGAATCTAATTTTGAAAACCGCATCTCTTTATCTTTCACGTGAAGCAAGTTACATACCAAGTGCACATCACGTGTACATTTAATTAGCATAAATTAAAGTTCACGTAAATTTCAAAGTCATGGTTACCATGCACCAATATCAATAAAAATTTGTTGTTAGACTAATATGGACATGGGGAATCTAATTTTGAAAACCGCATCTCTTTATCTTTCACGTGAAGCGAGTTACACACCAAGTGCACATCACGTGTACATTTAATTAGCATAAATTAAAGTTCACGTAAATTTCAAAGTCATGGTTACCATGAACCAATATCAATAAAAATTTGTTTTTAGACTAATATGGACATGGGGAATCTAATTTTGAAAACCGCATCTCTTTATCTTTCACGTGAAGCGAGTTACATACCAAGTGCACATCACGTGTACATTTAATTAGCATAAATTAAAGTTCACGTAAATTTCAAAGTCATGGTTACCATGAACCAATATCAATAAAAATTTGTTTTTAGACTAATATGGACATGGGGAATCTAAATTTGAAAACCGCATCTCTTTATCTTTCACGTGAAGCGAGTTACACACCAAGTGCACATCACGTGTACATTTAATTAGCATAAATTAAAGTTCACGTAAATTTCAAAGTCATGGTTACCATGCACCAATATCAAAAAAAATTGGTTTTTAGACTAATATGGACATGGGGAATCTAATTTTAAAAATCACATCTCTTTATCTTTCACGTGAAGCGAGTTACATACCAAGTGCACATCACGTGTACATTTAATTAGCATAAATTTACATTTGATTGGCATAAATTAAAGTTCACGTAAATTTCAAAGTCATGGTTACCATGAACCAATATCAATAAAAATTTGTTTTTAGACTAATATGGACATGGGGAATCTAATTTTGAAAACCGCATCTCTTTATCTTTCACGTGAAGCGAGTTACAAACCAAGTGCACATCACGTGTACATTTAATTAGCATAAATTAAAGTTCACGTAAATTTCAAAGTTATGGTTACCATGAACCAATATCAATAAAAATTTGTTTTTAGACTAATATGGACATGGGGAATCTAATTTTGAAAACCGCATCTCTTTATCTTTCACGTGAAGCGAGTTACATACCAAGTGCTCATCACGTGTACATTTAATTAGCATGAATTTACATTTAATTAGCATAAATTAAAGTTCACGTAAATTTCAAAGTCATGGTTATCATGCACCAATATCAATAAAAATTTGTTGTTAGACTAATATGGACATGGGGAATCTAATTTTGAAAACTGCATCTCTTTATCTTTCACGTGAAGCGAGTTACATACCAAGTGCACATCACGTGTACATTTAATTAGCATAAATTAAAGTTCACGTAATTTTCAAAGTCATGGTTACCATGAACCAATATCAATAAAAATTTGTTTTTAGACTAATATGGACATGGGGAATCTAATTTTGAAAACCGCATCTCTTTATCTTTCACGTGAAGCAAGTTACATACCAAGTGCACATCACGTGTACATTTAATTAGCATAAATTAAAGTTCACGTAAATTTCAAAGTCATGGTTACCATGCACCAATATCAATAAAAATTTGTTGTTAGACTAATATGGACATGGGGAATCTAATTTTGAAAACCGCATCTCTTTATCTTTCACGTGAAGCGAGTTACATACCAAGTGCACATCACGTGTACATTTAATTATTTAATTAGCATAAATTAAAGTTCACGTAAATTTCAAAGTCATGGTTACCATGAACCAATATCAATAAAAATTTGTTTTTAGACTAATATGGACATGGGGAATCTAAATTTGAAAACCGCATCTTTTTATCTTTCACGTGAAGCGAGTTACATACCAAGTGCACATCACGTGTACATTTAATTAGCATAAATTAAAGTTCACGTAAATTTCAAAGTCATGGTTACCATGAACCAATATCAATAAAAATTTGTTTTTAGACTAATATGGACATGGGGAATCTAATTTTGGAAACCGCATCTCTTTATCTTTCACGTGAAGCAAGTTACATACCAAGTGCACATCACGTGTACATTTAATTAGCATAAATTAAAGTTCACGTAAATTTCAAAGTCATGGTTACCATGCACCAATATCAATAAAAATTTGTTGTTAGACTAATATGGACATGGGGAATCTAATTTTGAAAACCGCATCTCTTTATCTTTCACGTGAAGCGAGTTACATACCAAGTGCACATCACGTGTACATTTAATTAGCATAAATTAAAGTTCACGTAAATTTCAAAGTCATGGTTACCATGCACCAATATCAATAAAAATTTGTTTTTAGACTAATATGGACATGGGGAATCTAAATTTGAAAACCGCATCTCTTTATCTTTCACGTGAAGCGAGTTACATACCAAGTGCACATCACGTGTACATTTAATTAGCATAAATTAAAGTTCACGTAAATTTCAAAGTCATGGTTACCATGAACCAATATCAATAAAAATTTGTTTTTAGACTAATATGGACATGGGGAATCTAATTTTGGAAACCGCATCTCTTTATCTTTCACGTGAAGCGAGTTACATACCAAGTGCACATCACGTGTACATTTATATAGCATAAATTAAAGTTCACGTAAATTTCAAAGTCATGGTTACCATGCACCAATATCAATAAAAATTTGTTGTTAGACTAATATGGACATGGGGAATCTAATTTTGAAAACCGCATCTCTTTATCTTTCACGTGAAGCGAGTTACATACCAAGTGCACATCACGTGTACATTTAATTAGCATAAATTAAAGTTCACGTAAATTTCAAAGTCATGGTTACCATGCACCAATATCAATAAAAATTTGTTGTTAGACTAATATGGACATGGGGAATCTAATTTTGAAAACCGCATCTCTTTATCTTTCACGTGAAGCGAGTTACATACCAAGTGCACATCACGTGTACATTTAATTAGCATAAATTAAAGTTCACGTAAATTTCAAAGTCATGGTTACCATGAACCAATATCAATAAAAATTTGTTTTTAGACTAATATGGACATGGGGAATCTAAATTTGAAAACCGCATCTCTTTATCTTTCACGTGAAGCGAGTTACACACCAAGTGCACATCACGTGTACATTTAATTAGCATAAATTAAAGTTCACGTAAATTTCAAAGTCATGGTTACCATGAACCAATATCAATAAAAATTTGTTTTTAGACTAATATGGACATGGGGAATCTAATTTTGAAAACCGCATCTCTTTATCTTTCACGTGAAGCGAGTTACATACCAAGTGCACATCACGTGTACATTTATATAGCATAAATTAAAGTTCACGTAAATTTCAAAGTCATGGTTACCATGCACCAATATCAATAAAAATTTGTTTTTAGACTAATATGGACATGGGGAATCTAAATTTGAAAACCGCATCTCTTTATCTTTCACGTGAAGCGAGTTACACACCAAGTGCACATCACGTGTACATTTAATTAGCATAAATTAAAGTTCACGTAAATTTCAAAGTCATGGTTACCATGAACCAATATCAATAAAAATTTGTTTTTAGACTAATATGGACATGGGGAATCTAATTTTGAAAACCGCATCTCTTTATCTTTCACGTGAAGCGAGTTACATACCAAGTGCACATCACGTGTACATTTATATAGCATAAATTAAAGTTCACGTAAATTTCAAAGTCATGGTTACCATGCACCAATATCAATAAAAATTTGTTGTTAGACCAATATGGACATGGGGAATCTAATTTTGAAAACCGCATCTCTTTATCTTTCACGTGAAGCGAGTTACATACCAAGTGCCCATCACGTGTACATTTAATTAGCATAAATTTACATTTAATTGGCATAAATTAAAGTTCACGTAAATTTCAAAGTCATGGTTACCATGAACCAATATCAATAAAAATTTGTTTTTAGACTAATATGGACATGGGGAATCTAATTTTGGAAACCGCATCTCTTTATCTTTCACGTGAAGCAAGTTACATACCAAGTGCACATCACGTGTACATTTAATTAGCATAAATTAAAGTTCACGTAAATTTCAAAGTCATGGTTACCATGCACCAATATCAATAAAAATTTGTTGTTAGACTAATATGGACATGGGGAATCTAATTTTGAAAACCGCATCTCTTTATCTTTCACGTGAAGCGAGTTACATACCAAGTGCACATCACGTGTACATTTAATTAGCATAAATTAAAGTTCACGTAAATTTCAAAGTCATGGTTACCATGCACCAATATCAATAAAAATTGGTTTTTAGACTAATATGGACATGGGGAATCTAATTTTGAAAACCGCATCTCTTTATCTTTCACGTGAAGCGAGTTACATACCAAGTGCACATCACGTGTACATTTAATTAGCATAAATTAAAGTTCACGTAAATTTCAAAGTCATGGTTACCATGCACCAATATCAATAAAAATTTGTTTTTAGACTAATATGGACATGGGGAATCTAATTTTGGAAACCGCATCTCTTTATCTTTCACGTGAAGCAAGTTACATACCAAGTGCACATCACGTGTACATTTAATTAGCATAAATTAAAGTTCACGTAAATTTCAAAGTCATGGTTACCATGAACCAATATCAATAAAAATTTGTTGTTAGACTAATATGGACATGGGGAATCTAATTTTGAAAACCGCATCTCTTTATCTTTCACGTGAAGCGAGTTACATACCAAGTGCACATCACGTGTACATTTAATTAGCATAAATTAAAGTTCACGTAAATTTCAAAGTCATGGTTACCATGCACCAATATCAATAAAAATTGGTTTTTAGACTAATATGGACATGGGGAATCTAATTTTGAAAATCGCATCTCTTTATCTTTCACGTGAAGCGAGTTACATACCAAGTGCACATCACGTGTACATTTAATTAGCATAAATTAAAGTTCACGTAAATTTCAAAGTCATGGTTACCATGAACCAATATCAATAAAAATTTGTTTTAAGACTAATATGGACATGGGGAATCTAATTTTGAAAACCGCATCTCTTTATCTTTCACGTGAAGCGAGTTACATACCAAGTGCACATCACGTGTACATTTAATTAGCATAAATTAAAGTTCACGTAAATTTCAAAGTCATGGTTACCATGAACCAATATCAATAAAAATTTGTTTTTATACTAATATGGACATGGGGAATCTAATTTTGAAAACCGCATCTCTTTATCTTTCACGTGAAGCGAGTTGCATACCAAGTGCACATCACGTGTACATTTAATTAGCATAAATTAAAGTTCACGTAAATTTCAAAGTCATGGTTACCATGCACCAATATCAATAAAAATTTGTTGTTAGACTAATATGGACATGGGGAATCTAATTTTGAAAACCGCATCTCTTTATCTTTCACGTGAAGCGAGTTACATACCAAGTGCACATCACGTGTACATTTAATTAGCATAAATTAAAGTTCACGTAAATTTCAAAGTCATGGTTACCATGCACCAATATCAATAAAAATTTGTTGTTAGACTAATATGGACATGGGGAATCTAATTTTGAAAACCGCATCTCTTTATCTTTCACGTGAAGCGAGTTACATACCAAGTGCACATCACGTGTACATTTAATTAGCATAAATTTACATTTAATTGGCATAAATTAAAGTTCACGTAAATTTCAAAGTCATGGTTACCATGAACCAATATCAATAAAAATTTGTTTTTAGACTAATATGGACATGGGAAATCTAATTTTGAAAACCTCATCTCTTTATCTTTCACGTGAAGCGAGTTACAAACCAAGTGCACATCACGTGTACATTTAATTAGCATAAATTAAAGTTCACGTAAATTTCAAAGTCATGGTTACCATGAACCAATATCAATAAAAATTTGTTTTTAGACTAATATGGACATGGGGAATCTAATTTTGAAAACCGCATCTCTTTATCTTTCACGTGAAGCGAGTTACATACCAAGTGCACATCGCGTGTACATTTAATTAGCATAAATTAAAGTTCACGTAAATTTCAAAGTCATGGTTACCATGCACCAATATCAATAAAAATTTGTTGTTAGACTAATATGGACATGGGGAATCTAATTTTGAAAACCGCATCTCTTTATCTTTCACGTGAAGCGAGTTACATACCAAGTGCTCATCACGTGTACATTTAATTAGCATAAATTTACATTTAATTAGCATAAATTAAAGTTCACGTAAATTTCAAAGTCATGGTTACCATGCACCAATATCAATAAAAATTTGTTGTTAGACTAATATGGACATGGGGAATCTAATTTTGAAAACCGCATCTCTTTATCTTTCACGTGAAGCGAGTTACATACCAAGTGCACATCACGTGTACATTTAATTAGCATAAATTAAAGTTCACGTAATTTTTAAAGTCATGGTTACCATGAACCAATATCAATAAAAATTTGTTTTTAGACTAATATGGACATGGGGAATCTAATTTTGAAAACCGCATCTCTTTATCTTTCACGTGAAGCGAGTTACATACCAAGTGCACATCACGTGTACATTTAATTAGCATAAATTAAAGTTCACGTAAATTTCAAAGTCATGGTTACCATGAACCAATATCAATAAAAATTTGTTTTAAGACTAATATGGACATGGGGAATCTAATTTTGAAAACCGCATCTCTTTATCTTTCACGTGAAGCGAGTTACATACCAAGTGCACATCACGTGTACATTTAATTAGCATAAATTAAAGTTCACGTAAATTTCAAAGTCATGGTTACCATGAACCAATATCAATAAAAATTTGTTTTTATACTAATATGGACATGGGGAATCTAATTTTGAGAACCGCATCTCTTTATCTTTCACGTGAAGCGAGTTGCATACCAAGTGCACATCACGTGTACATTTAATTAGCATAAATTAAAGTTCACGTAAATTTCAAAGTCATGGTTACCATGCACCAATATCAATAAAAATTGGTTTTTAGACTAATATGGACATGGGGAATCTAATTTTGAAAATCGCATCTCTTTATCTTTCACGTGAAGCGAGTTACATACCAAGTGCACATCACGTGTACATTTAATTAGCATAAATTAAAGTTCACGTAAATTTCAAAGTCATGGTTACCATGAACCAATATCAATAAAAATTTGTTTTAAGACTAATATGGACATGGGGAATCTAATTTTGAAAACCGCATCTCTTTATCTTTCACGTGAAGCGAGTTACATACCAAGTGCACATCACGTGTACATTTAATTAGCATAAATTAAAGTTCACGTAAATTTCAAAGTCATGGTTACCATGAACCAATATCAATAAAAATTTGTTTTTATACTAATATGGACATGGGGAATCTAATTTTGAAAACCGCATCTCTTTATCTTTCACGTGAAGCGAGTTGCATACCAAGTGCACATCACGTGTACATTTAATTAGCATAAATTAAAGTTCACGTAAATTTCAAAGTCATGGTTACCATGCACCAATATCAATAAAAATTTGTTGTTAGACTAATATGGACATGGGGAATCTAATTTTGAAAACCGCATCTCTTTATCTTTCACGTGAAGCGAGTTACATACCAAGTGCACATCACGTGTACATTTAATTAGCATAAATTAAAGTTCACGTAAATTTCAAAGTCATGGTTACCATGCACCAATATCAATAAAAATTTGTTGTTAGACTAATATGGACATGGGGAATCTAATTTTGAAAACCGCATCTCTTTATCTTTCACGTGAAGCGAGTTACATACCAAGTGCACATCACGTGTACATTTAATTAGCATAAATTTACATTTAATTGGCATAAATTAAAGTTCACGTAAATTTCAAAGTCATGGTTACCATGAACCAATATCAATAAAAATTTGTTTTTAGACTAATATGGACATGGGAAATCTAATTTTGAAAACCTCATCTCTTTATCTTTCACGTGAAGCGAGTTACAAACCAAGTGCACATCACGTGTACATTTAATTAGCATAAATTAAAGTTCACGTAAATTTCAAAGTCATGGTTACCATGAACCAATATCAATAAAAATTTGTTTTTAGACTAATATGGACATGGGGAATCTAATTTTGAAAACCGCATCTCTTTATCTTTCACGTGAAGCGAGTTACATACCAAGTGCACATCGCGTGTACATTTAATTAGCATAAATTAAAGTTCACGTAAATTTCAAAGTCATGGTTACCATGCACCAATATCAATAAAAATTTGTTGTTAGACTAATATGGACATGGGGAATCTAATTTTGAAAACCGCATCTCTTTATCTTTCACGTGAAGCGAGTTACATACCAAGTGCTCATCACGTGTACATTTAATTAGCATAAATTTACATTTAATTAGCATAAATTAAAGTTCACGTAAATTTCAAAGTCATGGTTACCATGCACCAATATCAATAAAAATTTGTTGTTAGACTAATATGGACATGGGGAATCTAATTTTGAAAACCGCATCTCTTTATCTTTCACGTGAAGCGAGTTACATACCAAGTGCACATCACGTGTACATTTAATTAGCATAAATTAAAGTTCACGTAATTTTTAAAGTCATGGTTACCATGAACCAATATCAATAAAAATTTGTTTTTAGACTAATATGGACATGGGGAATCTAATTTTGAAAACCGCATCTCTTTATCTTTCACGTGAAGCGAGTTACATACCAAGTGCACATCACGTGTACATTTAATTAGCATAAATTAAAGTTCACGTAAATTTCAAAGTCATGGTTACCATGAACCAATATCAATAAAAATTTGTTTTAAGACTAATATGGACATGGGGAATCTAATTTTGAAAACCGCATCTCTTTATCTTTCACGTGAAGCGAGTTACATACCAAGTGCACATCACGTGTACATTTAATTAGCATAAATTAAAGTTCACGTAAATTTCAAAGTCATGGTTACCATGAACCAATATCAATAAAAATTTGTTTTTATACTAATATGGACATGGGGAATCTAATTTTGAGAACCGCATCTCTTTATCTTTCACGTGAAGCGAGTTGCATACCAAGTGCACATCACGTGTACATTTAATTAGCATAAATTAAAGTTCACGTAAATTTCAAAGTCATGGTTACCATGCACCAATATCAATAAAAATTTGTTGTTAGACTAATATGGACATGGGGAATCTAATTTTGAAAACCGCATCTCTTTATCTTTCACGTGAAGCGAGTTACATACCAAGAGCACATCACGTGTACATTTAATTAGCATAAATTAAAGTTCACGTAAATTTCAAAGTCATGGTTACCATGCACCAATATCAATAAAAATTTGTTGTTAGACTAATATGGACATGGGGAATCTAATTTTGAAAACCGCATCTCTTTATCTTTCACGTGAAGCGAGTTACATACCAAGTGCACATCACGTGTACATTTAATTAGCATAAATTTACATTTAATTGGCATAAATTAAAGTTCACGTAAATTTCAAAGTCATGGTTACCATGAACCAATATCAATAAAAATTTGTTTTTAGACTAATATGGACATGGGAAATCTAATTTTGAAAACCGCATCTCTTTATCTTTCACGTGAAGCGAGTTACAAACCAAGTGCACATCACGTGTACATTTAATTAGCATAAATTAAAGTTCACGTAAATTTCAAAGTCATGGTTACCATGAACATATATCAATAAAAATTTGTTTTTAGACTAATATGGACATGGGGAATCTAATTTTGAAAACCGCATCTCTTTATCTTTCACGTGAAGCGAGTTACATACCAAGTGCACATCGCGTGTACATTTAATTAGCATAAATTAAAGTTCACGTAAATTTCAAAGTCATGGTTACCATGCACCAATATCAATAAAAATTTGTTGTTAGACTAATATGGACATGGGGAATCTAATTTTGAAAACCGCATCTCTTTATCTTTCACGTGAAGCGAGTTACATACCAAGTGCTCATCACGTGTACATTTAATTAGCATAAATTTACATTTAATTAGCATAAATTAAAGTTCACGTAAATTTCAAAGTCATGGTTACCATGCACCAATATCAATAAAAATTTGTTGTTAGACTAATATGGACATGGGGAATCTAATTTTGAAAACCGCATCTCTTTATCTTTCACGTGAAGCGAGTTACATACCAAGTGCACATCACGTGTACATTTAATTAGCATAAATTAAAGTTCACGTAATTTTTAAAGTCATGGTTACCATGAACCAATATCAATAAAAATTTGTTTTTAGACTAATATGGACATGGGGAATCTAATTTTGAAAACCGCATCTCTTTATCTTTCACGTGAAGCGAGTTACATACCAAGTGCACATCGCGTGTACATTTAATTAGCATAAATTAAAGTTCACGTAAATTTCAAAGTCATGGTTACCATGCACCAATATCAATAAAAATTTGTTGTTAGACTAATATGGACATGGGGAATCTAATTTTGAAAACCGCATCTCTTTATCTTTCACGTGAAGCGAGTTACATACCAAGTGCTCATCACGTGTACATTTAATTAGCATAAATTTACATTTAATTAGCATAAATTAAAGTTCACGTAAATTTCAAAGTCATGGTTACCATGCACCAATATCAATAAAAATTTGTTGTTAGACTAATATGGACATGGGGAATCTAATTTTGAAAACCGCATCTCTTTATCTTTCACGTGAAGCGAGTTACATACCAAGTGCACATCACGTGTACATTTAATTAGCATAAATTAAAGTTCACGTAATTTTTAAAGTCATGGTTACCATGAACCAATATCAATAAAAATTTGTTTTTAGACTAATATGGACATGGGGAATCTAATTTTGAAAACCGCATCTCTTTATCTTTCACGTGAAGCGAGTTACATACCAAGTGCACATCACGTGTACATTTAATTAGCATAAATTAAAGTTCACGTAAATTTCAAAGTCATGGTTACCATGAACCAATATCAATAAAAATTTGTTTTAAGACTAATATGGACATGGGGAATCTAATTTTGAAAACCGCATCTCTTTATCTTTCACGTGAAGCGAGTTACATACCAAGTGCACATCACGTGTACATTTAATTAGCATAAATTAAAGTTCACGTAAATTTCAAAGTCATGGTTACCATGAACCAATATCAATAAAAATTTGTTTTTATACTAATATGGACATGGGGAATCTAATTTTGAGAACCGCATCTCTTTATCTTTCACGTGAAGCGAGTTGCATACCAAGTGCACATCACGTGTACATTTAATTAGCATAAATTAAAGTTCACGTAAATTTCAAAGTCATGGTTACCATGAAGCAATATCAATAAAAATTTGTTTTTAGACTAATATGGACATGGGGAATCTAATTTTGAAAACCGCATCTCTTTATCTTTCACGTGAAGCGAGTTACATACCAAGAGCACATCACGTGTACATTTAATTAGCATAAATTAAAGTTCACGTAAATTTCAAAGTCATGGTTACCATGCACCAATATCAATAAAAATTTGTTGTTAGACTAATATGGACATGGGGAATCTAATTTTGAAAACCGCATCTCTTTATCTTTCACGTGAAGCGAGTTACATACCAAGTGCACATCACGTGTACATTTAATTAGCATAAATTTACATTTAATTGGCATAAATTAAAGTTCACGTAAATTTCAAAGTCATGGTTACCATGAACCAATATCAATAAAAATTTGTTTTTAGACTAATATGGACATGGGAAATCTAATTTTGAAAACCGCATCTCTTTATCTTTCACGTGAAGCGAGTTACAAACCAAGTGCACATCACGTGTACATTTAATTAGCATAAATTAAAGTTCACGTAAATTTCAAAGTCATGGTTACCATGAACATATATCAATAAAAATTTGTTTTTAGACTAATATGGACATGGGGAATCTAATTTTGAAAACCGCATCTCTTTATCTTTCACGTGAAGCGAGTTACATACCAAGTGCACATCGCGTGTACATTTAATTAGCATAAATTAAAGTTCACGTAAATTTCAAAGTCATGGTTACCATGCACCAATATCAATAAAAATTTGTTGTTAGACTAATATGGACATGGGGAATCTAATTTTGAAAACCGCATCTCTTTATCTTTCACGTGAAGCGAGTTACATACCAAGTGCTCATCACGTGTACATTTAATTAGCATAAATTTACATTTAATTAGCATAAATTAAAGTTCACGTAAATTTCAAAGTCATGGTTACCATGCACCAATATCAATAAAAATTTGTTGTTAGACTAATATGGACATGGGGAATCTAATTTTGAAAACCGCATCTCTTTATCTTTCACGTGAAGCGAGTTACATACCAAGTGCACATCACGTGTACATTTAATTAGCATAAATTAAAGTTCACGTAATTTTTAAAGTCATGGTTACCATGAACCAATATCAATAAAAATTTGTTTTTAGACTAATATGGACATGGGGAATCTAATTTTGAAAACCGCATCTCTTTATCTTTCACGTGAAGCGAGTTACATACCAAGTGCACATCACGTGTACATTTAATTAGCATAAATTAAAGTTCACGTAAATTTCAAAGTCATGGTTACCATGAACCAATATCAATAAAAATTTGTTTTAAGACTAATATGGACATGGGGAATCTAATTTTGAAAACCGCATCTCTTTATCTTTCACGTGAAGCGAGTTACATACCAAGTGCACATCACGTGTACATTTAATTAGCATAAATTAAAGTTCACGTAAATTTCAAAGTCATGGTTACCATGAACCAATATCAATAAAAATTTGTTTTTATACTAATATGGACATGGGGAATCTAATTTTGAAAACCGCATCTCTTTATCTTTCACGTGAAGCGAGTTGCATACCAAGTGCACATCACGTGTACATTTAATTAGCATAAATTAAAGTTCACGTAAATTTCAAAGTCATGGTTACCATGCACCAATATCAATAAAAATTTGTTGTTAGACTAATATGGACATGGGGAATCTAATTTTGAAAACCGCATCTCTTTATCTTTCACGTGAAGCGAGTTACATACCAAGTGCACATCACGTGTACATTTAATTAGCATAAATTAAAGTTCACGTAAATTTCAAAGTCATGGTTACCATGCACCAATATCAATAAAAATTTGTTGTTAGACTAATATGGACATGGGGAATCTAATTTTGAAAACCGCATCTCTTTATCTTTCACGTGAAGCGAGTTACATACCAAGTGCACATCACGTGTACATTTAATTAGCATAAATTTACATTTAATTGGCATAAATTAAAGTTAACGTAAATTTCAAAGTCATGGTTACCATGAACCAATATCAATAAAAATTTGTTTTTAGACTAATATGGACATGGGAAATCTAATTTTGAAAACCGCATCTCTTTATCTTTCACGTGAAGCGAGTTACAAACCAAGTGCACATCACGTGTACATTTAATTAGCATAAATTAAAGTTCACGTAAATTTCAAAGTCATGGTTACCATGAACCAATATCAATAAAAATTTGTTTTTAGACTAATATGGACATGGGGAATCTAATTTTGAAAACCGCATCTCTTTATCTTTCACGTGAAGCGAGTTACATACCAAGTGCACATCGCGTGTACATTTAATTAGCATAAATTAAAGTTCACGTAAATTTCAAAGTCATGGTTACCATGCACCAATATCAATAAAAATTTGTTGTTAGACTAATATGGACATGGGGAATCTAATTTTGAAAACCGCATCTCTTTATCTTTCACGTGAAGCGAGTTACATACCAAGTGCTCATCACGTGTACATTTAATTAGCATAAATTTACATTTAATTAGCATAAATTAAAGTTCACGTAAATTTCAAAGTCATGGTTACCATGCACCAATATCAATAAAAATTTGTTGTTAGACTAATATGGACATGGGGAATCTAATTTTGAAAACCGCATCTCTTTATCTTTCACGTGAAGCGAGTTACATAC
Source organism: Auanema rhodensis (assembly GCA_964057225.1). NCBI lineage: Eukaryota > Metazoa > Nematoda > Chromadorea > Rhabditida > Rhabditidae > Auanema > Auanema rhodense. Next base: position 59,898 of record OZ059895.1, read on the forward strand.
CAAGTGCACATCACGTGTACATTTAATTAGCATAAATTAAAGTTCACGTAATTTTTAAAGTCATGGTTACCATGAACCAATATCAATAAAAATTTGTTTTTAGACTAATATGGACATGGGGAATCTAATTTTGAAAACCGCATCTCTTTATCTTTCACGTGAAGCAAGTTACATACCAAGTGCACATCACGTGTACATTTAATTAGCATAAATTAAAGTTCACGTAAATTTCAAAGTCATGGTTACCATGCACCAATATCAATAAAAATTTGTTGTTAGACTAATATGGACATGGGGAATCTAATTTTGAAAACCGCATCTCTTTATCTTTCACGTGAAGCGAGTTACATACCAAGTGCACATCACGTGTACATTTAATTAGCATAAATTAAAGTTCACGTAAATTTCAAAGTCATGGTTACCATGCACCAATATCAATAAAAATTTGTTGTTAGACTAATATGGACATGGGGAATCTAATTTTGAAAACCGCATCTCTTTATCTTTCACGTGAAGCGAGTTACATACCAAGTGCACATCACGTGTACATTTAATTAGCATAAATTTACATTTAATTGGCATAAATTAAAGTTCACGTAAATTTCAAAGTCATGGTTACCATGAACCAATATCAATAAAATTTTGTTTTTAGACTAATATGGACATGGGGAATCTAATTTTGAAAACCGCATCTCTTTATCTTTCACGTGAAGCAAGTTACATACCAAGTGCACATCACGTGTACATTTAATTAGCATAAATTAAAGTTCACGTAAATTTCAAAGTCATGGTTACCATGCACCAATATCAATAAAAATTTGTTGTTAGACTAATATGGACATGGGGAATCTAATTTTGAAAACCGCATCTTTTTATCTTTCACGTGAAGCAAGTTACATACCAAGTGCACATCACGTGTACATTTAATTAGCATAAATTAAAGTTCACGTAAATTTCAAAGTCATGGTTACCATGCACCAATATCAATAAAAATTTGTTGTTAGACTAATATGGACATGAGGAATCTAATTTTGAAAACCGCATCTCTTTATCTTTCACGTGAAGCGAGTTACATACCAAGTGCACATCACGTGTACATTTAATTAGCATAAATTAAAGTTCACGTAAATTTCAAAGTCATGGTTACCATGAACCAATATCAATAAAAATTTGTTTTAAGACTAATATGGACATGGGGAATCTAATTTTGAAAACCGCATCTCTTTATCTTTCACGTGAAGCGAGTTACATACCAAGTGCACATCACGTGTACATTTAATTAGCATAAATTAAAGTTCACGTAAATTTCAAAGTCATGGTTACCATGAACCAATATCAATAAAAATTTGTTTTTATACTAATATGGACATGGGGAATCTAATTTTGAAAACCGCATCTCTTTATCTTTCACGTGAAGCGAGTTGCATACCAAGTGCACATCACGTGTACATTTAATTAGCATAAATTAAAGTTCACGTAAATTTCAAAGTCATGGTTACCATGCACCAATATCAATAAAAATTTGTTGTTAGACTAATATGGACATGGGGAATCTAATTTTGAAAACCGCATCTCTTTATCTTTCACGTGAAGCGAGTTACATACCAAGTGCACATCACGTGTACATTTAATTAGCATAAATTAAAGTTCACGTAAATTTCAAAGTCATGGTTACCATGCACCAATATCAATAAAAATTTGTTGTTAGACTAATATGGACATGGGGAATCTAATTTTGAAAACCGCATCTCTTTATCTTTCACGTGAAGCGAGTTACATACCAAGTGCACATCACGTGTACATTTAATTAGCATAAATTTACATTTAATTGGCATAAATTAAAGTTCACGTAAATTTCAAAGTCATGGTTACCATGAACCAATATCAATAAAAATTTGTTTTTAGACTAATATGGACATGGGAAATCTAATTTTGAAAACCGCATCTCTTTATCTTTCACGTGAAGCGAGTTACAAACCAAGTGCACATCACGTGTACATTTAATTAGCATAAATTAAAGTTCACGTAAATTTCAAAGTCATGGTTACCATGAACCAATATCAATAAAAATTTGTTTTTAGACTAATATGGACATGGGGAATCTAATTTTGAAAACCGCATCTCTTTATCTTTCACGTGAAGCGAGTTACATACCAAGTGCACATCGCGTGTACATTTAATTAGCATAAATTAAAGTTCACGTAAATTTCAAAGTCATGGTTACCATGCACCAATATCAATAAAAATTTGTTGTTAGACTAATATGGACATGGGGAATCTAATTTTGAAAACCGCATCTCTTTATCTTTCACGTGAAGCGAGTTACATACCAAGTGCTCATCACGTGTACATTTAATTAGCATAAATTTACATTTAATTAGCATAAATTAAAGTTCACGTAAATTTCAAAGTCATGGTTACCATGCACCAATATCAATAAAAATTTGTTGTTAGACTAATATGGACATGGGGAATCTAATTTTGAAAACCGCATCTCTTTATCTTTCACGTGAAGCGAGTTACATACCAAGTGCACATCATGTGTACATTTAATTAGCATAAATTAAAGTTCACGTAATTTTTAAAGTCATGGTTACCATGAACCAATATCAATAAAAATTTGTTTTTAGACTAATATGGACATGGGGAATCTAATTTTGAAAACCGCATCTCTTTATCTTTCACGTGAAGCAAGTTACATACCAAGTGCACATCACGTGTACATTTAATTAGCATAAATTAAAGTTCACGTAAATTTCAAAGTCATGGTTACCATGCACCAATATCAATAAAAATTTGTTGTTAGACTAATATGGACATGGGGAATCTAATTTTGAAAACCGCATCTCTTTATCTTTCACGTGAAGCGAGTTACATACCAAGTGCACATCACGTGTACATTTAATTAGCATAAATTAAAGTTCACGTAAATTTCAAAGTCATGGTTACCATGCACCAATATCAATAAAAATTTGTTGTTAGACTAATATGGACATGGGGAATCTAATTTTGAAAACCGCATCTCTTTATCTTTCACGTGAAGCGAGTTACATACCAAGTGCACATCACGTGTACATTTAATTAGCATAAATTTACATTTAATTGGCATAAATTAAAGTTCACGTAAATTTCAAAGTCATGGTTACCATGAACCAATATCAATAAAAATTTGTTTTTAGACTAATATGGACATGGGGAATCTAATTTTGAAAACCGCATCTCTTTATCTTTCACGTGAAGCAAGTTACATACCAAGTGCACATCACGTGTACATTTAATTAGCATAAATTAAAGTTCACGTAAATTTCAAAGTCATGGTTACCATGCACCAATATCAATAAAAATTTGTTGTTAGACTAATATGGACATGGGGAATCTAATTTTGAAAACCGCATCTTTTTATCTTTCACGTGAAGCGAGTTACATACCAAGTGCACATCACGTGTACATTTAATTAGCATAAATTAAAGTTCACGTAAATTTCAAAGTCATGGTTACCATGCACCAATATCAATAAAAATTGGTTTTTAGACTAATATGGACATGGGGAATCTAATTTTAAAAATCGCATCTCTTTATCTTTCACGTGAAGCGAGTTACATACCAAGTGCACATCACGTGTACATTTAATTAGCATAAATTTACATTTAATTGGCATAAATTAAAGTTCACGTAAATTTCAAAGTCATGGTTACCATGAACCAATATCAATAAAAATTTGTTTTTAGACTAATATGGACATGGGGAATCTAATTTTGAAAACCGCATCTCTTTATCTTTCACGTGAAGCGAGTTACAAACCAAGTGCACATCACGTGTACATTTAATTAGCATAAATTAAAGTTCACGTAAATTTCAAAGTTATGGTTACCATGAACCAATATCAATAAAAATTTGTTTTTAGACTAATATGGACATGGGGAATCTAATTTTGAAAACCGCATCTCTTTATCTTTCACGTGAAGCGAGTTACATACCAAGTGCTCATCACGTGTACATTTAATTAGCATAAATTTACATTTAATTAGCATAAATTAAAGTTCACGTAAATTTCAAAGTCATGGTTACCATGCACCAATATCAATAAAAATTTGTTGTTAGACTAATATGGACATGGGGAATCTAATTTTGAAAACTGCATCTCTTTATCTTTCACGTGAAGCGAGTTACATACCAAGTGCACATCACGTGTACATTTAATTAGCATAAATTAAAGTTCACGTAATTTTCAAAGTCATGGTTACCATGAACCAATATCAATAAAAATTTGTTTTTAGACTAATATGGACATGGGGAATCTAATTTTGAAAACCGCATCTCTTTATCTTTCACGTGAAGCAAGTTACATACCAAGTGCACATCACGTGTACATTTAATTAGCATAAATTAAAGTTCACGTAAATTTCAAAGTCATGGTTACCATGCACCAATATCAATAAAAATTTGTTGTTAGACTAATATGGACATGGGGAATCTAATTTTGAAAACCGCATCTCTTTATCTTTCACGTGAAGCGAGTTACATACCAAGTGCACATCACGTGTACATTTAATTAGCATAAATTAAAGTTCACGTAAATTTCAAAGTCATGGTTACCATGCACCAATATCAATAAAAATTGGTTTTTAGACTAATATGGACATGGGGAATCTAATTTTAAAAATCGCATCTCTTTATCTTTCACGTGAAGCGAGTTACATACCAAGTGCACATCACGTGTACATTTAATTATTTAATTAGCATAAATTAAAGTTCACGTAAATTTCAAAGTCATGGTTACCATGAACCAATATCAATAAAAATTTGTTTTTAGACTAATATGGACATGGGGAATCTAAATTTGAAAACCGCATCTTTTTATCTTTCACGTGAAGCGAGTTACATACCAAGTGCACATCACGTGTACATTTAATTAGCATAAATTAAAGTTCACGTAAATTTCAAAGTCATGGTTACCATGAACCAATATCAATAAAAATTTGTTTTTAGACTAATATGGACATGGGGAATCTAATTTTGGAAACCGCATCTCTTTATCTTTCACGTGAAGCAAGTTACATACCAAGTGCACATCACGTGTACATTTAATTAGCATAAATTAAAGTTCACGTAAATTTCAAAGTCATGGTTACCATGCACCAATATCAATAAAAATTTGATGTTAGACTAATATGGACATGGGGAATCTAATTTTGAAAACCGCATTTCTTTATCTTTCACGTGAAGCGAGTTACATACCAAGTGCACATCACGTGTACATTTAATTAGCATAAATTAAAGTTCACGTAAATTTCAAAGTCATGGTTACCATGCACCAATATCAATAAAAATTTGTTTTTAGACTAATATGGACATGGGGAATCTAAATTTGAAAACCGCATCTCTTTATCTTTCACGTGAAGCGAGTTACATACCAAGTGCACATCACGTGTACATTTAATTAGCATAAATTAAAGTTCACGTAAATTTCAAAGTCATGGTTACCATGAACCAATATCAATAAAAATTTGTTTTTAGACTAATATGGACATGGGGAATCTAATTTTGGAAACCTCATCTCTTTATCTTTCACGTGAAGCGAGTTACATACCAAGTGCACATCACGTGTACATTTATATAGCATAAATTAAAGTTCACGTAAATTTCAAAGTCATGGTTACCATGCACCAATATCAATAAAAATTTGTTGTTAGACTAATATGGACATGGGGAATCTAATTTTGAAAACCGCATCTCTTTATCTTTCACGTGAAGCGAGTTACATACCAAGTGCACATCACGTGTACATTTAATTAGCATAAATTAAAGTTCACGTAAATTTCAAAGTCATGGTTACCATGCACCAATATCAATAAAAATTTGTTGTTAGACTAATATGGACATGGGGAATCTAATTTTGAAAACCGCATCTCTTTATCTTTCACGTGAAGCGAGTTACATACCAAGTGCACATCACGTGTACATTTAATTAGCATAAATTAAAGTTCACGTAAATTTCAAAGTCATGGTTACCATGAACCAATATCAATAAAAATTTGTTTTTAGACTAATATGGACATGGGGAATCTAAATTTGAAAACCGCATCTCTTTATCTTTCACGTGAAGCGAGTTACACACCAAGTGCACATCACGTGTACATTTAATTAGCATAAATTAAAGTTCACGTAAATTTCAAAGTCATGGTTACCATGAACCAATATCAATAAAAATTTGTTTTTAGACTAATATGGACATGGGGAATCTAATTTTGAAAACCGCATCTCTTTATCTTTCACGTGAAGCGAGTTACATACCAAGTGCACATCACGTGTACATTTATATAGCATAAATTAAAGTTCACGTAAATTTCAAAGTCATGGTTACCATGCACCAATATCAATAAAAATTTGTTTTTAGACTAATATGGACATGGGGAATCTAAATTTGAAAACCGCATCTCTTTATCTTTCACGTGAAGCGAGTTACACACCAAGTGCACATCACGTGTACATTTAATTAGCATAAATTAAAGTTCACGTAAATTTCAAAGTCATGGTTACCATGAACCAATATCAATAAAAATTTGTTTTTAGACTAATATGGACATGGGGAATCTAATTTTGAAAACCGCATCTCTTTATCTTTCACGTGAAGCGAGTTACATACCAAGTGCACATCACGTGTACATTTATATAGCATAAATTAAAGTTCACGTAAATTTCAAAGTCATGGTTACCATGCACCAATATCAATAAAAATTTGTTGTTAGACTAATATGGACATGGGGAATCTAATTTTGAAAACCGCATCTCTTTATCTTTCACGTGAAGCGAGTTACATACCAAGTGCCCATCACGTGTACATTTAATTAGCATAAATTTACATTTAATTGGCATAAATTAAAGTTCACGTAAATTTCAAAGTCATGGTTACCATGAACCAATATCAATAAAAATTTGTTTTTAGACTAATATGGACATGGGGAATCTAATTTTGGAAACCGCATCTCTTTATCTTTCACGTGAAGCAAGTTACATACCAAGTGCACATCACGTGTACATTTAATTAGCATAAATTAAAGTTCACGTAAATTTCAAAGTCATGGTTACCATGCACCAATATCAATAAAAATTTGTTGTTAGACTAATATGGACATGGGGAATCTAATTTTGAAAACCGCATCTCTTTATCTTTCACGTGAAGCGAGTTACATACCAAGTGCACATCACGTGTACATTTAATTAGCATAAATTAAAGTTCACGTAAATTTCAAAGTCATGGTTACCATGCACCAATATCAATAAAAATTGGTTTTTAGACTAATATGGACATGGGGAATCTAATTTTGAGAATCGCATCTCTTTATCTTTCACGTGAAGCGAGTTACATACCAAGTGCACATCACGTGTACATTTAATTAGCATAAATTAAAGTTCACGTAAATTTCAAAGTCATGGTTACCATGAACCAATATCAATAAAAATTTGTTTTTATACTAATATGGACATGGGGAATCTAATTTTGAAAACCGCATCTCTTTATCTTTCACGTGAAGCGAGTTGCATACCAAGTGCACATCACGTGTACATTTAATTAGCATAAATTAAAGTTCACGTAAATTTCAAAGTCATGGTTACCATGCACCAATATCAATAAAAATTTGTTGTTAGACTAATATGGACATGGGGAATCTAATTTTGAAAACCGCATCTCTTTATCTTTCACGTGAAGCGAGTTACATACCAAGTGCACATCACGTGTACATTTAATTAGCATAAATTAAAGTTCACGTAAATTTCAAAGTCATGGTTACCATGCACCAATATCAATAAAAATTTGTTGTTAGACTAATATGGACATGGGGAATCTAATTTTGAAAACCGCATCTCTTTATCTTTCACGTGAAGCGAGTTACATACCAAGTGCACATCACGTGTACATTTAATTAGCATAAATTTACATTTAATTGGCATAAATTAAAGTTCACGTAAATTTCAAAGTCATGGTTACCATGAACCAATATCAATAAAAATTTGTTTTTAGACTAATATGGACATGGGAAATCTAATTTTGAAAACCGCATCTCTTTATCTTTCACGTGAAGCGAGTTACAAACCAAGTGCACATCACGTGTACATTTAATTAGCATAAATTAAAGTTCACGTAAATTTCAAAGTCATGGTTACCATGAACCAATATCAATAAAAATTTGTTTTTAGACTAATATGGACATGGGGAATCTAATTTTGAAAACCGCATCTCTTTATCTTTCACGTGAAGCGAGTTACATACCAAGTGCACATCGCGTGTACATTTAATTAGCATAAATTAAAGTTCACGTAAATTTCAAAGTCATGGTTACCATGCACCAATATCAATAAAAATTTGTTGTTAGACTAATATGGACATGGGGAATCTAATTTTGAAAACCGCATCTCTTTATCTTTCACGTGAAGCGAGTTACATACCAAGTGCTCATCACGTGTACATTTAATTAGCATAAATTTACATTTAATTAGCATAAATTAAAGTTCACGTAAATTTCAAAGTCATGGTTACCATGCACCAATATCAATAAAAATTTGTTGTTAGACTAATATGGACATGGGGAATCTAATTTTGAAAACCGCATCTCTTTATCTTTCACGTGAAGCGAGTTACATACCAAGTGCACATCACGTGTACATTTAATTAGCATAAATTAAAGTTCACGTAATTTTTAAAGTCATGGTTACCATGAACCAATATCAATAAAAATTTGTTTTTAGACTAATATGGACATGGGGAATCTAATTTTGAAAACCGCATCTCTTTATCTTTCACGTGAAGCAAGTTACATACCAAGTGCACATCACGTGTACATTTAATTAGCATAAATTAAAGTTCACGTAAATTTCAAAGTCATGGTTACCATGCACCAATATCAATAAAAATTTGTTGTTAGACTAATATGGACATGGGGAATCTAATTTTGAAAACCGCATCTCTTTATCTTTCACGTGAAGCGAGTTACATACCAAGTGCACATCACGTGTACATTTAATTAGCATAAATTAAAGTTCACGTAAATTTCAAAGTCATGGTTACCATGCACCAATATCAATAAAAATTGGTTTTTAGACTAATATGGACATGGGGAATCTAATTTTAAAAATCGCATCTCTTTATCTTTCACGTGAAGCGAGTTACATACCAAGTGCACATCACGTGTACATTTAATTAGCATAAATTAAAGTTCACGTAAATTTCAAAGTCATGGTTACCATGAACCAATATCAATAAAAATTTGTTTTTAGACTAATATGGACATGGGGAATCTAAATTTGAAAACGGCATCTTTTTATCTTTCACGTGAAGCGAGTTACATACCAAGTGCACATCACGTGTACATTTAATTAGCATAAATTAAAGTTCACGTAAATTTCAAAGTCATGGTTACCATGAACCAATATCAATAAAAATTTGTTTTTAGACTAATATGGACATGGGGAATCTAATTTTGGAAACCGCATCTCTTTATCTTTCACGTGAAGCAAGTTACATACCAAGTGCACATCACGTGTACATTTAATTAGCATAAATTAAAGTTCACGTAAATTTCAAAGTCATGGTTACCATGCATCAATATCAATAAAAATTTGTTGTTAGACTAATATGGACATGGGGAATCTAATTTTGAAAACCGCATCTCTTTATCTTTCACGTGAAGCGAGTTACATACCAAGTGCACATCACGTGTACATTTAATTAGCATAAATTAAAGTTCACGTAAATTTCAAAGTCATGGTTACCATGCACCAATATCAATAAAAATTTGTTTTTAGACTAATATGGACATGGGGAATCTAAATTTGAAAACCGCATCTCTTTATCTTTCACGTGAAGCGAGTTACATACCAAGTGCACATCACGTGTACATTTAATTAGCATAAATTAAAGTTCACGTAAATTTCAAAGTCATGGTTACCATGAACCAATATCAATAAAAATTTGTTTTTAGACTAATATGGACATGGGGAATCTAATTTTGGAAACCGCATCTCTTTATCTTTCACGTGAAGCGAGTTACATACCAAGTGCACATCACGTGTACATTTATATAGCATAAATTAAAGTTCACGTAAATTTCAAAGTCATGGTTACCATGCACCAATATCAATAAAAATTTGTTGTTAGACTAATATGGACATGGGGAATCTAATTTTGAAAACCGCATCTCTTTATCTTTCACGTGAAGCGAGTTACATACCAAGTGCACATCACGTGTACATTTAATTAGCATAAATTAAAGTTCACGTAAATTTCAAAGTCATGGTTACCATGCACCAATATCAATAAAAATTTGTTGTTAGACTAATATGGACATGGGGAATCTAATTTTGAAAACCGCATCTCTTTATCTTTCACGTGAAGCGAGTTACATACCAAGTGCACATCACGTGTACATTTAATTAACATAAATTAAAGTTCACGTAAATTTCAAAGTCATGGTTACCATGAACCAATATCAATAAAAATTTGTTTTTAGACTAATATGGACATGGGGAATCTAAATTTGAAAACCGCATCTCTTTATCTTTCACGTGAAGCGAGTTACATACCAAGTGCACATCACGTGTACATTTAATTAGCATAAATTAAAGTTCACGTAAATTTCAAAGTCATGGTTACCATGAACCAATATCAATAAAAATTTGTTTTTAGACTAATATGGACATGGGGAATCTAATTTTGAAAACCGCATCTCTTTATCTTTCACGTGAAGCGAGTTACATACCAAGTGCACATCACGTGTACATTTATATAGCATAAATTAAAGTTCACGTAAATTTCAAAGTCATGGTTACCATGCACCAATATCAATAAAAATTTGTTGTTAGACTAATATGGACATGGGGAATCTAATTTTGAAAACCGCATCTCTTTATCTTTCACGTGAAGCGAGTTACATACCAAGTGCCCATCACGTGTACATTTAATTAGCATAAATTTACATTTAATTGGCATAAATTAAAGTTCACGTAAATTTCAAAGTCATGGTTACCATGAACCAATATCAATAAAAATTTGTTTTTAGACTAATATGGACATGGGGAATCTAATTTTGAAAACCGCATCTCTTTATCTTTCACGTGAAGCGAGTTACATACCAAGTGCACATCACGTGTACATTTAATTAGCATAAATTAAAGTTCACGTAAATTTCAAAGTCATGGTTACCATGAACCAATATCAATAAAAATTTGTTTTTATACTAATATGGACATGGGGAATCTAATTTTGAAAACCGCATCTCTTTATCTTTCACGTGAAGCGAGTTGCATACCAAGTGCACATCACGTGTACATTTAATTAGCATAAATTAAAGTTCACGTAAATTTCAAAGTCATGGTTACCATGCACCAATATCAATTAAAATTTGTTGTTAGACTAATATGGACATGGGGAATCTAATTTTGAAAACCGCATCTCTCTATCTTTCACGTGAAGCGAGTTACATACCAAGTGCACATCACGTGTACATTTAATTAGCATAAATTAAAGTTCACGTAAATTTCAAAGTCATGGTTACCATGCACCAATATCAATAAAAATTTGTTGTTAGACTAATATGGACATGGGGAATCTAATTTTGAAAACCGCATCTCTTTATCTTTCACGTGAAGCGAGTTACATACCAAGTGCACATCACGTGTACATTTAATTAGCATAAATTTACATTTAATTGGCATAAATTAAAGTTCACGTAAATTTCAAAGTCATGGTTACCATGAACCAATATCAATAAAAATTTGTTTTTAGACTAATATGGACATGGGGAATCTAAATTTGAAAACCGCATCTCTTTATCTTTCACGTGAAGCGAGTTACATACCAAGTGCACATCACGTGTACATTTAATTAGCATAAATTAAAGTTCACGTAAATTTCAAAGTCATGGTTACCATGAACCAATATCAATAAAAATTTGTTTTTAGACTAATATGGACATGGGGAATCTAATTTTGAAAACCGCATCTCTTTATCTTTCACGTGAAGCGAGTTACATACCAAGTGCACATCACGTGTACATTTATATAGCATAAATTAAAGTTCACGTAAATTTCAAAGTCATGGTTACCATGCACCAATATCAATAAAAATTTGTTGTTAGACTAATATAGACATGGGGAATCTAATTTTGAAAACCGCATCTCTTTATCTTTCACGTGAAGCGAGTTACATACCAAGTGCCCATCACGTGTACATTTAATTAGCATAAATTTACATTTAATTGGCATAAATTAAAGTTCACGTAAATTTCAAAGTCATGGTTACCATGAACCAATATCAATAAAAATTTGTTTTTAGACTAATATGGACATGGGGAATCTAATTTTGAAAACCGCATCTCATTATCTTTCACGTGAAGCGAGTTACATACCAAGTGCACATCACGTGTACATTTAATTAGCATAAATTAAAGTTCACGTAAATTTCAAAGTCATGGTTACCATGAACCAATATCAATAAAAATTTGTTTTTATACTAATATGGACATGGGGAATCTAATTTTGAAAACCGCATCTCTTTATCTTTCACGTGAAGCGAGTTACATACCAAGTGCACATCACGTGTACATTTAATTAGCATAAATTAAAGTTCACGTAATTTTTAAAGTCATGGTTACCATGAACCAATATCAATAAAAATTTGTTTTTAGACTAATATGGACATGGGGAATCTAATTTTGAAAACCGCATCTCTTTATCTTACACGTGAAGCAAGTTACATACCAAGTGCACATCACGTGTACATTTAATTAGCATAAATTAAAGTTCACGTAAATTTCAAAGTCATGGTTACCATGCACCAATATCAATAAAAATTTGTTGTTAGACTAATATGGACATGGGGAATCTAATTTTGAAAACCGCATCTCTTTATCTTTCACGTGAAGCGAGTTACATACCAAGTGCACATCACGTGTACATTTAATTAGCATAAATTAAAGTTCACGTAAATTTCAAAGTCATGGTTACCATGCACCAATATCAATAAAAATTGGTTTTTAGACTAATATGGACATGGGGAATCTAATTTTAAAAATCGCATCTCTTTATCTTTCACGTGAAGCGAGTTACATACCAAGTGCACATCACGTGTACATTTAATTAGCATAAATTAAAGTTCACGTAAATTTCAAAGTCATGGTTACCATGAACCAATATCAATAAAAATTTGTTTTTAGACTAATATGGACATGGGGAATCTAAATTTGAAAACCGCATCTTTTTATCTTTCACGTGAAGCGAGTTACATACCAAGTGCACATCACGTGTACATTTAATTAGCATAAATTAAAGTTCACGTAAATTTCAAAGTCATGGTTACCATGAACCAATATCAATAAAAATTTGTTTTTAGACTAATATGGACATGGGGAATCTAATTTTGGAAACCGCATCTCTTTATCTTTCACGTGAAGCAAGTTACATACCAAGTGCACATCACGTGTACATTTAATTAGCATAAATTAAAGTTCACGTAAATTTCAAAGTCATGGTTACCATGCACCAATATCAATAAAAATTTGTTGTTAGACTAATATGGACATGGGGAATCTAATTTTGAAAACCGCATCTCTTTATCTTTCACGTGAAGCGAGTTACATACCAAGTGCACATCACGTGTACATTTAATTAGCATAAATTAAAGTTCACGTAAATTTCAAAGTCATGGTTACCATGCACCAATATCAATAAAAATTTGTTTTTAGACTAATATGGACATGGGGAATCTAAATTTGAAAACCGCATCTCTTTATCTTTCACGTGAAGCGAGTTACATACCAAGTGCACATCACGTGTACATTTAATTAGCATAAATTAAAGTTCACGTAAATTTCAAAGTCATGGTTACCATGAACCAATATCAATAAAAATTTGTTTTTAGACTAATATGGACATGGGGAATCTAATTTTGAAAACCGCATCTCTTTATCTTTCACGTGAAGCGAGTTACATACCAAGTGCACATCACGTGTACATTTATATAGCATAAATTAAAGTTCACGTAAATTTCAAAGTCATGGTTACCATGCACCAATATCAATAAAAATTTGTTGTTAGACTAATATGGACATGGGGAATCTAATTTTGAAAACCGCATCTCTTTATCTTTCACGTGAAGCGAGTTACATACCAAGTGCACATCACGTGTACATTTAATTAGCATAAATTAAAGTTCACGTAAATTTCAAAGTCATGGTTACCATGCACCAATATCAATAAAAATTTGTTGTTAGACTAATATGGACATGGGGAATCTAATTTTGAAAACCGCATCTCTTTATCTTTCACGTGAAGCGAGTTACATACCAAGTGCACATCACGTGTACATTTAATTAGCATAAATTAAAGTTCACGTAAATTTCAAAGTCATGGTTACCATGAACCAATATCAATAAAAATTTGTTTTTAGACTAATATGGACATGGGGAATCTAAATTTGAAAACCGCATCTCTTTATCTTTCACGTGAAGCGAGTTACATACCAAGTGCACATCACGTGTACATTTAATTAGCATAAATTAAAGTTCACGTAAATTTCAAAGTCATGGTTACCATGAACCAATATCAATAAAAATTTGTTTTTAGACTAATATGGACATGGGGAATCTAATTTTGAAAACCGCATCTCTTTATCTTTCACGTGAAGCGAGTTACATACCAAGTGCACATCACGTGTACATTTATATAGCATAAATTAAAGTTCACGTAAATTTCAAAGTCATGGTTACCATGCACCAATATCAATAAAAATTTGTTGTTAGACTAATATGGACATGGGGAATCTAATTTTGAAAACCGCATCTCTTTATCTTTCACGTGAAGCGAGTTACATACCAAGTGCCCATCACGTGTACATTTAATTAGCATAAATTTACATTTAATTGGCATAAATTAAAGTTCACGTAAATTTCAAAGTCATGGTTACCATGAACCAATATCAATAAAAATTTGTTTTTAGACTAATATGGACATGGGGAATCTAATTTTGAAAACCGCATCTCTTTATCTTTCACGTGAAGCGAGTTACATACCAAGTGCACATCACGTGTACATTTAATTAGCATAAATTAAAGTTCACGTAAATTTCAAAGTCATGGTTACCATGAACCAATATCAATAAAAATTTGTTTTTATACTAATATGGACATGGGGAATCTAATTTTGAAAACCGCATCTCTTTATCTTTCACGTGAAGCGAGTTGCATACCAAGTGCACATCACGTGTACATTTAATTAGCATAAATTAAAGTTCACGTAAATTTCAAAGTCATGGTTACCATGCACCAATATCAATTAAAATTTGTTGTTAGACTAATATGGACATGGGGAATCTAATTTTGAAAACCGCATCTCTCTATCTTTCACGTGAAGCGAGTTACATACCAAGTGCACATCACGTGTACATTTAATTAGCATAAATTAAAGTTCACGTAAATTTCAAAGTCATGGTTACCATGCACCAATATCAATAAAAATTTGTTGTTAGACTAATATGGACATGGGGAATCTAATTTTGAAAACCGCATCTCTTTATCTTTCACGTGAAGCGAGTTACATACCAAGTGCACATCACGTGTACATTTAATTAGCATAAATTTACATTTAATTGGCATAAATTAAAGTTCACGTAAATTTCAAAGTCATGGTTACCATGAACCAATATCAATAAAAATTTGTTTTTAGACTAATATGGACATGGGGAATCTAAATTTGAAAACCGCATCTCTTTATCTTTCACGTGAAGCGAGTTACATACCAAGTGCACATCACGTGTACATTTAATTAGCATAAATTAAAGTTCACGTAAATTTCAAAGTCATGGTTACCATGAACCAATATCAATAAAAATTTGTTTTTAGACTAATATGGACATGGGGAATCTAATTTTGAAAACCGCATCTCTTTATCTTTCACGTGAAGCGAGTTGCATACCAAGTGCACATCACGTGTACATTTAATTAGCATAAATTAAAGTTCACGTAAATTTCAAAGTCATGGTTACCATGCACCAATATCAATTAAAATTTGTTGTTAGACTAATATGGACATGGGGAATCTAATTTTGAAAACCGCATCTCTCTATCTTTCACGTGAAGCGAGTTACATACCAAGTGCACATCACGTGTACATTTAATTAGCATAAATTAAAGTTCACGTAAATTTCAAAGTCATGGTTACCATGCACCAATATCAATAAAAATTTGTTGTTAGACTAATATGGACATGGGGAATCTAATTTTGAAAACCGCATCTCTTTATCTTTCACGTGAAGCGAGTTACATACCAAGTGCACATCACGTGTACATTTAATTAGCATAAATTTACATTTAATTGGCATAAATTAAAGTTCACGTAAATTTCAAAGTCATGGTTACCATGAACCAATATCAATAAAAATTTGTTTTTAGACTAATATGGACATGGGGAATCTAAATTTGAAAACCGCATCTCTTTATCTTTCACGTGAAGCGAGTTACATACCAAGTGCACATCACGTGTACATTTAATTAGCATAAATTAAAGTTCACGTAAATTTCAAAGTCATGGTTACCATGAACCAATATCAATAAAAATTTGTTTTTAGACTAATATGGACATGGGGAATCTAATTTTGAAAACCGCATCTCTTTATCTTTCACGTGAAGCGAGTTACATACCAAGTGCACATCACGTGTACATTTATATAGCATAAATTAAAGTTCACGTAAATTTCAAAGTCATGGTTACCATGCACCAATATCAATAAAAATTTGTTGTTAGACTAATATAGACATGGGGAATCTAATTTTGAAAACCGCATCTCTTTATCTTTCACGTGAAGCGAGTTACATACCAAGTGCCCATCACGTGTACATTTAATTAGCATAAATTTACATTTAATTGGCATAAATTAAAGTTCACGTAAATTTCAAAGTCATGGTTACCATGAACCAATATCAATAAAAATTTGTTTTTAGACTAATATGGACATGGGGAATCTAATTTTGAAAACCGCATCTCATTATCTTTCACGTGAAGCGAGTTACATACCAAGTGCACATCACGTGTACATTTAATTAGCATAAATTAAAGTTCACGTAAATTTCAAAGTCATGGTTACCATGAACCAATATCAATAAAAATTTGTTTTTATACTAATATGGACATGGGGAATCTAATTTTGAAAACCGCATCTCTTTATCTTTCACGTGAAGCGAGTTGCATACCAAGTGCACATCACGTGTACATTTAATTAGCATAATTTAAAGTTCACGTAAATTTCAAAGTCATGGTTACCATGCACCAATATCAATAAAAATTCGTTGTTAGACTAATATGGACATGGGGAATCTAATTTTGAAAACCGCATCTCTTTATCTTTCACGTGAAGCGAGTTACATACCAAGTGCACATCACGTGTACATTTATATAGCATAAATTAAAGTTCACGTAAATTTCAAAGTCATGGTTACCATGCACCAATATCAATAAAAATTTGTTGTTAGACTAATATAGACATGGGGAATCTAATTTTGAAAACCGCATCTCTTTATCTTTCACGTGAAGCGAGTTACATACCAAGTGCCCATCACGTGTACATTTAATTAGCATAAATTTACATTTAATTGGCATAAATTAAAGTTCACGTAAATTTCAAAGTCATGGTTACCATGAACCAATATCAATAAAAATTTGTTTTTAGACTAATATGGACATGGGGAATCTAATTTTGAAAACCGCATCTCATTATCTTTCACGTGAAGCGAGTTACATACCAAGTGCACATCACGTGTACATTTAATTAGCATAAATTAAAGTTCACGTAAATTTCAAAGTCATGGTTACCATGAACCAATATCAATAAAAATTTGTTTTTATACTAATATGGACATGGGGAATCTAATTTTGAAAACCGCATCTCTTTATCTTTCACGTGAAGCGAGTTGCATACCAAGTGCACATCACGTGTACATTTAATTAGCATAATTTAAAGTTCACGTAAATTTCAAAGTCATGGTTACCATGCACCAATATCAATAAAAATTCGTTGTTAGACTAATATGGACATGGGGAATCTAATTTTGAAAACCGCATCTCTCTATCTTTCACGTGAAGCGAGTTACATACCAAGTGCACATCACGTGTACATTTAATTAGCATGAATTAAAGTTCACGTAAATTTCAAAGTCATGGTTACCATGCACCAATATCAATAAAAATTTGTTGTTAGACTAATATGGACATGGGGAATCTAATTTTGAAAACCGCATCTCTTTATCTTTCACGTGAAGCGAGTTACATACCAAGTGCACATCACGTGTACATTTAATTAGCATAAATTTACATTTAATTGGCATAAATTTAAGTTCACGTAAATTTCAAAGTCATGGTTACCATGAACCAATATCAATAAAAATTTGTTGTTAGACTAATATGGACATGGGGAATCTAATTTTGAAAACCGCATCTCTTTATCTTTCACGTGAAGCGAGTTACATACCAAGTGCCCATCACGTGTACATTTAATTAGCATAAATTTACATTTAATTGGCATAAATTAAAGTTCACGTAAATTTCAAAGTCATGGTTACCATGAACCAATATCAATAAAAATTTGTTTTTAGACTAATATGGACATGGGGAATCTAATTTTGAAAACCGCATCTCTTTATCTTTCACGTGAAGCGAGTTACAAACCAAGTGCACATCACGTGTACATTTAATTAGCATAAATTAAAGTTCACGTAAATTTCAAAGTCATGGTTACCATGAACCAATATCAATAAAAATTTGGTTTTAGACTAATATGGACATGGGGAATCTAATTTTGAAAACCGCATCTCTTTATCTTTCACGTGAAGCGAGTTACATACCAAGTGCCCATCACGTGTACATTTAATTAGCATAAATTAAAGTTCACGTAAATTTCAAAGTCATGGTTACCATGCACCAATATCAATAAAAATTTGTTGTTAGACTAATATGGACATGGGGAATCTAATTTTGAAAACCGCATCTCTTTATCTTTCACGTGAAGCGAGTTACATACCAAGTGCACATCACGTGTACATTTAATTAGCATAAATTAAAGTTCACGTAATTTTCAAAGTCATGGTTACCATGAACCAATATCAATAAAAATTTGTTTTTAGACTAATATGGACATGGGGAATCTAATTTTGAAAACCGCATCTCTTCATCTTTCACGTGAAGCGAGTTACATACCAAGTGCACATCACGTGTACATTTAATTAGCATAAATTAAAGTTCACGTAAATTTCAAAGTCATGGTTACCATGAACCAATATCAATAAAAATTTGTTTTTAGACTAATATGGACATGGGGAATCTAAATTTGAAAACCGCATCTCTTTATCTTTCACGTGAAGCGAGTTACATACCAAGTGCACATCACGTGTACATTTAATTAGCATAAATTAAAGTTCACGTAAATTTCAAAGTCATGGTTACCATGAACCAATATCAATAAAAATTTGTTTTTAGACTAATATGGACATGGGGAATCTAATTTTGGAAACCGCATCTCTTTATCTTTCACGTGAAGCAAGTTACATACCAAGTGCACATCACGTGTACATTTAATTAGCATAAATTAAAGTTCACGTAAATTTCAAAGTCATGGTTACCATGCACCAATATCAATAAAAATTTGTTGTTAGACTAATATGGATATGGGGAATCTAATTTTGAAAACCGCATCTCTTTATCTTTCACGTGAAGCGAGTTACATACCAAGTGCACATCACGTGTACATTTAATTAGCATAAATTAAAGTTCACGTAAATTTCAAAGTCATGGTTACCATGCACCAATATCAATAAAAATTGGTTTTTAGACTAATATGGACATGGGGAATCTAATTTTGAAAATCGCATCTCTTTATCTTTCACGTGAAGCGAGTTACTTACCAAGTGCACATCACGTGTACATTTAATTAGCATAAATTAAAGTTCACGTAAATTTCAAAGTCATGGTTACCATGCACCAATATCAATAAAAATTGGTTTTTAGACTAATATGGACATGGGGAATCTAATTTTGAAAATCGCATCTCTTTATCTTTCACGTGAAGCGAGTTACATACCAAGTGCACATCACGTGTACATTTAATTAGCATAAATTAAAGTTCACGTAAATTTCAAAGTCATGGTTACCATGAACCAATATCAATAAAAATTTGTTTTTAGACTAATATGGACATGGGGAATCTAATTTTGAAAACCGCATCTCTTTATCTTTCACGTGAAGCGAGTTACATACCAAGTGCACATCACGTGTACATTTAATTAGCATAAATTAAAGTTCACGTAAATTTCAAAGTCATGGTTACCATGAACCAATATCAATAAAAATTTGGTTTTAGACTAATATGGACATGGGGAATCTAATTTTGAAAACCGCATCTCTTTATCTTTCACGTGAAGCGAGTTGCATACCAAGTGCACATCACGTGTACATTTAATTAGCATAAATTAAAGTTCACGTAAATTTCAAAGTCATGGTTACCATGCACCAATATCAATAAAAATTTGTTGTTAGACTAATATGGACATGGGGAATCTAATTTTGAAAACCGCATCTCTCTATCTTTCACGTGAAGCGAGTTACATACCAAGTGCACATCACGTGTACATTTAATTAGCATAAATTAAAGTTCACGTAAATTTCAAAGTCATGGTTACCATGCACCAATATCAATAAAAATTTGTTGTTAGACTAATATGGACATGGGGAATCTAATTTTGAAAACCGCATCTCTTTATCTTTCACGTGAAGCGAGTTACATACCAAGTGCACATCACGTGTACATTTAATTAGCATAAATTCACATTTAATTGGCATAAATTAAAGTTCACGTAAATTTCAAAGTCATGGTTACCATGAACCAATATCAATAAAAATTTGTTTTTAGACTAATATGGACATGGGGAATCTAATTTTGAAAACCGCATCTCTTTATCTTTCACGTGAAGCGAGTTACAAACCAAGTGCACATCACGTGTACATTTAATTAGCATAAATTAAAGTTCACGTAAATTTCAAAGTCATGGTTACCATGAACCAATATCAATAAAAATTTGTTTTTAGACTAATATGGACATGAGGAATCTAATTTTGAAAACCGCATCTCTTTATCTTTCACGTGAAGCGAGTTACATACCAAGTGCACATCGCGTGTACATTTAATTAGCATAAATTAAAGTTCACGTAAATTTCAAAGTCATGGTTACCATGCACCAATATCAATAAAAATTTGTTTTTAGACTAATATGGACATGGGGAATCTAATTTTGAAAATCGCATCTCTTTATCTTTCACGTGAAGCGAGTTACATACCAAGTGCACATCACGTGTACATTTAATTAGCATAAATTAAAGTTCACGTAAATTTCAAAGTCATGGTTACCATGAACCAATATCAATAAAAATTTGGTTTTAGACTAATATGGACATGGGGAATCTAATTTTGAAAACCGCATCTCTTTATCTTTCACGTGAAGCGAGTTGCATACCAAGTGCACATCACGTGTACATTTAATTAGCATAAATTAAAGTTCACGTAAATTTCAAAGTCATGGTTACCATGCACCAATATCAATAAAAATTTGTTGTTAGACTAATATGGACATGGGGAATCTAATTTTGAAAACCGCATCTCTCTATCTTTCACGTGAAGCGAGTTACATACCAAGTGCACATCACGTGTACATTTAATTAGCATAAATTAAAGTTCACGTAAATTTCAAAGTCATGGTTACCATGCACCAATATCAATAAAAATTTGTTGTTAGACTAATATGGACATGGGGAATCTAATTTTGAAAACCGCATCTCTTTATCTTTCACGTGAAGCGAGTTACATACCAAGTGCACATCACGTGTACATTTAATTAGCATAAATTCACATTTAATTGGCATAAATTAAAGTTCACGTAAATTTCAAAGTCATGGTTACCATGAACCAATATCAATAAAAATTTGTTTTTAGACTAATATGGACATGGGGAATCTAATTTTGAAAACCGCATCTCTTTATCTTTCACGTGAAGCGAGTTACAAACCAAGTGCACATCACGTGTACATTTAATTAGCATAAATTAAAGTTCACGTAAATTTCAAAGTCATGGTTACCATGAACCAATATCAATAAAAATTTGTTTTTAGACTAATATGGACATGAGGAATCTAATTTTGAAAACCGCATCTCTTTATCTTTCACGTGAAGCGAGTTACATACCAAGTGCACATCGCGTGTACATTTAATTAGCATAAATTAAAGTTCACGTAAATTTCAAAGTCATGGTTACCATGCACCAATATCAATAAAAATTTGTTTTTAGACTAATATGGACATGGGGAATCTAATTTTGAAAATCGCATCTCTTTATCTTTCACGTGAAGCGAGTTACATACCAAGTGCACATCACGTGTACATTTAATTAGCATAAATTAAAGTTCACGTAAATTTCAAAGTCATGGTTACCATGAACCAATATCAATAAAAATTTGTTTTTAGACTAATATGGACATGGGGAATCTAATTTTGAAAATCGCATCTCTTTATCTTTCACGTGAAGCGAGTTACATACCAAGTGCACATCACGTGTACATTTAATTAGCATAAATTAAAGTTCACGTAAATTTCAAAGTCATGGTTACCATGAACCAATATCAATAAAAATTTGTTTTTAGACTAATATGGACATGGGGAATCTAATTTTGAAAACCGCATCTCTTTATCTTTCACGTGAAGCGAGTTACATGCCAAGTGCACATCACGTGTACATTTAATTACATAAATTAAAGTTCACGTAAATTTCAAAGTCATGGTTACCATGCACCAATATCAATAAAAATTGGTTTTTAGACTAATATGGACATGGGGAATCTAATTTTGAAAATCGCATCTCTTTATCTTTCACGTGAAGCGAGTTACATACCAAGTGCACATCACGTGTACATTTAATTAGCGTAAATTAAAGTTCACGTAAATTTCAAAGTCATGGTTACCATGAACCAATATCAATAAAAATTTGTTGTTAGACTAATATGGACATGGGGAATCTAATTTTGAAAACCGCATCTCTTTATCTTTCACGTGAAGCGAGTTACATACCAAGTGCACATCGCGTGTACATTTAATTAGCATAAATTAAAGTTCACGTAAATTTCAAAGTCATGGTTACCATGAACCAATATCAATAAAAATTTGGTTTTAGACTAATATGGACATGGGGAATCTAATTTTGAAAACCGCATCTCTTTATCTTTCACGTGAAGCGAGTTACATACCAAGTGCACATCACGTGTACATTTAATTAGCATAAATTCACATTTAATTGGCATAAATTAAAGTTCACGTAAATTTCAAAGTCATGGTTACCATGAACCAATATCAATAAAAATTTGTTTTTAGACTAATATGGACATGGGGAATCTAATTTTGAAAACCGCATCTCTTTATCTTTCACGTGAAGCGAGTTACATACCAAGTGCACATCACGTGTACATTTAATTAGCATAAATTCACATTTAATTGGCATAAATTAAAGTTCACGTAATTTTCAAAGTCATGGTTACCATGAACCAATATCAATAAAAATTTGTTTTTAGACTAATATGGACATGGGGAATCTAATTTTGAAAACCGCATCTCTTCATCTTTCACGTGAAGCGAGTTACATACCAAGTGCACATCACGTGTACATTTAATTAGCATAAATTAAAGTTCACGTAAATTTCAAAGTCATGGTTACCATGAACCAATATCAATAAAAATTTGTTTTTAGACTAATATGGACATGGGGAATCTAAATTTGAAAACCGCATCTCTTTATCTTTCACGTGAAGCGAGTTACATACCAAGTGCACATCACGTGTACATTTAATTAGCATAAATTAAAGTTCACGTAAATTTCAAAGTCATGGTTACCATGAACCAATATCAATAAAAATTTGTTTTTAGACTAATATGGACATGGGGAATCTAATTTTGGAAACCGCATCTCTTTATCTTTCACGTGAAGCAAGTTACATACCAAGTGCACATCACGTGTACATTTAATTAGCATAAATTAAAGTTCACGTAAATTTCAAAGTCATGGTTACCATGCACCAATATCAATAAAAATTTGTTGTTAGACTAATATGGATATGGGGAATCTAATTTTGAAAACCGCATCTCTTTATCTTTCACGTGAAGCGAGTTACATACCAAGTGCACATCACGTGTACATTTAATTAGCATAAATTAAAGTTCACGTAAATTTCAAAGTCATGGTTACCATGCACCAATATCAATAAAAATTGGTTTTTAGACTAATATGGACATGGGGAATCTAATTTTGAAAATCGCATCTCTTTATCTTTCACGTGAAGCGAGTTACTTACCAAGTGCACATCACGTGTACATTTAATTAGCATAAATTAAAGTTCACGTAAATTTCAAAGTCATGGTTACCATGCACCAATATCAATAAAAATTGGTTTTTAGACTAATATGGACATGGGGAATCTAATTTTGAAAATCGCATCTCTTTATCTTTCACGTGAAGCGAGTTACATACCAAGTGCACATCACGTGTACATTTAATTAGCATAAATTAAAGTTCACGTAAATTTCAAAGTCATGGTTACCATGAACCAATATCAATAAAAATTTGTTTTTAGACTAATATGGACATGGGGAATCTAATTTTGAAAACCGCATCTCTTTATCTTTCACGTGAAGCGAGTTACATACCAAGTGCACATCACGTGTACATTTAATTAGCATAAATTAAAGTTCACGTAAATTTCAAAGTCATGGTTACCATGAACCAATATCAATAAAAATTTGGTTTTAGACTAATATGGACATGGGGAATCTAATTTTGAAAACCGCATCTCTTTATCTTTCACGTGAAGCGAGTTGCATACCAAGTGCACATCACGTGTACATTTAATTAGCATAAATTAAAGTTCACGTAAATTTCAAAGTCATGGTTACCATGCACCAATATCAATAAAAATTTGTTGTTAGACTAATATGGACATGGGGAATCTAATTTTGAAAACCGCATCTCTCTATCTTTCACGTGAAGCGAGTTACATACCAAGTGCACATCACGTGTACATTTAATTAGCATAAATTAAAGTTCACGTAAATTTCAAAGTCATGGTTACCATGCACCAATATCAATAAAAATTTGTTGTTAGACTAATATGGACATGGGGAATCTAATTTTGAAAACCGCATCTCTTTATCTTTCACGTGAAGCGAGTTACATACCAAGTGCACATCACGTGTACATTTAATTAGCATAAATTCACATTTAATTGGCATAAATTAAAGTTCACGTAAATTTCAAAGTCATGGTTACCATGAACCAATATCAATAAAAATTTGTTTTTAGACTAATATGGACATGGGGAATCTAATTTTGAAAACCGCATCTCTTTATCTTTCACGTGAAGCGAGTTACAAACCAAGTGCACATCACGTGTACATTTAATTAGCATAAATTAAAGTTCACGTAAATTTCAAAGTCATGGTTACCATGAACCAATATCAATAAAAATTTGTTTTTAGACTAATATGGACATGAGAAATCTAATTTTGAAAACCGCATCTCTTTATCTTTCACGTGAAGCGAGTTACATACCAAGTGCACATCGCGTGTACATTTAATTAGCATAAATTAAAGTTCACGTAAATTTCAAAGTCATGGTTACCATGCACCAATATCAATAAAAATTTGTTTTTAGACTAATATGGACATGGGGAATCTAATTTTGAAAATCGCATCTCTTTATCTTTCACGTGAAGCGAGTTACATACCAAGTGCACATCACGTGTACATTTAATTAGCATAAATTAAAGTTCACGTAAATTTCAAAGTCATGGTTACCATGAACCAATATCAATAAAAATTTGGTTTTAGACTAATATGGACATGGGGAATCTAATTTTGAAAACCGCATCTCTTTATCTTTCACGTGAAGCGAGTTGCATACCAAGTGCACATCACGTGTACATTTAATTAGCATAAATTAAAGTTCACGTAAATTTCAAAGTCATGGTTACCATGCACCAATATCAATAAAAATTTGTTGTTAGACTAATATGGACATGGGGAATCTAATTTTGAAAACCGCATCTCTCTATCTTTCACGTGAAGCGAGTTACATACCAAGTGCACATCACGTGTACATTTAATTAGCATAAATTAAAGTTCACGTAAATTTCAAAGTCATGGTTACCATGCACCAATATCAATAAAAATTTGTTGTTAGACTAATATGGACATGGGGAATCTAATTTTGAAAACCGCATCTCTTTATCTTTCACGTGAAGCGAGTTACATACCAAGTGCACATCACGTGTACATTTAATTAGCATAAATTCACATTTAATTGGCATAAATTAAAGTTCACGTAAATTTCAAAGTCATGGTTACCATGAACCAATATCAATAAAAATTTGTTTTTAGACTAATATGGACATGGGGAATCTAATTTTGAAAACCGCATCTCTTTATCTTTCACGTGAAGCGAGTTACAAACCAAGTGCACATCACGTGTACATTTAATTAGCATAAATTAAAGTTCACGTAAATTTCAAAGTCATGGTTACCATGAACCAATATCAATAAAAATTTGTTTTTAGACTAATATGGACATGAGGAATCTAATTTTGAAAACCGCATCTCTTTATCTTTCACGTGAAGCGAGTTACATACCAAGTGCACATCGCGTGTACATTTAATTAGCATAAATTAAAGTTCACGTAAATTTCAAAGTCATGGTTACCATGCACCAATATCAATAAAAATTTGTTTTTAGACTAATATGGACATGGGGAATCTAATTTTGAAAATCGCATCTCTTTATCTTTCACGTGAAGCGAGTTACATACCAAGTGCACATCACGTGTACATTTAATTAGCATAAATTAAAGTTCACGTAAATTTCAAAGTCATGGTTACCATGAACCAATATCAATAAAAATTTGTTTTTAGACTAATATGGACATGGGGAATCTAATTTTGAAAATCGCATCTCTTTATCTTTCACGTGAAGCGAGTTACATACCAAGTGCACATCACGTGTACATTTAATTAGCATAAATTAAAGTTCACGTAAATTTCAAAGTCATGGTTACCATGAACCAATATCAATAAAAATTTGTTTTTAGACTAATATGGACATGGGGAATCTAATTTTGAAAACCGCATCTCTTTATCTTTCACGTGAAGCGAGTTACATGCCAAGTGCACATCACGTGTACATTTAATTACATAAATTAAAGTTCACGTAAATTTCAAAGTCATGGTTACCATGCACCAATATCAATAAAAATTGGTTTTTAGACTAATATGGACATGGGGAATCTAATTTTGAAAATCGCATCTCTTTATCTTTCACGTGAAGCGAGTTACATACCAAGTGCACATCACGTGTACATTTAATTAGCGTAAATTAAAGTTCACGTAAATTTCAAAGTCATGGTTACCATGAACCAATATCAATAAAAATTTGTTGTTAGACTAATATGGACATGGGGAATCTAATTTTGAAAACCGCATCTCTTTATCTTTCACGTGAAGCGAGTTACATACCAAGTGCACATCGCGTGTACATTTAATTAGCATAAATTAAAGTTCACGTAAATTTCAAAGTCATGGTTACCATGCACCAATATCAATAAAAATTTGTTTTTAGACTAATATAGACATGGGGAATCTAATTTTGAAAACCGCATCTCTTTATCTTTCACGTGAAGCGAGTTACATACCAAGTGCACATCACGTGTACATTTAATTAGCATAAATTAAAGTTCACGTAAATTTCAAAGTCATGGTTACCATGCACCAATATCAATAAAAATTGGTTTTTAGACTAATATGGACATGGGGAATCTAATTTTGAAAATCGCATCTCTTTATCTTTCACGTGAAGCGAGTTACATACCAAGTGCACATCACGTGTACATTTAATTAGCATAAATTAAAGTTCACGTAAATTTCAAAGTCATGGTTACCATGCACCAATATCAATAAAAATTGGTTTTTAGACTAATATGGACATGGGGAATCTAATTTTGAAAATCGCATCTCTTTATCTTTCACGTGAAGCGAGTTACATACCAAGTGCACATCACGTGTACATTTAATTAGCATAAATTAAAGTTCACGTAAATTTCAAAGTCATGGTTACCATGAACCAATATCAATAAAAATTTGTTTTTAGACTAATATGGACATGGGGAATCTAATTTTGAAAACCGCATCTGTTTATCTTTCACGTGAAGCGAGTTACATGCCAAGTGCACATCACGTGTACATTTAATTAGCATAAATTAAAGTTCACGTAAATTTCAAAGTCATGGTTACCATGCACCAATATCAATAAAAATTGGTTTTTAGACTAATATGGACATGGGGAATCTAATTTTGAAAATCGCATCTCTTTATCTTTCACGTGAAGCGAGTTACATACCAAGTGCACATCACGTGTACATTTAATTAGCATAAATTAAAGTTCACGTAAATTTCAAAGTCATGGTTACCATGAACCAATATCAATAAAAATTTGTTTTTAGACTAATATGGACATGGGGAATCTAATTTTGAAAACCGCATCTCTTTATCTTTCACGTGAAGCGAGTTACATGCCAAGTGCACATCACGTGTACATTTAATTAGCATAAATTAAAGTTCACGTAAATTTCAAAGTCATGGTTACCATGCACCAATATCAATAAAAATTGGTTTTTAGACTAATATGGACATGGGGAATCTAATTTTGAAAATCGCATCTCTTTATCTTTCACGTGAAGCGGGTTACATACCAAGTGCACATCACGTGTACATTTAATTAGCATAAATTAAAGTTCACGTAAATTTCAAAGTCATGGTTACCATGCACCAATATCAATAAAAATTTGTTTTTAGACTAATATAGACATGGGGGATCTAATTTTGAAAACCGCATCTCTTTATCTTTCACGTGAAGCGAGTTACATACCAAGTGCACATCACGTGTACATTTAATTAGCATAAATTAAAGTTCACGTAAATTTCAAAGTCATGGTTACCATGCACCAATATCAATAAAAATTTGTTTTTAGACTAATATGGACATGGGGAATCTAATTTTGAAAACCGCATCTCTTTATCTTTCACGTGAAGCGAGTTGCATACCAAGTGCACATCACGTGTACATTTAATTAGCATAAATTAAAGTTCACGTAAATTTCAAAGTCATGGTTACCATGAACCAATATCAATAAAAATTTGTTTTTAGACTAATATGGACATGGGGAATCTAATTTTGAAAACCGCATCTCTTTATCTTTCACGTGAAGCGAGTTACATACCAAGTGCACATCACGTGTACATTTAATTAGCATAAATTAAAGTTCACGTAAATTTCAAAGTCATGGTTACCATGAACCAATATCAATAAAAGTTTGTTTTTAGACTAATATGGACATGGGGAATCTAATTTTGAAAACCGCATCTCTTTATCTTTCACGTGAAGCGAGTTACATACAAAGTGCACATCACGTGTACATTTAATTAGCATAAATTAAAGTTCACGTAAATTTCAAAGTCATGGTTACCATGCACCAATATCAATAAAAATTTGTTTTTAGACTAATATGGACATGGGGAATCTAATTTTGAAAATCGCATCTCTTTATCTTTCACGTGAAGCGAGTTACATACCAAGTGCACATCACGTGTACATTTAATTAGCATAAATTAAAGTTCACGTAAATTTCAAAGTCATGGTTACCATGCACCAATATCAATAAAAATTGGTTTTTAGACTAATATGGACATGGGGAATCTAATTTTGAAAATCGCATCTCTTTATCTTTCACGTGAAGCGAGTTACATACCAAGTGCACATCACGTGTACATTTAATTAGCATAAATTAAAGTTCACGTAAATTTCAAAGTCATGGTTACCATGCACCAATATCAATAAAAATTGGTTTTTAGACTAATATGGACATGGGGAATCTAATTTTGAAAATCGCATCTCTTTATCTTTCACGTGAAGCGAGTTACATACCAAGTGCACATCACGTGTACATTTAATTAGCATAAATTAAAGTTCACGTAAATTTCAAAGTCATGGTTACCATGAACCAATATCAATAAAAATTTGTTTTTAGACTAATATGGACATGGGGAATCTAATTTTGAAAACCGCATCTCTTTATCTTTCACGTGAAGCGAGTTACATGCCAAGTGCACATCACGTGTACATTTAATTAGCATAAATTAAAGTTCACGTAAATTTCAAAGTCATGGTTACCATGCACCAATATCAATAAAAATTGGTTTTTAGACTAATATGGACATGGGGAATCTAATTTTGAAAATCGCATCTCTTTATCTTTCACGTGAAGCGAGTTACATACCAAGTGCACATCACGTGTACATTTAATTAGCATAAATTAAAGTTCACGTAAATTTCAAAGTCATGGTTACCATGCACCAATATCAATAAAAATTGGTTTTTAGACTAATATGGACATGGGGAATCTAATTTTGAAAATCGCATCTCTTTATCTTTCACGTGAAGCGAGTTACATACCAAGTGCACATCACGTGTACATTTAATTAGCATAAATTAAAGTTCACGTGAATTTCAAAGTCATGGTTACCATGAACCAATATCAATAAAAATTTGTTTTTAGACTAATATGGACATGGGGAATCTAATTTTGAAAACCGCATCTCTTTATCTTTCACGTGAAGCGAGTTACATGCCAAGTGCACATCACGTGTACATTTAATTAGCATAAATTAAAGTTCACGTAAATTTCAAAGTCATGGTTACCATGCACCAATATCAATAAAAATTGGTTTTTAGACTAATATGGACATGGGGAATCTAATTTTGAAAATCGCATCTCTTTATCTTTCACGTGAAGCGAGTTACATACCAAGTGCACATCACGTGTACATTTAATTAGCATAAATTAAAGTTCACGTAAATTTCAAAGTCATGGTTACCATGCACCAATATCAATAAAAATTGGTTTTTAGACTAATATGGACATGGGGAATCTAATTTTGAAAATCGCATCTCTTTATCTTTCACGTGAAGCGAGTTACATACCAAGTGCACATCACGTGTACATTTAATTAGCATAAATTAAAGTTCACGTAAATTTCAAAGTCATGGTTACCATGCACCAATATCAATAAAAATTGGTTTTTAGACTAATATGGACATGGGGAATCTAATTTTGAAAATCGCATCTCTTTATCTTTCACGTGAAGCGAGTTACATACCAAGTGCACATCACGTGTACATTTAATTAGCATAAATTAAAGTTCACGTAAATTTCAAAGTCATGGTTACCATGAACCAATATCAATAAAAATTTGTTTTTAGACTAATATGGACATGGGGAATCTAATTTTGAAAACCGCATCTCTTTATCTTTCACGTGAAGCGAGTTACATGCCAAGTGCACATCACGTGTACATTTAATTAGCATAAATTAAAGTTCACGTAAATTTCAAAGTCATGGTTACCATGCACCAATATCAATAAAAATTGGTTTTTAGACTAATATGGACATGGGGAATCTAATTTTGAAAATCGCATCTCTTTATCTTTCACGTGAAGCGAGTTACATACCAAGTGCACATCACGTGTACATTTAATTAGCATAAATTAAAGTTCACGTAAATTTCAAAGTCATGGTTACCATGCACCAATATCAATAAAAATTTGTTTTTAGACTAATATGGACATGGGGAATCTAATTTTGAAAACCGCATCTCTTTATCTTTCACGTGAAGCGAGTTACATACCAAGTGCACATCACGTGTACATTTAATTAGCATAAATTAAAGTTCACGTAAATTTCAAAGTCATGGTTACCATGAACCAATATCAATAAAAATTTGTTTTTAGACTAATATGGACATGGGGAATCTAATTTTGAAAACCGCATCTCTTTATCTTTCACGTGAAGCGAGTTACATGCCAAGTGCACATCACGTGTACATTTAATTAGCATAAATTAAAGTTCACGTAAATTTCAAAGTCATGGTTACCATGCACCAATATCAATAAAAATTTGTTTTTAGACTAATATGGACATGGGGAATCTAATTTTGAAAATCGCATCTCTTTATCTTTCACGTGAAGCGAGTTACATACCAAGTGCACATCACGTGTACATTTAATTAGCATAAATTAAAGTTCACGTAAATTTCAAAGTCATGGTTACCATGCACCAATATCAATAAAAATTGGTTTTTAGACTAATATGGACATGGGGAATCTAATTTTGAAAATCGCATCTCTTTATCTTTCACGTGAAGCGAGTTACATACCAAGTGCACATCACGTGTACATTTAATTAGCATAAATTAAAGTTCACGTAAATTTCAAAGTCATGGTTACCATGAACCAATATCAATAAAAATTTGTTTTTAGACTAATATGGACATGGGGAATCTAATTTTGAAAACCGCATCTCTTTATCTTTCACGTGAAGCGAGTTACATGCCAAGTGCACATCACGTGTACATTTAATTAGCATAAATTAAAGTTCACGTAAATTTCAAAGTCATGGTTACCATGCACCAATATCAATAAAAATTGGTTTTTAGACTAATATGGACATGGGGAATCTAATTTTGAAAATCGCATCTCTTTATCTTTCACGTGAAGCGAGTTACATACCAAGTGCACATCACGTGTACATTTAATTAGCATAAATTAAAGTTCACGTAAATTTCAAAGTCATGGTTACCATGAACCAATATCAATAAAAATTTGTTTTTAGACTAATATGGACATGGGGAATCTAATTTTGAAAACCGCATCTCTTTATCTTTCACGTGAAGCGAGTTACATGCCAAGTGCACATCACGTGTACATTTAATTAGCATAAATTAAAGTTCACGTAAATTTCAAAGTCATGGTTACCATGCACCAATATCAATAAAAATTGGTTTTTAGACTAATATGGACATGGGGAATCTAATTTTGAAAATCGCATCTCTTTATCTTTCACGTGAAGCGGGTTACATACCAAGTGCACATCACGTGTACATTTAATTAGCATAAATTAAAGTTCACGTAAATTTCAAAGTCATGGTTACCATGCACCAATATCAATAAAAATTTGTTTTTAGACTAATATGGACATGGGGGATCTAATTTTGAAAACCGCATCTCTTTATCTTTCACGTGAAGCGAGTTACATACCAAGTGCACATCACGTGTACATTTAATTAGCATAAATTAAAGTTCACGTAAATTTCAAAGTCATGGTTACCATGCACCAATATCAATAAAAATTTGTTTTTAGACTAATATGGACATGGGGAATCTAATTTTGAAAACCGCATCTCTTTATCTTTCACGTGAAGCGAGTTGCATACCAAGTGCACATCACGTGTACATTTAATTAGCATAAATTAAAGTTCACGTAAATTTCAAAGTCATGGTTACCATGAACCAATATCAATAAAAATTTGTTTTTAGACTAATATGGACATGGGGAATCTAATTTTGAAAACCGCATCTCTTTATCTTTCACGTGAAGCGAGTTACATACCAAGTGCACATCACGTGTACATTTAATTAGCATAAATTAAAGTTCACGTAAATTTCAAAGTCATGGTTACCATGAACCAATATCAATAAAAATTTGTTTTTAGACTAATATGGACATGGGGAATCTAATTTTGAAAACCGCATCTCTTTATCTTTCACGTGAAGCGAGTTACATACAAAGTGCACATCACGTGTACATTTAATTAGCATAAATTAAAGTTCACGTAAATTTCAAAGTCATGGTTACCATGCACCAATATCAATAAAAATTTGTTTTTAGACTAATATGGACATGGGGAATCTAATTTTGAAAACCGCATCTCTTTATCTTTCACGTGAAGCGAGTTACATACCAAGTGCACATCACGTGTACATTTAATTAGCATAAATTAAAGTTCACGTAAATTTCAAAGTCATGGTTACCATGCACCAATATCAATAAAAATTGGTTTTTAGACTAATATGGACATGGGGAATCTAATTTTGAAAATCGCATCTCTTTATCTTTCACGTGAAGCGAGTTACATACCAAGTGCACATCACGTGTACATTTAATTAGCATAAATTAAAGTTCACGTAAATTTCAAAGTCATGGTTACCATGCACCAATATCAATAAAAATTGGTTTTTAGACTAATATGGACATGGGGAATCTAATTTTGAAAACCGCATCTCTTTATCTTTCACGTGAAGCGAGTTACATGCCAAGTGCACATCACGTGTACATTTAATTAGCATAAATTAAAGTTCACGTAAATTTCAAAGTCATGGTTACCATGCACCAATATCAATAAAAATTGGTTTTTAGACTAATATGGACATGGGGAATCTAATTTTGAAAATCGCATCTCTTTATCTTTCACGTGAAGCGGGTTACATACCAAGTGCACATCACGTGTACATTTAATTAGCATAAATTAAAGTTCACGTAAATTTCAAAGTCATGGTTACCATGCACCAATATCAATAAAAATTTGTTTTTAGACTAATATGGACATGGGGGATCTAATTTTGAAAACCGCATCTCTTTATCTTTCACGTGAAGCGAGTTACATACCAAGTGCACATCACGTGTACATTTAATTAGCATAAATTAAAGTTCACGTAAATTTCAAAGTCATGGTTACCATGCACCAATATCAATAAAAATTTGTTTTTAGACTAATATGGACATGGGGAATCTAATTTTGAAAACCGCATCTCTTTATCTTTCACGTGAAGCGAGTTGCATACCAAGTGCACATCACGTGTACATTTAATTAGCATAAATTAAAGTTCACGTAAATTTCAAAGTCATGGTTACCATGAACCAATATCAATAAAAATTTGTTTTTAGACTAATATGGACATGGGGAATCTAATTTTGAAAACCGCATCTCTTTATCTTTCACGTGAAGCGAGTTACATACCAAGTGCACATCACGTGTACATTTAATTAGCATAAATTAAAGTTCACGTAAATTTCAAAGTCATGGTTACCATGAACCAATATCAATAAAAATTTGTTTTTAGACTAATATGGACATGGGGAATCTAATTTTGAAAACCGCATCTCTTTATCTTTCACGTGAAGCGAGTTACATACAAAGTGCACATCACGTGTACATTTAATTAGCATAAATTAAAGTTCACGTAAATTTCAAAGTCATGGTTACCATGCACCAATATCAATAAAAATTGGTTTTTAGACTAATATGGACATGGGGAATCTAATTTTGAAAACCGCATCTCTTTATCTTTCACGTGAAGCGAGTTGCATACAAAGTGCACATCACGTGTACATTTAATTAGCATAAATTAAAGTTCACGTAAATTTCAAAGTCATGGTTACCATGCACCAATATCAATAAAAATTTGTTTTTAGACTAATATGGACATGGGGAATCTAATTTTGAAAATCGCATCTCTTTATCTTTCACGTGAAGCGAGTTACATACCAAGTGCACATCACGTGTACATTTAATTAGCATAAATTAAAGTTCACGTAAATTTCAAAGTCATGGTTACCATGCACCAATATCAATAAAAATTGGTTTTTAGACTAATATGGACATGGGGAATCTAATTTTGAAAATCGCATCTCTTTATCTTTCACGTGAAGCGAGTTACATACCAAGTGCACATCACGTGTACATTTAATTAGCATAAATTAAAGTTCACGTAAATTTCAAAGTCATGGTTACCATGCACCAATATCAATAAAAATTGGTTTTTAGACTAATATGGACATGGGGAATCTAATTTTGAAAATCGCATCTCTTTATCTTTCACGTGAAGCGAGTTACATACCAAGTGCACATCACGTGTACATTTAATTAGCATAAATTAAAGTTCACGTAAATTTCAAAGTCATGGTTACCATGAACCAATATCAATAAAAATTTGTTTTTAGACTAATATGGACATGGGGAATCTAATTTTGAAAACCGCATCTCTTTATCTTTCACGTGAAGCGAGTTACATGCCAAGTGCACATCACGTGTACATTTAATTAGCATAAATTAAAGTTCACGTAAATTTCAAAGTCATGGTTACCATGCACCAATATCAATAAAAATTGGTTTTTAGACTAATATGGACATGGGGAATCTAATTTTGAAAATCGCATCTCTTTATCTTTCACGTGAAGCGAGTTACATACCAAGTGCACATCACGTGTACATTTAATTAGCATAAATTAAAGTTCACGTAAATTTCAAAGTCATGGTTACCATGCACCAATATCAATAAAAATTGGTTTTTAGACTAATATGGACATGGGGAATCTAATTTTGAAAATCGCATCTCTTTATCTTTCACGTGAAGCGAGTTACATACCAAGTGCACATCACGTGTACATTTAATTAGCATAAATTAAAGTTCACGTGAATTTCAAAGTCATGGTTACCATGAACCAATATCAATAAAAATTTGTTTTTAGACTAATATGGACATGGGGAATCTAATTTTGAAAACCGCATCTCTTTATCTTTCACGTGAAGCGAGTTACATGCCAAGTGCACATCACGTGTACATTTAATTAGCATAAATTAAAGTTCACGTAAATTTCAAAGTCATGGTTACCATGCACCAATATCAATAAAAATTGGTTTTTAGACTAATATGGACATGGGGAATCTAATTTTGAAAATCGCATCTCTTTATCTTTCACGTGAAGCGAGTTACATACCAAGTGCACATCACGTGTACATTTAATTAGCATAAATTAAAGTTCACGTAAATTTCAAAGTCATGGTTACCATGCACCAATATCAATAAAAATTGGTTTTTAGACTAATATGGACATGGGGAATCTAATTTTGAAAATCGCATCTCTTTATCTTTCACGTGAAGCGAGTTACATACCAAGTGCACATCACGTGTACATTTAATTAGCATAAATTAAAGTTCACGTAAATTTCAAAGTCATGGTTACCATGCACCAATATCAATAAAAATTGGTTTTTAGACTAATATGGACATGGGGAATCTAATTTTGAAAATCGCATCTCTTTATCTTTCACGTGAAGCGAGTTACATACCAAGTGCACATCACGTGTACATTTAATTAGCATAAATTAAAGTTCACGTAAATTTCAAAGTCATGGTTACCATGAACCAATATCAATAAAAATTTGTTTTTAGACTAATATGGACATGGGGAATCTAATTTTGAAAACCGCATCTCTTTATCTTTCACGTGAAGCGAGTTACATGCCAAGTGCACATCACGTGTACATTTAATTAGCATAAATTAAAGTTCACGTAAATTTCAAAGTCATGGTTACCATGCACCAATATCAATAAAAATTGGTTTTTAGACTAATATGGACATGGGGAATCTAATTTTGAAAATCGCATCTCTTTATCTTTCACGTGAAGCGAGTTACATACCAAGTGCACATCACGTGTACATTTAATTAGCATAAATTAAAGTTCACGTAAATTTCAAAGTCATGGTTACCATGAACCAATATCAATAAAAATTTGTTTTTAGACTAATATGGACATGGGGAATCTAATTTTGAAAACCGCATCTCTTTATCTTTCACGTGAAGCGAGTTACATGCCAAGTGCACATCACGTGTACATTTAATTAGCATAAATTAAAGTTCACGTAAATTTCAAAGTCATGGTTACCATGCACCAATATCAATAAAAATTGGTTTTTAGACTAATATGGACATGGGGAATCTAATTTTGAAAATCGCATCTCTTTATCTTTCACGTGAAGCGGGTTACATACCAAGTGCACATCACGTGTACATTTAATTAGCATAAATTAAAGTTCACGTAAATTTCAAAGTCATGGTTACCATGCACCAATATCAATAAAAATTTGTTTTTAGACTAATATGGACATGGGGGATCTAATTTTGAAAACCGCATCTCTTTATCTTTCACGTGAAGCGAGTTACATACCAAGTGCACATCACGTGTACATTTAATTAGCATAAATTAAAGTTCACGTAAATTTCAAAGTCATGGTTACCATGCACCAATATCAATAAAAATTTGTTTTTAGACTAATATGGACATGGGGAATCTAATTTTGAAAACCGCATCTCTTTATCTTTCACGTGAAGCGAGTTACATACCAAGTGCACATCACGTGTACATTTAATTAGCATAAATTAAAGTTCACGTAAATTTCAAAGTCATGGTTACCATGCACCAATATCAATAAAAATTGGTTTTTAGACTAATATGGACATGGGGAATCTAATTTTGAAAATCGCATCTCTTTATCTTTCACGTGAAGCGAGTTACATACCAAGTGCACATCACGTGTACATTTAATTAGCATAAATTAAAGTTCACGTAAATTTCA
The DNA here is from genome assembly GCA_964057225.1 of Auanema rhodensis. Lineage (NCBI taxonomy): Eukaryota > Metazoa > Nematoda > Chromadorea > Rhabditida > Rhabditidae > Auanema > Auanema rhodense. The sequence continues at coordinate 98,326 of OZ059895.1, forward strand.
AAGTCATGGTTACCATGCACCAATATCAATAAAAATTGGTTTTTAGACTAATATGGACATGGGGAATCTAATTTTGAAAATCGCATCTCTTTATCTTTCACGTGAAGCGAGTTACATACCAAGTGCACATCACGTGTACATTTAATTAGCATAAATTAAAGTTCACGTAAATTTCAAAGTCATGGTTACCATGAACCAATATCAATAAAAATTTGTTTTTAGACTAATATGGACATGGGGAATCTAATTTTGAAAACCGCATCTCTTTATCTTTCACGTGAAGCGAGTTACATGCCAAGTGCACATCACGTGTACATTTAATTAGCATAAATTAAAGTTCACGTAAATTTCAAAGTCATGGTTACCATGCACCAATATCAATAAAAATTGGTTTTTAGACTAATATGGACATGGGGAATCTAATTTTGAAAATCGCATCTCTTTATCTTTCACGTGAAGCGAGTTACATACCAAGTGCACATCACGTGTACATTTAATTAGCATAAATTAAAGTTCACGTAAATTTCAAAGTCATGGTTACCATGCACCAATATCAATAAAAATTGGTTTTTAGACTAATATGGACATGGGGAATCTAATTTTGAAAATCGCATCTCTTTATCTTTCACGTGAAGCGAGTTACATACCAAGTGCACATCACGTGTACATTTAATTAGCATAAATTAAAGTTCACGTAAATTTCAAAGTCATGGTTACCATGAACCAATATCAATAAAAATTTGTTTTTAGACTAATATGGACATGGGTAATCTAATTTTGAAAACCGCATCTCTTTATCTTTCACGTGAAGCGAGTTACATGCCAAGTGCACATCACGTGTACATTTAATTAGCATAAATTAAAGTTCACGTAAATTTCAAAGTCATGGTTACCATGCACCAATATCAATAAAAATTGGTTTTTAGACTAATATGGACATGGGGAATCTAATTTTGAAAATCGCATCTCTTTATCTTTCACGTGAAGCGAGTTACATACCAAGTGCACAACACGTGTACATTTAATTAGCATAAATTAAAGTTCACGTAAATTTCAAAGTCATGGTTACCATGCACCAATATCAATAAAAATTGGTTTTTAGACTAATATGGACATGGGGAATCTAATTTTGAAAATCGCATCTCTTTATCTTTCACGTGAAGCGAGTTACATACCAAGTGCACATCACGTGTACATTTAATTAGCATAAATTAAAGTTCACGTAAATTTCAAAGTCATGGTTACCAAGCACCAATATCAATAAAAATTGGTTTTTAGACTAATATGGACATGGGGAATCTAATTTTGAAAATCGCATCTCTTTATCTTTCACGTGAAGCGAGTTACATACCAAGTGCACATCACGTGTACATTTAATTAGCATAAATTAAAGTTCACGTAAATTTCAAAGTCATGGTTACCATGAACCAATATCAATAAAAATTTGTTTTTAGACTAATATGGACATGGGGAATCTAATTTTGAAAACCGCATCTCTTTATCTTTCACGTGAAGCGAGTTACATGCCAAGTGCACATCACGTGTACAATTAATTAGCATAAATTAAAGTTCACGTAAATTTCAAAGTCATGGTTACCATGCACCAATATCAATAAAAATTGGTTTTTAGACTAATATGGACATGGGGAATCTAATTTTGAAAATCGCATCTCTTTATCTTTCACGTGAAGCGAGTTACATACCAAGTGCACATCACGTGTACATTTAATTAGCATAAATTAAAGTTCACGTAAATTTCAAAGTCATGGTTACCATGCACCAATATCAATAAAAATTGGTTTTTAGACTAATATGGACATGGGGAATCTAATTTTGAAAATCGCATCTCTTTATCTTTCACGTGAAGCGAGTTACATACCAAGTGCACATCACGTGTACATTTAATTAGCATAAATTAAAGTTCACGTAAATTTCAAAGTCATGGTTACCATGAACCAATATCAATAAAAATTTGTTTTTAGACTAATATGGACATGGGGAATCTAATTTTGAAAACCGCATCTCTTTATCTTTCACGTGAAGCGAGTTACATGCCAAGTGCACATCACGTGTACATTTAATTAGCATAAATTAAAGTTCACGTAAATTTCAAAGTCATGGTTACCATGCACCAATATCAATAAAAATTGGTTTTTAGACTAATATGGACATGGGGAATCTAATTTTGAAAATCGCATCTCTTTATCTTTCACGTGAAGCGAGTTACATACCAAGTGCACATCACGTGTACATTTAATTAGCGTAAATTAAAGTTCACGTAAATTTCAAAGTCATGGTTACCATGAACCAATATCAATAAAAATTTGTTGTTAGACTAATATGGACATGGGGAATCTAATTTTGAAAACCGAATCTCTTTATCTTTCACGTGAAGCGAGTTACATACCAAGTGCACATCACGTGTACATTTAATTAGCATAAATTAAAGTTCACGTAAATTTCAAAGTCATGGTTACCATGCACCAATATCAATAAAAATTGGTTTTTAGACTAATATGGACATGGGGAATCTAATTTTGAAAATCGCATCTCTTTATCTTTCACGTGAAGCGAGTTACATACCAAGTGCACATCACGTGTACATTTAATTAGCATAAATTAAAGTTCACGTAAATTTCAAAGTCATGGTTACCATGCACCAATATCAATAAAAATTGGTTTTTAGACTAATATGGACATGGGGAATCTAATTTTGAAAATCGCATCTCTTTATCTTTCACGTGAAGCGAGTTACATACCAAGTGCACATCACGTGTACATTTAATTAGCATAAATTAAAGTTCACGTAAATTTCAAAGTCATGGTTACCATGCACCAATATCAATAAAAATTGGTTTTTAGACTAATATGGACATGGGGAATCTAATTTTGAAAATCGCATCTCTTTATCTTTCACGTGAAGCGAGTTACATACCAAGTGCACATCACGTGTACATTTAATTAGCATAAATTAAAGTTCACGTAAATTTCAAAGTCATGGTTACCATGAACCAATATCAATAAAAATTTGTTTTTAGACTAATATGGACATGGGGAATCTAATTTTGAAAATCGCATCTCTTTATCTTTCACGTGAAGCGAGTTACATACCAAGTGCACATCACGTGTACATTTAATTAGCATAAATTAAAGTTCACGTAAATTTCAAAGTCATGGTTACCATGAACCAATATCAATAAAAATTTGTTTTTAGACTAATATGGACATGGGGAATCTAATTTTGAAAACCGCATCTCTCTATCTTTCACGTGAAGCGAGTTACATACCAAGTGCACATCACGTGTACATTTAATTAGCATAAATTAAAGTTCACGTAAATTTCAAAGTCATGGTTACCATGCACCAATATCAATAAAAATTTGTTGTTAGACTAATATGGACATGGGGAATCTAATTTTGAAAACCGCATCTCTTTATCTTTCACGTGAAGCGAGTTACATACCAAGTGCACATCACGTGTACATTTAATTAGCATAAATTAAAGTTCACATAAATTTCAAAGTCATGGTTACCATGCACCAATATCAATAAAAATTGGTTTTTAGACTAATATGGACATGGGGAATCTAATTTTGAAAATCGCATCTCTTTATCTTTCACGTGAAGCGAGTTACATACCAAGTGCACATCACGTGTACATTTAGTTAGCATAAATTAAAGTTCACGTAAATTTCAAAGTCATGGTTACCATGCACCAATATCAATAAAAATTGGTTTTTAGACTAATATGGACATGGGGAATCTAATTTTGAAAATCGCATCTCTTTATCTTTCACGTGAAGCGAGTTACATACCAAGTGCACATCACGTGTACATTTAATTAGCATAAATTAAAGTTCACGTAAATTTCAAAGTCATGGTTACCATGAACCAATATCAATAAAAATTTGTTTTTAGACTAATATGGACATGGGGAATCTAATTTTGAAAACCGCATCTCTCTATCTTTCACGTGAAGCGAGTTACATACCAAGTGCACATCACGTGTACATTTAATTAGCATAAATTAAAGTTCACGTAAATTTCAAAGTCATGGTTACCATGCACCAATATCAATAAAAATTGGTTTTTAGACTAATATGGACATGGGGAATCTAATTTTGAAAATCGCATCTCTTTATCTTTCACGTGAAGCGAGTTACATACCAAGTGCACATCACGTGTACATTTAGTTAGCATAAATTAAAGTTCACGTAAATTTCAAAGTCATGGTTACCATGAACCAATATCAATAAAAATTTGTTTTTAGACTAATATGGACATGGGGAATCTAATTTTGAAAACCGCATCTCTTTATCTTCACGTGAAGCGAGTTACATGCCAAGTGCACATCACGTGTACATTTAATTAGCATAAATTAAAGTTCACGTAAATTTCAAAGTCATGGTTACCATGCACCAATATAAATAAAAATTGGTTTTTAGACTAATATGGACATGGGGAATCTAATTTTGAAAATCGCATCTCTTTATCTTTCACGTGAAGCGAGTTACATACCAAGTGCACATCACGTGTACATTTAATTAGCATAAATTAAAGTTCACGTAAATTTCAAAGTCATGGTTACCATGAACCAATATCAATAAAAATTTGTTGTTAGACTAATATGGACATGGGGAATCTAATTTTGAAAACCGCATCTCTTTATCTTTCACGTGAAGCGAGTTACATACCAAGTGCACATCGCGTGTACATTTAATTAGCGTAAATTAAAGTTCACGTAAATTTCAAAGTCATGGTTACCATGAACCAATATCAATAAAAATTTGTTGTTAGACTAATATGGACATGGGGAATCTAATTTTGAAAACCGAATCTCTTTATCTTTCACGTGAAGCGAGTTACATACCAAGTGCACATCACGTGTACATTTAATTAGCATAAATTAAAGTTCACGTAAATTTCAAAGTCATGGTTACCATGCACCAATATCAATAAAAATTGGTTTTTAGACTAATATGGACATGGGGAATCTAATTTTGAAAATCGCATCTCTTTATCTTTCACGTGAAGCGAGTTACATACCAAGTGCACATCACGTGTACATTTAATTAGCATAAATTAAAGTTCACGTAAATTTCAAAGTCATGGTTACCATGCACCAATATCAATAAAAATTGGTTTTTAGACTAATATGGACATGGGGAATCTAATTTTGAAAATCGCATCTCTTTATCTTTCACGTGAAGCGAGTTACATACCAAGTGCACATCACGTGTACATTTAATTAGCATAAATTAAAGTTCACGTAAATTTCAAAGTCATGGTTACCATGCACCAATATCAATAAAAATTGGTTTTTAGACTAATATGGACATGGGGAATCTAATTTTGAAAATCGCATCTCTTTATCTTTCACGTGAAGCGAGTTACATACCAAGTGCACATCACGTGTACATTTAATTAGCATAAATTAAAGTTCACGTAAATTTCAAAGTCATGGTTACCATGAACCAATATCAATAAAAATTTGTTTTTAGACTAATATGGACATGGGGAATCTAATTTTGAAAATCGCATCTCTTTATCTTTCACGTGAAGCGAGTTACATACCAAGTGCACATCACGTGTACATTTAATTAGCATAAATTAAAGTTCACGTAAATTTCAAAGTCATGGTTACCATGAACCAATATCAATAAAAATTTGTTTTTAGACTAATATGGACATGGGGAATCTAATTTTGAAAACCGCATCTCTCTATCTTTCACGTGAAGCGAGTTACATACCAAGTGCACATCACGTGTACATTTAATTAGCATAAATTAAAGTTCACGTAAATTTCAAAGTCATGGTTACCATGCACCAATATCAATAAAAATTTGTTGTTAGACTAATATGGACATGGGGAATCTAATTTTGAAAACCGCATCTCTTTATCTTTCACGTGAAGCGAGTTACATACCAAGTGCACATCACGTGTACATTTAATTAGCATAAATTAAAGTTCACATAAATTTCAAAGTCATGGTTACCATGCACCAATATCAATAAAAATTGGTTTTTAGACTAATATGGACATGGGGAATCTAATTTTGAAAATCGCATCTCTTTATCTTTCACGTGAAGCGAGTTACATACCAAGTGCACATCACGTGTACATTTAGTTAGCATAAATTAAAGTTCACGTAAATTTCAAAGTCATGGTTACCATGCACCAATATCAATAAAAATTGGTTTTTAGACTAATATGGACATGGGGAATCTAATTTTGAAAATCGCATCTCTTTATCTTTCACGTGAAGCGAGTTACATACCAAGTGCACATCACGTGTACATTTAATTAGCATAAATTAAAGTTCACGTAAATTTCAAAGTCATGGTTACCATGAACCAATATCAATAAAAATTTGTTTTTAGACTAATATGGACATGGGGAATCTAATTTTGAAAACCGCATCTCTCTATCTTTCACGTGAAGCGAGTTACATACCAAGTGCACATCACGTGTACATTTAATTAGCATAAATTAAAGTTCACGTAAATTTCAAAGTCATGGTTACCATGCACCAATATCAATAAAAATTGGTTTTTAGACTAATATGGACATGGGGAATCTAATTTTGAAAATCGCATCTCTTTATCTTTCACGTGAAGCGAGTTACATACCAAGTGCACATCACGTGTACATTTAGTTAGCATAAATTAAAGTTCACGTAAATTTCAAAGTCATGGTTACCATGAACCAATATCAATAAAAATTTGTTTTTAGACTAATATGGACATGGGGAATCTAATTTTGAAAACCGCATCTCTTTATCTTCACGTGAAGCGAGTTACATGCCAAGTGCACATCACGTGTACATTTAATTAGCATAAATTAAAGTTCACGTAAATTTCAAAGTCATGGTTACCATGCACCAATATAAATAAAAATTGGTTTTTAGACTAATATGGACATGGGGAATCTAATTTTGAAAATCGCATCTCTTTATCTTTCACGTGAAGCGAGTTACATACCAAGTGCACATCACGTGTACATTTAATTAGCATAAATTAAAGTTCACGTAAATTTCAAAGTCATGGTTACCATGAACCAATATCAATAAAAATTTGTTGTTAGACTAATATGGACATGGGGAATCTAATTTTGAAAACCGCATCTCTTTATCTTTCACGTGAAGCGAGTTACATACCAAGTGCACATCGCGTGTACATTTAATTAGCATAAATTAAAGTTCACGTAAATTTCAAAGTCATGGTTACCATGCACCAATATCAATAAAAATTGGTTTTTAGACTAATATGGACATGGGGAATCTAATTTTGAAAACCGCATCTCTTTATCTTTCACGTGAAGCGAGTTACATACCAAGTGCACATCACGTGTACATTTAGTTAGCATAAATTAAAGTTCACGTAAATTTCAAAGTCATGGTTACCATGCACCAATATCAATAAAAATTGGTTTTTAGACTAATATGGACATGGGGAATCTAATTTTGAAAATCGCATCTCTTTATCTTTCACGTGAAGCGAGTTACATACCAAGTGCACATCACGTGTACATTTAATTAGCATAAATTAAAGTTCACGTAAATTTCAAAGTCATGGTTACCATGAACCAATATCAATAAAAATTTGTTTTTAGACTAATATGGACATGGGGAATCTAATTTTGAAAACCGCATCTCTCTATCTTTCACGTGAAGCGAGTTACATACCAAGTGCACATCACGTGTACATTTAATTAGCATAAATTAAAGTTCACGTAAATTTCAAAGTCATGGTTACCATGCACCAATATCAATAAAAATTGGTTTTTAGACTAATATGGACATGGGGAATCTAATTTTGAAAATCGCATCTCTTTATCTTTCACGTGAAGCGAGTTACATACCAAGTGCACATCACGTGTACATTTAGTTAGCATAAATTAAAGTTCACGTAAATTTCAAAGTCATGGTTACCATGAACCAATATCAATAAAAATTTGTTTTTAGACTAATATGGACATGGGGAATCTAATTTTGAAAACCGCATCTCTTTATCTTCACGTGAAGCGAGTTACATGCCAAGTGCACATCACGTGTACATTTAATTAGCATAAATTAAAGTTCACGTAAATTTCAAAGTCATGGTTACCATGCACCAATATAAATAAAAATTGGTTCTTAGACTAATATGGACATGGGGAATCTAATTTTGAAAATCGCATCTCTTTATCTTTCACGTGAAGCGAGTTACATACCAAGTGCACATCACGTGTACATTTAATTAGCATAAATTAAAGTTCACGTAAATTTCAAAGTCATGGTTACCATGAACCAATATCAATAAAAATTTGTTGTTAGACTAATATGGACATGGGGAATCTAATTTTAAAAACCGCATCTCTTTATCTTTCACGTGAAGCGAGTTACATACCAAGTGCACATCGCGTGTACATTTAATTAGCGTAAATTAAAGTTCACGTAAATTTCAAAGTCATGGTTACCATGAACCAATATCAATAAAAATTTGTTGTTAGACTAATATGGACATGGGGAATCTAATTTTGAAAACCGAATCTCTTTATCTTTCACGTGAAGCGAGTTACATACCAAGTGCACATCACGTGTACATTTAATTAGCATAAATTAAAGTTCACGTAAATTTCAAAGTCATGGTTACCATGCACCAATATCAATAAAAATTGGTTTTTAGACTAATATGGACATGGGGAATCTAATTTTGAAAATCGCATCTCTTTATCTTTCACGTGAAGCGAGTTACATACCAAGTGCACATCACGTGTACATTTAATTAGCATAAATTAAAGTTCACGTAAATTTCAAAGTCATGGTTACCATGCACCAATATCAATAAAAATTGGTTTTTAGACTAATATGGACATGGGGAATCTAATTTTGAAAATCGCATCTCTTTATCTTTCACGTGAAGCGAGTTACATACCAAGTGCACATCACGTGTACATTTAATTAGCATAAATTAAAGTTCACGTAAATTTCAAAGTCATGGTTACCATGCACCAATATCAATAAAAATTGGTTTTTAGACTAATATGGACATGGGGAATCTAATTTTGAAAATCGCATCTCTTTATCTTTCACGTGAAGCGAGTTACATACCAAGTGCACATCACGTGTACATTTAATTAGCATAAATTAAAGTTCACGTAAATTTCAAAGTCATGGTTACCATGAACCAATATCAATAAAAATTTGTTTTTAGACTAATATGGACATGGGGAATCTAATTTTGAAAATCGCATCTCTTTATCTTTCACGTGAAGCGAGTTACATACCAAGTGCACATCACGTGTACATTTAATTAGCATAAATTAAAGTTCACGTAAATTTCAAAGTCATGGTTACCATGAACCAATATCAATAAAAATTTGTTTTTAGACTAATATGGACATGGGGAATCTAATTTTGAAAACCGCATCTCTCTATCTTTCACGTGAAGCGAGTTACATACCAAGTGCACATCACGTGTACATTTAATTAGCATAAATTAAAGTTCACGTAAATTTCAAAGTCATGGTTACCATGCACCAATATCAATAAAAATTTGTTGTTAGACTAATATGGACATGGGGAATCTAATTTTGAAAACCGCATCTCTTTATCTTTCACGTGAAGCGAGTTACATACCAAGTGCACATCACGTGTACATTTAGTTAGCATAAATTAAAGTTCACGTAAATTTCAAAGTCATGGTTACCATGAACCAATATCAATAAAAATTTGTTTTTAGACTAATATGGACATGGGGAATCTAATTTTGAAAACCGCATCTCTTTATCTTTCACGTGAAGCGAGTTACATACCAAGTGCACATCACGTGTACATTTAATTAGCATAAATTAAAGTTCACGTAAATTTCAAAGTCATGGTTACCATGCACCAATATCAATAAAAATTGGTTTTTAGACTAATATGGACATGGGGAATCTAATTTTGAAAACCGCATCTCTTTATCTTTCACGTGAAGCGAGTTACATACCAAGTGCACATCACGTGTACATTTAGTTAGCATAAATTAAAGTTCACGTAAATTTCAAAGTCATGGTTACCATGAACCAATATCAATAAAAATTTGTTGTTAGACTAATATGGACATGGGGAATCTAATTTTGAAAACCGCATCTCTTTATCTTTCACGTGAAGCGAGTTACATACCAAGTGCACATCACGTGTACATTTAGTTAGCATAAATTAAAGTTCACGTAAATTTCAAAGTCATGGTTACCATGAACCAATATCAATAAAAATTTGTTTTTAGACTAATATGGACATGGGGAATCTAATTTTGAAAACCGCATCTCTTTATCTTCACGTGAAGCGAGTTACATGCCAAGTGCACATCACGTGTACATTTAATTAGCATAAATTAAAGTTCACGTAAATTTCAAAGTCATGGTTACCATGCACCAATATAAATAAAAATTGGTTTTTAGACTAATATGGACATGGGGAATCTAATTTTGAAAATCGCATCTCTTTATCTTTCACGTGAAGCGAGTTACATACCAAGTGCACATCACGTGTACATTTAATTAGCATAAATTAAAGTTCACGTAAATTTCAAAGTCATGGTTACCATGAACCAATATCAATAAAAATTTGTTGTTAGACTAATATGGAAATGGGGAATCTAATTTTGAAAACCGCATCTCTTTATCTTTCACGTGAAGCGAGTTACATACCAAGTGCACATCGCGTGTACATTTAATTAGCGTAAATTAAAGTTCACGTAAATTTCAAAGTCATGGTTACCATGAACCAATATCAATAAAAATTTGTTGTTAGACTAATATGGACATGGGGAATCTAATTTTGAAAACCGAATCTCTTTATCTTTCACGTGAAGCGAGTTACATACCAAGTGCACATCACGTGTACATTTAATTAGCATAAATTAAAGTTCACGTAAATTTCAAAGTCATGGTTACCATGCACCAATATCAATAAAAATTGGTTTTTAGACTAATATGGACATGGGGAATCTAATTTTGAAAATCGCATCTCTTTATCTTTCACGTGAAGCGAGTTACATACCAAGTGCACATCACGTGTACATTTAATTAGCATAAATTAAAGTTCACGTAAATTTCAAAGTCATGGTTACCATGCACCAATATCAATAAAAATTGGTTTTTAGACTAATATGGACATGGGGAATCTAATTTTGAAAATCGCATCTCTTTATCTTTCACGTGAAGCGAGTTACATACCAAGTGCACATCACGTGTACATTTAATTAGCATAAATTAAAGTTCACGTAAATTTCAAAGTCATGGTTACCATGCACCAATATCAATAAAAATTGGTTTTTAGACTAATATGGACATGGGGAATCTAATTTTGAAAATCGCATCTCTTTATCTTTCACGTGAAGCGAGTTACATACCAAGTGCACATCACGTGTACATTTAATTAGCATAAATTAAAGTTCACGTAAATTTCAAAGTCATGGTTACCATGAACCAATATCAATAAAAATTTGTTTTTAGACTAATATGGACATGGGGAATCTAATTTTGAAAATCGCATCTCTTTATCTTTCACGTGAAGCGAGTTACATACCAAGTGCACATCACGTGTACATTTAATTAGCATAAATTAAAGTTCACGTAAATTTCAAAGTCATGGTTACCATGAACCAATATCAATAAAAATTTGTTTTTAGACTAATATGGACATGGGGAATCTAATTTTGAAAACCGCATCTCTCTATCTTTCACGTGAAGCGAGTTACATACCAAGTGCACATCACGTGTACATTTAATTAGCATAAATTAAAGTTCACGTAAATTTCAAAGTCATGGTTACCATGCACCAATATCAATAAAAATTTGTTGTTAGACTAATATGGACATGGGGAATCTAATTTTGAAAACCGCATCTCTTTATCTTTCACGTGAAGCGAGTTACATACCAAGTGCACATCACGTGTACATTTAATTAGCATAAATTAAAGTTCACATAAATTTCAAAGTCATGGTTACCATGCACCAATATCAATAAAAATTGGTTTTTAGACTAATATGGACATGGGGAATCTAATTTTGAAAATCGCATCTCTTTATCTTTCACGTGAAGCGAGTTACATACCAAGTGCACATCACGTGTACATTTAGTTAGCATAAATTAAAGTTCACGTAAATTTCAAAGTCATGGTTACCATGCACCAATATCAATAAAAATTGGTTTTTAGACTAATATGGACATGGGGAATCTAATTTTGAAAATCGCATCTCTTTATCTTTCACGTGAAGCGAGTTACATACCAAGTGCACATCACGTGTACATTTAATTAGCATAAATTAAAGTTCACGTAAATTTCAAAGTCATGGTTACCATGAACCAATATCAATAAAAATTTGTTTTTAGACTAATATGGACATGGGGAATCTAATTTTGAAAACCGCATCTCTCTATCTTTCACGTGAAGCGAGTTACATACCAAGTGCACATCACGTGTACATTTAATTAGCATAAATTAAAGTTCACGTAAATTTCAAAGTCATGGTTACCATGCACCAATATCAATAAAAATTGGTTTTTAGACTAATATGGACATGGGGAATCTAATTTTGAAAATCGCATCTCTTTATCTTTCACGTGAAGCGAGTTACATACCAAGTGCACATCACGTGTACATTTAGTTAGCATAAATTAAAGTTCACGTAAATTTCAAAGTCATGGTTACCATGAACCAATATCAATAAAAATTTGTTTTTAGACTAATATGGACATGGGGAATCTAATTTTGAAAACCGCATCTCTTTATCTTCACGTGAAGCGAGTTACATGCCAAGTGCACATCACGTGTACATTTAATTAGCATAAATTAAAGTTCACGTAAATTTCAAAGTCATGGTTACCATGCACCAATATAAATAAAAATTGGTTTTTAGACTAATATGGACATGGGGAATCTAATTTTGAAAATCGCATCTCTTTATCTTTCACGTGAAGCGAGTTACATACCAAGTGCACATCACGTGTACATTTAATTAGCATAAATTAAAGTTCACGTAAATTTCAAAGTCATGGTTACCATGAACCAATATCAATAAAAATTTGTTGTTAGACTAATATGGACATGGGGAATCTAATTTTGAAAACCGCATCTCTTTATCTTTCACGTGAAGCGAGTTACATACCAAGTGCACATCGCGTGTACATTTAATTAGCATAAATTAAAGTTCACGTAAATTTCAAAGTCATGGTTACCATGCACCAATATCAATAAAAATTGGTTTTTAGACTAATATGGACATGGGGAATCTAATTTTGAAAACCGCATCTCTTTATCTTTCACGTGAAGCGAGTTACATACCAAGTGCACATCACGTGTACATTTAGTTAGCATAAATTAAAGTTCACGTAAATTTCAAAGTCATGGTTACCATGCACCAATATCAATAAAAATTGGTTTTTAGACTAATATGGACATGGGGAATCTAATTTTGAAAATCGCATCTCTTTATCTTTCACGTGAAGCGAGTTACATACCAAGTGCACATCACGTGTACATTTAATTAGCATAAATTAAAGTTCACGTAAATTTCAAAGTCATGGTTACCATGAACCAATATCAATAAAAATTTGTTTTTAGACTAATATGGACATGGGGAATCTAATTTTGAAAACCGCATCTCTCTATCTTTCACGTGAAGCGAGTTACATACCAAGTGCACATCACGTGTACATTTAATTAGCATAAATTAAAGTTCACGTAAATTTCAAAGTCATGGTTACCATGCACCAATATCAATAAAAATTGGTTTTTAGACTAATATGGACATGGGGAATCTAATTTTGAAAATCGCATCTCTTTATCTTTCACGTGAAGCGAGTTACATACCAAGTGCACATCACGTGTACATTTAGTTAGCATAAATTAAAGTTCACGTAAATTTCAAAGTCATGGTTACCATGAACCAATATCAATAAAAATTTGTTTTTAGACTAATATGGACATGGGGAATCTAATTTTGAAAACCGCATCTCTTTATCTTCACGTGAAGCGAGTTACATGCCAAGTGCACATCACGTGTACATTTAATTAGCATAAATTAAAGTTCACGTAAATTTCAAAGTCATGGTTACCATGCACCAATATAAATAAAAATTGGTTTTTAGACTAATATGGACATGGGGAATCTAATTTTGAAAATCGCATCTCTTTATCTTTCACGTGAAGCGAGTTACATACCAAGTGCACATCACGTGTACATTTAATTAGCATAAATTAAAGTTCACGTAAATTTCAAAGTCATGGTTACCATGAACCAATATCAATAAAAATTTGTTGTTAGACTAATATGGACATGGGGAATCTAATTTTAAAAACCGCATCTCTTTATCTTTCACGTGAAGCGAGTTACATACCAAGTGCACATCGCGTGTACATTTAATTAGCGTAAATTAAAGTTCACGTAAATTTCAAAGTCATGGTTACCATGAACCAATATCAATAAAAATTTGTTGTTAGACTAATATGGACATGGGGAATCTAATTTTGAAAACCGAATCTCTTTATCTTTCACGTGAAGCGAGTTACATACCAAGTGCACATCACGTGTACATTTAATTAGCATAAATTAAAGTTCACGTAAATTTCAAAGTCATGGTTACCATGCACCAATATCAATAAAAATTGGTTTTTAGACTAATATGGACATGGGGAATCTAATTTTGAAAATCGCATCTCTTTATCTTTCACGTGAAGCGAGTTACATACCAAGTGCACATCACGTGTACATTTAATTAGCATAAATTAAAGTTCACGTAAATTTCAAAGTCATGGTTACCATGCACCAATATCAATAAAAATTGGTTTTTAGACTAATATGGACATGGGGAATCTAATTTTGAAAATCGCATCTCTTTATCTTTCACGTGAAGCGAGTTACATACCAAGTGCACATCACGTGTACATTTAATTAGCATAAATTAAAGTTCACGTAAATTTCAAAGTCATGGTTACCATGCACCAATATCAATAAAAATTGGTTTTTAGACTAATATGGACATGGGGAATCTAATTTTGAAAATCGCATCTCTTTATCTTTCACGTGAAGCGAGTTACATACCAAGTGCACATCACGTGTACATTTAATTAGCATAAATTAAAGTTCACGTAAATTTCAAAGTCATGGTTACCATGAACCAATATCAATAAAAATTTGTTTTTAGACTAATATGGACATGGGGAATCTAATTTTGAAAATCGCATCTCTTTATCTTTCACGTGAAGCGAGTTACATACCAAGTGCACATCACGTGTACATTTAATTAGCATAAATTAAAGTTCACGTAAATTTCAAAGTCATGGTTACCATGAACCAATATCAATAAAAATTTGTTTTTAGACTAATATGGACATGGGGAATCTAATTTTGAAAACCGCATCTCTCTATCTTTCACGTGAAGCGAGTTACATACCAAGTGCACATCACGTGTACATTTAATTAGCATAAATTAAAGTTCACGTAAATTTCAAAGTCATGGTTACCATGCACCAATATCAATAAAAATTTGTTGTTAGACTAATATGGACATGGGGAATCTAATTTTGAAAACCGCATCTCTTTATCTTTCACGTGAAGCGAGTTACATACCAAGTGCACATCACGTGTACATTTAATTAGCATAAATTAAAGTTCACATAAATTTCAAAGTCATGGTTACCATGCACCAATATCAATAAAAATTGGTTTTTAGACTAATATGGACATGGGGAATCTAATTTTGAAAATCGCATCTCTTTATCTTTCACGTGAAGCGAGTTACATACCAAGTGCACATCACGTGTACATTTAGTTAGCATAAATTAAAGTTCACGTAAATTTCAAAGTCATGGTTACCATGCACCAATATCAATAAAAATTGGTTTTTAGACTAATATGGACATGGGGAATCTAATTTTGAAAATCGCATCTCTTTATCTTTCACGTGAAGCGAGTTACATACCAAGTGCACATCACGTGTACATTTAATTAGCATAAATTAAAGTTCACGTAAATTTCAAAGTCATGGTTACCATGAACCAATATCAATAAAAATTTGTTTTTAGACTAATATGGACATGGGGAATCTAATTTTGAAAACCGCATCTCTCTATCTTTCACGTGAAGCGAGTTACATACCAAGTGCACATCACGTGTACATTTAATTAGCATAAATTAAAGTTCACGTAAATTTCAAAGTCATGGTTACCATGCACCAATATCAATAAAAATTGGTTTTTAGACTAATATGGACATGGGGAATCTAATTTTGAAAATCGCATCTCTTTATCTTTCACGTGAAGCGAGTTACATACCAAGTGCACATCACGTGTACATTTAGTTAGCATAAATTAAAGTTCACGTAAATTTCAAAGTCATGGTTACCATGAACCAATATCAATAAAAATTTGTTTTTAGACTAATATGGACATGGGGAATCTAATTTTGAAAACCGCATCTCTTTATCTTCACGTGAAGCGAGTTACATGCCAAGTGCACATCACGTGTACATTTAATTAGCATAAATTAAAGTTCACGTAAATTTCAAAGTCATGGTTACCATGCACCAATATAAATAAAAATTGGTTTTTAGACTAATATGGACATGGGGAATCTAATTTTGAAAATCGCATCTCTTTATCTTTCACGTGAAGCGAGTTACATACCAAGTGCACATCACGTGTACATTTAATTAGCATAAATTAAAGTTCACGTAAATTTCAAAGTCATGGTTACCATGAACCAATATCAATAAAAATTTGTTGTTAGACTAATATGGACATGGGGAATCTAATTTTGAAAACCGCATCTCTTTATCTTTCACGTGAAGCGAGTTACATACCAAGTGCACATCGCGTGTACATTTAATTAGCATAAATTAAAGTTCACGTAAATTTCAAAGTCATGGTTACCATGCACCAATATCAATAAAAATTTGTTTTTAGACTAATATGGACATGGGGAATCTAATTTTGAAAATCGCATCTCTTTATCTTTCACGTGAAGCGAGTTACATACCAAGTGCACATCACGTGTACATTTAATTAGCATAAATTAAAGTTCACGTAAATTTCAAAGTCATGGTTACCATGAACCAATATCAATAAAAATTTGTTTTTAGACTAATATGGACATGGGGAATCTAATTTTGAAAATCGCATCTCTTTATCTTTCACGTGAAGCGAGTTACATACCAAGTGCACATCACGTGTACATTTAATTAGCATAAATTAAAGTTCACGTAAATTTCAAAGTCATGGTTACCATGAACCAATATCAATAAAAATTTGTTTTTAGACTAATATGGACATGGGGAATCTAATTTTGAAAACCGCATCTCTCTATCTTTCAAGTGAAGCGAGTTACATACCAAGTGCACATCACGTGTACATTTAATTAGCATAAATTAAAGTTCACATAAATTTCAAAGTCATGGTTACCATGCACCAATATCAATAAAAATTGGTTTTTAGACTAATATGGACATGGGGAATCTAATTTTGAAAATCGCATCTCTTTATCTTTCACGTGAAGCGAGTTACATACCAAGTGCACATCACGTGTACATTTAGTTAGCATAAATTAAAGTTCACGTAAATTTCAAAGTCATGGTTACCATGCACCAATATCAATAAAAATTGGTTTTTAGACTAATATGGACATGGGGAATCTAATTTTGAAAATCGCATCTCTTTATCTTTCACGTGAAGCGAGTTACATACCAAGTGCACATCACGTGTACATTTAATTAGCATAAATTAAAGTTCACGTAAATTTCAAAGTCATGGTTACCATGAACCAATATCAATAAAAATTTGTTTTTAGACTAATATGGACATGGGGAATCTAATTTTGAAAACCGCATCTCTCTATCTTTCACGTGAAGCGAGTTACATACCAAGTGCACATCACGTGTACATTTAATTAGCATAAATTAAAGTTCACGTAAATTTCAAAGTCATGGTTACCATGCACCAATATCAATAAAAATTGGTTTTTAGACTAATATGGACATGGGGAATCTAATTTTGAAAATCGCATCTCTTTATCTTTCACGTGAAGCGAGTTACATACCAAGTGCACATCACGTGTACATTTAGTTAGCATAAATTAAAGTTCACGTAAATTTCAAAGTCATGGTTACCATGAACCAATATCAATAAAAATTTGTTTTTAGACTAATATGGACATGGGGAATCTAATTTTGAAAACCGCATCTCTTTATCTTCACGTGAAGCGAGTTACATGCCAAGTGCACATCACGTGTACATTTAATTAGCATAAATTAAAGTTCACGTAAATTTCAAAGTCATGGTTACCATGCACCAATATAAATAAAAATTGGTTTTTAGACTAATATGGACATGGGGAATCTAATTTTGAAAATCGCATCTCTTTATCTTTCACGTGAAGCGAGTTACATACCAAGTGCACATCACGTGTACATTTAATTAGCATAAATTAAAGTTCACGTAAATTTCAAAGTCATGGTTACCATGAACCAATATCAATAAAAATTTGTTGTTAGACTAATATGGACATGGGGAATCTAATTTTGAAAACCGCATCTCTTTATCTTTCACGTGAAGCGAGTTACATACCAAGTGCACATCACGTGTACATTTAATTAGCATAAATTAAAGTTCACGTAAATTTCAAAGTCATGGTTACCATGCACCAATATCAATAAAAATTGGTTTTTAGACTAATATGGACATGGGGAATCTAATTTTGTAAATCGCATCTCTTTATCTTTCACGTGAAGCGAGTTACATACCAAGTGCACATCACGTGTACATTTAATTAGCATAAATTAAAGTTCACGTAAATTTCAAAGTCATGGTTACCATGCACCAATATCAATAAAAATTGGTTTTTAGACTAATATGGACATGGGGAATCTAATTTTGAAAATCGCATCTCTTTATCTTTCACGTGAAGCGAGTTACATACCAAGTGCACATCACGTGTACATTTAATTAGCATAAATTAAAGTTCACGTAAATTTCAAAGTCATGGTTACCATGAACCAATATCAATAAAAATTTGTTTTTAGACTAATATGGACATGGGGAATCTAATTTTGAAAACCGCATCTCTTTATCTTTCACGTGAAGCGAGTTACATACCAAGTGCACATCACGTGTACATTTAATTAGCATAAATTAAAGTTCACGTAAATTTCAAAGTCATGGTTACCATGAACCAATATCAATAAAAATTTGTTTTTAGACTAATATGGACATGGGGAATCTAATTTTGAAAACCGCATCTCTCTATCTTTCACGTGAAGCGAGTTACATACCAAGTGCACATCACGTGTACATTTAATTAGCATAAATTAAAGTTCACGTAAATTTCAAAGTCATGGTTACCATGCACCAATATCAATAAAAATTTGTTGTTAGACTAATATGGACATGGGGAATCTAATTTTGAAAACCGCATCTCTTTATCTTTCACGTGAAGCGAGTTACATACCAAGTGCACATCACGTGTACATTTAATTAGCATAAATTTACATTTAATTGGCATAAATTAAAGTTCACGTAAATTTCAAAGTCATGGTTACCATGAACCAATATCAATAAAAATTTGTTTTTAGACTAATATGGACATGGGGAATCTAATTTTGAAAACCGCATCTCTTTATCTTTCACGTGAAGCGAGTTACAAACCAAGTGCACATCACGTGTACATTTAATTAGCATAAATTAAAGTTCACGTAAATTTCAAAGTCATGGTTACCATGCACCAATATCAATAAAAATTTGTTGTTAGACTAATATGGACATGGGGAATCTAATTTTGAAAACCGCATCTCTCTATCTTTCACGTGAAGCGAGTTACATACCAAGTGTACATCACGTGTACATTTAATTAGCATAAATTAAAGTTCACGTAAATTTCAAAGTCATGGTTACCATGCACCAATATCAATAAAAATTTGTTGTTAGACTAATATGGACATGGGGAATCTAATTTTGAAAACCGCATCTCTTTATCTTTCACGTGAAGCGAGTTACAAACCAAGTGCACATCACGTGTACATTTAATTAGCATAAATTAAAGTTCACGTAAATTTCAAAGTCATGGTTACCATGCACCAATATCAATAAAAATTTGTTGTTAGACTAATATGGACATGGGGAATCTAATTTTGAAAACCGCATCTCTCTATCTTTCACGTGAAGCGAGTTACATACCAAGTGCACATCACGTGTACATTTAATTAGCATAAATTAAAGTTCACGTAAATTTCAAAGTCATGGTTACCATGCACCAATATCAATAAAAATTTGTTGTTAGACTAATATGGACATGGGGAATCTAATTTTGAAAACCGCATCTCTTTATCTTTCACGTGAAGCGAGTTACATACCAAGTGCACATCACGTGTACATTTAATTAGCATAAATTTACATTTAATTGGCATAAATTAAAGTTCACGTAAATTTCAAAGTCATGGTTACCATGAACCAATATCAATAAAAATTTGTTTTTAGACTAATATGGACATGTGGAATCTAATTTTGAAAACCGCATCTCTTTATCTTTCACGTGAAGCGAGTTACAAACCAAGTGCACATCACGTGTACATTTAATTAGCATAAATTAAAGTTCACGTAAATTTCAAAGTCATGGTTACCATGAACCAATATCAATAAAAATTTGTTTTTAGACTAATATGGACATGGGGAATCTAATTTTGAAAACCGCATCTCTTTATCTTTCACGTGAAGCGAGTTACATACCAAGTGCACATCGCGTGTACATTTAATTAGCATAAATTAAAGTTCACGTAAATTTCAAAGTCATGGTTACCATGCACCAATATCAATAAAAATTTGTTGTTAGACTAATATGGACATGGGGAATCTAATTTTGAAAACCGCATCTCTTTATCTTTCACGTGAAGCGAGTTACATACCAAGTGCCCATCACGTGTACATTTAATTAGCATAAATTAAAGTTCACGTAAATTTCAAAGTCATGGTTACCATGCACCAATATCAATAAAAATTTGTTGTTAGACTAATATGGACATGGGGAATCTAATTTTGAAAACCGCATCTCTTTATCTTTCACGTGAAGCGAGTTACAAACCAAGTGCACATCACGTGTACATTTAATTAGCATAAATTAAAGTTCACGTAAATTTCAAAGTCATGGTTACCATGCACCAATATCAATAAAAATTTGTTGTTAGACTAATATGGACATGGGGAATCTAATTTTGAAAACCGCATCTCTCTATCTTTCACGTGAAGCGAGTTACATACCAAGTGCACATCACGTGTACATTTAATTAGCATAAATTAAAGTTCACGTAAATTTCAAAGTCATGGTTACCATGCACCAATATCAATAAAAATTTGTTGTTAGACTAATATGGACATGGGGAATCTAATTTTGAAAACCGCATCTCTTTATCTTTCACGTGAAGCGAGTTACATACCAAGTGCACATCACGTGTACATTTAATTAGCATAAATTTACATTTAATTGGCATAAATTAAAGTTCACGTAAATTTCAAAGTCATGGTTACCATGAACCAATATCAATAAAAATTTGTTTTTAGACTAATATGGACATGTGGAATCTAATTTTGAAAACCGCATCTCTTTATCTTTCACGTGAAGCGAGTTACAAACCAAGTGCACATCATGTGTACATTTAATTAGCATAAATTAAAGTTCACGTAAATTTCAAAGTCATGGTTACCATGAACCAATATCAATAAAAATTTGTTTTTAGACTAATATGGACATGGGGAATCTAATTTTGAAAACCGCATCTCTTTATCTTTCACGTGAAGCGAGTTACATACCAAGTGCACATCGCGTGTACATTTAATTAGCATAAATTAAAGTTCACGTAAATTTCAAAGTCATGGTTACCATGCACCAATATCAATAAAAATTTGTTGTTAGACTAATATGGACATGGGGAATCTAATTTTGAAAACCGCATCTCTTTATCTTTCACGTGAAGCGAGTTACATACCAAGTGCCCATCACGTGTACATTTAATTAGCATAAATTAAAGTTCACGTAAATTTCAAAGTCATGGTTACCATGAACCAATATCAATAAAAATTTGTTTTTAGACTAATATGGACATGGGGAATCTAATTTTGAAAACCGCATCCCTTTATCTTTCACGTGAAGCGAGTTACATACCAAGTGCACATCACGTGTACATTTAATTAGCATAAATTAAAGTTCACGTAAATTTCAAAGTCATGGTTACCATGAACCAATATCAATAAAAATTTGTTTTTATACTAATATGGACATGGGGAATCTAATTTTGAAAACCGCATCTCTTTATCTTTCACGTGAAGCGAGTTACATACCAAGTGCACATCGCGTGTACATTTAATTAGCATAAATTAAAGTTCACGTAAATTTCAAAGTCATGGTTACCATGAACCAATATCAATAAAAATTTGTTTTTAGACTAATATGGACATGGGGAATCTAATTTTGAAAACCGCATCTTTTTATCTTTCACGTGAAGCGAGTTGCATACCAAGTGCACATCACGTGTACATTTAATTAGCATAAATTAAAGTTCACGTAAATTTCAAAGTCATGGTTACCATGAACCAATATCAATAAAAATTTGTTTTTAGACTAATATGGACATGGGGAATCTAATTTTGAAAACCGCATCTCTTTATCTTTCACGTGAAGCGAGTTACATACCAAGTGCCCATCACGTGTACATTTAATTAGCATAAATTTACATTTAATTGGCATAAATTAAAGTTCACGTAAATTTCAAAGTCATGGTTACCATGAACCAATATCAATAAAAATTTGTTTTTAGACTAATATGGACATGGGGAATCTAATTTTGAAAACCGCATCTCTTTATCTTTCACGTGAAGCGAGTTACAAACCAAGTGCACATCACGTGTACATTTAATTAGCATAAATTAAAGTTCACGTAAATTTCAAAGTCATGGTTACCATGAACCAATATCAATAAAAATTTGTTTTTAGACTAATATAGACATGGGGAATCTAATTTTGAAAACCGCATCTCTTTATCTTTCACGTGAAGCGAGTTACATACCAAGTGCACATCACGTGTACATTTAATTAGCATAAATTAAAGTTCACGTAAATTTCAAAGTCATGGTTACCATGCACCAATATCAATAAAAATTTGTTGTTAGACTAATATGGACATGGGGAATCTAATTTTGAAAACCGCATCTCTTTATCTTTCACGTGAAGCGAGTTACATACCAAGTGCACATCACGTGTACATTTAATTAGCATAAATTAAAGTTCACGTAAATTTCAAAGTCATGGTTACCATGCACCAATATCAATAAAAATTTGTTGTTAGACTAATATGGACATGGGGAATCTAATTTTGAAAACCGCATCTCTTTATCTTTCACGTGAAGCGAGTTACATTACAAGTGCACATCACGTGTACATTTAATTAGCATAAATTAAAGTTCACGTAAATTTCAAAGTCATGGTTACCATGCACCAATATCAATAAAAATTTGTTTTTAGACTAATATGGACATGGGGAATCTAATTTTGAAAACCGCATCTCTTTATCTTTCACGTGAAGCGAGTTACATACCAAGTGCACATCACGTGTACATTAAATTAGCATAAATTAAAGTTCACGTAAATTTCAAAGTCATGGTTACCATGCACCAATATCAATAAAAATTGGTTTTTAGACTAATATGGACATGGGGAATCTAATTTTGAAAACCGCATCTCTTTATCTTTCACGTGAAGCGAGTTACATACCAAGTGCACATCACGTGTACATTTAATTAGCATAAATTTACATTTAATTGGCATAAATTAAAGTTCACGTAAATTTCAAAGTCATGGTTACCATGCACCAATATCAATAAAAATTTGTTGTTAGACTAATATGGACATGGGGAATCTAATTTTGAAAACCGCATCTCTTTATCTTTCACGTGAAGCGAGTTGCATACCAAGTGCACATCACGTGTACATTTAATTAGCATAAATTAAAGTTCACGTAAATTTCAAAGTCATGGTTACCATGCACCAATATCAATAAAAATTTGTTGTTAGACTAATATGGACATGAGGAATCTAATTTTGAAAACCGCATCTCTCTATCTTTCACGTGAAGCGAGTTACATACCAAGTGCACATCACGTGTACATTTAATTAGCATAAATTAAAGTTCACGTAAATTTCAAAGTCATGGTTACCATGCACCAATATCAATAAAAATTTGTTGTTAGACTAATATGGACATGGGGAATCTAATTTTGAAAACCGCATCTCTTTATCTTTCACGTGAAGCGAGTTACATACCAAGTGCACATCACGTGTACATTTAATTAGCATAAATTTACATTTAATTGGCATAAATTAAAGTTCACGTAAATTTCAAAGTCATGGTTACCATGAACCAATATCAATAAAAATTTGTTTTTAGACTAATATGGACATGGGGAATCTAATTTTGAAAACCGCATCTCTTTATCTTTCACGTGAAGCGAGTAACAAACCAAGTGCACATCACGTGTACATTTAATTAGCATAAATTAAAGTTCACGTAAATTTCAAAGTCATGGTTACCATGAACCAATATCAATAAAAATTTGTTTTTAGACTAATAT
The DNA here is from genome assembly GCA_964057225.1 of Auanema rhodensis. Lineage (NCBI taxonomy): Eukaryota > Metazoa > Nematoda > Chromadorea > Rhabditida > Rhabditidae > Auanema > Auanema rhodense. The sequence goes on from OZ059895.1 coordinate 122,962, forward strand.
GGACATGGGGAATCTAATTTTGAAAACCGCATCTCTTTATCTTTCACGTGAAGCGAGTAACAAACCAAGTGCACATCACGTGTACATTTAATTAGCATAAATTAAAGTTCACGTAAATTTCAAAGTAATGGTTACCATGCACCAATATCAATAAAAATTTGTTTTTAGACTAATATGGACATGGGGAATCTAATTTTGAAACCCGCATCTCTTTATCTTTCACGTGAAGCGAGTTACATACCAAGTGCACATCACGTGTACATTTAATTAGCATAAATTTACATTTAATTGGCATAAATTAAAGTTCACGTAAATTTCAAAGTCATGGTTACCATGCACCAATATCAATAAAAATTTGTTGTTAGACTAATATGGACATGGGGAATCTAATTTTGAAAACCGCATCTCTTTATCTTTCACGTGAAGCGAGTTGCATACCAAGTGCACATCACGTGTACATTTAATTAGCATAAATTAAAGTTCACGTAAATTTCAAAGTCATGGTTACCATGCACCAATATCAATAAAAATTTGTTGTTAGACTAATATGGACATGGGGAATCTAATTTTGAAAACCGCATCTCTTTATCTTTCACGTGAAGCGAGTTGCATACCAAGTGCACATCACGTGTACATTTAATTAGCATAAATTAAAGTTCACGTAAATTTCAAAGTCATGGTTACCATGCACCAATATCAATAAAAATTTGTTGTTAGACTAATATGGACATGGGGAATCTAATTTTGAAAACCGCATCTCTTTATCTTTCACGTGAAGCGAGTTACATACCAAGTGCACATCACGTGTACATTTAATTAGCATAAATTTACATTTAATTGGCATAAATTAAAGTTCACGTAAATTTCAAAGTCATGGTTACCATGAACCAATATCAATAAAAATTTGTTTTTAGACTAATATGGACATGGGGAATCTAATTTTGAAAACCGCATCTCTTTATCTTTCACGTGAAGCGAGTAACAAACCAAGTGCACATCACGTGTACATTTAATTAGCATAAATTAAAGTTCACGTAAATTTCAAAGTCATGGTTACCATGAACCAATATCAATAAAAATTTGTTTTTAGACTAATATGGACATGGGGAATCTAATTTTGAAAACCGCATCTCTTTATCTTTCACGTGAAGCGAGTAACAAACCAAGTGCACATCACGTGTACATTTAATTAGCATAAATTAAAGTTCACGTAAATTTCAAAGTAATGGTTACCATGCACCAATATCAATAAAAATTTGTTTTTAGACTAATATGGACATGGGGAATCTAATTTTGAAAACCGCATCTCTTTATCTTTCACGTGAAGCGAGTTACATACCAAGTGCACATCACGTGTACATTTAATTAGCATAAATTAAAGTTCACGTAAATTTCAAAGTCATGGTTACCATGCACCAATATCAATAAAAATTTGTTTTTAGACTAATATGGACATGGGGAATCTAATTTTGAAAACCGCATCTCTTTATCTTTCACGTGAAGCGAGTTACATACCAAGTGCACATCACGTGTACATTTAATTAGCATAAATTAAAGTTCACGTAAATTTCAAAGTCATGGTTACCATGCACCAATATCAATAAAAATTTGTTTTTAGACTAATATGGACATGGGGAATCTAATTTTGAAAACCGCATCTCTTTATCTTTCACGTGAAGCGAGTTACATACCAAGTGCACATCACGTGTACATTTAATTAGCATAAATTAAAGTTCACGTAAATTTCAAAGTCATGGTTACCATGCACCAATATCAATAAAAATTTGTTTTTAGACTAATATGGACATGGGGAATCTAATTTTGAAAACCGCATCTCTTTATCTTTCACGTGAAGCGAGTTGCATACCAAGTGCACATCACGTGTACATTTAATTAGCATAAATTAAAGTTCACGTAAATTTCAAAGTCATGGTTACCATGAACCAATATCAATAAAAATTTGTTTTTAGACTAATATGGACATGGGGAATCTAATTTTGAAAACCGCATCTCTTTATCTTTCACGTGAAGCGAGTTACATACCAAGTGCACATCACGTGTACATTTAATTAGCATAAATTAAAGTTCACGTAAATTTCAAAGTCATGGTTACCATGAACCAATATCAATAAAAATTTGTGTTTAGACTAATATGGACATGGGGAATCTAATTTTGAAAACCGCATCTCTTTATCTTTCACGTGAAGCGAGTTACATACCAAGTGCACATCACGTGTACATTTAATTAGCATAAATTAAAGTTCACGTAAATTTCAAAGTCATGGTTACCATGCACCAATATCAATAAAAATTTGTTGTTAGACTAATATGGACATGGGGAATCTAATTTTGAAAACCGCATCTCTTTATCTTTCACGTGAAGCGAGTTACATACCAAGTGCACATCACGTGTACATTTAATTAGCATAAATTTACATTTAATTGGCATAAATTAAAGTTCACGTAAATTTCAAAGTCATGGTTACCATGAACCAATATCAATAAAAATTTGTTTTTAGACTAATATGGACATGGGGAATCTAATTTTGAAAACCGCATCTCTTTATCTTTCACGTGAAGCGAGTTACAAACCAAGTGCACATCACGTGTACATTTAATTAGCATAAATTAAAGTTCACGTAAATTTCAAAGTCATGGTTACCATGAACCAATATCAATAAAAATTTGTTTTTATACTAATATGGACATGGGGAATCTAATTTTGAGAACCGCATCTCTTTATCTTTCACGTGAAGCGAGTTGCATACCAAGTGCACATCACGTGTACATTTAATTAGCATAAATTAAAGTTCACGTAAATTTCAAAGTCATGGTTACCATGCACCAATATCAATAAAAATTTGTTGTTAGACTAATATGGACATGGGGAATCTAATTTTGAAAACCGCATCTCTCTATCTTTCACGTGAAGCGAGTTACATACCAAGTGCACATCACGTGTACATTTAATTAGCATAAATTAAAGTTCACGTAAATTTCAAAGTCATGGTTACCATGCACCAATATCAATAAAAATTTGTTGTTAGACTAATATGGACATGGGGAATCTAATTTTGAAAACCGCATCTCTTTATCTTTCACGTGAAGCGAGTTACATACCAAGTGCACATCACGTGTACATTTAATTAGCATAAATTTACATTTAATTGGCATAAATTGAAGTTCACGTAAATTTCAAAGTCATGGTTACCATGAACCAATATCAAAAAAATTTGTTTTTAGACTAATATGGACATGGGGAATCTAATTTTGAAAACCGCATCTCTTTATCTTTCACGTGAAGCGAGTTACAAACCAAGTGCACATCACGTGTACATTTAATTAGCATAAATTGAAGTTCACGTAAATTTCAAAGTCATGGTTACCATGAACCAATATCAATAAAAATTTGTTGTTAGACTAATATGGACATGGGGAATCTAATTTTGAAAACCGCATCTCTTTATCTTTCACGTGAAGCGAGTTGCATACCAAGTGCACATCACGTGTACATTTAATTAGCATAAATTAAAGTTCACGTAAATTTCAAAGTCATGGTTACCATGCACCAATATCAATAAAAATTTGTTGTTAGACTAATATGGACATGGGGAATCTAATTTTGAAAACCGCATCTCTCTATCTTTCACGTGAAGCGAGTTACATACCAAGTGCACATCACGTGTACATTTAATTAGCATAAATTAAAGTTCACGTAAATTTCAAAGTCATGGTTACCATGCACCAATATCAATAAAAATTTGTTGTTAGACTAATATGGACATGGGGAATCTAATTTTGAAAACCGCATCTCTTTATCTTTCACGTGAAGCGAGTTACATACCAAGTGCACATCACGTGTACATTTAATTAGCATAAATTAAAGTTCACGTAAATTTCAAAGTCATGGTTACCATGCACCAATATCAATAAAAATTTGTTGTTAGACTAATATGGACATGGGGAATCTAATTTTGAAAACCGCATCTCTCTATCTTTCACGTGAAGCGAGTTACATACCAAGTGCACATCACGTGTACATTTAATTAGCATAAATTAAAGTTCACGTAAATTTCAAAGTCATGGTTACCATGAACCAATATCAATAAAAATTTGTTTTTAGACTAATATGGACATGGGGAATCTAATTTTGAAAACCGCATCTCTTTATCTTTCACGTGAAGCGAGTTACAAACCAAGTGCACATCACGTGTACATTTAATTAGCATAAATTAAAGTTCACGTAAATTTCAAAGTCATGGTTACCATGAACCAATATCAATAAAAATTTGTTGTTAGACTAATATGGACATGGGGAATCTAATTTTGAAAACCGCATCTCTTTATCTTTCACGTGAAGCGAGTTACATACCAAGTGCCCATCACGTGTACATTTAATTAGCATAAATTAAAGTTCACGTAAATTTCAAAGTCATGGTTACCATGAACCAATATCAATAAAAGTTTGTTTTTAGACTAATATGGACATGGGGAATCTAATTTTGAAAACCGCATCTCTTTATCTTTCACGTGAAGCGAGTTACATACCAAGTGCACATCACGTGTACATTTAATTAGCATAAATTAAAGTTCACGTAAATTTCAAAGTCATAATTACCATGAACCAATATCAATAAAAATTTGTTTTTATACTAATATGGACATGGGGAATCTAATTTTGAAAACCGCATCTCTTTATCTTTCACGTGAAGCGAGTTGCATACCAAGTGCACATCACGTGTACATTTAATTAGCATAAATTAAAGTTCACGTAAATTTCAAAGTCATGGTTATCATGCACCAATATCAATAAAAATTTGTTGTTAGACTAATATGGACATGGGGAATCTAATTTTGAAAACCGCATCTCTCTATCTTTCACGTGAAGCGAGTTACATACCAAGTGCACATCACGTGTACATTTAATTAGCATAAATTAAAGTTCACGTAAATTTCAAAGTCATGGTTACCATGCACCAATATCAATAAAAATTTGTTGTTAGACTAATATGGACATGGGGAATCTAATTTTGAAAACCGCATCTCTTTATCTTTCACGTGAAGCGAGACATACCAAGTGCACATCACGTGTACATTTAATCAGCATAAATTTACATTTAATTGGCATAAATTAAAGTTCACGTAAATTTCAAAGTCATGGTTACCATGAACCAATATCAATAAAAATTTGTTTTTAGACTAATATGGACATGGGGAATCTAATTTTGAAAACCGCATCTCTTTATCTTTCACGTGAAGCGAGTTACAAACCAAGTGCACATCACGTGTACATTTAATTAGCATAAATTAAAGTTCACGTAAATATCAAAGTCATGGTTACCATGAACCAATATCAATAAAAATTTGTTTTTAGACTAATATGGACATGGGGAATCTAATTTTGAAAACCGCATCTATTTATCTTTCACGTGAAGCGAGTTACATACCAAGTGCACATCACGTGTACATTTAATTAGCATAAATTAAAGTTCACGTAAATTTCAAAGTCATGGTTACCATGCACCAATATCAATAAAAATTTGTTGTTAGACTAATATGGACATGGGGAATCTAATTTTGAAAACCGCATCTCTCTATCTTTCACGTGAAGCGAGTTACATACCAAGTGCACATCACGTGTACATTTAATTAGCATAAATTAAAGTTCACGTAAATTTCAAAGTCATGGTTACCATGCACCAATATCAATAAAAATTTGTTGTTAGACTAACATGGACATGGGGAATCTAATTTTGAAAACCGCATCTCTTTATCTTTCACGTGAAGCGAGTTACATACCAAGTGCACATCACGTGTACATTTAATTAGCATAAATTTACATTTAATTGGCATAAATTGAAGTTCACGTAAATTTCAAAGTCATGGTTACCATGAACCAATATCAATAAAAATTTGTTTTTAGACTAATATGGACATGGGGAATCTAATTTTGAAAACCGCATCTCTTTATCTTTCACGTGAAGCGAGTTACAAACCAAGTGCACATCACGTGTACATTTAATTAGCATAAATTAAAGTTCACGTAAATTTCAAAGTCATGGTTACCATGAACCAATATCAATAAAAATTTGTTTTTAGACTAATATGGACATGGGGAATCTAATTTTGAAAACCGCATCGTTACATACCAAGTGCACATCGCGTGTACATTTAATTAGCATAAATTAAAGTTCACGTAAATTTCAAAGTCATGGTTACCATGCACCAATATCAATAAAAATTCGTTGTTAGACTAATATGGACATGGGGAATCTAATTTTGAAAATCGCATCTCTTTATCTTTCACGTGAAGCGAGTTACATACCAAGTGCACATCACGTGTACATTTAGTTAGCATAAATTAAAGTTCACGTAAATTTCAAAGTCATGGTTACCATGAACCAATATCAATAAAAATTTGTTTTTAGAGTAATATGGACATGGGGAATCTAATTTTGAAAACCGCATCTCTTTATCTTTCACGTGAAGCGAGTTACATACCAAGTGCACATCACGTGTACATTTAATTAGCATAAATTAAAGTTCACGTAAATTTCAAAGTCATAATTACCATGAACCAATATCAATAAAAATTTGTTTTTATACTAATATGGACATGGGGAATCTAATTTTGAAAACCGCATCTCCTTATCTTTCACGTGAAGCGAGTTACATACCAAGTGCACATCACGTGTACATTTAATTAGCATAAATTAAAGTTCACGTAAATTTCAAAGTCATGGTTACCATGCACCAATATCAATAAAAATTTGTTGTTAGACTAATATGGACATGGGGAATCTAATTTTGAAAACCGCATCTCTTTATCTTTCACGTGAAGCGAGTTACATACCAAGTGCACATCACGTGTACATTTAATCAGCATAAATTCACATTTAATTGGCATAAATTAAAGTTCACGTAAATTTCAAAGTCATGGTTACCATGAACCAATATCAATAAAAATTTTTTTTTAGACTAATATGAACATGGGGAATCTAATTTTGAAAACCGCATCTCTTTATCTTTCACGTGAAGCGAGTTACATACCAAGTGCACATCGCGTGTACATTTAATTAGCATAAATTAAAGTTCACGTAAATTTCAAAGTCATGGTTACCATGCACCAATATCAATAAAAATTTGTTTTTATACTAATATGGACATGGGGAATCTAATTTTGAAAATCGCATCTCTTTATCTTTCACGTGAAGCGAGTTGCATACCAAGTGCACATCACGTGTACATTTAATTAGCATAAATTAAAGTTCACGTAAATTTCAAAGTCATGGTTACCATGCACCAATATCAATAAAAATTTGTTGTTAGACTAATATGGACATGGGGAATCTAATTTTGAAAACCGCATCTCCTTATCTTTCACGTGAAGCGAGTTACATACCAAGTGCACATCACGTGTACATTTAATTAGCATAAATTAAAGTTCACGTAAATTTCAAAGTCATGGTTACCATGCACCAATATCAATAAAAATTTGTTGTTAGACTAATATGGACATGGGGAATCTAATTTTGAAAACCGCATCTCTTTATCTTTCACGTGAAGCGAGTTACATACCAAGTGCACATCACGTGTACATTTAATCAGCATAAATTCACATTTAATTGGCATAAATTAAAGTTCACGTAAATTTCAAAGTCATGGTTACCATGAACCAATATCAATAAAAATTTGTTTTTAGACTAATATGGACATGGGGAATCTAATTTTGAAAACCGCATCTCTTTATCTTTCACGTGAAGCGAGTTACATACCAAGTGCACATCGCGTGTACATTTAATTAGCATAAATTAAAGTTCACGTAAATTTCAAAGTCATGGTTACCATGCACCAATATCAATAAAAATTTGTTGTTAGACTAATATGGACATGGGGAATCTAATTTTGAAAACCGCATCTCTTTATCTTTCACGTGAAGCGAGTTACATACCAAGTGCACATCACGTGTACATTTAATTAGCATAAATTAAAGTTCACGTAAATTTCAAAGTCATGGTTACCATGAACCAATATCAATAAAAATTTGTTTTTAGACTAATATGGACATGGGGAATCTAATTTTGAAAACCGCATCTCTTTATCTTTCACGTGAAGCGAGTTACATACCAAGTGCACATCACGTGTACATTTAATTAGCATAAATTAAAGTTCACGTAAATTTCAAAGTCATGGTTACCATGAACCAATATCAATAAAAATTTGTTTTTAGACTAATATGGACATGGGGAATCTAATTTTGAAAACCGCATCTCTTTATCTTTCACGTGAAGCGAGTTACATACCAAGTGCACATCACGTGTACATTTAATTAGCATAAATTAAAGTTCACGTAAATTTCAAAGTCATGGTTACCATGAACCAATATCAATAAAAATTTGTTTTTAGACTAATATGGACATGGGGAATCTAATTTTGAAAACCGCATCTCTTTATCTTTCACGTGAAGCAAGTTACATACCAAGTGCACATCACGTGTACATTTAATTAGCATAAATTAAAGTTCACGTAAATTTCAAAGTCATGGTTACCATGCACCAATATCAATAAAAATTTGTTGTTAGACTAATATGGACATGGGGAATCTAATTTTGAAAACCGCATCTCTTTATCTTTCACGTGAAGCGAGTTACAAACCAAGTGCACATCACGTGTACATTTAATTAGCATAAATTAAAGTTCACGTAAATTTCAAAGTCATGGTTACCATGAACCAATATCAATAAAAATTTGTTTTTAGACTAATATGGACATGGGGAATCTAATTTTGAAAACCGCATCTCTTTATCTTTCACGTGAAGCGAGTTACATACCAAGTGCACATCACGTGTACATTTAATTAGCATAAATTAAAGTTCACGTAAATTTCAAAGTCATGGTTACCATGCTCCAATATCAATAAAAATTTGTTGTTAGACTAATATGGACATGGGGAATCTAATTTTGAAAACCGCATCTATCTATCTTTCACGTGAAGCGAGTTACATACCAAGTGCACATCACGTGTACATTTAATTAGCATAAATTAAAGTTCACGTAAATTTCAAAGTCATGGTTACCATGCACCAATATCAATAAAAATTTGTTGTTAGACTAACATGGACATGGGGAATCTAATTTTGAAAACCGCATCTCTTTATCTTTCACGTGAAGCGAGTTACATACCAAGTGCACATCACGTGTACATTTAATTAGCATAAATTTACATTTAATTGGCATAAATTGAAGTTCACGTAAATTTCAAAGTCATGGTTACCATGAACCAATATCAATAAAAATTTGTTTTTAGACTAATATGGACATGGGGAATCTAATTTTGAAAACCGCATCTCTTTATCTTTCACGTGAAGCGAGTTACAAACCAAGTGCACATCACGTGTACATTTAATTAGCATAAATTAAAGTTCACGTAAATTTCAAAGTCATGGTTACCATGAACCAATATCAATAAAAATTTGTTTTTAGACTAATATGGACATGGGGAATCTAATTTTGAAAACCGCATCTCTTTATCTTTCACGTGAAGCGAGTTACATACCAAGTGCACATCGCGTGTACATTTAATTAGCATAAATTAAAGTTCACGTAAATTTCAAAGTCATGGTTACCATGCACCAATATCAATAAAAATTTGTTGTTAGACTAATATGGACATGGGGAATCTAATTTTGAAAACCGCATCACTTTATCTTTCACGTGAAGCGAGTTACATACCAAGTGCCCCTCACGTGTACATTTAATTAGCATAAATTAAAGTTCACGTAAATTTCAAAGTCATGGTTACCATGAACCAATATCAATAAAAATTTGTTTTTAGAGTAATATGGACATGGGGAATCTAATTTTGAAAACCGCATCTCTTTATCTTTCACGTGAAGCGAGTTACATACCAAGTGCACATCACGTGTACATTTAATTAGCATAAATTAAAGTTCACGTAAATTTCAAAGTCATAATTACCATGAACCAATATCAATAAAAATTTGTTTTTATACTAATATGGACATGGGGAATCTAATTTTGAAAACCGCATCTCTTTATCTTTCACGTGAAGCGAGTTGCATACCAAGTGCACATCACGTGTACATTTAATTAGCATAAATTAAAGTTCACGTAAATTTCAAAGTCATGGTTACCATGCACCAATATCAATAAAAATTTGTTGTTAGACTAATATGGACATGGGGAATCTAATTTTGAAAACCGCATCTCCTTATCTTTCACGTGAAGCGAGTTACATACCAAGTGCACATCACGTGTACATTTAATTAGCATAAATTAAAGTTCACGTAAATTTCAAAGTCATGGTTACCATGCACCAATATCAATAAAAATTTGTTGTTAGACTAATATGGACATGGGGAATCTAATTTTGAAAACCGCATCTCTTTATCTTTCACGTGAAGCGAGTTACATACCAAGTGCACATCACGTGTACATTTAATCAGCATAAATTCACATTTAATTGGCATAAATTAAAGTTCACGTAAATTTCAAAGTCATGGTTACCATGAACCAATATCAATAAAAATTTTTTTTTAGACTAATATGGACATGGGGAATCTAATTTTGAAAACCGCATCTCTTTATCTTTCACGTGAAGCGAGTTACATACCAAGTGCACATCGCGTGTACATTTAATTAGCATAAATTAAAGTTCACGTAAATTTCAAAGTCATGGTTACCATGCACCAATATCAATGAAAATTTGTTGTTAGACTAAGAAGGACATGGGGAATCTAATTTTGAAAACCGCATCTCTTTATCTTTCACGTGAAGCGAGTTACATACCAAGTGCACATCACGTGTACATTTAATTAGCATAAATTAAAGTTCACGTAAATTTCAAAGTCATGGTTACCATGAACCAATATCAATAAAAATTTGTTTTTATACTAATATGGACATGGGAAATCTAATTTTGAAAACCGCATCTCTTTATCTTTCACGTGAAGCGAGTTGCATACCAAGTGCACATCACGTGTACATTTAATTAGCATAAATTAAAGTTCACGTAAATTTCAAAGTCATGGTTACCATGCACCAATATCAATAAAAATTTGTTGTTAGACTAATATGGACATGGGGAATCTAATTTTGAAAACCGCATCTCCTTATCTTTCACGTGAAGCGAGTTACATACCAAGTGCACATCACGTGTACATTTAATTAGCATAAATTAAAGTTCACGTAAATTTCAAAGTCATGGTTACCATGCACCAATATCAATAAAAATTTGTTGTTAGACTAATATGGACATGGGGAATCTAATTTTGAAAACCGCATCTCTTTATCTTTCACGTGAAGCGAGTTACATACCAAGTGCACATCACGTGTACATTTAATCAGCATAAATTCACATTTAATTGGCATAAATTAAAGTTCACGTAAATTTCAAAGTCATGGTTACCATGAACCAATATCAATAAAAATTTGTTTTTAGACTAATATGGACATGGGGAATCTAATTTTGAAAACCGCATCTCTTTATCTTTCACGTGAAGCGAGTTACATACCAAGTGCACATCGCGTGTACATTTAATTAGCATAAATTAAAGTTCACGTAAATTTCAAAGTCATGGTTACCATGCACCAATATCAATAAAAATTTGTTGTTAGACTAATATGGACATGGGGAATCTAATTTTGAAAACCGCATCTCTTTATCTTTCACGTGAAGCGAGTTACATACCAAGTGCACATCACGTGTACATTTAATTAGCATAAATTAAAGTTCACGTAAATTTCAAAGTCATGGTTACCATGTACCAATATCAATAAAAATTTGTTTTTAGACTAATATGGACATGGGGAATCTAATTTTGAAAACCGCATCTCTTTATCTTTCACGTGAAGCGAGTTACATACCAAGTGCACATCACGTGTACATTTAATTAGCATAAATTAAAGTTCACGTAAATTTCAAAGTCATGGTTACCATGAACCAATATCAATAAAAATTTGTTTTTAGACTAATATGGACATGGGGAATCTAATTTTGAAAACCGCATCTCTTTATCTTTCACGTGAAGCGAGTTACATACCAAGTGCACATCACGTGTACATTTAATTAGCATAAATTAAAGTTCACGTAAATTTCAAAGTCATGGTTACCATGAACCAATATCAATAAAAATTTGTTTTTAGACTAATATGGACATGGGGAATCTAATTTTGAAAACCGCATCTCTTTATCTTTCACGTGAAGCAAGTTACATACCAAGTGCACATCACGTGTACATTTAATTAGCATAAATTAAAGTTCACGTAAATTTCAAAGTCATGGTTACCATGCACCAATATCAATAAAAATTTGTTGTTAGACTAATATGGACATGGGGAATCTAATTTTGAAAACCGCATCTCTTTATCTTTCACGTGAAGCGAGTTACAAACCAAGTGCACATCACGTGTACATTTAATTAGCATAAATTAAAGTTCACGTAAATTTCAAAGTCATGGTTACCATGAACCAATATCAATAAAAATTTGTTTTTAGACTAATATGGACATGGGGAATCTAATTTTGAAAACCGCATCTCTTTATCTTTCACGTGAAGCGAGTTACATACCAAGTGCACATCACGTGTACATTTAATTAGCATAAATTAAAGTTCACGTAATTTTCAAAGTCATGGTTACCATGAACCAATATCAATAAAAATTTGTTTTTAGACTAATATGGACATGGGGAATCTAATTTTGAAAACCGCATCTCTTTATCTTTCACGTGAAGCAAGTTACATACCAAGTGCACATCACGTGTACATTTAATTAGCATAAATTAAAGTTCACGTAAATTTCAAAGTCATGGTTACCATGCACCAATATCAATAAAAATTTGTTGTTAGACTAATATGGACATGGGGAATCTAATTTTGAAAACCGCATCTCTTTATCTTTCACGTGAAGCGAGTTACAAACCAAGTGCACATCACGTGTACATTTAATTAGCATAAATTAAAGTTCACGTAAATTTCAAAGTCATGGTTACCATGAACCAATATCAATAAAAATTTGTTTTTAGACTAATATGGACATGGGGAATCTAATTTTGAAAACCGCATCTCTTTATCTTTCACGTGAAGCGAGTTACATACCAAGTGCACATCACGTGTACATTTAATTAGCATAAATTAAAGTTCACGTAATTTTCAAAGTCATGGTTACCATGAACCAATATCAATAAAAATTTGTTTTTAGACTAATATGGACATGGGGAATCTAATTTTGAAAACCGCATCTCTTTATCTTTCACGTGAAGCAAGTTACATACCAAGTGCACATCACGTGTACATTTAATTAGCATAAATTAAAGTTCACGTAAATTTCAAAGTCATGGTTACCATGCACCAATATCAATAAAAATTTGTTGTTAGACTAATATGGACATGGGAAATCTAATTTTGAAAACCGCATCTCTTTATCTTTCACGTGAAGCGAGTTACATACCAAGTGCACATCACGTGTACATTTAATTAGCTTAAATTAAAGTTCACGTAAATTTCAAAGTCATGGTTACCATGCACCAATATCAATAAAAATTGGTTTTTAGACTAATATGGACATGGGGAATCTAATTTTGAAAATCGCATCTCTTTATCTTTCACGTGAAGCGAGTTACATACCAAGTGCACATCACGTGTACATTTAATTAGCATAAATTAAAGTTCACGTAAATTTCAAAGTCATGGTTACCATGCACCAATATCAATAAAAATTGGTTTTTAGACTAATATGGACATGGGGAATCTAATTTTGAAAATCGCATCTCTTTATCTTTCACGTGAAGCGAGTTACATACCAAGTGCACATCACGTGTACATTTAATTAGCATAAATTAAAGTTCACGTAAATTTCAAAGTCATGGTTACCATGCACCAATATCAATAAAAATTGGTTTTTAGACTAATATGGACATGGGGAATCTAATTTTGAAAACCGCATCTCTTTATCTTTCACGTGAAGCGAGTTACATACCAAGTGCACATCACGTGTACATTTAATTAGCATAAATTAAAGTTCACGTAAATTTCAAAGTCATGGTTACCATGAACCAATATCAATAAAAATTTGTTTTTAGACTAATATGGACATGGGGAATCTAAATTTGAAAACCGCATCTCTTTATCTTTCACGTGAAGCGAGTTACATACCAAGTGCACATCACGTGTACATTTAATTAGCATAAATTAAAGTTCACGTAAATTTCAAAGTCATGGTTACCATGAACCAATATCAATAAAAATTTGTTTTTAGACTAATATGGACATGGGGAATCTAATTTTGAAAACCGCATCTCTTTATCTTTCACGTGAAGCGAGTTACATACCAAGTGCACATCACGTGTACATTTAATTAGCATAAATTAAAGTTCACGTAAATTTCAAAGTCATGGTTACCATGCACCAATATCAATAAAAATTGGTTTTCAGACTAATATGGACATGGGGAATCTAATTTTAAAAATCGCATCTCTTTATCTTTCACGTGAAGCGAGTTACATACCAAGTGCACATCACGTGTACATTTAATTAGCATAAATTAAAGTTCACGTAAATTTCAAAGTCATGGTTACCATGCACCAATATCAATAAAAATTGGTTTTTAGACTAATATGGACATGGGGAATCTAATTTTGAAAATCGCATCTCTTTATCTTTCACGTGAAGCGAGTTACATACCAAGTGCACATCACGTGTACATTTAATTAGCATAAATTAAAGTTCACGTAAATTTCAAAGTCATGGTTACCATGCACCAATATCAATAAAAATTGGTTTTTAGACTAATATGGACATGGGGAATCTAATTTTAAAAATCGCATCTCTTTATCTTTCACGTGAAGCGAGTTACATACCAAGTGCACATCACGTGTACATTTAATTAGCATAAATTAAAGTTCACGTAAATTTCAAAGTCATGGTTACCATGAACCAATATCAATAAAAATTTGTTTTTAGACTAATATGGACATGGGGAATCTAAATTTGAAAACCGCATCTCTTTATCTTTCACGTGAAGCGAGTTACATACCAAGTGCACATCACGTGTACATTTAATTAGCATAAATTAAAGTTCACGTAAATTTCAAAGTCATGGTTACCATGAACCAATATCAATAAAAATTTGTTTTTAGACTAATATGGACATGGGGAATCTAATTTTGAAAACCGCATCTCTTTATCTTTCACGTGAAGCGAGTTACATACCAAGTGCACATCACGTGTACATTTAATTAGCATAAATTAAAGTTCACGTAAATTTCAAAGTCATGGTTACCATGCACCAATATCAATAAAAATTGGTTTTTAGACTACTATGGACATGGGGAATCTAATTTTGAAAATCGCATCTCTTTATCTTTCACGTGAAGCGAGTTACATACCAAGTGCACATCACGTGTACATTTAATTAGCATAAATTAAAGTTCACGTAAATTTCAAAGTCATGGTTACCATGCACCAATATCAATAAAAATTGGTTTTTAGACTAATATGGACATGGGGAATCTAATTTTGAAAATCGCATCTCTTTATCTTTCACGTGAAGCGAGTTACATACCAAGTGCACATCACGTGTACATTTAATTAGCATAAATTAAAGTTCACGTAAATTTCAAAGTCATGGTTACCATGCACCAATATCAATAAAAATTGGTTTTTAGACTAATATGGACATGGGGAATCTAATTTTAAAAATCGCATCTCTTTATCTTTCACGTGAAGCGAGTTACATACCAAGTGCACATCACGTGTACATTTAATTAGCATAAATTAAAGTTCACGTAAATTTCAAAGTCATGGTTACCATGAACCAATATCAATAAAAATTTGTTTTTAGACTAATATGGACATGGGGAATCTAAATTTGAAAACCGCATCTCTTTATCTTTCACGTGAAGCGAGTTACATACCAAGTGCACATCACGTGTACATTTAATTAGCATAAATTAAAGTTCACGTAAATTTCAAAGTCATGGTTACCATGAACCAATATCAATAAAAATTTGTTTTTAGACTGATATGGACATGGGGAATCTAATTTTGAAAACCGCATCTCTTTATCTTTCACGTGAAGCGAGTTACATACCAAGTGCACATCACGTGTACATTTAATTAGCATAAATTAAAGTTCACGTAAATTTCAAAGTCATGGTTACCATGAACCAATATCAATAAAAATTTGTTTTTAGACTAATATGGACATGGGGAATCTAATTTTGAAAACCGCATCTCTTTATCTTTCACGTGAAGCGAGTTACATACCAAGTGCACATCACGTGTACATTTAATTAGCATAAATTAAAGTTCACGTAAATTTCAAAGTCATGGTTACCATGCACCAATATCAATAAAAATTGGTTTTTAGACTAATATGGACATGGGGAATCTAATTTTAAAAATCGCATCTCTTTATCTTTCACGTGAAGCGAGTTACATACCAAGTGCACATCACGTGTACATTTAATTAGCATAAATTAAAGTTCACGTAAATTTCAAAGTCATGGTTACCATGCACCAATATCAATAAAAATTGGTTTTTAGACTAATATGGACATGGGGAATCTAATTTTGAAAATCGCATCTCTTTATCTTTCACGTGAAGCGAGTTACATACCAAGTGCACATCACGTGTACATTTAATTAGCATAAATTAAAGTTCACGTAAATTTCAAAGTCATGGTTACCATGCACCAATATCAATAAAAATTGGTTTTTAGACTAATATGGACATGGGGAATCTAATTTTAAAAATCGCATCTCTTTATCTTTCACGTGAAGCGAGTTACATACCAAGTGCACATCACGTGTACATTTAATTAGCATAAATTAAAGTTCACGTAAATTTCAAAGTCATGGTTACCATGAACCAATATCAATAAAAATTTGTTTTTAGACTAATATGGACATGGGGAATCTAAATTTGAAAACCGCATCTCTTTATCTTTCACGTGAAGCGAGTTACATACCAAGTGCACATCACGTGTACATTTAATTAGCATAAATTAAAGTTCACGTAAATTTCAAAGTCATGGTTACCATGAACCAATATCAATAAAAATTTGTTTTTAGACTAATATGGACATGGGGAATCTAATTTTGAAAACCGCATCTCTTTATCTTTCACGTGAAGCGAGTTACATACCAAGTGCACATCACGTGTACATTTAATTAGCATAAATTAAAGTTCACGTAAATTTCAAAGTCATGGTTACCATGCACCAATATCAATAAAAATTGGTTTTTAGACTACTATGGACATGGGGAATCTAATTTTGAAAATCGCATCTCTTTATCTTTCACGTGAAGCGAGTTACATACCAAGTGCACATCACGTGTACATTTAATTAGCATAAATTAAAGTTCACGTAAATTTCAAAGTCATGGTTACCATGCACCAATATCAATAAAAATTGGTTTTTAGACTAATATGGACATGGGGAATCTAATTTTGAAAATCGCATCTCTTTATCTTTCACGTGAAGCGAGTTACATACCAAGTGCACATCACGTGTACATTTAATTAGCATAAATTAAAGTTCACGTAAATTTCAAAGTCATGGTTACCATGCACCAATATCAATAAAAATTGGTTTTTAGACTAATATGGACATGGGGAATCTAATTTTAAAAATCGCATCTCTTTATCTTTCACGTGAAGCGAGTTACATACCAAGTGCACATCACGTGTACATTTAATTAGCATAAATTAAAGTTCACGTAAATTTCAAAGTCATGGTTACCATGAACCAATATCAATAAAAATTTGTTTTTAGACTAATATGGACATGGGGAATCTAAATTTGAAAACCGCATCTCTTTATCTTTCACGTGAAGCGAGTTACATACCAAGTGCACATCACGTGTACATTTAATTAGCATAAATTAAAGTTCACGTAAATTTCAAAGTCATGGTTACCATGAACCAATATCAATAAAAATTTGTTTTTAGACTGATATGGACATGGGGAATCTAATTTTGAAAACCGCATCTCTTTATCTTTCACGTGAAGCGAGTTACATACCAAGTGCACATCACGTGTACATTTAATTAGCATAAATTAAAGTTCACGTAAATTTCAAAGTCATGGTTACCATGCACCAATATCAATAAAAATTGGTTTTTAGACTAATATGGACATGGGGAATCTAAATTTGAAAACCGCATCTCTTTATCTTTCACGTGAAGCGAGTTACATACCAAGTGCACATCACGTGTACATTTAATTAGCATAAATTAAAGTTCACGTAAATTTCAAAGTCATGGTTACCATGAACCAATATCAATAAAAATTTGTTTTTAGGCTAATATGGACATGGGGAATCTAATTTTGAAAACCGCATCTCTTTATCTTTCACGTGAAGCGAGTTACATACCAAGTGCACATCACGTGTACATTTAATTAGCATAAATTAAAGTTCACGTAAATTTCAAAGTCATGGTTACCATGCACCAATATCAATAAAAATTGGTTTTTAGACTAATATGGACATGGGGAATCTAATTTTGAAAATCGCATCTCTTTATCTTTCACGTGAAGCGAGTTACATACCAAGTGCACATCACGTGTACATTTAATTAGCATAAATTAAAGTTCACGTAAATTTCAAAGTCATGGTTACCATGCACCAATATCAATAAAAATTGGTTTTTAGACTAATATGGACATGGGGAATCTAATTTTGAAAATCGCATCTCTTTATCTTTCACGTGAAGCGAGTTACATACCAAGTGCACATCACGTGTACATTTAATTAGCATAAATAAAAGTTCACGTAAATTTCAAAGTCATGGTTACCATGAACCAATATCAATAAAAATTTGTTTTTAGACTAATATGGACATGGGAAATCTAAATTTGAAAACCGCATCTCTTTATCTTTCACGTGAAGCGAGTTACATACCAAGTGCACATCACGTGTACATTTAATTAGCATAAATTAAAGTTCACGTAAATTTTAAAGTCATGGTTACCATGAACCAATATCAATAAAAATTTGTTTTTAGACTAATATGGACATGGGGAATCTAATTTTGAAAACCGCATCTCTTTATCTTTCACGTGAAGCGAGTTACATACCAAGTGCACATCACGTGTACATTTAATTAGCATAAATTAAAGTTCACGTAAATTTCAAAGTCATGGTTACCATGCACCAATATCAATAAAAATTGGTTTTTAGACTAATATGGACATGGGGAATCTAATTTTGAAAATCGCATCTCTTTATCTTTCACGTGAAGCGAGTTACATACCAAGTGCACATCACGTGTACATTTAATTAGCATAAATTAAAGTTCACGTAAATTTCAAAGTCATGGTTACCATGCACCAATATCAATAAAAATTGGTTTTTAGACTAATATGGACATGGAAAATCTAATTTTGAAAATCGCATCTCTTTATCTTTCACGTGAAGCGAGTTACATACCAAGTGCACATCACGTGTACATTTAATTAGCATAAATTAAAGTTCACGTAAATTTCAAAGTCATGGTTACCATGAACCAATATCAATAAAAATTTGTTTTTAGACTAATATGGACATGGGGAATCTAATTTTGAAAACCGCATCTCTTTATCTTTCACGTGAAGCGAGTTACATACCAAGTGCACATCACGTGTACATTTAATTAGCATAAATTAAAGTTCACGTAAATTTCAAAGTCATGGTTACCATGAACCAATATCAATAAAAATTTGTTTTTAGACTAATATGGACATGGGGAATCTAATTTTGAAAATCGCATCTCTTTATCTTTCACGTGAAGCGAGTTACATACCAAGTGCACATCACGTGTACATTTAATTAGCATAAATTAAAGTTCACGTAAATTTCAAAGTCATGGTTACCATGCACCAATATCAATAAAAATTGGTTTTTAGACTAATATGGACATGGGGAATCTAATTTTGAAAATCGCATCTCTTTATCTTTCACGTGAAGCGAGTTACATACCAAGTGCACATCACGTGTACATTTAATTAGCATAAATTAAAGTTCACGTAAATTTCAAAGTCATGGTTACCATGAACCAATATCAATAAAAATTTGTTTTTAGACTAATATGGACATGGGGAATCTAATTTTGAAAACCGCATCTCTTTATCTTTCACGTGAAGCGAGTTACATACCAAGTGCACATCACGTGTACATTTAATTAGCATAAATTAAAGTTCACGTAAATTTCAAAGTCATGGTTACCATGCACCAATATCAATAAAAATTGGTTTTTAGACTAATATGGACATGGGGAATCTAATTTTAAAAATCGCATCTCTTTATCTTTCACGTGAAGCGAGTTACATACCAAGTGCACATCACGTGTACATTTAATTAGCATAAATTAAAGTTCACGTAAATTTCAAAGTCATGGTTAACATGAACCAATATCAATAAAAATTTGTTTTTAGACTAATATGGACATGGGGAATCTAAATTTGAAAACCGCATCTCTTTATCTTTCACGTGAAGCGAGTTACATACCAAGTGCACATCACGTGTACATTTAATTAGCATAAATTAAAGTTCACGTAAATTTCAAAGTCATGGTTACCATGAACCAATATCAATAAAAATTTGTTTTTAGACTAATATGGACATGGGGAATCTAATTTTGAAAACCGCATCTCTTTATCTTTCACGTGAAGCGAGTTACATACCAAGTGCACATCACGTGTACATTTAATTAGCATAAATTAAAGTTCACGTAAATTTCAAAGTCATGGTTACCATGCACCAATATCAATAAAAATTGGTTTTTAGACTAATATGGACATGGGGAATCTAAATTTGAAAACCGCATCTCTTTATCTTTCACGTGAAGCGAGTTACATACCAAGTGCACATCACGTGTACATTTAATTAGCATAAATTAAAGTTCACGTAAATTTCAAAGTCATGGTTACCATGAACCAATATCAATAAAAATTTGTTTTTAGACTAATATGGACATGGGGAATCTAATTTTGAAAACCGCATCTCTTTATCTTTCACGTGAAGCGAGTTACATACCAAGTGCACATCACGTGTACATTTAATTAGCATAAATTAAAGTTCACGTAAATTTCAAAGTCATGGTTACCATGCACCAATATCAATAAAAATTGGTTTTTAGACTAATATGGACATGGGGAATCTAATTTTGAAAATCGCATCTCTTTATCTTTCACGTGAAGCGAGTTACATACCAAGTGCACATCACGTGTACATTTAATTAGCATAAATTAAAGTTCACGTAAATTTCAAAGTCATGGTTACCATGCACCAATATCAATAAAAATTTGTTTTTAGACTAATATGGACATGGGGAATCTAATTTTGAAAACCGCATCTCTTTATCTTTCACGTGAAGCGAGTTACATACCAAGTGCACATCACGTGTACATTTAATTAGCATAAATTAAAGTTCACGTAAATTTCAAAGTCATGGTTACCATGCACCAATATCAATAAAAATTGGTTTTTAGACTAATATGGACATGGGGAATCTAATTTTGAAAATCGCATCTCTTTATCTTTCACGTGAAGCGAGTTACATACCAAGTGCACATCACGTGTACATTTAATTAGCATAAATTAAAGTTCACGTAAATTTCAAAGTCATGGTTACCATGCACCAATATCAATAAAAATTGGTTTTTAGACTAATATGGACATGGGGAATCTAATTTTGAAAATCGCATCTCTTTATCTTTCACGTGAAGCGAGTTACATACCAAGTGCACATCACGTGTACATTTAATTAGCATAAATTAAAGTTCACGTAAATTTCAAAGTCATGGTTACCATGAACCAATATCAATAAAAATTTGTTTTTAGACTAATATGGACATGGGGAATCTAATTTTGAAAACCGCATCTCTTTATCTTTCACGTGAAGTGAGTTACATACCAAGTGCACATCACGTGTACATTTAATTAGCATAAATTAAAGTTCACGTAAATTTCAAAGTCATGGTTACCATGCACCAATATCAATAAAAATTGGTTTTTAGACTAATATGGACATGGGGAATCTAAATTTGAAAACCGCATCTCTTTATCTTTCACGTGAAGCGAGTTACACACCAAGTGCACATCACGTGTACATTTAATTAGCATAAATTAAAGTTCACGTAAATTTCAAAGTCATGGTTACCATGAACCAATATCAATAAAAATTTGTTTTTAGACTAATATGGACATGGGGAATCTAATTTTGAAAACCGCATCTCTTTATCTTTCACGTGAAGCGAGTTACATACCAAGTGCACATCACGTGTACATTTAATTAGCATAAATTAAAGTTCACGTAAATTTCAAAGTCATGGTTACCATGCACCAATATCAATAAAAATTGGTTTTTAGACTAATATGGACATGGGGAATCTAATTTTGAAAATCGCATCTCTTTATCTTTCACGTGAAGCGAGTTACATACCAAGTGCACATCACGTGTACATTTAATTAGCATAAATTAAAGTTCACGTAAATTTCAAAGTCATGGTTACCATGCACCAATATCAATAAAAATTGGTTTTTAGACTAATATGGACATGGGGAATCTAATTTTGAAAATCGCATCTCTTTATCTTTCACGTGAAGCGAGTTACATACCAAGTGCACATCACGTGTACATTTAATTAGCATAAATTAAAGTTCACGTAAATTTCAAAGTCATGGTTACCATGAACCAATATCAATAAAAATTTGTTTTTAGACTAATATGGACATGGGGAATCTAAATTTGAAAACCGCATCTCTTTATCTTTCACGTGAAGCGAGTTACATACCAAGTGCACATCACGTGTACATTTAATTAGCATAAATTAAAGTTCACGTAAATTTCAAAGTCATGGTTACCATGAACCAATATCAATAAAAATTTGTTTTTAGACTAATATGGACATGGGGAATCTAATTTTGAAAACCGCATCTCTTTATCTTTCAAGTGAAGCGAGTTACATACCAAGTGCACATCACGTGTACATTTAATTAGCATAAATTAAAGTTCACGTAAATTTCAAAGTCATGGTTACCATGCACCAATATCAATAAAAATTGGTTTTTAGACTAATATGGACATGGGGAATCTAATTTTGAAAATCGCATCTCTTTATCTTTCACGTGAAGCGAGTTACATACCAAGTGCACATCACGTGTACATTTAATTAGCATAAATTAAAGTTCACGTAAATTTCAAAGTCATGGTTACCATGAACCAATATCAATAAAAATTTGTTTTTGGACTAATATGGACATGGGGAATCTAATTTTGAAAACCGCATCTCTTTATCTTTCACGTGAAGCGAGTTACATACCAAGTGCACATCACGTGTACATTTAATTAGCATAAATTAAAGTTCACGTAAATTTCAAAGTCATGGTTACCATGAACCAATATCAATAAAAATTTGTTTTTAGACTAATATGGACATGGGGAATCTAATTTTGAAAACCGCATCTCTCTATCTTTCACGTGAAGCGAGTTACATACCAAGTGCACATCACGTGTACATTTAATTAGCATAAATTAAAGTTCACGTAAATTTCAAAGTCATGGTTACCATGCACCAATATCAATAAAAATTTGTTGTTAGACTAATATGGACATGGGGAATCTAATTTTGAAAACCGCATCTCTTTATCTTTCACGTGAAGCGAGTTACATACCAAGTGCACATCACGTGTACATTTAATTAGCATAAATTTACATTTAATTGGCATAAATTAAAGTTCACGTAAATTTCAAAGTCATGGTTACCATGAACCAATATCAATAAAAATTTGTTTTTAGACTAATATGGACATGGGGAATCTAATTTTGAAAACCGCATCTCTTTATCTTTCACGTGAAGCGAGTTACAAACCAAGTGCACATCACGTGTACATTTAATTAGCATAAATTAAAGTTCACGTAAATTTCAAAGTCATGGTTACCATGAACCAATATCAATAAAAATTTGTTTTTAGACTAATATGGACATGGGGAATCTAATTTTGAAAACCGCATCTCTTTATCTTTCACGTGAAGCGAGTTACATACCAAGTGCACATCACGTGTACATTTAATTAGCATAAATTAAAGTTCACGTAAATTTCAAAGTCATGGTTACCATGAACCAATATCAATAAAAATTTGTTGTTAGACTAATATGGACATGGGGAATCTAATTTTGAAAACCGCATCTCTTTATCTTTCACGTGAAGCGAGTTACATACCAAGTGCACATCACGTGTACATTTAATTAGCATAAATTAAAGTTCACGTAAATTCCAAAGTCATGGTTACCATGAACCAATATCAATAAAAATTTGTTTTTAAACTAATATGCACATGGGGAATCTAATTTTGAAAACCGCATCTCTTTATCTTTCACGTGAAGCGAGTTACATACCAAGTGCACATCACGTGTACATTTAATTAGCATAAATTAAAGTTCACGTAAATTTCAAAGTCATGGTTACCATGAACCAATATCAATAAAAATTTGTTTTTAGACTAATATGGACATGGGGAATCTAATTTTGAAAACCGCATCTCTTTATCTTTCACGTGAAGCGAGTTACATACCAAGTGCACATCACGTGTACATTTAATTAGCATAAATTAAAGTTCACGTAAATTTCAAAGTCATGGTTACCATGAACCAATATCAATAAAAATTTGTTTTTAGACTAATATGGACATGGGGAATCTAATTTTGAAAACCGCATCTCTCTATCTTTCACGTGAAGCGAGTTACATACCAAGTGCACATCACGTGTACATTTAATTAGCATAAATTAAAGTTCACGTAAATTTCAAAGTCATGGTTACCATGCACCAATATCAATAAAAATTTGTTGTTGTTTGTTGTTGGAATTTACGTGAACTTTAATTTATGCTAATTAAATGTACACGTGATGTGCACTTGGTATGTAACTCGCTTCACGTGAAAGATAAAGAGATGCGATTTTCAAAATTAGATTCCCCATGTCCATATTAGTCTAAAAACCAATTTTTATTGATATTGGTGCATGGTAACCATGACTTTGAAATTTACGTGAACTTTAATTTATGCTAATTAAATGTACACGTGATGTGCACTTGGTATGTAACTCGCTTCACGTGAAAGATAAAGAGATGCGGTTTTCAAATTTAGATTCCCCATGTCCATATTAGTCTAAAAACAAATTTTTATTGATATTGGTTCATGGTAACCATGACTTTGAAATTTACGTGAACTTTAATTTATGCTAATTAAATGTACACGTGATGTGCACTTGGTATGTAACTCGCTTCACGTGAAAGATAAAGAGATGCGGTTTTCAAAATTAGATTCCCCATGTCCATATTAGTCTAACAACAAATTTTTATTGATATTGGTTCATGGTAACCATGACTTTGAAATTTACGTGAACTTTAATTTATGCTAATTAAATGTACACGTGATGTGCACTTGGTATGTAACTCGCTTCACGTGAAAGATAAAGAGATGCGATTTTCAAAATTAGATTCCCCATGTCCATATTAGTCTAACAACAAATTTTTATTGATATTGGTTCATGGTAACCATGACTTTGAAATTTACGTGAACTTTAATTTATGCTAATTAAATGTACACGTGATGTGCACTTGGTATGTAACTCGCTTCACGTGAAAGATAAAGAGATGCGGTTTTCAAAATTAGATTCCCCATGTCCATATTAGTCTAACAACAAATTTTTATTGATATTGGTTCATGGTAACCATGACTTTGAAATTTACGTGAACTTTAATTTATGCTAATTAAATGTACACGTGATGTGCACTTGGTATGTAACTCGCTTCACGTGAAAGATAAAGAGATGCGGTTTTCAAAATTAGATTCCCCATGTCCATATTAGTCTAACAACAAATTTTTATTGATATTGGTTCATGGTAACCATGACTTTGAAATTTACGTGAACTTTAATTTATGCTAATTAAATGTACACGTGATGTGCACTTGGTATGTAACTCGCTTCACGTGAAAGATAAAGAGATGCGGTTTTCAAAATTAGATTCCCCATGTCCATATTAGTCTAAAAACAAATTTTTATTGATATTGGTTCATGGTAACCATGACTTTGAAATTTACGTGAACTTTAATTTATGCTAATTAAATGTACACGTGATGTGCACTTGGTATGTAACTCGCTTCACGTGAAAGATAGAGAGATGCGGTTTTCAAAATTAGATTCCCCATGTCCATATTAGTCTAAAAACAAATTTTTATTGATATTGGTTCATGGTAACCATGACTTTGAAATTTACGTGAACTTTAATTTATGCTAATTAAATGTACACGTGATGTGCACTTGGTATGTAACTCGCTTCACGTGAAAGATAAAGAGATGCGGTTTTCAAAATTAGATTCCCCATGTCCATATTAGTCTAAAAACAAATTTTTATTGATATTGGTTCATGGTAACCATGACTTTGAAATTTACGTGAACTTTAATTTATGCTAATTAAATGTACACGTGATGTGCACTTGGTATGTAACTCGCTTCACGTGAAAGATAAAGAGATGCGATTTTCAAAATTAGATTCCCCATGTCCATATTAGTCTAAAAACAAATTTTTATTGATATTGGTTCATGGTAACCATGACTTTGAAATTTACGTGAACTTTAATTTATGCTAATTAAATGTACACGTGATGTGCACTTGGTATGTAACTCGCTTCACGTGAAAGATAAAGAGATGCGATTTTTAAAATTAGATTCCCCATGTCCATATTAGTCTAAAAACCAATTTTTATTGATATTGGTGCATGGTAACCATGACTTTGAAATTTACGTGAACTTTAATTTATGCTAATTAAATGTACACGTGATGTGCACTTGGTATGTAACTCGCTTCACGTGAAAGATAAAGAGATGCGGTTTTCAAAATTAGATTCCCCATGTCCATATTAGTCTAACAACAAATTTTTATTGATATTGGTGCATGGTAACCATGACTTTGAAATTTACGTGAACTTTAATTTATGCTAATTAAATGTACACGTGATGTGCACTTGGTATGTAACTTGCTTCACGTGAAAGATAAAGAGATGCGGTTTTCAAAATTAGATTCCCCATGTCCATATTAGTCTAAAAACAAATTTTTATTGATATTGGTTCATGGTAACCATGACTTTGAAAATTACGTGAACTTTAATTTATGCTAATTAAATGTACACGTGATGTGCACTTGGTATGTAACTCGCTTCACGTGAAAGATAAAGAGATGCGGTTTTCAAAATTAGATTCCCCATGTCCATATTAGTCTAAAAACAAATTTTTATTGATATTGGTTCATGGTAACCATGACTTTGAAATTTACGTGAACTTTAATTTATGCTAATTAAATGTACACGTGATGTGCACTTGGTTTGTAACTCGCTTCACGTGAAAGATAAAGAGATGCGGTTTTCAAAATTAGATTCCCCATGTCCATATTAGTCTAACAACAAATTTTTATTGATATTGGTGCATGGTAACCATGACTTTGAAATTTACGTGAACTTTAATTTATGCTAATTGAATGTACACGTGATGTGCACTTGGTATGTAACTTGCTTCACGTGAAAGATAAAGAGATGCGGTTTTCAAAATTAGATTCCCCATGTCCATATTAGTCTAAAAACAAATTTTTATTGATATTGGTTCATGGTAACCATGACTTTGAAAATTACGTGAACTTTAATTTATGCTAATTAAATGTACACGTGATGTGCACTTGGTATGTAACTCGCTTCACGTGAAAGATAAAGAGATGCGGTTTTCAAAATTAGATTCCCCATGTCCATATTAGTCTAAAAACAAATTTTTATTGATATTGGTTCATGGTAACCATGACTTTGAAATTTACGTGAACTTTAATTTATGCTAATTAAATGTACACGTGATGTGCACTTGGTTTGTAACTCGCTTCACGTGAAAGATAAAGAGATGCGGTTTTCAAAATTAGATTCCCCATGTCCATATTAGTCTAACAACAAATTTTTATTGATATTGGTGCATGGTAACCATGACTTTGAAATTTACGTGAACTTTAATTTATGCTAATTAAATGTACACGTGATGTGCACTTGGTATGTAACTCGCTTCACGTGAAAGATAGAGAGATGCGGTTTTCAAAATTAGATTCCCCATGTCCATATTAGTCTAAAAACAAATTTTTATTGATATTGGTTCATGGTAACCATGACTTTGAAATTTACGTGAACTTTAATTTATGCTAATTAAATGTACACGTGATGTGCACTTGGTATGTAACTCGCTTCACGTGAAAGATAGAGAGATGCGGTTTTCAAAATTAGATTCCCCATGTCCATATTAGTCTAAAAACAAATTTTTATTGATATTGGTTCATGGTAACCATGACTTTGAAATTTACGTGAACTTTAATTTATGCTAATTAAATGTACACGTGATGTGCACTTGGTATGTAACTCGCTTCACGTGAAAGATAAAGAGATGCGGTTTTCAAAATTAGATTCCCCATGTCCATATTAGTCTAAAAACAAATTTTTATTGATATTGGTTCATGGTAACCATGACTTTGAAATTTACGTGAACTTTAATTTATGCTAATTAAATGTACACGTGATGTGCACTTGGTATGTAACTTGCTTCACGTGAAAGATAAAGAGATGCGGTTTTCAAAATTAGATTCCCCATGTCCATATTAGTCTAAAAACAAATTTTTATTGATATTGGTTCATGGTAACCATGACTTTGAAATTTACGTGAACTTTAATTTATGCTAATTAAATGTACACGTGATGTGCACTTGGTATGTAACTCGCTTCACGTGAAAGATAAAGAGATGCGGTTTTCAAAATTAGATTCCCCATGTCCATATTAGTCTAAAAACAAATTTTTATTGATATTGGTTCATGGTAACCATGACTTTGAAATTTACGTGAACTTTAATTTATGCTAATTAAATGTACACGTGATGTGCACTTGGTATGTAACTCGCTTCACGTGAAAGATAAAGAGATGCGGTTTTCAAAATTAGATTCCCCATGTCCATATTAGTCTAAAAACAAATTTTTATTGATATTGGTTCATGGTAACCATGACTTTGAAATTTACGTGAACTTTAATTTATGCTAATTAAATGTACACGTGATGTGCACTTGGTATGTAACTCGCTTCACGTGAAAGATAAAGAGATGCGGTTTTCAAAATTAGATTCCCCATGTCCATATTAGTCTAACAACAAATTTTTATTGATATTGGTGCATGGTAACCATGACTTTGAAATTTACGTGAACTTTAATTTATGCTAGACAAAAATTTTTTCGAAAAATTTCAAAATAATTTAGCAAAAAGTAGATGTTTTTAGATTCCTTTTTTCATGGCAAAGACGATGGACAATGTTATTCAACGAAAAAATTAATTCTTCAGGGTGAAAATCGAGGATATAAGTGTGAACTTATATCAGTTGATATCTCGGTGCATTTTTAAGCTAGCGCAAATCTGATAACACAGATCGACGCAGCTTAAAAATCCGCATCGAATGCACTATACTACATTGAGAAACGCTTAATACAAAAATTAGTTATAATCGTTTGAAAAATGATGCATTAGTGTATGTTGAGTTTCCATGTACACTCAACAATGCTTCCAAAAACATTTTGACAAAAATTTTTTCGAAAAATTTCAAAATAATTTAGCAAAAAGTAGATGTTTTTAGATTCCTTTTTTCAAGGCAAAGACGATGGACAATGTTATTCAACGAAAAAATTATTCCTTCAGGGTGAAAATCGAGGATATAAGTGTGAACTTATATCAGTTGATATCTCGGTGCATTTTTAAGCTAGCGCAAATCTGATAACACAGATCGACGCAGCTTAAAAATCCGCATCGAATGCACTATACTACATTGAGAAACGCTTAATACAAAAATTAGTTATGATCGTTTGAAAAATGATGCATTAGTGTATGTTGAGTTTCCATGTACACTCAACAATGCTTCCAAAAACATTTTGACAAAAATTTTTTCGAAAAATTTCAAAATAATTTAGCAAAAAGTAGATGTTTTTAGATTCCTTTTTTCATGGCAAAGACGATGGACAATGTTATTCAACGAAAAAATTAATTCTTCAGGGTGAAAATCGAGGATATAAGTGTGAACTTATATCAGTTGATATCTCGGTGTATTTTTGAGCTAGCGCAAATCTGATAACACAGATCGACGCAGCTTAAAAATCCGCATCGAATGCACTATACTACATTGAGAAACGCTTAATACAAAAATTAGTTATGATCCTTTGAAAAATGATGCATTAGTGTATGTTGAGTTTCCATGTACACTCAACAATGCTTCCAAAAACATTTTGACAAAAATTTTTTCGAAAAATTTCAGAATAATTTAGCAAAAAGTAGATGTTTTTAGATTCCTTTTTTCAAGGCAAAGACGATGGACAATGTTATTCAACGAAAAAATTAATTCTTCAGGGTGAAAATCGAGGATATAAGTGTGAACTTATATCAGTTGATATCTCGGTGCATTTTTAAGCTAGCGCAAATCTGATAACACAGATCGACGCAGCTTAAAAATCCGCATCGAATGCACTATACTACATTGAGAAACGCTTAATACAAAAATTAGTTATGATCGTTTGAAAAATGATGCATTAGTGTATGTTGAGTTTCCATGTACACTCAACAATGCTTCCAAAAACATTTTGACAAAAATTTTTTCGAAAAATTTCAAAATAATTTAGCAAAAAGTAGATGTTTTTAGATTTCTTTTTTCATGGCAAAGACGATGGACAATGTTATTCAACGAAAAAATTAATTCTTCAGGGTGAAAATCGAGGATATAAGTGTGAACTTATATCAGTTGATATCTCGGTGTATTTTTAAGCTAGCGCAAATCTGATAACACAGATCGACGCAGCTTAAAAATCCGCATCGAATGCACTATACTACATTGAGAAACGCTTAATACAAAAATTAGTTATGATCGTTTGAAAAATGATGCATTAGTGTATGTTGAGTTTCCATGTACACTCAACAATGCTTCCAAAAACATTTTGACAAAAATTTTTTCGAAAAATTTCAAAATAATTTAGCAAAAAGTAGATGTTTTTAGATTCCTTTTTTCATGGCAAAGACGATGGACAATGTTATTCAACGAAAAAATCAATTCTTCAGGGTGAAAATCGAGGATATAAGTGTGAACTTATATCAGTTGATATCTCGGTGTATTTTTAAGCTAGCGCAAATCTGATAACACAGATCGACGCAGCTTAAAAATCCGCATCGAATGCACTATACTACATTGAGAAACGCTTAATACAAAAATTAGTTATGATCGTTTGAAAAATGATGCATTAGTGTATGTTGAGTTTCCATGTACACTCAACAATGCTTCCAAAAACATTTTGACAAAAATTTTTTCGAAAAATTTCAAAATAATTTAGCAAAAAGTAGATGTTTTTAGATTCCTTTTTTCATGGCAAAGACGATGGACAATGTTATTCAACGAAAAAATTAATTCTTCAGGGTGAAAATCGAGGATATAAGTGTGAACTTATATCAGTTGATATCTCGGTGTATTTTTAAGCTAGCGCAAATCTGATAACACAGATCGACGCAGCTTAAAAATCCGCATCGAATGCACTATACTACATTGAGAAACGCTTAATACAAAAATTAGTTATGATCGTTTGAAAAATGATGCATTAGTGTATGTTGAGTTTCCATGTACACTCAACAATGCTTCCAAAAACATTTTGACAAAAATTTTTTCGAAAAATTTCAAAATAATTTAGCAAAAAGTAGATGTTTTTAGATTCCTTTTTTCATGGCAAAGACGATGGACAATGTTATTCAACGAAAAAATTAATTCTTCAGGGTGAAAATCGAGGATATAAGTGTGAACTTATATCAGTTGATATCTCGGTGTATTTTTAAGCTAGCGCAAATCTGATAACACAGATCGACGCAGCTTAAAAATCCGCATCGAATGCACTATACTACATTGAGAAACGCTTAATACAAAAATTAGTTATGATCGTTTGAAAAATGATGCATTAGTGTATGTTGAGTTTCCATGTACACTCAACAATGCTTCCAAAAACATTTTGACAAAAATTTTTTCGAAAAATTTCAAAATAATTTAGCAAAAAGTAGATGTTTTTAGATTCCTTTTTTCATGGCAAAGACGATGGACAATGTTATTCAACGAAAAAATTAATTCTTCAGGGTGAAAATCGAGGATATAAGTGTGAACTTATATCAGTTGATATCTCGGTGTATTTTTAAGCTAGCGCAAATCTGATAACACAGATCGACGCAGCTTAAAAATCCGCATCGAATGCACTATACTACATTGAGAAACGCTTAATACAAAAATTAGTTATAATCGTTTGAAAAATGATGCATTAGTGTATGTTGAGTTTCCATGTACACTCAACAATGCTTCCAAAAACATTTTGACAAAAATTTTTTCGAAAAATTTCAAAATAATTTAGCAAAAAGTAGATGTTTTTAGATTCCTTTTTTCAAGGCAAAGACGATGAACAATGTTATTCAACGAAAAAATTATTCCTTCAGGGTGAAAATCGAGGATATAAGTGTGAACTTATATCAGTTGATATCTCGGTGCATTTTTAAGCTAGCGCAAATCTGATAACACAGATCGACGCAGCTTAAAAATCCGCATCGAATGCACTATACTACATTGAGAAACGCTTAATACAAAAATTAGTTATGATCGTTTGAAAAATGATGCATTAGTGTATGTTGAGTTTCCATGTACACTCAACAATGCTTCCAAAAACATTTTGACAAAAATTTTTTCGAAAAATTTCAAAATAATTTAGCAAAAAGTAGATGTTTTTAGATTCCTTTTTTCATGGCAAAGACGATGGACAATGTTATTCAACGAAAAAATTAATTCTTCAGGGTGAAAATCGAGGATATAAGTGTGAACTTATATCAGTTGATATCTCGGTGTATTTTTGAGCTAGCGCAAATCTGATAACACAGATCGACGCAGCTTAAAAATCCGCATCGAATGCACTATACTACATTGAGAAACGCTTAATACAAAAATTAGTTATGATCCTTTGAAAAATGATGCATTAGTGTATGTTGAGTTTCCATGTACACTCAACAATGCTTCCAAAAACATTTTGACAAAAATTTTTTCGAAAAATTTCAAAATAATTTAGCAAAAAGTAGATGTTTTTAGATTCCTTTTTTCAAGGCAAAGACGATGGACAATGTTATTCAACGAAAAAATTAATTCTTCAGGGTGAAAATCGAGGATATAAGTGTGAACTTATATCAGTTGATATCTCGGTGCATTTTTAAGCTAGCGCAAATCTGATAACACAGATCGACGCAGCTTAAAAATCCGCATCGAATGCACTATACTACATTGAGAAACGCTTAATACAAAAATTAGTTATGATCGTTTGAAAAATGATGCATTAGTGTATGTTGAGTTTCCATGTACACTCAACAATGCTTCCAAAAACATTTTGACAAAAATTTTTTCGAAAAATTTCAAAATAATTTAGCAAAAAGTAGATGTTTTTAGATTCCTTTTTTCATGGCAAAGACGATGGACAATGTTATTCAACGAAAAAATTAATTCTTCAGGGTGAAAATCGAGGATATAAGTGTGAACTTATATCAGTTGATATCTCGGTGTATTTTTAAGCTAGCGCAAATCTGATAACACAGATCGACGCAGCTTAAAAATCCGCATCGAATGCACTATACTACATTGAGAAACGCTTAATACAAAAATTAGTTATGATCCTTTGAAAAATGATGCATTAGTGTATGTTGAGTTTCCATGTACACTCAACAATGCTTCCAAAAACATTTTGACAAAAATTTTTTCGAAAAATTTCAAAATAATTTAGCAAAAAGTAGATGTTTTTAGATTCCTTTTTTCAAGGCAAAGACGATGGACAATGTTATTCAACGAAAAAATTAATTCTTCAGGGTGAAAATCGAGGATATAAGTGTGAACTTATATCAGTTGATATCTCGGTGCATTTTTAAGCTAGCGCAAATCTGATAACACAGATCGACGCAGCTTAAAAATCCGCATCGAATGCACTATACTACATTGAGAAACGCTTAATACAAAAATTAGTTATGATCGTTTGAAAAATGATGCATTAGTGTATGTTGAGTTTCCATGTACACTCAACATTGCTTCCAAAAACATTTTGACAAAAATTTTTTCGAAAAATTTCAAAATAATTTAGCAAAAAGTAGATGTTTTTAGATTCCTTTTTTCAAGGCAAAGACGATGGACAATGTTATTCAACGAAAAAATTATTCCTTCAGGGTGAAAATCGAGGATATAAGTGTGAACTTATATCAGTTGATATCTCGGTGC
The DNA here is from genome assembly GCA_964057225.1 of Auanema rhodensis. Lineage (NCBI taxonomy): Eukaryota > Metazoa > Nematoda > Chromadorea > Rhabditida > Rhabditidae > Auanema > Auanema rhodense. The sequence continues at coordinate 157,342 of OZ059895.1, forward strand.
ATTTTTAAGCTAGCGCAAATCTGATAACACAGATCGACGCAGCTTAAAAATCCGCATCGAATGCACTATACTACATTGAGAAACGCTTAATACAAAAATTAGTTATGATCCTTTGAAAAATGATGCATTAGTGTATGTTGAGTTTCCATGTACACTCAACAATGCTTCCAAAAACATTTTGACAAAAATTTTTTCGAAAAATTTCAAAATAATTTAGCAAAAAGTAGATGTTTTTAGATTCCTTTTTTCATGGCAAAGACGATGGACAATGTTATTCAACGAAAAAATTAATTCTTCAGGGTGAAAATCGAGGATATAAGTGTGAACTTATATCAGTTGATATCTCGGTGCATTTTTAAGCTAGCGCAAATCTGATAACACAGATCGACGCAGCTTAAAAATCCGCATCGAATGCACTATACTACATTGAGAAACGCTTAATACAAAAATTAGTTATGATCGTTTGAAAAATGATGCATTAGTGTATGTTGAGTTTCCATGTACACTCAACAATGCTTCCAAAAACATTTTGACAAAAATTTTTTCGAAAAATTTCAAAATAATTTAGCAAAAAGTAGATGTTTTTAGATTCCTTTTTTCATGGCAAAGACGATGGACAATGTTATTCAACGAAAAAATTAATTCTTCAGGGTGAAAATCGAGGATATAAGTGTGAACTTATATCAGTTGATATCTCGGTGCATTTTTAAGCTAGCGCAAATCTGATAACACAGATCGACGCAGCTTAAAAATCCGCATCGAATGCACTATACTACATTGAGAAACGCTTAATACAAAAATTAGTTATGATCCTTTGAAAAATGATGCATTAGTGTATGTTGAGTTTCCATGTACACTCAACAATGCTTCCAAAAACATTTTGACAAAAATTTTTTCGAAAAATTTCAAAATAATTTAGCAAAAAGTAGATGTTTTTAGATTCCTTTTTTCATGGCAAAGACGATGGACAATGTTATTCAACGAAAAAATTAATTCTTCAGGGTGAAAATCGAGGATATAAGTGTGAACTTATATCAGTTGATATCTCGGTGCATTTTTAAGCTAGCGCAAATCTGATAACACAGATCGACGCAGCTTAAAAATCCGCATCGAATGCACTATACTACATTGAGAAACGCTTAATACAAAAATTAGTTATGATCGTTTGAAAAATGATGCATTAGTGTATGTTGAGTTTCCATGTACACTCAACAATGCTTCCAAAAACATTTTGACAAAAATTTTTTCGAAAAATTTCAAAATAATTTAGCAAAAAGTAGATGTTTTTAGATTCCTTTTTTCATGGCAAAGACGATGGACAATGTTATTCAACGAAAAAATTAATTCTTCAGGGTGAAAATCGAGGATATAAGTGTGAACTTATATCAGTTGATATCTCGGTGCATTTTTAAGCTAGCGCAAATCTGATAACACAGATCGACGCAGCTTAAAAATCCGCATCGAATGCACTATACTACATTGAGAAACGCTTAATACAAAAATTAGTTATGATCGTTTGAAAAATGATGCATTAGTGTATGTTGAGTTTCCATGTACACTCAACAATGCTTCCAAAAACATTTTGACAAAAATTTTTTCGAAAAATTTCAAAATAATTTAGCAAAAAGTAGATGTTTTTAGATTCCTTTTTTCATGGCAAAGACGATGGACAATGTTATTCAACGAAAAAATTAATTCTTCAGGGTGAAAATCGAGGATATAAGTGTGAACTTATATCAGTTGATATCTCGGTGCATTTTTAAGCTAGCGCAAATCTGATAACACAGATCGACGCAGCTTAAAAATCCGCATCGAATGCACTATACTACATTGAGAAACGCTTAATACAAAAATTAGTTATGATCCTTTGAAAAATGATGCATTAGTGTATGTTGAGTTTCCATGTACACTCAACAATGCTTCCAAAAACATTTTGACAAAAATTTTTTCGAAAAATTTCAAAATAATTTAGCAAAAAGTAGATGTTTTTAGATTCCTTTTTTTATGGCAAAGACGATGGACAATGTTATTCAACGAAAAAATTAATTCTTCAGGGTGAAAATCGAGGATATAAGTGTGAACTTATATCAGTTGATATCTCGGTGCATTTTTAAGCTAGCGCAAATCTGATAACACAGATCGACGCAGCTTAAAAATCCGCATCGAATGCACTATACTACATTGAAAAACGCTTAATACAAAAATTAGTTATGATCGTTTGAAAAATGATGCATTAGTGTATGTTGAGTTTCCATGTACACTCAACAATGCTTCCAAAAACATTTTGACAAAAATTTTTTCGAAAAATTTCAAAATAATTTAGCAAAAAGTAGATGTTTTTAGATTCCTTTTTTCATGGCAAAGACGATGGACAATGTTATTCAACGAAAAAATTAATTCTTCAGGGTGAAAATCGAGGATATAAGTGTGAACTTATATCAGTTGATATCTCGGTGCATTTTTAAGCTAGCGCAAATCTGATAACACAGATCGACGCAGCTTAAAAATCCGCATCGAATGCACTATACTACATTGAAAAACGCTTAATACAAAAATTAGTTATGATCGTTTGAAAAATGATGCATTAGTGTATGTTGAGTTTCCATGTACACTCAACAATGCTTCCAAAAACATTTTGACAAAAATTTTTTCGAAAAATTTCAAAATAATTTAGCAAAAAGTAGATGTTTTTAGATTCCTTTTTTCAAGGCAAAGACGATGGACAATGTTATTCAACGAAAAAATTAATTCTTCAGGGTGAAAATCGAGGATATAAGTGTGAACTTATATCAGTTGATATCTCGGTGCATTTTTAAGCTAGCGCAAATCTGATAACACAGATCGACGCAGCTTAAAAATCCGCATCGAATGCACTATACTACATTGAGAAACGCTTAATACAAAAATTAGTTATGATCGTTTGAAAAATGATGCATTAGTGTATGTTGAGTTTCCATGTACACTCAACATTGCTTCCAAAAACATTTTGACAAAAATTTTTTCGAAAAATTTCAAAATAATTTAGCAAAAAGTAGATGTTTTTAGATTCCTTTTTTCAAGGCAAAGACGATGGACAATGTTATTCAACGAAAAAATTATTCCTTCAGGGTGAAAATCGAGGATATAAGTGTGAACTTATATCAGTTGATATCTCGGTGCATTTTTAAGCTAGCGCAAATCTGATAACACAGATCGACGCAGCTTAAAAATCCGCATCGAATGCACTATACTACATTGAGAAACGCTTAATACAAAAATTAGTTATGATCGTTTGAAAAATGATGCATTAGTGTATGTTGAGTTTCCATGTACACTCAACAATGCTTCCAAAAACATTTTGACAAAAATTTTTTCGAAAAATTTCAAAATAATTTAGCAAAAAGTAGATGTTTTTAGATTCCTTTTTTCAAGGCAAAGACGATGGACAATGTTATTCAACGAAAAAATTAATTCTTCAGGGTGAAAATCGAGGATATAAGTGTGAACTTATATCAGTTGATATCTCGGTGCATTTTTAAGCTAGCGCAAATCTGATAACACAGATCGACGCAAAAATGTTATGTTTTGTCAAAATGTTTTTGGAAGCATTGTTGAGTGTACATGGAAACTCAACATACACTAATGCATCATTTTTCAAAGGATCATAACTAATTTTTGTATTAAGCGTTTCTCAATGTAGTATAGTGCATTCGATGCGGATTTTTAAGCTGCGTCGATCTGTGTTATCAGATTTGCGCTAGCTTAAAAATGCACCGAGATATCAACTGATATAAGTTCACACTTATATCCTCGATTTTCACCCTGAAGGAATAATTTTTTCGTTGAATAACATTGTCCATCGTCTTTGCCTTGAAAAAAGGAATCTAAAAACATCTACTTTTTGCTAAATTATTTTGAAATTTTTCGAAAAAATTTTTGTCAAAATGTTTTTGGAAGCATTGTTGAGTGTACATTGAAACTCAACATACACTAATGCATCATTTTTCAAAGGATCATAACTAATTTTTGTATTAAGCGTTTCTCAATGTAGTATAGTGCATTCGATGCGGATTTTTAAGCTGCGTCGATCTGTGTTATCAGATTTGCGCTAGCTTAAAAATGCACCGAGATATCAACTGATATAAGTTCACACTTATATCCTCGATTTTCACCCTGAAGGAATGATTTTTTCGTTGAATAACATTGTCCATCGTCTTTGCCTTGAAAAAAGGAATCTAAAAACATCTACTTTTTGCTAAATTATTTTGAAATTTTTCGAAAAAATTTTTGTCAAAATGTTTTTGGAAGCATTGTTGAGTGTACATGGAAACTCAACATACACTAATGCATCATTTTTCAAACGATCATAACTAATTTTTGTATTAAGCGTTTCTCAATGTAGTATAGTGCATTCGATGCGGATTTTTAAGCTGCGTCGATCTGTGTTATCAGATTTGCGCTAGCTTAAAAATGCACCGAGATATCAACTGATATAAGTTCACACTTATATCCTCGATTTTCACCCTGAAGGAATAATTTTTTCGTTGAATAACATTGTCCATCGTCTTTGCCTTGAAAAAAGGAATCTAAAAACATCTACTTTTTGCTAAATTATTTTGAAATTTTTCGAAAAAATTTTTGTCAAAATGTTTTTGGAAGCAATGTTGAGTGTACATGGAAACTCAACATACACTAATGCATCATTTTTCAAACGATCATAACTAATTTTTGTATTAAGCGTTTCTCAATGTAGTATAGTGCATTCGATGCGGATTTTTAAGCTGCGTCGATCTGTGTTATCAGATTTGCGCTAGCTTAAAAATGCACCGAGATATCAACTGATATAAGTTCACACTTATATCCTCGATTTTCACCCTGAAGGAATAATTTTTTCGTTGAATAACATTGTCCATCGTCTTTGCCTTGAAAAAAGGAATCTAAAAACATCTACTTTTTGCTAAATTATTTTGAAATTTTTCGAAAAAATTTTTGTCAAAATGTTTTTGGAAGCAATGTTGAGTGTACATGGAAACTCAACATACACTAATGCATCATTTTTCAAACGATCATAACTAATTTTTGTATCAAGCGTTTCTCAATGTAGTTTAGTGCATTCGATGCGGATTTTTAAGCTGCGTCGATCTGTGTTATCAGATTTGCGCTAGCTTAAAAATGCACCGAGATATCAACTGATATAAGTTCACACTTATATCCTCGATTTTCACCCTGAAGGAATAATTTTTTCGTTGAATAACATTGTCCATCGTCTTTGCCTTGAAAAATGGAATCTAAAAACATCTACTTTTTGCTAAATTATTTTGAAATTTTTCGAAAAAATTTTTGTCAAAATGTTTTTGGAAGCATTGTTGAGTGTACATGGAAACTCAACATACACTAATGCATCATTTTTCAAACGATCATAACTAATTTTTGTATTAAGCGTTTCTCAATGTAGTATAGTGCATTCGATGCCGATTTTTAAGCTGCGTCGATCTGTGTTATCAGATTTGCGCTAGCTTAAAAATGCACCGCGATATCAACTGATATAAGTTCACACTTATATCCTCGATTTTCACCCTGAAGGAATAATTTTTTCGTTGAATAACATTGTCCATCGTCTTTGCCTTGAAAAAAGGAATCTAAAAACATCTACTTTTTGCTAAATTATTTTGAAATTTTTCGAAAAAATTTTTGTCAAAATGTTTTTGGAAGCATTGTTGAGTGTACATGGAAACTCAACATACACTAATGCATCATTTTTCAAACGATCATAACTAATTTTTGTATTAAGCGTTTCTCAATGTAGTATAGTGCATTCGATGCGGATTTTTAAGCTGCGTCGATCTGTGTTATCAGATTTGCGCTAGCTTAAAAATGCACCGAGATATCAACTGATATAAGTTCACACTTATATCCTCGATTTTCACCCTGAAGGAATAATTTTTTCGTTCAATAACATTGTCCATCGTCTTTGCCTTGAAAAAAGGAATCTAAAAACATCTACTTTTTGCTAAATTATTTTGAAATTTTTCGAAAAAATTTTTGTCAAAATGTTTTTGGAAGCAATGTTGAGTGTACATGGAAACTCAACATACACTAATGCATCATTTTTCAAACGATCATAACTAATTTTTGTATTAAGCGTTTCTCAATGTAGTATAGTGCATTCGATGCGGATTTTTAAGCTGCGTCGATCTGTGTTATCAGATTTGCGCTAGCTTAAAAATGCACCGAGATATCAACTGATATAAGTTCACACTTATATCCTCGATTTTCACCCTGAAGGAATAATTTTTTCGTTGAATAACATTGTCCATCGTCTTCGCCTTGAAAAAAGGAATCTAAAAACATCTACTTTTTGCTAAATTATTTTGAAATTTTTCGAAAAAATTTTTGTCAAAATGTTTTTGGAAGCAATGTTGAGTGTACATGGAAACTCAACATACACTAATGCATCATTTTTCAAACGATCATAACTAATTTTTGTATCAAGCGTTTCTCAATGTAGTTTAGTGCATTCGATGCGGATTTTTAAGCTGCGTCGATCTGTGTTATCAGATTTGCGCTAGCTTAAAAATGCACCGAGATATCAACTGATATAAGTTCACACTTATATCCTCGATTTTCACCCTGAAGGAATAATTTTTTCGTTGAATAACATTGTCCATCGTCTTTGCCTTGAAAAATGGAATCTAAAAACATCTACTTTTTGCTAAATTATTTTGAAATTTTTCGAAAAAATTTTTGTCAAAATGTTTTTGGAAGCATTGTTGAGTGTACATGGAAACTCAACATACACTAATGCATCATTTTTCAAACGATCATAACTAATTTTTGTATTAAGCGTTTCTCAATGTAGTATAGTGCATTCGATGCGGATTTTTAAGCTGCGTCGATCTGTGTTATCAGATTTGCGCTAGCTTAAAAATGCACCGAGATATCAACTGATATAAGTTCACACTTATATCCTCGATTTTCACCCTGAAGGAATAATTTTTTCGTTGAATAACATTGTCCATCGTCTTTGCCTTGAAAAAAGGAATCTAAAAACATCTACTTTTTGCTAAATTATTTTGAAATTTTTCGAAAAAATTTTTGTCAAAATGTTTTTGGAAGCATTGTTGAGTGTACATGGAAACTCAACATACACTAATGCATCATTTTTCAAACGATCATAACTAATTTTTGTATTAAGCGTTTCTCAATGTAGTATAGTGCATTCGATGCGGATTTTTAAGCTGCGTCGATCTGTGTTATCAGATTTGCGCTAGCTTAAAAATGCACCGCGATATCAACTGATATAAGTTCACACTTATATCCTCGATTTTCACCCTGAAGGAATAATTTTTTCGTTGAATAACATTGTCCATCGTCTTTGCCTTGAAAAAAGGAATCTAAAAACATCTACTTTTTGCTAAATTATTTTGAAATTTTTCGAAAAAATTTTTGTCAAAATGTTTTTGGAAGCAATGTTGAGTGTACATGGAAACTCAACATACACTAATGCATCATTTTTCAAACGATCATAACTAATTTTTGTATTAAGCGTTTCTCAATGTAGTATAGTGCATTCGATGCGGATTTGTAAGCTGCGTCGATCTGTGTTATCAGATTTGCGCTAGCTTAAAAATGCACCGAGATATCAACTGATATAAGTTCACACTTATATCCTCGATTTTCACCCTGAAGGAATAATTTTTTCGTTGAATAACATTGTCCATCGTCTTTGCCTTGAAAAAAGGAATCTAAAAACATCTACTTTTTGCTAAATTATTTTGAAATTTTTCGAAAAAATTTTTGTCAAAATGTTTTTGGAAGCAATGTTGAGTGTACATGGAAACTCAACATACACTAATGCATCATTTTTCAAACGATCATAACTAATTTTTGTATCAAGCGTTTCTCAATGTAGTTTAGTGCATTCGATGCGGATTTTTAAGCTGCGTCGATCTGTGTTATCAGATTTGCGCTAGCTTAAAAATGCACCGAGATATCAACTGATATAAGTTCACACTTATATCCTCGATTTTCACCCTGAAGGAATAATTTTTTCGTTGAATAACATTGTCCATCGTCTTTGCCTTGAAAAATGGAATCTAAAAACATCTACTTTTTGCTAAATTATTTTGAAATTTTTCGAAAAAATTTTTGTCAAAATGTTTTTGGAAGCATTGTTGAGTGTACATGGAAACTCAACATACACTAATGCATCATTTTTCAAACGATCATAACTAATTTTTGTATTAAGCGTTTCTCAATGTAGTATAGTGCATTCGATGCGGATTTTTAAGCTGCGTCGATCTGTGTTATCAGATTTGCGCTAGCTTAAAAATGCACCGAGATATCAACTGATATAAGTTCACACTTATATCCTCGATTTTCACCCTGAAGGAATAATTTTTTCGTTGAATAACATTGTCCATCGTCTTTGCCTTGAAAAAAGGAATCTAAAAACATCTACTTTTTGCTAAATTATTTTGAAATTTTTCGAAAAAATTTTTGTCAAAATGTTTTTGGAAGCATTGTTGAGTGTACATGGAAACTCAACATACACTAATGCATCATTTTTCAAACGATCATAACTAATTTTTGTATTAAGCGTTTCTCAATGTAGTATAGTGCATTCGATGCGGATTTTTAAGCTGCGTCGATCTGTGTTATCAGATTTGCGCTAGCTTAAAAATGCACCGCGATATCAACTGATATAAGTTCACACTTATATCCTCGATTTTCACCCTGAAGGAATAATTTTTTCGTTGAATAACATTGTCCATCGTCTTTGCCTTGAAAAAAGGAATCTAAAAACATCTACTTTTTGCTAAATTATTTTGAAATTTTTCGAAAAAATTTTTGTCAAAATGTTTTTGGAAGCATTGTTGAGTGTACATGGAAACTCAACATACACTAATGCATCATTTTTCAAACGATCATAACTAATTTTTGTATTAAGCGTTTCTCAATGTAGTATAGTGCATTCGATGCGGATTTTTAAGCTGCGTCGATCTGTGTTATCAGATTTGCGCTAGCTTAAAAATGCACCGCGATATCAACTGATATAAGTTCACACTTATATCCTCGATTTTCACCCTGAAGGAATAATTTTTTCGTTGAATAACATTGTCCATCGTCTTTGCCTTGAAAAAAGGAATCTAAAAACATCTACTTTTTGCTAAATTATTTTGAAATTTTTCGAAAAAATTTTTGTCAAAATGTTTTTGGAAGCATTGTTGAGTGTACATGGAAACTCAACATACACTAATGCATCATTTTTCAAACGATCATAACTAATTTTTGTATTAAGCGTTTCTCAATGTAGTATAGTGCATTCGATGCGGATTTTTAAGCTGCGTCGATCTGTGTTATCAGATTTGCGCTAGCTTAAAAATGCACCGAGATATCAACTGATATAAGTTCACACTTATATCCTCGATTTTCACCCTGAAGGAATAATTTTTTCGTTGAATAACATTGTCCATCGTCTTTGCCTTGAAAAAAGAAATCTAAAAACATCTACTTTTTGCTAAATTATTTTGAAATTTTTCGAAAAAATTTTTGTCAAAATGTTTTTGGAAGCATTGTTGAGTGTACATGGAAACTCAACATACACTAATGCATCATTTTTCAAACGATCATAACTAATTTTTGTATTAAGCGTTTCTCAATGTAGTATAGTGCATTCGATGCGGATTTTTAAGCTGCGTCGATCTGTGTTATCAGATTTGCGCTAGCTTAAAAATGCACCGCGATATCAACTGATATAAGTTCACACTTATATCCTCGATTTTCACCCTGAAGGAATAATTTTTTCGTTGAATAACATTGTCCATCGTCTTTGCCTTGAAAAAAGGAATCTAAAAACATCTACTTTTTGCTAAATTATTTTGAAATTTTTCGAAAAAATTTTTGTCAAAATGTTTTTGGAAGCATTGTTGAGTGTACATGGAAACTCAACATACACTAATGCATCATTTTTCAAACGATCATAACTAATTTTTGTATTAAGCGTTTCTCAATGTAGTATAGTGCATTCGATGCGGATTTTTAAGCTGCGTCGATCTGTGTTATCAGATTTGCGCTAGCTTAAAAATGCACCGAGATATCAACTGATATAAGTTCACACTTATATCCTCGATTTTCACCCTGAAGGAATAATTTTTTCGTTGAATAACATTGTCCATCGTCTTTGCCTTGAAAAAAGGAATCTAAAAACATCTACTTTTTGCTAAATTATTTTGAAATTTTTCGAAAAAATTTCTGTCAAAATGTTTTTGGAAGCAATGTTGAGTGTACATGGAAACTCAACATACACTAATGCATCATTTTTCAAACGATCATAACTAATTTTTGTATTAAGCGTTTCTCAATGTAGTATAGTGCATTCGATGCGGATTTTTAAGCTGCGTCGATCTGTGTTATCAGATTTGCGCTAGCTTAAAAATGCACCGAGATATCAACTGATATAAGTTCACACTTATATCCTCGATTTTCACCCTGAAGGAATAATTTTTTCGTTGAATAACATTGTCCATCGTCTTTGCCTTGAAAAAAGGAATCTAAAAACATCTACTTTTTGCTAAATTATTTTGAAATTTTTCGAAAAAATTTTTGTCAAAATGTTTTTGGAAGCAATGTTGAGTGTACATGGAAACTCAACATACACTAATGCATCATTTTTCAAACGATCATAACTAATTTTTGTATCAAGCGTTTCTCAATGTAGTTTAGTGCATTCGATGCGGATTTTTAAGCTGCGTCGATCTGTGTTATCAGATTTGCGCTAGCTTAAAAATGCACCGAGATATCAACTGATATAAGTTCACACTTATATCCTCGATTTTCACCCTGAAGGAATAATTTTTTCGTTGAATAACATTGTCCATCTTCTTTGCCTTGAAAAATGGAATCTAAAAACATCTACTTTTTGCTAAATTATTTTGAAATTTTTCGAAAAAATTTTTGTCAAAATGTTTTTGGAAGCATTGTTGAGTGTACATGGAAACTCAACATACACTAATGCATCATTTTTCAAACGATCATAACTAATTTTTGTATTAAGCGTTTCTCAATGTAGTATAGTGCATTCGATGCGGATTTTTAAGCTGCGTCGATCTGTGTTATCAGATTTGCGCTAGCTTAAAAATGCACCGAGATATCAACTGATATAAGTTCACACTTATATCCTCGATTTTCACCCTGAAGGAATAATTTTTTCGTTGAATAACATTGTCCATCGTCTTTGCCTTGAAAAAAGGAATCTAAAAACATCTACTTTTTGCTAAATTATTTTGAAATTTTTCGAAAAAATTTTTGTCAAAATGTTTTTGGAAGCATTGTTGAGTGTACATGGAAACTCAACATACACTAATGCATCATTTTTCAAACGATTATAACTAATTTTTGTATTAAGCGTTTTTCAATGTAGTATAGTGCATTCGATGCGGATTTTTAAGCTGCGTCGATCTGTGTTATCAGATTTGCGCTAGCTTAAAAATGCACCGAGATATCAACTGATATAAGTTCACACTTATATCCTCGATTTTCACCCTGAAGAATTAATTTTTTCGTTGAATAACATTGTCCATCGTCTTTGCCATGAAAAAAGGAATCTAAAAACATCTACTTTTTGCTAAATTATTTTGAAATTTTTCGAAAAAATTTTTGTCAAAATGTTTTTGGAAGCATTGTTGAGTGTACATGGAAACTCAACATACACTAATGCATCATTTTTCAAACGATCATAACTAATTTTTGTATTAAGCGTTTCTCAATGTAGTATAGTGCATTCGATGCGGATTTTTAAGCTGCGTCGATCTGTGTTATCAGATTTGCGCTAGCTTAAAAATGCACCGCGATATCAACTGATATAAGTTCACACTTATATCCTCGATTTTCACCCTGAAGGAATAATTTTTTCGTTGAATAACATTGTCCATTGTCTTTGCCTTGAAAAATGGAATTCAAAAACATCTACTTTTTGCTAAATTATTTTGAAATTTTTCGAAAAAATTTTTGTCAAAATGTTTTTGGAAGCATTGTTGAGTGTACATGGAAACTCAACATACACTAATGCATCATTTTTCAAACGATCATAACTAATTTTTGTATTAAGCGTTTCTCAATGAAGTATAGTGCATTCGATGCGGATTTTTAAGCTGCGTCGATCTGTGTTATCAGATTTGCGCTAGCTTAAAAATGCACCGCGATATCAACTGATATAAGTTCACACTTATATCCTCGATTTTCACCCTGAAGGAATAATTTTTTCGTTGAATAACATTGTCCATCGTCTTTGCCTTGAAAAATGGAATTCAAAAACATCTACTTTTTGCTAAATTATTTTGAAATTTTTCGAAAAAATTTTTGTCAAAATGTTTTTGGAAGCATTGTTGAGTGTACATGGAAACTCAACATACACTAATGCATCATTTTTCAAACGATCATAACTAATTTTTGTATTAAGCGTTTCTCAATGTAGTATAGTGCATTCGATGCGGATTTTTAAGCTGCGTCGATCTGTGTTATCAGATTTGCGCTAGCTTAAAAATGCACCGAGATATCAACTGATATAAGTTCACACTTATATCCTCGATTTTCACCCTGAAGGAATAATTTTTTCGTTGAATAACATTGTCCATCGTCTTTGCCTTGAAAAATGGAATCTAAAAACATCTACTTTTTGCTAAATTATTTTGAAATTTTTCGAAAAAATTTTTGTCAAAATGTTTTTGGAAGCATTGTTGAGTGTACATGGAAACTCAACATACACTAATGCATCATTTTTCAAACGATCATAACTAATTTTTGTATTAAGCGTTTCTCAATGTAGTATAGTGCATTCGATGCGGATTTTTAAGCTGCGTCGATCTGTGTTATCAGATTTGCGCTAGCTTAAAAATGCACCGAGATATCAACTGATATAAGTTCACACTTATATCCTCGATTTTCACCCTGAAGGAATAATTTTTTCGTTGAATAACATTGTCCATCGTCTTTGCCTTGAAAAAAGGAATCTAAAAACATCTACTTTTTGCTAAATTATTTTGAAATTTTTCGAAAAAATTTTTGTCAAAATGTTTTTGGAAGCATTGTTGAGTGTACATGGAAACTCAACATACACTAATGCATCATTTTTCAAACGATCATAACTAATTTTTGTATTAAGCGTTTCTCAATGTAGTATAGTGCATTCGATGCGGATTTTTAAGCTGCGTCGATCTGTGTTATCAGATTTGCGCTAGCTTAAAAATGCACCGCGATATCAACTGATATAAGTTCACACTTATATCCTCGATTTTCACCCTGAAGGAATAATTTTTTCGTTGAATAACATTGTCCATCGTCTTTGCCTTGACAAAAGGAATCTAAAAACATCTACTTTTTGCTAAATTATTTTGAAATTTTTCGAAAAAATTTTTGTCAAAATGTTTTTGGAAGCAATGTTGAGTGTACATGGAAACTCAACATACACTAATGCATCATTTTTCAAACGATCATAACTAATTTTTGTATTAAGCGTTTCTCAATGTAGTATAGTGCATTCGATGCGGATTTGTAAGCTGCGTCGATCTGTGTTATCAGATTTGCGCTACCTTAAAAATGCACCGAGATATCAACTGATATAAGTTCACACTTATATCCTCGATTTTCACCCTGAAGGAATAATTTTTTCGTTGAATAACATTGTCCATCGTCTTTGCCTTGAAAAAAGGAATCTAAAAACATCTACTTTTTGCTAAATTATTTTGAAATTTTTCGAAAAAATTTTTGTCAAAATGTTTTTGGAAGCAATGTTGAGTGTACATGGAAACTCAACATACACTAATGCATCATTTTTCAAACGATCATAACTAATTTTTGTATCAAGCGTTTCTCAATGTAGTTTAGTGCATTCGATGCGGATTTTTAAGCTGCGTCGATCTGTGTTATCAGATTTGCGCTAGCTTAAAAATGCACCGAGATATCAACTGATATAAGTTCACACTTATATCCTCGATTTTCACCCTGAAGGAATAATTTTTTCGTTGAATAACATTGTCCATCGTCTTTGCCTTGAAAAATGGAATCTAAAAACATCTACTTTTTGCTAAATTATTTTGAAATTTTTCGAAAAAATTTTTGTCAAAATGTTTTTGGAAGCATTGTTGAGTGTACATGGAAACTCAACATACACTAATGCATCATTTTTCAAACGATCATAACTAATTTTTGTATTAAGCGTTTCTCAATGTAGTATAGTGCATTCGATGCGGATTTTTAAGCTGCGTCGATCTGTGTTATCAGATTTGCGCTAGCTTAAAAATGCACCGAGATATCAACTGATATAAGTTCACACTTATATCCTCGATTTTCACCCTGAAGGAATAATTTTTTCGTTGAATAACATTGTCCATCGTCTTTGCCTTGAAAAAAGAAATCTAAAAACATCTACTTTTTGCTAAATTATTTTGAAATTTTTCGAAAAAATTTTTGTCAAAATGTTTTTGGAAGCATTGTTGAGTGTACATGGAAACTCAACATACACTAATGCATCATTTTTCAAACGATCATAACTAATTTTTGTATTAAGCGTTTCTCAATGTAGTATAGTGCATTCGATGCGGATTTTTAAGCTGCGTCGATCTGTGTTATCAGATTTGCGCTAGCTTAAAAATGCACCGCGATATCAACTGATATAAGTTCACACTTATATCCTCGATTTTCACCCTGAAGGAATAATTTTTTCGTTGAATAACATTGTCCATCGTCTTTGCCTTGAAAAAAGGAATCTAAAAACATCTACTTTTTGCTAAATTATTTTGAAATTTTTCGAAAAAATTTTTGTCAAAATGTTTTTGGAAGCATTGTTGAGTGTACATGGAAACTCAACATACACTAATGCATCATTTTTCAAACGATCATAACTAATTTTTGTATTAAGCGTTTCTCAATGTAGTATAGTGCATTCGATGCGGATTTTTAAGCTGCGTCGATCTGTGTTATCAGATTTGCGCTAGCTTAAAAATGCACCGAGATATCAACTGATATAAGTTCACACTTATATCCTCGATTTTCACCCTGAAGGAATAATTTTTTCGTTGAATAACATTGTCCATCGTCTTTGCCTTGAAAAAAGGAATCTAAAAACATCTACTTTTTGCTAAATTATTTTGAAATTTTTCGAAAAAATTTTTGTCAAAATGTTTTTGGAAGCAATGTTGAGTGTACATGGAAACTCAACATACACTAATGCATCATTTTTCAAACGATCATAACTAATTTTTGTATTAAGCGTTTCTCAATGTAGTATAGTGCATTCGATGCGGATTTTTAAGCTGCGTCGATCTGTGTTATCAGATTTGCGCTAGCTTAAAAATGCACCGAGATATCAACTGATATAAGTTCACACTTATATCCTCGATTTTCACCCTGAAGGAATAATTTTTTCGTTGAATAACATTGTCCATCGTCTTTGCCTTGAAAAAAGGAATCTAAAAACATCTACTTTTTGCTAAATTATTTTGAAATTTTTCGAAAAAATTTTTGTCAAAATGTTTTTGGAAGCAATGTTGAGTGTACATGGAAACTCAACATACACTAATGCATCATTTTTCAAACGATCATAACTAATTTTTGTATGAAGCGTTTCTCAATGTAGTTTAGTACATTCGATGCGGATTTTTAAGCTGCGTCGATCTGTGTTATCAGATTTGCGCTAGCTTAAAAATGCACCGAGATATCAACTGATATAAGTTCACACTTATATCCTCGATTTTCACCCTGAAGGAATAATTTTTTCGTTGAATAACATTGTCCATCGTCTTTGCCTTGAAAAATGGAATCTAAAAACATCTACTTTTTGCTAAATTATATTGAAATTTTTCGAAAAAATTTTTGTCAAAATGTTTTTGGAAGCATTGTTGAGTGTACATGGAAACTCAACATACACTAATGCATCATTTTTCAAACGATCATAACTAATTTTTGTATTAAGCGTTTCTCAATGTAGTATAGTGCATTCGATGCGGATTTTTAAGCTGCGTCGATCTGTGTTATCAGATTTGCGCTAGCTTAAAAATGCACCGAGATATCAACTGATATAAGTTCACACTTATATCCTCGATTTTCACCCTGAAGGAATAATTTTTTCGTTGAATAACATTGTCCATCGTCTTTGCCTTGAAAAAAGGAATCTAAAAACATCTACTTTTTGCTAAATTATTTTGAAATTTTTCGAAAAAATTTTTGTCAAAATGTTTTTGGAAGCATTGTTGAGTGTACATGGAAACTCAACATACACTAATGCATCATTTTTCAAACGATTATAACTAATTTTTGTATTAAGCGTTTTTCAATGTAGTATAGTGCATTCGATGCGGATTTTTAAGCTGCGTCGATCTGTGTTATCAGATTTGCGCTAGCTTAAAAATGCACCGAGATATCAACTGATATAAGTTCACACTTATATCCTCGATTTTCACCCTGAAGAATTAATTTTTTCGTTGAATAACATTGTCCATCGTCTTTGCCATGAAAAAAGGAATCTAAAAACATCTACTTTTTGCTAAATTATTTTGAAATTTTTCGAAAAAATTTTTGTCAAAATGTTTTTGGAAGCATTGTTGAGTGTACATGGAAACTCAACATACACTAATGCATCATTTTTCAAACGATCATAACTAATTTTTGTATTAAGCGTTTCTCAATGTAGTATAGTGCATTCGATGCGGATTTTTAAGCTGCGTCGATCTGTGTTATCAGATTTGCGCTAGCTTAAAAATGCACCGCGATATCAACTGATATAAGTTCACACTTATATCCTCGATTTTCACCCTGAAGGAATAATTTTTTCGTTGAATAACATTGTCCATCGTCTTTGCCTTGAAAAATGGAATTCAAAAACATCTACTTTTTGCTAAATTATTTTGAAATTTTTCGAAAAAATTTTTGTCAAAATGTTTTTGGAAGCATTGTTGAGTGTACATGGAAACTCAACATACACTAATGCATCATTTTTCAAGGGATCATAACTAATTTTTGTATTAAGCGTTTCTCAATGAAGTATAGTGCATTCGATGCGGATTTTTAAGCTGCGTCGATCTGTGTTATCAGATTTGCGCTAGCTTAAAAATGCACCGCGATATCAACTGATATAAGTTCACACTTATATCCTCGATTTTCACCCTGAAGGAATAATTTTTTCGTTGAATAACATTGTCCATCGTCTTTGCCTTGAAAAAGGGAATTCAAAAACATCTACTTTTTGCTAAATTATTTTGAAATTTTTCGAAAAAATTTTTGTCAAAATGTTTTTGGAAGCATTGTTGAGTGTACATGGAAACTCAACATACACTAATGCATCATTTTTCAAACGATCATAACTAATTTTTGTATTAAGCGTTTCTCAATGTAGTATAGTGCATTCGATGCGGATTTTTAAGCTGCGTCGATCTGTGTTATCAGATTTGCGCTAGCTTAAAAATGCACCGAGATATCAACTGATATAAGTTCACACTTATATCCTCGATTTTCACCCTGAAGGAATAATTTTTTCGTTGAATAACATTGTCCATCGTCTTTGCCTTGAAAAAAGGAATCTAAAAACATCTACTTTTTGCTAAAATATTTTGAAATTTTTCGAAAAAATTTTTGTCAAAATGTTTTTGGAAGCATTGTTGAGTGTACATGGAAACTCAACATACACTAATGCATCATTTTTCAAACGATTATAACTAATTTTTGTATTAAGCGTTTCTCAATGTAGTATAGTGCATTCGATGCGGATTTTTAAGCTGCGTCGATCTGTGTTATCAGATTTGCGCTAGCTTAAAAATGCACCGAGATATCAACTGATATAAGTTCACACTTATATCCTCGATTTTCACCCTGAAGAATTAATTTTTTCGTTGAATAACATTGTCCATCGTCTTTGCCATGAAAAAAGGAATCTAAAAACATCTACTTTTTGCTAAATTATTTTGAAATTTTTCGAAAAAATTTTTGTCAAAATGTTTTTGGAAGCATTGTTGAGTGTACATGGAAACTCAACATACACTAATGCATCATTTTTCAAACGATCATAACTAATTTTTGTATTAAGCGTTTCTCAATGTAGTATAGTGCATTCGATGCGGATTTTTAAGCTGCGTCGATCTGTGTTATCAGATTTGCGCTAGCTTAAAAATGCACCGCGATATCAACTGATATAAGTTCACACTTATATCCTCGATTTTCACCCTGAAGGAATAATTTTTTCGTTGAATAACATTTTCCATCGTCTTTGCCTTGAAAAATGGAATCTAAAAACATCTACTTTTTGCTAAATTATTTTGAAATTTTTCGAAAAAATTTTTGTCAAAATGTTTTTGGAAGCATTGTTGAGTGTACATGGAAACTCAACATACACTAATGCATCATTTTTCAAACGATCATAACTAATTTTTGTATTAAGCGTTTCTCAATGTAGTATAGTGCATTCGATGCGGATTTTTAAGCTGCGTCGATCTGTGTTATCAGATTTGCGCTAGCTTAAAAATGCACCGAGATATCAACTGATATAAGTTCACACTTATATCCTCGATTTTCACCCTGAAGAATTAATTTTTTCGTTGAATAACATTGTCCATCGTCTTTGCCATGAAAAAAGGAATCTAAAAACATCTACTTTTTGCTAAATTATTTTGAAATTTTTCGAAAAAATTTTTGTCAAAATGTTTTTGGAAGCATTGTTGAGTGTACATGGAAACTCAACATACACTAATGCATCATTTTTCAAACGATCATAACTAATTTTTGTATTAAGCGTTTCTCAATGTAGTATAGTGCATTCGATGCGGATTTTTAAGCTGCGTCGATCTGTGTTATCAGATTTGCGCTAGCTTAAAAATGCACCGCGATATCAACTGATATAAGTTCACACTTATATCCTCGATTTTCACCCTGAAGGAATAATTTTTTCGTTGAATAACATTTTCCATCGTCTTTGCCTTGAAAAATGGAATCTAAAAACATCTACTTTTTGCTAAATTATTTTGAAATTTTTCGAAAAAATTTTTGTCAAAATGTTTTTGGAAGCATTGTTGAGTGTACATGGAAACTCAACATACACTAATGCATCATTTTTCAAACGATCATAACTAATTTTTGTATTAAGCGTTTCTCAATGTAGTATAGTGCATTCGATGCGGATTTTTAAGCTGCGTCGATCTGTGTTATCAGATTTGCGCTAGCTTAAAAATGCACCGAGATATCAACTGATATAAGTTCACACTTATATCCTCGATTTTCACCCTGAAGGAATAATTTTTTCGTTGAATAACATTGTCCATCGTCTTTGCCTTGAAAAAAGGAATCTAAAAACATCTACTTTTTGCTAAATTATTTTGAAATTTTTCGAAAAAATTTTTGTCAAAATGTTTTTGGAAGCATTGTTGAGTGTACATGGAAACTCAACATACACTAATGCATCATTTTTCAAACGATTATAACTAATTTTTGTATTAAGCGTTTCTCAATGTAGTATAGTGCATTCGATGCGGATTTTTAAGCTGCGTCGATCTGTGTTATCAGATTTGCGCTAGCTTAAAAATGCACCGAGATATCAACTAATATAAGTTCACACTTATATCCTCGATTTTCACCCTGAAGGAATAATTTTTTCGTCGAATAACATTGTCCATCGTCTTTGCCATGAAAAAAGGAATCTAAAAACATCTACTTTTTGCTAAATTATTTTGAAATTTTTCGAAAAAATTTTTGTCAAAATGTTTTTGGAAGCATTGTTGAGTGTACATGGAAACTCAACATACACTAATGCATCATTTTTCAAACGATCATAACTAATTTTTGTATTAAGCGTTTCTCAATGTAGTATAGTGCATTCGATGCGGATTTTTAAGCTGCGTCGATCTGTGTTATCAGATTTGCGCTAGCTTAAAAATGCACCGCGATATCAACTGATATAAGTTCACACTTATATCCTCGTTTTTCACCCTGAAGGAATAATTTTTTCGTTGAATAACATTGTCCATCGTCTTTGCCTTGAAAAATGGAATTCAAAAACATCTACTTTTTGCTAAATTATTTTGAAATTTTTCGAAAAAATTTTTGTCAAAATGTTTTTGGAAGCATTGTTGAGTGTACATGGAAACTCAACATACACTAATGCATCATTTTTCAAACGATTATAACTAATTTTTGTATTAAGCGTTTCTCAATGTAGTATAGTGCATTCGATGCGGATTTTTAAGCTGCGTCGATCTGTGTTATCAGATTTGCGCTAGCTTAAAAATACACCGAGATATCAACTGATATAAGTTCACACTTATATCCTCGATTTTCACCCTGAAGAATTAATTTTTTCGTTGAATAACATTGTCCATCGTCTTTGCCATGAAAAAAGGAATCTAAAAACATCTACTTTTTGCTAAATTATTTTGAAATTTTTCGAGAAAATTTTTGTCAAAATGTTTTTGGAAGCATTGTTGAGTGTACATGGAAACTCAACATACACTAATGCATCATTTTTCAAACGATCATAACTAATTTTTGTATTAAGCGTTTCTCAATGTAGTATAGTGCATTCGATGCGGATTTTTAAGCTGCGTCGATCTGTGTTATCAGATTTGCGCTAGCTTAAAAATGCACCGAGATATCAACTGATATAAGTTCACACTTATATCCTCGATTTTCACCCTGAAGAATTAATTTTTTCGTTGAATAACATTGTCCATCGTCTTTGCCATGAAAAAAGGAATCTAAAAACATCTACTTTTTGCTAAATTATTTTGAAATTTTTCGAAAAAATTTTTGTCAAAATGTTTTTGGAAGCATTGTTGAGTGTACATGGAAACTCAACATACACTAATGCATCATTTTTCAAACGATCATAACTAATTTTTGTATTAAGCGTTTCTCAATGTAGTATAGTGCATTCGATGCGGATTTTTAAGCTGCGTCGATCTGTGTTATCAGATTTGCGCTAGCTTAAAAATGCACCGCGATATCAACTGATATAAGTTCACACTTATATCCTCGATTTTCACCCTGAAGGAATAATTTTTTCGTTGAATAACATTTTCCATCGTCTTTGCCTTGAAAAATGGAATCTAAAAACATCTACTTTTTGCTAAATTATTTTGAAATTTTTCGAAAAAATTTTTGTCAAAATGTTTTTGGAAGCATTGTTGAGTGTACATGGAAACTCAACATACACTAATGCATCATTTTTCAAACGATCATAACTAATTTTTGTATTAAGCGTTTCTCAATGTAGTATAGTGCATTCGATGCGGATTTTTAAGCTGCGTCGATCTGTGTTATCAGATTTGCGCTAGCTTAAAAATGCACCGAGATATCAACTGATATAAGTTCACACTTATATCCTCGATTTTCACCCTGAAGGAATAATTTTTTCGTTGAATAACATTGTCCATCGTCTTTGCCTTGAAAAATGGAATTCAAAAACATCTACTTTTTGCTAAATTATTTTGAAATTTTTCGAAAAAATTTTTGTCAAAATGTTTTTGGAAGCATTGTTGAGTGTACATGGAAACTCAACATACACTAATGCATCATTTTTCAAACGATCATAACTAATTTTTGTATTAAGCGTTTCTCAATGTAGTATAGTGCATTCGATGCGGATTTTTAAGCTGCGTCGATCTGTGTTATCAGATTTGCGCTAGCTTAAAAATGCACCGAGATATCAACTGATATAAGTTCACACTTATATCCTCGATTTTCACCCTGAAGGAATAATTTTTTCGTTGAATAACATTGTCCATCGTCTTTGCCTTGAAAAAAGGAATCTAAAAACATCTACTTTTTGCTAAATTATTTTGAAATTTTTCGAAAAAATTTTTGTCAAAATGTTTTTGGAAGCATTGTTGAGTGTACATGGAAACTCAACATACACTAATGCATCATTTTTCAAACGATTATAACTAATTTTTGTATTAAGCGTTTCTCAATGTAGTATAGTGCATTCGATGCGGATTTTTAAGCTGCGTCGATCTGTGTTATCAGATTTGCGCTAGCTTAAAAATGCACCGAGATATCAACTAATATAAGTTCACACTTATATCCTCGATTTTCACCCTGAAGGAATAATTTTTTCGTTGAATAACATTGTCCATCGTCTTTGCCATGAAAAAAGGAATCTAAAAACATCTACTTTTTGCTAAATTATTTTGAAATTTTTCGAAAAAATTTTTGTCAAAATGTTTTTGGAAGCATTGTTGAGTGTACATGGAAACTCAACATACACTAATGCATCATTTTTCAAACGATCATAACTAATTTTTGTATTAAGCGTTTCTCAATGTAGTATAGTGCATTCGATGCGGATTTTTAAGCTGCGTCGATCTGTGTTATCAGATTTGCGCTAGCTTAAAAATGCACCGCGATATCAACTGATATAAGTTCACACTTATATCCTCGTTTTTCACCCTGAAGGAATAATTTTTTCGTTGAATAACATTGTCCATCGTCTTTGCCTTGAGAAATGGAATTCAAAAACATCTACTTTTTGCTAAATTATTTTGAAATTTTTCGAAAAAATTTTTGTCAAAATGTTTTTGGAAGCATTGTTGAGTGTACATGGAAACTCAACATACACTAATGCATCATTTTTCAAACGATTATAACTAATTTTTGTATTAAGCGTTTCTCAATGTAGTATAGTGCATTCGATGCGGATTTTTAAGCTGCGTCGATCTGTGTTATCAGATTTGCGCTAGCTTAAAAATACACCGAGATATCAACTGATATAAGTTCACACTTATATCCTCGATTTTCACCCTGAAGAATTAATTTTTTCGTTGAATAACATTGTCCATCGTCTTTGCCATGAAAAAAGGAATCTAAAAACATCTACTTTTTGCTAAATTATTTTGAAATTTTTCGAGAAAATTTTTGTCAAAATGTTTTTGGAAGCATTGTTGAGTGTACATGGAAACTCAACATACACTAATGCATCATTTTTCAAACGATCATAACTAATTTTTGTATTAAGCGTTTCTCAATGTAGTATAGTGCATTCGATGCGGATTTTTAAGCTGCGTCGATCTGTGTTATCAGATTTGCGCTAGCTTAAAAATGCACCGAGATATCAACTGATATAAGTTCACACTTATATCCTCGATTTTCACCCTGAAGGAATAATTTTTTCGTTGAATAACATTGTCCATCGTCTTTGCCTTGAAAAATGGAATCTAAAAACATCTACTTTTTGCTAAATTATTTTGAAATTTTTCGAAAAAATTTTTGTCAAAATGTTTTTGGAAGCATTGTTGAGTGTACATGGAAACTCAACATACACTAATGCATCATTTTTCAAACGATCATAACTAATTTTTGTATTAAGCGTTTCTCAATGTAGTATAGTGCATTCGATGCGGATTTTTAAGCTGCGTCGATCTGTGTTATCAGATTTGCGCTAGCTTAAAAATGCACCGAGATATCAACTGATATAAGTTCACACTTATATCCTCGATTTTCACCCTGAAGAATTAATTTTTTCGTTGAATAACATTGTCCATCGTCTTTGCCTTGAAAAAAGGAATCTAAAAACATCTACTTTTTGCTAAATTATTTTGAAATTTTTCGAAAAAATTTTTGTCAAAATGTTTTTGGAAGCATTGTTGAGTGTACATGGAAACTCAACATACACTAATGCATCATTTTTCAAACGATCATAACTAATTTTTGTATTAAGCGTTTCTCAATGTAGTATAGTGCATTCGATGCGGATTTTTAAGCTGCGTCGATCTGTGTTATCAGATTTGCGCTAGCTTAAAAATGCACCGAGATATCAACTGATATAAGTTCACACTTATATCCTCGATTTTCACCCTGAAGGAATAATTTTTTCGTTGAATAACATTGTCCATCGTCTTTGCCTTGAAAAAAGGAATCTAAAAACATCTACTTTTTGCTAAATTATTTTGAAATTTTTCGAAAAAATTTTTGTCAAAATGTTTTTGGAAGCATTGTTGAGTGTACATGGAAACTCAACATACACTAATGCATCATTTTTCAAACGATTATAACTAATTTTTGTATTAAGCGTTTCTCAATGTAGTATAGTGCATTCGATGCGGATTTTTAAGCTGCGTCGATCTGTGTTATCAGATTTGCGCTAGCTTAAAAATGCACCGAGATATCAACTGATATAAGTTCACACTTATATCCTCGATTTTCACCCTGAAGGAATAATTTTTTCGTTGAATAACATTGTCCATCGTCTTTGCCTTGAAAAATGGAATTCAAAAACATCTACTTTTTGCTAAATTATTTTGAAATTTTTCGAAAAAATTTTTGTCAAAATGTTTTTGGAAGCATTGTTGAGTGTACATGGAAACTCAACATACACTAATGCATCATTTTTCAAACGATCATAACTAATTTTTGTATCAAGCGTTTCTCAATGTAGTATAGTGCATTCGATGCGGATTTTCAAGCTGCGTCGATCTGTGTTATCAGATTTGCGCTAGCTTAAAAATGCACCGAGATATCAACTGATATAAGTTCACACTTATATCCTCGATTTTCACCCTGAAGGAATAATTTTTTCGTTGAATAACATTGTCCATCGTCTTTGCCTTGAAAAAAGAAATCTAAAAACATCTACTTTTTGCTAAATTATTTTGAAATTTATCGAAAAAATTTTTGTCAAAATGTTTTTGGAAGCATTGTTGAGTGTACATGGAAACTCAACATACACTAATGCATCATTTTTCAAACGATTATAACTAATTTTTGTATTAAGCTTTTCTCAATGTAGTATAGTGCATTCGATGCGGATTTTTAAGCTGCGTCGATCTGTGTTATCAGATTTGCGCTAGCTTAAAAATGCACCGAGATATCAACTGATATAAGTTCACACTTATATCCTCGATTTTCACCCTGAAGAATTAATTTTTTCGTTGAATAACATTGTCCATCGTCTTTGCCATGAAAAAAGGAATCTAAAAACATCTACTTTTTGCTAAATTATTTTGAAATTTTTCCAAAAAATTTTTGTCAAAATGTTTTTGGAAGCATTGTTGAGTGTACATGGAAACTCAACATACACTAATGCATCATTTTTCAAACGATCATAACTAATTTTTGTATTAAGCGTTTCTCAATGTAGTATAGTGCATTCGATGCGGATTTCTAAGCTGCGTCGATCTGTGTTATCAGATTTGCGCTAGCTTAAAAATGCACCGCGATATCAACTGATATAAGTTCACACTTATATCCTCGTTTTTCACCCTGAAGGAATAATTTTTTCGTTGAATAACATTGTCCATCGTCTTTGCCTTGAAAAATGGAATTCAAAAACATCTACTTTTTGCTAAATTATTTTGAAATTTTTCGAAAAAATTTTTGTCAAAATGTTTTTGGAAGCATTGTTGAGTGTACATGGAAACTCAACATACACTAATGCATCATTTTTCAAACGATTATAACTAATTTTTGTATTAAGCGTTTCTCAATGTAGTATAGTGCATTCGATGCGGATTTTTAAGCTGCGTCGATCTGTGTTATCAGATTTGCGCTAGCTTAAAAATGCACCGAGATCTCAACTGATATAAGTTCACACTTATATCCTCGATTTTCACCCTGAAGAATTAATTTTTTCGTTGAATAACATTGTCCATCGTCTTTGCCATGAAAAAAGGAATCTAAAAACATCTACTTTTTGCTAAATTATTTTGAAATTTTTCCAAAAAATTTTTGTCAAAATGTTTTTGGAAGCAATGTTGAGTGTACATGGAAACTCAACATACACTAATGCATCATTTTTCAAACGATCATAACTAATTTTTGTATCAAGCGTTTCTCAATGTAGTTTAGTGCATTCGATGCGGATTTTTAAGCTGCGTCGATCTGTGTTATCAGATTTGCGCTAGCTTAAAAATGCACCGAGATATCAACTGATATAAGTTCACACTTATATCCTCGATTTTCACCCTGAAGGAATAATTTTTTCGTTGAATAACATTGTCCATCGTCTTTGCCTTGAAAAATGGAATCTAAAAACATCTACTTTTTGCTAAATTATTTTGAAATTTTTCGAAAAAATTTTTGTCAAAATGTTTTTGGAAGCATTGTTGAGTGTACATGGAAACTCAACATACACTAATGCATCATTTTTCAAACGATCATAACTAATTTTTGTATTAAGCGTTTCTCAATGTAGTATAGTGCATTCGATGCGGATTTTTAAGCTGCGTCGATCTGTGTTATCAGATTTGCGCTAGCTTAAAAATGCACCGCGATATCAACTGATATAAGTTCACACTTATATCCTCGATTTTCACCCTGAAGGAATAATTTTTTCGTTGAATAACATTGTCCATCGTCTTTGCCTTGAAAAAAGGAATCTAAAAACATCTACTTTTTGCTAAATTATTTTGAAATTTTTCGAAAAAATTTTTGTCAAAATGTTTTTGGAAGCATTGTTGAGTGTACATGGAAACTCAACATACACTAATGCATCATTTTTCAAACGATTATAACTAATTTTTGTATTAAGCGTTTCTCAATGTAGTATAGTGCATTCGATGCGGATTTTTAAGCTACGTCGATCTGTGTTATCAGATTTGCGCTAGCTTAAAAATGCACCGAGATATCAACTGATATAAGTTCACACTTATATCCTCGATTTTCACCCTGAAGAATTAATTTTTTCGTTGAATAACATTGTCCATCGTCTTTGCCATGAAAAAAGGAATCTAAAAACATCTACTTTTTGCTAAATTATTTTGAAATTTTTCCAAAAAATTTTTGTCAAAATGTTTTTGGAAGCATTGTTGAGTGTACATGGAAACTCAACATACACTAATGCATCATTTTTCAAACGATCATAACTAATTTTTGTATTAAGCGTTTCTCAATGTAGTATAGTGCATTCGATGCGGATTTTTAAGCTGCGTCGATCTGTGTTATCAGATTTGCGCTAGCTTAAAAATGCACCGCGATATCAACTGATATAAGTTCACACTTATATCCTCGTTTTTCACCCTGAAGGAATAATTTTTTCGTTGAATAACATTGTCCATCGTCTTTGCCTTGAAAAATGGAATTCAAAAACATCTACTTTTTGCTAAATTATTTTGAAATTTTTCGAAAAAATTTTTGTCAAAATGTTTTTGGAAGCATTGTTGAGTGTACATGGAAACTCAACATACACTAATGCATCATTTTTCAAACGATTATAACTAATTTTTGTATTAAGCGTTTCTCAATGTAGTATAGTGCATTCGATGCGGATTTTTAAGCTGCGTCGATCTGTGTTATCAGATTTGCGCTAGCTTAAAAATGCACCGAGATATCAACTGATATAAGTTCACACTTATATCCTCGATTTTCACCCTGAAGGAATAATTTTTTCGTTGAATAACATTGTCCATCGTCTTTGCCTTGAAAAAAGAAATCTAAAAACATCTACTTTTTGCTAAATTATTTTGAAATTTTTCGAAAAAATTTTTGTCAAAATGTTTTTGGAAGCATTGTTGAGTGTACATGGAAACTCAACATACACTAATGCATCATTTTTCAAACGATTATAACTAATTTTTGTATTAAGCGTTTCTCAATGTAGTATAGTGCATTCGATGCGGATTTTTAAGCTGCGTCGATCTGTGTTATCAGATTTGCGCTAGCTTAAAAATGCACCGAGATATCAACTGATATAAGTTCACACTTATATCCTCGATTTTCACCCTGAAGAATTAATTTTTTCGTTGAATAACATTGTCCATCGTCTTTGCCATGAAAAAAGGAATCTAAAAACATCTACTTTTTGCTAAATTATTTTGAAATTTTTCCAAAAAATTTTTGTCAAAATGTTTTTGGAAGCATTGTTGAGTGTACATGGAAACTCAACATACACTAATGCATCATTTTTCAAACGATCATAACTAATTTTTGTATTAAGCGTTTCTCAATGTAGTATAGTGCATTCGATGCGGATTTTTAAGCTGCGTCGATCTGTGTTATCAGATTTGCGCTAGCTTAAAAATGCACCGCGATATCAACTGATATAAGTTCACACTTATATCCTCGTTTTTCACCCTGAAGGAATAATTTTTTCGTTGAATAACATTGTCCATCGTCTTTGCCTTGAAAAATGGAATTCAAAAACATCTACTTTTTGCTAAATTATTTTGAAATTTTTCGAAAAAATTTTTGTCAAAATGTTTTTGGAAGCATTGTTGAGTGTACATGGAAACTCAACATACACTAATGCATCATTTTTCAAACGATTATAACTAATTTTTGTATTAAGCGTTTCTCAATGTAGTATAGTGCATTCGATGCGGATTTTTAAGCTGCGTCGATCTGTGTTATCAGATTTGCGCTAGCTTAAAAATGCACCGAGATATCAACTGATATAAGTTCACACTTATATCCTCGATTTTCACCCTGAAGAATTAATTTTTTCGTTGAATAACATTGTCCATCGTCTTTGCCATGAAAAAAGGAATCTAAAAACATCTACTTTTTGCTAAATTATTTTGAAATTTTTCCAAAAAATTTTTGTCAAAATGTTTTTGGAAGCATTGTTGAGTGTACATGGAAACTCAACATACACTAATGCATCATTTTTCAAACGATCATAACTAATTTTTGTATTAAGCGTTTCTCAATGTAGTATAGTGCATTCGATGCGGATTTTTAAGCTGCGTCGATCTGTGTTATCAGATTTGCGCTAGCTTAAAAATGCACCGCGATATCAACTGATATAAGTTCACACTTATATCCTCGTTTTTCACCCTGAAGGAATAATTTTTTCGTTGAATAACATTGTCCATCGTCTTTGCCTTGAAAAATGGAATTCAAAAACATCTACTTTTTGCTAAATTATTTTGAAATTTTTCGAAAAAATTTTTGTCAAAATGTTTTTGGAAGCATTGTTGAGTGTACATGGAAACTCAACATACACTAATGCATCATTTTTCAAACGATTATAACTAATTTTTGTATTAAGCGTTTCTCAATGTAGTATAGTGCATTCGATGCGGATTTTTAAGCTGCGTCGATCTGTGTTATCAGATTTGCGCTAGCTTAAAAATGCACCGAGATATCAACTGATATAAGTTCACACTTATATCCTCGATTTTCACCCTGAAGAATTAATTTTTTCGTTGAATAACATTGTCCATCGTCTTTGCCATGAAAAAAGGAATCTAAAAACATCTACTTTTTGCTAAATTATTTTGAAATTTTTCCAAAAAATTTTTGTCAAAATGTTTTTGGAAGCAATGTTGAGTGTACATGGAAACTCAACATACACTAATGCATCATTTTTCAAACGATCATAACTAATTTTTGTATCAAGCGTTTCTCAATGTAGTTTAGTGCATTCGATGCGGATTTTTAAGCTGCGTCGATCTGTGTTATCAGATTTGCGCTAGCTTAAAAATGCACCGAGATATCAACTGATATAAGTTCACACTTATATCCTCGATTTTCACCCTGAAGGAATAATTTTTTCGTTGAATAACATTGTCCATCGTCTTTGCCTTGAAAAGTGGAATCTAAAAACATCTACTTTTTGCTAAATTATTTTGAAATTTTTCGAAAAAATTTTTGTCAAAATGTTTTTGGAAGCATTGTTGAGTGTACATGGAAACTCAACATACACTAATGCATCATTTTTCAAGAAATCATAACTAATTTTTGTATTAAGCGTTTCTCAATGTAGTATAGTGCATTCGATGCGGATTTTTAAGCTACGTCGATCTGTGTTATCAGATTTGCGCTAGTTTAAAAATGCACCGAGATATCAACTGATATAAGTTCACACTTATATCCTCGATTTTCACCCTGAAGAATTAATTTTTTCGTTGAATAACATTGTCCATCGTCTTTGCCATGAAAAAAGGAATCTAAAAACATCTACTTTTTGCTAAATTATTTTGAAATTTTTCGAAAAAATTTTTGTCAAAATGTTTTTGGAAGCATTGTTGAGTGTACATGGAAACTCAACATACACTAATGCATCATTTTTCAAACGATCATAACTTATTTTTGTATTAAGCGTTTCTCAATGTAGTATAGTGCATTCGATGCGGATTTTTAAGCTGCGTCGATCTGTGTTATCAGATTTGCGCTAGCTTAAAAATGCACCGCGATATCAACTGATATAAGTTCACACTTATATCCTCGATTTTCACCCTGAAGGAATAATTTTTTCGTTGAATAACATTGTCCATCGTCTTTGCCTTGAAAAATGGAATCTAAAAACATCTACTTTTTGCTAAATTATTTTGAAATTTTTCGAAAAAATTTTTGTCAAAATGTTTTTGGAAGCAATGTTGAGTGTACATGGAAACTCAACATACACTAATGCATCATTTTTCAAACGATCATAACTAATTTTTGTATTAAGCGTTTCTCAATGTAGTATAGTGCATTCGATGCGGATTTTTAAGCTGCGTCGATCTGTGTTATCAGATTTGCGCTAACTTAAAAATGCACCGAGATATCAACTGATATAAGTTCACACTTATATCCTCGATTTTCACCCTGAAGAATTAATTTTTTCGTTGAATAACATTGTCCATCGTCTTTGCCATGAAAAAAGGAATCTAAAAACATCTACTTTTTGCTAAATTATTTTGAAATTTTTCGAAAAAATTTTTGTCAAAATGTTTTTGGAAGCATTGTTGAGTGTACATGGAAACTCAACATACACTAATGCATCATTTTTCAAACGATCATAACTTATTTTTGTATTAAGCGTTTCTCAATGTAGTATAGTGCATTCGATGCGGATTTTTAAGCTGCGTCGATCTGTGTTATCAGATTTGCGCTAGCTTAAAAATGCACCGCGATATCAACTGATATAAGTTCACACTTATATCCTCGATTTTCACCCTGAAGGAATAATTTTTTCGTTGAATAACATTGTCCATCGTCTTTGCCTTGAAAAATGGAATCTAAAAACATCTACTTTTTGCTAAATTATTTTGAAATTTTTCGAAAAAATTTTTGTCAAAATGTTTTTGGAAGCAATGTTGAGTGTACATGGAAACTCAACATACACTAATGCATCATTTTTCAAACGATCATAACTAATTTTTGTATTAAGCGTTTCTCAATGTAGTATAGTGCATTCGATGCGGATTTTTAAGCTGCGTCGATCTGTGTTATCAGATTTGCGCTAACTTAAAAATGCACCGAGATATCAACTGATATAAGTTCACACTTATATCCTCGATTTTCACCCTGAAGAATTAATTTTTTCGTTGAATAACATTGTCCATCGTCTTTGCCATGAAAAAAGGAATCTAAAAACATCTACTTTTTGCTAAATTATTTTGAAATTTTTCCAAAAAATTTTTGTCAAAATGTTTTTGGAAGCATTGTTGAGTGTACATGGAAACTCAACATACACTAATGCATCATTTTTCAAACGATCATAACTAATTTTTGTATTAAGCGTTTCTCAATGTAGTATAGTGCATTCGATGCGGATTTTTAAGCTGCGTCGATCTGTGTTATCAGATTTGCGCTAGCTTAAAAATGCACCGCGATATCAACTGATATAAGTTCACACTTATATCCTCGATTTTCACCCTGAAGGAATAATTTTTTCGTTGAATAACATTGTCCATCGTCTTTGCCTTGAAAAATGGAATCTAAAAACATCTACTTTTTGCTAAATTATTTTGAAATTTTTCGAAAAAATTTTTGTCAAAATGTTTTTGGAAGCAATGTTGAGTGTACATGGAAACTCAACATACACTAATGCATCATTTTTCAAACGATCATAACTAATTTTTGTATTAAGCGTTTCTCAATGTAGTATAGTGCATTCGATGCGGATTTTTAAGCTGCGTCGATCTGTGTTATCAGATTTGCGCTAACTTAAAAATGCACCGAGATATCAACTGATATAAGTTCACACTTATATCCTCGATTTTCACCCTGAAGGAATAATTTTTTCGTTGAATAACATTGTCCATCGTCTTTGCCTTGAAAAAAGGAATCTAAAAACATCTACTTTTTGCTAAATTATTTTGAAATTTTTCGAAAAAATTTTTGTCAAAATGTTTTTGGAAGCAATGTTGAGTGTACATGGAAACTCAACATACACTAATGCATCATTTTTCAAACGATCATAACTAATTTTTGTATTAAGCGTTTCTCAATGTAGTTTAGTGCATTCGATGCGGATTTTTAAGCTGCGTCGATCTGTGTTATCAGATTTGCGCTAGCTTAAAAATGCACCGAGATATCAACTGATATAAGTTCACACTTATATCCTCGATTTTCACCCTGAAGGAATAATTTTTTCGTTGAATAACATTGTCCATCGTCTTTGCCTTGAAAAATGGAATCTAAAAACATCTACTTTTTGCTAAATTATTTTGAAATTTTTCGAAAAACTTTTTGTCAAAATGTTTTTGGAAGCATTGTTGAGTGTACATGGAAACTCAACATACACTAATGCATCATTTTTCAAACGATCATAACTAATTTTTGTATTAAGCGTTTCTCAATGTAGTATAGTGCATTCGATGCGGATTTTAAAGCTGCGTCGATCTGTGTTATCAGATTTGCGCTAGTTCATAAATGCACCGAGATATCAACTGATATAAGTTCACACTTATATCCTCGATTTTCACCCTGAAGGAATAATTTTTTCGTTGAATAACATTGTCCATCGTCTTTGCCTTGAAAAATGGAATCTAAAAACATCTACTTTTTGCTAAATTATTTTGAAATTTTTCGAAAAAATTTTTGTCAAAATGTTTTTGGAAGCAATGTTGAGTGTACATGGAAACTCAACATACACTAATGCATCATTTTTCAAACGATCATAACTAACTTTTGTATCAAGCGTTTCTCAATGTAGTGTAGTGCATTCGATGCGGATTTTTAAGCTGCGTCGATCTGTGTTATCAGATTTGCGCTAGCTTAAAAATGCACCGAGATATCAACTGATATAAGTTCACACTTATATCCTCGATTTTCACCCTGAAGAATTAATTTTTTCGTTGAATAACATTGTCCATCGTCTTTGCCTTGAAAAAAGGAATCTAAAAACATCTACTTTTTGCTAAATTATTTTGAAATTTTTCGAAAAAATTTTTGTCAAAATGTTTTTGGAAGCAATGTTGAGTGTACATGGAAACTCAACATACACTAATGCATCATTTTTCAAACGATCATAACTAATTTTTGTATTAAGCGTTTCTCAATGTAGTATAGTGCATTCGATGCGGATTTTTAAGCTGCGTCGATCTGTGTTATCAGATTTGCGCTAGCTTAAAAATGCACCGAGATATCAACTGATATAAGTTCACACTTATATCCTCGATTTTCACCCTGAAGGAATAATTTTTTCGTTGAATAACATTGTCCATCGTCTTTGCCTTGAAAAAAGGAATCTAAAAACATCTACTTTTTGCTAAATTATTTTGAAATTTTTCGAAAAAATTTTTGTCAAAATGTTTTTGGAAGCAATGTTGAGTGTACATGGAAACTCAACATACACTAATGCATCATTTTTCAAACGATCATAACTAATTTTTGTATTAAGCGTTTCTCAATGTAGTATAGTGCATTCGATGCGGATTTTTAAGCTGCGTCGATCTGTGTTATCAGATTTGCGCTAGCTTAAAAATGCACCGAGATATCAACTGATATAAGTTCACACTTATATCCTCGATTTTCACCCTGAAGAATTAATTTTTTCGTTGAATAACATTGTCCATCGTCTTTGCCATGAAAAAAGGAATCTAAAAACATCTACTTTTTGCTAAATTATTTTGAAATTTTTCCAAAAAATTTTTGTCAAAATGTTTTTGGAAGCATTGTTGAGTGTACATGGAAACTCAACATACACTAATGCATCATTTTTCAAACGATCATAACTAATTTTTGTATTAAGCGTTTCTCAATGTAGTATAGTGCATTCGATGCGGATTTTTAAGCTGCGTCGATCTGTGTTATCAGATTTGCGCTAGCTTAAAAATGCACCGCGATATCAACTGATATAAGTTCACACTTATATCCTCGTTTTTCACCCTGAAGGAATAATTTTTTCGTTGAATAACATTGTCCATCGTCTTTGCCTTGAAAAATGGAATTCAAAAACATCTACTTTTTGCTAAATTATTTTGAAATTTTTCGAAAAAATTTTTGTCAAAATGTTTTTGGAAGCATTGTTGAGTGTACATGGAAACTCAACATACACTAATGCATCATTTTTCAAACGATTATAACTAATTTTTGTATTAAGCGTTTCTCAATGTAGTATAGTGCATTCGATGCGGATTTTTAAGCTGCGTCGATCTGTGTTATCAGATTTGCGCTAGCTTAAAAATGCACCGAGATATCAACTGATATAAGTTCACACTTATATCCTCGATTTTCACCCTGAAGGAATAATTTTTTCGTTGAATAACATTGTCCATCGTCTTTGCCTTGAAAAAAGGAATCTAAAAACATCTACTTTTTGCTAAATTATTTTGAAATTTTTCGAAAAAATTTTTGTCAAAATGTTTTTGGAAGCATTGTTGAGTGTACATGGAAACTCAACATACACTAATGCATCATTTTTCAAACGATTATAACTAATTTTTGTATTAAGCGTTTCTCAATGTAGTATAGTGCATTCGATGCGGATTTTTAAGCTGCGTCGATCTGTGTTATCAGATTTGCGCTAGCTTAAAAATGCACCGAGATATCAACTGATATAAGTTCACACTTATATCCTCGATTTTCACCCTGAAGAATTAATTTTTTCGTTGAATAACATTGTCCATCGTCTTTGCCATGAAAAAAGGAATCTAAAAACATCTACTTTTTGCTAAATTAATTTGAAATTTTTCCAAAAAATTTTTGTCAAAATGTTTTTGGAAGCATTGTTGAGTGTACATGGAAACTCAACATACACTAATGCATCATTTTTCAAACGATCATAACTAATTTTTGTATTAAGCGTTTCTCAATGTAGTATAGTGCATTCGATGCGGATTTTTAAGCTGCGTCGATCTGTGTTATCAGATTTGCGCTAGCTTAAAAATGCACCGCGATATCAACTGATATAAGTTCACACTTATATCCTCGTTTTTCACCCTGAAGGAATAATTTTTTCGTTGAATAACATTGTCCATCGTCTTTGCCTTGAAAAATGGAATTCAAAAACATCTACTTTTTGCTAAATTATTTTGAAATTTTTCGAAAAAATTTTTGTCAAAATGTTTTTGGAAGCATTGTTGAGTGTACATGGAAACTCAACATACACTAATGCATCATTTTTCAAACGATTATAACTAATTTTTGTATTAAGCGTTTCTCAATGTAGTATAGTGCATTCGATGCGGATTTTTAAGCTGCGTCGATCTGTGTTATCAGATTTGCGCTAGCTTAAAAATGCACCGAGATATCAACTGATATAAGTTCACACTTATATCCTCGATTTTCACCCTGAAGAATTAATTTTTTCGTTGAATAACATTGTCCATCGTCTTTGCCATGAAAAAAGGAATCTAAAAACATCTACTTTTTGCTAAATTATTTTGAAATTTTTCCAAAAAATTTTTGTCAAAATGTTTTTGGAAGCAATGTTGAGTGTACATGGAAACTCAACATACACTAATGCATCATTTTTCAAACGATCATAACTAATTTTTGTATCAAGCGTTTCTCAATGTAGTTTAGTGCATTCGATGCGGATTTTTAAGCTGCGTCGATCTGTGTTATCAGATTTGCGCTAGCTTAAAAATGCACCGAGATATCAACTGATATAAGTTCACACTTATATCCTCGATTTTCACCCTGAAGGAATAATTTTTTTGTTGAATAACATTGTCCATCGTCTTTGCCTTGAAAAATGGAATCTAAAAACATCTACTTTTTGCTAAATTATTTTGAAATTTTTCGAAAAAATTTTTGTCAAAATGTTTTTGGAAGCATTGTTGAGTGTACATGGAAACTCAACATACACTAATGCATCATTTTTCAAGAAATCATAACTAATTTTTGTATTAAGCGTTTCTCAATGTAGTATAGTGCATTCGATGCGGATTTTTAAGCTACGTCGATCTGTGTTATCAGATTTGCGCTAGTTTAAAAATGCACCGAGATATCAACTGATATAAGTTCACACTTATATCCTCGATTTTCACCCTGAAGAATTAATTTTTTCGTTGAATAACATTGTCCATCGTCTTTGCCATGAAAAAAGGAATCTAAAAAAATCTACTTTTTGCTAAATTATTTTGAAATTTTTCGAAAAAATTTTTGTCAAAATGTTTTTGGAAGCAATGTTGAGTGTACATGGAAACTCAACATACACTAATGCATCATTTTTCAAACGATCATAACTAATTTTTGTATTAAGCGTTTCTCAATGTAGTATAGTGCATTCGATGCGGATTTTTAAGCTGCGTCGATCTGTGTTATCAGATTTGCGCTAACTTAAAAATGCACCGAGATATCAACTGATATAAGTTCACACTTATATCCTCGATTTTCACCCTGAAGAATTAATTTTTTCGTTGAATAACATTGTCCATCGTCTTTGCCATGAAAAAAGGAATCTAAAAACATCTACTTTTTGCTAAATTATTTTGAAATTTTTCGAAAAAATTTTTGTCAAAATGTTTTTGGAAGCATTGTTGAGTGTACATGGAAACTCAACATACACTAATGCATCATTTTTCAAGGGATCATAACTAATTTTTGTATTAAGCGTTTCTCAATGAAGTATAGTGCATTCGATGCGGATTTTTAAGCTGCGTCGATCTGTGTTATCAGATTTGCGCTAGCTTAAAAGTGCACCGAGATATCAACTGATATAAGTTCACACTTATATCCTTGATTTTCACTCTGAAGAATTAATTTTTTCGTTGAATAACATTGTCCATCGTCTTTGCCTTGAAAAATGGAATCTAAAAACATCTACTTTTTGCTAAATTATTTTGAAATTTTTCGAAAAAATTTTTGTCAAAATGTTTTTGGAAGCATTGTTGAGTGTACATGGAAACTCAACATACACTAATGCATCATTTTTCAAGGGATCATAACTAATTTTTGTATTAAGCGTTTCTCAATGTAGTATAGTGCATTCGATGCGGATTTTTAAGCTACGTCGATCTGTGTTATCAGATTTGCGCTAGTTTAAAAATGCACCGAGATATCAACTGATATAAGTTCACACTTATATCCTCGATTTTCACCCTGAAGAATTAATTTTTTCGTTGAATAACATTGTCCATCGTCTTTGCCATGAAAAAAGGAATCTAAAAACATCTACTTTTTGCTAAATTATTTTGAAATTTTTCGAAAAAATTTTTGTCAAAATGTTTTTGGAAGCATTGTTGAGTGTACATGGAAACTCAACATACACTAATGCATCATTTTTCAAACGATCATAACTTATTTTTGTATTAAGCGTTTCTCAATGTAGTATAGTGCATTCGATGCGGATTTTTAAGCTGCGTCGATCTGTGTTATTAGATTTGCGCTAGCTTAAAAATGCACCGCGATATCAACTGATATAAGTTCACACTTATATCCTCGATTTTCACCCTGAAGGAATAATTTTTTCGTTGAATAACATTGTCCATCGTCTTTGCCTTGAAAAATGGAATCTAAAAACATCTACTTTTTGCTAAATTATTTTGAAATTTTTCGAAAAAATTTTTGTCAAAATGTTTTTGGAAGCAATGTTGAGTGTACATGGAAACTCAACATACACTAATGCATCATTTTTCAAACGATCATAACTAATTTTTGTATTAAGCGTTTCTCAATGTAGTATAGTGCATTCGATGCGGATTTTTAAGCTGCGTCGATCTGTGTTATCAGATTTGCGCTAACTTAAAAATGCACCGAGATATCAACTGATATAAGTTCACACTTATATCCTCGATTTTCACCCTGAATGAATAATTTTTTCGTTGAATAACATTGTCCATCGTCTTTGCCTTGAAAAAAGGAATCTAAAAACATCTACTTTTTGCTAAATTATTTTGAAATTTTTCGAAAAAATTTTTGTCAAAATGTTTTTGGAAGCAATGTTGAGTGTACATGGAAACTCAACATACACTAATGCATCATTTTTCAAACGATCATAACTAATTTTTGTATTAAGCGTTTCTCAATGTAGTTTAGTGCATTCGATGCGGATTTTTAAGCTGCGTCGATCTGTGTTATCAGATTTGCGCTAGCTTAAAAATGCACCGAGATATCAACTGATATAAGTTCACACTTATATCCTCGATTTTCACCCTGAAGGAATAATTTTTTCGTTGAATAACATTGTCCATCGTCTTTGCCTTGAAAAATGGAATCTAAAAACATCTACTTTTTGCTAAATTATTTTGAAATTTTTCGAAAAAATTTTTGTCAAAATGTTTTTGGAAGCATTGTTGAGTGTACATGGAAACTCAACATACACTAATGCATCATTTTTCAAACGATCATAACTAATTTTTGTATCAAGCGTTTCTCAATGTAGTTTAGTGCATTCGATGCGGATTTTTAAGCTGCGTCGATCTGTGTTATCAGATTTGCGCTAGCTTAAAAATGCACCGCGATATCAACTGATATAAGTTCACACTTATATCCTCGATTTTCACCCTGAAGGAATAATTTTTTCGTTGAATAACATTGTCCATCGTCTTTGCCTTAAAAAATGGAATCTAAAAACATCTACTTTTTGCTAAATTATTTTGAAATTTTTCGAAAAAATTTTTGTCAAAATGTTTTTGGAAGCAATGTTGAGTGTACATGGAAACTCAACATACACTAATGCATCATTTTTCAAACGATCATAACTAACTTTTGTATCAAGCGTTTCTCAATGTAGTGTAGTGCATTCGATGCGGATTTTTAAGCTGCGTCGATCTGTGTTATCAGATTTGCGCTAGCTTAAAAATGCACCGAGATATCAACTGATATAAGTTCACACTTATATCCTCGATTTTCACCCTGAAGAATTAATTTTTTCGTTGAATAACATTGTCCATCGTCTTTGCCTTGAAAAAAGGAATCTAAAAACATCTACTTTTTGCTAAATTATTTTGAAATTTTTCGAAAAAATTTTTGTCAAAATGTTTTTGGAAGCAATGTTGAGTGTACATGGAAACTCAACATACACTAATGCATCATTTTTCAAACGATCATAACTAATTTTTGTATTAAGCGTTTCTCAATGTAGTATAGTGCATTCGATGCGGATTTTTAAGCTGCGTCGATCTGTGTTATCAGATTTGCGCTAGCTTAAAAATGCACCGAGATATCAACTGATATAAGTTCACACTTATATCCTCGATTTTCACCCTGAAGGAATAATTTTTTCGTTGAATAACATTGTCCATCGTCTTTGCCTTGAAAAAAGGAATCTAAAAACATCTACTTTTTGCTAAATTATTTTGAAATTTTTCGAAAAAATTTTTGTCAAAATGTTTTTGGAAGCAATGTTGAGTGTACATGGAAACTCAACATACACTAATGCATCATTTTTCAAACGATCATAACTAATTTTTGTATTAAGCGTTTCTTAAAGTAGTATAGTGCATTCGATGCGGATTTTTAAGCTGCGTCGATCTGTGTTATCAGATTTGCGCTAGCTTAAAAATGCACCGAGATATCAACTGATATAAGTTCACACTTATATCCTCGATTTTCACCCTGAAGGAATAATTTTTTCGTTGAATAACATTGTCCATCGTCTTTGCCTTGAAAAAAGGAATCTAAAAACATCTACTTTTTGCTAAATTATTTTGAAATTTTTCGAAAAAATTTTTGTCAAAATGTTTTTGGAAGCAATGTTGAGTGTACATGGAAACTCAACATACACTAATGCATCATTTTTCAAACGATCATAACTAATTTTTGTATTAAGCGTTTCTCAATGTAGTATAGTGCATTCGATGCGGATTTTTAAGCTGCGTCGATCTGTGTTATCAGATTTGCGCTAGCTTAAAAATGCACCGAGATATCAACTGATATAAGTTCACACTTATATCCTCGATTTTCACCCTGAAGGAATAATTTTTTCGTTGAATAACATTGTCCATCGTCTTTGCCTTGAAAAAAGGAATCTAAAAACATCTACTTTTTGCTAAATTATTTTGAAATTTTTCGAAAAAATTTTTGTCAAAATGTTTTTGGAAGCAATGTTGAGTGTACATGGAAACTCAACATACACTAATGCATCATTTTTCAAACGATCATAACTAATTTTTGTATTAAGCGTTTCTCAATGTAGTATAGTGCATTCGATGCGGATTTTTAAGCTGCGTCGATCTGTGTTATCAGATTTGCGCTAGCTTAAAAATGCACCGAGATATCAACTGATATAAGTTCACACTTATATCCTCGATTTTCACCCTGAAGGAATAATTTTTTCGTTGAATAACATTGTCCATCGTCTTTGCCTTGAAAAATGGAATCTAAAAACATCTACTTTTTGCTAAATTATTCTGAAATTTTTCGAAAAAATTTTTGTCAAAATGTTTTTGGAAGCATTGTTGAGTGTACATGGAAACTCAACATACACTAATGCATCATTTTTCAAACGATCATAACTAATTTTTGTATCAAGCGTTTCTCAATGTAGTTTAGTGCATTCGATGCGGATTTTTAAGCTGCGTCGATCTGTGTTATCAGATTTGCGCTAGCTTAAAAATGCACCGCGATATCAACTGATATAAGTTCACACTTATATCCTCGATTTTCACCCTGAAGGAATAATTTTTTCGTTGAATAACATTGTCCATCGTCTTTGCCTTAAAAAATGGAATCTAAAAACATCTACTTTTTGCTAA
Organism: Auanema rhodensis; assembly: GCA_964057225.1. Taxonomy (NCBI): domain Eukaryota; kingdom Metazoa; phylum Nematoda; class Chromadorea; order Rhabditida; family Rhabditidae; genus Auanema; species Auanema rhodense. Next base: position 198,084 of record OZ059895.1, read on the forward strand.
ATTATTTTGAAATTTTTCGAAAAAATTTTTGTCAAAATGTTTTTGGAAGCAATGTTGAGTGTACATGGAAACTCAACATACACTAATGCATCATTTTTCAAACGATCATAACTAACTTTTGTATCAAGCGTTTCTCAATGTAGTGTAGTGCATTCGATGCGGATTTTTAAGCTGCATCGATCTGTGTTATCAGATTTGCGCTAGCTTAAAAATGCACCGAGATATCAACTGATATAAGTTCACACTTATATCCTCGATTTTCACCCTGAAGAATTAATTTTTTCGTTGAATAACATTGTCCATCGTCTTTGCCTTGAAAAAAGGAATCTAAAAACATCTACTTTTTGCTAAATTATTTTGAAATTTTTCGAAAAAATTTTTGTCAAAATGTTTTTGGAAGCAATGTTGAGTGTACATGGAAACTCAACATACACTAATGCATCATTTTTCAAACGATCATAACTAATTTTTGTATTAAGCGTTTCTCAATGTAGTATAGTGCATTCGATGCGGATTTTTAAGCTGCGTCGATCTGTGTTATCAGATTTGCGCTAGCTTAAAAATGCACCGAGATATCAACTGATATAAGTTCACACTTATATCCTCGATTTTCACCCTGAAGGAATAATTTTTTCGTTGAATAACATTGTCCATCGTCTTTGCCTTGAAAAAAGGAATCTAAAAACATCTACTTTTTGCTAAATTATTTTGAAATTTTTCGAAAAAATTTTTGTCAAAATGTTTTTGGAAGCAATGTTGAGTGTACATGGAAACTCAACATACACTAATGCATCATTTTTCAAACGATCATAACTAATTTTTGTATTAAGCGTTTCTTAAAGTAGTATAGTGCATTCGATGCGGATTTTTAAGCTGCGTCGATCTGTGTTATCAGATTTGCGCTAGCTTAAAAATGCACCGAGATATCAACTGATATAAGTTCACACTTATATCCTCGATTTTCACCCTGAAGGAATAATTTTTTCGTTGAATAACATTGTCCATCGTCTTTGCCTTGAAAAAAGGAATCTAAAAACATCTACTTTTTGCTAAATTATTTTGAAATTTTTCGAAAAAATTTTTGTCAAAATGTTTTTGGAAGCAATGTTGAGTGTACATGGAAACTCAACATACACTAATGCATCATTTTTCAAACGATCATAACTAATTTTTGTATTAAGCGTTTCTCAATGTAGTATAGTGCATTCGATGCGGATTTTTAAGCTGCGTCGATCTGTGTTATCAGATTTGCGCTAGCTTAAAAATGCACCGAGATATCAACTGATATAAGTTCACACTTATATCCTCGATTTTCACCCTGAAGGAATAATTTTTTCGTTGAATAACATTGTCCATCGTCTTTGCCTTGAAAAAAGGAATCTAAAAACATCTACTTTTTGCTAAATTATTTTGAAATTTTTCGAAAAAATTTTTGTCAAAATGTTTTTGGAAGCAATGTTGAGTGTACATGGAAACTCAACATACACTAATGCATCATTTTTCAAACGATCATAACTAATTTTTGTATTAAGCGTTTCTCAATGTAGTATAGTGCATTCGATGCGGATTTTTAAGCTGCGTCGATCTGTGTTATCAGATTTGCGCTAGCTTAAAAATGCACCGAGATATCAACTGATATAAGTTCACACTTATATCCTCGATTTTCACCCTGAAGGAATAATTTTTTCGTTGAATAACATTGTCCATCGTCTTTGCCTTGAAAAATGGAATCTAAAAACATCTACTTTTTGCTAAATTATTCTGAAATTTTTCGAAAAAATTTTTGTCAAAATGTTTTTGGAAGCATTGTTGAGTGTACATGGAAACTCAACATACACTAATGCATCATTTTTCAAACGATCATAACTAATTTTTGTATCAAGCGTTTCTCAATGTAGTTTAGTGCATTCGATGCGGATTTTTAAGCTGCGTCGATCTGTGTTATCAGATTTGCGCTAGCTTAAAAATGCACCGCGATATCAACTGATATAAGTTCACACTTATATCCTCGATTTTCACCCTGAAGGAATAATTTTTTCGTTGAATAACATTGTCCATCGTCTTTGCCTTAAAAAATGGAATCTAAAAACATCTACTTTTTGCTAAATTATTTTGAAATTTTTCGAAAAAATTTTTGTCAAAATGTTTTTGGAAGCAATGTTGAGTGTACATGGAAACTCAACATACACTAATGCATCATTTTTCAAACGATCATAACTAACTTTTGTATCAAGCGTTTCTCAATGTAGTGTAGTGCATTCGATGCGGATTTTTAAGCTGCGTCGATCTGTGTTATCAGATTTGCGCTAGCTTGAAAATGCACCGAGATATCAACTGATATAAGTTCACACTTATATCCTCGATTTTCACCCTGAAGAATTAATTTTTTCGTTGAATAACATTGTCCATCGTCTTTGCCTTGAAAAAAGGAATCTAAAAACATCTACTTTTTGCTAAATTATTTTGAAATTTTTCGAAAAAATTTTTGTCAAAATGTTTTTGGAAGCAATGTTGAGTGTACATGGAAACTCAACATACACTAATGCATCATTTTTCAAACGATCATAACTAATTTTTGTATTAAGCGTTTCTCAATGTAGTATAGTGCATTCGATGCGGATTTTTAAGCTGCGTCGATCTGTGTTATCAGATTTGCGCTAGCTTAAAAATGCACCGAGATATCAACTGATATAAGTTCACACTTATATCCTCGATTTTCACCCTGAAGGAATAATTTTTTCGTTGAATAACATTGTCCATCGTCTTTGCCTTGAAAAATGGAATCTAAAAACATCTACTTTTTGCTAAATTATTTTGAAATTTTTCGAAAAAATTTTTGTCAAAATGTTTTTGGAAGCATTGTTGAGTGTACATGGAAACTCAACATACACTAATGCATCATTTTTCAAACGATCATAACTAATTTTTGTATTAAGCGTTTCTCAATGTAGTATAGTGCATTCGATGCGGATTTTTAAGCTGCGTCGATCTGTGTTATCAGATTTGCGCTAGCTTAAAAATGCACCGAGATATCAACTGATATAAGTTCACACTTATATCCTCGATTTTCACCCTGAAGGAATAATTTTTCCGTTGAATAACATTGTCCATCGTCTTTGCCTTGAAAAAAGGAATCTAAAAACATCTACTTTTTGCTAAATTATTTTGAAATTTTTCGAAAAAATTTTTGTCAAAATGTTTTTGGAAGCATTGTTGAGTGTACATGGAAACTCAACATACACTAATGCATCATTTTTCAAACGATCATAACTAATTTTTGTATTAAGCGTTTCTCAATGTAGTATAGTGCATTCAATGCGGATTTTTAAGCTGCGTCGATCTGTGTTATCAGATTTGCGCTAGCTTAAAAATGCACCGAGATATCAACTGATATAAGTTCACACTTATATTCTCGATTTTCACCCTGAAGGAATAATTTTTTCGTTGAATAACATTGTCCATCGTCTTTGCCTTGAAAAAAGGAATCTAAAAACATCTACTTTTTGCTAAATTATTTTGAAATTTTTCGAAAAAATTTTTGTCAAAATGTTTTTGGAAGCAATGTTGAGTGTACATGGAAACTCAACATACACTAATGCATCATTTTTCAAACGATCATAACTAATTTTTGTATTAAGCGTTTCTCAATGTAGAATAGTGCATTCGATGCGGATTTTTAAGCTGCGTCGATCTGTGTTATCAGATTTGCGCTAGCTTAAAAATGCACCGAGATATCAACTGATATAAGTTCACACTTATATCCTCGATTTTCACCCTGAAGGAATAATTTTTTCGTTGAATAACATTGTCCATCGTCTTTGCCTTGAAAAAAGGAATCTAAAAACATCTACTTTTTGCTAAATTATTCTGAAATTTTTCGAAAAAATTTTTGTCAAAATGTTTTTGGAAGCATTGTTGAGTGTACATGGAAACTCAACATACACTAATGCATCATTTTTCAAACGATCATAACTAATTTTTGTATCAAGCGTTTCTCAATGTAGTTTAGTGCATTCGATGCGGATTTTTAAGCTGCGTCGATCTGTGTTATCAGATTTGCGCTAGCTTAAAAATGCACCGAGATATCAACTGATATAAGTTCACACTTATATCCTCGATTTTCACCCTGAAGAATTAATTTTTTCGTTGAATAACATTGTCCATCGTCTTTGCCTTGAAAAATGGAATCTAAAAACATCTACTTTTTGCTAAATTATTTTGAAATTTTTCGAAAAAATTTTTGTCAAAATGTTTTTGGAAGCATTGTTGAGTGTACATGGAAACTCAACATACACTAATGCATCATTTTTCAAACGATCATAACTAATTTTTGTATCAAGCGTTTCTCAATGTAGTTTAGTGCATTCGATGCGGATTTTTAAGCTGCGTCGATCTGTGTTATCAGATTTGCGCTAGCTTAAAAATGCACCGAGATATCAACTGATATAAGTTCACACTTATATCCTCGATTTTCACCCTGAAGGAATAATTTTTTCGTTGAATAACATTGTCCATCGTCTTTGCCTTGAAAAAAGGAATCTAAAAACATCTACTTTTTGCTAAATTATTTTGAAATTTTTCGAAAAAATTTTTGTCAAAATGTTTTTGGAAGCAATGTTGAGTGTACATGGAAACTCAACATACACTAATGCATCATTTTTCAAACGATCATAACTAATTTTTGTATTAAGCGTTTCTTAATGTAGTATAGTGCATTCGATGCGGATTTTTAAGCTGCGTCGATCTGTGTTATCAGATTTGCGCTAGCTTAAAAATGCACCGAGATATCAACTGATATAAGTTCACACTTATATCCTCGATTTTCACCCTGAAGGAATAATTTTTTCGTTGAATAACATTGTCCATCGTCTTTGCCTTGAAAAAAGGAATCTAAAAACATCTACTTTTTGCTAAATTATTTTGAAATTTTTCGAAAAAATTTTTGTCAAAATGTTTTTGGAAGCAATGTTGAGTGTACATGGAAACTCAACATACACTAATGCATCATTTTTCAAACGATCATAACTAATTGTTGTATTAAGCGTTTCTCAATGTAGTATAGTGCATTCGATGCGGATTTTTAAGCTGCGTCGATCTGTGTTATCAGATTTGCGCTAGCTTAAAAATGCACCGAGATATCAACTGATATAAGTTCACACTTATATCCTCGATTTTCACCCTGAAGGAATAATTTTTTCGTTGAATAACATTGTCCATCGTCTTTGCCTTGAAAAAAGGAATCTAAAAACATCTACTTTTTGCTAAATTATTTTGAAATTTTTCGAAAAAATTTTTGTCAAAATGTTTTTGGAAGCAATGTTGAGTGTACATGGAAACTCAACATACACTAATGCATCATTTTTCAAACGATCATAACTAATTTTTGTATTAAGCGTTTCTCAATGTAGTATAGTGCATTCGATGCGGATTTTTAAGCTGCGTCGATCTGTGTTATCAGATTTGCGCTAGCTTAAAAATGCACCGAGATATCAACTGATATAAGTTCACACTTATATCCTCGATTTTCACCCTGAAGGAATAATTTTTTCGTTGAATAACATTGTCCATCGTCTTTGCCTTGAAAAAAGGAATCTAAAAACATCTACTTTTTGCTAAATTATTTTGAAATTTTTCGAAAAAATTTTTGTCAAAATGTTTTTGGAAGCAATGTTGAGTGTACATGGAAACTCAACATACACTAATGCATCATTTTTCAAACGATCATAACTAATTTTTGTATTAAGCGTTTCTCAATGTAGTATAGTGCATTCGATGCGGATTTTTAAGCTGCGTCGATCTGTGTTATCAGATTTGCGCTAGCTTAAAAATGCACCGAGATATCAACTGATATAAGTTCACACTTATATCCTCGATTTTCACCCTGAAGGAATAATTTTTCCGTTGAATAACATTGTCCATCGTCTTTGCCTTGAAAAAAGGAATCTAAAAACATCTACTTTTTGCTAAATTATTTTGAAATTTTTCGAAAAAATTTTTGTCAAAATGTTTTTGGAAGCATTGTTGAGTGTACATGGAAACTCAACATACACTAATGCATCATTTTTCAAACGATCATAACTAATTTTTGTATTAAGCGTTTCTCAATGTAGTATAGTGCATTCAATGCGGATTTTTAAGCTGCGTCGATCTGTGTTATCAGATTTGCGCTAGCTTAAAAATGCACCGAGATATCAACTGATATAAGTTCACACTTATATCCTCGATTTTCACCCTGAAGGAATAATTTTTTCGTTGAATAACATTGTCCATCGTCTTTGCCTTGAAAAAAGGAATCTAAAAACATCTACTTTTTGCTAAATTATTTTGAAATTTTTCGAAAAAATTTTTGTCAAAATGTTTTTGGAAGCAATGTTGAGTGTACATGGAAACTCAACATACACTAATGCATCATTTTTCAAACGATCATAACTAATTTTTGTATTAAGCGTTTCTCAATGTAGAATAGTGCATTCGATGCGGATTTTTAAGCTGCGTCGATCTGTGTTATCAGATTTGCGCTAGCTTAAAAATGCACCGAGATATCAACTGATATAAGTTCACACTTATATCCTCGATTTTCACCCTGAAGGAATAATTTTTTCGTTGAATAACATTGTCCATCGTCTTTGCCTTGAAAAAAGGAATCTAAAAACATCTACTTTTTGCTAAATTATTCTGAAATTTTTCGAAAAAATTTTTGTCAAAATGTTTTTGGAAGCATTGTTGAGTGTACATGGAAACTCAACATACACTAATGCATCATTTTTCAAACGATCATAACTAATTTTTGTATCAAGCGTTTCTCAATGTAGTTTAGTGCATTCGATGCGGATTTTTAAGCTGCGTCGATCTGTGTTATCAGATTTGCGCTAGCTTAAAAATGCACCGAGATATCAACTGATATAAGTTCACACTTATATCCTCGATTTTCACCCTGAAGAATTAATTTTTTCGTTGAATAACATTGTCCATCGTCTTTGCCTTGAAAAATGGAATCTAAAAACATCTACTTTTTGCTAAATTATTTTGAAATTTTTCGAAAAAATTTTTGTCAAAATGTTTTTGGAAGCATTGTTGAGTGTACATGGAAACTCAACATACACTAATGCATCATTTTTCAAACGATCATAACTAATTTTTGTATTAAGCGTTTCTCAATGTAGTATAGTGCATTCGATGCGGATTTTTAAGCTGCGTCGATCTGTGTTATCAGATTTGCGCTAGCTTAAAAATGCACCGAGATATCAACTGATATAAGTTCACACTTATATCCTCGATTTTCACCCTGAAGGAATAATTTTTTCGTTGAATAACATTGTCCATCGTCTTTGCCTTGAAAAATGGAATCTAAAAACATCTACTTTTTGCTAAATTATTTTGAAATTTTTCGAAAAAATTTTTGTCAAAATGTTTTTGGAAGCATTGTTGAGTGTACATGGAAACTCAACATACACTAATGCATCATTTTTCAAGGGATCATAACTAATTTTTGTATTAAGCGTTTCTCAATGTAGTATAGTGCATTCGATGCGGATTTTTAAGCTACGTCGATCTGTGTTATCAGATTTGCGCTAGTTTAAAAATGCACCGAGATATCAACTGATATAAGTTCACACTTATATCCTCGATTTTCACCCTGAAGAATTAATTTTTTCGTTGAATAACATTGTCCATCGTCTTTGCCATGAAAAAAGGAATCTAAAAACATCTACTTTTCGCTAAATTATTTTGAAATTTTTCGAAAAAATTTTTGTCAAAATGTTTTTGGAAGCATTGTTGAGTGTACATGGAAACTCAACATACACTAATGCATCATTTTTCAAACGATCATAACTAATTTTTGTATCAAGCGTTTCTCAATGTAGTTTAGTGCATTCGATGCGGATTTTTAAGCTGCGTCGATCTGTGTTATCAGATTTGCGCTAGCTTAAAAATGCACCGCGATATCAACTGATATAAGTTCACACTTATATCCTCGATTTTCACCCTGAAGGAATAATTTTTTCGTTGAATAACATTGTCCATCGTCTTTGCCTTGAAAAATGGAATCTAAAAACATCTACTTTTTGCTAAATTATTTTGAAATTTTTCGAAAAAATTTTTGTCAAAATGTTTTTGGAAGCATTGTTGAGTGTACATGGAAACTCAACATACACTAATGCATCATTTTTCAAGGGATCATAACTAATTTTTGTATTAAGCGTTTCTCAATGTAGTATAGTGCATTCGATGCGGATTTTTAAGCTACGTCGATCTGTGTTATCAGATTTGCGCTAGTTTAAAAATGCACCGAGATATCAACTGATATAAGTTCACACTTATATCCTCGATTTTCACCCTGAAGAATTAATTTTTTCGTTGAATAACATTGTCCATCGTCTTTGCCATGAAAAAAGGAATCTAAAAACATCTACTTTTTGCTAAATTATTTTGAAATTTTTCGAAAAAATTTTTGTCAAAATGTTTTTGGAAGCATTGTTGAGTGTACATGGAAACTCAACATACACTAATGCATCATTTTTCAAACGATCATAACTTATTTTTGTATTAAGCGTTTCTCAATGTAGTATAGTGCATTCGATGCGGATTTTTAAGCTGCGTCCATCTGTGTTATCAGATTTGCGCTAGCTTAAAAATGCACCGCGATATCAACTGATATAAGTTCACACTTATATCCTCGATTTTCACCCTGAAGGAATAATTTTTTCGTTGAATAACATTGTCCATCGTCTTTGCCTTGAAAAATGGAATCTAAAAACATCTACTTTTTGCTAAATTATTTTGAAATTTTTCGAAAAAATTTTTGTCAAAATGTTTTTAGAAGCATTGTTGAGTGTACATGGAAACTCAACATACACTAATGCATCATTTTTCAAGGGATCATAACTAATTTTTGTATTAACCGTTTCTCAATGAAGTATAGTGCATTCGATGCGGATTTTTAAGCTGCGTCGATCTGTGTTATCAGATTTGCGCTAGCTTAAAAATGCACCGAGATATCAAATGATATAAGTTCACACTTATATCCTTGATTTTCACCCTGAAGAATTAATTTTTTCGTTGAATAACATTGTCCATCGTCTTTGCCTTGAAAAATGGAATCTAAAAACATCTACTTTTTGCTAAATTATTCTGAAATGTTTCGAAAAAATTTTTGTCAAAATGTTTTTGGAAGCAATGTTGAGTGTACATGGAAACTCAACATACACTAATGCATCATTTTTCAAACGATCATAACTAATTTTTGTATCAAGCGTTTCTCAATGTAGTTTAGTGCATTCGATGCGGATTTTTAAGCTGCGTCGATCTGTGTTATCAGATTTGCGCTAGCTTAAAAATGCACCGAGATATCAACTGATATAAGTTCACACTTATATCCTCGATTTTCACCCTGAAGGAATAATTTTTTCGTTGAATAACATTGTCCATCGTCTTTGCCTTGAAAAATGGAATCTAAAAACATCTACTTTTTGCTAAATTATTTTGAAATTTTTCGAAAAAATTTTTGTCAAAATGTTTTTGGAAGCATTGTTGAGTGTACATGGAAACTCAACATACACTAATGCATCATTTTTCAAGGGATCATAACTAATTTTTGTATTAAGCGTTTCTCAATGTAGTATAGTGCATTCGATGCGGATTTTTAAGCTACGTCGATCTGTGTTATCAGATTTGCGCTAGTTTAAAAATGCACCGAGATATCAACTGATATAAGTTCACACTTATATCCTCGATTTTCACCCTGAAGAATTAATTTTTTCGTTGAATAACATTGTCCATCGTCTTTGCCATGAAAAAAGGAATCTAAAAACATCTACTTTTTGCTAAATTATTTTGAAATTTTTCGAAAAAATTTTTGTCAAAATGTTTTTGGAAGCATTGTTGAGTGTACATGGAAACTCAACATACACTAATGCATCATTTTTCAAACGATCATAACTTATTTTTGTATTAAGCGTTTCTCAATGTAGTATAGTGCATTCGATGCGGATTTTTAAGCTGCGTCCATCTGTGTTATCAGATTTGCGCTAGCTTAAAAATGCACCGCGATATCAACTGATATAAGTTCACACTTATATCCTCGATTTTCACCCTGAAGGAATAATTTTTTCGTTGAATAACATTGTCCATCGTCTTTGCCTTGAAAAATGGAATCTAAAAACATCTACTTTTTGCTAAATTATTTTGAAATTTTTCGAAAAAATTTTTGTCAAAATGTTTTTGGAAGCATTGTTGAGTGTACATGGAAACTCAACATACACTAATGCATCATTTTTCAAGGGATCATAACTAATTTTTGTATTAAGCGTTTCTCAATGAAGTATAGTGCATTCGATGCGGATTTTTAAGCTGCGTCGATCTGTGTTATCAGATTTGCGCTAGCTTAAAAATGCACCGAGATATCAACTGATATAAGTTCACACTTATATCCTTGATTTTCACCCTGAAGAATTAATTTTTTCGTTGAATAACATTGTCCATCGTCTTTGCCTTGAAAAATGGAATCTAAAAACATCTACTTTTTGCTAAATTATTCTGAAATGTTTCGAAAAAATTTTTGTCAAAATGTTTTTGGAAGCAATGTTGAGTGTACATGGAAACTCAACATACACTAATGCATCATTTTTCAAACGATCATAACTAATTTTTGTATCAAGCGTTTCTCAATGTAGTTTAGTGCATTCGATGCGGATTTTTAAGCTGCGTCGATCTGTGTTATCAGATTTGCGCTAGCTTAAAAATGCACCGAGATATCAACTGATATAAGTTCACACTTATATCCTCGATTTTCACCCTGAAGGAATAATTTTTTCGTTGAATAACATTGTCCATCGTCTTTGCCTTGAAAAATGGAATCTAAAAACATCTACTTTTTGCTAAATTATTTTGAAATTTTTCGAAAAAAGTTTTGTCAAAATGTTTTTGGAAGCATTGTTGAGTGTACATGGAAACTCAACATACACTAATGCATCATTTTTCAAACGATCATAACTAATTTTTGTATTAAGCGTTTCTCAATGTAGTATAGTGCATTCGATGCGGATTTTTAAGCTGCGTCGATCTGTGTTATCAGATTTGCGCTAGTTTATAAATGCACCGAGATATCAACTGATATAAGTTCACACTTATATCCTCGATTTTCACCCTGAAGAATTAATTTTTTCGTTGAATAACATTGTCCATCGTCTTTGCCTTGAAAAATGGAATCTAAAAACATCTACTTTTTGCTAAATTATTTTGAAATTTTTCGAAAAAATTTTTGTCAAAATGTTTTTGGAAGCATTGTTGAGTGTACATGGAAACTCAACATACACTAATGCATCATTTTTCAAGGGATCATAACTAATTTTTGTATTAAGCGTTTCTCAATGAAGTATAGTGCATTCGATGCGGATTTTTAAGCTGCGTCGATCTGTGTTATCAGATTTGCGCTAGCTTAAAAATGCACCGAGATATCAACTGATATAAGTTCACACTTATATCCTCGATTTTCACCCTGAAGGAATAATTTTTTCGTTGAATAACATTGTCCATCGTCTTTGCCTTGAAAAATGGAATCTAAAAACATCTACTTTTTGCTAAATTATTTTGAAATTTTTCGAAAAAATTTTTGTCAAAATGTTTTTGGAAGCATTGTTGAGTGTACATGGAAACTCAACATACACTAATGCATCATTTTTCAAACGATCATAACTAATTTTTGTATCAAGCGTTTCTCAATGTAGTTTAGTGCATTCGATGCGGATTTTTAAGCTGCGTCGATCTGTGTTATCAGATTTGCGCTAGCTTAAAAATGCACCGCGATATCAACTGATATAAGTTCACACTTATATCCTCGATTTTCACCCTGAAGGAATAATTTTTTCGTTGAATAACATTGTCCATCGTCTTTGCCTTGAAAAATGGAATCTAAAAACATCTACTTTTTGCTAAATTATTTTGAAATTTTTCGAAAAAATTTTTGTCAAAATGTTTTTGGAAGCAATGTTGAGTGTACATGGAAACTCAACATACACTAATGCATCATTTTTCAAACGATCATAACTAACTTTTGTATCAAGCGTTTCTCAATGTAGTGTAGTGCATTCGATGCGGATTTTTAAGCTGCGTCGATCTGTGTTATCAGATTTGCGCTAGCTTAAAAATGCACCGAGATATCAACTGATATAAGTTCACACTTATATCCTCGATTTTCACCCTGAAGAATTAATTTTTTCGTTGAATAACATTGTCCATCGTCTTTGCCTTGAAAAAAGGAATCTAAAAACATCTACTTTTTGCTAAATTATTTTGAAATTTTTCGAAAAAATTTTTGTCAAAATGTTTTTGGAAGCATTGTTGAGTGTACATGGAAACTCAACATACACTAATGCATCATTTTTCAAACGATCATAACTAATTTTTGTATTAAGCGTTTCTCAATGTAGTATAGTGCATTCGATGCGGATTTTTAAGCTGCGTCGATCTGTGTTATCAGATTTGCGCTAGCTTAAAAATGCACCGAGATATCAACTGATATAAGTTCACACTTATATCCTCGATTTTCACCCTGAAGGAATAATTTTTTCGTTGAATAACATTGTCCATCGTCTTTGCCTTGAAGAAAGGAATCTAAAAACATCTACTTTTTGCTAAATTATTTTGAAATTTTTCGAAAAAATTTTTGTCAAAATGTTTTTGGAAGCAATGTTGAGTGTACATGGAAACTCAACATACACTAATGCATCATTTTTCAAACGATCATAACTAACTTTTGTATCAAGCGTTTCTCAATGTAGTTTAGTGCATTCGATGCGGATTTTTAAGCTGCGTCGATCTGTGTTATCAGAGTTGCGCTAGCTTAAAAATGCACCGAGATATCAACTGATATAAGTTCACACTTATATCCTCGATTTTCACCCTGAAGGAATAATTTTTTCGTTGAATAACATTGTCCATCGTCTTTGCCTTGAAAAATGGAATCTAAAAACATCTACTTTTTGCTAAATTATTTTGAAATTTTTCGAAAAAATTTTTGTCAAAATGTTTTTGGAAGCATTGTTGAGTGTACATGGAAACTCAACATACACTAATGCATCATTTTTCAAGGGATCATAACTAATTTTTGTATTAAGCGTTTCTCAATGTAGTATAGTGCATTCGATGCGGATTTTTAAGCTACGTCGATCTGTGTTATCAGATTTGCGCTAGTTTAAAAATGCACCGAGATATCAACTGATATAAGTTCACACTTATATCCTCGATTTTCACCCTGAAGAATTAATTTTTTCGTTGAATAACATTGTCCATCGTCTTTGCCATGAAAAAAGGAATCTAAAAACATCTACTTTTTGCTAAATTATTTTGAAATTTTTCGAAAAAATTTTTGTCAAAATGTTTTTGGAAGCATTGTTGAGTGTACATGGAAACTCAACATACACTAATGCATCATTTTTCAAACGATCATAACTTATTTTTGTATTAAGCGTTTCTCAATGTAGTATAGTGCATTCGATGCGGATTTTTAAGCTGCGTCCATCTGTGTTATCAGATTTGCGCTAGCTTAAAAATGCACCGCGATATCAACTGATATAAGTTCACACTTATATCCTCGATTTTCACCCTGAAGGAATAATTTTTTCGTTGAATAACATTGTCCATCGTCTTTGCCTTGAAAAATGGAATCTAAAAACATCTACTTTTTGCTAAATTATTTTGAAATTTTTCGAAAAAATTTTTGTCAAAATGTTTTTGGAAGCATTGTTGAGTGTACATGGAAACTCAACATACACTAATGCATCATTTTTCAAGGGATCATAACTAATTTTTGTATTAAGCGTTTCTCAATGAAGTATAGTGCATTCGATGCGGATTTTTAAGCTGCGTCGATCTGTGTTATCAGATTTGCGCTAGCTTAAAAATGCACCGAGATATCAACTGATATAAGTTCACACTTATATCCTTGATTTTCACCCTGAAGAATTAATTTTTTCGTTGAATAACATTGTCCATCGTCTTTGCCTTGAAAAATGGAATCTAAAAACATCTACTTTTTGCTAAATTATTCTGAAATGTTTCGAAAAAATTTTTGTCAAAATGTTTTTGGAAGCAATGTTGAGTGTACATGGAAACTCAACATACACTAATGCATCATTTTTCAAACGATCATAACTAATTTTTGTATCAAGCGTTTCTCAATGTAGTTTAGTGCATTCGATGCGGATTTTTAAGCTGCGTCGATCTGTGTTATCAGATTTGCGCTAGCTTAAAAATGCACCGAGATATCAACTGATATAAGTTCACACTTATATCCTCGATTTTCACCCTGAAGGAATAATTTTTTCGTTGAATAACATTGTCCATCGTCTTTGCCTTGAAAAATGGAATCTAAAAACATCTACTTTTTGCTAAATTATTTTGAAATTTTTCGAAAAAAGTTTTGTCAAAATGTTTTTGGAAGCATTGTTGAGTGTACATGGAAACTCAACATACACTAATGCATCATTTTTCAAACGATCATAACTAATTTTTGTATTAAGCGTTTCTCAATGTAGTATAGTGCATTCGATGCGGATTTTTAAGCTGCGTCGATCTGTGTTATCAGATTTGCGCTAGTTTATAAATGCACCGAGATATCAACTGATATAAGTTCACACTTATATCCTCGATTTTCACCCTGAAGAATTAATTTTTTCGTTGAATAACATTGTCCATCGTCTTTGCCTTGAAAAATGGAATCTAAAAACATCTACTTTTTGCTAAATTATTTTGAAATTTTTCGAAAAAATTTTTGTCAAAATGTTTTTGGAAGCATTGTTGAGTGTACATGGAAACTCAACATACACTAATGCATCATTTTTCAAGGGATCATAACTAATTTTTGTATTAAGCGTTTCTCAATGAAGTATAGTGCATTCGATGCGGATTTTTAAGCTGCGTCGATCTGTGTTATCAGATTTGCGCTAGCTTAAAAATGCACCGAGATATCAACTGATATAAGTTCACACTTATATCCTCGATTTTCACCCTGAAGGAATAATTTTTTCGTTGAATAACATTGTCCATCGTCTTTGCCTTGAAAAATGGAATCTAAAAACATCTACTTTTTGCTAAATTATTTTGAAATTTTTCGAAAAAATTTTTGTCAAAATGTTTTTGGAAGCATTGTTGAGTGTACATGGAAACTCAACATACACTAATGCATCATTTTTCAAACGATCATAACTAATTTTTGTATCAAGCGTTTCTCAATGTAGTTTAGTGCATTCGATGCGGATTTTTAAGCTGCGTCGATCTGTGTTATCAGATTTGCGCTAGCTTAAAAATGCACCGCGATATCAACTGATATAAGTTCACACTTATATCCTCGATTTTCACCCTGAAGGAATAATTTTTTCGTTGAATAACATTGTCCATCGTCTTTGCCTTGAAAAATGGAATCTAAAAACATCTACTTTTTGCTAAATTATTTTGAAATTTTTCGAAAAAATTTTTGTCAAAATGTTTTTGGAAGCAATGTTGAGTGTACATGGAAACTCAACATACACTAATGCATCATTTTTCAAACGATCATAACTAACTTTTGTATCAAGCGTTTCTCAATGTAGTGTAGTGCATTCGATGCGGATTTTTAAGCTGCGTCGATCTGTGTTATCAGATTTGCGCTAGCTTAAAAATGCACCGAGATATCAACTGATATAAGTTCACACTTATATCCTCGATTTTCACCCTGAAGAATTAATTTTTTCGTTGAATAACATTGTCCATCGTCTTTGCCTTGAAAAAAGGAATCTAAAAACATCTACTTTTTGCTAAATTATTTTGAAATTTTTCGAAAAAATTTTTGTCAAAATGTTTTTGGAAGCATTGTTGAGTGTACATGGAAACTCAACATACACTAATGCATCATTTTTCAAACGATCATAACTAATTTTTGTATTAAGCGTTTCTCAATGTAGTATAGTGCATTCGATGCGGATTTTTAAGCTGCGTCGATCTGTGTTATCAGATTTGCGCTAGCTTAAAAATGCACCGAGATATCAACTGATATAAGTTCACACTTATATCCTCGATTTTCACCCTGAAGGAATAATTTTTTCGTTGAATAACATTGTCCATCGTCTTTGCCTTGAAGAAAGGAATCTAAAAACATCTACTTTTTGCTAAATTATTTTGAAATTTTTCGAAAAAATTTTTGTCAAAATGTTTTTGGAAGCAATGTTGAGTGTACATGGAAACTCAACATACACTAATGCATCATTTTTCAAACGATCATAACTAACTTTTGTATCAAGCGTTTCTCAATGTAGTTTAGTGCATTCGATGCGGATTTTTAAGCTGCGTCGATCTGTGTTATCAGAGTTGCGCTAGCTTAAAAATGCACCGAGATATCAACTGATATAAGTTCACACTTATATCCTCGATTTTCACCCTGAAGGAATAATTTTTTCGTTGAATAACATTGTCCATCGTCTTTGCCTTGAAAAATGGAATCTAAAAACATCTACTTTTTGCTAAATTATTCTGAAATGTTTCGAAAAAATTTTTGTCAAAATGTTTTTGGAAGCATTGTTGAGTGTACATGGAAACTCAACATACACTAATGCATCATTTTTCAAACGATCATAACTAACTTTTGTATCAAGCGTTTCTCAATGTAGTTTAGTGCATTCGATGCGGATTTTTAAGCTGCGTCGATCTGTGTTATCAGAGTTGCGCTAGCTTAAAAATGCACCGAGATATCAACTGATATAAGTTCACACTTATATCCTCGATTTTCACCCTGAAGGAATAATTTTTTCGTTGAATAACATTGTCCATCGTCTTTGCCTTGAAAAATGGAATCTAAAAACATCTACTTTTCGCTAAATTATTCTGAAATGTTTCGAAAAAATTTTTGTCAAAATGTTTTTGGAAGCATTGTTGAGTGTACATGGAAACTCAACATACACTAATGCATCATTTTTCAAACGATCATAACTAACTTTTGTATCAAGCGTTTCTCAATGTAGTTTAGTGCATTCGATGCGGATTTTCAAGCTGCGTCGATCTGTGTTATCAGATTTGCGCTAGCTTAAAAATGCACCGAGATATCAACTGATATAAGTTCACACTTATATCCTCGATTTTCACCCTGAAGGAATAATTTTTTCGTTGAATAACATTGTCCATCGTCTTTGCCTTGAAAAATGGAATCTAAAAACATCTACTTTTTGCTAAATTATTTTGAAATTTTTCGAAAAAATTTTTGTCAAAATGTTTTTGGAAGCATTGTTGAGTGTACATGGAAACTCAACATAAACTAATGCATCATTTTTCAAACGATCATAACTAATTTTTGTATTAAGCGTTTCTCAATGTAGTATAGTGCATTCGATGCGGATTTTTAAGCTGCGTCGATCTGTGTTATCAGATTTGCGCTAGTTTATAAATGCACCGAGATATCAACTGATATAAGTTCACACTTATATCCTCGATTTTCACCCTGAAGAATTAATTTTTTCGTTGAATAACATTGTCCATCGTCTTTGCCTTGAAAAATGGAATCTAAAAACATCTACTTTTTGCTAAATTATTTTGAAATTTTTCGAAAAAATTTTTGTCAAAATGTTTTTGGAAGCATTGTTGAGTGTACATGGAAACTCAACATACACTAATGCATCATTTTTCAAACGATCATAACTAATTTTTGTATTAAGCGTTTCTCAATGTAGTATAGTGCATTCGATGCGGATTTTTAAGCTGCGTCGATCTGTGTTATCAGATTTGCGCTAGTTTATAAATGCACCGAGATATCAACTGATATAAGTTCACACTTATATCCTCGATTTTCACCCTGAAGGAATAATTTTTTCGTTGAATAACATTGTCCATCGTCTTTGCCTTGAAAAATGGAATCTAAAAACATCTACTTTTTGCTAAATTATTTTGAAATTTTTCGAAAAAATTTTTGTCAAAATGTTTTTGGAAGCATTGTTGAGTGTACATGGAAACTCAACATACACTAATGCATCATTTTTCAAACGATCATAACTAATTTTTGTATCAAGCGTTTCTCAATGTAGTTTAGTGCATTCGATGCGGATTTTTAAGCTGCGTCGATCTGTGTTATCAGATTTGCGCTAGCTTAAAAATGCACCGCGATATCAACTGATATAAGTTCACACTTATATCCTCGATTTTCACCCTGAAGGAATAATTTTTTCGTTGAATAACATTGTCCATCGTCTTTGCCTTGAAAAATGGAATCTAAAAACATCTACTTTTTGCTAAATTATTTTGAAATTTTTCGAAAAAATTTTTGTCAAAATGTTTTTGGAAGCAATGTTGAGTGTACATGGAAACTCAACATACACTAATGCATCATTTTTCAAACGATCATAACTAATTTTTGTATCAAGCGTTTCTCAATGTAGTGTAGTGCATTCGATGCGGATTTTTAAGCTGCGTCGATCTGTGTTATCAGATTTGCGCTAGCTTAAAAATGCACCGAGATATCAACTGATATAAGTTCACACTTATATCCTCGATTTTCACCCTGAAGAATTAATTTTTTCGTTGAATAACATTGTCCATCGTCTTTGCCTTGAAAAAAGGAATCTAAAAACATCTACTTTTTGCTAAATTATTTTGAAATTTTTCGAAAAAATTTTTGTCAAAATGTTTTTGGAAGCATTGTTGAGTGTACATGGAAACTCAACATACACTAATGCATCATTTTTCAAACGATCATAACTAATTTTTGTATTAAGCGTTTCTCAATGTAGTATAGTGCATTCGATGCGGATTTTTAAGCTGCGTCGATCTGTGTTATCAGATTTGCGCTAGCTTAAAAATGCACCGAGATATCAACTGATATAAGTTCACACTTATATCCTCGATTTTCACCCTGAAGGAATAATTTTTTCGTTGAATAACATTGTCCATCGTCTTTGCCTTGAAGAAAGGAATCTAAAAACATCTACTTTTTGCTAAATTATTTTGAAATTTTTCGAAAAAATTTTTGTCAAAATGTTTTTGGAAGCAATGTTGAGTGTACATGGAAACTCAACATACACTAATGCATCATTTTTCAAACGATCATAACTAACTTTTGTATCAAGCGTTTCTCAATGTAGTTTAGTGCATTCGATGCGGATTTTTAAGCTGCGTCGATCTGTGTTATCAGATTTGCGCTAGCTTAAAAATGCACCGAGATATCAACTGATATAAGTTCACACTTATATCCTCGATTTTCACCCTGAAGGAATAATGTTTTCGTTGAATAACATTGTCCATCGTCTTTGCCTTGAAAAATGGAATCTAAAAACATCTACTTTTTGCTAAATTATTCTGAAATGTTTCGAAAAAATTTTTGTCAAAATGTTTTTGGAAGCATTGTTGAGTGTACATGGAAACTCAACATACACTAATGCATCATTTTTCAAACGATCATAACTAACTTTTGTATCAAGCGTTTCTCAATGTAGTTTAGTGCATTCGATGCGGATTTTCAAGCTGCGTCGATCTGTGTTATCAGATTTGCGCTAGCTTAAAAATGCACCGAGATATCAACTGATATAAGTTCACACTTATATCCTCGATTTTCACCCTGAAGGAATAATTTTTTCGTTGAATAACATTGTCCATCGTCTTTGCCTTGAAAAATGGAATCTAAAAACATCTACTTTTTGCTAAATTATTTTGAAATTTTTCGAAAAAATTTTTGTCAAAATGTTTTTGGAAGCATTGTTGAGTGTACATGGAAACTCAACATACACTAATGCATCATTTTTCAAACGATCATAACTAATTTTTGTATTAAGCGTTTCTCAATGTAGTATAGTGCATTCGATGCGGATTTTTAAGCTACGTCGATCTGTGTTATCAGATTTGCGCTATTTTAAAAATGCACCGAGATATCAACTGATATAAGTTCACACTTATATCCTCGATTTTCACCCTGAAGAATTAATTTTTTTGTTGAATAACATTGTCCATCGTCTTTGCCATGAAAAATGGAATCTAAAAACATCTACTTTTTGCTAAATTATTTTGAAATTTTTCGAAAAAATTTTTGTCAAAATGTTTTTGGAAGCATTGTTGAGTGTACATGGAAACTCAACATACACTAATGCATCTTTTTCAAACGATCATAACTAATTTTTGTATTAAGCGTTTCTCAATGTAGTATAGTGCATTCGATGCGGATTTTTAAGCTGCGTCGATCTGTGTTATCAGATTTGCGCTAGCTTAAAAATGCACCGAGATATCAACTGATATAAGTTCACACTTATATCCTCGATTTTCACCCTGAAGGAATAATTTTTTCGTTGAATAACATTGTCCATCGTCTTTGCCTTGAAAAAAGAAATCTAAAAACATCTACTTTTTGCTAAATTATTTTGAAATTTTTCGAAAAAATTTTTGTCAAAATGTTTTTGGAAGCATTGTTGAGTGTACATGGAAACTCAACATACACTAATGCATCATTTTTCAAGGGATCATAACTAATTTTTGTATTAAGCGTTTCTCAATGAAGTATAGTGCATTCGATGCGGATTTTTAAGCTGCGTCGATCTGTGTTATCAGATTTGCGCTAGCTTAAAAATGCACCGAGATATCAACTGATATAAGTTCACACTTATATCCTTGATTTTCACCCTGAAGAATTAATTTTTTCGTTGAATAACATTGTCCATCGTCTTTGCCTTGAAAAATGGAATCTAAAAACATCTACTTTTTGCTAAATTATTCTGAAATGTTTCGAAAAAATTTTTGTCAAAATGTTTTTGGAAGCAATGTTGAGTGTACATGGAAACTCAACATACACTAATGCATCATTTTTCAAACGATCATAACTAATTTTTGTATTAAGCGTTTCTCAATGTAGTATAGTGCATTCGATGCGGATTTTTAAGCTGCGTCGATCTGTGTTATCAGATTTGCGCTAGTTTATAAATGCACCGAGATATCAACTGATATAAGTTCACACTTATATCCTCGATTTTCACCCTGAAGAATTAATTTTTTCGTTGAATAACATTGTCCATCGTCTTTGCCTTGAAAAATGGAATCTAAAAACATCTACTTTTTGCTAAATTATTTTGAAATTTTTCGAAAAAATTTTTGTCAAAATGTTTTTGGAAGCATTGTTGAGTGTACATGGAAACTCAACATACACTAATGCATCATTTTTCAAGGGATCATAACTAATTTTTGTATTAAGCGTTTCTCAATGAAGTATAGTGCATTCGATGCGGATTTTTAAGCTGCGTCGATCTGTGTTATCAGATTTGCGCTAGCTTAAAAATGCACCGAGATATCAACTGATATAAGTTCACACTTATATCCTTGATTTTCACCCTGAAGAATTAATTTTTTCGTTGAATAACATTGTCCATCGTCTTTGCCTTGAAAAATGGAATCTAAAAACATCTACTTTTTGCTAAATTATTCTGAAATGTTTCGAAAAAATTTTTGTCAAAATGTTTTTGGAAGCAATGTTGAGTGTACATGGAAACTCAACATACACTAATGCATCATTTTTCAAACGATCATAACTAATTTTTGTATCAAGCGTTTCTCGATGTAGTTTAGTGCATTCGATGCGGATTTTTAAGCTGCGTCGATCTGTGTTATCAGATTTGCGCTAGCTTAAAAATGCACCGAGATATCAACTGATATAAGTTCACACTTATATCCTCGATTTTCACCCTGAAGGAATAATTTTTTCGTTGAATAACATTGTCCATCGTCTTTGCCTTGAAAAATGGAATCTAAAAACATCTACTTTTTGCTAAATTATTTTGAAATTTTTCGAAAAAATTTTTGTCAAAATGTTTTTGGAAGCATTGTTGAGTGTACATGGAAACTCAACATACACTAATGCATCTTTTTCAAACGATCATAACTAATTTTTGTATTAAGCGTTTCTCAATGTAGTATAGTGCATTCGATGCGGATTTTTAAGCTGCGTCGATCTGTGTTATCAGATTTGCGCTAGCTTAAAAATGCACCGAGATATCAACTGATATAAGTTCACACTTATATCCTCGATTTTCACCCTGAAGGAATAATTTTTTCGTTGAATAACATTGTCCATCGTCTTTGCCTTGAAGAAAGGAATCTAAAAACATCTACTTTTTGCTAAATTATTTTGAAATTTTTCGAAAAAATTTTTGTCAAAATGTTTTTGGAAGCATTGTTGAGTGTACATGGAAACTCAACATACACTAATGCATCATTTTTCAAACGATCATAACTAATTTTTGTATTAAGCGTTTCTCAATGTAGTATAGTGCATTCGATGCGAATTTTTAAGCTACGTCGATCTGTGTTATCAGATTTGCGCTAGTTTAAAAATGCACCGAGATATCAACTGATATAAGTTCACACTTATATCCTCGATTTTCACCCTGAAGAATTAATTTTTTCGTTGAATAACATTGTCCATCGTCTTTGCCATGAAAAATGGAATCTAAAAACATCTACTTTTTGCTAAATTATTTTGAAATTTTTCGAAAAAATTTTTGTCAAAATGTTTTTGGAAGCATTGTTGAGTGTACATGGAAACTCAACATACACTAATGCATCTTTTTCAAACGATCATAACTAATTTTTGTATTAAGCGTTTCTCAATGTAGTATAGTGCATTCGATGCGGATTTTTAAGCTGCGTCGATCTGTGTTATCAGATTTGCGCTAGCTTAAAAATGCACCGAGATATCAACTGATATAAGTTCACACTTATATCCTCGATTTTCACCCTGAAGGAATGATTTTTTCGTTGAATAACATTGTCCATCGTCTTTGCCTTGAAAAATGGAATCTAAAAACATCTACTTTTTGCTAAATTATTTTGAAATTTTTCGAAAAAATTTTTGTCAAAATGTTTTTGGAAGCATTGTTGAGTGTACATGGAAACTCAACATACACTAATGCATCATTTTTCAAGGGATCATAACTAATTTTTGTATTAAGCGTTTCTCAATGAAGTATAGTGCATTCGATGCGGATTTTTAAGCTGCGTCGATCTGTGTTATCAGATTTGCGCTAGCTTAAAAATGCACCGAGATATCAACTGATATAAGTTCACACTTATATCCTTGATTTTCACCCTGAAGAATTAATTTTTTCGTTGAATAACATTGTCCATCGTCTTTGCCTTGAAAAATGGAATCTAAAAACATCTACTTTTTGCTAAATTATTCTGAAATGTTTCGAAAAAATTTTTGTCAAAATGTTTTTGGAAGCAATGTTGAGTGTACATGGAAACTCAACATACACTAATGCATCATTTTTCAAACGATCATAACTAATTTTTGTATCAAGCGTTTCTCGATGTAGTTTAGTGCATTCGATG
Source organism: Auanema rhodensis (assembly GCA_964057225.1). NCBI lineage: Eukaryota > Metazoa > Nematoda > Chromadorea > Rhabditida > Rhabditidae > Auanema > Auanema rhodense. The sequence continues at coordinate 221,406 of OZ059895.1, forward strand.
CGGATTTTTAAGCTGCGTCGATCTGTGTTATCAGATTTGCGCTAGCTTAAAAATGCACCGAGATATCAACTGATATAAGTTCACACTTATATCCTCGATTTTCACCCTGAAGGAATAATTTTTTCGTTGAATAACATTGTCCATCGTCTTTGCCTTGAAAAATGGAATCTAAAAACATCTACTTTTTGCTAAATTATTTTGAAATTTTTCGAAAAAATTTTTGTCAAAATGTTTTTGGAAGCATTGTTGAGTGTACATGGAAACTCAACATACACTAATGCATCTTTTTCAAACGATCATAACTAATTTTTGTATTAAGCGTTTCTCAATGTAGTATAGTGCATTCGATGCGGATTTTTAAGCTGCGTCGATCTGTGTTATCAGATTTGCGCTAGCTTAAAAATGCACCGAGATATCAACTGATATAAGTTCACACTTATATCCTCGATTTTCACCCTGAAGGAATAATTTTTTCGTTGAATAACACTGTCCATCGTCTTTGCCTTGAAGAAAGGAATCTAAAAACATCTACTTTTTGCTAAATTATTTTGAAATTTTTCGAAAAAATTTTTGTCAAAATGTTTTTGGAAGCATTGTTGAGTGTACATGGAAACTCAACATACACTAATGCATCATTTTTCAAACGATCATAACTAATTTTTGTATTAAGCGTTTCTCAATGTAGTATAGTGCATTCGATGCGGATTTTTAAGCTGCGTCGATCTTTGTTATCAGATTTGCGCTAGCTTAAAAATGCACCGAGATATCAACTGATATAAGTTCACACTTATATCCTCGATTTTCACCCTGAAGGAATAATTTTTTCGTTGAATAACATTGTCCATCGTCTTTGCCTTGAAAAATGAAATCTAAAAACATCTACTTTTTGTTAAATTATTTTGAAATTTTTCGAAAAAATTTTTGTCAAAATGTTTTTGGAAGCATTGTTGAGTGTACATGGAAACTCAACATACACTAATGCATCATTTTTCAAACGATCATAACTAATTTTTGTATCAAGCGTTTCTCAATGTAGTTTAGTGCATTCGATGCGGATTTTTAAGCTGCGTCGATCTGTGTTATCAGATTTGCGCTAGCTTAAAAATGCACCGAGATATCAACTGATTTAAGTTCACACTTATATCCTCGATTTTCACCCTGAAGGAATAATTTTTTCGTTGAATAACATTGTCCATCGTCTTTGCCTTGAAAAATGGAATCTAAAAACATCTACTTTTTGCTAAATTATTCTGAAATGTTTCGAAAAAATTTTTGTCAAAATGTTTTTGGAAGCATTGTTGAGTGTACATGGAAACTCAACATACACTAATGCATCATTTTTCAAACGATCATAACTAATTTTTGTATCAAGCGTTTCTCAATGTAGTTTAGTGCATTCGATGCGGATTTTTAAGCTGCGTCGATCTGTGTTATCAGATTTGCGCTAGCTTAAAAATGCACCGAGATATCAACTGATATAAGTTCACACTTATATCCTCGATTTTCACCCTGAAGGAATAATTTTTTCGTTGAATAACATTGTCCATCGTCTTTGCCTTGAAAAATGGAATCTAAAAACATCTACTTTTTGCTAAATTATTTTGAAATTTTTCGAAAAAATTTTTGTCAAAATGTTTTTGGAAGCATTGTTGAGTGTACATGGAAACTCAACATACACTAATGCATCATTTTTCAAACGATCATAACTAATTTTTGTATCAAGCGTTTCTCAATGTAGTTTAGTGCATTCGATGCGGATTTTTAAGCTGCGTCGATCTGTGTTATCAGATTTGCGCTAGTTTATAAATGCACCGAGATATCAACTGATATAAGTTCACACTTATATCCTCGATTTTCACCCTGAAGGAATAATTTTTTCGTTGAATAACATTGTCCATCGTCTTTGCCTTGAAAAATGGAATCTAAAAACATCTACTTTTTGCTAAATTATTTTGAAATTTTTCGAAAAAATTTTTGTCAAAATGTTTTTGGAAGCATTGTTGAGTGTACATGGAAACTCAACATACACTAATGCATCTTTTTCAAACGATCATAACTAATTTTTGTATTAAGCGTTTCTCAATGTAGTATAGTGCATTCGATGCGGATTTTTAAGCTGCGTCGATCTGTGTTATCAGATTTGCGCTAGCTTAAAAATGCACCGAGATATCAACTGATATAAGTTCACACTTATATCCTCGATTTTCACCCTGAAGGAATAATTTTTTCGTTGAATAACATTGTCCATCGTCTTTGCCTTGAAGAAAGGAATCTAAAAACATCTACTTTTTGCTAAATTATTTTGAAATTTTTCGAAAAAATTTTTGTCAAAATGTTTTTGGAAGCATTGTTGAGTGTACATGGAAACTCAACATACACTAATGCATCATTTTTCAAACGATCATAACTAATTTTTGTATTAAGCGTTTCTCAATGTAGTATAGTGCATTCGATGCGGATTTTTAAGCTGCGTCGATCTGTGTTATCAGATTTGCGCTAGCTTAAAAATGCACCGAGATATCAACTGATATAAGTTCACACTTATATCCTCGATTTTCACCCTGAAGGAATAATTTTTTCGTTGAATAACATTGTCCATCGTCTTTGCCTTGAAAAATGGAATCTAAAAACATCTACTTTTTGCTAAATTATTTTGAAATTTTTCGAAAAAATTTTTGTCAAAATGTTTTTGGAAGCATTGTTGAGTGTACATGGAAACTCAACATACACTAATGCATCATTTTTCAAACGATCATAACTAATTTTTGTATCAAGCGTTTCTCAATGTAGTTTAGTGCATTCGATGCGGATTTTTAAGCTGCGTCGATCTGTGTTATCAGATTTGCGCTAGCTTAAAAATGCACCGAGATATCAACTGATATAAGTTCACACTTATATCCTCGATTTTCACCCTGAAGGAATAATTTTTTCGTTGAATAACATTGTCCATCGTCTTTGCCTTGAAAAATGGAATCTAAAAACATCTACTTTTTGCTAAATTATTCTGAAATGTTTCGAAAAAATTTTTGTCAAAATGTTTTTGGAAGCATTGTTGAGTGTACATGGAAACTCAACATACACTAATGCATCATTTTTCAAACGATCATAACTAATTTTTGTATCAAGCGTTTCTCAATGTAGTTTAGTGCATTCGATGCGGATTTTTAAGCTGCGTCGATCTGTGTTATCAGATTTGCGCTAGCTTAAAAATGCACCGAGATATCAACTGATATAAGTTCACACTTATATCCTCGATTTTCACCCTGAAGGAATAATTTTTTCGTTGAATAACATTGTCCATCGTCTTTGCCTTGAAAAATGGAATCTAAAAACATCTACTTTTTGCTAAATTATTTTGAAATTTTTCGAAAAAATTTTTGTCAAAATGTTTTTGGAAGCATTGTTGAGTGTACATGGAAACTCAACATACACTAATGCATCATTTTTCAAACGATCATAACTAATTTTTGTATTAAGCGTTTCTCAATGTAGTATAGTGCATTCGATGCGGATTTTTAAGCTGCGTCGATCTGTGTTATCAGATTTGCGCTAGTTTATAAATGCACCGAGATATCAACTGATATAAGTTCACACTTATATCCTCGATTTTCACCCTGAAGGAATAATTTTTTCGTTGAATAACATTGTCCATTGTCTTTGCCTTGAAAAATGGAATCTAAAAACATCTACTTTTTGCTAAATTATTTTGAAATTTTTCGAAAAAATTTTTGTCAAAATGTTTTTGGAAGCATTGTTGAGTGTACATGGAAACTCAACATACACTAATGCATCATTTTTCAAACGATCATAACTAATTTTTGTATTAAGCGTTTCTCAATGTAGTATAGTGCATTCGATGCGGATTTTTAAGCTGCGTCGATCTGTGTTATCAGATTTGCGCTAGCTTAAAAATGCACCGAGATATCAACTGATATAAGTTCACACTTATATCCTCGATTTTCACCCTGAAGGAATAATTTTTTCGTTGAATAACATTGTCCATCGTCTTTGCCTTGAAAAAAGGAATCTAAAAACATCTACTTTTTGCTAAATTATTTTGAAATTTTTCGAAAAAATTTTTGTCAAAATGTTTTTGGAAGCATTGTTGAGTGTACATGGAAACTCAACATACACTAATGCATCATTTTTCAAACGATCATAACTAATTTTTGTATTAAGCGTTTCTCGATGTAGTATAGTGCATTCGATGCGGATTTTTAAGCTGCGTCGATCTGTGTTATCAGATTTGCGCTAACTTAAAAATGCACCGAGATATCAACTGATATAAGTTCACACTTATATCCTCGATTTTCACCCTGAAGGAATAATTTTTTCGTTGAATAACATTGTCCATCGTCTTTGCCTTGAAAAAAGAAATCTAAAAACATCTACTTTTTGCTAAATTATTTTGAAATTTTTCGAAAAAATTTTTGTCAAAATGTTTTTGGAAGCAATGTTGAGTGTACATGGAAACTCAACATACACTAATGCATCATTTTTCAAACGATCATAACTAATTTTTGTATTAAGCGTTTCTCAATGTAGTATAGTGCATTCGATGCGGATTTTTAAGCTGCGTCGATCTGTGTTATCAGATTTGCGCTAGCTTGAAAATGCACCGAGATATCAACTGATATAAGTTCACACTTATATCCTCGATTTTCACCCTGAAGGAATAATTTTTTCGTTGAATAACATTGTCCATCGTCTTTGCCTTGAAAAAAGGAATCTAAAAACATCTACTTTTTGCTAAATTATTTTGAAATTTTTCGAAAAAATTTTTGTCAAAATGTTTTTGGAAGCAATGTTGAGTGTACATGGAAACTCAACATACACTAATGCATCATTTTTCAAACGATCATAACTAATTTTTGTATTAAGCGTTTCTCAATGTAGTATAGTGCATTCGATGCGGATTTTTAAGCTGCGTCGATCTGTGTTATCAGATTTGCGCTAGCTTAAAAATGCACCGAGATATCAACTGATATAAGTTCACACTTATATCCTCGATTTTCACCCTGAAGGAATAATTTTTTCGTTGAATAACATTGTCCATCGTCTTTGCCTTGAAAAATGGAATCTAAAAACATCTACTTTTTGCTAAATTATTTTGAAATTTTTCGAAAAAATTTTTGTCAAAATGTTTTTGGAAGCATTGTTGAGTGTACATGGAAACTCAACATACACTAATGCATCATTTTTCAAACGATCATAACTAATTTTTGTATTAAGCGTTTCTCAATGTAGTATAGTGCATTCGATGCGGATTTTTAAGCTGCGTCGATCTGTGTTATCAGATTTGCGCTAGTTTATAAATGCACCGAGATATCAACTGATATAAGTTCACACTTATATCCTCGATTTTCACCCTGAAGGAATAATTTTTTCGTTGAATAACATTGTCCATTGTCTTTGCCTTGAAAAATGGAATCTAAAAACATCTACTTTTTGCTAAATTATTTTGAAATTTTTCGAAAAAATTTTTGTCAAAATGTTTTTGGAAGCATTGTTGAGTGTACATGGAAACTCAACATACACTAATGCATCATTTTTCAAACGATCATAACTAATTTTTGTATTAAGCGTTTCTCAATGTAGTATAGTGCATTCGATGCGGATTTTTAAGCTGCGTCGATCTGTGTTATCAGATTTGCGCTAGTTTATAAATGCACCGAGATATCAACTGATATAAGTTCACACTTATATCCTCGATTTTCACCCTGAAGGAATAATTTTTTCGTTGAATAACATTGTCCATTGTCTTTGCCTTGAAAAATGGAATCTAAAAACATCTACTTTTTGCTAAATTATTTTGAAATTTTTCGAAAAAATTTTTGTCAAAATGTTTTTGGAAGCATTGTTGAGTGTACATGGAAACTCAACATACACTAATGCATCATTTTTCAAACGATCATAACTAATTTTTGTATTAAGCGTTTCTCGATGTAGTATAGTGCATTCGATGCGGATTTTTAAGCTGCGTCGATCTGTGTTATCAGATTTGCGCTAGTTTATAAATGCACCGAGATATCAACTGATATAAGTTCACACTTATATCCTCGATTTTCACCCTGAAGGAATAATTTTTTCGTTGAATAACATTGTCCATCGGCTTTGCCTTGAAAAATGGAATCTAAAAACATCTACTTTTTGCTAAATTATTTTGAAATTTTTCGAAAAAATTTTTGTCAAAATGTTTTTGGAAGCATTGTTGAGTGTACATGGAAACTCAACATACACTAATGCATCATTTTTCAAACGATCATAACTAATTTTTGTATCAAGCGTTTCTCAATGTAGTTTAGTGCATTCAATGCGGATTTTTAAGCTGCGTCGATCTGTGTTATCAGATTTGCGCTAGTTTATAAATGCACCGAGATATCAACTGATATAAGTTCACACTTATATCCTCGATTTTCACCCTGAAGGAATAATTTTTTCGTTGAATAACATTGTCCATCGTCTTTGCCTTGAAAAATGGAATCTAAAAACATCTACTTTTTGCTAAATTATTTTGAAATTTTTCGAAAAAATTTTTGTCAAAATGTTTTTGGAAGCATTGTTGAGTGTACATGGAAACTCAACATACACTAATGCATCATTTTTCAAACGATCATAACTAATTTTTGTATTAAGCGTTTCTCAATGTAGTATAGTGCATTCGATGCGGATTTTTAAGCTGCGTCGATCTGTGTTATCAGATTTGCGCTAGTTTATAAATGCACCGAGATATCAACTGATATAAGTTCACACTTATATCCTCGATTTTCACCCTGAAGGAATAATTTTTTCGTTGAATAACATTGTCCATTGTCTTTGCCTTGAAAAATGGAATCTAAAAACATCTACTTTTTGCTAAATTATTTTGAAATTTTTCGAAAAAATTTTTGTCAAAATGTTTTTGGAAGCATTGTTGAGTGTACATGGAAACTCAACATACACTAATGCATCATTTTTCAAACGATCATAACTAATTTTTGTATTAAGCGTTTCTCGATGTAGTATAGTGCATTCGATGCGGATTTTTAAGCTGCGTCGATCTGTGTTATCAGATTTGCGCTAACTTAAAAATGCACCGAGATATCAACTGATATAAGTTCACACTTATATCCTCGATTTTCACCCTGAAGGAATAATTTTTTCGTTGAATAACATTGTCCATCGGCTTTGCCTTGAAAAATGGAATCTAAAAACATCTACTTTTTGCTAAATTATTTTGAAATTTTTCGAAAAAATTTTTGTCAAAATGTTTTTGGAAGCATTGTTGAGTGTACATGGAAACTCAACATACACTAATGCATCATTTTTCAAACGATCATAACTAATTTTTGTATCAAGCGTTTCTCAATGTAGTTTAGTGCATTCAATGCGGATTTTTAAGCTGCGTCGATCTGTGTTATCAGATTTGCGCTAGTTTATAAATGCACCGAGATATCAACTGATATAAGTTCACACTTATATCCTCGATTTTCACCCTGAAGGAATAATTTTTTCGTTGAATAACATTGTCCATCGTCTTTGCCTTGAAAAATGGAATCTAAAAACATCTACTTTTTGCTAAATTATTTTGAAATTTTTCGAAAAAATTTTTGTCAAAATGTTTTTGGAAGCATTGTTGAGTGTACATGGAAACTCAACATACACTAATGCATCTTTTTCAAACGATCATAACTAATTTTTGTATTAAGCGTTTCTCAATGTAGTATAGTGCATTCGATGCGGATTTTTAAGCTGCGTCGATCTGTGTTATCAGATTTGCGCTAGCTTAAAAATGCACCGAGATATCAACTGATATAAGTTCACACTTATATCCTCGATTTTCACCCTGAAGGAATAATTTTTTCGTTGAATAACATTGTCCATCGTCTTTGCCTTGAAGAAAGGAATCTAAAAACATCTACTTTTTGCTAAATTATTTTGAAATTTTGCGAAAAAATTTTTGTCAAAATGTTTTTGGAAGCATTGTTGAGTGTACATGGAAACTCAACATACACTAATGCATCATTTTTCAAACGATCATAACTAATTTTTGTATCAAGCGATTCTCAATGTAGTTTAGTGCATTCGATGCGGATTTTTAAGCTGCGTCGATCTGTGTTATCAGATTTGCGCTAGCTTAAAAATGCACCGAGATATCAACTGATATAAGTTCACACTTATATCCTCGATTTTCACCCTGAAGGAATAATTTTTTCGTTGAATAACATTGTCCATCGTCTTTGCCTTGAAAAAAGGAATCTAAAAACATCTACTTTTTGCTAAATTATTTTGAAATTTTTCGAAAAAATTTTTGTCAAAATGTTTTTGGAAGCAATGTTGAGTGTACATGGAAACTCAACATACACTAATGCATCATTTTTCAAACGATCATAACTAATTTTTGTATTAAGCGTTTCTCAATGTAGTATAGTGCATTCGATGCGGATTTTTAAGCTGCGTCGATCTGTGTTATCAGATTTGCGCTAGCTTAAAAATGCACCGAGATATCAACTGATATAAGTTCACACTTATATCCTCGATTTTCACCCTGAAGGAATAATTTTTTCGTTGAATAACATTGTCCATCGTCTTTGCCTTGAAAAATGGAATCTAAAAACATCTACTTTTTGCTAAATTATTCTGAAATGTTTCGAAAAAATTTTTGTCAAAATGTTTTTGGAAGCATTGTTGAGTGTACATGGAAACTCAACATACACTAATGCATCATTTTTCAAACGATCATAACTAATTTTTGTATCAAGCGTTTCTCAATGTAGTTTAGTGCATTCGATGCGGATTTTTAAGCTGCGTCGATCTGTGTTATCAGATTTGCGCTAGCTTAAAAATGCACCGAGATATCAACTGATATAAGTTCACACTTATATCCTCGATTTTCACCCTGAAGGAATAATTTTTTCGTTGAATAACATTGTCCATCGTCTTTGCCTTGAAAAATGGAATCTAAAAACATCTACTTTTTGCTAAATTATTTTGAAATTTTTCGAAAAAATTTTTGTCAAAATGTTTTTGGAAGCATTGTTGAGTGTACATGGAAACTCAACATACACTAATGCATCATTTTTCAAACGATCATAACTAATTTTTGTATTAAGCGTTTCTCAATGTAGTATAGTGCATTCGATGCGGATTTTTAAGCTGCGTCGATCTGTGTTATCAGATTTGCGCTAGTTTATAAATGCACCGAGATATCAACTGATATAAGTTCACACTTATATCCTCGATTTTCACCCTGAAGGAATAATTTTTTCGTTGAATAACATTGTCCATTGTCTTTGCCTTGAAAAATGGAATCTAAAAACATCTACTTTTTGCTAAATTATTTTGAAATTTTTCGAAAAAATTTTTGTCAAAATGTTTTTGGAAGCATTGTTGAGTGTACATGGAAACTCAACATACACTAATGCATCATTTTTCAAACGATCATAACTAATTTTTGTATTAAGCGTTTCTCCATGTAGTATAGTGCATTCGATGCGGATTTTTAAGCTGCGTCGATCTGTGTTATCAGATTTGCGCTAGTTTATAAATGCACCGAGATATCAACTGATATAAGTTCACACTTATATCCTCGATTTTCACCCTGAAGGAATGATTTTTTCGTTGAATAACATTGTCCATCGTCTTTGCCTTGAAAAAAGGAATCTAAAAACATCTACTTTTTGCTAAATTATTTTGAAATTTTTCGAAAAAATTTTTGTCAAAATGTTTTTGGAAGCAATGTTGAGTGTACATGGAAACTCAACATACACTAATGCATCATTTTTCAAACGATCATAACTAATTTTTGTATTAAGCGTTTCTCAATGTAGTATAGTGCATTCGATGCGGATTTTTAAGCTGCGTCGATCTGTGTTATCAGATTTGCGCTAGCTTAAAAATGCACCGAGATATCAACTGATATAAGTTCACACTTATATCCTCGATTTTCACCCTGAAGGAATAATTTTTTCGTTGAATAACATTGTCCATCGGCTTTGCCTTGAAAAATGGAATCTAAAAACATCTACTTTTTGCTAAATTATTTTGAAATTTTTCGAAAAAATTTTTGTCAAAATGTTTTTGGAAGCATTGTTGAGTGTACATGGAAACTCAACATACACTAATGCATCATTTTTCAAACGATCATAACTAATTTTTGTATCAAGCGTTTCTCAATGTAGTTTAGTGCATTCAATGCGGATTTTTAAGCTGCGTCGATCTGTGTTATCAGATTTGCGCTAGTTTATAAATGCACCGAGATATCAACTGATATAAGTTCACACTTATATCCTCGATTTTCACCCTGAAGGAATAATTTTTTCGTTGAATAACATTGTCCATCGTCTTTGCCTTGAAAAATGGAATCTAAAAACATCTACTTTTTGCTAAATTATTTTGAAATTTTTCGAAAAAATTTTTGTCAAAATGTTTTTGGAAGCATTGTTGAGTGTACATGGAAACTCAACATACACTAATGCATCATTTTTCAAACGATCATAACTTATTTTTGTATTAAGCGTTTCTCAATGTAGTATAGTGCATTCGATGCGGATTTTTAAGCTGCGTCGATCTGTGTTATTAGATTTGCGCTAGCTTAAAAATGCACCGCGATATCAACTGATATAAGTTCACACTTATATCCTCGATTTTCACCCTGAAGGAATAATTTTTTCGTTGAATAACATTGTCCATTGTCTTTGCCTTGAAAAATGGAATCTAAAAACATCTACTTTTTGCTAAATTATTTTGAAAATTTTTCGAAAAAATTTTTGTCAAAATGTTTTTGGAAGCATTGTTGAGTGTACATGGAAACTCAACATACACTAATGCATCATTTTTCAAACGATCATAACTAATTTTTGTATTAAGCGTTTCTCAATGTAGTATAGTGCATTCGATGCGGATTTTTAAGCTGCGTCGATCTGTGTTATCAGATTTGCGCTAGTTTATAAATGCACCGAGATATCAACTGATATAAGTTCACACTTATATCCTCGATTTTCACCCTGAAGGAATAATTTTTTCGTTGAATAACATTGTCCATTGTCTTTGCCTTGAAAAATGGAATCTAAAAACATCTACTTTTTGCTAAATTATTTTGAAATTTTTCGAAAAAATTTTTGTCAAAATGTTTTTGGAAGCATTGTTGAGTGTACATGGAAACTCAACATACACTAATGCATCATTTTTCAAACGATCATAACTAATTTTTGTATTAAGCGTTTCTCCATGTAGTATAGTGCATTCGATGCGGATTTTTAAGCTGCGTCGATCTGTGTTATCAGATTTGCGCTAGCTTAAAAATGCACCGAGATATCAACTGATATAAGTTCACACTTATATCCTCGATTTTCACCCTGAAGGAATGATTTTTTCGTTGAATAACATTGTCCATCGTCTTTGCCTTGAAAAAAGGAATCTAAAAACATCTACTTTTTGCTAAATTATTTTGAAATTTTTCGAAAAAATTTTTGTCAAAATGTTTTTGGAAGCAATGTTGAGTGTACATGGAAACTCAACATACACTAATGCATCATTTTTCAAACGATCATAACTAATTTTTGTATTAAGCGTTTCTCAATGTAGTATAGTGCATTCGATGCGGATTTTTAAGCTGCGTCGATCTGTGTTATCAGATTTGCGCTAGCTTAAAAATGCACCGAGATATCAACTGATATAAGTTCACACTTATATCCTCGATTTTCACCCTGAAGGAATAATTTTTTCGTTGAATAACATTGTCCATCGTCTTTGCCTTGAAAAAAGGAATCTAAAAACATCTACTTTTTGCTAAATTATTTTGAAATTTTTCGAAAAAATTTTTGTCAAAATGTTTTTGGAAGCAATGTTGAGTGTACATGGAAACTCAACATACACTAATGCATCATTTTTCAAACGATCATAACTAATTTTTGTATTAAGCGTTTCTCAATGTAGTATAGTGCATTCGATGCGGATTTTTAAGCTGCGTCGATCTGTGTTATCAGATTTGCGCTAGCTTAAAAATGCACCGAGATATCAACTGATATAAGTTCACACTTATATCCTCGATTTTCACCCTGAAGGAATAATTTTTTCGTTGAATAACATTGTCCATCGGCTTTGCCTTGAAAAATGGAATCTAAAAACATCTACTTTTTGCTAAATTATTTTGAAATTTTTCGAAAAAATTTTTGTCAAAATGTTTTTGGAAGCATTGTTGAGTGTACATGGAAACTCAACATACACTAATGCATCATTTTTCAAACGATCATAACTAATTTTTGTATCAAGCGTTTCTCAATGTAGTTTAGTGCATTCAATGCGGATTTTTAAGCTGCGTCGATCTGTGTTATCAGATTTGCGCTAGTTTATAAATGCACCGAGATATCAACTGATATAAGTTCACACTTATATCCTCGATTTTCACCCTGAAGGAATAATTTTTTCGTTGAATAACATTGTCCATCGTCTTTGCCTTGAAAAATGGAATCTAAAAACATCTACTTTTTGCTAAATTATTTTGAAATTTTTCGAAAAAATTTTTGTCAAAATGTTTTTGGAAGCATTGTTGAGTGTACATGGAAACTCAACATACACTAATGCATCTTTTTCAAACGATCATAACTAATTTTTGTATTAAGCGTTTCTCAATGTAGTATAGTGCATTCGATGCGGATTTTTAAGCTGCGTCGATCTGTGTTATCAGATTTGCGCTAGCTTAAAAATGCACCGAGATATCAACTGATATAAGTTCACACTTATATCCTCGATTTTCACCCTGAAGGAATAATTTTTTCGTTGAATAACATTGTCCATCGTCTTTGCCTTGAAGAAAGGAATCTAAAAACATCTACTTTTTGCTAAATTATTTTGAAATTTTTCGAAAAAATTTTTGTCAAAATGTTTTTGGAAGCATTGTTGAGTGTACATGGAAACTCAACATACACTAATGCATCATTTTTCAAACGATCATAACTAATTTTTGTATTAAGCGTTTCTCAATGTAGTATAGTGCATTCGATGCGGATTTTTAAGCTGCGTCGATCTGTGTTATCAGATTTGCGCTAGCTTAAAAATGCACCGAGATATCAACTGATATAAGTTCACACTTATATCCTCGATTTTCACCCTGAAGGAATAATTTTTTCGTTGAATAACATTGTCCATCGTCTTTGCCTTGAAAAATGGAATCTAAAAACATCTACTTTTTGCTAAATTATTTTGAAATTTTTCGAAAAAATTTTTGTCAAAATGTTTTTGGAAGCATTGTTGAGTGTACATGGAAACTCAACATACACTAATGCATCATTTTTCAAACGATCATAACTAATTTTTGTATCAAGCGTTTCTCAATGTAGTTTAGTGCATTCGATGCGGATTTTTAAGCTGCGTCGATCTGTGTTATCAGATTTGCGCTAGCTTAAAAATGCACCGAGATATCAACTGATATAAGTTCACACTTATATCCTCGATTTTCACCCTGAAGGAATAATTTTTTCGTTGAATAACATTGTCCATCGTCTTTGCCTTGAAAAATGGAATCTAAAAACATCTACTTTTTGCTAAATTATTCTGAAATGTTTCGAAAAAATTTTTGTCAAAATGTTTTTGGAAGCATTGTTGAGTGTACATGGAAACTCAACATACACTAATGCATCATTTTTCAAACGATCATAACTAATTTTTGTATCAAGCGTTTCTCAATGTAGTTTAGTGCATTCGATGCGGATTTTTAAGCTGCGTCGATCTGTGTTATCAGATTTGCGCTAGCTTAAAAATGCACCGAGATATCAACTGATATAAGTTCACACTTATATCCTCGATTTTCACCCTGAAGGAATAATTTTTTCGTTGAATAACATTGTCCATCGTCTTTGCCTTGAAAAATGGAATCTAAAAACATCTACTTTTTGCTAAATTATTTTGAAATTTTTCGAAAAAATTTTTGTCAAAATGTTTTTGGAAGCATTGTTGAGTGTACATGGAAACTCAACATACACTAATGCATCTTTTTCAAACGATCATAACTAATTTTTGTATTAAGCGTTTCTCAATGTAGTATAGTGCATTCGATGCGGATTTTTAAGCTGCGTCGATCTGTGTTATCAGATTTGCGCTAGCTTAAAAATGCACCGAGATATCAACTGATATAAGTTCACACTTATATCCTCGATTTTCACCCTGAAGGAATAATTTTTTCGTTGAATAACATTGTCCATCGTCTTTGCCTTGAAGAAAGGAATCTAAAAACATCTACTTTTTGCTAAATTATTTTGAAATTTTTCGAAAAAATTTTTGTCAAAATGTTTTTGGAAGCATTGTTGAGTGTACATGGAAACTCAACATACACTAATGCATCATTTTTCAAACGATCATAACTAATTTTTGTATTAAGCGTTTCTCAATGTAGTATAGTGCATTCGATGCGGATTTTTAAGCTGCGTCGATCTGTGTTATCAGATTTGCGCTAGCTTAAAAATGCACCGAGATATCAACTGATATAAGTTCACACTTATATCCTCGATTTTCACCCTGAAGGAATAATTTTTTCGTTGAATAACATTGTCCATCGTCTTTGCCTTGAAAAATGGAATCTAAAAACATCTACTTTTTGCTAAATTATTTTGAAATTTTTCGAAAAAATTTTTGTCAAAATGTTTTTGGAAGCATTGTTGAGTGTACATGGAAACTCAACATACACTAATGCATCATTTTTCAAACGATCATAACTAATTTTTGTATCAAGCGTTTCTCAATGTAGTTTAGTGCATTCGATGCGGATTTTTAAGCTGCGTCGATCTGTGTTATCAGATTTGCGCTAGCTTAAAAATGCACCGAGATATCAACTGATATAAGTTCACACTTATATCCTCGATTTTCACCCTGAAGGAATAATTTTTTCGTTGAATAACATTGTCCATCGTCTTTGCCTTGAAAAATGGAATCTAAAAACATCTACTTTTTGCTAAATTATTCTGAAATGTTTCGAAAAAATTTTTGTCAAAATGTTTTTGGAAGCATTGTTGAGTGTACATGGAAACTCAACATACACTAATGCATCATTTTTCAAACGATCATAACTAATTTTTGTATCAAGCGTTTCTCAATGTAGTTTAGTGCATTCGATGCGGATTTTTAAGCTGCGTCGATCTGTGTTATCAGATTTGCGCTAGCTTAAAAATGCACCGAGATATCAACTGATATAAGTTCACACTTATATCCTCGATTTTCACCCTGAAGGAATAATTTTTTCGTTGAATAACATTGTCCATCGTCTTTGCCTTGAAAAATGGAATCTAAAAACATCTACTTTTTGCTTAATTATTTTGAAATTTTTCGAAAAAATTTTTGTCAAAATGTTTTTGGAAGCATTGTTGAGTGTACATGGAAACTCAACATACACTAATGCATCATTTTTCAAACGATCATAACTAATTTTTGTATTAAGCGTTTCTCAATGTAGTATAGTGCATTCGATGCGGATTTTTAAGCTGCGTCGATCTGTGTTATCAGATTTGCGCTAGTTTATAAATGCACCGAGATATCAACTGATATAAGTTCACACTTATATCCTCGATTTTCACCCTGAAGGAATAATTTTTTCGTTGAATAACATTGTCCATTGTCTTTGCCTTGAAAAATGGAATCTAAAAACATCTACTTTTTGCTAAATTATTTTGAAATTTTTCGAAAAAATTTTTGTCAAAATGTTTTTGGAAGCATTGTTGAGTGTACATGGAAACTCAACATACACTAATGCATCATTTTTCAAACGATCATAACTAATTTTTGTATTAAGCGTTTCTCCATGTAGTATAGTGCATTCGATGCGGATTTTTAAGCTGCGTCGATCTGTGTTATCAGATTTGCGCTAGCTTAAAAATGCACCGAGATATCAACTGATATAAGTTCACACTTATATCCTCGATTTTCACCCTGAAGGAATGATTTTTTCGTTGAATAACATTGTCCATCGTCTTTGCCTTGCAAAAAGGAATCTAAAAACATCTACTTTTTGCTAAATTATTTTGAAATTTTTCGAAAAAATTTTTGTCAAAATGTTTTTGGAAGCATTGTTGAGTGTACATGGAAACTCAACATACACTAATGCATCATTTTTCAAACGATCATAACTAATTTTTGTATTAAGCGTTTCTCAATGTAGTATAGTGCATTCGATGCGGATTTTTAAGCTGCGTCGATCTGTGTTATCAGATTTGCGCTAGCTTAAAAATGCACCGAGATATCAACTGATATAAGTTCACACTTATATCCTCGATTTTCACCCTGAAGGAATAATTTTTTCGTTGAATAACATTGTCCATCGTCTTTGCCTTGAAAAAAGGAATCTAAAAACATCTACTTTTTGCTAAATTATTTTGAAATTTTTCGAAAAAATTTTTGTCAAAATGTTTTTGGAAGCAATGTTGAGTGTACATGGAAACTCAACATACACTAATGCATCATTTTTCAAACGATCATAACTAATTTTTGTATTAAGCGTTTCTCAATGTAGTATAGTGCATTCGATGCGGATTTTTAAGCTGCGTCGATCTGTGTTATCAGATTTGCGCTAGCTTAAAAATGCACCGAGATATCAACTGATATAAGTTCACACTTATATCCTCGATTTTCACCCTGAAGGAATAATTTTTTCGTTGAATAACATTGTCCATCGTCTTTGCCTTGAAAAATGGAATCTAAAAACATCTACTTTTTGCTAAATTATTTTGAAATTTTTCGAAAAAATTTTTGTCAAAATGTTTTTGGAAGCATTGTTGAGTGTACATGGAAACTCAACATACACTAATGCATCATTTTTCAAACGATCATAACTAATTTTTGTATTAAGCGTTTCTCAATGTAGTATAGTGCATTCGATGCGGATTTTTAAGCTGCGTCGATCTGTGTTATCAGATTTGCGCTAGTTTATAAATGCACCGAGATATCAACTGATATAAGTTCACACTTATATCCTCGATTTTCACCCTGAAGGAATAATTTTTTCGTTGAATAACATTGTCCATTGTCTTTGCCTTGAAAAATGGAATCTAAAAACATCTACTTTTTGCTAAATTATTTTGAAATTTTTCGAAAAAATTTTTGTCAAAATGTTTTTGGAAGCATTGTTGAGTGTACATGGAAACTCAACATACACTAATGCATCATTTTTCAAACGATCATAACTAATTTTTGTATTAAGCGTTTCTCAATGTAGTATAGTGCATTCGATGCGGATTTTTAAGCTGCGTCGATCTGTGTTATCAGATTTGCGCTAGTTTATAAATGCACCGAGATATCAACTGATATAAGTTCACACTTATATCCTCGATTTTCACCCTGAAGGAATAATTTTTTCGTTGAATAACATTGTCCATTGTCTTTGCCTTGAAAAATGGAATCTAAAAACATCTACTTTTTGCTAAATTATTTTGAAATTTTTCGAAAAAATTTTTGTCAAAATGTTTTTGGAAGCATTGTTGAGTGTACATGGAAACTCAACATACACTAATGCATCATTTTTCAAACGATCATAACTAATTTTTGTATTAAGCGTTTCTCAATGTAGTATAGTGCATTCGATGCGGATTTTTAAGCTGCGTCGATCTGTGTTATCAGATTTGCGCTAGCTTAAAAATGCACCGAGATATCAACTGATATAAGTTCACACTTATATCCTCGATTTTCACCCTGAAGGAATAATTTTTTCGTTGAATAACATTGTCCATCGTCTTTGCCTTGAAAAAAGGATTCTAAAAACATCTACTTTTTGCTAAATTATTTTGAAATTTTTCGAAAAAATTTTTGTCAAAATGTTTTTGGAAGCATTGTTGAGTGTACATGGAAACTCAACATACACTAATGCATCATTTTTCAAACGATCATAACTAATTTTTGTATTAAGCGTTTCTCAATGTAGTATAGTGCATTCGATGCGGATTTTTAAGCTGCGTCGATCTGTGTTATCAGATTTGCGCTAGCTTAAAAATGCACCGAGATATCAACTGATATAAGTTCACACTTATATCCTCGATTTTCACCCTGAAGGAATAATTTTTTCGTTGAATAACATTGTCCATCGTCTTTGCCTTGAAAAAAGGATTCTAAAAACATCTACTTTTTGCTAAATTATTTTGAAATTTTTCGAAAAAATTTTTGTCAAAATGTTTTTGGAAGCATTGTTGAGTGTACATGGAAACTCAACATACACTAATGCATCATTTTTCAAACGATCATAACTAATTTTTGTATTAAGCGTTTCTCAATGTAGTATAGTGCATTCGATGCGGATTTTTAAGCTGCGTCGATCTGTGTTATCAGATTTGCGCTAGCTTAAAAATGCACCGAGATATCAACTGATATAAGTTCACACTTATATCCTCGATTTTCACCCTGAAGGAATAATTTTTTCGTTGAATAACATTGTCCATCGTCTTTGCCTTGAAAAAAGGAATCTAAAAACATCTACTTTTCGCTAAATTATTTTGAAATTTTTCGAAAAAATTTTTGTCAAAATGTTTTTGGAAGCAATGTTGAGTGTACATGGAAACTCAACATACACTAATGCATCATTTTTCAAACGATCATAACTAATTTTTGTATTAAGCGTTTCTCAATGTAGTATAGTGCATTCGATGCGGATTTTTAAGCTGCGTCGATCTGTGTTATCAGATTTGCGCTAGCTTAAAAATGCACCGAGATATCAACTGATATAAGTTCACACTTATATCCTCGATTTTCACCCTGAAGGAATAATTTTTTCGTTGAATAACATTGTCCATCGTCTTTGCCTTGAAAAAAGGAATCTAAAAACATCTACTTTTTGCTAAATTATTTTGAAATTTTTCGAAAAAATTTTTGTCAAAATGTTTTTGGAAGCAATGTTGAGTGTACATGGAAACTCAACATACACTAATGCATCATTTTTCAAACGATCATAACTAATTTTTGTATTAAGCGTTTCTCAATGTAGTATAGTGCATTCGATGCGGATTTTTAAGCTGCGTCGATCTGTGTTATCAGATTTGCGCTAGCTTAAAAATGCACCGAGATATCAACTGATATAAGTTCACACTTATATCCTCGATTTTCACCCTGAAGGAATAATTTTTTCGTTGAATAACATTGTCCATCGTCTTTGCCTTGAAAAAAGGAATCTAAAAACATCTACTTTTTGCTAAATTATTTTGAAATTTTTCGAAAAAATTTTTGTCAAAATGTTTTTGGAAGCAATGTTGAGTGTACATGGAAACTCAACATACACTAATGCATCATTTTTCAAACGATCATAACTAATTTTTGTATTAAGCGTTTCTCAATGTAGTATAGTGCATTCGATGCGGATTTTTAAGCTGCGTCGATCTGTGTTATCAGATTTGCGCTAGCTTAAAAATGCACCGAGATATCAACTGATATAAGTTCACACTTATATCCTCGATTTTCACCCTGAAGGAATAATTTTTTCGTTGAATAACATTGTCCATTGTCTTTGCCTTGAAAAATGGAATCTAAAAACATCTACTTTTTGCTAAATTATTTTGAAATTTTTCGAAAAAATTTTTGTCAAAATGTTTTTGGAAGCATTGTTGAGTGTACATGGAAACTCAACATACACTAATGCATCATTTTTCAAACGATCATAACTAATTTTTGTATTAAGCGTTTCTCCATGTAGTATAGTGCATTCGATGCGGATTTTTAAGCTGCGTCGATCTGTGTTATCAGATTTGCGCTAGCTTAAAAATGCACCGAGATATCAACTGATATAAGTTCACACTTATATCCTCGATTTTCACCCTGAAGGAATGATTTTTTCGTTGAATAACATTGTCCATCGTCTTTGCCTTGAAAAAAGGAATCTAAAAACATCTACTTTTTGCTAAATTATTTTGAAATTTTTCGAAAAAATTTTTGTCAAAATGTTTTTGGAAGCAATGTTGAGTGTACATGGAAACTCAACATACACTAATGCATCATTTTTCAAACGATCATAACTAATTTTTGTATTAAGCGTTTCTCAATGTAGTATAGTGCATTCGATGCGGATTTTTAAGCTGCGTCGATCTGTGTTATCAGATTTGCGCTAGCTTAAAAATGCACCGAGATATCAACTGATATAAGTTCACACTTATATCCTCGATTTTCACCCTGAAGGAATAATTTTTTCGTTGAATAACATTGTCCATCGTCTTTGCCTTGAAAAAAGGAATCTAAAAACATCTACTTTTTGCTAAATTATTTTGAAATTTTTCGAAAAAATTTTTGTCAAAATGTTTTTGGAAGCAATGTTGAGTGTACATGGAAACTCAACATACACTAATGCATCATTTTTCAAACGATCATAACTAATTTTTGTATTAAGCGTTTCTCAATGTAGTATAGTGCATTCGATGCGGATTTTTAAGCTGCGTCGATCTGTGTTATCAGATTTGCGCTAGCTTAAAAATGCACCGAGATATCAACTGATATAAGTTCACACTTATATCCTCGATTTTCACCCTGAAGGAATAATTTTTTCGTTGAATAACATTGTCCATCGGCTTTGCCTTGAAAAATGGAATCTAAAAACATCTACTTTTTGCTAAATTATTTTGAAATTTTTCGAAAAAATTTTTGTCAAAATGTTTTTGGAAGCATTGTTGAGTGTACATGGAAACTCAACATACACTAATGCATCATTTTTCAAACGATCATAACTAATTTTTGTATCAAGCGTTTCTCAATGTAGTTTAGTGCATTCAATGCGGATTTTTAAGCTGCGTCGATCTGTGTTATCAGATTTGCGCTAGTTTATAAATGCACCGAGATATCAACTGATATAAGTTCACACTTATATCCTCGATTTTCACCCTGAAGGAATAATTTTTTCGTTGAATAACATTGTCCATCGTCTTTGCCTTGAAAAATGGAATCTAAAAACATCTACTTTTTGCTAAATTATTTTGAAATTTTTCGAAAAAATTTTTGTCAAAATGTTTTTGGAAGCATTGTTGAGTGTACATGGAAACTCAACATACACTAATGCATCTTTTTCAAACGATCATAACTAATTTTTGTATTAAGCGTTTCTCAATGTAGTATAGTGCATTCGATGCGGATTTTTAAGCTGCGTCGATCTGTGTTATCAGATTTGCGCTAGCTTAAAAATGCACCGAGATATCAACTGATATAAGTTCACACTTATATCCTCGATTTTCACCCTGAAGGAATAATTTTTTCGTTGAATAACATTGTCCATCGTCTTTGCCTTGAAGAAAGGAATCTAAAAACATCTACTTTTTGCTAAATTATTTTGAAATTTTTCGAAAAAATTTTTGTCAAAATGTTTTTGGAAGCATTGTTGAGTGTACATGGAAACTCAACATACACTAATGCATCATTTTTCAAACGATCATAACTAATTTTTGTATTAAGCGTTTCTCAATGTAGTATAGTGCATTCGATGCGGATTTTTAAGCTGCGTCGATCTGTGTTATCAGATTTGCGCTAGCTTAAAAATGCACCGAGATATCAACTGATATAAGTTCACACTTATATCCTCGATTTTCACCCTGAAGGAATAATTTTTTCGTTGAATAACATTGTCCATCGTCTTTGCCTTGAAAAATGGAATCTAAAAACATCTACTTTTTGCTAAATTATTTTGAAATTTTTCGAAAAAATTTTTGTCAAAATGTTTTTGGAAGCATTGTTGAGTGTACATGGAAACTCAACATACACTAATGCATCATTTTTCAAACGATCATAACTAATTTTTGTATCAAGCGTTTCTCAATGTAGTTTAGTGCATTCGATGCGGATTTTTAAGCTGCGTCGATCTGTGTTATCAGATTTGCGCTAGCTTAAAAATGCACCGAGATATCAACTGATATAAGTTCACACTTATATCCTCGATTTTCACCCTGAAGGAATAATTTTTTCGTTGAATAACATTGTCCATCGTCTTTGCCTTGAAAAATGGAATCTAAAAACATCTACTTTTTGCTAAATTATTCTGAAATGTTTCGAAAAAATTTTTGTCAAAATGTTTTTGGAAGCATTGTTGAGTGTACATGGAAACTCAACATACACTAATGCATCATTTTTCAAACGATCATAACTAATTTTTGTATCAAGCGTTTCTCAATGTAGTTTAGTGCATTCGATGCGGATTTTTAAGCTGCGTCGATCTGTGTTATCAGATTTGCGCTAGCTTAAAAATGCACCGAGATATCAACTGATATAAGTTCACACTTATATCCTCGATTTTCACCCTGAAGGAATAATTTTTTCGTTGAATAACATTGTCCATCGTCTTTGCCTTGAAAAATGGAATCTAAAAACATCTACTTTTTGCTTAATTATTTTGAAATTTTTCGAAAAAATTTTTGTCAAAATGTTTTTGGAAGCATTGTTGAGTGTACATGGAAACTCAACATACACTAATGCATCATTTTTCAAACGATCATAACTAATTTTTGTATTAAGCGTTTCTCAATGTAGTATAGTGCATTCGATGCGGATTTTTAAGCTGAGTCGATCTGTGTTATCAGATTTGCGCTAGTTTATAAATGCACCGAGATATCAACTGATATAAGTTCACACTTATATCCTCGATTTTCACCCTGAAGGAATAATTTTTTCGTTGAATAACATTGTCCATTGTCTTTGCCTTGAAAAATGGAATCTAAAAACATCTACTTTTTGCTAAATTATTTTGAAATTTTTCGAAAAAATTTTTGTCAAAATGTTTTTGGAAGCATTGTTGAGTGTACATGGAAACTCAACATACACTAATGCATCATTTTTCAAACGATCATAACTAATTTTTGTATTAAGCGTTTCTCCATGTAGTATAGTGCATTCGATGCGGATTTTTAAGCTGCGTCGATCTGTGTTATCAGATTTGCGCTAGCTTAAAAATGCACCGAGATATCAACTGATATAAGTTCACACTTATATCCTCGATTTTCACCCTGAAGGAATGATTTTTTCGTTGAATAACATTGTCCATCGTCTTTGCCTTGCAAAAAGGAATCTAAAAACATCTACTTTTTGCTAAATTATTTTGAAATTTTTCGAAAAAATTTTTGTCAAAATGTTTTTGGAAGCATTGTTGAGTGTACATGGAAACTCAACATACACTAATGCATCATTTTTCAAACGATCATAACTAATTTTTGTATTAAGCGTTTCTCAATGTAGTATAGTGCATTCGATGCGGATTTTTAAGCTGCGTCGATCTGTGTTATCAGATTTGCGCTAGCTTAAAAATGCACCGAGATATCAACTGATATAAGTTCACACTTATATCCTCGATTTTCACCCTGAAGGAATAATTTTTTCGTTGAATAACATTGTCCATCGTCTTTGCCTTGAAAAAAGGAATCTAAAAACATCTACTTTTTGCTAAATTATTTTGAAATTTTTCGAAAAAATTTTTGTCAAAATGTTTTTGGAAGCAATGTTGAGTGTACATGGAAACTCAACATACACTAATGCATCATTTTTCAAACGATCATAACTAATTTTTGTATTAAGCGTTTCTCAATGTAGTATAGTGCATTCGATGCGGATTTTTAAGCTGCGTCGATCTGTGTTATCAGATTTGCGCTAGCTTAAAAATGCACCGAGATATCAACTGATATAAGTTCACACTTATATCCTCGATTTTCACCCTGAAGGAATAATTTTTTCGTTGAATAACATTGTCCATCGTCTTTGCCTTGAAAAATGGAATCTAAAAACATCTACTTTTTGCTAAATTATTTTGAAATTTTTCGAAAAAATTTTTGTCAAAATGTTTTTGGAAGCATTGTTGAGTGTACATGGAAACTCAACATACACTAATGCATCATTTTTCAAACGATCATAACTAATTTTTGTATTAAGCGTTTCTCAATGTAGTATAGTGCATTCGATGCGGATTTTTAAGCTGCGTCGATCTGTGTTATCAGATTTGCGCTAGTTTATAAATGCACCGAGATATCAACTGATATAAGTTCACACTTATATCCTCGATTTTCACCCTGAAGGAATAATTTTTTCGTTGAATAACATTGTCCATTGTCTTTGCCTTGAAAAATGGAATCTAAAAACATCTACTTTTTGCTAAATTATTTTGAAATTTTTCGAAAAAATTTTTGTCAAAATGTTTTTGGAAGCATTGTTGAGTGTACATGGAAACTCAACATACACTAATGCATCATTTTTCAAACGATCATAACTAATTTTTGTATTAAGCGTTTCTCAATGTAGTATAGTGCATTCGATGCGGATTTTTAAGCTGCGTCGATCTGTGTTATCAGATTTGCGCTAGTTTATAAATGCACCGAGATATCAACTGATATAAGTTCACACTTATATCCTCGATTTTCACCCTGAAGGAATAATTTTTTCGTTGAATAACATTGTCCATTGTCTTTGCCTTGAAAAATGGAATCTAAAAACATCTACTTTTTGCTAAATTATTTTGAAATTTTTCGAAAAAATTTTTGTCAAAATGTTTTTGGAAGCATTGTTGAGTGTACATGGAAACTCAACATACACTAATGCATCATTTTTCAAACGATCATAACTAATTTTTGTATTAAGCGTTTCTCAATGTAGTATAGTGCATTCGATGCGGATTTTTAAGCTGCGTCGATCTGTGTTATCAGATTTGCGCTAGCTTAAAAATGCACCGAGATATCAACTGATATAAGTTCACACTTATATCCTCGATTTTCACCCTGAAGGAATAATTTTTTCGTTGAATAACATTGTCCATCGTCTTTGCCTTGAAAAAAGGATTCTAAAAACATCTACTTTTTGCTAAATTATTTTGAAATTTTTCGAAAAAATTTTTGTCAAAATGTTTTTGGAAGCATTGTTGAGTGTACATGGAAACTCAACATACACTAATGCATCATTTTTCAAACGATCATAACTAATTTTTGTATTAAGCGTTTCTCAATGTAGTATAGTGCATTCGATGCGGATTTTTAAGCTGCGTCGATCTGTGTTATCAGATTTGCGCTAGCTTAAAAATGCACCGAGATATCAACTGATATAAGTTCACACTTATATCCTCGATTTTCACCCTGAAGGAATAATTTTTTCGTTGAATAACATTGTCCATCGTCTTTGCCTTGAAAAAAGGAATCTAAAAACATCTACTTTTCGCTAAATTATTTTGAAATTTTTCGAAAAAATTTTTGTCAAAATGTTTTTGGAAGCAATGTTGAGTGTACATGGAAACTCAACATACACTAATGCATCATTTTTCAAACGATCATAACTAATTTTTGTATTAAGCGTTTCTCAATGTAGTATAGTGCATTCGATGCGGATTTTTAAGCTGCGTCGATCTGTGTTATCAGATTTGCGCTAGCTTAAAAATGCACCGAGATATCAACTGATATAAGTTCACACTTATATCCTCGATTTTCACCCTGAAGGAATAATTTTTTCGTTGAATAACATTGTCCATCGTCTTTGCCTTGAAAAAAGGAATCTAAAAACATCTACTTTTTGCTAAATTATTTTGAAATTTTTCGAAAAAATTTTTGTCAAAATGTTTTTGGAAGCAATGTTGAGTGTACATGGAAACTCAACATACACTAATGCATCATTTTTCAAACGATCATAACTAATTTTTGTATTAAGCGTTTCTCAATGTAGTATAGTGCATTCGATGCGGATTTTTAAGCTGCGTCGATCTGTGTTATCAGATTTGCGCTAGCTTAAAAATGCACCGAGATATCAACTGATATAAGTTCACACTTATATCCTCGATTTTCACCCTGAAGGAATAATTTTTTCGTTGAATAACATTGTCCATCGTCTTTGCCTTGAAAAAAGGAATCTAAAAACATCTACTTTTTGCTAAATTATTTTGAAATTTTTCGAAAAAATTTTTGTCAAAATGTTTTTGGAAGCAATGTTGAGTGTACATGGAAACTCAACATACACTAATGCATCATTTTTCAAACGATCATAACTAATTTTTGTATTAAGCGTTTCTCAATGTAGTATAGTGCATTCGATGCGGATTTTTAAGCTGCGTCGATCTGTGTTATCAGATTTGCGCTAGCTTAAAAATGCACCGAGATATCAACTGATATAAGTTCACACTTATATCCTCGATTTTCACCCTGAAGGAATAATTTTTTCGTTGAATAACATTGTCCATCGTCTTTGCCTTGAAAAATGGAATCTAAAAACATCTACTTTTTGCTAAATTATTTTGAAATTTTTCGAAAAAATTTTTGTCAAAATGTTTTTGGAAGCATTGTTGAGTGTACATGGAAACTCAACATACACTAATGCATCATTTTTCAAACGATCATAACTAATTTTTGTATTAAGCGTTTCTCAATGTAGTATAGTGCATTCGATGCGGATTTTTAAGCTGCGTCGATCTGTGTTATCAGATTTGCGCTAGTTTATAAATGCACCGAGATATCAACTGATATAAGTTCACACTTATATCCTCGATTTTCACCCTGAAGGAATAATTTTTTCGTTGAATAACATTGTCCATTGTCTTTGCCTTGAAAAATGGAATCTAAAAACATCTACTTTTTGCTAAATTATTTTGAAATTTTTCGAAAAAATTTTTGTCAAAATGTTTTTGGAAGCATTGTTGAGTGTACATGGAAACTCAACATACACTAATGCATCATTTTTCAAACGATCATAACTAATTTTTGTATTAAGCGTTTCTCAATGTAGTATAGTGCATTCGATGCGGATTTTTAAGCTGCGTCGATCTGTGTTATCAGATTTGCGCTAGTTTATAAATGCACCGAGATATCAACTGATATAAGTTCACACTTATATCCTCGATTTTCACCCTGAAGGAATAATTTTTTCGTTGAATAACATTGTCCATTGTCTTTGCCTTGAAAAATGGAATCTAAAAACATCTACTTTTTGCTAAATTATTTTGAAATTTTTCGAAAAAATTTTTGTCAAAATGTTTTTGGAAGCATTGTTGAGTGTACATGGAAACTCAACATACACTAATGCATCATTTTTCAAACGATCATAACTAATTTTTGTATTAAGCGTTTCTCAATGTAGTATAGTGCATTCGATGCGGATTTTTAAGCTGCGTCGATCTGTGTTATCAGATTTGCGCTAGCTTAAAAATGCACCGAGATATCAACTGATATAAGTTCACACTTATATCCTCGATTTTCACCCTGAAGGAATAATTTTTTCGTTGAATAACATTGTCCATCGTCTTTGCCTTGAAAAAAGGATTCTAAAAACATCTACTTTTTGCTAAATTATTTTGAAATTTTTCGAAAAAATTTTTGTCAAAATGTTTTTGGAAGCATTGTTGAGTGTACATGGAAACTCAACATACACTAATGCATCATTTTTCAAACGATCATAACTAATTTTTGTATTAAGCGTTTCTCAATGTAGTATAGTGCATTCGATGCGGATTTTTAAGCTGCGTCGATCTGTGTTATCAGATTTGCGCTAGCTTAAAAATGCACCGAGATATCAACTGATATAAGTTCACACTTATATCCTCGATTTTCACCCTGAAGGAATAATTTTTTCGTTGAATAACATTGTCCATCGTCTTTGCCTTGAAAAAAGGAATCTAAAAACATCTACTTTTCGCTAAATTATTTTGAAATTTTTCGAAAAAATTTTTGTCAAAATGTTTTTGGAAGCAATGTTGAGTGTACATGGAAACTCAACATACACTAATGCATCATTTTTCAAACGATCATAACTAATTTTTGTATTAAGCGTTTCTCAATGTAGTATAGTGCATTCGATGCGGATTTTTAAGCTGCGTCGATCTGTGTTATCAGATTTGCGCTAGCTTAAAAATGCACCGAGATATCAACTGATATAAGTTCACACTTATATCCTCGATTTTCACCCTGAAGGAATAATTTTTTCGTTGAATAACATTGTCCATCGTCTTTGCCTTGAAAAATGGAATCTAAAAACATCTACTTTTTGCTAAATTATTTTGAAATTTTTCGAAAAAATTTTTGTCAAAATGTTTTTGGAAGCATTGTTGAGTGTACATGGAAACTCAACATACACTAATGCATCATTTTTCAAACGATCATAACTAATTTTTGTATTAAGCGTTTCTCGATGTAGTATAGTGCATTCGATGCGGATTTTTAAGCTGCGTCGATCTGTGTTATCAGATTTGCGCTAACTTAAAAATGCACCGAGATATCAACTGATATAAGTTCACACTTATATCCTCGATTTTCACCCTGAAGGAATAATTTTTTCGTTGAATAACATTGTCCATCGTCTTTGCCTTGAAAAAAGGAATCTAAAAACATCTACTTTTTGCTAAATTATTTTGAAATTTTTCGAAAAAATTTTTGTCAAAATGTTTTTGGAAGCAATGTTGAGTGTACATGGAAACTCAACATACACTAATGCATCATTTTTCAAACGATCATAACTAATTTTTGTATTAAGCGTTTCTCAATGTAGTATAGTGCATTCGATGCGGATTTTTAAGCTGCGTCGATCTGTGTTATCAGATTTGCGCTAGCTTAAAAATGCACCGAGATATCAACTGATATAAGTTCACACTTATATCCTCGATTTTCACCCTGAAGGAATAATTTTTTCGTTGAATAACATTGTCCATCGTCTTTGCCTTGAAAAAAGGAATCTAAAAACATCTACTTTTTGCTAAATTATTTTGAAATTTTTCGAAAAAATTTTTGTCAAAATGTTTTTGGAAGCAATGTTGAGTGTACATGGAAACTCAACATACACTAATGCATCATTTTTCAAACGATCATAACTAATTTTTGTATTAAGCGTTTCTCAATGTAGTATAGTGCATTCGATGCGGATTTTTAAGCTGCGTCGATCTGTGTTATCAGATTTGCGCTAGCTTAAAAATGCACCGAGATATCAACTGATATAAGTTCACACTTATATCCTCGATTTTCACCCTGAAGGAATAATTTTTTCGTTGAATAACATTGTCCATCGTCTTTGCCTTGAAAAATGGAATCTAAAAACATCTACTTTTTGCTAAATTATTTTGAAATTTTTCGAAAAAATTTTTGTCAAAATGTTTTTGGAAGCATTGTTGAGTGTACATGGAAACTCAACATACACTAATGCATCATTTTTCAAACGATCATAACTAATTTTTGTATTAAGCGTTTCTCAATGTAGTATAGTGCATTCGATGCGGATTTTTAAGCTGCGTCGATCTGTGTTATCAGATTTGCGCTAGTTTATAAATGCACCGAGATATCAACTGATATAAGTTCACACTTATATCCTCGATTTTCACCCTGAAGGAATAATTTTTTCGTTGAATAACATTGTCCATTGTCTTTGCCTTGAAAAATGGAATCTAAAAACATCTACTTTTTGCTAAATTATTTTGAAATTTTTCGAAAAAATTTTTGTCAAAATGTTTTTGGAAGCATTGTTGAGTGTACATGGAAACTCAACATACACTAATGCATCATTTTTCAAACGATCATAACTAATTTTTGTATTAAGCGTTTCTCAATGTAGTATAGTGCATTCGATGCGGATTTTTAAGCTGCGTCGATCTGTGTTATCAGATTTGCGCTAGTTTATAAATGCACCGAGATATCAACTGATATAAGTTCACACTTATATCCTCGATTTTCACCCTGAAGGAATAATTTTTTCGTTGAATAACATTGTCCATTGTCTTTGCCTTGAAAAATGGAATCTAAAAACATCTACTTTTTGCTAAATTATTTTGAAATTTTTCGAAAAAATTTTTGTCAAAATGTTTTTGGAAGCATTGTTGAGTGTACATGGAAACTCAACATACACTAATGCATCATTTTTCAAACGATCATAACTAATTTTTGTATTAAGCGTTTCTCAATGTAGTATAGTGCATTCGATGCGGATTTTTAAGCTGCGTCGATCTGTGTTATCAGATTTGCGCTAGCTTAAAAATGCACCGAGATATCAACTGATATAAGTTCACACTTATATCCTCGATTTTCACCCTGAAGGAATAATTTTTTCGTTGAATAACATTGTCCATCGTCTTTGCCTTGAAAAAAGGATTCTAAAAACATCTACTTTTTGCTAAATTATTTTGAAATTTTTCGAAAAAATTTTTGTCAAAATGTTTTTGGAAGCATTGTTGAGTGTACATGGAAACTCAACATACACTAATGCATCATTTTTCAAACGATCATAACTAATTTTTGTATTAAGCGTTTCTCAATGTAGTATAGTGCATTCGATGCGGATTTTTAAGCTGCGTCGATCTGTGTTATCAGATTTGCGCTAGCTTAAAAATGCACCGAGATATCAACTGATATAAGTTCACACTTATATCCTCGATTTTCACCCTGAAGGAATAATTTTTTCGTTGAATAACATTGTCCATCGTCTTTGCCTTGAAAAAAGGAATCTAAAAACATCTACTTTTCGCTAAATTATTTTGAAATTTTTCGAAAAAATTTTTGTCAAAATGTTTTTGGAAGCAATGTTGAGTGTACATGGAAACTCAACATACACTAATGCATCATTTTTCAAACGATCATAACTAATTTTTGTATTAAGCGTTTCTCAATGTAGTATAGTGCATTCGATGCGGATTTTTAAGCTGCGTCGATCTGTGTTATCAGATTTGCGCTAACTTAAAAATGCACCGAGATATCAACTGATATAAGTTCACACTTATATCCTCGATTTTCACCCTGAAGGAATAATTTTTTCGTTGAATAACATTGTCCATTGTCTTTGCCTTGAAAAATGGAATCTAAAAACATCTACTTTTTGCTAAATTATTTTGAAATTTTTCGAAAAAATTTTTGTCAAAATGTTTTTGGAAGCATTGTTGAGTGTACATGGAAACTCAACATACACTAATGCATCATTTTTCAAACGATCATAACTAATTTTTGTATTAAGCGTTTCTCAATGTAGTATAGTGCATTCGATGCGGATTTTTAAGCTGCGTCGATCTGTGTTATCAGATTTGCGCTAGTTTATAAATGCACCGAGATATCAACTGATATAAGTTCACACTTATATCCTCGATTTTCACCCTGAAGGAATAATTTTTTCGTTGAATAACATTGTCCATTGTCTTTGCCTTGAAAAATGGAATCTAAAAACATCTACTTTTTGCTAAATTATTTTGAAATTTTTCGAAAAAATTTTTGTCAAAATGTTTTTGGAAGCATTGTTGAGTGTACATGGAAACTCAACATACACTAATGCATCATTTTTCAAACGATCATAACTAATTTTTGTATTAAGCGTTTCTCAATGTAGTATAGTGCATTCGATGCGGATTTTTAAGCTGCGTCGATCTGTGTTATCAGATTTGCGCTAGCTTAAAAATGCACCGAGATATCAACTGATATAAGTTCACACTTATATCCTCGATTTTCACCCTGAAGGAATAATTTTTTCGTTGAATAACATTGTCCATCGTCTTTGCCTTGAAAAAAGGATTCTAAAAACATCTACTTTTTGCTAAATTATTTTGAAATTTTTCGAAAAAATTTTTGTCAAAATGTTTTTGGAAGCATTGTTGAGTGTACATGGAAACTCAACATACACTAATGCATCATTTTTCAAACGATCATAACTAATTTTTGTATTAAGCGTTTCTCAATGTAGTATAGTGCATTCGATGCGGATTTTTAAGCTGCGTCGATCTGTGTTATCAGATTTGCGCTAGCTTAAAAATGCACCGAGATATCAACTGATATAAGTTCACACTTATATCCTCGATTTTCACCCTGAAGGAATAATTTTTTCGTTGAATAACATTGTCCATCGTCTTTGCCTTGAAAAAAGGAATCTAAAAACATCTACTTTTCGCTAAATTATTTTGAAATTTTTCGAAAAAATTTTTGTCAAAATGTTTTTGGAAGCAATGTTGAGTGTACATGGAAACTCAACATTCACTAATGCATCATTTTTCAAACGATCATAACTAATTTTTGTATTAAGCGTTTCTCAATGTAGTATAGTGCATTCGATGCGGATTTTTAAGCTGCGTCGATCTGTGTTATCAGATTTGCGCTAGCTTAAAAATGCACCGAGATATCAACTGATATAAGTTCACACTTATATCCTCGATTTTCACCCTGAAGGAATAATTTTTTCGTTGAATAACATTGTCCATCGTCTTTGCCTTGAAAAATGGAATCTAAAAACATCTACTTTTTGCTAAATTATTTTGAAATTTTTCGAAAAAATTTTTGTCAAAATGTTTTTGGAAGCATTGTTGAGTGTACATGGAAACTCAACATACACTAATGCATCATTTTTCAAACGATCATAACTAATTTTTGTATTAAGCGTTTCTCAATGTAGTATAGTGCATTCGATGCGGATTTTTAAGCTGCGTCGATCTGTGTTATCAGATTTGCGCTAGTTTATAAATGCACCGAGATATCAACTGATATAAGTTCACACTTATATCCTCGATTTTCACCCTGAAGGAATGATTTTTTCGTTGAATAACATTGTCCATCGTCTTTGCCTTGAAAAAAGGAATCTAAAAACATCTACTTTTTGCTAAATTATTTTGAAATTTTTCGAAAAAATTTTTGTCAAAATGTTTTTGGAAGCATTGTTGAGTGTACATGGAAACTCAACATACACTAATGCATCATTTTTCAAACGATCATAACTAATTTTTGTATTAAGCGTTTCTCAATGTAGTATAGTGCATTCGATGCGGATTTTTAAGCTGCGTCGATCTGTGTTATCAGATTTGCGCTAGTTTATAAATGCACCGAGATATCAACTGATATAAGTTCACACTTATATCCTCGATTTTCACCCTGAAGGAATGATTTTTTCGTTGAATAACATTGTCCATCGTCTTTGCCTTGAAAAAAGGAATCTAAAAACATCTACTTTTTGCTAAATTATTTTGAAATTTTTCGAAAAAATTTTTGTCAAAATGTTTTTGGAAGCATTGTTGAGTGTACATGGAAACTCAACATACACTAATGCATCATTTTTCAAACGATCATAACTAATTTTTGTATTAAGCGTTTCTCGATGTAGTATAGTGCATTCGATGCGGATTTTTAAGCTGCGTCGATCTGTGTTATCAGATTTGCGCTAACTTAAAAATGCACCGAGATATCAACTGATATAAGTTCACACTTATATCCTCGATTTTCACCCTGAAGGAATAATTTTTTCGTTGAATAACATTGTCCATCGTCTTTGCCTTGAAAAAAGGAATCTAAAAACATCTACTTTTTGCTAAATTATTTTGAAATTTTTCGAAAAAATTTTTGTCAAAATGTTTTTGGAAGCAATGTTGAGTGTACATGGAAACTCAACATACACTAATGCATCATTTTTCAAACGATCATAACTAATTTTTGTATTAAGCGTTTCTCAATGTAGTATAGTGCATTCGATGCGGATTTTTAAGCTGCGTCGATCTGTGTTATCAGATTTGCGCTAGCTTAAAAATGCACCGAGATATCAACTGATATAAGTTCACACTTATATCCTCGATTTTCACCCTGAAGGAATAATTTTTTCGTTGAATAACATTGTCCATCGTCTTTGCCTTGAAAAAAGGAATCTAAAAACATCTACTTTTTGCTAAATTATTTTGAAATTTTTCGAAAAAATTTTTGTCAAAATGTTTTTGGAAGCAATGTTGAGTGTACATGGAAACTCAACATACACTAATGCATCATTTTTCAAACGATCATAACTAATTTTTGTATTAAGCGTTTCTCAATGTAGTATAGTGCATTCGATGCGGATTTTTAAGCTGCGTCGATCTGTGTTATCAGATTTGCGCTAGCTTAAAAATGCACCGAGATATCAACTGATATAAGTTCACACTTATATCCTCGATTTTCACCCTGAAGGAATAATTTTTTCGTTGAATAACATTGTCCATCGTCTTTGCCTTGAAAAATGGAATCTAAAAACATCTACTTTTTGCTAAATTATTTTGAAATTTTTCGAAAAAATTTTTGTCAAAATGTTTTTGGAAGCATTGTTGAGTGTACATGGAAACTCAACATACACTAATGCATCATTTTTCAAACGATCATAACTAATTTTTGTATTAAGCGTTTCTCAATGTAGTATAGTGCATTCGATGCGGATTTTTAAGCTGCGTCGATCTGTGTTATCAGATTGGCGCTAGTTTATAAATGCACCGAGATATCAACTGATATAAGTTCACACTTATATCCTCGATTTTCACCCTGAAGGAATAATTTTTTCGTTGAATAACATTGTCCATTGTCTTTGCCTTGAAAAATGGAATCTAAAAACATCTACTTTTTGCTAAATTATTTTGAAATTTTTCGAAAAAATTTTTGTCAAAATGTTTTTGGAAGCATTGTTGAGTGTACATGGAAACTCAACATACACTAATGCATCATTTTTCAAACGATCATAACTAATTTTTGTATTAAGCGTTTCTCAATGTAGTATAGTGCATTCGATGCGGATTTTTAAGCTGCGTCGATCTGTGTTATCAGATTTGCGCTAGTTTATAAATGCACCGAGATATCAACTGATATAAGTTCACACTTATATCCTCGATTTTCACCCTGAAGGAATAATTTTTTCGTTGAATAACATTGTCCATTGTCTTTGCCTTGAAAAATGGAATCTAAAAACATCTACTTTTTGCTAAATTATTTTGAAATTTTTCGAAAAAATTTTTGTCAAAATGTTTTTGGAAGCATTGTTGAGTGTACATGGAAACTCAACATACACTAATGCATCATTTTTCAAACGATCATAACTAATTTTTGTATTAAGCGTTTCTCAATGTAGTATAGTGCATTCGATGCGGATTTTTAAGCTGCGTCGATCTGTGTTATCAGATTTGCGCTAGCTTAAAAATGCACCGAGATATCAACTGATATAAGTTCACACTTATATCCTCGATTTTCACCCTGAAGGAATAATTTTTTCGTTGAATAACATTGTCCATCGTCTTTGCCTTGAAAAAAGGATTCTAAAAACATCTACTTTTTGCTAAATTATTTTGAAATTTTTCGAAAAAATTTTTGTCAAAATGTTTTTGGAAGCATTGTTGAGTGTACATGGAAACTCAACATACACTAATGCATCATTTTTCAAACGATCATAACTAATTTTTGTATTAAGCGTTTCTCAATGTAGTATAGTGCATTCGATGCGGATTTTTAAGCTGCGTCGATCTGTGTTATCAGATTTGCGCTAGCTTAAAAATGCACCGAGATATCAACTGATATAAGTTCACACTTATATCCTCGATTTTCACCCTGAAGGAATAATTTTTTCGTTGAATAACATTGTCCATCGTCTTTGCCTTGAAAAAAGGAATCTAAAAACATCTACTTTTCGCTAAATTATCTTGAAATTTTTCGAAAAAATTTTTGTCAAAATGTTTTTGGAAGCAATGTTGAGTGTACATGGAAACTCAACATACACTAATGCATCATTTTTCAAACGATCATAACTAATTTTTGTATTAAGCGTTTCTCAATGTAGTATAGTGCATTCGATGCGGATTTTTAAGCTGCGTCGATCTGTGTTATCAGATTTGCGCTAGCTTAAAAATGCACCGAGATATCAACTGATATAAGTTCACACTTATATCCTCGATTTTCACCCTGAAGGAATAATTTTTTCGTTGAATAACATTGTCCATCGTCTTTGCCTTGAAAAATGGAATCTAAAAACATCTACTTTTTGCTAAATTATTTTGAAATTTTTCGAAAAAATTTTTGTCAAAATGTTTTTGGAAGCATTGTTGAGTGTACATGGAAACTCAACATACACTAATGCATCATTTTTCAAACGATCATAACTAATTTTTGTATTAAGCGTTTCTCAATGTAGTATAGTGCATTCGATGCGGATTTTTAAGCTGCGTCGATCTGTGTTATCAGATTTGCGCTAGTTTATAAATGCACCGAGATATCAACTGATATAAGTTCACACTTATATCCTCGATTTTCACCCTGAAGGAATAATTTTTTCGTTGAATAACATTGTCCATTGTCTTTGCCTTGAAAAATGGAATCTAAAAACATCTACTTTTTGCTAAATTATTTTGAAATTTTTCGAAAAAATTTTTGTCAAAATGTTTTTGGAAGCATTGTTGAGTGTACATGGAAACTCAACATACACTAATGCATCATTTTTCAAACGATCATAACTAACTTTTGTATCAAGCGTTTCTCAATGTAGTATAGTGCATTCGATGCGGATTTTTAAGCTGCGTCGATCTGTGTTATCAGATTTGCGCTAGCTTAAAAATGCACCGAGATATCAACTGATATAAGTTCACACTTATATCCTCGATTTTCACCCTGAAGGAATAATTTTTTCGTTGAATAACATTGTCCATCGTCTTTGCCTTGAAAAAAGGAATCTAAAAACGTCTACTTTTCGCTAAATTATTTTGAAATTTTTCGAAAAAATTTTTGTCAAAATGTTTTTGGAAGCAATGTTGAGTGTACATGGAAACTCAACATACACTAATGCATCATTTTTCAAACGATCATAACTAATTTTTGTATTAAGCGTTTTTCAATGTAGTATAGTGCATTCGATGCGGATTTTTAAGCTGCGTCGATCTGTGTTATCAGATTTGCGCTAGTTTATAAATGCACCGAGATATCAACTGATATAAGTTCACACTTATATCCTCGATTTTCACCCTGAAGGAATAATTTTTTCGTTGAATAACATTGTCCATTGTCTTTGCCTTGAAAAATGGAATCTAAAAACATCTACTTTTTGCTAAATTATTTTGAAATTTTTCGAAAAAATTTTTGTCAAAATGTTTTTGGAAGCATTGTTGAGTGTACATGGAAACTCAACATACACTAATGCATCATTTTTCAAACGATCATAACTAATTTTTGTATTAAGCGTTTCTCCATGTAGTATAGTGCATTCGATGCGGATTTTTAAGCTGCGTCGATCTGTGTTATCAGATTTGCGCTAGCTTAAAAATGCACCGAGATATCAACTGATATAAGTTCACACTTATATCCTCGATTTTCACCCTGAAGGAATGATTTTTTCGTTGAATAACATTGTCCATTGTCTTTGCCTTGAAAAATGGAATCTAAAAACATCTACTTTTTGCTAAATTATTTTGAAATTTTTCGAAAAAATTTTTGTCAAAATGTTTTTGGAAGCATTGTTGAGTGTACATGGAAACTCAACATACACTAATGCATCATTTTTCAAACGATCATAACTAACTTTTGTATCAAGCGTTTCTCAATGTAGTATAGTGCATTCGATGCGGATTTTTAAGCTGCGTCGATCTGTGTTATCAGATTTGCGCTAGCTTAAAAATGCACCGAGATATCAACTGATATAAGTTCACACTTATATCCTCGATTTTCACCCTGAAGGAATAATTTTTTCGTTGAATAACATTGTCCATCGTCTTTGCCTTGAAAAAAGGAATCTAAAAACGTCTACTTTTCGCTAAATTATTTTGAAATTTTTCGAAAAAATTTTTGTCAAAATGTTTTTGGAAGCAATGTTGAGTGTACATGGAAACTCAACATACACTAATGCATCATTTTTCAAACGATCATAACTAATTTTTGTATTAAGCGTTTCTCAATGTAGTATAGTGCATTCGATGCGGATTTTTAAGCTGCGTCGATCTGTGTTATCAGATTTGCGCTAGCTTAAAAATGCACCGAGATATCAACTGATATAAGTTCACACTTATATCCTCGATTTTCACCCTGAAGGAATAATTTTTTCGTTGAATAACATTGTCCATCGTCTTTGCCTTGAAAAATGGAATCTAAAAACATCTACTTTTTGCTAAATTATTTTGAAATTTTTCGAAAAAATTTTTGTCAAAATGTTTTTGGAAGCATTGTTGAGTGTACATGGAAACTCAACATACACTAATGCATCATTTTTCAAACGATCATAACTAATTTTTGTATTAAGCGTTTTTCAATGTAGTATAGTGCATTCGATGCGGATTTTTAAGCTGCGTCGATCTGTGTTATCAGATTTGCGCTAGTTTATAAATGCACCGAGATATCAACTGATATAAGTTCACACTTATATCCTCGATTTTCACCCTGAAGGAATAATTTTTTCGTTGAATAACATTGTCCATTGTCTTTGCCTTGAAAAATGGAATCTAAAAACATCTACTTTTTGCTAAATTATTTTGAAATTTTTCGAAAAAATTTTTGTCAAAATGTTTTTGGAAGCATTGTTGAGTGTACATGGAAACTCAACATACACTAATGCATCATTTTTCAAACGATCATAACTAACTTTTGTATCAAGCGTTTCTCAATGTAGTATAGTGCATTCGATGCGGATTTTTAAGCTGCGTCGATCTGTGTTATCAGATTTGCGCTAGCTTAAAAATGCACCGAGATATCAACTGATATAAGTTCACACTTATATCCTCGATTTTCACCCTGAAGGAATAATTTTTTCGTTGAATAACATTGTCCATCGTCTTTGCCTTGAAAAAAGGAATCTAAAAACATCTACTTTTTGCTAAATTATTTTGAAATTTTTCGAAAAAATTTTTGTCAAAATGTTTTTGGAAGCATTGTTGAGTGTACATGGAAACTCAACATACACTAATGCATCATTTTTCAAACGATCATAACTAATTTTTGTATTAAGCGTTTCTCGATGTAGTATAGTGCATTCGATGCGGATTTTTAAGCTGCGTCGATCTGTGTTATCAGATTTGCGCTAACTTAAAAATGCACCGAGATATCAACTGATATAAGTTCACACTTATATCCTCGATTTTCACCCTGAAGGAATAATTTTTTCGTTGAATAACATTGTCCATCGTCTTTGCCTTGAAAAAAGGAATCTAAAAACATCTACTTTTTGCTAAATTATTTTGAAATTTTTCGAAAAAATTTTTGTCAAAATGTTTTTGGAAGCAATGTTGAGTGTACATGGAAACTCAACATACACTAATGCATCATTTTTCAAACGATCATAACTAATTTTTGTATTAAGCGTTTCTCAATGTAGTATAGTGCATTCGATGCGGATTTTTAAGCTGCGTCGATCTGTGTTATCAGATTTGCGCTAGCTTAAAAATGCACCGAGATATCAACTGATATAAGTTCACACTTATATCCTCGATTTTCACCCTGAAGGAATAATTTTTTCGTTGAATAACATTGTCCATCGTCTTTGCCTTGAAAAAAGGAATCTAAAAACATCTACTTTTTGCTAAATTATTTTGAAATTTTTCGAAAAAATTTTTGTCAAAATGTTTTTGGAAGCAATGTTGAGTGTACATGGAAACTCAACATACACTAATGCATCATTTTTCAAACGATCATAACTAATTTTTGTATTAAGCGTTTCTCAATGTAGTATAGTGCATTCGATGCGGATTTTTAAGCTGCGTCGATCTGTGTTATCAGATTTGCGCTAGCTTAAAAATGCACCGAGATATCAACTGATATAAGTTCACACTTATATCCTCGATTTTCACCCTGAAGGAATAATTTTTTCGTTGAATAACATTGTCCATCGTCTTTGCCTTGAAAAAAGGAATCTAAAAACATTTACTTTTTGCTAAATTATTTTGAAATTTTTCGAAAAAATTTTTGTCAAAATGTTTTTGGAAGCAATGTTGAGTGTACATGGAAACTCAACATACACTAATGCATCATTTTTCAAACGATCATAACTAATTTTTGTATTAAGCGTTTCTCAATGTAGTATAGTGCATTCGATGCGGATTTTTAAGCTGCGTCGATCTGTGTTATCAGATTTGCGCTAGCTTAAAAATGCACCGAGATATCAACTGATATAAGTTCACACTTATATCCTCGATTTTCACCCTGAAGAATTAATTTTTTCGTTGAATAACATTGTCCATCGTCTTTGCCTTGAAAAATGGAATCTAAAAACATCTACTTTTTGCTAAATTATTTTGAAATTTTTCGAAAAAATTTTTGTCAAAATGTTTTTGGAAGCATTGTTGAGTGTACATGGAAACTCAACATACACTAATGCATCATTTTTCAAACGATCATAACTAATTTTTGTATTAAGCGTTTCTCAATGTAGTATAGTGCATTCGATGCGGATTTTTAAGCTGCGTCGATCTGTGTTATCAGATTTGCGCTAGCTTAAAAATGCACCGAGATATCAACTGATATAAGTTCACACTTATATCCTCGATTTTCACCCTGAAGGAATAATTTTTTCGTTGAATAACATTGTCCATCGTCTTTGCCTTGAAAAAAGGAATCTAAAAACATCTACTTTTTGCTAAATTATTTTGAAATTTTTCGAAAAAATTTTTGTCAAAATGTTTTTGGAAGCATTGTTGAGTGTACATGGAAACTCAACATACACTAATGCATCATTTTTCAAACGATCATAACTAATTTTCGTATTAAGCGTTTCTCAATGTAGTATAGTGCATTCGATGCGGATTTTTAAGCTGCGTCGATCTGTGTTATCAGATTTGCGCTAGCTTAAAAATGCACCGAGATATCAACTGATATAAGTTCACACTTATATCCTCGATTTTCACCCTGAAGGAATAATTTTTTCGTTGAATAACATTGTCCATCGTCTTTGCCTTGAAAAATGGAATCTAAAAACATCTACTTTTTGCTAAATTATTTTGAAATTTTTCGAAAAAATTTTTGTCAAAATGTTTTTGGAAGCAATGTTGAGTGTACATGGAAACTCAACATACACTAATGCATCATTTTTCAAACGATCATAACTAATTTTTGTATCAAGCGATTCTCAATGTAGTTTAGTGCATTCGATGCGGATTTTTAAGCTGCGTCGATCTGTGTTATCAGATTTGCGCTAGCTTAAAAATGCACCGAGATATCAACTGATATAAGTTCACACTTATATCCTCGATTTTCACCCTGAAGGAATAATTTTTTCGTTGAATAACATTGTCCATCGTCTTTGCCTTGAAAAAAGGAATCTAAAAACATCTACTTTTTGCTAAATTATTTTGAAATTTTTCCAAAAAATTTTTGTCAAAATGTTTTTGGAAGCAATGTTGAGTGTACATGGAAACTCAACATACACTAATGCATCATTTTTCAAACGATCATAACTAATTTTTGTATTAAGCGTTTCTCAATGTAGTATAGTGCATTCGATGCGGATTTTTAAGCTGCGTCGATCTGTGTTATCAGATTTGCGCTAGCTTAAAAATGCACCGAGATATCAACTGATATAAGTTCACACTTATATCCTCGATTTTCACCCTGAAGGAATAATTTTTTCGTTGAATAACATTGTCCATCGTCTTTGCCTTGAAAAAAGGAATCTAAAAACATCTACTTTTTGCTAAATTATTTTGAAATTTTTCGAAAAAATTTTTGTCAAAATGTTTTTGGAAGCATTGTTGAGTGTACATGGAAACTCAACATACACTAATGCATCATTTTTCAAACGATCATAACTAATTTTTGTATTAAGCGTTTCTCAATGTAGTATAGTGCATTCGATGCGGATTTTTAAGCTGCGTCGATCTGTGTTATCAGATTTGCGCTAGCTTAAAAATGCACCGAGATATCAACTGATATAAGTTCACACTTATATCCTCGATTTTCACCCTGAAGGAATAATTTTTTCGTTGAATAACATTGTCCATCGTCTTTGCCTTGAAAAATGGAATCTAAAAACATCTACTTTTTGCTAAATTATTTTGAAATTTTTCGAAAAAATTTTTGTCAAAATGTTTTTGGAAGCAATGTTGAGTGTACATGGAAACTCAACATACACTAATGCATCATTTTTCAAACGATCATAACTAATTTTTGTATCAAGCGATTCTCAATGTAGTTTAGTGCATTCGATGCGGATTTTTAAGCTGCGTCGATCTGTGTTATCAGATTTGCGCTAGCTTAAAAATGCACCGAGATATCAACTGATATAAGTTCACACTTATATCCTCGATTTTCACCCTGAAGGAATAATTTTTTCGTTGAATAACATTGTCCATCGTCTTTGCCTTGAAAAAAGGAATCTAAAAACATCTACTTTTTGCTAAATTATTTTGAAATTTTTCGAAAAAATTTTTGTCAAAATGTTTTTGGAAGCAATGTTGAGTGTACATGGAAACTCAACATACACTAATGCATCATTTTTCAAACGATCATAACTAATTTTTGTATTAAGCGTTTCTCAATGTAGTATAGTGCATTCGATGCGGATTTTTAAGCTGCGTCGATCTGTGTTATCAGATTTGCGCTAGCTTAAAAATGCACCGAGATATCAACTGATATAAGTTCACACTTATATCCTCGATTTTCACCCTGAAGGAATAATTTTTTCGTTGAATAACATTGTCCATCGTCTTTGCCTTGAAAAAAGAAATCTAAAAACATCTACTTTTTGCTAAATTATTTTGAAATTTTTCGAAAAAATTTTTGTCAAAATGTTTTTGGAAGCAATGTTGAGTGTACATGGAAACTCAACATACACTAATGCATCATTTTTCAAACGATCATAACTAATTTTTGTATTAAGCGTTTCTCAATGTAGTATAGTGCATTCGATGCGGATTTTTAAGCTGCGTCGATCTGTGTTATCAGATTTGCGCTAGCTTAAAAATGCACCGAGATATCAACTGATATAAGTTCACACTTATATCCTCGATTTTCACCCTGAAGGAATAATTTTTTCGTTGAATAACATTGTCCATCGTCTTTGCCTTGAAAAAAGGAATCTAAAAACATTTACTTTTTGCTAAATTATTTTGAAATTTTTCGAAAAAATTTTTGTCAAAATGTTTTTGGAAGCAATGTTGAGTGTACATGGAAACTCAACATACACTAATGCATCATTTTTCAAACGATCATAACTAATTTTTGTATTAAGCGTTTCTCAATGTAGTATAGTGCATTCGATGCGGATTTTTAAGCTGCGTCGATCTGTGTTATCAGATTTGCGCTAGCTTAAAAATGCACCGAGATATCAACTGATATAAGTTCACACTTATATCCTCGA
The DNA here is from genome assembly GCA_964057225.1 of Auanema rhodensis. Lineage (NCBI taxonomy): Eukaryota > Metazoa > Nematoda > Chromadorea > Rhabditida > Rhabditidae > Auanema > Auanema rhodense. Next base: position 264,321 of record OZ059895.1, read on the forward strand.
TTTTCACCCTGAAGAATTAATTTTTTCGTTGAATAACATTGTCCATCGTCTTTGCCTTGAAAAATGGAATCTAAAAACATCTACTTTTTGCTAAATTATTTTGAAATTTTTCGAAAAAATTTTTGTCAAAATGTTTTTGGAAGCATTGTTGAGTGTACATGGAAACTCAACATACACTAATGCATCATTTTTCAAACGATCATAACTAATTTTTGTATTAAGCGTTTCTCAATGTAGTATAGTGCATTCGATGCGGATTTTTAAGCTGCGTCGATCTGTGTTATCAGATTTGCGCTAGCTTAAAAATGCACCGAGATATCAACTGATATAAGTTCACACTTATATCCTCGATTTTCACCCTGAAGAATTAATTTTTTCGTTGAATAACATTGTCCATCGTCTTTGCCTTGAAAAATGGAATCTAAAAACATCTACTTTTTGCTAAATTATTTTGAAATTTTTCGAAAAAATTTTTGTCAAAATGTTTTTGGAAGCAATGTTGAGTGTACATGGAAACTCAACATACACTAATGCATCATTTTTCAAACGATCATAACTAATTTTTGTATTAAGCGTTTCTCAATGTAGTATAGTGCATTCGATGCGGATTTTTAAGCTGCGTCGATCTGTGTTATCAGATTTGCGCTAGCTTAAAAATGCACCGAGATATCAACTGATATAAGTTCACACTTATATCCTCGATTTTCACCCTGAAGAATTAATTTTTTCGTTGAATAACATTGTCCATCGTCTTTGCCTTGAAAAATGGAATCTAAAAACATCTACTTTTTGCTAAATTATTTTGAAATTTTTCGAAAAAATTTTTGTCAAACTGTTTTTGGAAGCATTGTTGAGTGTACATGGAAACTCAACATACACTAATGCATCATTTTTCAAACGATCATAACTAATTTTTGTATTAAGCGTTTCTCAATGTAGTATAGTGCATTCGATGCGGATTTTTAAGCTGCGTCGATCTGTGTTATCAGATTTGCGCTAGCTTAAAAATGCACCGAGATATCAACTGATATAAGTTCACACTTATATCCTCGATTTTCACCCTGAAGGAATAATTTTTTCGTTGAATAACATTGTCCATCGTCTTTGCCTTGAAAAAAGGAATCTAAAAACATCTACTTTTCGCTAAATTATTTTGAAATTTTTCGAAAAAATTTTTGTCAAAATGTTTTTGGAAGCATTGTTGAGTGTACATGGAAACTCAACATACACTAATGCATCATTTTTCAAACGATCATAACTAATTTTTGTATTAAGCGTTTCTCAATGTAGTATAGTGCATTCGATGCGGATTTTTAAGCTGCGTCGATCTGTGTTATCAGATTTGCGCTAGCTTAAAAATGCACCGAGATATCAACTGATATAAGTTCACACTTATATCCTCGATTTTCACCCTGAAGGAATAATTTTTTCGTTGAATAACATTGTCCATCGTCTTTGCCTTGAAAAAAGGAATCTTAAAACATCTACTTTTTGCTAAATTATTTTGAAATTTTTCGAAAAAATTTTTGTCAAAATGTTTTTGGAAGCAATGTTGAGTGTACATGGAAACTCAACATACACTAATGCATCATTTTTCAAACGATCATAACTAATTTTTGTATTAAGCGTTTCTCAATGTAGTATAGTGCATTCAATGCGGATTTTTAAGCTGCGTCGATCTGTGTTATCAGATTTGCGCTAGCTTAAAAATGCACCGAGATATCAACTGATATAAGTTCACACTTATATCCTCGATTTTCACCCTGAAGGAATAATTTTTTCGTTGAATAACATTGTCCATCGTCTTTGCCTTGAAAAAAGGAATCTAAAAACATCTACTTTTTGCTAAATTATTTTGAAATTTTTCGAAAAAATTTTTGTCAAAATGTTTTTGGAAGCAATGTTGAGTGTACATGGAAACTCAACATACACTAATGCATCATTTTTCAAACGATCATAACTAATTTTTGTATTAAGCGTTTCTCAATGTAGTATAGTGCATTCGATGCGGATTTTTAAGCTGCGTCGATCTGTGTTATCAGATTTGCGCTAGCTTAAAAATGCACCGAGATATCAACTGATATAAGTTCACACTTATATCCTCGATTTTCACCCTGAAGAATTAATTTTTTCGTTGAATAACATTGTCCATCGTCTTTGCCTTGAAAAATGGAATCTAAAAACATCTACTTTTTGCTAAATTATTTTGAAATTTTTCGAAAAAATTTTTGTCAAAATGTTTTTGGAAGCATTGTTGAGTGTACATGGAAACTCAACATACACTAATGCATCATTTTTCAAACGATCATAACTAATTTTTGTATTAAGCGTTTCTCAATGTAGTATAGTGCATTCGATGCGGATTTTTAAGCTGCGTCGATCTGTGTTATCAGATTTGCGCTAGCTTAAAAATGCACCGAGATATCAACTGATATAAGTTCACACTTATATCCTCGATTTTCACCCTGAAGGAATAATTTTTTCGTTGAATAACATTGTCCATCGTCTTTGCCTTGAAAAAAGGAATCTTAAAACATCTACTTTTTGCTAAATTATTTTGAAATTTTTCGAAAAAATTTTTGTCAAAATGTTTTTGGAAGCAATGTTGAGTGTACATGGAAACTCAACATACACTAATGCATCATTTTTCAAACGATCATAACTAATTTTTGTATTAAGCGTTTCTCAATGTAGTATAGTGCATTCAATGCGGATTTTTAAGCTGCGTCGATCCGTGTTATCAGATTTGCGCTAGCTTAAAAATGCACCGAGATATCAACTGATATAAGTTCACACTTATATCCTCGATTTTCACCCTGAAGGAATAATTTTTTCGTTGAATAACATTGTCCATCGTCTTTGCCTTGAAAAAAGGAATCTAAAAACATCTACTTTTTGCTAAATTATTTTGAAATTTTTCGAAAAAATTTTTGTCAAAATGTTTTTGGAAGCAATGTTGAGTGTACATGGAAACTCAACATACACTAATGCATCATTTTTCAAACGATCATAACTAATTTTTGTATTAAGCGTTTCTCAATGTAGTATAGTGCATTCGATGCGGATTTTTAAGCTGCGTCGATCTGTGTTATCAGATTTGCGCTAGCTTAAAAATGCACCGAGATATCAACTGATATAAGTTCACACTTATATCCTCGATTTTCACCCTGAAGAATTAATTTTTTCGTTGAATAACATTGTCCATCGTCTTTGCCTTGAAAAATGGAATCTAAAAACATCTACTTTTTGCTAAATTATTTTGAAATTTTTCGAAAAAATTTTTGTCAAAATGTTTTTGGAAGCATTGTTGAGTGTACATGGAAACTCAACATACACTAATGCATCATTTTTCAAACGATCATAACTAATTTTTGTATTAAGCGTTTCTCAATGTAGTATAGTGCATTCGATGCGGATTTTTAAGCTGCGTCGATCTGTGTTATCAGATTTGCGCTAGCTTAAAAATGCACCGAGATATCAACTGATATAAGTTCACACTTATATCCTCGATTTTCACCCTGAAGAATTAATTTTTTCGTTGAATAACATTGTCCATCGTCTTTGCCTTGAAAAAAGGAATCTAAAAACATCTACTTTTTGCTAAATTATTTTGAAATTTTTCGAAAAAATTTTTGTCAAAATGTTTTTGGAAGCATTGTTGAGTGTACATGGAAACTCAACATACACTAATGCATCATTTTTCAAACGATCATAACTAATTTTTGTATTAAGCGTTTCTCAATGTAGTATAGTGCATTCGATGCGGATTTTTAAGCTGCGTCGATCTGTGTTATCAGATTTGCGCTAGCTTAAAAATGCACCGAGATATCAACTGATATAAGTTCACACTTATATCCTCGATTTTCACCCTGAAGGAATAATTTTTTCGTTGAATAACATTGTCCATCGTCTTTGCCTTGAAAAAAGGAATCTAAAAACATCTACTTTTTGCTAAATTATTCTGAAATTTTTCGAAAAAATTTTTGTCAAAATGTTTTTGGAAGCATTGTTGAGTGTACATGGAAACTCAACATACACTAATGCATCATTTTTCAAACGATCATAACTAATTTTTGTATTAAGCGTTTCTCAATGTAGTATAGTGCATTCGATGCGGATTTTTAAGCTGCGTCGATCTGTGTTATCAGATTTGCGCTAGCTTAAAAATGCACCGAGATATCAACTGATATAAGTTCACACTTATATCCTCGATTTTCACCCTGAAGGAATAATTTTTTCGTTGAATAACATTGTCCATCGTCTTTGCCTTGAAAAAAGGAATCTAAAAACATCTACTTTTTGCTAAATTATTTTGAAATTTTTCGAAAAAATTTTTGTCAAAATGTTTTTGGAAGCATTGTTGAGTGTACATGGAAACTCAACATACACTAATGCATCATTTTTCAAACGATCATAACTAATTTTTGTATTGAGCGTTTCTCAATGTAGTATAGTGCATTCGATGCGGATTTTTAAGCTGCGTCGATCTGTGTTATCAGATTTGCGCTAGCTTAAAAATGCACCGAGATATCAACTGATATAAGTTCACACTTATATCCTCGATTTTCACCCTGAAGGAATAATTTTTTCGTTGAATAACATTGTCCATCGTCTTTGCCTTGAAAAAAGGAATCTAAAAACATCTACTTTTTGCTAAATTATTTTGAAATTTTTCGAAAAAATTTTTGTCAAAATGTTTTTGGAAGCATTGTTGAGTGTACATGGAAACTCAACATACACTAATGCATCATTTTTCAAACGATCATAACTAATTTTTGTATCAAGCGTTTCTCAATGTAGTTTAGTGCATTCGATGCGGATTTTTAAGCTGCGTCGATCTGTGTTATCAGATTTGCGCTAGCTTAAAAATGCACCGCGATATCAACTGATATAAGTTCACACTTATATCCTCGATTTTCACCCTGAAGGAATAATTTTTTCGTTGAATAACATTGTCCATCGTCTTTGCCTTGAAAAATGGAATCTAAAAACATCTACTTTTTGCTAAATTATTTTGAAATTTTTCGAAAAAATTTTTGTCAAAATGTTTTTGGAAGCAATGTTGAGTGTACATGGAAACTCAACATACACTAATGCATCATTTTTCAAACGATCATAACTAACTTTTGTATCAAGCGTTTCTCAATGTAGTGTAGTGCATTCGATGCGGATTTTGAAGCTGCGTCGATCTGTGTTATCAGATTTGCGCTAGCTTAAAAATGCACCGAGATATCAACTGATATAAGTTCACACTTATATCCTCGATTTTCACCCTGAAGAATTAATTTTTTCGTTGAATAACATTGTCCATCGTCTTTGCCTTGAAAAAAGGAATCTAAAAACATCTACTTTTTGCTAAATTATTTTGAAATTTTTCGAAAAAATTTTTGTCAAAATGTTTTTGGAAGCAATGTTGAGTGTACATGGAAACTCAACATACACTAATGCATCATTTTTCAAACGATCATAACTAACTTTTGTATCAAGCGTTTCTCAATGTAGTGTAGTGCATTCGATGCGGATTTTGAAGCTGCGTCGATCTGTGTTATCAGATTTGCGCTAGCTTAAAAATGCACCGAGATATCAACTGATATAAGTTCACACTTATATCCTCGATTTTCACCCTGAAGAATTAATTTTTTCGTTGAATAACATTGTCCATCGTCTTTGCCTTGAAAAATGGAATCTAAAAACATCTACTTTTTGCTAAATTATTTTGAAATTTTTCGAAAAAATTTTTGTCAAAATGTTTTTGGAAGCAATGTTGAGTGTACATGGAAACTCAACATACACTAATGCATCATTTTTCAAACGATCATAACTAACTTTTGTATCAAGCGTTTCTCAATGTAGTGTAGTGCATTCGATGCGGATTTTTAAGCTGCGTCGATCTGTGTTATCAGATTTGCGCTAGCTTAAAAATGCACCGAGATATCAACTGATATAAGTTCACACTTATATCCTCGATTTTCACCCTGAAGAATTAATTTTTTCGTTGAATAACATTGTCCATCGTCTTTGCCTTGAAAAAAGGAATCTAAAAACATCTACTTTTTGCTAAATTATTTTGAAATTTTTCGAAAAAATTTTTGTCAAAATGTTTTTGGAAGCATTGTTGAGTGTACATGGAAACTCAACATACACTAATGCATCATTTTTCAAACGATCATAACTAATTTTTGTATTAAGCGTTTCTCAATGTAGTATAGTGCATTCGATGCGGATTTTTAAGCTGCGTCGATCTGTGTTATCAGATTTGCGCTAGCTTAAAAATGCACCGAGATATCAACTGATATAAGTTCACACTTATATCCTCGATTTTCACCCTGAAGGAATAATTTTTTCGTTGAATAACATTGTCCATCGTCTTTGCCTTGAAAAAAGGAATCTAAAAACATCTACTTTTTGCTAAATTATTCTGAAATTTTTCGAAAAAATTTTTGTCAAAATGTTTTTGGAAGCATTGTTGAGTGTACATGGAAACTCAACATACACTAATGCATCATTTTTCAAACGATCATAACTAATTTTTGTATTAAGCGTTTCTCAATGTAGTATAGTGCATTCGATGCGGATTTTTAAGCTGCGTCGATCTGTGTTATCAGATTTGCGCTAGCTTAAAAATGCACCGAGATATCAACTGATATAAGTTCACACTTATATCCTCGATTTTCACCCTGAAGGAATAATTTTTTCGTTGAATAACATTGTCCATCGTCTTTGCCTTGAAAAAAGGAATCTAAAAACATCTACTTTTTGCTAAATTATTTTGAAATTTTTCGAAAAAATTTTTGTCAAAATGTTTTTGGAAGCATTGTTGAGTGTACATGGAAACTCAACATACACTAATGCATCATTTTTCAAACGATCATAACTAATTTTTGTATTGAGCGTTTCTCAATGTAGTATAGTGCATTCGATGCGGATTTTTAAGCTGCGTCGATCTGTGTTATCAGATTTGCGCTAGCTTAAAAATGCACCGAGATATCAACTGATATAAGTTCACACTTATATCCTCGATTTTCACCCTGAAGGAATAATTTTTTCGTTGAATAACATTGTCCATCGTCTTTGCCTTGAAAAAAGGAATCTAAAAACATCTACTTTTTGCTAAATTATTTTGAAATTTTTCGAAAAAATTTTTGTCAAAATGTTTTTGGAAGCATTGTTGAGTGTACATGGAAACTCAACATACACTAATGCATCATTTTTCAAACGATCATAACTAATTTTTGTATCAAGCGTTTCTCAATGTAGTTTAGTGCATTCGATGCGGATTTTTAAGCTGCGTCGATCTGTGTTATCAGATTTGCGCTAGCTTAAAAATGCACCGCGATATCAACTGATATAAGTTCACACTTATATCCTCGATTTTCACCCTGAAGGAATAATTTTTTCGTTGAATAACATTGTCCATCGTCTTTGCCTTGAAAAAAGGAATCTAAAAACATCTACTTTTTGCTAAATTATTTTGAAATTTTTCGAAAAAATTTTTGTCAAAATGTTTTTGGAAGCAATGTTGAGTGTACATGGAAACTCAACATACACTAATGCATCATTTTTCAAACGATCATAACTAATTTTTGTATCAAGCGTTTCTCAATGTAGTTTAGTGCATTCGATGCGGATTTTTAAGCTGCGTCGATCTGTGTTATCAGATTTGCGCTAGCTTAAAAATGCACCGCGATATCAACTGATATAAGTTCACACTTATATCCTCGATTTTCACCCTGAAGGAATAATTTTTTCGTTGAATAACATTGTCCATCGTCTTTGCCTTGAAAAATGGAATCTAAAAACATCTACTTTTTGCTAAATTATTTTGAAATTTTTCGAAAAAATTTTTGTCAAAATGTTTTTGGAAGCAATGTTGAGTGTACATGGAAACTCAACATACACTAATGCATCATTTTTCAAACGATCATAACTAACTTTTGTATCAAGCGTTTCTCAATGTAGTGTAGTGCATTCGATGCGGATTTTGAAGCTGCGTCGATCTGTGTTATCAGATTTGCGCTAGCTTAAAAATGCACCGAGATATCAACTGATATAAGTTCACACTTATATCCTCGATTTTCACCCTGAAGAATTAATTTTTTCGTTGAATAACATTGTCCATCGTCTTTGCCTTGAAAAAAGGAATCTAAAAACATCTACTTTTTGCTAAATTATTTTGAAATTTTTCGAAAAAATTTTTGTCAAAATGTTTTTGGAAGCAATGTTGAGTGTACATGGAAACTCAACATACACTAATGCATCATTTTTCAAACGATCATAACTAACTTTTGTATCAAGCGTTTCTCAATGTAGTGTAGTGCATTCGATGCGGATTTTGAAGCTGCGTCGATCTGTGTTATCAGATTTGCGCTAGCTTAAAAATGCACCGAGATATCAACTGATATAAGTTCACACTTATATCCTCGATTTTCACCCTGAAGAATTAATTTTTTCGTTGAATAACATTGTCCATCGTCTTTGCCTTGAAAAAAGGAATCTAAAAACATCTACTTTTTGCTAAATTATTTTGAAATTTTTCGAAAAAATTTTTGTCAAAATGTTTTTGGAAGCATTGTTGAGTGTACATGGAAACTCAACATACACTAATGCATCATTTTTCAAACGATCATAACTAATTTTTGTATTGAGCGTTTCTCAATGTAGTATAGTGCATTCGATGCGGATTTTTAAGCTGCGTCGATCTGTGTTATCAGATTTGCACTAGCTTAAAAATGCACCGAGATATCAACTGATATAAGTTCACACTTATATCCTCGATTTTCACCCTGAAGGAATAATTTTTTCGTTGAATAACATTGTCCATCGTCTTTGCCTTGAAAAAAGGAATCTAAAAACATCTACTTTTTGCTAAATTATTTTGAAATTTTTCGAAAAAATTTTTGTCAAAATGTTTTTGGAAGCATTGTTGAGTGTACATGGAAACTCAACATACACTAATGCATCATTTTTCAAACGATTATAACTAATTTTTGTATTAAGCGTTTCTCAATGTAGTATAGTGCATTCGATGCGGATTTTTAAGCTGCGTCGATCTGTGTTATCAGATTTGCGCTAGTTTATAAATGCACCGAGATATCAACTGATATAAGTTCACACTTATATCCTCGATTTTCACCCTGAAGGAATAATTTTTTCGTTGAATAACATTGTCAATCGTCTTTGCCTTGAAAAATGGAATCTAAAAACATCTACTTTTTGCTAAATTATTTTGAAATTTTTCGAAAAAATTTTTGTCAAAATGTTTTTGGAAGCATTGTTGAGTGTACATGGAAACTCAACATACACTAATGCATCATTTTTCAAACGATCATAACTAATTTTTGTATCAAGCGTTTCTCAATGTAGTTTAGTGCATTCGATGCGGATTTTTAAGCTGCGTCGATCTGTGTTATCAGATTTGCGCTAGCTTAAAAATGCACCGCGATATCAACTGATATAAGTTCACACTTATATCCTCGATTTTCACCCTGAAGGAATAATTTTTTCGTTGAATAACATTGTCCATCGTCTTTGCCTTGAAAAATGGAATCTAAAAACATCTACTTTTTGCTAAATTATTTTGAAATTTTTCGAAAAAATTTTTGTCAAAATGTTTTTGGAAGCAATGTTGAGTGTACATGGAAACTCAACATACACTAATGCATCATTTTTCAAACGATCATAACTAACTTTTGTATCAAACGTTTCTCAATGTAGTGTAGTGCATTCGATGCGGATTTTTAAGCTGCGTCGATCTGTGTTATCAGATTTGCGCTAGCTTAAAAATGCACCGAGATATCAACTGATATAAGTTCACACTTATATCCTCGATTTTCACCCTGAAGAATTAATTTTTTCGTTGAATAACATTGTCCATCGTCTTTGCCTTGAAAAAAGGAATCTAAAAACATCTACTTTTTGCTAAATTATTTTGAAATTTTTCGAAAAAATTTTTGTCAAAATGTTTTTGGAAGCAATGTTGAGTGTACATGGAAACTCAACATACACTAATGCATCATTTTTCAAACGATCATAACTAACTTTTGTATCAAGCGTTTCTCAATGTAGTGTAGTGCATTCGATGCGGATTTTTAAGCTGCGTCGATCTGTGTTATCAGATTTGCGCTAGCTTAAAAATGCACCGAGATATCAACTGATATAATTTCACACTTATATCCTCGATTTTCACCCTGAAGAATTAATTTTTTCGTTGAATAACATTGTCCATCGTCTTTGCCTTGAAAAAAGGAATCTAAAAACATCTACTTTTTGCTAAATTATTTTGAAATTTTTCGAAAAAATTTTTGTCAAAATGTTTTTGGAAGCAATGTTGAGTGTACATGGAAACTCAACATACACTAATGCATCATTTTTCAAACGATCATAACTAACTTTTGTATCAAGCGTTTCTCAATGTAGTGTAGTGCATTCGATGCGGATTTTTAAGCTGCGTCGATCTCTGTTATCAGATTTGCGCTAGCTTAAAAATGCACCGAGATATCAACTGATATAAGTTCACACTTATATCCTCGATTTTCACCCTGAAGAATTAATTTTTTCGTTGAATAACATTGTCCATCGTCTTTGCCTTGAAAAAAGGAATCTAAAAACATCTACTTTTTGCTAAATTATTTTGAAATTTTTCGAAAAAATTTTTGTCAAAATGTTTTTGGAAGCATTGTTGAGTGTACATGGAAACTCAACATACACTAATGCATCATTTTTCAAACGATCATAACTAATTTTTGTATTAAGCGTTTCTCAATGTAGTATAGTGCATTCGATGCGGATTTTTAAGCTGCGTCGATCTGTGTTATCAGATTTGCGCTAGCTTAAAAATGCACCGCGATATCAACTGATATAAGTTCACACTTATATCCTCGATTTTCACCCTGAAGGAATAATTTTTTCGTTGAATAACATTGTCCATCGTCTTTGCCTTGAAAAATGGAATCTAAAAACATCTACTTTTTGCTAAATTATTTTGAAATTTTTCGAAAAAATTTTTGTCAAAATGTTTTTGGAAGCAATGTTGAGTGTACATGGAAACTCAACATACACTAATGCATCATTTTTCAAACGATCATAACTAACTTTTCTATCAAGCGTTTCTCAATGTAGTGTAGTGCATTCGATGCGGATTTTTAAGCTGCGTCGATCTGTGTTATCAGATTTGCGCTAGCTTAAAAATGCACCGAGATATCAACTGATATAAGTTCACACTTATATCCTCGATTTTCACCCTGAAGAATTAATTTTTTCGTTGAATAACATTGTCCATCGTCTTTGCCTTGAAAAAAGGAATCTAAAAACATCTACTTTTTGCTAAATTATTTTGAAATTTTTCGAAAAAATTTTTGTCAAAATGTTTTTGGAAGCATTGTTGAGTGTACATGGAAACTCAACATACACTAATGCATCATTTTTCAAACGATTATAACTAATTTTTGTATTAAGCGTTTCTCAATCTAGTATAGTGCATTCGATGCGGATTTTTAAGCTGCGTCGATCTGTGTTATCAGATTTGCGCTAGCTTAAAAATGCACCGAGATATCAACTGATATAAGTTCACACTTATATCCTCGATTTTCACCCTGAAGAATTAATTTTTTCGTTGAATAACATTGTCCATCGTCTTTGCCATGAAAAAAGGAATCTAAAAACATCTACTTTTTGCTAAATTATTTTGAAATTTTTCGAAAAAATTTTTGTCAAAATGTTTTTGGAAGCATTGTTGAGTGTACATGGAAACTCAACATACACTAATGCATCATTTTTCAAACGATCATAACTAATTTTTGTATTAAGCGTTTCTCAATGTAGTATAGTGCATTCGATGCGGATTTTTAAGCTGCGTCGATCTGTGTTATCAGATTTGCGCTAGTTTATAAATGCACCGAGATATCAACTGATATAAGTTCACACTTATATCCTCGATTTTCACCCTGAAGGAATAATTTTTTCGTTGAATAACATTGTCAATCGTCTTTGCCTTGAAAAATGAAATCTAAAAACATCTACTTTTTGCTAAATTATTTTGAAATTTTTCGAAAAAATTTTTGTCAAAATGTTTTTGGAAGCATTGTTGAGTGTACATGGAAACTCAACATACACTAATGCATCATTTTTCAAACGATCATAACTAATTTTTGTATCAAGCGTTTTTCAATGTAGTTTAGTGCATTCGATGCGGATTTTTAAGCTGCGTCGATCTGTGTTATCAGATTTGCGCTAGCTTAAAAATGCACCGAGATATCAACTGATATAAGTTCACACTTATATCCTCGATTTTCACCCTGAAGGAATAATTTTTTCGTTGAATAACATTGTCCATCGTCTTTGCCTTGAAAAAAGGAATCTAAAAACATCTACTTTTTGCTAAATTATTTTGAAATTTTTCGAAAAAATTTTTGTCAAAATGTTTTTGGAAGCATTGTTGAGTGTACATGGAAACTCAACATACACTAATGCATCATTTTTCAAACGATCATAACTAATTTTTGTATTAAGCGTTTCTCAATGTAGTATAGTGCATTCGATGCGGATTTTTAAGCTGCGTCGATCTGTGTTATCAGATTTGCGCTAGCTTAAAAATGCACCGCGATATCAACTGATATAAGTTCACACTTATATCCTCGATTTTCACCCTGAAGGAATAATTTTTTCGTTGAATAACATTGTCCATCGTCTTTGCCTTGAAAAATGGAATCTAAAAACATCTACTTTTTGCTAAATTATTTTGAAATTTTTCGAAAAAATTTTTGTCAAAATGTTTTTGGAAGCAATGTTGAGTGTACATGGAAACTCAACATACACTAATGCATCATTTTTCAAACGATCATAACTAACTTTTGTATCAAGCGTTTCTCAATGTAGTGTAGTGCATTCGATGCGGATTTTTAAGCTGCGTCGATCTGTGTTATCAGATTTGCGCTAGCTTAAAAATGCACCGAGATATCAACTGATATAAGTTCACACTTATATCCTCGATTTTCACCCTGAAGAATTAATTTTTTCGTTGAATAACATTGTCCATCGTCTTTGCCTTGAAAAAAGGAATCTAAAAACATCTACTTTTTGCTAAATTATTTTGAAATTTTTCGAAAAAATTTTTGTCAAAATGTTTTTGGAAGCAATGTTGAGTGTACATGGAAACTCAACATACACTAATGCATCATTTTTCAAACGATCATAACTAACTTTTGTATCAAGCGTTTCTCAATGTAGTGTAGTGCATTCGATGCGGATTTTTAAGCTGCGTCGATCTGTGTTATCAGATTTGCGCTAGCTTAAAAATGCACCGAGATATCAACTGATATAAGTTCACACTTATATCCTCGATTTTCACCCTGAAGAATTAATTTTTTCGTTGAATAACATTGTCCATCGTCTTTGCCTTGAAAAAAGGAATCTAAAAACATCTACTTTTTGCTAAATTATTTTGAAATTTTTCGAAAAAGTTTTTGTCAAAATGTTTTTGGAAGCATTGTTGAGTGTACATGGAAACTCAACATACACTAATGCATCATTTTTCAAACGATCATAACTAACTTTTGTATCAAGCGTTTCTCAATGTAGTGTAGTGCATTCGATGCGGATTTTTAAGCTGCGTCGAACTGTGTTATCAGATTTGCGCTAGCTTAAAAATGCACCGAGATATCAACTGATATAAGTTCACACTTATATCCTCGATTTTCACCCTGAAGAATTAATTTTTTCGTTGAATAACATTGTCCATCGTCTTTGCCTTGAAAAAAGGAATCTAAAAACATCTACTTTTTGCTAAATTATTTTGAAATTTTTCGAAAAAATTTTTGTCAAAATGTTTTTGGAAGCATTGTTGAGTGTACATGGAAACTCAACATACACTAATGCATCATTTTTCAAACGATCATAATTAATTTTTGTATTGAGCGTTTCTCAATGTAGTATAGTGCATTCGATGCGGATTTTTAAGCTGCGTCGATCTGTGTTATCAGATTTGCGCTAGCTTAAAAATGCACCGAGATATCAACTGATATAAGTTCACACTTATATCCTCGATTTTCACCCTGAAGGAATAATTTTTTCGTTGAATAACATTGTCCATCGTCTTTGCCTTGAAAAAAGGAATCTAAAAACATCTACTTTTTGCTAAATTATTTTGAAATTTTTCGAAAAAATTTTTGTCAAAATGTTTTTGGAAGCATTGTTGAGTGTACATGGAAACTCAACATACACTAATGCATCATTTTTCAAACGATCATAATTAATTTTTGTATTAAGCGTTTCTCAATGTAGTATAGTGCATTCGATGCGGATTTTTAAGCTGCGTCGATCTGTGTTATCAGATTTGCGCTAGCTTAAAAATGCACCGCGATATCAACTGATATAAGTTCACACTTATATCCTCGATTTTCACCCTGAAGGAATAATTTTTTCGTTGAATAACATTGTCCATCGTCTTTGCCTTGAAAAATGGAATCTAAAAACATCTACTTTTTGCTAAATTATTTTGAAATTTTTCGAAAAAATTTTTGTCAAAATGTTTTTGGAAGCAATGTTGAGTGTACATGGAAACTCAACATACACTAATGCATCATTTTTCAAACGATCATAACTAACTTTTGTATCAAGCGTTTCTCAATGTAGTGTAGTGCATTCGATGCGGATTTTTAAGCTGCGTCGATCTGTGTTATCAGATTTGCGCTAGCTTAAAAATGCACCGAGATATCAACTGATATAAGTTCACACTTATATCCTCAATTTTCACCCTGAAGAATTAATTTTTTCGTTGAATAACATTGTCCATCGTCTTTGCCTTGAAAAAAGGAATCTAAAAACATCTACTTTTTGCTAAATTATTTTGAAATTTTTCGAAAAAATTTTTGTCAAAATGTTTTTGGAAGCAATGTTGAGTGTACATGGAAACTCAACATACACTAATGCATCATTTTTCAAACGATCATAACTAACTTTTGTATCAAGCGTTTCTCAATGTAGTGTAGTGCATTCGATGTGGATTTTTAAGCTGCGTCGATCTGTGTTATCAGATTTGCGCTAGCTTAAAAATGCACCGAGATATCAACTGATATAAGTTCACACTTATATCCTCGATTTTCACCCTGAAGAATTAATTTTTTCGTTGAATTACATTGTCCATCGTCTTTGCCTTGAAAAAAGGAATCTAAAAACATCTACTTTTTGCTAAATTATTTTGAAATTTTTCGAAAAAATTTTTGTCAAAATGTTTTTGGAAGCATTGTTGAGTGTACATGGAAACTCAACATACACTAATGCATCATTTTTCAAACGATCATAACTAACTTTTGTATCAAGCGTTTCTCAATGTAGTGTAGTGCATTCGATGCGGATTTTTAAGCTGCGTCGATCTGTGTTATCAGATTTGCGCTAGCTTAAAAATGCACCGAGATATCAACTGATATAAGTTCACACTTATATCCTCGATTTTCACCCTGAAGAATTAATTTTTTCGTTAAATAACATTGTCCATCGTCTTTGCCTTGAAAAAAGGAATCTAAAAACATCTACTTTTTGCTAAATTATTTTGAAATTTTTCGAAAAAATTTTTGTCAAAATGTTTTTGGAAGCATTGTTGAGTGTACATGGAAACTCAACATACACTAATGCATCATTTTTCAAACGATCATAACTAACTTTTGTATCAAGCGTTTCTCAATGTAGTGTAGTGCATTCGATGCGGATTTTTAAGCTGCGTCGATCTGTGTTATCAGATTTGCGCTAGCTTAAAAATGCACCGAGATATCAACTGATATAAGTTCACACGTATATCCTCGATTTTCACCCTGAAGAATTAATTTTTTCGTTGAATAACATTGTCCATCGTCTTTGCCTTGAAAAAAGGAATCTAAAAACATCTACTTTTTGCTAAATTATTTTGAAATTTTTCGAAAAAATTTTTGTCAAAATGTTTTTGGAAGCATTGTTGAGTGTACATGGAAACTCAACATACACTAATGCATCATTTTTCAAACGATCATAATTAATTTTTGTATTAAGCGTTTCTCAATGTAGTATAGTGCATTCGATGCGGACTAGCTAAAAATGCACCGAGATATCAACTGATATAAGTTCACACTTATATCCTCGATTTTCACCCTGAAGAATTAATTTTTTCGTTGAATAACATTGTCCATCGTCTTTGCCTTGAAAAATGGAAACTAAAAACATCTACTTTTTGCTAAATTATTTTGAAATTTTTCGAAAAAATTTTTGTCAAAATGTTTTTGGAAGCATTGTTGAGTGTACATGGAAACTCAACATACACTAATGCATCATTTTTCAAACGATCATAACTAATTTTTGTATTAAGCGTTTCTCAATGTAGTATAGTGCATTCGATGCGGATTTTTAAGCTGCGTCGATCTGTGTTATCAGATTTGCGCTAGCTTAAAAATGCACCGCGATATCAACTGATATAAGTTCACACTTATATCCTCGATTTTCACCCTGAAGGAATAATTTTTTCGTTGAATAACATTGTCCATCGTCTTTGCCTTGGAAAATGGAATCTAAAAACATCTACTTTTTGCTAAATTATTTTGAAATTTTTCGAAAAAATTTTTGTCAAAATGTTTTTGGAAGCAATGTTGAGTGTACATGGAAACTCAACATACACTAATGCATCATTTTTCAAACGATCATAACTAACTTTTGTATCAAGCGTTTCTCAATGTAGTGTAGTGCATTCGATGCGGATTTTTAAGCTGCGTCGATCTGTGTTATCAGATTTGCGCTAGCTTAAAAATGCACCGAGATATCAACTGATATAAGTTCACACTTATATCCTCAATTTTCACCCTGAAGAATTAATTTTTTCGTTGAATAACATTGTCCATCGTCTTTGCCTTGAAAAATGGAATCTAAAAACATCTACTTTTTGCTAAATTATTTTGAAATTTTTCGAAAAAATTTTTGTCAAAATGTTTTTGGAAGCAATGTTGAGTGTACATGGAAACTCAACATACACTAATGCATCATTTTTCAAACGATCATAACTAACTTTTGTATCAAGCGTTTCTCAATGTAGTGTAGTGCATTCGATGCGGATTTTTAAGCTGCGTCGATCTGTGTTATCAGATTTGCGCTAGCTTAAAAATGCACCGAGATATCAACTGATATAAGTTCACACTTATATCCTCAATTTTCACCCTGAAGAATTAATTTTTTCGTTGAATAACATTGTCCATCGTCTTTGCCTTGAAAAAAGGAATCTAAAAACATCTACTTTTTGCTAAATTATTTTGAAATTTTTCGAAAAAATTTTTGTCAAAATGTTTTTGGAAGCAATGTTGAGTGTACATGGAAACTCAACATACACTAATGCATCATTTTTCAAACGATCATAACTAACTTTTGTATCAAGCGTTTCTCAATGTAGTGTAGTGCATTCGATGTGGATTTTTAAGCTGCGTCGATCTGTGTTATCAGATTTGCGCTAGCTTAAAAATGCACCGAGATATCAACTGATATAAGTTCACACTTATATCCTCGATTTTCACCCTGAAGAATTAATTTTTTCGTTGAATTACATTGTCCATCGTCTTTGCCTTGAAAAAAGGAATCTAAAAACATCTACTTTTTGCTAAATTATTTTGAAATTTTTCGAAAAAATTTTTGTCAAAATGTTTTTGGAAGCATTGTTGAGTGTACATGGAAACTCAACATACACTAATGCATCATTTTTCAAACGATCATAACTAACTTTTGTATCAAGCGTTTCTCAATGTAGTGTAGTGCATTCGATGCGGATTTTTAAGCTGCGTCGATCTGTGTTATCAGATTTGCGCTAGCTTAAAAATGCACCGAGATATCAACTGATATAAGTTCACACTTATATCCTCGATTTTCACCCTGAAGAATTAATTTTTTCGTTGAATAACATTGTCCATCGTCTTTGCCTTGAAAAAAGGAATCTAAAAACATCTACTTTTTGCTAAATTATTTTGAAATTTTTCGAAAAAATTTTTGTCAAAATGTTTTTGGAAGCATTGTTGAGTGTACATGGAAACTCAACATACACTAATGCATCATTTTTCAAACGATCATAACTAACTTTTGTATCAAGCGTTTCTCAATGTAGTGTAGTGCATTCGATGCGGATTTTTAAGCTGCGTCGATCTGTGTTATCAGATTTGCGCTAGCTTAAAAATGCACCGAGATATCAACTGATATAAGTTCACACGTATATCCTCGATTTTCACCCTGAAGAATTAATTTTTTCGTTGAATAACATTGTCCATCGTCTTTGCCTTGAAAAAAGGAATCTAAAAACATCTACTTTTTGCTAAATTATTTTGAAATTTTTCGAAAAAATTTTTGTCAAAATGTTTTTGGAAGCATTGTTGAGTGTACATGGAAACTCAACATACACTAATGCATCATTTTTCAAACGATCATAATTAATTTTTGTATTAAGCGTTTCTCAATGTAGTATAGTGCATTCGATGCGGACTAGCTAAAAATGCACCGAGATATCAACTGATATAAGTTCACACTTATATCCTCGATTTTCACCCTGAAGAATTAATTTTTTCGTTGAATAACATTGTCCATCGTCTTTGCCTTGAAAAATGGAAACTAAAAACATCTACTTTTTGCTAAATTATTTTGAAATTTTTCGAAAAAATTTTTGTCAAAATGTTTTTGGAAGCATTGTTGAGTGTACATGGAAACTCAACATACACTAATGCATCATTTTTCAAACGATCATAACTAATTTTTGTATTAAGCGTTTCTCAATGTAGTATAGTGCATTCGATGCGGATTTTTAAGCTGCGTCGATCTGTGTTATCAGATTTGCGCTAGCTTAAAAATGCACCGCGATATCAACTGATATAAGTTCACACTTATATCCTCGATTTTCACCCTGAAGGAATAATTTTTTCGTTGAATAACATTGTCCATCGTCTTTGCCTTGGAAAATGGAATCTAAAAACATCTACTTTTTGCTAAATTATTTTGAAATTTTTCGAAAAAATTTTTGTCAAAATGTTTTTGGAAGCAATGTTGAGTGTACATGGAAACTCAACATACACTAATGCATCATTTTTCAAACGATCATAACTAACTTTTGTATCAAGCGTTTCTCAATGTAGTGTAGTGCATTCGATGCGGATTTTTAAGCTGCGTCGATCTGTGTTATCAGATTTGCGCTAGCTTAAAAATGCACCGAGATATCAACTGATATAAGTTCACACTTATATCCTCAATTTTCACCCTGAAGAATTAATTTTTTCGTTGAATAACATTGTCCATCGTCTTTGCCTTGAAAAATGGAATCTAAAAACATCTACTTTTTGCTAAATTATTTTGAAATTTTTCGAAAAAATTTTTGTCAAAATGTTTTTGGAAGCATTGTTGAGTGTACATGGAAACTCAACATACACTAATGCATCATTTTTCAAACGATCATAACTAATTTTTGTATTAAGCGTTTCTCAATGTAGTATAGTGCATTCGATGCGGATTTTTAAGCTGCGTCGATCTGTGTTATCAGATTTGCGCTAGCTTAAAAATGCACCGAGATATCAACTGATATAAGTTCACACTTATATCCTCGATTTTCACCCTGAAGAATTAATTTTTTCGTTGAATAACATTGTCCATCGTCTTTGCCTTGAAAAAAGGAATCTAAAAACATCTACTTTTTGCTAAATTATTTTGAAATTTTTCGAAAAAATTTTTGTCAAAATGTTTTTGGAAGCATTGTTGAGTGTACATGGAAACTCAACATACACTAATGCATCATTTTTCAAACGATCATAACTAACTTTTGTATCAAGCGTTTCTCAATGTAGTATAGTGCATTCGATGCGGATTTTTAAGCTGCGTCGATCTGTGTTATCAGATTTGCGCTAGCTTAAAAATGCACCGCGATATCAACTGATATAAGTTCACACTTATATCCTCGATTTTCACCCTGAAGAATTAATTTTTTCGTTGAATAACATTGTCCATCGTCTTTGCCTTGGAAAATGGAATCTAAAAACATCTACTTTTTGCTAAATTATTTTGAAATTTTTCGAAAAAATTTTTGTCAAAATGTTTTTGGAAGCAATGTTGAGTGTACATGGAAACTCAACATACACTAATGCATCATTTTTCAAACGATCATAACTAACTTTTGTATCAAGCGTTTCTCAATGTAGTGTAGTGCATTCGATGCGGATTTTTAAGCTGCGTCGATCTGTGTTATCAGATTTGCGCTAGCTTAAAAATGCACCGAGATATCAACTGATATAAGTTCACACTTATATCCTCAATTTTCACCCTGAAGAATTAATTTTTTCGTTGAATAACATTGTCCATCGTCTTTGCCTTGAAAAATGGAATCTAAAAACATCTACTTTTTGCTAAATTATTTTGAAATTTTTCGAAAAAATTTTTGTCAAAATGTTTTTGGAAGCATTGTTGAGTGTACATGGAAACTCAACATACACTAATGCATCATTTTTCAAACGATCATAACTAATTTTTGTATTAAGCGTTTCTCAATGTAGTATAGTGCATTCGATGCGGATTTTTAAGCTGCGTCGATCTGTGTTATCAGATTTGCGCTAGCTTAAAAATGCACCGAGATATCAACTGATATAAGTTCACACTTATATCCTCGATTTTCACCCTGAAGAATTAATTTTTTCGTTGAATAACATTGTCCATCGTCTTTGCCTTGAAAAAAGGAATCTAAAAACATCTACTTTTTGCTAAATTATTTTGAAATTTTTCGAAAAAATTTTTGTCAAAATGTTTTTGGAAGCATTGTTGAGTGTACATGGAAACTCAACATACACTAATGCATCATTTTTCAAACGATCATAACTAACTTTTGTATCAAGCGTTTCTCAATGTAGTGTAGTGCATTCGATGCGAATTTTTAAGCTGCGTCGATCTGTGTTATCAGATTTGCGCTAGCTTAAAAATGCACCGAGATATCAACTGATATAAGTTCACACTTATATCCTCGATTTTCACCCTGAAGAATTAATTTTTTCGTTGAATAACATTGTCCATCGTCTTTGCCTTGAAAAAAGGAATCTAAAAACATCTACTTTTTGCTAAATTATTTTGAAATTTTTCGAAAAAATTTTTGTCAAAATGTTTTTGGAAGCATTGTTGAGTGTACATGGAAACTCAACATACACTAATGCATCATTTTTCAAACGATCATAACTAACTTTTGTATCAAGCGTTTCTCAATGTAGTGTAGTGCATTCGATGCGGATTTTTAAGCTGCGTCGATCTGTGTTATCAGATTTGCGCTAGCTTAAAAATGCACCGAGATATCAACTGATATAAGTTCACACTTATATCCTCGATTTTCACCCTGAAGAATTAATTTTTTCGTTGAATAACATTGTCCATCGTCTTTGCCTTGAAAAAAGGAATCTAAAAACATCTACTTTTTGCTAAATTATTTTGAAATTTTTCGAAAAAATTTTTGTCAAAATGTTTTTGGAAGCATTGTTGAGTGTACATGGAAACTCAACATACACTAATGCATCATTTTTCAAACGATCATAATTAATTTTTGTATTAAGCGTTTCTCAATGTAGTATAGTGCATTCGATGCGGACTAGCTAAAAATGCACCGAGATATCAACTGATATAAGTTCACACTTATATCCTCGATTTTCACCCTGAAGAATTAATTTTTTCGTTGAATAACATTGTCCATCGTCTTTGCCTTGAAAAATGGAATCTAAAAACATCTACTTTTTGCTAAATTATTTTGAAATTTTTCGAAAAAATTTTTGTCAAAATGTTTTTGGAAGCATTGTTGAGTGTACATGGAAACTCAACATACACTAATGCATCATTTTTCAAACGATCATAACTAATTTTTGAATTAAGCGTTTCTCAATGTAGTATAGTGCATTCGATGCGGATTTTTAAGCTGCGTCGATCTGTGTTATCAGATTTGCGCTAGCTTAAAAATGCACCGAGATATCAACTGATATAAGTTCACACTTATATCCTCGATTTTCACCCTGAAGAATTAATTTTTTCGTTGAATAACATTGTCCATCGTCTTTGCCTTGAAAAATGGAATCTAAAAACATCTACTTCTTGCTAAATTATTTTGAAATTTTTCGAAAAAATTTTTGTCAAAATGTTTTTGGAAGCATTGTTGAGTGTACATGGAAACTCAACATACACTAATGCATCATTTTTCAAACGATCATAACTAATTTTTGTATTAAGCGTTTCTCAATGTAGTATAGTGCATTCGATGCGGATTTTTAAGCTGCGTCGATCTGTGTTATCAGATTTGCGCTAGCTTAAAAATGCACCGAGATATCAACTGATATAAGTTCACACTTATATCCTCGATTTTCACCCTGAAGAATTAATTTTTTCGTTGAATTACATTGTCCATCGTCTTTGCCTTGAAAAAAGGAATCTAAAAACATCTACTTTTTGCTAAATTATTTTGAAATTTTTCGAAAAAATTTTTGTCAAAATGTTTTTGGAAGCATTGTTGAGTGTACATGGAAACTCAACATACACTAATGCATCATTTTTCAAACGATCATAACTAACTTTTGTATCAAGCGTTTCTCAATGTAGTGTAGTGCATTCGATGCGGATTTTTAAGCTGCGTCGATCTGTGTTATCAGATTTGCGCTAGCTTAAAAATGCACCGAGATATCAACTGATATAAGTTCACACTTATATCCTCGATTTTCACCCTGAAGAATTAATTTTTTCGTTGAATAACATTGTCCATCGTCTTTGCCTTGAAAAAAGGAATCTAAAAACATCTACTTTTTGCTAAATTATTTTGAAATTTTTCGAAAAAATTTTTGTCAAAATGTTTTTGGAAGCATTGTTGAGTGTACATGGAAACTCAACATACACTAATGCATCATTTTTCAAACGATCATAACTAACTTTTGTATCAAGCGTTTCTCAATGTAGTGTAGTGCATTCGATGCGGATTTTTAAGCTGCGTCGATCTGTGTTATCAGATTTGCGCTAGCTTAAAAATGCACCGAGATATCAACTGATATAAGTTCACACTTATATCCTCGATTTTCACCCTGAAGAATTAATTTTTTCGTTGAATAACATTGTCCATCGTCTTTGCCTTGAAAAATGGAATCTAAAAACATCTACTTTTTGCTAAATTATTTTGAAATTTTTCGAAAAAATTTTTGTCAAAATGTTTTTGGAAGCATTGTTGAGTGTACATGGAAACTCAACATACACTAATGCATCATTTTTCAAACGATCATAACTAATTTTTGAATTAAGCGTTTCTCAATGTAGTATAGTGCATTCGATGCGGATTTTTAAGCTGCGTCGATCTGTGTTATCAGATTTGCGCTAGCTTAAAAATGCACCGAGATATCAACTGATATAAGTTCACACTTATATCCTCGATTTTCACCCTGAAGAATTAATTTTTTCGTTGAATAACATTGTCCATCGTCTTTGCCTTGAAAAATGGAATCTAAAAACATCTACTTTTTGCTAAATTATTTTGAAATTTTTCGAAAAAATTTTTGTCAAAATGTTTTTGGAAGCATTGTTGAGTGTACATGGAAACTCAACATACACTAATGCATCATTTTTCAAACGATCATAACTAACTTTTGTATCAAGCGTTTCTCAATGTAGTGTAGTGCATTCGATGCGGATTTTTAAGCTGCGTCGATCTGTGTTATCAGATTTGCGCTAGCTTAAAAATGCACCGAGATATCAACTGATATAAGTTCACACTTATATCCTCGATTTTCACCCTGAAGAATTAATTTTTTCGTTGAATAACATTGTCCATCGTCTTCGCCTTGAAAAATGGAATCTAAAAACATCTACTTATTGCTAAATTATTTTGAAATTTTTCGAAAAAATTTTTGTCAAAATGTTTTTGGAAGCATTGTTGAGTGTACATGGAAACTCAACATACACTAATGCATCATTTTTCAAACGATCATAACTAATTTTTGTATTAAGCGTTTCTCAATGTAGTATAGTGCATTCGATGCGGATTTTTAAGCTGCGTCGATCTGTGTTATCAGATTTGCGCTAGCTTAAAAATGCACCGAGATATCAACTGATATAAGTTCACACTTATATCCTCGATTTTCACCCTGAAGGAATAATTTTTTCGTTGAATAACATTGTCCATCGTCTTTGCCTTGAAAAAAGGAATCTAAAAACATCTACTTTTTGCTAAATTATTTTGAAATTTTTCGAAAAAATTTTTGTCAAAATGTTTTTGGAAGCATTGTTGAGTGTACATGGAAACTCAACATACACTAATGCATCATTTTTCAAACGATTATAACTAATTTTTGTATTGAGCGTTTCTCAATGTAGTATAGTGCATTCGATGCGGATTTTTAAGCTGCGTCGATCTGTGTTATCAGATTTGCGCTAGCTTAAAAATGCACCGAGATATCAACTGATATAAGTTCACACTTATATCCTCGATTTTCACCCTGAAGAATTAATTTTTTCTTTGAATAACATTGTCCATCGTCTTTGCCATGAAAAAAGGAATCTAAAAACATCTACTTTTTGCTAAATTATTTTGAAATTTTTCGAAAAAATTTTTGTCAAAATGTTTTTGGAAGCATTGTTGAGTGTACATGGAAACTCAACATACACTAATGCATCATTTTTCAAACGATCATAATTAATTTTTGTATTAAGCGTTTCTCAATGTAGTATAGTGCATTCGATGCGGATTTTTAAGCTGCGTCGATCTGTGTTATCAGATTTGCGCTAGCTTAAAAATGCACCGAGATATCAACTGATATAAGTTCACACTTATATCCTCGATTTTCACCCTGAAGAATTAATTTTTTCGTTGAATAACATTGTCCATCGTCTTCGCCTTGAAAAATGGAATCTAAAAACATCTACTTATTGCTAAATTATTTTGAAATTTTTCGAAAAAATTTTTGTCAAAATGTTTTTGGAAGCATTGTTGAGTGTACATGGAAACTCAACATACACTAATGCATCATTTTTCAAACGATCATAACTAATTTTTGTATTAAGCGTTTCTCAATGTAGTATAGTGCATTCGATGCGGATTTTTAAGCTGCGTCGATCTGTGTTATCAGATTTGCGCTAGCTTAAAAATGCACCGAGATATCAACTGATATAAGTTCACACTTATATCCTCGATTTTCACCCTGAAGGAATAATTTTTTCGTTGAATAACATTGTCCATCGTCTTTGCCTTGAAAAAAGGAATCTAAAAACATCTACTTTTTGCTAAATTATTTTGAAATTTTTCGAAAAAATTTTTGTCAAAATGTTTTTGGAAGCATTGTTGAGTGTACATGGAAACTCAACATACACTAATGCATCATTTTTCAAACGATTATAACTAATTTTTGTATTGAGCGTTTCTCAATGTAGTATAGTGCATTCGATGCGGATTTTTAAGCTGCGTCGATCTGTGTTATCAGATTTGCGCTAGCTTAAAAATGCACCGAGATATCAACTGATATAAGTTCACACTTATATCCTCGATTTTCACCCTGAAGAATTGATTTTTTCTTTGAATAACATTGTCCATCGTCTTTGCCATGAAAAAAGGAATCTAAAAACATCTACTTTTTGCTAAATTATTTTGAAATTTTTCGAAAAAATTTTTGTCAAAATGTTTTTGGAAGCATTGTTGAGTGTACATGGAAACTCAACATACACTAATGCATCATTTTTCAAACGATCATAACTAATTTTTGTATTAAGCGTTTCTCAATGTAGTATAGTGCATTCGATGCGGATTTTTAAGCTGCGTCGATCTGTGTTATCAGATTTCCGCTAGTTTATAAATGCACCGAGATATCAACTGATATAAGTTCACACTTATATCCTCGATTTTCACCCTGAAGGAATAATTTTTTCGTTGAATAACATTGTCCATCGTCTTTGCCTTGAAAAATGGAATCTAAAAACATCTACTTTTTGCTAAATTATTTTGAAATTTTTCGAAAAAATTTTTGTCAAAATGTTTTTGGAAGCATTGTTGAGTGTACATGGAAACTCAACATACACTAATGCATCATTTTTCAAACGATCATAACTAATTTTTGTATTAAGCGTTTCTCAATGTAGTGTAGTGCATTCGATGCGGATTTTTAAGCTGCGTCGATCTGTGTTATCAGATTTGCGCTAGCTTAAAAATGCACCGAGATATCAACTGATATAAGTTCACACTTATATCCTCGATTTTCACCCTGAAGAATTAATTTTTTCGTTGAATAACATTGTCCATCGTCTTTGCCTTGAAAAAAGGAATCTAAAAACATCTACTTTTTGCTAAATTATTTTGAAATTTTTCGAAAAAATTTTTGTCAAAATGTTTTTGGAAGCAATGTCGAGTGTACATGGAAACTCAACATACACTAATGCATCATTTTTCAAACGATCATAACTAATTTTTGTATTAAGCGTTTCTCAATGTAGTATAGTGCATTCGATGCGGATTTTTAAGCTGCGTCGATCTGTGTTATCAGATTTGCGCTAGCTTAAAAATGCACCGAGATATCAACTGATATAAGTTCACACTTATATCCTCGATTTTCACCCTGAAGAATTAATTTTTTCGTTGAATAACATTGTCCATCGTCTTTGCCTTGAAAAATGGAATCTAAAAACATCTACTTTTTGCTAAATTATTCTGAAATTTTTCGAAAAAATTTTTGTCAAAATGTTTTTGGAAGCAATGTTGAGTGTACATGGAAACTCAACATACACTAATGCATCATTTTTCAAACGATCATAACTAATTTTTGTATCAAGCGTCTCTCAATGTAGTTTAGTGCATTCGATGCGGATTTCTAAGCTGCGTCGATCTGTGTTATCAGATTTGCGCTAGCTTAAAAATGCACCGAGATATCAACTGATATAAGTTCACACTTATATCCTCGATTTTCACCCTGAAGAATTATTTTTTTCGTTGAATAACATTGTCCATCGTCTTTGCCTTGAAAAATGGAATCTAAAGACATCTACTTTTTGCTAAATTATTTTGAAATTTTTCGAAAAAATTTTTGTCAAAATGTTTTTGGAAGCATTGTTGAGTGTACATGGAAACTCAACATACACTAATGCATCATTTTTTAAAGGATCATAACTAATTTTTGTATTAAGCGTTTCTCAATGTAGTATAGTGCATTCGATGCGGATTTTTAAGCTGCGTCGATCTGTGTTATCAGATTTGCGCTAGCTTAAAAATGCACCGAGATATCAACTGATATAAGTTCACACTTATATCCTCGATTTTCACCCTGAAGAATTAATTTTTTCGTTGAATAACATTGTCCATCGTCTTTGCCTTGAAAAATGGAATCTAAAAACATCTACTTTTTGCTAAATTATTCTGAAATTTTTCGAAAAAATTTTTGTCAAAATGTTTTTGGAAGCACTGTTGAGTGTACATGGAAACTCAACATACACTAATGCATCATTTTTCAAACGATCATAACTAATTTTTGTATCAAGCGTTTCTCAATGTAGTTTAGTGCATTCGATGCGGATTTTTAAGCTGCGTCGATCTGTGTTATCAGATTTGCGCTAGCTTAAAAATGCACCGAGATATCAACTGATATAAGTTCACACTTATATCCTCGATTTTCACCCTGAAGGAATAATTTTTTCGTTGAATAACATTGTCCATCGTCTTTGCCTTGAAAAATGGAATCTAAAAACATCTACTTTTTGCTAAATTATTCTGAAATTTTTCGAAAAAATTTTTGTCAAAATGTTTTTGGAAGCAATGTTGAGTGTACATGGAAACTCAACATACACTAATGCATCATTTTTCAAACGATCATAACTAATTTTTGTATCAAGCGTTTCTCAATGTAGTTTAGTGCATTCGATGCGGATTTTTAAGCTGCGTCGATCTGTGTTATCAGATTTGCGCTAGCTTAAAAATGCACCGAGATATCAACTGATATAAGTTCACACTTATATCCTCGATTTTCACCCTGAAGAATTAATTTTTTCGTTGAATAACATTGTCCATCGTCTTTGCCTTGAAAAAAGGAATCTAAAAACATCTACTTTTTGCTAAATTATTTTGAAATTTTTCGAAAAAATTTTTGTCAAAATGTTTTTGGAAGCATTGTTGAGTGTACATGGAAACTCAACATACACTAATGCATCATTTTTCAAACGATCATAATTAATTTTTGTATTAAGCGTTTCTCAATGTAGTATAGTGCATTCGATGCGGATTTTTAAGCTGCGTCGATCTGTGTTATCAGATTTGCGCTAGCTTAAAAATGCACCGAGATATCAACTGATATAAGTTCACACTTATATCCTCGATTTTCACCCTGAAGAATTAATTTTTTCGTTGAATAACATTGTCCATCGTCTTCGCCTTGAAAAATGGAATCTAAAAACATCTACTTATTGCTAAATTATTTTGAAATTTTTCGAAAAAATTTTTGTCAAAATGTTTTTGGAAGCATTGTTGAGTGTACATGGAAACTCAACATACACTAATGCATCATTTTTCAAACGATCATAACTAATTTTTGTATTAAGCGTTTCTCAATGTAGTATAGTGCATTCGATGCAGATTTTTAAGCTGCGTCGATCTGTGTTATCAGATTTGCGCTAGCTTAAAAATGCACCGAGATATCAACTGATATAAGTTCACACTTATATCCTCGATTTTCACCCTGAAGGAATAATTTTTTCGTTGAATAACATTGTCCATCGTCTTTGCCTTGAAAAAAGGAATCTAAAAACATCTACTTTTTGCTAAATTATTTTGAAATTTTTCGAAAAAATTTTTGTCAAAATGTTTTTGGAAGCATTGTTGAGTGTACATGGAAACTCAACATACACTAATGCATCATTTTTCAAACGATCATAATTAATTTTTGTATTAAGCGTTTCTCAATGTAGTATAGTGCATTCGATGCGGATTTTTAAGCTGCGTCGATCTGTGTTATCAGATTTGCGCTAGCTTAAAAATGCACCGAGATATCAACTGATATAAGTTCACACTTATATCCTCGATTTTCACCCTGAAGAATTAATTTTTTCGTTGAATAACATTGTCCATCGTCTTTGCCTTGAAAAAAGGAATCTAAAAACATCTACTTTTTGCTAAATTATTTTGAAATTTTTCGAAAAAATTTTTGTCAAAATGTTTTTGGAAGCATTGTTGAGTGTACATGGAAACTCAACATACACTAATGCATCATTTTTCAAACGATCATAATTAATTTTTGTATTAAGCGTTTCTCAATGTAGTATAGTGCATTCGATGCGGATTTTTAAGCTGCGTCGATCTGTGTTATCAGATTTGCGCTAGCTTAAAAATGCACCGAGATATCAACTGATATAAGTTCACACTTATATCCTCGATTTTCACCCTGAAGAATTAATTTTTTCGTTGAATAACATTGTCCATCGTCTTCGCCTTGAAAAATGGAATCTAAAAACATCTACTTATTGCTAAATTATTTTGAAATTTTTCGAAAAAATTTTTGTCAAAATGTTTTTGGAAGCATTGTTGAGTGTACATGGAAACTCAACATACACTAATGCATCATTTTTCAAACGATCATAACTAATTTTTGTATTAAGCGTTTCTCAATGTAGTATAGTGCATTCGATGCGGATTTTTAAGCTGCGTCGATCTGTGTTATCAGATTTGCGCTAGCTTAAAAATGCACCGAGATATCAACTGATATAAGTTCACACTTATATCCTCGATTTTCACCCTGAAGAATTAATTTTTTCTTTGAATAACATTGTCCATCGTCTTTGCCATGAAAAAAGGAATCTAAAAACATCTACTTTTTGCTAAATTATTTTGAAATTTTTCGAAAAAATTTTTGTCAAAATGTTTTTGGAAGCATTGTTGAGTGTACATGGAAACTCAACATACACTAATGCATCATTTTTCAAACGATCATAACTAATTTTTGTATCAAGCGTTTCTCAATGTAGTTTAGTGCATTCGATGCGGATTTTTAAGCTGCGTCGATCTGTGTTATCAGATTTGCGCTAGCTTAAAAATGCACCGAGATATCAACTGATATAAGTTCACACTTATATCCTCGATTTTCACCCTGAAGGAATAATTTTTTCGTTAAATAACATTGTCCATTGTCTTTGCCTTGAAAAATGGAATCTAAAAACATCTACTTTTTGCTAAATTATTTTGAAATTTTTCGAAAAAATTTTTGTCAAAATGTTTTTGGAAGCATTGTTGAGTGTACATGGAAACTCAACATACACTAATGCATCATTTTTCAAACGATCATAACTAATTTTTGTATTAAGCGTTTCTCAATGTAGTATAGTGCATTCGATGCGGATTTTTAAGCTGCGTCGATCTGTGTTATCAGATTTGCGCTAGCTTAAAAATGCACCGAGATATCAACTGATATAAGTTCACACTTATATCCTCGATTTTCACCCTGAAGGAATAATTTTTTCGTTGAATAACATTGTCCATCGTCTTTGCCTTGAAAAATGGAATCTAAAAACATCTACTTTTTGCTAAATTATTTTGAAATTTTTCGAAAAAATTTTTGTCAAAATGTTTTTGGAAGCATTGTTGAGTGTACATGGAAACTCAACATACACTAATGCATCATTTTTCAAACGATCATAACTAATTTTTGTATTAAGCGTTTCTCAATGTAGTATAGTGCATTCGATGCGGATTTTTAAGCTGCGTCGATCTGTGTTATCAGATTTCCGCTAGTTTATAAATGCACCGAGATATCAACTGATATAAGTTCACACTTATATCCTCGATTTTCACCCTGAAGGAATAATTTTTTCGTTGAATAACATTGTCCATCGTCTTTGCCTTGAAAAATGGAATCTAAAAACATCTACTTTTTGCTAAATTATTTTGAAATTTTTCGAAAAAATTTTTGTCAAAATGTTTTTGGAAGCATTGTTGAGTGTACATGGAAACTCAACATACACTAATGCATCATTTTTCAAACGATCATAACTAATTTTTGTATTAAGCGTTTCTCAATGTAGTGTAGTGCATTCGATGCGGATTTTTAAGCTGCGTCGATCTGTGTTATCAGATTTGCGCTAGCTTAAAAATGCACCGAGATATCAACTGATATAAGTTCACACTTATATCCTCGATTTTCACCCTGAAGAATTAATTTTTTCGTTGAATAACATTGTCCATCGTCTTTGCCTTGAAAAAAGGAATCTAAAAACATCTACTTTTTGCTAAATTATTTTGAAATTTTTCGAAAAAATTTTTGTCAAAATGTTTTTGGAAGCAATGTCGAGTGTACATGGAAACTCAACATACACTAATGCATCATTTTTCAAACGATCATAACTAATTTTTGTATTAAGCGTTTCTCAATGTAGTGTAGTGCATTCGATGCGGATTTTTAAGCTGCGTCGATCTGTGTTATCAGATTTGCGCTAGCTTAAAAATGCACCGAGATATCAACTGATATAAGTTCACACTTATATCCTCGATTTTCACCCTGAAGAATTAATTTTTTCGTTGAATAACATTGTCCATCGTCTTTGCCTTGAAAAAAGGAATCTAAAAACATCTACTTTTTGCTAAATTATTTTGAAATTTTTCGAAAAAATTTTTGTCAAAATGTTTTTGGAAGCAATGTCGAGTGTACATGGAAACTCAACATACACTAATGCATCATTTTTCAAACGATCATAACTAATTTTTGTATTAAGCGTTTCTCAATGTAGTATAGTGCATTCGATGCGGATTTTTAAGCTGCGTCGATCTGTGTTATCAGATTTGCGCTAGCTTAAAAATGCACCGAGATATCAACTGATATAAGTTCACACTTATATCCTCGATTTTCACCCTGAAGAATTAATTTTTTCGTTGAATAACATTGTCCATCGTCTTTGCCTTGAAAAATGGAATCTAAAAACATCTACTTTTTGCTAAATTATTCTGAAATTTTTCGAAAAAATTTTTGTCAAAATGTTTTTGGAAGCAATGTTGAGTGTACATGGAAACTCAACATACACTAATGCATCATTTTTCAAACGATCATAACTAATTTTTGTATCAAGCGTCTCTCAATGTAGTTTAGTGCATTCGATGCGGATTTCTAAGCTGCGTCGATCTGTGTTATCAGATTTGCGCTAGCTTAAAAATGCACCGAGATATCAACTGATATAAGTTCACACTTATATCCTCGATTTTCACCCTGAAGAATTATTTTTTTCGTTGAATAACATTGTCCATCGTCTTTGCCTTGAAAAATGGAATCTAAAAACATCTACTTTTTGCTAAATTATTTTGAAATTTTTCGAAAAAATTTTTGTCAAAATGTTTTTGGAAGCATTGTTGAGTGTACATGGAAACTCAACATACACTAATGCATCATTTTTCAAACGATCATAACTAATTTTTGTATCAAGCGTTTCTCAATGTAGTTTAGTGCATTCGATGCGGATTTTTAAGCTGCGTCGATCTGTGTTATCAGATTTGCGCTAGCTTAAAAATGCACCGAGATATCAACTGATATAAGTTCACACTTATATCCTCGATTTTCACCCTGAAGGAATAATTTTTTCGTTGAATAACATTGTCCATCGTCTTTGCCTTGAAAAATGGAATCTAAAAACATCTACTTTTTGCTAAATTATTCTGAAATTTTTCGAAAAAATTTTTGTCAAAATGTTTTTGGAAGCAATGTTGAGTGTACATGGAAACTCAACATACACTAATGCATCATTTCTCAAACGATCATAACTAATTTTTGTATCAAGCGTTTCTCAATGTAGTTTAGTGCATTCGATGCGGATTTTTAAGCTGCGTCGATCTGTGTTATCAGATTTGCGCTAGCTTAAAAATGCACCGAGATATCAACTGATATAAGTTCACACTTATATCCTCGATTTTCACCCTGAAGGAATAATTTTTTCGTTGAATAACATTGTCCATCGTCTTTGCCTTGAAAAATGGAATCTAAAAACATCTACTTTTTGCTAAATTATCCTGAAATTTTTCGAAAAAATTTTTGTCAAAATGTTTTTGGAAGCAATGTTGAGTGTACATGGAAACTCAACATACACTAATGCATCATTTTTCAAAGGATCATAACTAATTTTTGTATTAAGCGTTTCTCAATGTAGTATAGTGCATTCGATGCGGATTTTTAAGCTGCGTCGATCTGTGTTATCAGATTTGCGCTAGCTTAAAAATGCACCGAGATATCAACTGATATAAGTTCACACTTATATCCTCGATTTTCACCCTGAAGAATTAATTTTTTCGTTGAATAACATTGTCCATCGTCTTTGCCTTGAAAACTGGAATCTAAAAACATCTACTTTTTGCTAAATTATTATGAAATTGTTCGAAAAAATTTTTGTCAAAATGTTTTTGGAAGCAATATTGAGTGTACATGGAAACTCAACATACACTAATGCATCATTTTTCAAACGATCATAACTAATTTTTGTATTAAGCGTTTCTCAATGTAGTATAGTGCATTCGATGCGGATTTTTAAGCTGCGTCGATCTGTGTTATCAGATTTGCGCTAGCTTAAAAATACACCGAGATATCAACTGATATAAGTTCACACTTATATCCTCGATTTTCACCCTGAAGAATTAATTTTTTCGTTGAATAACATTGTCCATCGTCTTTGCCTTGAAAAATGGAATCTAAAAACATCTACTTTTTGCTAAATTATTTTGAAATTTTTTGAAAAAATTTTTGTCAAAATGTTTTTGGAAGCATTGTTGAGTGTACATGGAAACTCAACATACACTAATGCATCATTTTTCAAACGATCATAACTAATTTTTGTATCAAACGTTTCTCAATGTAGTGTAGTGCATTCGATGCGGATTTTTAAGCTGCGTCGATCTGTGTTATCAGATTTGCGCTAGCTTAAAAATGCACCGAGATATCAACTGATATAAGTTTACACTTATATCCTCGATTTTCACCCTGAAGAATTAATTTTTTCGCTGAATAACATTGTCCATCGTCTTTGCCTTGAAAAATGGAATCTAAAAACATCTACTTTTTGCTAAATTATTTTGAAATTTTTCGAAAAAATTTTTGTCAAAATGTTTTTGGAAGCATTGTTGAGTGTACATGGAAACTCAACATACACTAATGCATCATTTTTCAAAGGATCATAACTAATTTTTGTATTAAGCGTTTCTCAATGTAGTATAGTGCATTCGATGCGGATTTTTAAGCTGCGTCGATCTGTGTTATCAGATTTGCGCTAGCTTAAAAATGCACCGAGATATCAACTGATATAAGTTCACACTTATATCCTCGATTTTCACCCTGAAGGAATAATTTTTTCGTTGAATAACATTGTCCATCGTCTTTGCCTTGAAAAATGGAATCTAAAAACATCTACTTTTTGCTAAATTATTTTGAAATTTTTCGAAAAAATTTTTGTCAAAATGTTTTTGGAAGCAATGTTGAGTGTACATGGAAACTCAACATACACTAATGCATCATTTTTCAAACGATCATAACTAATTTTTGTATTAAGCGTTTCTCAATGTAGTATAGTGCATTCGATGCGGATTTTTAAGCTGCGTCGATCTGTGTTATCAGATTTGCGCTAGCTTAAAAATGCACCGAGATATCAACTGATATAAGTTCACACTTATATCCTCGATTTTCACCCTGAAGAATTAATTTTTTCGTTGCATCGAATGCACTATACTACATTGAGAAACGCTTAATACACAAATTAGTTATGATCGTTTGAAAAATGATGCATTAGTGTATGTTGAGTTTCCATGTACACTCAACATTGCTTCCAAAAACATTTTGACAAAAATTTTTTCGAAAAATTTCAAAATAATTTAGCAAAAAGTAGATGTTTTTAGATTCCATTTTTCAAGGCAAAGACGATGGACAATGTTATTCAACGAAAAAATTAAATATTCAGGGTGAAAATCGAGGATATAAGTGTGAACGTATATCAGTTGATATCTCGGTGCATTTTTAAGCTAGCGCAAATCTGATAACACAGATCGACGCAGCTTAAAAATCCGCATCGAATGCACTATACTACATTGAGAAACGCTTAATACACAAATTAGTTATGATCGTTTGAAAAATGATGCATTAGTGTATGTTGAGTTTCCATGTACACTCAACATTGCTTCCAAAAACATTTTGACAAAAATTTTTTCGAAAAATTTCAAAATAATTTAGCAAAAAGTAGATGTTTTTAGATTCCATTTTTCAAGGCAAAGACGATGGACAATGTTATTCAACGAAAAAATTAATTATTCAGGGTGAAAATCGAGGATATAAGTGTGAACTTATATCAGTTGATATCTCGGTGCATTTTCAAGCTAGCGCAAATCTGATAACACAGATCGACGCAGCTTAAAAATCCGCATCGAATGCACTATACTACATTGAGGAACGCTTGATACAAAAATTAGTTATGATTGTTTGAAAAATGATGCATTAGTGTATGTTGAGTTTCCATGTACACTCAACATTGCTTCCAAAAACATTTTGACAAAAATTTTTTCGAAAAATTTCAAAATAATTTAGCAAAAAGTAGATGTTTTTAGATTTTTTTTTTCAAGGCAAAGACGATGGACAATGCTATTCAACGAAAAAATTAATTCTTCAGGGTGAAAATCGAGGATATAAGTGTGAACTTATATCAGTTGATATCTCGGTGCATTTTTGAGCTAGCGCAAATCTGATAACACAGATCGACGCAGCTTAAAAATCCGCATCGAATGCACTATACTGCATTGAAAAACGCTTGATACAAAAATTAGTTATGATTGTTTGAAAAATGATGCATTAGTGTATGTTGAGTTTCCATGTACACTCAACATTGCTTCCAAAAACATTTTGACAAAAATTTTTTCGAAAAATTTCAAAATAATTTAGCAAAAAGTAGATGTTTTTAGATTCCTTTTTTTAAGGCAAAGACGATGGACAATGTTATTCAACGAAAAAATTAATTCTTCAGGGTGAAAATCGAGGATATAAGTGTGAACTTATATCAGTTGATATCTCGGTGCATTTTTAAGCTAGCGCAAATCTGATAACACAGATCGACGCAGCTTAAAAATCCGCATCGAATGCACTATACTACATCGAGAAACGCTTGATACAAAAATTAGTTATGATCGTTTGAAAAATGATGCATTAGTGTATGTTGAGTTTCCATGTACACTCAACATTGCTTCCAAAAACATTTTGACAAAAATTTTTTCGAAAAATTTCAAAATAATTTAGCAAAAAGTAGATGTTTTTAGATTCCATTTTTCAAGGCAAAGACGATAGACAATGTTATTCAACGAAAAAATTAATTCTTCAGGGTGAAAATCGAGGATATAAGTGTTAACTTATATCAGTTGATATCTCGGTGCATTTTTAAGCTAGCGCAAATCTGATAACACAGATCGACGCAGCTTAAAAATCCGCATCGAATGCACTATACTACATTGAGAAACGCTTGATACAAAAATTAGTTATGATTGTTTGAAAAATGATGCATTAGTGTATGTTGAGTTTCCATGTACACTCAACATTGCTTCCAAAAACATTTTGACAAAAATTTTTTCGAAAAATTTCAAAATAATTTAGCAAAAAGTAGATGTTTTTAGATTCCTTTTCTTAAGGCAAAGACGATGGACAATGTTATTCAACGAAAAAATTAATTCTTCAGGGTGAAAATCGAGGATATAAGTGTGAACTTATATCAGTTGATATCTCGGTGCATTTTTAAGCTAGCGCAAATCTGATAACACAGATCGACGCAACTTAAAAATCCGCATCGAATGCACTATACTACATCGAGAAACGCTTGATACAAAAATTAGTTATGATCGTTTGAAAAATGATGCATTAGTGTATGTTGAGTTTCCATGTACACTCAACATTGCTTCCAAAAACATTTTGACAAAAATTTTTTCGAAAAATTTCAAAATAATTTAGCAAAAAGTAGATGTTTTTAGATTCCTTTTCTTAAGGCAAAGACGATGGACAATGTTATTCAACGAAAAAATTAATTCTTCAGGGTGAAAATCGAGGATATAAGTGTGAACTTATATCAGTTGATATCTCGGTGCATTTTTAAGCTAGCGCAAATCTGATAACACAGATCGACGCAACTTAAAAATCCGCATCGAATGCACTATACTACATCGAGAAACGCTTGATACAAAAATTAGTTATGATCGTTTGAAAAATGATGCATTAGTGTATGTTGAGTTTCCATGTACACTCAACATTGCTTCCAAAAACATTTTGACAAAAATTTTTTCGAAAAATTTCAAAATAATTTAGCAAAAAGTAGATGTTTTTAGATTCCTTTTCTTAAGGCAAAGACGATGGACAATGTTATTCAACGAAAAAATTAATTCTTCAGGGTGAAAATCGAGGATATAAGTGTGAACTTATATCAGTTGATATCTCGGTGCATTTTTAAGCTAGCGCAAATCTGATAACACAGATCGACGCAACTTAAAAATCCGCATCGAATGCACTATACTATATCGAGAAACGCTTGATACAAAAATTAGTTATGATCGTTTGAAAAATGATGCATTAGTGTATGTTGAGTTTCCATGTACACTCAACATTGCTTCCAAAAACATTTTGACAAAAATTTTTTCGAAAAATTTCAAAATAATTTAGCAAAAAGTAGATGTTTTTAGATTCCATTTTTCAAGGCAAAGACGATGGACAATGTTATTCAACGAAAAAATTAATTCTTCAGGGTGAAAATCGAGGATATAAGTGTGAACTTATATCAGTTGATATCTCGGTGCATTTTTAAGCTAGCGCAAATCTGATAACACAGATCGACGCAGCTTAAAAATCCGCATCGAATGCACTATACTACATTGAGAAACGCTTGATACAAAAATTAGTTATGATTGTTTGAAAAATGATGCATTAGTGTATGTTGAGTTTCCATGTACACTCAACATTGCTTCCAAAAACATTTTGACAAAAATTTTTTCGAAAAATTTCAAAATAATTTAGCAAAAAGTAGATGTTTTTAGATTCCTTTTCTTAAGGCAAAGACGATGGACAATGTTATTCAACGAAAAAATTAATTCTTCAGGGTGAAAATCGAGGATATAAGTGTGAACTTATATCAGTTGATATCTCGGTGCATTTTTAAGCTAGCGCAAATCTGATAACACAGATCGACGCAACTTAAAAATCCGCATCGAATGCACTATACTACATCGAGAAACGCTTGATACAAAAATTAGTTATGATCGTTTGAAAAATGATGCATTAGTGTATGTTGAGTTTCCATGTACACTCAACATTGCTTCCAAAAACATTTTGACAAAAATTTTTTCGAAAAATTTCAAAATAATTTAGCAAAAAGTAGATGTTTTTAGATTCCATTTTTCAAGGCAAAGACGATGGACAATGTTATTCAACGAAAAAATTAATTCTTCAGGGTGAAAATCGAGGATATAAGTGTGAACTTATATCAGTTGATATCTCGGTGCATTTTTAAGCTAGCGCAAATCTGATAACACAGATCGACGCAGCTTAAAAATCCGCATCGAATGCACTATACTACATTGAGAAACGCTTGATACAAAAATTAGTTATGATTGTTTAAAAAATGATGCATTAGTGTATGTTGAGTTTCCATGTACACTCAACATTGCTTCCAAAAACATTTTGACAAAAATTTTTTCGAAAAATTTCAAAATAATTTAGCAAAAAGTAGATGTTTTTAGATTCCTTTTCTTAAGGCAAAGACGATGGACAATGTTATTCAACGAAAAAATTAATTCTTCAGGGTGAAAATCGAGGATATAAGTGTGAACTTATATCAGTTGATATCTCGGTGCATTTTTAAGCTAGCGCAAATCTGATAACACAGATCGACGCAGCTTAAAAATCCGCATCGAATGCACTATACTACATTGAGAAACGCTTAATACACAAATTAGTTATGATCGTTTGAAAAATGATGCATTAGTGTATGTTGAGTTTCCATGTACACTCAACATTGCTTCCAAAAACATTTTGACAAAAATTTTTTCGAAAAATTTCAAAATAATTTAGCAAAAAGTAGATGTTTTTAGATTCCATTTTTCAAGGCAAAGACGATAGACAATGTTATTCAACGAAAAAATTGATTCTTCAGGGTGAAAATCGAGGATATAAGTGTGAACTTATATCAGTTGATATCTCGGTGCATTTTTAAGCTAGCGCAAATCTGATAACACAGATCGACGCAGCTTAAAAATCCGCATCGAATGCACTATACTACATTGAGAAACGCTTGATACAAAAATTAGTTATGATTGTTTGAAAAATGATGCATTAGTGTATGTTGAGTTTCCATGTACACTCAACATTGCTTCCAAAAACATTTTGACAAAAATTTTTTCGAAAAATTTCAAAATAATTTAGCAAAAAGTAGATGTTTTTAGATTCCTTTTCTTAAGGCAAAGACGATGGACAATGTTATTCAACGAAAAAATTAATTCTTCAGGGTGAAAATCGAGGATATAAGTGTGAACTTATATCAGTTGATATCTCGGTGCATTTTTAAGCTAGCGCAAATCTGATAACACAGATCGACGCAGCTTAAAAATCCGCATCGAATGCACTATACTACATTGAGAAACGCTTAATACACAAATTAGTTATGATCGTTTGAAAAATGATGCATTAGTGTATGTTGAGTTTCCATGTACACTCAACATTGCTTCCAAAAACATTTTGACAAAAATTTTTTCGAAAAATTTCAAAATAATTTAGCAAAAAGTAGATGTTTTTAGATTTCTTTTTTCAAGGCAAAGACGATGGACCAAGCTATTCAACGAAAAAATTAATTCTTCAGGGTGAAAATCGAGGATATAAGTGTGAACTTATATCAGTTGATATCTCGGTGCATTTTTAAGCTAGCGCAAATCTGATAACACAGATCGACGCAGCTTAAAAATCCGCATCGAATGCACTATACTGCATTGAAAAACGCTTGATACAAAAATTAGTTATGATTGTTTGAAAAATGATGCATTAGTGTATGTTGAGTTTCCATGTACACTCAACATTGCTTCCAAAAACATTTTGACAAAAATTTTTTCGAAAAATTTCAAAATAATTTAGCAAAAAGTAGATGTTTTTAGATTCCTTTTCTTAAGGCAAAGACGATGGACAATGTTATTCAACGAAAAAATTAATTCTTCAGGGTGAAAATCGAGGATATAAGTGTGAACTTATATCAGTTGATATCTCGGTGCATTTTTAAGCTAGCGCAAATCTGATAACACAGATCGACGCAGCTTAAAAATCCGCATCGAATGAACTATACTACATTGAGAAATTAGTTATGATCGTTTGAAAAATGATGCATTAGTGTATGTTGAGTTTCCATGTACACTCAACATTGCTTCCAAAAACATTTTGACAAAAATTTTTTCGAAAAATTTCAAAATAATTTAGCAAAAAGTAGATGTTTTTAGATTCCATTTTTCAAGGCAAAGACGATGGACAATGTTATTCAACGAAAAAATTAATTCTTCAGGGTGAAAATCGAGGATATAAGTGTGAACTTATATCAGTTGATATCTCGGTGCATTTTTAAGCTAGCGCAAATCTGATAACACAGATCGACGCAGCTTAAAAATCCGCATCGAATGCACTAAACTACATTGAGAAACGCTTGATACAAAAATTAGTTATGATCGTTTGAAAAATGATGCATTAGTGTATGTTGAGTTTCCATGTACACTCAACATTGCTTCCAAAAACATTTTGACAAAAATTTTTTCGAAAAATTTCAAAATAATTTAGCAAAAAGTAGATGTTTTTAGATTCCATTTTTCAAGGCAAAGACGATGGACAATGTTATTCAACGAAAAAATTAATTCTTCAGGGTGAAAATCGAGGATATAAGTGTGAACTTATATCAGTTGATATCTCGGTGCATTTTTAAGCTAGCGCAAATCTGATAACACAGATCGACGCAGCTTAAAAATCCGCATCGAATGCACTAAACTACATTGAGAAACGCTTGATACAAAAATTAGTTATGATCGTTTGAAAAATGATGCATTAGTGTATGTTGAGTTTCCATGTACACTCAACATTGCTTCCAAAAACATTTTGACAAAAATTTTTTCGAAAAATTTCAGAATAATTTAGCAAAAAGTAGATGTTTTTAGATTCCATTTTTCAAGGCAAAGACGATGGACAATGCTATTCAACGAAAAAATTAATTCTTCAGGGTGAAAATCGAGGATATAAGTGTGAACTTATATCAGTTGATATCTCGGTGCATTTTTAAGCTAGCGCAAATCTGATAACACAGATCGACGCAGCTTAAAAATGAGCATCGAATGCACTATACTACATTGAGAAACGCTTGATACAAAAATTAGTTATGATCGTTTGAAAAATGATGCAT
This sequence comes from Auanema rhodensis, assembly GCA_964057225.1. Classification (NCBI taxonomy): domain Eukaryota; kingdom Metazoa; phylum Nematoda; class Chromadorea; order Rhabditida; family Rhabditidae; genus Auanema; species Auanema rhodense. The sequence goes on from OZ059895.1 coordinate 305,715, forward strand.
TAGTGTATGTTGAGTTTCCATGTACACACAACATTGCTTCCAAAAACATTTTGACAAAAACTTTTTCGAAAAATTTCAAAATAATTTAGCAAAAAGTAGATGTTTTTAGATTCTTTTTTTTAAGGCAAAGACGATGGACAATGTTATTCAACGAAAAAATTAATTCTTCAGGGTGAAAATCGAGGATATAAGTGTGAACTTATATCAGTTGATATCTCGGTGCATTTTTAAGCTAGCGCAAATCTGATAACACAGATCGACGCAGCTTAAAAATCCGCATCGAATGCACTATACTACATTGAGAAACGCTTGATACAAAAATTAGTTATGATTGTTTGAAAAATGATGCATTAGTGTATGTTGAGTTTCCATGTACACTCAACATTGCTTCCAAAAACATTTTGACAAAAATTTTTTCGAAAAATTTCAAAATAATTTAGCAAAAAGTAGATGTTTTTAGATTCCATTTTTCAAGGCAAAGACGATAGGCAATGTTATTCAACGAAAAAATTAATTCTTCAGGGTGAAAATCGAGGATATAAGTGTGAACTTATATCAGTGGATATCTCGGTGCATTTTTAAGCTAGCGCAAATCTGATAACACAGATCGACGCAGCTTAAAAATCCGCATCGAATGCACTATACTACATCGAGAAACGCTTGATACAAAAATTAGTTATGATCGTTTGAAAAATGATGCATTAGTGTATGTTGAGTTTCCATGTACACTCAACATTGCTTCCAAAAACATTTTGACAAAAATTTTTTCGAAAAATTTCAAAATAATTTAGCAAAAAGTAGATGTTTTTAGATTCCATTTTTCAAGGCAAAGACGATAGACAATGTTATTCAACGAAAAAATTAATTCTTCAGGGTGAAAATCGAGGATATAAGTGTGAACTTATATCAGTTGATATCTCGGTGCATTTTTAAGCTAGCGCAAATCTGATAACACAGATCGACGCAGCTTAAAAATCCGCATCGAATGCACTAAACTACATTGAGAAACGCTTGATACAAAAATTAGTTATGATCGTTTGAAAAATGATGCATTAGTGTATGTTGAGTTTCCATGTACACTCAACATTGCTTCCAAAAACATTTTGACAAAAATTTTTTCGAAAAATTTCAAAATAATTTAGCAAAAAGTAGATGTTTTTAGATTCCATTTTTCAAGGCAAAGACGATGGACAATGTTATTCAACGAAAAAATTAATTCTTCAGGGTGAAAATCGAGGATATAAGTGTGAACTTATATCAGTTGATATCTCGGTGCATTTTTAAGCTAGCGCAAATCTGATAACACAGATCGACGCAGCTTAAAAATCCGCATCGAATGCACTAAACTACATTGAGAAACGCTTGATACAAAAATTAGTTATGATCGTTTGAAAAATGATGCATTAGTGTATGTTGAGTTTCCATGTACACTCAACATTGCTTCCAAAAACATTTTGACAAAAATTTTTTCGAAAAATTTCAGAATAATTTAGCAAAAAGTAGATGTTTTTAGATTCCATTTTTCAAGGCAAAGACGATGGACAATGCTATTCAACGAAAAAATTAATTCTTCAGGGTGAAAATCGAGGATATAAGTGTGAACTTATATCAGTTGATATCTCGGTGCATTTTTAAGCTAGCGCAAATCTGATAACACAGATCGACGCAGCTTAAAAATGAGCATCGAATGCACTATACTACATTGAGAAACGCTTGATACAAAAATTAGTTATGATCGTTTGAAAAATGATGCATTAGTGTATGTTGAGTTTCCATGTACACACAACATTGCTTCCAAAAACATTTTGACAAAAACTTTTTCGAAAAATTTCAAAATAATTTAGCAAAAAGTAGATGTTTTTAGATTCTTTTTTTTAAGGCAAAGACGATGGACAATGTTATTCAACGAAAAAATTAATTCTTCAGGGTGAAAATCGAGGATATAAGTGTGAACTTATATCAGTTGATATCTCGGTGCATTTTTAAGCTAGCGCAAATCTGATAACACAGATCGACGCAGCTTAAAAATCCGCATCGAATGCACTATACTACATTGAGAAACGCTTGATACAAAAATTAGTTATGATTGTTTGAAAAATGATGCATTAGTGTATGTTGAGTTTCCATGTACACTCAACATTGCTTCCAAAAACATTTTGACAAAAATTTTTTCGAAAAATTTCAAAATAATTTAGCAAAAAGTAGATGTTTTTAGATTCCATTTTTCAAGGCAAAGACGATAGGCAATGTTATTCAACGAAAAAATTAATTCTTCAGGGTGAAAATCGAGGATATAAGTGTGAACTTATATCAGTGGATATCTCGGTGCATTTTTAAGCTAGCGCAAATCTGATAACACAGATCGACGCAGCTTAAAAATCCGCATCGAATGCACTATACTACATCGAGAAACGCTTGATACAAAAATTAGTTATGATCGTTTGAAAAATGATGCATTAGTGTATGTTGAGTTTCCATGTACACTCAACATTGCTTCCAAAAACATTTTGACAAAAATTTTTTCGAAAAATTTCAAAATAATTTAGCAAAAAGTAGATGTTTTTAGATTCCATTTTTCAAGGCAAAGACGATAGACAATGTTATTCAACGAAAAAATTAATTCTTCAGGGTGAAAATCGAGGATATAAGTGTGAACTTATATCAGTTGATATCTCGGTGCATTTTTAAGCTAGCGCAAATCTGATAACACAGATCGACGCAGCTTAAAAATCCGCATCGAATGCACTATACTACATTGAGAAACGCTTGATACAAAAATTAGTTATGATTGTTTGAAAAATGATGCATTAGTGTATGTTGAGTTTCCATGTACACTCAACATTGCTTCCAAAAACATTTTGACAAAAATTTTTTCGAAAAATTTCAAAATAATTTAGCAAAAAGTAGATGTTTTTAGATTCCTTTTCTTAAGGCAAAGACGATGGACAATGTTATTCAACGAAAAAATTAATTCTTCAGGGTGAAAATCGAGGATATAAGTGTGAACTTATATCAGTTGATATCTCGGTGCATTTTTAAGCTAGCGCAAATCTGATAACACAGATCGACGCAACTTAAAAATCCGCATCGAATGCACTATACTACATCGAGAAACGCTTGATACAAAAATTAGTTATGATCGTTTGAAAAATGATGCATTAGTGTATGTTGAGTTTCCATGTACACTCAACATTGCTTCCAAAAACATTTTGACAAAAATTTTTTCGAAAAATTTCAAAATAATTTAGCAAAAAGTAGATGTTTTTAGATTCCTTTTCTTAAGGCAAAGACGATGGACAATGTTATTCAACGAAAAAATTAATTCTTCAGGGTGAAAATCGAGGATATAAGTGTGAACTTATATCAGTTGATATCTCGGTGCATTTTTAAGCTAGCGCAAATCTGATAACACAGATCGACGCAACTTAAAAATCCGCATCGAATGCACTATACTACATCGAGAAACGCTTGATACAAAAATTAGTTATGATCGTTTGAAAAATGATGCATTAGTGTATGTTGAGTTTCCATGTACACTCAACATTGCTTCCAAAAACATTTTGACAAAAATTTTTTCGAAAAATTTCAAAATAATTTAGCAAAAAGTAGATGTTTTTAGATTCCATTTTTCAAGGCAAAGACGATGGACAATGTTATTCAACGAAAAAATTAATTCTTCAGGGTGAAAATCGAGGATATAAGTGTGAACTTATATCAGTTGATATCTCGGTGCATTTTTAAGCTAGCGCAAATCTGATAACACAGATCGACGCAGCTTAAAAATCCGCATCGAATGCACTATACTACATTGAGAAACGCTTGATACAAAAATTAGTTATGATTGTTTGAAAAATGATGCATTAGTGTATGTTGAGTTTCCATGTACACTCAACATTGCTTCCAAAAACATTTTGACAAAAATTTTTTCGAAAAATTTCAAAATAATTTAGCAAAAAGTAGATGTTTTTAGATTCCTTTTCTTAAGGCAAAGACGATGGACAATGTTATTCAACGAAAAAATTAATTCTTCAGGGTGAAAATCGAGGATATAAGTGTGAACTTATATCAGTTGATATCTCGGTGCATTTTTAAGCTAGCGCAAATCTGATAACACAGATCGACGCAACTTAAAAATCCGCATCGAATGCACTATACTACATCGAGAAACGCTTGATACAAAAATTAGTTATGATCGTTTGAAAAATGATGCATTAGTGTATGTTGAGTTTCCATGTACACTCAACATTGCTTCCAAAAACATTTTGACAAAAATTTTTTCGAAAAATTTCAAAATAATTTAGCAAAAAGTAGATGTTTTTAGATTCCATTTTTCAAGGCAAAGACGATAGGCAATGTTATTCAACGAAAAAATTAATTCTTCAGGGTGAAAATCGAGGATATAAGTGTGAACTTATATCAGTTGATATCTCGGTGCATTTTTAAGCTAGCGCAAATCTGATAACACAGATCGACGCAGCTTAAAAATCCGCATCGAATGCACTATACTACATCGAGAAACGCTTGATACAAAAATTAGTTATGATCGTTTGAAAAATGATGCATTAGTGTATGTTGAGTTTCCATGTACACTCAACATTGCTTCCAAAAACATTTTGACAAAAATTTTTTCGAAAAATTTCAAAATAATTTAGCAAAAAGTAGATGTTTTTAGATTCCATTTTTCAAGGCAAAGACGATAGACAATGTTATTCAACGAAAAAATTAATTCTTCAGGGTGAAAATCGAGGATATAAGTGTGAACTTATATCAGTTGATATCTCGGTGCATTTTTAAGCTAGCGCAAATCTGATAACACAGATCGACGCAGCTTAAAAATCCGCATCGAATGCACTATACTACATTGAGAAACGCTTGATACAAAAATTAGTTATGATTGTTTGAAAAATGATGCATTAGTGTATGTTGAGTTTCCATGTACACTCAACATTGCTTCCAAAAACATTTTGACAAAAATTTTTTCGAAAAATTTCAAAATAATTTAGCAAAAAGTAGATGTTTTTAGATTCCTTTTCTTAAGGCAAAGACGATGGACAATGTTATTCAACGAAAAAATTAATTCTTCAGGGTGAAAATCGAGGATATAAGTGTGAACTTATATCAGTTGATATCTCGGTGCATTTTTAAGCTAGCGCAAATCTGATAACACAGATCGACGCAACTTAAAAATCCGCATCGAATGCACTATACTACATCGAGAAACGCTTGATACAAAAATTAGTTATGATCGTTTGAAAAATGATGCATTAGTGTATGTTGAGTTTCCATGTACACTCAACATTGCTTCCAAAAACATTTTGACAAAAATTTTTTCGAAAAATTTCAAAATAATTTAGCAAAAAGTAGATGTTTTTAGATTCCATTTTTCAAGGCAAAGACGATAGGCAATGTTATTCAACGAAAAAATTAATTCTTCAGGGTGAAAATCGAGGATATAAGTGTGAACTTATATCAGTTGATATCTCGGTGCATTTTTAAGCTAGCGCAAATCTGATAACACAGATCGACGCAGCTTAAAAATCCGCATCGAATGCACTATACTACATCGAGAAACGCTTGATACAAAAATTAGTTATGATCGTTTGAAAAATGATGCATTAGTGTATGTTGAGTTTCCATGTACACTCAACATTGCTTCCAAAAACATTTTGACAAAAATTTTTTCGAAAAATTTCAAAATAATTTAGCAAAAAGTAGATGTTTTTAGATTCCATTTTTCAAGGCAAAGACGATAGACAATGTTATTCAACGAAAAAATTAATTCTTCAGGGTGAAAATCGAGGATATAAGTGTGAACTTATATCAGTTGATATCTCGGTGCATTTTTAAGCTAGCGCAAATCTGATAACACAGATCGACGCAGCTTAAAAATCCGCATCGAATGCACTATACTACATTGAGAAACGCTTGATACAAAAATTAGTTATGATTGTTTGAAAAATGATGCATTAGTGTATGTTGAGTTTCCATGTACACTCAACATTGCTTCCAAAAACATTTTGACAAAAATTTTTTCGAAAAATTTCAAAATAATTTAGCAAAAAGTAGATGTTTTTAGATTCCTTTTCTTAAGGCAAAGACGATGGACAATGTTATTCAACGAAAAAATTAATTCTTCAGGGTGAAAATCGAGGATATAAGTGTGAACTTATATCAGTTGATATCTCGGTGCATTTTTAAGCTAGCGCAAATCTGATAACACAGATCGACGCAACTTAAAAATCCGCATCGAATGCACTATACTACATCGAGAAACGCTTGATACAAAAATTAGTTATGATCGTTTGAAAAATGATGCATTTGTGTATGTTGAGTTTCCATGTACACTCAACATTGCTTCCAAAAACATTTTGACAAAAATTTTTTCGAAAAATTTCAAAATAATTTAGCAAAAAGTAGATGTTTTTAGATTTCTTTTCTTAAGGCAAAGACGATGGACAATGTTATTCAACGAAAAAATTAATTCTTCAGGGTGAAAATTGAGGATATAAGTGTGAACTTATATCAGTTGATATCTCGGTGCATTTTTAAGCTAGCGCAAATCTGATAACACAGATCGACGCAACTTAAAAATCCGCATCGAATGCACTATACTACATCGAGAAACGCTTGATACAAAAATTAGTTATGATCGTTTGAAAAATGATGCATTAGTGTATGTTGAGTTTCCATGTACACTCAACATTGCTTCCAAAAACATTTTGACAAAAATTTTTTCGAAAAATTTCAAAATAATTTAGCAAAAAGTAGATGTTTTTAGATTCCTTTTCTTAAGGCAAAGACGATGGACAATGTTATTCAACGAAAAAATTAATTCTTCAGGGTGAAAATCGCGGATATAAGTGTGAACTTATATCAGTTGATATCTCGGTGCATTTTTAAGCTAGCGCAAATCTGATAACACAGATCGACGCAACTTAAAAATCCGCATCGAATGCACTATACTACATCGAGAAACGCTTGATACAAAAATTAGTTATGATCGTTTGAAAAATGATGCATTAGTGTATGTTGAGTTTCCATGTACACTCAACATTGCTTCCAAAAACATTTTGACAAAAATTTTTTCGAAAAATTTCAAAATAATTTAGCAAAAAGTAGATGTTTTTAGATTTCTTTTCTTAAGGCAAAGACGATGGACAATGTTATTCAACGAAAAAATTAATTCTTCAGGGTGAAAATCGTGGATATAAGTGTGAACTTATATCAGTTGATATCTCGGTGCATTTTTAAGCTAGCGCAAATCTGATAACACAGATCGACGCAACTTAAAAATCCGCATCGAATGCACTATACTACATCGAGAAACGCTTGATACAAAAATTAGTTATGATCGTTTGAAAAATGATGCATTAGTGTATGTTGAGTTTCCATGTACACTCAACATTGCTTCCAAAAACATTTTGACAAAAATTTTTTCGAAAAATTTCAAAATAATTTAGCAAAAAGTAGATGTTTTTAGATTCCATTTTTCAAGGCAAAGACGATGGACAATGTTATTCAACGAAAAAATTAATTCTTCAGGGTGAAAATCGAGGATATAAGTGTGAACTTATATCAGTTGATATCTCGGTGCATTTTTAAGCTAGCGCAAATCTGATAACACAGATCGACGCAGCTTAAAAATCCGCATCGAATGCACTATACTACATTGAGAAACGCTTGATACAAAAATTAGTTATGATTGTTTGAAAAATGATGCATTAGTGTATGTTGAGTTTCCATGTACACTCAACATTGCTTCCAAAAACATTTTGACAAAAATTTTTTCGAAAAATTTCAAAATAATTTAGCAAAAAGTAGATGTTTTTAGATTCCTTTTCTTAAGGCAAAGACGATGGACAATGTTATTCAACGAAAAAATTAATTCTTCAGGGTGAAAATCGAGGATATAAGTGTGAACTTATATCAGTTGATATCTCGGTGCATTTTTAAGCTAGCGCAAATCTGATAACACAGATCGACGCAACTTAAAAATCCGCATCGAATGCACTATACTACATCGAGAAACGCTTGATACAAAAATTAGTTATGATCGTTTGAAAAATGATGCATTAGTGTATGTTGAGTTTCCATGTACACTCAACATTGCTTCCAAAAACATTTTGACAAAAATTTTTTCGAAAAATTTCAAAATAATTTAGCAAAAAGTAGATGTTTTTAGATTTCTTTTCTTAAGGCAAAGACGATGGACAATGTTATTCAACGAAAAAATTAATTCTTCAGGGTGAAAATTGAGGATATAAGTGTGAACTTATATCAGTTGATATCTCGGTGCATTTTTAAGCTAGCGCAAATCTGATAACACAGATCGACGCAACTTAAAAATCCGCATCGAATGCACTATACTACATCGAGAAACGCTTGATACAAAAATTAGTTATGATCGTTTGAAAAATGATGCATTAGTGTATGTTGAGTTTCCATGTACACTCAACATTGCTTCCAAAAACATTTTGACAAAAATTTTTTCGAAAAATTTCAAAATAATTTAGCAAAAAGTAGATGTTTTTAGATTCCTTTTCTTAAGGCAAAGACGATGGACAATGTTATTCAACGAAAAAATTAATTCTTCAGGGTGAAAATCGCGGATATAAGTGTGAACTTATATCAGTTGATATCTCGGTGCATTTTTAAGCTAGCGCAAATCTGATAACACAGATCGACGCAACTTAAAAATCCGCATCGAATGCACTATACTACATCGAGAAACGCTTGATACAAAAATTAGTTATGATCGTTTGAAAAATGATGCATTAGTGTATGTTGAGTTTCCATGTACACTCAACATTGCTTCCAAAAACATTTTGACAAAAATTTTTTCGAAAAATTTCAAAATAATTTAGCAAAAAGTAGATGTTTTTAGATTTCTTTTCTTAAGGCAAAGACGATGGACAATGTTATTCAACGAAAAAATTAATTCTTCAGGGTGAAAATCGAGGATATAAGTGTGAACTTATATCAGTTGATATCTCGGTGCATTTTTAAGCTAGCGCAAATCTGATAACACAGATCGACGCAACTTAAAAATCCGCATCGAATGCACTATACTACATCGAGAAACGCTTGATACAAAAATTAGTTATGATCGTTTGAAAAATGATGCATTAGTGTATGTTGAGTTTCCATGTACACTCAACATTGCTTCCAAAAACATTTTGACAAAAATTTTTTCGAAAAATTTCAAAATAATTTAGCAAAAAGTAGATGTTTTTAGATTCCATTTTTCAAGGCAAAGACGATGGACAATGTTATTCAACGAAAAAATTAATTCTTCAGGGTGAAAATCGAGGATATAAGTGTGAACTTATATCAGTTGATATCTCGGTGCATTTTTAAGCTAGCGCAAATCTGATAACACAGATCGACGCAGCTTAAAAATCCGCATCGAATGCACTATACTACATTGAGAAACGCTTGATACAAAAATTAGTTATGATTGTTTGAAAAATGATGCATTAGTGTATGTTGAGTTTCCATGTACACTCAACATTGCTTCCAAAAACATTTTGACAAAAATTTTTTCGAAAAATTTCAAAATAATTTAGCAAAAAGTAGATGTTTTTAGATTCCTTTTCTTAAGGCAAAGACGATGGACAATGTTATTCAACGAAAAAATTAATTCTTCAGGGTGAAAATCGAGGATATAAGTGTGAACTTATATCAGTTGATATCTCGGTGCATTTTTAAGCTAGCGCAAATCTGATAACACAGATCGACGCAACTTAAAAATCCGCATCGAATGCACTATACTACATCGAGAAACGCTTGATACAAAAATTAGTTATGATCGTTTGAAAAATGATGCATTAGTGTATGTTGAGTTTCCATGTACACTCAACATTGCTTCCAAAAACATTTTGACAAAAATTTTTTCGAAAAATTTCAAAATAATTTAGCAAAAAGTAGATGTTTTTAGATTCCATATTTCAAGGCAAAGACGATGGACAATGTTATTCAACGAAAAAATTAATTCTTCAGGGTGAAAATCGAGGATATAAGTGTGAACTTATATCAGTTGATATCTCGGTGCATTTTTAAGCTAGCGCAAATCTGATAACACAGATCGACGCAGCTTAAAAATCCGCATCGAATGCACTATACTACATTGAGAAACGCTCGATACAAAAATTAGTTATGATTGTTTGAAAAATGATGCATTAGTGTATGTTGAGTTTCCATGTACACTCAACATTGCTTCCAAAAACATTTTGACAAAAATTTTTTCGAAAAATTTCAAAATAATTTAGCAAAAAGTAGATGTTTTTAGATTCCTTTTCTTAAGGCAAAGACGATGGACAATGTTATTCAACGAAAAAATTAATTCTTCAGGGTGAAAATCGAGGATATAAGTGTGAACTTATATCAGTTGATATCTCGGTGCATTTTTAAGCTAGCGCAAATCTGATAACACAGATCGACGCAGCTTAAAAATCCGCATCGAATGCACTATACTACATTGAGAAACGCTTAATACACAAATTAGTTATGATCGTTTGAAAAATGATGCATTAGTGTATGTTGAGTTTCCATGTACACTCAACATTGCTTCCAAAAACATTTTGACAAAAATTTTTTCGAAAAATTTCAAAATAATTTAGCAAAAAGTAGATGTTTTTAGATTCCATTTTTCAAGGCAAAGACGATAGACAATGTTATTCAACGAAAAAATTAATTCTTCAGGGTGAAAATCGAGGATATAAGTGTGAACTTATATCAGTTGATATCTCGGTGCATTTTTAAGCTAGCGCAAATCTGATAACACAGATCGACGCAGCTTAAAAATCCGCATCGAATGCACTATACTACATTGAAAAACGCTTAATACACAAATTAGTTATGATTGTTTGAAAAATGATGCATTAGTGTATGTTGAGTTTCCATGTACACTCAACATTGCTTCCAAAAACATTTTGACAAAAATTTTTTCGAAAAATTTCAAAATAATTTAGCAAAAAGTAGATGTTTTTAGATTTCTTTTTTCAAGGCAAAGACGATGGACCATGCTATTCAACGAAAAAATTAATTCTTCAGGGTGAAAATCGAGGATATAAGTGTGAACTTATATCAGTTGATATCTCGGTGCATTTTTAAGCTAGCGCAAATCTGATAACACAGATCGACGCAGCTTAAAAATCCGCATCGAATGCACTATACTGCATTGAAAAACGCTTGATACAAAAATTAGTTATGATTGTTTGAAAAATGATGCATTAGTGTATGTTGAGTTTCCATGTACACTCAACATTGCTTCCAAAAACATTTTGACAAAAATTTTTTCGAAAAATTTCAAAATAATTTAGCAAAAAGTAGATGTTTTTAGATTCCTTTTCTTAAGGCAAAGACGATGGACAATGTTATTCAACGAAAAAATTAATTCTTCAGGGTGAAAATCGAGGATATAAGTGTGAACTTATATCAGTTGATATCTCGGTGCATTTTTAAGCTAGCGCAAATCTGATAACACAGATCGACGCAGCTTAAAAATCCGCATCGAATGAACTATACTACATTGAGAAATTAGTTATGATCGTTTGAAAAATGATGCATTAGTGTATGTTGAGTTTCCATGTACACTCAACATTGCTTCCAAAAACATTTTGACAAAAATTTTTTCGAAAAATTTCAAAATAATTTAGCAAAAAGTAGATGTTTTTAGATTCCATTTTTCAAGGCAAAGACGATGGACAATGTTATTCAACGAAAAAATTAATTCTTCAGGGTGAAAATCGAGGATATAAGTGTGAACTTATATCAGTTGATATCTCGGTGCATTTTTAAGCTAGCGCAAATCTGATAACACAGATCGACGCAGCTTAAAAATCCGCATCGAATGCACTAAACTACATTGAGAAACGCTTGATACAAAAATTAGTTATGATCGTTTGAAAAATGATGCATTAGTGTATGTTGAGTTTCCATGTACACTCAACATTGCTTCCAAAAACATTTTGACAAAAATTTTTTCGAAAAATTTCAAAATAATTTAGCAAAAAGTAGATGTTTTTAGATTCCATTTTTCAAGGCAAAGACGATGGACAATGTTATTCAACGAAAAAATTAATTCTTCAGGGTGAAAATCGAGGATATAAGTGTGAACTTATATCAGTTGATATCTCGGTGCATTTTTAAGCTAGCGCAAATCTGATAACACAGATCGACGCAGCTTAAAAATCCGCATCGAATGCACTAAACTACATTGAGAAACGCTTGATACAAAAATTAGTTATGATCGTTTGAAAAATGATGCATTAGTGTATGTTGAGTTTCCATGTACACTCAACATTGCTTCCAAAAACATTTTGACAAAAATTTTTTCGAAAAATTTCAGAATAATTTAGCAAAAAGTAGATGTTTTTAGATTCCATTTTTCAAGGCAAAGACGATGGACAATGCTATTCAACGAAAAAATTAATTCTTCAGGGTGAAAATCGAGGATATAAGTGTGAACTTATATCAGTTGATATCTCGGTGCATTTTTAAGCTAGCGCAAATCTGATAACACAGATCGACGCAGCTTAAAAATGAGCATCGAATGCACTATACTACATTGAGAAACGCTTGATACAAAAATTAGTTATGATCGTTTGAAAAATGATGCATTAGTGTATGTTGAGTTTCCATGTACACTCAACATTGCTTCCAAAAACATTTTGACAAAAATTTTTTCGAAAAATTTCAAAATAATTTAGCAAAAAGTAGATGTTTTTAGATTCCATTTTTCAAGGCAAAGACGATGGACAATGTTATTCAACGAAAAAATTAATTCTTCAGGGTGAAAATCGAGGATATAAGTGTGAACTTATATCAGTTGATATCTCGGTGCATTTTTAAGCTAGCGCAAATCTGATAACACAGATCGACGCAGCTTAAAAATCCGCATCGAATGCACTATACTACATCGAGAAACGCTTGATACAAAAATTAGTTATGATCGTTTGAAAAATGATGCATTAGTGTATGTTGAGTTTCCATGTACACTCAACATTGCTTCCAAAAACATTTTGACAAAAATTTTTTCGAAAAATTTCAAAATAATTTAGCAAAAAGTAGATGTTTTTAGATTCCATTTTTCAAGGCAAAGACGATAGACAATGTTATTCAACGGAAAAATTAATTCTTCAGGGTGAAAATCGAGGATATAAGTGTGAACTTATATCAGTTGATATCTCGGTGCATTTTTAAGCTAGCGCAAATCTGATAACACAGATCGACGCAGCTTAAAAATCCGCATCGAATGCACTATACTACATTGAGAAACGCTTGATACAAAAATTAGTTATGATTGTTTGAAAAATGATGCATTAGTGTATGTTGAGTTTCCATGTACACTCAACATTGCTTCCAAAAACATTTTGACAAAAATTTTTTCGAAAAATTTCAAAATAATTTAGCAAAAAGTAGATGTTTTTAGATTCCTTTTCTTAAGGCAAAGACGATGGACAATGTTATTCAACGAAAAAATTAATTCTTCAGGGTGAAAATCGAGGATATAAGTGTGAACTTATATCAGTTGATATCTCGGTGCATTTTTAAGCTAGCGCAAATCTGATAACACAGATCGACGCAACTTAAAAATCCGCATCGAATGCACTATACTACATCGAGAAACGCTTGATACAAAAATTAGTTATGATCGTTTGAAAAATGATGCATTAGTGTATGTTGAGTTTCCATGTACACTCAACATTGCTTCCAAAAACATTTTGACAAAAATTTTTTCGAAAAATTTCAAAATAATTTAGCAAAAAGTAGATGTTTTTAGATTCCTTTTCTTAAGGCAAAGACGATGGACAATGTTATTCAACGAAAAAATTAATTCTTCAGGGTGAAAATCGCGGATATAAGTGTGAACTTATATCAGTTGATATCTCGGTGCATTTTTAAGCTAGCGCAAATCTGATAACACAGATCGACGCAACTTAAAAATCCGCATCGAATGCACTATACTACATCGAGAAACGCTTGATACAAAAATTAGTTATGATCGTTTGAAAAATGATGCATTAGTGTATGTTGAGTTTCCATGTACACTCAACATTGCTTCCAAAAACATTTTGACAAAAATTTTTTCGAAAAATTTCAAAATAATTTAGCAAAAAGTAGATGTTTTTAGATTTCTTTTCTTAAGGCAAAGACGATGGACAATGTTATTCAACGAAAAAATTAATTCTTCAGGGTGAAAATCGAGGATATAAGTGTGAACTTATATCAGTTGATATCTCGGTGCATTTTTAAGCTAGCGCAAATCTGATAACACAGATCGACGCAACTTAAAAATCCGCATCGAATGCACTATACTACATCGAGAAACGCTTGATACAAAAATTAGTTATGATCGTTTGAAAAATGATGCATTAGTGTATGTTGAGTTTCCATGTACACTCAACATTGCTTCCAAAAACATTTTGACAAAAATTTTTTCGAAAAATTTCAAAATAATTTAGCAAAAAGTAGATGTTTTTAGATTCCATTTTTCAAGGCAAAGACGATGGACAATGTTATTCAACGAAAAAATTAATTCTTCAGGGTGAAAATCGAGGATATAAGTGTGAACTTATATCAGTTGATATCTCGGTGCATTTTTAAGCTAGCGCAAATCTGATAACACAGATCGACGCAGCTTAAAAATCCGCATCGAATGCACTATACTACATTGAGAAACGCTTGATACAAAAATTAGTTATGATTGTTTGAAAAATGATGCATTAGTGTATGTTGAGTTTCCATGTACACTCAACATTGCTTCCAAAAACATTTTGACAAAAATTTTTTCGAAAAATTTCAAAATAATTTAGCAAAAAGTAGATGTTTTTAGATTCCTTTTCTTAAGGCAAAGACGATGGACAATGTTATTCAACGAAAAAATTAATTCTTCAGGGTGAAAATCGAGGATATAAGTGTGAACTTATATCAGTTGATATCTCGGTGCATTTTTAAGCTAGCGCAAATCTGATAACACAGATCGACGCAACTTAAAAATCCGCATCGAATGCACTATACTACATCGAGAAACGCTTGATACAAAAATTAGTTATGATCGTTTGAAAAATGATGCATTAGTGTATGTTGAGTTTCCATGTACACTCAACATTGCTTCCAAAAACATTTTGACAAAAATTTTTTCGAAAAATTTCAAAATAATTTAGCAAAAAGTAGATGTTTTTAGATTCCATTTTTCAAGGCAAAGACGATGGACAATGTTATTCAACGAAAAAATTAATTCTTCAGGGTGAAAATCGAGGATATAAGTGTGAACTTATATCAGTTGATATCTCGGTGCATTTTTAAGCTAGCGCAAATCTGATAACACAGATCGACGCAGCTTAAAAATCCGCATCGAATGCACTATACTACATTGAGAAACGCTCGATACAAAAATTAGTTATGATTGTTTGAAAAATGATGCATTAGTGTATGTTGAGTTTCCATGTACACTCAACATTGCTTCCAAAAACATTTTGACAAAAATTTTTTCGAAAAATTTCAAAATAATTTAGCAAAAAGTAGATGTTTTTAGATTCCTTTTCTTAAGGCAAAGACGATGGACAATGTTATTCAACGAAAAAATTAATTCTTCAGGGTGAAAATCGAGGATATAAGTGTGAACTTATATCAGTTGATATCTCGGTGCATTTTTAAGCTAGCGCAAATCTGATAACACAGATCGACGCAGCTTAAAAATCCGCATCGAATGCACTATACTACATTGAGAAACGCTTAATACACAAATTAGTTATGATCGTTTGAAAAATGATGCATTAGTGTATGTTGAGTTTCCATGTACACTCAACATTGCTTCCAAAAACATTTTGACAAAAATTTTTTCGAAAAATTTCAAAATAATTTAGCAAAAAGTAGATGTTTTTAGATTCCATTTTACAAGGCAAAGACGATAGACAATGTTATTCAACGAAAAAATTAATTCTTCAGGGTGAAAATCGAGGATATAAGTGTGAACTTATATCAGTTGATATCTCGGTGCATTTTTAAGCTAGCGCAAATCTGATAACACAGATCGACGCAGCTTAAAAATCCGCATTGAATGCACTATACTACATTGAAAAACGCTTAATACACAAATTAGTTATGATTGTTTGAAAAATGATGCATTAGTGTATGTTGAGTTTCCATGTACACTCAACATTGCTTCCAAAAACATTTTGACAAAAATTTTTTCGAAAAATTTCAAAATAATTTAGCAAAAAGTAGATGTTTTTAGATTTCTTTTTTCAAGGCAAAGACGATGGACCATGCTATTCAACGAAAAAATTAATTCTTCAGGGTGAAAATCGAGGATATAAGTGTGAACTTATATCAGTTGATATCTCGGTGCATTTTTAAGCTAGCGCAAATCTGATAACACAGATCGACGCAGCTTAAAAATCCGCATCGAATGCACTATACTGCATTGAAAAACGCTTGATACAAAAATTAGTTATGATTGTTTGAAAAATGATGCATTAGTGTATGTTGAGTTTCCATGTACACTCAACATTGCTTCCAAAAACATTTTGACAAAAATTTTTTCGAAAAATTTCAAAATAATTTAGCAAAAAGTAGATGTTTTTAGATTCCTTTTCTTAAGGCAAAGACGATGGACAATGTTATTCAACGAAAAAATTAATTCTTCAGGGTGAAAATCGAGGATATAAGTGTGAACTTATATCAGTTGATATCTCGGTGCATTTTTAAGCTAGCGCAAATCTGATAACACAGATCGACGCAGCTTAAAAATCCGCATCGAATGAACTATACTACATTGAGAAATTAGTTATGATCGTTTGAAAAATGATGCATTAGTGTATGTTGAGTTTCCATGTACACTCAACATTGCTTCCAAAAACATTTTGACAAAAATTTTTTCGAAAAATTTCAAAATAATTTAGCAAAAAGTAGATGTTTTTAGATTCCATTTTTCAAGGCAAAGACGGTGGACAATGTTATTCAACGAAAAAATTAATTCTTCAGGGTGAAAATCGAGGATATAAGTGTGAACTTATATCAGTTGATATCTCGGTGCATTTTTAAGCTAGCGCAAATCTGATAACACAGATCGACGCAGCTTAAAAATCCGCATCGAATGCACTAAACTACATTGAGAAACGCTTGATACAAAAATTAGTTATGATCGTTTGAAAAATGATGCATTAGTGTATGTTGAGTTTCCATGTACACTCAACATTGCTTCCAAAAACATTTTGACAAAAATTTTTTCGAAAAATTTCAAAATAATTTAGCAAAAAGTAGATGTTTTTAGATTCCATTTTTCAAGGCAAAGACGATGGACAATGTTATTCAACGAAAAAATTAATTCTTCAGGGTGAAAATCGAGGATATAAGTGTGAACTTATATCAGTTGATATCTCGGTGCATTTTTAAGCTAGCGCAAATCTGATAACACAGATCGACGCAGCTTAAAAATCCGCATCGAATGCACTAAACTACATTGAGAAACGCTTGATACAAAAATTAGTTATGATCGTTTGAAAAATGATGCATTAGTGTATGTTGAGTTTCCATGTACACTCAACATTGCTTCCAAAAACATTTTGACAAAAATTTTTTCGAAAAATTTCAGAATAATTTAGCAAAAAGTAGATGTTTTTAGATTCCATTTTTCAAGGCAAAGACGATGGACAATGCTATTCAACGAAAAAATTAATTCTTCAGGGTGAAAATCGAGGATATAAGTGTGAACTTATATCAGTTGATATCTCGGTGCATTTTTAAGCTAGCGCAAATCTGATAACACAGATCGACGCAGCTTAAAAATCCGCATCGAATGCACTAAACTACATTGAGAAACGCTTGATACAAAAATTAGTTATGATCGTTTGAAAAATGATGCATTAGTGTATGTTGAGTTTCCATGTACACTCAACATTGCTTCCAAAAACATTTTGACAAAAATTTTTTCGAAAAATTTCAAAATAATTTAGCAAAAAGTAGATGTTTTTAGATTCCATTTTTCAAGGCAAAGACGATAGACAATGTTATTCAACGAAAAAATTAATTCTTCAGGGTGAAAATCGAGGATATAAGTGTGAACTTATATCAGTTGATATCTCGGTGCATTTTTAAGCTAGCGCAAATCTGATAACACAGATCGACGCAGCTTAAAAATCCGCATCGAATGCACTATTTTACATTGAGAAACGCTTAATACACAAATTAGTTATGATTGTTTGAAAAATGATGCATTAGTGTATGTTGAGTTTCCATGTACACTCAACATTGCTTCCAAAAACATTTTGACAAAAATTTTTTCGAAAAATTTCAAAATAATTTAGCAAAAAGTAGATGTTTTTAGATTCCATTTTTCAAGGCAAAGACGATGGACAATGTTATTCAACGAAAAAATTAATTCTTCAGGGTGAAAATCGAGGATATAAGTGTGAACTTATATCAGTTGATATCTCGGTGCATTTTTAAGCTAGCGCAAATCTGATAACACAGATCGACGCAGCTTAAAAATCCGCATCGAATGCACTAAACTACATTGAGAAACGCTTGATACAAAAATTAGTTATGATCGTTTGAAAAATGATGCATTAGTGTATGTTGAGTTTCCATGTACACTCAACATTGCTTCCAAAAACATTTTGACAAAAATTTTTTCGAAAAATTTCAGAATAATTTAGCAAAAAGTAGATGTTTTTAGATTCCATTTTTCAAGGCAAAGACGATGGACAATGCTATTCAACGAAAAAATTAATTCTTCAGGGTGAAAATCGAGGATATAAGTGTGAACTTATATCAGTTGATATCTCGGTGCATTTTTAAGCTAGCGCAAATCTGATAACACAGATCGACGCAGCTTAAAAATCCGCATCGAATGCACTATACTACATTGAGAAACGCTTGATACAAAAATTAGTTATGATCGTTTGAAAAATGATGCATTAGTGTATGTTGAGTTTCCATGTACACTCAACATTGCTTCCAAAAACATTTTGACAAAAATTTTTTCGAAAAATTTCAAAATAATTTAGCAAAAAGTAGATGTTTTTAGATTCCTTTTCTTAAGGCAAAGACGATGGACAATGTTATTCAACGAAAAAATTAATTCTTCAGGGTGAAAATCGAGGATATAAGTGTGAACTTATATCAGTTGATATCTCGGTGCATTTTTAAGCTAGCGCAAATCTGATAACACAGATCGACGCAGCTTAAAAATCCGCATCGAATGCACTATACTACATTGAGAAACGCTTAATACACAAATTAGTTATGATCGTTTGAAAAATGATGCATTAGTGTATGTTGAGTTTCCATGTACACTCAACATTGCTTCCAAAAACATTTTGACAAAAATTTTTTCGAAAAATTTCAAAATAATTTAGCAAAAAGTAGATGTTTTTAGATTCCATTTTTCAAGGCAAAGACGATAGACAATGTTATTCAACGAAAAAATTAATTCTTCAGGGTGAAAATCGAGGATATAAGTGTGAACTTATATCAGTTGATATCTCGGTGCATTTTTAAGCTAGCGCAAATCTGATAACACAGATCGACGCAGCTTAAAAATCCGCATCGAATGCACTAAACTACATTGAGAAACGCTTGATACAAAAATTAGTTATGATCGTTTGAAAAATGATGCATTAGTGTATGTTGAGTTTCCATGTACACTCAACATTGCTTCCAAAAACATTTTGACAAAAATTTTTTCGAAAAATTTCAAAATAATTTAGCAAAAAGTAGATGTTTTTAGATTCCTTTTCTTAAGGCAAAGACGATGGACAATGTTATTCAACGAAAAAATTAATTCTTCAGGGTGAAAATCGAGGATATAAGTGTGAACTTATATCAGTTGATATCTCGGTGCATTTTTAAGCTAGCGCAAATCTGATAACACAGATCGACGCAACTTAAAAATCCGCATCGAATGCACTATACTACATCGAGAAACGCTTGATACAAAAATTAGTTATGATCGTTTGAAAAATGATGCATTAGTGTATGTTGAGTTTCCATGTACACTCAACATTGCTTCCAAAAACATTTTGACAAAAATTTTTTCGAAAAATTTCAAAATAATTTAGCAAAAAGTAGATGTTTTTAGATTCCTTTTCTTAAGGCAAAGACGATGGACAATGTTATTCAACGAAAAAATTAATTCTTCAGGGTGAAAATCGAGGATATAAGTGTGAACTTATATCAGTTGATATCTCGGTGCATTTTTAAGCTAGCGCAAATCTGATAACACAGATCGACGCAACTTAAAAATCCGCATCGAATGCACTATACTACATCGAGAAACGCTTGATACAAAAATTAGTTATGATCGTTTGAAAAATGATGCATTAGTGTATGTTGAGTTTCCATGTACACTCAACATTGCTTCCAAAAACATTTTGACAAAAATTTTTTCGAAAAATTTCAAAATAATTTAGCAAAAAGTAGATGTTTTTAGATTCCATTTTTCAAGGCAAAGACGATGGACAATGTTATTCAACGAAAAAATTAATTCTTCAGGGTGAAAATCGAGGATATAAGTGTGAACTTATATCAGTTGATATCTCGGTGCATTTTTAAGCTAGCGCAAATCTGATAACACAGATCGACGCAGCTTAAAAATCCGCATCGAATGCACTATACTACATTGAGAAACGCTTGATACAAAAATTAGTTATGATTGTTTGAAAAATGATGCATTAGTGTATGTTGAGTTTCCATGTACACTCAACATTGCTTCCAAAAACATTTTGACAAAAATTTTTTCGAAAAATTTCAAAATAATTTAGCAAAAAGTAGATGTTTTTAGATTCCTTTTCTTAAGGCAAAGACGATGGACAATGTTATTCAACGAAAAAATTAATTCTTCAGGGTGAAAATCGAGGATATAAGTGTGAACTTATATCAGTTGATATCTCGGTGCATTTTTAAGCTAGCGCAAATCTGATAACACAGATCGACGCAGCTTAAAAATCCGCATCGAATGCACTATACTACATTGAGAAACGCTTAATACACAAATTAGTTATGATCGTTTGAAAAATGATGCATTAGTGTATGTTGAGTTTCCATGTACACTCAACATTGCTTCCAAAAACATTTTGACAAAAATTTTTTCGAAAAATTTCAAAATAATTTAGCAAAAAGTAGATGTTTTTAGATTCCATTTTTCAAGGCAAAGACGATAGACAATGTTATTCAACGAAAAAATTAATTCTTCAGGGTGAAAATCGAGGATATAAGTGTGAACTTATATCAGTTGATATCTCGGTGCATTTTTAAGCTAGCGCAAATCTGATAACACAGATCGACGCAGCTTAAAAATCCGCATCGAATGCACTATTTTACATTGAGAAACGCTTAATACACAAATTAGTTATGATTGTTTGAAAAATGATGCATTAGTGTATGTTGAGTTTCCATGTACACTCAACATTGCTTCCAAAAACATTTTGACAAAAATTTTTTCGAAAAATTTCAAAATAATTTAGCAAAAAGTAGATGTTTTTAGATTTCTTTTTTCAAGGCAAAGACGATGGACCATGCTATTCAACGAAAAAATTAATTCTTCAGGGTGAAAATCGAGGATATAAGTGTGAACTTATATCAGTTGATATCTCGGTGCATTTTTAAGCTAGCGCAAATCTGATAACACAGATCGACGCAGCTTAAAAATCCGCATCGAATGCACTATACTGCATTGAAAAACGCTTGATACAAAAATTAGTTATGATTGTTTGAAAAATGATGCATTAGTGTATGTTGAGTTTCCATGTACACTCAACATTGCTTCCAAAAACATTTTGACAAAAATTTTTTCGAAAAATTTCAAAATAATTTAGCAAAAAGTAGATGTTTTTAGATTCCTTTTCTTAAGGCAAAGACGATGGACAATGTTATTCAACGAAAAAATTAATTCTTCAGGGTGAAAATCGAGGATATAAGTGTGAACTTATATCAGTTGATATCTCGGTGCATTTTTAAGCTAGCGCAAATCTGATAACACAGATCGACGCAGCTTAAAAATCCGCATCGAATGAACTATACTACATTGAGAAATTAGTTATGATCGTTTGAAAAATGATGCATTAGTGTATGTTGAGTTTCCATGTACACTCAACATTGCTTCCAAAAACATTTTGACAAAAATTTTTTCGAAAAATTTCAAAATAATTTAGCAAAAAGTAGATGTTTTTAGATTCCATTTTTCAAGGCAAAGACGATGGACAATGTTATTCAACGAAAAAATTAATTCTTCAGGGTGAAAATCGAGGATATAAGTGTGAACTTATATCAGTTGATATCTCGGTGCATTTTTAAGCTAGCGCAAATCTGATAACACAGATCGACGCAGCTTAAAAATCCGCATCGAATGCACTAAACTACATTGAGAAACGCTTGATACAAAAATTAGTTATGATCGTTTGAAAAATGATGCATTAGTGTATGTTGAGTTTCCATGTACACTCAACATTGCTTCCAAAAACATTTTGACAAAAATTTTTTCGAAAAATTTCAAAATAATTTAGCAAAAAGTAGATGTTTTTAGATTCCATTTTTCAAGGCAAAGACGATAGGCAATGTTATTCAACGAAAAAATTAATTCTTCAGGGTGAAAATCGAGGATATAAGTGTGAACTTATATCAGTTGATATCTCGGTGCATTTTTAAGCTAGCGCAAATCTGATAACACAGATCGACGCAGCTTAAAAATCCGCATCGAATGCACTATACTACATTGAGAAACGCTTGATACAAAAATTAGTTATGATTGTTTGAAAAATGATGCATTAGTGTATGTTGAGTTTCCATGTACACTCAACATTGCTTCCAAAAACATTTTGACAAAAATTTTTTCGAAAAATTTCAAAATAATTTAGCAAAAAGTAGATGTTTTTAGATTCCTTTTCTTAAGGCAAAGACGATGGACAATGTTATTCAACGAAAAAATTAATTCTTCAGGGTGAAAATCGAGGATATAAGTGTGAACTTATATCAGTTGATATCTCGGTGCATTTTTAAGCTAGCGCAAATCTGATAACACAGATCGACGCAGCTTAAAAATCCGCATCGAATGCACTATACTACATTGAGAAACGCTTAATACACAAATTAGTTATGATCGTTTGAAAAATGATGCATTAGTGTATGTTGAGTTTCCATGTACACTCAACATTGCTTCCAAAAACATTTTGACAAAAATTTTTTCGAAAAATTTCAAAATAATTTAGCAAAAAGTAGATGTTTTTAGATTCCATTTCTCAAGGCAAAGACGATAGACAATGTTATTCAACGAAAAAATTAATTCTTCAGGGTGAAAATCGAGGATATAAGTGTGAACTTATATCAGTTGATATCTCGGTGCATTTTTAAGCTAGCGCAAATCTGATAACACAGATCGACGCAGCTTAAAAATCCGCATCGAATGCACTATACTACATTGAGAAACGCTTAATACACAAATTAGTTATGATTGTTTGAAAAATGATGCATTAGTGTATGTTGAGTTTCCATGTACACTCAACATTGCTTCCAAAAACATTTTGACAAAAATTTTTTCGAAAAATTTCAAAATAATTTAGCAAAAAGTAGATGTTTTTAGATTTCTTTTTTCAAGGCAAAGACGATGGACCATGCTATTCAACGAAAAAATTAATTCTTCAGGGTGAAAATCGAGGATATAAGTGTGAACTTATATCAGTTGATATCTCGGTGCATTTTTAAGCTAGCGCAAATCTGATAACACAGATCGACGCAGCTTAAAAATCCGCATCGAATGCACTATACTGCATTGAAAAACGCTTGATACAAAAATTAGTTATGATTGTTTGAAAAATGATGCATTAGTGTATGTTGAGTTTCCATGTACACTCAACATTGCTTCCAAAAACATTTTGACAAAAATTTTTTCGAAAAATTTCAAAATAATTTAGCAAAAAGTAGATGTTTTTAGATTCCTTTTCTTAAGGCAAAGACGATGGACAATGTTATTCAACGAAAAAATTAATTCTTCAGGGTGAAAATCGAGGATATAAGTGTGAACTTATATCAGTTGATATCTCGGTGCATTTTTAAGCTAGCGCAAATCTGATAACACAGATCGACGCAGCTTAAAAATCCGCATCGAATGAACTATACTACATTGAGAAATTAGTTATGATCGTTTGAAAAATGATGCATTAGTGTATGTTGAGTTTCCATGTACACTCAACATTGCTTCCAAAAACATTTTGACAAAAATTTTTTCGAAAAATTTCAAAATAATTTAGCAAAAAGTAGATGTTTTTAGATTCCATTTTTCAAGGCAAAGACGATGGACAATGTTATTCAACGAAAAAATTAATTCTTCAGGGTGAAAATCGAGGATATAAGTGTGAACTTATATCAGTTGATATCTCGGTGCATTTTTAAGCTAGCGCAAATCTGATAACACAGATCGACGCAGCTTAAAAATCCGCATCGAATGCACTAAACTACATTGAGAAACGCTTGATACAAAAATTAGTTATGATCGTTCGAAAAATGATGCATTAGTGTATGTTGAGTTTCCATGTACACTCAACATTGCTTCCAAAAACATTTTGACAAAAATTTTTTCGAAAAATTTCAAAATAATTTAGCAAAAAGTAGATGTTTTTAGATTCCATTTTTCAAGGCAAAGACGATGGACAATGTTATTCAACGAAAAAATTAATTCTTCAGGGTGAAAATCGAGGATATAAGTGTGAACTTATATCAGTTGATATCTCGGTGCATTTTTAAGCTAGCGCAAATCTGATAACACAGATCGACGCAGCTTAAAAATCCGCATCGAATGCACTAAACTACATTGAGAAACGCTTGATACAAAAATTAGTTATGATCGTTTGAAAAATGATGCATTAGTGTATGTTGAGTTTCCATGTACACTCAACATTGCTTCCAAAAACATTTTGACAAAAATTTTTTCGAAAAATTTCAGAATAATTTAGCAAAAAGTAGATGTTTTTAGATTCCATTTTTCAAGGCAAAGACGATGGACAATGCTATTCAACGAAAAAATTAATTCTTCAGGGTGAAAATCGAGGATATAAGTGTGAACTTATATCAGTTGATATCTCGGTGCATTTTTAAGCTAGCGCAAATCTGATAACACAGATCGACGCAGCTTAAAAATGAGCATCGAATGCACTATACTACATTGAGAAACGCTTGATACAAAAATTAGTTATGATCGTTTGAAAAATGATGCATTAGTGTATGTTGAGTTTCCATGTACACACAACATTGCTTCCAAAAACATTTTGACAAAAACTTTTTCGAAAAATTTCAAAATAATTTAGCAAAAAGTAGATGTTTTTAGATTCTTTTTTTTAAGGCAAAGACGATGGACAATGTTATTCAACGAAAAAATTAATTCTTCAGGGTGAAAATCGAGGATATAAGTGTGAACTTATATCAGTTGATATCTCGGTGCATTTTTAAGCTAGCGCAAATCTGATAACACAGATCGACGCAGCTTAAAAATCCGCATCGAATGCACTATACTACATTGAGAAACGCTTGATACAAAAATTAGTTATGATTGTTTGAAAAATGATGCATTAGTGTATGTTGAGTTTCCATGTACACTCAACATTGCTTCCAAAAACATTTTGACAAAAATTTTTTCGAAAAATTTCAAAATAATTTAGCAAAAAGTAGATGTTTTTAGATTCCATTTTTCAAGGCAAAGACGATAGGCAATGTTATTCAACGAAAAAATTAATTCTTCAGGGTGAAAATCGAGGATATAAGTGTGAACTTATATCAGTTGATATCTCGGTGCATTTTTAAGCTAGCGCAAATCTGATAACACAGATCGACGCAGCTTAAAAATCCGCATCGAATGCACTATACTACATTGAGAAACGCTTGATACAAAAATTAGTTATGATTGTTTGAAAAATGATGCATTAGTGTATGTTGAGTTTCCATGTACACTCAACATTGCTTCCAAAAACATTTGGACAAAAACTTTTTCGAAAAATTTCAAAATAATTTAGCAAAAAGTAGATGTTTTTAGATTCTTTTTTTTAAGGCAAAGACGATGGACAATGTTATTCAACGAAAAAATTAATTCTTCAGTTTGAAAATCGAGGATATAAGTGTGAACTTATATCAGTTGATATCTCGGTGCATTTTTAAGCTAGCGCAAATCTGATAACACAGATCGACGCAGCTTAAAAATCCGCATCGAATGCACTATACTACATTGAGAAACGCTTGATACAAAAATTAGTTATGATTGTTTGAAAAATGATGCATTAGTGTATGTTGAGTTTCCATGTACACTCAACATTGCTTCCAAAAACATTTTGACAAAAATTTTTTCGAAAAATTTCAAAATAATTTAGCAAAAAGTAGATGTTTTTAGATTCCATTTTTCAAGGCAAAGACGATAGGCAATGTTATTCAACGAAAAAATTAATTCTTCAGGGTGAAAATCGAGGATATAAGTGTGAACTTATATCAGTTGATATCTCGGTGCATTTTTAAGCTAGCGCAAATCTGATAACACAGATCGACGCAGCTTAAAAATCCGCATCGAATGCACTATACTACATTGAGAAACGCTTGATACAAAAATTAGTTATGATTGTTTGAAAAATGATGCATTAGTGTATGTTGAGTTTCCATGTACACTCAACATTGCTTCCAAAAACATTTTGACAAAAATTTTTTCGAAAAATTTCAAAATAATTTAGCAAAAAGTAGATGTTTTTAGATTCCTTTTTTTAAGGCAAAGACGATGGACAATGTTATTCAACGAAAAAATTGATTCTTCAGGGTGAAAATCGAGGATATAAGTGTGAACTTATATCAGTTGATATCTCGGTGCATTTTTAAGCTAGCGCAAATTTGATAACACAGATCGACGCAGCTTAAAAATCCGCATCGAATGCACTATACTACATTGAGAAACGCTTGATACAAAAATTAGTTATGATTGTTTGAAAAATGATGCATTAGTGTATGTTGAGTTTCCATGTACACTCAACATTGCTTCCAAAAACATTTTGACAAAAATTTTTTCGAAAAATTTCAAAATAATTTAGCAAAAAATTGATGTTTTTAGATTCCATTCTTCAAGGCAAAGACGATAGGCAATGTTATTCAACGAAAAAATTAATTCTTCAGGGTGAAAATCGAGGATATAAGTGTGAACTTATATCAGTTGATATCTCGGTGCATTTTTAAGCTAGCGCAAATCTGATAACACAGATCGACGCAGCTTAAAAATCCGCATCGAATGCACTATACTACATTGAGAAACGCTTGATACAAAAATTAGTTATGATTGTTTGAAAAATGATGCATTAGTGTATGTTGAGTTTCCATGTACACTCAACATTGCTTCCAAAAACATTTTGACAAAAATTTTTTCGAAAAATTTCAAAATAATTTAGCAAAAAGTAGATGTTTTTAGATTCCTTTTTTTAAGGCAAAGACGATGGACAATGTTATTCAACGAAAAAATTAATTCTTCAGGGTGAAAAAAAAATTAATTCTTCAGGGTGAAAATCGAGGATATAAGTGTGAACTTATATCAGTTGATATCTCGGTGCATTTTTAAGCTAGCGCAAATTTGATAACACAGATCGACGCAGCTTAAAAATTCGCATCGAATGCACTATACTACATTGAGAAACGCTTGATACAAAAATTAGTTATGATTGTTTGAAAAATGATGCATTAGTGTATGTTGAGTTTCCATGTACACTCAACATTGCTTCCAAAAACATTTTGACAAAAATTTTTTCGAAAAATTTCAAAATAATTTAGCAAAAAATTGATGTTTTTAGATTCCATTTTTCAAGGCAAAGACGATAGGCAATGTTATTCAACGAAAAAATTAATTCTTCAGGGTGAAAATCGAGGATATAAGTGTGAACTTATATCAGTTGATATCTCGGTGCATTTTTAAGCTAGCGCAAATCTGATAACACAGATCGACGCAGCTTAAAAATCCGCATCGAATGCACTATACTACATTGAGAAACGCTTGATACAAAAATTAGTTATGATTGTTTGAAAAATGATGCATTAGTGTATGTTGAGTTTCCATGTACACTCAACATTGCTTCCAAAAACATTTTGACAAAAATTTTTTCGAAAAATTTCAAAATAATTTAGCAAAAAGTAGATGTTTTTAGATTCCTTTTTTTAAGGCAAAGACGATGGACAATGTTATTCAACGAAAAAATTAATTCTTCAGGGTGAAAAAAAAATTAATTCTTCAGGGTGAAAATCGAGGATATAAGTGTGAACTTATATCAGTTGATATCTCGGTGCATTTTTAAGCTAGCGCAAATTTGATAACACAGATCGACGCAGCTTAAAAATCCGCATCGAATGCACTATACTACATTGAGAAACGCTTGATACAAAAATTAGTTATGATTGTTTGAAAAATGATGCATTAGTGTATGTTGAGTTTCCATGTACACTCAACATTGCTTCCAAAAACATTTTGACAAAAATTTTTTCGAAAAATTTCAAAATAATTTAGCAAAAAGTAGATGTTTTTAGATTCCTTTTTTTAAGACAAAGACGATGGACAATGTTATTCAACGAAAAAATTAATTCTTCAGGGTGAAAAAAAAATTAATTCTTCAGGGTGAAAATCGAGGATATAAGTGTGAACTTATATCAGTTGATATCTCGGTGCATTTTTAAGCTAGCGCAAATTTGATAACACAGATCGACGCAGCTTAAAAATCCGCATCGAATGCACTATACTACATTGAGAAACGCTTGATACAAAAATTAGTTATGATTGTTTGAAAAATGATGCATTAGTGTATGTTGAGTTTCCATGTACACTCAACATTGCTTCCAAAAACATTTTGACAAAAATTTTTTCGAAAAATTTCAAAATAATTTAGCAAAAAATTGATGTTTTTAGATTCCATTCTTCAAGGCAAAGACGATAGGCAATGTTATTCAACGAAAAAATTAATTCTTCAGGGTGAAAATCGAGGATATAAGTGTGAACTTATATCAGTTGATATCTCGGTGCATTTTTAAGCTAGCGCAAATCTGATAACACAGATCGACGCAGCTTAAAAATCCGCATCGAATGCACTATACTACATTGAGAAACGCTTGATACAAAAATTAGTTATGATTGTTTGAAAAATGATGCATTAGTGTATGTTGAGTTTCCATGTACACTCAACATTGCTTCCAAAAACATTTTGACAAAAATTTTTTCGAAAAATTTCAAAATAATTTAGCAAAAAGTAGATGTTTTTAGATTCCTTTTTTTAAGGCAAAGACGATGGACAATGTTATTCAACGAAAAAATTAATTCTTCAGGGTGAAAAAAAAATTAATTCTTCAGGGTGAAAATCGAGGATATAAGTGTGAACTTATATCAGTTGATATCTCGGTGCATT
Source organism: Auanema rhodensis (assembly GCA_964057225.1). Classification (NCBI taxonomy): domain Eukaryota; kingdom Metazoa; phylum Nematoda; class Chromadorea; order Rhabditida; family Rhabditidae; genus Auanema; species Auanema rhodense. Next base: position 335,114 of record OZ059895.1, read on the forward strand.
TTTAAGCTAGCGCAAATTTGATAACACAGATCGACGCAGCTTAAAAATCCGCATCGAATGCACTATACTACATTGAGAAACGCTTGATACAAAAATTAGTTATGATTGTTTGAAAAATGATGCATTAGTGTATGTTGAGTTTCCATGTACACTCAACATTGCTTCCAAAAACATTTTGACAAAAATTTTTTCGAAAAATTTCAAAATAATTTAGCAAAAAATTGATGTTTTTAGATCCCATTTTTCAAGGCAAAGACGATAGGCAATGTTATTCAACGAAAAAATTAATTCTTCAGGGTGAAAATCGAGGATATAAGTGTGAACTTATATCAGTTGATATCTCGGTGCATTTTTAAGCTAGCGCAAATCTGATAACACAGATCGACGCAGCTTAAAAATCCGCATCGAATGCACTATACTACATTGAGAAACGCTTGATACAAAAATTAGTTATGATTGTTTGAAAAATGATGCATTAGTGTATGTTGAGTTTCCATGTACACTCAACATTGCTTCCAAAAACATTTTGACAAAAATTTTTTCGAAAAATTTCAAAATAATTTAGCAAAAAGTAGATGTTTTTAGATTCCTTTTTTTAAGGCAAAGACGATGGACAATGTTATTCAACGAAAAAATTAATTCTTCAGGGTGAAAAAAAAATTAATTCTTCAGGGTGAAAATCGAGGATATAAGTGTGAACTTATATCAGTTGATATCTCGGTGCATTTGCAAGCTAGCGCAAATCTGATAACACAGATCGACGCAGCTTAAAAATCCGCATCGAATGCACTATACTACATCAAGAAACGCTTGATACAAAAATTAGTTATGATCGTTTGAAAAATGATGCATTAGTGTATGTTGAGTTTCCATGTACACTCAACATTGCTTCCAAAAACATTTTGACAAAAATTTTTTCGAAAAATTTCAAAATAATTTAGCAAAAAATAGATGTTTTTAGATTCCATTTTTTAAGGCAAAGACGATAGGCAATGTTATTCAACGAAAAAATTAATTCTTCAGGGTGAAAATCGAGGATATAAGTGTGAACTTATATCAGTTGATATCTCGGTGCATTTTTAAGCTAGCGCAAATCTGATAACACAGATCGACGCAGCTTAAAAATCCGCATCGAATGCACTATACTACATTGAGAAACGCTTGATACAAAAATTAGTTATGATTGTTTGAAAAATGATGCATTAGTGTATGTTGAGTTTCCATGTACACTCAACATTGCTTCCAAAAACATTTTGACAAAAATTTTTTCGAAAAATTTCAAAATAATTTAGCAAAAAGTAGATGTTTTTAGATTCCTTTTTTTAAGGCAAAGACGATGGACAATGTTATTTAACGAAAAAATTAATTCTTCAGGGTGAAAAAAAAATTAATTCTTCAGGGTGAAAATCGAGGATATAAGTGTGAACTTATATCAGTTGATATCTCGGTGCATTTTTAAGCTAGCGCAAATTTGATAACACAGATCGACGCAGCTTAAAAATCCGCATCGAATGCACTATACTACATTGAGAAACGCTTGATACAAAAATTAGTTATGATTGTTTGAAAAATGATGCATTAGTGTATGTTGAGTTTCCATGTACACTCAACATTGCTTCCAAAAACATTTTGACAAAAATTTTTTCGAAAAATTTCAAAATAATTTAGCAAAAAGTAGATGTTTTTAGATTCCTTTTTTTAAGGCAAAGACGATGGACAATGTTATTCAACGAAAAAATTAATTCTTCAGGGTGAAAAAAAAATTAATTCTTCAGGGTGAAAATCGAGGATATAAGTGTGAACTTATATCAGTTGATATCTCGGTGCATTTTTAAGCTAGCGCAAATTTGATAACACAGATCGACGCAGCTTAAAAATCCGCATCGAATGCACTATACTACATTGAGAAACGCTTGATACAAAAATTAGTTATGATTGTTTGAAAAATGATGCATTAGTGTATGTTGAGTTTCCATGTACACTCAACATTGCTTCCAAAAACATTTTGACAAAAATTTTTTCGAAAAATTTCAAAATAATTTAGCAAAAAATTGATGTTTTTAGATTCCATTTTTCAAGGCAAAGACGATAGGCAATGTTATTCAACGAAAAAATTAATTCTTCAGGGTGAAAATCGAGGATATAAGTGTGAACTTATATCAGTTGATATCTCGGTGCATTTTTAAGCTAGCGCAAATCTGATAACACAGATCGACGCAGCTTAAAAATCCGCATCGAATGCACTATACTACATTGAGAAACGCTTGATACAAAAATTAGTTATGATTGTTTGAAAAATGATGCATTAGTGTATGTTGAGTTTCCATGTACACTCAACATTGCTTCCAAAAACATTTTGACAAAAATTTTTTCGAAAAATTTCAAAATAATTTAGCAAAAAGTAGATGTTTTTAGATTCCTTTTTTTAAGGCAAAGACGATGGACAATGTTATTCAACGAAAAAATTAATTCTTCAGGGTGAAAAAAAAATTAATTCTTCAGGGTGAAAATCGAGGATATAAGTGTGAACTTATATCAGTTGATATCTCGGTGCATTTTTAAGCTAGCGCAAATTTGATAACACAGATCGACGCAGCTTAAAAATCCGCATCGAATGCACTATACTACATTGAGAAACGCTTGATACAAAAATTAGTTATGATTGTTTGAAAAATGATGCATTAGTGTATGTTGAGTTTCCATGTACACTCAACATTGCTTCCAAAAACATTTTGACAAAAATTTTTTCGAAAAATTTCAAAATAATTTAGCAAAAAGTAGATGTTTTTAGATTCCTTTTTTTAAGGCAAAGACGATGGACAATGTTATTCAACGAAAAAATTAATTCTTCAGGGTGAAAAAAAAATTAATTCTTCAGGGTGAAAATCGAGGATATAAGTGTGAACTTATATCAGTTGATATCTCGGTGCATTTTTAAGCTAGCGCAAATTTGATAACACAGATCGACGCAGCTTAAAAATCCGCATCGAATGCACTATACTACATTGAGAAACGCTTGATACAAAAATTAGTTATGATTGTTTGAAAAATGATGCATTAGTGTATGTTGAGTTTCCATGTACACTCAACATTGCTTCCAAAAACATTTTGACAAAAATTTTTTCGAAAAATTTCAAAATAATTTAGCAAAAAATTGATGTTTTTAGATTCCATTCTTCAAGGCAAAGACGATAGGCAATGTTATTCAACGAAAAAATTAATTCTTCAGGGTGAAAATCGAGGATATAAGTGTGAACTTATATCAGTTGATATCTCGGTGCATTTTTAAGCTAGCGCAAATCTGATAACACAGATCGACGCAGCTTAAAAATCCGCATCGAATGCACTATACTACATTGAGAAACGCTTGATACAAAAATTAGTTATGATTGTTTGAAAAATGATGCATTAGTGTATGTTGAGTTTCCATGTACACTCAACATTGCTTCCAAAAACATTTTGACAAAAATTTTTTCGAAAAATTTCAAAATAATTTAGCAAAAAGTAGATGTTTTTAGATTCCTTTTTTTAAGGCAAAGACGATGGACAATGTTATTCAACGAAAAAATTAATTCTTCAGGGTGAAAAAAAAATTAATTCTTCAGGGTGAAAATCGAGGATATAAGTGTGAACTTATATCAGTTGATATCTCGGTGCATTTTTAAGCTAGCGCAAATTTGATAACACAGATCGACGCAGCTTAAAAATCCGCATCGAATGCACTATACTACATTGAGAAACGCTTGATACAAAAATTAGTTATGATTGTTTGAAAAATGATGCATTAGTGTATGTTGAGTTTCCATGTACACTCAACATTGCTTCCAAAAACATTTTGACAAAAATTTTTTCGAAAAATTTCAAAATAATTTAGCAAAAAATTGATGTTTTTAGATCCCATTTTTCAAGGCAAAGACGATAGGCAATGTTATTCAACGAAAAAATTAATTCTTCAGGGTGAAAATCGAGGATATAAGTGTGAACTTATATCAGTTGATATCTCGGTGCATTTTTAAGCTAGCGCAAATCTGATAACACAGATCGACGCAGCTTAAAAATCCGCATCGAATGCACTATACTACATTGAGAAACGCTTGATACAAAAATTAGTTATGATTGTTTGAAAAATGATGCATTAGTGTATGTTGAGTTTCCATGTACACTCAACATTGCTTCCAAAAACATTTTGACAAAAATTTTTTCGAAAAATTTCAAAATAATTTAGCAAAAAGTAGATGTTTTTAGATTCCTTTTTTTAAGGCAAAGACGATGGACAATGTTATTCAACGAAAAAATTAATTCTTCAGGGTGAAAAAAAAATTAATTCTTCAGGGTGAAAATCGAGGATATAAGTGTGAACTTATATCAGTTGATATCTCGGTGCATTTTCAAGCTAGCGCAAATCTGATAACACAGATCGACGCAGCTTAAAAATCCGCATCGAATGCACTATACTACATTGAGAAACGCTTGATACAAAAATTAGTTATGATTGTTTGAAAAATGATGCATTAGTGTATGTTGAGTTTCCATGTACACTCAACATTGCTTCCAAAAACATTTTGACAAAAATTTTTTCGAAAAATTTCAAAATAATTTAGCAAAAAGTAGATGTTTTTAGATTCCTTTTTTTAAGGCAAAGACGATGGACAATGTTATTCAACGAAAAAATTAATTCTTCAGGGTGAAAAAAAAATTAATTCTTCAGGGTGAAAATCGAGGATATAAGTGTGAACTTATATCAGTTGATATCTCGGTGCATTTTTAAGCTAGCGCAAATTTGATAACACAGATCGACGCAGCTTAAAAATCCGCATCGAATGCACTATACTACATTGAGAAACGCTTGATACAAAAATTAGTTATGATTGTTTGAAAAATGATGCATTAGTGTATGTTGAGTTTCCATGTACACTCAACATTGCTTCCAAAAACATTTTGACAAAAATTTTTTCGAAAAATTTCAAAATAATTTAGCAAAAAGTAGATGTTTTTAGATTCCTTTTTTTAAGGCAAAGACGATGGACAATGTTATTCAACGAAAAAATTAATTCTTCAGGGTGAAAAAAAAATTAATTCTTCAGGGTGAAAATCGAGGATATAAGTGTGAACTTATATCAGTTGATATCTCGGTGCATTTTTAAGCTAGCGCAAATTTGATAACACAGATCGACGCAGCTTAAAAATCCGCATCGAATGCACTATACTACATTGAGAAACGCTTGATACAAAAATTAGTTATGATTGTTTGAAAAATGATGCATTAGTGTATGTTGAGTTTCCATGTACACTCAACATTGCTTCCAAAAACATTTTGACAAAAATTTTTTCGAAAAATTTCAAAATAATTTAGCAAAAAATTGATGTTTTTAGATCCCATTTTTCAAGGCAAAGACGATAGGCAATGTTATTCAACGAAAAAATTAATTCTTCAGGGTGAAAATCGAGGATATAAGTGTGAACTTATATCAGTTGATATCTCGGTGCATTTTTAAGCTAGCGCAAATCTGATAACACAGATCGACGCAGCTTAAAAATCCGCATCGAATGCACTATACTACATTGAGAAACGCTTGATACAAAAATTAGTTATGATTGTTTGAAAAATGATGCATTAGTGTATGTTGAGTTTCCATGTACACTCAACATTGCTTCCAAAAACATTTTGACAAAAATTTTTTCGAAAAATTTCAAAATAATTTAGCAAAAAGTAGATGTTTTTAGATTCCTTTTTTTAAGGCAAAGACGATGGACAATGTTATTCAACGAAAAAATTAATTCTTCAGGGTGAAAAAAAAATTAATTCTTCAGGGTGAAAATCGAGGATATAAGTGTGAACTTATATCAGTTGATATCTCGGTGCATTTTCAAGCTAGCGCAAATCTGATGACACAGATCGACGCAGCTTAAAAATCCGCATCGAATGCACTATACTACATCAAGAAACGCTTGATACAAAAATTAGTTATGATCGTTTGAAAAATGATGCATTAGTGTATGTTGAGTTTCCATGTACACTCAACATTGCTTCCAAAAACATTTTGACAAAAATTTTTTCGAAAAATTTCAAAATAATTTAGCAAAAAGTAGATGTTTTTAGATTCCATTTTTCAAGGCAAAGACGATAGGCAATGTTATTCAACGAAAAAATTAATTCTTCAGGGTGAAAATCGAGGATATAAGTGTGAACTTATATCAGTTGATATCTCGGTGCATTTTTAAGCTAGCGCAAATCTGATAACACAGATCGACGCAGCTTAAAAATCCGCATCGAATGCACTATACTACATTGAGAAACGCTTGATACAAAAATTAGTTATGATTGTTTGAAAAATGATGCATTAGTGTATGTTGAGTTTCCATGTACACTCAACATTGCTTCCAAAAACATTTTGACAAAAATTTTTTCGAAAAATTTCAAAATAATTTAGCAAAAAGTAGATGTTTTTAGATTCCTTTTTTTAAGGCAAAGACGATGGACAATGTTATTCAACGAAAAAATTAATTCTTCAGGGTGAAAATCGAGGATATAAGTGTGAACTTATATCAGTTGATATCTCGGTGCATTTTTAAGCTAGCGCAAATCTGATAACACAGATCGACGCAGCTTAAAAATCCGCATCGAATGCACTATACTACATCAAGAAACGCTTGATACAAAAATTAGTTATGATCGTTTGAAAAATGATGCATTAGTGTATGTTGAGTTTCCATGTACACTCAACATTGCTTCCAAAAACATTTTGACAAAAATTTTTTCGAAAAATTTCAAAATAATTTAGCAAAAAGTAGATCTTTTTAGATTCCATTTTTCAAGGCAAAGACGATAGGCAATGTTATTCAACGAAAAAATTAATTCTTCAGGGTGAAAATCGAGGATATAAGTGTGAACTTATATCAGTTGATATCTCGGTGCATTTTTAAGCTAGCGCAAATCTGATAACACAGATCGACGCAGCTTAAAAATCCGCATCGAATGCACTATACTACATTGAGAAACGCTTGATACAAAAATTAGTTATGATTGTTTGAAAAATGATGCATTAGTGTATGTTGAGTTTCCATGTACACTCAACATTGCTTCCAAAAACATTTTGACAAAAATTTTTTCGAAAAATTTCAAAATAATTTAGCAAAAAGTAGATGTTTTTAGATTCCTTTTTTTAAGGCAAAGACGATGGACAATGTTATTCAACGAAAAAATTGATTCTTCAGGGTGAAAATCGAGGATATAAGTGTGAACTTATATCAGTTGATATCTCGGTGCATTTTTAAGCTAGCGCAAATTTGATAACACAGATCGACGCAGCTTAAAAATCCGCATCGAATGCACTATACTACATTGAGAAACGCTTGATACAAAAATTAGTTATGATTGTTTGAAAAATGATGCATTAGTGTATGTTGAGTTTCCATGTACACTCAACATTGCTTCCAAAAACATTTTGACAAAAATTTTTTCGAAAAATTTCAAAATAATTTAGCAAAAAATTGATGTTTTTAGATTCCATTCTTCAAGGCAAAGACGATAGGCAATGTTATTCAACGAAAAAATTAATTCTTCAGGGTGAAAATCGAGGATATAAGTGTGAACTTATATCAGTTGATATCTCGGTGCATTTTTAAGCTAGCGCAAATCTGATAACACAGATCGACGCAGCTTAAAAATCCGCATCGAATGCACTATACTACATTGAGAAACGCTTGATACAAAAATTAGTTATGATTGTTTGAAAAATGATGCATTAGTGTATGTTGAGTTTCCATGTACACTCAACATTGCTTCCAAAAACATTTTGACAAAAATTTTTTCGAAAAATTTCAAAATAATTTAGCAAAAAGTAGATGTTTTTAGATTCCTTTTTTTAAGGCAAAGACGATGGACAATGTTATTCAACGAAAAAATTAATTCTTCAGGGTGAAAAAAAAATTAATTCTTCAGGGTGAAAATCGAGGATATAAGTGTGAACTTATATCAGTTGATATCTCGGTGCATTTTTAAGCTAGCGCAAATTTGATAACACAGATCGACGCAGCTTAAAAATCCGCATCGAATGCACTATACTACATTGAGAAACGCTTGATACAAAAATTAGTTATGATTGTTTGAAAAATGATGCATTAGTGTATGTTGAGTTTCCATGTACACTCAACATTGCTTCCAAAAACATTTTGACAAAAATTTTTTCGAAAAATTTCAAAATAATTTAGCAAAAAATTGATGTTTTTAGATTCCATTTTTCAAGGCAAAGACGATAGGCAATGTTATTCAACGAAAAAATTAATTCTTCAGGGTGAAAATCGAGGATATAAGTGTGAACTTATATCAGTTGATATCTCGGTGCATTTTTAAGCTAGCGCAAATCTGATAACACAGATCGACGCAGCTTAAAAATCCGCATCGAATGCACTATACTACATTGAGAAACGCTTGATACAAAAATTAGTTATGATTGTTTGAAAAATGATGCATTAGTGTATGTTGAGTTTCCATGTACACTCAACATTGCTTCCAAAAACATTTTGACAAAAATTTTTTCGAAAAATTTCAAAATAATTTAGCAAAAAGTAGATGTTTTTAGATTCCTTTTTTTAAGGCAAAGACGATGGACAATGTTATTCAACGAAAAAATTAATTCTTCAGGGTGAAAAAAAAATTAATTCTTCAGGGTGAAAATCGAGGATATAAGTGTGAACTTATATCAGTTGATATCTCGGTGCATTTTCAAGCTAGCGCAAATCTGATAACACAGATCGACGCAGCTTAAAAATCCGCATCGAATGCACTATACTACACTGAGAAACGCTTGATACAAAAATTAGTTATGATTGTTTGAAAAATGATGCATTAGTGTATGTTGAGTTTCCATGTACACTCAACATTGCTTCCAAAAACATTTTGACAAAAATTTTTTCGAAAAATTTCAAAATAATTTAGCAAAAAATAGATGTTTTTAGATTCCATTTTTTAAGGCAAAGACGATAGGCAATGTTATTCAACGAAAAAATTAATTCTTCAGGGTGAAAATCGAGGATATAAGTGTGAACTTATATCAGTTGATATCTCGGTGCATTTTTAAGCTAGCGCAAATCTGATAACACAGATCGACGCAGCTTAAAAATCCGCATCGAATGCACTATACTACATTGAGAAACGCTTGATACAAAAATTAGTTATGATTGTTTGAAAAATGATGCATTAGTGTATGTTGAGTTTCCATGTACACTCAACATTGCTTCCAAAAACATTTTGACAAAAATTTTTTCGAAAAATTTCAAAATAATTTAGCAAAAAGTAGATGTTTTTAGATTCCTTTTTTTAAGGCAAAGACGATGGACAATGTTATTCAACGAAAAAATTAATTCTTCAGGGTGAAAAAAAAATTAATTCTTCAGGGTGAAAATCGAGGATATAAGTGTGAACTTATATCAGTTGATATCTCGGTGCATTTTCAAGCTAGCGCAAATCTGATAACACAGATCGACGTAGCTTAAAAATCCGCATCGAATGCACTATACTACATTGAGAAACGCTTGATACAAAAATTAGTTATGATTGTTTGAAAAATGATGCATTAGTGTATGTTGAGTTTCCATGTACACTCAACATTGCTTCCAAAAACATTTTGACAAAAATTTTTTCGAAAAATTTCAAAATAATTTAGCAAAAAATAGATGTTTTTAGATTCCATTTTTTAAGGCAAAGACGATAGGCAATGTTATTCAACGAAAAAATTAATTCTTCAGGGTGAAAATCGAGGATATAAGTGTGAACTTATATCAGTTGATATCTCGGTGCATTTTTAAGCTAGCGCAAATCTGATAACACAGATCGACGCAGCTTAAAAATCCGCATCGAATGCACTATACTACATTGAGAAACGCTTGATACAAAAATTAGTTATGATTGTTTGAAAAATGATGCATTAGTGTATGTTGAGTTTCCATGTACACTCAACATTGCTTCCAAAAACATTTTGACAAAAATTTTTTCGAAAAATTTCAAAATAATTTAGCAAAAAAATTGATGTTTTTAGATTCCATTTTTCAAGGCAAAGACGATAGGCAATGTTATTCAACGAAAAAATTAATTCTTCAGGGTGAAAATCGAGGATATAAGTGTGAACTTATATCAGTTGATATCTCGGTGCATTTTTAAGCTAGCGCAAATCTGATAACACAGATCGACGCAGCTTAAAAATCCGCATCGAATGCACTATACTACATTGAGAAACGCTTGATACAAAAATTAGTTATGATTGTTTGAAAAATGATGCATTAGTGTATGTTGAGTTTCCATGTACACTCAACATTGCTTCCAAAAACATTTTGACAAAAATTTTTTCGAAAAATTTCAAAATAATTTAGCAAAAAGTAGATGTTTTTAGATTCCTTTTTTTAAGGCAAAGACGATGGACAATGTTATTCAACGAAAAAATTAATTCTTCAGGGTGAAAAAAAAATTAATTCTTCAGGGTGAAAATCGAGGATATAAGTGTAAACTTATATCAGTTGATATCTCGGTGCATTTTTAAGCTAGCGCGAATCTGATAACACAGATCGACGCAGCTTAAAAATCCGCATCGAATGCACTATACTACATTGAGAAACGCTTGATACAAAAATTAGTTATGATTGTTTGAAAAATGATGCATTAGTGTATGTTGAGTTTCCATGTACACTCAACATTGCTTCCAAAAACATTTTGACAAAAATTTTTTTCGAAAAATTTCAAAATAATTTAGCAAAAAGTAGATGTTTTTAGATTCCTTTTTTCAAGGCAAAGACGATGGACAATGTTATTCAACGAAAAAATTAATTCTTCAGGGTGAAAATCGAGGATATAAGTATGAACTTATATCAGTTGATATCTCGGTGCATTTTAAGCTAGCGCAAATCTGATAACACAGATCGACGCAGCTTAAAAATCCGCATCGAATGCACTATACTACATTGAGAAACGCTTGATACAAAAATTAGTTATGATTGTTTGAAAAATGATGCATTATGTATGTTGAGTTTCCATGTACACTCAACATTGCTTCCAAAAACATTTTGACAAAAATTTTTTCGAAAAATTTCAAAATAATTTAGCAAAAAGTAGATGTTTTTAGATTCCTTTTTTTAAGGCAAAGACGATGGACAATGATATTCAACGAAAAAATTAATTCTTCAGGGTGAAAATCGAGGATATAAGTGTGAACTTATATCAGTTGATATCTCGGTGCATTTTCAAGCTAGCGCAAATCTGATAACACAGATCGACGCAGCTTAAAAATCCGCATCGAATGCACTATACTACATTGAGAAACGCTTGATACAAAAATTAGTTATGATTGTTTGAAAAATGATGCATTAGTGTATGTTGAGTTTCCATGTACACTCAACATTGCTTCCAAAAACATTTTGACAAAAATTTTTTCGAAAAATTTCAAAATAATTTAGCAAAAAGTAGATGTTTTTAGATTCCATTTTTCAAGGCAAAGACGATAGGCAATGTTATTCAACGAAAAAATTAATTCTTCAGGGTGAAAATCGAGGATATAAGTGTGAACTTATATCAGTTGATATCTCGGTGCATTTTTAAGCTAGCGCAAATCTGATAACACAGATCGACGCAGCTTAAAAATCCGCATCGAATGCACTATACTACATTGAGAAACGCTTGATACAAAAATTAGTTATGATTGTTTGAAAAATGATGCATTAGTGTATGTTGAGTTTCCATGTACACTCAACATTGCTTCCAAAAACATTTTGACAAAAATTTTTTCGAAAAATTTCAAAATAATTTAGCAAAAAAATTGATGTTTTTAGATTCCATTTTTCAAGGCAAAGACGATGGACAATGTTATTCAACGAAAAAATTATTCCTTCAGGGTGAAAATCGAGGATATAAGTGTGAACTTATATCAGTTGATATCTCGGTGCATTTTTAAGCTAGCGCAAATCTGATAACACAGATCGACGCAGCTCAAAAATCCGCATCGAATGCACTATACTACATCAAGAAACGCTTGATACAAAAATTAGTTATGATCGTTTGAAAAATGATGCATTAGTGTATGTTGAGTTTCCATGTACACTCAACATTGCTTCCAAAAACATTTTGACAAAAATTTTTTCGAAAAATTTCAAAATAATTTAGCAAAAAGTAGATGTTTTTAGATTCCATTTTTCAAGGCAAAGACGATAGGCAATGTTATTCAACGAAAAAATTAATTCTTCAGGGTGAAAATCGAGGATATAAGTGTGAACTTATATCAGTTGATATCTCGGTGCATTTTTAAGCTAGCGCAAATCTGATAACACAGATCGACGCAGCTTAAAAATCCGCATCGAATGCACTATACTACATTGAGAAACGCTTGATACAAAAATTAGTTATGATTGTTTGAAAAATGATGCATTAGTGTATGTTGAGTTTCCATGTACACTCAACATTGCTTCCAAAAACATTTTGACAAAAATTTTTTCGAAAAATTTCAAAATAATTTAGCAAAAAGTAGATGTTTTTAGATTCCTTTTTTTAAGGCAAAGACGATGGACAATGTTATTCAACGAAAAAATTAATTCTTCAGGGTGAAAATCGAGGATATAAGTGTGAACTTATATCAGTTGATATCTCGGTGCATTTTTAAGCTAGCGCAAATCTGATAACACAGATCGACGCAGCTTAAAAATCCGCATCGAATGCACTATACTACATCAAGAAACGCTTGATACAAAAATTAGTTATGATCGTTTGAAAAATGATGCATTAGTGTATGTTGAGTTTCCATGTACACTCAACATTGCTTCCAAAAACATTTTGACAAAAATTTTTTCGAAAAATTTCAAAATAATTTAGCAAAAAGTAGATGTTTTTAGATTTCTTTTTTCAAGGCAAAGACGATAGGCAATGTTATTCAACGAAAAAATTAATTCTTCAGGGTGAAAATCGAGGATATAAGTGTGAACTTATATCAGTTGATATCTCGGTGCATTTTTAAGCTAGCGCAAATCTGATAACACAGATCGACGCAGCTTAAAAATCCGCATCGAATGCACTATACTACATTGAGAAACGCTTGATACAAAAATTAGTTATGATTGTTTGAAAAATGATGCATTAGTGTATGTTGAGTTTCCATGTACACTCAACATTGCTTCCAAAAACATTTTGACAAAAATTTTTTCGAAAAATTTCAAAATAATTTAGCAAAAAGTAGATGTTTTTAGATTCCTTTTTTTAAGGCAAAGACGATGGACAATGTTATTCAACGAAAAAATTAATTCTTCAGGGTGAAAATCGAGGATATAAGTGTGAACTTATATCAGTTGATATCTCGGTGCATTTTTAAGCTAGCGCAAATCTGATAACACAGATCGACGCAGCTTAAAAATCCGCATCGAATGCACTATACTACATCAAGAAACGCTTGATACAAAAATTAGTTATGATCGTTTGAAAAATGATGCATTAGTGTATGTTGAGTTTCCATGTACACTCAACATTGCTTCCAAAAACATTTTGACAAAAATTTTTTCGAAAAATTTCAAAATATTTTAGCAAAAAGTAGATGTTTTTAGATTCCATTTTTCAAGGCAAAGACGATAGGCAATGTTATTCAACGAAAAAATTAATTCTTCAGGGTGAAAATCGAGGATATAAGTGTGAACTTATATCAGTTGATATCTCGGTGCATTTTTAAGCTAGCGCAAATCTGATAACACAGATCGACGCAGCTTAAAAATCCGCATCGAATGCACTATACTACATCAAGAAACGCTTGATACAAAAATTAGTTATGATCGTTTGAAAAATGATGCATTAGTGTATGTTGAGTTTCCATGTACACTCAACATTGCTTCCAAAAACATTTTGACAAAAATTTTTTCGAAAAATTTCAAAATAATTTAGCAAAAAGTAGATGTTTTTAGATTCCATTTTTCAAGGCAAAGACGATAGGCAATGTTATTCAACGAAAAAATTAATTCTTCAGGGTGAAAATCGAGGATATAAGTGTGAACTTATATCAGTTGATATCTCGGTGCATTTTTAAGCTAGCGCAAATCTGATAACACAGATCGACGCAGCTTAAAAGTCCGCATCGAATGCACTATACTACATTGAGAAACGCTTGATACAAAAATTAGTTATGATTGTTTGAAAAATGATGCATTAGTGTATGTTGAGTTTCCATGTACACTCAACATTGCTTCCAAAAACATTTTGACAAAAATTTTTTCGAAAAATTTCAAAATAATTTAGCAAAAAGTAGGTGTTTTTAGATTCCTTTTTTTAAGGCAAAGACGATGGACAATGTTATTCAACGAAAAAATTAATTCTTCAGGGTGAAAATCGAGGATATAAGTGTGAACTTATATCAGTTGATATCTCGGTGCATTTTTAAGCTAGCGCAAATCTGATAACACAGATCGACGCAGCTTAAAAATCCGCATCGAATGCACTATACTACATCAAGAAACGCTTGATACAAAAATTAGTTATGATCGTTTGAAAAATGATGCATTAGTGTATGTTGAGTTTCCATGTACACTCAACATTGCTTCCAAAAACATTTTGACAAAAATTTTTTCGAAAAATTTCAAAATAATTTAGCAAAAAGTAGATGTTTTTAGATTCCATTTTTCAAGGCAAAGACGATAGGCAATGTTATTCAACGAAAAAATTAATTCTTCAGGGTGAAAATCGAGGATATAAGTGTGAACTTATATCAGTTGATATCTCGGTGCATTTTTAAGCTAGCGCAAATCTGATAACACAGATCGACGCAGCTTAAAAATGAGCATCGAATGCACTATACTACATTGAGAAACGCTTGATACAAAAATTAGTTATGATCGTTTGAAAAATGATGCATTAGTGTATGTTGAGTTTCCATGTACACACAACATTGCTTCCAAAAACATTTTGACAAAAACTTTTTCGAAAAATTTCAAAATAATTTAGCAAAAAGTAGATGTTTTTAGATTCTTTTTTTTAAGGCAAAGACGATGGACAATGTTATTCAACGAAAAAATTAATTCTTCAGGGTGAAAATCGAGGATATAAGTGTGAACTTATATCAGTTGATATCTCGGTGCATTTTTAAGCTAGCGCAAATCTGATAACACAGATCGACGCAGCTTAAAAATCCGCATCGAATGCACTATACTACATTGAGAAACGCTTGATACAAAAATTAGTTATGATTGTTTGAAAAATGATGCATTAGTGTATGTTGAGTTTCCATGTACACTCAACATTGCTTCCAAAAACATTTTGACAAAAATTTTTTCGAAAAATTTCAAAATAATTTAGCAAAAAGTAGATGTTTTTAGATTACATTTTTCAAGGCAAAGACGATAGGCAATGTTATTCAACGAAAAAATTAATTCTTCAGGGTGAAAATCGAGGATATAAGTGTGAACTTATATCAGTTCATATCTCGGTGCATTTTTAAGCTAGCGCAAATCTGATAACACAGATCGACGCAGCTTAAAAGTCCGCATCGAATGCACTATACTACATTGAGAAACGCTTGATACAAAAATTAGTTATGATTGTTTGAAAAATGATGCATTAGTGTATGTTGAGTTTCCATGTACACTCAACATTGCTTCCAAAAACATTTTGACAAAAATTTTTTCGAAAAATTTCAAAATAATTTAGCAAAAAGTAGATGTTTTTAGATTCCTTTTTTTAAGGCAAAGACGATGGACAATGTTATTCAACGAAAAAATTAATTCTTCAGGGTGAAAATCGAGGATATAAGTGTGAACTTATATCAGTTGATATCTCGGTGCATTTTTAAGCTAGCGCAAATCTGATAACACAGATCGACGCAGCTTAAAAATCCGCATCGAATGCACTATACTACATTGAGAAACGCTTGATACAAAAATTAGTTATGATTGTTTGAAAAATGATGCATTAGTGTATGTTGAGTTTCCATGTACACTCAACATTGCTTCCAAAAACATTTTGACAAAAATTTTTTCGAAAAATTTCAAAATAATTTAGCAAAAAGTAGATGTTTTTAGATTCCTTTTTTTAAGGCAAAGACGATGGACAATGTTATTCAACGAAAAAATTAATTCTTCAGGGTGAAAATCGAGGATATAAGTGTGAACTTATATCAGTTGATATCTCGGTGCATTTTTAAGCTAGCGCAAATCTGATAACACAGATCGACGCAGCTTAAAAATCCGCATCGAATGCACTATACTACATCAAGAAACGCTTGATACAAAAATTAGTTATGATCGTTTGAAAAATGATGCATTAGTGTATGTTGAGTTTCCATGTACACTCAACATTGCTTCCAAAAACATTTTGACAAAAATTTTTTCGAAAAATTTCAAAATAATTTAGCAAAAAGTAGATGTTTTTAGATTTCATTTTTCAAGGCAAAGACGATAGGCAATGTTATTCAACGAAAAAATTAATTCTTCAGGGTGAAAATCGAGGATATAAGTGTGAACTTATATCAGTTGATATCTCGGTGCATTTTTAAGCTAGCGCAAATCTGATAACACAGATCGACGCAGCTTAAAAATCCGCATCGAATGCACTATACTACATTGAGAAACGCTTGATACAAAAATTAGTTATGATTGTTTGAAAAATGATGCATTAGTGTATGTTGAGTTTCCATGTACACTCAACATTGCTTCCAAAAACATTTTGACAAAAATTTTTTCGAAAAATTTCAAAATAATTTAGCAAAAAGTAGATGTTTTTAGATTCCTTTTTTTAAGGCAAAGACGATGGACAATGTTATTCAACGAAAAAATTAATTCTTCAGGGTGAAAATCGAGGATATAAGTGTGAACTTATATCAGTTGATATCTCGGTGCATTTTTAAGCTAGCGCAAATCTGATAACACAGATCGACGCAGCTTAAAAATCCGCATCGAATGCACTATACTACATCAAGAAACGCTTGATACAAAAATTAGTTATGATCGTTTGAAAAATGATGCATTAGTGTATGTTGAGTTTCCATGTACACTCAACATTGCTTCCAAAAACATTTTGACAAAAATTTTTTCGAAAAATTTCAAAATATTTTAGCAAAAAGTAGATGTTTTTAGATTCCATTTTTCAAGGCAAAGACGATAGGCAATGTTATTCAACGAAAAAATTAATTCTTCAGGGTGAAAATCGAGGATATAAGTGTGAACTTATATCAGTTGATATCTCGGTGCATTTTTAAGCTAGCGCAAATCTGATAACACAGATCGACGCAGCTTAAAAATCCGCATCGAATGCACTATACTACATCAAGAAACGCTTGATACAAAAATTAGTTATGATCGTTTGAAAAATGATGCATTAGTGTATGTTGAGTTTCCATGTACACTCAACATTGCTTCCAAAAACATTTTGACAAAAATTTTTTCGAAAAATTTCAAAATAATTTAGCAAAAAGTAGATGTTTTTAGATTCCATTTTTCAAGGCAAAGACGATAGGCAATGTTATTCAACGAAAAAATTAATTCTTCAGGGTGAAAATCGAGGATATAAGTGTGAACTTATATCAGTTGATATCTCGGTGCATTTTTAAGCTAGCGCAAATCTGATAACACAGATCGACGCAGCTTAAAAGTCCGCATCGAATGCACTATACTACATTGAGAAACGCTTGATACAAAAATTAGTTATGATTGTTTGAAAAATGATGCATTAGTGTATGTTGAGTTTCCATGTACACTCAACATTGCTTCCAAAAACATTTTGACAAAAATTTTTTCGAAAAATTTCAAAATAATTTAGCAAAAAGTAGGTGTTTTTAGATTCCTTTTTTTAAGGCAAAGACGATGGACAATGTTATTCAACGAAAAAATTAATTCTTCAGGGTGAAAATCGAGGATATAAGTGTGAACTTATATCAGTTGATATCTCGGTGCATTTTTAAGCTAGCGCAAATCTGATAACACAGATCGACGCAGCTTAAAAATCCGCATCGAATGCACTATACTACATCAAGAAACGCTTGATACAAAAATTAGTTATGATCGTTTGAAAAATGATGCATTAGTGTATGTTGAGTTTCCATGTACACTCAACATTGCTTCCAAAAACATTTTGACAAAAATTTTTTCGAAAAATTTCAAAATAATTTAGCAAAAAGTAGATGTTTTTAGATTCCATTTTTCAAGGCAAAGACGATAGGCAATGTTATTCAACGAAAAAATTAATTCTTCAGGGTGAAAATCGAGGATATAAGTGTGAACTTATATCAGTTGATATCTCGGTGCATTTTTAAGCTAGCGCAAATCTGATAACACAGATCGACGCAGCTTAAAAATGAGCATCGAATGCACTATACTACATTGAGAAACGCTTGATACAAAAATTAGTTATGATCGTTTGAAAAATGATGCATTAGTGTATGTTGAGTTTCCATGTACACACAACATTGCTTCCAAAAACATTTTGACAAAAACTTTTTCGAAAAATTTCAAAATAATTTAGCAAAAAGTAGATGTTTTTAGATTCTTTTTTTTAAGGCAAAGACGATGGACAATGTTATTCAACGAAAAAATTAATTCTTCAGGGTGAAAATCGAGGATATAAGTGTGAACTTATATCAGTTGATATCTCGGTGCATTTTTAAGCTAGCGCAAATCTGATAACACAGATCGACGCAGCTTAAAAATCCGCATCGAATGCACTATACTACATTGAGAAACGCTTGATACAAAAATTAGTTATGATTGTTTGAAAAATGATGCATTAGTGTATGTTGAGTTTCCATGTACACTCAACATTGCTTCCAAAAACATTTTGACAAAAATTTTTTCGAAAAATTTCAAAATAATTTAGCAAAAAGTAGATGTTTTTAGATTACATTTTTCAAGGCAAAGACGATAGGCAATGTTATTCAACGAAAAAATTAATTCTTCAGGGTGAAAATCGAGGATATAAGTGTGAACTTATATCAGTTCATATCTCGGTGCATTTTTAAGCTAGCGCAAATCTGATAACACAGATCGACGCAGCTTAAAAGTCCGCATCGAATGCACTATACTACATTGAGAAACGCTTGATACAAAAATTAGTTATGATTGTTTGAAAAATGATGCATTAGTGTATGTTGAGTTTCCATGTACACTCAACATTGCTTCCAAAAACATTTTGACAAAAATTTTTTCGAAAAATTTCAAAATAATTTAGCAAAAAGTAGATGTTTTTAGATTCCTTTTTTTAAGGCAAAGACGATGGACAATGTTATTCAACGAAAAAATTAATTCTTCAGGGTGAAAATCGAGGATATAAGTGTGAACTTATATCAGTTGATATCTCGGTGCATTTTTAAGCTAGCGCAAATCTGATAACACAGATCGACGCAGCTTAAAAATCCGCATCGAATGCACTATACTACATCAAGAAACGCTTGATACAAAAATTAGTTATGATCGTTTGAAAAATGATGCATTAGTGTATGTTGAGTTTCCATGTACACTCAACATTGCTTCCAAAAACATTTTGACAAAAATTTTTTCGAAAAATTTCAAAATAATTTAGCAAAAAGTAGATGTTTTTAGATTCCATTTTTCAAGGCAAAGACGATAGGCAATGTTATTCAACGAAAAAATTAATTCTTCAGGGTGAAAATCGAGGATATAAGTGTGAACTTATATCAGTTGATATCTCGGTGCATTTTTAAGCTAGCGCAAATCTGATAACACAGATCGACGCAGCTTAAAAATGAGCATCGAATGCACTATACTACATTGAGAAACGCTTGATACAAAAATTAGTTATGATCGTTTGAAAAATGATGCATTAGTGTATGTTGAGTTTCCATGTACACACAACATTGCTTCCAAAAACATTTTGACAAAAACTTTTTCGAAAAATTTCAAAATAATTTAGCAAAAAGTAGATGTTTTTAGATTCTTTTTTTTAAGGCAAAGACGATGGACAATGTTATTCAACGAAAAAATTAATTCTTCAGGGTGAAAATCGAGGATATAAGTGTGAACTTATATCAGTTGATATCTCGGTGCATTTTTAAGCTAGCGCAAATCTGATAACACAGATCGACGCAGCTTAAAAATCCGCATCGAATGCACTATACTACATTGAGAAACGCTTGATACAAAAATTAGTTATGATTGTTTGAAAAATGATGCATTAGTGTATGTTGAGTTTCCATGTACACTCAACATTGCTTCCAAAAACATTTTGACAAAAATTTTTTCGAAAAATTTCAAAATAATTTAGCAAAAAGTAGATGTTTTTAGATTACATTTTTCAAGGCAAAGACGATAGGCAATGTTATTCAACGAAAAAATTAATTCTTCAGGGTGAAAATCGAGGATATAAGTGTGAACTTATATCAGTTGATATCTCGGTGCATTTTTAAGCTAGCGCAAATCTGATAACACAGATCGACGCAGCTTAAAAATCCGCATCGAATGCACTATACTACATTGAGAAACGCTTGATACAAAAATTAGTTATGATTGTTTGAAAAATGATGCATTAGTGTATGTTGAGTTTCCATGTGCACTCAACATTGCTTCCAAAAACATTTTGACAAAAATTTTTTCGAAAAATTTCAAAATAATTTAGCAAAAAGTAGATGTTTTTAGATTCCTTTTTTTAAGGCAAAGACGATGGACAATGTTATTCAACGAAAAAATTGATTCTTCAGGGTGAAAATCGAGGATATAAGTGTGAACTTATATCAGTTGATATCTCGGTGCATTTTTAAGCTAGCGCAAATTTGATAACACAGATCGACGCAGCTTAAAAATCCGCATCGAATGCACTATACTACATTGAGAAACGCTTGATACAAAATTTAGTTATGATTGTTTGAAAAATGATGCATTAGTGTATGTTAAGTTTCCATGTACACTCAACATTGCTTCCAAAAACATTTTGACAAAACTTTTTTCGAAAAATTTCAAAATAATTTAGCAAAAAGTAGATGTTTTTAGATTCCTTTTTTTAAGGCAAAGACGATGGACAATGTTATTCAACGAAAAAATTAATTCTTCAGGGTGAAAAAAAAATTAATTCTTCAGGGTGAAAATCGAGGATATAAGTGTGAACTTATATCAGTTGATATCTCGGTGCATTTTCAAGCTAGCGCAAATCTGATAACACAGATCGACGCAGCTTAAAAATCCGCATCGAATGCACTATACTACATTGAGAAACGCTTGATACAAAAATTAGTTATGATTGTTTGAAAAATGATGCATTAGTGTATGTTGAGTTTCCATGTACACTCAACATTGCTTCCAAAAACATTTTGACAAAAATTTTTTCGAAAAATTTCAAAATAATTTAGCAAAAAGTAGATGTTTTTAGATTCTTTTTTTTAAGGCAAAGACGATGGACAATGTTATTCAACGAAAAAATTAATTCTTCAGGGTGAAAAAAAAATTAATTCTTCAGGGTGAAAATCGAGGATATAAGTGTGAACTTATATCAGTTGATATCTCGGTGCATTTTCAAGCTAGCGCAAATCTGATAACACAGATCGACGCAGCTTAAAAATCCGCATCGAATGCACTATACTACATTGAGAAACGCTTGATACAAAAATTAGTTATGATTGTTTGAAAAATGATGCATTAGTGTATGTTGAGTTTCCATGTACACTCAACATTGCTTCCAAAAACATTTTGACAAAAATTTTTTCGAAAAATTTCAAAATAATTTAGCAAAAAGTAGATGTTTTTAGATTCCTTTTTTTGAGGCAAAGACGATGGACAATGTTATTCAACGAAAAAATTAATTCTTCAGGGTGAAAAAAAAATTAATTCTTCAGGGTGAAAATCGAGGATATAAGTGTGAACTTATATCAGTTGATATCTCGGTGCATTTTCAAGCTAGCGCAAATCTGATAACACAGATCGACGCAGCTTAAAAATTCGCATCGAATGCACTATACTACATTGAGAAACGCTTGATACAAAAATTAGTTATGATTGTTTGAAAAATGATGCATTAGTGTATGTTGAGTTTCCATGTACACTCAACATTGCTTCCAAAAACATTTTGACAAAAATTTTTTCGAAAAATTTCAAAATAATTTAGCAAAAAATAGATGTTTTTAGATTCCATTTTTTAAGGCAAAGACGATAGGCAATGTTATTCAACGAAAAAATTAATTCTTCAGGGTGAAAATCGAGGATATAAGTGTGAACTTATATCAGTTGATATCTCGGTGCATTTTTAAGCTAGCGCAAATCTGATAACACAGATCGACGCAGCTTAAAAATCCGCATCGAATGCACTATACTACATTGAGAAACGCTTGATACAAAAATTAGTTATGATTGTTTGAAAAATGATGCATTAGTGTATGTTGAGTTTCCATGTACACTCAACATTGCTTCCAAAAACATTTTGACAAAAATTTTTTCGAAAAATTTCAAAATAATTTAGCAAAAAAATTGATGTTTTTAGATTCCATTTTTCAAGGCAAAGACGATAGGCAATGTTATTCAACGAAAAAATTAATTCTTCAGGGTGAAAATCGAGGATATAAGTGTGAACTTATATCAGTTGATATCTCGGTGCATTTTTAAGCTAGCGCAAATCTGATAACACAGATCGACGCAGCTTAAAAATCCGCATCGAATGCACTATACTACATTGAGAAACGCTTGATACAAAAATTAGTTATGATTGTTTGAAAAATGATGCATTAGTGTATGTTGAGTTTCCATGTACACTCAACATTGCTTCCAAAAACATTTTGACAAAAATTTTTTCGAAAAATTTCAAAATAATTTAGCAAAAAGTAGATGTTTTTAGATTCCTTTTTTTAAGGCAAAGACGATGGACAATGTTATTCAACGAAAAAATTAATTCTTCAGGGTGAAAAAAAAATTAATTCTTCAGGGTGAAAATCGAGGATATAAGTGTAAACTTATATCAGTTGATATCTCGGTGCATTTTTAAGCTAGCGCGAATCTGATAACACAGATCGACGCAGCTTAAAAATCCGCATCGAATGCACTATACTACATTGAGAAACGCTTGATACAAAAATTAGTTATGATTGTTTGAAAAATGATGCATTAGTGTATGTTGAGTTTCCATGTACACTCAACATTGCTTCCAAAAACATTTTGACAAAAATTTTTTCGGAAAATTTCAAAATAATTTAGCAAAAAATAGATGTTTTTAGATTCCATTTTTCAAGGCAAAGACGATAGGCAATGTTATTCAACGAAAAAATTAATTCTTCAGGGTGAAAATCGAGGATATAAGTGTGAACTTATATCAGTTGATATCTCGGTGCATTTTTAAGCTAGCGCAAATCTGATAACACAGATCGACGCAGCTTAAAAATCCGCATCGAATGCACTATACTACATTGAGAAACGCTTGATACAAAAATTAGTTATGATTGTTTGAAAAATGATGCATTATGTATGTTGAGTTTCCATGTACACTCAACATTGCTTCCAAAAACATTTTGACAAAAATTTTTTCGAAAAATTTCAAAATAATTTAGCAAAAAGTAGATGTTTTTAGATTCCTTTTTTTAAGGCAAAGACGATGGACAATGATATTCAACGAAAAAATTAATTCTTCAGGGTGAAAATCGAGGATATAAGTGTGAACTTATATCAGTTGATATCTCGGTGCATTTTCAAGCTAGCGCAAATCTGATAACACAGATCGACGCAGCTTAAAAATCCGCATCGAATGCACTATACTACATTGAGAAACGCTTGATACAAAAATTAGTTATGATTGTTTGAAAAATGATGCATTAGTGTATGTTGAGTTTCCATGTACACTCAACATTGCTTCCAAAAACATTTTGACAAAAATTTTTTCGAAAAATTTCAAAATAATTTAGCAAAAAGTAGATGTTTTTAGATTCCATTTTTCAAGGCAAAGACGATAGGCAATGTTATTCAACGAAAAAATTAGTCAAAATGTTTTTGGAAGCAATGTTGAGTGTACATGGAAACTCAACATACACTAATGCATAATTTTTCAAACAATCATAACTAATTTTTGTATCAAGCGTTTCTCAATGTAGTATAGTGCATTCGATGCGGATTTTTAAGCTGCGTCGATCTGTGTTATCAGATTTGCGCTAGCTTAAAAATGCACCGAGATATCAACTGATATAAGTTCACACTTATATCCTCGATTTTCACCCTGAAGAATTAATTTTTTCGTTGAATAACATTGCCTATCGTCTTTGCCTTGAAAAATGGAATCTAAAAACATCTACTTTTTGCTAAATTATTTTGAAATTTTTCGAAAAAATTTTTGTCAAAATGTTTTTGGAAGCAATGTTGAGTGTACATGGAAACTCAACATACACTAATGCATCATTTTTCAAACAATCATAACTAATTTTTGTATCAAGCGTTTCTCAATGTAGTATAGTGCATTCGATGCGGATTTTTAAGCTGCGTCGATCTGTGTTATCAGATTTGCGCTAGCTTGAAAATGCACCGAGATATCAACTGATATAAGTTCACACTTATATCCTCGATTTTCACCCTGAAGAATTAATTTTTTCGTTGAATATCATTGTCCATCGTCTTTGCCTTAAAAAAAGGAATCTAAAAACATCTACTTTTTGCTAAATTATTTTGAAATTTTTCGAAAAAATTTTTGTCAAAATGTTTTTGGAAGCAATGTTGAGTGTACATGGAAACTCAACATACATAATGCATCATTTTTCAAACAATCATAACTAATTTTTGTATCAAGCGTTTCTCAATGTAGTATAGTGCATTCGATGCGGATTTTTAAGCTGCGTCGATCTGTGTTATCAGATTTGCGCTAGCTTAAAAATGCACCGAGATATCAACTGATATAAGTTCACACTTATATCCTCGATTTTCACCCTGAAGAATTAATTTTTTCGTTGAATAACATTGCCTATCGTCTTTGCCTTGAAAAATGGAATCTAAAAACATCTATTTTTTGCTAAATTATTTTGAAATTTTCCGAAAAAATTTTTGTCAAAATGTTTTTGGAAGCAATGTTGAGTGTACATGGAAACTCAACATACACTAATGCATCATTTTTCAAACAATCATAACTAATTTTTGTATCAAGCGTTTCTCAATGTAGTATAGTGCATTCGATGCGGATTTTTAAGCTGCGTCGATCTGTGTTATCAGATTCGCGCTAGCTTAAAAATGCACCGAGATATCAACTGATATAAGTTTACACTTATATCCTCGATTTTCACCCTGAAGAATTAATTTTTTCGTTGAATAACATTGTCCATCGTCTTTGCCTTAAAAAAAGGAATCTAAAAACATCTACTTTTTGCTAAATTATTTTGAAATTTTTCGAAAAAATTTTTGTCAAAATGTTTTTGGAAGCAATGTTGAGTGTACATGGAAACTCAACATACACTAATGCATCATTTTTCAAACAATCATAACTAATTTTTGTATCAAGCGTTTCTCAATGTAGTATAGTGCATTCGATGCGGATTTTTAAGCTGCGTCGATCTGTGTTATCAGATTTGCGCTAGCTTAAAAATGCACCGAGATATCAACTGATATAAGTTCACACTTATATCCTCGATTTTCACCCTGAAGAATTAATTTTTTCGTTGAATAACATTGCCTATCGTCTTTGCCTTGAAAAATGGAATCTAAAAACATCAATTTTTTTGCTAAATTATTTTGAAATTTTTCGAAAAAATTTTTGTCAAAATGTTTTTGGAAGCAATGTTGAGTGTACATGGAAACTCAACATACACTAATGCATCATTTTTCAAACAATCATAACTAATTTTTGTATCAAGCGTTTCTCAATGTAGTA
This sequence comes from Auanema rhodensis, assembly GCA_964057225.1. Taxonomy (NCBI): domain Eukaryota; kingdom Metazoa; phylum Nematoda; class Chromadorea; order Rhabditida; family Rhabditidae; genus Auanema; species Auanema rhodense. Next base: position 360,888 of record OZ059895.1, read on the forward strand.
TAGTGCATTCGATGCGGATTTTTAAGCTGCGTCGATCTGTGTTATCAGATTTGCGCTAGCTTAAAAATGCACCGAGATATCAACTGATATAAGTTCACACTTATATCCTCGATTTTCACCCTGAAGAATTAATTTTTTCGTTGAATAACATTGCCTATCGTCTTTGCCTTAAAAAATGGAATCTAAAAACATCTATTTTTTGCTAAATTATTTTGAAATTTTTCGAAAAAATTTTTGTCAAAATGTTTTTGGAAGCAATGTTGAGTGTACATGGAAACTCAACATACACTAATGCATCATTTTTCAAACAATCATAACTAATTTTTGTATCAAGCGTTTCTCAATGTAGTATAGTGCATTCGATGCGAATTTTTAAGCTGCGTCGATCTGTGTTATCAGATTTGCGCTAGCTTGAAAATGCACCGAGATATCAACTGATATAAGTTCACACTTATATCCTCGATTTTCACCCTGAAGAATTAATTTTTTTTTCACCCTGAAGAATTAATTTTTTCGTTGAATAACATTGTCCATCGTCTTTGCCTTAAAAAAAGGAATCTAAAAACATCTACTTTTTGCTAAATTATTTTGAAATTTTTCGAAAAAATTTTTGTCAAAATGTTTTTGGAAGCAATGTTGAGTGTACATGGAAACTCAACATACACTAATGCATCATTTTTCAAACAATCATAACTAATTTTTGTATCAAGCGTTTCTCAATGTAGTATAGTGCATTCGATGCGGATTTTTAAGCTGCGTCGATCTGTGTTATCAGATTTGCGCTAGCTTGAAAATGCACCGAGATATCAACTGATATAAGTTCACACTTATATCCTCGATTTTCACCCTGAAGAATTAATTTTTTTTTCACCCTGAAGAATTAATTTTTTCGTTGAATAACATTGTCCATCGTCTTTGCCTTAAAAGAAGGAATCTAAAAACATCTACTTTTTGCTAAATTATTTTGAAATTTTTCGAAAAAATTTTTGTCAAAATGTTTTTGGAAGCAATGTTGAGTGTACATGGAAACTCAACATACACTAATGCATCATTTTTCAAACAATCATAACTAATTTTTGTATCAAGCGTTTCTCAATGTAGTATAGTGCATTCGATGCGGATTTTTAAGCTGCGTCGATCTGTGTTATCAGATTTGCGCTAGCTTGAAAATGCACCGAGATATCAACTGATATAAGTTCACACTTATATCCTCGATTTTCACCCTGAAGAATTAATTTTTTTTTCACCCTGAAGAATTAATTTTTTCGTTGAATAACATTGTCCATCGTCTTTGCCTTAAAAAAAGGAATCTAAAAACATCTACTTTTTGCTAAATTATTTTGAAATTTTTCGAAAAAAGTTTTGTCAAAATGTTTTTGGAAGCAATGTTGAGTGTACATGGAAACTTAACATACACTAATGCATCATTTTTCAAACAATCATAACTAAATTTTGTATCAAGCGTTTCTCAATGTAGTATAGTGCATTCGATGCGGATTTTTAAGCTGCGTCGATCTGTGTTATCAAATTTGCGCTAGCTTAAAAATGCACCGAGATATCAACTGATATAAGTTCACACTTATATCCTCGATTTTCACCCTGAAGAATCAATTTTTTCGTTGAATAACATTGTCCATCGTCTTTGCCTTAAAAAAAGGAATCTAAAAACATCTACTTTTTGCTAAATTATTTTGAAATTTTTCGAAAAAATTTTTGTCAAAATGTTTTTGGAAGCAATGTTGAGTGCACATGGAAACTCAACATACACTAATGCATCATTTTTCAAACAATCATAACTAATTTTTGTATCAAGCGTTTCTCAATGTAGTATAGTGCATTCGATGCGGATTTTTAAGCTGCGTCGATCTGTGTTATCAGATTTGCGCTAGCTTAAAAATGCACCGAGATATCAACTGATATAAGTTCACACTTATATCCTCGATTTTCACCCTGAAGAATTAATTTTTTCGTTGAATAACATTGCCTATCGTCTTTGCCTTGAAAAATGTAATCTAAAAACATCTACTTTTTGCTAAATTATTTTGAAATTTTTCGAAAAAATTTTTGTCAAAATGTTTTTGGAAGCAATGTTGAGTGTACATGGAAACTCAACATACACTAATGCATCATTTTTCAAACAATCATAACTAATTTTTGTATCAAGCGTTTCTCAATGTAGTATAGTGCATTCGATGCGGATTTTTAAGCTGCGTCGATCTGTGTTATCAGATTTGCGCTAGCTTAAAAATGCACCGAGATATCAACTGATATAAGTTCACACTTATATCCTCGATTTTCACCCTGAAGAATTAATTTTTTCGTTGAATAACATTGTCCATCGTCTTTGCCTTAAAAAAAAGAATCTAAAAACATCTACTTTTTGCTAAATTATTTTGAAATTTTTCGAAAAAGTTTTTGTCAAAATGTTTTTGGAAGCAATGTTGTGTGTACATGGAAACTCAACATACACTAATGCATCATTTTTCAAACGATCATAACTAATTTTTGTATCAAGCGTTTCTCAATGTAGTATAGTGCATTCGATGCTCATTTTTAAGCTGCGTCGATCTGTGTTATCAGATTTGCGCTAGCTTAAAAATGCACCGAGATATCAACTGATATAAGTTCACACTTATATCCTCGATTTTCACCCTGAAGAATTAATTTTTTCGTTGAATAACATTGCCTATCGTCTTTGCCTTGAAAAATGGAATCTAAAAACATCTACTTTTTGCTAAATTATTTTGAAATTTTTCGAAAAAATTTTTGTCAAAATGTTTTTGGAAGCAATGTTGAGTGTACATGGAAACTCAACATACACTAATGCATCATTTTTCAAACGATCATAACTAATTTTTGTATCAAGCGTTTCTTGATGTAGTATAGTGCATTCGATGCGGATTTTTAAGCTGCGTCGATCTGTGTTATCAGATTTGCGCTAGCTTAAAAATGCACCGAGATATCAACTGATATAAGTTCACACTTATATCCTCGATTTTCACCCTGAAGAATTAATTTTTTCGTTGAATAACATTGTCCATCGTCTTTGCCTTAAAAAAAGGAATCTAAAAACATCTACTTTTTGCTAAATTATTTTGAAATTTTTCGAAAAAATTTTTGTCAAAATGTTTTTGGAAGCAATGTTGAGTGTACATGGAAACTCAACATACACTAATGCATCATTTTTCAAACAATCATAACTAATTTTTGTATCAAGCGTTTCTCAATGTAGTATAGTGCATTCGATGCGGACTTTTAAGCTGCGTCGATCTGTGTTATCAGATTTGCGCTAGCTTAAAAATGCACCGAGATATCAACTGATATAAGTTCACACTTATATCCTCGATTTTCACCCTGAAGAATTAATTTTTTCGTTGAATAACATTGCCTATCGTCTTTGCCTTGAAAAATGTAATCTAAAAACATCTACTTTTTGCTAAATTATTTTGAAATTTTTCGAAAAAATTTTTGTCAAAATGTTTTTGGAAGCAATGTTGAGTGTACATGGAAACTCAACATACACTAATGCATCATTTTTCAAACAATCATAACTAATTTTTGTATCAAGCGTTTCTCAATGTAGTATAGTGCATTCGATGCGGATTTTTAAGCTGCGTCGATCTGTGTTATCAGATTTGCGCTAGCTTAAAAATGCACCGAGATATCAACTGATATAAGTTCACACTTATATCCTCGATTTTCACCCTGAAGAATTAATTTTTTCGTTGAATAACATTGTCCATCGTCTTTGCCTTAAAAAAAAGAATCTAAAAACATCTACTTTTTGCTAAATTATTTTGAAATTTTTCGAAAAAGTTTTTGTCAAAATGTTTTTGGAAGCAATGTTGTGTGTACATGGAAACTCAACATACACTAATGCATCATTTTTCAAACGATCATAACTAATTTTTGTATCAAGCGTTTCTCAATGTAGTATAGTGCATTCGATGCGGACTTTTAAGCTGCGTCGATCTGTGTTATCAGATTTGCGCTAGCTTAAAAATGCACCGAGATATCAACTGATATAAGTTCACACTTATATCCTCGATTTTCACCCTGAAGAATTAATTTTTTCGTTGAATAACATTGCCTATCGTCTTTGCCTTGAAAAATGGAATCTAAAAACATCTACTTTTTGCTAAATTATTTTGAAATTTTTCGAAAAAATTTTTGTCAAAATGTTTTTGGAAGCAATGTTGAGTGTACATGGAAACTCAACATACACTAATGCATCATTTTTCAAACGATCATAACTAATTTTTGTATCAAGCGTTTCTTGATGTAGTATAGTGCATTCGATGCGGATTTTTAAGCTGCGTCGATCTGTGTTATCAGATTTGCGCTAGCTTAAAAATGCACCGAGATATCAACTGATATAAGTTCACACTTATATCCTCGATTTTCACCCTGAAGAATTAATTTTTTCGTTGAATAACATTGTCCATCGTCTTTGCCTTAAAAAAAGGAATCTTTCGAAAAATTTCAAAATATTTTAGCAAAAAGTAGATGTTTTTAGATTCCATTTTTCAAGGCAAAGACGATAGGCAATGTTATTCAACGAAAAAATCGAATGCACTATACTACATTGAGAAACGCTTGATACAAAAATTAGTTATGATTGTTTGAAAAATGATGCATTAGTGTATGTTGAGTTTCCATGTACACTCAACATTGCTTCCAAAAACATTTTGACAAAAATTTTTTCGAAAAATTTCAAAATAATTTAGCAAAAAGTAGGTGTTTTTAGATTCCTTTTTTTAAGGCAAAGACGATGGACAATGTTATTCAACGAAAAAATTAATTCTTCAGGGTGAAAATCGAGGATATAAGTGTGAACTTATATCAGTTGATATCTCGGTGCATTTTTAAGCTAGCGCAAATCTGATAACACAGATCGACGCAGCTTAAAAATCCGCATCGAATGCACTATACTACATCAAGAAACGCTTGATACAAAAATTAGTTATGATCGTTTGAAAAATGATGCATTAGTGTATGTTGAGTTTCCATGTACACTCAACATTGCTTCCAAAAACATTTTGACAAAAATTTTTTCGAAAAATTTCAAAATAATTTAGCAAAAAGTAGATGTTTTTAGATTCCATTTTTCAAGGCAAAGACGATAGGCAATGTTATTCAACGAAAAAATTAATTCTTCAGGGTGAAAATCGAGGATATAAGTGTGAACTTATATCAGTTGATATCTCGGTGCATTTTTAAGCTAGCGCAAATCTGATAACACAGATCGACGCAGCTTAAAAATGAGCATCGAATGCACTATACTACATTGAGAAACGCTTGATACAAAAATTAGTTATGATCGTTTGAAAAATGATGCATTAGTGTATGTTGAGTTTCCATGTACACACAACATTGCTTCCAAAAACATTTTGACAAAAACTTTTTCGAAAAATTTCAAAATAATTTAGCAAAAAGTAGATGTTTTTAGATTCTTTTTTTTAAGGCAAAGACGATGGACAATGTTATTCAACGAAAAAATTAATTCTTCAGGGTGAAAATCGAGGATATAAGTGTGAACTTATATCAGTTGATATCTCGGTGCATTTTTAAGCTAGCGCAAATCTGATAACACAGATCGACGCAGCTTAAAAATCCGCATCGAATGCACTATACTACATTGAGAAACGCTTGATACAAAAATTAGTTATGATTGTTTGAAAAATGATGCATTAGTGTATGTTGAGTTTCCATGTACACTCAACATTGCTTCCAAAAACATTTTGACAAAAATTTTTTCGAAAAATTTCAAAATAATTTAGCAAAAAGTAGATGTTTTTAGATTACATTTTTCAAGGCAAAGACGATAGGCAATGTTATTCAACGAAAAAATTAATTCTTCAGGGTGAAAATCGAGGATATAAGTGTGAACTTATATCAGTTGATATCTCGGTGCATTTTTAAGCTAGCGCAAATCTGATAACACAGATCGACGCAGCTTAAAAGTCCGCATCGAATGCACTATACTACATTGAGAAACGCTTGATACAAAAATTAGTTATGATTGTTTGAAAAATGATGCATTAGTGTATGTTGAGTTTCCATGTACACTCAACATTGCTTCCAAAAACATTTTGACAAAAATTTTTTCGAAAAATTTCAAAATAATTTAGCAAAAAGTAGATGTTTTTAGATTCCTTTTTTTAAGGCAAAGACGATGGACAATGTTATTCAACGAAAAAATTAATTCTTCAGGGTGAAAATCGAGGATATAAGTGTGAACTTATATCAGTTGATATCTCGGTGCATTTTTAAGCTAGCGCAAATCTGATAACACAGATCGACGCAGCTTAAAAATCCGCATCGAATGCACTATACTACATCAAGAAACGCTTGATACAAAAATTAGTTATGATCGTTTGAAAAATGATGCATTAGTGTATGTTGAGTTTCCATGTACACTCAACATTGCTTCCAAAAACATTTTGACAAAAATTTTTTCGAAAAATTTCAAAATAATTTAGCAAAAAGTAGATGTTTTTAGATTCCATTTTTCAAGGCAAAGACGATAGGCAATGTTATTCAACGAAAAAATTAATTCTTCAGGGTGAAAATCGAGGATATAAGTGTGAACTTATATCAGTTGATATCTCGGTGCATTTTTAAGCTAGCGCAAATCTGATAACACAGATCGACGCAGCTTAAAAATGAGCATCGAATGCACTATACTACATTGAGAAACGCTTGATACAAAAATTAGTTATGATCGTTTGAAAAATGATGCATTAGTGTATGTTGAGTTTCCATGTACACACAACATTGCTTCCAAAAACATTTTGACAAAAACTTTTTCGAAAAATTTCAAAATAATTTAGCAAAAAGTAGATGTTTTTAGATTCTTTTTTTTAAGGCAAAGACGATGGACAATGTTATTCAACGAAAAAATTAATTCTTCAGGGTGAAAATCGAGGATATAAGTGTGAACTTATATCAGTTGATATCTCGGTGCATTTTTAAGCTAGCGCAAATCTGATAACACAGATCGACGCAGCTTAAAAATCCGCATCGAATGCACTATACTACATTGAGAAACGCTTGATACAAAAATTAGTTATGATTGTTTGAAAAATGATGCATTAGTGTATGTTGAGTTTAAATGATGCATTAGTGTATGTTGAGTTTCCATGTACACTCAACATTGCTTCCAAAAACATTTTGACAAAAATTTTTTCGAAACATTTCAAAATAATTTAGCAAAAAGTAGATGTTTTTAGATTCCTTTTTTCAAGGCAAAGACGATAGACAATGTTATTCAACGAAAAAATTAATTCTTCAGGGAGAAAATCGAGGATATAAGTGTGAACTTATATCAGTTGATATCTCGGTGCATTTTTAAGCTAGCGCAAATCTGATAACACAAATCGACGCAGCTTAAAAATCCGCATCGAATGCACTATACTACATTGAGAAACGCTTATTACAAAAATTAGTTATGATCGTTTGAAAAATGATGCATTAGTGTATGTTGAGTTTCCATGTACACTCAACATTGCTTCCAAAAACATTTTGACAAAAATTTTTTCGAAAAATTTCAAAATAATTTAGCAAAAAGTAGATGTTTTTAGATTTCATTTTTCAAGGCAAAGACGATAGACAATGTTATTCAACGAAAAAATTAATTCTTCAGGGTGAAAATCGAGGATATAAGTGTGAACTTATATCAGTTGATATCTCGGTGCATTTTTAAGCTAGCGCAAATCTGATAACACAGATCGACGCAGCTTAAAAATCCGCATCGAATGCACTATACTACATTGAGAAACGCTTAATACAAAAATTAGTTATGATCGTTTGAAAAATGATGCATTAGTGTATGTTGAGTTTCCATGTACACTCAACATTGCTTCCAAAAACATTTTGACAAAAATTTTTTCGAAAAATTTCAAAATAATTTAGCAAAAAGTAGATGTTTTTAGATTTCATTTTTCAAGGCAAAGACGATAGACAATGTTATTCAACAAAAAAATTAATTCTTCAGGGTGAAAATCGAGGATATAAGTGTGAACTTATATCAGTTGATATCTCGGTGCATTTTTAAGCTACCGCAAATCTGATAACACAGATCGACGCAGCTTAAAAATCCGCATCGAATGCACTATACTACATTGAGAAACGCTTAATACAAAAATTAGTTATGATCGTTTGAAAAATGATGCATTAGTGTATGTTGAGTTTCCATGTACACTCAACATTGCTTCCAAAAACATTTTGACAAAAATTTTTTCGAAAAATTTCAAAATAATTTAGCAAAAAGTAGATGTTTTTAGATTTCATTTTTCAAGGCAAAGACGATAGACAATGTTATTCAACGAAAAAATTAATTCTTCAGGGTGAAAATCGAGGATATAAGTGTGAACTTATATCAGTTGATATCTCGGTGCATTTTTAAGCTAGCGCAAATCTGATAACACAGATTGACGCAGCTTAAAAATCCGCATCGAGTGCACTATACTACATTGAGAAACGCTTAATACAAAAATTAGTTTTGATCGTTTGAAAAATGATGCATTAGTGTATGTTGAGTTTCCATGTACACTCAACATTGCTTCCAAAAACATTTTGACAAAAATTTTTTCGAAAAATTTCAAAATAATTTAGCAAAAAGTAGATGTTTTTAGATTCCATTTTTCAAAGCAAAGACGATGGACAATGTTATTCAACGAAAAAATTAATTCTTCAGGGTGAAAATCGAGGATATAAGTGTGAACTTATATCAGTTGATATCTCGGTGCCTTTTTAAGCTAGCGCAAATCTGATAACACAGATTGACGCAGCTTAAAAATCCGCATCGAGTGCACTATACTACATTGAGAAACGCTTAATACAAAAATTAGTTCTGATCGTTTGAAAAATGATGCATTAGTGTATGTTGAGTTTCCATGTACACTCAACATTGCTTCCAAAAACATTTTGACAAAAATTTTTTCGAAAAATTTCAAAATAATTTAGCAAAAAGTAGATGTTTTTAGATTCCATTTTTCAAAGCAAAGACGATGGACAATGTTATTCAACGAAAAAATTAATTCTTCAGGGTGAAAATCGAGGATATAAGTGTGAACTTATATCAGTTGATATCTCGGTGCATTTTTAAGCTAGCGCAAATCTGATAACACAGATCGACGCAGCTTAAAAATCCGCATCGAATGCACTATACTACATTGAGAAACGCTTAATACAAAAATTAGTTATGATCGTTTGAAAAATGATGCATTAGTGTATGTTGAGTTTCCATGTACACTCAACATTGCTTCCAAAAACATTTTGACAAAAATTTTTTCGAAACATTTCAAAATAGTTTAGTGTACATGGAAACTCAACATACACTAATGCATCATTTTTCAAACGATCATAACTAATTTTTGTATTAAGCGTTTCTCAATGTAGTATAGTGCATTCGATGCGGATTTTTAAGCTGCGTCGATCTGTGTTATCAGATTTGCGCTAGCTTAAAAATGCACCGAGATATCAACTGATATAAGTTCACACTTATATCCTCGATTTTCACCCTGAAGAATTAATTTTTTCGTTGAATAACATTGTCCATCGTCTTTGCTTTGAAAAATGGAATCTAAAAACATCTACTTTTTGCTAAATTATTTTGAAATTTTTCGAAAAAATTTTTGTCAAAATGTTTTTGGAAGCAATGTTGAGTGTACATGGAAACTCAACATACACTAATGCATCATTTTTCAAACGATCAAAACTAATTTTTGTATTAAGCGTTTCTCAATGTAGTATAGTGCACTCGATGCGGATTTTTAAGCTGCGTCAATCTGTGTTATCAGATTTGCGCTAGCTTAAAAAGGCACCGAGATATCAACTGATATAAGTTCACACTTATATCCTCGATTTTCACCCTGAAGAATTAATTTTTTCGTTGAATAACATTGTCCATCGTCTTTGCTTTGAAAAATGGAATCTAAAAACATCTACTTTTTGCTAAATTATTTTGAAATTTTTCGAAAAAATTTTTGTCAAAATGTTTTTGGAAGCAATGTTGAGTGTACATGGAAACTCAACATACACTAATGCATCATTTTTCAAACGATCAAAACTAATTTTTGTATTAAGCGTTTCTCAATGTAGTATAGTGCACTCGATGCGGATTTTTAAGCTGCGTCAATCTGTGTTATCAGATTTGCGCTAGCTTAAAAATGCACCGAGATATCAACTGATATAAGTTCACACTTATATCCTCGATTTTCACCCTGAAGAATTAATTTTTTCGTTGAATAACATTGTCTATCGTCTTTGCCTTGAAAAATGAAATCTAAAAACATCTACTTTTTGCTAAATTATTTTGAAATTTTTCGAAAAAATTTTTGTCAAAATGTTTTTGGAAGCAATGTTGAGTGTACATGGAAACTCAACATACACTAATGCATCATTTTTCAAACGATCATAACTAATTTTTGTATTAAGCGTTTCTCAATGTAGTATAGTGCATTCGATGCGGATTTTTAAGCTGCGTCGATCTGTGTTATCAGATTTGCGGTAGCTTAAAAATGCACCGAGATATCAACTGATATAAGTTCACACTTATATCCTCGATTTTCACCCTGAAGAATTAATTTTTTTGTTGAATAACATTGTCTATCGTCTTTGCCTTGAAAAATGAAATCTAAAAACATCTACTTTTTGCTAAATTATTTTGAAATTTTTCGAAAAAATTTTTGTCAAAATGTTTTTGGAAGCAATGTTGAGTGTACATGGAAACTCAACATACACTAATGCATCATTTTTCAAACGATCATAACTAATTTTTGTATTAAGCGTTTCTCAATGTAGTATAGTGCATTCGATGCGGATTTTTAAGCTGCGTCGATCTGTGTTATCAGATTTGCGCTAGCTTAAAAATGCACCGAGATATCAACTGATATAAGTTCACACTTATATCCTCGATTTTCACCCTGAAGAATTAATTTTTTCGTTGAATAACATTGTCTATCGTCTTTGCCTTGAAAAATGAAATCTAAAAACATCTACTTTTTGCTAAATTATTTTGAAATTTTTCGAAAAAATTTTTGTCAAAATGTTTTTGGAAGCAATGTTGAGTGTACATGGAAACTCAACATACACTAATGCATCATTTTTCAAACGATCATAACTAATTTTTGTAATAAGCGTTTCTCAATGTAGTATAGTGCATTCGATGCGGATTTTTAAGCTGCGTCGATTTGTGTTATCAGATTTGCGCTAGCTTAAAAATGCACCGAGATATCAACTGATATAAGTTCACACTTATATCCTCGATTTTCTCCCTGAAGAATTAATTTTTTCGTTGAATAACATTGTCTATCGTCTTTGCCTTGAAAAAAGGAATCTAAAAACATCTACTTTTTGCTAAATTATTTTGAAATGTTTCGAAAAAATTTTTGTCAAAATGTTTTTGGAAGCAATGTTGAGTGTACATGGAAACTCAACATACACTAATGCATCATTTTTCAAACGATCATAACTAATTTGTGTATTAAGCGTTTCTCGATGTAGTATAGTGCATTCGATGCGGATTTTTAAGCTGCGTCGATCTGTGTTATCAGATTTGCGCTAGCTTAAAAATGCACCGAGATATCAACTGATATAAGTTCACACTTATATCCTCGATTTTCACCCTGAAGAATTAATTTTTTCGTTGAATAACATTGTCTATCGTCTTTGCCTTGAAAAATGGAATCTAAAAACATCTACTTTTTGCTAAATTATTTTGAAATTTTTCGAAAAAATCTTTGTCAAAATGTTTTTGGAAGCAATGTTGAGTGTACATGGAAACTCAACATACACTAATGCATCATTTTTCAAACGATCATAACTAATTTTTGTATTAAGCGTTTCTCAATGTAGTATAGTGCATTCGATGCGGATTTTTAAGCTGCGTCGATTTGTGTTATCAGATTTGCGCTAGCTTAAAAATGCACCGAGATATCAACTGATATAAGTTCACACTTATATCCTCGATTTTCACCCTGAAGAATTAATTTTTTCGTTGAATAACATTGTCCATCGTCTTTGCCTTGAAAAAACGAATCTAAAAACATCTACTTTTTGCTAAACTATTTTGAAATTTTTCGAAAAAATTTTTGTCAAAATGTTTTTGGAAGCAATGTTGAGTGTACATGGTAACTCAACATACACTAATGCATCAGTTTTCAAACGATCATAACTAATTTTTGTATTAAGCGTTTCTCAATGTAGTATAGTGCATTCGATGCGGATTTTTAAGCTGCGTCGATCTGTGTTATCAGATTTGCGCTAGCTTAAAAATGCACCGAGATATCAACTGATATAAGTTCACACTTATATCCTCGATTTTCACCCTGAAGAATTAATTTTTTTGTTGAATAACATTGTCTATCGTCTTTGCCTTGAAAAATGAAATCTAAAAACATCTACTTTTTGCTAAATTATTTTGAAATTTTTCGAAAAAATTTTTGTCAAAATGTTTTTGGAAGCAATGTTGAGTGTACATGGAAACTCAACATACACTAATGCATCATTTTTCAAACGATCATAACTAATTTTTGTATTGAGCGTTTCTCAATGTAGTATAGTGCATTCGATGCGGATTTTTAAGCTGCGTCGATTTGTGTTATCAGATTTGCGCTAGCTTAAAAATGCACCGAGATATCAACTGATATAAGTTCACACTTATATCCTCGATTTTCTCCCTGAAGAATTAATTTTTTCGTTGAATAACATTGTCCATCGTCTTTGCCTTGAAAAAAGGAATCTAAAAACATCTACTTTTTGCTAAATTATTCTGAAATGTTTCGAAAAAATTTTTGTCAAAATGTTTTTGGAAGCAATGTTGAGTGTACATGGAAACTCAACATACACTAATGCATCATTTTTCAAACGATCATAACTAATTTGTGTATTAAGCGTTTCTCAATGTAGTATAGTGCATTCGATGCGGATTTTTAAGCTGCGTCGATCTGTGTTATCAAATTTGCGCTAGCTTAAAAATGCACCGAGATATCAACTGATATAAGTTCACACTTATATCCTCGATTTTCACCCTGAAGAATTAATTTTTTCGTTGAATAACATTGTCTATCGTCTTTGCCTTGAAAAATGGAATCTAAAAACATCTATTTTTTGCTAAATTATTTTGAAATTTTTCGAAAAAATTTTTGTCAAAATGTTTTTGGAAGCAATGTTGAGTGTACATGGAAACTCAACATACACTAATGCATCATTTTTCAAACGATCATAACTAATTTTTGTATTAAGCGTTTCCCAATGTAGTATAGTGCATTCGATGCGAATTTTTAAGCTGCGTCGATCTGTGTTATCAGATTTGCGCTAACTTAAAAATGCACCGAGACATCAACTGATATAAGTTTACACTTATATCCTCGATTTTCACCCTGAAGAATTAATTTTTTCGTTGAATAACATCGTCCATCGTCTTTGCCTTGAAAAAAGGAATCTAAAAACATCTACTTTTTGCTAAATTATTTTGAAATTTTTCGAAAAAATTTTTGTCAAAATGTTTTTGGAAGCAATGTTAAGTGTACATGGAAACTCAACATACACTAATGCATCATTTTTCAAACGATCATAACTAATTTTTGTATTAAGCGTTTCTCACTGTAGTATAGTGCATTCGATGCGGATTTTTAAGCTGCGTCGATCTGTGTTATCAGATTTGCGCTAGCTAAAAAATGCACCGAGATATCAACTGATATAAGTTCACACTTATATCCTCGATTTTCACCCTGAAGAATTATTTTTTTCGTTGAATAACATTGTCCATCGTCTTTGCCTTGAAAAATGGAATCTAAAAACATCTACTTTTTGCTAAATTATTTTGAAATTTTTCGAAAAAATTTTTGTCAAAATGTTTTTGGAAGCAATGTTGAGTGTACATGGAAACTCAACATACACTAATGCATCATTTTTCAAACGATCGTAACTAATTTTTGTATTAAGCGTTTCTCAATGTAGTATAGTGCACTCGATGCGGATTTTTAAGCTGCGTCAATCTGTGTTATCAGATTTGCGCTAGCTTAAAAATGCACCGAGATATCAACTGATATAAGTTCACACTTATATCCTCGATTTTCAACCTGAAGAAATAATTTTTTCGTTGAATAACATTGTCCATCGTTTTTGCCTTGAAAAAAGGAATCTAAAAACATCTACTTTTTGCTAAATTATTTTGAAATTTTTTGAAAACATTTTTGTCAAAATGTTTTTGGAAGCAATGTTGAGTGTACATGGAAACTCAACATACACTAATGCATCATTTTTCAAACGATCATAACTAATTTTTGTATTAAGCGTTTCTCAATGTAGTATAGTGCATTCGATGCGGATTTTTAAGCTGCGTCGATCTGTGTTATCAGATTTGCGCTAGCTTAAAAATGCACCGAGATATCAACTGATATAAGTTCACACTTATATCCTCGATTTTCACCCTGAAGAATTAATTTTTTCGTTGAATAACATTGTCTATCGTCTTTGCCTTGAAAAATGGAATCTAAAAACATCTACTTTTTGCTAAATTATTTTGAAATTTTTCGAAAAAATTTTTGTCAAAATGTTTTTGGAAGCAATGTTGAGTGTACATGGAAACTCAACATACACTAATGCATCATTTTTCAAACGATCATAACAAATTTTTGTATTAAGCGTTTCTCAATGTAGTATAGTGCATTCGATGCGGATTTTTAAGCTGCGTCGATCTGTGTTATCAGATTTGCGCTAGCTTAAAAATGCACCGAGATATCAACTGATATAAGTTCACACTTATATCCTCAATTTTCACCCTGAAGAATTAATTTTTTCGTTGAATAACATTGTCTATCGTCTTTGCCTTGAAAAATGGAATCTAAAAACATCTACTTTTTGCTAAATTATTTTGAAATTTTTCGAAAAAATTTTTGTCAAAATGTTTTTGGAAGCAATGTTGAGTGTACATGGAAACTCAACATACACTAATGCATCATTTTTCAAACGATCATATTTTTGTCAAAATGTTTTTGGAAGCAATGTTGAGTGTACATGGAAACTCAACATACACTAATGCATCATTTTTCAAACGATCATAACTAATTTTTGTATTAAGCGTTTCTCAATGTAGTATAGTGCATTCGATGCGAATTTTTAAGCTGCGTCGATCTGTGTTATCAGATTTGCGCTAACTTAAAAATGCACCGAGACATCAACTGATATAAGTTCACACTTATATCCTCGATTTTCACCCTGAAGAATTAATTTTTTCGTTGAATAACATCGTCCATCGTCTTTGCCTTGAAAAAAGGAATCTAAAAACATCTACTTTTTGCTAAATTATTTTGAAATTTTTCGAAAAAATTTTTGTCAAAATGTTTTTGGAAGCAATGTTAAGTGTACATGGAAACTCAACATACACTAATGCATCATTTTTCAAACGATCATAACTAATTTTTGTATTAAGCGTTTCTCAATGTAGTATAGTGCATTCGATGCGGATTTTTAAGCTGCGTCGATCTGTGTTATCAGATTTGCGCTAGCTAAAAAATGCACCGAGATATCAACTGATATAAGTTCACACTTATATCCTCGATTTTCACCCTGAAGAATTATTTTTTTCGTTGAATAACATTGTCCATCGTCTTTGCCTTGAAAAATGGAATCTAAAAACATCTACTTTTTGCTGAATTATTTTGAAATTTTTCGAAAAAATTTTTGTCAAAATGTTTTTGGAAGCAATGTTGAGTGTACATGGAAACTCAACATACACTAATGCATCATTTTTCAAACGATCATAACTAATTTTTGTATTAAGCGTTTCTCAATGTAGTATAGTGCACTCGATGCGGATTTTTAAGCTGCGTCAATCTGTGTTATCAGATTTGCGCTAGCTTAAAAATGCACCGAGATATCAACTGATATAAGTTCACACTTATATCCTCGATTTTCAACCTGAAGAAATAATTTTTTCGTTGAATAACATTGTCCATCGTCTTTGCCTTGAAAAAAGGAATCTAAAAACATCTACTTTTTGCTAAATTATTCTGAAATTTTTTGAAAACATTTTTGTCAAAATGTTTTTGGAAGCAATGTTGAGTGTACATGGAAACTCAACATACACTAATGCATCATTTTTCAAACGATCATAACTAATTTTTGTATTAAGCGTTTCTCAATGTAGTATAGTGCATTCGATGCGGATTTTTAAGCTGCGTCGATCTGTGTTATCAGATTTGCGCTAGCTTAAAAATGCACCGAGATATCAACTGATATAAGTTCACACTTATATCCTCGATTTTCACCCTGAAGAATTAATTTTTTCGTTGAATAACATTGTCTATCGTCTTTGCCTTGAAAAATGGAATCTAAAAACATCTACTTTTTGCTAAATTATTTTGAAATTTTTCGAAAAAATTTTTGTCAAAATGTTTTTGGAAGCAATGTTGAGTGTACATGGAAACTCAACATACACTAATGCATCATTTTTCAAACGATCATAACTAATTTTTGTAATAAGCGTTTCTCAATGTAGTATAGTGCATTCGATGCGGATTTTTAAGCTGCGTCGATCTGTGTTATCAGATTTGCGCTAGCTTAAAAATGCACCGAGATATCAACTGATATAAGTTCACACTTATATCCTCGATTTTCACCCTGAAGAATTATTTTTTTCGTTGAATAACAATGTCCATCGTCCTTGCCTTGAAAAATGGAATCTAAAAACATCTACTTTTTGCTAAATTATTTTGAAATTTTTCGAAAAAATTTTTGTCAAAATGTTTTTGGAAGCAATGTTGAGTGTACATGGAAACTCAACATGCACTAATGCATCATTTTTCAAACGATCATAACTAATTTTTGTATTAAGCGTTTCTCAATGTAGTATAGTGCATTCGATGCGGATTTTTAAGCTGCGTCGATCTGTGTTATCAGATTTGCGCTAGCTTAAAAATGCACCGAGATATCAACTGATATAAGTTCACACTTATATCCTCGATTTTCACCCTGAAGAATTATTTTTTTCGTTGAATAACATTGTCCATCGTCCTTGCCTTGAAAAATGAAATCTAAAAACATCTACTTTTTGCTAAATTATTCTGAAATTTTTTGAAAACATTTTTGTCAAAATGTTTTTGGAAGCAATGTTGAGTGTACATGGAAACTCAACATACACTAATGCATCATTTTTCAAACGATCATAACTAATTTTTGTATTAAGCGTTTCTCAATGTAGTATAGTGCATTCGATGCGGATTTTTAAGATGCGTCGATTTGCGTTATCAGATTTGCGCTAGCTTAAAAATGCACCGAGATATCAACTGATATAAGTTCACACTTATATCCTCGATTTTCACCCTGAAGAATTAATTTTTTCGTTGAATAACATTGTCTATCGTCTTTGCCTTGAAAAATGGAATCTAAAAACATCTACTTTTTGCTAAATTATTTTGAAATTTTTCGAAAAAATTTTTGTCAAAATGTTTTTGGAAGCAATGTTGAGTGTACATGGAAACTCAACATACACTAATGCATCATTTTTCAAACGATCATAACTAATTTTTGTAATAAGCGTTTCTCAATGTAGTATAGTGCATTCGATGCGGATTTTTAAGCTGCGTCGATCTGTGTTATCAGATTTGCGCTAGCTTAAAAATGCACCGAGATATCAACTGATATAAGTTCACACTTATATCCTCGATTTTCACCCTGAAGAATTATTTTTTTCGTTGAATAACAATGTCCATCGTCCTTGCCTTGAAAAATGGAATCTAAAAACATCTACTTTTTGCTAAATTATTTTGAAATTTTTCGAAAAAATTTTTGTCAAAATGTTTTTGGAAGCAATGTTGAGTGTACATGGAAACTCAACATGCACTAATGCATCATTTTTCAAACGATCATAACTAATTTTTGTATTAAGCGTTTCTCAATGTAGTATAGTGCATTCGATGCGGATTTTTAAGCTGCGTCGATCTGTGTTATCAGATTTGCGCTAGCTTAAAAATGCACCGAGATATCAACTGATATAAGTTCACACTTATATCCTCGATTTTCACCCTGAAGAATTATTTTTTTCGTTGAATAACATTGTCCATCGTCCTTGCCTTGAAAAATGAAATCTAAAAACATCTACTTTTTGCTAAATTATTCTGAAATTTTTTGAAAACATTTTTGTCAAAATGTTTTTGGAAGCAATGTTGAGTGTACATGGAAACTCAACATACACTAATGCATCATTTTTCAAACGATCATAACTAATTTTTGTATTAAGCGTTTCTCAATGTAGTATAGTGCATTCGATGCGGATTTTTAAGATGCGTCGATTTGCGTTATCAGATTTGCGCTAGCTTAAAAATGCACCGAGATATCAACTGATATAAGTTCACACTTATATCCTCGATTTTCACCCTGAAGAATTAATTTTTTCGTTGAATAACATTGTCCATCGTCTTTGCCTTGAAAAAAGGAATCTAAAAACATCTACTTTTTGCTAAATTATTTTGAAATTTTTCGAAAAAATTTTTGTCAAAATGTTTTTGGAAGCAATGTTGAGTGTACATGGAAACTCAACATACACTAATGCATCATTTTTCAAACGATCATAACTAATTTTTGTATTGAGCGTTTCTCAATGTAGTATAGTGCATTCGATGCGGATTTTTAAGCTGCGTCGATCTGTGTTATCAGATTTGCGCTAGCTTAAAAATGCACCGAGATATCAACTGATATAAGTTCACACTTATATCCTCGATTTTCACCCTGAAGAATTAATTTTTTTGTTGAATAACATTGTCTATCGTCTTTGCCTTGAAAAATGAAATCTAAAAACATGTACTTTTTGCTAAATTATTTTGAAATTTTTCGAAAAAATTTTTGTCAAAATGTTTTTGGAAGCAATGTTGAGTGTACATGGAAACTCAACATACACTAATGCATCATTTTTCAAACGATCATAACTAATTTTTGTATTAAGCGTTTCTCAATGTAGTATAGTGCATTCGATGCGGATTTTTAAGCTGCGTCGATCTGTGTTATCAGATTTGCGCTAGCTTAAAAATGCACCGAGATATCAACTGATATAAGTTCACACTTATATCCTCGATTTTCACCCTGAAGAATTATTTTTTTCGTTGAATAACATTGTCCATCGTCCTTGCCTTGAAAAATGGAATCTAAAAACATCTACTTTTCGCTAAATTATTCTGAAATTTTTTGAAAACATTTTTGTCAAAATGTTTTTGGAAGCAATGTTGAGTGTACATGGAAACTCAACATACACTAATGCATCATTTTTCAAACGATCATAACTATATTTTGTATTAAACGTTTCTCAATGTAGTATAGTGCATTCGATGCGGATTTTTAAGCTGCGTCGATCTGTGATATCAGATTTGCGCTAGCTTAAAAATGCACCGAGATATCAACTGATATAAGTTCACACTTATATCCTCGATTTTCTCCCTGAAGAATTAATTTTTTCGTTGAATAACATTGTCCATCGTCTTCGCCTTAAAAAAAGGAATCTAAAAACATCTACTTTTTGCTAAATTATTCTGAAATTTTTTGAAAACATTTTTGTCAAAATGTTTTTGGAAGCAATGTTGAGTGTACATGGAAACTCAACATACACTAATGCATCATTTTTCAAACGATCATAACTAATTTTTGTATTAAGCGTTTCTCAATGTAGTATAGTGCATTCGATGCGGATTTTTAAGCTGCGTCGATCTGTGTTATCAGATTTGCGCTAGCTTAAAAATGCACCGAGATATCAACTGATATAAGTTCACACTTATATCCTCGATTTTCACCCTGAAGAATTATTTTTTTCGTTGAATAACATTGTCCATCGTCCTTGCCTTGAAAAATGGAATCTAAAAACATCTACTTTTTGCTAAATTATTTTGAAATTTTTGGAAAAACTTTTGTCAAAATGTTTTTGGAAGCAATGTTGAGTGTACATGGAAACTCAACATACACTAATGCATCATTTTTCAAACGATCATAACTAATTTTTGTATTAAGCGTTTCTCAATGTAGTATAGTGCATTCGATGCGGATTTTTAAGCTGCGTCGATCTGTGTTATCAGATTTGCGCTAGCTTAAAAATGCACCGAGATATCAACTGATATAAGTTCACACTTATATCCTCGATTTTCACCCTGAAGAATTATTTTTTTCGTTGAATAACATTGTCCATCGTCCTTGCCTTGAAAAATGGAATCTAAAAACATCTACTTTTTGCTAAATTATTTTGAAATTTTTCGAAAAAATTTTTGTCAAAATGTTTTTGGAAGCAATGTTGAGTGTACGTGGAAACTCAACATACACTAATGCATCATTTTTCAAACGATCATAACTAATTTTTGTATCAAGCGTTTCTCAATGTAGTATAGTGCATTCGATGCGGATTTTTAAGCTGCGTCGATCTGTGTTATCAGATTTGCGCTAGCTTAAAATGCACCGAGATATCAACTGATATAAGTTCACACTTATATCCTCGATTTTCACCCTGAAGAATTAATTTTTTCGTTGAATAACATTGTCCATCGTCTTTGCCTTGAAAAAAGGAATCTAAAAACATCTACTTTTTGCTAAATTATTTTGAAATTTTTCGAAAAAAATTTTTGTCAAAATGTTTTTGGAAGCAATGTTGAGTGTACATGGAAACTCAACATACACTAATGCATCATTTTTCAAACGATCATAACTACTTTTTGTATCAAGCGTTTCTCAATGTAGTATAGTGCATTCGATGCGGATTTTTAAGCTGCGTCGATCTGTGTTATCAGATTTGCGCTAGCTTAAAAATGCACCGAGATATCAACTGATATAAGTTCACTCTTATATCCTCGATTTTCACCCTGAAGAATTAATTTTTTCGTTGAATAACATTGTCCATCGTCTTTGCCTTGAAAAAAGGAATCTAAAAACATCTACTTTTTGCTAAATTATTTTGAAATTTTTCGAAAAAATTTTTGTCAAAATGTTTTTGGAAGCAATGTTGAGTGTACATGGAAACTCAACATACACTAATGCATCATTTTTCAAACGATCATAACTAATTTTTGTATTAAGCGTTTCTCAATGTAGTATAGTGCATTCGATGCGGATTTTTAAGCTGCGTCGATCTGTGTTATCAGATTTGCGCTAGCTTAAAAATGCACCGAGATATCAACTGATATAAGTTCACACTTATATCCTCGATTTTCACCCTGAAGAATTATTTTTTTCGTTGAATAACATTGTCCATCTTCCTTGCCTTGAAAAATGGAATCTAAAAACACCTACTTTTTGCTAAATTATTTTGAAATTTTTCGAAAAAATTTTTGTCAAAATGTTTTTGGAAGCAATGTTGAGTGTACATGGAAACTCAACATACACTAATGCATCATTTTTCAAACGATCATAACTAATTTTTGTATTAAGCGTTTCTCAATGTAGTATAGTGCACTCGATGCGGATTTTTAAGCTGCGTCGATCTGTGTTATCAGATTTGCGCTAGCTTAAAAATGCACCGAGATATCAACTGATATAAGTTCACACTTATATCCTCGATTTTCACCCTGAAGAATTAATTTTTTTGTTGAATAACATTGTCTATCGTCTTTGCCTTGAAAAATGAAATCTAAAAACATCTACTTTTTGCTAAATTATTTTGAAATTTTTCGAAAAAATTTTTGTCAAAATGTTTTTGGAAGCAATGTTGAGTGTACATGGAAACTCAACATACACTAATGCATCATTTTTCAAACGATCATAACTAATTTTTGTATTAAGCGTTTCTCAATGTAGTATAGTGCATTCGATGCGGATTTTTAAGCTGCGTCGATCTGTGTTATCAGATTTGCGCTAGCTTAAAAATGCACCGAGATATCAACTGATATAAGTTCACACTTATATCCTCGATTTTCACCCTGAAGAATTATTTTTTTCGTTGAATAACATTGTCCATCGTCCTTGCCTTGAAAAATGGAATCTAAAAACATCTACTTTTTGCTAAATTATTCTGAAATTTTTTGAAAACATTTTTGTCAAAATGTTTTTGGAAGCAATGTTGAGTGTACATGGAAACTCAACATACACTAATGCATCATTTTTCAAACGATCATAACTATATTTTGTATTAAACGTTTCTCAATGTAGTATAGTGCATTCGATGCGGATTTTTAAGCTGCGTCGATCTGTGTTATCAGATTTGCGCTAGCTTAAAATTGCACCGAGATATCAACTGATATAAGTTCACACTTATATCCTCGATTTTCTCCCTGAAGAATTAATTTTTTCGTTGAATAACATTGTCCATCGTCTTCGCCTTGAAAAAAGGAATCTAAAAACATCTACTTTTTGCTAAATTATTCTGAAATTTTTTGAAAACATTTTTGTCAAAATGTTTTTGGAAGCAATGTTGAGTGTACATGGAAACTCAACATACACTAATGCATCATTTTTCAAACGATCATAACTATATTTTGTATTAAGCGTTTCTCAATGTAGTATAGTGCATTCGATGCGGATTTTTAAGCTGCGTCGATCTGTGTTATCAGATTTGCGCTAGCTTAAAAATGCACCGAGATATCAACTGATATAAGTTCACACTTATATCCTCGATTTTCACCCTGAAGAATTAATTTTTTCGTTGAATAACATTGTCTATCGTCTTTTCCTTGAAAAATGGAATCTAAAAACATCTACTTTTTGCTAAATTATTCTGAAATTTTTCGAAAAAATTTTTGTCAAAATGTTTTTGGAAGCAATGTTGAGTGTACATGGAAACTCAACATACACTAATGCATCATTTTTCAAACGATCATAACTAATTTTTGTATTAAGCGTTTCTCAATGTAGTATAGTGCATTCGATGCGGATTTTTAAGCTGCGTCGATCTGTGTTATCAGATTTGCGCTAGCTTAAAAATGCACCGAGATATCAACTGATATAAGTTCACACTTATATCCTCGATTTTCACCCTGAAGAATTATTTTTTTTCGTTGAATAACATTGTCCATCTTCCTTGCCTTGAAAAATGGAATCTAAAAACACCTACTTTTTGCTAAATTATTTTGAAATTTTTCGAAAAAATTTTTGTCAAAATGTTTTTGGAAGCAATGTTGAGTGTACATGGAAACTCAACATACACTAATGCATCATTTTTCAAACGATCATAACTAATTTTTGTATTAAGCGTTTCTCAATGTAGTATAGTGCACTCGATGCGGATTTTTAAGCTGCGTCGATCTGTGTTATCAGATTTGAGCTAGCTTAAAAATGCACCGAGATATCAACTGATATAAGTTCACACTTATATCCTCGATTTTCACCCTGAAGAATTAATTTTTTTGTTGAATAACATTGTCTATCGTCTTTGCCTTGAAAAATGAAATCTAAAAACATCTACTTTTTGCTAAATTATTTTGAAATTTTTCGAAAAAATTTTTGTCAAAATGTTTTTGGAAGCAATGTTGAGTGTACATGGAAACTCAACATACACTAATGCATCATTTTTCAAACGATCATAACTAATTTTTGTATTAAGCGTTTCTCAATGTAGTATAGTGCATTCGATGCGGATTTTTAAGCTGCGTCGATCTGTGTTATCAGATTTGCGCTAGCTTAAAAATGCACCGAGATATCAACTGATATAAGTTCACACTTATATCCTCGATTTTCACCCTGAAGAATTATTTTTTTCGTTGAATAACATTGTCCATCGTCCTTGCCTTGAAAAATGGAATCTAAAAACATCTACTTTTTGCTAAATTATTCTGAAATTTTTTGAAAACATTTTTGTCAAAATGTTTTTGGAAGCAATGTTGAGTGTACATGGAAACTCAACATACACTAATGCATCATTTTTCAAACGATCATAACTATATTTTGTATTAAACGTTTCTCAATGTAGTATAGTGCATTCGATGCGGATTTTTAAGCTGCGTCGATCTGTGTTATCAGATTTGCGCTAGCTTAAAATTGCACCGAGATATCAACTGATATAAGTTCACACTTATATCCTCGATTTTCTCCCTGAAGAATTAATTTTTTCGTTGAATAACATTGTCCATCGTCTTCGCCTTGAAAAAAGGAATCTAAAAACATCTACTTTTTGCTAAATTATTCTGAAATTTTTTGAAAACATTTTTGTCAAAATGTTTTTGGAAGCAATGTTGAGTGTACATGGAAACTCAACATACACTAATGCATCATTTTTCAAACGATCATAACTATATTTTGTATTAAGCGTTTCTCAATGTAGTATAGTGCATTCGATGCGGATTTTTAAACTGCGTCGATCTGTGTTATCAGATTTGCGCTAGCTTAAAAATGCACCGAGATATCAACTGATATAAGTTCACACTTATATCCTCGATTTTCACCCTGAAGAATTAATTTTTTCGTTGAATAACATTGTCTATCGTCTTTTCCTTGAAAAATGGAATCTAAAAACATCTACTTTTTGCTAAATTATTTTGAAATTTTTCGAAAAAATTTTTGTCAAAATGTTTTTGGAAGCAATGTTGAGTGTACATGGAAACTCAACATACACTAATGCATCATTTTTCAAACGATCATAACTAATTTTTGTATTAAGCGTTTCTCAATGTAGTATAGTGCATTCGATGCGGATTTTTAAGCTGCGTCGATCTGTGTTATCAGATTTGCGCTAGCTTAAAAATGCACCGAGATATCAACTGATATAAGTTCACACTTATATCCTCGATTTTCACCCTGAAGAATTATTTTTTTCGTTGAATAACATTGTCCATCGTCCTTGCCTTGAAAAATGGAATCTAAAAACATCTACTTTTTGCTAAATTATTTTGAAATTTTTCGAAAAAATTTTTGTCAAAATGTTTTTGGAAGCAATGTTGAGTGTACATGGAAACTCAACATACACTAATGCATCATTTTTCAAACGATCATAACTAATTTTTGTATTAAGCGTTTCTCAATGTAGTATAGTGCATTCGATGCGGATTTTTAAGCTGCGTCGATCTGTGTTATCAGATTTGCGCTAGCTTAAAAATGCACCGAGATATCAACTGATATAAGTTCACACTTATATCCTCGATTTTCACCCTGAAGAATTATTTTTTTCGTTGAATAACATTGTCCATCGTCCTTGCCTTGAAAAATGGAATCTAAAAACATCTACTTTTTGCTAAATTATTTTGAAATTTTTCGAAAAAATTTTTGTCAAAATGTTTTTGGAAGCAATGTTGAGTGTACATGGAAACTCAACATACACTAATGCATCATTTTTCAAACGATCATAACTAATTTTTGTATCAAGCGTTTCTCAATGTAGTATAGTGCATTCGATGCGGATTTTTAAGCTGCGTCGATCTGTGTTATCAGATTTGCGCTAGCTTAAAATGCACCGAGATATCAACTGATATAAGTTCACACTTATATCCTCGATTTTCACCCTGAAGAATTAATTTTTTCGTTGAATAACATTGTCCATCGTCTTTGCCTTGAAAAAAGGAATCTAAAAACATCTACTTTTTGCTAAATTATTTTGAAATTTTTCGAAAAAAATTTTTGTCAAAATGTTTTTGGAAGCAATGTTGAGTGTACATGGAAACTCAACATACACTAATGCATCATTTTTCAAACGATCATAACTACTTTTTGTATCAAGCGTTTCTCAATGTAGTATAGTGCATTCGATGCGGATTTTTAAGCTGCGTCGATCTGTGTTATCAGATTTGCGCTAGCTTAAAAATGCACCGAGATATCAACTGATATAAGTTCACACTTATATCCTCGATTTTCACCCTGAAGAATTAATTTTTTCGTTGAATAACATTGTCTATCGTCTTTTCCTTGAAAAATGGAATCTAAAAACATCTACTTTTTGCTAAATTATTTTGAAATTTTTCGAAAAAATTTTTGTCAAAATGTTTTTGGAAGCAATGTTGAGTGTACATGGAAACTCAACATACACTAATGCATCATTTTTCAAACGATCATAACTAATTTTTGTATTAAGCGTTTCTCAATGTAGTATAGTGCATTCGATGCGGATTTTTAAGCTGCGTCGATCTGTGTTATCAGATTTGCGCTAGCTTAAAAATGCACCGAGATATCAACTGATATAAGTTCACACTTATATCCTCGATTTTCACCCTGAAGAATTATTTTTTTTCGTTGAATAACATTGTCCATCTTCCTTGCCTTGAAAAATGGAATCTAAAAACACCTACTTTTTGCTAAATTATTTTGAAATTTTTCGAAAAAATTTTTGTCAAAATGTTTTTGGAAGCAATGTTGAGTGTACATGGAAACTCAACATACACTAATGCATCATTTTTCAAACGATCATAACTAATTTTTGTATTAAGCGTTTCTCAATGTAGTATAGTGCACTCGATGCGGATTTTTAAGCTGCGTCGATCTGTGTTATCAGATTTGAGCTAGCTTAAAAATGCACCGAGATATCAACTGATATAAGTTCACACTTATATCCTCGATTTTCACCCTGAAGAATTAATTTTTTTGTTGAATAACATTGTCTATCGTCTTTGCCTTGAAAAATGAAATCTAAAAACATCTACTTTTTGCTAAATTATTTTGAAATTTTTCGAAAAAATTTTTGTCAAAATGTTTTTGGAAGCAATGTTGAGTGTACATGGAAACTCAACATACACTAATGCATCATTTTTCAAACGATCATAACTAATTTTTGTATTAAGCGTTTCTCAATGTAGTATAGTGCATTCGATGCGGATTTTTAAGCTGCGTCGATCTGTGTTATCAGATTTGCGCTAGCTTAAAAATGCACCGAGATATCAACTGATATAAGTTCACACTTATATCCTCGATTTTCACCCTGAAGAATTATTTTTTTCGTTGAATAACATTGTCCATCGTCCTTGCCTTGAAAAATGGAATCTAAAAACATCTACTTTTTGCTAAATTATTTTGAAATTTTTCGAAAAAATTTTTGTCAAAATGTTTTTGGAAGCAATGTTGAGTGTACATGGAAACTCAACATACACTAATGCATCATTTTTCAAACGATCATAACTATATTTTGTATTAAGCGTTTCTCAATGTAGTATAGTGCATTCGATGCGGATTTTTAAGCTGCGTCGATCTGTGTTATCAGATTTGCGCTAGCTTAAAATTGCACCGAGATATCAACTGATATAAGTTCACACTTATATCCTCGATTTTCTCCCTGAAGAATTAATTTTTTCGTTGAATAACATTGTCCATCGTCTTCGCCTTGAAAAAAGGAATCTAAAAACATCTACTTTTTGCTAAATTATTCTGAAATTTTTTGAAAACATTTTTGTCAAAATGTTTTTGGAAGCAATGTTGAGTGTACATGGAAACTCAACATACACTAATGCATCATTTTTCAAACGATCATAACTATATTTTGTATTAAGCGTTTCTCAATGTAGTATAGTGCATTCGATGCGGATTTTTAAGCTGCGTCGATCTGTGTTATCAGATTTGCGCTAGCTTAAAAATGCACCGAGATATCAACTGATATAAGTTCACACTTATATCCTCGATTTTCACCCTGAAGAATTAATTTTTTCGTTGAATAACATTGTCTATCGTCTTTTCCTTGAAAGATGGAATCTAAAAACATCTACTTTTTGCTAAATTATTTTGAAATTTTTCGAAAAAATTTTTGTCAAAATGTTTTTGGAAGCAATGTTGAGTGTACATGGAAACTCAACATACACTAATGCATCATTTTTCAAACGATCATAACTAATTTTTGTATCAAGCGTTTCTCAATGTAGTATAGTGCATTCGATGCGGATTTTTAAGCTGCGTCGATCTGTGTTATCAGATTTGCGCTAGCTTAAAAATGCACCGAGATATCAACTGATATAAGTTCACACTTATATCCTCGATTTTCACCCTGAAGAATTAATTTTTTCGTTGAATAACATTGTCTATCGTCTTTTCCTTGAAAAATGGAATCTAAAAACATCTACTTTTTGCTAAATTATTTTGAAATTTTTCGAAAAAATTTTTGTCAAAATGTTTTTGGAAGCAATGTTGAGTGTACATGGAAACTCAACATACACTAATGCATCATTTTTCAAACGATCATAACTAATTTTTGTATTAAGCGTTTCTCAATGTAGTATAGTGCATTCGATGCGGATTTTTAAGCTGCGTCGATCTGTGTTATCAGATTTGCGCTAGCTTAAAAATGCACCGAGATATCAACTGATATAAGTTCACACTTATATCCTCGATTTTCACCCTGAAGAATTATTTTTTTTCGTTGAATAACATTGTCCATCTTCCTTGCCTTGAAAAATGGAATCTAAAAACACCTACTTTTTGCTAAATTATTTTGAAATTTTTCGAAAAAATTTTTGTCAAAATGTTTTTGGAAGCAATGTTGAGTGTACATGGAAACTCAACATACACTAATGCATCATTTTTCAAACGATCATAACTAATTTTTGTATTAAGCGTTTCTCAATGTAGTATAGTGCATTCGATGCGGATTTTTAAGCTGCGTCGATCTGTGTTATCAGATTTGCGCTAGCTTAAAAATGCACCGAGATATCAACTGATATAAGTTCACACTTATATCCTCGATTTTCACCCTGAAGAATTATTTTTTTCGTTGAATAACATTGTCCATCGTCCTTGCCTTGAAAAATGGAATCTAAAAACATCTACTTTTTGCTAAATTATTCTGAAATTTTTTGAAAACATTTTTGTCAAAATGTTTTTGGAAGCAATGTTGAGTGTACATGGAAACTCAACATACACTAATGCATCATTTTTCAAACGATCATAACTATATTTTGTATTAAACGTTTCTCAATGTAGTATAGTGCATTCGATGCGGATTTTTAAGCTGCGTCGATCTGTGTTATCAGATTTGCGCTAGCTTAAAATTGCACCGAGATATCAACTGATATAAGTTCACACTTATATCCTCGATTTTCTCCCTGAAGAATTAATTTTTTCGTTGAATAACATTGTCCATCGTCTTCGCCTTGAAAAAAGGAATCTAAAAACATCTACTTTTTGCTAAATTATTCTGAAATTTTTTGAAAACATTTTTGTCAAAATGTTTTTGGAAGCAATGTTGAGTGTACATGGAAACTCAACATACACTAATGCATCATTTTTCAAACGATCATAACTATATTTTGTATTAAGCGTTTCTCAATGTAGTATAGTGCATTCGATGCGGATTTTTAAGCTGCGTCGATCTGTGTTATCAGATTTGCGCTAGCTTAAAAATGCACCGAGATATCAACTGATATAAGTTCACACTTATATCCTCGATTTTCACCCTGAAGAATTATTTTTTTTCGTTGAATAACATTGTCTATCGTCTTTTCCTTGAAAAATGGAATCTAAAAACATCTACTTTTTGCTAAATTATTTTGAAATTTTTCGAAAAAATTTTTGTCAAAATGTTTTTGGAAGCAATGTTGAGTGTACATGGAAACTCAACATACACTAATGCATCATTTTTCAAACGATCATAACTAATTTTTGTATTAAGCGTTTCTCAATGTAGTATAGTGCATTCGATGCGGATTTTTAAGCTGCGTCGATCTGTGTTATCAGATTTGCGCTAGCTTAAAAATGCACCGAGATATCAACTGATATAAGTTCACACTTATATCCTCGATTTTCACCCTGAAGAATTATTTTTTTTCGTTGAATAACATTGTCCATCTTCCTTGCCTTGAAAAATGGAATCTAAAAACACCTACTTTTTGCTAAATTATTTTGAAATTTTTCGAAAAAATTTTTGTCAAAATGTTTTTGGAAGCAATGTTGAGTGTACATGGAAACTCAACATACACTAATGCATCATTTTTCAAACGATCATAACTAATTTTTGTATTAAGCGTTTCTCAATGTAGTATAGTGCATTCGATGCGGATTTTTAAGCTGCGTCGATCTGTGTTATCAGATTTGCGCTAGCTTAAAAATGCACCGAGATATCAACTGATATAAGTTCACACTTATATCCTCGATTTTCACCCTGAAGAATTATTTTTTTCGTTGAATAACATTGTCCATCGTCCTTGCCTTGAAAAATGGAATCTAAAAACATCTACTTTTTGCTAAATTATTCTGAAATTTTTTGAAAACATTTTTGTCAAAATGTTTTTGGAAGCAATGTTGAGTGTACATGGAAACTCAACATACACTAATGCATCATTTTTCAAACGATCATAACTATATTTTGTATTAAACGTTTCTCAATGTAGTATAGTGCATTCGATGCGGATTTTTAAGCTGCGTCGATCTGTGTTATCAGATTTGCGCTAGCTTAAAATTGCACCGAGATATCAACTGATATAAGTTCACACTTATATCCTCGATTTTCTCCCTGAAGAATTAATTTTTTCGTTGAATAACATTGTCCATCGTCTTCGCCTTGAAAAAAGGAATCTAAAAACATCTACTTTTTGCTAAATTATTCTGAAATTTTTTGAAAACATTTTTGTCAAAATGTTTTTGGAAGCAATGTTGAGTGTACATGGAAACTCAACATACACTAATGCATCATTTTTCAAACGATCATAACTATATTTTGTATTAAGCGTTTCTCAATGTAGTATAGTGCATTCGATGCGGATTTTTAAGCTGCGTCGATCTGTGTTATCAGATTTGCGCTAGCTTAAAAATGCACCGAGATATCAACTGATATAAGTTCACACTTATATCCTCGATTTTCACCCTGAAGAATTAATTTTTTCGTTGAATAACATTGTCTATCGTCTTTTCCTTGAAAAATGGAATCTAAAAACATCTACTTTTTGCTAAATTATTTTGAAATTTTTCGAAAAAATTTTTGTCAAAATGTTTTTGGAAGCAATGTTGAGTGTACATGGAAACTCAACATACACTAATGCATCATTTTTCAAACGATCATAACTAATTTTTGTATTAAGCGTTTCTCAATGTAGTATAGTGCATTCGATGCGGATTTTTAAGCTGCGTCGATCTGTGTTATCAGATTTGCGCTAGCTTAAAAATGCACCGAGATATCAACTGATATAAGTTCACACTTATATCCTCGATTTTCACCCTGAAGAATTATTTTTTTCGTTGAATAACATTGTCCATCGTCCTTGCCTTGAAAAATGGAATCTAAAAACATCTACTTTTTGCTAAATTATTTTGAAATTTTTCGAAAAAATTTTTGTCAAAATGTTTTTGGAAGCAATGTTGAGTGTACATGGAAACTCAACATACACTAATGCATCATTTTTCAAACGATCATAACTAATTTTTGTATTAAGCGTTTCTCAATGTAGTATAGTGCATTCGATGCGGATTTTTAAGCTGCGTCGATCTGTGTTATCAGATTTGCGCTAGCTTAAAAATGCACCGAGATATCAACTGATATAAGTTCACACTTATATCCTCGATTTTCACCCTGAAGAATTATTTTTTTCGTTGAATAACATTGTCCATCGTCCTTGCCTTGAAAAATGGAATCTAAAAACATCTACTTTTTGCTAAATTATTTTGAAATTTTTCGAAAAAATTTTTGTCAAAATGTTTTTGGAAGCAATGTTGAGTGTACATGGAAACTCAACATACACTAATGCATCATTTTTCAAACGATCATAACTAATTTTTGTATCAAGCGTTTCTCAATGTAGTATAGTGCATTCGATGCGGATTTTTAAGCTGCGTCGATCTGTGTTATCAGATTTGCGCTAGCTTAAAATGCACCGAGATATCAACTGATATAAGTTCACACTTATATCCTCGATTTTCACCCTGAAGAATTAATTTTTTCGTTGAATAACATTGTCCATCGTCTTTGCCTTGAAAAAAGGAATCTAAAAACATCTACTTTTTGCTAAATTATTTTGAAATTTTTCGAAAAAATTTTTGTCAAAATGTTTTTGGAAGCAATGTTGAGTGTACATGGAAACTCAACATACACTAATGCATCATTTTTCAAACGATCATAACTAATTTTTGTATCAAGCGTTTATCAATGTAGTATAGTGCATTCGATGCGGATTTTTAAGCTGCGTCGATCTGTGTTATCAGATTTGCGCTAGCTTAAAATGCACCGAGATATCAACTGATATAAGTTCACACTTATATCCTCGATTTTCACCCTGAAGAATTAATTTTTTCGTTGAATAACATTGTCCATCGTCTTTGCCTTGAAAAAAGGAATCTAAAAACATCTACTTTTTGCTAAATTATTTTGAAATTTTTCGAAAAAAATTTTTGTCAAAATGTTTTTGGAAGCAATGTTGAGTGTACATGGAAACTCAACATACACTAATGCATCATTTTTCAAACGATCATAACTACTTTTTGTATCAAGCGTTTCTCAATGTAGTATAGTGCATTCGATGCGGATTTTTAAGCTGCGTCGATCTGTGTTATCAGATTTGCGCTAGCTTAAAAATGCACCGAGATATCAACTGATATAAGTTCACACTTATATCCTCGATTTTCACCCTGAAGAATTAATTTTTTCGTTGAATAACATTGTCCATCGTCTTTGCCTTGAAAAAAGGAATCTAAAAACATCTACTTTTTGCTAAATTATTTTGAAATTTTTCGAAAAAATTTTTGTCAAAATGTTTTTGGAAGCAATGTTGAGTGTACATGGAAACTCAACATACACTAATGCATCATTTTTCAAACGATCATAACTAATTTTTGTATTAAGCGTTTCTCAATGTAGTATAGTGCATTCGATGCGGATTTTTAAGCTGCGTCGATCTGTGTTATCAGATTTGCGCTAGCTTAAAAATGCACCGAGATATCAACTGATATAAGTTCACACTTATATCCTCGATTTTCACCCTGAAGAATTATTTTTTTCGTTGAATAAAATTGTCCATCTTCCTTGCCTTGAAAAATGGAATCTAAAAACATCTACTTTTTGCTAAATTATTTTGAAATTTTTCGAAAAAATTTTTGTCAAAATGTTTTTGGAAGCAATGTTGAGTGTACATGGAAACTCAACATACACTAATGCATCATTTTTCAAACGATCATAACTAATTTTTGTATTAAGCGTTTCTCAATGTAGTATAGTGCACTCGATGCGGATTTTTAAGCTGCGTCGATCTGTGTTATCAGATTTGCGCTAGCTTAAAAATGCACCGAGATATCAACTGATATAAGTTCACATTTATATCCTCGATTTTCAACCTGAAGAAATAATTTTTTCGTTGAATAACATTGTCCTTCGTCTTTGCCTTAAAAAAAGGAATCTAAAAACATCTACTTTTTGCTAAATTATTTTGAAATTTTTCGAAAAAAATTTTTGTCAAAATGTTTTTGGAAGCAATGTTGAGTGTACATGGAAACTCAACATACACTAATGCATCATTTTTCAAACGATCATAACTAATTTTTGTATCAAGCGTTTTTCAATGTAGTATAGTGCATTCGATGCGGATTTTTAAGCTGCGTCGATCTGTGTTATCAGATTTGCGCTAGCTTAAAAATGCACCGAGATATCAACTGATATAAGTTCACACTTATATCCTCGATTTTCACCCTGAAGAATTAATTTTTTAGTTGAATAACCTTGTCCATCGTCTTTGCCTTGAAAAATGGAATCTAAAAACATCTACTTTTTGCTAAATTATTTTGAAATTTTTCGAAAAAATTTTTGTCAAAATGTTTTTGGAAGCAATGTTGAGTGTACATGGAAACTCAACATACACTAATGCATCATTTTTCAAACGATCATAACTAATTTTTGTATTAAGCGTTTCTCAATGTAGTATAGTGCATTCGATGCGGATTTTTAAGCTGCGTCGATCTGTGTTATCAGATTTGCGCTAGCTTAAAATGCACCGAGATATCAACTGATATAAGTTCACACTTATATCCTCGATTTTCACCCTGAAGAATTAATTTTTTCGTTGAATAACATTGTCCATCGTCTTTGCCTTGAAAAAAAGAATCTAAAAACATCTACTTTTTGCTAAATTATTTTGAAATTTTTCGAAAAAAATTTTTGTCAAAATGTTTTTGGAAGCAATGTTGAGTGTACATGGAAACTCAACATACACTAATGCATCATTTTTCAAACGATCATAACTAATTTTTGTATCAAGCGTTTTTCAATGTAGTATAGTGCATTCGATGCGGATTTTTAAGCTGCGTCGATCTGTGTTATCAGATTTGCGCTAGCTTAAAAATGCACCGAGATATCAACTGATATAAGTTCACACTTATATCCTCGATTTTCACCCTGAAGAATTAATTTTTTAGTTGAATAACCTTGTCCATCGTCTTTGCCTTGAAAAATGGAATCTAAAAACATCTACTTTTTGCTAAATTATTTTGAAATTTTTCGAAAAAATTTTTGTCAAAATGTTTTTGGAAGCAATGTTGAGTGTACATGGAAACTCAACATACACTAATGCATCATTTTTCAAACGATCATAACTAATTTTTGTATTAAGCGTTTCTCAATGTAGTATAGTGCATTCGATGCGGATTTTTAAGCTGCGTCGATCTGTGTTATCAGATTTGCGCTAGCTTAAAATGCACCGAGATATCAACTGATATAAGTTCACACTTATATCCTCGATTTTCACCCTGAAGAATTAATTTTTTCGTTGAATAACATTGTCCATCGTCTTTGCCTTGAAAAAAAGAATCTAAAAACATCTACTTTTTGCTAAATTATTTTGAAATTTTTCGAAAAAAATTTTTGTCAAAATGTTTTTGGAAGCAATGTTGAGTGTACATGGAAACTCAACATACACTAATGCATCATTTTTCAAACGATCATAACTACTTTTTGTATCAAGCGTTTCTCAATGTAGTATAGTGCATTCGATGCGGATTTTTAAGCTGCGTCGATCTGTGTTATCAGATTTGCGCTAGCTTAAAATGCACCGAGATATCAACTGATATAAGTTCACACTTATATCCTCGATTTTCACCCTGAAGAATTAATTTTTTCGTTGAATAACATTGTCCATCGTCTTTGCCATGAAAAAAGGAATCTAAAAACATCTACTTTTTGCTAAATTATTTTGAAATTTTTCGAAAAAAATTTTTGTCAAAATGTTTTTGGAAGCAATGTTGAGTGTACATGGAAACTCAACATACACTAATGCATCATTTTTCAAACGATCATAACTACTTTTTGTATCAAGCGTTTCTCAATGTAGTATAGTGCATTCGATGCGGATTTTTAAGCTGCGTCGATCTGTGTTATCAGATTTGCGCTAGCTTAAAAATGCACCGAGATATCAACTGATATAAGTTCACACTTATATCCTCGATTTTCACCCTGAAGAATTATTTTTTTCGTTGAATAACATTGTCCATCGTCTTTGCCTTGAAAAAAGGAATCTAAAAACATCTACTTTTTGCTAAATTATTTTGAAATTTTTCGAAAAAATTTTTGTCAAAATGTTTTTGGAAGCAATGTTGAGTGTACATGGAAACTCAACATACACTAATGCATCATTTTTCAAACGATCATAACTACTTTTTGTATCAAGCGTTTCTCAATGTAGTATAGTGCATTCGATGCGGATTTTTAAGCTGCGTCGATCTGTGTTATCAGATTTGCGCTAGCTTAAAATGCACCGAGATATCAACTGATATAAGTTCACACTTATATCCTCGATTTTCACCCTGAAGAATTAATTTTTTCGTTGAATAACATTGTCCATCGTCTTTGCCATGAAAAAAGGAATCTAAAAACATCTACTTTTTGCTAAATTATTTTGAAATTTTTCGAAAAAAATTTTTGTCAAAATGTTTTTGGAAGCAATGTTGAGTGTACATGGAAACTCAACATACACTAATGCATCATTTTTCAAACGATCATAACTACTTTTTGTATCAAGCGTTTCTCAATGTAGTATAGTGCATTCGATGCGGATTTTTAAGCTGCGTCGATCTGTGTTATCAGATTTGCGCTAGCTTAAAAATGCACCGAGATATCAACTGATATAAGTTCACACTTATATCCTCGATTTTCACCCTGAAGAATTATTTTTTTCGTTGAATAACATTGTCCATCGTCCTTGCCTTGAAAAATGGAATCTAAAAACATCTACTTTTTGCTAAATTATTTTGAAATTTTTCGAAAAAATTTTTGTCAAAATGTTTTTGGAAGCAATGTTGAGTGTACATGGAAACTCAACATACACTAATGCATCATTTTTCAAACGATCATAACTAATTTTTGTATCAAGCGTTTCTCAATGTAGTATAGTGCATTCGATGCGGATTTTTAAGCTGCGTCGATCTGTGTTATCAGATTTGCGCTAGCTTAAAAATGCACCGAGATATCAACTGATATAAGTTCACACTTATATCCTCGATTTTCACCCTGAAGAATTATTTTTTTCGTTGAATAACATTGTCCATCGTCCTTGCCTTGAAAAATGGAATCTAAAAACATCTACTTTTTGCTAAATTATTTTGAAATTTTTCGAAAAAATTTTTGTCAAAATGTTTTTGGAAGCAATGTTGAGTGTACATGGAAACTCAACATACACTAATGCATCATTTTTCAAACGATCATAACTAATTTTTGTATCAAGCGTTTCTCAATGTAGTATAGTGCATTCGATGCGGATTTTTAAGCTGCGTCGATCTGTGTTATCAGATTTGCGCTAGCTTAAAAATACACCGAGATATCAACTGATATAAGTTCACACTTATATCCTCGATTTTCACCCTGAAGAATTAATTTTTTCGTTGAATAACATTGTCCATCGTCTTTGCCTTGAAAAAAGGAATCTAAAAACATCTACTTTTTGCTAAATTATTTTGAAATTTTTCGAAAAAATTTTTGTCAAAATGTTTTTGGAAGCAATGTTGAGTGTACATGGAAACTCAACATACACTAATGCATCATTTTTCAAACGATCATAACTAATTTTTGTATTAAGCGTTTCTCAATGTAGTATAGTGCATTCGATGCGGATTTTTAAGCTGCGTCGATCTGTGTTATCAGATTTGCGCTAGCTTAAAAATGCACCGAGATATCAACTGATATAAGTTCACACTTATATCCTCGATTTTCACCCTGAAGAATTAATTTTTTTGTTGAATAACATTGCCTATCGTCTTTGCCTTGAAAAATGGAATCTAAAAACATCTACTTTTTGCTAAATTATTTTGAAATTTTTCGAAAAAATTTTTGTCAAAATGTTTTTGGAAGCAATGTTGAGTGTACATGGAAACTCAACATACACTAATGCATCATTTTTCAAACGATCATAACTAATTTTTGTATTAAGCGTTTCTCAATGTAGTATAGTGCATTCGATGCGGATTTTTAAGCTGCGTCGATCTGTGTTATCAGATTTGCGCTAGCTTAAAAATGCACCGAGATATCAACTGATATAAGTTCACACTTATATCCTCGATTTTCACCCTGAAGAATTAATTTTTTTGTTGAATAACATTGCCTATCGTCTTTGCCTTGAAAAATGGAATCTAAAAACATCTACTTTTTGCTAAATTATTTTGAAATTTTTCGAAAAAATTTTTGTCAAAATGTTTTTGGAAGCAATGTTGAGTGTACATGGAAACTCAACATACACTAATGCATCATTTTTCAAACGATCATAACTAATTTTTGTATTAAGCGTTTCTCAATGTAGTATAGTGCATTCGATGCGGATTTTTAAGCTGCGTCGATCTGTGTTATCAGATTTGCGCTAGCTTAAAAATGCACCGAGATATCAACTGATATAAGTTCACACTTATATCCTCGATTTTCACCCTGAAGAATTAATTTTTTTGTTGAATAACATTGCCTATCGTCTTTGCCTTGAAAAATGGAATCTAAAAACATCTACTTTTTGCTAAATTATTTTGAAATTTTTCGAAAAAATTTTTGTCAAAATGTTTTTGGAAGCAATGTTGAGTGTACATGGAAACTCAACATACACTAATGCATCATTTTTCAAACGATCATAACTAATTTTTGTATCAAGCGTTTTTCAATGTAGTATAGTGCATTCGATGCGGATTTTTAAGCTGCGTCGATCTGTGTTATCAGATTTGCGCTAGCTTAAAAATGCACCGAGATATCAACTGATATAAGTTCACACTTATATCCTCGATTTTCACCCTGAAGAATTAATTTTTTAGTTGAATAACCTTGTCCATCGTCTTTGCCTTGAAAAATGGAATCTAAAAACATCTACTTTTTGCTAAATTATTTTGAAATTTTTCGAAAAAATTTTTGTCAAAATGTTTTTGGAAGCAATGTTGAGTGTACATGGAAACTCAACATACACTAATGCATCATTTTTCAAACGATCATAACTAATTTTTGTATTAAGCGTTTCTCAATGTAGTATAGTGCATTCGATGCGGATTTTTAAGCTGCGTCGATCTGTGTTATCAGATTTGCGCTAGCTTAAAAATGCACCGAGATATCAACTGATATAAGTTCACACTTATATCCTCGATTTTCACCCTGAAGAATTAATTTTTTCGTTGAATAACATTGTCCATCGTCTTTGCCTTGAAAAAAGGAATCTAAAAACATCTACTTTTTGCTAAATTATTTTGAAATTTTTCGAAAAAAATTTTTGTCAAAATGTTTTTGGAAGCAATGTTGAGTGTACATGGAAACTCAACATACACTAATGCATCATTTTTCAAACGATCATAACTACTTTTTGTATCAAGCGTTTCTCAATGTAGTATAGTGCATTCGATGCGGATTTTTAAGCTGCGTCGATCTGTGTTATCAGATTTGCGCTAGCTTAAAAATGCACCGAGATATCAACTGATATAAGTTCACACTTATATCCTCGATTTTCACCCTGAAGAATTAATTTTTTCGTTGAATAACATTGTCCATCGTCTTTGCCTTGAAAAAAGGAATCTAAAAACATCTACTTTTTGCTAAATTATTTTGAAATTTTTCGAAAAAATTTTTGTCAAAATGTTTTTGGAAGCAATGTTGAGTGTACATGGAAACTCAACATACACTAATGCATCATTTTTCAAACGATCATAACTAATTTTTGTATCAAGCGTTTCTCAATGTAGTATAGTGCATTCGATGCGGATTTTTAAGCTGCGTCGATCTGTGTTATCAGATTTGCGCTAGCTTAAAATGCACCGAGATATCAACTGATATAAGTTCACACTTATATCCTCGATTTTCACCCTGAAGAATTAATTTTTTCGTTGAATAACATTGTCCATCGTCTTTGCCTTGGAAAAAGGAATCTAAAAACATCTACTTTTTGCTAAATTATTTTGAAATTTTTCGAAAAAAATTTCTGTCAAAATGTTTTTGGAAGCAATGTTGAGTGTACATGGAAACTCAACATACACTAATGCATCATTTTTCAAACGATCATAACTACTTTTTGTATCAAGCGTTTCTCAATGTAGTATAGTGCATTCGATGCGGATTTTTAAGCTGCGTCGATCTGTGTTATCAGATTTGCGCTAGCTTAAAAATGCACCGAGATATCAACTGATATAAGTTCACACTTATATCCTCGATTTTCACCCTGAAGAATTAATTTTTTCGTTGAATAACATTGTCCATCGTCTTTGCCTTGAAAAAAGGAATCTAAAAACATCTACTTTTTGCTAAATTATTTTGAAATTTTTCGAAAAAAATTTTTGTCAAAATGTTTTTGGAAGCAATGTTGAGTGTACATGGAAACTCAACATACACTAATGCATCATTTTTCAAACGATCATAACTACTTTTTGTATCAAGCGTTTCTCAATGTAGTATAGTGCATTCGATGCGGATTTTTAAGCTGCGTCGATCTGTGTTATCAGATTTGCGCTAGCTTAAAAATGCACCGAGATATCAACTGATATAAGTTCACACTTATATCCTCGATTTTCACCCTGAAGAATTAATTTTTTCGTTGAATAACATTGTCCATCGTCTTTGCCTTGAAAAAAGGAATCTAAAAACATCTACTTTTTGCTAAATTATTTTGAAATTTTTCGAAAAAATTTTTGTCAAAATGTTTTTGGAAGCAATGTTGAGTGTACATGGAAACTCAACATACACTAATGCATCATTTTTCAAACGATCATAACTAATTTTTGTATTAAGCGTTTCTCAATGTAGTATAGTGCATTCGATGCGGATTTTTAAGCTGCGTCGATCTGTGTTATCAGATTTGCGCTAGCTTAAAAATGCACCGAGATATCAACTGATATAAGTTCACACTTATATCCTCGATTTTCACCCTGAAGAATTATTTTTTTCGTTGAATAACATTGTCCATCTTCCTTGCCTTGAAAAATGGAATCTAAAAACATCTACTTTTTGCTAAATTATTTTGAAATTTTTCGAAAAAATTTTTGTCAAAATGTTTTTGGAAGCAATGTTGAGTGTACATGGAAACTCAACATACACTAATGCATCATTTTTCAAACGATCATAACTAATTTTTGTATTAAGCGTTTCTCAATGTAGTATAGTGCACTCGATGCGGATTTTTAAGCTGCGTCGATCTGTGTTATCAGATTTGCGCTAGCTTAAAAATGCACCGAGATATCAACTGATATAAGTTCACATTTATATCCTCGATTTTCAACCTGAAGAAATAATTTTTTCGTTGAATAACATTGTCCTTCGTCTTTGCCTTAAAAAAAGGAATCTAAAAACATCTACTTTTTGCTAAATTATTTTGAAATTTTTCGAAAAAATTTTTGTCAAAATGTTTTTGGAAGCAATGTTGAGTGTACATGGAAACTCAACATACACTAATGCATCATTTTTCAAACGATCATAACTAATTTTTGTATTAAGCGTTTCTCAATGTAGTATAGTGCACTCGATGCGGATTTTTAAGCTGCGTCGATCTGTGTTATCAGATTTGCGCTAGCTTAAAAATGCACCGAGATATCAACTGATATAAGTTCACACTTATATCCTCGATTTTCACCCTGAAGAATTAATTTTTTTGTTGAATAACATTGCCTATCGTCTTTGCCTTGAAAAATGGAATCTAAAAACATCTACTTTTTGCTAAATTATTTTGAAATTTTTCGAAAAAATTTTTGTCAAAATGTTTTTGGAAGCAATGTTGAGTGTACATGGAAACTCAACATACACTAATGCATCATTTTTCAAACGATCATAACTAATTTTTGTATTAAGCGTTTCTCAATGTAGTATAGTGCATTCGATGCGGATTTTTAAGCTGCGTCGATCTGTGTTATCAGATTTGCGCTAGCTTAAAATGCACCGAGATATCAACTGATATAAGTTCACACTTATATCCTCGATTTTCACCCTGAAGAATTAATTTTTTCGTTGAATAACATTGTCCATCGTCTTTGCCTTGAAAAAAGGAATCTAAAAACATCTACTTTTTGCTAAATTATTTTGAAATTTTTCGAAAAAAATTTTTGTCAAAATGTTTTTGGAAGCAATGTTGAGTGTACATGGAAACTCAACATACACTAATGCATCATTTTTCAAACGATCATAACTACTTTTTGTATCAAGCGTTTCTCAATGTAGTATAGTGCATTCGATGCGGATTTTTAAGCTGCGTCGATCTGTGTTATCAGATTTGCGCTAGCTTAAAAATGCACCGAGATATCAACTGATATAAGTTCACACTTATATCCTCGATTTTCACCCTGAAGAATTAATTTTTTCGTTGAATAACATTGTCCATCGTCTTTGCCTTGAAAAAAGGAATCTAAAAACATCTACTTTTTGCTAAATTATTTTGAAATTTTTCGAAAAAATTTTTGTCAAAATGTTTTTGGAAGCAATGTTGAGTGTACATGGAAACTCAACATACACTAATGCATCATTTTTCAAACGATCATAACTAATTTTTGTATCAAGCGTTTCTCAATGTAGTATAGTGCATTCGATGCGGATTTTTAAGCTGCGTCGATCTGTGTTATCAGATTTGCGCTAGCTTAAAATGCACCGAGATATCAACTGATATAAGTTCACACTTATATCCTCGATTTTCACCCTGAAGAATTAATTTTTTCGTTGAATAACATTGTCCATCGTCTTTGCCTTGGAAAAAGGAATCTAAAAACATCTACTTTTTGCTAAATTATTTTGAAATTTTTCGAAAAAAATTTCTGTCAAAATGTTTTTGGAAGCAATGTTGAGTGTACATGGAAACTCAACATACACTAATGCATCATTTTTCAAACGATCATAACTACTTTTTGTATCAAGCGTTTCTCAATGTAGTATAGTGCATTCGATGCGGATTTTTAAGCTGCGTCGATCTGTGTTATCAGATTTGCGCTAGCTTAAAAATGCACCGAGATATCAACTGATATAAGTTCACACTTATATCCTCGATTTTCACCCTGAAGAATTAATTTTTTCGTTGAATAACATTGTCCATCGTCTTTGCCTTGAAAAAAGGAATCTAAAAACATCTACTTTTTGCTAAATTATTTTGAAATTTTTCGAAAAAAATTTTTGTCAAAATGTTTTTGGAAGCAATGTTGAGTGTACATGGAAACTCAACATACACTAATGCATCATTTTTCAAACGATCATAACTACTTTTTGTATCAAGCGTTTCTCAATGTAGTATAGTGCATTCGATGCGGATTTTTAAGCTGCGTCGATCTGTGTTATCAGATTTGCGCTAGCTTAAAAATGCACCGAGATATCAACTGATATAAGTTCACACTTATATCCTCGATTTTCACCCTGAAGAATTAATTTTTTCGTTGAATAACATTGTCCATCGTCTTTGCCTTGAAAAAAGGAATCTAAAAACATCTACTTTTTGCTAAATTATTTTGAAATTTTTCGAAAAAATTTTTGTCAAAATGTTTTTGGAAGCAATGTTGAGTGTACATGGAAACTCAACATACACTAATGCATCATTTTTCAAACGATCATAACTAATTTTTGTATTAAGCGTTTCTCAATGTAGTATAGTGCATTCGATGCGGATTTTTAAGCTGCGTCGATCTGTGTTATCAGATTTGCGCTAGCTTAAAAATGCACCGAGATATCAACTGATATAAGTTCACACTTATATCCTCGATTTTCACCCTGAAGAATTATTTTTTTCGTTGAATAACATTGTCCATCTTCCTTGCCTTGAAAAATGGAATCTAAAAACATCTACTTTTTGCTAAATTATTTTGAAATTTTTCGAAAAAATTTTTGTCAAAATGTTTTTGGAAGCAATGTTGAGTGTACATGGAAACTCAACATACACTAATGCATCATTTTTCAAACGATCATAACTAATTTTTGTATTAAGCGTTTCTCAATGTAGTATAGTGCACTCGATGCGGATTTTTAAGCTGCGTCGATCTGTGTTATCAGATTTGCGCTAGCTTAAAAATGCACCGAGATATCAACTGATATAAGTTCACATTTATATCCTCGATTTTCAACCTGAAGAAATAATTTTTTCGTTGAATAACATTGTCCTTCGTCTTTGCCTTAAAAAAAGGAATCTAAAAACATCTACTTTTTGCTAAATTATTTTGAAATTTTTCGAAAAAATTTTTGTCAAAATGTTTTTGGAAGCAATGTTGAGTGTACATGGAAACTCAACATACACTAATGCATCATTTTTCAAACGATCATAACTAATTTTTGTATTAAGCGT
Organism: Auanema rhodensis; assembly: GCA_964057225.1. Taxonomy (NCBI): domain Eukaryota; kingdom Metazoa; phylum Nematoda; class Chromadorea; order Rhabditida; family Rhabditidae; genus Auanema; species Auanema rhodense. The sequence continues at coordinate 404,417 of OZ059895.1, forward strand.
TTCTCAATGTAGTATAGTGCACTCGATGCGGATTTTTAAGCTGCGTCGATCTATGTTATCAGATTTGCGCTAGCTTAAAAATGCACCGAGATATCAACTGATATAAGTTCACACTTATATCCTCGATTTTCAACCTGAAGAAATAATTTTTTCGTTGAATAACATTGTCCATCGTCTTTGCCTTGAAAAAAGGAATCTAAAAACATCTACTTTTTGCTAAATTATTCTGAAATTTTTCGAAAACATTTTTGTCAAAATGTTTTTGGAAGCAATGTTGAGTGTACATGGAAACTCAACATACACTAATGCATCATTTTTCAAACGATCATAACTAATTTTTGTATCAAGCGTTTCTCAATGTAGTATAGTGCATTCGATGCGGATTTTTAAGCTGCGTCGATCTGTGTTATCAGATTTGCGCTAGCTTAAAAATGCACCGAGATATCAACTGATATAAGTTCACACTTATATCCTCGATTTTCACCCTGAAGAATTAATTTTTTCGTTGAATAACATTGTCCATCGTCTTTGCCTTGAAAAAAGGAATCTAAAAACATCTACTTTTTGCTAAATTATTTTGAAATTTTTCGAAAAAATTTTTGTCAAAATGTTTTTGGAAGCAATGTTGAGTGTACATGGAAACTCAACATACACTAATGCATCATTTTTCAAACGATCATAACTAATTTTTGTATCAAGCGTTTCTCAATGTAGTATAGTGCATTCGATGCGGATTTTTAAGCTGCGTCGATCTGTGTTATCAGATTTGCGCTAGCTTAAAATGCACCGAGATATCAACTGATATAAGTTCACACTTATATCCTCGATTTTCACCCTGAAGAATTAATTTTTTCGTTGAATAACATTGTCCATCGTCTTTGCCTTGAAAAAAGGAATCTAAAAACATCTACTTTTTGCTAAATTATTTTGAAATTTTTCGAAAAAAATTTTTGTCAAAATGTTTTTGGAAGCAATGTTGAGTGTACATGGAAACTCAACATACACTAATGCATCATTTTTCAAACGATCATAACTACTTTTTGTATCAAGCGTTTCTCAATGTAGTATAGTGCATTCGATGCGGATTTTTAAGCTGCGTCGATCTGTGTTATCAGATTTGCGCTAGCTTAAAAATGCACCGAGATATCAACTGATATAAGTTCACACTTATATCCTCGATTTTCACCCTGAAGAATTAATTTTTTCGTTGAATAACATTGTCCATCGTCTTTGCCTTGAAAAAAGGAATCTAAAAACATCTACTTTTTGCTAAATTATTTTGAAATTTTTCGAAAAAAATTTCTGTCAAAATGTTTTTGGAAGCAATGTTGAGTGTACATGGAAACTCAACATACACTAATGCATCATTTTTCAAACGATCATAACTACTTTTTGTATCAAGCGTTTCTCAATGTAGTATAGTGCATTCGATGCGGATTTTTAAGCTGCGTCGATCTGTGTTATCAGATTTGCGCTAGCTTAAAAATGCACCGAGATATCAACTGATATAAGTTCACACTTATATCCTCGATTTTCACCCTGAAGAATTAATTTTTTCGTTGAATAACATTGTCCATCGTCTTTGCCTTGAAAAAAGGAATCTAAAAACATCTACTTTTTGCTAAATTATTTTGAAATTTTTCGAAAAAATTTTTGTCAAAATGTTTTTGGAAGCAATGTTGAGTGTACATGGAAACTCAACATACACTAATGCATCATTTTTCAAACGATCATAACTAATTTTTGTATTAAGCGTTTCTCAATGTAGTATAGTGCATTCGATGCGGATTTTTAAGCTGCGTCGATCTGTGTTATCAGATTTGCGCTAGCTTAAAAATGCACCGAGATATCAACTGATATAAGTTCACACTTATATCCTCGATTTTCACCCTGAAGAATTATTTTTTTCGTTGAATAACATTGTCCATCTTCCTTGCCTTGAAAAATGGAATCTAAAAACATCTACTTTTTGCTAAATTATTTTGAAATTTTTCGAAAAAATTTTTGTCAAAATGTTTTTGGAAGCAATGTTGAGTGTACATGGAAACTCAACATACACTAATGCATCATTTTTCAAACGATCATAACTAATTTTTGTATTAAGCGTTTCTCAATGTAGTATAGTGCACTCGATGCGGATTTTTAAGCTGCGTCGATCTGTGTTATCAGATTTGCGCTAGCTTAAAAATGCACCGAGATATCAACTGATATAAGTTCACATTTATATCCTCGATTTTCAACCTGAAGAAATAATTTTTTCGTTGAATAACATTGTCCTTCGTCTTTGCCTTAAAAAAAGGAATCTAAAAACATCTACTTTTTGCTAAATTATTTTGAAATTTTTCGAAAAAATTTTTGTCAAAATGTTTTTGGAAGCAATGTTGAGTGTACATGGAAACTCAACATACACTAATGCATCATTTTTCAAACGATCATAACTAATTTTTGTATTAAGCGTTTCTCAATGTAGTATAGTGCACTCGATGCGGATTTTTAAGCTGCGTCGATCTATGTTATCAGATTTGCGCTAGCTTAAAAATGCACCGAGATATCAACTGATATAAGTTCACACTTATATCCTCGATTTTCAACCTGAAGAAATAATTTTTTCGTTGAATAACATTGTCCATCGTCTTTGCCTTGAAAAAAGGAATCTAAAAACATCTACTTTTTGCTAAATTATTCTGAAATTTTTCGAAAACATTTTTGTCAAAATGTTTTTGGAAGCAATGTTGAGTGTACATGGAAACTCAACATACACTAATGCATCATTTTTCAAACGATCATAACTAATTTTTGTATCAAGCGTTTCTCAATGTAGTATAGTGCATTCGATGCGGATTTTTAAGCTGCGTCGATCTGTGTTATCAGATTTGCGCTAGCTTAAAAATGCACCGAGATATCAACTGATATAAGTTCACACTTATATCCTCGATTTTCACCCTGAAGAATTAATTTTTTCGTTGAATAACATTGTCCATCGTCTTTGCCTTGAAAAAAGGAATCTAAAAACATCTACTTTTTGCTAAATTATTTTGAAATTTTTCGAAAAAATTTTTGTCAAAATGTTTTTGGAAGCAATGTTGAGTGTACATGGAAACTCAACATACACTAATGCATCATTTTTCAAACGATCATAACTAATTTTTGTATCAAGCGTTTCTCAATGTAGTATAGTGCATTCGATGCGGATTTTTAAGCTGCGTCGATCTGTGTTATCAGATTTGCGCTAGCTTAAAATGCACCGAGATATCAACTGATATAAGTTCACACTTATATCCTCGATTTTCACCCTGAAGAATTAATTTTTTCGTTGAATAACATTGTCCATCGTCTTTGCCTTGAAAAAAGGAATCTAAAAACATCTACTTTTTGCTAAATTATTTTGAAATTTTTCGAAAAAAATTTTTGTCAAAATGTTTTTGGAAGCAATGTTGAGTGTACATGGAAACTCAACATACACTAATGCATCATTTTTCAAACGATCATAACTACTTTTTGTATCAAGCGTTTCTCAATGTAGTATAGTGCATTCGATGCGGATTTTTAAGCTGCGTCGATCTGTGTTATCAGATTTGCGCTAGCTTAAAAATGCACCGAGATATCAACTGATATAAGTTCACACTTATATCCTCGATTTTCACCCTGAAGAATTAATTTTTTCGTTGAATAACATTGTCCATCGTCTTTGCCTTGAAAAAAGGAATCTAAAAACATCTACTTTTTGCTAAATTATTTTGAAATTTTTCGAAAAAATTTTTGTCAAAATGTTTTTGGAAGCAATGTTGAGTGTACATGGAAACTCAACATACACTAATGCATCATTTTTCAAACGATCATAACTAATTTTTGTATTAAGCGTTTCTCAATGTAGTATAGTGCATTCGATGCGGATTTTTAAGCTGCGTCGATCTGTGTTATCAGATTTGCGCTAGCTTAAAAATGCACCGAGATATCAACTGATATAAGTTCACACTTATATCCTCGATTTTCACCCTGAAGAATTATTTTTTTCGTTGAATAACATTGTCCATCTTCCTTGCCTTGAAAAATGGAATCTAAAAACATCTACTTTTTGCTAAATTATTTTGAAATTTTTCGAAAAAATTTTTGTCAAAATGTTTTTGGAAGCAATGTTGAGTGTACATGGAAACTCAACATACACTAATGCATCATTTTTCAAACGATCATAACTAATTTTTGTATTAAGCGTTTCTCAATGTAGTATAGTGCACTCGATGCGGATTTTTAAGCTGCGTCGATCTGTGTTATCAGATTTGCGCTAGCTTAAAAATGCACCGAGATATCAACTGATATAAGTTCACATTTATATCCTCGATTTTCAACCTGAAGAAATAATTTTTTCGTTGAATAACATTGTCCTTCGTCTTTGCCTTAAAAAAAGGAATCTAAAAACATCTACTTTTTGCTAAATTATTTTGAAATTTTTCGAAAAAATTTTTGTCAAAATGTTTTTGGAAGCAATGTTGAGTGTACATGGAAACTCAACATACACTAATGCATCATTTTTCAAACGATCATAACTAATTTTTGTATTAAGCGTTTCTCAATGTAGTATAGTGCACTCGATGCGGATTTTTAAGCTGCGTCGATCTGTGTTATCAGATTTGCGCTAGCTTAAAAATGCACCGAGATATCAACTGATATAAGTTCACACTTATATCCTCGATTTTCAACCTGAAGAAATAATTTTTTCGTTGAATAACATTGTCCATCGTCTTTGCCTTGAAAAAAGGAATCTAAAAACATCTACTTTTTGCTAAATTATTCTGAAATTTTTCGAAAACATTTTTGTCAAAATGTTTTTGGAAGCAATGTTGAGTGTACATGGAAACTCAACATACACTAATGCATCATTTTTCAAACGATCATAACTAATTTTTGTATTAAGCGTTTCTCAATGTAGTATAGTGCACTCGATGCGGATTTTTAAGCTGCGTCGATCTGTGTTATCAGATTTGCGCTAGCTTAAAAATGCACCGAGATATCAACTGATATAAGTTCACATTTATATCCTCGATTTTCAACCTGAAGAAATAATTTTTTCGTTGAATAACATTGTCCTTCGTCTTTGCCTTAAAAAAAGGAATCTAAAAACATCTACTTTTTGCTAAATTATTTTGAAATTTTTCGAAAAAATTTTTGTCAAAATGTTTTTGGAAGCAATGTTGAGTGTACATGGAAACTCAACATACACTAATGCATCATTTTTCAAACGATCATAACTAATTTTTGTATTAAGCGTTTCTCAATGTAGTATAGTGCACTCGATGCGGATTTTTAAGCTGCGTCGATCTGTGTTATCAGATTTGCGCTAGCTTAAAAATGCACCGAGATATCAACTGATATAAGTTCACACTTATATCCTCGATTTTCAACCTGAAGAAATAATTTTTTCGTTGAATAACATTGTCCATCGTCTTTGCCTTGAAAAAAGGAATCTAAAAACATCTACTTTTTGCTAAATTATTCTGAAATTTTTCGAAAACATTTTTGTCAAAATGTTTTTGGAAGCAATGTTGAGTGTACATGGAAACTCAACATACACTAATGCATCATTTTTCAAACGATCATAACTAATTTTTGTATTAAGCGTTTCTCAATGTAGTATAGTGCATTCGATGCGGATTTTTAAGCTGCGTCGATCTGTGTTATCAGATTTGCGCTAGCTTAAAAATGCACCGAGATATCAACTGATATAAGTTCACACTTATATCCTCGATTTTCACCCTGAAGAATTATTTTTTTCGTTGAATAACATTGTCCATCGTCCTTGCCTTGAAAAATGGAATCTAAAAACATCTACTTTTTGCTAAATTATTTTGAAATTTTTCGAAAAAATTTTTGTCAAAATGTTTTTGGAAGCAATGTTGAGTGTACATGGAAACTCAACATACACTAATGCATCATTTTTCAAACGATCATAACTAATTTTTGTATCAAGCGTTTCTCAATGTAGTATAGTGCATTCGATGCGGATTTTTAAGCTGCGTCGATCTGTGTTATCAGATTTGCGCTAGCTTAAAAATGCACCGAGATATCAACTGATATAAGTTCACACTTATATCCTCGATTTTCACCCTGAAGAATTAATTTTTTCGTTGAATAACATTGTCCATTGTCTTTGCCTTGAAAAAAGGAATCTAAAAACATCTACTTTTTGCTAAATTATTTTGAAATTTTTCGAAAAAATTTTTGTCAAAATGTTTTTGGAAGCAATGTTGAGTGTACATGGAAACTCAACATACACTAATGCATCATTTTTCAAACGATCATAACTAATTTTTGTATTAAGCGTTTCTCAATGTAGTATAGTGCATTCGATGCGGATTTTTAAGCTGCGTCGATCTGTGTTATCAGATTTGCGCTAGCTTAAAAATGCACCGAGATATCAACTGATATAAGTTCACACTTATATCCTCGATTTTCAACCTGAAGAAATAATTTTTTCGTTGAATAACATTGTCCATCGTCTTTGCCTTGAAAAAAGGAATCTAAAAACATCTACTTTTTGCTAAATTATTCTGAAATTTTTCGAAAACATTTTTGTCAAAATGTTTTTGGAAGCAATGTTGAGTGTACATGGAAACTCAACATACACTAATGCATCATTTTTCAAACGATCATAACTAATTTTTGTATTAAGCGTTTCTCAATGTAGTATAGTGCATTCGATGCGGATTTTTAAGCTGCGTCGATCTGTGTTATCAGATTTGCGCTAGCTTAAAAATGCACCGAGATATCAACTGATATAAGTTCACACTTATATCCTCGATTTTCACCCTGAAGAATTATTTTTTTCGTTGAATAACATTGTCCATCGTCCTTGCCTTGAAAAATGGAATCTAAAAACATCTACTTTTTGCTAAATTATTTTGAAATTTTTCGAAAAAATTTTTGTCAAAATGTTTTTGGAAGCAATGTTGAGTGTACATGGAAACTCAACATACACTAATGCATCATTTTTCAAACGATCATAACTAATTTTTGTATCAAGCGTTTCTCAATGTAGTATAGTGCATTCGATGCGGATTTTTAAGCTGCGTCGATCTGTGTTATCAGATTTGCGCTAGCTTAAAAATGCACCGAGATATCAACTGATATAAGTTCACACTTATATCCTCGATTTTCACCCTGAAGAATTAATTTTTTCGTTGAATAACATTGTCCATTGTCTTTGCCTTGAAAAAAGGAATCTAAAAACATCTACTTTTTGCTAAATTATTTTGAAATTTTTCGAAAAAATTTTTGTCAAAATGTTTTTGGAAGCAATGTTGAGTGTACATGGAAACTCAACATACACTAATGCATCATTTTTCAAACGATCATAACTAATTTTTGTATTAAGCGTTTCTCAATGTAGTATAGTGCATTCGATGCGGATTTTTAAGCTGCGTCGATCTGTGTTATCAGATTTGCGCTAGCTTAAAAATGCACCGAGATATCAACTGATATAAGTTCACACTTATATCCTCGATTTTCACCCTGAAGAATTAATTTTTTTGTTGAATAACATTGCCTATCGTCTTTGCCTTGAAAAATGGAATCTAAAAACATCTACTTTTTGCTAAATTATTTTGAAATTTTTCGAAAAAATTTTTGTCAAAATGTTTTTGGAAGCAATGTTGAGTGTACATGGAAACTCAACATACACTAATGCATCATTTTTCAAACGATCATAACTAATTTTTGTATCAAGCGTTTTTCAATGTAGTATAGTGCATTCGATGCGGATTTTTAAGCTGCGTCGATCTGTGTTATCAGATTTGCGCTAGCTTAAAAATGCACCGAGATATCAACTGATATAAGTTCACACTTATATCCTCGATTTTCACCCTGAAGAATTAATTTTTTAGTTGAATAACCTTGTCCATCGTCTTTGCCTTGAAAAATGGAATCTAAAAACATCTACTTTTTGCTAAATTATTTTGAAATTTTTCGAAAAAATTTTTGTCAAAATGTTTTTGGAAGCAATGTTGAGTGTACATGGAAACTCAACATACACTAATGCATCATTTTTCAAACGATCATAACTAATTTGTGTATTAAGCGTTTCTCAATGTAGTATAGTGCATTCGATTCGGATTTTTAAGCTGCGTCGATCTGTGTTATCAGATTTGCGCTAGCTTAAAAATGCACCGAGATATCAACTGATATAAGTTCACACTTATATCCTCGATTTTCACCCTGAAGAACTAATTTTTTCGTTGAATAACATTGTCCATTGTCTTTGCCTTGAAAAAAGGAATCTAAAAACATCTACTTTTTGCTAAATTATTCTGAAATTTTTCGAAAAAATTTTTGTCAAAATGTTTTTGGAAGCAATGTTGAGTGTACATGGAAACTCAACATACACTAATGCATCATTTTTCAAACGATCATAACTAATTTTTGTATTAAGCGTTTCTCAATGTAGTATAGTGCATTCGATGCGGATTTTTAAGCTGCGTCGATCTGTGTTATCAGATTTGCGCTAGCTTAAAAATGCACCGAGATATCAACTGATATAAGTTCACACTTATATCCTCGATTTTCACCCTGAAGAATTAATTTTTTTGTTGAATAACATTGCCTATCGTCTTTGCCTTGGAAAATGGAATCTAAAAACATCTACTTTTTGCTAAATTATTTTGAAATTTTTTGAAAAAATTTTTGTCAAAATGTTTTTGGAAGCAATGTTGAGTGTACATGGAAACTCAACATACACTAATGCATCATTTTTCAAACGATCATAACTAATTTTTGTATTAAGCGTTTCTCAATGTAGTATAGTGCATTCGATTCGGATTTTTAAGCTGCGTCGATCTGTGTTATCAGATTTGCGCTAGCTTAAAAATGCACCGAGATATCAACTGATATAAGTTCACACTTATATCCTCAATTTTCACCCTGAAGAATTAATTTTTTCGTTGAATAACATTGTCTATCGTCTTTGCCTTGAAAAATGGAATCTAAAAACATCTACTTTTTGCTAAATTATTTTGAAAATTTTCGAAAAAATTTTTGTCAAAATGTTTTTGGAAGCAATGTTGAGTGTACATGGAAACTCAACATACACTAATGCATCATTTTTCAAACGATCATAACTAATTTTTGTATTAAGCGTTTCTCAATGTAGTATAGTGCATTCGATGCGGATTTTTAAGCTGCGTCGATCTGTGTTATCAGATTTGCGCTAGCTTAAAAGTGCACCGAGATATCAACTGATATAAGTTCACACTTATATCCTCGATTTTCACCCTGAAGAATTATTTTTTTCGTTGAATAACATTGTCCATCGTCCTTGCCTTGAAAAATGGAATCTAAAAACATCTACTTTTTGCTAAATTATTTTGAAATTTTTCGAAAAAATTTTTGTCAAAATGTTTTTGGAAGCAATGTTGAGTGTACATGGAAACTCAACATACACTAATGCATCATTTTTCAAACGATCATAACTAATTTTTGTATCAAGCGTTTCTCAATGTAGTATAGTGCATTCGATGCGAATTTTTAAGCTGCGTCGATCTGTGTTATCAGATTTGCGCTAGCTTAAAAATGCACCGAGATATCAACTGATATAAGTTCACACTTATATCCTCGATTTTCACCCTGAAGAATTAATTTTTTCGTTGAATAACATTGTCCATCGTCTTTGCCTTGAAAAAAGGAATCTAAAAACATCTACTTTTTGCTAAATTATTTTGAAATTTTTCGAAAAAATTTTTGTCAAAATGTTTTTGGAAGCAATGTTGAGTGTACATGGAAACTCAACATACACTAATGCATCATTTTTCAAACGATCATAACTAATTTTTGTATCAAGCGTTTCTCAATGTAGTATAGTGCATTCGATGCGGATTTTTAAGCTGCGTCGATCTGTGTTATCAGATTTGCGCTAGCTTAAAAATGCACCGAGATATCAACTGATATAAGTTCACACTTATATCCTCGATTTTCACCCTGAAGAATTAATTTTTTCGTTGAATAACATTGTCCATCGTCTTTGCCTTGAAAAAAGGAATCTAAAAACATCTACTTTTTGCTAAATTATTTTGAAATTTTTCGAAAAAATTTTTGTCAAAATGTTTTTGGAAGCAATGTTGAGTGTACATGGAAACTCAACATACACTAATGCATCATTTTTCAAACGATCATAACTAATTTTTGTATCAAGCGTTTCTCAATGTAGTATAGTGCATTCGATGCGGATTTTTAAGCTGCGTCGATCTGTGTTATCAGATTTGCGCTAGCTTAAAAATGCACCGAGATATCAACTGATATAAGTTCACACTTATATCCTCGATTTTCACCCTGAAGAATTAATTTTTTCGTTGAATAACATTGTCCATCGTCTTTGCCTTGAAAAAAGGAATCTAAAAACATCTACTTTTTGCTAAATTATTTTGAAATTTTTCGAAAAAATTTTTGTCAAAATGTTTTTGGAAGCAATGTTGAGTGTACATGGAAACTCAACATACACTAATGCATCATTTTTCAAACGATCATAACTAATTTTTGTATCAAGCGTTTCTCAATGTAGTATAGTGCATTCGATGCGAATTTTTAAGCTGCGTCGATCTGTGTTATCAGATTTGCGCTAGCTTAAAAATGCACCGAGATATCAACTGATATAAGTTCACACTTATATCCTCGATTTTCACCCTGAAGAATTAATTTTTTCGTTGAATAACATTGTCCATCGTCTTTGCCTTGAAAAAAGGAATCTAAAAACATCTACTTTTTGCTAAATTATTTTGAAATTTTTCGAAAAAATTTTTGTCAAAATGTTTTTGGAAGCAATGTTGAGTGTACATGGAAACTCAACATACACTAATGCATCATTTTTCAAACGATCATAACTAATTTTTGTATCAAGCGTTTCTCAATGTAGTATAGTGCATTCGATGCGGATTTTTAAGCTGCGTCGATCTGTGTTATCAGATTTGCGCTAGCTTAAAAATGCACCGAGATATCAACTGATATAAGTTCACACTTATATCCTCGATTTTCACCCTGAAGAATTAATTTTTTCGTTGAATAACATTGTCCATCGTCTTTGCCTTGAAAAAAGGAATCTAAAAACATCTACTTTTTGCTAAATTATTTTGAAATTTTTCGAAAAAATTTTTGTCAAAATGTTTTTGGAAGCAATGTTGAGTGTACATGGAAACTCAACATACACTAATGCATCATTTTTCAAACGATCATAACTAATTTTGTATCAAGCGTTTCTCAATGTAGTATAGTGCATTCGATGCGGATTTTTAAGCTGCGTCGATCTGTGTTATCAGATTTGCGCTAGCTTAAAAATGCACCGAGATATCAACTGATATAAGTTCACACTTATATCCTCGATTTTCACCCTGAAGAATTAATTTTTTCGTTGAATAACATTGTCCATCGTCTTTGCCTTGAAAAAAGGAATCTAAAAACATCTACTTTTTGCTAAATTATTTTGAAATTTTTCGAAAAAATTTTTGTCAAAATGTTTTTGGAAGCAATGTTGAGTGTACATGGAAACTCAACATACACTAATGCATCATTTTTCAAACGATCATAACTAATTTTTGTATCAAGCGTTTCTCAATGTAGTATAGTGCATTCGATGCGGATTTTTAAGCTGCGTCGATCTGTGTTATCAGATTTGCGCTAGCTTAAAAATGCACCGAGATATCAACTGATATAAGTTCACACTTATATCCTCGATTTTCACCCTGAAGAATTAATTTTTTTGTTGAATAACATTGCCTATCGTCTTTGCCTTGAAAAATGGAATCTAAAAACATCTACTTTTTGCTAAATTATTTTGAAATTTTTCGAAAAAATTTTTGTCAAAATGTTTTTGGAAGCAATGTTGAGTGTATATGGAAACTCAACATACACTAATGCATCATTTTTCAAACGATCATAACTAATTTTTGTATTAAGCGTTTCTCAATGTAGTATAGTGCATTCGATGCGGATTTTTAAGCTGCGTCGATCTGTGTTATCAGATTTGCGCTAGCTTAAAAATGCACCGAGATATCAACTGATATAAGTTCACACTTATATCCTCGATTTTCACCCTGAAGAATTAATTTTTTTGTTGAATAACATTGCCTATCGTCTTTGCCTTGAAAAATGGAATCTAAAAACATCTACTTTTTGCTAAATTATTTTGAAATTTTTTGAAAAAATTTTTGTCAAAATGTTTTTGGAAGCAATGTTGAGTGTACATGGAAACTCAACATACACTAATGCATCATTTTTCAAACAATCATAACTAATTTTTGTATCAAGCGTTTCTCAATGTAGTATAGTGCATTCGATGCAAATTGTTAAGCTGCGTCGATCTGTGTTATCAGATTTGCGCTAGCTTAAAAATGCACCGAGATATCAACTGATATAAGTTCACACTTATATCCTCAATTTTCACCCTGAAGAATTAATTTTTTCGTTGAATAACATTGTCTATCGTCTTTGCCTTGAAAAATGGAATCTAAAAACATCTACTTTTTGCTAAATTATTTTGAAAATTTTCGAAAAAATTTTTGTCAAAATGTTTTTGGAAGCAATGTTGAGTGTACATGGAAACTCAACATACACTAATGCATCATTTTTCAAACGATCATAACTAATTTTTGTATTAAGCGTTTCTCAATGTAGTATAGTGCATTCGATGCGGATTTTTAAGCTGCGTCGATCTGTGTTATCAGATTTGCGCTAGCTTAAAAATGCACCGAGATATCAACTGATATAAGTTCACACTTATATCCTCGATTTTCACCCTGAAGAATTATTTTTTTCGTTGAATAACATTGTCCATCGTCTTTGCCTTGAAAAAAGGAATCTAAAAACATCTACTTTTTGCTAAATTATTTTGAAATTTTTCGAAAAAATTTTTGTCAAAATGTTTTTGGAAGCAATGTTGAGTGTACATGGAAACTCAACATACACTAATGCATCATTTTTCAAACGATCATAACTAATTTTTGTATTAAGCGTTTCTCAATGTAGTATAGTGCATTCGATGCGGATTTTTAAGCTGCGTCGATCTGTGTTATCAGATTTGCGCTAGCTTAAAAATGCACCGAGATATCAACTGATATAAGTTCACACTTATATCCTCGATTTTCACCCTGAAGAATTATTTTTTTCGTTGAATAACATTGTCCATCGTCCTTGCCTTGAAAAATGGAATCTAAAAACATCTACTTTTTGCTAAATTATTTTGAAATTTTTCGAAAAAATTTTTGTCAAAATGTTTTTGGAAGCAATGTTGAGTGTACATGGAAACTCAACATACACTAATGCATCATTTTTCAAACGATCATAACTAATTTTTGTATCAAGCGTTTCTCAATGTAGTATAGTGCATTCGATGCGAATTTTTAAGCTGCGTCGATCTGTGTTATCAGATTTGCGCTAGCTTAAAAATGCACCGAGATATCAACTGATATAAGTTCACACTTATATCCTCGATTTTCACCCTGAAGAATTAATTTTTTCGTTGAATAACATTGTCCATCGTCTTTGCCTTGAAAAAAGGAATCTAAAAACATCTACTTTTTGCTAAATTATTTTGAAATTTTTCGAAAAAATTTTTGTCAAAATGTTTTTGGAAGCAATGTTGAGTGTACATGGAAACTCAACATACACTAATGCATCATTTTTCAAACGATCATAACTAATTTTTGTATCAAGCGTTTCTCAATGTAGTATAGTGCATTCGATGCGGATTTTTAAGCTGCGTCGATCTGTGTTATCAGATTTGCGCTAGCTTAAAAATGCACCGAGATATCAACTGATATAAGTTCACACTTATATCCTCGATTTTCACCCTGAAGAATTAATTTTTTCGTTGAATAACATTGTCCATCGTCTTTGCCTTGAAAAAAGGAATCTAAAAACATCTACTTTTTGCTAAATTATTTTGAAATTTTTCGAAAAAATTTTTGTCAAAATGTTTTTGGAAGCAATGTTGAGTGTACATGGAAACTCAACATACACTAATGCATCATTTTTCAAACGATCATAACTAATTTTTGTATTAAGCGTTTCTCAATGTAGTATAGTGCATTCGATGCGGATTTTTAAGCTGCGTCGATCTGTGTTATCAGATTTGCGCTAGCTTAAAAATGCACCGAGATATCAACTGATATAAGTTCACACTTATATCCTCGATTTTCACCCTGAAGAATTAATTTTTTTGTTGAATAACATTGCCTATCGTCTTTGCCTTGAAAAATGGAATCTAAAAACATCTACTTTTTGCTAAATTATTTTGAAATTTTTCGAAAAAATTTTTGTCAAAATGTTTTTGGAAGCAATGTTGAGTGTACATGGAAACTCAACATACACTAATGCATCATTTTTCAAACGATCATAACTAATTTTTGTATCAAGCGTTTTTCAATGTAGTATAGTGCATTCGATGCGGATTGTTAAGCTGCGTCGATCTGTGTTATCAGATTTGCGCTAGCTTAAAAATGCACCGAGATATCAACTGATATAAGTTCACACTTATATCCTCGATTTTCACCCTGAAGAATTAATTTTTTAGTTGAATAACCTTGTCCATCGTCTTTGCCTTGAAAAATGGAATCTAAAAACATCTACTTTTTGCTAAATTATTTTGAAATTTTTCGAAAAAATTTTTGTCAAAATGTTTTTGGAAGCAATGTTGAGTGTACATGGAAACTCAACATACACTAATGCATCATTTTTCAAACGATCATAACTAATTTGTGTATTAAGCGTTTCTCAATGTAGTATAGTGCATTCGATTTGGATTTTTAAGCTGCGTCGATCTGTGTTATCAGATTTGCGCTAGCTTAAAAATGCACCGAGATATCAACTGATATAAGTTCACACTTATATCCTCGATTTTCACCCTGAAGAATTAATTTTTTCGTTGAATAACATTGTCCATTGTCTTTGCCTTGAAAAAAGGAATCTAAAAACATCTACTTTTTGCTAAATTATTCTGAAATTTTTCGAAAAAATTTTTGTCAAAATGTTTTTGGAAGCAATGTTGAGTGTACATGGAAACTCAACATACACTAATGCATCATTTTTCAAACGATCATAACTAATTTTTGTATTAAGCGTTTCTCAATGTAGTATAGTGCATTCGATGCGGATTTTTAAGCTGCGTCGATCTGTGTTATCAGATTTGCGCTAGCTTAAAAATGCACCGAGATATCAACTGATATAAGTTCACACTTATATCCTCGATTTTCACCCTGAAGAATTAATTTTTTTGTTGAATAACATTGCCTATCGTCTTTGCCTTGAAAAATGGAATCTAAAAACATCTACTTTTTGCTAAATTATTTTGAAATTTTTCGAAAAAATTTTTGTCAAAATGTTTTTGGAAGCAATGTTGAGTGTACATGGAAACTCAACATACACTAATGCATCATTTTTCAAACAATCATAACTAATTTTTGTATCAAGCGTTTCTCAATGTAGTATAGTGCATTCGATGCAAATTGTTAAGTTGCGTCGATCTGTGTTATCAGATTTGCGCTAGCTTAAAAATGCACCGAGATATCAACTGATATAAGTTCACACTTATATCCTCAATTTTCACCCTGAAGAATTAATTTTTTCGTTGAATAACATTGTCTATCGTCTTTGCTTTGAAAAATGGAATCTAAAAACATCTACTTTTTGCTAAATTATTTTGAAAATTTTCGAAAAAATTTTTGTCAAAATGTTTTTGGAAGCAATGTTGAGTGTACATGGAAACTCAACATACACTAATGCATCATTTTTCAAACGATCATAACTAATTTTTGTATTAAGCGTTTCTTAATGTTGTATAGTGCATTCGATGCGGATTTTTAAGCTGCGTCGATCTGTGTTATCAGATTTGCGCTAGCTTAAAAATGCACCGAGATATCAACTGATATAAGTTCACACTTATATCCTCGATTTTCACCCTGAAGAATTATTTTTTTCGTTGAATATTATTGTCCATCGTCCTTGCCTTGAAAAATGGAATCTAAAAACATCTACTTTTTGCTAAATTATTTTGAAAATTTTCGAAAAAATTTTTGTCAAAATGTTTTTGGAAGCAATGTTGAGTGTACATGGAAACTCAACATACACTAATGCATCATTTTTCAAACGATCATAACTAATTTTTGTATTAAGCGTTTCTCAATGTAGTATAGTGCATTCGATGCGGATTTTTAAGCTGCGTCGATCTGTGTTATCAGATTTGCGCTAGCTTAAAAATGCACCGAGATATCAACTGATATAAGTTCACACTTATATCCTCGATTTTCACCCTGAAGAATTAATTTTTTTGTTGAATAACATTGCCTATCGTCTTTGCCTTGAAAAATGGAATCTAAAAACATCTACTTTTTGCTAAATTATTTTGAAATTTTTCGAAAAAATTTTTGTCAAAATGTTTTTGGAAGCAATGTTGAGTGTACATGGAAACTCAACATACACTAATGCATCATTTTTCAAACGATCATAACTAATTTTTGTATCAAGCGTTTTTCAATGTAGTATAGTGCATTCGATGCGGATTGTTAAGCTGCGTCGATCTGTGTTATCAGATTTGCGCTAGCTTAAAAATGCACCGAGATATCAACTGATATAAGTTCACACTTATATCCTCGATTTTCACCCTGAAGAATTATTTTTTTCGTTGAATATTATTGTCCATCGTCCTTGCCTTGAAAAATGGAATCTAAAAACATCTACTTTTTGCTAAATTATTTTGAAAATTTTCGAAAAAATTTTTGTCAAAATGTTTTTGGAAGCAATGTTGAGTGTACATGGAAACTCAACATACACTAATGCATCATTTTTCAAACGATCATAACTAATTTTTGTATTAAGCGTTTCTCAATGTAGTATAGTGCATTCGATGCGGATTTTTAAGCTGCGTCGATCTGTGTTATCAGATTTGCGCTAGCTTAAAAATGCACCGAGATATCAACTGATATAAGTTCACACTTATATCCTCGATTTTCACCCTGAAGAATTAATTTTTTTGTTGAATAACATTGCCTATCGTCTTTGCCTTGAAAAATGGAATCTAAAAACATCTACTTTTTGCTAAATTATTTTGAAATTTTTCGAAAAAATTTTTGTCAAAATGTTTTTGGAAGCAATGTTGAGTGTACATGGAAACTCAACATACACTAATGCATCATTTTTCAAACGATCATAACTAATTTTTGTATCAAGCGTTTTTCAATGTAGTATAGTGCATTCGATGCGGATTGTTAAGCTGCGTCGATCTGTGTTATCAGATTTGCGCTAGCTTAAAAATGCACCGAGATATCAACTGATATAAGTTCACACTTATATCCTCGATTTTCACCCTGAAGAATTAATTTTTTAGTTGAATAACCTTGTCCATCGTCTTTGCCTTGAAAAATGGAATCTAAAAACATCTACTTTTTGCTAAATTATTTTGAAATTTTTCGAAAAAATTTTTGTCAAAATGTTTTTGGAAGCAATGTTGAGTGTACATGGAAACTCAACATACACTAATGCATCATTTTTCAAACGATCATAACTAATTTGTGTATTAAGCGTTTCTCAATGTAGTATAGTGCATTCGATTCGGATTTTTAAGCTGCGTCGATCTGTGTTATCAGATTTGCGCTAGCTTAAAAATGCACCGAGATATCAACTGATATAAGTTCACACTTATATCCTCGATTTTCACCCTGAAGAATTAATTTTTTCGTTGAATAACATTGTCCATTGTCTTTGCCTTGAAAAAAGGAATCTAAAAACATCTACTTTTTGCTAAATTATTCTGAAATTTTTCGAAAAAATTTTTGTCAAAATGTTTTTGGAAGCAATGTTGAGTGTACATGGAAACTCAACATACACTAATGCATCATTTTTCAAACGATCATAACTAATTTTTGTATTAAGCGTTTCTCAATGTAGTATAGTGCATTCGATGCGGATTTTTAAGCTGCGTCGATCTGTGTTATCAGATTTGCGCTAGCTTAAAAATGCACCGAGATATCAACTGATATAAGTTCACACTTATATCCTCGATTTTCACCCTGAAGAATTAATTTTTTTGTTGAATAACATTGCCTATCGTCTTTGCCTTGAAAAATGGAATCTAAAAACATCTACTTTTTGCTAAATTATTTTGAAATTTTTCGAAAAAATTTTTGTCAAAATGTTTTTGGAAGCAATGTTGAGTGTACATGGAAACTCAACATACACTAATGCATCATTTTTCAAACAATCATAACTGATTTTTGTATCAAGCGTTTCTCAATGTAGTATAGTGCATTCGATGCAAATTGTTAAGCTGCGTCGATCTGTGTTATCAGATTTGCGCTAGCTTAAAAATGCACCGAGATATCAACTGATATAAGTTCACACTTATATCCTCAATTTTCACCCTGAAGAATTAATTTTTTCGTTGAATAACATTGTCTATCGTCTTTGCTTTGAAAAATGGAATCTAAAAACATCTACTTTTTGCTAAATTATTTTGAAAATTTTCGAAAAAATTTTTGTCAAAATGTTTTTGGAAGCAATGTTGAGTGTACATGGAAACTCAACATACACTAATGCATCATTTTTCAAACGATCATAACTAATTTTTGTATTAAGCGTTTCTTAATGTTGTATAGTGCATTCGATGCGGATTTTTAAGCTGCGTCGATCTGTGTTATCAGATTTGCGCTAGCTTAAAAATGCACCGAGATATCAACTGATATAAGTTCACACTTATATCCTCGATTTTCACCCTGAAGAATTATTTTTTTCGTTGAATAACATTGTCCATCGTCCTTGCCTTGAAAAATGGAATCTAAAAACATCTACTTTTTGCTAAATTATTTTGAAATTTTTCGAAAAAATTTTTGTCAAAATGTTTTTGGAAGCAATGTTGAGTGTACATGGAAACTCAACATACACTAATGCATCATTTTTCAAACGATCATAACTAATTTTTGTATCAAGCGTTTCTCAATGTAGTATAGTGCATTCGATGCGGATTTTTAAGCTGCGTCGATCTGTGTTATCAGATTTGCGCTAGCTTAAAAATGCACCGAGATATTAACTGATATAAGTTCACACTTATATCCTCGATTTTCACCCTGAAAAACTAATTTTTTTGTTGAATAACATTGTCCATCGTCCTTGCCTTGAAAAATGGAATCTAAAAACATCTACTTTTTGCTAAATTATTTTGAAATTTTTCGAAAAAATTTTTGTCAAAATGTTTTTGGAAGCAATGTTGAGTGTACATGGAAACTCAACATACACTAATGCATCATTTTTCAAACGATCATAACTAATTTTTGTATCAAGCGTTTCTCAATGTAGTATAGTGCATTCGATGCGGATTTTTAAGCTGCGTCGATCTGTGTTATCAGATTTGCGCTAGCTTAAAATGCACCGAGATATCAACTGATATAAGTTCACACTTATATCCTCGATTTTCACCCTGAAGAATTAATTTTTTCGTTGAATAACATTGTCCATCGTCTTTGCCTTGAAAAAAGGAATCTAAAAACATCTACTTTTTGCTAAATTATTTTGAAATTTTTCGAAAAAAATTTTTGTCAAAATGTTTTTGGAAGCAATGTTGAGTGTACATGGAAACTCAACATACACTAATGCATCATTTTTCAAACGATCATAACTAATTTTTGTATCAAGCGTTTCTCAATGTAGTATAGTGCATTCGATGCGGATTTTTAAGCTGCGTCGATCTGTGTTATCAGATTTGCGCTAGCTTAAAAATGCACCGAGATATCAACTGATATAAGTTCACACTTATATCCTCGATTTTCACCCTGAAGAATTAATTTTTTCGTTGAATAACATTGTCCATCGTCTTTGCCTTGAAAAAAGGAATCTAAAAACATCTACTTTTTGCTAAATTATTTTGAAGTTTTTCGAAAAAATTTTTGTCAAAATGTTTTTGGAAGCAATGTTGAGTGTACATGGAAACTCAACATACACTAATGCATCATTTTTCAAACGATCATAACTAATTTTTGTATTAAGCGTTTCTCAATGTAGTATAGTGCATTCGATGCGGATTTTTAAGCTGCGTCGATCTGTGTTATCAGATTTGCGCTAGCTTAAAAATGCACCGAGATATCAACTGATATAAGTTCACACTTATATCCTCGATTTTCACCCTGAAGAATTAATTTTTTCGTTGAATAACATTGTCCATCGTCCTTGCCTTGAAAAATGGAATCTAAAAACATCTACTTTTTGCTAAATTATTTTGAAATTTTTCGAAAAAATTTTTGTCAAAATGTTTTTGGAAGCAATGTTGAGTGTACATGGAAACTCAACATACACTAATGCATCATTTTTCAAACGATCATAACTAATTTTTGTATTAAGCGTTTCTCAATGTAGTATAGTGCATTCGATGCGGATTTTTAAGCTGCGTCGATCTGTGTTATCAGATTTGCGCTAGCTTAAAAATGCACCGAGATATCAACTGATATAAGTTCACACTTATATCCTCGATTTTCACCCTGAAGAATTAATTTTTTCGTTGAATAACATTGTCCATTGTCTTTGCCTTGAAAAAAGGAATCTAAAAACTTCTACTTTTTGCTAAATTATTTTGAAATTTTTCGAAAAAATTTTTGTCAAAATGTTTTTGGAAGCAATGTTGAGTGTACATGGAAACTCAACATACACTAATGCATCATTTTTCAAACGATCATAACTAATTTGTGTATTAAGCGTTTCTCAATGTAGTATAGTGCATTCGATGCGGATTTTTAAGCTGCGTCGATCTGTGTTATCAGATTTGCGCTAGCTTAAAAATGCACCGAGATATCAACTGATATAAGTTCACACTTATATCCTCGATTTTCACCCTGAAGAATTAATTTTTTCGTTGAATAACATTGTCCATTGTCTTTGCCTTGAAAAAAGGAATCTAAAAACTTCTACTTTTTGCTAAATTATTTTGAAATTTTTCGAAAAAATTTTTGTCAAAATGTTTTTGGAAGCAATGTTGAGTGTACATGGAAACTCAACATACACTAATGCATCATTTTTCAAACGATCATAACTAATTTTTGTATTAAGCGTTTCTCAATGTAGTATAGTGCATTCGATGCGGATTTTTAAGCTGCGTCGATCTGTGTTATCAGATTTGCGCTAGCTTAAAAATGCACCGAGATATCAACTGATATAAGTTCACACTTATATCCTCAATTTTCACCCTGAAGAATTAATTTTTTCGTTGAATAACATTGTCCATCGTCTTTGCCTTGAAAAATGGAATCTAAAAACATCTACTTTTTGCTAAATTATTTTGAAATTTTTCGAAAAAATTTTTGTCAAAATGTTTTTGGAAGCAATGTTGAGTGTACATGGAAACTCAACATACACTAATGCATCATTTTTCAAACGATCATGACTAATTTTTGTATTAAGCGTTTCTCAATGTAGTATAGTGCATTCGATGCGGATTTTTAAGCTGCGTCGATCTGTGTTATCAGATTTGCGCTAGCTTAAAAATGCACCGAGATATCAACTGATATAAGTTCACACTTATATCCTCGATTTTCACCCTGAAGAATTAATTTTTTCGTTGAATAACATTGTCCATCGTCTTTGCCTTGAAAAATGGAATCTAAAAACATCTACTTTTTGCTAAATTATTTTGAAATTTTTCGAAAAAATTTTTGTCAAAATGTTTTTGGAAGCAATGTTGAGTGTACATGGAAACTCAACATACACTAATGCATCATTTTTCAAACGATCATAACTAATTTTTGTATCAAGCGTTTCTCAATGTAGTATAGTGCATTTGATGCGAATTTTTAAGCTGCGTCGATCTGTGTTATCAGATTTGCGCTAGCTTAAAAATGCACCGAGATATCAACTGATATAAGTTCACACTTATATCCTCGATTTTCACCCTGAAGAATTAATTTTTTCGTTGAATAACATTGTCCATCGTCTTTGCCTTGAAAAATGGAATCTAAAAACATCTACTTTTTGCTAAATTATTTTGAAATTTTTCGAAAAAATTTTTGTCAAAATGTTTTTGGAAGCAATGTTGAGTGTACATGGAAACTCAACATACACTAATGCATCATTTTTCAAACGATCATAACTAATTTGTGTATTAAGCGTTTCTCAATGTAGTATAGTGCATTCGATGCGGATTTTTAAGCTGCGTCGATCTGTGTTATCAGATTTGCGCTAGCTTAAAAATGCACCGAGATATCAACTGATATAAGTTCACACTTATATCCTCGATTTTCACCCTGAAGAATTAATTTTTTCGTTTAATAACATTGTCCATCGTCTTTGCCTTGAAAAATGGAATCTAAAAACATCTACTTTTTGCTAAATTATTTTGAAATTTTTCGAAAAAATTTTTGTCAAAATGTTTTTGGAAGCAATGTTGAGTGTACATGGAAACTCAACATACACTAATGCATCATTTTTCAAACGATCATAACTAATTTGTGTATTAAGCGTTTCTCAATGTAGTATAGTGCATTCGATGCGGATTTTTAAGCTGCGTCGATCTGTGTTATCAGATTTGCGCTAGCTTAAAAATGCACCGAGATATCAACTGATATAAGTTCACACTTATATCCTCAATTTTCACCCTGAAGAATTAATTTTTTCGTTGAATAACATTGTCCATTGTCTTTGCCTTGAAAAAAGAAATCTAAAAACTTCTACTTTTTGCTAAATTATTTTGAAATTTTTCGAAAAAATTTTTGTCAAAATGTTTTTGGAAGCAATGTTGAGTGTACATGGAAACTCAACATACACTAATGCATCATTTTTCAAACGATCATAACTAATTTGTGTATTAAGCGTTTCTCAATGTAGTATAGTGCATTCGATGCGGATTTTTAAGCTGCGTCGATCTGTGTTATCAGATTTGCGCTAGCTTAAAAATGCACCGAGATATCAACTGATATAAGTTCACACTTATATCCTCGATTTTCACCCTGAAGAATTAATTTTTTCGTTGAATAACATTGTCCATTGTCTTTGCCTTGAAAAAAGAAATCTAAAAACTTCTACTTTTTGCTAAATTATTTTGAAATTTTTCGAAAAAATTTTTGTCAAAATGTTTTTGGAAGCAATGTTGAGTGTACATGGAAACTCAACATACACTAATGCATCATTTTTCAAACGATCATAACTAATTTTTGTATCACGCGTTTCTCAATGTAGTATAGTGCATTCGATGCGAATTTTTAAGCTGCGTCGATCTGTGTTATCAGATTTGCGCTAGCTTAAAAATGCACCGAGATATCAACTGATATAAGTTCACACTTATATCCTCGATTTTCACCCTGAAGAATTAATTTTTTCGTTGAATAACATTGTCCATCGTCTTTGCCTTGAAAAATGGAATCTAAAAACATCTACTTTTTGCTAAATTATTTTGAAATTTTTCGAAAAAATTTTTGTCAAAATGTTTTTGGAAGCAATGTTGAGTGTACATGGAAACTCAACATACACTAATGCATCATTTTTCAAACGATTATAACTAATTTTTGTATTAAGCGTTTCTCAATGTAGTATAGTGCATTCGATGCGGATTTTTAAGCTGCGTCGATCTGTGTTATCAGATTTGCGCTAGCTTAAAAATGCACCGAGATATCAACTGATATAAGTTCACACTTATATCCTCGATTTTCACCCTGAAGAATTAATTTTTTCGTTGAATAACATTGTCCATCGTCCTTGCCTTGAAAAATGGAATCTAAAAACATCTACTTTTTGCTAAATTATTTTGAAATTTTTCGAAAAAATTTTTGTCAAAATGTTTTTGGAAGCAATGTTGAGTGTACATGGAAACTCAACATACACTAATGCATCATTTTTCAAACGATCATAACTAATTTTTGTATTAAGCGTTTCTCAATGTAGTATAGTGCATTCGATGCGGATTTTTAAGCTGCGTCGATCTGTGTTATCAGATTTGCGCTAGCTTAAAAATGCACCGAGATATCAACTGATATAAGTTCACACTTATATCCTCGATTTTCACCCTGAAGAATTAATTTTTTCGTTGAATAACATTGTCCATTGTCTTTGCCTTGAAAAAAGGAATCTAAAAACTTCTACTTTTTGCTAAATTATTTTGAAATTTTTCGAAAAAATTTTTGTCAAAATGTTTTTGGAAGCAATGTTGAGTGTACATGGAAACTCAACATACACTAATGCATCATTTTTCAAACGATCATAACTAATTTGTGTATTAAGCGTTTCTCAATGTAGTATAGTGCATTCGATGCGGATTTTTAAGCTGCGTCGATCTGTGTTATCAGATTTGCGCTAGCTTAAAAATGCACCGAGATATCAACTGATATAAGTTCACACTTATATCCTCGATTTTCACCCTGAAGAATTAATTTTTTCGTTGAATAACATTGTCCATTGTCTTTGCCTTGAAAAAAGGAATCTAAAAACTTCTACTTTTTGCTAAATTATTTTGAAATTTTTCGAAAAAATTTTTGTCAAAATGTTTTTGGAAGCAATGTTGAGTGTACATGGAAACTCAACATACACTAATGCATCATTTTTCAAACGATCATAACTAATTTTTGTATTAAGCGTTTCTCAATGTAGTATAGTGCATTCGATGCGGATTTTTAAGCTGCGTCGATCTGTGTTATCAGATTTGCGCTAGCTTAAAAATGCACCGAGATATCAACTGATATAAGTTCACACTTATATCCTCAATTTTCACCCTGAAGAATTAATTTTTTCGTTGAATAACATTGTCCATCGTCTTTGCCTTGAAAAATGGAATCTAAAAACATCTACTTTTTGCTAAATTATTTTGAAATTTTTCGAAAAAATTTTTGTCAAAATGTTTTTGGAAGCAATGTTGAGTGTACATGGAAACTCAACATACACTAATGCATCATTTTTCAAACGATCATGACTAATTTTTGTATTAAGCGTTTCTCAATGTAGTATAGTGCATTCGATGCGGATTTTTAAGCTGCGTCGATCTGTGTTATCAGATTTGCGCTAGCTTAAAAATGCACCGAGATATCAACTGATATAAGTTCACACTTATATCCTCGATTTTCACCCTGAAGAATTAATTTTTTCGTTGAATAACATTGTCCATCGTCTTTGCCTTGAAAAATGGAATCTAAAAACATCTACTTTTTGCTAAATTATTTTGAAATTTTTCGAAAAAATTTTTGTCAAAATGTTTTTGGAAGCAATGTTGAGTGTACATGGAAACTCAACATACACTAATGCATCATTTTTCAAACGATCATAACTAATTTTTGTATCAAGCGTTTCTCAATGTAGTATAGTGCATTTGATGCGAATTTTTAAGCTGCGTCGATCTGTGTTATCAGATTTGCGCTAGCTTAAAAATGCACCGAGATATCAACTGATATAAGTTCACACTTATATCCTCGATTTTCACCCTGAAGAATTAATTTTTTCGTTGAATAACATTGTCCATCGTCTTTGCCTTGAAAAATGGAATCTAAAAACATCTACTTTTTGCTAAATTATTTTGAAATTTTTCGAAAAAATTTTTGTCAAAATGTTTTTGGAAGCAATGTTGAGTGTACATGGAAACTCAACATACACTAATGCATCATTTTTCAAACGATCATAACTAATTTGTGTATTAAGCGTTTCTCAATGTAGTATAGTGCATTCGATGCGGATTTTTAAGCTGCGTCGATCTGTGTTATCAGATTTGCGCTAGCTTAAAAATGCACCGAGATATCAACTGATATAAGTTCACACTTATATCCTCGATTTTCACCCTGAAGAATTAATTTTTTCGTTTAATAACATTGTCCATCGTCTTTGCCTTGAAAAATGGAATCTAAAAACATCTACTTTTTGCTAAATTATTTTGAAATTTTTCGAAAAAATTTTTGTCAAAATGTTTTTGGAAGCAATGTTGAGTGTACATGGAAACTCAACATACACTAATGCATCATTTTTCAAACGATCATAACTAATTTGTGTATTAAGCGTTTCTCAATGTAGTATAGTGCATTCGATGCGGATTTTTAAGCTGCGTCGATCTGTGTTATCAGATTTGCGCTAGCTTAAAAATGCACCGAGATATCAACTGATATAAGTTCACACTTATATCCTCAATTTTCACCCTGAAGAATTAATTTTTTCGTTGAATAACATTGTCCATTGTCTTTGCCTTGAAAAAAGAAATCTAAAAACTTCTACTTTTTGCTAAATTATTTTGAAATTTTTCGAAAAAATTTTTGTCAAAATGTTTTTGGAAGCAATGTTGAGTGTACATGGAAACTCAACATACACTAATGCATCATTTTTCAAACGATCATAACTAATTTGTGTATTAAGCGTTTCTCAATGTAGTATAGTGCATTCGATGCGGATTTTTAAGCTGCGTCGATCTGTGTTATCAGATTTGCGCTAGCTTAAAAATGCACCGAGATATCAACTGATATAAGTTCACACTTATATCCTCGATTTTCACCCTGAAGAATTAATTTTTTCGTTGAATAACATTGTCCATTGTCTTTGCCTTGAAAAAAGAAATCTAAAAACTTCTACTTTTTGCTAAATTATTTTGAAATTTTTCGAAAAAATTTTTGTCAAAATGTTTTTGGAAGCAATGTTGAGTGTACATGGAAACTCAACATACACTAATGCATCATTTTTCAAACGATCATAACTAATTTTTGTATCACGCGTTTCTCAATGTAGTATAGTGCATTCGATGCGAATTTTTAAGCTGCGTCGATCTGTGTTATCAGATTTGCGCTAGCTTAAAAATGCACCGAGATATCAACTGATATAAGTTCACACTTATATCCTCGATTTTCACCCTGAAGAATTAATTTTTTCGTTGAATAACATTGTCCATCGTCTTTGCCTTGAAAAATGGAATCTAAAAACATCTACTTTTTGCTAAATTATTTTGAAATTTTTCGAAAAAATTTTTGTCAAAATGTTTTTGGAAGCAATGTTGAGTGTACATGGAAACTCAACATACACTAATGCATCATTTTTCAAACGATCATAACTAATTTGTGTATCAAGCGTTTCTCAATGTAGTATAGTGCATTCGATGCGGATTTTTAAGCTGCGTCGATCTGTGTTATCAGATTTGCGCTAGCTTAAAAATGCACCGAGATATCAACTGATATAAGTTCACACTTATATCCTCGATTTTCACCCTGAAGAATTAATTTTTTCGTTGAATAACATTGTCCATCGTCTTTGCCTTGAAAAATGGAATCTAAAAACATCTACTTTTTGCTAAATTATTTTGAAATTTTTCGAAAAAATTTTTGTCAAAATGTTTTTGGAAGCAATGTTGAGTGTACATGGAAACTCAACATACACTAATGCATCATTTTTCAAACGATCATAACTAATTTGTGTATTAAGCGTTTCTCAATGTAGTATAGTGCATTCGATGCGGATTTTTAAGCTGCGTCGATCTGTGTTATCAGATTTGCGCTAGCTTAAAAATGCACCGAGATATCAACTGATATAAGTTCACACTTATATCCTCGATTTTCACCCTGAAGAATTAATTTTTTCGTTGAATAACATTGTCCATTGTCTTTGCCTTGAAAAAAGGAATCTAAAAACTTCTACTTTTTGCTAAATTATTTTGAAATTTTTCGAAAAAATTTTTGTCAAAATGTTTTTGGAAGCAATGTTGAGTGTACATGGAAACTCAACATACACTAATGCATCATTTTTCAAACGATCATAACTAATTTTTGTATTAAGCGTTTCTCAATGTAGTATAGTGCATTCGATGCGGATTTTTAAGCTGCGTCGATCTGTGTTATCAGATTTGCGCTAGCTTAAAAATGCACCGAGATATCAACTGATATAAGTTCACACTTATATCCTCGATTTTCACCCTGAAGAATTAATTTTTTCGTTGAATAACATTGTCCATCGTCTTTGCCTTGAAAAATGGAATCTAAAAACATCTACTTTTTGCTAAATTATTTTGAAATTTTTCGAAAAAATTTTTGTCAAAATGTTTTTGGAAGCAATGTTGAGTGTACATGGAAACTCAACATACACTAATGCATCATTTTTCAAACGATCATAACTAATTTTTGTATCAAGCGTTTCTCAATGTAGTATAGTGCATTCGATGCGAATTTTTAAGCTGCGTCGATCTGTGTTATCAGATTTGCGCTAGCTTAAAAATGCACCGAGATATCAACTGATATAAGTTCACACTTATATCCTCGATTTTCACCCTGAAGAATTAATTTTTTCGTTGAATAACATTGTCTATCGGCTTTGCCTTGAAAAATGGAATCTAAAAACATCTACTTTTCGCTAAATTATTTTGAAATTTTTCGAAAAAATTTTTGTCAAAATGTTTTTGGAAGCAATGTTGAGTGTACATGGAAACTCAACATACACTAATGCATCATTTTTCAAACGATCATAACTAATTTTTGTATCAAGCGTTTCTCAATGTAGTATAGTGCATTCGATGCGGATTTTTAAGCTGCGTCGATCTGTGTTATCAGATTTGCGCTAGCTTAAAAATGCACCGAGATATCAACTGATATAAGTTCACACTTATATCCTCGATTTTCACCCTGAAGAATTAATTTTTTCGTTGAATAACATTGTCCATTGTCTTTGCCTTGAAAAAAGGAATCTAAAAACATCTACTTTTTGCTAAATTATTTTGAAATTTTTCGAAAAAATTTTTGTCAAAATGTTTTTGGAAGCAATGTTGAGTGTACATGGAAACTCAACATACACTAATGCATCATTTTTCAAACGATCATAACTAATTTTTGTATTAAGCGTTTCTAAATGTAGTATAGTGCATTCGATGCGGATTTTTAAGCTGCGTCGATCTGTGTTATCAGATTTGCGCTAGCTTAAAAATGCACCGAGATATCAACTGATATAAGTTCACACTTATATCCTCAATTTTCACCCTGAAGAATTAATTTTTTCGTTGAATAACATTGTCCATCGTCTTTGCCTTGAAAAATGGAATCTAAAAACATCTACTTTTTGCTAAATTATTTTGAAATTTTTCGAAAAAATTTTTGTCAAAATGTTTTTGGAAGCAATGTTGAGTGTACATGGAAACTCAACATACACTAATGCATCATTTTTCAAACGATCATGACTAATTTTTGTATTAAGCGTTTCTCAATGTAGTATAGTGCATTCGATGCGGATTTTTAAGCTGCGTCGATCTGTGTTATCAGATTTGCGCTAGCTTAAAAATGCACCGAGATATCAACTGATATAAGTTCACACATATATCCTCGATTTTCACCCTGAAGAATTAATTTTTTCGTTGAATAACATTGTCCATCGTCTTCGCCTTGAAAAATGGAATCTAAAAACATCTACTTTTTGCTAAATTATTTTGAAATTTTTCGAAAAAATTTTTGTCAAAATGTTTTTGGAAGCAATGTTGAGTGTACATGGAAACTCAACATACACTAATGCATCATTTTTCAAACGATCATAACTAATTTTTGTATTAAGCGTTTCTCAATGTAGTATAGTGCATTCGATGCGGATTTTTAAGCTGCGTCGATCTGTGTTATCAGATTTGCGCTAGCTTAAAAATGCACCGAGATATCAACTGATATAAGTTCACACTTATATCCTCGATTTTCACCCTGAAGAATTAATTTTTTCGTTGAATAACATTGTCCATCGTCTTTGCCTTGAAAAATGGAATCTAAAAACATCTACTTTTTGCTAAATTATTTTGAAATTTTTCGAAAAAATTTTTGTCAAAATGTTTTTGGAAGCAATGTTGAGTGTACATGGAAACTCAACATACACTAATGCATCATTTTTCAAACGATCATAACTAATTTTTGTATCAAGCGTTTCTCAATGTAGTATAGTGCATTCGATGCGAATTTTTAAGCTGCGTCGATCTGTGTTATCAGATTTGCGCTAGCTTAAAAATGCACCGAGATATCAACTGATATAAGTTCACACTTATATCCTCGATTTTCACCCTGAAGAATTAATTTTTTCGTTGAATAACATTGTCTATCGGCTTTGCCTTGAAAAATGGAATCTAAAAACATCTACTTTTCGCTAAATTATTTTGAAATTTTTCGAAAAAATTTTTGTCAAAATGTTTTTGGAAGCAATGTTGAGTGTACATGGAAACTCAACATACACTAATGCATCATTTTTCAAACGATCATAACTAATTTTTGTATCAAGCGTTTCTCAATGTAGTATAGTGCATTCGATGCGGATTTTTAAGCTGCGTCGATCTGTGTTATCAGATTTGCGCTAGCTTAAAAATGCACCGAGATATCAACTGATATAAGTTCACACTTATATCCTCGATTTTCACCCTGAAGAATTAATTTTTTCGTTGAATAACATTGTCCATTGTCTTTGCCTTGAAAAAAGGAATCTAAAAACATCTACTTTTTGCTAAATTATTTTGAAATTTTTCGAAAAAATTTTTGTCAAAATGTTTTTGGAAGCAATGTTGAGTGTACATGGAAACTCAACATACACTAATGCATCATTTTTCAAACGATCATAACTAATTTTTGTATTAAGCGTTTCTCAATGTAGTATAGTGCATTCGATGCGGATTTTTAAGCTGCGTCGATCTGTGTTATCAGATTTGCGCTAGCTTAAAAATGCACCGAGATATCAACTGATATAAGTTCACACTTATATCCTCAATTTTCACCCTGAAGAATTAATTTTTTCGTTGAATAACATTGTCCATCGTCTTTGCCTTGAAAAATGGAATCTAAAAACATCTACTTTTTGCTAAATTATTTTGAAATTTTTCGAAAAAATTTTTGTCAAAATGTTTTTGGAAGCAATGTTGAGTGTACATGGAAACTCAACATACACTAATGCATCATTTTTCAAACGATCATAACTAATTTTTGTATTAAGCGTTTCTCAATGTAGTATAGTGCATTCGATGCGGATTTTTAAGCTGCGTCGATCTGTGTTATCAGATTTGCGCTAGCTTAAAAATGCACCGAGATATCAACTGATATAAGTTCACACTTATATCCTCAATTTTCACCCTGAAGAATTAATTTTTTCGTTGAATAACATTGTCCATCGTCTTTGCCTTGAAAAATGGAATCTAAAAACATCTACTTTTTGCTAAATTATTTTGAAATTTTTCGAAAAAATTTTTGTCAAAATGTTTTTGGAAGCAATGTTGAGTGTACATGGAAACTCAACATACACTAATGCATCATTTTTCAAACGATCATAACTAATTTTTGTATCAAGCGTTTCTCAATGTAGTATAGTGCATTCGATGCGGATTTTTAAGCTGCGTCGATCTGTGTTATCAGATTTGCGCTAGCTTAAAAATGCACCGAGATATCAACTGATATAAGTTCACACTTATATCCTCGATTTTCACCCTGAAGAATTAATTTTTTCGTTGAATAACATTGTCCATTGTCTTTGCCTTGAAAAAAGGAATCTAAAAACATCTACTTTTTGCTAAATTATTTTGAAATTTTTCGAAAAAATTTTTGTCAAAATGTTTTTGGAAGCAATGTTGAGTGTACATGGAAACTCAACATACACTAATGCATCATTTTTCAAACGATCATAACTAATTTTTGTATTAAGCGTTTCTCAATGTAGTATAGTGCATTCGATGCGGATTTTTAAGCTGCGTCGATCTGTGTTATCAGATTTGCGCTAGCTTAAAAATGCACCGAGATATCAACTGATATAAGTTCACACTTATATCCTCAATTTTCACCCTGAAGAATTAATTTTTTCGTTGAATAACATTGTCCATCGTCTTTGCCTTGAAAAATGGAATCTAAAAACATCTACTTTTTGCTAAATTATTTTGAAATTTTTCGAAAAAATTTTTGTCAAAATGTTTTTGGAAGCAATGTTGAGTGTACATGGAAACTCAACATACACTAATGCATCATTTTTCAAACGATCATAACTAATTTTTGTATTAAGCGTTTTTCAATGTAGTATAGTGCATTCGATGCGGATTTTTAAGCTGCGTCGATCTGTGTTATCAGATTTGCGCTAGCTTAAAAATGCACCGAGATATCAACTGATATAAGTTCACACTTATATCCTCAATTTTCACCCTGAAGAATTAATTTTTTCGTTGAATAACATTGTCCATCGTCTTTGCCTTGAAAAATGGAATCTAAAAACATCTACTTTTTGCTAAATTATTTTGAAATTTTTCGAAAAAATTTTTGTCAAAATGTTTTTGGAAGCAATGTTGAGTGTACATGGAAACTCAACATACACTAATGCATCATTTTTCAAACGATCATAACTAATTTTTGTATTAAGCGTTTCTCAATGTAGTATAGTGCATTCGATGCGGATTTTTAAGCTGCGTCGATCTGTGTTATCAGATTTGCGCTAGCTTAAAAATGCACCGAGATATCAACTGATATAAGTTCACACTTATATCCTCAATTTTCACCCTGAAGAATTAATTTTTTCGTTGAATAACATTGTCCATCGTCTTTGCCTTGAAAAATGGAATCTAAAAACATCTACTTTTTGCTAAATTATTTTGAAATTTTTCGAAAAAATTTTTGTCAAAATGTTTTTGGAAGCAATGTTGAGTGTAGTTATGATCGTTTGAAAAATGATGCATTAGTGTATGTTGAGTTTCCATGTACACTCAACATTGCTTCCAAAAACATTTTGACAAAAATTTTTTCGAAACATTTCAAAATAATTTAGCAAAAAGTAGATGTTTTTAGATTCCTTTTTTTGAGGCAAAGACGATGGACAATGTTATTCAACGAAAAAATTAATTCTTCAGGGTGAAAATTGAGGATATAAGTGTGAACTTATATCAGTTGATATCTCGGTGCATTTTTAAGCTAGCGCAAATCTGATAACACAATTCGACGCAGCTTAAAAATCCGCATCGAATGCACTATACTACATTGAGAAACGCTTAATACAAAAATTAGTTATGATCGTTTGAAAAATGATGCATTAGTGTATGTTGAGTTTCCATGTACACTCAACATTGCTTCCAAAAACATTTTGACAAAAATTTTTTCGAAACATTTCAAAATAATTTAGCAAAAAGTAGATGTTTTTAGATTCCTTTTTTTGAGGCAAAGACGATGGACAATGTTATTCAACGAAAAAATTAATTCTTCAGGGTGAAAATTGAGGATATAAGTGTGAACTTATATCAGTTGATATCTCGGTGCATTTTTAAGCTAGCGCAAATCTGATAACACAGATCGACGCAGCTTAAAAATCCGCATCGAATGCACTATACTACATTGAGAAACGCTTAATACAAAAATTAGTTATGATCGTTTGAAAAATGATGCATTAGTGTATGTTGAGTTTCCATGTACACTCAACATTGCTTCCAAAAACATTTTGACAAAAATTTTTTCGAAAAATTTCAAAATAATTTAGCAAAAAGTAGATGTTTTTAAATTCCTTTTTTTGAGGCAAAGACGATGGACAATGTTATTCAACGAAAAAATTAATTCTTCAGGGTGAAAATTGAGGATATAAGTGTGAACTTATATCAGTTGATAACTCGGTGCATTTTTAAGTTAGCGCAAATCTGATAACACAGATCGACGCAGCTTAAAAATCCGCATCGAATGCACTATACTACATTGAGAAACGCTTAATACAAAAATTAGTTATGATCGTTTGAAAAATGATGCATTAGTGTATGTTGAGTTTCCATGTACACTCAACATTGCTTCCAAAAACATTTTGACAAAAATTTTTTCGAAACATTTCAAAATAATTTAGCAAAAAGTAGATGTTTTTAGATTCCTTTTTTTGAGGCAAAGACGATGGACAATGTTATTCAACGAAAAAATTAATTCTTCAGGGTGAAAATTGAGGATATAAGTGTGAACTTATATCAGTTGATATCTCGGTGCATTTTTAAGCTAGCGCAAATCTGATAACACAGATCGACGCAGCTTAAAAATCCGCATCGAATGCACTATACTACATTGAGAAACGCTTAATACAAAAATTAGTTATGATCGTTTGAAAAATGATGCATTAGTGTATGTTGAGTTTCCATGTACACTCAACATTGCTTCCAAAAACATTTTGACAAAAAGTTTTTCGAAAAATTTCAAAATAATTTAGCGAAAAGTAGATGTTTTTAGATTTCTTTTTTCAAGGCAAAGACGATGGACAATGTTATTCAACGAAAAAATTAATTCTTCAGGGTGAAAATCGAGGATATAAGTGTGAACTTATATCAGTTGATATCTCGGTGCATTTTTAAGATAGCGCAAATCTGATAACACAGATCGACGCAGCTTAAAAATCCGCATCGAGTGCACTATACTACATTGAGAAACGCTTAATACAAAAATTAGTTTTGATCGTTTGAAAAATGATGCATTAGTGTATGTTGAGTTTCCATGTACACTCAACATTGCTTCCAAAAACATTTTGACAAAAATTTTTTCGAAAAATTTCAGAATAATTTAGCAAAAAGTAGATGTTTTTAGATTCCATTTTTCAAAGCAAAGACGATGGACAATGTTATTCAACGAAAAAATTAATTCTTCAGGGTGAAAATCGAGGATATAAGTGTGAACTTATATCAGTTGATATCTCGGTGCATTTTTAAGTTAGCGCAAATCTGATAACACAGATCGACGCAGCTTAAAAATCCGCATCGAATGCACTATACTACATTGAGAAACGCTTAATACAAAAATTAGTTATGATCGTTTGAAAAATGATGCATTAGTGTATGTTGAGTTTCCATGTACACTCAACATTGCTTCCAAAAACATTTTGACAAAAATTTTTTCGAAACATTTCAAAATAATTTAGCAAAAAGTAGATGTTTTTAGATTCCTTTTTTTGAGGCAAAGACGATGGACAATGTTATTCAACGAAAAAATTAATTCTTCAGGGTGAAAATTGAGGATATAAGTGTGAACTTATATCAGTTGATATCTCGGTGCATTTTTAAGCTAGCGCAAATCTGATAACACAATTCGACGCAGCTTAAAAATCCGCATCGAATGCACTATACTACATTGAGAAACGCTTAATACAAAAATTAGTTATGATCGTTTGAAAAATGATGCATTAGTGTATGTTGAGTTTCCATGTACACTCAACATTGCTTCCAAAAACATTTTGACAAAAATTTTTTCGAAACATTTCAAAATAATTTAGCAAAAAGTAGATGTTTTTAGATTCCTTTTTTTGAGGCAAAGACGATGGACAATGTTATTCAACGAAAAAATTAATTCTTCAGGGTGAAAATTGAGGATATAAGTGTGAACTTATATCAGTTGATATCTCGGTGCATTTTTAAGCTAGCGCAAATCTGATAACACAGATCGACGCAGCTTAAAAATCCGCATCGAATGCACTATACTACATTGAGAAACGCTTAATACAAAAATTAGTTATGATCGTTTGAAAAATGATGCATTAGTGTATGTTGAGTTTCCATGTACACTCAACATTGCTTCCAAAAACATTTTGACAAAAATTTTTTCGAAAAATTTCAAAATAATTTAGCAAAAAGTAGATGTTTTTAAATTCCTTTTTTTGAGGCAAAGACGATGGACAATGTTATTCAACGAAAAAATTAATTCTTCAGGGTGAAAATTGAGGATATAAGTGTGAACTTATATCAGTTGATAACTCGGTGCATTTTTAAGTTAGCGCAAATCTGATAACACAGATCGACGCAGCTTAAAAATCCGCATCGAATGCACTATACTACATTGAGAAACGCTTAATACAAAAATTAGTTATGATCGTTTGAAAAATGATGCATTAGTGTATGTTGAGTTTCCATGTACACTCAACATTGCTTCCAAAAACATTTTGACAAAAAGTTTTTCGAAAAATTTCAAAATAATTTAGCGAAAAGTAGATGTTTTTAGATTTCTTTTTTCAAGGCAAAGACGATGGACAATGTTATTCAACGAAAAAATTTATTCTTCAGGGTGAAAATCGAGGATATAAGTGTGAACTTATATCAGTTGATATCTCGGTGCATTTTTAAGATAGCGCAAATCTGATAACACAGATCGACGCAGCTTAAAAATCCGCATCGAGTGCACTATACTACATTGAGAAACGCTTAATACAAAAATTAGTTTTGATCGTTTGAAAAATGATGCATTAGTGTATGTTGAGTTTCCATGTACACTCAACATTGCTTCCAAAAACATTTTGACAAAAATTTTTTCGAAAAATTTCAAAATAATTTAGCAAAAAGTAGATGTTTTCAGATTCCATTTTTCAAAGCAAAGACGATGGACAATGTTATTCAACGAAAAAATTAATTCTTCAGGGTGAAAATCGAGGATATAAGTGTGAACTTATATCAGTTGATATCTCGGTGCATTTTTAAGTTAGCGCAAATCTGATAACACAGATCGACGCAGCTTAAAAATCCGCATCGAATGCACTATACTACATTGAGAAACGCTTAATACAAAAATTAGTTATGATCGTTTGAAAAATTATGCATTAGTGTATGTTGAGTTTCCATGTACACTCAACATTGCTTCCAAAAACATTTTGACAAAAATTTTTTCGAAACATTTCAAAATAATTTAGCAAAAAGTAGATGTTTTTAGATTCCTTTTTTTGAGGCAAAGACGATGGACAATGTTATTCAACGAAAAAATTAATTCTTCAGGGTGAAAATTGAGGATATAAGTGTGAACTTATATCAGTTGATATCTCGGTGCATTTTTAAGCTAGCGCAAATCTGATAACACAGATCGACGCAGCTTAAAAATCCGCATCGAATGCACTATACTACATTGAGAAACGCTTAATACAAAAATTAGTTATGATCGTTTGAAAAATGATGCATTAGTGTATGTTGAGTTTCCATGTACACTCAACATTGCTTCCAAAAACATTTTGACAAAAATTTTTTCGAAACATTTCAAAATAATTTAGCAAAAAGTAGATGTTTTTAGATTCCTTTTTTTGAGGCAAAGACGATGGACAATGTTATTCAACGAAAAAATTAATTCTTCAGGGTGAAAATTGAGGATATAAGTGTGAACTTATATCAGTTGATATCTCGGTGCATTTTTAAGCTAGCGCAAATCTGATAACACAGATCGACGCAGCTTAAAAATCCGCATCGAATGCACTATACTACATTGAGAAACGCTTAATACAAAAATTAGTTATGATCGTTTGAAAAATGATGCATTAGTGTATGTTGAGTTTCCATGTACACTCAACATTGCTTCCAAAAACATTTTGACAAAAAGTTTTTCGAAAAATTTCAAAATAATTTAGCAAAAAGTAGATGTTTTTAGATTCCTTTTTTCAAAGCAAAGACGATGGACAATGTTATTCAACGAAAAAATTAATTCTTCAGGGTGAAAATCGAGGATATAAGTGTGAACTTATATCAGTTGATATCTCGGTGCATTTTTAAGCTAGCGCAAATCTGATAACACAGATCGACGCAGCTTAAAAATCCGCATCGAATGCACTATACTACATTGAGAAACGCTTAATACAAAAATTAGTTATGATCGTTTGAAAAATGATGCATTAGTGTATGTTGAGTTTCCATGTACACTCAACATTGCTTCCAAAAACATTTTGACAAAAATTTTTTCGAAACATTTCAAAATAATTTAGCAAAAAGTAGATGTTTTTAGATTCCTTTTTTTGAGGCAAAGACGATGGACAATGTTATTCAACGAAAAAATTAATTCTTCAGGGTGAAAATTGAGGATATAAGTGTGAACTTATATCAGTTGATATCTCGGTGCATTTTTAAGCTAGCGCAAATCTGATAACACAATTCGACGCAGCTTAAAAATCCGCATCGAATGCACTATACTACATTGAGAAACGCTTAATACAAAAATTAGTTATGATCGTTTGAAAAATGATGCATTAGTGTATGTTGAGTTTCCATGTACACTCAACATTGCTTCCAAAAACATTTTGACAAAAATTTTTTCGAAACATTTCAAAATAATTTAGCAAAAAGTAGATGTTTTTAGATTCCTTTTTTTGAGGCAAAGACGATGGACAATGTTATTCAACGAAAAAATTAATTCTTCAGGGTGAAAATTGAGGATATAAGTGTGAACTTATATCAGTTGATATCTCGGTGCATTTTTAAGCTAGCGCAAATCTGATAACACAGATCGACGCAGCTTAAAAATCCGCATCGAATGCACTATACTACATTGAGAAACGCTTAATACAAAAATTAGTTTTGATCGTTTGAAAAATGATGCATTAGTGTATGTTGAGTTTCCATGTACACTCAACATTGCTTCCAAAAACATTTTGACAAAAATTTTTTCGAAAAATTTCAAAATAATTTAGCAAAAAGTAGATGTTTTTAAATTCCTTTTTTTGAGGCAAAGACGATGGACAATGTTATTCAACGAAAAAATTAATTCTTCAGGGTGAAAATTGAGGATATAAGTGTGAACTTATATCAGTTGATAACTCGGTGCATTTTTAAGTTAGCGCAAATCTGATAACACAGATCGACGCAGCTTAAAAATCCGCATCGAATGCACTATACTACATTGAGAAACGCTTAATACAAAAATTAGTTATGATCGTTTGAAAAATGATGCATTAGTGTATGTTGAGTTTCCATGTACACTCAACATTGCTTCCAAAAACATTTTGACAAAAATTTTTTCGAAACATTTCAAAATAATTTAGCAAAAAGTAGATGTTTTTAGATTCCTTTTTTTGAGGCAAAGACGATGGACAATGTTATTCAACGAAAAAATTAATTCTTCAGGGTGAAAATTGAGGATATAAGTGTGAACTTATATCAGTTGATATCTCGGTGCATTTTTAAGCTAGCGCAAATCTGATAACACAGATCGACGCAGCTTAAAAATCCGCATCGAATGCACTATACTACATTGAGAAACGCTTAATACAAAAATTAGTTTTGATCGTTTGAAAAATGATGCATTAGTGTATGTTGAGTTTCCATGTACACTCAACATTGCTTCCAAAAACATTTTGACAAAAATTTTTTCGAAAAATTTCAAAATAATTTAGCAAAAAGTAGATGTTTTTAAATTCCTTTTTTTGAGGCAAAGACGATGGACAATGTTATTCAACGAAAAAATTAATTCTTCAGGGTGAAAATTGAGGATATAAGTGTGAACTTATATCAGTTGATAACTCGGTGCATTTTTAAGTTAGCGCAAATCTGATAACACAGATCGACGCAGCTTAAAAATCCGCATCGAATGCACTATACTACATTGAGAAACGCTTAATACAAAAATTAGTTATGATCGTTTGAAAAATGATGCATTAGTGTATGTTGAGTTTCCATGTACACTCAACATTGCTTCCAAAAACATTTTGACAAAAATTTTTTCGAAACATTTCAAAATAATTTAGCAAAAAGTAGATGTTTTTAGATTCCTTTTTTTGAGGCAAAGACGATGGACAATGTTATTCAACGAAAAAATTAATTCTTCAGGGTGAAAATTGAGGATATAAGTGTGAACTTATATCAGTTGATATCTCGGTGCATTTTTAAGCTAGCGCAAATCTGATAACACAGATCGACGCAGCTTAAAAATCCGCATCGAATGCACTATACTACATTGAGAAACGCTTAATACAAAAATTAGTTATGATCGTTTGAAAAATGATGCATTAGTGTATGTTGAGTTTCCATGTACACTCAACATTGCTTCCAAAAACATTTTGACAAAAATTTTTTCGAAAAATTTCAAAATAATTTAGCAAAAAGTAGATGTTTTTAAATTCCTTTTTTTGAGGCAAAGACGATGGACAATGTTATTCAACGAAAAAATTAATTCTTCAGGGTGAAAATTGAGGATATAAGTGTGAACTTATATCAGTTGATAACTCGGTGCATTTTTAAGTTAGCGCAAATCTGATAACACAGATCGACGCAGCTTAAAAATCCGCATCGAATGCACTATACTACATTGAGAAACGCTTAATACAAAAATTAGTTATGATCGTTTGAAAAATGATGCATTAGTGTATGTTGAGTTTCCATGTACACTCAACATTGCTTCCAAAAACATTTTGACAAAAAGTTTTTCGAAAAATTTCAAAATAATTTAGCGAAAAGTAGATGTTTTTAGATTTCTTTTTTCAAGGCAAAGACGATGGACAATGTTATTCAACGAAAAAATTAATTCTTCAGGGTGAAAATCGAGGATATAAGTGTGAACTTATATCAGTTGATATCTCGGTGCATTTTTAAGATAGCGCAAATCTGATAACACAGATCGACGCAGCTTAAAAATCCGCATCGAGTGCACTATACTACATTGAGAAACGCTTAATACAAAAATTAGTTTTGATCGTTTGAAAAATGATGCATTAGTGTATGTTGAGTTTCCATGTACACTCAACATTGCTTCCAAAAACATTTTGACAAAAATTTTTTCGAAAAATTTCAAAATAATTTAGCAAAAAGTAGATGTTTTTAGATTCCATTTTTCAAAGCAAAGACGATGGACAATGTTATTCAACGAAAAAATTAATTCTTCAGGGTGAAAATCGAGGATATAAGTGTGAACTTATATCAGTTGATATCTCGGTGCATTTTTAAGTTAGCGCAAATCTGATAACACAGATCGACGCAGCTTAAAAATCCGCATCGAATGCACTATACTACATTGAGAAACGCTTAATACAAAAATTAGTTATGATCGTTTGAAAAATGATGCATTAGTGTATGTTGAGTTTCCATGTACACTCAACATTGCTTCCAAAAACATTTTGACAAAAATTTTTTCGAAACATTTCAAAATAATTTAGCAAAAAGTAGATGTTTTTAGATTCCTTTTTTTGAGGCAAAGACGATGGACAATGTTATTCAACGAAAAAATTAATTCTTCAGGGTGAAAATTGAGGATATAAGTGTGAACTTATATCAGTTGATATCTCGGTGCATTTTTAAGCTAGCGCAAATCTGATAACACAGATCGACGCAGCTTAAAAATCCGCATCGAATGCACTATACTACATTGAGAAACGCTTAATACAAAAATTAGTTATGATCGTTTGAAAAATGATGCATTAGTGTATGTTGAGTTTCCATGTACACTCAACATTGCTTCCAAAAACATTTTGACAAAAAGTTTTTCGAAAAATTTCAAAATAATTTAGCAAAAAGTAGATGTTTTTAGATTCCTTTTTTCAAAGCAAAGACGATGGACAATGTTATTCAACGAAAAAATTAATTCTTCAGGGTGAAAATCGAGGATATAAGTGTGAACTTATATCAGTTGATATCTCGGTGCATTTTTAAGCTAGCGCAAATCTGATAACACAGATCGACGCAGCTTAAAAATCCGCATCGAATGCACTATACTACATTGAGAAACGCTTAATACAAAAATTAGTTTTGATCGTTTGAAAAATGATGCATTAGTGTATGTTGAGTTTCCATGTACACTCAACATTGCTTCCAAAAACATTTTGACAAAAATTTTTTCGAAAAATTTCAAAATAATTTAGCAAAAAGTAGATGTTTTTAGATTCCATTTTTCAAAGCAAAGACGATGGACAATGTTATTCAACGAAAAAATTAATTCTTCAGGGTGAAAATCGAGGATATAAGTGTGAACTTATATCAGTTGATATCTCGGTGCATTTTTAAGTTAGCGCAAATCTGATAACACAGATCGACGCAGCTTAAAAATCCGCATCGAATGCACTATACTACATTGAGAAACGCTTAATACAAAAATTAGTTATGATCGTTTGAAAAATGATGCATTAGTGTATGTTGAGTTTCCATGTACACTCAACATTGCTTCCAAAAACATTTTGACAAAAATTTTTTCGAAAAATTTCAAAATAATTTAGCAAAAAGTAGATGTTTTTAGATTCCATTTTTCAAAGCAAAGACGATGGACAATGTTATTCAACGAAAAAATTAATTCTTCAGGGTGAAAATCGAGGATATAAGTGTGAACTTATATCAGTTGATATCTCGGTGCATTTTTAAGTTAGCGCAAATCTGATAACACAGATCGACGCAGCTTAAAAATCCGCATCGAATGCACTATACTACATTGAGAAACGCTTAATACAAAAATTAGTTATGATCGTTTGAAAAATGATGCATTAGTGTATGTTGAGTTTCCATGTACACTCAACATTGCTTCCAAAAACATTTTGACAAAAATTTTTTCGAAACATTTCAAAATAATTTAGCAAAAAGTAGATGTTTTTAGATTCCTTTTTTTGAGGCAAAGACGATGGACAATGTTATTCAACGAAAAAATTAATTCTTCAGGGTGAAAATTGAGGATATAAGTGTGAACTTATATCAGTTGATATCTCGGTGCATTTTTAAGCTAGCGCAAATCTGATAACACAGATCGACGCAGCTTAAAAATCCGCATCGAATGCACTATACTACATTGAGAAACGCTTAATACAAAAATTAGTTATGATCGTTTGAAAAATGATGCATTAGTGTATGTTGAGTTTCCATGTACACTCAACATTGCTTCCAAAAACATTTTGACAAAAAGTTTTTCGAAAAATTTCAAAATAATTTAGCAAAAAGTAGATGTTTTTAGATTTCTTTTTTTAAGGCAAAGACGATGGACAATGTTATTCAACGAAAAAATTAATTCTTCAGGGTGAAAATCGAGGATATAAGTGTGAACTTATATCAGTTGATATCTCGGTGCATTTTTAAGTTAGCGCAAATCTGATAACACAGATCGACGCAGCTTAAAAATCCGCATCGAATGCACTATACTACATTGAGAAACGCTTAATACAAAAATTAGTTATGATCGTTTGAAAAATGATGCATTAGTGTATGTTGAGTTTCCATGTACACTCAACATTGCTTCCAAAAACATTTTGACAAAAATTTTTTCGAAACATTTCAAAATAATTTAGCAAAAAGTAGATGTTTTTAGATTCCTTTTTTTGAGGCAAAGACGATGGACAATGTTATTCAACGAAAAAATTAATTCTTCAGGGTGAAAATTGAGGATATAAGTGTGAACTTATATCAGTTGATATCTCGGTGCATTTTTAAGCTAGCGCAAATCTGATAACACAGATCGACGCAGCTTAAAAATCCGCATCGAATGCACTATACTACATTGAGAAACGCTTAATACAAAAATTAGTTATGATCGTTTGAAAAATGATGCATTAGTGTATGTTGAGTTTCCATGTACACTCAACATTGCTTCCAAAAACATTTTGACAAAAAGTTTTTCGAAAAATTTCAAAATAATTTAGCAAAAAGTAGATGTTTTTAGATTCCTTTTTTCAAAGCAAAGACGATGGACAATGTTATTCAACGAAAAAATTAATTCTTCAGGGTGAAAATCGAGGATATAAGTGTGAACTTATATCAGTTGATATCTCGGTGCATTTTTAAGCTAGCGCAAATCTGATAACACAGATCGACGCAGCTTAAAAATCCGCATCGAATGCACTATACTACATTGAGAAACGCTTAATACAAAAATTAGTTTTGATCGTTTGAAAAATGATGCATTAGTGTATGTTGAGTTTCCATGTACACTCAACATTGCTTCCAAAAACATTTTGACAAAAATTTTTTCGAAAAATTTCAA
This sequence comes from Auanema rhodensis, assembly GCA_964057225.1. Classification (NCBI taxonomy): domain Eukaryota; kingdom Metazoa; phylum Nematoda; class Chromadorea; order Rhabditida; family Rhabditidae; genus Auanema; species Auanema rhodense. Next base: position 447,979 of record OZ059895.1, read on the forward strand.
AATAATTTAGCAAAAAGTAGATGTTTTTAGATTCCATTTTTCAAAGCAAAGACGATGGACAATGTTATTCAACGAAAAAATTAATTCTTCAGGGTGAAAATCGAGGATATAAGTGTGAACTTATATCAGTTGATATCTCGGTGCATTTTTAAGTTAGCGCAAATCTGATAACACAGATCGACGCAGCTTAAAAATCCGCATCGAATGCACTATACTACATTGAGAAACGCTTAATACAAAAATTAGTTATGATCGTTTGAAAAATGATGCATTAGTGTATGTTGAGTTTCCATGTACACTCAACATTGCTTCCAAAAACATTTTGACAAAAATTTTTTCGAAAAATTTCAAAATAATTTAGCAAAAAGTAGATGTTTTTAGATTCCATTTTTCAAAGCAAAGACGATGGACAATGTTATTCAACGAAAAAATTAATTCTTCAGGGTGAAAATCGAGGATATAAGTGTGAACTTATATCAGTTGATATCTCGGTGCATTTTTAAGTTAGCGCAAATCTGATAACACAGATCGACGCAGCTTAAAAATCCGCATCGAATGCACTATACTACATTGAGAAACGCTTAATACAAAAATTAGTTATGATCGTTTGAAAAATGATGCATTAGTGTATGTTGAGTTTCCATGTACACTCAACATTGCTTCCAAAAACATTTTGACAAAAATTTTTTCGAAACATTTCAAAATAATTTAGCAAAAAGTAGATGTTTTTAGATTCCTTTTTTTGAGGCAAAGACGATGGACAATGTTATTCAACGAAAAAATTAATTTTTCAGGGTGAAAATTGAGGATATAAGTGTGAACTTATATCAGTTGATATCTCGGTGCATTTTTAAGCTAGCGCAAATCTGATAACACAGATCGACGCAGCTTAAAAATCCGCATCGAATGCACTATACTACATTGAGAAACGCTTAATACAAAAATTAGTTATGATCGTTTGAAAAATGATGCATTAGTGTATGTTGAGTTTCCATGTACACTCAACATTGCTTCCAAAAACATTTTGACAAAAAGTTTTTCGAAAAATTTCAAAATAATTTAGCAAAAAGTAGATGTTTTTAGATTTCTTTTTTTAAGGCAAAGACGATGGACAATGTTATTCAACGAAAAAATTAATTCTTCAGGGTGAAAATCGAGGATATAAGTGTGAACTTATATCAGTTGATATCTCGGTGCATTTTTAAGCTAGCGCAAATCTGATAACACAGATCGACGCAGCTTAAAAATCCGCATCGAGTGCACTATACTACATTGAGAAACGCTTAATACAAAAATTAGTTATGATCGTTTGAAAAATGATGCATTAGTGTATGTTGAGTTTCCATGTACACTCAACATTGCTTCCAAAAACATTTTGACAAAAATTTTTTCGAAAAATTTCAAAATAATTTAGCAAAAAGTAGATGTTTTTAGATTCCTTTTTTTGAGGCAAAGACGATGGACAATGTTATTCAACGAAAAAATTAATTCTTCAGGGTGAAAATTGAGGATATAAGTGTGAACTTATATCAGTTGATAACTCGGTGCATTTTTAAGTTAGCGCAAATCTGATAACACAGATCGACGCAGCTTGAAAATCCGCATCGAATGCACTATACTACATTGAGAAACGCTTAATACAAAAATTAGTTATGATCGTTTGAAAAATGATGCATTAGTGTATGTTGAGTTTCCATGTACACTCAACATTGCTTCCAAAAACATTTTGACAAAAATTTTTTCGAAACATTTCAAAATAATTTAGCAAAAAGTAGATGTTTTTAGATTTCTTTTTTCAAGGCAAAGACGATGGACAATGTTATTCAACGAAAAAATTAATTCTTCAGGGTGAAAATCGAGGATATAAGTGTGAACTTATATCAGTTGATATCTCGGTGCATTTTTAAGCTAGCGCAAATCTGATAACACAGATCGACGCAGCTTAAAAATCCGCATCGAGTGCACTATACTACATTGAGAAACGCTTAATACAAAAATTAGTTATGATCGTTTGAAAAATGATGCATTAGTGTATGTTGAGTTTCCATGTACACTCAACATTGCTTCCAAAAACATTTTGACAAAATTTTTTTCGAAAAATTTCAAAATAATTTAGCAAAAAGTAGATGTTTTTAGATTCCTTTTTTTGAGGCAAAGACGATGGACAATGTTATTCAACGAAAAAATTAATTCTTCAGGGTGAAAATTGAGGATATAAGTGTGAACTTATATCAGTTGATAACTCGGTGCATTTTTAAGTTAGCGCAAATCTGATAACACAGATCGACGCAGCTTGAAAATCCGCATCGAATGCACTATACTACATTGAGAAACGCTTAATACAAAAATTAGTTATGATCGTTTGAAAAATGATGCATTAGTGTATGTTGAGTTTCCATGTACACTCAACATTGCTTCCAAAAACATTTTGACAAAAATTTTTTCGAAACATTTCAAAATAATTTAGCAAAAAGTAGATGTTTTTAGATTCCTTTTTTTGAGGCAAAGACGATGGACAATGTTATTCAACGAAAAAATTAATTCTTCAGGGTGAAAATCGAGGATATAAGTGTGAACTTATATCAGTTGATATCTCGGTGCATTTTTAAGTTAGCGCAAATCTGATAACACAGATCGACGCAGCTTAAAAATTCGGATCGAATGCACTATACTACATTGAGAAACGCTTAATACAAAAATTAGTTATGATCGTTTGAAAAATGATGCATTAGTGTATGTTGAGTTTCCATGTACACTCAACATTGCTTCCAAAAACATTTTGACAAAAATTTTTTCGAAAAATTTCAAAATAATTTAGCAAAAAGTAGATGTTTTTAGATTCCATTTTTCAAGGCAAAGACAATGGACAATGTCATTCAACGAAAAAAATGATTCTTCAGGGTGAAAATCGAGGATATAAGTGTGAACTTATATCAGTTGATATCTCGGTGCATTTTTAAGCTAGCGCAAATATGATAACACAGATCGACGCAGCTTAAAAATTCGGATCGAATGCACTATACTACATTGAGAAACGCTTAATACAAAAATTAGTTATGATCGTTTGAAAAATGATGCATTAGTGTATGTTGAGTTTCCATGTACACTCAACATTGCTTCCAAAAACATTTTGACAAAAATTTTTTCGAAACATTTCAAAATAATTTAGCAAAAAGTAGATGTTTTTAGATTCCTTTTTTCAAGGCAAAGACGATGGACAATGTTATTCAACGAAAAAATTAATTCTTCAGGGTGAAAATCGAGGATATAAGTGTGAACTTATATCAGTTGATATCTCGGTGCATTTTTAAGCTAGCGCAAATCTGATAACACAAATCGACGCAGCTTAAAAATCCGCATCGAATGCACTATACTACATTGAGAAACGCTTAATACAAAAATTAGTTATGATCGTTTGAAAAATGATGCATTAGTGTATGTTGAGTTTCCATGTACACTCAACATTGCTTCCAAAAACATTTTGACAAAAATTTTTTCGAAAAATTTCAAAATAATTTAGCAAAAAGTAGATGTTTTTAGATTCCTTTTTTCAAGGCAAAGACGATGGACAATGTTATTCAACGAAAAAATTAATTCTTCAGGGAGAAAATCGAGGATATAAGTGTGAACTTATATCAGTTGATATCTCGGTGCATTTTTAAGCTAGCGCAAATCTGATAACACAGATCGACCCAGCTTAAAAATCCGCATCGAGTGCACTATACTACATTGAGAAACGCTTAATACAAAAATTAGTTATGATCGTTTGAAAAATGATGCATTAGTGTATGTTGAGTTTCCATGTACACTCAACATTGCTTCCAAAAACATTTTGACAAAACTTTTTTCGAAACATTTCAAAATAATTTAGCAAAAAGTAGATGTTTTTAGATTCCTTTTTTCAAGGCAAAGACGATGGACAATGTTATTCAACGAAAAAATTAATTCTTCAGGGTGAAAATTGAGGATATAAGTGTGAACTTATATCAGTTGATATCTCGGTGCATTTTTAAGTTAGCGCAAATCTGATAACACAGATCGACGCAGCTTAAAAATTCGCATCGAATGCACTATACTACATTGAGAAACGCTTAATACAAAAATTAGTTATGATCGTTTGAAAAATGATGCATTAGTGTATGTTGAGTTTCCATGTACACTCAACATTGCTTCCAAAAACATTTTGACAAAAATTTTTTCGAAACATTTCAAAATAATTTAGCAAAAAGTAGATGTTTTTAGATTCCTTTTTTTGAGGCAAAGACGATGGACAATGTTATTCAACGAAAAAATTAATTCTTCAGGGTGAAAATCGAGGATATATGTGTGAACTTATATCAGTTGATATCTCGGTGCATTTTTAAGTTAGCGCAAATCTGATAACACAAATCGACGCAGCTTAAAAATCCGCATCGAATGCACTATACTACATTGAGAAACGCTTAATACAAAAATTAGTTATGATCGTTTGAAAAATGATGCAATAGTGTATGTTGAGTTTCCATGTACACTCAACATTGCTTCCAAAAACATTTTGACAAAACTTTTTTCGAAACATTTCAAAATAATTTAGCAAAAAGTAGATGTTTTTAGATTCCTTTTTTCAAGGCAAAGACGATGGACAATGTTATTCAACGAAAAAATTAATTCTTCAGGGAGAAAATCGAGGATATAAGTGTGAACTTATATCAGTTGATATCTCGGGGCATTTTTAAGCTAGCGCAAATCTGATAACACAAATCGACGCAGCTTAAAAATCCGCATCGAATGCACTATACTACATTGAGAAACGCTTAATACAAAAATTAGTTATGATCGTTTGAAAAATGATGCATTAGTGTATGTTGAGTTTCCATGTACACTCAACATTGCTTCCAAAAACATTTTGACAAAAATTTTTTCGAAAAATTTCAAAATAATTTAGCAAAAAGTAGATGTTTTTAGATTCCTTTTTTCAAAGCAAAGACGATGGACAATGTTATTCAACGAAAAAATTAATTCTTCAGGGTGAAAATCGAGGATATAAGTGTGAACTTATATCAGTTGATATCTCGGTGCATTTTTAAGCTAGCGCAAATCTGATAACACAGATCGACGCAGCTTAAAAATCCGCATCGAATGCACTATACTACATTGAGAAACGCTTAATACAAAAATTAGTTTTGATCGTTTGAAAAATGATGCATTAGTGTATGTTGAGTTTCCATGTACACTCAACATTGCTTCCAAAAACATTTTGACAAAAATTTTTTCGAAAAATTTCAAAATAATTTAGCAAAAAGTAGATGTTTTTAGATTCCATTTTTCAAAGCAAAGACGATGGACAATGTTATTCAACGAAAAAATTAATTCTTCAGGGTGAAAATCGAGGATATAAGTGTGAACTTATATCAGTTGATATCTCGGTGCATTTTTAAGTTAGCGCAAATCTGATAACACAGATCGACGCAGCTTAAAAATCCGCATCGAATGCACTATACTACATTGAGAAACGCTTAATACAAAAATTAGTTATGATCGTTTGAAAAATGATGCATTAGTGTATGTTGAGTTTCCATGTACACTCAACATTGCTTCCAAAAACATTTTGACAAAAATTTTTTCGAAACATTTCAAAATAATTTAGCAAAAAGTAGATGTTTTTAGATTCCTTTTTTTGAGGCAAAGACGATGGACAATGTTATTCAACGAAAAAATTAATTCTTCAGGGTGAAAATTGAGGATATAAGTGTGAACTTATATCAGTTGATATCTCGGTGCATTTTTAAGCTAGCGCAAATCTGATAACACAGATCGACGCAGCTTAAAAATCCGCATCGAATGCACTATACTACATTGAGAAACGCTTAATACAAAAATTAGTTATGATCGTTTGAAAAATGATGCATTAGTGTATGTTGAGTTTCCATGTACACTCAACATTGCTTCCAAAAACATTTTGACAAAAAGTTTTTCGAAAAATTTCAAAATAATTTAGCAAAAAGTAGATGTTTTTAGATTTCTTTTTTCAAGGCAAAGACGATGGACAATGTTATTCAACGAAAAAATTAATTCTTCAGGGTGAAAATCGAGGATATAAGTGTGAACTTATATCAGTTGATATCTCGGTGCATTTTTAAGCTAGCGCAAATCTGATAACACAGATCGACGCAGCTTAAAAATCCGCATCGAGTGCACTATACTACATTGAGAAACGCTCAATACAAAAATTAGTTATGATCGTTTGAAAAATGATGCATTAGTGTATGTTGAGTTTCCATGTACACTCAACATTGCTTCCAAAAACATTTTGACAAAAAGTTTTTCGAAAAATTTCAAAATAATTTAGCAAAAAGTAGATGTTTTTAGATTTCTTTTTTCAAGGCAAAGACGATGGACAATGTTATTCAACGAAAAAATTAATTCTTCAGGGTGAAAATCGAGGATATAAGTGTGAACTTATATCAGTTGATATCTCGGTGCATTTTTAAGCTAGCGCAAATCTGATAACACAGATCGACGCAGCTTAAAAATCCGCATCGAGTGCACTATACTACATTGAGAAACGCTTAATACAAAAATTAGTTATGATCGTTTGAAAAATGATGCATTAGTGTATGTTGAGTTTCCATGTACACTCAACATTGCTTCCAAAAACATTTTGACAAAAATTTTTTCGAAACATTTCAAAATAATTTAGCAAAAAGTAGATGTTTTTAGATTCCTTTTTTTGAGGCAAAGACGATGGACAATGTTATTCAACGAAAAAATTAATTCTTCAGGGTGAAAATCGAGGATATAAGTGTGAACTTATATCAGTTGATATCTCGGTGCATTTTTAAGTTAGCGCAAATCTGATAACACAGATCGACGCAGCTTAAAAATTCGGATCGAATGCACTATACTACATTGAGAAACGCTTAATACAAAAATTAGTTATGATCGTTTGAAAAATGATGCATTAGTGTATGTTGAGTTTCCATGTACACTCAACATTGCTTCCAAAAACATTTTGACAAAAATTTTTTCGAAAAATTTCAAAATAATTTAGCAAAAAGTAGATGTTTTTAGATTCCATTTTTCAAGGCAAAGACAATGGACAATGTCATTCAACGAAAAAAATGATTCTTCAGGGTGAAAATCGAGGATATAAGTGTGAACTTATATCAGTTGATATCTCGGTGCATTTTTAAGCTAGCGCAAATATGATAACACAGATCGACGCAGCTTAAAAATCCGCATCGAATGCACTATACTACATTGAGAAACGCTTAATACAAAAATTTGTTATGATCGTTTGAAAAATGATGCATTAGTGTATGTTGAGTTTCCATGTACACTCAACATTGCTTCCAAAAACATTTTGACAAAAATTTTTTCGAAACATTTTAAAATAATTTAGCAAAAAGTAGATGTTTTTAGATTCCTTTTTTCAAGGCAAAGACGATGGACAATGTTATTCAACGAAAAAATTAATTCTTCAGGGTGAAAATCGAGGATATAAGTGTGAACTTATATCAGTTGATATCTCGGTGCATTTTTAAGCTAGCGCAAATCTGATAACACAAATCGACGCAGCTTAAAAATCCGCATCGAATGCACTATACTACATTGAGAAACGCTTAATACAAAAATTAGTTATGATCGTTTGAAAAATGATGCATTAGTGTATGTTGAGTTTCCATGTACACTCAACATTGCTTCCAAAAACATTTTGACAAAAATTTTTTCGAAAAATTTCAAAATAATTTAGCAAAAAGTAGATGTTTTTAGATTCCTTTATTCAAGGCAAAGACGATGGACAATGTTATTCAACGAAAAAATTAATTCTTCAGGGAGAAAATCGAGGATATAAGTGTGAACTTATATCAGTTGATATCTCGGTGCATTTTTAAGCTAGCGCAAATCTGATAACACAGATCGACGCAGCTTAAAAATCCGCATCGAGTGCACTATACTACATTGAGAAACGCTTAATACAAAAATTAGTTATGATCGTTTGAAAAATGATGCATTAGTGTATGTTGAGTTTCCATGTACACTCAACATTGCTTCCAAAAACATTTTGACGAAAAGTTTTTCGAAAAATTTCAAAATAATTTAGCAAAAAGTAGATGTTTTTAGATTTCTTTTTTCAAGGCAAAGACGATGGACAATGTTATTCAACGAAAAAATTAATTCTTCAGGGTGAAAATCGAGGATATAAGTGTGAACTTATATCAGTTGATATCTCGGTGCATTTTTAAGTTAGCGCAAATCTGATAACACAGATCGACGCAGCTTAAAAATTCGCATCGAATGCACTATACTACATTGAGAAACGCTTAATACAAATATTAGTTATGATCGTTTGAAAAATGATGCATTAGTGTATGTTGAGTTTCCATGTACACTCAACATTGCTTCCAAAAACATTTTGACAAAAATTTTTTCGAAACATTTCAAAATAATTTAGCAAAAAGTAGATGTTTTTAGATTCCTTTTTTTGAGGCAAAGACGATGGACAATGTTATTCAACGAAAAAATTAATTCTTCAGGGTGAAAATCGAGGATATAAGTGTGAACTTATATCAGTTGATATCTCGGTGCATTTTTAAGTTAGCGCAAATCTGATAACACAGATCGACGCAGCTTAAAAATTCGGATCGAATGCACTATACTACATTGAGAAACGCTTAATACAAAAATTAGTTATGATCGTTTGAAAAATGATGCATTAGTGTATGTTGAGTTTCCATGTACACTCAACATTGCTTCCAAAAACATTTTGACAAAAATTTTTTCGAAAAATTTCAAAATAATTTAGCAAAAAGTAGATGTTTTTAGATTCCATTTTTCAAGGCAAAGACAATGGACAATGTCATTCAACGAAAAAAATGATTCTTCAGGGTGAAAATCGAGGATATAAGTGTGAACTTATATCAGTTGATATCTCGGTGCATTTTTAAGCTAGCGCAAATATGATAACACAGATCGACGCAGCTTAAAAATCCGCATCGAATGCACTATACTACATTGAGAAACGCTTAATACAAAAATTTGTTATGATCGTTTGAAAAATGATGCATTAGTGTATGTTGAGTTTCCATGTACACTCAACATTGCTTCCAAAAACATTTTGACAAAAATTTTTTCGAAACATTTCAAAATAATTTAGCAAAAAGTAGATGTTTTTAGATTCCTTTTTTCAAGGCAAAGACGATGGACAATGTTATTCAACGAAAAAATTAATTCTTCAGGGTGAAAATCGAGGATATAAGTGTGAACTTATATCAGTTGATATCTCGGTGCATTTTTAAGCTAGCGCAAATCTGATAACACAAATCGACGCAGCTTAAAAATCCGCATCGAATGCACTATACTACATTGAGAAACGCTAAATACAAAAATTAGTTATGATCGTTTGAAAAATGATGCATTAGTGTATGTTGAGTTTCCATGTACACTCAACATTGCTTCCAAAAACATTTTGACAAAAATTTTTTCGAAAAATTTCAAAATAATTTAGCAAAAAGTAGATGTTTTTAGATTCCTTTATTCAAGGCAAAGACGATGGACAATGTTATTCAACGAAAAAATTAATTCTTCAGGGAGAAAATCGAGGATATAAGTGTGAACTTATATCAGTTGATATCTCGGTGCATTTGTAAGCTAGCGCAAATCTGATAACACAGATCGACGCAGCTTAAAAATCCGCATCGAGTGCACTATACTACATTGAGAAACGCTTAATACAAAAATTAGTTATGATCGTTTGAAAAATGATGCATTAGTGTATGTTGAGTTTCCATGTACACTCAACATTGCTTCCAAAAACATTTTGACGAAAATTTTTTCGAAAAATTTCAAAATAATTTAGCAAAAAGTAGATGTTTTTAGATTCCTTTTTTTGAGGCAAAGACGATGGACAATGTTATTCAACGAAAAAATTAATTCTTCAGGGTGAAAATTGAGGATATAAGTGTGAACTTATATCAGTTGATATCTCGGTGCATTTTTAAGTTAGCGCAAATCTGATAACACAGATCGACGCAGCTTAAAAATTCGCATCGAATGCACTATACTACATTGAGAAACGCTTAATACAAATATTAGTTATGATCGTTTGAAAAATGATGCATTAGTGTATGTTGAGTTTCCATGTACACTCAACATTGCTTCCAAAAACATTTTGACAAAAATTTTTTCGAAACATTTCAAAATAATTTAGCAAAAAGTAGATGTTTTTAGATTCCTTTTTTTGAGGCAAAGACGATGGACAATGTTATTCAACGAAAAAATTAATTCTTCAGGGTGAAAATCGAGGATATATGTGTGAACTTATATCAGTTGATATCTCGGTGCATTTTTAAGTTAGCGCAAATCTGATAACACAAATCGACGCAGCTTAAAAATCCGCATCGAATGCACTATACTACATTGAGAAACGCTTAATACAAAAATTAGTTATGATCGTTTGAAAAATGATGCAATAGTGTATGTTGAGTTTCCATGTACACTCAACATTGCTTCCAAAAACATTTTGACAAAACTTTTTTCGAAACATTTCAAAATAATTTAGCAAAAAGTAGATGTTTTTAGATTCCTTTTTTCAAGGCAAAGACGATGGATAATGTTATTCAACGAAAAAATTAATTCTTCAGGGAGAAAATCGAGGATATAAGTGTGAACTTATATCAGTTGATATCTCGGGGCATTTTTAAGCTAGCGCAAATCTGATAACACAAATCGACGCAGCTTAAAAATCCGCATCGAATGCACTATACTACATTGAGAAACGCTTAATACAAAAATTAGTTATGATCGTTTGAAAAATGATGCATTAGTGTATGTTGAGTTTCCATGTACACTCAACATTGCTTCCAAAAACATTTTGACAAAAATTTTTTCGAAAAATTTCAAAATAATTTAGCAAAAAGTAGATGTTTTTAGATTCCTTTATTCAAGGCAAAGACGATGGACAATGTTATTCAACGAAAAAATTAATTCTTCAGGGAGAAAATCGAGGATATAAGTGTGAACTTATATCAGTTGATATCTCGGTGCATTTGTAAGCTAGCGCAAATCTGATAACACAGATCGACGCAGCTTAAAAATCCGCATCGAGTGCACTATACTACATTGAGAAACGCTTAATACAAAAATTAGTTATGATCGTTTGAAAAATGATGCATTAGTGTATGTTGAGTTTCCATGTACACTCAACATTGCTTCCAAAAACATTTTGACGAAAATTTTTTCGAAAAATTTCAAAATAATTTAGCAAAAAGTAGATGTTTTTAGATTCCTTTTTTTGAGGCAAAGACGATGGACAATGTTATTCAACGAAAAAATTAATTCTTCAGGGTGAAAATTGAGGATATAAGTGTGAACTTATATCAGTTGATATCTCGGTGCATTTTTAAGTTAGCGCAAATCTGATAACACAGATCGACGCAGCTTAAAAATTCGCATCGAATGCACTATACTACATTGAGAAACGCTTAATACAAATATTAGTTATGATCGTTTGAAAAATGATGCATTAGTGTATGTTGAGTTTCCATGTACACTCAACATTGCTTCCAAAAACATTTTGACAAAAATTTTTTCGAAACATTTCAAAATAATTTAGCAAAAAGTAGATGTTTTTAGATTCCTTTTTTTGAGGCAAAGACGATGGACAATGTTATTCAACGAAAAAATTAATTCTTCAGGGTGAAAATCGAGGATATATGTGTGAACTTATATCAGTTGATATCTCGGTGCATTTTTAAGTTAGCGCAAATCTGATAACACAAATCGACGCAGCTTAAAAATCCGCATCGAATGCACTATACTACATTGAGAAACGCTTAATACAAAAATTAGTTATGATCGTTTGAAAAATGATGCAATAGTGTATGTTGAGTTTCCATGTACACTCAACATTGCTTCCAAAAACATTTTGACAAAACTTTTTTCGAAACATTTCAAAATAATTTAGCAAAAAGTAGATGTTTTTAGATTCCTTTTTTCAAGGCAAAGACGATGGATAATGTTATTCAACGAAAAAATTAATTCTTCAGGGAGAAAATCGAGGATATAAGTGTGAACTTATATCAGTTGATATCTCGGGGCATTTTTAAGCTAGCGCAAATCTGATAACACAAATCGACGCAGCTTAAAAATCCGCATCGAATGCACTATACTACATTGAGAAACGCTTAATACAAAAATTAGTTATGATCGTTTGAAAAATGATGCATTAGTGTATGTTGAGTTTCCATGTACACTCAACATTGCTTCCAAAAACATTTTGACAAAAGTTTTTTCGAAAAATTTCAAAATAATTTAGCAAAAAGTAGATGTTTTTAGATTTCATTTTTCAAGGCAAAGACGATAGACAATGTTATTCAACGAAAAAATTAATTCTTCAGGGTGAAAATCGAGGATATAAGTGTGAACTTATATCAGTTGATATCTCGGTGCATTTTTAAGCTAGCGCAAATCTGATAACACAGATCGACGCAGCTTAAAAATCCGCATCGAATGCACTATACTACATTGAGAAACGCTTTATACAAAAATTAGTTATGATCGTTTGAAAAATGATGCATTAGTGTATGTTGAGTTTCCATGTACACTCAACATTGCTTCCAAAAACATTTTGACAAAAATTTTTTTGAAAAATTTCAAAATAATTTAGCAAAAAGTAGATGTTTTTAGATTCCATTTTTCAAAGCAAAGACGATGGACAATGTTATTCAACGAAAAAATTAATTCTTCAGGGTGAAAATCGAGGATATAATTGTGAACTTATATCAGTTGATATCTCGGTGCATTTTTAAGTTAGCGCAAATCTGATAACACAGATCGACGCAGCTTAAAAATTCGGATCGAATGCACTATACTACATTGAGAAACGCTTAATACAAAAATTAGTTATGATCGTTTGAAAAATGATGCATTAGTGTATGTTGAGTTTCCATGTACACTCAACATTGCTTCCAAAAACATTTTGACAAAAATTTTTTCGAAAAATTTCATAATAATTTAGCAAAAAGTAGATGTTTTTAGATCCCATTTTTCAAGGCAAAGACAATGGACAATGTTATTCAACGAAAAAAATGATTCTTCAGGGTGAAAATCGAGGATATAAGTGTGAACTTATATCAGTTGATATCTCGGTGCATTTTTAAGTTAGCGCAAATCTGATAACACAAATCGACGCAGCTTAAAAATCCGCATCGAATGCACTATACTACATTGAGAAACGCTTAATACAAAAATTAGTTATGATCGTTTGAAAAATGATGCAATAGTGTATGTTGAGTTTCCATGTACACTCAACATTGCTTCCAAAAACATATTGACAAAACTTTTTTCGAAACATTTCAAAATAATTTAGCAAAAAGTAGATGTTTTTAGATTCCTTTTTTCAAGGCAAAGACGATGGACAATGTTATTCAACGAAAAAATTAATTCTTCAGGGAGAAAATCGAGGATATAAGTGTGAACTTATATCAGTTGATATCTCGGGGCATTTTTAAGCTAGCGCAAATCTGATAACACAAATCGACGCAGCTTAAAAATCCGCATCGAATGCACTATTTTACATTGAGAAACGCTTAATACAAAAATTAGTTATGATCGTTTGAAAAATGATGCATTAGTGTATGTTGAGTTTCCATGTACACTCAACATTGCTTCCAAAAACATTTTGACAAAAATTTTTTCGAAAAATTTCAAAATAATTTAGCAAAAAGTAGATGTTTTTAGATTTCATTTTTCAAGGCAAAGACGATAGACAATGTTATTCAACGAAAAAATTAATTCTTCAGGGTGAAAATCGAGGATATAAGTGTGAACTTATATCAGTTGATATCTCGGTGCATTTTTAAGCTAGCGCAAATCTGATAACACAGATCGACGCAGCTTAAAAATCCGCAGCGAATGCACTATACTGCATTGAGAAACGCTCAATACAAAAATTAGTTATGATCGTTTGAAAAATGATGCATTAGTGTATGTTGAGTTTCCATGTACACTCAACATTGCTTCCAAAAACATTTTGACAAAAATTTTTTTGAAAAATTTCAAAATAATTTAGCAAAAAGTAGATGTTTTTAGATTTCATTTTTCAAGGCAAAGACGATAGACAATGTTATTCAACGAAAAAATTAATTCTTCAGGGTGAAAATCGAGGATATAAGTGTGAACTTATATCAGTTGATATCTCGGTGCATTTTTAAGCTAGCGCAAATCTGATAACACAGATCGACGCAGCTTAAAAATCCGCATCGAATGCACTATACTGCATTGAGAAACGCTCAATACAAAAATTAGTTATGATCGTTTGAAAAATGATGCATTAGTGTATGTTGAGTTTCCATGTACACTCAACATTGCTTCCAAAAACATTTTGACAAAAATTTTTTTGAAAAATTTCAAAATAATTTAGCAAAAAGTAGATGTTTTTAGATTCCATTTTTCAAAGCAAAGACGATGGACAATGTTATTCAACGAAAAAATTAATTCTTCAGGGTGAAAATCGAGGATATAAGTGTGAACTTATATCAGTTGATATCTCGGTGCATTTTTAAGTTAGCGCAAATCTGATAACACAGATCGACGCAGCTTAAAAATCCGCATCGAATGCGCTATACTACATTTAGAAACGCTTAATACAAAAATTAGTTATGATCGTTTGAAAAATGATGCATTAGTGTATGTTGAGTTTCCATGTACACTCAACATTGCTTCCAAAAACATTTTGACAAAACTTTTTTCGAAACATTTCAAAATAATTTAGCAAAAAGTAGATGTTTTTAGATTCCTTTTTTCAAGGCAAAGACGATGGACAATGTTATTCAACGAAAAAATTAATTCTTCAGGGAGAAAATCGAGGATATAAGTGTGAACTTATATCAGTTGATATCTCGGGGCATTTTTAAGCTAGCGCAAATCTGATAACACAAATCGACGCAGCTTAAAAATCCGCATCGAATGCACTATACTACATTGAGAAACGCTTAATACAAAAATTAGTTATGATCGTTTGAAAAATGATGCATTAGTGTATGTTGAGTTTCCATGTACACTCAACATTGCTTCCAAAAACATTTTGACAAAAATTTTTTCGAAAAATTTCAAAATAATTTAGCAAAAAGTAGATGTTTTTAGATTTCATTTTTCAAGGCAAAGACGATAGACAATGTTATTCAACGAAAAAATTAATTCTTCAGGGTGAAAATCGAGGATATAAGTGTGAACTTATATCAGTTGATATCTCGGTGCATTTTTAAGCTAGCGCAAATCTGATAACACAGATCGACGCAGCTTAAAAATCCGCATCGAATGCACTATACTACATTGAGAAAAGCTTTATACAAAAATTAGTTATGATCGTTTGAAAAATGATGCATTAGTGTATGTTGAGTTTCCATGTACACTCAACATTGCTTCCAAAAACATTTTGACAAAAATTTTTTTGAAAAATTTCAAAATAATTTAGCAAAAAGTAGATGTTTTTAGATTCCATTTTTCAAAGCAAAGACGATGGACAATGTTATTCAACGAAAAAATTAATTCTTCAGGGTGAAAATCGAGGATATAAGTGTGAACTTATATCAGTTGATATCTCGGTGCATTTTTAAGTTAGCGCAAATCTGATAACACAGATCGACGCAGCTTAAAAATTCGGATCGAATGCACTATACTACATTGAGAAACGCTTAATACTAAAATTAGTTATGATCGTTTGAAAAATGATGCATTAGTGTATGTTGAGTTTCCATGTACACTCAACATTGCTTCCAAAAACATTTTGACAAAAATTTTTTCGAAAAATTTCAAAATAATTTAGCAAAAAGTAGATGTTTTTAGATTCCTTTTTTCAAGGCAAAGACGATGGACAATGTTATTCAACGAAAAAATTAATTCTTCAGGGAGAAAATCGAGGATATAAGTGTGAACTTATATCAGTTGATATCTCGGGGCATTTTTAAGCTAGCGCAAATCTGATAACACAAATCGACGCAGCTTAAAAATCCGCATCGAATGCACTATACTACATTGAGAAACGCTTAATACAAAAATTAGTTATGATCGTTTGAAAAATGATGCATTAGTGTATGTTGAGTTTCCATGTACACTCAACATTGCTTCCAAAAACATTTTGACAAAAATTTTTTCGAAAAATTTCAAAATAATTTAGCAAAAAGTAGATGTTTTTAGATTTCATTTTTCAAGGCAAAGACGATAGACAATGTTATTCAACGAAAAAATTAATTCTTCAGGGTGAAAATCGAGGATATAAGTGTGAACTTATATCAGTTGATATCTCGGTGCATTTTTAAGCTAGCGCAAATATGATAACACAGATCGACGCAGCTTAAAAATCCGCATCGAATGCACTATACTACATTGAGAAACGCTTAATACAAAAATTTGTTATGATCGTTTGAAAAATGATGCATTAGTGTATGTTGAGTTTCCATGTACACTCAACATTGCTTCCAAAAACATTTTGACAAAAATTTTTTCGAAACATTTCAAAATAATTTAGCAAAAAGTAGATGTTTTTAGATTCCTTTTTTCAAGGCAAAGACGATGGACAATGTTATTCAACGAAAAAATTAATTCTTCAGGGTGAAAATCGAGGATATAAGTGTGAACTTATATCAGTTGATATCTCGGTGCATTTTTAAGCTAGCGCAAATCTGATAACACAAATCGACGCAGCTTAAAAATCCGCATCGAATGCACAATACTACATTGAGAAACGCTTAATACAAAAATTAGTTATGATCGTTTGAAAAATGATGCATTAGTGTATGTTGAGTTTCCATGTACACTCAACATTGCTTCCAAAAACATTTTGACAAAAATTTTTTCGAAAAATTTCAAAATAATTTAGCAAAAAGTAGATGTTTTTAGATTTCATGTTTCAAGGCAAAGACGATAGACAATGTTATTCAACGAAAAAATTAATTCTTCAGGGTGAAAATCGAGGATATAAGTGTGAACTTATATCAGTTGATATCTCGGTGCATTTTTAAGTTAGCGCAAATCAGATAACACAAATCGACGCAGCTTAAAAATCCGCATCGAATGCACTATACTACATTGAGAAACGCTTAATACAAAAATTAGTTATGATCGTTTGAAAAATGATGCAATAGTGTATGTTGAGTTTCCATGTACACTCAACATTGCTTCCAAAAACATATTGACAAAACTTTTTTCGAAACATTTCAAAATAATTTAGCAAAAAGTAGATGTTTTTAGATTCCTTTTTTCAAGGCAAAGACGATGGACAATGTTATTCAACGAAAAAATTAATTCTTCAGGGAGAAAATCGAGGATATAAGTGTGAACTTATATCAGTTGATATCTCGGGGCATTTTTAAGCTAGCGCAAATCTGATAACACAAATCGACGCAGCTTAAAAATCCGCATCGAATGCACTATACTACATTGAGAAATGCTTAATACAAAAATTAGTTATGATCGTTTGAAAAATGATGCATTAGTGTATGTTGAGTTTCCATGTACACTCAACATTGCTTCCAAAAACATTTTGACAAAAATTTTTTCGAAAAATTTCAAAATAATTTAGCAAAAAGTAGATGTTTTTAGATTTCATTTTTCAAGGCAAAGACGATAGACAATGTTATTCAACGAAAAAATTAATTCTTCAGGGTGAAAATCGAGGATATAAGTGTGAACTTATATCAGTTGATATCTCGGTGCATTTTTAAGCTAGCGCAAATCTGATAAAACAGATCGACGCAGCTTAAAAATCCGCATCGAATGCACTATACTGCATTGAGAAACGCTCAATACAAAAATTAGTTATGATCGTTTGAAAAATGATGCATTAGTGTATGTTGAGTTTCCATGTACACTCAACATTGCTTCCAAAAACATTTTGACAAAAATTTTTTTGAAAAATTTCAAAATAATTTAGCAAAAAGTAGATGTTTTTAGATTCCATTTTTCAAAGCAAAGACGATGGACAATGTTATTCAACGAAAAAATTAATTCTTCAGGGTGAAAATCGAGGATATAAGTGTGAACTTATATCAGTTGATATCTCGGTGCATTTTTAAGTTAGCGCAAATCTGATAACACAGATCGACGCAGCTTAAAAATTCGGATCGAATGCACTATACTACATTGAGAAACGCTTAATACAAAAATTAGTTATGATCGTTTGAAAAATGATGCATTAGTGTATGTTGAGTTTCCATGTACACTCAACATTGCTTCCAAAAACATTTTGACAAAAATTTTTTCGAAAAATTTCAAAATAATTTAGCAAAAAGTAGATGTTTTTAGATTCCATTTTTCAAGGCAAAGACAATGGACAATGTTATTCAACGAAAAAAATGATTCTTCAGGGTGAAAATCGAGGATATAAGTGTGAACTTATATCAGTTGATATCTCGGTGCATTTTTAAGCTAGCGCAAATATGATAACACAGATCGACGCAGCTTAAAAATCCGCATCGAATGCACTATACTACATTGAGAAACGCTTAATACAAAAATTTGTTATGATCGTTTGAAAAATGATGCATTAGTGTATGTTGAGTTTCCATGTACACTCAACATTGCTTCCAAAAACATTTTGACAAAAATTTTTTCGAAAAATTTCAAAATAATTTAGCAAAAAGTAGATGTTTTTAGATTTCATTTTTCAAAACAAAGACGATAGACAATGTTATTCAACGAAAAAATTAATTCTTCAGGGTGAAAATCGAGGATATATGTGTGAACTTATATCAGTTGATATCTCGGTGCATTTTTAAGCTAGCGCAAATCTGATAACACAGATCGACGCAGCTTAAAAATCCGCATCGAATGCACTATACTACATTGAGAAAAGCTTTATACAAAAATTAGTTATGATCGTTTGAAAAATGATGCATTAGTGTATGTTGAGTTTCCATGTACACTCAACATTGCTTCCAAAAACATTTTGACAAAAATTTTTTTGAAAAATTTCAAAATAATTTAGCAAAAAGTAGATGTTTTTAGATTCCATTTTTCAAAGCAAAGACGATGGACAATGTTATTCAACGAAAAAATTAATTCTTCAGGGTGAAAATCGAGGATATAAGTGTGAACTTATATCAGTTGATATCTCGGTGCATTTTTAAGATAGCGCAAATCTGATAACACAGATCGACGCAGCTTAAAAATTCGGATCGAATGCACTATACTACATTGAGAAACGCTTAATACTAAAATTAGTTATGATCGTTTGAAAAATGATGCATTAGTGTATGTTGAGTTTCCATGTACACTCAACATTGCTTCCAAAAACATTTTGACAAAAATTTTTTCGAAAAATTTCAAAATAATTTAGCAAAAAGTAGATGTTTTTAGATTCCTTTTTTCAAGGCAAAGACGATGGACAATGTTATTCAACGAAAAAATTAATTCTTCAGGGAGAAAATCGAGGATATAAGTGTGAACTTATATCAGTTGATATCTCGGGGCATTTTTAAGCTAGCGCAAATCTGATAACACAAATCGACGCAGCTTAAAAATCCGCATCGAATGCACTATACTACATTGAGAAACGCTTAATACAAAAATTAGTTATGATCGTTTGAAAAATGATGCATTAGTGTATGTTGAGTTTCCATGTACACTCAACATTGCTTCCAAAAACATTTTGACAAAAATTTTTTCGAAAAATTTCAAAATAATTTAGCAAAAAGTAGATGTTTTTAGATTTCATTTTTCAAGGCAAAGACGATAGACAATGTTATTCAACGAAAAAATTAATTCTTCAGGGTGAAAATCGAGGATATAAGTGTGAACTTATATCAGTTGATATCTCGGTGCATTTTTAAGCTAGCGCAAATCTGATAACACAGATCGACGCAGCTTAAAAATCCGCATCGAATGCACTATACTACATTGAGAAAAGCTTTATACAAAAATTAGTTATGATCGTTTGAAAAATGATGCATTAGTGTATGTTGAGTTTCCATGTACACTCAACATTGCTTCCAAAAACATTTTGACAAAAATTTTTTTGAAAAATTTCAAAATAATTTAGCAAAAAGTAGATGTTTTTAGATTCCATTTTTCAAAGCAAAGACGATGGACAATGTTATTCAACGAAAAAATTAATTCTTCAGGGAGAAAATCGAGGATATAAGTGTGAACTTATATCAGTTGATATCTCGGGGCATTTTTAAGCTAGCGCAAATCTGATAACACAAATCGACGCAGCTTAAAAATCCGCATCGAATGCACTATACTACATTGAGAAACGCTTAATACAAAAATTAGTTATGATCGTTTGAAAAATGATGCATTAGTGTATGTTGAGTTTCCATGTACACTCAACATTGCTTCCAAAAACATTTTGACAAAAATTTTTTCGAAAAATTTCAAAATAATTTAGCAAAAAGTAGATGTTTTTAGATTTCATTTTTCAAGGCAAAGACGATAGACAATGTTATTCAACGAAAAAATTAATTCTTCAGGGTGAAAATCGAGGATATAAGTGTGAACTTATATCAGTTGATATCTCGGTGCATTTTTAAGCTAGCGCGAATCTGATAACACAGATCGACGCAGCTTAAAAATCCGCATCGAATGCACTATACTACATTGAGAAAAGCTTTATACAAAAATTAGTTATGATCGTTTGAAAAATGATGCATTAGTGTATGTTGAGTTTCCATGTACACTCAACATTGCTTCCAAAAACATTTTGACAAAAATTTTTTTGAAAAATTTCAAAATAATTTAGCAAAAAGTAGATGTTTTTAGATTCCATTTTTCAAAGCAAAGACGATGGACAATGTTATTCAACGAAAAAATTAATTCTTCAGGGTGAAAATCGAGGATATAAGTGTGAACTTATATCAGTTGATATCTCGGTGCATTTTTAAGTTAGCGCAAATCTGATAACACAGATCGACGCAGCTTAAAAATTCGGATCGAATGCACTATACTACATTGAGAAACGCTTAATACAAAAATTAGTTATGATCGTTTGAAAAATGATGCATTAGTGTATGTTGAGTTTCCATGTACACTCAACATTGCTTCCAAAAACATTTTGACAAAAATTTTTTCGAAAAATTTCAAAATAATTTAGCAAAAAGTAGATGTTTTTAGATTCCATTTTTCAAGGCAAAGACAATGGACAATGTTATTCAACGAAAAAAATGATTCTTCAGGGTGAAAATCGAGGATATAAGTGTGAACTTATATCAGTTGATATCTCGGTGCATTTTTAAGCTAGCGCAAATATGATAACACAGATCGACGCAGCTTAAAAATCCGCATCGAATGCACTATACTACATTGAGAAACGCTTAATACAAAAATTTGTTATGATCGTTTGAAAAATGATGCATTAGTGTATGTTGAGTTTCCATGTACACTCAACATTGCTTCCAAAAACATTTTGACAAAAATTTTTTCGAAACATTTCAAAATAATTTAGCAAAAAGTAGATGTTTTTAGATTCCTTTTTTCAAGGCAAAGACGATGGACAATGTTATTCAACGAAAAAATTAATTCTTCAGGGTGAAAATCGAGGATATAAGTGTGAACTTATATCAGTTGATATCTCGGTGCATTTTTAAGCTAGCGCAAATCTGATAACACAAATCGACGCAGCTTAAAAATCCGCATCGAATGCACAATACTACATTGAGAAACGCTTAATACAAAAATTAGTTATGATCGTTTGAAAAATGATGCATTAGTGTATGTTGAGTTTCCATGTACACTCAACATTGCTTCCAAAAACATTTTGACAAAAATTTTTTCGAAAAATTTCAAAATAATTTAGCAAAAAGTAGATGTTTTTAGATTTCATGTTTCAAGGCAAAGACGATAGACAATGTTATTCAACGAAAAAATTAATTCTTCAGGGTGAAAATCGAGGATATAAGTGTGAACTTATATCAGTTGATATCTCGGTGCATTTTTAAGTTAGCGCAAATCAGATAACACAAATCGACGCAGCTTAAAAATCCGCATCGAATGCACTATACTACATTGAGAAACGCTTAATACAAAAATTAGTTATGATCGTTTGAAAAATGATGCAATAGTGTATGTTGAGTTTCCATGTACACTCAACATTGCTTCCAAAAACATATTGACAAAACTTTTTTCGAAACATTTCAAAATAATTTAGCAAAAAGTAGATGTTTTTAGATTCCTTTTTTCAAGGCAAAGACGATGGACAATGTTATTCAACGAAAAAATTAATTCTTCAGGGAGAAAATCGAGGATATAAGTGTGAACTTATATCAGTTGATATCTCGGGGCATTTTTAAGCTAGCGCAAATCTGATAACACAAATCGACGCAGCTTAAAAATCCGCATCGAATGCACTATACTACATTGAGAAACGCTTAATACAAAAATTAGTTATGATCGTTTGAAAAATGATGCATTAGTGTATGTTGAGTTTCCATGTACACTCAACATTGCTTCCAAAAACATTTTGACAAAAATTTTTTCGAAAAATTTCAAAATAATTTAGCAAAAAGTAGATGTTTTTAGATTTCATTTTTCAAGGCAAAGACGATAGACAATGTTATTCAACGAAAAAATTAATTCTTCAGGGTGAAAATCGAGGATATAAGTGTGAACTTATATCAGTTGATATCTCGGTGCATTTTTAAGCTAGCGCAAATCTGATAAAACAGATCGACGCAGCTTAAAAATCCGCATCGAATGCACTATACTGCATTGAGAAACGCTCAATACAAAAATTAGTTATGATCGTTTGAAAAATGATGCATTAGTGTATGTTGAGTTTCCATGTACACTCAACATTGCTTCCAAAAACATTTTGACAAAAATTTTTTTGAAAAATTTCAAAATAATTTAGCAAAAAGTAGATGTTTTTAGATTCCATTTTTCAAAGCAAAGACGATGGACAATGTTATTCAACGAAAAAATTAATTCTTCAGGGTGAAAATCGAGGATATAAGTGTGAACTTATATCAGTTGATATCTCGGTGCATTTTTAAGTTAGCGCAAATCTGATAACACAGATCGACGCAGCTTAAAAATTCGGATCGAATGCACTATACTACATTGAGAAACGCTTAATACAAAAATTAGTTATGATCGTTTGAAAAATGATGCATTAGTGTATGTTGAGTTTCCATGTACACTCAACATTGCTTCCAAAAACATTTTGACAAAAATTTTTTCGAAAAATTTCAAAATAATTTAGCAAAAAGTAGATGTTTTTAGATTCCATTTTTCAAGGCAAAGACAATGGACAATGTTATTCAACGAAAAAAATGATTCTTCAGGGTGAAAATCGAGGATATAAGTGTGAACTTATATCAGTTGATATCTCGGTGCATTTTTAAGCTAGCGCAAATATGATAACACAGATCGACGCAGCTTAAAAATCCGCATCGAATGCACTATACTACATTGAGAAACGCTTAATACAAAAATTTGTTATGATCGTTTGAAAAATGATGCATTAGTGTATGTTGAGTTTCCATGTACACTCAACATTGCTTCCAAAAACATTTTGACAAAAATTTTTTCGAAACATTTCAAAATAATTTAGCAAAAAGTAGATGTTTTTAGATTCCTTTTTTCAAGGCAAAGACGATGGACAATGTTATTCAACGAAAAAATTAATTCTTCAGGGTGAAAATCGAGGATATAAGTGTGAACTTATATCAGTTGATATCTCGGTGCATTTTTAAGCTAGCGCAAATCTGATAACACAAATCGACGCAGCTTAAAAATCCGCATCGAATGCACTATACTACATTGAGAAACGCTTAATACAAAAATTAGTTATGATCGTTTGAAAAATGATGCATTAGTGTATGTTGAGTTTCCATGTACACTCAACATTGCTTCCAAAAACATTTTGACAAAAATTTTTTTGAAAAATTTCAAAATAATTTAGCAAAAAGTAGATGTTTTTAGATTCCATTTTTCAAAGCAAAGACGATGGACAATGTTATTCAACGAAAAAATTAATTCTTCAGGGTGAAAATCGAGGATATAAGTGTGAACTTATATCAGTTGATATCTCGGTGCATTTTTAAGTTAGCGCAAATCTGATAACACAGATCGACGCAGCTTAAAAATTCGGATCGAATGCACTATACTACATTGAGAAACGCTTAATACAAAAATTAGTTATGATCGTTTGAAAAATGATGCATTAGTGTATGTTGAGTTTCCATGTACACTCAACATTGCTTCCAAAAACATTTTGACAAAAATTTTTTCGAAAAATTTCAAAATAATTTAGCAAAAAGTAGATGTTTTTAGATTCCATTTTTCAAGGCAAAGACAATGGACAATGTTATTCAACGAAAAAAATGATTCTTCAGGGTGAAAATCGAGGATATAAGTGTGAACTTATATCAGTTGATATCTCGGTGCATTTTTAAGCTAGCGCAAATATGATAACACAGATCGACGCAGCTTAAAAATCCGCATCGAATGCACTATACTACATTGAGAAACGCTTAATACAAAAATTTGTTATGATCGTTTGAAAAATGATGCATTAGTGTATGTTGAGTTTCCATGTACACTCAACATTGCTTCCAAAAACATTTTGACAAAAATTTTTTCGAAACATTTCAAAATAATTTAGCAAAAAGTAGATGTTTTTAGATTCCTTTTTTCAAGGCAAAGACGATGGACAATGTTATTCAACGAAAAAATTAATTCTTCAGGGTGAAAATCGAGGATATAAGTGTGAACTTATATCAGTTGATATCTCGGTGCATTTTTAAGCTAGCGCAAATCTGATAACACAAATCGACGCAGCTTAAAAATCCGCATCGAATGCACTATACTACATTGAGAAACGCTTAATACAAAAATTAGTTATGATCGTTTGAAAAATGATGCATTAGTGTATGTTGAGTTTCCATGTACACTCAACATTGCTTCCAAAAACATTTTGACAAAAATTTTTTCGAAAAATTTCAAAATAATTTAGCAAAAAGTAGATGTTTTTAGATTCCTTTTTTTGAGTCAAAGACGATGGACAATGTTATTCAACGAAAAAATTAATTCTTCAGGGTGAAAATCGAGGATATAAGTGTGAACTTATATCAGTTGATATCTCGGTGCATTTTTAAGCTAGCGCAAATCTGATAACACAGATCGACGCAGCTTAAAAATTCGCATCGAATGCACTATACTACATTGAGAAACGCTTAATACAAAAATTTGTTATGATCGTTTGAAAAATGATGCATTAGTGTATGTTGAGTTTCCATGTACACTCAACATTGCTTCCAAAAACATTTTGACAAAAATTTTTTCGAAAAATTTCAAAATAATTTAGCAAAAAGTAGATGTTTTTAGATTCCTTTTTTTGAGGCAAAGACGATGGACAATGTTATTCAACGAAAAAATTAATTCTTCAGGGTGAAAATCGAGGATATAAGTGTGAACTTATATCAGTTGATATCTCGGTGCATTTTTAAGCTAGCGCAAATCTGATAACACAAATCGACGCAGCTTAAAAATCCGCATCGAATGCACTATACTACATTGAGAAACGCTTAATACAAAAATTAGTTATGATCGTTTGAAAAATGATGCATTAATGTATGTTGAGTTTCCATGTACACTCAACATTGCTTCCAAAAACATTTTGACAAAAATTTTTTCGAAAAATTTCAAAATAATTTAGCAAAAAGTAGATGTTTTTATATTTCATTTTTCAAGGCAAAGACGATAGACAATGTTATTCAACGAAAAAATTAATTCTTCAGGGTGAAAATCGAGGATATAAGTGTGAACTTATATCAGTTGATATCTCGGTGCATTTTTAAGCTAGCGCAAATCTGATAACACAGATCGACGCAGCTTAAAAATCCGCATCGAATGCACTATACTACATTGAGAAACGCTTAATACAAAAATTTGTTATGATCGTTTGAAAAATGATGCATTAGTGTATGTTGAGTTTCCATGTACACTCAACATTGCTTCCAAAAACATTTTGACAAAAATTTTTTCGAAACATTTCAAAATAATTTAGCAAAAAGTAGATGTTTTTAGATTCCTTTTTTCAAGGCAAAGACGATGGACAATGTTATTCAACGAAAAAATTAATTCTTCAGGGTGAAAATCGAGGATATAAGTGTGAACTTATATCAGTTGATATCTCGGTGCATTTTTAAGCTAGCGCAAATCTGATAACACAAATCGACGCAGCTTAAAAATCCGCATCGAATGCACTATACTACATTGAGAAACGCTTAATACAAAAATTAGTTATGATCGTTTGAAAAATGATGCATTAGTGTATGTTGAGTTTCCATGTACACTCAACATTGCTTCCAAAAACATTTTGACAAAAATTTTTTCGAAAAATTTCAAAATAATTTAGCAAAAAGTAGATGTTTTTAGATTCCTTTTTTCAAAGCAAAGACGATGGACAATGTTATTCAACGAAAAAATTAATTCTTCAGGGTGAAAATCGAGGATATAAGTGTGAACTTATATCAGTTGATATCTCGGTGCATTTTTAAGCTAGCGCAAATCTGATAACACAAATCGACGCAGCTTAAAAATCCGCATCGAATGCACTATACTACATTGAGAAACGCTTAATACAAAAATTAGTTATGATCGTTTGAAAAATGATGCATTAATGTATGTTGAGTTTCCATGTACACTCAACATTGCTTCCAAAAACATTTTGACAAAAATTTTTTCGAAAAATTTCAAAATAATTTAGCAAAAAGTAGATGTTTTTATATTTCATTTTTCAAGGCAAAGACGATAGACAATGTTATTCAACGAAAAAATTAATTCTTCAGGGTGAAAATCGAGGATATAAGTGTGAACTTATATCAGTTGATATCTCGGTGCATTTTTAAGCTAGCGCAAATCTGATAACACAGATCGACGCAGCTTAAAAATCCGCATCGAATGCACTATACTACATTGAGAAACGCTTAATACAAAAATTTGTTATGATCGTTTGAAAAATGATGCATTAGTGTATGTTGAGTTTCCATGTACACTCAACATTGCTTCCAAAAACATTTTGACAAAAATTTTTTCGAAACATTTCAAAATAATTTAGCAAAAAGTAGATGTTTTTAGATTCCTTTTTTCAAGGCAAAGACGATGGACAATGTTATTCAACGAAAAAATTAATTCTTCAGGGTGAAAATCGAGGATATAAGTGTGAACTTATATCAGTTGATATCTCGGTGCATTTTTAAGCTAGCGCAAATCTGATAACACAAATCGACGCAGCTTAAAAATCCGCATCGAATGCACTATACTACATTGAGAAACGCTTAATACAAAAATTAGTTATGATCGTTTGAAAAATGATGCATTAGTGTATGTTGAGTTTCCATGTACACTCAACATTGCTTCCAAAAACATTTTGACAAAAATTTTTTCGAAAAATTTCAAAATAATTTAGCAAAAAGTAGATGTTTTTAGATTCCTTTTTTCAAAGCAAAGACGATGGACAATGTTATTCAACGAAAAAATTAATTCTTCAGGGTGAAAATCGAGGATATAAGTGTGAACTTATATCAGTTGATATCTCGGTGCATTTTTAAGCTAGCGCAAATCTGATAACACAGATCGACGCAGCTTAAAAATCCGCATCGAGTGCACTATACTACATTGAGAAACGCTTAATACAAAAATTAGTTATGATCGTTTGAAAAATGATGCATTAGTGTATGTTGAGTTTCCATGTACACTCAACATTGCTTCCAAAAACATTTTGACAAAAATTTTTTCGAAAAATTTCAAAATAATTTAGCAAAAAGTAGATGTTTTTAGATTCCATTTTTCAAAGCAAAGACGATGGACAATGTTATTCAACGAAAAAATTAATTCTTCAGGGTGAAAATCGAGGATATAAGTGTGAACTTATATCAGTTGATATCTCGGTGCATTTTTAAGCTAGCGCAAATCTGATAACACAAATCGACGCAGCTTAAAAATTCGCATCGAATGCACTATACTACATTGAGAAACACTTAATACAAAAATTAGTTATGATCGTTTGAAAAATGATGCATTAGTGTATGTTGAGTTTCCATGTACACTCAACATTGCTTCCAAAAACATTTTGACAAAAATTTTTTCGAAAAATTTCAAAATAATTTAGCAAAAAGTAGATGTTTTTAGATTTCATTTTTCAAGGCAAAGACGATAGACAATGTTATTCAACGAAAAAATTAATTCTTCAGGGTGAAAATCGAGGATATAAGTGTGAACTTATATCAGTTGATATCTCGGTGCATTTTTAAGCTAGCGCAAATCTGATAACACAGATCGACGCAGCTTAAAAATCCGCATCGAATGCACTATACTACATTGAGAAACGCTTAATACAAAAATTTGTTATGATCGTTTGAAAAATGATGCATTAGTGTATGTTGAGTTTCCATGTACACTCAAAATTGCTTCCAAAAACATTTTGACAAAAATTTTTTCGAAACATTTCAAAATAATTTAGCAAAAAGTAGATGTTTTTAGATTCCTTTTTTCAAGGCAAAGACGATGGACAATGTTATTCAACGAAAAAATTAATTCTTCAGGGTGAAAATCGAGGATATAAGTGTGAACTTATATCAGTTGATATCTCGGTGCATTTTTAAGCTAGCGCAAATCTGATAACACAGATCGACGCAGCTTAAAAATCCGCATCGAATGCACTATACTACATTGAGAAACGCTTAATACAAAAATTAGTTATGATCGTTTGAAAAATGATGCATTAGTGTATGTTGAGTTTCCATGTACACTCAACATTGCTTCCAAAAACATTTTGACAAAAAGTTTTTCGAAAAATTTCAAAATAATTTAGCAAAAAGTAGATGTTTTTAGAATTCTTTTTTCAAGGCAAAGACGATGGACAATGTTATTCAACGAAAAAATTATTTCTTCAGGGTGAAAATCGAGGATATAAATGTGAACTTATATCAGTTGATATCTCGGTGCATTTTTAAGCTAGCGCAAATCTGATAACACAGATCGACGCAGCTTAAAACTCCGCATCGAGTGCACTATACTACATTGAGAAACGCTTAATACAAAAATTAGTTATGATCGTTTGAAAAATGATGCATTAGTGTATGTTGAGTTTCCATGTACACTCAACATTGCTTCCAAAAACATTTTGACAAAAATTTTTTCGAAAAATTTCAAAATAATTTAGCAAAAAGTAGATGTTTTTAGATTCCATTTTTCAAAGCAAAGACGATGGACAATGTTATTCAACGAAAAAATTAATTCTTCAGGGTGAAAATCGAGGATATAAGTGTGAACTTATATCAGTTGATATCTCGGTGCATTTTTAAGTTAGCGCAAATCTGATAACACAGATCGACGCAGCTTAAAAATCCGCATCGAATGCACTATACTACATTGAGAAACGCTTAATACAAAAATTAGTTATGATCGTTTGAAAAATGATGCATTAGTGTATGTTGAGTTTCCATGTACACTCAACATTGCTTCCAAAAACATTTTGACAAAAAGTTTTTCGAAAAATTTCAAAATAATTTAGCAAAAAGTAGATGTTTTTAGAATTCTTTTTTCAAGGCAAAGACGATGGACAATGTTATTCAACGAAAAAATTAATTCTTCAGGGTGAAAATCGAGGATATAAGTGTGAACTTATATCAGTTGATATCTCGGTGCATTTTTAAGCTAGCGCAAATCTGATAACACAGATCGACGCAGCTTAAAACTCCGCATCGAGTGCACTATACTACATTGAGAAACGCTTAATACAAAAATTAGTTATGATCGTTTGAAAAATGATGCATTAGTGTATGTTGAGTTTCCATGTACACTCAACATTGCTTCCAAAAACATTTTGACAAAAATTTTTTCGAAAAATTTCAAAATAATTTAGCAAAAAGTAGATGTTTTTAGATTCCATTTTTCAAAGCAAAGACGATGGACAATGTTATTCAACGAAAAAATTAATTCTTCAGGGTGAAAATCGAGGATATAAGTGTGAACTTATATCAGTTGATATCTCGGTGCATTTTTAAGTTAGCGCAAATCTGATAACACAGATCGACGCAGCTTAAAAATCCGCATCGAATGCACTATACTACATTGAGAAACGCTTAATACAAAAATTAGTTATGATCGTTTGAAAAATGATGCATTAGTGTATGTTGAGTTTCCATGTACACTCAACATTGCTTCCAAAAACATTTTGACAAAAATTTTTTCGAAACATTTCAAAATAATTTAGCAAAAAGTAGATGTTTTTAGATTCCTTTTTTTGAGGCAAAGACGATGGACAATGTTATTCAACGAAAAAATTAATTCTTCAGGGTGAAAATTGAGGATATAAGTGTGAACTTATATCAGTTGATATCTCGGTGCATTTTTAAGCTAGCGCAAATCTGATAACACAAATCGACGCAGCTTAAAAATCCGCATCGAATGCACTATACTACATTGAGAAACGCTCAATACAAAAATTAGTTATGATCGTTTGAAAAATGATGCATTAGTGTATGTTGAGTTTCCATGTACACTCAACATTGCTTCCAAAAACATTTTGACAAAAATTTTTTCGAAAAATTTCGAAATAATTTAGCAAAAAGTAGATGTTTTTAGATTTCATTTTTCAAGGCAAAGACGATAGACAATGTTATTCAACGAAAAAATTAATTCTTCAGGGTGAAAATCGAGGATATAAGTGTGAACTTATATCAGTTGATATCTCGGTGCATTTTTAAGCTAGCGCAAATCTGATAACACAAATCGACGCAGCTTAAAAATCCGCATCGAATGCACTATACTACATTGAGAAACGCTCAATACAAAAATTAGTTATGATCGTTTGAAAAATGATGCATTAGTGTATGTTGAGTTTCCATGTACACTCAACATTGCTTCCAAAAACATTTTGACAAAAATTTTTTCGAAAAATTTCAAAATAATTTAGCAAAAAGTAGATGTTTTTAGATTTCATTTTTCAAGGCAAAGACGATAGACAATGTTATTCAACGAAAAAATTAATTCTTCAGGGTGAAAATCGAGGATATAAGTGTGAACTTATATCAGTTGATATCTCGGTGCATTTTTAAGCTAGCGCAAATCTGATAACACAGATCGACGCAGCTTAAAAATCCGCATCGAATGCACTATACTACATTGAGAAACGCTTAATACAAAAATTTGTTATGATCGTTTGAAAAATGATGCATTAGTGTATGTTGAGTTTCCATGTACACTCAAAATTGCTTCCAAAAACATTTTGACAAAAATTTTTTCGAAACATTTCAAAATAATTTAGCAAAAAGTAGATGTTTTTAGATTCCTTTTTTCAAGGCAAAGACGATGGACAATGTTATTCAACGAAAAAATTAATTCTTCAGGGTGAAAATCGAGGATATAAGTGTGAACTTATATCAGTTGATATCTCGGTGCATTTTTAAGCTAGCGCAAATCTGATAACACAGATCGACGCAGCTTAAAAATCCGCATCGAATGCACTATACTACATTGAGAAACGCTTAATACAAAAATTAGTTATGATCGTTTGAAAAATGATGCATTAGTGTATGTTGAGTTTCCATGTACACTCAACATTGCTTCCAAAAACATTTTGACAAAAAGTTTTTCGAAAATTTTCAAAATAATTTAGCAAAAAGTAGATGTTTTTAGAATTCTTTTTTCAAGGCAAAGACGATGGACAATGTTATTCAACGAAAAAATTATTTCTTCAGGGTGAAAATCGAGGATATAAATGTGAACTTATATCAGTTGATATCTCGGTGCATTTTTAAGCTAGCGCAAATCTGATAACACAGATCGACGCAGCTTAAAACTCCGCATCGAGTGCACTATACTACATTGAGAAACGCTTAATACAAAAATTAGTTATGATCGTTTGAAAAATGATGCATTAGTGTATGTTGAGTTTCCATGTACACTCAACATTGCTTCCAAAAACATTTTGACAAAAATTTTTTCGAAAAATTTCAAAATAATTTAGCAAAAAGTAGATGTTTTTAGATTCCATTTTTCAAAGCAAAGACGATGGACAATGTTATTCAACGAAAAAATTAATTCTTCAGGGTGAAAATCGAGGATATAAGTGTGAACTTATATCAGTTGATATCTCGGTGCATTTTTAAGTTAGCGCAAATCTGATAACACAGATCGACGCAGCTTAAAAATCCGCATCGAATGCACTATACTACATTGAGAAACGCTTAATACAAAAATTAGTTATGATCGTTTGAAAAATGATGCATTAGTGTATGTTGAGTTTCCATGTACACTCAACATTGCTTCCAAAAACATTTTGACAAAAAGTTTTTCGAAAAATTTCAAAATAATTTAGCAAAAAGTAGATGTTTTTAGAATTCTTTTTTCAAGGCAAAGACGATGGACAATGTTATTCAACGAAAAAATTAATTCTTCAGGGTGAAAATCGAGGATATAAGTGTGAACTTATATCAGTTGATATCTCGGTGCATTTTTAAGCTAGCGCAAATCTGATAACACAGATCGACGCAGCTTAAAACTCCGCATCGAGTGCACTATACTACATTGAGAAACGCTTAATACAAAAATTAGTTATGATCGTTTGAAAAATGATGCATTAGTGTATGTTGAGTTTCCATGTACACTCAACATTGCTTCCAAAAACATTTTGACAAAAATTTTTTCGAAAAATTTCAAAATAATTTAGCAAAAAGTAGATGTTTTTAGATTCCATTTTTCAAAGCAAAGACGATGGACAATGTTATTCAACGAAAAAATTAATTCTTCAGGGTGAAAATCGAGGATATAAGTGTGAACTTATATCAGTTGATATCTCGGTGCATTTTTAAGTTAGCGCAAATCTGATAACACAGATCGACGCAGCTTAAAAATCCGCATCGAATGCACTATACTACATTGAGAAACGCTTAATACAAAAATTAGTTATGATCGTTTGAAAAATGATGCATTAGTGTATGTTGAGTTTCCATGTACACTCAACATTGCTTCCAAAAACATTTTGACAAAAATTTTTTCGAAACATTTCAAAATAATTTAGCAAAAAGTAGATGTTTTTAGATTCCTTTTTTTGAGGCAAAGACGATGGACAATGTTATTCAACGAAAAAATTAATTCTTCAGGGTGAAAATTGAGGATATAAGTGTGAACTTATATCAGTTGATATCTCGGTGCATTTTTAAGCTAGCGCAAATCTGATAACACAAATCGACGCAGCTTAAAAATCCGCATCGAATGCACTATACTACATTGAGAAACGCTCAATACAAAAATTAGTTATGATCGTTTGAAAAATGATGCATTAGTGTATGTTGAGTTTCCATGTACACTCAACATTGCTTCCAAAAACATTTTGACAAAAATTTTTTCGAAAAATTTCAAAATAATTTAGCAAAAAGTAGATGTTTTTAGATTTCATTTTTCAAGGCAAAGACGATAGACAATGTTATTCAACGAAAAAATTAATTCTTCAGGGTGAAAATCGAGGATATAAGTGTGAACTTATATCAGTTGATATCTCGGTGCATTTTTAAGCTAGCGCAAATCTGATAACACAAATCGACGCAGCTTAAAAATCCGCATCGAATGCACTATACTACATTGAGAAACGCTCAATACAAAAATTAGTTATGATCGTTTGAAAAATGATGCATTAGTGTATGTTGAGTTTCCATGTACACTCAACATTGCTTCCAAAAACATTTTGACAAAAATTTTTTCGAAAAATTTCAAAATAATTTAGCAAAAAGTAGATGTTTTTAGATTTCATTTTTCAAGGCAAAGACGATAGACAATGTTATTCAACGAAAAAATTAATTCTTCAGGGTGAAAATCGAGGATATAAGTGTGAACTTATATCAGTTGATATCTCGGTGCATTTTTAAGCTAGCGCAAATCTGATAACACAAATCGACGCAGCTTAAAAATCCGCATCGAATGCACTATACTACATTGAGAAACGCTCAATACAAAAATTAGTTATGATCGTTTGAAAAATGATGCATTAGTGTATGTTGAGTTTCCATGTACACTCAACATTGCTTCCAAAAACATTTTGACAAAAATTTTTTCGAAAAATTTCAAAATAATTTAGCAAAAAGTAGATGTTTTTAGATTTCATTTTTCAAGGCAAAGACGATAGACAATGTTATTCAACGAAAAAATTAATTCTTCAGGGTGAAAATCGAGGATATAAGTGTGAACTTATATCAGTTGATATCTCGGTGCATTTTTAAGCTAGCGCAAATCTGATAACACAGATCGACGCAGCTTAAAAATCCGCATCGAATGCACTATACTACATTGAGAAACGCTTAATACAAAAATTTGTTATGATCGTTTGAAAAATGATGCATTAGTGTATGTTGAGTTTCCATGTACACTCAAAATTGCTTCCAAAAACATTTTGACAAAAATTTTTTCGAAACATTTCAAAATAATTTAGCAAAAAGTAGATGTTTTTAGATTCCTTTTTTCAAGGCAAAGACGATGGACAATGTTATTCAACGAAAAAATTAATTCTTCAGGGTGAAAATCGAGGATATAAGTGTGAACTTATATCAGTTGATATCTCGGTGCATTTTTAAGCTAGCGCAAATCTGATAACACAGATCGACGCAGCTTAAAAATCCGCATCGAATGCACTATACTACATTGAGAAACGCTCAATACAAAAATTAGTTATGATCGTTTGAAAAATGATGCATTAGTGTATGTTGAGTTTCCATGTACACTCAACATTGCTTCCAAAAACATTTTGACAAAAATTTTTTCGAAAAATTTCAAAATAATTTAGCAAAAAGTAGATGTTTTTAGATTTCATTTTTCAAGGCAAAGACGATAGACAATGTTATTCAACGAAAAAATTAATTCTTCAGGGTGAAAATCGAGGATATAAGTGTGAACTTATATCAGTTGATATCTCGGTGCATTTTTAAGCTAGCGCAAATCTGATAACACAGATCGACGCAGCTTAAAAATCCGCATCGAATGCACTATACTACATTGAGAAACGCTTAATACAAAAATTTGTTATGATCGTTTGAAAAATGATGCATTAGTGTATGTTGAGTTTCCATGTACACTCAACATTGCTTCCAAAAACATTTTGACAAAAATTTTTTCGAAAAATTTCAAAATAATTTAGCAAAAAGTAGATGTTTTTAGATTTCATTTTTCAAGGCAAAGACGATAGACAATGTTATTCAACGAAAAAATTAATTCTTCAGGGTGAAAATCGAGGATATAAGTGTGAACTTATATCAGTTGATATCTCGGTGCATTTTTAAGCTAGCGCAAATCTGATAACACAGATCGACGCAGCTTAAAAATCCGCATCGTATGCACTATACTACATTGAGAAACGCTTAATACAAAAATTTGTTATGATCGTTTGAAAAATGATGCATTAGTGTATGTTGAGTTTCGATGTACACTCAAAATTGCTTCCAAAAACATTTTGACAAAAATTTTTTCGAAACATTTCAAAATAATTTAGCAAAAAGTAGATGTTTTTAGATTCCTTTTTTCAAGGCAAAGACGATGGACAATGTTATTCAACGAAAAAATTAATTCTTCAGGGTGAAAATCGAGGATATAAGTGTGAACTTATATCAGTTGATATCTCGGTGCATTTTTAAGCTAGCGCAAATCTGATAACACAGATCGACGCAGCTTAAAAATCCGCATCGAATGCACTATACTACATTGAGAAACGCTCAATACAAAAATTAGTTATGATCGTTTGAAAAATGATGCATTAGTGTATGTTGAGTTTCCATGTACACTCAACATTGCTTCCAAAAACATTTTGACAAAAATTTTTTCGAAAAATTTCAAAATAATTTAGCAAAAAGTAGATGTTTTTAGATTTCATTTTTCAAGGCAAAGACGATAGACAATGTTATTCAACGAAAAAATTAATTCTTCAGGGTGAAAATCGAGGATATAAGTGTGAACTTATATCAGTTGATATCTCGGTGCATTTTTAAGCTAGCGCAAATCTGATAACACAAATCGACGCAGCTTAAAAATCCGCATCGAATGCACTATACTACATTGAGAAACGCTCAATACAAAAATTAGTTATGATCGTTTGAAAAATGATGCATTAGTGTATGTTGAGTTTCCATGTACACTCAACATTGCTTCCAAAAACATTTTGACAAAAATTTTTTCGAAAAATTTCAAAATAATTTAGCAAAAAGTAGATGTTTTTAGATTTCATTTTTCAAGGCAAAGACGATAGACAATGTTATTCAACGAAAAAATTAATTCTTCAGGGTGAAAATCGAGGATATAAGTGTGAACTTATATCAGTTGATATCTCGGTGCATTTTTAAGCTAGCGCAAATCTGATAACACAGATCGACGCAGCTTAAAAATCCGCATCGAATGCACTATACTACATTGAGAAACGCTTAATACAAAAATTTGTTATGATCGTTTGAAAAATGATGCATTAGTGTATGTTGAGTTTCCATGTACACTCAAAATTGCTTCCAAAAACATTTTGACAAAAATTTTTTCGAAACATTTCAAAATAATTTAGCAAAAAGTAGATGTTTTTAGATTCCTTTTTTCAAGGCAAAGACGATGGACAATGTTATTCAACGAAAAAATTAATTCTTCAGGGTGAAAATCGAGGATATAAGTGTGAACTTATATCAGTTGATATCTCGGTGCATTTTTAAGCTAGCGCAAATCTGATAACACAGATCGACGCAGCTTAAAAATCCGCATCGAATGCACTATACTACATTGAGAAACGCTTAATACAAAAATTAGTTATGATCGTTTGAAAAATGATGCATTAGTGTATGTTGAGTTTCCATGTACACTCAACATTGCTTCCAAAAACATTTTGACAAAAAGTTTTTCGAAAAATTTCAAAATAATTTAGCAAAAAGTAGATGTTTTTAGAATTCTTTTTTCAAGGCAAAGACGATGGACAATGTTATTCAACGAAAAAATTAATTCTTCAGGGTGAAAATCGAGGATATAAGTGTGAACTTATATCAGTTGATATCTCGGTGCATTTTTAAGCTAGCGCAAATCTGATAACACAGATCGACGCAGCTTAAAAATCCGCATCGAGTGCACTATACTACATTGAGAAACGCTTAATACAAAAATTAGTTATGATCGTTTGAAAAATGATGCATTAGTGTATGTTGAGTTTCCATGTACACTCAACATTGCTTCCAAAAACATTTTGACAAAAATTTTTTCGAAAAATTTCAAAATAATTTAGCAAAAAGTAGATGTTTTTAGATTCCATTTTTCAAAGCAAAGACGATGGACAATGTTATTCAACGAAAAAATTAATTCTTCAGGGTGAAAATCGAGGATATAAGTGTGAACTTATATCAGTTGATATCTCGGTGCATTTTTAAGTTAGCGCAAATCTAATAACACAGATCGACGCAGCTTAAAAATCCGCATCGAATGCACTATACTACATTGAGAAACGCTTAATACAAAAATTAGTTATGATCGTTTGAAAAATGATGCATTAGTGTATGTTGAGTTTCCATGTACACTCAACATTGCTTCCAAAAACATTTTGACAAAAATTTTTTCGAAACATTTCAAAATAATTTAGCAGAAAGTAGATGTTTTTAGATTCCTTTTTTTGAGGCAAAGACGATGGACAATGTTATTCAACGAAAAAATTAATTCTTCAGGGTGAAAATCGAGGATATAAGTGTGAACTTATATCAGTTGATATCTCGGTGCATTTTTAAGTTAGCGCAAATCTGATAACACAGATCGACGCAGCTTAAAAATCCGCATCGAATGCACTATACTACATTGAGAAACGCTTAATACAAAAATTAGTTATGATCGTTTGAAAAATGATGCATTAGTGTATGTTGAGTTTCCATGTACACTCAACATTGCTTCCAAAAACATTTTGACAAAAATTTTTTCGAAACATTTCAAAATAATTTAGCAAAAAGTAGATGTTTTTAGATTCCTTTTTTTGAGGCAAAGACGATGGACAATGTTATTCAACGAAAAAATTAATTCTTCAGGGTGAAAATTGAGGATATAAGTGTGAACTTATATCAGTTGATATCTCGGTGCATTTTTAAGCTAGCGCAAATCTGATAACACAAATCGACGCAGCTTAAAAATCCGCATCGAATGCACTATACTACATTGAGAAACGCTCAATACAAAAATTAGTTATGATCGTTTGAAAAATGATGCATTAGTGTATGTTGAGTTTCCATGTACACTCAACATTGCTTCCAAAAACATTTTGACAAAAATTTTTTCGAAACATTTCAAAATAATTTAGCAAAAAGTAGATGTTTTTAGATTCCTTTTTTCAAGGCAAAGACGATGGACAATGTTATTCAACGAAAAAATTAATTCTTCAGGGTGAAAATCGAGGATATAAGTGTGAACTTATATCAGTTGATATCTCGGTGCATTTTTAAGCTAGCGCAAATCTGATAACACAGATCGACGCAGCTTAAAAATCCGCATCGAATGCACTATACTACATTGAGAAACGCTTAATACAAAAATTAGTTATGATCGTTTGAAAATTGATGCATTAGTGTATGTTGAGTTTCCATGTACACTCAACATTGCTTCCAAAAACATTTTGACAAAAATTTTTTCGAAAAATTTCAAAATAATTTAGCAAAAAGTAGATGTTTTTAGATTTCATTTTTCAAAACAAAGACGATAGACAATGTTATTCAACGAAAAAATTAATTCTTCAGGGTGAAAATCGAGGATATATGTGTGAACTTATATCAGTTGATATCTCGGGGCATTTTTAAGCTAGCGCAAATCTGATAACACAAATCGACGCAGCTTAAAAATCCGCATCGAATGCACTATACTACATTGAGAAA
Organism: Auanema rhodensis; assembly: GCA_964057225.1. Classification (NCBI taxonomy): domain Eukaryota; kingdom Metazoa; phylum Nematoda; class Chromadorea; order Rhabditida; family Rhabditidae; genus Auanema; species Auanema rhodense. The sequence goes on from OZ059895.1 coordinate 486,816, forward strand.
CGCTTAATACAAAAATTAGTTATGATCGTTTGAAAATTGATGCATTAGTGTATGTTGAGTTTCCATGTACACTCAACATTGCTTCCAAAAACATTTTGACAAAAATTTTTTCGAAAAATTTCAAAATAATTTAGCAAAAAGTAGATGTTTTTAGATTTCATTTTTCAAGGCAAAGACGATAGACAATGTTATTCAACGAAAAAATTAATTCTTCAGGGTGAAAATCGAGGATATAAGTGTGAACTTATATCAGTTGATATCTCGGTGCATTTTTAAGCTAGCGCAAATCTGATAACACAGATCGACGCAGCTTAAAAATCCGCATCGAATGCACTATACTACATTGAGAAACGCTTAATATAAAAATTAGTTATGATCGTTTGAAAAATGATGCATTAGTGTATGTTGAGTTTCCATGTACACTCAACATTGCTTCCAAAAACATTTTGACAAAAATTTTTTCGAAAAATTTCAAAATAATTTAGCAAAAAGTAGATGTTTTTAGATTTCATTTTTCAAGGCAAAGACGATAGACAATGTTATTCAACGAAAAAATTAATTCTTCAGGGTGAAAATCGAGGATATAAGTGTGAACTTATATCAGTTGATATCTCGGTGCATTTTTAAGCTAGCGCAAATCTGATAACACAGATCGACGCAGCTTAAAAATCCGCATCGAATGCACTATACTACATTGAGAAACGCTTAATACAAAAATTAGTTATGATCGTTTGAAAAATGATGCATTAGTGTATGTTGAGTTTCCATGTACACTCAACATTGCTTCCAAAAACATTTTGACAAAAATTTTTTCGAAAAATTTCAAAATAATTTAGCAAAAAGTAGATGTTTTTAGATTCCACTTTTCAAAGCAAAGACGATGGACAATGTTATTCAACGAAAAAATTAATTCTTCAGGGTGAAAATCGAGGATATAAGTGTGAACTTATATCAGTTGATATCTCGGTGCATTTTTAAGTTAGCGCAAATCTGATAACACAGATCGACGCAGCTTAAAAATTTGGATCGAATGCACTATACTACATTGAGAAACGCTTAATACAAAAATTAGTTATGATCGTTTGAAAAATGATGCATTAGTGTATGTTGAGTTTCCATGTACACTCAACATTGCTTCCAAAAACATTTTGACAAAAATTTTTTCGAAAAATTTCAAAATAATTTAGCAAAAAGTAGATGTTTTTAGATTCCATTTTTCAAGGCAGAGACAATGGACAATGTTATTCAACGAAAAAAATGATTCTTCAGGGTGAAAATCGAGGATATAAGTGTGAACTTATATCAGTTGATATCTCGGTGCATTTTTAAGCTAGCGCAAATATGATAACACAGATCGACGCAGCTTAAAAATCCGCATCGAATGCACTATACTACATTGAGAAACGCTTAATACAAAAATTTGTTATGATCGTTTGAAAAATGATGCATTAGTGTATGTTGAGTTTCCATGTACACTCAACATTGCTTCCAAAAACATTTTGACAAAAATTTTTTCGAAACATTTCAAAATAATTTAGCAAAAAGTAGATGTTTTTAGATTCCTTTTTTCAAGGCAAAGACGATGGACAATGTTATTCAACGAAAAAATTAATTCTTCAGGGTGAAAATCGAGGATATAAGTGTGAACTTATATCAGTTGATATCTCGGTGCATTTTTAAGCTAGCGCAAATCTGATAACACAAATCGACGCAACTTAAAAATCCGCATCGAATGCACTATACTACATTGAGAAACGCTTAATACAAAAATTAGTTATGATCGTTTGAAAAATGATGCATTAGTGTATGTTGAGTTTCCATGTACACTCAACATTGCTTCCAAAAACATTTTGACAAAAATTTTTTCGAAAAATTTCAAAATAATTTAGCAAAAAGTAGATGTTTTTAGATTCCTTTTTTCAAGGCAAAGACGATGGACAATGTTATTCAACGAAAAAATTAATTCTTCAGGGTGAAAATCGAGGATATAAGTGTGAACTTATATCAGTTGATATCTCGGTGCATTTTTAAGCTAGCGCAAATCTGATAACACAGATCGACGCAGCTTAAAAATCCGCATCGAATGCACTATACTACATTGAGAAACGCTTAATACAAAAATTAGTTATGATCGTTTGAAAATTGATGCATTAGTGTATGTTGAGTTTCCATGTACACTCAACATTGCTTCCAAAAACATTTTGACAAAAATTTTTTCGAAAAATTTCAAAATAATTTAGCAAAAAGTAGATGTTTTTAGATTTCATTTTTCAAAACAAAGACGATAGACAATGTTATTCAACGAAAAAATTAATTCTTCAGGGTGAAAATCGAGGATATATGTGTGAACTTATATCAGTTGATATCTCGGTGCATTTTTAAGTTAGCGCAAATCTGATAACACAAATCGACGCAGCTTAAAAATCCGCATCGAATGCACTATACTACATTGAGAAACGCTTAATACAAAAATTAGTTATGATCGTTTGAAAAATGATGCAATAGTGTATGTTGAGTTTCCATGTACACTCAACATTGCTTCCAAAAACATTTTGACAAAAATTTTTTCGAAAAATTTCAAAATAATTTAGCAAAAAGTAGATGTTTTTAGATTTCATTTTTCAAAACAAAGACGATAGACAATGTTATTCAACGAAAAAATTAATTCTTCAGGGTGAAAATCGAGGATATATGTGTGAACTTATATCAGTTGATATCTCGGTGCATTTTTAAGCTAGCGCAAATCTGATAACACAGATCGACGCAGCTTAAAAATCCGCATCGAATGCACTATACTACATTGAGAAACGCTTAATACAAAAATTAGTTATGATCGTTTGAAAATTGATGCATTAGTGTATGTTGAGTTTCCATGTACACTCAACATTGCTTCCAAAAACATTTTGACAAAAATTTTTTCGAAAAATTTCAAAATAATTTAGCAAAAAGTAGATGTTTTTAGATTTCATTTTTCAAAACAAAGACGATAGACAATGTTATTCAACGAAAAAATTAATTCTTCAGGGTGAAAATCGAGGATATATGTGTGAACTTATATCAGTTGATATCTCGGTGCATTTTTAAGTTAGCGCAAATCTGATAACACAAATCGACGCAGCTTAAAAATCCGCATCGAATGCACTATACTACATTGAGAAACGCTTAATACAAAAATTAGTTATGATCGTTTGAAAAATGATGCAATAGTGTATGTTGAGTTTCCATGTACACTCAACATTGCTTCCAAAAACATTTTTGACAAAACTTTTTTCGAAACATTTCAAAATAATTTAGCAAAAAGTAGATGTTTTTAGATTTCATTTTTCAAGGCAAAAACGATAGACAATGTTATTCAACGAAAAAATTAATTCTTCAGGGTGAAAATCGAGGATATATGTGTGAACTTATATCAGTTGATATCTCGGTGCATTTTTAAGTTAGCGCAAATCTGATAACACAAATCGACGCAGCTTAAAAATCCGCATCGAATGCACTATACTACATTGAGAAACGCTTAATACAAAAATTAGTTATGATCGTTTGAAAAATGATGCAATAGTGTATGTTGAGTTTCCATGTACACTCAACATTGCTTCCAAAAACATTTTTGACAAAAATTTTTTCGAAAAATTTCAAAATAATTTAGCAAAAAGTAGATGTTTTTAGATTTCATTTTTCAAAACAAAGACGATAGACAATGTTATTCAACGAAAAAATTAATTCTTCAGGGTGAAAATCGAGGATATATGTGTGAACTTATATCAGTTGATATCTCGGTGCATTTTTAAGTTAGCGCAAATCTGATAACACAGATCGACGCAGCTTAAAAATCCGCATCGAATGCACTATACTACATTGAGAAACGCTTAATACAAAAATTAGTTATGATCGTTTGAAAATTGATGCATTAGTGTATGTTGAGTTTCCATGTACACTCAACATTGCTTCCAAAAACATTTTGACAAAAATTTTTTCGAAAAATTTCAAAATAATTTAGCAAAAAGTAGATGTTTTTAGATTTCATTTTTCAAAACAAAGACGATAGACAATGTTATTCAACGAAAAAATTAATTCTTCAGGGTGAAAATCGAGGATATATGTGTGAACTTATATCAGTTGATATCTCGGTGCATTTTTAAGTTAGCGCAAATCTGATAACACAAATCGACGCAGCTTAAAAATCCGCATCGAATGCACTATACTACATTGAGAAACGCTTAATACAAAAATTAGTTATGATCGTTTGAAAAATGATGCAATAGTGTATGTTGAGTTTCCATGTACACTCAACATTGCTTCCAAAAACATTTTGACAAAAATTTTTTCGAAAAATTTCAAAATAATTTAGCAAAAAGTAGATGTTTTTAGATTTCATTTTTCAAAACAAAGACGATAGACAATGTTATTCAACGAAAAAATTAATTCTTCAGGGTGAAAATCGAGGATATATGTGTGAACTTATATCAGTTGATATCTCGGTGCATTTTTAAGCTAGCGCAAATCTGATAACACAGATCGACGCAGCTTAAAAATCCGCATCGAATGCACTATACTACATTGAGAAACGCTTAATACAAAAATTAGTTATGATCGTTTGAAAATTGATGCATTAGTGTATGTTGAGTTTCCATGTACACTCAACATTGCTTCCAAAAACATTTTGACAAAAATTTTTTCGAAAAATTTCAAAATAATTTAGCAAAAAGTAGATGTTTTTAGATTTCATTTTTCAAAACAAAGACGATAGACAATGTTATTCAACGAAAAAATTAATTCTTCAGGGTGAAAATCGAGGATATATGTGTGAACTTATATCAGTTGATATCTCGGTGCATTTTTAAGTTAGCGCAAATCTGATAACACAAATCGACGCAGCTTAAAAATCCGCATCGAATGCACTATACTACATTGAGAAACGCTTAATACAAAAATTAGTTATGATCGTTTGAAAAATGATGCAATAGTGTATGTTGAGTTTCCATGTACACTCAACATTGCTTCCAAAAACATTTTTGACAAAACTTTTTTCGAAACATTTCAAAATAATTTAGCAAAAAGTAGATGTTTTTAGATTTCATTTTTCAAGGCAAAAACGATAGACAATGTTATTCAACGAAAAAATTAATTCTTCAGGGTGAAAATCGAGGATATAAGTGTGAACTTATATCAGTTGATATCTCGGTGCATTTTTAAGCTAGCGCAAATCTGATAACACAGATCGACGCAGCTTAAAAATCCGCATCGAATGCACTATACTACATTGAGAAACGCTTAATACAAAAATTAGTTATGATCGTTTGAAAAATGATGCATTAGTGTATGTTGAGTTTCCATGTACACTCAACATTGCTTCCAAAAACATTTTGACAAAAATTTTTTTGAAAAATTTCAAAATAATTTAGCAAAAAGTAGATGTTTTCAGATTCCATTTTTCAAAGCAAAGACGATGGACAATGTTATTCAACGAAAAAATTAATTCTTCAGGGTGAAAATCGAGGATATAAGTGTGAACTTATATCAGTTGATATCTCGGTGCATTTTTAAGTTAGCGCAAATCTGATAACACAGATCGACGCAGCTTAAAAATTTGGATCGAATGCACTATACTACATTGAGAAACGCTTAATACAAAAATTAGTTATGATCGTTTGAAAAATGATGCATTAGTGTATGTTGAGTTTCCATGTACACTCAACATTGCTTCCAAAAACATTTTGACAAAAATTTTTTCGAAAAATTTCAAAATAATTTAGCAAAAAGTAGATGTTTTTAGATTCCATTTTTCAAGGCAGAGACAATGGACAATGTTATTCAACGAAAAAAATGATTCTTCAGGGTGAAAATCGAGGATATAAGTGTGAACTTATATCAGTTGATATCTCGGTGCATTTTTAAGTTAGCGCAAATCTGATAACACAGATCGACGCAGCTTAAAAATTTGGATCGAATGCACTATACTACATTGAGAAACGCTTAATACAAAAATTAGTTATGATCGTTTGAAAAATGATGCATTAGTGTATGTTGAGTTTCCATGTACACTCAACATTGCTTCCAAAAACATTTTGACAAAAATTTTTTCGAAAAATTTCAAAATAATTTAGCAAAAAGTAGATGTTTTTAGATTCCATTTTTCAAGGCAGAGACAATGGACAATGTTATTCAACGAAAAAAATGATTCTTCAGGGTGAAAATCGAGGATATAAGTGTGAACTTATATCAGTTGATATCTCGGTGCATTTTTAAGCTAGCGCAAATATGATAACACAGATCGACGCAGCTTAAAAATCCGCATCGAATGCACTATACTACATTGAGAAACGCTTAATACAAAAATTTGTTATGATCGTTTGAAAAATGATGCATTAGTGTATGTTGAGTTTCCATGTACACTCAACATTGCTTCCAAAAACATTTTGACAAAAATTTTTTCGAAACATTTCAAAATAATTTAGCAAAAAGTAGATGTTTTTAGATTCCTTTTTTCAAGGCAAAGACGATGGACAATGTTATTCAACGAAAAAATTAATTCTTCAGGGTGAAAATCGAGGATATAAGTGTGAACTTATATCAGTTGATATCTCGGTGCATTTTTAAGCTAGCGCAAATCTGATAACACAAATCGACGCAGCTTAAAAATCCGCATCGAATGCACTATACTACATTGAGAAACGCTTAATACAAAAATTAGTTATGATCGTTTGAAAAATGATGCATTAGTGTATGTTGAGTTTCCATGTACACTCAACATTGCTTCCAAAAACATTTTGACAAAAATTTTTTCGAAAAATTTCAAAATAATTTAGCAAAAAGTAGATGTTTTTAGATTCCTTTTTTCAAGGCAAAGACGATGGACAATGTTATTCAACGAAAAAATTAATTCTTCAGGGTGAAAATCGAGGATATAAGTGTGAACTTATATCAGTTGATATCTCGGTGCATTTTTAAGCTAGCGCAAATCTGATAACACAGATCGACGCAGCTTAAAAATCCGCATCGAATGCACTATACTACATTGAGAAACGCTTAATACAAAAATTAGTTATGATCGTTTGAAAATTGATGCATTAGTGTATGTTGAGTTTCCATGTACACTCAACATTGCTTCCAAAAACATTTTGACAAAAATTTTTTCGAAACATTTCAAAATAATTTAGCAAAAAGTAGATGTTTTTAGATTCCTTTTTTCAAGGCAAAGACGATGGACAATGTTATTCAACGAAAAAATTAATTCTTCAGGGTGAAAATCGAGGATATAAGTGTGAACTTATATCAGTTGATATCTCGGTGCATTTTTAAGCTAGCGCAAATCTGATAACACAGATCGACGCAGCTTAAAAATCCGCATCGAATGCACTATACTACATTGAGAAACGCTTAATACAAAAATTAGTTATGATCGTTTGAAAATTGATGCATTAGTGTATGTTGAGTTTCCATGTACACTCAACATTGCTTCCAAAAACATTTTGACAAAAATTTTTTCGAAAAATTTCAAAATAATTTAGCAAAAAGTAGATGTTTTTAGATTTCATTTTTCAAAACAAAGACGATAGACAATGTTATTCAACGAAAAAATTAATTCTTCAGGGTGAAAATCGAGGATATATGTGTGAACTTATATCAGTTGATATCTCGGTGCATTTTTAAGTTAGCGCAAATCTGATAACACAAATCGACGCAGCTTAAAAATCCGCATCGAATGCACTATACTACATTGAGAAACGCTTAATACAAAAATTAGTTATGATCGTTTGAAAAATGATGCAATAGTGTATGTTGAGTTTCCATGTACACTCAACATTGCTTCCAAAAACATTTTTGACAAAACTTTTTTCGAAACATTTCAAAATAATTTAGCAAAAAGTAGATGTTTTTAGATTCCTTTTTTCAAGGCAAAGACGATGGACAATGTTATTCAACGAAAAAATTAATTCTTCAGGGAGAAAATCGAGGATATAAGTGTGAACTTATATCAGTTGATATCTCGGGGCATTTTTAAGCTAGCGCAAATCTGATAACACAAATCGACGCAGCTTAAAAATCCGCATCGAATGCACTATACTACATTGAGAAACGCTTAATATAAAAATTAGTTATGATCGTTTGAAAAATGATGCATTAGTGTATGTTGAGTTTCCATGTACACTCAACATTGCTTCCAAAAACATTTTGACAAAAATTTTTTCGAAAAATTTCAAAATAATTTAGCAAAAAGTAGATGTTTTTAGATTTCATTTTTCAAGGCAAAGACGATAGACAATGTTATTCAACGAAAAAATTAATTCTTCAGGGTGAAAATCGAGGATATAAGTGTGAACTTATATCAGTTGATATCTCGGTGCATTTTTAAGCTAGCGCAAATCTGATAACACAGATCGACGCAGCTTAAAAATCCGCATCGAATGCACTATACTACATTGAGAAACGCTTAATACAAAAATTAGTTATGATCGTTTGAAAAATGATGCATTAGTGTATGTTGAGTTTCCATGTACACTCAACATTGCTTCCAAAAACATTTTGACAAAAATTTTTTTGAAAAATTTCAAAATAATTTAGCAAAAAGTAGATGTTTTTAGATTCCATTTTTCAAAGCAAAGACGATGGACAATGTTATTCAACGAAAAAATTAATTCTTCAGGGTGAAAATCGAGGATATAAGTGTGAACTTATATCAGTTGATATCTCGGTGCATTTTTAAGTTAGCGCAAATCTGATAACACAGATCGACGCAGCTTAAAAATTTGGATCGAATGCACTATACTACATTGAGAAACGCTTAATACAAAAATTAGTTATGATCGTTTGAAAAATGATGCATTAGTGTATGTTGAGTTTCCATGTACACTCAACATTGCTTCCAAAAACATTTTGACAAAAATTTTTTCGAAAAATTTCAAAATAATTTAGCAAAAAGTAGATGTTTTTAGATTCCATTTTTCAAAACAGAGACAATGGACAATGTTATTCAACGAAAAAAATGATTCTTCAGGGTGAAAATCGAGGATATAAGTGTGAACTTATATCAGTTGATATCTCGGTGCATTTTTAAGCTAGCGCAAATATGATAACACAGATCGACGCAGCTTAAAAATCCGCATCGAATGCACTATACTACATTGAGAAACGCTTAATACAAAAATTTGTTATGATCGTTTGAAAAATGATGCATTAGTGTATGTTGAGTTTCCATGTACACTCAACATTGCTTCCAAAAACATTTTGACAAAAATTTTTTCGAAAAATTTCAAAATAATTTAGCAAAAAGTAGATGTTTTTAGATTCCATTTTTCAAAACAGAGACAATGGACAATGTTATTCAACGAAAAAAATGATTCTTCAGGGTGAAAATCGAGGATATAAGTGTGAACTTATATCAGTTGATATCTCGGTGCATTTTTAAGCTAGCGCAAATCTGATAACACAGATCGACGCAGCTTAAAAATCCGCATCGAATGCACTATACTACATTGAGAAACGCTTAATACAAAAATTAGTTATGATCGTTTGAAAAATGATGCATTAGTGTATGTTGAGTTTCCATGTACACTCAACATTGCTTCCAAAAACATTTTGACAAAAATTTTTTCGAAAAATTTCAAAATAATTTAGCAAAAAGTAGATGTTTTTAGATTTCATTTTTCAAAACAAAGACGATAGACAATGTTATTCAACGAAAAAATTAATTCTTCAGGGTGAAAATCGAGGATATATGTGTGAACTTATATCAGTTGATATCTCGGTGCATTTTTAAGTTAGCGCAAATCTGATAACACAAATCGACGCAGCTTAAAAATCCGCATCGAATGCACTATACTACATTGAGAAACGCTTAATACAAAAATTAGTTATGATCGTTTGAAAAATGATGCAATAGTGTATGTTGAGTTTCCATGTACACTCAACATTGCTTCCAAAAACATTTTGACAAAAATTTTTTCGAAAAATTTCAAAATAATTTAGCAAAAAGTAGATGTTTTTAGATTTCATTTTTCAAAACAAAGACGATAGACAATGTTATTCAACGAAAAAATTAATTCTTCAGGGTGAAAATCGAGGATATATGTGTGAACTTATATCAGTTGATATCTCGGTGCATTTTTAAGTTAGCGCAAATCTGATAACACAGATCGACGCAGCTTAAAAATTTGGATCGAATGCACTATACTACATTGAGAAACGCTTAATACAAAAATTAGTTATGATCGTTTGAAAAATGATGCATTAGTGTATGTTGAGTTTCCATGTACACTCAACATTGCTTCCAAAAACATTTTGACAAAAATTTTTTCGAAAAATTTCAAAATAATTTAGCAAAAAGTAGATGTTTTTAGATTCCTTTTTTCAAGGCAAAGACGATGGACAATGTTATTCAACGAAAAAATTAATTCTTCAGGGAGAAAATCGAGGATATAAGTGTGAACTTATATCAGTTGATATCTCGGGGCATTTTTAAGCTAGCGCAAATCTGATAACACAAATCGACGCAGCTTAAAAATCCGCATCGAATGCACTATACTACATTGAGAAACGCTTAATACAAAAATTAGTTATGATCGTTTGAAAAATGATGCATTAGTGTATGTTGAGTTTCCATGTACACTCAACATTGCTTCCAAAAACATTTTGACAAAAATTTTTTCGAAAAATTTCAAAATAATTTAGCAAAAAGTAGATGTTTTTAGATTCCATTTTTCAAGGCAGAGACAATGGACAATGTTATTCAACGAAAAAAATGATTCTTCAGGGTGAAAATCGAGGATATAAGTGTGAACTTATATCAGTTGATATCTCGGTGCATTTTTAAGCTAGCGCAAATATGATAACACAGATCGACGCAGCTTAAAAATCCGCATCGAATGCACTATACTACATTGAGAAACGCTTAATACAAAAATTTGTTATGATCGTTTGAAAAATGATGCATTAGTGTATGTTGAGTTTCCATGTACACTCAACATTGCTTCCAAAAACATTTTGACAAAAATTTTTTCGAAACATTTCAAAATAATTTAGCAAAAAGTAGATGTTTTTAGATTCCTTTTTTCAAGGCAAAGACGATGGACAATGTTATTCAACGAAAAAATTAATTCTTCAGGGTGAAAATCGAGGATATAAGTGTGAACTTATATCAGTTGATATCTCGGTGCATTTTTAAGCTAGCGCAAATCTGATAACACAAATCGACGCAGCTTAAAAATCCGCATCGAATGCACTATACTACATTGAGAAACGCTTAATACAAAAATTAGTTATGATCGTTTGAAAAATGATGCATTAGTGTATGTTGAGTTTCCATGTACACTCAACATTGCTTCCAAAAACATTTTGACAAAAATTTTTTCGAAAAATTTCAAAATAATTTAGCAAAAAGTAGATGTTTTTAGATTCCTTTTTTCAAGGCAAAGACGATGGACAATGTTATTCAACGAAAAAATTAATTCTTCAGGGTGAAAATCGAGGATATAAGTGTGAACTTATATCAGTTGATATCTCGGTGCATTTTTAAGCTAGCGCAAATCTGATAACACAGATCGACGCAGCTTAAAAATCCGCATCGAATGCACTATACTACATTGAGAAACGCTTAATACAAAAATTAGTTATGATCGTTTGAAAATTGATGCATTAGTGTATGTTGAGTTTCCATGTACACTCAACATTGCTTCCAAAAACATTTTGACAAAAATTTTTTCGAAACATTTCAAAATAATTTAGCAAAAAGTAGATGTTTTTAGATTCCTTTTTTCAAGGCAAAGACGATGGACAATGTTATTCAACGAAAAAATTAATTCTTCAGGGTGAAAATCGAGGATATAAGTGTGAACTTATATCAGTTGATATCTCGGTGCATTTTTAAGCTAGCGCAAATCTGATAACACAGATCGACGCAGCTTAAAAATCCGCATCGAATGCACTATACTACATTGAGAAACGCTTAATACAAAAATTAGTTATGATCGTTTGAAAATTGATGCATTAGTGTATGTTGAGTTTCCATGTACACTCAACATTGCTTCCAAAAACATTTTGACAAAAATTTTTTCGAAAAATTTCAAAATAATTTAGCAAAAAGTAGATGTTTTTAGATTTCATTTTTCAAAACAAAGACGATAGACAATGTTATTCAACGAAAAAATTAATTCTTCAGGGTGAAAATCGAGGATATATGTGTGAACTTATATCAGTTGATATCTCGGTGCATTTTTAAGTTAGCGCAAATCTGATAACACAAATCGACGCAGCTTAAAAATCCGCATCGAATGCACTATACTACATTGAGAAACGCTTAATACAAAAATTAGTTATGATCGTTTGAAAAATGATGCAATAGTGTATGTTGAGTTTCCATGTACACTCAACATTGCTTCCAAAAACATTTTTGACAAAACTTTTTTCGAAACATTTCAAAATAATTTAGCAAAAAGTAGATGTTTTTAGATTCCTTTTTTCAAGGCAAAGACGATGGACAATGTTATTCAACGAAAAAATTAATTCTTCAGGGAGAAAATCGAGGATATAAGTGTGAACTTATATCAGTTGATATCTCGGGGCATTTTTAAGCTAGCGCAAATCTGATAACACAAATCGACGCAGCTTAAAAATCCGCATCGAATGCACTATACTACATTGAGAAACGCTTAATATAAAAATTAGTTATGATCGTTTGAAAAATGATGCATTAGTGTATGTTGAGTTTCCATGTACACTCAACATTGCTTCCAAAAACATTTTGACAAAAATTTTTTCGAAAAATTTCAAAATAATTTAGCAAAAAGTAGATGTTTTTAGATTTCATTTTTCAAGGCAAAGACGATAGACAATGTTATTCAACGAAAAAATTAATTCTTCAGGGTGAAAATCGAGGATATAAGTGTGAACTTATATCAGTTGATATCTCGGTGCATTTTTAAGCTAGCGCAAATCTGATAACACAGATCGACGCAGCTTAAAAATCCGCATCGAATGCACTATACTACATTGAGAAACGCTTAATACAAAAATTAGTTATGATCGTTTGAAAAATGATGCATTAGTGTATGTTGAGTTTCCATGTACACTCAACATTGCTTCCAAAAACATTTTGACAAAAATTTCAAAATAATTTAGCAAAAAGTAGATGTTTTTAGATTCCATTTTTCAAAGCAAAGACGATGGACAATGTTATTCAACGAAAAAATTAATTCTTCAGGGTGAAAATCGAGGATATAAGTGTGAACTTATATCAGTTGATATCTCGGTGCATTTTTAAGTTAGCGCAAATCTGATAACACAGATCGACGCAGCTTAAAAATTTGGATCGAATGCACTATACTACATTGAGAAACGCTTAATACAAAAATTAGTTATGATCGTTTGAAAAATGATGCATTAGTGTATGTTGAGTTTCCATGTACACTCAACATTGCTTCCAAAAACATTTTGACAAAAATTTTTTCGAAAAATTTCAAAATAATTTAGCAAAAAGTAGATGTTTTTAGATTCCATTTTTCAAAACAGAGACAATGGACAATGTTATTCAACGAAAAAAATGATTCTTCAGGGTGAAAATCGAGGATATAAGTGTGAACTTATATCAGTTGATATCTCGGTGCATTTTTAAGCTAGCGCAAATATGATAACACAGATCGACGCAGCTTAAAAATCCGCATCGAATGCACTATACTACATTGAGAAACGCTTAATACAAAAATTTGTTATGATCGTTTGAAAAATGATGCATTAGTGTATGTTGAGTTTCCATGTACACTCAACATTGCTTCCAAAAACATTTTGACAAAAATTTTTTCGAAAAATTTCAAAATAATTTAGCAAAAAGTAGATGTTTTTAGATTCCATTTTTCAAAACAGAGACAATGGACAATGTTATTCAACGAAAAAAATGATTCTTCAGGGTGAAAATCGAGGATATAAGTGTGAACTTATATCAGTTGATATCTCGGTGCATTTTTAAGCTAGCGCAAATCTGATAACACAGATCGACGCAGCTTAAAAATCCGCATCGAATGCACTATACTACATTGAGAAACGCTTAATACAAAAATTAGTTATGATCGTTTGAAAAATGATGCATTAGTGTATGTTGAGTTTCCATGTACACTCAACATTGCTTCCAAAAACATTTTGACAAAAATTTTTTCGAAAAATTTCAAAATAATTTAGCAAAAAGTAGATGTTTTTAGATTTCATTTTTCAAAACAAAGACGATAGACAATGTTATTCAACGAAAAAATTAATTCTTCAGGGTGAAAATCGAGGATATATGTGTGAACTTATATCAGTTGATATCTCGGTGCATTTTTAAGTTAGCGCAAATCTGATAACACAAATCGACGCAGCTTAAAAATCCGCATCGAATGCACTATACTACATTGAGAAACGCTTAATACAAAAATTAGTTATGATCGTTTGAAAAATGATGCAATAGTGTATGTTGAGTTTCCATGTACACTCAACATTGCTTCCAAAAACATTTTGACAAAAATTTTTTCGAAAAATTTCAAAATAATTTAGCAAAAAGTAGATGTTTTTAGATTTCATTTTTCAAAACAAAGACGATAGACAATGTTATTCAACGAAAAAATTAATTCTTCAGGGTGAAAATCGAGGATATATGTGTGAACTTATATCAGTTGATATCTCGGTGCATTTTTAAGTTAGCGCAAATCTGATAACACAAATCGACGCAGCTTAAAAATCCGCATCGAATGCACTATACTACATTGAGAAACGCTTAATACAAAAATTAGTTATGATCGTTTGAAAAATGATGTAATAGTGTATGTTGAGTTTCCTTGTACACTCAACATTGCTTCCAAAAACATTTTTGACAAAACTTTTTTCGAAACATTTCAAAATAATTTAGCAAAAAGTAGATGTTTTTAGATTCCTTTTTTCAAGGCAAAGACGATGGACAATGTTATTCAACGAAAAAATTAATTCTTCAGGGAGAAAATCGAGGATATAAGTGTGAACTTATATCAGTTGATATCTCGGGGCATTTTTAAGCTAGCGCAAATCTGATAACACAAATCGACGCAGCTTAAAAATCCGCATCGAATGCACTATACTACATTGAGAAACGCTTAATATAAAAATTAGTTATGATCGTTTGAAAAATGATGCATTAGTGTATGTTGAGTTTCCATGTACACTCAACATTGCTTCCAAAAACATTTTGACAAAAATTTTTTCGAAAAATTTCGAAATAATTTAGCAAAAAGTAGATGTTTTTAGATTTCATTTTTCAAGGCAAAGACGATAGACAATGTTATTCAACGAAAAAATTAATTCTTCAGGGTGAAAATCGAGGATATAAGTGTGAACTTATATCAGTTGATATCTCGGTGCATTTTTAAGCTAGCGCAAATCTGATAACACAGATCGACGCAGCTTAAAAATCCGCATCGAATGCACTATACTACATTGAGAAACGCTTAATACAAAAATTAGTTATGATCGTTTGAAAAATGATGCATTAGTGTATGTTGAGTTTCCATGTACACTCAACATTGCTTCCAAAAACATTTTGACAAAAATTTTTTTGAAAAATTTCAAAATAATTTAGCAAAAAGTAGATGTTTTTAGATTCCATTTTTCAAAGCAAAGACGATGGACAATGTTATTCAACGAAAAAATTAATTCTTCAGGGTGAAAATCGAGGATATAAGTGTGAACTTATATCAGTTGATATCTCGGTGCATTTTTAAGCTAGCGCAAATATGATAACACAGATCGACGCAGCTTAAAAATCCGCATCGAATGCACTATACTACATTGGGAAACGCTTAATACAAAAATTTGTTATGATCGTTTGAAAAATGATGCATTAGTGTATGTTGAGTTTCCATGTACACTCAACATTGCTTCCAAAAACATTTTGACAAAAATTTTTTCGAAACATTTCAAAATAATTTAGCAAAAAGTAGATGTTTTTAGATTCCTTTTTTCAAGGCAAAGACGATGGACAATGTTATTCAACGAAAAAATTAATTCTTCAGGGTGAAAATCGAGGATATAAGTGTGAACTTATATCAGTTGATATCTCGGTGCATTTTTAAGCTAGCGCAAATCTGATAACACAAATCGACGCAGCTTAAAAATCCGCATCGAATGCACTATACTACATTGAGAAACGCTTAATACAAAAATTAGTTATGATCGTTTGAAAAATGATGCATTAGTGTATGTTGAGTTTCCATGTACACTCAACATTGCTTCCAAAAACATTTTGACAAAAATTTTTTCGAAAAATTTCAAAATAATTTAGCAAAAAGTAGATGTTTTTAGATTTCAATTTTCAAGGCAAAGACGATAGACAATGTTATTCAACGAAAAAATTAATTCTTCAGGGTGAAAATCGAGGATATAAGTGTGAACTTATATCAGTTGATATCTCGGTGCATTTTTAAGTTAGCGCAAATCTGATAACACAAATCGACGCAGCTTAAAAATCCGCATCGAATGCACTATACTACATTGAGAAACGCTTAATACAAAAATTAGTTATGATCGTTTGAAAAATGATGCAATAGTGTATGTTGAGTTTCCATGTACACTCAACATTGCTTCCAAAAACATTTTGACAAAACTTTTTTCGAAACATTTCAAAATAATTTAGCAAAAAGTAGATGTTTTTAGATTCCTTTTTTCAAGGCAAAGACGATGGACAATGTTATTCAACGAAAAAATTAATTCTTCAGGGAGAAAATCGAGGATATAAGTGTGAACTTATATCAGTTGATATCTCGGTGCATTTTTAAGTTAGCGCAAATCTGATAACACAAATCGACGCAGCTTAAAAATCCGCATCGAATGCACTATACTACATTGAGAAACGCTTAATACAAAAATTAGTTATGATCGTTTGAAAAATGATGCAATAGTGTATGTTGAGTTTCCATGTACACTCAACATTGCTTCCAAAAACATTTTGACAAAACTTTTTTCGAAACATTTCAAAATAATTTAGCAAAAAGTAGATGTTTTTAGATTCCTTTTTTCAAGGCAAAGACGATGGACAATGTTATTCAACGAAAAAATTAATTCTTCAGGGTGAAAATCGAGGATATAAGTGTGAACTTATATCAGTTGATATCTCGGTGCATTTTTAAGTTAGCGCAAATCTGATAACACAGATCGACGCAGCTTAAAAATTCGGATCGAATGCACTATACTACATTGAGAAACGCTTAATACAAAAATTAGTTATGATCGTTTGAAAAATGATGCAATAGTGTATGTTGAGTTTCCATGTACACTCAACATTGCTTCCAAAAACATTTTGACAAAACTTTTTTCGAAACATTTCAAAATAATTTAGCAAAAAGTAGATGTTTTTAGATTCCTTTTTTCAAGGCAAAGACGATGGACAATGTTATTCAACGAAAAAATTAATTCTTCAGGGAGAAAATCGAGGATATAAGTGTGAACTTATATCAGTTGATATCTCGGGGCATTTTTAAGCTAGCGCAAATCTGATAACACAAATCGACGCAGCTTAAAAATCCGCATCGAATGCACTATACTACATTGAGAAACGCTTAATACAAAAATTAGTTATGATCGTTTGAAAAATGATGCATTAGTGTATGTTGAGTTTCCATGTACACTCAACATTGCTTCCAAAAACATTTTGACAAAAATTTTTTCGAAAAATTTCAAAATAATTTAGCAAAAAGTAGATGTTTTTAGATTTCATTTTTCAAGGCAAAGACGATAGACAATGTTATTCAACGAAAAAATTAATTCTTCAGGGTGAAAATCGAGGATATAAGTGTGAACTTATATCAGTTGATATCTCGGTGCATTTTTAAGCTAGCGCAAATCTGATAACACAGATCGACGCAGCTTAAAAATCCGCATCGAATGCACTATACTGCATTGAGAAACGCTTAATACAAAAATTAGTTATGATCGTTTGAAAAATGATGCATTAGTGTATGTTGAGTTTCCATGTACACTCAACATTGCTTCCAAAAACATTTTGACAAAAAATTTTTTGAAAAATTTCAAAATAATTTAGCAAAAAGTAGATGTTTTTAGATTCCATTTTTCAAGGCAAAGACAATGGACAATGTTATTCAACGAAAAAAATGATTCTTCAGGGTGAAAATCGAGGATATAAGTGTGAACTTATATCAGTTGATATCTCGGTGCATTTTTAAGTTAGCGCAAATCTGATAACACAGATCGACGCAGCTTAAAAATTCGGATCGAATGCACTATACTACATTGAGAAACGCTTAATACAAAAATTTGTTATGATCGTTTGAAAAATGATGCATTAGTGTATGTTGAGTTTCCATGTACACTCAACATTGCTTCCAAAAACATTTTTACAAAAATTTTTTCGAAAAATTTCAAAATAATTTAGCAAAAAGTAGATGTTTTTAGATTTCATTTTTCAAGGCAAAGACGATAGACAATGTTATTCAACGAAAAAATTAATTCTTCAGGGTGAAAATCGAGGATATAAGTGTGAACTTATATCAGTTGATATCTCGGTGCATTTTTAAGCTAGCGCAAATCTGATAACACAGATCGACGCAGCTTAAAAATCCGCATCGAATGCACTATACTGCATTGAGAAACGCTTAATACAAAAATTAGTTATGATCGTTTGAAAAATGATGCATTAGTGTATGTTGAGTTTCCATGTACACTCAACATTGCTTCCAAAAACATTTTGACAAAAATTTTTTTGAAAAATTTCAAAATAATTTAGCAAAAAGTAGATGTTTTTAGATTCCATTTTTCAAAGCAAAGACGATGGACAATGTTATTCAACGAAAAAATTAATTCTTCAGGGTGAAAATCGAGGATATAAGTGTGAACTTATATCAGTTGATATCTCGGTGCATTTTTAAGTTAGCGCAAATCTGATAACACAGATCGACGCAGCTTAAAAATTCGGATCGAATGCACTATACTACATTGAGAAACGCTTAATACAAAAATTAGTTATGATCGTTTGAAAAATGATGCATTAGTGTATGTTGAGTTTCCATGTACACTCAACATTGCTTCCAAAAACATTTTGACAAAAAATTTTTTGAAAAATTTCAAAATAATTTAGCAAAAAGTAGATGTTTTTAGATTCCATTTTTCAAGGCAAAGACAATGGACAATGTTATTCAACGAAAAAAATGATTCTTCAGGGTGAAAATCGAGGATATAAGTGTGAACTTATATCAGTTGATATCTCGGTGCATTTTTAAGTTAGCGCAAATCTGATAACACAGATCGACGCAGCTTAAAAATTCGGATCGAATGCACTATACTACATTGAGAAACGCTTAATACAAAAATTTGTTATGATCGTTTGAAAAATGATGCATTAGTGTATGTTGAGTTTCCATGTACACTCAACATTGCTTCCAAAAACATTTTGACAAAAATTTTTTCGAAAAATTTCAAAATAATTTAGCAAAAAGTAGATGTTTTTAGATTTCATTTTTCAAGGCAAAGACGATAGACAATGTTATTCAACGAAAAAATTAATTCTTCAGGGTGAAAATCGAGGATATAAGTGTGAACTTATATCAGTTGATATCTCGGTGCATTTTTAAGCTAGCGCAAATCTGATAACACAGATCGACGCAGCTTAAAAATCCGCATCGAATGCACTATACTACATTGAGAAACGCTTAATACAAAAATTAGTTATGATCGTTTGAAAAATGATGCATTAGTGTATGTTGAGTTTCCATGTACACTCAACATTGCTTCCAAAAACATTTTGACAAAAATTTTTTTGAAAAATTTCAAAATAATTTAGCAAAAAGTAGATGTTTTTAGATTCCATTTTTCAAAGCAAAGACGATGGACAATGTTATTCAACGAAAAAATTAATTCTTCAGGGTGAAAATCGAGGATATAAGTGTGAACTTATATCAGTTGATATCTCGGTGCATTTTTAAGTTAGCGCAAATCTGATAACACAGATCGACGCAGCTTAAAAATTTGGATCGAATGCACTATACTACATTGAGAAACGCTTAATACAAAAATTAGTTATGATCGTTTGAAAAATGATGCATTAGTGTATGTTGAGTTTCCATGTACACTCAACATTGCTTCCAAAAACATTTTGACAAAAATTTTTTCGAAAAATTTCAAAATAATTTAGCAAAAAGTAGATGTTTTTAGATTCCATTTTTCAAGGCAAAGACAATGGACAATGTTATTCAACGAAAAAAATGATTCTTCAGGGTGAAAATCGAGGATATAAGTGTGAACTTATATCAGTGGATATCTCGGTGCATTTTTAAGCTAGCGCAAATATGATAACACAGATCGACGCAGCTTAAAAATCCGCATCGAATGCACTATACTACATTGAGAAACGCTTAATACAAAAATTTGTTATGATCGTTTGAAAAATGATGCATTAGTGTATGTTGAGTTTCCATGTACACTCAACATTGCTTCCAAAAACATTTTGACAAAAATTTTTTCGAAACATTTCAAAATAATTTAGCAAAAAGTAGATGTTTTTAGATTCCTTTTTTCAAGGCAAAGACGATGGACAATGTTATTCAACGAAAAAATTAATTCTTCAGGGTGAAAATCGAGGATATAAGTGTGAACTTATATCAGTTGATATCTCGGTGCATTTTTAAGCTAGCGCAAATCTGATAACACAAATCGACGCAGCTTAAAAATCCGCATCGAATGCACTATACTACATTGAGAAACGCTTAATACAAAAATTAGTTATGATCGTTTGAAAAATGATGCATTAGTGTATGTTGAGTTTCCATGTACACTCAACATTGCTTCCAAAAACATTTTGACAAAAATTTTTTCGAAAAATTTCAAAATAATTTAGCAAAAAGTAGATGTTTTTAGATTTCATTTTTCAAGGCAAAGACGATAGACAATGTTATTCAACGAAAAAATTAATTCTTCAGGGTGAAAATCGAGGATATAAGTGTGAACTTATATCAGTTGATATCTCGGTGCATTTTTAAGCTAGCGCAAATCTGATAACACAGATCGACGCAGCTTAAAAATCCGCATCGAATGCACTATACTACATTGAGAAACGCTTAATAAAAAAATTTGTTATGATCGTTTGAAAAATGATGCATTAGTGTATGTTGAGTTTCCATGTACACTCAACATTGCTTCCAAAAACATTTTGACAAAAATTTTTTCGAAAAATTTCAAAATAATTTAGCAAAAAGTAGATGTTTTTAGATTCCTTTTTTCAAGGCAAAGACGATGGACAGTGTTATTCAACGAAAAAATTAATTCTTCAGGGTGAAAATCGAGGATATAAGTGTGAACTTATATCAGTTGATATCTCGGTGCATTTTTAAGCTAGCGCAAATCTGATAACACAAATCGACGCAGCTTAAAAATCCGCATCGAATGCACTATACTACATTGAGAAACACTTAATACAAAAATTAGTTATGATCGTTTGAAAAATGATGCATTAGTGTATGTTGAGTTTCCATGTACACTCAACATTGCTTCCAAAAACATTTTGACAAAAATTTTTTCGAAAAATTTCAAAATAATTTAGCAAAAAGTAGATGTTTTTAGATTTCATTTTTCAAGGCAAAGACGATAGACAATGTTATTCAACGAAAAAATTAATTCTTCAGGGTGAAAATCGAGGATATAAGTGTGAACTTATATCAGTTGATATCTCGGTGCATTTTTAAGCTAGCGCAAATCTGATAACACAGATCGACGCAGCTTAAAAATCCGCATCGAATGCACTATACTACATTGAGAAACGCTTAATACAAAAATTAGTTATGATCGTTTGAAAAATGATGCATTAGTGTATGTTGAGTTTCCATGTACACTCAACATTGCTTCCAAAAACATTTTGACAAAAATTTTTTTGAAAAATTTCAAAATAATTTAGCAAAAAGTAGATGTTTTTAGATTCCATTTTTCAAAGCAAAGACGATGGACAATGTTATTCAACGAAAAAATTAATTCTTCAGGGTGAAAATCGAGGATATAAGTGTGAACTTATATCAGTTGATATCTCGGTGCATTTTTAAGTTAGCGCAAATCTGATAACACAGATCGACGCAGCTTAAAAATCCGCATCGAATGCACTATACTACATTGAGAAACGCTTAATACAAAAATTAGTTATGATCGTTTGAAAAATGATGCATTAGTGTATGTTGAGTTTCCATGTACACTCAACATTGCTTCCAAAAACATTTTGACAAAAATTTTTTCGAAACATTTCAAAATAATTTAGCAAAAAGTAGATGTTTTTAGATTCCTTTTTTTGAGGCAAAGACGATGGACAATGTTATTCAACGAAAAAATTAATTCTTCAGGGTGAAAATTGAGGATATAAGTGTGAACTTATATCAGTTGATATCTCGGTGCATTTTTAAGCTAGCGCAAATCTGATAACACAAATCGACGCAGCTTAAAAATCCGCATCGAATGCACTATACTACATTGAGAAACGCTCAATACAAAAATTAGTTATGATCGTTTGAAAAATGATGCATTAGTGTATGTTGAGTTTCCATGTACACTCAACATTGCTTCCAAAAACATTTTGACAAAAATTTTTTCGAAACATTTCAAAATAATTTAGCAAAAAGTAGATGTTTTTAGATTCCTTTTTTCAAGGCAAAGACGATGGACAATGTTATTCAACGAAAAAATTAATTCTTCAGGGTGAAAATCGAGGATATAAGTGTGAACTTATATCAGTTGATATCTCGGTGCATTTTTAAG
The DNA here is from genome assembly GCA_964057225.1 of Auanema rhodensis. Classification (NCBI taxonomy): domain Eukaryota; kingdom Metazoa; phylum Nematoda; class Chromadorea; order Rhabditida; family Rhabditidae; genus Auanema; species Auanema rhodense. Next base: position 509,550 of record OZ059895.1, read on the forward strand.
CTAGCGCAAATCTGATAACACAGATCGACGCAGCTTAAAAATCCGCATCGAATGCACTATACTACATTGAGAAACGCTTAATACAAAAATTAGTTATGATCGTTTGAAAAATGATGCATTAGTGTATGTTGAGTTTCCATGTACACTCAACATTGCTTCCAAAAACATTTTGACAAAAAGTTTTTCGAAAAATTTCAAAATAATTTAGCAAAAAGTAGATGTTTTTAGATTTCTTTTTTCAAGGCAAAGACGATGGACAATGTTATTCAACGAAAAAAATAATTCTTCAGGGTGAAAATCGAGGATATAAGTGTGAACTTATATCAGTTGATATCTCGGTGCATTTTTAAGCTAGCGCAAATCTGATAACACAGATCGACGCAGCTTAAAAATCCGCATCGAATGCACTATACTACACTGAGAAACGCTTAATACAAAAATTAGTTATGATCGTTTGAAAAATGATGCATTAGTGTATGTTGAGTTTCCATGTACACTCAACATTGCTTCCAAAAACATTTTGACAAAAATTTTTTCGAAAAATTTCAAAATAATTTAGCAAAAAGTACATGTTTTTAGATTCCATTTTTCAAGGCAAAGACGATAGACAATGTTATTCAATGAAAAAATTAATTCTTCAGGGTGAAAATCGAGGATATAAGTGTGAACTTATATCAGTTAATATCTCGGTGCATTTTTAAGCTAGCGCAAATCTGATAACACAGATCGACGCAGCTTAAAAATCCGCATCGAATGCACTATACTACATTGAGAAACGCTTAATACAAAAATTAGTTATGATCGTTTGAAAAATGATGCATTAGTGTATGTTGAGTTTCCATGTACACTCAACATTGCTTCCAAAAACATTTTGACAAAAATTTTTTCGAAACATTTCAAAATAATTTAGCAAAAAGTAGATGTTTTTAGATTCCTTTTTTTGAGGCAAAGACGATGGACAATGTTATTCAACGAAAAAATTAATTCTTCAGGGTGAAAATTGAGGATATAAGTGTGAACTTATATCAGTTGATATCTCGGTGCATTTTTAAGCTAGCGCAAATCTGATAACACAAATCGACGCAGCTTAAAAATCCGCATCGAATGCACTATACTACATTGAGAAACGCTCAATACAAAAATTAGTTATGATCGTTTGAAAAATGATGCATTAGTGTATGTTGAGTTTCCATGTACACTCAACATTGCTTCCAAAAACATTTTGACAAAAAGTTTTTCGAAAAATTTCAAAATAATTTAGCAAAAAGTAGATGTTTTTAGATTTTTTTTTTCAAGGCAAAGACGATGGACAATGTTATTCAACGAAAAAAATAATTCTTCAGGGTGAAAATCGAGGATATAAGTGTGAACTTATATCAGTTGATATCTCGGTGCATTTTTAAGCTAGCGCAAATCTGATAACACAGATCGACGCAGCTTAAAAATCCGCATCGAATGCACTATACTACATTGAGAAACGCTTAATACAAAAATTAGTTATGATCGTTTGAAAAATGATGCATTAGTGTATGTTGAGTTTCCATGTACACTCAACATTGCTTCCAAAAACATTTTGACAAAAAGTTTTTCGAAAAATTTCAAAATAATTTAGCAAAAAGTAGATGTTTTTAGATTTCTTTTTTCAAGGCAAAGACGATGGACAATGTTATTCAACGAAAAAAATAATTCTTCAGGGTGAAAATCGAGGATATAAGTGTGAACTTATATCAGTTGATATCTCGGTGCATTTTTAAGCTAGCGCAAATCTGATAACACAGATCGACGCAGCTTAAAAATCCGCATCGAATGCACTATACTACACTGAGAAACGCTTAATACAAAAATTAGTTATGATCGTTTGAAAAATGATGCATTAGTGTATGTTGAGTTTCCATGTACACTCAACATTGCTTCCAAAAACATTTTGACAAAAATTTTTTCGAAAAATTTCAAAATAATTTAGCAAAAAGTACATGTTTTTAGATTCCATTTTTCAAGGCAAAGACGATAGACAATGTTATTCAATGAAAAAATTAATTCTTCAGGGTGAAAATCGAGGATATAAGTGTGAACTTATATCAGTTGATATCTCGGTGCATTTTTAAGCTAGCGCAAATCTGATAACACAGATCGACGCAGCTTAAAAATCCGCATCGAATGCACTATACTACATTGAGAAACGCTTAATACAAAAATTAGTTATGATCGTTTGAAAAATGATGCATTAGTGTATGTTGAGTTTCCATGTACATTCAACATTGCTTCCAAAAACATTTTGACAAAAATTTTTTCGAAACATTTCAAAATAATTTAGCAAAAAGTAGATGTTTTTAGATTCCTTTTTTTGAGGCAAAGACGATGGACAATGTTATTCAACGAAAAAATTAATTCTTCAGGGTGAAAATTGAGGATATAAGTGTGAACTTATATCAGTTGATATCTCGGTGCATTTTTAAGCTAGCGCAAATCTGATAACACAAATCGACGCAGCTTAAAAATCCGCATCGAATGCACTATACTACATTGAGAAACGCTCAATACAAAAATTAGTTATGATCGTTTGAAAAATGATGCATTAGTGTATGTTGAGTTTCCATGTACACTCAACATTGCTTCCAAAAACATTTTGACAAAAAGTTTTTCGAAAAATTTCAAAATAATTTAGCAAAAAGTAGATGTTTTTAGATTTTTTTTTTCAAGGCAAAGACGATGGACAATGTTATTCAACGAAAAAAATAATTCTTCAGGGTGAAAATCGAGGATATAAGTGTGAACTTATATCAGTTGATATCTCGGTGCATTTTTAAGCTAGCGCAAATCTGATAACACAGATCGACGCAGCTTAAAAATCCGCATCGAATGCACTATACTACACTGAGAAACGCTTAATACAAAAATTAGTTATGATCGTTTGAAAAATGATGCATTAGTGTATGTTGAGTTTCCATGTACACTCAACATTGCTTCCAAAAACCTTTTGACAAAAATTTTTTCGAAAAATTTCAAAATAATTTAGCAAAAAGTACATGTTTTTAGATTCCATTTTTCAAGGCAAAGACGATAGACAATGTTATTCAATGAAAAAATTAATTCTTCAGGGTGAAAATCGAGGATATAAGTGTGAACTTATATCAGTTGATATCTCGGTGCATTTTTAAGCTAGCGCAAATCTGATAACACAGATCGACGCAGCTTAAAAATCCGCATCGAATGCACTATACTACATTGAGAAACGCTTAATACAAAAATTAGTTATGATCGTTTGAAAAATGATGCATTAGTGTATGTTGAGTTTCCATGTACACTCAACATTGCTTCCAAAAACATTTTGACAAAAATTTTTTCGAAACATTTCAAAAAAATTTAGCAAAAAGTAGATGTTTTTAGATTCCTTTTTTTGAGGCAAAGACGATGGACAATGTTATTCAACGAAAAAATTAATTCTTCAGGGTGAAAATTGAGGATATAAGTGTGAACTTATATCAGTTGATATCTCGGTGCATTTTTAAGCTAGCGCAAATCTGATAACACAAATCGACGCAGCTTAAAAATCCGCATCGAATGCACTATACTACATTGAGAAACGCTCAATACAAAAATTAGTTATGATCGTTTGAAAAATGATGCATTAGTGTATGTTGAGTTTCCATGTACACTCAACATTGCTTCCAAAAACATTTTGACAAAAATTTTTTCGAAAAATTTCAAAATAATTTAGCAAAAAGTAGATGTTTTTAGATTTCATTTTTCAAGGCAAAGACGATAGACAATGTTATTCAACGAAAAAATTAATTCTTCAGGGTGAAAATCGAGGATATAAGTGTGAACTTATATCAGTTGATATCTCGGTGCATTTTTAAGCTAGCGCAAATCTGATAACACAGATCGACGCAGCTTAAAAATCCGCATCGAATGCACTATACTACATTGAGAAACGCTTAATACAAAAATTAGTTATGATCGTTTGAAAAATGATGCATTAGTGTATGTTGAGTTTCCATGTACACTCAACATTGCTTCCAAAAACATTTTGACAAAAATTTTTTCGAAACATTTCAAAATAATTTAGCAAAAAGTAGATGTTTTTAGATTCCTTTTTTCAAGGCAAAGACGATGGACAATGTTATTCAACGAAAAAATTAATTCTTCAGGGTGAAAATCGAGGATATAAGTGTGAACTTATATCAGTTGATATCTCGGTGCATTTTTAAGCTAGCGCAAATCTGATAACACAGATCGACGCAGCTTAAAAATCCGCATCGAATGCACTATACTACATTGAGAAACGCTCAATACAAAAATTAGTTATGATCGTTTGAAAAATGATGCATTAGTGTATGTTGAGTTTCCATGTACACTCAACATTGCTTCCAAAAACATTTTGACAAAAAGTTTTTCGAAAAATTTCAAAATAATTTAGCAAAAAGTAGATGTTTTTAGATTTTTTTTTTCAAGGCAAAGACGATGGACAATGTTATTCAACGAAAAAAATAATTCTTCAGGGTGAAAATCGAGGATATAAGTGTGAACTTATATCAGTTGATATCTCGGTGCATTTTTAAGCTAGCGCAAATCTGATAACACAGATCGACGCAGCTTAAAAATCCGCATCGAATGCACTATACTACACTGAGAAACGCTTAATACAAAAATTAGTTATGATCGTTTGAAAAATGATGCATTAGTGTATGTTGAGTTTCCATGTACACTCAACATTGCTTCCAAAAACCTTTTGACAAAAATTTTTTCGAAAAATTTCAAAATAATTTAGCAAAAAGTACATGTTTTTAGATTCCATTTTTCAAGGCAAAGACGATAGACAATGTTATTCAATGAAAAAATTAATTCTTCAGGGTGAAAATCGAGGATATAAGTGTGAACTTATATCAGTTGATATCTCGGTGCATTTTTAAGCTAGCGCAAATCTGATAACACAGATCGACGCAGCTTAAAAATCCGCATCGAATGCACTATACTACATTGAGAAACGCTTAATACAAAAATTAGTTATGATCGTTTGAAAAATGATGCATTAGTGTATGTTGAGTTTCCATGTACACTCAACATTGCTTCCAAAAACATTTTGACAAAAATTTTTTCGAAACATTTCAAAAAAATTTAGCAAAAAGTAGATGTTTTTAGATTCCTTTTTTTGAGGCAAAGACGATGGACAATGTTATTCAACGAAAAAATTAATTCTTCAGGGTGAAAATTGAGGATATAAGTGTGAACTTATATCAGTTGATATCTCGGTGCATTTTTAAGCTAGCGCAAATCTGATAACACAAATCGACGCAGCTTAAAAATCCGCATCGAATGCACTATACTACATTGAGAAACGCTCAATACAAAAATTAGTTATGATCGTTTGAAAAATGATGCATTAGTGTATGTTGAGTTTCCATGTACACTCAACATTGCTTCCAAAAACATTTTGACAAAAATTTTTTCGAAAAATTTCAAAATAATTTAGCAAAAAGTAGATGTTTTTAGATTTCATTTTTCAAGGCAAAGACGATAGACAATGTTATTCAACGAAAAAATTAATTCTTCAGGGTGAAAATCGAGGATATAAGTGTGAACTTATATCAGTTGATATCTCGGTGCATTTTTAAGCTAGCGCAAATCTGATAACACAGATCGACGCAGCTTAAAAATCCGCATCGAATGCACTATACTACATTGAGAAACGCTTAATACAAAAATTAGTTATGATCGTTTGAAAAATGATGCATTAGTGTATGTTGAGTTTCCATGTACACTCAACATTGCTTCCAAAAACATTTTGACAAAAATTTTTTCGAAACATTTCAAAATAATTTAGCAAAAAGTAGATGTTTTTAGATTCCTTTTTTCAAGGCAAAGACGATGGACAATGTTATTCAACGAAAAAATTAATTCTTCAGGGTGAAAATCGAGGATATAAGTGTGAACTTATATCAGTTGATATCTCGGTGCATTTTTAAGCTAGCGCAAATCTGATAACACAGATCGACGCAGCTTAAAAATCCGCATCGAATGCACTATACTACATTGAGAAACGCTTAATACAAAAATTAGTTATGATCGTTTGAAAAATGATGCATTAGTGTATGTTGAGTTTCCATGTACACTCAACATTGCTTCCAAAAACATTTTGACAAAAATTTTTTCGAAACATTTCAAAATAATTTAGCAAAAAGTAGATGTTTTTAGATTCCTTTTTTCAAGGCAAAGACGATGGACAATGTTATTCAACGAAAAAATTAATTCTTCAGGGTGAAAATCGAGGATATAAGTGTGAACTTATATCAGTTGATATCTCGGTGCATTTTTAAGCTAGCGCAAATCTGATAACACAGATCGACGCAGCTTAAAAATCCGCATCGAATGCACTATACTACATTGAGAAACGCTTAATACAAAAATTAGTTATGATCGTTTGAAAAATGATGCATTAGTGTATGTTGAGTTTCCATGTACACTCAACATTGCTTCCAAAAACATTTTGACAAAAAGTTTTTCGAAAAATTTCAAAATAATTTAGCAAAAAGTAGATGTTTTTAGATTTCTTTTTTCAAGGCAAAGACGATGGACAATGTTATTCAACGAAAAAAATAATTCTTCAGGGTGAAAATCGAGGATATAAGTGTGAACTTATATCAGTTGATATCTCGGTGCATTTTTAAGCTAGCGCAAATCTGATAACACAGATCGACGCAGCTTAAAAATCCGCATCGAATGCACTATACTACACTGAGAAACGCTTAATACAAAAATTAGTTATGATCGTTTGAAAAATGATGCATTAGTGTATGTTGAGTTTCCATGTACACTCAACATTGCTTCCAAAAACATTTTGACAAAAATTTTTTCGAAACATTTCAAAATAATTTAGCAAAAAGTAGATGTTTTTAGATTCCTTTTTTCAAGGCAAAGACGATGGACAATGTTATTCAACGAAAAAATTAATTCTTCAGGGTGAAAATCGAGGATATAAGTGTGAACTTATATCAGTTGATATCTCGGTGCATTTTTAAGCTAGCGCAAATCTGATAACACAGATCGACGCAGCTTAAAAATCCGCATCGAATGCACTATACTACATTGAGAAACGCTTAATACAAAAATTAGTTATGATCGTTTGAAAAATGATGCATTAGTGTATGTTGAGTTTCCATGTACACTCAACATTGCTTCCAAAAACATTTTGACAAAAATTTTTTCGAAACATTTCAAAATAATTTAGCAAAAAGTAGATGTTTTTAGATTCCTTTTTTCAAGGCAAAGACGATGGACAATGTTATTCAACGAAAAAATTAATTCTTCAGGGTGAAAATCGAGGATATAAGTGTGAACTTATATCAGTTGATATCTCGGTGCATTTTTAAGCTAGCGCAAATCTGATAACACAGATCGACGCAGCTTAAAAATCCGCATCGAATGCACTATACTACATTGAGAAACGCTTAATACAAAAATTAGTTATGATCGTTTGAAAAATGATGCAATAGTGTATGTTGAGTTTCCATGTACACTCAACATTGCTTCCAAAAACATTTTGACAAAAATTTTTTCGAAAAATTTCAAAATAATTTAGCAAAAAGTACATGTTTTTAGATTCCATTTTTCAAGGCAAAGACGATAGACAATGTTATTCAATGAAAAAATTAATTCTTCAGGGTGAAAATCGAGGATATAAGTGTGAACTTATATCAGTTGATATCTCGGTGCATTTTTAAGCTAGCGCAAATCTGATAACACAGATCGACGCAGCTTAAAAATCCGCATCGAATGCACTATACTACATTGAGAAACGCTTAATACAAAAATTAGTTATGATCGTTTGAAAAATGATGCATTAGTGTATGTTGAGTTTCCATGTACACTCAACATTGCTTCCAAAAACATTTTGACAAAAATTTTTTCGAAACATTTCAAAATAATTTAGCAAAAAGTAGATGTTTTTAGATTCCTTTTTTCAAGGCAAAGACGATGGACAATGTTATTCAACGAAAAAATTAATTCTTCAGGGTGAAAATCGAGGATATAAGTGTGAACTTATATCAGTTGATATCTCGGTGCATTTTTAAGCTAGCGCAAATCTGATAACACAGATCGACGCAGCTTAAAAATCCGCATCGAATGCACTATACTACATTGAGAAACGCTTAATACAAAAATTAGTTATGATCGTTTGAAAAATGATGCATTAGTGTATGTTGAGTTTCCATGTACACTCAACATTGCTTCCAAAAACATTTTGACAAAAAGTTTTTCGAAAAATTTCAAAATAATTTAGCAAAAAGTAGATGTTTTTAGATTTCTTTTTTCAAGGCAAAGACGATGGACAATGTTATTCAACGAAAAAAATAATTCTTCAGGGTGAAAATCGAGGATATAAGTGTGAACTTATATCAGTTGATATCTCGGTGCATTTTTAAGCTAGCGCAAATCTGATAACACAGATCGACGCAGCTTAAAAATCCGCATCGAATGCACTATACTACATTAAGAAACGCTTGATACAAAAATTAGTTATGATCGTTTGAAAAATGATGCATTAGTGTATGTTGAGTTTCCATGTACACTCAACATTGCTTCCAAAAACATTTTGACAAAAATTTTTTCGAAAAATTTCAAAATAATTTAGCAAAAAGTACATGTTTTTAGATTCCATTTTTCAAGGCAAAGACGATAGACAATGTTATTCAATGAAAAAATTAATTCTTCAGGGTGAAAATCGAGGATATAAGTGTGAACTTATATCAGTTGATATCTCGGTGCATTTTTAAGCTAGCGCAAATCTGATAACACAGATCGACGCAGCTTAAAAATCCGCATCGAATGCACTATACTACATTGAGAAACGCTTAATACAAAAATTAGTTATGATCGTTTGAAAAATGATGCATTAGTGTATGTTGAGTTTCCATGTACACTCAACATTGCTTCCAAAAACATTTTGACAAAAATTTTTTCGAAACATTTCAAAATAATTTAGCAAAAAGTAGATGTTTTTAGATTCCTTTTTTCAAGGCAAAGACGATGGACAATGTTATTCAACGAAAAAATTAATTCTTCAGGGTGAAAATCGAGGATATAAGTGTGAACTTATATCAGTTGATATCTCGGTGCATTTTTAAGCTAGCGCAAATCTGATAACACAGATCGACGCAGCTTAAAAATCCGCATCGAATGCACTATACTACATTGAGAAACGCTTAATACAAAAATTAGTTATGATCGTTTGAAAAATGATGCATTAGTGTATGTTGAGTTTCCATGTACACTCAACATTGCTTCCAAAAACATTTTGACAAAAATTTTTTCGAAACATTTCAAAATAATTTAGCAAAAAGTAGATGTTTTTAGATTCCTTTTTTCAAGGCAAAGACGATGGACAATGTTATTCAACGAAAAAATTAATTCTTCAGGGTGAAAATCGAGGATATAAGTGTGAACTTATATCAGTTGATATCTCGGTGCATTTTTAAGCTAGCGCAAATCTGATAACACAGATCGACGCAGCTTAAAAATCCGCATCGAATGCACTATACTACATTGAGAAACGCTTAATACAAAAATTAGTTATGATCGTTTGAAAAATGATGCATTAGTGTATGTTGAGTTTCCATGTACACTCAACATTGCTTCCAAAAACATTTTGACAAAAAGTTTTTCGAAAAATTTCAAAATAATTTAGCAAAAAGTAGATGTTTTTAGATTTCTTTTTTCAAGGCAAAGACGATGGACAATGTTATTCAACGAAAAAAATAATTCTTCAGGGTGAAAATCGAGGATATAAGTGTGAACTTATATCAGTTGATATCTCGGTGCATTTTTAAGCTAGCGCAAATCTGATAACACAGATCGATGCAGCTTAAAAATCCGCATCGAATGCACTATACTACACTGAGAAACGCTTAATACAAAAATTAGTTATGATCGTTTGAAAAATGATGCATTAGTGTATGTTGAGTTTCCATGTACACTCAACATTGCTTCCAAAAACATTTTGACAAAAATTTTTTCGAAAAATTTCAAAATAATTTAGCAAAAAGTACATGTTTTTAGATTCCATTTTTCAAGGCAAAGACGATAGACAATGTTATTCAATGAAAAAATTAATTCTTCAGGGTGAAAATCGAGGATATAAGTGTGAACTTATATCAGTTGATATCTCGGTGCATTTTTAAGCTAGCGCAAATCTGATAACACAGATCGACGCAGCTTAAAAATCCGCATCGAATGCACTATACTACATTGAAAAACGCTTAATACAAAAATTAGTTATGATCGTTTGAAAAATGATGCATTAGTGTATGTTGAGTTTCCATGTAAACTAAACATTGCTTCCAAAAACATTTTGACAAAAATTTTTTCGAAAAATTTCAAAATAATTTAGCAAAAAGTAGATGTTTTTAGATTCCTTTTTTCAAGGCAAAGACGATGGACAATGTTATTCAACGAAAAAATTATTTCTTCAGGGTGAAAATCGAGGATATAAGTGTGAACTTATATCAGTTGATATCTCGGTGCATTTTTAAGCTAGCGCAAATCTGATAACACAGATCGACGCAGCTTAAAAATCCGCATCGAATGCACTATACTACATTGAGAAACGTTTAATACAAAAATTAGTTATGATCGTTTGAAAAATGATGCATTAGTGTATGTTGAGTTTCCATGTACACTCAACATTGCTTCCAAAAACATTTTGACAAAAATTTTTTCGAAAAATTTCAAAATAATGTAGCAAAAAGTAGATGTTTTTAGATTCCTTATTTCAAGGCAAAAACGATAGACAATGTTATTCAACGAAAAAATTAATTCTTCAGTGTGAAAATCGAGGATATAAGTGTGAACTTATATCAGTTGATATCTCGGTGCATTTTTAAGCTAGCGCAAATCTGATAACACAGATCGACGCAGCTTAAAAATCCGCATCGAATGCACTATACTACATTGAGAAACGCTTGATACAAAAATTAGTTATGATCGTTTGAAAAATGATGCATTAGTGTATGTTGAGTTTCCATGTACACTCAACATTGCTTCCAAAAACATTTTGACAAAAATTTTTTCGAAAAATTTCAAGATAATGTAGCAAAAAGTAGATGTTTTTAGATTCCTTTTTTCAAGGCGAAGACGATGGACAAAGTTATTCAACGAAAAAATTGATTCTTCAGGGTGAAAATCGAGGATATAAGTTTGAACTTATATCAGTTGATATCTCGGTGCATTTTTAAGTTAGCGCAAATCTGATAACACAGATCGACGCAGCTTACAAATCCGCATCGAATGCACTATACTACATTGAGAAACGCTAAATACAAAAATTAGTTATGATCGTTTGAAAAATGATGCATTAGTGTATGTTGAGTTTCCATGTACACTCAACATTGCTTCCAAAAACATTTTGACAAAAATTTTTTCGAAAAATTTCAAAATAATTTAGCAAAAAGTACATGTTTTTAGATTCCATTTTTCAAGGCAAAGACGATAGACAATGTTATTCAATGAAAAAATTAATTCTTCAGGGTGAAAATCGAGGATATAAGTGTGAACTTATATCAGTTGATATCTCGGTGCATTTTTAAGCTAGCGCAAATCTGATAACACAGATCGACGCAGCTTAAAAATCCGCATCGAATGCACTATACTACATTGAGAAACGCTTAATACAAAAATTTGTTATGATCGTTTGAAAAATGATGCATTAGTGTATGTTGAGTTTCCATGTACACTCAACATTGCTTCCAAAAACATTTTGACAAAAATTTTTTCGAAACATTTCAAAATAATTTAGCAAAAAGTAGATGTTTTTAGATTCCTTTTTTCAAGGCAAAGACGATGGACAATGTTATTCAACGAAAAAATTAATTCTTCAGGGTGAAAATCGAGGATATAAGTGTGAACTTATATCAGTTGATATCTCGGTGCATTTTTAAGCTAACGCAAATCTGATAACACAGATCGACGCAGCTTAAAAATCCGCATCGAATGCACTATACTACATTGAGAAACGCTTAATACAAAAATTTGTTATGATCGTTTGAAAAATGATGCATTAGTGTATGTTGAGTTTCCATGTACACTCAACATTGCTTCCAAAAACATTTTGACAAAAATTTTTTCGAAACATTTCAAAATAATTTAGCAAAAAGTAGATGTTTTTAGATTCCTTTTTTCAAGGCAAAGACGATGGACAATGTTATTCAACGAAAAAATTAATTCTTCAGGGTGAAAATCGAGGATATAAGTGTGAACTTATATCAGTTGATATCTCGGTGCATTTTTAAGCTAACGCAAATCTGATAACACAGATCGACGCAGCTTAAAAATCCGCATCGAATGCACTATACTACATTGAGAAACGCTTGATACAAAAATTAGTTATGATCGTTTGAAAAATGATGCATTAGTGTATGTTGAGTTTCCATGTACACTCAACATTGCTTCCAAAAACATTTTGACAAAAATTTTTTCGAAAAATTTCAAGATAATGTAGCAAAAAGTAGATGTTTTTAGATTCCTTTTTTCAAGGCGAAGACGATGGACAAAGTTATTCAACGAAAAAATTGATTCTTCAGGGTGAAAATCGAGGATATAAGTTTGAACTTATATCAGTTGATATCTCGGTGCATTTTTAAGTTAGCGCAAATCTGATAACACAGATCGACGCAGCTTACAAATCTGCATCGAATGCACTATACTACATTGAGAAACGCTAGATACAAAAATTAGTTATGATCGTTTGAAAAATGATGCATTAGTGTATGTTGAGTTTCCATGTACACTCAACATTGCTTCCAAAAACATTTTGACAAAAATTTTTTCGAAAAATTTCAAAATAATTTAGCAAAAAGTACATGTTTTTAGATTCCATTTTTCAAGACAAAGACGATAGACAATGTTATTCAATGAAAAAATTAATTCTTCAGGGTGAAAATCGAGGATATAAGTGTGAACTTATATCAGTTGATATCTCGGTGCATTTTTAAGCTAGCGCAAATCTGATAACACAGATCGACGCAGCTTAAAAATCCGCATCGAATGCACTATACTACATTGAGAAACGCTTAATACAAAAATTAGTTATGATCGTTTGAAAAATGATGCATTAGTGTATGTTGAGTTTCCATGTACACTCAACATTGCTTCCAAAAACATTTTGACAAAAATTTTTTCGAAAAATTTCAAAATAATGTAGCAAAAAGTAGATGTTTTTAGATTCCTTATTTCAAGGCAAAAACGATAGACAATGTTATTCAACGAAAAAATTAATTCTTCAGTGTGAAAATCGAGGATATAAGTGTGAACTTATATCAGTTGATATCTCGGTGCATTTTTAAGCTAGCGCAAATCTGATAACACAGATCGACGCAGCTTAAAAATCCGCATCGAATGCACTATACTACATTGAGAAACGCTTGATACAAAAATTAGTTATGATCGTTTGAAAAATGATGCATTAGTGTATGTTGAGTTTCCATGTACACTCAACATTGCTTCCAAAAACATTTTGACAAAAATTTTTTCGAAAAATTTCAAAATAATGTAGCAAAAAGTAGATGTTTTTAGATTCCTTTTTTCAAGGCGAAGACGATGGACAAAGTTATTCAACGAAAAAATTGATTCTTCAGGGTGAAAATCGAGGATATAAGTGTGAACTTATATCAGTTGATATCTCGGTGCATTTTTAAGCTAGCGCAAATCTGATAACACAGATCGACGCAGCTTAAAAATCCGCATCGAATGCACTATACTACATTGAGAAACGCTTAATACAAAAATTTGTTATGATCGTTTGAAAAATGATGCATTAGTGTATGTTGAGTTTCCATGTACACTCAACATTGCTTCCAAAAACATTTTGACAAAAATTTTTTCGAAACATTTCAAAATAATTTAGCAAAAAGTAGATGTTTTTAGATTCCTTTTTTCAAGGCAAAGACGATGGACAATGTTATTCAACGAAAAAATTAATTCTTCAGGGTGAAAATCGAGGATATAAGTGTGAACTTATATCAGTTGATATCTCGGTGCATTTTTAAGCTAACGCAAATCTGATAACACAGATCGACGCAGCTTAAAAATCCGCATCGAATGCACTATACTACATTGAGAAACGCTTGATACAAAAATTAGTTATGATCGTTTGAAAAATGATGCATTAGTGTATGTTGAGTTTCCATGTACACTCAACATTGCTTCCAAAAACATTTTGACAAAAATTTTTTCGAAACATTTCAAAATAATTTAGCAAAAAGTAGATGTTTTTAGATTCCTTTTTTCAAGGCAAAGACGATGGACAATGTTATTCAACGAAAAAATTAATTCTTCAGGGTGAAAATCGAGGATATAAGTGTGAACTTATATCAGTTGATATCTCGGTGCATTTTTAAGCTAACGCAAATCTGATAACACAGATCGACGCAGCTTAAAAATCCGCATCGAATGCACTATACTACATTGAGAAACGCTTGATACAAAAATTAGTTATGATCGTTTGAAAAATGATGCATTAGTGTATGTTGAGTTTCCATGTACACTCAACATTGCTTCCAAAAACATTTTGACAAAAATTTTTTCGAAAAATTTCAAGATAATGTAGCAAAAAGTAGATGTTTTTAGATTCCTTTTTTCAAGGCGAAGACGATGGACAAAGTTATTCAACGAAAAAATTGATTCTTCAGGGTGAAAATCGAGGATATAAGTTTGAACTTATATCAGTTGATATCTCGGTGCATTTTTAAGTTAGCGCAAATCTGATAACACAGATCGACGCAGCTTACAAATCTGCATCGAATGCACTATACTACATTGAGAAACGCTAGATACAAAAATTAGTTATGATCGTTTGAAAAATGATGCATTAGTGTATGTTGAGTTTCCATGTACACTCAACATTGCTTCCAAAAACATTTTGACAAAAATTTTTTCGAAAAATTTCAAAATAATTTAGCAAAAAGTACATGTTTTTAGATTCCATTTTTCAAGACAAAGACGATAGACAATGTTATTCAATGAAAAAATTAATTCTTCAGGGTGAAAATCGAGGATATAAGTGTGAACTTATATCAGTTGATATCTCGGTGCATTTTTAAGCTAGCGCAAATCTGATAACACAGATCGACGCAGCTTAAAAATCCGCATCGAATGCACTATACTACATTGAGAAACGCTTAATACAAAAATTAGTTATGATCGTTTGAAAAATGATGCATTAGTGTATGTTGAGTTTCCATGTACACTCAACATTGCTTCCAAAAACATTTTGACAAAAATTTTTTCGAAAAATTTCAAAATAATGTAGCAAAAAGTAGATGTTTTTAGATTCCTTATTTCAAGGCAAAAACGATAGACAATGTTATTCAACGAAAAAATTAATTCTTCAGTGTGAAAATCGAGGATATAAGTGTGAACTTATATCAGTTGATATCTCGGTGCATTTTTAAGCTAGCGCAAATCTGATAACACAGATCGACGCAGCTTAAAAATCCGCATCGAATGCACTATACTACATTGAGAAACGCTTGATACAAAAATTAGTTATGATCGTTTGAAAAATGATGCATTAGTGTATGTTGAGTTTCCATGTACACTCAACATTGCTTCCAAAAACATTTTGACAAAAATTTTTTCGAAAAATTTCAAAATAATGTAGCAAAAAGTAGATGTTTTTAGATTCCTTTTTTCAAGGCGAAGACGATGGACAAAGTTATTCAACGAAAAAATTGATTCTTCAGGGTGAAAATCGAGGATATAAGTGTGAACTTATATCAGTTGATATCTCGGTGCATTTTTAAGCTAGCGCAAATCTGATAAAACAGATCGACGCAGCTTAAAAATCCGCATCGAATGCACTATACTACATTGAGAAACGCTTAATACAAAAATTAGTTATGATCGTTTGAAAAATGATGCATTAGTGTATGTTGAGTTTCCATGTACACTCAACATTGCTTCCAAAAACATTTTGACAAAAATTTTTTCGAAAAATTTCAAGATAATGTAGCAAAAAGTAGATGTTTTTAGATTCCTTTTTTCAAGGCGAAGACGATGGACAAAGTTATTCAACGAAAAAATTGATTCTTCAGGGTGAAAATCGAGGATATAAGTGTGAACTTATATCAGTTGATATCTCGGTGCATTTTTAAGCTAGCGCAAATCTGATAACACAGATCGACGCAGCTTAAAAATCCGCATCGAATGCACTATACTACATTGAGAAACGCTTGATACAAAAATTAGTTATGATCGTTTGAAAAATGATGCATTAGTGTATGTTGAGTTTCCATGTACACTCAACATTGCTTCCAAAAACATTTTGACAAAAATTTTTTCGAAAAATTTCAAGATAATGTAGCAAAAAGTAGATGTTTTTAGATTCCTTTTTTCAAGGCGAAGACGATGGACAAAGTTATTCAACGAAAAAATTGATTCTTCAGGGTGAAAATCGAGGATATAAGTGTGAACTTATATCAGTTGATATCTCGGTGCATTTTTAAGCTAGCGCAAATCTGATAACACAGATCGACGCAGCTTAAAAATCCGCATCGAATGCACTATACTACATTGAGAAACGTTTAATACAAAAATTAGTTATGATCGTTTGAAAAATGATGCATTAGTGTATGTTGAGTTTCCATGTACACTCAACATTGCTTCCAAAAACATTTTGACAAAAATTTTTTCGAAAAATTTCAAAATAATGTAGCAAAAAGTAGATGTTTCTAGATTCCTTATTTCAAGGCAAAAACGATAGACAATGTTATTCAACGAAAAAATTAATTCTTCAGTGTGAAAATCGAGGATATAAGTGTGAACTTATATCAGTTGATATCTCGGTGCATTTTTAAGCTAGCGCAAATCTGATAACACAGATCGACGCAGCTTAAAAATCCGCATCGAATGCACTATACTACATTGAGAAACGCTTGATACAAAAATTAGTTATGATCGTTTGAAAAATGATGCATTAGTGTATGTTGAGTTTCCATGTACACTCAACATTGCTTCCAAAAACATTTTGACAAAAATTTTTTCGAAAAATTTCAAGATAATGTAGCAAAAAGTAGATGTTTTTAGATTCCTTTTTTCAAGGCGAAGACGATGGACAAAGTTATTCAACGAAAAAATTGATTCTTCAGGGTGAAAATCGAGGATATAAGTTTGAACTTATATCAGTTGATATCTCGGTGCATTTTTAAGTTAGCGCAAATCTGATAACACAGATCGACGCAGCTTACAAATCCGCATCGAATGCACTATACTACATTGAGAAACGCTAAATACAAAAATTAGTTATGATCGTTTGAAAAATGATGCATTAGTGTATGTTGAGTTTCCATGTACACTCAACATTGCTTCCAAAAACATTTTGACAAAAATTTTTTCGAAAAATTTCAAAATAATTTAGCAAAAAGTACATGTTTTTAGATTCCATTTTTCAAGGCAAAGACGATAGACAATGTTATTCAATGAAAAAATTAATTCTTCAGGGTGAAAATCGAGGATATAAGTGTGAACTTATATCAGTTGATATCTCGGTGCATTTTTAAGCTAGCGCAAATCTGATAACACAGATCGACGCAGCTTAAAAATCCGCATCGAATGCACTATACTACATTGAGAAACGCTTAATACAAAAATTTGTTATGATCGTTTGAAAAATGATGCATTAGTGTATGTTGAGTTTCCATGTACACTCAACATTGCTTCCAAAAACATTTTGACAAAAATTTTTTCGAAACATTTCAAAATAATTTAGCAAAAAGTAGATGTTTTTAGATTCCTTTTTTCAAGGCAAAGACGATGGACAATGTTATTCAACGAAAAAATTAATTCTTCAGGGTGAAAATCGAGGATATAAGTGTGAACTTATATCAGTTGATATCTCGGTGCATTTTTAAGCTAACGCAAATCTGATAACACAGATCGACGCAGCTTAAAAATCCGCATCGAATGCACTATACTACATTGAGAAACGCTTGATACAAAAATTAGTTATGATCGTTTGAAAAATGATGCATTAGTGTATGTTGAGTTTCCATGTACACTCAACATTGCTTCCAAAAACATTTTGACAAAAATTTTTTCGAAAAATTTCAAGATAATGTAGCAAAAAGTAGATGTTTTTAGATTCCTTTTTTCAAGGCGAAGACGATGGACAAAGTTATTCAACGAAAAAATTGATTCTTCAGGGTGAAAATCGAGGATATAAGTGTGAACTTATATCAGTTGATATCTCGGTGCATTTTTAAGTTAGCGCAAATCTGATAACACAGATCGACGCAGCTTACAAATCTGCATCGAATGCACTATACTACATTGAGAAACGCTAGATACAAAAATTAGTTATGATCGTTTGAAAAATGATGCATTAGTGTATGTTGAGTTTCCATGTACACTCAACATTGCTTCCAAAAACATTTTGACAAAAATTTTTTCGAAAAATTTCAAAATAATTTAGCAAAAAGTACATGTTTTTAGATTCCATTTTTCAAGACAAAGACGATAGACAATGTTATTCAATGAAAAAATTAATTCTTCAGGGTGAAAATCGAGGATATAAGTGTGAACTTATATCAGTTGATATCTCGGTGCATTTTTAAGCTAGCGCAAATCTGATAACACAGATCGACGCAGCTTAAAAATCCGCATCGAATGCACTATACTACATTGAGAAACGCTTAATACAAAAATTAGTTATGATCGTTTGAAAAATGATGCATTAGTGTATGTTGAGTTTCCATGTACACTCAACATTGCTTCCAAAAACATTTTGACAAAAATTTTTTCGAAAAATTTCAAAATAATGTAGCAAAAAGTAGATGTTTTTAGATTCCTTATTTCAAGGCAAAAACGATAGACAATGTTATTCAACGAAAAAATTAATTCTTCAGTGTGAAAATCGAGGATATAAGTGTGAACTTATATCAGTTGATATCTCGGTGCATTTTTAAGCTAGCGCAAATCTGATAACACAGATCGACGCAGCTTAAAAATCCGCATCGAATGCACTATACTACATTGAGAAACGCTTGATACAAAAATTAGTTATGATCGTTTGAAAAATGATGCATTAGTGTATGTTGAGTTTCCATGTACACTCAACATTGCTTCCAAAAACATTTTGACAAAAATTTTTTCGAAAAATTTCAAAATAATGTAGCAAAAAGTAGATGTTTTTAGATTCCTTATTTCAAGGCAAAAACGATAGACAATGTTATTCAACGAAAAAATTAATTCTTCAGTGTGAAAATCGAGGATATAAGTGTGAACTTATATCAGTTGATATCTCGGTGCATTTTTAAGCTAACGCAAATCTGATAACACAGATCGACGCAGCTTAAAAATCCGCATCGAATGCACTATACTACATTGAGAAACGCTTGATACAAAAATTAGTTATGATCGTTTGAAAAATGATGCATTAGTGTATGTTGAGTTTCCATGTACACTCAACATTGCTTCCAAAAACATTTTGACAAAAATTTTTTCGAAAAATTTCAAGATAATGTAGCAAAAAGTAGATGTTTTTAGATTCCTTTTTTCAAGGCGAAGACGATGGACAAAGTTATTCAACGAAAAAATTGATTCTTCAGGGTGAAAATCGAGGATATAAGTTTGAACTTATATCAGTTGATATCTCGGTGCATTTTTAAGTTAGCGCAAATCTGATAACACAGATCGACGCAGCTTACAAATCTGCATCGAATGCACTATACTACATTGAGAAACGCTAGATACAAAAATTAGTTATGATCGTTTGAAAAATGATGCATTAGTGTATGTTGAGTTTCCATGTACACTCAACATTGCTTCCAAAAACATTTTGACAAAAATTTTTTCGAAAAATTTCAAAATAATTTAGCAAAAAGTACATGTTTTTAGATTCCATTTTTCAAGACAAAGACGATAGACAATGTTATTCAATGAAAAAATTAATTCTTCAGGGTGAAAATCGAGGATATAAGTGTGAACTTATATCAGTTGATATCTCGGTGCATTTTTAAGCTAGCGCAAATCTGATAACACAGATCGACGCAGCTTAAAAATCCGCATCGAATGCACTATACTACATTGAGAAACGCTTAATACAAAAATTAGTTATGATCGTTTGAAAAATGATGCATTAGTGTATGTTGAGTTTCCATGTACACTCAACATTGCTTCCAAAAACATTTTGACAAAAATTTTTTCGAAAAATTTCAAAATAATGTAGCAAAAAGTAGATGTTTTTAGATTCCTTATTTCAAGGCAAAAACGATAGACAATGTTATTCAACGAAAAAATTAATTCTTCAGTGTGAAAATCGAGGATATAAGTGTGAACTTATATCAGTTGATATCTCGGTGCATTTTTAAGCTAGCGCAAATCTGATAACACAGATCGACGCAGCTTAAAAATCCGCATCGAATGCACTATACTACATTGAGAAACGCTTGATACAAAAATTAGTTATGATCGTTTGAAAAATGATGCATTAGTGTATGTTGAGTTTCCATGTACACTCAACATTGCTTCCAAAAACATTTTGACAAAAATTTTTTCGAAAAATTTCAAAATAATGTAGCAAAAAGTAGATGTTTTTAGATTCCTTATTTCAAGGCAAAAACGATAGACAATGTTATTCAACGAAAAAATTAATTCTTCAGTGTGAAAATCGAGGATATAAGTGTGAACTTATATCAGTTGATATCTCGGTGCATTTTTAAGCTAGCGCAAATCTGATAACACAGATCGACGCAGCTTAAAAATCCGCATCGAATGCACTATACTACATTGAGAAACGCTTGATACAAAAATTAGTTATGATCGTTTGAAAAATGATGCATTAGTGTATGTTGAGTTTCCATGTACACTCAACATTGCTTCCAAAAACATTTTGACAAAAATTTTTTCGAAAAATTTCAAAATAATGTAGCAAAAAGTAGATGTTTTTAGATTCCTTTTTTCAAGGCGAAGACGATGGACAAAGTTATTCAACGAAAAAATTGATTCTTCAGGGTGAAAATCGAGGATATAAGTGTGAACTTATATCAGTTGATATCTCGGTGCATTTTTAAGCTAGCGCAAATCTGATAACACAGATCGACGCAGCTTAAAAATCCGCATCGAATGCACTATACTACATTGAGAAACGCTTGATACAAAAATTAGTTATGATCGTTTGAAAAATGATGCATTAGTGTATGTTGAGTTTCCATGTACACTCAACATTGCTTCCAAAAACATTTTGACAAAAATTTTTTCGAAAAATTTCAAAATAATGTAGCAAAAAGTAGATGTTTTTAGATTCCTTATTTCAAGGCAAAAACGATAGACAATGTTATTCAACGAAAAAATTAATTCTTCAGTGTGAAAATCGAGGATATAAGTGTGAACTTATATCAGTTGATATCTCGGTGCATTTTTAAGCTAGCGCAAATCTGATAACACAGATCGACGCAGCTTAAAAATCCGCATCGAATGCACTATACTACATTAAGAAACGCTTGATACAAAAATTAGTTATGATCGTTTGAAAAATGATGCATTAGTGTATGTTGAGTTTCCATGTACACTCAACATTGCTTCCAAAAACATTTTGACAAAAATTTTTTCGAAAAATTTCAAAATAATGTAGCAAAAAGTAGATGTTTTTAGATTCCTTTTTTCAAGGCGAAGACGATGGACAAAGTTATTCAACGAAAAAATTGATTCTTCAGGGTGAAAATCGAGGATATAAGTGTGAACTTATATCAGTTGATATCTCGGTGCATTTTTAAGCTAGCGCAAATCTGATAACACAGATCGACGCAGCTTAAAAATCCGCATCAAATGCACTATACTACATTGAGAAACGCTTAATACAAAAATTAGTTATGATCGTTTGAAAAATGATGCATTAGTGTATGTTGAGTTTCCATGTACACTCAACATTGCTTCCAAAAACATTTTGACAAAAATTTTTTCGAAAAATTTCAAGATAATGTAGCAAAAAGTAGATGTTTTTAGATTCCTTTTTTCAAGGCGAAGACGATGGACAAAGTTATTCAACGAAAAAATTGATTCTTCAGGGTGAAAATCGAGGATATAAGTGTGAACTTATATCAGTTGATATCTCGGTGCATTTTTAAGCTAGCGCAAATCTGATAACACAGATCGACGCAGCTTAAAAATCCGCATCAAATGCACTATACTACATTGAGAAACGCTTAATACAAAAATTAGTTATGATCGTTTGAAAAATGATGCATTAGTGTATGTTGAGTTTCCATGTACACTCAACATTGCTTCCAAAAACATTTTGACAAAAATTTTTTCGAAAAATTTCAAGATAATGTAGCAAAAAGTAGATGTTTTTAGATTCCTTTTTTCAAGGCGAAGACGATGGACAAAGTTATTCAACGAAAAAATTGATTCTTCAGGGTGAAAATCGAGGATATAAGTGTGAACTTATATCAGTTGATATCTCGGTGCATTTTTAAGCTAGCGCAAATCTGATAACACAGATCGACGCAGCTTAAAAATCCGCATCGAATGCACTATACTACATTGAGAAACGCTTGATACAAAAATTAGTTATGATCGTTTGAAAAATGATGCATTAGTGTATGTTGTGTTTCCATGTACACTCAACATTGCTTCCAAAAACATTTTGACAAAAATTTTTTCGAAAAATTTCAAGATAATGTAGCAAAAAGTAGATGTTTTTAGATTCCTTTTTTCAAGGCGAAGACGATGGACAAAGTTATTCAACGAAAAAATTGATTCTTCAGGGTGAAAATCGAGGATATAAGTGTGAACTTATATCAGTTGATATCTCGGTGCATTTTTAAGCTAGCGCAAATCTGATAACACAGATCGACGCAGCTTAAAAATCCGCATCGAATGCACTATACTACATTGAGAAACGCTTAATACAAAAATTAGTTATGATCGTTTGAAAAATGATGCATTAGTGTATGTTGAGTTTCCATGTACACTCAACATTGCTTCCAAAAACATTTTGACAAAAATTTTTTCGAAAAATTTCAAAATAATTTAGCAAAAAGTAGATGTTTTTAGATTTCATTTTTCAAGGCAAAGACGATAGACAATGTTATTCAACGAAAAAATTAATTCTTCAGGGTGAAAATCGAGGATATAAGTGTGAACTTATATCAGTTGATATCTCGGTGCATTTTTAAGCTAGCGCAAATCTGATAACACAGATCGACGCAGCTTAAAAATCCGCATCGAATGCACTATACTACATTGAGAAACGCTTAATACAAAAATTAGTTATGATCGTTTGAAAAATGATGCATTAGTGTATGTTGAGTTTCCATGTACACTCAACATTGCTTCCAAAAACATTTTGACAAAACTTTTTTCGAAAAATTTCAAAATAATTTAGCAAAAAGTAGATGTTTTTAGATTCTATTTTTCAAAGCAAAGACGATGGACAATGTTATTCAACGAAAAAATTAATTCTTCAGGGTGAAAATCGAGGATATAAGTGTGAACTTATATCAGTTGATATCTCGGTGCATTTTTAAGTTAGCGCAAATCTGATAACACAGATCGACGCAGCTTACAAATCCGCATCGAATGCACTATACTACATTGAGAAACGCTTAATACAAAAATTAGTTTTGATCGTTTGAAAAATGATGCATTAGTGTATGTTGAGTTTCCATGTACACTCAACATTGCTTCCAAAAACATTTTGACAAAAATTTTTTCGAAAAATTTCAAGATAATTTAGCAAAAAGTAGATATTTTTAGATTCCATTTTTCAAAGCAGAGACGATGGACAATGTTATTCAACGAAAAAATTAATTCTTCAGGGTGAAAATCGAGGATATAAGTGTGAACTTATATCAGTTGATATCTCGGTGCATTTTTAAGTTAGCGCAAATCTAATAACACAGATCGACGCAGCTTAAAAATCCGCATCGAATGCACTATACTACATTGAGAAACGCTTAATACAAAAATTAGTTATGATCGTTTGAAAAATGATGCATTACTGTATGTTGAGTTTCCATGTACAGTCAACATTGCTTCCAAAAACATTTTGACAACAATTTTTTCGAAACATTTCAAAATAATTTAGCAAAAAGTAGATGTTTTTAGATTTCTTTTTTCAAGGCAAAGACGATGGACAATGTTATTCAACGAAAAAATTAATTCTTCAGGGTGAAAATCGAGGATATAAGTGTGAACTTATATCAGTTGATATCTCGGTGCATTTTTAAGCTAGCGCAAATCTGATAACACAGATCGACGCAGCTTAAAAATCCGCATCGAGTGCACTATACTACATTGAGAAACGCTTAATACAAAAATTAGTTTTGATCGTTTGAAAAATGATGCATTAGTGTATGTTGAGTTTCCATGTACACTCAACATTGCTTCCAAAAACATTTTGACAAAAATTTTTTCGAAAAATTTCAAAATAATTTAGCAAAAAGTAGATGTTTTTAGATTCCATTTTTCAAAGCAAAGACGATGGACAATGTTATTCAACGAAAAAATTAATTCTTCAGGGTGAAAATCGAGGATATAAGTGTGAACTTATATCAGTTGATATCTCGGTGCATTTTTAAGTTAGCGCAAATCTGATAACACAGATCGACGCAGCTTAAAAATCCGCATCGAATGCACTATACTACATTGAGAAACGCTTAATACAAAAATTAGTTATGATCGTTTGAAAAATGATGCATTAGTGTATGTTGAGTTTCCATGTACACTCAACATTGCTTCCAAAAACATTTTGACAAAAATTTTTTCGAAAAATTTCAAGATAATTTAGCAAAAAGTAGATGTTTTTAGATTCCATTTTTCAAAGCAGAGACGATGGACAATGTTATTCAACGAAAAAATTAATTCTTCAGGGTGAAAATCGAGGATATAAGTGTGAACTTATATCAGTTGATATCTCGGTGCATTTTTAAGTTAGCGCAAATCTAATAACACAGATCGACGCAGCTTAAAAATCCGCATCGAATGCACTATACTACATTGAGAAACGCTTAATACAAAAATTAGTTATGATCGTTTGAAAAATGATGCATTACTGTATGTTGAGTTTCCATGTACAGTCAACATTGCTTCCAAAAACATTTTGACAACAATTTTTTCGAAACATTTCAAAATAATTTAGCAAAAAGTAGATGTTTTTAGATTTCTTTTTTCAAGGCAAAGACGATGGACAATGTTATTCAACGAAAAAATTAATTCTTCAGGGTGAAAATCGAGGATATAAGTGTGAACTTATATCAGTTGATATCTCGGTGCATTTTTAAGCTAGCGCAAATCTGATAACACAGATCGACGCAGCTTAAAAATCCGCATCGAGTGCACTATACTACATTGAGAAACGCTTAATACAAAAATTAGTTTTGATCGTTTGAAAAATGATGCATTAGTGTATGTTGAGTTTCCATGTACACTCAACATTGCTTCCAAAAACATTTTGACAAAAATTTTTTCGAAAAATTTCAAAATAATTTAGCAAAAAGTAGATGTTTTTAGATTCCATTTTTCAAAGCAAAGACGATGGACAATGTTATTCAACGAAAAAATTAATTCTTCAGGGTGAAAATCGAGGATATAAGTGTGAACTTATATCAGTTGATATCTCGGTGCATTTTTAAGTTAGCGCAAATCTGATAACACAGATCGACGCAGCTTAAAAATCCGCATCGAATGCACTATACTACATTGAGAAACGCTTAATACAAAAATTAGTTATGATCGTTTGAAAAATGATGCATTAGTGTATGTTGAGTTTCCATGTACACTCAACATTGCTTCCAAAAACATTTTGACAAAAATTTTTTCGAAAAATTTCAAGATAATGTAGCAAAAAGTAGATGTTTTTAGATTCCTTTTTTCAAGGCGAAGACGATGGACAAAGTTATTCAACGAAAAAATTGATTCTTCAGGGTGAAAATCGAGGATATAAGTGTGAACTTATATCAGTTGATATCTCGGTGCATTTTTAAGTTAGCGCAAATCTGATAACACAGATCGACGCAGCTTACAAATCCGCATCGAATGCACTATACTACATTGAGAAACGCTAAATACAAAAATTAGTTATGATCGTTTGAAAAATGATGCATTAGTGTATGTTGAGTTTCCATGTACACTCAACATTGCTTCCAAAAACATTTTGACAAAAATTTTTTCGAAAAATTTCAAAATAATTTAGCAAAAAGTAGATGTTTTTAGATTCCATTTTTCAAAGCAAAGACGATGGACAATGTTATTCAACGAAAAAATTGATTCTTCAGGGTGAAAATCGAGGATATAAGTGTGAACTTATATCAGTTGATATCTCGGTGCATTTTTAAGCTAGCGCAAATCTGATAACACAGATCGACGCAGCTTACAAATCCGCATCGAATGCACTATACTACATTGAGAAACGCTTAATACAAAAATTAGTTATGATCGTTTGAAAAATGATGCATTAGTGTATGTTGAGTTTCCATGTACACTCAACATTGCTTCCAAAAACATTTTGACAAAAATTTTTTCGAAAAATTTCAAAATAATTTAGCAAAAAGTAGATGTTTTTAGATTCCATTTTTCAAAGCAAAGACGATGGACAATGTTATTCAACGAAAAAATTAATTCTTCAGGGTGAAAATCGAGGATATAAGTGTGAACTTATATCAGTTGATATCTCGGTGCATTTTTAAGTTAGCGCAAATCTGATAACACAGATCGACGCAGCTTAAAAATCCGCATCGAATGCACTATACTACATTGAGAAACGCTTAATACAAAAATTAGTTATGATCGTTTGAAAAATGATGCATTAGTGTATGTTGAGTTTCCATGTACACTCAACATTGCTTCCAAAAACATTTTGACAAAAATTTTTTCGAAAAATTTCAAGATAATTTAGCAAAAAGTAGATGTTTTTAGATTCCATTTTTCAAAGCAGAGACGATGGACAATGTTATTCAACGAAAAAATTAATTCTTCAGGGTGAAAATCGAGGATATAAGTGTGAACTTATATCAGTTGATATCTCGGTGCATTTTTAAGTTAGCGCAAATCTAATAACACAGATCGACGCAGCTTAAAAATCCGCATCGAATGCACTATACTACATTGAGAAACGCTTAATACAAAAATTAGTTATGATCGTTTGAAAAATGATGCATTACTGTATGTTGAGTTTCCATGTACAGTCAACATTGCTTCCAAAAACATTTTGACAACAATTTTTTCGAAACATTTCAAAATAATTTAGCAAAAAGTAGATGTTTTTAGATTTCTTTTTTCAAGGCAAAGACGATGGACAATGTTATTCAACGAAAAAATTAATTCTTCAGGGTGAAAATCGAGGATATAAGTGTGAACTTATATCAGTTGATATCTCGGTGCATTTTTAAGCTAGCGCAAATCTGATAACACAGATCGACGCAGCTTAAAAATCCGCATCGAGTGCACTATACTACATTGAGAAACGCTTAATACAAAAATTAGTTTTGATCGTTTGAAAAATGATGCATTAGTGTATGTTGAGTTTCCATGTACACTCAACATTGCTTCCAAAAACATTTTGACAAAAATTTTTTCGAAAAATTTCAAAATAATTTAGCAAAAAGTAGATGTTTTTAGATTCCATTTTTCAAAGCAAAGACGATGGACAATGTTATTCAACGAAAAAATTAATTCTTCAGGGTGAAAATCGAGGATATAAGTGTGAACTTATATCAGTTGATATCTCGGTGCATTTTTAAGTTAGCGCAAATCTGATAACACAGATCGACGCAGCTTAAAAATCCGCATCGAATGCACTATACTACATTGAGAAACGCTTAATACAAAAATTAGTTATGATCGTTTGAAAAATGATGCATTAGTGTATGTTGAGTTTCCATGTACACTCAACATTGCTTCCAAAAACATTTTGACAAAAATTTTTTCGAAAAATTTCAAGATAATGTAGCAAAAAGTAGATGTTTTTAGATTCCTTTTTTCAAGGCGAAGACGATGGACAAAGTTATTCAACGAAAAAATTGATTCTTCAGGGTGAAAATCGAGGATATAAGTGTGAACTTATATCAGTTGATATCTCGGTGCATTTTTAAGTTAGCGCAAATCTGATAACACAGATCGACGCAGCTTACAAATCCGCATCGAATGCACTATACTACATTGAGAAACGCTAAATACAAAAATTAGTTATGATCGTTTGAAAAATGATGCATTAGTGTATGTTGAGTTTCCATGTACACTCAACATTGCTTCCAAAAACATTTTGACAAAAATTTTTTCGAAAAATTTCAAAATAATTTAGCAAAAAGTAGATGTTTTTAGATTCCATTTTTCAAAGCAAAGACGATGGACAATGTTATTCAACGAAAAAATTGATTCTTCAGGGTGAAAATTGAGGATATAAGTGTGAACTTATATCAGTTGATATCTCGGTGCATTTTTAAGCTAGCGCAAATCTGATAACACAAATCGACGCAGCTTAAAAATCCGCATCGAATGCACTATACTACATTGAGAAACGCTCAATACAAAAATTAGTTATGATCGTTTGAAAAATGATGCATTAGTGTATGTTGAGTTTCCATGTACACTCAACATTGCTTCCAAAAACATTTTGACAAAAATTTTTTCGAAAAATTTCAAAATAATTTAGCAAAAAGTAGATGTTTTTAGATTTCATTTTTCAAGGCAAAGACGATAGACAATGTTATTCAACGAAAAAATTAATTCTTCAGGGTGAAAATCGAGGATATAAGTGTGAACTTATATCAGTTGATATCTCGGTGCATTTTTAAGCTAGCGCAAATCTGATAACACAGATCGACGCAGCTTAAAAATCCGCATCGAATGCACTATACTACATTGAGAAACGCTTAATACAAAAATTAGTTATGATCGTTTGAAAAATGATGCATTAGTGTATGTTGAGTTTCCATGTACACTCAACATTGCTTCCAAAAACATTTTGACAAAAATTTTTTCGAAACATTTCAAAATAATTTAGCAAAAAGTAGATGTTTTTAGATTCCTTTTTTCAAGGCAAAGACGATGGACAATGTTATTCAACGAAAAAATTAATTCTTCAGGGTGAAAATCGAGGATATAAGTGTGAACTTATATCAGTTGATATCTCGGTGCATTTTTAAGCTAGCGCAAATCTGATAACACAGATCGACGCAGCTTAAAAATCCGCATCGAATGCACTATACTACATTGAGAAACGCTTAATACAAAAATTAGTTATGATCGTTTGAAAAATGATGCATTAGTGTATGTTGAGTTTCCATGTACACTCAACATTGCTTCCAAAAACATTTTGACAAAAATTTTTTCGAAACATTTCAAAATAATTTAGCAAAAAGTAGATGTTTTTAGATTCCTTTTTTCAAGGCAAAGACGATGGACAATGTTATTCAACGAAAAAATTAATTCTTCAGGGTGAAAATCGAGGATATAAGTGTGAACTTATATCAGTTGATATCTCGGTGCATTTTTAAGCTAGCGCAAATCTGATAACACAGATCGACGCAGCTTAAAAATCCGCATCGAATGCACTATACTACATTGAGAAACGCTTAATACAAAAACTAGTTATGATCGTTTGAAAAATGATGCATTAGTGTATGTTGAGTTTCCATGTACACTCAACATTGCTTCCAAAAACATTTTGACAAAAAGTTTTTCGAAAAATTTCAAAATAATTTAGCAAAAAGTAGATGTTTTTAGATTTCTTTTTTCAAGGCAAAGACGATGGACAATGTTATTCAACGAAAAAAATAATTCTTCAGGGTGAAAATCGAGGATATAAGTGTGAACTTATATCAGTTGATATCTCGGTGCATTTTTAAGCTAGCGCAAATCTGATAACACAGATCGATGCAGCTTAAAAATCCGCATCGAATGCACTATACTACACTGAGAAACGCTTAATACAAAAATTAGTTATGATCGTTTGAAAAATGATGCATTAGTGTATGTTGAGTTTCCATGTACACTCAACATTGCTTCCAAAAACATTTTGACAAAAATTTTTTCGAAAAATTTCAAAATAATTTAGCAAAAAGTACATGTTTTTAGATTCCATTTTTCAAGGCAAAGACGATAGACAATGTTATTCAATGAAAAAATTAATTCTTCAGGGTGAAAATCGAGGATATAAGTGTGAACTTATATCAGTTGATATCTCGGTGCATTTTTAAGCTAGCGCAAATCTGATAACACAGATCGACGCAGCTTAAAAATCCGCATCGAATGCACTATACTACATTGAAAAACGCTTAATACAAAAATTAGTTATGATCGTTTGAAAAATGATGCATTAGTGTATGTTGAGTTTCCATGTAAACTAAACATTGCTTCCAAAAACATTTTGACAAAAATTTTTTCGAAAAATTTCAAAATAATTTAGCAAAAAGTAGATGTTTTTAGATTCCTTTTTTCAAGGCAAAGACGATGGACAATGTTATTCAACGAAAAAATTATTTCTTCAGGGTGAAAATCGAGGATATAAGTGTGAACTTATATCAGTTGATATCTCGGTGCATTTTTAAGCTAGCGCAAATCTGATAACACAGATCGACGCAGCTTAAAAATCCGCATCG
Organism: Auanema rhodensis; assembly: GCA_964057225.1. Lineage (NCBI taxonomy): Eukaryota > Metazoa > Nematoda > Chromadorea > Rhabditida > Rhabditidae > Auanema > Auanema rhodense. The sequence continues at coordinate 540,137 of OZ059895.1, forward strand.
AATGCACTATACTACATTGAGAAACGCTTAATACAAAAATTAGTTATGATCGTTTGAAAAATGATGCATTAGTGTATGTTGAGTTTCCATGTACACTCAACATTGCTTCCAAAAACATTTTGACAAAAATTTTTTCGAAAAATTTCAAAATAATGTAGCAAAAAGTAGATGTTTTTAGATTCCTTATTTCAAGGCAAAAACGATAGACAATGTTATTCAACGAAAAAATTAATTCTTCAGTGTGAAAATCGAGGATATAAGTGTGAACTTATATCAGTTGATATCTCGGTGCATTTTTAAGTTAGCGCAAATCTGATAACACAGATCGACGCAGCTTACAAATCCGCATCGAATGCACTATACTACATTGAGAAACGCTAAATACAAAAATTAGTTATGATCGTTTGAAAAATGATGCATTAGTGTATGTTGAGTTTCCATGTACACTCAACATTGCTTCCAAAAACATTTTGACAAAAATTTTTTCGAAAAATTTCAAAATAATTTAGCAAAAAGTACATGTTTTTAGATTCCATTTTTCAAGGCAAAGACGATAGACAATGTTATTCAATGAAAAAATTAATTCTTCAGGGTGAAAATCGAGGATATAAGTGTGAACTTATATCAGTTGATATCTCGGTGCATTTTTAAGCTAGCGCAAATCTGATAACACAGATCGACGCAGCTTAAAAATCCGCATCGAATGCACTATACTACATTGAGAAACGCTTGATACAAAAATTAGTTATGATCGTTTGAAAAATGATGCATTAGTGTATGTTGAGTTTCCATGTACACTCAACATTGCTTCCAAAAACATTTTGACAAACATTTTTTCGAAAAATTTCAAGATAATGTAGCAAAAAGTAGATGTTTTTAGATTCCTTTTTTCAAGGCGAAGACGATGGACAAAGTTATTCAACGAAAAAATTGATTCTTCAGGGTGAAAATCGAGGATATAAGTTTGAACTTATATCAGTTGATATCTCGGTGCATTTTTAAGTTAGCGCAAATCTGATAACACAGATCGACGCAGCTTACAAATCTGCATCGAATGCACTATACTACATTGAGAAACGCTAGATACAAAAATTAGTTATGATCGTTTGAAAAATGATGCATTAGTGTATGTTGAGTTTCCATGTACACTCAACATTGCTTCCAAAAACATTTTGACAAAAATTTTTTCGAAAAATTTCAAAATAATGTAGCAAAAAGTAGATGTTTTTAGATTCCTTATTTCAAGGCAAAAACGATAGACAATGTTATTCAACGAAAAAATTAATTCTTCAGTGTGAAAATCGAGGATATAAGTGTGAACTTATATCAGTTGATATCTCGGTGCATTTTTAAGCTAGCGCAAATCTGATAACACAGATCGACGCAGCTTAAAAATCCGCATCGAATGCACTATACTACATTGAGAAACGCTTGATACAAAAATTAGTTATGATCGTTTGAAAAATGATGCATTAGTGTATGTTGAGTTTCCATGTACACTCAACATTGCTTCCAAAAACATTTTGACAAAAATTTTTTCGAAAAATTTCAAAATAATGTAGCAAAAAGTAGATGTTTTTAGATTCCTTTTTTCAAGGCGAAGACGATGGACAAAGTTATTCAACGAAAAAATTGATTCTTCAGGGTGAAAATCGAGGATATAAGTGTGAACTTATATCAGTTGATATCTCGGTGCATTTTTAAGCTAGCGCAAATCTGATAACACAGATCGACGCAGCTTACAAATCTGCATCGAATGCACTATACTACATTGAGAAACGCTTGATACAAAAATTAGTTATGATCGTTTGAAAAATGATGCATTAGTGTATGTTGAGTTTCCATGTACACTCAACATTGCTTCCAAAAACATTTTGACAAAAATTTTTTCGAAAAATTTCAAGATAATGTAGCAAAAAGTAGATGTTTTTAGATTCCTTTTTTCAAGGCGAAGACGATGGACAAAGTTATTCAACGAAAAAATTGATTCTTCAGGGTGAAAATCGAGGATATAAGTGTGAACTTATATCAGTTGATATCTCGGTGCATTTTTAAGCTAGCGCAAATCTGATAACACAGATCGACGCAGCTTAAAAATCCGCATCAAATGCACTATACTACATTGAGAAACGCTTAATACAAAAATTAGTTATGATCGTTTGAAAAATGATGCATTAGTGTATGTTGAGTTTCCATGTACACTCAACATTGCTTCCAAAAACATTTTGACAAAAATTTTTTCGAAAAATTTCAAGATAATGTAGCAAAAAGTAGATGTTTTTAGATTCCTTTTTTCAAGGCGAAGACGATGGACAAAGTTATTCAACGAAAAAATTGATTCTTCAGGGTGAAAATCGAGGATATAAGTTTGAACTTATATCAGTTGATATCTCGGTGCATTTTTAAGTTAGCGCAAATCTGATAACACAGATCGACGCAGCTTACAAATCTGCATCGAATGCACTATACTACATTGAGAAACGCTAGATACAAAAATTAGTTATGATCGTTTGAAAAATGATGCATTAGTGTATGTTGAGTTTCCATGTACACTCAACATTGCTTCCAAAAACATTTTGACAAAAATTTTTTCGAAAAATTTCAAAATAATGTAGCAAAAAGTAGATGTTTTTAGATTCCTTATTTCAAGGCAAAAACGATAGACAATGTTATTCAACGAAAAAATTAATTCTTCAGTGTGAAAATCGAGGATATAAGTGTGAACTTATATCAGTTGATATCTCGGTGCATTTTTAAGCTAGCGCAAATCTGATAACACAGATCGACGCAGCTTAAAAATCCGCATCGAATGCACTATACTACATTGAGAAACGCTTGATACAAAAATTAGTTATGATCGTTTGAAAAATGATGCATTAGTGTATGTTGAGTTTCCATGTACACTCAACATTGCTTCCAAAAACATTTTGACAAAAATTTTTTCGAAAAATTTCAAAATAATGTAGCAAAAAGTAGATGTTTTTAGATTCCTTTTTTCAAGGCGAAGACGATGGACAAAGTTATTCAACGAAAAAATTGATTCTTCAGGGTGAAAATCGAGGATATAAGTGTGAACTTATATCAGTTGATATCTCGGTGCATTTTTAAGCTAGCGCAAATCTGATAACACAGATCGACGCAGCTTACAAATCTGCATCGAATGCACTATACTACATTGAGAAACGCTTGATACAAAAATTAGTTATGATCGTTTGAAAAATGATGCATTAGTGTATGTTGAGTTTCCATGTACACTCAACATTGCTTCCAAAAACATTTTGACAAAAATTTTTTCGAAAAATTTCAAGATAATGTAGCAAAAAGTAGATGTTTTTAGATTCCTTTTTTCAAGGCGAAGACGATGGACAAAGTTATTCAACGAAAAAATTGATTCTTCAGGGTGAAAATCGAGGATATAAGTGTGAACTTATATCAGTTGATATCTCGGTGCATTTTTAAGCTAGCGCAAATCTGATAACACAGATCGACGCAGCTTAAAAATCCGCATCAAATGCACTATACTACATTGAGAAACGCTTAATACAAAAATTAGTTATGATCGTTTGAAAAATGATGCATTAGTGTATGTTGAGTTTCCATGTACACTCAACATTGCTTCCAAAAACATTTTGACAAAAATTTTTTCGAAAAATTTCAAAATAATGTAGCAAAAAGTAGATGTTTCTAGATTCCTTATTTCAAGGCAAAAACGATAGACAATGTTATTCAACGAAAAAATTAATTCTTCAGTGTGAAAATCGAGGATATAAGTGTGAACTTATATCAGTTGATATCTCGGTGCATTTTCAAGCTAGCGCAAATCTGATAACACAGATCGACGCAGCTTAAAAATCCGCATCGAATGCACTATACTACATTGAGAAACGCTTGATACAAAAATTAGTTATGATCGTTTGAAAAATGATGCATTAGTGTATGTTGAGTTTCCATGTACACTCAACATTGCTTCCAAAAACATTTTGACAAAAATTTTTTCGAAAAATTTCAAGATAATGTAGCAAAAAGTAGATGTTTTTAGATTCCTTTTTTCAAGGCGAAGACGATGGACAAAGTTATTCAACGAAAAAATTGATTCTTCAGGGTGAAAATCGAGGATATAAGTTTGAACTTATATCAGTTGATATCTCGGTGCATTTTTAAGTTAGCGCAAATCTGATAACACAGATCGACGCAGCTTACAAATCCGCATCGAATGCACTATACTACATTGAGAAACGCTAAATACAAAAATTAGTTATGATCGTTTGAAAAATGATGCATTAGTGTATGTTGAGTTTCCATGTACACTCAACATTGCTTCCAAAAACATTTTGACAAAAATTTTTTCGAAAAATTTCAAAATAATTTAGCAAAAAGTACATGTTTTTAGATTCCATTTTTCAAGGCAAAGACGTTAGACAATGTTATTCAATGAAAAAATTAATTCTTCAGGGTGAAAATCGAGGATATAAGTGTGAACTTATATCAGTTGATATCTCGGTGCATTTTTAAGCTAGCGCAAATCTGATAACACAGATCGACGCAGCTTAAAAATCCGCATCGAATGCACTATACTACATTGAGAAACGCTAGATACAAAAATTAGTTATGATCGTTTGAAAAATGATGCATTAGTGTATGTTGAGTTTCCATGTACACTCAACATTGCTTCCAAAAACATTTTGACAAAAATTTTTTCGAAAAATTTCAAAATAATGTAGCAAAAAGTAGATGTTTTTAGATTCCTTATTTCAAGGCAAAAACGATAGACAATGTTATTCAACGAAAAAATTAATTCTTCAGTGTGAAAATCGAGGATATAAGTGTGAACTTATATCAGTTGATATCTCGGTGCATTTTTAAGCTAGCGCAAATCTGATAACACAGATCGACGCAGCTTAAAAATCCGCATCGAATGCACTATACTACATTGAGAAACGCTTGATACAAAAATTAGTTATGATCGTTTGAAAAATGATGCATTAGTGTATGTTGAGTTTCCATGTACACTCAACATTGCTTCCAAAAACATTTTGACAAAAATTTTTTCGAAAAATTTCAAAATAATGTAGCAAAAAGTAAATGTTTTTAGATTCCTTTTTTCAAGGCGAAGACGATGGACAAAGTTATTCAACGAAAAAATTGATTCTTCAGGGTGAAAATCGAGGATATAAGTGTGAACTTATATCAGTTGATATCTCGGTGCATTTTTAAGCTAGCGCAAATCTGATAACACAGATCGACGCAGCTTACAAATCTGCATCGAATGCACTATACTACATTGAGAAACGCTTGATACAAAAATTAGTTATGATCGTTTGAAAAATGATGCATTAGTGTATGTTGAGTTTCCATGTACACTCAACATTGCTTCCAAAAACATTTTGACAAAAATTTTTTCGAAAAATTTCAAAATAATGTAGCAAAAAGTAGATGTTTCTAGATTCCTTATTTCAAGGCAAAAACGATAGACAATGTTATTCAACGAAAAAATTAATTCTTCAGTGTGAAAATCGAGGATATAAGTGTGAACTTATATCAGTTGATATCTCGGTGCATTTTCAAGCTAGCGCAAATCTGATAACACAGATCGACGCAGCTTAAAAATCCGCATCGAATGCACTATACTACATTGAGAAACGCTTGATACAAAAATTAGTTATGATCGTTTGAAAAATGATGCATTAGTGTATGTTGAGTTTCCATGTACACTCAACATTGCTTCCAAAAACATTTTGACAAAAATTTTTTCGAAAAATTTCAAAATAATTTAGCAAAAAGTACATGTTTTTAGATTCCATTTTTCAAGGCAAAGACGATAGACAATGTTATTCAATGAAAAAATTAATTCTTCAGGGTGAAAATCGAGGATATAAGTGTGAACTTATATCAGTTGATATCTCGGTGCATTTTTAAGCTAGCGCAAATCTGATAACACAGATCGACGCAGCTTAAAAATCCGCATCGAATGCACTATACTACATTGAGAAACGCTTAATACAAAAATTTGTTATGATCGTTTGAAAAATGATGCATTAGTGTATGTTGAGTTTCCATGTACACTCAACATTGCTTCCAAAAACATTTTGACAAAAATTTTTTCGAAACATTTCAAAATAATTTAGCAAAAAGTAGATGTTTTTAGATTCCTTTTTTCAAGGCAAAGACGATGGACAATGTTATTCAACGAAAAAATTAATTCTTCAGGGTGAAAATTGAGGATATAAGTGTGAACTTATATCAGTTGATATCTCGGTGCATTTTTAAGCTAGCGCAAATCTGATAACACAAATCGACGCAGCTTAAAAATCCGCATCGAATGCACTATACTACATTGAGAAACGCTCAATACAAAAATTAGTTATGATCGTTTGAAAAATGATGCATTAGTGTATGTTGAGTTTCCATGTACACTCAACATTGCTTCCAAAAACATTTTGACAAAAATTTTTTCGAAAAATTTCAAGATAATGTAGCAAAAAGTAGATGTTTTTAGATTCCTTTTTTCAAGGCGAAGACGATGGACAAAGTTATTCAACGAAAAAATTGATTCTTCAGGGTGAAAATCGAGGATATAAGTGTGAACTTATATCAGTTGATATCTCGGTGCATTTTTAAGCTAGCGCAAATCTGATAACACAGATCGACGCAGCTTAAAAATCCGCATCAAATGCACTATACTACATTGAGAAACGCTTAATACAAAAATTAGTTATGATCGTTTGAAAAATGATGCATTAGTGTATGTTGAGTTTCCATGTACACTCAACATTGCTTCCAAAAACATTTTGACAAAAATTTTTTCGAAAAATTTCAAAATAATGTAGCAAAAAGTAGATGTTTCTAGATTCCTTATTTCAAGGCAAAAACGATAGACAATGTTATTCAACGAAAAAATTAATTCTTCAGTGTGAAAATCGAGGATATAAGTGTGAACTTATATCAGTTGATATCTCGGTGCATTTTCAAGCTAGCGCAAATCTGATAACACAGATCGACGCAGCTTAAAAATCCGCATCGAATGCACTATACTACATTGAGAAACGCTTGATACAAAAATTAGTTATGATCGTTTGAAAAATGATGCATTAGTGTATGTTGAGTTTCCATGTACACTCAACATTGCTTCCAAAAACATTTTGACAAAAATTTTTTCGAAAAATTTCAAAATAATTTAGCAAAAAGTACATGTTTTTAGATTCCATTTCTCAAGGCAAAGACGATAGACAATGTTATTCAATGAAAAAATTAATTCTTCAGGGTGAAAATCGAGGATATAAGTGTGAACTTATATCAGTTGATATCTCGGTGCATTTTTAAGCTAGCGCAAATCTGATAACACAGATCGACGCAGCTTAAAAATCCGCATCGAATGCACTATACTACATTGAGAAACGCTTAATACAAAAATTTGTTATGATCGTTTGAAAAATGATGCATTAGTGTATGTTGAGTTTCCATGTACACTCAACATTGCTTCCAAAAACATTTTGACAAAAATTTTTTCGAAACATTTCAAAATAATTTAGCAAAAAGTAGATGTTTTTAGATTCCTTTTTTCAAGGCAAAGACGATGGACAATGTTATTCAACGAAAAAATTAATTCTTCAGGGTGAAAATTGAGGATATAAGTGTGAACTTATATCAGTTGATATCTCGGTGCATTTTTAAGCTAGCGCAAATCTGATAACACAAATCGACGCAGCTTAAAAATCCGCATCGAATGCACTATACTACATTGAGAAACGCTCAATACAAAAATTAGTTATGATCGTTTGAAAAATGATGCATTAGTGTATGTTGAGTTTCCATGTACACTCAACATTGCTTCCAAAAACATTTTGACAAAAATTTTTTCGAAACATTTCAAAATAATTTAGCAAAAAGTAGATGTTTTTAGATTCCTTTTTTCAAGGCAAAGACGATGGACAATGTTATTCAACGAAAAAATTAATTCTTCAGGGTGAAAATCGAGGATATAAGTGTGAACTTATATCAGTTGATATCTCGGTGCATTTTTAAGCTAACGCAAATCTGATAACACAGATCGACGCAGCTTAAAAATCCGCATCGAATGCACTATACTACATTGAGAAACGCTTGATACAAAAATTAGTTATGATCGTTTGAAAAATGATGCATTAGTGTATGTTGAGTTTCCATGTACACTCAACATTGCTTCCAAAAACATTTTGACAAAAATTTTTTCGAAAAATTTCAAGATAATGTAGCAAAAAGTAGATGTTTTTAGATTCCTTTTTTCAAGGCGAAGACGATGGACAAAGTTATTCAACGAAAAAATTGATTCTTCAGGGTGAAAATCGAGGATATAAGTTTGAACTTATATCAGTTGATATCTCGGTGCATTTTTAAGTTAGCGCAAATCTGATAACACAGATCGACGCAGCTTACAAATCTGCATCGAATGCACTATACTACATTGAGAAACGCTAGATACAAAAATTAGTTATGATCGTTTGAAAAATGATGCATTAGTGTATGTTGAGTTTCCATGTACACTCAACATTGCTTCCAAAAACATTTTGACAAAAATTTTTTCGAAAAATTTCAAAATAATTTAGCAAAAAGTACATGTTTTTAGATTCCATTTTTCAAGACAAAGACGATAGACAATGTTATTCAATGAAAAAATTAATTCTTCAGGGTGAAAATCGAGGATATAAGTGTGAACTTATATCAGTTGATATCTCGGTGCATTTTTAAGCTAGCGCAAATCTGATAACACAGATCGACGCAGCTTAAAAATCCGCATCGAATGCACTATACTACATTGAGAAACGCTTAATAGAAAAATTAGTTATGATCGTTTGAAAAATGATGCATTAGTGTATGTTGAGTTTCCATGTACACTCAACATTGCTTCCAAAAACATTTTGACAAAAATTTTTTCGAAAAATTTCAGAATAATGTAGCAAAAAGTAGATGTTTTTAGATTCCTTATTTCAAGGCAAAAACGATAGACAATGTTATTCAACGAAAAAATTAATTCTTCAGTGTGAAAATCGAGGATATAAGTGTGAACTTATATCAGTTGATATCTCGGTGCATTTTTAAGCTAGCGCAAATCTGATAACACAGATCGACGCAGCTTAAAAATCCGCATCGAATGCACTATACTACATTGAGAAACGCTTGATACAAAAATTAGTTATGATCGTTTGAAAAATGATGCATTAGTGTATGTTGAGTTTCCATGTACACTCAACATTGCTTCCAAAAACATTTTGACAAAAATTTTTTCGAAAAATTTCAAAATAATGTAGCAAAAAGTAGATGTTTTTAGATTCCTTATTTCAAGGCAAAAACGATAGACAATGTTATTCAACGAAAAAATTAATTCTTCAGTGTGAAAATCGAGGATATAAGTGTGAACTTATATCAGTTGATATCTCGGTGCATTTTTAAGCTAGCGCAAATCTGATAACACAGATCGACGCAGCTTAAAAATCCGCATCGAATGCACTATACTACATTGAGAAACGCTTGATACAAAAATTAGTTATGATCGTTTGAAAAATGATGCATTAGTGTATGTTGAGTTTCCATGTACACTCAACATTGTTTCCAAAAACATTTTGACAAAAATTTTTTCGAAAAATTTCAAGATAATGTAGCAAAAAGTAGATGTTTTTAGATTCCTTTTTTCAAGGCGAAGACGATGGACAAAGTTATTCAACGAAAAAATTGATTCTTCAGGGTGAAAATCGAGGATATAAGTGTGAACTTATATCAGTTGATATCTCGGTGCATTTTTAAGTTAGCGCAAATCTGATAACACAGATCGACGCAGCTTACAAATCCGCATCGAATGCACTATACTACATTGAGAAACGCTAAATACAAAAATTAGTTATGATCGTTTGAAAAATGATGCATTAGTGTATGTTGAGTTTCCATGTACACTCAACATTGCTTCCAAAAACATTTTGACAAAAAGTTTTTCGAAAAATTTCAAAATAATTTAGCAAAAAGTAGATGTTTTTAGATTCCATTTTTCAAAGCAAAGACGATGGACAATGTTATTCAACGAAAAAATTAATTCTTCAGTGTGAAAATCGAGGATATAAGTGTGAACTTATATCAGTTGATATCTCGGTGCATTTTTAAGCTAGCGCAAATCTGATAACACAAATCGACGCAGCTTAAAAATCCGCATCGAATGCACTATACTACATTGAGAAACGCTTAATACAAAAATTAGTTATGATCGTTTGAAAAATGATGCATTAGTGTATGTTGAGTTTCCATGTACACTCAACATTGCTTCCAAAAACATTTTGACAAAAATTTTTTCGAAAAATTTCAAAATAATTTAGCAAAAAGTAGATGTTTTTAGATTTCATTTTTCAAGGCAAAGACGATAGACAATGTTATTCAACGAAAAAATTAATTCTTCAGGGTGAAAATCGAGGATATAAGTGTGAACTTATATCAGTTGATATCTCGGTGCATTTTTAAGCTAGCGCAAATCTGATAACACAGATCGACGCAGCTTAAAAATCCGCATCGAATGCACTATACTACATTGAGAAACGCTTAATACAAAAATTAGTTATGATCGTTTGAAAAATGATGCATTAGTGTATGTTGAGTTTCCATGTACACTCAACATTGCTTCCAAAAACATTTTGACAAAAAGTTTTTCGAAAAATTTCAAAATAATTTAGCAAAAAGTAGATGTTTTTAGATTTCTTTTTTCAAGGCAAAGACGATGGACAATGTTATTCAACGAAAAAATTAATTCTTCAGGGTGAAAATCGAGGATATAAGTGTGAACTTATATCAGTTGATATCTCGGTGCATTTTTAAGCTAGCGCAAATCTGATAACACAGATCGACGCAGCTTAAAAATCCGCATCGAGTGCACTATACTACATTGAGAAACGCTTAATACAAAAATTAGTTTTGATCGTTTGAAAAATGATGCATTAGTGTATGTTGAGTTTCCATGTACACTCAACATTGCTTCCAAAAACATTTTGACAAAAATTTTTTCGAAAAATTTCAAGATAATTTAGCAAAAAGTAGATGTTTTTAAATTCCATTTTTCAAGGCAAAGACGATAGACAATGTTATTCAATGAAAAAATTAATTCTTCAGGGTGAAAATCGAGGATATAAGTGTGAACTTATATCAGTTGATATCTCGGTGCATTTTTAAGCTAGCGCAAATCTGATAACACAGATCGACGCAGCTTAAAAATCCGCATCGAATGCACTATACTACATTGAGAAACGCTTAATACAAAAATTTGTTATGATCGTTTGAAAAATGATGCATTAGTGTATGTTGAGTTTCCATGTACACTCAACATTGCTTCCAAAAACATTTTGACAAAAATTTTTTCGAAACATTTCAAAATAATTTAGCAAAAAGTAGATGTTTTTAGATTCCTTTTTTCAAGGCAAAGACGATGGACAATGTTATTCAACGAAAAAATTAATTCTTCAGGGTGAAAATCGAGGATATAAGTGTGAACTTATATCAGTTGATATCTCGGTGCATTTTTAAGCTAACGCAAATCTGATAACACAGATCGACGCAGCTTAAAAATCCGCATCGAATGCACTATACTACATTGAGAAACGCTTGATACAAAAATTAGTTATGATCGTTTGAAAAATGATGCATTAGTGTATGTTGAGTTTCCATGTACACTCAACATTGCTTCCAAAAACATTTTGACAAAAATTTTTTCGAAAAATTTCAAGATAATGTAGCAAAAAGTAGATGTTTTTAGATTCCTTTTTTCAAGGCGAAGACGATGGACAAAGTTATTCAACGAAAAAATTGATTCTTCAGGGTGAAAATCGAGGATATAAGTTTGAACTTATATCAGTTGATATCTCGGTGCATTTTTAAGTTAGCGCAAATCTGATAACACAGATCGACGCAGCTTACAAATCTGCATCGAATGCACTATACTACATTGAGAAACGCTAGATACAAAAATTAGTTATGATCGTTTGAAAAATGATGCATTAGTGTATGTTGAGTTTCCATGTACACTCAACATTGCTTCCAAAAACATTTTGACAAAAATTTTTTCGAAAAATTTCAAAATAATTTAGCAAAAAGTACATGTTTTTAGATTCCATTTTTCAAGACAAAGACGATAGACAATGTTATTCAATGAAAAAATTAATTCTTCAGGGTGAAAATCGAGGATATAAGTGTGAACTTATATCAGTTGATATCTCGGTGCATTTTTAAGCTAGCGCAAATCTGATAACACAGATCGACGCAGCTTAAAAATCCGCATCGAATGCACTATACTACATTGAGAAACGCTTAATAGAAAAATTAGTTATGATCGTTTGAAAAATGATGCATTAGTGTATGTTGAGTTTCCATGTACACTCAACATTGCTTCCAAAAACATTTTGACAAAAATTTTTTCGAAAAATTTCAAAATAATGTAGCAAAAAGTAGATGTTTTTAGATTCCTTATTTCAAGGCAAAAACGATAGACAATGTTATTCAACGAAAAAATTAATTCTTCAGTGTGAAAATCGAGGATATAAGTGTGAACTTATATCAGTTGATATCTCGGTGCATTTTTAAGCTAGCGCAAATCTGATAACACAGATCGACGCAGCTTAAAAATCCGCATCGAGTGCACTATACTACATTGAGAAACGCTTAATACAAAAATTAGTTTTGATCGTTTGAAAAATGATGCATTAGTGTATGTTGAGTTTCCATGTACACTCAACATTGCTTCCAAAAACATTTTGACAAAAATTTTTTCGAAAAATTTCAAGATAATTTAGCAAAAAGTAGATGTTTTTAAATTCCATTTTTCAAGGCAAAGACGATAGACAATGTTATTCAATGAAAAAATTAATTCTTCAGGGTGAAAATCGAGGATATAAGTGTGAACTTATATCAGTTGATATCTCGGTGCATTTTTAAGCTAGCGCAAATCTGATAACACAGATCGACGCAGCTTAAAAATCCGCATCGAATGCACTATACTACATTGAGAAACGCTTAATACAAAAATTAGTTATGATCGTTTGAAAAATGATGCATTAGTGTATGTTGAGTTTCCATGTACACTCAACATTGCTTCCAAAAACATTTTGACAAAAATTTTTTCGAAACATTTCAAAATAATTTAGCAAAAAGTAGATGTTTTTAGATTCCTTTTTTCAAGGCAAAGACGATGGACAATGTTATTCAACGAAAAAATTAATTCTTCAGGGTGAAAATCGAGGATATAAGTGTGAACTTATATCAGTTGATATCTCGGTGCATTTTTAAGCTAACGCAAATCTGATAACACAGATCGACGCAGCTTAAAAATCCGCATCAAATGCACTATACTACATTGAGAAACGCTTAATACAAAAATTAGTTATGATCGTTTGAAAAATGATGCATTAGTGTATGTTGAGTTTCCATGTACACTCAACATTGCTTCCAAAAACATTTTGACAAAAATTTTTTCGAAAAATTTCAAGATAATGTAGCAAAAAGTAGATGTTTTTAGATTCCTTTTTTCAAGGCGAAGACGATGGACAAAGTTATTCAACGAAAAAATTGATTCTTCAGGGTGAAAATCGAGGATATAAGTTTGAACTTATATCAGTTGATATCTCGGTGCATTTTTAAGCTAGCGCAAATCTGATAACACAGATCGACGCAGCTTAAAAATCCGCATCGAATGCACTATACTACATTGAGAAACGCTTAATACAAAAATTTGTTATGATCGTTTGAAAAATGATGCATTAGTGTATGTTGAGTTTCCATGTACACTCAACATTGCTTCCAAAAACATTTTGACAAAAATTTTTTCGAAACATTTCAAAATAATTTAGCAAAAAGTAGATGTTTTTAGATTCCTTTTTTCAAGACAAAGACGATAGACAATGTTATTCAATGAAAAAATTAATTCTTCAGGGTGAAAATCGAGGATATAAGTGTGAACTTATATCAGTTGATATCTCGGTGCATTTTTAAGCTAACGCAAATCTGATAACACAGATCGACGCAGCTTAAAAATCCGCATCGAATGCACTATACTACATTGAGAAACGCTTAATACAAAAATTAGTTATGATCGTTTGAAAAATGATGCATTAGTGTATGTTGAGTTTCCATGTACACTCAACATTGCTTCCAAAAACATTTTGACAAAAATTTTTTCGAAACATTTCAAAATAATTTAGCAAAAAGTAGATGTTTTTAGATTCCTTTTTTCAAGGCAAAGACGATGGACAATGTTATTCAACGAAAAAATTAATTCTTCAGGGTGAAAATCGAGGATATAAGTGTGAACTTATATCAGTTGATATCTCGGTGCATTTTTAAGCTAACGCAAATCTGATAACACAGATCGACGCAGCTTAAAAATCCGCATCAAATGCACTATACTACATTGAGAAACGCTTAATACAAAAATTAGTTATGATCGTTTGAAAAATGATGCATTAGTGTATGTTGAGTTTCCATGTACACTCAACATTGCTTCCAAAAACATTTTGACAAAAATTTTTTCGAAAAATTTCAAGATAATGTAGCAAAAAGTAGATGTTTTTAGATTCCTTTTTTCAAGGCGAAGACGATGGACAAAGTTATTCAACGAAAAAATTGATTCTTCAGGGTGAAAATCGAGGATATAAGTTTGAACTTATATCAGTTGATATCTCGGTGCATTTTTAAGCTAGCGCAAATCTGATAACACAGATCGACGCAGCTTAAAAATCCGCATCGAATGCACTATACTACATTGAGAAACGCTTAATACAAAAATTTGTTATGATCGTTTGAAAAATGATGCATTAGTGTATGTTGAGTTTCCATGTACACTCAACATTGCTTCCAAAAACATTTTGACAAAAATTTTTTCGAAACATTTCAAAATAATTTAGCAAAAAGTAGATGTTTTTAGATTCCTTTTTTCAAGACAAAGACGATAGACAATGTTATTCAATGAAAAAATTAATTCTTCAGGGTGAAAATCGAGGATATAAGTGTGAACTTATATCAGTTGATATCTCGGTGCATTTTTAAGCTAACGCAAATCTGATAACACAGATCGACGCAGCTTAAAAATCCGCATCGAATGCACTATACTACATTGAGAAACGCTTGATACAAAAATTAGTTATGATCGTTTGAAAAATGATGCATTAGTGTATGTTGAGTTTCCATGTACACTCAACATTGCTTCCAAAAACATTTTGACAAAAATTTTTTCGAAAAATTTCAAAATAATGTAGCAAAAAGTAGATGTTTTTAGATTCCTTATTTCAAGGCAAAAACGATAGACAATGTTATTCAACGAAAAAATTAATTCTTCAGTGTGAAAATCGAGGATATAAGTTTGAACTTATATCAGTTGATATCTCGGTGCATTTTTAAGTTAGCGCAAATCTGATAACACAGATCGACGCAGCTTACAAATCTGCATCGAATGCACTATACTACATTGAGAAACGCTAGATACAAAAATTAGTTATGATCGTTTGAAAAATGATGCATTAGTGTATGTTGAGTTTCCATGTACACTCAACATTGCTTCCAAAAACATTTTGACAAAAATTTTTTCGAAAAATTTCAAAATAATTTAGCAAAAAGTACATGTTTTTAGATTCCATTTTTCAAGACAAAGACGATAGACAATGTTATTCAATGAAAAAATTAATTCTTCAGGGTGAAAATCGAGGATATAAGTGTGAACTTATATCAGTTGATATCTCGGTGCATTTTTAAGCTAGCGCAAATCTGATAACACAGATCGACGCAGCTTAAAAATCCGCATCGAATGCACTATACTACATTGAGAAACGCTTAATAGAAAAATTAGTTATGATCGTTTGAAAAATGATGCATTAGTGTATGTTGAGTTTCCATGTACACTCAACATTGCTTCCAAAAACATTTTGACAAAAATTTTTTCGAAAAATTTCAAAATAATGTAGCAAAAAGTAGATGTTTTTAGATTCCTTTTTTCAAGGCGAAGACGATGGACAAAGTTATTCAACGAAAAAATTGATTCTTCAGGGTGAAAATCGAGGATATAAGTGTGAACTTATATCAGTTGATATCTCGGTGCATTTTTAAGCTAGCGCAAATCTGATAACACAGATCGACGCAGCTTAAAAATCCGCATCAAATGCACTATACTACATTGAGAAACGCTTAATACAAAAATTAGTTATGATCGTTTGAAAAATGATGCATTAGTGTATGTTGAGTTTCCATGTACACTCAACATTGCTTCCAAAAACATTTTGACAAAAATTTTTTCGAAAAATTTCAAAATAATGTAGCAAAAAGTAGATGTTTTTAGATTCCTTATTTCAAGGCAAAAACGATAGACAATGTTATTCAATGAAAAAATTAATTCTTCAGGGTGAAAATCGAGGATATAAGTGTGAACTTATATCAGTTGATATCTCGGTGCATTTTTAAGCTAGCGCAAATCTGATAACACAGATCGACGCAGCTTAAAAATCCGCATCGAATGCACTATACTACATTGAGAAACGCTTAATACAAAAATTTGTTATGATCGTTTGAAAAATGATGCATTAGTGTATGTTGAGTTTCCATGTACACTCAACATTGCTTCCAAAAACATTTTGACAAAAATTTTTTCGAAACATTTCAAAATAATTTAGCAAAAAGTAGATGTTTTTAGATTCCTTTTTTCAAGGCAAAGACGATGGACAATGTTATTCAACGAAAAAATTAATTCTTCAGGGTGAAAATCGAGGATATAAGTGTGAACTTATATCAGTTGATATCTCGGTGCATTTTTAAGCTAACGCAAATCTGATAACACAGATCGACGCAGCTTAAAAATCCGCATCGAATGCACTATACTACATTGAGAAACGCTTGATACAAAAATTAGTTATGATCGTTTGAAAAATGATGCATTAGTGTATGTTGAGTTTCCATGTACACTCAACATTGCTTCCAAAAACATTTTGACAAAAATTTTTTCGAAAAATTTCAAGATAATGTAGCAAAAAGTAGATGTTTTTAGATTCCTTTTTTCAAGGCGAAGACGATGGACAAAGTTATTCAACGAAAAAATTGATTCTTCAGGGTGAAAATCGAGGATATAAGTTTGAACTTATATCAGTTGATATCTCGGTGCATTTTTAAGTTAGCGCAAATCTGATAACACAGATCGACGCAGCTTACAAATCTGCATCGAATGCACTATACTACATTGAGAAACGCTAGATACAAAAATTAGTTATGATCGTTTGAAAAATGATGCATTAGTGTATGTTGAGTTTCCATGTACACTCAACATTGCTTCCAAAAACATTTTGACAAAAATTTTTTCGAAAAATTTCAAAATAATTTAGCAAAAAGTACATGTTTTTAGATTCCATTTTTCAAGACAAAGACGATAGACAATGTTATTCAATGAAAAAATTAATTCTTCAGGGTGAAAATCGAGGATATAAGTGTGAACTTATATCAGTTGATATCTCGGTGCATTTTTAAGCTAGCGCAAATCTGATAACACAGATCGACGCAGCTTAAAAATCCGCATCGAATGCACTATACTACATTGAGAAACGCTTAATAGAAAAATTAGTTATGATCGTTTGAAAAATGATGCATTAGTGTATGTTGAGTTTCCATGTACACTCAACATTGCTTCCAAAAACATTTTGACAAAAATTTTTTCGAAAAATTTCAAGATAATGTAGCAAAAAGTAGATGTTTTTAGATTCCTTTTTTCAAGGCGAAGACGATGGACAAAGTTATTCAACGAAAAAATTGATTCTTCAGGGTGAAAATCGAGGATATAAGTTTGAACTTATATCAGTTGATATCTCGGTGCATTTTTAAGTTAGCGCAAATCTGATAACACAGATCGACGCAGCTTACAAATCTGCACCGAATGCACTATACTACATTGAGAAACGCTAGATACAAAAATTAGTTATGATCGTTTGAAAAATGATGCATTAGTGTATGTTGAGTTTCCATGTACACTCAACATTGCTTCCAAAAACATTTTGACAAAAATTTTTTCGAAAAATTTCAAAATAATTTAGCAAAAAGTACATGTTTTTAGATTCCATTTTTCAAGACAAAGACGATAGACAATGTTATTCAATGAAAAAATTAATTCTTCAGGGTGAAAATCGAGGATATAAGTGTGAACTTATATCAGTTGATATCTCGGTGCATTTTTAAGCTAGCGCAAATCTGATAACACAGATCGACGCAGCTTAAAAATCCGCATCGAATGCACTATACTACATTGAGAAACGCTTAATAGAAAAATTAGTTATGATCGTTTGAAAAATGATGCATTAGTGTATGTTGAGTTTCCATGTACACTCAACATTGCTTCCAAAAACATTTTGACAAAAATTTTTTCGAAAAATTTCAAAATAATGTAGCAAAAAGTAGATGTTTTTAGATTCCTTATTTCAAGGCAAAAACGATAGACAATGTTATTCAACGAAAAAATTAATTCTTCAGTGTGAAAATCGAGGATATAAGTGTGAACTTATATCAGTTGATATCTCGGTGCATTTTTAAGCTAGCGCAAATCTGATAACACAGATCGACGCAGCTTAAAAATCCGCATCGAATGCACTATACTACATTGAGAAACGCTTGATACAAAAATTAGTTATGATCGTTTGAAAAATGATGCATTAGTGTATGTTGAGTTTCCATGTACACTCAACATTGCTTCCAAAAACATTTTGACAAAAATTTTTTCGAAAAATTTCAAAATAATGTAGCAAAAAGTAGATGTTTTTAGATTCCTTATTTCAAGGCAAAAACGATAGACAATGTTATTCAACGAAAAAATTAATTCTTCAGTGTGAAAATCGAGGATATAAGTGTGAACTTATATCAGTTGATATCTCGGTGCATTTTTAAGCTAGCGCAAATCTGATAACACAGATCGACGCAGCTTAAAAATCCGCATCGAATGCACTATACTACATTGAGAAACGCTTAATACAAAAATTTGTTATGATCGTTTGAAAAATGATGCATTAGTGTATGTTGAGTTTCCATGTACACTCAACATTGCTTCCAAAAACATTTTGACAAAAATTTTTTCGAAACATTTCAAAATAATTTAGCAAAAAGTAGATGTTTTTAGATTCCTTTTTTCAAGGCAAAGACGATGGACAATGTTATTCAACGAAAAAATTAATTCTTCAGGGTGAAAATCGAGGATATAAGTGTGAACTTATATCAGTTGATATCTCGGTGTATTTTTAAGCTAACGCAAATCTGATAACACAGATCGACGCAGCTTAAAAATCCGCATCGAATGCACTATACTACATTGAGAAACGCTTGATACAAAAATTAGTTATGATCGTTTGAAAAATGATGCATTAGTGTATGTTGAGTTTCCATGTACACTCAACATTGCTTCCAAAAACATTTTGACAAAAATTTTTTCGAAAAATTTCAAGATAATGTAGCAAAAAGTAGATGTTTTTAGATTCCTTTTTTCAAGGCGAAGACGATGGACAAAGTTATTCAACGAAAAAATTGATTCTTCAGGGTGAAAATCGAGGATATAAGTTTGAACTTATATCAGTTGATATCTCGGTGCATTTTTAAGTTAGCGCAAATCTGATAACACAGATCGACGCAGCTTACAAATCTGCATCGAATGCACTATACTACATTGAGAAACGCTAGATACAAAAATTAGTTATGATCGTTTGAAAAATGATGCATTAGTGTATGTTGAGTTTCCATGTACACTCAACATTGCTTCCAAAAACATTTTGACAAAAATTTTTTCGAAAAATTTCAAAATAATTTAGCAAAAAGTACATGTTTTTAGATTCCATTTTTCAAGACAAAGACGATAGACAATGTTATTCAATGAAAAAATTAATTCTTCAGGGTGAAAATCGAGGATATAAGTGTGAACTTATATCAGTTGATATCTCGGTGCATTTTTAAGCTAGCGCAAATCTGATAACACAGATCGACGCAGCTTAAAAATCCGCATCGAATGCACTATACTACATTGAGAAACGCTTAATAGAAAAATTAGTTATGATCGTTTGAAAAATGATGCATTAGTGTATGTTGAGTTTCCATGTACACTCAACATTGCTTCCAAAAACATTTTGACAAAAATTTTTTCGAAAAATTTCAAAATAATGTAGCAAAAAGTAGATGTTTTTAGATTCCTTATTTCAAGGCAAAAACGATAGACAATGTTATTCAACGAAAAAATTAATTCTTCAGTGTGAAAATCGAGGATATAAGTGTGAACTTATATCAGTTGATATCTCGGTGCATTTTTAAGCTAGCGCAAATCTGATAACACAGATCGACGCAGCTTAAAAATCCGCATCGAATGCACTATACTACATTGAGAAACGCTTGATACAAAAATTAGTTATGATCGTTTGAAAAATGATGCATTAGTGTATGTTGAGTTTCCATGTACACTCAACATTGCTTCCAAAAACATTTTGACAAAAATTTTTTCGAAAAATTTCAAAATAATGTAGCAAAAAGTAGATGTTTTTAGATTCCTTATTTCAAGGCAAAAACGATAGACAATGTTATTCAACGAAAAAATTAATTCTTCAGTGTGAAAATCGAGGATATAAGTGTGAACTTATATCAGTTGATATCTCGGTGCATTTTTAAGCTAGCGCAAATCTGATAACACAGATCGACGCAGCTTAAAAATCCGCATCGAATGCACTATACTACATTGAGAAACGCTTGATACAAAAATTAGTTATGATCGTTTGAAAAATGATGCATTAGTGTATGTTGAGTTTCCATGTACACTCAACATTGCTTCCAAAAACATTTTGACAAAAATTTTTTCGAAAAATTTCAAAATAATGTAGCAAAAAGTAGATGTTTTTAGATTCCTTTTTTCAAGGCGAAGACGATGGACAAAGTTATTCAACGAAAAAATTGATTCTTCAGGGTGAAAATCGAGGATATAAGTGTGAACTTATATCAGTTGATATCTCGGTGCATTTTTAAGCTAGCGCAAATCTGATAACACAGATCGACGCAGCTTAAAAATCCGCATCAAATGCACTATACTACATTTAGAAACGCTTAATACAAAAATTAGTTATGATCGTTTGAAAAATGATGCATTAGTGTATGTTGAGTTTCCATGTACACTCAACATTGCTTCCAAAAACATTTTGACAAAAATTTTTTCGAAAAATTTCAAGATAATGTAGCAAAAAGTAGATGTTTTTAGATTCCTTTTTTCAAGGCGAAGACGATGGACAAAGTTATTCAACGAAAAAATTGATTCTTCAGGGTGAAAATCGAGGATATAAGTGTGAACTTATATCAGTTGATATCTCGGTGCATTTTTAAGCTAGCGCAAATCTGATAACACAGATCGACGCAGCTTAAAAATCCGCATCGAATGCACTATACTACATTGAGAAACGCTTGATACAAAAATTAGTTATGATCGTTTGAAAAATGATGCATTAGTGTATGTTGAGTTTCCATGTACACTCAACATTGTTTCCAAAAACATTTTGACAAAAATTTTTTCGAAAAATTTCAAGATAATGTAGCAAAAAGTAGATGTTTTTAGATTCCTTTTTTCAAGGCGAAGACGATGGACAAAGTTATTCAACGAAAAAATTGATTCTTCAGGGTGAAAATCGAGGATATAAGTGTGAACTTATATCAGTTGATATCTCGGTGCATTTTTAAGTTAGCGCAAATCTGATAACACAGATCGACGCAGCTTACAAATCCGCATCGAATGCACTATACTACATTGAGAAACGCTAAATACAAAAATTAGTTATGATCGTTTGAAAAATGATGCATTAGTGTATGTTGAGTTTCCATGTACACTCAACATTGCTTCCAAAAACATTTTGACAAAAATTTTTTCGAAAAATTTCAAAATAATTTAGCAAAAAGTAGATGTTTTTAGATTCCATTTTTCAAAGCAAAGACGATGGACAATGTTATTCAACGAAAAAATTAATTCTTCAGTGTGAAAATCGAGGATATAAGTGTGAACTTATATCAGTTGATATCTCGGTGCATTTTTAAGCTAGCGCAAATCTGATAACACAAATCGACGCAGCTTAAAAATCCGCATCGAATGCACTATACTACATTGAGAAACGCTTAATACAAAAATTAGTTATGATCGTTTGAAAAATGATGCATTAGTGTATGTTGAGTTTCCATGTACACTCAACATTGCTTCCAAAAACATTTTGACAAAAATTTTTTCGAAAAATTTCAAAATAATTTAGCAAAAAGTAGATGTTTTTAGATTTCATTTTTCAAGGCAAAGACGATAGACAATGTTATTCAACGAAAAAATTAATTCTTCAGGGTGAAAATCGAGGATATAAGTGTGAACTTATATCAGTTGATATCTCGGTGCATTTTTAAGCTAGCGCAAATCTGATAACACAGATCGACGCAGCTTAAAAATCCGCATCGAATGCACTATACTACATTGAGAAACGCTTAATACAAAAATTAGTTATGATCGTTTGAAAAATGATGCATTAGTGTATGTTGAGTTTCCATGTACACTCAACATTGCTTCCAAAAACATTTTGACAAAAAGTTTTTCGAAAAATTTCAAAATAATTTAGCAAAAAGTAGATGTTTTTAGATTTCTTTTTTCAAGGCAAAGACGATGGACAATGTTATTCAACGAAAAAATTAATTCTTCAGGGTGAAAATCGAGGATATAAGTGTGAACTTATATCAGTTGATATCTCGGTGCATTTTTAAGCTAGCGCAAATCTGATAACACAGATCGACGCAGCTTAAAAATCCGCATCGAGTGCACTATACTACATTGAGAAACGCTTAATACAAAAATTAGTTTTGATCGTTTGAAAAATGATGCATTAGTGTATGTTGAGTTTCCATGTACACTCAACATTGCTTCCAAAAACATTTTGACAAAAATTTTTTCGAAAAATTTCAAGATAATTTAGCAAAAAGTAGATGTTTTTAGATTCCATTTTTCAAAGCAGAGACGATGGACAATGTTATTCAACGAAAAAATTAATTCTTCAGGGTGAAAATCGAGGATATAAGTGTGAACTTATATCAGTTGATATCTCGGTGCATTTTTAAGTTAGCGCAAATCTAATAACACAGATCGACGCAGCTTAAAAATCCGCATCGAATGCACTATACTACATTGAGAAACGCTTAATACAAAAATTAGTTATGATCGTTTGAAAAATGATGCATTACTGTATGTTGAGTTTCCATGTACACTCAACATTGCTTCCAAAAACATTTTGACAACAATTTTTTCGAAACATTTCAAAATAATTTAGCAAAAAGTAGATGTTTTTAGATTCCATTTTTCAAAGCAGAGACGATGGACAATGTTATTCAACGAAAAAATTAATTCTTCAGGGTGAAAATCGAGGATATAAGTGTGAACTTATATCAGTTGATATCTCGGTGCATTTTTAAGTTAGCGCAAATCTAATAACACAGATCGACGCAGCTTAAAAATCCGCATCGAATGCACTATACTACATTGAGAAACGCTTAATACAAAAATTAGTTATGATCGTTTGAAAAATGATGCATTACTGTATGTTGAGTTTCCATGTACACTCAACATTGCTTCCAAAAACATTTTGACAACAATTTTTTCGAAACATTTCAAAATAATTTAGCAGAAAGTAGATGTTTTTAGATTTCTTTTTTCAAGGCAAAGACGATGGACAATGTTATTCAACGAAAAAATTAATTCTTCAGGGTGAAAATCGAGGATATAAGTGTGAACTTATATCAGTTGATATCTCGGTGCATTTTTAAGCTAGCGCAAATCTGATAACACAAATCGACGCAGCTTAAAAATCCGCATCGAATGCACTATACTACATTGAGAAACGCTTAATACAAAAATTAGTTATGATCGTTTGAAAAATGATGCATTAGTGTATGTTGAGTTTCCATGTACACTCAACATTGCTTCCAAAAACATTTTGACAAAAATTTTTTCGAAAAATTTCAAAATAATTTAGCAAAAAGTAGATGTTTTTAGATTTCATTTTTCAAGGCAAAGACGATAGACAATGTTATTCAACGAAAAAATTAATTCTTCAGGGTGAAAATCGAGGATATAAGTGTGAACTTATATCAGTTGATATCTCGGTGCATTTTTAAGCTAGCGCAAATCTGATAACACAGATCGACGCAGCTTAAAAATCCGCATCGAATGCACTATACTACATTGAGAAACGCTTAATACAAAAATTAGTTATGATCTTTTGAAAAATGATGCATTAGTGTATGTTGAGTTTCCATGTACACTCAACATTGCTTCCAAAAACATTTTGACAAAAAGTTTTTCGAAAAATTTCAAAATAATTTAGCAAAAAGTAGATGTTTTTAGATTTCTTTTTTCAAGGCAAAGACGATGGACAATGTTATTCAACGAAAAAATTAATTCTTCAGGGTGAAAATCGAGGATATAAGTGTGAACTTATATCAGTTGATATCTCGGTGCATTTTTAAGCTAGCGCAAATCTGATAACACAGATCGACGCAGCTTAAAAATCCGCATCGAGTGCACTATACTACATTGAGAAACGCTTAATACAAAAATTAGTTTTGATCGTTTGAAAAATGATGCATTAGTGTATGTTGAGTTTCCATGTACACTCAACATTGTTTCCAAAAACATTTTGACAAAAATTTTTTCGAAAAATTTCAAGATAATGTAGCAAAAAGTAGATGTTTTTAGATTCCTTTTTTCAAGGCGAAGACGATGGACAAAGTTATTCAACGAAAAAATTGATTCTTCAGGGTGAAAATCGAGGATATAAGTGTGAACTTATATCAGTTGATATCTCGGTGCATTTTTAAGTTAGCGCAAATCTGATAACACAGATCGACGCAGCTTACAAATCCGCATCGAATGCACTATACTACATTGAGAAACGCTAAATACAAAAATTAGTTATGATCGTTTGAAAAATGATGCATTAGTGTATGTTGAGTTTCCATGTACACTCAACATTGCTTCCAAAAACATTTTGACAAAAATTTTTTCGAAAAATTTCAAAATAATTTAGCAAAAAGTAGATGTTTTTAGATTCCATTTTTCAAAGCAAAGACGATGGACAATGTTATTCAACGAAAAAATTAATTCTTCAGTGTGAAAATCGAGGATATAAGTGTGAACTTATATCAGTTGATATCTCGGTGCATTTTTAAGCTAGCGCAAATCTGATAACACAAATCGACGCAGCTTAAAAATCCGCATCGAATGCACTATACTACATTGAGAAACGCTTAATACAAAAATTAGTTATGATCGTTTGAAAAATGATGCATTAGTGTATGTTGAGTTTCCATGTACACTCAACATTGCTTCCAAAAACATTTTGACAAAAATTTTTTCGAAAAATTTCAAAATAATTTAGCAAAAAGTAGATGTTTTTAGATTTCATTTTTCAAGGCAAAGACGATAGACAATGTTATTCAACGAAAAAATTAATTCTTCAGGGTGAAAATCGAGGATATAAGTGTGAACTTATATCAGTTGATATCTCGGTGCATTTTTAAGCTAGCGCAAATCTGATAACACAGATCGACGCAGCTTAAAAATCCGCATCGAATGCACTATACTACATTGAGAAACGCTTAATACAAAAATTAGTTATGATCGTTTGAAAAATGATGCATTAGTGTATGTTGAGTTTCCATGTACACTCAACATTGCTTCCAAAAACATTTTGACAAAAAGTTTTTCGAAAAATTTCAAAATAATTTAGCAAAAAGTAGATGTTTTTAGATTTCTTTTTTCAAGGCAAAGACGATGGACAATGTTATTCAACGAAAAAATTAATTCTTCAGGGTGAAAATCGAGGATATAAGTGTGAACTTATATCAGTTGATATCTCGGTGCATTTTTAAGCTAGCGCAAATCTGATAACACAGATCGACGCAGCTTAAAAATCCGCATCGAGTGCACTATACTACATTGAGAAACGCTTAATACAAAAATTAGTTTTGATCGTTTGAAAAATGATGCATTAGTGTATGTTGAGTTTCCATGTACACTCAACATTGCTTCCAAAAACATTTTGACAAAAATTTTTTCGAAAAATTTCAAGATAATTTAGCAAAAAGTAGATGTTTTTAGATTCCATTTTTCAAAGCAGAGACGATGGACAATGTTATTCAACGAAAAAATTAATTCTTCAGGGTGAAAATCGAGGATATAAGTGTGAACTTATATCAGTTGATATCTCGGTGCATTTTTAAGTTAGCGCAAATCTAATAACACAGATCGACGCAGCTTAAAAATCCGCATCGAATGCACTATACTACATTGAGAAACGCTTAATACAAAAATTAGTTATGATCGTTTGAAAAATGATGCATTACTGTATGTTGAGTTTCCATGTACACTCAACATTGCTTCCAAAAACATTTTGACAACAATTTTTTCGAAACATTTCAAAATAATTTAGCAAAAAGTAGATGTTTTTAGATTCCATTTTTCAAAGCAGAGACGATGGACAATGTTATTCAACGAAAAAATTAATTCTTCAGGGTGAAAATCGAGGATATAAGTGTGAACTTATATCAGTTGATATCTCGGTGCATTTTTAAGTTAGCGCAAATCTAATAACACAGATCGACGCAGCTTAAAAATCCGCATCGAATGCACTATACTACATTGAGAAACGCTTAATACAAAAATTAGTTATGATCGTTTGAAAAATGATGCATTACTGTATGTTGAGTTTCCATGTACACTCAACATTGCTTCCAAAAACATTTTGACAACAATTTTTTCGAAACATTTCAAAATAATTTAGCAGAAAGTAGATGTTTTTAGATTTCTTTTTTCAAGGCAAAGACGATGGACAATGTTATTCAACGAAAAAATTAATTCTTCAGGGTGAAAATCGAGGATATAAGTGTGAACTTATATCAGTTGATATCTCGGTGCATTTTTAAGCTAGCGCAAATCTGATAACACAAATCGACGCAGCTTAAAAATCCGCATCGAATGCACTATACTACATTGAGAAACGCTTAATACAAAAATTAGTTATGATCGTTTGAAAAATGATGCATTAGTGTATGTTGAGTTTCCATGTACACTCAACATTGCTTCCAAAAACATTTTGACAAAAATTTTTTCGAAAAATTTCAAAATAATTTAGCAAAAAGTAGATGTTTTTAGATTTCATTTTTCAAGGCAAAGACGATAGACAATGTTATTCAACGAAAAAATTAATTCTTCAGGGTGAAAATCGAGGATATAAGTGTGAACTTATATCAGTTGATATCTCGGTGCATTTTTAAGCTAGCGCAAATCTGATAACACAGATCGACGCAGCTTAAACATCCGCATCGAATGCACTATACTACATTGAGAAACGCTTAATACAAAAATTAGTTATGATCGTTTGAAAAATGATGCATTAGTGTATGTTGAGTTTCCATGTACACTCAACATTGCTTCCAAAAACATTTTGACAAAAAGTTTTTCGAAAAATTTCAAAATAATTTAGCAAAAAGTAGATGTTTTTAGATTTCTTTTTTCAAGGCAAAGACGATGGACAATGTTATTCAACGAAAAAATTAATTCTTCAGGGTGAAAATCGAGGATATAAGTGTGAACTTATATCAGTTGATATCTCGGTGCATTTTTAAGCTAGCGCAAATCTGATAACACAGATCGACGCAGCTTAAAAATCCGCATCGAGTGCACTATACTACATTGAGAAACGCTTAATACAAAAATTAGTTTTGATCGTTTGAAAAATGATGCATTAGTGTATGTTGAGTTTCCATGTACACTCAACATTGCTTCCAAAAACATTTTGACAAAAATTTTTTCGAAAAATTTCAAGATAATTTAGCAAAAAGTAGATGTTTTTAGATTCCATTTTTCAAAGCAGAGACGATGGACAATGTTATTCAACGAAAAAATTAATTCTTCAGGGTGAAAATCGAGGATATAAGTGTGAACTTATATCAGTTGATATCTCGGTGCATTTTTAAGTTAGCGCAAATCTAATAACACAGATCGACGCAGCTTAAAAATCCGCATCGAATGCACTATACTACATTGAGAAACGCTTAATACAAAAATTAGTTATGATCGTTTGAAAAATGATGCATTACTGTATGTTGAGTTTCCATGTACACTCAACATTGCTTCCAAAAACATTTTGACAACAATTTTTTCGAAACATTTCAAAATAATTTAGCAAAAAGTAGATGTTTTTAGATTCCATTTTTCAAAGCAGAGACGATGGACAATGTTATTCAACGAAAAAATTAATTCTTCAGGGTGAAAATCGAGGATATAAGTGTGAACTTATATCAGTTGATATCTCGGTGCATTTTTAAGTTAGCGCAAATCTAATAACACAGATCGACGCAGCTTAAAAATCCGCATCGAATGCACTATACTACATTGAGAAACGCTTAATACAAAAATTAGTTATGATCGTTTGAAAAATGATGCATTACTGTATGTTGAGTTTCCATGTACACTCAACATTGCTTCCAAAAACATTTTGACAACAATTTTTTCGAAACATTTCAAAATAATTTAGCAGAAAGTAGATGTTTTTAGATTTCTTTTTTCAAGGCAAAGACGATGGACAATGTTATTCAACGAAAAAATTAATTCTTCAGGGTGAAAATCGAGGATATAAGTGTGAACTTATATCAGTTGATATCTCGGTGCATTTTTAAGCTAGCGCAAATCTGATAACACAAATCGACGCAGCTTAAAAATCCGCATCGAATGCACTATACTACATTGAGAAACGCTTAATACAAAAATTAGTTATGATCGTTTGAAAAATGATGCATTAGTGTATGTTGAGTTTCCATGTACACTCAACATTGCTTCCAAAAACATTTTGACAAAAATTTTTTCGAAAAATTTCAAAATAATTTAGCAAAAAGTAGATGTTTTTAGATTTCATTTTTCAAGGCAAAGACGATAGACAATGTTATTCAACGAAAAAATTAATTCTTCAGGGTGAAAATCGAGGATATAAGTGTGAACTTATATCAGTTGATATCTCGGTGCATTTTTAAGCTAGCGCAAATCTGATAACACAGATCGACGCAGCTTAAAAATCCGCATCGAATGCACTATACTACATTGAGAAACGCTTAATACAAAAATTAGTTTTGATCGTTTGAAAAATGATGCATTAGTGTATGTTGAGTTTCCATGTACACTCAACATTGCTTCCAAAAACATTTTGACAAAAATTTTTTCGAAAAATTTCAAGATAATTTAGCAAAAAGTAGATGTTTTTAGATTCCATTTTTCAAAGCAGAGACGATGGACAATGTTATTCAACGAAAAAATTAATTCTTCAGGGTGAAAATCGAGGATATAAGTGTGAACTTATATCAGTTGATATCTCGGTGCATTTTTAAGTTAGCGCAAATCTAATAACACAGATCGACGCAGCTTAAAAATCCGCATCGAATGCACTATACTACATTGAGAAACGCTTAATACAAAAATTAGTTATGATCGTTTGAAAAATGATGCATTACTGTATGTTGAGTTTCCATGTACACTCAACATTGCTTCCAAAAACATTTTGACAACAATTTTTTCGAAACATTTCAA
This sequence comes from Auanema rhodensis, assembly GCA_964057225.1. Lineage (NCBI taxonomy): Eukaryota > Metazoa > Nematoda > Chromadorea > Rhabditida > Rhabditidae > Auanema > Auanema rhodense. Next base: position 569,769 of record OZ059895.1, read on the forward strand.
AATAATTTAGCAGAAAGTAGATGTTTTTAGATTTCTTTTTTCAAGGCAAAGACGATGGACAATGTTATTCAACGAAAAAATTAATTCTTCAGGGTGAAAATCGAGGATATAAGTGTGAACTTATATCAGTTGATATCTCGGTGCATTTTTAAGCTAGCGCAAATCTGATAACACAGATCGACGCAGCTTAAAAATCCGCATCGAGTGCACTATACTACATTGAGAAACGCTTAATACAAAAATTAGTTATGATCGTTTGAAAAATGATGCATTAGTGTATGTTGAGTTTCCATGTACACTCAACATTGCTTCCAAAAACATTTTGACAAAAATTTTTTCGAAAAATTTCAAGATAATGTAGCAAAAAGTAGATGTTTTTAGATTCCATTTTTCAAAGCAAAGACGATGGACAATGTTATTCAACGAAAAAATTGATTCTTCAGGGTGAAAATCGAGGATATAAGTGTGAACTTATATCAGTTGATATCACGGTGCATTTTTAAGTTAGCGCAAATCTGATAACACAGATCGACGCAGCTTACAAATCCGCATCGAATGCACTATACTACATTGAGAAACGCTAAATACAAAAATTAGTTATGATCGTTTGAAAAATGATGCATTAGTGTATGTTGAGTTTCCATGTACACTCAACATTGCTTCCAAAAACATTTTGACAAAAATTTTTTCGAAAAATTTCAAAATAATTTAGCAAAAAGTAGATGTTTTTAGATTCCATTTTTCAAAGCAAAGACGATGGACAATGTTATTCAACGAAAAAATTAATTCTTCAGGGTGAAAATCGAGGATATAAGTGTGAACTTATATCAGTTGATATCTCGGTGCATTTTTAAGCTAGCGCAAATCTGATAACACAAATCGACGCAGCTTAAAAATCCGCATCGAATGCACTATACTACATTGAGAAACGCTCAATACAAAAATTAGTTATGATCGTTTGAAAAATGATGCATTACTGTATGTTGAGTTTCCATGTACACTCAACATTGCTTCCAAAAACATTTTGACAACAATTTTTTCGAAACATTTCAAAATAATTTAGCAGAAAGTAGATGTTTTTAGATTTCTTTTTTCAAGGCAAAGACGATGGACAATGTTATTCAACGAAAAAATTAATTCTTCAGGGTGAAAATCGAGGATATAAGTGTGAACTTATATCAGTTGATATCTCGGTGCATTTTTAAGCTAGCGCAAATCTGATAACACAGATCGACGCAGCTTAAAAATCCGCATCGAGTGCACTATACTACATTGAGAAACGCTTAATACAAAAATTAGTTTTGATCGTTTGAAAAATGATGCATTAGTGTATGTTGAGTTTCCATGTACACTCAACATTGCTTCCAAAAACATTTTGACAAAAATTTTTTCGAAAAATTTCAAAATAATTTAGCAAAAAGTAGATGTTTTTAGATTCCATTTTTCAAAGCAAAGACGATGGACAATGTTATTCAACGAAAAAATTAATTCTTCAGGGTGAAAATCGAGGATATAAGTGTGAACTTATATCAGTTGATATCTCGGTGCATTTTTAAGTTAGCGCAAATCTGATAACACAGATCGACGCAGCTTAAAAATCCGCATCGAATGCACTATACTACATTGAGAAACGCTTAATACAAAAATTAGTTATGATCGTTTGAAAAATGATGCATTAGTGTATGTTGAGTTTCCATGTACACTCAACATTGCTTCCAAAAACATTTTGACAAAAATTTTTTCGAAAAATTTCAAGATAATGTAGCAAAAAGTAGATGTTTTTAGATTCCTTTTTTCAAGGCGAAGACGATGGACAAAGTTATTCAACGAAAAAATTGATTCTTCAGGGTGAAAATCGAGGATATAAGTGTGAACTTATATCAGTTGATATCTCGGTGCATTTTTAAGTTAGCGCAAATCTGATAACACAGATCGACGCAGCTTACAAATCCGCATCGAATGCACTATACTACATTGAGAAACGCTAAATACTAAAATTAGTTATGATCGTTTGAAAAATGATGCATTAGTGTATGTTGAGTTTCCATGTACACTCAACATTGCTTCCAAAAACATTTTGACAAAAATTTTTTCGAAAAATTTCAAAATAATTTAGCAAAAAGTAGATGTTTTTAGATTCCATTTTTCAAAGCAAAGACGATGGACAATGTTATTCAACGAAAAAATTAATTCTTCAGGGTGAAAATCGAGGATATAAGTGTGAACTTATATCAGTTGATATCTCGGTGCATTTTTAAGCTAGCGCAAATCTGATAACACAAATCGACGCAGCTTAAAAATCCGCATCGAATGCACTATACTACATTGAGAAACGCTTAATACAAAAATTAGTTATGATCGTTTGAAAAATGATGCATTAGTGTATGTTGAGTTTCCATGTACACTCAACATTGCTTCCAAAAACATTTTGACAAAAATTTTTTCGAAAAATTTCAAAATGATTTAGCAAAAAGTAGATGTTTTTAGATTTCATTTTTCAAGGCAAAGACGATAGACAATGTTATTCAACGAAAAAATTAATTCTTCAGGGTGAAAATCGAGGATATAAGTGTGAACTTATATCAGTTGATATCTCGGTGCATTTTTAAGCTAGCGCAAATCTGATAACACAGATCGACGCAGCTTAAAAATCCGCATCGAATGCACTATACTACATTGAGAAACGCTTAATACAAAAATTAGTTATGATCGTTTGAAAAATGATGCATTAGTGTATGTTGAGTTTCCATGTACACTCAACATTGCTTCCAAAAACATTTTGACAAAAAGTTTTTCGAAAAATTTCAAAATAATTTAGCAAAAAGTAGATGTTTTTAGATTTCTTTTTTCAAGGCAAAGACGATGGACAATGTTATTCAACGAAAAAATTAATTCTTCAGGGTGAAAATCGAGGATATAAGTGTGAACTTATATCAGTTGATATCTCGGTGCATTTTTAAGTTAGCGCAAATCTGATAACACAGGACGACGCAGCTTACAAATCCGCATCGAATGCACTATACTACATCGAGAAACGCTAAATACAAAAATTAGTTATGATCGTTTGAAAAATGATGCATTAGTGTATGTTGAGTTTCCATGTACACTCAACATTGCTTCCAAAAACATTTTGACAAAAATTTTTTCGAAAAATTTCAAGATAATGTAGCAAAAAGTAGATGTTTTTAGATTCCTTTTTTCAAGGCGAAGACGATGGACAAAGTTATTCAACGAAAAAATTGATTCTTCAGGGTGAAAATCGAGGATATAAGTGTGAACTTATATCAGTTGATATCTCGGTGCATTTTTAAGTTAGCGCAAATCTGATAACACAGATCGACGCAGCTTACAAATCCGCATCGAATGCACTATACTACATTGAGAAACGCTAAATACAAAAATTAGTTATGATCGTTTGAAAAATGATGCATTAGTGTATGTTGAGTTTCCATGTACACTCAACATTGCTTCCAAAAACATTTTGACAAAAATTTTTTCGAAAAATTTCAAAATAATTTAGCAAAAAGTAGATGTTTTTAGATTCCATTTTTCAAAGCAAAGACGATGGACAATGTTATTCAACGAAAAAATTAATTCTTCAGGGTGAAAATCGAGGATATAAGTGTGAACTTATATCAGTTGATATCTCGGTGCATTTTTAAGCTAGCGCAAATCTGATAACACAAATCGACGCAGCTTAAAAATCCGCATCGAATGCACTATACTACATTGAGAAACGCTTAATACAAAAATTTGTTATGATCGTTTGAAAAATGATGCATTAGTGTATGTTGAGTTTCCATGTACACTCAACATTGCTTCCAAAAACATTTTGACAAAAATTTTTTCGAAAAATTTCAAAATAATTTAGCAAAAAGTAGATGTTTTTAGATTTCATTTTTCAAGGCAAAGACGATAGACAATGTTATTCAACGAAAAAATTAATTCTTCAGGGTGAAAATCGAGGATATAAGTGTGAACTTATATCAGTTGATATCTCGGTGCATTTTTAAGCTAGCGCAAATCTGATAACACAGATCGACGCAGCTTAAAAATCCGCATCGAATGCACTATACTACATTGAGAAACGCTTAATACAAAAATTAGTTATGATCGTTTGAAAAATGATGCATTAGTGTATGTTGAGTTTCCATGTACACTCAACATTGCTTCCAAAAACATTTTGACAAAAAGTTTTTCGAAAAATTTCAAAATAATTTAGCAAAAAGTAGATGTTTTTAGATTTCTTTTTCCAAGGCAAAGACGATGGACAATGTTATTCAACGAAAAAATTAATTCTCCAGGGTGAAAATCGAGGATATAAGTGTGAACTTATATCAGTTGATATCTCGGTGCATTTTTAAGTTAGCGCAAATCTGATAACACAGGACGACGCAGCTTACAAATCCGCATCGAATGCACTATACTACATCGAGAAACGCTAAATACAAAAATTAGTTATGATCGTTTGAAAAATGATGCATTAGTGTATGTTGAGTTTCCATGTACACTCAACATTGCTTCCAAAAACATTTTGACAAAAATTTTTTCAAAAAATTTCAAAATAATTTCGCAAAAAGTAGATGTTTTTAGATTCCTTTTTTCAAGGCGAAGACGATGGACAAAGTTATTCAACGAAAAAATTGATTCTTCAGGGTGAAAATCGAGGATATAAGTGTGAACTTATATCAGTTGATATCTCGGTGCATTTTTAAGTTAGCGCAAATCTGATAACACAGATCGACGCAGCTTACAAATCCGCATCGAATGCACTATACTACATTGAGAAACGCTAAATACAAAAATTAGTTATGATCGTTTGAAAAATGATGCATTAGTGTATGTTGAGTTTCCATGTACACTCAACATTGCTTCCAAAAACATTTTGACAAAAATTTTTTCGAAAAATTTCAAAATAATTTAGCAAAAAGTAGATGTTTTTAGATTCCATTTTTCAAAGCAAAGACGATGGACAATGTTATTCAACGAAAAAATTAATTCTTCAGGGTGAAAATCGAGGATATAAGTGTGAACTTATATCAGTTGATATCTCGGTGCATTTTTAAGCTAGCGCAAATCTGATAACACAAATCGACGCAGCTTAAAAATCCGCATCGAATGCACTATACTACATTGAGAAACGCTTAATACAAAAATTAGTTATGATCGTTTGAAAAATGATGCATTAGTGTATGTTGAGTTTCCATGTACACTCAACATTGCTTCCAAAAACATTTTGACAAAAATTTTTTCGAAAAATTTCAAAATAATTTAGCAAAAAGTAGATGTTTTTAGATTCCATTTTTCAAAGCAAAGACGATAGACAATGTTATTCAACGAAAAAATTAATTCTTCAGGGTGAAAATCGAGGATATAAGTGTGAACTTATATCAGTTGATATCTCGGTGCATTTTTAAGCTAGCGCAAATCTGATAACACAGATCGACGCAGCTTAAAAATCCGCATCGAATGCACTATACTACATTGAGAAACGCTTAATACAAAAATTAGTTATGATCGTTTGAAAAATGATGCATTAGTGTATGTTGAGTTTCCATGTACACTCAACATTGCTTCCAAAAACATTTTGACAAAAAGTTTTTCGAAAAATTTCAAAATAATTTAGCAAAAAGTAGATGTTTTTAGATTTCTTTTTCCAAGGCAAAGACGATGGACAATGTTATTCAACGAAAAAATTAATTCTTCAGGGTGAAAATCGAGGATATAAGTGTGAACTTATATCAGTTGATATCTCGGTGCATTTTTAAGTTAGCGCAAATCTGATAACACAGGACGACGCAGCTTACAAATCCGCATCGAATGCACTATACTACATCGAGAAACGCTAAATACAAAAATTAGTTATGATCGTTTGAAAAATGATGCATTAGTGTATGTTGAGTTTCCATGTACACTCAACATTGCTTCCAAAAACATTTTGACAAAAATTTTTTCAAAAAATTTCAAAATAATTTCGCAAAAAGTAGATGTTTTTAGATTCCTTTTTTCAAGGCGAAGACGATGGACAAAGTTATTCAACGAAAAAATTGATTCTTCAGGGTGAAAATCGAGGATATAAGTGTGAACTTATATCAGTTGATATCTCGGTGCATTTTTAAGTTAGCGCAAATCTGATAACACAGATCGACGCAGCTTACAAATCCGCATCGAATGCACTATACTACATTGAGAAACGCTAAATACAAAAATTAGTTATGATCGTTTGAAAAATGATGCATTAGTGTATGTTGAGTTTCCATGTACACTCAACATTGCTTCCAAAAACATTTTGACAAAAATTTTTTCGAAAAATTTCAAAATAATTTAGCAAAAAGTAGATGTTTTTAGATTCCATTTTTCAAAGCAAAGACGATGGACAATGTTATTCAACGAAAAAATTAATTCTTCAGGGTGAAAATCGAGGATATAAGTGTGAACTTATATCAGTTGATATCTCGGTGCATTTTTAAGCTAGCGCAAATCTGATAACACAAATCGACGCAGCTTAAAAATCCGCATCGAATGCACTATACTACATTGAGAAACGCTTAATACAAAAATTAGTTATGATCGTTTGAAAAATGATGCATTAGTGTATGTTGAGTTTCCATGTACACTCAACATTGCTTCCAAAAACATTTTGACAAAAATTTTTTCGAAAAATTTCAAAATAATTTAGCAAAAAGTAGATGTTTTTAGATTCCATTTTTCAAAGCAAAGACGATGGACAATGTTATTCAACGAAAAAATTAATTCTTCAGGGTGAAAATCGAGGATATAAGTGTGAACTTATATCAGTTGATATCTCGGTGCATTTTTAAGCTAGCGCAAATCTGATAACACAAATCGACGCAGCTTAAAAATCCGCATCGAATGCACTATACTACATTGAGAAACGCTTAATACAAAAATTAGTTATGATCGTTTGAAAAATGATGCATTAGTGTATGTTGAGTTTCCATGTACACTCAACATTGCTTCCAAAAACATTTTGACAAAAATTTTTTCGAAAAATTTCAAAATAATTTAGCAAAAAGTAGATGTTTTTAGATTTCATTTTTCAAGGCAAAGACGATAGACAATGTTATTCAACGAAAAAATTAATTCTTCAGGGTGAAAATCGAGGATATAAGTGTGAACTTATATCAGTTGATATCTCGGTGCATTTTTAAGCTAGCGCAAATCTGATAACACAGATCGACGCAGCTTAAAAATCCGCATCGAATGCACTATACTACATTGAGAAACGCTTAATACAAAAATTAGTTATGATCGTTTGAAAAATGATGCATTAGTGTATGTTGAGTTTCCATGTACACTCAACATTGCTTCCAAAAACATTTTGACAAAAAGTTTTTCGAAAAATTTCAAAATAATTTAGCAAAAAGTAGATGTTTTTAGATTTCTTTTTTCAAGGCAAAGACGATGGACAATGTTATTCAACGAAAAAATTAATTCTTCAGGGTGAAAATCGAGGATATAAGTGTGAACTTATATCAGTTGATATCTCGGTGCATTTTTAAGCTAGCGCAAATCTGATAACACAGATCGACGCAGCTTAAAAATCCGCATCGAATGCACTATACTACATTGAGAAACGCTTAATACAAAAATTAGTTTTGATCGTTTGAAAAATGATGCATTAGTGTATGTTGAGTTTCCATGTACACTCAACATTGCTTCCAAAAACATTTTGACAAAAATTTTTTCGAAAAATTTCAAGATAATTTAGCAAAAAGTAGATGTTTTTAGATTTCATTTTTCAAAGCAGAGACGATGGACAATGTTATTCAACGAAAAAATTAATTCTTCAGGGTGAAAATCGAGGATATAAGTGTGAACTTGTATCAGTTGATATCTCGGTGCATTTTTAAGTTAGCGCAAATCTAATAACACAGATCGACGCAGCTTAAAAATCCGCATCGAATGCACTATACTACATTGAGAAACGCTTAATACAAAAATTAGTTATGATCGTTTGAAAAATGATGCATTACTGTATGTTGAGTTTCCATGTACACTCAACATTGCTTCCAAAAACATTTTGACAACAATTTTTTCGAAACATTTCAAAATAATTTAGCAAAAAGTAGATGTTTTTAGATTTCTTTTTTCAAGGCAAAGACGATGGACAATGTTATTCAACGAAAAAATTAATTCTTCAGGGTGAAAATCGAGGATATAAGTGTGAACTTATATCAGTTGATATCTCGGTGCATTTTTAAGCTAGCGCAAATCTGATAACACAGATCGACGCAGCTTAAAAATCCGCATCGAGTGCACTATACTACATTGAGAAACGCTTAATACAAAAATTAGTTTTGATCGTTTGAAAAATGATGCATTAGTGTATGTTGAGTTTCCATGTACACTCAACATTGCTTCCAAAAACATTTTGACAAAAATTTTTTCGAAAAATTTCAAAATAATTTAGCAAAAAGTAGATGTTTTTAGATTCCATTTTTCAAAGCAAAGACGATGGACAATGTTATTCAACGAAAAAATTAATTCTTCAGGGTGAAAATCGAGGATATAAGTGTGAACTTATATCAGTTGATATCTCGGTGCATTTTTAAGCTAGCGCAAATCTGATAACACAGATCGACGCAGCTTAAAAATCCGCATCGAATGCACTATACTACATTGAGAAACGCTCAATACAAAAATTAGTTATGATCGTTTGAAAAATGATGCATTAGTGTATGTTGAGTTTCCATGTACACTCAACATTGCTTCCAAAAACATTTTGACAAAAATTTTTTCGAAAAATTTCAAGATAATGTAGCAAAAAGTAGATGTTTTTAGATTCCTTTTTTCAAGGCGAAGACGATGGACAAAGTTATTCAACGAAAAAATTGATTCTTCAGGGTGAAAATCGAGGATATAAGTGTGAACTTATATCAGTTGATATCTCGGTGCATTTTTAAGTTAGCGCAAATCTGATAACACAGATCGACGCAGCTTACAAATCCGCATCGAATGCACTATACTACATTGAGAAACGCTAAATACAAAAATTAGTTATGATCGTTTGAAAAATGATGCATTAGTGTATGTTGAGTTTCCATGTACACTCAACATTGCTTCCAAAAACATTTTGACAAAACTTTTTTCGAAAAATTTCAAAATAATTTAGCAAAAAGTAGATGTTTTTAGATTCCATTTTTCAAAGCAAAGACGATGGACAATGTTATTCAACGAAAAAATTAATTCTTCAGGGTGAAAATCGAGGATATAAGTGTGAACTTATATCAGTTGATATCTCGGTGCATTTTTAAGCTAGCGCAAATCTGATAACACAAATCGACGCAGCTTAAAAATCCGCATCGAATGCACTATACTACATTGAGAAACGCTTAATACAAAAATTAGTTATGATCGTTTGAAAAATGATGCATTAGTGTATGTTGAGTTTCCATGTACACTCAACATTGCTTCCAAAAACATTTTGACAAAAATTTTTTCGAAAAATTTCAAAATAATTTAGCAAAAAGTAGATGTTTTTAGATTTCATTTTTCAAGGCAAAGACGATAGACAATGTTATTCAACGAAAAAATTAATTCTTCAGGGTGAAAATCGAGGATATAAGTGTGAACTTATATCAGTTGATATCTCGGTGCATTTTTAAGCTAGCGCAAATCTGATAACACAGATCGACGCAGCTTAAAAATCCGCATCGAATGCACTATACTACATTGAGAAACGCTTAATACAAAAATTAGTTATGATCGTTTGAAAAATGATGCATTAGTGTATGTTGAGTTTCCATGTACACTCAACATTGCTTCCAAAAACATTTTGACAAAAAGTTTTTCGAAAAATTTCAAAATAATTTAGCAAAAAGTAGATGTTTTTAGATTTCTTTTTTCAAGGCAAAGACGATGGACAATGTTATTCAACGAAAAAATTAATTCTTCAGGGTGAAAATCGAGGATATAAGTGTGAACTTATATCAGTTGATATCTCGGTGCATTTTTAAGCTAGCGCAAATCTGATAACACAGATCGACGCAGCTTAAAAATCCGCATCGAGTGCACTATACTACATTGAGAAACGCTTAATACAAAAATTAGTTTTGATCGTTTGAAAAATGATGCATTAGTGTATGTTGAGTTTCCATGTACACTCAACATTGCTTCCAAAAACATTTTGACAAAAATTTTTTCGAAAAATTTCAAGATAATTTAGCAAAAAGTAGATGTTTTTAGATTTCATTTTTCAAAGCAGAGACGATGGACAATGTTATTCAACGAAAAAATTAATTCTTCAGGGTGAAAATCGAGGATATAAGTGTGAACTTATATCAGTTGATATCTCGGTGCATTTTTAAGTTAGCGCAAATCTAATAACACAGATCGACGCAGCTTAAAAATCCGCATCGAATGCACTATACTACATTGAGAAACGCTTAATACAAAAATTAGTTATGATCGTTTGAAAAATGATGCATTACTGTATGTTGAGTTTCCATGTACACTCAACATTGCTTCCAAAAACATTTTGACAACAATTTTTTCGAAACATTTCAAAATAATTTAGCAAAAAGTAGATGTTTTTAGATTTCTTTTTTCAAGGCAAAGACGATGGACAATGTTATTCAACGAAAAAATTAATTCTTCAGGGTGAAAATCGAGGATATAAGTGTGAACTTATATCAGTTGATATCTCGGTGCATTTTTAAGCTAGCGCAAATCTGATAACACAGATCGACGCAGCTTAAAAATCCGCATCGAGTGCACTATACTACATTGAAAAACGCTTAATACAAAAATTAGTTTTGATCGTTTGAAAAATGATGCATTAGTGTATGTTGAGTTTCCATGTACACTCAACATTGCTTCCAAAAACATTTTGACAAAAATTTTTTCGAAAAATTTCAAAATAATTTAGCAAAAAGTAGATGTTTTTAGATTCCATTTTTCAAAGCAAAGACGATGGACAATGTTATTCAACGAAAAAATTAATTCTTCAGGGTGAAAATCGAGGATATAAGTGTGAACTTATATCAGTTGATATCTCGGTGCATTTTTAAGCTAGCGCAAATCTGATAACACAGATCGACGCAGCTTAAAAATCCGCATCGAATGCACTATACTACATTGAGAAACGCTCAATACAAAAATTAGTTATGATCGTTTGAAAAATGATGCATTAGTGTATGTTGAGTTTCCATGTACACTCAACATTGCTTCCAAAAACATTTTGACAAAAATTTTTTCGAAAAATTTCAAGATAATGTAGCAAAAAGTAGATGTTTTTAGATTCCTTTTTTCAAGGCGAAGACGATGGACAAAGTTATTCAACGAAAAAATTGATTCTTCAGGGTGAAAATCGAGGATATAAGTGTGAACTTATATCAGTTGATATCTCGGTGCATTTTTAAGTTAGCGCAAATCTGATAACACAGATCGACGCAGCTTACAAATCCGCATCGAATGCACTATACTACATTGAGAAACGCTAAATACAAAAATTAGTTATGATCGTTTGAACAATGATGCATTAGTGTATGTTGAGTTTCCATGTACACTCAACATTGCTTCCAAAAACATTTTGACAAAACTTTTTTCGAAAAATTTCAAAATAATTTAGCAAAAAGTAGATGTTTTTAGATTCCATTTTTCAAAGCAAAGACGATGGACAATGTTATTCAACGAAAAAATTAATTCTTCAGGGTGAAAATCGAGGATATAAGTGTGAACTTATATCAGTTGATATCTCGGTGCATTTTTAAGCTAGCGCAAATCTGATAACACAAATCGACGCAGCTTAAAAATCCGCATCGAATGCACTATACTACATTGAGAAACGCTTAATACAAAAATTAGTTATGATCGTTTGAAAAATGATGCATTAGTGTATGTTGAGTTTCCATGTACACTCAACATTGCTTCCAAAAACATTTTGACAAAAATTTTTTCGAAAAATTTCAAAATAATTTAGCAAAAAGTAGATGTTTTTAGATTTCATTTTTCAAGGCAAAGACGATAGACAATGTTATTCAACGAAAAAATTAATTCTTCAGGGTGAAAATCGAGGATATAAGTGTGAACTTATATCAGTTGATATCTCGGTGCATTTTTAAGCTAGCGCAAATCTGATAACACAGATCGACGCAGCTTAAAAATCCGCATCGAATGCACTATACTACATTGAGAAACGCTTAATACAAAAATTAGTTATGATCGTTTGAAAAATGATGCATTAGTGTATGTTGAGTTTCCATGTACACTCAACATTGCTTCCAAAAACATTTTGACAAAAAGTTTTTCGAAAAATTTCAAAATAATTTAGCAAAAAGTAGATGTTTTTAGATTTCTTTTTTCAAGGCAAAGACGATGGACAATGTTATTCAACGAAAAAATTAATTCTTCAGGGTGAAAATCGAGGATATAAGTGTGAACTTATATCAGTTGATATCTCGGTGCATTTTTAAGTTAGCGCAAATCTGATAACACAGATCGACGCAGCTTACAAATCCGCATCGAATGCACTATACTACATCGAGAAACGCAAAATACAAAAATTAGTTATGATCGTTTGAAAAATGATGCATTAGTGTATGTTGAGTTTCCATGTACACTCAACATTGCTTCCAAAAACATTTTGACAAAAATTTTTTCGAAAAATTTCAAAATAATTTAGCAAAAAGTAGATGTTTTTAGATTCCATTTTTCAAAGCAAAGACGATGGACAATGTTATTCAACGAAAAAATTAATTCTTCAGGGTGAAAATCGAGGATATAAGTGTGAACTTATATCAGTTGATATCTCGGTGCATTTTTAAGCTAGCGCAAATCTGATAACACAAATCGACGCAGCTTAAAAATCCGCATCGAATGCACTATACTACATTGAGAAACGCTTAATACAAAAATTAGTTATGATCGTTTGAAAAATGATGCATTAGTGTATGTTGAGTTTCCATGTACACTCAACATTGCTTCCAAAAACATTTTGACAAAAAGTTTTTCGAAAAATTTCAAAATAATTTAGCAAAAAGTAGATGTTTTTAGATTTCTTTTTTCAAGGCAAAGACGATGGACAATGTTATTCAACGAAAAAATTAATTCTTCAGGGTGAAAATCGAGGATATAAGTGTGAACTTATATCAGTTGATATCTCGGTGCATTTTTAAGCTAGCGCAAATCTGATAACACAGATCGACGCAGCTTAAAAATCCGCATCGAATGCACTATACTACATTGAGAAACGCTTAATACAAAAATTAGTTATGATCGTTTGAAAAATGATGCATTAGTGTATGTTGAGTTTCCATGTACACTCAACATTGCTTCCAAAAACATTTTGACAAAAAGTTTTTCGAAAAATTTCAAAATAATTTAGCAAAAAGTAGATGTTTTTAGATTTCTTTTTTCAAGGCAAAGACGATGGACAATGTTATTCAACGAAAAAATTAATTCTTCAGGGTGAAAATCGAGGATATAAGTGTGAACTTATATCAGTTGATATCTCGGTGCATTTTTAAGTTAGCGCAAATCTGATAACACAGATCGACGCAGCTTACAAATCCGCATCGAATGCACTATACTACATCGAGAAACGCAAAATACAAAAATTAGTTATGATCGTTTGAAAAATGATGCATTAGTGTATGTTGAGTTTCCATGTACACTCAACATTGCTTCCAAAAACATTTTGACAAAAATTTTTTCGAAAAATTTCAAAATAATTTAGCAAAAAGTAGATGTTTTTAGATTCCATTTTTCAAAGCAAAGACGATGGACAATGTTATTCAACGAAAAAATTAATTCTTCAGGGTGAAAATCGAGGATATAAGTGTGAACTTATATCAGTTGATATCTCGGTGCATTTTTAAGCTAGCGCAAATCTGATAACACAAATCGACGCAGCTTAAAAATCCGCATCGAATGCACTATACTACATTGAGAAACGCTTAATACAAAAATTAGTTATGATCGTTTGAAAAATGATGCATTAGTGTATGTTGAGTTTCCATGTACACTCAACATTGCTTCCAAAAACATTTTGACAAAAAGTTTTTCGAAAAATTTCAAAATAATTTAGCAAAAAGTAGATGTTTTTAGATTTCATTTTTCAAGGCAAAGACGATAGACAATGTTATTCAACGAAAAAATTAATTCTTCAGGGTGAAAATCGAGGATATAAGTGTGAACTTATATCAGTTGATATCTCGGTGCATTTTTAAGCTAGCGCAAATCTGATAACACAGATCGACGCAGCTTAAAAATCCGCATCGAATGCACTATACTACATTGAGAAACGCTTAATACAAAAATTAGTTATGATCGTTTGAAAAATGATGCATTAGTGTATGTTGAGTTTCCATGTACACTCAACATTGCTTCCAAAAACATTTTGACAAAAAGTTTTTCGAAAAATTTCAAAATAATTTAGCAAAAAGTAGATGTTTTTAGATTTCTTTTTTCAAGGCAAAGACGATGGACAATGTTATTCAACGAAAAAATTAATTCTTCAGGGTGAAAATCGAGGATATAAGTGTGAACTTATATCAGTTGATATCTCGGTGCATTTTTAAGTTAGCGCAAATCTGATAACACAGATCGACGCAGCTTACAAATCCGCATCGAATGCACTATACTACATCGAGAAACGCAAAATACAAAAATTAGTTATGATCGTTTGAAAAATGATGCATTAGTGTATGTTGAGTTTCCATGTACACTCAACATTGCTTCCAAAAACATTTTGACAAAAATTTTTTCGAAAAATTTCAAAATAATTTAGCAAAAAGTAGATGTTTTTAGATTCCATTTTTCAAAGCAAAGACGATGGACAATGTTATTCAACGAAAAAATTAATTCTTCAGGGTGAAAATCGAGGATATAAGTGTGAACTTATATCAGTTGATATCTCGGTGCATTTTTAAGCTAGCGCAAATCTGATAACACAAATCGACGCAGCTTAAAAATCCGCATCGAATGCACTATACTACATTGAGAAACGCTTAATACAAAAATTAGTTATGATCGTTTGAAAAATGATGCATTAGTGTATGTTGAGTTTCCATGTACACTCAACATTGCTTCCAAAAACATTTTGACAAAAAGTTTTTCGAAAAATTTCAAAATAATTTAGCAAAAAGTAGATGTTTTTAGATTTCTTTTTTCAAGGCAAAGACGATGGACAATGTTATTCAACGAAAAAATTAATTCTTCAGGGTAAAAATCGAGGATATAAGTGTGAACTTATATCAGTTGATATCTCGGTGCATTTTTAAGCTAGCGCAAATCTGATAACACAGATCGACGCAGCTTAAAAATCCGCATCGAATGCACTATACTACATTGAGAAACGCTTAATACAAAAATTAGTTATGATCGTTTGAAAAATGATGCATTAGTGTATGTTGAGTTTCCATGTACACTCAACATTGCTTCCAAAAACATTTTGACAAAAAGTTTTTCGAAAAATTTCAAAATAATTTAGCAAAAAGTAGATGTTTTTAGATTTCTTTTTTCAAGGCAAAGACGATGGACAATGTTATTCAACGAAAAAATTAATTCTTCAGGGTGAAAATCGAGGATATAAGTGTGAACTTATATCAGTTGATATCTCGGTGCATTTTTAAGTTAGCGCAAATCTGATAACACAGATCGACGCAGCTTACAAATCCGCATCGAATGCACTATACTACATCGAGAAACGCAAAATACAAAAATTAGTTATGATCGTTTGAAAAATGATGCATTAGTGTATGTTGAGTTTCCATGTACACTCAACATTGCTTCCAAAAACATTTTGACAAAAATTTTTTCGAAAAATTTCAAAATAATTTAGCAAAAAGTAGATGTTTTTAGATTCCATTTTTCAAAGCAAAGACGATGGACAATGTTATTCAACGAAAAAATTAATTCTTCAGGGTGAAAATCGAGGATATAAGTGTGAACTTATATCAGTTGATATCTCGGTGCATTTTTAAGCTAGCGCAAATCTGATAACACAAATCGACGCAGCTTAAAAATCCGCATCGAATGCACTATACTACATTGAGAAACGCTTAATACAAAAATTAGTTATGATCGTTTGAAAAATGATGCATTAGTGTATGTTGAGTTTCCATGTACACTCAACATTGCTTCCAAAAACATTTTGACAAAAAGTTTTTCGAAAAATTTCAAAATAATTTAGCAAAAAGTAGATGTTTTTAGATTTCTTTTTTCAAGGCAAAGACGATGGACAATGTTATTCAACGAAAAAATTAATTCTTCAGGGTGAAAATCGAGGATATAAGTGTGAACTTATATCAGTTGATATCTCGGTGCATTTTTAAGCTAGCGCAAATCTGATAACACAGATCGACGCAGCTTAAAAATCCGCATCGAGTGCACTATACTACATTGAGAAACGCTTAATACAAAAATTAGTTTTGATCGTTTGAAAAATGATGCATTAGTGTATGTTGAGTTTCCATGTACACTCAACATTGCTTCCAAAAACATTTTGACAAAAATTTTTTCGAAAAATTTCAAGATAATTTAGCAAAAAGTAGATGTTTTTAGATTCCATTTTTCAAAGCAGAGACGATGGACAATGTTATTCAACGAAAAAATTAATTCTTCAGGGTGAAAATCGAGGATATAAGTGTGAACTTATATCAGTTGATATCTCGGTGCATTTTTAAGTTAGCGCAAATCTAATAACACAGATCGACGCAGCTTAAAAATCCGCATCGAATGCACTATACTACATTGAGAAACGCTTAATACAAAAATTAGTTATGATCGTTTGAAAAATGATGCATTACTGTATGTTGAGTTTCCATGTACACTCAACATTGCTTCCAAAAACATTTTGACAACAATTTTTTCGAAACATTTCAAAATAATTTAGCAAAAAGTAGATGTTTTTAGATTTCTTTTTTCAAGGCAAAGACGATGGACAATGTTATTCAACGAAAAAATTAATTCTTCAGGGTGAAAATCGAGGATATAAGTGTGAACTTATATCAGTTGATATCTCGGTGCATTTTTAAGCTAGCGCAAATCTGATAACACAGATCGACGCAGCTTAAAAATCCACATCGAGTGCACTATACTACATTGAGAAACGCTTAATACAAAAATTAGTTTTGATCGTTTGAAAAATGATGCATTAGTGTATGTTGAGTTTCCATGTACACTCAACATTGCTTCCAAAAACATTTTGACAAAAATTTTTTCGAAAAATTTCAAAATAATTTAGCAAAAAGTAGATGTTTTTAGATTCCATTTTTGAAAGCAAAGACGATGGACAATGTTATTCAACGAAAAAATTAATTCTTCAGGGTGAAAATCGAGGATATAAGTGTGAACTTATATCAGTTGATATCTCGGTGCATTTTTAAGTTAGCGCAAATCTGATAACACAGATCGACGCAGCTTAAAAATCCGCATCGAATGCACTATACTACATTGAGAAACGCTTAATACAAAAATTAGTTATGATCGTTTGAAAAATGATGCATTAGTGTATGTTGAGTTTCCATGTACACTCAACATTGCTTCCAAAAACATTTTGACAACAATTTTTTCGAAACATTTCAAAATAATTTAGCAAAAAGTAGATGTTTTTAGATTCCTTTTTTTGAGGCAAAGACGATGGACAATGTTATTCAACGAAAAAATTAATTCTTCAGGGTGAAAATTGAGGATATAAGTGTGAACTTATATCAGTTGATATCTCGGTGCATTTTTAAGCTAGCGCAAATCTGATAACACAAATCGACGCAGCTTAAAAATCCGCATCGAATGCACTATACTACATTGAGAAACGCTTAATACAAAAATTAGTTATGATCGTTTGAAAAATGATGCATTAGTGTATGTTGAGTTTCCATGTACACTCAACATTGCTTCCAAAAACATTTTGACAAAAATTTTTTCGAAACATTTCAAAATAATTTAGCAAAAAGTAGATGTTTTTAGATTCCTTTTTTTGAGGCAAAGACGATGGACAATGTTATTCAACGAAAAAATTAATTCTTCAGGGTGAAAATCGAGGATATAAGTGTGAACTTATATCAGTTGATATCTCGGTGCATTTTTAAGTTAGCGCAAATCTGATAACACAGATCGACGCAGCTTAAAAATTCGGATCGAATGCACTATATTACATTGAGAAACGCTTAATACAAAAATTAGTTATGATCGTTTGAAAAATGATGCATTAGTGTATGTTGAGTTTCCATGTACACTCAACATTGCTTCCAAAAACATTTTGACAAAAATTTTTTCGAAAAATTTCAAAATAATTTAGCAAAAAGTAGATGTTTTTAGATTCCATTTTTCAAGGCAAAGACAATGGACATTGTTATTCAACGAAAAAAATGATTCTTCAGGGTGAAAATCGAGGATATAAGTGTGAACTTATATCAGTTGATATCTCGGTGCATTTTTAAGCTAGCGCAAATATGATAACACAGATCGACGCAGCTTAAAAATCCGCATCGAATGCACTATACTACATTGAGAAACGCTTAATACAAAAATTTGTTATGATCGTTTGAAAAATGATGCATTAGTGTATGTTGAGTTTCCATGTACACTCAACATTGCTTCCAAAAACATTTTGACAAAAATTTTTTCGAAACATTTCAAAATAATTTAGCAAAAAGTAGATGTTTTTAGATTCCTTTTTTCAAGGCAAAGACGATGGACAATGTTATTCAACGAAAAAATTAATTCTTCAGGGTGAAAATCGAGGATATAAGTGTGAACTTATATCAGTTGATATCTCGGTGCATTTTTAAGCTAGCGCAAATCTGATAACACAGATCGACGCAGCTTAAAAATCGGCATCGAGTGCACTATACTACATTGAGAAACGCTTAATACAAAAATTAGTTATGATCGTTTGAAAAATGATGCAATAGTGTATGTTGAGTTTCCATGTACACTCAACATTGCTTCCAAAAACATTTTGACAAAAATTTTTTCGAAAAATTTCAAAATAATTTAGCAAAAAGTAGATGTTTTTAGATTCCTTTTTTTGAGGCAAAGACGATGGACAATGTTATTCAACGAAAAAATTAATTCTTCAGAGTGAAAATTGAGGATATAAGTGTGAACTTATATCAGTTGATATCTCGGTGCATTTTTAAGTTAGCGCAAATCTGATAACACAAATCGACGCAGCTTAAAAATCCGCATCGAATGCACTATACTACATTGAGAAACGCTTAATACAAAAATTAGTTATGATCGTTTGAAAAATGATGCATTAGTGTATGTTGAGTTTCCATGTACACTCAACATTGCTTCCAAAAACATTTTGACAAAAATTTTTTCGAAACATTTCAAAATAATTTAGCAGAAAGTAGATGTTTTTAGATTCCTTTTTTTGAGGCAAAGACGATGGACAATGTTATTCAACGAAAAAATTAATTCTTCAGGGTGAAAATCGAGGATATAAGTGTGAACTTATATCAGTTGATATCTCGGTGCATTTTTAAGTTAGCGCAAATCTGATAACACAGATCGACGCAGCTTAAAAATTCGGATCGAATGCACTATATTACATTGAGAAACGCTTAATACAAAAATTAGTTATGATCGTTTGAAAAATGATGCATTAGTGTATGTTGAGTTTCCATGTACACTCAACATTGCTTCCAAAAACATTTTGACAAAAATTTTTTCGAAAAATTTCAAAATAATTTAGCAAAAAGTAGATGTTTTTAGATTCCATTTTTCAAGGCAAAGACAATGGACATTGTTATTCAACGAAAAAAATGATTCTTCAGGGTGAAAATCGAGGATATAAGTGTGAACTTATATCAGTTGATATCTCGGTGCATTTTTAAGCTAGCGCAAATATGATAACACAGATCGACGCAGCTTAAAAATCCGCATCGAATGCACTATACTACATTGAGAAACGCTTAATACAAAAATTTGTTATGATCGTTTGAAAAATGATGCATTAGTGTATGTTGAGTTTCCATGTACACTCAACATTGCTTCCAAAAACATTTTGACAAAAATTTTTTCGAAACATTTCAAAATAATTTAGCAAAAAGTAGATGTTTTTAGATTCCTTTTTTCAAGGCAAAGACGATGGACAATGTTATTCAACGAAAAAATTAATTCTTCAGGGTGAAAATCGAGGATATAAGTGTGAACTTATATCAGTTGATATCTCGGTGCATTTTTAAGCTAGCGCAAATCTGATAACACAAATCGACGCAGCTTAAAAATCCGCATCGAATGCACTATACTACATTGAGAAACGCTTAATACAAAAATTAGTTATGATCGTTTGAAAAATGATGCATTAGTGTATGTTGAGTTTCCATGTACACTCAACATTGCTTCCAAAAACATTTTGACAAAAATTTTTTCGGAAAATTTCAAAATAATTTAGCAAAAAGTAGATGTTTTTAGATTCCTTTTTTCAAGGCAAAGACGATGGACAATGTTATTCAACGAAAAAATTAATTCTTCAGGGAGAAAATCGAGGATATAAGTGTGAACTTATATCAGTTGATATCTCGGTGCATTTTTAAGCTAGCGCAAATCTGATAACACAGATCGACGCAGCTTAAAAATCCGCATCGAGTGCACTATACTACATTGAGAAACGCTTAATACAAAAATTAGTTATGATCGTTTGAAAAATGATGCATTAGTGTATGTTGAGTTTCCATGTACACTCAACATTGCTTCCAAAAACATTTTGACAAAAATTTTTTCGAAAAATTTCAAAATAATTTAGCAAAAAGTAGATGTTTTTAGATTCCTTTTTTTGAGGCAAAGACGATGGACAATGTTATTCAACGAAAAAATTAATTCTTCAGAGTGAAAATTGAGGATATAAGTGTGAACTTATATCAGTTGATATCTCGGTGCATTTTTAAGTTAGCGCAAATCTGATAACACAAATCGACGCAGCTTAAAAATCCGCATCGAATGCACTATACTACATTGAGAAACGCTTAATACAAAAATTAGTTATGATCGTTTGAAAAATGATGCATTAGTGTATGTTGAGTTTCCATGTACACTCAACATTGCTTCCAAAAACATTTTGACAAAAATTTTTTCGAAACATTTCAAAATAATTTAGCAAAAAGTAGATGTTTTTAGATTCCTTTTTTTGAGGCAAAGACGATGGACAATGTTATTCAACGAAAAAATTAATTCTTCAGGGTGAAAATCGAGAATATAAGTGTGAACTTATATCAGTTGATATCTCGGTGCATTTTTAAGTTAGCGCAAATCTGATAACACAAATCGACGCAGCTTAAAAATCCGCATCGAATGCACTATACTACATTGAGAAACGCTTAATACAAAAATTAGTTATGATCGTTTGAAAAATGATGCATTAGTGTATGTTGAGTTTCCATGTACACTCAACATTGCTTCCAAAAACATTTTGACAAAAATTTTTTCGAAAAATTTCAAAATAATTTAGCAAAAAGTAGATGTTTTTAGATTCCTTTTTTTGAGGCAAAGACGATGGACAATGTTATTCAACGAAAAAATTAATTCTTCAGGGTGAAAATTGAGGATATAAGTGTGAACTTATATCAGTTGATATCTCGGTGCATTTTTAAGTTAGCGCAAATCTGATAACACAGATCGACGCAGCTTAAAAATCCGCATCGAATGCGCTATACTACATTTAGAAACGCTTAATACAAAAATTAGTTATGATCGTTTGAAAAATGATGCATTAGTGTATGTTGAGTTTCCATGTACACTCAACATTGCTTCCAAAAACATTTTGACAAAAATTTTTTCGAAACATTTCAAAATAATTTAGCAAAGAGTAGATGTTTTTAGATTCCTTTTTCTGAGGCAAAGACGATGGACAATGTTATTCAACGAAAAAATTAATTCTTCAGGGTGAAAATCGAGGATATAAGTGTGAACTTATATCAGTTGATATCTCGGTGCATTTTTAAGTTAGCGCAAATCTGATAACACAAATCGACGCAGCTTAAAAATCCGCATCGAATGCACTATACTACATTGAGAAACGCTTAATACAAAAATTAGTTATGATCGTTTGAAAAATGATGCAATAGTGTATGTTGAGTTTCCATGTACACTCAACATTGCTTCCAAAAACATTTTGACAAAAATTTTTTCGAAACATTTCAAAATAATTTAGCAAAAAGTAGATGTTTTTAGATTCCTTTTTTCAAGGCAAAGACGATGGACAATGTTATTCAACGAAAAAATTAATTCTTCAGGGAGAAAATCGAGGATATAAGTGTGAACTTATATCAGTTGATATCTCGGTGCATTTTTAAGCTAGCGCAAATATGATAACACAGATCGACGCAGCTTAAAAATCCGCATCGAATGCACTATACTA
Organism: Auanema rhodensis; assembly: GCA_964057225.1. Lineage (NCBI taxonomy): Eukaryota > Metazoa > Nematoda > Chromadorea > Rhabditida > Rhabditidae > Auanema > Auanema rhodense. The sequence continues at coordinate 592,099 of OZ059895.1, forward strand.
CATTGAGAAACGCTTAATACAAAAATTTGTTATGATCGTTTGAAAAATGATGCATTAGTGTATGTTGAGTTTCCATGTACACTCAACATTGCTTCCAAAAACATTTTGACAAAAATTTTTTCGAAAAATTTCAAGATAATTTAGCAAAAAGTAGATGTTTTTAGATTCCTTTTTTCAAGGCAAAGACGATGGACAATGTTATTCAACGAAAAAATTAATTCTTCAGGGAGAAAATCGAGGATATAAGTGTGAACTTATATCAGTTGATATCTCGGTGCATTTTTAAGCTAGCGCAAATCTGATAACACAGATCGACGCAGCTTAAAAATCCGCATCGAGTGCACTATACTACATTGAGAAACGCTTAATACAAAAATTAGTTATGATCGTTTGAAAAATGATGCATTAGTGTATGTTGAGTTTCCATGTACACTCAACATTGCTTCCAAAAACATTTTGACAAAAATTTTTTCGAAAAATTTCAAAATAATTTAGCAAAAAGTAGATGTTTTTAGATTCCTTTTTTTGAGGCAAAGACGATGGACAATGTTATTCAACGAAAAAATTAATTCTTCAGAGTGAAAATTGAGGATATAAGTGTGAACTTATATCAGTTGATATCTCGGTGCATTTTTAAGTTAGCGCAAATCTGATAACACAAATCGACGCAGCTTAAAAATCCGCATCGAATGCACTATACTACATTGAGAAACGCTTAATACAAAAATTAGTTATGATCGTTTGAAAAATGATGCATTAGTGTATGTTGAGTTTCCATGTACACTCAACATTGCTTCCAAAAACATTTTGACAAAAATTTTTTCGAAACATTTCAAAATAATTTAGCAAAAAGTAGATGTTTTTAGATTCCTTTTTTTGAGGCAAAGACGATGGACAATGTTATTCAACGAAAAAATTAATTCTTCAGGGTGAAAATCGAGAATATAAGTGTGAACTTATATCAGTTGATATCTCGGTGCATTTTTAAGTTAGCGCAAATCTGATAACACAAATCGACGCAGCTTAAAAATCCGCATCGAATGCACTATACTACATTGAGAAACGCTTAATACAAAAATTAGTTATGATCGTTTGAAAAATGATGCATTAGTGTATGTTGAGTTTCCATGTACACTCAACATTGCTTCCAAAAACATTTTGACAAAAATTTTTTCGAAAAATTTCAAAATAATTTAGCAAAAAGTAGATGTTTTTAGATTCCTTTTTTTGAGGCAAAGACGATGGACAATGTTATTCAACGAAAAAATTAATTCTTCAGGGTGAAAATTGAGGATATAAGTGTGAACTTATATCAGTTGATATCTCGGTGCATTTTTAAGTTAGCGCAAATCTGATAACACAGATCGACGCAGCTTAAAAATCCGCATCAAATGCGCTATACTACATTCAGAAACGCTTAATACAAAAATTAGTTATGATCGTTTGAAAAATGATGCATTAGTGTATGTTGAGTTTCCATGTACACTCAACATTGCTTCCAAAAACATTTTGACAAAAATTTTTTCGAAACATTTCAAAATAATTTAGCAAAGAGTAGATGTTTTTAGATTCCTTTTTCTGAGGCAAAGACGATGGACAATGTTATTCAACGAAAAAATTAATTCTTCAGGGTGAAAATCGAGGATATAAGTGTGAACTTATATCAGTTGATATCTCGGTGCATTTTTAAGTTAGCGCAAATCTGATAACACAAATCGACGCAGCTTAAAAATCCGCATCGAATGCACTATACTACATTGAGAAACGCTTAATACAAAAATTAGTTATGATCGTTTGAAAAATGATGCAATAGTGTATGTTGAGTTTCCATGTACACTCAACATTGCTTCCAAAAACATTTTGACAAAAATTTTTTCGAAACATTTCAAAATAATTTAGCAAAAAGTAGATGTTTTTAGATTCCTTTTTTCAAAGCAAGGACGATGGACAATGTTATTCAACGAAAAAATTAATTCTTCAGGGAGAAAATCGAGGATATAAGTGTGAACTTATATCAGTTGATATCTCGGTGCATTTTTAAGCTAGCGCAAATATGATAACACAGATCGACGCAGCTTAAAAATCCGCATCGAATGCACTATACTACATTGAGAAACGCTTAATACAAAAATTTGTTATGATCGTTTGAAAAATGATGCATTAGTGTATGTTGAGTTTCCATGTACACTCAACATTGCTTCCAAAAACATTTTGACAAAAATTTTTTCGAAAAATTTCAAAATAATTTAGCAAAAAGTAGATGTTTTTAGATTCCTTTTTTCAAGGCAAAGACGATGGACAATGTTATTCAACGAAAAAATTAATTCTTCAGGGAGAAAATCGAGGATATAAGTGTGAACTTATATCAGTTGATATCTCGGTGCATTTTTAAGCTAGCGCAAATCTGATAACACAGATCGACGCAGCTTAAAAATCCGCATCGAGTGCACTATACTACATTGAGAAACGCTTAATACAAAAATTAGTTATGATCGTTTGAAAAATGATGCATTAGTGTATGTTGAGTTTCCATGTACACTCAACATTGCTTCCAAAAACATTTTGACAAAAATTTTTTCGAAAAATTTCAAAATAATTTAGCAAAAAGTAGATGTTTTTAGATTCCTTTTTTTGAGGCAAAGACGATGGACAATGTTATTCAACGAAAAAATTAATTCTTCAGGGTGAAAATTGAGGATATAAGTGTGAACTTATATCAGTTGATATCTCGGTGCATTTTTAAGTTAGCGCAAATCTGATAACACAGATCGACGCAGCTTAAAAATCCGCATCGAATGCACTATACTACATTGAGAAACGCTTAATACAAAAATTAGTTATGATCGTTTGAAAAATGATGCATTAGTGTATGTTGAGTTTCCATGTACACTCAACATTGCTTCCAAAAACATTTTGACAAAAATTTTTTCGAAACATTTCAAAATAATTTAGCAAAAAGTAGATGTTTTTAGATTCCTTTTTTTGAGGCAAAGACGATGGACAATGTTATTCAACGAAAAAATTAATTCTTCAGGGTGAAAATCGAGGATATAAGTGTGAACTTATATCAGTTGATATCTCGGTGCATTTTTAAGTTAGCGCAAATCTGATAACACAAATCGACGCAGCTTAAAAATCCGCATCGAATGCACTATACTACATTGAGAAACGCTTAATACAAAAATTTGTTATGATCGTTTGAAAAATGATGCATTAGTGTATGTTGAGTTTCCATGTACACTCAACATTGCTTCCAAAAACATTTTGACAAAAATTTTTTCGAAAAATTTCAAAATAATTTAGCAAAAAGTAGATGTTTTTAGATTCCTTTTTTCAAGGCAAAGACGATGGACAATGTTATTCAACGAAAAAATTAATTCTTCAGGGAGAAAATCGAGGATATAAGTGTGAACTTATATCAGTTGATATCTCGGTGCATTTTTAAGCTAGCGCAAATCTGATAACACAGATCGACGCAGCTTAAAAATCCGCATCGAGTGCACTATACTACATTGAGAAACGCTTAATACAAAAATTAGTTATGATCGTTTGAAAAATGATGCATTAGTGTATGTTGAGTTTCCATGTACACTCAACATTGCTTCCAAAAACATTTTGACAAAAATTTTTTCGAAAAATTTCAAAATAATTTAGCAAAAAGTAGATGTTTTTAGATTCCTTTTTTTGAGGCAAAGACGATGGACAATGTTATTCAACGAAAAAATTAATTCTTCAGAGTGAAAATTGAGGATATAAGTGTGAACTTATATCAGTTGATATCTCGGTGCATTTTTAAGTTAGCGCAAATCTGATAACACAAATCGACGCAGCTTAAAAATCCGCATCGAATGCACTATACTACATTGAGAAACGCTTAATACAAAAATTAGTTATGATCGTTTGAAAAATGATGCATTAGTGTATGTTGAGTTTCCATGTACACTCAACATTGCTTCCAAAAACATTTTGACAAAAATTTTTTCGAAACATTTCAAAATAATTTAGCAAAAAGTAGATGTTTTTAGATTCCTTTTTTCAAGGCAAAGACGATGGACAATGTTATTCAACGAAAAAATTAATTCTTCAGGGAGAAAATCGAGGATATAAGTGTGAACTTATATCAGTTGATATCTCGGTGCATTTTTAAGCTAGCGCAAATCTGATAACACAGATCGACGCAGCTTAAAAATCCGCATCGAGTGCACTATACTACATTGAGAAACGCTTAATACAAAAATTAGTTATGATCGTTTGAAAAATGATGCATTAGTGTATGTTGAGTTTCCATGTACACTCAACATTGCTTCCAAAAACATTTTGACAAAAATTTTTTCGAAAAATTTCAAAATAATTTAGCAAAAAGTAGATGTTTTTAGATTCCTTTTTTTGAGGCAAAGACGATGGACAATGTTATTCAACGAAAAAATTAATTCTTCAGGGTGAAAATTGAGGATATAAGTGTGAACTTATATCAGTTGATATCTCGGTGCATTTTTAAGTTAGCGCAAATCTGATAACACAGATCGACGCAGCTTAAAAATCCGCATCGAATGCACTATACTACATTGAGAAACGCTTAATACAAAAATTAGTTATGATCGTTTGAAAAATGATGCATTAGTGTATGTTGAGTTTCCATGTACACTCAACATTGCTTCCAAAAACATTTTGACAAAAATTTTTTCGAAACATTTCAAAATAATTTAGCAAAAAGTAGATGTTTTTAGATTCCTTTTTTTGAGGCAAAGACGATGGACAATGTTATTCAACGAAAAAATTAATTCTTCAGGGTGAAAATCGAGGATATAAGTGTGAACTTATATCAGTTGATATCTCGGTGCATTTTTAAGTTAGCGCAAATCTGATAACACAAATCGACGCAGCTTAAAAATCCGCATCGAATGCACTATACTACATTGAGAAACGCTTAATACAAAAATTAGTTATGATCGTTTGAAAAATGATGCATTAGTGTATGTTGAGTTTCCATGTACACTCAACATTGCTTCCAAAAACATTTTGACAAAAATTTTTTCGAAAAATTTCGAAATAATTTAGCAAAAAGTAGATGTTTTTAGATTCCTTTTTTCAAGGCAAAGACGATGGACAATGTTATTCAACGAAAAAATTAATTCTTCAGGGAGAAAATCGAGGATATAAGTGTGAACTTATATCAGTTGATATCTCGGTGCATTTTTAAGCTAGCGCAAATCTGATAACACAGATCGACGCAGCTTAAAAATCCGCATCGAGTGCACTATACTACATTGAGAAACGCTTAATACAAAAATTAGTTATGATCGTTTGAAAAATGATGCATTAGTGTATGTTGAGTTTCCATGTACACTCAACATTGCTTCCAAAAACATTTTGACAAAAATTTTTTCGAAAAATTTCAAAATAATTTAGCAAAAAGTAGATGTTTTTAGATTCCTTTTTTTGAGGCAAAGACGATGGACAATGTTATTCAACGAAAAAATTAATTCTTCAGAGTGAAAATTGAGGATATAAGTGTGAACTTATATCAGTTGATATCTCGGTGCATTTTTAAGTTAGCGCAAATCTGATAACACAAATCGACGCAGCTTAAAAATCCGCATCGAATGCACTATACTACATTGAGAAACGCTTAATACAAAAATTAGTTATGATCGTTTGAAAAATGATGCATTAGTGTATGTTGAGTTTCCATGTACACTCAACATTGCTTCCAAAAACATTTTGACAAAAATTTTTTCGAAAAATTTCAAAATAATTTAGCAAAAAGTAGATGTTTTTAGATTCCTTTTTTTGAGGCAAAGACGATGGACAATGTTATTCAACGAAAAAATTAATTCTTCAGGGTGAAAATTGAGGATATAAGTGTGAACTTATATCAGTTGATATCTCGGTGCATTTTTAAGTTAGCGCAAATCTGATAACACAGATCGACGCAGCTTAAAAATCCGCATCGAATGCACTATACTACATTGAGAAACGCTTAATACAAAAATTAGTTATGATCGTTTGAAAAATGATGCATTAGTGTATGTTGAGTTTCCATGTACACTCAACATTGCTTCCAAAAACATTTTGACAAAAATTTTTTCGAAACATTTCAAAATAATTTAGCAAAAAGTAGATGTTTTTAGATTCCTTTTTTTGAGGCAAAGACGATGGACAATGTTATTCAACGAAAAAATTAATTCTTCAGGGTGAAAATCGAGGATATAAGTGTGAACTTATATCAGTTGATATCTCGGTGCATTTTTAAGTTAGCGCAAATCTGATAACACAAATCGACGCAGCTTAAAAATCCGCATCGAATGCACTATACTACATTGAGAAACGCTTAATACAAAAATTAGTTATGATCGTTTGAAAAATGATGCATTAGTGTATGTTGAGTTTCCATGTACACTCAACATTGCTTCCAAAAACATTTTGACAAAAATTTTTTCGAAAAATTTCAAAATAATTTAGCAAAAAGTAGATGTTTTTAGATTCCTTTTTTTGAGGCAAAGACGATGGACAATGTTATTCAACGAAAAAATTAATTCTTCAGGGTGAAAATTGAGGATATAAGTGTGAACTTATATCAGTTGATATCTCGGTGCATTTTTAAGTTAGCGCAAATCTGATAACACAGATCGACGCAGCTTAAAAATCCGCATCGAATGCGCTATACTACATTTAGAAACGCTTAATACAAAAATTAGTTATGATCGTTTGAAAAATGATGCATTAGTGTATGTTGAGTTTCCATGTACACTCAACATTGCTTCCAAAAACATTTTGACAAAAATTTTTTCGAAACATTTCAAAATAATTTAGCAAAGAGTAGATGTTTTTAGATTCCTTTTTCTGAGGCAAAGACGATGGACAATGTTATTCAACGAAAAAATTAATTCTTCAGGGTGAAAATCGAGGATATAAGTGTGAACTTATATCAGTTGATATCTCGGTGCATTTTTAAGTTAGCGCAAATCTGATAACACAAATCGACGCAGCTTAAAAATCCGCATCGAATGCACTATACTACATTGAGAAACGCTTAATACAAAAATTAGTTATGATCGTTTGAAAAATGATGCAATAGTGTATGTTGAGTTTCCATGTACACTCAACATTGCTTCCAAAAACATTTTGACAAAAATTTTTTCGAAACATTTCAAAATAATTTAGCAAAAAGTAGATGTTTTTAGATTCCTTTTTTCAAGGCAAAGACGATGGACAATGTTATTCAACGAAAAAATTAATTCTTCAGGGAGAAAATCGAGGATATAAGTGTGAACTTATATCAGTTGATATCTCGGTGCATTTTTAAGCTAGCGCAAATATGATAACACAGATCGACGCAGCTTAAAAATCCGCATCGAATGCACTATACTACATTGAGAAACGCTTAATACAAAAATTTGTTATGATCGTTTGAAAAATGATGCATTAGTGTATGTTGAGTTTCCATGTACACTCAACATTGCTTCCAAAAACATTTTGACAAAAATTTTTTCGAAAAATTTCAAAATAATTTAGCAAAAAGTAGATGTTTTTAGATTCCTTTTTTCAAGGCAAAGACGATGGACAATGTTATTCAACGAAAAAATTAATTCTTCAGGGAGAAAATCGAGGATATAAGTGTGAACTTATATCAGTTGATATCTCGGTGCATTTTTAAGCTAGCGCAAATCTGATAACACAGATCGACGCAGCTTAAAAATCCGCATCGAGTGCACTATACTACATTGAGAAACGCTTAATACAAAAATTAGTTATGATCGTTTGAAAAATGATGCATTAGTGTATGTTGAGTTTCCATGTACACTCAACATTGCTTCCAAAAACATTTTGACAAAAATTTTTTCGAAAAATTTCAAAATAATTTAGCAAAAAGTAGATGTTTTTAGATTCCTTTTTTTGAGGCAAAGACGATGGACAATGTTATTCAACGAAAAAATTAATTCTTCAGGGTGAAAATTGAGGATATAAGTGTGAACTTATATCAGTTGATATCTCGGTGCATTTTTAAGTTAGCGCAAATCTGATAACACAAATCGACGCAGCTTAAAAATCCGCATCGAATGCACTATACTACATTGAGAAACGCTTAATACAAAAATTAGTTATGATCGTTTGAAAAATGATGCATTAGTGTATGTTGAGTTTCCATGTACACTCAACATTGCTTCCAAAAACATTTTGACAAAAATTTTTTCGAAAAATTTCAAAATAATTTAGCAAAAAGTAGATGTTTTTAGATTCCTTTTTTTGAGGCAAAGACGATGGACAATGTTATTCAACGAAAAAATTAATTCTTCAGGGTGAAAATTGAGGATATAAGTGTGAACTTATATCAGTTGATATCTCGGTGCATTTTTAAGTTAGCGCAAATCTGATAACACAGATCGACGCAGCTTAAAAATCCGCATCGAATGCGCTATACTACATTTAGAAACGCTTAATACAAAAATTAGTTATGATCGTTTGAAAAATGATGCATTAGTGTATGTTGAGTTTCCATGTACACTCAACATTGCTTCCAAAAACATTTTGACAAAAATTTTTTCGAAACATTTCAAAATAATTTAGCAAAGAGTAGATGTTTTTAGATTCCTTTTTTTGAGGCAAAGACGATGGACAATGTTATTCAACGAAAAAATTAATTCTTCAGGGTGAAAATCGAGGATATAAGTGTGAACTTATATCAGTTGATATCTCGGTGCATTTTTAAGTTAGCGCAAATCTGATAACACAAATCGACGCAGCTTAAAAATCCGCATCGAATGCACTATACTACATTGAGAAACGCTTAATACAAAAATTAGTTATGATCGTTTGAAAAATGATGCAATAGTGTATGTTGAGTTTCCATGTACACTCAACATTGCTTCCAAAAACATTTTGACAAAAATTTTTTCGAAACATTTCAAAATAATTTAGCAAAAAGTAGATGTTTTTAGATTCCTTTTTTCAAGGCAAAGACGATGGACAATGTTATTCAACGAAAAAATTAATTCTTCAGGGAGAAAATCGAGGATATAAGTGTGAACTTATATCAGTTGATATCTCGGTGCATTTTTAAGCTAGCGCAAATCTGATAACACAAATCGACGCAGCTTAAAAATCCGCATCGAATGCACTATACTACATTGAGAAACGCTTAATACAAAAATTAGTTATGATCGTTTGAAAAATGATGCATTAGTGTATGTTGAGTTTCCATGTACACTCAACATTGCTTCCAAAAACATTTTGACAAAATTTTTTTTGAAAAATTTCAAAATAATTTAGCAAAAAGTAGATGTTTTTAGATTCCATTTTTCAAAGCAAAGACGATGGACAATGTTATTCAACGAAAAAATTAATTCTTCAGGGTGAAAATCGAGGATATAAGTGTGAACTTATATCAGTTGATATCTCGGTGCATTTTTAAGTTAGCGCAAATCTGATAACACAGATCGACGCAGCTTAAAAATTCGGATCGAATGCACTATACTACATTGAGAAACGCTTAATACAAAAATTAGTTATGATCGTTTGAAAAATGATGCATTAGTGTATGTTGAGTTTCCATGTACACTCAACATTGCTTCCAAAAACATTTTGACAAAAATTTTTTCGAAACATTTCAAAATAATTTAGCAAAGAGTAGATGTTTTTAGATTCCTTTTTTTGAGGCAAAGACGATGGACAATGTTATTCAACGAAAAAATTAATTCTTCAGGGTGAAAATCGAGGATATAAGTGTGAACTTATATCAGTTGATATCTCGGTGCATTTTTAAGTTAGCGCAAATCTGATAACACAAATCGACGCAGCTTAAAAATCCGCATCGAATGCACTATACTACATTGAGAAACGCTTAATACAAAAATTAGTTATGATCGTTTGAAAAATGATGCAATAGTGTATGTTGAGTTTCCATGTACACTCAACATTGCTTCCAAAAACATTTTGACAAAAATTTTTTCGAAACATTTCAAAATAATTTAGCAAAAAGTAGATGTTTTTAGATTCCTTTTTTCAAGGCAAAGACGATGGACAATGTTATTCAACGAAAAAATTAATTCTTCAGGGAGAAAATCGAGGATATAAGTGTGAACTTATATCAGTTGATATCTCGGTGCATTTTTAAGCTAGCGCAAATCTGATAACACAAATCGACGCAGCTTAAAAATCCGCATCGAATGCACTATACTACATTGAGAAACGCTTAATACAAAAATTAGTTATGATCGTTTGAAAAATGATGCATTAGTGTATGTTGAGTTTCCATGTACACTCAACATTGCTTCCAAAAACATTTTGACAAAATTTTTTTTGAAAAATTTCAAAATAATTTAGCAAAAAGTAGATGTTTTTAGATTCCATTTTTCAAAGCAAAGACGATGGACAATGTTATTCAACGAAAAAATTAATTCTTCAGGGTGAAAATCGAGGATATAAGTGTGAACTTATATCAGTTGATATCTCGGTGCATTTTTAAGTTAGCGCAAATCTGATAACACAGATCGACGCAGCTTAAAAATTCGGATCGAATGCACTATACTACATTGAGAAACGCTTAATACAAAAATTAGTTATGATCGTTTGAAAAATGATGCATTAGTGTATGTTGAGTTTCCATGTACACTCAACATTGCTTCCAAAAACATTTTGACAAAAATTTTTTCGAAAAATTTCAAAATAACTTAGCAAAAAGTAGATGTTTTTAGATTCCATTTTTCAAGGCAAAGACAATGGACAATGTTATTCAACGAAAAAAATGATTCTTCAGGGTGAAAATCGAGGATATAAGTGTGAACTTATATCAGTTGATATCTCGGTGCATTTTTAAGCTAGCGCAAATATGATAACACAGATCGACGCAGCTTAAAAATCCGCATCGAATGCACTATACTACATTGAGAAACGCTTAATACAAAAATTTGTTATGATCGTTTGAAAAATGATGCATTAGTGTATGTTGAGTTTCCATGTACACTCAACATTGCTTCCAAAAACATTTTGGCAAAAATTTTTTCGAAACATTTCGAAATAATTTAGCAAAAAGTAGATGTTTTTAGATTCCTTTTTTCAAGGCAAAGACGATGGACAATGTTATTCAACGAAAAAATTAATTCTTCAGGGTGAAAATCGAGGATATAAGTGTGAACTTATATCAGTTGATATCTCGGTGCATTTTTAAGCTAGCGCAAATCTGATAACACAGATCGACGCAGCTTAAAAATCCGCATCGAATGCACTATACTACATTGAGAAACGCTTAATACAAAAATTAGTTATGATCGTTTGAAAAATGATGCATTAGTGTATGTTGAGTTTCCATGTACACTCAACATTGCTTCCAAAAACATTTTGACAAAAAGTTTTTCGAAAAATTTCAAAATAATTTAGCAAAAAGTAGATGTTTTTAGATTTCTTTTTTCAAGGCAAAGACGATGGACAATGTTATTCAACGAAAAAAATGATTCTTCAGGGTGAAAATCGAGGATATAAGTGTGAACTTATATCAGTTGATATCTCGGTGCATTTTTAAGCTAGCGCAAATATGATAACACAGATCGACGCAGCTTAAAAATCCGCATCGAATGCACTATACTACATTGAGAAACGCTTAATACACAAATTAGTTATGATCGTTTGAAAAATGATGCATTAGTGTATGTTGAGTTTCCATGTACACTCAACATTGCTTCCAAAAACATTTTGACAAAAATTTTTTCGAAAAATTTCAAAATAATTTAGCAAAAAGTAGATGTTTTTAGATTCCATTTTTCAAGGCAAAGACGATGGACAATGTTATTCAACGAAAAAATTAATTATTCAGGGTGAAAATCGAGGATATAAGTGTGAACTTATATCAGTTGATATCTCGGTGCATTTTCAAGCTAGCGCAAATCTGATAACACAGATCGACGCAGCTTAAAAATCCGCATCGAATGCACTATACTACATTGAGAAACGCTTGATACAAAAATTAGTTATGATTGTTTGAAAAATGATGCATTAGTGTATGTTGAGTTTCCATGTACACTCAACATTGCTTCCAAAAACATTTTGACAAAAATTTTTTCGAAAAATTTCAAAATAATTTAGCAAAAAGTAGATGTTTTTAGATTTTTTTTTTCAAGGCAAAGACGATGGACAATGCTATTCAACGAAAAAATTAATTCTTCAGGGTGAAAATCGAGGATATAAGTGTGAACTTATATCAGTTGATATCTCGGTGCATTTTTGAGCTAGCGCAAATCTGATAACACAGATCGACGCAGCTTAAAAATCCGCATCGAATGCACTATACTGCATTGAAAAACGCTTGATACAAAAATTAGTTATGATTGTTTGAAAAATGATGCATTAGTGTATGTTGAGTTTCCATGTACACTCAACATTGCTTCCAAAAACATTTTGACAAAAATTTTTTCGAAAAATTTCAAAATAATTTAGCAAAAAGTAGATGTTTTTAGATTCCTTTTTTTAAGGCAAAGACGATGGACAATGTTATTCAACGAAAAAATTAATTCTTCAGGGTGAAAATCGAGGATATAAGTGTGAACTTATATCAGTTGATATCTCGGTGCACTTTTAAGTTAGCGCAAATCTGATAACACAGATCGACGCAGCTTAAAAATCCGCATCGAATGCACTATACTACATTGAGAAACGCTTAATACAAAAATTAGTTATGATCGTTTGAAAAATGATGCATTAGTGTATGTTGAGTTTCCATGTACACTCAACATTGCTTCCAAAAACATTTTGACAAAAATTTTTTCGAAACATTTCAAAATAATTTAGCAAAAAGTAGATGTTTTTAGATTCCTTTTTTTGAGGCAATGACGATGGACAATGTTATTCAACGAAAAAATTAATTCTTCAGGGTGAAAATTGAGGATATAAGTGTGAACTTATATCAGTTGATATCTCGGTGCATTTTTAAGCTAGCGCAAATCTGATAACACAAATCGACGCAGCTTAAAAATCCGCATCGAATGCACTATACTACATTGAGAAACGCTTAATACAAAAATTAGTTATGATCGTTTGAGAAATGATGCATTAGTGTATGTTGAGTTTCCATGTACACTCAACATTGCTTCCAAAAACATTTTGGCAAAAATTTTTTCGAAACATTTCAAAATAATTTAGCAAAAAGTAGATGTTTTTAGATTCCTTTTTTCAAGGCAAAGACGATGGACAATGTTATTCAACGAAAAAATTAATTCTTCAGGGTGAAAATCGAGGATATAAGTGTGAACTTATATCAGTTGATATCTCGGTGCATTTTTAAGCTAGCGCAAATCTGATAACACAGATCGACGCAGCTTAAAAATCCGCATCGAATGCACTATACTACATTGAGAAACGCTTAATACAAAAATTAGTTATGATCGTTTGAAAAATGATGCATTAGTGTATGTTGAGTTTCCATGTACACTCAACATTGCTTCCAAAAACATTTTGACAAAAAGTTTTTCGAAAAATTTCAAAATAATTTAGCAAAAAGTAGATGTTTTTAGATTTCTTTTCTCAAGGCAAAGACGATGGACAATGTTATTCAACGAAAAAATTAATTCTTCAGGGTGAAAATCGAGGATATAAGTGTGAACTTATATCAGTTGATATCTCGGTGCATTTTTAAGCTAGCGCAAATCTGATAACACAGATCGACGCAGCTTAAAAATCCGCATCGAATGCAATATACTACATTGAGAAACGCTTAATACAAAAATTAGTTATGATCGTTTGAAAAATGATGCATTAGTGTATGTTGAGTTTCCATGTACACTCAACATTGCTTCCAAAAACATTTTGACAAAAAGTTTTTCGAAAAATTTCAAAATAATTTAGCAAAAAGTAGATGTTTTTAGATTTCTTTTCTCAAGGCAAAGACGATGGACAATGTTATTCAACGAAAAAATTAATTCTTCAGGGTGAAAATCGAGGATATAAGTGTGAACTTATATCAGTTGATATCTCGGTGCATTTTTAAGCTAGCGCAAATCTGATAACACAGATCGACGCAGCTTAAAAATTCGCATCGAGTGCACTATACTACATTGAGAAACGCTTAATACAAAAATTAGTTATGATCGTTTGAAAAATGATGCATTAGTGTATGTTGAGTTTCCATGTACACTCAACATTGCTTCCAAAAACATTTTGACAAAAATTTTTTCGAAAAATTTCAAAATAATTTAGCAAAAAGTAGATGTTTTTAGATTCCATTTTTCAAAGCAAAGACGATGGACAATGTTATTCAACGAAAAAATTAATTCTTCAGGGTGAAAATCGAGGATATAAGTGTGAACTTATATCAGTTGATATCTCGGTGCACTTTTAAGTTAGCGCAAATCTGATAACACAGATCGACGCAGCTTAAAAATCCGCATCGAATGCAATATACTACATTGAGAAACGCTTAATACAAAAATTAGTTATGATCGTTTGAAAAATGATGCATTAGTGTATGTTGAGTTTCCATGTACACTCAACATTGCTTCCAAAAACATTTTGACAAAAATTTTTTCGAAACATTTCAAAATAATTTAGCAAAAAGTAGATGTTTTTAGATTCCTTTTTTTGAGGCAATGACGATGGACAATGTTATTCAACGAAAAAATTAATTCTTCAGGGTGAAAATTGAGGATATAAGTGTGAACTTATATCAGTTGATATCTCGGTGCATTTTTAAGCTAGCGCAAATCTGATAACACAAATCGACGCAGCTTAAAAATCCGCATCGAATGCACTATACTACATTGAAAAACGCTTAATACAAAAATTAGTTATGATCGTTTGAAAAATGATGCATTAGTGTATGTTGAGTTTCCATGTACACTCAACATTGCTTCCAAAAACATTTTGACAAAAATTTTTTCGAAAAATTTCAAAATAATTTAGCAAAAAGTAGATGTTTTTAGATTCCATTTTTCAAGGCAAAGACAATGGACAATGTTATTCAACGAAAAAAATGATTCTTCAGGGTGAAAATCGAGGATATAAGTGTGAACTTATATCAGTTGATATCTCGGTGCATTTTTAAGCTAGCGCAAATATGATAACACAGATCGACGCAGCTTAAAAATCCGCATCGAATGCACTATACTACATTGAGAAACGCTTAATACAAAAATTTGTTATGATCGTTTGAAAAATGATGCATTAGTGTATGTTGAGTTTCCATGTACACTCAACATTGCTTCCAAAAACATTTTGACAAAAATTTTTTCGAAACATTTCAAAATAATTTAGCAAAAAGTAGATGTTTTTAGATTCCTTTTTTCAAGGCAAAGACGATGGACAATGTTATTCAACGAAAAAATTAATTCTTCAGGGTGAAACTCGAGGATATAAGTGTGAACTTATATCAGTTGATATCTCGGTGCATTTTTAAGCTAGCGCAAATCTGATAACACAAATCGACGCAGCTTAAAAATCCGCATCGAATGCACTATACTACATTGAGAAACGCTTAATACAAAAATTAGTTATGATCGTTTGAAAAATGATGCATTAGTGTATGTTGAGTTTCCATGTACACTCAACATTGCTTCCAAAAACATTTTGACAAAAATTTTTTCGAAAAATTTCAAAATAATTTAGCAAAAAGTAGATGTTTTTAGATTTCATTTTTCAAGGCAAAGACGATAGACAATGTTATTCAACGAAAAAATTAATTCTTCAGGGTGAAAATCGAGGATATAAGTGTGAACTTATATCAGTTGATATCTCGGTGCATTTTTCAGCTAGCGCAAATCTGATAACACAGATCGACGCAGCTTAAAAATCCGCATCGAATGCACTATACTACATTGAAAAACGCTTAATACAAAAATTAGTTATGATCGTTTGAAAAATGATGCATTAGTGTATGTTGAGTTTCCATGTACACTCAACATTGCTTCCAAAAACATTTTGACAAAAATTTTTTCGAAAAATTTCAAAATAATTTAGCAAAAAGTAGATGTTTTTAGATTCCATTTTTCAAGGCAAAGACAATGGACAATGTTATTCAACGAAAAAAATGATTCTTCAGGGTGAAAATCGAGGATATAAGTGTGAACTTATATCAGTTGATATCTCGGTGCATTTTTAAGCTAGCGCAAATATGATAACACAGATCGACGCAGCTTAAAAATCCGCATCGAATGCACTATACTACATTGAGAAACGCTTAATACAAAAATTTGTTATGATCGTTTGAAAAATGATGCATTAGTGTATGTTGAGTTTCCATGTACACTCAACATTGCTTCCAAAAACATTTTGACAAAAATTTTTTCGAAACATTTCAAAATAATTTAGCAAAAAGTAGATGTTTTTAGATTCCTTTTTTCAAGGCAAAGACGATGGACAATGTTATTCAACGAAAAAATTATTTCTTCAGGGTGAAAATCGAGGATATAAGTGTGAACTTATATCAGTTGATATCTCGGTGCATTTTTAAGCTAGCGCAAATCTGATAACACAAATCGACGCAGCTTAAAAATCCGCATCGAATGCACTATACTACATTGAGAAACGCTTAATACAAAAATTAGTTATGATCGTTTGAAAAATGATGCATTAGTGTATGTTGAGTTTCCATGTACACTCAACATTGCTTCCAAAAACATTTTGACAAAAATTTTTTCGAAAAATTTCAAAATAATTTAGCAAAAAGTAGATGTTTTTAGATTTCATTTTTCAAGGCAAAGACGATAGACAATGTTATTCAACGAAAAAATTAATTCTTCAGGGTGAAAATCGAGGATATAAGTGTGAACTTATATCAGTTGATATCTCGGTGCATTTTTCAGCTAGCGCAAATCTGATAACACAGATCGACGCAGCTTAAAAATCCGCATCGAATGCACTATACTACATTGAAAAACGCTTAATACAAAAATTAGTTATGATCGTTTGAAAAATGATGCATTAGTGTATGTTGAGTTTCCATGTACACTCAACATTGCTTCCAAAAACATTTTGACAAAAATTTTTTCGAAAAATTTCAAAATAATTTAGCAAAAAGTAGATGTTTTTAGATTCCATTTTTCAAGGCAAAGACAATGGACAATGTTATTCAACGAAAAAAATGATTCTTCAGGGTGAAAATCGAGGATATAAGTGTGAACTTATATCAGTTGATATCTCGGTGCATTTTTAAGCTAGCGCAAATATGATAACACAGATCGACGCAGCTTAAAAATCCGCATCGAATGCACTATACTACATTGAGAAACGCTTAATACAAAAATTTGTTATGATCGTTTGAAAAATGATGCATTAGTGTATGTTGAGTTTCCATGTACACTCAACATTGCTTCCAAAAACATTTTGACAAAAATTTTTTCGAAACATTTCAAAATAATTTAGCAAAAAGTAGATGTTTTTAGATTCCTTTTTTCAAGGCAAAGACGATGGACAATGTTATTCAACGAAAAAATTAATTCTTCAGGGTGAAAATCGAGGATATAAGTGTGAACTTATATCAGTTGATATCTCGGTGCATTTTTAAGCTAGCGCAAATCTGATAACACAAATCGACGCAGCTTAAAAATCCGCATCGAATGCACTATACTACATTGAGAAACGCTTAATACAAAAATTAGTTATGATCGTTTGAAAAATGATGCATTAGTGTATGTTGAGTTTCCATGTACACTCAACATTGCTTCCAAAAACATTTTGACAAAAATTTTTTCGAAAAATTTCAAAATAATTTAGCAAAAAGTAGATGTTTTTAGATTTCATTTTTCAAGGCAAAGACGATAGACAATGTTATTCAACGAAAAAATTAATTCTTCAGGGTGAAAATCGAGGATATAAGTGTGAACTTATATCAGTTGATATCTCGGTGCATTTTTAAGCTAGCGCAAATCTGAAAACACAGATCGACGCAGCTTAAAAATCCGCATCGAATGCACTATACTACATTGAGAAACGCTTAATACAAAAATTTGTTATGATCGTTTGAAAAATGATGCATTAGTGTATGTTGAGTTTCCATGTACACTCAACATTGCTTCCAAAAACATTTTGACAAAAATTTTTTCGAAACATTTCAAAATAATTTAGCAAAAAGTAGATGTTTTTAGATTCCTTTTTTCAAGGCAAAGACGATGGACAATGTTATTCAACGAAAAAATTAATTCTTCAGGGTGAAAATCGAGGATATAAGTGTGAACTTATATCAGTTGATATCTCGGTGCATTTTTAAGCTAGCGCAAATCTGATAACACAGATCGACGCAGCTTAAAAATCCGCATCGAATGCACTATACTACATTGAGAAACGCTTAATACAAAAATTTGTTATGATCGTTTGAAAAATGATGCATTAGTGTATGTTGAGTTTCCATGTACACTCAACATTGCTTCCAAAAACATTTTGACAAAAATTTTTTCGAAACATTTCAAATAATTTAGCAAAAAGTAGATGTTTTTAGATTCCTTTTTTCAAGGCAAAGACGATAGACAATGTTATTCAACGAAAAAATTAATTCTTCAGGGTGAAAATCGAGGATATAAGTGTGAACTTATATCAGTTGATATCTCGGTGCATTTTTAAGCTAGCGCAAATCTGATAACACAGATCGACGCAGCTTAAAAATCCGCATCGAATGCACTATACTACATTGAGAAACGCTTAATACAAAAATTTGTTATGATCGTTTGAAAAATGATGCATTAGTGTATGTTGAGTTTCCATGTACACTCAACATTGCTTCCAAAAACATTTTGACAAAAATTTTTTCGAAACATTTCAAAATAATTTAGCAAAAAGTAGATGTTTTTAGATTTCTTTTTTCAAGGCAAAGACGATGGACAATGTTATTCAACGAAAAAATTAATTCTTCAGGGTGAAAATCGAGGATATAAGTGTGAACTTATATCAGTTGATATCTCGGTGCATTTTTAAGCTAGCGCAAATCTGATAACACAAATCGACGCAGCTTAAAAATCCGCATCGAATGCACTATACTACATTGAGAAACGCTTAATACAAAAATTAGTTATGATCGTTTGAAAAATGATGCATTAGTGTATGTTGAGTTTCCATGTACACTCAACATTGCTTCCAAAAACATTTTGACAAAAATTTTTTCGAAAAATTTCAAAATAATTTAGCAAAAAGTAGATGTTTTTAGATTTCATTTTTCAAGGCAAAGACGATAGACAATGTTATTCAACGAAAAAATTAATTCTTCAGGGTGAAAATCGAGGATATAAGTGTGAACTTATATCAGTTGATATCTCGGTGCATTTTTAAGTTAGCGCAAATCTGATAACACAGATCGACGCAGCTTAAAAATCCGCATCGAATGCACTATACTACATTGAGAAACGCTTAATACAAAAATTTGTTATGATCGTTTGAAAAATGATGCATTAGTGTATGTTGAGTTTCCATGTACACTCAACATTGCTTCCAAAAACATTTTGACAAAAATTTTTTCGAAACATTTCAAAATAATTTAGCAAAAAGTAGATGTTTTTAGATTCCTTTTTTCAAGGCAAAGACGATGGACAATGTTATTCAACGAAAAAATTAATTCTTCAGGGTGAAAATCGAGGATATAAGTGTGAACTTATATCAGTTGATATCTCGGTGCATTTTTAAGCTAGCGCAAATCTGATAACACAGATCGACGCAGCTTAAAAATCCGCATCGAATGCACTATACTACATTGAGAAACGCTTAATACAAAAATTTGTTATGATCGTTTGAAAAATGATGCATTAGTGTATGTTGAGTTTCCATGTACACTCAACATTGCTTCCAAAAACATTTTGACAAAAATTTTTTCGAAACATTTCAAAATAATTTAGCAAAAAGTAGATGTTTTTAGATTCCTTTTTTCAAGGCAAAGACGATAGACAATGTTATTCAACGAAAAAATTAATTCTTCAGGGTGAAAATCGAGGATATAAGTGTGAACTTATATCAGTTGATATCTCGGTGCATTTTTAAGCTAGCGCAAATCTGATAACACAGATCGACGCAGCTTAAAAATCCGCATCGAATGCACTATACTACATTGAGAAACGCTTAATACAAAAATTTGTTATGATCGTTTGAAAAATGATGCATTAGTGTATGTTGAGTTTCCATGTACACTCAACATTGCTTCCAAAAACATTTTGACAAAAATTTTTTCGAAACATTTCAAAATAATTTAGCAAAAAGTAGATGTTTTTAGATTCCTTTTTTCAAGGCAAAGACGATGGACAATGTTATTCAACGAAAAAATTAATTCTTCAGGGTGAAAATCGAGGATATAAGTGTGAACTTATATCAGTTGATATCTCGGTGCATTTTTAAGCTAGCGCAAATCTGATAAAACAGATCGACGCAGCTTAAAAATCCGCATCGAATGCACTATACTACATTGAGAAACGCTTAATACAAAAATTTGTTATGATCGTTTGAAAAATGATGCATTAGTGTATGTTGAGTTTCCATGTACACTCAACATTGCTTCCAAAAACATTTTGACAAAAATTTTTTCGAAACATTTCAAAATAATTTAGCAAAAAGTAGATGTTTTTAGATTCCTTTTTTCAAGGCAAAGACGATAGACAATGTTATTCAACGAAAAAATTAATTCTTCAGGGTGAAAATCGAGGATATAAGTGTGAACTTATATCAGTTGATATCTCGGTGCATTTTTAAGCTAGCGCAAATCTGATAACACAGATCGACGCAGCTTAAAAATCCGCATCGAATGCACTATACTACATTGAGAAACGCTTAATACAAAAATTTGTTATGATCGTTTGAAAAATGATGCATTAGTGTATGTTGAGTTTCCATGTACACTCAACATTGCTTCCAAAAACATTTTGACAAAAATTTTTTCGAAACATTTCAAAATAATTTAGCAAAAAGTAGATGTTTTTAGATTCCTTTTTTCAAGGCAAAGACGATGGACAATGTTATTCAACGAAAAAATTAATTCTTCAGGGTGAAAATCGAGGATATAAGTGTGAACTTATATCAGTTGATATCTCGGTGCATTTTTAAGCTAACGCAAATCTGATAACACAGATCGACGCAGCTTAAAAATCCGCATCGAATGCACTATACTACATTGAGAAACGCTTAATACAAAAATTTGTTATGATCGTTTGAAAAATGATGCATTAGTGTATGTTGAGTTTCCATGTACACTCAACATTGCTTCCAAAAACATTTTGACAAAAATTTTTTCGAAACATTTCAAAATAATTTAGCAAAAAGTAGATGTTTTTAGATTCCTTTTTTCAAGGCAAAGACGATGGACAATGTTATTCAACGAAAAAATTAATTCTTCAGGGTGAAAATCGAGGATATAAGTGTGAACTTATATCAGTTGATATCTCGGTGCATTTTTAAGCTAGCGCAAATCTGATAACACAAATCGACGCAGCTTAAAAATCCGCATCGAATGCACTATACTACATTGAGAAACGCTTAATACAAAAATTAGTTATGATCGTTTGAAAAATGATGCATTAGTGTATGTTGAGTTTCCATGTACACTCAACATTGCTTCCAAAAACATTTTGACAAAAATTTTTTCGAAAAATTTCAAAATAATTTAGCAAAAAGTAGATGTTTTTAGATTTCATTTTTCAAGGCAAAGACGATAGACAATGTTATTCAACGAAAAAATTAATTCTTCAGGGTGAAAATCGAGGATATAAGTGTGAACTTATATCAGTTGATATCTCGGTGCATTTTTAAGCTAGCGCAAATCTGATAACACAGATCGACGCAGCTTAAAAATCCGCATCGAATGCACTATACTACATTGAGAAACGCTTAATACAAAAATTTGTTATGATCGTTTGAAAAATGATGCATTAGTGTATGTTGAGTTTCCATGTACACTCAACATTGCTTCCAAAAACATTTTGACAAAAATTTTTTCGAAACATTTCAAAATAATTTAGCAAAAAGTAGATGTTTTTAGATTCCTTTTTTCAAGGCAAAGACGATGGACAATGTTATTCAACGAAAAAATTAATTCTTCAGGGTGAAAATCGAGGATATAAGTGTGAACTTATATCAGTTGATATCTCGGTGCATTTTTAAGCTAGCGCAAATCTGATAACACAGATCGACGCAGCTTAAAAATCCGCATCGAATGCACTATACTACATTGAGAAACGCTTAATACAAAAATTTGTTATGATCGTTTGAAAAATGATGCATTAGTGTATGTTGAGTTTCCATGTACACTCAACATTGCTTCCAAAAACATTTTGACAAAAATTTTTTCGAAACATTTCAAAATAATTTAGCAAAAAGTAGATGTTTTTAGATTCCTTTTTTCAAGGCAAAGACGATGGACAATGTTATTCAACGAAAAAATTAATTCTTCAGGGTGAAAATCGAGGATATAAGTGTGAACTTATATCAGTTGATATCTCGGTGCATTTTTAAGCTAGCGCAAATCTGATAACACAAATCGACGCAGCTTAAAAATCCGCATCGAATGCACTATACTACATTGAGAAACGCTTAATACAAAAATTAGTTATGATCGTTTGAAAAATGATGCATTAGTGTATGTTGAGTTTCCATGTACACTCAACATTGCTTCCAAAAACATTTTGACAAAAATTTTTTCGAAAAATTTCAAAATAATTTAGCAAAAAGTAGATGTTTTTAGATTTCATTTTTCAAGGCAAAGACAATAGACAATGTTATTCAACGAAAAAATTAATTCTTCAGGGTGAAAATCGAGGATATAAGTGTGAACTTATATCAGTTGATATCTCGGTGCATTTTTAAGCTAGCGCAAATCTGATAACACAGATCGACGCAGCTTAAAAATCCGCATCGAATGCACTATACTACATTGAGAAACGCTTAATACAAAAATTTGTTATGATCGTTTGAAAAATGATGCATTAGTGTATGTTGAGTTTCCATGTACACTCAACATTGCTTCCAAAAACATTTTGACAAAAATTTTTTCGAAACATTTCAAAATAATTTAGCAAAAAGTAGATGTTTTTAGATTCCTTTTTTCAAGGCAAAGACGATGGACAATGTTATTCAACGAAAAAATTAATTCTTCAGGGTGAAAATCGAGGATATAAGTGTGAACTTATATCAGTTGATATCTCGGTGCATTTTTAAGCTAGCGCAAATCTGATAACACAGATCGACGCAGCTTAAAAATCCGCATCGAATGCACTATACTACATTGAGAAACGCTTAATACAAAAATTTGTTATGATCGTTTGAAAAATGATGCATTAGTGTATGTTGAGTTTCCATGTACACTCAACATTGCTTCCAAAAACATTTTGACAAAAATTTTTTCGAAACATTTCAAAATAATTTAGCAAAAAGTAGATGTTTTTAGATTCCTTTTTTCAAGGCAAAGACGATAGACAATGTTATTCAACGAAAAAATTAATTCTTCAGGGTGAAAATCGAGGATATAAGTGTGAACTTATATCAGTTGATATCTCGGTGCATTTTTAAGCTAGCGCAAATCTGATAACACAGATCGACGCAGCTTAAAAATCCGCATCGAATGCACTATACTACATTGAGAAACGCTTAATACAAAAATTTGTTATGATCGTTTGAAAAATGATGCATTAGTGTATGTTGAGTTTCCATGTACACTCAACATTGCTTCCAAAAACATTTTGACAAAAATTTTTTCGAAACATTTCAAAATAATTTAGCAAAAAGTAGATGTTTTTAGATTCCTTTTTTCAAGGCAAAGACGATGGACAATGTTATTCAACGAAAAAATTAATTCTTCAGGGTGAAAATCGAGGATATAAGTGTGAACTTATATCAGTTGATATCTCGGTGCATTTTTAAGCTAGCGCAAATCTGATAACACAGATCGACGCAGCTTAAAAATCCGCATCGAATGCACTATACTACATTGAGAAACGCTTAATACAAAAATTTGTTATGATCGTTTGAAAAATGATGCATTAGTGTATGTTGAGTTTCCATGTACACTCAACATTGCTTCCAAAAACATTTTGACAAAAATTTTTTCGAAACATTTCAAAATAATTTAGCAAAAAGTAGATGTTTTTAGATTCCTTTTTTCAAGGCAAAGACGATGGACAATGTTATTCAACGAAAAAATTAATTCTTCAGGGTGAAAATCGAGGATATAAGTGTGAACTTATATCAGTTGATATCTCGGTGCATTTTTAAGCTAGCGCAAATCTGATAACACAAATCGACGCAGCTTAAAAATCCGCATCGAATGCACTATACTACATTGAGAAACGCTTAATACAAAAATTAGTTATGATCGTTTGAAAAATGATGCATTAGTGTATGTTGAGTTTCCATGTACACTCAACATTGCTTCCAAAAACATTTTGACAAAAATTTTTTCGAAAAATTTCAAAATAATTTAGCAAAAAGTAGATGTTTTTAGATTTCATTTTTCAAGGCAAAGACGATAGACAATGTTATTCAACGAAAAAATTAATTCTTCAGGGTGAAAATCGAGGATATAAGTGTGAACTTATATCAGTTGATATCTCGGTGCATTTTTAAGCTAGCGCAAATCTGATAACACAGATCGACGCAGCTTAAAAATCCGCATCGAATGCACTATACTACATTGAGAAACGCTTAATACAAAAATTTGTTATGATCGTTTGAAAAATGATGCATTAGTGTATGTTGAGTTTCCATGTACACTCAACATTGCTTCCAAAAACATTTTGACAAAAATTTTTTCGAAACATTTCAAAATAATTTAGCAAAAAGTAGATGTTTTTAGATTCCTTTTTTCAAGGCAAAGACGATGGACAATGTTATTCAACGAAAAAATTAATTCTTCAGGGTGAAAATCGAGGATATAAGTGTGAACTTATATCAGTTGATATCTCGGTGCATTTTTAAGCTAGCGCAAATCTGATAACACAGATCGACGCAGCTTAAAAATCCGCATCGAATGCACTATACTACATTGAGAAACGCTTAATACAAAAATTTGTTATGATCGTTTGAAAAATGATGCATTAGTGTATGTTGAGTTTCCATGTACACTCAACATTGCTTCCAAAAACATTTTGACAAAAATTTTTTCGAAACATTTCAAAATAATTTAGCAAAAAGTAGATGTTTTTAGATTCCTTTTTTCAAGGCAAAGACGATGGACAATGTTATTCAACGAAAAAATTAATTCTTCAGGGTGAAAATCGAGGATATAAGTGTGAACTTATATCAGTTGATATCTCGGTGCATTTTTAAGCTAGCGCAAATCTGATAACACAAATCGACGCAGCTTAAAAATCCGCATCGAATGCACTATACTACATTGAGAAACGCTTAATACAAAAATTAGTTATGATCGTTTGAAAAATGATGCATTAGTGTATGTTGAGTTTCCATGTACACTCAACATTGCTTCCAAAAACATTTTGACAAAAATTTTTTCGAAAAATTTCAAAATAATTTAGCAAAAAGTAGATGTTTTTAGATTTCATTTTTCAAGGCAAAGACGATAGACAATGTTATTCAACGAAAAAATTAATTCTTCAGGGTGAAAATCGAGGATATAAGTGTGAACTTATATCAGTTGATATCTCGGTGCATTTTTAAGCTAGCGCAAATCTGATAACACAGATCGACGCAGCTTAAAAATCCGCATCGAATGCACTATACTACATTGAGAAACGCTTAATACAAAAATTAGTTATGATCGTTTGAAAAATGATGCATTAGTGTATGTTGAGTTTCCATGTACACTCAACATTGCTTCCAAAAACATTTTGACAAAAAGTTTTTCGAAAAATTTCAAAATAATTTAGCAAAAAGTAGATGTTTTTAGATTTCTTTTATCAAGGCAAAGACGATGGACAATGTTATTCAACGAAAAAATTAATTCTTCAGGGTGAAAATCGAGGATATAAGTGTGAACTTATATCAGTTGATATCTCGGTGCATTTTTAAGCTAGCGCAAATCTGATAACACAGATCGACGCAGCTTAAAAATCCGCATCGAGTGCACTATACTACATTGAAAAACGCTTAATACAAAAATTAGTTATGATCGTTTGAAAAATGATGCATTAGTGTATGTTGAGTTTCCATGTACACTCAACATTGCTTCCAAAAACATTTTGACAAAAAGTTTTTCGAAAAATTTCAAAATAATTTAGCAAAAAGTAGATGTTTTTAGATTTCTTTTTTCAAGGCAAAGACGATGGACAATGTTATTCAACGAAAAAATTAATTCTTCAGGGTGAAAATCGAGGATATAAGTGTGAACTTATATCAGTTGATATCTCGGTGCATTTTTAAGCTAGCGCAAATCTGATAACACAGATCGACGCAGCTTAAAAATCCGCATCGAGTGCACTATACTACATTGAAAAACGCTTAATACAAAAATTAGTTATGATCGTTTGAAAAATGATGCATTAGTGTATGTTGAGTTTCCATGTACACTCAACATTGCTTCCAAAAACATTTTGACAAAAATTTTTTCGAAAAATTTCAAAATAATTTAGCAAAAAGTAGATGTTTTTAGATTCCATTTTTCAAAGCAAAGACGATGGACAATGTTATTCAACGAAAAAATTAATTCTTCAGGGTGAAAATCGAGGATATAAGTGTGAACTTATATCAGTTGATATCTCGGTGCATTTTTAAGCTAGCGCAAATCTGATAACACAAATCGACGCAGCTTGAAAATCCGCATCGAATGCACTATACTACATTGAGAAACGCTTAATACAAAAATTAGTTATGATCGTTTGAAAAATGATGCATTAGTGTATGTTGAGTTTCCATGTACACTCAACATTGCTTCCAAAAACATTTTGACAAAAATTTTTTCGAAAAATTTCAAAATAATTTAGCAAAAAGTAGATGTTTTTAGATTCCATTTTTCAAGGCAAAGACGATAGACAATGTTATTCAACGAAAAAATTAATTCTTCAGGGTGAAAATCGAGGATATAAGTGTGAACTTATATCAGTTGATATCTCGGTGCATTTTTAAGCTAGCGCAAATCTGATAACACAGATCGACGCAGCTTAAAAATCCGCATCGAATGCACTATACTACATTGAGAAACGCTTAATACAAAAATTTGTTATGATCGTTTGAAAAATGATGCATTAGTGTATGTTGAGTTTCCATGTACACTCAACATTGCTTCCAAAAACATTTTGACAAAAATTTTTTCGAAACATTTCAAAATAATTTAGCAAAAAGTAGATGTTTTTAGATTCCTTTTTTCAAGGCAAAGACGATGGACAATGTTATTCAACGAAAAAATTAATTCTTCAGGGTGAAAATCGAGGATATAAGTGTGAACTTATATCAGTTGATATCTCGGTGCATTTTTAAGCTAGCGCAAATCTGATAACACAAATCGACGCAGCTTAAAAATCCGCATCGAATGCACTATACTACATTGAGAAACGCTTAATACAAAAATTAGTTATGATCGTTTGAAAAATGATGCATTAGTGTATGTTGAGTTTCCATGTACACTCAACATTGCTTCCAAAAACATTTTGACAAAAATTTTTTCGAAAAATTTCAAAATAATTTAGCAAAAAGTAGATGTTTTTAGATTTCATTTTTCAAGGCAAAGACGATAGACAATGTTATTCAACGAAAAAATTAATTCTTCAGGGTGAAAATCGAGGATATAAGTGTGAACTTATATCAGTTGATATCTCGGTGCATTTTTAAGCTAGCGCAAATCTGATAACACAGATCGACGCAGCTTAAAAATCCGCATCGAATGCACTATACTACATTGAGAAACGCTTAATACAAAAATTAGTTATGATCGTTTGAAAAATGATGCATTAGTGTATGTTGAGTTTCCATGTACACTCAACATTGCTTCCAAAAACATTTTGACAAAAATTTTTTCGAAAAATTTCAAAATAATTTAGCAAAAAGTAGATGTTTTTAGATTTCATTTTTCAAGGCAAAGACGATAGACAATGTTATTCAACGAAAAAATTAATTCTTCAGGGTGAAAATCGAGGATATAAGTGTGAACTTATATCAGTTGATATCTCGGTGCATTTTTAAGCTAGCGCAAATCTGATAACACAAATCGACGCAGCTTAAAAATCCGCATCGAATGCACTATACTACATTGAGAAACGCTTCATACAAAAATTAGTTATGATCGTTTGAAAAATGATGCATTAGTGTATGTTGAGTTTCCATGTACACTCAACATTGCTTCCAAAAACATTTTGACAAAAATTTTTTCGAAAAATTTCAAAATAATTTAGCAAATAGTAGATGTTTTTAGATTTCATTTTTCAAGGCAAAGACGATAGACAATGTTATTCAACGAAAAAATTAATTCTTCAGGGTGAAAATCGAGGATATAAGTGTGAACTTATATCAGTTGATATCTCGGTGCATTTTTAAGCTAGCGCAAATCTGATAACACAGATCGACGCAGCTTAAAAATCCGCATCGAATGCACTATACTACATTGAGAAACGCTTAATACAAAAATTAGTTATGATCGTTTGAAAAATGATGCATTAGTGTATGTTGAGTTTCCATGTACACTCAACATTGCTTCCAAAAACATTTTGACAAAAATTTTTTCGAAACATTTCAAAATAATTTAGCAAAAAGTAGATGTTTTTAGATTCCTTTTTTCAAGGCAAAGACGATGGACAATGTTATTCAACGAAAAAATTAATTCTTCAGGGTGAAAATCGAGGATATAAGTGTGAACTTATATCAGTTGATATCTCGGTGCATTTTTAAGCTAGCGCAAATCTGATAACACAAATCGACGCAGCTTAAAAATCCGCATCGAATGCACTATACTACATTGAGAAACGCTTAATACAAAAATTAGTTATGATCGTTTGAAAAATGATGCATTAGTGTATGTTGAGTTTCCATGTACACTCAACATTGCTTCCAAAAACATTTTGACAAAAATTTTTTCGAAAAATTTCAAAATAATTTAGCAAAAAGTAGATGTTTTTAGATTTCATTTTTCGAGGCAAAGACGATAGACAATGTTATTCAACGAAAAAATTAATTCTTCAGGGTGAAAATCGAGGATATAAGTGTGAACTTATATCAGTTGATATCTCGGTGCATTTTTAAGCTAGCGCAAATCTGATAACACAGATCGACGCAGCTTAAAAATCCGCATCGAATGCACTATACTACATTGAGAAACGCTTAATACAAAAATTAGTTATGATCGTTTGAAAAATGATGCATTAGTGTATGTTGAGTTTCCATGTACACTCAACATTGCTTCCAAAAACATTTTGACAAAAAGTTTTTCGAAAAATTTCAAAATAATTTAGCAAAAAGTAGATGTTTTTAGATTTCTTTTTTCAAGGCAAAGACGATGGACAATGTTATTCAACGAAAAAATTAATTCTTCAGGGTGAAAATCGAGGATATAAGTGTGAACTTATATCAGTTGATATCTCGGTGCATTTTTAAGCTAGCGCAAATCTGATAACACAGATCGACGCAGCTTAAAAATCCGCATCGAGTGCACTATACTACATTGAAAAACGCTTAATACAAAAATTAGTTATGATCGTTTGAAAAATGATGCATTAGTGTATGTTGAGTTTCCATGTACACTCAACATTGCTTCCAAAAACATTTTGACAAAAATATTTTCGAAAAATTTCAAAATAATTTAGCAAAAAGTAGATGTTTTTAGATTCCATTTTTCAAAGCAAAGACGATGGACAATGTTATTCAACGAAAAAATTAATTCTTCAGGGTGAAAATCGAGGATATAAGTGTGAACTTATATCAGTTGATATCTCGGTGCATTTTTAAGCTAGCGCAAATCTGATAACACAAATCGACGCAGCTTAAAAATCCGCATCGAATGCACTATACTACATTGAGAAACGCTTAATACAAAAATTAGTTATGATCGTTTGAAAAATGATGCATTAGTGTATGTTGAGTTTCCATGTACACTCAACATTGCTTCCAAAAACATTTTGACAAAAATTTTTTCGAAAAATTTCAAAATAATTTAGCAAAAAGTAGATGTTTTTAGATTCCATTTTTCAAGGCAAAGACGATGGACAATGTTATTCAACGAAAAAATTAATTCTTCAGGGTGAAAATCGAGGATATAAGTGTGAACTTATATCAGTTGATATCTCGGTGCATTTTTAAGCTAGCGCAAATCTGATAACACAAATCGACGCAGCTTAAAAATCCGCATCGAATGCACTATACTACATTGAGAAACGCTTAATACAAAAATTAGTTATGATCGTTTGAAAAATGATGCATTAGTGTATGTTGAGTTTCCATGTACACTCAACATTGCTTCCAAAAACATTTTGACAAAAATTTTTTCGAAAAATTTCAAAATAATTTAGCAAAAAGTAGATGTTTTTAGATTTCTTTTTTCAAGGCAAAGACGATGGACAATGTTATTCAACGAAAAAATTAATTCTTCAGGGTGAAAATCGAGGATATAAGTGTGAACTTATATCAGTTGATATCTCGGTGCATTTTTAAGCTAGCGCAAATCTGATAACACAGATCGACGCAGCTTAAAAATCCGCATCGAGTGCACTATACTACATTGAAAAACGCTTAATACAAAAATTAGTTATGATCGTTTGAAAAATGATGCATTAGTGTATGTTGAGTTTCCATGTACACTCAACATTGCTTCCAAAAACATTTTGACAAAAATTTTTTCGAAAAATTTCAAAATAATTTAGCAAAAAGTAGATGTTTTTAGATTCCATTTTTCAAAGCAAAGACGATGGACAATGTTATTCAACGAAAAAATTAATTCTTCAGGGTGAAAATCGAGGATATAAGTGTGAACTTATATCAGTTGATATCTCGGTGCATTTTTAAGCTAGCGCAAATCTGATAACACAAATCGACGCAGCTTAAAAATCCGCATCGAATGCACTATACTACATTGAGAAACGCTTAATACAAAAATTAGTTATGATCGTTTGAAAAATGATGCATTAGTGTATGTTGAGTTTCCATGTACACTCAACATTGCTTCCAAAAACATTTTGACAAAAATTTTTTCGAAAAATTTCAAAATAATTTAGCAAAAAGTAAATGTTTTTAGATTCCATTTTTCAAGGCAAAGACGATGGACAATGTTATTCAACGAAAAAATTAATTCTTCAGGGTGAAAATCGAGGATATAAGTGTGAACTTATATCAGTTGATATCTCGGTGCATTTTTAAGCTAGCGCAAATCTGATAACACAGATCGACGCAGCTTAAAAATCCGCATCGAATGCACTATACTACATTGAGAAACGCTTAATACAAAAATTAGTTATGATCGTTTGAAAAATGATGCATTAGTGTATGTTGAGTTTCCATGTACACTCAACATTGCTTCCAAAAACATTTTGACAAAAAGTTTTTCGAAAAATTTCAAAATAATTTAGCAAAAAGTAGATGTTTTTAGATTCCATTTTTCAAGGCAAAGACGATGGACAATGTTATTCAACGAAAAAATTAATTCTTTAGGGTGAAAATCGAGGATATAAGTGTGAACATATATCAGTTGATATCTCGGTGCATTTTTAAGCTAGCGCAAATCTGATAACACAAATCGACGCAGCTTAAAAATCCGCATCGAATGCACTATACTACATTGAGAAACGCTTAATACAAAAATTAGTTATGATCGTTTGAAAAATGATGCATTAGTGTATGTTGAGTTTCCATGTACACTCAACATTGCTTCCAAAAACATTTTGACAAAAATTTTTTCGAAAAATTTCAAAATAATTTAGCAAAAAGTAGATGTTTTTAGATTTCTTTTTTCAAGGCAAAGACGATGGACAATGTTATTCAACGAAAAAATTAATTCTTCAGGGTGAAAATCGAGGATATAAGTGTGAACTTATATCAGTTGATATCTCGGTGCATTTTTAAGCTAGCGCAAATCTGATAACACAGATCGACGCAGCTTAAAAATCCGCATCGAGTGCACTATACTACATTGAAAAACGCTTAATACAAAAATTAGTTATGATCGTTTGAAAAATGATGCATTAGTGTATGTTGAGTTTCCATGTACACTCAACATTGCTTCCAAAAACATTTTGACAAAAATTTTTTCGAAAAATTTCGAAATAATTTAGCAAAAAGTAGATGTTTTTAGATTCCATTTTTCAAAGCAAAGACGATGGACAATGTTATTCAACGAAAAAATTAATTCTTCAGGGTGAAAATCGAGGATATAAGTGTGAACTTATATCAGTTGATATCTCGGTGCATTTTTAAGCTAGCGCAAATCTGATAACACAAATCGACGCAGCTTAAAAATCCGCATCGAATGCACTATACTACATTGAGAAACGCTTAATACAAAAATTAGTTATGATCGTTTGAAAAATGATGCATTAGTGTATGTTGAGTTTCCATGTACACTCAACATTGCTTCCAAAAACATTTTGACAAAAATTTTTTCGAAAAATTTCAAAATAATTTAGCAAAAAGTAAATGTTTTTAGATTCCATTTTTCAAGGCAAAGACGATGGACAATGTTATTCAACGAAAAAATTAATTCTTCAGGGTGAAAATCGAGGATATAAGTGTGAACTTATATCAGTTGATATCTCGGTGCATTTTTAAGCTAGCGCAAATCTGATAACACAAATCGACGCAGCTTAAAAATCCGCATCGAATGCACTATACTACATTGAGAAACGCTTAATACAAAAATTAGTTATGATCGTTTGAAAAATGATGCATTAGTGTATGTTGAGTTTCCATGTACACTCAACATTGCTTCCAAAAACATTTTGACAAAAATTTTTTCGAAAAATTTCAAAATAATTTAGCAAAAAGTAGATGTTTTTAGATTCCATTTTTCAAAGCAAAGACGATGGACAATGTTATTCAACGAAAAAATTAATTCTTCAGGGTGAAAATCGAGGATATAAGTGTGAACTTATATCAGTTGATATCTCGGTGCATTTTTAAGCTAGCGCAAATCTGATAACACAAATCGACGCAGCTTAAAAATCCGCATCGAATGAACTATACTACATTGAGAAACGCTTAATACAAAAATTAGTTATGATCGTTTGAAAAATGATGCATTAGTGTATGTTGAGTTTCCATGTACACTCAACATTGCTTCCAAAAACATTTTGACAAAAATTTTTTCGAAAAATTTCAAAATAATTTAGCAAAAAGTAGATGTTTTTAGATTCCATTTTTCAAGGCAAAGACGATGGACAATGTTATTCAACGAAAAAATTAATTCTTCAGGGTGAAAATCGAGGATATAAGTGTGAACTTATATCAGTTGATATCTCGGTGCATTTTTAAGCTAGCGCAAATCTGATAACACAAATCGACGCAGCTTAAAAATCCGCATCGAATGCACTATACTACATTGAGAAACGCTTAATACAAAAATTAGTTATGATCGTTTGAAAAATGATGCATTAGTGTATGTTGAGTTTCCATGTACACTCAACATTGCTTCCAAAAACATTTTGACAAAAATTTTTTCGAAAAATTTCAAAATAATTTAGCAAAAAGTAGATGTTTTTAGATTCCATTTTTCAAGGCAAAGACAATGGACAATGTTATTCAACGAAAAAAATGATTCTTCAGGGTGAAAATCGAGGATATAAGTGTGAACTTATATCAGTTGATATCTCGGTGCATTTTTAAGCTAGCGCAAATATGATAACACAGATCGACGCAGCTTAAAAATCCGCATCGAATGCCTTATACTACATTGAGAAACGCTTAATACAAAAATTTGTTATGATCGTTTGAAAAATGATGCATTACTGTATGTTGAGTTTCCATGTACACTCAACATTGCTTCCAAAAACATTTTGACAAAAATTTTTTCGAAACATTTCAAAATAATTTAGCAAAAAGTAGATGTTTTTAGATTTCTTTTTTCAAGGCAAAGACGATGGACAATGTTATTCAACGAAAAAATTAATTCTTCAGGGTGAAAATCGAGGATATAAGTGTGAACTTATATCAGTTGATATCTCGGTGCATTTTTAAGCTAGCGCAAATCTGATAACACAGATCGACGCAGCTTAAAAATCCGCATCGAGTGCACTATACTACATTGAAAAACGCTTAATACAAAAATTAGTTATGATCGTTTGAAAAATGATGCATTAGTGTATGTTGAGTTTCCATGTACACTCAACATTGCTTCCAAAAACATTTTGACAAAAATTTTTTCGAAAAATTTCAAAATAATTTAGCAAAAAGTAGATGTTTTTAGATTCCATTTTTCAAAGCAAAGACGATGGACAATGTTATTCAACGAAAAAATTAATTCTTCAGGGTGAAAATCGAGGATATAAGTGTGAACTTATATCAGTTGATATCTCGGTGCATTTTTAAGCTAGCGCAAATCTGATAACACAAATCGACGCAGCTTAAAAATCCGCATCGAATGCACTATACTACATTGAGAAACGCTTAATACAAAAATTAGTTATGATCGTTTGAAAAATGATGCATTAGTGTATGTTGAGTTTCCATGTACACTCAACATTGCTTCCAAAAACATTTTGACAAAAATTTTTTCGAAAAATTTCAAAATAATTTAGCAAAAAGTAAATGTTTTTAGATTCCATTTTTCAAGGCAAAGACGATGGACAATGTTATTCAACGAAAAAATTAATTCTTCAGGGTGAAAATCGAGGATATAAGTGTGAACTTATATCAGTTGATATCTCGGTGCATTTTTAAGCTAGCGCAAATCTGATAACACAAATCGACGCAGCTTAAAAATCCGCATCGAATGCACTATACTACATTGAGAAACGCTTAATACAAAAATTAGTTATGATCGTTTGAAAAATGATGCATTAGTGTATGTTGAGTTTCCATGTACACTCAACATTGCTTCCAAAAACATTTTGACAAAAATTTTTTCGAAAAATTTCAAAATAATTTAGCAAAAAGTAGATGTTTTTAGATTCCATTTTTCAAGGCAAAGACGATGGACAATGTTATTCAACGAAAAAATTAATTCTTCAGGGTGAAAATCGAGGATATAAGTGTGAACTTATATCAGTTGATATCTCGGTGCATTTTTAAGCTAGCGCAAATCTGATAACACAAATCGACGCAGCTTAAAAATCCGCATCGAATGCACTATACTACATTGAGAAACGCTTAATACAAAAATTAGTTATGATCGTTTGAAAAATGATGCATTAGTGTATGTTGAGTTTCCATGTACACTCAACATTGCTTCCAAAAACATTTTGACAAAAATTTTTTCGAAAAATTTCAAAATAATTTAGCAAAAAGTAGATGTTTTTAGATTCCATTTTTCAAGGCAAAGACAATGGACAATGTTATTCAACGAAAAAAATGATTCTTCAGGGTGAAAATCGAGGATATAAGTGTGAACTTATATCAGTTGATATCTCGGTGCATTTTTAAGCTAGCGCAAATATGATAACACAGATCGACGCAGCTTAAAAATCCGCATCGAATGCCTTATACTACATTGAGAAACGCTTAATACAAAAATTTGTTATGATCGTTTGAAAAATGATGCATTACTGTATGTTGAGTTTCCATGTACACTCAACATTGCTTCCAAAAACATTTTGACAAAAATTTTTTCGAAACATTTCAAAATAATTTAGCAAAAAGTAGATGTTTTTAGATTCCTTTTTTCAAGGCAAAGACGATGGACAATGTTATTCAACGAAAAAATTAATTCTTCAGGGTGAAAATCGAGGATATAAGTGTGAACTTATATCAGTTGATATCTCGGTGCATTTTTAAGCTAGCGCAAATCTGATAACACAAATCGACGCAGCTTAAAAATCCGCATCGAATGCACTATACTACATTGAGAAACGCTTAATACAAAAATTAGTTATGATCGTTTGAAAAATGATGCATTAGTGTATGTTGAGTTTCCATGTACACTCAACATTGCTTCCAAAAACATTTTGACAAAAATTTTTTCGAAAAATTTCAAAATAATTTAGCAAAAAGTAGATGTTTTTAGATTTCATTTTTCAAGGCAAAGACGATAGACAATGTTATTCAACGAAAAAATTAATTCTTCAGGG
This sequence comes from Auanema rhodensis, assembly GCA_964057225.1. Lineage (NCBI taxonomy): Eukaryota > Metazoa > Nematoda > Chromadorea > Rhabditida > Rhabditidae > Auanema > Auanema rhodense. The sequence goes on from OZ059895.1 coordinate 628,128, forward strand.
TGAAAATCGAGGATATAAGTGTGAACTTATATCAGTTGATATCTCGGTGCATTTTTAAGCTAGCGCAAATCTGATAACACAGATCGACGCAGCTTAAAAATCCGCATCGAATGCACTATACTACATTGAGAAACGCTTAATACAAAAATTAGTTATGATCGTTTGAAAAATGATGCATTAGTGTATGTTGAGTTTCCATGTACACTCAACATTGCTTCCAAAAACATTTTGACAAAAAGTTTTTCGAAAAATTTCAAAATAATTTAGCAAAAAGTAGATGTTTTTAGATTTCTTTTTTCAAGGCAAAGACGATGGACAATGTTATTCAACGAAAAAATTAATTCTTCAGGGTGAAAATCGAGGATATAAGTGTGAACTTATATCAGTTGATATCTCGGTGCATTTTTAAGCTAGCGCAAATCTGATAACACAGATCGACGCAGCTTAAAAATCCGCATCGAGTGCACTATACTACATTGAAAAACGCTTAATACAAAAATTAGTTATGATCGTTTGAAAAATGATGCATTAGTGTATGTTGAGTTTCCATGTACACTCAACATTGCTTCCAAAAACATTTTGACAAAAATTTTTTCGAAAAATTTCAAAATAATTTAGCAAAAAGTAGATGTTTTTAGATTCCATTTTTCAAAGCAAAGACGATGGACAATGTTATTCAACGAAAAAATTAATTCTTCAGGGTGAAAATCGAGGATATAAGTGTGAACTTATATCAGTTGATATCTCGGTGCATTTTTAAGCTAGCGCAAATCTGATAACACAAATCGACGCAGCTTAAAAATCCGCATCGAATGCACTATACTACATTGAGAAACGCTTAATACAAAAATTAGTTATGATCGTTTGAAAAATGATGCATTAGTGTATGTTGAGTTTCCATGTACACTCAACATTGCTTCCAAAAACATTTTGACAAAAATTTTTTCGAAAAATTTCAAAATAATTTAGCAAAAAGTAGATGTTTTTAGATTCCATTTTTCAAGGCAAAGACAATGGACAATGTTATTCAACGAAAAAAATGATTCTTCAGGGTGAAAATCGAGGATATAAGTGTGAACTTATATCAGTTGATATCTCGGTGCATTTTTAAGCTAGCGCAAATATAATAACACAGATCGACGCAGCTTAAAAATCCGCATCGAATGCACTATACTACATTGAGAAACGCTTAATACAAAAATTTGTTATGATCGTTTGAAAAATGATGCATTAGTGTATGTTGAGTTTCCATGTACACTCAACATTGCTTCCAAAAACATTTTGACAAAAATTTTTTCGAAACATTTCAAAATAATTTAGCAAAAAGTAGATGTTTTTAGATTCCTTTTTTCAAGGCAAAGACGATGGACAATGTTATTCAACGAAAAAATTAATTCTTCAGGGTGAAAATCGAGGATATAAGTGTGAACTTATATCAGTTGATATCTCGGTGCATTTTTAAGCTAGCGCAAATCTGATAACACAAATCGACGCAGCTTAAAAATCCGCATCGAATGCACTATACTACATTGAGAAACGCTTAATACAAAAATTAGTTATGATCGTTTGAAAAATGATGCATTAGTGTATGTTGAGTTTCCATGTACACTCAACATTGCTTCCAAAAACATTTTGACAAAAATTTTTTCGAAAAATTTCAAAATAATTTAGCAGAAAGTAGATGTTTTTAGATTCCATTTTTCAAAGCAAAGACGATGGACAATGTTATTCAACGAAAAAATTAATTCTTCAGGGTGAAAATCGAGGATATAAGTGTGAACTTATATCAGTTGATATCTCGGTGCATTTTTAAGCTAGCGCAAATCTGATAACACAAATCGACGCAGCTTAAAAATCCGCATCGAATGCACTATACTACATTGAGAAACGCTTAATACAAAAATTAGTTATGATCGTTTGAAAAATGATGCATTAGTGTATGTTGAGTTTCCATGTACACTCAACATTGCTTCCAAAAACATTTTGACAAAAATTTTTTCGAAAAATTTCAAAATAATTTAGCAAAAAGTAGATGTTTTTAGATTCCATTTTTCAAGGCAAAGACAATGGACAATGTTATTCAACGAAAAAAATGATTCTTCAGGGTGAAAATCGAGGATATAAGTGTGAACTTATATCAGTTGATATCTCGGTGCATTTTTAAGCTAGCGCAAATATAATAACACAGATCGACGCAGCTTAAAAATCCGCATCGAATGCACTATACTACATTGAGAAACGCTTAATACAAAAATTTGTTATGATCGTTTGAAAAATGATGCATTAGTGTATGTTGAGTTTCCATGTACACTCAACATTGCTTCCAAAAACATTTTGACAAAAATTTTTTCGAAAAATTTCAAAATAATTTAGCAAAAAGTAAATGTTTTTAGATTCCATTTTTCAAGGCAAAGACGATGGACAATGTTATTCAACGAAAAAATTAATTCTTCAGGGTGAAAATCGAGGATATAAGTGTGAACTTATATCAGTTGATATCTCGGTGCATTTTTAAGCTAGCGCAAATCTGATAACACAAATCGACGCAGCTTAAAAATCCGCATCGAATGCACTATACTACATTGAGAAACGCTTAATACAAAAATTAGTTATGATCGTTTGAAAAATGATGCATTAGTGTATGTTGAGTTTCCATGTACACTCAACATTGCTTCCAAAAACATTTTGACAAAAATTTTTTCGAAAAATTTCAAAATAATTTAGCAAAAAGTAGATGTTTTTAGATTCCATTTTTCAAAGCAAAGACGATGGACAATGTTATTCAACGAAAAAATTAATTCTTCAGGGTGAAAATCGAGGATATAAGTGTGAACTTATATCAGTTGATATCTCGGTGCATTTTTAAGCTAGCGCAAATCTGATAACACAAATCGACGCAGCTTAAAAATCCGCATCGAATGAACTATACTACATTGAGAAACGCTTAATACAAAAATTAGTTATGATCGTTTGAAAAATGATGCATTAGTGTATGTTGAGTTTCCATGTACACTCAACATTGCTTCCAAAAACATTTTGACAAAAATTTTTTCGAAAAATTTCAAAATAATTTAGCAAAAAGTAGATGTTTTTAGATTCCATTTTTCAAGGCAAAGACGATGGACAATGTTATTCAACGAAAAAATTAATTCTTCAGGGTGAAAATCGAGGATATAAGTGTGAACTTATATCAGTTGATATCTCGGTGCATTTTTAAGCTAGCGCAAATCTGATAACACAAATCGACGCAGCTTAAAAATCCGCATCGAATGCACTATACTACATTGAGAAACGCTTAATACAAAAATTAGTTATGATCGTTTAAAAAATGATGCATTAGTGTATGTTGAGTTTCCATGTACACTCAACATTGCTTCCAAAAACATTTTGACAAAAATTTTTTCGAAAAATTTCAAAATAATTTAGCAAAAAGTAGATGTTTTTAGATTCCATTTTTCAAGGCAAAGACAATGGACAATGTTATTCAACGAAAAAAATGATTCTTCAGGGTGAAAATCGAGGATATAAGTGTGAACTTATATCAGTTGATATCTCGGTGCATTTTTAAGCTAGCGCAAATATGATAACACAGATCGACGCAGCTTAAAAATCCGCATCGAATGCCTTATACTACATTGAGAAACGCTTAATACAAAAATTTGTTATGATCGTTTGAAAAATGATGCATTACTGTATGTTGAGTTTCCATGTACACTCAACATTGCTTCCAAAAACATTTTGACAAAAATTTTTTCGAAACATTTCAAAATAATTTAGCAAAAAGTAGATGTTTTTAGATTCCTTTTTTCAAGGCAAAGACGATGGACAATGTTATTCAACGAAAAAATTAATTCTTCAGGGTGAAAATCGAGGATATAAGTGTGAACTTATATCAGTTGATATCTCGGTGCATTTTTAAGCTAGCGCAAATCTGATAACACAAATCGACGCAGCTTAAAAATCCGCATCGAATGCACTATACTACATTGAGAAACGCTTAATACAAAAATTAGTTATGATCGTTTGAAAAATGATGCATTAGTGTATGTTGAGTTTCCATGTACACTCAACATTGCTTCCAAAAACATTTTGACAAAAATTTTTTCGAAAAATTTCAAAATAATTTAGCAAAAAGTAGATGTTTTTAGATTTCATTTTTCAAGGCAAAGACGATAGACAATGTTATTCAACGAAAAAATTAATTCTTCAGGGTGAAAATCGAGGATATAAGTGTGAACTTATATCAGTTGATATCTCGGTGCATTTTTAAGCTAGCGCAAATCTGATAACACAGATCGACGCAGCTTAAAAATCCGCATCGAATGCACTATACTACATTGAGAAACGCTTAATACAAAAATTAGTTATGATCGTTTGAAAAATGATGCATTAGTGTATGTTGAGTTTCCATGTACACTCAACATTGCTTCCAAAAACATTTTGACAAAAAGTTTTTCGAAAAATTTCAAAATAATTTAGCAAAAAGTAGATGTTTTTAGATTTCTTTTTTCAAGGCAAAGACGATGGACAATGTTATTCAACGAAAAAATTAATTCTTCAGGGTGAAAATCGAGGATATAAGTGTGAACTTATATCAGTTGATATCTCGGTGCATTTTTAAGCTAGCGCAAATCTGATAACACAGATCGACGCAGCTTAAAAATCCGCATCGAGTGCACTATACTACATTGAAAAACGCTTAATACAAAAATTAGTTATGATCGTTTGAAAAATGATGCATTAGTGTATGTTGAGTTTCCATGTACACTCAACATTGCTTCCAAAAACATTTTGACAAAAATTTTTTCGAAAAATTTCAAAATAATTTAGCAAAAAGTAGATGTTTTTAGATTCCATTTTTCAAAGCAAAGACGATGGACAATGTTATTCAACGAAAAAATTAATTCTTCAGGGTGAAAATCGAGGATATAAGTGTGAACTTATATCAGTTGATATCTCGGTGCATTTTTAAGCTAGCGCAAATCTGATAACACAAATCGACGCAGCTTAAAAATCCGCATCGAATGCACTATACTACATTGAGAAACGCTTAATACAAAAATTAGTTATGATCGTTTGAAAAATGATGCATTAGTGTATGTTGAGTTTCCATGTACACTCAACATTGCTTCCAAAAACATTTTGACAAAAATTTTTTCGAAAAATTTCAAAATAATTTAGCAAAAAGTAGATGTTTTTAGATTCCATTTTTCAAGGCAAAGACAATGGACAATGTTATTCAACGAAAAAAATGATTCTTCAGGGTGAAAATCGAGGATATAAGTGTGAACTTATATCAGTTGATATCTCGGTGCATTTTTAAGCTAGCGCAAATATAATAACACAGATCGACGCAGCTTAAAAATCCGCATCGAATGCACTATACTACATTGAGAAACGCTTAATACAAAAATTTGTTATGATCGTTTGAAAAATGATGCATTAGTGTATGTTGAGTTTCCATGTACACTCAACATTGCTTCCAAAAACATTTTGACAAAAATTTTTTCGAAACATTTCAAAATAATTTAGCAAAAAGTAGATGTTTTTAGATTCCTTTTTTCAAGGCAAAGACGATGGACAATGTTATTCAACGAAAAAATTAATTCTTCAGGGTGAAAATCGAGGATATAAGTGTGAACTTATATCAGTTGATATCTCGGTGCATTTTTAAGCTAGCGCAAATCTGATAACACAAATCGACGCAGCTTAAAAATCCGCATCGAATGCACTATACTACATTGAGAAACGCTTAATACAAAAATTAGTTATGATCGTTTGAAAAATGATGCATTAGTGTATGTTGAGTTTCCATGTACACTGAACATTGCTTCCAAAAACATTTTGACAAAAATTTTTTCGAAAAATTTCAAAATAATTTAGCAGAAAGTAGATGTTTTTAGATTCCATTTTTCAAAGCAAAGACGATGGACAATGTTATTCAACGAAAAAATTAATTCTTCAGGGTGAAAATCGAGGATATAAGTGTGAACTTATATCAGTTGATATCTCGGTGCATTTTTAAGCTAGCGCAAATCTGATAACACAAATCGACGCAGCTTAAAAATCCGCATCGAATGCACTATACTACATTGAGAAACGCTTAATACAAAAATTAGTTATGATCGTTTGAAAAATGATGCATTAGTGTATGTTGAGTTTCCATGTACACTCAACATTGCTTCCAAAAACATTTTGACAAAAATTTTTTCGAAAAATTTCAAAATAATTTAGCAAAAAGTAGATGTTTTTAGATTCCATTTTTCAAGGCAAAGACAATGGACAATGTTATTCAACGAAAAAAATGATTCTTCAGGGTGAAAATCGAGGATATAAGTGTGAACTTATATCAGTTGATATCTCGGTGCATTTTTAAGCTAGCGCAAATATAATAACACAGATCGACGCAGCTTAAAAATCCGCATCGAATGCACTATACTACATTGAGAAACGCTTAATACAAAAATTTGTTATGATCGTTTGAAAAATGATGCATTAGTGTATGTTGAGTTTCCATGTACACTCAACATTGCTTCCAAAAACATTTTGACAAAAATTTTTTCGAAACATTTCAAAATAATTTAGCAAAAAGTAGATGTTTTTAGATTCCTTTTTTCAAGGCAAAGACGATGGACAATGTTATTCAACGAAAAAATTAATTCTTCAGGGTGAAAATCGAGGATATAAGTGTGAACTTATATCAGTTGATATCTCGGTGCATTTTTAAGCTAGCGCAAATCTGATAACACAAATCGACGCAGCTTAAAAATCCGCATCGAATGCACTATACTACATTGAGAAACGCTTAATACAAAAATTAGTTATGATCGTTTGAAAAATGATGCATTAGTGTATGTTGAGTTTCCATGTACACTCAACATTGCTTCCAAAAACATTTTGACAAAAATTTTTTCGAAAAATTTCAAAATAATTTAGCAAAAAGTAGATGTTTTTAGATTCCATTTTTCAAAGCAAAGACGATGGACAATGTTATTCAACGAAAAAATTAATTCTTCAGGGTGAAAATCGAGGATATAAGTGTGAACTTATATCAGTTGATATCTCGGTGCATTTTTAAGCTAGCGCAAATATAATAACACAGATCGACGCAGCTTAAAAATCCGCATCGAATGCACTATACTACATTGAGAAACGCTTAATACAAAAATTTGTTATGATCGTTTGAAAAATGATGCATTAGTGTATGTTGAGTTTCCATGTACACTCAACATTGCTTCCAAAAACATTTTGACAAAAATTTTTTCGAAACATTTCAAAATAATTTAGCAAAAAGTAGATGTTTTTAGATTCCTTTTTTCAAGGCAAAGACGATGGACAATGTTATTCAACGAAAAAATTAATTCTTCAGGGTGAAAATCGAGGATATAAGTGTGAACTTATATCAGTTGATATCTCGGTGCATTTTTAAGCTAGCGCAAATCTGATAACACAAATCGACGCAGCTTAAAAATCCGCATCGAATGCACTATACTACATTGAGAAACGCTTAATACAAAAATTAGTTATGATCGTTTGAAAAATGATGCATTAGTGTATGTTGAGTTTCCATGTACACTCAACATTGCTTCCAAAAACATTTTGACAAAAATTTTTTCGAAAAATTTCAAAATAATTTAGCAGAAAGTAGATGTTTTTAGATTCCATTTTTCAAAGCAAAGACGATGGACAATGTTATTCAACGAAAAAATTAATTCTTCAGGGTGAAAATCGAGGATATAAGTGTGAACTTATATCAGTTGATATCTCGGTGCATTTTTAAGCTAGCGCAAATCTGATAACACAAATCGACGCAGCTTAAAAATCCGCATCGAATGCACTATACTACATTGAGAAACGCTTAATACAAAAATTAGTTATGATCGTTTGAAAAATGATGCATTAGTGTATGTTGAGTTTCCATGTACACTCAACATTGCTTCCAAAAACATTTTGACAAAAATTTTTTCGAAAAATTTCAAAATAATTTAGCAAAAAGTAGATGTTTTTAGATTCCATTTTTCAAGGCAAAGACAATGGACAATGTTATTCAACGAAAAAAATGATTCTTCAGGGTGAAAATCGAGGATATAAGTGTGAACTTATATCAGTTGATATCTCGGTGCATTTTTAAGCTAGCGCAAAAATAATAACACAGATCGACGCAGCTTAAAAATCCGCATCGAATGCACTATACTACATTGAGAAACGCTTAATACAAAAATTTGTTATGATCGTTTGAAAAATGATGCATTAGTGTATGTTGAGTTTCCATGTACACTCAACATTGCTTCCAAAAACATTTTGACAAAAATTTTTTCGAAACATTTCAAAATAATTTAGCAAAAAGTAGATGTTTTTAGATTCCTTTTTTCAAGGCAAAGACGATGGACAATGTTATTCAACGAAAAAATTAATTCTTCAGGGTGAAAATCGAGGATATAAGTGTGAACTTATATCAGTTGATATCTCGGTGCATTTTTAAGCTAGCGCAAATCTGATAACACAAATCGACGCAGCTTAAAAAACCGCATCGAATGCACTATACTACATTGAGAAACGCTTAATACAAAAATTAGTTATGATCGTTTGAAAAATGATGCATTAGTGTATGTTGAGTTTCCATGTACACTCAACATTGCTTCCAAAAACATTTTGACAAAAATTTTTTCGAAAAATTTCAAAATAATTTAGCAAAAAGTAGATGTTTTTAGATTCCATTTTTCAAAGCAAAGACGATGGACAATGTTATTCAACGAAAAAATTAATTCTTCAGGGTGAAAATCGAGGATATAAGTGTGAACTTATATCAGTTGATATCTCGGTGCATTTTTAAGCTAGCGCAAATCTGATAACACAAATCGACGCAGCTTAAAAATCCGCATCGAATGCACTATACTACATTGAGAAACGCTTAATACAAAAATTAGTTATGATCGTTTGAAAAATGATGCATTAGTGTATGTTGAGTTTCCATGTACACTCAACATTGCTTCCAAAAACATTTTGACAAAAATTTTTTCGAAAAATTTCAAAATAATTTAGCAAAAAGTAGATGTTTTTAGATTCCATTTTTCAAGGCAAAGACAATGGACAATGTTATTCAACGAAAAAAATGATTCTTCAGGGTGAAAATCGAGGATATAAGTGTGAACTTATATCAGTTGATATCTCGGTGCATTTTTAAGCTAGCGCAAATATGATAACACAGATCGACGCAGCTTAAAAATCCGCATCGAATGCACTATACTACATTGAGAAACGCTTAATACAAAAATTTGTTATGATCGTTTGAAAAATGATGCATTAGTGTATGTTGAGTTTCCATGTACACTCAACATTGCTTCCAAAAACATTTTGACAAAAATTTTTTCGAAAAATTTCAAAATAATTTAGCAAAAAGTAGATGTTTTTAGATTTCATTTTTCAAGGCAAAGACGATAGACAATGTTATTCAACGAAAAAATTAATTCTTCAGGGTGAAAATCGAGGATATAAGTGTGAACTTATATCAGTTGATATCTCGGTGCATTTTTAAGCTAGCGCAAATCTGATAACACAGATCGACGCAGCTTAAAAATCCGCATCGAATGCACTATACTACATTGAGAAACGCTTAATACAAAAATTAGTTATGATCGTTTGAAAAATGATGCATTAGTGTATGTTGAGTTTCCATGTACACTCAACATTGCTTCCAAAAACATTTTGACAAAAAGTTTTTCGAAAAATTTCAAAATAATTTAGCAAAAAGTAGATGTTTTTAGATTCCGTTTTTCAAGGCAAAGACGATGGACAATGTTATTCAACGAAAAAAATAATTCTTCAGGGTGAAAATCGAGGATATAAGTGTGAACTTATATCAGTTGATATCTCGGTGCATTTTTAAGCTAGCGCAAATCTGATAACACAGATCGACGCAGCTTAAAAATCCGCATCGAGTGCACTATACTACATTGAAAAACGCTTAATACAAAAATTAGTTATGATCGTTTGAAAAATGATGCATTAGTGTATGTTGAGTTTCCATGTACACTCAACATTGCTTCCAAAAACATTTTGACAAAAATTTTTTCGAAACATTTCAAAATAATTTAGCAAAAAGTAGATGTTTTTAGATTCCTTTTTTCAAGGCAAAGACGATGGACAATGTTATTCAACGAAAAAATTAATTCTTCAGGGTGAAAATCGAGGATATAAGTGTGAACTTATATCAGTTGATATCTCGGTGCATTTTTAAGCTAGCGCAAATCTGATAACACAAATCGACGCAGCTTAAAAATCCGCATCGAATGCACTATACTACATTGAGAAACGCTTAATACAAAAATTAGTTATGATCGTTTGAAAAATGATGCATTAGTGTATGTTGAGTTTCCATGTACACTCAACATTGCTTCCAAAAACATTTTGACAAAAATTTTTTCGAAAAATTTCAAAATAATTTAGCAAAAAGTAGATGTTTTTAGATTTCATTTTTCAAGGCAAAGACGATAGACAATGTTATTCAACGAAAAAATTAATTCTTCAGGGTGAAAATCGAGGATATAAGTGTGAACTTATATCAGTTGATATCTCGGTGCATTTTTAAGCTAGCGCAAATCTGATAACACAGATCGACGCAGCTTAAAAATCCGCATCGAATGCACTATACTACATTGAGAAACGCTTAATACAAAAATTAGTTATGATCGTTTGAAAAATGATGCATTAGTGTATGTTGAGTTTCCATGTACACTCAACATTGCTTCCAAAAACATTTTGACAAAAAGTTTTTCGAAAAATTTCAAAATAATTTAGCAAAAAGTAGATGTTTTTAGATTCCGTTTTTCAAGGCAAAGACGATGGACAATGTTATTCAACGAAAAAAATAATTCTTCAGGGTGAAAATCGAGGATATAAGTGTGAACTTATATCAGTTGATATCTCGGTGCATTTTTAAGCTAGCGCAAATCTGATAACACAGATCGACGCAGCTTAAAAATCCGCATCGAGTGCACTATACTACATTGAAAAACGCTTAATACAAAAATTAGTTATGATCGTTTGAAAAATGATGCATTAGTGTATGTTGAGTTTCCATGTACACTCAACATTGCTTCCAAAAACATTTTGACAAAAATTTTTTCGAAACATTTCAAAATAATTTAGCAAAAAGTAGATGTTTTTAGATTCCTTTTTTCAAGGCAAAGACGATGGACAATGTTATTCAACGAAAAAATTAATTCTTCAGGGTGAAAATCGAGGATATAAGTGTGAACTTATATCAGTTGATATCTCGGTGCATTTTTAAGCTAGCGCAAATCTGATAACACAAATCGACGCAGCTTAAAAATCCGCATCGAATGCACTATACTACATTGAGAAACGCTTAATACAAAAATTAGTTATGATCGTTTGAAAAATGATGCATTAGTGTATGTTGAGTTTCCATGTACACTCAACATTGCTTCCAAAAACATTTTGACAAAAATTTTTTCGAAAAATTTCAAAATAATTTAGCAAAAAGTAGATGTTTTTAGATTTCATTTTTCAAGGCAAAGACGATAGACAATGTTATTCAACGAAAAAATTAATTCTTCAGGGTGAAAATCGAGGATATAAGTGTGAACTTATATCAGTTGATATCTCGGTGCATTTTTAAGCTAGCGCAAATCTGATAACACAGATCGACGCAGCTTAAAAATCCGCATCGAATGCACTATACTACATTGAGAAACGCTTAATACAAAAATTTGTTATGATCGTTTGAAAAATGATGCATTAGTGTATGTTGAGTTTCCATGTACACTCAACATTGCTTCCAAAAACATTTTGACAAAAATTTTTTCGAAACATTTCAAAATAATTTAGCAAAAAGTAGATGTTTTTAGATTCCTTTTTTTAAGGCAAAGACGATGGACAATGTTATTTAACGAAAAAATTAATTCTTCAGGGTGAAAATCGAGGGTATAAGTGTGAACTTATATCAGTTGATATCTCGGTGCATTTTTAAGCTAGCGCAAATCTGATAACACAGATCGACGCAGCTTAAAAATCCGCATCGAATGCACTATACTACATTGAGAAACGCTTAATACAAAAATTTGTTATGATCGTTTGAAAAATGATGCATTAGTGTATGTTGAGTTTCCATGTACACTCAACATTGCTTCCAAAAACATTTTGACAAAAATTTTTTCGAAACATTTCAAAATAATTTAGCAAAAAGTAGATGTTTTTAGATTCCTTTTTTCAAGGCAAAGACGATGGACAATGTTATTCAACGAAAAAATTAATTCTTCAGGGTGAAAATCGAGGGTATAAGTGTGAACTTATATCAGTTGATATCTCGGTGCATTTTTAAGCTAGCGCAAATCTGATAACACAAATCGACGCAGCTTAAAAATCCGCATCGAATGCACTATACTACATTGAGAAACGCTTAATACAAAAATTAGTTATGATCGTTTGAAAAATGATGCATTAGTGTATGTTGAGTTTCCATGTACACTCAACATTGCTTCCAAAAACATTTTGACAAAAATTTTTTCGAAAAATTTCAAAATAATTTAGCAAAAAGTAGATGTTTTTAGATTTCATTTTTCAAGGCAAAGACGATAGACAATGTTATTCAACGAAAAAATTAATTCTTCAGGGTGAAAATCGAGGATATAAGTGTGAACTTATATCAGTTGATATCTCGGTGCATTTTTAAGCTAGCGCAAATCTGATAACACAGATCGACGCAGCTTAAAAATCCGCATCGAATGCACTATACTACATTGAGAAACGCTTAATACAAAAATTTGTTATGATCGTTTGAAAAATGATGCATTAGTGTATGTTGAGTTTCCATGTACACTCAACATTGCTTCCAAAAACATTTTGACAAAAATTTTTTCGAAACATTTCAAAATAATTTAGCAAAAAGTAGATGTTTTTAGATTCCTTTTTTCAAGGCAAAGACGATGGACAATGTTATTCAACGAAAAAATTAATTCTTCAGGGTGAAAATCGAGGATATAAGTGTGAACTTATATCAGTTGATATCTCGGTGCATTTTTAAGCTAGCGCAAATCTGATAACACAGATCGACGCAGCTTAAAAATCCGCATCGAGTGCACTATACTACATTGAAAAACGCTTAATACAAAAATTAGTTATGATCGTTTGAAAAATGATGCATTAGTGTATGTTGAGTTTCCATGTACACTCAACATTGCTTCCAAAAACATTTTGACAAAAATTTTTTCGAAAAATTTCAAAATAATTTAGCAAAAAGTAGATGTTTTTAGATTCCATTTTTCAAAGCAAAGACGATGGACAATGTTATTCAACGAAAAAATTAATTCTTCAGGGTGAAAATCGAGGATATAAGTGTGAACTTATATCAGTTGATATCTCGGTGCATTTTTAAGCTAGCGCAAATCTGATAACACAAATCGACGCAGCTTAAAAATCCGCATCGAATGCACTATACTACATTGAGAAACGCTTAATACAAAAATTAGTTATGATCGTTTGAAAAATGATGCATTAGTGTATGTTGAGTTTCCATGTACACTCAACATTGCTTCCAAAAACATTTTGACAAAAATTTTTTCGAAAAATTTCAAAATAATTTAGCAAAAAGTAGATGTTTTTAGATTCCATTTTTCAAGGCAAAGACAATGGACAATGTTATTCAACGAAAAAAATGATTCTTCAGGGTGAAAATCGAGGATATAAGTGTGAACTTATATCAGTTGATATCTCGGTGCATTTTTAAGCTAGCGCAAATATAATAACACAGATCGACGCAGCTTAAAAATCCGCATCGAATGCACTATACTACATTGAGAAACGCTTAATACAAAAATTTGTTATGATCGTTTGAAAAATGATGCATTAGTGTATGTTGAGTTTCCATGTACACTCAACATTGCTTCCAAAAACATTTTGACAAAAATTTTTTCGAAACATTTCAAAATAATTTAGCAAAAAGTAGATGTTTTTAGATTCCTTTTTTCAAGGCAAAGACGATGGACAATGTTATTCAACGAAAAAATTAATTCTTCAGGGTGAAAATCGAGGATATAAGTGTGAACTTATATCAGTTGATATCTCGGTGCATTTTTAAGCTAGCGCAAATCTGATAACACAAATCGACGCAGCTTAAAAATCCGCATCGAATGCACTATACTACATTGAGAAACGCTTAATACAAAAATTAGTTATGATCGTTTGAAAAATGATGCATTAGTGTATGTTGAGTTTCCATGTACACTCAACATTGCTTCCAAAAACATTTTGACAAAAATTTTTTCGAAAAATTTCAAAATAATTTAGCAAAAAGTAGATGTTTTTAGATTCCTTTTTTCAAGGCAAAGACGATGGACAATGTTATTCAACGAAAAAATTAATTCTTCAGGGTGAAAATCGAGGATATAAGTGTGAACTTATATCAGTTGATATCTCGGTGCATTTTTAAGCTAGCGCAAATATAATAACACAGATCGACGCAGCTTAAAAATCCGCATCGAATGCACTATACTACATTGAGAAACGCTTAATACAAAAATTTGTTATGATCGTTTGAAAAATGATGCATTAGTGTAGGTTGAGTTTCCATGTACACTCAACATTGCTTCCAAAAACATTTTGACAAAAATTTTTTCGAAACATTTCAAAATAATTTAGCAAAAAGTAGATGTTTTTAGATTCCTTTTTTCAAGGCAAAGACGATGGACAATGTTATTCAACGAAAAAATTAATTCTTCAGGGTGAAAATCGAGGATATAAGTGTGAACTTATATCAGTTGATATCTCGGTGCATTTTTAAGCTAGCGCAAATCTGATAACACAAATCGACGCAGCTTAAAAATCCGCATCGAATGCACTATACTACATTGAGAAACGCTTAATACAAAAATTAGTTATGATCGTTTGAAAAATGATGCATTAGTGTATGTTGAGTTTCCATGTACACTCAACATTGCTTCCAAAAACATTTTGACAAAAATTTTTTCGAAAAATTTCAAAATAATTTAGCAGAAAGTAGATGTTTTTAGATTCCATTTTTCAAAGCAAAGACGATGGACAATGTTATTCAACGAAAAAATTAATTCTTCAGGGTGAAAATCGAGGATATAAGTGTGAACTTATATCAGTTGATATCTCGGTGCATTTTTAAGCTAGCGCAAATCTGATAACACAAATCGACGCAGCTTAAAAATCCGCATCGAATGCACTATACTACATTGAGAAACGCTTAATACAAAAATTAGTTATGATCGTTTGAAAAATGATGCATTAGTGTATGTTGAGTTTCCATGTACACTCAACATTGCTTCCAAAAACATTTTGACAAAAATTTTTTCGAAAAATTTCAAAATAATTTAGCAAAAAGTAGATGTTTTTAGATTCCATTTTTCAAGGCAAAGACAATGGACAATGTTATTCAACGAAAAAAATGATTCTTCAGGGTGAAAATCGAGGATATAAGTGTGAACTTATATCAGTTGATATCTCGGTGCATTTTTAAGCTAGCGCAAATATAATAACACAGATCGACGCAGCTTAAAAATCCGCATCGAATGCACTATACTACATTGAGAAACGCTTAATACAAAAATTTGTTATGATCGTTTGAAAAATGATGCATTAGTGTATGTTGAGTTTCCATGTACACTCAACATTGCTTCCAAAAACATTTTGACAAAAATTTTTTCGAAACATTTCAAAATAATTTAGCAAAAAGTAGATGTTTTTAGATTCCTTTTTTCAAGGCAAAGACGATGGACAATGTTATTCAACGAAAAAATTAATTCTTCAGGGTGAAAATCGAGGATATAAGTGTGAACTTATATCAGTTGATATCTCGGTGCATTTTTAAGCTAGCGCAAATCTGATAACACAAATCGACGCAGCTTAAAAATCCGCATCGAATGCACTATACTACATTGAGAAACGCTTAATACAAAAATTTGTTATGATCGTTTGAAAAATGATGCATTAGTGTATGTTGAGTTTCCATGTACACTCAACATTGCTTCCAAAAACATTTTGACAAAAATTTTTTCGAAACATTTCAAAATAATTTAGCAAAAAGTAGATGTTTTTAGATTCCTTTTTTCAAGGCAAAGACGATGGACAATGTTATTCAACGAAAAAATTAATTCTTCAGGGTGAAAATCGAGGATATAAGTGTGAACTTATATCAGTTGATATCTCGGTGCATTTTTAAGCTAGCGCAAATCTGATAACACAGATCGACGCAGCTTAAAAATCCGCATCGAGTGCACTATACTACATTGAAAAACGCTTAATACAAAAATTAGTTATGATCGTTTGAAAAATGATGCATTAGTGTATGTTGAGTTTCCATGTACACTCAACATTGCTTCCAAAAACATTTTGACAAAAATTTTTTCGAAAAATTTCAAAATAATTTAGCAAAAAGTAGATGTTTTTAGATTCCATTTTTCAAAGCAAAGACGATGGACAATGTTATTCAACGAAAAAATTAATTCTTCAGGGTGAAAATCGAGGATATAAGTGTGAACTTATATCAGTTGATATCTCGGTGCATTTTTAAGCTAGCGCAAATCTGATAACACAAATCGACGCAGCTTAAAAATCCGCATCGAATGCACTATACTACATTGAGAAACGCTTAATACAAAAATTAGTTATGATCGTTTGAAAAATGATGCATTAGTGTATGTTGAGTTTCCATGTACACTCAACATTGCTTCCAAAAACATTTTGACAAAAATTTTTTCGAAAAATTTCAAAATAATTTAGCAAAAAGTAGATGTTTTTAGATTCCATTTTTCAAGGCAAAGACAATGGACAATGTTATTCAACGAAAAAAATGATTCTTCAGGGTGAAAATCGAGGATATAAGTGTGAACTTATATCAGTTGATATCTCGGTGCATTTTTAAGCTAGCGCAAATATAATAACACAGATCGACGCAGCTTAAAAATCCGCATCGAATGCACTATACTACATTGAGAAACGCTTAATACAAAAATTTGTTATGATCGTTTGAAAAATGATGCATTAGTGTATGTTGAGTTTCCATGTACACTCAACATTGCTTCCAAAAACATTTTGACAAAAATTTTTTCGAAACATTTCAAAATAATTTAGCAAAAAGTAGATGTTTTTAGATTCCTTTTTTCAAGGCAAAGACGATGGACAATGTTATTCAACGAAAAAATTAATTCTTCAGGGTGAAAATCGAGGATATAAGTGTGAACTTATATCAGTTGATATCTCGGTGCATTTTTAAGCTAGCGCAAATCTGATAACACAAATCGACGCAGCTTAAAAATCCGCATCGAATGCACTATACTACATTGAGAAACGCTTAATACAAAAATTAGTTATGATCGTTTGAAAAATGATGCATTAGTGTATGTTGAGTTTCCATGTACACTCAACATTGCTTCCAAAAACATTTTGACAAAAATTTTTTCGAAAAATTTCAAAATAATTTAGCAAAAAGTAGATGTTTTTAGATTCCATTTTTCAAAGCAAAGACGATGGACAATGTTATTCAACGAAAAAATTAATTCTTCAGGGTGAAAATCGAGGATATAAGTGTGAACTTATATCAGTTGATATCTCGGTGCATTTTTAAGCTAGCGCAAATCTGATAACACAAATCGACGCAGCTTAAAAATCCGCATCGAATGCACTATACTACATTGAGAAACGCTTAATACAAAAATTAGTTATGATCGTTTGAAAAATGATGCATTAGTGTATGTTGAGTTTCCATGTACACTCAACATTGCTTCCAAAAACATTTTGACAAAAATTTTTTCGAAAAATTTCAAAATAATTTAGCAAAAAGTAGATGTTTTTAGATTCCATTTTTCAAGGCAAAGACAATGGACAATGTTATTCAACGAAAAAAATGATTCTTCAGGGTGAAAATCGAGGATATAAGTGTGAACTTATATCAGTTGATATCTCGGTGCATTTTTAAGCTAGCGCAAATATGATAACACAGATCGACGCAGCTTAAAAATCCGCATCGAATGCACTATACTACATTGAGAAACGCTTAATACAAAAATTTGTTATGATCGTTTGAAAAATGATGCATTAGTGTATGTTGAGTTTCCATGTACACTCAACATTGCTTCCAAAAACATTTTGACAAAAATTTTTTCGAAAAATTTCAAAATAATTTAGCAAAAAGTAGATGTTTTTAGATTTCATTTTTCAAGGCAAAGACGATAGACAATGTTATTCAACGAAAAAATTAATTCTTCAGGGTGAAAATCGAGGATATAAGTGTGAACTTATATCAGTTGATATCTCGGTGCATTTTTAAGCTAGCGCAAATCTGATAACACAGATCGACGCATCTTAAAAATCCGCATCGAATGCACTATACTACATTGAGAAACGCTTAATACAAAAATTAGTTATGATCGTTTGAAAAATGATGCATTAGTGTATGTTGAGTTTCCATGTACACTCAACATTGCTTCCAAAAACATTTTGACAAAAATTTTTTCGAAAAATTTCAAAATAATTTAGCAAAAAGTAGATGTTTTTAGATTCCATTTTTCAAGGCAAAGACAATGGACAATGTTATTCAACGAAAAAAATGATTCTTCAGGGTGAAAATCGAGGATATAAGTGTGAACTTATATCAGTTGATATCTCGGTGCATTTTTAAGCTAGCGCAAATATAATAACACAGATCGACGCAGCTTAAAAATCCGCATCGAATGCACTATACTACATTGAGAAACGCTTAATACAAAAATTTGTTATGATCGTTTGAAAAATGATGCATTAGTGTATGTTGAGTTTCCATGTACACTCAACATTGCTTCCAAAAACATTTTGACAAAAATTTTTTCGAAACATTTCAAAATAATTTAGCAAAAAGTAGATGTTTTTAGATTCCTTTTTTCAAGGCAAAGACGATGGACAATGTTATTCAACGAAAAAATTAATTCTTCAGGGTGAAAATCGAGGATATAAGTGTGAACTTATATCAGTTGATATCTCGGTGCATTTTTAAGCTAGCGCAAATCTGATAACACAAATCGACGCAGCTTAAAAATCCGCATCGAATGCACTATACTACATTGAGAAACGCTTAATACAAAAATTAGTTATGATCGTTTGAAAAATGATGCATTAGTGTATGTTGAGTTTCCATGTACACTCAACATTGCTTCCAAAAACATTTTGACAAAAATTTTTTCGAAAAATTTCAAAATAATTTAGCAAAAAGTAGATGTTTTTAGATTCCATTTTTCAAAGCAAAGACGATGGACAATGTTATTCAACGAAAAAATTAATTCTTCAGGGTGAAAATCGAGGATATAAGTGTGAACTTATATCAGTTGATATCTCGGTGCATTTTTAAGCTAGCGCAAATCTGATAACACAAATCGACGCAGCTTAAAAATCCGCATCGAATGCACTATACTACATTGAGAAACGCTTAATACAAAAATTAGTTATGATCGTTTGAAAAATGATGCATTAGTGTATGTTGAGTTTCCATGTACACTCAACATTGCTTCCAAAAACATTTTGACAAAAATTTTTTCGAAAAATTTCAAAATAATTTAGCAAAAAGTAGATGTTTTTAGATTCCATTTTTCAAGGCAAAGACAATGGACAATGTTATTCAACGAAAAAAATGATTCTTCAGGGTGAAAATCGAGGATATAAGTGTGAACTTATATCAGTTGATATCTCGGTGCATTTTTAAGCTAGCGCAAATATGATAACACAGATCGACGCAGCTTAAAAATCCGCATCGAATGCACTATACTACATTGAGAAACGCTTAATACAAAAATTTGTTATGATCGTTTGAAAAATGATGCATTAGTGTATGTTGAGTTTCCATGTACACTCAACATTGCTTCCAAAAACATTTTGACAAAAATTTTTTCGAAAAATTTCAAAATAATTTAGCAAAAAGTAGATGTTTTTAGATTTCATTTTTCAAGGCAAAGACGATAGACAATGTTATTCAACGAAAAAATTAATTCTTCAGGGTGAAAATCGAGGATATAAGTGTGAACTTATATCAGTTGATATCTCGGTGCATTTTTAAGCTAGCGCAAATCTGATAACACAGATCGACGCATCTTAAAAATCCGCATCGAATGCACTATACTACATTGAGAAACGCTTAATACAAAAATTAGTTATGATCGTTTGAAAAATGATGCATTAGTGTATGTTGAGTTTCCATGTACACTCAACATTGCTTCCAAAAACATTTTGACAAAAAGTTTTTCGAAAAATTTCAAAATAATTTAGCAAAAAGTAGATGTTTTTAGATTTCTTTTTTCAAGGCAAAGACGATGGACAATGTTATTCAACGAAAAAATTAATTCTTCAGGGTGAAAATCGAGGATATAAGTGTGAACTTATATCAGTTGATATCTCGGTGCATTTTTAAGCTAGCGCAAATCTGATAACACAGATCGACGCAGCTTAAAAATCCGCATCGAGTGCACTATACTACATTGAAAAACGCTTAATACAAAAATTAGTTATGATCGTTTGAAAAATGATGCATTAGTGTATGTTGAGTTTCCATGTACACTCAACATTGCTTCCAAAAACATTTTGACAAAAATTTTTTCGAAACATTTCAAAATAATTTAGCAAAAAGTAGATGTTTTTAGATTCCTTTTTTCAAGGCAAAGACGATGGACAATGTTATTCAACGAAAAAATTAATTCTTCAGGGTGAAAATCGAGGATATAAGTGTGAACTTATATCAGTTGATATCTCGGTGCATTTTTAAGCTAGCGCAAATCTGATAACACAAATCGACGCAGCTTAAAAATCCGCATCGAATGCACTATACTACATTGAGAAACGCTTAATACAAAAATTAGTTATGATCGTTTGAAAAATGATGCATTAGTGTATGTTGAGTTTCCATGTACACTCAACATTGCTTCCAAAAACATTTTGACAAAAATTTTTTCGAAAAATTTCAAAATAATTTAGCAAAAAGTAGATGTTTTTAGATTTCAGTTTTCAAGGCAAAGACGATAGACAATGTTATTCAACGAAAAAATTAATTCTTCAGGGTGAAAATCGAGGATATAAGTGTGAACTTATATCAGTTGATATCTCGGTGCATTTTTAAGCTAGCGCAAATCTGATAACACAGATCGACGCAGCTTAAAAATCCGCATCGAATGCACTATACTACATTGAGAAACGCTTAATACAAAAATTAGTTATGATCGTTTGAAAAATGATGCATTAGTGTATGTTGAGTTTCCATGTACACTCAACATTGCTTCCAAAAACATTTTGACAAAAATTTTTTCGAAACATTTCAAAATAATTTAGCAAAAAGTAGATGTTTTTAGATTCCTTTTTTCAAGGCAAAGACGATGGACAATGTTATTCAACGAAAAAATTAATTCTTCAGGGTGAAAATCGAGGATATAAGTGTGAACTTATATCAGTTGATATCTCGGTGCATTTTTAAGCTAGCGCAAATCTGATAACACAAATCGACGCAGCTTAAAAATCCGCATCGAATGCACTATACTACATTGAGAAACGCTTAATACAAAAATTAGTTATGATCGTTTGAAAAATGATGCATTAGTGTATGTTGAGTTTCCATGTACACTCAACATTGCTTCCAAAAACATTTTGACAAAAATTTTTTCGAAAAATTTCAAAATAATTTAGCAAAAAGTAGATGTTTTTAGATTTCAGTTTTCAAGGCAAAGACGATAGACAATGTTATTCAACGAAAAAATTAATTCTTCAGGGTGAAAATCGAGGATATAAGTGTGAACTTATATCAGTTGATATCTCGGTGCATTTTTAAGCTAGCGCAAATCTGATAACACAGATCGACGCAGCTTAAAAATCCGCATCGAATGCACTATACTACATTGAGAAACGCTTAATACAAAAATTTGTTATGATCGTTTGAAAAATGATGCATTAGTGTATGTTGAGTTTCCATGTACACTCAACATTGCTTCCAAAAACATTTTGACAAAAATTTTTTCGAAACATTTCAAAATAATTTAGCAAAAAGTAGATGTTTTTAGATTCCTTTTTTTAAGGCAAAGACGATGGACAATGTTATTCAACGAAAAAATTAATTCTTCAGGGTGAAAATCGAGGGTATAAGTGTGAACTTATATCAGTTGATATCTCGGTGCATTTTTAAGCTAGCGCAAATCTGATAACACAGATCGACGCAGCTTAAAAATCCGCATCGAATGCACTATACTACATTGAGAAACGCTTAATACAAAAATTTGTTATGATCGTTTGAAAAATGATGCATTAGTGTATGTTGAGTTTCCATGTACACTCAACATTGCTTCCAAAAACATTTTGACAAAAATTTTTTCGAAACATTTCAAAATAATTTAGCAAAAAGTAGATGTTTTTAGATTCCTTTTTTCAAGGCAAAGACGATGGACAATGTTATTCAACGAAAAAATTAATTCTTCAGGGTGAAAATCGAGGGTATAAGTGTGAACTTATATCAGTTGATATCTCGGTGCATTTTTAAGCTAGCGCAAATCTGATAACACAAATCGACGCAGCTTAAAAATCCGCATCGAATGCACTATACTACATTGAGAAACGCTTAATACAAAAATTAGTTATGATCGTTTGAAAAATGATGCATTAGTGTATGTTGAGTTTCCATGTACACTCAACATTGCTTCCAAAAACATTTTGACAAAAATTTTTTCGAAAAATTTCAAAATAATTTAGCAAAAAGTAGATGTTTTTAGATTTCATTTTTCAAGGCAAAGACGATAGACAATGTTATTCAACGAAAAAATTAATTCTTCAGGGTGAAAATCGAGGATATAAGTGTGAACTTATATCAGTTGATATCTCGGTGCATTTTTAAGCTAGCGCAAATCTGATAACACAGATCGACGCAGCTTAAAAATCCGCATCGAATGCACTATACTACATTGAGAAACGCTTAATACAAAAATTTGTTATGATCG
This sequence comes from Auanema rhodensis, assembly GCA_964057225.1. Lineage (NCBI taxonomy): Eukaryota > Metazoa > Nematoda > Chromadorea > Rhabditida > Rhabditidae > Auanema > Auanema rhodense. Next base: position 651,104 of record OZ059895.1, read on the forward strand.
TTTGAAAAATGATGCATTAGTGTATGTTGAGTTTCCATGTACACTCAACATTGCTTCCAAAAACATTTTGACAAAAATTTTTTCGAAACATTTCAAAATAATTTAGCAAAAAGTAGATGTTTTTAGATTCCTTTTTTCAAGGCAAAGACGATGGACAATGTTATTCAACGAAAAAATTAATTCTTCAGGGTGAAAATCGAGGATATAAGTGTGAACTTATATCAGTTGATATCTCGGTGCATTTTTAAGCTAGCGCAAATCTGATAACACAGATCGACGCAGCTTAAAAATCCGCATCGAATGCACTATACTACATTGAGAAACGCTTAATACAAAAATTAGTTATGATCGTTTGAAAAATGATGCATTAGTGTATGTTGAGTTTCCATGTACACTCAACATTGCTTCCAAAAACATTTTGACAAAAAGTTTTTCGAAAAATTTCAAAATAATTTAGCAAAAAGTAGATGTTTTTAGATTTCTTTTTTCAAGGCAAAGACGATGGACAATGTTATTCAACGAAAAAATTAATTCTTCAGGGTGAAAATCGAGGATATAAGTGTGAACTTATATCAGTTGATATCTCGGTGCATTTTTAAGCTAGCGCAAATCTGATAACACAGATCGACGCAGCTTAAAAATCCGCATCGAGTGCACTATACTACATTGAAAAACGCTTAATACAAAAATTAGTTATGATCGTTTGAAAAATGATGCATTAGTGTATGTTGAGTTTCCATGTACACTCAACATTGCTTCCAAAAACATTTTGACAAAAATTTTTTCGAAAAATTTCAAAATAATTTAGCAAAAAGTAGATGTTTTTAGATTCCATTTCTCAAAGCAAAGACGATGGACAATGTTATTCAACGAAAAAATTAATTCTTCAGGGTGAAAATCGAGGATATAAGTGTGAACTTATATCAGTTGATATCTCGGTGCATTTTTAAGTTAGCGCAAATCTGATAACACAGATCGACGCAGCTTAAAAATCCGCATCGAATGCACTATACTACATTGAGAAACGCTTAATACAAAAATTAGTTATGATCGTTTGAAAAATGATGCATTAGTGTATGTTGAGTTTCCATGTACACTCAACATTGCTTCCAAAAACATTTTGACAAAAATTTTTTCGAAACATTTCAAAATAATTTAGCAAAAAGTAGATGGTTTTAGATTCCTTTTTTTGAGGCAAAGACGATGGACAATGTTATTCAACGAAAAAATTAATTCTTCAGGGTGAAAATCGAGGATATAAGTGTGAACTTATATCAGTTGATATCTCGGTGCATTTTTAAGCTAGCGCAAATCTGATAACACAAATCGACGCAGCTTAAAAATCCGCATCGAATGCACTATACTACATTGAGAAACGCTTAATACAAAAATTAGTTATGATCGTTTGAAAAATGATGCATTAGTGTATGTTGAGTTTCCTTGTACACTCAACATTGCTTCCAAAAACATTTTGACAAAAATTTTTTCGAAACATTTCAAAATAATTTAGCAAAAAGTAGATGTTTTTAGATTCCTTTTTTTGAGGCAAAGACGATGGACAATGTTATTCAACGAAAAAATTAATTCTTCAGGGTGAAAATTGAGGATATAAGTGTGAACTTATATCAGTTGATATCTCGGTGCATTTTTAAGCTAGCGCAAATCTGATAACACAAATCGACGCAGCTTAAAAATCCGCATCGAATGCACTATACTACATTGAGAAACGCTTAATACAAATATTAGTTATGATCGTTTCAAAAATGATGCATTAGTGTATGTTGAGTTTCCATGTACACTCAACATTGCTTCCAAAAACATTTTGACAAAAATTTTTTCGAAACATTTCAAAATAATTTAGCAAAAAGTAGATGGTTTTAGATTCCTTTTTTTGAGGCAAAGACGATGGACAATGTTATTCAACGAAAAAATTAATTCTTCAGGGTGAAAATTGAGGATATAAGTGTGAACTTATATCAGTTGATATCTCGGTGCATTTTTAAGCTAGCGCAAATCTGATAACACAAATCGACGCAGCTTAAAAATCCGCATCGAATGCACTATACTACATTGAGAAACACTTAATACAGAAATTAGTTATGATCGTTTGAAAAATGATGCATTAGTGTATGTTGAGTTTCCATGTACACTCAATATTGCTTCCAAAAACATTTTGACAAAAATTTTTTCGAAAAATTTCAAAATAATTTAGCAAAAAGTAGATGGTTTTAGATTCCTTTTTTTGAGGCAAAGACGATGGACAATGTTATTCAACGAAAAAATTAATTCTTCAGGGTGAAAATTGAGGATATAAGTGTGAACTTATATCAGTTGATATCTCGGTGCATTTTTAAGCTAGCGCAAATCTGATAACACAGATCGACGCAGCTTAAAAATCCGCATCGAATGCACTATACTACACTGAGAAACGCTTAATACAAAAATTAGTTATGATCGTTTGAAAAATGATGCATTAGTGTATGTTGAGTTTCCATGTACACTCAACATTGCTTCCAAAAACATTTTGACAAAAATTTTTTCGAAAAATTTCAAAATAATTTAGCAAAAAGTACATGTTTTTAGATTCCATTTTTCAAGGCAAAGACGATAGACAATGTTATTCAATGAAAAAATTAATTCTTCAGGGTGAAAATCGAGGATATAAGTGTGAACTTATATCAGTTGATATCTCGGTGCATTTTTAAGCTAGCGCAAATCTGATAACACAGATCGACGCAGCTTAAAAATCCGCATCGAATGCACTATACTACATTGAAAAACGCTTAATACAAAAATTAGTTATGATCGTTCGAAAAATGATGCATTAGTGTATGTTGAGTTTCCATGTAAACTAAACATTGCTTCCAAAAACATTTTGACAAAAATTTTTTCGAAACATTTCAAAATAATTTAGCAAAAAGTAGATGTTTTTAGATTCCTTTTTTTGAGGCAAAGACGATGGACAATGTTATTCAACGAAAAAATTAATTCTTCAGGGTGAAAATCGAGGATATAAGTGTGAACTTATATCAGTTGATATCTCGGTGCATTTTTAAGCTAGCGCAAATCTGATAACACAAATCGACGCAGCTTAAAAATCCGCATCGAATGCACTATACTACATTGAGAAACGCTTAATACAAAAATTAGTTATGATCGTTTGAAAAATGATGCATTAGTGTATGTTGAGTTTCCATGTACACTCAACATTGCTTCCAAAAACATTTTGACAAAAATTTTTTCGAAACATTTCAAAATAATTTAGCAAAAAGTAGATGTTTTTAGATTCCTTTTTTTGAGGCAAAGACGATGGACAATGTTATTCAACGAAAAAATTAATTCTTCAGGGTGAAAATTGAGGATATAAGTGTGAACTTATATCAGTTGATATCTCGGTGCATTTTTAAGCTAGCGCAAATCTGATAACACAAATCGACGCAGCTTAAAAATCCGCATCGAATGCACTATACTACATTGAGAAACGCTTAATACAAATATTAGTTATGATCGTTTCAAAAATGATGCATTAGTGTATGTTGAGTTTCCATGTACACTCAACATTGCTTCCAAAAACATTTTGACAAAAATTTTTTCGAAACATTTCAAAATAATTTAGCGAAAAGTAGATGGTTTTAGATTCCTTTTTTTGAGGCAAAGACGATGGACAATGTTATTCAACGAAAAAATTAATTCTTCAGGGTGAAAATTGAGGATATAAGTGTGAACTTATATCAGTTGATATCTCGGTGCATTTTTAAGCTAGCGCAAATCTGATAACACAAATCGACGCAGCTTAAAAATCCGCATCGAATGCACTATACTACATTGAGAAACACTTAATACAAAAATTAGTTATGATCGTTTGAAAAATGATGCATTAGTGTATGTTGAGTTTCCATGTACACTCAATATTGCTTCCAAAAACATTTTGACAAAAATTTTTTCGAAAAATTTCAAAATAATTTAGCAAAAAGTAGATGTTTTTAGATTCCTTTTTTCAAGGCAAAGACGATGGACAATGTTATTCAACGAAAAAATTATTTCTTCAGGGTGAAAATCGAGGATATAAGTGTGAACTTATATCAGTTGATATCTCGGTGCATTTTTAAGCTAGCGCAAATCTGATAACACAGATCGACGCAGCTTAAAAATCCGCATCGAATGCACTATGCTACATTGAGAAACGCTTAATACAAAAATTAGTTATGATCGTTTGAAAAATGATGCATTAGTGTATGTTGAGTTTCCATGTACACTCAACATTGCTTCCAAAAACATTTTGACAAAAATTTTTTCGAAAGATTTCAAAATAATGTAGCAAAAAGTAGATGTTTTTAGATTCCTTATTTCAAGGCAAAAACGATAGACAATGTTATTCAACGAAAAAATTAATTCTTCAGTGTGAAAATCGAGGATATAAGTGTGAACTTATATCAGTTGATATCTCGGTGCATTTTTAAGCTAGCGCAAATCTGATAACACAGATGGACGCAGCTTAAAAATCCGCATCGAATGCACTATACTACATTGAGAAACGCTGGATACAAAAATTAGTTATGATCGTTTGAAAAATGATGCATTAGTGTATGTTGAGTTTCCATGTACACTCAACATTGCTTCCAAAAACATTTTGACAAAAATTTTTTCGAAAAATTTCAAAATAATGTAGCAAAAAGTAGATGTTTTTAGATTCCTTTTTTCAAGGCGAAGACGATGGACAAAGTTATTCAACGAAAAAATTGATTCTTCAGGGTGAAAATCGAGGATATAAGTGTGAACTTATATCAGTTGATATCTCGGTGCATTTTTAAGTTAGCGCAAATCTGATAACACAGATCGACGCAGCTTACAAATCCGCATCGAATGCACTATACTACATTGAAAAACGCTTGATACAAAAATTAGTTATGATCGTTTGAAAAATGATGCATTAGTGTATGTTGAGTTTCCATGTACACTCAACATTGCTTCCAAAAACATTTTGACAAAAATTTTTTCGAAAAATTTCAAAATAATGTAGCAAAAAGTAGATGTTTTTAGATTCCATTTTTCAAGGCAAAGACGATGGACAATGTTATTCAACGAAAAAATTAATTCTTCAGTGTGAAAATCGAGGATATAAGTGTGAACTTATATCAGTTGATATCTCGGTGCATTTTTAAGCTAGCGCAAATCTGATAACACAGATGGACGCAGCTTAAAAATCCGCATCGAATGCACTATACTACATTGAGAAACGCTTGATACAAAAATTAGTTATGATCGTTTGAAAAATGATGCATTAGTGTATGTTGAGTTTCCATGTACACTCAACATTGCTTCCAAAAACATTTTGACAAAAATTTTTTCGAAAAATTTCAAAATAATGTAGCAAAAAGTAGATGTTTTTAGATTTCTTTTTTCAAGGCGAAGACGATGGACAAAGTTATTCAACGAAAAAATTGATTCTTCAGGGTGAAAATCGAGGATATAAGTGTGAACTTATATCAGTTGATATCTCGGTGCATTTTTAAGTTAGCGCAAATCTGATAACACAGATCGACGCAGCTTACAAATCCGCATCGAATGCACTATACTACATTGAAAAACGCTTGATACAAAAATTAGTTATGATCGTTTGAAAAATGATGCATTAGTGTATGTTGAGTTTCCATGTACACTCAACATTGCTTCCAAAAACATTTTGACAAAAATTTTTTCGAAAAATTTCAAAATAATTTAGCAAAAAGTAGATGTTTTTAGATTCCATTTTTCAAGGCAAAGACGATGGACAATGTTATTCAACGAAAAAATTAATTCTTCAGTGTGAAAATCGAGGATATAAGTGTGAACTTATATCAGTTGATATCTCGGTGCATTTTTAAGCTAGCGCAAATCTGATAACACAGATCGACGCAGCTTAAAAATCCGCATCGAATGCACTATACTACATTGAGAAACGCTTGATACAAAAATTAGTTATGATCGTTTGAAAAATGATGCATTAGTGTATGTTGAGTTTCCATGTAGACTCAACATTGCTTCCAAAAACATTTTGACAAAAATTTTTTCGAAAAATTTCAAAATAATTTAGCAAAAAGTAGATGTTTTTAGATTCCTTTTTTCAAGGCAAAGACGATGGACAATGTTATTCAACGAAAAAATTATTTCTTCAGGGTGAAAATCGAGGATATAAGTGTGAACTTATATCAGTTGATATCTCGGTGCATTTTTAAGCTAGCGCAAATCTGATAACACAGATCGACGCAGCTCAAAAATCCGCATCGAATGCACTATACTACATTGAGAAACGCTTAATACAAAAATTAGTTATGATCGTTTGAAAAATGATGCATTAGTGTATGTTGAGTTTCCATGTACACTCAACATTGCTTCCAAAAACATTTTGACAAAAATTTTTTCGAAAAATTTCAAAACAATTTAGCAAAAAGTAGATGTTTTTAGATTCCATTTTTCAAAGCAAAGACGATGGACAATGTTATTCAACGAAAAAATTAATTCTTCAGGGTGAAAATCGAGGATATAAGTGTGAACTTATATCAGTTGATATCTCGGTGCATTTTTAAGCTAGCGCAAATCTGATAACACAAATCGACGCAGCTTAAAAATCCGCATCGAATGCACTATACTACATTGAGAAACGCTTAATACAAAAATTAGTTATGATCGTTTCAAAAATGATGCATTAGTGTATGTTGAGTTTCCATGTACACTCAACATTGCTTCCAAAAACATTTTGACAAAAATTTTTTCGAAACATTTCAAAATAATTTAGCAAAAAGTAGATGTTTTTAGATTCCTTTTTTTGAGGCAAAGACGATGGACAATGTTATTCAACGAAAAAATTAATTCTTCAGGGTGAAAATTGAGGATATAAGTGTGAACTTATATCAGTTGATATCTCGGTGCATTTTTAAGCTAGCGCAAATCTGATAACACAGATCGACGCAGCTTAAAAATCCGCATCGAATGCACTATACTACACTGAGAAACGCTTAATACAAAAATTAGTTATGATCGTTTGAAAAATGATGCATTAGTGTATGTTGAGTTTCCATGTACACTCAACATTGCTTCCAAAAACATTTTGACAAAAATTTTTTCGAAAAATTTCAAAATAATTTAGCAAAAAGTACATGTTTTTAGATTCCATTTTTCAAGGCAAAGACGATAGACAATGTTATTCAATGAAAAAATTAATTCTTCAGGGTGAAAATCGAGGATATAAGTGTGAACTTATATCAGTTGATATCTCGGTGCATTTTTAAGCTAGCGCAAATCTGATAACACAGATCGACGCAGCTTAAAAATCCGCATCGAATGCACTATACTACATTGAGAAACGCTAAATACAAAAATTAGTTATGATCGTTTGAAAAATGATGCATTAGTGTATGTTGAGTTTCCATGTAAACTAAACATTGCTTCCAAAAACATTTTGACAAAAATTTTTTCGAAAAATTTCAAAATAATTTAGCAAAAAGTAGATGTTTTTAGATTCCTTTTTTCAAGGCAAAGACGATGGACAATGTTATTCAACGAAAAAATTATTTCTTCAGGGTGAAAATCGAGGATATAAGTGTGAACTTATATCAGTTGATATCTCGGTGCATTTTTAAGCTAGCGCAAATCTGATAACACAGATCGACGCAGCTTAAAAATCCGCATCGAATGCACTATACTACATTGAGAAACGCTTAATACAAAAATTAGTTATGATCGTTTGAAATATGATGCATTAGTGTATGTTGAGTTTCCATGTACACTCAACATTGCTTCCAAAAACATTTTGACAAAAATTTTTTCGAAAAATTTCAAAATAATGTAGCAAAAAGTAGATGTTTTTAGATTCCTTATTTCAAGGCAAAAACGATAGACAATGTTATTCAACGAAAAAATTAATTCTTCAGTGTGAAAATCGAGGATATAAGTGTGAACTTATATCAGTTGATATCTCGGTGCATTTTTAAGCTAGCGCAAATCTGATAACACAGATGGACGCAGCTTAAAAATCCGCATCGAATGCACTATACTACATTGAGAAACGCTTGATACAAAAATTAGTTATGATCGTTTGAAAAATGATGCATTAGTGTATGTTGAGTTTCCATGTACACTCAACATTGCTTCCAAAAACATTTTGACAAAAATTTTTTCGAAAAATTTCAAAATAATGTAGCAAAAAGTAGATGTTTTTAGATTCCTTTTTTCAAGGCGAAGACGATGGACAAAGTTATTCAACGAAAAAATTGATTCTTCAGGGTGAAAATCGAGGATATAAGTGTGAACTTATATCAGTTGATATCTCGGTGCATTTTTAAGTTAGCGCAAATCTGATAACACAGATCGACGCAGCTTACAAATCCGCATCGAATGCACTATACTACATTGAAAAACGCTTGATACAAAAATTAGTTATGATCGTTTGAAAAATGATGCATTAGTGTATGTTGAGTTTCCATGTACACTCAACATTGCTTCCAAAAACATTTTGACAAAAATTTTTTCGAAAAATTTCAAAATAATTTAGCAAAAAGTAGATGTTTTTAGATTCCATTTTTCAAGGCAAAGACGATGGACAATGTTATTCAACGAAAAAATTAATTCTTCAGTGTGAAAATCGAGGATATAAGTGTGAACTTATATCAGTTGATATCTCGGTGCATTTTTAAGCTAGCGCAAATCTGATAACACAGATCGACGCAGCTTAAAAATCCGCATCGAATGCACTATACTACATTGAGAAACGCTAAATACAAAAATTAGTTATGATCGTTTGAAAAATGATGCATTAGTGTATGTTGAGTTTCCATGTACACTCAACATTGCTTCCAAAAACATTTTGACAAAAATTTTTTCGAAAAATTTCAAAATAATGTAGCAAAAAGTAGATGTTTTTAGATTCCTTATTTCAAGGCAAAAACGATAGACAATGTTATTCAACGAAAAAATTAATTCTTCAGTGTGAAAATCGAGGATATAAGTGTGAACTTATATCAGTTGATATCTCGGTGCATTTTTAAGTTAGCGCAAATCTGATAACACAGATCGACGCAGCTCACAAATCCGCATCGAATGCACTATACTACATTGAGAAACGCTTGATACAAAAATTAGTTATGATCGTTTGAAAAATGATGCATTAGTGTATGTTGAGTTTCCATGTACACTCAACATTGCTTCCAAAAACATTTTGACAAAAATTTTTTCGAAAAATTTCAAAATAATGTAGCAAAAAGTAGATGTTTTTAGATTCCTTTTTTCAAGGCGAAGACGATGGACAAAGTTATTCAACGAAAAAATTGATTCTTCAGGGTGAAAATCGAGGATATAAGTGTGAACTTATATCAGTTGATATCTCGGTGCATTTTTAAGTTAGCGCAAATCTGATAACAGAGATCGACGCAGCTTACAAATCCGCATCGAATGCACTACACTACATTGAGAAACGCTTAATATAAAAATTAGTTATGATCGTTTGAAAAATGATGCATTAGTGTATGTTGAGTTTCCATGTACACTCAACATTGCTTCCAAAAACATTTTGACAAAAATTTTTTCGAAAAATTTCAAAACAATTTAGCAAAAAGTAGATGTTTTTAGATTCCATTTTTCAAGGCAAAGACGATGGACAATGTTATTCAACGAAAAAAATAATTCTTCAGGGTGAAAATCGAGGATATAAGTGTGAACTTATATCAGTTGATATCTTGGTGCATTTTTAAGCTAGCGCAAATCTGATAACACAGATCGACGCAGCTTAAAAATCCGCATCGAATGCACTATACTACATTGAAAAACGCTTGATACAAAAATTAGTTATGATCGTTTGAAAAATGATGCATTAGTGTATGTTGAGTTTCCATGTACACTCAACATTGCTTCCAAAAACATTTTGACAAAAATTTTTTCGAAAAATTTCAAAATAATGTAGCAAAAAGTAGATGTTTTTAGATTCCTTATTTCAAGGCAAAAACGATAGACAATGTTATTCAACGAAAAAATTAATTCTTCAGTGTGAAAATCGAGGATATAAGTGTGAACTTATATCAGTTGATATCTCGGTGCATTTTTAAGCTAGCGCAAATCTGATAACACAGATGGACGCAGCTTAAAAATCCGCATCGAATGCACTATACTACATTGAGAAACGCTTGATACAAAAATTAGTTATGATCGTTTGAAAAATGATGCATTAGTGTATGTTGAGTTTCCATGTACACTCAACATTGCTTCCAAAAACATTTTGACAAAAATTTTTTCGAAAAATTTCAAAATAATGTAGCAAAAAGTAGATGTTTTTAGATTCCTTTTTTCAAGGCGAAGACGATGGACAAAGTTATTCAACGAAAAAATTGATTCTTCAGGGTGAAAATCGAGGATATAAGTGTGAACTTATATCAGTTGATATCTCGGTGCATTTTTAAGTTAGCGCAAATCTGATAACACAGATCGACGCAGCTTACAAATCCGCATCGAATGCACTATACTACATTGAAAAACGCTTGATACAAAAATTAGTTATGATCGTTTGAAAAATGATGCATTAGTGTATGTTGAGTTTCCATGTACACTCAACATTGCTTCCAAAAACATTTTGACAAAAATTTTTTCGAAAAATTTCAAAATAATTTAGCAAAAAGTAGATGTTTTTAGATTCCATTTTTCAAGGCAAAGACGATGGACAATGTTATTCAACGAAAAAATTAATTCTTCAGTGTGAAAATCGAGGATATAAGTGTGAACTTATATCAGTTGATATCTCGGTGCATTTTTAAGCTAGCGCAAATCTGATAACACAGATCGACGCAGCTTAAAAATCCGCATCGAATGCACTATACTACATTGAGAAACGCTAAATACAAAAATTAGTTATGATCGTTTGAAAAATGATGCATTAGTGTATGTTGAGTTTCCATGTACACTCAACATTGCTTCCAAAAACATTTTGACAAAAATTTTTTCGAAAAATTTCAAAATAATGTAGCAAAAAGTAGATGTTTTTAGATTCCTTATTTCAAGGCAAAAACGATAGACAATGTTATTCAACGAAAAAATTAATTCTTCAGTGTGAAAATCGAGGATATAAGTGTGAACTTATATCAGTTGATATCTCGGTGCATTTTTAAGTTAGCGCAAATCTGATAACACAGATCGACGCAGCTCACAAATCCGCATCGAATGCACTATACTACATTGAGAAACGCTTGATACAAAAATTAGTTATGATCGTTTGAAAAATGATGCATTAGTGTATGTTGAGTTTCCATGTACACTCAACATTGCTTCCAAAAACATTTTGACAAAAATTTTTTCGAAAAATTTCAAAATAATGTAGCAAAAAGTAGATGTTTTTAGATTCCTTTTTTCAAGGCGAAGACGATGGACAAAGTTATTCAACGAAAAAATTGATTCTTCAGGGTGAAAATCGAGGATATAAGTGTGAACTTATATCAGTTGATATCTCGGTGCATTTTTAAGTTAGCGCAAATCTGATAACAGAGATCGACGCAGCTTACAAATCCGCATCGAATGCACTACACTACATTGAGAAACGCTTCATATAAAAATTAGTTATGATCGTTTGAAAAATGATGCATTAGTGTATGTTGAGTTTCCATGTACACTCAACATTGCTTCCAAAAACATTTTGACAAAAATTTTTTCGAAAAATTTCAAAACAATTTAGCAAAAAGTAGATGTTTTTAGATTCCATTTTTCAAGGCAAAGACGATGGACAATGTTATTCAACGAAAAAAATAATTCTTCAGGGTGAAAATCGAGGATATAAGTGTGAACTTATATCAGTTGATATCTTGGTGCATTTTTAAGCTAGCGCAAATCTGATAACACAGATCGACGCAGCTTAAAAATCCGCATCGAATGCACTATACTACATTGAAAAACGCTTGATACAAAAATTAGTTATGATCGTTTGAAAAATGATGCATTAGTGTATGTTGAGTTTCCATGTACACTCAACATTGCTTCCAAAAACATTTTGACAAAAATTTTTTCGAAAAATTTCAAAATAATGTAGCAAAAAGTAGATGTTTTTAGATTCCTTTTTTCAAGGCGAAGACGATGGACAAAGTTATTCAACGAAAAAATTGATTCTTCAGGGTGAAAATCGAGGATATAAGTGTGAACTTATATCAGTTGATATCTCGGTGCATTTTTAAGTTAGCGCAAATCTGATAACACAGATCGACGCAGCTTACAAATCCGCATCGAATGCACTATACTACATTGAGAAACGCTTGATACAAAAATTAGTTATGATCGTTTGAAAAATGATGCATTAGTGTATGTTGAGTTTCCATGTACACTCAACATTGCTTCCAAAAACATTTTGACAAAAATTTTTTCGAAAAATTTCAAAATAATGTAGCAAAAAGTAGATGTTTTTAGATTCCTTTTTTCAAGGCGAAGACGATGGACAAAGTTATTCAACGAAAAAATTGATTCTTCAGGGTGAAAATCGAGGATATAAGTGTGAACTTATATCAGTTGATATCTCGGTGCATTTTTAAGTTAGCGCAAATCTGATAACACAGATCGACGCAGCTTACAAATCCGCATCGAATGCACTATACTACATTGAAAAACGCTTGATACAAAAATTAGTTATGATCGTTTGAAAAATGATGCATTAGTGTATGTTGAGTTTCCATGTACACTCAACATTGCTTCCAAAAACATTTTGACAAAAATTTTTTCGAAAAATTTCAAAATAATTTAGCAAAAAGTAGATGTTTTTAGATTCCATTTTTCAAGGCAAAGACGATGGACAATGTTATTCAACGAAAAAATTAATTCTTCAGTGTGAAAATCGAGGATATAAGTGTGAACTTATATCAGTTGATATCTCGGTGCATTTTTAAGCTAGCGCAAATCTGATAACACAGATCGACGCAGCTTAAAAATCCGCATCGAATGCACTATACTACATTGAGAAACGCTAAATACAAAAATTAGTTATGATCGTTTGAAAAATGATGCATTAGTGTATGTTGAGTTTCCATGTACACTCAACATTGCTTCCAAAAACATTTTGACAAAAATTTTTTCGAAAAATTTCAAAATAATGTAGCAAAAAGTAGATGTTTTTAGATTCCTTATTTCAAGGCAAAAACGATAGACAATGTTATTCAACGAAAAAATTAATTCTTCAGTGTGAAAATCGAGGATATAAGTGTGAACTTATATCAGTTGATATCTCGGTGCATTTTTAAGTTAGCGCAAATCTGATAACACAGATCGACGCAGCTCACAAATCCGCATCGAATGCACTATACTACATTGAGAAACGCTTGATACAAAAATTAGTTATGATCGTTTGAAAAATGATGCATTAGTGTATGTTGAGTTTCCATGTACACTCAACATTGCTTCCAAAAACATTTTGACAAAAATTTTTTCGAAAAATTTCAAAATAATGTAGCAAAAAGTAGATGTTTTTAGATTCCTTTTTTCAAGGCGAAGACGATGGACAAAGTTATTCAACGAAAAAATTGATTCTTCAGGGTGAAAATCGAGGATATAAGTGTGAACTTATATCAGTTGATATCTCGGTGCATTTTTAAGTTAGCGCAAATCTGATAACAGAGATCGACGCAGCTTACAAATCCGCATCGAATGCACTACACTACATTGAGAAACGCTTAATATAAAAATTAGTTATGATCGTTTGAAAAATGATGCATTAGTGTATGTTGAGTTTCCATGTACACTCAACATTGCTTCCAAAAACATTTTGACAAAAATTTTTTCGAAAAATTTCAAAACAATTTAGCAAAAAGTAGATGTTTTTAGATTCCATTTTTCAAGGCAAAGACGATGGACAATGTTATTCAACGAAAAAAATAATTCTTCAGGGTGAAAATCGAGGATATAAGTGTGAACTTATATCAGTTGATATCTTGGTGCATTTTTAAGCTAGCGCAAATCTGATAACACAGATCGACGCAGCTTAAAAATCCGCATCGAATGCACTATACTACATTGAAAAACGCTTGATACAAAAATTAGTTATGATCGTTTGAAAAATGATGCATTAGTGTATGTTGAGTTTCCATGTACACTCAACATTGCTTCCAAAAACATTTTGACAAAAATTTTTTCGAAAAATTTCAAAATAATGTAGCAAAAAGTAGATGTTTTTAGATTCCTTTTTTCAAGGCGAAGACGATGGACAAAGTTATTCAACGAAAAAATTGATTCTTCAGGGTGAAAATCGAGGATATAAGTGTGAACTTATATCAGTTGATATCTCGGTGCATTTTTAAGTTAGCGCAAATCTGATAACACAGATCGACGCAGCTTACAAATCCGCATCGAATGCACTATACTACATTGAGAAACGCTTGATACAAAAATTAGTTATGATCGTTTGAAAAATGATGCATTAGTGTATGTTGAGTTTCCATGTACACTCAACATTGCTTCCAAAAACATTTTGACAAAAATTTTTTCGAAAAATTTCAAAATAATGTAGCAAAAAGTAGATGTTTTTAGATTCCATTCTTCAAGGCAAAGACGATGGACAATGTTATTCAACGAAAAAAATAATTCTTCAGGGTGAAAATCGAGGATATAAGTGTGAACTTATATCAGTTGATATCTTGGTGCATTTTTAAGCTAGCGCAAATCTGATAACACAGATCGACGCAGCTTAAAAATCCGCATCGAATGCACTATACTACATTGAAAAACGCTTGATACAAAAATTAGTTATGATCGTTTGAAAAATGATGCATTAGTGTATGTTGAGTTTCCATGTACACTCAACATTGCTTCCAAAAACATTTTGACAAAAATTTTTTCGAAAAATTTCAAAATAATGTAGCGAAAAGTAGATGTTTTTAGATTCCTTTTTTCAAGGCGAAGACGATGGACAAAGTTATTCAACGAAAAAATTGATTCTTCAGGGTGAAAATCGAGGATATAAGTGTGAACTTATATCAGTTGATATCTCGGTGCATTTTTAAGTTAGCGCAAATCTGATAACACAGATCGACGCAGCTTACAAATCCGCATCGAATGCACTATACTACATTGAGAAACGCTTAATACAAAAATTAGTTATGATCGTTTGAAAAATGATGCATTAGTGTATGTTGAGTTTCCATGTACACTCAACATTGCTTCCAAAAACATTTTGACAAAAATTTTTTCGAAAAATTTCAAAATAATGTAGCAAAAAGTAGATGTTTTTAGATTCCATTCTTCAAGGCAAAGACGATGGACAATGTTATTCAACGAAAAAAATAATTCTTCAGGGTGAAAATCGAGGATATAAGTGTGAACTTATATCAGTTGATATCTTGGTGCATTTTTAAGCTAGCGCAAATCTGATAACACAGATCGACGCAGCTTAAAAATCCGCATCGAATGCACTATACTACATTGAAAAACGCTTGATACAAAAATTAGTTATGATCGTTTGAAAAATGATGCATTAGTGTATGTTGAGTTTCCATGTACACTCAACATTGCTTCCAAAAACATTTTGACAAAAATTTTTTCGAAAAATTTCAAAATAATGTAGCGAAAAGTAGATGTTTTTAGATTCCTTTTTTCAAGGCGAAGACGATGGACAAAGTTATTCAACGAAAAAATTGATTCTTCAGGGTGAAAATCGAGGATATAAGTGTGAACTTATATCAGTTGATATCTCGGTGCATTTTTAAGTTAGCGCAAAACTGATAACACAGATCGACGCAGCTTAAAAATCCGCATCGAATGCACTATACTACATTGAGAAACGCTTAATACAAAAATTTGTTATGATCGTTTGAAAAATGATGCATTAGTGTATGTTGAGTTTCCATGTACACTCAACATTGCTTCCAAAAACATTTTGACAAAAATTTTTTCGAAAAATTTCAAAATAATTTAGCAAAAAGTAGATGTTTTTAGATTCCATTTTTCAAGGCAAAGACGATGGACAATGTTATTTAACGAAAAAATTAATTCTTCAGTGTGAAAATCGAGGATATAAGTGTGAACTTATATCAGTTGATATCTCGGTGCATTTTTAAGCTAGCGCAAATCTGATAACACAGATCGACGCAGCTTAAAAATCCGCATCGAATGCACTATACTACATTGAGAAACGCTTGATACAAAAATTAGTTATGATCGTTTGAAAAATGATGCATTAGTGTATGTTGAGTTTCCATGTACACTCAACATTGCTTCCAAAAACATTTTGACAAAAATTTTTTCGAAAAATTTCAAAATAATGTAGCAAAAAGTAGATGTTTTTAGATTCCTTTTTTCAAGGCGAAGACGATGGACAAAGTTATTCAACGAAAAAATTGATTCTTCAGGGTGAAAATCGAGGATATAAGTGTGAACTTATATCAGTTGATATCTCGGTGCATTTTTAAGCTAGCGCAAATCTGATAACACAGATCGACGCAGCTTAAAAATCCGCATCGAATGCACTATACTACATTGAGAAACGCTTGATACAAAAATTAGTTATGATCGTTTGAAAAATGATGCATTAGTGTATGTTGAGTTTCCATGTACACTCAACATTGCTTCCAAAAACATTTTGACAAAAATTTTTTCGAAAAATTTCAAAATAATGTAGCGAAAAGTAGATGTTTTTAGATTCCTTTTTTCAAGGCGAAGACGATGGACAAAGTTATTCAACGAAAAAATTGATTCTTCAGGGTGAAAATCGAGGATATAAGTGTGAACTTATATCAGTTGATATCTCGGTGCATTTTTAAGTTAGCGCAAAACTGATAACACAGATCGACGCAGCTTAAAAATCCGCATCGAATGCACTATACTACATTGAGAAACGCTTAATACAAAAATTTGTTATGATCGTTTGAAAAATGATGCATTAGTGTATGTTGAGTTTCCATGTACACTCAACATTGCTTCCAAAAACATTTTGACAAAAATTTTTTCGAAAAATTTCAAAATAATTTAGCAAAAAGTAGATGTTTTTAGATTCCATTTTTCAAGGCAAAGACGATGGACAATGTTATTTAACGAAAAAATTAATTCTTCAGTGTGAAAATCGAGGATATAAGTGTGAACTTATATCAGTTGATATCTCGGTGCATTTTTAAGCTAGCGCAAATCTGATAACACAGATCGACGCAGCTTAAAAATCCGCATCGAATGCACTATACTACATTGAGAAACGCTTGATACAAAAATTAGTTATGATCGTTTGAAAAATGATGCATTAGTGTATGTTGAGTTTCCATGTACACTCAACATTGCTTCCAAAAACATTTTGACAAAAATTTTTTCGAAAAATTTCAAAATAATGTAGCAAAAAGTAGATGTTTTTAGATTCCTTTTTTCAAGGCGAAGACGATGGACAAAGTTATTCAACGAAAAAATTGATTCTTCAGGGTGAAAATCGAGGATATAAGTGTGAACTTATATCAGTTGATATCTCGGTGCATTTTTAAGCTAGCGCAAATCTGATAACACAGATCGACGCAGCTTAAAAATCCGCATCGAATGCACTATACTACATTGAGAAACGCTTGATACAAAAATTAGTTATGATCGTTTGAAAAATGATGCATTAGTGTATGTTGAGTTTCCATGTACACTCAACATTGCTTCCAAAAACATTTTGACAAAAATTTTTTCGAAAAATTTCAAAATAATGTAGCAAAAAGTAGATGTTTTTAGATTCCTTTTTTCAAGGCGAAGACGATGGACAAAGTTATTCAACGAAAAAATTGATTCTTCAGGGTGAAAATCGAGGATATAAGTGTGAACTTATATCAGTTGATATCTCGGTGCATTTTTAAGTTAGCGCAAATCTGATAACACAGATCGACGCAGCTTACAAATCCGCATCGAATGCACTATACTACATTGAAAAACGCTTGATATAAAAATTAGTTATGATCGTTTGAAAAATGATGCATTAGTGTATGTTGAGTTTCCATGTACACTCAACATTGCTTCCAAAAACATTTTGACAAAAATTTTTTCGAAAAATTTCAAAATAATTTAGCAAAAAGTAGATGTTTTTAGATTCCATTTTTCAAGGCAAAGACGATGGACAATGTTATTCAACGAAAAAATTAATTCTTCAGTGTGAAAATCGAGGATATAAGTGTGAACTTATATCAGTTGATATCTCGGTGCATTTTTAAGCTAGCGCATATCTGATAACACAGATCGACGCAGCTTAAAAATCCGCATCGAATGCACTATACTACATTGAGAAACGCTAAATACAAAAATTAGTTATGATCGTTTGAAAAATGATGCATTAGTGTATGTTGAGTTTCCATGTACACTCAACATTGCTTCCAAAAACATTTTGACAAAAATTTTTTCGAAAAATTTCAAAATAATGTAGCAAAAAGTAGATGTTTTTAGATTCCTTTTTTCAAGGCGAAGACGATGGACAAAGTTATTCAACGAAAAAATTGATTCTTCAGGGTGAAAATCGAGGATATAAGTGTGAACTTATATCAGTTGATATCTCGGTGCATTTTTAAGCTAGCGCAAATCTGATAACACAGATCGACGCAGCTTAAAAATCCGCATCGAATGCACTATACTACATTGAGAAACGCTTGATACAAAAATTAGTTATGATCGTTTGAAAAATGATGCATTAGTGTATGTTGAGTTTCCATGTACACTCAACATTGCTTCCAAAAACATTTTGACAAAAATTTTTTCGAAAAATTTCAAAATAATGTAGCAAAAAGTAGATGTTTTTAGATTCCTTATTTCAAGGCAAAAACGATAGACAATGTTATTCAACGAAAAAATTAATTCTTCAGTGTGAAAATCGAGGATATAAGTGTGAACTTATATCAGTTGATATCTCGGTGCATTTTTAAGTTAGCGCAAATCTGATAACACAGATCGACGCAGCTCACAAATCCGCATCGAATGCACTATACTACATTGAGAAACGCTTGATACAAAAATTAGTTATGATCGTTTGAAAAATGATGCATTAGTGTATGTTGAGTTTCCATGTACACTCAACATTGCTTCCAAAAACATTTTGACAAAAATTTTTTCGAAAAATTTCAAAATAATGTAGCAAAAAGTAGATGTTTTTAGATTCCTTTTTTCAAGGCGAAGACGATGGACAAAGTTATTCAACGAAAAAATTGATTCTTCAGGGTGAAAATCGAGGATATAAGTGTGAACTTATATCAGTTGATATCTCGGTGCATTTTTAAGTTAGCGCAAATCTGATAACAGAGATCGACGCAGCTTACAAATCCGCATCGAATGCACTACACTACATTGAGAAACGCTTAATATAAAAATTAGTTATGATCGTTTGAAAAATGATGCATTAGTGTATGTTGAGTTTCCATGTACACTCAACATTGCTTCCAAAAACATTTTGACAAAAATTTTTTCGAAAAATTTCAAAACAATTTAGCAAAAAGTAGATGTTTTTAGATTTCATTTTTCAAGGCAAAGACGATGGACAATGTTATTCAACGAAAAAAATAATTCTTCAGGGTGAAAATCGAGGATATAAGTGTGAACTTATATCAGTTGATATCTTGGTGCATTTTTAAGCTAGCGCAAATCTGATAACACAGATCGACGCAGCTTAAAAATCCGCATCGAATGCACTATACTACATTGAAAAACGCTTGATACAAAAATTAGTTATGATCGTTTGAAAAATGATGCATTAGTGTATGTTGAGTTTCCATGTACACTCAACATTGCTTCCAAAAACATTTTGACAAAAATTTTTTCGAAAAATTTCAAAATAATGTAGCAAAAAGTAAATGTTTTTAGATTCCTTTTTTCAAGGCGAAGACGATGGACAAAGTTATTCAACGAAAAAATTGATTCTTCAGGGTGAAAATCGAGGATATAAGTGTGAACTTATATCAGTTGATATCTCGGTGCATTTTTAAGTTAGCGCAAATCTGATAACACAGATCGACGCAGCTTACAAATCCGCATCGAATGCACTATACTACATTGAGAAACGCGTGATACAAAAATTAGTTATGATCGTTTGAAAAATGATGCATTAGTGTATGTTGAGTTTCCATGTACACTCAACATTGCTTCCAAAAACATTTTGACAAAAATTTTTTCGAAAAATTTCAAAATAATGTAGCAAAAAGTAGATGTTTTTAGATTCCATTTTTCAAGGCAAAGACGATGGACAATGTTATTCAACGAAAAAAATAATTCTTCAGGGTGAAAATCGAGGATATAAGTGTGAACTTATATCAGTTGATATCTTGGTGCATTTTTAAGCTAGCGCAAATCTGATAACACAGATCGACGCAGCTTAAAAATCCGCATCGAATGCACTATACTACATTGAAAAACGCTTGATACAAAAATTAGTTATGATCGTTTGAAAAATGATGCATTAGTGTATGTTGAGTTTCCATGTACACTCAACATTGCTTCCAAAAACATTTTGACAAAAATTTTTTCGAAAAATTTCAAAATAATGTAGCAAAAAGTAGATGTTTTTAGATTCCTTTTTTCAAGGCGAAGACGATGGACAAAGTTATTCAACGAAAAAATTGATTCTTCAGGGTGAAAATCGAGGATATAAGTGTGAACTTATATCAGTTGATATCTCGGTGCATTTTTAAGCTAGCGCAAATCTGATAACACAGATCGACGCAGCTTAAAAATCCGCATCGAATGCACTATACTACATTGAGAAACGCTTGATACAAAAATTAGTTATGATCGTTTGAAAAATGATGCATTAGTGTATGTTGAGTTTCCATGTACACTCAACATTGCTTCCAAAAACATTTTGACAAAAATTTTTTCGAAAAATTTCAAAATAATGTAGCAAAAAGTAGATGTTTTTAGATTCCTTTTTTCAAGGCGAAGACGATGGACAAAGTTATTCAACGAAAAAATTGATTCTTCAGGGTGAAAATCGAGGATATAAGTGTGAACTTATATCAGTTGATATCTCGGTGCATTTTTAAGTTAGCGCAAATCTGATAACACAGATCGACGCAGCTTACAAATCCGCATCGAATGCACTATACTACATTGAAAAACGCTTGATATAAAAATTAGTTATGATCGTTTGAAAAATGATGCATTAGTGTATGTTGAGTTTCCATGTACACTCAACATTGCTTCCAAAAACATTTTGACAAAAATTTTTTCGAAAAATTTCAAAATAATTTAGCAAAAAGTAGATGTTTTTAGATTCCATTTTTCAAGGCAAAGACGATGGACAATGTTATTCAACGAAAAAATTAATTCTTCAGTGTGAAAATCGAGGATATAAGTGTGAACTTATATCAGTTGATATCTCGGTGCATTTTTAAGCTAGCGCATATCTGATAACACAGATCGACGCAGCTTAAAAATCCGCATCGAATGCACTATACTACATTGAGAAACGCTAAATACAAAAATTAGTTATGATCGTTTGAAAAATGATGCATTAGTGTATGTTGAGTTTCCATGTACACTCAACATTGCTTCCAAAAACATTTTGACAAAAATTTTTTCGAAAAATTTCAAAATAATGTAGCAAAAAGTAGATGTTTTTAGATTCCTTTTTTCAAGGCGAAGACGATGGACAAAGTTATTCAACGAAAAAATTGATTCTTCAGGGTGAAAATCGAGGATATAAGTGTGAACTTATATCAGTTGATATCTCGGTGCATTTTTAAGCTAGCGCAAATCTGATAACACAGATCGACGCAGCTTAAAAATCCGCATCGAATGCACTATACTACATTGAGAAACGCTTGATACAAAAATTAGTTATGATCGTTTGAAAAATGATGCATTAGTGTATGTTGAGTTTCCATGTACACTCAACATTGCTTCCAAAAACATTTTGACAAAAATTTTTTCGAAAAATTTCAAAATAATGTAGCAAAAAGTAGATGTTTTTAGATTCCTTATTTCAAGGCAAAAACGATAGACAATGTTATTCAACGAAAAAATTAATTCTTCAGTGTGAAAATCGAGGATATAAGTGTGAACTTATATCAGTTGATATCTCGGTGCATTTTTAAGTTAGCGCAAATCTGATAACACAGATCGACGCAGCTCACAAATCCGCATCGAATGCACTATACTACATTGAGAAACGCTTGATACAAAAATTAGTTATGATCGTTTGAAAAATGATGCATTAGTGTATGTTGAGTTTCCATGTACACTCAACATTGCTTCCAAAAACATTTTGACAAAAATTTTTTCGAAAAATTTCAAAATAATGTAGCAAAAAGTAGATGTTTTTAGATTCCTTTTTTCAAGGCGAAGACGATGGACAAAGTTATTCAACGAAAAAATTGATTCTTCAGGGTGAAAATCGAGGATATAAGTGTGAACTTATATCAGTTGATATCTCGGTGCATTTTTAAGTTAGCGCAAATCTGATAACAGAGATCGACGCAGCTTACAAATCCGCATCGAATGCACTACACTACATTGAGAAACGCTTAATATAAAAATTAGTTATGATCGTTTGAAAAATGATGCATTAGTGTATGTTGAGTTTCCATGTACACTCAACATTGCTTCCAAAAACATTTTGACAAAAATTTTTTCGAAAAATTTCAAAACAATTTAGCAAAAAGTAGATGTTTTTAGATTTCATTTTTCAAGGCAAAGACGATGGACAATGTTATTCAACGAAAAAAATAATTCTTCAGGGTGAAAATCGAGGATATAAGTGTGAACTTATATCAGTTGATATCTTGGTGCATTTTTAAGCTAGCGCAAATCTGATAACACAGATCGACGCAGCTTAAAAATCCGCATCGAATGCACTATACTACATTGAAAAACGCTTGATACAAAAATTAGTTATGATCGTTTGAAAAATGATGCATTAGTGTATGTTGAGTTTCCATGTACACTCAACATTGCTTCCAAAAACATTTTGACAAAAATTTTTTCGAAAAATTTCAAAATAATGTAGCAAAAAGTAAATGTTTTTAGATTCCTTTTTTCAAGGCGAAGACGATGGACAAAGTTATTCAACGAAAAAATTGATTCTTCAGGGTGAAAATCGAGGATATAAGTGTGAACTTATATCAGTTGATATCTCGGTGCATTTTTAAGTTAGCGCAAATCTGATAACACAGATCGACGCAGCTTACAAATCCGCATCGAATGCACTATACTACATTGAGAAACGCTTGATACAAAAATTAGTTATGATCGTTTGAAAAATGATGCATTAGTGTATGTTGAGTTTCCATGTACACTCAACATTGCTTCCAAAAACATTTTGACAAAAATTTTTTCGAAAAATTTCAAAATAATGTAGCAAAAAGTAGATGTTTTTAGATTCCATTTTTCAAGGCAAAGACGATGGACAATGTTATTCAACGAAAAAAATAATTCTTCAGGGTGAAAATCGAGGATATAAGTGTGAACTTATATCAGTTGATATCTTGGTGCATTTTTAAGCTAGCGCAAATCTGATAACACAGATCGACGCAGCTTAAAAATCCGCATCGAATGCACTATACTACATTGAAAAACGCTTGATACAAAAATTAGTTATGATCGTTTGAAAAATGATGCATTAGTGTATGTTGAGTTTCCATGTACACTCAACATTGCTTCCAAAAACATTTTGACAAAAATTTTTTCGAAAAATTTCAAAATAATGTAGCGAAAAGTAGATGTTTTTAGATTCCTTTTTTCAAGGCGAAGACGATGGACAAAGTTATTCAACGAAAAAATTGATTCTTCAGGGTGAAAATCGAGGATATAAGTGTGAACTTATATCAGTTGATATCTCGGTGCATTTTTAAGCTAGCGCAAATCTGATAACACAGATCGACGCAGCTTAAAAATCCGCATCGAATGCACTATACTACATTGAGAAACGCTTGATACAAAAATTAGTTATGATCGTTTGAAAAATGATGCATTAGTGTATGTTGAGTTTCCATGTACACTCAACATTGCTTCCAAAAACATTTTGACAAAAATTTTTTCGAAAAATTTCAAAATAATGTAGCGAAAAGTAGATGTTTTTAGATTCCTTTTTTCAAGGCGAAGACGATGGACAAAGTTATTCAACGAAAAAATTGATTCTTCAGGGTGAAAATCGAGGATATAAGTGTGAACTTATATCAGTTGATATCTCGGTGCATTTTTAAGTTAGCGCAAAACTGATAACACAGATCGACGCAGCTTAAAAATCCGCATCGAATGCACTATACTACATTGAGAAACGCTTGATACAAAAATTAGTTATGATCGTTTGAAAAATGATGCATTAGTGTATGTTGAGTTTCCATGTACACTCAACATTGCTTCCAAAAACATTTTGACAAAAATTTTTTCGAAAAATTTCAAAATAATGTAGCAAAAAGTAGATGTTTTTAGATTCCTTTTTTCAAGGCGAAGACGATGGACAAAGTTATTCAACGAAAAAATTGATTCTTCAGGGTGAAAATCGAGGATATAAGTGTGAACTTATATCAGTTGATATCTCGGTGCATTTTTAAGTTAGCGCAAATCTGATAACACAGATCGACGCAGCTTACAAATCCGCATCGAATGCACTATACTACATTGAAAAACGCTTGATACAAAAATTAGTTATGATCGTTTGAAAAATGATGCATTAGTGTATGTTGAGTTTCCATGTACACTCAACATTGCTTCCAAAAACATTTTGACAAAAATTTTTTCGAAAAATTTCAAAATAATTTAGCAAAAAGTAGATGTTTTTAGATTCCATTTTTCAAGGCAAAGACGATGGACAATGTTATTCAACGAAAAAATTAATTCTTCAGTGTGAAAATCGAGGATATAAGTGTGAACTTATATCAGTTGATATCTCGGTGCATTTTTAAGCTAGCGCATATCTGATAACACAGATCGACGCAGCTTAAAAATCCGCATCGAATGCACTATACTACATTGAGAAACGCTAAATACAAAAATTAGTTATGATCGTTTGAAAAATGATGCATTAGTGTATGTTGAGTTTCCATGTACACTCAACATTGCTTCCAAAAACATTTTGACAAAAATTTTTTCGAAAAATTTCAAAATAATGAAGCAAAAAGTAGATGTTTTTAGATTCCTTTTTTCAAGGCGAAGACGATGGACAAAGTTATTCAACGAAAAAATTGATTCTTCAGGGTGAAAATCGAGGATATAAGTGTGAACTTATATCAGTTGATATCTCGGTGCATTTTTAAGCTAGCGCAAATCTGATAACACAGATCGACGCAGCTTAAAAATCCGCATCGAATGCACTATACTACATTGAGAAACGCTTGATACAAAAATTAGTTATGATCGTTTGAAAAATGATGCATTAGTGTATGTTGAGTTTCCATGTACACTCAACATTGCTTCCAAAAACATTTTGACAAAAATTTTTTCGAAAAATTTCAAAATAATGTAGCAAAAAGTAGATGTTTTTAGATTCCTTTTTTCAAGGCGAAGACGATGGACAAAGTTATTCAACGAAAAAATTAATTCTTCAGTGTGAAAATCGAGGATATAAGTGTGAACTTATATCAGTTGATATCTCGGTGCATTTTTAAGCTAGCGCAAATCTGATAACACAGATCGACGCAGCTTAAAAATCCGCATCGAATGCACTATACTACATTGAGAAACGCTTGATACAAAAATTAGTTATGATCGTTTGAAAAATGATGCATTAGTGTATGTTGAGTTTCCATGTACACTCAACATTGCTTCCAAAAACATTTTGACAAAAATTTTTTCGAAAAATTTCAAAATAATGAAGCAAAAAGTAGATGTTTTTAGATTCCTTATTTCAAGGCAAAAACGATAGACAATGTTATTCAACGAAAAAATTAATTCTTCAGTGTGAAAATCGAGGATATAAGTGTGAACTTATATCAGTTGATATCTCGGTGCATTTTTAAGTTAGCGCAAATCTGATAACACAGATCGACGCAGCTCACAAATCCGCATCGAATGCACTATACTACATTGAGAAACGCTTGATACAAAAATTAGTTATGATCGTTTGAAAAATGATGCATTAGTGTATGTTGAGTTTCCATGTACACTCAACATTGCTTCCAAAAACATTTTGACAAAAATTTTTTCGAAAAATTTCAAAATAATGTAGCAAAAAGTAGATGTTTTTAGATTCCTTTTTTCAAGGCGAAGACGATGGACAAAGTTATTCAACGAAAAAATTGATTCTTCAGGGTGAAAATCGAGGATATAAGTGTGAACTTATATCAGTTGATATCTCGGTGCATTTTTAAGTTAGCGCAAATCTGATAACAGAGATCGACGCAGCTTACAAATCCGCATCGAATGCACTACACTACATTGAGAAACGCTTAATATAAAAATTAGTTATGATCGTTTGAAAAATGATGCATTAGTGTATGTTGAGTTTCCATGTACACTCAACATTGCTTCCAAAAACATTTTGACAAAACTTTTTTCGAAAAATTTCAAAACAATTTAGCAAAAAGTAGATGTTTTTAGATTCCATTTTTCAAGGCAAAGACGATGGACAATGTTATTCAACGAAAAAAATAATTCTTCAGGGTGAAAATCGAGGATATAAGTGTGAACTTATATCAGTTGATATCTTGGTGCATTTTTAAGCTAGCGCAAATCTGATAACACAGATCGACGCAGCTTAAAAATCCGCATCGAATGCACTATACTACATTGAAAAACGCTTGATACAAAAATTAGTTATGATCGTTTGAAAAATGATGCATTAGTGTATGTTGAGTTTCCATGTACACTCAACATTGCTTCCAAAAACATTTTGACAAAAATTTTTTCGAAAAATTTCAAAATAATGTAGCAAAAAGTAGATGTTTTTAGATTCCTTTTTTCAAGGCGAAGACGATGGACAAAGTTATTCAACGAAAAAATTGATTCTTCAGGGTGAAAATCGAGGATATAAGTGTGAACTTATATCAGTTGATATCTCGGTGCATTTTTAAGTTAGCGCAAATCTGATAACACAGATCGACGCAGCTTACAAATCCGCATCGAATGCACTATACTACATTGAGAAACGCTTGATACAAAAATTAGTTATGATCGTTTGAAAAATGATGCATTAGTGTATGTTGAGTTTCCATGTACACTCAACATTGCTTCCAAAAACATTTTGACAAAAATTTTTTCGAAAAATTTCAAAATAATGTAGCAAAAAGTAGATGTTTTTAGATTCCATTTTTCAAGGCAAAGACGATGGACAATGTTATTCAACGAAAAAAATAATTCTTCAGGGTGAAAATCGAGGATATAAGTGTGAACTTATATCAGTTGATATCTTGGTGCATTTTTAAGCTAGCGCAAATCTGATAACACAGATCGACGCAGCTTAAAAATCCGCATCGAATGCACTATACTACATTGAGAAACGCTTGATACAAAAATTAGTTATAATTGTTTGAAAAATGATGCATTAGTGTATGTTGAGTTTCCATGTACACTCAACATTGCTTCCAAAAACATTTTGACAAAAATTTTTTCGAAAAATTTCAAAATAATTTAGCAAAAAGTAGATGTTTTTAAATTCCTTTTTTCAAGGCAAAGACGATGGACAATGTTATTCAACGAAAAAATTAATTCTTCAGGGTGAAAATCGAGGATATAAGTGTAAACTTATATCAGTTGATATCTCGGTGCATTTTTAAGCTAGCGCAAATCTGATAACACAGATCGACGCAGCTTAAAAATCCGCATCGAATGCACTATACTACATTGAGAAACGCTTAATACAAAAATTAGTTATGATCGTTTGAAAAATGATGCATTAGTGTATGTTGAGTTTCCATGTACACTCAACATTGCTTCCAAAAACATTTTGACAAAAATTTTTTCGAAAAATTTCAAAATAATGAAGCAAAAAGTAGATGTTTTTAGATTCCTTTTTTCAAGGCGAAGACGATGGACAAAGTTATTCAACGAAAAAATTGATTCTTCAGGGTGAAAATCGAGGATATAAGTGTGAACTTATATCAGTTGATATCTCGGTGCATTTTTAAGCTAGCGCAAATCTGATAACACAGATCGACGCAGCTTAAAAATCCGCATCGAATGCACTATACTACATTGAGAAACGCTTGATACAAAAATTAGTTATGATCGTTTGAAAAATGATGCATTAGTGTATGTTGAGTTTCCATGTACACTCAACATTGCTTCCAAAAACATTTTGACAAAAATTTTTTCGAAAAATTTCAAAATAATGTAGCAAAAAGTAGATGTTTTTAGATTCCTTATTTCAAGGCAAAAACGATAGACAATGTTATTCAACGAAAAAATTAATTCTTCAGTGTGAAAATCGAGGATATAAGTGTGAACTTATATCAGTTGATATCTCGGTGCATTTTTAAGTTAGCGCAAATCTGATAACACAGATCGACGCAGCTCACAAATCCGCATCGAATGCACTATACTACATTGAGAAACGCTTGATACAAAAATTAGTTATGATCGTTTGAAAAATGATGCATTAGTGTATGTTGAGTTTCCATGTACACTCAACATTGCTTCCAAAAACATTTTGACAAAAATTTTTTCGAAAAATTTCAAAATAATGTAGCAAAAAGTAGATGTTTTTAGATTCCTTTTTTCAAGGCGAAGACGATGGACAAAGTTATTCAACGAAAAAATTGATTCTTCAGGGTGAAAATCGAGGATATAAGTGTGAACTTATATCAGTTGATATCTCGGTGCATTTTTAAGTTAGCGCAAATCTGATAACAGAGATCGACGCAGCTTACAAATCCGCATCGAATGCACTACACTACATTGAGAAACGCTTAATATAAAAATTAGTTATGATCGTTTGAAAAATGATGCATTAGTGTATGTTGAGTTTCCATGTACACTCAACATTGCTTCCAAAAACATTTTGACAAAAATTTTTTCGAAAAATTTCAAAACAATTTAGCAAAAAGTAGATGTTTTTAGATTCCATTTTTCAAGGCAAAGACGATGGACAATGTTATTCAACGAAAAAAATAATTCTTCAGGGTGAAAATCGAGGATATAAGTGTGAACTTATATCAGTTGATATCTTGGTGCATTTTTAAGCTAGCGCAAATCTGATAACACAGATCGACGCAGCTTAAAAATCCGCATCGAATGCACTATACTACATTGAAAAACGCTTGATACAAAAATTAGTTATGATCGTTTGAAAAATGATGCATTAGTGTATGTTGAGTTTCCATGTACACTCAACATTGCTTCCAAAAACATTTTGACAAAAATTTTTTCGAAAAATTTCAAAATAATGTAGCAAAAAGTAGATGTTTTTAGATTCCTTTTTTCAAGGCGAAGACGATGGACAAAGTTATTCAACGAAAAAATTGATTCTTCAGGGTGAAAATCGAGGATATAAGTGTGAACTTATATCAGTTGATATCTCGGTGCATTTTTAAGTTAGCGCAAATCTGATAACACAGATCGACGCAGCTTACAAATCCGCATCGAATGCACTATACTACATTGAGAAACGCTTGATACAAAAATTAGTTATGATCGTTTGAAAAATGATGCATTAGTGTATGTTGAGTTTCCATGTACACTCAACATTGCTTCCAAAAACATTTTGACAAAAATTTTTTCGAAAAATTTCAAAATAATGTAGCAAAAAGTAGATGTTTTTAGATTCCATTTTTCAAGGCAAAGACGATGGACAATGTTATTCAACGAAAAAAATAATTCTTCAGGGTGAAAATCGAGGATATAAGTGTGAACTTATATCAGTTGATATCTTGGTGCATTTTTAAGCTAGCGCAAATCTGATAACACAGATCGACGCAGCTTAAAAATCCGCATCGAATGCACTATACTACATTGAGAAACGCTTGATACAAAAATTAGTTATAATTGTTTGAAAAATGATGCATTAGTGTATGTTGAGTTTCCATGTACACTCAACATTGCTTCCAAAAACATTTTGACAAAAATTTTTTCGAAAAATTTCAAAATAATTTAGCAAAAAGTAGATGTTTTTAAATTCCTTTTTTCAAGGCAAAGACGATGGACAATGTTATTCAACGAAAAAATTAATTCTTCAGGGTGAAAATCGAGGATATAAGTGTAAACTTATATCAGTTGATATCTCGGTGCATTTTTAAGCTAGCGCAAATCTGATAACACAGATCGACGCAGCTTAAAAATCCGCATCGAATGCACTATACTACATTGAGAAACGCTTAATACAAAAATTAGTTATGATCGTTTGAAAAATGATGCATTAGTGTATGTTGAGTTTCCATGTACACTCAACATTGCTTCCAAAAACATTTTGACAAAAATTTTTTCGAAAAATTTCAAAATAATGTAGCAAAAAGTAGATGTTTTTAGATTCCTTATTTCAAGGCAAAAACGATAGACAATGTTATTCAACGAAAAAATTAATTCTTCAGTGTGAAAATCGAGGATATAAGTGTGAACTTATATCAGTTGATATCTCGGTGCATTTTCAAGTTAGCGCAAATCTGATAACACAGATCGACGCAGCTCACAAATCCGCATCGAATGCACTATACTACATTGAGAAACGCTTGATACAAAAATTAGTTATGATCGTTTGAAAAATGATGCATTAGTGTATGTTGAGTTTCCATGTACACTCAACATTGCTTCCAAAAACATTTTGACAAAAATTTTTTCGAAAAATTTCAAAATAATGTAGCAAAAAGTAGATGTTTTTAGATTCCTTATTTCAAGGCAAAAACGATAGACAATGTTATTCAACGAAAAAATTAATTCTTCAGTGTGAAAATCGAGGATATAAGTGTGAACTTATATCAGTTGATATCTCGGTGCATTTTCAAGTTAGCGCAAATCTGATAACACAGATCGACGCAGCTCACAAATCCGCATCGAATGCACTATACTACATTGAGAAACGCTTGATACAAAAATTAGTTATGATCGTTTGAAAAATGATGCATTAGTGTATGTTGAGTTTCCATGTACACTCAACATTGCTTCCAAAAACATTTTGACAAAAATTTTTTCGAAAAATTTCAAAATAATGTAGCAAAAAGTAGATGTTTTTAGATTCCTTTTTTCAAGGCGAAGACGATGGACAAAGTTATTCAACGAAAAAATTGATTCTTCAGGGTGAAAATCGAGGATATAAGTGTGAACTTATATCAGTTGATATCTCGGTGCATTTTTAAGTTAGCGCAAATCTGATAACAGAGATCGACGCAGCTTACAAATCCGCATCGAATGCACTACACTACATTGAGAAACGCTTAATATAAAAATTAGTTATGATCGTTTGAAAAATGATGCATTAGTGTATGTTGAGTTTCCATGTACACTCAACATTGCTTCCAAAAACATTTTGACAAAAATTTTTTCGAAAAATTTCAAAACAATTTAGCAAAAAGTAGATGTTTTTAGATTCCATTTTTCAAGGCAAAGACGATGGACAATGTTATTCAACGAAAAAAATAATTCTTCAGGGTGAAAATCGAGGATATAAGTGTGAACTTATATCAGTTGATATCTTGGTGCATTTTTAAGCTAGCGCAAATCTGATAACACAGATCGACGCAGCTTAAAAATCCGCATCGAATGCACTATACTACATTGAAAAACGCTTGATACAAAAATTAGTTATGATCGTTTGAAAAATGATGCATTAGTGTATGTTGAGTTTCCATGTACACTCAACATTGCTTCCAAAAACATTTTGACAAAAATTTTTTCGAAAAATTTCAAAATAATGTAGCAAAAAGTAGATGTTTTTAGATTCCTTTTTTCAAGGCGAAGACGATGGACAAAGTTATTCAATGAAAAAATTGATTCTTCAGGGTGAAAATCGAGGATATAAGTGTGAACTTATATCAGTTGATATCTCGGTGCATTTTTAAGTTAGCGCAAATCTGATAACACAGATCGACGCAGCTTACAAATCCGCATCGAATGCACTATACTACATTGAGAAACGCTTGATACAAAAATTAGTTATGATCGTTTGAAAAATGATGCATTAGTGTATGTTGAGTTTCCATGTACACTCAACATTGCTTCCAAAAACATTTTGACAAAAATTTTTTCGAAAAATTTCAAAATAATGTAGCAAAAAGTAGATGTTTTTAGATTCCATTTTTCAAGGCAAAGACGATGGACAATGTTATTCAACGAAAAAAATAATTCTTCAGGGTGAAAATCGAGGATATAAGTGTGAACTTATATCAGTTGATATCTTGGTGCATTTTTAAGCTAGCGCAAATCTGATAACACAGATCGACGCAGCTTAAAAATCCGCATCGAATGCACTATACTACATTGAGAAACGCTTGATACAAAAATTAGTTATAATTGTTTGAAAAATGATGCATTAGTGTATGTTGAGTTTCCATGTACACTCAACATTGCTTCCAAAAACATTTTGACAAAAATTTTTTCGAAAAATTTCAAAATAATTTAGCAAAAAGTAGATGTTTTTAAATTCCTTTTTTCAAGGCAAAGACGATGGACAATGTTATTCAACGAAAAAATTAATTCTTCAGGGTGAAAATCGAGGATATAAGTGTAAACTTATATCAGTTGATATCTCGGTGCATTTTTAAGCTAGCGCAAATCTGATAACACAGATCGACGCAGCTTAAAAATCCGCATCGAATGCACTATACTACATTGAGAAACGCTTAATACAAAAATTAGTTATGATCGTTTGAAAAATGATGCATTAGTGTATGTTGAGTTTCCATGTACACTCAACATTGCTTCCAAAAACATTTTGACAAAAATTTTTTCGAAAAATTTCAAAATAATGTAGCAAAAAGTAGATGTTTTTAGATTCCTTATTTCAAGGCAAAAACGATAAACAATGTTATTCAACGAAAAAATTAATTCTTCAGTGTGAAAATCGAGGATATAAGTGTGAACTTATATCAGTTGATATCTCGGTGCATTTTTAAGTTAGCGCAAATCTGATAACACAGATCGACGCAGCTCACAAATCCGCATCGAATGCACTATACTACATTGAGAAACGCTTGATACAAAAATTAGTTATGATCGTTTGAAAAATGATGCATTAGTGTATGTTGAGTTTCCATGTACACTCAACATTGCTTCCAAAAACATTTTGACAAAAATTTTTTCGAAAAATTTCAAAATAATGTAGCAAAAAGTAGATGTTTTTAGATTCCTTTTTTCAAGGCGAAGACGATGGACAAAGTTATTCAACGAAAAAATTGATTCTTCAGGGTGAAAATCGAGGATATAAGTGTGAACTTATATCAGTTGATATCTCGGTGCATTTTTAAGTTAGCGCAAATCTGATAACAGAGATCGACGCAGCTTACAAATCCGCATCGAATGCACTACACTACATTGAGAAACGCTTAATATAAAAATTAGTTATGATCGTTTGAAAAATGATGCATTAGTGTATGTTGAGTTTCCATGTACACTCAACATTGCTTCCAAAAACATTTTGACAAAAATTTTTTCGAAAAATTTCAAAACAATTTAGCAAAAAGTAGATGTTTTTAGATTCCATTTTTCAAGGCAAAGACGATGGACAATGTTATTCAACGAAAAAAATAATTCTTCAGGGTGAAAATCGAGGATATAAGTGTGAACTTATATCAGTTGATATCTCGGTGCATTTTTAAGTTAGCGCAAATCTGATAACACAGATCGACGCAGCTCACAAATCCGCATCGAATGCACTATACTACATTGAGAAACGCTTGATACAAAAATTAGTTATGATCGTTTGAAAAATGATGCATTAGTGTATGTTGAGTTTCCATGTACACTCAACATTGCTTCCAAAAACATTTTGACAAAAATTTTTTCGAAAAATTTCAAAATAATGTAGCAAAAAGTAGATGTTTTTAGATTCCTTTTTTCAAGGCGAAGACGATGGACAAAGTTATTCAACGAAAAAATTGATTCTTCAGGGTGAAAATCGAGGATATAAGTGTGAACTTATATCAGTTGATATCTCGGTGCATTTTTAAGTTAGCGCAAATCTGATAACAGAGATCGACGCAGCTTACAAATCCGCATCGAATGCACTACACTACATTGAGAAACGCTTAATATAAAAATTAGTTATGATCGTTTGAAAAATGATGCATTAGTGTATGTTGAGTTTCCATGTACACTCAACATTGCTTCCAAAAACATTTTGACAAAAATTTTTTCGAAAAATTTCAAAACAATTTAGCAAAAAGTAGATGTTTTTAGATTCCATTTTTCAAGGCAAAGACGATGGACAATGTTATTCAACGAAAAAAATAATTCTTCAGGGTGAAAATCGAGGATATAAGTGTGAACTTATATCAGTTGATATCTTGGTGCATTTTTAAGCTAGCGCAAATCTGATAACACAGATCGACGCAGCTTAAAAATCCGCATCGAATGCACTATACTACATTGAAAAACGCTTGATACAAAAATTAGTTATGATCGTTTGAAAAATGATGCATTAGTGTATGTTGAGTTTCCATGTACACTCAACATTGCTTCCAAAAACATTTTGACAAAAATTTTTTCGAAAAATTTCAAAATAATGTAGCAAAAAGTAGATGTTTTTAGATTCCTTTTTTCAAGGCGAAGACGATGGACAAAGTTATTCAACGAAAAAATTGATTCTTCAGGGTGAAAATCGAGGATATAAGTGTGAACTTATATCAGTTGATATCTCGGTGCATTTTTAAGTTAGCGCAAATCTGATAACACAGATCGACGCAGCTTACAAATCCGCATCGAATGCACTATACTACATTGAGAAACGCTTGATACAAAAATTAGTTATGATCGTTTGAAAAATGATGCATTAGTGTATGTTGAGTTTCCATGTACACTCAACATTGCTTCCAAAAACATTTTGACAAAAATTTTTTCGAAAAATTTCAAAATAATGTAGCAAAAAGTAGATGTTTTTAGATTCCATTTTTCAAGGCAAAGACGATGGACAATGTTATTCAACGAAAAAAATAATTCTTCAGGGTGAAAATCGAGGATATAAGTGTGAACTTATATCAGTTGATATCTTGGTGCATTTTTAAGCTAGCGCAAATCTGATAACACAGATCGACGCAGCTTAAAAATCCGCATCGAATGCACTATACTACATTGAAAAACGCTTGATACAAAAATTAGTTATGATCGTTTGAAAAATGATGCATTAGTGTATGTTGAGTTTCCATGTACACTCAACATTGCTTCCAAAAACATTTTGACAAAAATTTTTTCGAAAAATTTCAAAATAATGTAGCGAAAAGTAGATGTTTTTAGATTCCTTTTTTCAAGGCGAAGACGATGGACAAAGTTATTCAACGAAAAAATTGATTCTTCAGGGTGAAAATCGAGGATATAAGTGTGAACTTATATCAGTTGATATCTCGGTGCATTTTTAAGTTAGCGCAAAACTGATAACACAGATCGACGCAGCTTACAAATCCGCATCGAATGCACTATACTACATTGAGAAACGCTTGATACAAAAATTAGTTATGATCGTTTGAAAAATGATGCATTAGTGTATGTTGAGTTTCCATGTGCACTCAACATTGCTTCCAAAAACATTTTGACAAAAATTTTTTCGAAAAATTTCAAAATAATTTAGCAAAAAGTAGATGTTTTTAGATTCCATTTTTCAAGGCAAAGACGATGGACAATGTTATTTAACGAAAAAATTAATTCTTCAGTGTGAAAATCGAGGATATAAGTGTGAACTTATATCAGTTGATATCTCGGTGCATTTTTAAGCTAGCGCAAATCTGATAACACAGATCGACGCAGCTTAAAAATCCGCATCGAATGCACTATACTACATTGAGAAACGCTTGATACAAAAATTAGTTATGATCGTTTGAAAAATGATGCATTAGTGTATGTTGAGTTTCCATGTACACTCAACATTGCTTCCAAAAACATTTTGACAAAAATTTTTTCGAAAAATTTCAAAATAATTTAGCAAAAAGTAGATGTTTTTAGATTCCTTTTTTCAAGGCAAAGACGATGGACAATGTTATTCAACGAAAAAATTATTCCTTCAGGGTGAAAATCGAGGATATAAGTGTGAACTTATATCAGTTGATATCTCGGTGCATTTTTAAGCTAGCGCAAATCTGATAACAGAGATCGACGCAGCTTAAAAATCCGCATCGAATGCACTATACTACATTGAGAAACGCTTGATACAAAAATTAGTTATGATCGTTTGAAAAATGATGCATTAGTGTATGTTGAGTTTCCATGTACACTCAACATTGCTTCCAAAAACATTTTGACAAAAATTTTTTCGAAAAATTTCAAAATAATTTAGCAAAAAGTAGATGTTTTTAGATTCCTTTTTTCAAGGCGAAGACGATGGACAAAGTTATTCAACGAAAAAATTGATTCTTCAGGGTGAAAATCGAGGATATAAGTGTGAACTTATATCAGTTGATATCTCGGTGCATTTTTAAGCTAGCGCAAAGCTGATAACACAGATCGACGCAGCTTAAAAATCCGCATCGAATGCACTATACTACATTGAGAAACGCTTGATACAAAAATTAGTTATGATCGTTTGAAAAATGATGCATTAGTGTATGTTGAGTTTCCATGTACACTCAACATTGCTTCCAAAAACATTTTGACAAAAATTTTTTCGAAAAATTTCAAAATAATGTAGCAAAAAGTAGATGTTTTTAGATTCCTTTTTTCAAGGCGAAGACGATGGACAAAGTTATTCAACGAAAAAATTGATTCTTCAGGGTGAAAATCGAGGATATAAGTGTGAACTTATATCAGTTGATATCTCGGTGCATTTTTAAGTTAGCGCAAATCTGATAACACAGATCGACGCAGCTTACAAATCCGCATCGAATGCACTATATTACATTGAAAAACGCTTGATACAAAA
This sequence comes from Auanema rhodensis, assembly GCA_964057225.1. Taxonomy (NCBI): domain Eukaryota; kingdom Metazoa; phylum Nematoda; class Chromadorea; order Rhabditida; family Rhabditidae; genus Auanema; species Auanema rhodense. The sequence goes on from OZ059895.1 coordinate 687,945, forward strand.
ATTAGTTATGATCGTTTGAAAAATGATGCATTAGTGTATGTTGAGTTTCCATGTACACTCAACATTGCTTCCAAAAACATTTTGACAAAAATTTTTTCGAAAAATTTCAAAATAATTTAGCAAAAAGTAGATGTTTTTAGATTCCATTTTTCAAGGCAAAGACGATGGACAATGTTATTCAACGAAAAAATTAATTCTTCAGTGTGAAAATCGAGGATATAAGTGTGAACTTATATCAGTTGATATCTCGGTGCATTTTTAAGCTAGCGCATATCTGATAACACAGATCGACGCAGCTTAAAAATCCGCATCGAATGCACTATACTACATTGAGAAACGCTAAATACAAAAATTAGTTATGATCGTTTGAAAAATGATGCATTAGTGTATGTTGAGTTTCCATGTACACTCAACATTGCTTCCAAAAACATTTTGACAAAAATTTTTTCGAAAAATTTCAAAATAATGTAGCAAAAAGTAGATGTTTTTAGATTCCTTATTTCAAGGCAAAAACGATAGACAATGTTATTCAACGAAAAAATTAATTCTTCAGTGTGAAAGTCGAGGATATAAGTGTGAACTTATATCAGTTGATATCTCGGTGCATTTTTAAGTTAGCGCAAATCTGATAACACAGATCGACGCAGCTCACAAATCCGCATCGAATGCACTATACTACATTGAGAAACGCTTGATACAAAAATTAGTTATGATCGTTTGAAAAATGATGCATTAGTGTATGTTGAGTTTCCATGTACACTCAACATTGCTTCCAAAAACATTTTGACAAAAATTTTTTCGAAAAATTTCAAAATAATGTAGCAAAAAGTAGATGTTTTTAGATTCCTTATTTCAAGGCAAAAACGATAGACAATGTTATTCAACGAAAAAATTAATTCTTCAGTGTGAAAGTCGAGGATATAAGTGTGAACTTATATCAGTTGATATCTCGGTGCATTTTTAAGTTAGCGCAAATCTGATAACACAGATCGACGCAGCTCACAAATCCGCATCGAATGCACTATACTACATTGAGAAACGCTTGATACAAAAATTAGTTATGATCGTTTGAAAAATGATGCATTAGTGTATGTTGAGTTTCCATGTACACTCAACATTGCTTCCAAAAACATTTTGACAAAAATTTTTTCGAAAAATTTCAAAATAATGTAGCAAAAAGTAGATGTTTTTAGATTCCATTTTTCAAGGCAAAGACGATGGACAATGTTATTCAACGAAAAAAATAATTCTTCAGGGTGAAAATCGAGGATATAAGTGTGAACTTATATCAGTTGATATCTTGGTGCATTTTTAAGTTAGCGCAAATCTGATAACACAGATCGACGCAGCTCACAAATCCGCATCGAATGCACTATACTACATTGAGAAACGCTTGATACAAAAATTAGTTATGATCGTTTGAAAAATGATGCATTAGTGTATGTTGAGTTTCCATGTACACTCAACATTGCTTCCAAAAACATTTTGACAAAAATTTTTTCGAAAAATTTCAAAATAATGTAGCAAAAAGTAGATGTTTTTAGATTCCTTATTTCAAGGCAAAAACGATAGACAATGTTATTCAACGAAAAAATTAATTCTTCAGTGTGAAAGTCGAGGATATAAGTGTGAACTTATATCAGTTGATATATCGGTGCATTTTTAAGTTAGCGCAAATCTGATAACACAGATCGACGCAGCTCACAAATCCGCATCGAATGCACTATACTACATTGAGAAACGCTTGATACAAAAATTAGTTATGATCGTTTGAAAAATGATGCATTAGTGTATGTTGAGTTTCCATGTACACTCAACATTGCTTCCAAAAACATTTTGACAAAAATTTTTTCGAAAAATTTCAAAATAATGTAGCAAAAAGTAGATGTTTTTAGATTCCTTATTTCAAGGCAGAAACGATAGACAATGTTATTCAACGAAAAAATTAATTCTTCAGTGTGAAAGTCGAGGATATAAGTGTGAACTTATATCAGTTGATATCTCGGTGCATTTTTAAGTTAGCGCAAATCTGATAACACAGATCGACGCAGCTCACAAATCCGCATCGAATGCACTATACTACATTGAGAAACGCTTGATACAAAAATTAGTTATGATCGTTTGAAAAATGATGCATTAGTGTATGTTGAGTTTCCATGTACACTCAACATTGCTTCCAAAAACATTTTGACAAAAATTTTTTCGAAAAATTTCAAAATAATGTAGCAAAAAGTAGATGTTTTTAGATTCCATTTTTCAAGGCAAAGACGATGGACAATGTTATTCAACGAAAAAAATAATTCTTCAGGGTGAAAATCGAGGATATAAGTGTGAACTTATATCAGTTGATATCTTGGTGCATTTTTAAGCTAGCGCAAATCTGATAACACAGATCGACGCAGCTTAAAAATCCGCATCGAATGCACTATACTACATTGAAAAACGCTTGATACAAAAATTAGTTATGATCGTTTGAAAAATGATGCATTAGTGTATGTTGAGTTTCCATGTGCACTCAACATTGCTTCCAAAAACATTTTGACAAAAATTTTTTCGAAAAATTTCAAAATAATTTAGCAAAAAGTAGATGTTTTTAGATTCCATTTTTCAAGGCAAAGACGATGGACAATGTTATTTAACGAAAAAATTAATTCTTCAGTGTGAAAATCGAGGATATAAGTGTGAACTTATATCAGTTGATATCTCGGTGCATTTTTAAGCTAGCGCAAATCTGATAACACAGATCGACGCAGCTTAAAAATCCGCATCGAATGCACTATACTACATTGAGAAACGCTTGATACAAAAATTAGTTATGATCGTTTGAAAAATGATGCATTAGTGTATGTTGAGTTTCCATGTACACTCAACATTGCTTCCAAAAACATTTTGACAAAAATTTTTTCGAAAAATTTCAAAATAATGTAGCAAAAAGTAGATGTTTTTAGATTCCTTTTTTCAAGGCGAAGACGATGGACAAAGTTATTCAACGAAAAAATTGATTCTTCAGGGTGAAAATCGAGGATATAAGTGTGAACTTATATCAGTTGATATCTCGGTGCATTTTTAAGCTAGCGCAAATCTGATAACACAGATCGACGCAGCTTAAAAATCCGCATCGAATGCACTATACTACATTGAGAAACGCTTGATACAAAAATTAGTTATGATCGTTTGAAAAATGATGCATTAGTGTATGTTGAGTTTCCATGTACACTCAACATTGCTTCCAAAAACATTTTGACAAAAATTTTTTCGAAAAATTTCAAAATAATGTAGCAAAAAGTAGATGTTTTTAGATTCCTTTTTTCAAGGCGAAGACGATGGACAAAGTTATTCAACGAAAAAATTGATTCTTCAGGGTGAAAATCGAGGATATAAGTGTGAACTTATATCAGTTGATATCTCGGTGCATTTTTAAGCTAGCGCAAATCTGATAACACAGATCGACGCAGCTTAAAAATCCGCATCGAATGCACTATACTACATTGAGAAACGCTAAATACAAAAATTAGTTATGATCGTTTGAAAAATGATGCATTAGTGTATGTTGAGTTTCCATGTACACTCAACATTGCTTCCAAAAACATTTTGACAAAAATTTTTTCGAAAAATTTCAAAATAATGTAGCAAAAAGTAGATGTTTTTAGATTCCTTATTTCAAGGCAAAAACGATAGACAATGTTATTCAACGAAAAAATTAATTCTTCAGTGTGAAAATCGAGGATATAAGTGTGAACTTATATCAGTTGATATCTCGGTGCATTTTTAAGCTAGCGCAAATCTGATAACACAGATCGACGCAGCTTAAAAATCCGCATCGAATGCACTATACTACATTGAGAAACGCTTGATACAAAAATTAGTTATGATCGTTTGAAAAATGATGCATTAGTGTATGTTGAGTTTCCATGTACACTCAACATTGCTTCCAAAAACATTTTGACAAAAATTTTTTCGAAAAATTTCAAAATAATGTAGCAAAAAGTAGATGTTTTTAGATTCCTTTTTTCAAGGCGAAGACGATGGACAAAGTTATTCAACGAAAAAATTGATTCTTCAGATTGAAAATCGAGGATATAAGTGTGAACTTATATCAGTTGATATCTCGGTGCATTTTTAAGTTAGCGCAAATCTGATAACAGAGATCGACGCAGCTTACAAATCCGCATCGAATGCACTACACTACATTGAGAAACGCTTAATATAAAAATTAGTTATGATCGTTTGAAAAATGATGCATTAGTGTATGTTGAGTTTCCATGTACACTCAACATTGCTTCCAAAAACATTTTGACAAAAATTTTTTCGAAAAATTTCAAAATAATGTAGCAAAAAGTAGATGTTTTTAGATTCCTTTTTTCAAGGCGAAGACGATGGACAAAGTTATTCAACGAAAAAATTGATTCTTCAGATTGAAAATCGAGGATATAAGTGTGAACTTATATCAGTTGATATCTCGGTGCATTTTTAAGTTAGCGCAAATCTGATAACAGAGATCGACGCAGCTTACAAATCCGCATCGAATGCACTACACTACATTGAGAAACGCTTAATATAAAAATTAGTTATGATCGTTTGAAAAATGATGCATTAGTGTATGTTGAGTTTCCATGTACACTCAACATTGCTTCCAAAAACATTTTGACAAAAATTTTTTCGAAAAATTTCAAAACAATTTAGCAAAAAGTAGATGTTTTTAGATTCCATTTTTCAAGGCAAAGACGATGGACAATGTTATTCAACGAAAAAAATAATTCTTCAGGGTGAAAATCGAGGATATAAGTGTGAACTTATATCAGTTGATATCTTGGTGCATTTTTAAGCTAGCGCAAATCTGATAACACAGATCGACGCAGCTTAAAAATCCGCATCGAAAGCACTATACTACATTGAAAAACGCTTGATACAAAAATTAGTTATGATCGTTTGAAAAATGATGCATTAGTGTATGTTGAGTTTCCATGTACACTCAACATTGCTTCCAAAAACATTTTGACAAAAATTTTTTCGAAAAATTTCAAAATAATGTAGCAAAAAGTAGATGTTTTTAGATTCCTTTTTTCAAGGCGAAGACGATGGACAAAGTTATTCAACGAAAAAATTGATTCTTCAGGGTGAAAATCGAGGATATAAGTGTGAACTTATATCAGTTGATATCTCGGTGCATATTTAAGTTAGCGCAAATCTGATAACACAGATCGACGCAGCTTACAAATCCGCATCGAATGCACTATACTACATTGAGAAACGCTTGATACAAAAATTAGTTATGATCGTTTGAAAAATGATGCATTAGTGTATGTTGAGTTTCCATGTACACTCAACATTGCTTCCAAAAACATTTTGACAAAAATTTTTTCGAAAAATTTCAAAATAATTTAGCAAAAAGTAGATGTTTTTAGATTCCATTTTTCAAGGCAAAGACGATGGACAATGTTATTCAACGAAAAAATTAATTCTTCAGTGTGAAAATCGAGGATATAAGTGTGAACTTATATCAGTTGATATCTCGGTGCATTTTTAAGCTAGCGCAAATCTGATAACACAGATCGACGCAGCTTAAAAATCCGCATCGAATGCACTATACTACATTGAGAAACGCTTGATACAAAAATTAGTTATGATCGTTTGAAAAATGATGCATTAGTGTATGTTGAGTTTCCATGTACACTCAACATTGCTTCCAAAAACATTTTGACAAAAATTTTTTCGAAAAATTTCAAAATAATGTAGCAAAAAGTAGATGTTTTTAGATTCCTTTTTTCAAGGCGAAGACGATGGACAAAGTTATTCAACGAAAAAATTGATTCTTCAGGGTGAAAATCGAGGATATAAGTGTGAACTTATATCAGTTGATATCTCGGTGCATTTTTAAGCTAGCGCAAATCTGATAACACAGATCGACGCAGCTTAAAAATCCGCATCGAATGCACTATACTACATTGAGAAACGCTAAATACAAAAATTAGTTATGATCGTTTGAAAAATGATGCATTAGTGTATGTTGAGTTTCCATGTACACTCAACATTGCTTCCAAAAACATTTTGACAAAAATTTTTTCGAAAAATTTCAAAATAATGTAGCAAAAAGTAGATGTTTTTAGATTCCTTATTTCAAGGCAAAAACGATAGACAATGTTATTCAACGAAAAAATTAATTCTTCAGTGTGAAAGTCGAGGATATAAGTGTGAACTTATATCAGTTGATATATCGGTGCATTTTTAAGTTAGCGCAAATCTGATAACACAGATCGACGCAGCTCACAAATCCGCATCGAATGCACTATACTACATTGAGAAACGCTTGATACAAAAATTAGTTATGATCGTTTGAAAAATGATGCATTAGTGTATGTTGAGTTTCCATGTACACTCAACATTGCTTCCAAAAACATTTTGACAAAAATTTTTTCGAAAAATTTCAAAATAATGTAGCAAAAAGTAGATGTTTTTAGATTCCTTATTTCAAGGCAGAAACGATAGACAATGTTATTCAACGAAAAAATTAATTCTTCAGTGTGAAAGTCGAGGATATAAGTGTGAACTTATATCAGTTGATATCTCGGTGCATTTTTAAGTTAGCGCAAATCTGATAACACAGATCGACGCAGCTCACAAATCCGCATCGAATGCACTATACTACATTGAAAAACGCTTGATACAAAAATTAGTTATGATCGTTTGAAAAATGATGCATTAGTGTATGTTGAGTTTCCATGTGCACTCAACATTGCTTCCAAAAACATTTTGACAAAAATTTTTTCGAAAAATTTCAAAATAATTTAGCAAAAAGTAGATGTTTTTAGATTCCATTTTTCAAGGCAAAGACGATGGACAATGTTATTTAACGAAAAAATTAATTCTTCAGTGTGAAAATCGAGGATATAAGTGTGAACTTATATCAGTTGATATCTCGGTGCATTTTTAAGCTAGCGCAAATCTGATAACACAGATCGACGCAGCTTAAAAATCCGCATCGAATGCACTATACTACATTGAGAAACGCTTGATACAAAAATTAGTTATGATCGTTTGAAAAATGATGCATTAGTGTATGTTGAGTTTCCATGTACACTCAACATTGCTTCCAAAAACATTTTGACAAAAATTTTTTCGAAAAATTTCAAAATAATGTAGCAAAAAGTAGATGTTTTTAGATTCCTTTTTTCAAGGCGAAGACGATGGACAAAGTTATTCAACGAAAAAATTGATTCTTCAGGGTGAAAATCGAGGATATAAGTGTGAACTTATATCAGTTGATATCTCGGTGCATTTTTAAGCTAGCGCAAATCTGATAACACAGATCGACGCAGCTTAAAAATCCGCATCGAATGCACTATACTACATTGAGAAACGCTTGATACAAAAATTAGTTATGATCGTTTGAAAAATGATGCATTAGTGTATGTTGAGTTTCCATGTACACTCAACATTGCTTCCAAAAACATTTTGACAAAAATTTTTTCGAAAAATTTCAAAATAATGTAGCAAAAAGTAGATGTTTTTAGATTCCTTTTTTCAAGGCGAAGACGATGGACAAAGTTATTCAACGAAAAAATTGATTCTTCAGGGTGAAAATCGAGGATATAAGTGTGAACTTATATCAGTTGATATCTCGGTGCATTTTTAAGCTAGCGCAAATCTGATAACACAGATCGACGCAGCTTAAAAATCCGCATCGAATGCACTATACTACATTGAGAAACGCTAAATACAAAAATTAGTTATGATCGTTTGAAAAATGATGCATTAGTGTATGTTGAGTTTCCATGTACACTCAACATTGCTTCCAAAAACATTTTGACAAAAATTTTTTCGAAAAATTTCAAAATAATGTAGCAAAAAGTAGATGTTTTTAGATTCCTTATTTCAAGGCAAAAACGATAGACAATGTTATTCAACGAAAAAATTAATTCTTCAGTGTGAAAGTCGAGGATATAAGTGTGAACTTATATCAGTTGATATATCGGTGCATTTTTAAGTTAGCGCAAATCTGATAACACAGATCGACGCAGCTCACAAATCCGCATCGAATGCACTATACTACATTGAGAAACGCTTGATACAAAAATTAGTTATGATCGTTTGAAAAATGATGCATTAGTGTATGTTGAGTTTCCATGTACACTCAACATTGCTTCCAAAAACATTTTGACAAAAATTTTTTCGAAAAATTTCAAAATAATGTAGCAAAAAGTAGATGTTTTTAGATTCCTTATTTCAAGGCAGAAACGATAGACAATGTTATTCAACGAAAAAATTAATTCTTCAGTGTGAAAGTCGAGGATATAAGTGTGAACTTATATCAGTTGATATCTCGGTGCATTTTTAAGTTAGCGCAAATCTGATAACACAGATCGACGCAGCTCACAAATCCGCATCGAATGCACTATACTACATTGAAAAACGCTTGATACAAAAATTAGTTATGATCGTTTGAAAAATGATGCATTAGTGTATGTTGAGTTTCCATGTGCACTCAACATTGCTTCCAAAAACATTTTGACAAAAATTTTTTCGAAAAATTTCAAAATAATTTAGCAAAAAGTAGATGTTTTTAGATTCCATTTTTCAAGGCAAAGACGATGGACAATGTTATTTAACGAAAAAATTAATTCTTCAGTGTGAAAATCGAGGATATAAGTGTGAACTTATATCAGTTGATATCTCGGTGCATTTTTAAGCTAGCGCAAATCTGATAACACAGATCGACGCAGCTTAAAAATCCGCATCGAATGCACTATACTACATTGAGAAACGCTTGATACAAAAATTAGTTATGATCGTTTGAAAAATGATGCATTAGTGTATGTTGAGTTTCCATGTACACTCAACATTGCTTCCAAAAACATTTTGACAAAAATTTTTTCGAAAAATTTCAAAATAATGTAGCAAAAAGTAGATGTTTTTAGATTCCTTTTTTCAAGGCGAAGACGATGGACAAAGTTATTCAACGAAAAAATTGATTCTTCAGGGTGAAAATCGAGGATATAAGTGTGAACTTATATCAGTTGATATCTCGGTGCATTTTTAAGCTAGCGCAAATCTGATAACACAGATCGACGCAGCTTAAAAATCCGCATCGAATGCACTATACTACATTGAGAAACGCTTGATACAAAAATTAGTTATGATCGTTTGAAAAATGATGCATTAGTGTATGTTGAGTTTCCATGTACACTCAACATTGCTTCCAAAAACATTTTGACAAAAATTTTTTCGAAAAATTTCAAAATAATGTAGCAAAAAGTAGATGTTTTTAGATTCCTTTTTTCAAGGCGAAGACGATGGACAAAGTTATTCAACGAAAAAATTGATTCTTCAGGGTGAAAATCGAGGATATAAGTGTGAACTTATATCAGTTGATATCTCGGTGCATTTTTAAGCTAGCGCAAATCTGATAACACAGATCGACGCAGCTTAAAAATCCGCATCGAATGCACTATACTACATTGAGAAACGCTAAATACAAAAATTAGTTATGATCGTTTGAAAAATGATGCATTAGTGTATGTTGAGTTTCCATGTACACTCAACATTGCTTCCAAAAACATTTTGACAAAAATTTTTTCGAAAAATTTCAAAATAATGTAGCAAAAAGTAGATGTTTTTAGATTCCTTATTTCAAGGCAAAAACGATAGACAATGTTATTCAACGAAAAAATTAATTCTTCAGTGTGAAAATCGAGGATATAAGTGTGAACTTATATCAGTTGATATCTCGGTGCATTTTTAAGCTAGCGCAAATCTGATAACACAGATCGACGCAGCTTAAAAATCCGCATCGAATGCACTATACTACATTGAGAAACGCTTGATACAAAAATTAGTTATGATCGTTTGAAAAATGATGCATTAGTGTATGTTGAGTTTCCATGTACACTCAACATTGCTTCCAAAAACATTTTGACAAAAATTTTTTCGAAAAATTTCAAAATAATGTAGCAAAAAGTAGATGTTTTTAGATTCCTTTTTTCAAGGCGAAGACGATGGACAAAGTTATTCAACGAAAAAATTGATTCTTCAGATTGAAAATCGAGGATATAAGTGTGAACTTATATCAGTTGATATCTCGGTGCATTTTTAAGTTAGCGCAAATCTGATAACAGAGATCGACGCAGCTTACAAATCCGCATCGAATGCACTACACTACATTGAGAAACGCTTAATATAAAAATTAGTTATGATCGTTTGAAAAATGATGCATTAGTGTATGTTGAGTTTCCATGTACACTCAACATTGCTTCCAAAAACATTTTGACAAAAATTTTTTCGAAAAATTTCAAAATAATGTAGCAAAAAGTAGATGTTTTTAGATTCCTTTTTTCAAGGCGAAGACGATGGACAAAGTTATTCAACGAAAAAATTGATTCTTCAGATTGAAAATCGAGGATATAAGTGTGAACTTATATCAGTTGATATCTCGGTGCATTTTTAAGTTAGCGCAAATCTGATAACAGAGATCGACGCAGCTTACAAATCCGCATCGAATGCACTACACTACATTGAGAAACGCTTAATATAAAAATTAGTTATGATCGTTTGAAAAATGATGCATTAGTGTATGTTGAGTTTCCATGTACACTCAACATTGCTTCCAAAAACATTTTGACAAAAATTTTTTCGAAAAATTTCAAAACAATTTAGCAAAAAGTAGATGTTTTTAGATTCCATTTTTCAAGGCAAAGACGATGGACAATGTTATTCAACGAAAAAAATAATTCTTCAGGGTGAAAATCGAGGATATAAGTGTGAACTTATATCAGTTGATATCTTGGTGCATTTTTAAGCTAGCGCAAATCTGATAACACAGATCGACGCAGCTTAAAAATCCGCATCGAAAGCACTATACTACATTGAAAAACGCTTGATACAAAAATTAGTTATGATCGTTTGAAAAATGATGCATTAGTGTATGTTGAGTTTCCATGTACACTCAACATTGCTTCCAAAAACATTTTGACAAAAATTTTTTCGAAAAATTTCAAAATAATGTAGCAAAAAGTAGATGTTTTTAGATTCCTTTTTTCAAGGCGAAGACGATGGACAAAGTTATTCAACGAAAAAATTGATTCTTCAGGGTGAAAATCGAGGATATAAGTGTGAACTTATATCAGTTGATATCTCGGTGCATATTTAAGTTAGCGCAAATCTGATAACACAGATCGACGCAGCTTACAAATCCGCATCGAATGCACTATACTACATTGAGAAACGCTTGATACAAAAATTAGTTATGATCGTTTGAAAAATGATGCATTAGTGTATGTTGAGTTTCCATGTACACTCAACATTGCTTCCAAAAACATTTTGACAAAAATTTTTTCGAAAAATTTCAAAATAATTTAGCAAAAAGTAGATGTTTTTAGATTCCATTTTTCAAGGCAAAGACGATGGACAATGTTATTCAACGAAAAAATTAATTCTTCAGTGTGAAAATCGAGGATATAAGTGTGAACTTATATCAGTTGATATCTCGGTGCATTTTTAAGCTAGCGCAAATCTGATAACACAGATCGACGCAGCTTAAAAATCCGCATCGAATGCACTATACTACATTGAGAAACGCTTGATACAAAAATTAGTTATGATCGTTTGAAAAATGATGCATTAGTGTATGTTGAGTTTCCATGTACACTCAACATTGCTTCCAAAAACATTTTGACAAAAATTTTTTCGAAAAATTTCAAAATAATGTAGCAAAAAGTAGATGTTTTTAGATTCCTTTTTTCAAGGCGAAGACGATGGACAAAGTTATTCAACGAAAAAATTGATTCTTCAGGGTGAAAATCGAGGATATAAGTGTGAACTTATATCAGTTGATATCTCGGTGCATTTTTAAGCTAGCGCAAATCTGATAACACAGATCGACGCAGCTTAAAAATCCGCATCGAATGCACTATACTACATTGAGAAACGCTAAATACAAAAATTAGTTATGATCGTTTGAAAAATGATGCATTAGTGTATGTTGAGTTTCCATGTACACTCAACATTGCTTCCAAAAACATTTTGACAAAAATTTTTTCGAAAAATTTCAAAATAATGTAGCAAAAAGTAGATGTTTTTAGATTCCTTTTTTCAAGGCGAAGACGATGGACAAAGTTATTCAACGAAAAAATTGATTCTTCAGGGTGAAAATCGAGGATATAAGTGTGAACTTATATCAGTTGATATCTCGGTGCATTTTTAAGTTAGCGCAAATCTGATAACACAGATCGACGCAGCTTACAAATCCGCATCGAATGCACTATACTACATTGAGAAACGCTAAATACAAAAATTAGTTATGATCGTTTGAAAAATGATGCATTAGTGTATGTTGAGTTTCCATGTACACTCAACATTGCTTCCAAAAACATTTTGACAAAACTTTTTTCGAAAAATTTCAAAATAATGTAGCAAAAAGTAGATGTTTTTAGATTCCTTATTTCAAGGCAAAAACGATAGACAATGTTATTCAACGAAAAAATTAATTCTTCAGTGTGAAAATCGAGGATATAAGTGTGAACTTATATCAGTTGATATCTCGGTGCATTTTTAAGCTAGCGCAAATCTGATAACACAGATCGACGCAGCTTAAAAATCCGCATCGAATGCACTATACTACATTGAGAAACGCTTGATACAAAAATTAGTTATGATCGTTTGAAAAATGATGCATTAGTGTATGTTGAGTTTCCATGTACACTCAACATTGCTTCCAAAAACATTTTGACAAAAATTTTTTCGAAAAATTTCAAATCAATGTAGCAAAAAGTAGATGTTTTTGGATTCCTTTTTTCAAGGCGAAGACGATGGACAAAGTTATTCAACGAAAAAATTGATTCTTCAGGGTGAAAATCGAGGATATAAGTGTGAACTTATATCAGTTGATATCTCGGTGCATTTTTAAGTTAGCGCAAATCTGATAACAGAGATCGACGCAGCTTACAAATCCGCATCGAATGCACTACACTACATTGAGAAACGCTTAATATAAAAAAATTAGTTATGATCGTTTGAAAAATGATGCATTAGTGTATGTTGAGTTTCCATGTACACTCAACATTGCTTCCAAAAACATTTTGACAAAAATTTTTTCGAAAAATTTCAAAATAATGTAGCAAAAAGTAGATGTTTTTAGATTCCTTATTTCAAGGCGAAGACGATGGACAAAGTTATTCAACGAAAAAATTGATTCTTCAGGGTGAAAATCGAGGATATAAGTGTGAACTTATATCAGTTGATATCTCGGTGCATTTTTAAGTTAGCGCAAATCTGATAACACAGATCGACGCAGCTCACAAATCCGCATCGAATGCACTATACTACATTGAGAAACGCTTGATACAAAAATTAGTTATGATCGTTTGAAAAATGATGCATTAGTGTATGTTGAGTTTCCATGTACACTCAACATTGCTTCCAAAAACATTTTGACAAAAATTTTTTCGAAAAATTTCAAAATAATTTAGCAAAAAGTAGATGTTTTTAGATTCCTTTTTTCAAGGCGAAGACGATGGACAAAGTTATTCAACGAAAAAATTAATTCTTCAGGGTGAAAATCGAGGATATAAGTGTGAACTTATATCAGTTGATATCTCGGTGCATTTTTAAGCTAGCGCAAATCTGATAACACAGATCGACGCAGCTTAAAAATCCGCATCGAATGCACTATACTACATTGAGAAACGCTTAATATAAAAATTAGTTATGATCGTTTGAAAAATGATGCATTAGTGTATGTTGAGTTTCCATGTACACTCAACATTGCTTCCAAAAACATTTTGACAAAAATTTTTTCGAAAAATTTCAAAATAATTTAGCAAAAAGTAGATGTTTTTAGATTCCATTTTCCAAGGCAAAGACGATAGACAATGTTATTCAACGAAAAAATTAATTCTTCAGGGTGAAAATCGAGGATATAAGTGTGAACTTATATCAGTTGATATCTCGGTGCATTTTTAAGCTAGCGCAAATCTGATAACACAGATCGACGCAGCTTAAAAATCCGCATCGAATGCACTATACTACATTGAGAAACGCTTGATACAAAAATTAGTTATGATCGTTTGAAAAATGATGCATTAGTGTATGTTGAGTTTCCATGTACACTCAACATTGCTTCCAAAAACATTTTGACAAAAATTTTTTCGAAAAATTTCAAATCAATGTAGCAAAAAGTAGATGTTTTTGGATTCCTTTTTTCAAGGCGAAGACGATGGACAAAGTTATTCAACGAAAAAATTGATTCTTCAGGGTGAAAATCGAGGATATAAGTGTGAACTTATATCAGTTGATATCTCGGTGCATTTTTAAGTTAGCGCAAATCTGATAACAGAGATCGACGCAGCTTACAAATCCGCATCGAATGCACTACACTACATTGAGAAACGCTTAATATAAAAAAATTAGTTATGATCGTTTGAAAAATGATGCATTAGTGTATGTTGAGTTTCCATGTACACTCAACATTGCTTCCAAAAACATTTTGACAAAAATTTTTTCGAAAAATTTCAAAATAATGTAGCAAAAAGTAGATGTTTTTAGATTCCTTATTTCAAGGCGAAGACGATGGACAAAGTTATTCAACGAAAAAATCGATTCTTCAGGGTGAAAATCGAGGATATAAGTGTGAACTTATATCAGTTGATATCTCGGTGCATTTTTAAGTTAGCGCAACTCTGATAACACAGATCGACGCAGCTCACAAATCCGCATCGAATGCACTATACTACATTGAGAAACGCTTGATACAAAAATTAGTTATGATCGTTTGAAAAATGATGCATTAGTGTATGTTGAGTTTCCATGTACACTCAACATTGCTTCCAAAAACATTTTGACAAAAATTTTTTCGAAAAATTTCAAAATAATTTAGCAAAAAGTAGATGTTTTTAGATTCCTTTTTTCAAGGCGAAGACGATGGACAAAGTTATTCAACGAAAAAATTAATTCTTCAGGGTGAAAATCGAGGATATAAGTGTGAACTTATATCAGTTGATATCTCGGTGCATTTTTAAGCTAGCGCAAATCTGATAACACAGATCGACGCAGCTTAAAAATCCGCATCGAATGCACTATACTACATTGAGAAACGCTTAATATAAAAATTAGTTATGATCGTTTGAAAAATGATGCATTAGTGTATGTTGAGTTTCCATGTACACTCAACATTGCTTCCAAAAACATTTTGACAAAAATTTTTTCGAAAAATTTCAAAATAATTTAGCAAAAAGTAGATGTTTTTAGATTCCATTTTCCAAGGCAAAGACGATAGACAATGTTATTCAACGAAAAAATTAATTCTTCAGGGTGAAAATCGAGGATATAAGTGTGAACTTATATCAGTTGATATCTCGGTGCATTTTTAAGCTAGCGCAAATCTGATAACACAGATCGACGCAGCTTAAAAATCCGCATCGAATGCACTATACTACATTGAGAAACGCTTGATACAAAAATTAGTTATGATCGTTTGAAAAATGATGCATTAGTGTATGTTGAGTTTCCATGTACACTCAACATTGCTTCCAAAAACATTTTGACAAAAATTTTTTCGAAAAATTTCAAAATAATGTAGCAAAAAGTAGATGTTTTTAGATTCCTTATTTCAAGGCAAAGACGATGGACAATGTTATTCAACGAAAAAATTATTTCTTCAGGGTGAAAATCGAGGATATAAGTGTGAACTTGTATCAGTTGATATCTCGGTGCATTTTTAAGCTAGCGTAAATCTGATAACACAGATCGACGCAGCTCACAAATCCGCATCGAATGCACTATACTACATTGAGAAACGCTTGATACAAAAATTAGTTATGATCGTTTGAAAAATGATGCATTAGTGTATGTTGAGTTTCCATGTACACTCAACATTGCTTCCAAAAACATTTTGACAAAAATTTTTTCGAAAAATTTCAAAATAATTTAGCAAAAAGTAGATGTTTTTAGATTCCTTTTTTCAAGGCGAAGACGATGGACAAAGTTATTCAACGAAAAAATTAATTCTTCAGGGTGAAAATCGAGGATATAAGTGTGAACTTATATCAGTTGATATCTCGGTGCATTTTTAAGCTAGCGCAAATCTGATAACACAGATCGACGCAGCTTAAAAATCCGCATCGAATGCACTATACTACATTGAGAAACGCTTAATATAAAAATTAGTTATGATCGTTTGAAAAATGATGCATTAGTGTATGTTGAGTTTCCATGTACACTCAACATTGCTTCCAAAAACATTTTGACAAAAATTTTTTCGAAAAATTTCAAAATAATTTAGCAAAAAGTAGATGTTTTTAGATTCCATTTTCCAAGGCAAAGACGATAGACAATGTTATTCAACGAAAAAATTAATTCTTCAGGGTGAAAATCGAGGATATAAGTGTGAACTTATATCAGTTGATATCTCGGTGCACTTTTAAGCTAGCGCAAATCTGATAACACAGATCGACGCAGCTTAAAAATCCGCATCGAATGCACTATACTACATTGAGAGAAGCTTAATACAAAAATTAGTTATGATCGTTTGAAAAATGATGCATTAGTGTATGTTGAGTTTCCATGTACACTCAACATTGCTTCCAAAAACATTTTGACAAAAATTTTTTCGAAAAATTTCAAAATAATGTAGCAAAAAGTAGATGTTTTTAGATTTCTTTTTTTAAGGCAAAGACGATGGACAATGTTATTCAACGAAAAAATTAATTCTTCAGGGTGAAAATCGAGGATATAAGTGTGAACTTATATCAGTTGATATCTCGGTGCATTTTTAAGTTAGCGCAAATCTGATAACAGAGATCGACGCAGCTTACAAATCCGCATCGAATGCACTATACTACATTGAGAAACGCTTAATATAAAAATTAGTTATGATCGTTTGAAAAATGCTGCATTAGTGTATGTTGAGTTTCCATGTACACTCAACATTGCTTCCAAAAACATTTTGACAAAAATTTTTTCGAAAAATTTCAAAATAATGTAGCAAAAAGTAGATGTTTTTAGATTCCTTATTTCAAGGCGAAGACGATGGACAAAGTTATTCAACGAAAAAATTGATTCTTCAGGGTGAAAATCGAGGATATAAGTGTGAACTTATATCAGTTGATATCTCGGTGCATTTTTAAGTTAGCGCAAATCTGATAACACAGATCGACGCAGCTCACAAATCCGCATCGAATGCACTATACTACATTGAGAAACGCTTGATACAAAAATTAGTTATGATCGTTTGAAAAATGATGCATTAGTGTATGTTGAGTTTCCATGTACACTCAACATTGCTTCCAAAAACATTTTGACAAAAATTTTTTCGAAAAATTTCAAAATAATTTAGCAAAAAGTAGATGTTTTTAGATTCCTTTTTTCAAGGCGAAGACGATGGACAAAGTTATTCAACGAAAAAATTAATTCTTCAGGGTGAAAATCGAGGATATAAGTGTGAACTTATATCAGTTGATATCTCGGTGCATTTTTAAGCTAGCGCAAATCTGATAACACAGATCGACGCAGCTTACAAATCCGCATCGAATGCACTATACTACATTGAGAAACGCTTAATATAAAAATTAGTTATGATCGTTTGAAAAATGATGCATTAGTGTATGTTGAGTTTCCATGTACACTCAACATTGCTTCCAAAAACATTTTGACAAAAATTTTTTCGAAAAATTTCAAAATAATTTAGCAAAAAGTAGATGTTTTTAGATTCCATTTTCCAAGGCAAAGACGATAGACAATGTTATTCAACGAAAAAATTAATTCTTCAGGGTGAAAATCGAGGATATAAGTGTGAACTTATATCAGTTGATATCTCGGTGCATTTTTAAGCTAGCGCAAATCTGATAACACAGATCGACGCAGCTTAAAAATCCGCATCGAATGCACTATACTACATTGAGAAACGCTTGATACAAAAATTAGTTATGATCGTTTGAAAAATGATGCATTAGTGTATGTTGAGTTTCCATGTACACTCAACATTGCTTCCAAAAACATTTTGACAAAAATTTTTTCGAAAAATTTCAAAATAATGTAGCGAAAAGTAGATGTTTTTAGATTCCTTATTTCAAGGCAAAGACGATGGACAATGTTATTCAACGAAAAAATTAATTCTTCAGGGAGAAAATCGAGGATATAAGTGTGAACTTATATCAGTTGATATCTCGGTGCATTTTTAAGCTAGCGCAAATCTGATAACACAGATCGACGCAGCTTACAAATCCGCATCGAATGCACTATACTACATTGAGAAACGCTTAATATAAAAATTAGTTATGATCGTTTGAAAAATGATGCATTAGTGTATGTTGAGTTTCCATGTACACTCAACATTGCTTCCAAAAACATTTTGACAAAAATTTTTTCGAAAAATTTCAAAATAATTTAGCAAAAAGTAGATGTTTTTAGATTCCATTTTCCAAGGCAAAGACGATAGACAATGTTATTCAACGAAAAAATTAATTCTTCAGGGTGAAAATCGAGGATATAAGTGTGAACTTATATCAGTTGATATCTCGGTGCATTTTTAAGCTAGCGCAAATCTGATAACACAGATCGACGCAGCTTAAAAATCCGCATCGAATGCACTATACTACATTGAGAAACGCTTGATACAAAAATTAGTTATGATCGTTTGAAAAATGATGCATTAGTGTATGTTGAGTTTCCATGTACACTCAACATTGCTTCCAAAAACATTTTGACAAAAATTTTTTCGAAAAATTTCAAAATAATGTAGCAAAAAGTAGATGTTTTTAGATTCCTTATTTCAAGGCAAAGACGATGGACAATGTTATTCAACGAAAAAATTATTTCTTCAGGGTGAAAATCGAGGATATAAGTGTGAACTTGTATCAGTTGATATCTCGGTGCATTTTTAAGCTAGCGTAAATCTGATAACACAGATCGACGCAGCTCACAAATCCGCATCGAATGCACTATACTACATTGAGAAACGCTTGATACAAAAATTAGTTATGATCGTTTGAAAAATGATGCATTAGTGTATGTTGAGTTTCCATGTACACTCAACATTGCTTCCAAAAACATTTTGACAAAAATTTTTTCGAAAAATTTCAAAATAATTTAGCAAAAAGTAGATGTTTTTAGATTCCTTTTTTCAAGGCGAAGACGATGGACAAAGTTATTCAACGAAAAAAGTAATTCTTCAGGGTGAAAATCGAGGATATAAGTGTGAACTTATATCAGTTGATATCTCGGTGCATTTTTAAGCTAGCGCAAATCTGATAACACAGATCGACGCAGCTTAAAAATCCGCATCGAATGCACTATACTACATTGAGAAACGCTTAATATAAAAATTAGTTATGATCGTTTGAAAAATGATGCATTAGTGTATGTTGAGTTTCCATGTACACTCAACATTGCTTCCAAAAACATTTTGACAAAAATTTTTTCGAAAAATTTCAAAATAATTTAGCAAAAAGTAGATGTTTTTAGATTCCATTTTCCAAGGCAAAGACGATAGACAATGTTATTCAACGAAAAAATTAATTCTTCAGGGTGAAAATCGAGGATATAAGTGTGAACTTATATCAGTTGATATCTCGGTGCATTTTTAAGCTAGCGCAAATCTGATAACACAGATCGACGCAGCTTAAAAATCCGCATCGAATGCACTATACTACATTGAGAAACGCTTAATATAAAAATTAGTTATGATCGTTTGAAAAATGCTGCATTAGTGTATGTTGAGTTTCCATGTACACTCAACATTGCTTCCAAAAACATTTTGACAAAAATGTTTTCGAAAAATTTCAAAATAATGAAGCAAAAAGTAGATGTTTTTAGATTCCATTTTTCAAGGCAAAGACGATAGACAATGTTATTCAACGAAAAAATTAATTCTTCAGGGTGAAAATCGAGGATATAAGTGTGAACTTATATCAGTTGATATCTCGGTGCATTTTTAAGTTAGCGCAAATCTGATAACACAGATCGACGCAGCTTAAAAATCCGCATCGAATGCACTATACTACATTGAGAAACGCTTAATATAAAAATTAGTTATGATCGTTTGAAAAATGCTGCATTAGTGTATGTTGAGTTTCCATGTACACTCAACATTGCTTCCAAAAACATTTTGACAAAAATTTTTTCGAAAAATTTCAAAATAATGAAGCAAAAAGTAGATGTTTTTAGATTCCATTTTTCAAGGCAAAGACGATAGACAATGTTATTCAACGAAAAAATTAATTCTTCAGGGTGAAAATCGAGGATATAAGTGTGAACTTATATCAGTTGATATCTCGGTGCATTTTTAAGCTAGCGCAAATCTGATAACACAGATCGACGCAGCTTAAAAATCCGCATCGAATGCACTATACTACATTGAGAAACGCTTAATATAAAAATTAGTTATGATCGTTTGAAAAATGCTGCATTAGTGTATGTTGAGTTTCCATGTACACTCAACATTGCTTCCAAAAACATTTTGACAAAAATTTTTTCGAAAAATTTCAAAATAATTTAGCAAAAAGTAGATGTTTTTAGATTCCATTTTTCAAGGCAAAGACGATAGACAATGTTATTCAACGAAAAAATTAATTCTTCAGGGTGAAAATCGAGGATATAAGTGTGAACTTATATCAGTTGATATCTCGGTGCATTTTTAAGCTAGCGCAAATCTGATAACACAGATCGACGCAGCTTAAAAATCCGCATCGAATGCACTATACTACATTGAGAGAAGCTTAATACAAAAATTAGTTATGATCGTTTGAAAAATGATGCATTAGTGTATGTTGAGTTTCCATGTACACTCAACATTGCTTCCAAAAACATTTTGACAAAAATTTTTTCGAAAAATTTCAAAATAATGTAGCAAAAAGTAGATGTTTTTAGATTTCTTTTTTCAAGGCAAAGTCGATGGACAATGTTATTCAACGAAAAAATTAATTCTTCAGGGTGAAAATCGAGGATATAAGTGTGAACTTATATCAGTTGATATCTCGGTGCATTTTTAAGTTAGCGCAAATCTGATAACAGAGATCGACGCAGCTTACAAATCCGCATCGAATGCACTATACTACATTGAGAAACGCTTAATATAAAAATTAGTTATGATCGTTTGAAAAATGCTGCATTAGTGTATGTTGAGTTTCCATGTACACTCAACATTGCTTCCAAAAACATTTTGACAAAAATTTTTTCGAAAAATTTCAAAATAATGTAGCAAAAAGTAGATGTTTTTAGATTCCTTTTTTCAAGGCAAAGACGATGGACAATGTTATTCAACGAAAAAATTAATTCTTCAGGGTGAAAATCGAGGATATAAGTGTGAACTTATATCAGTTGATATCTCGGTGCATTTTTAAGTTAGCGCAAATCTGATAACAGAGATCGACGCAGCTTACAAATCCGCATCGAATGCACTATACTACATTGAGAAACGCTTAATATAAAAATTAGTTATGATCGTTTGAAAAATGCTGCATTAGTGTATGTTGAGTTTCCATGTACACTCAACATTGCTTCCAAAAACATTTTGACAAAAATTTTTTCGAAAAATTTCAAGATAATTTAGCAAAAAGTAGATGTTTTTAGATTCCATTTTTCAAGGCAAAGACGATAGACAATGTTATTCAACGAAAAAATTAATTCTTCAGGGTGAAAATCGAGGATATAAGTGTGAACTTATATCAGTTGATATCTCGGTGCATTTTTAAGCTAGCGCAAATCTGATAACACAGATCGACGCAGCTTAAAAATCCGCATCGAATGCATCATACTACATTGAGAGAAGCTTAATACAAAAATTAGTTATGATCGTTTGAAAAATGATGCATTAGTGTATGTTGAGTTTCCATGTACACTCAACATTGCTTCCAAAAACATTTTGACAAAAATTTTTTCGAAAAATTTCAAAATAATGTAGCAAAAAGTAGATGTTTTTAGATTCCTTTTTTCAAGGCAAAGACGATGGACAATGTTATTCAACGAAAAAATTAATTCTTCAGGGTGAAAATCGAGGATATAAGTGTGAACTTATATCAGTTGATATCTCGGTGCATTTTTAAGTTAGCGCAAATCTGATAACAGAGATCGACGCAGCTTACAAATCCGCATCGAATGCACTATACTACATTGAGAAACGCTTAATATAAAAATTAGTTATGATCGTTTGAAAAATGCTGCATTAGTGTATGTTGAGTTTCCATGTACACTCAACATTGCTTCCAAAAACATTTTGACAAAAATTTTTTCGAAAAATTTCAAAATAATTTAGCAAAAAGTAGATGTTTTTAGATTCCATTTTTCAAGGCAAAGACGATAGACAATGTTATTCAACGAAAAAATTAATTCTTCAGGGTGAAAATCGAGGATATAAGTGTGAACTTATATCAGTTGATATCTCGGTGCATTTTTAAGCTAGCGCAAATCTGATAACACAGATCGACGCAGCTTAAAAATCCGCATCGAATGCACTATACTACATTGAGAAACGCTTAATATAAAAATTAGTTATGATCGTTTGAAAAATGCTGCATTAGTGTATGTTGAGTTTCCATGTACACTCAACATTGCTTCCAAAAACATTTTGACAAAAATTTTTTCGAAAAATTTCAAAATAATTTAGCAAAAAGTAGATGTTTTTAGATTCCATTTTTCAAGGCAAAGACGATAGACAATGTTATTCAACGAAAAAATTAATTCTTCAGGGTGAAAATCGAGGATATAAGTGTGAACTTATATCAGTTGATATCTCGGTGCATTTTTAAGCTAGCGCAAATCTGATAACACAGATCGACGCAGCTTAAAAATCCGCATCGAATGCACTATACTACATTGAGAGAAGCTTAATACAAAAATTAGTTATGATCGTTTGAAAAATGATGCATTAGTGTATGTTGAGTTTCCATGTACACTCAACATTGCTTCCAAAAACATTTTGACAAAAATTTTTTCGAAAAATTTCAAAATAATGTAGCAAAAAGTAGATGTTTTTAGATTTCTTTTTTCAAGGCAAAGACGATGGACAATGTTATTCAACGAAAAAATTAATTCTTCAGGGTGAAAATCGAGGATATAAGTGTGAACTTATATCAGTTGATATCTCGGTGCATTTTTAAGTTAGCGCAAATCTGATAACAGAGATCGACGCAGCTTACAAATCCGCATCGAATGCACTATACTACATTGAGAAACGCTTAATATAAAAATTAGTTATGATCGTTTGAAAAATGCTGCATTAGTGTATGTTGAGTTTCCATGTACACTCAACATTGCTTCCAAAAACATTTTGACAAAAATTTTTTCGAAAAATTTCAAAATAATGTAGCAAAAAGTAGATGTTTTTAGATTCCTTTTTTCAAGGCAAAGACGATGGACAATGTTATTCAACGAAAAAATTAATTCTTCAGGGTGAAAATCGAGGATATAAGTGTGAACTTATATCAGTTGATATCTCGGTGCATTTTTAAGTTAGCGCAAATCTGATAACAGAGATCGACGCAGCTTACAAATCCGCATCGAATGCACTATACTACATTGAGAAACGCTTAATATAAAAATTAGTTATGATCGTTTGAAAAATGCTGCATTAGTGTATGTTGAGTTTCCATGTACACTCAACATTGCTTCCAAAAACATTTTGACAAAAATTTTTTCGAAAAATTTCAAAATAATTTAGCAAAAAGTAGATGTTTTTAGATTCCATTTTTCAAGGCAAAGACGATAGACAATGTTATTCAACGAAAAAATTAATTCTTCAGGGTGAAAATCGAGGATATAAGTGTGAACTTATATCAGTTGATATCTCGGTGCATTTTTAAGCTAGCGCAAATCTGATAACACAGATCGACGCAACTTAAAAATCCGCATCGAATGCACTATACTACATTGAGAAACGCTTAATATAAAAATTAGTTATGATCGTTTGAAAAATGCTGCATTAGTGTATGTTGAGTTTCCATGTACACTCAACATTGCTTCCAAAAACATTTTGACAAAAATTTTTTCGAAAAATTTCAAAATAATTTAGCAAAAAGTAGATGTTTTTAGATTCCATTTTTCAAGGCAAAGACGATAGACAATGTTATTCAACGAAAAAATTAATTCTTCAGGGTGAAAATCGAGGATATAAGTGTGAACTTATATCAGTTGATATCTCGGTGCATTTTTAAGCTAGCGCAAATCTGATAACACAGATCGACGCAGCTTAAAAATCCGCATCGAATGCACTATACTACATTGAGAGAAGCTTAATACAAAAATTAGTTATGATCGTTTGAAAAATGATGCATTAGTGTATGTTGAGTTTCCATGTACACTCAACATTGCTTCCAAAAACATTTTGACAAAAATTTTTTCGAAAAATTTCAAAATAATGTAGCAAAAAGTAGATGTTTTTAGATTTCTTTTTTCAAGGCAAAGACGATGGACAATGTTATTCAACGAAAAAATTAATTCTTCAGGGTGAAAATCGAGGATATAAGTGTGAACTTATATCAGTTGATATCTCGGTGCATTTTTAAGTTAGCGCAAATCTGATAACAGAGATCGACGCAGCTTACAAATCCGCATCGAATGCACTATACTACATTGAGAAACGCTTAATATAAAAATTAGTTATGATCGTTTGAAAAATGCTGCATTAGTGTATGTTGAGTTTCCATGTACACTCAACATTGCTTCCAAAAACATTTTGACAAAAATTTTTTCGAAAAATTTCAAAATAATGTAGCAAAAAGTAGATGTTTTTAGATTCCTTTTTTCAAGGCAAAGACGATGGACAATGTTATTCAACGAAAAAATTAATTCTTCAGGGTGAAAATCGAGGATATAAGTGTGAACTTATATCAGTTGATATCTCGGTGCATTTTTAAGTTAGCGCAAATCTGATAACAGAGATCGACGCAGCTTACAAATCCGCATCGAATGCACTATACTACATTGAGAAACGCTTAATATAAAAATTAGTTATGATCGTTTGAAAAATGCTGCATTAGTGTATGTTGAGTTTCCATGTACACTCAACATTGCTTCCAAAAACATTTTGACAAAAATTTTTTCGAAAAATTTCAAAATAATTTAGCAAAAAGTAGATGTTTTTAGATTCCATTTTTCAAGGCAAAGACGATAGACAATGTTATTCAACGAAAAAATTAATTCTTCAGGGTGAAAATCGAGGATATAAGTGTGAACTTATATCAGTTGATATCTCGGTGCATTTTTAAGCTAGCGCAAATCTGATAACACAGATCGACGCAGCTTAAAAATCCGCATCGAATGCACTATACTACATTGAGAAACGCTTAATATAAAAATTAGTTATGATCGTTTGAAAAATGCTGCATTAGTGTATGTTGAGTTTCCATGTACACTCAACATTGCTTCCAAAAACATTTTGACAAAAATTTTTTCGAAAAATTTCAAAATAATTTAGCAAAAAGTAGATGTTTTTAGATTTCATTTTTCAAGGCAAAGACGATAGACAATGTTATTCAACGAAAAAATTAATTCTTCAGGGTGAAAATCGAGGATATAAGTGTGAACTTATATCAGTTGATATCTCGGTGCATTTTTAAGCTAGCGCAAATCTGATAACACAGATCGACGCAGCTTAAAAATCCGCATCGAATGCACTATACTACATTGAGAGAAGCTTAATACAAAAATTAGTTATGATCGTTTGAAAAATGATGCATTAGTGTATGTTGAGTTTCCATGTACACTCAACATTGCTTCCAAAAACATTTTGACAAAAATTTTTTCGAAAAATT
The DNA here is from genome assembly GCA_964057225.1 of Auanema rhodensis. NCBI lineage: Eukaryota > Metazoa > Nematoda > Chromadorea > Rhabditida > Rhabditidae > Auanema > Auanema rhodense. The sequence goes on from OZ059895.1 coordinate 713,678, forward strand.
TCAAAATAATTTAGCAAAAAGTAGATGTTTTTAGATTTCTTTTTTCAAGGCAAAGACGATGGACAATGTTATTCAACGAAAAAATTAATTCTTCAGGGTGAAAATCGAGGATATAAGTGTGAACTTATATCAGTTGATATCTCGGTGCATTTTTAAGTTAGCGCAAATCTGATAACAGAGATCGACGCAGCTTACAAATCCGCATCGAATGCACTATACTACATTGAGAAACGCTTAATATAAAAATTAGTTATGATCGTTTGAAAAATGCTGCATTAGTGTATGTTGAGTTTCCATGTACACTCAACATTGCTTCCAAAAACATTTTGACAAAAATTTTTTCGAAAAATTTCAAAATAATTTAGCAAAAAGTAGATGTTTTTAGATTCCATTTTTCAAGGCAAAGACGATAGACAATGTTATTCAACGAAAAAATTAATTCTTCAGGGTGAAAATCGAGGATATAAGTGTGAACTTATATCAGTTGATATCTCGGTGCATTTTTAAGCTAGCGCAAATCTGATAACACAGATCGACGCAGCTTAAAAATCCGCATCGAATGCACTATACTACATTGAGAGAAGCTTAATACAAAAATTAGTTATGATCGTTTGAAAAATGATGCATTAGTGTATGTTGAGTTTCCATGTACACTCAACATTGCTTCCAAAAACATTTTGACAAAAATTTTTTCGAAAAATTTCAAAATAATGTAGCAAAAAGTAGATGTTTTTAGATTTCTTTTTTCAAGGCAAAGACGATGGACAATGTTATTCAACGAAAAAATTAATTCTTCAGGGTGAAAATCGAGGATATAAGTGTGAACTTATATCAGTTGATATCTCGGTGCATTTTTAAGTTAGCGCAAATCTGATAACAGAGATCGACGCAGCTTACAAATCCGCATCGAATGCACTATACTACATTGAGAAACGCTTAATATAAAAATTAGTTATGATCGTTTGAAAAATGCTGCATTAGTGTATGTTGAGTTTCCATGTACACTCAACATTGCTTCCAAAAACATTTTGACAAAAATTTTTTCGAAAAATTTCAAAATAATTTAGCAAAAAGTAGATGTTTTTAGATTCCATTTTTCAAGGCAAAGACGATAGACAATGTTATTCAACGAAAAAATTAATTCTTCAGGGTGAAAATCGAGGATATAAGTGTGAACTTATATCAGTTGATATCTCGGTGCATTTTTAAGCTAGCGCAAATCTGATAACACAGATCGACGCAGCTTAAAAATCCGCATCGAATGCACTATACTACATTGAGAAACGCTTAATATAAAAATTAGTTATGATCGTTTGAAAAATGATGCATTAGTGTATGTTGAGTTTCCATGTACACTCAACATTGCTTCCAAAAACATTTTGACAAAAATTTTTTCGAAAAATTTCAAAATAATTTAGCAAAAAGTAGATGTTTTTAGATTCCATTTTCCAAGGCAAAGACGATAGACAATGTTATTCAACGAAAAAATTAATTCTTCAGGGTGAAAATCGAGGATATAAGTGTGAACTTATATCAGTTGATATCTCGGTGCATTTTTAAGCTAGCGCAAATCTGATAACACAGATCGACGCAGCTTAAAAATCCGCATCGAATGCACTATACTACATTGAGAGAAGCTTAATACAAAAATTAGTTATGATCGTTTGAAAAATGATGCATTAGTGTATGTTGAGTTTCCATGTACACTCAACATTGCTTCCAAAAACATTTTGACAAAAATTTTTTCGAAAAATTTCAAAATAATTTAGCAAAAAGTAGATGTTTTTAGATTCCTTTTTTCAAGGCAAAGACGATGAACAATGTTATTCAACGAAAAAATTATTTCTTCAGGGTGAAAATCGAGGATATAAGTGTGAACTTGTATCAGTTGATATCTCGGTGCATTTTTAAGCTAGCGTAAATCTGATAACACAGATCGACGCAGCTTAAAAATCCGCATCGAATGCACTATACTACATTGAAAAACGCTTGATACAAAAATTAGTTATGATCGTTTGAAAAATGATGCATTAGTGTATGTTGAGTTTCCATGTACACTCAACATTGCTTCCAAAAACATTTTGCCAAAAGTTTTTCGAAAAATTTCAAAATAATTTAGCAAAAAGTAGATGTTTTTAGATTCGATTTTTCAAGGCAAAGACGATGGACAATGTTATTCAACAAAAAAATTAATTCTCCAGGATGAAAATCGAGGATATAAGTGTGAACTTATATCAGTTGATATCTCGGTGCATTTTTAAGCTAGCGCAAATCTGATAACACAGATCGACGCAGCTTAAAAATCCGCATCGAATGCACTATACTACATTGAAAAACGCTTAATACAAAAATTAGTTATGATCGTTTGAAAAATGATGCATTAGTGTATGTTGAGTTTCCATGTACACTCAACATTGCTTCCAAAAACATTTTGACAAAAATTTTTTCGAAAAATTTCAAAATAATTTAACAAAAAGTAGATGTTTTTAGATTTCATTTTTCAAGGCAAAGACGATAGACAATGTTATTCAACGAAAAAATTAATTCTTCAGGGTGAAAATCGAGGATATAAGTGTGAACTTATATCAGTTGATATCTCGGTGCATTTTTAAGCTAGCGCAAATCTGATAACACAGATCGACGCAGCTTAAAAATCCGCATCGAATGCACTATACTACATTGAGAGAAGCTTAATACAAAAATTAGTTATGATCGTTTGAAAAATGATGCATTAGTGTATGTTGAGTTTCCATGTACACTCAACATTGCTTCCAAAAACATTTTGACAAAAATTTTTTCGAAAAATTTCAAAATAATTTAGCAAAAAGTAGATGTTTTTAGATTCCTTTTTTCAAGGCAAAGACGATGGACAATGTTATTCAACGAAAAAATTAATTCTTCAGGGTGAAAATCGAGGATATAAGTGTGAACTTATATCAGGTGATATCTCGGTGCATTTTTAAGTTAGCGCAAATCTGATAACAGAGATCGACGCAGCTTACAAATCCGCATCGAATGCACTATACTACATTGAGAAACGCTTAATATAAAAATTAGTTATGATCGTTTGAAAAATGCTGCATTAGTGTATGTTGAGTTTCCATGTACACTCAACATTGCTTCCAAAAACATTTTGACAAAAATTTTTTCGAAAAATTTCAAAATAATGTAGCAAAAAGTAGATGTTTTTAGATTTCTTTTTTCAAGGCAAAGACGATGGACAATGTTATTCAACGAAAAAATTAATTCTTCAGGGTGAAAATCGAGGATATAAGTGTGAACTTATATCAGTTGATATCTCGGTGCATTTTTAAGTTAGCGCAAATCTGATAACAGAGATCGACGCAGCTTACAAATCCGCATCGAATGCACTATACTACATTGAGAAACGCTTAATATAAAAATTAGTTATGATCGTTTGAAAAATGCTGCATTAGTGTATGTTGAGTTTCCATGTACACTCAACATTGCTTCCAAAAACATTTTGACAAAAATTTTTTCGAAAAATTTCAAAATAATTTAGCAAAAAGTAGATGTTTTTAGATTCCATTTTTCAAGGCAAAGACGATAGACAATGTTATTCAACGAAAAAATTAATTCTTCAGGGTGAAAATCGAGGATATAAGTGTGAACTTATATCAGTTGATATCTCGGTGCATTTTTAAGCTAGCGCAAATCTGATAACACAGATCGACGCAGCTTAAAAATCCGCATCGAATGCACTATACTACATTGAGAAACGCTTAATATAAAAATTAGTTATGATCGTTTGAAAAATGATGCTTTAGTGTATGTTGAGTTTCCATGTACACTCAACATTGCTTCCAAAAACATTTTGACAAAAATTTTTTCGAAAAATTTCAAAATAATTTAGCAAAAAGTAGATGTTTTTAGATTCCTTTTTTCAAGGCAAAGACGATGGACAATGTTATTCAACGAAAAAAATATTTCTTCAGGGTGAAAATCGAGGATATAAGTGTGAACTTGTATCAGTTGATATCTCGGTGCATTTTTAAGCTAGCGTAAATCTGATAACACAGATCGACGCAGCTTAAAAATCCGCATCGAATGCACTATACTACATTGAAAAACGCTTGATACAAAAATTAGTTATGATCGTTTGAAAAATGATGCATTAGTGTATGTTGAGTTTCCATGTACACTCAACATTGCTTCCAAAAACATTTTGCCAAAAGTTTTTCGAAAAATTTCAAAATAATTTAGCAAAAAGTAGATGTTTTTAGATTCGATTTTTCAAGGCAAAGACGATGGACAATGTTATTCAACAAAAAAATTAATTCTCCAGGATGAAAATCGAGGATATAAGTGTGAACTTATATCAGTTGATATCTCGGTGCATTTTTAAGCTAGCGCAAATCTGATAACACAGATCGACGCAGCTTAAAAATCCGCATCGAATACACTATACTACATTGAAAAACGCTTAATACAAAAATTAGTTATGATCGTTTGAAAAATGATGCATTAGTGTATGTTGAGTTTCCATGTACACTCAACATTGCTTCCAAAAACATTTTGACAAAAATTTTTTCAAAAAATTTCAAAATAATTTAGCAAAAAGTAGATGTTTTTAGATTCCTTTTTTCAAGGCAAAGACGATGGACAATGTTATTCAACGAAAAAATTAATTCTTCAGGGTGAAAATCGAGGATATAAGTGTGAACTTATATCAGTTGATGTCTCGGTGCATTTTTAAGTTAGCGCAAATCTGATAACACAGATCGACGCAGCTTAAAAATCCGCATCGAATGCACTATACTACATTGAGAAACGCTTGATACAAAAATTAGTTATGATCGTTTGAAAAATGATGCATTAGTGTATGTTGAGTTTCCATGTACACTCAACATTGCTTACAAAAACATTTTGACAAAAATTTTTTCAAAAAATTTCAAAATAATTTAGCAAAAAGTAGATGTTTTTAGATTCCTTTTTTCAAGGCAAAGACGATGGACAATGTTATTCAACGAAAAAATTAATTCTTCAGGGTGAAAATCAAGGATATAAGTGTGAACTTATATCAGTTGATGTCTCGGTGCATTTTTAAGTTAGCGCAAATCTGATAACACAGATCGACGCAGCTTAAAAATCCGCATCGAATGCACTATACTACATTGAGAAACGCTTGATACAAAAATTAGTTATGATCGTTTGAAAAATGATGCATTAGTGTATGTTGAGTTTCCATGTACACTCAACATTGCTTCCAAAAACATTTTGACAAAAATTTTTTCGAAAAATTTCAAAATAATGTAGCAAAAAGTAGATGTTTTTAGATTTCTTTTTTCAAGGCAAAGACGATGGACAATGTTATTCAACGAAAAAATTAATTCTTCAGGGTGAAAATCGAGGATATAAGTGTGAACTTATATCAGTTGATATCTCGGTGCATTTTTAAGTTAGCGCAAATCTGATAACAGAGATCGACGCAGCTTACAAATCCGCATCGAATGCACTATACTACATTGAGAAACGCTTAATATAAAAATTAGTTATGATCGTTTGAAAAATGCTGCATTAGTGTATGTTGAGTTTCCATGTACACTCAACATTGCTTCCAAAAACATTTTGACAAAAATTTTTTCGAAAAATTTCAAAATAATGTAGCAAAAAGTAGATGTTTTTAGATTTCTTTTTTCAAGGCAAAGACGATGGACAATGTTATTCAACGAAAAAATTAATTCTTCAGGGTGAAAATCGAGGATATAAGTGTGAACTTATATCAGTTGATATCTCGGTGCATTTTTAAGTTAGCGCAAATCTGATAACAGAGATCGACGCAGCTTACAAATCCGCATCGAATGCACTATACTACATTGAGAAACGCTTAATATAAAAATTAGTTATGATCGTTTGAAAAATGCTGCATTAGTGTATGTTGAGTTTCCATGTACACTCAACATTGCTTCCAAAAACATTTTGACAAAAATTTTTTCGAAAAATTTCAAAATAATTTAGCAAAAAGTAGATGTTTTTAGATTCCATTTTTCAAGGCAAAGACGATAGACAATGTTATTCAACGAAAAAATTAATTCTTCAGGGTGAAAATCGAGGATATAAGTGTGAACTTATATCAGTTGATATCTCGGTGCATTTTTAAGCTAGCGCAAATCTGATAACACAGATCGACGCAGCTTAAAAATCCGCATCGAATGCACTATACTACATTGAGAAACGCTTAATATAAAAATTAGTTATGATCGTTTGAAAAATGATGCATTAGTGTATGTTGAGTTTCCATGTACACTCAACATTGCTTCCAAAAACATTTTGACAAAAATTTTTTCGAAAAATTTCAAAATAATTTAGCAAAAAGTAGATGTTTTTAGATTCCTTTTTTCAAGGCAAAGACGATGGACAATGTTATTCAACGAAAAAAATATTTCTTCAGGGTGAAAATCGAGGATATAAGTGTGAACTTGTATCAGTTGATATCTCGGTGCATTTTTAAGCTAGCGTAAATCTGATAACACAGATCGACGCAGCTTAAAAATCCGCATCGAATGCACTATACTACATTGAAAAACGCTTGATACAAAAATTAGTTATGATCGTTTGAAAAATGATGCATTAGTGTATGTTGAGTTTCCATGTACACTCAACATTGCTTCCAAAAACATTTTGCCAAAAGTTTTTCGAAAAATTTCAAAATAATTTAGCAAAAAGTAGATGTTTTTAGATTCGATTTTTCAAGGCAAAGACGATGGACAATGTTATTCAACAAAAAAATTAATTCTCCAGGATGAAAATCGAGGATATAAGTGTGAACTTATATCAGTTGATATCTCGGTGCATTTTTAAGCTAGCGCAAATCTGATAACACAGATCGACGCAGCTTAAAAATCCGCATCGAATACACTATACTACATTGAAAAACGCTTAATACAAAAATTAGTTATGATCGTTTGAAAAATGATGCATTAGTGTATGTTGAGTTTCCATGTACACTCAACATTGCTTCCAAAAACATTTTGACAAAAATTTTTTCAAAAAATTTCAAAATAATTTAGCAAAAAGTAGATGTTTTTAGATTCCTTTTTTCAAGGCAAAGACGATGGACAATGTTATTCAACGAAAAAATTAATTCTTCAGGGTGAAAATCGAGGATATAAGTGTGAACTTATATCAGTTGATGTCTCGGTGCATTTTTAAGTTAGCGCAAATCTGATAACACAGATCGACGCAGCTTAAAAATCCGCATCGAATGCACTATACTACATTGAGAAACGCTTGATACAAAAATTAGTTATGATCGTTTGAAAAATGATGCATTAGTGTATGTTGAGTTTCCATGTACACTCAACATTGCTTCCAAAAACATTTTGACAAAAATTTTTTCGAAAAATTTCAAAATAATGTAGCAAAAAGTAGATGTTTTTAGATTCCTTTTTTCAAGGCGAAGACGATGGACAAAGTTATTCAACAAAAAAATTGATTCTTCAGGGTGAAAATCGAGGATATAAGTGTGAACTTATATCAGTTGATATCTCGGTGCATTTTTAAGTTAGCGCAAATCTGATAACACAGATCGACGCAGCTTACAAATCCGCATCGAATGCACTATACTACATTGAGAAACGCTAAATACAAAAATTAGTTATGATCGTTTGAAAAATGATGCATTAGTGTATGTTGAGTTTCCATGTACACTCAACATTGCTTCCAAAAACATTTTGACAAAAATTTTTTCGAAAAATTTCAAAATAATGTAGCAAAAAGTAGATGTTTTTAGATTCCTTATTTCAAGGCAAAAACGATAGACAATGTTATTCAACGAAAAAATTAATTCTTCAGTGTGAAAATCGAGGATATAAGTGTGAACTTATATCAGTTGATATCTCGGTGCATTTTTAAGCTAGCGCAAATCTGATAACACAGATCGACGCAGCTTAAAAATCCGCATCGAATGCACTATACTACATTGAGAAACGCTTGATACAAAAATTAGTTATGATCGTTTGAAAAATGATGCATTAGTGTATGTTGAGTTTCCATGTACACTCAACATTGCTTCCAAAAACATTTTGACAAAAATTTTTTCGAAAAATTTCAAAAAAATGTAGCAAAAAGTAGATGTTTTTAGATTCCTTTTTTCAAGGCGAAGACGATGGACAAAGTTATTCAACGAAAAAAATTGATTCTTCAGGGTGAAAATCGAGGATATAAGTGTGAACTTATATCAGTTGATATCTCGGTGCATTTTTAAGTTAGCGCAAATCTGATAACAGAGATCGACGCAGCTTACAAATCCGCATCGAATGCACTATACTACATTAAGAAACGCTTAATATAAAAATTAGTTATGATCGTTTGAAAAATGCTGCATTAGTGTATGTTGAGTTTCCATGTACACTCAACATTGCTTCCAAAAACATTTTGACAAAAATTTTTTCGAAAAATTTCAAAATAATTTAGCAAAAAGTAGATGTTTTTAGATTCCATTTTTCAAGGCAAAGACGATAGACAATGTTATTCAACGAAAAAATTAATTCTTCAGGGTGAAAATCGAGGATATAAGTGTGAACTTATATCAGTTGATATCTCGGTGCATTTTTAAGCTAGCGCAAATCTGATAACACAGATCGACGCAGCTTAAAAATCCGCATCGAATGCACTATACTACATTGAGAAACGCTTAATATAAAAATTAGTTATGATCGTTTGAAAAATGATGCATTAGTGTATGTTGAGTTTCCATGTACACTCAACATTGCTTCCAAAAACATTTTGACAAAAATTTTTTCGAAAAATTTCAAAATAATTTAGCAAAAAGTAGATGTTTTTAGATTCCATTTTCCAAGGCAAAGACGATAGACAATGTTATTCAACGAAAAAATTAATTCTTCAGGGTGAAAATCGAGGATATAAGTGTGAACTTATATCAGTTGATATCTCGGTGCATTTTTAAGCTAGCGCAAATCTGATAACACAGATCGACGCAGCTTAAAAATCCGCATCGAATGCACTATACTACATTGAGAGAAGCTTAATACAAAAATTAGTTATGATCGTTTGAAAAATGATGCATTAGTGTATGTTGAGTTTCCATGTACACTCAACATTGCTTCCAAAAACATTTTGACAAAAATTTTTTCGAAAAATTTCAAAATAATTTAGCAAAAAGTAGATGTTTTTAGATTCCTTTTTTCAAGGCAAAGACGATGGACAATGTTATTCAACGAAAAAATTATTTCTTCAGGGTGAAAATCGAGGATATAAGTGTGAACTTGTATCAGTTGATATCTCGGTGCATTTTTAAGCTAGCGTAAATCTGATAACACAGATCGACGCAGCTTAAAAATCCGCATCGAATGCACTATACTACATTGAAAAACGCTTGATACAAAAATTAGTTATGATCGTTTGAAAAATGATGCATTAGTGTATGTTGAGTTTCCATGTACACTCAACATTGCTTCCAAAAACATTTTGCCAAAAGTTTTTCGAAAAATTTCAAAATAATTTAGCAAAAAGTAGATGTTTTTAGATTCGATTTTTCAAGGCAAAGACGATGGACAATGTTATTCAACAAAAAAATTAATTCTCCAGGATGAAAATCGAGGATATAAGTGTGAACTTATATCAGTTGATATCTCGGTGCATTTTTAAGCTAGCGCAAATCTGATAGCACAGATCGACGCAGCTTAAAAATCCGCATCGAATACACTATACTACATTGAAAAACGCTTAATACAAAAATTAGTTATGATCGTTTGAAAAATGATGCATTAGTGTATGTTGAGTTTCCATGTACACTCAACATTGCTTCCAAAAACATTTTGACAAAAATTTTTTCAAAAAATTTCAAAATAATTTAGCAAAAAGTAGATGTTTTTAGATTCCTTTTTTCAAGGCAAAGACGATGGACAATGTTATTCAACGAAAAAATTAATTCTTCAGGGTGAAAATCGAGGATATAAGTGTGAACTTATATCAGTTGATGTCTCGGTGCATTTTTAAGTTAGCGCAAATCTGATAACACAGATCGACGCAGCTTAAAAATCCGCATCGAATGCACTATACTACATTGAGAAACGCTTGATACAAAAATTAGTTATGATCGTTTGAAAAATGATGCATTAGTGTATGTTGAGTTTCCATGTACACTCAACATTGCTTCCAAAAACATTTTGACAAAAATTTTTTCGAAAAATTTCAAAATAATTTAGCAAAAAGTAGATGTTTTTAGATTCCTTTTTCCAAGGCAAAGACGATGGACAATGTTATTCAACGAAAAAATTATTTCTTCAGGGTGAAAATCGAGGATATAAGTGTGAACTTGTATCAGTTGATATCTCGGTGCATTTTTAAGCTAGCGTAAATCTGATAACACAGATCGACGCAGCTTAAAAATCCGCATCGAATGCACTATACTACATTGAAAAACGCTTGATACAAAAATTAGTTATGATCGTTTGAAAAATGATGCATTAGTGTATGTTGAGTTTCCATGTACACTCAACATTGCTTCCAAAAACATTTTGCCAAAAGTTTTTCGAAAAATTTCAAAATAATTTAGCAAAAAGTAGATGTTTTTAGATTCGATTTTTCAAGGCAAAGACGATGGACAATGTTATTCAACAAAAAAATTAATTCTCCAGGATGAAAATCGAGGATATAAGTGTGAACTTATATCAGTTGATATCTCGGTGCATTTTTAAGCTAGCGCAAATCTGATAACACAGATCGACGCAGCTTAAAAATCCGCATCGAATACACTATACTACATTGAAAAACGCTTAATACAAAAATTAGTTATGATCGTTTGAAAAATGATGCATTAGTGTATGTTGAGTTTCCATGTACACTCAACATTGCTTCCAAAAACATTTTGACAAAAATTTTTTCAAAAAATTTCAAAATAATTTAGCAAAAAGTAGATGTTTTTAGATTCCTTTTTTCAAGGCAAAGACGATGGACAATGTTATTCAACGAAAAAATTAATTCTTCAGGGTGAAAATCGAGGATATAAGTGTGAACTTATATCAGTTGATGTCTCGGTGCATTTTTAAGTTAGCGCAAATCTGATAACACAGATCGACGCAGCTTAAAAATCCGCATCGAATGCACTATACTACATTGAGAAACGCTTGATACAAAAATTAGTTATGATCGTTTGAAAAATGATGCATTAGTGTATGTTGAGTTTCCATGTACACTCAACATTGCTTCCAAAAACATTTTGACAAAAATTTTTTCGAAAAATTTCAAAATAATGTAGCAAAAAGTAGATGTTTTTAGATTCCTTTTTTCAAGGCAAAGACGATGGACAAAGTTATTCAACAAAAAAATTGATTCTTCAGGGTGAAAATCGAGGATATAAGTGTGAACTTATATCAGTTGATATCTCGGTGCATTTTTAAGTTAGCGCAAATCTGATAACACAGATCGACGCAGCTTACAAATCCGCATCGAATGCACTATACTACATTGAGAAACGCTAAATACAAAAATTAGTTATGATCGTTTGAAAAATGATGCATTAGTGTATGTTGAGTTTCCATGTACACTCAACATTGCTTCCAAAAACATTTTGACAAAAATTTTTTCGAAAAATTTCAAAATAATGTAGCAAAAAGTAGATGTTTTTAGATTCCATTTTTCAAGGCAAAGACGATGGACAATGTTATTCAACAAAAAAATTATTCCTTCAGGGTGAAAATCGAGGATATAAGTGTGAACTTATATCAGTTGATATCTCGGTGCATTTTTAAGTTAGCGCAAATCTGATAACACAGATCGACGCAGCTTAAAAATCCGCATCGAATGCACTATACTACATTGAGAAACGCTTGATACAAAAATTAGTTATGATCGTTTGAAAAATGATGCATTAGTGTATGTTGAGTTTCCATGTACACTCAACATTGCTTCCAAAAACATTTTGACAAAACTTTTTTCGAAAAATTTCAAAATAATGTAGCAAAAAGTAGATGTTTTTAGATTCCTTTTTTCAAGGCGAAGACGATGGACAAAGTTATTCAACAAAAAAATTGATTCTTCAGGGTGAAAATCGAGGATATAAGTGTGAACTTATATCAGTTGATATCTCGGTGCATTTTTAAGTTAGCGCAAATCTGATAACACAGATCGACGCAGCTTACAAATCCGCATCGAATGCACTATACTACATTGAGAAACGCTAAATACAAAAATTAGTTATGATCGTTTGAAAAATGATGCATTAGTGTATGTTGAGTTTCCATGTACACTCAACATTGCTTCCAAAAACATTTTGACAAAAATTTTTTCGAAAAATTTCAAAATAATGTAGCAAAAAGTAGATGTTTTTAGATTCCATTTTTCAAGGCAAAGACGATGGACAATGTTATTCAACAAAAAAATTATTCCTTCAGGGTGAAAATCGAGGATATAAGTGTGAACTTATATCAGTTGATATCTCGGTGCATTTTTAAGCTAGCGCAAATCTGATAACACAGATCGACGCAGCTTAAAAATCCGCATCGAATGCACTATACTACATTGAGAAACGCTAAATACAAAAATTAGTTATGATCGTTTGAAAAATGATGCATTAGTGTATGTTGAGTTTCCATGTACACTCAACATTGCTTCCAAAAACATTTTGACAAAAATTTTTTCGAAAAATTTCAAAATAATGTAGCAAAAAGTAGATGTTTTTAGATTCCTTATTTCAAGGCAAAAACGATAGACAATGTTATTCAACGAAAAAATTAATTCTTCAGTGTGAAAATCGAGGATATAAGTGTGAACTTATATCAGTTGATATCTCGGTGCATTTTTAAGCTAGCGCAAATCTGATAACACAGATCGACGCAGCTTAAAAATCCGCATCGAATGCACTATACTACATTGAGAAACGCTTGATACAAAAATTAGTTATGATCGTTTGAAAAATGATGCATTAGTGTATGTTGAGTTTCCATGTACACTCAACATTGCTTCCAAAAACATTTTGACAAAAATTTTTTCGAAAAATTTCAAAAAAATGTAGCAAAAAGTAGATGTTTTTAGATTCCTTTTTTCAAGGCGAAGACGATGGACAAAGTTATTCAACGAAAAAAATTGATTCTTCAGGGTGAAAATCGAGGATATAAGTGTGAACTTATATCAGTTGATATCTCGGTGCATTTTTAAGTTAGCGCAAATCTGATAACACAGATCGACGCAGCTTACAAATCCGCATCGAATGCACTATACTACATTGAGAAACGCTTGATACAAAAATTAGTTATGATCGTTTGAAAAATGATGCATTAGTGTATGTTGAGTTTCCATGTACACTCAACATTGCTTCCAAAAACATTTTGACAAAAATTTTTTCGAAAAATTTCAAAATAATTTAGCAAAAAGTAGATGTTTTTAGATTCCATTTTTCAAGGCAAAGACAAAAAATTAATTCTTCAGGGTGAAAATCGAGGATATAAGTGTGAACTTATATCAGTTGATATCTCGGTGCATTTTTAAGCTAGCGCAAATCTGATAACACAGATCGACGCAGCTTAAAAATCCGCATCGAGTGCACTATACTACATTGAGAAACGCTTAATACAAAAATTAGTTTTGATCGTTTGAAAAATGATGCATTAGTGTATGTTGAGTTTCCATGTACACTCAACATTGCTTCCAAAAACATTTTGACAAAAATTTTTTCGAAAAATTTCAAAATAATTTAGCAAAAAGTAGATGTTTTTAGATTTCTTTTTTCAAGGCAAAGACGATGGACAATGTTATTCAACGAAAAAATTAATTCTTCAGGGTGAAAATCGAGGATATAAGTGTGAACTTATATCAGTTGATATCTCGGTGCATTTTTAAGCTAGCGCAAATCTGATAACACAGATCGACGCAGCTTAAAAATCCGCATCGAGTGCACTACACTACATTGAGAAACGCTTAATACAAAAATTAGTTATGATCGTTTGAAAAATGATGCATTAGTGTATGTTGAGTTTCCATGTACACTCAACATTGCTTCCAAAAACATTTTGACAAAAATTTTTTCGAAAAATTTCAAAATAATGTAGCAAAAAGTAGATGTTTTTAGATTCCTTTTTTCAAGGCGAAGACGATGGACAAAGTTATTCAACGAAAAAATTGATTCTTCAGGGTGAAAATCGAGGATATAAGTGTGAACTTATATCAGTTGATATCTCGGTGCATTTTTAAGCTAGCGCAAATCTGATAACACAGATCGACGCAGCTTAAAAATCCGCATCGAATGCACTATACTACATTGAGAAACGCTAAATACAAAAATTAGTTATGATCGTTTGAAAAATGATGCATTAGTGTATGTTGAGTTTCCATGTACACTCAACATTGCTTCCAAAAACATTTTGACAAAAATTTTTTCGAAAAATTTCAAAATAATGTAGCAAAAAGTAGATGTTTTTAGATTCCTTATTTCAAGGCAAAAACGATAGACAATGTTATTCAACGAAAAAATTAATTCTTCAGTGTGAAAATCGAGGATATAAGTGTGAACTTATATCAGTTGATATCTCGGTGCATTTTTAAGCTAGCGCAAATCTGATAACACAGATCGACGCAGCTTAAAAATCCGCATCGAATGCACTATACTACATTGAGAAACGCTTGATACAAAAATTAGTTATGATCGTTTGAAAAATGATGCATTAGTGTATGTTGAGTTTCCATGTACACTCAACATTGCTTCCAAAAACATTTTGACAAAAATTTTTTCGAAAAATTTCAAAAAAATGTAGCAAAAAGTAGATGTTTTTAGATTCCTTTTTTCAAGGCGAAGACGATGGACAAAGTTATTCAACGAAAAAAATTGATTCTTCAGGGTGAAAATCGAGGATATAAGTGTGAACTTATATCAGTTGATATCTCGGTGCATTTTTAAGTTAGCGCAAATCTGATAACACAGATCGACGCAGCTTACAAATCCGCATCGAATGCACTATACTACATTGAGAAACGCTTGATACAAAAATTAGTTATGATCGTTTGAAAAATGATGCATTAGTGTATGTTGAGTTTCCATGTACACTCAACATTGCTTCCAAAAACATTTTGACAAAAATTTTTTCGAAAAATTTCAAAATAATTTAGCAAAAAGTAGATGTTTTTAGATTCCATTTTTCAAGGCAAAGACAAAAAATTAATTCTTCAGGGTGAAAATCGAGGATATAAGTGTGAACTTATATCAGTTGATATCTCGGTGCATTTTTAAGCTAGCGCAAATCTGATAACACAGATCGACGCAGCTTAAAAATCCGCATCGAGTGCACTATACTACATTGAGAAACGCTTAATACAAAAATTAGTTTTGATCGTTTGAAAAATGATGCATTAGTGTATGTTGAGTTTCCATGTACACTCAACATTGCTTCCAAAAACATTTTGACAAAAATTTTTTCGAAAAATTTCAAAATAATTTAGCAAAAAGTAGATGTTTTTAGATTTCTTTTTTCAAGGCAAAGACGATGGACAATGTTATTCAACGAAAAAATTAATTCTTCAGGGTGAAAATCGAGGATATAAGTGTGAACTTATATCAGTTGATATCTCGGTGCATTTTTAAGCTAGCGCAAATCTGATAACACAGATCGACGCAGCTTAAAAATCCGCATCGAGTGCACTACACTACATTGAGAAACGCTTAATACAAAAATTAGTTATGATCGTTTGAAAAATGATGCATTAGTGTATGTTGAGTTTCCATGTACACTCAACATTGCTTCCAAAAACATTTTGACAAAAATTTTTTCGAAAAATTTCAAAATAATGTAGCAAAAAGTAGATGTTTTTAGATTCCTTTTTTCAAGGCGAAGACGATGGACAAAGTTATTCAACGAAAAAATTGATTCTTCAGGGTGAAAATCGAGGATATAAGTGTGAACTTATATCAGTTGATAACTCGGTGCATTTTTAAGTTAGCGCAAATCTGATAACACAGATCGACGCAGCTTAAAAATCCGCATCGAATGCACTATACTACATTAAGAAACGCTAAATACAAAAATTAGTTATGATCGTTTGAAAAATGATGCATTAGTGTATGTTGAGTTTCCATGTACACTCAACATTGCTTCCAAAAACATTTTGACAAAAATTTTTTCGAAAAATTTCGAAATAATGTAGCAAAAAGTAGATGTTTTTAGATTCCTTTTTTTGAGGCAAAGACGATGGACAATGTTATTCAACGAAAAAATTAATTCTTCAGGGTGAAAATCGAGGATATAAGTGTGAACTTATATCAGTTGATATCTCGGTGCATTTTTAAGTTAGCGCAAATCTGATAACACAGATCGACGCAGCTTAAAAATTCGGATCGAATGCACTATACTACATTGAGAAACGCTTAATACAAAAATTAGTTATGATCGTTTGAAAAATGATGCATTAGTGTATGTTGAGTTTCCATGTACACTCAACATTGCTTCCAAAAACATTTTGACAAAAATTTTTTCGAAAAATTTCAAAATAATTTAGCAAAAAGTAGATGTTTTTAGATTCCATTTTTCAAGGCAAAGACAATGGACAATGTTATTCAACGAAAAAAATGATTCTTCAGGGTGAAAATCGAGGATATAAGTGTGAACTTATATCAGTTGATATCTCGGTGCATTTTTAAGCTAGCGCAAATATGATAACACAGATCGACGCAGCTTAAAAATCCGCATCGAATGCACTATACTACATTGAGAAACGCTTAATACAAAAATTTGTTATGATCGTTTGAAAAATGATGCATTAGTGTATGTTGAGTTTCCATGTACACTCAACATTGCTTCCAAAAACATTTTGACAAAAATTTTTTCGAAACATTTCAAAATAATTTAGCAAAAAGTAGATGTTTTTAGATTCCTTTTTTCAAGGCAAAGACGATGGACAATGTTATTCAACGAAAAAATTAATTCTTCAGGGAGAAAATCGAGGATATAAGTGTGAACTTATATCAGTTGATATCTCGGTGCATTTTTAAGTTAGCGCAAATCTGATAACACAGATCGACGCAGCTTAAAAATTCGGATCGAATGCACTATACTTCATTGAAAAACGCTTAATACAAAAATTAGTTATGATCGTTTGAAAAATGATGCATTAGTGTATGTTGAGTTTCCATGTACACTCAACATTGCTTCCAAAAACATTTTGACAAAAAGTTTTTCGAAAAATTTCAAAATAATTTAGCAAAAAGTAGATGTTTTTAGATTTTTTTTTTCAAGGCAAAGACGATGGACAATGTTATTCAACGAAAAAATTAATTCTTCAGGGTGAAAATCGAGGATATAAGTGTGAACTTATATCAGTTGATATCTCGGTGCATTTTTAAGTTAGCGCAAATCTGATAACACAGATCGACGCAGCTTAAAAATTCGGATCGAATGCACTATACTACATTGAGAAACGCTTAATACAAAAATTAGTTATGATCGTTTGAAAAATGATGCATTAGTGTATGTTGAGTTTCCATGTACACTCAACATTGCTTCCAAAAACATTTTGACAAAAATTTTTTCGAAAAATTTCAAAATAATTTAGCAAAAAGTAGATGTTTTTAGATTCCATTTTTCAAGGCAAAGACAATGGACAATGTTATTCAACGAAAAAAATGATTCTTCAGGGTGAAAATCGAGGATATAAGTGTGAACTTATATCAGTTGATATCTCGGTGCATTTTTAAGCTAGCGCAAATATGATAACACAGATCGACGCAGCTTAAAAATCCGCATCGAATGCACTATACTACATTGAGAAACGCTTAATACAAAAATTTGTTATGATCGTTTGAAAAATGATGCATTAGTGTATGTTGAGCTTCCATGTACACTCAACATTGCTTCCAAAAACATTTTGACAAAAATTTTTCGAAACATTTCAAAATAATTTAGCAAAAAGTAGATGTTTTTAGATTCCTTTTTTCAAGGCAAAGACGATGGACAATGTTATTCAACGAAAAAATTAATTCTTCAGGGAGAAAATCGAGGATATAAGTGTGAACTTATATCAGTTGATATCTCGGTGCATTTTTAAGCTAGCGCAAATCTGATAACACAGATCGACGCAGCTTAAAAATCCGCATCGAGTGCACTATACTACATTGAGAAACGCTTAATACAAAAATTAGTTATGATCGTTTGAAAAATGATGCATTAGTGTATGTTGAGTTTCCATGTACACTCAACATTGCTTCCAAAAACATTTTGACAAAAATTTTTTCGAAAAATTTCAAAATAATGTAGCAAAAAGTAGATGTTTTTAGATTCCTTTTTTCAAGGCGAAGACGATGGACAAAGTTATTCAACGAAAAAATTGATTCTTCAGGGTGAAAATCGAGGATATAAGTGTGAACTTATATCAGTTGATAACTCGGTGCATTTTTAAGTTAGCGCAAATCTGATAACACAGATCGACGCAGCTTAAAAATCCGCATCGAATGCACTATACTACATTGAGAAACGCTTAATACAAAAATTAGTTATGAACGTTTGAAAAATGATGCATTAGTGTATGTTGAGTTTCCATGTACACTCAACATTGCTTCCAAAAACATTTTGACAAAAATTTTTTCGAAACATTTCAAAATAATTTAGCAAAAAGTAGATGTTTTTAGATTTCATTTTTCAAGGCAAAGACGATAGACAATGTTATTCAACGAAAAAACTAATTCTTCAGGGTGAAAATCGAGGATATAAGTGTGAACTTATATCAGTTGATATCTCGGTGCATTTTTAAGCTAGCGCAAATATGATAACACAGATCGACGCAGCTTAAAAATCCGCATCGAATGCACTATACTACATTGAGAAACGCTTAATACAAAAATTAGTTATGATCGTTTGAAAAATGATGCATTAGTGTATGTTGAGTTTCCATGTACACTCAACATTGCTTCCAAAAACATTTTGACAAAAATTTTTTCGAAACATTTCAAAATAATTTAGCAAAAAGTAGATGTTTTTAGATTCCTTTTTTCAAGGCAAAGACGATGGACAATGTTATTCAACGAAAAAATTAATTCTTCAGGGAGAAAATCGAGGATATAAGTGTGAACTTATATCAGTTGATATCTCGGTCCATTTTTAAGCTAGCGCAAATCTGATAACACAAATCGACGCAGCTTAAAAATCCGCATCGAATGCACTATACTACATTGAGAAACGCTTAATACAAAAATTAGTTATGATCGTTTGAAAAATGATGCATTAGTGTATGTTGAGTTTCCATGTACACTCAACATTGCTTCCAAAAACATTTTGACAAAAATTTTTTCGAAACATTTCAAAATAATTTAGCAAAAAGTAGATGTTTTTAGATTCCTTTTTTCAAGGCAAAGACGATGGACAATGTTATTCAACGAAAAAATTAATTCTTCAGGGTGAAAATCGAGGATATAAGTGTGAACTTATATCAGTTGATATCTCGGTGCATTTTTAAGCTAGCGCAAATATGATAACACAGATCGACGCAGCTTAAAAATTCGGATCGAATGCACTATACTTCATTGAAAAACGCTTAATACAAAAATTAGTTATGATCGTTTGAAAAATGATGCATTAGTGTATGTTGAGTTTCCATGTACACTCAACATTGCTTCCAAAAACATTTTGACAAAAAGTTTTTCGAAAAATTTCAAAATAATTTAGCAAAAAGTAGATGTTTTTAGATTTTTTTTTTCAAGGCAAAGACGATGGACAATGTTATTCAACGAAAAAATTAATTCTTCAGGGTGAAAATCGAGGATATAAGTGTGAACTTATATCAGTTGATATCTCGGTGCATTTTTAAGTTAGCGCAAATCTGATAACACAGATCGACGCAGCTTAAAAATTCGGATCGAATGCACTATACTACATTGAGAAACGCTTAATACAAAAATTAGTTATGATCGTTTGAAAAATGATGCATTAGTGTATGTTGAGTTTCCATGTACACTCAACATTGCTTCCAAAAACATTTTGACAAAAATTTTTTCGAAAAATTTCAAAATAATTTAGCAAAAAGTAGATGTTTTTAGATTCCATTTTTCAAGGCAAAGACAATGGACAATGTTATTCAACGAAAAAAATGATTCTTCAGGGTGAAAATCGAGGATATAAGTGTGAACTTATATCAGTTGATATCTCGGTGCATTTTTAAGCTAGCGCAAATATGATAACACAGATCGACGCAGCTTAAAAATCCGCATCGAATGCACTATACTACATTGAGAAACGCTTAATACAAAAATTTGTTATGATCGTTTGAAAAATGATGCATTAGTGTATGTTGAGCTTCCATGTACACTCAACATTGCTTCCAAAAACATTTTGACAAAAATTTTTTCGAAACATTTCAAAATAATTTAGCAAAAAGTAGATGTTTTTAGATTCCTTTTTTCAAGGCAAAGACGATGGACAATGTTATTCAACGAAAAAATTAATTCTTCAGGGAGAAAATCGAGGATATAAGTGTGAACTTATATCAGTTGATATCTCGGTGCATTTTTAAGCTAGCGCAAATCTGATAACACAGATCGACGCAGCTTAAAAATCCGCATCGAGTGCACTATACTACATTGAGAAACGCTTAATACAAAAATTAGTTATGATCGTTTGAAAAATGATGCATTAGTGTATGTTGAGTTTCCATGTACACTCAACATTGCTTCCAAAAACATTCTGACAAAAATTTTTTC
Source organism: Auanema rhodensis (assembly GCA_964057225.1). NCBI lineage: Eukaryota > Metazoa > Nematoda > Chromadorea > Rhabditida > Rhabditidae > Auanema > Auanema rhodense. The sequence continues at coordinate 734,334 of OZ059895.1, forward strand.
GAAAAATTTCAAAATAATGTAGCAAAAAGTAGATGTTTTTAGATTCCTTTTTTCAAGGCGAAGACGATGGACAAAGTTATTCAACGAAAAAATTGATTCTTCAGGGTGAAAATCGAGGATATAAGTGTGAACTTATATCAGTTGATAACTCGGTGCATTTTTAAGTTAGCGCAAATCTGATAACACAGATCGACGCAGCTTAAAAATCCGCATCGAATGCACTATACTACATTGAGAAACGCTTAATACAAAAATTAGTTATGAACGTTTGAAAAATGATGCATTAGTGTATGTTGAGTTTCCATGTACACTCAACATTGCTTCCAAAAACATTTTGACAAAAATTTTTTCGAAACATTTCAAAATAATTTAGCAAAAAGTAGATGTTTTTAGATTTCATTTTTCAAGGCAAAGACGATAGACAATGTTATTCAACGAAAAAACTAATTCTTCAGGGTGAAAATCGAGGATATAAGTGTGAACTTATATCAGTTGATATCTCGGTGCATTTTTAAGCTAGCGCAAATATGATAACACAGATCGACGCAGCTTAAAAATCCGCATCGAATGCACTATACTACATTGAGAAACGCTTAATACAAAAATTAGTTATGATCGTTTGAAAAATGATGCATTAGTGTATGTTGAGTTTCCATGTACACTCAACATTGCTTCCAAAAACATTTTGACAAAAATTTTTTCGAAACATTTCAAAATAATTTAGCAAAAAGTAGATGTTTTTAGATTCCTTTTTTCAAGGCAAAGACGATGGACAATGTTATTCAACGAAAAAATTAATTCTTCAGGGAGAAAATCGAGGATATAAGTGTGAACTTATATCAGTTGATATCTCGGTCCATTTTTAAGCTAGCGCAAATCTGATAACACAAATCGACGCAGCTTAAAAATCCGCATCGAATGCACTATACTACATTGAGAAACGCTTAATACAAAAATTAGTTATGATCGTTTGAAAAATGATGCATTAGTGTATGTTGAGTTTCCATGTACACTCAACATTGCTTCCAAAAACATTTTGACAAAAATTTTTTCGAAACATTTCAAAATAATTTAGCAAAAAGTAGATGTTTTTAGATTCCTTTTTTCAAGGCAAAGACGATGGACAATGTTATTCAACGAAAAAATTAATTCTTCAGGGTGAAAATCGAGGATATAAGTGTGAACTTATATCAGTTGATATCTCGGTCCATTTTTAAGCTAGCGCAAATCTGATAACACAAATCGACGCAGCTTAAAAATCCGCATCGAATGCACTATACTACATTGAGAAACGCTTAATACAAAAATTAGTTATGATCGTTTGAAAAATGATGCATTAGTGTATGTTGAGTTTCCATGTACACTCAACATTGCTTCCAAAAACATTTTGACAAAAATTTTTTCGAAAAATTTCAAAATAATTTAGCAAAAAGTAGATGTTTTTAGATTCCTTTTTTTGAGGCAAAGACGATGGACAATGTTATTCAACGAAAAAATTAATTCTTCAGGGTGAAAATTGAGGATATAAGTGTGAACTTATATCAGTTGATATCTCGGTGCATTTTTAAGTTAGCGCAAATCTGATAACACAGATCGACGCAGCTTAAAAATCCGCATCGAATGCACTATACTACATTGAGAAACGCTTAATACAAAAATTAGTTATGATCGTTTGAAAAATGATGCATTAGTGTATGTTGAGTTTCCATGTACACTCAACATTGCTTCCAAAAACATTTTGACAAAAATTTTTTCGAAAAATTTCAAAATAATTTAGCAAAAAGTAGATGTTTTTAGATTCCTTTTTTTGAGGCAAAGACGATGGACAATGTTATTCAACGAAAAAATTAATTCTTCAGGGTGAAAATCGAGGATATAAGTGTGAACTTATATCAGTTGATATCTCGGTGCATTTTTAAGTTAGCGCAAATCTGATAACACAGATCGACGCAGCTTAAAAATCCGCATCGAATGCACTATACTACATTGAGAAACGCTTAATACAAAAATTAGTTATGATCGTTTGAAAAATGATGCATTAGTGTATGTTGAGTTTCCATGTACACTCAACATTGCTTCCAAAAACATTTTGACAAAAATTTTTTCGAAAAATTTCAAAATAATTTAGCAAAAAGTAGATGTTTTTAGATTCCTTTTTTTGAGGCAAAGACGATGGACAATGTTATTCAACGAAAAAATTAATTCTTCAGGGTGAAAATCGAGGATATAAGTGTGAACTTATATCAGTTGATATCTCGGTGCATTTTTAAGTTAGCGCAAATCTGATAACACAAATCGACGCAGCTTAAAAATCCGCATCGAATGCACTATACTACATTGAGAAACGCTTAATACAAAAATTAGTTATGATCGTTTGAAAAATGATGCAATAGTGTATGTTGAGTTTCCATGTACACTCAACATTGCTTCCAAAAACATTTTGACAAAAATTTTTTCGAAACATTTCAAAATAATTTAGCAAAAAGTAGAAGTTTTTAGATTCCTTTTTTCAAGGCAAAGACGATGGACAATGTTATTCAACGAAAAAATTAATTCTTCAGGGAGAAAATCGAGGATATAAGTGTGAACTTATATCAGTTGATATCTCGGTGCATTTTTAAGCTAGCGCAAATCTGATAACACAAATCGACGCAGCTTAAAAATCCGCATCGAATGCACTATACTACATTGAGAAACGCTTAATACAAAAATTAGTTATGATCGTTTGAAAAATGATGCATTAGTGTATGTTGAGTTTCCATGTACACTCAACATTGCTTCCAAAAACATTTTGACAAAAATTTTTTCGAAAAATTTCAAAATAATTTAGCAAAAAGTAGATGTTTTTAGATTCCTTTTTTTGAGGCAAAGACGATGGACAATGTTATTCAACGAAAAAATTAATTCTTCAGGGTGAAAATTGAGGATATAAGTGTGAACTTATATCAGTTGATATCTCGGTGCATTTTTAAGTTAGCGCAAATCTGATAACAGAGATCGACGCAGCTTAAAAATCCGCATCGAATGCACTATACTACATTGAGAAACGCTTAATACAAAAATTAGTTATGATCGTTTGAAAAATGATGCATTAGTGTATGTTGAGTTTCCATGTACACTCAACATTGCTTCCAAAAACATTTTGACAAAAATTTTTTCGAAACATTTCAAAATAATTTAGCAAAAAGTAGATGTTTTTAGATTCCTTTTTTTGAGGCAAAGACGATGGACAATGTTATTCAACGAAAAAATTAATTCTTCAGGGTGAAAATCGAGGATATAAGTGTGAACTTATATCAGTTGATATCTCGGTGCATTTTTAAGTTAGCGCAAATCTGATAACACAAATCGACGCAGCTTAAAAATCCGCATCGAATGCACTATACTACATTGAGAAACGCTTAATACAAAAATTAGTTATGATCGTTTGAAAAATGATGCAATAGTGTATGTTGAGTTTCCATGTACACTCAACATTGCTTCCAAAAACATTTTGACAAAAATTTTTTCGAAACATTTCAAAATAATTTAGCAAAAAGTAGAAGTTTTTAGATTCCTTTTTTCAAGGCAAAGACGATGGACAATGTTATTCAACGAAAAAATTAATTCTTCAGGGAGAAAATCGAGGATATAAGTGTGAACTTATATCAGTTGATATCTCGGTGCATTTTTAAGCTAGCGCAAATCTGATAACACAAATCGACGCAGCTTAAAAATCCGCATCGAATGCACTATACTACATTGAGAAACGCTTAATACAAAAATTAGTTATGATCGTTTGAAAAATGATGCATTAGTGTATGTTGAGTTTCCATGTACACTCAACATTGCTTCCAAAAACATTTTGACAAAAATTTTTTCGAAAAATTTCAAAATAATTTAGCAAAAAGTAAATGTTTTTAGATTCCTTTTTTTGAGGCAAAGACGATGGACAATGTTATTCAACGAAAAAATTAATTCTTCAGGGTGAAAATTGAGGATATAAGTGTGAACTTATATCAGTTGATCTCTCGGTGCATTTTTAAGTTAGCGCAAATCTGATAACACAGATCGACGCAGCTTAAAAATTCGGATCGAATGCACTATACTACATTGAGAAACGCTTAATACAAAAATTAGTTATGATCGTTTGAAAAATGATGCATTAGTGTATGTTGAGTTTCCATGTACACTCAACATTGCTTCCAAAAACATTTTGACAAAAATTTTTTCGAAAAATTTCAAAAAAATGTAGCAAAAAGTAGATGTTTTTAGATTCCTTTTTTCAAGGCGAAGACGATGGACAAAGTTATTCAACGAAAAAAATTGATTCTTCAGGGTGAAAATCGAGGATATAAGTGTGAACTTATATCAGTTGATATCTCGGTGCATTTTTAAGTTAGCGCAAATCTGATAACACAGATCGACGCAGCTTACAAATCCGCATCGAATGCACTATACTACATTGAGAAACGCTTAATACAAAAATTAGTTATGATCGTTTGAAAAATGATGCATTAGTGTATGTTGAGTTTCCATGTACACTCAACATTGCTTCCAAAAACATTTTGACAAAAATTTTTTCGAAACATTTCAAAATAATTTAGCAAAAAGTAGATGTTTTTAGATTCCTTTTTTCAAGGCAAAGACGATGGACAATGTTATTCAACGAAAAAATTAATTCTTCAGGGTGAAAATCGAGGATATAAGTGTGAACTTATATCAGTTGATATCTCGGTCCATTTTTAAGCTAGCGCAAATCTGATAACACAAATCGACGCAGCTTAAAAATCCGCATCGAATGCACTATACTACATTGAGAAACGCTTAATACAAAAATTAGTTATGATCGTTTGAAAAATGATGCATTAGTGTATGTTGAGTTTCCATGTACACTCAACATTGCTTCCAAAAACATTTTGACAAAAATTTTTTCGAAAAATTTCAAAATAATTTAGCAAAAAGTAGATGTTTTTAGATTCCTTTTTTTGAGGCAAAGACGATGGACAATGTTATTCAACGAAAAAATTAATTCTTCAGGGTGAAAATTGAGGATATAAGTGTGAACTTATATCAGTTGATATCTCGGTGCATTTTTAAGTTAGCGCAAATCTGATAACACAGATCGACGCAGCTTAAAAATCCGCATCGAATGCACTATACTACATTGAGAAACGCTTAATACAAAAATTAGTTATGATCGTTTGAAAAATGATGCATTAGTGTATGTTGAGTTTCCATGTACACTCAACATTGCTTCCAAAAACATTTTGACAAAAATTTTTTCGAAAAATTTCAAAATAATTTAGCAAAAAGTAGATGTTTTTAGATTCCTTTTTTTGAGGCAAAGACGATGGACAATGTTATTCAACGAAAAAATTAATTCTTCAGGGTGAAAATCGAGGATATAAGTGTGAACTTATATCAGTTGATATCTCGGTGCATTTTTAAGTTAGCGCAAATCTGATAACACAAATCGACGCAGCTTAAAAATCCGCATCGAATGCACTATACTACATTGAGAAACGCTTAATACAAAAATTAGTTATGATCGTTTGAAAAATGATGCAATAGTGTATGTTGAGTTTCCATGTACACTCAACATTGCTTCCAAAAACATTTTGACAAAAATTTTTTCGAAACATTTCAAAATAATTTAGCAAAAAGTAGAAGTTTTTAGATTCCTTTTTTCAAGGCAAAGACGATGGACAATGTTATTCAACGAAAAAATTAATTCTTCAGGGAGAAAGTCGAGGATATAAGTGTGAACTTATATCAGTTGATATCTCGGTGCATTTTTAAGCTAGCGCAAATCTGATAACACAAATCGACGCAGCTTAAAAATCCGCATCGAATGCACTATACTACATTGAGAAACGCTTAATACAAAAATTAGTTATGATCGTTTGAAAAATGATGCATTAGTGTATGTTGAGTTTCCATGTACACTCAACATTGCTTCCAAAAACATTTTGACAAAAATTTTTTCGAAAAATTTCAAAATAATTTAGCAAAAAGTAGATGTTTTTAGATTCCTTTTTTTGAGGCAAAGACGATGGACAATGTTATTCAACGAAAAAATTAATTCTTCAGGGTGAAAATTGAGGATATAAGTGTGAACTTATATCAGTTGATATCTCGATGCATTTTTAAGTTAGCGCAAATCTGATAACAGAGATCGACGCAGCTTAAAAATCCGCATCGAATGCACTATACTACATTGAGAAACGCTTAATACAAAAATTAGTTATGATCGTTTGAAAAATGATGCATTAGTGTATGTTGAGTTTCCATGTACACTCAACATTGCTTCCAAAAACATTTTGACAAAAATTTTTTCGAAACATTTCAAAATAATTTAGCAAAAAGTAGATGCTTTTAGATTCCTTTTTTTGAGGCAAAGACGATGGACAATGTTATTCAACGAAAAAATTAATTCTTCAGGGTGAAAATCGAGGATATAAGTGTGAACTTATATCAGTTGATATCTCGGTGCATTTTTAAGTTAGCGCAAATCTGATAACACAAATCGACGCAGCTTAAAAATCCGCATCGAATGCACTATACTACATTGAGAAACGCTTAATACAAAAATTAGTTATGATCGTTTGAAAAATGATGCAATAGTGTATGTTGAGTTTCCATGTACACTCAACATTGCTTCCAAAAACATTTTGACAAAAATTTTTTCGAAACATTTCAAAATAATTTAGCAAAAAGTAGAAGTTTTTAGATTCCTTTTTTCAAGGCAAAGACGATGGACAATGTTATTCAACGAAAAAATTAATTCTTCAGGGAGAAAATCGAGGATATAAGTGTGAACTTATATCAGTTGATATCTCGGTGCATTTTTAAGCTAGCGCAAATCTGATAACACAAATCGACGCAGCTTAAAAATCCGCATCGAATGCACTATACTACATTGAGAAACGCTTAATACAAAAATTAGTTATGATCGTTTGAAAAATGATGCATTAGTGTATGTTGAGTTTCCATGTACACTCAACATTGCTTCCAAAAACATTTTGACAAAAATTTTTTCGAAAAATTTCAAAATAATTTAGCAAAAAGTAAATGTTTTTAGATTCCTTTTTTTGAGGCAAAGACGATGGACAATGTTATTCAACGAAAAAATTAATTCTTCAGGGTGAAAATTGAGGATATAAGTGTGAACTTATATCAGTTGATATCTCGGTGCATTTTTAAGTTAGCGCAAATCTGATAACACAGATCGACGCAGCTTACAAATCCGCATCGAATGCACTATACTACATTGAGAAACGCTTGATACAAAAATTAGTTATGATCGTTTGAAAAATGATGCATTAGTGTATGTTGAGTTTCCATGTACACTCAACATTGCTTCCAAAAACATTTTGACAAAAATTTTTTCGAAAAATTTCAAAATAATTTAGCAAAAAGTAGATGTTTTTAGATTCCATTTTTCAAGGCAAAGACAAAAAATTAATTCTTCAGGGTGAAAATCGAGGATATAAGTGTGAACTTATATCAGTTGATATCTCGGTGCATTTTTAAGCTAGCGCAAATCTGATAACACAGATCGACGCAGCTTAAAAATCCGCATCGAGTGCACTATACTACATTGAGAAACGCTTAATACAAAAATTAGTTTTGATCGTTTGAAAAATGATGCATTAGTGTATGTTGAGTTTCCATGTACACTCAACATTGCTTCCAAAAACATTTTGACAAAAATTTTTTCGAAAAATTTCAAAATAATTTAGCAAAAAGTAGATGTTTTTAGATTTCTTTTTTCAAGGCAAAGACGATGGACAATGTTATTCAACGAAAAAATTAATTCTTCAGGGTGAAAATCGAGGATATAAGTGTGAACTTATATCAGTTGATATCTCGGTGCATTTTTAAGCTAGCGCAAATCTGATAACACAGATCGACGCAGCTTAAAAATCCGCATCGAGTGCACTACACTACATTGAGAAACGCTTAATACAAAAATTAGTTATGATCGTTTGAAAAATGATGCATTAGTGTATGTTGAGTTTCCATGTACACTCAACATTGCTTCCAAAAACATTTTGACAAAAATTTTTTCGAAAAATTTCAAAATAATGTAGCAAAAAGTAGATGTTTTTAGATTCCTTTTTTCAAGGCGAAGACGATGGACAAAGTTATTCAACGAAAAAATTGATTCTTCAGGGTGAAAATCGAGGATATAAGTGTGAACTTATATCAGTTGATAACTCGGTGCATTTTTAAGTTAGCGCAAATCTGATAACACAGATCGACGCAGCTTAAAAATCCGCATCGAATGCACTATACTACATTAAGAAACGCTAAATACAAAAATTAGTTATGATCGTTTGAAAAATGATGCATTAGTGTATGTTGAGTTTCCATGTACACTCAACATTGCTTCCAAAAACATTTTGACAAAAATTTTTTCGAAAAATTTCAAAATAATGTAGCAAAAAGTAGATGTTTTTAGATTCCTTTTTTTGAGGCAAAGACGATGGACAATGTTATTCAACGAAAAAATTAATTCTTCAGGGTGAAAATCGAGGATATAAGTGTGAACTTATATCAGTTGATATCTCGGTGCATTTTTAAGTTAGCGCAAATCTGATAACACAGATCGACGCAGCTTAAAAATTCGGATCGAATGCACTATACTACATTGAGAAACGCTTAATACAAAAATTAGTTATGATCGTTTGAAAAATGATGCATTAGTGTATGTTGAGTTTCCATGTACACTCAACATTGCTTCCAAAAACATTTTGACAAAAATTTTTTCGAAAAATTTCAAAATAATTTAGCAAAAAGTAGATGTTTTTAGATTCCATTTTTCAAGGCAAAGACAATGGACAATGTTATTCAACGAAAAAAATGATTCTTCAGGGTGAAAATCGAGGATATAAGTGTAAACTTATATCAGTTGATATCTCGGTGCATTTTTAAGCTAGCGCAAATATGATAACACAGATCGACGCAGCTTAAAAATCCGCATCGAATGCACTATACTACATTGAGAAACGCTTAATACAAAAATTTGTTATGATCGTTTGAAAAATGATGCATTAGTGTATGTTGAGTTTCCATGTACACTCAACATTGCTTCCAAAAACATTTTGACAAAAATTTTTTCGAAACATTTCAAAATAATTTAGCAAAAAGTAGATGTTTTTAGATTCCTTTTTTCAAGGCAAAGACGATGGACAATGTTATTCAACGAAAAAATTAATTCTTCAGGGAGAAAATCGAGGATATAAGTGTGAACTTATATCAGTTGATATCTCGGTGCATTTTTAAGTTAGCGCAAATCTGATAACACAGATCGACGCAGCTTAAAAATTCGGATCGAATGCACTATACTTCATTGAAAAACGCTTAATACAAAAATTAGTTATGATCGTTTGAAAAATGATGCATTAGTGTATGTTGAGTTTCCATGTACACTCAACATTGCTTCCAAAAACATTTTGACAAAAAGTTTTTCGAAAAATTTCAAAATAATTTAGCAAAAAGTAGATGTTTTTAGATTTTTTTTTTCAAGGCAAAGACGATGGACAATGTTATTCAACGAAAAAATTAATTCTTCAGGGTGAAAATCGAGGATATAAGTGTGAACTTATATCAGTTGATATCTCGGTGCATTTTTAAGTTAGCGCAAATCTGATAACACAGATCGACGCAGCTTAAAAATTCGGATCGAATGCACTATACTACATTGAGAAACGCTTAATACAAAAATTAGTTATGATCGTTTGAAAAATGATGCATTAGTGTATGTTGAGTTTCCATGTACACTCAACATTGCTTCCAAAAACATTTTGACAAAAATTTTTTCGAAAAATTTCAAAATAATTTAGCAAAAAGTAGATGTTTTTAGATTCCATTTTTCAAGGCAAAGACAATGGACAATGTTATTCAACGAAAAAAATGATTCTTCAGGGTGAAAATCGAGGATATAAGTGTGAACTTATATCAGTTGATATCTCGGTGCATTTTAAAGCTAGCGCAAATATGATAACACAGATCGACGCAGCTTAAAAATCCGCATCGAATGCACTATACTACATTGAGAAACGCTTAATACAAAAATTTGTTATGATCGTTTGAAAAATGATGCATTAGTGTATGTTGAGCTTCCATGTACACTCAACATTGCTTCCAAAAACATTTTGACAAAAATTTTTTCGAAACATTTCAAAATAATTTAGCAAAAAGTAGATGTTTTTAGATTCCTTTTTTCAAGGCAAAGACGATGGACAATGTTATTCAACGAAAAAATTAATTCTTCAGGGAGAAAATCGAGGATATAAGTGTGAACTTATATCAGTTGATATCTCGGTGCATTTTTAAGCTAGCGCAAATCTGATAACACAGATCGACGCAGCTTAAAAATCCGCATCGAGTGCACTATACTACATTGAGAAACGCTTAATACAAAAATTAGTTATGATCGTTTGAAAAATGATGCATTAGTGTATGTTGAGTTTCCATGTACACTCAACATTGCTTCCAAAAACATTTTGACAAAAATTTTTTCGAAAAATTTCAAAATAATGTAGCAAAAAGTAGATGTTTTTAGATTCCTTTTTTCAAGGCGAAGACGATGGACAAAGTTATTCAACGAAAAAATTGATTCTTCAGGGTGAAAATCGAGGATATAAGTGTGAACTTATATCAGTTGATAACTCGGTGCATTTTTAAGTTAGCGCAAATCTGATAACACAGATCGACGCAGCTTAAAAATCCGCATCGAATGCACTATACTACATTGAGAAACGCTTAATACAAAAATTAGTTATGAACGTTTGAAAAATGATGCATTAGTGTATGTTGAGTTTCCATGTACACTCAACATTGCTTCCAAAAACATTTTGACAAAAATTTTTTCGAAACATTTCAAAATAATTTAGCAAAAAGTAGATGTTTTTAGATTTCATTTTTCAAGGCAAAGACGATAGACAATGTTATTCAACGAAAAAACTAATTCTTCAGGGTGAAAATCGAGGATATAAGTGTGAACTTATATCAGTTGATATCTCGGTGCATTTTTAAGCTAGCGCAAATATGATAACACAGATCGACGCAGCTTAAAAATCCGCATCGAATGCACTATACTACATTGAGAAACGCTTAATACAAAAATTAGTTATGATCGTTTGAAAAATGATGCATTAGTGTATGTTGAGTTTCCATGTACACTCAACATTGCTTCCAAAAACATTTTGACAAAAATTTTTTCGAAACATTTCAAAATAATTTAGCAAAAAGTAGATGTTTTTAGATTCCTTTTTTCAAGGCAAAGACGATGGACAATGTTATTCAACGAAAAAATTAATTCTTCAGGGAGAAAATCGAGGATATAAGTGTGAACTTATATCAGTTGATATCTCGGTCCATTTTTAAGCTAGCGCAAATCTGATAACACAAATCGACGCAGCTTAAAAATCCGCATCGAATGCACTATACTACATTGAGAAACGCTTAATACAAAAATTAGTTATGATCGTTTGAAAAATGATGCATTAGTGTATGTTGAGTTTCCATGTACACTCAACATTGCTTCCAAAAACATTTTGACAAAAATTTTTTCGAAACATTTCAAAATAATTTAGCAAAAAGTAGATGTTTTTAGATTCCTTTTTTCAAGGCAAAGACGATGGACAATGTTATTCAACGAAAAAATTAATTCTTCAGGGTGAAAATCGAGGATATAAGTGTGAACTTATATCAGTTGATATCTCGGTCCATTTTTAAGCTAGCGCAAATCTGATAACACAAATCGACGCAGCTTAAAAATCCGCATCGAATGCACTATACTACATTGAGAAACGCTTAATACAAAAATTAGTTATGATCGTTTGAAAAATGATGCATTAGTGTATGTTGAGTTTCCATGTACACTCAACATTGCTTCCAAAAACATTTTGACAAAAATTTTTTCGAAAAATTTCAAAATAATTTAGCAAAAAGTAGATGTTTTTAGATTCCTTTTTTTGAGGCAAAGACGATGGACAATGTTATTCAACGAAAAAATTAATTCTTCAGGGTGAAAATTGAGGATATAAGTGTGAACTTATATCAGTTGATATCTCGGTGCATTTTTAAGTTAGCGCAAATCTGATAACACAGATCGACGCAGCTTAAAAATCCGCATCGAATGCACTATACTACATTGAGAAACGCTTAATACAAAAATTAGTTATGATCGTTTGAAAAATGATGCATTAGTGTATGTTGAGTTTCCATGTACACTCAACATTGCTTCCAAAAACATTTTGACAAAAATTTTTTCGAAAAATTTCAAAATAATTTAGCAAATAGTAGATGTTTTTAGATTCCTTTTTTTGAGGCAAAGACGATGGACAATGTTATTCAACGAAAAAATTAATTCTTCAGGGTGAAAATCGAGGATATAAGTGTGAACTTATATCAGTTGATATCTCGGTGCATTTTTAAGTTAGCGCAAATCTGATAACACAAATCGACGCAGCTTAAAAATCCGCATCGAATGCACTATATTACATTGAGAAACGCTTAATACAAAAATTAGTTATGATCGTTTGAAAAATGATGCAATAGTGTATGTTGAGTTTCCATGTACACTCAACATTGCTTCCAAAAACATTTTGACAAAAATTTTTTCGAAACATTTCAAAATAATTTAGCAAAAAGTAGAAGTTTTTAGATTCCTTTTTTCAAGGCAAAGACGATGGACAATGTTATTCAACGAAACAATTAATTCTTCAGGGAGAAAATCGAGGATATAAGTGTGAACTTATATCAGTTGATATCTCGGTGCATTTTTAAGCTAGCGCAAATCTGATAACACAAATCGACGCAGCTTAAAAATCCGCATCGAATGCACTATACTACATTGAGAAACGCTTAATACAAAAATTAGTTATGATCGTTTGAAAAATGATGCATTAGTGTATGTTGAGTTTCCATGTACACTCAACATTGCTTCCAAAAACATTTTGACAAAAATTTTTTCGAAAAATTTCAAAATAATTTAGCAAAAAGTAGATGTTTTTAGATTCCTTTTTTTGAGGCAAAGACGATGGACAATGTTATTCAACGAAAAAATTAATTCTTCAGGGTGAAAATCGAGGATATAAGTGTGAACTTATATCAGTTGATATCTCGGTGCATTTTTAAGTTAGCGCAAATCTGATAACACAAATCGACGCAGCTTAAAAATCCGCATCGAATGCACTATACTACATTGAGAAACGCTTAATACAAAAATTAGTTATGATCGTTTGAAAAATGATGCAATAGTGTATGTTGAGTTTCCATGTACACTCAACATTGCTTCCAAAAACATTTTGACAAAAATTTTTTCGAAAAATTTCAAAATAATTTAGCAAAAAGTAGATGTTTTTAGATTCCTTTTTTTGAGGCAAAGACGATGGACAATGTTATTCAACGAAAAAATTAATTCTTCAGGGTGAAAATTGAGGATATAAGTGTGAACTTATATCAGTTGATATCTCGGTGCATTTTTAAGTTAGCGCAAATCTGATAACACAGATCGACGCAGCTTAAAAATCCGCATCGAATGCACTATACTACATTGAGAAACGCTTAATACAAAAATTAGTTATGATCGTTTGAAAAATGATGCATTAGTGTATGTTGAGTTTCCATGTACACTCAACATTGCTTCCAAAAACATTTTGACAAAAATTTTTTCGAAAAATTTCAAAATAATTTAGCAAATAGTAGATGTTTTTAGATTCCTTTTTTTGAGGCAAAGACGATGGACAATGTTATTCAACGAAAAAATTAATTCTTCAGGGTGAAAATCGAGGATATAAGTGTGAACTTATATCAGTTGATATCTCGGTGCATTTTTAAGTTAGCGCAAATCTGATAACACAAATCGACGCAGCTTAAAAATCCGCATCGAATGCACTATACTACATTGAGAAACGCTTAATACAAAAATTAGTTATGATCGTTTGAAAAATGATGCAATAGTGTATGTTGAGTTTCCATGTACACTCAACATTGCTTCCAAAAACATTTTGACAAAAATTTTTTCGAAACATTTCAAAATAATTTAGCAAAAAGTAGAAGTTTTTAGATTCCTTTTTTCAAGGCAAAGACGATGGACAATGTTATTCAACGAAAAAATTAATTCTTCAGGGAGAAAATCGAGGATATAAGTGTGAACTTATATCAGTTGATATCTCGGTGCATTTTTAAGCTAGCGCAAATCTGATAACACAAATCGACGCAGCTTAAAAATCCGCATCGAATGCACTATACTACATTGAGAAACGCTTAATACAAAAATTAGTTATGATCGTTTGAAAAATGATGCATTAGTGTATGTTGAGTTTCCATGTACACTCAACATTGCTTCCAAAAACATTTTGACAAAAATTTTTTCGAAAAATTTCAAAATAATTTAGCGAAAAGTAGATGTTTTTAGATTCCTTTTTTTGAGGCAAAGACGATGGACAATGTTATTCAACGAAAAAATTAATTCTTCAGGGTGAAAATTGAGGATATAAGTGTGAACTTATATCAGTTGATATCTCGGTGCATTTTTAAGTTAGCGCAAATCTGATAACAGAGATCGACGCAGCTTAAAAATCCGCATCGAATGCACTATACTACATTGAGAAACGCTTAATACAAAAATTAGTTATGATCGTTTGAAAAATGATGCATTAGTGTATGTTGAGTTTCCATGTACACTCAACATTGCTTCCAAAAACATTTTGACAAAAATTTTTTCGAAACATTTCAAAATAATTTAGCAAAAAGTAGATGTTTTTAGATTCCTTTTTTTGAGGCAAAGACGATGGACAATGTTATTCAACGAAAAAATTAATTCTTCAGGGTGAAAATCGAGGATATAAGTGTGAACTTATATCAGTTGATATCTCGGTGCATTTTTAAGTTAGCGCAAATCTGATAACACAAATCGACGCAGCTTAAAAATCCGCATCGAATGCACTATACTACATTGAGAAACGCTTAATACAAAAATTAGTTATGATCGTTGGAAAAATGATGCAATAGTGTATGTTGAGTTTCCATGTACACTCAACATTGCTTCCAAAAACATTTTGACAAAAATTTTTTCGAAACATTTCAAAATAATTTAGCAAAAAGTAGAAGTTTTTAGATTCCTTTTTTCAAGGCAAAGACGATGGACAATGTTATTCAACGAAAAAATTAATTCTTCAGGGAGAAAATCGAGGATATAAGTGTGAACTTATATCAGTTGATATCTCGGTGCATTTTTAAGCTAGCGCAAATCTGATAACACAAATCGACGCAGCTTAAAAATCCGCATCGAATGCACTATATTACATTGAGAAACGCTTAATACAAAAATTAGTTATGATCGTTTGAAAAATGATGCATTAGTGTATGTTGAGTTTCCATGTACACTCAACATTGCTTCCAAAAACATTTTGACAAAAATTTTTTCGAAAAATTTCAAAATAATTTAGCAAAAAGTAAATGTTTTTAGATTCCTTTTTTTGAGGCAAAGACGATGGACAATGTTATTCAACGAAAAAATTAATTCTTCAGGGTGAAAATTGAGGATATAAGTGTGAACTTATATCAGTTGATCTCTCGGTGCATTTTTAAGTTAGCGCAAATCTGATAACACAGATCGACGCAGCTTAAAAATCCGCATCGAATGCACTATACTACATTGAGAAACGCTTAATACAAAAATTAGTTATGATCGTTTGAAAAATGATGCATTAGTGTATGTTGAGTTTCCATGTACACTCAACATTGCTTCCAAAAACATTTTGACAAAAATTTTTTCGAAACATTTCAAAATAATTTAGCAAAAAGTAGAAGTTTTTAGATTCCTTTTTTCAAGGCAAAGACGATGGACAATGTTATTCAACGAAAAAATTAATTCTTCAGGGTGAAAATTGAGGATATAAGTGTGAACTTATATCAGTTGATATCTCGGTGCATTTTTAAGTTAGCGCAAATCTGATAACAGAGATCGACGCAGCTTAAAAATCCGCATCGAATGCACTATACTACATTGAGAAACGCTTAATACAAAAATTAGTTATGATCGTTTGAAAAATGATGCATTAGTGTATGTTGAGTTTCCATGTACACTCAACATTGCTTCCAAAAACATTTTGACAAAAATTTTTTCGAAACATTTCAAAATAATTTAGCAAAAAGTAGATGTTTTTAGATTCCTTTTTTTGAGGCAAAGACGATGGACAATGTTATTCAACGAAAAAATTAATTCTTCAGGGTGAAAATCGAGGATATAAGTGTGAACTTATATCAGTTGATATCTCGGTGCATTTTTAAGTTAGCGCAAATCTGATAACACAAATCGACGCAGCTTAAAAATCCGCATCGAATGCACTATACTACATTGAGAAACGCTTAATACAAAAATTAGTTATGATCGTTTGAAAAATGATGCAATAGTGTATGTTGAGTTTCCATGTACACTCAACATTGCTTCCAAAAACATTTTGACAAAAATTTTTTCGAAACATTTCAAAATAATTTAGCAAAAAGTAGAAGTTTTTAGATTCCTTTTTTCAAGGCAAAGACGATGGACAATGTTATTCAACGAAAAAATTAATTCTTCAGGGAGAAAATCGAGGATATAAGTGTGAACTTATATCAGTTGATATCTCGGTGCATTTTTAAGCTAGCGCAAATCTGATAACACAAATCGACGCAGCTTAAAAATCCGCATCGAATGCACTATACTACATTGAGAAACGCTTAATACAAAAATTAGTTATGATCGTTTGAAAAATGATGCAATAGTGTATGTTGAGTTTCCATGTACACTCAACATTGCTTCCAAAAACATTTTGACAAAAATTTTTTCGAAACATTTCAAAATAATTTAGCAAAAAGTAGAAGTTTTTAGATTCCTTTTTTCAAGGCAAAGACGATGGACAATGTTATTCAACGAAAAAATTAATTCTTCAGGGAGAAAATCGAGGATATAAGTGTGAACTTATATCAGTTGATATCTCGGTGCATTTTTAAGCTAGCGCAAATCTGATAACACAAATCGACGCAGCTTAAAAATCCGCATCGAATGCACTATACTACATTGAGAAACGCTTAATACAAAAATTAGTTATGATCGTTTGAAAAATGATGCATTAGTGTATGTTGAGTTTCCATGTACACTCAACATTGCTTCCAAAAACATTTTGACAAAAATTTTTTCGAAAAATTTCAAAATAATTTAGCAAAAAGTAAATGTTTTTAGATTCCTTTTTTTGAGGCAAAGACGATGGACAATGTTATTCAACGAAAAAATTAATTCTTCAGGGTGAAAATTGAGGATATAAGTGTGAACTTATATCAGTTGATCTCTCGGTGCATTTTTAAGTTAGCGCAAATCTGATAACACAGATCGACGCAGCTTAAAAATCCGCATCGAATGCACTATACTACATTGAGAAACGCTTAATACAAAAATTAGTTATGATCGTTTGAAAAATGATGCATTAGTGTATGTTGAGTTTCCATGTACACTCAACATTGCTTCCAAAAACATTTTGACAAAAATTTTTTCGAAACATTTCAAAATAATTTAGCAAAAAGTAGATGTTTTTAGATTTCTTTTTTTGAGGCAAAGACGATGGACAATGTTATTCAACGAAAAAATTAATTCTTCAGGGTGAAAATCGAGGATATAAGTGTGAACTTATATCAGTTGATATCTCGGTGCATTTTTAAGTTAGCGCAAATCTGATAACACAAATCGACGCAGCTTAAAAATCCGCATCGATTGCACTATACTACATTGAGAAACGCTTAATACAAAAATTAGTTATGATCGTTTGAAAAATGATGCATTAGTGTATGTTGAGTTTCCATGTACACTCAACATTGCTTCCAAAAACATTTTGACAAAAATTTTTTCGAAACATTTCAAAATAATTTAGCAAAAAGTAGAAGTTTTTAGATTCCTTTTTTCAAGGCAAAGACGATGGACAATGTTATTCAACGAAAAAATTAATTCTTCAGGGAGAAAATCGAGGATATAAGTGTGAACTTATATCAGTTGATATCTCGGTGCATTTTTAAGCTAGCGCAAATCTGATAACACAAATCGACGCAGCTTAAAAATCCGCATCGAATGCACTATACTACATTGAGAAACGCTTAATACAAAAATTAGTTATGATCGTTTGAAAAATGATGCATTAGTGTATGTTGAGTTTCCATGTACACTCAACATTGCTTCCAAAAACATTTTGACAAAAATTTTTTCGAAAAATTTCAAAATAATTTAGCAAAAAGTAAATGTTTTTAGATTCCTTTTTTTGAGGCAAAGACGATGGACAATGTTATTCAACGAAAAAATTAATTCTTCAGGGTGAAAATTGAGGATATAAGTGTGAACTTATATCAGTTGATCTCTCGGTGCATTTTTAAGTTAGCGCAAATCTGATAACACAGATCGACGCAGCTTAAAAATCCGCATCGAATGCACTATACTACATTGAGAAACGCTTAATACAAAAATTAGTTATGATCGTTTGAAAAATGATGCATTAGTGTATGTTGAGTTTCCATGTACACTCAACATTGCTTCCAAAAACATTTTGACAAAAATTTTTTCGAAACATTTCAAAATAATTTAGCAAAAAGTAGATGTTTTTAGATTTCTTTTTTTGAGGCAAAGACGATGGACAATGTTATTCAACGAAAAAATTAATTCTTCAGGGTGAAAATCGAGGATATAAGTGTGAACTTATATCAGTTGATATCTCGGTGCATTTTTAAGTTAGCGCAAATCTGATAACACAAATCGACGCAGCTTAAAAATCCGCATCGAATGCACTATACTACATTGAGAAACGCTTAATACAAAAATTAGTTATGATCGTTTGAAAAATGATGCAATAGTGTATGTTGAGTTTCCATGTACACTCAACATTGCTTCCAAAAACATTTTGACAAAAATTTTTTCGAAACATTTCAAAATAATTTAGCAAAAAGTAGATGTTTTTAGATTCCTTTTTTCGAGGCAAAGACGATGGACAATGTTATTCAACGAAAAAATTAATTCTTCAGGGAGAAAATCGAGGATATAAGTGTGAACTTATATCAGTTGATATCTCGGTGCATTTTTAAGCTAGCGCAAATCTGATAACACAAATCGACGCAGCTTAAAAATCCGCATCGAATGCACTATACTACATTGAGAAACGCTTAATACAAAAATTAGTTATGATCGTTTGAAAAATGATGCATTAGTGTATGTTGAGTTTCCATGTACACTCAACATTGCTTCCAAAAACATTTTGACAAAAATTTTTTCGAAAAATTTCAAAATAATTTAGCAAAAAGTAGATGTTTTTAGATTTCATTTTTCAAGGCAAAGACGATAGACAATGTTATTCAACGAAAAAATTGATTCTTCAGGGTGAAAATCGAGGATATAAGTGTGAACTTATATCAGTTGATATCTCGGTGCATTTTTAAGCTAGCGCAAATCTGATAACACAGATCGACGCAGCTTAAAAATCCGCATCGAATGCACTATACTACATTGAGAAACGCTTAATACAAAAATTAGTTATGATCGTTTGAAAAATGATGCATTAGTGTATGTTGAGTTTCCATGTACACTCAACATTGCTTCCAAAAACATTTTGACAAAAATTTTTTCGAAAAATTTCAAAATAATTTAGCAAAAAGTAGATGTTTTTAGATTCCATTTTTCAAGGCAAAGACAATGGACAATGTTATTCAACGAAAAAAATGATTCTTCAGGGTGAAAATCGAGGATATAAGTGTGAACTTATATCAGTTGATATCTCGGTGCATTTTTAAGCTAGCGCAAATATGATAACACAGATCGACGCAGCTTAAAAATCCGCATCGAATGCACTATACTACATTGAGAAACGCTTAATACAAAAATTTGTTATGATCGTTTGAAAAATGATGCATTAGTGTATGTTGAGTTTCCATGTACACTCAACATTGCTTCCAAAAACATTTTGACAAAAATTTTTTCGAAAAATTTCAAAATAATTTAGCAAAAAGTAGATGTTTTTAGATTCCTTTTTTCAAGGCAAAGACGATGGACAATGTTATTCAACGAAAAAATTAATTCTTCAGGGAGAAAATCGAGGATATAAGTGTGAACTTATATCAGTTGATATCTCGGTGCATTTTTAAGCTAGCGCAAATCTGATAACACAGATCGACGCAGCTTAAAAATCCGCATCGAGTGCACTATACTACATTGAGAAACGCTTAATACAAAAATTAGTTATGATCGTTTGAAAAATGATGCATTAGTGTATGTTGAGTTTCCATGTACACTCAACATTGCTTCCAAAAACATTTTGACAAAAATTTTTTCGAAAAATTTCAAAATAATTTAGCAAAAAGTAGATGTTTTTAGATTCCATTTTTCAAGGCAAAGACAATGGACAATGTTATTCAACGAAAAAAATGATTCTTCAGGGTGAAAATCGAGGATATAAGTGTGAACTTATATCAGTTGATATCTCGGTGCATTTTTAAGCTAGCGCAAATATGATAACACAGATCGACGCAGCTTAAAAATCCGCATCGAATGCACTATACTACATTGAGAAACGCTTAATACAAAAATTTGTTATGATCGTTTGAAAAATGATGCATTAGTGTATGTTGAGTTTCCATGTACACTCAACATTGCTTCCAAAAACATTTTGACAAAAATTTTTTCGAAACATTTCAAAATAATTTAGCAAAAAGTAGATGTTTTTAGATTCCTTTTTTCAAGGCAAAGACGATGGACAATGTTATTCAACGAAAAAATTAATTCTTCAGGGTGAAAATCGAGGATATAAGTGTGAACTTATATCAGTTGATATCTCGGTGCATTTTTAAGCTAGCGCAAATCTGATAACACAAATCGACGCAGCTTAAAAATCCGCATCGAATGCACTATACTACATTGAGAAACGCTTAATACAAAAATTAGTTATGATCGTTTGAAAAATGATGCATTAGTGTATGTTGAGTTTCCATGTACACTCAACATTGCTTCCAAAAACATTTTGACAAAAATTTTTTCGAAAAATTTCAAAATAATTTAGCAAAAAGTAGATGTTTTTAGATTCCTTTTTTCAAGGCAAAGACGATGGACAATGTTATTCAACGAAAAAATTAATTCTTCAGGGAGAAAATCGAGGATATAAGTGTGAACTTATATCAGTTGATATCTCGGTGCATTTTTAAGCTAGCGCAAATCTGATAACACAAATCGACGCAGCTTAAAAATCCGCATCGAATGCACTATACTACATTGAGAAACGCTTAATACAAAAATTAGTTATGATCGTTTGAAAAATGATGCAATAGTGTATGTTGAGTTTCCATGTACACTCAACATTGCTTCCAAAAACATTTTGACAAAAATTTTTTCGAAAAATTTCAAAATAATTTAGCAAAAAGTAGATGTTTTTAGATTTCATTTTTCAAGGCAAAGACGATAGACAATGTTATTCAACGAAAAAATTAATTCTTCAGGGTGAAAATCGAGGATATAAGTGTGAACTTATATCAGTTGATATCTCGGTGCATTTTTAAGCTAGCGCAAATCTGATAACACAGATCGACGCAGCTTAAAAATCCGCATCGAATGCACTATACTACATTGAGAAACGCTTAATACAAAAATTTGTTATGATCGTTTGAAAAATGATGCATTAGTGTATGTTGAGTTTCCATGTACACTCAACATTGCTTCCAAAAACATTTTGACAAAAATTTTTTCGAAACATTTCAAAATAATTTAGCAAAAAGTAGATGTTTTTAGATTCCTTTTTTCAAGGCAAAGACGATGGACAATGTTATTCAACGAAAAAATTAATTCTTCAGGGAGAAAATCGAGGATATAAGTGTGAACTTATATCAGTTGATATCTCGGTGCATTTTTAAGCTAGCGCAAATCTGATAACACAAATCGACGCAGCTTAAAAATCCGCATCGAATGCACTATACTACATTGAGAAACGCTTAATACAAAAATTAGTTATGATCGTTTGAAAAATGATGCAATAGTGTATGTTGAGTTTCCATGTACACTCAACATTGCTTCCAAAAACATTTTGACAAAAATTTTTTCGAAAAATTTCAAAATAATTTAGCAAAAAGTAGATGTTTTTAGATTTCATTTTTCAAGGCAAAGACGATAGACAATGTTATTCAACGAAAAAATTAATTCTTCAGGGTGAAAATCGAGGATATAAGTGTGAACTTATATCAGTTGATATCTCGGTGCATTTTTAAGCTAGCGCAAATCTGATAACACAGATCGACGCAGCTTAAAAATCCGCATCGAATGCACTATACTACATTGAGAAACGCTTAATACAAAAATTTGTTATGATCGTTTGAAAAATGATGCATTAGTGTATGTTGAGTTTCCATGTACACTCAACATTGCTTCCAAAAACATTTTGACAAAAATTTTTTCGAAACATTTCAAAATAATTTAGCAAAAAGTAGATGTTTTTAGATTCCTTTTTTCAAGGCAAAGACGATGGACAATGTTATTCAACGAAAAAATTAATTCTTCAGGGAGAAAATCGAGGATATAAGTGTGAACTTATATCAGTTGATATCTCGGTGCATTTTTAAGCTAGCGCAAATCTGATAACACAAATCGACGCAGCTTAAAAATCCGCATCGAATGCACTATACTACATTGAGAAACGCTTAATACAAAAATTAGTTATGATCGTTTGAAAAATGATGCATTAGTGTATGTTGAGTTTCCATGTACACTCAACATTGCTTCCAAAAACATTTTGACAAAAATTTTTTCGAAAAATTTCAAAATAATTTAGCAAAAAGTAGATGTTTTTAGATTTCATTTTTCAAGGCAAAGACGATAGACAATGTTATTCAACGAAAAAACTAATTCTTCAGGGTGAAAATCGAGGATATAAGTGTGAACTTATATCAGTTGATATCTCGGTGCATTTTTAAGCTAGCGCAAATCTGATAACACAGATCGACGCAGCTTAAAAATCCGCATCGAATGCACTATACTACATTGAGAAACGCTTAATACAAAAATTAGTTATGATCGTTTGAAAAATGATGCATTAGTGTATGTTGAGTTTCCATGTACACTCAACATTGCTTCCAAAAACATTTTGACAAAAATTTTTTTGAAAAATTTCAAAATAATTTAGCAAAAAGTAGATGTTTTTAGATCCCATTTTTCAAAGCAAAGACGATGGACAATGTTATTCAACGAAAAAATTAATTCTTCAGGGTGAAAATCGAGGATATAAGTGTGAACTTATATCAGTTGATATCTCGGTGCATTTTTAAGTTAGCGCAAATCTGATAACACAGATCGACGCAGCTTAAAAATTCGGATCGAATGCACTATACTACATTGAGAAACGCTTAATACAAAAATTAGTTATGATCGTTTGAAAAATGATGCATTAGTGTATGTTGAGTTTCCATGTACACTCAACATTGCTTCCAAAAACATTTTGACAAAAATTTTTTCGAAAAATTTCAAAATAATTTAGCAAAAAGTAGATGTTTTTAGATTCCATTTTTTAAGGCAAAGACAATGGACAATGTTATTCAACGAAAAAAATGATTCTTCAGGGTGAAAATCGAGGATATAAGTGTGAACTTATATCAGTTGATATCTCGGTGCATTTTTAAGCTAGCGTAAATATGATAACACAGATCGACGCAGCTTAAAAATCCGCATCGAATGCACTATACTACATTGAGAAACGCTTAATACAAAAATTTGTTATGATCGTTTGAAAAATGATGCATTAGTGTATATTGAGTTTCCATGTACACTCAACATTGCTTCCAAAAACATTTTGACAAAAATTTTTTCGAAACATTTCAAATTAATTTAGCAAAAAGTAGATGTTTTTAGATTCCTTTTTTCAAGGCAAAGACGATGGACAATGTTATTCAACGAAAAAATTAATTCTTCAGGGTAAAAATCGAGGATATAAGTGTGAACTTATATCAGTTGATATCTCGGTGCATTTTTAAGCTAGCGCAAATCTGATAACACAAATCGACGCAGCTTAAAAATCCGCATCGAATGCACTATACTACATTGAGAAACGCTTAATACAAAAATTAGTTATGATCGTTTGAAAAATGATGCATTAGTGTATGTTGAGTTTCCATGTACACTCAACATTGCTTCCAAAAACATTTTGACAAAAATTTTTTCGAAAAATTTCAAAATAATTTAGCAAAAAGTAGATGTTTTTAGATTTCATTTTTCAAGGCAAAGACGATAGACAATGTTATTCAACGAAAAAATTAATTCTTCAGGGTGAAAATCGAGGATATAAGTGTGAACTTATATCAGTTGATATCTCGGTGCATTTTTAAGCTAGCGCAAATCTGATAACACAAATCGACGCAGCTTAAAAATCCGCATCGAATGCACTATACTACATTGAGAAACGCTTAATACAAAAATTAGTTATGATCGTTTGAAAAATGATGCATTAGTGTATGTTGAGTTTCCATGTACACTCAACATTGCTTCCAAAAACATTTTGACAAAAATTTTTTCGAAACATTTCAAAATAATTTAGCAAAAAGTAGATGTTTTTAGATTCCTTTTTTTGAGGCAAAGACGATGGACAATGTTATTCAACGAAAAAATTAATTCTTCAGGGTGAAAATCGAGGATATAAGTGTGAACTTATATCAGTTGATATCTCGGTGCATTTTTAAGTTAGCGCAAATCTGATAACACAAATCGACGCAGCTTAAAAATCCGCATCGAATGCACTATACTACATTGAGAAACGCTTAATACAATAATTAGTTATGATCGTTTGAAAAATGATGCAATAGTGTATGTTGAGTTTCCATGTACACTCAACATTGCTTCCAAAAACATTTTGACAAAAATTTTTTCAAAACATTTCAAAATAATTTAGCAAAAAGTAGAAGTTTTTAGATTCCTTTTTTCAAGGCAAAGACGATGGACAATGTTATTCAACGAAAAAATTAATTCTTCAGGGAGAAAATCGAGGATATAAGTGTGAACTTATATCAGTTGATATCTCGGTGCATTTTTAACATAGCGCAAATCTGATAACACAAATCGACGCAGCTCAAAAATCCGCATCGAATGCACTATACTACATTGAGAAACGCTTAATACAAAAATTAGTTATGATCGTTTGAAAAATGATGCATTAGTGTATGTTGAGTTTCCATGTACACTCAACATTGCTTCCAAAAACATTTTGACAAAAATTTTTTCGAAAAATTTCAAAATAATTTAGCAAAAAGTAGATGTTTTTAGATTCCTTTTTTTGAGGCAAAGACGATGGACAATGTTATTCAACGAAAAAATTAATTCTTCAGGGTGAAAATTGAGGATATAAGTGTGAACTTATATCAGTTGATATCTCGGTGCATTTTTAAGTTAGCGCAAATCTGATAACATAGATCGACGCAGCTTAAAAATCCGCATCGAATGCACTATACTACATTGAGAAACGCTTAATACAAAAATTAGTTATGATCGTTTGAAAAATGATGCATTAGTGTATGTTGAGTTTCCATGTACACTCAACATTGCTTCCAAAAACATTTTGACAAAAATTTTTTCGAAACATTTCAAAATAATTTAGCAAAAAGTAGATGTTTTTAGATTCCTTTTTTTGAGGCAAAGACGATGGACAATGTTATTCAACGAAAAAATTAATTCTTCAGGGTGAAAATCGAGGATATAAGTGTGAACTTATATCAGTTGATATCTCGGTGCATTTTTAAGTTAGCGCAAATCTGATAACACAAATCGACGCAGCTTAAAAATCCGCATCGAATGCACTATACTACATTGAGAAACGCTTAATACAAAAATTAGTTATGATCGTTTGAAAAATGATGCAATAGTGTATGTTGAGTTTCCATGTACACTCAACATTGCTTCCAAAAACATTTTGACAAAAATTTTTTCGAAAAATTTCAAAATAATTTAGCAAAAAGTAGATGTTTTTAGATTTCATTTTTCAAGGCAAAGACGATAGACAATGTTATTCAACGAAAAAATTAATTCTTCAGGGTGAAAATCGAGGATATAAGTGTGAACTTATATCAGTTGATATCTCGGTGCATTTTTAAGCTAGCGCAAATCTGATAACACAGATCGACGCAGCTCAAAAATCCGCATCGAATGCACTATACTACATTGAGAAACGCTTAATACAAAAATTAGTTATGATCGTTTGAAAAATGATGCATTAGTGTATGTTGAGTTTCCATGTACACTCAACATTGCTTCCAAAAACATTTTGACAAAAATTTTTTCGAAAAATTTCAAAATAATTTAGCAAAAAGTAGATGTTTTTAGATTCCTTTTTTTGAGGCAAAGACGATGGACAATGTTATTCAACGAAAAAATTAATTCTTCAGGGTGAAAATTGAGGATATAAGTGTGAACTTATATCAGTTGATATCTCGGTGCATTTTTAAGTTAGCGCAAATCTGATAACAAAGATCGACGCAGCTTAAAAATCCGCATCGAATGCACTATACTACATTGAGAAACGCTTAATACAAAAATTAGTTATGATCGTTTGAAAAATGATGCATTAGTGTATGTTGAGTTTCCATGTACACTCAACATTGCTTCCAAAAACATTTTGACAAAAATTTTTTCGAAACATTTCAAAATAATTTAGCAAAAAGTAGATGTTTTTAGATTCCTTTTTTTGAGGCAAAGACGATGGACAATGTTATTCAACGAAAAAATTAATTCTTCAGGGTGAAAATCGAGGATATAAGTGTGAACTTATATCAGTTGATATCTCGGTGCATTTTTAAGTTAGCGCAAATCTGATAACACAAATCGACGCAGCTTAAAAATCCGCATCGAATGCACTATACTACATTGAGAAACGCTTAATACAAAAATTAGTTATGATCGTTTGAAAAATGATGCAATAGTGTATGTTGAGTTTCCATGTACACTCAACATTGCTTCCAAAAACATTTTGACAAAAATTTTTTCGAAAAATTTCAAAATAATTTAGCAAAAAGTAGATGTTTTTAGATTTCATTTTTCAAGGCAAAGACGATAGACAATGTTATTCAACGAAAAAATTAATTCTTCAGGGTGAAAATCGAGGATATAAGTGTGAACTTATATCAGTTGATATCTCGGTGCATTTTTAAGCTAGCGCAAATCTGATAACACAGATCGACGCAGCTTAAAAATTCGCATCGAATGCACTATACTACATTGAGAAACGCTTAATACAAAAATTTGTTATGATCGTTTGAAAAATGATGCATTAGTGTATGTTGAGTTTCCATGTACACTCAACATTGCTTCCAAAAACATTTTGACAAAAATTTTTTCGAAACATTTCAAAATAATTTAGCAAAAAGTAGATGTTTTTAGATTCCTTTTTTCAAGGCAAAGACGATGGACAATGTTATTCAACGAAAAAATTAATTCTTCAGGGAGAAAATCGAGGATATAAGTGTGAACTTATATCAGTTGATATCTCGGTGCATTTTTAAGCTAGCGCAAATCTGATAACACAAATCGACGCAGCTTAAAAATCCGCATCGAATGCACTATACTACATTGAGAAACGCTTAATACAAAAATTAGTTATGATCGTTTGAAAAATGATGCATTAGTGTATGTTGAGTTTCCATGTACACTCAACATTGCTTCCAAAAACATTTTGACAAAAATTTTTTCGAAAAATTTCAAGATAATTTAGCAAAAAGTAGATGTTTTTAGATTTCATTTTTCAAGGCAAAGACGATAGACAATGTTATTCAACGAAAAAACTAATTCTTCAGGGTGAAAATCGAGGATATAAGTGTGAACTTATATCAGTTGATATCTCGGTGCATTTTTAAGCTAGCGCAAATCTGATAACACAGATCGACGCAGCTTAAAAATCCGCATCGAATGCACTATACTTCATTGAGAAACGCTTAATACAAAAATTAGTTATGATCGTTTGAAAAATGATGCATTAGTGTATGTTGAGTTTCCATGTACACTCAACATTGCTTCCAAAAACATTTTGACAAAAATTTTTTTGAAAAATTTCAAAATAATTTAGCAAAAAGTAGATGTTTTTAGATCCCATTTTTTAAAACAAAGACGATGGACAATGTTATTCAACGAAAAAATTAATTCTTCAGGGTGAAAATCGAAGATATAAGTGTGAACTTATATCA
Organism: Auanema rhodensis; assembly: GCA_964057225.1. Taxonomy (NCBI): domain Eukaryota; kingdom Metazoa; phylum Nematoda; class Chromadorea; order Rhabditida; family Rhabditidae; genus Auanema; species Auanema rhodense. The sequence continues at coordinate 762,534 of OZ059895.1, forward strand.
GTTGATATCTCGGTGCATTTTTAAGTTAGCGCAAATCTGATAACACAAATCGACGCAGCTTAAAAATCCGCATCGAATGCACTATACTACATTGAGAAACGCTTAATACAAAAATTAGTTATGATCGTTTGAAAAATGATGCAATAGTGTATGTTGAGTTTCCATGTACACTCAACATTGCTTCCAAAAACATTTTGACAAAAATTTTTTCGAAACATTTCAAAATAATTTAGCAAAAAGTAGAAGTTTTTAGATTCCTTTTTTCAAGGCAAAGACGATGGACAATGTTATTCAACGAAAAAATTAATTCTTCAGGGAGAAAATCGAGGATATAAGTGTGAACTTATATCAGTTGATATCTCGGTGCATTTTTAATCTAGCGCAAATCTGATAACGCAAATCGACGCAGCTCAAAAATCCGCATCGAATGCACTATACTATTAGGTTGGTCGGAAAGTAATGTCGTTTTTCATGCTATCTTTTCAATTTGTTATAACTTTTGCTAAAATCAACTTTTTTATTCAAAATAAGAACCAGCAGCATCAATACAACTTTTCCAACGATTATATAACTTATAAATACCATTATAATAAAAATCATGAGAACGAGAGCTGACGAATTCTTCAAACGCTGTTATCGCATCTTCTCGTGTTCTAAATCGTTTCCCAGTCAAGAAGTGATCTAAGTGTTTAAAAAAATGATAATCAGTGGGGGAAAGGTCTGGTGAATATGGAGGATGAGGTAGAGTCTCATAGTTCAATTCTCCTAGTTTTTCTATTGTCTTCCTTCCTATATGTGGCCTCGCGTTGTCGTGAAGTAAAATTGGTCCTTTTCTATTGACTAATCCTGGCTGTTTCTCCAATAATTTCTGATGCATTATTTCAATTTCAGCTGCGTAGGTTTCAGAAGTGATTGTTTCTCCCGAGTTCAGAAATCTATAGTGAATTAAACCTGAGCTTGTCCACCAAACTGTTATCATGATCTTCTTCTGAGTGATGCTCGGCTTTGCGAACTGTTTCGGAGCTTCTGTACGATCAAGCCATTGTGCCTGTCTTCTTCTGTTGTCGTAAATGATCCATTTCTCATCACAGGTTACGATCCGGTCCAAAAAAGATTCGGCATCACATCTTGAAACCAGTGAAAAAGCCACTTCCAATCTTCGATTTTTCTGAGCATCGTTTAATTCATGTGGAACCCACTTGTCAAGCTTTTTCACTTTTCCAATGTGTCTCAAATGCTCTAACACTGTTGTGTGAGATATACCTAGATCTTCTGCTAGACTTCTGGTGGAACTGCATGGGTCTGCTTCTACCAAGTTTTTCAGAACTTGTGCATCAACGGCAGCAGGTCGTCCAGATCGATCGTCATCTTCCAAGCTCTCGTTTCCTTCTTTAAAATTCTTGAACCATCTCTGCACCATACGTACAGAACAAGTCCTTTCGCCGAAGGCAACGTTGATTCTTTCAGCTGCTTCAACAGCTTTACGTCCTAGTTTGAATTCATACAAAAAAATTGCTCTTAAATCCCTCTTCTCCAGCATGATTTCAAAAAGCTATAAAAAAACTCAGAATTAATCTACTGTTCAGAAAAGTATAAATAAGAATTAATAACATATAATAATACTTATTATTATTATTTTTTCCTTTATATACTGATTCATGTGTTCATAATTTTTTTTGATCGAATACAATCGAAAAAAACGACATTACTTTCCGACCAACCTAATACATTGAGAAACGCTTAATACAAAAATTAGTTATGATCGTTTGAAAAATGATGCATTAGTGTATGTTGAGTTTCCATGTACACTCAACATTGCTTCCAAAAACATTTTGACAAAAATTTTTTCGAAAAATTTCAAAATAATTTAGCAAAAAGTAGATGTTTTTAGATTCCTTTTTTTGAGGCAAAGACGATGGACAATGTTATTCAACGAAAAAATTAATTCTTCAGGGTGAAAATTGAGGATATAAGTGTGAACTTATATCAGTTGATATCTCGGTGCATTTTTAAGTTAGCGCAAATCTGATAACAAAGATCGACGCAGCTTAAAAATCCGCATCGAATGCACTATACTACATTGAGAAACGCTTAATACAAAAATTAGTTATGATCGTTTGAAAAATGATGCATTAGTGTATGTTGAGTTTCCATGTACACTCAACATTGCTTCCAAAAACATTTTGACAAAAATTTTTTCGAAACATTTCAAAATAATTTAGCAAAAAGTAGATGTTTTTAGATTCCTTTTTTTGAGGCAAAGACGATGGACAATGTTATTCAACGAAAAAATTAATTCTTCAGGGTGAAAATCGAGGATATAAGTGTGAACTTATATCAGTTGATATCTCGGTGCATTTTTAAGTTAGCGCAAATCTGATAACACAAATCGACGCAGCTTAAAAATCCGCATCGAATGCACTATACTACATTGAGAAACGCTTAATACAAAAATTAGTTATGATCGTTTGAAAAATGATGCAATAGTGTATGTTGAGTTTCCATGTACACTCAACATTGCTTCCAAAAACATTTTGACAAAAATTTTTTCGAAAAATTTCAAAATAATTTAGCAAAAAGTAGATGTTTTTAGATTTCATTTTTCAAGGCAAAGACGATAGACAATGTTATTCAACGAAAAAATTAATTCTTCAGGGTGAAAATCGAGGATATAAGTGTGAACTTATATCAGTTGATATCTCGGTGCATTTTTAAGCTAGCGCAAATCTGATAACACAGATCGACGCAGCTTAAAAATCCGCATCGAATGCACTATACTACATTGAGAAACGCTTAATACAAAAATTTGTTATGATCGTTTGAAAAATGATGCATTAGTGTATGTTGAGTTTCCATGTACACTCAACATTGCTTCCAAAAACATTTTGACAAAAATTTTTTCGAAACATTTCAAAATAATTTAGCAAAAAGTAGATGTTTTTAGATTCCTTTTTTTAAGGCAAAGACGATGGACAATGTTATTCAACGAAAAAATTAATTCTTCAGGGAGAAAATCGAGGATATAAGTGTGAACTTATATCAGTTGATATCTCGGTGCATTTTTAAGCTAGCGCAAATCTGATAACACAAATCGACGCAGCTCAAAAATCCGCATCGAATGCACTATACTACATTGAGAAACGCTTAATACAAAAATTAGTTATGATCGTTTGAAAAATGATGCATTAGTGTATGTTGAGTTTCCATGTACACTCAACATTGCTTCCAAAAACATTTTGACAAAATTTTTTCGAAAAATTTCAAAATAATTTAGCAAAAAGTAGATGTTTTTAGATTCCTTTTCTTGAGGCAAAGACGATGGACAATGTTATTCAACGAAAAAATTAATTCTTCAGGGTGAAAATTGAGGATATAAGTGTGAACTTATATCAGTTGATATCTCGGTGCATTTTTAAGTTAGCGCAAATCTGATAACAAAGATCGACGCAGCTTAAAAATCCGCATCGAATGCACTATACTACATTGAGAAACGCTTAATACAAAAATTAGTTATGATCGTTTGAAAAATGATGCATTAGTGTATGTTGAGTTTCCATGTACACTCAACATTGCTTCCAAAAACATTTTGACAAAAATTTTTTCGAAACATTTCAAAATAATTTAGCAAAAAGTAGATGTTTTTAGATTCCTTTTTTTGAGGCAAAGACGATGGACAATGTTATTCAACGAAAAAATTAATTCTTCAGGGTGAAAATCGAGGATATAAGTGTGAACTTATATCAGTTGATATCTCGGTGCATTTTTAAGTTAGCGCAAATCTGATAACACAAATCGACGCAGCTTAAAAATCCGCATCGAATGCACTATACTACATTGAGAAACGCTTAATACAAAAATTAGTTATGATCGTTTGAAAAATGATGCAATAGTGTATGTTGAGTTTCCATGTACACTCAACATTGCTTCCAAAAACATTTTGACAAAAATTTTTTCGAAAAATTTCAAAATAATTTAGCAAAAAGTAGATGTTTTTAGATTTCATTTTTCAAGGCAAAGACGATAGACAATGTTATTCAACGAAAAAATTAATTCTTCAGGGTGAAAATCGAGGATATAAGTGTGAACTTATATCAGTTGATATCTCGGTGCATTTTTAAGCTAGCGCAAATCTGATAACACAGATCGACGCAGCTTAAAAATCCGCATCGAATGCACTATACTACATTGAGAAACGCTTAATACAAAAATTAGTTATGATCGTTTGAAAAATGATGCATTAGTGTATGTTGAGTTTCCATGTACACTCAACATTGCTTCCAAAAACATTTTGACAAAATTTTTTCGAAAAATTTCAAAATAATTTAGCAAAAAGTAGATGTTTTTAGATTCCTTTTTTTGAGGCAAAGACGATGGACAATGTTATTCAACGAAAAAATTAATTCTTCAGGGTGAAAATCGAGGATATAAGTGTGAACTTATATCAGTTGATATCTCGGTGCATTTTTAAGCTAGCGCAAATCTGATAACACAGATCGACGCAGCTTAAAAATCCGCATCGAATGCACTATACTACATTGAGAAACGCTTAATACAAAAATTAGTTATGATCGTTTGAAAAATGATGCATTAGTGTATGTTGAGTTTCCATGTACACTCAACATTGCTTCCAAAAACATTTTGACAAAATTTTTTCGAAAAATTTCAAAATAATTTAGCAAAAAGTAGATGTTTTTAGATTCCTTTTTTTGAGGCAAAGACGATGGACAATGTTATTCAACGAAAAAATTAATTCTTCAGGGTGAAAATTGAGGATATAAGTGTGAACTTATATCAGTTGATATCTCGGTGCATTTTTAAGTTAGCGCAAATCTGATAACAAAGATCGACGCAGCTTAAAAATCCGCATCGAATGCACTATACTACATTGAGAAACGCTTAATACAAAAATTAGTTATGATCGTTTGAAAAATGATGCATTAGTGTATGTTGAGTTTCCATGTACACTCAACATTGCTTCCAAAAACATTTTGACAAAAATTTTTTCGAAACATTTCAAAATAATTTAGCAAAAAGTAGATGTTTTTAGATTCCTTTTTTTGAGGCAAAGACGATGGACAATGTTATTCAACGAAAAAATTAATTCTTCAGGGTGAAAATCGAGGATATAAGTGTGAACTTATATCAGTTGATATCTCGGTGCATTTTTAAGTTAGCGCAAATCTGATAACACAAATCGACGCAGCTTAAAAATCCGCATCGAATGCACTATACTACATTGAGAAACGCTTAATACAAAAATTAGTTATGATCGTTTGAAAAATGATGCAATAGTGTATGTTGAGTTTCCATGTACACTCAACATTGCTTCCAAAAACATTTTGACAAAAATTTTTTCGAAAAATTTCAAAATAATTTAGCAAAAAGTAGATGTTTTTAGATTTCATTTTTCAAGGCAAAGACGATAGACAATGTTATTCAACGAAAAAATTAATTCTTCAGGGTGAAAATCGAGGATATAAGTGTGAACTTATATCAGTTGATATCTCGGTGCATTTTTAAGCTAGCGCAAATCTGATAACACAGATCGACGCAGCTTAAAAATCCGCATCGAATGCACTATACTACATTAAGAAACGCTTAATACAAAAATTTGTTATGATCGTTTGAAAAATGATGCATTAGTGTATGTTGAGTTTCCATGTACACTCAACATTGCTTCCAAAAACATTTTGACAAAAATTTTTTCGAAACATTTCAAAATAATTTAGCAAAAAGTAGATGTTTTTAGATTCCTTTTTTCAAGGCAAAGACGATGGACAATGTTATTCAACGAAAAAATTAATTCTTCAGGGAGAAAATCGAGGATATAAGTGTGAACTTATATCAGTTGATATCTCGGTGCATTTTTAAGCTAGCGCAAATCTGATAACACAAATCGACGCAGCTTAAAAATCCGCATCGAATGCACTATACTACATTGAGAAACGCTTAATACAAAAATTAGTTATGATCGTTTGAAAAATGATGCATTAGTGTATGTTGAGTTTCCATGTACACTCAACATTGCTTCCAAAAACATTTTGACAAAAATTTTTTCGAAAAATTTCAAAATAATTTAGCAAAAAGTAGATGTTTTTAGATTTCATTTTTCAAGGCAAAGACGATAGACAATGTTATTCAACGAAAAAACTAATTCTTCAGGGTGAAAATCGAGGATATAAGTGTGAACTTATATCAGTTGATATCTCGGTGCATTTTTAAGCTAGCGCAAATCTGATAACACAGATCGACGCAGCTTAAAAATCCGCATCGAATGCACTATACTACATTGAGAAACGCTTAATACAAAAATTAGTTATGATCGTTTGAAAAATGATGCATTAGTGTATGTTGAGTTTCCATGTACACTCAACATTGCTTCCAAAAACATTTTGACAAAAATTTTTTTGAAAAATTTCAAAATAATTTAGCAAAAAGTAGATGTTTTTAGATCCCATTTTTCAAAGCAAAGACGATGGACAATGTTATTCAACGAAAAAATTAATTCTTCAGGGTGAAAATCGAAGATATAAGTGTGAACTTATATCAGTTGATATCTCGGTGCATTTTTAAGTTAGCGCAAATCTGATAACACAAATCGACGCAGCTTAAAAATCCGCATCGAATGCACTATACTACATTAAGAAACGCTTAATACAAAAATTAGTTATGATCGTTTGAAAAATGATGCAATAGTGTATGTTGAGTTTCCATGTACACTCAACATTGCTTCCAAAAACATTTTGACAAAAATTTTTTCGAAACATTTCAAAATAATTTAGCAAAAAGTAGAAGTTTTTAGATTCCTTTTTTCAAGGCAAAGACGATGGACAATGTTATTCAACGAAAAAATTAATTCTTCAGGGAGAAAATCGAGGATATAAGTGTGAACTTATATCAGTTGATATCTCGGTGCATTTTTAAGCTAGCGCAAATCTGATAACACAAATCGACGCAGCTCAAAAATCCGCATCGAATGCACTATACTACATTGAGAAACGCTTAATACAAAAATTAGTTATGATCGTTTGAAAAATGATGCATTAGTGTATGTTGAGTTTCCATGTACACTCAACATTGCTTCCAAAAACATTTTGACAAAAATTTTTTCGAAAAATTTCAAAATAATTTAGCAAAAAGTAGATGTTTTTAGATTCCTTTTTTTGAGGCAAAGACGATGGACAATGTTATTCAACGAAAAAATTAATTCTTCAGGGTGAAAATTGAGGATATAAGTGTGAACTTATATCAGTTGATATCTCGGTGCATTTTTAAGTTAGCGCAAATCTGATAACAAAGATCGACGCAGCTTAAAAATCCGCATCGAATGCACTATACTACATTGAGAAACGCTTAATACAAAAATTAGTTATGATCGTTTGAAAAATGATGCATTAGTGTATGTTGAGTTTCCATGTACACTCAACATTGCTTCCAAAAACATTTTGACAAAAATTTTTTCGAAACATTTCAAAATAATTTAGCAAAAAGTAGATGTTTTTAGATTCCTTTTTTTGAGGCAAAGACGATGGACAATGTTATTCAACGAAAAAATTAATTCTTCAGGGTGAAAATCGAGGATATAAGTGTGAACTTATATCAGTTGATATCTCGGTGCATTTTTAAGTTAGCGCAAATCTGATAACACAAATCGACGCAGCTTAAAAATCCGCATCGAATGCACTATACTACATTGAGAAACGCTTAATACAAAAATTAGTTATGATCGTTTGAAAAATGATGCAATAGTGTATGTTGAGTTTCCATGTACACTCAACATTGCTTCCAAAAACATTTTGACAAAAATTTTTTCGAAACATTTCAAAATAATTTAGCAAAAAGTAGATGTTTTTAGATTCCTTTTTTTGAGGCAAAGACGATGGACAATGTTATTCAACGAAAAAATTAATTCTTCAGGGTGAAAATTGAGGATATAAGTGTGAACTTATATCAGTTGATATCTCGGTGCATTTTTAAGTTAGCGCAAATCTGATAACAAAGATCGACGCAGCTTAAAAATCCGCATCGAATGCACTATACTACATTGAGAAACGCTTAATACAAAAATTAGTTATGATCGTTTGAAAAATGATGCATTAGTGTATGTTGAGTTTCCATGTACACTCAACATTGCTTCCAAAAACATTTTGACAAAAATTTTTTCGAAACATTTCAAAATAATTTAGCAAAAAGTAGATGTTTTTAGATTCCTTTTTTTGAGGCAAAGACGATGGACAATGTTATTCAACGAAAAAATTAATTCTTCAGGGTGAAAATCGAGGATATAAGTGTGAACTTATATCAGTTGATATCTCGGTGCATTTTTAAGTTAGCGCAAATCTGATAACACAAATCGACGCAGCTTAAAAATCCGCATCGAATGCACTATACTACATTGAGAAACGCTTAATACAAAAATTAGTTATGATCGTTTGAAAAATGATGCAATAGTGTATGTTGAGTTTCCATGTACACTCAACATTGCTTCCAAAAACATTTTGACAAAAATTTTTTCGAAAAATTTCAAAATAATTTAGCAAAAAGTAGATGTTTTTAGATTTCATTTTTCAAGGCAAAGACGATAGACAATGTTATTCAACGAAAAAATTAATTCTTCAGGGTGAAAATCGAGGATATAAGTGTGAACTTATATCAGTTGATATCTCGGTGCATTTTTAAGCTAGCGCAAATCTGATAACACAGATCGACGCAGCTTAAAAATCCGCATCGAATGCACTATACTACATTGAGAAACGCTTAATACAAAAATTAGTTATGATCGTTTGAAAAATGATGCATTAGTGTATGTTGAGTTTCCATGTACACTCAACATTGCTTCCAAAAACATTTTGACAAAATTTTTTCGAAAAATTTCAAAATAATTTAGCAAAAAGTAGATGTTTTTAGATTCCTTTTTTTGAGGCAAAGACGATGGACAATGTTATTCAACGAAAAAATTAATTCTTCAGGGTGAAAATCGAGGATATAAGTGTGAACTTATATCAGTTGATATCTCGGTGCATTTTTAAGCTAGCGCAAATCTGATAACACAGATCGACGCAGCTTAAAAATCCGCATCGAATGCACTATACTACATTGAGAAACGCTTAATACAAAAATTAGTTATGATCGTTTGAAAAATGATGCATTAGTGTATGTTGAGTTTCCATGTACACTCAACATTGCTTCCAAAAACATTTTGACAAAATTTTTTCGAAAAATTTCAAAATAATTTAGCAAAAAGTAGATGTTTTTAGATTCCTTTTTTTGAGGCAAAGACGATGGACAATGTTATTCAACGAAAAAATTAATTCTTCAGGGTGAAAATTGAGGATATAAGTGTGAACTTATATCAGTTGATATCTCGGTGCATTTTTAAGTTAGCGCAAATCTGATAACAAAGATCGACGCAGCTTAAAAATCCGCATCGAATGCACTATACTACATTGAGAAACGCTTAATACAAAAATTAGTTATGATCGTTTGAAAAATGATGCATTAGTGTATGTTGAGTTTCCATGTACACTCAACATTGCTTCCAAAAACATTTTGACAAAAATTTTTTCGAAACATTTCAAAATAATTTAGCAAAAAGTAGATGTTTTTAGATTCCTTTTTTTGAGGCAAAGACGATGGACAATGTTATTCAACGAAAAAATTAATTCTTCAGGGTGAAAATCGAGGATATAAGTGTGAACTTATATCAGTTGATATCTCGGTGCATTTTTAAGTTAGCGCAAATCTGATAACACAAATCGACGCAGCTTAAAAATCCGCATCGAATGCACTATACTACATTGAGAAACGCTTAATACAAAAATTAGTTATGATCGTTTGAAAAATGATGCAATAGTGTATGTTGAGTTTCCATGTACACTCAACATTGCTTCCAAAAACATTTTGACAAAAATTTTTTCGAAAAATTTCAAAATAATTTAGCAAAAAGTAGATGTTTTTAGATTTCATTTTTCAAGGCAAAGACGATAGACAATGTTATTCAACGAAAAAATTAATTCTTCAGGGTGAAAATCGAGGATATAAGTGTGAACTTATATCAGTTGATATCTCGGTGCATTTTTAAGCTAGCGCAAATCTGATAACACAGATCGACGCAGCTTAAAAATCCGCATCGAATGCACTATACTACATTAAGAAACGCTTAATACAAAAATTTGTTATGATCGTTTGAAAAATGATGCATTAGTGTATGTTGAGTTTCCATGTACACTCAACATTGCTTCCAAAAACATTTTGACAAAAATTTTTTCGAAACATTTCAAAATAATTTAGCAAAAAGTAGATGTTTTTAGATTCCTTTTTTCAAGGCAAAGACGATGGACAATGTTATTCAACGAAAAAATTAATTCTTCAGGGAGAAAATCGAGGATATAAGTGTGAACTTATATCAGTTGATATCTCGGTGCATTTTTAAGCTAGCGCAAATCTGATAACACAAATCGACGCAGCTTAAAAATCCGCATCGAATGCACTATACTACATTGAGAAACGCTTAATACAAAAATTAGTTATGATCGTTTGAAAAATGATGCATTAGTGTATGTTGAGTTTCCATGTACACTCAACATTGCTTCCAAAAACATTTTGACAAAAATTTTTTCGAAAAATTTCAAAATAATTTAGCAAAAAGTAGATGTTTTTAGATTTCATTTTTCAAGGCAAAGACGATAGACAATGTTATTCAACGAAAAAACTAATTCTTCAGGGTGAAAATCGAGGATATAAGTGTGAACTTATATCAGTTGATATCTCGGTGCATTTTTAAGCTAGCGCAAATCTGATAACACAGATCGACGCAGCTTAAAAATCCGCATCGAATGCACTATACTACATTGAGAAACGCTTAATACAAAAATTAGTTATGATCGTTTGAAAAATGATGCATTAGTGTATGTTGAGTTTCCATGTACACTCAACATTGCTTCCAAAAACATTTTGACAAAAATTTTTTTGAAAAATTTCAAAATAATTTAGCAAAAAGTAGATGTTTTTAGATCCCATTTTTCAAAGCAAAGACGATGGACAATGTTATTCAACGAAAAAATTAATTCTTCAGGGTGAAAATCGAAGATATAAGTGTGAACTTATATCAGTTGATATCTCGGTGCATTTTTAAGTTAGCGCAAATCTGATAACACAAATCGACGCAGCTTAAAAATCCGCATCGAATGCACTATACTACATTAAGAAACGCTTAATACAAAAATTAGTTATGATCGTTTGAAAAATGATGCAATAGTGTATGTTGAGTTTCCATGTACACTCAACATTGCTTCCAAAAACATTTTGACAAAAATTTTTTCGAAACATTTCAAAATAATTTAGCAAAAAGTAGAAGTTTTTAGATTCCTTTTTTCAAGGCAAAGACGATGGACAATGTTATTCAACGAAAAAATTAATTCTTCAGGGAGAAAATCGAGGATATAAGTGTGAACTTATATCAGTTGATATCTCGGTGCATTTTTAAGCTAGCGCAAATCTGATAACACAAATCGACGCAGCTCAAAAATCCGCATCGAATGCACTATACTACATTGAGAAACGCTTAATACAAAAATTAGTTATGATCGTTTGAAAAATGATGCATTAGTGTATGTTGAGTTTCCATGTACACTCAACATTGCTTCCAAAAACATTTTGACAAAAATTTTTTCGAAAAATTTCAAAATAATTTAGCAAAAAGTAGATGTTTTTAGATTCCTTTTTTTGAGGCAAAGACGATGGACAATGTTATTCAACGAAAAAATTAATTCTTCAGGGTGAAAATTGAGGATATAAGTGTGAACTTATATCAGTTGATATCTCGGTGCATTTTTAAGTTAGCGCAAATCTGATAACAAAGATCGACGCAGCTTAAAAATCCGCATCGAATGCACTATACTACATTGAGAAACGCTTAATACAAAAATTAGTTATGATCGTTTGAAAAATGATGCATTAGTGTATGTTGAGTTTCCATGTACACTCAACATTGCTTCCAAAAACATTTTGACAAAAATTTTTTCGAAACATTTCAAAATAATTTAGCAAAAAGTAGATGTTTTTAGATTCCTTTTTTTGAGGCAAAGACGATGGACAATGTTATTCAACGAAAAAATTAATTCTTCAGGGTGAAAATCGAGGATATAAGTGTGAACTTATATCAGTTGATATCTCGGTGCATTTTTAAGTTAGCGCAAATCTGATAACACAAATCGACGCAGCTTAAAAATCCGCATCGAATGCACTATACTACATTGAGAAACGCTTAATACAAAAATTAGTTATGATCGTTTGAAAAATGATGCATTAGTGTATGTTGAGTTTCCATGTACACTCAACATTGCTTCCAAAAACATTTTGACAAAAATTTTTTCGAAAAATTTCAAAATAATTTAGCAAAAAGTAGATGTTTTTAGATTCCTTTTTTTGAGGCAAAGACGATGGACAATGTTATTCAACGAAAAAATTAATTCTTCAGGGTGAAAATTGAGGATATAAGTGTGAACTTATATCAGTTGATATCTCGGTGCATTTTTAAGTTAGCGCAAATCTGATAACAAAGATCGACGCAGCTTAAAAATCCGCATCGAATGCACTATACTACATTGAGAAACGCTTAATACAAAAATTAGTTATGATCGTTTGAAAAATGATGCATTAGTGTATGTTGAGTTTCCATGTACACTCAACATTGCTTCCAAAAACATTTTGACAAAAATTTTTTCGAAACATTTCAAAATAATTTAGCAAAAAGTAGATGTTTTTAGATTCCTTTTTTTGAGGCAAAGACGATGGACAATGTTATTCAACGAAAAAATTAATTCTTCAGGGTGAAAATCGAGGATATAAGTGTGAACTTATATCAGTTGATATCTCGGTGCATTTTTAAGTTAGCGCAAATCTGATAACACAAATCGACGCAGCTTAAAAATCCGCATCGAATGCACTATACTACATTGAGAAACGCTTAATACAAAAATTAGTTATGATCGTTTGAAAAATGATGCAATAGTGTATGTTGAGTTTCCATGTACACTCAACATTGCTTCCAAAAACATTTTGACAAAAATTTTTTCGAAACATTTCAAAATAATTTAGCAAAAAGTAGATGTTTTTAGATTCCTTTTTTTGAGGCAAAGACGATGGACAATGTTATTCAACGAAAAAATTAATTCTTCAGGGTGAAAATTGAGGATATAAGTGTGAACTTATATCAGTTGATATCTCGGTGCATTTTTAAGTTAGCGCAAATCTGATAACAAAGATCGACGCAGCTTAAAAATCCGCATCGAATGCACTATACTACATTGAGAAACGCTTAATACAAAAATTAGTTATGATCGTTTGAAAAATGATGCATTAGTGTATGTTGAGTTTCCATGTACACTCAACATTGCTTCCAAAAACATTTTGACAAAAATTTTTTCGAAACATTTCAAAATAATTTAGCAAAAAGTAGATGTTTTTAGATTCCTTTTTTTGAGGCAAAGACGATGGACAATGTTATTCAACGAAAAAATTAATTCTTCAGGGTGAAAATCGAGGATATAAGTGTGAACTTATATCAGTTGATATCTCGGTGCATTTTTAAGTTAGCGCAAATCTGATAACACAAATCGACGCAGCTTAAAAATCCGCATCGAATGCACTATACTACATTGAGAAACGCTTAATACAAAAATTAGTTATGATCGTTTGAAAAATGATGCAATAGTGTATGTTGAGTTTCCATGTACACTCAACATTGCTTCCAAAAACATTTTGACAAAAATTTTTTCGAAAAATTTCAAAATAATTTAGCAAAAAGTAGATGTTTTTAGATTTCATTTTTCAAGGCAAAGACGATAGACAATGTTATTCAACGAAAAAATTAATTCTTCAGGGTGAAAATCGAGGATATAAGTGTGAACTTATATCAGTTGATATCTCGGTGCATTTTTAAGCTAGCGCAAATCTGATAACACAGATCGACGCAGCTTAAAAATCCGCATCGAATGCACTATACTACATTGAGAAACGCTTAATACAAAAATTTGTTATGATCGTTTGAAAAATGATGCATTAGTGTATGTTGAGTTTCCATGTACACTCAACATTGCTTCCAAAAACATTTTGACAAAAATTTTTTCGAAACATTTCAAAATAATTTAGCAAAAAGTAGATGTTTTTAGATTCCTTTTTTTAAGGCAAAGACGATGGACAATGTTATTCAACGAAAAAATTAATTCTTCAGGGAGAAAATCGAGGATATAAGTGTGAACTTATATCAGTTGATATCTCGGTGCATTTTTAAGCTAGCGCAAATCTGATAACACAAATCGACGCAGCTCAAAAATCCGCATCGAATGCACTATACTACATTGAGAAACGCTTAATACAAAAATTAGTTATGATCGTTTGAAAAATGATGCATTAGTGTATGTTGAGTTTCCATGTACACTCAACATTGCTTCCAAAAACATTTTGACAAAATTTTTTCGAAAAATTTCAAAATAATTTAGCAAAAAGTAGATGTTTTTAGATTCCTTTTCTTGAGGCAAAGACGATGGACAATGTTATTCAACGAAAAAATTAATTCTTCAGGGTGAAAATTGAGGATATAAGTGTGAACTTATATCAGTTGATATCTCGGTGCATTTTTAAGTTAGCGCAAATCTGATAACAAAGATCGACGCAGCTTAAAAATCCGCATCGAATGCACTATACTACATTGAGAAACGCTTAATACAAAAATTAGTTATGATCGTTTGAAAAATGATGCATTAGTGTATGTTGAGTTTCCATGTACACTCAACATTGCTTCCAAAAACATTTTGACAAAAATTTTTTCGAAACATTTCAAAATAATTTAGCAAAAAGTAGATGTTTTTAGATTCTTTTTTTTGAGGCAAAGACGATGGACAATGTTATTCAACGAAAAAATTAATTCTTCAGGGTGAAAATCGAGGATATAAGTGTGAACTTATATCAGTTGATATCTCGGTGCATTTTTAAGTTAGCGCAAATCTGATAACACAAATCGACGCAGCTTAAAAATCCGCATCGAATGCACTATACTACATTGAGAAACGCTTAATACAAAAATTAGTTATGATCGTTTGAAAAATGATGCAATAGTGTATGTTGAGTTTCCATGTACACTCAACATTGCTTCCAAAAACATTTTGACAAAAATTTTTTCGAAAAATTTCAAAATAATTTAGCAAAAAGTAGATGTTTTTAGATTTCATTTTTCAAGGCAAAGACGATAGACAATGTTATTCAACGAAAAAATTAATTCTTTAGGGTGAAAATCGAGGATATAAGTGTGAACTTATATCAGTTGATATCTCGGTGCATTTTTAAGCTAGCGCAAATCTGATAACACAGATCGACGCAGCTTAAAAATCCGCATCGAATGCACTATACTACATTGAGAAACGCTTAATACAAAAATTAGTTATGATCGTTTGAAAAATGATGCATTAGTGTATGTTGAGTTTCCATGTACACTCAACATTGCTTCCAAAAACATTTTGACAAAATTTTTTCGAAAAATTTCAAAATAATTTAGCAAAAAGTAGATGTTTTTAGATTCCTTTTTTTGAGGCAAAGACGATGGACAATGTTATTCAACGAAAAAATTAATTCTTCAGGGTGAAAATCGAGGATATAAGTGTGAACTTATATCAGTTGATATCTCGGTGCATTTTTAAGCTAGCGCAAATCTGATAACACAGATCGACGCAGCTTAAAAATCCGCATCGAATGCACTATACTACATTGAGAAACGCTTAATACAAAAATTAGTTATGATCGTTTGAAAAATGATGCATTAGTGTATGTTGAGTTTCCATGTACACTCAACATTGCTTCCAAAAACATTTTGACAAAATTTTTTCGAAAAATTTCAAAATAATTTAGCAAAAAGTAGATGTTTTTAGATTCCTTTTTTTGAGGCAAAGACGATGGACAATGTTATTCAACGAAAAAATTAATTCTTCAGGGTGAAAATTGAGGATATAAGTGTGAACTTATATCAGTTGATATCTCGGTGCATTTTTAAGTTAGCGCAAATCTGATAACAAAGATCGACGCAGCTTAAAAATCCGCATCGAATGCACTATACTACATTGAGAAACGCTTAATACAAAAATTAGTTATGATCGTTTGAAAAATGATGCATTAGTGTATGTTGAGTTTCCATGTACACTCAACATTGCTTCCAAAAACATTTTGACAAAAATTTTTTCGAAACATTTCAAAATAATTTAGCAAAAAGTAGATGTTTTTAGATTCCTTTTTTTGAGGCAAAGACGATGGACAATGTTATTCAACGAAAAAATTAATTCTTCAGGGTGAAAATCGAGGATATAAGTGTGAACTTATATCAGTTGATATCTCGGTGCATTTTTAAGTTAGCGCAAATCTGATAACACAAATCGACGCAGCTTAAAAATCCGCATCGAATGCACTATACTACATTGAGAAACGCTTAATACAAAAATTAGTTATGATCGTTTGAAAAATGATGCAATAGTGTATGTTGAGTTTCCATGTACACTCAACATTGCTTCCAAAAACATTTTGACAAAAATTTTTTCGAAAAATTTCAAAATAATTTAGCAAAAAGTAGATGTTTTTAGATTTCATTTTTCAAGGCAAAGACGATAGACAATGTTATTCAACGAAAAAATTAATTCTTCAGGGTGAAAATCGAGGATATAAGTGTGAACTTATATCAGTTGATATCTCGGTGCATTTTTAAGCTAGCGCAAATCTGATAACACAGATCGACGCAGCTTAAAAATCCGCATCGAATGCACTATACTACATTGAGAAACGCTTAATACAAAAATTTGTTATGATCGTTTGAAAAATGATGCATTAGTGTATGTTGAGTTTCCATGTACACTCAACATTGCTTCCAAAAACATTTTGACAAAAATTTTTTCGAAACATTTCAAAATAATTTAGCAAAAAGTAGATGTTTTTAGATTCCTTTTTTCAAGGCAAAGACGATGGACAATGTTATTCAACGAAAAAATTAATTCTTCAGGGAGAAAATCGAGGATATAAGTGTGAACT
Organism: Auanema rhodensis; assembly: GCA_964057225.1. Lineage (NCBI taxonomy): Eukaryota > Metazoa > Nematoda > Chromadorea > Rhabditida > Rhabditidae > Auanema > Auanema rhodense. The sequence continues at coordinate 779,601 of OZ059895.1, forward strand.
TATATCAGTTGATATCTCGGTGCATTTTTAAGCTAGCGCAAATCTGATAACACAAATCGACGCAGCTTAAAAATCCGCATCGAATGCACTATACTACATTGAGAAACGCTTAATACAAAAATTAGTTATGATCGTTTGAAAAATGATGCATTAGTGTATGTTGAGTTTCCATGTACACTCAACATTGCTTCCAAAAACATTTTGACAAAAATTTTTTCGAAAAATTTCAAAATAATTTAGCAAAAAGTAGATGTTTTTAGATTTCATTTTTCAAGGCAAAGACGATAGACAATGTTATTCAACGAAAAAACTAATTCTTCAGGGTGAAAATCGAGGATATAAGTGTGAACTTATATCAGTTGATATCTCGGTGCATTTTTAAGCTAGCGCAAATCTGATAACACAGATCGACGCAGCTTAAAAATCCGCATCGAATGCACTATACTACATTGAGAAACGCTTAATACAAAAATTAGTTATGATCGTTTGAAAAATGATGCATTAGTGTATGTTGAGTTTCCATGTACACTCAACATTGCTTCCAAAAACATTTTGACAAAAATTTTTTTGAAAAATTTCAAAATAATTTAGCAAAAAGTAGATGTTTTTAGATCCCATTTTTCAAAGCAAAGACGATGGACAATGTTATTCAACGAAAAAATTAATTCTTCAGGGTGAAAATCGAAGATATAAGTGTGAACTTATATCAGTTGATATCTCGGTGCATTTTTAAGTTAGCGCAAATCTGATAACACAAATCGACGCAGCTTAAAAATCCGCATCGAATGCACTATACTACATTAAGAAACGCTTAATACAAAAATTAGTTATGATCGTTTGAAAAATGATGCAATAGTGTATGTTGAGTTTCCATGTACACTCAACATTGCTTCCAAAAACATTTTGACAAAAATTTTTTCGAAACATTTCAAAATAATTTAGCAAAAAGTAGAAGTTTTTAGATTCCTTTTTTCAAGGCAAAGACGATGGACAATGTTATTCAACGAAAAAATTAATTCTTCAGGGAGAAAATCGAGGATATAAGTGTGAACTTATATCAGTTGATATCTCGGTGCATTTTTAAGCTAGCGCAAATCTGATAACACAAATCGACGCAGCTCAAAAATCCGCATCGAATGCACTATACTACATTGAGAAACGCTTAATACAAAAATTAGTTATGATCGTTTGAAAAATGATGCATTAGTGTATGTTGAGTTTCCATGTACACTCAACATTGCTTCCAAAAACATTTTGACAAAAATTTTTTCGAAAAATTTCAAAATAATTTAGCAAAAAGTAGATGTTTTTAGATTCCTTTTTTTGAGGCAAAGACGATGGACAATGTTATTCAACGAAAAAATTAATTCTTCAGGGTGAAAATTGAGGATATAAGTGTGAACTTATATCAGTTGATATCTCGGTGCATTTTTAAGTTAGCGCAAATCTGATAACAAAGATCGACGCAGCTTAAAAATCCGCATCGAATGCACTATACTACATTGAGAAACGCTTAATACAAAAATTAGTTATGATCGTTTGAAAAATGATGCATTAGTGTATGTTGAGTTTCCATGTACACTCAACATTGCTTCCAAAAACATTTTGACAAAAATTTTTTCGAAACATTTCAAAATAATTTAGCAAAAAGTAGATGTTTTTAGATTCCTTTTTTTGAGGCAAAGACGATGGACAATGTTATTCAACGAAAAAATTAATTCTTCAGGGTGAAAATCGAGGATATAAGTGTGAACTTATATCAGTTGATATCTCGGTGCATTTTTAAGTTAGCGCAAATCTGATAACACAAATCGACGCAGCTTAAAAATCCGCATCGAATGCACTATACTACATTGAGAAACGCTTAATACAAAAATTAGTTATGATCGTTTGAAAAATGATGCAATAGTGTATGTTGAGTTTCCATGTACACTCAACATTGCTTCCAAAAACATTTTGACAAAAATTTTTTCGAAAAATTTCAAAATAATTTAGCAAAAAGTAGATGTTTTTAGATTTCATTTTTCAAGGCAAAGACGATAGACAATGTTATTCAACGAAAAAATTAATTCTTCAGGGTGAAAATCGAGGATATAAGTGTGAACTTATATCAGTTGATATCTCGGTGCATTTTTAAGCTAGCGCAAATCTGATAACACAGATCGACGCAGCTTAAAAATCCGCATCGAATGCACTATACTACATTGAGAAACGCTTAATACAAAAATTTGTTATGATCGTTTGAAAAATGATGCATTAGTGTATGTTGAGTTTCCATGTACACTCAACATTGCTTCCAAAAACATTTTGACAAAAATTTTTTCGAAACATTTCAAAATAATTTAGCAAAAAGTAGATGTTTTTAGATTCCTTTTTTTAAGGCAAAGACGATGGACAATGTTATTCAACGAAAAAATTAATTCTTCAGGGAGAAAATCGAGGATATAAGTGTGAACTTATATCAGTTGATATCTCGGTGCATTTTTAAGCTAGCGCAAATCTGATAACACAAATCGACGCAGCTCAAAAATCCGCATCGAATGCACTATACTACATTGAGAAACGCTTAATACAAAAATTAGTTATGATCGTTTGAAAAATGATGCATTAGTGTATGTTGAGTTTCCATGTACACTCAACATTGCTTCCAAAAACATTTTGACAAAATTTTTTCGAAAAATTTCAAAATAATTTAGCAAAAAGTAGATGTTTTTAGATTCCTTTTTTTGAGGCAAAGACGATGGACAATGTTATTCAACGAAAAAATTAATTCTTCAGGGTGAAAATTGAGGATATAAGTGTGAACTTATATCAGTTGATATCTCGGTGCATTTTTAAGTTAGCGCAAATCTGATAACAAAGATCGACGCAGCTTAAAAATCCGCATCGAATGCACTATACTACATTGAGAAACGCTTAATACAAAAATTAGTTATGATCGTTTGAAAAATGATGCATTAGTGTATGTTGAGTTTCCATGTACACTCAACATTGCTTCCAAAAACATTTTGACAAAATTTTTTCGAAAAATTTCAAAATAATTTAGCAAAAAGTAGATGTTTTTAGATTCCTTTTTTTGAGGCAAAGACGATGGACAATGTTATTCAACGAAAAAATTAATTCTTCAGGGTGAAAATTGAGGATATAAGTGTGAACTTATATCAGTTGATATCTCGGTGCATTTTTAAGTTAGCGCAAATCTGATAACAAAGATCGACGCAGCTTAAAAATCCGCATCGAATGCACTATACTACATTGAGAAACGCTTAATACAAAAATTAGTTATGATCGTTTGAAAAATGATGCATTAGTGTATGTTGAGTTTCCATGTACACTCAACATTGCTTCCAAAAACATTTTGACAAAAATTTTTTCGAAACATTTCAAAATAATTTAGCAAAAAGTAGATTTTTTTAGATTCCTTTTTTTGAGGCAAAGACGATGGACAATGTTATTCAACGAAAAAATTAATTCTTCAGGGTGAAAATCGAGGATATAAGTGTGAACTTATATCAGTTGATATCTCGGTGCATTTTTAAGTTAGCGCAAATCTGATAACACAAATCGACGCAGCTTAAAAATCCGCATCGAATGCACTATACTACATTGAGAAACGCTTAATACAAAAATTAGTTATGATCGTTTGAAAAATGATGCAATAGTGTATGTTGAGTTTCCATGTACACTCAACATTGCTTCCAAAAACATTTTGACAAAAATTTTTTCGAAAAATTTCAAAATAATTTAGCAAAAAGTAGATGTTTTTAGATTTCATTTTTCAAGGCAAAGACGATGGACAATGTTATTCAACGAAAAAATTAATTCTTCAGGGTGAAAATCGAGGATATAAGTGTGAACTTATATCAGTTGATATCTCGGTGCATTTTTAAGCTAGCGCAAATCTGATAACACAGATCGACGCAGCTTAAAAATCCGCATCGAATGCACTATACTACATTGAGAAACGCTTAATACAAAAATTTGTTATGATCGTTTGAAAAATGATGCATTAGTGTATGTTGAGTTTCCATGTACACTCAACATTGCTTCCAAAAACATTTTGACAAAAATTTTTTCGAAACATTTCAAAATAATTTAGCAAAAAGTAGATGTTTTTAGATTCCTTTTTTCAAGGCAAAGACGATGGACAATGTTATTCAACGAAAAAATTAATTCTTCAGGGAGAAAATCGAGGATATAAGTGTGAACTTATATCAGTTGATATCTCGGTGCATTTTTAAGCTAGCGCAAATCTGATAACACAAATCGACGCAGCTTAAAAATCCGCATCGAATGCACTATACTACATTGAGAAACGCTTAATACAAAAATTAGTTATGATCGTTTGAAAAATGATGCATTAGTGTATGTTGAGTTTCCATGTACACTCAACATTGCTTCCAAAAACATTTTGACAAAAATTTTTTCGAAAAATTTCAAAATAATTTAGCAAAAAGTAGATGTTTTTAGATTTCATTTTTCAAGGCAAAGACGATAGACAATGTTATTCAACGAAAAAACTAATTCTTCAGGGTGAAAATCGAGGATATAAGTGTGAACTTATATCAGTTGATATCTCGGTGCATTTTTAAGCTAGCGCAAATCTGATAACACAGATCGACGCAGCTTAAAAATCCGCATCGAATGCACTATACTACATTGAGAAACGCTTAATACAAAAATTAGTTATGATCGTTTGAAAAATGATGCATTAGTGTATGTTGAGTTTCCATGTACACTCAACATTGCTTCCAAAAACATTTTGACAAAATTTTTTCGAAAAATTTCAAAATAATTTAGCAAAAAGTAGATGTTTTTAGATTCCTTTTTTTGAGGCAAAGACGATGGACAATGTTATTCAACGAAAAAATTAATTCTTCAGGGTGAAAATCGAGGATATAAGTGTGAACTTATATCAGTTGATATCTCGGTGCATTTTTAAGCTAGCGCAAATCTGATAACACAGATCGACGCAGCTTAAAAATCCGCATCGAATGCACTATACTACATTGAGAAACGCTTAATACAAAAATTAGTTATGATCGTTTGAAAAATGATGCATTAGTGTATGTTGAGTTTCCATGTACACTCAACATTGCTTCCAAAAACATTTTGACAAAATTTTTTCGAAAAATTTCAAAATAATTTAGCAAAAAGTAGATGTTTTTAGATTCCTTTTTTTGAGGCAAAGACGATGGACAATGTTATTCAACGAAAAAATTAATTCTTCAGGGTGAAAATTGAGGATATAAGTGTGAACTTATATCAGTTGATATCTCGGTGCATTTTTAAGTTAGCGCAAATCTGATAACAAAGATCGACGCAGCTTAAAAATCCGCATCGAATGCACTATACTACATTGAGAAACGCTTAATACAAAAATTAGTTATGATCGTTTGAAAAATGATGCATTAGTGTATGTTGAGTTTCCATGTACACTCAACATTGCTTCCAAAAACATTTTGACAAAAATTTTTTCGAAACATTTCAAAATAATTTAGCAAAAAGTAGATGTTTTTAGATTCCTTTTTTTGAGGCAAAGACGATGGACAATGTTATTCAACGAAAAAATTAATTCTTCAGGGTGAAAATCGAGGATATAAGTGTGAACTTATATCAGTTGATATCTCGGTGCATTTTTAAGTTAGCGCAAATCTGATAACACAAATCGACGCAGCTTAAAAATCCGCATCGAATGCACTATACTACATTGAGAAACGCTTAATACAAAAATTAGTTATGATCGTTTGAAAAATGATGCAATAGTGTATGTTGAGTTTCCATGTACACTCAACATTGCTTCCAAAAACATTTTGACAAAAATTTTTTCGAAAAATTTCAAAATAATTTAGCAAAAAGTAGATGTTTTTAGATTTCATTTTTCAAGGCAAAGACGATAGACAATGTTATTCAACGAAAAAATTAATTCTTCAGGGTGAAAATCGAGGATATAAGTGTGAACTTATATCAGTTGATATCTCGGTGCATTTTTAAGCTAGCGCAAATCTGATAACACAGATCGACGCAGCTTAAAAATCCGCATCGAATGCACTATACTACATTGAGAAACGCTTAATACAAAAATTTGTTATGATCGTTTGAAAAATGATGCATTAGTGTATGTTGAGTTTCCATGTACACTCAACATTGCTTCCAAAAACATTTTGACAAAAATTTTTTCGAAACATTTCAAAATAATTTAGCAAAAAGTAGATGTTTTTAGATTCCTTTTTTCAAGGCAAAGACGATGGACAATGTTATTCAACGAAAAAATTAATTCTTCAGGGAGAAAATCGAGGATATAAGTGTGAACTTATATCAGTTGATATCTCGGTGCATTTTTAAGCTAGCGCAAATCTGATAACACAGATCGACGCAGCTTAAAAATCCGCATCGAATGCACTATACTACATTGAGAAACGCTTAATACAAAAATTAGTTATGATCGTTTGAAAAATGATGCATTAGTGTATGTTGAGTTTCCATGTACACTCAACATTGCTTCCAAAAACATTTTGACAAAAATTTTTTTGAAAAATTTCAAAATAATTTAGCAAAAAGTAGATGTTTTTAGATCCCATTTTTCAAAGCAAAGACGATGGACAATGTTATTCAACGAAAAAATTAATTCTTCAGGGTGAAAATCGAAGATATAAGTGTGAACTTATATCAGTTGATATCTCGGTGCATTTTTAAGTTAGCGCAAATCTGATAACACAAATCGACGCAGCTTAAAAATCCGCATCGAATGCACTATACTACATTAAGAAACGCTTAATACAAAAATTAGTTATGATCGTTTGAAAAATGATGCAATAGTGTATGTTGAGTTTCCATGTACACTCAACATTGCTTCCAAAAACATTTTGACAAAAATTTTTTCGAAACATTTCAAAATAATTTAGCAAAAAGTAGAAGTTTTTAGATTCCTTTTTTCAAGGCAAAGACGATGGACAATGTTATTCAACGAAAAAATTAATTCTTCAGGGAGAAAATCGAGGATATAAGTGTGAACTTATATCAGTTGATATCTCGGTGCATTTTTAAGCTAGCGCAAATCTGATAACACAAATCGACGCAGCTCAAAAATCCGCATCGAATGCACTATACTACATTGAGAAACGCTTAATACAAAAATTAGTTATGATCGTTTGAAAAATGATGCATTAGTGTATGTTGAGTTTCCATGTACACTCAACATTGCTTCCAAAAACATTTTGACAAAAATTTTTTCGAAAAATTTCAAAATAATTTAGCAAAAAGTAGATGTTTTTAGATTCCTTTTTTTGAGGCAAAGACGATGGACAATGTTATTCAACGAAAAAATTAATTCTTCAGGGTGAAAATTGAGGATATAAGTGTGAACTTATATCAGTTGATATCTCGGTGCATTTTTAAGTTAGCGCAAATCTGATAACAAAGATCGACGCAGCTTAAAAATCCGCATCGAATGCACTATACTACATTGAGAAACGCTTAATACAAAAATTAGTTATGATCGTTTGAAAAATGATGCATTAGTGTATGTTGAGTTTCCATGTACACTCAACATTGCTTCCAAAAACATTTTGACAAAAATTTTTTCGAAACATTTCAAAATAATTTAGCAAAAAGTAGATGTTTTTAGATTCCTTTTTTTGAGGCAAAGACGATGGACAATGTTATTCAACGAAAAAATTAATTCTTCAGGGTGAAAATCGAGGATATAAGTGTGAACTTATATCAGTTGATATCTCGGTGCATTTTTAAGTTAGCGCAAATCTGATAACACAAATCGACGCAGCTTAAAAATCCGCATCGAATGCACTATACTACATTGAGAAACGCTTAATACAAAAATTAGTTATGATCGTTTGAAAAATGATGCAATAGTGTATGTTGAGTTTCCATGTACACTCAACATTGCTTCCAAAAACATTTTGACAAAAATTTTTTCGAAAAATTTCAAAATAATTTAGCAAAAAGTAGATGTTTTTAGATTTCATTTTTCAAGGCAAAGACGATAGACAATGTTATTCAACGAAAAAATTAATTCTTCAGGGTGAAAATCGAGGATATAAGTGTGAACTTATATCAGTTGATATCTCGGTGCATTTTTAAGCTAGCGCAAATCTGATAACACAGATCGACGCAGCTTAAAAATCCGCATCGAATGCACTATACTACATTGAGAAACGCTTAATACAAAAATTAGTTATGATCGTTTGAAAAATGATGCATTAGTGTATGTTGAGTTTCCATGTACACTCAACATTGCTTCCAAAAACATTTTGACAAAATTTTTTCGAAAAATTTCAAAATAATTTAGCAAAAAGTAGATGTTTTTAGATTCCTTTTTTTGAGGCAAAGACGATGGACAATGTTATTCAACGAAAAAATTAATTCTTCAGGGTGAAAATTGAGGATATAAGTGTGAACTTATATCAGTTGATATCTCGGTGCATTTTTAAGTTAGCGCAAATCTGATAACAAAGATCGACGCAGCTTAAAAATCCGCATCGAATGCACTATACTACATTGAGAAACGCTTAATACAAAAATTAGTTATGATCGTTTGAAAAATGATGCATTAGTGTATGTTGAGTTTCCATGTACACTCAACATTGCTTCCAAAAACATTTTGACAAAATTTTTTCGAAAAATTTCAAAATAATTTAGCAAAAAGTAGATGTTTTTAGATTCCTTTTTTTGAGGCAAAGACGATGGACAATGTTATTCAACGAAAAAATTAATTCTTCAGGGTGAAAATTGAGGATATAAGTGTGAACTTATATCAGTTGATATCTCGGTGCATTTTTAAGTTAGCGCAAATCTGATAACAAAGATCGACGCAGCTTAAAAATCCGCATCGAATGCACTATACTACATTGAGAAACGCTTAATACAAAAATTAGTTATGATCGTTTGAAAAATGATGCATTAGTGTATGTTGAGTTTCCATGTACACTCAACATTGCTTCCAAAAACATTTTGACAAAAATTTTTTCGAAACATTTCAAAATAATTTAGCAAAAAGTAGATGTTTTTAGATTCCTTTTTTTGAGGCAAAGACGATGGACAATGTTATTCAACGAAAAAATTAATTCTTCAGGGTGAAAATCGAGGATATAAGTGTGAACTTATATCAGTTGATATCTCGGTGCATTTTTAAGTTAGCGCAAATCTGATAACACAAATCGACGCAGCTTAAAAATCCGCATCGAATGCACTATACTACATTGAGAAACGCTTAATACAAAAATTAGTTATGATCGTTTGAAAAATGATGCAATAGTGTATGTTGAGTTTCCATGTACACTCAACATTGCTTCCAAAAACATTTTGACAAAAATTTTTTCGAAAAATTTCAAAATAATTTAGCAAAAAGTAGATGTTTTTAGATTTCATTTTTCAAGGCAAAGACGATGGACAATGTTATTCAACGAAAAAATTAATTCTTCAGGGTGAAAATCGAGGATATAAGTGTGAACTTATATCAGTTGATATCTCGGTGCATTTTTAAGCTAGCGCAAATCTGATAACACAGATCGACGCAGCTTAAAAATCCGCATCGAATGCACTATACTACATTGAGAAACGCTTAATACAAAAATTTGTTATGATCGTTTGAAAAATGATGCATTAGTGTATGTTGAGTTTCCATGTACACTCAACATTGCTTCCAAAAACATTTTGACAAAAATTTTTTCGAAACATTTCAAAATAATTTAGCAAAAAGTAGATGTTTTTAGATTCCTTTTTTCAAGGCAAAGACGATGGACAATGTTATTCAACGAAAAAATTAATTCTTCAGGGAGAAAATCGAGGATATAAGTGTGAACTTATATCAGTTGATATCTCGGTGCATTTTTAAGCTAGCGCAAATCTGATAACACAAATCGACGCAGCTTAAAAATCCGCATCGAATGCACTATACTACATTGAGAAACGCTTAATACAAAAATTAGTTATGATCGTTTGAAAAATGATGCATTAGTGTATGTTGAGTTTCCATGTACACTCAACATTGCTTCCAAAAACATTTTGACAAAAATTTTTTCGAAAAATTTCAAAATAATTTAGCAAAAAGTAGATGTTTTTAGATTTCATTTTTCAAGGCAAAGACGATAGACAATGTTATTCAACGAAAAAACTAATTCTTCAGGGTGAAAATCGAGGATATAAGTGTGAACTTATATCAGTTGATATCTCGGTGCATTTTTAAGCTAGCGCAAATCTGATAACACAGATCGACGCAGCTTAAAAATCCGCATCGAATGCACTATACTACATTGAGAAACGCTTAATACAAAAATTAGTTATGATCGTTTGAAAAATGATGCATTAGTGTATGTTGAGTTTCCATGTACACTCAACATTGCTTCCAAAAACATTTTGACAAAAATTTTTTTGAAAAATTTCAAAATAATTTAGCAAAAAGTAGATGTTTTTAGATCCCATTTTTCAAAGCAAAGACGATGGACAATGTTATTCAACGAAAAAATTAATTCTTCAGGGTGAAAATCGAAGATATAAGTGTGAACTTATATCAGTTGATATCTCGGTGCATTTTTAAGTTAGCGCAAATCTGATAACACAAATCGACGCAGCTTAAAAATCCGCATCGAATGCACTATACTACATTGAGAAACGCTTAATACAAAAATTAGTTATGATCGTTTGAAAAATGATGCAATAGTGTATGTTGAGTTTCCATGTACACTCAACATTGCTTCCAAAAACATTTTGACAAAAATTTTTTCGAAACATTTCAAAATAATTTAGCAAAAAGTAGAAGTTTTTAGATTCCTTTTTTCAAGGCAAAGACGATGGACAATGTTATTCAACGAAAAAATTAATTCTTCAGGGAGAAAATCGAGGATATAAGTGTGAACTTATATCAGTTGATATCTCGGTGCATTTTTAAGCTAGCGCAAATCTGATAACACAAATCGACGCAGCTCAAAAATCCGCATCGAATGCACTATACTACATTGAGAAACGCTTAATACAAAAATTAGTTATGATCGTTTGAAAAATGATGCATTAGTGTATGTTGAGTTTCCATGTACACTCAACATTGCTTCCAAAAACATTTTGACAAAAATTTTTTCGAAAAATTTCAAAATAATTTAGCAAAAAGTAGATGTTTTTAGATTCCTTTTTTTGAGGCAAAGACGATGGACAATGTTATTCAACGAAAAAATTAATTCTTCAGGGTGAAAATTGAGGATATAAGTGTGAACTTATATCAGTTGATATCTCGGTGCATTTTTAAGTTAGCGCAAATCTGATAACAAAGATCGACGCAGCTTAAAAATCCGCATCGAATGCACTATACTACATTGAGAAACGCTTAATACAAAAATTAGTTATGATCGTTTGAAAAATGATGCATTAGTGTATGTTGAGTTTCCATGTACACTCAACATTGCTTCCAAAAACATTTTGACAAAAATTTTTTCGAAACATTTCAAAATAATTTAGCAAAAAGTAGATGTTTTTAGATTCCTTTTTTTGAGGCAAAGACGATGGACAATGTTATTCAACGAAAAAATTAATTCTTCAGGGTGAAAATCGAGGATATAAGTGTGAACTTATATCAGTTGATATCTCGGTGCATTTTTAAGTTAGCGCAAATCTGATAACAAAAATCGACGCAGCTTAAAAATCCGCATCGAATGCACTATACTACATTGAGAAACGCTTAATACAAAAATTAGTTATGATCGTTTGAAAAATGATGCAATAGTGTATGTTGAGTTTCCATGTACACTCAACATTGCTTCCAAAAACATTTTGACAAAAATTTTTTCGAAAAATTTCAAAATAATTTAGCAAAAAGTAGATGTTTTTAGATTTCATTTTTCAAGGCAAAGACGATAGACAATGTTATTCAACGAAAAAATTAATTCTTCAGGGTGAAAATCGAGGATATAAGTGTGAACTTATATCAGTTGATATCTCGGTGCATTTTTAAGCTAGCGCAAATCTGATAACACAGATCGACGCAGCTTAAAAATCCGCATCGAATGCACTATACTACATTGAGAAACGCTTAATACAAAAATTTGTTATGATCGTTTGAAAAATGATGCATTAGTGTATGTTGAGTTTCCATGTACACTCAACATTGCTTCCAAAAACATTTTGACAAAAATTTTTTCGAAACATTTCAAAATAATTTAGCAAAAAGTAGATGTTTTTAGATTCCTTTTTTCAAGGCAAAGACGATGGACAATGTTATTCAACGAAAAAATTAATTCTTCAGGGAGAAAATCGAGGATATAAGTGTGAACTTATATCAGTTGATATCTCGGTGCATTTTTAAGCTAGCGCAAATCTGATAACACAAATCGACGCAGCTTAAAAATCCGCATCGAATGCACTATACTACATTGAGAAACGCTTAATACAAAAATTTGTTATGATCGTTTGAAAAATGATGCATTAGTGTATGTTGAGTTTCCATGTACACTCAACATTGCTTCCAAAAACATTTTGACAAAAATTTTTTCGAAACATTTCAAAATAATTTAGCAAAAAGTAGATGTTTTTAGATTCCTTTTTTCAAGGCAAAGACGATGGACAATGTTATTCAACGAAAAAATTAATTCTTCAGGGAGAAAATCGAGGATATAAGTGTGAACTTATATCAGTTGATATCTCGGTGCATTTTTAAGCTAGCGCAAATCTGATAACACAAATCGACGCAGCTTAAAAATCCGCATCGAATGCACTATACTACATTGAGAAACGCTTAATACGTAAATTAGTTATGATCGTTTGAAAAATGATGCATTAGTGTATGTTGAGTTTCCATGTACACTCAACATTGCTTCCAAAAACATTTTGACAAAAATTTTTTCGAAAAATTTCAAAATAATTTAGCAAAAAGTAGATGTTTTTAGATTCCTTTTTTTGAGGCAAAGACGATGGACAATGTTATTCAACGAAAAAATTAATTCTTCAGGGTGAAAATTGAGGATATAAGTGTGAACTTATATCAGTTGATATCTCGGTGCATTTTTAAGTTAGCGCAAATCTGATAACAAAGATCGACGCAGCTTAAAAATCCGCATCGAATGCACTATACTACATTGAGAAACGCTTAATACAAAAATTAGTTATGATCGTTTGAAAAATGATGCATTAGTGTATGTTGAGTTTCCATGTACACTCAACATTGCTTCCAAAAACATTTTGACAAAAATTTTTTCGAAACATTTCAAAATAATTTAGCAAAAAGTAGATGTTTTTAGATTCCTTTTTTTGAGGCAAAGACGATGGACAATGTTATTCAACGAAAAAATTAATTCTTCAGGGTGAAAATCGAGGATATAAGTGTGAACTTATATCAGTTGATATCTCGGTGCATTTTTAAGTTAGCGCAAATCTGATAACAAAAATCGACGCAGCTTAAAAATCCGCATCGAATGCACTATACTACATTGAGAAACGCTTAATACAAAAATTAGTTATGATCGTTTGAAAAATGATGCAATAGTGTATGTTGAGTTTCCATGTACACTCAACATTGCTTCCAAAAACATTTTGACAAAAATTTTTTCGAAAAATTTCAAAATAATTTAGCAAAAAGTAGATGTTTTTAGATTTCATTTTTCAAGGCAAAGACGATAGACAATGTTATTCAACGAAAAAATTAATTCTTCAGGGTGAAAATCGAGGATATAAGTGTGAACTTATATCAGTTGATATCTCGGTGCATTTTTAAGCTAGCGCAAATCTGATAACACAGATCGACGCAGCTTAAAAATCCGCATCGAATGCACTATACTACATTGAGAAACGCTTAATACAAAAATTTGTTATGATCGTTTGAAAAATGATGCATTAGTGTATGTTGAGTTTCCATGTACACTCAACATTGCTTCCAAAAACATTTTGACAAAAATTTTTTCGAAACATTTCAAAATAATTTAGCAAAAAGTAGATGTTTTTAGATTCCTTTTTTCAAGGCAAAGACGATGGACAATGTTATTCAACGAAAAAATTAATTCTTCAGGGAGAAAATCGAGGATATAAGTGTGAACTTATATCAGTTGATATCTCGGTGCATTTTTAAGCTAGCGCAAATCTGATAACACAAATCGACGCAGCTTAAAAATCCGCATCGAATGCACTATACTACATTGAGAAACGCTTAATACAAAAATTTGTTATGATCGTTTGAAAAATGATGCATTAGTGTATGTTGAGTTTCCATGTACACTCAACATTGCTTCCAAAAACATTTTGACAAAAATTTTTTCGAAACATTTCAAAATAATTTAGCAAAAAGTAGATGTTTTTAGATTCCTTTTTTCAAGGCAAAGACGATGGACAATGTTATTCAACGAAAAAATTAATTCTTCAGGGAGAAAATCGAGGATATAAGTGTGAACTTATATCAGTTGATATCTCGGTGCATTTTTAAGCTAGCGCAAATCTGATAACACAAATCGACGCAGCTTAAAAATCCGCATCGAATGCACTATACTACATTGAGAAACGCTTAATACGTAAATTAGTTATGATCGTTTGAAAAATGATGCATTAGTGTATGTTGAGTTTCCATGTACACTCAACATTGCTTCCAAAAACATTTTGACAAAAATTTTTTCGAAAAATTTCAAAATAATTTAGCAAAAAGTAGATGTTTTTAGATTCCTTTTTTTGAGGCAAAGACGATGGACAATGTTATTCAACGAAAAAATTAATTCTTCAGGGTGAAAATTGAGGATATAAGTGTGAACTTATATCAGTTGATATCTCGGTGCATTTTTAAGTTAGCGCAAATCTGATAACACAGATCGACGCAGCTTAAAAATCCGCATCGAATGCACTATACTACATTGAGAAACGCTTAATACAAAAATTTGTTATGATCGTTTGAAAAATGATGCATTAGTGTATGTTGAGTTTCCATGTACACTCAACATTGCTTCCAAAAACATTTTGACAAAAATTTTTTCGAAACATTTCAAAATAATTTAGCAAAAAGTAGATGTTTTTAGATTCCTTTTTTCAAGGCAAAGACGATGGACAATGTTATTCAACGAAAAAATTAATTCTTCAGGGAGAAAATCGAGGATATAAGTGTGAACTTATATCAGTTGATATCTCGGTGCATTTTTAAGCTAGCGCAAATCTGATAACACAAATCGACGCAGCTTAAAAATCCGCATCGAATGCACTATACTACATTGAGAAACGCTTAATACAAAAATTTGTTATGATCGTTTGAAAAATGATGCATTAGTGTATGTTGAGTTTCCATGTACACTCAACATTGCTTCCAAAAACATTTTGACAAAAATTTTTTCGAAAAATTTCAAAATAATTTAGCAAAAAGTAGATGTTTTTAGATTCCTTTTTTTGAGGCAAAGACGATGGACAATGTTATTCAACGAAAAAATTAATTCTTCAGGGTGAAAATTGAGGATATAAGTGTGAACTTATATCAGTTGATATCTCGGTGCATTTTTAAGTTAGCGCAAATCTGATAACACAGATCGACGCAGCTTAAAAATCCGCATCGAATGCACTATACTACATTGAGAAACGCTTAATACAAAAATTTGTTATGATCGTTTGAAAAATGATGCATTAGTGTATGTTGAGTTTCCATGTACACTCAACATTGCTTCCAAAAACATTTTGACAAAAATTTTTTCGAAACATTTCAAAATAATTTAGCAAAAAGTAGATGTTTTTAGATTCCTTTTTTCAAGGCAAAGACGATGGACAATGTTATTCAACGAAAAAATTAATTCTTCAGGGAGAAAATCGAGGATATAAGTGTGAACTTATATCAGTTGATATCTCGGTGCATTTTTAAGCTAGCGCAAATCTGATAACACAAATCGACGCAGCTTAAAAATCCGCATCGAATGCACTATACTACATTGAGAAACGCTTAATACAAAAATTTGTTATGATCGTTTGAAAAATGATGCATTAGTGTATGTTGAGTTTCCATGTACACTCAACATTGCTTCCAAAAACATTTTGACAAAAATTTTTTCGAAACATTTCAAAATAATTTAGCAAAAAGTAGATGTTTTTAGATTCCTTTTTTCAAGGCAAAGACGATGGACAATGTTATTCAACGAAAAAATTAATTCTTCAGGGAGAAAATCGAGGATATAAGTGTGAACTTATATCAGTTGATATCTCGGTGCATTTTTAAGCTAGCGCAAATCTGATAACACAAATCGACGCAGCTTAAAAATCCGCATCGAATGCACTATACTACATTGAGAAACGCTTAATACAAAAATTAGTTATGATCGTTTGAAAAATGATGCATTAGTGTATGTTGAGTTTCCATGTACACTCAACATTGCTTCCAAAAACATTTTGACAAAAATTTTTTCGAAAAATTTCAAAATAATTTAGCAAAAAGTAGATGTTTTTAGATTCCTTTTTTTGAGGCAAAGACGATGGACAATGTTATTCAACGAAAAAATTAATTCTTCAGGGTGAAAATTGAGGATATAAGTGTGAACTTATATCAGTTGATATCTCGGTGCATTTTTAAGTTAGCGCAAATCTGATAACAAAGATCGACGCAGCTTAAAAATCCGCATCGAATGCACTATACTACATTGAGAAACGCTTAATACAAAAATTAGTTATGATCGTTTGAAAAATGATGCATTAGTGTATGTTGAGTTTCCATGTACACTCAACATTGCTTCCAAAAACATTTTGACAAAAATTTTTTCGAAACATTTCAAAATAATTTAGCAAAAAGTAGATGTTTTTAGATTCCTTTTTTTGAGGCAAAGACGATGGACAATGTTATTCAACGAAAAAATTAATTCTTCAGGGTGAAAATCGAGGATATAAGTGTGAACTTATATCAGTTGATATCTCGGTGCATTTTTAAGTTAGCGCAAATCTGATAACACAAATCGACGCAGCTTAAAAATCCGCATCGAATGCACTATACTACATTGAGAAACGCTTAATACAAAAATTAGTTATGATCGTTTGAAAAATGATGCAATAGTGTATGTTGAGTTTCCATGTACACTCAACATTGCTTCCAAAAACATTTTGACAAAAATTTTTTCGAAAAATTTCAAAATAATTTAGCAAAAAGTAGATGTTTTTAGATTTCATTTTTCAAGGCAAAGACGATAGACAATGTTATTCAACGAAAAAATTAATTCTTCAGGGTGAAAATCGAGGATATAAGTGTGAACTTATATCAGTTGATATCTCGGTGCATTTTTAAGCTAGCGCAAATCTGATAACACAGATCGACGCAGCTTAAAAATCCGCATCGAATGCACTATACTACATTGAGAAACGCTTAATACAAAAATTTGTTATGATCGTTTGAAAAATGATGCATTAGTGTATGTTGAGTTTCCATGTACACTCAACATTGCTTCCAAAAACATTTTGACAAAAATTTTTTCGAAACATTTCAAAATAATTTAGCAAAAAGTAGATGTTTTTAGATTCCTTTTTTCAAGGCAAAGACGATGGACAATGTTATTCAACGAAAAAATTAATTCTTCAGGGAGAAAATCGAGGATATAAGTGTGAACTTATATCAGTTGATATCTCGGTGCATTTTTAAGCTAGCGCAAATCTGATAACACAAATCGACGCAGCTTAAAAATCCGCATCGCATGCACTATACTACATTGAGAAACGCTTAATACAAAAATTTGTTATGATCGTTTGAAAAATGATGCATTAGTGTATGTTGAGTTTCCATGTACACTCAACATTGCTTCCAAAAACATTTTGACAAAAATTTTTTCGAAAAATTTCAAAATAATTTAGCAAAAAGTAGATGTTTTTAGATTCCTTTTTTTGAGGCAAAGACGATGGACAATGTTATTCAACGAAAAAATTAATTCTTCAGGGTGAAAATTGAGGATATAAGTGTGAACTTATATCAGTTGATATCTCGGTGCATTTTTAAGTTAGCGCAAATCTGATAACACAGATCGACGCAGCTTAAAAATCCGCATCGAATGCACTATACTACATTGAGAAACGCTTAATACAAAAATTTGTTATGATCGTTTGAAAAATGATGCATTAGTGTATGTTGAGTTTCCATGTACACTCAACATTGCTTCCAAAAACATTTTGACAAAAATTTTTTCGAAACATTTCAAAATAATTTAGCAAAAAGTAGATGTTTTTAGATTCCTTTTTTCAAGGCAAAGACGATGGACAATGTTATTCAACGAAAAAATTAATTCTTCAGGGAGAAAATCGAGGATATAAGTGTGAACTTATATCAGTTGATATCTCGGTGCATTTTTAAGCTAGCGCAAATCTGATAACACAAATCGACGCAGCTTAAAAATCCGCATCGAATGCACTATACTACATTGAGAAACGCTTAATACAAAAATTTGTTATGATCGTTTGAAAAATGATGCATTAGTGTATGTTGAGTTTCCATGTACACTCAACATTGCTTCCAAAAACATTTTGACAAAAATTTTTTCGAAACATTTCAAAATAATTTAGCAAAAAGTAGATGTTTTTAGATTCCTTTTTTCAAGGCAAAGACGATGGACAATGTTATTCAACGAAAATATTAATTCTTCAGGGAGAAAATCGAGGATATAAGTGTGAACTTATATCAGTTGATATCTCGGTGCATTTTTAAGCTAGCGCAAATCTGATAACACAAATCGACGCAGCTTAAAAATCCGCATCGAATGCACTATACTACATTGAGAAACGCTTAATACAAAAATTAGTTATGATCGTTTGAAAAATGATGCATTAGTGTATGTTGAGTTTCCGTGTACACTCAACATTGCTTCCAAAAACATTTTGACAAAAATTTTTTCGAAAAATTTCAAAATAATTTAGCAAAAAGTAGATGTTTTTAGATTCCTTTTTTTGAGGCAAAGACGATGGACAATGTTATTCAACGAAAAAATTAATTCTTCAGGGTGAAAATTGAGGATATAAGTGTGAACTTATATCAGTTGATATCTCGGTGCATTTTTAAGTTAGCGCAAATCTGATAACAAAGATCGACGCAGCTTAAAAATCCGCATCGAATGCACTATACTACATTGAGAAACGCTTAATACAAAAATTAGTTATGATCGTTTGAAAAATGATGCATTAGTGTATGTTGAGTTTCCATGTACACTCAACATTGCTTCCAAAAACATTTTGACAAAAATTTTTTCGAAACATTTCAAAATAATTTAGCAAAAAGTAGATGTTTTTAGATTCCTTTTTTTGAGGCAAAGACGATGGACAATGTTATTCAACGAAAAAATTAATTCTTCAGGGTGAAAATCGAGGATATAAGTGTGAACTTATATCAGTTGATATCTCGGTGCATTTTTAAGTTAGCGCAAATCTGATAACACAAATCGACGCAGCTTAAAAATCCGCATCGAATGCACTATACTACATTGAGAAACGCTTAATACAAAAATTAGTTATGATCGTTTGAAAAATGATGCAATAGTGTATGTTGAGTTTCCATGTACACTCAACATTGCTTCCAAAAACATTTTGACAAAAATTTTTTCGAAAAATTTCAAAATAATTTAGCAAAAAGTAGATGTTTTTAGATTTCATTTTTCAAGGCAAAGACGATAGACAATGTTATTCAACGAAAAAATTAATTCTTCAGGGTGAAAATCGAGGATATAAGTGTGAACTTATATCAGTTGATATCTCGGTGCATTTTTAAGCTAGCGCAAATCTGATAACACAGATCGACGCAGCTTAAAAATCCGCATCGAATGCACTATACTACATTGAGAAACGCTTAATACAAAAATTTGTTATGATCGTTTGAAAAATGATGCATTAGTGTATGTTGAGTTTCCATGTACACTCAACATTGCTTCCAAAAACATTTTGACAAAAATTTTTTCGAAACATTTCAAAATAATTTAGCAAAAAGTAGATGTTTTTAGATTCCTTTTTTCAAGGCAAAAACGATGGACAATGTTATTCAACGAAAAAATCAATTCTTCAGGGAGAAAATCGAGGATATAAGTGTGAACTTATATCAGTTGATATCTCGGTGCATTTTTAAGCTAGCGCAAATCTGATAACACAAATCGACGCAGCTTAAAAATCCGCATCGAATGCACTATACTACATTGAGAAACGCTTAATACAAAAATTAGTTATGATCGTTTGAAAAATGATGCATTAGTGTATGTTGAGTTTCCATGTACACTCAACATTGCTTCCAAAAACATTTTGACAAAAATTTTTTCGAAACATTTCAAAATAATTTAGCAAAAAGTAGATGTTTTTAGATTCCTTTTTTTGAGGCAAAGACGATGGACAATGTTATTCAACGAAAAAATTAATTCTTCAGGGTGAAAATCGAGGATATAAGTGTGAACTTATATCAGTTGATATCTCGGTGCATTTTTAAGTTAGCGCAAATCTGATAACACAAATCGACGCAGCTTAAAAATCCGCATCGAATGCACTATACTACATTGAGAAACGCTTAATACAAAAATTAGTTATGATCGTTTGAAAAATGATGCAATAGTGTATGTTGAGTTTCCATGTACACTCAACATTGCTTCCAAAAACATTTTGACAAAAATTTTTTCGAAAAATTTCAAAATAATTTAGCAAAAAGTAGATGTTTTTAGATTTCATTTTTCAAGGCAAAGACGATAGACAATGTTATTCAACGAAAAAATTAATTCTTCAGGGTGAAAATCGAGGATATAAGTGTGAACTTATATCAGTTGATATCTCGGTGCATTTTTAAGCTAGCGCAAATCTGATAACACAGATCGACGCAGCTTAAAAATCCGCATCGAATGCACTATACTACATTGAGAAACGCTTAATACAAAAATTTGTTATGATCGTTTGAAAAATGATGCATTAGTGTATGTTGAGTTTCCATGTACACTCAACATTGCTTCCAAAAACATTTTGACAAAAATTTTTTCGAAACATTTCAAAATAATTTAGCAAAAAGTAGATGTTTTTAGATTCCTTTTTTCAAGGCAAAGACGATGGACAATGTTATTCAACGAAAAAATTAATTCTTCAGGGAGAAAATCGAGGATATAAGTGTGAACTTATATCAGTTGATATCTCGGTGCATTTTTAAGCTAGCGCAAATCTGATAACACAAATCGACGCAGCTTAAAAATCCGCATCGAATGCACTATACTACATTGAGAAACGCTTAATACAAAAATTAGTTATGATCGTTTGAAAAATGATGCATTAGTGTATGTTGAGTTTCCATGTACACTCAACATTGCTTCCAAAAACATTTTGACAAAAATTTTTTCGAAAAATTTCAAAATAATTTAGCAAAAAGTAGATGTTTTTAGATTTCATTTTTCAAGGCAAAGACGATAGACAATGTTATTCAACGAAAAAACTAATTCTTCAGGGTGAAAATCGAGGATATAAGTGTGAACTTATATCAGTTGATATCTCGGTGCATTTTTAAGCTAGCGCAAATCTGATAACACAGATCGACGCAGCTTAAAAATCCGCATCGAATGCACTATACTACATTGAGAAACGCTTAATACAAAAATTAGTTATGATCGTTTGAAAAATGATGCATTAGTGTATGTTGAGTTTCCATGTACACTCAACATTGCTTCCAAAAACATTTTGACAAAAATTTTTTTGAGAAATTTCAAAATAATTTAGCAAAAAGTAGATGTTTTTAGATCCCATTTTTCAAAGCAAAGACGATGGACAATGTTATTCAACGAAAAAATTAATTCTTCAGGGTGAAAATCGAAGATATAAGTGTGAACATATATCAGTTGATATCTCGGTGCATTTTTAAGTTAGCGCAAATCTGATAACACAAATCGACGCAGCTTAAAAATCCGCATCGAATGCACTATACTACATTGAGAAACGCTTAATACAAAAATTAGTTATGATCGTTTGAAAAATGATGCAATAGTGTATGTTGAGTTTCCATGTACACTCAACATTGCTTCCAAAAACATTTTGACAAAAATTTTTTCGAAACATTTCAAAATAATTTAGCAAAAAGTAGAAGTTTTTAGATTCCTTTTTTCAAGGCAAAGACGATGGACAATGTTATTCAACGAAAAAATTAATTCTTCAGGGAGAAAATCGAGGATATAAGTGTGAACTTATATCAGTTGATATCTCGGTGCATTTTTAAGCTAGCGCAAATCTGATAACACAAATCGACGCAGCTCAAAAATCCGCATCGAATGCACTATACTACATTGAGAAACGCTTAATACAAAAATTAGTTATGATCGTTTGAAAAATGATGCATTAGTGTATGTTGAGTTTCCATGTACACTCAACATTGCTTCCAAAAACATTTTGACAAAAATTTTTTCGAAAAATTTCAAAATAATTTAGCAAAAAGTAGATGTTTTTAGATTCCTTTTTTTGAGGCAAAGACGATGGACAATGTTATTCAACGAAAAAATTAATTCTTCAGGGAGAAAATCGAGGATATAAGTGTGAACTTATATCAGTTGATATCTCGGTGCATTTTTAAGCTAGCGCAAATCTGATAACACAGATCGACGCAGCTTAAAAATCCGCATCGAATGCACTATACTACATTGAGAAACGCTTAATACAAAAATTTGTTATGATCGTTTGAAAAATGATGCATTAGTGTATGTTGAGTTTCCATGTACACTCAACATTGCTTCCAAAAACATTTTGACAAAAATTTTTTCGAAACATTTCAAAATAATTTAGCAAAAAGTAGATGTTTTTAGATTCCTTTTTTCAAGGCAAAGACGATGGACAATGTTATTCAACGAAAAAATTAATTCTTCAGGGAGAAAATCGAGGATATAAGTGTGAACTTATATCAGTTGATATCTCGGTGCATTTTTAAGCTAGCGCAAATCTGATAACACAAATCGACGCAGCTTAAAAATCCGCATCGAATGCACTATACTACATTGAGAAACGCTTAATACAAAAATTAGTTATGATCGTTTGAAAAATGATGCATTAGTGTATGTTGAGTTTCCATGTACACTCAACATTGCTTCCAAAAACATTTTGACAAAAATTTTTTCGAAAAATTTCAAAATAATTTAGCAAAAAGTAGATGTTTTTAGATTTCATTTTTCAAGGCAAAGACGATAGACAATGTTATTCAACGAAAAAACTAATTCTTCAGGGTGAAAATCGAGGATATAAGTGTGAACTTATATCAGTTGATATCTCGGTGCATTTTTAAGCTAGCGCAAATCTGATAACACAGATCGACGCAGCTTAAAAATCCGCATCGAATGCACTATACTACATTGAGAAACGCTTAATACAAAAATTAGTTATGATCGTTTGAAAAATGATGCATTAGTGTATGTTGAGTTTCCATGTACACTCAACATTGCTTCCAAAAACATTTTGACAAAAATTTTTTTGAAAAATTTCAAAATAATTTAGCAAAAAGTAGATGTTTTTAGATCCCATTTTTCAAAGCAAAGACGATGGACAATGTTATTCAACGAAAAAATTAATTCTTCAGGGTGAAAATCGAGGATATAAGTGTGAACTTATATCAGTTGATATCTCGGTGCATTTTTAAGTTAGCGCAAATCTGATAACACAGATCGACGCAGCTTAAAAATTCGGATCGAATGCACTATACTACATTGAGAAACGCTTAATACAAAAATTAGTTATGATCGTTTGAAAAATGATGCATTAGTGTATGTTGAGTTTCCATGTACACTCAACATTGCTTCCAAAAACATTTTGACAAAAATTTTTTCGAAAAATTTCAAAATAATTTAGCAAAAAGTAGATGTTTTTAGATTTCATTTTTCAAGGCAAAGACGATAGACAATGTTATTCAACGAAAAAATTAATTCTTCAGGGTGAAAATCGAGGATATAAGTGTGAACTTATATCAATTGATATCTCGGTGCATTTTTAAGCTAGCGCAAATCTGATAACACAGATCGACGCAGCTTAAAAATCCGCATCGAATGCACTATACTACATTGAGAAACGCTTAATACAAAAATTTGTTATGATCGTTTGAAAAATGATGCATTAGTGTATGTTGAGTTTCCATGTACACTCAACATTGCTTCCAAAAACATTTTGACAAAAATTTTTTCGAAACATTTTAAAATAATTTAGCAAAAAGTAGATGTTTTTAGATTCCTTTTTTCAAGGCAAAGACGATGGACAATGTTATTCAACGAAAAAATTAATTCTTCAGGGTGAAAATCGAGGATATAAGTGTGAACTTATATCAGTTGATATCTCGGTCCATTTTTAAGCTAGCGCAAATCTGATAACACAGATCGACGCAGCTTAAAAATCCGCATCGAATGCACTATACTACATTGAGAAACGCTTAATACAAAAAATAGTTATGATCGTTTGAAAAATGATGCATTAGTGTATGTTGAGTTTCCATGTACACTCAACATTGCTTCCGAAAACATTTTGACAAAAATTTTTTCGAAAAATTTCAAAATAATTTAGCAAAAAGTAGATGTTTTTAGATTTCATTTTTCAAGGCAAAGACGATAGACAATGTTATTCAACGAAAAAATTAATTCTTCAGGGTGAAAATCGAGGATATAAGTGTGAACTTATATCAGTTGATATCTCGGTGCATTTTTAAGTTAGCGCAAATCTGATAACACAGATCGACGCAGCTTAAAAATTCGGATCGAATGCACTATACTACATTGAGAAACGCTTAATACAAAAATTAGTTATGATCGTTTGAAAAATGATGCATTAGTGTATGTTGAGTTTCCATGTACACTCAACATTGCTTCCGAAAACATTTTGACAAAAATTTTTTCGAAAAATTCCAAAATAATTTAGCAAAAAGTAGATGTTTTTAGATTTCATTTTTCAAGGCAAAGACGATAGACAATGTTATTCAACGAAAAAATTAATTCTTCAGGGTGAAAATCGAGGATATAAGTGTGAACTTATATCAGTTGATATCTCGGTGCATTTTTAAGTTAGCGCAAATCTGATAACACAGATCGACGCAGCTTAAAAATTCGGATCGAATGCACTATACTACATTGAGAAACGCTTAATACAAAAATTAGTTATGATCGTTTGAAAAATGATGCATTAGTGTATGTTGAGTTTCCATGTACACTCAACATTGCTTCCAAAAACATTTTGACAAAAATTTTTTCGAAAAATTTCAAAATAATTTAGCAAAAAGTAGATGTTTTTAGATTCCATTTTTCAAGGCAAAGACAATGGACAATGTTATTCAACGAAAAAAATGATTCTTCAGGGTGAAAATCGAGGATATAAGTGTGAACTTATATCAGTTGATATCTCGGTGCATTTTTAAGCTAGCGTAAATATGATAACACAGATCTACGCAGCTTAAAAATCCGCATCGAATGCACTATACTACATTGAGAAACGCTTAATACAAAAATTTGTTATGATCGTTTG
This sequence comes from Auanema rhodensis, assembly GCA_964057225.1. Taxonomy (NCBI): domain Eukaryota; kingdom Metazoa; phylum Nematoda; class Chromadorea; order Rhabditida; family Rhabditidae; genus Auanema; species Auanema rhodense. Next base: position 805,005 of record OZ059895.1, read on the forward strand.
AAAAATGATGCATTAGTGTATGTTGAGTTTCCATGTACACTCAACATTGCTTCCAAAAACATTTTGACAAAAATTTTTTCGAAACATTTCAAATTAATTTAGCAAAAAGTAGATGTTTTTAGATTCCTTTTTTCAAGGCAAAGACGATGGACAATGTTATTCAACGAAAAAATTAATTCTTCAGGGTAAAAATCGAGGATATAAGTGTGAACTTATATCAGTTGATATCTCGGTGCATTTTTAAGCTAGCGTAAATATGATAACACAGATCGACGCAGCTTAAAAATCCGCATCGAATGCACTATACTACATTGAGAAACGCTTAATACAAAAATTTGTTATGATCGTTTGAAAATGATGCATTAGTGTATGTTGAGTTTCCATGTACACTCAACATTGCTTCCAAAAACATTTTGACAAAAATTTTTTCGAAACATTTCAAATTAATTTAGCAAAAAGTAGATGTTTTTAGATTCCTTTTTTCAAGGCAAAGACGATGGACAATGTTATTCAACGAAAAAATTAATTCTTCAGGGTAAAAATCGAGGATATAAGTGTGAACTTATATCAGTTGATATCTCGGTGCATTTTTAAGCTAGCGCAAATCTGATAACACAAATCGACGCAGCTTAAAAATCCGCATCGAATGCACTATACTACATTGAGAAACGCTTAATACAAAAATTAGTTATGATCGTTTGAAAAATGATGCATTAGTGTATGTTGAGTTTCCATGTACACTCAACATTGCTTCCAAAAACATTTTGACAAAAATTTTTTCGAAAAATTTCAAAATAATTTAGCAAAAAGTAGATGTTTTTAGATTTCATTTTTCAAGGCAAAGACGATAGACAATGTTATTCAACGAAAAAATTAATTCTTCAGGGTGAAAATCGAGGATATAAGTGTGAACTTATATCAGTTGATATCTCGGTGCATTTTTAAGCTAGCGCAAATCTGATAACACAAATCGACGCAGCTTAAAAATCCGCATCGAATGCACTATACTACATTGAGAAACGCTTAATACAAAAATTAGTTATGATCGTTTGAAAAATGATGCATTAGTGTATGTTGAGTTTCCATGTACACTCAACATTGCTTCCAAAAACATTTTGACAAAAATTTTTTCGAAAAATTTCAAAATAATTTAGCAAAAAGTAGATGTTTTTAGATTTCATTTTTCAAGGCAAAGACGATAGACAATGTTATTCAACGAAAAAATTAATTCTTCAGGGTGAAAATCGAGGATATAAGTGTGAACTTATATCAATTGATATCTCGGTGCATTTTTAAGCTAGCGCAAATCTGATAACACAGATCGACGCAGCTTAAAAATCCGCATCGAATGCACTATACTACATTGAGAAACGCTTAATACAAAAATTTGTTATGATCGTTTGAAAAATGATGCATTAGTGTATGTTGAGTTTCCATGTACACTCAACATTGCTTCCAAAAACATTTTGACAAAAATTTTTTCGAAACATTTCAAAATAATTTAGCAAAAAGTAGATGTTTTTAGATTCCTTTTTTCAAGGCAAAGACGATGGACAATGTTATTCAACGAAAAAATCAATTCTTCAGGGTGAAAATCGAGGATATAAGTGTGAACTTATATCAGTTGATATCTCGGTCCATTTTTAAGCTAGCGCAAATCTGATAACACAGATCGACGCAGCTTAAAAATCCGCATCGAATGCACTATACTACATTGAGAAACGCTTAATACAAAAAATAGTTATGATCGTTTGAAAAATGATGCATTAGTGTATGTTGAGTTTCCATGTACACTCAACATTGCTTCCGAAAACATTTTGACAAAAATTTTTTCGAAAAATTTCAAAATAATTTAGCAAAAAGTAGATGTTTTTAGATTTCATTTTTCAAGGCAAAGACGATAGACAATGTTATTCAACGAAAAAATTAATTCTTCAGGGTGAAAATCGAGGATATAAGTGTGAACTTATATCAGTTGATATCTCGGTGCATTTTTAAGTTAGCGCAAATCTGATAACACAGATCGACGCAGCTTAAAAATTCGGATCGAATGCACTATACTACATTGAGAAACGCTTAATACAAAAATTAGTTATGATCGTTTGAAAAATGATGCATTAGTGTATGTTGAGTTTCCATGTACACTCAACATTGCTTCCGAAAACATTTTGACAAAAATTTTTTCGAAAAATTTCAAAATAATTTAGCAAAAAGTAGATGTTTTTAGATTTCATTTTTCAAGGCAAAGACGATAGACAATGTTATTCAACGAAAAAATTAATTCTTCAGGGTGAAAATCGAGGATATAAGTGTGAACTTATATCAGTTGATATCTCGGTGCATTTTTAAGTTAGCGCAAATCTGATAACACAGATCGACGCAGCTTAAAAATTCGGATCGAATGCACTATACTACATTGAGAAACGCTTAATACAAAAATTAGTTATGATCGTTTGAAAAATGATGCATTAGTGTATGTTGAGTTTCCATGTACACTCAACATTGCTTCCAAAAACATTTTGACAAAAATTTTTTCGAAAAATTTCAAAATAATTTAGCAAAAAGTAGATGTTTTTAGATTCCATTTTTCAAGGCAAAGACAATGGACAATGTTATTCAACGAAAAAAATGATTCTTCAGGGTGAAAATCGAGGATATAAGTGTGAACTTATATCAGTTGATATCTCGGTGCATTTTTAAGCTAGCGTAAATATGATAACACAGATCGACGCAGCTTAAAAATCCGCATCGAATGCACTATACTACATTGAGAAACGCTTAATACAAAAATTTGTTATGATCGTTTGAAAAATGATGCATTAGTGTATGTTGAGTTTCCATGTACACTCAACATTGCTTCCAAAAACATTTTGACAAAAATTTTTTCGAAAAATTTCAAAATAATTTAGCAAAAAGTAGATGTTTTTAGATTTCATTTTTCAAGGCAAAGACGATAGACAATGTTATTCAACGAAAAAATTAATTCTTCAGGGTGAAAATCGAGGATATAAGTGTGAACTTATATCAATTGATATCTCGGTGCATTTTTAAGCTAGCGCAAATCTGATAACACAGATCGACGCAGCTTAAAAATCCGCATCGAATGCACTATACTACATTGAGAAACGCTTAATACAAAAATTTGTTATGATCGTTTGAAAAATGATGCATTAGTGTATGTTGAGTTTCCATGTACACTCAACATTGCTTCCAAAAACATTTTGACAAAAATTTTTTCGAAACATTTTAAAATAATTTAGCAAAAAGTAGATGTTTTTAGATTCCTTTTTTCAAGGCAAAGACGATGGACAATGTTATTCAACGAAAAAATTAATTCTTCAGGGTGAAAATCGAGGATATAAGTGTGAACTTATATCAGTTGATATCTCGGTCCATTTTTAAGCTAGCGCAAATCTGATAACACAGATCGACGCAGCTTAAAAATCCGCATCGAATGCACTATACTACATTGAGAAACGCTTAATACAAAAAATAGTTATGATCGTTTGAAAAATGATGCATTAGTGTATGTTGAGTTTCCATGTACACTCAACATTGCTTCCGAAAACATTTTGACAAAAATTTTTTCGAAAAATTTCAAAATAATTTAGCAAAAAGTAGATGTTTTTAGATTTCATTTTTCAAGGCAAAGACGATAGACAATGTTATTCAACGAAAAAATTAATTCTTCAGGGTGAAAATCGAGGATATAAGTGTGAACTTATATCAGTTGATATCTCGGTGCATTTTTAAGTTAGCGCAAATCTGATAACACAGATCGACGCAGCTTAAAAATTCGGATCGAATGCACTATACTACATTGAGAAACGCTTAATACAAAAATTAGTTATGATCGTTTGAAAAATGATGCATTAGTGTATGTTGAGTTTCCATGTACACTCAACATTGCTTCCGAAAACATTTTGACAAAAATTTTTTCGAAAAATTCCAAAATAATTTAGCAAAAAGTAGATGTTTTTAGATTTCATTTTTCAAGGCAAAGACGATAGACAATGTTATTCAACGAAAAAATTAATTCTTCAGGGTGAAAATCGAGGATATAAGTGTGAACTTATATCAGTTGATATCTCGGTGCATTTTTAAGTTAGCGCAAATCTGATAACACAGATCGACGCAGCTTAAAAATTCGGATCGAATGCACTATACTACATTGAGAAACGCTTAATACAAAAATTAGTTATGATCGTTTGAAAAATGATGCATTAGTGTATGTTGAGTTTCCATGTACACTCAACATTGCTTCCAAAAACATTTTGACAAAAATTTTTTCGAAAAATTTCAAAATAATTTAGCAAAAAGTAGATGTTTTTAGATTCCATTTTTCAAGGCAAAGACAATGGACAATGTTATTCAACGAAAAAAATGATTCTTCAGGGTGAAAATCGAGGATATAAGTGTGAACTTATATCAGTTGATATCTCGGTGCATTTTTAAGCTAGCGTAAATATGATAACACAGATCTACGCAGCTTAAAAATCCGCATCGAATGCACTATACTACATTGAGAAACGCTTAATACAAAAATTTGTTATGATCGTTTGAAAAATGATGCATTAGTGTATGTTGAGTTTCCATGTACACTCAACATTGCTTCCAAAAACATTTTGACAAAAATTTTTTCGAAACATTTCAAATTAATTTAGCAAAAAGTAGATGTTTTTAGATTCCTTTTTTCAAGGCAAAGACGATGGACAATGTTATTCAACGAAAAAATTAATTCTTCAGGGTAAAAATCGAGGATATAAGTGTGAACTTATATCAGTTGATATCTCGGTGCATTTTTAAGCTAGCGTAAATATGATAACACAGATCGACGCAGCTTAAAAATCCGCATCGAATGCACTATACTACATTGAGAAACGCTTAATACAAAAATTTGTTATGATCGTTTGAAAATGATGCATTAGTGTATGTTGAGTTTCCATGTACACTCAACATTGCTTCCAAAAACATTTTGACAAAAATTTTTTCGAAACATTTCAAATTAATTTAGCAAAAAGTAGATGTTTTTAGATTCCTTTTTTCAAGGCAAAGACGATGGACAATGTTATTCAACGAAAAAATTAATTCTTCAGGGTAAAAATCGAGGATATAAGTGTGAACTTATATCAGTTGATATCTCGGTGCATTTTTAAGCTAGCGCAAATCTGATAACACAAATCGACGCAGCTTAAAAATCCGCATCGAATGCACTATACTACATTGAGAAACGCTTAATACAAAAATTAGTTATGATCGTTTGAAAAATGATGCATTAGTGTATGTTGAGTTTCCATGTACACTCAACATTGCTTCCAAAAACATTTTGACAAAAATTTTTTCGAAAAATTTCAAAATAATTTAGCAAAAAGTAGATGTTTTTAGATTTCATTTTTCAAGGCAAAGACGATAGACAATGTTATTCAACGAAAAAATTAATTCTTCAGGGTGAAAATCGAGGATATAAGTGTGAACTTATATCAGTTGATATCTCGGTGCATTTTTAAGCTAGCGCAAATCTGATAACACAAATCGACGCAGCTTAAAAATCCGCATCGAATGCACTATACTACATTGAGAAACGCTTAATACAAAAATTAGTTATGATCGTTTGAAAAATGATGCATTAGTGTATGTTGAGTTTCCATGTACACTCAACATTGCTTCCAAAAACATTTTGACAAAAATTTTTTCGAAAAATTTCAAAATAATTTAGCAAAAAGTAGATGTTTTTAGATTTCATTTTTCAAGGCAAAGACGATAGACAATGTTATTCAACGAAAAAATTAATTCTTCAGGGTGAAAATCGAGGATATAAGTGTGAACTTATATCAATTGATATCTCGGTGCATTTTTAAGCTAGCGCAAATCTGATAACACAGATCGACGCAGCTTAAAAATCCGCATCGAATGCACTATACTACATTGAGAAACGCTTAATACAAAAATTTGTTATGATCGTTTGAAAAATGATGCATTAGTGTATGTTGAGTTTCCATGTACACTCAACATTGCTTCCAAAAACATTTTGACAAAAATTTTTTCGAAACATTTCAAAATAATTTAGCAAAAAGTAGATGTTTTTAGATTCCTTTTTTCAAGGCAAAGACGATGGACAATGTTATTCAACGAAAAAATCAATTCTTCAGGGTGAAAATCGAGGATATAAGTGTGAACTTATATCAGTTGATATCTCGGTCCATTTTTAAGCTAGCGCAAATCTGATAACACAGATCGACGCAGCTTAAAAATCCGCATCGAATGCACTATACTACATTGAGAAACGCTTAATACAAAAAATAGTTATGATCGTTTGAAAAATGATGCATTAGTGTATGTTGAGTTTCCATGTACACTCAACATTGCTTCCGAAAACATTTTGACAAAAATTTTTTCGAAAAATTTCAAAATAATTTAGCAAAAAGTAGATGTTTTTAGATTTCATTTTTCAAGGCAAAGACGATAGACAATGTTATTCAACGAAAAAATTAATTCTTCAGGGTGAAAATCGAGGATATAAGTGTGAACTTATATCAGTTGATATCTCGGTGCATTTTTAAGTTAGCGCAAATCTGATAACACAGATCGACGCAGCTTAAAAATTCGGATCGAATGCACTATACTACATTGAGAAACGCTTAATACAAAAATTAGTTATGATCGTTTGAAAAATGATGCATTAGTGTATGTTGAGTTTCCATGTACACTCAACATTGCTTCCGAAAACATTTTGACAAAAATTTTTTCGAAAAATTTCAAAATAATTTAGCAAAAAGTAGATGTTTTTAGATTTCATTTTTCAAGGCAAAGACGATAGACAATGTTATTCAACGAAAAAATTAATTCTTCAGGGTGAAAATCGAGGATATAAGTGTGAACTTATATCAGTTGATATCTCGGTGCATTTTTAAGTTAGCGCAAATCTGATAACACAGATCGACGCAGCTTAAAAATTCGGATCGAATGCACTATACTACATTGAGAAACGCTTAATACAAAAATTAGTTATGATCGTTTGAAAAATGATGCATTAGTGTATGTTGAGTTTCCATGTACACTCAACATTGCTTCCAAAAACATTTTGACAAAAATTTTTTCGAAAAATTTCAAAATAATTTAGCAAAAAGTAGATGTTTTTAGATTCCATTTTTCAAGGCAAAGACAATGGACAATGTTATTCAACGAAAAAAATGATTCTTCAGGGTGAAAATCGAGGATATAAGTGTGAACTTATATCAGTTGATATCTCGGTGCATTTTTAAGCTAGCGTAAATATGATAACACAGATCGACGCAGCTTAAAAATCCGCATCGAATGCACTATACTACATTGAGAAACGCTTAATACAAAAATTTGTTATGATCGTTTGAAAAATGATGCATTAGTGTATGTTGAGTTTCCATGTACACTCAACATTGCTTCCAAAAACATTTTGACAAAAATTTTTTCGAAACATTTCAAATTAATTTAGCAAAAAGTAGATGTTTTTAGATTCCTTTTTTCAAGGCAAAGACGATGGACAATGTTATTCAACGAAAAAATTAATTCTTCAGGGTAAAAATCGAGGATATAAGTGTGAACTTATATCAGTTGATATCTCGGTGCATTTTTAAGCTAGCGCAAATCTGATAACACAAATCGACGCAGCTTAAAAATCCGCATCGAATGCACTATACTACATTGAGAAACGCTTAATACAAAAATTAGTTATGATCGTTTGAAAAATGATGCATTAGTGTATGTTGAGTTTCCATGTACACTCAACATTGCTTCCAAAAACATTTTGACAAAAATTTTTTCGAAAAATTTCAAAATAATTTAGCAAAAAGTAGATGTTTTTAGATTTCATTTTTCAAGGCAAAGACGATAGACAATGTTATTCAACGAAAAAATTAATTCTTCAGGGTGAAAATCGAGGATATAAGTGTGAACTTATATCAGTTGATATCTCGGTGCATTTTTAAGCTAGCGCAAATCTGATAACACAAATCGACGCAGCTTAAAAATCCGCATCGAATGCACTATACTACATTGAGAAACGCTCAATACAAAAATTAGTTATGATCGTTTGAAAAATGATGCATTAGTGTATGTTGAGTTTCCATGTACACTCAACATTGCTTCCAAAAACATTTTGACAAAAATTTTTTCGAAAAATTTCAAAATAATTTAGCAAAAAGTAGATGTTTTTAGATTTCATTTTTCAAGGCAAAGACGATAGACAATGTTATTCAACGAAAAAATTAATTCTTCAGGGTGAAAATCGAGGATATAAGTGTGAACTTATATCAATTGATATCTCGGTGCATTTTTAAGCTAGCGCAAATCTGATAACACAGATCGACGCAGCTTAAAAATCCGCATCGAATGCACTATACTACATTGAGAAACGCTTAATACAAAAATTAGTTATGATCGTTTGAAAAATGATGCATTAGTGTATGTTGAGTTTCCATGTACACTCAACATTGCTTCCAAAAACATTTTGACAAAAATTTTTTCGAAAAATTTCAAAATAATTTAGCAAAAAGTAGATGTTTTTAGATTTCATTTTTCAAGGCAAAGACGATAGACAATGTTATTCAACGAAAAAATTAATTCTTCAGGGTGAAAATCGAGGATATAAGTGTGAACTTATATCAGTTGATATCTCGGTGCATTTTTAAGCTAGCGCAAATCTGATAACACAAATCGACGCAGCTTAAAAATCCGCATCGAATGCACTATACTACATTGAGAAACGCTCAATACAAAAATTAGTTATGATCGTTTGAAAAATGATGCATTAGTGTATGTTGAGTTTCCATGTACACTCAACATTGCTTCCAAAAACATTTTGACAAAAATTTTTTCGAAAAATTTCAAAATAATTTAGCAAAAAGTAGATGTTTTTAGATTTCATTTTTCAAGGCAAAGACGATAGACAATGTTATTCAACGAAAAAATTAATTCTTCAGGGTGAAAATCGAGGATATAAGTGTGAACTTATATCAATTGATATCTCGGTGCATTTTTAAGCTAGCGCAAATCTGATAACACAGATCGACGCAGCTTAAAAATCCGCATCGAATGCACTATACTACATTGAGAAACGCTTAATACAAAAATTTGTTATGATCGTTTGAAAAATGATGCATTAGTGTATGTTGAGTTTCCATGTACACTCAACATTGCTTCCAAAAACATTTTGACAAAAATTTTTTCGAAACATTTCAAAATAATTTAGCAAAAAGTAGATGTTTTTAGATTCCTTTTTTCAAGGCAAAGACGATGGACAATGTTATTCAACGAAAAAATTAATTCTTCAGGGTGAAAATCGAGGATATAAGTGTGAACTTATATCAGTTGATATCTCGGTCCATTTTTAAGCTAGCGCAAATCTGATAACACAGATCGACGCAGCTTAAAAATCCGCATCGAATGCACTATACTACATTGAGAAACGCTTAATACAAAAAATAGTTATGATCGTTTGAAAAATGATGCATTAGTGTATGTTGAGTTTCCATGTACACTCAACATTGCTTCCAAAAACATTTTGACAAAAATTTTTTCGAAAAATTTCAAAATAATTTAGCAAAAAGTAGATGTTTTTAGATTTCATTTTTCAAGGCAAAGACGATAGACAATGTTATTCAACGAAAAAATTAATTCTTCAGGGTAAAAATCGAGGATATAAGTGTGAACTTATATCAGTTGATATCTCGGTGCATTTTTAAGTTAGCGCAAATCTGATAACACAGATCGACGCAGCTTAAAAATTCGGATCGAATGCACTATACTACATTGAGAAACGCTTAATACAAAAATTAGTTATGATCGTTTGAAAAATGATGCATTAGTGTATGTTGAGTTTCCATGTACACTCAACATTGCTTCCGAAAACATTTTGACAAAAATTTTTTCGAAAAATTTCAAAATAATTTAGCAAAAAGTAGATGTTTTTAGATTTCATTTTTCAAGGCAAAGACGATAGACAATGTTATTCAACGAAAAAATTAATTCTTCAGGGTGAAAATCGAGGATATAAGTGTGAACTTATATCAGTTGATATCTCGGTGCATTTTTAAGTTAGCGCAAATCTGATAACACAGATCGACGCAGCTTAAAAATTCGGATCGAATGCACTATACTACATTGAGAAACGCTTAATACAAAAATTAGTTATGATCGTTTGAAAAATGATGCATTAGTGTATGTTGAGTTTCCATGTACACTCAACATTGCTTCCAAAAACATTTTGACAAAAATTTTTTCGAAAAATTTCAAAATAATTTAGCAATAAGTAGATGTTTTTAGATTCCATTTTTCAAGGCAAAGACAATGGACAATGTTATTCAACGAAAAAAATGATTCTTCAGGGTGAAAATCGAGGATATAAGTGTGAACTTATATCAGTTGATATCTCGGTGCATTTTTAAGCTAGCGTAAATATGATAACACAGATCGACGCAGCTTAAAAATCCGCATCGAATGCACTATACTACATTGAGAAACGCTTAATACAAAAATTTGTTATGATCGTTTGAAAAATGATGCATTAGTGTATGTTGAGTTTCCATGTACACTCAACATTGCTTCCAAAAACATTTTGACAAAAATTTTTTCGAAACATTTCAAATTAATTTAGCAAAAAGTAGATGTTTTTAGATTCCTTTTTTCAAGGCAAAGACGATGGACAATGTTATTCAACGAAAAAATTAATTCTTCAGGGTAAAAATCGAGGATATAAGTGTGAACTTATATCAGTTGATATCTCGGTGCATTTTTAAGCTAGCGCAAATCTGATAACACAAATCGACGCAGCTTAAAAATCCGCATCGAATGCACTATACTACATTGAGAAACGCTTAATACAAAAATTAGTTATGATCGTTTGAAAAATGATGCATTAGTGTATGTTGAGTTTCCATGTACACTCAACATTGCTTCCAAAAACATTTTGACAAAAATTTTTTCGAAAAATTTCAAAATAATTTAGCAAAAAGTAGATGTTTTTAGATTTCATTTTTCAAGGCAAAGACGATAGACAATGTTATTCAACGAAAAAATTAATTCTTCAGGGTGAAAATCGAGGATATAAGTGTGAACTTATATCAGTTGATATCTCGGTGCATTTTTAAGCTAGCGCAAATCTGATAACACAGATCGACGCAGCTTAAAAATCCGCATCGAATGCACTATACTACATTGAGAAACGCTTAATACAAAAATTTGTTATGATCGTTTGAAAAATGATGCATTAGTGTATGTTGAGTTTCCATGTACACTCAACATTGCTTCCAAAAACATTTTGACAAAAATTTTTTCGAAACATTTCAAAATAATTTAGCAAAAAGTAGATGTTTTTAGATTCCTTTTTTCAAGGCAAAGACGATGGACAATGTTATTCAACGAAAAAATTAATTCTTCAGGGTGAAAATCGAGGATATAAGTGTGAACTTATATCAGTTGATATCTCGGTCCATTTTTAAGCTAGCGCAAATCTGATAACACAGATCGACGCAGCTTAAAAATCCGCATCGAATGCACTATACTACATTGAGAAACGCTTAATACAAAAATTAGTTATGATCGTTTGAAAAATGATGCATTAGTGTATGTTGAGTTTCCATGTACACTCAACATTGCTTCCGAAAACATTTTGACAAAAATTTTTTCGAAAAATTTCAAAATAATTTAGCAAAAAGTAGATGTTTTTAGATTTCATTTTTCAAGGCAAAGACGATAGACAATGTTATTCAACGAAAAAATTAATTCTTCAGGGTGAAAATCGAGGATATAAGTGTGAACTTATATCAGTTGATATCTCGGTGCATTTTTAAGTTAGCGCAAATCTGATAACACAGATCGACGCAGCTTAAAAATTCGGATCGAATGCACTATACTACATTGAGAAACGCTTAATACAAAAATTAGTTATGATCGTTTGAAAAATGATGCATTAGTGTATGTTGAGTTTCCATGTACACTCAACATTGCTTCCAAAAACATTTTGACAAAAATTTTTTCGAAAAATTTCAAAATAATTTAGCAAAAAGTAGATGTTTTTAGATTCCATTTTTCAAGGCAAAGACAATGGACAATGTTATTCAACGAAAAAAATGATTCTTCAGGGTGAAAATCGAGGATATAAGTGTGAACTTATATCAGTTGATATCTCGGTGCATTTTTAAGCTAGCGTAAATATGATAACACAGATCGACGCAGCTTAAAAATCCGCATCGAATGCACTATACTACATTGAGAAACGCTTAATACAAAAATTTGTTATGATCGTTTGAAAAATGATGCATTAGTGTATGTTGAGTTTCCATGTACACTCAACATTGCTTCCAAAAACATTTTGACAAAAATTTTTTCGAAACATTTCAAATTAATTTAGCAAAAAGTAGATGTTTTTAGATTCCTTTTTTCAAGGCAAAGACGATGGACAATGTTATTCAACGAAAAAATTAATTCTTCAGGGTAAAAATCGAGGATATAAGTGTGAACTTATATCAGTTGATATCTCGGTGCATTTTTAAGCTAGCGCAAATCTGATAACACAAATCGACGCAGCTTAAAAATCCGCATCGAATGCACTATACTACATTGAGAAACGCTTAATACAAAAATTAGTTATGATCGTTTGAAAAATGATGCATTAGTGTATGTTGAGTTTCCATGTACACTCAACATTGCTTCCAAAAACATTTTGACAAAAATTTTTTCGAAAAATTTCAAAATAATTTAGCAAAAAGTAGATGTTTTTAGATTTCATTTTTCAAGGCAAAGACGATAGACAATGTTATTCAACGAAAAAATTAATTCTTCAGGGTGAAAATCGAGGATATAAGTGTGAACTTATATCAGTTGATATCTCGGTGCATTTTTAAGTTAGCGCAAATCTGATAACACAGATCGACGCAGCTTAAAAATTCGGATCGAATGCACTATACTACATTGAGAAACGCTTAATACAAAAATTTGTTATGATCGTTTGAAAAATGATGCATTAGTGTATGTTGAGTTTCCATGTACACTCAACATTGCTTCCAAAAACATTTTGACAAAAATTTTTTCGAAAAATTTCAAAATAATTTAGCAAAAAGTAGATGTTTTTAGATTCCTTTTTTCAAGGCAAAGACGATGGACAATGTTATTCAACGAAAAAATTAATTCTTCAGGGTGAAAATCGAGGATATAAGTGTGAACTTATATCAGTTGATATCTCGGTGCATTTTTAAGCTAGCGCAAATCTGATAACACAAATCGACGCAGCTTAAAAATCCGCATCGAATGCACTATACTACATTGAGAAACGCTTAATACAAAAATTAGTTATGATCGTTTGAAAAATGATGCATTAGTGTATGTTGAGTTTCCATGTACACTCAACATTGCTTCCGAAAACATTTTGACAAAAATTTTTTCGAAAAATTTCAAAATAATTTAGCAAAAAGTAGATGTTTTTAGATTTCATTTTTCAAGGCAAAGACGATAGACAATGTTATTCAACGAAAAAATTAATTCTTCAGGGTGAAAATCGAGGATATAAGTGTGAACTTATATCAGTTGATATCTCGGTGCATTTTTAAGCTAGCGCAAGAATATGGCTATAGATACTAAAATGAATAGTATAAATAAAGATAAATATATAATATAATTTATATAAAATATTAAGATAACAATTATTCATGAAAAAATTAAATAAAATGAATAATTTGAATAAAATGACCCATTGATAAAACAATCCATAGTAATCGCGCTCCATTTAGAGATTGTTGGTAAACAGTGAACTGTTGATAATCAACTACCGTAATCTGATTAAAACAATATTTAGTTGTTTTTTTGTCCTAAAATTATTGTGATAAGGAATTTTTTTATATTTTTTTCAGTTTGGAATTTTCTCTTGAATTTTTTTGTATTTTTTTTTGTTTTTTTAAATAAATCTTTTTCTTTTTATTTTTCGTTCTTTGATTTGGGGGCCGAACCGGTCTTCACTATTTTATTGTTTGGGTTGAGCTAATTGCTCATATAACCCTGTTTGAAAGCTCGAATAGAGTTTGGTGAAAAAGTCACTGCTACCTGAATAGGGTTCTGTTTGTATTCATTCAATTTTGTTTGGTATTTGCCGAATAAAAGTGAAGTTTACAGAACAATTATCATTTGACAGTGTTGGTAACAACAGTGTCTCTTGGTTTATTGTTGTACGGTTGTTTTTGGTTAAAGTGTTTACTTTTAAACACTTTTTCTGATTTCTTCCGCTGTGAACTACATTCAGAACTTGGGTAGTAGTAACTAATATCAAGTAAATTCAATTTTCTTGATATAAGTGCTTGTTTGATTCTTTCAAATAGCAATAAATTAGTAGAGGAATTTCTAGTAATTTTTTTTCATTGATAGGTGAAATGTCATTTGTGAATGAATTGCTCGATATGGACTTCGAGAGCGCATTTGAAGAGGTAATGTTGAATTCATTCATCTCTGAAATATTATCGGCTATTGAGCCGTTGAATGATTGTTTACGTAAAGATTTTACGGAAAAAATCAGAAATTCTGCTGAGAAAAGGAGAGCAGAGCAGAAAGTTGCTAATTTGATAAACTCAATGAAGCAAAATTTAGCTAGTGAATTGCGAAAAGGGCAAAATTGGAGATTTATCCAGTCCATTATTACAGTAATGAACAAGAGTGGGCTCAAAAAGCCTTCAGAGTTGGGTAATACTCTGAAGTTAGCTGATAAACGAGCGGAAACAACTAAATTCATTTGTGAGATTTTCCAACTCAATGAAAGTGAGATAGTGGACGAGATGAGGGCGATTAATAGTACTATGAAAGATTTATGCGATTTTTTCAAATGTGATAAAAAATCTTTGAAGCATGAAATATTTAATAGTTTTAATTTGCAGAGATCAGCAGCTATCGAGAGCCAAGCGCAATTAGCTATGGCGGATATGATGATTGATGACAAAGCAGCAGGTAAAATAGAAGAGGAAAATTCTGAAATTGAATATATTTTACAGTTGCATCGACAGAAGGAGTTGAGAACAACTCAGAAATGGTTGACGGATGTTCAACAGGAACAGGAAAAAAAGAGGAATTAGACTCCAAGGGTGAGTCATCTTTGCCTTTTAATGGACTCAGCGCGCAGAATGAAGCGTTTTTGGACATAATGCGAGCGCAATTGCTGCCTGATGTTCCAAGTTTTTCGAGTGGGTCGTTCGAGAAATGGAACCATTTTGTAGAAGGGTTTCACCTGAAATACCCAAAAAGCACGTTGTCGGCAAGCGGCCGCAGAACGCTGTTTGTAGAAAAATTAAGAGGAGAGGCGAGAGATAGGTATGATGAGTTGCCTGAAATAATCAGAAACAGTTCGCTCGACAAAATAATAGAGGAACTGAATAAGCAACATGAGTATTCTAAGAGAGCAAGTAGGTTAGATGCCATAGCTGCTCTTAAATCTTTGAAGTTTGACAACAATAGCAATCTAATAAGCTTTTGTAAGAAACTAGAAGAAACTTCTAGGAAGGCTTACCCCGGATTGTCTATGTCAAAGTTATCGTTCACAAGAGCTCAAGTCTTGTATGAGGTACTCAGAGAATGTACTTGTGCATTACAAGTACTTGAGACAATAGAGACTAGTGAAGAAGGGGAGGTGTATGAGAAAGTGAAAGAGGTCGCTTTACGTTGTGAAAGAAATAAGCGCATTCACTACAATCAGCATAGAAAGGACAGAATACCTGAAGTAAACCTGCCCAGGCTGAGATTTTTGAAGCAGAATAATACTGCTAGTGGTCAACACATGACCAATCGTGACAGTTACGTAACTGAAAAGGTTCGTAATTTTCCACAGAGAAAAGAAGTTATTTGTTACATATGTAACAGAAGTGGTCATATAGCAACACATTGTGCTGAAAGAAAACGACCATCAGACAATTCTAAAAGAATTGAACAAGAACAGAACAATATGGGTTCTGTTATGAATAAGCAAGCTGTTGCATGGAACAAAACTATCAAAACATGCAACAACAGCTATGATGCAAAATTGATTGGTGAGCAGAGTTTACTACCTATGTTAATCTGCAGCATGAGAAATAAAAAAGTTCTTATTGACACGGGATCGCAAATATCAGTGATGTCGTCACAAGCTCTAGTTAATTTGATGAATGAAGGGGTTGACTTAGATAGAAGTGTAACTCAACTTCCTTGGAATGGAGATAAGTTCATAGCGAATGCCTCGGGTACGCGAATGAATTTTGTTGGAGCAATAAGCTGTGAAGTTTATTGCTCAGAAAGTAAAAAAACTGCACAAGTATGTTTTTTGGTGAGAAAAAGTAGAGATGATTCTATACTTATTGGTACGAATGCCCTGAAAGATTTGGGCATATCTTTGAAGTTTTATAGAAAGGAGGCCATAGCCTTACAGAGAGTTTATATACCTGCGAATAAAAGTAGAACGTTACAAATCTCATGTGACGAGCAGAAAGATAGCTTACTGGTATCCCATAGGAGTGATATACTCACGGGAATATGTAAAGTGGACACCAATAGTTCCACTACAGTGATTGTGGCTAACATGACATGCCAGCCAACCACGATAAAGAAAGGAGAGATTGTCGGTAAATGGGAGTCCGAGAATTGGACTGAAAAGCTGACTGCACTGAATGACGAATTGAAAACCGAATCAATTGATGTGTTAGAGATGCGTATGTTAGATCAATACGCTAAACCAACAGATCCGGTTGGAAGAGCAGAAAAAGTCATTGCTGTCTTAGAAGAGAAAAGTGGTGTAACCTTTGATCCAAAGGTCAAGGACCTTTTAGAAGAATATTCATCGATATTTGCGTTGGTTGATGCTGATCTGCAACAAACAAATATTGTCACTATGAATATTGATACGGGAGATGCGAGTCCTATTCGTCAAAAAGTACGACCAGTGCCGTTTGGTATAAAAAATGAGTTTAGAGGTATTATAAAAGACCTATTACAAAGAGGGGTTATAGAACCTAGCCAAAGCGCATGGGCAAGCCCTGTAGTCTTAGTAGAGAAAAAAGACAAATCTATCAGACTCTGTATAGATTATAGAGAATTGAATAAGGTCCTGAAACTAGATGCTTATCCAATACCAACGATAGATATCATTCTTAGATCGATGAACGGGAAGAAAATATTTTCCACATTTGATCTATCGTCGGGGTTTTGGCAAATAAAACTTTCCGAAGAAGATAAAGAAAAAACATCTTTCGTGACCAGCGAAGGATCTTTTCAATTTGTGGTATGTCCTTTTGGCTTAGCAACTAGTCCACCAACATTCCAAAGAATGATGGACAAAGCTCTGGGAGATTTACTCAAAAGTAATGAAGTTTTTCTTTATATAGACGATATAATGATTGCAACAGATACTTTCGAAAGACATTTTGAAGTTATGAAGAATGTTTTTGAAGCGCTGAAACAAGCAAATTTATCGTTGAAAGCGGTTAAGTGTAAACTTTTACAAAACGAAGTGGATTATTTGGGCCACAAAGTAAACGGAGAAGGTATTCACGCCGATCCGAATAAAATTGAGGCAATTTTAAAATATCCCTTACCAAATACGATTGCTGAATTAAGAACATTCTTGGGAATGGCGTCGTATTACAGAAAATTTGTGCTAAATTTCGCTGCTATTGCTAAACCAATGCACGAAATGACAAGTGAAAAAAGTAAATGGGAATGGACCCAAGAGAGAAAAGAGGCTTTTGAAGTTCTAAAGAAAAAGCTTACTCAAGCTCCTGTACTAATACAGCCTGACTGGGAAGGTGCAAATAGCGGTAAAAACCCATATATTATATACACTGATGCGTGTGCATCTGGTGTAGGAGCGGTGTTATGTCAAAAAGCAAAAGATAATTTTTTACACCCGATTGCCTTCGTTTCTAAAGGTTTGTCAAAAGCGGAAAAAAATTATCATGTAACAGATTTAGAAGCTCTGGCTATTGTATTTGCGCTAGAGAAGTTTCAATATTACATTTATAATACTGAAAAAACAGTTGTGAAAACTGATCATCAACCATTGACATGTCTGTTCAAGAAGACAGCAAGTGGGAGAATGTTGAGATGGAGCCTGATTGTACAGCGATACAGAATAACTATTGAGTACGTCAAAGGAAAAGGAAATGTTATAGCGGATGCATTATCGCGAGGTGTTCCAGTCCAAGATAATTTTGATCTTGAAAGTGACTCAGATATAAAATATATTTGTTCGTTACAAATGAGAGATAATATAGCTGAATTGATGATGGATGAAAATTACAAAAATATTATCAATCTCAGAAGTGATGAAAAACTCACAGAGAGAATTTTTCTGCCAAAACTGGCACATAAACTATTTGTCGGTGATTTTCTAATTTCAAAAGAAAACTTGTATTATATCAACGAGAAGGGTGAGAAATTATTAGTCATTCCTCCGTCAAAAAGATATGACATATATAAAGAAGCTCATGAAGGATTATTTGGAGCTCATTTTGGACCGAAAAAAATTATACGTTCTCTAAAGAGACAATTTTTTTGGGACGGTCTGGATTCAGATGTACGGAAATGGCATAGTGAGTGCAAAAAGTGTTTTTTAGCAAATAGTCGAACGAGTCCAGTTCCACTATTACAGCCTTATAGAACGGAAAAACCATTCGAATTGGTTGGGATTGATGTGATGGATCTGGGTCGAACAACATCAAACAATCGTTATGTTGTTGCTATAATAGATCACTTCAGTAAATGGTTAGGTGCATATGCTGTACCAGACAAATCAGCAGCAACTATAGCAAATGTGATAGTTGTAAAATGGATTTGTGAAGGGGCGAAATGGCCTAAGAAATTTTTATCCGATAAAGGAACTGAATTTTTGAACAAAGTAGTAGATGAAATAAAAAGAATCACAAATATTGAATGGATTACTACTATGGGTTATAACCCAAGGGAAAATGGTATAACTGAACGAGTTAATCAGACTATTCAAAGAGCGTTGAAAAAAGCAGGTAATAGTCCTTCAGAATGGGATAAACTTTTACCATTTGTGACGTATGCTTACAACACAACGCCTCATGAAGCAACAGGCGAATCCCCATTTTTCATTTTACATGGGTTTGAACCTTATCTAGTGTCTAACATTGTCGAACCTGACAAACCAAAACTAGTAGAATATGAACTGGATGAATACAAAGTAGATCTTCTAGAAGGGTTTCGGTTATCAAGGAAACTCGCCATTGAAAAAAATGATCAGGAACGCGAAAAGTTCAAAATGTATTATGATTCTAAGAAAAGTAAACAACAAATGGTTTTCCACATCGGAGATAGAGTTTACTTAAAAATTATCAATGAAAAACATAAGCATGTTAATAAAAAATTGGTAAATAATTTACGAGGTCCATATCGGATTATTGAGTGTTATAAGACATCTGCTCTTATAACAGAATTAACAGGGAAAAATGAACCCATAAAAATTCAGTATGATTTGTTAGTGAAACTCCCTAGTGCAATAGATGACATACCAGTTGAGACTAAAAAGAAAAGGAAACAGACCAAAATTAATGAGCTCTATTGCAGGAATATCACCATCACTCATAAAGACGCTTGTCACCCTTTATATGAGTGTGATGGAAAATACGTGATGCCTGATGGAAACCATCAAATGTGCTCCTTTAAAACTGCTACGTATGGCGATATATTGGATAACAGATGTCCAACATTATTGAGAGGAATCAGAGTAAAGAACACGTTTCGTCTAGCGCAGTTTTTATGCATCATGAAAGATCCAAGAATTTGGATATCCGAAAAGATTAATTTTATCAATAGGATGAACGTACATCCGGATGCGGAAAGCATGGCTGAAGCGATCTTAATTCAAAAAAAATTTTGTTTACATGCAAAAGTCAATTTCTCGGTAATCGAGAATTTTCATATCTCTTGTTCAAATAACGTTGAATTTAATATGTCAGCAGATGACATTTCCAAAGCTTTTTTGTTGGCTGCTGAAAAAATAGCCCGTGTTGTAAAACCTTCTAAAAAAGATGTGCTTTTTGTACCGAAAAGAATGAACGCGGTAAACGACTTATACTTTCCATTTGGTGACTGTATAGTCTATGAAAATTTGACTGGAGAAGTCATCCCTAAGTTGTTGAATTATAATAATGTTAGGTATGTATTGGTTGTAGTGCCTGTGATTTGTGAAGAAGATGAGATTAGTAAGATAACAAAACAGTTGGGGAGATTAGGATGTGCCCTAGAATCCCAGATTTTGTTAATAAGTCCTATCGCAAGATATGACGATAATAAATTTTTTGAAAGTATGAGAACGTGGCAGAAGGTCCATGAAATGTTCGCAGCTGAGAGCGCTACTCTTAATAATAAATTGTGGGTCCAGTACATAGGGTGTCGAGGAGACGATCTTGCGCTTGTTACTAACTACTGGTTTGCCGGTGGGCCGTTACCATATCAGAAATCTTCTGATCGTATTTTGTTTGAGCATGTAAAAAGTTTTTTTGCAATGCTACAAAAAAAATTGCTATCTGTGGGTGTCGCATCTATGCTAAATAGAATTGAAAGGCGGAAACAAAAGCCAGCGACAAATATAAAGCCATATGAGAAATTCTCTTATAAGAAGAATTCTGCGAATTTGCACAAAACCCATAAGCCTCAACAACAGTTTAAAAAAACAGCACCATAACTATTTTCTTGTTGAAATTTGAATTTTCTCATGTATGTTGTAAATGTTTATTTTTAGTGTTCTTTTTAATGAAACTGTTAAACTATTGAATAAATAGTAATAAGAAGAATTTTTTCTCGGGACGAGAAATTTGAGAGGCCGGGGATGTCAAGAATATGGCTATAGATACTAAAATGAATAGTATAAATAAAGATAAATATATAATATAATTTATATAAAATATTAAGATAACAATTATTCATGAAAAAATTAAATAAAATGAATAATTTGAATAAAATGACCCATTGATAAAACAATCCATAGTAATCGCGCTCTATTTAGAGATTGTTGGTAAACAGTGAACTGTTGATAATCAACTACCGTAATCTGATTAAAACAATATTTAGTTGTTTTTTTGTCCTAAAATTATTGTGATAAGGAATTTTTTTATATTTTTTTCAGTTTGGAATTTTCTCTTGAATTTTTTTGTATTTTTTTTTGTTTTTTTAAATAAATCTTTTTCTTTTTATTTTTCGTTCTTTGATTGCAAATCTGATAACACAGATCGACGCAGCTTAAAAATCCGCATCGAATGCACTATACTACATTGAGAAACGCTTAATACAAAAATTTGTTATGATCGTTTGAAAAATGATGCATTAGTGTATGTTGAGTTTCCATGTACACTCAACATTGCTTCCAAAAACATTTTGACAAAAATTTTTTCGAAACATTTCAAAATAATTTAGCAAAAAGTAGATGTTTTTAGATTCCTTTTTTCAAGGCAAAGACGATGGACAATGTTATTCAACGAAAAAATTAATTCTTCAGGGTGAAAATCGAGGATATAAGTGTGAACTTATATCAGTTGATATCTCGGTGCATTTTTAAGCTAGCGCAAATCTGATAACACAGATCGACGCAGCTTAAAAATCCGCATCGAATGCACTATACTACATTGAGAAACGCTTAATACAAAAATTAGTTATGATCGTTTGAAAAATGATGCATTAGTGTATGTTGAGTTTCCATGTACACTCAACATTGCTTCCAAAAACATTTTGACAAAAATTTTTTCGAAAAATTTCAAAATAATTTAGCAAAAAGTAGATGTTTTTAGATTTCATTTTTCAAGGCAAAGACGATAGACAATGTTATTCAACGAAAAAATTAATTCTTCAGGGTGAAAATCGAGGATATAAGTGTGAACTTATATCAGTTGATATCTCGGTGCATTTTTAAGCTAGCGCAAATCTGATAACACAGATCGACGCAGCTTAAAAATCCGCATCGAATGCACTATACTACATTGAGAAACGCTTAATACAAAAATTAGTTATGATCGTTTGAAAAATGATGCATTAGTGTATGTTGAGTTTCCATGTACACTCAACATTGCTTCCAAAAACATTTTGACAAAAATTTTTTCGAAAAATTTCAAAATAATTTAGCAAAAAGTAGATGTTTTTAGATTCCTTTTTTCAAGGCAAAGACGATGGACAATGTTATTCAACGAAAAAATTAATTCTTCAGGGTAAAAATCGAGGATATAAGTGTGAACTTATATCAGTTGATATCTCGGTGCATTTTTAAGCTAGCGCAAATCTGATAACACAAATCGACGCAGCTTAAAAATCCGCATCGAATGCACTATACTACATTGAGAAACGCTTAATACAAAAATTAGTTATGATCGTTTGAAAAATGATGCATTAGTGTATGTTGAGTTTCCATGTACACTCAACATTGCTTCCAAAAACATTTTGACAAAAATTTTTTCGAAAAATTTCAAAATAATTTAGCAAAAAGTAGATGTTTTTAGATTTCATTTTTCAAGGCAAAGACGATAGACAATGTTATTCAACGAAAAAATTAATTCTTCAGGGTAAAAATCGAGGATATAAGTGTGAACTTATATCAGTTGATATCTCGGTGCATTTTTAAGCTAGCGCAAATCTGATAACACAAATCGACGCAGCTTAAAAATCCGCATCGAATGCACTATACTACATTGAGAAACGCTTAATACAAAAATTAGTTATGATCGTTTGAAAAATGATGCATTAGTGTATGTTGAGTTTCCATATACACTTAACATTGCTTCCAAAAACATTTTGACAAAAATTTTTTCGAAAAATTTCAAAATAATTTAGCAAAAAGTAGATGTTTTTAGATTTCATTTTTCAAGGCAAAGACGATAGACAATGTTATTCAACGAAAAAATTAATTCTTCAGGGTGAAAATCGAGGATATAAGTGTGAACTTATATCAGTTGATATCTCGGTGCATTTTTAAGCTAGCGCAAATCTGATAACACAGATCGACGCAGCTTAAAAATCCGCATCGAATGCACTATACTACATTGAGAAACGCTTAATACAAAAATTTGTTATGATCGTTTGAAAAATGATGCATTAGTGTATGTTGAGTTTCCATGTACACTCAACATTGCTTCCAAAAACATTTTGACAAAAATTTTTTCGAAAAATTTCAAAATAATTTAGCAAAAAGTAGATGTTTTTAGATTTCATTTTTCAAGGCAAAGACGATAGACAATGTTATTCAACGAAAAAATTAATTCTTCAGGGTGAAAATCGAGGATATAAGTGTGAACTTATATCAGTTGATATCTCGGTGCATTTTTAAGCTAGCGCAAATCTGATAACACAGATCGACGCAGCTTAAAAATCCGCATCGAATGCACTATACTACATTGAGAAACGCTTAATACAAAAATTTGTTATGATCGTTTGAAAAATGATGCATTAGTGTATGTTGAGTTTCCATGTACACTCAACATTGCTTCCAAAAACATTTTGACAAAAATTTTTTCGAAACATTTCAAAATAATTTAGCAAAAAGTAGATGTTTTTAGATTCCTTTTTTCAAGGCAAAGACGATGGACAATGTTATTCAACGAAAAAATTAATTCTTCAGGGTGAAAATCAAGGATATAAGTGTGAACTTATATCAGTTGATATCTCGGTGCATTTTTAAGCTAGCGCAAATCTGATAACACAGATCGACGCAGCTTAAAAATCCGCATCGAATGCACTATACTACATTGAGAAACGCTTAATACAAAAATTAGTTATGATCGTTTGAAAAATGATGCATTAGTGTATGTTGAGTTTCCATGTACACTCAACATTGCTTCCAAAAACATTTTGACAAAAATTTTTTCGAAAAATTTCAAAATAATTTAGCAAAAAGTAGATGTTTTTAGATTTAATTTTTCAAGGCAAAGACGATAGACAATGTTATTCAACGAAAAAATTAATTCTTCAGGGTGAAAATCGAGGATATAAGTGTGAACTTATATCAGTTGATATCTCGGTGCATTTTTAAGCTAGCGCAAATCTGATAACACAGATCGACGCAGCTTAAAAATCCGCATCGAATGCACTATACTACATTGAGAAACGCTTAATACAAAAATTAGTTATGATCGTTTGAAAAATGATGCATTAGTGTATGTTGAGTTTCCATGTACACTCAACATTGCTTCCAAAAACATTTTGACAAAAATTTTTTCGAAAAATTTCAAAATAATTTAGCAAAAAGTAGATGTTTTTAGATTCCTTTTTTCAAGGCAAAGACGATGGACAATGTTATTCAACGAAAAAATTAATTCTTCAGGGTAAAAATCGAGGATATAAGTGTGAACTTATATCAGTTGATATCTCGGTGCATTTTTAAGCTAGCGCAAATCTGATAACACAAATCGACGCAGCTTAAAAATCCGCATCGAATGCACTATACTACATTGAGAAACGCTTAATACAAAAATTAGTTATGATCGTTTGAAAAATGATGCATTAGTGTATGTTGAGTTTCCATGTACACTCAACATTGCTTCCAAAAACATTTTGACAAAAATTTTTTCGAAAAATTTCAAAATAATTTAGCAAAAAGTAGATGTTTTTAGATTTCATTTTTCAAGGCAAAGACGATAGACAATGTTATTCAACGAAAAAATTAATTCTTCAGGGTGAAAATCGAGGATATAAGTGTGAACTTATATCAGTTGATATCTCGGTGCATTTTTAAGCTAGCGCAAATCTGATAACACAGATCGACGCAGCTTAAAAATCCGCATCGAATGCACTATACTACATTGAGAAACGCTTAATACAAAAATTAGTTATGATCGTTTGAAAAATGATGCATTAGTGTATGTTGAGTTTCCATGTACACTCAACATTGCTTCCAAAAACATTTTGACAAAAATTTTTTCGAAAAATTTCAAAATAATTTAGCAAAAAGTAGATGTTTTTAGATTCCTTTTTTCAAGGCAAAGACGATGGACAATGTTATTCAACGAAAAAATTAATTCTTCAGGGTAAAAATCGAGGATATAAGTGTGAACTTATATCAGTTGATATCTCGGTGCATTTTTAAGCTAGCGCAAATCTGATAACACAAATCGACGCAGCTTAAAAATCCGCATCGAATGCACTATACTACATTGAAAAACGCTTAATACAAAAATTAGTTATGATCGTTTGAAAAATGATGCATTAGTGTATGTTGAGTTTCCATGTACACTCAACATTGCTTCCAAAAACATTTTGACAAAAATTTTTTCGAAAAATTTCAAAATAATTTAGCAAAAAGTAGATGTTTTTAGATTTCATTTTTCAAGGCAAAGACGATAGACAATGTTATTCAACGAAAAAATTAATTCTTCAGGGTGAAAATCGAGGATATAAGTGTGAACTTATATCAGTTGATATCTCGGTGCATTTTTAAGCTAGCGCAAATCTGATAACACAAATCGACGCAGCTTAAAAATCCGCATCGAATGCACTATACTACATTGAGAAACGCTTAATACAAAAATTAGTTATGATCGTTTGAAAAATGATGCATTAGTGTATGTTGAGTTTCCATGTACACTCAACATTGCTTCCAAAAACATTTTGACAAAAATTTTTTCGAAAAATTTCAAAATAATTTAGCAAAAAGTAGATGTTTTTAGATTTCATTTTTCAAGGCAAAGACGATAGACAATGTTATTCAACGAAAAAATTAATTCTTCAGGGTGAAAATCGAGGATATAAGTGTGAACTTATATCAGTTGATATCTCGGTGCATTTTTAAGCTAGCGCAAATCTGATAACACAAATCGACGCAGCTTAAAAATCCGCATCGAATGCACTATACTACATTGAGAAACGCTTAATACAAAAATTAGTTATGATCGTTTGAAAAATGATGCATTAGTGTATGTTGAGTTTCCATGTACACTCAACATTGCTTCCGAAAACATTTTGACAAAAATTTTTTCGAAAAATTTCAAAATAATTTAGCAAAAAGTAGATGTTTTTAGATTTCATTTTTCAAGGCAAAGACGATAGACAATGTTATTCAACGAAAAAATTAATTCTTCAGGGTGAAAATCGAGGATATAAGTGTGAACTTATATCAGTTGATATCTCGGTGCATTTTTAAGCTAGCGCAAATCTGATAACACAGATCGACGCAGCTTAAAAATCCGCATCGAATGCACTATACTACATTGAGAAACGCTTAATACAAAAATTTGTTATGATCGTTTGAAAAATGATGCATTAGTGTATGTTGAGTTTCCATGTACACTCAACATTGCTTCCAAAAACATTTTGACAAAAATTTTTTCGAAACATTTCAAAATAATTTAGCAAAAAGTAGATGTTTTTAGATTCCTTTTTTCAAGGCAAAGACGATGGACAATGTTATTCAACGAAAAAATTAATTCTTCAGGGTGAAAATCGAGGATATAAGTGTGAACTTATATCAGTTGATATCTCGGTGCATTTTTAAGCTAGCGCAAATCTGATAACACAAATCGACGCAGCTTAAAAATCCGCATCGAATGCACTATACTACATTGAGAAACGCTTAATACAAAAATTAGTTATGATCGTTTGAAAAATGATGCATTAGTGTATGTTGAGTTTCCATGTACACTCAACATTGCTTCCAAAAACATTTTGACAAAAATTTTTTCGAAAAATTTCAAAATAATTTAGCAAAAAGTAGATGTTTTTAGATTTCATTTTTCAAGGCAAAGACGATAGACAATGTAATTCAACGAAAAAATTAATTCTTCAGGGTGAAAATCGAGGATATAAGTGTGAACTTATATCAGTTGATATCTCGGTGCATTTTTAAGTTAGCGCAAATCTGATAACACAGATCGACGCAGCTTAAAAATCCGCATCGAATGCACTATACTACATTGAGAAACGCTTAATACAAAAATTTGTTATGATCGTTTGAAAAATGATGCATTAGTGTATGTTGAGTTTCCATGTACACTCAACATTGCTTCCAAAAACATTTTGACAAAAATTTTTTCGAAACATTTCAAAATAATTTAGCAAAAAGTAGATGTTTTTAGATTCCTTTTTTCAAGGCAAAGACGATGGACAATGTTATTCAACGAAAAAATTAATTCTTCAGGGTGAAAATCGAGGATATAAGTGTGAACTTATATCAGTTGATATCTCGGTGCATTTTTAAGCTAGCGCAAATCTGATAACACAGATCGACGCAGCTTAAAAATCCGCATCGAATGCACTATACTACATTGAGAAACGCTTAATACAAAAATTAGTTATGATCGTTTGAAAAATGATGCATTAGTGTATGTTGAGTTTCCATGTACACTCAACATTGCTTCCAAAAACATTTTGACAAAAATTTTTTCGAAAAATTTCAAAATAATTTAGCAAAAAGTAGATGTTTTTAGATTTCATTTTTCAAGGCAAAGACGATAGACAATGTTATTCAACGAAAAAATTAATTCTTCAGGGTGAAAATCGAGGATATAAGTGTGAACTTATATCAGTTGATATCTCGGTGCATTTTTAAGCTAGCGCAAATCTGATAACACAGATCGACGCAGCTTAAAAATCCGCATCGAATGCACTATACTACATTGAGAAACGCTTAATACAAAAATTAGTTATGATCGTTTGAAAAATGATGCATTAGTGTATGTTGAGTTTCCATGTACACTCAACATTGCTTCCAAAAACATTTTGACAAAAATTTTTTCGAAAAATTTCAAAATAATTTAGCAAAAAGTAGATGTTTTTAGATTTCATTTTTCAAGGCAAAGACGATAGACAATGTTATTCAACGAAAAAATTAATTCTTCAGGGTGAAAATCGAGGATATAAGTGTGAACTTATATCAGTTGATATCTCGGTGCATTTTTAAGCTAGCGCAAATCTGATAACACAAATCGACGCAGCTTAAAAATCCGCATCGAATGCACTATACTACATTGAGAAACGCTTAATACAAAAATTAGTTATGATCGTTTGAAAAATGATGCATTAGTGTATGTTGAGTTTCCATGTACACTCAACATTGCTTCCAAAAACATTTTGACAAAAATTTTTTCGAAACATTTCAAAATAATTTAGCAAAAAGTAGATGTTTTTAGATTCCTTTTTTCAAGGCAAAGACGATGGACAATGTTATTCAACGAAAAAATTAATTCTTCAGGGTGAAAATCGAGGATATAAGTGTGAACTTATATCAGTTGATATCTCGGTGCATTTTTAAGCTAGCGCAAATCTGATAACACAGATCGACGCAGCTTAAAAATCCGCATCGAATGCACTATACTACATTGAGAAACGCTTAGTACAAAAATTAGTTATGATCGTTTGAAAAATGATGCATTAGTGTATGTTGAGTTTCCATGTACACTCAACATTGCTTCCAAAAACATTTTGACAAAAATTTTTTCGAAAAATTTCAAAATAATTTAGCAAAAAGTAGATGTTTTTAGATTTCATTTTTCAAGGCAAAGACGATAGACAATGTTATTCAACGAAAAAATTAATTCTTCAGGGTGAAAATCGAGGATATAAGTGTGAACTTATATCAGTTGATATCTCGGTGCATTTTTAAGCTAGCGCAAATCTGATAACACAGATCGACGCAGCTTAAAAATCCGCATCGAATGCACTATACTACATTGAGAAACGCTTAATACAAAAATTAGTTATGATCGTTTGAAAAATGATGCATTAGTGTATGTTGAGTTTCCATGTACACTCAACATTGCTTCCAAAAACATTTTGACAAAAATTTTTTCGAAAAATTTCAAAATAATTTAGCAAAAAGTAGATGTTTTTAGATTTCATTTTTTAAGGCAAAGACGATAGACAATGTTATTCAACGAAAAAATTAATTCTTCAGGGTGAAAATCGAGGATATAAGTGTGAACTTATATCAGTTGATATCTCGGAGCATTTTTAAGCTAGCGCAAATCTGATAACACAGATCGACGCAGCTTAAAAATCCGCATCGAATGCACTATACTACATTGAGAAACGCTTAATACAAAAATTTGTTATGATCATTTGAAAAATGATGCATTAGTGTATGTTGAGTTTCCATGTACACTCAACATTGCTTCCAAAAACATTTTGACAAAAATTTTTTCGAAACATTTCAAAATAATTTAGCAAAAAGTAGATGTTTTTAGATTCCTTTTTTCAAGGCAAAGACGATGGACAATGTTATTCAACGAAAAAATCAATTCTTCAGGGTGAAAATCGAGGATATAAGTGTGAACTTATATCAGTTGATATCTCGGTGCATTTTTAAGCTAGCGCAAATCTGATAACACAGATCGACGCAGCTTAAAAATCCGCATCGAATGCACTATACTACATTGAGAAACGCTTAATACAAAAATTAGTTATGATCGTTTGAAAAATGATGCATTAGTGTATGTTGAGTTTCCATGTACACTCAACATTGCTTCCAAAAACATTTTGACAAAAATTTTTTCGAAAAATTTCAAAATAATTTAGCAAAAAGTAGATGTTTTTAGATTTCATTTTTCAAGGCAAAGACGATAGACAATGTTATTCAACGAAAAAATTAATTCTTCAGGGTGAAAATCGAGGATATAAGTGTGAACTTATATCAGTTGATATCTCGGTGCATTTTTAAGCTAGCGCAAATCTGATAACACAGATCGACGCAGCTTAAAAATCCGCATCGAATGCACTATACTACATTGAGAAACGCTTAATACAAAAATTAGTTATGATCATTTGAAAAATGATGCATTAGTGTATGTTGAGTTTCCATGTACACTCAACATTGCTTCCAAAAACATTTTGACAAAAATTTTTTCGAAAAATTTCAAAATAATTTAGCAAAAAGTAGATGTTTTTAGATTTCATTTTTCAAGGCAAAGACGATAGACAATGTTATTCAACGAAAAAATTAATTCTTCAGGGTAAAAATCGAGGATATAAGTGTGAACTTATATCAGTTGATATCTCGGTGCATTTTTAAGCTAGCGCAAATCTGATAACACAGATCGACGCAGCTTAAAAATCCGCATCGAATGCACTATACTACATTGAGAAACGCTTAATACAAAAATTAGTTATGATCGTTTGAAAAATGATGCATTAGTGTATGTTGAGTTTCCATGTACACTCAACATTGCTTCCAAAAACATTTTGACAAAAATTTTTTCGAAAAATTTCAAAATAATTTAGCAAAAAGTAGATGTTTTTAGATTTCATTTTTCAAGGCAAAGACGATAGACAATGTTATTCAACGAAAAAATTAATTCTTCAGGGTGAAAATCGAGGATATAAGTGTGAACTTATATCAGTTGATATCTCGGTGCATTTTTAAGCTAGCGCAAATCTGATAACACAAATCGACGCAGCTTAAAAATCCGCATCGAATGCACTATACTACATTGAGAAACGCTTAATACAAAAATTAGTTATGATCGTTTGAAAAATGATGCATTAGTGTATGTTGAGTTTCCATGTACACTCAACATTGCTTCCAAAAACATTTTGACAAAAATTTTTTCGAAACATTTCAAAATAATTTAGCAAAAAGTAGATGTTTTTAGATTCCTTTTTTCAAGGCAAAGACGATGGACAATGTTATTCAACGAAAAAATTAATTCTTCAGGGTGAAAATCGAGGATATAAGTGTGAACTTATATCAGTTGATATCTCGGTGCATTTTTAAGCTAGCGCAAATCTGATAACACAGATCGACGCAGCTTAAAAATCCGCATCGAATGCACTATACTACATTGAGAAACGCTTAATACAAAAATTTGTTATGATCGTTTGAAAAATGATGCATTAGTGTATGTTGAGTTTCCATGTACACTCAACATTGCTTCCAAAAACATTTTGACAAAAATTTTTTCGAAACATTTCAAAATAATTTAGCAAAAAGTAGATGTTTTTAGATTCCTTTTTTCAAGGCAAAGACGATGGACAATGTTATTCAACGAAAAAATTAATTCTTCAGGGTGAAAATCGAGGATATAAGTGTGAACTTATATCAGTTGATATCTCGGTGCATTTTTAAGCTAGCGCAAATCTGATAACACAGATCGACGCAGCTTAAAAATCCGCATCGAATGCACTATACTACATTGAGAAACGCTTAATACAAAAATTTGTTATGATCGTTTGAAAAATGATGCATTAGTGTATGTTGAGTTTCCATGTACACTCAACATTGCTTCCAAAAACATTTTGACAAAAATTTTTTCGAAACATTTCAAAATAATTTAGCAAAAAGTAGATGTTTTTAGATTCCTTTTTTCAAGGCAAAGACGATGGACAATGTTATTCAACGAAAAAATTAATTCTTCAGGGTGAAAATCGAGGATATAAGTGTGAACTTATATCAGTTGATATCTCGGTGCATTTTTAAGCTAGCGCAAATCTGATAACACAAATCGACGCAGCTTAAAAATCCGCATCGAATGCACTATACTACATTGAGAAACGCTTAATACAAAAATTAGTTATGATCGTTTGAAAAATGATGCATTAGTGTATGTTGAGTTTCCATGTACACTCAACATTGCTTCCAAAAACATTTTGACAAAAATTTTTTCGAAACATTTCAAAATAATTTAGCAAAAAGTAGATGTTTTTAGATTCCTTTTTTCAAGGCAAAGACGATGGACAATGTTATTCAACGAAAAAATTAATTCTTCAGGGTGAAAATCGAGGATATAAGTGTGAACTTATATCAGTTGATATCTCGGTGCATTTTTAAGCTAGCGCAAATCTGATAACACAAATCGACGCAGCTTAAAAATCCGCATCGAATGCACTATACTACATTGAGAAATGCTTAATACAAAAATTAGTTATGATCGTTTGAAAAATGATGCATTAGTGTATGTTGAGTTTCCATGTACACTCAACATTGCTTCCAAAAACATTTTGACAAAAATTTTTTCGAAAAATTTCAAAATAATTTAGCAAAAAGTAGATGTTTTTAGATTTCATTTTTCAAGGCAAAGACGATAGACAATGTTATTCAACGAAAAAATTAATTCTTCAGGGTGAAAATCGAGGATATAAGTGTGAACTTATATCAGTTGATATCTCGGTGCATTTTTAAGCTAGCGCAAATCTGATAACACAGATCGACGCAGCTTAAAAATCCGCATCGAATGCACTATACTACATTGAGAAACGCTTAATACAAAAATTTGTTATGATCGTTTGAAAAATGATGCATTAGTGTATGTTGAGTTTCCATGTACACTCAACATTGCTTCCAAAAACATTTTGACAAAAATTTTTTCGAAACATTTCAAAATAATTTAGCAAAAAGTAGATGTTTTTAGATTCCTTTTTTCAAGGCAAAGACGATGGACAATGTTATTCAACGAAAAAATTAATTCTTCAGGGTGAAAATCGAGGATATAAGTGTGAACTTATATCAGTTGATATCTCGGTGCATTTTTAAGCTAGCGCAAATCTGATAACACAAATCGACGCAGCTTAAAAATCCGCATCGAATGCACTATACTACATTGAGAAACGCTTAATATAAAAATTGGTTATGATCGTTTGAAAAATGATGCATTAGTGTATGTTGAGTTTCCATGTACACTCAACATTGCTTCCAAAAACATTTTGACAAAAATTTTTTCGAAAAATTTCAAAATAATTTAGCAAAAAGTAGATGTTTTTAGATTTCATTTTTCAAGGCAAAGACGATAGACAATGTTATTCAACGAAAAAATTAATTCTTCAGGGTGAAAATCGAGGATATAAGTGTGAACTTATATCAGTTGATATCTCGGTGCATTTTTAAGCTAGCGCAAATCTGATAACACAGATCGACGCAGCTTAAAAATCCGCATCGAATGCACTATACTACATTGAGAAACGCTTAATACAAAAATTTGTTGTGATCGTTTGAAAAATGATGCATTAGTGTATGTTGAGTTTCCATGTACACTCAACATTGCTTCCAAAAACATTTTGACAAAAATTTTTTCGAAACATTTCAAAATAATTTAGCAAAAAGTAGATGTTTTTAGATTCCTTTTTTCAAGGCAAAGACGATGGACAATGTTATTCAACGAAAAAATTAATTCTTTAGGGTGAAAATCGAGGATATAAGTGTGAACTTATATCAGTTGATATCTCGGTGCATTTTTAAGCTAGCGCAAATCTGATAACACAAATCGACGCAGCTTAAAAATCCGCATCGAATGCACTATACTACATTGAGAAACGCTTAATACAAAAATTAGTTATGATCGTTTGAAAAATGATGCATTAGTGTATGTTGAGTTTCCATGTACACTCAACATTGCTTCCAAAAACATTTTGACAAAAATTTTTTCGAAACATTTCAAAATAATTTAGCAAAAAGTAGATGTTTTTAGATTCCTTTTTTCAAGGCAAAGACGATGGACAATGTTATTCAACGAAAAAATTAATTCTTCAGGGTGAAAATCGAGGATATAAGTGTGAACTTATATCAGTTGATATCTCGGTGCATTTTTAAGCTAGCGCAAATCTGATAACACAAATCGACGCAGCTTAAAAATCCGCATCGAATGCACTATACTACATTGAGAAACGCTTAATAAAAAAAATTAGTTATGATCGTTTGAAAAATGATGCATTAGTGTATGTTGAGTTTCCATGTACACTCAACATTGCTTCCAAAAACATTTTGACAAAAATTTTTTCGAAAAATTTCAAAATAATTTAGCAAAAAGTAGATGTTTTTAGATTTCATTTTTCAAGGCAAAGACGATAGACAATGTTATTCAACGAAAAAATTAATTCTTCAGGGTGAAAATCGAGGATATAAGTGTGAACTTATATCAGTTGATATCTCGGTGCATTTTTAAGCTAGCGCAAATCTGATAACACAAATCGACGCAGCTTAAAAATCCGCATCGAATGCACTATACTACATTGAGAAACGCTTAATACAAAAATTTGTTATGATCGTTTGAAAAATGATGCATTAGTGTATGTTGAGTTTCCATGTACACTCAACATTGCTTCCAAAAACATTTTGACAAAAATTTTTTCGAAACATTTCAAAATAATTTAGCAAAAAGTAGATGTTTTTAGATTCCTTTTTTCAAGGCAAAGACGATGGACAATGTTATTCAACGAAAAAATTAATTCTTCAGGGTGAAAATCGAGGATATAAGTGTGAACTTATATCAGTTGATATCTCGGTGCATTTTTAAGCTAGCGCAAATCTGATAACACAGATCGACGCAGCTTAAAAATCCGCATCGAATGCACTATACTACATCGAGAAACGCTTAATACAAAAATTTGTTATGATCGTTTGAAAAATGATGCATTAGTGTATGTTGAGTTTCCATGTACACTCAACATTGCTTCCAAAAACATTTTGACAAAAATTTTTTCGAAACATTTCAAAATAATTTAGCAAAAAGTAGATGTTTTTAGATTCCTTTTTTCAAGGCAAAGACGATGGACAATGTTATTCAACGAAAAAATTAATTCTTCAGGGTGAAAATCGAGGATATAAGTGTGAACTTATATCAGTTGATATCTCGGTGCATTTTTAAGCTAGCGCAAATCTGATAACACAAATCGACGCAGCTTAAAAATCCGCATCGAATGCACTATACTACATTGAGAAACGCTTAATAC
This sequence comes from Auanema rhodensis, assembly GCA_964057225.1. Lineage (NCBI taxonomy): Eukaryota > Metazoa > Nematoda > Chromadorea > Rhabditida > Rhabditidae > Auanema > Auanema rhodense. The sequence continues at coordinate 839,631 of OZ059895.1, forward strand.
AAAAATTAGTTATGATCGTTTGAAAAATGATGCATTAGTGTATGTTGAGTTTCCATGTACACTCAACATTGCTTCCAAAAACATTTTGACAAAAATTTTTTCGAAACATTTCAAAATAATTTAGCAAAAAGTAGATGTTTTTAGATTCCTTTTTTCAAGGCAAAGACGATGGACAATGTTATTCAACGAAAAAATTAATTCTTCAGGGTGAAAATCGAGGATATAAGTGTGAACTTATATCAGTTGATATCTCGGTGCATTTTTAAGCTAGCGCAAATCTGATAACACAAATCGACGCAGCTTAAAAATCCGCATCGAATGCACTATACTACATTGAGAAATGCTTAATACAAAAATTAGTTATGATCGTTTGAAAAATGATGCATTAGTGTATGTTGAGTTTCCATGTACACTCAACATTGCTTCCAAAAACATTTTGACAAAAATTTTTTCGAAAAATTTCAAAATAATTTAGCAAAAAGTAGATGTTTTTAGATTTCATTTTTCAAGGCAAAGACGATAGACAATGTTATTCAACGAAAAAATTAATTCTTCAGGGTGAAAATCGAGGATATAAGTGTGAACTTATATCAGTTGATATCTCGGTGCATTTTTAAGCTAGCGCAAATCTGATAACACAGATCGACGCAGCTTAAAAATCCGCATCGAATGCACTATACTACATTGAGAAACGCTTAATACAAAAATTTGTTATGATCGTTTGAAAAATGATGCATTAGTGTATGTTGAGTTTCCATGTACACTCAACATTGCTTCCAAAAACATTTTGACAAAAATTTTTTCGAAACATTTCAAAATAATTTAGCAAAAAGTAGATGTTTTTAGATTCCTTTTTTCAAGGCAAAGACGATGGACAATGTTATTCAACGAAAAAATTAATTCTTCAGGGTGAAAATCGAGGATATAAGTGTGAACTTATATCAGTTGATATCTCGGTGCATTTTTAAGCTAGCGCAAATCTGATAACACAAATCGACGCAGCTTAAAAATCCGCATCGAATGCACTATACTACATTGAGAAACGCTTAATATAAAAATTGGTTATGATCGTTTGAAAAATGATGCATTAGTGTATGTTGAGTTTCCATGTACACTCAACATTGCTTCCAAAAACATTTTGACAAAAATTTTTTCGAAAAATTTCAAAATAATTTAGCAAAAAGTAGATGTTTTTAGATTTCATTTTTCAAGGCAAAGACGATAGACAATGTTATTCAACGAAAAAATTAATTCTTCAGGGTGAAAATCGAGGATATAAGTGTGAACTTATATCAGTTGATATCTCGGTGCATTTTTAAGCTAGCGCAAATCTGATAACACAGATCGACGCAGCTTAAAAATCCGCATCGAATGCACTATACTACATTGAGAAACGCTTAATACAAAAATTTGTTGTGATCGTTTGAAAAATGATGCATTAGTGTATGTTGAGTTTCCATGTACACTCAACATTGCTTCCAAAAACATTTTGACAAAAATTTTTTCGAAACATTTCAAAATAATTTAGCAAAAAGTAGATGTTTTTAGATTCCTTTTTTCAAGGCAAAGACGATGGACAATGTTATTCAACAAAAAAATTAATTCTTTAGGGTGAAAATCGAGGATATAAGTGTGAACTTATATCAGTTGATATCTCGGTGCATTTTTAAGCTAGCGCAAATCTGATAACACAAATCGACGCAGCTTAAAAATCCGCATCGAATGCACTATACTACATTGAGAAACGCTTAATACAAAAATTAGTTATGATCGTTTGAAAAATGATGCATTAGTGTATGTTGAGTTTCCATGTACACTCAACATTGCTTCCAAAAACATTTTGACAAAAATTTTTTCGAAACATTTCAAAATAATTTAGCAAAAAGTAGATGTTTTTAGATTCCTTTTTTCAAGGCAAAGACGATGGACAATGTTATTCAACGAAAAAATTAATTCTTCAGGGTGAAAATCGAGGATATAAGTGTGAACTTATATCAGTTGATATCTCGGTGCATTTTTAAGCTAGCGCAAATCTGATAACACAAATCGACGCAGCTTAAAAATCCGCATCGAATGCACTATACTACATTGAGAAACGCTTAATAAAAAAAATTAGTTATGATCGTTTGAAAAATGATGCATTAGTGTATGTTGAGTTTCCATGTACACTCAACATTGCTTCCAAAAACATTTTGACAAAAATTTTTTCGAAAAATTTCAAAATAATTTAGCAAAAAGTAGATGTTTTTAGATTTCATTTTCCAAGGCAAAGACGATAGACAATGTTATTCAACGAAAAAATTAATTCTTCAGGGTGAAAATCGAGGATATAAGTGTGAACTTATATCAGTTGATATCTCGGTGCATTTTTAAGCTAGCGCAAATCTGATAACACAGATCGACGCAGCTTAAAAATCCGCATCGAATGCACTATACTACATTGAGAAACGCTTAATACAAAAATTAGTTATGATCGTTTGAAAAATGATGCATTAGTGTATGTTGAGTTTCCATGTACACTCAACATTGCTTCCAAAAACATTTTGACAAAAATTTTTTCGAAACATTTCAAAATAATTTAGCAAAAAGTAGATGTTTTTAGATTCCTTTTTTCAAGGCAAAGACGATGGACAATGTTATTCAACGAAAAAATTAATTCTTCAGGGTGAAAATCGAGGATATAAGTGTGAACTTATATCAGTTGATATCTCGGTGCATTTTTAAGCTAGCGCAAATCTGATAACACAAATCGACGCAGCTTAAAAATCCGCATCGAATGCACTATACTACATTGAGAAACGCTTAATAAAAAAAATTAGTTATGATCGTTTGAAAAATGATGCATTAGTGTATGTTGAGTTTCCATGTACACTCAACATTGCTTCCAAAAACATTTTGACAAAAATTTTTTCGAAAAATTTCAAAATAATTTAGCAAAAAGTAGATGTTTTTAGATTTCATTTTCCAAGGCAAAGACGATAGACAATGTTATTCAACGAAAAAATTAATTCTTCAGGGTGAAAATCGAGGATATAAGTGTGAACTTATATCAGTTGATATCTCGGTGCATTTTTAAGCTAGCGCAAATCTGATAACACAAATCGACGCAGCTTAAAAATCCGCATCGAATGCACTATACTACATTGAGAAACGCTTAATACAAAAATTTGTTATGATCGTTTGAAAAATGATGCATTAGTGTATGTTGAGTTTCCATGTACACTCAACATTGCTTCCAAAAACATTTTGACAAAAATTTTTTCGAAACATTTCAAAATAATTTAGCAAAAAGTAGATGTTTTTAGATTCCTTTTTTCAAGGCAAAGACGATGGACAATGTTATTCAACGAAAAAATTAATTCTTCAGGGTGAAAATCGAGGATATAAGTGTGAACTTATATCAGTTGATATCTCGGTGCATTTTTAAGCTAGCGCAAATCTGATAACACAGATCGACGCAGCTTAAAAATCCGCATCGAATGCACTATACTACATTGAGAAACGCTTAATACAAAAATTAGTTATGATCGTTTGAAAAATGATGCATTAGTGTATGTTGAGTTTCCATGTACACTCAACATTGCTTCCAAAAACATTTTGACAAAAATTTTTTCGAAAAATTTCAAAATAATTTAGCAAAAAGTAGATGTTTTTAGATTTCATTTTTCAAGGCAAAGACGATAGACAATGTTATTCAACGAAAAAATTAATTCTTCAGGGTGAAAATCGAGGATATAAGTGTGAACTTATATCAGTTGATATCTCGGTGCATTTTTAAGCTAGCGCAAATCTGATAACACAGATCGACGCAGCTTAAAAATCCGCATCGAATGCACTATACTACATTGAGAAACGCTTAATACAAAAATTTGTTATGATCGTTTGAAAAATGATGCATTAGTGTATGTTGAGTTTCCATGTACACTCAACATTGCTTCCAAAAACATTTTGACAAAAATTTTTTCGAAACATTTCAAAATAATTTAGCAAAAAGTAGATGTTTTTAGATTCCTTTTTTCAAGGCAAAGACGATGGACAATGTTATTCAACGAAAAAATTAATTCTTCAGGGTGAAAATCGAGGATATAAGTGTGAACTTATATCAGTTGATATCTCGGTGCATTTTTAAGCTAGCGCAAATCTGATAACACAAATCGACGCAGCTTAAAAATCCGCATCGAATGCACTATACTACATTGAGAAACGCTTAATACAAAAATTAGTTATGATCGTTTGAAAAATGATGCATTAGTGTATGTTGAGTTTCCATGTACACTCAACATTGCTTCCAAAAACATTTTGACAAAAATTTTTTCGAAAAATTTCAAAATAATTTAGCAAAAAGTAGATGTTTTTAGATTTCATTTTTCAAGGCAAAGACGATAGACAATGTTATTCAACGAAAAAATTAATTCTTCAGGGTGAAAATCGAGGATATAAGTGTGAACTTATATCAGTTGATATCTCGGTGCATTTTTAAGCTAGCGCAAATCTGATAACACAGATCGACGCAGCTTAAAAATCCGCATCGAATGCACTATACTACATTGAGAAATGCTTAATACAAAAATTTGTTATGATCGTTTGAAAAATGATGCATTAGTGTATGTTGAGTTTCCATGTACACTCAACATTGCTTCCAAAAACATTTTGACAAAAATTTTTTCGAAACATTTCAAAATAATTTAGCAAAAAGTAGATGTTTTTAGATTCCTTTTTTCAAGGCAAAGACGATGGACAATGTTATTCAACGAAAAAATTAATTCTTCAGGGTGAAAATCGAGGATATAAGTGTGAACTTATATCAGTTGATATCTCGGTGCATTTTTAAGCTAGCGCAAATCTGATAACACAGATCGACGCAGCTTAAAAATCCGCATCGAATGCACTATACTACATTGAGAAACGCTTAATACAAAAATTTGTTATGATCGTTTGAAAAATGATGCATTAGTGTATGTTGAGTTTCCATATACACTCAACATTGCTTCCAAAAACATTTTGACAAAAATTTTTTCGAAACATTTCAAAATAATTTAGCAAAAAGTAGATGTTTTTAGATTCCTTTTTTCAAGGCAAAGACGATGGACAATGTTATTCAACGAAAAAATTAATTCTTCAGGGTGAAAATCGAGGATATAAGTGTGAACTTATATCAGTTGATATCTCGGTGCATTTTTAAGCAAGCGCAAATCTGATAACACAGATCGACGCAGCTTAAAAATCCGCATCGAATGCACTATACTACATTGAGAAACGCTTAATACAAAAATTAGTTATGATCGTTTGAAAAATGATGCATTAGTGTATGTTGAGTTTCCATGTACACTCAACATTGCTTCCAAAAACATTTTGACAAAAAGTTTTTCGAAAAATTTCAAAATAATTTAGCAAAAAGTAGATGTTTTTAGATTCCTTTTTTCAAGGCAAAGACGATGGACAATGTTATTCAACGAAAAAATTAATTCTTCAGGGTGAAAATCGAGGATATAAGTGTGAACTTATATCAGTTGATATCTCGGTGCATTTTTAAGCTAGCGCAAATCTGATAACACAAATCGACGCAGCTTAAAAATCCGCATCGAATGCACTATACTACATTGAGAAACGCTTAATACAAAAATTAGTTATGATCGTTTGAAAAATGATGCATTAGTGTATGTTGAGTTTCCATGTACACTCAACATTGCTTCCAAAAACATTTTGACAAAAATTTTTTCGAAAAATTTCAAAATAATTTAGCAAAAAGTAGATGTTTTTAGATTTCATTTTTCAAGGCAAAGACGATAGACAATGTTATTCAACGAAAAAATTAATTCTTCAGGGTGAAAATCGAGGATATAAGTGTGAACTTATATCAGTTGATATCTCGGTGCATTTTTAAGCTAGCGCAAATCTGATAACACAGATCGACGCAGCTTAAAAATCCGCATCGAATGCACTATACTACATTGAGAAATGCTTAATACAAAAATTTGTTATGATCGTTTGAAAAATGATGCATTAGTGTATGTTGAGTTTCCATGTACACTCAACATTGCTTCCAAAAACATTTTGACAAAAATTTTTTCGAAACATTTCAAAATAATTTAGCAAAAAGTAGATGTTTTTAGATTCCTTTTTTCAAGGCAAAGACGATGGACAATGTTATTCAACGAAAAAATTAATTCTTCAGGGTGAAAATCGAGGATATAAGTGTGAACTTATATCAGTTGATATCTCGGTGCATTTTTAAGCTAGCGCAAATCTGATAACACAGATCGACGCAGCTTAAAAATCCGCATCGAATGCACTATACTACATTGAGAAACGCTTAATACAAAAATTTGTTATGATCGTTTGAAAAATGATGCATTAGTGTATGTTGAGTTTCCATGTACACTCAACATTGCTTCCAAAAACATTTTGACAAAAATTTTTTCGAAACATTTCAAAATAATTTAGCAAAAAGTAGATGTTTTTAGATTCCTTTTTTCAAGGCAAAGACGATGGACAATGTTATTCAACGAAAAAATTAATTCTTCAGGGTGAAAATCGAGGATATAAGTGTGAACTTATATCAGTTGATATCTCGGTGCATTTTTAAGCAAGCGCAAATCTGATAACACAGATCGACGCAGCTTAAAAATCCGCATCGAATGCACTATACTACATTGAGAAACGCTTAATACAAAAATTAGTTATGATCGTTTGAAAAATGATGCATTAGTGTATGTTGAGTTTCCATGTACACTCAACATTGCTTCCAAAAACATTTTGACAAAAAGTTTTTCGAAAAATTTCAAAATAATTTAGCAAAAAGTAGATGTTTTTAGATTTCTTTTTTCAAGGCAAAGACGATGGACAATGTTATTCAACGAAAAAATTAATTCTTCAGGGTGAAAATTGAGGATATAAGTGTGAACTTATATCAGTTGATATCTCGGTGCATTTTTAAGCTAGCGCAAATCTGATAACACAAATCGACGCAGCTTAAAAATCCGCATCGAATGCACTATACTACATTGAGAAACGCTTAATACAAAAATTAGTTATGATCGTTTGAAAAATGATGCATTAGTGTATGTTGAGTTTCCATGTACACTCAACATTGCTTCCAAAAACATTTTGACAAAAATTTTTTCGAAAAATTTCAAAATAATTTAGCAAAAAGTAGATGTTTTTAGATTTCATTTTTCAAGGCAAAGACGATAGACAATGTTATTCAACGAAAAAATTAATTCTTCAGGGTGAAAATCGAGGATATAAGTGTGAACTTATATCAGTTGATATCTCGGTGCATTTTTAAGCTAGCGCAAATCTGATAACACAGATCGACGCAGCTTAAAAATCCGCATCAAATGCACTATACTACATTGAGAAACGCTTAATACAAAAATTTGTTATGATCGTTTGAAAAATGATGCATTAGTGTATGTTGAGTTTCCATGTACACTCAACATTGCTTCCAAAAACATTTTGACAAAAATTTTTTCGAAACATTTCAAAATAATTTAGCAAAAAGTAGATGTTTTTAGATTCCTTTTTTCAAGGCAAAGACGATGGACAATGTTATTCAACGAAAAAATTAATTCTTCAGGGTGAAAATCGAGGATATAAGTGTGAACTTATATCAGTTGATATCTCGGTGCATTTTTAAGCTAGCGCAAATCTGATAACACAGATCGACGCAGCTTAAAAATCCGCATCGAATGCACTATACTACATTGAGAAACGCTTAATACAAAAATTAGTTATGATCGTTTGAAAAATGATGCATTAGTGTATGTTGAGTTTCCATGTACACTCAACATTGCTTCCAAAAATATTTTGACAAAAAGTTTTTCGAAAAATTTCAAAATAATTAAGCAAAAAGTAGATGTTTTTAGATTTCTTTTTTCAAGGCAAAGACGATGGACAATGTTATTCAACGAAAAAATTAATTCTTCAGGGTGAAAATCGAGGATATAAGTGTGAACTTATATCAGTTGATATCTCGGTGCATTTTCAAGCTAGCGCAAATCTGATAACACAGATCGACGCAGCTTAAAAATTCGCATCGAGTGCACTATACTACATTGAGAAACGCTTAATACAAAAATTAGTTATGATCGTTTGAAAAATGATGCATTAGTGTATGTTGAGTTTCCATGTACACTCAACATTGCTTCCAAAAACATTTTGACAAAAATTTTTTCGAAAAATTTCAAAATAATTTAGCAAAAAGTAGATGTTTTTAGATTCCATTTTTCAAAGCAAAGACGATGGACAATGTTATTCAACGAAAAAATTAATTCTTCAGGGTGAAAATCGAGGATATAAGTGTGAACTTATATCAGTTGATATCTCGGGGCACTTTTAAGCTAGCGCAAATCTGATAACACAAATCGACGCAGCTTAAAAATCCGCATCGAATGCACTATACTACATTGAGAAACGCTTAATACAAAAATTAGTTATGATCGTTTGAAAAATGATGCATTAGTGTATGTTGAGTTTCCATGTACACTCAACATTGCTTCCAAAAACATTTTGACAAAAATTTTTTCGAAACATTTCAAAATAATTTAGCAAAAAGTAGATGTTTTTAGATTCCTTTTTTTGAGGCAAAGACGATGGACAATGTTATTCAACGAAAAAATTAATTCTTCAGGGTGAAAATTGAGGATATAAGTGTGAACTTATATCAGTTGATATCTCGGTGCATTTTTAAGCTAGCGCAAATCTGATAACACAAATCGACGCAGCTTAAATATCCGCATCGAATGCACTATACTACATTGAGAAACGCTTAATACAAAAATTAGTTATGATCGTTTGAAAAATGATGCATTAGTGTATGTTGAGTTTCCATGTACACTCAACATTGCTTCCAAAAACATTTTGACAAAAATTTTTTCGAAAAATTTCAAAATAATTTAGCAAAAAGTAGATGTTTTTAGATTCCATTTTTCAAGGCAAAGACAATGGACAATGTTATTCAACGAAAAAAATGATTCTTCAGGGTGAAAATCGAGGATATAAGTGTGAACTTATATCAGTTGATATCTCGGTGCATTTTTAAGCTAGCGCAAATATGATAACACAGATCGACGCAGCTTAAAAATCCGCATCGAATGCACTATACTACATTGAGAAACGCTTAATACAAAAATTTGTTATGATCGTTTGAAAAATGATGCATTAGTGTATGTTGAGTTTCCATGTACACTCAACATTGCTTCCAAAAACATTTTGACAAAAATTTTTTCGAAACATTTCAAAATAATTTAGCAAAAAGTAGATGTTTTTAGATTCCTTTTTTCAAGGCAAAGACGATGGACAATGTTATTCAACGAAAAAATTAATTCTTCAGGGTGAAAATCGAGGATATAAGTGTGAACTTATATCAGTTGATATCTCGGTGCATTTTTAAGCTAGCGCAAATCTGATAACACAAATCGACGCAGCTTAAAAATCCGCATCGAATGCACTATACTACATTGAGAAACGCTTAATACAAAAATTAGTTATGATCGTTTGAAAAATGATGCATTAGTGTATGTTGAGTTTCCATGTACACTCAACATTGCTTCCAAAAACATTTTGACAAAAATTTTTTCGAAACATTTCAAAATAATTTAGCAAAAAGTAGATGTTTTTAGATTCCTTTTTTCAAGGCAAAGACGATGGACAATGTTATTCAACGAAAAAATTAATTCTTCAGGGTGAAAATCGAGGATATAAGTGTGAACTTATATCAGTTGATATCTCGGTGCATTTTTAAGCTAGCGCAAATCTGATAACACAAATCGACGCAGCTTAAAAATCCGCATCGAATGCACTATACTACATTGAGAAACGCTTAATATAAAAATTGGTTATGATCGTTTGAAAAATGATGCATTAGTGTATGTTGAGTTTCCATGTACACTCAACATTGCTTCCAAAAACATTTTGACAAAAATTTTTTCGAAAAATTTCAAAATAATTTAGCAAAAAGTAGATGTTTTTAGATTTCATTTTTCAAGGCAAAGACGATAGACAATGTTATTCAACGAAAAAATTAATTCTTCAGGGTGAAAATCGAGGATATAAGTGTGAACTTATATCAGTTGATATCTCGGTGCATTTTTAAGCTAGCGCAAATCTGATAACACAGATCGACGCAGCTTAAAAATCCGCATCGAATGCACTATACTACATTGAGAAACGCTTAATACAAAAATTTGTTGTGATCGTTTGAAAAATGATGCATTAGTGTATGTTGAGTTTCCATGTACACTCAACATTGCTTCCAAAAACATTTTGACAAAAATTTTTTCGAAACATTTCAAAATAATTTAGCAAAAAGTAGATGTTTTTAGATTCCTTTTTTCAAGGCAAAGACGATGGACAATGTTATTCAACGAAAAAATTAATTCTTTAGGGTGAAAATCGAGGATATAAGTGTGAACTTATATCAGTTGATATCTCGGTGCATTTTTAAGCTAGCGCAAATCTGATAACACAAATCGACGCAGCTTAAAAATCCGCATCGAATGCACTATACTACATTGAGAAACGCTTAATACAAAAATTAGTTATGATCGTTTGAAAAATGATGCATTAGTGTATGTTGAGTTTCCATGTACACTCAACATTGCTTCCAAAAACATTTTGACAAAAATTTTTTCGAAACATTTCAAAATAATTTAGCAAAAAGTAGATGTTTTTAGATTCCTTTTTTCAAGGCAAAGACGATGGACAATGTTATTCAACGAAAAAATTAATTCTTCAGGGTGAAAATCGAGGATATAAGTGTGAACTTATATCAGTTGATATCTCGGTGCATTTTTAAGCTAGCGCAAATCTGATAACACAAATCGACGCAGCTTAAAAATCCGCATCGAATGCACTATACTACATTGAGAAACGCTTAATAAAAAAAATTAGTTATGATCGTTTGAAAAATGATGCATTAGTGTATGTTGAGTTTCCATGTACACTCAACATTGCTTCCAAAAACATTTTGACAAAAATTTTTTCGAAAAATTTCAAAATAATTTAGCAAAAAGTAGATGTTTTTAGATTTCATTTTTCAAGGCAAAGACGATAGACAATGTTATTCAACGAAAAAATTAATTCTTCAGGGTGAAAATCGAGGATATAAGTGTGAACTTATATCAGTTGATATCTCGGTGCATTTTTAAGCTAGCGCAAATCTGATAACACAAATCGACGCAGCTTAAAAATCCGCATCGAATGCACTATACTACATTGAGAAACGCTTAATACAAAAATTTGTTATGATCGTTTGAAAAATGATGCATTAGTGTATGTTGAGTTTCCATGTACACTCAACATTGCTTCCAAAAACATTTTGACAAAAATTTTTTCGAAACATTTCAAAATAATTTAGCAAAAAGTAGATGTTTTTAGATTCCTTTTTTCAAGGCAAAGACGATGGACAATGTTATTCAACGAAAAAATTAATTCTTCAGGGTGAAAATCGAGGATATAAGTGTGAACTTATATCAGTTGATATCTCGGTGCATTTTTAAGCTAGCGCAAATCTGATAACACAGATCGACGCAGCTTAAAAATCCGCATCGAATGCACTATACTACATTGAGAAACGCTTAATACAAAAATTAGTTATGATCGTTTGAAAAATGATGCATTAGTGTATGTTGAGTTTCCATGTACACTCAACATTGCTTCCAAAAACATTTTGACAAAAATTTTTTCGAAAAATTTCAAAATAATTTAGCAAAAAGTAGATGTTTTTAGATTTCATTTTTCAAGGCAAAGACGATAGACAATGTTATTCAACGAAAAAATTAATTCTTCAGGGTGAAAATCGAGGATATAAGTGTGAACTTATATCAGTTGATATCTCGGTGCATTTTTAAGCTAGCGCAAATCTGATAACACAGATCGACGCAGCTTAAAAATCCGCATCGAATGCACTATACTACATTGAGAAACGCTTAATACAAAAATTTGTTATGATCGTTTGAAAAATGATGCATTAGTGTATGTTGAGTTTCCATGTACACTCAACATTGCTTCCAAAAACATTTTGACAAAAATTTTTTCGAAACATTTCAAAATAATTTAGCAAAAAGTAGATGTTTTTAGATTCCTTTTTTCAAGGCAAAGACGATGGACAATGTTATTCAACGAAAAAATTAATTCTTCAGGGTGAAAATCGAGGATATAAGTGTGAACTTATATCAGTTGATATCTCGGTGCATTTTTAAGCTAGCGCAAATCTGATAACACAAATCGACGCAGCTTAAAAATCCGCATCGAATGCACTATACTACATTGAGAAACGCTTAATACAAAAATTAGTTATGATCGTTTGAAAAATGATGCATTAGTGTATGTTGAGTTTCCATGTACACTCAACATTGCTTCCAAAAACATTTTGACAAAAATTTTTTCGAAAAATTTCAAAATAATTTAGCAAAAAGTAGATGTTTTTAGATTTCATTTTTCAAGGCAAAGACGATAGACAATGTTATTCAACGAAAAAATTAATTCTTCAGGGTGAAAATCGAGGATATAAGTGTGAACTTATATCAGTTGATATCTCGGTGCATTTTTAAGCTAGCGCAAATCTGATAACACAGATCGACGCAGCTTAAAAATCCGCATCGAATGCACTATACTACATTGAGAAATGCTTAATACAAAAATTTGTTATGATCGTTTGAAAAATGATGCATTAGTGTATGTTGAGTTTCCATGTACACTCAACATTGCTTCCAAAAACATTTTGACAAAAATTTTTTCGAAACATTTCAAAATAATTTAGCAAAAAGTAGATGTTTTTAGATTCCTTTTTTCAAGGCAAAGACGATGGACAATGTTATTCAACGAAAAAATTAATTCTTCAGGGTGAAAATCGAGGATATAAGTGTGAACTTATATCAGTTGATATCTCGGTGCATTTTTAAGCTAGCGCAAATCTGATAACACAGATCGACGCAGCTTAAAAATCCGCATCGAATGCACTATACTACATTGAGAAACGCTTAATACAAAAATTTGTTATGATCGTTTGAAAAATGATGCATTAGTGTATGTTGAGTTTCCATGTACACTCAACATTGCTTCCAAAAACATTTTGACAAAAATTTTTTCGAAACATTTCAAAATAATTTAGCAAAAAGTAGATGTTTTTAGATTCCTTTTTTCAAGGCAAAGACGATGGACAATGTTATTCAACGAAAAAATTAATTCTTCAGGGTGAAAATCGAGGATATAAGTGTGAACTTATATCAGTTGATATCTCGGTGCATTTTTAAGCAAGCGCAAATCTGATAACACAGATCGACGCAGCTTAAAAATCCGCATCGAATGCACTATACTACATTGAGAAACGCTTAATACAAAAATTAGTTATGATCGTTTGAAAAATGATGCATTAGTGTATGTTGAGTTTCCATGTACACTCAACATTGCTTCCAAAAACATTTTGACAAAAATTTTTTCGAAAAATTTCAAAATAATTTAGCAAAAAGTAGATGTTTTTAGATTTCATTTTTCAAGGCAAAGACGATAGACAATGTTATTCAACGAAAAAATTAATTCTTCAGGGTGAAAATCGAGGATATAAGTGTGAACTTATATCAGTTGATATCTCGGTGCATTTTTAAGCTAGCGCAAATCTGATAACACAGATCGACGCAGCTTAAAAATCCGCATCGAATGCACTATACTACATTGAGAAATGCTTAATACAAAAATTTGTTATGATCGTTTGAAAAATGATGCATTAGTGTATGTTGAGTTTCCATGTACACTCAACATTGCTTCCAAAAACATTTTGACAAAAATTTTTTCGAAACATTTCAAAATAATTTAGCAAAAAGTAGATGTTTTTAGATTCCTTTTTTCAAGGCAAAGACGATGGACAATGTTATTCAACGAAAAAATTAATTCTTCAGGGTGAAAATCGAGGATATAAGTGTGAACTTATATCAGTTGATATCTCGGTGCATTTTTAAGCTAGCGCAAATCTGATAACACAGATCGACGCAGCTTAAAAATCCGCATCGAATGCACTATACTACATTGAGAAACGCTTAATACAAAAATTTGTTATGATCGTTTGAAAAATGATGCATTAGTGTATGTTGAGTTTCCATGTACACTCAACATTGCTTCCAAAAACATTTTGACAAAAATTTTTTCGAAACATTTCAAAATAATTTAGCAAAAAGTAGATGTTTTTAGATTCCTTTTTTCAAGGCAAAGACGATGGACAATGTTATTCAACGAAAAAATTAATTCTTCAGGGTGAAAATCGAGGATATAAGTGTGAACTTATATCAGTTGATATCTCGGTGCATTTTTAAGCAAGCGCAAATCTGATAACACAGATCGACGCAGCTTAAAAATCCGCATCGAATGCACTATACTACATTGAGAAACGCTTAATACAAAAATTAGTTATGATCGTTTGAAAAATGATGCATTAGTGTATGTTGAGTTTCCATGTACACTCAACATTGCTTCCAAAAACATTTTGACAAAAAGTTTTTCGAAAAATTTCAAAATAATTAAGCAAAAAGTAGATGTTTTTAGATTTCTTTTTTCAAGGCAAAGACGATGGACAATGTTATTCAACGAAAAAATTAATTCTTCAGGGTGAAAATCGAGGATATAAGTGTGAACTTATATCAGTTGATATCTCGGTGCATTTTCAAGCTAGCGCAAATCTGATAACACAGATCGACGCAGCTTAAAAATTCGCATCGAGTGCACTATACTACATTGAGAAACGCTTAATACAAAAATTAGTTATGATCGTTTGAAAAATGATGCATTAGTGTATGTTGAGTTTCCATGTACACTCAACATTGCTTCCAAAAACATTTTGACAAAAATTTTTTCGAAAAATTTCAAAATAATTTAGCAAAAAGTAGATGTTTTTAGATTCCATTTTTCAAAGCAAAGACGATGGACAATGTTATTCAACGAAAAAATTAATTCTTCAGGGTGAAAATCGAGGATATAAGTGTGAACTTATATCAGTTGATATCTCGGGGCACTTTTAAGCTAGCGCAAATCTGATAACACAAATCGACGCAGCTTAAAAATCCGCATCGAATGCACTATACTACATTGAGAAACGCTTAATACAAAAATTAGTTATGATCGTTTGAAAAATGATGCATTAGTGTATGTTGAGTTTCCATGTACACTCAACATTGCTTCCAAAAACATTTTGACAAAAATTTTTTCGAAACATTTCAAAATAATTTAGCAAAAAGTAGATGTTTTTAGATTCCTTTTTTTGAGGCAAAGACGATGGACAATGTTATTCAACGAAAAAATTAATTCTTCAGGGTGAAAATTGAGGATATAAGTGTGAACTTATATCAGTTGATATCTCGGTGCATTTTTAAGCTAGCGCAAATCTGATAACACAAATCGACGCAGCTTAAATATCCGCATCGAATGCACTATACTACATTGAGAAACGCTTAATACAAAAATTAGTTATGATCGTTTGAAAAATGATGCATTAGTGTATGTTGAGTTTCCATGTACACTCAACATTGCTTCCAAAAACATTTTGACAAAAATTTTTTCGAAAAATTTCAAAATAATTTAGCAAAAAGTAGATGTTTTTAGATTCCATTTTTCAAGGCAAAGACAATGGACAATGTTATTCAACGAAAAAAATGATTCTTCAGGGTGAAAATCGAGGATATAAGTGTGAACTTATATCAGTTGATATCTCGGTGCATTTTTAAGCTAGCGCAAATATGATAACACAGATCGACGCAGCTTAAAAATCCGCATCGAATGCACTATACTACATTGAGAAACGCTTAATACAAAAATTTGTTATGATCGTTTGAAAAATGATGCATTAGTGTATGTTGAGTTTCCATGTACACTCAACATTGCTTCCAAAAACATTTTGACAAAAATTTTTTCGAAACATTTCAAAATAATTTAGCAAAAAGTAGATGTTTTTAGATTCCTTTTTTCAAGGCAAAGACGATGGACAATGTTATTCAACGAAAAAATTAATTCTTCAGGGTGAAAATCGAGGATATAAGTGTGAACTTATATCAGTTGATATCTCGGTGCATTTTTAAGCTAGCGCAAATCTGATAACACAAATCGACGCAGCTTAAAAATCCGCATCGAATGCACTATACTACATTGAGAAACGCTTAATACAAAAATTAGTTATGATCGTTTGAAAAATGATGCATTAGTGTATGTTGAGTTTCCATGTACACTCAACATTGCTTCCAAAAACATTTTGACAAAAAGTTTTTCGAAAAATTTCAAAATAATTTAGCAAAAAGTAGATGTTTTTAGATTTCTTTTTTCAAGGCAAAGACGATGGACAATGTTATTCAACGAAAAAATTAATTCTTCAGGGTGAAAATCGAGGATATAAGTGTGAACTTATATCAGTTGATATCTCGGTGCATTTTCAAGCTAGCGCAAATCTGATAACACAGATCGACGCAGCTTAAAAATTCGCATCGAGTGCACTATACTACATTGAGAAACGCTTAATACAAAAATTAGTTATGATCGTTTGAAAAATGATGCATTAGTGTATGTTGAGTTTCCATGTACACTCAACATTGCTTCCAAAAACATTTTGACAAAAATTTTTTCGAAACATTTCAAAATAATTTAGCAAAAAGTAGATGTTTTTAGATTCCTTTTTTCAAGGCAAAGACGATGGACAATGTTATTCAACGAAAAAATTAATTCTTCAGGGTGAAAATCGAGGATATAAGTGTGAACTTATATCAGTTGATATCTCGGTGCATTTTTAAGCTAGCGCAAATCTGATAACACAAATCGACGCAGCTTAAAAATCCGCATCGAATGCACTATACTACATTGAGAAACGCTTAATACAAAAATTAGTTATGATCGTTTGAAAAATGATGCATTAGTGTATGTTGAGTTTCCATGTACACTCAACATTGCTTCCAAAAACATTTTGACAAAAAGTTTTTCGAAAAATTTCAAAATAATTTAGCAAAAAGTAGATGTTTTTAGATTTCTTTTTCCAAGGCAAAGACGATGGACAATGTTATTCAACGAAAAAATTAATTCTTCAGGGTGAAAATCGAGGATATAAGTGTGAACTTATATCAGTTGATATCTCGGTGCATTTTCAAGCTAGCGCAAATCTGATAACACAGATCGACGCAGCTTAAAAATTCGCATCGAGTGCACTATACTACATTGAGAAACGCTTAATACAAAAATTAGTTATGATCGTTTGAAAAATGATGCATTAGTGTATGTTGAGTTTCCATGTACACTCAACATTGCTTCCAAAAACATTTTGACAAAAATTTTTTCGAAAAATTTCAAAATAATTTAGCAAAAAGTAGATGTTTTTAGATTCCATTTTTCAAAGCAAAGACGATGGACAATGTTATTCAACGAAAAAATTAATTCTTCAGGGTGAAAATCGAGGATATAAGTGTGAACTTATATCAGTTGATATCTCGGGGCACTTTTAAGCTAGCGCAAATCTGATAACACAAATCGACGCAGCTTAAAAATCCGCATCGAATGCACTATACTACATTGAGAAACGCTTAATACAAAAATTAGTTATGATCGTTTGAAAAATGATGCATTAGTGTATGTTGAGTTTCCATGTACACTCAACATTGCTTCCAAAAACATTTTGACAAAAATTTTTTCGAAACATTTCAAAATAATTTAGCAAAAAGTAGATGTTTTTAGATTCCTTTTTTTGAGGCAAAGACGATGGACAATGTTATTCAACGAAAAAATTAATTCTTCAGGGTGAAAATTGAGGATATAAGTGTGAACTTATATCAGTTGATATCTCGGTGCATTTTTAAGCTAGCGCAAATCTGATAACACAAATCGACGCAGCTTAAATATCCGCATCGAATGCACTATACTACATTGAGAAACGCTTAATACAAAAATTAGTTATGATCGTTTGAAAAATGATGCATTAGTGTATGTTGAGTTTCCATGTACACTCAACATTGCTTCCAAAAACATTTTGACAAAAATTTTTTCGAAAAATTTCAAAATAATTTAGCAAAAAGTAGATGTTTTTAGATTTCATTTTTCAAGGCAAAGACGATAGACAATGTTATTCAACGAAAAAATTAATTCTTCAGGGTGAAAATCGAGGATATAAGTGTGAACTTATATCAGTTGATATCTCGGTGCATTTTTAAGCTAGCGCAAATCTGATAACACAGATCGACGCAGCTTAAAAATCCGCATCGAATGCACTATACTACATTGAGAAACGCTTAATACAAAAATTTGTTATGATCGTTTGAAAAATGATGCATTAGTGTATGTTGAGTTTCCATGTACACTCAACATTGCTTCCAAAAACATTTTGACAAAAATTTTTTCGAAACATTTCAAAATAATTCAGCAAAAAGTAGATGTTTTTAGATTCTTTTTTTCAAGGCAAAGACGATGGACAATGTTATTCAACGAAAAAATTAATTCTTCAGGGTGAAAATCGAGGATATAAGTGTGAACTTATATCAGTTGATATCTCGGTTCATTTTTAAGCTAGCGCAAATCTGATAACACAAATCGACGCAGCTTAAATATCCGCATCGAATGCACTATACTACATTGAGAAACGCTTAATACAAAAATTAGTTATGATCGTTTGAAAAATGATGCATTAGTGTATGTTGAGTTTCCATGTACACTCAACATTGCTTCCAAAAACATTTTGACAAAAATTTTTTCGAAAAATTTCAAAATAATTTAGCAAAAAGTAGATGTTTTTAGATTTCATTTTTCAAGGCAAAGACGATAGACAATGTTATTCAACGAAAAAATTAATTCTTCAGGGTGAAAATCGAGGATATAAGTGTGAACTTATATCAGTTGATATCTCGGTGCATTTTTAAGCTAGCGCAAATCTGATAACACAGATCGACGCAGCTTAAAAATCCGCATCGAATGCACTATACTACATTGAGAAACGCTTAATACAAAAATTTGTTATGATCGTTTGAAAAATGATGCATTAGTGTATGTTGAGTTTCCATGTACACTCAACATTGCTTCCAAAAACATTTTGACAAAAATTTTTTCGAAACATTTCAAAATAATTCAGCAAAAAGTAGATGTTTTTAGATTCTTTTTTTCAAGGCAAAGACGATGGACAATGTTATTCAACGAAAAAATTAATTCTTCAGGGTGAAAATCGAGGATATAAGTGTGAACTTATATCAGTTGATATCTCGGTTCATTTTTAAGCTAGCGCAAATCTGATAACACAGATCGACGCAGCTTAAAAATCCGCATCGAATGCACTATACTACATTGAGAAACGCTTAATACAAAAATTAGTTATGATCGTTTGAAAAATGATGCATTAGTGTATGTTGAGTTTCCATGTACACTCAACATTGCTTCCAAAAACATTTTGACAAAAAGTTTTTCGAAAAATTTCAAAATAATTTAGCAAAAAGTAGATGTTTTTAGATTCCTTTTTTTGAGGCAAAGACGATGGACAATGTTATTCAACGAAAAAATTAATTCTTCAGGGTGAAAATTGAGGATATAAGTGTGAACTTATATCAGTTGATATCTCGGTGCATTTTTAAGCTAGCGCAAATCTGATAACACAAATCGACGCAGCTTAAATATCCGCATCGAATGCACTATACTACATTGAGAAACGCTTAATACAAAAATTAGTTATGATCGTTTGAAAAATGATGCATTAGTGTATGTTGAGTTTCCATGTACACTCAACATTGCTTCCAAAAACATTTTGACAAAAATTTTTTCGAAAAATTTCAAAATAATTTAGCAAAAAGTAGATGTTTTTAGATTTCATTTTTCAAGGCAAAGACGATAGACAATGTTATTCAACGAAAAAATTAATTCTTCAGGGTGAAAATCGAGGATATAAGTGTGAACTTATATCAGTTGATATCTCGGTGCATTTTTAAGCTAGCGCAAATCTGATAACACAGATCGACGCAGCTTAAAAATCCGCATCGAATGCACTATACTACATTGAGAAACGCTTAATACAAAAATTTGTTATGATCGTTTGAAAAATGATGCATTAGTGTATGTTGAGTTTCCATGTACACTCAACATTGCTTCCAAAAACATTTTGACAAAAATTTTTTCGAAACATTTCAAAATAATTCAGCAAAAAGTAGATGTTTTTAGATTCTTTTTTTCAAGGCAAAGACGATGGACAATGTTATTCAACGAAAAAATTAATTCTTCAGGGTGAAAATCGAGGATATAAGTGTGAACTTATATCAGTTGATATCTCGGTTCATTTTTAAGCTAGCGCAAATCTGATAACACAAATCGACGCAGCTTAAATATCCGCATCGAATGCACTATACTACATTGAGAAACGCTTAATACAAAAATTAGTTATGATCGTTTGAAAAATGATGCATTAGTGTATGTTGAGTTTCCATGTACACTCAACATTGCTTCCAAAAACATTTTGACAAAAATTTTTTCGAAAAATTTCAAAATAATTTAGCAAAAAGTAGATGTTTTTAGATTTCATTTTTCAAGGCAAAGACGATAGACAATGTTATTCAACGAAAAAATTAATTCTTCAGGGTGAAAATCGAGGATATAAGTGTGAACTTATATCAGTTGATATCTCGGTGCATTTTTAAGCTAGCGCAAATCTGATAACACAGATCGACGCAGCTTAAAAATCCGCATCGAATGCACTATACTACATTGAGAAACGCTTAATACAAAAATTTGTTATGATCGTTTGAAAAATGATGCATTAGTGTATGTTGAGTTTCCATGTACACTCAACATTGCTTCCAAAAACATTTTGACAAAAATTTTTTCGAAACATTTCAAAATAATTCAGCAAAAAGTAGATGTTTTTAGATTCTTTTTTTCAAGGCAAAGACGATGGACAATGTTATTCAACGAAAAAATTAATTCTTCAGGGTGAAAATCGAGGATATAAGTGTGAACTTATATCAGTTGATATCTCGGTTCATTTTTAAGCTAGCGCAAATCTGATAACACAGATCGACGCAGCTTAAAAATCCGCATCGAATGCACTATACTACATTGAGAAACGCTTAATACAAAAATTAGTTATGATCGTTTGAAAAATGATGCATTAGTGTATGTTGAGTTTCCATGTACACTCAACATTGCTTCCAAAAACATTTTGACAAAAAGTTTTTCGAAAAATTTCAAAATAATTTAGCAAAAAGTAGATGTTTTTAGATTTCTTTTTTCAAGGCAAAGACGATGGACAATGTTATTCAACGAAAAAATTAATTCTTCAGGGTGAAAATCGAGGATATAAGTGTGAACTTATATCAGTTGATATCTCGGTTCATTTTTAAGCTAGCGCAAATCTGATAACACAGATCGACGCAGCTTAAAAATCCGCATCGAATGCACTATACTACATTGAGAAACGCTTAATACAAAAATTAGTTATGATCGTTTGAAAAATGATGCATTAGTGTATGTTGAGTTTCCATGTACACTCAACATTGCTTCCAAAAACATTTTGACAAAAAGTTTTTCGAAAAATTTCAAAATAATTTAGCAAAAAGTAGATGTTTTTAGATTCCTTTTTTTGAGGCAAAGACGATGGACAATGTTATTCAACGAAAAAATTAATTCTTCAGGGTGAAAATTGAGGATATAAGTGTGAACTTATATCAGTTGATATCTCGGTGCATTTTTAAGCTAGCGCAAATCTGATAACACAAATCGACGCAGCTTAAATATCCGCATCGAATGCACTATACTACATTGAGAAACGCTTAATACAAAAATTAGTTATGATCGTTTGAAAAATGATGCATTAGTGTATGTTGAGTTTCCATGTACACTCAACATTGCTTCCAAAAACATTTTGACAAAAATTTTTTCGAAAAATTTCAAAATAATTTAGCAAAAAGTAGATGTTTTTAGATTTCATTTTTCAAGGCAAAGACGATAGACAATGTTATTCAACGAAAAAATTAATTCTTCAGGGTGAAAATCGAGGATATAAGTGTGAACTTATATCAGTTGATATCTCGGTGCATTTTTAAGCTAGCGCAAATCTGATAACACAGATCGACGCAGCTTAAAAATCCGCATCGAATGCACTATACTACATTGAGAAACGCTTAATACAAAAATTTGTTATGATCGTTTGAAAAATGATGCATTAGTGTATGTTGAGTTTCCATGTACACTCAACATTGCTTCCAAAAACATTTTGACAAAAATTTTTTCGAAACATTTCAAAATAATTCAGCAAAAAGTAGATGTTTTTAGATTCTTTTTTTCAAGGCAAAGACGATGGACAATGTTATTCAACGAAAAAATTAATTCTTCAGGGTGAAAATCGAGGATATAAGTGTGAACTTATATCAGTTGATATCTCGGTTCATTTTTAAGCTAGCGCAAATCTGATAACACAAATCGACGCAGCTTAAATATCCGCATCGAATGCACTATACTACATTGAGAAACGCTTAATACAAAAATTAGTTATGATCGTTTGAAAAATGATGCATTAGTGTATGTTGAGTTTCCATGTACACTCAACATTGCTTCCAAAAACATTTTGACAAAAATTTTTTCGAAAAATTTCAAAATAATTTAGCAAAAAGTAGATGTTTTTAGATTTCATTTTTCAAGGCAAAGACGATAGACAATGTTATTCAACGAAAAAATTAATTCTTCAGGGTGAAAATCGAGGATATAAGTGTGAACTTATATCAGTTGATATCTCGGTGCATTTTTAAGCTAGCGCAAATCTGATAACACAGATCGACGCAGCTTAAAAATCCGCATCGAATGCACTATACTACATTGAGAAACGCTTAATACAAAAATTTGTTATGATCGTTTGAAAAATGATGCATTAGTGTATGTTGAGTTTCCATGTACACTCAACATTGCTTCCAAAAACATTTTGACAAAAATTTTTTCGAAACATTTCAAAATAATTCAGCAAAAAGTAGATGTTTTTAGATTCTTTTTTTCAAGGCAAAGACGATGGACAATGTTATTCAACGAAAAAATTAATTCTTCAGGGTGAAAATCGAGGATATAAGTGTGAACTTATATCAGTTGATATCTCGGTTCATTTTTAAGCTAGCGCAAATCTGATAACACAGATCGACGCAGCTTAAAAATCCGCATCGAATGCACTATACTACATTGAGAAACGCTTAATACAAAAATTAGTTATGATCGTTTGAAAAATGATGCATTAGTGTATGTTGAGTTTCCATGTACACTCAACATTGCTTCCAAAAACATTTTGACAAAAAGTTTTTCGAAAAATTTCAAAATAATTTAGCAAAAAGTAGATGTTTTTAGATTTCTTTTTTCAAGGCAAAGACGATGGACAATGTTATTCAACGAAAAAATTAATTCTTCAGGGTGAAAATCGAGGATATAAGTGTGAACTTATATCAGTTGATATCTCGGTGCATTTTTAAGCTAGCGCAAATCTGATAACACAGATCGACGCAGCTTAAAAATCCGCATCGAGTGCACTATACTACATTGAGAAACGCTTAATACAAAAATTAGTTATGATCGTTTGAAAAATGATGCATTAGTGTATGTTGAGTTTCCATGTACACTCAACATTGCTTCCAAAAACATTTTGACAAAAATTTTTTCGAAAAATTTCAAAATAATTTAGCAGAAAGTAGATGTTTTTAGATTCCATTTTTCAAAGCAAAGACGATGGACAATGTTATTGAACGAAAAAATTAATTCTTCAGGGTGAAAATCGAGGATATAAGTGTGAACTTATATCAGTTGATATCTCGGTGCATTTTTAAGTTAGCGCAAATCTGATAACACAGATCGACGCAGCTTAAAAATCCGCATCGAATGCACTATACTACATTGAGAAACGCTTAATACAAAAATTAGTTATGATCGTTTGAAAAATGATGCATTAGTGTATGTTGAGTTTCCATGTACACTCAACATTGCTTCCAAAAACATTTTGACAAAAATTTTTTCGAAACATTTCAAAATAATTTAGCAAAAAGTAGATGTTTTTAGATTCCTTTTTTTGAGGCAAAGACGATGGACAATGTTATTCAACGAAAAAATTAATTCTTCAGGGTGAAAATTGAGGATATAAGTGTGAACTTATATCAGTTGATATCTCGGTGCATTTTTAAGCTAGCGCAAATCTGATAACACAAATCGACGCAGCTTAAAAATCCGCATCGAATGCACTATACTACATTGAGAAACGCTTAATACAAAAATTTGTTATGATCGTTTGAAAAATGATGCATTAGTGTATGTTGAGTTTCCATGTACACTCAACATTGCTTCCAAAAACATTTTGACAAAAATTTTTTCGAAACATTGCAAAATAATTCAGCAAAAAGTAGATGTTTTTAGATTCCTTTTTTCAAGGCAAAGACGATGGACAATGTTATTCAACGAAAAAATTAATTCTTCAGGGTGAAAATCGAGGATATAAGTGTGAACTTATATCAGTTGATATCTCGGTGCATTTTTAAGCTAGCGCAAATCTGATAACACAGATCGACGCAGCTTAAAAATCCGCATTGAATGCACTATACTACATTGAGAAACGCTTAATACAAAAATTAGTTATGATCGTTTGAAAAATGATGCATTAGTGTATGTTGAGTTTCCATGTACACTCAACATTGCTTCCAAAAACATTTTGACAAAAAGTTTTTCGAAAAATTTCAAAATAATTTAGCAAAAAGTAGATGTTTTTAGATTTCTTTTTTCAAGGCAAAGACGATGGACAATGTTATTCAACGAAAAAATTAATTCTTCAGGGTGAAAATCGAGGATATAAGTGTGAACTTATATCAGTTGATATCTCGGTGCATTTTTAAGCTAGCGCAAATCTGATAACACAGATCGACGCAGCTTAAAAATCCGCATCGAGTGCACTATACTACATTGAGAAACGCTTAATACAAAAATTAGTTATGATCGTTTGAAAAATGATGCATTAGTGTATGTTGAGTTTCCATGTACACTCAACATTGCTTCCAAAAACATTTTGACAAAAATTTTTTCGAAAAATTTCAAAATAATTTAGCAAAAAGTAGATGTTTTTAGATTCCATTTTTCAAAGCAAAGACGATGGACAATGTTATTCAACGAAAAAATTAATTCTTCAGGGTGAAAATCGAGGATATAAGTGTGAACTTATATCAGTTGATATCTCGGTGCATTTTTAAGTTAGCGCAAATCTGATAACACAGATCGACGCAGCTTAAAAATCCGCATCGAATGCACTATACTACATTGAGAAACGCTTAATACAAAAATTAGTTATGATCGTTTGAAAAATGATGCATTAGTGTATGTTGAGTTTCCATGTACACTCAACATTGCTTCCAAAAACATTTTGACAAAAATTTTTTCGAAAAATTTCAAAATAATTTAGCAGAAAGTAGATGTTTTTAGATTCCATTTTTCAAAGCAAAGACGATGGACAATGTTATTGAACGAAAAAATTAATTCTTCAGGGTGAAAATCGAGGATATAAGTGTGAACTTATATCAGTTGATATCTCGGTGCATTTTTAAGTTAGCGCAAATCTGATAACACAGATCGACGCAGCTTAAAAATCCGCATCGAATGCACTATACTACATTGAGAAACGCTTAATACAAAAATTAGTTATGATCGTTTGAAAAATGATGCATTAGTGTATGTTGAGTTTCCATGTACACTCAACATTGCTTCCAAAAACATTTTGACAAAAATTTTTTCGAAACATTTCAAAATAATTTAGCAAAAAGTAGATGTTTTTAGATTCCTTTTTTTGAGGCAAAGACGATGGACAATGTTATTCAACGAAAAAATTAATTCTTCAGGGTGAAAATTGAGGATATAAGTGTGAACTTATATCAGTTGATATCTCGGTGCATTTTTAAGCTAGCGCAAATCTGATAACACAAATCGACGCAGCTTAAAAATCCGCATCGAATGCACTATACTACATTGAGAAACGCTTAATACAAAAATTTGTTATGATCGTTTGAAAAATGATGCATTAGTGTATGTTGAGTTTCCATGTACACTCAACATTGCTTCCAAAAACATTTTGACAAAATTTTTTTCGAAACATTGCAAAATAATTCAGCAAAAAGTAGATGTTTTTAGATTCCTTTTTTCAAGGCAAAGACGATGGACAATGTTATTCAACGAAAAAATTAATTCTTCAGGGTGAAAATCGAGGATATAAGTGTGAACTTATATCAGTTGATATCTCGGTGCATTTTTAAGCTAGCGCAAATCTGATAACACAGATCGACGCAGCTTAAAAATCCGCATTGAATGCACTATACTACATTGAGAAACGCTTAATACAAAAATTAGTTATGATCGTTTGAAAAATGATGCATTAGTGTATGTTGAGTTTCCATGTACACTCAACATTGCTTCCAAAAACATTTTGACAAAAAGTTTTTCGAAAAATTTCAAAATAATTTAGCAAAAAGTAGATGTTTTTAGATTTCTTTTTTCAAGGCAAAGACGATGGACAATGTTATTCAACGAAAAAATTAATTCTTCAGGGTGAAAATCGAGGATATAAGTGTGAACTTATATCAGTTGATATCTCGGTGCATTTTTAAGCTAGCGCAAATCTGATAACACAGATCGACGCAGCTTAAAAATCCGCATCGAGTGCACTATACTACATTGAGAAACGCTTAATACAAAAATTAGTTATGATCGTTTGAAAAATGATGCATTAGTGTATGTTGAGTTTCCATGTACACTCAACATTGCTTCCAAAAACATTTTGACAAAAATTTTTTCGAAAAATTTCAAAATAATTTAGCAGAAAGTAGATGTTTTTAGATTCCATTTTTCAAAGCAAAGACGATGGACAATGTTATTGAACGAAAAAATTAATTCTTCAGGGTGAAAATCGAGGATATAAGTGTGAACTTATATCAGTTGATATCTCGGTGCATTTTTAAGTTAGCGCAAATCTGATAACACAGATCGACGCAGCTTAAAAATCCGCATCGAATGCACTATACTACATTGAGAAACGCTTAATACAAAAATTAGTTATGATCGTTTGAAAAATGATGCATTAGTGTATGTTGAGTTTCCATGTACACTCAACATTGCTTCCAAAAACATTTTGACAAAAATTTTTTCGAAACATTTCAAAATAATTTAGCAAAAAGTAGATGTTTTTAGATTCCTTTTTTTGAGGCAAAGACGATGGACAATGTTATTCAACGAAAAAATTAATTCTTCAGGGTGAAAATTGAGGATATAAGTGTGAACTTATATCAGTTGATATCTCGGTGCATTTTTAAGCTAGCGCAAATCTGATAACACAAATCGACGCAGCTTAAAAATCCGCATCGAATGCACTATACTACATTGAGAAACGCTTAATACAAAAATTTGTTATGATCGTTTGAAAAATGATGCATTAGTGTATGTTGAGTTTCCATGTACACTCAACATTGCTTCCAAAAACATTTTGACAAAATTTTTTTCGAAACATTGCAAAATAATTCAGCAAAAAGTAGATGTTTTTAGATTCCTTTTTTCAAGGCAAAGACGATGGACAATGTTATTCAACGAAAAAATTAATTCTTCAGGGTGAAAATCGAGGATATAAGTGTGAACTTATATCAGTTGATATCTCGGTGCATTTTTAAGCTAGCGCAAATCTGATAACACAGATCGACGCAGCTTAAAAATCCGCATTGAATGCACTATACTACATTGAGAAACGCTTAATACAAAAATTAGTTATGATCGTTTGAAAAATGATGCATTAGTGTATGTTGAGTTTCCATGTACACTCAACATTGCTTCCAAAAACATTTTGACAAAAAGTTTTTCGAAAAATTTCAAAATAATTTAGCAAAAAGTAGATGTTTTTAGATTTCTTTTTTCAAGGCAAAGACGATGGACAATGTTATTCAACGAAAAAATTAATTCTTCAGGGTGAAAATCGAGGATATAAGTGTGAACTTATATCAGTTGATATCTCGGTGCATTTTTAAGCTAGCGCAAATCTGATAACACAGATCGACGCAGCTTAAAAATCCGCATCGAGTGCACTATACTACATTGAGAAACGCTTAATACAAAAATTAGTTATGATCGTTTGAAAAATGATGCATTAGTGTATGTTGAGTTTCCATGTACACTCAACATTGCTTCCAAAAACATTTTGACAAAAATTTTTTCGAAAAATTTCAAAATAATTTAGCAAAAAGTAGATGTTTTTAGATTCCATTTTTCAAAGCAAAGACGATGGACAATGTTATTCAACGAAAAAATTAATTCTTCAGGGTGAAAATCGAGGATATAAGTGTGAACTTATATCAGTTGATATCTCGGTGCATTTTTAAGTTAGCGCAAATCTGATAACACAGATCGACGCAGCTTAAAAATCCGCATCGAATGCACTATACTACATTGAGAAACGCTTAATACAAAAATTAGTTATGATCGTTTGAAAAATGATGCATTAGTGTATGTTGAGTTTCCATGTACACTCAACATTGCTTCCAAAAACATTTTGACAAAAATTTTTTCGAAACATTTCAAAATAATTTAGCAAAAAGTAGATGTTTTTAGATTCCTTTTTTTGAGGCAAAGACGATGGACAATGTTATTCAACGAAAAAATTAATTCTTCAGGGTGAAAATTGAGGATATAAGTGTAAACTTATATCAGTTGATATCTCGGTGCATTTTTAAGCTAGCGCAAATCTGATAACACAAATCGACGCAGCTTAAAAATCCGCATCGAATGCACTATACTACATTGAGAAACGCTTGATACAAAAATTAGTTATGATCGTTTGAAAAATGATGCATTAGTGTATGTTGAGTTTCCATGTACACTCAACATTGCTTCCAAAAACATTTTGACAAAAATTTTTTCGAAAAATTTCAAAATAATTTAGCAGAAAGTAGATGTTTTTAGATTCCATTTTTCAAAGCAAAGACGATGGACAATGTTATTCAACGAAAAAATTAATTCTTCAGGGTGAAAATCGAGGATATAAGTGTGAACTTATATCAGTTGATATCTCGGTGCATTTTTAAGTTAGCGCAAATCTGATAACACAGATCGACGCAGCTTAAAAATCCGCATCGAATGCATTATACTACATTGAGAAACGCTTAATACAAAAATTAGTTATGATCGTTTGAAAAATGATGCATTAGTGTATGTTGAGTTTCCATGTACACTCAACATTGCTTCCAAAAACATTTTGACAAAAATTTTTTCGAAACATTTCAAAATAATTTAGCAAAAAGTAGATGTTTTTAGATTCCTTTTTTTGAGGCAAAGACGATGGACAATGTTATTCAACGAAAAAATTAATTCTTCAGGGTGAAAATTGAGGATATAAGTGTGAACTTATATCAGTTGATATCTCGGTGCATTTTTAAGCTAGCGCAAATCTGATAACACAAATCGACGCAGCTTAAAAATCCGCATCGAATGCACTATACTACATTGAGAAACGCTTAATACAAAAATTTGTTATGATCGTTTGAAAAATGATGCATTAGTGTATGTTGAGTTTCCATGTACACTCAACATTGCTTCCAAAAACATTTTGACAAAAATTTTTTCGAAACATTGCAAAATAATTCAGCAAAAAGTAGATGTTTTTAGATTCCTTTTTTCAAGGCAAAGACGATGGACAATGTTATTCAACGAAAAAATTAATTCTTCAGGGTGAAAATCGAGGATATAAGTGTGAACTTATATCAGTTGATATCTCGGTGCATTTTTAAGCTAGCGCAAATCTGATAACACAGATCGACGCAGCTTAAAAATCCGCATCGAATGCACTATACTACATTGAGAAACGCTTAATACAAAAATTAGTTATGATCGTTTGAAAAATGATGCATTAGTGTATGTTGAGTTTCCATGTACACTCAACATTGCTTCCAAAAACATTTTGACAAAAAGTTTTTCGAAAAATTTCAAAATAATTTAGCAAAAAGTAGATGTTTTTAGATTTCTTTTTTCAAGGCAAAGACGATGGACAATGTTATTCAACGAAAAAATTAATTCTTCAGGGTGAAAATCGAGGATATAAGTGTGAACTTATATCAGTTGATATCTCGGTGCATTTTTAAGCTAGCGCAAATCTGATAACACAGATCGACGCAGCTTAAAAATCCGCATCGAGTGCACTATACTACATTGAGAAACGCTTAATACAAAAATTAGTTATGATCGTTTGAAAAATGATGCATTAGTGTATGTTGAGTTTCCATGTACACTCAACATTGCTTCCAAAAACATTTTGACAAAAATTTTTTCGAAAAATTTCAAAATAATTTAGCAAAAAGTAGATGTTTTTAGATTCCATTTTTCAAAGCAAAGACGATGGACAATGTTATTCAACGAAAAAATTAATTCTTCAGGGTGAAAATCGAGGATATAAGTGTGAACTTATATCAGTTGATATCTCGGTGCATTTTTAAGCTAGCGCAAATCTGATAACACAGATCGACGCAGCTTAAAAATCCGCATCGAATGCACTATACTACACTGAGAAACGCTTAATACAAAAATTAGTTATGATCGTTTGAAAAATGATGCATTAGTGTATGTTGAGTTTCCATGTACACTCAACATTGCTTCCAAAAACATTTTGACAAAAATTTTTTCGAAAAATTTCAAAATAATTTAGCAAAAAGTAGATGTTTTTAGATTCCTTTTTTTGAGGCAAAGACGATGGACAATGTTATTCAACGAAAAAATTAATTCTTCAGGGTGAAAATTGAGGATATAAGTGTGAACTTATATCAGTTGATATCTCGGTGCATTTTTAAGCTAGCGAAAATCTGATAACACAAATCGACGCAGCTTAAAAATCCGCATCGAATGCACTATACTACATTGAGAAACGCTTAATACAAAAATTAGTTATGATCGTTTCGAAAATGATGCATTAGTGTATGTTGAGTTTCCATGTACACTCAATATTGCTTCCAAAAACATTTTGACAAAAATTTTTTCGAAACATTTCAAAATAATTTAGCAAAAAGTAGATGTTTTTAGATTCCTTTTTTTGAGGCAAAGACGATGGACAATGTTATTCAACAAAAAAATTAATTCTTCAGGGTGAAAATTGAGGATATAAGTGTGAACTTATATCAGTTGATATCTCGGTGCATTTTCAAGCTAGCGCAAATCTGATAACACAAATCGACGCAGCTTAAAAATCCGCATCGAATGCACTATACTACATTGAGAAACGCTTAATACAAAAATTAGTTATGATCGTTTGAAAAATGATGCATTAGTGTATGTTGAGTTTCCATGTACACTCAACATTGCTTCCAAAAACATTTTGACAAAAATTTTTTCGAAAAATTTCAAAATAATTTAGCAAAAAGTAGATGTTTTTAGATTCCTTTTTTTGAGGCAAAGACGATGGACAATGTTATTCAACGAAAAAATTAATTCTTCAGGGTGAAAATTGAGGATATAAGTGTGAACTTATATCAGTTGATATCTCGGTGCATTTTTAAGCTAGCGAAAATCTGATAACACAAATCGACGCAGCTTAAAAATCCGCATCGAATGCACTATACTACATTGAGAAACGCTTAATACAAAAATTAGTTATGATCGTTTCGAAAATGATGCATTAGTGTATGTTGAGTTTCCATGTACACTCAATATTGCTTCCAAAAACATTTTGACAAAAATTTTTTCGAAACATTTCAAAATAATTTAGCAAAAAGTAGATGTTTTTAGATTCCTTTTTTTGAGGCAAAGACGATGGACAATGTTATTCAACGAAAAAATTAATTCTTCAGGGTGAAAATTGAGGATATAAGTGTGAACTTATATCAGTTGATATCTCGGTGCATTTTCAAGCTAGCGCAAATCTGATAACACAAATCGACGCAGCTTAAAAATCCGCATCGAATGCACTATACTACATTGAGAAACGCTTAATACAAAAATTAGTTATGATCGTTTGAAAAATGATGCATTAGTGTATGTTGAGTTTCCATGTACACTCAATATTGCTTCCAAAAACATTTTGACAAAAATTTTTTCGAAAAATTTCAAAATAATTTAGCAAAAAGTAGATGTTTTTAGATTCCATTTTTCAAGGCAAAGACGATGGACAATGTTATTCAACGAAAAAAATAATTCTTCAGGGTGAAAATCGAGGATATAAGTGTGAACTTATATCAGTTGATATCTCGGTGCATTTTTAAGCTAGCGCAAATCTGATAACACAGATCGACGCAGCTTAAAAATCCGCATCGAATGCACTATACTACACTGAGAAACGCTTAATACAAAAATTAGTTATGATCGTTTGAAAAATGATGCATTAGTGTATGTTGAGTTTCCATGTACACTCAACATTGCTTCCAAAAACATTTTGACAAAAATTTTTTCGAAAAATTTCAAAATAATTTAGCAAAAAGTACATGTTTTTAGATTCCATTTTTCAAGGCAAAGACGATAGACAATGTTATTCAATGAAAAAATTAATTCTTCAGGGTGAAAATCGAGGATATAAGTGTGAACTTATATCAGTTGATATCTCGGTGCATTTTTAAGCTAGCGCAAATCTGATAACACAGATCGACGCAGCTTAAAAATCCGCATCGAGTGCACTATACTACATTGAGAAACGCTTAATACAAAAATTAGTTATGATCGTTTGAAAAATGATGCATTAGTGTATGTTGAGTTTCCATGTACACTCAACATTGCTTCCAAAAACATTTTGACAAAAATTTTTTCGAAAAATTTCAAAATAATTCAGCAAAAAGTAGATGTTTTTAGATTCCATTTTTCAAAGCAAAGACGATGGACAATGTTATTCAACGAAAAAATTAATTCTTCAGGGTGAAAATCGAGGATATAAGTGTGAACTTATATCAGTTGATATCTCGGTGCATTTTTAAGCTAGCGCAAATCTGATAACACAGATCGACGCAGCTTAAAAATCCGCATCGAATGCACTATACTACATTGAGAAACGCTTAATACAAAAATTAGTTATGATCGTTTGAAAAATGATGCATTAGTGTATGTTGAGTTTCCATGTACACTCAACATTGCTTCCAAAAACATTTTGACAAAAATTTTTTCGAAACATTTCAAAATAATTTAGCAAAAAGTAGATGTTTTTAGATTCCTTTTTTTGAGGCAAAGACGATGGACAATGTTATTCAACGAAAAAATTAATTCTTCAGGGTGAAAATTGAGGATATAAGTGTAAACTTATATCAGTTGATATCTCGGTGCATTTTTAAGCTAGCGCAAATCTGATAACACAAATCGACGCAGCTTAAAAATCCGCATCGAATGCACTATACTACATTGAGAAACGCTTAATACAAAAATTAGTTATGATCGTTTGAAAAATGATGCATTAGTGTATGTTGTGTTTCCATGTACACTCAACATTGCTTCCAAAAACATTTTGACAAAAATTTTTTCGAAACATTTCAAAATAATTTAGCAAAAAGTAGATGTTTTTAGATTCCTTTTTTTGAGGCAAAGACGATGGACAATGTTATTCAACGAAAAAATTAATTCTTCAGGGTGAAAATTGAGGATATAAGTGTAAACTTATATCAGTTGATATCTCGGTGCATTTTTAAGCTAGCGCAAATCTGATAACACAAATCGACGCAGCTTAAAAATCCGCATCGAATGCACTATACTACATTGAGAAACGCTTAATACAAAAATTAGTTATGATCGTTTGAAAAATGATGCATTAGTGTATGTTGTGTTTCCATGTACACTCAACATTGCTTCCAAAAACATTTTGACAAAAATTTTTTCGAAACATTTCAAAATAATTTAGCAAAAAGTAGATGTTTTTAGATTCCTTTTTTTGAGGCAAAGACGATGGACAATGTTATTCAACGAAAAAATTAATTCTTCAGGGTGAAAATTGAGGATATAAGTGTGAACTTATATCAGTTGATATCTCGGTGCATTTTTAAGCTAGCGAAAATCTGATAACACAAATCGACGCAGCTTAAAAATCCGCATCGAATGCACTATACTACATTGAGAAACGCTTAATACAAAAATTAGTTATGATCGTTTCGAAAATGATGCATTAGTGTATGTTGAGTTTCCATGTACACTCAATATTGCTTCCAAAAACATTTTGACAAAAATTTTTTCGAAACATTTCAAAATAATTTAGCAAAAAGTAGATGTTTTTAGATTCCTTTTTTTGAGGCAAAGACGATGGACAATGTTATTCAACGAAAAAATTAATTCTTCAGGGTGAAAATTGAGGATATAAGTGTGAACTTATATCAGTTGATATCTCGGTGCATTTTCAAGCTAGCGCAAATCTGATAACACAAATCGACGCAGCTTAAAAATCCGCATTGAATGCACTATACTACATTGAGAAACGCTTAATACAAAAATTAGTTATGATCGTTTGAAAAATGATGCATTAGTGTATGTTGAGTAAGCTGCGTCGATCTGTGTTATCAGATTTGCGCTAGCTTAAAAATGCACCGAGATATCAACTGATATAAGTTCACACTTATATCCTCGATTTTCACCCTGAAGAATTGATTTTTTCGTTGAATAACATTGTCTATCGTCTTTGCCTTGAAAAATGGAATCTAAAAACATC
Source organism: Auanema rhodensis (assembly GCA_964057225.1). Taxonomy (NCBI): domain Eukaryota; kingdom Metazoa; phylum Nematoda; class Chromadorea; order Rhabditida; family Rhabditidae; genus Auanema; species Auanema rhodense. The sequence continues at coordinate 874,252 of OZ059895.1, forward strand.
TACTTTTTGCTAAATTATTTTGAAATTTTTCGAAAAAATTTTTGTCAAAATGTTTTTGGAAGCAATGTTGAGTGTACATGGAAACTCAACATACACTAATGCATCATTTTTCAAACGATCATAACTAATTTTTGTATCAAGCGTTTCTCAATGTAGTATAGTGCATTCGATGCGGATTTTTAAGCTGCGTCGATCTGTGTTATCAGATTTGCGCTAGCTTAAAAATGCACCGAGATATCAACTGATATAAGTTCACACTTATATCCTCGATTTTCACCCTGAAGAATTAATTTTTTCGTTGAATAACATTGTCCATCGTCTTTGCCTTGAGAAAGGGAACCTAAAAACATCTACTTTTTGCTAAATTATTTTGAAATTTTTGGAAAAAATTTTTGTCAAAATGTTTTTGGAAGCAATGTTGAGTGTACATTTAAACTCAACATACACTAATGCATCATTTTTCAAACGATCATAACTAATTTTTGTTCAAGCGTTTCTCAATGTAGTATAGTGCATTCGATGCGGATTTTTAAGCTGCGTCGATCTGTGTTATCAGATTTGCGCTAGCTTAAAAATGCACCGAGATATCAACTGATATAAGTTCACACTTATATCCTCGATTTTCACCCTGAAGAATTGATTTTTTCGTTGAATAACATTGTCTATCGTCTTTGCCTTGAAAAATGGAATCTAAAAACATCTACGTTTTGCTAAATTATTTTGAAATTTTTCGAAAAAATTTTTGTCAAAATGTTTTTGGAAGCAATGTTGAGTGTACATGGAAACTCAACATACACTAATGCATCATTTTTCAAACAATCATAACTAATTTTTGTATCAAACGTTTCTCAATGTAGTATAGTGCATTCGATGCGGATTTTTAAGCTGCGTCGATCTGTGTTATCAGATTTGCGCTAGCTTAAAAATGCACCGAGATATCAACTGATATAAGTTCACACTTATATCCTCGATTTTCACCCTGAAGAATTGATTTTTTCGTTGAATAACATTGTCTATCGTCTTTGCCTTGAAAAATGGAATCTAAAAACATCTACTTTTTGCTAAATTATTTTGAAATTTTTCGAAAAAATTTTTGTCAAAATGTTTTTGGAAGCAATGTTGAGTGTACATGGAAACTCAACATACACTAATGCATCATTTTTCAAACGATCATAACTAATTTTTGTATCAAGCGTTTCTCAATGTAGTATAGTGCATTCGATGCGGATTTTTAAGCTGCGTCGATCTGTGTTATCAGATTTGCGCTAGCTTAAAAATGCACCGAGATATCAACTGATATAAGTTCACACTTATATCCACGATTTTCACCCTGAAGAATTAATTTTTTCGTTGAATAACATTGTCCATCGTCTTTGCCTTGAAAAATGGAATCTAAAAACATCTACTTTTTGCTAAATTATTTTGAAATTTTTCGAAAAAATTTTTGTCAAAATGTTTTTGGAAGCAATGTTGAGTGTACATGGAAACTCAACATACACTAATGCATCATTTTTCAAACAATCATAACTAATTTGTGTATTAAGCGTTTCTCAATGTAGTATAGTGCATTCGATGCGGATTTTTAAGCTGCGTCGATCTGTGTTATCAGATTTGCGCTAGCTTAAAAATGCACCGAGATATCAACTGATATAAGTTCACACTTATATCCTCGATTTTCACCCTGAAGAATTGATTTTTTCGTTGAATAACATTGTCTATCGTCTTTGCCTCGAAAAATGGAATCTAAAAACATCTACTTTTTGCTAAATTATTTTGAAATTTTTCGAAGAAATTTTTGTCAAAATGTTTTTGGAAGCAATGTTGAGTGTACATGGAAACTCAACATACACTAATGCATCATTTTTCAAACAATCATAACTAATTTGTGTATTAAGCGTTTCTCAATGTAGTATAGTGCATTCGATGCGGATTTTTAAGCTGCGTCGATCTGTGTTATCAGATTTGCGCTAGCTTAAAAATGCACCGAGATATCAACTGATATAAGTTTACACTTATATCCTCGATTTTCACCCTGAAGAATTGATTTTTTCGTTGAATAACATTGTCTATCGTCTTTGCCTTGAAAAATGAAATCTAAAAACATCTACTTTTTGCTAAATTATTTTGAAATTTTTGGAAAAAATTTTTGTCAAAATGTTTTTGGAAGCAATGTTGAGTGTACATGGAAACTCAACATACACTAATGCATCATTTTTCAAACGATCATAACTAATTTTTGTATCAAGCGTTTCTCAATGTAGTATAGTGCATTCGATGCGGATTTTTAAGCTGCGTCGATCTGTGTTATCAGATTTGCGCTAGCTTAAAAATGCACCGAGATATCAACTGATATAAGTTCACACTTATATCCTCGATTTTCACCCTGAAGAATTGATTTTTTCGTTGAATAACATTGTCTATCGTCTTTGCCTTGAAAAATGGAATCTAAAAACATCTACGTTTTGCTAAATTATTTTGAAATTTTTCGAAAAAATTTTTGTCAAAATGTTTTTGGAAGCAATGTTGAGTGTACATGGAAACTCAACATACACTAATGCATCATTTTTCAAACAATCATAACTAATTTTTGTATCAAACGTTTCTCAATGTAGTATAGTGCATTCGATGCGGATTTTTAAGCTGCGTCGATCTGTGTTATCAGATTTGCGCTAGCTTAAAAATGCACCGAGATATCAACTGATATAAGTTCACACTTATATCCTCGATTTTCACCCTGAAGAATTGATTTTTTCGTTGAATAACATTGTCTATCGTCTTTGCCTCGAAAAATGGAATCTAAAAACATCTACTTTTTGCTAAATTATTTTGAAATTTTTCGAAGAAATTTTTGTCAAAATGTTTTTGGAAGCAATGTTGAGTGTACATGGAAACTCAACATACACTAATGCATCATTTTTCAAACAATCATAACTAATTTGTGTATTAAGCGTTTCTCAATGTAGTATAGTGCATTCGATGCGGATTTTTAAGCTGCGTCGATCTGTGTTATCAGATTTGCGCTAGCTTAAAAATGCACCGAGATATCAACTGATATAAGTTTACACTTATATCCTCGATTTTCACCCTGAAGAATTGATTTTTTCGTTGAATAACATTGTCTATCGTCTTTGCCTTGAAAAATGAAATCTAAAAACATCTACTTTTTGCTAAATTATTTTGAAATTTTTGGAAAAAATTTTTGTCAAAATGTTTTTGGAAGCAATGTTGAGTGTACATGGAAACTCAACATACACTAATGCATCATTTTTCAAACGATCATAACTAATTTTTGTATCAAGCGTTTCTCAATGTAGTATAGTGCATTCGATGCGGATTTTTAAGCTGCGTCGATCTGTGTTATCAGATTTGCGCTAGCTTAAAAATGCACCGAGATATCAACTGATATAAGTTCACACTTATATCCTCGATTTTCACCCTGAAGAATTGATTTTTTCGTTGAATAACATTGTCTATCGTCTTTGCCTTGAAAAATGGAATCTAAAAACATCTACGTTTTGCTAAATTATTTTGAAATTTTTCGAAAAAATTTTTGTCAAAATGTTTTTGGAAGCAATGTTGAGTGTACATGGAAACTCAACATACACTAATGCATCATTTTTCAAACAATCATAACTAATTTTTGTATCAAACGTTTCTCAATGTAGTATAGTGCATTCGATGCGGATTTTTAAGCTGCGTCGATCTGTGTTATCAGATTTGCGCTAGCTTAAAAATGCACCGAGATATCAACTGATATAAGTTCACACTTATATCCTCGATTTTCACCCTGAAGAATTGATTTTTTCGTTGAATAACATTGTCTATCGTCTTTGCCTTGAAAAATGGAATCTAAAAACATCTACTTTTTGCTAAATTATTTTGAAATTTTTCGAAAAAATTTTTGTCAAAATGTTTTTGGAAGCAATGTTGAGTGTACATGGAAACTCAACATACACTAATGCATCATTTTTCAAACGATCATAACTAATTTTTGTATCAAGCGTTTCTCAATGTAGTAGAGTGCATTCGATGCGGATTTTTAAGCTGCGTCGATCTGTGTTATCAGATTTGCGCTAGCTTAAAAATGCACCGAGATATCAACTGATATAAGTTCACACTTATATCCTCGATTTTCACCCTGAAGAATTAATTTTTTCGTTGAATAACATTGTCCATCGTCTTTGCCTTGAGAAATGGAATCTAAAAACATCTACTTTTTGCTAAATTATTTTGAAATTTTTGGAAAAAATTTTTGTCAAAATGTTTTTGGAAGCAATGTTGAGTGTACATGGAAACTCAACATACACTAATGCATCATTTTTCAAACGATCATAACTAATTTTTGTATCAAACGTTTCTCAATGTAGTATAGTGCATTCGATGCGGATTTTTAAGCTGCGTCGATCTGTGTTATCAGATTTGCGCTAGCTTAAAAATGCACCGAGATATCAACTGATATAAGTTCACACTTATATCCTCGATTTTCACCCTGAAGAATTGATTTTTTCGTTGAATAACATTGTCTATCGTCTTTGCCTTGAAAAATGGAATCTAAAATCATCTACTTTTTGCTAAAATATTTCGAAATTTTTCGAAGAAATTTTTGTCAAAATGTTTTTGGAAGCAATGTTGAGTGTACATGGAAACTCAACATACACTAATGCATCATTTTTCAAACAATCATAACTAATTTGTGTATTAAGCGTTTCTCAATGTAGTATAGTGCATTCGATGCGGATTTTTAAGCTGCGTCGATCTGTGTTATCAGATTTGCGCTAGCTTAAAAATGCACCGAGATATCAACTGATATAAGTTCACACTTATATCCTCGATTTTCACCCTGAAGAATTGATTTTTTCGTTGAATAACATTGTCCATCGTCTTTGCCTTGAAAAATGGAATCTAAAAACATCTACTTTTTGCTAAATTATTTTGAAATTTTTGGAAAAAAATTTTTGTCAAAATGTTTTTGGAAGCAATGTTGAGTGTACATGGAAACTCAACATACACTAATGCATCATTTTTCAAACGATCATAACTAATTTTTGTATCAAACGTTTCTCAATGTAGTATAGTGCATTCGATGCGGATTTTTAAGCTGCGTCGATCTGTGTTATCAGATTTGCGCTAGCTTAAAAATGCACCGAGATATCAACTGATATAAGTTCACACTTATATCCTCGATTTTCACCCTGAAGAATTGATTTTTTCGTTGAATAACATTGTCTATCGTCTTTGCCTCGAAAAATGGAATCTAAAAACATCTACTTTTTGCTAAATTATTTTGAAATTTTTCGAAGAAATTTTTGTCAAAATGTTTTTGGAAGCAATGTTGAGTGTACATGGAAACTCAACATACACTAATGCATCATTTTTCAAACAATCATAACTAATTTGTGTATTAAGCGTTTCTCAATGTAGTATAGTGCATTCGATGCGGATTTTTAAGCTGCGTCGATCTGTGTTATCAGATTTGCGCTAGCTTAAAAATGCACCGAGATATCAACTGATATAAGTTCACACTTATATCCTCGATTTTCACCCTGAAGAATTGATTTTTTCGTTGAATAACATTGTCTATCGTCTTTGCCTCGAAAAATGGAATCTAAAAACATCTACTTTTTGCTAAATTATTTTGAAATTTTTCGAAGAAATTTTTGTCAAAATGTTTTTGGAAGCAATGTTGAGTGTACATGGAAACTCAACATACACTAACGCATCATTTTTCAAACAATCATAACTAATTTGTGTATTAAGCGTTTCTCAATGTAGTATAGTGCATTCGATGCGGATTTTTAAGCTGCGTCGATCTGTGTTATCAGATTTGCGCTAGCTTAAAAATGCACCGAGATATCAACTGATATAAGTTTACACTTATATCCTCGATTTTCACCCTGAAGAATTGATTTTTTCGTTGAATAACATTGTCTATCGTCTTTGCCTTGAAAAATGAAATCTAAAAACATCTACTTTTTGCTAAATTATTTTGAAATTTTTCGAAAAAATTTTTGTCAAAATGTTTTTGGAAGCAATGTTGAGTGTACATGGAAACTCAACATACACTAATGCATCATTTTTCAAACAATCATAACTAATTTGTGTATTAAGCGTTTCTCAATGTAGTATAGTGCATTCGATGCGGATTTTTAAGCTGCGTCGATCTGTGTTATCAGATTTGCGCTAGCTTAAAAATGCACCGAGATATCAACTGATATAAGTTCACACTTATATCCTCGATTTTCACCCTGAAGAATTAATTTTTTCGTTGAATAACATTGTCCATCGTCTTTGCCTTGAAAAATGGAATCTAAAAACATCTACTTTTTGCTAAATTATTTTGAAATTTTTCGAAAAAATTTTTGTCAAAATGTTTTTGGAAGCAATGTTGAGTGTACATGGAAACTCAACATACACTAATGCATCATTTTTCAAACAATCATAACTAATTTGTGTATTAAGCGTTTCTCAATGTAGTATAGTGCATTCGATGCGGATTTTTAAGCTGCGTCGATCTGTGTTATCAGATTTGCGCTAGCTTAAAAATGCACCGAGATATCAACTGATATAAGTTTACACTTATATCCTCGATTTTCACCCTGAAGAATTGATTTTTTCGTTGAATAACATTGTCTATCGTCTTTGCCTTGAAAAATGAAATCTAAAAACATCTACTTTTTGCTAAATTATTTTGAAATTTTTGGAAAAAATTTTTGTCAAAATGTTTTTGGAAGCAATGTTGAGTGTACATGGAAACTCAACATACACTAATGCATCATTTTTCAAACGATCATAACTAATTTTTGTATCAAACGTTTCTCAATGTAGTATAGTGCATTCGATGCGGATTTTTAAGCTGCGTCGATCTGTGTTATCAGATTTGCGCTAGCTTAAAAATGCACCGAGATATCAACTGATATAAGTTCACACTTATATCCTCGATTTTCACCCTGAAGAATTGATTTTTTCGTTGAATAACATTGTCTATCGTCTTTGCCTTGAAAAATGGAATCTAAAAACATCTACTTTTTGCTAAATTATTTTGAAATTTTTCGAAAAAATTTTTGTCAAAATGTTTTTGGAAGCAATGTTGAGTGTACATGGAAACTCAACATACACTAATGCATCATTTTTCAAACGATCATAACTAATTTTTGTATCAAGCGTTTCTCAATGTAGTAGAGTGCATTCGATGCGGATTTTTAAGCTGCGTCGATCTGTGTTATCAGATTTGCGCTAGCTTAAAAATGCACCGAGATATCAACTGATATAAGTTCACACTTATATCCTCGATTTTCACCCTGAAGAATTAATTTTTTCGTTGAATAACATTGTCCATCGTCTTTGCCTTGAGAAATGGAATCTAAAAACATCTACTTTTTGCTAAATTATTTTGAAATTTTTGGAAAAAATTTTTGTCAAAATGTTTTTGGAAGCAATGTTGAGTGTACATGGAAACTCAACATACACTAATGCATCATTTTTCAAACGATCATAACTAATTTTTGTATCAAACGTTTCTCAATGTAGTATAGTGCATTCGATGCGGATTTTTAAGCTGCGTCGATCTGTGTTATCAGATTTGCGCTAGCTTAAAAATGCACCGAGATATCAACTGATATAAGTTCACACTTATATCCTCGATTTTCACCCTGAAGAATTGATTTTTTCGTTGAATAACATTGTCTATCGTCTTTGCCTTGAAAAATGGAATCTAAAATCATCTACTTTTTGCTAAAATATTTCGAAATTTTTCGAAGAAATTTTTGTCAAAATGTTTTTGGAAGCAATGTTGAGTGTACATGGAAACTCAACATACACTAATGCATCATTTTTCAAACAATCATAACTAATTTGTGTATTAAGCGTTTCTCAATGTAGTATAGTGCATTCGATGCGGATTTTTAAGCTGCGTCGATCTGTGTTATCAGATTTGCGCTAGCTTAAAAATGCACCGAGATATCAACTGATATAAGTTCACACTTATATCCTCGATTTTCACCCTGAAGAATTGATTTTTTCGTTGAATAACATTGTCTATCGTCTTTGCCTCAAAAAATGGAATCTAAAAACATCTACTTTTTGCTAAATTATTTTGAAATTTTTCGAAGAAATTTTTGTCAAAATGTTTTTGGAAGCAATGTTGAGTGTACATGGAAACTCAACATACACTAATGCATCATTTTTCAAACGATCATAACTAATTTTTGTATCAAACGTTTCTCAATGTAGTATAGTGCATTCGATGCGGATTTTTAAGCTGCGTCGATCTGTGTTATCAGATTTGCGCTAGCTTAAAAATGCACCGAGATATCAACTGATATAAGTTCACACTTATATCCTCGATTTTCACCCTGAAGAATTGATTTTTTCGTTGAATAACATTGTCTATCGTCTTTGCCTCAAAAAATGGAATCTAAAAACATCTACTTTTTGCTAAATTATTTTGAAATTTTTCGAAGAAATTTTTGTCAAAATGTTTTTGGAAGCAATGTTGAGTGTACATGGAAACTCAACATACACTAATGCATCATTTTTCAAACAATCATAACTAATTTGTGTATTAAGCGTTTCTCAATGTAGTATAGTGCATTCGATGCGGATTTTTAAGCTGCGTCGATCTGTGTTATCAGATTTGCGCTAGCTTAAAAATGCACCGAGATATCAACTGATATAAGTTTACACTTATATCCTCGATTTTCACCCTGAAGAATTGATTTTTTCGTTGAATAACATTGTCTATCGTCTTTGCCTTGAAAAATGAAATCTAAAAACATCTACTTTTTGCTAAATTATTTTGAAATTTTTCGAAAAAATTTTTGTCAAAATGTTTTTGGAAGCAATGTTGAGTGTACATGGAAACTCAACATACACTAATGCATCATTTTTCAAACAATCATAACTAATTTGTGTATTAAGCGTTTCTCAATGTAGTATAGTGCATTCGATGCGGATTTTTAAGCTGCGTCGATCTGTGTTATCAGATTTGAGCTAGCTTAAAAATGCACCGAGATATCAACTGATATAAGTTCACACTTATATCCTCGATTTTCACCCTGAAGAATTAATTTTTTCGTTGAATAACATTGTCCATCGTCTTTGCCTTGAAAAATGGAATCTAAAAACATCTACTTTTTGCTAAATTATTTTGAAATTTTTCGAAAAAATTTTTGTCAAAATGTTTTTGGAAGCAATGTTGAGTGTACATGGAAACTCAACATACACTAATGCATCATTTTTCAAACAATCATAACTAATTTGTGTATTAAGCGTTTCTCAATGTAGTATAGTGCATTCGATGCGGATTTTTAAGCTGCGTCGATCTGTGTTATCAGATTTGCGCTAGCTTAAAAATGCACCGAGATATCAACTGATATAAGTTTACACTTATATCCTCGATTTTCACCCTGAAGAATTGATTTTTTCGTTGAATAACATTGTCTATCGTCTTTGCCTTGAAAAATGAAATCTAAAAACATCTACTTTTTGCTAAATTATTTTGAAATTTTTGGAAAAAATTTTTGTCAAAATGTTTTTGGAAGCAATGTTGAGTGTACATGGAAACTCAACATACACTAATGCATCATTTTTCAAACGATCATAACTAATTTTTGTATCAAACGTTTCTCAATGTAGTATAGTGCATTCGATGCGGATTTTTAAGCTGCGTCGATCTGTGTTATCAGATTTGCGCTAGCTTAAAAATGCACCGAGATATCAACTGATATAAGTTCACACTTATATCCTCGATTTTCACCCTGAAGAATTGATTTTTTCGTTGAATAACATTGTCTATCGTCTTTGCCTTGAAAAATGGAATCTAAAAACATCTACTTTTTGCTAAATTATTTTGAAATTTTTCGAAAAAATTTTTGTCAAAATGTTTTTGGAAGCAATGTTGAGTGTACATGGAAACTCAACATACACTAATGCATCATTTTTCAAACGATCATAACTAATTTTTGTATCAAGCGTTTCTCAATGTAGTATAGTGCATTCGATGCGGATTTTTAAGCTGCGTCGATCTGTGTTATCAGATTTGCGCTAGCTTAAAAATGCACCGAGATATCAACTGATATAAGTTCACATTTATATCCTCGATTTTCACCCTGAAGAATTAATTTTTTCGTTGAATAACATTGTCCATCGTCTTTGCCTTGAGAAATGGAATCTAAAAACATCTACTTTTTGCTAAATTATTTTGAAATTTTTGGAAAAAATTTTTGTCAAAATGTTTTTGGAAGCAATGTTGAGTGTACATGGAAACTCAACATACACTAATGCATCATTTTTCAAACGATCATAACTAATTTTTGTATCAAACGTTTCTCAATGTAGTATAGTGCATTCGATGCGGATTTTTAAGCTGCGTCGATCTGTGTTATCAGATTTGCGCTAGCTTAAAAATGCACCGAGATATCAACTGATATAAGTTCACACTTATATCCTCGATTTTCACCCTGAAGAATTAATTTTTTCGTTGAATAACATTGTCCATCGTCTTTGCCTTGAAAAAAGGAATCTAAAAACATCTACTTTTTGCTAAATTATTTTGAAATTTTTCGAAAAAATTTTTGTCAAAATGTTTTTGGAAGCAATGTTGAGTGTACATGGAAACTCAACATACACTAATGCATCATTTTTCAAACGATCATAACTAATTTTTGTATTAAGCGTTTCTCAATGTAGTATAGTGCATTCGATGCGGATATTTAAGCTGCGTCGATCTGTGTTATCAGATTTGCGCTAGCTTAAAAATGCATCGAGATATCAACTGATATAAGTTCACACTTAGATCCTCGATTTTCACCCTGAAGAATTAATTTTTTCGTTGAATAACATTGTCCATCGTCTTTGCCTTGAAAAATGGAATCTAAAATCATCTACTTTTTGCTAAACTATTTTGAAATTTTTCGAAGAAATTTTTGTCAAAATGTTTTTGGAAGCAATGTTGAGTGTACATGGAAACTCAACATACACTAATGCATCATTTTTCAAACAATCATAACTAATTTGTGTATTAAGCGTTTCTCAATGTAGTATAGTGCATTCGATGCGGATTTTTAAGCTGCGTCGATCTGTGTTATCAGATTTGCGCTAGCTTAAAAATGCACCGAGATATCAACTGATATAAGTTCACACTTATATCCTCGATTTTTACCCTGAAGAATTGATTTTTTCGTTGAATAACATTGTCCATCGTCTTTGCCTTGAAAAATGGACTCTAAAAACATCTACTTTTTGCTAAATTATTTTGAAATTTTTGGAAAAAATTTTTGTCAAAATGTTTTTGGAAGCAATGTTGAGTGTACATGGAAACTCAACATACACTAATGCATCATTTTTCAAACGATCATAACTAATTTTTGTATCAAACGTTTCTCAATGTAGTATAGTGCATTCGATGCGGATTTTTAAGCTGCGTCGATCTGTGTTATCAGATTTGCGCTAGCTTAAAAATGCACCGAGATATCAACTGATATAAGTTCACACTTATATCCTCGATTTTCACCCTGAAGAATTGATTTTTTCGTTGAATAACATTGTCTATCGTCTTTGCCTCGAAAAATGGAATTTAAAAACATCTACTTTTTGCTAAATTATTTTGAAATTTTTCGAAGAAATTTTTGTCAAAATGTTTTTGGAAGCAATGTTGAGTGTACATGGAAACTCAACATACACTAATGCATCATTTTTCAAACAATCATAACTAATTTGTGTATTAAGCGTTTCTCAATGTAGTATAGTGCATTCGATGCGGATTTTTAAGCTGCGTCGATCTGTGTTATCAGATTTGCGCTAGCTTAAAAATGCACCGAGATATCAACTGATATAAGTTTACACTTATATCCTCGATTTTCACCCTGAAGAATTGATTTTTTCGTTGAATAACATTGTCTATCGTCTTTGCCTTGAAAAATGAAATCTAAAAACATCTACTTTTTGCTAAATTATTTTGAAATTTTTCGAAAAAAGTTTTGTCAAAATGTTTTTGGAAGCAATGTTGAGTGTACATGGAAACTCAACATACACTAATGCATCATTTTTCAAACAATCATAACTAATTTGTGTATTAAGCGTTTCTCAATGTAGTATAGTGCATTCGATGCGGATTTTTAAGCTGCGTCGATCTGTGTTATCAGATTTGCGCTAGCTTAAAAATGCACCGAGATATCAACTGATATAAGTTCACACTTATATCCTCGATTTTCACCCTGAAGAATTAATTTTTTCGTTGAATAACATTGTCCATCGTCTTTGCCTCGAAAAATGGAATCTAAAAACATCTACTTTTTGCTAAATTATTTTGAAATTTTTCGAAGAAATTTTTGTCAAAATGTTTTTGGAAGCAATGTTGAGTGTACATGGAAACTCAACATACACTAATGCATCATTTTTCAAACAATCATAACTAATTTGTGTATTAAGCGTTTCTCAATGTAGTATAGTGCATTCGATGCGGATTTTTAAGCTGCGTCGATCTGTGTTATCAGATTTGCGCTAGCTTAAAAATGCACCGAGATATCAACTGATATAAGTTTACACTTATATCCTCGATTTTCACCCTGAAGAATTGATTTTTTCGTTGAATAACATTGTCTATCGTCTTTGCCTTGAAAAATGAAATCTAAAAACATCTACTTTTTGCTAAATTATTTTGAAATTTTTCGAAAAAATTTTTGTCAAAATGTTTTTGGAAGCAATGTTGAGTGTACATGGAAACTCAACATACACTAATGCATCATTTTTCAAACAATCATAACTAATTTGTGTATTAAGCGTTTCTCAATGTAGTATAGTGCATTCGATGCGGATTTTTAAGCTGCGTCGATCTGTGTTATCAGATTTGCGCTAGCTTAAAAATGCACCGAGATATCAACTGATATAAGTTCACACTTATATCCTCGATTTTCACCCTGAAGAATTAATTTTTTCGTTGAATAACATTGTCCATCGTCTTTGCCTCGAAAAATGGAATCTAAAAACATCTACTTTTTGCTAAATTATTTTGAAATTTTTCGAAGAAATTTTTGTCAAAATGTTTTTGGAAGCAATGTTGAGTGTACATGGAAACTCAACATACACTAATGCATCATTTTTCAAACAATCATAACTAATTTGTGTATTAAGCGTTTCTCAATGTAGTATAGTGCATTCGATGCGGATTTTTAAGCTGCGTCGATCTGTGTTATCAGATTTGCGCTAGCTTAAAAATGCACCGAGATATCAACTGATATAAGTTTACACTTATATCCTCGATTTTCACCCTGAAGAATTGATTTTTTCGTTGAATAACATTGTCTATCGTCTTTGCCTTGAAAAATGAAATCTAAAAACATCTACTTTTTGCTAAATTATTTTGAAATTTTTCGAAAAAATTTTTGTCAAAATGTTTTTGGAAGCAATGTTGAGTGTACATGGAAACTCAACATACACTAATGCATCATTTTTCAAACAATCATAACTAATTTGTGTATTAAGCGTTTCTCGATGTAGTATAGTGCATTCGATGCGGATTTTTAAGCTGCGTCGATCTGTGTTATCAGATTTGCGCTAGCTTAAAAATGCACCGAGATATCAACTGATATAAGTTCACACTTATATCCTCGATTTTCACCCTGAAGAATTAATTTTTTCGTTGAATAACATTGTCCATCGTCTTTGCCTTGAAAAATGGAATCTAAAAACATCTACTTTTTGCTAAATTATTTTGAAATTTTTCGAAAAAATTTTTGTCAAAATGTTTTTGGAAGCAATGTTGAGTGTACATGGAAACTCAACATACACTAATGCATCATTTTTCAAACAATCATAACTAATTTGTGTATTAAGCGTTTCTCAATGTAGTATAGTGCATTCGATGCGGATTTTTAAGCTGCGTCGATCTGTGTTATCAGATTTGCGCTAGCTTAAAAATGCACCGAGATATCAACTGATATAAGTTTACACTTATATCCTCGATTTTCACCCTGAAGAATTGATTTGTTCGTTGAATAACATTGTCTATCGTCTTTGCCTTGAAAAATGAAATCTAAAAACATCTACTTTTTGCTAAATTATTTCGAAATTTTTCGAAAAAATTTTTGTCAAAATGTTTTTGGAAGCAATGTTGAGTGTACATGGAAACTCAACATACACTAATGCATCATTTTTCAAACAATCATAACTAATTTGTGTATTAAGCGTTTCTCGATGTAGTATAGTGCATTCGATGCGGATTTTTAAGCTGCGTCGATCTGTGTTATCAGATTTGCGCTAGCTTAAAAATGCACCGAGATATCAACTGATATAAGTTCACACTTATATCCTCGATTTTCACCCTGAAGAATTGATTTTTTCGTTGAATAACATTGTCTATCGTCTTTGCCTTGAAAAATGGAATCTAAAATCATCTACTTTTTGCTAAATTATTTTGAAATTTTTCGAAGAAATTTTTGTCAAAATGTTTTTGGAAGCAATGTTGAGTGTACATGGAAACTCAACATACACTAATGCATCATTTTTCAAACAATCATAACTAATTTGTGTATTAAGCGTTTCTCAATGTAGTATAGTGCATTCGATGCGGATTTTTAAGCTGCGTCGATCTGTGTTATCAGATTTGCGCTAGCTTAAAAATGCACCGAGATATCAACTGATATAAGTTCACACTTATATCCTCGATTTTCACCCTGAAGAATTGATTTTTTCGTTGAATAACATTGTCCATCGTCTTTGCCTTGAAAAATGGAATCTAAAAACATCTACTTTTTGCTAAATTATTTTGAAATTTTTGGAAAAAATTTTTGTCAAAATGTTTTTGGAAGCAATGTTGAGTGTACATGGAAACTCAACATACACTAATGCATCATTTTTCAAACGATCATAACTAATTTTTGTATCAAACGTTTCTCAATGTAGTATAGTGCATTCGATGCGGATTTTTAAGCTGCGTCGATCTGTGTTATCAGATTTGCGCTAGCTTAAAAATGCACCGAGATATCAACTGATATAAGTTCACACTTATATCCTCGATTTTCACCCTGAAGAATTGATTTTTTCGTTGAATAACATTGTCTATCGTCTTTGCCTCGAAAAATGGAATCTAAAAACATCTACTTTTTGCTAAATTATTTTGAAATTTTTCGAAGAAATTTTTGTCAAAATGTTTTTGGAAGCAATGTTGAGTGTACATGGAAACTCAACATACACTAATGCATCATTTTTCAAACAATCATAACTAATTTGTGTATTAAGCGTTTCTCAATGTAGTATAGTGCATTCGATGCGGATTTTTAAGCTGCGTCGATCTGTGTTATCAGATTTGCGCTAGCTTAAAAATGCACCGAGATATCAACTGATATAAGTTTACACTTATATCCTCGATTTTCACCCTGAAGAATTGATTTTTTCGTTGAATAACATTGTCTATCGTCTTTGCCTTGAAAAATGAAATCTAAAAACATCTACTTTTTGCTAAATTATTTTGAAATTTTTGGAAAAAATTTTTGTCAAAATGTTTTTGGAAGCAATGTTGAGTGTACATGGAAACTCAACATACACTAATGCATCATTTTTCAAACGATCATAACTAATTTTTGTATCAAACGTTTCTCAATGTAGTATAGTGCATTCGATGCGGATTTTTAAGCTGCGTCGATCTGTGTTATCAGATTTGCGCTAGCTTAAAAATGCACCGAGATATCAACTGATATAAGTTCACACTTATATCCTCGATTTTCACCCTGAAGAATTGATTTTTTCGTTGAATAACATTGTCTATCGTCTTTGCCTTGAAAAATGGAATCTAAAAACATCTACTTTTTGCTAAATTATTTTGAAATTTTTCGAAAAAATTTTTGTCAAAATGTTTTTGGAAGCAATGTTGAGTGTACATGGAAACTCAACATACACTAATGCATCATTTTTCAAACGATCATAACTAATTTTTGTATCAAGCGTTTCTCAATGTAGTATAGTGCATTCGATGCGGATTTTTAAGCTGCGTCGATCTGTGTTATCAGATTTGCGCTAGCTTAAAAATGCACCGAGATATCAACTGATATAAGTTCACACTTATATCCTCGATTTTCACCCTGAAGAATTAATTTTTTCGTTGAATAACATTGTCCATCGTCTTTGCCTTGAGAAATGGAATCTAAAAACATCTACTTTTTGCTAAATTATTTTGAAATTTTTGGAAAAAATTTTTGTCAAAATGTTTTTGGAAGCAATGTTGAGTGTACATGGAAACTCAACATACACTAATGCATCATTTTTCAAACGATCATAACTAATTTTTGTATCAAACGTTTCTCAATGTAGTATAGTGCATTCGATGCGGATTTTTAAGCTGCGTCGATCTGTGTTATCAGATTTGCGCTAGCTTAAAAATGCACCGAGATATCAACTGATATAAGTTCACACTTATATCCTCGATTTTCACCCTGAAGAATTAATTTTTTCGTTGAATAACATTGTCCATCGTCTTTGCCTTGAAAAATGGAATCTAAAATCATCTACTTTTTGCTAAACTATTTTGAAATTTTTCGAAGAAATTTTTGTCAAAATGTTTTTGGAAGCAATGTTGAGTGTACATGGAAACTCAACATACACTAATGCATCATTTTTCAAACAATCATAACTAATTTGTGTATTAAGCGTTTCTCAATGTAGTATAGTGCATTCGATGCGGATTTTTAAGCTGCGTCGATCTGTGTTATCGGATTTGCGCTAGCTTAAAAATGCACCGAGATATCAACTGATATAAGTTCACACTTATATCCTCGATTTTCACCCTGAAGAATTGATTTTTTCGTTGAATAACATTGTCCATCGTCTTTGCCTTGAAAAATGGAATCTAAAAACATCTACTTTTTGCTAAATAATTTTGAAATTTTTGGAAAAAATTTTTGTCAAAATGTTTTTGGAAGCAATGTTGAGTGTACATGGAAACTCAACATACACTAATGCATCATTTTTCAAACGATCATAACTAATTTTTGTATCAAACGTTTCTCAATGTAGTATAGTGCATTCGATGCGGATTTTTAAGCTGCGTCGATCTGTGTTATCAGATTTGCGCTAGCTTAAAAATGCACCGAGATATCAACTGATATAAGTTCACACTTATATCCTCGATTTTCACCCTGAAGAATTGATTTTTTCGTTGAATAACATTGTCTATCGTCTTTGCCTCGAAAAATGGAATCTAAAAACATCTACTTTTTGCTAAATTATTTTGAAATTTTTCGAAGAAATTTTTGTCAAAATGTTTTTGGAAGCAATGTTGAGTGTACATGGAAACTCAACATACACTAATGCATCATTTTTCAAACAATCATAACTAATTTGTGTATTAAGCGTTTCTCAATGTAGTATAGTGCATTCGATGCGGATTTTTAAGCTGCGTCGATCTGTGTTATCAGATTTGCGCTAGCTTAAAAATGCACCGAGATATCAACTGATATAAGTTTACACTTATATCCTCGATTTTCACCCTGAAGAATTGATTTTTTCGTTGAATAACATTGTCTATCGTCTTTGCCTGGAAAAATGAAATCTAAAAACATCTACTTTTTGCTAAATTATTTTGAAATTTTTCGAAAAAATTTTTGTCAAAATGTTTTTGGAAGCAATGTTGAGTGTACATGGAAACTCAACATACACTAATGCATCATTTTTCAAACAATCATAACTAATTTGTGTATTAAGCGTTTCTCAATGTAGTATAGTGCATTCGATGCGGATTTTTAAGCTGCGTCGATCTGTGTTATCAGATTTGCGCTAGCTTAAAAATGCACCGAGATATCAACTGATATAAGTTCACACTTATATCCTCGATTTTCACCCTGAAGAATTAATTTTTTCGTTGAATAACATTGTCCATCGTCTTTGCCTCGAAAAATGGAATCTAAAAACATCTACTTTTTGCTAAATTATTTTGAAATTTTTCGAAGAAATTTTTGTCAAAATGTTTTTGGAAGCAATGTTGAGTGTACATGGAAACTCAACATACACTAATGCATCATTTTTCAAACAATCATAACTAATTTGTGTATTAAGCGTTTCTCGATGTAGTATAGTGCATTCGATGCGGATTTTTAAGCTGCGTCGATCTGTGTTATCAGATTTGCGCTAGCTTAAAAATGCACCGAGATATCAACTGATATAAGTTCACACTTATATCCTCGATTTTCACCCTGAAGAATTAATTTTTTCGTTGAATAACATTGTCCATCGTCTTTGCCTTGAAAAATGGAATCTAAAAACATCTACTTTTTGCTAAATTATTTTGAAATTTTTCGAAAAAATTTTTGTCAAAATGTTTTTGGAAGCAATGTTGAGTGCACATGGAAACTCAACATACACTAATGCATCATTTTTCAAACAATCATAACTAATTTGTGTATTAAGCGTTTCTCAATGTAGTATAGTGCATTCGATGCGGATTTTTAAGCTGCGTCGATCTGTGTTATCAGATTTGCGCTAGCTTAAAAATGCACCGAGATATCAACTGATATAAGTTTACACTTATATCCTCGATTTTCACCCTGAAGAATTGATTTGTTCGTTGAATAACATTGTCTATCGTCTTTGCCTTGAAAAATGAAATCTAAAAACATCTACTTTTTGCTAAATTATTTTGAAATTTTTGGAAAAAATTTTTGTCAAAATGTTTTTGGAAGCAATGTTGAGTGTACATGGAAACTCAACATACACTAATGCATCATTTTTCAAACGATCATAACTAATTTTTGTATCAAACGTTTCTCAATGTAGTATAGTGCATTCGATGCGGATTTTTAAGCTGCGTCGATCTGTGTTATCAGATTTGCGCTAGCTTAAAAATGCACCGAGATATCAACTGATATAAGTTCACACTTATATCCTCGATTTTCACCCTGAAGAATTGATTTTTTCGTTGAATAACATTGTCTATCGTCTTTGCCTTGAAAAATGGAATCTAAAATCATCTACTTTTTGCTAAATTATTTTGAAATTTTTCGAAGAAATTTTTGTCAAAATGTTTTTGGAAGCAATGTTGAGTGTACATGGAAACTCAACATACACTAATGCATCATTTTTCAAACAATCATAACTAATTTGTGTATTAAGCGTTTCTCAATGTAGTATAGTGCATTCGATGCGGATTTTTAAGCTGCGTCGATCTGTGTTATCAGATTTGCGCTAGCTTAAAAATGCACCGAGATATCAACTGATATAAGTTCACACTTATATCCTCGATTTTCACCCTGAAGAATTGATTTTTTCGTTGAATAACATTGTCCATCGTCTTTGCCTTGAAAAATGGAATCTAAAAACATCTACTTTTTGCTAAATTATTTTGAAATTTTTGGAAAAAATTTTTGTCAAAATGTTTTTGGAAGCAATGTTGAGTGTACATGGAAACTCAACATACACTAATGCATCATTTTTCAAACGATCATAACTAATTTTTGTATCAAACGTTTCTCAATGTAGTATAGTGCATTCGATGCGGATTTTTAAGCTGCGTCGATCTGTGTTATCAGATTTGCGCTAGCTTAAAAATGCACCGAGATATCAACTGATATAAGTTCACACTTATATCCTCGATTTTCACCCTGAAGAATTGATTTTTTCGTTGAATAACATTGTCTATCGTCTTTGCCTTGAAAAATGGAATCTAAAAACATCTACTTTTTGCTAAATTATTTTGAAATTTTTCGAAAAAATTTTTGTCAAAATGTTTTTGGAAGCAATGTTGAGTGTACATGGAAACTCAACATACACTAATGCATCATTTTTCAAACGATCATAACTAATTTTTGTATCAAGCGTTTCTCAATGTAGTATAGTGCATTCGATGCGGATTTTTAAGCTGCGTCGATCTGTGTTATCAGATTTGCGCTAGCTTAAAAATGCACCGAGATATCAACTGATATAAGTTCACACTTATATCCTCGATTTTCACCCTGAAGAATTAATTTTTTCGTTGAATAACATTGTCCATCGTCTTTGCCTTGAGAAATGGAATCTAAAAACATCTACTTTTTGCTAAATTATTTTGAAATTTTTGGAAAAAATTTTTGTCAAAATGTTTTTGGAAGCAATGTTGAGTGTACATGGAAACTCAACATACACTAATGCATCATTTTTCAAACGATCATAACTAATTTTTGTATCAAACGTTTCTCAATGTAGTATAGTGCATTCGATGCGGATTTTTAAGCTGCGTCGATCTGTGTTATCAGATTTGCGCTAGCTTAAAAATGCACCGAGATATCAACTGATATAAGTTCACACTTATATCCTCGATTTTCACCCTGAAGAATTAATTTTTTCGTTGAATAACATTGTCCATCGTCTTTGCCTTGAAAAAAGGAATCTAAAAACATCTACTTTTTGCTAAATTATTTTGAAATTTTTCGAAAAAATTTTTGTCAAAATGTTTTTGGAAGCAATGTTGAGTGTACATGGAAACTCAACATACACTAATGCATCATTTTTCAAACGATCATAACTAATTTTTGTATTAAGCGTTTCTCAATGTAGTATAGTGCATTCGATGCGGATATTTAAGCTGCGTCGATCTGTGTTATCAGATTTGCGCTAGCTTAAAAATGCATCGAGATATCAACTGATATAAGTTCACACTTAGATCCTCGATTTTCACCCTGAAGAATTAATTTTTTCGTTGAATAACATTGTCCATCGTCTTTGCCTTGAAAAATGGAATCTAAAATCATCTACTTTTTGCTAAACTATTTTGAAATTTTTCGAAGAAATTTTTGTCAAAATGTTTTTGGAAGCAATGTTGAGTGTACATGGAAACTCAACATACACTAATGCATCATTTTTCAAACAATCATAACTAATTTGTGTATTAAGCGTTTCTCAATGTAGTATAGTGCATTCGATGCGGATTTTTAAGCTGCGTCGATCTGTGTTATCAGATTTGCGCTAGCTTAAAAATGCACCGAGATATCAACTGATATAAGTTCACACTTATATCCTCGATTTTCACCCTGAAGAATTGATTTTTTCGTTGAATAACATTGTCCATCGTCTTTGCCTTGAAAAATGGAATCTAAAAACATCTACTTTTTGCTAAATTATTTTGAAATTTTTGGAAAAAATTTTTGTCAAAATGTTTTTGGAAGCAATGTTGAGTGTACATGGAAACTCAACATACACTAATGCATCATTTTTCAAACGATCATAACTAATTTTTGTATCAAACGTTTCTCAATGTAGTATAGTGCATTCGATGCGGATTTTTAAGCTGCGTCGATCTGTGTTATCAGATTTGCGCTAGCTTAAAAATGCACCGAGATATCAACTGATATAAGTTCACACTTATATCCTCGATTTTCACCCTGAAGAATTGATTTTTTCGTTGAATAACATTGTCTACACTAATGCATCATTTTTCAAACGATCATAACTAATTTTTGTATCAAGCGTTTCTCGATGTAGTATAGTGCATTCGATGCGGATTTTTAAGCTGCGTCGATCTGTGTTATCAGATTTGCGCTAGCTTAAAAATGCACCGAGATATCAACTGATATAAGTTCACACTTATATCCTCGATTTTCACCCTGAAGAATTAATTTTTTCGTTAAATAACATTGTCCATCGTCTTTGCCTTGAAAAATGGAATCTAAAAACATCTACTTTTTGCTAAATTATTTTGAATATTTTCGAAAAAATTTTTGTCAAAATGTTTTTGGAAGCAATGTTGAGTGTACATGGAAACTCAACATACACTAATGCATCATTTTTCAAACAATCATAACTAATTTGTGTATTAAGCGTTTCTCAATGTAGTATAGTGCAATCGATGCGGATTTTTAAGCTGCGTCGATCTGTGTTATCAGATTTGCGCTAGCTTAAAAATGCACCGAGATATCAACTGATATAAGTTCACACTTATATCCTCGATTTTCACCCTGAAGAATTGATTTTTTCGTTGAATAACATTGTCTATCGTCTTTGCCTTGAAAAATGGAATCTAAAAACATCTACTTTTTGCTAAATTACTTTGAAATTTTTCGAAAAAATTTTTGTCAAAATGTTTTTGGAAGCAATGTTGAGTGTACATGGAAACTCAACATACACTAATGCATCATTTTTCAAACGATCATAACTAATTTTTGTATCAAGCGTTTCTCGATGTAGTATAGTGCATTCGTAGCGGATTTTTAAGCTGCGTCGATCTGTGTTATCAGATTTGCGCTAGCTTAAAAATGCACCGAGATATCAACTGATATAAGTTCACACTTATATCCTCGATTTTCACCCTGAAGAATTGATTTTTTCGTTGAATAACATTGTCTATCGTCTTTGCCTTGAAAAATGGAAACTAAAAACATCTACTTTTTGCTTAATTATTTTGAAATTTTTCGAAGAAATTTTTGTCAAAATGTTTTTGGAAGCAATGTTGAGTGTACATGGAAACTCAACATACACTAATGCATCATTTTTCAAACAATCATAACTAATTTGTGTATTAAGCGTTTCTCAATGTAGTATAGTGCATTCGATGCGGATTTTTAAGCTGCGTCGATCTGTGTTATCAGATTTGCGCTAGCTTAAAAATGCACCGAGATATCAACTGATATAAGTTCACACTTATATCCTCGATTTTCACCCTGAAGAATTGATTTTTTCGTTGAATAACATTGTCTATCGTCTTTGCCTTGAAAAATGGAAACTAAAAACATCTACTTTTTGCTTAATTATTTTGAAATTTTTCGAAGAAATTTTTGTCAAAATGTTTTTGGAAGCAATGTTGAGTGTACATGGAAACTCAACATACACTAATGCATCATTTTTCAAACAATCATAACTAATTTGTGTATCAAGCGTTTCTCGATGTAGTATAGTGCATTCGATGCGGATTTTTAAGCTGCGTCGATCTGTGTTATCAGATTTGCGCTAGCTTAAAAATGCACCGAGATATCAACTGATATAAGTTCACACTTATATCCTCGATTTTCACCCTGAAGAATTGATTTTTTCGTTGAATAACATTGTCTATCGTCTTTGCCTTGAAAAATGGAATCTAAAAACATCTACTTTTTGCTAAATTATTTTGAAATTTTTCGAAAAAATTTTTGTCAAAATGTTTTTGGAAGCAATGTTGAGTGTACATGGAAACTCAACATACACTAATGCATCATTTTTCAAACGATCATAACTAATTTTTGTATCAAGCGTTTCTCGATGTAGTATAGTGCATTCGTAGCGGATTTTTAAGCTGCGTCGATCTGTGTTATCAGATTTGCGCTAGCTTAAAAATGCACCGAGATATCAACTGATATAAGTTCACACTTATATCCTCGATTTTCACCCTGAAGAATTGATTTTTTCGTTGAATAACATTGTCTATCGTCTTTGCCTTGAAAAATGGAAACTAAAAACATCTACTTTTTGCTTAATTATTTTGAAATTTTTCGAAGAAATTTTTGTCAAAATGTTTTTGGAAGCAATGTTGAGTGTACATGGAAACTCAACATACACTAATGCATCATTTTTCAAACAATCATAACTAATTTGTGTATTAAGCGTTTCTCAATGTAGTATAGTGCATTCGATGCGGATTTTTAAGCTGCGTCGATCTGTGTTATCAGATTTGCGCTAGCTTAAAAATGCACCGAGATATCAACTGATATAAGTTCACACTTATATCCTCGATTTTCACCCTGAAGAATTGATTTTTTCGTTGAATAACATTGTCTATCGTCTTTGCCTTGAAAAATGGAATCCAAAAACATCTACTTTTTGCTAAATTATTTTGAAATTTTTCGAAAAAATTTTTGTCAAAATGTTTTTGGAAGCAATGTTGAGTGTACATGGAAACTCAACATACACTAATGCATCATTTTTCAAACAATCATAACTAATTTGTGTATTAAGCGTTTCTCAATGTAGTATAGTGCAATCGATGCGGATTTTTAAGCTGCGTTGATCTGTGTTATCAGATTTGCGCTAGCTTAAAAATGCACCGAGATATCAACTGATATAAGTTCACACTTATATCCTCGATTTTCACCCTGAAGAATTGATTTTTTCGTTGAATAACATTGTCTATCGTCTTTGCCTTAAAAAATGGAATCTAAAAACATCTACTTTTTGCTAAATTACTTTGAAATTTTTCGAAAAAATTTTTGTCAAAATGTTTTTGGAAGCAATGTTGAGTGTACATGGAAACTCAACATACACTAATGCATCATTTTTCAAACGATCATAACTAATTTTTGTATCAAGCGTTTCTCGATGTAGTATAGTGCATTCGATGCGGATTTTTAAGCTGCGTCGATCTGTGTTATCAGATTTGCGCTAGCTTAAAAATGCACCGAGATATCAACTGATATAAGTTCACACTTATATCCTCGATTTTCACCCTGAAGAATTAATTTTTTCGTTAAATAACATTGTCCATCGTCTTTGCCTTGAAAAATGGAATCTAAAAACATCTACTTTTTGCTAAATTGTTTCGAAATTTTTCGAAAAAATTTTTGTCAAAATGTTTTTGGAAGCAATGTTGAGTGTACATGGAAACTCAACATACACAAATGCATCATTTTTCAAACAATCATAACTAATTTGTGTATTAAGCGTTTCTCAATGTAGTTTAGTGCAATCGATGCGGATTTTTAAGCTGCGTCGATCTGTGTTATCAGATTTGCGCTAGCTTAAAAATGCACCGAGATATCAACTGATATAAGTTCACACTTATATCCTCGATTTTCACCCTGAAGAATTGATTTTTTCGTTGAAAAACATTGTCTATCGTCTTTGCCTTGAAAAATGGAATCTAAAAACATCTACTTTTTGCTAAATTATTTTGAAATTTTTCGAAAAAATTTTTGTCAAAATGTTTTTGGAAGCAATGTTGAGTGTACATGGAAACTCAACATACACTAATGCATCATTTTTCAAACGATCATAACTAATTTTTGTATCAAGCGTTTCTCGATGTAGTATAGTGCATTCGTAGCGGATTTTTAAGCTGCGTCGATCTGTGTTATCAGATTTGCGCTAGCTTAAAAATGCACCGAGATATCAACTGATATAAGTTCACACTTATATCCTCGATTTTCACCCTGAAGAATTGATTTTTTCGTTGAATAACATTGTCTATCGTCTTTGCCTTGAAAAATGGAAACTAAAAACATCTACTTTTTGCTTAATTATTTTGAAATTTTTCGAAGAAATTTTTGTCAAAATGTTTTTGGAAGCAATGTTGAGTGTACATGGAAACTCAACATACACTAATGCATCATTTTTCAAACAATCATAACTAATTTGTGTATTAAGCGTTTCTCAATGTAGTATAGTGCAATCGATGCGGATTTTTAAGCTGCGTCGATCTGTGTTATCAGATTTGCGCTAGCTTAAAAATGCACCGAGATATCAACTGATATAAGTTCACACTTATATCCTCGATTTTCACCCTGAAGAATTAATTTTTTCGTTAAATAACATTGTCCATCGTCTTTGCCTTGAAAAATGGAATCTAAAAACATCTACTTTTTGCTAAATTGTTTCGAAATTTTTCGAAAAAATTTTTGTCAAAATGTTTTTGGAAGCAATGTTGAGTGTACATGGAAACTCAACATACACAAATGCATCATTTTTCAAACAATCATAACTAATTTGTGTATTAAGCGTTTCTCAATGTAGTTTAGTGCAATCGATGCGGATTTTTAAGCTGCGTCGATCTGTGTTATCAGATTTGCGCTAGCTTAAAAATGCACCGAGATATCAACTGATATAAGTTCACACTTATATCCTCGATTTTCACCCTGAAGAATTGATTTTTTCGTTGAAAAACATTGTCTATCGTCTTTGCCTTGAAAAATGGAATCTAAAAACATCTACTTTTTGCTAAATTATTTTGAAATTTTTCGAAAAAATTTTTGTCAAAATGTTTTTGGAAGCAATGTTGAGTGTACATGGAAACTCAACATACACTAATGCATCATTTTTCAAACGATCATAACTAATTTTTGTATCAAGCGTTTCTCGATGTAGTATAGTGCATTCGTAGCGGATTTTTAAGCTGCGTCGATCTGTGTTATCAGATTTGCGCTAGCTTAAAAATGCACCGAGATATCAACTGATATAAGTTCACACTTATATCCTCGATTTTCACCCTGAAGAATTGATTTTTTCGTTGAATAACATTGTCTATCGTCTTTGCCTTGAAAAATGGAAACTAAAAACATCTACTTTTTGCTTAATTATTTTGAAATTTTTCGAAGAAATTTTTGTCAAAATGTTTTTGGAAGCAATGTTGAGTGTACATGGAAACTCAACATACACTAATGCATCATTTTTCAAACGATCATAACTAATTTTTGTATCAAGCGTTTCTCGATGTAGTATAGTGCATTCGATGCGGATTTTTAAGCTGCGTCGATCTGTGTTATCAGATTTGCGCTAGCTTAAAAATGCACCGAGATATCAACTGATATAAGTTCACACTTATATCCTCGATTTTCACCCTGAAGAATTAATTTTTTCGTTAAATAACATTGTCCATCGTCTTTGCCTTGAAAAATGGAATCTAAAAACATCTACTTTTTGCTAAATTGTTTCGAAATTTTTCGAAAAAATTTTTGTCAAAATGTTTTTGGAAGCAATGTTGAGTGTACATGGAAACTCAACATACACAAATGCATCATTTTTCAAACAATCATAACTAATTTGTGTATTAAGCGTTTCTCAATGTAGTTTAGTGCAATCGATGCGGATTTTTAAGCTGCGTCGATCTGTGTTATCAGATTTGCGCTAGCTTAAAAATGCACCGAGATATCAACTGATATAAGTTCACACTTATATCCTCGATTTTCACCCTGAAGAATTGATTTTTTCGTTGAAAAACATTGTCTATCGTCTTTGCCTTGAAAAATGGAATCTAAAAACATCTACTTTTTGCTAAATTATTTTGAAATTTTTCGAAAAAATTTTTGTCAAAATGTTTTTGGAAGCAATGTTGAGTGTACATGGAAACTCAACATACACTAATGCATCATTTTTCAAACGATCATAACTAATTTTTGTATCAAGCGTTTCTCGATGTAGTATAGTGCATTCGTAGCGGATTTTTAAGCTGCGTCGATCTGTGTTATCAGATTTGCGCTAGCTTAAAAATGCACCGAGATATCAACTGATATAAGTTCACACTTATATCCTCGATTTTCACCCTGAAGAATTGATTTTTTCGTTGAATAACATTGTCTATCGTCTTTGCCTTGAAAAATGGAAACTAAAAACATCTACTTTTTGCTTAATTATTTTGAAATTTTTCGAAGAAATTTTTGTCAAAATGTTTTTGGAAGCAATGTTGAGTGTACATGGAAACTCAACATACACTAATGCATCATTTTTCAAACAATCATAACTAATTTGTGTATTAAGCGTTTCTCAATGTAGTATAGTGCATTCGATGCGGATTTTTAAGCTGCGTCGATCTGTGTTATCAGATTTGCGCTAGCTTAAAAATGCACCGAGATATCAACTGATATAAGTTCACACTTATATCCTCGATTTTCACCCTGAAGAATTGATTTTTTCGTTGAAAAACATTGTCTATCGTCTTTGCCTTGAAAAATGGAATCTAAAAACATCTACTTTTTGCTAAATTATTTTGAAATTTTTCGAAAAAATTTTTGTCAAAATGTTTTTGGAAGCAATGTTGAGTGTACATGGAAACTCAACATACACAAATGCATCATTTTTCAAACAATCATAACTAATTTGTGTATTAAGCGTTTCTCAATGTAGTTTAGTGCAATCGATGCGGATTTTTAAGCTGCGTCGATCTGTGTTATCAGATTTGCGCTAGCTTAAAAATGCACCGAGATATCAACTGATATAAGTTCACACTTATATCCTCGATTTTCACCCTGAAGAATTGATTTTTTCGTTGAATAACATTGTCTATCGTCTTTGCCTTGAAAAATGGAATCTAAAAACATCTACTTTTTGCTAAATTATTTTGAAATTTTTCGAAAAAATTTTTGTCAAAATGTTTTTGGAAGCAATGTTGAGTGTACATGGAAACTCAACATACACAAATGCATCATTTTTCAAACAATCATAACTAATTTGTGTATTAAGCGTTTCTCAATGTAGTTTAGTGCAATCGATGCGGATTTTTAAGCTGCGTCGATCTGTGTTATCAGATTTGCGCTAGCTTAAAAATGCACCGAGATATCAACTGATATAAGTTCACACTTATATCCTCGATTTTCACCCTGAAGAATTGATTTTTTCGTTGAAAAACATTGTCTATCGTCTTTGCCTTGAAAAATGGAATCTAAAAACATCTACTTTTTGCTAAATTATTTTGAAATTTTTCGAAGAAATTTTTGTCAAAATGTTTTTGGAAGCAATGTTGAGTGTACATGGAAACTCAACATACACTAATGCATCATTTTTCAAACGATCATAACTAATTTTTGTATCAAGCGTTTCTCGATGTAGTATAGTGCATTCGTAGCGGATTTTTAAGCTGCGTCGATCTGTGTTATCAGATTTGCGCTAGCTTAAAAATGCACCGAGATATCAACTGATATAAGTTCACACTTATATCCTCGATTTTCACCCTGAAGAATTGATTTTTTCGTTGAATAACATTGTCTATCGTCTTTGCCTTGAAAAATGGAAACTAAAAACATCTACTTTTTGCTTAATTATTTTGAAATTTTTCGAAGAAATTTTTGTCAAAATGTTTTTGGAAGCAATGTTGAGTGTACATGGAAACTCAACATACACTAATGCATCATTTTTCAAACGATCATAACTAATTTTTGTATCAAGCGTTTCTCGATGTAGTATAGTGCATTCGATGCGGATTTTTAAGCTGCGTCGATCTGTGTTATCAGATTTGCGCTAGCTTAAAAATGCACCGAGATATCAACTGATATAAGTTCACACTTATATCCTCGATTTTCACCCTGAAGAATTAATTTTTTCGTTAAATAACATTGTCCATCGTCTTTGCCTTGAAAAATGGAATCTAAAAACATCTACTTTTTGCTAAATTGTTTCGAAATTTTTCGAAAAAATTTTTGTCAAAATGTTTTTGGAAGCAATGTTGAGTGTACATGGAAACTCAACATACACAAATGCATCATTTTTCAAACAATCATAACTAATTTGTGTATTAAGCGTTTCTCAATGTAGTTTAGTGCAATCGATGCGGATTTTTAAGCTGCGTCGATCTGTGTTATCAGATTTGCGCTAGCTTAAAAATGCACCGAGATATCAACTGATATAAGTTCACACTTATATCCTCGATTTTCACCCTGAAGAATTGATTTTTTCGTTGAAAAACATTGTCTATCGTCTTTGCCTTGAAAAATGGAATCTAAAAACATCTACTTTTTGCTAAATTATTTTGAAATTTTTCGAAAAAATTTTTGTCAAAATGTTTTTGGAAGCAATGTTGAGTGTACATGGAAACTCAACATACACTAATGCATCATTTTTCAAACGATCATAACTAATTTTTGTATCAAGCGTTTCTCGATGTAGTATAGTGCATTCGTAGCGGATTTTTAAGCTGCGTCGATCTGTGTTATCAGATTTGCGCTAGCTTAAAAATGCACCGAGATATCAACTGATATAAGTTCACACTTATATCCTCGATTTTCACCCTGAAGAATTGATTTTTTCGTTGAATAACATTGTCTATCGTCTTTGCCTTGAAAAATGGAAACTAAAAACATCTACTTTTTGCTTAATTATTTTGAAATTTTTCGAAGAAATTTTTGTCAAAATGTTTTTGGAAGCAATGTTGAGTGTACATGGAAACTCAACATACACTAATGCATCATTTTTCAAACAATCATAACTAATTTGTGTATTAAGCGTTTCTCAATGTAGTATAGTGCATTCGATGCGGATTTTTAAGCTGCGTCGATCTGTGTTATCAGATTTGCGCTAGCTTAAAAATGCACCGAGATATCAACTGATATAAGTTCACACTTATAT
Organism: Auanema rhodensis; assembly: GCA_964057225.1. NCBI lineage: Eukaryota > Metazoa > Nematoda > Chromadorea > Rhabditida > Rhabditidae > Auanema > Auanema rhodense. Next base: position 904,222 of record OZ059895.1, read on the forward strand.
CCTCGATTTTCACCCTGAAGAATTGATTTTTTCGTTGAATAACATTGTCTATCGTCTTTGCCTTGAAAAATGGAATCCAAAAACATCTACTTTTTGCTAAATTATTTTGAAATTTTTCGAAAAAATTTTTGTCAAAATGTTTTTGGAAGCAATGTTGAGTGTACATGGAAACTCAACATACACTAATGCATCATTTTTCAAACAATCATAACTAATTTGTGTATTAAGCGTTTCTCAATGTAGTATAGTGCATTCGATGCGGATTTTTAAGCTGCGTCGATCTGTGTTATCAGATTTGCGCTAGCTTAAAAATGCACCGAGATATCAACTGATATAAGTTCACACTTATATCCTCGATTTTCACCCTGAAGAATTGATTTTTTCGTTGAATAACATTGTCTATCGTCTTTGCCTTGAAAAATGGAATCCAAAAACATCTACTTTTTGCTAAATTATTTTGAAATTTTTCGAAAAAATTTTTGTCAAAATGTTTTTGGAAGCAATGTTGAGTGTACATGGAAACTCAACATACACTAATGCATCATTTTTCAAACAATCATAACTAATTTGTGTATTAAGCGTTTCTCAATGTAGTTTAGTGCAATCGATGCGGATTTTTAAGCTGCGTCGATCTGTGTTATCAGATTTGCGCTAGCTTAAAAATGCACCGAGATATCAACTGATATAAGTTCACACTTATATCCTCGATTTTCACCCTGAAGAATTGATTTTTTCGTTGAATAACATTGTCTATCGTCTTTGCCTTGAAAAATGGAATCCAAAAACATCTACTTTTTGCTAAATTATTTTGAAATTTTTCGAAAAAATTTTTGTCAAAATGTTTTTGGAAGCAATGTTGAGTGTACATGGAAACTCAACATACACTAATGCATCATTTTTCAAACAATCATAACTAATTTGTGTATTAAGCGTTTCTCAATGTAGTATAGTGCAATCGATGCGGATTTTTAAGCTGCGTTGATCTGTGTTATCAGATTTGCGCTAGCTTAAAAATGCACCGAGATATCAACTGATATAAGTTCACACTTATATCCTCGATTTTCACCCTGAAGAATTGATTTTTTCGTTGAATAACATTGTCTATCGTCTTTGCCTTAAAAAATGGAATCTAAAAACATCTACTTTTTGCTAAATTACTTTGAAATTTTTCGAAAAAATTTTTGTCAAAATGTTTTTGGAAGCAATGTTGAGTGTACATGGAAACTCAACATACACTAATGCATCATTTTTCAAACGATCATAACTAATTTTTGTATCAAGCGTTTCTCGATGTAGTATAGTGCATTCGATGCGGATTTTTAAGCTGCGTCGATCTGTGTTATCAGATTTGCGCTAGCTTAAAAATGCACCGAGATATCAACTGATATAAGTTCACACTTATATCCTCGATTTTCACCCTGAAGAATTAATTTTTTTGTTAAATAACATTGTCCATCGTCTTTGCCTTGAAAAATGGAATCTAAAAACATCTACTTTTTGCTAAATTATTTTGAAATTTTTCGAAAAAATTTTTGTCAAAATGTTTTTGGAAGCAATGTTGAATGTACATGGAAACTCAACATACACAAATGCATCATTTTTCAAACAATCATAACTAATTTGTGTATTAAGCGTTTCTCAATGTAGTATAGTGCAATCGATGCGGATTTTTAAGCTGCGTCGATCTGTGTTATCAGATTTGCGCTAGCTTAAAAATGCACCGAGATATCAACTGATATAAGTTCACACTTATATCCTCGATTTTCACCCTGAAGAATTGATTTTTTCGTTGAATAACATTGTCTATCGTCTTTGCCTTGAAAAATGGAATCTAAAAACATCTACTTTTTGCTAAATTATTTTGAAATTTTTCGAAAAAATTTTTGTCAAAATGTTTTTGGAAGCAATGTTGAGTGTACATGGAAACTCAACATACACTAATGCATCATTTTTCAAACAATCATAACTAATTTGTGTATTAAGCGTTTCTCAATGTAGTATAGTGCAATCGATGCGGATTTTTAAGCTGCGTCGATCTGTGTTATCAGATTTGCGCTAGCTTAAAAATGCACCGAGATATCAACTGATATAAGTTCACACTTATATCCTCGATTTTCACCCTGAAGAATTGATTTTTTCGTTGAATAACATTGTCTATCGTCTTTGCCTTGAAAAATGGAAACTAAAAACATCTACTTTTTGCTAAATTATTTTGAAATTTTTCGAAGAAATTTTTGTCAAAATGTTTTTGGAAGCAATGTTGAGTGTACATGGAAACTCAACATACACTAATGCATCATTTTTCAAACGATCATAACTAATTTTTGTATCAAGCGTTTCTCGATGTAGTATAGTGCATTCGATGCGGATTTTTAAGCTGCGTCGATCTGTGTTATCAGATTTGCGCTAGCTTAAAAATGCACCGAGATATCAACTGATATAAGTTCACACTTATATCCTCGATTTTCACCCTGAAGAATTAATTTTTTCGTTAAATAACATTGTCCATCGTCTTTGCCTTGAAAAATGGAATCTAAAAACATCTACTTTTTGCTAAATTATTTTGAATATTTTCGAAAAAATTTTTGTCAAAATGTTTTTGGAAGCAATGTTGAGTGTACATGGAAACTCAACATACACTAATGCATCATTTTTCAAACAATCATAACTAATTTGTGTATTAAGCGTTTCTCAATGTAGTATAGTGCAATCGATGCGGATTTTTAAGCTGCGTCGATCTGTGTTATCAGATTTGCGCTAGCTTAAAAATGCACCGAGATATCAACTGATATAAGTTCACACTTATATCCTCGATTTTCACCCTGAAGAATTGATTTTTTCGTTGAATAACATTGTCTATCGTCTTTGCCTTGAAAAATGGAATCTAAAAACATCTACTTTTTGCTAAATTATTTTGAAATTTTTCGAAAAAATTTTTGTCAAAATGTTTTTGGAAGCAATGTTGAGTGTACATGGAAACTCAACATACACTAATGCATCATTTTTCAAACGATCATAACTAATTTTTGTATCAAGCGTTTCTCGATGTAGTATAGTGCATTCGTAGCGGATTTTTAAGCTGCGTCGATCTGTGTTATCAGATTTGCGCTAGCTTAAAAATGCACCGAGATATCAACTGATATAAGTTCACACTTATATCCTCGATTTTCACCCTGAAGAATTGATTTTTTCGTTGAATAACATTGTCTATCGTCTTTGCCTTGAAAAATGGAAACTAAAAACATCTACTTTTTGCTTAATTATTTTGAAATTTTTCGAAGAAATTTTTGTCAAAATGTTTTTGGAAGCAATGTTGAGTGTACATGGAAACTCAACATACACTAATGCATCATTTTTCAAACAATCATAACTAATTTGTGTATTAAGCGTTTCTCAATGTAGTATAGTGCATTCGATGCGGATTTTTAAGCTGCGTCGATCTGTGTTATCAGATTTGCGCTAGCTTAAAAATGCACCGAGATATCAACTGATATAAGTTCACACTTATATCCTCGATTTTCACCCTGAAGAATTGATTTTTTCGTTGAATAACATTGTCTATCGTCTTTGCCTTGAAAAATGGAATCCAAAAACATCTACTTTTTGCTAAATTATTTTGAAATTTTTCGAAAAAATTTTTGTCAAAATGTTTTTGGAAGCAATGTTGAGTGTACATGGAAACTCAACATACACTAATGCATCATTTTTCAAACAATCATAACTAATTTGTGTATTAAGCGTTTCTCAATGTAGTTTAGTGCAATCGATGCGGATTTTTAAGCTGCGTCGATCTGTGTTATCAGATTTGCGCTAGCTTAAAAATGCACCGAGATATCAACTGATATAAGTTCACACTTATATCCTCGATTTTCACCCTGAAGAATTGATTTTTTCGTTGAAAAACATTGTCTATCGTCTTTGCCTTGAAAAATGGAATCTAAAAACATCTACTTTTTGCTAAATTATTTTGAAATTTTTCGAAAAAATTTTTGTCAAAATGTTTTTGGAAGCAATGTTGAGTGTACATGGAAACTCAACATACACAAATGCATCATTTTTCAAACAATCATAACTAATTTGTGTATTAAGCGTTTCTCAATGTAGTTTAGTGCAATCGATGCGGATTTTTAAGCTGCGTCGATCTGTGTTATCAGATTTGCGCTAGCTTAAAAATGCACCGAGATATCAACTGATATAAGTTCACACTTATATCCTCGATTTTCACCCTGAAGAATTAATTTTTTCGTTGAATAACATTGTCCATCGTCTTTGCCTTGAAAAATGGAATCTAAAAACATCTACTTTTTGCTAAATTGTTTCGAAATTTTTCGAAAAAATTTTTGTCAAAATGTTTTTGGAAGCAATGTTGAGTGTACATGGAAACTCAACATACACAAATGCATCATTTTTCAAACAATCATAACTAATTTGTGTATTAAGCGTTTCTCAATGTAGTTTAGTGCAATCGATGCGGATTTTTAAGCTGCGTCGATCTGTGTTATCAGATTTGCGCTAGCTTAAAAATGCACCGAGATATCAACTGATATAAGTTCACACTTATATCCTCGATTTTCACCCTGAAGAATTGATTTTTTCGTTGAAAAACATTGTCTATCGTCTTTGCCTTGAAAAATGGAATCTAAAAACATCTACTTTTTGCTAAATTATTTTGAAATTTTTCGAAAAAATTTTTGTCAAAATGTTTTTGGAAGCAATGTTGAATGTACATGGAAACTCAACATACACTAATGCATCATTTTTCAAACGATCATAACTAATTTTTGTATCAAGCGTTTCTCGATGTAGTATAGTGCATTCGTAGCGGATTTTTAAGCTGCGTCGATCTGTGTTATCAGATTTGCGCTAGCTTAAAAATGCACCGAGATATCAACTGATATAAGTTCACACTTATATCCTCGATTTTCACCCTGAAGAATTGATTTTTTCGTTGAATAACATTGTCTATCGTCTTTGCCTTGAAAAATGGAAACTAAAAACATCTACTTTTTGCTTAATTATTTTGAAATTTTTCGAAGAAATTTTTGTCAAAATGTTTTTGGAAGCAATGTTGAGTGTACATGGAAACTCAACATACACTAATGCATCATTTTTCAAACAATCATAACTAATTTGTGTATTAAGCGTTTCTCAATGTAGTATAGTGCATTCGATGCGGATTTTTAAGCTGCGTCGATCTGTGTTATCAGATTTGCGCTAGCTTAAAAATGCACCGAGATATCAACTGATATAAGTTCACACTTATATCCTCGATTTTCACCCTGAAGAATTGATTTTTTCGTTGAATAACATTGTCTATCGTCTTTGCCTTGAAAAATGGAATCCAAAAACATCTACTTTTTGCTAAATTATTTTGAAATTTTTCGAAAAAATTTTTGTCAAAATGTTTTTGGAAGCAATGTTGAGTGTACATGGAAACTCAACATACACTAATGCATCATTTTTCAAACAATCATAACTAATTTGTGTATTAAGCGTTTCTCAATGTAGTATAGTGCAATCGATGCGGATTTTTAAGCTGCGTTGATCTGTGTTATCAGATTTGCGCTAGCTTAAAAATGCACCGAGATATCAACTGATATAAGTTCACACTTATATCCTCGATTTTCACCCTGAAGAATTGATTTTTTCGTTGAATAACATTGTCTATCGTCTTTGCCTTAAAAAATGGAATCTAAAAACATCTACTTTTTGCTAAATTACTTTGAAATTTTTCGAAAAAATTTTTGTCAAAATGTTTTTGGAAGCAATGTTGAGTGTACATGGAAACTCAACATACACTAATGCATCATTTTTCAAACGATCATAACTAATTTTTGTATCAAGCGTTTCTCGATGTAGTATAGTGCATTCGATGCGGATTTTTAAGCTGCGTCGATCTGTGTTATCAGATTTGCGCTAGCTTAAAAATGCACCGAGATATCAACTGATATAAGTTCACACTTATATCCTCGATTTTCACCCTGAAGAATTGATTTTTTCGTTGAATAACATTGTCTATCGTCTTTGCCTTGAAAAATGGAAACTAAAAACATCTACTTTTTGCTAAATTATTTTGAAATTTTTCGAAGAAATTTTTGTCAAAATGTTTTTGGAAGCAATGTTGAGTGTACATGGAAACTCAACATACACTAATGCATCATTTTTCAAACAATCATAACTCGATGCGGATTTTTAAGCTGCGTCGATCTGTGTTATCAGATTTGCGCTAGCTTAAAAATGCACCGAGATATCAACTGATATAAGTTCACACTTATATCCTCGATTTTCACCCTGAAGAATTAATTTTTTCGTTAAATAACATTGTCCATCGTCTTTGCCTTGAAAAATGGAATCTAAAAACATCTACTTTTTGCTAAATTGTTTCGAAATTTTTCGAAAAAATTTTTGTCAAAATGTTTTTGGAAGCAATGTTGAGTGTACATGGAAACTCAACATACACAAATGCATCATTTTTCAAACAATCATAACTAATTTGTGTATTAAGCGTTTCTCAATGTAGTTTAGTGCAATCGATGCGGATTTTTAAGCTGCGTCGATCTGTGTTATCAGATTTGCGCTAGCTTAAAAATGCACCGAGATATCAACTGATATAAGTTCACACTTATATCCTCGATTTTCACCCTGAAGAATTGATTTTTTCGTTGAAAAACATTGTCTATCGTCTTTGCCTTGAAAAATGGAATCTAAAAACATCTACTTTTTGCTAAATTATTTTGAAATTTTTCGAAAAAATTTTTGTCAAAATGTTTTTGGAAGCAATGTTGAGTGTACATGGAAACTCAACATACACTAATGCATCATTTTTCAAACGATCATAACTAATTTTTGTATCAAGCGTTTCTCGATGTAGTATAGTGCATTCGTAGCGGATTTTTAAGCTGCGTCGATCTGTGTTATCAGATTTGCGCTAGCTTAAAAATGCACCGAGATATCAACTGATATAAGTTCACACTTATATCCTCGATTTTCACCCTGAAGAATTGATTTTTTCGTTGAATAACATTGTCTATCGTCTTTGCCTTGAAAAATGGAAACTAAAAACATCTACTTTTTGCTTAATTATTTTGAAATTTTTCGAAGAAATTTTTGTCAAAATGTTTTTGGAAGCAATGTTGAGTGTACATGGAAACTCAACATACACTAATGCATCATTTTTCAAACAATCATAACTAATTTGTGTATTAAGCGTTTCTCAATGTAGTATAGTGCATTCGATGCGGATTTTTAAGCTGCGTCGATCTGTGTTATCAGATTTGCGCTAGCTTAAAAATGCACCGAGATATCAACTGATATAAGTTCACACTTATATCCTCGATTTTCACCCTGAAGAATTGATTTTTTCGTTGAATAACATTGTCTATCGTCTTTGCCTTGAAAAATGGAATCCAAAAACATCTACTTTTTGCTAAATTATTTTGAAATTTTTCGAAAAAATTTTTGTCAAAATGTTTTTGGAAGCAATGTTGAGTGTACATGGAAACTCAACATACACTAATGCATCATTTTTCAAACAATCATAACTAATTTGTGTATCAAGCGTTTCTCGATGTAGTATAGTGCATTCGATGCGGATTTTTAAGCTGCGTCGATCTGTGTTATCAGATTTGCGCTAGCTTAAAAATGCACCGAGATATCAACTGATATAAGTTCACACTTATATCCTCGATTTTCACCCTGAAGAATTAATTTTTTTGTTAAATAACATTGTCCATCGTCTTTGCCTTGAAAAATGGAATCTAAAAACATCTACTTTTTGCTAAATTGTTTCGAAATTTTTCGAAAAAATTTTTGTCAAAATGTTTTTGGAAGCAATGTTGAGTGTACATGGAAACTCAACATACACAAATGCATCATTTTTCAAACAATCATAACTAATTTGTGTATTAAGCGTTTCTCAATGTAGTATAGTGCAATCGATGCGGATTTTTAAGCTGCGTCGATCTGTGTTATCAGATTTGCGCTAGCTTAAAAATGCACCGAGATGTCAACTGATATAAGTTCACACTTATATCCTCGATTTTCACCCTGAAGAATTGATTTTTTCGTTGAATAACATTGTCTATCGTCTTTGCCTTGAAAAATGGAATCTAAAAACATCTACTTTTTGCTAAATTATTTTGAAATTTTTCGAAAAAATTTTTGTCAAAATGTTTTTGGAAGCAATGTTGAGTGTACATGGAAACTCAACATACACTAATGCATCATTTTTCAAACAATCATAACTAATTTGTGTATTAAGCGTTTCTCAATGTAGTATAGTGCAATCGATGCGGATTTTTAAGCTGCGTCGATCTGTGTTATCAGATTTGCGCTAGCTTAAAAATGCACCGAGATATCAACTGATATAAGTTCACACTTATATCCTCGATTTTCACCCTGAAGAATTGATTTTTTCGTTGAATAACATTGTCTATCGTCTTTGCCTTGAAAAATGGAAACTAAAAACATCTACTTTTTGCTAAATTATTTTGAAATTTTTCGAAGAAATTTTTGTCAAAATGTTTTTGGAAGCAATGTTGAGTGTACATGGAAACTCAACATACACTAATGCATCATTTTTCAAACAATCATAACTAATTTGTGTATTAAGCGTTTCTCAATGTAGTATAGTGCATTCGATGCGGATTTTTAAGCTGCGTCGATCTGTGTTATCAGATTTGCGCTAGCTTAAAAATGCACCGAGATATCAACTGATATAAGTTCACACTTATATCCTCGATTTTCACCCTGAAGAATTAATTTTTTCGTTAAATAACATTGTCCATCGTCTTTGCCTTGAAAAATGGAATCTAAAAACATCTACTTTTTGCTAAATTGTTTCGAAATTTTTCGAAAAAATTTTTGTCAAAATGTTTTTGGAAGCAATGTTGAGTGTACATGGAAACTCAACATACACAAATGCATCATTTTTCAAACAATCATAACTAATTTGTGTATTAAGCGTTTCTCAATGTAGTATAGTGCAATCGATGCGGATTTTTAAGCTGCGTCGATCTGTGTTATCAGATTTGCGCTAGCTTAAAAATGCACCGAGATATCAACTGATATAAGTTCACACTTATATCCTCGATTTTCACCCTGAAGAATTGATTTTTTCGTTGAATAACATTGTCTATCGTCTTTGCCTTGAAAAATGGAATCTAAAAACATCTACTTTTTGCTAAATTATTTTGAAATTTTTCGAAAAAATTTTTGTCAAAATGTTTTTGGAAGCAATGTTGAGTGTACATGGAAACTCAACATACACTAATGCATCATTTTTCAAACAATCATAACTAATTTGTGTATTAAGCGTTTCTCAATGTAGTATAGTGCAATCGATGCGGATTTTTAAGCTGCGTCGATCTGTGTTATCAGATTTGCGCTAGCTTAAAAATGCACCGAGATATCAACTGATATAAGTTCACACTTATATCCTCGATTTTCACCCTGAAGAATTGATTTTTTCGTTGAATAACATTGTCTATCGTCTTTGCCTTGAAAAATGGAAACTAAAAACATCTACTTTTTGCTAAATTATTTTGAAATTTTTCGAAGAAATTTTTGTCAAAATGTTTTTGGAAGCAATGTTGAGTGTACATGGAAACTCAACATACACTAATGCATCATTTTTCAAACAATCATAACTAATTTGTGTATTAAGCGTTTCTCAATGTAGTATAGTGCATTCGATGCGGATTTTTAAGCTGCGTCGATCTGTGTTATCAGATTTGCGCTAGCTTAAAAATGCACCGAGATATCAACTGATATAAGTTCACACTTATATCCTCGATTTTCACCCTGAAGAATTAATTTTTTCGTTAAATAACATTGTCCATCGTCTTTGCCTTGAAAAATGGAATCTAAAAACATCTACTTTTTGCTAAATTGTTTCGAAATTTTTCGAAAAAATTTTTGTCAAAATGTTTTTGGAAGCAATGTTGAGTGTACATGGAAACTCAACATACACAAATGCATCATTTTTCAAACAATCATAACTAATTTGTGTATTAAGCGTTTCTCAATGTAGTATAGTGCAATCGATGCGGATTTTTAAGCTGCGTCGATCTGTGTTATCAGATTTGCGCTAGCTTAAAAATGCACCGAGATATCAACTGATATAAGTTCACACTTATATCCTCGATTTTCACCCTGAAGAATTGATTTTTTCGTTGAATAACATTGTCTATCGTCTTTGCCTTGAAAAATGGAAACTAAAAACATCTACTTTTTGCTAAATTATTTTGAAATTTTTCGAAGAAATTTTTGTCAAAATGTTTTTGGAAGCAATGTTGAGTGTACATGGAAACTCAACATACACTAATGCATCATTTTTCAAACAATCATAACTAATTTGTGTATTAAGCGTTTCTCAATGTAGTATAGTGCATTCGATGCGGATTTTTAAGCTGCGTCGATCTGTGTTATCAGATTTGCGCTAGCTTAAAAATGCACCGAGATATCAACTGATATAAGTTCACACTTATATCCTCGATTTTCACCCTGAAGAATTAATTTTTTCGTTAAATAACATTGTCCATCGTCTTTGCCTTGAAAAATGGAATCTAAAAACATCTACTTTTTGCTAAATTGTTTCGAAATTTTTCGAAAAAATTTTTGTCAAAATGTTTTTGGAAGCAATGTTGAGTGTACATGGAAACTCAACATACACAAATGCATCATTTTTCAAACAATCATAACTAATTTGTGTATTAAGCGTTTCTCAATGTAGTATAGTGCAATCGATGCGGATTTTTAAGCTGCGTCGATCTGTGTTATCAGATTTGCGCTAGCTTAAAAATGCACCGAGATATCAACTGATATAAGTTCACACTTATATCCTCGATTTTCACCCTGAAGAATTGATTTTTTCGTTGAATAACATTGTCTATCGTCTTTGCCTTAAAAAATGGAATCTAAAAACATCTACTTTTTGCTAAATTATTTTGAAATTTTTCGAAAAAATTTTTGTCAAAATGTTTTTGGAAGCAATGTTGAGTGTACATGGAAACTCAACATACACTAATGCATCATTTTTCAAACAATCATAACTAATTTGTGTATTAAGCGTTTCTCAATGTAGTATAGTGCAATCGATGCGGATTTTTAAGCTGCGTCGATCTGTGTTATCAGATTTGCGCTAGCTTAAAAATGCACCGAGATATCAACTGATATAAGTTCACACTTATATCCTCGATTTTCACCCTGAAGAATTGATTTTTTCGTTGAATAACATTGTCTATCGTCTTTGCCTTGAAAAATGGAAACTAAAAACATCTACTTTTTGCTAAATTATTTTGAAATTTTTCGAAGAAATTTTTGTCAAAATGTTTTTGGAAGCAATGTTGAGTGTACATGGAAACTCAACATACACTAATGCATCATTTTTCAAACAATCATAACTAATTTGTGTATTAAGCGTTTCTCAATGTAGTATAGTGCAATCGATGCGGATTTTTAAGCTGCGTCGATCTGTGTTATCAGATTTGCGCTAGCTTAAAAATGCACCGAGATATCAACTGATATAAGTTCACACTTATATCCTCGATTTTCACCCTGAAGAATTGATTTTTTCGTTGAATAACATTGTCTATCGTCTTTGCCTTGAAAAATGGGATCTAAAAACATCTACTTTTTGCTAAATTACTTTGAAATTTTTCGAAAAAATTTTTGTCAAAATGTTTTTGGAAGCAATGTTGAGTGTACATGGAAACTCAACATACACTAATGCATCATTTTTCAAACGATCATAACTAATTTTTGTATCAAGCGTTTCTCGATGTAGTATAGTGCATTCGATGCGGATTTTTAAGCTGCGTCGATCTGTGTTATCAGATTTGCGCTAGCTTAAAAATGCACCGAGATATCAACTGATATAAGTTCACACTTATATCCTCGATTTTCACCCTGAAGAATTAATTTTTTCGTTAAATAACATTGTCCATCGTCTTTGCCTTGAAAAATGGAATCTAAAAACATCTACTTTTTGCTAAATTATTTTGAATATTTTCGAAAAAATTTTTGTCAAAATGTTTTTGGAAGCAATGTTGAGTGTACATGGAAACTCAACATACACTAATGCATCATTTTTCAAACAATCATAACTAATTTGTGTATTAAGCGTTTCTCAATGTAGTATAGTGCAATCGATGCGGATTTTTAAGCTGCGTCGATCTGTGTTATCAGATTTGCGCTAGCTTAAAAATGCACCGAGATATCAACTGATATAAGTTCACACTTATATCCTCGATTTTCACCCTGAAGAATTGATTTTTTCGTTGAATAACATTGTCTATCGTCTTTGCCTTGAAAAATGGAATCTAAAAACATCTACTTTTTGCTAAATTATTTTGAAATTTTTCGAAAAAATTTTTGTCAAAATGTTTTTGGAAGCAATGCTGAGTGTACATGGAAACTCAACATACACTAATGCATCATTTTTCAAACGATCATAACTAATTTTTGTATCAAGCGTTTCTCGATGTAGTATAGTGCATTCGTAGCGGATTTTTAAGCTGCGTCGATCTGTGTTATCAGATTTGCGCTAGCTTAAAAATGCACCGAGATATCAACTGATATAAGTTCACACTTATATCCTCGATTTTCACCCTGAAGAATTAATTTTTTCGTTGAATAACATTGTCCATCGTCTTTGCCTTGAAAAATGGAATCTAAAAACATCTACTTTTTGCTAAATTACTTTGAAATTTTTCGAAAAAATTTTTGTCAAAATGTTTTTGGAAGCAATGTTGAGTGTACATGGAAACTCAACATACACTAATGCATCATTTTTCAAACGATCATAACTAATTTTTGTATCAAGCGTTTCTCGATGTAGTATAGTGCATTCGATGCGGATTTTTAAGCTGCGTCGATCTGTGTTATCAGATTTGCGCTAGCTTAAAAATGCACCGAGATATCAACTGATATAAGTTCACACTTATATCCTCGATTTTCACCCTGAAGAATTAATTTTTTCGTTAAAGAACATTGTCCATCGTCTTTGCCTTGAAAAATGGAATCTAAAAACATCTACTTTTTGCTAAATTATTTTGAATATTTTCGAAAAAATTTTTGTCAAAATGTTTTTGGAAGCAATGTTGAGTGTACATGGAAACTCAACATACACTAATGCATCATTTTTCAAACAATCATAACTAATTTGTGTATTAAGCGTTTCTCAATGTAGTATAGTGCAATCGATGCGGATTTTTAAGCTGCGTCGATCTGTGTTATCAGATTTGCGCTAGCTTAAAAATGCACCGAGATATCAACTGATATAAGTTCACACTTATATCCTCGATTTTCACCCTGAAGAATTGATTTTTTCGTTGAATAACATTGTCTATCGTCTTTGCCTTGAAAAATGGGATCTAAAAACATCTACTTTTTGCTAAATTACTTTGAAATTTTTCGAAAAAATTTTTGTCAAAATGTTTTTGGAAGCAATGTTGAGTGTACATGGAAACTCAACATACACTAATGCATCATTTTTCAAACGATCATAACTAATTTTTGTATCAAGCGTTTCTCGATGTAGTATAGTGCATTCGATGCGGATTTTTAAGCTGCGTCGATCTGTGTTATCAGATTTGCGCTAGCTTAAAAATGCACCGAGATATCAACTGATATAAGTTCACACTTATATCCTCGATTTTCACCCTGAAGAATTAATTTTTTCGTTAAATAACATTGTCCATCGTCTTTGCCTTGAAAAATGGAATCTAAAAACATCTACTTTTTGCTAAATTATTTTGAATATTTTCGAAAAAATTTTTGTCAAAATGTTTTTGGAAGCAATGTTGAGTGTACATGGAAACTCAACATACACTAATGCATCATTTTTCAAACAATCATAACTAATTTGTGTATTAAGCGTTTCTCAATGTAGTATAGTGCAATCGATGCGGATTTTTAAGCTGCGTCGATCTGTGTTATCAGATTTGCGCTAGCTTAAAAATGCACCGAGATATCAACTGATATAAGTTCACACTTATATCCTCGATTTTCACCCTGAAGAATTGATTTTTTCGTTGAATAACATTGTCTATCGTCTTTGCCTTGAAAAATGGAATCTAAAAACATCTACTTTTTGCTAAATTATTTTGAAATTTTTCGAAAAAATTTTTGTCAAAATGTTTTTGGAAGCAATGCTGAGTGTACATGGAAACTCAACATACACTAATGCATCATTTTTCAAACGATCATAACTAATTTTTGTATCAAGCGTTTCTCGATGTAGTATAGTGCATTCGTAGCGGATTTTTAAGCTGCGTCGATCTGTGTTATCAGATTTGCGCTAGCTTAAAAATGCACCGAGATATCAACTGATATAAGTTCACACTTATATCCTCGATTTTCACCCTGAAGAATTAATTTTTTCGTTGAATAACATTGTCCATCGTCTTTGCCTTGAAAAATGGAATCTAAAAACATCTACTTTTTGCTAAATTACTTTGAAATTATTCGAAAAAATTTTTGTCAAAATGTTTTTGGAAGCAATGTTGAGTGTACATGGAAACTCAACATACACTAATGCATCATTTTTCAAACGATCATAACTAATTTTTGTATCAAGCGTTTCTCGATGTAGTATAGTGCATTCGATGCGGATTTTTAAGCTGCGTCGATCTGTGTTATCAGATTTGCGCTAGCTTAAAAATGCACCGAGATATCAACTGATATAAGTTCACACTTATATCCTCGATTTTCACCCTGAAGAATTAATTTTTTCGTTAAAGAACATTGTCCATCGTCTTTGCCTTGAAAAATGGAATCTAAAAACATCTACTTTTTGCTAAATTATTTTGAATATTTTCGAAAAAATTTTTGTCAAAATGTTTTTGGAAGCAATGTTGAGTGTACATGGAAACTCAACATACACTAATGCATCATTTTTCAAACAATCATAACTAATTTGTGTATTAAGCGTTTCTCAATGTAGTATAGTGCAATCGATGCGGATTTTTAAGCTGCGTCGATCTGTGTTATCAGATTTGCGCTAGCTGAAAAATGCACCGAGATATCAACTGATATAAGTTCACACTTATATCCTCGATTTTCACCCTGAAGAATTGACTTTTTCGTTGAATAACATTGTCTATCGTCTTTGCCTTGAAAAATGGAATCTAAAAACATCTACTTTTTGCTAAATTATTTTGAAATTTTTCGAAAAAATTTTTGTCAAAATGTTTTTGGAAGCAATGTTGAGTGTACATGGAAACTCAACATACACTAATGCATCATTTTTCAAACGATCATAACTAATTTTTGTATCAAGCGTTTCTCGATGTAGTATAGTGCATTCGTAGCGGATTTTTAAGCTGCGTCGATCTGTGTTATCAGATTTGCGCTAGCTTAAAAATGCACCGAGATATCAACTGATATAAGTTCACACTTATATCCTCGATTTTCACCCTGAAGAATTAATTTTTTCGTTGAATAACATTGTCCATCGTCTTTGCCTTGAAAAATGGAATCTAAAAACATCTACTTTTCGCTAAATTATTTTGAAATTTTTCGAAAAAATTTTTGTCAAAATGTTTTTGGAAGCAATGTTGAGTGTACATGGAAACTCAACATACACTAATGCATCATTTTTCAAACGATCATAACTAATTTTTGTATTAAGCGTTTCTCAATGTAGTATAGTGCAATCGATGCGGATTTTTAAGCTGCGTCGATCTGTGTTATCAGATTTGCGCTAGCTTAAAAATGCACCGAGATATCAACTGATATAAGTTCACACTTATATCCTCGATTTTCACCCTGAAGAATTGATTTTTTCGTTGAATAACATTGTCTATCGTCTTTGCCTTGAAAAATGGAATCTAAAAACATCTACTTTTTGCTAAATTATTTTGAATATTTTCGAAAAAATTTTTGTCAAAATGTTTTTGGAAGCAATGTTGAGTGTACATGGAAACTCAACATACACTAATGCATCATTTTTCAAACAATCATAACTAATTTGTGTATTAAGCGTTTCTCAATGTAGTATAGTGCAATCGATGCGGATTTTTAAGCTGCGTCGATCTGTGTTATCAGATTTGCGCTAGCTGAAAAATGCACCGAGATATCAACTGATATAAGTTCACACTTATATCCTCGATTTTCACCCTGAAGAATTGATTTTTTCGTTGAATAACATTGTCTATCGTCTTTGCCTTGAAAAATGGAATCTAAAAACATCTACTTTTTGCTAAATTATTTTGAAATTTTTCGAAAAAATTTTTGTCAAAATGTTTTTGGAAGCAATGTTGAGTGTACATGGAAACTCAACATACACTAATGCATCATTTTTCAAACGATCATAACTAATTTTTGTATCAAGCGTTTCTCGATGTAGTATAGTGCATTCGTAGCGGATTTTTAAGCTGCGTCGATCTGTGTTATCAGATTTGCGCTAGCTTAAAAATGCACCGAGATATCAACTGATATAAGTTCACACTTATATCCTCGATTTTCACCCTGAAGAATTAATTTTTTCGTTGAATAACATTGTCCATCGTCTTTGCCTTGAAAAATGGAATCTAAAAACATCTACTTTTCGCTAAATTATTTTGAAATTTTTCGAAAAAATTTTTGTCAAAATGTTTTTGGAAGCAATGTTGAGTGTACATGGAAACTCAACATACACTAATGCATCATTTTTCAAACGATCATAACTAATTTTTGTATTAAGCGTTTCTCAATGTAGTATAGTGCAATCGATGCGGATTTTTAAGCTGCGTCGATCTGTGTTATCAGATTTGCGCTAGCTTAAAAATGCACCGAGATATCAACTGATATAAGTTCACACTTATATCCTCGATTTTCACCCTGAAGAATTGATTTTTTCGTTGAATAACATTGTCTATCGTCTTTGCCTTGAAAAATGGAATCTAAAAACATCTACTTTTTGCTAAATTATTTTGAAATTTTTCGAAAAAATTTTTGTCAAAATGTTTTTGGAAGCAATGTTGAGTGTACATGGAAACTCAACATACACTAATGCATCATTTTTCAAACGATCATAACTAATTTTTGTATCAAGCGTTTCTCGATGTAGTATAGTGCATTCGATGCGGATTTTTAAGCTGCGTCGATCTGTGTTATCAGATTTGCGCTAGCTTAAAAATGCACCGAGATATCAACTGATATAAGTTCACACTTATATCCTCGATTTTCACCCTGAAGAATTAATTTTTTCGTTGAATAACATTGTCCATCGTCTTTGCCTTGAAAAATGGAATCTAAAAACATCTACTTTTTGCTAAATTATTATGAAATTTTTCGAAAAAATTTTTGTCAAAATGTTTTTGGAAGCAATGTTGAGTGTACATGGAAACTCAACATACACTAATGCATCATTTTTCAAACGATCATAACTAATTTTTGTATCAAGCGTTTCTCGATGTAGTATAGTGCATTCGATGCGGATTTTTAAGCTGCGTCGATCTGTGTTATCAGATTTGCGCTAGCTTAAAAATGCACCGAGATATCAACTGATATACGTTCACACTTATATCCTCGATTTTCACCCTGAAGAATTGATTTTTTCGTTGAATAACATTGTCTATCGTCTTTGCCTTGAAAAATGGAATCTAAAAACATCTACTTTTTGCTAAATTATTTTGAAATTTTTCGAAGAAATTTTTGTCAAAATGTTTTTGGAAGCAATGTTGAGTGTACATGGAAACTCAACATACACTAATGCATCATTTTTCAAACGATCATAACTAATTTTTGTATCAAGCGTTTCTCGATGTAGTATAGTGCATTCGTAGCGGATTTTTAAGCTGCGTCGATCTGTGTTATCAGATTTGCGCTAGCTTAAAAATGCACCGAGATATCAACTGATATAAGTTCACACTTATATCCTCGATTTTCACCCTGAAGAATTAATTTTTTCGTTGAATAACATTGTCCATCGTCTTTGCCTTGAAAAATGGAATCTAAAAACATCTACTTTTCGCTAAATTATTTTGAAATTTTTCGAAAAAATTTTTGTCAAAATGTTTTTGGAAGCAATGTTGAGTGTACATGGAAACTCAACATACACTAATGCATCATTTTTCAAACGATCATAACTAATTTTTGTATTAAGCGTTTCTCAATGTAGTATAGTGCAATCGATGCGGATTTTTAAGCTGCGTCGATCTGTGTTATCAGATTTGCGCTAGCTTAAAAATGCACCGAGATATCAACTGATATAAGTTCACACTTATATCCTCGATTTTCACCCTGAAGAATTGATTTTTTCGTTGAATAACATTGTCTATCGTCTTTGCCTTGAAAAATGGAATCTAAAAACATCTACTTTTTGCTAAATTATTTTGAAATTTTTCGAAAAAATTTTTGTCAAAATGTTTTTGGAAGCAATGTTGAGTGTACATGGAAACTCAACATACACTAATGCATCATTTTTCAAACGATCATAACTAATTTTTGTATCAAGCGTTTCTCGATGTAGTATAGTGCATTCGATGCGGATTTTTAAGCTGCGTCGATCTGTGTTATCAGATTTGCGCTAGCTTAAAAATGCACCGAGATATCAACTGATATAAGTTCACACTTATATCCTCGATTTTCACCCTGAAGAATTAATTTTTTCGTTGAATAACATTGTCCATCGTCTTTGCCTTGAAAAATGGAATCTAAAAACATCTACTTTTTGCTAAATTATTATGAAATTTTTCGAAAAAATTTTTGTCAAAATGTTTTTGGAAGCAATGTTGAGTGTACATGGAAACTCAACATACACTAATGCATCATTTTTCAAACGATCATAACTAATTTTTGTATCAAGCGTTTCTCGATGTAGTATAGTGCATTCGATGCGGATTTTTAAGCTGCGTCGATCTGTGTTATCAGATTTGCGCTAGCTTAAAAATGCACCGAGATATCATCTGATATACGTTCACACTTATATCCTCGATTTTCACCCTGAAGAATTGATTTTTTCGTTGAATAACATTGTCTATCGTCTTTGCCTTGAAAAATGGAATCTAAAAACATCTACTTTTTGCTAAATTATTTTGAAATTTTTCGAAGAAATTTTTGTCAAAATGTTTTTGGAAGCAATGTTGAGTGTACATGGAAACTCAACATACACTAATGCATCATTTTTCAAACAATCATAACTAATTTGTGTATTAAGCGTTTCTCAATGTAGTATAGTGCATTCGATGCGGATTTTTAAGCTGCGTCGATCTGTGTTATCAGATTTGCGCTAGCTTAAAAATGCACCGAGATATCAACTGATATAAGTTTACACTTATATCCTCGATTTTCACCCTGAAGAATTGATTTTTTCGTTGAATAACATTGTCTATCGTCTTTGCCTTGAAAAATGAAATCTAAAAACATCTACTTTTTGCTAAATTATTTTGAAATTTTTCGAAAAAATTTTTGTCAAAATGTTTTTGGAAGCAATGTTGAGTGTACATGGAAACTCAACATACACTAATGCATCATTTTTCAAACAATCATAACTAATTTTTGTATTGAGCGTTTCTCAATGTAGTATAGTACATTCGATGCGGATTTTTAAGCTGCGTCGATCTGTGTTATCAGATTTGCGCTAGCTTAAAAATGCACCGAGATATCAACTGATATAAGTTCACACTTATATCCTCGATTTTCACCCTGAAGAATTGATTTTTTCGTTGAATAACATTGTCTATCGTCTTTGCCTTGAAAAATGAAATCTAAAAACATCTACTTTTTGCTAAATTATTTTGAAATTTTTCGAAAAAATTTTTGTCAAAATGTTTTTGGAAGCAATGTTGAGTGTACATGGAAACTCAACATACACTAATGCATCATTTTTCAAACAATCATAACTAATTTTTGTATTGAGCGTTTCTCAATGTAGTATAGTACATTCGATGCGGATTTTTAAGCTGCGTCGATCTGTGTTATCAGATTTGCGCTAGCTTAAAAATGCACCGAGATATCAACTGATATAAGTTCACACTTATATCCTCGATTTTCACCCTGAAGAATTGATTTTTTCGTTGAATAACATTGTCTATCGTCTTTGCCTTGAAAAATGAAATCTAAAAACATCTACTTTTTGCTAAATTATTTTGAAATTTTTCGAAAAAATTTTTGTCAAAATGTTTTTGGAAGCAATGTTGAGTGTACATGGAAACTCAACATACACTAATGCATCATTTTTCAAACAATCATAACTAATTTGTGTATTAAGCGTTTCTCAATGTAGTATAGTACATTCGATGCGGATTTTTAAGCTGCGTCGATCTGTGTTATCAGATTTGCGCTAGCTTAAAAATGCACCGAGATATCAACTGATATAAGTTCACACTTATATCCTCGATTTTCACCCTGAAGAATTGATTTTTTCGTTGAATAACATTGTCTATCGTCTTTGCCTTGAAAAATGAAATCTAAAAACATCTACTTTTTGCTAAATTATTTTGAAATTTTTCGAAAAAATTTTTGTCAAAATGTTTTTGGAAGCAATGTTGAGTGTACATGGAAACTCAACATACACTAATGCATCATTTTTCAAACGATCATAACTAATTTTTGTATCAAGCGTTTCTCGATGTAGTATAGTGCATTCGATGCGGATTTTTAAGCTGCGTCGATCTGTGTTTTCAGATTTGCGCTAGCTTAAAAATGCACCGAGATATCAACTGATATAAGTTCACACTTATATCCTCGATTTTCACCCTGAAGAATTAATTTTTTCGTTGAATAACATTGTCCATCGTCTTTGCCTTGAAAAATGGAATCTAAAAACATCTACTTTTTGCTAAATTATTTTGAAATTTTTCGAAGAAATTTTTGTCAAAATGTTTTTGGAAGCAATGTTGAGTGTACATGGAAACTCAACATACACTAATGCATCATTTTTCAAACGATCATAACTAATTTTTGTATCAAGCTTTTCTCAATGTAGTATAGTGCATTCGATGCGGATTTTTAAGCTGCGTCGATCTGTGTTATCAGATTTGCGCTAGCTTAAAAATGCACCGAGATATCAACTGATATAAGTTCACACTTATATCCTCGATTTTCACCCTGAAGAATTAATTTTTTCGTTGAATAACATTGTCTATCGTCTTTGCCTTGAGAAATGGAATCTAAAAACATCTACTTTTTGCTAAATTATTTTGAAATTTTTCGAAAAAATTTTTGTCAAAATGTTTTTGGAAGCAATGTTGAGTGTACATGGAAACTCAACATACACTAATGCATCATTTTTCAAACGATCATAACTAATTTTTGTATCAAGCGTTCCTCGATGTAGTATAGTGCATTCGCTGCGGATTTTTAAGCTGCGTCGATCTGTGTTATCAGATTTGCGCTAGCTTAAAAATGCACCGAGATATCAACTGATATAAGTTCACACTTATATCCTCGATTTTCACCCTGAAGAATTGATTTTTTCGTTGAATAACATTGTCTATCGTCTTTGCCTTGAAAAATGGAATCTAAAAACATCTACTTTTTGCTAAATTATTTTGAAATTTTTCGAAAAAATTTTTGTCAAAATGTTTTTGGAAGCAATGTTGAGTGTACATGGAAACTCAACATACACTAATGCATCATTTTTCAAACAATCATAACTAATTTGTGTATTAAGCGTTTCTCAATGTAGTATAGTGCAATCGATGCGGATTTTTAAGCTGCGTCGATCTGTGTTATCAGATTTGCGCTAGCTTAAAAATGCACCGAGATATCAACTGATATAAGTTCACACTTATATCCTCGATTTTCACCCTGAAGAATTGATTTTTTCGTTGAATAACATTGTCTATCGTCTTTGCCTTGAAAAATGGAATCTAAAAACATCTACTTTTTGCTAAATTATTTTGAAATTTTTCGAAGAAATTTTTGTCAAAATGTTTTTGGAAGCAATGTTGAGTGTACATGGAAACTCAACATACACTAATGCATCATTTTTCAAACAATCATAACTAATTTGTGTATTAAGCGTTTCTCAATGTAGTATAGTGCATTCGATGCGGATTTTTAAGCTGCGTCGATCTGTGTTATCAGATTTGCGCTAGCTTAAAAATGCACCGAGATATCAACTGATATAAGTTTACACTTATATCCTCGATTTTCACCCTGAAGAATTGATTTTTTCGTTGAATAACATTGTCTATCGTCTTTGCCTTGAAAAATGAAATCTAAAAACATCTACTTTTTGCTAAATTATTTTGAAATTTTTCGAAAAAATTTTTGTCAAAATGTTTTTGGAAGCAATGTTGAGTGTACATGGAAACTCAACATACACTAATGCATCATTTTTCAAACAATCATAACTAATTTGTGTATTAAGCGTTTCTCAATGTAGTATAGTACATTCGATGCGGATTTTTAAGCTGCGTCGATCTGTGTTATCAGATTTGCGTTAGCTTAAAAATGCACCGAGATATCAACTGATATAAGTTCACACTTATATCCTCGATTTTCACCCTGAAGAATTGATTTTTTCGTTGAATAACATTGTCTATCGTCTTTGCCTTAAAAAATGGAATCTAAAAACATCTACTTTTTGCTAAATTACTTTGAAATTTTTCGAAAAAATTTTTGTCAAAATGTTTTTGGAAGCAATGTTGAGTGTACATGGAAACTCAACATACACTAATGCATCATTTTTCAAACGATCATAACTAATTTTTGTATCAAGCGTTTCTCGATGTAGTATAGTGCATTCGATGCGGATTTTTAAGCTGCGTCGATCTGTGTTATCAGATTTGCGCTAGCTTAAAAATGCACCGAGATATCAACTGATATAAGTTCACACTTATATCCTCGATTTTCACCCTGAAGAATTGATTTTTTCGTTGAATAACATTGTCTATCGTCTTTGCCTTGAAAAATGGAATCTAAAAACATCTACTTTTTGCTAAATTATTTTGAAATTTTTCGAAAAAATTTTTGTCAAAATGTTTTTGGAAGCAATGTTGAGTGTACATGGAAACTCAACATACACTAATGCATCATTTTTCAAACAATCATAACTAATTTGTGTATTAAGCGTTTCTCAATGTAGTATAGTGCAATCGATGCGGATTTTTAAGCTGCGTCGATCTGTGTTATCAGATTTGCGCTAGCTTAAAAATGCACCGAGATATCAACTGATATAAGTTCACACTTATATCCTCGATTTTCACCCTGAAGAATTGATTTTTTCGTTGAATAACATTGTCTATCGTCTTTGCCTTGAAAAATGGAATCTAAAAACATCTACTTTTTGCTAAATTACTTTGAAATTTTTCGAAAAAATTTTTGTCAAAATGTTTTTGGAAGCAATGTTGAGTGTACATGGAAACTCAACATACACTAATGCATCATTTTTCAAACGATCATAACTAATTTTTGTATCAAGCGTTTCTCGATGTAGTATAGTGCATTCGATGCGGATTTTTAAGCTGCGTCGATCTGTGTTATCAGATTTGCGCTAGCTTAAAAATGCACCGAGATATCAACTGATATAAGTTCACACTTATATCCTCGATTTTCACCCTGAAGAATTGATTTTTTCGTTGAATAACATTGTCTATCGTCTTTGCCTTGAAAAATGGAATCTAAAAACATCTACTTTTTGCTAAATTATTTTGAAATTTTTCGAAAAAATTTTTGTCAAAATGTTTTTGGAAGCAATGTTGAGTGTACATGGAAACTCAACATACACTAATGCATCATTTTTCAAACAATCATAACTAATTTGTGTATTAAGCGTTTCTCAATGTAGTATAGTGCAATCGATGCGGATTTTTAAGCTGCGTCGATCTGTGTTATCAGATTTGCGCTAGCTTAAAAATGCACCGAGATATCAACTGATATAAGTTCACACTTATATCCTCGATTTTCACCCTGAAGAATTGATTTTTTCGTTGAATAACATTGTCTATCGTCTTTGCCTTGAAAAATGGAATCTAAAAACATCTACTTTTTGCTAAATTACTTTGAAATTTTTCGAAAAAATTTTTGTCAAAATGTTTTTGGAAGCAATGTTGAGTGTACATGGAAACTCAACATACACTAATGCATCATTTTTCAAACGATCATAACTAATTTTTGTATCAAGCGTTTCTCGATGTAGTATAGTGCATTCGTAGCGGATTTTTAAGCTGCGTCGATCTGTGTTATCAGATTTGCGCTAGCTTAAAAATGCACCGAGATATCAACTGATATAAGTTCACACTTATATCCTCGATTTTCACCCTGAAGAATTGATTTTTTCGTTGAATAACATTGTCTATCGTCTTTGCCTTGAAAAATGGAAACTAAAAACATCTACTTTTTGCTTAATTATTTTGAAATTTTTCGAAGAAATTTTTGTCAAAATGTTTTTGGAAGCAATGTTGAGTGTACATGGAAACTCAACATACACTAATGCATCATTTTTCAAACAATCATAACTAATTTGTGTATTAAGCGTTTCTCAATGTAGTATAGTGCATTCGATGCGGATTTTTAAGCTGCGTCGATCTGTGTTATCAGATTTGCGCTAGCTTAAAAATGCACCGAGATATCAACTGATATAAGTTCACACTTATATCCTCGATTTTCACCCTGAAGAATTGATTTTTTCGTTGAATAACATTGTCTATCGTCTTTGCCTTGAAAAATGGAATCCAAAAACATCTACTTTTTGCTAAATTATTTTGAAATTTTTCGAAAAAATTTTTGTCAAAATGTTTTTGGAAGCAATGTTGAGTGTACATGGAAACTCAACATACACTAATGCATCATTTTTCAAACAATCATAACTAATTTGTGTATTAAGCGTTTCTCAATGTAGTATAGTGCAATCGATGCGGATTTTTAAGCTGCGTTGATCTGTGTTATCAGATTTGCGCTAGCTTAAAAATGCACCGAGATATCAACTGATATAAGTTCACACTTATATCCTCGATTTTCACCCTGAAGAATTGATTTTTTCGTTGAATAACATTGTCTATCGTCTTTGCCTTAAAAAATGGAATCTAAAAACATCTACTTTTTGCTAAATTACTTTGAAATTTTTCGAAAAAATTTTTGTCAAAATGTTTTTGGAAGCAATGTTGAGTGTACATGGAAACTCAACATACACTAATGCATCATTTTTCAAACGATCATAACTAATTTTTGTATCAAGCGTTTCTCGATGTAGTATAGTGCATTCGATGCGGATTTTTAAGCTGCGTCGATCTGTGTTATCAGATTTGCGCTAGCTTAAAAATGCACCGAGATATCAACTGATATAAGTTCACACTTATATCCTCGATTTTCACCCTGAAGAATTAATTTTTTCGTTAAATAACTTTGTCCATCGTCTTTGCCTTGAAAAATGGAATCTAAAAACATCTACTTTTTGCTAAATTGTTTCGAAATTTTTCGAAAAAATTTTTGTCAAAATGTTTTTGGAAGCAATGTTGAGTGTACATGGAAACTCAACATACACAAATGCATCATTTTTCAAACAATCATAACTAATTTGTGTATTAAGCGTTTCTCAATGTAGTATAGTGCAATCGATGCGGATTTTTAAGCTGCGTCGATCTGTGTTATCAGATTTGCGCTAGCTTAAAAATGCACCGAGATATCAACTGATATAAGTTCACACTTATATCCTCGATTTTCACCCTGAAGAATCGATTTTTTCGTTGAATAACATTGTCTATCGTCTTTGCCTTGAAAAATGGAATCTAAAAACATCTACTTTTTGCTAAATTATTTTGAAATTTTTCGAAAAAATTTTTGTCAAAATGTTTTTGGAAGCAATGTTGAGTGTACATGGAAACTCAACATACACTAATGCATCATTTTTCAAACGATCATAACTAATTTTTGTATCAAGCGTTTCTCGATGTAGTATAGTGCATTCGTAGCGGATTTTTAAGCTGCGTCGATCTGTGTTATCAGATTTGCGCTAGCTTAAAAATGCACCGAGATATCAACTGATATAAGTTCACACTTATATCCTCGATTTTCACCCTGAAGAATTGATTTTTTCGTTGAATAACATTGTCTATCGTCTTTGCCTTGAAAAATGGAAACTAAAAACATCTACTTTTTGCTTAATTATTTTGAAATTTTTCGAAGAAATTTTTGTCAAAATGTTTTTGGAAGCAATGTTGAGTGTACATGGAAACTCAACATACACTAATGCATCATTTTTCAAACAATCATAACTAATTTGTGTATTAAGCGTTTCTCAATGTAGTATAGTGCATTCGATGCGGATTTTTAAGCTGCGTCGATCTGTGTTATCAGATTTGCGCTAGCTTAAAAATGCACCGAGATATCAACTGATATAAGTTCACACTTATATCCTCGATTTTCACCCTGAAGAATTGATTTTTTCGTTGAATAACATTGTCTATCGTCTTTGCCTTGAAAAATGGAATCCAAAAACATCTACTTTTTGCTAAATTATTTTGAAATTTTTCGAAAAAATTTTTGTCAAAATGTTTTTGGAAGCAATGTTGAGTGTACATGGAAACTCAACATACACTAATGCATCATTTTTCAAACAATCATAACTAATTTGTGTATTAAGCGTTTCTCAATGTAGTATAGTGCAATCGATGCGGATTTTTAAGCTGCGTTGATCTGTGTTATCAGATTTGCGCTAGCTTAAAAATGCACCGAGATATCAACTGATATAAGTTCACACTTATATCCTCGATTTTCACCCTGAAGAATTGATTTTTTCGTTGAATAACATTGTCTATCGTCTTTGCCTTAAAAAATGGAATCTAAAAACATCTACTTTTTGCTAAATTACTTTGAAATTTTTCGAAAAAATTTTTGTCAAAATGTTTTTGGAAGCAATGTTGAGTGTACATGGAAACTCAACATACACTAATGCATCATTTTTCAAACGATCATAACTAATTTTTGTATCAAGCGTTTCTCGATGTAGTATAGTGCATTCGATGCGGATTTTTAAGCTGCGTCGATCTGTGTTATCAGATTTGCGCTAGCTTAAAAATGCACCGAGATATCAACTGATATAAGTTCACACTTATATCCTCGATTTTCACCCTGAAGAATTAATTTTCTCGTTAAATAACATTGTCCATCGTCTTTGCCTTGAAAAATGGAATCTAAAAACATCTACTTTTTGCTAAATTGTTTCGAAATTTTTCGAAAAAATTTTTGTCAAAATGTTTTTGGAAGCAATGTTGAGTGTACATGGAAACTCAACATACACTAATGCATCATTTTTCAAACAATCATAACTAATTTGTGTATTAAGCGTTTCTCAATGTAGTATAGTGCATTCGATGCGGATTTTTAAGCTGCGTCGATCTGTGTTATCAGATTTGCGCTAGCTTAAAAATGCACCGAGATATCAACTGATATAAGTTCACACTTATATCCTCGATTTTCACCCTGAAGAATTGTTTTTTTTTGTTGAATAACATTGTCTATCGTCTTTGCCTTGAAAAATGGAATCTAAAAACATCTACTTTTTGCTAAATTATTTTGAAATTTTTCGAAAAAATTTTTGTCAAAATGTTTTTGGAAGCAATGTTGAGTGTACATGGAAACTCAACATACACTAATGCATCATTTTTCAAACAATCATAACTAATTTGTGTATTAAGCGTTTCTCAATGTAGTATAGTGCATTCGATGCGGATTTTTAAGCTGCGTCGATCTGTGTTATCAGATTTGCGCTAGCTTAAAAATGCACCGAGATATCAACTGATATAAGTTCACACTTATATCCTCGATTTTCACCCTGAAGAATTGATTTTTTCGTTGAATAACATTGTCTATCGTCTTTGCCTTGAAAAATGGAATCTAAAAACATCTACTTTTTGCTAAATTGTTTCGAAATTTTTCGAAAAAATTTTTGTCAAAATGTTTTTGGAAGCAATGTTGAGTGTACATGGAAACTCAACATACACTAATGCATCATTTTTCAAACAATCATAACTAATTTGTGTATTAAGCGTTTCTCAATGTAGTATAGTGCAATCGATGCGGATTTTTAAGCTGCGTCGATCTGTGTTATCAGATTTGCGCTAGCTTAAAAATGCACCGAGATATCAACTGATATAAGTTCACACTTATATTCTCGATTTTCACCCTGAAGAATTGATTTTTTCGTTGAATAACATTGTCTATCGTCTTTGCCTTGAAAAATGGAATCTAAAAACATCTACTTTTTGCTAAATTACTTTGAAATTTTTCGAAAAAATTTTTGTCAAAATGTTTTTGGAAGCAATGTTGAGTGTACATGGAAACTCAACATACACTAATGCATCATTTTTCAAACGATCATAACTAATTTTTGTATCAAGCGTTTCTCGATGTAGTATAGTGCATTCGATGCGGATTTTTAAGCTGCGTCGATCTGTGTTATCAGATTTGCGCTAGCTTAAAAATGCACCGAGATATCAACTGATATAAGTTCACACTTATATCCTCGATTTTCACCCTGAAGAATTAATTTTTTCGTTAAATAACATTGTCCATCGTCTTTGCCTTGAAAAATGGAATCTAAAAACATCTACTTTTTGCTAAATTATTTTGAATATTTTCGAAAAAATTTTTGTCAAAATGTTTTTGGAAGCAATGTTGAGTGTACATGGAAACTCAACATACACTAATGCATCATTTTTCAAACAATCATAACTAATTTGTGTATTAAGCGTTTCTCAATGTAGTATAGTGCAATCGATGCGGATTTTTAAGCTGCGTCGATCTGTGTTATCAGATTTGCGCTAGCTTAAAAATGCACCGAGATATCAACTGATATAAGTTCACACTTATATCCTCGATTTTCACCCTGAAGAATTGATTTTTTCGTTGAATAACATTGTCTATCGTCTTTGCCTTGAAAAATGGAATCTAAAAACATCTACTTTTTGCTAAATTATTTTGAAATTTTTCGAAAAAATTTTTGTCAAAATGTTTTTGGAAGCAATGTTGAGTGTACATGGAAACTCAACATACACTAATGCATCATTTTTCAAACGATCATAACTAATTTTTGTATCAAGCGTTTCTCGATGTAGTATAGTGCATTCGTAGCGGATTTTTAAGCTGCGTCGATCTGTGTTATCAGATTTGCGCTAGCTTAAAAATGCACCGAGATATCAACTGATATAAGTTCACACTTATATCCTCGATTTTCACCCTGAAGAATTAATTTTTTCGTTGAATAACATTGTCCATCGTCTTTGCCTTGAAAAATGGAATCTAAAAACATCTACTTTTTGCTAAATTGTTTCGAAATTTTTCGAAAAAATTTTTGTCAAAATGTTTTTGGAAGCAATGTTGAGTGTACATGGAAACTCAACATACACTAATGCATCATTTTTCAAACAATCATAACTAATTTGTGTATTAAGCGTTTCTCAATGTAGTATAGTGCAATCGATGCGGATTTTTAAGCTGCGTCGATCTGTGTTATCAGATTTGCGCTAGCTTAAAAATGCACCGAGATATCAACTGATATAAGTTCACACTTATATCCTCGATTTTCACCCTGAAGAATTGATTTTTTCGTTGAATAACATTGTCTATCGTCTTTGCCTTGAAAAATGGAATCTAAAAACATCTACTTTTTGCTAAATTACTTTGAACTTTTTCGAAAAAATTTTTGTCAAAATGTTTTTGGAAGCAATGTTGAGTGTACATGGAAACTCAACATACACTAATGCATCATTTTTCAAACGATCATAACTAATTTTTGTATCAAGCGTTTCTCAATGTAGTATAGTGCAATCGATGCGGATTTTTAAGCTGCGTCGATCTGTGTTATCAGATTTGCGCTAGCTTAAAAATGCACCGAGATATCAACTGATATAAGTTCACACTTATATCCTCGATTTTCACCCTGAAGAATTAATTTTTTCGTTGAATAACATTGTCCATCGTCTTTGCCTTGAAAAATGGAATCTAAAAACATCTACTTTTTGCTAAATTGTTTCGAAATTTTTCGAAAAAATTTTTGTCAAAATGTTTTTGGAAGCAATGTTGAGTGTACATGGAAACTCAACATACACTAATGCATCATTTTTCAAACGATCATAACTAATTTTTGTATCAAGCGTTTCTCGATGTAGTATAGTGCATTCGATGCGGATTTTTAAGCTGCGTCGATCTGTGTTATCAGATTTGCGCTAGCTTAAAAATGCACCGAGATATCAACTGATATAAGTTCACACTTATATCCTCGATTTTCACCCTGAAGAATTAATTTTTTCGTTAAATAACATTGTCCATCGTCTTTGCCTTGAAAAATGGAATCTAAAAACATCTACTCTTTGCTAAATTATTTTGAATATTTTCGAAAAAATTTTTGTCAAAATGTTTTTGGAAGCAATGTTGAGTGTACATGGAAACTCAACATACACTAATGCATCATTTTTCAAACAATCATAACTAATTTGTGTATTAAGCGTTTCTCAATGTAGTATAGTGCAATCGATGCGGATTTTTAAGCTGCGTCGATCTGTGTTATCAGATTTGCGCTAGCTTAAAAATGCACCGAGATATCAACTGATATAAGTTCACACTTATATCCTCGATTTTCACCCTGAAGAATTGATTTTTTCGTTGAATAACATTGTCTATCGTCTTTGCCTTGAAAAATGGAATCTAAAAACATCTACTTTTTGCTAAATTATTTTGAAATTTTTCGAAAAAATTTTTGTCAAAATGTTTTTGGAAGCAATGTTGAGTGTACATGGAAACTCAACATACACTAATGCATCATTTTTCAAACGATCATAACTAATTTTTGTATCAAGCGTTTCTCGATGTAGTATAGTGCATTCGTAGCGGATTTTTAAGCTGCGTCGATCTGTGTTATCAGATTTGCGCTAGCTTAAAAATGCACCGAGATATCAACTGATATAAGTTCACACTTATATCCTCGATTTTCACCCTGAAGAATTAATTTTTTCGTTGAATAACATTGTCCATCGTCTTTGCCTTGAAAAATGGAATCTAAAAACATCTACTTTTTGCTAAATTGTTTCGAAATTTTTCGAAAAAATTTTTGTCAAAATGTTTTTGGAAGCAATGTTGAGTGTACATGGAAACTCAACATACACTAATGCATCATTTTTCAAACAATCATAACTAATTTGTGTATTAAGCGTTTCTCAATGTAGTATAGTGCAATCGATGCGGATTTTTAAGCTGCGTCGATCTGTGTTATCAGATTTGCGCTAGCTTAAAAATGCACCGAGATATCAACTGATATAAGTTCACACTTATATCCTCGATTTTCACCCTGAAGAATTGATTTTTTCGTTGAATAACATTGTCTATCGTCTTTGCCTTGAAAAATGGAATCTAAAAACATCTACTTTTTGCTAAATTACTTTGAACTTTTTCGAAAAAATTTTTGTCAAAATGTTTTTGGAAGCAATGTTGAGTGTACATGGAAACTCAACATACACTAATGCATCATTTTTCAAACGATCATAACTAATTTTTGTATCAAGCGTTTCTCAATGTAGTATAGTGCAATCGATGCGGATTTTTAAGCTGCGTCGATCTGTGTTATCAGATTTGCGCTAGCTTAAAAATGCACCGAGATATCAACTGATATAAGTTCACACTTATATCCTCGATTTTCACCCTGAAGAATTAATTTTTTCGTTGAATAACATTGTCCATCGTCTTTGCCTTGAAAAATGGAATCTAAAAACATCTACTTTTTGCTAAATTGTTTCGAAATTTTTCGAAAAAATTTTTGTCAAAATGTTTTTGGAAGCAATGTTGAGTGTACATGGAAACTCAACATACACTAATGCATCATTTTTCAAACAATCATAACTAATTTGTGTATTAAGCGTTTCTCAATGTAGTATAGTGCAATCGATGCGGATTTTTAAGCTGCGTCGATCTGTGTTATCAGATTTGCGCTAGCTTAAAAATGCACCGAGATATCAACTGATATAAGTTCACACTTATATCCTCGATTTTCACCCTGAAGAATTGATTTTTTCGTTGAATAACATTGTCTATCGTCTTTGCCTTGAAAAATGGAATCTAAAAACATCTACTTTTTGCTAAATTACTTTGAACTTTTTCGAAAAAATTTTTGTCAAAATGTTTTTGGAAGCAATGTTGAGTGTACATGGAAACTCAACATACACTAATGCATCATTTTTCAAACGATCATAACTAATTTTTGTATCAAGCGTTTCTCAATGTAGTATAGTGCAATCGATGCGGATTTTTAAGCTGCGTCGATCTGTGTTATCAGATTTGCGCTAGCTTAAAAATGCACCGAGATATCAACTGATATAAGTTCACACTTATATCCTCGATTTTCACCCTGAAGAATTAATTTTTTCGTTGAATAACATTGTCTATCGTCTTTGCCTTGAAAAATGGAATCTAAAAACATCTACTTTTTGCTAAATTATTTTGAAATTTTTCGAAAAAATTTTTGTCAAAATGTTTTTGGAAGCAATGTTGAGTGTACATGGAAACTCAACATACACTAATGCATCATTTTTCAAACAATCATAACTAATTTGTGTATTAAGCGTTTCTCGATGTAGTATAGTGCATTCGTAGCGGATTTTTAAGCTGCGTCGATCTGTGTTATCAGATTTGCGCTAGCTTAAAAATGCACCGAGATATCAACTGATATAAGTTCACACTTATATCCTCGATTTTCACCCTGAAGAATTAATTTTTTCGTTGAATAACATTGTCCATCGTCTTTGCCTTGAAAAATGGAATCTAAAAACATCTACTTTTCGCTAAATTATTTTGAAATTTTTCGAAAAAATTTTTGTCAAAATGTTTTTGGAAGCAATGTTGAGTGTACATGGAAACTCAACATACACTAATGCATCATTTTTCAAACGATCATAACTAATTTTTGTATTAAGCGTTTCTCAATGTAGTATAGTGCAATCGATGCGGATTTTTAAGCTGCGTCGATCTGTGTTATCAGATTTGCGCTAGCTTAAAAATGCACCGAGATATCAACTGATATAAGTTCACACTTATATCCTCGATTTTCACCCTGAAGAATTGATTTTTTCGTTGAATAACATTGTCTATCGTCTTTGCCTTGAAAAATGGAATCTAAAAACATCTACTTTTTGCTAAATTATTTTGAAATTTTTCGAAAAAATTTTTGTCAAAATGTTTTTGGAAGCAATGTTGAGTGTACATGGAAACTCAACATACACTAATGCATCATTTTTCAAACGATCATAACTAATTTTTGTATCAAGCGTTTCTCGATGTAGTATAGTGCAATCGATGCGGATTTTTAAGCTGCGTCGATCTGTGTTATCAGATTTGCGCTAGCTTAAAAATGCACCGAGATATCAACTGATATAAGTTCACACTTATATCCTCGATTTTCACCCTGAAGAATTAATTTTTTCGTTGAATAACATTGTCCATCGTCTTTGCCTTGAAAAATGGAATCTAAAAACATCTACTTTTCGCTAAATTATTTTGAAATTTTTCGAAAAAATTTTTGTCAAAATGTTTTTGGAAGCAATGTTGAGTGTACATGGAAACTCAACATACACTAATGCATCATTTTTCAAACGATCATAACTAATTTTTGTATTAAGCGTTTCTCAATGTAGTATAGTGCAATCGATGCGGATTTTTAAGCTGCGTCGATCTGTGTTATCAGATTTGCGCTAGCTTAAAAATGCACCGAGATATCAACTGATATAAGTTCACACTTATATCCTCGATTTTCACCCTGAAGAATTGATTTTTTCGTTGAATAACATTGTCTATCGTCTTTGCCTTGAAAAATGGAATCTAAAAACATCTACTTTTTGCTAAATTATTTTGAAATTTTTCGAAAAAATTTTTGTCAAAATGTTTTTGGAAGCAATGTTGAGTGTACATGGAAACTCAACATACACTAATGCATCATTTTTCAAACGATCATAACTAATTTTTGTATCAAGCGTTTCTCGATGTAGTATAGTGCAATCGATGCGGATTTTTAAGCTGCGTCGATCTGTGTTATCAGATTTGCGCTAGCTTAAAAATGCACCGAGATATCAACTGATATAAGTTCACACTTATATCCTCGATTTTCACCCTGAAGAATTGATTTTTTCGTTGAATAACATTGTCTATCGTCTTTGCCTTGAAAAATGGAATCTAAAAACATCTACTTTTTGCTAAATTATTTTGAAATTTTTCGAAAAAATTTTTGTCAAAATGTTTTTGGAAGCAATGTTGAGTGTACATGGAAACTCAACATACACTAATGCATCATTTTTCAAACGATCATAACTAATTTTTGTATCAAGCGTTTCTCGATGTAGTATAGTGCATTCGATGCGGATTTTTAAGCTGCGTCGATCTGTGTTATCAGATTTGCGCTAGCTTAAAAATGCACCGAGATATCAACTGATATAAGTTCACACTTATATCCTCGATTTTCACCCTGAAGAATTAATTTTTTCGTTGAATAACATTGTCCATCGTCTTTGCCTTGAAAAATGGAATCTAAAAACATCTACTTTTCGCTAAATTATATTGAAATTTTTCGAAAAAATTTTTGTCAAAATGTTTTTGGAAGCAATGTTGAGTGTACATGGAAACTCAACATACACTAATGCATCATTTTTCAAACGATCATAACTAATTTTTGTATCAAGCGTTTCTCGATGTAGTATAGTGCATTCGTAGCGGATTTTTAAGCTGCGTCGATCTGTGTTATCAGATTTGCGCTAGCTTAAAAATGCACCGAGATATCAACTGATATAAGTTCACACTTATATCCTCGATTTTCACCCTGAAGAATTAATTTTTTCGTTGAATAACATTGTCCATCGTCTTTGCCTTAAAAAAAGGAATCTAAAAACATTTACTTTTTGCTAAATTATTTTGAAATTTTTCGAAAAAATTTTTGTCAAAATGTTTTTGGAAGCAATGTTGAGTGTACATGGAAACTCAACATACACTAATGCATCATTTTTCAAACGATCATAACTAATTTTTGTATCAAGCGTTTCTCAATGTAGTATAGTGCATTCGATGCGGATTTTTAAGCTGCGTCGATCTGTGTTATCAGATTTGCGCTAGCTTAAAAATGCACCGAGATATCAACTGATATAAGTTCACACTTATATCCTCGATTTTCACCCTGAAGAATTAATTTTTTCGTTGAATAACATTGTCCATCGTCTTTGCCTTGAAAAATGGAATCTAAAAACATCTACTTTTTGCTAAATTATTTTGAAATTTTTCGAAAAAATTTTTGTCAAAATGTTTTTGGAAGCAATGTTGAGTGTACATGGAAACTCAACATACACTAATGCATCATTTTTCAAACAATCATAACTAATTTGTGTATTAAGCGTTTCTCAATGTAGTAAAGTGCAATCGATGCGGATTTTTAAGCTGCGTCGATCTGTGTTATCAGATTTGCGCTAGCTTAAAAATGCACCGAGATATCAACTGATATAAGTTCACACTTATATCCTCGATTTTCACCCTGAAGAATTGATTTTTTCGTTGAATAACATTGTCTATCGTTTTTGCCTTGAAAAATGGAATCTAAAAACAGCTACTTTTTGCTAAATTATTTTGAAATTTTTCGAAAAAATTTTTGTCAAAATGTTTTTGGAAGCAATGTTGAGTGTACATGGAAACTCAACATACACTAATGCATCATTTTTCAAACGATCATAACTAATTTTTGTATTAAGCGTTTCTCAATGTAGTATAGTGCAATCGATGCGGATTTTTAAGCTGCGTCGATCTGTGTTATCAGATTTGCGCTAGCTTAAAAATGCACCGAGATATCAACTGATATAAGTTCACACTTATATCCTCGATTTTCACCCTGAAGAATTGATTTTTTCGTTGAATAACATTGTCTATCGTCTTTGCCTTGAAAAATGGAATCTAAAAACATCTACTTTTTGCTAAATTATTTTGAAATTTTTCGAAAAAATTTTTGTCAAAATGTTTTTGGAAGCAATGTTGAGTGTACATGGAAACTCAACATACACTAATGCATCATTTTTCAAACGATCATAACTAATTTTTGTATCAAGCGTTTCTCGATGTAGTATAGTGCAATCGATGCGGATTTTTAAGCTGCGTCGATCTGTGTTATCAGATTTGCGCTAGCTTAAAAATGCACCGAGATATCAACTGATATAAGTTCACACTTATATCCTCGATTTTCACCCTGAAGAATTGATTTTTTCGTTGAATAACATTGTCTATCGTCTTTGCCTTGAAAAATGGAATCTAAAAACATCTACTTTTTGCTAAATTATTTTGAAATTTTTCGAAAAAATTTTTGTCAAAATGTTTTTGGAAGCAATGTTGAGTGTACATGGAAACTCAACATACACTAATGCATCATTTTTCAAACGATCATAACTAATTTTTGTATCAAGCGTTTCTCGATGTAGTATAGTGCATTCGATGCGGATTTTTAAGCTGCGTCGATCTGTGTTATCAGATTTGCGCTAGCTTAAAAATGCACCGAGATATCAACTGATATAAGTTCACACTTATATCCTCGATTTTCACCCTGAAGAATTAATTTTTTCGTTGAATAACATTGTCCATCGTCTTTGCCTTGAAAAATGGAATCTAAAAACATCTACTTTTCGCTAAATTATATTGAAATTTTTCGAAAAAATTTTTGTCAAAATGTTTTTGGAAGCAATGTTGAGTGTACATGGAAACTCAACATACACTAATGCATCATTTTTCAAACGATCATAACTAATTTTTGTATCAAGCGTTTCTCGATGTAGTATAGTGCATTCGTAGCGGATTTTTAAGCTGCGTCGATCTGTGTTATCAGATTTGCGCTAGCTTAAAAATGCACCGAGATATCAACTGATATAAGTTCACACTTATATCCTCGATTTTCACCCTGAAGAATTAATTTTTTCGTTGAATAACATTGTCCATCGTCTTTGCCTTAAAAAAAGGAATCTAAAAACATTTACTTTTTGCTAAATTATTTTGAAATTTTTCGAAAAAATTTTTGTCAAAATGTTTTTGGAAGCAATGTTGAGTGTACATGGAAACTCAACATACACTAATGCATCATTTTTCAAACGATCATAACTAATTTTTGTATCAAGCGTTTCTCAATGTAGTATAGTGCATTCGATGCGGATTTTTAAGCTGCGTCGATCTGTGTTATCAGATTTGCGCTAGCTTAAAAATGCACCGAGATATCAACTGATATAAGTTCACACTTATATCCTCGATTTTCACCCTGAAGAATTGATTTTTTCGTTGAATAACATTGTCTATCGTCTTTGCCTTGAAAAATGGAATCTAAAAACATCTACTTTTTGCTAAATTATTTTGAAATTTTTCGAAAAAATTTTTGTCAAAATGTTTTTGGAAGCAATGTTGAGTGTACATGGAAACTCAACATACACTAATGCATCATTTTTCAAACGATCATAACTAATTTTTGTATCAAGCGTTTCTCGATGTAGTATAGTGCAATCGATGCGGATTTTTAAGCTGCGTCGATCTGTGTTATCAGATTTGCGCTAGCTTAAAAATGCACCGAGATATCAACTGATATAAGTTCACACTTATATCCTCGATTTTCACCCTGAAGAATTGATTTTTTCGTTGAATAACATTGTCTATCGTCTTTGCCTTGAAAAATGGAATCTAAAAACATCTACTTTTTGCTAAATTATTTTGAAATTTTTCGAAAAAATTTTTGTCAAAATGTTTTTGGAAGCAATGTTGAGTGTACATGGAAACTCAACATACACTAATGCATCATTTTTCAAACGATCATAACTAATTTTTGTATCAAGCGTTTCTCGATGTAGTATAGTGCATTCGATGCGGATTTTTAAGCTGCGTCGATCTGTGTTATCAGATTTGCGCTAGCTTAAAAATGCACCGAGATATCAACTGATATAAGTTCACACTTATATCCTCGATTTTCACCCTGAAGAATTAATTTTTTCGTTGAATAACATTGTCCATCGTCTTTGCCTTGAAAAATGGAATCTAAAAACATCTACTTTTCGCTAAATTATATTGAAATTTTTCGAAAAAATTTTTGTCAAAATGTTTTTGGAAGCAATGTTGAGTGTACATGGAAACTCAACATACACTAATGCATCATTTTTCAAACGATCATAACTAATTTTTGTATCAAGCGTTTCTCGATGTAGTATAGTGCATTCGTAGCGGATTTTTAAGCTGCGTCGATCTGTGTTATCAGATTTGCGCTAGCTTAAAAATGCACCGAGATATCAACTGATATAAGTTCACACTTATATCCTCGATTTTCACCCTGAAGAATTAATTTTTTCGTTGAATAACATTGTCCATCGTCTTTGCCTTAAAAAAAGGAATCTAAAAACATTTACTTTTTGCTAAATTATTTTGAAATTTTTCGAAAAAATTTTTGTCAAAATGTTTTTGGAAGCAATGTTGAGTGTACATGGAAACTCAACATACACTAATGCATCATTTTTCAAACGATCATAACTAATTTTTGTATCAAGCGTTTCTCAATGTAGTATAGTGCATTCGATGCGGATTTTTAAGCTGCGTCGATCTGTGTTATCAGATTTGCGCTAGCTTAAAAATGCACCGAGATATCAACTGATATAAGTTCACACTTATATCCTCGATTTTCACCCTGAAGAATTAATTTTTTCGTTGAATAACATTGTCCATCGTCTTTGCCTTGAAAAATGGAATCTAAAAACATCTACTTTTTGCTAAATTATTTTGAAATTTTTCGAAAAAATTTTTGTCAAAATGTTTTTGGAAGCAATGTTGAGTGTACATGGAAACTCAACATACACTAATGCATCATTTTTCAAACAATCATAACTAATTTGTGTATTAAGCGTTTCTCAATGTAGTAAAGTGCAATCGATGCGGATTTTTAAGCTGCGTCGATCTGTGTTATCAGATTTGCGCTAGCTTAAAAATGCACCGAGATATCAACTGATATAAGTTCACACTTATATCCTCGATTTTCACCCTGAAGAATTGATTTTTTCGTTGAATAACATTGTCTATCGTTTTTGCCTTGAAAAATGGAATCTAAAAACAGCTACTTTTTGCTAAATTATTTTGAAATTTTTCGAAAAAATTTTTGTCAAAATGTTTTTGGAAGCAATGTTGAGTGTACATGGAAACTCAACATACACTAATGCATCATTTTTCAAACGATCATAACTAATTTTTGTATCAAGCGTTTCTCAATGTAGTATAGTGCATTCGATGCGGATTTTTAAGCTGCGTCGATCTGTGTTATCAGATTTGCGCTAGCTTAAAAATGCACCGAGATATCAACTGATATAAGTTCACACTTATATCCTCGATTTTCACCCTGAAGAATTAATTTTTTCGTTGAATAACATTGTCCATCGTCTTTGCCTTGAAAAATGGAATCTAAAAACATCTACTTTTTGCTAAATTATTTTGAAATTTTTCGAAAAAATTTTTGTCAAAATGTTTTTGGAAGCAATGTTGAGTGTACATGGAAACTCAACATACACTAATGCATCATTTTTCAAACAATCATAACTAATTTGTGTATTAAGCGTTTCTCAATGTAGTATAGTGCATTCGATGCGGATTTTTAAGCTGCGTCGATCTGTGTTATCAGATTTGCGCTAGCTTAAAAATGCACCGAGATATCAACTGATATAAGTTCACACTTATATCCTCGATTTTCACCCTGAAGAATTAATTTTTTCGTTGAATAACATTGTCCATCGTCTTTGCCTTAAAAAAAGGAATCTAAAAACATCTACTTTTTGCTAAATTATTTTGAAATTTTTCGAAAAAATTTTTGTCAAAATGTTTTTGGAAGCAATGTTGAGTGTACATGGAAACTCAACATACACTAATGCATCATTTTTCAAACAATCATAACTAATTTTTGTATCAAGCGTTTCTCAATGTAGTATAGTGCATTCGATGCGGATTTTTAAGCTGCGTCGATCTGTGTTATCAGATTTGCGCTAGCTTAAAAATGCACCGAGATATCAACTGATATAAGTTCACACTTATATCCTCGATTTTCACCCTGAAGAATTAATTTTTTCGTTGAATAACATTGTCCATCGTCTTTGCCTTGAAAAATGGAATCTAAAAACATCTACTTTTTGCTAAATTATTTTGAAATTTTTCGAAAAAATTTTTGTCAAAATGTTTTTGGAAGCAATGTTGAGTGTACATGGAAACTCAACATACACTAATGCATCATTTTTCAAACAATCATAACTAATTTGTGTATTAAGCGTTTCTCAATGTAGTATAGTGCATTCGATGCGGATTTTTAAGCTGCGTCGATCTGTGTTATCAGATTTGCGCTAGCTTAAAAATGCACCGAGATATCAACTGATATAAGTTCACACTTATATCCTCGATTTTCACCCTGAAGAATTAATTTTTTCGTTGAATAACATTGTCCATCGTCTTTGCCTTAAAAAAAGGAATCTAAAAACATCTACTTTTTGCTAAATTATTTTGAAATTTTTCGAAAAAATTTTTGTCAAAATGTTTTTGGAAGCAATGTTGAGTGTACATGGAAACTCAACATACACTAATGCATCATTTTTCAAACAATCATAACTAATTTTTGTATCAAGCGTTTCTCAATGTAGTATAGTGCATTCGATGCGGATTTTTAAGCTGCGTCGATCTGTGTTATCAGATTTGCGCTAGCTTAAAAATGCACCGAGATATCAACTGATATAAGTTCACACTTATATCCTCGATTTTCACCCTGAAGAATTAATTTTTTCGTTGAATAACATTGTCCATCGTCTTTGCCTTGAAAAATGGAATCTAAAAACATCTACTTTTTGCTAAATTATTTTGAAATTTTTCGAAAAAATTTTTGTCAAAATGTTTTTGGAAGCAATGTTGAGTGTACATGGAAACTCAACATACACTAATGCATCATTTTTCAAACGATCATAACTAATTTTTGTATCAAGCGTTTCTCGATGTAGTATAGTGCATTCGATGCGGATTTTTAAGCTGCGTCGATCTGTGTTATCAGATTTGCGCTAGCTTAAAAATGCACCGAGATATCAACTGATATAAGTTCACACTTATATCCTCGATTTTCACCCTGAAGAATTGATTTTTTCGTTGAATAACATTGTCTATCGTTTTTGCCTTGAAAAATGGAATCTAAAAACATCTACTTTTTGCTAAATTATTTTGAAATTTTTCGAAAAAATTTTTGTCAAAATGTTTTTGGAAGCAATGTTGAGTGTACATGGAAACTCAACATACACTAATGCATCATTTTTCAAACGATCATAACTAATTTTTGTATCAAGCGTTTCTCAATGTAGTATAGTGCATTCGATGCGGATTTTTAAGCTGCGTCGATCTGTGTTATCAGATTTGCGCTAGCTTAAAAATGCACCGAGATATCAACTGATATAAGTTCACACTTATATCCTCGATTTTCACCCTGAAGAATTAATTTTTTCGTTGAATAACATTGTCCATCGTCTTTGCCTTGAAAAATGGAATCTAAAAACATCTACTTTTCGCTAAATTATTTTGAAATTTTTCGAAAAAATTTTTGTCAAAATGTTTTTGGAAGCAATGTTGAGTGTACATGGAAACTCAACATACACTAATGCATCATTTTTCAAACGATCATAACTAATTTTTGTATCAAGCGTTTCTCAATGTAGTATAGTGCATTCGATGCGGATTTTTAAGCTGCGTCGATCTGTGTTATCAGATTTGCGCTAGCTTAAAAATGCACCGAGATATCAACTGATATAAGTTCACACTTATATCCTCGATTTTCACCCTGAAGAATTGATTTTTTCGTTGAATAACATTGTCTATCGTCTTTGCCTTGAAAAATGGAATCTAAAAACATCTACTTTTTGCTAAATTATTTTGAAATTTTTCGAAAAAATTTTTGTCAAAATGTTTTTGGAAGCAATGTTGAGTGTACATGGAAACTCAACATACACTAATGCATCATTTTTCAAACAATCATAACTAATTTGTGTATTAAGCGTTTCTCAATGTAGTATAGTATAGTGCATTCGATGCGGATTTTTAAGCTGCGTCGATCTGTGTTATCAGATTTGCGCTAGCTTAAAAATGCACCGAGATATCAACTGATATAAGTTCACACTTATATCCTCGATTTTCACCCTGAAGAATTAATTTTTTCGTTGAATAACATTGTCCATCGTCTTTGCCTTAAAAAAAGGAATCTAAAAACATCTACTTTTTGCTAAATTATTTTGAAATTTTTCGAAAAAATTTTTGTTAAAATGTTTTTGGAAGCAATGTTGAGTGTACATGGAAACTCAACATACACTAATGCATCATTTTTCAAACAATCATAACTAATTTTTGTATCAAGCGTTTCTCAATGTAGTATAGTGCATTCGATGCGGATTTTTAAGCTGCGTCGATCTGTGTTATCAGATTTGCGCTAGCTTAAAAATGCACCGAGATATCAACTGATATAAGTTCACACTTATATCCTCGATTTTCACCCTGAAGAATTAATTTTTTCGTTGAATAACATTGTCCATCGTCTTTGCCTTGAAAAATGGAATCTAAAAACATCTACTTTTTGCTAAATTATTTTGAAATTTTTCGAAAAAATTTTTGTCAAAATGTTTTTGGAAGCAATGTTGAGTGTACATGGAAACTCAACATACACTAATGCATCATTTTTCAAACGATCATAACTAATTTTTGTATCAAGCGTTTTTCGATGTAGTATAGTGCATTCGATGCGGATTTTTAAGCTGCGTCGATCTGTGTTATCAGATTTGCGCTAGCTTAAAAATGCACCGAGATATCAACTGATATAAGTTCACACTTATATCCTCGATTTTCACCCTGAAGAATTGATTTTTTCGTTGAATAACATTGTCTATCGTTTTTGCCTTGAAAAATGGAATCTAAAAACATCTACTTTTTGCTAAATTATTTTGAAATTTTTCGAAAAAATTTTTGTCAAAATGTTTTTGGAAGCAATGTTGAGTGTACATGGAAACTCAACATACACTAATGCATCATTTTTCAAACAATCATAACTAATTTTTGTATCAAGCGTTTCTCAATGTAGTATAGTGCATTCGATGCGGATTTTTAAGCTGCGTCGATCTGTGTTATCAGATTTGCGCTAGCTTAAAAATGCACCGAGATATCAACTGATATAAGTTCACACTTATATCCTCGATTTTCACCCTGAAGAATTAAT
Organism: Auanema rhodensis; assembly: GCA_964057225.1. NCBI lineage: Eukaryota > Metazoa > Nematoda > Chromadorea > Rhabditida > Rhabditidae > Auanema > Auanema rhodense. Next base: position 947,387 of record OZ059895.1, read on the forward strand.
TTTTTCGTTGAATAACATTGTCCATCGTCTTTGCCTTGAAAAATGGAATCTAAAAACATCTACTTTTTGCTAAATTATTTTGAAATTTTTCGAAAAAATTTTTGTCAAAATGTTTTTGGAAGCAATGTTGAGTGTACATGGAAACTCAACATACACTAATGCATCATTTTTCAAACGATCATAACTAATTTTTGTATCAAGCGTTTCTCGATGTAGTATAGTGCATTCGATGCGGATTTTTAAGCTGCGTCGATCTGTGTTATCAGATTTGCGCTAGCTTAAAAATGCACCGAGATATCAACTGATATAAGTTCACACTTATATCCTCGATTTTCACCCTGAAGAATTAATTTTTTCGTTGAATAACATTGTCCATCGTCTTTGCCTTGAAAAATGGAATCTAAAAACATCTACTTTTTGCTAAATTATTTTGAAATTTTTCGAAAAAATTTTTGTCAAAATGTTTTTGGAAGCAATGTTGAGTGTACATGGAAACTCAACATACACTAATGCATCATTTTTCAAACGATCATAACTAATTTTTGTATCAAGCGTTTTTCGATGTAGTATAGTGCATTCGATGCGGATTTTTAAGCTGCGTCGATCTGTGTTATCAGATTTGCGCTAGCTTAAAAATGCACCGAGATATCAACTGATATAAGTTCACACTTATATCCTCGATTTTCACCCTGAAGAATTGATTTTTTCGTTGAATAACATTGTCTATCGTTTTTGCCTTGAAAAATGGAATCTAAAAACATCTACTTTTTGCTAAATTATTTTGAAATTTTTCGAAAAAATTTTTGTCAAAATGTTTTTGGAAGCAATGTTGAGTGTACATGGAAACTCAACATACACTAATGCATCATTTTTCAAACAATCATAACTAATTTTTGTATCAAGCGTTTCTCAATGTAGTATAGTGCATTCGATGCGGATTTTTAAGCTGCGTCGATCTGTGTTATCAGATTTGCGCTAGCTTAAAAATGCACCGAGATATCAACTGATATAAGTTCACACTTATATCCTCGATTTTCACCCTGAAGAATTAATTTTTTCGTTGAATAACATTGTCCATCGTCTTTGCCTTGAAAAATGGAATCTAAAAACATCTACTTTTTGCTAAATTATTTTGAAATTTTTCGAAAAAATTTTTGTCAAAATGTTTTTGGAAGCAATGTTGAGTGTACATGGAAACTCAACATACACTAATGCATCATTTTTCAAACGATCATAACTAATTTTTGTATCAAGCGTTTCTCGATGTAGTATAGTGCATTCGATGCGGATTTTTAAGCTGCGTCGATCTGTGTTATCAGATTTGCGCTAGCTTAAAAATGCACCGAGATATCAACTGATATAAGTTCACACTTATATCCTCGATTTTCACCCTGAAGAATTGATTTTTTCGTTGAATAACATTGTCTATCGTTTTTGCCTTGAAAAATGGAATCTAAAAACATCTACTTTTTGCTAAATTATTTTGAAATTTTTCGAAAAAATTTTTGTCAAAATGTTTTTGGAAGCAATGTTGAGTGTACATGGAAACTCAACATACACTAATGCATCATTTTTCAAACAATCATAACTAATTTTTGTATCAAGCGTTTCTCAATGTAGTATAGTGCATTCGATGCGGATTTTTAAGCTGCGTCGATCTGTGTTATCAGATTTGCGCTAGCTTAAAAATGCACCGAGATATCAACTGATATAAGTTCACACTTATATCCTCGATTTTCACCCTGAAGAATTAATTTTTTCGTTGAATAACATTGTCCATCGTCTTTGCCTTGAAAAATGGAATCTAAAAACATCTACTTTTTGCTAAATTATTTTGAAATTTTTCGAAAAAATTTTTGTCAAAATGTTTTTGGAAGCAATGTTGAGTGTACATGGAAACTCAACATACACTAATGCATCATTTTTCAAACGATCATAACTAATTTTTGTATCAAGCGTTTTTCGATGTAGTATAGTGCATTCGATGCGGATTTTTAAGCTGCGTCGATCTGTGTTATCAGATTTGCGCTAGCTTAAAAATGCACCGAGATATCAACTGATATAAGTTCACACTTATATCCTCGATTTTCACCCTGAAGAATTGATTTTTTCGTTGAATAACATTGTCTATCGTTTTTGCCTTGAAAAATGGAATCTAAAAACATCTACTTTTTGCTAAATTATTTTGAAATTTTTCGAAAAAATTTTTGTCAAAATGTTTTTGGAAGCAATGTTGAGTGTACATGGAAACTCAACATACACTAATGCATCATTTTTCAAACAATCATAACTAATTTTTGTATTAAGCGTTTCTCAATGTAGTATAGTGCATTCGATGCGGATTTTTAAGCTGCGTCGATCTGTGTTATCAGATTTGCGCTAGCTTAAAAATGCACCGAGATATCAACTGATATAAGTTCACACTTATATCCTCGATTTTCACCCTGAAGAATTAATTTTTTCGTTGAATAACATTGTCCATCGTCTTTGCCTTGAAAAATGGAATCTAAAAACATCTACTTTTTGCTAAATTATTTTGAAATTTTTCGAAAAAATTTTTTGTCAAAATGTTTTTGGAAGCAATGTTGAGTGTACATGGAAACTCAACATACACTAATGCATCATTTTTCAAACGATCATAACTAATTTTTGTATCAAGCGTTTCTCGATGTAGTATAGTGCATTCGATGCGGATTTTTAAGCTGCGTCGATCTGTGTTATCAGATTTGCGCTAGCTTAAAAATGCACCGAGATATCAACTGATATAAGTTCACACTTATATCCTCGATTTTCACCCTGAAGAATTGATTTTTTCGTTGAATAACATTGTCTATCGTTTTTGCCTTGAAAAATGGAATCTAAAAACATCTACTTTTTGCTAAATTATTTTGAAATTTTTCGAAAAAATTTTTGTCAAAATGTTTTTGGAAGCAATGTTGAGTGTACATGGAAACTCAACATACACTAATGCATCATTTTTCAAACAATCATAACTAATTTTTGTATCAAGCGTTTCTCAATGTAGTATAGTGCATTCGATGCGGATTTTTAAGCTGCGTCGATCTGTGTTATCAGATTTGCGCTAGCTTAAAAATGCACCGAGATATCAACTGATATAAGTTCACACTTATATCCTCGATTTTCACCCTGAAGAATTAATTTTTTCGTTGAATAACATTGTCCATCGTCTTTGCCTTGAAAAATGGAATCTAAAAACATCTACTTTTTGCTAAATTATTTTGAAATTTTTCGAAAAAATTTTTGTCAAAATGTTTTTGGAAGCAATGTTGAGTGTACATGGAAACTCAACATACACTAATGCATCATTTTTCAAACGATCATAACTAATTTTTGTATCAAGCGTTTCTCGATGTAGTATAGTGCATTCGATGCGGATTTTTAAGCTGCGTCGATCTGTGTTATCAGATTTGCGCTAGCTTAAAAATGCACCGAGATATCAACTGATATAAGTTCACACTTATATCCTCGATTTTCACCCTGAAGAATTGATTTTTTCGTTGAATAACATTGTCTATCGTTTTTGCCTTGAAAAATGGAATCTAAAAACATCTACTTTTTGCTAAATTATTTTGAAATTTTTCGAAAAAATTTTTGTCAAAATGTTTTTGGAAGCAATGTTGAGTGTACATGGAAACTCAACATACACTAATGCATCATTTTTCAAACGATCATAACTAATTTTTGTATCAAGCGTTTCTCAATGTAGTATAGTGCATTCGATGCGGATTTTTAAGCTGCGTCGATCTGTGTTATCAGATTTGCGCTAGCTTAAAAATGCACCGAGATATCAACTGATATAAGTTCACACTTATATCCTCGATTTTCACCCTGAAGAATTAATTTTTTCGTTGAATAACATTGTCCATCGTCTTTGCCTTGAAAAATGGAATCTAAAAACATCTACTTTTCGCTAAATTATTTTGAAATTTTTCGAAAAAATTTTTGTCAAAATGTTTTTGGAAGCAATGTTGAGTGTACATGGAAACTCAACATACACTAATGCATCATTTTTCAAACGATCATAACTAATTTTTGTATCAAGCGTTTCTCAATGTAGTATAGTGCATTCGATGCGGATTTTTAAGCTGCGTCGATCTGTGTTATCAGATTTGCGCTAGCTTAAAAATGCACCGAGATATCAACTGATATAAGTTCACACTTATATCCTCGATTTTCACCCTGAAGAATTAATTTTTTCGTTGAATAACATTGTCCATCGTCTTTGCCTTGAAAAATGGAATCTAAAAACATCTACTTTTTGCTAAATTATTTTGAAATTTTTGGAAAAAATTTTTGTCAAAATGTTTTTGGAAGCAATGTTGAGTGTACATGGAAACTCAACATACACTAATGCATCATTTTTCAAACAATCATAACTAATTTGTGTATTAAGCGTTTCTCAATGTAGTATAGTGCAATCGATGCGGATTTTTAAGCTGCGTCGATCTGTGTTATCAGATTTGCGCTAGCTTAAAAATGCACCGAGATATCAACTGATATAAGTTCACACTTATATCCTCGATTTTCACCCTGAAGAATTGATTTTTTCGTTGAATAACATTGTCTATCGTCTTTGCCTTGAAAAATGAAATCTAAAAACATCTACTTTTTGCTAAATTATTTTGAAATTTTTCGAAAAAATTTTTGTCAAAATGTTTTTGGAAGCAATGTTGAGTGTACATGGAAACTCAACATACACTAATGCATCATTTTTCAAACGATCATAACTAATTTTTGTATCAAGCGTTTCTCGATGTAGTATAGTGCATTCGATGCGGATTTTTAAGCTGCGTCGATCTGTGTTATCAGATTTGCGCTAGCTTAAAAATGCACCGAGATATCAACTGATATAAGTTCACACTTATATCCTCGATTTTCACCCTGAAGAATTAATTTTTTCGTTGAATAACATTGTCCATCGTCTTTGCCTTGAAAAATGGAATCTAAAAACATCTACTTTTTGCTAAATTATTTTGAAATTTTTCGAAAAAATTTTTGTCAAAATGTTTTTGGAAGCAATGTTGAGTGTACATGGAAACTCAACATACACTAATGCATCATTTTTCAAACAATCATAACTAATTTGTGTATTAAGCGTTTCTCAATGTAGTATAGTGCAATCGATGCGGATTTTTAAGCTGCGTCGATCTGTGTTATCAGATTTGCGCTAGCTTAAAAATGCACCGAGATATCAACTGATATAAGTTCACACTTATATCCTCGATTTTCACCCTGAAGAATCGATTTTTTCGTTGAATAACATTGTCTATCGTCTTTGCCTTGAAAAATGGAATCTAAAAACATCTACTTTTTGCTAAATTATTTTGAAATTTTTCGAAAAAATTTTTGTCAAAATGTTTTTGGAAGCAATGTTGAGTGTACATGGAAACTCAACATACACTAATGCATAATTTTTCAAACGATCATAACTAATTTTTGTATCAAGCGTTTCTCGATGTAGTATAGTGCATTCGATGCGGATTTTTAAGCTGCGTCGATCTGTGTTATCAGATTTGCGCTAGCTTAAAAATGCACCGAGATATCAACTGATATAAGTTCACACTTATATCCTCGATTTTCACCCTGAAGAATTGATTTTTTCGTTGAATAACATTGTCTATCGTCTTTGCCTTGAAAAATGGAATCTAAAAACATCTACTTTTTGCTAAATTATTTTGAAATTTTTCGAAAAAATTTTTGTCAAAATGTTTTTGGAAGCAATGTTGAGTGTACATGGAAACTCAACATACACTAATGCATCATTTTTCAAACAATCATAACTAATTTGTGTATTAAGCGTTTCTCAATGTAGTATAGTGCATTCGATGCGGATTTTTAAGCTGCGTCGATCTGTGTTATCAGATTTGCGCTAGCTTAAAAATGCACCGAGATATCAACTGATATAAGTTCACACTTATATCCTCGATTTTCACCCTGAAGAATTAATTTTTTCGTTAAATAACATTGTCCATCGTCTTTGCCTTGAAAAATGGAATCTAAAAACATCTACTTTTTGCTAAATTATTTTGAATATTTTCGAAAAAATTTTTGTCAAAATGTTTTTGGAAGCAATGTTGAGTGTACATGGAAACTCAACATACACTAATGCATCATTTTTCAAACAATCATAACTAATTTGTGTATTAAGCGTTTCTCAATGTAGTATAGTGCAATCGATGCGGATTTTTAAGCTGCGTCGATCTGTGTTATCAGATTTGCGCTAGCTTAAAAATGCACCGAGATATCAACTGATATAAGTTCACACTTATATCCTCGATTTTCACCCTGAAGAATTAATTTTTTCGTTGAATAACATTGTCCATCGTCTTTGCCTTAAAAAATGGAATCTAAAAACATCTACTTTTTGCTAAATTATTTTGAAATTTTTCGAAAAAATTTTTGTCAAAATGTTTTTGGAAGCAATGTTGAGTGTACATGGAAACTCAACATACACTAATGCATCATTTTTCAAACAATCATAACTAATTTGTGTATTAAGCGTTTCTCAATGTAGTAAAGTGCAATCGATGCGGATTTTTAAGCTGCGTCGATCTGTGTTATCAGATTTGCGCTAGCTTAAAAATGCACCGAGATATCAACTGATATAAGTTCACACTTATATCCTCGATTTTCACCCTGAAGAATTGATTTTTTCGTTGAATAACATTGTCTATCGTTTTTGCCTTGAAAAATGGAATCTAAAAACATCTACTTTTTGCTAAATTATTTTGAATATTTTCGAAAAAATTTTTGTCAAAATGTTTTTGGAAGCAATGTTGAGTGTACATGGAAACTCAACATACACTAATGCATCATTTTTCAAACAATCATAACTAATTTGTGTATTAAGCGTTTCTCAATGTAGTATAGTGCAATCGATGCGGATTTTTAAGCTGCGTCGATCTGTGTTATCAGATTTGCGCTAGCTTAAAAATGCACCGAGATATCAACTGATATAAGTTCACACTTATATCCTCGATTTTCACCCTGAAGAATTAATTTTTTCGTTGAATAACATTGTCCATCGTCTTTGCCTTAAAAAATGGAATCTAAAAACATCTACTTTTTGCTAAATTATTTTGAAATTTTTCGAAAAAATTTTTGTCAAAATGTTTTTGGAAGCAATGTTGAGTGTACATGGAAACTCAACATACACTAATGCATCATTTTTCAAACAATCATAACTAATTTGTGTATTAAGCGTTTCTCAATGTAGTAAAGTGCAATCGATGCGGATTTTTAAGCTGCGTCGATCTGTGTTATCAGATTTGCGCTAGCTTAAAAATGCACCGAGATATCAACTGATATAAGTTCACACTTATATCCTCGATTTTCACCCTGAAGAATTGATTTTTTCGTTGAATAACATTGTCTATCGTTTTTGCCTTGAAAAATGGAATCTAAAAACATCTACTTTTTGCTAAATTATTTGAAATTTTTCGAAAAAATTTTTGTCAAAATGTTTTTGGAAGCAATGTTGAGTGTACATGGAAACTCAACATACACTAATGCATCATTTTTCAAACGATCATAACTAATTTTTGTATCAAGCGTTTCTCAATGTAGTATAGTGCATTCGATGCGGATTTTTAAGCTGCGTCGATCTGTGTTATCAGATTTGCGCTAGCTTAAAAATGCACCGAGATATCAACTGATATAAGTTCACACTTATATCCTCGATTTTCACCCTGAAGAATTAATTTTTTCGTTGAATAACATTGTCCATCGTCTTTGCCTTAAAAAAAGGAATCTAAAAACATCTACTTTTTGCTAAATTATTTTGAAATTTTTCGAAAAAAATTTTGTCAAAATGTTTTTGGAAGCAATGTTGAGTGTACATGGAAACTCAACATACACTAATGCATCATTTTTCAAACAATCATAACTAATTTTTGTATCAAGCGTTTCTCAATGTAGTATAGTGCATTCGATGCGGATTTTTAAGCTGCGTCGATCTGTGTTATCAGATTTGCGCTAGCTTAAAAATGCACCGAGATATCAACTGATATAAGTTCACACTTATATCCTCGATTTTCACCCTGAAGAATTGATTTTTTCGTTGAATAACATTGTCTATCGTTTTTGCCTTGAAAAATGGAATCTAAAAACATCTACTTTTTGCTAAATTATTTTGAAATTTTTCGAAAAAATTTTTGTCAAAATGTTTTTGGAAGCAATGTTGAGTGTACATGGAAACTCAACATACACTAATGCATCATTTTTCAAACGATCATAACTAATTTTTGTATCAAGCGTTTCTCAATGTAGTATAGTGCATTCGATGCGGATTTTTAAGCTGCGTCGATCTGTGTTATCAGATTTGCGCTAGCTTAAAAATGCACCGAGATATCAACTGATATAAGTTCACACTTATATCCTCGATTTTCACCCTGAAGAATTGATTTTTTCGTTGAATAACATTGTCTATCGTTTTTGCCTTGAAAAATGGAATCTAAAAACATCTACTTTTCGCTAAATTATTTTGAAATTTTTCGAAAAAATTTTTGTCAAAATGTTTTTGGAAGCAATGTTGAGTGTACATGGAAACTCAACATACACTAATGCATCATTTTTCAAACGATCATAACTAATTTTTGTATCAAGCGTTTCTCAATGTAGTATAGTGCATTCGATGCGGATTTTTAAGCTGCGTCGATCTGTGTTATCAGATTTGCGCTAGCTTAAAAATGCACCGAGATATCAACTGATATAAGTTCACACTTATATCCTCGATTTTCACCCTGAAGAATTAATTTTTTCGTTGAATAACATTGTCTATCGTTTTTGCCTTGAAAAATGGAATCTAAAAACATCTACTTTTTGCTAAATTATTTTGAAATTTTTCGAAAAAATTTTTGTCAAAATGTTTTTGGAAGCAATGTTGAGTGTACATGGAAACTCAACATACACTAATGCATCATTTTTCAAACAATCATAACTAATTTGTGTATTAAGCGTTTCTCAATGTAGTATAGTGCATTCGATGCGGATTTTTAAGCTGCGTCGATCTGTGTTATCAGATTTGCGCTAGCTTAAAAATGCACCGAGATATCAACTGATATAAGTTCACACTTATATCCTCGATTTTCACCCTGAAGAATTAATTTTTTCGTTGAATAACATTGTCCATCGTCTTTGCCTTAAAAAAAGGAATCTAAAAACATCTACTTTTTGCTAAATTATTTTGAAATTTTTCGAAAAAATTTTTGTCAAAATGTTTTTGGAAGCAATGTTGAGTGTACATGGAAACTCAACATACACTAATGCATCATTTTTCAAACAATCATAACTAATTTTTGTATCAAGCGTTTCTCAATGTAGTATAGTGCATTCGATGCGGATTTTTAAGCTGCGTCGATCTGTGTTATCAGATTTGCGCTAGCTTAAAAATGCACCGAGATATCAACTGATATAAGTTCACACTTATATCCTCGATTTTCACCCTGAAGAATTAATTTTTTCGTTGAATAACATTGTCCATCGTCTTTGCCTTGAAAAATGGAATCTAAAAACATCTACTTTTTGCTAAATTATTTTGAAATTTTTCGAAAAAATTTTTGTCAAAATGTTTTTGGAAGCAATGTTGAGTGTACATGGAAACTCAACATACACTAATGCATCATTTTTCAAACAATCATAACTAATTTGTGTATTAAGCGTTTCTCAATGTAGTATAGTGCATTCGATGCGGATTTTTAAGCTGCGTCGATCTGTGTTATCAGATTTGCGCTAGCTTAAAAATGCACCGAGATATCAACTGATATAAGTTCACACTTATATCCTCGATTTTCACCCTGAAGAATTAATTTTTTCGTTGAATAACATTGTCCATCGTCTTTGCCTTAAAAAAAGGAATCTAAAAACATCTACTTTTTGCTAAATTATTTTGAAATTTTTCGAAAAAATTTTTGTCAAAATGTTTTTGGAAGCAATGTTGAGTGTACATGGAAACTCAACATACACTAATGCATCATTTTTCAAACAATCATAACTAATTTTTGTATCAAGCGTTTCTCAATGTAGTATAGTGCATTCGATGCGGATTTTTAAGCTGCGTCGATCTGTGGTATCAGATTTGCGCTAGCTTAAAAATGCACCGAGATATCAACTGATATAAGTTCACACTTATATCCTCGATTTTCACCCTGAAGAATTAATTTTTTCGTTGAATAACATTGTCCATCGTCTTTGCCTTGAAAAATGGAATCTGAAAACATCTACTTTTTGCTAAATTATTTTGAAATTTTTCGAAAAAATTTTTGTCAAAATGTTTTTGGAAGCAATGTTGAGTGTACATGGAAACTCAACATACACTAATGCATCATTTTTCAAACGATCATAACTAATTTTTGTATCAAGCGTTTCTCGATGTAGTATAGTGCATTCGATGCGGATTTTTAAGCTGCGTCGATCTGTGTTATCAGATTTGCGCTAGCTTAAAAATGCACCGAGATATCAACTGATATAAGTTCACACTTATATCCTCGATTTTCACCCTGAAGAATTGATTTTTTCGTTGAATAACATTGTCTATCGTTTTTGCCTTGAAAAATGGAATCTAAAAACATCTACTTTTTGCTAAATTATTTTGAAATTTTTCGAAAAAATTTTTGTCAAAATGTTTTTGGAAGCAATGTTGAGTGTACATGGAAACTCAACATACACTAATGCATCATTTTTCAAACGATCATAACTAATTTTTGTATCAAGCGTTTCTCAATGTAGTATAGTGCATTCGATGCGGATTTTTAAGCTGCGTCGATCTGTGTTATCAGATTTGCGCTAGCTTAAAAATGCACCGAGATATCAACTGATATAAGTTCACACTTATATCCTCGATTTTCACCCTGAAGAATTAATTTTTTCGTTGAATAACATTGTCCATCGTCTTTGCCTTGAAAAATGGAATCTAAAAACATCTACTTTTCGCTAAATTATTTTGAATTTTTTCGAAAAAATTTTTGTCAAAATGTTTTTGGAAGCAATGTTGAGTGTACATGGAAACTCAACATACACTAATGCATCATTTTTCAAACGATCATAACTAATTTTTGTATCAAGCGTTTCTCAATGTAGTATAGTGCATTCGATGCGGATTTTTAAGCTGCGTCGATCTGTGTTATCAGATTTGCGCTAGCTTAAAAATGCACCGAGATATCAACTGATATAAGTTCACACTTATATCCTCGATTTTCACCCTGAAGAATTAATTTTTTCGTTGAATAACATTGTCCATCGTCTTTGCCTTGAAAAATGGAATCTAAAAACATCTACTTTTTGCTAAATTATTTTGAAATTTTTGGAAAAAATTTTTGTCAAAATGTTTTTGGAAGCAATGTTGAGTGTACATGGAAACTCAACATACACTAATGCATCATTTTTCAAACGATCATAACTAATTTTTGTATCAAACGTTTCTCAATGTAGTATAGTGCATTCGATGCGGATTTTTAAGCTGCGTCGATCTGTGTTATCACATTTGCGCTAGCTTAAAAATGCACCGAGATATCAACTGATATAAGTTCACACTTATATCCTCGATTTTCACCCTGAAGAATTGATTTTTTCGTTGAATAACATTGTCTATCGTCTTTGCCTTGAAAAATGGAATCTAAAAACATCTACTTTTTGCTAAATTATTTTGAAATTTTTCGAAGAAATTTTTGTCAAAATGTTTTTGGAAGCAATGTTGAGTGTACATGGAAACTCAACATACACTAATGCATCATTTTTCAAACGATCATAACTAATTTTTGTATCAAGCGTTTCTCGATGTAGTATAGTGCATTCGATGCGGATTTTTAAGCTGCGTCGATCTGTGTTATCAGATTTGCGCTAGCTTAAAAATGCACCGAGATATCAACTGATATAAGTTCACACTTATATCCTCGATTTTCACCCTGAAGAATTGATTTTTTCGTTGAATAACATTGTCTATCGTTTTTGCCTTGAAAAATGGAATCTAAAAACATCTACTTTTTGCTAAATTATTTTGAAATTTTTCGAAAAAATTTTTGTCAAAATGTTTTTGGAAGCAATGTTGAGTGTACATGGAAACTCAACATACACTAATGCATCATTTTTCAAACGATCATAACTAATTTTTGTATCAAGCGTTTCTCAATGTAGTATAGTGCATTCGATGCGGATTTTTAAGCTGCGTCGATCTGTGTTATCAGATTTGCGCTAGCTTAAAAATGCACCGAGATATCAACTGATATAAGTTCACACTTATATCCTCGATTTTCACCCTGAAGAATTAATTTTTTCGTTGAATAACATTGTCCATCGTCTTTGCCTTGAAAAATGGAATCTAAAAACATCTACTTTTCGCTAAATTATTTTGAAATTTTTCGAAAAAATTTTTGTCAAAATGTTTTTGGAAGCAATGTTGAGTGTACATGGAAACTCAACATACACTAATGCATCATTTTTCAAACGATCATAACTAATTTTTGTATCAAGCGTTTCTCAATGTAGTATAGTGCATTCGATGCGGATTTTTAAGCTGCGTCGATCTGTGTTATCAGATTTGCGCTAGCTTAAAAATGCACCGAGATATCAACTGATATAAGTTCACACTTATATCCTCGATTTTCACCCTGAAGAATTAATTTTTTCGTTGAATAACATTGTCCATCGTCTTTGCCTTGAAAAATGGAATCTAAAAACATCTACTTTTTGCTAAATTATTTTGAAATTTTTGGAAAAAATTTTTGTCAAAATGTTTTTGGAAGCAATGTTGAGTGTACATGGAAACTCAACATACACTAATGCATCATTTTTCAAACGATCATAACTAATTTTTGTATCAAACGTTTCTCAATGTAGTATAGTGCATTCGATGCGGATTTTTAAGCTGCGTCGATCTGTGTTATCACATTTGCGCTAGCTTAAAAATGCACCGAGATATCAACTGATATAAGTTCACACTTATATCCTCGATTTTCACCCTGAAGAATTGATTTTTTCGTTGAATAACATTGTCTATCGTCTTTGCCTTGAAAAATGGAATCTAAAAACATCTACTTTTTGCTAAATTATTTTGAAATTTTTCGAAGAAATTTTTGTCAAAATGTTTTTGGAAGCAATGTTGAGTGTACATGGAAACTCAACATACACTAATGCATCATTTTTCAAACGATCATAACTAATTTTTGTATCAAGCGTTTCTCAATGTAGTATAGTGCATTCGATGCGGATTTTTAAGCTGCGTCGATCTGTGTTATCAGATTTGCGCTAGCTTAAAAATGCACCGAGATATCAACTGATATAAGTTCACACTTATATCCTCGATTTTCACCCTGAAGAATTAATTTTTTCGTTGAATAACATTGTCCATCGTCTTTGCCTTGAAAAATGGAATCTAAAAACATCTACTTTTTGCTAAATTATTTTGAAATTTTTCGAAAAAATTTTTGTCAAAATGTTTTTGGAAGCAATGTTGAGTGTACATGGAAACTCAACATACACTAATGCATCATTTTTCAAACGATCATAACTAATTTTTGTATCAAGCGTTTCTCAATGTAGTATAGTGCATTCGATGCGGATTTTTAAGCTGCGTCGATCTGTGTTATCAGATTTGCGCTAGCTTAAAAATGCACCGAGATATCAACTGATATAAGTTCACACTTATATCCTCGATTTTCACCCTGAAGAATTAATTTTTTCGTTGAATAACATTGTCCATCGTCTTTGCCTTGAAAAATGGAATCTAAAAACATCTACTTTTCGCTAAATTATTTTTAAATTTTTCGAAAAAATTTTTGTCAAAATGTTTTTGGAAGCAATGTTGAGTGTACATGGAAACTCAACATACACTAATGCATCATTTTTCAAACGATCATAACTAATTTTTGTATCAAGCGTTTCTCAATGTAGTATAGTGCATTCGATGCGGATTTTTAAGCTGCGTCGATCTGTGTTATCAGATTTGCGCTAGCTTAAAAATGCACCGAGATATCAACTGATATAAGTTCACACTTATATCCTCGATTTTCACCCTGAAGAATTAATTTTTTCGTTGAATAACATTGTCCATCGTCTTTGCCTTGAAAAATGGAATCTAAAAACATCTACTTTTTGCTAAATTATTTTGAAATTTTTGGAAAAAATTTTTGTCAAAATGTTTTTGGAAGCAATGTTGAGTGTACATGGAAACTCAACATACACTAATGCATCATTTTTCAAACGATCATAACTAATTTTTGTATCAAACGTTTCTCAATGTAGTATAGTGCATTCGATGCGGATTTTTAAGCTGCGTCGATCTGTGTTATCACATTTGCGCTAGCTTAAAAATGCACCGAGATATCAACTGATATAAGTTCACACTTATATCCTCGATTTTCACCCTGAAGAATTAATTTTTTCGTTGAATAACATTGTCCATCGTCTTTGCCTTGAAAAATGGAATCTAAAAACATCTACTTTTCGCTAAATTATTTTTAAATTTTTCGAAAAAATTTTTGTCAAAATGTTTTTGGAAGCAATGTTGAGTGTACATGGAAACTCAACATACACTAATGCATCATTTTTCAAACGATCATAACTAATTTTTGTATCAAGCGTTTCTCAATGTAGTATAGTGCATTCGATGCGGATTTTTAAGCTGCGTCGATCTGTGTTATCAGATTTGCGCTAGCTTAAAAATGCACCGAGATATCAACTGATATAAGTTCACACTTATATCCTCGATTTTCACCCTGAAGAATTAATTTTTTCGTTGAATAACATTGTCCATCGTCTTTGCCTTGAAAAATGGAATCTAAAAACATCTACTTTTTGCTAAATTATTTTGAAATTTTTCGAAGAAATTTTTGTCAAAATGTTTTTGGAAGCAATGTTGAGTGTACATGGAAACTCAACATACACTAATGCATCATTTTTCAAACGATCATAACTAATTTTTGTATCAAGCGTTTCTCAATGTAGTATAGTGCATTCGATGCGGATTTTTAAGCTGCGTCGATCTGTGTTATCAGATTTGCGCTAGCTTAAAAATGCACCGAGATATCAACTGATATAAGTTCACACTTATATCCTCGATTTTCACCCTGAAGAATTAATTTTTTCGTTGAATAACATTGTCCATCGTCTTTGCCTTGAAAAATGGAATCTAAAAACATCTACTTTTTGCTAAATTATTTTGAAATTTTTCGAAAAAATTTTTGTCAAAATGTTTTTGGAAGCAATGTTGAGTGTACATGGAAACTCAACATACACTAATGCATCATTTTTCAAACGATCATAACTAATTTTTGTATCAAGCGTTTCTCAATGTAGTATAGTGCATTCGATGCGGATTTTTAAGCTGCGTCGATCTGTGTTATCAGATTTGCGCTAGCTTAAAAATGCACCGAGATATCAACTGATATAAGTTCACACTTATATCCTCGATTTTCACCCTGAAGAATTAATTTTTTCGTTGAATAACATTGTCCATCGTCTTTGCCTTGAAAAATGGAATCTAAAAACATCTACTTTTTGCTAAATTATTTTGAAATTTTTGGAAAAAATTTTTGTCAAAATGTTTTTGGAAGCAATGTTGAGTGTACATGGAAACTCAACATACACTAATGCATCATTTTTCAAACGATCATAACTAATTTTTGTATCAAACGTTTCTCAATGTAGTATAGTGCATTCGATGCGGATTTTTAAGCTGCGTCGATCTGTGTTATCACATTTGCGCTAGCTTAAAAATGCACCGAGATATCAACTGATATAAGTTCACACTTATATCCTCGATTTTCACCCTGAAGAATTGATTTTTTCGTTGAATAACATTGTCTATCGTCTTTGCCTTGAAAAATGGAATCTAAAAACATCTACTTTTTGCTAAATTATTTTGAAATTTTTCGAAGAAATTTTTGTCAAAATGTTTTTGGAAGCAATGTTGAGTGTACATGGAAACTCAACATACACTAATGCATCATTTTTCAAACGATCATAACTAATTTTTGTATCGAGCGTTTCTCAATGTAGTATAGTGCATTCGATGCGGATTTTTAAGCTGCGTCGATCTGTGTTATCAGATTTGCGCTAGCTTAAAAATGCACCGAGATATCAACTGATATAAGTTCACACTTATATCCTCGATTTTCACCCTGAAGAATTAATTTTTTCGTTGAATAACATTGTCCATCGTCTTTGCCTTGAAAAATGGAATCTAAAAACATCTACTTTTTGCTAAATTATTTTGAAATTTTTCGAAAAAATTTTTGTCAAAATGTTTTTGGAAGCAATGTTGAGTGTACATGGAAACTCAACATACACTAATGCATCATTTTTCAAACGATCATAACTAATTTTTGTATCAAGCGTTTCTCAATGTAGTATAGTGCATTCGATGCGGATTTTTAAGCTGCGTCGATCTGTGTTATCAGATTTGCGCTAGCTTAAAAATGCACCGAGATATCAACTGATATAAGTTCACACTTATATCCTCGATTTTCACCCTGAAGAATTAATTTTTTCGTTGAATAACATTGTCCATCGTCTTTGCCTTGAAAAATGGAATCTAAAAACATCTACTTTTTGCTAAATTATTTTGAAATTTTTCGAAAAAATTTTTGTCAAAATGTTTTTGGAAGCAATGTTGAGTGTACATGGAAACTCAACATACACTAATGCATCATTTTTCAAACGATCATAACTAATTTTTGTATCAAGCGTTTCTCAATGTAGTATAGTGCATTCGATGCGGATTTTTAAGCTGCGTCGATCTGTGTTATCAGATTTGCGCTAGCTTAAAAATGCACCGAGATATCAACTGATATAAGTTCACACTTATATCCTCGATTTTCACCCTGAAGAATTAATTTTTTCGTTGAATAACATTGTCCATCGTCTTTGCCTTGAAAAATGGAATCTAAAAACATCTACTTTTCGCTAAATTATTTTTAAATTTTTCGAAAAAATTTTTGTCAAAATGTTTTTGGAAGCAATGTTGAGTGTACATGGAAACTCAACATACACTAATGCATCATTTTTCAAACGATCATAACTAATTTTTGTATCAAACGTTTCTCAATGTAGTATAGTGCATTCGATGCGGATTTTTAAGCTGCGTCGATCTGTGTTATCACATTTGCGCTAGCTTAAAAATGCACCGAGATATCAACTGATATAAGTTCACACTTATATCCTCGATTTTCACCCTGAAGAATTGATTTTTTCGTTGAATAACATTGTCTATCGTCTTTGCCTTGAAAAATGGAATCTAAAAACATCTACTTTTTGCTAAATTATTTTGAAATTTTTCGAAGAAATTTTTGTCAAAATGTTTTTGGAAGCAATGTTGAGTGTACATGGAAACTCAACATACACTAATGCATCATTTTTCAAACGATCATAACTAATTTTTGTATCGAGCGTTTCTCAATGTAGTATAGTGCATTCGATGCGGATTTTTAAGCTGCGTCGATCTGTGTTATCAGATTTGCGCTAGCTTAAAAATGCACCGAGATATCAACTGATATAAGTTCACACTTATATCCTCGATTTTCACCCTGAAGAATTAATTTTTTCGTTGAATAACATTGTCCATCGTCTTTGCCTTGAAAAATGGAATCTAAAAACATCTACTTTTTGCTAAATTATTTTGAAATTTTTCGAAAAAATTTTTGTCAAAATGTTTTTGGAAGCAATGTTGAGTGTACATGGAAACTCAACATACACTAATGCATCATTTTTCAAACGATCATAACTAATTTTTGTATCAAGCGTTTCTCAATGTAGTATAGTGCATTCGATGCGGATTTTTAAGCTGCGTCGATCTGTGTTATCAGATTTGCGCTAGCTTAAAAATGCACCGAGATATCAACTGATATAAGTTCACACTTATATCCTCGATTTTCACCCTGAAGAATTAATTTTTTCGTTGAATAACATTGTCCATCGTCTTTGCCTTGAAAAATGGAATCTAAAAACATCTACTTTTTGCTAAATTATTTTGAAATTTTTCGAAAAAATTTTTGTCAAAATGTTTTTGGAAGCAATGTTGAGTGTACATGGAAACTCAACATACACTAATGCATCATTTTTCAAACAATCATAACTAATTTGTGTATTAAGCGTTTCTCAATGTAGTATAGTGCATTCGATGCGGATTTTTAAGCTGCGTCGATCTGTGTTATCAGATTTGCGCTAGCTTAAAAATGCACCGAGATATCAACTGATATAAGTTCACACATATATCCTCGATTTTCACCCTGAAGAATTAATTTTTTCGTTGAATAACATTGTCCATCGTCTTTGCCTTGAAAAATGGAATCTAAAAACATCTACTTTTTGCTAAATTATTTTGAAATTTTTCGAAAAAATTTTTGTCAAAATGTTTTTGGAAGCAATGTTGAGTGTACATGGAAACTCAACATACACTAATGCATCATTTTTCAAACAATCATAACTAATTTTTGTATCAAGCGTTTCTCAATGTAGTATAGTGCATTCGATGCGGATTTTTAAGCTGCGTCGATCTGTGTTATCAGATTTGCGCTAGCTTAAAAATGCACCGAGATATCAACTGATATAAGTTCACACTTATATCCTCGATTTTCACCCTGAAGAATTAATTTTTTCGTTGAATAACATTGTCCATCGTCTTTGCCTTGAAAAATGGAATCTAAAAACATCTACTTTTTGCTAAATTATTTTGAAATTTTTCGAAAAAATTTTTGTCAAAATGTTTTTGGAAGCAATGTTGAGTGTACATGGAAGCTCAACATACACTAATGCATCATTTTTCAAACGATCATAACTAATTTTTGTATCAAGCGTTTCTCGATGTAGTATAGTGCATTCGATGCGGATTTTTAAGCTGCGTCGATCTGTGTTATCAGATTTGCGCTAGCTTAAAAATGCACCGAGATATCAACTGATATAAGTTCACACTTATATCCTCGATTTTCACCCTGAAGAATTAATTTTTTCGTTGAATAACATTGTCTATCGTCTTTGCTTTGAGAAATGGAATCTAAAAACATCTACTTTTTGCTAAATTATTTTGAAATTTTTCGAAAAAATTTTTGTCAAAATGTTTTTGGAAGCAATGTTGAGTGTACATGGAAACTCAACATACACTAATGCATCATTTTTCAAACGATCATAACTAATTTTTGTATCAAGCGTTTCTCGATGTAGTATAGTGCATTCGCTGCGGATTTTTAAGCTGCGTCGATCTGTGTTATCAGATTTGCGCTAGCTTAAAAATGCACCGAGATATCAACTGATATAAGTTCACACTTATATCCTCGATTTTCACCCTGAAGAATTAATTTTTTCGTTGAATAACATTGTCCATCGTCTTTGCCTTGAAAAATGGAATCTAAAAACATCTACTTTTTGCTAAATTATTTTGAAATTTTTGGAAAAAATTTTTGTCAAAATGTTTTTGGAAGCAATGTTGAGTGTACATGGAAACTCAACATACACTAATGCATCATTTTTCAAACAATCATAACTAATTTGTGTATTAAGCGTTTCTCAATGTAGTATAGTGCATTCGATGCGGATTTTTAAGCTGCGTCGATCTGTGTTATCAGATTTGCGCTAGCTTAAAAATGCACCGAGATATCAACTGATATAAGTTCACACTTATATCCTCGATTTTCACCCTGAAGAATTAATTTTTTCGTTGAATAACATTGTCCATCGTCTTTGCCTTGAAAAATGGAATCTAAAAACATCTACTTTTTGCTAAATTATTTTGAAATTTTTGGAAAAAATTTTTGTCAAAATGTTTTTGGAAGCAATGTTGAGTGTACATGGAAACTCAACATACACTAATGCATCATTTTTCAAACAATCATAACTAATTTGTGTATTAAGCGTTTCTCAATGTAGTATAGTGCATTCGATGCGGATTTTTAAGCTGCGTCGATCTGTGTTATCAGATTTGCGCTAGCTTAAAAATGCACCGAGATATCAACTGATATAAGTTCACACTTATATCCTCGATTTTCACCCTGAAGAATTGATTTTTTCGTTGAATAACATTGTCTATCGTCTTTGCCTTGAAAAATGGAATCTAAAAACATCTACTTTTTGCTAAATTATTTTGAAATTTTTCGAAAAAATTTTTGTCAAAATGTTTTTGGAAGCAATGTTGAGTGTACATGGAAACTCAACATACACTAATGCATCATTTTTCAAACAATCATAACTAATTTGTGTATTAAGCGTTTCTCAATGTAGTATAGTGCATTCGATGCGGATTTTTAAGCTGCGTCGATCTGTGTTATCAGATTTGCGCTAGCTTAAAAATGCACCGAGATATCAACTGATATAAGTTCACACTTATATCCTCGATTTTCACCCTGAAGAATTAATTTTTTCGTTGAATAACATTGTCCATCGTCTTTGCCTTGAAAAATGGAATCTAAAAAAATCTACTTTTTGCTAAATTATTTTGAAATTTTTCGAAAAAATTTTTGTCAAAATGTTTTTGGAAGCAATGTTGAGTGTACATGGAAACTCAACATACACTAATGCATCATTTTTCAAACAATCATAACTAATTTGTGTATTAAGCGTTTCTCAATGTAGTATAGTGCATTCGATGCGGATGTTTAAGCTGCGTCGATCTGTGTTATCAAATTTGCGCTAGCTTAAAAATGCACCGAGATATCAACTGATATAAGTTCACACTTATATCCTCGATTTTCACCCTGAAGAATTAATTTTTTCGTTGAATAACATTGTCCATCGTCTTTGCCTTAAAAAAAGGAATCTAAAAACATCTACTTTTTGCTAAATTATTTTGAAATTTTTCGAAAAAATTTTTGTCAAAATGTTTTTGGAAGCAATGTTGAGTGTACATGGAAACTCAACATACACTAATGCATCATTTTTCAAACGATCATAACTAATTTTTGTATTAAACGTTTCTCAATGTAGTATAGTGCATTCGATGCGGATTTTTAAGCTGCGTCGATCTGTGTTATCAGATTTGCGCTAGCTTAAAAATGCACCGAGATATCAACTGATATAAGTTCACACTTATATCCTCGATTTTCACCCTGAAGAATTGATTTTTTCGTTGAATAACATTGTCTATCGTCTTTGCCTTGAAAAATACAATCTAAAAACATCTACTTTTTGCTAAATTATTTTGAAATTTTTCGAAAAAATTTTTGTCAAAATGTTTTTGGAAGCAATGTTGAGTGTACATGGAAACTCAACATACACTAATGCATCATTTTTCAAATGATCATAACTAATTTTTGTATCAAGCGTTTCTCGATGTAGTATAGTGCATTCGATGCGGATTTTTAAGCTGCGTCGATCTGTGTTATCAGATTTGCGCTAGCTTAAAAATGCACCGAGATATCAACTGATATAAGTTCACACTTATATCCTCGATTTTCACCCTGAAGAATTAATTTTTTCGTTGAATAACATTGTCTATCGTCTTTGCTTTGAGAAATGGAATCTAAAAACATCTACTTTTTGCTAAATTATTTTGAAATTTTTCGAAAAAATTTTTGTCAAAATGTTTTTGGAAGCAATGTTGAGTGTACATGGAAACTCAACATACACTAATGCATCATTTTTCAAACGATCATAACTAATTTTTGTATCAAGCGTTTCTCGATGTAGTATAGTGCATTCGCTGCGGATTTTTAAGCTGCGTCGATCTGTGTTATCAGATTTGCGCTAGCTTAAAAATGCACCGAGATATCAACTGATATAAGTTCACACTTATATCCTCGATTTTCACCCTGAAGAATTAATTTTTTCGTTGAATAACATTGTCCATCGTCTTTGCCTTGAAAAATGGAATCTAAAAACATCTACTTTTTGCTAAATTATTTTGAAATTTTTGGAAAAAATTTTTGTCAAAATGTTTTTGGAAGCAATGTTGAGTGTACATGGAAACTCAACATACACTAATGCATCATTTTTCAAACGATCTAAACTAATTTTTGTATCAAACGTTTCTCAATGTAGTATAGTGCATTCGATGCGGATTTTTAAGCTGCGTCGATCTGTGTTATCAGATTTGCGCTAGCTT
This sequence comes from Auanema rhodensis, assembly GCA_964057225.1. Classification (NCBI taxonomy): domain Eukaryota; kingdom Metazoa; phylum Nematoda; class Chromadorea; order Rhabditida; family Rhabditidae; genus Auanema; species Auanema rhodense. The sequence continues at coordinate 969,429 of OZ059895.1, forward strand.
AAAAATGCACCGAGATATCAACTGATATAAGTTCACACTTATATCCTCGATTTTCACCCTGAAGAATTGATTTTTTCGTTGAATAACATTGTCTATCGTCTTTGCCTTGAAAAATGGAATCTAAAAACATCTACTTTTTGCTAAATTATTTTGAAATTTTTCGAAGAAATTTTTGTCAAAATGTTTTTGGAAGCAATGTTGAGTGTACATGGAAACTCAACATACACTAATGCATCATTTTTCAAACGATCATAACTAATTTGTGTATTAAGCGTTTCTCAATGTAGTATAGTGCATTCGATGCGGATTTTTAAGCTGCGTCGATCTGTGTTATCAAATTTGCGCTAGCTTAAAAATGCACCGAGATATCAACTGATATAAGTTCACACTTATATCCTCGATTTTCACCCTGAAGAATTGATTTTTTCGTTGAATAACATTGTCTATCGTCTTTGCCTTGAAAAATGGAATCTAAAAACATCTACTTTTTGCTAAATTATTTTGAAATTTTTCGAAAAAATTTTTGTCAAAATGTTTTTGGAAGCAATGTTGAGTGTACATGGAAACTCAACATACACTAATGCATCATTTTTCAAACGATCTAAACTAATTTTTGTATCAAACGTTTCTCAATGTAGTATAGTGCATTCGATGCGGATTTTTAAGCTGCGTCGATCTGTGTTATCAGATTTGCGCTAGCTTAAAAATGCACCGAGATATCAACTGATATAAGTTCACACTTATATCCTCGATTTTCACCCTGAAGAATTGATTTTTTCGTTGAATAACATTGTCTATCGTCTTTGCCTTGAAAAATGGAATCTAAAAACATCTACTTTTTGCTAAATTATTTTGAAATTTTTCGAAGAAATTTTTGTCAAAATGTTTTTGGAAGCAATGTTGAGTGTACATGGAAACTCAACATACACTAATGCATCATTTTTCAAACGATCATAACTAATTTGTGTATTAAGCGTTTCTCAATGTAGTATAGTGCATTCGATGCGGATTTTTAAGCTGCGTCGATCTGTGTTATCAGATTTGCGCTAGCTTAAAAATGCACCGAGATATCAACTGATATAAGTTCACACTTATATCCTCGATTTTCACCCTGAAGAATTAATTTTTTCGTTGAATAACATTGTCTATCGTCTTTGCCTTGAAAAATGGAATCTAAAAACATCTACTTTTTGCTAAATTATCTTGAAATTTTTCGAAAAAATTTTTGTCAAAATGTTTTTGGAAGCAATGTTGAGTGTACATGGAAACTCAACATACACTAATGCATCATTTTTCAAACGATCATAACTAATTTTTGTATCAAGCGTTTCTCGATGTAGTATGGTGCATTCGATGCGGATTTTTAAGCTGCGTCGATCTGTGTTATCAGATTTGCGCTAGCTTAAAAATGCACCGAGATATCAACTGATATAAGTTCACACTTATATCCTCGATTTTCACCCTGAAGAATTGATTTTTTCGTTGAATAACATTGTCTATCGTCTTTGCCTTGAAAAATGGAATCTAAAAACATCTACTTTTTGCTAAATTATTTTGAAATTTTTCGAAAAAATTTTTGTCAAAATGTTTTTGGAAGCAATGTTGAGTGTACATGGAAACTCAACATACACTAATGCATCATTTTTCAAACGATCATAACTAATTTTTGTATCAAGCGTTTCTCAATGTAGTATAGTGCATTCGATGCGGATTTTTAAGCTGCGTCGATCTGTGTTATCAGATTTGCGCTAGCTTAAAAATGCACCGAGATATCAACTGATATAAGTTCACACTTATATCCTCGATTTTCACCCTGAAGAATTAATTTTTTCGTTGAATAACATTGTCCATCGTCTTTGCCTTAAAAAAAGGAATCTAAAAACATCTACTTTTTGCTAAATTATTTTGAAATTTTTCGAAAAAATTTTTGTCAAAATGTTTTTGGAAGCAATGTTGAGTGTACATGGAAACTCAACATACACTAATGCATCATTTTTCAAACGATCATAACTAATTTTTGTATTAAGCGTTTCTCAATGTAGTATAGTGCATTCGATGCGGATTTTTAAGCTGCGTCGATCTGTGTTATCAGATTTGCGCTAGCTTAAAAATGCACCGAGATATCAACTGATATAAGTTCACACTTATATCCTCGATTTTCACCCTGAAGAATTGATTTTTTCGTTGAATAACATTGTCTATCGTCTTTGCCTTGAAAAATGGAATCTAAAAACATCTACTTTTTGCTAAATTATTTTGAAATTTTTCGAAAAAATTTTTGTCAAAATGTTTTTGGAAGCAATGTTGAGTGTACATGGAAACTCAACATACACTAATGCATCATTTTTCAAACGATCATAACTAATTTTTGTATCAAGCGTTTCTCAATGTAGTATAGTGCATTCGATGCGGATTTTTAAGCTGCGTCGATCTGTGTTATCAGATTTGCGCTAGCTTAAAAATGCACCGAGATATCAACTGATATAAGTTCACACTTATATCCTCGATTTTCACCCTGAAGAATTAATTTTTTCGTTGAATAACATTGTCCATCGTCTTTGCCTTGAAAAATGGAATCTAAAAACATCTACTTTTTGCTAAATTATTTTGAAATTTTTCGAAAAAATTTTTGTCAAAATGTTTTTGGAAGCAATGTTGAGTGTACATGGAAACTCAACATACACTAATGCATCATTTTTCAAACGATCATAACTAATTTGTGTATTAAGCGTTTTTCAATGTAGTATAGTGCAATCGATGCGGATTTTTAAGCTGCGTCGATCTGTGTTATCAGATTTGCGCTAGCTTAAAAATGCACCGAGATATCAACTGATATAAGTTCACACTTATATCCTCGATTTTCACCCTGAAGAATTAATTTTTTCGTTGAATAACATTGTCTATCGTCTTTGCCTTGAGAAATGGAATCTAAAAACATCTACTTTTTGCTAAATTATTCTGAAATTTTTCGAAAAAATTTTTGTCAAAATGTTTTTGGAAGCAATGTTGAGTGTACATGGAAACTCAACATACACTAATGCATCATTTTTCAAACGATCATAACTAATTTTTGTATCAAGCGTTTCTCAATGTAGTATAGTGCATTCGATGCGGATTTTTAAGCTGCGTCGATCTGTGTTATCAGATTTGCGCTAGCTTAAAAATGCACCGAGATATCAACTGATATAAGTTCACACTTATATCCTCGATTTTCACCCTGAAGAATTAATTTTTTCGTTGAATAACATTGTCCATCGTCTTTGCCTTGAAAAATGGAATCTAAAAACATCTACTTTTTGCTAAATTATTTTGAAATTTTTCGAAAAAATTTTTGTCAAAATGTTTTTGGAAGCAATGTTGAGTGTACATGGAAACTCAACATACACTAATGCATCATTTTTCAAACGATCATAACTAATTTGTGTATTAAGCGTTTCTCAATGTAGTATAGTGCAATCGATGCGGATTTTTAAGCTGCGTCGATCTGTGTTATCAGATTTGCGCTAGCTTAAAAATGCACCGAGATATCAACTGATATAAGTTTACACTTATATCCTCGATTTTCACCCTGAAGAATTGATTTTTTCGTTGAATAACATTGTCTATCGTCTTTGCCTTGAAAAATGGAATCTAAAAACATCTACTTTTTGCTAAATTATTTTGAAATTTTTCGAAGAAATTTTTGTCAAAATGTTTTTGGAAGCAATGTTGAGTGTACATGGAAACTCAACATACACTAATGCATCATTTTTCAAACAATCATAACTAATTTGTGTATCAAGCGTTTCTCAATGTAGTATAGTGCATTCGATGCGGATTTTTAAGCTGCGTCGATCTGTGTTATCAGATTTGCGCTAGCTTAAAAATGCACCGAGATATCAACTGATATAAGTTCACACTTATATCCTCGATTTTCACCCTGAAGAATTAATTTTTTCGTTGAATAACATTGTCTATCGTCTTTGCCTTGAGAAATGGAATCTAAAAACATCTACTTTTTGCTAAATTATTTTGAAATTTTTCGAAAAAATTTTTGTCAAAATGTTTTTGGAAGCAATGTTGAGTGTACATGGAAACTCAACATACACTAATGCATCATTTTTCAAACGATCATAACTAATTTTTGTATCAAGCGTTTCTCAATGTAGTATAGTGCATTCGATGCGGATTTTTAAGCTGCGTCGATCTGTGTTATCAGATTTGCGCTAGCTTAAAAATGCACCGAGATATCAACTGATATAAGTTCACACTTATATCCTCGATTTTCACCCTGAAGAATTAATTTTTTCGTTGAATAACATTGTCCATCGTCTTTGCCTTGAAAAATGGAATCTAAAAACATCTACTTTTTGCTAAATTATTTTGAAATTTTTCGAAAAAATTTTTGTCAAAATGTTTTTGGAAGCAATGTTGAGTGTACATGGAAACTCAACATACACTAATGCATCATTTTTCAAACGATCATAACTAATTTGTGTATTAAGCGTTTCTCAATGTAGTATAGTGCAATCGATGCGGATTTTTTAGCTGCGTCGATCTGTGTTATCAGATTTGCGCTAGCTTAAAAATGCACCGAGATATCAACTGATATAAGTTTACACTTATATCCTCGATTTTCACCCTGAAGAATTGATTTTTTCGTTGAATAACATTGTCTATCGTCTTTGCCTTGAAAAATGGAATCTAAAAACATCTACTTTTTGCTAAATTATTTTGAAATTTTTCGAAGAAATTTTTGTCAAAATGTTTTTGGAAGCAATGTTGAGTGTACATGGAAACTCAACATACACTAATGCATCATTTTTCAAACAATCATAACTAATTTGTGTATCAAGCGTTTCTCAATGTAGTATAGTGCATTCGATGCGGATTTTTAAGCTGCGTCGATCTGTGTTATCAGATTTGCGCTAGCTTAAAAATGCACCGAGATATCAACTGATATAAGTTCACACTTATATCCTCGATTTTCACCCTGAAGAATTAATTTTTTCGTTGAATAACATTGTCCATCGTCTTTGCCTTAAAAAAAGGAATCTAAAAACATCTACTTTTTGCTAAATTATTTTGAAATTTTTCGAAAAAATTTTTGTCAAAATGTTTTTGGAAGCAATGTTGAGTGTACATGGAAACTCAACATACACTAATGCATCATTTTTCAAACGATCATAACTAATTTTTGTATTAAGCGTTTCTCAATGTAGTATAGTGCATTCGATGCGGATTTTTAAGCTGCGTCGATCTGTGTTATCAGATTTGCGCTAGCTTAAAAATGCACCGAGATATCAACTGATATAAGTTCACACTTATATCCTCGATTTTCACCCTGAAGAATTGATTTTTTCGTTGAATAACATTGTCTATCGTCTTTGCCTTGAAAAATGGAATCTAAAAACATCTACTTTTTGCTAAATTATTTTGAAATTTTTCGAAAAAATTTTTGTCAAAATGTTTTTGGAAGCAATGTTGAGTGTACATGGAAACTCAACATACACTAATGCATCATTTTTCAAACGATCATAACTAATTTTTGTATCAAGCGTTTCTCAATGTAGTATAGTGCATTCGATGCGGATTTTTAAGCTGCGTCGATCTGTGTTATCAGATTTGCGCTAGCTTAAAAATGCACCGAGATATCAACTGATATAAGTTCACACTTATATCCTCGATTTTCACCCTGAAGAATTAATTTTTTCGTTGAATAACATTGTCCATCGTCTTTGCCTTGAAAAATGGAATCTAAAAACATCTACTTTTTGCTAAATTATTTTGAAATTTTTCGAAAAAATTTTTGTCAAAATGTTTTTGGAAGCAATGTTGAGTGTACATGGAAACTCAACATACACTAATGCATCATTTTTCAAACGATCATAACTAATTTGTGTATTAAGCGTTTTTCAATGTAGTATAGTGCAATCGATGCGGATTTTTAAGCTGCGTCGATCTGTGTTATCAGATTTGCGCTAGCTTAAAAATGCACCGAGATATCAACTGATATAAGTTCACACTTATATCCTCGATTTTCACCCTGAAGAATTAATTTTTTCGTTGAATAACATTGTCTATCGTCTTTGCCTTGAGAAATGGAATCTAAAAACATCTACTTTTTGCTAAATTATTCTGAAATTTTTCGAAAAAATTTTTGTCAAAATGTTTTTGGAAGCAATGTTGAGTGTACATGGAAACTCAACATACACTAATGCATCATTTTTCAAACGATCATAACTAATTTTTGTATCAAGCGTTTCTCAATGTAGTATAGTGCATTCGATGCGGATTTTTAAGCTGCGTCGATCTGTGTTATCAGATTTGCGCTAGCTTAAAAATGCACCGAGATATCAACTGATATAAGTTCACACTTATATCCTCGATTTTCACCCTGAAGAATTAATTTTTTCGTTGAATAACATTGTCCATCGTCTTTGCCTTGAAAAATGGAATCTAAAAACATCTACTTTTTGCTAAATTATTTTGAAATTTTTCGAAAAAATTTTTGTCAAAATGTTTTTGGAAGCAATGTTGAGTGTACATGGAAACTCAACATACACTAATGCATCATTTTTCAAACGATCATAACTAATTTGTGTATTAAGCGTTTCTCAATGTAGTATAGTGCAATCGATGCGGATTTTTAAGCTGCGTCGATCTGTGTTATCAGATTTGCGCTAGCTTAAAAATGCACCGAGATATCAACTGATATAAGTTTACACTTATATCCTCGATTTTCACCCTGAAGAATTGATTTTTTCGTTGAATAACATTGTCTATCGTCTTTGCCTTGAAAAATGGAATCTAAAAACATCTACTTTTTGCTAAATTATTTTGAAATTTTTCGAAGAAATTTTTGTCAAAATGTTTTTGGAAGCAATGTTGAGTGTACATGGAAACTCAACATACACTAATGCATCATTTTTCAAACAATCATAACTAATTTGTGTATCAAGCGTTTCTCAATGTAGTATAGTGCATTCGATGCGGATTTTTAAGCTGCGTCGATCTGTGTTATCAGATTTGCGCTAGCTTAAAAATGCACCGAGATATCAACTGATATAAGTTCACACTTATATCCTCGATTTTCACCCTGAAGAATTAATTTTTTCGTTGAATAACATTGTCTATCGTCTTTGCCTTGAGAAATGGAATCTAAAAACATCTACTTTTTGCTAAATTATTCTGAAATTTTTCGAAAAAATTTTTGTCAAAATGTTTTTGGAAGCAATGTTGAGTGTACATGGAAACTCAACATACACTAATGCATCATTTTTCAAACGATCATAACTAATTTTTGTATCAAGCGTTTCTCAATGTAGTATAGTGCATTCGATGCGGATTTTTAAGCTGCGTCGATCTGTGTTATCAGATTTGCGCTAGCTTAAAAATGCACCGAGATATCAACTGATATAAGTTCACACTTATATCCTCGATTTTCACCCTGAAGAATTAATTTTTTCGTTGAATAACATTGTCCATCGTCTTTGCCTTGAAAAATGGAATCTAAAAACATCTACTTTTTGCTAAATTATTTTGAAATTTTTCGAAAAAATTTTTGTCAAAATGTTTTTGGAAGCAATGTTGAGTGTACATGGAAACTCAACATACACTAATGCATCATTTTTCAAACGATCATAACTAATTTGTGTATTAAGCGTTTCTCAATGTAGTATAGTGCAATCGATGCGGATTTTTAAGCTGCGTCGATCTGTGTTATCAGATTTGCGCTAGCTTAAAAATGCACCGAGATATCAACTGATATAAGTTTACACTTATATCCTCGATTTTCACCCTGAAGAATTGATTTTTTCGTTGAATAACATTGTCTATCGTCTTTGCCTTGAAAAATGGAATCTAAAAACATCTACTTTTTGCTAAATTATTTTGAAATTTTTCGAAGAAATTTTTGTCAAAATGTTTTTGGAAGCAATGTTGAGTGTACATGGAAACTCAACATACACTAATGCATCATTTTTCAAACAATCATAACTAATTTGTGTATCAAGCGTTTCTCAATGTAGTATAGTGCATTCGATGCGGATTTTTAAGCTGCGTCGATCTGTGTTATCAGATTTGCGCTAGCTTAAAAATGCACCGAGATATCAACTGATATAAGTTCACACTTATATCCTCGATTTTCACCCTGAAGAATTAATTTTTTCGTTGAATAACATTGTCTATCGTCTTTGCCTTGAGAAATGGAATCTAAAAACATCTACTTTTTGCTAAATTATTTTGAAATTTTTCGAAAAAATTTTTGTCAAAATGTTTTTGGAAGCAATGTTGAGTGTACATGGAAACTCAACATACACTAATGCATCATTTTTCAAACGATCATAACTAATTTTTGTATCAAGCGTTTCTCAATGTAGTATAGTGCATTCGATGCGGATTTTTAAGCTGCGTCGATCTGTGTTATCAGATTTGCGCTAGCTTAAAAATGCACCGAGATATCAACTGATATAAGTTCACACTTATATCCTCGATTTTCACCCTGAAGAATTAATTTTTTCGTTGAATAACATTGTCCATCGTCTTTGCCTTGAAAAATGGAATCTAAAAACATCTACTTTTTGCTAAATTATTTTGAAATTTTTCGAAAAAATTTTTGTCAAAATGTTTTTGGAAGCAATGTTGAGTGTACATGGAAACTCAACATACACTAATGCATCATTTTTCAAACGATCATAACTAATTTGTGTATTAAGCGTTTCTCAATGTAGTATAGTGCAATCGATGCGGATTTTTTAGCTGCGTCGATCTGTGTTATCAGATTTGCGCTAGCTTAAAAATGCACCGAGATATCAACTGATATAAGTTTACACTTATATCCTCGATTTTCACCCTGAAGAATTGATTTTTTCGTTGAATAACATTGTCTATCGTCTTTGCCTTGAAAAATGGAATCTAAAAACATCTACTTTTTGCTAAATTATTTTGAAATTTTTCGAAAAAATTTTTGTCAAAATGTTTTTGGAAGCAATGTTGAGTGTACATGGAAACTCAACATACACTAATGCATCATTTTTCAAACAATCATAACTAATTTTTGTATCAAGCGTTTCTCAATGTAGTATAGTGCATTCGATGCGGATTTTTAAGCTGCGTCGATCTGTGTTATCAGATTTGCGCTAGCTTAAAAATGCACCGAGATATCAACTGATATAAGTTCACACTTATATCCTCGATTTTCACCCTGAAGAATTAATTTTTTCGTTGAATAACATTGTCCATCGTCTTTGCCTTAAAAAAAGGAATCTAAAAACATCTACTTTTTGCTAAATTATTTTGAAATTTTTCGAAAAAATTTTTGTCAAAATGTTTTTGGAAGCAATGTTGAGTGTACATGGAAACTCAACATACACTAATGCATCATTTTTCAAACGATCATAACTAATTTTTGTATTAAGCGTTTCTCAATGTAGTATAGTGCATTCGATGCGGATTTTTAAGCTGCGTCGATCTGTGTTATCAGATTTGCGCTAGCTTAAAAATGCACCGAGATATCAACTGATATAAGTTCACACTTATATCCTCGATTTTCACCCTGAAGAATTGATTTTTTCGTTGAATAACACTGTCTATCGTCTTTGCCTTGAAAAATGGAATCTAAAAACATCTACTTTTTGCTAAATTATTTTGAAATTTTTCGAAAAAATTTTTGTCAAAATGTTTTTGGAAGCAATGTTGAGTGTACATGGAAACTCAACATACACTAATGCATCATTTTTCAAACGATCATAACTAATTTTTGTATCAAGCGTTTCTCAATGTAGTATAGTGCATTCGATGCGGATTTTTAAGCTGCGTCGATCTGTGTTATCAGATTTGCGCTAGCTTAAAAATGCACCGAGATATCAACTGATATAAGTTCACACTTATATCCTCGATTTTCACCCTGAAGAATTAATTTTTTCGTTGAATAACATTGTCTATCGTCTTTGCCTTAAAAAAAGGAATCTAAAAACATCTACTTTTTGCTAAATTATTTTGAAATTTTTCGAAAAAATTTTTGTCAAAATGTTTTTGGAAGCAATGTTGAGTGTACATGGAAACTCAACATACACTAATGCATCATTTTTCAAACGATCATAACTAATTTTTGTATCAAGCGTTTCTCAATGTAGTATAGTGCATTCGATGCGGATTTTTAAGCTGCGTCGATCTGTGTTATCAGATTTGCGCTAGCTTAAAAATGCACCGAGATATCAACTGATATAAGTTCACACTTATATCCTCGATTTTCACCCTGAAGAATTAATTTTTTCGTTGAATAACATTGTCCATCGTCTTTGCCTTGAAAAATGGAATCTAAAAACATCTACTTTTTGCTAAATTATTTTGAAATTTTTCGAAAAAATTTTTGTCAAAATGTTTTTGGAAGCAATGTTGAGTGTACATGGAAACTCAACATACACTAATGCATCATTTTTCAAACGATCATAACTAATTTGTGTATTAAGCGTTTCTCAATGTAGTATAGTGCAATCGATGCGGATTTTTAAGCTGCGTCGATCTGTGTTATCAGATTTGCGCTAGCTTAAAAATGCACCGAGATATCAACTGATATAAGTTTACACTTATATCCTCGATTTTCACCCTGAAGAATTGATTTTTTCGTTGAATAACATTGTCTATCGTCTTTGCCTTGAAAAATGGAATCTAAAAACATCTACTTTTTGCTAAATTATTTTGAAATTTTTCGAAGAAATTTTTGTCAAAATGTTTTTGGAAGCAATGTTGAGTGTACATGGAAACTCAACATACACTAATGCATCATTTTTCAAACAATCATAACTAATTTGTGTATCAAGCGTTTCTCAATGTAGTATAGTGCATTCGATGCGGATTTTTAAGCTGCGTCGATCTGTGTTATCAGATTTGCGCTAGCTTAAAAATGCACCGAGATATCAACTGATATAAGTTCACACTTATATCCTCGATTTTCACCCTGAAGAATTGATTTTTTCGTTGAATAACATTGTCTATCGTCTTTGCCTTGAAAAATGGAATCTAAAAACATCTACTTTTTGCTAAATTATTTTGAAATTTTTCGAAAAAATTTTTGTCAAAATGTTTTTGGAAGCAATGTTGAGTGTACATGGAAACTCAACATACACTAATGCATCATTTTTCAAACGATCATAACTAATTTTTGTATCAAGCGTTTCTCAATGTAGTATAGTGCATTCGATGCGGATTTTTAAGCTGCGTCGATCTGTGTTATCAGATTTGCGCTAGCTTAAAAATGCACCGAGATATCAACTGATATAAGTTCACACTTATATCCTCGATTTTCACCCTGAAGAATTAATTTTTTCGTTGAATAACATTGTCCATCGTCTTTGCCTTGAAAAATGAAATCTAAAAACATCTACTTTTTGCTAAATTATTTTGAAATTTTTCGAAAAAATTTTTGTCAAAATGTTTTTGGAAGCAATGTTGAGTGTACATGGAAACTCAACATACACTAATGCATCATTTTTCGAACAATCATAACTAATTTGTGTATTAAGCGTTTCTCAATGTAGTATAGTGCATTCGATGCGGATTTTTAAGCTGCGTCGATCTGTGTTATCAGATTTGCGCTAGCTTAAAAATGCACCGAGATATCAACTGATATAAGTTCACACTTATATCCTCGATTTTCACCCTGAAGAATTAATTTTTTCGTTGAATAACATTGTCCATCGTCTTTGCCTTGAAAAATGGAATCTAAAAACATCTACTTTTTGCTAAATTATTTTGAAATTTTTCGAAAAAATTTTTGTCAAAATGTTTTTGGAAGCAATGTTGAGTGTACATGGAAACTCAACATACACTAATGCATCATTTTTCGAACAATCATAACTAATTTGTGTATTAAGCGTTTCTCAATGTAGTATAGTGCAATCGATGCGGATTTTTAAGCTGCGTCGATCTGTGTTATCAGATTTACGCTAGCTTAAAAATGCACCGAGATATCAACTGATATAAGTTCACACTTATATCCTCGATTTTCACCCTGAAGAATTGATTTTTTCGTTGAATAACATTGTCTATCGTCTTTGCCTTGAAAAATGGAATCTAAAAACATCTACTTTTTGCTAAATTATTTTGAAATTTTTCGAAAAAATTTTTGTCAAAATGTTTTTGGAAGCAATGTTGAGTGTACATGGAAACTCAACATACACTAATGCATCATTTTTCAAACGATCATAACTAATTTTTGTATCAAGCGTTTCTCAATGTAGTATAGTGCATTCGATGCGGATTTTTAAGCTGCGTCGATCTGTGTTATCAGATTTGCGCTAGCTTAAAAATGCACCGAGATATCAACTGATATAAGTTCACACTTATATCCTCGATTTTCACCCTGAAGAATTAATTTTTTCGTTGAATAACATTGTCCATCGTCTTTGCCTTGAAAAATGGAATCTAAAAACATCTACTTTTCGCTAAATTATTTTGAAATTTTTCGAAAAAATTTTTGTCAAAATGTTTTTGGAAGCAATGTTGAGTGTACATGGAAACTCAACATACACTAATGCATCATTTTTCAAACGATCATAACTAATTTTTGTATCAAGCGTTTCTCAATGTAGTATAGTACATTCGATGCGGATTTTTAAGCTGCGTCGATCTGTGTTATCAGATTTGCGCTAGCTTAAAAATGCACCGAGATATCAACTGATATAAGTTCACACTTATATCCTCGATTTTCACCCTGAAGAATTAATTTTTTCGTTGAATAACATTGTCCATCGTCTTTGCCTTGAAAAATGGAATCTAAAAACATCTACTTTTCGCTAAATTATTTTGAAATTTTTCGAAAAAATTTTTGTCAAAATGTTTTTGGAAGCAATGTTGAGTGTACATGGAAACTCAACATACACTAATGCATCATTTTTCAAACGATCATAACTAATTTTTGTATCAAGCGTTTCTCAATGTAGTATAGTACATTCGATGCGGATTTTTAAGCTGCGTCGATCTGTGTTATCAGATTTGCGCTAGCTTAAAAATGCACCGAGATATCAACTGATATAAGTTCACACTTATATCCTCGATTTTCACCCTGAAGAATTAATTTTTTCGTTGAATAACATTGTCCATCGTCTTTGCCTTAAAAAATGGAATCTAAAAACATCTACTTTTTGCTAAATTATTTTGAAATTTTTGGAAAAAATTTTTGTCAAAATGTTTTTGGAAGCAATGTTGAGTGTACATGGAAACTCAACATACACTAATGCATCATTTTTCAAACGATCATAACTAATTTTTGTATCAAACGTTTCTTAATGTAGTATAGTGCATTCGATGCGGATTTTTAAGCTGCGTCGATCTGTGTTATCAGATTTGCGCTAGCTTAAAAATGCACCGAGATATCAACTGATATAAGTTCACACTTATATCCTCGATTTTCACCCTGAAGAATTAATTTTTTCGTTGAATAACATTGTCCATCGTCTTTGCCTTGAAAAATGGAATCTAAAAACATCTACTTTTCGCTAAATTATTTTGAAATTTTTCGAAAAAATTTTTGTCAAAATGTTTTTGGAAGCAATGTTGAGTGTACATGGAAACTCAACATACACTAATGCATCATTTTTCAAACGATCATAACTAATTTTTGTATCAAGCGTTTCTCAATGTAGTATAGTACATTCGATGCGGATTTTTAAGCTGCGTCGATCTGTGTTATCAGATTTGCGCTAGCTTAAAAATGCACCGAGATATCAACTGATATAAGTTCACACTTATATCCTCGATTTTCACCCTGAAGAATTAATTTTTTCGTTGAATAACATTGTCCATCGTCTTTGCCTTGAAAAATGGAATCTAAAAACATCTACTTTTCGCTAAATTATTTTGAAATTTTTCGAAAAAATTTTTGTCAAAATGTTTTTGGAAGCAATGTTGAGTGTACATGGAAACTCAACATACACTAATGCATCATTTTTCAAACGATCATAACTAATTTTTGTATCAAGCGTTTCTCAATGTAGTATAGTACATTCGATGCGGATTTTTAAGCTGCGTCGATCTGTGTTATCAGATTTGCGCTAGCTTAAAAATGCACCGAGATATCAACTGATATAAGTTCACACTTATATCCTCGATTTTCACCCTGAAGAATTAATTTTTTCGTTGAATAACATTGTCCATCGTCTTTGCCTTAAAAAATGGAATCTAAAAACATCTACTTTTTGCTAAATTATTTTGAAATTTTTGGAAAAAATTTTTGTCAAAATGTTTTTGGAAGCAATGTTGAGTGTACATGGAAACTCAACATACACTAATGCATCATTTTTCAAACGATCATAACTAATTTTTGTATCAAACGTTTCTTAATGTAGTATAGTGCATTCGATGCGGATTTTTAAGCTGCGTCGATCTGTGTTATCAGATTTGCGCTAGCTTAAAAATGCACCGAGATATCAACTGATATAAGTTCACACTTATATCCTCGATTTTCACCCTGAAGAATTAATTTTTTCGTTGAATAACATTGTCCATCGTCTTTGCCTTGAAAAATGGAATCTAAAAACATCTACTTTTCGCTAAATTATTTTGAAATTTTTCGAAAAAATTTTTGTCAAAATGTTTTTGGAAGCAATGTTGAGTGTACATGGAAACTCAACATACACTAATGCATCATTTTTCAAACGATCATAACTAATTTTTGTATCAAGCGTTTCTCAATGTAGTATAGTACATTCGATGCGGATTTTTAAGCTGCGTCGATCTGTGTTATCAGATTTGCGCTAGCTTAAAAATGCACCGAGATATCAACTGATATAAGTTCACACTTATATCCTCGATTTTCACCCTGAAGAATTAATTTTTTCGTTGAATAACATTGTCCATCGTCTTTGCCTTGAAAAATGGAATCTAAAAACATCTACTTTTTGCTAAATTATTTTGAAATTTTTGGAAAAAATTTTTGTCAAAATGTTTTTGGAAGCAATGTTGAGTGTACATGGAAACTCAACATACACTAATGCATCATTTTTCAAACGATCATAACTAATTTTTGTATCAAACGTTTCTCAATGTAGTATAGTGCATTCGATGCGGATTTTTAAGCTGCGTCGATCTGTGTTATCAGATTTGCGCTAGCTTAAAAATGCACCGAGATATCAACTGATATAAGTTCACACTTATATCCTCGATTTTCACCCTGAAGAATTGATTTTTTCGTTGAATAACATTGTCTATCGTCTTTGCCTTGAAAAATGGAATCTAAAAAGATCTACTTTTTGCTAAATTATTTTGAAATTTTTCGAAGAAATTTTTGTCAAAATGTTTTTGGAAGCAATGTTGAGTGTACATGGAAACTCAACATACACTAATGCATCATTTTTCAAACGATCATAACTAATTTTTGTATCAAGCGTTTCTCAATGTAGTATAGTGCATTCGATGCGGATTTTTAAGCTGCGTCGATCTGTGTTATCAGATTTGCGCTAGCTTAAAAATGCACCGAGATATCAACTGATATAAGTTCACACTTATATCCTCGATTTTCACCCTGAAGAATTAATTTTTTCGTTGAATAACATTGTCCATCGTCTTTGCCTTGAAAAATGGAATCTAAAAACATCTACTTTTTGCTAAATTATTTTGAAATTTTTCGAAAAAATTTTTGTCAAAATGTTTTTGGAAGCAATGTTGAGTGTACATGGAAACTCAACATACACTAATGCATCATTTTTCAAACAATCATAACTAATTTGTGTATTAAGCGTTTCTCAATGTAGTATAGTGCATTCGATGCGGATTTTTAAGCTGCGTCGATCTGTGTTATCAGATTTGCGCTAGCTTAAAAATGCACCGAGATATCAACTGATATAAGTTCACACTTATATCCTCGATTTTCACCCTGAAGAATTAATTTTTTCGTTGAATAACATTGTCCATCGTCTTTGCCTTAAAAAAAGGAATCTAAAAACATCTACTTTTTGCTAAATTATTTTGAAATTTTTCGAAAAAATTTTTGTCAAAATGTTTTTGGAAGCAATGTTGAGTGTACATGGAAACTCAACATACACTAATGCATCATTTTTCAAACGATCATAACTAATTTGTGTATTAAGCGTTTCTCAATGTAGTATAGTGCAATCGATGCGGATTTTTAAGCTGCGTCGATCTGTGTTATCAGATTTGCGCTAGCTTAAAAATGCACCGAGATATCAACTGATATAAGTTTACACTTATATCCTCGATTTTCACCCTGAAGAATTGATTTTTTCGTTGAATAACATTATCTATCGTCTTTGCCTTGAAAAATGGAATCTAAAAACATCTACTTTTTGCTAAATTATTTTGAAATTTTTCGAAGAAATTTTTGTCAAAATGTTTTTGGAAGCAATGTTGAGTGTACATGGAAACTCAACATACACTAATGCATCATTTTTCAAACAATCATAACTAATTTGTGTATCAAGCGTTTCTCAATGTAGTATAGTGCATTCGATGCGGATTTTTAAGCTGCGTCGATCTGTGTTATCAGATTTGCGCTAGCTTAAAAATGCACCGAGATATCAACTGATATAAGTTCACACTTATATCCTCGATTTTCACCCTGAAGAATTAATTTTTTCGTTGAATAACATTGTCTATCGTCTTTGCCTTGAGAAATGGAATCTAAAAACATCTACTTTTTGCTAAATTATTTTGAAATTTTTCGAAAAAATTTTTGTCAAAATGTTTTTGGAAGCAATGTTGAGTGTACATGGAAACTCAACATACACTAATGCATCATTTTTCAAACGATCATAACTAATTTTTGTATCAAGCGTTTCTCAATGTAGTATAGTGCATTCGATGCGGATTTTTAAGCTGCGTCGATCTGTGTTATCAGATTTGCGCTAGCTTAAAAATGCACCGAGATATCAACTGATATAAGTTCACACTTATATCCTCGATTTTCACCCTGAAGAATTAATTTTTTCGTTGAATAACATTGTCCATCGTCTTTGCCTTGAAAAATGGAATCTAAAAACATCTACTTTTTGCTAAATTATTTTGAAATTTTTCGAAAAAATTTTTGTCAAAATGTTTTTGGAAGCAATGTTGAGTGTACATGGAAACTCAACATACACTAATGCATCATTTTTCAAACGATCATAACTAATTTGTGTATTAAGCGTTTCTCAATGTAGTATAGTGCAATCGATGCGGATTTTTTAGCTGCGTCGATCTGTGTTATCAGATTTGCGCTAGCTTAAAAATGCACCGAGATATCAACTGATATAAGTTTACACTTATATCCTCGATTTTCACCCTGAAGAATTGATTTTTTCGTTGAATAACATTGTCTATCGTCTTTGCCTTGAAAAATGGAATCTAAAAACATCTACTTTTTGCTAAATTATTTTGAAATTTTTCGAAGAAATTTTTGTCAAAATGTTTTTGGAAGCAATGTTGAGTGTACATGGAAACTCAACATACACTAATGCATCATTTTTCAAACAATCATAACTAATTTGTGTATCAAGCGTTTCTCAATGTAGTATAGTGCATTCGATGCGGATTTTTAAGCTGCGTCGATCTGTGTTATCAGATTTGCGCTAGCTTAAAAATGCACCGAGATATCAACTGATATAAGTTCACACTTATATCCTCGATTTTCACCCTGAAGAATTAATTTTTTCGTTGAATAACATTGTCCATCGTCTTTGCCTTAAAAAAAGGAATCTAAAAACATCTACTTTTTGCTAAATTATTTTGAAATTTTTCGAAAAAATTTTTGTCAAAATGTTTTTGGAAGCAATGTTGAGTGTACATGGAAACTCAACATACACTAATGCATCATTTTTCAAACGATCATAACTAATTTTTGTATTAAGCGTTTCTCAATGTAGTATAGTGCATTCGATGCGGATTTTTAAGCTGCGTCGATCTGTGTTATCAGATTTGCGCTAGCTTAAAAATGCACCGAGATATCAACTGATATAAGTTCACACTTATATCCTCGATTTTCACCCTGAAGAATTGATTTTTTCGTTGAATAACATTGTCTATCGTCTTTGCCTTGAAAAATGGAATCTAAAAACATCTACTTTTTGCTAAATTATTTTGAAATTTTTCGAAAAAATTTTTGTCAAAATGTTTTTGGAAGCAATGTTGAGTGTACATGGAAACTCAACATACACTAATGCATCATTTTTCAAACGATCATAACTAATTTTTGTATCAAGCGTTTCTCAATGTAGTATAGTGCAATCGATGCGGATTTTTTAGCTGCGTCGATCTGTGTTATCAGATTTGCGCTAGCTTAAAAATGCACCGAGATATCAACTGATATAAGTTTACACTTATATCCTCGATTTTCACCCTGAAGAATTGATTTTTTCGTTGAATAACATTGTCTATCGTCTTTGCCTTGAAAAATGGAATCTAAAAACATCTACTTTTTGCTAAATTATTTTGAAATTTTTCGAAGAAATTTTTGTCAAAATGTTTTTGGAAGCAATGTTGAGTGTACATGGAAACTCAACATACACTAATGCATCATTTTTCAAACAATCATAACTAATTTGTGTATCAAGCGTTTCTCAATGTAGTATAGTGCATTCGATGCGGATTTTTAAGCTGCGTCGATCTGTGTTATCAGATTTGCGCTAGCTTAAAAATGCACCGAGATATCAACTGATATAAGTTCACACTTATATCCTCGATTTTCACCCTGAAGAATTAATTTTTTCGTTGAATAACATTGTCCATCGTCTTTGCCTTAAAAAAAGGAATCTAAAAACATCTACTTTTTGCTAAATTATTTTGAAATTTTTCGAAAAAATTTTTGTCAAAATGTTTTTGGAAGCAATGTTGAGTGTACATGGAAACTCAACATACACTAATGCATCATTTTTCAAACGATCATAACTAATTTGTGTATCAAGCGTTTCTCAATGTAGTATAGTGCATTCGATGCGGATTTTTAAGCTGCGTCGATCTGTGTTATCAGATTTGCGCTAGCTTAAAAATGCACCGAGATATCAACTGATATAAGTTCACACTTATATCCTCGATTTTCACCCTGAAGAATTAATTTTTTCGTTGAATAACATTGTCTATCGTCTTTGCCTTGAAAAATGGAATCTAAAAACATCTACTTTTTGCTAAATTATTTTGAAATTTTTCGAAAAAATTTTTGTCAAAATGTTTTTGGAAGCAATGTTGAGTGTACATGGAAACTCAACATACACTAATGCATCATTTTTCAAACGATCATAACTAATTTTTGTATTAAGCGTTTCTCAATGTAGTATAGTGCAATCGATGCGGATTTTTTAGCTGCGTCGATCTGTGTTATCAGATTTGCGCTAGCTTAAAAATGCACCGAGATATCAACTGATATAAGTTTACACTTATATCCTCGATTTTCACCCTGAAGAATTGATTTTTTCGTTGAATAACATTGTCTATCGTCTTTGCCTTGAAAAATGGAATCTAAAAACATCTACTTTTTGCTAAATTATTTTGAAATTTTTCGAAGAAATTTTTGTCAAAATGTTTTTGGAAGCAATGTTGAGTGTACATGGAAACTCAACATACACTAATGCATCATTTTTCAAACAATCATAACTAATTTGTGTATCAAGCGTTTCTCAATGTAGTATAGTGCATTCGATGCGGATTTTTAAGCTGCGTCGATCTGTGTTATCAGATTTGCGCTAGCTTAAAAATGCACCGAGATATCAACTGATATAAGTTCACACTTATATCCTCGATTTTCACCCTGAAGAATTAATTTTTTCGTTGAATAACATTGTCCATCGTCTTTGCCTTAAAAAAAGGAATCTAAAAACATCTACTTTTTGCTAAATTATTTTGAAATTTTTCGAAAAAATTTTTGTCAAAATGTTTTTGGAAGCAATGTTGAGTGTACATGGAAACTCAACATACACTAATGCATCATTTTTCAAACGATCATAACTAATTTGTGTATCAAGCGTTTCTCAATGTAGTATAGTGCATTCGATGCGGATTTTTAAGCTGCGTCGATCTGTGTTATCAGATTTGCGCTAGCTTAAAAATGCACCGAGATATCAACTGATATAAGTTCACACTTATATCCTCGATTTTCACCCTGAAGAATTAATTTTTTCGTTGAATAACATTGTCTATCGTCTTTGCCTTGAAAAATGGAATCTAAAAACATCTACTTTTTGCTAAATTATTTTGAAATTTTTCGAAAAAATTTTTGTCAAAATGTTTTTGGAAGCAATGTTGAGTGTACATGGAAACTCAACATACACTAATGCATCATTTTTCAAACGATCATAACTAATTTTTGTATCAAGCGTTTCTCAATGTAGTATAGTGCATTCGATGCGGATTTTTAAGCTGCGTCGATCTGTGTTATCAGATTTGCGCTAGCTTAAAAATGCACCGAGATATCAACTGATATAAGTTCACACTTATATCCTCGATTTTCACCCTGAAGAATTAATTTTTTCGTTGAATAACATTGTCCATCGTCTTTGCCTTGAAAAATGGAATCTAAAAACATCTACTTTTTGCTAAATTATTTTGAAATTTTTCGAAAAAATTTTTGTCAAAATGTTTTTGGAAGCAATGTTGAGTGTACATGGAAACTCAACATACACTAATGCATCATTTTTCAAACGATCATAACTAATTTGTGTATTAAGCGTTTTTCAATGTAGTATAGTGCAATCGATGCGGATTTTTAAGCTGCGTCGATCTGTGTTATCAGATTTGCGCTAGCTTAAAAATGCACCGAGATATCAACTGATATAAGTTCACACTTATATCCTCGATTTTCACCCTGAAGAATTAATTTTTTCGTTGAATAACATTGTCTATCGTCTTTGCCTTGAGAAATGGAATCTAAAAACATCTACTTTTTGCTAAATTATTTTGAAATTTTTCGAAAAAATTTTTGTCAAAATGTTTTTGGAAGCAATGTTGAGTGTACATGGAAACTCAACATACACTAATGCATCATTTTTCAAACGATCATAACTAATTTTTGTATCAAGCGTTTCTCAATGTAGTATAGTGCATTCGATGCGGATTTTTAAGCTGCGTCGATCTGTGTTATCAGATTTGCGCTAGCTTAAAAATGCACCGAGATATCAACTGATATAAGTTCACACTTATATCCTCGATTTTCACCCTGAAGAATTAATTTTTTCGTTGAATAACATTGTCCATCGTCTTTGCCTTGAAAAATGGAATCTAAAAACATCTACTTTTTGCTAAATTATTTTGAAATTTTTCGAAAAAATTTTTGTCAAAATGTTTTTGGAAGCAATGTTGAGTGTACATGGAAACTCAACATACACTAATGCATCATTTTTCAAACGATCATAACTAATTTGTGTATTAAGCGTTTCTCAATGTAGTATAGTGCAATCGATGCGGATTTTTAAGCTGCGTCGATCTGTGTTATCAGATTTGCGCTAGCTTAAAAATGCACCGAGATATCAACTGATATAAGTTTACACTTATATCCTCGATTTTCACCCTGAAGAATTGATTTTTTCGTTGAATAACATTGTCTATCGTCTTTGCCTTGAAAAATGGAATCTAAAAACATCTACTTTTTGCTAAATTATTTTGAAATTTTTCGAAGAAATTTTTGTCAAAATGTTTTTGGAAGCAATGTTGAGTGTACATGGAAACTCAACATACACTAATGCATCATTTTTCAAACAATCATAACTAATTTGTGTATCAAGCGTTTCTCAATGTAGTATAGTGCATTCGATGCGGATTTTTAAGCTGCGTCGATCTGTGTTATCAGATTTGCGCTAGCTTAAAAATGCACCGAGATATCAACTGATATAAGTTCACACTTATATCCTCGATTTTCACCCTGAAGAATTAATTTTTTCGTTGAATAACATTGTCTATCGTCTTTGCCTTGAGAAATGGAATCTAAAAACATCTACTTTTTGCTAAATTATTTTGAAATTTTTTGAAAAAATTTTTGTCAAAATGTTTTTGGAAGCAATGTTGAGTGTACATGGAAACTCAACATACACTAATGCATCATTTTTCAAACGATCATAACTAATTTTTGTATCAAGCGTTTCTCAATGTAGTATAGTGCATTCGATGCGGATTTTTAAGCTGCGTCGATCTGTGTTATCAGATTTGCGCTAGCTTAAAAATGCACCGAGATATCAACTGATATAAGTTCACACTTATATCCTCGATTTTCACCCTGAAGAATTAATTTTTTCGTTGAATAACATTGTCCATCGTCTTTGCCTTGAAAAATGGAATCTAAAAACATCTACTTTTTGCTAAATTATTTTGAAATTTTTCGAAAAAATTTTTGTCAAAATGTTTTTGGAAGCAATGTTGAGTGTACATGGAAACTCAACATACACTAATGCATCATTTTTCAAACGATCATAACTAATTTGTGTATTAAGCGTTTCTCAATGTAGTATAGTGCAATCGATGCGGATTTTTTAGCTGCGTCGATCTGTGTTATCAGATTTGCGCTAGCTTAAAAATGCACCGAGATATCAACTGATATAAGTTTACACTTATATCCTCGATTTTCACCCTGAAGAATTGATTTTTTCGTTGAATAACATTGTCTATCGTCTTTGCCTTGAAAAATGGAATCTAAAAACATCTACTTTTTGCTAAATTATTTTGAAATTTTTCGAAGAAATTTTTGTCAAAATGTTTTTGGAAGCAATGTTGAGTGTACATGGAAACTCAACATACACTAATGCATCATTTTTCAAACAATCATAACTAATTTGTGTATCAAGCGTTTCTCAATGTAGTATAGTGCATTCGATGCGGATTTTTAAGCTGCGTCGATCTGTGTTATCAGATTTGCGCTAGCTTAAAAATGCACCGAGATATCAACTGATATAAGTTCATACTTATATCCTCGATTTTCACCCTGAAGAATTAATTTTTTCGTTGAATAACATTGTCCATCGTCTTTGCCTTAAAAAAAGGAATCTAAAAACATCTACTTTTTGCTAAATTATTTTGAAATTTTTCGAAAAAATTTTTGTCAAAATGTTTTTGGAAGCAATGTTGAGTGTACATGGAAACTCAACATACACTAATGCATCATTTTTCGAACGATCATAACTAATTTTTGTATTAAGCGTTTCTCAATGTAGTATAGTGCATTCGATGCGGATTTTTAAGCTGCGTCGATCTGTGTTATCAGATTTGCGCTAGCTTAAAAATGCACCGAGATATCAACTGATATAAGTTCACACTTATATCCTCGATTTTCACCCTGAAGAATTGATTTTTTCGTTGAATAACATTGTCTATCGTCTTTGCCTTGAAAAATGGAATCTAAAAACATCTACTTTTTGCTAAATTATTTTGAAATTTTTCGAAAAAATTTTTGTCAAAATGTTTTTGGAAGCAATGTTGAGTGTACATGGAAACTCAACATACACTAATGCATCATTTTTCAAACGATCATAACTAATTTTTGTATCAAGCGTTTCTCAATGTAGTAAAGTGCATTCGATGCGGATTTTTAAGCTGCGTCGATCTGTGTTATCAGATTTGCGCTAGCTTAAAAATGCACCGAGATATCAACTGATATAAGTTCACACTTATATCCTCGATTTTCACCCTGAAGAATTAATTTTTTCGTTGAATAACATTGTCCATCGTCTTTGCCTTGAAAAATGGAATCTAAAAACATCTACTTTTTGCTAAATTATTTTGAAATTTTTCGAAAAAATTTTTGTCAAAATGTTTTTGGAAGCAATGTTGAGTGTACATGGAAACTCAACATACACTAATGCATCATTTTTCAAACGATCATAACTAATTTGTGTATTAAGCGTTTCTCAATGTAGTATAGTGCAATCGATGCGGATTTTTTAGCTGCGTCGATCTGTGTTATCAGATTTGCGCTAGCTTAAAAATGCACCGAGATATCAACTGATATAAGTTTACACTTATATCCTCGATTTTCACCCTGAAGAATTGATTTTTTCGTTGAATAACATTGTCTATCGTCTTTGCCTTGAAAAATGGAATCTAAAAACATCTACTTTTTGCTAAATTATTTTGAAATTTTTCGAAGAAATTTTTGTCAAAATGTTTTTGGAAGCAATGTTGAGTGTACATGGAAACTCAACATACACTAATGCATCATTTTTCAAACAATCATAACTAATTTGTGTATCAAGCGTTTCTCAATGTAGTATAGTGCATTCGATGCGGATTTTTAAGCTGCGTCGATCTGTGTTATCAGATTTGCGCTAGCTTAAAAATGCACCGAGATATCAACTGATATAAGTTCACACTTATATCCTCGATTTTCACCCTGAAGAATTAATTTTTTCGTTGAATAACATTGTCCATCGTCTTTGCCTTGAAAAATGGAATCTAAAAACATCTACTTTTTGCTAAATTATTTTGAAATTTTTCGAAAAAATTTTTGTCAAAATGTTTTTGGAAGCAATGTTGAGTGTACATGGAAACTCAACATACACTAATGCATCATTTTTCAAACGATCATAACTAATTTGTGTATTAAGCGTTTCTCAATGTAGTATAGTGCAATCGATGCGGATTTTTTAGCTGCGTCGATCTGTGTTATCAGATTTGCGCTAGCTTAAAAATGCACCGAGATATCAACTGATATAAGTTTACACTTATATCCTCGATTTTCACCCTGAAGAATTGATTTTTTCGTTGAATAACATTGTCTATCGTCTTTGCCGTGAAAAATGGAATCTAAAAACATCTACTTTTTGCTAAATTATTTTGAAATTTTTCGAAGAAATTTTTGTCAAAATGTTTTTGGAAGCAATGTTGAGTGTACATGGAAACTCAACATACACTAATGCATCATTTTTCAAACAATCATAACTAATTTGTGTATCAAGCGTTTCTCAATGTAGTATAGTGCATTCGATGCGGATTTTTAAGCTGCGTCGATCTGTGTTATCAGATTTGCGCTAGCTTAAAAATGCACCGAGATATCAACTGATATAAGTTCACACTTATATCCTCGATTTTCACCCTGAAGAATTAATTTTTTCGTTGAATAACATTGTCCATCGTCTTTGCCTTAAAAAAAGGAATCTAAAAACATCTACTTTTTGCTAAATTATTTTGAAATTTTTCGAAAAAATTTTTGTCAAAATGTTTTTGGAAGCAATGTTGAGTGTACATGGAAACTCAACATACACTAATGCATCATTTTTCAAACGATCATAACTAATTTTTGTATTAAGCGTTTCTCAATGTAGTATAGTGCATTCGATGCGGATTTTTAAGCTGCGTCGATCTGTGTTATCAGATTTGCGCTAGCTTAAAAATGCACCGAGATATCAACTGATATAAGTTCACACTTATATCCTCGATTTTCACCCTGAAGAATTGATTTTTTCGTTGAATAACATTGTCTATCGTCTTTGCCTTGAAAAATGGAATCTAAAAACATCTACTTTTTGCTAAATTATTTTGAAATTTTTCGAAAAAATTTTTGTCAAAATGTTTTTGGAAGCAATGTTGAGTGTACATGGAAACTCAACATACACTAATGCATCATTTTTCAAACGATCATAACTAATTTTTGTATTAAGCGTTTCTCAATGTAGTATAGTGCATTCGATGCGGATTTTTAAGCTGCGTCGATCTGTGTTATCAGATTTGCGCTAGCTTAAAAATGCACCGAGATATCAACTGATATAAGTTCACACTTATATCCTCGATTTTCACCCTGAAGAATTAATTTTTTCGTTGAATAACATTGTCCATCGTCTTTGCCTTGAAAAATGGAATCTAAAAACATCTACTTTTTGCTAAATTATTTTGAAATTTTTCGAAAAAATTTTTGTCAAAATGTTTTTGGAAGCAATGTTGAGTGTACATGGAAACTCAACATACACTAATGCATCATTTTTCAAACGATCATAACTAATTTGTGTATTAAGCGTTTCTCAATGTAGTTTAGTGCAATCGATGCGGATTTTTTAGCTGCGTCGATCTGTGTTATCAGATTTGCGCTAGCTTAAAAATGCACCGAGATATCAACTGATATAAGTTTACACTTATATCCTCGATTTTCACCCTGAAGAATTGATTTTTTCGTTGAATAACATTGTCTATCGTCTTTGCCTTGAAAAATGGAATCTAAAAACATCTACTTTTTGCTAAATTATTTTGAAATTTTTCGAAGAAATTTTTGTCAAAATGTTTTTGGAAGCAATGTTGAGTGTACATGGAAACTCAACATACACTAATGCATCATTTTTCAAACAATCATAACTAATTTGTGTATCAAGCGTTTCTCAATGTAGTATAGTGCATTCGATGCGGATTTTTAAGCTGCGTCGATCTGTGTTATCAGATTTGCGCTAGCTTAAAAATGCACCGAGATATCAACTGATATAAGTTCACACTTATATCCTCGATTTTCACCCTGAAGAATTAATTTTTTCGTTGAATAACATTGTCCATCGTCTTTGCCTTAAAAAAAGGAATCTAAAAACATCTACTTTTTGCTAAATTATTTTGAAATTTTTCGAAAAAATTTTTGTCAAAATGTTTTTGGAAGCAATGTTGAGTGTACATGGAAACTCAACATACACTAATGCATCATTTTTCAAACGATCATAACTAATTTTTGTATTAAGCGTTTCTCAATGTAGTATAGTGCATTCGATGCGGATTTTTAAGCTGCGTCGATCTGTGTTATCAGATTTGCGCTAGCTTAAAAATGCACCGAGATATCAACTGATATAAGTTCACACTTATATCCTCGATTTTCACCCTGAAGAATTGATTTTTTCGTTGAATAACATTGTCTATCGTCTTTGCCTTGAAAAATGGAATCTAAAAACATCTACTTTTTGCTAAATTATTTTGAAATTTTTCGAAAAAATTTTTGTCAAAATGTTTTTGGAAGCAATGTTGAGTGTACATGGAAACTCAACATACACTAATGCATCATTTTTCAAACGATCATAACTAATTTTTGTATTAAGCGTTTCTCAATGTAGTATAGTGCATTCGATGCGGATTTTTAAGCTGCGTCGATCTGTGTTATCAGATTTGCGCTAGCTTAAAAATGCACCGAGATATCAACTGATATAAGTTCACACTTATATCCTCGATTTTCACCCTGAAGAATTAATTTTTTCGTTGAATAACATTGTCCATCGTCTTTGCCTTGAAAAATGGAATCTAAAAACATCTACTTTTTGCTAAATTATTTTGAAATTTTTCGAA
Organism: Auanema rhodensis; assembly: GCA_964057225.1. NCBI lineage: Eukaryota > Metazoa > Nematoda > Chromadorea > Rhabditida > Rhabditidae > Auanema > Auanema rhodense. Next base: position 996,621 of record OZ059895.1, read on the forward strand.
AAAATTTTTGTCAAAATGTTTTTGGAAGCAATGTTGAGTGTACATGGAAACTCAACATACACTAATGCATCATTTTTCAAACGATCATAACTAATTTGTGTATTAAGCGTTTCTCAATGTAGTTTAGTGCAATCGATGCGGATTTTTTAGCTGCGTCGATCTGTGTTATCAGATTTGCGCTAGCTTAAAAATGCACCGAGATATCAACTGATATAAGTTTACACTTATATCCTCGATTTTCACCCTGAAGAATTGATTTTTTCGTTGAATAACATTGTCTATCGTCTTTGCCTTGAAAAATGGAATCTAAAAACATCTACTTTTTGCTAAATTATTTTGAAATTTTTCGAAGAAATTTTTGTCAAAATGTTTTTGGAAGCAATGTTGAGTGTACATGGAAACTCAACATACACTAATGCATCATTTTTCAAACAATCATAACTAATTTGTGTATCAAGCGTTTCTCAATGTAGTATAGTGCATTCGATGCGGATTTTTAAGCTGCGTCGATCTGTGTTATCAGATTTGCGCTAGCTTAAAAATGCACCGAGATATCAACTGATATAAGTTCACACTTATATCCTCGATTTTCACCCTGAAGAATTAATTTTTTCGTTGAATAACATTGTCCATCGTCTTTGCCTTAAAAAAAGGAATCTAAAAACATCTACTTTTTGCTAAATTATTTTGAAATTTTTCGAAAAAATTTTTGTCAAAATGTTTTTGGAAGCAATGTTGAGTGTACATGGAAACTCAACATACACTAATGCATCATTTTTCAAACGATCATAACTAATTTTTGTATTAAGCGTTTCTCAATGTAGTATAGTGCATTCGATGCGGATTTTTAAGCTGCGTCGATCTGTGTTATCAGATTTGCGCTAGCTTAAAAATGCACCGAGATATCAACTGATATAAGTTCACACTTATATCCTCGATTTTCACCCTGAAGAATTGATTTTTTCGTTGAATAACATTGTCTATCGTCTTTGCCTTGAAAAATGGAATCTAAAAACATCTACTTTTTGCTAAATTATTTTGAAATTTTTCGAAAAAATTTTTGTCAAAATGTTTTTGGAAGCAATGTTGAGTGTACATGGAAACTCAACATACACTAATGCATCATTTTTCAAACGATCATAACTAATTTTTGTATTAAGCGTTTCTCAATGTAGTATAGTGCATTCGATGCGGATTTTTAAGCTGCGTCGATCTGTGTTATCAGATTTGCGCTAGCTTAAAAATGCACCGAGATATCAACTGATATAAGTTCACACTTATATCCTCGATTTTCACCCTGAAGAATTAATTTTTTCGTTGAATAACATTGTCCATCGTCTTTGCCTTGAAAAATGGAATCTAAAAACATCTACTTTTTGCTAAATTATTTTGAAATTTTTCGAAAAAATTTTTGTCAAAATGTTTTTGGAAGCAATGTTGAGTGTACATGGAAACTCAACATACACTAATGCATCATTTTTCAAACGATCATAACTAATTTGTGTATTAAGCGTTTCTCAATGTAGTATAGTGCAATCGATGCGGATTTTTTAGCTGCGTCGATCTGTGTTATCAGATTTGCGCTAGCTTAAAAATGCACCGAGATATCAACTGATATAAGTTTACACTTATATCCTCGATTTTCACCCTGAAGAATTGATTTTTTCGTTGAATAACATTGTCTATCGTCTTTGCCTTGAAAAATGGAATCTAAAAACATCTACTTTTTGCTAAATTATTTTGAAATTTTTCGAAGAAATTTTTGTCAAAATGTTTTTGGAAGCAATGTTGAGTGTACATGGAAACTCAACATACACTAATGCATCATTTTTCAAACAATCATAACTAATTTGTGTATCAAGCGTTTCTCAATGTAGTATAGTGCATTCGATGCGGATTTTTAAGCTGCGTCGATCTGTGTTATCAGATTTGCGCTAGCTTAAAAATGCACCGAGATATCAACTGATATAAGTTCACACTTATATCCTCGATTTTCACCCTGAAGAATTAATTTTTTCGTTGAATAACATTGTCCATCGTCTTTGCCTTAAAAAAAGGAATCTAAAAACATCTACTTTTTGCTAAATTATTTTGAAATTTTTCGAAAAAATTTTTGTCAAAATGTTTTTGGAAGCAATGTTGAGTGTACATGGAAACTCAACATACACTAATGCATCATTTTTCAAACGATCATAACTAATTTTTGTATTAAGCGTTTCTCAATGTAGTATAGTGCATTCGATGCGGATTTTTAAGCTGCGTCGATCTGTGTTATCAGATTTGCGCTAGCTTAAAAATGCACCGAGATATCAACTGATATAAGTTCACACTTATATCCTCGATTTTCACCCTGAAGAATTGATTTTTTCGTTGAATAACATTGTCTATCGTCTTTGCCTTGAAAAATGGAATCTAAAAACATCTACTTTTTGCTAAATTATTTTGAAATTTTTCGAAAAAATTTTTGTCAAAATGTTTTTGGAAGCAATGTTGAGTGTACATGGAAACTCAACATACACTAATGCATCATTTTTCAAACGATCATAACTAATTTTTGTATTAAGCGTTTCTCAATGTAGTATAGTGCATTCGATGCGGATTTTTAAGCTGCGTCGATCTGTGTTATCAGATTTGCGCTAGCTTAAAAATGCACCGAGATATCAACTGATATAAGTTCACACTTATATCCTCGATTTTCACCCTGAAGAATTAATTTTTTCGTTGAATAACATTGTCCATCGTCTTTGCCTTGAAAAATGGAATCTAAAAACATCTACTTTTTGCTAAATTATTTTGAAATTTTTCGAAAAAATTTTTGTCAAAATGTTTTTGGAAGCAATGTTGAGTGTACATGGAAACTCAACATACACTAATGCATCATTTTTCGAACAATCATAACTAATTTGTGTATTAAGCGTTTCTCAATGTAGTATAGTGCATTCGATGCGGATTTTTAAGCTGCGTCGATCTGTGTTATCAGATTTGCGCTAGCTTAAAAATGCACCGAGATATCAACTGATATAAGTTCACACTTATATCCTCGATTTTCACCCTGAAGAATTAATTTTTTCGTTGAATAACATTGTCCATCGTCTTTGCCTTGAAAAATGGAATCTAAAAACATCTACTTTTTGCTAAATTATTTTGAAATTTTTCGAAAAAATTTTTGTCAAAATGTTTTTGGAAGCAATGTTGAGTGTACATGGAAACTCAACATACACTAATGCATCATTTTTCGAACGATCATAACTAATTTTTGTATTAAGCGTTTCTCAATGTAGTATAGTGCATTCGATGCGGATTTTTAAGCTGCGTCGATCTGTGTTATCAGATTTGCGCTAGCTTAAAAATGCACCGAGATATCAACTGATATAAGTTCACACTTATATCCTCGATTTTCACCCTGAAGAATTGATTTTTTCGTTGAATAACATTGTCTATCGTCTTTGCCTTGAAAAATGGAATCTAAAAACATCTACTTTTTGCTAAATTATTTTGAAATTTTTCGAAAAAATTTTTGTCAAAATGTTTTTGGAAGCAATGTTGAGTGTACATGGAAACTCAACATACACTAATGCATCATTTTTCAAACGATCATAACTAATTTTTGTATCAAGCGTTTCTCAATGTAGTAAAGTGCATTCGATGCGGATTTTTAAGCTGCGTCGATCTGTGTTATCAGATTTGCGCTAGCTTAAAAATGCACCGAGATATCAACTGATATAAGTTCACACTTATATCCTCGATTTTCACCCTGAAGAATTAATTTTTTCGTTGAATAACATTGTCCATCGTCTTTGCCTTGAAAAATGGAATCTAAAAACATCTACTTTTTGCTAAATTATTTTGAAATTTTTCGAAAAAATTTTTGTCAAAATGTTTTTGGAAGCAATGTTGAGTGTACATGGAAACTCAACATACACTAATGCATCATTTTTCAAACGATCATAACTAATTTGTGTATTAAGCGTTTCTCAATGTAGTATAGTGCAATCGATGCGGATTTTTTAGCTGCGTCGATCTGTGTTATCAGATTTGCGCTAGCTTAAAAATGCACCGAGATATCAACTGATATAAGTTTACACTTATATCCTCGATTTTCACCCTGAAGAATTGATTTTTTCGTTGAATAACATTGTCTATCGTCTTTGCCTTGAAAAATGGAATCTAAAAACATCTACTTTTTGCTAAATTATTTTGAAATTTTTCGAAGAAATTTTTGTCAAAATGTTTTTGGAAGCAATGTTGAGTGTACATGGAAACTCAACATACACTAATGCATCATTTTTCAAACAATCATAACTAATTTGTGTATCAAGCGTTTCTCAATGTAGTATAGTGCATTCGATGCGGATTTTTAAGCTGCGTCGATCTGTGTTATCAGATTTGCGCTAGCTTAAAAATGCACCGAGATATCAACTGATATAAGTTCACACTTATATCCTCGATTTTCACCCTGAAGAATTAATTTTTTCGTTGAATAACATTGTCCATCGTCTTTGCCTTAAAAAAAGGAATCTAAAAACATCTACTTTTTGCTAAATTATTTTGAAATTTTTCGAAAAAATTTTTGTCAAAATGTTTTTGGAAGCAATGTTGAGTGTACATGGAAACTCAACATACACTAATGCATCATTTTTCAAACGATCATAACTAATTTTTGTATTAAGCGTTTCTCAATGTAGTATAGTGCATTCGATGCGGATTTTTAAGCTGCGTCGATCTGTGTTATCAGATTTGCGCTAGCTTAAAAATGCACCGAGATATCAACTGATATAAGTTCACACTTATATCCTCGATTTTCACCCTGAAGAATTGATTTTTTCGTTGAATAACATTGTCTATCGTCTTTGCCTTGAAAAATGGAATCTAAAAACATCTACTTTTTGCTAAATTATTTTGAAATTTTTCGAAAAAATTTTTGTCAAAATGTTTTTGGAAGCAATGTTGAGTGTACATGGAAACTCAACATACACTAATGCATCATTTTTCAAACGATCATAACTAATTTTTGTATTAAGCGTTTCTCAATGTAGTATAGTGCATTCGATGCGGATTTTTAAGCTGCGTCGATCTGTGTTATCAGATTTGCGCTAGCTTAAAAATGCACCGAGATATCAACTGATATAAGTTCACACTTATATCCTCGATTTTCACCCTGAAGAATTAATTTTTTCGTTGAATAACATTGTCCATCGTCTTTGCCTTGAAAAATGGAATCTAAAAACATCTACTTTTTGCTAAATTATTTTGAAATTTTTCGAAAAAATTTTTGTCAAAATGTTTTTGGAAGCAATGTTGAGTGTACATGGAAACTCAACATACACTAATGCATCATTTTTCGAACAATCATAACTAATTTGTGTATTAAGCGTTTCTCAATGTAGTATAGTGCATTCGATGCGGATTTTTAAGCTGCGTCGATCTGTGTTATCAGATTTGCGCTAGCTTAAAAATGCACCGAGATATCAACTGATATAAGTTCACACTTATATCCTCGATTTTCACCCTGAAGAATTAATTTTTTCGTTGAATAACATTGTCCATCGTCTTTGCCTTGAAAAATGGAATCTAAAAACATCTACTTTTTGCTAAATTATTTTGAAATTTTTCGAAAAAATTTTTGTCAAAATGTTTTTGGAAGCAATGTTGAGTGTACATGGAAACTCAACATACACTAATGCATCATTTTTCGAACAATCATAACTAATTTGTGTATTAAGCGTTTCTCAATGTAGTATAGTGCATTCGATGCGGATTTTTAAGCTGCGTCGATCTGTGTTATTAGATTTGCGCTAGCTTAAAAATGCACCGAGATATCAACTGATATAAGTTCACACTTATATCCTCGATTTTCACCCTGAAGAATTAATTTTTTCGTTGAATAACATTGTCCATCGTCTTTGCCTTGAAAAATGGAATCTAAAAACATCTACTTTTTGCTAAATTATTTTGAAATTTTTCGAAAAAATTTTTGTCAAAATGTTTTTGGAAGCAATGTTGAGTGTACATGGAAACTCAACATACACTAATGCATCATTTTTCGAACAATCATAACTAATTTGTGTATTAAGCGTTTCTCAATGTAGTATAGTGCATTCGATGCGGATTTTTAAGCTGCGTCGATCTGTGTTATCAGATTTGCGCTAGCTTAAAAATGCACCGAGATATCAACTGATATAAGTTCACACTTATATCCTCGATTTTCACCCTGAAGAATTAATTTTTTCGTTGAATAACATTGTCCATCGTCTTTGCCTTGAAAAATGGAATCTAAAAACATCTACTTTTTGCTAAATTATTTTGAAATTTTTCGAAAAAATTTTTGTCAAAATGTTTTTGGAAGCAATGTTGAGTGTACATGGAAACTCAACATACACTAATGCATCATTTTTCAAACGATCATAACTAATTTTTGTATTAAGCGTTTCTCAATGTAGTATAGTGCATTCGATGCGGATTTTTAAGCTGCGTCGATCTGTGTTATCAGATTTGCGCTAGCTTAAAAATGCACCGAGATATCAACTGATATAAGTTCACACTTATATCCTCGATTTTCACCCTGAAGAATTAATTTTTTCGTTGAATAACATTGTCCATCGTCTTTGCCTTGAAAAATGGAATCTAAAAACATCTACTTTTTGCTAAATTATTTTGAAATTTTTCGAAAAAATTTTTGTCAAAATGTTTTTGGAAGCAATGTTGAGTGTACATGGAAACTCAACATACACTAATGCATCATTTTTCGAACAATCATAACTAATTTGTGTATTAAGCGTTTCTCAATGTAGTATAGTGCATTCGATGCGGATTTTTAAGCTGCGTCGATCTGTGTTATTAGATTTGCGCTAGCTTAAAAATGCACCGAGATATCAACTGATATAAGTTCACACTTATATCCTCGATTTTCACCCTGAAGAATTAATTTTTTCGTTGAATAACATTGTCCATCGTCTTTGCCTTGAAAAATGGAATCTAAAAACATCTACTTTTTGCTAAATTATTTTGAAATTTTTCGAAAAAATTTTTGTCAAAATGTTTTTGGAAGCAATGTTGAGTGTACATGGAAACTCAACATACACTAATGCATCATTTTTCGAACAATCATAACTAATTTGTGTATTAAGCGTTTCTCAATGTAGTATAGTGCATTCGATGCGGATTTTTAAGCTGCGTCGATCTGTGTTATCAGATTTGCGCTAGCTTAAAAATGCACCGAGATATCAACTGATATAAGTTCACACTTATATCCTCGATTTTCACCCTGAAGAATTAATTTTTTCGTTGAATAACATTGTCCATCGTCTTTGCCTTGAAAAATGGAATCTAAAAACATCTACTTTTTGCTAAATTATTTTGAAATTTTTCGAAAAAATTTTTGTCAAAATGTTTTTGGAAGCAATGTTGAGTGTACATGGAAACTCAACATACACTAATGCATCATTTTTCAAACGATCATAACTAATTTTTGTATTAAGCGTTTCTCAATGTAGTATAGTGCATTCGATGCGGATTTTTAAGCTGCGTCGATCTGTGTTATCAGATTTGCGCTAGCTTAAAAATGCACCGAGATATCAACTGATATAAGTTCACACTTATATCCTCGATTTTCACCCTGAAGAATTAATTTTTTCGTTGAATAACATTGTCCATCGTCTTTGCCTTGAAAAATGGAATCTAAAAACATCTACTTTTTGCTAAATTATTTTGAAATTTTTCGAAAAAATTTTTGTCAAAATGTTTTTGGAAGCAATGTTGAGTGTACATGGAAACTCAACATACACTAATGCATCATTTTTCGAACAATCATAACTAATTTGTGTATTAAGCGTTTCTCAATGTAGTATAGTGCATTCGATGCGGATTTTTAAGCTGCGTCGATCTGTGTTATCAGATTTGCGCTAGCTTAAAAATGCACCGAGATATCAACTGATATAAGTTCACACTTATATCCTCGATTTTCACCCTGAAGAATTAATTTTTTCGTTGAATAACATTGTCCATCGTCTTTGCCTTGAAAAATGGAATCTAAAAACATCTACTTTTTGCTAAATTATTTTGAAATTTTTCGAAAAAATTTTTGTCAAAATGTTTTTGGAAGCAATGTTGAGTGTACATGGAAACTCAACATACACTAATGCATCATTTTTCGAACAATCATAACTAATTTGTGTATTAAGCGTTTCTCAATGTAGTATAGTGCAATCGATGCGGATTTTTAAGCTGCGTCGATCTGTGTTATCAGATTTACGCTAGCTTAAAAATGCACCGAGATATCAACTGATATAAGTTCACACTTATATCCTCGATTTTCACCCTGAAGAATTGATTTTTTCGTTGAATAACATTGTCTATCGTCTTTGCCTTGAAAAATGGAATCTAAAAACATCTACTTTTTGCTAAATTATTTTGAAATTTTTCGAAAAAATTTTTGTCAAAATGTTTTTGGAAGCAATGTTGAGTGTACATGGAAACTCAACATACACTAATGCATCATTTTTCAAACGATCATAACTAATTTTTGTATCAAGCGTTTCTCAATGTAGTATAGTGCATTCGATGCGGATTTTTAAGCTGCGTCGATCTGTGTTATCAGATTTGCGCTAGCTTAAAAATGCACCGAGATATCAACTGATATAAGTTCACACTTATATCCTCGATTTTCACCCTGAAGAATTAATTTTTTCGTTGAATAACATTGTCCATCGTCTTTGCCTTGAAAAATGGAATCTAAAAACATCTACTTTTCGCTAAATTATTTTGAAATTTTTCGAAAAAATTTTTGTCAAAATGTTTTTGGAAGCAATGTTGAGTGTACATGGAAACTCAACATACACTAATGCATCATTTTTCAAACGATCATAACTAATTTTTGTATCAAGCGTTTCTCAATGTAGTATAGTACATTCGATGCGGATTTTTAAGCTGCGTCGATCTGTGTTATCAGATTTGCGCTAGCTTAAAAATGCACCGAGATATCAACTGATATAAGTTCACACTTATATCCTCGATTTTCACCCTGAAGAATTAATTTTTTCGTTGAATAACATTGTCCATCGTCTTTGCCTTGAAAAATGGAATCTAAAAACATCTACTTTTTGCTAAATTATTTCGAAATTTTTGGAAAAAATTTTTGTCAAAATGTTTTTGGAAGCAATGTTGAGTGTACATGGAAACTCAACATACACTAATGCATCATTTTTCAAACAATCATAACTAATTTGTGTATTAAGCGTTTCTCAATGTAGTATAGTGCATTCGATGCGGATTTTTAAGCTGCGTCGATCTGTGTTATCAGATTTGCGCTAGCTTAAAAATGCACCGAGATATCAACTGATATAAGTTCACACTTATATCCTCGATTTTCACCCTGAAGAATTGATTTTTTCGTTGAATAACATTGTCTATCGTCTTTGCCTTGAAAAATGGAATCTAAAAACATCTACTTTTTGCTAAATTATTTTGAAATTTTTCGAAAAAATTTTTGTCAAAATGTTTTTGGAAGCAATGTTGAGTGTACATGGAAACTCAACATACACTAATGCATCATTTTTCAAACGATCATAACTAATTTTTGTATCAAGCGTTTCTCGATGTAGTATAGTGCATTCGATGCGGATTTTTAAGCTGCGTCGATCTGTGTTATCAGATTTGCGCTAGCTTAAAAATGCACCGAGATATCAACTGATATAAGTTCACACTTATATCCTCGATTTTCACCCTGAAGAATTAATTTTTTCGTTGAATAACATTGTCCATCGTCTTTGCCTTGAAAAATGGAATCTAAAAACATCTACTTTTTGCTAAATTATTTCGAAATTTTTGGAAAAAATTTTTGTCAAAATGTTTTTGGAAGCAATGTTGAGTGTACATGGAAACTCAACATACACTAATGCATCATTTTTCAAACAATCATAACTAATTTGTGTATTAAGCGTTTCTCAATGTAGTATAGTGCATTCGATGCGGATTTTTAAGCTGCGTCGATCTGTGTTATCAGATTTGCGCTAGCTTAAAAATGCACCGAGATATCAACTGATATAAGTTCACACTTATATCCTCGATTTTCACCCTGAAGAATTGATTTTTTCGTTGAATAACATTGTCTATCGTCTTTGCCTTGAAAAATGGAATCTAAAAACATCTACTTTTTGCTAAATTATTTTGAAATTTTTCGAAAAAATTTTTGTCAAAATGTTTTTGGAAGCAATGTTGAGTGTACATGGAAACTCAACATACACTAATGCATCATTTTTCAAACGATCATAACTAATTTTTGTATCAAGCGTTTCTCGATGTAGTATAGTGCATTCGATGCGGATTTTTAAGCTGCGTCGATCTGTGTTATCAGATTTGCGCTAGCTTAAAAATGCACCGAGATATCAACTGATATAAGTTCACACTTATATCCTCGATTTTCACCCTGAAGAATTGATTTTTTCGTTGAATAACATTGTCTATCGTCTTTGCCTTGAAAAATGGAATCTAAAAACATCTACTTTTTGCTAAATTATTTTGAAATTTTTCGAAAAAATTTTTGTCAAAATGTTTTTGGAAGCAATGTTGAGTGTACATGGAAACTCAACATACACTAATGCATCATTTTTCAAACGATCATAACTAATTTTTGTATCAAGCGTTTCTCGATGTAGTATAGTGCATTCGATGCGGATTTTTAAGCTGCGTCGATCTGTGTTATCAGATTTGCGCTAGCTTAAAAATGCACCGAGATATCAACTGATATAAGTTCACACTTATATCCTCGATTTTCACCCTGAAGAATTAATTTTTTCGTTGAATAACATTGTCCATCGTCTTTGCCTTAAAAAAAGGAATCTAAAAACATCTACTTTTTGCTAAATTATTTTGAAATTTTTCGAAAAAATTTTTGTCAAAATGTTTTTGGAAGCAATGTTGAGTGTACATGGAAACTCAACATACACTAATGCATCATTTTTCAAACGATCATAACTAATTTTTGTATCAAGCGTTTCTCGATGTAGTATAGTGCATTCGATGCGGATTTTTAAGCTGCGTCGATCTGTGTTATCAGATTTGCGCTAGCTTAAAAATGCACCGAGATATCAACTGATATAAGTTCACACTTATATCCTCGATTTTCACCCTGAAGAATTAATTTTTTCGTTGAATAACATTGTCCATCGTCTTTGCCTTGAAAAATGGAATCTAAAAACATCTACTTTTTGCTAAATTATTTCGAAATTTTTGGAAAAAATTTTTGTCAAAATGTTTTTGGAAGCAATGTTGAGTGTACATGGAAACTCAACATACACTAATGCATCATTTTTCAAACAATCATAACTAATTTGTGTATTAAGCGTTTCTCAATGTAGTATAGTGCATTCGATGCGGATTTTTAAGCTGCGTCGATCTGTGTTATCAGATTTGCGCTAGCTTAAAAATGCACCGAGATATCAACTGATATAAGTTCACACTTATATCCTCGATTTTCACCCTGAAGAATTGATTTTTTCGTTGAATAACATTGTCTATCGTCTTTGCCTTGAAAAATGGAATCTAAAAACATCTACTTTTTGCTAAATTATTTTGAAATTTTTCGAAAAAATTTTTGTCAAAATGTTTTTGGAAGCAATGTTGAGTGTACATGGAAACTCAACATACACTAATGCATCATTTTTCAAACGATCATAACTAATTTTTGTATCAAGCGTTTCTCGATGTAGTATAGTGCATTCGATGCGGATTTTTAAGCTGCGTCGATCTGTGTTATCAGATTTGCGCTAGCTTAAAAATGCACCGAGATATCAACTGATATAAGTTCACACTTATATCCTCGATTTTCACCCTGAAGAATTAATTTTTTCGTTGAATAACATTGTCTATCGTCTTTGCCTTGAGAAATGGAATCTAAAAACATCTACTTTTTGCTAAATTATTTTGAAATTTTTCGAAAAAATTTTTGTCAAAATGTTTTTGGAAGCAATGTTGAGTGTACATGGAAACTCAACATACACTAATGCATCATTTTTCAAACGATCATAACTAATTTTTGTATCAAGCGTTTCTCGATGTAGTATAGTGCATTCGCTGCGGATTTTTAAGCTGCGTCGATCTGTGTTATCAGATTTGCGCTAGCTTAAAAATGCACCGAGATATCAACTGATATAAGTTCACACTTATATCCTCGATTTTCACCCTGAAGAATTAATTTTTTCGTTGAATAACATTGTCCATCGTCTTTGCCTTGAAAAATGGAATCTAAAAACATCTACTTTTTGCTAAATTATTTTGAAATTTTTGGAAAAAATTTTTGTCAAAATGTTTTTGGAAGCAATGTTGAGTGTACATGGAAACTCAACATACACTAATGCATCATTTTTCAAACAATCATAACTAATTTGTGTATTAAGCGTTTCTCAATGTAGTATAGTGCATTCGATGCGGATTTTTAAGCTGCGTCGATCTGTGTTATCAGATTTGCGCTAGCTTAAAAATGCACCGAGATATCAACTGATATAAGTTCACACTTATATCCTCGATTTTCACCCTGAAGAATTAATTTTTTCGTTGAATAACATTGTCTATCGTCTTTGCCTTGAGAAATGGAATCTAAAAACATCTACTTTTTGCTAAATTATTTTGAAATTTTTCGAAAAAATTTTTGTCAAAATGTTTTTGGAAGCAATGTTGAGTGTACATGGAAACTCAACATACACTAATGCATCATTTTTCAAACGATCATAACTAATTTTTGTATCAAGCGTTTCTCGATGTAGTATAGTGCATTCGCTGCGGATTTTTAAGCTGCGTCGATCTGTGTTATCAGATTTGCGCTAGCTTAAAAATGCACCGAGATATCAACTGATATAAGTTCACACTTATATCCTCGATTTTCACCCTGAAGAATTAATTTTTTCGTTGAATAACATTGTCCATCGTCTTTGCCTTGAAAAATGGAATCTAAAAACATCTACTTTTTGCTAAATTATTTTGAAATTTTTGGAAAAAATTTTTGTCAAAATGTTTTTGGAAGCAATGTTGAGTGTACATGGAAACTCAACATACACTAATGCATCATTTTTCAAACAATCATAACTAATTTGTGTATTAAGCGTTTCTCAATGTAGTATAGTGCATTCGATGCGGATTTTTAAGCTGCGTCGATCTGTGTTATCAGATTTGCGCTAGCTTAAAAATGCACCGAGATATCAACTGATATAAGTTCACACTTATATCCTCGATTTTCACCCTGAAGAATTAATTTTTTCGTTGAATAACATTGTCTATCGTCTTTGCCTTGAAAAATGGAATCTAAAAACATCTACTTTTTGCTAAATTATTTTGAAATTTTTCGAAAAAATTTTTGTCAAAATGTTTTTGGAAGCAATGTTGAGTGTACATGGAAACTCAACATACACTAATGCATCATTTTTCAAACGATCATAACTAATTTTTGTATCAAGCGTTTCTCAATGTAGTATAGTGCATTCGATGCGGATTTTTAAGCTGCGTCGATCTGTGTTATCAGATTTGCGCTAGCTTAAAAATGCACCGAGATATCAACTGATATAAGTTCACACTTATATCCTCGATTTTCACCCTGAAGAATTAATTTTTTCGTTGAATAACATTGTCCATCGTCTTTGCCTTAAAAAAAGGAATCTAAAAACATCTACTTTTTGCTAAATTATTTTGAAATTTTTCGAAAAAATTTTTGTCAAAATGTTTTTGGAAGCAATGTTGAGTGTACATGGAAACTCAACATACACTAATGCATCATTTTTCAAACGATCATAACTAATTTTTGTATCAAGCGTTTCTCAATGTAGTATAGTGCATTCGATGCGGATTTTTAAGCTGCGTCGATCTGTGTTATCAGATTTGCGCTAGCTTAAAAATGCACCGAGATATCAACTGATATAAGTTCACACTTATATCCTCGATTTTCACCCTGAAGAATTAATTTTTTCGTTGAATAACATTGTCCATCGTCTTTGCCTTGAAAAATGGAATCTAAAAACATCTACTTTTTGCTAAATTATTTTGAAATTTTTGGAAAAAATTTTTGTCAAAATGTTTTTGGAAGCAATGTTGAGTGTACATGGAAACTCAACATACACTAATGCATCATTTTTCAAACGATCATAACTAATTTTTGTATCAAGCGTTTCTCGATGTAGTATAGTGCATTCGATGCGGATTTTTAAGCTGCGTCGATCTGTGTTATCAGATTTGCGCTAGCTTAAAAATGCACCGAGATATCAACTGATATAAGTTCACACTTATATCCTCGATTTTCACCCTGAAGAATTAATTTTTTCGTTGAATAACATTGTCCATCGTCTTTGCCTTAAAAAAAGGAATCTAAAAACATCTACTTTTTGCTAAATTATTTTGAAATTTTTCGAAAAAATTTTTGTCAAAATGTTTTTGGAAGCAATGTTGAGTGTACATGGAAACTCAACATACACTAATGCATCATTTTTCAAACGATCATAACTAATTTTTGTATCAAGCGTTTCTCGATGTAGTATAGTGCATTCGCTGCGGATTTTTAAGCTGCGTCGATCTGTGTTATCAGATTTGCGCTAGCTTAAAAATGCACCGAGATATCAACTGATATAAGTTCACACTTATATCCTCGATTTTCACCCTGAAGAATTAATTTTTTCGTTGAATAACATTGTCCATCGTCTTTGCCTTGAAAAATGGAATCTAAAAACATCTACTTTTTGCTAAATTATTTTGAAATTTTTGGAAAAAATTTTTGTCAAAATGTTTTTGGAAGCAATGTTGAGTGTACATGGAAACTCAACATACACTAATGCATCATTTTTCAAACAATCATAACTAATTTGTGTATTAAGCGTTTCTCAATGTAGTATAGTGCATTCGATGCGGATTTTTAAGCTGCGTCGATCTGTGTTTTCAGATTTGCGCTAGCTTAAAAATGCACCGAGATATCAACTGATATAAGTTCACACTTATATCCTCGATTTTCACCCTGAAGAATTGATTTTTTCGTTGAATAACATTGTCTATCGTCTTTGCCTTGAAAAATGGAATCTAAAAACATCTACTTTTTGCTAAATTATTTTGAAATTTTTCGAAAAAATTTTTGTCAAAATGTTTTTGGAAGCAATGTTGAGTGTACATGGAAACTCAACATACACTAATGCATCATTTTTCAAACAATCATAACTAATTTGTGTATTAAGCGTTTCTCAATGTAGTATAGTGCATTCGATGCGGATTTTTAAGCTGCGTCGATCTGTGTTATCAGATTTGCGCTAGCTTAAAAATGCACCGAGATATCAACTGATATAAGTTCACACTTATATCCTCGATTTTCACCCTGAAGAATTAATTTTTTCGTTGAATAACATTGTCCATCGTCTTTGCCTTAAAAAAAGAAATCTAAAAACATCTACTTTTTGCTAAATTATTTTGAAATTTTTCGAAAAAATTTTTGTCAAAATGTTTTTGGAAGCAATGTTGAGTGTACATGGAAACTCAACATACACTAATGCATCATTTTTCAAACGATCATAACTAATTTTTGTATCAAGCGTTTCTCAATGTAGTATAGTGCATTCGATGCGGATTTTTAAGCTGCGTCGATCTGTGTTATCAGATTTGCGCTAGCTTAAAAATGCACCGAGATATCAACTGATATAAGTTCACACTTATATCCTCGATTTTCACCCTGAAGAATTAATTTTTTCGTTGAATAACATTGTCCATCGTCTTTGCCTTGAAAAATGGAATCTAAAAACATCTACTTTTTGCTAAATTATTTTGAAATTTTTGGAAAAAATTTTTGTCAAAATGTTTTTGGAAGCAATGTTGAGTGTACATGGAAACTCAACATACACTAATGCATCATTTTTCAAACAATCATAACTAATTTGTGTATTAAGCGTTTCTCAATGTAGTATAGTGCATTCGATGCGGATTTTTAAGCTGCGTCGATCTGTGTTTTCAGATTTGCGCTAGCTTAAAAATGCACCGAGATATCAACTGATATAAGTTCACACTTATATCCTCGATTTTCACCCTGAAGAATTGATTTTTTCGTTGAATAACATTGTCTATCGTCTTTGCCTTGAAAAATGGAATCTAAAAACATCTACTTTTTGCTAAATTATTTTGAAATTTTTCGAAAAAATTTTTGTCAAAATGTTTTTGGAAGCAATGTTGAGTGTACATGGAAACTCAACATACACTAATGCATCATTTTTCAAACAATCATAACTAATTTGTGTATTAAGCGTTTCTCAATGTAGTATAGTGCATTCGATGCGGATTTTTAAGCTGCGTCGATCTGTGTTATCAGATTTGCGCTAGCTTAAAAATGCACCGAGATATCAACTGATATAAGTTCACACTTATATCCTCGATTTTCACCCTGAAGAATTAATTTTTTCGTTGAATAACATTGTCCATCGTCTTTGCCTTGAAAAATGGAATCTAAAAACATCTACTTTTTGCTAAATTATTTTGAAATTTTTCGAAAAAATTTTTGTCAAAATGTTTTTGGAAGCAATGTTGAGTGTACATGGAAACTCAACATACACTAATGCATCATTTTTCAAACGATCATAACTAATTTTTGTATCAAGCGTTTCTCAATGTAGTATAGTGCATTCGATGCGGATTTTTAAGCTGCGTCGATCTGTGTTATCAGATTTGCGCTAGCTTAAAAATGCACCGAGATATCAACTGATATAAGTTCACACTTATATCCTCGATTTTCACCCTGAAGAATTAATTTTTTCGTTGAATAACATTGTCCATCGTCTTTGCCTTGAAAAATGGAATCTAAAAACATCTACTTTTTGCTAAATTATTTTGAAATTTTTCGAAAAAATTTTTGTCAAAATGTTTTTGGAAGCAATGTTGAGTGTACATGGAAACTCAACATACACTAATGCATCATTTTTCAAACAATCATAACTAATTTGTGTATTAAGCGTTTCTCAATGTAGTATAGTGCAATCGATGCGGATTTTTAAGCTGCGTCGATCTGTGTTATCAGATTTGCGCTAGCTTAAAAATGCACCGAGATATCAACTGATATAAGTTCACACTTATATCCTCGATTTTCACCCTGAAGAATTAATTTTTTCGTTGAATAACATTGTCCATCGTCTTTGCCTTAAAAAAAGGAATCTAAAAACATCTACTTTTTGCTAAATTATTTTGAAATTTTTCGAAAAAATTTTTGTCAAAATGTTTTTGGAAGCAATGTTGAGTGTACATGGAAACTCAACATACACTAATGCATCATTTTTCAAACGATCATAACTAATTTTTGTATCAAGCGTTTCTCAATGTAGTATAGTGCATTCGATGCGGATTTTTAAGCTGCGTCGATCTGTGTTATCAGATTTGCGCTAGCTTAAAAATGCACCGAGATATCAACTGATATAAGTTCACACTTATATCCTCGATTTTCACCCTGAAGAATTAATTTTTTCGTTGAATAACATTGTCCATCGTCTTTGCCTTGAAAAATGGAATCTAAAAACATCTACTTTTTGCTAAATTATTTTGAAATTTTTCGAAAAAATTTTTGTCAAAATGTTTTTGGAAGCAATGTTGAGTGTACATGGAAACTCAACATACACTAATGCATCATTTTTCAAACGATCATAACTAATTTTTGTATCAAGCGTTTCTCAATGTAGTATAGTGCATTCGATGCGGATTTTTAAGCTGCGTCGATCTGTGTTATCAGATTTGCGCTAGCTTAAAAATGCACCGAGATATCAACTGATATAAGTTCACACTTATATCCTCGATTTTCACCCTGAAGAATTAATTTTTTCGTTGAATAACATTGTCCATCGTCTTTGCCTTGAAAAATGGAATCTAAAAACATCTACTTTTTGCTAAATTATTTTGAAATTTTTCGAAAAAATTTTTGTCAAAATGTTTTTGGAAGCAATGTTGAGTGTACATGGAAACTCAACATACACTAATGCATCATTTTTCAAACAATCATAACTAATTTGTGTATTAAGCGTTTCTCAATGTAGTATAGTGCAATCGATGCGGATTTTTAAGCTGCGTCGATCTGTGTTATCAGATTTGCGCTAGCTTAAAAATGCACCGAGATATCAACTGATATAAGTTCACACTTATATCCTCGATTTTCACCCTGAAGAATTGATTTTTTCGTTGAATAACATTGTCTATCGTCTTTGCCTTGAAAAATGGAATCTAAAAAGATCTACTTTTTGCTAAATTATTTTGAAATTTTTCGAAAAAATTTTTGTCAAAATGTTTTTGGAAGCAATGTTGAGTGTACATGGAAACTCAACATACACTAATGCATCATTTTTCAAACGATCATAACTAATTTTTGTATCAAGCGTTTCTCGATGTAGTATAGTGCATTCGATGCGGATTTTTAAGCTGCGTCGATCTGTGTTATCAGATTTGCGCTAGCTTAAAAATGCACCGAGATATCAACTGATATAAGTTCACACTTATATCCTCGATTTTCACCCTGAAGAATTAATTTTTTCGTTGAATAACATTGTCCATCGTCTTTGCCTTGAAAAATGGAATCTAAAAACATCTACTTTTTGCTAAATTATTTTGAAATTTTTCGAAAAAATTTTTGTCAAAATGTTTTTGGAAGCAATGTTGAGTGTACATGGAAACTCAACATACACTAATGCATCATTTTTCAAACAATCATAACTAATTTGTGTATTAAGCGTTTCTCAATGTAGTATAGTGCAATCGATGCGGATTTTTAAGCTGCGTCGATCTGTGTTATCAGATTTGCGCTAGCTTAAAAATGCACCGAGATATCAACTGATATAAGTTCACACTTATATCCTCGATTTTCACCCTGAAGAATTGATTTTTTCGTTGAATAACATTGTCTATCGTCTTTGCCTTGAAAAATGGAATCTAAAAACATCTACTTTTTGCTAAATTATTTTGAAATTTTTCGAAAAAATTTTTGTCAAAATGTTTTTGGAAGCAATGTTGAGTGTACATGGAAACTCAACATACACTAATGCATCATTTTTCAAACGATCATAACTAATTTTTGTATCAAGCGTTTCTCGATGTAGTATAGTGCATTCGATGCGGATTTTTAAGCTGCGTCGATCTGTGTTATCAGATTTGCGCTAGCTTAAAAATGCACCGAGATATCAACTGATATAAGTTCACACTTATATCCTCGATTTTCACCCTGAAGAATTAATTTTTTCGTTGAATAACATTGTCCATCGTCTTTGCCTTGAAAAATGGAATCTAAAAACATCTACTTTTTGCTAAATTATTTTGAAATTTTTCGAAAAAATTTTTGTCAAAATGTTTTTGGAAGCAATGTTGAGTGTACATGGAAACTCAACATACACTAATGCATCATTTTTCAAACGATCATAACTAATTTTTGTATCAAGCGTTTCTCAATGTAGTATAGTGCATTCGATGCGGATTTTTAAACTGCGTCGATCTGTGTTATCAGATTTGCGCTAGCTTAAAAATGCACCGAGATATCAACTGATATAAGTTCACACTTATATCCTCGATTTTCACCCTGAAGAATTAATTTTTTCGTTGAATAACATTGTCCATCGTCTTTGCCTTGAAAAATGGAATCTAAAAACATCTACTTTTTGCTAAATTATTTTGAAATTTTTCGAAAAAATTTTTGTCAAAATGTTTTTGGAAGCAATGTTGAGTGTACATGGAAACTCAACATACACTAATGCATCATTTTTCAAACAATCATAACTAATTTGTGTATTAAGCGTTTCTCAATGTGGTATAGTGCAATCGATGCGGATTTTTAAGCTGCGTCGATCTGTGTTATCAGATTTGCGCTAGCTTAAAAATGCACCGAGATATCAACTGATATAAGTTCACACTTATATCCTCGATTTTCACCCTGAAGAATTGATTTTTTCGTTGAATAACATTGTCTATCGTCTTTGCCTTGAAAAATGGAATCTAAAAACATCTACTTTTTGCTAAATTATTTTGAAATTTTTCGAAAAAATTTTTGTCAAAATGTTTTTGGAAGCAATGTTGAGTGTACATGGAAACTCAACATACACTAATGCATCATTTTTCAAACGATCATAACTAATTTTTGTATCAAGCGTTTCTCGATGTAGTATAGTGCATTCGATGCGGATTTTTAAGCTGCGTCGATCTGTGTTATCAGATTTGCGCTAGCTTAAAAATGCACCGAGATATCAACTGATATAAGTTCACACTTATATCCTCGATTTTCACCCTGAAGAATTAATTTTTTCGTTGAATAACATTGTCCATCGTCTTTGCCTTGAAAAATGGAATCTAAAAACATCTACTTTTTGCTAAATTATTTTGAAATTTTTCGAAAAAATTTTTGTCAAAATGTTTTTGGAAGCAATGTTGAGTGTACATGGAAACTCAACATACACTAATGCATCATTTTTCAAACGATCATAACTAATTTTTGTATCAAGCGTTTCTCAATGTAGTATAGTGCATTCGATGCGGATTTTTAAACTGCGTCGATCTGTGTTATCAGATTTGCGCTAGCTTAAAAATGCACCGAGATATCAACTGATATAAGTTCACACTTATATCCTCGATTTTCACCCTGAAGAATTAATTTTTTCGTTGAATAACATTGTCCATCGTCTTTGCCTTGAAAAATGGAATCTAAAAACATCTACTTTTTGCTAAATTATTTTGAAATTTTTCGAAAAAATTTTTGTCAAAATGTTTTTGGAAGCAATGTTGAGTGTACATGGAAACTCAACATACACTAATGCATCATTTTTCAAACAATCATAACTAATTTGTGTATTAAGCGTTTCTCAATGTGGTATAGTGCAATCGATGCGGATTTTTAAGCTGCGTCGATCTGTGTTATCAGATTTGCGCTAGCTTAAAAATGCACCGAGATATCAACTGATATAAGTTCACACTTATATCCTCGATTTTCACCCTGAAGAATTGATTTTTTCGTTGAATAACATTGTCTATCGTCTTTGCCTTGAAAAATGGAATCTAAAAACATCTACTTTTTGCTAAATTATTTTGAAATTTTTCGAAAAAATTTTTGTCAAAATGTTTTTGGAAGCAATGTTGAGTGTACATGGAAACTCAACATACACTAATGCATCATTTTTCAAACGATCATAACTAATTTTTGTATCAAGCGTTTCTCGATGTAGTATAGTGCATTCGATGCGGATTTTTAAGCTGCGTCGATCTGTGTTATCAGATTTGCGCTAGCTTAAAAATGCACCGAGATATCAACTGATATAATTTCACACTTATATCCTCGATTTTCACCCTGAAGAATTAATTTTTTCGTTGAATAACATTGTCCATCGTCTTTGCCTTGAAAAATGGAATCTAAAAACATCTACTTTTTGCTAAATTATTTTGAAATTTTTCGAAAAAATTTTTGTCAAAATGTTTTTGGAAGCAATGTTGAGTGTACATGGAAACTCAACATACACTAATGCATCATTTTTCAAACAATCATAACTAATTTGTGTATTAAGCGTTTCTCAATGTAGTATAGTGCAATCGATGCGGATTTTTAAGCTGCGTCGATCTGTGTTATCAGATTTGCGCTAGCTTAAAAATGCACCGAGATATCAACTGATATAAGTTCACACTTATATCCTCGATTTTCACCCTGAAGAATTGATTTTTTCGTTGAATAACATTGTCTATCATCTTTGCCTTGAAAAATGGAATCTAAAAACATCTACTTTTTGCTAAATTATTTTGAAATTTTTCGAAAAAATTTTTGTCAAAATGTTTTTGGAAGCAATGTTGAGTGTACATGGAAACTCAACATACACTAATGCATCATTTTTCAAACGATCATAACTAATTTTTGTATTAGCTTTTCTCAATGTAGTATAGTGCATTCGATGCGGATTTTTAAGCTGCGTCGATCTGTGTTATCAGATTTGCGCTAGCTTAAAAAAGCACCGAGATATCAACTGATATAAGTTCACACTTATATCCTCGATTTTCACCCTGAAGAATTAATTTTTTCGTTGAATAACTTTGTCCATCGTCTTTGCCTTGAAAATTGGAATCTAAAAACATCTACTTTTTGCTAAATTATTTTGAAATTTTTCGAAAAAATTTTTGTCAAAATGTTTTTGGAAGCAATGTTGAGTGTACATGGAAACTCAACATACACTAATGCATCATTTTTCAAACGATCATAACTAATTTTTGTATTAAGCGTTTCTCGATGTAGTATAGTGCATTCGATGCGGATTTTTAAGCTGCGTCGATCTGTGTTATCAGATTTGCGCTAGCTTAAAAATGCACCGAGATTTTAACTGATATAAGTTCACACTTATATCCTCGATTTTCACCCTGAAGAATTAATTTTTTCGTTGAATAACATTGTCCATCGTCTTTGCCTTGAAAAATGGAATCTAAAAACATCTACTTTTCGCTAAATTATTTTGAAATTTTTCGAAAAAATTTTTGTCAAAATGTTTTTGGAAGCAATGTTGAGTGTACATGGAAACTCAACATACACTAATGCATCATTTTTCAAACGATCATAACTAATTTTTGTATCAAGCGTTTCTTGATGTAGTATAGTGCATTCGATGCGGATTTTTAAGCTGCGTCGATCTGTGTTATCAGATTTGCGCTAGCTTAAAAATGCACCGAGATTTTAACTGATATAAGTTCACACTTATATCCTCAATTTTCACCCTGAAGAATTAATTTTTTCGTTGAATAACATTGTCCATCGTCTTTGCCTTGAAAAATGGAATCTAAAAACATCTACTTTTTGCTAAATTATTTTGAAATTTTTCGAAAAAATTTTTGTCAAAATGTTTTTGGAAGCAATGTTGAGTGTACATAGAAACTCAACATACACTAATGCATCATTTTTCAAACGATCATAACTAATTTGTGTATTAAGCGTTTCTCGATGTAGTATAGTGCATTCGATGCGGATTTTTAAGCTGCGTCGATCTGTGTTATCAGATTTGCGCTAGCTTAAAAATGCACCGAGATTTTAACTGATATAAGTTCACACTTATATCCTCGATTTTCACCCTAAAGAATTAATTTTTTCGTTGAATAACATTGTCCATCGTCTTTGCCTTGAAAAATGGAATCTAAAAACATCTACTTTTCGCTAAATTATTTTGAAATTTTTCGAAAAAATTTTTGTCAAAATGTTTTTGGAAGCAATGTTGAGTGTACATGGAAACTCAACATACACTAATGCATCATTTTTCAAACGATCATAACTAATTTTTGTATCAAGCGTTTCTCGATGTAGTATAGTGCATTCGATGCGGATTTTTAAGCTGCGTCGATCTGTGTTATCAGATTTGCGCTAGCTTAAAAATGCACCGAGATATCAACTGATATAAGTTCACACTTATATCCTCGATTTTCACCCTGAAGAATTAATTTTTTCGTTGAATAACATTGTCCATCGTCTTTGCCTTGAAAAATGGAATCTAAAAACATCTACTTTTTGCTAAATTATTTTGAAATTTTTCGAAAAAATTTTTGTCAAAATGTTTTTGGAAGCAATGTTGAGTGTACATGGAAACTCAACATACACTAATGCATCATTTTTCAAACGATCATAACTAATTTGTGTATTAAGCGTTTCTCAATGTAGTATAGTGCATTCGATGCGGATTTTTAAGCTGCGTCGATCTGTGTTATCAGATTTGCGCTAGCTTAAAAATGCACCGAGATATCAACTGATATAAGTTCACACTTATATCCTCGATTTTCACCCTGAAGAATTAATTTTTTCGTTGAATAACATTGTCCATCGTCTTTGCCTTGAAAATTGGAATCTAAAAACATCTACTTTTTGCTAAATTATTTTGAAATTTTTCGAAAAAATTTTTGTCAAAATGTTTTTGGAAGCAATGTTGAGTGTACATGGAAACTCAACATACACTAATGCATCATTTTTCAAACAATCATAACTAATTTTTGTATTAGCTTTTCTCAATGTAGTATAGTGCATTCGATGCGGATTTTTAAGCTGCGTCGATCTGTGTTATCAGATTTGCGCTAGCTTAAAAATGCACCGAGATATCAACTGATATAAGTTCACACTTATATCCTCGATTTTCACCCTGAAGAATTAATTTTTTCGTTGAATAACTTTGTCCATCGTCTTTGCCTTGAAAATTGGAATCTAAAAACATCTACTTTTTGCTAAATTATTTAGAAATTTTTCGAAAAAATTTTTGTCAAAATGTTTTTGGAAGCAATGTTGAGTGTACATGGAAACTCAACATACACTAATGCATCATTTTTCAAACGATCATAACTAATTTTTGTATTAGCTTTTCTCAATGTAGTATAGTGCATTCGATGCGGATTTTTAAGCTGCGTCGATCTGTGTTATCAGATTTGCGCTAGCTTAAAAATGCACCGAGATATCAACTGATATAAGTTCACACTTATATCCTCGATTTTCACCCTGAAGAATTAATTTTTTCGTTGAATAACATCGTCCATCGTCTTTGCTATGAAAAATGGAGTCTAAAAACATCTACTTTTTGCTAAATTATTTTGAAATTTTTCGAAAAAATTTTTGTCAAAATGTTTTTGGAAGCAATGTTGAGTGTACATGGAAACTCAACATACACTAATGCATCATTTTTCAAACGATCATAACTAATTTTTGTATTAAGCGTTTCTCGATGTAGTATAGTGCATTCGATGCGGATTTTTAAGCTGCGTCGATCTGTGTTATCAGATTTGCGCTAGCTTAAAAATGCACCGAGATTTTAACTGATATAAGTTCACACTTATATCCTCAATTTTCACCCTGAAGAATTAATTTTTTCGTTGAATAACATTGTCCATCGTCTTTGCCTTGAAAAATGGAATCTAAAAACATCTACTTTTTGCTAAATTATTTTGAAATTTTTCGAAAAAATTTTTGTCAAAATGTTTTTGGAAGCAATGTTGAGTGTACATAGAAACTCAACATACACTAATGCATCATTTTTCAAACGATCATAACTAATTTGTGTATTAAGCGTTTCTCAATGTAGTATAGTGCATTCGATGCGGATTTTTAAGCTGCGTCGATCTGTGTTATCAGATTTGCGCTAGCTTAAAAATGCACCGAGATATCAACTGATATAAGTTCACACTTATATCCTCGATTTTCACCCTGAAGAATTAATTTTTTCGTTGAATAACATTGTCCATCGTCTTTGCCTTGAAAATTGAAATCTAAAAACATCTACTTTTTGCTAAATTATTTTGAAATTTTTCGAAAAAATTTTTGTCAAAATGTTTTTGGAAGCAATGTTGAGTGTACATGGAAACTCAACATACACTAATGCATCATTTTTCAAACGATCATAACTGATTTTTGTATTGAGCGTTTCTCGATGTAGTATAGTGCATTCGATGCGGATTTTTAAGCTGCGTCGATCTGTGTTATCAGATTTGCGCTAGCTTAAAAATGCACCGAGATTTTAACTGATATAAGTTCACACTTATATCCTCGATTTTCACCCTGAAGAATTAATTTTTTCGTTGAATAACATTGTCCATCGTCTTTGCCTTGAAAATTGGAATCTAAAAACATCTACTTTTTGCTAAATTATTTTGAAATTTTTCGAAAAAATTTTTGTCAAAATGTTTTTGGAAGCAATGTTGAGTGTACATGGAAACTCAACATACACTAATGCATCATTTTTCAAACGATCATAACTAATTTTTGTATTAGCTTTTCTCAATGTAGTATAGTGCATTCGATGCGGATTGTTAAGCTGCGTCGATCTGTGTTATCAGATTTGCGCTAGCTTAAAAATGCACCGAGATATCAACTGATATAAGTTCACACTTATATCCTCGATTTTCACCCTGAAGAATTAATTTTTTCGTTGAATAACATCGTCCATCGTCTTTGCCTTGAAAAATGGAATCTAAAAACATCTACTTTTTGCTAAATTATTTTGAAATTTTTCGAAAAAATTTTTGTCAAAATGTTTTTGGAAGCAATGTTGAGTGTACATGGAAACTCAACATACACTAATGCATCATTTTTCAAACGATCATAACTAATTTTTGTATTAAGCGTTTCTCGATGTAGTATAGTGCATTCGATGCGGATTTTTAAGCTGCGTCGATCTGTGTTATCAGATTTGCGCTAGCTTAAAAATGCACCGAGATATCAACTGATATAAGTTCACACTTATTTCCTCGATTTTCACCCTGAAGAATTAAGTTTTTCGTTGAATAATATTGTCCATCGTCTTTGCCTTGAAAAATGGAATCTAAAAACATCTACTTTTTGCTAAATTATTTTGAAATTTTTCGAAAAAATTTTTGTCAAAATGTTTTTGGAAGCAATGTTGAGTGTACATGGAAACTCAACATACACTAATGCATCATTTTTCAAACGATCATAACTAATTTTTGTATTAAACGTTTCTCAATGTAGTATAATGCATTCGATGCGGATTTTTAAGCTGCGTCGATCTGTGTTATCAGATTTGCGCTAGCTTAAAAATGCACCGAGATATCAACTGATATAAGTTCACACTTATTTCCTCGATTTTCACCCTGAAGAATTAAGTTTTTCGTTGAATAATATTGTCCATCGTCTTTGCCTTGAAAAATGGAATCTAAAAACATCTACTTTTTGCTAAATTATTTTGAAATTTTTCGAAAAAATTTTTGTCAAAATGTTTTTGGAAGCAATGTTGAGTGTACATGGAAACTCAACATACACTAATGCATCATTTTTCAAACGATCATAACTAATTTTTGTATTAAACGTTTCTCAATGTAGTATAATGCATTCGATGCGGATTTTTAAGCTGCGTCGATCTGTGTTATCAGATTTGCGCTAGCTTAAAAATGCACCGAGATATCAACTGATATAAGTTCACACTTATATCCTCGATTTTCACCCTGAAGAATTAATTTTTTCGTTGAATAACATTGTCCATCGTCTTTGCCTTGAAAAATGGAATCTAAAAACATCTACTTTTTGCTAAATTATTTTGAAATTTTTCGAAAAAATTTTTGTCAAAATGTTTTTGGAAGCAATGTTGAGTGTACATGGAAACTCAACATACACTAATGCATCATTTTTCAAACGATCATAACTAATTTGTGTATTAAGCGTTTCTTAATGTAGTATAGTGCATTCGATGCGGATTTTTAAGCTGCGTCGATCTGTGTTATCAGATTTGCGCTAGCTTAAAAATGCACCGAGATATCAACTGATATAAGTTCACACTTATATCCTCGATTTTCACCCTGAAGAATTAATTTTTTCGTTGAATAATATTGTCCATCGTCTTTGCCTTGAAAAATGGAATCTTAAAACATCTACTTTTTGCTAAATTATTTTGAAATTTTTCGAAAAAATTTTTGTCAAAATGTTTTTGGAAGCAATGTTGAGTGTACATGGAAACTCAACATACACTAATGCATCATTTTTCAAACGATCATAACTAATTTTTGTATTAAACGTTTCTCAATGTAGTATAGTGCATTCGATGCGGATTTTTAAACTGCGTCGATCTGTGTTATCAGATTTGCGCTAGCTTAAAAATGCACCGAGATATCAACTGATATAAGTTCACACTTATATCCTCGATTTTCACCCTGAAGAATTAATTTTTTCGTTGAATAACATTGTCCATCGTCTTTGCCTTGAAAATTGAAATCTAAAAACATCTACTTTTTGCTAAATTATTTTGAAATTTTTCGAAAAAATTTTTGTCAAAATGTTTTTGGAAGCAATGTTGAGTGTACATAGAAACTCAACATACACTAATGCATCATTTTTCAAACGATCATAACTAATTTGTGTATTAAGCGTTTCTTAATGTAGTATAGTGCATTCGATGCGGATTTTTAAGCTGCGTCGATCTGTGTTATCAGATTTGCGCTAGCTTAAAAATGCACCGAGATATCAACTGATATAAGTTCACACTTATATCCTCGATTTTCACCCTGAAGAATTAATTTTTTCGTTGAATAATATTGTCCATCGTCTTTGCCTTGAAAAATGGAATCTTAAAACATCTACTTTTTGCTAAATTATTTTGAAATTTTTCGAAAAAATTTTTGTCAAAATGTTTTTGGAAGCAATGTTGAGTGTACATGGAAACTCAACATACACTAATGCATCATTTTTCAAACGATCATAACTAATTTTTGTATTAAACGTTTCTCAATGTAGTATAGTGCATTCGATGCGGATTTTTAAACTGCGTCGATCTGTGTTATCAGATTTGCGCTAGCTTAAAAATGCACCGAGATATCAACTGATATAAGTTCACACTTATATCCTCGATTTTCACCCTGAAAAATTAATTTTTTCGTTGAATAACATTGTCCATCGTCTTTGCCTTGAAAAATGGAATCTAAAAACATCTACTTTTTGCTAAATTATTTTGAAATTTTTCGAAAAAATTTTTGTCAAAATGTTTTTGGAAGCAATGTTGAGTGTACATAGAAACTCAACATACACTAATGCATCATTTTTCAAACGATCATAACTAATTTGTGTATTAAGCGTTTCTCAATGTAGTATAGTGCATTCGATGCGGATTTTTAAGCTGCGTCGATCTGTGTTATCAGATTTGCGCTAGCTTAAAAATGCACCGAGATATCAACTGATATAAGTTCACACTTATATCCTCGATTTTCACCCTGAAGAATTAATTTTTTCGTTGAATAACATTGTCCATCGTCTTTGCCTTGAAAATTGAAATCTAAAAACATCTACTTTTTGCTAAATTATTTTGAAATTTTTCGAAAAAATTTTTGTCAAAATGTTTTTGGAAGCAATGTTGAGTGTACATGGAAACTCAACATACACTAATGCATCATTTTTCAAACGATCATAACTGATTTTTGTATTGAGCGTTTCTCGATGTAGTATAGTGCATTCGATGCGGATTTTTAAGCTGCGTCGATCTGTGTTATCAGATTTGCGCTAGCTTAAAAATGCACCGAGATTTTAACTGATATAAGTTCACACTTATATCCTCGATTTTCACCCTGAAGAATTAATTTTTTCGTTGAATAACATTGTCCATCGTCTTTGCCTTGAAAATTGGAATCTAAAAACATCTACTTTTTGCTAAATTATTTTGAAATTTTTCGAAAAAATTTTTGTCAAAATGTTTTTGGAAGCAATGTTGAGTGTACATGGAAACTCAACATACACTAATGCATCATTTTTCAAACGATCATAACTAATTTTTGTATTAGCTTTTCTCAATGTAGTATAGTGCATTCGATGCGGATTGTTAAGCTGCGTCGATCTGTGTTATCAGATTTGCGCTAGCTTAAAAATGCACCGAGATATCAACTGATATAAGTTCACACTTATATCCTCGATTTTCACCCTGAAGAATTAATTTTTTCGTTGAATAACATCGTCCATCGTCTTTGCCTTGAAAAATGGAATCTAAAAACATCTACTTTTTGCTAAATTATTTTGAAATTTTTCGAAAAAATTTTTGTCAAAATGTTTTTGGAAGCAATGTTGAGTGTACATGGAAACTCAACATACACTAATGCATCATTTTTCAAACGATCATAACTAATTTTTGTATTAAGCGTTTCTCGATGTAGTATAGTGCATTCGATGCGGATTTTTAAGCTGCGTCGATCTGTGTTATCAGATTTGCGCTAGCTTAAAAATGCACCGAGATATCAACTGATATAAGTTCACACTTATTTCCTCGATTTTCACCCTGAAGAATTAAGTTTTTCGTTGAATAATATTGTCCATCGTCTTTGCCTTGAAAAATGGAATCTAAAAACATCTACTTTTTGCTAAATTATTTTGAAATTTTTCGAAAAAATTTTTGTCAAAATGTTTTTGGAAGCAATGTTGAGTGTACATGGAAACTCAACATACACTAATGCATCATTTTTCAAACGATCATAACTAATTTTTGTATTAAACGTTTCTCAATGTAGTATAATGCATTCGATGCGGATTTTTAAGCTGCGTCGATCTGTGTTATCAGATTTGCGCTAGCTTAAAAATGCACCGAGATATCAACTGATATAAGTTCACACTTATTTCCTCGATTTTCACCCTGAAGAATTAAGTTTTTCGTTGAATAATATTGTCCATCGTTTTTGCCTTGAAAAATGGAATCTAAAAACATCTACTTTTTGCTAAATTATTTTGAAATTTTTCGAAAAAATTTTTGTCAAAATGTTTTTGGAAGCAATGTTGAGTGTACATGGAAACTCAACATACACTAATGCATCATTTTTCAAACGATCATAACTAATTTTTGTATTAAACGTTTCTCAATGTAGTATAATGCATTCGATGCGGATTTTTAAGCTGCGTCGATCTGTGTTATCAGATTTGCGCTAGCTTAAAAATGCACCGAGATATCAACTGATATAAGTTCACACTTATATCCTCGATTTTCACCCTGAAGAATTAATTTTTTCGTTGAATAACATTGTCCATCGTCTTTGCCTTGAAAAATGGAATCTAAAAACATCTACTTTTTGCTAAATTATTTTGAAATTTTTCGAAAAAATTTTTGTCAAAATGTTTTTGGAAGCAATGTTGAGTGTACATGGAAACTCAACATACACTAATGCATCATTTTTCAAACGATCATAACTAATTTGTGTATTAAGCGTTTCTTAATGTAGTATAGTGCATTCGATGCGGATTTTTAAGCTGCGTCGATCTGTGTTATCAGATTTGCGCTAGCTTAAAAATGCACCGAGATATCAACTGATATAAGTTCACACTTATATCCTCGATTTTCACCCTGAAGAATTAATTTTTTCGTTGAATAATATTGTCCATCGTCTTTGCCTTGAAAAATGGAATCTTAAAACATCTACTTTTTGCTAAATTATTTTGAAATTTTTCGAAAAAATTTTTGTCAAAATGTTTTTGGAAGCAATGTTGAGTGTACATGGAAACTCAACATACACTAATGCATCATTTTTCAAACGATCATAACTAATTTTTGTATTAAACGTTTCTCAATGTAGTATAGTGCATTCGATGCGGATTTTTAAACTGCGTCGATCTGTGTTATCAGATTTGCGCTAGCTTAAAAATGCACCGAGATATCAACTGATATAAGTTCACACTTATATCCTCGATTTTCACCCTGAAAAATTAATTTTTTCGTTGAATAACATTGTCCATCGTCTTTGCCTTGAAAAATGGAATCTAAAAACATCTACTTTTTGCTAAATTATTTTGAAATTTTTCGAAAAAATTTTTGTCAAAATGTTTTTGGAAGCAATGTTGAGTGTACATGGAAACTCAACATACACTAATGCATCATTTTTCAAACGATCATAACTAATTTTTGTATTAAGCGTTTCTCGATGTAGTATAGTGCATTCGATGCGGATTTGTAAGCTGCGTCGATCTGTGTTATCAGATTTGTGCTAGCTTCAAAATGCACCGAGATATCAACTGATATAAGTTCACACTTATATCCTCGATTTTCACCCTGAAGAATTAATTTTTTCGTTGAATAACATTGTCCATCGTCTTTGCCTTGAAAATTGGAATCTAAAAACATCTACTTTTTGCTAAATTATTTTGAAATTTCTCGAAAAAATTTTTGTCAAAATGTTTTTGGAAGCAATGTTGAGTGTACATGGAAACTCAACATACACTAATGCATCATTTTTCAAACGATCATAACTAATTTTTGTATTAGCTTTTCTCAATGTAGTATAGTGCATTCGATGCGGATTTTTAAGCTGCGTCGATCTGTGTTATCAGATTTGCGCTAGCTTAAAAATGCACCGAGATATCAACTGATATAAGTTCACACTTATATCCTCGATTTTCACCCTGAAGAATTAATTTTTTCGTTGAATACCATCGTCCATCGTCTTTACCTTGAAAAATGGAATCTAAAAACATCTACTTTTTGCTAAATTATTTTGAAATTTTTCGAAAAAATTTTTGTCAAAATGTTTTTGGAAGCAATGTTGAGTGTACATGGAAACTCAACATACACTAATGCATCATTTTTCAAACGATCATAACTAATTTTTGTATTAAGCGTTTCTCGATGTAGTATAGTGCATTCGATGCGGATTTTTAAGCTGCGTCGATCTGTGTTATCAGATTTGCGCTAGCTTAAAAATGCACCGAGATATCAACTGATATAAGTTCACACTTATATCCTCGATTTTCACCCTGAAGAATTAATTTTTTCGTTGAATACCATCGTCCATCGTCTTTGCCTTGAAAAATGGAATCTAAAAACATCTACTTTTTGCTAAATTATTTTGAAATTTTTCGAAAAAATTTTTGTCAAAATGTTTTTGGAAGCAATGTTGAGTGTACATGGAAACTCAACATACACTAATGCATCATTTTTCAAACGATCATAACTAATTTTTGTATTAAGCGTTTCTCGATGTAGTATAGTGCATTCGATGCGGATTTTTAAGCTGCGTCGATCTGTGTTATCAGATTTGCGCTAGCTTAAAAATGCACCGAGATTTTAACTGATATAAGTTCACACTTATATCCTCGATTTTCACCCTGAAGAATTAATTTTTTCGTTGAATAACATTGTCCATCGTCTTTGCCTTGAAAAATGGAATCTAAAAACATCTACTTTTTGCTGAATTATTTTGAAATTTTTCGAAAAAATTTTTGTCAAAATGTTTTTGGAAGCAATGTTGAGTGTACATGGAAACTCAACATACACTAATGCATCATTTTTCAAACGATCATAACTAATTTGTGTATTAAGCGTTTCTCAATGTAGTATAGTGCATTCGATGCGGATTTTTAAGCTGCGTCGATCTGTGTTATCAGATTTGCGCTAGCTTAAAAATGCACCGAGATATCAACTGATATAAGTTCACACTTATATCCTCGATTTTCACCCTGAAGAATTAATTTTTTCGTTGAATAACATCGTCCATCGTCTTTGCCTTGAAAAATGGAATCTAAAAACATCTACTTTTTGCTAAATTATTTCGAAATTTTTCGAAAAAATTTTTGTCAAAATGTTTTTGGAAGCAATGTTGAGTGTACATGGAAACTCAACATACACTAATGCATCATTTTTCAAACGATCATAACTAATTTTTGTATTAAGCGTTTCTCGATGTAGTATAGTGCATTCGATGCGGATTTTTAAGCTGCGTCGATCTGTGTTATCAGATTTGCGCTAGCTTAAAAATGCACCGAGATATCAACTGATATAAGTTCACACTTATATCCTCGATTTTCACCCTGAAGAATTAATTTTTTCGTTGAATAACATTGTCCATCGTCTTTGCCTTGAAAAATGGAATCTAAAAACATCTACTTTTTGCTAAATTATTTTGAAATTTTTCGAAAAAATTTTTGTCAAAATGTTTTTGGAAGCAATGTTGAGTGTACATGGAAACTCAACATACACTAATGCATCATTTTTCAAACGATCATAACTAATTTTTGTATCAAGCGTTTCTCGATGTAGTATAGTGCATTCGATGCGGATTTTTAAGCTGCGTCGATCTGTGTTATCAGATTTGCGCTAGCTTAAAAATGCACCGAGATTTTAACTGATATAAGTTCACACTTATATCCTCGATTTTCACCCTGAAGAATTAATTTTTTCGTTGAATAACATTGTCCATCGTCTTTGCCTTGAAAAATGGAATCTAAAAACATCTACTTTTTGCTAAATTATTTTGAAATTTTTCGAAAAAATTTTTGTCAAAATGTTTTTGGAAGCAATGTTGAGTGTACATGGAAACTCAACATACACTAATGCATCATTTTTCAAACGATCATAACTAATTTGTGTATTAAGCGTTTCTCAATGTAGTATAGTGCATTCGATGCGGATTTTTAAGCTGCGTCGATCTGTGTTATCAGATTTGCGCTAGCTTAAAAATGCACCGAGATATCAACTGATATAAGTTCACACTTATATCCTCGATTTTCACCCTGAAGAATTAATTTTTTCGTTGAATAACATCGTCCATCGTCTTTGCCTTGAAAAATGGAATCTAAAAACATCTACTTTTTGCTAAATTATTTTGAAATTTTTCGAAAAAATTTTTGTCAAAATGTTTTTGGAAGCAATGTTGAGTGTACATGGAAACTCAACATACACTAATGCATCATTTTTCAAACGATCATAACTAATTTTTGTATTAGCTTTTCTCAATGTAGTATAGTGCATTCGATGCGGATTTTTAAGCTGTGTCGATCTGTGTTATCAGATTTGCGCTAGCTTAAAAATGCACCGAGATATCAACTGATATAAGTTCACACTTATATCCTCGATTTTCACCCTGAAGAATTAATTTTTTCGTTGAATAACATCGTCCATCGTCTTTGCCTTAAAAAATGGAATCTAAAAACATCTACTTTTTGCTAAACTATTTTGAAATTTTTCGAAAAAATTTTTGTCAAAATGTTTTTGGAAGCAATGTTGAGTGTACATGGAAACTCAACATACACTAATGCATCGTTTTTCAAACGATCATAACTAATTTTTGTATTAAGCTTTTCTCAATGTAGTATAGTGCATTCGATGCGGATTTTTAAGCTGTGTCGATCTGTGTTATCAGATTTGCGCTAGCTTAAAAATGCACCGAGATATCAACTGATATAAGTTCACACTTATATCCTCGATTTTCACCCTGAAGAATTAATTTTTTCGTTGAATAACATCGTCCATCGTCTTTGCCTTGAAAAATGGAATCTAAAAACATCTACTTTTTGCTAAATTATTTCGAAATTTTTCGAAAAAATTTTTGTCAAAATGTTTTTGGAAGCAATGTTGAGTGTACATGGAAACTCAACATACACTAATGCATCATTTTTCAAACGATCATAACTAATTTTTGTATTAAGCGTTCCTCGATGTAGTATAGTGCATTCGATGCGGATTTTTAAGCTGCGTCGATCTGTGTTATCAGATTTGCGCTAGCTTAAAAATGCACCGAGATTTTAACTGATATAAGTTCACACTTATATCCTCGATTTTCACCCTGAAGAATTAATTTTTTCGTTGAATAACATTGTCCATCGTCTTTGCCTTGAAAAATGGAATCTAAAAACATCTACTTTTTGCTAAATTATTTTGAAATTTTTCGAAAAAATTTTTGTCAAAATGTTTTTGGAAGCAATGTTGAGTGTACATGGAAACTCAACATACACTAATGCATCATTTTTCAAACGATCATAACTAATTTGTGTATTAAGCGTTTCTCAATGTAGTATAGTGCATTCGATGCGGATTTTTAAGCTGCGTCGATCTGTGTTATCAGATTTGCGCTAGCTTAAAAATGCACCGAGATTTTAACTGATATAAGTTCACACTTATATCCTCGATTTTCACCCTGAAGAATTAATTTTTTCGTTGAATAACATCGTCCATCGTCTTTGCCTTGAAAAATGGAATCTAAAAACATCTACTTTTTGCTAAATTATTTCGAAATTTTTCGAAAAAATTTTTGTCAAAATGTTTTTGGAAGCAATGTTGAGTGTACATGGAAACTCAACATACACTAATGCATCATTTTTCAAACGATCATAACTAATTTTTGTATTAAGCGTTCCTCGATGTAGTATAGTGCATTCGATGCGGATTTTTAAGCTGCGTCGATCTGTGTTATCAGATTTGCGCTAGCTTAAAAATGCACCGAGATTTTAACTGATATAAGTTCACACTTATATCCTCGATTTTCACCCTGAAGAATTAATTTTTTCGTTGAATAACATTGTCCATCGTCTTTGCCTTGAAAAATGGAATCTAAAAACATCTACTTTTTGCTAAATTATTTTGAAATTTTTCGAAAAAATTTTTGTCAAAATGTTTTTGGAAGCAATGTTGAGTGTACATGGAAACTCAACATACACTAATGCATCATTTTTCAAACGATCATAACTAATTTTTGTATCAAGCGTTTCTCGATGTAGTATAGTGCATTCGATGCGGATTTTTAAGCTGCGTCGATCTGTGTTATCAGATTTGCGCTAGCTTAAAAATGCACCGAGATTTTAACTGATATAAGTTCACACTTATATCCTCGATTTTCACCCTGAAGAATTAATTTTTTCGTTGAATAACATTGTCCATCGTCTTTGCCTTAAAAAATGGAATCTAAAAACATCTACTTTTTGCTAAATTATTTTGAAATTTTTCGAAAAAATTTTTGTCAAAATGTTTTTGGAAGCAATGTTGAGTGTACATGGAAACTCAACATACACTAATGCATCATTTTTCAAACGATCATAACTAATTTGTGTATTAAGCGTTTCTCAATGTAGTATAGTGCATTCGATGCGGATTTTTAAGCTGCGTCGATCTGTGTTATCAGATTTGCGCTAGCTTAAAAATGCACCGAGATATCAACTGATATAAGTTCACACTTATATCCTCGATTTTCACCCTGAAGAATTAATTTTTTCGTTGAATAACATCGTCCATCGTCTTTGCCTTGAAAAATGGAATCTAAAAACATCTACTTTTTGCTAAATTATTTTGAAATTTTTCGAAAAAATTTTTGTCAAAATGTTTTTGGAAGCAATGTTGAGTGTACATGGAAACTCAACATACACTAATGCATCATTTTTCAAACGATCATAACTAATTTTTGTATTAGCTTTTCTCAATGTAGTTGAGTGCATTCGATGCGGATTTTTAAGCTGTGTCGATCTGTGTTATCAGATTTGCGCTAGCTTAAAAATGCACCGAGATATCAACTGATATAAGTTCACACTTATATCCTCGATTTTCACCCTGAAGAATTAATTTTTTCGTTGAATAACATCGTCCATCGTCTTTGCCTTAAAAAATGGAATCTAAAAACATCTACTTTTTGCTAAACTATTTTGAAATTTTTCGAAAAAATTTTTGTCAAAATGTTTTTGGAAGCAATGTTGAGTGTACATGGAAACTCAACATACACTAATGCATCGTTTTTCAAACGATCATAACTAATTTTTGTATTAAGCTTTTCTCAATGTAGTATAGTGCATTCGATGCGGATTTTTAAGCTGTGTCGATCTGTGTTATCAGATTTGCGCTAGCTTAAAAATGCACCGAGATATCAACTGATATAAGTTCACACTTATATCCTCGATTTTCACCCTGAAGAATTAATTTTTTCGTTGAATAACATCGTCCATCGTCTTTGCCTTGAAAAATGGAATCTAAAAACATCTACTTTTTGCTAAATTATTTTGAAATTTTTCGAAAAAATTTTTGTCAAAATGTTTTTGGAAGCAATGTTGAGTGTACATGGAAACTCAACATACACTAATGCATCATTTTTCAAACGATCATAACTAATTTGTGTATTAAGCGTTTCTCAATGTAGTCAAGTGCATTCGATGCGGATTTTTAAGCTGCGTCGATCTGTGTTATCAGATTTGCGCTAGCTTAAAAATGCACCGAGATATCAACTGATATAAGTTCACACTTATATCCTCGATTTTCACGCTGAAGAATTAATTTTTTCGTTGAATAACATTGTCCATCGTCTTTGCCTTGAAAAAAGGAATCTAAAAATATCTACTTTTTGCTAAATTATTTTGAAATTTTTCGAAAAAATTTTTGTCAAAATGTTTTTGGAAGCAATGTTGAGTGTACATGGAAACTCAACATACACTAATGCATCATTTTTCAAACGATCATAACTAATTTTTGTATTAAGCTTTTCTCAATGTAGTATAGTGCATTCGATGCGGATTTTTAAGCTGTGTCGATCTGTGTTATCAGATTTGCGCTAGCTTAAAAATGCACCGAGATATCAACTGATATAAGTTCACACTTATATCCTCGATTTTCACCCTGAAGAATTAATTTTTTCGTTGAATAACATCGTCCATCGTCTTTGCCTTGAAAAATGGAATCTAAAAACATCTACTTTTTGCTAAATTATTTTGAAATTTTTCGAAAAAATTTTTGTCAAAATGTTTTTGGAAGCAATGTTGAGTGTACATGGAAACTCAACATACACTAATGCATCATTTTTCAAACGATCATAACTAATTTTTGTATTAGCTTTTCTCAATGTAGTATAGTGCATTCGATGCGGATTTTTAAGCTGTGTCGATCTGTGTTATCAGAGTTGCGCTAGCTTAAAAATGCACCGAGATATCAACTGATATAAGTTCACACTTATATCCTCGATTTTCACCCTGAAGAATTAATTTTTTCGTTGAATAACATCGTCCATCGTCTTTGCCTTGAAAAATGGAATCTAAAAACATCTACTTTTTGCTAAATTATTTTGAAATTTTTCGAAAAAATTTTTGTCAAAATGTTTTTGGAAGCAATGTTGAGTGTACATGGAAACTCAACATACACTAATGCATCATTTTTCAAACGATCATAACTAATTTTTGTATCAAGCGTTTCTCGATGTAGTATAGTGCATTCGATGCGGATTTTTAAGCTGCGTCGATCTGTGTTATCAGATTTGCGCTAGCTTAAAAATGCACCGAGATATCAACTGATATAAGTTCACACTTATATCCTCGATTTTCACCCTGAAGAATTAATTTTTTCGTTGAATAACATCGTCCATCGTCTTTGCCTTGAAAAATGGAATCTAAAAACATCTACTTTTTGCTAAATTATTTTGAAATTTTTCGAAAAAATTTTTGTCAAAATGTTTTTGGAAGCAATGTTGAGTGTACATGGAAACTCAACATACACTAATGCATCATTTTTCAAACGATCATAACTAATTTGTGTATTAAGCGTTTCTCAATGTAGTATAGTGCATTCGATGCGGATTTTTAAGCTGCGTCGATCTGTGTTATCAGATTTGCGCTAGCTTAAAAATGCACCGAGATATCAACTGATATAAGTTCACACTTATATCCTCGATTTTCACCCTGAAGAATTAATTTTTTCGTTGAATAACATCGTCCATCGTCTTCGCTTTGAAAAATGGAATCTAAAAACATCTACTTTTTGCTAAATTATTTTGAAATTTTTCGAAAAAATTTTTGTCAAAATGTTTTTGGAAGCAATGTTGAGTGTACATGAAAACTCAACATACACTAATGCATCATTTTTCAAACGATCATAACTAATTTTTGTATTAAGCTTTTCTCAATGTAGTATAGTGCATTCGATGCGGATTTTTAAGCTGTGTCGATCTGTGTTATCAGATTTGCGCTAGCTTAAAAATGCACCGAGATATCAACTGATATAAGTTCACACTTATATCCTCGATTTTCACCCTGAAGAATTAATTTTTTCGTTGAATAACATCGTCCATCGTCTTTGCCTTGAAAAATGGAATCTAAAAACATCTACTTTTTGCTAAATTATTTTGAAATTTTTCGAAAAAATTTTTGTCAAAATGTTTTTGGAAGCAATGTTGAGTGTACATGGAAACTCAACATACACTAATGCATCATTTTTCAAACGATCATAACTAATTTTTGTATCAAGCGTTTCTCGATGTAGTATAGTGCATTCGATGCGGATTTTTAAGCTGCGTCGATCTGTGTTATCAGATTTGCGCTAGCTTAAAAATGCACCGAGATATCAACTGATATAAGTTCACACTTATATCCTCGATTTTCACCCTGAAGAATTAATTTTTTCGTTGAATAACATTGTCCATCGTCTTTGCCTTGAAAAATGGAATCTAAAAACATCTACTTTTTGCTAAATTATTTTGAAATTTTTCGAAAAAATTTTTGTCAAAATGTTTTTGGAAGCAATGTTGAGTGTACATGGAAACTCAACATACACTAATGCATCATTTTTCAAACGATCATAACTAATTTTTGTATTAGCTTTTCTCAATGTAGTATAGTGCATTCGATGCGGATTTTTAAGCTGTGTCGATCTGTGTTATCAGATTTGCGCTAGCTTAAAAATGCACCGAGATATCAACTGATATAAGTTCACACTTATATCCTTGATTTTCACCCTGAAGAATTAATTTTTTCGTTGAATAACATCGTTCATCGTCTTTGCCTTGAAAAATGGAATCTAAAAACATCTACTTTTTGCTAAATTATTTTGAAATTTTTCGAAAAAATTTTTGTCAAAATGTTTTTGGAAGCAATGTTGAGTGTACATGGAAACTCAACATACACTAATGCATCGTTTTTCAAACGATCATAACTAATTTTTGTATTAAGTTTTTCTCAATGTAGTATAGTGCATTCGATGCGGATTTTTAAGCTGCGTCGATCTGTGTTATCAGATTTGCGCTAGCTTAAAAATGCACCGAGATATCAACTGATATAAGTTCACACTTATATCCTCGATTTTCACCCTGAAGAATTAATTTTTTCGTTGAATAACATCGTCCATCGTCTTTGCCTTGAAAAATGGAATCTAAAAACATCTACTTTTTGCTAAATTATTTTGAAATTTTTCGAAAAAATTTTTGTCAAAATGTTTTTGGAAGCAATGTTGAGTGTACATGGAAACTCAACATACACTAATGCATCATTTTTCAAACGATCATAACTAATTTTTGTATTAAGCGTTTCTCGATGTAGTATAGTGCATTCGATGCGGATTTTTAAGTTGCGTCGATCTGTGTTATCAGATTTGCGCTAGCTTAAAAATGCACCGAGATTTTAACTGATGTAAGTTCACACTTATATCCTCGATTTTCACCCTGAAGAATTAATTTTTTCGTTGAATAACATTGTCCATCGTCTTTGCCTTGGAAAATGGAATCTAAAAACATCTACTTTTTGCTAAATTATTTTGAAATTTTTCGAAAAAATTTTTGTCAAAATGTTTTTGGAAGCAATGTTGAGTGTACATGGAAACTCAACATACACTAATGCATCATTTTTCAAACGATCATAACTAATTTTTGTATTAAGCGTTTCTCGATGTAGTATAGTGCATTCGATGCGGATTTTTAAGTTGCGTCGATCTGTGTTATCAGATTTGCGCTAGCTTAAAAATGCACCGAGATTTTAACTGATGTAAGTTCACACTTATATCCTCGATTTTCACCCTGAAGAATTAATTTTTTCGTTGAATAACATTGTCCATCGTCTTTGCCTTGGAAAATGGAATCTAAAAACATCTACTTTTTGCTAAATTATTTTGAAATTTTTCGAAAAAATTTTTGTCAAAATGTTTTTGGAAGCAATGTTGAGTGTACATGGAAACTCAACATACACTAATGCATCATTTTTCAAACGATCATAACTAATTTTTGTATCAAGCGTTTTTCGAT
The DNA here is from genome assembly GCA_964057225.1 of Auanema rhodensis. Lineage (NCBI taxonomy): Eukaryota > Metazoa > Nematoda > Chromadorea > Rhabditida > Rhabditidae > Auanema > Auanema rhodense. The sequence continues at coordinate 1,037,796 of OZ059895.1, forward strand.
GTAGTATAGTGCATTCGATGCGGATTTTTAAGCTGCGTCGATCTGTGTTATCAGATTTGCGCTAGCTTAAAAATGCACCGAGATATCAACTGATATAAGTTCACACTTATATCCTCGATTTTCACCCTGAAGAATTAATTTTTCCGTTGAATAACATTGTCCATCGTCTTTGCCTTGAAAAATGGAATCTAAAAACATCTACTTTTTGCTAAATTATTTTGAAATTTTTCGAAAAAATTTTTGTCAAAATGTTTTTGGAAGCAATGTTGAGTGTACATGGAAACTCAACATACACTAATGCATCATTTTTCAAACAATCATAACTAAATTGTGTAATAAGCGTTTCTCAATGTAGTATAGTGCATTCGATGCGGATTTTTAAGCTGCGTCGATCTGTGTTATCAGATTTGCGCTAGCTTAAAAATGCACCGAGATATCAACTGATATAAGTTCACACTTATATCCTCGATTTTCACCCTGAAGAATTAATTTTTTTGTTGAATAACATCGTCCATCGTCTTTGCCTTGAAAAATGGAATCTAAAAACATCTACTTTTTGCTAAATTATTTTGAAATTTTTCGAAAAAATTTTTGTCAAAATGTTTTTGGAAGCAATGTTGAGTGTACATGGAAACTCAACATACACTAATGCATCATTTTTCAAACGATCATAACTAATTTTTGTATTAAGCGTTTCTCGATGTAGTATAGTGCATTCGATGCGGATTTTTAAGCTGCGTCGATCTGTGTTATCAGATTTGCGCTAGCTTAAAAATGCACCGAGATTTTAACTGATATAAGTTCACACTTATATCCTCGATTTTCACCCTGAAGAATTAATTTTTTCGTTGAATAACATTGTCCATCGTCTTTGCCTTGAAAAATGGAATCTAAAAACATCTACTTTTTGCTAAATTATTTTGAAATTTTTCGAAAAAATTTTTGTCAAAATGTTTTTGGAAGCAATGTTGAGTGTACATGGAAACTCAACATACACTAATGCATCATTTTTCAAACAATCATAACTAATTTGTGTATTAAGCGTTTCTCAATGTAGTATAGTGCATTCGATGCGGATTTTTAAGCTGCGTCGATGTGTGTTATCAGATTTGCGCTAGCTTAAAAATGCACCGAGATATCAACTGATATAAGTTCACACTTATATCCTCAATTTTCACCCTGAAGAATTAATTTTTTTGTTGAATAACATCGTCCATCGTCTTTGCCTTGAAAAATGGAATCTAAAAACATCTACTTTTTGCTAAATTATTTTGAAATTTTTCGAAAAAATTTTTGTCAAAATGTTTTTGGAAGCAATGTTGAGTGTACATGGAAACTCAACATACACTAATGCATCATTTTTCAAACGATCATAACTAATTTTTGTATTAAGCGTTTCTCGATGTAGTATAGTGCATTCGATGCGGATTTTTAAGCTGCGTCGATCTGTGTTATCAGATTTGCGCTAGCTTAAAAATGCACCGAGATATCAACTGATATAAGTTCACACTTATATCCTCGATTTTCACCCTGAAGAATTAATTTTTTCGTTGAATAACATTGTCCATCGTCTTTGCCTTGAAAAATGGAATCTAAAAACATCTACTTTTTGCTAAATTATTTTGAAATTTTTCGAAAAAATTTTTGTCAAAATGTTTTTGGAAGCAATGTTGAGTGTACATGGAAACTCAACATACACTAATGCATCATTTTTCAAACGATCATAACTAATTTTTGTATTAGCTTTTCTCAATGTAGTATAGTGCATTCGATGCGGATTTTTAAGCTGTGTCGATCTGTGTTATCAGATTTGCGCTAGCTTAAAAATGCACCGAGATATCAACTGATATAAGTTCACACTTATATCCTCGATTTTCACCCTGAAGAATTAATTTTTTCGTTGAATAACATCGTCCATCGTCTTTGCCTTGAAAAATGGAATCTAAAAACATCTACTTTTTGCTAAATTATTTTGAAATTTTTCGAAAAAATTTTTGTCAAAATGTTTTTGGAAGCAATGTTGAGTGTACATGGAAACTCAACATACACTAATGCATCGTTTTTCAAACGATCATAACTAATTTTTGTATTAAGCTTTTCTCAATGTAGTATAGTGCATTCGATGCGGATTTTTAAGCTGCGTCGATCTGTGTTATCAGATTTGCGCTAGCTTAAAAATGCACCGAGATATCAACTGATATAAGTTCACACTTATATCCTCGATTTTCACCCTGAAGAATTAATTTTTTCGTTGAATAACATCGTCCATCGTCTTTGCCTTGAAAAATGGAATCTAAAAACATCTACTTTTTGCTAAATTATTTTGAAATTTTTCGAAAAAATTTTTGTCAAAATGTTTTTGGAAGCAATGTTGAGTGTACATGGAAACTCAACATACACTAATGCATCATTTTTCAAACGATCATAACTAATTTTTGTATTAAGCGTTTCTCGATGTAGTATAGTGCATTCGATGCGGATTTTTAAGTTGCGTCGATCTGTGTTATCAGATTTGCGCTAGCTTAAAAATGCACCGAGATTTTAACTGATATAAGTTCACACTTATATCCTCGATTTTCACCCTGAAGAATTAATTTTTTCGTTGAATAACATTGTCCATCGTCTTTGCCTTGGAAAATGGAATCTAAAAACATCTACTTTTTGCTAAATTATTTTGAAATTTTTCGAAAAAATTTTTGTCAAAATGTTTTTGGAAGCAATGTTGAGTGTACATGGAAACTCAACATACACTAATGCATCATTTTTCAAACGATCATAACTAATTTTTGTATCAAGCGTTTCTCGATGTAGTATAGTGCATTCGATGCGGATTTTTAAGCTGCGTCGATCTGTGTTATCAGATTTGCGCTAGCTTAAAAATGCACCGAGATATCAACTGATATAAGTTCACACTTATATCCTCGATTTTCACCCTGAAGAATTAATTTTTTCGTTGAATAACATTGTCCATCGTCTTTGCCTTGAAAAATGGAATCTAAAAACATCTACTTTTTGCTAAATTATTTTGAAATTTTTCGAAAAAATTTTTGTCAAAATGTTTTTGGAAGCAATGTTGAGTGTACATGGAAACTCAACATACACTAATGCATCATTTTTCAAACAATCATAACTAAATTGTGTAATAAACGTTTCTCAATGTAGTATAGTGCATTCGATGCGGATTTTTAAGCTGCGTCGATCTGTGTTATCAGATTTGCGCTAGCTTAAAAATGCACCGAGATATCAACTGATATAAGTTCACACTTATATCCTCGATTTTCACCCTGAAGAATTAATTTTTTTGTTGAATAACATCGTCCATCGTCTTTGCCTTGAAAAATGGAATCTAAAAACATCTACTTTTTGCTAAATTATTTTGAAATTTTTCGAAAAAATTTTTGTCAAAATGTTTTTGGAAGCAATGTTGAGTGTACATGGAAACTCAACATACACTAATGCATCGTTTTTCAAACGATCATAACTAATTTTTGTATTAAGCTTTTCTCAATGTAGTATAGTGCATTCGATGCGGATTTTTAAGCTGTGTCGATCTGTGTTATCAGATTTGCGCTAGCTTAAAAATGCACCGAGATATCAACTGATATAAGTTCACACTTATATCCTCGATTTTCACCCTGAAGAATTAATTTTTTCGTTGAATAACATCGTCCATCGTCTTTGCCTTGAAAAATGGAATCTAAAAACATCTACTTTTTGCTAAATTATTTTGAAATTTTTCGAAAAAATTTTTGTCAAAATGTTTTTGGAAGCAATGTTGAGTGTACATGGAAACTCAACATACACTAATGCATCATTTTTCAAACAATCATAACTAATTTGTGTATTAAGCGTTTCTCAATGTAGTATAGTGCATTCGATGCGGATTTTTAAGCTGCGTCGATGTGTGTTATCAGATTTGCGCTAGCTTAAAAATGCACCGAGATATCAACTGATATAAGTTCACACTTATATCCTCAATTTTCACCCTGAAGAATTAATTTTTTTGTTGAATAACATCGTCCATCGTCTTTGCCTTGAAAAATGGAATCTAAAAACATCTACTTTTTGCTAAATTATTTTGAAATTTTTCGAAAAAATTTTTGTCAAAATGTTTTTGGAAGCAATGTTGAGTGTACATGGAAACTCAACATACACTAATGCATCATTTTTCAAACGATCATAACTAATTTTTGTATTAAGCGTTTCTCGATGTAGTATAGTGCATTCGATGCGGATTTTTAAGCTGCGTCGATCTGTGTTATCAGATTTGCGCTAGCTTAAAAATGCACCGAGATATCAACTGATATAAGTTCACACTTATATCCTCGATTTTCACCCTGAAGAATTAATTTTTTCGTTGAATAACATTGTCCATCGTCTTTGCCTTGAAAAATGGAATCTAAAAACATCTACTTTTTGCTAAATTATTTTGAAATTTTTCGAAAAAATTTTTGTCAAAATGTTTTTGGAAGCAATGTTGAGTGTACATGGAAACTCAACATACACTAATGCATCATTTTTCAAACGATCATAACTAATTTTTGTATTAGCTTTTCTCAATGTAGTATAGTGCATTCGATGCGGATTTTTAAGCTGTGTCGATCTGTGTTATCAGATTTGCGCTAGCTTAAAAATGCACCGAGATATCAACTGATATAAGTTCACACTTATATCCTCGATTTTCACCCTGAAGAATTAATTTTTTCGTTGAATAACATCGTCCATCGTCTTTGCCTTGAAAAATGGAATCTAAAAACATCTACTTTTTGCTAAATTATTTTGAAATTTTTCGAAAAAATTTTTGTCAAAATGTTTTTGGAAGCAATGTTGAGTGTACATGGAAACTCAACATACACTAATGCATCGTTTTTCAAACGATCATAACTAATTTTTGTATTAAGCTTTTCTCAATGTAGTATAGTGCATTCGATGCGGATTTTTAAGCTGCGTCGATCTGTGTTATCAGATTTGCGCTAGCTTAAAAATGCACCGAGATATCAACTGATATAAGTTCACACTTATATCCTCGATTTTCACCCTGAAGAATTAATTTTTTCGTTGAATAACATCGTCCATCGTCTTTGCCTTGAAAAATGGAATCTAAAAACATCTACTTTTTGCTAAATTATTTTGAAATTTTTCGAAAAAATTTTTGTCAAAATGTTTTTGGAAGCAATGTTGAGTGTACATGGAAACTCAACATACACTAATGCATCATTTTTCAAACGATCATAACTAATTTTTGTATTAAGCGTTTCTCGATGTAGTATAGTGCATTCGATGCGGATTTTTAAGTTGCGTCGATCTGTGTTATCAGATTTGCGCTAGCTTAAAAATGCACCGAGATTTTAACTGATATAAGTTCACACTTATATCCTCGATTTTCACCCTGAAGAATTAATTTTTTCGTTGAATAACATTGTCCATCGTCTTTGCCTTGGAAAATGGAATCTAAAAACATCTACTTTTTGCTAAATTATTTTGAAATTTTTCGAAAAAATTTTTGTCAAAATGTTTTTGGAAGCAATGTTGAGTGTACATGGAAACTCAACATACACTAATGCATCATTTTTCAAACGATCATAACTAATTTTTGTATCAAGCGTTTCTCGATGTAGTATAGTGCATTCGATGCGGATTTTTAAGCTGCGTCGATCTGTGTTATCAGATTTGCGCTAGCTTAAAAATGCACCGAGATATCAACTGATATAAGTTCACACTTATATCCTCGATTTTCACCCTGAAGAATTAATTTTTTCGTTGAATAACATTGTCCATCGTCTTTGCCTTGAAAAATGGAATCTAAAAACATCTACTTTTTGCTAAATTATTTTGAAATTTTTCGAAAAAATTTTTGTCAAAATGTTTTTGGAAGCAATGTTGAGTGTACATGGAAACTCAACATACACTAATGCATCATTTTTCAAACAATCATAACTAAATTGTGTAATAAACGTTTCTCAATGTAGTATAGTGCATTCGATGCGGATTTTTAAGCTGCGTCGATCTGTGTTATCAGATTTGCGCTAGCTTAAAAATGCACCGAGATATCAACTGATATAAGTTCACACTTATATCCTCGATTTTCACCCTGAAGAATTAATTTTTTTGTTGAATAACATCGTCCATCGTCTTTGCCTTGAAAAATGGAATCTAAAAACATCTACTTTTTGCTAAATTATTTTGAAATTTTTCGAAAAAATTTTTGTCAAAATGTTTTTGGAAGCAATGTTGAGTGTACATGGAAACTCAACATACACTAATGCATCGTTTTTCAAACGATCATAACTAATTTTTGTATTAAGCTTTTCTCAATGTAGTATAGTGCATTCGATGCGGATTTTTAAGCTGTGTCGATCTGTGTTATCAGATTTGCGCTAGCTTAAAAATGCACCGAGATATCAACTGATATAAGTTCACACTTATATCCTCGATTTTCACCCTGAAGAATTAATTTTTTCGTTGAATAACATCGTCCATCGTCTTTGCCTTGAAAAATGGAATCTAAAAACATCTACTTTTTGCTAAATTATTTTGAAATTTTTCGAAAAAATTTTTGTCAAAATGTTTTTGGAAGCAATGTTGAGTGTACATGGAAACTCAACATACACTAATGCATCATTTTTCAAACGATCATAACTAATTTGTGTATTAAGCGTTTCTCAATGTAGTATAGTGCATTCGATGCGGATTTTTAAGCTGCGTCGATCTGTGTTATCAGATTTGCGCTAGCTTAAAAATGCACCGAGATATCAACTGATATAAGTTCACACTTATATCCTCGATTTTCACCCTGAAGAATTAATTTTTTCGTTGAATAACATCGTCCATCGTCTTCGCTTTGAAAAATGGAATCTAAAAACATCTACTTCTTGCTAAATTATTCTGAAATTTTTCGAAAAAATTTTTGTCAAAATGTTTTTGGAAGCAATGTTGAGTGTACATGGAAACTCAACATACACTAATGCATCATTTTTCAAACGATCATAACTAATTTTTGTATTAAGCTTTTCTCAATGTAGTATAGTGCATTCGATGCGGATTTTTAAGCTGTGTCGATCTGTGTTATCAGATTTGCGCTAGCTTAAAAATGCACCGAGATATCAACTGATATAAGTTCACACTTATATCCTCGATTTTCACCCTGAAGAATTAATTTTTTCGTTGAATAACATCGTCCATCGTCTTTGCCTTGAAAAATGGAATCTAAAAACATCTACTTTTTGCTAAATTATTTTGAAATTTTTCGAAAAAATTTTTGTCAAAATGTTTTTGGAAGCAATGTTGAGTGTACATGGAAACTCAACATACACTAATGCATCATTTTTCAAACGATCATAACTAATTTGTGTATTAAGCGTTTCTCAATGTAGTATAGTGCATTCGATGCGGATTTTTAAGCTGCGTCGATCTGTGTTATCAGATTTGCGCTAGCTTAAAAATGCACCGAGATATCAACTGATATAAGTTCACACTTATATCCTCGATTTTCACCCTGAAGAATTAATTTTTTCGTTGAATAACATCGTCCATCGTCTTCGCTTTGAAAAATGGAATCTAAAAACATCTACTTTTTGCTAAATTATTCTGAAATTTTTCGAAAAAATTTTTGTCAAAATGTTTTTGGAAGCAATGTTGAGTGTACATGGAAACTCAACATACACTAATGCATCATTTTTCAAACGATCATAACTAATTTTTGTATTAAGCTTTTCTCAATGTAGTATAGTGCATTCGATGCGGATTTTTAAGCTGTGTCGATCTGTGTTATCAGATTTGCGCTAGCTTAAAAATGCACCGAGATATCAACTGATATAAGTTCACACTTATATCCTCGATTTTCACCCTGAAGAATTAATTTTTTCGTTGAATAACATCGTCCATCGTCTTTGCCTTGAAAAATGGAATCTAAAAACATCTACTTTTTGCTAAATTATTTTGAAATTTTTCGAAAAAATTTTTGTCAAAATGTTTTTGGAAGCAATGTTGAGTGTACATGGAAACTCAACATACACTAATGCATCATTTTTCAAACGATCATAACTAATTTTTGTATCAAGCGTTTCTCGATGTAGTATAGTGCATTCGATGCGGATTTTTAAGCTGCGTCGATCTGTGTTATCAGATTTGCGCTAGCTTAAAAATGCACCGAGATATCAACTGATATAAGTTCACACTTATATCCTCGATTTTCACCCTGAAGAATTAATTTTTTCGTTGAATAACATTGTCCATCGTCTTTGCCTTGAAAAATGGAATCTAAAAACATCTACTTTTTGCTAAATTATTTTGAAATTTTTCGAAAAAATTTTTGTCAAAATGTTTTTGGAAGCAATGTTGAGTGTACATGGAAACTCAACATACACTAATGCATCATTTTTCAAACGATCATAACTAATTTTTGTATTAGCTTTTCTCAATGTAGTATAGTGCATTCGATGCGGATTTTTAAGCTGTGTCGATCTGTGTTATCAGATTTGCGCTAGCTTAAAAATGCACCGAGATATCAACTGATATAAGTTCACACTTATATCCTCGATTTTCACCCTGAAGAATTAATTTTTTCGTTGAATAACATCGTCCATCGTCTTTGCCTTGAAAAATGGAATCTAAAAACATCTACTTTTTGCTAAATTATTTTGAAATTTTTCGAAAAAATTTTTGTCAAAATGTTTTTGGAAGCAATGTTGAGTGTACATGGAAACTCAACATACACTAATGCATCGTTTTTCAAACGATCATAACTAATTTTTGTATTAAGCTTTTCTCAATGTAGTATAGTGCATTCGATGCGGATTTTTAAGCTGCGTCGATCTGTGTTATCAGATTTGCGCTAGCTTAAAAATGCACCGAGATATCAACTGATATAAGTTCACACTTATATCCTCGATTTTCACCCTGAAGAATTAATTTTTTCGTTGAATAACATCGTCCATCGTCTTTGCTATGAAAAATGGAGTCTAAAAACATCTACTTTTTGCTAAATTATTTTGAAATTTTTCGAAAAAATTTTTGTCAAAATGTTTTTGGAAGCAATGTTGAGTGTACATGGAAACTCAACATACACTAATGCATCATTTTTCAAACGATCATAACTAATTTTTGTATTAAGCGTTTCTCGATGTAGTATAGTGCATTCGATGCGGATTTTTAAGCTGCGTCGATCTGTGTTATCAGATTTGCGCTAGCTTAAAAATGCACCGAGATTTTAACTGATATAAGTTCACACTTATATCCTCAATTTTCACCCTGAAGAATTAATTTTTTCGTTGAATAACATTGTCCATCGTCTTTGCCTTGAAAAATGGAATCTAAAAACATCTACTTTTTGCTAAATTATTTTGAAATTTTTCGAAAAAATTTTTGTCAAAATGTTTTTGGAAGCAATGTTGAGTGTACATGGAAACTCAACATACACTAATGCATCATTTTTCAAACGATCATAACTAATTTTTGTATTAAGCGTTTCTCGATGTAGTATAGTGCATTCGATGCGGATTTTTAAGCTGCGTCGATCTGTGTTATCAGATTTGCGCTAGCTTAAAAATGCACCGAGATTTTAACTGATATAAGTTCACACTTATATCCTCGATTTTCACCCTGAAGAATTAATTTTTTCGTTGAATAACATTGTCCATCGTCTTTGCCTTGAAAAATGGAATCTAAAAACATCTACTTTTTGCTAAATTATTTTGAAATTTTTCGAAAAAATTTTTGTCAAAATGTTTTTGGAAGCAATGTTGAGTGTACATGGAAACTCAACATACACTAATGCATCATTTTTCAAACGATCATAACTAATTTTTGTATTAGCTTTTCTCAATGTAGTATAGTGCATTCGATGCGGATTTTTAAGCTGTGTCGATCTGTGTTATCAGATTTGCGCTAGCTTAAAAATGCACCGAGATATCAACTGATATAAGTTCACACTTATATCCTCGATTTTCACCCTGAAGAATTAATTTTTTCGTTGAATAACATCGTCCATCGTCTTTGCCTTGAAAAATGGAATCTAAAAACATCTACTTTTTGCTAAATTATTTTGAAATTTTTCGAAAAAATTTTTGTCAAAATGTTTTTGGAAGCAATGTTGAGTGTACATGGAAACTCAACATACACTAATGCATCATTTTTCAAACGATCATAACTAATTTTTGTATTAAGCGTTTCTCGATGTAGTATAGTGCATTCGATGCGGATTTTTAAGCTGCGTCGATCTGTGTTATCAGATTTGCGCTAGCTTAAAAATGCACCGAGATTTTAACTGATATAAGTTCACACTTATATCCTCGATTTTCACCCTGAAGAATTAATTTTTTCGTTGAATAACATTGTCCATCGTCTTTGCCTTGAAAAATGGAATCTAAAAACATCTACTTTTTGCTAAATTATTTTGAAATTTTTCGAAAAAATTTTTGTCAAAATGTTTTTGGAAGCAATGTTGAGTGTACATGGAAACTCAACATACACTAATGCATCATTTTTCAAACGATCATAACTAATTTTTGTATTAAGCGTTTCTCGATGTAGTATAGTGCATTCGATGCTGATTTTTAAGCTGCGTCGATCTGTGTTATCAGATTTGCGCTAGCTTAAAAATGCACCGAGATTTTAACTGATATAAGTTCACACTTATATCCTCGATTTTCACCCTGAAGAATTAATTTTTTCGTTGAATAACATTGTCCATCGTCTTTGCCTTGAAAAATGGAATCTAAAAACATCTACTTTTTGCTAAATTATTCTGAAATTTTTCGAAAAAATTTTTGTCAAAATGTTTTTGGAAGCAATGTTGAGTGTACATGGAAACTCAACATACACTAATGCATCATTTTTCAAACGATCATAACTAATTTTTGTATTAGCTTTTCTCAATGTAGTATAGTGCATTCGATGCGGATTTTTAAGCTGTGTCGATCTGTGTTATCAGATTTGCGCTAGCTTAAAAATGCACCGAGATATCAACTGATATAAGTTCACACTTATATCCTCGATTTTCACCCTGAAGAATTAATTTTTTCGTTGAATAACATCGTCCATCGTCTTTGCCTTGAAAAATGGAATCTAAAAACATCTACTTTTTGCTAAATTATTTTGAAATTTTTCGAAAAAATTTTTGTCAAAATGTTTTTGGAAGCAATGTTGAGTGTACATGGAAACTCAACATACACTAATGCATCATTTTTCAAACGATCATAACTAATTTTTGTATTAAGCGTTTCTCGATGTAGTATAGTGCATTCGATGCGGATTTTTAAGTTGCGTCGATCTGTGTTATCAGATTTGCGCTAGCTTAAAAATGCACCGAGATTTTAACTGATATAAGTTCACACTTATATCCTCGATTTTCACCCTGAAGAATTAATTTTTTTGTTGAATAACATCGTCCATCGTCTTTGCCTTGAAAAATGGGATCTAAAAACATCTACTTTTTGCTAAATTATTTTGAAATTTTTCGAAAAAATTTTTGTCAAAATGTTTTTGGAAGCAATGTTGAGTGTACATGGAAACTCAACATACACTAATGCATCATTTTTCAAACGATCATAACTAATTTTTGTATTAAGCGTTTCTCGATGTAGTATAGTGCATTCGATGCGGATTTTTAAGCTGCGTCGATCTGTGTTATCAGATTTGCGCTAGCTTAAAAATGCACCGAGATTTTAACTGATATAAGTTCACACTTATATCCTCGATTTTCACCCTGAAGAATTAATTTTTTCGTTGAATAACATTGTCCATCGTCTTTGCCTTGAAAAATGGAATCTAAAAACATCTACTTTTTGCTAAATTATTTTGAAATTTTTCGAAAAAATTTTTGTCAAAATGTTTTTGGAAGCAATGTTGAGTGTACATGGAAACTCAACATACACTAATGCATCATTTTTCAAACAATCATAACTAATTTGTGTATTAAGCGTTTCTCAATGTAGTATAGTGCATTCGATGCGGATTTTTAAGCTGCGTCGATCTGTGTTATCAGATTTGCGCTAGCTTAAAAATGCACCGAGATATCAACTGATATAAGTTCACACTTATATCCTCAATTTTCACCCTGAAGAATCAATTTTTTTGTTGAATAACATCGTCCATCGTCTTTGCCTTGAAAAATGGAATCTAAAAACATCTACTTTTTGCTAAATTATTTTGAAATTTTTCGAAAAAATTTTTGTCAAAATGTTTTTGGAAGCAATGTTGAGTGTACATGGAAACTCAACATACACTAATGCATCATTTTTCAAACGATCATAACTAATTTTTGTATTAAGCGTTTCTCGATGTAGTATAGTGCATTCGATGCGGATTTTTAAGCTGCGTCGATCTGTGTTATCAGATTTGCGCTAGCTTAAAAATGCACCGAGATTTTAACTGATATAAGTTCACACTTATATCCTCGATTTTCACCCTGAAGAATCAATTTTTTCGTTGAATAACATCGTCCATCGTCTTTGCCTTGAAAAATGGAATCTAAAAACATCTACTTTTTGCTAAATTATTTTGAAATTTTTCGAAAAAATTTTTGTCAAAATGTTTTTGGAAGCAATGTTGAGTGTACATGGAAACTCAACATACACTAATGCATCATTTTTCAAACGATCATAACTAATTTTTGTTTTAAGCGTTTCTCGATGTAGTATAGTGCATTCGATGCGGATTTTTAAGTTGCGTCGATCTGTGTTATCAGATTTGCGCTAGCTTAAAAATGCACCGAGATTTTAACTGATATAAGTTCACACTTATATCCTCGATTTTTACCCTGAAGAATTAATTTTTTCGTTGAATAACATTGTCCATCGTCTTTGCCTTGAAAAATGGAATCTAAAAACATCTACTTTTCGCTAAATTATTTTGAAATTTTTCGAAAAAATTTTTGTCAAAATGTTTTTGGAAGCAATGTTGAGTGTACATGGAAACTCAACATACACTAATGCATCATTTTTCAAACGATCATAACTAATTTTTGTATTAAGCGTTTCTCGATGTAGTAAAGTGCATTCGATGCGGATTTTTAAGTTGCGTCGATCTGTGTTATCAGATTTGCGCTAGCTTAAAAATGCACCGAGATTTTAACTGATATAAGTTCACACTTATATCCTCGATTTTCACCCTGAAGAATTAATTTTTTCGTTGAATAACATTGTCCATCGTCTTTGCCTTGAAAAATGGAATCTAAAAACATCTACTTTTTGCTAAATTATTTTGAAATTTTTCGAAAAAATTTTTGTCAAAATGTTTTTGGAAGCAATGTTGAGTGTACATGGAAACTCAACATACACTAATGCATCATTTTTTAAACGATCATAACTAATTTTTGTATCAAGCGTTTCTCGATGTAGTATAGTGCATTCGATGCGGATTTTTAAGCTGCGTCGATCTGTGTTATCAGATTTGCGCTAGCTTAAAAATGCACCGAGATATCAACTGATATAAGTTCACACTTATATCCTCGATTTTCACCCTGAAGAATTAATTTTTTTGTTGAATAACATCGTCCATCGTCTTTGCCTTGAAAAATGGAATCTAAAAACATCTACTTTTTGCTAAATTATTTTGAAATTTTTCGAAAAAATTTTTGTCAAAATGTTTTTGGAAGCAATGTTGAGTGTACATGGAAACTCAACATACACTAATGCATCATTTTTCAAACGATCATAACTAATTTTTGTATCAAGCGTTTCTCGATGTAGTATAGTGCATTCGATGCGGATTTTTAAGCTGCGTCGATCTGTGTTATCAGATTTGCGCTAGCTTAAAAATGCACCGAGATATCAACTGATATAAGTTCACACTTATATCCTCGATTTTCACCCTGAAGAATTAATTTTTTTGTTGAATAACATCGTCCATCGTCTTTGCCTTGAAAAATGGAATCTAAAAACATCTACTTTTTGCTAAATTATTTTGAAATTTTTCGAAAAAATTTTTGTCAAAATGTTTTTGGAAGCAATGTTGAGTGTACATGGAAACTCAACATACACTAATGCATCATTTTTCAAACGATCATAACTAATTTTTGTATTAAGCGTTTCTCGATGTAGTATAGTGCATTCGATGCGGATTTTTAAGCTGCGTCGATCTGTGTTATCAGATTTGCGCTAGCTTAAAAATGCACCGAGATTTTAACTGATATAAGTTCACACTTATATCCTCGATTTTCACCCTGAAGAATTAATTTTTTCGTTGAATAACATTGTCCATCGTCTTTGCCTTGAAAAATGGAATCTAAAAACATCTACTTTTTGCTAAATTATTTTGAAATTTTTCGAAAAAATTTTTGTCAAAATGTTTTTGGAAGCAATGTTGAGTGTACATGGAAACTCAACATACACTAATGCATCATTTTTCAAACGATCATAACTAATTTTTGTATTAAGCGTGTCTCAATGTAGTATAGTGCATTTGATGCGGATTTTTAAGCTGCGTCGATCTGTGTTATCAGATTTGCGCTAGCTTAAAAATGCACCGAGATATCAACTGATATAAGTTCACACTTATATCCTCGATTTTCACCCTGAAGAATTAATTTTTTCGTTGAATAACATTGTCCATCGTCTTTGCCTTGAAAAAAGGAATCTAAAAACATCTACTTTTTGCTAAATTATTTCGAAATTTTTCGAAAAAACTTTTGTCAAAATGTTTTTGGAAGCAATGTTGAGTGTACATGGAAACTCAACATACACTAATGCATCATTTTTCAAACGATCATAACTAATTTTTGTATTAAGCGTTTCTCAATGCAGTATAGTGCATTCGATGCGGATTTTTAAGCTGCGTCGATCTGTGTTATCAGATTTGCGCTAGCTTAAAAATGCACCGAGATATCAACTGATATAAGTTCACACTTATATCCTCGATTTTCACCCTGAAGAATTAATTTTTTCGTTGAATAACATTGTCCATCGTCTTTGCCTTGAAAAAAGGAATCTAAAAACATCTACTTTTTGCTAAATTATTTCGAAATTTTTCGAAAAAATTTTTGTCAAAATGTTTTTGGAAGCAATGTTGAGTGTACATGGAAACTCAACATACACTAATGCATCATTTTTCAAACGATCATAACTAATTTTTGTATTAAGCGTTTCTCAATGTAGTATAGTGCATTCGATGCGGATTTTTAAGCTGCGTCGATCTGTGTTATCAGATTTGCGCTAGCTTAAAAATGCACCGAGATATCAACTGATATAAGTTCACACTTATATCCTCGATTTTCACCCTGAAGAATTAATTTTTTCGTTGAATAACATTGTCCATCGTCTTTGCCTTGAAAAAAGGAATCTAAAAACATCTACTTTTTGCTAAATTATTTCGAAATTTTTCGAAAAAACTTTTGTCAAAATGTTTTTGGAAGCAATGTTGAGTGTACATGGAAACTCAACATACACTAATGCATCATTTTTCAAACGATCATAACTAATTTTTGTATTAAGCGTTTCTCAATGCAGTATAGTGCATTCGATGCGGATTTTTAAGCTGCGTCGATCTGTGTTATCAGATTTGCGCTAGCTTAAAAATGCACCGAGATATCAACTGATATAAGTTCACACTTATATCCTCGATTTTCACCCTGAAGAATTAATTTTTTCGTTGAATAACATTGTCCATCGTCTTTGCCTTGAAAAAAGGAATCTAAAAACATCTACTTTTTGCTAAATTATTTCGAAATTTTTCGAAAAAATTTTTGTCAAAATGTTTTTGGAAGCAATGTTGAGTGTACATGGAAACTCAACATACACTAATGCATCATTTTTCAAACGATCATAACTAATTTTTGTATTAAGCGTTTCTCAATGTAGTATAGTGCATTCGATGCGGATTTTTAAGCTGCGTCGATCTGTGTTATCAGATTTGCGCTAGCTTAAAAATGCACCGAGATATCAACTGATATAAGTTCACACTTATATCCTCGATTTTCACCCTGAAGAATTAATTTTTTCGTTGAATAACATTGTCCATCGTCTTTGCCTTGAAAAAAGGAATCTAAAAACATCTACTTTTTGCTAAATTATTTCGAAATTTTTCGAAAAAATTTTTGTCAAAATGTTTTTGGAAGCAATGTTGAGTGTACATGGAAACTCAACATACACTAATGCATCATTTTTCAAACGATCATAACTAATTTTTGTATTAAGCGTTTCTCAATGTAGTATAGTGCATTCGATGCGGATTTTTAAGCTGCGTCGATCTGTGTTATCAGATTTGCGCTAGCTTAAAAATGCACCGAGATATCAACTGATATAAGTTCACACTTATATCCTCGATTTTCACCCTGAAGAATTAATTTTTTCGTTGAATAACATTGTCCATCGTCTTTGCCTTGAAAAAAGGAATCTAAAAACATCTACTTTTTGCTAAATTATTTCGAAATTTTTCGAAAAAACTTTTGTCAAAATGTTTTTGGAAGCAATGTTGAGTGTACATGGAAACTCAACATACACTAATGCATCATTTTTCAAACGATCATAACTAATTTTTGTATTAAGCGTTTCTCAATGTAGTATAGTGCATTTGATGCGGATTTTTAAGCTGCGTCGATCTGTGTTATCAGATTTGCGCTAGCTTAAAAATGCACCGAGATATCAACTGATATAAGTTCACACTTATATCCTCGATTTTCACCCTGAAGAATTAATTTTTTCGTTGAATAACATTGTCCATCGTCTTTGCCTTGAAAAATGGAATCTAAAAACATCTACTTTTTGCTAAATTATTTCGAAATTTTTCGAAAAAACTTTTGTCAAAATGTTTTTGGAAGCAATGTTGAGTGTACATGGAAACTCAACATACACTAATGCATCATTTTTCAAACGATCATAACTAATTTTTGTATTAAGCGTTTCTCAATGTAGTATAGTGCATTTGATGCGGATTTTTAAGCTGCGTCGATCTGTGTTATCAGATTTGCGCTAGCTTAAAAATGCACCGAGATATCAACTGATATAAGTTCACACTTATATCCTCGATTTTCACCCTGAAGAATTAATTTTTTCGTTGAATAACATTGTCCATCGTCTTTGCCTTGAAAAATGGAATCTAAAAACATCTACTTTTTGCTAAATTATTTTGAAATTTTTCGAAAAAATTTTTGTCAAAATGTTTTTGGAAGCAATGTTGAGTGTACATGGAAACTCAACATACACTAATGCATCATTTTTCAAACAATCATAACTAAATTGTGTAATAAGCGTTTCTCAATGTAGTATAGTGCATTCGATGCGGATTTTTAAGCTGCGTCGATCTGTGTTATCAGATTTGCGCTAGCTTAAAAATGCACCGAGATATCAACTGATATAAGTTCACACTTATATCCTCGATTTTCACCCTGA
The DNA here is from genome assembly GCA_964057225.1 of Auanema rhodensis. NCBI lineage: Eukaryota > Metazoa > Nematoda > Chromadorea > Rhabditida > Rhabditidae > Auanema > Auanema rhodense. The sequence goes on from OZ059895.1 coordinate 1,055,120, forward strand.
AGAATTAATTTTTTTGTTGAATAACATCGTCCATCGTCTTTGCCTTGAAAAATGAAATCTAAAAACATCTACTTTTTGCTAAATTATTTTGAAATTTTTCGAAAAAATTTTTGTCAAAATGTTTTTGGAAGCAATGTTGAGTGTACATGGAAACTCAACATACACTAATGCATCATTTTTCAAACGATCATAACTAATTTTTGTATTAAGCGTTTCTCGATGTAGTATAGTGCATTCGATGCGGATTTTTAAGCTGCGTCGATCTGTGTTATCAGATTTGCGCTAGCTTAAAAATGCACCGAGATTTTAACTGATATAAGTTCACACTTATATCCTCGATTTTCACCCTGAAGATCTAATTTTTTCGTTGAATAACATTGTCCATCGTCTTTGCCTTGAAAAATGGAATCTAAAAACATCTACTTTTTGCTAAATTATTTCGAAATTTTTCAAAAAAATTTTTGTCAAAATGTTTTTGGAAGCAATGTTGAGTGTACATGGAAACTCAACATACACTAATGCATCATTTTTCAAACGATCATAACTAATTTTTGTATTAAGCGTGTCTCAATGTAGTATAGTGCATTTGATGCGGATTTTTAAGCTGCGTCGATCTGTGTTATCAGATTTGCGCTAGCTTAAAAATGCACCGAGATATCAACTGATATAAGTTCACACTTATATCCTCGATTTTCACCCTGAAGAATTAATTTTTTCGTTGAATAACATTGTCCATCGTCTTTGCCTTGAAAAAAGGAATCTAAAAACATCTACTTTTTGCTAAATTATTTCGAAATTTTTCGAAAAAACTTTTGTCAAAATGTTTTTGGAAGCAATGTTGAGTGTACATGGAAACTCAACATACACTAATGCATCATTTTTCAAACGATCATAACTAATTTTTGTATTAAGCGTTTCTCAATGCAGTATAGTGCATTCGATGCGGATTTTTAAGCTGCGTCGATCTGTGTTATCAGATTTGCGCTAGCTTAAAAATGCACCGAGATATCAACTGATATAAGTTCACACTTATATCCTCGATTTTCACCCTGAAGAATTAATTTTTTCGTTGAATAACATTGTCCATCGTCTTTGCCTTGAAAAAAGGAATCTAAAAACATCTACTTTTTGCTAAATTATTTCGAAATTTTTCGAAAAAACTTTTGTCAAAATGTTTTTGGAAGCAATGTTGAGTGTACATGGAAACTCAACATACACTAATGCATCATTTTTCAAACGATCATAACTAATTTTTGTATTAAGCGTTTCTCAATGCAGTATAGTGCATTCGATGCGGATTTTTAAGCTGCGTCGATCTGTGTTATCAGATTTGCGCTAGCTTAAAAATGCACCGAGATATCAACTGATATAAGTTCACACTTATATCCTCGATTTTCACCCTGAAGAATTAATTTTTTCGTTGAATAACATTGTCCATCGTCTTTGCCTTGAAAAAAGGAATCTAAAAACATCTACTTTTTGCTAAATTATTTCGAAATTTTTCGAAAAAATTTTTGTCAAAATGTTTTTGGAAGCAATGTTGAGTGTACATGGAAACTCAACATACACTAATGCATCATTTTTCAAACGATCATAACTAATTTTTGTATTAAGCGTTTCTCAATGTAGTATAGTGCATTCGATGCGGATTTTTAAGCTGCGTCGATCTGTGTTATCAGATTTGCGCTAGCTTAAAAATGCACCGAGATATCAACTGATATAAGTTCACACTTATATCCTCGATTTTCACCCTGAAGAATTAATTTTTTCGTTGAATAACATTGTCCATCGTCTTTGCCTTGAAAAAAGGAATCTAAAAACATCTACTTTTTGCTAAATTATTTCGAAATTTTTCGAAAAAATTTTTGTCAAAATGTTTTTGGAAGCAATGTTGAGTGTACATGGAAACTCAACATACACTAATGCATCATTTTTCAAACGATCATAACTAATTTTTGTATTAAGCGTTTCTCAATGTAGTATAGTGCATTCGATGCGGATTTTTAAGCTGCGTCGATCTGTGTTATCAGATTTGCGCTAGCTTAAAAATGCACCGAGATATCAACTGATATAAGTTCACACTTATATCCTCGATTTTCACCCTGAAGAATTAATTTTTTCGTTGAATAACATTGTCCATCGTCTTTGCCTTGAAAAAAGGAATCTAAAAACATCTACTTTTTGCTAAATTATTTCGAAATTTTTCGAAAAAACTTTTGTCAAAATGTTTTTGGAAGCAATGTTGAGTGTACATGGAAACTCAACATACACTAATGCATCATTTTTCAAACGATCATAACTAATTTTTGTATTAAGCGTTTCTCAATGTAGTATAGTGCATTTGATGCGGATTTTTAAGCTGCGTCGATCTGTGTTATCAGATTTGCGCTAGCTTAAAAATGCACCGAGATATCAACTGATATAAGTTCACACTTATATCCTCGATTTTCACCCTGAAGAATTAATTTTTTCGTTGAATAACATTGTCCATCGTCTTTGCCTTGAAAAAAGGAATCTAAAAACATCTACTTTTTGCTAAATTATTTCGAAATTTTTCGAAAAAACTTTTGTCAAAATGTTTTTGGAAGCAATGTTGAGTGTACATGGAAACTCAACATACACTAATGCATCATTTTTCAAACGATCATAACTAATTTTTGTATTAAGCGTTTCTCAATGCAGTATAGTGCATTCGATGCGGATTTTTAAGCTGCGTCGATCTGTGTTATCAGATTTGCGCTAGCTTAAAAATGCACCGAGATATCAACTGATATAAGTTCACACTTATATCCTCGATTTTCACCCTGAAGAATTAATTTTTTCGTTGAATAACATTGTCCATCGTCTTTGCCTTGAAAAAGGGAATCTAAAAACATCTACTTTTTGCTAAATTATTTCGAAATTTTTCGAAAAAATTTTTGTCAAAATGTTTTTGGAAGCAATGTTGAGTGTACATGGAAACTCAACATACACTAATGCATCATTTTTCAAACGATCATAACTAATTTTTGTATTAAGCGTTTCTCAATGTAGTATAGTGCATTCGATGCGGATTTTTAAGCTGCGTCGATCTGTGTTATCAGATTTGCGCTAGCTTAAAAATGCACCGAGATATCAACTGATATAAGTTCACACTTATATCCTCGATTTTCACCCTGAAGAATTAATTTTTTCGTTGAATAACATTGTCCATCGTCTTTGCCTTGAAAAAAGGAATCTAAAAACATCTACTTTTTGCTAAATTATTTCGAAATTTTTCGAAAAAATTTTTGTCAAAATGTTTTTGGAAGCAATGTTGAGTGTACATGGAAACTCAACATACACTAATGCATCATTTTTCAAACGATCATAACTAATTTTTGTATTAAGCGTTTCTCAATGTAGTATAGTGCATTCGATGCGGATTTTTAAGCTGCGTCGATCTGTGTTATCAGATTTGCGCTAGCTTAAAAATGCACCGAGATATCAACTGATATAAGTTCACACTTATATCCTCGATTTTCACCCTGAAGAATTAATTTTTTCGTTGAATAACATTGTCCATCGTCTTTGCCTTGAAAAAAGGAATCTAAAAACATCTACTTTTTGCTAAATTATTTCGAAATTTTTCGAAAAAACTTTTGTCAAAATGTTTTTGGAAGCAATGTTGAGTGTACATGGAAACTCAACATACACTAATGCATCATTTTTCAAACGATCATAACTAATTTTTGTATTAAGCGTTTCTCAATGCAGTATAGTGCATTCGATGCGGATTTTTAAGCTGCGTCGATCTGTGTTATCAGATTTGCGCTAGCTTAAAAATGCACCGAGATATCAACTGATATAAGTTCACACTTATATCCTCGATTTTCACCCTGAAGAATTAATTTTTTCGTTGAATAACATTGTCCATCGTCTTTGCCTTGAAAAAGGGAATCTAAAAACATCTACTTTTTGCTAAATTATTTCGAAATTTTTCGAAAAAATTTTTGTCAAAATGTTTTTGGAAGCAATGTTGAGTGTACATGGAAACTCAACATACACTAATGCATCATTTTTCAAACGATCATAACTAATTTTTGTATTAAGCGTTTCTCAATGTAGTATAGTGCATTCGATGCGGATTTTTAAGCTGCGTCGATCTGTGTTATCAGATTTGCGCTAGCTTAAAAATGCACCGAGATATCAACTGATATAAGTTCACACTTATATCCTCGATTTTCACCCTGAAGAATTAATTTTTTCGTTGAATAACATTGTCCATCGTCTTTGCCTTGAAAAAAGGAATCTAAAAACATCTACTTTTTGCTAAATTATTTCGAAATTTTTCGAAAAAATTTTTGTCAAAATGTTTTTGGAAGCAATGTTGAGTGTACATGGAAACTCAACATACACTAATGCATCATTTTTCAAACGATCATAACTAATTTTTGTATTAAGCGTTTCTCAATGTAGTATAGTGCATTCGATGCGGATTTTTAAGCTGCGTCGATCTGTGTTATCAGATTTGCGCTAGCTTAAAAATGCACCGAGATATCAACTGATATAAGTTCACACTTATATCCTCGATTTTCACCCTGAAGAATTAATTTTTTCGTTGAATAACATTGTCCATCGTCTTTGCCTTGAAAAAAGGAATCTAAAAACATCTACTTTTTGCTAAATTATTTCGAAATTTTTCGAAAAAACTTTTGTCAAAATGTTTTTGGAAGCAATGTTGAGTGTACATGGAAACTCAACATACACTAATGCATCATTTTTCAAACGATCATAACTAATTTTTGTATTAAGCGTTTCTCAATGCAGTATAGTGCATTCGATGCGGATTTTTAAGCTGCGTCGATCTGTGTTATCAGATTTGCGCTAGCTTAAAAATGCACCGAGATATCAACTGATATAAGTTCACACTTATATCCTCGATTTTCACCCTGAAGAATTAATTTTTTCGTTGAATAACATTGTCCATCGTCTTTGCCTTGAAAAAAGGAATCTAAAAACATCTACTTTTTGCTAAATTATTTCGAAATTTTTCGAAAAAACTTTTGTCAAAATGTTTTTGGAAGCAATGTTGAGTGTACATGGAAACTCAACATACACTAATGCATCATTTTTCAAACGATCATAACTAATTTTTGTATTAAGCGTTTCTCAATGCAGTATAGTGCATTCGATGCGGATTTTTAAGCTGCGTCGATCTGTGTTATCAGATTTGCGCTAGCTTAAAAATGCACCGAGATATCAACTGATATAAGTTCACAGTTATATCCTCGATTTTCACCCTGAAGAATTAATTTTTTCGTTGAATAACATTGTCCATCGTCTTTGCCTTGAAAAAAGGAATCTAAAAACATCTACTTTTTGCTAAATTATTTCGAAATTTTTCGAAAAAATTTTTGTCAAAATGTTTTTGGAAGCAATGTTGAGTGTACATGGAAACTCAACATACACTAATGCATCATTTTTCAAACGATCATAACTAATTTTTGTATTAAGCGTTTCTCAATGTAGTATAGTGCATTCGATGCGGATTTTTAAGCTGCGTCGATCTGTGTTATCAGATTTGCGCTAGCTTAAAAATGCACCGAGATATCAACTGATATAAGTTCACACTTATATCCTCGATTTTCACCCTGAAGAATTAATTTTTTCGTTGAATAACATTGTCCATCGTCTTTGCCTTGAAAAAAGGAATCTAAAAACATCTACTTTTTGCTAAATTATTTCGAAATTTTTCGAAAAAACTTTTGTCAAAATGTTTTTGGAAGCAATGTTGAGTGTACATGGAAACTCAACATACACTAATGCATCATTTTTCAAACGATCATAACTAATTTTTGTATTGAGCGTTTCTCAATGTAGTATAGTGCATTCGATGCGGATTTTTAAGCTGCGTCGATCTGTGTTATCAGATTTGCGCTAGCTTAAAAATGCACCGAGATATCAACTGATATAAGTTCACACTTATATCCTCGATTTTCACCCTGAAGAATTAATTTTTTCGTTGAATAACATTGTCCATCGTCTTTGCCTTGAAAAAAGGAATCTAAAAACATCTACTTTTTGCTAAATTATTTCGAAATTTTTCGAAAAAACTTTTGTCAAAATGTTTTTGGAAGCAATGTTGAGTGTACATGGAAACTCAACATACACTAATGCATCATTTTTCAAACGATCATAACTAATTTTTGTATTAAGCGTTTCTCAATGCAGTATAGTGCATTCGATGCGGATTTTTAAGCTGCGTCGATCTGTGTTATCAGATTTGCGCTAGCTTAAAAATGCACCGAGATATCAACTGATATAAGTTCACACTTATATCCTCGATTTTCACCCTGAAGAATTAATTTTTTCGTTGAATAACATTGTCCATCGTCTTTGCCTTGAAAAAAGGAATCTAAAAACATCTACTTTTTGCTAAATTATTTCGAAATTTTTCGAAAAAACTTTTGTCAAAATGTTTTTGGAAGCAATGTTGAGTGTACATGGAAACTCAACATACACTAATGCATCATTTTTCAAACGATCATAACTAATTTTTGTATTAAGCGTTTCTCAATGTAGTATAGTGCATTTGATGCGGATTTTTAAGCTGCGTCGATCTGTGTTATCAGATTTGCGCTAGCTTAAAAATGCACCGAGATATCAACTGATATAAGTTCACACTTATATCCTCGATTTTCACCCTGAAGAATTAATTTTTTCGTTGAATAACATTGTCCATCGTCTTTGCCTTGAAAAAAGGAATCTAAAAACATCTACTTTTTGCTAAATTATTTCGAAATTTTTCGAAAAAACTTTTGTCAAAATGTTTTTGGAAGCAATGTTGAGTGTACATGGAAACTCAACATACACTAATGCATCATTTTTCAAACGATCATAACTAATTTTTGTATTAAGCGTTTCTCAATGTAGTATAGTGCATTCGATGCGGATTTTTAAGCTGCGTCGATCTGTGTTATCAGATTTGCGCTAGCTTAAAAATGCACCGAGATATCAACTGATATAAGTTCACACTTATATCCTCGATTTTCACCCTGAAGAATTAATTTTTTCGTTGAATAACATTGTCCATCGTCTTTGCCTTGAAAAAAGGAATCTAAAAACATCTACTTTTTGCTAAATTATTCCGAAATTTTTCGAAAAAATTTTTGTCAAAATGTTTTTGGAAGCAATGTTGAGTGTACATGGAAACTCAACATACACTAATGCATCATTTTTCAAACGATCATAACTAACTTTTGTATTAAGCGTTTCTCAATGTAGAATAGTGCATTCGATGCGGATTTTTAAGCTGCGTCGATCTGTGTTATCAGATTTGCGCTAGCTTAAAAATGCACCGAGATATCAACTGATATAAGTTCACACTTATATCCTCGATTTTCACCCTGAAGAATTAATTTTTTCGTTGAATAACATTGTCCATCGTCTTTGCCTTGAAAAAAGGAATCTAAAAACATCTACTTTTTGCTAAATTATTTCGAAATTTTTCGAAAAAACTTTTGTCAAAATGTTTTTGGAAGCAATGTTGAGTGTACATGGAAACTCAACATACACTAATGCATCATTTTTCAAACGATCATAACTGATTTTTGTATTAAGCGTTTCTCAATGCAGTATAGTGCATTCGATGCGGATTTTTAAGCTGCGTCGATCTGTGTTATCAGATTTGCGCTAGCTTAAAAATGCACCGAGATATCAACTGATATAAGTTCACACTTATATCCTCGATTTTCACCCTGAAGAATTAATTTTTTCGTTGAATAACATTGTCCATCGTCTTTGCCTTGAAAAAAGGAATCTAAAAACATCTACTTTTTGCTAAATTATTTCGAAATTTTTCGAAAAAATTTTTGTCAAAATGTTTTTGGAAGCAATGTTGAGTGTACATGGAAACTCAACATACACTAATGCATCATTTTTCAAACGATCATAACTAATTTTTGTATTAAGCGTTTCTCAATGTAGTATAGTGCATTCGATGCGGATTTTTAAGCTGCGTCGATCTGTGTTATCAGATTTGCGCTAGCTTAAAAATGCACCGAGATATCAACTGATATAAGTTCACACTTATATCCTCGATTTTCACCCTGAAGAATTAATTTTTTCGTTGAATAACATTGTCCATCGTCTTTGCCTTGAAAAAAGAAATCTAAAAACATCTACTTTTTGCTAAATTATTTCGAAATTTTTCGAAAAAATTTTTGTCAAAATGTTTTTGGAAGCAATGTTGAGTGTACATGGAAACTCAACATACACTAATGCATCATTTTTCAAACGATCATAACTAATTTTTGTATCAAGCGTTTCTCAATGCAGTATAGTGCATTCGATGCGGATTTTTAAGCTGCGTCGATCTGTGTTATCAGATTTGTGCTAGCTTAAAAATGCACCGAGATATCAACTGATATAAGTTCACACTTATATCCTCGATTTTCACCCTGAAGAATTAATTTTTTCGTTGGATAACATTGTCCATCGTCTTTGCCTTGAAAAAAGGAATCTAAAAACATCTACTTTTTGCTAAATTATTTCGAAATTTTTCGAAAAAACTTTTGTCAAAATGTTTTTGGAAGCAATGTTGAGTGTACATGGAAACTCAACATACACTAATGCATCATTTTTCAAACGATCATAACTAATTTTTGTATTAAGCGTTTCTCAATGTAGTATAGTGCATTTGATGCGGATTTTTAAGCTGCGTCGATCTGTGTTATCAGATTTGCGCTAGCTTAAAAATGCACCGAGATATCAACTGATATAAGTTCACACTTATATCCTCGATTTTCACCCTGAAGAATTAATTTTTTCGTTGAATAACATTGTCCATCGTCTTTGCCTTGAAAAAAGGAATCTAAAAACATCTACTTTTTGCTAAATTATTTCGAAATTTTTCGAAAAAACTTTTGTCAAAATGTTTTTGGAAGCAATGTTGAGTGTACATGGAAACTCAACATACACTAATGCATCATTTTTCAAACGATCATAACTAATTTTTGTATTAAGCGTTTCTCAATGTAGTATAGTGCATTCGATGCGGATTTTTAAGCTGCGTCGATCTGTGTTATCAGATTTGCGCTAGCTTAAAAATGCACCGAGATATCAACTGATATAAGTTCACACTTATATCCTCGATTTTCACCCTGAAGAATTAATTTTTTCGTTGAATAACATTGTCCATCGTCTTTGCCTTGAAAAAAGGAATCTAAAAACATCTACTTTTTGCTAAATTATTCCGAAATTTTTCGAAAAAATTTTTGTCAAAATGTTTTTGGAAGCAATGTTGAGTGTACATGGAAACTCAACATACACTAATGCATCATTTTTCAAACGATCATAACTAATTTTTGTATTAAGCGTTTCTCAATGTAGAATAGTGCATTCGATGCGGATTTTTAAGCTGCGTCGATCTGTGTTATCAGATTTGCGCTAGCTTAAAAATGCACCGAGATATCAACTGATATAAGTTCACACTTATATCCTCGATTTTCACCCTGAAGAATTAATTTTTTCGTTGAATAACATTGTCCATCGTCTTTGCCTTGAAAAAAGGAATCTAAAAACATCTACTTTTTGCTAAATTATTTCGAAATTTTTCGAAAAAACTTTTGTCAAAATGTTTTTGGAAGCAATGTTGAGTGTACATGGAAACTCAACATACACTAATGCATCATTTTTCAAACGATCATAACTGATTTTTGTATTAAGCGTTTCTCAATGCAGTATAGTGCATTCGATGCGGATTTTTAAGCTGCGTCGATCTGTGTTATCAGATTTGCGCTAGCTTAAAAATGCACCGAGATATCAACTGATATAAGTTCACACTTATATCCTCGATTTTCACCCTGAAGAATTAATTTTTTCGTTGAATAACATTGTCCATCGTCTTTGCCTTGAAAAAAGGAATCTAAAAACATCTACTTTTTGCTAAATTATTTCGAAATTTTTCGAAAAAATTTTTGTCAAAATGTTTTTGGAAGCAATGTTGAGTGTACATGGAAACTCAACATACACTAATGCATCATTTTTCAAACGATCATAACTAATTTTTGTATTAAGCGTTTCTCAATGTAGTATAGTGCATTCGATGCGGATTTTTAAGCTGCGTCGATCTGTGTTATCAGATTTGCGCTAGCTTAAAAATGCACCGAGATATCAACTGATATAAGTTCACACTTATATCCTCGATTTTCACCCTGAAGAATTAATTTTTTCGTTGAATAACATTGTCCATCGTCTTTGCCTTGAAAAAAGAAATCTAAAAACATCTACTTTTTGCTAAATTATTTCGAAATTTTTCGAAAAAATTTTTGTCAAAATGTTTTTGGAAGCAATGTTGAGTGTACATGGAAACTCAACATACACTAATGCATCATTTTTCAAACGATCATAACTAATTTTTGTATCAAGCGTTTCTCAATGCAGTATAGTGCATTCGATGCGGATTTTTAAGCTGCGTCGATCTGTGTTATCAGATTTGTGCTAGCTTAAAAATGCACCGAGATATCAACTGATATAAGTTCACACTTATATCCTCGATTTTCACCCTGAAGAATTAATTTTTTCGTTGGATAACATTGTCCATCGTCTTTGCCTTAAAAAAAGGAATCTAAAAACATCTACTTTTTGCTAAATTATTTTGAAATTTTTCGAAAAAATTTTTGTCAAAATGTTTTTGGAAGCAATGTTGAGTGTACATGGAAACTCAACATACACTAATGCATCATTTTTCAAACGATCATAACTAATTTTTGTATTAAGCGTTTCTCAATGTAGTATAGTGCATTCGATGCGGATTTTTAAGCTGCGTCGATCTGTGTTATCAGATTTGCGCTAGCTTAAAAATGCACCGAGATATCAACTGATATAAGTTCACACTTATATCCTCGATTTTCACCCTGAAGATTTAATTTTTTCGTTGAATAACATTGTCCATCGTCTTTGCCTTAAAAAAAGGAATCTAAAAACATCTACTTTTTGCTAAATTATTTTGAAATTTTTCGAAAAAATTTTTGTCAAAATGTTTTTGGAAGCAATGTTGAGTGTACATGGAAACTCAACATACACTAATGCATCATTTTTCAAACGATCATAACTAATTTTTGTATTAAGCGTTTCTCAATGTAGTATAGTGCATTCGATGCGGATTTTTAAGCTGCGTCGATCTGTGTTATCAGATTTGCGCTAGCTTAAAAATGCACCGAGATATCAACTGATATAAGTTCACACTTATATCCTCGATTTTCACCCTGAAGAATTAATTTTTTCGTTGAATAACATTGTCTATCGTCTTTGCCTTGAAAAATGGAATCTAAAAACATCTACTTTTTGCTAAATTATTTTGAAATTTTTCGAAAAAATTTTCGTCAAAATGTTTTTGGAAGCAATGTTGAGTGTACATTGGAAACTCAACATACACTAATGCATCATTTTTCAAACGATCATAACTAATTTTTGTATCAAGCGTTTCTCGATGTAGTATAGTGCATTCGATGCGGATTTTTAAGCTGCGTCGATCTGTGTTATCCGATTTGCGCTAGCTTAAAAATGCACCGAGATATCAACTGATATAAGTTCACACTTATATCCTCGATTTTCACCCTGAAGAATTAATTTTTTCGTTGAATAACATTGTCCATCGTCTTTGCCTTGAAAAAAGGAATCTAAAAACATCTACTTTTTGCTAAATTATTTCGAAATTTTTCAAAAAAATTTTTGTCAAAATGTTTTTGGAAGCAATGTTGAGTGTACATGGAAACTCAACATACACTAATGCATCATTTTTCAAACGATCATAACTAATTTTTGTATTAAGCGTTTCTCAATGTAGTATAGTGCATTCGATGCGGATTTTTAAGCTGCGTCGATCTGTGTTATCAGATTTGCGCTAGCTTAAAAATGCACCGAGATATCAACTGATATAAGTTCACACTTATATCCTCGATTTTCACCCTGAAGAATTAATTTTTTCGTTGAATATCATTGTCCATCGTCTTTGCCTTGAAAAAAGGAATCTAAAAACATCTACTTTTTGCTAAATTATTTCGAAATTTTTCGAAAAAATTTTTGTCAAAATGTTTTTGGAAGCAATGTTGAGTGTACATGGAAACTCAACATACACTAATGCATCATTTTTCAAACGATCATAACTAATTTTTGTATTAAGCGTTTCTCAATGCAGTATAGTGCATTCGATGCGGATTTTTAAGCTGCGTCGATCTGTGTTATCAGATTTGCGCTAGCTTAAAAATGCACCGAGATATCAACTGATATAAGTTCACACTTATATCCTCGATTTTCACCCTGAAGAATTAATTTTTTCGTTGGATAACATTGTCCATCGTCTTTGCCTTAAAAAAAGGAATCTAAAAACATCTACTTTTTGCTAAATTATTTTGAAATTTTTCGAAAAAATTTTTGTCAAAATGTTTTTGGAAGCAATGTTGAGTGTACATGGAAACTCAACATACACTAATGCATCATTTTTCAAACGATCATAACTAATTTTTGTATTAAGCGTTTCTCAATGTAGTATAGTGCATTCGATGCGGATTTTTAAGCTGCGTCGATCTGTGTTATCAGATTTGCGCTAGCTTAAAAATGCACCGAGATATCAACTGATATAAGTTCACACTTATATCCTCGATTTTCACCCTGAAGAATTAATTTTTTCGTTGAATAACATTGTCCATCGTCTTTGCCTTGAAAAATGGAATCTAAAAACATCTACTTTTTGCTAAATTATTTTGAAATTTTTCGAAAAAATTTTTGTCAAAATGTTTTTGGAAGCAATGTTGAGTGTACATGGAAACTCAACATACACTAATGCATCATTTTTCAAACGATCATAACTAATTTTTGTATCAAGCGTTTCTCGATGTAGTATAGTGCATTCGATGCGGATTTTTAAGCTGCGTCGATCTGTGTTATCCGATTTGCGCTAGCTTAAAAATGCACCGAGATATCAAATGATATGAGTTCACACTTATATCCTCGATTTTCACCCTGAAGAATTAATTTTTTCGTTGAATATCATTGTCCATCGTCTTTGCCTTGAAAAAAGGAATCTAAAAACATCTACTTTTTGCTAAATTATTTCGAAATTTTTCGAAAAAATTTTTGTCAAAATGTTTTTGGAAGCAATGTTGAGTGTACATGGAAACTCAACATACACTAATGCATCATTTTTCAAACGATCATAACTAATTTTTGTATCAAGCGTTTCTTGATGTAGTATAGTGCATTCGATGCGGATTTTTAAGCTGCGTCGATCTGTGTTATCCGATTTGCGCTAGCTTAAAAATGCACCGAGATATCAACTGATATAAGTTCACACTTATATCCTCGATTTTCACCCTGAAGAATTAATTTTTTCGTTGGATAACATTGTCCATCGTCTTTGCCTTAAAAAAAGGAATCTAAAAACATCTACTTTTTGCTAAATTATTTTGAAATTTTTCGAAAAAATTTTTGTCAAAATGTTTTTGGAAGCAATGTTGAGTGTACATGGAAACTCAACATACACTAATGCATCATTTTTCAAACGATCATAACTAATTTTTGTATTAAGCGTTTCTCAATGTAGTATAGTGCATTCGATGCGGATTTTTGAGCTGCGTCGATCTGTGTTATCAGATTTGCGCTAGCTTAAAAATGCACCGAGATATCAACTGATATAAGTTCACACTTATATCCTCGATTTTCACCCTGAAGATTTACTTTTTTCGTTGAATAACATTGTCCATCGTCTTTGCCTTGAAAAATGGAATCTAAAAACATCTACTTTTTGCTAAATTATTTTGAAATTTTTCGAAAAAATTTTTGTCAAAATGTTTTTGGAAGCAATGTTGAGTGTACATGGAAACTCAACATACACTAATGCATCATTTTTCAAACGATCATAACTAATTTTTGTATTAAGCGTTTCTCAATGTAGTATAGTGCATTCGATGCGGATTTTTAAGCTGCGTCGATCTGTGTTATCAGATTTGCGCTAGCTTAAAAATGCACCGAGATATCAACTGATATAAGTTCACACTTATATCCTCGATTTTCACCCTGAAGATTTAATTTTTTCGTTGAATAACATTGTCCATCGTCTTTGCCTTAAAAAAAGGAATCTAAAAACATCTACTTTTTGCTAAATTATTTTGAAATTTTTCGAAAAAATTTTTGTCAAAATGTTTTTGGAAGCAATGTTGAGTGTACATGGAAACTCAACATACACTAATGCATCATTTTTCAAACGATCATAACTAATTTTTGTATTAAGCGTTTCTCAATGTAGTATAGTGCATTCGATGCGGATTTTTAAGCTGCGTCGATCTGTGTTATCCGATTTGCGCTAGCTTAAAAATGCACCGAGATATCAACTGATATAAGTTCACACTTATATCCTCGATTTTCACCCTGAAGAATTAATTTTTTCGTTGAATAACATTGTCCATCGTCTTTGCCTTGAAAAAAGGAATCTAAAAACATCTACTTTTTGCTAAATTATTTCGAAATTTTTCAAAAAAATTTTTGTCAAAATGTTTTTGGAAGCAATGTTGAGTGTACATGGAAACTCAACATACACTAATGCATCATTTTTCAAACGATCATAACTAATTTTTGTATTAAGCGTTTCTCAATGTAGTATAGTGCATTCGATGCGGATTTTTAAGCTGCGTCGATCTGTGTTATCAGATTTGCGCTAGCTTAAAAATGCACCGAGATATCAACTGATATAAGTTCACACTTATATCCTCGATTTTCACCCTGAAGAATTAATTTTTTCGTTGAATATCATTGTCCATCGTCTTTGCCTTGAAAAAAGGAATCTAAAAACATCTACTTTTTGCTAAATTATTTCGAAATTTTTCGAAAAAATTTTTGTCAAAATGTTTTTGGAAGCAATGTTGAGTGTACATGGAAACTCAACATACACTAATGCATCATTTTTCAAACGATCATAACTAATTTTTGTATCAAGCGTTTCTCAATGTAGTATAGTGCATTCGATGCGGATTTTTAAGCTGCGTCGATCTGTGTTATCCGATTTGCGCTAGCTTAAAAATGCACCGAGATATCAACTGATATAAGTTCACACTTATATCCTCGATTTTCACCCTGAAGAATTAATTTTTTCGTTGAATAACATTGTCCATCGTCTTTGCCTTGAAAAAAGGAATCTAAAAACATCTACTTTTTGCTAAATTATTTCGAAATTTTTCAAAAAAATTTTTGTCAAAATGTTTTTGGAAGCAATGTTGAGTGTACATGGAAACTCAACATACACTAATGCATCATTTTTCAAACGATCATAACTAATTTTTGTATTAAGCGTTTCTCAATGCAGTATAGTGCATTCGATGCGGATTTTTAAGCTGCGTCGATCTGTGTTATCCGATTTGCGCTAGCTTAAAAATGCACCGAGATATCAACTGATATAAGTTCACACTTATATCCTCGATTTTCACCCTGAAGAATTAATTTTTTCGTTGAATAACATTGTCCATCGTCTTTGCCTTGAAAAAAGGAATCTAAAAACATCTACTTTTTGCTAAATTATTTCGAAATTTTTCAAAAAAATTTTTGTCAAAATGTTTTTGGAAGCAATGTTGAGTGTACATGGAAAC
This sequence comes from Auanema rhodensis, assembly GCA_964057225.1. Taxonomy (NCBI): domain Eukaryota; kingdom Metazoa; phylum Nematoda; class Chromadorea; order Rhabditida; family Rhabditidae; genus Auanema; species Auanema rhodense. The sequence continues at coordinate 1,070,719 of OZ059895.1, forward strand.
TCAACATACACTAATGCATCATTTTTCAAACGATCATAACTAATTTTTGTATTAAGCGTTTCTCAATGCAGTATAGTGCATTCGATGCGGATTTTTAAGCTGCGTCGATCTGTGTTATCAGATTTGCGCTAGCTTAAAAATGCACCGAGATATCAACTGATATAAGTTCACACTTATATCCTCGATTTTCACCCTGAAGAATTAATTTTTTCGTTGGATAACATTGTCCATCGTCTTTGCCTTAAAAAAAGGAATCTAAAAACATCTACTTTTTGCTAAATTATTTTGAAATTTTTCGAAAAAATTTTTGTCAAAATGTTTTTGGAAGCAATGTTGAGTGTACATGGAAACTCAACATACACTAATGCATCATTTTTCAAACGATCATAACTAATTTTTGTATTAAGCGTTTCTCAATGTAGTATAGTGCATTCGATGCGGATTTTTGAGCTGCGTCGATCTGTGTTATCAGATTTGCGCTAGCTTAAAAATGCACCGAGATATCAACTGATATAAGTTCACACTTATATCCTCGATTTTCACCCTGAAGATTTACTTTTTTCGTTGAATAACATTGTCCATCGTCTTTGCCTTGAAAAATGGAATCTAAAAACATCTACTTTTTGCTAAATTATTTTGAAATTTTTCGAAAAAATTTTTGTCAAAATGTTTTTGGAAGCAATGTTGAGTGTACATGGAAACTCAACATACACTAATGCATCATTTTTCAAACGATCATAACTAATTTTTGTATTAAGCGTTTCTCAATGTAGTATAGTGCATTCGATGCGGATTTTTAAGCTGCGTCGATCTGTGTTATCAGATTTGCGCTAGCTTAAAAATGCACCGAGATATCAACTGATATAAGTTCACACTTATATCCTCGATTTTCACCCTGAAGATTTAATTTTTTCGTTGAATAACATTGTCCATCGTCTTTGCCTTAAAAAAAGGAATCTAAAAACATCTACTTTTTGCTAAATTATTTTGAAATTTTTCGAAAAAATTTTTGTCAAAATGTTTTTGGAAGCAATGTTGAGTGTACATGGAAACTCAACATACACTAATGCATCATTTTTCAAACGATCATAACTAATTTTTGTATTAAGCGTTTCTCAATGTAGTATAGTGCATTCGATGCGGATTTTTAAGCTGCGTCGATCTGTGTTATCAGATTTGCGCTAGCTTAAAAATGCACCGAGATATCAACTGATATAAGTTCACACTTATATCCTCGATTTTCACCCTGAAGAATTAATTTTTTCGTTGAATAACATTGTCCATCGTCTTTGCCTTGAAAAATGGAATCTAAAAACATCTACTTTTTGCTAAATTATTTTGAAATTTTTCGAAAAAATTTTTGTCAAAATGTTTTTGGAAGCAATGTTGAGTGTACATGGAAACTCAACATACACTAATGCATCATTTTTCAAACGATCATAACTAATTTTTGTATCAAGCGTTTCTCGATGTAGTATAGTGCATTCGATGCGGATTTTTAAGCTGCGTCGATCTGTGTTATCCGATTTGCGCTAGCTTAAAAATGCACCGAGATATCAACTGATATAAGTTCACACTTATATCCTCGATTTTCACCCTGAAGAATTAATTTTTTCGTTGAATAACATTGTCCATCGTCTTTGCCTTGAAAAAAGGAATCTAAAAACATCTACTTTTTGCTAAATTATTTCGAAATTTTTCAAAAAAATTTTTGTCAAAATGTTTTTGGAAGCAATGTTGAGTGTACATGGAAACTCAACATACACTAATGCATCATTTTTCAAACGATCATAACTAATTTTTGTATTAAGCTTTTCTCAATGTAGTATAGTGCATTCGATGCGGATTTTTGAGCTGCGTCGATCTGTGTTATCAGATTTGCGCTAGCTTAAAAATGCACCGAGATATCAACTGATATAAGTTCACACTTATATCCTCGATTTTCACCCTGAAGATTTACTTTTTTCGTTGAATAACATTGTCCATCGTCTTTGCCTTGAAAAATGGAATCTAAAAACATCTACTTTTTGCTAAATTATTTTGAAATTTTTCGAAAAAATTTTTGTCAAAATGTTTTTGGAAGCAATGTTGAGTGTACATGGAAACTCAACATACACTAATGCATCATTTTTCAAACGATCATAACTAATTTTTGTATTAAGCGTTTCTCAATGCAGTATAGTGCATTCGATGCGGATTTTTAAGCTGCGTCGATCTGTGTTATCCGATTTGCGCTAGCTTAAAAATGCACCGAGATATCAACTGATATAAGTTCACACTTATATCCTCGATTTTCACCCTGAAGAATTAATTTTTTCGTTGAATAACATTGTCCATCGTCTTTGCCTTGAAAAAAGGAATCTAAAAACATCTACTTTTTGCTAAATTATTTCGAAATTTTTCAAAAAAATTTTTGTCAAAATGTTTTTGGAAGCAATGTTGAGTGTACATGGAAACTCAACATACACTAATGCATCATTTTTCAAACGATCATAACTAATTTTTGTATTAAGCGTTTCTCAATGCAGTATAGTGCATTCGATGCGGATTTTTAAGCTGCGTCGATCTGTGTTATCAGATTTGCGCTAGCTTAAAAATGCACCGAGATATCAACTGATATAAGTTCACACTTATATCCTCGATTTTCACCCTGAAGAATTAATTTTTTCGTTGGATAACATTGTCCATCGTCTTTGCCTTAAAAAAAGGAATCTAAAAACATCTACTTTTTGCTAAATTATTTTGAAATTTTTCGAAAAAATTTTTGTCAAAATGTTTTTGGAAGCAATGTTGAGTGTACATGGAAACTCAACATACACTAATGCATCATTTTTCAAACGATCATAACTAATTTTTGTATTAAGCGTTTCTCAATGTAGTATAGTGCATTCGATGCGGATTTTTGAGCTGCGTCGATCTGTGTTATCAGATTTGCGCTAGCTTAAAAATGCACCGAGATATCAACTGATATAAGTTCACACTTATATCCTCGATTTTCACCCTGAAGATTTACTTTTTTCGTTGAATAACATTGTCCATCGTCTTTGCCTTGAAAAATGGAATCTAAAAACATCTACTTTTTGCTAAATTATTTTGAAATTTTTCGAAAAAATTTTTGTCAAAATGTTTTTGGAAGCAATGTTGAGTGTACATGGAAACTCAACATACACTAATGCATCATTTTTCAAACGATCATAACTAATTTTTGTATTAAGCGTTTCTCAATGTAGTATAGTGCATTCGATGCGGATTTTTAAGCTGCGTCGATCTGTGTTATCAGATTTGCGCTAGCTTAAAAATGCACCGAGATATCAACTGATATAAGTTCACACTTATATCCTCGATTTTCACCCTGAAGATTTAATTTTTTCGTTGAATAACATTGTCCATCGTCTTTGCCTTAAAAAAAGGAATCTAAAAACATCTACTTTTTGCTAAATTATTTTGAAATTTTTCGAAAAAATTTTTGTCAAAATGTTTTTGGAAGCAATGTTGAGTGTACATGGAAACTCAACATACACTAATGCATCATTTTTCAAACGATCATAACTAATTTTTGTATTAAGCGTTTCTCAATGTAGTATAGTGCATTCGATGCGGATTTTTAAGCTGCGTCGATCTGTGTTATCAGATTTGCGCTAGCTTAAAAATGCACCGAGATATCAACTGATATAAGTTCACACTTATATCCTCGATTTTCACCCTGAAGAATTAATTTTTTCGTTGAATAACATTGTCCATCGTCTTTGCCTTGAAAAATGGAATCTAAAAACATCTACTTTTTGCTAAATTATTTTGAAATTTTTCGAAAAAATTTTTGTCAAAATGTTTTTGGAAGCAATGTTGAGTGTACATGGAAACTCAACATACACTAATGCATCATTTTTCAAACGATCATAACTAATTTTTGTATCAAGCGTTTCTCGATGTAGTATAGTGCATTCGATGCGGATTTTTAAGCTGCGTCGATCTGTGTTATCCGATTTGCGCTAGCTTAAAAATGCACCGAGATATCAACTGATATAAGTTCACACTTATATCCTCGATTTTCACCCTGAAGAATTAATTTTTTCGTTGAATAACATTGTCCATCGTCTTTGCCTTGAAAAAAGGAATCTAAAAACATCTACTTTTTGCTAAATTATTTCGAAATTTTTCAAAAAAATTTTTGTCAAAATGTTTTTGGAAGCAATGTTGAGTGTACATGGAAACTCAACATACACTAATGCATCATTTTTCAAACGATCATAACTAATTTTTGTATTAAGCGTTTCTCAATGTAGTATAGTGCATTCGATGCGGATTTTTAAGCTGCGTCGATCTGTGTTATCAGATTTGCGCTAGCTTAAAAATGCACCGAGATATCAACTGATATAAGTTCACACTTATATCCTCGATTTTCACCCTGAAGAATTAATTTTTTCGTTGAAAAACATTGTCCATCGTCTTTGCCTTGAAAAAAGGAATCTAAAAACATCTACTTTTTGCTAAATTATTTCGAAATTTTTCGAAAAAATTTTTGTCAAAATGTTTTTGGAAGCAATGTTGAGTGTACATGGAAACTCAACATACACTAATGCATCATTTTTCAAACGATCATAACTAATTTTTGTATTAAGCGTTTCTCAATGTAGTATAGTGCATTCGATGCGGATTTTTAAGCTGCGTCGATCTGTGTTATCAGATTTGCGCTAGCTTAAAAATGCACCGAGATATCAACTGATATAAGTTCACACTTATATCCTCGATTTTCACCCTGAAGAATTAATTTTTTCGTTGAATAACATTGTCCATCGTCTTTGCCTTGAAAAAAGGAATCTAAAAACATCTACTTTTTGCTAAATTATTTCGAAATTTTTCGAAAAAATTTTTGTCAAAATGTTTTTGGAAGCAATGTTGAGTGTACATGGAAACTCAACATACACTAATGCATCATTTTTCAAACGATCATAACTAATTTTTGTATTAAGCGTTTCTCAATGCAGTATAGTGCATTCGATGCGGATTTTTAAGCTGCGTCGATCTGTGTTATCAGATTTGCGCTAGCTTAAAAATGCACCGAGATATCAACTGATATAAGTTCACACTTATATCCTCGATTTTCACCCTGAAGAATTAATTTTTTCGTTGGATAACATTGTCCATCGTCTTTGCCTTAAAAAAAGGAATCTAAAAACATCTACTTTTTGCTAAATTATTTTGAAATTTTTCGAAAAAATTTTTGTCAAAATGTTTTTGGAAGCAATGTTGAGTGTACATGGAAACTCAACATACACTAATGCATCATTTTTCAAACGATCATAACTAATTTTTGTATTAAGCGTTTCTCAATGTAGTATAGTGCATTCGATGCGGATTTTTAAGCTGCGTCGATCTGTGTTATCAGATTTACGCTAGCTTAAAAATGCACCGAGATATCAACTGATATAAGTTCACACTTATATCCTCGATTTTCACCCTGAAGAATTAATTTTTTCGTTGGATAACATTGTCCATCGTCTTTGCCTTAAAAAAAGGAATCTAAAAACATCTACTTTTTGCTGAATTATTTTGAAATTTTTCGAAAAAATTTTTGTCAAAATGTTTTTGGAAGCAATGTTGAGTGTACATGGAAACTCAACATACACTAATGCATCATTTTTCAAACGATCATAACTAATTTTTGTATTAAGCGTTTCTCAATGTAGTATAGTGCATTCGATGCGGATTTTTGAGCTGCGTCGATCTGTGTTATCAGATTTGCGCTAGCTTAAAAATGCACCGAGATATCAACTGATATAAGTTCACACTTATATCCTCGATTTTCACCCTGAAGATTTACTTTTTTCGTTGAATAACATTGTCCATCGTCTTTGCCTTGAAAAATGGAATCTAAAAACATCTACTTTTTGCTAAATTATTTTGAACTTTTTCGAAAAAATTTTTGTCAAAATGTTTTTGGAAGCAATGTTGAGTGTACATGGAAACTCAACATACACTAATGCATCATTTTTCAAACGATCATAACTAATTTTTGTATTAAGCGTTTCTCAATGTAGTATAGTGCATTCGATGCGGATTTTTAAGCTGCGTCGATCTGTGTTATCAGATTTGCGCTAGCTTAAAAATGCACCGAGATATCAACTGATATAAGTTCACACTTATATCCTCGATTTTCACGCTGAAGAATTAATTTTTTCGTTGAATAACATTGTCCATCGTCTTTGCCTTGAAAAAAGGAATCTAAAAACATCTACTTTTCGCTAAATTATTTCGAAATTTTTCGAAAAAATTTTTGTCAAAATGTTTTTGGAAGCAATGTTGAGTGTACATGGAAACTCAACATACACTAATGCATCATTTTTCAAACGATCATAACTAATTTTTGTATTAAGCGTTTCTCAATGTAGTATAGTGCATTCGATGCGGATTTTTAAGCTGCGTCGATCTGTGTTATCAGATTTGCGCTGGCTTAAAAATGCACCGAGATATCAACTGATATAAGTTCACACTTATATCCTCGATTTTCACCCTGAAGAATTAATTTTTTCGTTGAATAACATTGTCCATCGTCTTTGCCTTGAAAAAAGGAATCTAAAAACATCTACTTTTTGCTAAATTATTTCGAAATTTTTCGAAAAAATTTTTGTCAAAATGTTTTTGGAAGCAATGTTGAGTGTACATGGAAACTCAACATACACTAATGCATCATTTTTCAAACGATCATAACTAATTTTTGTATTAAGCGTTTCTCAATGCAGTAAAGTGCATTCGATGCGGATTTTTAAGCTGCGTCGATCTGTGTTATCAGATTTGCGCTAGCTTAAAAATGCACCGAGATATCAACTGATATAAGTTCACACTTATATCCTCGATTTTCACCCTGAAGAATTAATTTTTTCGTTGGATAACATTGTCCATCGTCTTTGCCTTAAAAAAAGGAATCTGAAAACATCTACTTTTTGCTAAATTATTTTGAAATTTTTCGAAAAAATTTTTGTCAAAATGTTTTTGGAAGCAATGTTGAGTGTACATGGAAACTCAACATACACTAATGCATCATTTTTCAAACGATCATAACTAATTTTTGTATTAAGCGTTTCTCAATGTAGTATAGTGCATTCGATGCGGATTTTTAAGCTGCGTCGATCTGTGTTATCAGATTTGCGCTAGCTTAAAAATGCACCGAGATATCAACTGATATAAGTTCACACTTATATCCTCGATTTTCACCCTGAAGATTTAATTTTTTCGTTGAATAACATTGTCCATCGTCTTTGCCTTGAAAAATGAAATCTAAAAACATCTACTTTTTGCTAAATTATCTTGAAATTTTTCGAAAAAATTTTTGTCAAAATGTTTTTGGAAGCAATGTTGAGTGTACATGGAAACTCAACATACACTAATGCATCATTTTTCAAACGATCATAACTAATTTTTGTATTAAGCGTTTCTCAATGTAGTATGGTGCATTCGATGCGGATTTTTAAGCTGCGTCGATCTGTGTTATCAGATTTGCGCTAGCTTAAAAATGCACCGAGATATCAACTGATATAAGTTCACACTTATATCCTCGATTTTCACCCTGAAGATTTAATTTTTTCGTTGAATAACACTGTCCATCGTCTTTGCCTTGAAAAATGGAATCTAAAAACATCTACTTTTTGCTAAATTATATTGAAATTTTTCGAAAAAATTTTTGTCAAAATGTTTTTGGAAGCAATGTTGAGTGTACATGGAAACTCAACATACACTAATGCATCATTTTTCAAACGATCATAACTAATTTTTGTATTAAGCGTTTCTCAATGTAGTATAGTGCATTCGATGCGGATTTTTAAGCTGCGTCGATCTGTGTTATCAGATTTGCGCTAGCTTAAAAATGCACCGAGATATCAACTGATATAAGTTCACACTTATATCCTCGATTTTCACCCTGAAGATTTAATTTTTTCGTTGAATAACATTGTCCATCGTCTTTGCCTTGAAAAAAGGAATCTAAAAACATCTACTTTTTGCTAAATTATTTCGAAATTTTTCGAAAAAATTTTTGTCAAAATGTTTTTGGAAGCAATGTTGAGTGTACATGGAAACTCAACATACACTAATGCATCATTTTTCAAACGATCATAACTAATTTTTGTATTAAGCGTTTCTCAATGTAGTATAGTGCATTCGATGCGGATTTTTAAGCTGCGTCGATCTGTGTTATCAGATTTGCGCTAGCTTAAAAATGCACCGAGATATCAACTGATATAAGTTCACACTTATATCCTCGATTTTCACCCTGAAGATTTAATTTTTTCGTTGAATAACACTGTCCATCGTCTTTGCCTTGAAAAATGGAATCTAAAAACATCTACTTTTTGCTAAATTATATTGAAATTTTTCGAAAAAATTTTTGTCAAAATGTTTTTGGAAGCAATGTTGAGTGTACATGGAAACTCAACATACACTAATGCATCATTTTTCAAACGATCATAACTAATTTTTGTATTAAGCGTTTCTCAATGTAGTATAGTGCATTCGATGCGGATTTTTAAGCTGCGTCGATCTGTGTTATCAGATTTGCGCTAGCTTAAAAATGCACCGAGATATCAACTGATATAAGTTCACACTTATATCCTCGATTTTCACCCTGAAGAATTAATTTTTTCGTTGGATAACATTGTCCATCGTCTTTGCCTTAAAAAAAGGAATCTAAAAACATCTACTTTTTGCTAAATTATTTTGAAATTTTTCGAAAAAATTTTTGTCAAAATGTTTTTGGAAGCAATGTTGAGTGTACATGGAAACTCAACATACACTAATGCATCATTTTTCAAACGATCATAACTAATTTTTGTATTAAGCGTTTCTCAATGTAGTATAGTGCATTCGATGCGGATTTTTAAGCTGCGTCGATCTGTGTTATCAGATTTACGCTAGCTTAAAAATGCACCGAGATATCAACTGATATAAGTTCACACTTATATCCTCGATTTTCACCCTGAAGAATTAATTTTTTCGTTGGATAACATTGTCCATCGTCTTTGCCTTAAAAAAAGGAATCTAAAAACATCTACTTTTTGCTGAATTATTTTGAAATTTTTCGAAAAAATTTTTGTCAAAATGTTTTTGGAAGCAATGTTGAGTGTACATGGAAACTCAACATACACTAATGCATCATTTTTCAAACGATCATAACTAATTTTTGTATTAAGCGTTTCTCAATGTAGTATAGTGCATTCGATGCGGATTTTTGAGCTGCGTCGATCTGTGTTATCAGATTTGCGCTAGCTTAAAAATGCACCGAGATATCAACTGATATAAGTTCACACTTATATCCTCGATTTTCACCCTGAAGATTTACTTTTTTCGTTGAATAACATTGTCCATCGTCTTTGCCTTGAAAAATGGAATCTAAAAACATCTACTTTTTGCTAAATTATTTTGAACTTTTTCGAAAAAATTTTTGTCAAAATGTTTTTGGAAGCAATGTTGAGTGTACATGGAAACTCAACATACACTAATGCATCATTTTTCAAACGATCATAACTAATTTTTGTATTAAGCGTTTCTCAATGTAGTATAGTGCATTCGATGCGGATTTTTAAGCTGCGTCGATCTGTGTTATCAGATTTGCGCTAGCTTAAAAATGCACCGAGATATCAACTGATATAAGTTCACACTTATATCCTCGATTTTCACCCTGAAGATTTAATTTTTTCGTTGAATAACACTGTCCATCGTCTTTGCCTTGAAAAATGGAATCTAAAAACATCTACTTTTTGCTAAATTATATTGAAATTTTTCGAAAAAATTTTTGTCAAAATGTTTTTGGAAGCAATGTTGAGTGTACATGGAAACTCAACATACACTAATGCATCATTTTTCAAACGATCATAACTAATTTTTGTATTAAGCGTTTCTCAATGTAGTATAGTGCATTCGATGCGGATTTTTAAGCTGCGTCGATCTGTGTTATCAGATTTGCGCTAGCTTAAAAATGCACCGAGATATCAACTGATATAAGTTCACACTTATATCCTCGATTTTCACCCTGAAGATTTAATTTTTTCGTTGAATAACATTGTCCATCGTCTTTGCCTTGAAAAAAGGAATCTAAAAACATCTACTTTTTGCTAAATTATTTCGAAATTTTTCGAAAAAATTTTTGTCAAAATGTTTTTGGAAGCAATGTTGAGTGTACATGGAAACTCAACATACACTAATGCATCATTTTTCAAACGATCATAACTAATTTTTGTATTAAGCGTTTCTCAATGTAGTATAGTGCATTCGATGCGGATTTTTAAGCTGCGTCGATCTGTGTTATCAGATTTGCGCTAGCTTAAAAATGCACCGAGATATCAACTGATATAAGTTCACACTTATATCCTCGATTTTCACCCTGAAGATTTAATTTTTTCGTTGAATAACACTGTCCATCGTCTTTGCCTTGAAAAATGGAATCTAAAAACATCTACTTTTTGCTAAATTATATTGAAATTTTTCGAAAAAATTTTTGTCAAAATGTTTTTGGAAGCAATGTTGAGTGTACATGGAAACTCAACATACACTAATGCATCATTTTTCAAACGATCATAACTAATTTTTGTATTAAGCGTTTCTCAATGTAGTATAGTGCATTCGATGCGGATTTTTAAGCTGCGTCGATCTGTGTTATCAGATTTGCGCTAGCTTAAAAATGCACCGAGATATCAACTGATATAAGTTCACACTTATATCCTCGATTTTCACCCTGAAGAATTAATTTTTTCGTTGGATAACATTGTCCATCGTCTTTGCCTTAAAAAAAGGAATCTAAAAACATCTACTTTTTGCTAAATTATTTTGAAATTTTTCGAAAAAATTTTTGTCAAAATGTTTTTGGAAGCAATGTTGAGTGTACATGGAAACTCAACATACACTAATGCATCATTTTTCAAACGATCATAACTAATTTTTGTATTAAGCGTTTCTCAATGTAGTATAGTGCATTCGATGCGGATTTTTAAGCTGCGTCGATCTGTGTTATCAGATTTGCGCTAGCTTAAAAATGCACCGAGATATCAACTGATATAAGTTCACACTTATATCCTCGATTTTCACCCTGAAGATTTAATTTTTTCGTTGAATAACACTGTCCATCGTCTTTGCCTTGAAAAATGGAATCTAAAAACATCTACTTTTTGCTAAATTATATTGAAATTTTTCGAAAAAATTTTTGTCAAAATGTTTTTGGAAGCAATGTTGAGTGTACATGGAAACTCAACATACACTAATGCATCATTTTTCAAACGATCATAACTAATTTTTGTATTAAGCGTTTCTCAATGTAGTATAGTGCATTCGATGCGGATTTTTAAGCTGCGTCGATCTGTGTTATCAGATTTGCGCTAGCTTAAAAATGCACCGAGATATCAACTGATATAAGTTCACACTTATATCCTCGATTTTCACCCTGAAGATTTAATTTTTTCGTTGAATAACATTGTCCATCGTCTTTGCCTTGAAAAAAGGAATCTAAAAACATCTACTTTTTGCTAAATTATTTCGAAATTTTTCGAAAAAATTTTTGTCAAAATGTTTTTGGAAGCAATGTTGAGTGTACATGGAAACTCAACATACACTAATGCATCATTTTTCAAACGATCATAACTAATTTTTGTATTAAGCGTTTCTCAATGTAGTATAGTGCATTCGATGCGGATTTTTAAGCTGCGTCGATCTGTGTTATCAGATTTGCGCTAGCTTAAAAATGCACCGAGATATCAACTGATATAAGTTCACACTTATATCCTCGATTTTCACCCTGAAGATTTAATTTTTTCGTTGAATAACACTGTCCATCGTCTTTGCCTTGAAAAATGGAATCTAAAAACATCTACTTTTTGCTAAATTATATTGAAATTTTTCGAAAAAATTTTTGTCAAAATGTTTTTGGAAGCAATGTTGAGTGTACATGGAAACTCAACATACACTAATGCATCATTTTTCAAACGATCATAACTAATTTTTGTATTAAGCGTTTCTCAATGTAGTATAGTGCATTCGATGCGGATTTTTAAGCTGCGTCGATCTGTGTTATCAGATTTGCGCTAGCTTAAAAATGCACCGAGATATCAACTGATATAAGTTCACACTTATATCCTCGATTTTCACCCTGAAGAATTAATTTTTTCGTTGGATAACATTGTCCATCGTCTTTGCCTTAAAAAAAGGAATCTAAAAACATCTACTTTTTGCTAAATTATTTTGAAATTTTTCGAAAAAATTTTTGTCAAAATGTTTTTGGAAGCAATGTTGAGTGTACATGGAAACTCAACATACACTAATGCATCATTTTTCAAACGATCATAACTAATTTTTGTATTAAGCGTTTCTCAATGTAGTATAGTGCATTCGATGCGGATTTTTAAGCTGCGTCGATCTGTGTTATCAGATTTACGCTAGCTTAAAAATGCACCGAGATATCAACTGATATAAGTTCACACTTATATCCTCGATTTTCACCCTGAAGAATTAATTTTTTCGTTGGATAACATTGTCCATCGTCTTTGCCTTAAAAAAAGGAATCTAAAAACATCTACTTTTTGCTGAATTATTTTGAAATTTTTCGAAAAAATTTTTGTCAAAATGTTTTTGGAAGCAATGTTGAGTGTACATGGAAACTCAACATACACTAATGCATCATTTTTCAAACGATCATAACTAATTTTTGTATTAAGCGTTTCTCAATGTAGTATAGTGCATTCGATGCGGATTTTTGAGCTGCGTCGATCTGTGTTATCAGATTTGCGCTAGCTTAAAAATGCACCGAGATATCAACTGATATAAGTTCACACTTATATCCTCGATTTTCACCCTGAAGATTTACTTTTTTCGTTGAATAACATTGTCCATCGTCTTTGCCTTGAAAAATGGAATCTAAAAACATCTACTTTTTGCTAAATTATTTTGAACTTTTTCGAAAAAATTTTTGTCAAAATGTTTTTGGAAGCAATGTTGAGTGTACATGGAAACTCAACATACACTAATGCATCATTTTTCAAACGATCATAACTAATTTTTGTATTAAGCGTTTCTCAATGTAGTATAGTGCATTCGATGCGGATTTTTAAGCTGCGTCGATCTGTGTTATCAGATTTGCGCTAGCTTAAAAATGCACCGAGATATCAACTGATATAAGTTCACACTTATATCCTCGATTTTCACGCTGAAGAATTAATTTTTTCGTTGAATAACATTGTCCATCGTCTTTGCCTTGAAAAAAGGAATCTAAAAACATCTACTTTTCGCTAAATTATTTCGAAATTTTTCGAAAAAATTTTTGTCAAAATGTTTTTGGAAGCAATGTTGAGTGTACATGGAAACTCAACATACACTAATGCATCATTTTTCAAACGATCATAACTAATTTTTGTATTAAGCGTTTCTCAATGTAGTATAGTGCATTCGATGCGGATTTTTAAGCTGCGTCGATCTGTGTTATCAGATTTGCGCTGGCTTAAAAATGCACCGAGATATCAACTGATATAAGTTCACACTTATATCCTCGATTTTCACCCTGAAGAATTAATTTTTTCGTTGAATAACATTGTCCATCGTCTTTGCCTTGAAAAAAGGAATCTAAAAACATCTACTTTTTGCTAAATTATTTCGAAATTTTTCGAAAAAATTTTTGTCAAAATGTTTTTGGAAGCAATGTTGAGTGTACATGGAAACTCAACATACACTAATGCATCATTTTTCAAACGATCATAACTAATTTTTGTATTAAGCGTTTCTCAATGCAGTAAAGTGCATTCGATGCGGATTTTTAAGCTGCGTCGATCTGTGTTATCAGATTTGCGCTAGCTTAAAAATGCACCGAGATATCAACTGATATAAGTTCACACTTATATCCTCGATTTTCACCCTGAAGAATTAATTTTTTCGTTGGATAACATTGTCCATCGTCTTTGCCTTAAAAAAAGGAATCTGAAAACATCTACTTTTTGCTAAATTATTTTGAAATTTTTCGAAAAAATTTTTGTCAAAATGTTTTTGGAAGCAATGTTGAGTGTACATGGAAACTCAACATACACTAATGCATCATTTTTCAAACGATCATAACTAATTTTTGTATTAAGCGTTTCTCAATGTAGTATAGTGCATTCGATGCGGATTTTTAAGCTGCGTCGATCTGTGTTATCAGATTTGCGCTAGCTTAAAAATGCACCGAGATATCAACTGATATAAGTTCACACTTATATCCTCGATTTTCACCCTGAAGATTTAATTTTTTCGTTGAATAACATTGTCCATCGTCTTTGCCTTGAAAAATGAAATCTAAAAACATCTACTTTTTGCTAAATTATCTTGAAATTTTTCGAAAAAATTTTTGTCAAAATGTTTTTGGAAGCAATGTTGAGTGTACATGGAAACTCAACATACACTAATGCATCATTTTTCAAACGATCATAACTAATTTTTGTATTAAGCGTTTCTCAATGTAGTATGGTGCATTCGATGCGGATTTTTAAGCTGCGTCGATCTGTGTTATCAGATTTGCGCTAGCTTAAAAATGCACCGAGATATCAACTGATATAAGTTCACACTTATATCCTCGATTTTCACCCTGAAGATTTAATTTTTTCGTTGAATAACACTGTCCATCGTCTTTGCCTTGAAAAATGGAATCTAAAAACATCTACTTTTTGCTAAATTATATTGAAATTTTTCGAAAAAATTTTTGTCAAAATGTTTTTGGAAGCAATGTTGAGTGTACATGGAAACTCAACATACACTAATGCATCATTTTTCAAACGATCATAACTAATTTTTGTATTAAGCGTTTCTCAATGTAGTATAGTGCATTCGATGCGGATTTTTAAGCTGCGTCGATCTGTGTTATCAGATTTGCGCTAGCTTAAAAATGCACCGAGATATCAACTGATATAAGTTCACACTTATATCCTCGATTTTCACCCTGAAGATTTAATTTTTTCGTTGAATAACATTGTCCATCGTCTTTGCCTTGAAAAAAGGAATCTAAAAACATCTACTTTTTGCTAAATTATTTCGAAATTTTTCGAAAAAATTTTTGTCAAAATGTTTTTGGAAGCAATGTTGAGTGTACATGGAAACTCAACATACACTAATGCATCATTTTTCAAACGATCATAACTAATTTTTGTATTAAGCGTTTCTCAATGTAGTATAGTGCATTCGATGCGGATTTTTAAGCTGCGTCGATCTGTGTTATCAGATTTGCGCTAGCTTAAAAATGCACCGAGATATCAACTGATATAAGTTCACACTTATATCCTCGATTTTCACCCTGAAGATTTAATTTTTTCGTTGAATAACACTGTCCATCGTCTTTGCCTTGAAAAATGGAATCTAAAAACATCTACTTTTTGCTAAATTATATTGAAATTTTTCGAAAAAATTTTTGTCAAAATGTTTTTGGAAGCAATGTTGAGTGTACATGGAAACTCAACATACACTAATGCATCATTTTTCAAACGATCATAACTAATTTTTGTATTAAGCGTTTCTCAATGTAGTATAGTGCATTCGATGCGGATTTTTAAGCTGCGTCGATCTGTGTTATCAGATTTGCGCTAGCTTAAAAATGCACCGAGATATCAACTGATATAAGTTCACACTTATATCCTCGATTTTCACCCTGAAGATTTAATTTTTTCGTTGAATAACATTGTCCATCGTCTTTGCCTTGAAAAAAGGAATCTAAAAACATCTACTTTTTGCTAAATTATTTCGAAATTTTTCGAAAAAATTTTTGTCAAAATGTTTTTGGAAGCAATGTTGAGTGTACATGGAAACTCAACATACACTAATGCATCATTTTTCAAACGATCATAACTAATTTTTGTATTAAGCGTTTCTCAATGTAGTATAGTGCATTCGATGCGGATTTTTAAGCTGCGTCGATCTGTGTTATCAGATTTGCGCTAGCTTAAAAATGCACCGAGATATCAACTGATATAAGTTCACACTTATATCCTCGATTTTCACCCTGAAGAATTAATTTTTTCGTTGAATAACACTGTCCATCGTCTTTGCCTTGAAAAATGGAATCTAAAAACATCTACTTTTTGCTAAATTATATTGAAATTTTTCGAAAAAATTTTTGTCAAAATGTTTTTGGAAGCAATGTTGAGTGTACATGGAAACTCAACATACACTAATGCATCATTTTTCAAACGATCATAACTAATTTTTGTATTAAGCGTTTCTCAATGTAGTATAGTGCATTCGATGCGGATTTTTAAGCTGCGTCGATCTGTGTTATCAGATTTGCGCTAGCTTAAAAATGCACCGAGATATCAACTGATATAAGTTCACACTTATATCCTCGATTTTCACCCTGAAGAATTAATTTTTTCGTTGAATAACATTGTCCATCGTCTTTGCCTTGAAAAAAGGAATCTAAAAACATCTACTTTTTGCTAAATTATTTTGAAATTTTTCGAAAAAATTTTTGTCAAAATGTTTTTGGAAGCAATGTTGAGTGTACATGGAAACTCAACATACACTAATGCATCATTTTTCAAACGATCATAACTAATTTTTGTATTAAGCGTTTCTCAATGTAGTCAAGTGCATTCGATGCGGATTTTTAAGCTGCGTCGATCTGTGTTATCAGATTTGCGCTAGCTTAAAAATGCACCGAGATATCAACTGATATAAGTTCACACTTATATCCTCGATTTTCACGCTGAAGAATTAATTTTTTCGTTGAATAACATTGTCCATCGTCTTTGCCTTGAAAAAAGGAATCTAAAAATATCTACTTTTTGCTAAATTATTTCGAAATTTTTCGAAAAAATTTTTGTCAAAATGTTTTTAGAAGCAATGTTGAGTGTACATGGAAACTCAACATACACTAATGCATCATTTTTCAAACGATCATAACTAATTTTTGTATTAAGCGTTTCTCAATGTAGTCAAGTGCATTCGATGCGGATTTTTAAGCTGCGTCGATCTGTGTTATCAGATTTGCGCTAGCTTAAAAATGCACCGAGATATCAACTGATATAAGTTCACACTTATATCCTCGATTTTCACGCTGAAGAATTAATTTTTTCGTTGAATAACATTGTCCATCGTCTTTGCCTTGAAAAAAGGAATCTAAAAATATCTACTTTTTGCTAAATTATTTCGAAATTTTTCGAAAAAATTTTTGTCAAAATGTTTTTAGAAGCAATGTTGAGTGTACATGGAAACTCAACATACACTAATGCATCATTTTTCAAACGATCATAACTAATTTTTGTATTAAGCGTTTCTCAATGTAGTATAGTGCATTCGATGCGGATTTTTAAGCTGCGTCGATCTGTGTTATCAGATTTGCGCTAGCTTAAAAATGCACCGAGATATCAACTGATATAAGTTCACACTTATATCCTCGATTTTCACCCTGAAGAATTAATTTTTTCGTTGAATAACATTGTCCATCGTCTTTGCCTTGAAAAAAGGAATCTAAAAACATCTACTTTTTGCTAAATTATTTCGAAATTTTTCGAAAAAATTTTTGTCAAAATGTTTTTGGAAGCAATGTTGAGTGTACATGGAAACTCAACATACACTAATGCATCATTTTTCAAACGATCATAACTATTTTTGTATTAAGCGTTTCTCAATGCAGTGTAGTGCATTCGATGCGGATTTTTAAGCTGCGTCGATCTGTGTTATCAGATTTGCGCTAGCTTAAAAATGCACCGAGATATCAACTGATATAAGTTCACACTTATATCCTCGATTTTCACGCTGAAGAATTAATTTTTTCGTTGAATAACATTGTCCATCGTCTTTGCCTTGAAAAAAGGAATCTAAAAACATCTACTTTTTGCTAAATTATTTCGAAATTTTCGAAAAAATTTTTGTCAAAATGTTTTTGGAAGCAATGTTGAGTGTACATGGAAACTCAACATACACTAATGCATCATTTTTCAAACGATCATAACTAATTTTTGTATTAAGCGTTTCTCGATGTAGTATAGTGCATTCGATGCGGATTTGTAAGCTGCGTCGATCTGTGTTATCAGATTTGCGCTAGCTTAAAAATGCACCGAGATATCAACTGATATAAGTTCACACTTATATCCTCGATTTTCACGCTGAAGAATTAATTTTTTCGTTGAATAACATTGTCCATCGTCTTTGCCTTGAAAAAAGAAATCTAAAAACATCTACTTTTTGCTAAATTATTTCGAAATTTTTCGAAAAAATTTTTGTCAAAATGTTTTTGGAAGCAATGTTGAGTGTACATGGAAACTCAACATACACTAATGCATCATTTTTCAAACGATCATAACTAATTTTTGTATTAAGCGTTTCTCAATGTAGTATAGTGCATTCGATGCGGATTTTTAAGCTGCGTCGATCTGTGTTATCAGATTTGCGCTAGCTTAAAAATGCACCGAGATATCAACTGATATAAGTTCACACTTATATCCTCGATTTTCACGCTGAAGAATTAATTTTTTCGTTGAATAACATTGTCCATCGTCTTTGCCTTGAAAGAAGAAATCTAGAAACATCTACTTTTTGCTAAATTATTTCGAAATTTTTCGAAAAAATTTTTGTCAAAATGTTTTTAGAAGCAATGTTGAGTGTACATGGAAACTCAACATACACTAATGCATCATTTTTCAAACGATCATAACTAATTTTTGTATTAAGCGTTTCTCAATGTAGTATAGTGCATTCGATGCGGATTTTTAAGCTGCGTCGATCTGTGTTATCAGATTTGCGCTAGCTTAAAAATGCACCGAGATATCAACTGATATAAGTTCACACTTATATCCTCGATTTTCACGCTGAAGAAATAATTTTTTCGTTGAATAACATTGTCCATCGTCTTTGCCTTGAAAAAAGGAATCTAAAAACATCTACTTTTTGCTAAATTATTTCGAAATTTTCGAAAAAATTTTTGTCAAAATGTTTTTGGAAGCAATGTTGAGTGTACATGGAAACTCAACATACACTAATGCATCATTTTTCAAACGATCATAACTAATTTTTGTATTAAGCGTTTCTCAATGCAGTATAGTGCATTCGATGCGGATTTTTAAGCTGCGTCGATCTGTGTTATCAGATTTGCGCTAGCTTAAAAATGCACCGAGATATCAACTGATATAAGTTCACACTTATATCCTCGATTTTCACGCTGAAGAATTAATTTTTTCGTTGAATAACATTGTCCATCGTCTTTGCCTTGAAAAAAGGAATCTAAAAACATCTACTTTTTGCTAAATTATTTCGAAATTTTTCGAAAAAATTTTTGTCAAAATGTTTTTGGAAGCAATGTTGAGTGTACATGGAAACTCAACATACACTAATGCATCATTTTTCAAACGATCATAACTAATTTTTGTATTAAGCGTTTCTCAATGTAGTATAGTGCATTCGATGCGGATTTTTAAGCTGCGTCGATCTGTGTTATCAGATTTGCGCTAGCTTAAAAATGCACCGAGATATCAACTGATATAAGTTCACACTTATATCCTCGATTTTCACCCTGAAGATTTAATTTTTTCGTTGAATAACATTGTCCATTGTCTTTGCCTTGAAAAATGGAATCTAAAAACATCTACTTTTTGCTAAATTATTTTGAAATTTTTCGAAAAAATTTTTGTCAAAATGTTTTTGGAAGCAATGTTGAGTGTACATGGAAACTCAACATACACTAATGCATCATTTTTCAAACGATCATAACTAATTTTTGTATTAAGCGTTTCTCAATGCAGTATAGTGCATTCGATGCGGATTTTTAAGCTGCGTCGATCTGTGTTATCAGATTTGCGCTAGCTTAAAAATGCACCGAGATATCAACTGATATAAGTTCACACTTATATCCTCGATTTTCACGCTGAAGAAATAATTTTTTCGTTGAATAACATTGTCCATCGTCTTTGCCTTGAAAAAAGGAATCTAAAAACATCTACTTTTTGCTAAATTATTTCGAAATTTTTCGAAAAAATTTTTGTCAAAATGTTTTTGGAAGCAATGTTGAGTGTACATGGAAACTCAACATACACTAATGCATCATTTTTCAAACGATCATAACTAATTTTTGTATTAAGCGTTTCTCAATGCAGTATAGTGCATTCGATGCGGATTTTTAAGCTGCGTCGATCTGTGTTATCAGATTTGCGCTAGCTTAAAAATGCACCGAGATATCAACTGATATAAGTTCACACTTATATCCTCGATTTTCACGCTGAAGAATTAATTTTTTCGTTGAATAACATTGTCCATCGTCTTTGCCTTGAAAAAAGGAATCTAAAAACATCTACTTTTTGCTAAATTATTTCGAAATTTTTCGAAAAAATTTTTGTCAAAATGTTTTTGGAAGCAATGTTGAGTGTACATGGAAACTCAACATACACTAATGCATCATTTTTCAAACGATCATAACTAATTTTTGTATTAAGCGTTTCTCAATGTAGTATAGTGCATTCGATGCGGATTTTTAAGCTGCGTCGATCTGTGTTATCAGATTTGCGCTAGCTTAAAAATGCACCGAGATATCAACTGATATAAGTTCACACTTATATCCTCGATTTTCACCCTGAAGAATTAATTTTTTCGTTGAATAACATTGTCCATCGTCTTTGCCTTGAAAAAAGGAATCTAAAAACATCTACTTTTTGCTAAATTATTTTGAAATTTTTCGAAAAAATTTTTGTCAAAATGTTTTTGGAAGCAATGTTGAGTGTACATGGAAACTCAACATACACTAATGCATCATTTTTCAAATGATCATAACTAATTTTTGTATTAAGCGTTTCTCAATGTAGTCAAGTGCATTCGATGCGGATTTTTAAGCTGCGTCGATCTGTGTTATCAGATTTGCGCTAGCTTAAAAATGCACCGAGATATCAACTGATATAAGTTCACACTTATATCCTCGATTTTCACGCTGAAGAATTAATTTTTTCGTTGAATAACATTGTCCATCGTCTTTGCCTTGAAAAAAGGAATCTAAAAATATCTACTTTTTGCTAAATTATTTCGAAATTTTTCGAAAAAATTTTTGTCAAAATGTTTTTAGAAGCAATGTTGAGTGTACATGGAAACTCAACATACACTAATGCATCATTTTTCAAACGATCATAACTAATTTTTGTATTAAGCGTTTCTCAATGTAGTATAGTGCATTCGATGCGGATTTTTAAGCTGCGTCGATCTGTGTTATCAGATTTGCGCTAGCTTAAAAATGCACCGAGATATCAACTGATATAAGTTCACACTTATATCCTCGATTTTCACCCTGAAGAATTAATTTTTTCGTTGAATAACATTGTCCATCGTCTTTGCCTTGAAAAAAGGAATCTAAAAACATCTACTTTTTGCTAAATTATTTTGAAATTTTTCGAAAAAATTTTTGTCAAAATGTTTTTGGAAGCAATGTTGAGTGTACATGGAAACTCAACATACACTAATGCATCATTTTTCAAACGATCATAACTAATTTTTGTATTAAGCGTTTCTCAATGTAGTCAAGTGCATTCGATGCGGATTTTTAAGCTGCGTCGATCTGTGTTATCAGATTTGCGCTAGCTTAAAAATGCACCGAGATATCAACTGATATAAGTTCACACTTATATCCTCGATTTTCACGCTGAAGAATTAATTTTTTCGTTGAATAACATTGTCCATCGTCTTTGCCTTGAAAAAAGGAATCTAAAAATATCTACTTTTTGCTAAATTATTTCGAAATTTTTCGAAAGAATTTTTGTCAAAATGTTTTTAGAAGCAATGTTGAGTGTACATGGAAACTCAACATACACTAATGCATCATTTTTCAAACGATCATAACTAATTTTTGTATTAAGCGTTTCTCAATGTAGTATAGTGCATTCGATGCGGATTTTCAAGCTGCGTCGATCTGTGTTATCAGATTTGCGCTAGCTTAAAAATGCACCGAGATATCAACTGATATAAGTTCACACTTATATCCTCGATTTTCACCCTGAAGAATTAATTTTTTCGTTGAATAACATTGTCCATCGTCTTTGCCTTGAAAAAAGGAATCTAAAAACATCTACTTTTTGCTAAATTATTTCGAAATTTTTCGAAAAAATTTTTGTCAAAATGTTTTTGGAAGCAATGTTGAGTGTACATGGAAACTCAACATACACTAATGCATCATTTTTCAAACGATCATAACTAATTTTTGTATTAAGCGTTTCTCAATGTAGTATAGTGCATTCGATGCGGATTTTTAAGCTGCGTCGATCTGTGTTATCAGATTTGCGCTAGCTTAAAAATGCACCGAGATATCAACTGATATAAGTTCACACTTATATCCTCGATTTTCACGCTGAAGAATTAATTTTTTCGTTGAATAACATTGTCCATCGTCTTTGCCTTGAAAGAAGAAATCTAGAAACATCTACTTTTTGCTAAATTATTTCGAAATTTTTCGAAAAAATTTTTGTCAAAATGTTTTTAGAAGCAATGTTGAGTGTACATGGAAACTCAACATACACTAATGCATCATTTTTCAAACGATCATAACTAATTTTTGTATTGAGCGTTTCTCAATGTAGTATAGTGCATTCGATGCGGATTTTTAAGCTGCGTCGATCTGTGTTATCAGATTTGCGCTAGCTTAAAAATGCACCGAGATATCAACTGATATAAGTTCACACTTATATCCTCGATTTTCACCCTGAAGAATTAATTTTTTCGTTGAATAACATTGTCCATCGTCTTTGCCTTGAAAAAAGGAATCTAAAAACATCTACTTTTTGCTAAATTATTTCGAAATTTTTCGAAAAAATTTTTGTCAAAATGTTTTTGGAAGCAATGTTGAGTGTACATGGAAACTCAACATACACTAATGCATCATTTTTCAAACGATCATAACTAATTTTTGTATTAAGCGTTTCTCAATGTAATATAGTGCATTCGATGCGGATTTTTAAGCTGCGTCGATCTGTGTTATCAGATTTGCGCTAGCTTAAAAATGCACCGAGATATCAACTGATATAAGTTCACACTTATATCCTCGATTTTCACGCTGAAGAATTAATTTTTTCGTTGAATAACATTGTCCATCGTCTTTGCCTTGAAAAAAGGAATCTAAAAACATCTACTTTTTGCTAAATTATTTCGAAATTTTTCGAAAAAATTTTTGTCAAAATGTTTTTGGAAGCAATGTTGAGTGTACATGGAAACTCAACATACACTAATGCATCATTTTTCAAACGATCATAACTAATTTTTGTATTAAGCGTTTCTCAATGCAGTATAGTGCATTCGATGCGGATTTTTAAGCTGCGTCGATCTGTGTTATCAGATTTGCGCTAGCTTAAAAATGCACCGAGATATCAACTGATATAAGTTCACACTTATATCCTCGATTTTCACGCTGAAGAATTAATTTTTTCGTTGAATAACATTGTCCATCGTCTTTGCCTTGAAAAAAGGAATCTAAAAACATCTACTTTTTGCTAAATTATTTCGAAATTTTCCGAAAAAATTTTTGTCAAAATGTTTTTAGAAGCAATGTTGAGTGTACATGGAAACTCAACATACACTAATGCATCATTTTTCAAACGATCATAACTAATTTTTGTATTAAGCGTTTCTCAATGTAGTATAGTGCATTCGATGCGGATTTTTAAGCTGCGTCGATCTGTGTTATCAGATTTGCGCTAGCTTAAAAATGCACCGAGATATCAACTGATATAAGTTCACACTTATATCCTCGATTTTCACCCTGAAGAATTAATTTTTTCGTTGAATAACATTGTCCATCGTCTTTGCCTTGAAAAAAGGAATCTAAAAACATCTACTTTTTGCTAAATTATTTCGAAATTTTTCGAAAAAATTTTTGTCAAAATGTTTTTGGAAGCAATGTTGAGTGTACATGGAAACTCAACATACACTAATGCATCATTTTTCAAACGATCATAACTAATTTTTGTATTAAGCGTTTCTCAATGTAGTATAGTGCATTCGATGCGGATTTTTAAGCTGCGTCGATCTGTGTTATCAGATTTGCGCTAGCTTAAAAATGCACCGAGATATCAACTGATATAAGTTCACACTTATATCCTCGATTTTCACCCTGAAGAATTAATTTTTTCGTTGAATAACATTGTCCATCGTCTTTGCCTTGAAAAAAGGAATCTAAAAACATCTACTTTTTGCTAAATTATTTCGAAATTTTCCGAAAAAATTTTTGTCAAAATGTTTTTAGAAGCAATGTTGAGTGTACATGGAAACTCAACATACACTAATGCATCATTTTTCAAACGATCATAACTAATTTTTGTATTAAGCGTTTCTCAATGTAGTATAGTGCATTCGATGCGGATTTTTAAGCTGCGTCGATCTGTGTTATCAGATTTGCGCTAGCTTAAAAATGCACCGAGATATCAACTGATATAAGTTCACACTTATATCCTCGATTTTCACCCTGAAGAATTAATTTTTTCGTTGAATAACATTGTCCATCGTCTTTGCCTTGAAAAAAGGAATCTAAAAACATCTACTTTTTGCTAAATTATTTCGAAATTTTTCGAAAAAATTTTTGTCAAAATGTTTTTGGAAGCAATGTTGAGTGTACATGGAAACTCAACATACACTAATGCATCATTTTTCAAACGATCATAACTAATTTTTGTATTAAGCGTTTCTCAATGTAGTATAGTGCATTCGATGCGGATTTTTAAGCTGCGTCGATCTGTGTTATCAGATTTGCGCTAGCTTAAAAATGCACCGAGATATCAACTGATATAAGTTCACACTTATATCCTCGATTTTCACCCTGAAGAATTAATTTTTTCGTTGAATAACATTGTCCATCGTCTTTGCCTTGAAAAAAGGAATCTAAAAACATCTACTTTTTGCTAAATTATTTCGAAATTTTTCGAAAAAATTTTTGTCAAAATGTTTTTGGAAGCAATGTTGAGTGTACATGGAAACTCAACATACACTAATGCATCATTTTTCAAACGATCATAACTAATTTTTGTATTAAGCGTTTCTCAATGTAGTATAGTGCATTCGATGCGGATTTTTAAGCTGCGTCGATCTGTGTTATCAGATTTGCGCTAGCTTAAAAATGCACCGAGATATCAACTGATATAAGTTCACACTTATATCCTCGATTTTCACCCTGAAGATTTAATTTTTTCGTTGAATAACATTGTCCATCGTCTTTGCCTTGAAAAATGGAATCTAAAAACATCTACTTTTTGCTAAATTATTTTGAAATTTTTCGAAAAAATTTTTGTCAAAATGTTTTTGGAAGCAATGTTGAGTGTACATGGAAACTCAACATACACTAATGCATCATTTTTCAAACGATCATAACTAATTTATGTATTAAGCGTTTCTCAATGTAGTATAGTGCATTCGATGCGGATTTTTAAGCTGCGTCGATCTGTGTTATCAGATTTGCGCTAGCTTAAAAATGCACCGAGATATCAACTGATATAAGTTCACACTTATATCCTCGATTTTCACCCTGAAGAATTAATTTTTTCGTTGAATAACATTGTCCATCGTCTTTGCCTTGAAAAAAGGAATCTAAAAACATCTACTTTTTGCTAAATTATTTTGAAATTTTTCGAAAAAATTTTTGTCAAAATGTTTTTGGAAGCAATGTTGAGTGTACATGGAAACTCAACATACACTAATGCATCATTTTTCAAACGATCATAACTAATTTTTGTATTAAGCGTTTCTCAATGTAGTATAGTGCATTCGATGCGGATTTTTAAGCTGCGTCGATCTGTGTTATCAGATTTGCGCTAGCTTAAAAATGCACCGAGATATCAACTGATATAAGTTCACACTTATATCCTCGATTTTCACCCTGAAGATTTAATTTTTTCGTTGAATAACATTGTCCATCGTCTTTGCCTTGAAAAATGGAATCTAAAAACATCTACTTTTTGCTAAATTATTTTGAAATTTTTCGAAAAAATTTTTGTCAAAATGTTTTTGGAAGCAATGTTGAGTGTACATGGAAACTCAACATACACTAATGCATCATTTTTCAAACGATCATAACTAATTTTTGTATTAAGCGTTTCTCAATGTAGTATAGTGCATTCGATGCGGATTTTTAAGCTGCGTCGATCTGTGTTATCAGATTTGCGCTAGCTTAAAAATGCACCGAGATATCAACTGATATAAGTTCACACTTATATCCTCGATTTTCACCCTGAAGAATTAATTTTTTCGTTGAATAACATTGTCCATCGTCTTTGCCTTGAAAAAAGGAATCTAAAAACATCTACTTTTTGCTAAATTATTTCGAAATTTTTCGAAAAAATTTTTGTCAAAATGTTTTTGGAAGCAATGTTGAGTGTACATGGAAACTCAACATACACTAATGCATCATTTTTCAAACGATCATAACTAATTTTTGTATTAAGCGTTTCTCAATGTAGTATAGTGCATTCGATGCGGATTTTTAAGCTGCGTCGATCTGTGTTATCAGATTTGCGCTAGCTTAAAAATGCACCGAGATATCAACTGATATAAGTTCACACTTATATCCTCGATTTTCACCCTGAAGATTTAATTTTTTCGTTGAATAACATTGTCCATCGTCTTTGCCTTGAAAAATGGAATCTAAAAACATCTACTTTTTGCTAAATTATTTTGAAATTTTTCGAAAAAATTTTTGTCAAAATGTTTTTGGAAGCAATGTTGAGTGTACATGGAAACTCAACATACACTAATGCATCATTTTTCAAACGATCATAACTAATTTTTGTATTGAGCGTTTCTCAATGCAGTATAGTGCATTCGATGCGGATTTTTAAGCTGCGTCGATCTGTGTTATCAGATTTGCGCTAGCTTAAAAATGCACCGAGATATCAACTGATATAAGTTCACACTTATATCCTCGATTTTCACCCTGAAGAATTAATTTTTTCGTTGAATAACATTGTCCATCGTCTTTGCCTTGAAAAAAGGAATCTAAAAACATCTACTTTTTGCTAAATTATTTTGAAATTTTTCGAAAAAATTTTTGTCAAAATGTTTTTGGAAGCAATGTTGAGTGTACATGGAAACTCAACATACACTAATGCATCATTTTTCAAACGATCATAACTAATTTTTGTATTAAGCGTTTCTCAATGTAGTATAGTGCATTCGATGCGGATTTTTAAGCTGCGTCGATCTGTGTTATCAGATTTGCGCTAGCTTAAAAATGCACCGAGATATCAACTGATATAAGTTCACACTTATATCCTCGATTTTCACCCTGAAGATTTAATTTTTTCGTTGAATAACATTGTCCATCGTCTTTGCCTTGAAAAATGGAATCTAAAAACATCTACTTTTTGCTAAATTATTTTGAAATTTTTCGAAAAAATTTTTGTCAAAATGTTTTTGGAAGCAATGTTGAGTGTACATGGAAACTCAACATACACTAATGCATCATTTTTCAAACGATCATAACTAATTTTTGTATCAAGCGTTTCTCGATGTAGTATAGTGCATTCGTAGCGGATTTTTAAGCTGCGTCGATCTGTGTTATCAGATTTGCGCTAGCTTAAAAATGCACCGAGATATCAACTGATATAAGTTCACACTTATATCCTCGATTTTCACGCTGAAGAATTAATTTTTTCGTTGAATAACATTGTCCATCGTCTTTGCCTTGAAAAAAGGAATCTAAAAACATCTACTTTTTGCTAAATTATCTTGAAATTTTTCGAAAAAATTTTTGTCAAAATGTTTTTGGAAGCAATGTTGAGTGTACATGGAAACTCAACATACACTAATGCATCATTTTTCAAACGATCATAACTAATTTATGTATTAAGCGTTTCTCAATGTAGTATAGTGCATTCGATGCGGATTTTTAAGCTGCGTCGATCTGTGTTATCAGATTTGCGCTAGCTTAAAAATGCACCGAGATATCAACTGATATAAGTTCACACTTATATCCTCGATTTTCACGCTGAAGAATTAATTTTTTTGTTGAATAACATTGTCCATCGTCTTTGCCTTGAAAAAAGGAATCTAAAAACATCTACTTTTTGCTAAATTATCTTGAAATTTTTCGAAAAAATTTTTGTCAAAATGTTTTTGGAAGCAATGTTGAGTGTACATGGAAACTCAACATACACTAATGCATCATTTTTCAAACGATCATAACTAATTTTTGTATTAAGCGTTTCTCAATGTAGTATAGTGCAATCGATGCGGATTTTTAAGCTGCGTCGATCTGTGTTATCAGACTTGCGCTAGCTTAAAAATGCACCGAGATATCAACTGATATAAGTTCACACTTATATCCTCGATTTTCACCCTGAAGAATTAATTTTTTCGTTGAATAACATTGTCCATCGTCTTTGCCTTGAAAAAAGGAATCTAAAAACATCTACTTTTTGCTAAATTATTTTGAAATTTTTCGAAAAAATTTTTGTCAAAATGTTTTTGGAAGCAATGTTGAGTGTACATGGAAACTCAACATACACTAATGCATCATTTTTCAAACGATCATAACTAATTTTTGTATTAAGCGTTTCTCAATGTAGTATAGTGCATTCGATGCGGATTTTCAAGCTGCGTCGATCTGTGTTATCAGATTTGCGCTAGCTTAAAAATGCACCGAGATATCAACTGATATAAGTTCACACTTATATCCTCGATTTTCACGCTGAAGAATTAATTTTTTCGTTGAATAACATTGTCCATCGTCTTTGCCTTGAAAAAAGGAATCTAAAAACATCTACTTTTTGCTAAATTATTTCGAAATTTTTCGAAAAAATTTTTGTCAAAATGTTTTTGGAAGCAATGTTGAGTGTACATGGAAACTCAACATACACTAATGCATCATTTTTCAAACGATCATAACTAATTTTTGTATTAAGCGTTTCTCAATGTAGTATAGTGCATTCGATGCGGATTTTTAAGCTGCGTCGATCTGTGTTATCAGATTTGCGCTAGCTTAAAAATGCACCGAGATATCAACTGATATAAGTTCACATTATATCCTCGATTTTCACCCTGAAGAATTAATTTTTTTGTTGAATAACATTGTCCATCGTCTTTGCCTTGAAAAAAGGAATCTAAAAACATCTACTTTTTGCTAAATTATTTCGAAATTTTTCGAAAAAATTTTTGTCAAAATGTTTTTGGAAGCAATGTTGAGTGTACATGGAAACTCAACATACACTAATGCATCATTTTTCAAACGATCATAACTAATTTTTGTATTAAGCGTTTCTCAATGCAGTATAGTGCATTCGATGCGGATTTTTAAGCTGCGTCGATCTGTGTTATCAGATTTGCGCTAGCTTAAAAATGCACCGAGATATCAACTGATATAAGTTCACACTTATATCCTCGATTTTCACCCTGAAGAATTAATTTTTTCGTTGAATAACATTGTCCATCGTCTTTGCCTTGAAAAAAGGAATCTAAAAACATCTACTTTTTGCTAAATTATTTCGAAATTTTTCGAAAAAATTTTTGTCAAAATGTTTTTGGAAGCAATGTTGAGTGTACATGGAAACTCAACATACACTAATGCATCATTTTTCAAACGATCATAACTAATTTTTGTATTAAGCGTTTCTCAATGTAGTATAGTGCATTCGATGCGGATTTTTAAGCTGCGTCGATCTGTGTTATCAGATTTGCGCTAGCTTAAAAATGCACCGAGATATCAACTGATATAAGTTCACACTTATATCCTCGATTTTCACGCTGAAGAATTAATTTTTTCGTTGAATAACATTGTCCATCGTCTTTGCCTTGAAAAAAGGAATCTAAAAACATCTACTTTTTGTTAAATTATTTCGAAATTTTTCGAAAAAATTTTTGTCAAAATGTTTTTGGAAGCAATGTTGAGTGTACATGGAAACTCAACATACACTAATGCATCATTTTTCAAACAATCATAACTAATTTTTGTATTAAGCGTTTCTCAATGTAGTATAGTGCAATCGATGCGGATTTTTAAGCTGCGTCGATCTGTGTTATCAGACTTGCGCTAGCTTAAAAATGCACCGAGATATCAACTGATATAAGTTCACACTTATATCCTCGATTTTCACCCTGAAGAATTAATTTTTTCGTTGAATAACATTGTCCATCGTCTTTGCCTTGAAAAAAGGAATCTAAAAACATCTACTTTTTGCTAAATTATTTTGAAATTTTTCGAAAAAATTTTTGTCAAAATGTTTTTGGAAGCAATGTTGAGTGTACATGGAAACTCAACATACACTAATGCATCATTTTTCAAACGATCATAACTAATTTTTGTATTAAGCGTTTCTCAATGTAGTATAGTGCATTCGATGCGGATTTTTAAGCTGCGTCGATCTGTGTTATCAGATTTGCGCTAGCTTAAAAATGCACCGAGATATCAACTGATATAAGTTCACACTTATATCCTCGATTTTCACGCTGAAGAATTAATTTTTTCGTTGAATAACATTGTCCATCGTCTTTGCCTTGAAAAAAGGAATCTAAAAACATCTACTTTTTGTTAAATTATTTCGAAATTTTTCGAAAAAATTTTTGTCAAAATGTTTTTGGAAGCAATGTTGAGTGTACATGGAAACTCAACATACACTAATGCATCATTTTTCAAACAATCATAACTAATTTTTGTATTAAGCGTTTCTCAATGCAGTATAGTGCATTCGATGCGGATTTTTAAGCTGCGTCGATCTGTGTTATCAGATTTGCGCTAGCTTAAAAATGCACCGAGATATCAACTGATATAAGTTCACACTTATATCCTCGATTTTCACCCTGAAGAATTAATTTTTTCGTTGGATAACATTGTCCATCGTCTTTGCCTTAAAAAAAGGAATCTAAAAACATCTACTTTTCGCTAAATTATTTTGAAATTTTTCGAAAAAATTTTTGTCAAAATGTTTTTGGAAGCAATGTTGAGTGTACATGGAAACTCAACATACACTAATGCATCATTTTTCAAACGATCATAACTAATTTATGTATTAAGCGTTTCTCAATGTAGTATAGTGCATTCGATGCGGATTTTTAAGCTGCGTCGATCTGTGTTATCAGATTTGCGCTAGCTTAAAAATGCACCGAGATATCAACTGATATAAGTTCACACTTATATCCTCGATTTTCACGCTGAAGAATTAATTTTTTCGTTGAATAACATTGTCCATCGTCTTTGCCTTGAAAAAAGGAATCTAAAAACATCTACTTTTTGCTGAATTATCTTGAAATTTTTCGAAAAAATTTTTGTCAAAATGTTTTTGGAAGCAATGTTGAGTGTACATGGAAACTCAACATACACTAATGCATCATTTTTCAAACGATCATAACTAATTTTTGTATTAAGCGTTTCTCAATGCAGTATAGTGCATTCGATGCGGATTTTTAAGCTGCGTCGATCTGTGTTATCAGATTTGCGCTAGCTTAAAAATGCACCGAGATATCAACTGATATAAGTTCACACTTATATCCTCGATTTTCACCCTGAAGAATTAATTTTTTCGTTGAATAACATTGTCCATCGTCTTTGCCTTGAAAAAAGGAATCTAAAAACATCTACTTTTTGCTGAATTATCTTGAAATTTTTCGAAAAAATTTTTGTCAAAATGTTTTTGGAAGCAATGTTGAGTGTACATGGAAACTCAACATACACTAATGCATCATTTTTCAAACAATCATAACTAATTTTTGTATTGAGCGTTTCTCAATGCAGTATAGTGCATTCGATGCGGATTTTTAAGCTGCGTCGATCTGTGTTATCAGATTTGCGCTAGCTTAAAAATGCACCGAGATATCAACTGATATAAGTTCACACTTATATCCTTGATTTTCACCCTGAAGATTTAATTTTTTCGTTGAATAACATTGTCCATCGTCTTTGCCTTGAAAAATGGAATCTAAAAACATCTACTTTTTGCTAAATTATTTCGAAATTTTTCGAAAAAATTTTTGTCAAAATGTTTTTGGAAGCAATGTTGAGTGTACATGGAAACTCAACATACACTAATGCATCATTTTTCAAACAATCATAACTAATTTTTGTATTGAGCGTTTCTCAATGCAGTATAGTGCATTCGATGCGGATTTTTAAGCTGCGTCGATCTGTGTTATCAGATTTGCGCTAGCTTAAAAATGCACCGAGATATCAACTGATATAAGTTCACACTTATATCCTTGATTTTCACCCTGAAGATTTAATTTTTTCGTTGAATAACATTGTCCATCGTCTTTGCCTTGAAAAATGGAATCTAAAAACATCTACTTTTTGCTAAATTATTTTGAAATTTTTCGAAAAAATTTTTGTCAAAATGTTTTTGGAAGCAATGTTGAGTGTACATGGAAACTCAACATACACTAATGCATCATTTTTCAAACGATCATAACTAATTTATGTATTAAGCGTTTCTCAATGTAGTATAGTGCATTCGATGCGGATTTTTAAGCTGCGTCGATCTGTGTTATCAGATTTGCGCTAGCTTAAAAATGCACCGAGATATCAACTGATATAAGTTCACACTTATATCCTCGATTTTCACGCTGAAGAATTAATTTTTTCGTTGAATAACATTGTCCATCGTCTTTGCCTTGAAAAAAGGAATCTAAAAACATCTACTTTTTGCTAAATTATCTTGAAATTTTTCGAAAAAATTTTTGTCAAAATGTTTTTGGAAGCAATGTTGAGTGTACATGGAAACTCAACATACACTAATGCATCATTTTTCAAACGATCATAACTAATTTTTGTATTAAGCGTTTCTCAATGTAGTATAGTGCATTCGATGCGGATTTTTAAGCTGCGTCGATCTGTGTTATCAGATTTGCGCTAGCTTAAAAATGCACCGAGATATCAACTGATATAAGTTCACACTTATATCCTCGATTTTCACGCTGAAGAATTAATTTTTTCGTTGAATAACATTGTCCATCGTCTTTGCCTTGAAAAAAGGAATCTAAAAACATCTACTTTTTGCTAAATTATTTCGAAATTTTTCGAAAAAATTTTTGTCAAAATGTTTTTGGAAGCAATGTTGAGTGTACATGGAAACTCAACATACACTAATGCATCATTTTTCAAACGATCATAACTAATTTTTGTATTAAGCGTTTCTCAATGCAGTATAGTGCATTCGATGCGGATTTTTAAGCTGCGTCGATCTGTGTTATCAGATTTGCGCTAGCTTAAAAATGCACCGAGATATCAACTGATATAAGTTCACACTTATATCCTCGATTTTCACCCTGAAGAATTAATTTTTTCGTTGAATAACATTGTCCATCGTCTTTGCCTTGAAAAAAGGAATCTAAAAACATCTACTTTTTGCTATATTATTTCGAAATTTTTCGAAAAAATTTTTGTCAAAATGTTTTTGGAAGCAATGTTGAGTGTACATGGAAACTCAACATACACTAATGCATCATTTTTCAAACGATCATAACTAATTTTTGTATTAAGCGTTTCTCAATGTAGTATAGTGCAATCGATGCGGATTTTTAAGCTGCGTCGATCTGTGTTATCAGACTTGCGCTAGCTTAAAAATGCACCGAGATATCAACTGATATAAGTTCACACTTATATCCTCGATTTTCACCCTGAAGAATTAATTTTTTCGTTGAATAACATTGTCCATCGTCTTTGCCTTGAAAAAAGGAATCTAAAAACATCTACTTTTTGCTAAATTATTTTGAAATTTTTCGAAAAAATTTTTGTCAAAATGTTTTTGGAAGCAATGTTGAGTGTACATGGAAACTCAACATACACTAATGCATCATTTTTCAAACGATCAT
Organism: Auanema rhodensis; assembly: GCA_964057225.1. Classification (NCBI taxonomy): domain Eukaryota; kingdom Metazoa; phylum Nematoda; class Chromadorea; order Rhabditida; family Rhabditidae; genus Auanema; species Auanema rhodense. The sequence goes on from OZ059895.1 coordinate 1,104,448, forward strand.
AACTAATTTTTGTATTAAGCGTTTCTCAATGTAGTATAGTGCATTCGATGCGGATTTTTAAGCTGCGTCGATCTGTGTTATCAGATTTGCGCTAGCTTAAAAATGCACCGAGATATCAACTGATATAAGTTCACACTTATATCCTCGATTTTCACGCTGAAGAATTAATTTTTTCGTTGAATAACATTGTCCATCGTCTTTGCTTTGAAAAAAGGAATCTAAAAACATCTACTTTTTGTTAAATTATTTCGAAATTTTTCGAAAAAATTTTTGTCAAAATGTTTTTGGAAGCAATGTTGAGTGTACATGGAAACTCAACATACACTAATGCATCATTTTTCAAACGATCATAACTAATTTTTGTATTAAGCGTTTCTCAATGTAGTATAGTGCATTCGATGCGGATTTTTAAGCTGCGTCGATCTGTGTTATCAGATTTGCGCTAGCTTAAAAATGCACCGAGATATCAACTGATATAAGTTCACACTTATATCCTCGATTTTCACCCTGAAGAATTAATTTTTTCGTTGAATAACATTGTCCATCGTCTTTGCCTTGAAAAAAGGAATCTAAAAACATCTACTTTTTGCTAAATTATTTCGAAATTTTTCGAAAAAATTTTTGTCAAAATGTTTTTGGAAGCAATGTTGAGTGTACATGGAAACTCAACATACACTAATGCATCATTTTTCAAACAATCATAACTAATTTTTGTATTAAGCGTTTCTCAATGCAGTATAGTGCATTCGATGCGGATTTTTAAGCTGCGTCGATCTGTGTTATCAGATTTGCGCTAGCTTAAAAATGCACCGAGATATCAACTGATATAAGTTCACACTTATATCCTCGATTTTCACCCTGAAGAATTAATTTTTTCGTTGGATAACATTGTCCATCGTCTTTGCCTTAAAAAAAGGAATCTAAAAACATCTACTTTTTGCTAAATTATTTTGAAATTTTTCGAAAAAATTTTTGTCAAAATGTTTTTGGAAGCAATGTTGAGTGTACATGGAAACTCAACATACACTAATGCATCATTTTTCAAACGATCATAACTAATTTTTGTATTAAGCGTTTCTCAATGTAGTATAGTGCATTCGATGCGGATTTTTAAGCTGCGTCGATCTGTGTTATCAGATTTGCGCTAGCTTAAAAATGCACCGAGATATCAACTGATATAAGTTCACACTTATATCCTTGATTTTCACCCTGAAGATTTAATTTTTTCGTTGAATAACATTGTCCATCGTCTTTGCCTTGAAAAATGGAATCTAAAAACATCTACTTTTTGTTAAATTATTTTGAAATTTTTCGAAAAAATTTTTGTCAAAATGTTTTTGGAAGCAATGTTGAGTGTACATGGAAACTCAACATACACTAATGCATCATTTTTCAAACGATCATAACTAATTTATGTATTAAGCGTTTCTCAATGTAGTATAGTGCATTCGATGCGGATTTTTAAGCTGCGTCGATCTGTGTTATCAGATTTGCGCTAGCTTAAAAATGCACCGAGATATCAACTGATATAAGTTCACACTTATATCCTCGATTTTCACCCTGAAGAATTAATTTTTTCGTTGAATATCATTGTCCATCGTCTTTGCCTTGAAAAAAGGAATCTAAAAACATCTACTTTTTGCTAAATTATTTCGAAATTTTTCGAAAAAATTTTTGTCAAAATGTTTTTGGAAGCAATGTTGAGTGTACATGGAAACTCAACATACACTAATGCATCATTTTTCAAACGATCATAACTAATTTTTGTATTAAGCGTTTCTCAATGCAGTATAGTGCATTCGATGCGGATTTTTAAGCTGCGTCGATCTGTGTTATCAGATTTGCGCTAGCTTAAAAATGCACCGAGATATCAACTGATATAAGTTCACACTTATATCCTCGATTTTCACGCTGAAGAATTAATTTTTTCGTTGAATAACATTGTCCATCGTCTTTGCCTTGAAAAAAGGAATCTAAAAACATCTACTTTTTGCTAAATTATTTCGAAATTTTTCGAAAAAATTTTTGTCAAAATGTTTTTGGAAGCAATGTTGAGTGTACATGGAAACTCAACATACACTAATGCATCATTTTTCAAACGATCATAACTAATTTTTGTATTAAGCGTTTCTCAATGCAGTATAGTGCATTCGATGCGGATTTTTAAGCTGCGTCGATCTGTGTTATCAGATTTGCGCTAGCTTAAAAATGCACCGAGATATCAACTGATATAAGTTCACACTTATATCCTCGATTTTCACCCTGAAGAATTAATTTTTTCGTTGAATAACATTGTCCATCGTCTTTGCCTTGAAAAAAGGAATCTAAAAACATCTACTTTTTGCTATATTATTTCGAAATTTTTCGAAAAAATTTTTGTCAAAATGTTTTTGGAAGCAATGTTGAGTGTACATGGAAACTCAACATACACTAATGCATCATTTTTCAAACGATCATAACTAATTTTTGTATTAAGCGTTTCTCAATGTAGTATAGTGCAATCGATGCGGATTTTTAAGCTGCGTCGATCTGTGTTATCAGACTTGCGCTAGCTTAAAAATGCACCGAGATATCAACTGATATAAGTTCACACTTATATCCTCGATTTTCACCCTGAAGAATTAATTTTTTCGTTGAATAACATTGTCCATCGTCTTTGCCTTGAAAAAAGGAATCTAAAAACATCTACTTTTTGCTAAATTATTTTGAAATTTTTCGAAAAAATTTTTGTCAAAATGTTTTTGGAAGCAATGTTGAGTGTACATGGAAACTCAACATACACTAATGCATCATTTTTCAAACGATCATAACTAATTTTTGTATTAAGCGTTTCTCAATGTAGTATAGTGCATTCGATGCGGATTTTTAAGCTGCGTCGATCTGTGTTATCAGATTTGCGCTAGCTTAAAAATGCACCGAGATATCAACTGATATAAGTTCACACTTATATCCTCGATTTTCACGCTGAAGAATTAATTTTTTCGTTGAATAACATTGTCCATCGTCTTTGCTTTGAAAAAAGGAATCTAAAAACATCTACTTTTTGTTAAATTATTTCGAAATTTTTCGAAAAAATTTTTGTCAAAATGTTTTTGGAAGCAATGTTGAGTGTACATGGAAACTCAACATACACTAATGCATCATTTTTCAAACGATCATAACTAATTTTTGTATTAAGCGTTTCTCAATGTAGTATAGTGCATTCGATGCGGATTTTTAAGCTGCGTCGATCTGTGTTATCAGATTTGCGCTAGCTTAAAAATGCACCGAGATATCAACTGATATAAGTTCACACTTATATCCTCGATTTTCACCCTGAAGAATTAATTTTTTCGTTGAAAAACATTGTCCATCGTCTTTGCCTTGAAAAAAGGAATCTAAAAACATCTACTTTTTGCTAAATTATTTCGAAATTTTTCGAAAAAATTTTTGTCAAAATGTTTTTGGAAGCAATGTTGAGTGTACATGGAAACTCAACATACACTAATGCATCATTTTTCAAACAATCATAACTAATTTTTGTATTAAGCGTTTCTCAATGCAGTATAGTGCATTCGATGCGGATTTTTAAGCTGCGTCGATCTGTGTTATCAGATTTGCGATAGCTTAAAAATGCACCGAGATATCAACTGATATAAGTTCACACTTATATCCTCGATTTTCACCCTGAAGAATTAATTTTTTCGTTGGATAACATTGTCCATCGTCTTTGCCTTAAAAAAAGGAATCTAAAAACATCTACTTTTTGCTAAATTATTTTGAAATTTTTCGAAAAAATTTTTGTCAAAATGTTTTTGGAAGCAATGTTGAGTGTACATGGAAACTCAACATACACTAATGCATCATTTTTCAAACGATCATAACTAATTTTTGTATTAAGCGTTTCTCAATGTAGTATAGTGCATTCGATGCGGATTTTTAAGCTGCGTCGATCTGTGTTATCAGATTTGCGCTAGCTTAAAAATGCACCGAGATATCAACTGATATAAGTTCACACTTATATCCTTGATTTTCACCCTGAAGATTTAATTTTTTCGTTGAATAACATTGTCCATCGTCTTTGCCTTGAAAAATGGAATCTAAAAACATCTACTTTTTGTTAAATTATTTTGAAATTTTTCGAAAAAATTTTTGTCAAAATGTTTTTGGAAGCAATGTTGAGTGTACATGGAAACTCAACATACACTAATGCATCATTTTTCAAACGATCATAACTAATTTATGTATTAAGCGTTTCTCAATGTAGTATAGTGCATTCGATGCGGATTTTTAAGCTGCGTCGATCTGTGTTATCAGATTTGCGCTAGCTTAAAAATGCACCGAGATATCAACTGATATAAGTTCACACTTATATCCTCGATTTTCACCCTGAAGAATTAATTTTTTCGTTGAATATCATTGTCCATCGTCTTTGCCTTGAAAAAAGGAATCTAAAAACATCTACTTTTTGCTAAATTATTTCGAAATTTTTCGAAAAAATTTTTGTCAAAATGTTTTTGGAAGCAATGTTGAGTGTACATGGAAACTCAACATACACTAATGCATCATTTTTCAAACAATCATAACTAATTTTTGTATTAAGCGTTTCTCAATGCAGTATAGTGCATTCGATGCGGATTTTTAAGCTGCGTCGATCTGTGTTATCAGATTTGCGCTAGCTTAAAAATGCACCGAGATATCAACTGATATAAGTTCACACTTATATCCTCGATTTTCACCCTGAAGAATTAATTTTTTCGTTGGATAACATTGTCCATCGTCTTTGCCTTAAAAAAAGGAATCTAAAAACATCTACTTTTTGCTAAATTATTTTGAAATTTTTCGAAAAAATTTTTGTCAAAATGTTTTTGGAAGCAATGTTGAGTGTACATGGAAACTCAACATACACTAATGCATCATTTTTCAAACGATCATAACTAATTTTTGTATTAAGCGTTTCTCAATGTAGTATAGTGCATTCGATGCGGATTTTTAAGCTGCGTCGATCTGTGTTATCAGATTTGCGCTAGCTTAAAAATGCACCGAGATATCAACTGATATAAGTTCACACTTATATCCTTGATTTTCACCCTGAAGATTTAATTTTTTCGTTGAATAACATTGTCCATCGTCTTTGCCTTGAAAAATGGAATCTAAAAACATCTACTTTTTGTTAAATTATTTTGAAATTTTTCGAAAAAATTTTTGTCAAAATGTTTTTGGAAGCAATGTTGAGTGTACATGGAAACTCAACATACACTAATGCATCATTTTTCAAACGATCATAACTAATTTATGTATTAAGCGTTTCTCAATGTAGTATAGTGCATTCGATGCGGATTTTTAAGCTGCGTCGATCTGTGTTATCAGATTTGCGCTAGCTTAAAAATGCACCGAGATATCAACTGATATAAGTTCACACTTATATCCTCGATTTTCACGCTGAAGAATTAATTTTTTCGTTGAATAACATTGTCCATCGTCTTTGCCTTGAAAAAAGGAATCTAAAAACATCTACTTTTTGCTGAATTATCTCGAAATTTTTCGAAAAAATTTTTGTCAAAATGTTTTTGGAAGCAATGTTGAGTGTACATGGAAACTCAACATACACTAATGCATCATTTTTCAAACGATCATAACTAATTTTTGTATTAAGCGTTTCTCAATGCAGTATAGTGCATTCGATGCGGATTTTTAAGCTGCGTCGATCTGTGTTATCAGATTTGCGCTAGCTTAAAAATGCACCGAGATATCAACTGATATAAGTTCACACTTATATCCTCGATTTTCACCCTGAAGAATTAATTTTTTCGTTGAAAAACATTGTCCATCGTCTTTGCCTTGAAAAAAGAAATCTAAAAACATCTACTTTTTGCTAAATTATTTCGAAATTTTTCGAAAAAAATTTTGTCAAAATGTTTTTGGAAGCAATGTTGAGTGTACATGGAAACTCAACATACACTAATGCATCATTTTTCAAACAATCATAACTAATTTTTGTATTGAGCGTTTCTCAATGCAGTATAGTGCATTCGATGCGGATTTTTAAGCTGCGTCGATCTGTTTTATCAGATTTGCGCTAGCTTAAAAATGCACCGAGATATCAACTGATATAAGTTCACACTTATATCCTTGATTTTCACCCTGAAGATTTAATTTTTTCGTTGGATAACATTGTCCATCGTCTTTGCCTTAAAAAAAGGAATCTAAAAACATCTACTTTTTGCTAAATTATTTTGAAATTTTTCGAAAAAATTTTTGTCAAAATGTTTTTGGAAGCAATGTTGAGTGTACATGGAAACTCAACATACACTAATGCATCATTTTTCAAACGATCATAACTAATTTTTGTATTAAGCGTTTCTCAATGTAGTATAGTGCATTCGATGCGGATTTTTAAGCTGCGTCGATCTGTGTTATCAGATTTGCGCTAGCTTAAAAATGCACCGAGATATCAACTGATATAAGTTCACACTTATATCCTTGATTTTCACCCTGAAGATTTAATTTTTTCGTTGAATAACATTGTCCATCGTCTTTGCCTTGAAAAATGGAATCTAAAAACATCTACTTTTTGCTAAATTATTTTGAAATTTTTCGAAAAAATTTTTGTCAAAATGTTTTTGGAAGCAATGTTGAGTGTACATGGAAACTCAACATACACTAATGCATCATTTTTCAAACGATCATAACTAATTTATGTATTAAGCGTTTCTCAATGTAGTATAGTGCATTCGATGCGGATTTTTAAGCTGCGTCGATCTGTGTTATCAGATTTGCGCTAGCTTAAAAATGCACCGAGATATCAACTGATATAAGTTCACACTTATATCCTCGATTTTCACGCTGAAGAATTAATTTTTTCGTTGAATAACACTGTCCATCGTCTTTGCCTTGAAAAAAGGAATCTAAAAACATCTACTTTTTGCTTAATTATCTTGAAATTTTTCGAAAAAATTTTTGTCAAAATGTTTTTGGAAGCAATGTTGAGTGTACATGGAAACTCAACATACACTAATGCATCATTTTTCAAACGATCATAACTAATTTTTGTATTAAGCGTTTCTCAATGCAGTATAGTGCATTCGATGCGGATTTTTAAGCTGCGTCGATCTGTGTTATCAGATTTGCGCTAGCTTAAAAATGCACCGAGATATCAACTGATATAAGTTCACACTTATATCCTCGATTTTCACCCTGAAGAATTAATTTTTTCGTTGGATAACATTGTCCATCGTCTTTGCCTTAAAAAAAGGAATCTAAAAACATCTACTTTTTGCTAAATTATTTTGAAATTTTTCGAAAAAATTTTTGTCAAAATGTTTTTGGAAGCAATGTTGAGTGTACATGGAAACTCAACATACACTAATGCATCATTTTTCAAACGATCATAACTAATTTTTGTATTAAGCGTTTCTCAATGTAGTATAGTGCATTCGATGCGGATTTTTAAGCTGCGTCGATCTGTGTTATCAGATTTGCGCTAGCTTAAAAATGCACCGAGATATCAATTGATATAAGTTCACACTTATATCCTTGATTTTCACCCTGAAGATTTAATTTTTTCGTTGAATAACATTGTCCATCGTCTTTGCCTTGAAAAATGGAATCTAAAAACATCTACTTTTTGCTAAATTATTTTGAAATTTTTCGAAAAAATTTTTGTCAAAATGTTTTTGGAAGCAATGTTGAGTGTACATGGAAACTCAACATACACTAATGCATCATTTTTCAAACGATCATAACTAATTTATGTATTAAGCGTTTCTCAATGTAGTATAGTGCATTCGATGCGGATTTTTAAGCTGCGTCGATCTGTGTTATCAGATTTGCGCTAGCTTAAAAATGCACCGAGATATCAACTGATATAAGTTCACACTTATATCCTCGATTTTCACGCTGAAGAATTAATTTTTTCGTTGAATAACACTGTCCATCGTCTTTGCCTTGAAAAAAGGAATCTAAAAACATCTACTTTTTGCTTAATTATCTTGAAATTTTTCGAAAAAATTTTTGTCAAAATGTTTTTGGAAGCAATGTTGAGTGTACATGGAAACTCAACATACACTAATGCATCATTTTTCAAACGATCATAACTAATTTTTGTATTAAGCGTTTCTCAATGCAGTATAGTGCATTCGATGCGGATTTTTAAGCTGCGTCGATCTGTGTTATCAGATTTGCGCTAGCTTAAAAATGCACCGAGATATCAACTGATATAAGTTCACACTTATATCCTCGATTTTCACCCTGAAGAATTAATTTTTTCGTTGGATAACATTGTCCATCGTCTTTGCCTTAAAAAAAGGAATCTAAAAACATCTACTTTTTGCTAAATTATTTTGAAATTTTTCGAAAAAATTTTTGTCAAAATGTTTTTGGAAGCAATGTTGAGTGTACATGGAAACTCAACATACACTAATGCATCATTTTTCAAACGATCATAACTAATTTTTGTATTAAGCGTTTCTCAATGTAGTATAGTGCATTCGATGCGGATTTTTAAGCTGCGTCGATCTGTGGTATCAGATTTGCGCTAGCTTAAAAATGCACCGAGATATCAACTGATATAAGTTCACACTTATATCCTCGATTTTCACCCTGAAGAATTAATTTTTTCGTTGGATAACATTGTCCATCGTCTTTGCCTTAAAAAAAGGAATCTAAAAACATCTACTTTTTGCTAAATTATTTTGAAATTTTTCGAAAAAATTTTTGTCAAAATGTTTTTGGAAGCAATGTTGAGTGTACATGGAAACTCAACATACACTAATGCATCATTTTTCAAACGATCATAACTAATTTTTGTATTAAGCGTTTCTCAATGTAGTATAGTGCATTCGATGCGGATTTTTAAGCTGCGTCGATCTGTGGTATCAGATTTGCGCTAGCTTAAAAATGCACCGAGATATCAACTGATATAAGTTCACACTTATATCCTCGATTTTCACGCTGAAGAATTAATTTTTTCGTTGAATAACATTGTCCATCGTCTTTGCCTTGAAAAAAGAAATCTAAAAACATCTACTTTTTGCTAAATTATCTTGAAATTTTTCGAAAAAATTTTTGTCAAAATGTTTTTGGAAGCAATGTTGAGTGTACATGGAAACTCAACATACACTAATGCATCATTTTTCAAACGATCATAACTAATTTTTGTATTAAGCGTTTCTCAATGCAGTATAGTGCATTCGATGCGGATTTTTAAGCTGCGTCGATCTGTGTTATCAGATTTGCGCTAGCTTAAAAATGCACCGAGATATCAACTGATATAAGTTCACACTTATATCCTCGATTTTCACCCTGAAGAATTAATTTTTTCGTTGGATAACATTGTCCATCGTCTTTGCCTTAAAAAAAGGAATCTAAAAACATCTACTTTTTGCTAAATTATTTTGAAATTTTTCGAAAAAATTTTTGTCAAAATGTTTTTGGAAGCAATGTTGAGTGTACATGGAAACTCAACATACACTAATGCATCATTTTTCAAACGATCATAACTAATTTTTGTATTAAGCGTTTCTCAATGTAGTATAGTGCATTCGATGCGGATTTTTAAGCTGCGTCGATCTGTGTTATCAGATTTGCGCTAGCTTAAAAATGCACCGAGATATCAACTGATATAAGTTCACACTTATATCCTTGATTTTCACCCTGAAGATTTAATTTTTTCGTTGAATAACATTGTCCATCGTCTTTGCCTTGAAAAATGGAATCTAAAAACATCTACTTTTTGCTAAATTATTTTGAAATTTTTCGAAAAAATTTTTGTCAAAATGTTTTTGGAAGCAATGTTGAGTGTACATGGAAACTCAACATACACTAATGCATCATTTTTCAAACGATCATAACTAATTTTTGTATTAAGCGTTTCTCAATGTAGTATAGTGCATTCGATGCGGATTTTTAAGCTGCGTCGATCTGTGGTATCAGATTTGCGCTAGCTTAAAAATGCACCGAGATATCAACTGATATAAGTTCACACTTATATCCTCGATTTTCACCCTGAAGAATTAATTTTTTCGTTGGATAACATTGTCCATCGTCTTTGCCTTAAAAAAAGGAATCTAAAAACATCTACTTTTTGCTAAATTATTTTGAAATTTTTCGAAAAAATTTTTGTCAAAATGTTTTTGGAAGCAATGTTGAGTGTACATGGAAACTCAACATACACTAATGCATCATTTTTCAAACGATCATAACTAATTTTTGTATTAAGCGTTTCTCAATGTAGTATAGTGCATTCGATGCGGATTTTTAAGCTGCGTCGATCTGTGGTATCAGATTTGCGCTAGCTTAAAAATGCACCGAGATATCAACTGATATAAGTTCACACTTATATCCTCGATTTTCACGCTGAAGAATTAATTTTTTCGTTGAATAACATTGTCCATCGTCTTTGCCTTGAAAAAAGAAATCTAAAAACATCTACTTTTTGCTAAATTATCTTGAAATTTTTCGAAAAAATTTTTGTCAAAATGTTTTTGGAAGCAATGTTGAGTGTACATGGAAACTCAACATACACTAATGCATCATTTTTCAAACGATCATAACTAATTTTTGTATTAAGCGTTTCTCAATGCAGTATAGTGCATTCGATGCGGATTTTTAAGCTGCGTCGATCTGTGTTATCAGATTTGCGCTAGCTTAAAAATGCACCGAGATATCAACTGATATAAGTTCACACTTATATCCTCGATTTTCACCTTGAAGAATTAATTTTTTCGTTGGATAACATTGTCCATCGTCTTTGCCTTAAAAAAAGGAATCTAAAAACATCTACTTTTTGCTAAATTATTTTGAAATTTTTCGAAAAAATTTTTGTCAAAATGTTTTTGGAAGCAATGTTGAGTGTACATGGAAACTCAACATACACTAATGCATCAGTTTTCAAACGATCATAACTAATTTTTGTATTAAGCGTTTCTCAATGTAGTATAGTGCATTCGATGCGGATTTTTAAGCTGCGTCGATCTGTGGTATCAGATTTGCGCTAGCTTAAAAATGCACCGAGATATCAACTGATATAAGTTCACACTTATATCCTCGATTTTCACGCTGAAGAATTAATTTTTTCGTTGAATAACATTGTCCATCGTCTTTGCCTTGAAAAAAGAAATCTAAAAACATCTACTTTTTGCTAAATTATCTTGAAATTTTTCGAAAAAATTTTTGTCAAAATGTTTTTGGAAGCAATGTTGAGTGTACATGGAAACTCAACATACACTAATGCATCAGTTTTCAAACGATCATAACTAATTTTTGTATTAAGCGTTTCTCAATGTAGTATAGTGCATTCGATGCGGATTTTTAAGCTGCGTCGATCTGTGTTATCAGATTTGCGCTAGCTTAAAAATGCACCGAGATATCAACTGATATAAGTTCACACTTATATCCTCGATTTTCACCTTGAAGAATTAATTTTTTCGTTGGATAACATTGTCCATCGTCTTTGCCTTAAAAAAAGGAATCTAAAAACATCTACTTTTTGCTAAATTATTTTGAAATTTTTCGAAAAAAATTTTGTCAAAATGTTTTTGGAAGCAATGTTGAGTGTACATGGAAACTCAACATACACTAATGCATCATTTTTCAAACGATCATAACTAGTTTTTGTATTAAGCGTTTCTCAATGTAGTATAGTGCATTCGATGCGGATTTTTAAGCTGCGTCGATCTGTGTTATCAGATTTGCGCTAGCGTAAAAATGCACCGAGATATCAACTGATATAAGTTCACACTTATATCCTCGATTTTCACCCTGAAGATTTAATTTTTTCGTTGAATAACATTGTCCATCGTCTTTGCCTTGAAAAAAGAAATCTAAAAACATCTACTTTTTGCTAAATTATCTTGAAATTTTTCGAAAAAATTTTTGTCAAAATGTTTTTGGAAGCAATGTTGAGTGTACATGGAAACTCAACATACACTAATGCATCAGTTTTCAAACGATCATAACTAATTTTTGTATTAAGCGTTTCTCAATGTAGTATAGTGCATTCGATGCGGATTTTTAAGCTGCGTCGATCTGTGTTATCAGATTTGCGCTAGCTTAAAAATGCACCGAGATATCAACTGATATAAGTTCACACTTATATCCTCGATTTTCACCTTGGAGAATTAATTTTTTCGTTGGATAACATTGTCCATCGTCTTTGCCTTAAAAAAAGGAATCTAAAAACATCTACTTTTTGCTAAATTATTTTGAAATTTTTCGAAAAAATTTTTGTCAAAATGTTTTTGGAAGCAATGTTGAGTGTACATGGAAACTCAACATACACTAATGCATCATTTTTCAAACGATCATAACTAGTTTTTGTATTAAGCGTTTCTCAATGTAGTATAGTGCATTCGATGCGGATTTTTAAGCTGCGTCGATCTGTGTTATCAGATTTGCGCTAGCGTAAAAATGCACCGAGATATCAACTGATATAAGTTCACACTTATATCCTCGATTTTCACCCTGAAGATTTAATTTTTTCGTTGAATAACATTGTCCATCGTCTTTGCCTTGAAAAAAGGAAATTAAAAACATCTACTTTTTGCTAAATTATTCTGAAATTTTTCGAAAAAATTTTTGTCAAAATGTTTTTGGAAGCAATGTTGAGTGTGCATGGAAACTCAACATACACTAATGCATCATTTTTCAAACGATCATAACTAGTTTTTGTATTAAGCGTTTCTCAATGTAGTATAGTGCATTCGATGCGGATTTTTAAGCTGCGTCGATCTGTGTTATCAGATTTGCGCTAGCGTAAAAATGCACCGAGATATCAACTGACATAAGTTCACACTTATATCCTCGATTTTCACCCTGAAGATTTAATTTTTTCGTTGAATAACATTGTCCATCGTCTTTGCCTTGAAAAAAGGAAATTAAAAACATCTACTTTTTGCTAAATTATTCTGAAATTTCTCGAAAAAATTTTTGTCAAAATGTTTTTGGAAGCAATGTTGAGTGTGCATGGAAACTCAACATACACTAATGCATCAGTTTTCAAACGATCATAACTAATTTTTGTATCAAGCGTTTCTCAATGTAGTATAGTGCATTCGATGCGGATTTTTAAGCTGCGTCGATCTGTGTTATCAGATTTGCGCTAGCTTAAAAATGCACCGAGATATCAACTGATATAAGTTCACACTTATATCCTCCATTTTCACCCTGAAGATTTAATTTTTTCGTTGAATAACATTGTCCATCGTCTTTGCCTTGAAAAAAGGAATCTGAAAACATCTACTTTTTGCTAAATTATTCTGAAATTTTTCGAAAAAATTTTTGTCAAAATGTTTTTGGAAGCAATGTTGAGTGTGCATGGAAACTCAACATACACTAATGCATCATTTTTCAAACGATCATAACTAATTTTTGTATTAAGCGTTTCTCAATGCAGTATAGTGCATTCGATGCGGATTTTTAAGCTGCGTCGATCTGTGTTATCAGATTTGCGCTAGCGTAAAAATGCACCGAGATATCAACTGATATAAGTTCACACTTATATCCTCGATTTTCACCCTGAAGATTTAATTTTTTCGTTGAATAACATTGTCCATCGTCTTTGCCTTGAGAAAAGAAATCTAAAAACATCTACTTTTTGCTAAATTATCTTGAAATTTTTCGAAAAAATTTTTGTCAAAATGTTTTTGGAAGCAATGTTGAGTGTACATGGAAACTCAACATACACTAATGCATCAGTTTTCAAACGATCATAACTAATTTTTGTATTAAGCGTTTCTCAATGTAGTATAGTGCATTCGATGCGGATTTTTAAGCTGCGTCGATCTGTGTTATCAGATTTGCGCTAGCTTAAAAATGCACCGAGATATCAACTGATATAAGTTCACACTTATATCCTCGATTTTCACCTTGGAGAATTAATTTTTTCGTTGGATAACATTGTCCATCGTCTTTGCCTTAAAAAAAGGAATCTAAAAACATCTACTTTTTGCTAAATTATTTTGAAATTTTTCGAAAAAATTTTTGTCAAAATGTTTTTGGAAGCAATGTTGAGTGTACATGGAAACTCAACATACACTAATGCATCATTTTTCAAACGATCATAACTAGTTTTTGTATTAAGCGTTTCTCAATGTAGTATAGTGCATTCGATGCGGATTTTTAAGCTGCGTCGATCTGTGTTATCAGATTTGCGCTAGCGTAAAAATGCACCGAGATATCAACTGATATAAGTTCACACTTATATCCTCGATTTTCACCCTGAAGATTTAATTTTTTCGTTGAATAACATTGTCCATCGTCTTTGCCTTGAAAAAAGGAAATTAAAAACATCTACTTTTTGCTAAATTATTCTGAAATTTTTCGAAAAAATTTTTGTCAAAATGTTTTTGGAAGCAATGTTGAGTGTGCATGGAAACTCAACATACACTAATGCATCATTTTTCAAACGATCATAACTAGTTTTTGTATTAAGCGTTTCTCAATGTAGTATAGTGCATTCGATGCGGATTTTTAAGCTGCGTCGATCTGTGTTATCAGATTTGCGCTAGCGTAAAAATGCACCGAGATATCAACTGACATAAGTTCACACTTATATCCTCGATTTTCACCCTGAAGATTTAATTTTTTCGTTGAATAACATTGTCCATCGTCTTTGCCTTGAAAAAAGGAAATTAAAAACATCTACTTTTTGCTAAATTATTCTGAAATTTCTCGAAAAAATTTTTGTCAAAATGTTTTTGGAAGCAATGTTGAGTGTGCATGGAAACTCAACATACACTAATGCATCAGTTTTCAAACGATCATAACTAATTTTTGTATCAAGCGTTTCTCAATGTAGTATAGTGCATTCGATGCGGATTTTTAAGCTGCGTCGATCTGTGTTATCAGATTTGCGCTAGCTTAAAAATGCACCGAGATATCAACTGATATAAGTTCACACTTATATCCTCCATTTTCACCCTGAAGATTTAATTTTTTCGTTGAATAACATTGTCCATCGTCTTTGCCTTGAAAAAAGGAATCTGAAAACATCTACTTTTTGCTAAATTATTCTGAAATTTTTCGAAAAAATTTTTGTCAAAATGTTTTTGGAAGCAATGTTGAGTGTGCATGGAAACTCAACATACACTAATGCATCATTTTTCAAACGATCATAACTAATTTTTGTATTAAGCGTTTCTCAATGCAGTATAGTGCATTCGATGCGGATTTTTAAGCTGCGTCGATCTGTGTTATCAGATTTGCGCTAGCTTAAAAATGCACCGAGATATCAACTGATATAAGTTCACACTTATATCCTCGATTTTCACCCTGAAGATTTAATTTTTTCGTTGAATAACATTGTCCGTCGTCTTTGCCTTGAAAAATGGAATCTAAAAACATCTACTTTTTGCTAAATTATTTTGAAATTTTTCGAAAAAATTTTTGTCAAAATGTTTTTGGAAGCAATGTTGAGTGTACATGGAAACTCAACATACACTAATGCATCATTTTTCAAACGATCATAACTAATTTTTGTATTAAGCGTTTCTCAATGTAGTATAGTGCATTCGATGCGGATTTTTAAGCTGCGTCGATCTGTGTTATCAGATTTGCGCTAGCTTAAAAATGCACCGAGATATCAACTGATATAAGTTCACACTTATATCCTCGATTTTCACCCTGAAGAATTAATTTTTTCGTTGGATAACATTGTCCATCGTCTTTGCCTTAAAAAAAGGAATCTAAAAACATCTACTTTTTGCTAAATTATTTTGAAATTTTTCGAAAAAATTTTTGTCAAAATGTTTTTGGAAGCAATGTTGAGTGTGCATGGAAACTCAACATACACTAATGCATCATTTTTCAAACGATCATAACTAATTTTTGTATTAAGCGTTTCTCAATGCAGTATAGTGCATTCGATGCGGATTTTTAAGCTGCGTCGATCTGTGTTATCAGATTTGCGCTAGCTTAAAAATGCACCGAGATATCAACTGATATAAGTTCACACTTATATCCTCGATTTTCACCCTGAAGATTTAATTTTTTCGTTGAATAACATTGTCCATCGTCTTTGCCTTGAAAAATGGAATCTAAAAACATCTACTTTTTGCTAAATTATTTTGAAATTTTTCGAAAAAATTTTTGTCAAAATGTTTTTGGAAGCAATGTTGAGTGTACATGGAAACTCAACATACACTAATGCATCATTTTTCAAACGATCATAACTAATTTTTGTATTAAGCGTTTCTCAATGTAGTATAGTGCATTCGATGCGGATTTTTAAGCTGCGTCGATCTGTGTTATCAGATTTGCGCTAGCTTAAAAATGCACCGAGATATCAACTGATATATATTCACACTTATATCCTCGATTTTCACGCTGAAGAATTAATTTTTTCGTTGAATAACATTGTCCATCGTCTTTGCCTTGAAAAAAGGAATTTAAAAACATCTACTTTTTGCTAAATTATCTTGAAATTTTTCGAAAAAATTTTTGTCAAAATGTTTTTGGAAGCAATGTTGAGTGTACATGGAAACTCAACATACACTAATGCATCATTTTTCAAACGATCATAACTAATTTTTGTATTAAGCGTTTCTCAATGTAGTATAGTGCATTCGATGCGGATTTTTAAACTGCGTCGATCTGTGTTATCAGATTTGCGCTAGCTTAAAAATGCACCGAGATATCAACTGATATAAGTTCACACTTATATCCTCGATTTTCACCCTGAAGAATTAATTTTTTCGTTGAATAACATTGTCCATCGTCTTTGCCTTGAAAAAAGGAATCTAAAAACATCTACTTTTTGCTAAATTATTTCGAAATTTTTCGAAAAAATTTTTGTCAAAATGTTTTTGGAAGCAATGTTGAGTGTACATGGAAACTCAACATACACTAATGCATCATTTTTCAAACGATCATAACTAATTTTTGTATTAAGCGTTTCTCAATGCAGTATAGTGCATTCGATGCGGATTTTTAAGCTGCGTCGATCTGTGTTATCAGATTTGCGCTAGCTTAAAAATGCACCGAGATATCAACTGATATAAGTTCACACTTATATCCTCGATTTTCACCCTGAAGAATTAATTTTTTCGTTGGATAACGTTGTCCATCGTCTTTGCCTTAAAAAAAGGAATCTAAAAACATCTACTTTTTGCTAAATTATTTTGAAATTTTTCGAAAAAATTTTTGTCAAAATGTTTTTGGAAGCAATGTTGAGTGTACATGGAAACTCAACATACACTAATGCATCATTTTTCAAACGATCATAATTAATTTTTGTATTAAGCGTTTCTCAATGTAGTATAATGCATTCGATGCGGATTTTTAAGCTGCGTCGATCTGTGTTATCAGATTTGCGCTAGCTTAAAAATGCACCGAGATATCAACTGATATAAGTTCACACTTATATCCTCGATTTTCACGCTGAAGAATTAATTTTTTCGTTGAATAACATTGTCCATCGTCTTTGCCTTGAAAAAAGGAATTTAAAAACATCTACTTTTTGCTAAATTATCTTGAAATTTTTCGAAAAAATTTTTGTCAAAATGTTTTTGGAAGCAATGTTGAGTGTACATGGAAACTCAACATACACTAATGCATCATTTTTCAAACGATCATAACTAATTTTTGTATTAAGCGTTTCTCAATGTAGTATAGTGCATTCGATGCGGATTTTTAAGCTGCGTCGATCTGTGTTATCAGATTTGCGCTAGCTTAAAAATGCACCGAGATATCAACTGATATAAGTTCACACTTATATCCTCGATTTTCACGCTGAAGAATTAATTTTTTCGTTGAATAACATTGTCCATCGTCTTTGCCTTGAAAAAAGGAATCTAAAAACATCTACTTTTTGCTAAATTATTTCGAAATTTTTCGAAAAAATTTTTGTCAAAATGTTTTTGGAAGCAATGTTGAGTGTACATGGAAACTCAACATACACTAATGCATCATTTTTCAAACGATCATAACTAATTTTTGTATTAAGCGTTTCTCAATGTAGTATAGTGCATTCGATGCGGATTTTTAAACTGCGTCGATCTGTGTTATCAGATTTGCGCTAGCTTAAAAATGCACCGAGATATCAACTGATATAAGTTCACACTTATATCCTCGATTTTCACCCTGAAGAATTAATTTTTTCGTTGAATAACATTGTCCATCGTCTTTGCCTTGAAAAAAGGAATCTAAAAACATCTACTTTTTGCTAAATTATTTCGAAATTTTTCGAAAAAATTTTTGTCAAAATGTTTTTGGAAGCAATGTTGAGTGTACATGGAAACTCAACATACACTAATGCATCATTTTTCAAACGATCATAACTAATTTTTGTATTAAGCGTTTCTCAATGCAGTATAGTGCATTCGATGCGGATTTTTAAGCTGCGTCGATCTGTGTTATCAGATTTGCGCTAGCTTAAAAATGCACCGAGATATCAACTGATATAAGTTCACACTTATATCCTCGATTTTCACCCTGAAGAATTAATTTTTTCGTTGGATAACGTTGTCCATCGTCTTTGCCTTAAAAAAAGGAATCTAAAAACATCTACTTCTTGCTAAATTATTTTGAAATTTTTCGAAAAAATTTTTGTCAAAATGTTTTTGGAAGCAATGTTGAGTGTACATGGAAACTCAACATACACTAATGCATCATTTTTCAAACGATCATAATTAATTTTTGTATTAAGCGTTTCTCAATGTAGTATAATGCATTCGATGCGGATTTTTAAGCTGCGTCGATCTGTGTTATCAGATTTGCGCTAGCTTAAAAATGCACCGAGATATCAACTGATATAAGTTCACACTTATATCCTCGATTTTCACGCTGAAGAATTAATTTTTTCGTTGAATAACATTGTCCATCGTCTTTGCCTTGAAAAAAGGAATTTAAAAACATCTACTTTTTGCTAAATTATCTTGAAATTTTTCGAAAAAATTTTTGTCAAAATGTTTTTGGAAGCAATGTTGAGTGTACATGGAAACTCAACATACACTAATGCATCATTTTTCAAACGATCATAACTAATTTTTGTATTAAGCGTTTCTCAATGTAGTATAGTGCATTCGATGCGGATTTTTAAGCTGCGTCGATCTGTGTTATCAGATTTGCGCTAGCTTAAAAATGCACCGAGATATCAACTGATATAAGTTCACACTTATATCCTCGATTTTCACGCTGAAGAATTAATTTTTTCGTTGAATAACATTGTCCATCGTCTTTGCCTTGAAAAAAGGAATCTAAAAACATCTACTTTTTGCTAAATTATTTCGAAATTTTTCGAAAAAATTTTTGTCAAAATGTTTTTGGAAGCAATGTTGAGTGTACATGGAAACTCAACATACACTAATGCATCATTTTTCAAACGATCATAACTAATTTTTGTATTAAGCGTTTCTCAATGTAGTATAGTGCATTCGATGCGGATTTTTAAACTGCGTCGATCTGTGTTATCAGATTTGCGCTAGCTTAAAAATGCACCGAGATATCAACTGATATAAGTTCACACTTATATCCTCGATTTTCACCCTGAAGAATTAATTTTTTCGTTGAATAACATTGTCCATCGTCTTTGCCTTGAAAAAAGGAATCTAAAAACATCTACTTTTTGCTAAATTATTTCGAAATTTTTCGAAAAAATTTTTGTCAAAATGTTTTTGGAAGCAATGTTGAGTGTACATGGAAACTCAACATACACTAATGCATCATTTTTCAAACGATCATAACTAATTTTTGTATTAAGCGTTTCTCAATGCAGTATAGTGCATTCGATGCGGATTTTTAAGCTGCGTCGATCTGTGTTATCAGATTTGCGCTAGCTTAAAAATGCACCGAGATATCAACTGATATAAGTTCACACTTATATCCTCGATTTTCACCCTGAAGAATTAATTTTTTCGTTGGATAACGTTGTCCATCGTCTTTGCCTTAAAAAAAGGAATCTAAAAACATCTACTTTTTGCTAAATTATTTTGAAATTTTTCGAAAAAATTTTTGTCAAAATGTTTTTGGAAGCAATGTTGAGTGTACATGGAAACTCAACATACACTAATGCATCATTTTTCAAACGATCATAACTAATTTTTGTATTAAGCGTTTCTCAATGTAGTATAATGCATTCGATGCGGATTTTTAAGCTGCGTCGATCTGTGTTATCAGATTTGCGCTAGCTTAAAAATGCACCGAGATATCAACTGATATAAGTTCACACTTATATCCTCGATTTTCACCCTGAAGATTTAATTTTTTCGTTGAATAACATTGTCCATCGTCTTTGCCTTGAAAAATGGAATCTAAAAACATCTACTTTTTGCTAAATTATTTTGAAATTTTTCGAAAAAAGTTTTGTCAAAATGTTTTTGGAAGCAATGTTGAGTGTACATGGGAACTCAACATACACTAATGCATCATTTTTCAAACGATCATAACTAATTTTTGTATTAAGCGTTTCTCAATGCAGTATAGTGCATTCGATGCGGATTTTTAAGCTGCGTCAATCTGTGTTATCAGATTTGCGCTAGCTTAAAAATGCACCGAGATATCAACTGATATAAGTTCACACTTATATCCTCGATTTTCACCCTGAAGAATTAATTTTTTCGTTGGATAACATTGTCCATCGTCTTTGCCTTAAAAAAAGGAATCTAAAAACATCTACTTTTTGCTAAATTATTTTGAAATTTTTCGAAAAAATTTTTGTCAAAATGTTTTTGGAAGCAATGTTGAGTGTACATGGAAACTCAACATACACTAATGCATCATTTTTCAAACAATCATAACTAATTTTTGTATTAAGCGTTTCTCAATGTAGTATAGTGCAATCGATGCGGATTTTTAAGCTGCGTCGATCTGTGTTATCAGACTTGCGCTAGCTTAAAAATGCACCGAGATATCAACTGATATAAGTTCACACTTATATCCTCGATTTTCACCCTGAAGAATTAATTTTTTCGTTGAATAACATTGTCCATCGTCTTTGCCTTGAAAAAAGGAATCTAAAAACATCTACTTTTTGCTAAATTATTTTGAAATTTTTCGAAAAAATTTTTGTCAAAATGTTTTTGGAAGCAATGTTGAGTGTACATGGAAACTCAACATACACTAATGCATCATTTTTCAAACGATCATAACTAATTTTTGTATTAAGCGTTTCTCAATGTAGTATAGTGCATTCGATGCGGATTTTTAAGCTGCGTCGATCTGTGTTATCAGATTTGCGCTAGCTTAAAAATGCACCGAGATATCAACTGATATAAGTTCACACTTATATCCTCGATTTTCACGCTGAAGAATTAATTTTTTCGTTGAATAACATTGTCCATCGTCTTTGCCTTGAAAAAAGGAATCTAAAAACATCTACTTTTTGCTAAATTATTTTGAAATTTTTCGAAAAAATTTTTGTCAAAATGTTTTTGGAAGCAATGTTGAGTGTACATGGAAACTCAACATACACTAATGCATCATTTTTCAAACGATCATAACTAATTTTTGTATTAAGCGTTTCTCAATGTAGTATAGTGCATTCGATGCGGATTTTTAAGCTGCGTCGATCTGTGTTATCAGATTTGCGCTAGCTTAAAAATGCACCGAGATATCAACTGATATAAGTTCACACTTATATCCTCGATTTTCACGCTGAAGAATTAATTTTTTCGTTGAATAACATTGTCCATCGTCTTTGCCTTGAAAAAAGGAATCTAAAAACATCTACTTTTTGCTAAACTATTTTGAAATTTTTCGAAAAAATTTTTGTCAAAATGTTTTTGGAAGCAATGTTGAGTGTACATGGAAACTCAACATACACTAATGCATCATTTTTCAAACAATCATAACTAATTTTTGTATTAAGCGTTTCTCAATGTAGTATAGTGCAATCGATGCGGATTTTTAAGCTGCGTCGATCTGTGTTATCAGACTTGCGCTAGCTTAAAAATGCACCGAGATATCAACTGATATAAGTTCACACTTATATCCTCGATTTTCACCCTGAAGAATTAATTTTTTCGTTGAATAACATTGTCCATCGTCTTTGCCTTGAAAAAAGGAATCTAAAAACATCTACTTTTTGCTAAATTATTTTGAAATTTTTCGAAAAAATTTTTGTCAAAATGTTTTTGGAAGCAATGTTGAGTGTACATGGGAACTCAACATACACTAATGCATCATTTTTCAAACGATCATAACTAATTTTTGTATTAAGCGTTTCTCAATGTAGTATAGTGCATTCGATGCGGATTTTCAAGCTGCGTCGATCTGTGTTATCAGATTTGCGCTAGCTTAAAAATGCACCGAGATATCAACTGATATAAGTTCACACTTATATCCTCGATTTTCACCCTGAAGAATTAATTTGTTCGTTGAATAACATTGTCCATCGTCTTTGCCTTGAAAAAAGGAATCTAAAAACATCTACTTTTTGCTAAATTATTTCGAAATTTTTCGAAAAAATTTTTGTCAAAATGTTTTTGGAAGCAATGTTGAGTGTACATGGGAACTCAACATACACTAATGCATCATTTTTCAAACGATCATAACTAATTTTTGTATTAAGCGTTTCTCAATGCAGTATAGTGCATTCGATGCGGATTTTTAAGCTGCGTCAATCTGTGTTATCAGATTTGCGCTAGCTTAAAAATGCACCGAGATATCAACTGATATAAGTTCACACTTATATCCTCGATTTTCACCCTGAAGATTTAATTTTTTCGTTGAATAACATTGTCCATCGTCTTTGCCTTGAAAAATGGAATCTAGAAACATCTACTTTTTGCTAAATTATTTTGAAATTTTTCGAAAAAATTTTTGTCAAAATGTTTTTGGAAGCAATGTTGAGTGTACATGGAAACTCAACATACACTAATGCATCATTTTTCAAACGATCATAACTAATTTATGTATTAAGCGTTTCTCAATGTAGTATAGTGCATTCGATGCGGATTTTTAAGCTGCGTCGATCTGTGTTATCAGATTTGCGCTAGCTTAAAAATGCACCGAGATATCAACTGATATAAGTTCACACTTATATCCTCGATTTTCACCCTGAAGAATTAATTTGTTCGTTGAATAACATTGTCCATCGTCTTTGCCTTGAAAAAAGGAATCTAAAAACATCTACTTTTTGCTAAATTATTTCGAAATTTTTCGAAAAAATTTTTGTCAAAATGTTTTTGGAAGCAATGTTGAGTGTACATGGGAACTCAACATACACTAATGCATCATTTTTCAAACGATCATAACTAATTTTTGTATTAAGCGTTTCTCAATGCAGTATAGTGCATTCGATGCGGATTTTTAAGCTGCGTCAATCTGTGTTATCAGATTTGCGCTAGCTTAAAAATGCACCGAGATATCAACTGATATAAGTTCACACTTATATCCTCGATTTTCACCCTGAAGATTTAATTTTTTCGTTGAATAACATTGTCCATCGTCTTTGCCTTGAAAAATGGAATCTAGAAACATCTACTTTTTGCTAAATTATTTTGAAATTTTTCGAAAAAATTTTTGTCAAAATGTTTTTGGAAGCAATGTTGAGTGTACATGGAAACTCAACATACACTAATGCATCATTTTTCAAACGATCATAACTAATTTATGTATTAAGCGTTTCTCAATGTAGTATAGTGCATTCGATGCGGATTTTTAAGCTGCGTCGATCTGTGTTATCAGATTTGCGCTAGCTTAAAAATGCACCGAGATATCAACTGATATAAGTTCACACTTATATCCTCGATTTTCACGCTGAAGAATTAATTTTTTCGTTGAATAACATTGTCCATCGTCTTTGCCTTGAAAAAAGGAATCTTAAAACATCTACTTTTTGCTAAATTATCTTGAAATTTTTCGAAAAAATTTTTGTCAAAATGTTTTTGGAAGCAATGTTGAGTGTACATGGAAACTCAACATACACTAATGCATCATTTTTCAAACGATCATAACTAATTTTTGTATTAAGCGTTTCTCAATGTAGTATAGTGCAATCGATGCGGATTTTTAAGCTGCGTCGATCTGTGTTATCAGATTTGCGCTAGCTTAAAAATGCACCGAGATATCAACTGATATAAGTTCACACTTATATCCTCGATTTTCACGCTGAAGAATTAATTTTTTCGTTGAATAACATTGTCCATCGTCTTTGCCTTGAAAAAAGGAATCTAAAAACATCTACTTTTTGCTAAATTATTTCGAAATTTTTCGAAAAAATTTTTGTCAAAATGTTTTTGGAAGCAATGTTGAGTGTACATGGAAACTCAACATACACTAATGCATCATTTTTCAAACGATCATAACTAATTTTTGTATTAAGCGTTTCTCAATGTAGTATAGTGCATTCGATGCGGATTTTTAAACTGCGTCGATCTGTGTTATCAGATTTGCGCTAGCTTAAAAATGCACCGAGATATCAACTGATATAAGTTCACACTTATATCCTCGATTTTCACCCTGAAGAATTAATTTTTTCGTTGAATAACATTGTCCATCGTCTTTGCCTTAAAAAAAGGAATCTAAAAACATCTACTTTTTGCTAAATTATTTCGAAATTTTTCGAAAAAATTTTTGTCAAAATGTTTTTGGAAGCAATGTTGAGTGTACATGGAAACTCAACATACACTAATGCATCATTTTTCAAACGATCATAACTAATTTTTGTATTAAGCGTTTCTCAATGTAGTATAGTGCATTCGATGCGGATTTCTAAGCTGCGTCGATCTGTGTTATCAGATTTGCGCTAGCTTAAAAATGCACCGAGATATCAACTGATATAAGTTCACACTTATATCCTCGATTTTCACGCTGAAGAATTAATTTTTTCGTTGAATAACATTGTCCATCGTCTTTGCCTTGAAAAAAGGAATCTAAAAACATCTACTTTTTGCTAAATTATTTCGAAATTTTTCGAAAAAATTTTTGTCAAAATGTTTTTGGAAGCAATGTTGAGTGTACATGGAAACTCAACATACACTAATGCATCATTTTTCAAACGATCATAACTAATTTTTGTATTAAGCGTTTCTCAATGTAGTATAGTGCATTCGATGCGGATTTTTAAACTGCGTCGATCTGTGTTATCAGATTTGCGCTAGCTTAAAAATGCACCGAGATATCAACTGATATAAGTTCACACTTATATCCTCGATTTTCACCCTGAAGAATTAATTTTTTCGTTGAATAACATTGTCCATCGTCTTTGCCTTGAAAAAAGGAATCTAAAAACATCTACTTTTTCCTAAATTATTTCGAAATTTTTCGAAAAAATTTTTGTCAAAATGTTTTTGGAAGCAATGTTGAGTGTACATGGAAACTCAACATACACTAATGCATCGTTTTTCAAACGATCATAACTAATTTTTGTATTAAGCGTTTCTCAATGCAGTATAGTGCATTCGATGCGGATTTTTAAGCTGCGTCGATCTGTGTTATCAGATTTGCGCTAGCTTAAAAATGCACCGAGATATCAACTGATATAAGTTCACACTTATATCCTCGATTTTCACCCTGAAGAATTAATTTTTTCGTTGGATAACGTTGTCCATCGTCTTTGCCTTAAAAAAAGGAATCTAAAAACATCTACTTTTTGCTAAATTATTTTGAAATTTTTCGAAAAAATTTTTGTCAAAATGTTTTTGGAAGCAATGTTGAGTGTACATGGAAACTCAACATACACTAATGCATCATTTTTCAAACGATCATAACTAATTTTTGTATTAAGCGTTTCTCAATGTAGTATAATGCATTCGATGCGGATTTTTAAGCTGCGTCGATCTGTGTTATCAGATTTGCGCTAGCTTAAAAATGCACCGAGATATCAACTGATATAAGTTCACACTTATATCCTCGATTTTCACGCTGAAGAATTAATTTTTTCGTTGAATAACATTGTCCATCGTCTTTGCCTTGAAAAAAGGAATCTAAAAACATCTACTTTTTGCTAAATTATTTTGAAATTTTTCGAAAAAATTTTTGTCAAAATGTTTTTGGAAGCAATGTTGAGTGTACATGGAAACTCAACATACACTAATGCATCATTTTTCAAACAATCATAACTAATTTTTGTATTAAGCGTTTCTCAATGTAGTATAGTGCAATCGATGCGGATTTTTAAGCTGCGTCGATCTGTGTTATCAGACTTGCGCTAGCTTAAAAATGCACCGAGATATCAACTGATATAAGTTCACACTTATATCCTCGATTTTCACCCTGAAGAATTAATTTTTTCGTTGAATAACATTGTCCATCGTCTTTGCCTTGAAAAAAGGAATCTAAAAACATCTACTTTTTGCTAAATTATTTTGAAATTTTTCGAAAAAATTTTTGTCAAAATGTTTTTGGAAGCAATGTTGAGTGTACATGGGAACTCAACATACACTAATGCATCATTTTTCAAACGATCATAACTAATTTTTGTATTAAGCGTTTCTCAATGTAGTATAGTGCATTCGATGCGGATTTTTAAGCTGCGTCGATCTGTGTTATCAGATTTGCGCTAGCTTAAAAATGCACCGAGATATCAACTGATATAAGTTCACACTTATATCCTCGATTTTCACCCTGAAGAATTAATTTGTTCGTTGAATAACATTGTCCATCGTCTTTGCCTTGAAAAAAGGAATCTAAAAACATCTACTTTTTGCTAAATTATTTCGAAATTTTTCGAAAAAATTTTTGTCAAAATGTTTTTGGAAGCAATGTTGAGTGTACATGGGAACTCAACATACACTAATGCATCATTTTTCAAACGATCATAACTAATTTTTGTATTAAGCGTTTCTCAATGCAGTATAGTGCATTCGATGCGGATTTTTAAGCTGCGTCAATCTGTGTTATCAGATTTGCGCTAGCTTAAAAATGCACCGAGATATCAACTGATATAAGTTCACACTTATATCCTCGATTTTCACCCTGAAGATTTAATTTTTTCGTTGAATAACATTGTCCATCGTCTTTGCCTTGAAAAATGGAATCTAGAAACATCTACTTTTTGCTAAATTATTTTGAAATTTTTCGAAAAAATTTTTGTCAAAATGTTTTTGGAAGCAATGTTGAGTGTACATGGAAACTCAACATACACTAATGCATCATTTTTCAAACGATCATAACTAATTTATGTATTAAGCGTTTCTCAATGTAGTATAGTGCATTCGATGCGGATTTTTAAGCTGCGTCGATCTGTGTTATCAGATTTGCGCTAGCTTAAAAATGCACCGAGATATCAACTGATATAAGTTCACACTTATATCCTCGATTTTCACGCTGAAGAATTAATTTTTTCGTTGAATAACATTGTCCATCGTCTTTGCCTTGAAAAAAGGAATCTTAAAACATCTACTTTTTGCTAAATTATCTTGAAATTTTTCGAAAAAATTTTTGTCAAAATGTTTTTGGAAGCAATGTTGAGTGTACATGGAAACTCAACATACACTAATGCATCATTTTTCAAACGATCATAACTAATTTTTGTATTAAGCGTTTCTCAATGTAGTATAGTGCAATCGATGCGGATTTTTAAGCTGCGTCGATCTGTGTTATCAGATTTGCGCTAGCTTAAAAATGCACCGAGATATCAACTGATATAAGTTCACACTTATATCCTCGATTTTCACGCTGAAGAATTAATTTTTTCGTTGAATAACATTGTCCATCGTCTTTGCCTTGAAAAAAGGAATCTAAAAACATCTACTTTTTGCTAAATTATTTCGAAATTTTTCGAAAAAATTTTTGTCAAAATGTTTTTGGAAGCAATGTTGAGTGTACATGGAAACTCAACATACACTAATGCATCATTTTTCAAACGATCATAACTAATTTTTGTATTAAGCGTTTCTCAATGTAGTATAGTGCATTCGATGCGGATTTTTAAACTGCGTCGATCTGTGTTATCAGATTTGCGCTAGCTTAAAAATGCACCGAGATATCAACTGATATAAGTTCACACTTATATCCTCGATTTTCACCCTGAAGAATTAATTTTTTCGTTGAATAACATTGTCCATCGTCTTTGCCTTAAAAAAAGGAATCTAAAAACATCTACTTTTTGCTAAATTATTTCGAAATTTTTCGAAAAAATTTTTGTCAAAATGTTTTTGGAAGCAATGTTGAGTGTACATGGAAACTCAACATACACTAATGCATCATTTTTCAAACGATCATAACTAATTTTTGTATTAAGCGTTTCTCAATGTAGTATAGTGCATTCGATGCGGATTTCTAAGCTGCGTCGATCTGTGTTATCAGATTTGCGCTAGCTTAAAAATGCACCGAGATATCAACTGATATAAGTTCACACTTATATCCTCGATTTTCACGCTGAAGAATTAATTTTTTCGTTGAATAACATTGTCCATCGTCTTTGCCTTGAAAAAAGGAATCTAAAAACATCTACTTTTTGCTAAATTATTTCGAAATTTTTCGAAAAAATTTTTGTCAAAATGTTTTTGGAAGCAATGTTGAGTGTACATGGAAACTCAACATACACTAATGCATCATTTTTCAAACGATCATAACTAATTTTTGTATTAAGCGTTTCTCAATGTAGTATAGTGCATTCGATGCGGATTTTTAAACTGCGTCGATCTGTGTTATCAGATTTGCGCTAGCTTAAAAATGCACCGAGATATCAACTGATATAAGTTCACACTTATATCCTCGATTTTCACCCTGAAGAATTAATTTTTTCGTTGCATAACATTGTCCATCGTCTTTGCCTTAAAAAAAGGAATCTAAAAACATCTACTTTTTGCTAAATTATTTTGAAATTTTTCGAAAAAATTTTTGTCAAAATGTTTTTGGAAGCAATTTTGAGTGTACATGGAAACTCAACATACACTAATGCATCATTTTTCAAACAATCATAACTAATTTTTGTATTAAGCGTTTCTCAATGTAGTATAGTGCAATCGATGCGGATTTTTAAGCTGCGTCGATCTGTGTTATCAGACTTGCGCTAGCTTAAAAATGCACCGAGATATCAACTGATATAAGTTCACACTTATATCCTCGATTTTCACCCTGAAGAATTAATTTTTTCGTTGAATAACATTGTCCATCGTCTTTGCCTTGAAAAAAGGAATCTAAAAACATCTACTTTTTGCTAAATTATTTTGAAATTTTTCGAAAAAATTTTTGTCAAAATGTTTTTGGAAGCAATGTTGAGTGTACATGGAAACTCAACATACACTAATGCATCATTTTTCAAACGATCATAACTAATTTTTGTATTAAGCGTTTCTCAATGTAGTATAGTGCATTCGATGCGGATTTTTAAGCTGCGTCGATCTGTGTTATCAGATTTGCGCTAGCTTAAAAATGCACCGAGATATCAACTGATATAAGTTCACACTTATATCCTCGATTTTCACGCTGAAGAATTAATTTTTTCGTTGAATAACATTGTCCATCGTCTTTGCCTTGAAAAAAGGAATCTAAAAACATCTACTTTTTGCTAAATAATTTCGAAATTTTTCGAAAAAATTTTTGTCAAAATGTTTTTGGAAGCAATGTTGAGTGTACATGGAAACTCAACATACACTAATGCATCATTTTTCAAACGATCATAACTAATTTTTGTATTAAGCGTTTCTCAATGTAGTATAGTGCATTCGATGCGGATTTTTAAGCTGCGTCGATCTGTGTTATCAGATTTGCGCTAGCTTAAAAATGCACCGAGATATCAACTGATATAAGTTCACACTTATATCCTCGATTTTCACCCTGAAGAATTAATTTTTTCGTTGAATAACATTGTCCATCGTCTTTGCCTTGAAAAAAGGAATCTAAAAACATCTACTTTTTGCTAAATTATTTTGAAATTTTTCGAAAAAATTTTTGTCAAAATGTTTTTGGAAGCAATGTTGAGTGTACATGGAAACTCAACATACACTAATGCATCATTTTTCAAACGATCATAACTAATTTTTGTATTAAGCGTTTCTCAATGTAGTATAGTGCATTCGATGCGGATTTTTAAGCTGCGTCGATCTGTGTTATCAGATTTGCGCTAGCTTAAAAATGCACCGAGATATCAACTGATATAAGTTCACACTTATATCCTCGATTTTCACGCTGAAGAATTAATTTTTTCGTTGAATAACATTGTCCATCGTCTTTGCCTTGAAAAAAGGAATCTAAAAACATCTACTTTTTGCTAAATAATTTCGAAATTTTTCGAAAAAATTTTTGTCAAAATGTTTTTGGAAGCAATGTTGAGTGTACATGGAAACTCAACATACACTAATGCATCATTTTTCAAACGATCATAACTAATTTTTGTATTAAGCGTTTCTCAATGTAGTATAGTGCATTCGATGCGGATTTTTAAGCTGCGTCGATCTGTGTTATCAGATTTGCGCTAGCTTAAAAATGCACCGAGATATCAACTGATATAAGTTCACACTTATATCCTCGATTTTCACCCTGAAGAATTAATTTGTTCGTTGAATAACATTGTCCATCGTCTTTGCCTTGAAAAAAGGAATCTAAAAACATCTACTTTTTGCTAAATTATTTCGAAATTTTTCGAAAAAATTTTTGTCAAAATGTTTTTGGAAGCAATGTTGAGTGTACATGGGAACTCAACATACACTAATGCATCATTTTTCAAACGATCATAACTAATTTTTGTATTAAGCGTTTCTCAATGCAGTATAGTGCATTCGATGCGGATTTTTAAGCTGCGTCAATCTGTGTTATCAGATTTGCGCTAGCTTAAAAATGCACCGAGATATCAACTGATATAAGTTCACACTTATATCCTCGATTTTCACGCTGAAGAATTAATTTTTTCGTTGAATAACATTGTCCATCGTCTTTGCCTTGAAAAAAGGAATCTAAAAACATCTACTTTTTGCTAAATAATTTCGAAATTTTTCGAAAAAATTTTTGTCAAAATGTTTTTGGAAGCAATGTTGAGTGTACATGGAAACTCAACATACACTAATGCATCATTTTTCAAACGATCATAACTAATTTTTGTATTAAGCGTTTCTCAATGTAGTATAGTGCATTCGATGCGGATTTTTAAGCTGCGTCGATCTGTGTTATCAGATTTGCGCTAGCTTAAAAATGCACCGAGATATCAACTGATATAAGTTCACACTTATATCCTCGATTTTCACCCTGAAGAATTAATTTGTTCGTTGAATAACATTGTCCATCGTCTTTGCCTTGAAAAAAGGAATCTAAAAACATCTACTTTTTGCTAAATTATTTCGAAATTTTTCGAAAAAATTTTTGTCAAAATGTTTTTGGAAGCAATGTTGAGTGTACATGGGAACTCAACATACACTAATGCATCATTTTTCAAACGATCATAACTAATTTTTGTATTAAGCGTTTCTCAATGCAGTATAGTGCATTCGATGCGGATTTTTAAGCTGCGTCAATCTGTGTTATCAGATTTGCGCTAGCTTAAAAATGCACCGAGATATCAACTGATATAAGTTCACACTTATATCCTCGATTTTCACCCTGAAGAATTAATTTTTTCGTTGGATAACATTGTCCATCGTCTTTGCCTTAAAAAAAGGAATCTAAAAACATCTACTTTTTGCTAAATTATTTTGAAATTTTTCGAAAAAATTTTTGTCAAAATGTTTTTGGAAGCAATGTTGAGTGTACATGGAAACTCAACATACACTAATGCATCATTTTTCAAACGATCATAACTAATTTTTGTATTAAGCGTTTCTCAATGTAGTATAGTGCATTCGATGCGGATTTTTAAGCTGCGTCGATCTGTGTTATCAGATTTGCGCTAGCTTAAAAATGCACCGAGATATCAACTGATATAAGTTCACACTTATATCCTCGATTTTCACCCTGAAGATTTAATTTTTTCGTTGAATAACATTGTCCATCGTCTTTGCCTTGAAAAAAGGAATCTAAAAACATCTACTTTTTGCTAAATAATTTCGAAATTTTTCGAAAAAATTTTTGTCAAAATGTTTTTGGAAGCAATGTTGAGTGTACATGGAAACTCAACATACACTAATGCATCATTTTTCAAACGATCATAACTAATTTTTGTATTAAGCGTTTCTCAATGTAGTATAGTGCATTCGATGCGGATTTTTAAGCTGCGTCGATCTGTGTTATCAGATTTGCGCTAGCTTAAAAATGCACCGAGATATCAACTGATATAAGTTCACACTTATATCCTCGATTTTCACCCTGAAGAATTAATTTGTTCGTTGAATAACATTGTCCATCGTCTTTGCCTTGAAAAAAGGAATCTAAAAACATCTACTTTTTGCTAAATTATTTCGAAATTTTTCGAAAAAATTTTTGTCAAAATGTTTTTGGAAGCAATGTTGAGTGTACATGGGAACTCAACATACACTAATGCATCATTTTTCAAACGATCATAACTAATTTTTGTATTAAGCGTTTCTCAATGCAGTATAGTGCATTCGATGCGGATTTTTAAGCTGCGTCAATCTGTGTTATCAGATTTGCGCTAGCTTAAAAATGCACCGAGATATCAACTGATATAAGTTCACACTTATATCCTCGATTTTCACCCTGAAGAATTAATTTTTTCGTTGGATAACATTGTCCATCGTCTTTGCCTTAAAAAAAGGAATCTAAAAACATCTACTTTTTGCTAAATTATTTTGAAATTTTTCGAAAAAATTTTTGTCAAAATGTTTTTGGAAGCAATGTTGAGTGTACATGGAAACTCAACATACACTAATGCATCATTTTTCAAACGATCATAACTAATTTTTGTATTAAGCGTTTCTCAATGTAGTATAGTGCATTCGATGCGGATTTTTAAGCTGCGTCGATCTGTGTTATCAGATTTGCGCTAGCTTAAAAATGCACCGAGATATCAACTGATATAAGTTCACACTTATATCCTCGATTTTCACCCTGAAGATTTAATTTTTTCGTTGAATAACATTGTTTATCGTCTTTGCCTTGAAAAATGGAATCTAGAAACATCTACTTTTTGCTAAATTATTTTGAAATTTTTCGAAAAAATTTTTGTCAAAATGTTTTTGGAAGCAATGTTGAGTGTACATGGAAACTCAACATACACTAATGCATCATTTTTCAAACGATCATAACTAATTTTTGTATTAAGCGTTTCTCAATGCAGTATAGTGCATTCGATGCGGATTTTTAAGCTGCGTCGATCTGTGTTATCAGATTTGCGCTAGCTTAAAAATGCACCGAGATATCAACTGATATAAGTTCACACTTATATCCTCGATTTTCACGCTGAAGAATTAATTTTTTCGTTGAATAACATTGTCCATCGTCTTTGCCTTGAAAAAAGGAATCTAAAAACATCTACTTTTTGCTAAATTATCTTGAAATTTTTCGAAAAAATCTTTGTCAAAATGTTTTTGGAAGCAATGTTGAGTGTACATGGAAACTCAACATACACTAATGCATCATTTTTCAAACGATCATAACTAATTTTTGTATTAAGCGTTTCTCAATGTAGTATAGTGCAATCGATGCGGATTTTTAAGCTGCGACGATCTGTGTTATCAGACTTGCGCTAGCTTAAAAATGCACCGAGATATCAACTGATATAAGTTCACACTTATATCCTCGATTTTCACCCTGAAGAATTAATTTTTTCGTTGAATAACATTGTCCATCGTCTTTGCCTTGAAAAAAGGAATCTAAAAACATCTACTTTTTGCTAAATTATCTTGAAATTTTTCGAAAAAATTTTTGTCAAAATGTTTTTGGAAGCAATGTTGAGTGTACATGGAAACTCAACATACACTAATGCATCATTTTTCAAACGATCATAACTAATTTTTGTATTAAGCGTTTCTCAATGTAGTATAGTGCAATCGATGCGGATTTTTAAGCTGCGACGATCTGTGTTATCAGACTTGCGCTAGCTTAAAAATGCACCGAGATATCAACTGATATAAGTTCACACTTATATCCTCGATTTTCACCCTGAAGAATTAATTTTTTCGTTGAATAACATTGTCCATCGTCTTTGCCTTGAAAAAAGAAATCTAAAAACATCTACTTTTTGCTAAATTATTTTGAAATTTTTCGAAAAAATTTTTGTCAAAATGTTTTTGGAAGCAATGTTGAGTGTACATGGAAACTCAACATACACTAATGCATCATTTTTCAAACGATCATAACTAATTTTTGTATTA
The DNA here is from genome assembly GCA_964057225.1 of Auanema rhodensis. Taxonomy (NCBI): domain Eukaryota; kingdom Metazoa; phylum Nematoda; class Chromadorea; order Rhabditida; family Rhabditidae; genus Auanema; species Auanema rhodense. The sequence goes on from OZ059895.1 coordinate 1,138,512, forward strand.
AGCGTTTCTCGATCTAGTATAGTGCATTCGATGCGGATTTTTAAGCTGCGTCGATCTGTGTTATCAGATTTGCGCTAGCTTAAAAATGCACCGAGATATCAACTGATATAAGTTCACACTTATATCCTCGATTTTCACCCTGAAGAATTAATTTTTTCGTTGAATAACATTGTCCATCGTCTTTGCCTTGAAAAAAGGAATCTAAAAACATCTACTTTTTGCTAAATTATTTCGAAATTTTTCGAAAAATTTTTTGTCAAAATGTTTTTGGAAGCAATGTTGAGTGTACATGGAAACTCAACATACACTAATGCATCATTTTTCAAACGATCATAACTAATTTTTGTATTAAGCGTTTCTCAATGCAGTATAGTGCATTCGATGCGGATTTTTAAGCTGCGTCGATCTGTGTTATCAGATTTGCGCTAGCTTAAAAATGCACCGAGATATCAACTGATATAAGTTCACACTTATATCCTCGATTTTCACCCTGAAGAATTAATTTTTTCGTTGGATAACGTTGTCCATCGTCTTTGCCTTAAAAAAAGGAATCTAAAAACATCTACTTTTTGCTAAATTATTTTGAAATTTTTCGAAAAAATTTTTGTCAAAATGTTTTTGGAAGCAATGTTGAGTGTACATGGAAACTCAACATACACTAATGCATCATTTTTCAAACGATCATAACTAATTTTTGTATTAAGCGTTTCTCAATGTAGTATAATGCATTCGATGCGGATTTTTAAGCTGCGTCGATCTGTGTTATCAGATTTGCGCTAGCTTAAAAATGCACCGAGATATCAACTGATATAAGTTCACACTTATATCCTCGATTTTCACCCTGAAGAATTAATTTTTTCGTTGGATAACATTGTCCATCGTCTTTGCCTTAAAAAAAGGAATCTAAAAACATCTACTTTTTGCTAAATTATTTTGAAATTTTTCGAAAAAATTTTTGTCAAAATGTTTTTGGAAGCAATTTTGAGTGTACATGGAAACTCAACATACACTAATGCATCATTTTTCAAACAATCATAACTAATTTTTGTATTAAGCGTTTCTCAATGTAGTATAGTGCAATCGATGCGGATTTTTAAGCTGCGTCGATCTGTGTTATCAGACTTGCGCTAGCTTAAAAATGCACCGAGATATCAACTGATATAAGTTCACACTTATATCCTCGATTTTCACCCTGAAGAATTAATTTTTTCGTTGAATAACATTGTCCATCGTCTTTGCCTTGAAAAAAGGAATCTAAAAACATCTACTTTTTGCTAAATTATTTTGAAATTTTTCGAAAAAATTTTTGTCAAAATGTTTTTGGAAGCAATGTTGAGTGTACATGGAAACTCAACATACACTAATGCATCATTTTTCAAACGATCATAACTAATTTTTGTATTAAGCGTTTCTCAATGTAGTATAGTGCATTCGATGCGGATTTTTAAGCTGCGTCGATCTGTGTTATCAGATTTGCGCTAGCTTAAAAATGCACCGAGATATCAACTGATATAAGTTCACACTTATATCCTCGATTTTCACGCTGAAGAATTAATTTTTTCGTTGAATAACATTGTCCATCGTCTTTGCCTTGAAAAAAGGAATCTAAAAACATCTACTTTTTGCTAAATAATTTCGAAATTTTTCGAAAAAATTTTTGTCAAAATGTTTTTGGAAGCAATGTTGAGTGTACATGGAAACTCAACATACACTAATGCATCATTTTTCAAACGATCATAACTAATTTTTGTATTAAGCGTTTCTCAATGTAGTATAGTGCATTCGATGCGGATTTTTAAGCTGCGTCGATCTGTGTTATCAGATTCGCGCTAGCTTAAAAATGCACCGAGATATCAACTGATATAAGTTCACACTTATATCCTCGATTTTCACCCTGAAGAATTAATTTGTTCGTTGAATAACATTGTCCATCGTCTTTGCCTTGAAAAAAGGAATCTAAAAACATCTACTTTTTGCTAAATTATTTCGAAATTTTTCGAAAAAATTTTTGTCAAAATGTTTTTGGAAGCAATGTTGAGTGTACATGGGAACTCAACATACACTAATGCATCATTTTTCAAACGATCATAACTAATTTTTGTATTAAGCGTTTCTCAATGCAGTATAGTGCATTCGATGCGGATTTTTAAGCTGCGTCAATCTGTGTTATCAGATTTGCGCTAGCTTAAAAATGCACCGAGATATCAACTGATATAAGTTCACACTTATATCCTCGATTTTCACCCTGAAGAATTAATTTTTTCGTTGGATAACATTGTCCATCGTCTTTGCCTTAAAAAAAGGAATCTAAAAACATCTACTTTTTGCTAAATTATTTTGAAATTTTTCGAAAAAATTTTTGTCAAAATGTTTTTGGAAGCAATGTTGAGTGTACATGGAAACTCAACATACACTAATGCATCATTTTTCAAACGATCATAACTAATTTTTGTATTAAGCGTTTCTCAATGTAGTATAGTGCAGTCGATGCGGATTTTTAAGCTGCGTCGATCTGTGTTATCAGATTTGCGCTAGCTTAAAAATGCACCGAGATATCAACTGATATAAGTTCACACTTATATCCTCGATTTTCACCCTGAAGATTTAATTTTTTCGTTGAATAACATTGTTTATCGTCTTTGCCTTGAAAAATGGAATCTAGAAACATCTACTTTTTGCTAAATTATTTTGAAATTTTTCGAAAAAATTTTTGTCAAAATGTTTTTGGAAGCAATGTTGAGTGTACATGGAAACTCAACATACACTAATGCATCATTTTTCAAACGATCATAACTAATTTTTGTATTAAGCGTTTCTCAATGCAGTATAGTGCATTCGATGCGGATTTTTAAGCTGCGTCGATCTGTGTTATCACATTTGCGCTAGCTTAAAAATGCACCGAGATATCAACTGATATAAGTTCACACTTATATCCTCGATTTTCACGCTGAAGAATTAATTTTTTCGTTGAATAACATTGTCCATCGTCTTTGCCTTGAAAAAAGGAATCTAAAAACATCTACTTTTTGCTAAATTATCTTGAAATTTTTCGAAAAAATTTTTGTCAAAATGTTTTTGGAAGCAATGTTGAGTGTACATGGGAACTCAACATACACTAATGCATCATTTTTCAAACGATCATAACTAATTTTTGTATTAAGCGTTTCTCAATGCAGTATAGTGCATTCGATGCGGATTTTTAAGCTGCGTCAATCTGTGTTATCAGATTTGCGCTAGCTTAAAAATGCACCGAGATATCAACTGATATAAGTTCACACTTATATCCTCGATTTTCACCCTGAAGAATTAATTTTTTCGTTGGATAACATTGTCCATCGTCTTTGCCTTAAAAAAAGGAATCTAAAAACATCTACTTTTTGCTAAATTATTTTGAAATTTTTCGAAAAAATTTTTGTCAAAATGTTTTTGGAAGCAATGTTGAGTGTACATGGAAACTCAACATACACTAATGCATCATTTTTCAAACGATCATAACTAATTTTTGTATTAAGCGTTTCTCAATGTAGTATAGTGCAGTCGATGCGGATTTTTAAGCTGCGTCGATCTGTGTTATCAGATTTGCGCTAGCTTAAAAATGCACCGAGATATCAACTGATATAAGTTCACACTTATATCCTCGATTTTCACCCTGAAGATTTAATTTTTTCGTTGAATAACATTGTTTATCGTCTTTGCCTTGAAAAATGGAATCTAGAAACATCTACTTTTTGCTAAATTATTTTGAAATTTTTCGAAAAAATTTTTGTCAAAATGTTTTTGGAAGCAATGTTGAGTGTACATGGAAACTCAACATACACTAATGCATCATTTTTCAAACGATCATAACTAATTTTTGTATTAAGCGTTTCTCAATGCAGTATAGTGCATTCGATGCGGATTTTTAAGCTGCGTCGATCTGTGTTATCACATTTGCGCTAGCTTAAAAATGCACCGAGATATCAACTGATATAAGTTCACACTTATATCCTCGATTTTCACGCTGAAGAATTAATTTTTTCGTTGAATAACATTGTCCATCGTCTTTGCCTTGAAAAAAGGAATCTAAAAACATCTACTTTTTGCTAAATTATCTTGAAATTTTTCGAAAAAATCTTTGTCAAAATGTTTTTGGAAGCAATGTTGAGTGTACATGGAAACTCAACATACACTAATGCATCATTTTTCAAACGATCATAACTAATTTTTGTATTAAGCGTTTCTCAATGTAGTATAGTGCAATCGATGCGGATTTTTAAGCTGCGACGATCTGTGTTATCAGACTTGCGCTAGCTTAAAAATGCACCGAGATATCAACTGATATAAGTTCACACTTATATCCTCGATTTTCACCCTGAAGAATTAATTTTTTCGTTGGATAACATTGTCCATCGTCTTTGCCTTAAAAAAAGGAATCTAAAAACATCTACTTTTTGCTAAATTATTTTGAAATTTTTCGAAAAAATTTTTGTCAAAATGTTTTTGGAAGCAATGTTGAGTGTACATGGAAACTCAACATACACTAATGCATCATTTTTCAAACGATCATAACTAATTTTTGTATTAAGCGTTTCTCAATGTAGTATAGTGCAGTCGATGCGGATTTTTAAGCTGCGTCGATCTGTGTTATCAGATTTGCGCTAGCTTAAAAATGCACCGAGATATCAACTGATATAAGTTCACACTTATATCCTCGATTTTCACCCTGAAGATTTAATTTTTTCGTTGAATAACATTGTTTATCGTCTTTGCCTTGAAAAATGGAATCTAGAAACATCTACTTTTTGCTAAATTATTTTGAAATTTTTCGAAAAAATTTTTGTCAAAATGTTTTTGGAAGCAATGTTGAGTGTACATGGAAACTCAACATACACTAATGCATCATTTTTCAAACGATCATAACTAATTTTTGTATTAAGCGTTTCTCAATGCAGTATAGTGCATTCGATGCGGATTTTTAAGCTGCGTCGATCTGTGTTATCACATTTGCGCTAGCTTAAAAATGCACCGAGATATCAACTGATATAAGTTCACACTTATATCCTCGATTTTCACGCTGAAGAATTAATTTTTTCGTTGAATAACATTGTCCATCGTCTTTGCCTTGAAAAAAGGAATCTAAAAACATCTACTTTTTGCTAAATTATCTTGAAATTTTTCGAAAAAATCTTTGTCAAAATGTTTTTGGAAGCAATGTTGAGTGTACATGGAAACTCAACATACACTAATGCATCATTTTTCAAACGATCATAACTAATTTTTGTATTAAGCGTTTCTCAATGTAGTATAGTGCAATCGATGCGGATTTTTAAGCTGCGACGATCTGTGTTATCAGACTTGCGCTAGCTTAAAAATGCACCGAGATATCAACTGATATAAGTTCACACTTATATCCTCGATTTTCACCCTGAAGAATTAATTTTTTCGTTGAATAACATTGTCCATCGTCTTTGCCTTGAAAAAAGGAATCTAAAAACATCTACTTTTTGCTAAATTATCTTGAAATTTTTCGAAAAAATTTTTGTCAAAATGTTTTTGGAAGCAATGTTGAGTGTACATGGAAACTCAACATACACTAATGCATCATTTTTCAAACGATCATAACTAATTTTTGTATTAAGCGTTTCTCAATGTAGTATAGTGCAATCGATGCGGATTTTTAAGCTGCGACGATCTGTGTTATCAGACTTGCGCTAGCTTAAAAATGCACCGAGATATCAACTGATATAAGTTCACACTTATATCCTCGATTTTCACCCTGAAGAATTAATTTTTTCGTTGAATAACATTGTCCATCGTCTTTGCCTTGAAAAAAGGAATCTAAAAACATCTACTTTTTGCTAAATTATTTTGAAATTTTTCGAAAAAATTTTTGTCAAAATGTTTTTGGAAGCAATGTTGAGTGTACATGGAAACTCAACATACACTAATGCATCATTTTTCAAACGATCATAACTAATTTTTGTATTAAGCGTTTCTCGATCTAGTATAGTGCATTCGATGCGGATTTTTAAGCTGCGTCGATCTGTGTTATCAGATTTGCGCTAGCTTAAAAATGCACCGAGATATCAACTGATATAAGTTCACACTTATATCCTCGATTTTCACGCTGAAGAATTAATTTTTTCGTTGAATAACATTGTCCATCGTCTTTGCCTTGAAAAAAGGAATCTAAAAACATCTACTTTTTGCTAAATTATTTCGAAATTTTTCGAAAAAATTTTTGTCAAAATGTTTTTGGAAGCAATGTTGAGTGTACATGGAAACTCAACATACACTAATGCATCATTTTTCAAACGATCATAACTAATTTTTGTATTAAACGTTTCTCAATGTAGTATAGTGCATTCGATGCGGATTTTTAAGCTGCGTCGATCTGTGTTATCAGATTTGCGCTAGCTTAAAAATGCACCGAGATATCAACTGATATAAGTTCACACTTATATCCTCGATTTTCACGCTGAAGAATTAATTTTTTCGTTGAATAACATTGTCCATCGTCTTTGCCTTGAAAAAAGGAATCTAAAAACATCTACTTTTTGCTAAATTATTTTGAAATTTTTCGAAAAAATTTTTGTCAAAATGTTTTTGGAAGCAATGTTGAGTGTACATGGAAACTCAACATACACTAATGCATCATTTTTCAAACGATCATAACTAATTTTTGTATTAAGCGTTTCTCGATGTAGTATAGTGCATTCGATGCGGATTTTTAAGCTGCGTCGATCTGTGTTATCAGATTTGCGCTAGCTTAAAAATGCACCGAGATATCAACTGATATAAGTTCACACTTATATCCTCGATTTTCACGCTGAAGAATTAATTTTTTCGTTGAATAACATTGTCCATCGTCTTTGCCTTGAAAAAAGGAATCTAAAAACATCTAATTTTTGCTAAATTATTTCGAAATTTTTCGAAAAAATTTTTGTCAAAATGTTTTTGGAAGCAATGTTGAGTGTACATGGAAACTCAACATACACTAATGCATCATTTTTCAAACGATCATAACTAATTTTTGTATTAAGCGTTTCTCAATGTAGTATAGTGCATTCGATGCGGATTTTTAAGCTGCGTCGATCTGTGTTATCAGATTTGCGCTAGCTTAAAAATGCACCGAGATATCAACTGATATAAGTTCACACTTATATCCTCGATTTTCACCCTGAAGAATTAATTTTTTCGTTGGATAACATTGTCCATCGTCTTTGCCTTAAAAAAAGGAATCTAAAAACATCTACTTTTTGCTAAATTATTTTGAAATTTTTCGAAAAAATTTTTGTCAAAATGTTTTTGGAAGCAATGTTGAGTGTACATGGAAACTCAACATACACTAATGCATCATTTTTCAAACAATCATAACTAATTTTTGTATTAAGCGTTTCTCAATGTAGTATAGTGCAATCGATGCGGATTTTTAAGCTGCGTCGATCTGTGTTATCAGACTTGCGCTAGCTTAAAAATGCACCGAGATATCAACTGATATAAGTTCACACTTATATCCTCGATTTTCACCCTGAAGAATTAATTTTTTCGTTGAATAACATTGTCCATCGTCTTTGCCTTGAAAAAAGGAATCTAAAAACATCTACTTTTTGCTAAATTATTTTGAAATTTTTCGAAAAAATTTTTGTCAAAATGTTTTTGGAAGCAATGTTGAGTGTACATGGAAACTCAACATACACTAATGCATCATTTTTCAAACGATCATAACTAATTTTTGTATTAAGCGTTTCTCAATGTAGTATAGTGCATTCGATGCGGATTTTTAAGCTGCGTCGATCTGTGTTATCAGATTTGCGCTAGCTTAAAAATGCACCGAGATATCAACTGATATAAGTTCACACTTATATCCTCGATTTTCACGCTGAAGAATTAATTTTTTCGTTGAATAACATTGTCCATCGTCTTTGCCTTGAAAAAAGGAATCTAAAAACATCTACTTTTTGCTAAATAATTTCGAAATTTTTCGAAAAAATTTTTGTCAAAATGTTTTTGGAAGCAATGTTGAGTGTACATGGAAACTCAACATACACTAATGCATCATTTTTCAAACGATCATAACTAATTTTTGTATTAAGCGTTTCTCAATGTAGTATAGTGCATTCGATGCGGATTTTTAAGCTGCGTCGATCTGTGTTATCAGATTTGCGCTAGCTTAAAAATGCACCGAGATATCAACTGATATAAGTTCACACTTATATCCTCGATTTTCACCCTGAAGAATTAATTTGTTCGTTGAATAACATTGTCCATCGTCTTTGCCTTGAAAAAAGGAATCTAAAAACATCTACTTTTTGCTAAATTATTTCGAAATTTTTCGAAAAAATTTTTGTCAAAATGTTTTTGGAAGCAATGTTGAGTGTACATGGGAACTCAACATACACTAATGCATCATTTTTCAAACGATCATAACTAATTTTTGTATTAAGCGTTTCTCAATGCAGTATAGTGCATTCGATGCGGATTTTTAAGCTGCGTCAATCTGTGTTATCAGATTTGCGCTAGCTTAAAAATGCACCGAGATATCAACTGATATAAGTTCACACTTATATCCTCGATTTTCACCCTGAAGAATTAATTTTTTCGTTGGATAACATTGTCCATCGTCTTTGCCTTAAAAAAAGGAATCTAAAAACATCTACTTTTTGCTAAATTATTTTGAAATTTTTCGAAAAAATTTTTGTCAAAATGTTTTTGGAAGCAATGTTGAGTGTACATGGAAACTCAACATACACTAATGCATCATTTTTCAAACGATCATAACTAATTTTTGTATTAAGCGTTTCTCAATGTAGTATAGTGCATTCGATGCGGATTTTTAAGCTGCGTCGATCTGTGTTATCAGATTTGCGCTAGCTTAAAAATGCACCGAGATATCAACTGATATAAGTTCACACTTATATCCTCGATTTTCACCCTGAAGATTTAATTTTTTCGTTGAATAACATTGTCCATCGTCTTTGCCTTGAAAAATGGAATCTAGAAACATCTACTTTTTGCTAAATTATTTCGAAATTTTTCGAAAAAATTTTTGTCAAAATGTTTTTGGAAGCAATGTTGAGTGTACATGGAAACTCAACATACACTAATGCATCATTTTTCAAACGATCATAACTAATTTTTGTATTAAGCGTTTCTCAATGCAGTATAGTGCATTCGATGCGGATTTTTAAGCTGCGTCGATCTGTGTTATCAGATTTGCGCTAGCTTAAAAATGCACCGAGATATCAACTGATATAAGTTCACACTTATATCCTCGATTTTCACGCTGAAGAATTAATTTTTTCGTTGAATAACATTGTCCATCGTCTTTGCCTTGAAAAAAGGAATCTAAAAACATCTACTTTTTGCTAAATTATCTTGAAATTTTTCGAAAAAATCTTTGTCAAAATGTTTTTGGAAGCAATGTTGAGTGTACATGGAAACTCAACATACACTAATGCATCATTTTTCAAACGATCATAACTAATTTTTGTATTAAGCGTTTCTCAATGTAGTATAGTGCAATCGATGCGGATTTTTAAGCTGCGACGATCTGTGTTATCAGACTTGCGCTAGCTTAAAAATGCACCGAGATATCAACTGATATAAGTTCACACTTATATCCTCGATTTTCACCCTGAAGAATTAATTTTTTCGTTGAATAACATTGTCCATCGTCTTTGCCTTGAAAAAAGGAATCTAAAAACATCTACTTTTTGCTAAATTATTTTGAAATTTTTCGAAAAAATTTTTGTCAAAATGTTTTTGGAAGCAATGTTGAGTGTACATGGAAACTCAACATACACTAATGCATCATTTTTCAAACGATCATAACTAATTTTTGTATTAAGCGTTTCTCGCTCTAGTATAGTGCAATCGATGCGGATTTTTAAGCTGCGACGATCTGTGTTATCAGACTTGCGCTAGCTTAAAAATGCACCGAGATATCAACTGATATAAGTTCACACTTATATCCTCGATTTTCACCCTGAAGAATTAATTTTTTCGTTGAATAACATTGTCCATCGTCTTTGCCTTGAAAAAAGGAATCTAAAAACATCTACTTTTTGCTAAATTATTTTGAAATTTTTCGAAAAAATTTTTGTCAAAATGTTTTTGGAAGCAATGTTGAGTGTACATGGAAACTCAACATACACTAATGCATCATTTTTCAAACGATCATAACTAATTTTTGTATTAAGCGTTTCTCGCTCTAGTATAGTGCATTCGATGCGGATTTTTAAGCTGCGTCGATCTGTGTTATCAGATTTGCGCTAGCTTAAAAATGCACCGAGATATCAACTGATATAAGTTCACACTTATATCCTCGATTTTCACGCTGAAGAATTAATTTTTTCGTTGAATAACATTGTCCATCGTCTTTGCCTTGAAAAAAGGAATCTAAAAACATCTACTTTTTGCTAAATTATTTCGAAATTTTTCGAAAAAATTTTTGTCAAAATGTTTTTGGAAGCAATGTTGAGTGTACATGGAAACTCAACATACACTAATGCATCATTTTTCAAACGATCATAACTAATTTTTGTATTAAGCGTTTCTCAATGTAGTATAGTGCATTCGATGCGGATTTTTAAGCTGCGTCGATCTGTGTTATCAGATTTGCGCTAGCTTAAAAATGCACCGAGATATCAACTGATATAAGTTCACACTTATATCCTCGATTTTCACGCTGAAGAATTAATTTTTTCGTTGAATAACATTGTCCATCGTCTTTGCCTTGAAAAAAGGAATCTAAAAACATCTACTTTTTGCTAAATTATTTTGAAATTTTTCGAAAAAATTTTTGTCAAAATGTTTTTGGAAGCAATGTTGAGTGTACATGGAAACTCAACATACACTAATGCATCATTTTTCAAACGATCATAACTAATTTTTGTATTAAGCGTTTCTCGATGTAGTATAGTGCATTCGATGCGGATTTTTAAGCTGCGTCGATCTGTGTTATCAGATTTGCGCTAGCTTAAAAATGCACCGAGATATCAACTGATATAAGTTCACACTTATATCCTCGATTTTCACGCTGAAGAATTAATTTTTTCGTTGAATAACATTGTCCATCGTCTTTGCCTTGAAAAAAGGAATCTAAAAACATCTACTTTTTGCTAAATTATTTCGAAATTTTTCGAAAAAATTTTTGTCAAAATGTTTTTGGAAGCAATGTTGAGTGTACATGGAAACTCAACATACACTAATGCATCATTTTTCAAACGATCATAACTAATTTTTGTATTAAGCGTTTCTCAATGTAGTATAGTGCATTCGATGCGGATTTTTAAGCTGCGTCGATCTGTGTTATCAGATTTGCGCTAGCTTAAAAATGCACCGAGATATCAACTGATATAAGTTCACACTTATATCCTCGATTTTCACGCTGAAGAATTAATTTTTTCGTTGAATAACATTGTCCATCGTCTTTGCCTTGAAAAAAGGAATCTAAAAACATCTACTTTTTGCTAAATTATTTTGAAATTTTTCGAAAAAATTTTTGTCAAAATGTTTTTGGAAGCAATGTTGAGTGTACATGGAAACTCAACATACACTAATGCATCATTTTTCAAACGATCATAACTAATTTTTGTATTAAGCGTTTCTCGATGTAGTATAGTGCATTCGATGCGGATTTTTAAGCTGCGTCGATCTGTGTTATCAGATTTGCGCTAGCTTAAAAATGCACCGAGATATCAACTGATATAAGTTCACACTTATATCCTCGATTTTCACGCTGAAGAATTAATTTTTTCGTTGAATAACATTGTCCATCGTCTTTGCCTTGAAAAAAGGAATCTAAAAACATCTACTTTTTGCTAAATTATTTCGAAATTTTTCGAAAAAATTTTTGTCAAAATGTTTTTGGAAGCAATGTTGAGTGTACATGGAAACTCAACATACACTAATGCATCATTTTTCAAACGATCATAACTAATTTTTGTATTAAGCGTTTCTCAATGTAGTATAGTGCATTCGATGCAGATTTTTAAGCTACGTCGATCTGTGTTATCAGATTTGCGCTAGCTTAAAAATGCACCGAGATATCAACTGATATAAGTTCACACTTATATCCTCGATTTTCACCCTGAAGAATTAATTTTTTCGTTGAATAACATTGTCCATCGTCTTTGCCTTGAAAAAAGGAATCTAAAAACATCTACTTTTTGCTAAATTATTTCGAAATTTTTCGAAAAAATTTTTGTCAAAATGTTTTTGGAAGCAATGTTGAGTGTACATGGAAACTCAACATACACTAATGCATCATTTTTCAAACGATCATAACTAATTTTTGTATTAAGCGTTTCTCAATGCAGTATAGTGCATTCGATGCGGATTTTTAAGCTGCGTCGATCTGTGTTATCAGATTTGCGCTAGCTTAAAAATGCACCGAGATATCAACTGATATAAGTTCACACTTATATCCTCGATTTTCACCCTGAAGAATTAATTTTTTCGTTGAATAACATTGTCCATCGTCTTTGCCTTGAAAAAAGGAATCTAAAAACATCTACTTTTTGCTAAATTATTTTGAAATTTTTCGAAAAAATTTTTGTCAAAATGTTTTTGGAAGCAATGTTGAGTGTACATGGAAACTCAACATACACTAATGCATCATTTTTCAAACGATCATAACTAATTTTTGTAATAAGCGTTTCTCGATGTAGTATAGTGCATTCGATGCGGATTTTTAAGCTGCGTCGATCTGTGTTATCAGATTTGCGCTAGCTTAAAAATGCACCGAGATATCAACTGATATAAGTTCACACTTATATCCTCGATTTTCACGCTGAAGAATTAATTTTTTCGTTGAATAACATTGTCCATCGTCTTTGCCTTGAAAAAAGGAATCTAAAAACATCTAATTTTTGCTAAATTATTTCGAAATTTTTCGAAAAAATTTTTGTCAAAATGTTTTTGGAAGCAATGTTGAGTGTACATGGAAACTCAACATACACTAATGCATCATTTTTCAAACGATCATAACTAATTTTTGTATTAAGCGTTTCTCAATGAAGTATAGTGCATTCGATGCGGATTTTTAAGCTGCGTCGATCTGTGTTATCAGATTTGCGCTAGCTTAAAAATGCACCGAGATATCAACTGATATAAGTTCACACTTATATCCTCGATTTTCACCCTGAAGAATTAATTTTTTCGTTGGATAACATTGTCCATCGTCTTTGCCTTAAAAAAAGGAATCTAAAAACATCTACTTTTTGCTAAATTATTTTGAAATTTTTCGAAAAAATTTTTGTCAAAATGTTTTTGGAAGCAATGTTGAGTGTACATGGAAACTCAACATACACTAATGCATCATTTTTCAAACGATCATAACTAATTTTTGTATTAAGCGTTTCTCAATGTAGTATAGTGCAATCGATGCGGATTTTTAAGCTGCGTCGATCTGTGTTATCAGACTTGCGCTAGCTTAAAAATGCACCGAGATATCAACTGATATAAGTTCACACTTATATCCTCGATTTTCACCCTGAAGAATTAATTTTTTCGTTGAATAACATTGTCCATCGTCTTTGCCTTGAAAAAAGGAATCTAAAAACATCTACTTTTTGCTAAATTATTTCGAAATTTTTCGAAAAAATTTTTGTCAAAATGTTTTTGGAAGCAATGTTGAGTGTACATGGAAACTCAACATACACTAATGCATCATTTTTCAAACGATCATAACTAATTTTTGTAATATGCGTTTCTCGATGTAGTATAGTGCATTCGATGCGGATTTTTAAGCTGCGTCGATCTGTGTTATCAGATTTGCGCTAGCTTAAAAATGCACCGAGATATCAACTGATATAAGTTCACACTTATATCCTCGATTTTCACGCTGAAGAATTAATTTTTTCGTTGAATAACATTGTCCATCGTCTTTGCCTTGAAAAAAGGAATCTAAAAACATCTAATTTTTGCTAAATTATTTCGAAATTTTTCGAAAAAATTTTTGTCAAAATGTTTTTGGAAGCAATGTTGAGTGTACATGGAAACTCAACATACACTAATGCATCATTTTTCAAACGATCATAACTAATTTTTGTATTAAGCGTTTCTCAATGTAGTATAGTGCATTCGATGCGGATTTTTAAGCTGCGTCGATCTGTGTTATCAGATTTGCGCTAGCTTAAAAATGCACCGAGATATCAACTGATATAAGTTCACACTTATATCCTCGATTTTCACCCTGAAGAATTAATTTTTTCGTTGAATAACATTGTCCATCGTCTTTGCCTTGAAAAAAGGAATCTAAAAACATCTACTTTTTGCTAAATTATTTCGAAATTTTTCGAAAAAATTTTTGTCAAAATGTTTTTGGAAGCAATGTTGAGTGTACATGGAAACTCAACATACACTAATGCATCATTTTTCAAACGATCATAACTAATTTTTGTATTAAGCGTTTCTCAATGAAGTATAGTGCATTCGATGCGGATTTTTAAGCTGCGTCGATCTGTGTTATCAGATTTGCGCTAGCTTAAAAATGCACCGAGATATCAACTGATATAAGTTCACACTTATATCCTCGATTTTCACCCTGAAGAATTAATTTTTTCGTTGGATAACATTGTCCATCGTCTTTGCCTTAAAAAAAGGAATCTAAAAACATCTACTTTTTGCTAAATTATTTTGAAATTTTTCGAAAAAATTTTTGTCAAAATGTTTTTGGAAGCAATGTTGAGTGTACATGGAAACTCAACATACACTAATGCATCATTTTTCAAACGATCATAACTAATTTTTGTATTAAGCGTTTCTCGATGTAGTATAGTGCATTCGATGCGGATTTTTAAGCTGCGTCGATCTGTGTTATCAGATTTGCGCTAGCTTAAAAATGCACCGAGATATCAACTGATATAAGTTCACACTTATATCCTCGATTTTCACCCTGAAGAATTAATTTTTTCGTTGGATAACATTGTCCATCGTCTTTGCCTTAAAAAAAGGAATCTAAAAACATCTACTTTTTGCTAAATTATTTTGAAATTTTTCGAAAAAATTTTTGTCAAAATGTTTTTGGAAGCAATGTTGAGTGTACATGGAAACTCAACATACACTAATGCATCATTTTTCAAACGATCATAACTAATTTTTGTATTAAGCGTTTCTCAATGAAGTATAGTGCATTCGATGCGGATTTTTAAGCTGCGTCGATCTGTGTTATCAGATTTGCGCTAGCTTAAAAATGCACCGAGATATCAACTGATATAAGTTCACACTTATATCCTCGATTTTCACCCTGAAGAATTAATTTTTTCGTTGGATAACATTGTCCATCGTCTTTGCCTTAAAAAAAGGAATCTAAAAACATCTACTTTTTGCTAAATTATTTTGAAATTTTTCGAAAAAATTTTTGTCAAAATGTTTTTGGAAGCAATGTTGAGTGTACATGGAAACTCAACATACACTAATGCATCATTTTTCAAACGATCATAACTAATTTTTGTATTAAGCGTTTCTCGATGTAGTATAGTGCATTCGATGCGGATTTTTAAGCTGCGTCGATCTGTGTTATCAGATTTGCGCTAGCTTAAAAATGCACCGAGATATCAACTGATATAAGTTCACACTTATATCCTCGATTTTCACGCTGAAGAATTAATTTTTTCGTTGAATAACATTGTCCATCGTCTTTGCCTTGAAAAAAGGAATCTAAAAACATCTACTTTTTGCTAAATTATCTTGAAATTTTTCGAAAAAATTTTTGTCAAAATGTTTTTGGAAGCAATGTTGAGTGTACATGGAAACTCAACATACACTAATGCATCATTTTTCAAACGATCATAACTAATTTTTGTATTAAGCGTTTCTCAATGTAGTATAGTGCAATCGATGCGGATTTTTAAGCTGCGTCGATCTGTGTTATCAGACTTGCGCTAGCTTAAAAATGCACCGAGATATCAACTGATATAAGTTCACACTTATATCCTCGATTTTCACCCTGAAGAATTAATTTTTTCGTTGAATAACATTGTCCATCGTCTTTGCCTTGAAAAAAGGAATCTAAAAACATCTACTTTTTGCTAAATTATTCTGAAATTTTTCGAAAAAATTTTTGTCAAAATGTTTTTGGAAGCAATGTTGAGTGTACATGGAAACTCAACATACACTAATGCATCATTTTTCAAACGATCATAACTAATTTTTGTAATAAGCGTTTCTCGATGTAGTATAGTGCATTCGATGCGGATTTTTAAGCTGCGTCGATCTGTGTTATCAGATTTGCGCTAGCTTAAAAATGCACCGAGATATCAACTGATATAAGTTCACACTTATATCCTCGATTTTCACGCTGAAGAATTAATTTTTTCGTTGAATAACATTGTCCATCGTCTTTGCCTTGAAAAAAGGAATCTAAAAACATCTACTTTTTGCTAAATTATTTCGAAATTTTTCGAAAAAATTTTTGTCAAAATGTTTTTGGAAGCAATGTTGAGTGTACATGGAAACTCAACATACACTAATGCATCATTTTTCAAACGATCATAACTAATTTTTGTATTAAGCGTTTCTCAATGTAGTATAGTGCAATCGATGCGGATTTTTAAGCTGCGTCGATCTGTGTTATCAGACTTGCGCTAGCTTAAAAATGCACCGAGATATCAACTGATATAAGTTCACACTTATAACCTCGATTTTCACCCTGAAGAATTAATTTTTTCGTTGAATAACATTGTCCATCGTCTTTGCCTTGAAAAAAGGAATCTAAAAACATCTACTTTTTGCTAAATTATTTTGAAATTTTTCGAAAAAATTTTTGTCAAAATGTTTTTGGAAGCAATGTTGAGTGTACATGGAAACTCAACATACACTAATGCATCATTTTTCAAACGATCATAACTAATTTATGTATTAAGCGTTTCTCAATGTAGTATAGTGCATTCGATGCGGATTTTTAAGCTGCGTCGATCTGTGTTATCAGATTTGCGCTAGCTTAAAAATGCACCGAGATATCAACTGATATAAGTTCACACTTATATCCTCGATTTTCACGCTGAAGAATTAATTTTTTCGTTGAATAACATCGTCCATCGTCTTTGCCTTGAAAAAAGAAATCTAAAAACATCTACTTTTTGCTAAATTATCTTGAAATTTTTCGAAAAAATTTTTGTCAAAATGTTTTTGGAAGCAATGTTGAGTGTACATGGAAACTCAACATACACTAATGCATCATTTTTCAAACGATCATAACTAATTTTTGTATTAAGCGTTTCTCAATGTAGTATAGTGCAATCGATGCGGATTTTTAAGCTGCGACGATCTGTGTTATCAGACTTGCGCTAGCTTAAAAATGCACCGAGATATCAACTGATATAAGTTCACACTTATATCCTCGATTTTCACCCTGAAGAATTAATTTTTTCGTTGAATAACATTGTCCATCGTCTTTGCCTTGAAAAAAGGAATCTAAAAACATCTACTTTTTGCTAAATTATCTTGAAATTTTTCGAAAAAATTTTTGTCAAAATGTTTTTGGAAGCAATGTTGAGTGTACATGGAAACTCAACATACACTAATGCATCATTTTTCAAACGATCATAACTAATTTTTGTATTAAGCGTTTCTCAATGTAGTATAGTGCAATCGATGCGGATTTTTAAGCTGCGACGATCTGTGTTATCAGACTTGCGCTAGCTTAAAAATGCACCGAGATATCAACTGATATAAGTTCACACTTATATCCTCGATTTTCACCCTGAAGAATTAATTTTTTCGTTGAATAACATTGTCCATCGTCTTTGCCTTGAAAAAAGGAATCTAAAAACATCTACTTTTTGCTAAATTATTTTGAAATTTTTCGAAAAAATTTTTGTCAAAATGTTTTTGGAAGCAATGTTGAGTGTACATGGAAACTCAACATACACTAATGCATCATTTTTCAAACGATCATAACTAATTTTTGTATTAAGCGTTTCTCGATGTAGTATAGTGCATTCGATGCGGATTTTTAAGCTGCGTCGATCTGTGTTATCAGATTTGCGCTAGCTTAAAAATGCACCGAGATATCAACTGATATAAGTTCACACTTATATCCTCGATTTTCACCCTGAAGAATTAATTTTTTCGTTGAATAACATTGTCCATCGTCTTTGCCTTGAAAAAAGGAATCTAAAAACATCTACTTTTTGCTAAATTATTTCGAAATTTTTCGAAAAAATTTTTGTCAAAATGTTTTTGGAAGCAATGTTGAGTGTACATGGAAACTCAACATACACTAATGCATCATTTTTCAAACGATCATAACTAATTTTTGTATTAAGCGTTTCTCAATGAAGTATAGTGCATTCGATGCGGATTTTTAAGCTGCGTCGATCTGTGTTATCAGATTTGCGCTAGCTTAAAAATGCACCGAGATATCAACTGATATAAGTTCACACTTATATCCTCGATTTTCACGCTGAAGAATTAATTTTTTCGTTGAATAACATCGTCCATCGTCTTTGCCTTGAAAAAAGAAATCTAAAAACATCTACTTTTTGCTAAATTATCTTGAAATTTTTCGAAAAAATTTTTGTCAAAATGTTTTTGGAAGCAATGTTGAGTGTACATGGAAACTCAACATACACTAATGCATCATTTTTCAAACGATCATAACTAATTTTTGTATTAAGCGTTTCTCAATGTAGTATAGTGCAATCGATGCGGATTTTTAAGCTGCGACGATCTGTGTTATCAGACTTGCGCTAGCTTAAAAATGCACCGAGATATCAACTGATATAAGTTCACACTTATATCCTCGATTTTCACCCTGAAGAATTAATTTTTTCGTTGAATAACATTGTCCATCGTCTTTGCCTTGAAAAAAGGAATCTAAAAACATCTACTTTTTGCTAAATTATCTTGAAATTTTTCGAAAAAATTTTTGTCAAAATGTTTTTGGAAGCAATGTTGAGTGTACATGGAAACTCAACATACACTAATGCATCATTTTTCAAACGATCATAACTAATTTTTGTATTAAGCGTTTCTCAATGTAGTATAGTGCAATCGATGCGGATTTTTAAGCTGCGACGATCTGTGTTATCAGACTTGCGCTAGCTTAAAAATGCACCGAGATATCAACTGATATAAGTTCACACTTATATCCTCGATTTTCACCCTGAAGAATTAATTTTTTCGTTGAATAACATTGTCCATCGTCTTTGCCTTGAAAAAAGGAATCTAAAAACATCTACTTTTTGCTAAATTATTTTGAAATTTTTCGAAAAAATTTTTGTCAAAATGTTTTTGGAAGCAATGTTGAGTGTACATGGAAACTCAACATACACTAATGCATCATTTTTCAAACGATCATAACTAATTTTTGTATTAAGCGTTTCTCGATGTAGTATAGTGCATTCGATGCGGATTTTTAAGCTGCGTCGATCTGTGTTATCAGATTTGCGCTAGCTTAAAAATGCACCGAGATATCAACTGATATAAGTTCACACTTATATCCTCGATTTTCACCCTGAAGAATTAATTTTTTCGTTGAATAACATTGTCCATCGTCTTTGCCTTGAAAAAAGGAATCTAAAAACATCTACTTTTTGCTAAATTATTTCGAAATTTTTCGAAAAAATTTTTGTCAAAATGTTTTTGGAAGCAATGTTGAGTGTACATGGAAACTCAACATACACTAATGCATCATTTTTCAAACGATCATAACTAATTTTTGTATTAAGCGTTTCTCAATGTAGTATAATGCATTCGATGCGGATTTTTAAGCTGCGTCGATCTGTGTTATCAGATTTGCGCTAGCTTAAAAATGCACCGAGATATCAACTGATATAAGTTCACACTTATATCCTCGATTTTCACGCTGAAGAATTAATTTTTTCGTTGAATAACATCGTCCATCGTCTTTGCCTTGAAAAAAGGAATCTAAAAACATCTACTTTTTGCTAAATTATCTTGAAATTTTTCGAAAAAATTTTTGTCAAAATGTTTTTGGAAGCAATGTTGAGTGTACATGGAAACTCAACATACACTAATGCATTATTTTTCAAACGATCATAACTAATTTTTGTATTAAGCGTTTCTCAATGTAGTATAGTGCAATCGATGCGGATTTTTAAGCTGCGACGATCTGTGTTATCAGACTTGCGCTAGCTTAAAAATGCACCGAGATATCAACTGATATAAGTTCACACTTATATCCTCGATTTTCACCCTGAAGAATTAATTTTTTCGTTGAATAACATTGTCCATCGTCTTTGCCTTGAAAAAAGGAATCTTTGCCTTGAGAAATGAAATCTAAAAACATCTACTTTTTGCTAAATTATTCTGAAATTTTTCGAAAAAATTTTTGTCAAAATGTTTTTGGAAGCAATGTTGAGTGTACATGGAAACTCAACATACACTAATGCATCATTTTTCAAACGATCATAACTAATTTTTGTATTAAGCGTTTCTCAATGTAGTATAGTGCAATCGATGTGTATTTTTAAGCTGCGTCGATCTGTGTTATCAGATTTGCGCTAGCTTAAAAATGCACCGAGATATCAACTGATATAAGTTCACACTTATATCCTCGATTTTCACCCTGAAGAATTAATTTTTTTTGTTGAATAACATTGTCCATCGTCTTTGCCTTGAGAAATGAAATCTAAAAACATCTACTTTTTGCTAAATTATTTTGAAATTTTTCGAAAAAATTTTCGTCAAAATGTTTTTGGAAGCAATGTTGAGTGTACATGGAAACTCAACATACACTAATGCATCATTTTTCAAACGATCATAACTAATTTTTGTATTAAGCGTTTTTTAATGTAGTACAGTGCATTCGATGCGGATTTTTAAGCTGCGTCGATCTGTGTTATCAGATTTGCGCTAGCTTAAAAATGCACCGAGATATCAACTGATATAAGTTCACACTTATATCCTCGATTTTCACCCTGAAGAATTAATTTTTTCGTTGAATAACATTGTCCATCGTCTTTGCCTTGAGAAATGAAATCTAAAAACATCTACTTTTTGCTAAATTATTCTGAAATTTTTCGAAAAAATTTTTGTCAAAATGTTTTTGGAAGCAATGTTGAGTGTACATGGAAACTCAACATACACTAATGCATCATTTTTCAAACGATCATAACTAATTTTTGTATTAAGCGTTTCTCAATGTAGTATAGTGCAATCGATGTGTATTTTTAAGCTGCGTCGATCTGTGTTATCAGATTTGCGCTAGCTTAAAAATGCACCGAGATATCAACTGATATAAGTTCACACTTATATCCTCGATTTTCACCCTGAAGAATTAATTTTTTTTGTTGAATAACATTGTCCATCGTCTTTGCCTTGAGAAATGAAATCTAAAAACATCTACTTTTTGCTAAATTATTTTGAAATTTTTCGAAAAAATTTTCGTCAAAATGTTTTTGGAAGCAATGTTGAGTGTACATGGAAACTCAACATACACTAATGCATCATTTTTCAAACGATCATAACTAATTTTTGTATTAAGCGTTTCTCAATGTAGTACAGTGCATTCGATGCGGATTTTTAAGCTGCGTCGATCTGTGTTATCAGATTTGCGCTAGCTTAAAAATGCACCGAGATATCAACTGATATAAGTTCACACTTATATCCTCGATTTTCACCCTGAACAATTAATTTTTTCGTTGAATAACATTGTCCATCGTCTTTGCCTTGAAAAAAGGAATCTAAAAACATCTACTTTTTGCTAAATTATTCTGAAATTTTTCGAAAAAATTTTTGTCAAAATGTTTTTGGAAGCAATGTTGAGTGTACATGGAAACTCAACATACACTAATGCATCATTTTTCAAACGATCATAACTAATTTTTGTATTAAGCGTTTCTCAATGTAGTATAGTGCATTCGATGCGGATTTTTAAGCTGCGTCGATCTGTGTTATCAGATTTGCGCTAGCTTAAAAATGCACCGAGATATCAACTGATATAAGTTCACACTTATATCCTCGATTTTCACCCTGAAGAATTAATTTTTTCGTTGAATAACATTGTCCATCGTCTTTGCCTTGAGAAATGAAATCTAAAAACATCTACTTTTTGCTAAATTATTTTGAAATTTTTTGAAAAAATTTTCGTCAAAATGTTTTTGGAAGCAATGTTGAGTGTACATGGAAACTCAACATACACTAATGCATCATTTTTCAAACGATCATAACTAATTTTTGTATTAAGCGTTTCTCAATGTAGTATAGTGCAATCGATGTGTATTTTTAAGCTGCGTCGATCTGTGTTATCAGATTTGCGCTAGCTTAAAAATGCACCGAGATATCAACTGATATAAGTTCACACTTATATCCTCGATTTTCACCCTGAAGAATTAATTTTTTCGTTGAATAACATTGTCCATCGTCTTTGCCTTGAGAAATGGAATCTAAAAACATCTACTTTTTGCTAAATTATTTTGAAATTTTTCGAAAAAATTTTTGTCAAAATGTTTTTGGAAGCAATGTTGAGTGTACATGGAAACTCAACATACACTTATGCATCATTTTTCAAACGATCATAACTAATTTTTGTATCAAGCGTTTCTCAATGTAGTATAGTGCATTCGATGCGGATTTTTAAGCTGCGTCGATCTGTGTTATCAGATTTGCGCTAGCTTAAAAATGCACCGAGTTATCAACTGATATAAGTTCACACTTATATCCTCGATTTTCACCCTGAAGAATTAATTTTTTTTGTTGAATAACATTGTCCATCGTCTTTGCCTTGAGAAATGAAATCTAAAAACATCTACTTTTTGCTAAATTATTTTGAAATTTTTCGAAAAAATTTTCGTCAAAATGTTTTTGGAAGCAATGTTGAGTGTACATGGAAACTCAACATACACTAATGCATCATTTTTCAAACGATCATAACTAATTTTTGTATTAAGCGTTTTTTAATGTAGTACAGTGCATTCGATGCTGATTTTTAAGCTGCGTCGATCTGTGTTATCAGATTTGCGCTAGCTTAAAAATGCACCGAGATATCAACTGATATAAGTTCACACTTATATCCTCGATTTTCACCCTGAAGAATTAATTTTTTCGTTGAATAACATTGTCCATCGTCTTTGCCTTGAGAAATGAAATCTAAAAACATCTACTTTTTGCTAAATTATTCTGAAATTTTTCGAAAAAATTTTTGTCAAAATGTTTTTGGAAGCAATGTTGAGTGTACATGGAAACTCAACATACACTAATGCATCATTTTTCAAACGATCATAACTAATTTTTGTATTAAGCGTTTCTCAATGTAGTATAGTGCAATCGATGTGTATTTTTAAGCTGCGTCGATCTGTGTTATCAGATTTGCGCTAGCTTAAAAATGCACCGAGATATCAACTGATATAAGTTCACACTTATATCCTCGATTTTCACCCTGAAGAATTAATTTTTTTTGTTGAATAACATTGTCCATCGTCTTTGCCTTGAGAAATGAAATCTAAAAACATCTACTTTTTGCTAAATTATTTTGAAATTTTTCGAAAAAATTTTCGTCAAAATGTTCTTGGAAGCAATGTTGAGTGTACATGGAAACTCAACATACACTAATGCATCATTTTTCAAACGATCATAACTAATTTTTGTATTAAGCGTTTCTCAATGTAGTACAGTGCATTCGATGCGGATTTTTAAGCTGCGTCGATCTGTGTTATCAGATTTGCGCTAGCTTAAAAATGCACCGAGATATCAACTGATATAAGTTCACACTTATATCCTCGATTTTCACCCTGAACAATTAATTTTTTCGTTGAATAACATTGTCCATCGTCTTTGCCTTGAAAAAAGGAATCTAAAAACATCTACTTTTTGCTAAATTATTCTGAAATTTTTCGAAAAAATTTTTGTCAAAATGTTTTTGGAAGCAATGTTGAGTGTACATGGAAACTCAACATACACTAATGCATCATTTTTCAAACGATCATAACTAATTTTTGTATTAAGCGTTTCTCAATGTAGTATAGTGCAATCGATGCGGATTTTTAAGCTGCGTCGATCTGTGTTATCAGATTTGCGCTAGCTTAAAAATGCACCGAGATATCAACTGATATAAGTTCACACTTATATCCTCGATTTTCACCCTGAAGAATTAATTTTTTCGTTGAATAACATTGTCCATCGTCTTTGCCTTGAGAAATGAAATCTAAAAACATCTACTTTTTGCTAAATTATTTTGAAATTTTTTGAAAAAATTTTCGTCAAAATGTTTTTGGAAGCAATGTTGAGTGTACATGGAAACTCAACATACACTAATGCATCATTTTTCAAACGATCATAACTAATTTTTGTATTAAGCGTTTCTCAATGTAGTATAGTGCAATCGATGCGGATTTTTAAGCTGCGTCGATCTGTGTTATCAGATTTGCGCTAGCTTAAAAATGCACCGAGATATCAACTGATATAAGTTCACACTTATATCCTCGATTTTCACCCTGAAGAATTAATTTTTTCGTTGAATAACATTGTCCATCGTCTTTGCCTTGAGAAATGAAATCTAAAAACATCTACTTTTTGCTAAATTATTTTGAAATTTTTTGAAAAAATTTTCGTCAAAATGTTTTTGGAAGCAATGTTGAGTGTACATGGAAACTCAACATACACTAATGCATCATTTTTCAAACGATCATAACTAATTTTTGTATTAAGCGTTTTTTAATGTAGTACAGTGCATTCGATGCGGATTTTTAAGCTGCGTCGATCTGTGTTATCAGATTTGGGCTAGCTTAAAAATGCACCGAGATATCAACTGATATAAGTTCACACTTATATCCTCGATTTTCACCCTGAAGAATTAATTTTTTCGTTGAATAACATTGTCCATCGTCTTTGCCTTGAGAAATGAAATCTAAAAACATCTACTTTTTGCTAAATTATTTCGAAATTTTTCGAAAAAATTTTTGTCAAAATGTTTTTGGAAGCAATGTTGAGTGTACATGGAAACTCAACATACACTAATGCATCATTTTTCAAACGATCATAACTAATTTTTGTATTAAGCGTTTCTCAATGTAGTATAGTGCAATCGATGCGGATTTTTAAGCTGCGTCGATCTGTGTTATCAGATTTGCGCTAGCTTAAAAATGCACCGAGATATCAACTGATATAAGTTCACACTTATATCCTCGATTTTCACCCTGAAGAATTAATTTTTTCGTTGAATAACATTGTCCATCGTCTTTGCCTTGAGAAATGAAATCTAAAAACATCTACTTTTTGCTAAATTATTTTGAAATTTTTTGAAAAAATTTTCGTCAAAATGTTTTTGGAAGCAATGTTGAGTGTACATGGAAACTCAACATACACTAATGCATCATTTTTCAAACGATCATAACTAATTTTTGTATTAAGCGTTTTTTAATGTAGTACAGTGCATTCGATGCGGATTTTTAAGCTGCGTCGATCTGTGTTATCAGATTTGGGCTAGCTTAAAAATGCACCGAGATATCAACTGATATAAGTTCACACTTATATCCTCGATTTTCACCCTGAAGAATTAATTTTTTCGTTGAATAACATTGTCCATCGTCTTTGCCTTGAGAAATGAAATCTAAAAACATCTACTTTTTGCTAAATTATTCTGAAATTTTTCGAAAAAATTTTTGTCAAAATGTTTTTGGAAGCAATGTTGAGTGTACATGGAAACTCAACATACACTAATGCATCATTTTTCAAACGATCATAACTAATTTTTGTATTAAGCGTTTCTCAATGTAGTATAGTGCAATCGATGCGGATTTTTAAGCTGCGTCGATCTGTGTTATCAGATTTGCGCTAGCTTAAAAATGCACCGAGATATCAACTGATATAAGTTCACACTTATATCCTCGATTTTCACCCTGAAGAATTAATTTTTTCGTTGAATAACATTGTCCATCGTCTTTGCCTTGAGAAATGAAATCTAAAAACATCTACTTTTTGCTAAATTATTTTGAAATTTTTTGAAAAAATTTTCGTCAAAATGTTTTTGGAAGCAATGTTGAGTGTACATGGAAACTCAACATACACTAATGCATCATTTTTCAAACGATCATAACTAATTTTTGTATTAAGCGTTTTTTAATGTAGTACAGTGCATTCGATGCGGATTTTTAAGCTGCGTCGATCTGTGTTATCAGATTTGCGCTAGCTTAAAAATGCACCGAGATATCAACTGATATAAGTTCACACTTATATCCTCGATTTTCACCCTGAAGAATTAATTTTTTCGTTGAATAACATTGTCCATCGTCTTTGCCTTGAGAAATGAAATCTAAAAACATCTACTTTTTGCTAAATTATTTTGAAATTTTTTGAAAAAATTTTCGTCAAAATGTTTTTGGAAGCAATGTTGAGTGTACATGGAAACTCAACATACACTAATGCATCATTTTTCAAACGATCATAACTAATTTTTGTATTAAGCGTTTTTTAATGTAGTACAGTGCATTCGATGCGGATTTTTAAGCTGCGTCGATCTGTGTTATCAGATTTGGGCTAGCTTAAAAATGCACCGAGATATCAACTGATATAAGTTCACACTTATATCCTCGATTTTCACCCTGAAGAATTAATTTTTTCGTTGAATAACATTGTCCATCGTCTTTGCCTTGAGAAATGAAATCTAAAAACATCTACTTTTTGCTAAATTATTCTGAAATTTTTCGAAAAAATTTTTGTCAAAATGTTTTTGGAAGCAATGTTGAGTGTACATGGAAACTCAACATACACTAATGCATCATTTTTCAAACGATCATAACTAATTTTTGTATTAAGCGTTTCTCAATGTAGTATAGTGCAATCGATGCGGATTTTTAAGCTGCGTCGATCTGTGTTATCAGATTTGCGCTAGCTTAAAAATGCACCGAGATATCAACTGATATAAGTTCACACTTATATCCTCGATTTTCACCCTGAAGAATTAATTTTTTCGTTGAATAACATTGTCCATCGTCTTTGCCTTGAGAAATGAAATCTAAAAACATCTACTTTTTGCTAAATTATTTTGAAATTTTTTGAAAAAATTTTCGTCAAAATGTTTTTGGAAGCAATGTTGAGTGTACATGGAAACTCAACATACACTAATGCATCATTTTTCAAACGATCATAACTAATTT
Source organism: Auanema rhodensis (assembly GCA_964057225.1). Taxonomy (NCBI): domain Eukaryota; kingdom Metazoa; phylum Nematoda; class Chromadorea; order Rhabditida; family Rhabditidae; genus Auanema; species Auanema rhodense. The sequence continues at coordinate 1,165,556 of OZ059895.1, forward strand.
TTGTATTAAGCGTTTTTTAATGTAGTACAGTGCATTCGATGCGGATTTTTAAGCTGCGTCGATCTGTGTTATCAGATTTGCGCTAGCTTAAAAATGCACCGAGATATCAACTGATATAAGTTCACACTTATATCCTCGATTTTCACCCTGAAGAATTAATTTTTTCGTTGAATAACATTGTCCATCGTCTTTGCCTTGAGAAATGAAATCTAAAAACATCTACTTTTTGCTAAATTATTTTGAAATTTTTTGAAAAAATTTTCGTCAAAATGTTTTTGGAAGCAATGTTGAGTGTACATGGAAACTCAACATACACTAATGCATCATTTTTCAAACGATCATAACTAATTTTTGTATTAAGCGTTTTTTAATGTAGTACAGTGCATTCGATGCGGATTTTTAAGCTGCGTCGATCTGTGTTATCAGATTTGCGCTAGCTTAAAAATGCACCGAGATATCAACTGATATAAGTTCACACTTATATCCTCGATTTTCACCCTGAAGAATTAATTTTTTTGTTGAGTAACATTGTCCATCGTCTTTGCCTTGAAAAAAGGAATCTAAAAACATCTACTTTTTGCAAAATTATTTTGAAATTCTTCGAAAAAATTTTTGTCAAAATGTTTTTGGAAGCAATGTTGAGTGTACATGGAAACTCAACATACACTAATGCATCATTTTTCAAACGATCATAACTAATTTTTGTATTAAGCGTTTCTCAATGTAGTATAGTGCATTCGATGTGGATTTTTAAGCTGCGTCGATCTGTGTTATCAGATTTGCGCTAGCTTAAAAATGCACCGAGATATCAACTGATATAAGTTCACACTTATATCCTCGATTTTCACCCTGAAGAATTAATTTTTTCGTTGAATAACATTGTCCATCGTCTTTGCCTTGAGAAATGAAATCTAAAAACATCTACTTTTTGCTAAATTATTTTGAAATTTTTTGAAAAAATTTTCGTCAAAATGTTTTTGGAAGCAATGTTGAGTGTACATGGAAACTCAACATACACTAATGCATCATTTTTCAAACGATCATAACTAATTTTTGTATTAAGCGTTTCTCAATGTAGTACAGTGCATTCGATGCGGATTTTTAAGCTGCGTCGATCTGTGTTATCAGATTTGCGCTAGCTTAAAAATGCACCGAGATATCAACTGATATAAGTTCACACTTATATCCTCGATTTTCACCCTGAACAATTAATTTTTTCGTTGAATAACATTGTCCATCGTCTTTGCCTTGAAAAAAGGAATCTAAAAACATCTACTTTTTGCTAAATTATTCTGAAATTTTTCGAAAAAATTTTTGTCAAAATGTTTTTGGAAGCAATGTTGAGTGTACATGGAAACTCAACATACACTAATGCATCATTTTTCAAACGATCATAACTAATTTTTGTATTAAGCGTTTCTCAATGTAGTATAGTGCATTCGATGCGGATTTTTAAGCTGCGTCGATCTGTGTTATCAGATTTGCGCTAGCTTAAAAATGCACCGAGATATCAACTGATATAAGTTCACACTTATATCCTCGATTTTCACCCTGAAGAATTAATTTTTTCGTTGAATAACATTGTCCATCGTCTTTGCCTTGAGAAATGAAATCTAAAAACATCTACTTTTTGCTAAATTATTTTGAAATTTTTTGAAAAAATTTTCGTCAAAATGTTTTTGGAAGCAATGTTGAGTGTACATGGAAACTCAACATACACTAATGCATCATTTTTCAAACGATCATAACTAATTTTTGTATTAAGCGTTTTTCAATGTAGTACAGTGCATTCGATGCGGATTTTTAAGCTGCGTCGATCTGTGTTATCAGATTTGCGCTAGTTTAAAAATGCACCGAGATATCAACTGATATAAGTTCACACTTATATCCTCGATTTTCACCCTGAACAATTAATTTTTTCGTTGAATAACATTGTCCATCGTCTTTGCCTTGAAAAAAGGAATCTAAAAACATCTACTTTTTGCTAAATTATTCTGAAATTTTTCGAAAAAATTTTTGTCAAAATGTTTTTGGAAGCAATGTTGAGTGTACATGGAAACTCAACATACACTAATGCATCATTTTTCAAACGATCATAACTAATTTTTGTATTAAGCGTTTCTCAATGTAGTATAGTGCAATCGATGTGTATTTTTAAGCTGCGTCGATCTGTGTTATCAGATTTGCGCTAGCTTAAAAATGCACCGAGATATCAACTGATATAAGTTCACACTTATATCCTCGATTTTCACCCTGAAGAATTAATTTTTTCGTTGAATAACATTGTCCATCGTCTTTGCCTTGAGAAATGGAATCTAAAAACATCTACTTTTTGCTAAATTATTTTGAAATTTTTCGAAAAAATTTTTGTCAAAATGTTTTTGGAAGCAATGTTGAGTGTACATGGAAACTCAACATACACTTATGCATCATTTTTCAAACGATCATAACTAATTTTTGTATTAAGCGTTTTTTAATGTAGTACAGTGCATTCGATGCGGATTTTTAAGCTGCGTCGATCTGTGTTATCAGATTTGCGCTAGCTTAAAAATGCACCGAGATATCAACTGATATAAGTTCACACTTATATCCTCGATTTTCACCCTGAAGAATTAATTTTTTTGTTGAGTAACATTGTCCATCGTCTTTGCCTTGAAAAAAGGAATCTAAAAACATCTACTTTTTGCAAAATTATTTTGAAATTCTTCGAAAAAATTTTTGTCAAAATGTTTTTGGAAGCAATGTTGAGTGTACATGGAAACTCAACATACACTAATGCATCATTTTTCAAACGATCATAACTAATTTTTGTATTAAGCGTTTCTCAATGTAGTATAGTGCATTCGATGTGGATTTTTAAGCTGCGTCGATCTGTGTTATCAGATTTGCGCTAGCTTAAAAATGCACCGAGATATCAACTGATATAAGTTCACACTTATATCCTCGATTTTCACCCTGAAGAATTAATTTTTTCGTTGAATAACATTGTCCATCGTCTTTGCCTTGAGAAATGAAATCTAAAAACATCTACTTTTTGCTAAATTATTTTGAAATTTTTTGAAAAAATTTTCGTCAAAATGTTTTTGGAAGCAATGTTGAGTGTACATGGAAACTCAACATACACTAATGCATCATTTTTCAAACGATCATAACTAATTTTTGTATTAAGCGTTTCTCAATGTAGTACAGTGCATTCGATGCGGATTTTTAAGCTGCGTCGATCTGTGTTATCAGATTTGCGCTAGCTTAAAAATGCACCGAGATATCAACTGATATAAGTTCACACTTATATCCTCGATTTTCACCCTGAACAATTAATTTTTTCGTTGAATAACATTGTCCATCGTCTTTGCCTTGAAAAAAGGAATCTAAAAACATCTACTTTTTGCTAAATTATTCTGAAATTTTTCGAAAAAATTTTTGTCAAAATGTTTTTGGAAGCAATGTTGAGTGTACATGGAAACTCAACATACACTAATGCATCATTTTTCAAACGATCATAACTAATTTTTGTATTAAGCGTTTCTCAATGTAGTATAGTGCATTCGATGCGGATTTTTAAGCTGCGTCGATCTGTGTTATCAGATTTGCGCTAGCTTAAAAATGCACCGAGATATCAACTGATATAAGTTCACACTTATATCCTCGATTTTCACCCTGAAGAATTAATTTTTTCGTTGAATAACATTGTCCATCGTCTTTGCCTTGAGAAATGAAATCTAAAAACATCTACTTTTTGCTAAATTATTTTGAAATTTTTTGAAAAAATTTTCGTCAAAATGTTTTTGGAAGCAATGTTGAGTGTACATGGAAACTCAACATACACTAATGCATCATTTTTCAAACGATCATAACTAATTTTTGTATTAAGCGTTTTTCAATGTAGTACAGTGCATTCGATGCGGATTTTTAAGCTGCGTCGATCTGTGTTATCAGATTTGCGCTAGTTTAAAAATGCACCGAGATATCAACTGATATAAGTTCACACTTATATCCTCGATTTTCACCCTGAACAATTAATTTTTTCGTTGAATAACATTGTCCATCGTCTTTGCCTTGAAAAAAGGAATCTAAAAACATCTACTTTTTGCTAAATTATTCTGAAATTTTTCGAAAAAATTTTTGTCAAAATGTTTTTGGAAGCAATGTTGAGTGTACATGGAAACTCAACATACACTAATGCATCATTTTTCAAACGATCATAACTAATTTTTGTATTAAGCGTTTCTCAATGTAGTATAGTGCAATCGATGTGTATTTTTAAGCTGCGTCGATCTGTGTTATCAGATTTGCGCTAGCTTAAAAATGCACCGAGATATCAACTGATATAAGTTCACACTTATATCCTCGATTTTCACCCTGAAGAATTAATTTTTTCGTTGAATAACATTGTCCATCGTCTTTGCCTTGAGAAATGGAATCTAAAAACATCTACTTTTTGCTAAATTATTTTGAAATTTTTCGAAAAAATTTTTGTCAAAATGTTTTTGGAAGCAATGTTGAGTGTACATGGAAACTCAACATACACTTATGCATCATTTTTCAAACGATCATAACTAATTTTTGTATTGAGCGTTTCTCAATGTAGTATAGTGCATTCGATGCGGATTTTTAAGCTGCGTCGATCTGTGTTATCAGATTTGCGCTAGCTTAAAAATGCACCGAGATATCAACTGATATAAGTTCACACTTATATCCTCGATTTTCACCCTGAAGAATTAATTTTTTCGTTGAATAACATTGTCCATCGTCTTTGCCTTGAGAAATGAAATCTAAAAACATCTACTTTTTGCTAAATTATTTTGAAATTTTTTGAAAAAATTTTCGTCAAAATGTTTTTGGAAGCAATGTTGAGTGTACATGGAAACTCAACATACACTAATGCATCATTTTTCAAACGATCATAACTAATTTTTGTATTAAGCGTTTCTCAATGTAGTACAGTGCATTCGATGCGGATTTTTAAGCTGCGTCGATCTTTGTTATCAGATTTGCGCTAGCTTAAAAATGCACCGAGATATCAACTGATATAAGTTCACACTTATATCCTCGATTTTCACCCTGAACAATTAATTTTTTCGTTGAATAACATTGTCCATCGTCTTTGCCTTGAAAAAAGGAATCTAAAAACATCTACTTTTTGCTAAATTATTCTGAAATTTTTCGAAAAAATTTTTGTCAAAATGTTTTTGGAAGCAATGTTGAGTGTACATGGAAACTCAACATACACTAATGCATCATTTTTCAAACGATCATAACTAATTTTTGTATTAAGCGTTTCTCAATGTAATATAGTGCAATCGATGTGTATTTTTAAGCTGCATCGATCTGTGTTATCAGATTTGCGCTAGCTTAAAAATGCACCGAGATATCAACTGATATAAGTTCACACATATATCCTCGATTTTCACCCTGAAGAATTAATTTTTTCGTTGAATAACATTGTCCATCGTCTTTGCCTTGAGAAATGGAATCTAAAAACATCTACTTTTTGCTAAATTATTTTGAAATTTTTCGAAAAAATTTTTGTCAAAATGTTTTTGGAAGCAATGTTGAGTGTACATGGAAACTCAACATACACTTATGCATCATTTTTCAAACGATCATAACTAATTTTTGTATTAATCGTTTCTCAATGTAGTATAGTGCAATCGATGTGTATTTTTAAGCTGCATCGATCTGTGTTATCAGATTTGCGCTAGCTTAAAAATGCACCGAGATATCAACTGATATAAGTTCACACTTATATCCTCGATTTTCACCCTGAAGAATTAATTTTTTCGTTGAATAACATTGTCCATCGTCTTTGCCTTGAGAAATGAAATCTAAAAACATCTACTTTTTGCTAAATTATTTTGAAATTTTTCGAAAAAATTTTCGTCAAAATGTTTTTGGAAGCAATGTTGAGTGTACATGGAAACTCAACATACACTAATGCATCATTTTTCAAACGATCATAACTAATTTTTGTATTAGGCGTTTCTCAATGTAGTACAGTGCATTCGATGCGGATTTTTAAGCTGCGTCGATCTGTGTTATCAGATTTGCGCTAGCTTAAAAATGCACCGAGATATCAACTGATATAAGTTCACACTTATATCCTCGATTTTCACCCTGAAGAATTAATTTTTTCGTTGAGTAACATTGTCCATCGTCTTTGCCTTGAAAAAAGGAATCTAAAAACATCTACTTTTTGCTAAATTATTCTGAAATTTTTCGAAAAAATTTTTGTCAAAATGTTTTTGGAAGCAATGTTGAGTGTACATGGAAACTCAACATACACTAATGCATCATTTTTCAAACGATCATAACTAATTTTTGTATTAAGCGTTTCTCAATGTAGTATAGTGCAATCGATGTGGATTTTTAAGCTGCGTCGATCTGTGTTATCAGATTTGCGCTAGCTTAAAAATGCACCGAGATATCAACTGATATAAGTTCACACTTATATCCTCGATTTTCACCCTGAAGAATTAATTTTTTCGTTGAATAACATTGTCCATCGTCTTTGCCTTGAAAAAAGGAATCTAAAAACATCTACTTTTTGCTAAATTATTTTGAAATTTTTCGAAAAAATTTTTGTCAAAATGTTTTTGGAAGCAATGTTGAGTGTACATGGAAACTCAACATACACTAATGCATCATTTTTCAAACGATCATAACTATTTTTTGTATTAAGCGTTTCTCAATGTAGTATAGTGCATTCGATGCGGATTTTTAAGCTGCGTCGTTCTGTGTTATCAGATTTGCGCTAGCTTAAAAATGCACCGAGATATCAACTGATATAAGTTCACACTTATATCCTCGATTTTCACCCTGAAGAATTAATTTTTTCGTTGAGTAACATTGTCCATCGTCTTTGCCTTGAAAAAAGGAATCTAAAAACATCTACTTTTTGCTAAATTATTTTGAAATTTTTCGAAAACATTTTTGTCAAAATGTTTTTGGAAGCAATGTTGAGTGTACATGGAAACTCAACATACACTAATGCATCATTTTTCAAACGATCATAACTAATTTTTGTATTAAGCGTTTCTCAATGTAGTATAGTGCATTCGATGCGGATTTTTGAGCTGCGTCGTTCTGTGTTATCAGATTTGCGCTAGCTTAAAAATGCACCGAGATATCAACTGATATAAGTTCACACTTATATCCTCGATTTTCACCCTGAAGAATTAATTTTTTCGTTGAGTAACATTGTCCATCGTCTTTGCCTTGAAAAAAGGAATCTAAAAACATCTACTTTTTGCTAAATTATTTTGAAATTTTTCGAAAAAATTTTTGTCAAAATGTTTTTGGAAGCAATGTTGAGTGTACATGGAAACTCAACATACACTAATGCATCATTTTTCAAACGATCATAACTAATTTTTGTATTAAGCGTTTCTCAATGTAGTATAGTGCAATCGATGTGGATTTTTAAGCTGCGTCGATCTGTGTTATCAGATTTGCGCTAGCTTAAAAATGCACCGAGATATCAACTGATATAAGTTCACACTTATATCCTCGATTTTCACCCTGAAGAATTAATTTTTTCGTTGAATAACATTGTCCATCGTGTTTGCCTTAAAAAAAGGAATCTAAAAACATCTACTTTTTGCTAAATTATTTTGAAATTTTTCGAAAAAATTTTTGTCAAAATGTTTTTGGAAGCAATCTTGAGTGTACATGGAAACTCAACATACACTAATGCATCATTTTTCAAACGATCATAACTAATTTTTGTATTAAGCGTTTCTCAATGTAGTATAATGCATTCGATGCGGATTTTTAAGCTGCGTCGTTCTGTGTTATCAGATTTGCGCTAGCTTAAAAATGCACCGAGATATCAACTGATATAAGTTCACACTTATATCCTCGATTTTCACCCTGAAGAATTAATTTTTTCGTTGAGTAACATTGTCCATCGTCTTTGCCTTGAGAAATGAAATCTAAAAACATCTACTTTTTGCTAAATTATTTTGAAATTTTTCGAAAAAATTTTCGTCAAAATGTTTTTGGAAGCAATGTTGAGTGTACATGGAAACTCAACATACACTAATGCATCATTTTTCAAACGATCATAACTAATTTTTGTATTAAGCGTTTCTCAATGTAGTATAGTGCAATCGATGTGGATTTTTAAGCTGCGTCGATCTGTGTTATCAGATTTGCGCTAGCTTAAAAATGCACCGAGATATCAACTGATATAAGTTCACACTTATATCCTCGATTTTCACCCTGAAGAATTAATTTTTTTGTTGAGTAACATTGTCCATCGTCTTTGCCTTGAAAAAAGGAATCTAAAAACATCTACTTTTTGCAAAATTATTTTGAAATTCTTCGAAAAAATTTTTATCAAAATGTTTTTGGAAGCAATGTTGAGTGTACATGGAAACTCAACATACACTAATGCATCATTTTTCAATCAATCATAACTAATTTTTGTATTAAGCGTTTCTCAATGTAGTATAGTGCATTCGATGCGGATTTTTAAGCTGCGTCGATCTGTGTTATCAGATTTGCGCTAGCTTAAAAATGCACCGAGATATCAACTGATATATGTTCACACTTATATCCTCGATTTTCACCCTGAAGAATTAATTTTTTCGTTGAATAACATTGTCCATCGTCTTTGCCTTGAAAAAAGGAATCTAAAAACATCTACTTTTTGCTAAATTATTTTGAAATTTTTCGAAAAAATTTTTGTCAAAATGTTTTTGGAAGCAATGTTGAGTGTACATGGAAACTCAACATACACTAATGCATCATTTTTCAAACGATCATAACTAATTTTTGTATTAAGCGTTTCTCAATGTAGTATAGTGCATTCGATGCGGATTTTTAAGCTGCGTCGTTCTGTGTTATCAGATTTGCGCTAGCTTAAAAATGCACCGAGATATCAACTGATATAAGTTCACACTTATATCCTCGATTTTCACCCTGAAGAATTAATTTTTTCGTTGAATAACATTGTCCATCGTCTTTGCTTGAAAAATGGAATCTAAAAACATCTACTTTTTGCTAAATTATTTTGAAATTTTTCGAAAAAATTTTTGTCAAAATGTTTTTGGAAGCAATGTTGAGTGTACATGGAAACTCAACATACACTAATGCATCATTTTTCAAACGATCATAACTAATTTTTGTATCAAGCGTTTCTCAATGTAGTATAGTGCATTCGATGCGGATTTTTAAGCTGCGTCGTTCTGTGTTATCAGATTTGCGCTAGCTTAAAAATGCACCGAGATATCAACTGATATAAGTTCACACTTATATCCTCGATTTTCACCCTGAAGAATTAATTTTTTCGTTGAATAACATTGTCCTTCGTCTCTGCCTTGAAAAAAGGAATCTAAAAACATCTACTTTTTGCTAAATTATTTTGAAATTTTTCGAAAAAATTTTTGTCAAAATGTTTTTGGAAGCAATGTTGAGTGTACATGGAAACTCAACATACACTAATGCATCATTTTTCAAACGATCATAACTAATTTTTGTATTAAGCGTTTCTCAATGTAGTATAGTGCATTCGATGCGGATTTTTAAGCTGCGTCGATCTGTGTTATCAGATTTGCGCTAGCTTAAAAATGCACCGAGATATCAACTGATATAAGTTCACACTTATATCCTCGATTTTCACCCTGAAGAATTAATTTTTTCGTTGAATAACATTGTCCATCGTCTTTGCCTTGAAAAAAGGAATCTAAAAACATCTACTTTTTGCTAAATTATTTTGAAATTTTTCGAAAAAATTTTTGTCAAAATGTTTTTGGAAGCAATGTTGAGTGTACATGGAAACTCAACATACACTAATGCATCATTTTTCAAACGATCATAACTAATTTTTGTATTAAGCGTTTCTCAATGTAGTATAGTGCATTCGATGCGGATTTTTAAACTGCGTCGATCTGTGTTATCAAATTTGCGCTAGCTTAAAAATGCACCGAGATATCAACTGATATGAGTTCACACATATATCCTCGATTTTCACCCTGAAGAATTAATTTTTTCGTTGAATAACAATGTCAATTGTCTTTGCCTTGAAAAAAAGAATCTAAAAACATCTACTTTTTGCTAAATTATTTTGAAATTTTTCGAAAAAATTTTTGTCAAAATGTTTTTGGAAGCAATGTTGAGTGTACATGGAAACTCAACATACACTAATGCATCATTTTTCAAACGATCATAACTAATTTTTGTATTAAGCGTTTCTCAATGTAGTATAGTGCATTCGATGCGGATTTTTAAGCTGCGTCGATCTGTGTTATCAGATTTGCGCTAGCTTAAAAATGCACCGAGATATCAACTGATATAAGTTCACACTTATATCCTCGATTTTCACCCTGAAGAATTAATTTTTTCGTTGAATAACATTGTCCATCGTCTTTGCTTGAAAAATGGAATCTAAAAACATCTACTTTTTGCTAAATTATTTTGAAATTTTTCGAAAAAATTTTTGTCAAAATGTTTTTGGAAGCAATGTTGAGTGTACATGGAAACTCAACATACACTAATGCATCATTTTTCAAACGATCATAACTAATTTTTGTATCAAGCGTTTCTCAATGTAGTATAGTGCATTCGATGCGGATTTTTAAGCTGCGTCGTTCTGTGTTATCAGATTTGCGCTAGCTTAAAAATGCACCGAGATATCAACTGATATAAGTTCACACTTATATCCTCGATTTTCACCCTGAAGAATTAATTTTTTCGTTGAATAACATTGTCCATCGTCTTTGCCTTGAAAAAAGGAATCTAAAAACATCTACTTTTTGCTAAATTATTTTGAAATTTTTCGAAAAAATTTTTGTCAAAATGTTTTTGGAAGCAATGTTGAGTGTACATGGAAACTCAACATACACTAATGCATCATTTTTCAAACGATCATAACTAATTTCTGTATCAAGCGTTTCTCAATGTAGTATAGTGCATTCGATGCGGATTTTTAAGCTGCGTCGATCTGTGTTATCAGATTTGCGCTAGCTTAAAAATGCACCGAGATATCAACTGATATAAGTTCACACTTATATCCTCGATTTTCACCCTGAAGAATTAATTTTTTCGTTGAATAACATTGTCCATCGTCTTTACCTTGAAAAAAGGAATCTAAAAACATCTACTTTTTGCTAAATTATTCTGAAATTTTTCGAAAAAATTTTTGTCAAAATGTTTTTGGAAGCAATGTTGAGTGTACATGGAAACTCAACATACACTAATGCATCATTTTTCAAACGATCATAACTAATTTTTGTATTAAGCGTTTCTCAATGTAGTATAGTGCATTCGATGCGGATTTTTAAACTGCGTCGATCTGTGTTATCAAATTTGCGCTAGCTTAAAAATGCACCGAGATATCAACTGATATAAGTTCACACTTATATCCTCGATTTTCACCCTGAAGAATTAATTTTTTCGTTGAATAACAATGTCAATTGTCTTTGCCTTGAAAAAAAGAATCTAAAAACATCTACTTTTTGCTAAATTATTTTGAAATTTTTCGAAAAAATTTTTGTCAAAATGTTTTTGGAAGCAATGTTGAGTGTACATGGAAACTCAACATACACTAATGCATCATTTTTCAAACGATCATAACTAATTTTTGTATTAAGCGTTTCTCAATGTAGTATAGTGCATTCGATGCGGATTTTTAAGCTGCGTCGATCTGTGTTATCAGATTTGCGCTAGCTTAAAAATGCACCGAGATATCAACTGATATAAGTTCACACTTATATCCTCGATTTTCACCCTGAAGAATTAAGTTTTTCGTTGAATAACATTGTCCATCGTCTTTACCTTGAAAAAAGGAATCTAAAAACATCTACTTTTTGCAAAATTATTTTGAAATTCTTCGAAAAAATTTTTATCAAAATGTTTTTGGAAGCAATGTTGAGTGTACATGGAAACTCAACATACACTAATGCATCATTTTTCAATCAATCATAACTAATTTTTGTATTAAGCGTTTCTCAATTTAGTATAGTGCATTCGATGCGGATTTTTAAGCTGCGTCGATCTGTGTTATCAGATTTGCGCTAGCTTAAAAATGCACCGAGATATCAACTGATATATGTTCACACTTATATCCTCGATTTTCACCCTGAAGAATTAATTTTTTCGTTGAATAACATTGTCCATCGTCTTTGCCTTGAAAAAAGGAATCTAAAAACATCTACTTTTTGCTAAATTATTTTGAAATTTTTCGAAAAAATTTTTGTCAAAATGTTTTTGGAAGCAATGTTGAGTGTACATGGAAACTCAACATACACTAATGCATCATTTTTCAAACGATCATAACTAATTTTTGTATTAAGCGTTTCTCAATGTAGTATAGTGCATTCGATGCGGATTTTTAAGCTGCGTCGTTCTGTGTTATCAGATTTGCGCTAGCTTAAAAATGCACCGAGATATCAACTGATATAAGTTCACACTTATATCCTCGATTTTCACCCTGAAGAATTAATTTTTTCGTTGAATAACATTGTCCATCGTCTTTGCTTGAAAAATGGAATCTAAAAACATCTACTTTTTGCTAAATTATTTTGAAATTTTTCGAAAAAATTTTTGTCAAAATGTTTTTGGAAGCAATGTTGAGTGTACATGGAAACTCAACATACACTAATGCATCATTTTTCAAACGATCATAACTAATTTTTGTATCAAGCGTTTCTCAATGTAGTATAGTGCATTCGATGCGGATTTTTAAGCTGCGTCGTTCTGTGTTATCAGATTTGCGCTAGCTTAAAAATGCACCGAGATATCAACTGATATAAGTTCACACTTATATCCTCGATTTTCACCCTGAAGAATTAATTTTTTCGTTGAATAACATTGTCCTTCGTCTTTGCCTTGAAAAAAGGAATCTAAAAACATCTACTTTTTGCTAAATTATTTTGAAATTTTTCGAAAAAATTTTTGTCAAAATGTTTTTGGAAGCAATGTTGAGTGTACATGGAAACTCAACATACACTAATGCATCATTTTTCAAACGATCATAACTAATTTTTGTATTAAGCGTTTCTCAATGTAGTATAGTGCATTCGATGCGGATTTTTAAGCTGCGTCGATCTGTGTTATCAGATTTGCGCTAGCTTAAAAATGCACCGAGATATCAACTGATATAAGTTCACACTTATATCCTCGATTTTCACCCTGAAGAATTAATTTTTTCGTTGAATAACATTGTCCATCGTCTTTGCCTTGAAAAAAGGAATCTAAAAACATCTACTTTTTGCTAAATTATTTTGAAATTTTTCGAAAAAATTTTTGTCAAAATGTTTTTGGAAGCAATGTTGAGTGTACATGGAAACTCAACATACACTAATGCATCATTTTTCAAACGATCATAACTAATTTTTGTATTAAGCGTTTCTCAATGTAGTATAGTGCATTCGATGCGGATTTTTAAACTGCGTCGATCTGTGTTATCAAATTTGCGCTAGCTTAAAAATGCACCGAGATATCAACTGATATGAGTTCACACATATATCCTCGATTTTCACCCTGAAGAATTAATTTTTTCGTTGAATAACAATGTCAATTGTCTTTGCCTTGAAAAAAAGAATCTAAAAACATCTACTTTTTGCTAAATTATTTTGAAATTTTTCGAAAAAATTTTTGTCAAAATGTTTTTGGAAGCAATGTTGAGTGTACATGGAAACTCAACATACACTAATGCATCATTTTTCAAACGATCATAACTAATTTCTGTATCAAGCGTTTCTCAATGTAGTATAGTGCATTCGATGCGGATTTTTAAACTGCGTCGATCTGTGTTATCAAATTTGCGCTAGCTTAAAAATGCACCGAGATATCAACTGATATGAGTTCACACTTATATCCTCGATTTTCACCCTGAAGAATTAATTTTTCCGTTGAATAACATTGTCCATCGTCTTTGCCTTGAAAAAAGGAATCTAAAAACATCTACTTTTTGCTAAATTATTTTGAAATTTTTCGAAAAAATTTTTGTCAAAATGTTTTTGGAAGCAATGTTGAGTGTACATGGAAACTCAACATACACTAATGCATCATTTTTCAAACGATCATAACTAATTTCTGTATCAAGCGTTTCTCAATGTAGTATAGTGCATTCGATGCGGATTTTTAAGCTGCGTCGATCTGTGTTATCAGATTTGCGCTAGCTTAAAAATGCACCGAGATATCAACTGATATAAGTTCACACTTATATCCTCGATTTTCACCCTGAAGAATTAATTTTTTCGTTGAATAACATTGTCCATCGTCTTTACCTTGAAAAAAGGAATCTAAAAACATCTACTTTTTGCTAAATTATTCTGAAATTTTTCGAAAAAATTTTTGTCAAAATGTTTTTGGAAGCAATGTTGAGTGTACATGGAAACTCAACATACACTAATGCATCATTTTTCAAACGATCATAACTAATTTTTGTATTAAGCGTTTCTCAATGTAGTATAGTGCATTCGATGCGGATTTTTAAACTGCGTCGATCTGTGTTATCAAATTTGCGCTAGCTTAAAAATGCACCGAGATATCAACTGATATAAGTTCACACTTATATCCTCGATTTTCACCCTGAAGAATTAATTTTTTCGTTGAATAACAATGTCAATTGTCTTTGCCTTGAAAAAAAGAATCTAAAAACATCTACTTTTTGCTAAATTATTTTGAAATTTTTCGAAAAAATTTTTGTCAAAATGTTTTTGGAAGCAATGTTGAGTGTACATGGAAACTCAACATACACTAATGCATCATTTTTCAAACGATCATAACTAATTTTTGTATTAGGCGTTTTTCAATGTAGTATAGTGCATTCGATGCGGATTTTTAAGCTGCGTCGATCTGTGTTATCAGATTTGCGCTAGCTTAAAAATGCACCGAGATATCAACTGATATAAGTTCACACTTATATCCTCGATTTTCACCCTGAAGAATTAAGTTTTTCGTTGAATAACATTGTCCATCGTCTTTACCTTGAAAAAAGGAATCTAAAAACATCTACTTTTTGCTAAATTATTCTGAAATTTTTCGAAAAAATTTTTGTCAAAATGTTTTTGGAAGCAATGTTGAGTGTACATGGAAACTCAACATACACTAATGCATCATTTTTCAAACGATCATAACTAATTTTTGTATTAAGCGTTTCTCAATGTAGTATAGTGCATTCGATGCGGATTTTTAAGCTGCGTCGATCTGTGTTATCAGATTTGAGCTAGCTTAAAAATGCACCGAGATATCAACTGATATAAGTTCACACTTATATCCTCGATTTTCACCCTGAAGAATTAATTTTTTCGTTGAATAACATTGTCCATCGTCTTTACCTTGAAAAAAGGAATCTGAAAACATCTACTTTTTGCTAAATTATTCTGAAATTTTTCGAAAAAATTTTTGTCAAAATGTTTTTGGAAGCAATGTTGAGTGTACATGGAAACTCAACATACACTAATGCATCATTTTTCAAACGATCATAACTAATTTTTGTATTAAGCGTTTCTCAATGTAGTATAGTGCATTCGATGCGGATTTTTAAGCTGCGTCGATCTGTGTTATCAAATTTGCGCTAGCTTAAAAATGCACCGAGATATCAACTGATATAAGTTCACACTTATATCCTCGATTTTCACCCTGAAGAATTAATTTTTTCGTTGAATAACATTGTCCATCGTCTTTACCTTGAAAAAAGGAATCTAAAAACATCTACTTTTTGCTAAATTATTCTGAAATTTTTCGAAAAAAGTTTTGTCAAAATGTTTTTGGAAGCAATGTTGAGTGTACATGGAAACTCAACATACACTAATGCATCATTTTTCAAACGATCATAACTAATTTTTGTATTAAGCGTTTCTCAATGTAGTATAGTGCATTCGATGCGGATTTTTAAGCTGCGTCGATCTGTGTTATCAAATTTGAGCTAGCTTAAAAATGCACCGAGATATCAACTGATATAAGTTCACACTTATATCCTCGATTTTCACCCTGAAGAATTAATTTTTTCGTTGAATAACATTGTCCATCGTCTTTGCCTTGAAAAAAGGAATCTAAAAACATCTACTTTTTGCTAAATTATTTTGAAATTTTTCGAAAAAATTTTTGTCAAAATGTTTTTGGAAGCAATGTTGAGTGTACATGGAAACTCAACATACACTAATGCATCATTTTTCAAACGATCATAACTAATTTTTGTATTAAGCGTTTCTCAATGTAGTATAGTGCATTCGATGCGGATTTTTAAACTGCGTCGATCTGTGTTATCAAATTTGCGCTAGCTTAAAAATGCACCGAGATATCAACTGATATAAGTTCACACTTATATCCTCGATTTTCACCCTGAAGAATTAATTTTTTCGTTGAATAACAATGTCAATTGTCTTTGCCTTGAAAAAAAGAATCTAAAAACATCTACTTTTTGCTAAATTATTTTGAAATTTTTCGAAAAAATTTTTGTCAAAATGTTTTTGGAAGCAATGTTGAGTGTACATGGAAACTCAACATACACTAATGCATCATTTTTCAAACGATCATAACTAATTTTTGTATTAAGCGTTTCTCAATGTAGTATAGTGCATTCGATGCGGATTTTTAAGCTGCGTCGATCTGTGTTATCAGATTTGAGCTAGCTTAAAAATGCACCGAGATATCAACTGATATAAGTTCACACTTATATCCTCGATTTTCACCCTGAAGAATTAATTTTTTCGTTGAATAACATTGTCCATCGTCTTTACCTTGAAAAAAGGAATCTGAAAACATCTACTTTTTGCTAAATTATTCTGAAATTTTTCGAAAAAATTTTTGTCAAAATGTTTTTGGAAGCAATGTTGAGTGTACATGGAAACTCAACATACACTAATGCATCATTTTTCAAACGATCATAACTAATTTTTGTATTAAGCGTTTCTCAATGTAGTATAGTGCATTCGATGCGGATTTTTAAGCTGCGTCGATCTGTGTTATCAGATTTGAGCTAGCTTAAAAATGCACCGAGATATCAACTGATATAAGTTCACACTTATATCCTCGATTTTCACCCTGAAGAATTAATTTTTTCGTTGAATAACATTGTCCATCGTCTTTACCTTGAAAAAAGGAATCTGAAAACATCTACTTTTTGCTAAATTATTCTGAAATTTTTCGAAAAAATTTTTGTCAAAATGTTTTTGGAAGCAATGTTGAGTGTACATGGAAACTCAACATACACTAATGCATCATTTTTCAAACGATCATAACTAATTTTTGTATTAAGCGTTTCTCAATGTAGTATAGTGCATTCGATGCGGATTTTTAAGCTGCGTCGATCTGTGTTATCAAATTTGCGCTAGCTTAAAAATGCACCGAGATATCAACTGATATAAGTTCACACTTATATCCTCGATTTTCACCCTGAAGAATTAATTTTTTCGTTGAATAACATTGTCCATCGTCTTTACCTTGAAAAAAGGAATCTAAAAACATCTACTTTTTGCTAAATTATTCTGAAATTTTTCGAAAAAAGTTTTGTCAAAATGTTTTTGGAAGCAATGTTGAGTGTACATGGAAACTCAACATACACTAATGCATCATTTTTCAAACGATCATAACTAATTTTTGTATTAAGCGTTTCTCAATGTAGTATAGTGCATTCGATGCGGATTTTTAAGCTGCGTCGATCTGTGTTATCAAATTTGAGCTAGCTTAAAAATGCACCGAGATATCAACTGATATAAGTTCACACTTATATCCTCGATTTTCACCCTGAAGAATTAATTTTTTCGTTGAATAACATTGTCCATCGTCTTTGCCTTGAAAAAAGGAATCTAAAAACATCTACTTTTTGCTAAATTATTTTGAAATTTTTCGAAAAAATTTTTGTCAAAATGTTTTTGGAAGCAATGTTGAGTGTACATGGAAACTCAACATACACTAATGCATCATTTTTCAAACGATCATAACTAATTTTTGTATTAAGCGTTTCTCAATGTAGTATAGTGCATTCGATGCGGATTTTTAAACTGCGTCGATCTGTGTTATCAAATTTGCGCTAGCTTAAAAATGCACCGAGATATCAACTGATATAAGTTCACACTTATATCCTCGATTTTCACCCTGAAGAATTAATTTTTTCGTTGAATAACAATGTCAATTGTCTTTGCCTTGAAAAAAAGAATCTAAAAACATCTACTTTTTGCTAAATTATTTTGAAATTTTTCGAAAAAATTTTTGTCAAAATGTTTTTGGAAGCAATGTTGAGTGTACATGGAAACTCAACATACACTAATGCATCATTTTTCAAACGATCATAACTAATTTTTGTATTAAGCGTTTCTCAATGTAGTATAGTGCATTCGATGCGGATTTTTAAGCTGCGTCGATCTGTGTTATCAGATTTGCGCTAGCTTAAAAATGCACCGAGATATCAACTGATATAAGTTCACACTTATATCCTCGATTTTCACCCTGAAGAATTAAGTTTTTCGTTGAATAACATTGTCCATCGTCTTTACCTTGAAAAAAGGAATCTAAAAACATCTACTTTTTGCTAAATTATTCTGAAATTTTTCGAAAAAATTTTTGTCAAAATGTTTTTGGAAGCAATGTTGAGTGTACATGGAAACTCAACATACACTAATGCATCATTTTTCAAACGATCATAACTAATTTTTGTATTAAGCGTTTCTCAATGTAGTATAGTGCATTCGATGCGGATTTTTAAGCTGCGTCGATCTGTGTTATCAGATTTGAGCTAGCTTAAAAATGCACCGAGATATCAACTGATATAAGTTCACACTTATATCCTCGATTTTCACCCTGAAGAATTAATTTTTTCGTTGAATAACATTGTCCATCGTCTTTACCTTGAAAAAAGGAATCTGAAAACATCTACTTTTTGCTAAATTATTCTGAAATTTTTCGAAAAAATTTTTGTCAAAATGTTTTTGGAAGCAATGTTGAGTGTACATGGAAACTCAACATACACTAATGCATCATTTTTCAAACGATCATAACTAATTTTTGTATTAAGCGTTTCTCAATGTAGTATAGTGCATTCGATGCGGATTTTTAAGCTGCGTCGATCTGTGTTATCAAATTTGCGCTAGCTTAAAAATGCACCGAGATATCAACTGATATAAGTTCACACTTATATCCTCGATTTTCACCCTGAAGAATTAATTTTTTCGTTGAATAACAATGTCCATCGTCTTTGCTTTGAAAAAAAGAATCTAAAAACATCTACTTTTTGCTAAATTATTTTGAAATTTTTCGAAAAAATTTTTGTCAAAATGTTTTTGGAAGCAATGTTGAGTGTACATGGAAACTCAACATACACTAATGCATCATTTTTCAAACGATCATAACTAATTTTTGTATTAAGCGTTTCTCAATGTAGTATAATGCATTCGATGCCGATTTTTAAGCTGGGTCGATCTGTGTTATCAGATTTGAGCTAGCTTAAAAATGCACCGAGATATCAACTGATATAAGTTCACACTTATATCCTCGATTTTCACCCTGAAGAATTAATTTTTTCGTTGAATAACAATGTCCATTGTCTTTGCCTTGAAAAAAAGAATCTAAAAACATCTACTTTTTGCTAAATTATTTTGAAATTTTTCGAAAAAATTTTTGTCAAAATGTTTTTGGAAGCAATGTTGAGTGTACATGGAAACTCAACATACACTAATGCATCATTTTTCAAACGATCATAACTAATTTTTGTATTAAGCGTTTCTCAATGTAGTATAGTGCATTCGATGCGGATTTTTAAGCTGCGTCGATCTGTGTTATCAGATTTGAGCTAGCTTAAAAATGCACCGAGATATCAACTGATATAAGTTCACACTTATATCCTCGATTTTCACCCTGAAGAATTAATTTTTTCGTTGAATAACATTGTCCATCGTCTTTACCTTGAAAAAAGGAATCTAAAAACATCTACTTTTTGCTAAATTATTCTGAAATTTTTCGAAAAAATTTTTGTCAAAATGTTTTTGGAAGCAATGTTGAGTGTACATGGAAACTCAACATACACTAATGCATCATTTTTCAAACGATCATAACTAATTTTTGTATTAAGCGTTTCTCAATGTAGTATAGTGCATTCGATGCGGATTTTTAAGCTGCGTCGATCTGTGTTATCAAATTTGAGCTAGCTTAAAAATGCACCGAGATATCAACTGATATAAGTTCACACTTATATCCTCGATTTTCACCCTGAAGAATTAATTTTTTCGTTGAATAACATTGTCCATCGTCTTTACCTTGAAAAAAGGAATCTAAAAACATCTACTTTTTGCTAAATTATTCTGAAATTTTTCGAAAAAATTTTTGTCAAAATGTTTTTGGAAGCAATGTTGAGTGTACATGGAAACTCAACATACACTAATGCATCATTTTTCAAACGATCATAACTAATTTTTGTATTAAGCGTTTCTCAATGTAGTATAGTGCATTCGATGCGGATTTTTAAGCTGGGTCGATCTGTGTTATCAGATTTGAGCTAGCTTAAAAATGCACCGAGATATCAACTGATATAAGTTCACACTTATATCCTCGATTTTCACCCTGAAGAATTAATTTTTTCGTTGAATAACATTGTCCATCGTCTTTACCTTGAAAAAAGGAATCTAAAAACATCTACTTTTTGCTAAATTATTCTGAAATTTTTCGAAAAAATTTTTGTCAAAATGTTTTTGGAAGCAATGTTGAGTGTACATGGAAACTCAACATACACTAATGCATCATTTTTCAAACGATCATAACTAATTTTTGTTTTAAGCGTTTCTCAATGTAGTATAGTGCATTCGATGCGGATTTTTAAGCTGCGTCGATCTGTGTTATCAAATTTGCGCTAGCTTAAAAATGCACCGAGATATCAACTGATATAAGTTCACACTTATATCCTCGATTTTCACCCTGAAGAATTAATTTTTTCGTTGAATAACAATGTCCATCGTCTTTGCTTTGAAAAAAAGAATCTAAAAACATCTACTTTTTGCTAAATTATTTTGAAATTTTTCGAAAAAATTTTTGTCAAAATGTTTTTGGAAGCAATGTTGAGTGTACATGGAAACTCAACATACACTAATGCATCATTTTTCAAACGATCATAACTAATTTTTGTATTAAGCGTTTCTCAATGTAGTATAGTGCATTCGATGCGGATTTTTAAGCTGCGTCGATCTGTGTCATCAGATTTGAGTTAGCTTAAAAATGCACCGAGATATCAACTGATATAAGTTCACACTTATATCCTCGATTTTCACCCTGAAGAATTAATTTTTTCGTTGAATAACATTGTCCATCGTCTTTACCTTGAAAAAAGGAATCTAAAAACATCTACTTTTTGCTAAATTATTCTGAAATTTTTCGAAAAAATTTTTGTCAAAATGTTTTTGGAAGCAATGTTGAGTGTACATGGAAACTCAACATACACTAATGCATCATTTTTCAAACGATCATAACTAATTTTTGTATTAAGCGTTTCTCAATGTTGTATAGTGCATTCGATGCGGATTTTTAAGCTGCGTCGATCTGTGTTATCAGATTTGAGCTAGCTTAAAAATGCACCGAGATATCAACTGATATAAGTTCACACTTATATCCTCGATTTTCACCCTGAAGAATTAATTTTTTCGTTGAATAACATTGTCCATCGTCTTTACCTTGAAAAAAGGAATCTGAAAACATCTACTTTTTGCTAAATTATTCTGAAATTTTTCGAAAAAATTTTTGTCAAAATGTTTTTGGAAGCAATGTTGAGTGTACATGGAAACTCAACATACACTAATGCATCATTTTTCAAACGATCATAACTAATTTTTGTATTAAGCGTTTCTCAATGTAGTATAGTGCATTCGATGCGGATTTTTAAGCTGCGTCGATCTGTGTTATCAGATTTGCGCTAGCTTAAAAATGCACCGAGATATCAACTGATATAAGTTCACACTTATATCCTCGATTTTCACCCTGAAGAATTAATTTTTTCGTTGAATAACATTGTCCATCGTCTTTGCCTCGAAAAAAGGAATCTAAAAACATCTACTTTTTGCTAAATTATTCTGAAATTTTTCGAAAAAATTTTTGTCAAAATGTTTTTGGAAGCAATGTTGAGTGTACATGGAAACTCAACATACACTAATGCATCATTTTTCAAACGATCATAACTAATTTTTGTATTAAGCGTTTCTCAATGTAGTATAGTGCATTCGATGCGGATTTTTAAGCTGCGTCGATCTGTGTTATCAGATTTGCGCTAGCTTAAAAATGCACCGAGATATCAACTGATATAAGTTCACACTTATATCCTCGATTTTCACCCTGAAGAATTAATTTTTTCGTTGAATAACATTGTCCATCGTCTTTGCCTCGAAAAAAGGAATCTAAAAACATCTACTTTTTGCTAAATTATTTTGAAATTTTTCGAAAAAATTTTTGTCAAAATGTTTTTGGAAGCAATGTTGAGTGTACATGGAAACTCAACATACACTAATGCATCATTTTTCAAACGATCATAACTAATTTTTGTATTAAGCGTTTTTCAATGTAGTATAGTGCATTCGATGCGGATTTTTAAGCTGCGTCGATCTGTGTTATCAGATTTGCGCTAGCTTAAAAATGCACCGAGATATCAACTGATATAAGTTCACACTTATATCCTCGATTTTCACCCTGAAGAATTAATTTTTTCGTTGAATAACATTGTCCATCGTCTTTGCCTCGAAAAAAGGAATCTAAAAACATCTACTTTTTGCTAAATTATTTTGAAATTTTTCGAAAAAATTTTTGTCAAAATGTTTTTGGAAGCAATGTTGAGTGTACATGGAAACTCAACATACACTAATGCATCATTTTTCAAACGATCATAACTAATTTTTGTATTAAGCGTTTTTCAATGTAGTATAGTGCATTCGATGCGGATTTTTAAGCTGCGTCGATCTGTGTTATCAGATTTGCGCTAGCTTAAAAATGCACCGAGATATCAACTGATATAAGTTCACACTTATATCCTCGATTTTCACCCTGAAGAATTAATTTTTTCGTTGAATAACATTGTCCATCGTCTTTGCCTTGAAAAAAGGAATCTAAAAACATCTACTTTTTGCTAAATTATTTTGAAATTTTTCGAAAAAATTTTTGTCAAAATGTTTTTGGAAGCAATGTTGAGTGTACATGGAAACTCAACATACACTAATGCATCATTTTTCAAACGATCATAACTAATTTTTGTATTAAGCGTTTCTCAATGTAGTATAGTGCATTCGATGCGGATTTTTAAGCTGCGTCGATCTGTGTTATCAAATTTGAGCTAGCTTAAAAATGCACCGAGATATCAACTGATATAAGTTCACACTTATATCCTCGATTTTCACCCTGAAGAATTAATTTTTTCGTTGAATAACATTGTCCATCGTCTTTACCTTGAAAAAAGGAATCTAAAAACATCTACTTTTTGCTAAATTATTCTGAAATTTTTCGAAAAAATTTTTGTCAAAATGTTTTTGGAAGCAATGTTGAGTGTACATGGAAACTCAACATACACTAATGCATCATTTTTCAAACGATCATAACTAATTTTTGTATTAAGCGTTTCTCAATGTAGTATAGTGCATTCGATGCGGATTTTTAAGCTGGGTCGATCTGTGTTATCAGATTTGAGCTAGCTTAAAAATGCACCGAGATATCAACTGATATAAGTTCACACTTATATCCTCGATTTTCACCCTGAAGAATTAATTTTTTCGTTGAATAACATTGTCCATCGTCTTTACCTTGAAAAAAGGAATCTAAAAACATCTACTTTTTGCTAAATTATTCTGAAATTTTTCGAAAAAATTTTTGTCAAAATGTTTTTGGAAGCAATGTTGAGTGTACATGGAAACTCAACATACACTAATGCATCATTTTTCAAACGATCATAACTAATTTTTGTATTAAGCGTTTCTCAATGTAGTATAGTGCATTCGATGCGGATTTTTAAGCTGCGTCGATCTGTGTTATCAAATTTGAGCTAGCTTAAAAATGCACCGAGATATCAACTGATATAAGTTCACACTTATATCCTCGATTTTCACCCTGAAGAATTAATTTTTTCGTTGAATAACATTGTCCATCGTCTTTACCTTGAAAAAAGGAATCTAAAAACATCTACTTTTTGCTAAATTATTCTGAAATTTTTCGAAAAAATTTTTGTCAAAATGTTTTTGGAAGCAATGTTGAGTGTACATGGAAACTCAACATACACTAATGCATCATTTTTCAAACGATCATAACTAATTTTTGTATTAAGCGTTTCTCAATGTAGTATAGTGCATTCGATGCGGATTTTTAAGCTGGGTCGATCTGTGTTATCAGATTTGAGCTAGCTTAAAAATGCACCGAGATATCAACTGATATAAGTTCACACTTATATCCTCGATTTTCACCCTGAAGAATTAATTTTTTCGTTGAATAACATTGTCCATCGTCTTTACCTTGAAAAAAGGAATCTAAAAACATCTACTTTTTGCTAAATTATTCTGAAATTTTTCGAAAAAATTTTTGTCAAAATGTTTTTGGAAGCAATGTTGAGTGTACATGGAAACTCAACATACACTAATGCATCATTTTTCAAACGATCATAACTAATTTTTGTTTTAAGCGTTTCTCAATGTAGTATAGTGCATTCGATGCGGATTTTTAAGCTGCGTCGATCTGTGTTATCAAATTTGCGCTAGCTTAAAAATGCACCGAGATATCAACTGATATAAGTTCACACTTATATCCTCGATTTTCACCCTGAAGAATTAATTTTTTCGTTGAATAACAATGTCCATCGTCTTTGCTTTGAAAAAAAGAATCTAAAAACATCTACTTTTTGCTAAATTATTTTGAAATTTTTCGAAAAAATTTTTGTCAAAATGTTTTTGGAAGCAATGTTGAGTGTACATGGAAACTCAACATACACTAATGCATCATTTTTCAAACGATCATAACTAATTTTTGTATTAAGCGTTTCTCAATGTAGTATAGTGCATTCGATGCGGATTTTTAAGCTGCGTCGATCTGTGTCATCAGATTTGAGCTAGCTTAAAAATGCACCGAGATATCAACTGATATAAGTTCACACTTATATCCTCGATTTTCACCCTGAAGAATTAATTTTTTCGTTGAATAACATTGTCCATCGTCTTTACCTTGAAAAAAGGAATCTAAAAACATCTACTTTTTGCTAAATTATTCTGAAATTTTTCGAAAAAATTTTTGTCAAAATGTTTTTGGAAGCAATGTTGAGTGTACATGGAAACTCAACATACACTAATGCATCATTTTTCAAACGATCATAACTAATTTTTGTATTAAGCGTTTCTCAATGTTGTATAGTGCATTCGATGCGGATTTTTAAGCTGCGTCGATCTGTGTTATCAGATTTGAGCTAGCTTAAAAATGCACCGAGATATCAACTGATATAAGTTCACACTTATATCCTCGATTTTCACCCTGAAGAATTAATTTTTTCGTTGAATAACATTGTCCATCGTCTTTACCTTGAAAAAAGGAATCTGAAAACATCTACTTTTTGCTAAATTATTCTGAAATTTTTCGAAAAAATTTTTGTCAAAATGTTTTTGGAAGCAATGTTGAGTGTACATGGAAACTCAACATACACTAATGCATCATTTTTCAAACGATCATAACTAATTTTTGTATTAAGCGTTTCTCAATGTAGTATAGTGCATTCGATGCGGATTTTTAAGCTGCGTCGATCTGTGTTATCAGATTTGCGCTAGCTTAAAAATGCACCGAGATATCAACTGATATAAGTTCACACTTATATCCTCGATTTTCACCCTGAAGAATTAATTTTTTCGTTGAATAACATTGTCCATCGTCTTTGCCTCGAAAAAAGGAATCTAAAAACATCTACTTTTTGCTAAATTATTCTGAAATTTTTCGAAAAAATTTTTGTCAAAATGTTTTTGGAAGCAATGTTGAGTGTACATGGAAACTCAACATACACTAATGCATCATTTTTCAAACGATCATAACTAATTTTTGTATTAAGCGTTTCTCAATGTAGTATAGTGCATTCGATGCGGATTTTTAAGCTGCGTCGATCTGTGTTATCAGATTTGCGCTAGCTTAAAAATGCACCGAGATATCAACTGATATAAGTTCACACTTATATCCTCGATTTTCACCCTGAAGAATTAATTTTTTCGTTGAATAACATTGTCCATCGTCTTTGCCTCGAAAAAAGGAATCTAAAAACATCTACTTTTTGCTAAATTATTTTGAAATTTTTCGAAAAAATTTTTGTCAAAATGTTTTTGGAAGCAATGTTGAGTGTACATGGAAACTCAACATACACTAATGCATCATTTTTCAAACGATCATAACTAATTTTTGTATTAAGCGTTTTTCAATGTAGTATAGTGCATTCGATGCGGATTTTTAAGCTGCGTCGATCTGTGTTATCAGATTTGCGCTAGCTTAAAAATGCACCGAGATATCAACTGATATAAGTTCACACTTATATCCTCGATTTTCACCCTGAAGAATTAATTTTTTCGTTGAATAACATTGTCCATCGTCTTTGCCTCGAAAAAAGGAATCTAAAAACATCTACTTTTTGCTAAATTATTTTGAAATTTTTCGAAAAAATTTTTGTCAAAATGTTTTTGGAAGCAATGTTGAGTGTACATGGAAACTCAACATACACTAATGCATCATTTTTCAAACGATCATAACTAATTTTTGTATTAAGCGTTTTTCAATGTAGTATAGTGCATTCGATGCGGATTTTTAAGCTGCGTCGATCTGTGTTATCAGATTTGCGCTAGCTTAAAAATGCACCGAGATATCAACTGATATAAGTTCACACTTATATCCTCGATTTTCACCCTGAAGAATTAATTTTTTCGTTGAATAACATTGTCCATCGTCTTTGCCTTGAAAAAAGGAATCTAAAAACATCTACTTTTTGCTAAATTATTTTGAAATTTTTCGAAAAAATTTTTGTCAAAATGTTTTTGGAAGCAATGTTGAGTGTACATGGAAACTCAACATACACTAATGCATCATTTTTCAAACGATCATAACTAATTTTTGTATTAAGCGTTTCTCAATGTAATATAGTGCATTCGATGCGGTATTTTAAGCTGCGTCGATCTGTGTTATCAGATTTGCGCTAGCTTAAAAATGCACCGATATATCAACTGATATAAGTTCACACTTATATCCTCGATTTTCACCCTGAAGAAATAATTTTTTCGTTGAATAACATTGTCCATCGTCTTTGCCTTGAAAAAAGGAATCTAAAAACATCTACTTTTTGCTAAATTATTTTGAAATTTTTCGAAAAAATTTTTGTCAAAATGTTTTTGGAAGCAATGTTGAGTGTACATGGAAACTCAACATACACTAATGCATCATTTTTCAAACGATCATAACTAATTCTTGTATTAAGCGTTTCTCAATGTAGTATAGTGCATTCGATGCGGATTTTTAAGCTGCGTCGATCTGTGTTATCAGATTTGCGCTAGCTTAAAAATGCACCGAGATATCAACTGATATAAGTTCACACTTATATCCTCGATTTTCACCCTGAAGAATTAATTTTTTCGTTGAATAACATTGTCCATCGTCTTTGCCTTGAAAAAAGGAATCTAAAAACATCTACTTTTTGCTAAATTATTTTGAAATTTTTCGAAAAAATTTTTGTCAAAATGTTTTTGGAAGCAATGTTGAGTGTACATGGAAACTCAACATACACTAATGCATCATTTTTCAAACGATCATAACTAATTTTTGTATTAAGCGTTTCTCAATGTAGTATAGTGCATTCGATGCGGATTTTTAAGCTGCGTCGATCTGTGTTATCAGATTTGCGCTAGCTTAAAAATGCACCGAGATATCAACTGATATAAGTTCACACTTATATCCTCGATTTTCACCCTGAAGAATTAATTTTTTCGTTGAATAACATTGTCCATCGTCTTTGCCTTGAAAAAGGGAATCTAAAAACATCTACTTTTTGCTAAATTATTTTGAAATTTTTCGAAAAAATTTTTGTCAAAATGTTTTTGGAAGCAATGTTGAGTGTACATGGAAACTCAACATACACTAATGCATCATTTTTCAAACGATCATAACTAATTTTTGTATTAAGCGTTTCTCAATGTAGTATAGTGCATTCGATGCGGATTTTTAAGCTGCGTCGATCTGTGTTATCAGATTTGCGCTAGCTTAAAAATGCACCGAGATATCAACTGATATAAGTTCACACTTATATCCTCGATTTTCACCCTGAAGAATTAATTTTTTCGTTGAATAACATTGTCCATCGTCTTTGCCTCGAAAAAAGGAATCTAAAAACATCTACTTTTTGCTAAATTATTTTGAAATTTTTCGAAAAAATTTTTGTCAAAATGTTTTTGGAAGCAATGTTGAGTGTACATGGAAACTCAACATACACTAATGCATCATTTTTCAAACGATCATAACTAATTTTTGTATTAAGCGTTTCTCAATGTAGTATAGTGCATTCGATGCGGATTTTTAAGCTGCGTCGATCTGTGTTATCAGATTTGCGCTAGCTTAAAAATGCACCGAGATATCAACTGATATAAGTTCACACTTATATCCTCGATTTTCACCCTGAAGAATTAATTTTTTCGTTGAATAACATTGTCCATCGTCTTTGCCTTGAAAAAAGGAATCTAAAAACATCTACTTTTTGCTAAATTATTTTGAAATTTTTCGAAAAAATTTTTGTCAAAATGTTTTTGGAAGCAATGTTGAGTGTACATGGAAACTCAACATACACTAATGCATCATTTTTCAAACGATCATAACTAATTTTTGTATTAAGCGTTTCTCAATGTAGTATAGTGCATTCAATGCGGATTTTTAAGCTGCGTCGATCTGTGTTATCAGATTTGCGCTAGCTTAAAAATGCACCGAGATATCAACTGATATAAGTTCACACTTATATCCTCGATTTTCACCCTGAAGAATTAATTTTTTCGTTGAATAACATTGTCCATCGTCTTTGCCTCGAAAAAAGGAATCTAAAAACATCTACTTTTTGCTAAATTATTTTGAAATTTTTCGAAAAAATTTTTGTCAAAATGTTTTTGGAAGCAATGTTGAGTGTACATGGAAACTCAACATACACTAATGCATCATTTTTCAAACGATCATAACTAATTCTTGTATTAAGCGTTTCTCAATGTAGTATAGTGCATTCGATGCGGATTTTTAAGCTGCGTCGATCTGTGTTATCAGATTTGCGCTAGCTTAAAAATGCACCGAGATATCAACTGATATAAGTTCACACTTATATCCTCGATTTTCACCCTGAAGAATTAATTTTTTCGTTGAATAACATTGTCCATCGTCTTTGCCTTGAAAAAAGGAATCTAAAAACATCTACTTTTTGCTAAATTATTTTGAAATTTTTCGAAAAAATTTTTGTCAAAATGTTTTTGGAAGCAATGTTGAGTGTACATGGAAACTCAACATACACTAATGCATCATTTTTCAAACGATCATAACTAATTTTTGTATTAAGCGTTTCTCAATGTAGTATAGTGCATTCGATGCGGTATTTTAAGCTGCGTCGATCTGTGTTATCAGATTTGCGCTAGCTTAAAAATGCACCGATATATCAACTGATATAAGTTCACACTTATATCCTCGATTTTCACCCTGAAGAAATAATTTTTTCGTTGAATAACATTGTCCATCGTCTTTGCCTTGAAAAAAGGAATCTAAAAACATCTACTTTTTGCTAAATTATTTTGAAATTTTTCGAAAAAATTTTTGTCAAAATGTTTTTGGAAGCAATGTTGAGTGTACATGGAAACTCAACATACACTAATGCATCATTTTTCAAACGATCATAACTAATTCTTGTATTAAGCGTTTCTCAATGTAGTATAGTGCATTCGATGCGGATTTTTAAGCTGCGTCGATCTGTGTTATCAGATTTGCGCTAGCTTAAAAATGCACCGAGATATCAACTGATATAAGTTCACACTTATATCCTCGATTTTCACCCTGAAGAATTAATTTTTTCGTTGAATAACATTGTCCATCGTCTTTGCCTTGAAAAAAGGAATCTAAAAACATCTACTTTTTGCTAAATTATTTTGAAATTTTTCGAAAAAATTTTTGTCAAAATGTTTTTGGAAGCAATGTTGAGTGTACATGGAAACTCAACATACACTAATGCATCATTTTTTCAAACGATCATAACTAATTTTTGTATTAAGCGTTTCTCAATGTAGTATAGTGCATTCGATGCGGATTTTTAAGCTGCGTCGATCTGTGTTATCAGATTTGCGCTAGCTTAAAAATGCACCGAGATATCAACTGATATAAGTTCACACTTATATCCTCGATTTTCACCCTGAAGAATTAATTTTTTCGTTGAATAACATTGTCCATCGTCTTTGCCTTGAAAAAAGGAATCTAAAAACATCTACTTTTTGCTAAATTATTTTGAAATTTTTCGAAAAAATTTTTGTCAAAATGTTTTTGGAAGCAATGTTGAGTGTACATGGAAACTCAACATACACTAATGCATCATTTTTCAAACGATCATAACTAATTTTTGTATTAAGCGTTTCTCAATGTAGTATAGTGCATTCGATGCGGATTTTTAAGCTGCGTCGATCTGTGTTATCAGATTTGCGCTAGCTTAAAAATGCACCGAGATATCAACTTATATAAGTTCACACTTATATCCTCGATTTTCACCCTAAAGAATTAATTTTTTCGTTGAATAACATTGTCCATCGTCTTTGCCTTGAAAAAAGGAATCCAAAAACATTTACTTTTTGCTAAATTATATTGAAATTTTTCGAAAAAATTTTTGTCAAAATGTTTTTGGAAGCAATGTTGAGTGTACATGGAAACTCAACATACACTAATGCATCATTTTTCAAACGATCATAACTAATTTTTGTATTAAGCGTTTCTCAATGTAGTATAGTGCATTCAATGCGGATTTTTAAGCTGCGTCGATCTGTGTTATCAGATTTGCGCTAGCTTAAAAATGCACCGAGATATCAACTGATATAAGTTCACACTTATATCCTCGATTTTCACCCTGAAGAATTAATTTTTTCGTTGAATAACATTGTCCATCGTCTTTGCCTCGAAAAAAGGAATCTAAAAACATCTACTTTTTGCTAAATTATTTTGAAATTTTTCGAAAAAATTTTTGTCAAAATGTTTTTGGAAGCAATGTTGAGTGTACATGGAAACTCAACATACACTAATGCATCATTTTTCAAACGATCATAACTAATTCTTGTATTAAGCGTTTCTCAATGTAGTATAGTGCATTCGATGCGGATTTTTAAGCTGCGTCGATCTGTGTTATCAGATTTGCGCTAGCTTAAAAATGCACCGAGATATCAACTGATATAAGTTCACACTTATATCCTCGATTTTCACCCTGAAGAATTAATTTTTTCGTTGAATAACATTGTCCATCGTCTTTGCCTTGAAAAAAGGAATCTAAAAACATCTACTTTTTGCTAAATTATTTTGAAATTTTTCGAAAAAATTTTTGTCAAAATGTTTTTGGAAGCAATGTTGAGTGTACATGGAAACTCAACATACACTAATGCATCATTTTTCAAACGATCATAACTAATTTTTGTATTAAGCGTTTCTCAATGTAGTATAGTGCATTCGATGCGGTATTTTAAGCTGCGTCGATCTGTGTTATCAGATTTGCGCTAGCTTAAAAATGCACCGATATATCAACTGATATAAGTTCACACTTATATCCTCGATTTTCACCCTGAAGAAATAATTTTTTCGTTGAATAACATTGTCCATCGTCTTTGCCTTGAAAAAAGGAATCTAAAAACATCTACTTTTTGCTAAATTATTTTGAAATTTTTCGAAAAAATTTTTGTCAAAATGTTTTTGGAAGCAATGTTGAGTGTACATGGAAACTCAACATACACTAATGCATCATTTTTCAAACGATCATAACTAATTCTTGTATTAAGCGTTTCTCAATGTAGTATAGTGCATTCGATGCGGATTTTTAAGCTGCGTCGATCTGTGTTATCAGATTTGCGCTAGCTTAAAAATGCACCGAGATATCAACTGATATAAGTTCACACTTATATCCTCGATTTTCACCCTGAAGAATTAATTTTTTCGTTGAATAACATTGTCCATCGTCTTTGCCTTGAAAAAAGGAATCTAAAAACATCTACTTTTTGCTAAATTATTTTGAAATTTTTCGAAAAAATTTTTGTCAAAATGTTTTTGGAAGCAATGTTGAGTGTACATGGAAACTCAACATACACTAATGCATCATTTTTTCAAACGATCATAACTAATTTTTGTATTAAGCGTTTCTCAATGTAGTATAGTGCATTCGATGCGGATTTTTAAGCTGCGTCGATCTGTGTTATCAGATTTGCGCTAGCTTAAAAATGCACCGAGATATCAACTGATATAAGTTCACACTTATATCCTCGATTTTCACCCTGAAGAATTAATTTTTTCGTTGAATAACATTGTCCATCGTCTTTGCCTTGAAAAAAGGAATCTAAAAACATCTACTTTTTGCTAAATTATTTTGAAATTTTTCGAAAAAATTTTTGTCAAAATGTTTTTGGAAGCAATGTTGAGTGTACATGGAAACTCAACATACACTAATGCATCATTTTTCAAACGATCATAACTAATTTTTGTATTAAGCGTTTCTCAATGTAGTATAGTGCATTCGATGCGGATTTTTAAGCTGCGTCGATCTGTGTTATCAGATTTGCGCTAGCTTAAAAATGCACCGAGATATCAACTTATATAAGTTCACACTTATATCCTCGATTTTCACCCTAAAGAATTAATTTTTTCGTTGAATAACATTGTCCATCGTCTTTGCCTTGAAAAAAGGAATCCAAAAACATTTACTTTTTGCTAAATTATATTGAAATTTTTCGAAAAAATTTTTGTCAAAATGTTTTTGGAAGCAATGTTGAGTGTACATGGAAACTCAACATACACTAATGCATCATTTTTCAAACGATCATAACTAATTCTTGTATTAAGCGTTTCTCAATGTAGTATAGTGCATTCGATGCGGATTTTTAAGCTGCGTCGATCTGTGTTATCAGATTTGCGCTAGCTTAAAAATGCACCGAGATATCAACTGATATAAGTTCACACTTATATCCTCGATTTTCACCCTGAAGAATTAATTTTTTTGTTGAATAACATTGTCCATCGTCTTTGCCTTGAAAAAAGGAATCCAAAAACATCTACTTTTTGCTAAATTATTTTGAAATTTTTCGAAAAAATTTTTGTCAAAATGTTTTTGGAAGCAATGTTGAGTGTACATGGAAACTCAACATACACTAATGCATCATTTTTCAAACGATCATAACTAATTTTTGTATTAAGCGTTTCTCAATGTAGTATAGTGCATTTGATGCGGATTTTTAAGCTGCGTCGATCTGTGTTATCAGATTTGCGCTAGCTTAAAAATGCACCGAGATATCAACTGATATAAGTTCACACTTATATCCTCGATTTTCACCCTGAAGAATTAATTTTTTCGTTGAATAACATTGTCCATCGTCTTTGCCTTGGAAAAAGGAATCTAAAAACATCTACTTTTTGCTAAATTATTTTGAAATTTTTCGAAAAAATTTTTGTCAAAATGTTTTTGGAAGCAATGTTGAGTGTACATGGAAACTCAACATACACTAATGCATCATTTTTCAAACGATCATAACTAATTTTTGTATTAAGCGTTTCTCAATGTAGTATAGTGCATTCGATGCGGTATTTTAAGCTGCGTCGATCTGTGTTATCAGATTTGCGCTAGCTTAAAAATGCACCGATATATCAACTTATATAAGTTCACACTTATATCCTCGATTTTCACCCTAAAGAATTAATTTTTTCGTTGAATAACATTGTCCATCGTCTTTGCCTTGAAAAAAGGAATCCAAAAACATCTACTTTTTGCTAAATTATTTTGAAATTTTTCGAAAAAATTTTTGTCAAAATGTTTTTGGAAGCAATGTTGAGTGTACATGGAAACTCAACATACACTAATGCATCATTTTTTCAAACGATCATAACTAATTTTTGTATTAAGCGTTTCTCAATGTAGTATAGTGCATTCGATGCGGATTTTTAAGCTGCGTCGATCTGTGTTATCAGATTTGCGCTAGCTTAAAAATGCACCGAGATATCAACTGATATAAGTTCACACTTATATCCTCGATTTTCACCCTGAAGAATTAATTTTTTCGTTGAATAACATTGTCCATCGTCTTTGCCTTGAAAAAAGGAATCTAAAAACATCTACTTTTTGCTAAATTATTTTGAAATTTTTCGAAAAAATTTTTGTCAAAATGTTTTTGGAAGCAATGTTGAGTGTACATGGAAACTCAACATACACTAATGCATCATTTTTCAAACGATCATAACTAATTTTTGTATTAAGCGTTTCTCAATGTAATATAGTGCATTCGATGCGGTATTTTAAGCTGCGTCGATCTGTGTTATCAGATTTGCGCTAGCTTAAAAATGCACCGATATATCAACTGATATAAGTTCACACTTATATCCTCGATTTTCACCCTGAAGAAATAATTTTTTCGTTGAATAACATTGTCCATCGTCTTTGCCTTGAAAAAAGGAATCTAAAAACATCTACTTTTTGCTAAATTATTTTGAAATTTTTCGAAAAAATTTTTGTCAAAATGTTTTTGGAAGCAATGTTGAGTGTACATGGAAACTCAACATACACTAATGCATCATTTTTCAAACGATCATAACTAATTCTTGTATTAAGCGTTTCTCAATGTAGTATAGTGCATTCGATGCGGATTTTTAAGCTGCGTCGATCTGTGTTATCAGATTTGCGCTAGCTTAAAAATGCACCGAGATATCAACTGATATAAGTTCACACTTATATCCTCGATTTTCACCCTGAAGAATTAATTTTTTCGTTGAATAACATTGTCCATCGTCTTTGCCTTGAAAAAAGGAATCTAAAAACATCTACTTTTTGCTAAATTATTTTGAAATTTTTCGAAAAAATTTTTGTCAAAATGTTTTTGGAAGCAATGTTGAGTGTACATGGAAACTCAACATACACTAATGCATCATTTTTCAAACGATCATAACTAATTTTTGTATTAAGCGTTTCTCAATGTAGTATAGTGCATTCGATGCGGATTTTTAAGCTGCGTCGATCTGTGTTATCAGATTTGCGCTAGCTTAAAAATGCACCGAGATATCAACTGATATAAGTTCACACTTATATCCTCGATTTTCACCCTGAAGAATTAATTTTTTCGTTGAATAACATTGTCCATCGTCTTTGCCTTGAAAAAGGGAATCTAAAAACATCTACTTTTTGCTAAATTATTTTGAAATTTTTCGAAAAAATTTTTGTCAAAATGTTTTTGGAAGCAATGTTGAGTGTACATGGAAACTCAACATACACTAATGCATCATTTTTCAAACGATCATAACTAATTTTTGTATTAAGCGTTTCTCAATGTAGTATAGTGCATTCGATGCGGATTTTTAAGCTGCGTCGATCTGTGTTATCAGATTTGCGCTAGCTTAAAAATGCACCGAGATATCAACTGATATAAGTTCACACTTATATCCTCGATTTTCACCCTGAAGAATTAATTTTTTCGTTGAATAACATTGTCCATCGTCTTTGCCTCGAAAAAAGGAATCTAAAAACATCTACTTTTTGCTAAATTATTTTGAAATTTTTCGAAAAAATTTTTGTCAAAATGTTTTTGGAAGCAATGTTGAGTGTACATGGAAACTCAACATACACTAATGCATCATTTTTCAAACGATCATAACTAATTTTTGTATTAAGCGTTTCTCAATGTAGTATAGTGCATTCGATGCGGATTTTTAAGCTGCGTCGATCTGTGTTATCAGATTTGCGCTAGCTTAAAAATGCACCGAGATATCAACTGATATAAGTTCACACTTATATCCTCGATTTTCACCCTGAAGAATTAATTTTTTCGTTGAATAACATTGTCCATCGTCTTTGCCTTGAAAAAAGGAATCTAAAAACATCTACTTTTTGCTAAATTATTTTGAAATTTTTCGAAAAAATTTTTGTCAAAATGTTTTTGGAAGCAATGTTGAGTGTACATGGAAACTCAACATACACTAATGCATCATTTTTCAAACGATCATAACTAATTTTTGTATTAAGCGTTTCTCAATGTAGTATAGTGCATTCGATGCGGATTTTTAAGCTGCGTCGATCTGTGTTATCAGATTTGCGCTAGCTTAAAAATGCACCGAGATATCAACTGATATAAGTTCACACTTATATCCTCGATTTTCACCCTGAAGAATTAATTTTTTCGTTGAATAACATTGTCCATCGTCTTTGCCTCGAAAAAAGGAATCTAAAAACATCTACTTTTTGCTAAATTATTTTGAAATTTTTCGAAAAAATTTTTGTCAAAATGTTTTTGGAAGCAATGTTGAGTGTACATGGAAACTCAACATACACTAATGCATCATTTTTCAAACGATCATAACTAATTCTTGTATTAAGCGTTTCTCAATGTAGTATAGTGCATTCGATGCGGATTTTTAAGCTGCGTCGATCTGTGTTATCAGATTTGCGCTAGCTTAAAAATGCACCGAGATATCAACTGATATAAGTTCACACTTATATCCTCGATTTTCACCCTGAAGAATTAATTTTTTCGTTGAATAACATTGTCCATCGTCTTTGCCTTGAAAAAAGGAATCTAAAAACATCTACTTTTTGCTAAATTATTTTGAAATTTTTCGAAAAAATTTTTGTCAAAATGTTTTTGGAAGCAATGTTGAGTGTACATGGAAACTCAACATACACTAATGCATCATTTTTCAAACGATCATAACTAATTTTTGTATTAAGGGTTTCTCAATGTAGTATAGTGCATTCGATGCGGTATTTTAAGCTGCGTCGATCTGTGTTATCAGATTTGCGCTAGCTTAAAAATGCACCGATATATCAACTGATATAAGTTCACACTTATATCCTCGATTTTCACCCTGAAGAAATAATTTTTTCGTTGAATAACATTGTCCATCGTCTTTGCCTTGAAAAAAGGAATCTAAAAACATCTACTTTTTGCTAAATTATTTTGAAATTTTTCGAAAAAATTTTTGTCAAAATGTTTTTGGAAGCAATGTTGAGTGTACATGGAAACTCAACATACACTAATGCATCATTTTTCAAACGATCATAACTAATTCTTGTATTAAGCGTTTCTCAATGTAGTATAGTGCATTCGATGCGGATTTTTAAGCTGCGTCGATCTGTGTTATCAGATTTGCGCTAGCTTAAAAATGCACCGAGATATCAACTGATATAAGTTCACACTTATATCCTCGATTTTCACCCTGAAGAATTAATTTTTTCGTTGAATAACATTGTCCATCGTCTTTGCCTTGAAAAAAGGAATCTAAAAACATCTACTTTTTGCTAAATTATTTTGAAATTTTTCGAAAAAATTTTTGTCAAAATGTTTTTGGAAGCAATGTTGAGTGTACATGGAAACTCAACATACACTAATGCATCATTTTTCAAACGATCATAACTAATTTTTGTATTAAGCGTTTCTCAATGTAGTATAGTGCATTCGATGCGGATTTTTAAGCTGCGTCGATCTGTGTTATCAGATTTGCGCTAGCTTAAAAATGCACCGAGATATCAACTGATATAAGTTCACACTTATATCCTCGATTTTCACCCTGAAGAATTAATTTTTTCGTTGAATAACATTGTCCATCGTCTTTGCCTTGAAAAAGGGAATCTAAAAACATCTACTTTTTGCTAAATTATTTTGAAATTTTTCGAAAAAATTTTTGTCAAAATGTTTTTGGAAGCAATGTTGAGTGTACATGGAAACTCAACATACACTAATGCATCATTTTTCAAACGATCATAACTAATTTTTGTATTAAGCGTTTCTCAATGTAGTATAGTGCATTCGATGCGGATTTTTAAGCTGCGTCGATCTGTGTTATCAGATTTGCGCTAGCTTAAAAATGCACCGAGATATCAACTGATATAAGTTCACACATATATCCTCGATTTTCACCCTGAAGAATTAATTTTTTCGTTGAATAACATTGTCCATCGTCTTTGCCTCGAAAAAAGGAATCTAAAAACATCTACTTTTTGCTAAATTATTTTGAAATTTTTCGAAAAAATTTTTGTCAAAATGTTTTTGGAAGCAATGTTGAGTGTACATGGAAACTCAACATACACTAATGCATCATTTTTCAAACGATCATAACTAATTTTTGTATTAAGCGTTTCTCAATGTAGTATAGTGCATTCGATGCGGATTTTTAAGCTGCGTCGATCTGTGTTATCAGATTTGCGCTAGCTTAAAAATGCACCGAGATATCAACTGATATAAGTTCACACTTATATCCTCGATTTTCACCCTGAAGAATTAATTTTTTCGTTGAATAACCTTGTCCATCGTCTTTGCCTTGAAAAAAGGAATCTAAAAACATCTACTTTTTGCTAAATTATTTTGAAATTTTTCGAAAAAATTTTTGTCAAAATGTTTTTGGAAGCAATGTTGAGTGTACATGGAAACTCAACATACACTAATGCATCATTTTTCAAACGATCATAACTAATTTTTGTATTAAGCGTTTCTCAATGTAGTATAGTGCATTCGATGCGGATTTTTAAGCTGCGTCGATCTGTGTTATCAGATTTGCGCTAGCTTAAAAATGCACCGAGATATCAACTGATATAAGTTCACACTTATATCCTCGATTTTCACCCTGAAGAATTAATTTTTTCGTTGAATAACATTGTCCATCGTCTTTGCCTCGAAAAAAGGAATCTAAAAACATCTACTTTTTGCTAAATTATTTTGAAATTTTTCGAAAAAATTTTTGTCAAAATGTTTTTGGAAGCAATGTTGAGTGTACATGGAAACTCAACATACACTAATGCATCATTTTTCAAACGATCATAACTAATTCTTGTATTAAGCGTTTCTCAATGTAGTATAGTGCATTCGATGCGGATTTTTAAGCTGCGTCGATCTGTGTTATCAGATTTGCGCTAGCTTAAAAATGCACCGAGATATCAACTGATATAAGTTCACACTTATATCCTCGATTTTCACCCTGAAGAATTAATTTTTTCGTTGAATAACATTGTCCATCGTCTTTGCCTTGAAAAAAGGAATCTAAAAACATCTACTTTTTGCTAAATTATTTTGAAATTTTTCGAAAAAATTTTTGTCAAAATGTTTTTGGAAGCAATGTTGAGTGTACATGGAAACTCAACATACACTAATGCATCATTTTTCAAACGATCATAACTAATTTTTGTATTAAGCGTTTCTCAATGTAGTATAGTGCATTCGATGCGGTATTTTAAGCTGCGTCGATCTGTGTTATCAGATTTGCGCTAGCTTAAAAATGCACCGATATATCAACTGATATAAGTTCACACTTATATCCTCGATTTTCACCCTGAAGAAATAATTTTTTCGTTGAATAACATTGTCCATCGTCTTTGCCTTGAAAAAAGGAATCTAAAAACATCTACTTTTTGCTAAATTATTTTGAAATTTTTCGAAAAAATTTTTGTCAAAATGTTTTTGGAAGCAATGTTGAGTGTACATGGAAACTCAACATACACTAATGCATCATTTTTCAAACGATCATAACTAATTCTTGTATTAAGCGTTTCTCAATGTAGTATAGTGCATTCGATGCGGATTTTTAAGCTGCGTCGATCTGTGTTATCAGATTTGCGCTAGCTTAAAAATGCACCGAGATATCAACTGATATAAGTTCACACTTATATCCTCGATTTTCACCCTGAAGAATTAATTTTTTCGTTGAATAACATTGTCCATCGTCTTTGCCTTGAAAAAAGGAATCTAAAAACATCTACTTTTTGCTAAATTATTTTGAAATTTTTCGAAAAAATTTTTGTCAAAATGTTTTTGGAAGCAATGTTGAGTGTACATGGAAACTCAACATACACTAATGCATCATTTTTTCAAACGATCATAACTAATTTTTGTATTAAGCGTTTCTCAATGTAGTATAGTGCATTCGATGCGGATTTTTAAGCTGCGTCGATCTGTGTTATCAGATTTGCGCTAGCTTAAAAATGCACCGAGATATCAACTGATATAAGTTCACACTTATATCCTCGATTTTCACCCTGAAGAATTAATTTTTTCGTTGAATAACATTGTCCATCGTCTTTGCCTTAAAAAAAGGAATCTAAAAACATCTACTTTTTGCTAAATTATTTTGAAATTTTTCGAAAAAATTTTTGTCAAAATGTTTTTGGAAGCAATGTTGAGTGTACATGGAAACTCAACATACACTAATGCATCATTTTTCAAACGATCATAACTAATTTTTGTATTAAGCGTTTCTCAATGTAGTATAGTGCATTCGATGCGGATTTTTAAGCTGCGTCGATCTGTGTTATCAGATTTGCGCTAGCTTAAAAATGCACCGAGATATCAACTTATATAAGTTCACACTTATATCCTCGATTTTCACCCTAAAGAATTAATTTTTTCGTTGAATAACATTGTCCATCGTCTTTGCCTTGAAAAAAGGAATCCAAAAACATTTACTTTTTGCTAAATTATATTGAAATTTTTCGAAAAAATTTTTGTCAAAATGTTTTTGGAAGCAATGTTGAGTGTACATGGAAACTCAACATACACTAATGCATCATTTTTCAAACGATCATAACTAATTCTTGTATTAAGCGTTTCTCAATGTAGTATAGTGCATTCGATGCGGATTTTTAAGCTGCGTCGATCTGTGTTATCAGATTTGCGCTAGCTTAAAAATGCACCGAGATATCAACTGATATAAGTTCACACTTATATCCTCGATTTTCACCCTGAAGCTTAAAAATACACATCGATTGCACTATACTACATTGAGAAACGCTTAATACAAAAATTAGTTATGATCGTTTGAAAAATGATGCATTAGTGTATGTTGAGTTTCCATGTACACTCAACATTGCTTCCAAAAACATTTTGACAAAAATTTTTTCGAAAAATTTCAGAATAATTTAGCAAAAAGTAGATGTTTTTAGATTCCTTTTTTCAAGGCAAAGACGATGGACAATGTTATTCAACGAAAAAATTAATTCTTCAGGATGAAAATCGAGGATATAAGTGTGAACTTATATCAGTTGATATCTCGGTGCATTTTTAAGCTAGCTCAAATCTGATAACACAGATCGACGCAGCTTAAAAATCCGCATCGAATGCACTATACTACATTGAGAAACGCTTAATACAAAAATTAGTTATGATCGTTTGAAAAATGATGCATTAGTGTATGTTGAGTTTCCATGTACACTCAACATTGCTTCCAAAAACATTTTGACAAAAATTTTTTCGAAAAATTTCAGAATAATTTAGCAAAAAGTAGATGTTTTTAGATTCCTTTTTTCAAGGCAAAGACGATGGACAATGTTATTCAACGAAAAAATTAATTCTTCAGGGTGAAAATCGAGGATATAAGTGTGAACTTATATCAGTTGATATCTCGGTGCATTTTTAAGCTAGAGCAAATCTGATAACACAGAACGACGCAGCTTAAAAATCCGCATCGAATGCACTATACTACATTGAGAAACGCTTAATACAAAAATTAGTTATGATCGTTTGAAAAATGATGCATTAGTGTATGTTGAGTTTCCATGTACACTCAACATTGCTTCCAAAAACATTTTGACAAAAATTTTTTCGAAAAATTTCTAAATAATTTAGCAAAAAGTAGATGTTTTTAGATTCCTTTTTTCAAGGCAAAGACGATGGACAATGTTATTCAACGAAAAACTTAATTCTTCAGGGTGAAAATCGAGGATATAATTGTGAACTTATATCAGTTGATATCTCGGTGCATTTTTAAGCTAGCGCAAATCTGATAACACAGATCGACGCAGCTTAAAAATACACATCGATTGCACTATACTACATTGAGAAACGCTTAATACAAAAATTAGTTATGATCGTTTGAAAAATGATGCATTAGTGTATGTTGAGTTTCCATGTACACTCAACATTGCTTCCAAAAACATTTTGACAAAAATTTTTTCGAAAAATTTCAGAATAATTTAGCAAAAAGTAGATGTTTTTAGATTCCTTTTTTCAAGGCAAAGACGATGGACAATGTTATTCAACGAAAAAATTAATTCTTCAGGGTGAAAATCGAGGATATAAGTGTGAACTTATATCAGTTGATATCTCGGTGCATTTTTAAGCTAGCGCAAATCTGATAACACAGAACGACGCAGCTTAAAAATCCGCATCGAATGCACTATACTACATTGAGAAACGCTTAATACAAAAATTAGTTATGATCGTTTGAAAAATGATGCATTAGTGTATGATGAGTTTCCATGTACACTCAACATTGCTTCCAAAAACATTTTGACAAAAATTTTTTCGAAAAATTTCAAAATAATTTAGCAAAAAGTAGATGTTTTTAGATTCTTTTTTTCAAGGCAAAGACGATGGACAATGTTATTCAACGAAAAAATTAATTCTTCAGGGTGAAAATCGAGGATATAAGTGTGAACTTATATCAGTTGATATCTCGGTGCATTTTTAAGCTAGCTCAAATCTGATAACACAGATCGACGCAGCTTAAAAATCCGCATCGAATGCACTATACTACATTGAGAAACGCTTAATACAAAAATTAGTTATGATCGTTTGAAAAATGATGCATTAGTGTATGTTGAGTTTCCATGTACACTCAAC
Organism: Auanema rhodensis; assembly: GCA_964057225.1. NCBI lineage: Eukaryota > Metazoa > Nematoda > Chromadorea > Rhabditida > Rhabditidae > Auanema > Auanema rhodense. The sequence goes on from OZ059895.1 coordinate 1,208,299, forward strand.
ATTGCTTCCAAAAACATTTTGACAAAAATTTTTTCGAAAAATTTCAGAATAATTTAGCAAAAAGTAGATGTTTTTAGATTCCTTTTTTCAAGGCAAAGACGATGGACAATGTTATTCAACGAAAAAATTAATTCTTCAGGGTGAAAATCGAGGATATAAGTGTGAACTTATATCAGTTGATATCTCGGTGCATTTTTAAGCTAGCGCAAATCTGATAACACAGAACGACGCAGCTTAAAAATCCGCATCGAATGCACTATACTACATTGAGAAACGCTTAATACAAAAATTAGTTATGATCGTTTGAAAAATGATGCATTAGTGTATGTTGAGTTTCCATGTACACTCAACATTGCTTCCAAAAACATTTTGACAAAAATTTTTTCGAAAAATTTCTAAATAATTTAGCAAAAAGTAGATGTTTTTAGATTCCTTTTTTCAAGGCAAAGACGATGGACAATGTTATTCAACGAAAAACTTAATTCTTCAGGGTGAAAATCGAGGATATAATTGTGAACTTATATCAGTTGATATCTCGGTGCATTTTTAAGCTAGCGCAAATCTGATAACACAGATCGACGCAGCTTAAAAATACACATCGATTGCACTATACTACATTGAGAAACGCTTAATACAAAAATTAGTTATGATCGTTTGAAAAATGATGCATTAGTGTATGTTGAGTTTCCATGTACACTCAACATTGCTTCCAAAAACATTTTGACAAAAATTTTTTCGAAAAATTTCAGAATAATTTAGCAAAAAGTAGATGTTTTTAGATTCTTTTTTTCAAAGCAAAGACGATGGACATTGTTATTCAACGAAAAAATTAATTCTTCAGGGTGAAAATCGAGGATATAAGTGTGAACTTATATCAGTTGATATCTCGGTGCATTTTTAAGCTAGCGCAAATTTGATAACACAGATCGACGCAGCTTAAAAATCCGCATCGAATGCACTATACTACATTGAGAAACGCTTAATACAAAAATTAGTTATGATCGTTTGAAAAATGATGCATTAGTGTATGTTGAGTTTCCATGTACACTCAACATTGCTTCCAAAAACATTTTGACAAAAATTTTTTCGAAAAATTTCAGAATAATTTAGCAAAAAGTAGATGTTTTCAGATTCCTTTTTTCAAGGTAAAGACGATGGACAATGTTATTCAACGAAAAAATTAATTCTTCAGGGTGAAAATCGAGGATATAAGTGTGAACTTATATCAGTTGATATCTCGGTGCATTTTTAAGCTAGCTCAAATCTGATAACACAGATCGACGCAGCTTAAAAATCCGCATCGAATGCACTATACAACATTGAGAAACGCTTAATACAAAAATTAGTTATGATCGTTTGAAAAATGATGCATTAGTGTATGTTGAGTTTCCATGTACACTCAACATTGCTTCCAAAAACATTTTGACAAAAATTTTTTCGAAAAATTTCAGAATAATTTAGCAAAAAGTAGATGTTTTTAGATTCCTTTTTTCAAGGTAAAGACGATGGACAATGTTATTCAACGAAAAAATTAATTCTTCAGGGTGAAAATCGAGGATATAAGTGTGAACTTATATCAGTTGATATCTCGGTGCATTTTTAAGCTAGCGCAAATTTGATAACACAGATCGACGCAGCTTAAAAATCCGCATCGAATGCACTATACTACATTGAGAAACGCTTAAAACAAAAATTAGTTATGATCGTTTGAAAAATGATGCATTAGTGTATGTTGAGTTTCCATGTACACTCAACATTGCTTCCAAAAACATTTTGACAAAAATTTTTTCGAAAAATTTCAGAATAATTTAGCAAAAAGTAGATGTTTTTAGATTCCTTTTTTCAAGGTAAAGACGATGGACAATGTTATTCAACGAAAAAATTAATTCTTCAGGGTGAAAATCGAGGATATAAGTGTGAACTTATATCAGTTGATATCTCGGTGCATTTTTAAGCTAGCTCAAATCTGATAACACAGATCGACCCAGCTTAAAAATCCGCATCGAATGCACTATACTACATTGAGAAACGCTTAATACAAAAATTAGTTATGATCGTTTGAAAAATGATGCATTAGTGTATGTTGAGTTTCCATGTACACTCAACATTGCTTCCAAAAACATTTTGACAAAAATTTTTTCGAAAAATTTCAAAATAATTTAGCAAAAAGTAGATGTTTTTAGATTCTTTTTTTCAAAGCAAAGACGATGGACATTGTTATTCAACGAAAAAATTAATTCTTCAGGGTGAAAATCGAGGATATAAGTGTGAACTTATATCAGTTGATATCTCGGTGCATTTTTAAGCTAGCGCAAATTTGATAACACAGATCGACGCAGCTTAAAAATCCGCATCGAATGCACTATACTACATTGAGAAACGCTTAAAACAAAAATTAGTTATGATCGTTTGAAAAATGATGCATTAGTGTATGTTGAGTTTCCATGTACACTCAACATTGCTTCCAAAAACATTTTGACAAAAATTTTTTCGAAAAATTTCAGAATAATTTAGCAAAAAGTAGATGTTTTTAGATTCCTTTTTTCAAGGTAAAGACGATGGACAATGTTATTCAACGAAAAAATTAATTCTTCAGGGTGAAAATCGAGGATATAAGTGTGAACTTATATCAGTTGATATCTCGGTGCATTTTTAAGCTAGCTCAAATCTGATAACACAGATCGACCCAGCTTAAAAATCCGCATCGAATGCACTATACTACATTGAGAAACGCTTAATACAAAAATTAGTTATGATCGTTTGAAAAATGATGCATTAGTGTATGTTGAGTTTCCATGTACACTCAACATTGCTTCCAAAAACATTTTGACAAAAATTTTTTCGAAAAATTTCAAAATAATTTAGCAAAAAGTAGATGTTTTTAGATTCTTTTTTTCAAAGCAAAGACGATGGACATTGTTATTCAACGAAAAAATTAATTCTTCAGGGTGAAAATCGAGGATATAAGTGTGAACTTATATCAGTTGATATCTCGGTGCATTTTTAAGCTAGCGCAAATCTGATAACACAGATCGACGCAGCTTAAAAATCCGCATCGAATGCACTATACTACATTGAGAAACGCTTAATACAAAAATTAGTTATGATCGTTTGAAAAATGATGCATTAGTGTATGTTGAGTTTCCATGTACACTCAACATTGCTTCCAAAAACATTTTGACAAAAATTTTTTCGAAAAATTTCAAAATAATTTAGCAAAAAGTAGATGTTTTTAGATTCCCTTTTTCAAGGCAAAGACGATGGACAATGTTATTCAACGAAAAAATTAATTCTTCAGGGTGAAAATCGAGGATATAAGTGTGAACTTATATCAGTTGATATCTCGGTGCATTTTTAAGCTAGCGCAAATCTGATAACACAGATCGACGCAGCTTAAAAATCCGCATCGAATGCACTATACTACATTGAGAAACGCTTAATACAAAAATTAGTTATGATCGTTTGAAAAATGATGCATTAGTGTATGTTGAGTTTCCATGTACACTCAACATTGCTTCCAAAAACATTTTGACAAAAATTTTTTCGAAAAATTTCAAAATAATTTAGCAAAAAGTAGATGTTTTTAGATTCCTTTTTTCAAGGCAAAGACGATGGACAATGTTATTCAACGAAAAAATTAATTCTTCAGGGTGAAAATCGAGGATATAAGTGTGAACTTATATCAGTTGATATCTCGGTGCATTTTTAAGCTAGCGCAAATCTGATAACACAGATCGACGCAGCTTAAAAATCCGCATCGAATGCACTATACTACATTGAGAAACGCTTAATACAAGAATTAGTTATGATCGTTTGAAAAATGATGCATTAGTGTATGTTGAGTTTCCATGTACACTCAACATTGCTTCCAAAAACATTTTGACAAAAATTTTTTCGAAAAATTTCAAAATAATTTAGCAAAAAGTAGATGTTTTTAGATTCCTTTTTTCAAGGCAAAGACGATGGACAATGTTATTCAACGAAAAAATTATTTCTTCAGGGTGAAAATCGAGGATATAAGTGTGAACTTATATCAGTTGATATATCGGTGCATTTTTAAGCTAGCGCAAATCTGATAACACAGATCGACGCAGCTTAAAATACCGCATCGAATGCACTATATTACATTGAGAAACGCTTAATACAAAAATTAGTTATGATCGTTTGAAAAATGATGCATTAGTGTATGTTGAGTTTCCATGTACACTCAACATTGCTTCCAAAAACATTTTGACAAAAATTTTTTCGAAAAATTTCAAAATAATTTAGCAAAAAGTAGATGTTTTTAGATTCCTTTTTTCAAGGCAAAGACGATGGACAATGTTATTCAACGAAAAAATTAATTCTTCAGGGTGAAAATCGAGGATATAAGTGTGAACTTATATCAGTTGATATCTCGGTGCATTTTTAAGCTAGCGCAAATCTGATAACACAGATCGACGCAGCTTAAAAATCCGCATCGAATGCACTATACTACATTGAGAAACGCTTAATACAAAAATTAGTTATGATCGTTTGAAAAAATGATGCATTAGTGTATGTTGAGTTTCCATGTACACTCAACATTGCTTCCAAAAACATTTTGACAAAAATTTTTTCGAAAAATTTCAAAATAATTTAGCAAAAAGTAGATGTTTTTGGATTCCTTTTTTCAAGGCAAAGACGATGGACAATGTTATTCAACGAAAAAATTAATTCTTTAGGGTGAAAATCGAGGATATAAGTGTGAACTTATATAAGTTGATATATCGGTGCATTTTTAAGCTAGCGCAAATCTGATAACACAGATCGACGCAGCTTAAAATACCGCATCGAATGCACTATACTACATTGAGAAACGCTTAATACAAAAATTAGTTATGATCGTTTGAAAAATGATGCATTAGTGTATGTTGAGTTTCCATGTACACTCAACATTGCTTCCAAAAACATTTTGACAAAAATTTTTTCGAAAAATTTCAAAATAATTTAGCAAAAAGTAGATGTTTTTAGATTCCTTTTTCCAAGGCAAAGACGATGGACAATGTTATTCAACGAAAAAATTAATTCTTCAGGGTGAAAATCGAGGATATAAGTGTGAACTTATATCAGTTGATATCTCGGTGCATTTTTAAGCTAGCGCAAATCTGATAACACAGATCGACGCAGCTTAAAAATCCGCATCAAATGCACTATACTACATTGAGAAACGCTTAATACAAAAATTAGTTATGATCGTTTGAAAAATGATGCATTAGTGTATGTTGAGTTTCCATGTACACTCAACATTGCTTCCAAAAACATTTTGACAAAAATTTTTTCGAAAAATTTCAAAATAATTTAGCAAAAAGTAGATGTTTTTGGATTCCTTTTTTCAAGGCAAAGACGATGGACAATGTTATTCAACAAAAAAATTAATTCTTCAGGGTGAAAATCGAGGATATAAGTGTGAACTTATATCAGTTGATATCTCGGTGCATTTTTAAGCTAGCGCAAATCTGATAACACAGATCGACGCAGCTTAAAAATCCGCATCGAATGCACTATACTACATTGAGAAACGCTTAATACAAGAATTAGTTATGATCGTTTGAAAAATGATGCATTAGTGTATGTTGAGTTTCCATGTACACTCAACATTGCTTCCAAAAACATTTTGACAAAAATTTTTTCGAAAAATTTCAATATAATTTAGCAAAAAGTAAATGTTTTTGGATTCCTTTTTTCAAGGCAAAGACGATGGACAATGTTATTCAACGAAAAAATTAATTCTTTAGGGTGAAAATCGAGGATATAAGTGTGAACTTATATAAGTTGATATCTCGGTGCATTTTTAAGCTAGCGCAAATCTGATAACACAGATCGACGCAGCTTAAAAATCCGCATCGAATGCACTATACTACATTGAGAAACGCTTAATACAAAAATTAGTTATGATCGTTTGAAAAATGATGCATTAGTGTATGTTGAGTTTCCATGTACACTCAACATTGCTTCCAAAAACATTTTGACAAAAATTTTTTCGAAAAATTTCAAAATAATTTAGCAAAAAGTAGATGTTTTTAGATTCCTTTTTTCAAGGCAAAGACGATGGACAATGTTATTCAACGAAAAAATTAATTCTTCAGGGTGAAAATCGAGGATATAAGTGTGAACTTATATCAGTTGATATCTCGGTGCATTTTTAAGCTAGCGCAAATCTGATAACACAGATCGACGCAGCTTAAAAATCCGCATTGAATGCACTATACTACATTGAGAAACGCTTAATACAAAAATTAGTTATGATCGTTTGAAAAAATGATGCATTAGTGTATGTTGAGTTTCCATGTACACTCAACATTGCTTCCAAAAACATTTTGACAAAAATTTTTTCGAAAAATTTCAAAATAATTTAGCAAAAAGTAGATGTTTTTAGATTCCTTTTTTCAAGGCAAAGACGATGGACAATGTTATTCAACGAAAAAATTAATTCTTCAGGGTGAAAATCGAGGATATAAGTGTGAACTTATATCAGTTGATATCTCGGTGCATTTTTAAGCTAGCGCAAATCTGATAACACAGATCGACGCAGCTTAAAAATCCGCATCGAATGCACTATACTACATTGAGAAACGCTTAATACAAGAATTAGTTATGATCGTTTGAAAAATGATGCATTAGTGTATGTTGAGTTTCCATGTACACTCAACATTGCTTCCAAAAACATTTTGACAAAAATTTTTTCGAAAAATTTCAAAATAATTTAGCAAAAAGTAGATGTTTTTAGATTCCTTTTTTCAAGGCAAAGACGATGGACAATGTTATTCAACGAAAAAATTATTTCTTCAGGGTGAAAATCGAGGATATAAGTGTGAACTTATATCAGTTGATATATCGGTGCATTTTTAAGCTAGCGCAAATCTGATAACACAGATCGACGCAGCTTAAAATACCGCATCGAATGCACTATACTACATTGAGAAACGCTTAATACAAAAATTAGTTATGATCGTTTGAAAAATGATGCATTAGTGTATGTTGAGTTTCCATGTACACTCAACATTGCTTCCAAAAACATTTTGACAAAAATTTTTTCGAAAAATTTCAAAATAATTTAGCAAAAAGTAGATGTTTTTAGATTCCTTTTTTCAAGGCAAAGACGATGGACAATGTTATTCAACGAAAAAATTAATTCTTCAGGGTGAAAATCGAGGATATAAGTGTGAACTTATATCAGTTGATATCTCGGTGCATTTTTAAGCTAGCGCAAATCTGATAACACAGATCGACGCAGCTTAAAAATCCGCATCGAATGCACTATACTACATTGAGAAACGCTTAATACAAGAATTAGTTATGATCGTTTGAAAAATGATGCATTAGTGTATGTTGAGTTTCCATGTACACTCAACATTGCTTCCAAAAACATTTTGACAAAAATTTTTTCGAAAAATTTCAAAATAATTTAGCAAAAAGTAGATGTTTTTAGATTCCTTTTTTCGAGGCAAAGACGATGGACAATGTTATTCAACGAAAAAATTAATTCTTCAGGGTGAAAATCGAGGATATAAGTGTGAACTTATATCAGTTGATATCTCGGTGCATTTTTAAGCTAGCGCAAATCTGATAACACAGATCGACGCAGCTTAAAAATCCGCATCGAATGCACTATACTACATTGAGAAACGCTTAATACAAAAATTAGTTATGATCGTTAGAAAAATGATGCATTAGTGTATGTTGAGTTTCCATGTACACTCAACATTGCTTCCAAAAACATTTTGACAAAAATTTTTTCGAAAAATTTCAAAATAATTTAGCAAAAAGTAGATGTTTTTAGATTTCTTTTTTCAAGGCAAAGACGATGGACAATGTTATTCAACGAAAAAATTAATTCTTCAGGGTGAAAATCGAGGATATAAGTGTGAACTTATATCAGTTGATATCTCGGTGCATTTTTAAGCTAGCGCAAATCTGATAACACAGATCGACGCAGCTTAAAAATCCGCATCGAATGCACTATACTACATTGAGAAACGCTTAATACAAAAATTAGTTATGATCGTTTGAAAAATGATGCATTAGTGTATGTTGAGTTTCCATGTACACTCAACATTGCTTCCAAAAACATTTTGACAAAAATTTTTTCGAAAAATTTCAAAATAATTTAGCAAAAAGTAGATGTTTTTAGATTCCTTTTTTCGAGGCAAAGACGATGGACAATGTTATTCAACGAAAAAATTAATTCTTCAGGGTGAAAATCGAGGATATAAGTGTGAACTTATATCAGTTGATATCTCGGTGCATTTTTAAGCTAGCGCAAATCTGATAACACAGATCGACGCAGCTTAAAAATCCGCATCGAATGCACTATACTACATTGAGAAACGCTTAATACAAAAATTAGTTATGATCGTTTGAAAAATGATGCATTAGTGTATGTTGAGTTTCCATGTACACTCAACATTGCTTCCAAAAACATTTTGACAAAAATTTTTTCGAAAAATTTCAAAATAATTTAGCAAAAAGTAGATGTTTTTAGATTTCCTTTTTCAAGGCAAAGACGATGGACAATGTTATTCAACGAAAAAATTAATTCTTCAGGGTGAAAATCGAGGATATAAGTGTGAACTTATATCAGTTGATATCTCGGTGCATTTTTAAGCTAGCGCAAATCTGATAACACAGATCGACGCAGCTTAAAAATCCGCATCGAATGCACTATACTACATTGAGAAACGCTTAATACAAAAATTAGTTATGATCGTTTGAAAAATGATGCATTAGTGTATGTTGAGTTTCCATGTACACTCAACATTGCTTCCAAAAACATTTTGACAAAAATTTTTTCGAAAAATTTCAAAATAATTTAGCAAAAAGTAGATGTTTTTAGATTCCTTTTTTCAAGGCAAAGACGATGGACAATGTTATTCAACGAAAAAATTAATTCTTCAGGGTGAAAATCGAGGATATAAGTGTGAACTTATATCAGTTGATATCTCGGTGCATTTTTAAGCTAGCGCAAATCTGATAACACAGATCGACGCAGCTTAAAAATCCGCATCGAATGCACTATACTACATTGAGAAACGCTTAATACAAGAATTAGTTATGATCGTTTGAAAAATGATGCATTAGTGTATGTTGAGTTTCCATGTACACTCAACATTGCTTCCAAAAACATTTTGACAAAAATTTTTTCGAAAAATTTCAAAATAATTTAGCAAAAAGTAGATGTTTTTAGATTCCTTTTTTCAAGGCAAAGACGATGGACAATGTTATTCAACGAAAAAATTATTTCTTCAGGGTGAAAATCGAGGATATAAGTGTGAACTTATATCAGTTGATATCTCGGTGCATTTTTAAGCTAGCGCAAATCTGATAACACAGATCGACGCAGCTTAAAAATCCGCGTCGAATGCACTATATTACATTGAGAAACGCTTAATACAAGAATTAGTTATGATCGTTTGAAAAATGATGCATTAGTGTATGTTGAGTTTCCATGTACACTCAACATTGCTTCCAAAAACATTTTGACAAAAATTTTTTCGAAAAATTTCAAAATAATTTAGCAAAAAGTAGATGTTTTTAGATTCCTTTTTTCAAGGCAAAGACGATGGACAATGTTATTCAACGAAAAAATTATTTCTTCAGGGTGAAAATCGAGGATATAAGTGTGAACTTATATCAGTTGATATATCGGTGCATTTTTAAGCTAGCGCAAATCTGATAACACAGATCGACGCAGCTTAAAATACCGCATCGAATGCACTATATTACATTGAGAAACGCTTAATACAAAAATTAGTTATGATCGTTTGAAAAATGATGCATTAGTGTATGTTGAGTTTCCATGTACACTCAACATTGCTTCCAAAAACATTTTGACAAAAATTTTTTCGAAAAATTTCAAAATAATTTAGCAAAAAGTAGATGTTTTTAGATTCCTTTTTTCAAGGCAAAGACGATGGACAATGTTATTCAACGAAAAAATTAATTCTTCAGGGTGAAAATCGAGGATATAAGTGTGAACTTATATCAGTTGATATCTCGGTGCATTTTTAAGCTAGCGCAAATCTGATAACACAAATCGACGCAGCTTAAAAATCCGCATCGAATGCACTATACTACATTGAGAAACGCTTAATACAAAAATTAGTTATGATCGTTTGAAAAATGATGCATTAGTGTATGTTGAGTTTCCATGTACACTCAACATTGCTTCCAAAAACATTTTGACAAAAATTTTTTCGAAAAATTTCAAAATAATTTAGCAAAAAGTAGATGTTTTTGGATTCCTTTTTTCAAGGCAAAGACGATGGACAATGTTATTCAACGAAAAAATTAATTCTTCAGGGTGAAAATCGAGGATATAAGTGTGAACTTATATCAGTTGATATCTCGGTGCATTTTTAAGCTAGCGCAAATCTGATAACACAGATCGACGCAGCTTAAAAATCCGCATCGAATGCACTATACTACATTGAGAAACGCTTAATACAAGAATTAGTTATGATCGTTTGAAAAATGATGCATTAGTGTATGTTGAGTTTCCATGTACACTCAACATTGCTTCCAAAAACATTTTGACAAAAATTTTTTCGAAAAATTTCAAAATAATTTAGCAAAAAGTAGATGTTTTTAGATTCCTTTTTTCAAGGCAAAGACGATGGACAATGTTATTCAACGAAAAAATTAATTCTTCAGGGTGAAAATCGAGGATATAAGTGTGAACTTATATCAGTTGATATCTCGGTGCATTTTTAAGCTAGCGCAAATCTGATAACACAGATCGACGCAGCTTAAAAATCCGCATCGAATGCACTATACTACATTGAAAAACGCTTAATACAAAAATTAGTTATGATCGTTTGAAAAATGATGCATTAGTGTATGTTGAGTTTCCATGTACACTCAACATTGCTTCCAAAAACATTTTGACAAAAATTTTTTCGAAAAATTTCAAAATAATTTAGCAAAAAGTAGATGTTTTTAGATTCCTTTTTTCAAGGCAAAGACGATGGACAATGTTATTCAACGAAAAAATTAATTCTTCAGGGTGAAAATCGAGGATATAAGTGTGAACTTATATCAGTTGATATCTCGGTGCATTTTTAAGCTAGCGCAAATCTGATAACACAGATCGACGCAGCTTAAAAATCCGCATCGAATGCACTATACTACATTGAGAAACGCTTAATACAAGAATTAGTTATGATCGTTTGAAAAATGATGCATTAGTGTATGTTGAGTTTCCATGTACACTCAACATTGCTTCCAAAAACATTTTGACAAAATTTTTTTCGAAAAATTTCAAAATAATTTAGCAAAAAGTAGATGTTTTTAGATTCCTTTTTTCAAGGCAAAGACGATGGACAATGTTATTCAACGAAAAAATTGATTCTTCAGGGTGAAAATCGAGGATATAAGTGTGAACTTATATCAGTTGATATCTCGGTGCATTTTTAAGCTAGCGCAAATCTGATAACACAGATCGACGCAGCTTAAAAATCCGCATCGAATGCACTATACTACATTGAAAAACGCTTAATACAAAAATTAGTTATGATCGTTTGAAAAATGATGCATTAGTGTATGTTGAGTTTCCATGTACACTCAACATTGCTTCCAAAAACATTTTGACAAAAATTTTTTCGAAAAATTTCAAAATAATTTAGCAAAAAGTAGATGTTTTTAGATTCCTTTTTTCAAGGCAAAGACGATGGACAATGTTATTCAACGAAAAAATTAATTCTTCAGGGTGAAAATCGAGGATATAAGTGTGAACATATATCAGTTGATATCTCGGTGCATTTTTAAGCTAGCGCAAATCTGATAACACAGATCGACGCAGCTTAAAAATCCGCATCGAATGCACTATACTACATCGAGAAACGCTTGATACAAAAATTAGTTATGATCGTTTGAAAAATGATGCATTAGTGTATGTTGAGTTTCCATGTACACTCAACATTGCTTCCAAAAACATTTTGACAAAAATTTTTTCGAAAAATTTCAAAATAATTTAGCAAAAAGTAGATGTTTTTAGATTCCATTTTTCAAGGCAAAGACGATGGACGATGTTATTCAACAAAAAAATTAATTCTTCAGGGTGAAAATCGAGGATATAAGTGTGAACTTATATCAGTTGATATCTCGGTGCATTTTTAAGCTGGCGCAAATCTGATAACACAGATCGACGCAGCTTAAAAATCCGCATCGAATGCACTATACTACATTGAGAAACGCTTATTACACAATTTAGTTATGATTGTTTGAAAAATGATGCATTAGTGTATGTTGAGTTTCCATGTACACTCAACATTGCTTCCAAAAACATTTTGACAAAAATTTTTTCGAAAAATTTCAAAATAATTTAGCAAAAAGTAGATGTTTTTGGATTCCTTTTTTCAAGGCAAAGACGATGGACAATGTTATTCAACGAAAAAATTAATTCTTCAGGGTGAAAATCGAGGATATAAGTGTAAACTTATATCAGTTGATATCTCGGTGCATTTTTAAGCTAGCGCAAATCTGATAACACAGATCGACGCAGCTTAAAATACCGCATCGAATGCACTATACTACATGGAGAAACGCTTAATACAAAAATTAGTTATGATCGTTTGAAAAATGATGCATTAGTGTATGTTGAGTTTCCATGTACACTCAACATTGCTTCCAAAAACATTTTGACAAAAATTTTTTCGAAAAATTTCAAAATAATTTAGCAAAAAGTAGATGTTTTTGGATTCCTTTTTTCAAGGCAAAGACGATGGACAATGTTATTCAACGAAAAAATTAATTCTTCAGGGTGAAAATCGAGGATATAAGTGTAAACTTATATCAGTTGATATCTCGGTGCATTTTTAAGCTAGCGCAAATCTGATAACACAGATCGACGCAGCTTAAAATACCGCATCGAATGCACTATACTACATGGAGAAACGCTTAATACAAAAATTAGTTATGATCGTTTGAAAAATGATGCATTAGTGTATGTTGAGTTTCCATGTACACTCAACATTGCTTCCAAAAACATTTTGACAAAAATTTTTTCGAAAAATTTCAAAATAATTTAGCAAAAAGTAGATGTTTTTAGATTCCTTTTTTCAAGGCAAAGACGATGGACAATGTTATTCAACGAAAAAATTAATTCTTCAGGGTGAAAATCGAGGATATAAGTGTGAACATATATCAGTTGATATCTCGGTGCATTTTTAAGCTAGCGCAAATCTGATAACACAGATCGACGCAGCTTAAAAATCCGCATCGAATGCACTATACTACATCGAGAAACGCTTGATACAAAAATTAGTTATGATCGTTTGAAAAATGATGCATTAGTGTATGTTGAGTTTCCATGTACACTCAACATTGCTTCCAAAAACATTTTGACAAAAATTTTTTCGAAAAATTTCAAAATAATTTAGCAAAAAGTAGATGTTTTTAGATTCCATTTTTCAAGGCAAAGACGATGGACGATGTTATTCAACAAAAAAATTAATTCTTCAGGGTGAAAATCGAGGATATAAGTGTGAACTTATATCAGTTGATATCTCGGTGCATTTTTAAGCTAGCGCAAATCTGATAACACAGATCGACGCAGCTTAAAAATCCGCATCGAATGCACTATACTACATTGAGAAACGCTTATTACACAATTTAGTTATGATTGTTTGAAAAATGATGCATTAGTGTATGTTGAGTTTCCATGTACACTCAACATTGCTTCCAAAAACATTTTGACAAAAATTTTTTCGAAAAATTTCAAAATAATTTAGCAAAAAGTAGATGTTTTTGGATTCCTTTTTTCAAGGCAAAGACGATGGACAATGTTATTCAACGAAAAAATTAATTCTTCAGGGTGAAAATCGAGGATATAAGTGTAAACTTATATCAGTTGATATCTCGGTGCATTTTTAAGCTAGCGCAAATCTGATAACACAGATCGACGCAGCTTAAAATACCGCATCGAATGCACTATACTACATGGAGAAACGCTTAATACAAAAATTAGTTATGATCGTTTGAAAAATGATGCATTAGTGTATGTTGAGTTTCCATGTACACTCAACATTGCTTCCAAAAACATTTTGACAAAAATGTTTTCGAAAAATTTCAAAATAATTTAGCAAAAAGTAGATGTTTTTGGATTCCTTTTTTCAAGGCAAAGACGATGGACAATGTTATTCAACGAAAAAATTAATTCTTCAGGGTGAAAATCGAGGATATAAGTGTAAACTTATATCAGTTGATATCTCGGTGCATTTTTAAGCTAGCGCAAATCTGATAACACAGATCGACGCAGCTTAAAATACCGCATCGAATGCACTATACTACATGGAGAAACGCTTAATACAAAAATTAGTTATGATCGTTTGAAAAATGATGCATTAGTGTATGTTGAGTTTCCATGTACACTCAACATTGCTTCCAAAAACATTTTGACAAAAATTTTTTCGAAAAATTTCAAAATAATTTAGCAAAAAGTAGATGTTTTTAGATTCCTTTTTTCAAGGCAAAGACGATGGACAAGGTTATTCAACGAAAAAATTAATTCTTCAGGGTGAAAATCGAGGATATAAGTGTGAACTTATATCAGTTGATATCTCGGTGCATTTTTAAGCTAGCGCAAATCTGATAACACATATCGACGCAGCTTAAAATACCGCATCGAATGCACTATACTACATGGAGAAACGCTTAATACAAAAATTAGTTATGATCGTTTGAAAAATGATGCATTAGTGTATGTTGAGTTTCCATGTACACTCAACATTGCTTCCAAAAACATTTTGACAAAAATGTTTTCGAAAAATTTCAAAATAATTTAGCAAAAAGTAGATGTTTTTGGATTCCTTTTTTCAAGGCAAAGACGATGGACAATGTTATTCAACGAAAAAATTAATTCTTCAGGGTGAAAATCGAGGATATAAGTGTAAACTTATATCAGTTGATATCTCGGTGCATTTTTAAGCTAGCGCAAATCTGATAACACAGATCGACGCAGCTTAAAATACCGCATCGAATGCACTATACTACATGGAGAAACGCTTAATACAAAAATTAGTTATGATCGTTTGAAAAATGATGCATTAGTGTATGTTGAGTTTCCATGTACACTCAACATTGCTTCCAAAAACATTTTGACAAAAATTTTTTCGAAAAATTTCAAAATAATTTAGCAAAAAGTAGATGTTTTTAGATTCCTTTTTTCAAGGCAAAGACGATGGACAAGGTTATTCAACGAAAAAATTAATTCTTCAGGGTGAAAATCGAGGATATAAGTGTGAACTTATATCAGTTGATATCTCGGTGCATTTTTAAGCTAGCGCAAATCTGATAACACAGATCGACGCAGCTTAAAAATCCGCATCGAATGCACTATACTACATTGAGAAACGCTTAATACAAAAATTAGTTATGATCGTTTGAAAAATGATGCATTAGTGTATGTTGAGTTTCCATGTACACTCAACATTGCTTCCAAAAACATTTTGACAAAAATTTTTTCGAAAAATTTCAAAATAATTTAGCAAAAAGTAGATGTTTTTAGATTCCTTTTTTCAAGGCAAAGACGATGGACAAGGTTATTCAACGAAAAAATTAATTCTTCAGGGTGAAAATCGAGGATATAAGTGTGAACTTATATCAGTTGATATCTCGGTGCATTTTTAAGCTAGCGCAAATCTGATAACACAGATCGACGCAGCTTAAAAATCCGCATCGAATGCACTATACTACATTGAGAAACGCTTAATACAAGAATTAGTTATGATCGTTTGAAAAATGATGCATTAGTGTATGTTGAGTTTCCATGTACACTCAACATTGCTTCCAAAAACATTTTAACAAAAATTTTTTCGAAAAATTTCAAAATAATTTAGCAAAAAGTAGATGTTTTTGGATTCCTTTTTTCAAGGCAAAGACGATGGACAATGTTATTCAACGAAAAAATTAATTCTTCAGGGTGAAAATCGAGGATATAAGTGTGAACTTATATCAGTTGATATCTCGGTGCATTTTTAAGCTAGCGCAAATCTGATAACACAGATCGACGCAGCTTAAAAATCCGCATCGAATGCACTTTACTACATTGAGAAACGCTTAATACAAAAATTAGTTATGATCGTTTGAAAAATGATGCATTAGTGTATGTTGAGTTTCCATGTACACTCAACATTGCTTCCAAAAACATTTTGACAAAAATTTTTTCGAAAAATTTCAAAATAATTTAGCAAAAAGTAGATGTTTTTGGATTCCTTTTTTCAAGGCAAAGACGATGGACAATGTTATTCAACGAAAAAATTAATTCTTCAGGGTGAAAATCGAGGATATAAGTGTGAACTTATATCAGTTGATATCTCGGTGCATTTTTAAGCTAGCGCAAATCTGATAACACAGATCGACGCAGCTTAAAAATCCGCATCGAATGCACTATACTACATTGAGAAACGCTTAATACAAAAATTAGTTATGATCGTTTGAAAAATGATGCATTAGTGTATGTTGAGTTTCCATGTACACTCAACATTGCTTCCAAAAACATTTTGACAAAAATTTTTTCGAAAAATTTCAAAATAATTTAGCAAAAAGTAGATGTTTTTAGATTCCTTTTTTCAAGGCAAAGACGATGGACAATGTTATTCAACGAAAAAATTAATTCTTCAGGGTGAAAATCGAGGATATAAGTGTGAACTTATATCAGTTGATATCTCGGTGCATTTTTAAGCTAGCGCAAATCTGATAACACAGATCGACGCAGCTTAAAAATCCGCATCGAATGCACTATACTACATTGAGAAACGCTTAATACAAGAATTAGTTATGATCGTTTGAAAAATGATGCATTAGTGTATGTTGAGTTTCCATGTACACTCAACATTGCTTCCAAAAACATTTTGACAAAAATTTTTTCGAAAAATTTCAAAATAATTTAGCAAAAACTAGATGTTTTTAGATTCCTTTTTTCAAGGCAAAGACGATGGACAATGTTATTCAACGAAAAAATTATTTCTTCAGGGTGAAAATCGAGGATATAAGTGTGAACTTATATCAGTTGATATATCGGTGCATTTTTAAGCTAGCGCAAATCTGATAACACAGATCGACGCAGCTTAAAATACCGCATCGAATGCACTATACTACATTGAGAAACGCTTAATACAAAAATTAGTTATGATCGTTTGAAAAATGATGCATTAGTGTATGTTGAGTTTCCATGTACACTCAACATTGCTTCCAAAAACATTTTGACAAAAATTTTTTCGAAAAATTTCAAAATAATTTAGCAAAAAGTAGATGTTTTTAGATTCCTTTTTTCAAGGCAAAGACGATGGACAATGTTATTCAACGAAAAAATTAATTCTTCAGGGTGAAAATCGAGGATATAAGTGTGAACTTATATCAGTTGATATCTCGGTGCATTTTTAAGCTAGCGCAAATCTGATAACACAGATCGACGCAGCTTAAAAATCCGCATCGAATGCACTATACTACATTGAGAAACGCTTAATACAAAAATTAGTTATGATCGTTTGAAAAATGATGCATTAGTGTATGTTGAGTTTCCATGTACACTCAACATTGCTTCCAAAAACATTTTGACAAAAATTTTTTCGAAAAATTTCAAAATAATTTAGCAAAAAGTAGATGTTTTTAGATTCCTTTTTTCAAGGCAAAGACGATGGACAATGTTATTCAACGAAAAAATTAATTCTTCAGGGTGAAAATCGAGGATATAAGTGTGAACTTATATCAGTTGATATCTCGGTGCATTTTTAAGCTAGCGCAAATCTGATAACACAGATCGACGCAGCTTAAAAATCCGCATCGAATGCACTATACTACATTGAGAAACGCTTAATACAAGAATTAGTTATGATCGTTTGAAAAATGATGCATTAGTGTATGTTGAGTTTCCATGTACACTCAACATTGCTTCCAAAAACATTTTGACAAAAATTTTTTCGAAAAATTTCAAAATAATTTAGCAAAAAGTAGATGTTTTTAGATTCCTTTTTTCAAGGCAAAGACGATGGACAATGTTATTCAACGAAAAAATTATTTCTTCAGGGTGAAAATCGAGGATATAAGTGTGAACTTATATCAGTTGATATATCGGTGCATTTTTAAGCTAGCGCAAATCTGATAACACAGATCGACGCAGCTTAAAATACCGCATCGAATGCACTATACTACATTCGAAAAAATTTTTGTCAAAATGTTTTTGGAAGCAATGTTGAGTGTACATGGAAACTCAACATACACTAATGCATCATTTTTCAAACGATCATAACTAATTTTTGTATTAAGCGTTTCTCAATGTAGTATAGTGCATTCGATGCGGATTTTTAAGCTGCGTCGATCTGTGTTATCAGATTTGCGCTAGCTTAAAAATGCACCGATATATCAACTGATATAAGTTCACACTTATATCCTCGATTTTCACCCTGAAGAAATAATTTTTTCGTTGAATAACATTGTCCATCGTCTTTGCCTTGAAAAAAGGAATCTAAAAACATCTACTTTTTGCTAAATTATTTTGAAATTTTTCGAAAAAATTTTTGTCAAAATGTTTTTGGAAGCAATGTTGAGTGTACATGGAAACTCAACATACACTAATGCATCATTTTTCAAACGATCATAACTAATTCTTGTATTAAGCGTTTCTCAATGTAGTATAGTGCATTCGATGCGGATTTTTAAGCTGCGTCGATCTGTGTTATCAGATTTGCGCTAGCTTAAAAATGCACCGAGATATCAACTGATATAAGTTCACACTTATATCCTCGATTTTCACCCTGAAGAATTAATTTTTTCGTTGAATAACATTGTCCATCGTCTTTGCCTTGAAAAAAGGAATCTAAAAACATCTACTTTTTGCTAAATTATTTTGAAATTTTTCGAAAAAATTTTTGTCAAAATGTTTTTGGAAGCAATGTTGAGTGTACATGGAAACTCAACATACACTAATGCATCATTTTTCAAACGATCATAACTAATTTTTGTATTAAGCGTTTCTCAATGTAGTATAGTGCATTCGATGCGGATTTTTAAGCTGCGTCGATCTGTGTTATCAGATTTGCGCTAGCTTAAAAATGCACCGAGATATCAACTGATATAAGTTCACACTTATATCCTCGATTTTCACCCTGAAGAATTAATTTTTTCGTTGAATAACATTGTCCATCGTCTTTGCCTTGAAAAAAGGAATCTAAAAACATCTACTTTTTGCTAAATTATTTTGAAATTTTTCGAAAAAATTTTTGTCAAAATGTTTTTGGAAGCAATGTTGAGTGTACATGGAAACTCAACATACACTAATGCATCATTTTTCAAACGATCATAACTAATTTTTGTATTAAGCGTTTCTCAATGTAGTATAGTGCATTCGATGCGGATTTTTAAGCTGCGTCGATCTGTGTTATCAGATTTGCGCTAGCTTAAAAATGCACCGATATATCAACTGATATAAGTTCACACTTATATCCTCGATTTTCACCCTGAAGAAATAATTTTTTCGTTGAATAACATTGTCCATCGTCTTTGCCTTGAAAAAAGGAATCTAAAAACATCTACTTTTTGCTAAATTATTTTGAAATTTTTCGAAAAAATTTTTGTCAAAATGTTTTTGGAAGCAATGTTGAGTGTACATGGAAACTCAACATACACTAATGCATCATTTTTCAAACGATCATAACTAATTCTTGTATTAAGCGTTTCTCAATGTAGTATAGTGCATTCGATGCGGATTTTTAAGCTGCGTCGATCTGTGTTATCAGATTTGCGCTAGCTTAAAAATGCACCGAGATATCAACTGATATAAGTTCACACTTATATCCTCGATTTTCACCCTGAAGAATTAATTTTTTCGTTGAATAACATTGTCCATCGTCTTTGCCTTGAAAAAAGGAATCTAAAAACATCTACTTTTTGCTAAATTATTTTGAAATTTTTCGAAAAAATTTTTGTCAAAATGTTTTTGGAAGCAATGTTGAGTGTACATGGAAACTCAACATACACTAATGCATCATTTTTCAAACGATCATAACTAATTTTTGTATTAAGCGTTTCTCAATGTAGTATAGTGCATTCGATGCGGATTTTTAAGCTGCGTCGATCTGTGTTATCAGATTTGCGCTAGCTTAAAAATGCACCGAGATATCAACTGATATAAGTTCACACTTATATCCTCGATTTTCACCCTGAAGAATTAATTTTTTCGTTGAATAACATTGTCCATCGTCTTTGCCTTGAAAAAAGGAATCTAAAAACATCTACTTTTTGCTAAATTATTTTGAAATTTTTCGAAAAAATTTTTGTCAAAATGTTTTTGGAAGCAATGTTGAGTGTACATGGAAACTCAACATACACTAATGCATCATTTTTCAAACGATCATAACTAATTTTTGTATTAAGCGTTTCTCAATGTAGTATAGTGCATTCGATGCGGTATTTTAAGCTGCGTCGATCTGTGTTATCAGATTTGCGCTAGCTTAAAAATGCACCGATATATCAACTGATATAAGTTCACACTTATATCCTCGATTTTCACCCTGAAGAAATAATTTTTTCGTTGAATAACATTGTCCATCGTCTTTGCCTTGAAAAAAGGAATCTAAAAACATCTAGTTTTTGCTAAATTATTTTGAAATTTTTCGAAAAAATTTTTGTCAAAATGTTTTTGGAAGCAATGTTGAGTGTACATGGAAACTCAACATACACTAATGCATCATTTTTCAAACGATCATAACTAATTCTTGTATTAAGCGTTTCTCAATGTAGTAAAGTGCATTCGATGCGGATTTTTAAGCTGCGTCGATCTGTGTTATCAGATTTGCGCTAGCTTAAAAATGCACCGAGATATCAACTGATATAAGTTCACACTTATATCCTCGATTTTCACCCTGAAGAATTAATTTTTTCGTTGAATAACATTGTCCATCGTCTTTGCCTTGAAAAAAGGAATCTAAAAACATCTACTTTTTGCTAAATTATTTTGAAATTTTTCGAAAAAATTTTTGTCAAAATGTTTTTGGAAGCAATGTTGAGTGTACATGGAAACTCAACATACACTAATGCATCATTTTTCAAACGATCATAACTAATTTTTGTATTAAGCGTTTCTCAATGTAGTATAGTGCATTCGATGCGGATTTTTAAGCTGCGTCGATCTGTGTTATCAGATTTGCGCTAGCTTAAAAATGCACCGAGATATCAACTGATATAAGTTCACACTTATATCCTCGATTTTCACCCTGAAGAATTAATTTTTTCGTTGAATAACATTGTCCATCGTCTTTGCCTTGAAAAAAGGAATCCAAAAACATCTACTTTTTGCTAAATTATTTTGAAATTTTTCGAAAAAATTTTTGTCAAAATGTTTTTGGAAGCAATGTTGAGTGTACATGGAAACTCAACATACACTAATGCATCATTTTTCAAACGATCATAACTAATTTTTGTATTAAGCGTTTCTCAATGTAGTATAGTGCATTCGATGCGGATTTTTAAGCTGCGTCGATCTGTGTTATCAGATTTGCGCTAGCTTAAAAATGCACCGAGATATCAACTGATATATGTTCACACTTATATCCTCGATTTTCACCCTGAAGAATTAATTTTTTCGTTGAATAACATTGTCCATCGTCTTTGCCTTGAAAAAAGGAATCTAAAAACATCTACTTTTTGCTAAATTATTTTGAAATTTTTCGAAAAAATTTTTGTCAAAATGTTTTTGGAAGCAATGTTGAGTGTACATGGAAACTCAACATACACTAATGCATCATTTTTCAAACGATCATAACTAATTTTTGTATTAAGCGTTTCTCAATGTAGTATAGTGCATTCGATGCGGATTTTTAAGCTGCGTCGATCTGTGTTATCAGATTTGCGCTAGCTTAAAAATGCACCGAGATATCAACTGATATAAGTTCACACTTATATCCTCGATTTTCACCCTGAAGAATTAATTTTTTCGTTGAATAACATTGTCCATCGTCTTTGCCTTGAAAAAAGGAATCCAAAAACATCTACTTTTTGCTAAATTATTTTGAAATTTTTCGAAAAAATTTTTGTCAAAATGTTTTTGGAAGCAATGTTGAGTGTACATGGAAACTCAACATACACTAATGCATCATTTTTCAAACGATCATAACTAATTTTTGTATTAAGCGTTTCTCAATGTAGTATAGTGCATTCGATGCGGATTTTTAAGCTGCGTCGATCTGTGTTATCAGATTTGCGCTAGCTTAAAAATGCACCGAGATATCAACTGATATAAGTTCACACTTATATCCTCGATTTTCACCCTGAAGAATTAATTTTTTCGTTGAATAACATTGTCCATCGTCTTTGCCTTGAAAAAAGGAATCTAAAAACATCTACTTTTTGCTAAATTATTTTGAAATTTTTCGAAAAAATTTTTGTCAAAATGTTTTTGGAAGCAATGTTGAGTGTACATGGAAACTCAACATACACTAATGCATCATTTTTCAAACGATCATAACTAATTTTTGTATTAAGCGTTTCTCAATGTAGTATAGTGCATTCGACGCGGATTTTTAAGCTGCGTCGATCTGTGTTATCAGATTTGCGCTAGCTTAAAAATGCACCGAGATATCAACTGATATAAGTTCACACTTATATCCTCGATTTTCACCCTGAAGAATTAATTTTTTCGTTGAATAACATTGTCCATCGTCTTTGCCTTAAAAAAAGGAATCTAAAAACATCTACTTTTTGCTAAATTATTTTGAAATTTTTCGAAAAAATTTTTGTCAAAATGTTTTTGGAAGCAATGTTGAGTGTACATGGAAACTCAACATACACTAATGCATCATTTTTCAAACGATCATAACTAATTTTTGTATTAAGCGTTTCTCCATGTAGTATAGTGCATTCGATGCGGTATTTTAAGCTGCGTCGATCTGTGTTATCAGATTTGCGCTAGCTTAAAAATGCACCGAGATATCAACTGATATAAGTTCACACTTATATCCTCGATTTTCACCCTGAAGAATTAATTTTTTCGTTGAATAACATTGTCCATCGTCTTTGCCTTGAAAAAAGGAATCTAAAAACATCTACTTTTTGCTAAATTATTTTGAAATTTTTCGAAAAAATTTTTGTCAAAATGTTTTTGGAAGCAATGTTGAGTGTACATGGAAACTCAACATACACTAATGCATCATTTTTCAAACGATCATAACTAATTCTTGTATTAAGCGTTTCTCAATGTAGTATAGTGCATTCGATGCGGATTTTTAAGCTGCGTCGATCTGTGTTATCAGATTTGCGCTAGCTTAAAAATGCACCGAGATATCAACTGATATAAGTTCACACTTATATCCTCGATTTTCACCCTGAAGAAATAATTTTTTCGTTGAATAACATTGTCCATCGTCTTTGCCTTGAAAAAAGGAATCTAAAAACATCTAGTTTTTGCTAAATTATTTTGAAATTTTTCGAAAAAATTTTTGTCAAAATGTTTTTGGAAGCAATGTTGAGTGTACATGGAAACTCAACATACACTAATGCATCATTTTTCAAACGATCATAACTAATTCTTGTATTAAGCGTTTCTCAATGTAGTATAGTGCATTCGATGCGGATTTTTAAGCTGCGTCGATCTGTGTTATCAGATTTGCGCTAGCTTAAAAATGCACCGAGATATCAACTGATATAAGTTCACACTTATATCCTCGATTTTCACCCTGAAGAATTAATTTTTTCGTTGAATAACATTGTCCATCGTCTTTGCCTTGAAAAAAGGAATCTAAAAACATCTACTTTTTGCTAAATTATTTTGAAATTTTTCGAAAAAATTTTTGTCAAAATGTTTTTGGAAGCAATGTTGAGTGTACATGGAAACTCAACATACACTAATGCATCATTTTTCAAACGATCATAACTAATTTTTGTATTAAGCGTTTCTCAATGTAGTATAGTGCATACGATGCGGATTTTTAAGCTGCGTCGATCTGTGTTATCAGATTTGCGCTAGCTTAAAAATGCACCGAGATATCAACTGATATAAGTTCACACTTATATCCTCGATTTTCACCCTGAAGAATTAATTTTTTCGTTGAATAACATTGTCCATCGTCTTTGCCTTGAAAAAAGGAATCCAAAAACATCTACTTTTTGCTAAATTATTTTGAAATTTTTCGAAAAAA
Organism: Auanema rhodensis; assembly: GCA_964057225.1. Taxonomy (NCBI): domain Eukaryota; kingdom Metazoa; phylum Nematoda; class Chromadorea; order Rhabditida; family Rhabditidae; genus Auanema; species Auanema rhodense. Next base: position 1,232,445 of record OZ059895.1, read on the forward strand.
TTTTTGTCAAAATGTTTTTGGAAGCAATGTTGAGTGTACATGGAAACTCAACATACACTAATGCATCATTTTTCAAACGATCATAACTAATTTTTGTATTAAGCGTTTCTCAATGTAGTATAGTGCATTCGATGCGGATTTTTAAGCTGCGTCGATCTGTGTTATCAGATTTGCGCTAGCTTAAAAATGCACCGAGATATCAACTGATATATGTTCACACTTATATCCTCGATTTTCACCCTGAAGAATTAATTTTTTCGTTGAATAACATTGTCCATCGTCTTTGCCTTGAAAAAAGGAATCTAAAAACATCTACTTTTTGCTAAATTATTTTGAAATTTTTCGAAAAAATTTTTGTCAAAATGTTTTTGGAAGCAATGTTGAGTGTACATGGAAACTCAACATACACTAATGCATCATTTTTCAAACGATCATAACTAATTTTTGTATTAAGCGTTTCTCAATGTAGTATAGTGCATTCGATGCGGATTTTTAAGCTGCGTCGATCTGTGTTATCAGATTTGCGCTAGCTTAAAAATGCACCGAGATATCAACTGATATAAGTTCACACTTATATCCTCGATTTTCACCCTGAAGAATTAATTTTTTCGTTGAATAACATTGTCCATCGTCTTTGCCTTGAAAAAAGGAATCCAAAAACATCTACTTTTTGCTAAATTATTTTGAAATTTTTCGAAAAAATTTTTGTCAAAATGTTTTTGGAAGCAATGTTGAGTGTACATGGAAACTCAACATACACTAATGCATCATTTTTCAAACGATCATAACTAATTTTTGTATTAAGCGTTTCTCAATGTAGTATAGTGCATTCGATGCGGATTTTTAAGCTGCGTCGATCTGTGTTATCAGATTTGCGCTAGCTTAAAAATGCACCGAGATATCAACTGATATATGTTCACACTTATATCCTCGATTTTCACCCTGAAGAATTAATTTTTTCGTTGAATAACATTGTCCATCGTCTTTGCCTTGAAAAAAGGAATCTAAAAACATCTACTTTTTGCTAAATTATTTTGAAATTTTTCGAAAAAATTTTTGTCAAAATGTTTTTGGAAGCAATGTTGAGTGTACATGGAAACTCAACATACACTAATGCATCATTTTTCAAACGATCATAACTAATTTTTGTATTAAGCGTTTCTCAATGTAGTATAGTGCATTCGATGCGGATTTTTAAGCTGCGTCGATCTGTGTTATCAGATTTGCGCTAGCTTAAAAATGCACCGAGATATCAACTGATATAAGTTCACACTTATATCCTCGATTTTCACCCTGAAGAATTAATTTTTTCGTTGAATAACATTGTCCATCGTCTTTGCCTTGAAAAAAGGAATCCAAAAACATCTACTTTTTGCTAAATTATTTTGAAATTTTTCGAAAAAATTTTTGTCAAAATGTTTTTGGAAGCAATGTTGAGTGTACATGGAAACTCAACATACACTAATGCATCATTTTTCAAACGATCATAACTAATTTTTGTATTAAGCGTTTCTCAATGTAGTATAGTGCATACGATGCGGATTTTTAAGCTGCGTCGATCTGTGTTATCAGATTTGCGCTAGCTTAAAAATGCACCGAGATATCAACTGATATAAGTTCACACTTATATCCTCGATTTTCACCCTGAAGAATTAATTTTTTCGTTGAATAACATTGTCCATCGTCTTTGCCTTGAAAAAAGGAATCCAAAAACATCTACTTTTTGCTAAATTATTTTGAAATTTTTCGAAAAAATTTTTGTCAAAATGTTTTTGGAAGCAATGTTGAGTGTACATGGAAACTCAACATACACTAATGCATCATTTTTCAAACGATCATAACTAATTTTTGTATTAAGCGTTTCTCAATGTAGTATAGTGCATTCGATGCGGATTTTTAAGCTGCGTCGATCTGTGTTATCAGATTTGCGCTAGCTTAAAAATGCACCGAGATATCAACTGATATATGTTCACACTTATATCCTCGATTTTCACCCTGAAGAATTAATTTTTTCGTTGAATAACATTGTCCATCGTCTTTGCCTTGAAAAAAGGAATCTAAAAACATCTACTTTTTGCTAAATTATTTTGAAATTTTTCGAAAAAATTTTTGTCAAAATGTTTTTGGAAGCAATGTTGAGTGTACATGGAAACTCAACATACACTAATGCATCATTTTTCAAACGATCATAACTAATTTTTGTATTAAGCGTTTCTCAATGTAGTATAGTGCATTCGATGCGGATTTTTAAGCTGCGTCGATCTGTGTTATCAGATTTGCGCTAGCTTAAAAATGCACCGAGATATCAACTGATATAAGTTCACACTTATATCCTCGATTTTCACCCTGAAGAATTAATTTTTTCGTTGAATAACATTGTCCATCGTCTTTGCCTTGAAAAAAGGAATCCAAAAACATCTACTTTTTGCTAAATTATTTTGAAATTTTTCGAAAAAATTTTTGTCAAAATGTTTTTGGAAGCAATGTTGAGTGTACATGGAAACTCAACATACACTAATGCATCATTTTTCAAACGATCATAACTAATTTTTGTATTAAGCGTTTCTCAATGTAGTATAGTGCATTCGATGCGGATTTTTAAGCTGCGTCGATCTGTGTTATCAGATTTGCGCTAGCTTAAAAATGCACCGAGATATCAACTGATATAAGTTCACACTTATATCCTCGATTTTCACCCTGAAGAATTAATTTTTTCGTTGAATAACATTGTCCATCGTCTTTGCCTTGAAAAAAGGAATCTAAAAACATCTACTTTTTGCTAAATTATTTTGAAATTTTTCGAAAAAATTTTTGTCAAAATGTTTTTGGAAGCAATGTTGAGTGTACATGGAAACTCAACATACACTAATGCATCATTTTTCAAACGATCATAACTAATTTTTGTATTAAGCGTTTCTCAATGTAGTATAGTGCATTCGACGCGGATTTTTAAGCTGCGTCGATCTGTGTTATCAGATTTGCGCTAGCTTAAAAATGCACCGAGATATCAACTGATATAAGTTCACACTTATATCCTCGATTTTCACCCTGAAGAATTAATTTTTTCGTTGAATAACATTGTCCATCGTCTTTGCCTTAAAAAAAGGAATCTAAAAACATCTACTTTTTGCTAAATTATTTTGAAATTTTTCGAAAAAATTTTTGTCAAAATGTTTTTGGAAGCAATGTTGAGTGTACATGGAAACTCAACATACACTAATGCATCATTTTTCAAACGATCATAACTAATTTTTGTATTAAGCGTTTCTCCATGTAGTATAGTGCATTCGATGCGGTATTTTAAGCTGCGTCGATCTGTGTTATCAGATTTGCGCTAGCTTAAAAATGCACCGAGATATCAACTGATATAAGTTCACACTTATATCCTCGATTTTCACCCTGAAGAATTAATTTTTTCGTTGAATAACATTGTCCATCGTCTTTGCCTTGAAAAAAGGAATCTAAAAACATCTACTTTTTGCTAAATTATTTTGAAATTTTTCGAAAAAATTTTTGTCAAAATGTTTTTGGAAGCAATGTTGAGTGTACATGGAAACTCAACATACACTAATGCATCATTTTTCAAACGATCATAACTAATTTTTGTATTAAGCGTTTCTCAATGTAGTATAGTGCATTCGATGCGGATTTTTAAGCTGCGTCGATCTGTGTTATCAGATTTGCGCTAGCTTAAAAATGCACCGAGATATCAACTGATATAAGTTCACACTTATATCCTCGATTTTCACCCTGAAGAATTAATTTTTGCGTTGAATAACATTGTCCATCGTCTTTGCCTTGAAAAAAGGAATCCAAAAACATCTACTTTTTGCTAAATTATTTTGAAATTTTTCGAAAAAATTTTTGTCAAAATGTTTTTGGAAGCAATGTTGAGTGTACATGGAAACTCAACATACACTAATGCATCATTTTTCAAACGATCATAACTAATTCTTGTATTAAGCGTTTCTCAATGTAGTATAGTGCATTCGATGCGGATTTTTAAGCTGCGTCGATCTGTGTTATCAGATTTGCGCTAGCTTAAAAATGCACCGAGATATCAACTGATATAAGTTCACACTTATATCCTCGATTTTCACCCTGAAGAATTAATTTTTTCGTTGAATAACCTTGTCCATCGTCTTTGCCTTGAAAAAAGGAATCTAAAAACATCTACTTTTTGCTAAATTATTTTGAAATTTTTCGAAAAAATTTTTGTCAAAATGTTTTTGGAAGCAATGTTGAGTGTACATGGAAACTCAACATACACTAATGCATCATTTTTCAAACGATCATAACTAATTTTTGTATTAAGCGTTTCTCCATGTAGTATAGTGCATTCGATGCGGTATTTTAAGCTGCGTCGATCTGTGTTATCAGATTTGCGCTAGCTTAAAAATGCACCGAGATATCAACTGATATAAGTTTACACTTATATCCTCGATTTTCACCCTGAAGAATTAATTTTTTCGTTGAATAACATTGTCCATCGTCTTTGCCTTGAAAAAAGGAATCCAAAAACATCTACTTTTTGCTAAATTATTTTGAAATTTTTCGAAAACATTTTTGTCAAAATGTTTTTGGAAGCAATGTTGAGTGTACATGGAAACTCAACATACACTAATGCATCATTTTTCAAACGATCATAACTAATTTTTGTATTAAGCGTTTCTCCATGTAGTATAGTGCATTCGATGCGGTATTTTAAGCTGCGTCGATATGTGTTATCAGATTTGCGCTAGCTTAAAAATGCACCGAGATATCAACTGATATAAGTTCACACTTATATCCTCGATTTTCACCCTGAAGAATTAATTTTTTCGTTGAATAACCTTGTCCATCGTCTTTGCCTTGAAAAAAGGAATCTAAAAACATCTACTTTTTGCTAAATTATTTTGAAATTTTTCGAAAAAATTTTTGTCAAAATGTTTTTGGAAGCAATGTTGAGTGTACATGGAAACTCAACATACACTAATGCATCATTTTTCAAACGATCATAACTAATTTTTGTATTAAGCGTTTCTCCATGTAGTATAGTGCATTCGATGCGGTATTTTAAGCTGCGTCGATCTGTGTTATCAGATTTGCGCTAGCTTAAAAATGCACCGAGATATCAACTGATATAAGTTTACACTTATATCCTCGATTTTCACCCTGAAGAATTAATTTTTTCGTTGAATAACATTGTCCATCGTCTTTGCCTTGAAAAAAGGAATCCAAAAACATCTACTTTTTGCTAAATTATTTTGAAATTTTTCGAAAAAATTTTTGTCAAAATGTTTTTGGAAGCAATGTTGAGTGTACATGGAAACTCAACATACACTAATGCATCATTTTTCAAACGATCATAACTAATTTTTGTATTAAGCGTTTCTCCATGTAGTATAGTGCATTCGATGCGGTATTTTAAGCTGCGTCGATCTGTGTTATCAGATTTGCGCTAGCTTAAAAATGCACCGAGATATCAACTGATATAAGTTTACACTTATATCCTCGATTTTCACCCTGAAGAATTAATTTTTTCGTTGAATAACATTGTCCATCGTCTTTGCCTTGAAAAAAGGAATCCAAAAACATCTCTTTTTTGCTAAATTATTTTGAAATTTTTCGAAAAAATTTTTGTCAAAATGTTTTTGGAAGCAATGTTGAGTGTACATGGAAACTCAACATACACTAATGCATCATTTTTCAAACAATCATAACTAAATTGTGTAATAAGCGTTTCTCAATGTAGTATAGTGCATTCGATGCGGATTTTTAAGCTGCGTCGATCTGTGTTATCAGATTTGCGCTAGCTTAAAAATGCACCGAGATATCAACTGATATAAGTTCACACTTATATCCTCGATTTTCACCCTGAAGAATTAATTTTTTCGTTGAATAACCTTGTCCATCGTCTTTGCCTTGAAAAAAGGAATCTAAAAACATCTACTTTTTGCTAAATTATTTTGAAATTTTTCGAAAAAATTTTTGTCAAAATGTTTTTGGAAGCAATGTTGAGTGTACATGGAAACTCAACATACACTAATGCATCATTTTTCAAACGATCATAACTAATTTTTGTATTAAGCGTTTCTCCATGTAGTATAGTGCATTCGATGCGGTATTTTAAGCTGCGTCGATCTGTGTTATCAGATTTGCGCTAGCTTAAAAATGCACCGAGATATCAACTGATATAAGTTTACACTTATATCCTCGATTTTCACCCTGAAGAATTAATTTTTTCGTTGAATAACATTGTCCATCGTCTTTGCCTTGAAAAAAGGAATCCAAAAACATCTACTTTTTGCTAAATTATTTTGAAATTTTTCGAAAACATTTTTGTCAAAATGTTTTTGGAAGCAATGTTGAGTGTACATGGAAACTCAACATACACTAATGCATCATTTTTCAAACAATCATAACTAAATTGTGTAATAAGCGTTTCTCAATGTAGTATAGTGCATTCGATGCGGATTTTTAAGCTGCGTCGATCTGTGTTATCAGATTTGCGCTAGCTTAAAAATGCACCGAGATATCAACTGATATAAGTTCACACTTATATCCTCGATTTTCACCCTGAAGAATTAATTTTTTTGTTGAATAACATCGTCCATCGTCTTTGCCTTGAAAAATGGAATCTAAAAACATCTACTTTTTGCTAAATTATTTTGAAATTTTTCGAAAAAATTTTTGTCAAAATGTTTTTGGAAGCAATGTTGAGTGTACATGGAAACTCAACATACACTAATGCATCATTTTTCAAACGATCATAACTAATTTTTGTATCAAGCGTTTCTCGATGTAGTATAGTGCATTCGATGCGGATTTTTAAGCTGCGTCGATCTGTGTTATCAGATTTGCGCTAGCTTAAAAATGCACCGAGATATCAACTGATATATGTTCACACTTATATCCTCGATTTTCACCCTGAAGAATTAATTTTTTCGTTGAATAACATTGTCCATCGTCTTTGCCTTGAAAAAAGGAATCTAAAAACATCTACTTTTTGCTAAATTATTTTGAAATTTTTCGAAAAAATTTTTGTCAAAATGTTTTTGGAAGCAATGTTGAGTGTACATGGAAACTCAACATACACTAATGCATCATTTTTCAAACGATCATAACTAATTTTTGTATTAAGCGTTTCTCCATGTAGTATAGTGCATTCGATGCGGTATTTTAAGCTGCGTCGATCTGTGTTATCAGATTTGCGCTAGCTTAAAAATGCACCGAGATATCAACTGATATAAGTTTACACTTATATCCTCGATTTTCACCCTGAAGAATTAATTTTTTCGTTGAATAACATTGTCCATCGTCTTTGCCTTGAAAAAAGGAATCCAAAAACATCTACTTTTTGCTAAATTATTTTGAAATTTTTCGAAAACATTTTTGTCAAAATGTTTTTGGAAGCAATGTTGAGTGTACATGGAAACTCAACATACACTAATGCATCATTTTTCAAACGATCATAACTAATTTTTGTATTAAGCGTTTCTCCATGTAGTATAGTGCATTCGATGCGGTATTTTAAGCTGCGTCGATCTGTGTTATCAGATTTGCGCTAGCTTAAAAATGCACCGAGATATCAACTGATATAAGTTTACACTTATATCCTCGATTTTCACCCTGAAGAATTAATTTTTTCGTTGAATAACATTGTCCATCGTCTTTGCCTTGAAAAAAGGAATCCAAAAACATCTACTTTTTGCTAAATTATTTTGAAATTTTTCGAAAAAATTTTTGTCAAAATGTTTTTGGAAGCAATGTTGAGTGTACATGGAAACTCAACATACACTAATGCATCATTTTTCAAACAATCATAACTAAATTGTGTAATAAGCGTTTCTCAATGTAGTATAGTGCATTCGATGCGGATTTTTAAGCTGCGTCGATCTGTGTTATCAGATTTGCGCTAGCTTAAAAATGCACCGAGATATCAACTGATATAAGTTCACACTTATATCCTCGATTTTCACCCTGAAGAATTAATTTTTTTGTTGAATAACATCGTCCATCGTCTTTGCCTTGAAAAATGGAATCTAAAAACATCTACTTTTTGCTAAATTATTTTGAAATTTTTCGAAAAAATTTTTGTCAAAATGTTTTTGGAAGCAATGTTGAGTGTACATGGAAACTCAACATACACTAATGCATCATTTTTCAAACGATCATAACTAATTTTTGTATCAAGCGTTTCTCGATGTAGTATAGTGCATTCGATGCGGATTTTTAAGCTGCGTCGATCTGTGTTATCAGATTTGCGCTAGCTTAAAAATGCACCGAGATATCAACTGATATATGTTCACACTTATATCCTCGATTTTCACCCTGAAGAATTAATTTTTTCGTTGAATAACATTGTCCATCGTCTTTGCCTTGAAAAAAGGAATCTAAAAACATCTACTTTTTGCTAAATTATTTTGAAATTTTTCGAAAAAATTTTTGTCAAAATGTTTTTGGAAGCAATGTTGAGTGTACATGGAAACTCAACATACACTAATGCATCATTTTTCAAACGATCATAACTAATTTTTGTATTAAGCGTTTCTCCATGTAGTATAGTGCATTCGATGCGGTATTTTAAGCTGCGTCGATCTGTGTTATCAGATTTGCGCTAGCTTAAAAATGCACCGAGATATCAACTGATATAAGTTTACACTTATATCCTCGATTTTCACCCTGAAGAATTAATTTTTTCGTTGAATAACATTGTCCATCGTCTTTGCCTTGAAAAAAGGAATCCAAAAACATCTACTTTTTGCTGAATTATTTTGAAATTTTTCGAAAAAATTTTTGTCAAAATGTTTTTGGAAGCAATGTTGAGTGTACATGGAAACTCAACATACACTAATGCATCATTTTTCAAACGATCATAACTAATTTTTGTATTAAGCGTTTCTCCATGTAGTATAGTGCATTCGATGCGGTATTTTAAGCTGCGTCGATCTGTGTTATCAGATTTGCGCTAGCTTAAAAATGCACCGAGATATCAACTGATATAAGTTTACACTTATATCCTCGATTTTCACCCTGAAGAATTAATTTTTTCGTTGAATAACATTGTCCATCGTCTTTGCCTTGAAAAAAGGAATCCAAAAACATCTACTTTTTGCTAAATTATTTTGAAATTTTTCGAAAAAATTTTTGTCAAAATGTTTTTGGAAGCAATGTTGAGTGTACATGGAAACTCAACATACACTAATGCATCATTTTTCAAACAATCATAACTAAATTGTGTAATAAGCGTTTCTCAATGTAGTATAGTGCATTCGATGCGGATTTTTAAGCTGCGTCGATCTGTGTTATCAGATTTGCGCTAGCTTAAAAATGCACCGAGATATCAACTGATATAAGTTCACACTTATATCCTCGATTTTCACCCTGAAGAATTAATTTTTTTGTTGAATAACATCGTCCATCGTCTTTGCCTTGAAAAATGGAATCTAAAAACATCTACTTTTTGCTAAATTATTTTGAAATTTTTCGAAAAAATTTTTGTCAAAATGTTTTTGGAAGCAATGTTGAGTGTACATGGAAACTCAACATACACTAATGCATCATTTTTCAAACGATCATAACTAATTTTTGTATCAAGCGTTTCTCGATGTAGTATAGTGCATTCGATGCGGATTTTTAAGCTGCGTCGATCTGTGTTATCAGATTTGCGCTAGCTTAAAAATGCACCGAGATATCAACTGATATATGTTCACACTTATATCCTCGATTTTCACCCTGAAGAATTAATTTTTTCGTTGAATAACATTGTCCATCGTCTTTGCCTTGAAAAAAGGAATCTAAAAACATCTACTTTTTGCTAAATTATTTTGAAATTTTTCGAAAAAATTTTTGTCAAAATGTTTTTGGAAGCAATGTTGAGTGTACATGGAAACTCAACATACACTAATGCATCATTTTTCAAACGATCATAACTAATTTTTGTATTAAGCGTTTTTCAATGTAGTATAGTGCATTCGATGCGGATTTTTAAGCTGCGTCGATCTGTGTTATCAGATTTGCGCTAGCTTAAAAATGCACCGAGATATCAACTGATATAAGTTCACACTTATATCCTCGATTTTCACCCTGAAGAATTAATTTTTTCGTTGAATAACATTGTCCATCGTCTTTGCCTTGAAAAAAGGAATCTAAAAACATCTACTTTTTGCTAAATTATTTTGAAATTTTTCGAAAAAATTTTTGTCAAAATGTTTTTGGAAGCAATGTTGAGTGTACATGGAAACTCAACATACACTAATGCATCATTTTTCAAACGATCATAACTAATTCTTGTATTAAGCGTTTCTCAATGTAGTATAGTGCATTCGATGCGGATTTTTAAGCTGCGTCGATCTGTGTTATCAGATTTGCGCTAGCTTAAAAATGCACCGAGATATCAACTCAGATTTGCGCTAGCTTAAAAATGCACCGAGATATCAACTGATATAAGTTCACACTTATATCCTCGATTTTCACCCTGAAGAATTAATTTTTTCGTTGAATAACATTGTCCATCGTCTTTGCCTTGAAAAAAGGAATCTGAAAACATCTACTTTTTGCTAAATTATTTTGAAATTTTTCGAAAAAATTTTTGTCAAAATGTTTTTGGAAGCAATGTTGAGTGTACATGGAAACTCAACATACACTAATGCATCATTTTTCAAACGATCATAACTAATTTTTGTATTAAGCGTTTCTCAATTTAGTATAGTGCATTCGATGCGGATTTTTAAGCTGCGTCGATCTGTGTTATCAGATTTGCGCTAGCTGAAAAATGCACCGAGATATCAACTGATATAAGTTCACACTTATATCCTCGATTTTCACCCTGAAGAATTAATTTTTTCGTTGAATAACATTGTCCATCGTCTTTGCCTTGAAAAAAGGAATCTAAAAACATCTACTTTTTGCTAAATTATTTTGAAATTTTTCGAAAAAATTTTTGTCAAAATGTTTTTGGAAGCAATGTTGAGTGTACATGGAAACTCAACATACACTAATGCATCATTTTTCAAACGATCATAACTAATTTTTGTATTAAGCGTTTCTCGATGTAGTATAGTGCATTCGATGCGGATTTTTAAGCTGCGTCGTTCTGTGTTATCAGATTTGCGCTAGCTTAAAAATGCACCGAGATATCAACTGATATAAGTTCACACATATATCCTCGATTTTCACCCTGAAGAATTAATTTTTTCGTTGAATAACATTGTCCATCGTCTTTGCCTTGAAAAAAAGAATCTAAAAACATCTACTTTTTGCTAAATTATTTTGAAATTTTTCGAAAAAATTTTTGTCAAAATGTTTTTGGAAGCAATGTTGAGTGTACATGGAAACTCAACATACACTAATGCATCATTTTTCAAACGATCATAACTTATTTTTGTATTAAGCGTTTCTCGATGTAGTATAGTGCATTCGATGCGGATTTTCAAGCTGCGTCGTTCTGTGTTATCAGATTTGCGCTAGCTTAAAAATGCACCGAGATATCAACTGATATAAGTTCACACATATATCCTCGATTTTCACCCTGAAGAATTAATTTTTTCGTTGAATAACATTGTCCATCGTCTTTGCCTTGAAAAAAAGAATCTAAAAACATCTACTTTTTGCTAAATTATTTTGAAATTTTTCGAAAAAATTTTTGTCAAAATGTTTTTGGAAGCAATGTTGAGTGTACATGGAAACTCAACATACACTAATGCATCATTTTTCAAACGATCATAATTAATTTTTGTATTAAGCGTTTCTCAATGTAGTATAGTGCAATCGATGCGGATTTTTAAGCTGCGTCGTTCTGTGTTATCAGATTTGCGCTAGCTTAAAAATGCACCGAGATATCAACTGATATAAGTTCACACATATATCCTCGATTTTCACCCTGAAGAATTAATTTTTTCGTTGAATAACATTGTCCATCGTCTTTGCCTTGAAAAAAAGAATCTAAAAACATCTACTTTTTGCTAAATTATTTTGAAATTTTTCGAAAAAATTTTTGTCAAAATGTTTTTGGAAGCAATGTTGAGTGTACATGGAAACTCAACATACACTAATGCATCATTTTTCAAACGATCATAATTAATTTTTGTATTAAGCGTTTCTCAATGTAGTATAGTGCAATCGATGCGGATTTTTAAGCTGCGTCGATCTGTGTTATCAGATTTGCGCTAGCTTAAAAATGCACCGAGATATCAACTGATATAAGTTCACACATATATCCTCGATTTTCACCCTGAAGAATTAATTTTTTCGTTGAATAACATTGTCCATCGTCTTTGCCTTGAAAAAAAGAATCTAAAAACATCTACTTTTTGCTAAATTATTTTGAAATTTTTCGAAAAAATTTTTGTCAAAATGTTTTTGGAAGCAATGTTGAGTGTACATGGAAACTCAACATACACTAATGCATCATTTTTCAAACGATCATAATTAATTTTTGTATTAAGCGTTTCTCAATGTAGTATAGTGCATTCGATGCGGATTTTTAAGCTGCGTCGATCTGTGTTATCAGATTTGCGCTAGCTTAAAAATGCACCGAGATATCAACTGATATAAGTTCACACTTATATCCTCGATTTTCACCCTGAAGAATTAATTTTTTCGTTGAATAACATTGTCCATCGTCTTTGCCTTGAAAAAAGGAATCTGAAAACATCTACTTTTAGCTAAATTATTTTGAAATTTTTCGAAAAAATTTTTGTCAAAATGTTTTTGGAAGCAATGTTGAGTGTACATGGAAACTCAACATACACTAATGCATCATTTTTCAAACGATCAGAACTAATTTTTGTATTAAGCGTTTCTCAATTTAGTATAGTGCATTCGATGCGGATTTTTAAGCTGCGTCGATCTGTGTTATCAGATTTGCGCTAGCTGAAAAATGCACCGAGATATCAACTGATATAAGTTCACACTTATATCCTCGATTTTCACCCTGAAGAATTAATTTTTTCGTTGAATAACATTGTCCATCGTCTTTGCCTTGAAAAAAGGAATCTAAAAACATCTACTTTTTGCTAAATTATTTTGAAATTTTTCGAAAAAATTTTTGTCAAAATGTTTTTGGAAGCAATATTGAGTGTACATGGAAACTCAACATACACTAATGCATCATTTTTCAAACGATCATAACTAATTTTTGTATTAAGCGTTTCTCAATGTAGTATAGTGCATTCGATGCGGATTTTTAAGCTGCGTCGATCTGTGTTATCAGATTTGCGCTAGCTTAAAAATGCACCGAGATATCAACTGATATAAGTTCACACTTATATCCTCGATTTTCACCCTGAAGAATTAATTTTTTCGTTGAATAACATTGTCCATCGTCTTTGCCTTGAAAAAAGGAATCTAAAAACATCTACTTTTTGCTAAATTATTTTGAAATTTTTCGAAAAAATTTTTGTCAAAATGTTTTTGGAAGCAATGTTGAGTGTACATGGAAACTCAACATACACTAATGCATCATTTTTCAAACGATCATAACTAATTTTTGTATTAAGCGTTTCTCAATGTAGTATAGTGCATTCGATGCGGATTTTTAAGCTGCGTCGATCTGTGTTATCAGATTTGCGCTAGCTTAAAAATGCACCGAGATATCAACTGATATAAGTTCACACTTATATCCTCGATTTTCACTTTTTCTTTTTTTTTCTTTTCTTTTTTTCTTTCTTTTTTTCAAGGCAAAGACGATGGACAATGTTATTCAACGAAAAAATTAATTCTTCAGGGTGAAAATCGAGGATATAAGTGTGAACTTATATCAGTTGATATCTCGGTGCATTTTTAAGCTAGCGCAAATCTGATAACACAGATCGACGCAGCTTAAAAATCCGCATCGAATGCACTATACTACATTGAGAAACGCTTAATACAAAAATTAATTATGATCGTTTGAAAAATGATGCATTAGTGTATGTTGAGTTTCCATGTACACTCAACATTGCTTCCAAAAACATTTTGACAAAAATTTTTTCGAAAAATTTCAAAATAATTTAGCAAAAAGTAGATGTTTTTAGATTCTTTTTTTCAAGGCAAAGACGATGGACAATGTTATTCAACGAAAAAATTAATTCTTCAGGGTGAAAATCGAGGATATAAGTGTGAACTTATATCAGTTGATATCTCGGTGCATTTTTCAGCTAGCGCAAATCTGATAACACAGATCGACGCAGCTTAAAAATCCGCATCGAATGCACTATACTAAATTGAGAAACGCTTAATACAAAAATTAGTTCTGATCGTTTGAAAAATGATGCATTAGTGTATGTTGAGTTTCCATGTACACTCAACATTGCTTCCAAAAACATTTTGACAAAAATTTTTTCGAAAAATTTCAAAATAATTTAGCTAAAAGTAGATGTTTTCAGATTCCTTTTTTCAAGGCAAAGACGATGGACAATGTTATTCAACGAAAAAATTAATTCTTCAGGGTGAAAATCGAGGATATAAGTGTGAACTTATATCAGTTGATATCTCGGTGCATTTTTAAGCTAGCGCAAATCTGATAACACAGATCGACGCAGCTTAAAAATCCGCATCGAATGCACTATACTACATTGAGAAACGCTTAATACAAAAATTAATTATGATCGTTTGAAAAATGATGCATTAGTGTATGTTGAGTTTCCATGTACACTCAACATTGCTTCCAAAAACATTTTGACAAAAATTTTTTCGAAAAATTTCAAAATAATTTAGCAAAAAGTAGATGTTTTTAGATTCTTTTTTTCAAGGCAAAGACGATGGACAATGTTATTCAACGAAAAAATTAATTCTTCAGGGTGAAAATCGAGGATATATGTGTGAACTTATATCAGTTGATATCTCGGTGCATTTTTAAGCTAGCGCAAATCTGATAACACAGATCGACGCAGCTTAAAAATCCGCATCGATTGCACTATACTACATTGAGAAACGCTTAATACAAAAATTAATTATGATCGTTTGAAAAATGATGCATTAGTGTATGTTGAGTTTCCATGTACACTCAACATTGCTTCCAAAAACATTTTGACAAAAATTTTTTCGAAAAATTTCAAAATAATTTAGCAAAAAGTAGATGTTTTTAGATTCTTTTTTTCAAGGCAAAGACGATGGACAATGTTATTCAACGAAAAAATTAATTCTTCAGGGTGAAAATCGAGGATATATGTGTGAACTTATATCAGTTGATATCTCGGTGCATTTTTAAGCTAGCGCAAATCTGATAACACAGAACGACGCAGCTTGAAAATCCGCATCGAATGCACTATACTACATCGAGAAACGCTTAATACAAAAATAAGTTATGATCGTTTGAAAAATGATGCATTAGTGTATGTTGAGTTTCCATGTACACTCAACATTGCTTCCAAAAACATTTTGACAAAAATTTTTTCGAAAAATTTCAAAATAATTTAGCAAAAAGTAGATGTTTTTAGATTCTTTTTTTCAAGGCAAAGACGATGGACAATGTTATTCAACGAAAAAATTAATTCTTCAGGGTGAAAATCGAGGATATATGTGTGAACTTATATCAGTTGATATCTCGGTGCATTTTTAAGCTAGCGCAAATCTGATAACACAGAACGACGCAGCTTAAAAATCCGCATCGAATGCACTATACTACATCGAGAAACGCTTAATACAAAAATTAGTTATGATCGTTTGAAAAATGATGCATTAGTGTATGTTGAGTTTCCATGTACACTCAACATTGCTTCCAAAAACATTTTGACAAAAATTTTTTCGAAAAATTTCAAAATAATTTAGCAAAAAGTAGATGTTTTTAGATTCCTTTTTTCAAGGCAAAGACGATGGACAATGTTATTCAACGAAAAAATTAATTCTTCAGGGTGAAAATCGAGGATATAAGTGTGAACTTATATCAGTTGATATCTCGGTGCATTTTTCAGCTAGCGCAAATCTGATAACACAGATCGACGCAGCTTAAAAATCCGCATCGAATGCACTATACTAAATTGAGAAACGCTTAATACAAAAATTAGTTATGATCGTTTGAAAAATGATGCATTAGTGTATGTTGAGTTTCCATGTACACTCAACATTGCTTCCAAAAACATTTTGACAAAAATTTTTTCGAAAAATTTCAAAATAATTTAGCAAAAAGTAGATGTTTTCAGATTCCTTTTTTCAAGGCAAAGACGATGGACAATGTTATTCAACGAAAAAATTAATTCTTCAGGGTGAAAATCGAGGATATAAGTGTGAACTTATATCAGTTGATATCTCGGTGCATTTTTAAGCTAGCGCAAATCTGATAACACAGATCGACGCAGCTTAAAAATCCGCATCGAATGCACTATACTAAATTGAGAAACGCTTAATACAAAAATTAATTATGATCGTTTGAAAAATGATGCATTAGTGTATGTTGAGTTTCCATGTACACTCAACATTGCTTCCAAAAACATTTTGACAAAAATTTTTTCGAAAAATTTCAAAATAATTTAGCAAAAAGTAGATGTTTTTAGATTCCTTTTTTCAAGGCAAAGACGATGGACAATGTTATTCAACGAAAAAATTAATTCTTCAGGGTGAAAATCGAGGATATATGTGTGAACTTATATCAGTTGATATCTCGGTGCATTTTTCAGCTAGCGCAAATCTGATAACACAGAACGACGCAGCTTAAAAATCCGCATCGAATGCACTATACTACATTGAGAAACGCTTAATACAAAAATTAGTTATGATCGTTTGAAAAATGATGCATTAGTGTATGTTGAGTTTCCATGTACACTCAACATTGCTTCCAAAAACATTTTGACAAAAATTTTTTCGAAAAATTTCAAAATAATTTAGCAAAAAGTAGATGTTTTTAGATTCCTTTTTTCAAGGCAAAGACGATGGACAATGTTATTCAACGAAAAAATTAATTCTTCAGGGTGAAAATCGAGGATATAAGTGTGAACTTATATCAGTTGATATCTCGGTGCATTTTTCAGCTAGCGCAAATCTGATAACACAGATCGACGCAGCTTAAAAATCCGCATCGAATGCACTATACTAAATTGAGAAACGCTTAATACAAAAATTAGTTCTGATCGTTTGAAAAATGATGCATTAGTGTATGTTGAGTTTCCATGTACACTCAACATTGCTTCCAAAAACATTTTGACAAAAATTTTTTCGAAAAATTTCAAAATAATTTAGCAAAAAGTAGATGTTTTCAGATTCCTTTTTTCAAGGCAAAGACGATGGACAATGTTATTCAACGAAAAAATTAATTCTTCAGGGTGAAAATCGAGGATATAAGTGTGAACTTATATCAGTTGATATCTCGGTGCATTTTTAAGCTAGCGCAAATCTGATAACACAGATCGACGCAGCTTAAAAATCCGCATCGAATGCACTATACTACATTGAGAAACGCTTAATACAAAAATTAGTTATGATCGTTTGAATGCGGATTTTTAAGCTGCGTCGATCTGTGTTATCAGATTTGCGCTAGCTGAAAAATGCACCGAGATATCAACTGATATAAGTTCACACTTATATCCTCGATTTTCACCCTGAAGAATTAATTTTTTCGTTGAATAACATTGTCCATCGTCTTTGCCTTGAAAAAAGGAATCTAAAAACATCTACTTTTTGCTAAATTATTTTGAAATTTTTCGAAAAAATTTTTGTCAAAATGTTTTTGGAAGCAATGTTGAGTGTACATGGAAACTCAACATACACTAATGCATCATTTTTCAAACGATCATAACTAATTTTTGTATTAAGCGTTTCTCAATGTAGTATAGTGCATTCGATGCGGATTTTTAAGCTGCGTCGTTCTGTGTTATCAGATTTGCGCTAGCTGAAAAATGCACCGAGATATCAACTGATATAAGTTCACACATATATCCTCGATTTTCACCCTGAAGAATTAATTTTTTCGTTGAATAACATTGTCCATCGTCTTTGCCTTGAAAAAAGGAATCTAAAAACATCTACTTTTTGCTAAATTATTTTGAAATTTTTCGAAAAAATTTTTGTCAAAATGTTTTTGGAAGCAATGTTGAGTGTACATGGAAACTCAACATACACTAATGCATCATTTTTCAAACGATCATAATTAATTTTTGTATTAAGCGTTTCTCAATTTAGTATAGTGCATTCGATGCGGATTTTTAAGCTGCGTCGATCTGTGTTATCAGATTTGCGCTAGCTTAAAAATGCACCGAGATATCAACTGATATAAGTTCACACTTATATCCTCGATTTTCACCCTGAAGAATTAATTTTTTCGTTGAATAACATTGTCCATCGTCTTTGCCTTGAAAAAAGGAATCTGAAAACATCTACTTTTTGCTAAATTATTTTGAAATTTTTCGAAAAAATTTTTGTCAAAATGTTTTTGGAAGCAATGTTGAGTGTACATGGAAACTCAACATACACTAATGCATCATTTTTCAAACGATCATAACTAATTTTTGTATTAAGCGTTTCTCGATGTAGTATAGTGCATTCGATGCGGATTTTTAAGCTGCGTCGTTCTGTGTTATCAGATTTGCGCTAGCTTAAAAATGCACCGAGATATCAACTGATATAAGTTCACACATATATCCTCGATTTTCACCCTGAAGAATTAATTTTTTCGTTGAATAACATTGTCCATCGTCTTTGCCTTGAAAAAAAGAATCTAAAAACATCTACTTTTTGCTAAATTATTTTGAAATTTTTCGAAAAAATTTTTGTCAAAATGTTTTTGGAAGCAATGTTGAGTGTACATGGAAACTCAACATACACTAATGCATCATTTTTCAAACGATCATAACTTATTTTTGTATTAAGCGTTTCTCGATGTAGTATAGTGCATTCGATGCGGATTTTCAAGCTGCGTCGTTCTGTGTTATCAGATTTGCGCTAGCTTAAAAATGCACCGAGATATCAACTGATATAAGTTCACACATATATCCTCGATTTTCACCCTGAAGAATTAATTTTTTCGTTGAATAACATTGTCCATCGTCTTTGCCTTGAAAAAAAGAATCTAAAAACATCTACTTTTTGCTAAATTATTTTGAAATTTTTCGAAAAAATTTTTGTCAAAATGTTTTTGGAAGCAATGTTGAGTGTACATGGAAACTCAACATACACTAATGCATCATTTTTCAAACGATCATAATTAATTTTTGTATTAAGCGTTTCTCAATGTAGTATAGTGCATTCGATGCGGATTTTTAAGCTGCGTCGATCTGTGTTATCAGATTTGCGCTAGCTTAAAAATGCACCGAGATATCAACTGATATAAGTTCACACATATATCCTCGATTTTCACCCTGAAGAATTAATTTTTTCGTTGAATAACATTGTCCATCGTCTTTGCCTTGAAAAAAAGAATCTAAAAACATCTACTTTTTGCTAAATTATTTTGAAATTTTTCGAAAAAATTTTTGTCAAAATGTTTTTGGAAGCAATGTTGAGTGTACATGGAAACTCAACATACACTAATGCATCATTTTTCAAACGATCATAATTAATTTTTGTATTAAGCGTTTCTCAATGTAGTATAGTGCATTCGATGCGGATTTTTAAGCTGCGTCGATCTGTGTTATCAGATTTGCGCTAGCTTAAAAATGCACCGAGATATCAACTGAT
This sequence comes from Auanema rhodensis, assembly GCA_964057225.1. Lineage (NCBI taxonomy): Eukaryota > Metazoa > Nematoda > Chromadorea > Rhabditida > Rhabditidae > Auanema > Auanema rhodense. The sequence goes on from OZ059895.1 coordinate 1,252,014, forward strand.
ATAAGTTCACACTTATATCCTCGATTTTCACCCTGAAGAATTAATTTTTTCGTTGAATAACATTGTCCATCGTCTTTGCCTTGAAAAAAGGAATCTGAAAACATCTACTTTTAGCTAAATTATTTTGAAATTTTTCGAAAAAATTTTTGTCAAAATGTTTTTGGAAGCAATGTTGAGTGTACATGGAAACTCAACATACACTAATGCATCATTTTTCAAACGATCAGAACTAATTTTTGTATTAAGCGTTTCTCAATTTAGTATAGTGCATTCGATGCGGATTTTTAAGCTGCGTCGATCTGTGTTATCAGATTTGCGCTAGCTGAAAAATGCACCGAGATATCAACTGATATAAGTTCACACTTATATCCTCGATTTTCACCCTGAAGAATTAATTTTTTCGTTGAATAACATTGTCCATCGTCTTTGCCTTGAAAAAAGGAATCTAAAAACATCTACTTTTTGCTAAATTATTTTGAAATTTTTCGAAAAAATTTTTGTCAAAATGTTTTTGGAAGCAATGTTGAGTGTACATGGAAACTCAACATACACTAATGCATCATTTTTCAAACGATCATAACTAATTTTTGTATTAAGCGTTTCTCAATGTAGTATAGTGCATTCGATGCGGATTTTTAAGCTGCGTCGATCTGTGTTATCAGATTTGCGCTAGCTTAAAAATGCACCGAGATATCAACTGATATAAGTTCACACTTCTATCCTCGATTTTCACCCTGAAGAATTAATTTTTTCGTTGAATAACATTGTCCATCGTCTTTGCCTTGAAAAAAGGAATCTGAAAACATCTACTTTTAGCTAAATTATTTTGAAATTTTTCGAAAAAATTTTTGTCAAAATGTTTTTGGAAGCAATGTTGAGTGTACATGGAAACTCAACATACACTAATGCATCATTTTTCAAACGATCAGAACTAATTTTTGTATTAAGCGTTTCTCAATTTAGTATAGTGCATTCGATGCGGATTTTTAAGCTGCGTCGATCTGTGTTATCAGATTTGCGCTAGCTGAAAAATGCACCGAGATATCAACTGATATAAGTTCACACTTATATCCTCGATTTTCACCCTGAAGAATTAATTTTTTCGTTGAATAACATTGTCCATCGTCTTTACCTTGAAAAAAGGAATCTAAAAACATCTACTTTTTGCTAAATTATTTTGAAATTTTTCGAAAAAATTTTTGTCAAAATGTTTTTGGAAGCAATGTTGAGTGTACATGGAAACTCAACATACACTAATGCATCATTTTTCAAACGATCATAACTAATTTTTGTATTAAGCGTTTCTCAATGTAGTATAGTGCATTCGATGCGGATTTTTAAGCTGCGTCGATCTGTGTTATCAGATTTGCGCTAGCTTAAAAATGCACCGAGATATCAACTGATATAAGTTCACACTTATATCCTCGATTTTCACCCTGAAGAATTAATTTTTTCGTTGAATAACATTGTCCATCGTCTTTGCCTTGAAAAAAGGAATCTAAAAACATCTACTTTTTGCTAAATTATTTTGAAATTTTTCGAAAAAATTTTTGTCAAAATGTTTTTGGAAGCAATGTTGAGTGTACATGGAAACTCAACATACACTAATGCATCATTTTTCAAACGATCATAATTAATTTTTGTATTAAGCGTTTCTCAATTTAGTATAGTGCATTCGATGCGGATTTTTAAGCTGCGTCGATCTGTGTTATCAGATTTGCGCTAGCTTAAAAATGCACCGAGATATCAACTGATATAAGTTCACACTTATATCCTCGATTTTCACCCTGAAGAATTAATTTTTTCGTTGAATAACATTGTCCATCGTCTTTGCCTTGAAAAAAAGAATCTAAAAACATCTACTTTTTGCTAAATTATTTTGAAATTTTTCGAAAAAATTTTTGTCAAAATGTTTTTGGAAGCAATGTTGAGTGTACATGGAAACTCAACATACACTAATGCATCATTTTTCAAACGATCATAACTATTTTTTGTATTAAGCGTTTCTCAATGTAGTATAGTGCATTCGATGCGGATTTTTAAGCTGCGTCGATCTGTGTTATCAGATTTGCGCTAGCTTAAAAATGCACCGAGATATCAACTGATATAAGTTCACACTTATATCCTCGATTTTCACCCTGAAGAATTAATTTTTTCGTTGAATAACATTGTCCATCGTCTTTGCCTTGAAAAAAGGAATCTAAAAACATCTACTTTTTGCTAAATTATTTTGAAATTTTTCGAAAAAATTTTTGTCAAAATGTTTTTGGAAGCAATGTTGAGTGTACATGGAAACTCAACATACACTAATGCATCATTTTTCAAACGATCATAATTAATTTTTGTATTAAGCGTTTCTCAATTTAGTATAGTGCATTCGATGCGGATTTTTAAGCTGCGTCGATCTGTGTTATCAGATTTGCGCTAGCTTAAAAATGCACCGAGATATCAACTGATATAAGTTCACACTTATATCCTCGATTTTCACCCTGAAGAATTAATTTTTTCGTTGAATAACATTGTCCATCGTCTTTGCCTTGAAAAAAAGAATCTAAAAACATCTACTTTTTGCTAAATTATTTTGAAATTTTTCGAAAAAATTTTTGTCAAAATGTTTTTGGAAGCAATGTTGAGTGTACATGGAAACTCAACATACACTAATGCATCATTTTTCAAACGATCATAACTATTTTTTGTATTAAGCGTTTCTCAATGTAGTATAGTGCATTCGATGCGGATTTTTAAGCTGCGTCGATCTGTGTTATCAGATTTGCGCTAGCTTAAAAATGCACCGAGATATCAACTGATATAAGTTCACACTTATATCCTCGATTTTCACCCTGAAGAATTAATTTTTTCGTTGAATAACATTGTCCATCGTCTTTGCCTTGAAAAAAGGAATCTGAAAACATCTACTTTTTGCTAAATTATTTTGAAATTTTTCGAAAAAATTTTTGTCAAAATGTTTTTGGAAGCAATGTTGAGTGTACATGGAAACTCAACATACACTAATGCATCATTTTTCAAACGATCAGAACTAATTTTTGTATTAAGCGTTTCTCAATTTAGTATAGTGCATTCGATGCGGATTTTTAAGCTGCGTCGATCTGTGTTATCAGATTTGCGCTAGCTGAAAAATGCACCGAGATATCAACTGATATAAGTTCACACTTATATCCTCGATTTTCACCCTGAAGAATTAATTTTTTTGTTGAATAACATTGTCCATCGTCTTTGCCTTGAAAAAAGGAATCTAAAATCATCTACTTTTTGCTAAATTATCTTGAAATTTTTCGAAAAAATTTTTGTCAAAATGTTTTTGGAAGCAATGTTGAGTGTACATGGAAACTCAACATACACTAATGCATCATTTTTCAAACGATCAGAACTAATTTTTGTATTGAGCGTTTCTCAATTTAGTATAGTGCATTCGATGCGGATTTGTAAGCTGCGTCGATCTGTGTTATCAGATTTGCGCTAGCTTAAAAATGCACCGAGATATCAACTGATATAAGTTCACACTTATATCCTCGATTTTCACCCTGAAGAATTAATTTTTTCGTTGAATAACATTGTCCATCGTCTTTGCCTTGAAAAAAGGAAACTGAAAACATCTACTTTTTGCTAAATTATTTTGAAATTTTTCGAAAAAATTTTTGTCAAAATGTTTTTGGAAGCAATGTTGAGTGTACATGGAAACTCAACATACACTAATGCATCATTTTTCAAACGATCAGAACTAATTTTTGTATTAAGCGTTTCTCAATTTAGTATAGTGCATTCGATGCGGATTTTTAAGCTGCGTCGATCTGTGTTATCAGATTTGCGCTAGCTTAAAAATGCACCGAGATATCAACTGATATAAGTTCACACTTATATCCTCGATTTTCACCCTGAAGAATTAATTTTTTCGTTGAATAACATTGTCCATCGTCTTTGCCTTGAAAAAAGGAATCTAAAAACATCTACTTTTTGCTAAATTATTTTGAAATTTTTCGAAAAAATTTTTGTCAAAATGTTTTTGGAAGCAATGTTGAGTGTACATGGAAACTCAACATACACTAATGCATCATTTTTCAAACGATCATAACTAATTTTTGTATTAAGCGTTTCTCAATGTAATATAGTGCATTCGATGCGGATTTTTAAGCTGCGTCGTTCTGTGTTATCAGATTTGCGCTAGCTGAAAAATGCACCGAGATATCAACTGATATAAGTTCACACATATATCCTCGATTTTCACCCTGAAGAATTAATTTTTTCGTTGAATAACATTGTCCATCGTCTTTGCCTTGAAAAAAGGAATCTGAAAACATCTACTTTTTGCTAAATTATTTTGAAATTTTTCGAAAAAATTTTTGTCAAAATGTTTTTGGAAGCAATGTTGAGTGTACATGGAAACTCAACATACACTAATGCATCATTTTTCAAACGATCATAATTAATTTTTGTATTAAGCGTTTCTCAATTTAGTATAGTGCATTCGATGCGGATTTTTAAGCTGCGTCGATCTGTGTTATCAGATTTGCGCTAGCTTAAAAATGCACCGAGATATCAACTGATATAAGTTCACACTTATATCCTCGATTTTCACCCTGAAGAATTAATTTTTTCGTTGAATAACATTGTCCATCGTCTTTGCCTTGAAAAAAGGAATCTGAAAACATCTACTTTTTGCTAAATTATTTTGAAATTTTTCGAAAAAATTTTTGTCAAAATGTTTTTGGAAGCAATGTTGAGTGTACATGGAAACTCAACATACACTAATGCATCATTTTTCAAACGATCATAACTAATTTTTGTATTAAGCGTTTCTCAATTTAGTATAGTGCATTCGATGCGGATTTTTAAGCTGCGTCGATCTGTGTTATCAGATTTGCGCTAGCTGAAAAATGCACCGAGATATCAACTGATATAAGTTCACACTTATATCCTCTATTTTCACCCTGAAGAATTAATTTTTTCGTTGAATAACATTGTCCATCGTCTTTGCCTTGAAAAAAGGAATCTAAAAACATCTACTTTTTGCTAAATTATTTTGAAATTTTTCGAAAAAATTTTTGTCAAAATGTTTTTGGAAGCAATGTTGAGTGTACATGGAAACTCAACATACACTAATGCATCATTTTTCAAACGATCAGAACTAATTTTTGTATTAAGCGTTTCTCAATTTAGTATAGTGCATTCGATGCGGATTTTTAAGCTGCGTCGATCTGTGTTATCAGATTTGCGCTAGCTGAAAAATGCACCGAGATATCAACTGATATAAGTTCACACTTATATCCTCGATTTTCACCCTGAAGAATTAATTTTTTCGTTGAATAACATTGTCCATCGTCTTTGCCTTGAAAAAAGGAATCTAAAAACATCTACTTTTTGCTAAATTATTTTGAAATTTTTCGAAAAAATTTTTGTCAAAATGTTTTTGGAAGCAATGTTGAGTGTACATGGAAACTCAACATACACTAATGCATCATTTTTCAAACGATCATAACTAATTTTTGTATTAAGCGTTTCTCAATGTAGTATAGTGCATTCGATGCGGATTTTTAAGCTGCGTCGATCTGTGTTATCAGATTTGCGCTAGCTTAAAAATGCACCGAGATATCAACTGATATAAGTTCACACTTATATCCTTGATTTTCACCCTGAAGAATTAATTTTTTCGTTGAATAACATTGTCCATCGTCTTTGCCTTGAAAAAAGGAATCTAAAAACATCTACTTTTTGCTAAATTATTTTGAAAATTTTCGAAAAAATTTTTGTCAAAATGTTTTTGGAAGCAATGTTGAGTGTACATGGAAACTCAACATACACTAATGCATCATTTTTCAAACGATCATAATTAATTTTTGTATTAAGCGTTTCTCAATTTAGTATAGTGCATTCGATGCGGATTTTTAAGCTGCGTCGATCTGTGTTATCAGATTTGCGCTAGCTTAAAAATGCACCGAGATATCAACTGATATAAGTTCACACTTATATCCTCGATTTTCACCCTGAAGAATTAATTTTTTCGTTGAATAACATTGTCCATCGTCTTTGCCTTGAAAAAAGGAATCTAAAAACATCTACTTTTTGCTAAATTATTTTGAAATTTTTCGAAAAAATTTTTGTCAAAATGTTTTTGGAAGCAATGTTGAGTGTACATGGAAACTCAACATACACTAATGCATCATTTTTCAAACGATCATAATTAATTTTTGTATTAAGCGTTTCTCAATTTAGTATAGTGCATTCGATGCGGATTTTTAAGCTGCGTCGATCTGTGTTATCAGATTTGCGCTAGCTTAAAAATGCACCGAGATATCAACTGATATAAGTTCACACTTATATCCTCGATTTTCACCCTGAAGAATTAATTTTTTCGTTGAATAACATTGTCCATCGTCTTTGCCTTGAAAAAAGGAATCTGAAAACATCTACTTTTTGCTAAATTATTTTGAAATTTTTCGAAAAAATTTTTGTCAAAATGTTTTTGGAAGCAATGTTGAGTGTACATGGAAACTCAACATACACTAATGCATCATTTTTCAAACGATCATAACTAATTTTTGTATTAAGCGTTTCTCAATTTAGTATAGTGCATTCGATGCGGATTTTTAAGCTGCGTCGATCTGTGTTATCAGATTTGCGCTAGCTGAAAAATGCACCGAGATATCAACTGATATAAGTTCACACTTATATCCTCTATTTTCACCCTGAAGAATTAATTTTTTCGTTGAATAACATTGTCCATCGTCTTTGCTTTGAAAAAAGGAATCTAAAAACATCTACTTTTTGCTAAATTATTTTGAAATTTTTCGAAAAAATTTTTGTCAAAATGTTTTTGGAAGCAATGTTGAGTGTACATGGAAACTCAACATACACTAATGCATCATTTTTCAAACGATCAGAACTAATTTTTGTATTAAGCGTTTCTCAATTTAGTATAGTGCATTCGATGCGGATTTTTAAGCTGCGTCGATCTGTGTTATCAGATTTGCGCTAGCTGAAAAATGCACCGAGATATCAACTGATATAAGTTCACACTTATATCCTCGATTTTCACTCTGAAGAATTAATTTTTTCGTTGAATAACATTGTCCATCGTCTTTGCCTTGAAAAAAGGAATCTAAAAACATCTACTTTTTGCTAAATTATTTTGAAATTTTTCGAAAAAATTTTTGTCAAAATGTTTTTGGAAGCAATGTTGAGTGTACATGGAAACTCAACATACACTAATGCATCATTTTTCAAACGATCATAACTAATTTTTGTATTAAGCGTTTCTCGATGTAGTATAGTGCATTCGATGCGGATTTTTAAGCTGCGTCGTTCTGTGTTATCAGATTTGCGCTAGCTTAAAAATGCACCGAGATATCAACTGATATAAGTTCACACTTATATCCTTGATTTTCACCCTGAAGAATTAATTTTTTCGTTGAATAACATTGTCCATCGTCTTTGCCTTGAAAAAAGGAATCTAAAAACATCCACTTTTTGCTAAATTATTTTGAAAATTTTCGAAAAAATTTTTGTCAAAATGTTTTTGGAAGCAATGTTGAGTGTACATGGAAACTCAACATACACTAATGCATCATTTTTCAAACGATCATAATTAATTTTTGTATTAAGCGTTTCTCAATTTAGTATAGTGCATTCGATGCGGATTTTTAAGCTGCGTCGATCTGTGTTATCAGATTTGCGCTAGCTTAAAAATGCACCGAGATATCAACTGATATAAGTTCACACTTATATCCTCGATTTTCACCCTGAAGAATTAATTTTTTCGTTGAATAACAATGTCCATCGTCTTTGCCTTGAAAAAAAGAATCTAAAAACATCTACTTTTTGCTAAATTATTTTGAAATTTTTCGAAAAAATTTTTGTCAAAATGTTTTTGGAAGCAATGTTGAGTGTACATGGAAACTCAACATACACTAATGCATCATTTTTCAAACGATCACAACTAATTTTTGTATTGAGCGTTTCTCAATGTAGTATAGTGCATTCGATGCGGATTTTTAAGCTGCGTCGATCTGTGTTATCAGATTTGCGCTAGCTTAAAAATGCACCGAGATATCAACTGATATAAGTTCACACTTATATCCTCGATTTTCACCCTGAAGAATTAATTTTTTCGTTGAATAACATTGTCCATCGTCTTTGCCTTGAAAAAAGGAATCTGAAAACATCTACTTTTTGCTAAATTATTTTGAAATTTTTCGAAAAAATTTTTGTCAAAATGTTTTTGGAAGCAATGTTGAGTGTACATGGAAACTCAACATACACTAATGCATCATTTTTCAAACGATCAGAACTAATTTTTGTATTAAGCGTTTCTCAATTTAGTATAGTGCATTCGATGCGGATTTTTAAGCTGCGTCGATCTGTGTTATCAGATTTGCGCTAGCTGAAAAATGCACCGAGATATCAACTGATATAAGTTCACACTTATATCCTCGATTTTCACCCTGAAGAATTAATTTTTTTGTTGAATAACATTGTCCATCGTCTTTGCCTTGAAAAAAGGAATCTAAAATCATCTACTTTTTGCTAAATTATCTTGAAATTTTTCGAAAAAATTTTTGTCAAAATGTTTTTGGAAGCAATGTTGAGTGTACATGGAAACTCAACATACACTAATGCATCATTTTTCAAACGATCATAATTAATTTTTGTATTAAGCGTTTCTCAATGTAGTATAGTGCATTCGATGCGGATTTTTAAGCTGCGTCGATCTGTGTTATCAGATTTGCGCTAGCTTAAAAATGCACCGAGATATCAACTGATATAAGTTCACACTTATATCCTCGATTTTCACCCTGAAGAATTAATTTTTTCGTTGAATAACATTGTCCATCGTCTTTGCCTTGAAAAAAAGAATCTAAAAACATCTACTTTTTGCTAAATTATTTTGAAATTTTTCGAAAAAATTTTTGTCAAAATGTTTTTGGAAGCAATGTTGAGTGTACATGGAAACTCAACATACACTAATGCATCATTTTTCAAACGATCAGAACTAATTTTTGTATTAAGCGTTTCTCAATTTAGTATAGTGCATTCGATGCGGATTTTTAAGCTGCGTCGATCTGTGTTATCAGATTTGCGCTAGCTGAAAAATGCACCGAGATATCAACTGATATAAGTTCACACTTATATCCTCGATTTTCACTCTGAAGAATTAATTTTTTCGTTGAATAACATTGTCCATCGTCTTTGCCTTGAAAAAAGGAATCTAAAAACATCTACTTTTTGCTAAATTATTTTGAAATTTTTCGAAAAAATTTTTGTCAAAATGTTTTTGGAAGCAATGTTGAGTGTACATGGAAACTCAACATACACTAATGCATCATTTTTCAAACGATCATAACTAATTTTTGTATTAAGCGTTTCTCGATGTAGTATAGTGCATTCGATGCGGATTTTTAAGCTGCGTCGTTCTGTGTTATCAGATTTGCGCTAGCTTAAAAATGCACCGAGATATCAACTGATATAAGTTCACACTTATATCCTTGATTTTCACCCTGAAGAATTAATTTTTTCGTTGAATAACATTGTCCATCGTCTTTGCCTTGAAAAAAGGAATCTAAAAACATCCACTTTTTGCTAAATTATTTTGAAAATTTTCGAAAAAATTTTTGTCAAAATGTTTTTGGAAGCAATGTTGAGTGTACATGGAAACTCAACATACACTAATGCATCATTTTTCAAACGATCATAATTAATTTTTGTATTAAGCGTTTCTCAATTTAGTATAGTGCATTCGATGCGGATTTTTAAGCTGCGTCGATCTGTGTTATCAGATTTGCGCTAGCTTAAAAATGCACCGAGATATCAACTGATATAAGTTCACACTTATATCCTCGATTTTCACCCTGAAGAATTAATTTTTTCGTTGAATAACAATGTCCATCGTCTTTGCCTTGAAAAAAAGAATCTAAAAACATCTACTTTTTGCTAAATTATTTTGAAATTTTTCGAAAAAATTTTTGTCAAAATGTTTTTGGAAGCAATGTTGAGTGTACATGGAAACTCAACATACACTAATGCATCATTTTTCAAACGATCATAATTAATTTTTGTATTAAGCGTTTCTCAATGTAGTATAGTGCATTCGATGCGGATTTTTAAGCTGCGTCGATCTGTGTTATCAGATTTGCGCTAGCTTAAAAATGCACCGAGATATCAACTGATATAAGTTCACACTTATATCCTCGATTTTCACCCTGAAGAATTAATTTTTTCGTTGAATAACATTGTCCATCGTCTTTGCCTTGAAAAAAAGAATCTAAAAACATCTACTTTTTGCTAAATTATTTTGAAATTTTTCGAAAAAATTTTTGTCAAAATGTTTTTGGAAGCAATGTTGAGTGTACATGGAAACTCAACATACACTAATGCATCATTTTTCAAACGATCAGAACTAATTTTTGTATTAAGCGTTTCTCAATTTAGTATAGTGCATTCGATGCGGATTTTTAAGCTGCGTCGATCTGTGTTATCAGATTTGCGCTAGCTGAAAAATGCACCGAGATATCAACTGATATAAGTTCACACTTATATCCTCGATTTTCACTCTGAAGAATTAATTTTTTCGTTGAATAACATTGTCCATCGTCTTTGCCTTGAAAAAAGGAATCTAAAAACATCTACTTTTTGCTAAATTATTTTGAAATTTTTCGAAAAAATTTTTGTCAAAATGTTTTTGGAAGCAATGTTGAGTGTACATGGAAACTCAACATACACTAATGCATCATTTTTCAAACGATCATAACTAATTTTTGTATTAAGCGTTTCTCGATGTAGTATAGTGCATTCGATGCGGATTTTTAAGCTGCGTCGTTCTGTGTTATCAGATTTGCGCTAGCTTAAAAATGCACCGAGATATCAACTGATATAAGTTCACACTTATATCCTTGATTTTCACCCTGAAGAATTAATTTTTTCGTTGAATAACATTGTCCATCGTCTTTGCCTTGAAAAAAGGAATCTAAAAACATCCACTTTTTGCTAAATTATTTTGAAAATTTTCGAAAAAATTTTTGTCAAAATGTTTTTGGAAGCAATGTTGAGTGTACATGGAAACTCAACATACACTAATGCATCATTTTTCAAACGATCATAATTAATTTTTGTATTAAGCGTTTCTCAATTTAGTATAGTGCATTCGATGCGGATTTTTAAGCTGCGTCGATCTGTGTTATCAGATTTGCGCTAGCTTAAAAATGCACCGAGATATCAACTGATATAAGTTCACACTTATATCCTCGATTTTCACCCTGAAGAATTAATTTTTTCGTTGAATAACAATGTCCATCGTCTTTGCCTTGAAAAAAAGAATCTAAAAACATCTACTTTTTGCTAAATTATTTTGAAATTTTTCGAAAAAATTTTTGTCAAAATGTTTTTGGAAGCAATGTTGAGTGTACATGGAAACTCAACATACACTAATGCATCATTTTTCAAACGATCACAACTAATTTTTGTATTGAGCGTTTCTCAATGTAGTATAGTGCATTCGATGCGGATTTTTAAGCTGCGTCGATCTGTGTTATCAGATTTGCGCTAGCTTAAAAATGCACCGAGATATCAACTGATATAAGTTCACACTTATATCCTCGATTTTCACCCTGAAGAATTAATTTTTTCGTTGAATAACATTGTCCATCGTCTTTGCCTTGAAAAAAGGAATCTGAAAACATCTACTTTTTGCTAAATTATTTTGAAATTTTTCGAAAAAATTTTTGTCAAAATGTTTTTGGAAGCAATGTTGAGTGTACATGGAAACTCAACATACACTAATGCATCATTTTTCAAACGATCAGAACTAATTTTTGTATTAAGCGTTTCTCAATTTAGTATAGTGCATTCGATGCGGATTTTTAAGCTGCGTCGATCTGTGTTATCAGATTTGCGCTAGCTGAAAAATGCACCGAGATATCAACTGATATAAGTTCACACTTATATCCTCGATTTTCACCCTGAAGAATTAATTTTTTTGTTGAATAACATTGTCCATCGTCTTTGCCTTGAAAAAAGGAATCTAAAATCATCTACTTTTTGCTAAATTATCTTGAAATTTTTCGAAAAAATTTTTGTCAAAATGTTTTTGGAAGCAATGTTGAGTGTACATGGAAACTCAACATACACTAATGCATCATTTTTCAAACGATCATAATTAATTTTTGTATTAAGCGTTTCTCAATGTAGTATAGTGCATTCGATGCGGATTTTTAAGCTGCGTCGATCTGTGTTATCAGATTTGCGCTAGCTTAAAAATGCACCGAGATATCAACTGATATAAGTTCACACTTATATCCTCGATTTTCACCCTGAAGAATTAATTTTTTCGTTGAATAACATTGTCCATCGTCTTTGCCTTGAAAAAAAGAATCTAAAAACATCTACTTTTTGCTAAATTATTTTGAAATTTTTCGAAAAAATTTTTGTCAAAATGTTTTTGGAAGCAATGTTGAGTGTACATGGAAACTCAACATACACTAATGCATCATTTTTCAAACGATCATAATTAATTTTTGTATTAAGCGTTTCTCAATGTAGTATAGTGCATTCGATGCGGATTTTTAAGCTGCGTCGATCTGTGTTATCAGATTTGCGCTAGCTTAAAAATGCACCGAGATATCAACTGATATAAGTTCACACTTATATCCTCGATTTTCACCCTGAAGAATTGATTTTTTCGTTGAAAAACATTGTCCATCGTCTTTGCCTTAAAAAAAGGAATCTAAAAACATCTACTTTTTGCTAAATTATCTTGAAATTTTTCGAAAAAATTTTTGGAAGCAATGTTGAGTGTACATGGAAACTCAACATACACTAATGCATCATTTTTCAAACGATCATAATTAATTTTTGTATTAAGCGTTTCTCAATGTAGTATAGTGCAATCGATGCGGATTTTTAAGCTGCGTCGATCTGTGTTATCAGATTTGCGCTAGCTTAAAAATGCACCGAGATATCAACTGATATAAGTTCACACTTATATCCTCGATTTTCACCCTGAAGAATTAATTTTTTCGTTGAATAACATTGTCCATCGTCTTTGCCTTGAAAAAAAGAATCTAAAAACATCTACTTTTTGCTAAATTATTTTGAAATTTTTCGAAAAAATTTTTGTCAAAATGTTTTTGGAAGCAATGTTGAGTGTACATGGAAACTCAACATACACTAATGCATCATTTTTCAAACGATCATAACTAATTTTTGTATTAAGCGTTTCTCAATGTAGTATAGTGCATTCGATGCGGATTTTTAAGCTGCGTCGATCTGTGTTATCAGATTTCGCTAGCTTAAAAATGCACCGAGATATCAACTGATATAAGTTCACACTTATATCCTCGATTTTCACCCTGAAGAATTAATTTTTTCGTTGAATAACATTGTCCATCGTCGTTGCCTTGAAAAAAGGAATCTGAAAACATCTACTTTTTGCTAAATTATTTTGAAATTTTTCGAAAAAATTTTTGTCAAAATGTTTTTGGAAGCAATGTTGAGTGTACATGGAAACTCAACATACACTAATGCATCATTTTTCAAACGATCAGAACTAATTTTTGTATTAAGCGTTTCTCAATTTAGTATAGTGCATTCGATGCGGATTTTTAAGCTGCGTCGATCTGTGTTATCAGATTTGCGCTAGCTGAAAAATGCACCGAGATATCAACTGATATAAGTTCACACTTATATCCTCGATTTTCACCCTGAAGAATTAATTTTTTCGTTGAATAACATTGTCCATCGTCTTTGCTTTGAAAAAAGGAATCTAAAAACATCTACTTTTTGCTAAATTATCTTGAAATTTTTCGAAAAAATTTTTGTCAAAATGTTTTTGGAAGCAATGTTGAGTGTACATGGAAACTCAACATACACTAATGCATCATTTTTCAAACGATCATAATTAATTTTTGTATTAAGCGTTTCTCAATGTAGTATAGTGCAATCGATGCGGATTTTTAAGCTGCGTCGATCTGTGTTATCAGATTTGCGCTAGCTTAAAAATGCACCGAGATATCAACTGATATAAGTTCACACTTATATCTTCGATTTTCACCCTGAAGAATTAATTTTTTTGTTGAATAACATTGTCCATCGTCTTTGCCTTGAAAAAAGGAATCTAAAAACATCTACTTTTTGCTAAATTATCTTGAAATTTTTCGAAAAAATTTTTGTCAAAATGTTTTTGGAAGCAATGTTGAGTGTACATGGAAACTCAACATACACTAATGCATCATTTTTCAAACGATCATAATTAATTTTTGTATTAAGCGTTTCTCAATGTAGTATAGTGCAATCGATGCGGATTTTTAAGCTGCGTCGATCTGTGTTATCAGATTTGCGCTAGCTTAAAAATGCACCGAGATATCAACTGATATAAGTTCACACATATATCCTCGATTTTCACCCTGAAGAATTAATTTTTTTGTTGAATAACATTGTCCATCGTCTTTGCCTTGAAAAAAAGAATCTAAAAACATCTACTTTTTGCTAAATTATTTTGAAATTTTTCGAAAAAATTTTTGTCAAAATGTTTTTGGAAGCAATGTTGAGTGTACATGGAAACTCAACATACACTAATGCATCATTTTTCAAACGATCATAATTAATTTTTGTATTAAGCGTTTCTCAATGTAGTATAGTGCATTCGATGCGGATTTTTAAGCTGCGTCGATCTGTGTTATCAGATTTGCGCTAGCTTAAAAATGCACCGAGATATCAACTGATATAAGTTCACACTTATATCCTCGATTTTCACCCTGAAGAATTAATTTTTTCGTTGAATAACATTGTCCATCGTCGTTGCCTTGAAAAAAGGAATCTGAAAACATCTACTTTTTGCTAAATTATTTTGAAATTTTTCGAAAAAATTTTTGTCAAAATGTTTTTGGAAGCAATGTTGAGTGTACATGGAAACTCAACATACACTAATGCATCATTTTTCAAACGATCAGAACTAATTTTTGTATTAAGCGTTTCTCAATTTAGTATAGTGCATTCGATGCGGATTTTTAAGCTGCGTCGATCTGTGTTATCAGATTTGCGCTAGCTGAAAAATGCACCGAGATATCAACTGATATAAGTTCACACTTATATCCTCGATTTTCACCCTGAAGAATTAATTTTTTCGTTGAATAACATTGTCCATCGTCTTTGCCTTGAAAAAAGGAATCTAAAAACATCTACTTTTTGCTAAATTATTTTGAAATTTTTCGAAAAAATTTTTGTCAAAATGTTTTTGGAAGCAATGTTGAGTGTACATGGAAACTCAACATACACTAATGCATCATTTTTCAAACGATCATAACTAATTTTTGTATTAAGCGTTTCTCGATGTAGTATAGTGCATTCGATGCGGATTTTTAAGCTGCGTCGTTCTGTGTTATCAGATTTGCGCTAGCTTAAAAATGCACCGAGATATCAACTGATATAAGTTCACACATATATCCTCGATTTTCACCCTGAAGAATTAATTTTTTCGTTGAATAACATTGTCCATCGTCTTTGCCTTGAAAAAAAGAATCTAAAAACATCTACTTTTTGCTAAATTATTTTGAAATTTTTCGAAAAAATTTTTGTCAAAATGTTTTTGGAAGCAATGTTGAGTGTACATGGAAACTCAACATACACTAATGCATCATTTTTCAAACGATCATAATTAATTTTTGTATTAAGCGTTTCTCAATGTAGTATAGTGCATTCGATGCGGATTTTTAAGCTGCGTCGATCTGTGTTATCAGATTTGCGCTAGCTTAAAAATGCACCGAGATATCAACTGATATAAGTTCACACTTATATCCTCGATTTTCACCCTGAAGAATTAATTTTTTTGTTGAATAACATTGTCCATCGTCTTTGCCTTGAAAAAAAGAATCTAAAAACATCTACTTTTTGCTAAATTATCTTGAAATTTTTCGAAAAAATTTTTGTCAAAATGTTTTTGGAAGCAATGTTGAGTGTACATGGAAACTCAACATACACTAATGCATCATTTTTCAAACGATCATAATTAATTTTTGTATTAAGCGTTTCTCAATGTAGTATAGTGCATTCGATGCGGATTTTTAAGCTGCGTCGATCTGTGTTATCAGATTTGCGCTAGCTTAAAAATGCACCGAGATATCAACTGATATAAGTTCACACTTATATCCTCGATTTTCACCCTGAAGAATTAATTTTTTCGTTGAATAACATTGTCCATCGTCTTTGCCTTGAAAAAAAGAATCTAAAAACATCTACTTTTTGCTAAATTATTTTGAAATTTTTCGAAAAAATTTTTGTCAAAATGTTTTTGGAAGCAATGTTGAGTGTACATGGAAACTCAACATACACTAATGCATCATTTTTCAAACGATCATAATTAATTTTTGTATTAAGCGTTTCTCAATGTAGTATAGTGCATTCGATGCGGATTTTTAAGCTGCGTCGATCTGTGTTATCAGATTTGCGCTAGCTTAAAAATGCACCGAGATATCAACTGATATAAGTTCACACTTATATCCTCGATTTTCACCCTGAAGAATTGATTTTTTCGTTGAAAAACATTGTCCATCGTCTTTGCCTTGAAAAAAGGAATCTAAAAACATCTACTTTTTGCTAAATTATCTTGAAATTTTTCGAAAAAATTTTTGTCAAAATGTTTTTGGAAGCAATGTTGAGTGTACATGGAAACTCAACATAAACTAATGCATCATTTTTCAAACGATCATAATTAATTTTTGTATTAAGCGTTTCTCAATGTAGTATAGTGCAATCGATGCGGATTTTTAAGCTGCGTCGATCTGTGTTATCAGATTTGCGCTAGCTTAAAAATGCACCGAGATATCAACTGATATAAGTTCACACTTATATCTTCGATTTTCACCCTGAAGAATTAATTTTTTTGTTGAATAACATTGTCCATCGTCTTTGCCTTGAAAAAAGGAATCTAAAAACATCTACTTTTTGCTAAATTATCTTGAAATTTTTCGAAAAAATTTTTGTCAAAATGTTTTTGGAAGCAATGTTGAGTGTACATGGAAACTCAACATACACTAATGCATCATTTTTCAAACGATCATAATTAATTTTTGTATTAAGCGTTTCTCAATGTAGTATAGTGCATTCGATGCGGATTTTTAAGCTGCGTCGATCTGTGTTATCAGATTTGCGCTAGCTTAAAAATGCACCGAGATATCAACTGATATAAGTTCACACTTATATCCTCGATTTTCACCCTGAAGAATTAATTTTTTCGTTGAATAACATTGTCCATCGTCTTTGCCTTTGCTAAATTATTTTGAAATTTTTCGAAAAAATTTTTGTCAAAATGTTTTTGGAAGCAATGTTGAGTGTACATGGAAACTCAACATACACTAATGCATCATTTTTCAAACGATCAGAACTAATTTTTGTATTAAGCGTTTCTCAATTTAGTATAGTGCATTCGATGCGGATTTTTAAGCTGCGTCGATCTGTGTTATCAGATTTGCGCTAGCTGAAAAATGCACCGAGATATCAACTGATATAAGTTCACACTTATATCCTCGATTTTCACCCTGAAGAATTAATTTTTTCGTTGAATAACATTGTCCATCGTCTTTGCCTTGAAAAAAGGAATCTAAAAACATCTACTTTTTGCTAAATTTTTTTGAAATTTTTCGAAAAAATTTTTGTCAAAATGTTTTTGAAAGCAATGTTGAGTGTACATGGAAAGTCAACATACACTAATGCATCATTTTTCAAACGATCATAACTAATTTTTGTATTAAGCGTTTCTCAATGTAGTAAAATGCATTCGATGCGGATTTTTAAGCTGCGTCGATCTGTCTTATCAGATTTGCGCTAGCTTAAAAATGCACCGATATATCAACTGATATAAGTTCACACTTATATCCTCGATTTTCACCCTGAAGAATTAATTTTTTCGTTGAATAACATTGTCCATCGTC
The DNA here is from genome assembly GCA_964057225.1 of Auanema rhodensis. Classification (NCBI taxonomy): domain Eukaryota; kingdom Metazoa; phylum Nematoda; class Chromadorea; order Rhabditida; family Rhabditidae; genus Auanema; species Auanema rhodense. Next base: position 1,269,944 of record OZ059895.1, read on the forward strand.
TTTGCCTCGAAAAAAGGAATCTGAAAACATCTACTTTTTGCTAAATTATTTTGAAATTTTTCGAAAAAATTTTTGTCAAAATGTTTTTGGAAGCAATGTTGAGTGTACATGGAAACTCAACATACACTAATGCATCATTTTTCAAACGATCATAATTAATTTTTGTATTAAGCGTTTCTCAATTTAGTATAGTGCATTCGATGCGGATTTTTAAGCTGCGTCGATCTGTGTTATCAGATTTGCGCTAGCTTAAAAATGCACCGAGATATCAACTGATATAAGTTCACACTTATATCCTCGATTTTCACCCTGAAGAATTAATTTTTTCGTTGAATAACATTGTCCATCGTCTTTGCCTTGAAAAAAGGAATCTGAAAACATCTACTTTTTGCTAAATTATTTTGAAATTTTTCGAAAAAATTTTTGTCAAAATGTTTTTGGAAGCAATGTTGAGTGTACATGGAAACTCAACATACACTAATGCATCATTTTTCAAACGATCATAACTAATTTTTGTATTAAGCGTTTCTCAATTTAGTATAGTGCATTCGATGCGGATTTTTAAGCTGCGTCGATCTGTGTTATCAGATTTGCGCTAGCTGAAAAATGCACCGAGATATCAACTGATATAAGTTCACACTTATATCCTCGATTTTCACCCTGAAGAATTAATTTTTTCGTTGAATAACATTGTCCATCGTCTTTGCCTTGAAAAAAGGAATCTAAAAACATCTACTTTTTGCTAAATTATTTTGAAATTTTTCGAAAAAATTTTTGTCAAAATGTTTTTGGAAGCAATGTTGAGTGTACATGGAAACTCAACATACACTAATGCATCATTTTTCAAACGATCATAACTAATTTTTGTATTAAGCGTTTCTTAATGTAGTATAGTGCATTCGATGCGGATTTTTAAGCTGCGTCGTTCTGTGTTATCAGATTTGCGCTAGCTTAAAAATGCACCGAGATATCAACTGATATAAGTTCACACATATATCCTCGATTTTCACCCTGAAGAATTAATTTTTTCGTTGAATAACATTGTCCATCGTCTTTGCCTTGAAAAAAAGAATCTAAAAACATCTACTTTTTGCTAAATTATTTTGAAATTTTTCGAAAAAATTTTTGTCAAAATGTTTTTGGAAGCAATGTTGAGTGTACATGGAAACTCAACATACACTAATGCATCATTTTTCAAACGATCATAATTAATTTTTGTATTAAGCGTTTCTCAATGTAGTATAGTGCATTCGATGCGGATTTGTAAGCTGCGTCGATCTGTGTTATCAGATTTGCGCTAGCTTAAAAATGCACCGAGATATCAACTGATATAAGTTCACACATATATCCTCGATTTTCACCCTGAAGAATTAATTTTTTCGTTGAATAACATTGTCCATCGTCTTTGCCTTGAAAAAAAGAATCTAAAAACATCTACTTTTTGCTAAATTATTTTGAAATTTTTCGAAAAAATTTTTGTCAAAATGTTTTTGGAAGCAATGTTGAGTGTACATGGAAACTCAACATACACTAATGCATCATTTTTCAAACGATCATAATTAATTTTTGTATTAAGCGTTTCTCAATGTAGTATAGTGCATTCGATGCGGATTTTTAAGCTGCGTCGATCTGTGTTATCAGATTTGCGCTAGCTTAAAAATGCACCGAGATATCAACTGATATAAGTTCACACTTATATCCTCGATTTTCACCCTGAAGAATTAATTTTTTCGTTGAATAACATTGTCCATCGTCTTTGCCTTGAAAAAAGGAATCTAAAAACATCTACTTTTTGCTAAATTATTTTGAAATTTTTCGAAAAAATTTTTGTCAAAATGTTTTTGGAAGCAATGTTGAGTGTACATGGAAACTCAACATACACTAATGCATCATTTTTCAAACAATCATAATTAATTTTTGTATTAAGCGTTTCTCAATTTAGTATAGTGCATTCGATGCGGATTTTTAAGCTGCGTCGATCTGTGTTATCAGATTTGCGCTAGCTTAAAAATGCACCGAGATATCAACTGATATAAGTTCACACTTATATCCTCGATTTTCACCCTGAAGAATTAATTTTTTCGTTGAATAACATTGTCCATCGTCTTTGCCTTGAAAAAAGGAATCTGAAAACATCTACTTTTTGCTAAATTATTTTGAAATTTTTCGAAAAAATTTTTGTCAAAATGTTTTTGGAAGCAATGTTGAGTGTACATGGAAACTCAACATACACTAATGCATCATTTTTCAAACGATCATAACTAATTTTTGTATTAAGCGTTTCTCAATTTAGTATAGTGCATTCGATGCGGATTTTTAAGCTGCGTCGATCTGTGTTATCAGATTTGCGCTAGCTGAAAAATGCACCGAGATATCAACTGATATAAGTTCACACTTATATCCTTGATTTTCACCCTGAAGAATTAATTTTTTCGTTGAATAACATTGTCCATCGTCTTTGCCTTGAAAAAAGGAATCTAAAAACATCTACTTTTTGCTAAATTATTTTGAAATTTTTCGAAAAAATTTTTGTCAAAATGTTTTTGGAAGCAATGTTGAGTGTACATGGAAACTCAACATACACTAATGCATCATTTTTCAAACGATCATAATTAATTTTTGTATTAAGCGTTTCTCAATGTAGTATAGTGCATTCGATGCGGATTTTTAAGCTGCGTCGATCTGTGTTATCAGATTTGCGCTAGCTTAAAAATGCACCGAGATATCAACTGATATAAGTTCACACTTATATCCTCGATTTTCACCCTGAACAATTAATTTTTTCGTTGAATAACATTGTCCATCGTCTTTGCCTTGAAAAAAGGAATCTGAAAACATCTACTTTTAGCTAAATTATTTTGAAATTTTTCGAAAAAATTTTTGTCAAAATGTTTTTGGAAGCAATGTTGAGTGTACATGGAAACTCAACATACACTAATGCATCATTTTTCAAACGATCAGAACTAATTTTTGTATCAAGCGTTTCTCAATGTAGTATAGTGCATTCGATGCGGATTTTTAAGCTGCGTCGATCTGTGTTATCAGATTTGCGCTAGCTTAAAAATGCACCGAGATATCAACTGATATAAGTTCACACTTATATCCTCGATTTTCACCCTGAAGAATTAATTTTTTCGTTGAATAACATTGTCCATCGTCTTTGCCTTGAAAAAAGGAATCTAAAAACATCTACTTTTTGCTAAATTATTTTGAAATTTTTCGAAAAAATTTTTGTCAAAATGTTTTTGGAAGCAATGTTGAGTGTACATGGAAACTCAACATACACTAATGCATCATTTTTCAAACGATCATAATTAATTTTTGTATTAAGCGTTTCTCAATTTAGTATAGTGCATTCGATGCGGATTTTTAAGCTGCGTCGATCTGTGTTATCAGATTTGCGCTAGCTTAAAAATGCACCGAGATATCAACTGATATAAGTTCACACTTATATCCTCGATTTTCACCCTGAAGAATTAATTTTTTCGTTGAATAACATTGTCCATCGTCTTTGCCTTGAAAAAAAGAATCTAAAAACATCTACTTTTTGCTAAATTATTTTGAAAGTTTTCGAAAAAATTTTTGTCAAAATGTTTTTGGAAGCAATGTTGAGTGTACATGGAAACTCAACATACACTAATGCATCATTTTTCAAACGATCATAACTAATTTTTGTATTAAGCGTTTCTCAATGTAGTATAGTGCATTCGATGCGGATTTTTAAGCTGCGTCGATCTGTGTTATCAGATTTGCGCTAACTTAAAAATGCACCGAGATATCAACTGATATAAGTTCACACTTATATCCTCGATTTTCACCCTGAAGAATTAATTTTTTCGTTGAATAACATTGTCCATCGTCTTTGCCTTGAAAAAAGGAATCTGAAAACATCTACTTTTTGCTAAATTATTTTGAAATTTTTCGAAAAAATTTTTGTCAAAATGTTTTTGGAAGCAATGTTGAGTGTACATGGAAACTCAACATACACTAATGCATCATTTTTCAAACGATCAGAACTAATTTTTGTATTAAGCGTTTCTCAATTTAGTATAGTGCATTCGATGCGGATTTTTAAGCTGCGTCGATCTGTGTTATCAGATTTGCGCTAGCTGAAAAATGCACCGAGATATCAACTGATATAAGTTCACACTTATATCCTCGATTTTCACCCTGAAGAATTAATTTTTTCGTTGAATGACATTGTCCATCGTCTTTGCCTTGAAAAAAGGAATCTGAAAACATCTACTTTTTGCTAAATTATTTTGAAATTTTTCGAAAAAATTTTTGTCAAAATGTTTTTGGAAGCAATGTTGAGTGTACATGGAAACTCAACATACACTAATGCATCATTTTTCAAACGATCAGAACTAATTTTTGTATTAAGCGTTTCTCAATTTAGTATAGTGCATTCGATGCGGATTTTTAAGCTGCGTCGATCTGTGTTATCAGATTTGCGCTAGCTGAAAAATGCACCGAGATATCAACTGATATAAGTTCACACTTATATCCTCGATTTTCACCCTGAAGAATTAATTTTTTCGTTGAATAACATTGTCCATCGTCTTTGCCTTGAAAAAAGGAATCTAAAAACATCTACTTTTTGCTAAATTATTTTGAAATTTTTCGAAAAAATTTTTGTCAAAATGTTTTTGGAAGCAATGTTGAGTGTACATGGAAACTCAACATACACTAATGCATCATTTTTCAAACGATCATAACTAATTTTTGTATTAAGCGTTTCTCAATGTAGTATAGTGCAATCGATGCGGATTTTTAAGCTGCGTCGATCTGTGTTATCAGATTTGCGCTAGCTTAAAAATGCACCGAGATATCAACTGATATAAGTTCACACTTATATCCTCGATTTTCACCCTGAAGAATTAATTTTTTCGTTGAATAACATTGTCCATCGTCTTTGCCTTGAAAAAAGGAATCTAAAAACATCTACTTTTTGCTAAATTATTTTGAAATTTTTCGAAAAAATTTTTGTCAAAATGTTTTTGGAAGCAATGTTGAGTGTACATGGAAACTCAACATACACTAATGCATCATTTTTCAAACGATCATAACTAATTTTTGTATTAAGCGTTTCTCAATTTAGTATAGTGCATTCGATGCGGATTTTCAAGCTGCGTCGATCTGTGTTATCAGATTTGCGCTAGCTTAAAAATGCACCGAGATATCAACTGATATAAGTTCACACATATATCCTCGATTTTCACCCTGAAGAATTAATTTTTTCGTTGAATAACATTGTCCATCGTCTTTGCCTTGAAAAAAAGAATCTAAAAACATCTACTTTTTGCTAAATTATTTTGAAATTTTTCGAAAAAATTTTTGTCAAAATGTTTTTGGAAGCAATGTTGAGTGTACATGAAAACTCAACATACAATAATGCATCATTTTTCAAACGATCATAATTAATTTTTGTATTAAGCGTTTCTCAATGTAGTATAGTGCATTCGATGCGGATTTTTAAGCTGCGTCGATCTGTGTTATCAGATTTGCGCTAGCTTAAAAATGCACCGAGATATCAACTGATATAAGTTCACACTTATATCCTCGATTTTCACCCTGAAGAATTAATTTTTTCGTTGAATAACATTGTCCATCGTCTTTGCCTTGAAAAAAGGAATCTGAAAACATCTACTTTTAGCTAAATTATTTTGAAATTTTTCGAAAAAATTTTTGTCAAAATGTTTTTGGAAGCAATGTTGAGTGTACATGGAAACTCAACATACACTAATGCATCATTTTTCAAACGATCAGAACTAATTTTTGTATTAAGCGTTTCTCAATTTAGTATAGTGCATTCGATGCGGATTTTTAAGCTGCGTCGATCTGTGTTATCAGATTTGCGCTAGCTGAAAAATGCACCGAGATATCAACTGATATAAGTTCACACTTATATCCTCGATTTTCACCCTGAAGAATTAATTTTTTCGTTGAATAACATTGTCCATCGTCTTTGCCTTGAAAAAAGGAATCTAAAAACGTCTACTTTTTGCTAAATTATTTTGAAATTTTTCGAAAAAATTTTTGTCAAAATGTTTTTGGAAGCAATGTTGAGTGTACATGGAAACTCAACATACACTAATGCATCATTTTTCAAACGATCATAACTAATTTTTGTATTAAGCGTTTCTCAATGTAGTATAGTGCATTCGATGCGGATTTTTAAGCTGCGTCGATCTGTGTTATCAGATTTGCGCTAGCTTAAAAATGCACCGAGATATCAACTGATATAAGTTCACACTTATATCCTCGATTTTCACCCTGAAGAATTAATTTTTTCGTTGAATAACATTGTCCATCGTCTTTGCCTTGAAAAAAGGAATCTAAAAACATCTACTTTTTGCTAAATTATTTTGAAATTTTTCGAAAAAATTTTTGTCAAAATGTTTTTGGAAGCAATGTTGAGTGTACATGGAAACTCAACATACACTAATGCATCATTTTTCAAACGATCATAATTAATTTTTGTATTAAGCGTTTCTCAATTTAGTATAGTGCATTCGATGCGGATTTTTAAGCTGCGTCGATCTGTGTTATCAGATTTGCGCTAGCTTAAAAATGCACCGAGATATCAACTGATATAAGTTCACACTTATATCCTCGATTTTCACCCTGAAGAATTAATTTTTTCGTTGAATAACATTGTCCATCGTCTTTGCCTTGAAAAAAAGAATCTAAAAACATCTACTTTTTGCTAAATTATTTTGAAATTTTTCGAAAAAATTTTTGTCAAAATGTTTTTGGAAGCAATGTTGAGTGTACATGGAAACTCAACATACACTAATGCATCATTTTTCAAACGATCAGAACTAATTTTTGTATTAAGCGTTTCTCAATTTAGTATAGTGCATTCGATGCGGATTTTTAAGCTGCGTCGATCTGTGTTATCAGATTTGCGCTAGCTGAAAAATGCACCGAGATATCAACTGATATAAGTTCACACTTATATCCTCGATTTTCACCCTGAAGAATTAATTTTTTCGTTGAATAACATTGTCCATCGTCTTTGCCTTGAAAAAAGGAATCTAAAAACATCTACTTTTTGCTAAATTATTTTGAAATTTTTCGAAAAAATTTTTGTCAAAATGTTTTTGGAAGCAATGTTGAGTGTACATGGAAACTCAACATACACTAATGCATCATTTTTCAAACGATCATAACTAATTTTTGTATTAAGCGTTTCTCAATGTAGTATAGTGCATTCGATGCGGATTTTTAAGCTGCGTCGATCTGTGTTATCAGATTTGCGCTAGCTTAAAAATGCACCGAGATATCAACTGATATAAGTTCACACTTATATCCTCGATTTTCACCCTGAAGAATTAATTTTTTCGTTGAATAACATTGTCCATCGTCTTTGCCTTGAAAAAAGGAATCTGAAAACATCTACTTTTTGCTAAATTATTTTGAAATTTTTCGAAAAAATTTTTGTCAAAATGTTTTTGGAAGCAATGTTGAGTGTACATGGAAACTCAACATACACTAATGCATCATTTTTCAAACGATCAGAACTAATTTTTGTATTGAGCGTTTCTCAATTTAGTATAGTGCATTCGATGCGGATTTTTAAGCTGCGTCGATCTGTGTTATCAGATTTGCGCTAGCTGAAAAATGCACCGAGATATCAACTGATATAAGTTCACACTTATATCCTCGATTTTCACCCTGAAGAATTAATTTTTTCGTTGAATAACATTGTCCATCGTCTTTGCCTTGAAAAAAGGAATCTAAAAACATCTACTTTTTGCTAAATTATTTTGAAATTTTTCGAAAAAATTTTTGTCAAAATGTTTTTGGAAGCAATGTTGAGTGTACATGGAAACTCAACATACACTAATGCATCATTTTTCAAACGATCATAACTAATTTTTGTATTAAGCGTTTCTCAATGTAGAATAGTGCATTCGATGCGGATTTTTAAGCTGCGTCGTTCTGTGTTATCAGATTTGCGCTAGCTGAAAAATGCACCGAGATATCAACTGATATAAGTTCACACATATATCCTCGATTTTCACCCTGAAGAATTAATTTTTTCGTTGAATAACATTGTCCATCGTCTTTGCCTTGAAAAAAGGAATCTAAAAACATCTACTTTTTGCTAAATTATTTTGAAATTTTTCGAAAAAATTTTTGTCAAAATGTTTTTGGAAGCAATGTTGAGTGTACATGGAAACTCAACATACACTAATGCATCATTTTTCAAACGATCATAATTAATTTTTGTATTAAGCGTTTCTCAATTTAGTATAGTGCATTCGATGCGGATTTTTAAGCTGCGTCGATCTGTGTTATCAGATTTGCGCTAGCTTAAAAATGCACCGAGATATCAACTGATATAAGTTCACACTTATATCCTCGATTTTCACCCTGAAGAATTAATTTTTTCGTTGAATAACATTGTCCATCGTCTTTGCCTTGAAAAAAGGAATCTGAAAACATCTACTTTTTGCTAAATTATTTTGAAATTTTTCGAAAAAATTTTTGTCAAAATGTTTTTGGAAGCAATGTTGAGTGTACATGGAAACTCAACATACACTAATGCATCATTTTTCAAACGATCATAACTAATTTTTGTATTAAGCGTTTCTCAATTTAGTATAGTGCATTCGATGCGGATTTTTAAGCTGCGTCGATCTGTGTTATCAGATTTGCGCTAGCTGAAAAATGCACCGAGATATCAACTGATATAAGTTCACACTTATATCCTCGATTTTCACCCTGAAGAATTAATTTTTTCGTTGAATAACATTGTCCATCGTCTTTGCCTTGAAAAAAGGAATCTAAAAACATCTACTTTTTGCTAAATTATTTTGAAATTTTTCGAAAAAATTTTTGTCAAAATGTTTTTGGAAGCAATGTTGAGTGTACATGGAAACTCAACATACACTAATGCATCATTTTTCAAACGATCATAACTAATTTTTGTATTAAGCGTTTCTCGATGTAGTATAGTGCATTCGATGCGGATTTTTAAGCTGCGTCGTTCTGTGTTATCAGATTTGCGCTAGCTTAAAAATGCACCGAGATATCAACTGATATAAGTTCACACATATATCCTCGATTTTCACCCTGAAGAATTAATTTTTTCGTTGAATAACATTGTCCATCGTCTTTGCCTTGAAAAAAAGAATCTAAAAACATCTACTTTTTGCTAAATTATTTTGAAATTTTTCGAAAAAATTTTTGTCAAAATGTTTTTGGAAGCAATGTTGAGTGTACATGGAAACTCAACATACACTAATGCATCATTTTTCAAACGATCATAACTTATTTTTGTATTAAGCGTTTCTCGATGTAGTATAGTGCATTCGATGCGGATTTTTAAGCTGCGTCGTTCTGTGTTATCAGATTTGCGCTAGCTTAAAAATGCACCGAGATATCAACTGATATAAGTTCACACATATATCCTCGATTTTCACCCTGAAGAATTAATTTTTTCGTTGAATAACATTGTCCATCGTCTTTGCCTTGAAAAAAAGAATCTAAAAACATCTACTTTTTGCTAAATTATTTTGAAATTTTTCGAAAAAATTTTTGTCAAAATGTTTTTGGAAGCAATGTTGAGTGTACATGGAAACTCAACATACACTAATGCATCATTTTTCAAACGATCATAATTAATTTTTGTATTAAGCGTTTCTCAATGTAGTATAGTGCAATCGATGCGGATTTTTAAGCTGCGTCGATCTGTGTTATCAGATTTGCGCTAGCTTAAAAATGCACCGAGATATCAACTGATATAAGTTCACACATATATCCTCGATTTTCACCCTGAAGAATTAATTTTTTCGTTGAATAACATTGTCCATCGTCTTTGCCTTGAAAAAAAGAATCTAAAAACATCTACTTTTTGCTAAATTATTTTGAAATTTTTCGAAAAAATTTTTGTCAAAATGTTTTTGGAAGCAATGTTGAGTGTACATGGAAACTCAACATACACTAATGCATCATTTTTCAAACGATCATAATTAATTTTTGTATTAAGCGTTTCTCAATGTAGTATAGTGCATTCGATGCGGATTTTTAAGCTGCGTCGATCTGTGTTATCAGATTTGCGCTAGCTTAAAAATGCACCGAGATATCAACTGATATAAGTTCACACTTATATCCTCGATTTTCACCCTGAAGAATTAATTTTTTCGTTGAATAACATTGTCCATCGTCTTTGCCTTGAAAAAAGGAATCTGAAAACATCTACTTTTAGCTAAATTATTTTGAAATTTTTCGAAAAAATTTTTGTCAAAATGTTTTTGGAAGCAATGTTGAGTGTACATGGAAACTCAACATACACTAATGCATCATTTTTCAAACGATCAGAACTAATTTTTGTATTAAGCGTTTCTCAATTTAGTATAGTGCATTCGATGCGGATTTTTAAGCTGCGTCGATCTGTGTTATCAGATTTGCGCTAGCTGAAAAATGCACCGAGATATCAACTGATATAAGTTCACACTTATATCCTCGATTTTCACCCTGAAGAATTAATTTTTTCGTTGAATAACATTGTCCATCGTCTTTGCCTTGAAAAAAGGAATCTAAAAACATCTACTTTTTGCTAAATTATTTTGAAATTTTTCGAAAAAATTTTTGTCAAAATGTTTTTGGAAGCAATGTTGAGTGTACATGGAAACTCAACATACACTAATGCATCATTTTTCAAACGATCATAACTAATTTTTGTATTAAGCGTTTCTCAATGTAGTATAGTGCATTCGATGCGGATTTTTAAGCTGCGTCGATCTGTGTTATCAGATTTGCGCTAGCTTAAAAATGCACCGAGATATCAACTGATATAAGTTCACACTTATATCCTCGATTTTCACCCTGAAGAATTAATTTTTTCGTTGAATAACATTGTCCATCGTCTTTGCCTTGAAAAAAGGAATCTGAAAACATCTACTTTTAGCTAAATTATTTTGAAATTTTTCGAAAAAATTTTTGTCAAAATGTTTTTGGAAGCAATGTTGAGTGTACATGGAAACTCAACATACACTAATGCATCATTTTTCATACGATCAGAACTAATTTTTGTATTAAGCGTTTCTCAATTTAGTATAGTGCATTCGATGCGGATTTTTAAGCTGCGTCGATCTGTGTTATCAGATTTGCGCTAGCTGAAAAATGCACCGAGATATCAACTGATATAAGTTCACACTTATATCCTCGATTTTCACCCTGAAGAATTAATTTTTTCGTTGAATAACATTGTCCATCGTCTTTGCCTTGAAAAAAAGAATCTAAAAACATCTACTTTTTGCTAAATTATTTTGAAATTTTTCGAAAAAATTTTTGTCAAAATGTTTTTGGAAGCAATGTTGAGTGTACATGGAAACTCAACATACACTAATGCATCATTTTTCAAACGATCATAACTTATTTTTGTATTAAGCGTTTCTCGATGTAGTATAGTGCATTCGATGCGGATTTTTAAGCTGCGTCGTTCTGTGTTATCAGATTTGCGCTAGCTTAAAAATGCACCGAGATATCAACTGATATAAGTTCACACATATATCCTCGATTTTCACCCTGAAGAATTAATTTTTTCGTTGAATAACATTGTCCATCGTCTTTGCCTTGAAAAAAAGAATCTAAAAACATCTACTTTTTGCTAAATTATTTTGAAATTTTTCGAAAAAATTTTTGTCAAAATGTTTTTGGAAGCAATGTTGAGTGTACATGGAAACTCAACATACACTAATGCATCATTTTTCAAACGATCATAATTAATTTTTGTATTAAGCGTTTCTCAATGTAGTATAGTGCAATCGATGCGGATTTTTAAGCTGCGTCGATCTGTGTTATCAGATTTGCGCTAGCTTAAAAATGCACCGAGATATCAACTGATATAAGTTCACACATATATCCTCGATTTTCACCCTGAAGAATTAATTTTTTCGTTGAATAACATTGTCCATCGTCTTTGCCTTGAAAAAAAGAATCTAAAAACATCTACTTTTTGCTAAATTATTTTGAAATTTTTCGAAAAAATTTTTGTCAAAATGTTTTTGGAAGCAATGTTGAGTGTACATGGAAACTCAACATACACTAATGCATCATTTTTCAAACGATCATAATTAATTTTTGTATTAAGCGTTTCTCAATGTAGTATAGTGCATTCGATGCGGATTTTTAAGCTGCGTCGATCTGTGTTATCAGATTTGCGCTAGCTTAAAAATGCACCGAGATATCAACTGATATAAGTTCACACTTATATCCTCGATTTTCACCCTGAAGAATTAATTTTTTCGTTGAATAACATTGTCCATCGTCTTTGCCTTGAAAAAAGGAATCTGAAAACATCTACTTTTAGCTAAATTATTTTGAAATTTTTCGAAAAAATTTTTGTCAAAATGTTTTTGGAAGCAATGTTGAGTGTACATGGAAACTCAACATACACTAATGCATCATTTTTCAAACGATCAGAACTAATTTTTGTATTAAGCGTTTCTCAATTTAGTATAGTGCATTCGATGCGGATTTTTAAGCTGCGTCGATCTGTGTTATCAGATTTGCGCTAGCTGAAAAATGCACCGAGATATCAACTGATATAAGTTCACACTTATATCCTCGATTTTCACCCTGAAGAATTAATTTTTTCGTTGAATAACATTGTCCATCGTCTTTGCCTTGAAAAAAGGAATCTAAAAACATCTACTTTTTGCTAAATTATTTTGAAATTTTTCGAAAAAATTTTTGTCAAAATGTTTTTGGAAGCAATGTTGAGTGTACATGAAAACTCAACATACACTAATGCATCATTTTTCAAACGATCATAACTAATTTTTGTATTAAGCGTTTCTCAATGTAGTATAGTGCATTCGATGCGGATTTTTAAGCTGCGTCGATCTGTGTTATCAGATTTGCGCTAGCTTAAAAATGCACCGAGATATCAACTGATATAAGTTCACACTTATATCCTCGATTTTCACCCTGAAGAATTAATTTTTTCGTTGAATAACATTGTCCATCGTCTTTGCCTTGAAAAAAGGAATCTGAAAACATCTACTTTTAGCTAAATTATTTTGAAATTTTTCGAAAAAATTTTTGTCAAAATGTTTTTGGAAGCAATGTTGAGTGTACATGGAAACTCAACATACACTAATGCATCATTTTTCATACGATCAGAACTAATTTTTGTATTAAGCGTTTCTCAATTTAGTATAGTGCATTCGATGCGGATTTTTAAGCTGCGTCGATCTGTGTTATCAGATTTGCGCTAGCTGAAAAATGCACCGAGATATCAACTGATATAAGTTCACACTTATATCCTCGATTTTCACCCTGAAGAATTAATTTTTTCGTTGAATAACATTGTCCATCGTCTTTGCCTTGAAAAAAGGAATCTAAAAACATCTACTTTTTGCTAAATTATTTTGAAATTTTTCGAAAAAATTTTTGTCAAAATGTTTTTGGAAGCAATGTTGAGTGTACATGGAAACTCAACATACACTAATGCATCATTTTTCAAACGATCATAACTAATTTTTGTATTAAGCGTTTCTCAATGTAGTATAGTGCATTCGATGCGGATTTTTAAGCTGCGTCGATCTGTGTTATCAGATTTGCGCTAGCTTAAAAATGCACCGAGATATCAACTGATATAAGTTCACACTTATATCCTCGATTTTCACCCTGAAGAATTAATTTTTTCGTTGAATAACATTGTCCATCGTCTTTGCCTTGAAAAAAGGAATCTAAAAACATCTACTTTTTGCTAAATTATTTTGAAATTTTTCGAAAAAATTTTTGTCAAAATGTTTTTGGAAGCAATGTTGAGTGTACATGGAAACTCAACATACACTAATGCATCATTTTTCAAACGATCATAATTAATTTTTGTATTAAGCGTTTCTCAATTTAGTATAGTGCATTCGATGCGGATTTTTAAGCTGCGTCGATCTGTGTTATCAGATTTGCGCTAGCTTAAAAATGCACCGAGATATCAACTGATATAAGTTCACACTTATATCCTCGATTTTCACCCTGAAGAATTAATTTTTTCGTTGAATAACATTGTCCATCGTCTTTGCCTTGAAAAAAAGAATCTAAAAACATCTACTTTTTGCTAAATTATTTTGAAATTTTTCGAAAAAATTTTTGTCAAAATGTTTTTGGAAGCAATGTTGAGTGTACATGGAAACTCAACATACACTAATGCATCATTTTTCAAACGATCATAACTATTTTTTGTATTAAGCGTTTCTCAATGTAGTATAGTGCATTCGATGCGGATTTTTAAGCTGCGTCGATCTGTGTTATCAGATTTGCGCTAGCTTAAAAATGCACCGAGATATCAACTGATATAAGTTCACACTTATATCCTCGATTTTCACCCTGAAGAATTAATTTTTTCGTTGAATAACATTGTCCATCGTCTTTGCCTTGAAAAAAGGAATCTAAAAACATCTACTTTTTGCTAAATTATTTTGAAATTTTTCGAAAAAATTTTTGTCAAAATGTTTTTGGAAGCAATGTTGAGTGTACATGGAAACTCAACATACACTAATGCATCATTTTTCAAACGATCATAATTAATTTTTGTATTAAGCTTTTCTCAATTTAGTATAGTGCATTCGATGCGGATTTTTAAGCTGCGTCGATCTGTGTTATCAGATTTGCGCTAGCTTAAAAATGCACCGAGATATCAACTGATATAAGTTCACACTTATATCCTCGATTTTCACCCTGAAGAATTAATTTTTTCGTTGAATAACATTGTCCATCGTCTTTGCCTTGAAAAAAAGAATCTAAAAACATCTACTTTTTGCTAAATTATTTTGAAATTTTTCGAAAAAATTTTTGTCAAAATGTTTTTGGAAGCAATGTTGAGTGTACATGGAAACTCAACATACACTAATGCATCATTTTTCAAACGATCATAACTATTTTTTGTATTAAGCGTTTCTCAATGTAGTATAGTGCATTCGATGCGGATTTTTAAGCTGCGTCGATCTGTGTTATCAGATTTGCGCTAGCTTAAAAATGCACCGAGATATCAACTGATATAAGTTCACACTTATATCCTCGATTTTCACCCTGAAGAATTAATTTTTTCGTTGAATAACATTGTCCATCGTCTTTGCCTTGAAAAAAGGAATCTAAAAACATCTACTTTTTGCTAAATTATTTTGAAATTTTTCGAAAAAATTTTTGTCAAAATGTTTTTGGAAGCAATGTTGAGTGTACATGGAAACTCAACATACACTAATGCATCATTTTTCAAACGATCATAATTAATTTTTGTATTAAGCGTTTCTCAATTTAGTATAGTGCATTCGATGCGGATTTTTAAGCTGCGTCGATCTGTGTTATCAGATTTGCGCTAGCTTAAAAATGCACCGAGATATCAACTGATATAAGTTCACACTTATATCCTCGATTTTCACCCTGAAGAATTAATTTTTTCGTTGAATAACATTGTCCATCGTCTTTGCCTTGAAAAAAAGAATCTAAAAACATCTACTTTTTGCTAAATTATTTTGAAATTTTTCGAAAAAATTTTTGTCAAAATGTTTTTGGAAGCAATGTTGAGTGTACATGGAAACTCAACATACACTAATGCATCATTTTTCAAACGATCATAACTATTTTTTGTATTAAGCGTTTCTCAATGTAGTATAGTGCATTCGATGCGGATTTTTAAGCTGCGTCGATCTGTGTTATCAGATTTGCGCTAGCTTAAAAATGCACCGAGATATCAACTGATATAAGTTCACACTTATATCCTCGATTTTCACCCTGAAGAATTAATTTTTTCGTTGAATAACATTGTCCATCGTCTTTGCCTTGAAAAAAGGAATCTGAAAACATCTACTTTTTGCTAAATTATTTTGAAATTTTTCGAAAAAATTTTTGTCAAAATGTTTTTGGAAGCAATGTTGAGTGTACATGGAAACTCAACATACACTAATGCATCATTTTTCAAACGATCAGAACTAATTTTTGTATTAAGCGTTTCTCAATTTAGTATAGTGCATTCGATGCGGATTTTTAAGCTGCGTCGATCTGTGTTATCAGATTTGCGCTAGCTGAAAAATGCACCGAGATATCAACTGATATAAGTTCACACTTATATCCTCGATTTTCACCCTGAAGAATTAATTTTTTCGTTGAATAACATTGTCCATCGTCTTTGCCTTGAAAAAAGGAATCTAAAAACATCTACTTTTTGCTAAATTATTTTGAAATTTTTCGAAAAAATTTTTGTCAAAATGTTTTTGGAAGCAATGTTGAGTGTACATGGAAACTCAACATACACTAATGCATCATTTTTCAAACGATCATAACTAATTTTTGTATTAAGCGTTTCTCAATGTAGTATAGTGCATTCGATGCGGATTTGTAAGCTGCGTCGATCTGTGTTATCAGATTTGCGCTAGCTTAAAAATGCACCGAGATATCAACTGATATAAGTTCACACTTATATCCTCGATTTTCACCCTGAAGAATTAATTTTTTCGTTGAATAACATTGTCCATCGTCTTTGCCTTGAAAATTGAAATCTAAAAACATCTACTTTTTGCTAAATTATTTTGAAATTTTTCGAAAAAATTTTTGTCAAAATGTTTTTGGAAGCAATGTTGAGTGTACATGGAAACTCAACATACACTAATGCATCATTTTTCAAACGATCATAACTAATTTTTGTATTAAGCGTTTCTCAATGTAATATAGTGCATTCGATGCGGATTTTTAAGCTGCGTCGTTCTGTGTTATCAGATTTGCGCTAGCTGAAAAATGCACCGAGATATCAACTGATATAAGTTCACACATATATCCTCGATTTTCACCCTGAAGAATTAATTTTTTCGTTGAATAACATTGTCCATCGTCTTTGCCTTGAAAAAAGGAATCTGAAAACATCTACTTTTTGCTAAATTATTTTGAAATTTTTCGAAAAAATTTTTGTCAAAATGTTTTTGGAAGCAATGTTGAGTGTACATGGAAACTCAACATACACTAATGCATCATTTTTCAAACGATCATAATTAATTTTTGTATTAAGCGTTTCTCAATTTAGTATAGTGCATTCGATGCGGATTTTTAAGCTGCGTCGATCTGTGTTATCAGATTTGCGCTAGCTTAAAAATGCACCGAGATATCAACTGATATAAGTTCACACTTATATCCTCGATTTTCACCCTGAAGAATTAATTTTTTCGTTGAATAACATTGTCCATCGTCTTTGCCTTGAAAAAAGGAATCTGAAAACATCTACTTTTTGCTAAATTATTTTGAAATTTTTCGAAAAAATTTTTGTCAAAATGTTTTTGGAAGCAATGTTGAGTGTACATGGAAACTCAACATACACTAATGCATCATTTTTCAAACGATCATAACTAATTTTTGTATTAAGCGTTTCTCAATTTAGTATAGTGCATTCGATGCGGATTTTTAAGCTGCGTCGATCTGTGTTATCAGATTTGCGCTAGCTGAAAAATGCACCGAGATATCAACTGATATAAGTTCACACTTATATCCTCTATTTTCACCCTGAAGAATTAATTTTTTCGTTGAATAACATTGTCCATCGTCTTTGCCTTGAAAAAAGGAATCTAAAAACATCTACTTTTTGCTAAATTATTTTGAAATTTTTCGAAAAAATTTTTGTCAAAATGTTTTTGGAAGCAATGTTGAGTGTACATGGAAACTCAACATACACTAATGCATCATTTTTCAAACGATCAGAACTAATTTTTGTATTAAGCGTTTCTCAATTTAGTATAGTGCATTCGATGCGGATTTTTAAGCTGCGTCGATCTGTGTTATCAGATTTGCGCTAGCTGAAAAATGCACCGAGATATCAACTGATATAAGTTCACACTTATATCCTCGATTTTCACCCTGAAGAATTAATTTTTTCGTTGAATAACATTGTCCATCGTCTTTGCCTTGAAAAAAGGAATCTAAAAACATCTACTTTTTGCTAAATTATTTTGAAATTTTTCGAAAAAATTTTTGTCAAAATGTTTTTGGAAGCAATGTTGAGTGTACATGGAAACTCAACATACACTAATGCATCATTTTTCAAACGATCATAACTAATTTTTGTATTAAGCGTTTCTCAATGTAGTATAGTGCATTCGATGCGGATTTTTAAGCTGCGTCGATCTGTGTTATCAGATTTGCGCTAGCTTAAAAATGCACCGAGATATCAACTGATATAAGTTCACACTTATATCCTTGATTTTCACCCTGAAGAATTAATTTTTTCGTTGAATAACATTGTCCATCGTCTTTGCCTTGAAAAAAGGAATCTAAAAACATCTACTTTTTGCTAAATTATTTTGAAAATTTTCGAAAAAATTTTTGTCAAAATGTTTTTGGAAGCAATGTTGAGTGTACATGGAAACTCAACATACACTAATGCATCATTTTTCAAACGATCATAATTAATTTTTGTATTAAGCGTTTTTCAATTTAGTATAGTGCATTCGATGCGGATTTTTAAGCTGCGTCGATCTGTGTTATCAGATTTGCGCTAGCTTAAAAATGCACCGAGATATCAACTGATATAAGTTCACACTTATATCCTCGATTTTCACCCTGAAGAATTAATTTTTTCGTTGAATAACATTGTCCATCGTCTTTGCCTTGAAAAAAGGAATCTAAAAACATCTACTTTTTGCTAAATTATTTTGAAATTTTTCGAAAAAATTTTTGTCAAAATGTTTTTGGAAGCAATGTTGAGTGTACATGGAAACTCAACATACACTAATGCATCATTTTTCAAACGATCATAATTAATTTTTGTATTAAGCGTTTCTCAATTTAGTATAGTGCATTCGATGCGGATTTTTAAGCTGCGTCGATCTGTGTTATCAGATTTGCGCTAGCTTAAAAATGCACCGAGATATCAACTGATATAAGTTCACACTTATATCCTCGATTTTCACCCTGAAGAATTAATTTTTTCGTTGAATAACATTGTCCATCGTCTTTGCCTTGAAAAAAGGAATCTGAAAACATCTACTTTTTGCTAAATTATTTTGAAATTTTTCGAAAAAATTTTTGTCAAAATGTTTTTGGAAGCAATGTTGAGTGTACATGGAAACTCAACATACACTAATGCATCATTTTTCAAACGATCATAACTAATTTTTGTATTAAGCGTTTCTCAATTTAGTATAGTGCATTCGATGCGGATTTTTAAGCTGCGTCGATCTGTGTTATCAGATTTGCGCTAGCTGAAAAATGCACCGAGATATCAACTGATATAAGTTCACACTTATATCCTCTATTTTCACCCTGAAGAATTAATTTTTTCGTTGAATAACATTGTCCATCGTCTTTGCCTTGAAAAAAGGAATCTAAAAACATCTACTTTTTGCTAAATTATTTTGAAATTTTTCGAAAAAATTTTTGTCAAAATGTTTTTGGAAGCAATGTTGAGTGTACATGGAAACTCAACATACACTAATGCATCATTTTTCAAACGATCAGAACTAATTTTTGTATTAAACGTTTCTCAATTTAGTATAGTGCATTCGATGCGGATTTTTAAGCTGCGTCGATCTGTGTTATCAGATTTGCGCTAGCTGAAAAATGCACCGAGATATCAACTGATATAAGTTCACACTTATATCCTCGATTTTCACCCTGAAGAATTAATTTTTTCGTTGAATAACATTGTCCATCGTCTTTGCCTTGAAAAAAGGAATCTAAAAACATCTACTTTTTGCTAAATTATTTTGAAATTTTTCGAAAAAATTTTTGTCAAAATGTTTTTGGAAGCAATGTTGAGTGTACATGGAAACTCAACATACACTAATGCATCATTTTTCAAACGATCATAACTAATTTTTGTATTAAGCGTTTCTCAATGTAGTATAGTGCATTCGATGCGGATTTTTAAGCTGCGTCGATCTGTGTTATCAGATTTGCGCTAGCTTAAAAATGCACCGAGATATCAACTGATATAAGTTCACACTTATATCCTTGATTTTCACCCTGAAGAATTAATTTTTTCGTTGAATAACATTGTCCATCGTCTTTGCCTTGAAAAAAGGAATCTAAAAACATCTACTTTTTGCTAAATTATTTTGAAAATTTTCGAAAAAATTTTTGTCAAAATGTTTTTGGAAGCAATGTTGAGTGTACATGGAAACTCAACATACACTAATGCATCATTTTTCAAACGATCATAATTAATTTTTGTATTAAGCGTTTCTCAATTTAGTATAGTGCATTCGATGCGGATTTTTAAGCTGCGTCGATCTGTGTTATCAGATTTGCGCTAGCTTAAAAATGCACCGAGATATCAACTGATATAAGTTCACACTTATATCCTCGATTTTCACCCTGAAGAATTAATTTTTTCGTTGAATAACATTGTCCATCGTCTTTGCCTTGAAAAAAAGAATCTAAAAACATCTACTTTTTGCTAAATTATTTTGAAATTTTTCGAAAAAATTTTTGTCAAAATGTTTTTGGAAGCAATGTTGAGTGTACATGGAAACTCAACATACACTAATGCATCATTTTTCAAACGATCACAACTAATTTTTGTATTAAGCGTTTCTCAATGTAGTATAGTGCATTCGATGCGGATTTTTAAGCTGCGTCGATCTGTGTTATCAGATTTGCGCTAGCTTAAAAATGCACCGAGATATCAACTGATATAAGTTCACACTTATATCCTCGATTTTCACCCTGAAGAATTAATTTTTTCGTTGAATAACATTGTCCATCGTCTTTGCCTTGAAAAAAGGAATCTGAAAACATCTACTTTTTGCTAAATTATTTTGAAATTTTTCGAAAAAATTTTTGTCAAAATGTTTTTGGAAGCAATGTTGAGTGTACATGGAAACTCAACATACACTAATGCATCATTTTTCAAACGATCAGAACTAATTTTTGTATTAAGCGTTTCTCAATTTAGTATAGTGCATTCGATGCGGATTTTTAAGCTGCGTCGATCTGTGTTATCAGATTTGCGCTAGCTGAAAAATGCACCGAGATATCAACTGATATAAGTTCACACTTATATCCTCGATTTTCACCCTGAAGAATTAATTTTTTTGTTGAATAACATTGTCCATCGTCTTTGCCTTGAAAAAAGGAATCTAAAATCATCTACTTTTTGCTAAATTATCTTGAAATTTTTCGAAAAAATTTTTGTCAAAATGTTTTTGGAAGCAATGTTGAGTGTACATGGAAACTCAACATACACTAATGCATCATTTTTCAAACGATCATAATTAATTTTTGTATTAAGCGTTTCTCAATGTAGTATAGTGCATTCGATGCGGATTTTTAAGCTGCGTCGATCTGTGTTATCAGATTTGCGCTAGCTTAAAAATGCACCGAGATATCAACTGATATAAGTTCACACTTATATCCTCGATTTTCACCCTGAAGAATTAATTTTTTCGTTGAATAACATTGTCCATCGTCTTTGCCTTGAAAAAAAGAATCTAAAAACATCTACTTTTTGCTAAATTATTTTGAAATTTTTCGAAAAAATTTTTGTCAAAATGTTTTTGGAAGCAATGTTGAGTGTACATGGAAACTCAACATACACTAATGCATCATTTTTCAAACGATCATAATTAATTTTTGTATTAAGCGTTTCTCAATGTAGTATAGTGCATTCGATGCGGATTTTTAAGCTGCGTCGATCTGTGTTATCAGATTTCCGCTAGCTTAAAAATGCACCGAGATATCAAATGATATAAGTTCACACTTATATCCTCGATTTTCACCCTGAAGAATTGATTTTTTCGTTGAAAAACATTGTCCATCGTCTTTGCCTTGAAAAAAGGAATCTAAAAACATCTACTTTTTGCTAAATTATCTTGAAATTTTTCGAAAAAATTTTTGTCAAAATGTTTTTGGAAGCAATGTTGAGTGTACATGGAAACTCAACATACACTAATGCATCATTTTTCAAACGATCATAATTAATTTTTGTATTAAGCGTTTCTCAATGTAGTATAGTGCAATCGATGCGGATTTTTAAGCTGCGTCGATCTGTGTTATCAGATTTGCGCTAGCTTAAAAATGCACCGAGATATCAACTGATATAAGTTCACACTTATATCCTCGATTTTCACCCTGAAGAATTAATTTTTTCGTTGAATAACATTGTCCATCGTCTTTGCCTTGAAAAAAAGAATCTAAAAACATCTACTTTTTGCTAAATTATTTTGAAATTTTTCGAAAAAATTTTTGTCAAAATGTTTTTGGAAGCAATGTTGAGTGTACATGGAAACTCAACATACACTAATGCATCATTTTTCAAACGATCATAACTAATTTTTGTATTAAGCGTTTCTCAATGTAGTATAGTGCATTCGATGCGGATTTTTAAGCTGCGTCGATCTGTGTTATCAGATTTCGCTAGCTTAAAAATGCACCGAGATATCAACTGATATAAGTTCACACTTATATCCTCGATTTTCACCCTGAAGAATTAATTTTTTCGTTGAATAACATTGTCCATCGTCGTTGCCTTGAAAAAAGGAATCTGAAAACATCTACTTTTTGCTAAATTATTTTGAAATTTTTCGAAAAAATTTTTGTCAAAATGTTTTTGGAAGCAATGTTGAGTGTACATGGAAACTCAACATACACTAATGCATCATTTTTCAAACGATCAGAACTAATTTTTGTATTAAGCGTTTCTCAATTTAGTATAGTGCATTCGATGCGGATTTTTAAGCTGCGTCGATCTGTGTTATCAGATTTGCGCTAGCTGAAAAATGCACCGAGATATCAACTGATATAAGTTCACACTTATATCCTCGATTTTCACCCTGAAGAATTAATTTTTTCGTTGAATAACATTGTCCATCGTCTTTGCCTTGAAAAAAGGAATCTAAAAACATCTACTTTTTGCTAAATTATTTTGAAATTTTTCGAAAAAATTTTTGTCAAAATGTTTTTGGAAGTAATGTTGAGTGTACATGGAAACTCAACATACACTAATGCATCATTTTTCAAACGATCATAACTAATTTTTGTATTAAGCGTTTCTCGATGTAGTATAGTGCATTCGATGCGGATTTTTAAGCTGCGTCGTTCTGTGTTATCAGATTTGCGCTAGCTTAAAAATGCACCGAGATATCAACTGATATAAGTTCACACATATATCCTCGATTTTCACCCTGAAGAATTAATTTTTTCGTTGAATAACATTGTCCATCGTCTTTGCCTTGAAAAAAAGAATCTAAAAACATCTACTTTTTGCTAAATTATTTTGAAATTTTTCGAAAAAATTTTTGTCAAAATGTTTTTGGAAGCAATGTTGAGTGTACATGGAAACTCAACATACACTAATGCATCATTTTTCAAACGATCATAATTAATTTTTGTATTAAGCGTTTCTCAATGTAGTATAGTGCATTCGATGCGGATTTTTAAGCTGTGTCGATCTGTGTTATCAGATTTGCGCTAGCTTAAAAATGCACCGAGATATCAACTGATATAAGTTCACACTTATATCCTCGATTTTCACCCTGAAGAATTAATTTTTTTGTTGAATAACATTGTCCATCGTCTTTGCCTTGAAAAAAAGAATCTAAAAACATCTACTTTTTGCTAAATTATCTTGAAATTTTTCGAAAAAATTTTTGTCAAAATGTTTTTGGAAGCAATGTTGAGTGTACATGGAAACTCAACATACACTAATGCATCATTTTTCAAACGATCATAATTAATTTTTGTATTAAGCGTTTCTCAATGTAGTATAGTGCATTCGATGCGGATTTTTAAGCTGCGTCGATCTGTGTTATCAGATTTGCGCTAGCTTAAAAATGCACCGAGATATCAACTGATATAAGTTCACACATATATCCTCGATTTTCACCCTGAAGAATTAATTTTTTCGTTGAATAACATTGTCCATCGTCTTTGCCTTGAAAAAAGGAATCTAAAAACATCTACTTTTTGCTAAATTATTTTGGAATTTTTCGAAAAAATTTTTGTCAAAATGTTTTTGGAAGCAATGTTGAGTGTACATGGAAACTCAACATACACTAATGCATCATTTTTCAAACGATCATAATTAATTTTTGTATTAAGCGTTTCTCAATGTAGTATAGTGCATTCGATGCGGATTTTTAAGCTGCGTCGATCTGTGTTATCAGATTTGCGCTAGCTTAAAAATGCACCGAGATATCAACTGATATAAGTTCACACTTATATCCTCGATTTTCACCCTCAAGCATTAATTTTTTTGTTGAATAACATTGTCCATTGTCTTTGCCTTGAAAAAAGGAATCTAAAAACATCTACTTTTTGCTAAATTATCTTGAAATTTTTCGAAAAAATTTTTGTCAAAATGTTTTTGGAAGCAATGTTGAGTGTACATGGAAACTCAACATACACTAATGCATCATTTTTCAAACGATCATAATTAATTTTTGTATTAAGCGTTTCTCAATGTAGTATAGTGCATTCGATGCGGATTTTTAAGCTGCGTCGATCTGTATCATCAGATTTGCGCTAGCTTAAAAATGCACCGAGATATCAACTGATATAAGTTCACACTTATATCCTCGATTTTCACCCTGAAGAATTAATTTTTTCGTTGAATAACATTGTCCATCGTCTTTGCCTTGAAAAAAAGAATCTAAAAACATCTACTTTTTGCTAAATTATTTTGAAATTTTTCGAAAAAATTTTTGTCAAAATGTTTTTGGAAGCAATGTTGAGTGTACATGGAAACTCAGCAT
The DNA here is from genome assembly GCA_964057225.1 of Auanema rhodensis. NCBI lineage: Eukaryota > Metazoa > Nematoda > Chromadorea > Rhabditida > Rhabditidae > Auanema > Auanema rhodense. The sequence goes on from OZ059895.1 coordinate 1,294,636, forward strand.
ACACTAATGCATCATTTTTCAAACGATCATAACTAATTTTTGTATTAAGCGTTTCTCAATGTAGTATAGTGCAATCGATGCGGATTTTTAAGCTGCGTCGATCTGTATTATCAGATTTGCGCTAGCTTAAAAATGCACCGAGATATCAACTGATATAAGTTCACACTTATATCCTCGATTTTCACCCTGAAGAATTAATTTTTTCGTTGAATAACATTGTCCATCGTCTTTGCCTTGAAAAAAGGAATCTAAAAACATCTACTTTTTGCTAAATTATCTTGAAATTTTTCGAAAAAATTTTTGTCAAAATGTTTTTGGAAGCAATGTTGAGTGTACATGGAAACTCAGCATACACTAATGCATCATTTTTCAAACGATCATAACTAATTTTTGTATTGAGCGTTTCTCAATGTAGTATAGTGCAATCGATGCGGATTTTTAAGCTGCGTCGATCTGTGTTATCAGATTTGCGCTAGCTTAAAAATGCACCGAGATATCAACTGATATAAGTTCACACTTATATCCTCGATTTTCACCCTGAAGAATTAATTTTTTCGTTGAATAACATTGTCCATCGTCTTTGCCTTGAAAAAAAGAATCTAAAAACATCTACTTTTTGCTAAATTATTTTGAAATTTTTCGAAAAAATTTTTGTCAAAATGTTTTTGGAAGCAATGTTGAGTGTACATGGAAACTCAACATACACTAATGCATCATTTTTCAAACGATCATAACTAATTTTTGTATTAAGCGTTTCTCAATGTAGTATAGTGCAATCGATGCGGATTTTTAAGCTGCGTCGATCTGTATTATCAGATTTGCGCTAGCTTAAAAATGCACCGAGATATCAACTGATATAAGTTCACACTTATATCCTCGATTTTCACCCTGAAGAATTAATTTTTTCGTTGAATAACATTGTCCATCGTCTTTGCCTTGAAAAAAAGAATCTAAAAACATCTACTTTTTGCTAAATTATTTTGAAATTTTTCGAAAAAATTTTTGTCAAAATGTTTTTGGAAGCAATGTTGAGTGTACATGGAAACTCAACATACACTAATGCATCATTTTTCAAACGATCATAACTAATTTTTGTATTAAGCGTTTCTCAATGTAGTATAGTGCAATCGATGCGGATTTTTAAGCTGCGTCGATCTGTATTATCAGATTTGCGCTAGCTTAAAAATGCACCGAGATATCAACTGATATAAGTTCACACTTATATCCTCGATTTTCACCCTGAAGAATTAATTTTTTCGTTGAATAACATTGTCCATCGTCTTTGCCTTGAAAAAAAGAATCTAAAAACATCTACTTTTTGCTAAATTATTTTGAAATTTTTCGAAAAAATTTTTGTCAAAATGTTTTTGGAAGCAATGTTGAGTGTACATGGAAACTCAACATACACTAATGCATCATTTTTCAAACGATCATAATTAATTTTTGTATTAAGCGTTTCTCAATGTAGTATAGTGCAATCGATGCGGATTTTTAAGCTGCGTCGATCTGTGTTATCAGATTTGCGCTAGCTTAAAAATGCACCGAGATATCAACTGATATAAGTTCACACTTATATCCTCGATTTTCACCCTCAAGCATTAATTTTTTTGTTGAATAACATTGTCCATTGTCTTTGCCTTGAAAAAAGGAATCTAAAAACATCTACTTTTTGCTAAATTATCTTGAAATTTTTCGAAAAAATTTTTGTCAAAATGTTTTTGGAAGCAATGTTGAGTGTACATGGAAACTCAACATACACTAATGCATCATTTTTCAAACGATCATAATTAATTTTTGTATTAAGCGTTTCTCAATGTAGTATAGTGCATTCGATGCGGATTTTTAAGCTGCGTCGATCTGTATTATCAGATTTGCGCTAGCTTAAAAATGCACCGAGATATCAACTGATATAAGTTCACACTTATATCCTCGATTTTCACCCTGAAGAATTAATTTTTTCGTTGAATAACATTGTCCATCGTCTTTGCCTTGAAAAAAAGAATCTAAAAACATCTACTTTTTGCTAAATTATTTTGAAATTTTTCGAAAAAATTTTTGTCAAAATGTTTTTGGAAGCAATGTTGAGTGTACATGGAAACTCAGCATACACTAATGCATCATTTTTCAAACGATCATAACTAATTTTTGTATTAAGCGTTTCTCAATGTAGTATAGTGCAATCGATGCGGATTTTTAAGCTGCGTCGATCTGTATTATCAGATTTGCGCTAGCTTAAAAATGCACCGAGATATCAACTGATATAAGTTCACACTTATATCCTCGATTTTCACCCTGAAGAATTAATTTTTTCGTTGAATAACATTGTCCATCGTCTTTGCCTTGAAAAAAGGAATCTAAAAACATCTACTTTTTGCTAAATTATCTTGAAATTTTTCGAAAAAATTTTTGTCAAAATGTTTTTGGAAGCAATGTTGAGTGTACATGGAAACTCAGCATACACTAATGCATCATTTTTCAAACGATCATAACTAATTTTTGTATTAAGCGTTTCTCAATGTAGTATAGTGCAATCGATGCGGATTTTTAAGCTGCGTCGATCTGTATTATCAGATTTGCGCTAGCTTAAAAATGCACCGAGATATCAACTGATATAAGTTCACACTTATATCCTCGATTTTCACCCTGAAGAATTAATTTTTTCGTTGAATAACATTGTCCATCGTCTTTGCCTTGAAAAAAGGAATCTAAAAACATCTACTTTTTGCTAAATTATCTTGAAATTTTTCGAAAAAATTTTTGTCAAAATGTTTTTGGAAGCAATGTTGAGTGTACATGGAAACTCAACATACACTAATGCATCATTTTTCAAACGATCATAATTAATTTTTGTATTAAGCGTTTCTCAATGTAGTATAGTGCATTCGATGCGGATTTTTAAGCTGCGTCGATCTGTATTATCAGATTTGCGCTAGCTTAAAAATGCACCGAGATATCAACTGATATAAGTTCACACTTATATCCTCGATTTTCACCCTGAAGAATTAATTTTTTCGTTGAATAACATTGTCCATCGTCTTTGCCTTGAAAAAAAGAATCTAAAAACATCTACTTTTTGCTAAATTATTTTGAAATTTTTCGAAAAAATTTTTGTCAAAATGTTTTTGGAAGCAATGTTGAGTGTACATGGAAACTCAACATACACTAATGCATCATTTTTCAAACGATCATAACTAATTTTTGTATTAAGCGTTTCTCAATGTAGTATAGTGCAATCGATGCGGATTTTTAAGCTGCGTCGATCTGTGTTATCAGATTTGCGCTAGCTTAAAAATGCACCGAGATATCAACTGATATAAGTTCACACTTATATCCTCGATTTTCACCCTGAAGAATTAATTTTTTCGTTGAATAACATTGTCCATCGTCTTTGCCTTGAAAAAAGGAATCTAAAAACATCTACTTTTTGCTAAATTATCTTGAAATTTTTCGAAAAAATTTTTGTCAAAATGTTTTTGGAAGCAATGTTGAGTGTACATGGAAACTCAACATACACTAATGCATCATTTTTCAAACGATCATAATTAATTTTTGTATTGAGCGTTTCTCAATGTAGTATAGTGCATTCGATGCGGATTTTTAAGCTGCGTCGTTCTGTGTTATCAGATTTGCGCTAGCTTAAAAATGCACCGAGATATCAACTGATATAAGTTCACACATATATCCTCGATTTTCACCCTGAAGAATTAATTTTTTCGTTGAATAACATTGTCCATCGTCTTTGCCTTGAAAAAAAGAATCTAAGAACATCTACTTTTTGCTAAATTATTTTGAAATTTTTCGAAAAAATTTTTGTCAAAATGTTTTTGGAAGCAATGTTGAGTGTACATGGAAACTCAACATACACTAATGCATCATTTTTCAAACGATCATAATTAATTTTTGTATCAAGCGTTTCTCAATGTAGTATAGTGCATTCGATCCGGATTTTTAAGCTGCGTCGATCTGTGTTATCAGATTTGCGCTAGCTTAAAAATGCACCGAGATATCAACTGATATAAGTTCACACTTATATCCTCGATTTTCACCCTGAAGAATTAATTTTTTCGTTGAATAACATTGTCCATCGTCTTTGCCTTGAAAAAAGGAATCTAAAAACATCTACTTTTTGCTAAATTATTTTGAAATTTTTCGAAAAAATTTTTGTCAAAATGTTTTTGGAAGCAATGTTGAGTGTACATGGAAACTCAACATACACTAATGCATCATTTTTCAAACGATCATAACTAATTTTTGTATTAAGCGTTTCTCAATGTAAAATAGTGCATTCGATGCGGATTTTTAAGCTGCGTCGTTCTGTGTTATCAGATTTGCGCTAGCTTAAAAATGCACCGAGATATCAACTGATATAAGTTCACACTTATATCCTCGATTTTCACCCTGAAGAATTAATTTTTTCGTTGAATAACATTGTCCATCGTCTTTGCCTTGAAAAAAGGAATCTAAAAACATCTACTTTTTGCTAAATTATTTTGAAATTTTTCGAAAAAATTTTTGTCAAAATGTTTTTGGAAGCAATGTTGAGTGTACATGGAAACTCAACATACACTAATGCATCATTTTTCAAACGATCATAACTAATTTTTGTATTAAGCGTTTCTCAATGTAGTATAGTGCATTCGATGCGGATTTTTAAGCTGCGTCGTTCTGTGTTATCAGATTTGCGCTAGCTTAAAAATGCACCGAGATATCAACTGATATAAGTTCACACATATATCCTCGATTTTCACCCTGAAGAATTAATTTTTTCGTTGAATAACATTGTCCATCGTCTTTGCCTTGAAAAAAGGAATCTAAAAACATCTACTTTTTGCTAAATTATTTTGGAATTTTTCGAAAAAATTTTTGTCAAAATGTTTTTGGAAGCAATGTTGAGTGTACATGGAAACTCAACATACACTAATGCATCATTTTTCAAACGATCATAATTAATTTTTGTATTAAGCGTTTCTCAATGTAGTATAGTGCATTCGATGCGGATTTTTAAGCTGCGTCGATCTGTGTTATCAGATTTGCGCTAGCTTAAAAATGCACCGAGATATCAACTGATATAAGTTCACACTTATATCCTCGATTTTCACCCTCAAGCATTAATTTTTTTGTTGAATAACATTGTCCATTGTCTTTGCCTTGAAAAAAGGAATCTAAAAACATCTACTTTTTGCTAAATTATCTTGAAATTTTTCGAAAAAATTTTTGTCAAAATGTTTTTGGAAGCAATGTTGAGTGTACATGGAAACTCAACATACACTAATGCATCATTTTTCAAACGATCATAACTAATTTTTGTATTAAGCGTTTCTCAATGTAGTATAGTGCATTCGATGCGGATTTTTAAGCTGCGTCGTTCTGTGTTATCAGATTTGCGCTAGCTTAAAAATGCACCGAGATATCAACTGATATAAGTTCACACATATATCCTCGATTTTCACCCTGAAGAATTAATTTTTTCGTTGAATAACATTGTCCATCGTCTTTGCCTTGAAAAAAGGAATCTAAAAACATCTACTTTTTGCTAAATTATCTTGAAATTTTTCGAAAAAATTTTTGTCAAAATGTTTTTGGAAGCAATGTTGAGTGTACATGGAAACTCAACATACACTAATGCATCATTTTTCAAACGATCATAACTAATTTTTGTATTAAGCGTTTCTCAATGTAGTATAGTGCATTCGATGCGGATTTTTAAGCTGCGTCGTTCTGTGTTATCAGATTTGCGCTAGCTTAAAAATGCACCGAGATATCAACTGATATAAGTTCACACATATATCCTCGATTTTCACCCTGAAGAATTAATTTTTTCGTTGAATAACATTGTCCATCGTCTTTGCCTTGAAAAAAGGAATCTAAAAACATCTACTTTTTGCTAAATTATTTTGGAATTTTTCGAAAAAATTTTTGTCAAAATGTTTTTGGAAGCAATGTTGAGTGTACATGGAAACTCAACATACACTAATGCATCATTTTTCAAACGATCATAATTAATTTTTGTATTAAGCGTTTCTCAATGTAGTATAGTGCATTCGATGCGGATTTTTAAGCTGCGTCGATCTGTGTTATCAGATTTGCGCTAGCTTAAAAATGCACCGAGATATCAACTGATATAAGTTCACACTTATATCCTCGATTTTCACCCTCAAGCATTAATTTTTTTGTTGAATAACATTGTCCATTGTCTTTGCCTTGAAAAAAGGAATCTAAAAACATCTACTTTTTGCTAAATTATCTTGAAATTTTTCGAAAAAATTTTTGTCAAAATGTTTTTGGAAGCAATGTTGAGTGTACATGGAAACTCAACATACACTAATGCATCATTTTTCAAACGATCATAATTAATTTTTGTATTAAGCGTTTCTCAATGTAGTATAGTGCATTCGATGCGGATTTTTAAGCTGCGTCGATCTGTATTATCAGATTTGCGCTAGCTTAAAAATGCACCGAGATATCAACTGATATAAGTTCACACTTATATCCTCGATTTTCACCCTGAAGAATTAATTTTTTCGTTGAATAACATTGTCCATCGTCTTTGCCTTGAAAAAAAGAATCTAAAAACATCTACTTTTTGCTAAATTATTTTGAAATTTTTCGAAAAAATTTTTGTCAAAATGTTTTTGGAAGCAATGTTGAGTGTACATGGAAACTCAGCATACACTAATGCATCATTTTTCAAACGATCATAATTAATTTTTGTATTAAGCGTTTCTCAATGTAGTATAGTGCATTCGATGCGGATTTTTAAGCTGCGTCGATCTGTGTTATCAGATTTGCGCTAGCTTAAAAATGCACCGAGATATCAACTGATATAAGTTCACACTTATATCCTCGATTTTCACCCTGAAGAATTGATTTTTTCGTTGAATAACATTGTCCATCGTCTTTGCCTTGAAAAAAGGAATCTAAAAACATCTACTTTTTGCTAAATTATCTTTAAATTTTTCGAAAAAATTTTTGTCAAAATGTTTTTGGAAGCAATGTTGAGTGTACATGGAAACTCAACATACACTAATGCATCATTTTTCGAACGATCATAATTAATTTTTGTATTAAGCGTTTCTCAATGTAGTATAGTGCAATCGATGCGGATTTTTAAGCTGCGTCGATCTGTGTTATCAGATTTGCGCTAGCTTAAAAATGCACCGAGATATCAACTGATATAAGTTCACACTTATATCCTCGATTTTCACCCTGAAGAATTAATTTTTTCGTTGAATAACATTGTCCATCGTCTTTGCCTTGAAAAAAGGAATCTAAAAACATCTACTTTTTGCTAAATTATCTTGAAATTTTTCGAAAAAATTTTTGTCAAAATGTTTTTGGAAGCAATGTTGAGTGTACATGGAAACTCAACATACACTAATGCATCATTTTTCAAACGATCATAATTAATTTTTGTATTGAGCGTTTCTCAATGTAGTATAGTGCATTCGATGCGGATTTTTAAGCTGCGTCGATCTGTGTTATCAGATTTGCGCTAGCTTAAAAATGCACCGAGATATGAACTGATATAAGTTCACACTTATATCCTCGATTTTCACCCTGAAGAATTAATTTTTTCGTTGAATAACATTGTCCATCGTCTTTGCCTTGAAAAAAGAAATCTAAAAACATCTACTTTTTGCTAAATTATTTTGAAATTTTTCGAAAAAATTTTTGTCAAAATGTTTTTGGAAGCAATGTTGAGTGTACATGGAAACTCAACATACACTAATGCATCATTTTTCAAACGATCATAACTAATTTTTGTATTAAGCGTTTCTCAATGTAGTATAGTGCATTCGATGCGGATTTTTAAGCTGCGTCGTTCTGTGTTATCAGATTTGCGCTAGCTTAAAAATGCACCGAGATATCAACTGATATAAGTTCACACATATATCCTCGATTTTCACCCTGAAGAATTAATTTTTTCGTTGAATAACATTGTCCATCGTCTTTGCCTTGAAAAAAGGAATCTAAAAACATCTACTTTTTGCTAAATTATTTTGAAATTTTTCGAAAAAATTTTTGTCAAAATGTTTTTGGAAGCAATGTTGAGTGTACATGGAAACTCAACATACACTAATGCATCATTTTTCAAACGATCATAATTAATTTTTGTATTAAGCGTTTCTCAATTTAGTATAGTGCATTCGATGCGGATTTTTAAGCTGCGTCGATCTGTGTTATCAGATTTGCGCTAGCTTAAAAATGCACCGAGATATGAACTGATATAAGTTCACACTTATATCCTCGATTTTCACCCTGAAGAATTAATTTTTTCGTTGAATAACATTGTCCATCGTCTTTGCCTTGAAAAAAGAAATCTAAAAACATCTACTTTTTGCTAAATTATATTGAAATTTTTCGAAAAAATTTTTGTCAAAATGTTTTTGGAAGCAATGTTGAGTGTACATGGAAACTCAACATACACTAATGCATCATTTTTCAAACGATCATAACTAATTTTTGTATTAAGCGTTTCTCAATGTAGTATAGTGCATTCGATGCGGATTTTTAAGCTGCGTCGTTCTGTGTTATCAGATTTGCGCTAGCTTAAAAATGCACCGAGATATCAACTGATATAAGTTCACACATATATCCTCGATTTTCACCCTGAAGAATTAATTTTTTCGTTGAATAACATTGTCCATCGTCTTTGCCTTGAAAGAAGGAATCTAAAAACATCTACTTTTTGCTTAATTATTTTGAAATTTTTCGAAAAAATTTTTGTCAAAATGTTTTTGGAAGCAATGTTGAGTGTACATGGAAACTCAACATACACTAATGCATCATTTTTCAAACGATCATAATTAATTTTTGTATTAAGCGTTTCTCAATTTAGTATAGTGCATTCGATGCGGATTTTTAAGCTGCGTCGATCTGTGTTATCAGATTTGCGCTAGCTTAAAAATGCACCGAGATATCAACTGATATAAGTTCACACTTATATCCTCGATTTTCACCCTGAAGAATTGATTTTTTCGTTGAATAACATTGTCCATCGTCTTCGCCTTGAAAAAAGGAATCTAAAAACATCTACTTTTTGCTAAATTATCTTGAAATTTTTCGAAAAAATTTTTGTCAAAATGTTTTTGGAAGCAATGTTGAGTGTACATGGAAACTCAACATACACTAATGCATCATTTTTCAAACGATCATAATTAATTTTTGTATTAAGCGTTTCTCAATGTAGTATAGTGCAATCGATGCGGATTTTTAAGCTGCGTCGATCTGTGTTATCAGATTTGCGCTAGCTTAAAAATGCACCGAGATATCAACTGATATAAGTTCACACTTATATCCTCGATTTTCACCCTGAAGAATTAATTTTTTCGTTGAATAACATTGTCCATCGTCTTTGCCTTGAAAAAAGGAATCTAAAAACATCTACTTTTTGCTAAATTATCTTGAAATTTTTCGAAAAAATTTTTGTCAAAATGTTTTTGGAAGCAATGTTGAGTGTACATGGAAACTCAACATACACTAATGCATCATTTTTCAAACGATCATAATTAATTTTTGTATTGAGCGTTTCTCAATGTAGTATAGTGCATTCGATGCGGATTTTTAAGCTGCGTCGATCTGTGTTATCAGATTTGCGCTAGCTTAAAAATGCACCGAGATATGAACTGATATAAGTTCACACTTATATCCTCGATTTTCACCCTGAAGAATTAATTTTTTCGTTGAATAACATTGTCCATCGTCTTTGCCTTGAAAAAAGAAATCTAAAAACATCTACTTTTTGCTAAATTATTTTGAAATTTTTCGAAAAAATTTTTGTCAAAATGTTTTTGGAAGCAATGTTGAGTGTACATGGAAACTCAACATACACTAATGCATCATTTTTCAAACGATCATAATTAATTTTTGTATTAAGCGTTTCTCAATTTAGTATAGTGCATTCGATGCGGATTTTTAAGCTGCGTCGATCTGTGTTATCAGATTTGCGCTAGCTTAAAAATGCACCGAGATATCAACTGATATAAGTTCACACTTATATCCTCGATTTTCACCCTGAAGAATTGATTTTTTCGTTGAATAACATTGTCCATCGTCTTTGCCTTGAAAAAAGGAATCTAAAAACATCTACTTTTTGCTAAATTATCTTGAAATTTTTCGAAAAAATTTTTGTCAAAATGTTTTTGGAAGCAATGTTGAGTGTACATGGAAACTCAACATACACTAATGCATCATTTTTCAAACGATCATAATTAATTTTTGTATTAAGCGTTTCTCAATGTAGTATAGTGCAATCGATGCGGATTTTTAAGCTGCGTCGATCTGTGTTATCAGATTTGCGCTAGCTTAAAAATGCACCGAGATATCAACTGATATAAGTTCACACTTATATCCTCGATTTTCACCCTGAAGAATTAATTTTTTCGTTGAATAACATTGTCCATCGTCTTTGCCTTGAAAAAAGGAATCTAAAAACATCTACTTTTTGCTAAATTATCTTGAAATTTTTCGAAAAAATTTTTGTCAAAATGTTTTTGGAAGCAATGTTGAGTGTACATGGAAACTCAACATACACTAATGCATCATTTTTCAAACGATCATAATTAATTTTTGTATTGAGCGTTTCTCAATGTAGTATAGTGCATTCGATGCGGATTTTTAAGCTGCGTCGATCTGTGTTATCAGATTTGCGCTAGCTTAAAAATGCACCGAGATATGAACTGATATAAGTTCACACTTATATCCTCGATTTTCACCCTGAAGAATTAATTTTTTCGTTGAATAACATTGTCCATCGTCTTTGCCTTGAAAAAAGGAATCTAAAAACATCTACTTTTTGCTAAATTATTTTGAAATTTTTCGAAAAAATTTTTGTCAAAATGTTTTTGGAAGCAATGTTGAGTGTACATGGAAACTCAACATACACTAATGCATCATTTTTCAAACGATCATAATTAATTTTTGTATTAAGCGTTTCTCAATTTAGTATAGTGCATTCGATGCGGATTTTTAAGCTGCGTCGATCTGTGTTATCAGATTTGCGCTAGCTTAAAAATGCACCGAGATATCAACTGATATAAGTTCACACTTATATCCTCGATTTTCACCCTGAAGAATTGATTTTTTCGTTGAATAACATTGTCCATCGTCTTTGCCTTGAAAAAAGGAATCTAAAAACATCTACTTTTTGTTAAATTATCTTGAAATTTTTCGAAAAAATTTTTGTCAAAATGTTTTTGGAAGCAATGTTGAGTGTACATGGAAACTCAACATACACTAATGCATCATTTTTCAAACGATCATAATTAATTTTTGTATTAAGCGTTTCTCAATGTAGTATAGTGCAATCGATGCGGATTTTTAAGCTGCGTCGATCTGTGTTATCAGATTTGCGCTAGCTTAAAAATGCACCGAGATATCAACTGATATAAGTTCACACTTATATCCTCGATTTTCACCCTGAAGAATTAATTTTTTCGTTGAATAACATTGTCCATCGTCTTTGCCTTGAAAAAAGGAATCTAAAAACATCTACTTTTTGCTAAATTATCTTGAAATTTTTCGAAAAAATTTTTGTCAAAATGTTTTTGGAAGCAATGTTGAGTGTACATGGAAACTCAACATACACTAATGCATCATTTTTCAAACGATCATAATTAATTTTTGTATTGAGCGTTTCTCAATGTAGTATAGTGCATTCGATGCGGATTTTTAAGCTGCGTCGATCTGTGTTATCAGATTTGCGCTAGCTTAAAAATGCACCGAGATATGAACTGATATAAGTTCACACTTATATCCTCGATTTTCACCCTGAAGAATTAATTTTTTCGTTGAATAACATTGTCCATCGTCTTTGCCTTGAAAAAAGAAATCTAAAAACATCTACTTTTTGCTAAATTATTTTGAAATTTTTCGAAAAAATTTTTGTCAAAATGTTTTTGGAAGCAATGTTGAGTGTACATGGAAACTCAACATACACTAATGCATCATTTTTCAAACGATCATAACTAATTTTTGTATTAAGCGTTTCTCAATGTAGTATAGTGCATTCGATGCGGATTTTTAAGCTGCGTCGTTCTGTGTTATCAGATTTGCGCTAGCTTAAAAATGCACCGAGATATCAACTGATATAAGTTCACACATATATCCTCGATTTTCACCCTGAAGAATTAAGTTTTTCGTTGAATAACATTGTCCATCGTCTTTGCCTTGAAAAAAGGAATCTAAAAACATCTACTTTTTGCTAAATTATTTTGAAATTTTTCGAAAAAATTTTTGTCAAAATGTTTTTGGAAGCAATGTTGAGTGTACATGGAAACTCAACATACACTAATGCATCATTTTTCAAACGATCATAATTAATTTTTGTATTAAGCGTTTCTCAATTTAGTATAGTGCATTCGATGCGGATTTTTAAGCTGCGTCGATCTGTGTTATCAGATTTGCGCTAGCTTAAAAATGCACCGAGATATCAACTGATATAAGTTCACACTTATATCCTCGATTTTCACCCTGAAGAATTAATTTTTTCGTTGAATAACATTGTCCATCGTCTTTGCCTTGAAAAAAGGAATCTGAAAACATCTACTTTTTGCTAAATTATTTTGAAATTTTTCGAAAAAATTTTTGTCAAAATGTTTTTGGAAGCAATGTTGAGTGTACATGGAAACTCAACATACACTAATGCATCATTTTTCAAACGATCATAACTAATTTTTGTATTAAGCGTTTCTCAATTTAGTATAGTGCATTCGATGCGGATTTTTAAGCTGCGTCGATCTGTGTTATCAGATTTGCGCTAGCTGAAAAATGCACCGAGATATCAACTGATATAAGTTCACACTTATATCCTCGATTTTCACCCTGAAGAATTAATTTTTTCGTTGAATAACATTGTCCATCGTCTTTGCCTTGAAAAAAGGAATCTAAAAACATCTACTTTTTGCTAAATTATTTTGAAATTTTTCGAAAAAATTTTTGTCAAAATGTTTTTGGAAGCAATGTTGAGTGTACATGGAAACTCAACATACACTAATGCATCATTTTTCAAACGATCATAATTAATTTTTGTATTAAGCGTTTCTCAATGTAGTATAGTGCATTCGATGCGGATTTTTAAGCTGCGTCGATCTGTGTTATCAGATTTGCGCTAGCTTAAAAATGCACCGAGATATCAACTGATATAAGTTCACACTTATATCCTCGATTTTCACCCTGAAGAATTAATTTTTTCGTTGAATAACATTGTCCATCGTCTTTGCCTTGAAAAAAGGAATCTAAAAACATCTACTTTTTGCTAAATTATTTTGAAATTTTTCGAAAAAATTTTTGTCAAAATGTTTTTGGAAGCAATGTTGAGTGTACATGGAAACTCAACATACACTAATGCATCATTTTTCAAACGATCATAATTAATTTTTGTATTAAGCGTTTCTCAATGTAGTATAGTGCATTCGATGCGGATTTTTAAGCTGCGTCGATCTGTGTTATCAGATTTGCGCTAGCTTAAAAATGCACCGAGATATCAACTGATATAAGTTCACACTTATATCCTCGATTTTCACCCTGAAGAATTAATTTTTTCGTTGAATAACATTGTCCATCGTCTTTGCCTTGAAAAAAGGAATCTAAAAACATCTACTTTTTGCTAAATTATTTTGAAATTTTTCGAAAAAATTTTTGTCAAAATGTTTTTGGAAGCAATGTTGAGTGTACATGGAAACTCAACATACACTAATGCATCATTTTTCAAACGATCATAATTAATTTTTGTATTGAGCGTTTCTCAATGTAGTATAGTGCAATCGATGCGGATTTTTAAGCTGCGTCGATCTGTGTTATCAGATTTGCGCTAGCTTAAAAATGCACCGAGATATCAACTGATATAAGTTCACACTTATATCCTCGATTTTCACCCTGAAGAATTAATTTTTTCGTTGAATAACATTGTCCATCGTCTTTGCCTTGAAAAAAGGAATCTAAAAACATCTACTTTTTGCTAAATTATTTTGAAATTTTTCGAAAAAATTTTTGTCAAAATGTTTTTGGAAGCAATGTTGAGTGTACATGGAAACTCAACATACACTAATGCATCATTTTTCAAACGATCATAACTAATTTTTGTATTAAGCGTTTCTCAATGTAGTAAAGTGCATTCGATGCGGATTTTTAAGCTGCGTCGATCTGTGTTATCAGATTTGCGCTAGCTTAAAAATGCACCGAGATATCAACTGATATAAGTTCACACTTATATCCTCGATTTTCACCCTGAAGAATTAATTTTTTCGTTGAATAACATTGTCCATCGTCTTTGCCTTAAAAAAAGGAATCTGAAAACATCTACTTTTTGCTAAATTATTTTGAAATTTTTCGAAAAAATTTTTGTCAAAATGTTTTTGGAAGCAATGTTGAGTGTACATGGAAACTCAACATACACTAATGCATCATTTTTCAAACGATCATAACTAATTTTTGTATTAAGCGTTTCTCAATTTAGTATAGTGCATTCGATGCGGATTTTTAAGCTGCGTCGATCTGTGTTATCAGATTTGCGCTAGCTGAAAAATGCACCGAGATATCAACTGATATAAGTTCACACTTATATCCTCGATTTTCACCCTGAAGAATTAATTTTTTCGTTGAATAACATTGTCCATCGTCTTTGCCTTGAAAAAAGGAATCTAAAAACATCTACTTTTTGCTAAATTATTTTGAAATTTTTCGAAAAAATTTTTGTCAAAATGTTTTTGGAAGCAATGTTGAGTGTACATGGAAACTCAACATACACTAATGCATCATTTTTCAAACGATCATAACTAATTTTTGTATTAAGCTTTTCTCAATGTAGTATAGTGCATTCGATGCGGATTTTTAAGCTGCGTCGTTCTGTGTTATCAGATTTGCGCTAGCTTAAAAATGCACCGAGATATCAACTGATATAAGTTCACACTTATATCCTCGATTTTCACCCTGAAGAATTAATTTTTTCGTTGAATAACATTGTCCATCGTCTTTGCCTTGAAAAAAGGAATCTAAAAACATCTACTTTTTGCTAAATTATTTTGAAATTTTTCGAAAAAATTTTTGTCAAAATGTTTTTGGAAGCAATGTTGAGTGTACATGGAAACTCAACATACACTAATGCATCATTTTTCAAACGATCATAACTAATTTTTGTATTAAGCGTTTCTCAATGTAGTATAATGCATTCGATGCGGATTTTTAAGCTGCGTCGTTCTGTGTTATCAGATTTGCGCTAGCTTAAAAATGCACCGAGATATGAACTGATATAAGTTCACACTTATATCCTCGATTTTCACCCTGAAGAATTAATTTTTTCGTTGAATAACATTGTCCATCGTCTTTGCCTTGAAAAAAGGAATCTAAAAACATCTACTTTTTGCTAAATTATCTTGAAATTTTTCGAAAAAATTTTTGTCAAAATGTTTTTGGAAGCAATGTTGAGTGTACATGGAAACTCAACATACACTAATGCATCATTTTTCAAACGATCATAATTAATTTTTGTATTAAGCGTTTCTCAATGTAGTATAGTGCAATCGATGCGGATTTTTAAGCTGCGTCGATCTGTGTTATCAGATTTGCGCTAGCTTAAAAATGCACCGAGATATCAACTGATATAAGTTCACACTTATATCCTCGATTTTCACCCTGAAGAATTAATTTTTTCGTTGAATAACATTGTCCATCGTCTTTGCCTTGAAAAAAGGAATCTAAAAACATCTACTTTTTGCTAAATTATCTTGAAATTTTTCGAAAAAATTTTTGTCAAAATGTTTTTGGAAGCAATGTTGAGTGTACATGGAAACTCAACATACACTAATGCATCATTTTTCAAACGATCATAATTAATTTTTGTATTGAGCGTTTCTCAATGTAGTATAGTGCATTCGATGCGGATTTTTAAGCTGCGTCGATCTGTGTTATCAGATTTGCGCTAGCTTAAAAATGCACCGAGATATGAACTGATATAAGTTCACACTTATATCCTCGATTTTCACCCTGAAGAATTAATTTTTTCGTTGAATAACATTGTCCATCGTCTTTGCCTTGAAAAAAGGAATCTAAAAACATCTACTTTTTGCTAAATTATTTTGAAATTTTTCGAAAAAATTTTTGTCAAAATGTTTTTGGAAGCAATGTTGAGTGTACATGGAAACTCAACATACACTAATGCATCATTTTTCAAACGATCATAATTAATTTTTGTATTAAGCGTTTCTCAATTTAGTATAGTGCATTCGATGCGGATTTTTAAGCTGCGTCGATCTGTGTTATCAGATTTGCGCTAGCTTAAAAATGCACCGAGATATCAACTGATATAAGTTCACACTTATATCCTCGATTTTCACCCTGAAGAATTGATTTTTTCGTTGAATAACATTGTCCATCGTCTTTGCCTTGAAAAAAGGAATCTAAAAACATCTACTTTTTGCTAAATTATCTTGAAATTTTTCGAAAAAATTTTTGTCAAAATGTTTTTGGAAGCAATGTTGAGTGTACATGGAAACTCAACATACACTAATGCATCATTTTTCAAACGATCATAATTAATTTTTGTATTAAGCGTTTCTCAATGTAGTATAGTGCAATCGATGCGGATTTTTAAGCTGCGTCGATCTGTGTTATCAGATTTGCGCTAGCTTAAAAATGCACCGAGATATCAACTGATATAAGTTCACACTTATATCCTCGATTTTCACCCTGAAGAATTAATTTTTTCGTTGAATAACATTGTCCATCGTCTTTGCCTTGAAAAAAGGAATCTAAAAACATCTACTTTTTGCTAAATTATCTTGAAATTTTTCGAAAAATTTTTTGTCAAAATGTTTTTGGAAGCAATGTTGAGTGTACATGGAAACTCAACATACACTAATGCATCATTTTTCAAACGATCATAATTAATTTTTGTATTGAGCGTTTCTCAATGTAGTATAGTGCATTCGATGCGGATTTTTAAGCTGCGTCGATCTGTGTTATCAGATTTGCGCTAGCTTAAAAATGCACCGAGATATGAACTGATATAAGTTCACACTTATATCCTCGATTTTCACCCTGAAGAATTAATTTTTTCGTTGAATAACATTGTCCATCGTCTTTGCCTTGAAAAAAGAAATCTAAAAACATCTACTTTTTGCTAAATTATTTTGAAATTTTTCGAAAAAATTTTTGTCAAAATGTTTTTGGAAGCAATGTTGAGTGTACATGGAAACTCAACATACACTAATGCATCATTTTTCAAACGATCATAACTAATTTTTGTATTAAGCGTTTCTCAATGTAGTATAGTGCATTCGATGCGGATTTTTAAGCTGCGTCGTTCTGTGTTATCAGATTTGCGCTAGCTTAAAAATGCACCGAGATATCAACTGATATAAGTTCACACATATATCCTCGATTTTCACCCTGAAGAATTAAGTTTTTCGTTGAATAACATTGTCCATCGTCTTTGCCTTGAAAAAAGGAATCTAAAAACATCTACTTTTTGCTAAATTATTTTGAAATTTTTCGAAAAAATTTTTGTCAAAATGTTTTTGGAAGCAATGTTGAGTGTACATGGAAACTCAACATACACTAATGCATCATTTTTCAAACGATCATAATTAATTTTTGTATTAAGCGTTTCTCAATTTAGTATAGTGCATTCGATGCGGATTTTTAAGCTGCGTCGATCTGTGTTATCAGATTTGCGCTAGCTTAAAAATGCACCGAGATATCAACTGATATAAGTTCACACTTATATCCTCGATTTTCACCCTGAAGAATTAATTTTTTCGTTGAATAACATTGTCCATCGTCTTTGCCTTGAAAAAAGGAATCTGAAAACATCTACTTTTTGCTAAATTATTTTGAAATTTTTCGAAAAAATTTTTGTCAAAATGTTTTTGGAAGCAATGTTGAGTGTACATGGAAACTCAACATACACTAATGCATCATTTTTCAAACGATCATAACTAATTTTTGTATTAAGCGTTTCTCAATTTAGTATAGTGCATTCGATGCGGATTTTTAAGCTGCGTCGATCTGTGTTATCAGATTTGCGCTAGCTGAAAAATGCACCGAGATATCAACTGATATAAGTTCACACTTATATCCTCGATTTTCACCCTGAAGAATTAATTTTTTCGTTGAATAACATTGTCCATCGTCTTTGCCTTGAAAAAAGGAATCTAAAAACATCTACTTTTTGCTAAATTATTTTGAAATTTTTCGAAAAAATTTTTGTCAAAATGTTTTTGGAAGCAATGTTGAGTGTACATGGAAACTCAACATACACTAATGCATCATTTTTCAAACGATCATAATTAATTTTTGTATTAAGCGTTTCTCAATGTAGTATAGTGCATTCGATGCGGATTTTTAAGCTGCGTCGATCTGTGTTATCAGATTTGCGCTAGCTTAAAAATGCACCGAGATATCAACTGATATAAGTTCACACTTATATCCTCGATTTTCACCCTGAAGAATTAATTTTTTCGTTGAATAACATTGTCCATCGTCTTTGCCTTGAAAAAAGGAATCTAAAAACATCTACTTTTTGCTAAATTATTTTGAAATTTTTCGAAAAAATTTTTGTCAAAATGTTTTTGGAAGCAATGTTGAGTGTACATGGAAACTCAACATACACTAATGCATCATTTTTCAAACGATCATAATTAATTTTTGTATTAAGCGTTTCTCAATGTAGTATAGTGCATTCGATGCGGATTTTTAAGCTGCGTCGATCTGTGTTATCAGATTTGCGCTAGCTTAAAAATGCACCGAGATATCAACTGATATAAGTTCACACTTATATCCTCGATTTTCACCCTGAAGAATTAATTTTTTCGTTGAATAACATTGTCCATCGTCTTTGCCTTGAAAAAAGGAATCTAAAAACATCTACTTTTTGCTAAATTATTTTGAAATTTTTCGAAAAAATTTTTGTCAAAATGTTTTTGGAAGCAATGTTGAGTGTACATGGAAACTCAACATACACTAATGCATCATTTTTCAAACGATCATAATTAATTTTTGTATTGAGCGTTTCTCAATGTAGTATAGTGCAATCGATGCGGATTTTTAAGCTGCGTCGATCTGTGTTATCAGATTTGCGCTAGCTTAAAAATGCACCGAGATATCAACTGATATAAGTTCACACTTATATCCTCGATTTTCACCCTGAAGAATTAATTTTTTCGTTGAATAACATTGTCCATCGTCTTTGCCTTGAAAAAAGGAATCTAAAAACATCTACTTTTTGCTAAATTATTTTGAAATTTTTCGAAAAAATTTTTGTCAAAATGTTTTTGGAAGCAATGTTGAGTGTACATGGAAACTCAACATACACTAATGCATCATTTTTCAAACGATCATAACTAATTTTTGTATTAAGCGTTTCTCAATGTAGTAAAGTGCATTCGATGCGGATTTTTAAGCTGCGTCGATCTGTGTTATCAGATTTGCGCTAGCTTAAAAATGCACCGAGATATCAACTGATATAAGTTCACACTTATATCCTCGATTTTCACCCTGAAGAATTAATTTTTTCGTTGAATAACATTGTCCATCGTCTTTGCCTTAAAAAAAGGAATCTGAAAACATCTACTTTTTGCTAAATTATTTTGAAATTTTTCGAAAAAATTTTTGTCAAAATGTTTTTGGAAGCAATGTTGAGTGTACATGGAAACTCAACATACACTAATGCATCATTTTTCAAACGATCATAACTAATTTTTGTATTAAGCGTTTCTCAATTTAGTATAGTGCATTCGATGCGGATTTTTAAGCTGCGTCGATCTGTGTTATCAGATTTGCGCTAGCTGAAAAATGCACCGAGATATCAACTGATATAAGTTCACACTTATATCCTCGATTTTCACCCTGAAGAATTAATTTTTTCGTTGAATAACATTGTCCATCGTCTTTGCCTTGAAAAAAGGAATCTAAAAACATCTACTTTTTGCTAAATTATTTTGAAATTTTTCGAAAAAATTTTTGTCAAAATGTTTTTGGAAGCAATGTTGAGTGTACATGGAAACTCAACATACACTAATGCATCATTTTTCAAACGATCATAACTAATTTTTGTATTAAGCTTTTCTCAATGTAGTATAGTGCATTCGATGCGGATTTTTAAGCTGCGTCGTTCTGTGTTATCAGATTTGCGCTAGCTTAAAAATGCACCGAGATATCAACTGATATAAGTTCACACTTATATCCTCGATTTTCACCCTGAAGAATTAATTTTTTCGTTGAATAACATTGTCCATCGTCTTTGCCTTGAAAAAAGGAATCTAAAAACATCTACTTTTTGCTAAATTATTTTGAAATTTTTCGAAAAAATTTTTGTCAAAATGTTTTTGGAAGCAATGTTGAGTGTACATGGAAACTCAACATACACTAATGCATCATTTTTCAAACGATCATAACTAATTTTTGTATTAAGCGTTTCTCAATGTAGTATAATGCATTCGATGCGGATTTTTAAGCTGCGTCGTTCTGTGTTATCAGATTTGCGCTAGCTTAAAAATGCACCGAGATATCAACTGATATAAGTTCACACATATATCCTCGATTTTCACCCTGAAGAATTAATTTTTTCGTTGAATAACATTGTCCATCGTCTTTGCCTTGAAAAAAGGAATCTAAAAACATCTACTTTTTGCTAAATTATTTTGAAATTTTTCGAAAAAATTTTTGTCAAAATGTTTTTGGAAGCAATGTTGAGTGTACATGGAAACTCAACATACACTAATGCATCATTTTTCAAACGATCATAATTAATTTTTGTATTAAGCGTTTCTCAATGTAGTATAGTGCATTCGATGCGGATTTTTAAGCTGCGTCGATCTGTGTTATCAGATTTGCGCTAGCTTAAAAATGCACCGAGATATCAACTGATATAAGTTCACACTTATATCCTCGATTTTCACCCTCAAGAATTAATTTTTTTGTTGAATAACATTGTCCATTGTCTTTGCCTTGAAAAAAGGAATCTAAAAACATCTACTTTTTGCTAAATTATCTTGAAATTTTTCGAAAAAATTTTTGTCAAAATGTTTTTGGAAGCAATGTTGAGTGTACATGGAAACTCAACATACACTAATGCATCATTTTTCAAACGATCATAATTAATTTTTGTATTAAGCGTTTCTCAATGTAGTATAGTGCATTCGATGCGGATTTTTAAGCTGCGTCGATCTGTGTTATCAGATTTGCGCTAGCTTAAAAATGCACCGAGATATCAACTGATATAAGTTCACACTTATATCCTCGATTTTCACCCTGAAGAATTAATTTTTTCGTTGAATAACATTGTCCATCGTCTTTGCCTTGAAAAAAAGAATCTAAAAACATCTACTTTTTGCTAAATTATTTTGAAATTTTTCGAAAAAATTTTTGTCAAAATGTTTTTGGAAGCAATGTTGAGTGTACATGGAAACTCAGCATACACTAATGCATCATTTTTCAAACGATCATAATTAATTTTTGTATTAAGCGTTTCTCAATGTAGTATAGTGCATTCGATGCGGATTTTTAAGCTGCGTCGATCTGTGTTATCAGATTTGCGCTAGCTTAAAAATGCACCGAGATATCAACTGATATAAGTTCACACTTATATCCTCGATTTTCACCCTGAAGAATTGATTTTTTCGTTGAATAACATTGTCCATCGTCTTTGCCTTGAAAAAAGGAATCTAAAAATATCTACTTTTTGCTAAATTATCTTGAAATTTTTCGAAAAAATTTTTGTCAAAATGTTTTTGGAAGCAATGTTGAGTGTACATGGAAACTCAACATACACTAATGCATCATTTTTCAAACGATCATAATTAATTTTTGTATTAAGCGTTTCTCAATGTAGTATAGTGCAATCGATGCGGATTTTTAAGCTGCGTCGATCTGTGTTATCAGATTTGCGCTAGCTTAAAAATGCACCGAGATATGAACTGATATAAGTTCACACTTATATCCTCGATTTTCACCCTGAAGAATTAATTTTTTCGTTGAATAACATTGTCCATCGTCTTTGCCTTGAAAAAAGGAATCTAAAAACATCTACTTTTTGCTAAATTATCTTGAAATTTTTCGAAAAAATTTTTGTCAAAATGTTTTTGGAAGCAATGTTGAGTGTACATGGAAACTCAACATACACTAATGCATCATTTTTCAAACGATCATAATTAATTTTTGTATTGAGCATTTCTCAATGTAGTATAGTGCATTCGATGCGGATTTTTAAGCTGCGTCGATCTGTGTTATCAGATTTGCGCTAGCTTAAAAATGCACCGAGATATGAACTGATATAAGTTCACACTTATATCCTCGATTTTCACCCTGAAGAATTAATTTTTTCGTTGAATAACATTGTCCATCGTCTTTGCCTTGAAAAAAGAAATCTAAAAACATCTACTTTTTGCTAAATTATTTTGAAATTTTTCGAAAAAATTTTTGTCAAAATGTTTTTGGAAGCAATGTTGAGTGTACATGGAAACTCAACATACACTAATGCATCATTTTTCAAACGATCATAACTAATTTTTGTATTAAGCGTTTCTCAATGTAGTATAGTGCATTCGATGCGGATTTTTAAGCTGCGTCGTTCTGTGTTATCAGATTTGCGCTAGCTTAAAAATGCACCGAGATATCAACTGATATAAGTTCACACATATATCCTCGATTTTCACCCTGAAGAATTAATTTTTTTGTTGAATAACATTGTCCATCGTCTTTGCCTTGAAAAAAGGAATCTAAAAACATCTACTTTTTGCTAAATTATTTTGAAATTTTTCGAAAAAATTTTTGTCAAAATGTTTTTGGAAGCAATGTTGAGTGTACATGGAAACTCAACATACACTAATGCATCATTTTTCAAACGATCATAATTAATTTTTGTATTAAGCGTTTCTCAATGTAGTATAGTGCATTCGATGCGGATTTTTAAGCTGCGTCGATCTGTGTTATCAGATTTGCGCTAGCTTAAAAATGCACCGAGATATCAACTGATATAAGTTCACACTTATATCCTCGATTTTCACCCTGAAGAATTGATTTTTTCGTTGAATAACATTGTCCATCGTCTTTGCCTTGAAAAAAGGAATCTAAAAATATCTACTTTTTGCTAAATTATCTTGAAATTTTTCGAAAAAATTTTTGTCAAAATGTTTTTGGAAGCAATGTTGAGTGTACATGGAAACTCAACATACACTAATGCATCATTTTTCAAACGATCATAATTAATTTTTGTATTAAGCGTTTCTCAATGTAGTATAGTGCAATCGATGCGGATTTTTAAGCTGCGTCGATCTGTGTTATCAGATTTGCGCTAGCTTAAAAATGCACCGAGATATGAACTGATGTAAGTTCACACTTATATCCTCGATTTTCACCCTGAAGAATTAATTTTTTCGTTGAATAACATTGTCCATCGTCTTTGCCTTGAAAAAAGGAATCTAAAAACATCTACTTTTTGCTAAATTATCTTGAAATTTTTCGAAAAAATTTTTGTCAAAATGTTTTTGGAAGCAATGTTGAGTGTACATGGAAACTCAACATACACTAATGCATCATTTTTCAAACGATCATAATTAATTTTTGTATTGAGCATTTCTCAATGTAGTATAGTGCATTCGATGCGGATTTTTAAGCTGCGTCGATCTGTGTTATCAGATTTGCGCTAGCTTAAAAATGCACCGAGATATGAACTGATATAAGTTCACACTTATATCCTCGATTTTCACCCTGAAGAATTAATTTTTTCGTTGAATAACATTGTCCATCGTCTTTGCCTTGAAAAAAGAAATCTAAAAACATCTACTTTTTGCTAAATTATTTTGAAATTTTTCGAAAAAATTTTTGTCAAAATGTTTTTGGAAGCAATGTTGAGTGTACATGGAAACTCAACATACACTAATGCATCATTTTTCAAACGATCATAACTAATTTTTGTATTAAGCGTTTCTCAATGTAGTATAGTGCATTCGATGCGGATTTTTAAGCTGCGTCGTTCTGTGTTATCAGATTTGCGCTAGCTTAAAAATGCACCGAGATATCAACTGATATAAGTTCACACATATATCCTCGATTTTCACCCTGAAGAATTAATTTTTTTGTTGAATAACATTGTCCATCGTCTTTGCCTTGAAAAAAGGAATCTAAAAACATCTACTTTTTGCTAAATTATTTTGAAATTTTTCGAAAAAATTTTTGTCAAAATGTTTTTGGAAGCAATGTTGAGTGTACATGGAAACTCAACATACACTAATGCATCATTTTTCAAACGATCATAATTAATTTTTGTATTAAGCGTTTCTCAATGTAGTATAGTGCATTCGATGCGGATTTTTAAGCTGCGTCGATCTGTGTTATCAGATTTGCGCTAGCTTAAAAATGCACCGAGATATCAACTGATATAAGTTCACACTTATATCCTCGATTTTCACCCTGAAGAATTAATTTTTTCGTTGAATAACATTGTCCATCGTCTTTGCCTTGAAAAAAAGAATCTAAAAACATCTACTTTTTGCTAAATTATTTTGAAATTTTTCGAAAAAATTTTTGTCAAAATGTTTTTGGAAGCAATGTTGAGTGTACATGGAAACTCAGCATACACTAATGCATCATTTTTCAAACGATCATAATTAATTTTTGTATTAAGCGTTTCTCAATGTAGTATAGTGCATTCGATGCGGATTTTTAAGCTGCGTCGATCTGTGTTATCAGATTTGCGCTAGCTTAAAAATGCACCGAGATATCAACTGATATAAGTTCACACTTATATCCTCGATTTTCACCCTGAAGAATTGATTTTTTCGTTGAATAACATTGTCCATCGTCTTTGCCTTGAAAAAAGGAATCTAAAAATATCTACTTTTTGCTAAATTATCTTGAAATTTTTCGAAAAAATTTTTGTCAAAATGTTTTTGGAAGCAATGTTGAGTGTACATGGAAACTCAACATACACTAATGCATCATTTTTCAAACGATCATAATTAATTTTTGTATTAAGCGTTTCTCAATGTAGTATAGTGCAATCGATGCGGATTTTTAAGCTGCGTCGATCTGTGTTATCAGATTTGCGCTAGCTTAAAAATGCACCGAGATATGAACTGATATAAGTTCACACTTATATCCTCGATTTTCACCCTGAAGAATTAATTTTTTCGTTGAATAACATTGTCCATCGTCTTTGCCTTGAAAAAAGGAATCTAAAAACATCTACTTTTTGCTAAATTATCTTGAAATTTTTCGAAAAAATTTTTGTCAAAATGTTTTTGGAAGCAATGTTGAGTGTACATGAAAACTCAACATACACTAATGCATCATTTTTCAAACGATCATAATTAATTTTTGTATTGAGCATTTCTCAATGTAGTATAGTGCATTCGATGCGGATTTTTAAGCTGCGTCGATCTGTGTTATCAGATTTGCGCTAGCTTAAAAATGCACCGAGATATGAACTGATATAAGTTCACACTTATATCCTCGATTTTCACCCTGAAGAATTAATTTTTTCGTTGAATAACATTGTCCATCGTCTTTGCCTTGAAAAAAGAAATCTAAAAACATCTACTTTTTGCTAAATTATTTTGAAATTTTTCGAAAAAATTTTTGTCAAAATGTTTTTGGAAGCAATGTTGAGTGTACATGGAAACTCAACATACACTAATGCATCATTTTTCAAACGATCATAACTAATTTTTGTATTAAGCGTTTCTCAATGTAGTATAGTGCATTCGATGCGGATTTTTAAGCTGCGTCGTTCTGTGTTATCAGATTTGCGCTAGCTTAAAAATGCACCGAGATATCAACTGATATAAGTTCACACATATATCCTCGATTTTCACCCTGAAGAATTAATTTTTTTGTTGAATAACATTGTCCATCGTCTTTGCCTTGAAAAAAGGAATCTAAAAACATCTACTTTTTGCTAAATTATTTTGAAATTTTTCGAAAAAATTTTTGTCAAAATGTTTTTGGAAGCAATGTTGAGTGTACATGGAAACTCAACATACACTAATGCATCATTTTTCAAACGATCATAATTAATTTTTGTATTAAGCGTTTCTCAATTTAGTATAGTGCATTCGATGCGGATTTTTAAGCTGCGTCGATCTGTGTTATCAGATTTGCGCTAGCTTAAAAATGCACCGAGATATCAACTGATATAAGTTCACACATATATCCTCGATTTTCACCCTGAAGAATTAATTTTTTCGTTGAATAACATTGTCCATCGTCTTTGCCTTGAAAAAAGGAATCTAAAAACATCTACTTTTTGCTAAATTATTTTGAAATTTTTCGAAAAAATTTTTGTCAAAATGTTTTTGGAAGCAATGTTGAGTGTACATGGAAACTCAACATACACTAATGCATCATTTTTCAAACGATCATAATTAATTTTTGTATTAAGCGTTTCTCAATTTAGTATAGTGCATTCGATGCGGATTTTTAAGCTGCGTCGATCTGTGTTATCAGATTTGCGCTAGCTTAAAAATGCACCGAGATATCAACTGATATAAGTTCACACTTATATCCTCGATTTTCACCCTGAAGAATTAATTTTTTCGTTGAATAACATTGTCCATCGTCTTTGCCTTGAAAAAAGGAATCTGAAAACATCTACTTTTTGCTAAATTATTTTGAAATTTTTCGAAAAAATTTTTGTCAAAATGTTTTTGGAAGCAATGTTGAGTGTACATGGAAACTCAACATACACTAATGCATCATTTTTCAAACGATCATAACTAATTTTTGTATTAAGCGTTTCTCAATTTAGTATAGTGCATTCGATGCGGATTTTTAAGCTGCGTCGATCTGTGTTATCAGATTTGCGCTAGCTGAAAAATGCACCGAGATATCAACTGATATAAGTTCACACTTATATCCTCGATTTTCACCCTGAAGAATTAATTTTTTCGTTGAATAACATTGTCCATCGTCTTTGCCTTGAAAAAAGGAATCTAAAAACATCTACTTTTTGCTAAATTATTTTGAAATTTTTCGAAAAAATTTTTGTCAAAATGTTTTTGGAAGCAATGTTGAGTGTACATGGAAACTCAACATACACTAATGCATCATTTTTCAAACGATCATAACTAATTTTTGTATTAAGCGTTTCTCGATGTAGTATAGTGCATTCGATGCGGATTTTTAAGCTGCGTCGTTCTGTGTTATCAGATTTGCGCTAGCTTAAAAATGCACCGAGATATCAACTGATATAAGTTCACACATATATCCTCGATTTTCACCCTGAAGAATTAATTTTTTCGTTGAATAACATTGTCCATCGTCTTTGCCTTGAAAAAAAGAATCTAAAAACATCTACTTTTTGCTAAATTATTTTGAAATTTTTCGAAAAAATTTTTGTCAAAATGTTTTTGGAAGCAATGTTGAGTGTACATGGAAACTCAACATACACTAATGCATCATTTTTCAAACGATCATAATTAATTTTTGTATTAAGCGTTTCTCAATGTAGTATAGTGCATTCGATGCGGATTTTTAAGCTGCGTCGATCTGTGTTATCAGATTTGCGCTAGCTTAAAAATGCACCGAGATATCAACTGATATAAGTTCACACTTATATCCTCGATTTTCACCCTGAAGAATTAATTTTTTTGTTGAATAACATTGTCCATCGTCTTTGCCTTGAAAAAAGGAATCTAAAAACATCTACTTTTTGCTAAATTATCTTGAAATTTTTCGAAAAAATTTTTGTCAAAATGTTTTTGGAAGCAATGTTGAGTGTACATGGAAACTCAACATACACTAATGCATTATTTTTCAAACGATCATAATTAATTTTTGTATTAAGCGTTTCTCAATGTAGTATAGTGCATTCGATGCGGATTTTTAAGCTGCGTCGATCTGTGTTATCAGATTTGCGCTAGCTTAAAAATGCACCGAGATATCAACTGATATAAGTTCACACTTATATCCTCGATTTTCACCCTGAAGAATTAATTTTTTCGTTGAATAACATTGTCCATCGTCTTTGCCTTGAAAAAAGGAATCTAAAAACATCTACTTTTTGCTAAATTATCTTGAAATTTTTCGAAAAAATTTTTGTCAAAATGTTTTTGGAAGCAATGTTGAGTGTACATGGAAACTCAACATACACTAATGCATCATTTTTCAAACGATCATAATTAATTTTTGTATTAAGCGTTTCTCAATGTAGTATAGTGCAATCGATGCGGATTTTTAAGCTGCGTCGATCTGTGTTATCAGATTTGCGCTAGCTTAAAAATGCACCGAGATATCAACTGATATAAGTTCACACTTATATCCTCGATTTTCACCCTGAAGAATTAATTTTTTCGTTGAATAACATTGTCCATCGTCTTTGCCTTGAAAAAAGGAATCTAAAAACATCTACTTTTTGCTAAATTATTTTGAAATTTTTCGAAAAAATTTTTGTCAAAATGTTTTTGGAAGCAATGTTGAGTGTACATGGAAACTCAACATACACTAATGCATCATTTTTCAAACGATCATAATTAATTTTTGTATTAAGCGTTTCTCAATGTAGTATAGTGCATTCGATGCGGATTTTTAAGCTGCGTCGATCTGTGTTATCAGATTTGCGCTAGCTTAAAAATGCACCGAGATATCAACTGATATAAGTTCACACTTATATCCTCGATTTTCACCCTGAAGAATTAATTTTTTCGTTGAATAACATTGTCCATCGTCTTTGCCTTGAAAAAAGGAATCTAAAAACATCTACTTTTTGCTAAATTATCTTGAAATTTTTCGAAAAAATTTTTGTCAAAATGTTTTTGGAAGCAATGTTGAGTGTACATGGAAACTCAACATACACTAATGCATCATTTTTCAAACGATCATAATTAATTTTTGTATTGAGCGTTTCTCAATGTAGTATAGTGCAATCGATGCGGATTTTTAAGCTGCGTCGATCTGTGTTATCAGATTTGCGCTAGCTTAAAAATGCACCGAGATATCAACTGATATAAGTTCACACTTATATCCTCGATTTTCACCCTGAAGAATTAATTTTTTCGTTGAATAACATTGTCCATCGTCTTTGCCTTGAAAAAAGAAATCTAAAAACATCTACTTTTTGCTAAATTATTTTGAAATTTTTCGAAAAAATTTTTGTCAAAATGTTTTTGGAAGCAATGTTGAGTGTACATGGAAACTCAACATACACTAATGCATCATTTTTCAAACGATCATAACTAATTTTTGTATTAAGCGTTTCTCAATGTAGTAAAGTGCATTCGATGCGGATTTTTAAGCTGCGTCGATCTGTGTTATCAGATTTGCGCTAGCTTAAAAATGCACCGAGATATCAACTGATATAAGTTCACACTTATATCCTCGATTTTCACCCTGAAGAATTAATTTTTTCGTTGAATAACATTGTCCATCGTCTTTGCCTTAAAAAAAGGAATCTGAAAACATCTACTTTTTGCTAAATTATTTTGAAATTTTTCGAAAAAATTTTTGTCAAAATGTTTTTGGAAGCAATGTTGAGTGTACATGGAAACTCAACATACACTAATGCATCATTTTTCAAACGATCATAACTAATTTTTGTATTAAGCGTTTCTCAATTTAGTATAGTGCATTCGATGCGGATTTTTAAGCTGCGTCGATCTGTGTTATCAGATTTGCGCTAGCTGAAAAATGCACCGAGATATCAACTGATATAAGTTCACACTTATATCCTCGATTTTCACCCTGAAGAATTAATTTTTTCGTTGAATAACATTGTCCATCGTCTTTGCCTTGAAAAAAGGAATCTAAAAACATCTACTTTTTGCTAAATTATTTTGAAATTTTTCGAAAAAATTTTTGTCAAAATGTTTTTGGAAGCAATGTTGAGTGTACATGGAAACTCAACATACACTAATGCATCATTTTTCAAACGATCATAACTAATTTTTGTATTAAGCTTTTCTCAATGTAGTATAGTGCATTCGATGCGGATTTTTAAGCTGCGTCGTTCTGTGTTATCAGATTTGCGCTAGCTGAAAAATGCACCGAGATATCAACTGATATAAGTTCACACTTATATCCTCGATTTTCACCCTGAAGAATTAATTTTTTCGTTGAATAACATTGTCCATCGTCTTTGCCTTGAAAAAAGGAATCTAAAAACATCTACTTTTTGCTAAATTATTTTGAAATTTTTCGAAAAAATTTTTGTCAAAATGTTTTTGGAAGCAATGTTGAGTGTACATGGAAACTCAACATACACTAATGCATCATTTTTCAAACGATCATAACTAATTTTTGTATTAAGCGTTTCTCAATTTAGTATAGTGCATTCGATGCGGATTTTTAAGCTGCGTCGATCTGTGTTATCAGATTTGCGCTAGCTTAAAAATGCACCGAGATATCAACTGATATAAGTTCACACTTATATCCTCGATTTTCACCCTGAAGAATTAATTTTTTCGTTGAATAACATTGTTCATCGTCTTTGCCTTGAAAAAAGGAATCTGAAAACATCTACTTTTTGCTAAATTATTTTGAAATTTTTCGAAAAAATTTTTGTCAAAATGTTTTTGGAAGCAATGTTGAGTGTACATGGAAACTCAACATACACTAATGCATCATTTTTCAAACGATCATAACTAATTTTTGTATTAAGCGTTTCTCAATTTCGTATAGTGCATTCGATGCGGATTTTTAAGCTGCGTCGATCTGTGTTATCAGATTTGCGCTAGCTGAAAAATGCACCGAGATATCAACTGATATAAGTTCACACTTATATCCTCGATTTTCACCCTGAAGAATTAATTTTTTCGTTGAATAACATTGTCCATCGTCTTTGCCTTGAAAAAAGGAATCTAAAAACATCTACTTTTTGCTAAATTATTTTGAAATTTTTTGAAAAAATTTTTGTCAAAATGTTTTTGGAAGCAATGTTGAGTGTACATGGAAACTCAACATACACTAATGCATCATTTTTCAAACGATCATAACTAATTTTTGTATTAAGCGTTTCTCAGAGTAGTATAGTGCATTCGATGCGGATTTTTAAGCTGCGTCGTTCTGTGTTATCAGATTTGCGCTAGCTTAAAAATGCACCGAGATATCAACTGATATAAGTTCACACATATATCCTCGATTTTCACCCTGAAGAATTAATTTTTTCGTTGAATAACATTGTCCATCGTCTTTGCCTTGAAAAAAAGAATCTAAAAACATCTACTTTTTGCTAAATTATTTTGAAATTTTTCGGAAAAATTTTTGTCAAAATGTTTTTGGAAGCAATGTTGAGTGTACATGGAAACTCAACATACACTAATGCATCATTTTTCAAACGATCATAATTAATTTTTGTATTAAGCGTTTCTCAATGTAGTATAGTGCATTCGATGCGGATTTTTAAGCTGCGTCGTTCTGTGTTATCAGATTTGCGCTAGCTTAAAAATGCACCGAGATATCAACTGATATAAGTTCACACATATATCCTCGATTTTCACCCTGAAGAATTAATTTTTTCGTTGAATAACATTGTCCATCGTCTTTGCCTTGAAAAAAAGAATCTAAAAACATCTACTTTTTGCTAAATTATTTTGAAATTTTTCGAAAAAATTTTTGTCAAAATGTTTTTGGAAGCAATGTTGAGTGTACATGGAAACTCAACATACACTAATGCATCATTTTTCAAACGATCATAATTAATTTTTGTATTAAGCGTTTCTCAATGTAGTATAGTGCATTCGATGCGGATTTTTAAGCTGCGTCGTTCTGTGTTATCAGATTTGCGCTAGCTTAAAAATGCACCGAGATATCAACTGATATAAGTTCACACATATATCCTCGATTTTCACCCTGAAGAATTAATTTTTTCGTTGAATAACATTGTCCATCGTCTTTGCCTTGAAAAAAAGAATCTAAAAACATCTACTTTTTGCTAAATTATTTTGAAATTTTTCGAAAAAATTTTTGTCAAAATGTTTTTGGAAGCAATGTTGAGTGTACATGGAAACTCAACATACACTAATGCATCATTTTTCAAACGATCATAATTAATTTTTGTATTAAGCGTTTCTCAATGTGGTATAGTGCATTCGATGCGGATTTTTAAGCTGCGTCGATCTGTGTTATCAGATTTGCGCTAGCTTAAAAATGCACCGAGATATCAACTGATATAAGTTCACACTTATATCCTCGATTTTCACCCTGAAGAATTAATTTTTTCGTTGAATAACATTGTCCATCGTCTTTGCCTTGAAGAAAGGAATCTAAAAACATCTACTTTTTGCTAAATTATTTTGAAATTTTTCGAAAAAATTTTTGTCAAAATGTTTTTGGAAGCAATGTTGAGTGTACATGGAAACTCAACATACACTAATGCATCATTTTTCAAACGATCATAATTAATTTTTGTATTAAGCGTTTCTCAATGTAGTATAGTGCATTCGATGCGGATTTTTAAGCTGCGTCGATCTGTGTTATCAGATTTGCGCTAGCTTAAAAATGCACCGAGATATCAACTGATATAAGTTCACACTTATATCCTCGATTTTCACCCTGAAGAATTAATTTTTTCGTTGAATAACATTGTCCATCGTCTTTGCCTTGAAAAAAAGAATCTAAAAACATCTACTTTTTGCTAAATTATTTTGAAATTTTTCGAAAAAATTTTTGTCAAAATGTTTTTGGAAGCAATGTTGAGTGTACATGGAAACTCAACATACACTAATGCATCATTTTTCAAACGATCATAATTAAATTTTGTATTAAGCGTTTCTCAATGTAGTATAGTGCATTCGATGCGGATTTTTAAGCTGCGTCGTTCTGTGTTATCAGATTTGCGCTAGCTTAAAAATGCACCGAGATATCAACTGATATAAGTTCACACATATATCCTCGATTTTCACCCTGAAGAATTAATTTTTTCGTTGAATAACATTGTCCATCGTCTTTGCCTTGAAAAAAAGAATCTAAAAACATCTACTTTTTGCTAAATTATCTTGAAATTTTTCGAAAAAATTTTTGTCAAAATGTTTTTGGAAGCAATGTTGAGTGTACATGGAAACTCAACATACACTAATGCATCATTTTTCAAACGATCATAATTAATTTTTGTATTAAGCGTTTCTCAATGTAGTATAGTGCAATCGATGCGGATTTTTAAGCTGCGTCGATCTGTGTTATCAGATTTGCGCTAGCTTAAAAATGCACCGAGATATCAACTGATATAAGTTCACACTTATATCCTCGATTTTCACCCTGAAGAATTAATTTTTTCGTTGAATAACATTGTCCATCGTCTTTGCCTTGAAAAAAGGAATCTAAAAACATCTACTTTTTGCTAAATTATTTTGAAATTTTTTGAAAAAATTTTTGTCAAAATGTTTTTGGAAGCAATGTTGAGTGTACATGGAAACTCAACATACACTAATGCATCATTTTTCAAACGATCATAACTAATTTTTGTATTAAGCGTTTCTCAATGTAGTAAAGTGCATTCGATGCGGATTTTTAAGCTGCGTCGATCTGTGTTATCAGATTTGCGCTAGCTTAAAAATGCACCGAGATATCAACTGATATAAGTTCACACTTATATCCTCGATTTTCACCCTGAAGAATTGATTTTTTCGTTGAATAACATTGTCCATCGTCTTTGCCTTGAAAAAAAGAATCTAAAAACATCTACTTTTTGCTAAATTATTTTGAAATTTTTCGAAAAAATTTTTGTCAAAATGTTTTTGGAAGCAATGTTGAGTGTACATGGAAACTCAACATACACTAATGCATCATTTTTCAAACGATCATAATTAATTTTTGTATTAAGCGTTTCTCAATGTAGTATAGTGCATTCGATGCTTATTTTTAAGCTGCGTCGATCTGTGTTATCAGATTTGCGCTAGCTTAAAAATGCACCGAGATATCAACTGATATAAGTTCACACTTATATCCTCGATTTTCACCCTGAAGAATTAATTTTTTCGTTGAATAACATTGTCCATCGTCTTTGCCTTGAAAAAAGGAATCTAAAAACATCTACTTTTTGCTAAATTATCTTGAAATTTTTCGAAAAAATTTTTGTCAAAATGTTTTTGGAAGCAATGTTGAGTGTACATGGAAACTCAACATACACTAATGCATCATTTTTCAAACGATCATAATTAATTTTTGTATTAAGCGTTTCTCAATGTGGTATAGTGCATTCGATGCGGATTTTTAAGCTGCGTCGATCTGTGTTATCAGATTTGCGCTAGCTTAAAAATGCACCGAGATATCAACTGATATAAGTTCACACTTATATCCTCGATTTTCACCCTGAAGAATTAATTTTTTCGTTGAATAACGTTGTCCATCGTCTTTGCCTTGAAAAAAAGAATCTAAAAACATCTACTTTTTGCTAAATTATTTTGAAATTTTTCGAAAAAATTTTTGTCAAAATGTTTTTGGAAGCAATGTTGAGTGTACATGGAAACTCAACATACACTAATGCATCATTTTTCAAACGATCATAATTAATTTTTGTATTAAGCGTTTCTCAATGTAGTATAGTGCATTCGATGCGGATTTTTAAGCTGCGTCGATCTGTGTTATCAGATTTGCGCTAGCTTAAAAATGCACCGAGATATCAACTGATATAAGTTCACACTTATATCCTCGATTTTCACCCTGAAGAATTAATTTTTTCGTTGAATAACATTGTCCATCGTCTTTGCCTTGAAAAAAAGAATCTAAAAACATCTACTTTTTGCTAAATTATTTTGAAATTTTTCGAAAAAATTTTTGTCAAAATGTTTTTGGAAGCAATGTTGAGTGTACATGGAAACTCAACATACACTAATGCATCATTTTTCAAACGATCATAATTAATTTTTGTATTAAGCGTTTCTCAATGTAGTATAGTGCAATCGATGCGGATTTTTAAGCTGCGTCGATCTGTGTTATCAGATTTGCGCTAGCTTAAAAATGCACCGAGATATCAACTGATATAAGTTCACACTTATATCCTCGATTTTCACCCTGAAGAATTAATTTTTTCGTTGAATAACATTGTCCATCGTCTTTGCCTTGAAAAGAGGAATCTAAAAACATCTACTTTTTGCTAAATTATTTTGAAATTTTTCGAAAAAATTTTTGTCAAAATGTTTTTGGAAGCAATGTTGAGTGTACATGGAAACTCAACATACACTAATGCATCATTTTTCAAACGATCATAACTAATTTTTGTATTAAGCGTTTCTCAATGTAGTAAAGTGCATTCGATGCGGATTTTTAAGCTGCGTCGATCTGTGTTATCAGATTTGCGCTAGCTTAAAAATGCACCGAGATATCAACTGATATAAGTTCACACTTATATCCTCGATTTTCACCCTGAAGAATTAATTTTTTCGTTGAATAACATTGTCCATCGTCTTTGCCTTGCAAAAAGGAATCTAAAAACATCTACTTTTTGCTAAATTATTTTGAAATTTTTCGAAAAAATTTTTGTCAAAATGTTTTTGGAAGCAATGTTGAGTGTACATGGAAACTCAACATACACTAATGCATCATTTTTCAAACGATCATAACTAATTTTTGTATTAAGCGTTTCTCAATGTAGTATAGTGCATTCGATGCGGATTTTTAAGCTGCGTCGTTCTGTGTTATCAGATTTGCGCTAGCTTAAAAATGCACCGAGATATCAACTGATATAAGTTCACACATATATCCTCGATTTTCACCCTGAAGAATTAATTTTTTCGTTGAATAACATTGTCCATCGTCTTTGCCTTGAAAAAAGGAATCTAAAAACATCTACTTTTTGCTAAATTATTTTGAAATTTTTCGAAAAAATTTTTGTCAAAATGTTTTTGGAAGCAATGTTGAGTGTACATGGAAACTCAACATACACTAATGCATCATTTTTCAAACGATCATAATTAATTTTTGTATTAAGCGTTTCTCAATTTAGTATAGTGCATTCGATGCGGATTTTTAAGCTGCGTCGATCTGTGTTATCAGATTTGCGCTAGCTTAAAAATGCACCGAGATATCAACTGATATAAGTTCACACTTATATCCTCGATTTTCACCCTGAAGAATTAATTTTTTCGTTGAATAACATTGTCCATCGTCTTTGCCTTGAAAAAAGGAATCTAAAAACATCTACTTTTTGCTAAATTATTTTGAAATTTTTCGAAAAAATTTTTGTCAAAATGTTTTTGGAAGCAATGTTGAGTGTACATGGAAACTCAACATACACTAATGCATCATTTTTCAAACGATCATAACTAATTTTTGTATTAAGCGTTTCTCAATTTAGTATAGTGCATTTGATGCGGATTTTTAAGCTGCGTCGATCTGTGTTATCAGATTTGCGCTAGCTTAAAAATGCACCGAGATATCAACTGATATAAGTTCACACTTATATCCTCGATTTTCACCCTGAAGAATTAATTTTTTCGTTGAATAACATTGTCCATCGTCTTTGCCTTGAAAAAAGGAATCTAAAAACATCTACTTTTTGCTAAATTATTTTGAAATTTTTCGAAAAAATTTTTGTCAAAATGTTTTTGGAAGCAATGTTGAGTGTACATGGAAACTCAACATACACTAATGCATCATTTTTCAAACGATCATAACTAATTTTTGTATTAAGCGTTTCTCAATTTTGTATAGTGCATTCGATGCGGATTTTTAAGCTGCGTCGATCTGTGTTATCAGATTTGCGCTAGCTGAAAAATGCACCGAGATATCAACTGATATAAGTTCACACTTATATCCTCGATTTTCACCCTGAAGAATTAATTTTTTCGTTGAATAACATTGTCCATCGTCTTTGCCTTGAAAAAAGGAATCTAAAAACATCTACTTTTTGCTAAATTATTTTGAAATTTTTCGAAAAAATTTTTGTCAAAATGTTTTTGGAAGCAATGTTGAGTGTACATGGAAACTCAACATACACTAATGCATCATTTTTCAAACGATCATAACTAATTTTTGTATTAAGCGTTTCTCAATTTAGTATAGTGCATTTGATGCGGATTTTTAAGCTGCGTCGATCTGTGTTATCAGATTTGCGCTAGCTTAAAAATGCACCGAGATATCAACTGATATAAGTTCACACTTATATCCTCGATTTTCACCCTGAAGAATTAATTTTTTCGTTGAATAACATTGTCCATCGTCTTCGCCTTGAAAAAAGGAATCTAAAAACATCTACTTTTTGCTAAATTATTTTGAAATTTTTCGAAAAAATTTTTGTCAAAATGTTTTTGGAAGCAATGTTGAGTGTACATGGAAACTCAACATACACTAATGCATCATTTTTCAAACGATCATAACTAATTTTTGTATTAAGCGTTTCTCAATGTAGTATAGTGCATTCGATGCGGATTTTTAAGCTGCGTCGTTCTGTGTTATCAGATTTGCGCTAGCTTAAAAATGCACCGAGATATCAACTGATATAAGTTCACACATATATCCTCGATTTTCACCCTGAAGAATTAATTTTTTCGTTGAATAACATTGTCCATCGTCTTTGCCTTGAAAAAAGGAATCTAAAAACATCTACTTTTTGCTGAATTATTATGAAATTTTTCGAAAAAATTTTTGTCAAAATGTTTTTGGAAGCAATGTTGAGTGTACATGGAAACTCAACATACACTAATGCATCATTTTTCAAACGATCATAACTAATTTTTGTATTAGGCGTTTCTCAATGTAATATAGTGCATTCGATGCGGATTTTTAAGCTGCGTCGATCTGTGTTATCAGATTTGCGCTAGCTTGAAAATGCACCGAGATATCAACTGATATAAGTTCACACTTATATCCTCGATTTTCACCCTGAAGAATTAATTTTTTCGTTGAATAACATTGTCCATCGTCTTTGCCTTAAAAAAAGGAATCTGAAAACATCTACTTTTTGCTAAATTATTTTGAAATTTTTCGAAAAAATTTTTGTCAAAATGTTTTTGGAAGCAATGTTGAGTGTACATGGAAACTCAACATACACTAATGCATCATTTTTCAAACGATCATAACTAATTTTTGTATTAAGCGTTTCTCAATGTAGTAAAGTGCATTCGATGCGGATTTTTAAGCTGCGTCGATCTGTGTTATCAGATTTGCGCTAGCTGAAAAATGCACCGAGATATCAACTGATATAAGTTCACACTTATATCCTCGATTTTCACCCTGAAGAATTAATTTTTTTGTTGAATAACATTGTCCATCGTCTTTGCCTTGAAAAAAGGAATCTAAAAACATCT
Organism: Auanema rhodensis; assembly: GCA_964057225.1. NCBI lineage: Eukaryota > Metazoa > Nematoda > Chromadorea > Rhabditida > Rhabditidae > Auanema > Auanema rhodense. The sequence goes on from OZ059895.1 coordinate 1,332,804, forward strand.
ACTTTTTGCTAAATTATTTTGAAATTTTTCGAAAAAATTTTTGTCAAAATGTTTTTGGAAGCAATGTTGAGTGTACATGGAAACTCAACATACACTAATGCATCATTTTTCAAACGATCATAACTAATTTTTGTATTAAGCGTTTCTCAATGTAGTATAGTGCATTCGATGCGGATTTTTAAGCTGCGTCGTTCTGTGTTATCAGATTTGCGCTAGCTTAAAAATGCACCGAGATATCAACTGATATAAGTTCACACATATATCCTCGATTTTCACCCTGAAGAATTAATTTTTTCGTTGAATAACATTGTCCATCGTCTTTGCCTTGAAAAAAGGAATCTAAAAACATCTACTTTTTGCTGAATTATTATGAAATTTTTCGAAAAAATTTTTGTCAAAATGTTTTTGGAAGCAATGTTGAGTGTACATGGAAACTCAACATACACTAATGCATCATTTTTCAAACGATCATAACTAATTTTTGTATTAGGCGTTTCTCAATGTAATATAGTGCATTCGATGCGGATTTTTAAGCTGCGTCGATCTGTGTTATCAGATTTGCGCTAGCTTGAAAATGCACCGAGATATCAACTGATATAAGTTCACACTTATATCCTCGATTTTCACCCTGAAGAATTAATTTTTTCGTTGAATAACATTGTCCATCGTCTTTGCCTTAAAAAAAGGAATCTGAAAACATCTACTTTTTGCTAAATTATTTTGAAATTTTTCGAAAAAATTTTTGTCAAAATGTTTTTGGAAGCAATGTTGAGTGTACATGGAAACTCAACATACACTAATGCATCATTTTTCAAACGATCATAACTAATTTTTGTATTAAGCGTTTCTCAATGTAGTAAAGTGCATTCGATGCGGATTTTTAAGCTGCGTCGATCTGTGTTATCAGATTTGCGCTAGCTGAAAAATGCACCGAGATATCAACTGATATAAGTTCACACTTATATCCTCGATTTTCACCCTGAAGAATTAATTTTTTTGTTGAATAACATTGTCCATCGTCTTTGCCTTGAAAAAAGGAATCTAAAAACATCTACTTTTTGCTAAATTATTTTGAAATTTTTCGAAAAAATTTTTGTCAAAATGTTTTTGGAAGCAATGTTGAGTGTACATGGAAACTCAACATACACTAATGCATCATTTTTCAAACGATCATAACTAATTTTTGTATTAAGCGTTTCTCAATGTAGTATAGTGCATTCGATGCGGATTTTTAAGCTGCGTCGTTCTGTGTTATCAGATTTGCGCTAGCTTAAAAATGCACCGAGATATCAACTGATATAAGTTCACACATATATCCTCGATTTTCACCCTGAAGAATTAATTTTTTCGTTGAATAACATTGTCCATCGTCTTTGCCTTGAAAAAAGGAATCTAAAAACATCTACTTTTTGCTAAATTATTTTGAAATTTTTCGAAAAAATTTTTGTCAAAATGTTTTTGGAAGCAATGTTGAGTGTACATGGAAACTCAACATACACTAATGCATCATTTTTCAAACGATCATAACTAATTTTTGTATTAAGCGTTTCTCAATGTAGTATAGTGCATTCGATGCGGATTTTTAAGCTGCGTCGTTCTGTGTTATCAGATTTGCGCTAGCTTAAAAATGCACCGAGATATCAACTGATATAAGTTCACACATATATCCTCGATTTTCACCCTGAAGAATTAATTTTTTCGTTGAATAACATTGTCCATCGTCTTTGCCTTGAAAAAAAGAATCTAAAAACATCTACTTTTTGCTAAATTATTTTGAAATTTTTCGAAAAAATTTTTGTCAAAATGTTTTTGGAAGCAATGTTGAGTGTACATGGAAACTCAACATACACTAATGCATCATTTTTCAAACGATCATAATTAATTTTTGTATTAAGCGTTTCTCAATGTAGTATAGTGCATTCGATGCGGATTTTTAAGCTGCGTCGATCTGTGTTATCAGATTTGCGCTAGCTTAAAAATGCACCGAGATATCAACTGATATAAGTTCACACATATATCCTCGATTTTCACCCTGAAGAATTAATTTTTTCGTTGAATAACATTGTCCATCGTCTTTGCCTTGAAAAAAGGAATCTAAAAACATCTACTTTTTGCTAAATTATTTTGAAATTTTTCGAAAAAATTTTTGTCAAAATGTTTTTGGAAGCAATGTTGAGTGTACATGGAAACTCAACATACACTAATGCATCATTTTTCAAACGATCATAACTAATTTTTGTATTAAGCGTTTCTCAATGTAGTATAGTGCATTCGATGCGGATTTTTAAGCTGCGTCGTTCTGTGTTATCAGATTTGCGCTAGCTTAAAAATGCACCGAGATATCAACTGATATAAGTTCACACATATATCCTCGATTTTCACCCTGAAGAATTAATTTTTTCGTTGAATAACATTGTCCATCGTCTTTGCCTTGAAAAAAAGAATCTAAAAACATCTACTTTTTGCTAAATTATTTTGAAATTTTTCGAAAAAATTTTTGTCAAAATGTTTTTGGAAGCAATGTTGAGTGTACATGGAAACTCAACATACACTAATGCATCATTTTTCAAACGATCATAATTAATTTTTGTATTAAGCGTTTCTCAATGTAGTATAGTGCATTCGATGCGGATTTTTAAGCTGCGTCGATCTGTGTTATCAGATTTGCGCTAGCTTAAAAATGCACCGAGATATCAACTGATATAAGTTCACACTTATATCCTCGATTTTCACCCTGAAGAATTAATTTTTTCGTTGAATAACATTGTCCATCGTCTTTGCCTTGAAAAAAGGAATCTGAAAACATCTACTTTTTGCTAAATTATTTTGAAATTTTTCGAAAAAATTTTTGTCAAAATGTTTTTGGAAGCAATGTTGAGTGTACATGGAAACTCAACATACACTAATGCATCATTTTTCAAACGATCATAACTAATTTTTGTATTAAGCGTTTCTCAATGTAGTATAGTGCATTCGATGCGGATTTTTAAGCTGCGTCGTTCTGTGTTATCAGATTTGCGCTAGCTTAAAAATGCACCGAGATATCAACTGATATAAGTTCACACATATATCCTCGATTTTCACCCTGAAGAATTAATTTTTTCGTTGAATAACATTGTCCATCGTCTTTGCCTTGAAAAAAAGAATCTAAAAACATCTACTTTTTGCTAAATTATTTTGAAATTTTTCGAAAAAATTTTTGTCAAAATGTTTTTGGAAGCAATGTTGAGTGTACATGGAAACTCAACATACACTAATGCATCATTTTTCAAACGATCATAATTAATTTTTGTATTAAGCGTTTCTCAATGTAGTATAGTGCATTCGATGCGGATTTTTAAGCTGCGTCGATCTGTGTTATCAGATTTGCGCTAGCTTAAAAATGCACCGAGATATCAACTGATATAAGTTCACACTTATATCCTCGATTTTCACCCTGAAGAATTAATTTTTTCGTTGAATAACATTGTCCATCGTCTTTGCCTTGAAAAAAGGAATCTGAAAACATCTACTTTTTGCTAAATTATTTTGAAATTTTTCGAAAAAATTTTTGTCAAAATGTTTTTGGAAGCAATGTTGAGTGTACATGGAAACTCAACATACACTAATGCATCATTTTTCAAACGATCATAACTAATTTTTGTATTAAGCGTTTCTCAATGTAGTATAGTGCATTCGATGCGGATTTTTAAGCTGCGTCGTTCTGTGTTATCAGATTTGCGCTAGCTTAAAAATGCACCGAGATATCAACTGATATAAGTTCACACATATATCCTCGATTTTCACCCTGAAGAATTAATTTTTTCGTTGAATAACATTGTCCATCGTCTTTGCCTTGAAAAAAAGAATCTAAAAACATCTACTTTTTGCTAAATTATTTTGAAATTTTTCGAAAAAATTTTTGTCAAAATGTTTTTGGAAGCAATGTTGAGTGTACATGGAAACTCAACATACACTAATGCATCATTTTTCAAACGATCATAATTAATTTTTGTATTAAGCGTTTCTCAATGTAGTATAGTGCATTCGATGCGGATTTTTAAGCTGCGTCGATCTGTGTTATCAGATTTGCGCTAGCTTAAAAATGCACCGAGATATCAACTGATATAAGTTCACACTTATATCCTCGATTTTCACCCTGAAGAATTAATTTTTTCGTTGAATAACATTGTCCATCGTCTTTGCCTTGAAAAAAGGAATCTGAAAACATCTACTTTTTGCTAAATTATTTTGAAATTTTTCGAAAAAATTTTTGTCAAAATGTTTTTGGAAGCAATGTTGAGTGTACATGGAAACTCAACATACACTAATGCATCATTTTTCAAACGATCATAACTAATTTTTGTATTAAGCGTTTCTCAATTTAGTATAGTGCATTCGATGCGGATTTTTAAGCTGCGTCGATCTGTGTTATCAGATTTTCGCTAGCTGAAAAATGCACCGAGATATCAACTGATATAAGTTCACACTTATATCCTCGATTTTCACCCTGAAGAATTAATTTTTTCGTTGAATAACATTGTCCATCGTCTTTGCCTTGAAAAAAGGAATCTAAAAACATCTACTTTTTGCTAAATTATTTTGAAATTTTTCGAAAAAATTTTTGTCAAAATGTTTTTGGAAGCAATGTTGAGTGTACATGGAAACTCAACATACACTAATGCATCATTTTTCAAACGATCATAACTAATTTTTGTATTAAGCGTTTCTCAATGTAGTATAGTGCATTCGATGCGGATTTTTAAGCTGCGTCGTTCTGTGTTATCAGATTTGCGCTAGCTTGAAAATGCACCGAGATATCAACTGATATAAGTTCACACATATATCCTCGATTTTCACCCTGAAGAATTAATTTTTTCGTTGAATAACATTGTCCATCGTCTTTGCCTTGAAAAAAAGAATCTGAAAACATCTACTTTTTGCTAAATTATTTTGAAATTTTTCGAAAAAATTTTTGTCAAAATGTTTTTGGAAGCAATGTTGAGTGTACATGGAAACTCAACATACACTAATGCATCATTTTTCAAACGATCATAACTAATTTTTGTATTAAGCGTTTCTCAATGTAGTATAGTGCATTCGATGCGGATTTTTAAGCTGCGTCGATCTGTGTTATCAGATTTGCGCTAGCTTAAAAATGCACCGAGATATCAACTGATATAAGTTCACACTTATATCCTCGATTTTCATCCTGAAGAATTAATTTTTTCGTTGAATAACATTGTCCATCGTCTTTGCCTTGAAAAAAAGAATCTAAAAACATCTACTTTTTGCTAAATTATTTTGAAATTTTTCGAAAAAATTTTTGTCAAAATGTTTTTGGAAGCAATGTTGAGTGTACATGGAAACTCAACATACACTAATGCATCATTTTTCAAACGATCATAACTAATTTTTGTATTAAGCTTTTCTCAATGTAGTATAGTGCATTCGATGCGGATTTTTAAGCTGCGTCGTTCTGTGTTATCAGATTTGCGCTAGCTGAAAAATGCACCGAGATATCAACTGATATAAGTTCACACTTATATCCTCGATTTTCACCCTGAAGAATTAATTTTTTCGTTGAATAACATTGTCCATCGTCTTTGCCTTGAAAAAAGGAATCTAAAAACATCTACTTTTTGCTAAATTATTTTGAAATTTTTCGAAAAAATTTTTGTCAAAATGTTTTTGGAAGCAATGTTGAGTGTACATGGAAACTCAACATACACTAATGCATCATTTTTCAAACGATCATAACTAATTTTTGTATTAAGCGTTTCTCAATTTAGTATAGTGCATTCGATGCGGATTTTTAAGCTGCGTCGATCTGTGTTATCAGATTTGCGCTAGCTTAAAAATGCACCGAGATATCAACTGATATAAGTTCACACTTATATCCTCGATTTTCACCCTGAAGAATTAATTTTTTCGTTGAATAACATTGTTCATCGTCTTTGCCTTGAAAAAAGGAATCTGAAAACATCTACTTTTTGCTAAATTATTTTGAAATTTTTCGAAAAAATTTTTGTCAAAATGTTTTTGGAAGCAATGTTGAGTGTACATGGAAACTCAACATACACTAATGCATCATTTTTCAAACGATCATAACTAATTTTTGTATTAAGCGTTTCTCAATTTCGTATAGTGCATTCGATGCGGATTTTTAAGCTGCGTCGATCTGTGTTATCAGATTTGCGCTAGCTGAAAAATGCACCGAGATATCAACTGATATAAGTTCACACTTATATCCTCGATTTTCACCCTGAAGAATTAATTTTTTCGTTGAATAACATTGTCCATCGTCTTTGCCTTGAAAAAAGGAATCTAAAAACATCTACTTTTTGCTAAATTATTTTGAAATTTTTTGAAAAAATTTTTGTCAAAATGTTTTTGGAAGCAATGTTGAGTGTACATGGAAACTCAACATACACTAATGCATCATTTTTCAAACGATCATAACTAATTTTTGTATTAAGCGTTTCTCAGAGTAGTATAGTGCATTCGATGCGGATTTTTAAGCTGCGTCGTTCTGTGTTATCAGATTTGCGCTAGCTTAAAAATGCACCGAGATATCAACTGATATAAGTTCACACATATATCCTCGATTTTCACCCTGAAGAATTAATTTTTTCGTTGAATAACATTGTCCATCGTCTTTGCCTTGAAAAAAAGAATCTAAAAACATCTACTTTTTGCTAAATTATTTTGAAATTTTTCGGAAAAATTTTTGTCAAAATGTTTTTGGAAGCAATGTTGAGTGTACATGGAAACTCAACATACACTAATGCATCATTTTTCAAACGATCATAATTAATTTTTGTATTAAGCGTTTCTCAATGTAGTATAGTGCATTCGATGCGGATTTTTAAGCTGCGTCGTTCTGTGTTATCAGATTTGCGCTAGCTTAAAAATGCACCGAGATATCAACTGATATAAGTTCACACATATATCCTCGATTTTCACCCTGAAGAATTAATTTTTTCGTTGAATAACATTGTCCATCGTCTTTGCCTTGAAAAAAAGAATCTAAAAACATCTACTTTTTGCTAAATTATTTTGAAATTTTTCGAAAAAATTTTTGTCAAAATGTTTTTGGAAGCAATGTTGAGTGTACATGGAAACTCAACATACACTAATGCATCATTTTTCAAACGATCATAATTAATTTTTGTATTAAGCGTTTCTCAATGTGGTATAGTGCATTCGATGCGGATTTTTAAGCTGCGTCGATCTGTGTTATCAGATTTGCGCTAGCTTAAAAATGCACCGAGATATCAACTGATATAAGTTCACACTTATATCCTCGATTTTCACCCTGAAGAATTAATTTTTTCGTTGAATAACATTGTCCATCGTCTTTGCCTTGAAGAAAGGAATCTAAAAACATCTACTTTTTGCTAAATTATTTTGAAATTTTTCGAAAAAATTTTTGTCAAAATGTTTTTGGAAGCAATGTTGAGTGTACATGGAAACTCAACATACACTAATGCATCATTTTTCAAACGATCATAATTAATTTTTGTATTAAGCGTTTCTCAATGTAGTATAGTGCATTCGATGCGGATTTTTAAGCTGCGTCGATCTGTGTTATCAGATTTGCGCTAGCTTAAAAATGCACCGAGATATCAACTGATATAAGTTCACACTTATATCCTCGATTTTCACCCTGAAGAATTAATTTTTTCGTTGAATAACATTGTCCATCGTCTTTGCCTTGAAAAAAAGAATCTAAAAACATCTACTTTTTGCTAAATTATTTTGAAATTTTTCGAAAAAATTTTTGTCAAAATGTTTTTGGAAGCAATGTTGAGTGTACATGGAAACTCAACATACACTAATGCATCATTTTTCAAACGATCATAATTAAATTTTGTATTAAGCGTTTCTCAATGTAGTATAGTGCATTCGATGCGGATTTTTAAGCTGCGTCGTTCTGTGTTATCAGATTTGCGCTAGCTTAAAAATGCACCGAGATATCAACTGATATAAGTTCACACATATATCCTCGATTTTCACCCTGAAGAATTAATTTTTTCGTTGAATAACATTGTCCATCGTCTTTGCCTTGAAAAAAAGAATCTAAAAACATCTACTTTTTGCTAAATTATCTTGAAATTTTTCGAAAAAATTTTTGTCAAAATGTTTTTGGAAGCAATGTTGAGTGTACATGGAAACTCAACATACACTAATGCATCATTTTTCAAACGATCATAATTAATTTTTGTATTAAGCGTTTCTCAATGTAGTATAGTGCAATCGATGCGGATTTTTAAGCTGCGTCGATCTGTGTTATCAGATTTGCGCTAGCTTAAAAATGCACCGAGATATCAACTGATATAAGTTCACACTTATATCCTCGATTTTCACCCTGAAGAATTAATTTTTTCGTTGAATAACATTGTCCATCGTCTTTGCCTTGAAAAAAGGAATCTAAAAACATCTACTTTTTGCTAAATTATTTTGAAATTTTTTGAAAAAATTTTTGTCAAAATGTTTTTGGAAGCAATGTTGAGTGTACATGGAAACTCAACATACACTAATGCATCATTTTTCAAACGATCATAACTAATTTTTGTATTAAGCGTTTCTCAATGTAGTAAAGTGCATTCGATGCGGATTTTTAAGCTGCGTCGATCTGTGTTATCAGATTTGCGCTAGCTTAAAAATGCACCGAGATATCAACTGATATAAGTTCACACTTATATCCTCGATTTTCACCCTGAAGAATTGATTTTTTCGTTGAATAACATTGTCCATCGTCTTTGCCTTGAAAAAAAGAATCTAAAAACATCTACTTTTTGCTAAATTATTTTGAAATTTTTCGAAAAAATTTTTGTCAAAATGTTTTTGGAAGCAATGTTGAGTGTACATGGAAACTCAACATACACTAATGCATCATTTTTCAAACGATCATAATTAATTTTTGTATTAAGCGTTTCTCAATGTAGTATAGTGCATTCGATGCTTATTTTTAAGCTGCGTCGATCTGTGTTATCAGATTTGCGCTAGCTTAAAAATGCACCGAGATATCAACTGATATAAGTTCACACTTATATCCTCGATTTTCACCCTGAAGAATTAATTTTTTCGTTGAATAACATTGTCCATCGTCTTTGCCTTGAAAAAAGGAATCTAAAAACATCTACTTTTTGCTAAATTATCTTGAAATTTTTCGAAAAAATTTTTGTCAAAATGTTTTTGGAAGCAATGTTGAGTGTACATGGAAACTCAACATACACTAATGCATCATTTTTCAAACGATCATAATTAATTTTTGTATTAAGCGTTTCTCAATGTGGTATAGTGCATTCGATGCGGATTTTTAAGCTGCGTCGATCTGTGTTATCAGATTTGCGCTAGCTTAAAAATGCACCGAGATATCAACTGATATAAGTTCACACTTATATCCTCGATTTTCACCCTGAAGAATTAATTTTTTCGTTGAATAACGTTGTCCATCGTCTTTGCCTTGAAAAAAAGAATCTAAAAACATCTACTTTTTGCTAAATTATTTTGAAATTTTTCGAAAAAATTTTTGTCAAAATGTTTTTGGAAGCAATGTTGAGTGTACATGGAAACTCAACATACACTAATGCATCATTTTTCAAACGATCATAATTAATTTTTGTATTAAGCGTTTCTCAATGTAGTATAGTGCATTCGATGCGGATTTTTAAGCTGCGTCGATCTGTGTTATCAGATTTGCGCTAGCTTAAAAATGCACCGAGATATCAACTGATATAAGTTCACACTTATATCCTCGATTTTCACCCTGAAGAATTAATTTTTTCGTTGAATAACATTGTCCATCGTCTTTGCCTTGAAAAAAAGAATCTAAAAACATCTACTTTTTGCTAAATTATTTTGAAATTTTTCGAAAAAATTTTTGTCAAAATGTTTTTGGAAGCAATGTTGAGTGTACATGGAAACTCAACATACACTAATGCATCATTTTTCAAACGATCATAATTAATTTTTGTATTAAGCGTTTCTCAATGTAGTATAGTGCAATCGATGCGGATTTTTAAGCTGCGTCGATCTGTGTTATCAGATTTGCGCTAGCTTAAAAATGCACCGAGATATCAACTGATATAAGTTCACACTTATATCCTCGATTTTCACCCTGAAGAATTAATTTTTTCGTTGAATAACATTGTCCATCGTCTTTGCCTTGAAAAGAGGAATCTAAAAACATCTACTTTTTGCTAAATTATTTTGAAATTTTTCGAAAAAATTTTTGTCAAAATGTTTTTGGAAGCAATGTTGAGTGTACATGGAAACTCAACATACACTAATGCATCATTTTTCAAACGATCATAACTAATTTTTGTATTAAGCGTTTCTCAATGTAGTAAAGTGCATTCGATGCGGATTTTTAAGCTGCGTCGATCTGTGTTATCAGATTTGCGCTAGCTTAAAAATGCACCGAGATATCAACTGATATAAGTTCACACTTATATCCTCGATTTTCACCCTGAAGAATTAATTTTTTCGTTGAATAACATTGTCCATCGTCTTTGCCTTGCAAAAAGGAATCTAAAAACATCTACTTTTTGCTAAATTATTTTGAAATTTTTCGAAAAAATTTTTGTCAAAATGTTTTTGGAAGCAATGTTGAGTGTACATGGAAACTCAACATACACTAATGCATCATTTTTCAAACGATCATAACTAATTTTTGTATTAAGCGTTTCTCAATGTAGTATAGTGCATTCGATGCGGATTTTTAAGCTGCGTCGTTCTGTGTTATCAGATTTGCGCTAGCTTAAAAATGCACCGAGATATCAACTGATATAAGTTCACACATATATCCTCGATTTTCACCCTGAAGAATTAATTTTTTCGTTGAATAACATTGTCCATCGTCTTTGCCTTGAAAAAAGGAATCTAAAAACATCTACTTTTTGCTAAATTATTTTGAAATTTTTCGAAAAAATTTTTGTCAAAATGTTTTTGGAAGCAATGTTGAGTGTACATGGAAACTCAACATACACTAATGCATCATTTTTCAAACGATCATAATTAATTTTTGTATTAAGCGTTTCTCAATTTAGTATAGTGCATTCGATGCGGATTTTTAAGCTGCGTCGATCTGTGTTATCAGATTTGCGCTAGCTTAAAAATGCACCGAGATATCAACTGATATAAGTTCACACTTATATCCTCGATTTTCACCCTGAAGAATTAATTTTTTCGTTGAATAACATTGTCCATCGTCTTTGCCTTGAAAAAAGGAATCTAAAAACATCTACTTTTTGCTAAATTATTTTGAAATTTTTCGAAAAAATTTTTGTCAAAATGTTTTTGGAAGCAATGTTGAGTGTACATGGAAACTCAACATACACTAATGCATCATTTTTCAAACGATCATAACTAATTTTTGTATTAAGCGTTTCTCAATTTAGTATAGTGCATTTGATGCGGATTTTTAAGCTGCGTCGATCTGTGTTATCAGATTTGCGCTAGCTTAAAAATGCACCGAGATATCAACTGATATAAGTTCACACTTATATCCTCGATTTTCACCCTGAAGAATTAATTTTTTCGTTGAATAACATTGTCCATCGTCTTTGCCTTGAAAAAAGGAATCTAAAAACATCTACTTTTTGCTAAATTATTTTGAAATTTTTCGAAAAAATTTTTGTCAAAATGTTTTTGGAAGCAATGTTGAGTGTACATGGAAACTCAACATACACTAATGCATCATTTTTCAAACGATCATAACTAATTTTTGTATTAAGCGTTTCTCAATTTTGTATAGTGCATTCGATGCGGATTTTTAAGCTGCGTCGATCTGTGTTATCAGATTTGCGCTAGCTGAAAAATGCACCGAGATATCAACTGATATAAGTTCACACTTATATCCTCGATTTTCACCCTGAAGAATTAATTTTTTCGTTGAATAACATTGTCCATCGTCTTTGCCTTGAAAAAAGGAATCTAAAAACATCTACTTTTTGCTAAATTATTTTGAAATTTTTCGAAAAAATTTTTGTCAAAATGTTTTTGGAAGCAATGTTGAGTGTACATGGAAACTCAACATACACTAATGCATCATTTTTCAAACGATCATAACTAATTTTTGTATTAAGCGTTTCTCAATTTAGTATAGTGCATTTGATGCGGATTTTTAAGCTGCGTCGATCTGTGTTATCAGATTTGCGCTAGCTTAAAAATGCACCGAGATATCAACTGATATAAGTTCACACTTATATCCTCGATTTTCACCCTGAAGAATTAATTTTTTCGTTGAATAACATTGTCCATCGTCTTCGCCTTGAAAAAAGGAATCTAAAAACATCTACTTTTTGCTAAATTATTTTGAAATTTTTCGAAAAAATTTTTGTCAAAATGTTTTTGGAAGCAATGTTGAGTGTACATGGAAACTCAACATACACTAATGCATCATTTTTCAAACGATCATAACTAATTTTTGTATTAAGCGTTTCTCAATGTAGTATAGTGCATTCGATGCGGATTTTTAAGCTGCGTCGTTCTGTGTTATCAGATTTGCGCTAGCTTAAAAATGCACCGAGATATCAACTGATATAAGTTCACACATATATCCTCGATTTTCACCCTGAAGAATTAATTTTTTCGTTGAATAACATTGTCCATCGTCTTTGCCTTGAAAAAAGGAATCTAAAAACATCTACTTTTTGCTGAATTATTATGAAATTTTTCGAAAAAATTTTTGTCAAAATGTTTTTGGAAGCAATGTTGAGTGTACATGGAAACTCAACATACACTAATGCATCATTTTTCAAACGATCATAACTAATTTTTGTATTAGGCGTTTCTCAATGTAATATAGTGCATTCGATGCGGATTTTTAAGCTGCGTCGATCTGTGTTATCAGATTTGCGCTAGCTTGAAAATGCACCGAGATATCAACTGATATAAGTTCACACTTATATCCTCGATTTTCACCCTGAAGAATTAATTTTTTCGTTGAATAACATTGTCCATCGTCTTTGCCTTAAAAAAAGGAATCTGAAAACATCTACTTTTTGCTAAATTATTTTGAAATTTTTCGAAAAAATTTTTGTCAAAATGTTTTTGGAAGCAATGTTGAGTGTACATGGAAACTCAACATACACTAATGCATCATTTTTCAAACGATCATAACTAATTTTTGTATTAAGCGTTTCTCAATGTAGTAAAGTGCATTCGATGCGGATTTTTAAGCTGCGTCGATCTGTGTTATCAGATTTGCGCTAGCTGAAAAATGCACCGAGATATCAACTGATATAAGTTCACACTTATATCCTCGATTTTCACCCTGAAGAATTAATTTTTTTGTTGAATAACATTGTCCATCGTCTTTGCCTTGAAAAAAGGAATCTAAAAACATCTACTTTTTGCTAAATTATTTTGAAATTTTTCGAAAAAATTTTTGTCAAAATGTTTTTGGAAGCAATGTTGAGTGTACATGGAAACTCAACATACACTAATGCATCATTTTTCAAACGATCATAACTAATTTTTGTATTAAGCGTTTCTCAATGTAGTATAGTGCATTCGATGCGGATTTTTAAGCTGCGTCGTTCTGTGTTATCAGATTTGCGCTAGCTTAAAAATGCACCGAGATATCAACTGATATAAGTTCACACATATATCCTCGATTTTCACCCTGAAGAATTAATTTTTTCGTTGAATAACATTGTCCATCGTCTTTGCCTTGAAAAAAGGAATCTAAAAACATCTACTTTTTGCTGAATTATTATGAAATTTTTCGAAAAAATTTTTGTCAAAATGTTTTTGGAAGCAATGTTGAGTGTACATGGAAACTCAACATACACTAATGCATCATTTTTCAAACGATCATAACTAATTTTTGTATTAGGCGTTTCTCAATGTAATATAGTGCATTCGATGCGGATTTTTAAGCTGCGTCGATCTGTGTTATCAGATTTGCGCTAGCTTGAAAATGCACCGAGATATCAACTGATATAAGTTCACACTTATATCCTCGATTTTCACCCTGAAGAATTAATTTTTTCGTTGAATAACATTGTCCATCGTCTTTGCCTTAAAAAAAGGAATCTGAAAACATCTACTTTTTGCTAAATTATTTTGAAATTTTTCGAAAAAATTTTTGTCAAAATGTTTTTGGAAGCAATGTTGAGTGTACATGGAAACTCAACATACACTAATGCATCATTTTTCAAACGATCATAACTAATTTTTGTATTAAGCGTTTCTCAATGTAGTAAAGTGCATTCGATGCGGATTTTTAAGCTGCGTCGATCTGTGTTATCAGATTTGCGCTAGCTGAAAAATGCACCGAGATATCAACTGATATAAGTTCACACTTATATCCTCGATTTTCACCCTGAAGAATTAATTTTTTTGTTGAATAACATTGTCCATCGTCTTTGCCTTGAAAAAAGGAATCTAAAAACATCTACTTTTTGCTAAATTATTTTGAAATTTTTCGAAAAAATTTTTGTCAAAATGTTTTTGGAAGCAATGTTGAGTGTACATGGAAACTCAACATACACTAATGCATCATTTTTCAAACGATCATAACTAATTTTTGTATTAAGCGTTTCTCAATGTAGTATAGTGCATTCGATGCGGATTTTTAAGCTGCGTCGTTCTGTGTTATCAGATTTGCGCTAGCTTAAAAATGCACCGAGATATCAACTGATATAAGTTCACACATATATCCTCGATTTTCACCCTGAAGAATTAATTTTTTCGTTGAATAACATTGTCCATCGTCTTTGCCTTGAAAAAAGGAATCTAAAAACATCTACTTTTTGCTAAATTATTTTGAAATTTTTCGAAAAAATTTTTGTCAAAATGTTTTTGGAAGCAATGTTGAGTGTACATGGAAACTCAACATACACTAATGCATCATTTTTCAAACGATCATAACTAATTTTTGTATTAAGCGTTTCTCAATGTAGTATAGTGCATTCGATGCGGATTTTTAAGCTGCGTCGTTCTGTGTTATCAGATTTGCGCTAGCTTAAAAATGCACCGAGATATCAACTGATATAAGTTCACACATATATCCTCGATTTTCACCCTGAAGAATTAATTTTTTCGTTGAATAACATTGTCCATCGTCTTTGCCTTGAAAAAAAGAATCTAAAAACATCTACTTTTTGCTAAATTATTTTGAAATTTTTCGAAAAAATTTTTGTCAAAATGTTTTTGGAAGCAATGTTGAGTGTACATGGAAACTCAACATACACTAATGCATCATTTTTCAAACGATCATAATTAATTTTTGTATTAAGCGTTTCTCAATGTAGTATAGTGCATTCGATGCGGATTTTTAAGCTGCGTCGATCTGTGTTATCAGATTTGCGCTAGCTTAAAAATGCACCGAGATATCAACTGATATAAGTTCACACATATATCCTCGATTTTCACCCTGAAGAATTAATTTTTTCGTTGAATAACATTGTCCATCGTCTTTGCCTTGAAAAAAGGAATCTAAAAACATCTACTTTTTGCTAAATTATTTTGAAATTTTTCGAAAAAATTTTTGTCAAAATGTTTTTGGAAGCAATGTTGAGTGTACATGGAAACTCAACATACACTAATGCATCATTTTTCAAACGATCATAACTAATTTTTGTATTAAGCGTTTCTCAATGTAGTATAGTGCATTCGATGCGGATTTTTAAGCTGCGTCGTTCTGTGTTATCAGATTTGCGCTAGCTTAAAAATGCACCGAGATATCAACTGATATAAGTTCACACATATATCCTCGATTTTCACCCTGAAGAATTAATTTTTTCGTTGAATAACATTGTCCATCGTCTTTGCCTTGAAAAAAAGAATCTAAAAACATCTACTTTTTGCTAAATTATTTTGAAATTTTTCGAAAAAATTTTTGTCAAAATGTTTTTGGAAGCAATGTTGAGTGTACATGGAAACTCAACATACACTAATGCATCATTTTTCAAACGATCATAATTAATTTTTGTATTAAGCGTTTCTCAATGTAGTATAGTGCATTCGATGCGGATTTTTAAGCTGCGTCGATCTGTGTTATCAGATTTGCGCTAGCTTAAAAATGCACCGAGATATCAACTGATATAAGTTCACACTTATATCCTCGATTTTCACCCTGAAGAATTAATTTTTTCGTTGAATAACATTGTCCATCGTCTTTGCCTTGAAAAAAGGAATCTGAAAACATCTACTTTTTGCTAAATTATTTTGAAATTTTTCGAAAAAATTTTTGTCAAAATGTTTTTGGAAGCAATGTTGAGTGTACATGGAAACTCAACATACACTAATGCATCATTTTTCAAACGATCATAACTAATTTTTGTATTAAGCGTTTCTCAATGTAGTATAGTGCATTCGATGCGGATTTTTAAGCTGCGTCGTTCTGTGTTATCAGATTTGCGCTAGCTTAAAAATGCACCGAGATATCAACTGATATAAGTTCACACATATATCCTCGATTTTCACCCTGAAGAATTAATTTTTTCGTTGAATAACATTGTCCATCGTCTTTGCCTTGAAAAAAAGAATCTAAAAACATCTACTTTTTGCTAAATTATTTTGAAATTTTTCGAAAAAATTTTTGTCAAAATGTTTTTGGAAGCAATGTTGAGTGTACATGGAAACTCAACATACACTAATGCATCATTTTTCAAACGATCATAATTAATTTTTGTATTAAGCGTTTCTCAATGTAGTATAGTGCATTCGATGCGGATTTTTAAGCTGCGTCGATCTGTGTTATCAGATTTGCGCTAGCTTAAAAATGCACCGAGATATCAACTGATATAAGTTCACACTTATATCCTCGATTTTCACCCTGAAGAATTAATTTTTTCGTTGAATAACATTGTCCATCGTCTTTGCCTTGAAAAAAGGAATCTGAAAACATCTACTTTTTGCTAAATTATTTTGAAATTTTTCGAAAAAATTTTTGTCAAAATGTTTTTGGAAGCAATGTTGAGTGTACATGGAAACTCAACATACACTAATGCATCATTTTTCAAACGATCATAACTAATTTTTGTATTAAGCGTTTCTCAATGTAGTATAGTGCATTCGATGCGGATTTTTAAGCTGCGTCGTTCTGTGTTATCAGATTTGCGCTAGCTTAAAAATGCACCGAGATATCAACTGATATAAGTTCACACATATATCCTCGATTTTCACCCTGAAGAATTAATTTTTTCGTTGAATAACATTGTCCATCGTCTTTGCCTTGAAAAAAAGAATCTAAAAACATCTACTTTTTGCTAAATTATTTTGAAATTTTTCGAAAAAATTTTTGTCAAAATGTTTTTGGAAGCAATGTTGAGTGTACATGGAAACTCAACATACACTAATGCATCATTTTTCAAACGATCATAATTAATTTTTGTATTAAGCGTTTCTCAATGTAGTATAGTGCATTCGATGCGGATTTTTAAGCTGCGTCGATCTGTGTTATCAGATTTGCGCTAGCTTAAAAATGCACCGAGATATCAACTGATATAAGTTCACACTTATATCCTCGATTTTCACCCTGAAGAATTAATTTTTTCGTTGAATAACATTGTCCATCGTCTTTGCCTTGAAAAAAGGAATCTGAAAACATCTACTTTTTGCTAAATTATTTTGAAATTTTTCGAAAAAATTTTTGTCAAAATGTTTTTGGAAGCAATGTTGAGTGTACATGGAAACTCAACATACACTAATGCATCATTTTTCAAACGATCATAACTAATTTTTGTATTAAGCGTTTCTCAATTTAGTATAGTGCATTCGATGCGGATTTTTAAGCTGCGTCGATCTGTGTTATCAGATTTTCGCTAGCTGAAAAATGCACCGAGATATCAACTGATATAAGTTCACACTTATATCCTCGATTTTCACCCTGAAGAATTAATTTTTTCGTTGAATAACATTGTCCATCGTCTTTGCCTTGAAAAAAGGAATCTAAAAACATCTACTTTTTGCTAAATTATTTTGAAATTTTCCGAAAAAATTTTTGTCAAAATGTTTTTGGAAGCAATGTTGAGTGTACATGGAAACTCAACATACACTAATGCATCATTTTTCAAACGATCATAACTAATTTTTGTATTAAGCGTTTCTCAATGTAGTATAGTGCATTCGATGCGGATTTTTAAGCTGCGTCGTTCTGTGTTATCAGATTTGCGCTAGCTTGAAAATGCACCGAGATATCAACTGATATAAGTTCACACATATATCCTCGATTTTCACCCTGAAGAATTAATTTTTTCGTTGAATAACATTGTCCATCGTCTTTGCCTTGAAAAAAAGAATCTGAAAACATCTACTTTTTGCTAAATTATTTTGAAATTTTTCGAAAAAATTTTTGTCAAAATGTTTTTGGAAGCAATGTTGAGTGTACATGGAAACTCAACATACACTAATGCATCATTTTTCAAACGATCATAACTAATTTTTGTATTAAGCGTTTCTCAATTTTGTATAGTGCATTCGATGCGGATTTTTAAGCTGCGTCGTTCTGTGTTATCAGATTTGCGCTAGCTTGAAAATGCACCGAGATATCAACTGATATAAGTTCACACATATATCCTCGATTTTCACCCTGAAGAATTAATTTTTTCGTTGAATAACATTGTCCATCGTCTTTGCCTTGAAAAAAAGAATCTGAAAACATCTACTTTTTGCTAAATTATTTTGAAATTTTTCGAAAAAATTTTTGTCAAAATGTTTTTGGAAGCAATGTTGAGTGTACATGGAAACTCAACATACACTAATGCATCATTTTTCAAACGATCATAACTAATTTTTGTATTAAGCGTTTCTCAATTTTGTATAGTGCATTCGATGCGGATTTTTAAGCTGCGTCGATCTGTGTTATCAGATTTGCGCTAGCTTGAAAATGCACCGAGATATCAACTGATATAAGTTCACACTTATATCCTCGATTTTCACCCTGAAGAATTAATTTTTTCGTTGAATAACATTGTCCATCGTCTTTGCCTTAAAAAAAGGAATCTGAAAACATCTACTTTTTGCTAAATTATTTTGAAATTTTTCGAAAAAATTTTTGTCAAAATGTTTTTGGAAGCAATGTTGAGTGTACATGGAAACTCAACATACACTAATGCATCATTTTTCAAACGATCATAACTAATTTTTGTATTAGGCGTTTCTCAATGTAGTATAGTGCATTCGATGCGGATTTTTAAGCTGCGTCGATCTGTGTTATCAGATTTGCGCTAGCTTGAAAATGCACCGAGATATCAACTGATATAAGTTCACACTTATATCCTCGATTTTCACCCTGAAGAATTAATTTTTTCGTTGAATAACATTGTCCATCGTCTTTGCCTTGAAAAAAAGAATCTAAAAACATCTACTTTTTGCTAAATTATTTTGAAATTTTTCGAAAAAATTTTTGTCAAAATGTTTTTGGAAGCAATGTTGAGTGTACATGGAAACTCAACATACACTAATGCATCATTTTTCAAACGATCATAACTAATTTTTGTATTAAGCGTTTCTCAATGTAGTATAGTGCATTCGATGCGGATTTTTAAGCTGCGTCGTTCTGTGTTATCAGATTTGCGCTAGCTTAAAAATGCACCGAGATATCAACTGATATAAGTTCACACATATATCCTCGATTTTCACCCTGAAGAATTAATTTTTTCGTTGAATAACATTGTCCATCGTCTTTGCCTTGAAAAAAAGAATCTAAAAACATCTACTTTTTGCTAAATTATTTTGAAATTTTTCGAAAAAATTTTTGTCAAAATGTTTTTGGAAGCAATGTTGAGTGTACATGGAAACTCAACATACACTAATGCATCATTTTTCAAACGATCATAATTAATTTTTGTATTGAGCGTTTCTCAATGTAGTATAGTGCATTCGATGCGGATTTTTAAGCTGCGTCGATCTGTGTTATCAGATTTGCGCTAGCTTAAAAATGCACCGAGATATCAACTGATATAAGTTCACACTTATATCCTCGATTTTCACCCTGAAGAATTAATTTTTTCGTTGAATAACATTGTCCATCGTCTTTGCCTTGAAAAAAGGAATCTGAAAACATCTACTTTTTGCTAAATTATTTTGAAATTTTTCGAAAAAATTTTTGTCAAAATGTTTTTGGAAGCAATGTTGAGTGTACATGGAAACTCAACATACACTAATGCATCATTTTTCAAACGATCATAACTAATTTTTGTATTAAGCGTTTCTCAATGTAGTATAGTGCATTCGATGCGGATTTTTAAGCTGCGTCGTTCTGTGTTATCAGATTTGCGCTAGCTTAAAAATGCACCGAGATATCAACTGATATAAGTTCACACATATATCCTCGATTTTCACCCTGAAGAATTAATTTTTTCGTTGAATAACATTGTCCATCGTCTTTGCCTTGAAAAAAAGAATCTAAAAACATCTACTTTTTGCTAAATTATTTTGAAATTTTTCGAAAAAATTTTTGTCAAAATGTTTTTGGAAGCAATGTTGAGTGTACATGGAAACTCAACATACACTAATGCATCATTTTTCAAACGATCATAATTAATTTTTGTATTAAGCGTTTCTCAATGTAGTAGAGTGCATTCGATGCGGATTTTTAAGCTGCGTCGATCTGTGTTATCAGATTTGCGCTAGCTTAAAAATGCACCGAGATATCAACTGATATAAGTTCACACTTATATCCTCGATTTTCACCCTGAAGAATTAATTTTTTCGTTGAATAACATTGTCCATCGTCTTTGCCTTGAAAAAAGGAATCTGAAAACATCTACTTTTTGCTAAATTATTTTGAAATTTTTCGAAAAAATTTTTGTCAAAATGTTTTTGGAAGCAATGTTGAGTGTACATGGAAACTCAACATACACTAATGCATCATTTTTCAAACGATCATAACTAATTTTTGTATTAAGCGTTTCTCAATTTAGTATAGTGCATTCGATGCGGATTTTTAAGCTGCGTCGATCTGTGTTATCAGATTTTCGCTAGCTGAAAAATGCACCGAGATATCAACTGATATAAGTTCACACTTATATCCTCGATTTTCACCCTGAAGAATTAATTTTTTCGTTGAATAACATTGTCCATCGTCTTTGCCTTGAAAAAAGGAATCTAAAAACATCTACTTTTTGCTAAATTATTTTGAAATTTTTCGAAAAAATTTTTGTCAAAATGTTTTTGGAAGCAATGTTGAGTGTACATGGAAACTCAACATACACTAATGCATCATTTTTCAAACGATCATAACTAATTTTTGTATTAAGCGTTTCTCAATGTAGTATAGTGCATTCGATGCGGATTTTTAAGCTGCGTCGTTCTGTGTTATCAGATTTGCGCTAGCTTGAAAATGCACCGAGATATCAACTGATATAAGTTCACACATATATCCTCGATTTTCACCCTGAAGAATTAATTTTTTCGTTGAATAACATTGTCCATCGTCTTTGCCTTGAAAAAAAGAATCTGAAAACATCTACTTTTTGCTAAATTATTTTGAAATTTTTCGAAAAAATTTTTGTCAAAATGTTTTTGGAAGCAATGTTGAGTGTACATGGAAACTCAACATACACTAATGCATCATTTTTCAAACGATCATAACTAATTTTTGTATTAAGCGTTTCTCAATTTTGTATAGTGCATTCGATGCGGATTTTTAAGCTGCGTCGATCTGTGTTATCAGATTAGCGCTAGCTTGAAAATGCACCGAGATATCAACTGATATAAGTTCACACTTATATCCTCGATTTTCACCCTGAAGAATTAATTTTTTCGTTGAATAACATTGTCCATCGTCTTTGCCTTAAAAAAAGGAATCTGAAAACATCTACTTTTTGCTAAATTATTTTGAAATTTTTCGAAAAAATTTTTGTCAAAATGTTTTTGGAAGCAATGTTGAGTGTACATGGAAACTCAACATACACTAATGCATCATTTTTCAAACGATCATAACTAATTTTTGTATTAGGCGTTTCTCAATGTAGTATAGTGCATTCGATGCGGATTTTTAAGCTGCGTCGTTCTGTGTTATCAGATTTGCGCTAGCTTAAAAATGCACCGAGATATCAACTGATATAAGTTCACACATATATCCTCGATTTTCACCCTGAAGAATTAATTTTTTCGTTGAATAACATTGTCCATCGTCTTTGCCTTGAAAAAAAGAATCTAAAAACATCTACTTTTTGCTAAATTATTTTGAAATTTTTCGAAAAAATTTTTGTCAAAATGTTTTTGGAAGCAATGTTGAGTGTACATGGAAACTCAACATACACTAATGCATCATTTTTCAAACGATCATAACTAATTTTTGTATTAAGCGTTTCTCAATGTAGTATAGTGCATTCGATGCGGATTTTTAAGCTGCGTCGTTCTGTGTTATCAGATTTGCGCTAGCTTGAAAATGCACCGAGATATCAACTGATATAAGTTCACACTTATATCCTCGATTTTCACCCTGAAGAATTAATTTTTTCGTTGAATAACATTGTCCATCGTCTTTGCCTTGAAAAAAAGAATCTAAAAACATCTACTTTTTGCTAAATTATTTTGAAATTTTTCGAAAAAATTTTTGTCAAAATGTTTTTGGAAGCAATGTTGAGTGTACATGGAAACTCAACATACACTAATGCATCATTTTTCAAACGATCATAACTAATTTTTGTATTAAGCGTTTCTCAATGTAGTATAGTGCATTCGATGCGGATTTTTAAGCTGCGTCGTTCTGTGTTATCAGATTTGCGCTAGCTTAAAAATGCACCGAGATATCAACTGATATAAGTTCACACATATATCCTCGATTTTCACCCTGAAGAATTAATTTTTTCGTTGAATAACATTGTCCATCGTCTTTGCCTTGAAAAAAAGAATCTAAAAACATCTACTTTTTGCTAAATTATTTTGAAATTTTTCGAAAAAATTTTTGTCAAAATGTTTTTGGAAGCAATGTTGAGTGTACATGGAAACTCAACATACACTAATGCATCATTTTTCAAACGATCATAATTAATTTTTGTATTAAGCGTTTCTCAATGTAGTATAGTGCATTCGATGCGGATTTTTAAGCTGCGTCGATCTGTGTTATCAGATTTGCGCTAGCTTAAAAATGCACCGAGATATCAACTGATATAAGTTCACACTTATATCCTCGATTTTCACCCTGAAGAATTAATTTTTTCGTTGAATAACATTGTCCATCGTCTTTGCCTTGAAAAAAGGAATCTAAAAACATCTACTTTTTGCTAAATTATTCTGAAATTTTTCGAAAAAATTTTTGTCAAAATGTTTTTGGAAGCAATGTTGAGTGTACATGGAAACTCAACATACACTAATGCATCATTTTTCAAACGATCATAACTAATTTTTGTATTAAGCGTTTCTCAATGTAGTATAGTGCATTCGATGCGGATTTTTAAGCTGCGTCGTTCTGTGTTATCAGATTTGCGCTAGCTTGAAAATGCACCGAGATATCAACTGATATAAGTTCACACATATATCCTCGATTTTCACCCTGAAGAATTAATTTTTTCGTTGAATAACATTGTCCATCGTCTTTGCCTTGAAAAAAAGAATCTGAAAACATCTACTTTTTGCTAAATTATTTTGAAATTTTTCGAAAAAATTTTTGTCAAAATGTTTTTGGAAGCAATGTTGAGTGTACATGGAAACTCAACATACACTAATGCATCATTTTTCAAACGATCATAACTAATTTTTGTATTAAGCGTTTCTCAATTTTGTATAGTGCATTCGATGCGGATTTTTAAGCTGCGTCGATCTGTGTTATCAGATTTGCGCTAGCTTGAAAATGCACCGAGATATCAACTGATATAAGTTCACACTTATATCCTCGATTTTCACCCTGAAGAATTAATTTTTTCGTTGAATAACATTGTCCATCGTCTTTGCCTTAAAAAAAGGAATCTGAAAACATCTACTTTTTGCTAAATTATTTTGAAATTTTTCGAAAAAATTTTTGTCAAAATGTTTTTGGAAGCAATGTTGAGTGTACATGGAAACTCAACATACACTAATGCATCATTTTTCAAACGATCATAACTAATTTTTGTATTAGGCGTTTCTCAATGTAGTATAGTGCATTCGATGCGGATTTTTAAGCTGCGTCGATCTGTGTTATCAGATTTGCGCTAGCTTGAAAATGCACCGAGATATCAACTGATATAAGTTCACACTTATATCCTCGATTTTCACCCTGAAGAATTAATTTTTTCGTTGAATAACATTGTCCATCGTCTTTGCCTTGAAAAAAAGAATCTAAAAACATCTACTTTTTGCTAAATTATTTTGAAATTTTTCGAAAAAATTTTTGTCAAAATGTTTTTGGAAGCAATGTTGAGTGTACATGGAAACTCAACATACACTAATGCATCATTTTTCAAACGATCATAACTAATTTTTGTATTAGGCGTTTTTCAATGTAGTATAGTGCATTCGATGCGGATTTTTAAGCTGCGTCGATCTGTGTTATCAGATTTGCGCTAGCTTGAAAATGCACCGAGATATCAACTGATATAAGTTCACACTTATATCCTCGATTTTCACCCTGAAGAATTAATTTTTTCGTTGAATAACATTGTCCATCGTCTTTGCCTTAAAAAAAGGAATCTGAAAACATCTACTTTTTGCTAAATTATTTTGAAATTTTTCGAAAAAATTTTTGTCAAAATGTTTTTGGAAGCAATGTTGAGTGTACATGGAAACTCAAAATACACTAATGCATCATTTTTCAAACGATCATAACTAATTTTTGTATTAGGCGTTTCTCAATGTAGTATAGTGCATTCGATGCGGATTTTTAAGCTGCGTCGATCTGTGTTATCAGATTTGCGCTAGCTTGAAAATGCACCGAGATATCAACTGATATAAGTTCACACTTATATCCTCGATTTTCACCCTGAAGAATTAATTTTTTCGTTGAATAACATTGTCCATCGTCTTTGCCTTAAAAAAAGGAATCTGAAAACATCTACTTTTTGCTAAATTATTTTGAAATTTTTCGAAAAAATTTTTGTCAAAATGTTTTTGGAAGCAATGTTGAGTGTACATGGAAACTCAACATACACTAATGCATCATTTTTCAAACGATCATAACTAATTTTTGTATTAGGCGTTTTTCAATGTAGTATAGTGCATTCGATGCGGATTTTTAAGCTGCGTCGATCTGTGTTATCAGATTTGCGCTAGCTTGAAAATGCACCGAGATATCAACTGATATAAGTTCACACTTATATCCTCGATTTTCACCCTGAAGAATTAATTTTTTCGTTGAATAACATTGTCCATCGTCTTTGCCTTAAAAAAAGGAATCTGAAAACATCTACTTTTTGCTAAATTATTTTGAAATTTTTCGAAAAAATTTTTGTCAAAATGTTTTTGGAAGCAATGTTGAGTGTACATGGAAACTCAACATACACTAATGCATCATTTTTCAAACGATCATAACTAATTTTTGTATTAGGCGTTTCTCAATGTAGTATAGTGCATTCGATGCGGATTTTTAAGCTGCGTCGATCTGTGTTATCAGATTTGCGCTAGCTTGAAAATGCACCGAGATATCAACTGATATAAGTTCACACTTATATCCTCGATTTTCACCCTGAAGAATTAATTTTTTCGTTGAATAACATTGTCCATCGTCTTTGCCTTGAAAAAAGGAATCTAAAAACATCTACTTTTTGCTAAATTATTTTGAAATTTTTCGAAAAAATTTTTGTCAAAATGTTTTTGGAAGCAATGTTGAGTGTACATGGAAACTCAACATACACTAATGCATCATTTTTCAAACGATCATAACTAATTTTTGTATTAAGCGTTTCTCAATTTTGTATAGTGCATTCGATGCGGATTTTTAAGCTGCGTCGATCTGTGTTATCAGATTTGCGCTAGCTTGAAAATGCACCGAGATATCAACTGATATAAGTTCACACTTATATCCTCGATTTTCACCCTGAAGAATTAATTTTTTCGTTGAATAACATTGTCCATCGTCTTTGCCTTAAAAAAAGGAATCTGAAAACATCTACTTTTTGCTAAATTATTTTGAAATTTTTCGAAAAAATTTTTGTCAAAATGTTTTTGGAAGCAATGTTGAGTGTACATGGAAACTCAACATACACTAATGCATCATTTTTCAAACGATCATAACTAATTTTTGTATTAGGCGTTTCTCAATGTAGTATAGTGCATTCGATGCGGATTTTTAAGCTGCGTCGATCTGTGTTATCAGATTTGCGCTAGCTTGAAAATGCACCGAGATATCAACTGATATAAGTTCACACTTATATCCTCGATTTTCACCCTGAAGAATTAATTTTTTCGTTGAATAACATTGTCCATCGTCTTTGCCTTGAAAAAAAGAATCTAAAAACATCTACTTTTTGCTAAATTATTTTGAAATTTTTCGAAAAAATTTTTGTCAAAATGTTTTTGGAAGCAATGTTGAGTGTACATGGAAACTCAACATACACTAATGCATCATTTTTCAAACGATCATAACTAATTTTTGTATTAGGCGTTTTTCAATGTAGTATAGTGCATTCGATGCGGATTTTTAAGCTGCGTCGATCTGTGTTATCAGATTTGCGCTAGCTTGAAAATGCACCGAGATATCAACTGATATAAGTTCACACTTATATCCTCGATTTTCACCCTGAAGAATTAATTTTTTCGTTGAATAACATTGTCCATCGTCTTTGCCTTAAAAAAAGGAATCTGAAAACATCTACTTTTTGCTAAATTATTTTGAAATTTTTCGAAAAAATTTTTGTCAAAATGTTTTTGGAAGCAATGTTGAGTGTACATGGAAACTCAACATACACTAATGCATCATTTTTCAAACGATCATAACTAATTTTTGTATTAGGCGTTTCTCAATGTAGTATAGTGCATTCGATGCGGATTTTTAAGCTGCGTCGATCTGTGTTATCAGATTTGCGCTAGCTTGAAAATGCACCGAGATATCAACTGATATAAGTTCACACTTATATCCTCGATTTTCACCCTGAAGAATTAATTTTTTCGTTGAATAACATTGTCCATCGTCTTTGCCTTGAAAAAAAGAATCTAAAAACATCTACTTTTTGCTAAATTATTTTGAAATTTTTCGAAAAAATTTTTGTCAAAATGTTTTTGGAAGCAATGTTGAGTGTACATGGAAACTCAACATACACTAATGCATCATTTTTCAAACGATCATAACTAATTTTTGTATTAGGCGTTTTTCAATGTAGTATAGTGCATTCGATGCGGATTTTTAAGCTGCGTCGATCTGTGTTATCAGATTTGCGCTAGCTTGAAAATGCACCGAGATATCAACTGATATAAGTTCACACTTATATCCTCGATTTTCACCCTGAAGAATTAATTTTTTCGTTGAATAACATTGTCCATCGTCTTTGCCTTAAAAAAAGGAATCTGAAAACATCTACTTTTTGCTAAATTATTTTGAAATTTTTCGAAAAAATTTTTGTCAAAATGTTTTTGGAAGCAATGTTGAGTGTACATGGAAACTCAAAATACACTAATGCATCATTTTTCAAACGATCATAACTAATTTTTGTATTAGGCGTTTCTCAATGTAGTATAGTGCATTCGATGCGGATTTTTAAGCTGCGTCGATCTGTGTTATCAGATTTGCGCTAGCTTGAAAATGCACCGAGATATCAACTGATATAAGTTCACACTTATATCCTCGATTTTCACCCTGAAGAATTAATTTTTTCGTTGAATAACATTGTCCATCGTCTTTGCCTTAAAAAAAGGAATCTGAAAACATCTACTTTTTGCTAAATTATTTTGAAATTTTTCGAAAAAATTTTTGTCAAAATGTTTTTGGAAGCAATGTTGAGTGTACATGGAAACTCAACATACACTAATGCATCATTTTTCAAACGATCATAACTAATTTTTGTATTAGGCGTTTTTCAATGTAGTATAGTGCATTCGATGCGGATTTTTAAGCTGCGTCGATCTGTGTTATCAGATTTGCGCTAGCTTGAAAATGCACCGAGATATCAACTGATATAAGTTCACACTTATATCCTCGATTTTCACCCTGAAGAATTAATTTTTTCGTTGAATAACATTGTCCATCGTCTTTGCCTTAAAAAAAGGAATCTGAAAACATCTACTTTTTGCTAAATTATTTTGAAATTTTTCGAAAAAATTTTTGTCAAAATGTTTTTGGAAGCAATGTTGAGTGTACATGGAAACTCAACATACACTAATGCATCATTTTTCAAACGATCATAATTAATTTTTGTATTAAGCGTTTCTCAATGTAGTATAGTGCATTCGATGCGGATTTTTAAGCTGCGTCGATCTGTGTTATCAGATTTGCGCTAGCTTAAAAATGCACCGAGATATCAACTGATATAAGTTCACACTTATATCCTCGATTTTCACCCTGAAGAATTAATTTTTTCGTTGAATAACATTGTCCATCGTCTTTGCCTTGAAAAAAGGAATCTAAAAACATCTACTTATTGCTAAATTATTCTGAAATTTTTCGAAAAAATTTTTGTCAAAATGTTTTTGGAAGCAATGTTGAGTGTACATGGAAACTCAACATACACTAATGCATCATTTTTCAAACGATCATAACTAATTTTTGTATTAAGCGTTTCTCAATGTAGTATAGTGCATTCGATGCGGATTTTTAAGCTGCGTCGTTCTGTGTTATCAGATTTGCGCTAGCTTGAAAATGCACCGAGATATCAACTGATATAAGTTCACACATATATCCTCGATTTTCACCCTGAAGAATTAATTTTTTCGTTGAATAACATTGTCCATCGTCTTTGCCTTGAAAAAAAGAATCTGAAAACATCTACTTTTTGCTAAATTATTTTGAAATTTTTCGAAAAAATTTTTGTCAAAATGTTTTTGGAAGCAATGTTGAGTGTACATGGAAACTCAACATACACTAATGCATCATTTTTCAAACGATCATAACTAATTTTTGTATTAAGCGTTTCTCAATTTTGTATAGTGCATTCGATGCGGATTTTTAAGCTGCGTCGATCTGTGTTATCAGATTTGCGCTAGCTTGAAAATGCACCGAGATATCAACTGATATAAGTTCACACTTATATCCTCGATTTTCACCCTGAAGAATTAATTTTTTCGTTGAATAACATTGTCCATCGTCTTTGCCTTAAAAAAAGGAATCTGAAAACATCTACTTTTTGCTAAATTATTTTGAAATTTTTCGAAAAAATTTTTGTCAAAATGTTTTTGGAAGCAATGTTGAGTGTACATGGAAACTCAACATACACTAATGCATCATTTTTCAAACGATCATAACTAATTTTTGTATTAGGCGTTTCTCAATGTAGTATAGTGCATTCGATGCGGATTTTTAAGCTGCGTCGATCTGTGTTATCAGATTTGCGCTAGCTTGAAAATGCACCGAGATATCAACTGATATAAGTTCACACTTATATCCTCGATTTTCACCCTGAAGAATTAATTTTTTCGTTGAATAACATTGTCCATCGTCTTTGCCTTGAAAAAAAGAATCTAAAAACATCTACTTTTTGCTAAATTATTTTGAAATTTTTCGAAAAAATTTTTGTCAAAATGTTTTTGGAAGCAATGTTGAGTGTACATGGAAACTCAACATACACTAATGCATCATTTTTCAAACGATCATAACTAATTTTTGTATTAGGCGTTTTTCAATGTAGTATAGTGCATTCGATGCGGATTTTTAAGCTGCGTCGATCTGTGTTATCAGATTTGCGCTAGCTTGAAAATGCACCGAGATATCAACTGATATAAGTTCACACTTATATCCTCGATTTTCACCCTGAAGAATTAATTTTTTCGTTGAATAACATTGTCCATCGTCTTTGCCTTAAAAAAAGGAATCTGAAAACATCTACTTTTTGCTAAATTATTTTGAAATTTTTCGAAAAAATTTTTGTCAAAATGTTTTTGGAAGCAATGTTGAGTGTACATGGAAACTCAAAATACACTAATGCATCATTTTTCAAACGATCATAACTAATTTTTGTATTAGGCGTTTCTCAATGTAGTATAGTGCATTCGATGCGGATTTTTAAGCTGCGTCGATCTGTGTTATCAGATTTGCGCTAGCTTGAAAATGCACCGAGATATCAACTGATATAAGTTCACACTTATATCCTCGATTTTCACCCTGAAGAATTAATTTTTTCGTTGAATAACATTGTCCATCGTCTTTGCCTTAAAAAAAGGAATCTGAAAACATCTACTTTTTGCTAAATTATTTTGAAATTTTTCGAAAAAATTTTTGTCAAAA
The DNA here is from genome assembly GCA_964057225.1 of Auanema rhodensis. Taxonomy (NCBI): domain Eukaryota; kingdom Metazoa; phylum Nematoda; class Chromadorea; order Rhabditida; family Rhabditidae; genus Auanema; species Auanema rhodense. The sequence continues at coordinate 1,363,039 of OZ059895.1, forward strand.
TGTTTTTGGAAGCAATGTTGAGTGTACATGGAAACTCAACATACACTAATGCATCATTTTTCAAACGATCATAACTAATTTTTGTATTAGGCGTTTTTCAATGTAGTATAGTGCATTCGATGCGGATTTTTAAGCTGCGTCGATCTGTGTTATCAGATTTGCGCTAGCTTGAAAATGCACCGAGATATCAACTGATATAAGTTCACACTTATATCCTCGATTTTCACCCTGAAGAATTAATTTTTTCGTTGAATAACATTGTCCATCGTCTTTGCCTTAAAAAAAGGAATCTGAAAACATCTACTTTTTGCTAAATTATTTTGAAATTTTTCGAAAAAATTTTTGTCAAAATGTTTTTGGAAGCAATGTTGAGTGTACATGGAAACTCAACATACACTAATGCATCATTTTTCAAACGATCATAACTAATTTTTGTATTAGGCGTTTCTCAATGTAGTATAGTGCATTCGATGCGGATTTTTAAGCTGCGTCGATCTGTGTTATCAGATTTGCGCTAGCTTGAAAATGCACCGAGATATCAACTGATATAAGTTCACACTTATATCCTCGATTTTCACCCTGAAGAATTAATTTTTTCGTTGAATAACATTGTCCATCGTCTTTGCCTTGAAAAAAGGAATCTAAAAACATCTACTTTTTGCTAAATTATTTTGAAATTTTTCGAAAAAATTTTTGTCAAAATGTTTTTGGAAGCAATGTTGAGTGTACATGGAAACTCAACATACACTAATGCATCATTTTTCAAACGATCATAACTAATTTTTGTATTAAGCGTTTCTCAATTTTGTATAGTGCATTCGATGCGGATTTTTAAGCTGCGTCGATCTGTGTTATCAGATTTGCGCTAGCTTGAAAATGCACCGAGATATCAACTGATATAAGTTCACACTTATATCCTCGATTTTCACCCTGAAGAATTAATTTTTTCGTTGAATAACATTGTCCATCGTCTTTGCCTTAAAAAAAGGAATCTGAAAACATCTACTTTTTGCTAAATTATTTTGAAATTTTTCGAAAAAATTTTTGTCAAAATGTTTTTGGAAGCAATGTTGAGTGTACATGGAAACTCAACATACACTAATGCATCATTTTTCAAACGATCATAACTAATTTTTGTATTAGGCGTTTCTCAATGTAGTATAGTGCATTCGATGCGGATTTTTAAGCTGCGTCGATCTGTGTTATCAGATTTGCGCTAGCTTGAAAATGCACCGAGATATCAACTGATATAAGTTCACACTTATATCCTCGATTTTCACCCTGAAGAATTAATTTTTTCGTTGAATAACATTGTCCATCGTCTTTGCCTTGAAAAAAAGAATCTAAAAACATCTACTTTTTGCTAAATTATTTTGAAATTTTTCGAAAAAATTTTTGTCAAAATGTTTTTGGAAGCAATGTTGAGTGTACATGGAAACTCAACATACACTAATGCATCATTTTTCAAACGATCATAACTAATTTTTGTATTAGGCGTTTTTCAATGTAGTATAGTGCATTCGATGCGGATTTTTAAGCTGCGTCGATCTGTGTTATCAGATTTGCGCTAGCTTGAAAATGCACCGAGATATCAACTGATATAAGTTCACACTTATATCCTCGATTTTCACCCTGAAGAATTAATTTTTTCGTTGAATAACATTGTCCATCGTCTTTGCCTTAAAAAAAGGAATCTGAAAACATCTACTTTTTGCTAAATTATTTTGAAATTTTTCGAAAAAATTTTTGTCAAAATGTTTTTGGAAGCAATGTTGAGTGTACATGGAAACTCAAAATACACTAATGCATCATTTTTCAAACGATCATAACTAATTTTTGTATTAGGCGTTTCTCAATGTAGTATAGTGCATTCGATGCGGATTTTTAAGCTGCGTCGATCTGTGTTATCAGATTTGCGCTAGCTTGAAAATGCACCGAGATATCAACTGATATAAGTTCACACTTATATCCTCGATTTTCACCCTGAAGAATTAATTTTTTCGTTGAATAACATTGTCCATCGTCTTTGCCTTAAAAAAAGGAATCTGAAAACATCTACTTTTTGCTAAATTATTTTGAAATTTTTCGAAAAAATTTTTGTCAAAATGTTTTTGGAAGCAATGTTGAGTGTACATGGAAACTCAACATACACTAATGCATCATTTTTCAAACGATCATAACTAATTTTTGTATTAGGCGTTTTTCAATGTAGTATAGTGCATTCGATGCGGATTTTTAAGCTGCGTCGATCTGTGTTATCAGATTTGCGCTAGCTTGAAAATGCACCGAGATATCAACTGATATAAGTTCACACTTATATCCTCGATTTTCACCCTGAAGAATTAATTTTTTCGTTGAATAACATTGTCCATCGTCTTTGCCTTAAAAAAAGGAATCTGAAAACATCTACTTTTTGCTAAATTATTTTGAAATTTTTCGAAAAAATTTTTGTCAAAATGTTTTTGGAAGCAATGTTGAGTGTACATGGAAACTCAACATACACTAATGCATCATTTTTCAAACGATCATAACTAATTTTTGTATTAGGCGTTTCTCAATGTAGTATAGTGCATTCGATGCGGATTTTTAAGCTGCGTCGATCTGTGTTATCAGATTTGCGCTAGCTTGAAAATGCACCGAGATATCAACTGATATAAGTTCACACTTATATCCTCGATTTTCACCCTGAAGAATTAATTTTTTCGTTGAATAACATTGTCCATCGTCTTTGCCTTGAAAAAAGGAATCTAAAAACATCTACTTTTTGCTAAATTATTTTGAAATTTTTCGAAAAAATTTTTGTCAAAATGTTTTTGGAAGCAATGTTGAGTGTACATGGAAACTCAACATACACTAATGCATCATTTTTCAAACGATCATAACTAATTTTTGTATTAAGCGTTTCTCAATGTAATATAGTGCATTCGATGCGGATTTTTAAGCTGCGTCGATCTGTGTTATCAGATTTGCGCTAGCTTAAAAATGCACCGAGATATCAACTGATATAAGTTCACACTTATATCCTCGATTTTCACCCTGAAGAATTAATTTTTTCGTTGAATAACATTAACCATCGTCTTTGCCTTGAAAAAAGGAATCTGAAAACATCTACTTTTTGCTAAATTATTTTGAAATTTTTCGAAAAAATTTTTGTCAAAATGTTTTTGGAAGCAATGTTGAGTGTACATGGAAACTCAACATACACTGATGCATCATTTTTCAAACGATCATAACTAATTTTTGTATTAAGCGTTTCTCAATTTAGTATAGTGCATTCGATGCGGATTTTTAAGCTGCGTCGATCTGTGTTATCAGATTTGCGCTAGCTGAAAAATGCACCGAGATATCAACTGATATAAGTTCACACTTATATCCTCGATTTTCACCCTGAAGAATTAGTTTTTTCGTTGAATAACATTGTCCATCGTCTTTGCCTTGAAAAAAGGAATCTAAAAACATCTACTTTTTGCTAAATTATTTTGAAATTTTTCGAAAAAATTTTTGTCAAAATGTTTTTGGAAGCAATGTTGAGTGTACATGGAAACTCAACATACACTAATGCATCATTTTTCAAACGATCATAACTAATTTTTGTATTAAGCGTTTCTCAATTTTGTATAGTGCATTCGATGCGGATTTTTAAGCTGCGTCGATCTGTGTTATCAGATTTGCGCTAGCTGAAAAATGCACCGAGATATCAACTGATATAAGTTCACACTTATATCCTCGATTTTCACCCTGAAGAATTAATTTTTTCGTTGAATAACATTGTCCATCGTCTTTGCCTTGAAAAAAGGAATCTAAAAACATCTACTTTTTGCTAAATTATTTTGAAATTTTTCGAAAAAATTTTTGTCAAAATGTTTTTGGAAGCAATGTTGAGTGTACATGGAAACTCAACATACACTAATGCATCATTTTTCAAACGATCATAATTAATTTTTGTATTAAGCGTTTCTCAATTTAGTATAGTGCATTCGATGCGGATTTTTAAGCTGCGTCGATCTGTGTTATCAGATTTGCGCTAGCTTAAAAATGCACCGAGATATCAACTGATATAAGTTCACACTTATATCCTCGATTTTCACCCTGAAGAATTAATTTTTTCGTTGAATAACATTGTCCATCGTCTTTGCCTTGAAAAAAGGAATCTGAAAACATCTACTTTTTGCTAAATTATTTTGAAATTTTTCGAAAAAATTTTTGTCAAAATGTTTTTGGAAGCAATGTTGAGTGTACATGGAAACTCAACATACACTGATGCATCATTTTTCAAACGATCATAACTAATTTTTGTATTAAGCGTTTCTCAATTTAGTATAGTGCATTCGATGCGGATTTTTAAGCTGCGTCGATCTGTGTTATCAGATTTGCGCTAGCTGAAAAATGCACCGAGATATCAACTGATATAAGTTCACACTTATATCCTCGATTTTCACCCTGAAGAATTAATTTTTTCGTTGAATAACATTGTCCATCGTCTTTGCCTTGAAAAAAGGAATCTGAAAACATCTACTTTTTGCTAAATTATTTTGAAATTTTTCGAAAAAATTTTTGTCAAAATGTTTTTGGAAGCAATGTTGAGTGTACATGGAAACTCAACATACACTGATGCATCATTTTTCAAACGATCATAACTAATTTTTGTATTAAGCGTTTCTCAATTTAGTATAGTGCATTCGATGCGGATTTTTAAGCTGCGTCGATCTGTGTTATCAGATTTGCGCTAACTGAAAAATGCACCGAGATATCAACTGATATAAGTTCACACTTATATCCTCGATTTTCACCCTGAAGAATTAATTTTTTCGTTGAATAACATTGTCCATCGTCTTTGCCTTGAAAAAAGGAATCTAAAAACATCTACTTTTTGCTAAATTATTTTGAAATTTTTCGAAAAAATTTTTGTCAAAATGTTTTTGGAAGCAATGTTGAGTGTACATGGAAACTCAACATACACTAATGCATCATTTTTCAAACGATCATAACTAATTTTTGTATTAAGCGTTTCTCAATGTAGTATAGTGCATTCGATGCGGATTTTTAAGCTGCGTCGTTCTGTGTTATCAGATTTGCGCTAGCTTAAAAATGCACCGAGATATCAACTGATATAAGTTCACACATATATCCTCGATTTTCACCCTGAAGAATTAATTTTTTCGTTGAATAACATTGTCCATCGTCTTTGCCTTGAAAAAAGGAATCTAAAAACATCTACTTTTTGCTAAATTATTTTGAAATTTTTCGAAAAAATTTTTGTCAAAATGTTTTTGGAAGCAATGTTGAGTGTACATGGAAACTCAACATACACTAATGCATCATTTTTCAAACGATCATAACTAATTTTTGTATTAGGCGTTTCTCAATGTAGTATAGTGCATTCGATGCGGATTTTTAAGCTGCGTCGATCTGTGTTATCAGATTTGCGCTAGCTTGAAAATGCACCGAGATATCAACTGATATAAGTTCACACTTATATCCTCGATTTTCACCCTGAAGAATTAATTTTTTCGTTGAATAACATTGTCCATCGTCTTTGCCTTGAAAAAAAGAATCTAAAAACATCTACTTTTTGCTAAATTATTTTGAAATTTTTCGAAAAAATTTTTGTCAAAATGTTTTTGGAAGCAATGTTGAGTGTACATGGAAACTCAACATACACTAATGCATCATTTTTCAAACGATCATAACTAATTTTTGTATTAGGCGTTTTTCAATGTAGTATAGTGCATTCGATGCGGATTTTTAAGCTGCGTCGATCTGTGTTATCAGATTTGCGCTAGCTTGAAAATGCACCGAGATATCAACTGATATAAGTTCACACTTATATCCTCGATTTTCACCCTGAAGAATTAATTTTTTCGTTGAATAACATTGTCCATCGTCTTTGCCTTAAAAAAAGGAATCTGAAAACATCTACTTTTTGCTAAATTATTTTGAAATTTTTCGAAAAAATTTTGTCAAAATGTTTTTGGAAGCAATGTTGAGTGTACATGGAAACTCAAAATACACTAATGCATCATTTTTCAAACGATCATAACTAATTTTTGTATTAGGCGTTTCTCAATGTAGTATAGTGCATTCGATGCGGATTTTTAAGCTGCGTCGATCTGTGTTATCAGATTTGCGCTAGCTTGAAAATGCACCGAGATATCAACTGATATAAGTTCACACTTATATCCTCGATTTTCACCCTGAAGAATTAATTTTTTCGTTGAATAACATTGTCCATCGTCTTTGCCTTAAAAAAAGGAATCTGAAAACATCTACTTTTTGCTTAATTATTTTGAAATTTTTCGAAAAAATTTTTGTCAAAATGTTTTTGGAAGCAATGTTGAGTGTACATGGAAACTCAAAATACACTAATGCATCATTTTTCAAACGATCATAACTAATTTTTGTATTAGGCGTTTCTCAATGTAGTATAGTGCATTCGATGCGGATTTTTAAGCTGCGTCGATCTGTGTTATCAGATTTGCGCTAGCTTGAAAATGCACCGAGATATCAACTGATATAAGTTCACACTTATATCCTCGATTTTCACCCTGAAGAATTAATTTTTTCGTTGAATAACATTGTCCATCGTCTTTGCCTTAAAAAAAGGAATCTGAAAACATCTACTTTTTGCTTAATTATTTTGAAATTTTTCGAAAAAATTTTTGTCAAAATGTTTTTGGAAGCAATGTTGAGTGTACATGGAAACTCAAAATACACTAATGCATCATTTTTCAAACGATCATAACTAATTTTTGTATTAGGCGTTTCTCAATGTAGTATAGTGCATTCGATGCGGATTTTTAAGCTGCGTCGATCTGTGTTATCAGATTTGCGCTAGCTTGAAAATGCACCGAGATACCAACTGATATAAGTTCACACTTATATCCTCGATTTTCACCCTGAAGAATTAATTTTTTCGTTGAATAACATTGTCCATCGTCTTTGCCTTGAAAAAAGGAATCTAAAAACATCTACTTTTTGCTAAATTATTTTGAAATTTTTCGAAAAAATTTTTGTCAAAATGTTTTTGGAAGCAATGTTGAGTGTACATGGAAACTCAACATACACTAATGCATCATTTTTCAAACGATCATAACTAATTTTTGTATTAAGCGTTTCTCAATGTAGTATAGTGCATTCGATGCGGATTTTTAAGCTGCGTCGTTCTGTGTTATCAGATTTGCGCTATCTTAAAAATGCACCGAGATATCAACTGATATAAGTTCACACATATATCCTCGATTTTCACCCTGAAGAATTAATTTTTTCGTTGAATAACATTGTCCATCGTCTTTGCCTTGAAAAAAGGAATCTAAAAACATCTACTTTTTGCTAAATTATTTTGAAATTTTTCGAAAAAATTTTTGTCAAAATGTTTTTGGAAGCAATGTTGAGTGTACATGGAAACTCAACATACACTAATGCATCATTTTTCAAACGATCATAATTAATTTTTGTATTAAGCGTTTCTCAATTTAGTATAGTGCATTCGATGCGGATTTTTAAGCTGCGTCGATCTGTGTTATCAGATTTGCGCTAGCTTAAAAATGCACCGAGATATCAACTGATATAAGTTCACACTTATATCCTCGATTTTCACCCTGAAGAATTAATTTTTTCGTTGAATAACATTGTCCATCGTCTTTGCCTTGAAAAAAGGAATCTGAAAACATCTACTTTTTGCTAAATTATTCTGAAATTTTTCGAAAAAATTTTTGTCAAAATGTTTTTGGAAGCAATGTTGAGTGTACATGGAAACTCAACATACACTGATGCATCATTTTTCAAACGATCATAACTAATTTTTGTATTAAGCGTTTCTCAATTTAGTATAAAGCATTCGATGCGGATTTTTAAGCTGCGTCGATCTGTGTTATCAGATTTGCGCTAGCTGAAAAATGCACCGAGATATCAACTGATATAAGTTCACACTTATATCCTCGATTTTCACCCTGAAGAATTAATTTTTTCGTTGAATCACATTGTCCATCGTCTTTGCCTTGAAAAAAGGAATCTAAAAACATCTACTTTTTGCTAAATTATTTTGAAATTTTTCGAAAAAATTTTTGTCAAAATGTTTTTGGAAGCAATGTTGAGTGTACATGGAAACTCAACATACACTAATGCATCATTTTTCAAACGATCATAACTAATTTTTGTATTAAGCGTTTCTCAATTTTGTATAGTGCATTCGATGCGGATTTTTAAGCTGCGTCGATCTGTGTTATCAGATTTGCGCTAGCTGAAAAATGCACCGAGATATCAACTGATATAAGTTCACACTTATATCCTCGATTTTCACCCTGAAGAATTAATTTTTTCGTTGAATAACATTGTCCATCGTCTTTGCCTTGAAAAAAGGAATCTAAAAACATCTACTTTTTGCTAAATTATTTTGAAATTTTTCGAAAAAATTTTTGTCAAAATGTTTTTGGAAGCAATGTTGAGTGTACATGGAAACTCAACATACACTAATGCATCATTTTTCAAACGATCATAACTAATTTTTGTATTAGGCGTTTCTCAATGTAGTATAGTGCATTCGATGCGGATTTTTAAGCTGCGTCGATCTGTGTTATCAGATTTGCGCTAGCTTGAAAATGCACCGAGATATCAACTGATATAAGTTCACACTTATATCCTCGATTTTCACCCTGAAGAATTAATTTTTTCGTTGAATAACATTGTCCATCGTCTTTGCCTTAAAAAAAGGAATCTGAAAACATCTACTTTTTGCTAAATTATTTTGAAATTTTTCGAAAAAATTTTTGTCAAAATGTTTTTGGAAGCAATGTTGAGTGTACATGGAAACTCAACATACACTAATGCATCATTTTTCAAACGATCATAACTAATTTTTGTATTAGGCGTTTTTCAATGTAGTATAGTGCATTCGATGCGGATTTTTAAGCTGCGTCGATCTGTGTTATCAGATTTGCGCTAGCTTGAAAATGCACCGAGATATCAACTGATATAAGTTCACACTTATATCCTCGATTTTCACCCTGAAGAATTAATTTTTTCGTTGAATAACATTGTCCATCGTCTTTGCCTTAAAAAAAGGAATCTGAAAACATCTACTTTTTGCTAAATTATTTTGAAATTTTTCGAAAAAATTTTTGTCAAAATGTTTTTGGAAGCAATGTTGAGTGTACATGGAAACTCAACATACACTAATGCATCATTTTTCAAACGATCATAACTAATTTTTGTATTAGGCGTTTCTCAATGTAGTATAGTGCATTCGATGCGGATTTTTAAGCTGCGTCGATCTGTGTTATCAGATTTGCGCTAGCTTGAAAATGCACCGAGATATCAACTGATATAAGTTCACACTTATATCCTCGATTTTCACCCTGAAGAATTAATTTTTTCGTTGAATAACATTGTCCATCGTCTTTGCCTTGAAAAAAGGAATCTAAAAACATCTACTTTTTGCTAAATTATTTTGAAATTTTTCGAAAAAATTTTTGTCAAAATGTTTTTGGAAGCAATGTTGAGTGTACATGGAAACTCAACATACACTAATGCATCATTTTTCAAACGATCATAACTAATTTTTGTATTAAGCGTTTCTCAATGTAATATAGTGCATTCGATGCGGATTTTTAAGCTGCGTCGATCTGTGTTATCAGATTTGCGCTAGCTTAAAAATGCACCGAGATATCAACTGATATAAGTTCACACTTATATCCTCGATTTTCACCCTGAAGAATTAATTTTTTCGTTGAATAACATTGTCCATCGTCTTTGCCTTGAAAAAAGGAATCTGAAAACATCTACTTTTTGCTAAATTATTTTGAAATTTTTCGAAAAAATTTTTGTCAAAATGTTTTTGGAAGCAATGTTGAGTGTACATGGAAACTCAACATACACTGATGCATCATTTTTCAAACGATCATAACTAATTTTTGTATTAAGCGTTTCTCAATTTAGTATAGTGCATTCGATGCGGATTTTTAAGCTGCGTCGATCTGTGTTATCAGATTTGCGCTAGCTGAAAAATGCACCGAGATATCAACTGATATAAGTTCACACTTATATCCTCGATTTTCACCCTGAAGAATTAATTTTTTCGTTGAATAACATTGTCCATCGTCTTTGCCTTGAAAAAAGGAATCTAAAAACATCTACTTTTTGCTAAATTATTTTGAAATTTTTCGAAAAAATTTTTGTCAAAATGTTTTTGGAAGCAATGTTGAGTGTACATGGAAACTCAACATACACTAATGCATCATTTTTCAAACGATCATAACTAATTTTTGTATTAAGCGTTTCTCAATTTTGTATAGTGCATTCGATGCGGATTTTTAAGCTGCGTCGATCTGTGTTATCAGATTTGCGCTAGCTGAAAAATGCACCGAGATATCAACTGATATAAGTTCACACTTATATCCTCGATTTTCACCCTGAAGAATTAATTTTTTCGTTGAATAACATTGTCCATCGTCTTTGCCTTGAAAAAAGGAATCTAAAAACATCTACTTTTTGCTAAATTATTTTGAAATTTTTCGAAAAAATTTTTGTCAAAATGTTTTTGGAAGCAATGTTGAGTGTACATGGAAACTCAACATACACTAATGCATCATTTTTCAAACGATCATAACTAATTTTTGTATTAAGCGTTTCTCAATGTAGTATAGTGCATTCGATGCGGATTTTTAAGCTGCGTCGTTCTGTGTTATCAGCTTTGCGCTAGCTTAAAAATGCACCGAGATATCAACTGATATAAGTTCACACATATATCCTCGATTTTCACCCTGAAGAATTAATTTTTTCGTTGAATAACATTGTCCATCGTCTTTGCCTTGAAAAAAGGAATCTAAAAACATCTACTTTTTGCTAAATTATTTTGAAATTTTTCGAAAAAATTTTTGTCAAAATGTTTTTGGAAGCAATGTTGAGTGTACATGGAAACTCAACATACACTAATGCATCATTTTTCAAACGATCATAATTAATTTTTATATTAAGCGTTTCTCAATTTAGTATAGTGCATTCGATGCGGATTTTTAAGCTGCGTCGATCTGTGTTATCAGATTTGCGCTAGCTTAAAAATGCACCGAGATATCAACTGATATAAGTTCACACTTATATCCTCGATTTTCACCCTGAAGAATTAATTTTTTCGTTGAATAACATTGTCCATCGTCTTTGCCTTGAAAAAAGAAATCTGAAAACATCTACTTTTTGCTAAATTATTTTGAAATTTTTCGAAAAAATTTTTGTCAAAATGTTTTTGGAAGCAATGTTGAGTGTACATGGAAACTCAACATACACTGATGCATCATTTTTCAAACGATCATAACTAATTTTTGTATTAAGCGTTTCTCAATTTAGTATAGTGCATTCGATGCGGATTTTTAAGCTGCGTCGATCTGTGTTATCAGATTTGCGCTAGCTGAAAAATGCACCGAGATATCAACTGATATAAGTTCACACTTATATCCTCGATTTGCACCCTGAAGAATTAATTTTTTCGTTGAATAACATTGTCCATCGTCTTTGCCTTGAAAAAAGGAATCTGAAAACATCTACTTTTTGCTAAATTATTTTGAAATTTTTCGAAAAAATTTTTGTCAAAATGTTTTTGGAAGCAATGTTGAGTGTACATGGAAACTCAACATACACTGATGCATCATTTTTCAAACGATCATAACTAATTTTTGTATTAAGCGTTTCTCAATTTAGTATAGTGCATTCGATGCGGATTTTTAAGCTGCGTCGATCTGTGTTATCAGATTTGCGCTAGCTGAAAAATGCACCGAGATATCAACTGATATAAGTTCACACTTATATCCTCGATTTTCACCCTGAAGAATTAATTTTTTCGTTGAATAACATTGTCCATCGTCTTTGCCTTGAAAAAAGGAATCTAAAAACATCTACTTTTTGCTAAATTATTTTGAAATTTTTCGAAAAAATTTTTGTCAAAATGTTTTTGGAAGCAATGTTGAGTGTACATGGAAACTCAACATACACTAATGCATCATTTTTCAAACGATCATAACTAATTTTTGTATTAAGCGTTTCTCAATGTAATATAGTGCATTCGATGCGGATTTTTAAGCTGCGTCGATCTGTGTTATCAGATTTGCGCTAGCTTAAAAATGCACCGAGATATCAACTGATATAAGTTCACACTTATATCCTCGATTTTCACCCTGAAGAATTAATTTTTTCGTTGAATAACATTGTCCATCGTCTTTGCCTTGAAAAAAGGAATCTGAAAACATCTACTTTTTGCTAAATTATTTTGAAATTTTTCGAAAAAATTTTTGTCAAAATGTTTTTGGAAGCAATGTTGAGTGTACATGGAAACTCAACATACACTGATGCATCATTTTTCAAACGATCATAACTAATTTTTGTATTAAGCGTTTCTCAATTTAGTATAGTGCATTCGATGCGGATTTTTAAGCTGCGTCGATCTGTGTTATCAGATTTGCGCTAGCTGAAAAATGCACCGAGATATCAACTGATATAAGTTCACACTTATATCCTCGATTTTCACCCTGAAGAATTAATTTTTTCGTTGAATAACATTGTCCATCGTCTTTGCCTTGAAAAAAGGAATCTAAAAACATCTACTTTTTGCTAAATTATTTTGAAATTTTTCGAAAAAATTTTTGTCAAAATGTTTTTGGAAGCAATGTTGAGTGTACATGGAAACTCAACATACACTAATGCATCATTTTTCAAACGATCATAACTAATTTTTGTATTAAGCGTTTCTCAATTTTGTATAGTGCATTCGATGCGGATTTTTAAGCTGCGTCGATCTGTGTTATCAGATTTGCGCTAGCTGAAAAATGCACCGAGATATCAACTGATATAAGTTCACACTTATATCCTCGATTTTCACCCTGAAGAATTAATTTTTTCGTTGAATAACATTGTCCATCGTCTTTGCCTTGAAAAAAGGAATCTAAAAACATCTACTTTTTGCTAAATTATTTTGAAATTTTTCGAAAAAATTTTTGTCAAAATGTTTTTGGAAGCAATGTTGAGTGTACATGGAAACTCAACATACACTAATGCATCATTTTTCAAACGATCATAACTAATTTTTGTATTAAGCGTTTCTCAATGTAGTATAGTGCATTCGATGCGGATTTTTAAGCTGCGTCGTTCTGTGTTATCAGCTTTGCGCTAGCTTAAAAATGCACCGAGATATCAACTGATATAAGTTCACACATATATCCTCGATTTTCACCCTGAAGAATTAATTTTTTCGTTGAATAACATTGTCCATCGTCTTTGCCTTGAAAAAAGGAATCTAAAAACATCTACTTTTTGCTAAATTATTTTGAAATTTTTCGAAAAAATTTTTGTCAAAATGTTTTTGGAAGCAATGTTGAGTGTACATGGAAACTCAACATACACTAATGCATCATTTTTCAAACGATCATAATTAATTTTTATATTAAGCGTTTCTCAATTTAGTATAGTGCATTCGATGCGGATTTTTAAGCTGCGTCGATCTGTGTTATCAGATTTGCGCTAGCTTAAAAATGCACCGAGATATCAACTGATATAAGTTCACACTTATATCCTCGATTTTCACCCTGAAGAATTAATTTTTTCGTTGAATAACATTGTCCATCGTCTTTGCCTTGAAAAAAGAAATCTGAAAACATCTACTTTTTGCTAAATTATTTTGAAATTTTTCGAAAAAATTTTTGTCAAAATGTTTTTGGAAGCAATGTTGAGTGTACATGGAAACTCAACATACACTGATGCATCATTTTTCAAACGATCATAACTAATTTTTGTATTAAGCGTTTCTCAATTTAGTATAGTGCATTCGATGCGGATTTTTAAGCTGCGTCGATCTGTGTTATCAGATTTGCGCTAGCTGAAAAATGCACCGAGATATCAACTGATATAAGTTCACACTTATATCCTCGATTTTCACCCTGAAGAATTAATTTTTTCGTTGAATAACATTGTCCATCGTCTTTGCCTTGAAAAAAGGAATCTGAAAACATCTACTTTTTGCTAAATTATTTTGAAATTTTTCGAAAAAATTTTTGTCAAAATGTTTTTGGAAGCAATGTTGAGTGTACATGGAAACTCAACATACACTGATGCATCATTTTTCAAACGATCATAACTAATTTTTGTATTAAGCGTTTCTCAATTTAGTATAGTGCATTCGATGCGGATTTTTAAGCTGCGTCGATCTGTGTTATCAGATTTGCGCTAGCTGAAAAATGCACCGAGATATCAACTGATATAAGTTCACACTTATATCCTCGATTTTCACCCTGAAGAATTAATTTTTTCGTTGAATAACATTGTCCATCGTCTTTGCCTTGAAAAAAGGAATCTAAAAACATCTACTTTTTGCTAAATTATTTTGAAATTTTTCGAAAAAATTTTTGTCAAAATGTTTTTGGAAGCAATGTTGAGTGTACATGGAAACTCAACATACACTAATGCATCATTTTTCAAACGATCATAACTAATTTTTGTATTAAGCGTTTCTCAATGTAGTATAGTGCATTCGATGCGGATTTTTAAGCTGCGTCGTTCTGTGTTATCAGATTTGCGCTAGCTTAAAAATGCACCGAGATATCAACTGATATAAGTTCACACATATATCCTCGATTTTCACCCTGAAGAATTAATTTTTTCGTTGAATAACATTGTCCATCGTCTTTGCCTTGAAAAAAGGAATCTAAAAACATCTACTTTTTGCTAAATTATTTTGAAATTTTTCGAAAAAATTTTTGTCAAAATGTTTTTGGAAGCAATGTTGAGTGTACATGGAAACTCAACATACACTGATGCATCATTTTTCAAACGATCATAACTAATTTTTGTATTAAGCGTTTCTCAATTTAGTATAGTGCATTCGATGCGGATTTTTAAGCTGCGTCGATCTGTGTTATCAGATTTGCGCTAGCTGAAAAATGCACCGAGATATCAACTGATATAAGTTCACACTTATATCCTCGATTTTCACCCTGAAGAATTAATTTTTTCGTTGAATAACATTGTCCATCGTCTTTGCCTTGAAAAAAGGAATCTAAAAACATCTACTTTTTGCTAAATTATTTTGAAATTTTTCGAAAAAATTTTTGTCAAAATGTTTTTGGAAGCAATGTTGAGTGTACATGGAAACTCAACATACACTAATGCATCATTTTTCAAACGATCATAACTAATTTTTGTATTAAGCGTTTCTCAATGTAGTATAGTGCATTCGATGCGGATTTTTAAGCTGCGTCGTTCTGTGTTATCAGATTTGCGCTAGCTTAAAAATGCACCGAGATATCAACTGATATAAGTTCACACATATATCCTCGATTTTCACCCTGAAGAATTAATTTTTTCGTTGAATAACATTGTCCATCGTCTTTGCCTTGAAAAAAGGAATCTAAAAACATCTACTTTTTGCTAAATTATTTTGAAATTTTTCGAAAAAATTTTTGTCAAAATGTTTTTGGAAGCAATGTTGAGTGTACATGGAAACTCAACATACACTAATGCATCATTTTTCAAACGATCATAATTAATTTTTGTATTAAGCGTTTCTCAATGTAGTATAGTGCATTCGATGCGGATTTTTAAGCTGCGTCGATCTGTGTTATCAGATTTGCGCTAGCTTAAAAATGCACCGAGATATCAACTGATATAAGTTCACACTTATATCCTCGATTTTCACCCTGAAGAATTAATTTTTTCGTTGAATAACATTGTCCATCGTCTTTGCCTTGAAAAAAGGAATCTGAAAACATCTACTTTTTGCTAAATTATTTTGAAATTTTTCGAAAAAATTTTTGTCAAAATGTTTTTGGAAGCAATGTTGAGTGTACATGGAAACTCAACATACACTAATGCATCATTTTTCAAACGATCATAATTAATTTTTGTATTAAGCGTTTCTCAATTTAGTATAGTGCATTCGATGCGGATTTTTAAGCTGCGTCGATCTGTGTTATCAGATTTGCGCTAGCTTAAAAATGCACCGAGATATCAACTGATATAAGTTCACACTTATATCCTCGATTTTCACCCTGAAGAATTAATTTTTTCGTTGAATAACATTGTCCATCGTCTTTGCCTTGAAAAAAGGAATCTGAAAACATCTACTTTTTGCTAAATTATTTTGAAATTTTTCGAAAAAATTTTTGTCAAAATGTTTTTGGAAGCAATATTGAGTGTACATGGAAACTCAACATACACTAATGCATCATTTTTCAAACGATCATAACTAATTTTTGTATTAAGCGTTTCTCAATTTAGTATAGTGCATTCGATGCGGATTTTTAAGCTGCGTCGATCTGTGTTATCAGATTTGCGCTAGCTGAAAAATGCACCGAGATATCAACTGATATAAGTTCACACTTATATCCTCGATTTTCACCCTGAAGAATTAATTTTTTCGTTGAATAACATTGTCCATCGTCTTTGCCTTGAAAAAAGGAATCTAAAAACATCTACTTTTTGCTAAATTATTTTGAAATTTTTCGAAAAAATTTTTGTCAAAATGTTTTTGGAAGCAATGTTGAGTGTACATGGAAACTCAACATACACTAATGCATCATTTTTCAAACGATCATAACTAATTTTTGTATTAAGCGTTTCTCAATTTTGTATAGTGCATTCGATGCGGATTTTTAAGCTGCGTCGATCTGTGTTATCAGATTTGCGCTAGCTTAAAAATGCACCGAGATATCAACTGATATAAGTTCACACATATATCCTCGATTTTCACCCTGAAGAATTAATTTTTTCGTTGAATAACATTGTCCATCGTCTTTGCCTTGAAAAAAAGAATCTAAAAACATCTACTTTTTGCTAAATTATTTTGAAATTTTTCGAAAAAATTTTTGTCAAAATGTTTTTGGAAGCAATGTTGAGTGTACATGGAAACTCAACATACACTAATGCATCATTTTTCAAACGATCATAATTAATTTTTGTATTAAGCGTTTCTCAATTTAGTATAGTGCATTCGATGCGGATTTTTAAGCTGCGTCGATCTGTGTTATCAGATTTGCGCTAGCTTAAAAATGCACCGAGATATCAACTGATATAAGTTCACACATATATCCTCGATTTTCACCCTGAAGAATTAATTTTTTCGTTGAATAACATTGTCCATCGTCTTTGCCTTGAAAAAAGGAATCTAAAAACATCTACTTTTTGCTAAATTATTTCGAAATTTTTCGAAAAAATTTTTGTCAAAATGTTTTTGGAAGCAATGTTGAGTGTACATGGAAACTCAACATACACTAATGCATCATTTTTCAAACGATCATAATTAATTTTTGTATTAAGCGTTTCTCAATGTAGTATAGTGCATTCGATGCGGATTTTTAAGCTGCGTCGATCTGTGTTATCAGATTTGCGCTAGCTTAAAAATGCACCGAGATATCAACTGATATAAGTTCACACTTATATCCTCGATTTTCACCCTGAAGAATTAATTTTTTCGTTGAATAACATTGTCCATCGTCTTTGCCTTGAAAAAAGGAATCTGAAAACATCTACTTTTTGCTAAATTATTTTGAAATTTTTCGAAAAAATTTTTGTCAAAATGTTTTTGGAAGCAATGTTGAGTGTACATGGAAACTCAACATACACTAATGCATCATTTTTCAAACGATCATAATTAATTTTTGTATTAAGCGTTTCTCAATTTAGTATAGTGCATTCGATGCGGATTTTTAAGCTGCGTCGATCTGTGTTATCAGATTTGCGCTAGCTTAAAAATGCACCGAGATATCAACTGATATAAGTTCACACATATATCCTCGATTTTCACCCTGAAGAATTAATTTTTTCGTTGAATAACATTGTCCATCGTCTTTGCCTTGAAAAAAAGAATCTAAAAACATCTACTTTTTGCTAAATTATTTTGAAATTTTTCGAAAAAATTTTTGTCAAAATGTTTTTGGAAGCAATGTTGAGTGTACATGGAAACTCAACATACACTAATGCATCATTTTTCAAACGATCATAACTAATTTTTGTATTAAGCGTTTCTCAATTTAGTATAGTGCATTCGATGCGGATTTTTAAGCTGCGTCGATCTGTGTTATCAGATTTGCGCTAGCTGAAAAATGCACCGAGATATCAACTGATATAAGTTCACACTTATATCCTCGATTTTCACCCTGAAGAATTAATTTTTTCGTTGAATAACATTGTCCATCGTCTTTGCCTTGAAAAAAAGAATCTAAAAACATCTACTTTTTGCTAAATTATTTTGAAATTTTTCGAAAAAATTTTTGTCAAAATGTTTTTGGAAGCAATGTTGAGTGTACATGGAAACTCAACATACACTAATGCATCATTTTTCAAACGATCATAATTAATTTTTGTATTAAGCGTTTCTCAATTTAGTATAGTGCATTCGATGCGGATTTTTAAGCTGCGTCGATCTGTGTTATCAGATTTGCGCTAGCTTAAAAATGCACCGAGATATCAACTGATATAAGTTCACACATATATCCTCGATTTTCACCCTGAAGAATTAATTTTTTCGTTGAATAACATTGTCCATCGTCTTTGCCTTGAAAAAAGGAATCTAAAAACATCTACTTTTTGCTAAATTATTTCGAAATTTTTCGAAAAAATTTTTGTCAAAATGTTTTTGGAAGCAATGTTGAGTGTACATGGAAACTCAACATACACTAATGCATCATTTTTCAAACGATCATAATTAATTTTTGTATTAAGCGTTTCTCAATGTAGTATAGTGCATTCGATGCGGATTTTTAAGCTGCGTCGATCTGTGTTATCAGATTTGCGCTAGCTTAAAAATGCACCGAGATATCAACTGATATAAGTTCACACTTATATCCTCGATTTTCACCCTGAAGAATTAATTTTTTCGTTGAATAACATTGTCCATCGTCTTTGCCTTGAAAAAAGGAATCTGAAAACATCTACTTTTTGCTAAATTATTTTGAAATTTTTCGAAAAAATTTTTGTCAAAATGTTTTTGGAAGCAATGTTGAGTGTACATGGAAACTCAACATACACTAATGCATCATTTTTCAAACGATCATAATTAATTTTTGTATTAAGCGTTTCTCAATTTAGTATAGTGCATTCGATGCGGATTTTTAAGCTGCGTCGATCTGTGTTATCAGATTTGCGCTAGCTTAAAAATGCACCGAGATATCAACTGATATAAGTTCACACATATATCCTCGATTTTCACCCTGAAGAATTAATTTTTTCGTTGAATAACATTGTCCATCGTCTTTGCCTTGAAAAAAAGAATCTAAAAACATCTACTTTTTGCTAAATTATTTTGAAATTTTTCGAAAAAATTTTTGTCAAAATGTTTTTGGAAGCAATGTTGAGTGTACATGGAAACTCAACATACACTAATGCATCATTTTTCAAACGATCATAATTAATTTTTGTATTAAGCGTTTCTCAATTTAGTATAGTGCATTCGATGCGGATTTTTAAGCTGCGTCGATCTGTGTTATCAGATTTGCGCTAGCTTAAAAATGCACCGAGATATCAACTGATATAAGTTCACACATATATCCTCGATTTTCACCCTGAAGAATTAATTTTTTCGTTGAATAACATTGTCCATCGTCTTTGCCTTGAAAAAAGGAATCTAAAAACATCTACTTTTTGCTAAATTATTTTGAAATTTTTCGAAAAAATTTTTGTCAAAATGTTTTTGGAAGCAATGTTGAGTGTACATGGAAACTCAACATACACTAATGCATCATTTTTCAAACGATCATAATTAATTTTTGTATTAAGCGTTTCTCAATGTAGTATAGTGCATTCGATGCGGATTTTTAAGCTGCGTCGATCTGTGTTATCAGATTTGCGCTAGCTTAAAAATGCACCGAGATATCAACTGATATAAGTTCACACTTATATCCTCGATTTTCACCCTGAAGAATTAATTTTTTCGTTGAATAACATTGTCCATCGTCTTTGCCTTGAAAAAAGGAATCTGAAAACATCTACTTTTTGCTAAATTATTTTGAAATTTTTCGAAAAAATTTTTGTCAAAATGTTTTTGGAAGCAATGTTGAGTGTACATGGAAACTCAACATACACTGATGCATCATTTTTCAAACGATCATAACTAATTTTTGTATTAAGCGTTTCTCAATTTAGTATAGTGCATTCGATGCGGATTTTTAAGCTGCGTCGATCTGTGTTATCAGATTTGCGCTAGCTGAAAAATGCACCGAGATATCAACTGATATAAGTTCACACTTATATCCTCGATTTTCACCCTGAAGAATTAATTTTTTCGTTGAATAACATTGTCCATCGTCTTTGCCTTGAAAAAAGGAATCTAAAAACATCTACTTTTTGCTAAATTATTTTGAAATTTTTCGAAAAAATTTTTGTCAAAATGTTTTTGGAAGCAATGTTGAGTGTACATGGAAACTCAACATACACTAATGCATCATTTTTCAAACGATCATAACTAATTTTTGTATTAAGCGTTTCTCAATGTAGTATAGTGCATTCGATGCGGATTTTTAAGCTGCGTCGTTCTGTGTTATCAGATTTGCGCTAGCTTAAAAATGCACCGAGATATCAACTGATATAAGTTCACACATATATCCTCGATTTTCACCCTGAAGAATTAATTTTTTCGTTGAATAACATTGTCCATCGTCTTTGCCTTGAAAAAAGGAATCTGAAAACATCTACTTTTTGCTAAATTATTTTGAAATTTTTCGAAAAAATTTTTGTCAAAATGTTTTTGGAAGCAATGTTGAGTGTACATGGAAACTCAACATACACTAATGCATCATTTTTCAAACGATCATAATTAATTTTTGTATTAAGCGTTTCTCAATTTAGTATAGTGCATTCGATGCGGATTTTTAAGCTGCGTCGATCTGTGTTATCAGATTTGCGCTAGCTTAAAAATGCACCGAGATATCAACTGATATAAGTTCACACTTATATCCTCGATTTTCACCCTGAAGAATTAATTTTTTCGTTGAATAACATTGTCCATCGTCTTTGCCTTGAAAAAAGGAATCTGAAAACATCTACTTTTTGCTAAATTATTTTGAAATTTTTCGAAAAAATTTTTGTCAAAATGTTTTTGGAAGCAATGTTGAGTGTACATGGAAACTCAACATACACTAATGCATCATTTTTCAAACGATCATAACTAATTTTTGTATTAAGCGTTTCTCAATTTAGTATAGTGCATTCGATGCGGATTTTTAAGCTGCGTCGATCTGTGTTATCAGATTTGCGCTAGCTGAAAAATGCACCGAGATATCAACTGATATAAGTTCACACTTATATCCTCGATTTTCACCCTGAAGAATTAATTTTTTCGTTGAATAACATTGTCCATCGTCTTTGCCTTGAAAAAAGGAATCTAAAAACATCTACTTTTTGCTAAATTATTTTGAAATTTTTCGAAAAAATTTTTGTCAAAATGTTTTTGGAAGCAATGTTGAGTGTACATGGAAACTCAACATACACTAATGCATCATTTTTCAAACGATCATAACTAATTTTTGTATTAAGCGTTTCTCAATTTTGTATAGTGCATTCGATGCGGATTTTTAAGCTGCGTCGATCTGTGTTATCAGATTTGCGCTAGCTTAAAAATGCACCGAGATATCAACTGATATAAGTTCACACATATATCCTCGATTTTCACCCTGAAGAATTAATTTTTTCGTTGAATAACATTGTCCATCGTCTTTGCCTTGAAAAAAAGAATCTAAAAACATCTACTTTTTGCTAAATTATTTTGAAATTTTTCGAAAAAATTTTTGTCAAAATGTTTTTGGAAGCAATGTTGAGTGTACATGGAAACTCAACATACACTAATGCATCATTTTTCAAACGATCATAATTAATTTTTGTATTAAGCGTTTCTCAATGTAGTATAGTGCATTCGATGCGGATTTTTAAGCTGCGTCGATCTGTGTTATCAGATTTGCGCTAGCTTAAAAATGCACCGAGATATCAACTGATATAAGTTCACACTTATATCCTCGATTTTCACCCTGAAGAATTAATTTTTTCGTTGAATAACATTGTCCATCGTCTTTGCCTTGAAAAAAGGAATCTGAAAACATCTACTTTTTGCTAAATTATTTTGAAATTTTTCGAAAAAATTTTTGTCAAAATGTTTTTGGAAGCAATGTTGAGTGTACATGGAAACTCAACATACACTAATGCATCATTTTTCAAACGATCATAACTAATTTTTGTATTAAGCGTTTCTCAATTTAGTAAAGTGCATTCGATGCGGATTTTTAAGCTGCGTCGATCTGTGTTATCAGATTTGCGCTAGCTGAAAAATGCACCGAGATATCAACTGATATAAGTTCACACATATATCCTCGATTTTCACCCTGAAGAATTAATTTTTTCGTTGAATAACATTGTCCATCGTCTTTGCCTTGAAAAAAAGAATCTAAAAACATCTACTTTTTGCTAAATTATTTTGAAATTTTTCGAAAAAATTTTTGTCAAAATGTTTTTGGAAGCAATGTTGAGTGTACATGGAAACTCAACATACACTAATGCATCATTTTTCAAACGATCATAATTAATTTTTGTATTAAGCGTTTCTCAATGTAGTATAGTGCATTCGATGCGGATTTTTAAGCTGCGTCGATCTGTGTTATCAGATTTGCGCTAGCTTAAAAATGCACCGAGATATCAACTGATATAAGTTCACACTTATATCCTCGATTTTCACCCTGAAGAATTAATTTTTTCGTTGAATAACATTGTCCATCGTCTTTGCCTTGAAAAAAGGAATCTGAAAACATCTACTTTTTGCTAAATTATTTTGAAATTTTTCGAAAAAATTTTTGTCAAAATGTTTTTGGAAGCAATGTTGAGTGTACATGGAAACTCAACATACACTAATGCATCATTTTTCAAACGATCATAACTAATTTTTGTATTAAGCGTTTCTCAATTTAGTATAGTGCATTCGATGCGGATTTTTAAGCTGCGTCGATCTGTGTTATCAGATTTGCGCTAGCTGAAAAATGCACCGAGATATCAACTGATATAAGTTCACACTTATATCCTCGATTTTCACCCTGAAGAATTAATTTTTTCGTTGAATAACATTGTCCATCGTCTTTGCCTTGAAAAAAGGAATCTAAAAACATCTACTTTTTGCTAAATTATTTTGAAATTTTTCGAAAAAATTTTTGTCAAAATGTTTTTGGAAGCAATGTTGAGTGTACATGGAAACTCAACATACACTAATGCATCATTTTTCAAACGATCATAACTAATTTTTGTATCAAGCGTTTCTCAATGTAGTATAGTGCATTCGATGCGGATTTTTAAGCTGCGTCGTTCTGTGTTATCAGATTTGCGCTAGCTTAAAAATGCACCGAGATATCAACTGATATAAGTTCACACATATATCCTCGATTTTCACCCTGAAGAATTAATTTTTTCGTTGAATAACATTGTCCATCGTCTTTGCCTTGAAAAAAAGATTCTAAAAACATCTACTTTTTGCTAAATTATTTTGAAATTTTTCGAAAAAATTTTTGTCAAAATGTTTTTGGAAGCAATGTTGAGTGTACATGGAAACTCAACATACACTAATGCATCATTTTTCAAACGATCATAATTAATTTTTGTATTAAGCGTTTCTCAATGTAGTATAGTGCATTCGATGCGGATTTTTAAGCTGCGTCGATCTGTGTTATCAGATTTGCGCTAGCTTGAAAATGCACCGAGATATCAACTGATATAAGTTCACACTTATATCCTCGATTTTCACCCTGAAGAATTAATTTTTTCGTTGAATAACATTGTCCATCGTCTTTGCCTTGAAAAAAAGAATCTAAAAACATCTACTTTTTGCTAAATTATTTTGAAATTTTTCGAAAAAATTTTTGTCAAAATGTTTTTGGAAGCAATGTTGAGTGTACATGGAAACTCAACATACACTAATGCATCATTTTTCAAACGATCATAACTAATTTTTGTATTAAGCGTTTCTCAATGTAGTATAGTGCATTCGATGCGGATTTTTAAGCTGCGTCTTTCTGTGTTATCAGATTTGCGCTAGCTTAAAAATGCACCGAGATATCAACTGATATAAGTTCACACTTATATCCTCGATTTTCACCCTGAAGAATTAATTTTTTCGTTGAATAACATTGTCCATCGTCTTTGCCTTGAAAAAAAGAATCTAAAAACATCTACTTTCTGCTAAATTATCTTGAAATTTTTCGAAAAAATTTTTGTCAAAATGTTTTTGGAAGCAATGTTGAGTGTACATGGAAACTCAACATACACTAATGCATCATTTTTCAAACGATCATAATTAATTTTTGTATTAAGCGTTTCTCAATGTAGTATAGTGCATTCGATGCGGATTTTTAAGCTGCGTCGATCTGTGTTATCAGATTTGCGCTAGCTTGAAAATGCACCGAGATATCAACTGATATAAGTTCACACTTATATCCTCGATTTTCACCCTGAAGAATTAATTTTTTCGTTGAATAACATTGTCCATCGTCTTTGCCTTAAAAAAAGGAATCTGAAAACATCTACTTTTTGCTAAATTATTTTGAAATTTTTCGAAAAAATTTTTGTCAAAATGTTTTTGGAAGCAATGTTGAGTGTACATGGAAACTCAACATACACTAATGCATCATTTTTCAAACGATCATAACTAATTTTTGTATTAAGCGTTTCTCAATTTTGTATAGTGCATTCGATGCGGATTTTTAAGCTGCGTCGATCTGTGTTATCAGATTTGCGCTAGCTGAAAAATGCACCGAGATATCAACTGATATAAGTTCACACTTATATCCTCGATTTTCACCCTGAAGAATTAATTTTTTCGTTGAATAACATTGTCCATCGTCTTTGCCTTGAAAAAAGGAATCTAAAAACATCTACTTTTTGCTAAATTATTTTGAAATTTTTCGAAAAAATTTTTGTCAAAATGTTTTTGGAAGCAATGTTGAGTGTACATGGAAACTCAACATACACTAATGCATCATTTTTCAAACGATCATAATTAATTTTTGTATTAAGCGTTTCTCAATGTAGTATAGTGCATTCGATGCGGATTTTTAAGCTGCGTCGATCTGTGTTATCAGATTTGCGCTAGCTTAAAAATGCACCGAGATATCAACTGATATAAGTTCACACTTATATCCTCGATTTTCACCCTGAAGAATTAATTTTTTCGTTGAATAACATTGTCCATCGTCTTTGCCTTGAAAAAAAGAATCTAAAAACATCTACTTTTTGCTAAATTATTTTGAAATTTTTTGAAAAAATTTTTGTCAAAATGTTTTTGGAAGCAATGTTGAGTGTACATGGAAACTCAACATACACTAATGCATCATTTTTCAAACAATCATAATTAATTTTTGTATTAAGCGTTTCTCAATGTAGTATAGTGCATTCGATGCGGATTTTTAAGCTGCGTCGATCTGTGTTATCAGATTTGCGCTAGCTTGAAAATGCACCGAGATATCAACTGATATAAGTTCACACTTATATCCTCGATTTTCACCCTGAAGAATTAATTTTTTCGTTGAATAACATTGTCCATCGTCTTTGCCTTAAAAAAAGGAATCTGAAAACATCTACTTTTTGCTAAATTATTTTGAAATTTTTTGAAAAAATTTTTGTCAAAATGTTTTTGGAAGCAATGTTGAGTGTACATGGAAACTCAACATACACTAATGCATCATTTTTCAAACGATCATAATTAATTTTTGTATTAAGCGTTTCTCAATTTTGTATAGTGCATTCGATGCGGATTTTTAAGCTGCGTCGATCTGTGTTATCAGATTTGCGCTAGCTTGAAAATGCACCGAGATATCAACTGATATAAGTTCACACTTATATCCTCGATTTTCACCCTGAAGAATTAATTTTTTCGTTGAATAACATTGTCCATCGTCTTTGCCTTGAAAAAAGGAATCTGAAAACATCTACTTTTTGCTAAATTATTTTGAAATTTTTCGAAAAAATTTTTGTCAAAATGTTTTTGGAAGCAATGTTGAGTGTACATGGAAACTCAACATACACTAATGCATCATTTTTCAAACGATCATAACTAATTTTTGTATTAAGCGTTTCTCAATTTAGTAAAGTGCATTCGATGCGGATTTTTAAGCTGCGTCGATCTGTGTTATCAGATTTGCGCTAGCTGAAAAATGCACCGAGATATCAACTGATATAAGTTCACACATATATCCTCGATTTTCACCCTGAAGAATTAATTTTTTCGTTGAATAACATTGTCCATCGTCTTTGCCTTGAAAAAAAGAATCTAAAAACATCTACTTTTTGCTAAATTATTTTGAAATTTTTCGAAAAAATTTTTGTCAAAATGTTTTTGGAAGCAATGTTGAGTGTACATGGAAACTCAACATACACTAATGCATCATTTTTCAAACGATCATAATTAATTTTTGTATTAAGCGTTTCTCAATGTAGTATAGTGCATTCGATGCGGATTTTTAAGCTGCGTCGATCTGTGTTATCAGATTTGCGCTAGCTTAAAAATGCACCGAGATATCAACTGATATAAGTTCACACTTATATCCTCGATTTTCACCCTGAAGAATTAATTTTTTCGTTGAATAACATTGTCCATCGTCTTTGCCTTGAAAAAAGGAATCTGAAAACATCTACTTTTTGCTAAATTATTTTGAAATTTTTCGAAAAAATTTTTGTCAAAATGTTTTTGGAAGCAATGTTGAGTGTACATGGAAACTCAACATACACTAATGCATCATTTTTCAAACGATCATAACTAATTTTTGTATTAAGCGTTTCTCAATTTAGTATAGTGCATTCGATGCGGATTTTTAAGCTGCGTCGATCTGTGTTATCAGATTTGCGCTAGCTGAAAAATGCACCGAGATATCAACTGATATAAGTTCACACTTATATCCTCGATTTTCACCCTGAAGAATTAATTTTTTCGTTGAATAACATTGTCCATCGTCTTTGCCTTGAAAAAAGGAATCTAAAAACATCTACTTTTTGCTAAATTATTTTGAAATTTTTCGAAAAAATTTTTGTCAAAATGTTTTTGGAAGCAATGTTGAGTGTACATGGAAACTCAACATACACTAATGCATCATTTTTCAAACGATCATAACTAATTTTTGTATCAAGCGTTTCTCAATGTAGTATAGTGCATTCGATGCGGATTTTTAAGCTGCGTCGTTCTGTGTTATCAGATTTGCGCTAGCTTAAAAATGCACCGAGATATCAACTGATATAAGTTCACACATATATCCTCGATTTTCACCCTGAAGAATTAATTTTTTCGTTGAATAACATTGTCCATCGTCTTTGCCTTGAAAAAAAGATTCTAAAAACATCTACTTTTTGCTAAATTATTTTGAAATTTTTCGAAAAAATTTTTGTCAAAATGTTTTTGGAAGCAATGTTGAGTGTACATGGAAACTCAACATACACTAATGCATCATTTTTCAAACGATCATAATTAATTTTTGTATTAAGCGTTTCTCAATGTAGTATAGTGCATTCGATGCGGATTTTTAAGCTGCGTCGATCTGTGTTATCAGATTTGCGCTAGCTTGAAAATGCACCGAGATATCAACTGATATAAGTTCACACTTATATCCTCGATTTTCACCCTGAAGAATTAATTTTTTCGTTGAATAACATTGTCCATCGTCTTTGCCTTGAAAAAAAGAATCTAAAAACATCTACTTTTTGCTAAATTATTTTGAAATTTTTCGAAAAAATTTTTGTCAAAATGTTTTTGGAAGCAATGTTGAGTGTACATGGAAACTCAACATACACTAATGCATCATTTTTCAAACGATCATAACTAATTTTTGTATTAAGCGTTTCTCAATGTAGTATAGTGCATTCGATGCGGATTTTTAAGCTGCGTCTTTCTGTGTTATCAGATTTGCGCTAGCTTAAAAATGCACCGAGATATCAACTGATATAAGTTCACACTTATATCCTCGATTTTCACCCTGAAGAATTAATTTTTTCGTTGAATAACATTGTCCATCGTCTTTGCCTTGAAAAAAAGAATCTAAAAACATCTACTTTCTGCTAAATTATCTTGAAATTTTTCGAAAAAATTTTTGTCAAAATGTTTTTGGAAGCAATGTTGAGTGTACATGGAAACTCAACATACACTAATGCATCATTTTTCAAACGATCATAATTAATTTTTGTATTAAGCGTTTCTCAATGTAGTATAGTGCATTCGATGCGGATTTTTAAGCTGCGTCGATCTGTGTTATCAGATTTGCGCTAGCTTAAAAATGCACCGAGATATCAACTGATATAAGTTCACACTTATATCCTCGATTTTCACCCTGAAGAATTAATTTTTTCGTTGAATAACATTGTCCATCGTCTTTGCCTTGAAAAAAAGAATCTAAAAACATCTACTTTTTGCTAAATTATTTTGAAATTTTTTGAAAAAATTTTTGTCAAAATGTTTTTGGAAGCAATGTTGAGTGTACATGGAAACTCAACATACACTAATGCATCATTTTTCAAACGATCATAATTAATTTTTGTATTAAGCGTTTCTCAATGTAGTATAGTGCATTCGATGCGGATTTTTAAGCTGCGTCGATCTGTGTTATCAGATTTGCGCTAGCTTGAAAATGCACCGAGATATCAACTGATATAAGTTCACACTTATATCCTCGATTTTCACCCTGAAGAATTAATTTTTTCGTTGAATAACATTGTCCATCGTCTTTGCCTTAAAAAAAGGAATCTGAAAACATCTACTTTTTGCTAAATTATTTTGAAATTTTTCGAAAAAATTTTTGTCAAAATGTTTTTGGAAGCAATGTTGAGTGTACATGGAAACTCAACATACACTAATGCATCATTTTTCAAACGATCATAACTAATTTTTGTATTAAGCGTTTCTCAATTTTGTATAGTGCATTCGATGCGGATTTTTAAGCTGCGTCGATCTGTGTTATCAGATTTGCGCTAGCTTAAAAATGCACCGAGATATCAACTGATATAAGTTCACACTTATATCCTCGATTTTCACCCTGAAGAATTAATTTTTTCGTTGAATAACATTGTCCATCGTCTTTGCCTTGAAAAAAAGAATCTAAAAACATCTACTTTTTGCTAAATTATTTTGAAATTTTTTGAAAAAATTTTTGTCAAAATGTTTTTGGAAGCAATGTTGAGTGTACATGGAAACTCAACATACACTAATGCATCATTTTTCAAACGATCATAATTAATTTTTGTATTAAGCGTTTCTCAATGTAGTATAGTGCATTCGATGCGGATTTTTAAGCTGCGTCGATCTGTGTTATCAGATTTGCGCTAGCTTGAAAATGCACCGAGATATCAACTGATATAAGTTCACACTTATATCCTCGATTTTCACCCTGAAGAATTAATTTTTTCGTTGAATAACATTGTCCATCGTCTTTGCCTTAAAAAAAGGAATCTGAAAACATCTACTTTTTGCTAAATTATTTTGAAATTTTTCGAAAAAATTTTTGTCAAAATGTTTTTGGAAGCAATGTTGAGTGTACATGGAAACTCAACATACACTAATGCATCATTTTTCAAACGATCATAACTAATTTTTGTATTAAGCGTTTCTCAATTTTGTATAGTGCATTCGATGCGGATTTTTAAGCTGCGTCGATCTGTGTTATCAGATTTGCGCTAGCTGAAAAATGCACCGAGATATCAACTGATATAAGTTCACACTTATATCCTCGATTTTCACCCTGAAGAATTAATTTTTTCGTTGAATAACATTGTCCATCGTCTTTGCCTTGAAAAAAGGAATCTAAAAACATCTACTTTTTGCTAAATTATTTTGAAATTTTTCGAAAAAATTTTTGTCAAAATGTTTTTGGAAGCAATGCTGAGTGTACATGGAAACTCAACATACACTAATGCATCATTTTTCAAACGATCATAATTAATTTTTGTATTAAGCGTTTCTCAATGTAGTATAGTGCATTCGATGCGGATTTTTAAGCTGCGTCGATCTGTGTTATCAGATTTGCGCTAGCTTAAAAATGCACCGAGATATCAACTGATATAAGTTCACACTTATATCCTCGATTTTCACCCTGAAGAATTAATTTTTTCGTTGAATAACATTGTCCATCGTCTTTGCCTTGAAAAAAAGAATCTAAAAACATCTACTTTTTGCTAAATTATTTTGAAATTTTTTGAAAAAATTTTTGTCAAAATGTTTTTGGAAGCAATGTTGAGTGTACATGGAAACTCAACATACACTAATGCATCATTTTTCAAACGATCATAATTAATTTTTGTATTAAGCGTTTCTCAATGTAGTATAGTGCATTCGATGCGGATTTTTAAGCTGCGTCGATCTGTGTTATCAGATTTGCGCTAGCTTGAAAATGCACCGAGATATCAACTGATATAAGTTCACACTTATATCCTCGATTTTCACCCTGAAGAATTAATTTTTTCGTTGAATAACATTGTCCATCGTCTTTGCCTTAAAAAAAGGAATCTGAAAACATCTACTTTTTGCTAAATTATTTTGAAATTTTTTGAAAAAATTTTTGTCAAAATGTTTTTGGAAGCAATGTTGAGTGTACATGGAAACTCAACATACACTAATGCATCATTTTTCAAACGATCATAATTAATTTTTGTATTAAGCGTTTCTCAATTTTGTATAGTGCATTCGATGCGGATTTTTAAGCTGCGTCGATCTGTGTTATCAGATTTGCGCTAGCTTGAAAATGCACCGAGATATCAACTGATATAAGTTCACACTTATATCCTCGATTTTCACCCTGAAGAATTAATTTTTTCGTTGAATAACATTGTCCATCGTCTTTGCCTTGAAAAAAGGAATCTAAAAACATCTACTTTTTGCTAAATTATTTTGAAATTTTTCGAAAAAATTTTTGTCAAAATGTTTTTGGAAGCAATGTTGAGTGTACATGGAAACTCAACATACACTAATGCATCATTTTTCAAACGATCATAACTAATTTTTGTATTAAGCGTTTCTCAATGTAGTATAGTGCATTCGATGCGGATTTTTAAGCTGCGTCGTTCTGTGTTATCAGATTTGCGCTAGCTTAAAAATGCACCGAGATATCAACTGATATAAGTTCACACATATATCCTCGATTTTCACCCTGAAGAATTAATTTTTTCGTTGAATAACATTGTCCATCGTCTTTGCCTTGAAAAAAGGAATCTAAAAACATCTACTTTTTGCTAAATTATTTTGAAATTTTTCGAAAAAATTTTTGTCAAAATGTTTTTGGAAGCAATGTTGAGTGTACATGGAAACTCAACATACACTAATGCATCATTTTTCAAACGATCATAATTAATTTTTGTATTAAGCGTTTCTCAATTTAGTATAGTGCATTCGATGCGGATTTTTAAGCTGCGTCGATCTGTGTTATCAGATTTGCGCTAGCTTAAAAATGCACCGAGATATCAACTGATATAAGTTCACACTTATATCCTCGATTTTCACCCTGAAGAATTAATTTTTTCGTTGAATAACATTGTCCATCGTCTTTGCCTTGAAAAAAGGAATCTAAAAACATCTACTTTTTGCTAAATTATTTTGAAATTTTTCGAAAAAATTTTTGTCAAAATGTTTTTGGAAGCAATGTTGAGTGTACATGGAAACTCAACATACACTAATGCATCATTTTTCAAACGATCATAATTAATTTTTGTATTAAGCGTTTCTCAATTTTGTATAGTGCATTCGATGCGGATTTTTAAGCTGCGTCGATCTGTGTTATCAGATTTGCGCTAGCTTAAAAATGCACCGAGATATCAACTGATATAAGTTCACACTTATATCCTCGATTTTCACCCTGAAGAATTAATTTTTTCGTTGAATAACATTGTCCATCGTCTTTGCCTTGAAAAAAGGAATCTGAAAACATCTACTTTTTGCTAAATTATTTTGAAATTTTTCGAAAAAATTTTTGTCAAAATGTTTTTGGAAGCAATGTTGAGTGTACATGGAAACTCAACATACACTAATGCATCATTTTTCAAACGATCATAACTAATTTTTGTATTAAGCGTTTCTCAATTTAGTATAGTGCATTCGATGCGGATTTTTAAGCTGCGTCGATCTGTGTTATCAGATTTGCGCTAGCTGAAAAATGCACCGAGATATCAACTGATATAAGTTCACACTTATATCCTCGATTTTCACCCTGAAGAATTAATTTTTTCGTTGAATAACATTGTCCATCGTCTTTGCCTTGAAAAAAGGAATCTAAAAACATCTACTTTTTGCTAAATTATTTTGAAATTTTTCGAAAAAATTTTTGTCAAAATGTTTTTGGAAGCAATGTTGAGTGTACATGGAAACTCAACATACACTAATGCATCATTTTTCAAACGATCATAACTAATTTTTGTATTAAGCGTTTCTCAATGTAGTATAGTGCATTCGATGCGGATTTTTAAGCTGCGTCGTTCTGTGTTATCAGATTTGCGCTAGCTTAAAAATGCACCGAGATATCAACTGATATAAGTTCACACTTATATCCTCGATTTTCACCCTGAAGAATTAATTTTTTCGTTGAATAACATTGTCCATCGTCTTTGCCTTGAAAAAAGGAATCTAAAAACATCTACTTTTTGCTAAATTATTTTGAAATTTTTCGAAAAAATTTTTGTCAAAATGTTTTTGGAAGCAATGTTGAGTGTACATGGAAACTCAACATACACTAATGCATCATTTTTCAAACGATCATAACTAATTTTTGTATTAAGCGTTTCTCAATGTAGTATAGTGCATTCGATGCGGATTTTTAAGCTGCGTCGATCTGTGTTATCAGATTTGCGCTAGCTTGAAAATGCACCGAGATATCAACTGATATAAGTTCACACATATATCCTCGATTTTCACCCTGAAGAATTAATTTTTTCGTTGAATAACATTGTCCATCGTCTTTGCCTTGAAAAAAAGAATCTAAAAACATCTACTTTTTGCTAAATTATTTTGAAATTTTTCGAAAAAATTTTTGTCAAAATGTTTTTGGAAGCAATGTTGAGTGTACATGGAAACTCAACATACACTAATGCATCATTTTTCAAACGATCATAATTAATTTTTGTATTAAGCGTTTTTCAATGTAGTATAGTGCATTCGATGCGGATTTTTAAGCTGCGTCGATCTGTGTTATCAGATTTGCGCTAGCTTAAAAATGCACCGAGATATCCACTGATATAAGTTCACACTTATATCCTCGATTTTCACCCTGAAGAATTAATTTTTTCGTTGAATAACATTGTCCATCGTCTTTGCCTTGAAAAAAGGAATCTAAAAACATCTACTTTCTGCTAAATTATCTTGAAATTTTTCGAAAAAATTTTTGTCAAAATGTTTTTGGAAGCAATGTTGAGTGTACATGGAAACTCAACATACACTAATGCATCATTTTTCAAACGATCATAATTAATTTTTGTATTAAGCGTTTCTCAATGTAGTATAGTGCATTCGATGCGGATTTTTAAGCTGCGTCGATCTGTGTTATCAGATTTGCGAAAGCTTAAAAATGCACCGAGATATCAACTGATATAAGTTCACACTTATATCCTCGATTTTCACCCTGAAGAATTAATTTTTTCGTTGAATAACATTGTCCATCGTCTTTGCCTTGAAAAAAGGAATCTGAAAACATCTACTTTTTGCTAAATTATTTTGAAATTTTTCGAAAAAATTTTTGTCAAAATGTTTTTGGAAGCAATGTTGAGTGTACATGGAAACTCAACATACACTAATGCATCATTTTTCAAACGATCATAACTAATTTTTGTATTAAGCGTTTCTCAATGTAGTATAGTGCATTCGATGCGGATTTTTAAGCTGCGTCGTTCTGTGTTATCAGATTTGCGCTAGCTTGAAAATGCACCGAGATATCAACTGATATAAGTTCACACATATATCCTCGATTTTCACCCTGAAGAATTAATTTTTTCGTTGAATAACATTGTCCATCGTCTTTGCCTTGAAAAAAAGAATCTAAAAACATCTACTTTTTGCTAAATTATTTTGAAATTTTTCGAAAAAATTTTTGTCAAAATGTTTTTGGAAGCAATGTTGAGTGTACATGGAAACTCAACATACACTAATGCATCATTTTTCAAACGATCATAATTAATTTTTGTATTAAGCGTTTCTCAATGTAGTATAGTGCATTCGATGCGGATTTTTAAGCTGCGTCGATCTGTGTTATCAGATTTGCGCTAGCTTAAAAATGCACCGAGATATCAACTGATATAAGTTCACACTTATATCCTCGATTTTCACCCTGAAGAATTAATTTTTTCGTTGAATAACATTGTCCATCGTCTTTGCCTTGAAAAAAGGAATCTAAAAACATCTACTTTTTGCTAAATTATCTTGAAATTTTTCGAAAAAATTTTTGTCAAAATGTTTTTGGAAGCAATGTTGAGTGTACATGGAAACTCAACATACACTAATGCATCATTTTTCAAACGATCATAATTAATTTTTGTATTAAGCGTTTCTCAATGTAGTATAGTGCATTCAATGCGAATTTTTAAGCTGCGTCGATCTGTGTTATCAGATTTGCGCTAGCTTAAAAATGCACCGAGATATCAACTGATATAAGTTCACACTTATATCCTCGATTTTCACCCTGAAGAATTAATTTTTTCGTTGAATAACATTGTCCATCGTCTTTGCCTTGAAAAAAGGAATCTGAAAACATCTACTTTTTGCTAAATTATTTTGAAATTTTTCGAAAAAATTTTTGTCAAAATGTTTTTGGAAGCAATGTTGAGTGTACATGGAAACTCAACATACACTAATGCATCATTTTTCAAACGATCATAACTAATTTTTGTATTAAGCGTTTCTCAATGTAGTATAGTGCATTCGATGCGGATTTTTAAGCTGCGTCGTTCTGTGTTATCAGATTTGCGCTAGCTTAAAAATGCACCGAGATATCAACTGATATAAGTTCACACTTATATCCTCGATTTTCACCCTGAAGAATTAATTTTTTCGTTGAATAACATTGTCCATCGTCTTTGCCTTGAAAAAAGGAATCTGAAAACATCTACTTTTTGCTAAATTATTTTGAAATTTTTCGAAAAAATTTTTGTCAAAAT
Source organism: Auanema rhodensis (assembly GCA_964057225.1). NCBI lineage: Eukaryota > Metazoa > Nematoda > Chromadorea > Rhabditida > Rhabditidae > Auanema > Auanema rhodense. Next base: position 1,398,139 of record OZ059895.1, read on the forward strand.
GTTTTTGGAAGCAATGTTGAGTGTACATGGAAACTCAACATACACTAATGCATCATTTTTCAAACAATCATAATTAATTTTTGTATTAAGCGTTTCTCAATGTAGTATAGTGCATTCGATGCGGATTTTTAAGCTGCGTCGTTCTGTGTTATCAGATTTGCGCTAGCTTGAAAATGCACCGAGATATCAACTGATATAAGTTCACACTTATATCCTCGATTTTCACCCTGAAGAATTAATTTTTTCGTTGAATAACATTGTCCATCGTCTTTGCCTTGAAAAAAGGAATCTAAAAACATCTACTTTTTGCTAAATTATCTTGAAATTTTTCGAAAAAATTTTTGTCAAAATGTTTTTGGAAGCAATGTTGAGTGTACATGGAAACTCAACATACACTAATGCATCATTTTTCAAACGATCATAATTAATTTTTGTATTAAGCGTTTCTCAATGTAGTATAGTGCATTCGATGCGGATTTTTAAGCTGCGTCGATCTGTGTTATCAGATTTGCGCTAGCTTAAAAATGCACCGAGATATCAACTGATATAAGTTCACACTTATATCCTCGATTTTCACCCTGAAGAATTAATTTTTTCGTTGAATAACATTGTCCATCGTCTTTGCCTTGAAAAAAGGAATCTGAAAACATCTACTTTTTGCTAAATTATTTTGAAATTTTTCGAAAAAATTTTTGTCAAAATGTTTTTGGAAGCAATGTTGAGTGTACATGGAAACTCAACATACACTAATGCATCATTTTTCAAACGATCATAACTAATTTTTGTATTAAGCGTTTCTCAATGTAGTATAGTGCATTCGATGCGGATTTTTAAGCTGCGTCGTTCTGTGTTATCAGATTTGCGCTAGCTTAAAAATGCACCGAGATATCAACTGATATAAGTTCACACTTATATCCTCGATTTTCACCCTGAAGAATTAATTTTTTCGTTGAATAACATTGTCCATCGTCTTTGCCTTGAAAAAAGGAATCTGAAAACATCTACTTTTTGCTAAATTATTTTGAAATTTTTCGAAAAAATTTTTGTCAAAATGTTTTTGGAAGCAATGTTGAGTGTACATGGAAACTCAACATACACTAATGCATCATTTTTCAAACGATCATAACTAATTTTTGTATTAAGCGTTTCTCAATGTAGTATAGTGCATTCGATGCGGATTTTTAAGCTGCGTCGTTCTGTGTTATCAGATTTGCGCTAGCTTGAAAATGCACCGAGATATCAACTGATATAAGTTCACACATATATCCTCGATTTTCACCCTGAAGAATTAATTTTTTCGTTGAATAACATTGTCCATCGTCTTTGCCTTGAAAAAAAGAATCTAAAAACATCTACTTTTTGCTAAATTATTTTGAAATTTTTCGAAAAAATTTTTGTCAAAATGTTTTTGGAAGCAATGTTGAGTGTACATGGAAACTCAACATACACTAATGCATCATTTTTCAAACGATCATAATTAATTTTTGTATTAAGCGTTTCTCAATGTAGTATAGTGCATTCGATGCGGATTTTTGAGCTGCGTCGATCTGTGTTATCAGATTTGCGCTAGCTTGAAAATGCACCGAGATATCAACTGATATAAGTTCACACTTATATCCTCGATTTTCACCCTGAAGAATTAATTTTTTCGTTGAATAACATTGTCCATCGTCTTTGCCTTGAAAAAAAGAATCTGAAAACATCTACTTTTTGCTAAATTATTTTGAAATTTTTCGAAAAAATTTTTGTCAAAATGTTTTTGGAAGCAATGTTGAGTGTACATGGAAACTCAACATACACTAATGCATCATTTTTCAAACGATCATAACTAATTTTTGTATTAAGCGTTTCTCAATGTAGTATAGTGCATTCGATGCGGATTTTTAAGCTGCGTCGTTCTGTGTTATCAGATTTGCGCTAGCTTAAAAATGCACCGAGATATCAACTGATATAAGTTCACACTTATATCCTCGATTTTCACCCTGAAGAATTAATTTTTTCGTTGAATAACATTGTCCATCGTCTTTGCCTTGAAAAAAGGAATCTGAAAACATCTACTTTTTGCTAAATTATTTTGAAATTTTTCGAAAAAATTTTTGTCAAAATGTTTTTGGAAGCAATGTTGAGTGTACATGGAAACTCAACATACACTAATGCATCATTTTTCAAACGATCATAACTAATTTTTGTATTAAGCGTTTCTCAATGTAGTATAGTGCATTCGATGCGGATTTTTAAGCTGCGTCGTTCTGTGTTATCAGATTTGCGCTAGCTTGAAAATGCACCGAGATATCAACTGATATAAGTTCACACATATATCCTCGATTTTCACCCTGAAGAATTAATTTTTTCGTTGAATAACATTGTCCATCGTCTTTGCCTTGAAAAAAGGAATCTGAAAACATCTACTTTTTGCTAAATTATTTTGAAATTTTTCGAAAAAATTTTTGTCAAAATGTTTTTGGAAGCAATGTTGAGTGTACATGGAAACTCAACATACACTAATGCATCATTTTTCAAACGATCATAATTAATTTTTGTATTAAGCGTTTTTCAATGTAGTATAGTGCATTCGATGCGGATTTTTAAGCTGCGTCGATCTGTGTTATCAGATTTGCGCTAGCTTAAAAATGCACCGAGATATCAACTGATATAAGTTCACACTTATATCCTCGATTTTCACCCTGAAGAATTAATTTTTTCGTTGAATAACATTGTCCATCGTCTTTGCCTTGAAAAAAGGAATCTGAAAACATCTACTTTTTGCTAAATTATTTTGAAATTTTTCGAAAAAATTTTTGTCAAAATGTTTTTGGAAGCAATGTTGAGTGTACATGGAAACTCAACATACACTAATGCATCATTTTTCAAACGATCATAACTAATTTTTGTATTAAGCGTTTCTCAATGTAGTATAGTGCATTCGATGCGGATTTTTAAGCTGCGTCGTTCTGTGTTATCAGATTTGCGCTAGCTTAAAAATGCACCGAGATATCAACTGATATAAGTTCACACTTATATCCTCGATTTTCACCCTGAAGAATTAATTTTTTCGTTGAATAACATTGTCCATCGTCTTTGCCTTGAAAAAAGGAATCTGAAAACATCTACTTTTTGCTAAATTATTTTGAAATTTTTCGAAAAAATTTTTGTCAAAATGTTTTTGGAAGCAATGTTGAGTGTACATGGAAACTCAACATACACTAATGCATCATTTTTCAAACGATCATAACTAATTTTTGTATTAAGCGTTTCTCAATGTAGTATAGTGCATTCGATGCGGATTTTTAAGCTGCGTCGTTCTGTGTTATCAGATTTGCGCTAGCTTGAAAATGCACCGAGATATCAACTGATATAAGTTCACACATATATCCTCGATTTTCACCCTGAAGAATTAATTTTTTCGTTGAATAACATTGTCCATCGTCTTTGCCTTGAAAAAAAGAATCTAAAAACATCTACTTTTTGCTAAATTATTTTGAAATTTTTCGAAAAAATTTTTGTCAAAATGTTTTTGGAAGCAATGTTGAGTGTACATGGAAACTCAACATACACTAATGCATCATTTTTCAAACGATCATAATTAATTTTTGTATTAAGCGTTTCTCAATGTAGTATAGTGCATTCGATGCGGATTTTTGAGCTGCGTCGATCTGTGTTATCAGATTTGCGCTAGCTTGAAAATGCACCGAGATATCAACTGATATAAGTTCACACTTATATCCTCGATTTTCACCCTGAAGAATTAATTTTTTCGTTGAATAACATTGTCCATCGTCTTTGCCTTGAAAAAAAGAATCTGAAAACATCTACTTTTTGCTAAATTATTTTGAAATTTTTCGAAAAAATTTTTGTCAAAATGTTTTTGGAAGCAATGTTGAGTGTACATGGAAACTCAACATACACTAATGCATCATTTTTCAAACGATCATAACTAATTTTTGTATTAAGCGTTTCTCAATGTAGTATAGTGCATTCGATGCGGATTTTTAAGCTGCGTCGTTCTGTGTTATCAGATTTGCGCTAGCTTAAAAATGCACCGAGATATCAACTGATATAAGTTCACACTTATATCCTCGATTTTCACCCTGAAGAATTAATTTTTTCGTTGAATAACATTGTCCATCGTCTTTGCCTTGAAAAAAGGAATCTGAAAACATCTACTTTTTGCTAAATTATTTTGAAATTTTTCGAAAAAATTTTTGTCAAAATGTTTTTGGAAGCAATGTTGAGTGTACATGGAAACTCAACATACACTAATGCATCATTTTTCAAACGATCATAACTAATTTTTGTATTAAGCGTTTCTCAATGTAGTATAGTGCATTCGATGCGGATTTTTAAGCTGCGTCGTTCTGTGTTATCAGATTTGCGCTAGCTTGAAAATGCACCGAGATATCAACTGATATAAGTTCACACATATATCCTCGATTTTCACCCTGAAGAATTAATTTTTTCGTTGAATAACATTGTCCATCGTCTTTGCCTTGAAAAAAAGAATCTAAAAACATCTACTTTTTGCTAAATTATTTTGAAATTTTTCGAAAAAATTTTTGTCAAAATGTTTTTGGAAGCAATGTTGAGTGTACATGGAAACTCAACATACACTAATGCATCATTTTTCAAACGATCATAATTAATTTTTGTATTAAGCGTTTCTCAATGTAGTATAGTGCATTCGATGCGGATTTTTAAGCTGCGTCGTTCTGTGTTATCAGATTTGCGCTAGCTTGAAAATGCACCGAGATATCAACTGATATAAGTTCACACATATATCCTCGATTTTCACCCTGAAGAATTAATTTTTTCGTTGAATAACATTGTCCATCGTCTTTGCCTTGAAAAAAAGAATCTAAAAACATCTACTTTTTGCTAAATTATTTTGAAATTTTTCGAAAAAATTTTTGTCAAAATGTTTTTGGAAGCAATGTTGAGTGTACATGGAAACTCAACATACACTAATGCATCATTTTTCAAACGATCATAATTAATTTTTGTATTAAGCGTTTTTCAATGTAGTATAGTGCATTCGATGCGGATTTTTAAGCTGCGTCGATCTGTGTTATCAGATTTGCGCTAGCTTGAAAATGCACCGAGATATCAACTGATATAAGTTCACACTTATATCCTCGATTTTCACCCTGAAGAATTAATTTTTTCGTTGAATAACATTGTCCATCGTCTTTGCCTTGAAAAAAGGAATCTAAAAACATCTACTTTCTGCTAAATTATCTTGAAATTTTTCGAAAAAATTTTTGTCAAAATGTTTTTGGAAGCAATGTTGAGTGTACATGGAAACTCAACATACACTAATGCATCATTTTTCAAACGATCATAATTAATTTTTGTATTAAGCGTTTCTCAATGTAGTATAGTGCATTCGATGCGGATTTTTAAGCTGCGTCGTTCTGTGTTATCAGATTTGCGCTAGCTTGAAAATGCACCGAGATATCAACTGATATAAGTTCACACATATATCCTCGATTTTCACCCTGAAGAATTAATTTTTTCGTTGAATAACATTGTCCATCGTCTTTGCCTTGAAAAAAAGAATCTAAAAACATCTACTTTTTGCTAAATTATTTTGAAATTTTTCGAAAAAATTTTTGTCAAAATGTTTTTGGAAGCAATGTTGAGTGTACATGGAAACTCAACATACACTAATGCATCATTTTTCAAACGATCATAATTAATTTTTGTATTAAGCGTTTTTCAATGTAGTATAGTGCATTCGATGCGGATTTTTAAGCTGCGTCGATCTGTGTTATCAGATTTGCGCTAGCTTGAAAATGCACCGAGATATCAACTGATATAAGTTCACACTTATATCCTCGATTTTCACCCTGAAGAATTAATTTTTTCGTTGAATAACATTGTCCATCGTCTTTGCCTTGAAAAAAGGAATCTAAAAACATCTACTTTCTGCTAAATTATCTTGAAATTTTTCGAAAAAATTTTTGTCAAAATGTTTTTGGAAGCAATGTTGAGTGTACATGGAAACTCAACATACACTAATGCATCATTTTTCAAACGATCATAATTAATTTTTGTATTAAGCGTTTCTCAATGTAGTATAGTGCATTCGATGCGGATTTTTAAGCTGCGTCGATCTGTGTTATCAGATTTGCGCTAGCTTAAAAATGCACCGAGATATCAACTGATATAAGTTCACACTTATATCCTCGATTTTCACCCTGAAGAATTAATTTTTTCGTTGAATAACATTGTCCATCGTCTTTGCCTTGAAAAAAAGAATCTAAAAACATCTACTTTTTGCTAAATTATTTTGAAATTTTTCGAAAAAATTTTTGTCAAAATGTTTTTGGAAGCAATGTTGAGTGTACATGGAAACTCAACATACACTAATGCATCATTTTTCAAACGATCATAATTAATTTTTGTATTAAGCGTTTCTCAATGTAGTATAGTGCATTCGATGCGGATTTTTAAGCTGCGTCGTTCTGTGTTATCAGATTTGCGCTAGCTTGAAAATGCACCGAGATATCAACTGATATAAGTTCACACATATATCCTCGATTTTCACCCTGAAGAATTAATTTTTTCGTTGAATAACATTGTCCATCGTCTTTGCCTTGAAAAAAAGAATCTAAAAACATCTACTTTTTGCTAAATTATTTTGAAATTTTTCGAAAAAATTTTTGTCAAAATGTTTTTGGAAGCAATGTTGAGTGTACATGGAAACTCAACATACACTAATGCATCATTTTTCAAACGATCATAATTAATTTTTGTATTAAGCGTTTCTCAATGTAGTATAGTGCATTCGATGCGGATTTTTAAGCTGCGTCGATCTGTGTTATCAGATTTGCGCTAGCTTAAAAATGCACCGAGATATCAACTGATATAAGTTCACACTTATATCCTCGATTTTCACCCTGAAGAATTAATTTTTTCGTTGAATAACATTGTCCATCGTCTTTGCCTTGAAAAAAAGAATCTAAAAACATCTACTTTTTGCTAAATTATTTTGAAATTTTTCGAAAAAATTTTTGTCAAAATGTTTTTGGAAGCAATGTTGAGTGTACATGGAAACTCAACATACACTAATGCATCATTTTTCAAACGATCATAATTAATTTTTGTATTAAGCGTTTCTCAATGTAGTATAGTGCATTCGATGCGGATTTTTAAGCTGCGTCGTTCTGTGTTATCAGATTTGCGCTAGCTTGAAAATGCACCGAGATATCAACTGATATAAGTTCACACATATATCCTCGATTTTCACCCTGAAGAATTAATTTTTTCGTTGAATAACATTGTCCATCGTCTTTGCCTTGAAAAAAAGAATCTAAAAACATCTACTTTTTGCTAAATTATTTTGAAATTTTTCGAAAAAATTTTTGTCAAAATGTTTTTGGAAGCAATGTTGAGTGTACATGGAAACTCAACATACACTAATGCATCATTTTTCAAACGATCATAATTAATTTTTGTATTAAGCGTTTCTCAATGTAGTATAGTGCATTCGATGCGGATTTTTAAGCTGCGTCGATCTGTGTTATCAGATTTGCGCTAGCTTAAAAATGCACCGAGATATCAACTGATATAAGTTCACACTTATATCCTCGATTTTCACCCTGAAGAACTAATTTTTTCGTTGAATAACATTGTCCATCGTCTTTGCCTTGAAAAAAGGAATCTAAAAACATCTACTTTCTGCTAAATTATCTTGAAATTTTTCGAAAAAATTTTTGTCAAAATGTTTTTGGAAGCAATGTTGAGTGTACATGGAAACTCAACATACACTAATGCATCATTTTTCAAACGATCATAATTAATTTTTGTATTAAGCGTTTCTCAATGTAGTATAATGCATTCGATGCGGATTTTTAAGCTGCGTCGATCTGTGTTATCAGATTTGCGCTAGCTTAAAAATGCACCGAGATATCAACTGATATAAGTTCACACTTATATCCTCGATTTTCACCCTGAAGAATTAATTTTTTCGTTGAATAACATTGTCCATCGTCTTTGCCTTGAAAAAAAGAATCTAAAAACATCTACTTTTTGCTAAATTATTTTGAAATTTTTCGAAAAAATTTTTGTCAAAATGTTTTTGGAAGCAATGTTGAGTGTACATGGAAACTCAACATACACTAATGCATCATTTTTCAAACGATCATAAATAATTTTTGTATTAAGCCTTTCTCAATGTAGTATAGTGCAATCGATGCGGATTTTTAAGCTGCGTCGATCTGTGTTATCAGATTTGCGCTAGCTTAAAAATGCACCGAGATATCAACTGATATAAGTTCACACATATATCCTCGATTTTCACCCTGAAGAATTAATTTTTTCGTTGAATAACATTGTCCATCGTCTTTGCCTTGAAAAAAGGAATCTAAAAACATTTACTTTTTGCTAAATTATTTTGAAATTTTTCGAAAAAATTTTTGTCAAAATGTTTTTGGAAGCAATGTTGAGTGTACATGGAAACTCAACATACACTAATGCATCAATTTTCAAACGATCATAACTAATTTTTGTAATAAGCGTTTCTCAATGTAGTATAGTGCATTCGATGCGGATTTTTAAGCTGCGTCGTTCTGTGTTATCAGATTTGCGCTAGCTTAAAAATGCACCGAGATATCAACTGATATAAGTTCACACTTATATCCTCGATTTTCACCCTGAAGAATTAATTTTTTCGTTGAATAACATTGTCCATCGTCTTTGCCTTGAAAAAAGGAATCTGAAAACATCTACTTTTTGCTAAATTATTTTGAAATTTTTCGAAAAAATTTTTGTCAAAATGTTTTTGGAAGCAATGTTGAGTGTACATGGAAACTCAACATACACTAATGCATCATTTTTCAAACGATCATAACTAATTTTTGTATTAAGCGTTTCTCAATTTAGTATAATGCATTCGATGCGGATTTTTAAGCTGCGTCGATCTGTGTTATCAGATTTGCGCTAGCTGAAAAATGCACCGAGATATCAACTGATATAAGTTCACACTTATATCCTCGATTTTCACCCTGAAGAATTAATTTTTTTGTTGAATAACATTGTCCATCGTCTTTGCCTTGAAAAAAGGAATCTAAAAACATCTACTTTTTGCTAAATTATTTTGAAATTTTTCGAAAAAATTTTTGTCAAAATGTTTTTGGAAGCAATGTTGAGTGTACATGGAAACTCAACATACACTAATGCATCATTTTTCAAACGATCATAACTAATTTTTGTATCAAGCGTTTCTCAATGTAGTATAGTGCATTCGATGCGGATTTTTAAGCTGCGTCGTTCTGTGTTATCAGATTTGCGCTAGCTTGAAAATGCACCGAGATATCAACTGATATAAGTTCACACATATATCCTCGATTTTCACCCTGAAGAATTAATTTTTTCGTTGAATAACATTGTCCATCGTCTTTGCCTTGAAAAAAAGATTCTAAAAACATCTACTTTTTGCTAAATTATTTTGAAATTTTTCGAAAAAATTTTTGTCAAAATGTTTTTGGAAGCAATGTTGAGTGTACATGGAAACTCAACATACACTAATGCATCATTTTTCAAACGATCATAATTAATTTTTGTATTAAGCGTTTCTCAATGTAGTATAGTGCATTCGATGCGGATTTTTAAGCTGCGTCGATCTGTGTTATCAGATTTGCGCTAGCTTAAAAATGCACCGAGATATCAACTGATATAAGTTCACACTTATATCCTCGATTTTCACCCTGAAGAATTAATTTTTTCGTTGAATAACATTGTCCATCGTCTTTGCTTTGAAAAAAGGAATCTAAAAACATCTACTTTCTGCTAAATTATCTTGAAATTTTTCGAAAAAATTTTTGTCAAAATGTTTTTGGAAGCAATGTTGAGTGTACATGGAAACTCAACATACACTAATGCATCATTTTTCAAACGATCATAATTAATTTTTGTATTAAGCGTTTCTCAATGTAGTATAGTGCATTCGATGCGGATTTTTAAGCTGCGTCGATCTGTGTTATCAGATTTGCGCTAGCTTAAAAATGCACCGAGATATCAACTGATATAAGTTCACACTTATATCCTCGATTTTCACCCTGAAGAATTAATTTTTTCGTTGAATAACATTGTCCATCGTCTTTGCCTTGAAAAAAAGAATCTAAAAACATCTACTTTTTGCTAAATTATTTTGAAATTTTTCGAAAAAAGTTTTGTCAAAATGTTTTTGGAAGCAATGTTGAGTGTACATGGAAACTCAACATACACTAATGCATCATTTTTCAAACGATCATAACTAATTTTTGTATTAAGCGTTTCTCAATGTAGTATAGTGCATTCGATGCGGATTTTTAAGCTGCGTCGTTCTGTGTTATCAGATTTGCGCTAGCTTAAAAATGCACCGAGATATCAACTGATATAAGTTCACACTTATATCCTCGATTTTCACCCTGAAGAATTAATTTTTTCGTTGAATAACATTGTCCATCGTCTTTGCTTTGAAAAAAGGAATCTAAAAACATCTACTTTCTGCTAAATTATCTTGAAATTTTTCGAAAAAATTTTTGTCAAAATGTTTTTGGAAGCAATGTTGAGTGTACATGGAAACTCAACATACACTAATGCATCATTTTTCAAACGATCATAATTAATTTTTGTATTAAGCGTTTCTCAATGTAGTATAGTGCATTCGATGCGGATTTTTAAGCTGCGTCGATCTGTGTTATCAGATTTGCGCTAGCTTAAAAATGCACCGAGATATCAACTGATATAAGTTCACACTTATATCCTCGATTTTCACCCTGAAGAATTAATTTTTTCGTTGAATAACATTGTCCATCGTCTTTGCCTTGAAAAAAAGAATCTAAAAACATCTACTTTTTGCTAAATTATTTTGAAATTTTTCGAAAAAAGTTTTGTCAAAATGTTTTTGGAAGCAATGTTGAGTGTACATGGAAACTCAACATACACTAATGCATCATTTTTCAAACGATCATAACTAATTTTTGTATTAAGCGTTTCTCAATGTAGTATAGTGCATTCGATGCGGATTTTTAAGCTGCGTCGTTCTGTGTTATCAGATTTGCGCTAGCTTAAAAATGCACCGAGATATCAACTGATATAAGTTCACACTTATATCCTCGATTTTCACCCTGAAGAATTAATTTTTTCGTTGAATAACATTGTCCATCGTCTTTGCCTTGAAAAAAAGAATCTAAAAACATCTACTTTCTGCTAAATTATCTTGAAATTTTTCGAAAAAATTTTTGTCAAAATGTTTTTGGAAGCAATGTTGAGTGTACATGGAAACTCAACATACACTAATGCATCATTTTTCAAACGATCATAATTAATTTTTGTATTAAGCGTTTCTCAATGTAGTATAGTGCATTCGATGCGGATTTTTAAGCTGCGTCGATCTGTGTTATCAGATTTGCGCTAGCTTAAAAATGCACCGAGATATCAACTGATATAAGTTCACACTTATATCCTCGATTTTCACCCTGAAGAATTAATTTTTTCGTTGAATAACATTGTCCATCGTCTTTGCTTTGAAAAAAGGAATCTAAAAACATCTACTTTCTGCTAAATTATCTTGAAATTTTTCGAAAAAATTTTTGTCAAAATGTTTTTGGAAGCAATGTTGAGTGTACATGGAAACTCAACATACACTAATGCATCATTTTTCAAACGATCATAATTAATTTTTGTATTAAGCGTTTCTCAATGTAGTATAGTGCATTCGATGCGGATTTTTAAGCTGCGTCGATCTGTGTTATCAGATTTGCGCTAGCTTAAAAATGCACCGAGATATCAACTGATATAAGTTCACACTTATATCCTCGATTTTCACCCTGAAGAATTAATTTTTTCGTTGAATAACATTGTCCATCGTCTTTGCCTTGAAAAAAAGAATCTAAAAACATCTACTTTTTGCTAAATTATTTTGAAATTTTTCGAAAAAAGTTTTGTCAAAATGTTTTTGGAAGCAATGTTGAGTGTACATGGAAACTCAACATACACTAATGCATCATTTTTCAAACGATCATAACTAATTTTTGTATTAAGCGTTTCTCAATGTAGTATAGTGCATTCGATGCGGATTTTTAAGCTGCGTCGTTCTGTGTTATCAGATTTGCGCTAGCTTAAAAATGCACCGAGATATCAACTGATATAAGTTCACACTTATATCCTCGATTTTCACCCTGAAGAATTAATTTTTTCGTTGAATAACATTGTCCATCGTCTTTGCTTTGAAAAAAGGAATCTAAAAACATCTACTTTCTGCTAAATTATCTTGAAATTTTTCGAAAAAATTTTTGTCAAAATGTTTTTGGAAGCAATGTTGAGTGTACATGGAAACTCAACATACACTAATGCATCATTTTTCAAACGATCATAATTAATTTTTGTATTAAGCGTTTCTCAATGTAGTATAGTGCATTCGATGCGGATTTTTAAGCTGCGTCGATCTGTGTTATCAGATTTGCGCTAGCTTAAAAATGCACCGAGATATCAACTGATATAAGTTCACACTTATATCCTCGATTTTCACCCTGAAGAATTAATTTTTTCGTTGAATAACATTGTCCATCGTCTTTGCCTTGAAAAAAAGAATCTAAAAACATCTACTTTTTGCTAAATTATTTTGAAATTTTTCGAAAAAAGTTTTGTCAAAATGTTTTTGGAAGCAATGTTGAGTGTACATGGAAACTCAACATACACTAATGCATCATTTTTCAAACGATCATAACTAATTTTTGTATTAAGCGTTTCTCAATGTAGTATAGTGCATTCGATGCGGATTTTTAAGCTGCGTCGTTCTGTGTTATCAGATTTGCGCTAGCTTAAAAATGCACCGAGATATCAACTGATATAAGTTCACACTTATATCCTCGATTTTCACCCTGAAGAATTAATTTTTTCGTTGAATAACATTGTCCATCGTCTTTGCCTTGAAAAAAAGAATCTAAAAACATCTACTTTCTGCTAAATTATCTTGAAATTTTTCGAAAAAATTTTTGTCAAAATGTTTTTGGAAGCAATGTTGAGTGTACATGGAAACTCAACATACACTAATGCATCATTTTTCAAACGATCATAATTAATTTTTGTATTAAGCGTTTCTCAATGTAGTATAGTGCATTCGATGCGGATTTTTAAGCTGCGTCGATCTGTGTTATCAGATTTGCGCTAGCTTAAAAATGCACCGAGATATCAACTGATATAAGTTCACACTTATATCCTCGATTTTCACCCTGAAGAATTAATTTTTTCGTTGAATAACATTGTCCATCGTCTTTGCTTTGAAAAAAGGAATCTAAAAACATCTACTTTCTGCTAAATTATCTTGAAATTTTTCGAAAAAATTTTTGTCAAAATGTTTTTGGAAGCAATGTTGAGTGTACATGGAAACTCAACATACACTAATGCATCATTTTTCAAACGATCATAATTAATTTTTGTATTAAGCGTTTCTCAATGTAGTATAGTGCATTCGATGCGGATTTTTAAGCTGCGTCGATCTGTGTTATCAGATTTGCGCTAGCTTAAAAATGCACCGAGATATCAACTGATATAAGTTCACACTTATATCCTCGATTTTCACCCTGAAGAATTAATTTTTTCGTTGAATAACATTGTCCATCGTCTTTGCCTTGAAAAAAAGAATCTAAAAACATCTACTTTTTGCTAAATTATTTTGAAATTTTTCGAAAAAAGTTTTGTCAAAATGTTTTTGGAAGCAATGTTGAGTGTACATGGAAACTCAACATACACTAATGCATCATTTTTCAAACGATCATAACTAATTTTTGTATTAAGCGTTTCTCAATGTAGTATAGTGCATTCGATGCGGATTTTTAAGCTGCGTCGTTCTGTGTTATCAGATTTGCGCTAGCTTAAAAATGCACCGAGATATCAACTGATATAAGTTCACACTTATATCCTCGATTTTCACCCTGGAGAATTAATTTTTTCGTTGAATAACATTGTCCATCGTCTTTGCTTTGAAAAAAGGAATCTAAAAACATCTACTTTCTGCTAAATTATCTTGAAATTTTTCGAAAAAATTTTTGTCAAAATGTTTTTGGAAGCAATGTTGAGTGTACATGGAAACTCAACATACACTAATGCATCATTTTTCAAACGATCATAATTAATTTTTGTATTAAGCGTTTCTCAATGTAGTATAGTGCATTCGATGCGGATTTTTAAGCTGCGTCGATCTGTGTTATCAGATTTGCGCTAGCTTAAAAATGCACCGAGATATCAACTGATATAAGTTCACACTTATATCCTCGATTTTCACCCTGAAGAATTAATTTTTTCGTTGAATAACATTGTCCATCGTCTTTGCCTTGAAAAAAAGAATCTAAAAACATCTACTTTTTGCTAAATTATTTTGAAATTTTTCGAAAAAAGTTTTGTCAAAATGTTTTTGGAAGCAATGTTGAGTGTACATGGAAACTCAACATACACTAATGCATCATTTTTCAAACGATCATAACTAATTTTTGTATTAAGCGTTTCTCAATGTAGTATAGTGCATTCGATGCGGATTTTTAAGCTGCGTCGTTCTGTGTTATCAGATTTGCGCTAGCTTAAAAATGCACCGAGATATCAACTGATATAAGTTCACACTTATATCCTCGATTTTCACCCTGAAGAATTAATTTTTTCGTTGAATAACATTGTCCATCGTCTTTGCCTTGAAAAAAAGAATCTAAAAACATCTACTTTCTGCTAAATTATCTTGAAATTTTTCGAAAAAATTTTTGTCAAAATGTTTTTGGAAGCAATGTTGAGTGTACATGGAAACTCAACATACACTAATGCATCATTTTTCAAACGATCATAATTAATTTTTGTATTAAGCGTTTCTCAATGTAGTATAGTGCATTCGATGCGGATTTTTAAGCTGCGTCGATCTGTGTTATCAGATTTGCGCTAGCTTAAAAATGCACCGAGATATCAACTGATATAAGTTCACACTTATATCCTCGATTTTCACCCTGAAGAATTAATTTTTTCGTTGAATAACATTGTCCATCGTCTTTGCCTTGAAAAAAAGAATCTAAAAACATCTACTTTTTGCTAAATTATTTTACAATTTTTTGAAAAAATTTTTGTCAAAATGTTTTTGGAAGCAATGTTGAGTGTACATGGAAACTCAACATACACTAATGCATCATTTTTCAAACGATCATAATTAATTTTTGTATTAAGCGTTTCTCAATGTAGTATAGTGCATTCGATGCGGATTTTTAAGCTGCGTCGATCTGTGTTATCAGATTTGCGCTAGCTTGAAAATGCACCGAGATATCAACTGATATAAGTTCACACTTATATCCTCGATTTTCACCCTGAAGAATTAATTTTTTCGTTGAATAACATTGTCCATCGTCTTTGCCTTAAAAAAAGGAATCTGAAAACATCTACTTTTTGCTAAATTATTTTGAAATTTTTCGAAAAAATTTTTGTCAAAATGTTTTTGGAAGCAATGTTGAGTGTACATGGAAACTCAACATACACTAATGCATCATTTTTCAAACGATCATAACTAATTTTTGTATCAAGCGTTTCTCAATGTAGTATAGTGCATTCGATGCGGATTTTTAAGCTGCGTCGTTCTGTGTTATCAGATTTGCGCTAGCTTGAAAATGCACCGAGATATCAACTGATATAAGTTCACACATATATCCTCGATTTTCACCCTGAAGAATTAATTTTTTCGTTGAATAACATTGTCCATCGTCTTTGCCTTGAAAAAAAGATTCTAAAAACATCTACTTTTTGCTAAATTATTTTGAAATTTTTCGAAAAAATTTTTGTCAAAATGTTTTTGGAAGCAATGTTGAGTGTACATGGAAACTCAACATACACTAATGCATCATTTTTCAAACGATCATAATTAATTTTTGTATTAAGCGTTTCTCAATGTAGTATAGTGCATTCGATGCGGATTTTTAAGCTGCGTCGATCTGTGTTATCAGATTTGCGCTAGCTGAAAAATGCACCGAGATATCAACTGATATAAGTTCACACTTATATCCTCGATTTTCACCCTGAAGAATTAATTTTTTCGTTGAATAACATTGTCCATCGTCTTTGCCTTGAGAAAAGGAATCTAAAAACATCTACTTTTTGCTAAATTATTTTGAAATTTTTCGAAAAAATTTTTGTCAAAATGTTTTTGGAAGCAATGTTGAGTGTACATGGAAACTCAACATACACTAATGCATCATTTTTCAAACGATCATAACTAATTTTTGTATCAAGCGTTTCTCAATGTAGTATAGTGCATTCGATGCGGATTTTTAAGCTGCGTCGTTCTGTGTTATCAGATTTGCGCTAGCTTGAAAATGCACCGAGATATCAACTGATATAAGTTCACACATATATCCTCGATTTTCACCCTGAAGAATTAATTTTTTCGTTGAATAACATTGTCCATCGTCTTTGCCTTGAAAAAAAGATTCTAAAAACATCTACTTTTTGCTAAATTATTTTGAAATTTTTCGAAAAAATTTTTGTCAAAATGTTTTTGGAAGCAATGTTGAGTGTACATGGAAACTCAACATACACTAATGCATCATTTTTCAAACGATCATAATTAATTTTTGTATTAAGCGTTTCTCAATGTAGTATAGTGCATTCGATGCGGATTTTTAAGCTGCGTCGATCTGTGTTATCAGATTTGCGCTAGCTTAAAAATGCACCGAGATATCAACTGATATAAGTTCACACTTATATCCTCGATTTTCACCCTGAAGAATTAATTTTTTCGTTGAATAACATTGTCCATCGTCTTTGCTTTGAAAAAAGGAATCTAAAAACATCTACTTTCTGCTAAATTATCTTGAAATTTTTCGAAAAAATTTTTGTCAAAATGTTTTTGGAAGCAATGTTGAGTGTACATGGAAACTCAACATACACTAATGCATCATTTTTCAAACGATCATAATTAATTTTTGTATTAAGCGTTTCTCAATGTAGTATAGTGCATTCGATGCGGATTTTTAAGCTGCGTCGATCTGTGTTATCAGATTTGCGCTAGCTTAAAAATGCACCGAGATATCAACTGATATAAGTTCACACTTATATCCTCGATTTTCACCCTGAAGAATTAATTTTTTCGTTGAATAACATTGTCCATCGTCTTTGCCTTGAAAAAAAGAATCTAAAAACATCCACTTTTTGCTAAATTATTTTGAAATTTTTCGAAAAAAGTTTTGTCAAAATGTTTTTGGAAGCAATGTTGAGTGTACATGGAAACTCAACATACACTAATGCATCATTTTTCAAACGATCATAACTAATTTTTGTATTAAGCGTTTCTCAATGTAGTATAGTGCATTCGATGCGGATTTTTAAGCTGCGTCGTTCTGTGTTATCAGATTTGCGCTAGCTTAAAAATGCACCGAGATATCAACTGATATAAGTTCACACTTATATCCTCGATTTTCACCCTGAAGAATTAATTTTTTCGTTGAATAACATTGTCCATCGTCTTTGCCTTGAAAAAAAGAATCTAAAAACATCTACTTTCTGCTAAATTATCTTGAAATTTTTCGAAAAAATTTTTGTCAAAATGTTTTTGGAAGCAATGTTGAGTGTACATGGAAACTCAACATACACTAATGCATCATTTTTCAAACGATCATAATTAATTTTTGTATTAAGCGTTTCTCAATGTAGTATAGTGCATTCGATGCGGATTTTTAAGCTGCGTCGATCTGTGTTATCAGATTTGCGCTAGCTTAAAAATGCACCGAGATATCAACTGATATAAGTTCACACTTATATCCTCGATTTTCACCCTGAAGAATTAATTTTTTCGTTGAATAACATTGTCCATCGTCTTTGCCTTGAAAAAAAGAATCTAAAAACATCTACTTTTTGCTAAATTATTTTACAATTTTTTGAAAAAATTTTTGTCAAAATGTTTTTGGAAGCAATGTTGAGTGTACATGGAAACTCAACATACACTAATGCATCATTTTTCAAACAATCATAATTAATTTTTGTATTAAGCGTTTCTCAATGTAGTATAGTGCATTCGATGCGGATTTTTAAGCTGCGTCGATCTGTGTTATCAGATTTGCGCTAGCTTGAAAATGCACCGAGATATCAACTGATATAAGTTCACACTTATATCCTCGATTTTCACCCTGAAGAATTAATTTTTTCGTTGAATAACATTGTCCATCGTCTTTGCCTTAAAAAAAGGAATCTGAAAACATCTACTTTTTGCTAAATTATTTTGAAATTTTTCGAAAAAATTTTTGTCAAAATGTTTTTGGAAGCAATGTTGAGTGTACATGGAAACTCAACATACACTAATGCATCATTTTTCAAACGATCATAACTAATTTTTGTATTAAGCGTTTCTCAATTTTGTATAGTGCATTCGATGCGGATTTTTAAGCTGCGTCGATCTGTGTTATCAGATTTGCGCTAGCTGAAAAATGCACCGAGATATCAACTGATATAAGTTCACACTTATATCCTCGATTTTCACCCTGAAGAATTAATTTTTTCGTTGAATAACATTGTCCATCGTCTTTGCCTTGAAAAAAGGAATCTAAAAACATCTACTTTTTGCTAAATTATTTTGAAATTTTTCGAAAAAATTTTTGTCAAAATGTTTTTGGAAGCAATGTTGAGTGTACATGGAAACTCAACATACACTAATGCATCATTTTTCAAACGATCATAACTAATTTTTGTATTAAGCGTTTCTCAATGTAGTATAGTGCATTCGATGCGGATTTTTAAGCTGCGTCGTTCTGTGTTATCAGATTTGCGCTAGCTTAAAAATGCACCGAGATATCAACTGATATAAGTTCACACATATATCCTCGATTTTCACCCTGAAGAATTAATTTTTTCGTTGAATAACATTGTCCATCGTCTTTGCCTTGAAAAAAGGAATCTAAAAACATCTACTTTTTGCTAAATTATTTTGAAATTTTTCGAAAAAATTTTTGTCAAAATGTTTTTGGAAGCAATGTTGAGTGTACATGGAAACTCAACATACACTAATGCATCATTTTTCAAACGATCATAATTAATTTTTGTATTAAGCGTTTCTCAATTTAGTATAGTGCATTCGATGCGGATTTTTAAGCTGCGTCGATCTGTGTTATCAGATTTGCGCTAGCTTAAAAATGCACCGAGATATCAACTGATATAAGTTCACACTTATATCCTCGATTTTCACCCTGAAGAATTAATTTTTTCGTTGAATAACCTTGTCCATCGTCTTTGCCTTGAAAAAAGGAATCTGAAAACATCTACTTTTTGCTAAATTATTTTGAAATTTTTCGAAAAAATTTTTGTCAAAATGTTTTTGGAAGCAATGTTGAGTGTACATGGAAACTCAACATACACTAATGCATCATTTTTCAAACGATCATAACTAATTTTTGTATTAAGCGTTTCTCAATTTAGTATAGTGCATTCGATGCAGATTTTTAAGCTGCGTCGATCTGTGTTATCAGATTTGCGCTAGCTGAAAAATGCACCGAGATATCAACTGATATAAGTTCACACTTATATCCTCGATTTTCACCCTGAAGAATTAATTTTTTCGTTGAATAACATTGTCCATCGTCTTTGCCTTGAAAAAAGGAATCTAAAAACATCTACTTTTTGCTAAATTATTTTGAAATTTTTCGAAAAAATTTTTGTCAAAATGTTTTTGGAAGCAATGTTGAGTGTACATGGAAACTCAACATACACTAATGCATCATTTTTCAAACGATCATAACTAATTTTTGTATTAAGCGTTTCTCAATGTAGTATAGTGCATTCGATGCGGATTTTTAAGCTGCGTCGTTCTGTGTTATCAGATTTGCGCTAGCTTAAAAATGCACCGAGATATCAACTGATATAAGTTCACACTTATATCCTCGATTTTCACCCTGAAGAATTAATTTTTTCGTTGAATAACATTGTCCATCGTCTTTGCCTTGAAAAAAAGAATCTAAAAACATCTACTTTTTGCTAAATTATTTTACAATTTTTTGAAAAAATTTTTGTCAAAATGTTTTTGGAAGCAATGTTGAGTGTACATGGAAACTCAACATACACTAATGCATCATTTTTCAAACGATCATAATTAATTTTTGTATTAAGCGTTTCTCAATGTAGTATAGTGCACTCGATGCGGATTTTTAAGCTGCATCGATCTGTGTTATCAGATTTGCGCTAGCTTGAAAATGCACCGAGATATCAACTGATATAAGTTCACTTTTATATCCTCGATTTTCACCCTGAAGAATTAATTTTTTCGTTGAATAACATTGTCCATCGTCTTTGCCTTAAAAAAAGGAATCTGAAAACATCTACTTTTTGCTAAATTATTTTGAAATTTTTCGAAAAAATTTTTGTCAAAATGTTTTTGGAAGCAATGTTGAGTGTACATGGAAACTCAACATACACTAATGCATCATTTTTCAAACGATCATAACTAATTTTTGTATTAAGCGTTTCTCAATTTTGTATAGTGCATTCGATGCGGATTTTTAAGCTGCGTCGATCTGTGTTATCAGATTTGCGCTAGCTGAAAAATGCACCGAGATATCAACTGATATAAGTTCACACTTATATCCTCGATTTTCACCCTGAAGAATTAATTTTTTCGTTGAATAACATTGTCCATCGTCTTTGCCTTGAAAAAAGGAATTTAAAAACATCTACTTTTTGCTAAATTATTTTGAAATTTTTCGAAAAAATTTTTGTCAAAATGTTTTTGGAAGCAATGTTGAGTGTACATGGAAACTCAACATACACTAATGCATCATTTTTCAAACGATCATAACTAATTTTTGTATTAAGCGTTTCTCAATGTAGTATAGTGCATTCGATGCGGATTTTTAAGCTGCGTCGTTCAGTGTTATCAGATTTGCGCTAGCTTAAAAATGCACCGAGATATCAACTGATATAAGTTCACACATATATCCTCGATTTTCACCCTGAAGAATTAATTTTTTCGTTGAATAACATTGTCCATCGTCTTTGCCTTGAAAAAAGGAATCTAAAAACATCTACTTTTTGCTAAATTATTTTGAAATTTTTCGAAAAAATTTTTGTCAAAATGTTTTTGGAAGCAATGTTGAGTGTACATGGAAACTCAACATACACTAATGCATCATTTTTCAAACGATCATAATTAATTTTTGTATTAAGCGTTTCTCAATTTAGTATAGTGCATTCGATGCGGATTTTTAAGCTGCGTCGATCTGTGTTATCAGATTTGCGCTAGCTTAAAAATGCACCGAGATATCAACTGATATAAGTTCACACTTATATCCTCGATTTTCACCCTGAAGAATTAATTTTTTCGTTGAATAACCTTGTCCATCGTCTTTGCCTTGAAAAAAGGAATCTGAAAACATCTACTTTTTGCTAAATTATTTTGAAATTTTTCGAAAAAATTTTTGTCAAAATGTTTTTGGAAGCAATGTTGAGTGTACATGGAAACTCAACATACACTAATGCATCATTTTTCAAACGATCATAACTAATTTTTGTATTAAGCGTTTCTCAATTTAGTATAGTGCATTCGATGCAGATTTTTAAGCTGCGTCGATCTGTGTTATCAGATTTGCGCTAGCTGAAAAATGCACCGAGATATCAACTGATATAAGTTCACACTTATATCCTCGATTTTCACCCTGAAGAATTAATTTTTTCGTTGAATAACATTGTCCATCGTCTTTGCCTTGAAAAAAGGAATCTAAAAACATCTACTTTTTGCTAAATTATTTTGAAATTTTTCGAAAAAATTTTTGTCAAAATGTTTTTGGAAGCAATGTTGAGTGTACATGGAAACTCAACATACACTAATGCATCATTTTTCAAACGATCATAACTAATTTTTGTATTAAGCGTTTCTCAATGTAGTATAGTGCATTCGATGCGGATTTTTAAGCTGCGTCGTTCTGTGTTATCAGATTTGCGCTAGCTTAAAAATGCACCGAGATATCAACTGATATAAGTTCACACTTATATCCTCGATTTTCACCCTGAAGAATTAATTTTTTCGTTGAATAACATTGTCCATCGTCTTTGCCTTGAAAAAAGGAATCTAAAAACATCTACTTTTTGCTAAATTATTTTGAAATTTTTCGAAAAAATTTTTGTCAAAATGTTTTTGGAAGCAATGTTGAGTGTACATGGAAACTCAACATACACTAATGCATCATTTTTCAAACGATCATAACTAATTTTTGTATTAAGCGTTTCTCAATGTAGTATAGTGCATTCGATGCGGATTTTTAAGCTGCGTCGTTCTGTGTTATCAGATTTGCGCTAGCTTGAAAAAGCACCGAGATATCAACTGATATAAGTTCACACATATATCCTCGATTTTCACCCTGAAGAATTAATTTTTTCGTTGAATAACATTGTCCATCGTCTTTGCCTTGAAAAAAAGAATCTAAAAACATCTACTTTTTGCTAAATTATTTTGAAATTTTTCGAAAAAATTTTTGTCAAAATGTTTTTGGAAGCAATGTTGAGTGTACATGGAAACTCAACATACACTAATGCATCATTTTTCAAACGATCATAATTAATTTTTGTATTAAGCGTTTCTCAATGTAGTATAGTGCATTCGATGCGGATTTTTAAGCTGCGTCGTTCTGTGTTATCAGATTTGCGCTAGCTTGAAAATGCACCGAGATATCAACTGATATAAGTTCACACATATATCCTCGATTTTCACCCTGAAGAATTAATTTTTTCGTTGAATAACATTGTCCATCGTCTTTGCCTTGAAAAAAAGAATCTAAAAACATCTACTTTTTGCTAAATTATTTTGAAATTTTTCGAAAAAATTTTTGTCAAAATGTTTTTGGAAGCAATGTTGAGTGTACATGGAAACTCAACATACACTAATGCATCATTTTTCAAACGATCATAATTAATTTTTGTATTAAGCGTTTTTCAATGTAGTATAGTGCATTCGATGCGGATTTTTAAGCTGCGTCGATCTGTGTTATCAGATTTGCGCTAGCTTAAAAATGCACCGAGATATCAACTGATATAAGTTCACACTTATATCCTCGATTTTCACCCCGAAGAATTAATTTTTTCGTTGAATAACATTGTCCATCGTCTTTGCCTTGAAAAAAGGAATCTAAAAACATCTACTTTCTGCTAAATTATCTTGAAATTTTTCGAAAAAATTTTTGTCAAAATGTTTTTGGAAGCAATGTTGAGTGTACATGGAAACTCAACATACACTAATGCATCATTTTTCAAACGATCATAATTAATTTTTGTATTAAGCGTTTCTCAATGTAGTATAGTGCATTCGATGCGGATTTTTAAGCTGCGTCGATCTGTGTTATCAGATTTGCGAAAGCTTAAAAATGCACCGAGATATCAACTGATATAAGTTCACACTTATATCCTCGATTTTCACCCTGAAGAATTAATTTTTTCGTTGAATAACATTGTCCATCGTCTTTGCCTTGAAAAAAAGAATCTAAAAACATCTACTTTTTGCTAAATTATTTTGAAATTTTTCGAAAAAATTTTTGTCAAAATGTTTTTGGAAGCAATGTTGAGTGTACATGGAAACTCAACATACACTAATGCATCATTTTTCAAACGATCATAATTAATTTTTGTATTAAGCGTTTCTCAATGTAGTATAGTGCTTTCGATGCGGATTTTTAAGCTGCGTCGTTCTGTGTTATCAGATTTGCGCTAGCTTGAAAATGCACCGAGATATCAACTGATATAAGTTCACACATATATCCTCGATTTTCACCCTGAAGAATTAATTTTTTCGTTGAATAACATTGTCCATCGTCTTTGCCTTGAAAAAAAGAATATAAAAACATCTACTTTTTGCTAAATTATTTTGAAATTTTTCGAAAAAATTTTTGTCAAAATGTTTTTGGAAGCAATGTTGAGTGTACATGGAAACTCAACATACACTAATGCATCATTTTTCAAACGATCATAATTAATTTTTGTATTAAGCGTTTCTCAATGTAGTATAGTGCATTCGATGCGGATTTTTAAGCTGCGTCGATCTGTGTTATCAGATTTGCGCTAGCTTAAAAATGCACCGAGATATCAACTGATATAAGTTCACACTTATATCCTCGATTTTCACCCTGAAGAATTAATTTTTTCGTTGAATAACATTGTCCATCGTCTTTGCCTTGAAAAAAGGAATCTAAAAACATCTACTTTCTGCTAAATTATCTTGAAATTTTTCGAAAAAATTTTTGTCAAAATGTTTTTGGAAGCAATGTTGAGTGTACATGGAAACTCAACATACACTAATGCATCATTTTTCAAACGATCATAATTAATTTTTGTATTAAGCGTTTCTCAATGTAGTATAGTGCATTCGATGCGGATTTTTAAGCTGCGTCGTTCTGTGTTATCAGATTTGCGCTAGCTTAAAAATGCACCGAGATATCAACTGATATAAGTTCACACTTATATCCTCGATTTTCACCCTGAAGAATTAATTTTTTCGTTGAATAACATTGTCCATCGTCTTTGCCTTGAAAAAAGGAATCTAAAAACATCTACTTTTTGCTAAATTATTTTGAAATTTTTCGAAAAAATTTTTGTCAAAATGTTTTTGGAAGCAATGTTGAGTGTACATGGAAACTCAACATACACTAATGCATCATTTTTCAAACGATCATAACTAATTTTTGTATTAAGCGTTTCTCAATGTAGTATAGTGCATTCGATGCGGATTTTTAAGCTGCGTCGTTCTGTGTTATCAGATTTGCGCTAGCTTGAAAATGCACCGAGATATCAACTGATATAAGTTCACACATATATCCTCGATTTTCACCCTGAAGAATTAATTTTTTCGTTGAATAACATTGTCCATCGTCTTTGCCTTGAAAAAAAGAATCTAAAAACATCTACTTTTTGCTAAATTATTTTGAAATTTTTCGAAAAAATTTTTGTCAAAATGTTTTTGGAAGCAATGTTGAGTGTACATGGAAACTCAACATACACTAATGCATCATTTTTCAAACGATCATAATTAATTTTTGTATTAAGCGTTTCTCAATGTAGTATAGTGCATTCGATGCGGATTTTTAAGCTGCGTCGTTCTGTGTTATCAGATTTGCGCTAGCTTGAAAATGCACCGAGATATCAACTGATATAAGTTCACACATATATCCTCGATTTTCACCCTGAAGAATTGATTTTTTCGTTGAATAACATTGTCCATCGTCTTTGCCTTGAAAAAAAGAATCTAAAAACATCTACTTTTTGCTAAATTATTTTGGAATTTTTCGAAAAAATTTTTGTCAAAATGTTTTTGGAAGCAATGTTGAGTGTACATGGAAACTCAACATACACTAATGCATCATTTTTCAAACGATCATAATTAATTTTTGTATTAAGCGTTTTTCAATGTAGTATAGTGCATTCGATGCGGATTTTTAAGCTGCGTCGATCTGTGTTATCAGATTTGCGCTAGCTTGAAAATGCACCGAGATATCAACTGATATAAGTTCACACTTATATCCTCGATTTTCACCCTGAAGAATTAATTTTTTCGTTGAATAACATTGTCCATCGTCTTTGCCTTGAAAAAAGGAATCTAAAAACATCTACTTTCTGCTAAATTATCTTGAAATTTTTCGAAACAATTTTTGTCAAAATGTTTTTGGAAGCAATGTTGAGTGTACATGGAAACTCAACATACACTAATGCATCATTTTTCAAACGATCATAATTAATTTTTGTATTAAGCGTTTCTCAATGTAGTATAGTGCATTCGATGCGGATTTTTAAGCTGCGTCGATCTGTGTTATCAGATTTGCGCTAGCTTAAAAATGCACCGAGATATCAACTGATATAAGTTCACACTTATATCCTCGATTTTCACCCTGAAGAATTAATTTTTTCGTCGAATAACATTGTCCATCGTCTTTGCCTTGAAAAAAAGAATCTAAAAACATCTACTTTTTGCTAAATTATTTTGAAATTTTTCGAAAAAATTTTTGTCAAAATGTTTTTGGAAGCAATGTTGAGTGTACATGGAAACTCAACATACACTAATGCATCATTTTTCAAACGATCATAATTAATTTTTGTATTAAGCGTTTCTCAATGCAGTATAGTGCATTCGATGCGGATTTTTAAGCTGCGTCGTTCTGTGTTATCAGATTTGCGCTAGCTTGAAAATGCACCGAGATATCAACTGATATAAGTTCACACATATATCCTCGATTTTCACCCTGAAGAATTAATTTTTTCGTTGAATAACATTGTCCATCGTCTTTGCCTTGAAAAAAAAAATCTAAAAACATCTACTTTTTGCTAAATTATTTTGAAATTTTTCGAAAAAATTTTTGTCAAAATGTTTTTGGAAGCAATGTTGAGTGTACATGGAAACTCAACATACACTAATGCATCATTTTTCAAACGATCATAATTAATTTTTGTATTAAGCGTTTCTCAATGTAGTATAGTGCATTCGATGCGGATTTTTAAGCTGCGTCGATCTGTGTTATCAGATTTGCGCTAGCTTAAAAATGCACCGAGATATCAACTGATATAAGTTCACACTTATATCCTCGATTTTCACCCTGAAGAACTAATTTTTTCGTTGAATAACATTGTCCATCGTCTTTGCCTTGAAAAAAGGAATCTAAAAACATCTACTTTCTGCTAAATTATCTTGAAATTTTTCGAAAAAATTTTTGTCAAAATGTTTTTGGAAGCAATGTTGAGTGTACATAGAAACTCAACATACACTAATGCATCATTTTTCAAACGATCATAATTAATTTTTGTATTAAGCGTTTCTCAATGTAGTATAATGCATTCGATGCGGATTTTTAAGCTGCGTCGATCTGTGTTATCAGATTTGCGCTAGCTTAAAAATGCACCGAGATATCAACTGATATAAGTTCACACTTATATCCTCGATTTTCACCCTGAAGAATTAATTTTTTCGTTGAATAACATTGTCCATCGTCTTTGCCTTGAAAAAAAGAATCTAAAAACATCTACTTTTTGCTAAATTATTTTGAAATTTTTCGAAAAAATTTTTGTCAAAATGTTTTTGGAAGCAATGTTGAGTGTACATGGAAACTCAACATACACTAATGCATCATTTTTCAAACGATCATAAATAATTTTTGTATTAAGCCTTTCTCAATGTAGTATAGTGCAATCGATGCGGATTTTTAAGCTGCGTCGATCTGTGTTATCAGATTTGCGCTAGCTTAAAAATGCACCGAGATATCAACTGATATAAGTTCACACTTATATCCTCGATTTTCACCCTGAAGAATTAATTTTTTCGTTGAATAACATTGTCCATCGTCTTTGCCTTGAAAAAAGGAATCTGAAAACATCTACTTTTTGCTAAATTATTTTGAAATTTTTCGAAAAAATTTTTGTCAAAATGTTTTTGGAAGCAATGTTGAGTGTACATGGAAACTCAACCTACACTAATGCATCATTTTTCAAACGATCATAACTAATTTTTGTATTAAGCGTTTCTCAATGTAGTATAGTGCATTCGATGCGGATTTTTAAGCTGCGTCGTTCTGTGTTATCAGATTTGCGCTAGCTTAAAAATGCACCGAGATATCAACTGATATAAGTTCACACATATATCCTCGATTTTCACCCTGAAGAATTAATTTTTTCGTTGAATAACATTGTCCATCGTCTTTGCCTTGAAAAAAGGAATCTAAAAACATCTACTTTCTGCTAAATTATCTTGAAATTTTTCGAAAAAATTTTTGTCAAAATGTTTTTGGAAGCAATGTTGAGTGTACATGGAAACTCAACATACACTAATGCATCATTTTTCAAACGATCATAATTAATTTTTGTATTAAGCGTTTCTCAATGTAGTATAGTGCATTCGATGCGAATTTTTAAGCTGCGTCGATCTGTGTTATCAGATTTGCGCTAGCTTAAAAATGCACCGAGATATCAACTGATATAAGTTCACACTTATATCCTCGATTTTCACCCTGAAGAATTAATTTTTTCGTTGAATAACATTGTCCATCCTCTTTGCCTTGAAAAAAAGAATCTAAAAACATCTACTTTTTGCTAAATTATTTTGAAATTTTTTGAAAAAATTTTTGTCAAAATGTTTTTGGAAGCAATGTTGAGTGTACATGGAAACTCAACATACACTAATGCATCATTTTTCAAACGATCATAATTAATTTTTGTATTAAGCGTTTCTCAACTTAGTATAGTGCATTCGATGCGGATTTTTAAGCTGCGTCGATCTGTGTTATCAGATTTGCGCTAGCTTAAAAATGCACCGAGATATCAACTGATATAAGTTCACACTTATATCCTCGATTTTCACCCTGAAGAATTAATTTTTTCGTTGAATAACATTGTCCATCGTCTTTGCCTTGAAAAAAGGAATCTGAAAACATCTACTTTTTGCTAAATTATTTTGAAATTTTTCGAAAAAATTTTTGTCAAAATGTTTTTGGAAGCAATGTTGAGTGTACATGGAAACTCAACATACACTAATGCATCATTTTTCAAACGATCATAACTAATTTTTGTATTAAGCGTTTCTCAATGTAGTATAGTGCATTCGATGCGGATTTTTAAGCTGCGTCGTTCTGTGTTATCAGATTTGCGCTAGCTTAAAAATGCACCGAGATATCAACTGATATAAGTTCACACTTATATCCTCGATTTTCACCCTGAAGAATTAATTTTTTCGTTGAATAACATTGTCCATCGTCTTTGCCTTGAAAAAAAGAATCTAAAAACATCTACTTTTTGCTAAATTATTTTGAAATTTTTCGAAAAAATTTTTGTCAAAATGTTTTTGGAAGCAATGTTGAGTGTACATGGAAACTCAACATACACTAATGCATCATTTTTCAAACGATCATAATTAATTTTTGTATTAAGCGTTTCTCAATGTAGTATAGTGCATTCGATGCGGATTTTTAAGCTGCGTCGTTCTGTGTTATCAGATTTGCGCTAGCTTGAAAATGCACCGAGATATCAACTGATATAAGTTCACACATATATCCTCGATTTTCACCCTGAAGAATTAATTTTTTCGTTGAATAACATTGTCCATCGTCTTTGCCTTGAAAAAAAGAATCTAAAAACATCTACTTTTTGCTAAATTATTTTGAAATTTTTCGAAAAAATTTTTGTCAAAATGTTTTTGGAAGCAATGTTGAGTGTACATGGAAACTCAACATACACTAATGCATCATTTTTCAAACGATCATAATTAATTTTTGTATTAAGCGTTTTTCAATGTAGTATAGTGCATTCGATGCGGATTTTTAAGCTGCGTCGATCTGTGTTATCAGATTTGCGCTAGCTTAAAAATGCACCGAGATATCAACTGATATAAGTTCACACTTATATCCTCGATTTTCACCCTGAAGAATTAATTTTTTCGTTGAATAACATTGTCCATCGTCTTTGCCTTGAAAAAAGGAATCTAAAAACATCTACTTTCTGCTAAATTATCTTGAAATTTTTCGAAAAAATTTTTGTCAAAATGTTTTTGGAAGCAATGTTGAGTGTACATGGAAACTCAACATACACTAATGCATCATTTTTCAAACGATCATAATTAATTTTTGTATTAAGCGTTTCTCAATGTAGTATAGTGCATTCGATGCGGATTTTTAAGCTGCGTCGATCTGTGTTATCAGATTTGCGAAAGCTTAAAAATGCACCGAGATATCAACTGATATAAGTTCACACTTATATCCTCGATTTTCACCCTGAAGAATTAATTTTTTCGTTGAATAACATTGTCCATCGTCTTTGCCTTGAAAAAAAGAATCTAAAAACATCTACTTTTTGCTAAATTATTTTGAAATTTTTCGAAAAAATTTTTGTCAAAATGTTTTTGGAAGCAATGTTGAGTGTACATGGAAACTCAACATACACTAATGCATCATTTTTCAAACGATCATAATTAATTTTTGTATTAAGCGTTTCTCAATGTAGTATAGTGCATTCGATGCGGATTTTTAAGCTGCGTCGTTCTGTGTTATCAGATTTGCGCTAGCTTGAAAATGCACCGAGATATCAACTGATATAAGTTCACACATATATCCTCGATTTTCACCCTGAAGAATTAATTTTTTCGTTGAATAACATTGTCCATCGTCTTTGCCTTGAAAAAAAGAATCTAAAAACATCTACTTTTTGCTAAATTATTTTGAAATTTTTCGAAAAAATTTTTGTCAAAATGTTTTTGGAAGCAATGTTGAGTGTACATGGAAACTCAACATACACTAATGCATCATTTTTCAAACGATCATAATTAATTTTTGTATTAAGCGTTTCTCAATGTAGTATAGTGCATTCGATGCGAATTTTTAAGCTGCGTCGATCTGTGTTATCAGATTTGCGCTAGCTTAAAAATGCACCGAGATATCAACTGATATAAGTTCACACTTATATCCTCGATTTTCACCCTGAAGAATTAATTTTTTCGTTGAATAACATTGTCCATCGTCTTTGCCTTGAAAAAAGGAATCTAAAAACATCTACTTTCTGCTAAATTATCTTGAAATTTTTCGAAAAAATTTTTGTCAAAATGTTTTTGGAAGCAATGTTGAGTGTACATGGAAACTCAACATACACTAATGCATCATTTTTCAAACGATCATAATTAATTTTTGTATTAAGCGTTTCTCAATGTAGTATAATGCATTCGATGCGGATTTTTAAGCTGCGTCGATCTGTGTTATCAGATTTGCGCTAGCTTAAAAATGCACCGAGATATCAACTGATATAAGTTCACACTTATATCCTCGATTTTCACCCCGAAGAATTAATTTTTTCGTTGAATAACATTGTCCATCGTCTTTGCCTTGAAAAAAAGAATCTAAAAACATCTACTTTTTGCTAAATTATTTTGAAATTTTTCGAAAAAATTTTTGTCAAAATGTTTTTGGAAGCAATGTTGAGTGTACATGGAAACTCAACATACACTAATGCATCATTTTTCAAACGATCATAATTAATTTTTGTATTAAGCCTTTCTCAATGTAGTATAGTGCAATCGATGCGGATTTTTAAGCTGCGTCGATCTGTGTTATCAGATTTGCGCTAGCTTAAAAATGCACCGAGATATCAACTGATATAAGTTCACACTTATATCCTCGATTTTCACCCTGAAGAATTAATTTTTTCGTTGAATAACATTGTCCATCGTCTTTGCCTTGAAAAAAGGAATCTGAAAACATCTACTTTTTGCTAAATTATTTTGAAATTTTTCGAAAAAATTTTTGTCAAAATGTTTTTGGAAGCAATGTTGAGTGTACATGGAAACTCAACATACACTAATGCATCATTTTTCAAACGATCATAACTAATTTTTGTATTAAGCGTTTCTCAATGTAGTATAGTGCATTCGATGCGGATTTTTAAGCTGCGTCGTTCTGTGTTATCAGATTTGCGCTAGCTTAAAAATGCACCGAGATATCAACTGATATAAGTTCACACTTATATCCTCGATTTTCACCCTGAAGAATTAATTTTTTCGTTGAAGAACATTGTCCATCGTCTTTGCCTTGAAAAAAAGAATCTAAAAACATCTACTTTTTGCTAAATTATTTTGAAATTTTTCGAAAAAATTTTTGTCAAAATGTTTTTGGAAGCAATGTTGAGTGTACATGGAAACTCAACATACACTAATGCATCATTTTTCAAACGATCATAATTAATTTTTGTATTAAGCGTTTCTCAATGTAGTATAGTGCATTCGATGCGGATTTTTAAGCTGCGTCGATCTGTGTTATCAGATTTGCGCTAGCTTAAAAATTCACCGAGATATCAACTGATATAAGTTCACACTTATATCCT
Source organism: Auanema rhodensis (assembly GCA_964057225.1). Classification (NCBI taxonomy): domain Eukaryota; kingdom Metazoa; phylum Nematoda; class Chromadorea; order Rhabditida; family Rhabditidae; genus Auanema; species Auanema rhodense. The sequence continues at coordinate 1,429,945 of OZ059895.1, forward strand.
CGATTTTCACCCTGAAGAATTAATTTTTTCGTTGAATAACATTGTCCATCGTCTTTGCCTTGAAAAAAGGAATCTAAAAACATCTACTTTCTGCTAAATTATCTTGAAATTTTTCGAAAAAATTTTTGTCAAAATGTTTTTGGAAGCAATGTTGAGTGTACATGGAAACTCAACATACACTAATGCATCATTTTTCAAACGATCATAATTAATTTTTGTATTAAGCGTTTCTCAATGTAGTATAGTGCATTCGATGCGAATTTTTAAGCTGCGTCGATCTGTGTTATCAGATTTGCGCTAGCTTAAAAATGCACCGAGATATCAACTGATATAAGTTCACACTTATATCCTCGATTTTCACCCTGAAGAACTAATTTTTTCGTTGAATAACTGTCAAGAATATGGCTATAGATACTAAAATGAATAGTATAAATAAAGATAAATATATAATATAATTTATATAAAATATTAAGATAACAATTATTCATGAAAAAATTAAATAAAATGAATAATTTGAATAAAATGACCCATTGATAAAACAATCCATAGTAATCGCGCTCCATTTAGAGATTGTTGGTAAACAGTGAACTGTTGATAATCAACTACCGTAATCTGATTAAAACAATATTTAGTTGTTTTTTGTCCTAAAATTATTGTGATAAGGAATTTTTTTATATTTTTTTCAGTTTGGAATTTTCTCTTGAATTTTTTTGTATTTTTTTTTTGTTTTTTTAAATAAATCTTTTTCTTTTTATTTTTCGTTCTTTGATTTGGGGGCCGAACCGGTCTTCACTATTTTATTGTTTGGGTTGAGCTAATTGCTCATATAACCCTGTTTGAAAGCTCGAATAGAGTTTGGTGAAAAAGTCACTGCTACCTGAATAGGGTTCTGTTTGTATTCATTCAATTTTGTTTGGTATTTGCCGAATAAAAGTGAAGTTTACAGAACAATTATCATTTGACAGTGTTGGTAACAACAGTGTCTCTTGGTATATTGTTGTACGGTTGTTTTTGGTTAAAGTGTTTTCTTTTAAACACTTTTTCTGATTTCTTCCGCTGTGAACTACATTCAGAACTTGGGTAGTAGTAACTAATATCAAGTAAATTCAATTTTCTTGATATAAGTGCTTGTTTGATTCTTTCAAATAGCAATAAATTAGTAGAGGAATTTCTAGTAATTTTTTTTCATTGATAGGTGAAATGTCATTTGTGAATGAATTGCTCGATATGGACTTCGAGAGCGCATTTGAAGAGGTAATGTTGAATTCATTCATCTCTGAAATATTATCGGCTATTGAGCCGTTGAATGATTGTTTACGTAAAGATTTTACGGAAAAAATCAGAAATTCTGCTGAGAAAAGGAGAGCAGAGCAGAAAGTTGCTAATTTGATAAACTCAATGAAGCAAAATTTAGCTAGTGAATTGCGAAAAGGGCAAAATTGGAGATTTATCCAGTCCATTATTACAGTAATGAACAAGAGTGGGCTCAAAAAGCCTTCAGAGTTGGGTAATACTCTGAAGTTAGCTGATAAACGAGCGGAAACAACTAAATTCATTTGTGAGATTTTCCAACTCAATGAAAGTGAGATAGTGGACGAGATGAGGGCCATTAATAGTACTATGAAAGATTTATGCGATTTTTTCAAATGTGATAAGAAATCTTTGAAGCATGAAATATTTAATAGTTTTAATTTGCAGAGATCAGCAGCTATCGAGAGCCAAGCGCAATTAGCTATGGCGGATATGATGATTGATGACAAAGCAGCAGGTAAAATAGAAGAGGAAAATTCTGAAATTGAATATATTTTACAGTTGCATCGACAGAAGGAGTTAAGAACAACTCAGAAATGGTTGACGGATGTTCAACAGGAACAGAAAAAAGAGGGATTAGACTCCAAGGGTGAGTCATCTTTGCCTTTAAATGGACTCAGCGCGCAGAATGAAGCGTTTTTGGACATAATGCGAGCGCAATTGCTGCCTGATGTTCCAAGTTTTTCGAGTGGGTCGTTCGAGAAATGGAACCATTTTGTAGAAGGGTTTCACCTGAAATACCCAAAAAGCACGTTGTCGGCAAGCGGCCGCAGAACGCTGTTTGTAGAAAAATTAAGAGGAGAGGCGAGAGATAGGTATGATGAGTTGCCTGAAATAATCAGAAACAGTTCGCTCGACAAAATAATAGAGGAACTGAATAAGCAACATGAGTATTCTAAGAGAGCAAGTAGGTTAGATGCCATAGCTGCTCTTAAATCTTTGAAGTTTGACAACAATAGCAATCTAATAAGCTTTTGTAAGAAACTAGAAGAAACTTCTAGGAAGGCTTACCCCGGATTGTCTATGTCAAAGTTATCGTTCACAAGAGCTCAAGTCTTGTATGAGGTACTCAGAGAATGTACTTGTGCATTACAAGTACTTGAGACAATAGAGACTAGTGAAGAAGGGGAGGTGTATGAGAAGGTGAAAGAGGTCGCTTTACGTTGTGAAAGAAATAAGCGCATTCACTACAATCAGCATAGAAAGGACAGAATACCTGAAGTAAACCTGCCCAGGCTGAGATTTTTGAAGCAGAATAATACTGCTAGTGGTCAACACATGACCAATCGTGACAGTAACGTAACTGAAAAGGTTTGTAATTTTCCACAGAGAAAAGAAGTTATTTGTTACATATGTAACAGAAGTGGTCATATAGCAACACATTGTGCTGAAAGAAAACGACCATCAGACAATTCTAAAAGAATTGAACAAGAACAGAACAATATGGGTTCTGTTATGAATAAGCAAGCTGTTGCATGGAACAAAACTATCAAAACATGCAACAATAGCTATGATGCAAAATTGATTGGTGAGCAGAGTTTACTACCTATGTTAATCTGCAGCATGAGAAATAAAAAAGTTCTTATTGACACGGGATCGCAAATATCAGTGATGTCGTCACAAGCTCTAGTTAATTTGATGAATGAAGGGGTTGACTTAGATAGAAGTGTAACTCAACTTCCTTGGAATGGAGATAAGTTCATAGCGAATGCCTCGGGTACGCGAATGAATTTTGTTGGAGCAATAAGCTGTGAAGTTTATTGCGCAGAAAGTAAAAAAACTGCACAAGTATGTTTTTTGGTGAGAAAAAGTAGAGATGATTCTATACTTATTGGTACGAATGCCCTGAAAGATTTGGGCATATCTTTGAAGTTTTATAAAAAAGAGGCCATAGCCTTACAGAGAGTTTATATACCTGCGAATAAAAGTAGAACGTTACAAATCTCATGTGACGAGCAGAAAGATAGCTTACTGGTATCCCATAGGAGTGATATACCCACGGGAATATGTAAAGTGGACACCAATAGTTCCACTACAGTGATTGTGGCTAACATAACATGCCAGCCAACCACGATAAAAAAAGAGATTGTCGGTAAATGGGAGTCCGAGAATTGGACTGAAAAGCTGACTGCACTGAATGACGAATTGAAAACCGAATCAATTGATGTGTTAGAGATGCGTATGTTAGATCAATACACTAAACCAACAGATCCGGTTGGAAGAGCAGAAAAAGTCATTGCTGTCTTAGAAGAGAAAAGTGGTGTAACCTTTGATCCAAAGGTCAAGGACCTTTTAGAAGAATATTCATCGATATTTGCGTTGGTTGATGCTGATCTGCAGCAAACAAATATTGTCACTATGAATATTGATACGGGAGATGCGAGTCCTATTCGTCAAAAAGTACGACCAGTGCCGTTTGGTATGAAAAATGAGTTTAGAGGTATTATAAAAGACCAATTACAAAGAGGGGTTATAGAACCTAGACAAAGCGCATGGGCAAGCCCTGTAGTCTCAGTAGAGAAAAAAGACAAATCTATCAGACTCTGTATAGATTATAGAGAACAGTACATAGGGTGTCGAGGAGACGATCTTGCGCTTGTTACTAATTACTGGTTTGCCGGTGGGCCGTTACCATATCAGAAATCTTCTGATCGTATTTTGTTTGAGCATGTAAAAAGTTTTTTTGCAATGCTACAAAAAAAAATGCTATCTGTGGGTGTCGCATCTATGCTAAATAGAATTGAAAGGCGGAAACAAAAGCCAGCGACAAATATAAAGCCATATGAGAAATTCTCTTATAAGAAGAATTCCGCGAATTTGCACAAAACCCATAAGCCTCAACAACAGTTTAAAAAACAGCACCATAACTAATTTCTTGTTGAAATTTGAATTTTCTCATGTATGTTGTAAATGTTTATTTTTATTGTTGTTTTTAATGAAACTGTTAAACTATTGAATAAATAGTAATAAGAAGAATTTTTTCTCGGGACGAGAAATTTGAGAGGCCGGGGATGTCAAGAATATGGCTATAGATACTAAAATGAATAGTATAAATAAAGATAAATATATAATATAATTTATATAAAATATTAAGATAACAATTATTCATGAAAAAATTAAATAAAATGAATAATTTGAATAAAATGACCCATTGATAAAACAATCCATAGTAATCGCGCTCCATTTAGAGATTGTTGGTAAACAGTGAACTGTTGATAATCAACTACCGTAATCTGATTAAAACAATATTTAGTTGTTTTTTGTCCTAAAATTATTGTGATAAGGAATTTTTTTATATTTTTTTCAGTTTGGAATTTTCTCTTGAATTTTTTTGTATTTTTTTTTTGTTTTTTTAAATAAATCTTTTTCTTTTTATTTTTCGTTCTTTGATTTAACATTGTCCATCCTCTTTGCCTTGAAAAAAAGAATCTAAAAACATCTACTTTTTGCTAAATTATTTTGAAATTTTTCGAAAAAATTTTTGTCAAAATGTTTTTGGAAGCAATGTTGAGTGTACATGGAAACTCAACATACACTAATGCATCATTTTTCAAACGATCATAATTAATTTTTGTATTAAGCGTTTCTCAATGTAGTATAGTGCATTCGATGCGGAATTTTAAGCTGCGTCGTTCTGTGTTATCAGATTTGCGCTAGCTTAAAAATGCACCGAGATATCAACTGATATAAGTTCACACATATATCCTCGATTTTCACCCTGAAGAATTAATTTTTTCGTTGAATAACATTGTCCATCGTCTTTGCCTTGAAAAAAGGAATCTAAAAACATCTACTTTTTGCTAAATTATTTTGAAATTTTTCGAAAAAATTTTTGTCAAAATGTTTTTGGAAGCAATGTTGAGTGTACATGGAAACTCAACATACACTAATGCATCATTTTTCAAACGATCATAATTAATTTTTGTATTAAGCGTTTCTCAATGTAGTATAGTGCATTCGATGCGGATTTTTAAGCTGCGTCGATCTGTGTTATCAGATTTGCGCTAGCTTAAAAATGCACCGAGATATCAACTGATATAAGTTCACACTTATATCCTCGATTTTCACCCTGAAGAATTAATTTTTTCGTTGAATAACATTGTCCATCGTCTTTGCCTTGAAAAAAGGAATCTAAAAACATCTACTTTCTGCTAAATTATTTTGAAATTTTTCGAAAAAATTTTTGTCAAAATGTTTTTGGAAGCAATGTTGAGTGTACATGGAAACTCAACATACACTAATGCATCATTTTTCAAACGATCATAACTAATTTTTGTATTAAGCGTTTCTCAATGTAGTATAGTGCATTCGATGCGGATTTTTAAGCTGCGTCGATCTGTGTTATCAGATTTGCGTTAGCTTAAAAATGCACCGAGATATCAACTGATATAAGTTCACACTTATATCCTCGATTTTCACCCTGAAGAATTAATTTTTTCGTTGAATAACATTGTCCATCGTCTTTGCCTTGAAAAAAGGAATCTAAAAACATCTACTTTTTGCTAAATTATTTTGAAATTTTTTGAAAAAATTTTTGTCAAAATGTTTTTGGAAGCAATGTTGAGTGTACATGGAAACTCAACATACACTCATGCATCATTTTTCAAACGATCATAACTAATTTTTGTATTAAGCGTTTCTCAATGTAGTATAGTGCATTCGATGCGGATTTTTAAGCTGCGTCGATCTGTGTTATCAGATTTGCGCTAGCTTAAAAATGCACCGAGATATCAACTGATATAAGTTCTTACTTATATCCTCGATTTTCACCCTGAAGAATTAATTTTTTCGTTGAATAACATTGTCCATCGTCTTTGCCTTGAAAAAAAGGAATCTAAAAACATCTACTTTTTGCTAAATTATTTTGAAATTTTTCGAAAAAATTTTTGTCAAAATGTTTTTGGAAGCAATGTTGAGTGTACATGGAAACTCAACATACACTAATGCATCATTTTTCAAACGATCATAATTAATTTTTGTATTAAGCGTTTCTCAATGTAGTATAATGCATTCGATGCGGATTTTTAAGCTGCGTCGATCTGTGTTATCAGATTTGCGCTAGCTTAAAAATGCACCGAGATATCAACTGATATAAGTTCACACTTATATCCTCGATTTTCACCCCGAAGAATTAATTTTTTCGTTGAATAACATTGTCCATCGTCTTTGCCTTGAAAAAAAGAATCTAAAAACATCTACTTTTTGCTAAATTATTTTGAAATTTTTCGAAAAAATTTTTGTCAAAATGTTTTTGGAAGCAATGTTGAGTGTACATGGAAACTCAACATACACTAATGCATCATTTTTCAAACGATCATAATTAATTTTTGTATTAAGCCTTTCTCAATGTAGTATAGTGCAATCGATGCGGATTTTTAAGCTGCGTCGATCTGTGTTATCAGATTTGCGCTAGCTTAAAAATGCACCGAGATATCAACTGATATAAGTTCACACTTATATCCTCGATTTTCACCCTGAAGAATTAATTTTTTCGTTGAAGAACATTGTCCATCGTCTTTGCCTTGAAAAAAAGAATCTAAAAACATCTACTTTTTGCTAAATTATTTTGAAATTTTTCGAAAAAATTTTTGTCAAAATGTTTTTGGAAGCAATGTTGAGTGTACATGGAAACTCAACATACACTAATGCATCATTTTTCAAACGATCATAATTAATTTTTGTATTGAGCGTTTCTCAATGTAGTATAGTGCATTCGATGCGGATTTTTAAGCTGCGTCGATCTGTGTTATCAGATTTGCGCTAGCTTAAAAATTCACCGAGATATCAACTGATATAAGTTCACACTTATATCCTCGATTTTCACCCTGAAGAATTAATTTTTTCGTTGAATAACATTGTCCATCGTCTTTGCCTTGAAAAAAGGAATCTAAAAACATCTACTTTCTGCTAAATTATCTTGAAATTTTTCGAAAAAATTTTTGTCAAAATGTTTTTGGAAGCAATGTTGAGTGTACATGGAAACTCAACATACACTAATGCATCATTTTTCAAACGATCATAATTAATTTTTGTATTAAGCGTTTCTCAATGTAGTATAGTGCATTCGATGCGAATTTTTAAGCTGCGTCGATCTGTGTTATCAGATTTGCGCTAGCTTAAAAATGCACCGAGATATCAACTGATATAAGTTCACACTTATATCCTCGATTTTCACCCTGAAGAACTAATTTTTTCGTTGAATAACATTGTCCATCGTCTTTGCCTTGAAAAAAAGAATCTAAAAACATCTACTTTTTGCTAAATTATTTTGAAATTTTTCGAAAAAATTTTTGTCAAAATGTTTTTGGAAGCAATGTTGAGTGTACATGGAAACTCAACATACACTAATGCATCATTTTTCAAACGATCATAATTAATTTTTGTATTAAGCGTTTCTCAATGTAGTATAGTGCATTCGATGCGGAATTTTAAGCTGCGTCGTTCTGTGTTATCAGATTTGCGCTAGCTTAAAAATGCACCGAGATATCAACTGATATAAGTTCACACATATATCCTCGATTTTCACCCTGAAGAATTAATTTTTTCGTTGAATAACATTGTCCATCGTCTTTGCCTTGAAAAAAGGAATCTAAAAACATCTACTTTTTGCTAAATTATTTTGAAATTTTTCGAAAAAATTTTTGTCAAAATGTTTTTGGAAGCAATGTTGAGTGTACATGGAAACTCAACATACACTAATGCATCATTTTTCAAACGATCATAATTAATTTTTGTATTAAGCGTTTCTCAATGTAGTATAGTGCATTCGATGCGGATTTTTAAGCTGCGTCGATCTGTGTTATCAGATTTGCGCTAGCTTAAAAATGCACCGAGATATCAACTGATATAAGTTCACACTTATATCCTCGATTTTCACCCTGAAGAATTAATTTTTTCGTTGAATAACATTGTCCATCGTCTTTGCCTTGAAAAAAGGAATCTAAAAACATCTACTTTCTGCTAAATTATTTTGAAATTTTTCGAAAAAATTTTTGTCAAAATGTTTTTGGAAGCAATGTTGAGTGTACATGGAAACTCAACATACACTAATGCATCATTTTTCAAACGATCATAACTAATTTTTGTATTAAGCGTTTCTCAATGTAGTATAGTGCATTCGATGCGGATTTTTAAGCTGCGTCGATCTGTGTTATCAGATTTGCGTTAGCTTAAAAATGCACCGAGATATCAACTGATATAAGTTCACACTTATATCCTCGATTTTCACCCTGAAGAATTAATTTTTTCGTTGAATAACATTGTCCATCGTCTTTGCCTTGAAAAAAGGAATCTAAAAACATCTACTTTTTGCTAAATTATTTTGAAATTTTTTGAAAAAATTTTTGTCAAAATGTTTTTGGAAGCAATGTTGAGTGTACATGGAAACTCAACATACACTAATGCATCAGTTTTCAAACGATCATAACTAATTTTTGTATTAAGCGTTTCTCAATGTAGTATAGTGCATTCGATGCGGATTTTTAAGCTGCGTCGATCTGTGTTATCAGATTTGCGTTAGCTTAAAAATGCACCGAGATATCAACTGATATAAGTTCACACTTATATCCTCGATTTTCACCCTGAAGAATTAATTTTTTCGTTGAATAACATTGTCCATCGTCTTTGCCTTGAAAAAAGGAATCTAAAAACATCTACTTTTTGCTAAATTATTTTGAAATTTTTTGAAAAAATTTTTGTCAAAATGTTTTTGGAAGCAATGTTGAGTGTACATGGAAACTCAACATACACTCATGCATCATTTTTCAAACGATCATAACTAATTTTTGTATTAAGCGTTTCTCAATGTAGTATAGTGCATTCGATGCGGATTTTTAAGCTGCGTCGATCTGTGTTATCAGATTTGCGCTAGCTTAAAAATGCACCGAGATATCAACTGATATAAGTTCACACTTATATCCTCGATTTTCACCCTGAAGAATTAATTTTTTCGTCGAATAACATTGTCCATCGTCTTTGCCTTGCAAAAAGGAATCTAAAAACATCTACTTTTTGCTAAATTATTTTGAAATTTTTCGAAAAAATTTTTGTCAAAATGTTTTTGGAAGCAATGTTGAGTGTACATGGAAACTCAACATACACTCATGCATCATTTTTCAAACGATCATAACTAATTTTTGTATTAAGCGTTTCTCAATTTAGTATAGTGCATTCGATGCGGATTTTTAAGCTGCGTCGATCTGTGTTATCAGATTTGCGCTAGCTTAAAAATGCACCGAGATATCAACTGATATAAGTTCACACTTATATCCTCGATTTTCACCCTGAAGAATTAATTTTTTCGTTGAATAACATTGTCCATCGTCTTTGCCTTGAAAAAAGGAATCTAAAAACATCTACTTTTTGCTAAATTATTTTGAAATTTTTCGAAAAAATTTTTGTCAAAATGTTTTTGGAAGCAATGTTGAGTGTACATGGAAACTCAACATACACTCATGCATCATTTTTCAAACGATCATAACTAATTTTTGTATTAAGCGTTTCTCAATGTAGTATAGTGCATTCGATGCGGATTTTTAAGCTGCGTCGATCTGTGTTATCAGATTTGCGCTAGCTTAAAAATGCACCGAGATATCAACTGATATAAGTTCTTACTTATATCCTCGATTTTCACCCTGAAGAATTAATTTTTTCGTTGAATAACATTGTCCATCGTCTTTGCCTTGAAAAAAGGAATCTAAAAACATTTACTTTTTGCTAAATTATTTTGAAATTTTTCGAAAGAATTTTTGTCAAAATGTTTTTGGAAGCAATGTTGAGTGTACATGGAAACTCAACATACACTAATGCATCATTTTTCAAACGATCATAACTAATTTTTGTATTAAGCGTTTCTCAATGTAGTATAGTGCATTCGATGCGGATTTTTAAGCTGCGTCGATCTGTGTTATCAGATTTGCGTTAGCTTAAAAATGCACCGAGATATCAACTGATATAAGTTCACACTTATATCCTCGATTTTCACCCTGAAGAATTAATTTTTTCGTTGAATAACATTGTCCATCGTCTTTGCCTTGCAAAAAGGAATCTAAAAACATCTACTTTTTGCTAAATTATTTTGAAATTTTTCGAAAAAATTTTTGTCAAAATGTTTTTGGAAGCAATGTTGAGTGTACATGGAAACTCAACATACACTCATGCATCATTTTTCAAACGATCATAACTAATTTTTGTATTAAGCGTTTCTCAATTTAGTATAGTGCATTCGATGCGGATTTTTAAGCTGCGTCGATCTGTGTTATCAGATTTGCGCTAGCTTAAAAATGCACCGAGATATCAACTGATATAAGTTCACACTTATATCCTCGATTTTCACCCTGAAGAATTAATTTTTTCGTTGAATAACATTGTCCATCGTCTTTGCCTTGAAAAAAGGAATCTAAAAACATCTACTTTTTGCTAAATTATTTTGAAATTTTTCGAAAAAATTTTTGTCAAAATGTTTTTGGAAGCAATGTTGAGTGTACATGGAAACTCAACATACACTCATGCATCATTTTTCAAACGATCATAACTAATTTTTGTATTAAGCGTTTCTCAATGTAGTATAGTGCATTCGATGCGGATTTTTAAGCTGCGTCGATCTGTGTTATCAGATTTGCGCTAGCTTAAAAATGCACCGAGATATCAACTGATATAAGTTCTTACTTATATCCTCGATTTTCACCCTGAAGAATTAATTTTTTCGTTGAATAACATTGTCCATCGTCTTTGCCTTGAAAAAAGGAATCTAAAAACATTTACTTTTTGCTAAATTATTTTGAAATTTTTCGAAAAAATTTTTGTCAAAATGTTTTTGGAAGCAATGTTGAGTGTACATGGAAACTCAACATACACTAATGCATCATTTTTCAAACGATCATAACTAATTTTTGTATTAAGCGTTTCTCAATGTAGTATAGTGCATTCGATGCGGATTTTTAAGCTGCGTCGATCTGTGTTATCAGATTTGCGTTAGCTTAAAAATGCACCGAGATATCAACTGATATAAGTTCACACTTATATCCTCGATTTTCACCCTGAAGAATTAATTTTTTCGTTGAATAACATTGTCCATCGTCTTTGCCTTGAAAAAAGGAATCTAAAAACATTTACTTTTTGCTAAATTATTTTGAAATTTTTCGAAAAAATTTTTGTCAATATGTTTTTGGAAGAAATGTTGAGTGTACATGGAAACTCAACATACACTAATGCATCATTGTTCAAACGATCATAACTAATTTTTGTATTATGCGTTTCTCAATGTAGTATAGTGCATTCGATGCGGATTTTCAAGCTGCGTCGATCTGTGTTATCAGATTTGCGCTAGCTTAAAAATGCACCGAGACATCAACTGATATAAGTTCACACTTATATCCTCGATTTTCACCCTGAAGAATTAATTTTTTCGTTGAATAACATTGTCCATCGTCTTTGCCTTGAAAAAAGAAATCTAAAAACATCTACTATTTGCCAAATTATTTTGAAATTTTTCGAAAAAATTTTTGTCAAAATGTTTTTGGAAGCAATGTTGAGTGTACATGGAAACTCAACATACACTAATGCATCATTTTTCAAACGATCATAACTAATTTTTGTATTAAGCGTTTCTCAATTTAGTATAGTGCATTCGATGCGGATTTTTAAGCTGCGTCGATCTGTATTATCAGATTTGCGCTAGCTGAAAAATGCACCGAGATATCAACTGATATAAGTTCACACTTATATCCTCGATTTTCACCCTGAAGAATTAATTTTTTCGTTGAATAACATTGTCCATCGTCTTTGCCTTGAAAAAAGAAATCTAAAAACATTTACTTTTTGCTAAATTATTTTGAAATTTTTCGAAAAAATTTTTGTCAAAATGTTTTTGGAAGAAATGTTGAGTGTACATGGAAACTCAACATACACTAATGCATCATTGTTCAAACGATCATAACTAATTTTTGTATTATGCGTTTCTCAATGTAGTATAGTGCATTCGATGCGGATTTTCAAGCTGCGTCGATCTGTGTTATCAGATTTGCGCTAGCTTAAAAATGCACCGAGATATCAACTGATATAAGTTCACACTTATATCCTCGATTTTCACCCTGAAGAATCAAATTTTTCGTTGAATAACATTGTCCATCGTCTTTGCCTTGAAAAAAGAAATCTAAAAACATCTACTATTTGCCAAATTATTTTGAAATTTTTCGAAAAAATTTTTGTCAAAATGTTTTTGGAAGCAATGTTGAGTGTACATGGAAACTCAACATACACTAATGCATCATTTTTCAAACGATCATAACTAATTTTTGTATTAAGCGTTTCTCAATTTAGTATAGTGCATTCAATGCGGATTTTTAAGCTGCGTCGATCTGTATTATCAGATTTGCGCTAGCTGAAAAATGCACCGAGATATCAACTGATATAAGTTCACACTTATATCCTCGATTTTCACCCTGAAGAATTAATTTTTTCGTTGAATAACATTGTCCATCGTCTTTGCCTTGAAAAAAGAAATCTAAAAACATCTACTATTTGCCAAATTATTTTGAAATTTTTCGAAAAAATTTTTGTCAAAATGTTTTTGGAAGCAATGTTGAGTGTACATGGAAACTCAACATACACTAATGCATCATTTTTCAAACGATCATAACTAATTTTTGTATTAAGCGTTTCTCAATGTAGTATAGTGCATTCGATGCGGATTTTTAAGCTGCGTCGATCTGTGTTATCAGATTTGCGCTAGCTTAAAAATGCACCGAGATATCAACTGATATAAGTTCACACTTATATCCTCGATTTTCACCCTGAAGAATTAATTTTTTCGTTGAATAACATTGTCCATCGTCTTTGCCTTGAAAAAAGGAATCTAAAAACATCTACTTTTTGCTAAATTATTCTGAAATTTTTCGAAAAAATTTTTGTCAAAATGTTTTTGGAAGCAATGTTGAGTGTACATGGAAACTCAACATACACTAATGCATCATTGTTCAAACGATCATAACTAATTTTTGTATTAAGCGTTTCTCAATGTAGTATAGTGCATTCGATGCGGATTTTTAAGCTGCGTCGATCTGTGTTATCAGATTTGCGCTAGCTTAAAAATGCACCGAGATATCAACTGATATAAGTTCTTACTTATATCCTCGATTTTCACCCTGAAGAATTAATTTTTTCGTTGAATAACATTGTCCATCGTCTTTGCCTTGAAAAAAGGAATCTAAAAACATTTACTTTTTGCTAAATTATTTTGAAATTTTTCGAAAAAATTTTTGTCAAAATGTTTTTGGAAGAAATGTTGAGTGTACATGGAAACTCAACATACACTAATGCATCATTGTTCAAACGATCATAACTAATTTTTGTATTATGCGTTTCTCAATGTAGTATAGTGCATTCGATGCGGATTTTCAAGCTGCGTCGATCTGTGTTATCAGATTTGCGCTAGCTTAAAAATGCACTGAGATATCAACTGATATATGTTCACACTTATATCCTCGATTTTCACCCTGAAGAATTAATTTTTTCGTTGAATAACATTGTCCATCGTCTTTGCCTTGAAAAAAGAAATCTAAAAACATCTACTATTTGCCAAATTATTTTGAAATTTTTCGAAAAAATTTTTGTCAAAATGTTTTTGGAAGCAATGTTGAGTGTACATGGAAACTCAACATACACTAATGCATCATTTTTCAAACGATCATAACTAATTTTTGTATTAAGCGTTTCTCAATTTAGTATAGTGCATTCGATGCGGATTTTTAAGCTGCGTCGATCTGTGTTATCAGATTTGCGCTAGCTTAAAAATGCACCGAGATATCAACTGATATAAGTTCACACTTATATCCTCGATTTTCACCCTGAAGAATTAATTTTTTCGTTGAATAACATTGTCCATCGTCTTTGCCTTGAAAAAAGAAATCTAAAAACATCTACTATTTGCCAAATTATTTTGAAATTTTTCGAAAAAATTTTTGTCAAAATGTTTTTGGAAGCAATGTTGAGTGTACATGGAAACTCAACATACACTAATGCATCATTTTTCAAACAATCATAACTAATTTTTGTATTAAGCGTTTCCCAATGTAGTATAGTGCATTCGATGCGGATTTTTAAGCTGCGTCGATCTGTATTATCAGATTTGCGCTAGCTGAAAAATGCACCGAGATATCAACTGATATAAGTTCACACTTATATCCTCGATTTTCACCCTGAAGAATTAATTTTTTCGTTGAATAACATTGTCCATCGTCTTTGCCTTGAAAAAAGAAATCTAAAAACATCTACTATTTGCCAAATTATTTTGAAATTTTTCGAAAAAATTTTTGTCAAAATGTTTTTGGAAGCAATGTTGAGTGTACATGGAAACTCAACATACACTAATGCATCATTTTTCAAACGATCATAACTAATTTTTGTATTAAGCGTTTCTCAATGTAGTATAGTGCATTCGATGCGGATTTTTAAGCTGCGTCGATCTGTGTTATCAGATTTGCGCTAGCTTAAAAATGCACCGAGATATCAACTGATATAAGTTCACACTTATATCCTCGATTTTCACCCTGAAGAATTAATTTTTTCGTTGAATAACATTGTCCATCGTCTTTGCCTTGAAAAAAGGAATCTAAAAACATCTACTTTTTGCTAAATTATTTTGAAATTTTTCGAAAAAATTTTTGTCAAAATGTTTTTGGAAGCAATGTTGAGTGTACATGGAAACTCAACATACACTCATGCATCATTTTTCAAACGATCATAACTAATTTTTGTATTAAGCGTTTCTCAATGTAGTATAGTGCATTCGATGCGGATTTTTAAGCTGCGTCGATCTGTGTTATCAGATTTGCGCTAGCTTAAAAATGCACCGAGATATCAACTGATATAAGTTCTTACTTATATCCTCGATTTTCACCCTGAAGAATTAATTTTTTCGTTGAATAACATTGTCCATCGTCTTTGCCTTGAAAAAAGGAATCTAAAAACATTTACTTTTTGCTAAATTATTTTGAAATTTTTCGAAAAAATTTTTGTCAAAATGTTTTTGGAAGCAATGTTGAGTGTACATGGAAACTCAACATACACTAATGCATCATTTTTCAAACGATCATAACTAATTTTTGTATTAAGCGTTTCTCAATGTAGTATAGTGCATTCGATGCGGATTTTTAAGCTGCGTCGATCTGTGTTATCAGATTTGCGTTAGCTTAAAAATGCACCGAGATATCAACTGATATAAGTTCTTACTTATATCCTCGATTTTCACCCTGAAGAATTAATTTTTTCGTTGAATAACAATGTCCATCGTCTTTGCCTTGAAAAAAGGAATCTAAAAACATTTACTT
Organism: Auanema rhodensis; assembly: GCA_964057225.1. Taxonomy (NCBI): domain Eukaryota; kingdom Metazoa; phylum Nematoda; class Chromadorea; order Rhabditida; family Rhabditidae; genus Auanema; species Auanema rhodense. Next base: position 1,445,583 of record OZ059895.1, read on the forward strand.
TTTGCTAAATTATTTTGAAATTTTTCGAAAAAATTTTTGTCAAAATGTTTTTGGAAGAAATGTTGAGTGTACATGGAAACTCAACATACACTAATGCATCATTGTTCAAACGATCATAACTAATTTTTGTATTATGCGTTTCTCAATGTAGTATAGTGCATTCGATGCGGATTTTCAAGCTGCGTCGATCTGTGTTATCAGATTTGCGCTAGCTTAAAAATGCACCGAGATATCAACTGATATAAGTTCACACTTATATCCTCGATTTTCACCCTGAAGAATTAATTTTTTCGTTGAATAACATTGTCCATTGTCTTTGCCTTGAAAAAAAAAATCTAAAAACATCTACTATTTGCCAAATTATTTTGAAATTTTTCGAAAAAATTTTTGTCAAAATGTTTTTGGAAGCAATGTTGAGTGTACATGGAAACTCAACATACACTAATGCATCATTTTTCAAACAATCATAACTAATTTTTGTATTAAGCGTTTCTCAATGTAGTATAGTGCATTCGATGCGGATTTTTAAGCTGCGTCGATTTGTATTATCAGATTTGCGCTAGCTGAAAAATGCACCGAGATATCAACTGATATAAGTTCACACTTATATCCTCGATTTTCACCCTGAAGAATTAATTTTTTCGTTGAATAACATTGTCCATCGTCTTTGCCTTGAAAAAAGAAATCTAAAAACATCTACTATTTGCCAAATTATTTTGAAATTTTTCGAAAAAATTTTTGTCAAAATGTTTTTGGAAGCAATGTTGAGTGTACATGGAAACTCAACATACACTAATGCATCATTTTTCAAACAATCATAACTAATTTTTGTATTAAGCGTTTCTCAATGTAGTATAGTGCATTCGATGCGGATTTTTAAGCTGCGTCGATCTGTGTTATCAGATTTGCGCTAGCTTAAAAATGCACCGAGATATCAACTGATATAAGTTCACACTTATATCCTCGATTTTCACCCTGAAGAATTAATTTTTTCGTTGAATAACATTGTCCATCGTCTTTGCCTTGAAAAAAGAAATCTAAAAACATCTACTATTTGCTAAATTATTTTGAAATTTTTCGAAAAAATTTTTGTCAAAATGTTTTTGGAAGCAATGTTGAGTGTACATGGAAACTCAACATACACTAATGCATCATTTTTCAAACGATCATAACTAATTTTTGTATTAAGCGTTTCTCAATTTAGTATAGTGCATTCGATGCGGATTTTTAAGCTGCGTCGATCTGTGTTATCAGATTTGCGCTAGCTTAAAAATGCACCGAGATATCAACTGATCTAAGTTCACACTTATATCCTCGATTTTCACCCTGAAGAATTAATTTTTTCGTTGAATAACATTGTCCATCGTCTTTGCCTTGAAAAAAGAAATCTAAAAACATCTACTATTTGCCAAATTATTTTGAAATTTTTCGAAAAAATTTTTGTCAAAATGTTTTTGGAAGCAATGTTGAGTGTACATGGAAACTCAACATACACTAATGCATCATTTTTCAAACAATCATAACTAATTTTTGTATTAAGCGTTTCTCAATGTAGTATAGTGCATTCGATGCGGATTTTTAAGCTGCGTCGATCTGTATTATCAGATTTGCGCTAGCTGAAAAATGCACCGAGATATCAACTGATATAAGTTCACACTTATATCCTCGATTTTCACCCTGAAGAATTAATTTTTTCGTTGAATAACATTGTCCATCGTCTTTGCCTTGAAAAAAGAAATCTAAAAACATCTACTATTTGCCAAATTATTTTGAAATTATTCGAAAAAATTTTTGTCAAAATGTTTTTGGAAGCAATGTTGAGTGTACATGGAAACTCAACATACACTAATGCATCATTTTTCAAACAATCATAACTAATTTTTGTATTAAGCGTTTCTCAATGTAGTATAGTGCATTCGATGCGGATTTTTAAGCTGCGTCGATCTGTATTATCAGATTTGCGCTAGCTGAAAAATGCACCGAGATATCAACTGATATAAGTTCTTACTTATATCCTCGATTTTCACCCTGAAGAATTAATTTTTTCGTTGAATAACATTGTCCATCGTCTTTGCCTTGAAAAAAGGAATCTAAAAACATTTACTTTTTGCTAAATTATTTTGAAATTTTTCGAAAAAATTTTTGTCAAAATGTTTTTGGAAGCAATGTTGAGTGTACATGGAAACTCAACATACACTAATGCATCATTTTTCAAACGATCATAACTAATTTTTGTATTAAGCGTTTCTCAATGTAGTATAGTGCATTCGATGCGGATTTTTAAGCTGCGTCGATCTGTGTTATCAGATTTGCGTTAGCTTAAAAATGCACCGAGATATCAACTGATATAAGTTCACACTTATATCCTCGATTTTCACCCTGAAGAATTAATTTTTTCGTTGAATAACATTGTCCATCGTCTTTGCCTTGAAAAAAGGAATCTAAAAACATTTACTTTTTGCTAAATTATTTTGAAATTTTTCGAAAAAATTTTTGTCAAAATGTTTTTGGAAGCAATGTTGAGTGTACATGGAAACTCAACATACACTAATGCATCATTTTTCAAACGATCATAACTAATTTTTGTATTAAGCGTTTCTCAATGTAGTATAGTGCATTCGATGCGGATTTTTAAGCTGCGTCGATCTGTGTTATCAGATTTGCGTTAGCTTAAAAATGCACCGAGATATCAACTGATATAAGTTCACACTTATATCCTCGATTTTCACCCTGAAGAATTAATTTTTTCGTTGAATAACATTGTCCATCGTCTTTGCCTTGAAAAAAGGAATCTAAAAACATCTACTTTTTGCTAAATTATTTTGAAATTTTTCGAAAAAATTTTTGTCAAAATGTTTTTGGAAGCAATGTTGAGTGTACATGGAAACTCAACATACACTCATGCATCATTTTTCAAACGATCATAACTAATTTTTGTATTAAGCGTTTCTCAATGTAGTATAGTGCATTCGATGCGGATTTTTCAGCTGCGTCGATCTGTGTTATCAGATTTGCGCTAGCTTAAAAATGCACCGAGATATCAACTGATATAAGTTCTTACATATATCCTCGATTTTCACCCTGAAGAATTAATTTTTTCGTTGAATAACATTGTCCATCGTCTTTGCCTTGAAAAAAGGAATCTAAAAACATTTACTTTTTGCTAAATTATTTTGAAATTTTTCGAAAAAATTTTTGTCAAAATGTTTTTGGAAGAAATGTTGAGTGTACATGGGAACTCAACATACACTAATGCATCATTGTTCAAACGATCATAACTAATTTTTGTATTATGCGTTTCTCAATGTAGTATAGTGCATTCGATGCGGATTTTCAAGCTGCGTCGATCTGTGTTATCAGATTTGCGCTAGCTTAAAAATGCACCGAGATATCAACTGATATAAGTTCACACTTATATCCTCGATTTTCACCCTGAAGAATTAATTTTTTCGTTGAATAACATTGTCCATCGTCTTTGCCTTGAAAAAAGAAATCTAAAAACATCTACTATTTGCCAAATTATTTTGAAATTTTTCGAAAAAATTTTTGTCAAAATGTTTTTGGAAGCAATGTTGAGTGTACATGGAAACTCAACATACACTAATGCATCATTTTTTAAACAATCATAACTAATTTTTGTATTAAGCGTTTCTCAATTTAGTATAGTGCATTCGATGCGGATTTTTAAGCTGCGTCGATCTGTGTTATCAGATTTGCGCTAGCTTAAAAATGCACCGAGATATCAACTGATATAAGTTCACACTTATATCCTCGATTTTCACCCTGAAGAATTAATTTTTTCGTTGAATAACATTGTCCATCGTCTTTGCCTTGAAAAAAGAAATCTAAAAACATCTACTATTTGCCAAATTATTTTGAAATTTTTCGAAAAAATTTTTGTCAAAATGTTTTTGGAAGCAATGTTGAGTGTACATGGAAACTCAACATACACTAATGCATCATTTTTTAAACAATCATAACTAATTTTTGTATTAAGCGTTTCTCAATGTAGTATAGTGCATTCGATGCGGATTTTTAAGCTGCGTCGATCTGTGTTATCAGATTTGCGCTAGCTTAAAAATGCACCGAGATATCAACTGATATAAGTTCTTACTTATATCCTCGATTTTCACCCTGAAGAATTAATTTTTTCGTTGAATAACATTGTCCATCGTCTTTGCCTTGAAAAAAGGAATCTAAAAACATTTACTTTTTGCTAAATTATTTTGAAATTTTTCGAAAAAATTTTTGTCAAAATGTTTTTGGAAGCAATGTTGAGTGTACATGGAAACTCAACATACACTAATGCATCATTTTTCAAACGATCATAACTAATTTTTGTATTAAGCGTTTCTCAATTTAGTATAGTGCATTCGATGCGGATTTTTAAGCTGCGTCGATCTGTGTTATCAGATTTGCGCTAGCTTAAAAATGCACCGAGATATCAACTGATATAAGTTCACACTTATATCCTCGATTTTCACCCTGAAGAATTAATTTTTTCGTTGAATAACATTGTCCATCGTCTTTGCCTTGAAAAAAGAAATCTAAAAACATCTACTATTTGCCAAATTATTTTGAAATTTTTCGAAAAAATTTTTGTCAAAATGTTTTTGGAAGCAATGTTGAGTGTACATGGAAACTCAACATACACTAATGCATCATTTTTTAAACAATCATAACTAATTTTTGTATTAAGCGTTTCTCAATGTAGTATAGTGCATTCGATGCGGATTTTTAAGCTGCGTCGATCTGTGTTATCAGATTTGCGCTAGCTTAAAAATGCACCGAGATATCAACTGATATAAGTTCTTACTTATATCCTCGATTTTCACCCTGAAGAATTAATTTTTTCGTTGAATAACATTGTCCATCGTCTTTGCCTTGAAAAAAGGAATCTAAAAACATTTACTTTTTGCTAAATTATTTTGAAATTTTTCGAAAAAATTTTTGTCAAAATGTTTTTGGAAGCAATGTTGAGTGTACATGGAAACTCAACATACACTAATGCATCATTTTTCAAACGATCATAACTAATTTTTGTATTAAGCGTTTCTCAATGTAGTATAGTGCATTCGATGCGGATTTTTAAGCTGCGTCGATCTGTGTTATCAGATTTGCGTTAGCTTAAAAATGCACCGAGATATCAACTGATATAAGTTCACACTTATATCCTCGATTTTCACCCTGAAGAATTAATTTTTTCGTTGAATAACATTGTCCATCGTCTTTGCCTTGAAAAAAGGAATCTAAAAACATCTACTTTTTGCTAAATTATTTTAAAATTTTTCGAAAAAATTTTTGTCAAAATGTTTTTGGAAGCAATGTTGAGTGTACATGGAAACTCAACATACACTAATGCATCATTTTTCAAACGATCATAACTAATTTTTGTATTAAGCGTTTCTCAATGTAGTATAGTGCATTCGATGCGGATTTTTAAGCTGCGTCGATCTGTGTTATCAGATTTGCGTTAGCTTAAAAATGCACCGAGATATCAACTGATATAAGTTCTTACTTATATCCTCGATTTTCACCCTGAAGAATTAATTTTTTCGTTGAATAACATTGTCCATCGTCTTTGCCTTGAAAAAAGGAATCTAAAAACATTTACTTTTTGTTAAATTATTTTGAAATTTTTCGAAAAAATTTTTGTCAAACGGTTTTTGGAAGAAATGTTGAGTGTACATGGAAACTCAACATACACTAATGCATCATTGTTCAAACGATCATAACTAATTTTTGTATTATGCGTTTCTCAATGTAGTATAGTGCATTCGATGCGGATTTTCAAGCTGCGTCGATCTGTGTTATCAGATTTGCGCTAGCTTAAAAATGCACCGAGATATCAACTGATATAAGTTCTTACTTATATCCTCGATTTTCACCCTGAAGAATTAATTTTTTCGTTGAATAACATTCTCCATCGTCTTTGCCTTGAAAAAAGGAATCTAAAAACATCTACTTTTTGCTAAATTATTTTGAAATTTTTCGAAAAAATTTTTGTCAAAATGTTTTTGGAAGCAATGTTGAGTGTACATGGAAACTCAACATACACTAATGCATCATTTTTCAAACGATCATAACTAATTTTTGTATTAAGCGTTTCTCAATGTAGTATAGTGCATTCGATGCGGATTTTTAAGCTGCGTCGATCTGTGTTATCAGATTTGCGCTAGCTTAAAAATGCACCGAGATATCAACTGATATAAGTTCTTACTTATATCCTCGATTTTCACCCTGAAGAATTAATTTTTTCGTTGAATAACATTGTCCATCGTCTTTGCCTTGAAAAAAAGGAATCTAAAAACATCTACTTTTTGCTAAATTATTTTGAAATTTTTCGAAAAAATTTTTGTCAAAATGTTTTTGGAAGCAATGTTGAGTGTTCATGGAAACTCAACATACACTAATGCATCATTTTTCAAACGATCATAACTAATTTTTGTATTAAGCGTTTCTCAATGTAGTATAGTGCATTCGATGCGGATTTTTAAGCTGCGTCGATCTGTGTTATCAGATTTGCGCTAGCTTAAAAATGCACCGAGATATCAACTGATATAAGTTCTTACTTATATCCTCGATTTTCACCCTGAAGAATTAATTTTTTCGTTGAATAACATTGTCCATCGTCTTTGCCTTGAAAAAAGGAATCTAAAAACATCTACTTTTTGCTAAATTATTTTGAAATTTTTCGAAAAAATTTTTGTCAAAATGTTTTTGGAAGCAATGTTGAGTGTACATGGAAACTCAACATACACTAATGCATCATTTTTCAAACAATCATAACTAATTTTTGTATTAAGCGTTTCTCAATGTAGTATAGTGCATTCGATGCGGATTTTTAAGCTGCGTCGATCTGTGTTATCAGATTTGCGCTAGCTTAAAAATGCACCGAGATATCAACTGATATAAGTTCTTACTTATATCCTCGATTTTCACCCTGAAGAATTAATTTTTTCGTTGAATAACATTGTCCATCGTCTTTGCCTTGAAAAAAAGGAATCTAAAAACATCTACTTTTTGCTAAATTATTTTGAAATTTTTCGAAAAAATTTTTGTCAAAATGTTTTTGGAAGCAATGTTGAGTGTTCATGGAAACTCAACATACACTAATGCATCATTTTTCAAACGATCATAACTAATTTTTGTATTAAGCGTTTCTCAATGTAGTATAGTGCATTCGATGCGGATTTTTAAGCTGCGTCGATCTGTGTTATCAGATTTGCGCTAGCTTAAAAATGCACCGAGATATCAACTGATATAAGTTCACACTTATATCCTCGATTTTCACCCTGAAGAATTAATTTTTTCGTTGAATAACATTGTCCATCGTCTTTGCCTTGAAAAAAGGAATCTAAAAACATCTACTTTTTGCTAAATTATTTTGAAATTTTTCGAAAAAATTTTTGTCAAAATGTTTTTGGAAGCAATGTTGAGTGTTCATGGAAACTCAACATACACTAATGCATCATTTTTCAAACGATCATAACTAATTTTTGTATCAAGCGTTTCTCAATGTAGTAAAGTGCATTCGATGCGGATTTTTAAGCTGCGTCGATCTGTGTTATCAGATTTGCGCTAGCTTAAAAATGCACCGAGATATCAACTGATATAAGTTCTTACTTATATCCTCGATTTTCACCCTGAAGAATTAATTTTTTCGTTGAATAACATTGTCCATCGTCTTTGCCTTGAAAAAAGGAATCTAAAAACATTTACTTTTTGCTAAATTATTTTGAAATTTTTCGAAAAAATTTTTGTCAAAATGTTTTTGGAAGCAATGTTGAGTGTACATGGAAACTCAACATACACTAATGCATCATTTTTCAAACGATCATAACTAATTTTTGTATTAAGCGTTTCTCAATGTAATATAGTGCATTCGATGCGGATTTTTAAGCTGCGTCGATCTGTGTTATCAGATTTGCGTTAGCTTAAAAATGCACCGAGATATCAACTGATATAAGTTCACACTTATATCCTCGATTTTCACCCTGAAGAATTAATTTTTTCGTTGAATAACATTGTCCATCGTCTTTGCCTTGAAAAAAGGAATCTAAAAACATCTACTTTTTGCTAAATTATTTTAAAATTTTTCGAAAAAATTTTTGTCAAAATGTTTTTGGAAGCAATGTTGAGTGTACATGGAAACTCAACATACACTAATGCATCATTTTTCAAACGATCATAACTAATTTTTGTATTAAGCGTTTCTCAATGTAGTATAGTGCATTCGATGCGGATTTTTAAGCTGCGTCGATCTGTGTTATCAGATTTGCGTTAGCTTAAAAATGCACCGAGATATCAACTGATATAAGTTCACACTTATATCCTCGATTTTCACCCTGAAGAATTAATTTTTTCGTTGAATAACATTGTCCATCGTCTTTGCCTTGAAAAAAGGAATCTAAAAACATCTACTTTTTGCTAAATTATTTTGAAATTTTTCGAAAAAATTTTTGTCAAAATGTTTTTGGAAGCAATGTTGAGTGTACATGGAAACTCAACATACACTCATGCATCATTTTTCAAACGATCATAACTAATTTTTGTATTAAGCGTTTCTCAATGTAGTATAGTGCATTCGATGCGGATTTTTAAGCTGCGTCGATCTGTGTTATCAGATTTGCGCTAGCTTAAAAATGCACCGAGATATCAACTGATATAAGTTCTTACATATATCCTCGATTTTCACCCTGAAGAATTAATTTTTTCGTTGAATAACATTGTCCATCGTTTTTGCCTTGAAAAAAGGAATCTAAAAACATTTACTTTTTGCTAAATTATTTTGAAATTTTTCGAAAAAATTTTTGTCAAACGGTTTTTGGAAGAAATGTTGAGTGTACATGGAAACTCAACATACACTAATGCATCATTGTTCAAACGATCATAACTAATTTTTGTATTATGCGTTTCTCAATGTAGTATAGTGCATTCGATGCGGATTTTCAAGCTGCGTCGATCTGTGTTATCAGATTTGCGCTAGCTTAAAAATGCACCGAGATATCAACTGATATAAGTTCACACTTATATCCTCGATTTTCACCCTGAAGAATTAATTTTTTCGTTGAATAACATTGTCCATCGTCTTTGCCTTGAAAAAAGAAATCTAAAAACATCTACTATTTGCCAAATTATTTTGAAATTTTTCGAAAAAATTTTTGTCAAAATGTTTTTGGAAGCAATGTTGAGTGTACATGGAAACTCAACATACACTAATGCATCATTTTTCAAACGATCATAATTAATTTTTGTATTAAGCGTTTCTCAATGTAGTATAGTGCATTCGATGCGGATTTTTAAGCTGCGTCGATCTGTGTTATCAGATTTGCGCTAGCTTAAAAATGCACCGAGATATCAACTGATATAAGTTCTTACTTATATCCTCGATTTTCACCCTGAAGAATTAATTTTTTCGTTGAATAACATTGTCCATCGTCTTTGCCTTGAAAAAAAGGAATCTAAAAACATCTACTTTTTGCTAAATTATTTTGAAATTTTTCGAAAAAATTTTTGTCAAAATGTTTTTGGAAGCAATGTTGAGTGTTCATGGAAACTCAACATACACTAATGCATCATTTTTCAAACGATCATAACTAATTTTTGTATTAAGCGTTTCTCAATGTAGTATAGTGCATTCGATGCGGATTTTTAAGCTGCGTCGATCTGTGTTATCAGATTTGCGCTAGCTTAAAAATGCACCGAGATATCAACTGATATAAGTTCACACTTATATCCTCGATTTTCACCCTGAAGAATTAATTTTTTCGTTGAATAACATTGTCCATCGTCTTTGCCTTGAAAAAAGGAATCTAAAAACATCTACTTTTTGCTAAATTATTTTGAAATTTTTCGAAAAATTTTTGTCAAAATGTTTTTGGAAGCAATGTTGAGTGTACATGGAAACTCAACATACACTAATGCATCATTTTTCAAACGATCATAACTAATTTTTGTATTAAGCGTTTCTCAATGTAGTATAGTGCATTCGATGCGAATTTTTAAGCTGCGTCGATCTGTGTTATCAGATTTGCGCTAGCTTAAAAATGCAGCGAGATATCAACTGATATAAGTTCTTACTTATATCCTCGATTTTCACCCTGAAGAATTAATTTTTTCGTTGAATAACATTGTCCATCGTCTTTGCCTTGAAAAAAGGAATCTAAAAACATCTACTTTTTGCTAAATTATTTTGAAATTTTTCGAAAAAATTTTTGTCAAAATGTTTTTGGAAGCAATGTTGAGTGTACATGGAAACTCAACATACACTAATGCATCATTTTTCAAACAATCATAACTAATTTTTGTATTAAGCGTTTCTCAATGTAGTAAAGTGCATTCGATGCGGATTTTTAAGCTGCGTCGATCTGTGTTATCAGATTTGCGCTAGCTTAAAAATGCAGCGAGATATCAACTGATATAAGTTCTTACTTATATCCTCGATTTTCACCCTGAAGAATTAATTTTTTCGTTGAATAACATTGTCCATCGTCTTTGCCTTGAAAAAAGGAATCTAAAAACATTTACTCTTTGCTAAATTATTTTGAAATTTTTCGAAAAAATTTTTGTCAAAATGTTTTTGGAAGCAATGTTGAGTGTACATGGAAACTCAACATACACTAATGCATCATTTTTCAAACGATCATAACTAATTTTTGTATTAAGCGTTTCTCAATGTAGTATAGTGCATTCGATGCGGATTTTTAAGCTGCGTCGATCTGTGTTATCAGATTTGCGCTAGCTTAAAAATGCACCGAGATATCAACTGATAAAAGTTCACACTTATATCCTCGATTTTCACCCTGAAGAATTAATTTTTTCGTTGAATAACATTGTCCATCGTCTTTGCCTTGAAAAAAGGAATCTAAAAACATCTACTTTTTGCTAAATTATTTTGAAATTTTTCGAAAAAATTTTTGTCAAAATGTTTTTGGAAGCAATGTTGAGTGTTCATGGAAACTCAACATACACTAATGCATCATTTTTCAAACGATCATAACTAATTTTTGTATCAAGCGTTTCTCAATGTAGTATAGTGCATTAGATGCGGATTTTTAAGCTGCGTCGATCTGTGTTATCAGATTTGCGCTAGCTTAAAAATGCACCGAGATATCAACTGATATAAGTTCACACTTATATCCTCGATTTTCACCCTGAAGAATTAATTTTTTCGTTGAATAACATTGTCCATCGTCTTTGCCTTGAAAAAAGGAATCTAAAAACATCTACTTTTTGCTAAATTATTTTGAAATTTTTCGAAAAATTTTTGTCAAAATGTTTTTGGAAGCAATGTTGAGTGTACATGGAAACTCAACATACACTAATGCATCATTTTTCAAACGATCATAACTAATTTTTGTATTAAGCGTTTCTCAATGTAGTATAGTGCATTCGATGCGGATTTTTAAGCTGCGTCGATCTGTGTTATCAGATTTGCGCTAGCTTAAAAATGCAGCGAGATATCAACTGATATAAGTTCTTACTTATATCCTCGATTTTCACCCTGAAGAATTAATTTTTTCGTTGAATAACATTGTCCATCGTCTTTGCCTTGAAAAAAAGGAATCTAAAAACATCTACTTTTTGCTAAATTATTTTGAAATTTTTCGAAAAAATTTTTGTCAAAATGTTTTTGGAAGCAATGTTGAGTGTTCATGGAAACTCAACATACACTAATGCATCATTTTTCAAACGATCATAACTAATTTTTGTATTAAGCGTTTCTCAATGTAGTATAGTGCATTCGATGCGGATTTTTAAGCTGCGTCGATCTGTGTTATCAGATTTGCGCTAGCTTAAAAATGCACCGAGATATCAACTGATATAAGTTCACACTTTTATCCTCGATTTTCACCCTGAAGAATTAATTTTTTCGTTGAATAACATTGTCCATCGTCTTTGCCTTGAAAAAAGAAATCTAAAAACATCTACTATTTGCCAAATTATTTTGAAATTTTTCGAAAAAATTTTTGTCAAAATGTTTTTGGAAGCAATGTTGAGTGTACATGGAAACTCAACATACACTAATGCATCATTTTTTAAACAATCATAACTAATTTTTGTATTAAGCGTTTCTCAATGTAGTATAGTGCATTCGATGCGGATTTTTAAGCTGCGTCGATCTGTGTTATCAGATTTGCGCTAGCTTAAAAATGCACCGAGATATCAACTGATATAAGTTCTTACTTATATCCTCGATTTTCACCCTGAAGAATTAATTTTTTCGTTGAATAACATTGTCCATCGTCTTTGCCTTGAAAAAAGGAATCTAAAAACATTTACTTTTTGCTAAATTATTTTGAAATTTTTCGAAAAAATTTTTGTCAAAATGTTTTTGGAAGCAATGTTGAGTGTACATGGAAACTCAACATACACTAATGCATCATTTTTCAAACGATCATAACTAATTTTTGTATTAAGCGTTTCTCAATGTAGTATAGTGCATTCGATGCGGATTTTTAAGCTGCGTCGATCTGTGTTATCAGATTTGCGTTAGCTTAAAAATGCACCGAGATATCAACTGATATAAGTTCACACTTATATCCTCGATTTTCACCCTGAAGAATTAATTTTTTCGTTGAATAACATTGTCCATCGTCTTTGCCTTGAAAAAAGGAATCTAAAAACATCTACTTTTTGCTAAATTATTTTGAAATTTTTCGAAAAAATTTTTGTCAAAATGTTTTTGGAAGCAATGTTGAGTGTACATGAAAACTCAACATACACTCATGCATCATTTTTCAAACGATCATAACTAATTTTTGTATTAAGCGTTTCTCAATGTAGTATAGTGCATTCGATGCGGATTTTTAAGCTGCGTCGATCTGTGTTATCAGATTTGCGCTAGCTTAAAAATGCACCGAGATATCAACTGATATAAGTTCACACTTATATCCTCGATTTTCACCCTGAAGAATTAATTTTTTCGTTGAATAACATTGTCCATCGTCTTTGCCTTGAAAAAAGAAATCTAAAAACATCTACTATTTGCCAAATTATTTTGAAATTTTTCGAAAAATATTTTGTCAAAATGTTTTTGGAAGCAATGTTGAGTGTACATGGAAACTCAACATACACTAATGCATCATTTTTCAAACGATCATAACTAATTTTTGTATTAAGCGTTTCTCAATTTAGTATAGTGCATTCGATGCGGATTTTTAAGCTGCGTCGATCTGTGTTATCAGATTTGCGCTAGCTTAAAAATGCACCGAGATATCAACTGATATAAGTTCACACTTATATCCTCGATTTTCACCCTGAAGAATTAATTTTTTCGTTGAATAACATTGTCCATCGTCTTTGCCTTGAAAAAAGAAATCTAAAAACATCTACTATTTGCCAAATTATTTTGAAATTTTTCGAAAAATATTTTGTCAAAATGTTTTTGGAAGCAATGTTGAGTGTACATGGAAACTCAACATACACTAATGCATCATTTTTCAAACGATCATAACTAATTTTTGTATTAAGCGTTTCTCAATTTAGTATAGTGCATTCGATGCGGATTTTTAAGCTGCGTCGATCTGTGTTATCAGATTTGCGCTAGCTTAAAAATGCACCGAGATATCAACTGATATAAGTTCACACTTATATCCTCGATTTTCACCCTGAAGAATTAATTTTTTCGTTGAATAACATTGTCCATCGTCTTTGCCTTGAAAAAAGAAATCTAAAAACATCTACTATTTGCCAAATTATTTTGAAATTTTTCGAAAAAATTTTTGTCAAAATGTTTTTGGAAGCAATGTTGAGTGTACATGGAAACTCAACATACACTAATGCATCATTTTTCAAACAATCATAACTAATTTTTGTATTAAGCGTTTCTCAATGTAGTATAGTGCATTCGATGCGGCTTTTTAAGCTGCGTCGATCTGTGTTATCAGATTTGCGCTAGCTTAAAAATGCACCGAGATATCAACTGATATAAGTTCTTACTTATATCCTCGATTTTCACCCTGAAGAATTAATTTTTTCGTTGAAAAACATTGTCCATCGTCTTTGCCTTGAAAAAAGGAATCTAAAAACATTTACTTTTTGCTAAATTATTTTGAAATTTTTCGAAAAAATTTTTGTCAAAATGTTTTTGGAAGCAATGTTGAGTGTACATGGAAACTCAACATACACTAATGCATCATTTTTCAAACGATCATAACTAATTTTTGTATTAAGCGTTTCTCAATTTAGTATAGTGCATTCGATGCGGATTTTTAAGCTGCGTCGATCTGTGTTATCAGATTTGCGCTAGCTTAAAAATGCACCGAGATATCAACTGATATAAGTTCACACTTATATCCTCGATTTTCACCCTGAAGAATTAATTTTTTCGTTGAATAACATTGTCCATCGTCTTTGCCTTGAAAAAAGAAATCTAAAAACATCTACTATTTGCCAAATTATTTTGAAATTTTTCGAAAAATATTTTGTCAAAATGTTTTTGGAAGCAATGTTGAGTGTACATGGAAACTCAACATACACTAATGCATCATTTTTCAAACGATCATAACTAATTTTTGTATTAAGCGTTTCTCAATTTAGTATAGTGCATTCGATGCGGATTTTTAAGCTGCGTCGATCTGTGTTATCAGATTTGCGCTAGCTTAAAAATGCACCGAGATATCAACTGATATAAGTTCACACTTATATCCTCGATTTTCACCCTGAAGAATTAATTTTTTCGTTGAATAACATTGTCCATCGTCTTTGCCTTGAAAAAAGAAATCTAAAAACATCTACTATTTGCCAAATTATTTTGAAATTTTTCGAAAAAATTTTTGTCAAAATGTTTTTGGAAGCAATGTTGAGTGTACATGGAAACTCAACATACACTAATGCATCATTTTTCAAACAATCATAACTAATTTTTGTATTAAGCGTTTCTCAATGTAGTATAGTGCATTCGATGCGGCTTTTTAAGCTGCGTCGATCTGTGTTATCAGATTTGCGCTAGCTTAAAAATGCACCGAGATATCAACTGATATAAGTTCTTACTTATATCCTCGATTTTCACCCTGAAGAATTAATTTTTTCGTTGAAAAACATTGTCCATCGTCTTTGCCTTGAAAAAAGGAATCTAAAAACATTTACTTTTTGCTAAATTATTTTGAAATTTTTCGAAAAAATTTTTGTCAAAATGTTTTTGGAAGCAATGTTGAGTGTACATGGAAACTCAACATACACTAATGCATCATTTTTCAAACGATCATAACTAATTTTTGTATTAAGCGTTTCTCAATGTAGTATAGTGCATTCGATGCGGATTTTTAAGCTGCGTCGATCTGTGTTATCAGATTTGCGTTAGCTTAAAAATGCACCGAGATATCAACTGATATAAGTTCACACTTATATCCTCGATTTTCACCCTGAAGAATTAATTTTTTCGTTGAATAACATTGTCCATCGTCTTTGCCTTGAAAAAAGGAATCTAAAAACATCTACTTTTTGCTAAATTATTTTGAAATTTTTCGAAAAAATTTTTGTCAAAATGTTTTTGGAAGCAATGTTGAGTGTACATGGAAACTCAACATACACTCATGCATCATTTTTCAAACGATCATAACTAATTTTTGTATTAAGCGTTTCTCAATGTAGTATAGTGCATTCGATGCGGATTTTTAAGCTGCGTCGATCTGTGTTATCAGATTTGCGCTAGCTTAAAAATGCACCGAGATATCAACTGATATAAGTTCACACTTATATCCTCGATTTTCACCCTGAAGAATTAAATTTTTCGTTGAATAACATTGTCCATCGTCTTTGCCTTGAAAAAAGGAATCTAAAAACATCTACGTTTCGCTAAATTATTTTGAAATTTTTCGAAAAAATTTTTGTCAAAATGTTTTTGGAAGCAATGTTGAGTGTACATGGAAACTCAACATACACTAATGCATCATTTTTCAAACGATCATAACTAATTTTTGTATTAAGCGTTTCTCAATTTAGTATAGTGCATTCGATGCGGATTTTTAAGCTGCGTCGATCTGTGTTATCAGATTTGCGCTAGCTTAAAAATGCACCGAGATATCAACTGATATAAGTTCACACTTATATCCTCGATTTTCACCCTGAAGAATTAATTTTTTCGTTGAATAACATTGTCCATCGTCTTTGCCTTGAAAAAAGAAATCTAAAAACATCTACTATTTGCCAAATTATTTTGAAATTTTTCGAAAAAATTTTTGTCAAAATGTTTTTGGAAGCAATGTTGAGTGTACATGGAAACTCAACATACACTAATGCATCATTTTTCAAACAATCATAACTAATTTTTGTATTAAGCGTTTCTCAATGTAGTATAGTGCATTCGATGCGGCTTTTTAAGCTGCGTCGATCTGTGTTATCAGATTTGCGCTAGCTTAAAAATGCACCGAGATATCAACTGATATAAGTTCTTACTTATATCCTCGATTTTCACCCTGAAGAATTAATTTTTTCGTTGAAAAACATTGTCCATCGTCTTTGCCTTGAAAAAAGGAATCTAAAAACATTTACTTTTTGCTAAATTATTTTGAAATTTTTCGAAAAAATTTTTGTCAAAATGTTTTTGGAAGCAATGTTGAGTGTACATGGAAACTCAACATACACTAATGCATCATTTTTCAAACGATCATAACTAATTTTTGTATTAAGCGTTTCTCAATTTAGTATAGTGCATTCGATGCGGATTTTTAAGCTGCGTCGATCTGTGTTATCAGATTTGCGCTAGCTTAAAAATGCACCGAGATATCAACTGATATAAGTTCACACTTATATCCTCGATTTTCACCCTGAAGAATTAATTTTTTCGTTGAATAACATTGTCCATCGTCTTTGCCTTGAAAAAAGAAATCTAAAAACATCTACTATTTGCCAAATTATTTTGAAATTTTTCGAAAAATATTTTGTCAAAATGTTTTTGGAAGCAATGTTGAGTGTACATGGAAACTCAACATACACTAATGCATCATTTTTCAAACGATCATAACTAATTTTTGTATTAAGCGTTTCTCAATTTAGTATAGTGCATTCGATGCGGATTTTTAAGCTGCGTCGATCTGTGTTATCAGATTTGCGCTAGCTTAAAAATGCACCGAGATATCAACTGATATAAGTTCACACTTATATCCTCGATTTTCACCCTGAAGAATTAATTTTTTCGTTGAATAACATTGTCCATCGTCTTTGCCTTGAAAAAAGAAATCTAAAAACATCTACTATTTGCCAAATTATTTTGAAATTTTTCGAAAAAATTTTTGTCAAAATGTTTTTGGAAGCAATGTTGAGTGTACATGGAAACTCAACATACACTAATGCATCATTTTTCAAACAATCATAACTAATTTTTGTATTAAGCGTTTCTCAATGTAGTATAGTGCATTCGATGCGGCTTTTTAAGCTGCGTCGATCTGTGTTATCAGATTTGCGCTAGCTTAAAAATGCACCGAGATATCAACTGATATAAGTTCTTACTTATATCCTCGATTTTCACCCTGAAGAATTAATTTTTTCGTTGAAAAACATTGTCCATCGTCTTTGCCTTGAAAAAAGGAATCTAAAAACATTTACTTTTTGCTAAATTATTTTGAAATTTTTCGAAAAAATTTTTGTCAAAATGTTTTTGGAAGCAATGTTGAGTGTACATGGAAACTCAACATACACTAATGCATCATTTTTCAAACGATCATAACTAATTTTTGTATTAAGCGTTTCTCAATGTAGTATAGTGCATTCGATGCGGATTTTTAAGCTGCGTCGATCTGTGTTATCAGATTTGCGTTAGCTTAAAAATGCACCGAGATATCAACTGATATAAGTTCACACTTATATCCTCGATTTTCACCCTGAAGAATTAATTTTTTCGTTGAATAACATTGTCCATCGTCTTTGCCTTGAAAAAAGGAATCTAAAAACATCTACTTTTTGCTAAATTATTTTGAAATTTTTCGAAAAAATTTTTGTCAAAATGTTTTTGGAAGCAATGTTGAGTGTACATGGAAACTCAACATACACTCATGCATCATTTTTCAAACGATCATAACTAATTTTTGTATTAAGCGTTTCTCAATGTAGTATAGTGCATTCGATGCGGATTTTTAAGCTGCGTCGATCTGTGTTATCAGATTTGCGCTAGCTTAAAAATGCACCGAGATATCAACTGATATAAGTTCACACTTATATCCTCGATTTTCACCCTGAAGAATTAAATTTTTCGTTGAATAACATTGTCCATCGTCTTTGCCTTGAAAAAAGGAATCTAAAAACATCTACGTTTCGCTAAATTATTTTGAAATTTTTCGAAAAAATTTTTGTCAAAATGTTTTTGGAAGCAATGTTGAGTGTACATGGAAACTCAACATACACTAATGCATCATTTTTCAAACGATCATAACTAATTTTTGTATTAAGCGTTTCTCAATTTAGTATAGTGCATTCGATGCGGATTTTTAAGCTGCGTCGATCTGTGTTATCAGATTTGCGCTAGCTTAAAAATGCACCGAGATATCAACTGATATAAGTTCACACTTATATCCTCGATTTTCACCCTGAAGAATTAATTTTTTCGTTGAATAACATTGTCCATCGTCTTTGCCTTGAAAAAAGAAATCTAAAAACATCTACTATTTGCCAAATTATTTTGAAATTTTTCGAAAAAATTTTTGTCAAAATGTTTTTGGAAGCAATGTTGAGTGTACATGGAAACTCAACATACACTAATGCATCATTTTTCAAACAATCATAACTAATTTTTGTATTAAGCGTTTCTCAATGTAGTATAGTGCATTCGATGCGGATTTTTAAGCTGCGTCGATCTGTGTTATCAGATTTGCGCTAGCTTAAAAATGCACCGAGATATCAACTGATATAAGTTCTTACTTATATCCTCGATTTTCACCCTGAAGAATTAATTTTTTCGTTGAATAACATTGTCCATCGTCTTTGCCTTGAAAAATGGAATCTAAAAACATCTACTTTTTGCTAAATTATTTTGAAATTTTTCGAAAAAATTTTTGTCAAAATGTTTTTGGAAGCAATGTTGAGTGTACATGGAAACTCAACATACACTAATGCATCATTTTTCAAACGATTATAACTAATTTTTGTATCAAGCGTTTCTCAATGTAGTATAGTGCATTCGATGCGGATTTTTAAGCTGCGTCGATCTGTGTTATCAGATTTGCGCTAGCTTAAAAATGCACCGAGATATCAACTTTTATAAGTTCACACTTATATCCTCGATTTTCACCCTGAAGAATTAATTTTTTCGTTGAATAACATTGTCCATCGTCTTTGCCTTAAAAAATGAAATCTAAAAACATCTTTTTTTTGCTAAATTATTTTGAAATTTTTCGAAAAAATTTTTGTCAAAATGTTTTTGGAAGCAATGTTGAGTGTACATGGAAACTCAACATACACTAATGCATCATTTTTCAAACGATTATAACTAATTTTTGTATCAAGCGTTTCTCAATGTAGTATAGTGCATTCGATGCGGATTTTTAAGCTGCGTCGATCTGTGTTATCAGATTTGCGCTAGCTTAAAAATGCACCGAGATATCAACTTTTATAAGTTCACACTTATATCCTCGATTTTCACCCTGAAGAATTAATTTTTTCGTTGAATAACATTGTCCATCGTCTTTGCCTTGAAAAATGAAATCTAAAAACATCTACTTTTTGCTAAATTATTTTGAAATTTTTCGAAAAAATTTTTGTCAAAATGTTTTTGGAAGCAATGTTGAGTGTACATGGAAACTCAACATACACTAATGCATCATTTTTTAAACGATCATAACTAATTTTTGTATTGAGCGTTCTTCAATGTAGTATAGTGCATTCGATGCGGATTTTCAAGCTGCGTCGATCTGTGTTATCAGATTTGCGCTAGCTTAAAAATGCACCGAGATATCAACTTTTATAAGTTCACACTTATATCCTCGATTTTCACCCTGAAGAATTAATTTTTTCGTTGAATAACATTGTCCATCGTCTTTGCCTTGAAAAATGAAATCTAAAAACATCTACTTTTTGCTAAATTATTTTGAAATTTTTCGAAAAAATTTTTGTCAAAATGTTTTTGGAAGCAATGTTGAGTGTACATGGAAACTCAACATACACTAATGCATCATTTTTTAAACGATCATAACTAATTTTTGTATTGAGCGTTCTTCAATGTAGTATAGTGCATTCGATGCGGATTTTCAAGCTGCGTCGATCTGTGTTATCAGATTTGCGCTAGCTTAAAAATGCACCGAGATATCAACTGATATAAGTTCACACATATATACCCGATTTTCACCCTGAAGAATTAATTTTTTCGTTGAATAACATTGTCCATCGTCTTTGCCTTGAAAAAAGGAATCTAAAAACGTCTACTTTTTGCTAAATTATTTTGAAATTTTTCGAAAAAATTTTTGTCAAAATGTTTTTGGAAGCAATGTAGAGTGTACATGGAAACTCAACATACACTAATGCATCATTTTTCAAACGATCATAACTAATTTTTGTATCAATCGTTAGTAGATGTTTTTAGATTCCTTTTTTCAAGGCAAAGACGATGGACAATGTTATTCAACGAAAAAATTATTTCTTCAGTGTGAAAATCGAGGATATAAGTGTGAACTTATATCAGTTGATATCTCGGTGCATTTTTAAGCTAGCGCAAATCTGATAACACAGATCGACGCAGCTTAAAAATCCGGATCGAATGCACTATACTACATTAAGAAACGCTTGGTACAAAAATTAGTTATGATCGTTTGAAAAATGATGCATTAGTGTATGTTGAGTTTCCATGTACACTCAACATTGCTTCCAAAAACATTTTGACAAAAATTTTTTCGAAAAATTTCAAAATAATTTAGCGAAAAGTAGATGTTTTAAGATTCCATTTTTCAAGGCAAAGACGATGGACAATGTTATTCAACGAAAAAATTAATTCTTCAGGGTGAAAATCGAGGATATAAGTGTGAACTTATATCAGTTGATATCTCGGTGCATTTTTAAGCTAGCGCAAATCTGATAACACAGATCGACGCAGCTTAAAAATCCGGATCGAATGCACTATACTAAATTGAGAAACGCTTAATACAAAAATTAGTTATGATCGTTTGAAAAATGATGCATTAGTGTATGTTGAGTTTCCATGTACACTCAACATTGCTTCCAAAAACATTTTGACAAAAATTTTTTCGAAAAATTTCAAAATAATTTAGCAAAAAGTAGATGTTTTCAGATTCCTTTTTTCAAGGCAAAGACGATGGACAATGTTATTCAACGAAAAAATTAATTCTTCAGGGTGAAAATCGAGGATATAAGTGTGAACTTATATCAGTTGATATCTCGGTGCATTTTTAAGCTAGCGCAAATCTGATAACACAGATCGACGCAGCTTAAAAATCCGCATCGAATGCACTATACTACATTGAGAAACGCTTAATACAAAAATTAGTTATGATCGTTTGAAAAATGATGCATTAGTGTATGTTGAGTTTCCATGTACACTCAACATTGCTTCCAAAAACATTTTGACAAAAAATTTTTCGAAAAATTTCAAAATAATTTAGCGAAAAGTAGATGTTTTTAGATCCCATTTTTCAAGGCAAAGACGATGGACAATGTTATTCAACGAAAAAATTAATTCTTCAGGGTGAAAATCGAGGATATAAGTGTGAACTTATATCAGTTGATATCTCGGTGCATTTTTAAGCTAGCGCAAATCTGATAACACAGATCGACGCAGCTTGAAAATCCGCATCGAATGCACTATACTACATTGAGAAACGCATAATACAAAAATTAGTTATGATCGTTTGAACAATGATGCATTAGTGTATGTTGAGTTTCCATGTACACTCAACATTTCTTCCAAAAACCGTTTGACAAAAATTTTTTCGAAAAATTTCAAAATAATTTAGCAAAAAGTAAATGTTTTTAGATTCCTTTTTTCAAGGCAAAGACGATGGACAATGTTATTCAACGAAAAAATTAATTCTTCAGGGTGAAAATCGAGGATATAAGTAAGAACTTATATCAGTTGATATCTCGGTGCATTTTTAAGCTAGCGCAAATCTGATAACACAGATCGACGCAGCTTAAAAATCCGCATCGAATGCACTATACTACATTGAAAAACGCTTGATACAAAAATTAGTTATGATCGTTTGAAAAATGATGCATTAGTGTATGTTGAGTTTCCATGTACACTCAACATTGCTTCCAAAAACATTTTGACAAAAATTTTTTCGAAAAATTTCAAAATAATTTAGCGAAAAGTAGATGTTTTTAGATCCCATTTTTCAAGGCAAAGACGATGGACAATGTTATTCAACGAAAAAATTAATTCTTCAGGGTGAAAATCGAGGATATAAGTGTGAACTTATTGCAGTTGATATCTCGGTGCATTTTTAAGCTAGCGCAAATCTGATAACACAGATCGACGCAGCTTAAAACTCCGCATCGAGTGCACTATACTACATTGAGAAACACTTGATACAAAAATGAGTTATGATCGTTTGAAAAATGATGCATTAGTGTATGTTGAGTTTCCATGTACACTCAACATTGCTTCCAAAAACATTTTGACAAAAATTTTTTCGAAAAATTTCAAAATAATTTAGCAAAAAGTAGATGTTTTAAGATTCCATTTTTCAAGGCAAAGACGATGGACAATGTTATTCAACGAAAAAATTAATTCTTCAGGGTGAAAATCGAGGATATAAGTGTGTTGAGAAACGCGTGATACAAAAATTAGTTATGATCGTTTGAAAAATGATGCATTAGTGTATGTTGAGTTTCCATGTACACTCAACATTGCTTCCAAAAACATTTTGACAAAAATTTTTTCGAAAAATTTCAAAATAATTTAGCAAAAAGTAGATGTTTTTAGATTCCTTTTTTCAAGGCAAAGACGATGGACAATGTTATTCAACGAAAAAATTATTTCTTCAGGGTGAAAATCGAGGATATAAGTGTGAACTTATATCAGTTGATATCTCGGTGCATTTTTAAGCTAGCGCAAATCTGATAACACAGATCGACGCAGCTTAAAAATCCGCATCGAATGCACTATACTACATTGAGAAACACTTGATACAAAAATTAGTTATGATCGTTTGAAAAATGATGCATTAGTGTATGTTGAGTTTCCATGTACACTCAACATTGCTTCCAAAAACATTTTGACAAAAATTTTTTCGAAAAATTTCAAAATAATTTAGCAAAAAGTAGATGTTTTTAGATTCCTTTTTTCAAGGCAAAGACGATGGACAATGTTATTCAACGAAAAAATTATTTCTTCAGGGTGAAAATCGAGGATATAAGTGTGAACTTATATCAGTTGATATCTCGGTGCATTTTTAAGCTAGCGCAAATCTGATAACACAGATCGACGCAGCTTAAAACTCCGCATCGAATGCACTATACTACATTAAGAAACGCTTGATACAAAAATTAGTTATGATCGTTTGAAAAATGATGCATTAGTGTATGTTGAGTTTCCATGTACACTCAACATTGCTTCCAAAAACATTTTGACAAAAATTTTTTCGAAAAATTTCAAAATAATTTAGCGAAAAGTAGATGTTTTTAGATCCCATTTTTCAAGGCAAAGACGATGGACAATGTTATTCAACGAAAAAATTAATTCTTCAGGGTGAAAATCGAGGATATAAGTGTGAACTTATTGCAGTTGATATCTCGGTGCATTTTTAAGCTAGCGCAAATCTGATAACACAGATCGACGCAGCTTAAAAATCCGCATCGAATGCACTATACTACATTGAGAAACACTTGATACAAAAATGAGTTATGATCGTTTGAAAAATGATGCATTAGTGTATGTTGAGTTTCCATGTACACTCAACATTGCTTCCAAAAACATTTTGACAAAAATTTTTTCGAAAAATTTCAAAATAATTTAGCAAAAAGTAGATGTTTTAAGATTCCATTTTTCAAGGCAAAGACGATGGACAATGTTATTCAACGAAAAAATTAATTCTTCAGGGTGAAAATCGAGGATATAAGTGTGTTGAGAAACGCGTGATACAAAAATTAGTTATGATCGTTTGAAAAATGATGCATTAGTGTATGTTGAGTTTCCATGTACACTCAACATTGCTTCCAAAACATTTTGACAAAAATTTTTTCGAAAAATTTCAAAATAATTTAGCAAAAAGTAGATGTTTTTAGATTCCTTTTTTTCAAGGCAAAGACGATGGACAATGTTATTCAACGAAAAAATTATTTCTTCAGGGTGAAAATCGAGGATATAAGTGTGAACTTATATCAGTTGATATCTCGGTGCATTTTTAAGCTAGCGCAAATCTGATAACACAGATCGACGCAGCTTAAAAATCCGCATCGAATGCACTATACTACATTGAGAAACACTTGATACAAAAATTAGTTATGATCGTTTGAAAAATGATGCATTAGTGTATGTTGAGTTTCCATGTACACTCAACATTGCTTCCAAAAACATTTTGACAAAAATTTTTTCGAAAAATTTCAAAATAATTTAGCAAAAAGTAGATGTTTTTAGATTCCTTTTTTCAAGGCAAAGACGATGGACAATGTTATTCAACGAAAAAATTATTTCTTCAGGGTGAAAATCGAGGATATAAGTGTGAACTTATATCAGTTGATATCTCGGTGCATTTTTAAGCTAGCGCAAATCTGATAACACAGATCGACGCAGCTTAAAACTCCGCATCGAATGCACTATACTACATTAAGAAACGCTTGATACAAAAATTAGTTATGATCGTTTGAAAAATGATGCATTAGTGTATGTTGAGTTTCCATGTACACTCAACATTGCTTCCAAAAACATTTTGACAAAAATTTTTTCGAAAAATTTCAAAATAATTTAGCAAAAAGTAGATGTTTTTAGATTCCATTTCTCAAGGCAAAGACGATAGACAATGTTATTCAACGAAAAAATTAATTCTTCAGGGTGAAAATCGAGGATATAAGTGTGAACTTATATCAGTTGATATCTCGGTGCATTTTTAAGCTAGCGCAAATCTGATAACACAGATCGACGCAGCTTAAAAATCCGCATCGAATGCACTATACTACATTGAGAAACACTCGATACAAAAATTAGTTATGATCGTTTGAAAAATGATGCATTAGTGTATGTTGAGTTTCCATGTACACTCAACATTGCTTCCAAAAACATTTTGACAAAAATTTTTTCGAAAAATTTCAAAATAATTTAGCAAAAAGTAGATGTTTTAAGATTCCATTTTTCAAGGCAAAGACGATGGACAATGTTATTCAACGAAAAAAGTAATTCTTCAGGGTGAAAATCGAGGATATAAGTGTGTTGAGAAACGCGTGATACAAAAATTAGTTATGATCGTTTGAAAAATGATGCATTAGTGTATGTTGAGTTTCCATGTACACTCAACATTGCTTCCAAAAACATTTTGACAAAAATTTTTTCGAAAAATTTCAAAATAATTTAGCAAAAAGTAGATGTTTTTAGATTCCATTTCTCAAGGCAAAGACGATGGACAATGTTATTCAACGAAAAAATTAATTCTTCAGGGTGAAAATCGAGGATATAAGTGTGTTGAGAAACGCGTGATACAAAAATTAGTTATGATCGTTTGAAAAATGATGCATTAGTGTATGTTGAGTTTCCATGTACACTCAACATTGCTTCCAAAAACATTTTGACAAAAATTTTTTCGAAAAATTTCAAAATAATTTAGCAAAAAGTAGATGTTTTTAGATTCCATTTCTCAAGGCAAAGACGATAGACAATGTTATTCAACGAAAAAATTAATTCTTCAGGGTGAAAATCGAGGATATAAGTGTGAACTTATATCAGTTGATATCTCGGTGCATTTTTAAGCTAGCGCAAATCTGATAACACAGATCGACGCAGCTTAAAAATCCGCATCGAATGCACTATACTACATTAAGAAGCGCTTGGTACAAAAATTAGTTATGATCGTTTGAAAAATGATGCATTAGTGTATGTTGAGTTTCCATGTACACTCAACATTGCTTCCAAAAACATTTTGACAAAAATTTTTTCGAAAAATTTCAAAATAATTTAGCGAAAAGTAGATGTTTTTAGATCCCATTTTTCAAGGCAAAGACGATGGACAATGTTATTCAACGAAAAAATTAATTCTTCAGGGTGAAAATCGAGGATATAAGTGTGAACTTATTGCAGTTGATATCTCGGTGCATTTTTAAGCTAGCGCAAATCTGATAACACAGATCGACGCAGCTTAAAAATCCGCATCGAATGCACTATACTACATTGAGAAACACTTGATACAAAAATGAGTTATGATCGTTTGAAAAATGATGCATTAGTGTATGTTGAGTTTCCATGTACACTCAACATTGCTTCCAAAAACATTTTGACAAAAATTTTTTCGAAAAATTTCAAAATAATTTAGCAAAAAGTAGATGTTTTAAGATTCCATTTTTCAAGGCAAAGACGATGGACAATGTTATTCAACGAAAAAATTAATTCTTCAGGGTGAAAATCGAGGATATAAGTGTGTTGAGAAACGCGTGATACAAAAATTAGTTATGATCGTTTGAAAAATGATGCATTAGTGTATGTTGAGTTTCCATGTACACTCAACATTGCTTCCAAAAACATTTTGACAAAAATTTTTTCGAAAAATTTCAAAATAATTTAGCAAAAAGTAGATGTTTTTAGATTCCTTTTTTTCAAGGCAAAGACGATGGACAATGTTATTCAACGAAAAAATTATTTCTTCAGGGTGAAAATCGAGGATATAAGTGTGAACTTATATCAGTTGATATCTCGGTGCATTTTTAAGCTAGCGCAAATCTGATAACACAGATCGACGCAGCTTAAAAATCCGCATCGAATGCACTATACTACATTGAGAAACACTTGATACAAAAATTAGTTATGATCGTTTGAAAAATGATGCATTAGTGTATGTTGAGTTTCCATGTACACTCAACATTGCTTCCAAAAACATTTTGACAAAAATTTTTTCGAAAAATTTCAAAATAATTTAGCAAAAAGTAGATGTTTTTAGATTCCTTTTTTCAAGGCAAAGACGATGGACAATGTTATTCAACGAAAAAATTATTTCTTCAGGGTGAAAATCGAGGATATAAGTGTGAACTTATATCAGTTGATATCTCGGTGCATTTTTAAGCTAGCGCAAATCTGATAACACAGATCGACGCAGCTTAAAACTCCGCATCGAATGCACTATACTACATTAAGAAACGCTTGATACAAAAATTAGTTATGATCGTTTGAAAAATGATGCATTAGTGTATGTTGAGTTTCCATGTACACTCAACATTGCTTCCAAAAACATTTTGACAAAAATTTTTTCGAAAAATTTCAAAATAATTTAGCAAAAAGTAGATGTTTTAAGATTCCATTTTTCAAGGCAAAGACGATGGACAATGTTATTCAACGAAAAAATTAATTCTTCAGGGTGAAAATCGAGGATATAAGTGTGTTGAGAAACGCGTGATACAAAAATTAGTTATGATCGTTTGAAAAATGATGCATTAGTGTATGTTGAGTTTCCATGTACACTCAACATTGCTTCCAAAAACATTTTGACAAAAATTTTTTCGAAAAATTTCAAAATAATTTAGCAAAAAGTAGATGTTTTTAGATTCCTTTTTTTCAAGGCAAAGACGATGGACAATGTTATTCAACGAAAAAATTATTTCTTCAGGGTGAAAATCGAGGATATAAGTGTGAACTTATATCAGTTGATATCTCGGTGCATTTTTAAGCTAGCGCAAATCTGATAACACAGATCGACGCAGCTTAAAAATCCGCATCGAATGCACTATACTACATTGAGAAACACTTGATACAAAAATTAGTTATGATCGTTTGAAAAATGATGCATTAGTGTATGTTGAGTTTCCATGTACACTCAACATTGCTTCCAAAAACATTTTGACAAAAATTTTTTCGAAAAATTTCAAAATAATTTAGCAAAAAGTAGATGTTTTTAGATTCCTTTTTTCAAGGCAAAGACGATGGACAATGTTATTCAACGAAAAAATTATTTCTTCAGGGTGAAAATCGAGGATATAAGTGTGAACTTATATCAGTTGATATCTCGGTGCATTTTTAAGCTAGCGCAAATCTGATAACACAGATCGACGCAGCTTAAAACTCCGCATCGAATGCACTATACTACATTAAGAAACGCTTGATACAAAAATTAGTTATGATCGTTTGAAAAATGATGCATTAGTGTATGTTGAGTTTCCATGTACACTCAACATTGCTTCCAAAAACATTTTGACAAAAATTTTTTCGAAAAATTTCAAAATAATTTAGCAAAAAGTAGATGTTTTTAGATTCCATTTCTCAAGGCAAAGACGATAGACAATGTTATTCAACGAAAAAATTAATTCTTCAGGGTGAAAATCGAGGATATAAGTGTGAACTTATATCAGTTGATATCTCGGTGCATTTTTAAGCTAGCGCAAATCTGATAACACAGATCGACGCAGCTTAAAAATCCGCATCGAATGCACTATACTACATTGAGAAACACTCGATACAAAAATTAGTTATGATCGTTTGAAAAATGATGCATTAGTGTATGTTGAGTTTCCATGTACACTCAACATTGCTTCCAAAAACATTTTGACAAAAATTTTTTCGAAAAATTTCAAAATAATTTAGCAAAAAGTAGATGTTTTAAGATTCCATTTTTCAAGGCAAAGACGATGGACAATGTTATTCAACGAAAAAATTAATTCTTCAGGGTGAAAATCGAGGATATAAGTGTGTTGAGAAACGCGTGATACAAAAATTAGTTATGATCGTTTGAAAAATGATGCATTAGTGTATGTTGAGTTTCCATGTACACTCAACATTGCTTCCAAAAACATTTTGACAAAAATTTTTTCGAAAAATTTCAAAATAATTTAGCAAAAAGTAGATGTTTTTAGATTCCATTTCTCAAGGCAAAGACGATGGACAATGTTATTCAACGAAAAAATTAATTCTTCAGGGTGAAAATCGAGGATATAAGTGTGTTGAGAAACGCGTGATACAAAAATTAGTTATGATCGTTTGAAAAATGATGCATTAGTGTATGTTGAGTTTCCATGTACACTCAACATTGCTTCCAAAAACATTTTGACAAAAATTTTTTCGAAAAATTTCAAAATAATTTAGCAAAAAGTAGATGTTTTTAGATTCCATTTCTCAAGGCAAAGACGATAGACAATGTTATTCAACGAAAAAATTAATTCTTCAGGGTGAAAATCGAGGATATAAGTGTGAACTTATATCAGTTGATATCTCGGTGCATTTTTAAGCTAGCGCAAATCTGATAACACAGATCGACGCAGCTTAAAAATCCGCATCGAATGCACTATACTACATTGAGAAACACTTGATACAAAAATGAGTTATGATCGTTTGAAAAATGATGCATTAGTGTATGTTGAGTTTCCATGTACACTCAACATTGCTTCCAAAAACATTTTGACAAAAATTTTTTCGAAAAATTTCAAAATAATTTAGCAAAAAGTAGATGTTTTAAGATTCCATTTTTCAAGGCAAAGACGATGGACAATGTTATTCAACGAAAAAATTAATTCTTCAGGGTGAAAATCGAGGATATAAGTGTGTTGAGAAACGCGTGATACAAAAATTAGTTATGATCGTTTGAAAAATGATGCATTAGTGTATGTTGAGTTTCCATGTACACTCAACATTGCTTCCAAAAACATTTTGACAAAAATTTTTTCGAAAAATTTCAAAATAATTTAGCAAAAAGTAGATGTTTTTAGATTCCTTTTTTCAAGGCAAAGACGATGGACAATGTTATTCAACGAAAAAATTATTTCTTCAGGGTGAAAATCGAGGATATAAGTGTGAACTTATATCAGTTGATATCTCGGTGCATTTTTAAGCTAGCGCAAATCTGATAACACAGATCGACGCAGCTTAAAAATCCGCATCGAATGCACTATACTACATTGAGAAACACTTGATACAAAAATTAGTTATGATCGTTTGAAAAATGATGCATTAGTGTATGTTGAGTTTCCATGTACACTCAACATTGCTTCCAAAAACATTTTGACAAAAATTTTTTCGAAAAATTTCAAAATAATTTAGCAAAAAGTAGATGTTTTTAGATTCCTTTTTTCAAGGCAAAGACGATGGACAATGTTATTCAACGAAAAAATTATTTCTTCAGGGTGAAAATCGAGGATATAAGTGTGAACTTATATCAGTTGATATCTCGGTGCATTTTTAAGCTAGCGCAAATCTGATAACACAGATCGACGCAGCTTAAAACTCCGCATCGAATGCACTATACTACATTAAGAAACGCTTGATACAAAAATTAGTTATGATCGTTTGAAAAATGATGCATTAGTGTATGTTGAGTTTCCATGTACACTCAACATTGCTTCCAAAAACATTTTGACAAAAATTTTTTCGAAAAATTTCAAAATAATTTAGCAAAAAGTAGATGTTTTTAGATTCCATTTCTCAAGGCAAAGACGATAGACAATGTTATTCAACGAAAAAATTAATTCTTCAGGGTGAAAATCGAGGATATAAGTGTGTTGAGAAACGCGTGATACAAAAATTAGTTATGATCGTTTGAAAAATGATGCATTAGTGTATGTTGAGTTTCCATGTACACTCAACATTGCTTCCAAAAACATTTTGACAAAAATTTTTTCGAAAAATTTCAAAATAATTTAGCAAAAAGTAGATGTTTTTAGATTCCTTTTTTCAAGGCAAAGACGATGGACAATGTTATTCAACGAAAAAATTATTTCTTCAGGGTGAAAATCGAGGATATAAGTGTGAACTTATATCAGTTGATATCTCGGTGCATTTTTAAGCTAGCGCAAATCTGATAACACAGATCGACGCAGCTTAAAACTCCGCATCGAATGCACTATACTACATTAAGAAACGCTTGATACAAAAATTAGTTATGATCGTTTGAAAAATGATGCATTAGTGTATGTTGAGTTTCCATGTACACTCAACATTGCTTCCAAAAACATTTTGACAAAAATTTTTTCGAAAAATTTCAAAATAATTTAGCAAAAAGTAGATGTTTTTAGATTCCATTTCTCAAGGCAAAGACGATAGACAATGTTATTCAACGAAAAAATTAATTCTTCAGGGTGAAAATCGAGGATATAAGTGTGTTGAGAAACGCGTGATACAAAAATTAGTTATGATCGTTTGAAAAATGATGCATTAGTGTATGTTGAGTTTCCATGTACACTCAACATTGCTTCCAAAAACATTTTGACAAAAATTTTTTCGAAAAATTTCAAAATAATTTAGCAAAAAGTAGATGTTTTTAGATTCCTTTTTTCAAGGCAAAGACGATAGACAATGTTATTCAACGAAAAAATTAATTCTTCAGGGTGAAAATCGAGGATATAAGTGTGTTGAGAAACGCGTGATACAAAAATTAGTTATGATCGTTTGAAAAATGATGCATTAGTGTATGTTGAGTTTCCATGTACACTCAACATTGCTTCCAAAAACATTTTGACAAAAATTTTTTCGAAAAATTTCAAAATAATTTAGCAAAAAGTAGATGTTTTTAGATTCCTTTTTTCAAGGCAAAGACGATGGACAATGTTATTCAACGAAAAAATTATTTCTTCAGGGTGAAAATCGAGGATATAAGTGTGAACTTATATCAGTTGATATCTCGGTGCATTTTTAAGCTAGCGCAAATCTGATAACACAGATCGACGCAGCTTAAAACTCCGCATCGAATGCACTATACTACATTAAGAAACGCTTGATACAAAAATTAGTTATGATCGTTTGAAAAATGATGCATTAGTGTATGTTGAGTTTCCATGTACACTCAACATTGCTTCCAAAAACATTTTGACAAAAATTTTTTCGAAAAATTTCAAAATAATTTAGCAAAAAGTAGATGTTTTTAGATTCCATTTCTCAAGGCAAAGACGATAGACAATGTTATTCAACGAAAAAATTAATTCTTCAGGGTGAAAATCGAGGATATAAGTGTGTTGAGAAACGCGTGATACAAAAATTAGTTATGATCGTTTGAAAAATGATGCATTAGTGTATGTTGAGTTTCCATGTACACTCAACATTGCTTCCAAAAACATTTTGACAAAAATTTTTTCGAAAAATTTCAAAATAATTTAGCAAAAAGTAGATGTTTTTAGATTCCTTTTTTCAAGGCAAAGACGATGGACAATGTTATTCAACGAAAAAATTATTTCTTCAGGGTGAAAATCGAGGATATAAGTGTGAACTTATATCAGTTGATATCTCGGTGCATTTTTAAGCTAGCGCAAATCTGATAACACAGATCGACGCAGCTTAAAACTCCGCATCGAATGCACTATACTACATTAAGAAACGCTTGATACAAAAATTAGTTATGATCGTTTGAAAAATGATGCATTAGTGTATGTTGAGTTTCCATGTACACTCAACATTGCTTCCGAAAACATTTTGACAAAAATTTTTTCGAAAAATTTCAAAATAATTTAGCAAAAAGTAGATGTTTTAAGATTCCATTTTTCAAGGCAAAGACGATGGACAATGTTATTCAACGAAAAAATTAATTCTTCAGGGTGAAAATCGAGGATATAAGTGTGTTGAGAAACGCGTGATACAAAAATTAGTTATGATCGTTTGAAAAATGATGCATTAGTGTATGTTGAGTTTCCATGTACACTCAACATTTCTTCCAAAAACCGTTTGACAAAAATTTTTTCGAAAAATTTCAAAATAATTTAGCAAAAAGTAAATGTTTTTAGATTCCTTTTTTCAAGGCAAAGACGATGGACAATGTTATTCAACGAAAAAATTAATTCTTCAGGGTGAAAATCGAGGATATAAGTAAGAACTTATATCAGTTGATATCTCGGTGCATTTTTAAGCTAGCGCAAATCTGATAACACAGATCGACGCCGCTTAAAAATCCGCATCGAATGCACTATACTACATTGAAAAACGCTTGATACAAAAATTAGTTATGATCGTTTGAAAAATGATGCATTAGTGTATGTTGAGTTTCCATGTACACTCAACATTGCTTCCAAAAACATTTTGACAAAAATTTTTTCGAAAAATTTCAAAATAATTTAGCGAAAAGTAGATGTTTTTAGATCCCATTTTTCAAGGCAAAGACGATGGACAATGTTATTCAACGAAAAAATTAATTCTTCAGGGTGAAAATCGAGGATATAAGTGTGAACTTATTGCAGTTGATATCTCGGTGCATTTTTAAGCTAGCGCAAATCTGATAACACAGATCGACGCAGCTTAAAAATCCGCATCGAATGCACTATACTACATTGAGAAACACTTGATACAAAAATTAGTTATGATCGTTTGAAAAATGATGCATTAGTGTATGTTGAGTTTCCATGTACACTCAACATTGCTTCCAAAAACATTTTGACAAAAATTTTTTCGAAAAATTTCAAAATAATTTAGCAAAAAGTAGATGTTTTAAGATTCCATTTTTCAAGGCAAAGACGATGGACAATGTTATTCAACGAAAAAATTAATTCTTCAGGGTGAAAATCGAGGATATAAGTGTGTTGAGAAACGCGTGATACAAAAATTAGTTATGATCGTTTGAAAAATGATGCATTAGTGTATGTTGAGTTTCCATGTACACTCAACATTGCTTCCAAAAACATTTTGACAAAAATTTTTTCGAAAAATTTCAAAATAATTTAGCAAAAAGTAGATGTTTTTAGATTCCTTTTTTCAAGGCAAAGACGATGGACAATGTTATTCAACGAAAAAATTATTTCTTCAGGGTGAAAATCGAGGATATAAGTGTGAACTTATATCAGTTGATATCTCGGTGCATTTTTAAGCTAGCGCAAATCTGATAACACAGATCGACGCAGCTTAAAAATCCGCATCGAATGCACTATACTACATTAAGAAACGCTTGATACAAAAATTAGTTATGATCGTTTGAAAAATGATGCATTAGTGTATGTTGAGTTTCCATGTACACTCAACATTGCTTCCAAAAACATTTTGACAAAAATTTTTTCGAAAAATTTCAAAATAATTTAGCAAAAAGTAGATGTTTTAAGATTCCATTTTTCAAGGCAAAGACGATGGACAATGTTATTCAACGAAAAAATTAATTCTTCAGGGTGAAAATCGAGGATATAAGTGTGTTGAGAAACACTTGATACAAAAATTAATTATGATCGTTTGAAAAATGATGCATTAGTGTATGTTGAGTTTCCATGTACACTCAACATTGCTTCCAAAAACATTTTGACAAAAATTTTTTCGAAAAATTTCAAAATAATTTAGCAAAAAGTAGATGTTTTTAGATTCCTTTTTTCAAGGCAAAGACGATGGACAATGTTATTCAACGAAAAAATTATTTCTTCAGGGTGAAAATCGAGGATATAAGTGTGAACTTATATCAGTTGATATCTCGGTGCATTTTTAAGCTAGCGCAAATCTGATAACACAGATCGACGCAGCTTAAAACTCCGCATCGAATGCACTATACTACATTAAGAAACGCTTGATACAAAAATTAGTTATGATCGTTTGAAAAATGATGCATTAGTGTATGTTGAGTTTCCATGTACACTCAACATTGCTTCCAAAAACATTTTGACAAAAATTTTTTCGAAAAATTTCAAAATAATTTAGCAAAAAGTAGATGTTTTTAGATTCCATTTCTCAAGGCAAAGACGATAGACAATGTTATTCAACGAAAAAATTAATTCTTCAGGGTGAAAATCGAGGATATAAGTGTGAACTTATATCAGTTGATATCTCGGTGCATTTTTAAGCTAGCGCAAATCTGATATTACAGATCGACGCAGCTTAAAAATCCGCATCGAATGCACCATACTACATTGAGAAACGCGTGATACAAAAATTAGTTATGATCGTTTGAAAAATGATGCATTAGTGTATGTTGAGTTTCCATGTACACTCAACATTGCTTCCAAAAACATTTTGACAAAAATTTTTTCGAAAAATTTCAAAATAATTTAGCAAAAAGTAGATGTTTTTAGATTCCTTTTTTCAAGGCAAAGACGATGGACAATGTTATTCAACGAAAAAATTATTTCTTCAGGGTGAAAATCGAGGATATAAGTGTGAACTTATATCAGTTGATATCTCAGTGCATTTTTAAGCTAGCGCAAATCTGATAACACAGATCGACGCAGCTTAAAAATCCGCATCGAATGCACTATACTACATTAAGAAGCGCTTGATACAAAAATTAGTTATGATCGTTTGAAAAATGATGCATTAGTGTATGTTGAGTTTCCATGTACACTCAACATTGCTTCCAAAAACATTTTGACAAAAATTTTTTCGAAAAATTTCAAAATAATTTAGCAAAAAGTAGATGTTTTTAGATTCCATTTTTCAAGGCAAAGACGATGGACAATGTTATTCAACGAAAAAATTAATTCTTCAGGGTGAAAATCGAGGATATAAGTGTGAACTTATATCAGTTGATATCTCGGTGCATTTTTAAGCTAGCGCAAATCTGATAACACAGATCGACGCAGCTTAAAAATCCGCATCGAATGCACTATACTACATTAAGAAGCGCTTGATACAAAAATTAGTTATGATCGTTTGAAAAATGATGCATTAGTGTATGTTGAGTTTCCATGTACACTCAACATTGCTTCCAAAAACATTTTGACAAAAATTTTTTCGAAAAATTTCAAAATAATTTAGCAAAAAGTAGATGTTTTTAGATTCCATTTCTCAAGGCAAAGACGATAGACAATGTTATTCAACGAAAAAATTAATTCTTCAGGGTGAAAATCGAGGATATAAGTGTGAACTTATATCAGTTGATATCTCGGTGCATTTTTAAGCTAGCGCAAATCTGATAACACAGATCGACGCAGCTTAAAAATCCGCATCGAATGCACTATACTACATTGAAAAACGCTTGATACAAAAATTAGTTATGATCGTTTGAAAAATGATGCATTAGTGTATGTTGAGTTTCCATGTACACTCAACATTGCTTCCAAAAACATTTTGATAAAAATTTTTTCGAAAAATTTCAAAATAATTTAGCGAAAACTAGATGTTTTTAGATCCCATTTTTCAAGGCAAAGACGATGGACAATGTTATTCAACGAAAAAATTAATTCTTCAGGGTGAAAATCGAGGATATAAGTGTGAACTTATATCAGTTGATATCTCGGTGCATTTTTAAGCTAGCGCAAATCTGATATTACAGATCGACGCAGCTTAAAAATCCGCATCGAATGCACCATACTACATTGAGAAACGCGTGATACAAAAATTAGTTATGATCGTTTGAAAAATGATGCATTAGTGTATGTTGAGTTTCCATGTACACTCAACATTGCTTCCAAAAACATTTTGACAAAAATTTTTTCGAAAAATTTCAAAATAATTTAGCAAAAAGTAGATGTTTTTAGATTCCATTTTTCAAGGCAAAGACGATGGACAATGTTATTCAACGAAAAAATTAATTCTTCAGGGTGAAAATCGAGGATATAAGTGTGAACTTATATCAGTTGATATCTCGGTGCATTTTTAAGCTAGCGCAAATCTGATAACACAGAGCGACGCAGCTTAAAAATCCGCATCGAATGCACTATAATACATTGAGAAACGCGTGATACAAAAATTAGTTATGATCGTTTGAAAAATGATGCATTAGTGTATGTTGAGTTTCCATGTACACTCAACATTGCTTCCAAAAACATTTTGACAAAAATTTTTTCGAAAAATTTCAAAATAATTTAGCAAAAAGTAGATGTTTTTAGATTCCTTTTTTCAAGGCAAAGACGATGGACAATGTTATTCAACGAAAAAATTATTTCTTCAGGGTGAAAATCGAGGATATAAGTGTGAACTTATATCAGTTGATATCTCGGTGCATTTTTAAGCTAGCGCAAATCTGATAACACAGATCGACGCAGCTTAAAAATCCGCATCGAATGCACTATACTACATTAAGAAACGCTTGATACAAAAATTAGTTATGATCGTTTGAAAAATGATGCATTAGTGTATGTTGAGTTTCCATGTACACTCAACATTGCTTCCAAAAACATTTTGACCAAAATTTTTTCGAAAAATTTCAAAATAATTTAGCAAAAAGTAGATGTTTTTAGATTTCATTTTTCAAGGCAAAGACGATGGACAATGTTATTCAACGAAAAAATTAATTCTTCAGGGTGAAAATCGAGGATATAAGTGTGAACTTATATCAGTTGATATCTCGGTGCATTTTTAAGCTAGCGCAAATCTGATAACACAGATCGACGCAGCTTAAAAATCCGCATCGAATGCACCATACTACATTGAGAAACGCGTGATACAAAAATTAGTTATGATCGTTTGAAAAATGATGCATTAGTGTATGTTGAGTTTCCATGTACACTCAACATTGCTTCCAAAAACATTTTGACAAAAATTTTTTCGAAAAATTTCAAAATAATTTAGCAAAAAGTAGATGTTTTTAGATTCCTTTTTTCAAGGCAAAGACGATGGACAATGTTATTCAACGAAAAAATTATTTCTTCAGGGTGAAAATCGAGGATATAAGTGTGAACTTATATCAGTTGATATCTCGGTGCATTTTTAAGCTAGCGCAAATCTGATAACACAGATCGACGCAGCTTAAAAATCCGCATCGAATGCACTATACTACATTAAGAAGCGCTTGATACAAAAATTAGTTATGATCGTTTGAAAAATGATGCATTAGTGTATGTTGAGTTTCCATGTACACTCAACATTGCGTCCAAAAACATTTTGACAAAAATTTTTTCGAAAAATTTCAAAATAATTTAGCAAAAAGTAGATGTTTTTAGATTCCTTTTTTCAAGGCAAAGACGATGGAGAAGCAATGTTGAGTGTACATGGAAACTCAACATACACTAATGCATCATTTTTCAAACGATCATAACTAATTTTTGTATCACGCGTTTCTCAATGTAGTATGGTGCATTCGATGCGGATTTTTAAGCTGCGTCGATCTGTTATATCAGATTTGCGCTAGCTTGAAAATGCACCGAGATATCAACTGATATAAGTTCACACTTATATCCTCGATTTTCACCCTGAAGAATTAATTTTTTCGTTGAATAACATTGTCCATCGTCTTTGCCTTGAAAAATGAAATCTAAAAACATCTACTTTTTGCTAAATTATTTTGAAATTTTTCGAAAAAATTTTTGTCAAAATGTTTTTGGAAGCAATGTTGAGTGTACATGGAAACTCAACATACACTAATGCATCATTTTTCAAACGATCATAACTAATTTTTGTATCACGCGTTTCTCAATGTAGTATAGTGCATTCGATGCGGATTTTTAAGCTGCGTCGCTCTGTGTTATCAGATTTGCGCTAGCTTAAAAATGCACCGAGATATCAACTGATATAAGTTCACACTTATATCCTCGATTTTCACCCTCAAGAATTAATTTTTTCGTTGAATAACATTGTCCATCGTCTTTGCCTTGAAAAATGGAATCTAAAAACATCTACTTTTTGCTAAATTATTTTGAAATTTTTCGAAAAAATTTTTGTCAAAATGTTTTTGGAAGCAATGTTGAGTGTACATGGAAACTCAACATACACTAATGCATCATTTTTCAAACGATCATAACTAATTTTTGTATCACGCGTTTCTCAATGTAGTATAGTGCATTCGATGCGGATTTTTAAGCTGCGTCGCTCTGTGTTATCAGATTTGCGCTAGCTTAAAAATGCACCGAGATATCAACTGATATAAGTTCACACTTATATCCTCGATTTTCACCCTCAAGAATTAATTTTTTCGTTGAATAACATTGTCCATCGTCTTTGCCTTGAAAAATGGAATCTAAAAACATCTACTTTTTGCTAAATTATTTTGAAATTTTTCGAAAAAATTTTTGTCAAAATGTTTTTGGAAGCAATGTTGAGTGTACATGGAAACTCAACATACACTAATGCATCATTTTTCAAACGATCATAACTAATTTTTGTATCAAGCGCTTCTTAATGTAGTATAGTGCATTCGATGCGGATTTTTAAGCTGCGTCGATCTGTGTTATCAGATTTGCGCTAGCTAAAAAATGCACCGAGATATCAACTGATATAAGTTCACACTTATATCCTCGATTTTCACCCTGAAGAAATAATTTTTTCGTTGAATAACATTGTCCATCGTCTTTGCCTTGAAAAAAGGAATCTAAAAACATCTACTTTTTGCTAAATTATTTTGAAATTTTTCGAAAAAATTTTTGTCAAAATGTTTTTGGAAGCAATGTTGAGTGTACATGGAAACTCAACATACACTAATGCATCATTTTTCAAACGATCATAACTAATTTTTGTATCACGCGTTTCTCAATGTAGTATGGTGCATTCGATGCGGATTTTTAAGCTGCGTCGATCTGTGTTATCAGATTTGCGCTAGCTTAAAAATGCACCGAGATATCAACTGATATAAGTTCACACTTATATCCTCGATTTTCACCCTGAAGAAATAATTTTTTCGTTGAATAACATTGTCCATCGTCTTTGCCTTGAAAAAAGGAATCTAAAAACATCTACTTTTTGCTAAATTATTTTGAAATTTTTCGAAAAAATTTTTGTCAAAATGTTTTTGGAAGCAATGTTGAGTGTACATGGAAACTCAACATACACTAATGCATCATTTTTCAAACGATCATAACTAATTTTTGTATCACGCGTTTCTCAATGTAGTATGGTGCATTCGATGCGGATTTTTAAGCTGCGTCGATCTGTAATATCAGATTTGCGCTAGCTTAAAAATGCACCGAGATATCAACTGATATAAGTTCACACTTATATCCTCGATTTTCACCCTGAAGAATTAATTTTTTCGTTGAATAACATTGTCCATCGTCTTTGCCTTGAAAAATGAAATCTAAAAACATCTACTTTTTGCTAAATTATTTTGAAATTTTTCGAAAAAATTTTTGTCAAAATGTTTTCGGAAGCAATGTTGAGTGTACATGGAAACTCAACATACACTAATGCATCATTTTTCAAACGATCATAACTAATTTTTGTATCACGCGTTTCTCAATGTAGTATGGTGCATTCGATGCGGATTTTTAAGCTGCGTCGATCTGTAATATCAGATTTGCGCTAGCTTAAAAATGCACCGAGATATCAACTGATATAAGTTCACACTTATATCCTCGATTTTCACCCTGAAGAATTAATTTTTTCGTTGAATAACATTGTCCATCGTCTTTGCCTTGAAAAATGGGATCTAAAAACATCTACTTTTCGCTAAATTATTTTGAAATTTTTCGAAAAAATTTTTGTCAAAATGTTTTTGGAAGCAATGTTGAGTGTACATGGAAACTCAACATACACTAATGCATCATTTTTCAAACGATCATAACTAATTTTTGTATCAAGCGTTTCTTAATGTAGTATAGTGCATTCGATGCGGATTTTTAAGCTGCGTCGATCTGTGTTATCAGATTTGCGCTAGCTTAAAAATGCACCGAGATATCAACTGATATAAGTTCACACTTATATCCTCGATTTTCACCCTGAAGAAATAATTTTTTCGTTGAATAACATTGTCCATCGTCTTTGCCTTGAAAAAAGGAATCTAAAAACATCTACTTTTTGCTAAATTATTTTGAAATTTTTCGAAAAAATTTTTGTCAAAATGTTTTTGGAAGCAATGTTGAGTGTACATGGAAACTCAACATACACTAATGCATCATTTTTCAAACGATCATAACTAATTTTTGTATCACGCGTTTCTCAATGTAGTATAGTGCATTCGATGCGGATTTTTAAGCTGCGTCGCTCTGTGTTATCAGATTTGCGCTAGCTTAAAAATGCACCGAGATATCAACTGATATAAGTTCACACTTATATCCTCGATTTTCACCCTGAAGAATTAATTTTTTCGTTGAATAACATTGTCCATCGTCTTTGCCTTGAAAAATGGAATCTAAAAACATCTACTTTCTGCTAAATTATTTTGAAATTTTTCGAAAAAATTTTTGTCAAAATGTTTTTGGAAGCAATGTTGAGTGTACATGGAAACTCAACATACACTAATGCATCATTTTTCAAACGATCATAACTAATTTTTGTATCAAGCGCTTCTTAATGTAGTATAGTGCATTCGATGCGGATTTTTAAGCTGCGTCGATCTGTGTTATCAGATTTGCGCTAGCTTAAAAATGCACCGAGATATCAACTGATATAAGTTCACACTTATATCCTCGATTTTCACCCTGAAGAAATAATTTTTTCGTTGAATAACATTGTCCATCGTCTTTGCCTTGAAAAAAGGAATCTAAAAACATCTACTTTTTGCTAAATTATTTTGAAATTTTTCGAAAAAATTTTTGTCAAAATGTTTTTGGAAGCAATGTTGAGTGTACATGGAAACTCAACATACACTAATGCATCATTTTTCAAACGATCATAACTAATTTTTGTATCACGCGTTTCTCAATGTAGTATGGTGCATTCGATGCGGATTTTTAAGCTGCGTCGATCTGTAATATCAGATTTGCGCTAGCTTAAAAATGCACCGAGATATCAACTGATATAAGTTCACACTTATATCCTCGATTTTCACCCTGAAGAATTAATTTTTTCGTTGAATAACATTGTCCATCGTCTTTGCCTTGAAAAATGAAATCTAAAAACATCTACTTTTTGCTAAATTATTTTGAAATTTTTCGAAAAAATTTTTGTCAAAATGTTTTCGGAAGCAATGTTGAGTGTACATGGAAACTCAACATACACTAATGCATCATTTTTCAAACGATCATAACTAATTTTTGTATCACGCGTTTCTCAATGTAGTATGGTGCATTCGATGCGGATTTTTAAGCTGCGTCGATCTGTAATATCAGATTTGCGCTAGCTTAAAAATGCACCGAGATATCAACTGATATAAGTTCACACTTATATCCTCGATTTTCACCCTGAAGAATTAATTTTTTCGTTGAATAACATTGTCCATCGTCTTTGCCTTGAAAAATGGGATCTAAAAACATCTACTTTTCGCTAAATTATTTTGAAATTTTTCGAAAAAATTTTTGTCAAAATGTTTTTGGAAGCAATGTTGAGTGTACATGGAAACTCAACATACACTAATGCATCATTTTTCAAACGATCATAACTAATTTTTGTATCAAGCGTTTCTTAATGTAGTATAGTGCATTCGATGCGGATTTTTAAGCTGCGTCGATCTGTGTTATCAGATTTGCGCTAGCTTAAAAATGCACCGAGATATCAACTGATATAAGTTCACACTTATATCCTCGATTTTCACCCTGAAGAAATAATTTTTTCGTTGAATAACATTGTCCATCGTCTTTGCCTTGAAAAAAGGAATCTAAAAACATCTACTTTTTGCTAAATTATTTTGAAATTTTTCGAAAAAATTTTTGTCAAAATGTTTTTGGAAGCAATGTTGAGTGTACATGGAAACTCAACATACACTAATGCATCATTTTTCAAACGATCATAACTAATTTTTGTATCACGCGTTTCTCAATGTAGTATAGTGCATTCGATGCGGATTTTTAAGCTGCGTCGCTCTGTGTTATCAGATTTGCGCTAGCTTAAAAATGCACCGAGATATCAACTGATATAAGTTCACACTTATATCCTCGATTTTCACCCTGAAGAATTAATTTTTTCGTTGAATAACATTGTCCATCGTCTTTGCCTTGAAAAATGGAATCTAAAAACATCTACTTTCTGCTAA
Source organism: Auanema rhodensis (assembly GCA_964057225.1). Lineage (NCBI taxonomy): Eukaryota > Metazoa > Nematoda > Chromadorea > Rhabditida > Rhabditidae > Auanema > Auanema rhodense. The sequence goes on from OZ059895.1 coordinate 1,488,320, forward strand.
ATTATTTTGAAATTTTTCGAAAAAATTTTTGTCAAAATGTTTTTGGAAGCAATGTTGAGTGTACATGGAAACTCAACATACACTAATTCATCATTTTTCAAACGATCATAACTAATTTTTGTATCAAGCGCTTCTTGATGTAGTATAGTGCATTCGATGCGGATTTTTAAGCTGCGTCGATCTGTGTTATCAGATTTGCGCTAGCTTAAAAATGCACCGAGATATCAACTGATATAAGTTCACACTTATATCCTCGATTTTCACCCTGAAGAATTAATTTTTTCGTTGAATAACATTGTCCATCGTCTTTGCCTTGAAAAAAGGAATCTAAAAACATCTACTTTTTGCTAAATTATTTTGAAATTTTTCGAAAAAATTTTTGTCAAAATGTTTTTGGAAGCAATGTTGAGTGTACATGGAAACTCAACATACACTAATGCATCATTTTTCAAACGATCATAACTAATTTTTGTATCACGCGTTTCTCAATGTAGTATAGTGCATTCGATGCGGATTTTTAAGCTGCGTCGCTCTGTGTTATCAGATTTGCGCTAGCTTAAAAATGCACCGAGATATCAACTGATATAAGTTCACACTTATATCCTCGATTTTCACCCTGAAGAATTAATTTTTTCGTTGAATAACATTGTCCATCGTCTTTGCCTTGAAAAAAGGAATCTAAAAACATCTACTTTTTGCTAAATTATTTTGAAATTTTTCGAAAAAATTTTTGTCAAAATGTTTTTGGAAGCAATGTTGAGTGTACATGGAAACTCAACATACACTAATGCATCATTTTTCAAACGATCATAACTAATTTTTGTATCACGCGTTTCTCAATGTAGTATAGTGCATTCGATGCGGATTTTTAAGCTGCGTCGCTCTGTGTTATCAGATTTGCGCTAGCTTAAAAATGCACCGAGATATCAACTGATATAAGTTCACACTTATATCCTCGATTTTCACCCTGAAGAATTAATTTTTTCGTTGAATAACATTGTCCATCGTCTTTGCCTTGAAAAATGAAATCTAAAAACATCTACTTTCTGCTAAATTATTTTGAAATTTTTCGAAAAAATTTTTGTCAAAATGTTTTTGGAAGCAATGTTGAGTGTACATGGAAACTCAACATACACTAATGCATCATTTTTCAAACGATCATAACTAATTTTTGTATCAAGCGCTTCTTAATGTAGTATAGTGCATTCGATGCGGATTTTTAAGCTGCGTCGATCTGTGTTATCAGATTTGCGCTAGCTTAAAAATGCACCGAGATATCAACTGATATAAGTTCACACTTATATCCTCGATTTTCACCCTGAAGAAATAATTTTTTCGTTGAGTAACATCGTCCATCGTCTTTGCCTTGAAAAAAGGAATCTAAAAACATCTACTTTTTGCTAAATTATTTTGAAATTTTTCGAAAAAATTTTTGTCAAAATGTTTTTGGAAGCAATGTTGAGTGTACATGGAAACTCAACATACACTAATGCATCATTTTTCAAACGATCATAACTAATTTTTGTATCACGCGTTTCTCAATGTAGTATGGTGCATTCGATGCGGATTTTTAAGCTGCGTCGATCTGTAATATCAGATTTGCGCTAGCTTAAAAATGCACCGAGATATCAACTGATATAAGTTCACACTTATATCCTCGATTTTCACCCTGAAGAATTAATTTTTTCGTTGAATAACATTGTCCATCGTCTTTGCCTTGAAAAATGGGATCTAAAAACATCTACTTTTCGCTAAATTATTTTGAAATTTTTCAAAAAAATTTTTGTCAAAATGTTTTTGGAAGCAATGTTGAGTGTACATGGAAACTCAACATACACTAATGCATCATTTTTCAAACGATCATAACTAATTTTTGTATCGAGCGTTTCTTAATGTAGTATAGTGCATTCGATGCGGATTTTTAAGCTGCGTCGATCTGTGTTATCAGATTTGCGCTAGCTTAAAAATGCACCGAGATATCAACTGATATAAGTTCACACTTATATCCTCGATTTTCACCCTGAAGAAATAATTTTTTCGTTGAATAACATTGTCCATCGTCTTTGCCTTGAAAAAAGGAATCTAAAAACATCTACTTTTTGCTAAATTATTTTGAAATTTTTCGAAAAAATTTTTGTCAAAATGTTTTTGGAAGCAATGTTGAGTGTACATGGAAACTCAACATACACTAATGCATCATTTTTCAAACGATCATAACTAATTTTTGTATCACGCGTTTCTTAATGTAGTATAGTGCATTCGATGCGGATTTTTAAGCTGCGTCGCTCTGTGTTATCAGATTTGCGCTAGCTTAAAAATGCACCGAGATATCAACTGATATAAGTTCACACTTATATCCTCGATTTTCACCCTGAAGAATTAATTTTTTCGTTGAATAACATTGTCCATCGTCTTTGCCTTGAAAAATGGAATCTAAAAACATCTACTTTCTGCTAAATTATTTTGAAATTTTTCGAAAAAATTTTTGTCAAAATGTTTTTGGAAGCAATGTTGAGTGTACATGGAAACTCAACATACACTAATGCATCATTTTTCAAACGATCATAACTAATTTTTGTATCAAGCGCTTCTTAATGTAGTATAGTGCATTCGATGCGGATTTTTAAGCTGCGTCGATCTGTGTTATCAGATTTGCGCTAGCTTAAAAATGCACCGAGATATCAACTGATATAAGTTCACACTTATATCCTCGATTTTCACCCTGAAGAAATAATTTTTTCGTTGAATAACATCGTCCATCGTCTTTGCCTTGAAAAAAGGAATCTAAAAACATCTACTTTTTGCTAAATTATTTTGAAATTTTTCGAAAAAATTTTTGTCAAAATGTTTTTGGAAGCAATGTTGAGTGTACATGGAAACTCAACATACACTAATGCATCATTTTTCAAACGATCATAACTAATTTTTGTATCACGCGTTTCTCAATGTAGTATGGTGCATTCGATGCGGATTTTTAAGCTGCGTCGATCTGTAATATCAGATTTGCGCTAGCTTAAAAATGCACCGAGATATCAACTGATATAAGTTCACACTTATATCCTCGATTTTCACCCTGAAGAATTAATTTTTTCGTTGAATAACATTGTCCATCGTCTTTGCCTTGAAAAATGGGATCTAAAAACATCTACTTTTCGCTAAATTATTTTGAAATTTTTCGAAAAAATTTTTGTCAAAATGTTTTTGGAAGCAATGTTGAGTGTACATGGAAACTCAACATACACTAATGCATCATTTTTCAAACGATCATAACTAATTTTTGTATCAAGCGTTTCTTAATGTAGTATAGTGCATTCGATGCGGATTTTTAAGCTGCGTCGATCTGTGTTATCAGATTTGCGCTAGCTTAAAAATGCACCGAGATATCAACTGATATAAGTTCACACTTATATCCTCGATTTTCACCCTGAAGAAATAATTTTTTCGTTGAATAACATTGTCCATCGTCTTTGCCTTGAAAAAAGGAATCTAAAAACATCTACTTTTTGCTAAATTATTTTGAAATTTTTCGAAAAAATTTTTGTCAAAATGTTTTTGGAAGCAATGTTGAGTGTACATGGAAACTCAACATACACTAATGCATCATTTTTCAAACGATCATAACTAATTTTTGTATCACGCGTTTCTTAATGTAGTATAGTGCATTCGATGCGGATTTTTAAGCTGCGTCGCTCTGTGTTATCAGATTTGCGCTAGCTTAAAAATGCACCGAGATATCAACTGATATAAGTTCACACTTATATCCTCGATTTTCACCCTGAAGAATTAATTTTTTCGTTGAATAACATTGTCCATCGTCTTTGCCTTGAAAAATGGAATCTAAAAACATCTACTTTCTGCTAAATTATTTTGAAATTTTTCGAAAAAATTTTTGTCAAAATGTTTTTGGAAGCAATGTTGAGTGTACATGGAAACTCAACATACACTAATGCATCATTTTTCAAACGATCATAACTAATTTTTGTATCAAGCGCTTCTTAATGTAGTATAGTGCATTCGATGCGGATTTTTAAGCTGCGTCGATCTGTGTTATCAGATTTGCGCTAGCTTAAAAATGCACCGAGATATCAACTGATATAAGTTCACACTTATATCCTCGATTTTCACCCTGAAGAAATAATTTTTTCGTTGAATAACATTGTCCATCGTCTTTGCCTTGAAAAAAGGAATCTAAAAACATCTACTTTTTGCTAAATTATTTTGAAATTTTTCGAAAAAATTTTTGTCAAAATGTTTTTGGAAGCAATGTTGAGTGTACATGGAAACTCAACATACACTAATGCATCATTTTTCAAACGATCATAACTAATTTTTGTATCACGCGTTTCTCAATGTAGTATGGTGCATTCGATGCGGATTTTTAAGCTGCGTCGATCTGTAATATCAGATTTGCGCTAGCTTAAAAATGCACCGAGATATCAACTGATATAAGTTCACACTTATATCCTCGATTTTCACCCTGAAGAATTAATTTTTTCGTTGAATAACATTGTCCATCGTCTTTGCCTTGAAAAATGGGATCTAAAAACATCTACTTTTCGCTAAATTATTTTGAAATTTTTCGAAAAAATTTTTGTCAAAATGTTTTTGGAAGCAATGTTGAGTGTACATGGAAACTCAACATACACTAATGCATCATTTTTCAAACGATCATAACTAATTTTTGTATCAAGCGTTTTTCAACGTAGTATAGTGCATTCGATGCGGATTTTTAAGCTGCGTCGATCTGTGTTATCAGATTTGCGCTAGCTTAAAAATGCACCGAGATATCAACTGATATAAGTTCACACTTATATCCTCGATTTTCACCCTGAAGAATTAATTTTTTCGTTGAATAACATTGTCTATCGTCTTTGCCTTGAGAAATGGAATCTAAAAACATCTACTTTTTGCTAAATTATTTTGAAATTTTTCGAAAAAATTTTTGTCAAAATGTTTTTGGAAGCAATGTTGAGTGTACATGGAAACTCAACATACACTAATGCATCATTTTTCAAACGATCATAACTAATTTTTGTATCAAGCGTTTCTTGATGTAGTATAGTGCATTCGATGCGGATTTTTGAGCTGCGTCGATCTGTGTTATCAGATTTGCGCTAGCTTAAAAATGCACCGAGATATCAACTGATATAAGTTCACACTTATATCCTCGATTTTCACCCTGAAGAAATAATTTTTTCGTTGAATAACATTGTCCATCGTCTTTGCCTTGAAAAAAGGAATCTAAAAACATCTACTTTTTGCTAAATTATTTTGAAATTTTTCGAAAAAATTTTTGTCAAAATGTTTTTGGAAGCAATGTTGAGTGTACATGGAAACTCAACATACACTAATGCATCATTTTTCAAACGATCATAACTAATTTTTGTATCAAGCGCTTCTTAATGTAGTATAGTGCATTCGATGCGGATTTTTAAGCTGCGTCGATCTGTGTTATCAGATTTGCGCTAGCTTAAAAATGCACCGAGATATCAACTGATATAAGTTCACACTTATATCCTCGATTTTCACCCTGAAGAAATAATTTTTTCGTTGAATAACATCGTCCATCGTCTTTGCCTTGAAAAAAGGAATCTAAAAACATCTACTTTTTGCTAAATTATTTTGAAATTTTTCGAAAAAATTTTTGTCAAAATGTTTTTGGAAGCAATGTTGAGTGTACATGGAAACTCAACATACACTAATGCATCATTTTTCAAACGATCATAACTAATTTTTGTATCACGCGTTTCTCAATGTAGTATGGTGCATTCGATGCGGATTTTTAAGCTGCGTCGATCTGTAATATCAGATTTGCGCTAGCTTAAAAATGCACCGAGATATCAACTGATATAAGTTCACACTTATATCCTCGATTTTCACCCTGAAGAATTAATTTTTTCGTTGAATAACATTGTCCATCGTCTTTGCCTTGAAAAATGGGATCTAAAAACATCTACTTTTCGCTAAATTATTTTGAAATTTTTCGAAAAAATTTTTGTCAAAATGTTTTTGGAAGCAATGTTGAGTGTACATGGAAACTCAACATACACTAATGCATCATTTTTCAAACGATCATAACTAATTTTTGTATCAAGCGTTTCTTAATGTAGTATAGTGCATTCGATGCGGATTTTTAAGCTGCGTCGATCTGTGTTATCAGATTTGCGCTAGCTTAAAAATGCACCGAGATATCAACTGATATAAGTTCACACTTATATCCTCGATTTTCACCCTGAAGAAATAATTTTTTCGTTGAATAACATTGTCCATCGTCTTTGCCTTGAAAAAAGGAATCTAAAAACATCTACTTTTTGCTAAATTATTTTGAAATTTTTCGAAAAAATTTTTGTCAAAATGTTTTTGGAAGCAATGTTGAGTGTACATGGAAACTCAACATACACTAATGCATCATTTTTCAAACGATCATAACTAATTTTTGTATCACGCGTTTCTTAATGTAGTATAGTGCATTCGATGCGGATTTTTAAGCTGCGTCGCTCTGTGTTATCAGATTTGCGCTAGCTTAAAAATGCACCGAGATATCAACTGATATAAGTTCACACTTATATCCTCGATTTTCACCCTGAAGAATTAATTTTTTCGTTGAATAACATTGTCCATCGTCTTTGCCTTGAAAAATGGAATCTAAAAACATCTACTTTCTGCTAAATTATTTTGAAATTTTTCGAAAAAATTTTTGTCAAAATGTTTTTGGAAGCAATGTTGAGTGTACATGGAAACTCAACATACACTAATGCATCATTTTTCAAACGATCATAACTAATTTTTGTATCAAGCGCTTCTTAATGTAGTATAGTGCATTCGATGCGGATTTTTAAGCTGCGTCGATCTGTGTTATCAGATTTGCGCTAGCTTAAAAATGCACCGAGATATCAACTGATATAAGTTCACACTTATATCCTCGATTTTCACCCTGAAGAATTAATTTGTTCGTTGAATAACATTGTCCATCGTCTTTGCCTTGAAAAATGGAATCTAAAAACATCTACTTTCTGCTAAATTATTTTGAAATTTTTCGAAAAAATTTTTGTCAAAATGTTTTTGGAAGCAATGTTGAGTGTACATGGAAACTCAACATACACTAATGCATCATTTTTCAAACGATCATAACTAATTTTTGTATCACGCGTTTCTCAATGTAGTATGGTGCATTCGATGCGGATTTTTAAGCTGCGTCGATCTGTAATATCAGATTTGCGCTAGCTTAAAAATGCACCGAGATATCAACTGATATAAGTTCACACTTATATCCTCGATTTTCACCCTGAAGAATTAATTTTTTCGTTGAATAACATTGTCCATCGTCTTTGCCTTGAAAAATGGGATCTAAAAACATCTACTTTTCGCTAAATTATTTTGAAATTTTTCGAAAAAATTTTTGTCAAAATGTTTTTGGAAGCAATGTTGAGTGTACATGGAAACTCAACATACACTAATGCATCATTTTTCAAACGATCATAACTAATTTTTGTATCAAGCGTTTTTCAACGTAGTATAGTGCATTCGATGCGGATTTTTAAGCTGCGTCGATCTGTGTTATCAGATTTGCGCTAGCTTAAAAATGCACCGAGATATCAACTGATATAAGTTCACACTTATATCCTCGATTTTCACCCTGAAGAATTAATTTTTTCGTTGAATAACATTGTCTATCGTCTTTGCCTTGAGAAATGGAATCTAAAAACATCTACTTTTTGCTAAATTATTTTGAAATTTTTCGAAAAAATTTTTGTCAAAATGTTTTTGGAAGCAATGTTGAGTGTACATGGAAACTCAACATACACTAATGCATCATTTTTCAAACGATCATAACTAATTTTTGTATCAAGCGTTTCTTGATGTAGTATAGTGCATTCGATGCGGATTTTTGAGCTGCGTCGATCTGTGTTATCAGATTTGCGCTAGCTTAAAAATGCACCGAGATATCAACTGATATAAGTTCACACTTATATCCTCGATTTTCACCCTGAAGAAATAATTTTTTCGTTGAATAACATTGTCCATCGTCTTTGCCTTGAAAAAAGGAATCTAAAAACATCTACTTTTTGCTAAATTATTTTGAAATTTTTCGAAAAAATTTTTGTCAAAATGTTTTTGGAAGCAATGTTGAGTGTACATGGAAACTCAACATACACTAATGCATCATTTTTCAAACGATCATAACTAATTTTTGAGCTGCGTCGCTCTGTCTTAAGCTGCGTCGCTCTGTGTTATCAGATTTGCGCTAGCTTAAAAATGCACCGAGATATCAACTGATATAAGTTCACACTTATATCCTCGATTTTCACCCTGAAGAATTAATTTTTTCGTTGAATAACATTGTCCATCGTCTTTGCCTTGAAAAATGGAATCTAAAAACATCTACTTTTTGCTAAATTATTTTGAAATTTTTCGAAAAAATTTTTGTCAAAATGTTTTTGGAAGCAATGTTGAGTGTACATGGAAACTCAACATACACTAATGCATCATTTTTCAAACGATCATAACTAATTTTTGTATCAAGCGCTTCTTAATGTAGTATAGTGCATTCGATGCGGATTTTTAAGCTGCGTCGATCTGTGTTATCAGATTTGCGCTAGCTTAAAAATGCACCGAGATATCAACTGATATAAGTTCACACTTATATCCTCGATTTTCACCCTGAAGAAATAATTTTTTCGTTGAATAACATTGTCCATCGTCTTTGCCTTGAAAAAAGGAATCTAAAAACATCTACTTTTTGCTAAATTATTTTGAAATTTTTCGAAAAAATTTTTGTCAAAATGTTTTTGGAAGCAATGTTGAGTGTACATGGAAACTCAACATACACTAATGCATCATTTTTCAAACGATCATAACTAATTTTTGTATCACGCGTTTCTCAATGTAGTATGGTGCATTCGATGCGGATTTTTAAGCTGCGTCGATCTGTAATATCAGATTTGCGCTAGCTTAAAAATGCACCGAGATATCAACTGATATAAGTTCACACTTATATCCTCGATTTTCACCCTGAAGAATTAATTTTTTCGTTGAATAACATTGTCCATCGTCTTTGCCTTGAAAAATGGGATCTAAAAACATCTACTTTTCGCTAAATTATTTTGAAATTTTTCGAAAAAATTTTTGTCAAAATGTTTTTGGAAGCAATGTTGAGTGTACATGGAAACTCAACATACACTAATGCATCATTTTTCAAACGATCATAACTAATTTTTGTATCAAGCGTTTTTCAATGTAGTATAGTGCATTCGATGCGGATTTTTAAGCTGCGTCGATCTGTGTTATCAGATTTGCGCTAGCTTAAAAATGCACCGAGATATCAACTGATATAAGTTCACACTTATATCCTCGATTTTCACCCTGAAGAATTAATTTTTTCGTTGAATAACATTGTCCATCGTCTTTGCCTTGAAAAATGGGATCTAAAATCATCTACTTTTCGCTAAATTATTTTGAAATTTTTCGAAAAAATTTTTGTCAAAATGTTTTTGGAAGCAATGTTGAGTGTACATGGAAACTCAACATACACTAATGCATCATTTTTCAAACGATCATAACTAATTTTTGTATCAAGCGTTTCTTAATGTAGTATAGTGCATTCGATGCGGATTTTTGAGCTGCGTCGATCTGTGTTATCAGATTTGCGCTAGCTTAAAAATGCACCGAGATATCAACTGATATAAGTTCACACTTATATCCTCGATTTTCACCCTGAAGAATTAATTTTTTCGTTGAATAACATTGTCCATCGTCTTTGCCTTGAAAAATGAAATCTAAAAACATCTACTTTTTGCTAAATTATTTTGAAATTTTTCGAAAAAATTTTTGTCAAAATGTTTTTGGAAGCAATGTTGAGTGTACATGGAAACTCAACATACACTAATGCATCATTTTTCAAACGATCATAACTAATTTTTGTATCAAGCGTTTTTCAATGTAGTATAGTGCATTCGATGCGGATTTTTAAGCTGCGTCGATCTGTGTTATCAGATTTGCGCTAGCTTAAAAATGCACCGAGATATCAACTGATATAAGTTCACACTTATATCCTCGATTTTCACCCTGAAGAATTAATTTTTTCGTTGAATAACATTGTCCATCGTCTTTGCCTTGAAAAATGAAATCTAAAAACATCTACTTTTTGCTAAATTATTTTGAAATTTTTCGAAAAAATTTTTGTCAAAATGTTTTTGGAAGCAATGTTGAGTGTACATGGAAACTCAACATACACTAATGCATCATTTTTCAAACGATCATAACTAATTTTTGTATCAAGCGTTTCTTAATGTAGAATAGTGCATTCGATGCGGATTTTTAAGCTGCGTCGATCTGTGTTATTAGATTTGCGCTAGCTTAAAAATGCACCGAGATATCAACTGATATAAGTTCACACTTATATCCTCGATTTTCACCCTGAAGAAATAATTTTTTCGTTGAATAACATTGTCCATCGTCTTTGCCTTGAAAAAAGGAATCTAAAAACATCTACTTTTTGCTAAATTATTTTGAAATTTTTCGAAAAAATTTTTGTCAAAATGTTTTTGGAAGCAATGTTGAGTGTACATGGAAACTCAACATACACTAATGCATCATTTTTCAAACGATCATAACTAATTTTTGTATCACGCGTTTCTCAATGTAGTATAGTGCATTCGATGCGGATTTTTAAGCTGCGTCGATCTGTAATATCAGATTTGCGCTAGCTTAAAAATGCACCGAGATATCAACTGATATAAGTTCACACTTATATCCTCGATTTTCACCCTGAAGAATTAATTTTTTCGTTGAATAACATTGTCCATCGTCTTTGCCTTGAGAAATGGAATCTAAAAACATCTACTTTTTGCTAAATTATTTTGAAATTTTTCGAAAAAATTTTTGTCAAAATGTTTTTGGAAGCAATGTTGAGTGTACATGGAAACTCAACATACACTAATGCATCATTTTTCAAACGATCATAACTAATTTTTGTATCAAGCGTTTCTTAATGTAGTATAGTGCATTCGATGCGGATTTTTGAGCTGCGTCGATCTGTGTTATCAGATTTGCGCTAGCTTAAAAATGCACCGAGATATCAACTGATATAAGTTCACACTTATATCCTCGATTTTCACCCTGAAGAAATAATTTTTTCGTTGAATAACATTGTCCATCGTCTTTGCCTTGAAAAAAGGAATCTAAAAACATCTACTTTTTGCTAAATTATTTTGAAATTTTTCGAAAAAATTTTTGTCAAAATGTTTTTGGAAGCAATGTTGAGTGTACATGGAAACTCAACATACACTAATGCATCATTTTTCAAACGATCATAACTAATTTTTGAGCTGCGTCGCTCTGTCTTAAGCTGCGTCGCTCTGTGTTATCAGATTTGCGCTAGCTTAAAAATGCACCGAGATATCAACTGATATAAGTTCACACTTATATCCTCGATTTTCACCCTGAAGAATTAATTTTTTCGTTGAATAACATTGTCCATCGTCTTTGCCTTGAAAAATGGAATCTAAAAACATCTTCTTTTCGCTAAATTATTTTGAAATTTTTCGAAAAAATTTTTGTCAAAATGTTTTTGGAAGCAATGTTGAGTGTACATGGAAACTCAACATACACTAATGCATCATTTTTCAAACGATCATAACTAATTTTTGTATCAAGCGCTTCTTAATGTAGTATAGTGCATTCGATGCGGATTTTTAAGCTGCGTCGATCTGTGTTATCAGATTTGCGCTAGCTTAAAAATGCACCGAGATATCAACTGATATAAGTTCACACTTATATCCTCGATTTTCACCCTGAAGAAATAATTTTTTCGTTGAATAACATTGTCCATCGTCTTTGCCTTGAAAAAAGGAATCTAAAAACATCTACTTTTTGCTAAATTATTTTGAAATTTTTCGAAAAAATTTTTGTCAAAATGTTTTTGGAAGCAATGTTGAGTGTACATGGAAACTCAACATACACTAATGCATCATTTTTCAAACGATCATAACTAATTTTTGTATCACGCGTTTCTCAATGTAGTATGGTGCATTCGATGCGGATTTTTAAGCTGCGTCGATCTGTAATATCAGATTTGCGCTAGCTTAAAAATGCACCGAGATATCAACTGATATAAGTTCACACTTATATCCTCGATTTTCACCCTGAAGAATTAATTTTTTCGTTGAATAACATTGTCCATCGTCTTTGCCTTGAAAAATGGGATCTAAAAACATCTACTTTTCGCTAAATTATTTTGAAATTTTTCGAAAAAATTTTTGTCAAAATGTTTTTGGAAGCAATGTTGAGTGTACATGGAAACTCAACATACACTAATGCATCATTTTTCAAACGATCATAACTAATTTTTGTATCAAGCGTTTTTCAATGTAGTATAGTGCATTCGATGCGGATTTTTAAGCTGCGTCGATCTGTGTTATCAGATTTGCGCTAGCTTAAAAATGCACCGAGATATCAACTGATATAAGTTCACACTTATATCCTCGATTTTCACCCTGAAGAATTAATTTTTTCGTTGAATAACATTGTCTATCGTCTTTGCCTTGAGAAATGGAATCTAAAAACATCTACTTTTTGCTAAATTATTTTGAAATTTTTCGAAAAAATTTTTGTCAAAATGTTTTTGGAAGCAATGTTGAGTGTACATGGAAACTCAACATACACTAATGCATCATTTTTCAAACGATCATAACTAATTTTTGTATCAAGTGTTTCTCAATGTAGTATAGTGCATTCGATGCGGATTTTTAAGCTGCGTCGATCTGTGTTATCAGATTTGCGCTAGCTTAAAAATGCACCGAGATATCAACTGTTATAAGTTCACACTTATATCCTCGATTTTCACCCTGAAGAAATAATTTTTTCGTTGAATAACATTGTCCATCGTCTTTGCCTTGAAAAAAGGAATCTAAAAACATCTACTTTTTGCTAAATTATTTTGAAATTTTTCGAAAAAATTTTTGTCAAAATGTTTTTGGAAGCAATGTTGAGTGTACATGGAAACTCAACATACACTAATGCATCATTTTTCAAACGATCATAACTAATTTTTGTATCACGCGTTTCTCAATGTAGTATAGTGCATTCGATGCGGATTTTTAAGCTGCGTCGATCTGTGTTATCAGATTTGCGCTAGCTTAAAAATGCACCGAGATATCAACTGATATAAGTTCACACTTATATCCTCGATTTTCACCCTGAAGAATTAATTTTTTCGTTGAATAACATTGTCCATCGTCTTTGCCTTGAAAAATGGGATCTAAAATCATCTACTTTTCGCTAAATTATTTTGAAATTTTTCGAAAAAATTTTTGTCAAAATGTTTTTGGAAGCAATGTTGAGTGTACATGGAAACTCAACATACACTAATGCATCATTTTTCAAACGATCATAACTAATTTTTGTATCAAGCGTTTCTTAATGTAGTATAGTGCATTCGATGCGGATTTTTGAGCTGCGTCGATCTGTGTTATCAGATTTGCGCTAGCTTAAAAATGCACCGAGATATCAACTGATATAAGTTCACACTTATATCCTCGATTTTCACCCTGAAGAATTAATTTTTTCGTTGAATAACATTGTCCATCGTCTTTGCCTTGAAAAATGAAATCTAAAAACATCTACTTTTTGCTAAATTATTTTGAAATTTTTCGAAAAAATTTTTGTCAAAATGTTTTTGGAAGCAATGTTGAGTGTACATGGAAACTCAACATACACTAATGCATCATTTTTCAAACGATCATAACTAATTTTTGTATCAAGCGTTTTTCAATGTAGTATAGTGCATTCGATGCGGATTTTTAAGCTGCGTCGATCTGTGTTATCAGATTTGCGCTAGCTTAAAAATGCACCGAGATATCAACTGATATAAGTTCACACTTATATCCTCGATTTTCACCCTGAAGAATTAATTTTTTCGTTGAATAACATTGTCCATCGTCTTTGCCTTGAAAAATGAAATCTAAAAACATCTACTTTTTGCTAAATTATTTTGAAATTTTTCGAAAAAATTTTTGTCAAAATGTTTTTGGAAGCAATGTTGAGTGTACATGGAAACTCAACATACACTAATGCATCATTTTTCAAACGATCATAACTAATTTTTGTATCAAGCGTTTCTTAATGTAGTATAGTGCATTCGATGCGGATTTTTAAGCTGCGTCGATCTGTGTTATTAGATTTGCGCTAGCTTAAAAATGCACCGAGATATCAACTGATATAAGTTCACACTTATATCCTCGATTTTCACCCTGAAGAAATAATTTTTTCGTTGAATAACATTGTCCATCGTCTTTGCCTTGAAAAAAGGAATCTAAAAACATCTACTTTTTGCTAAATTATTTTGAAATTTTTCGAAAAAATTTTTGTCAAAATGTTTTTGGAAGCAATGTTGAGTGTACATGGAAACTCAACATACACTAATGCATCATTTTTCAAACGATCATAACTAATTTTTGTATCACGCGTTTCTCAATGTAGTATAGTGCATTCGATGCGGATTTTTAAGCTGCGTCGCTCTGTGTTATCAGATTTGCGCTAGCTTAAAAATGCACCGAGATATCAACTGATATAAGTTCACACTTATATCCTCGATTTTCACCCTGAAGAATTAATTTTTTCGTTGAATAACATTGTCCATCGTCTTTGCCTTGAAAAATGGAATCTAAAAACATCTACTTTCTGCTAAATTATTTTGAAATTTTTCGAAAAAATTTTTGTCAAAATGTTTTTGGAAGCAATGTTGAGTGTACATGGAAACTCAACATACACTAATGCATCATTTTTCAAACGATCATAACTAATTTTTGTATCAAGCGCTTCTTAATGTAGTATAGTGCATTCGATGCGGATTTTTAAGCTGCGTCGATCTGTGTTATCAGATTTGCGCTAGCTTAAAAATGCACCGAGATATCAACTGATATAAGTTCACACTTATATCCTCGATTTTCACCCTGAAGAAATAATTTTTTCGTTGAATAACATCGTCCATCGTCTTTGCCTTGAAAAAAGGAATCTAAAAACATCTACTTTTTGCTAAATTATTTTGAAATTTTTCGAAAAAATTTTTGTCAAAATGTTTTTGGAAGCAATGTTGAGTGTACATGGAAACTCAACATACACTAATGCATCATTTTTCAAACGATCATAACTAATTTTTGTATCACGCGTTTCTCAATGTAGTATGATGCATTCGATGCGGATTTTTAAGCTGCGTCGATCTGTAATATCAGATTTGCGCTAACTTAAAAATGCACCGAGATATCAACTGATATAAGTTCACACTTATATCCTCGATTTTCACCCTGAAGAATTAATTTTTTCGTTGAATAACATTGTCCATCGTCTTTGCCTTGAAAAATGGGATCTAAAAACATCTACTTTTCGCTAAATTATTTTGAAATTTTTCGAAAAAATTTTTGTCAAAATGTTTTTGGAAGCAATGTTGAGTGTACATGGAAACTCAACATACACTAATGCATCATTTTTCAAACGATCATAACTAATTTTTGTATCAAGCGTTTCTTAATGTAGTATAGTGCATTCGATGCGGATTTTTAAGCTGCGTCGATCTGTGTTATCAGATTTGCGCTAGCTTAAAAATGCACCGAGATATCAACTGATATAAGTTCACACTTATATCCTCGATTTTCACCCTGAAGAAATAATTTTTTCGTTGAATAACATTGTCCATCGTCTTTGCCTTGAAAAAAGGAATCTAAAAACATCTACTTTTTGCTAAATTATTTTGAAATTTTTCGAAAAAATTTTTGTCAAAATGTTTTTGGAAGCAATGTTGAGTGTACATGGAAACTCAACATACACTAATGCATCATTTTTCAAACGATCATAACTAATTTTTGTATCACGCGTTTCTCAATGTAGTATAGTGCATTCGATGCGGATTTTTAAGCTGCGTCGATCTGTGTTATCAGATTTGCGCTAGCTTAAAAATGCACCGAGATATCAACTGATATAAGTTCACACTTATATCCTCGATTTTCACCCTGAAGAAATAATTTTTTCGTTGAATAACATTGTCCATCGTCTTTGCCTTGAAAAAAGGAATCTAAAAACATCTACTTTTTGCTAAATTATTTTGAAATTTTTCGAAAAAATTTTTGTCAAAATGTTTTTGGAAGCAATGTTGAGTGTACATGGAAACTCAACATACACTAATGCATCATTTTTCAAACGATCATAACTAATTTTTGTATCACGCGTTTCTCAATGTAGTATAGTGCATTCGATGCGGATTTTTAAGCTGCGTCGATCTGTAATATCAGATTTGCGCTAGCTTAAAAATGCACCGAGATATCAACTGATATAAGTTCACACTTATATCCTCGATTTTCACCCTGAAGAATTAATTTTTTCGTTGAATAACATTGTCCATCGTCTTTGCCTTGAAAAATGGAATCTAAAAACATCTACTTTCTGCTAAATTATTTTGAAATTTTTCGAAAAAATTTTTGTCAAAATGTTTTTGGAAGCAATGTTGAGTGTACATGGAAACTCAACATACACTAATGCATCATTTTTCAAACGATCATAACTAATTTTTGTATCAAGCGCTTCTTAATGTAGTATAGTGCATTCGATGCGGATTTTTAAGCTGCGTCGATCTGTGTTATCAGATTTGCGCTAGCTTAAAAATGCACCGAGATATCAACTGATATAAGTTCACACTTATATCCTCGATTTTCACCCTGAAGAAATAATTTTTTCGTTGAATAACATCGTCCATCGTCTTTGCCTTGAAAAAAGGAATCTAAAAACATCTACTTTTTGCTAAATTATTTTGAAATTTTTCGAAAAAATTTTTGTCAAAATGTTTTTGGAAGCAATGTTGAGTGTACATGGAAACTCAACATACACTAATGCATCATTTTTCAAACGATCATAACTAATTTTTGTATCACGCGTTTCTCAATGTAGTATAGTGCATTCGATGCGGATTTTTAAGCTGCGTCGATCTGTAATATCAGATTTGCGCTAGCTTAAAAATGCACCGAGATATCAACTGATATAAGTTCACACTTATATCCTCGATTTTCACCCTGAAGAATTAATTTTTTCGTTGAATAACATTGTCCATCGTCTTTGCCTTGAAAAATGGAATCTAAAAACATCTACTTTCTGCTAAATTATTTTGAAATTTTTCGAAAAAATTTTTGTCAAAATGTTTTTGGAAGCAATGTTGAGTGTACATGGAAACTCAACATACACTAATGCATCATTTTTCAAACGATCATAACTAATTTTTGTATCAAGCGCTTCTTAATGTAGTATAGTGCATTCGATGCGGATTTTTAAGCTGCGTCGATCTGTGTTATCAGATTTGCGCTAGCTTAAAAATGCACCGAGATATCAACTGATATAAGTTCACACTTATATCCTCGATTTTCACCCTGAAGAAATAATTTTTTCGTTGAATAACATCGTCCATCGTCTTTGCCTTGAAAAAAGGAATCTAAAAACATCTACTTTTTGCTAAATTATTTTGAAATTTTTCGAAAAAATTTTTGTCAAAATGTTTTTGGAAGCAATGTTGAGTGTACATGGAAACTCAACATACACTAATGCATCATTTTTCAAACGATCATAACTAATTTTTGTATCACGCGTTTCTCAATGTAGTATGGTGCATTCGATGCGGATTTTTAAGCTGCGTCGATCTGTAATATCAGATTTGCGCTAGCTTAAAAATGCACCGAGATATCAACTGATATAAGTTCACACTTATATCCTCGATTTTCACCCTGAAGAATTAATTTTTTCGTTGAATAACATCGTCCATCGTCTTTGCCTTGAAAAAAGGAATCTAAAAACATCTACTTTTTGCTAAATTATTTTGAAATTTTTCGAAAAAATTTTTGTCAAAATGTTTTTGGAAGCAATGTTGAGTGTACATGGAAACTCAACATACACTAATGCATCATTTTTCAAACGATCATAACTAATTTTTGTATCACGCGTTTCTCAATGTAGTATGGTGCATTCGATGCGGATTTTTAAGCTGCGTCGATCTGTAATATCAGATTTGCGCTAGCTTAAAAATGCACCGAGATATCAACTGATATAAGTTCACACTTATATCCTCGATTTTCACCCTGAAGAATTAATTTTTTAGTTGAATAACATTGTCCATCGTCTTTGCCTTGAAAAATGGGATCTAAAAACATCTACTTTTCGCTAAATTATTTTGAAATTTTTCGAAAAAATTTTTGTCAAAATGTTTTTGGAAGCAATGTTGAGTGTACATGGAAACTCAACATACACTAATGCATCATTTTTCAAACGATCATAACTAATTTTTGTATCAAGCGTTTTTCAATGTAGTATAGTGCATTCGATGCGGATTTTTAAGCTGCGTCGATCTGTGTTATCAGATTTGCGCTAGCTTAAAAATGCACCGAGATATCAACTGATATAAGTTCACACTTATATCCTCGATTTTCACCCTGAAGAATTAATTTTTTCGTTGAATAACATTGTCTATCGTCTTTGCCTTGAGAAATGGAATTTAAAAACATCTACTTTTTGCTAAATTATTTTGAAATTTTTCGAAAAAATTTTTGTCAAAATGTTTTTGGAAGCAATGTTGAGTGTACATGGAAACTCAACATACACTAATGCATCATTTTTCAAACGATCATAACTAATTTTTGTATCAAGCGTTTCTTAATGTAGTATAGTGCATTCGATGCGGATTTTTGAGCTGCGTCGATCTGTGTTATCAGATTTGCGCTAGCTTAAAAATGCACCGAGATATCAACTGATATAAGTTCACACTTATATCCTCGATTTTCACCCTGAAGAAATAATTTTTTCGTTGAATAACATTGTCCATCGTCTTTGCCTTGAGAAAAGGAATCTAAAAACATCTACTTTTTGCTAAATTATTTTGAAATTTTTCGAAAAAATTTTTGTCAAAATGTTTTTGGAAGCAATGTTGAGTGTACATGGAAACTCAACATACACTAATGCATCATTTTTCAAACGATCATAACTAATTTTTGTATCAAGCGCTTCTTAATGTAGTATAGTGCATTCGATGCGGATTTTTAAGCTGCGTCGATCTGTGTTATCAGATTTGCGCTAGCTTAAAAATGCACCGAGATATCAACTGATATAAGTTCACACTTATATCCTCGATTTTCACCCTGAAGAAATAATTTTTTCGTTGAATAACATTGTCCATCGTCTTTGCCTTGAAAAAAGGAATCTAAAAACATCTACTTTTTGCTAAATTATTTTGAAATTTTTCGAAAAAATTTTTGTCAAAATGTTTTTGGAAGCAATGTTGAGTGTACATGGAAACTCAACATACACTAATGCATCATTTTTCAAACGATCATAACTAATTTTTGTATCACGCGTTTCTCAATGTAGTATGGTGCATTCGATGCGGATTTTTAAGCTGCGTCGATCTGTAATATCAGATTTGCGCTAGCTTAAAAATGCACCGAGATATCAACTGATATAAGTTCACACTTATATCCTCGATTTTCACCCTGAAGAATTAATTTTTTCGTTGAATAACATTGTCCATCGTCTTTGCCTTGAAAAATGGGATCTAAAAACATCTACTTTTCGCTAAATTATTTTGAAATTTTTCGAAAAAATTTTTGTCAAAATGTTTTTGGAAGCAATGTTGAGTGTACATGGAAACTCAACATACACTAATGCATCATTTTTCAAACGATCATAACTAATTTTTGTATCAAGTGTTTTTCAATGTAGTATAGTGCATTCGATGCGGATTTTTAAGCTGCGTCGATCTGTGTTATCAGATTTGCGCTAGCTTAAAAATGCACCGAGATATCAACTGATATAAGTTCACACTTATATCCTCGATTTTCACCCTGAAGAAATAATTTTTTCGTTGAATAACATTGTCCATCGTCTTTGCCTTGAAAAAAGGAATCTAAAAACATCTACTTTTTGCTAAATTATTTTGAAATTTTTCGAAAAAATTTTTGTCAAAATGTTTTTGGAAGCAATGTTGAGTGTACATGGAAACTCAACATACACTAATGCATCATTTTTCAAACGATCATAACTAATTTTTGTATCACGCGTTTCTCAATGTAGTATAGTGCATTCGATGCGGATTTTTAAGCTGCGTCGCTCTGTGTTATCAGATTTGCGCTAGCTTAAAAATGCACCGAGATATCAACTGATATAAGTTCACACTTATATCCTCGATTTTCACCCTGAAGAATTAATTTTTTCGTTGAATAACATTGTCTATCGTCTTTGCTTTGAAAAATGGAATCTAAAAACATCTACTTTTTGCTAAATTATTTTGAAATTTTTCGAAAAAATTTTTGTCAAAATGTTTTTGGAAGCAATGTTGAGTTTACATGGAAACTCAACATACACTAATGCATCATTTTTCAAACGATCATAACTAATTTTTGTATTGAGCGTTTCTCAATGTAGTATAGTGCATTCGATGCCGATTTTTAAGCTGCGTCGATCTGTGTTATCAGATTTGCGCTAGCTTAAAAATGCACCGAGATATCAACTGATATAAGTTCACACTTATATCCTCGATTTTCATCCTGAAGAATTAATTTTTTCGTTGAATAACATTGTCCATCGTCTTTGCCTTGAAAAAAAGAATCTAAAAACATCTACTTTTTGCTAAATTATTTTGAAATTTTTCGAAAAAATTTTTGTCAAAATGTTTTTGGAAGCAATGTTGAGTGTACATGGAAACTCAACATACACTAATGCATCATTTTTCAAACGATCATAACTAATTTTTGTATTAAGCGTTTCTCAATGTAGTATAGTGCATTCGATGCCGATTTTTAAGCTGCGTCGATCTGTGTTATCAGATTTGCGCTAGCTTAAAAATGCACCGAGATATCAACTGATATAAGTTCACACTTATATCCTCGATTTTCACCCTGAAGAATTAATTTTTTCGTTGAATAACATTGTCTATCGTCTTTGCCTTGAAAAATGGAATCTAAAAACATCTACTTTTTGCTAAATTATTTTGAAATTTTTCGAAAAAATTTTTGTCAAAATGTTTTTGGAAGCAATGTTGAGTGTACATGGAAACAATCAAAGAACGAAAAATAAAAAGAGAAAGATTTATTAAAAAAAAACAAAAAAAAATACAAAAAAATTCAAGAGAAAATTCCAAACTGAAAAAAATATAAAAAAATTCCTTATCACAATAATTTTAGGACAAAAACAACTAAATATTGTTTTAATCAGATTACGGTAGTTGATTATCAACAGTTCACTGTTTACCAACAATCTCTAAATGGAGCGCGATTACTATGGATTGTTTTATCAATGGGTCATTTTATTCAAATTATTCATTTTATTTAATTTTTTGATGAATAATTGTTATCTTAATATTTTATATAAATTATATTATATATTTATCTTCATTTATACTATTCATTTTAGTATCTATAGCCATATTCTTGACAAAACTCAACATACACTAATGCATCATTTTTCAAACGATCATAACTAATTTTTGTATTAAGCGTTTCTCAATGTAGTATAGTGCATTCGATGCCGATTTTTAAGCTGCGTCGATCTGTGTTATCAGATTTGCGCTAGCTTAAAAATGCACCGAGATATCAACTGATATAAGTTCACACTTATATCCTCGATTTTCACCCTGAAGAATTAATTTTTTCGTTGAATAACATTGTCTATCGTCTTTGCTTTGAAAAATGGAATCTAAAAACATCTACTTTTTGCTAAATTATTTTGAAATTTTTCGAAAAAATTTTTGTCAAAATGTTTTTGGAAGCAATGTTGAACAATAAAAATAAACATTTACAACATACATGAGAAAATTTAAATTTCAACAAGAAATTAGTTATGGTGCTGTTTTTTTAAACTGTTGTTGAGGCTTATGGGTTTTGTGCATCTCATTCAGTGCAGTCAGCTTTTCAGTCCAATTCTCGGACTCCCATTTACCGACAATCTCTCCTTTCTTTATCGTGGTTGGCTGGCATGTCATGTTAGCCACAATCACTGTAGTGGAACTATTGGTGTCCACTTTACATATTCCCGTGGGTATATCACTCCTATGGGATACCAGTAAGCTATCTTTCTGCTCGTCACATGAGATTTGTAGCGTTCTACTTTTATTCGCAGGTATATAAACTCTCTGTCAGGCTATGGCCTCCTTTCTATAAAACTTCAAAGATATGCCCAAATCTTTCAGGGCATTCGTACCAATAAGTATAGAATCATCTCTACTTTTTCTCACCAAAAAACATACTTGTGCAGTTTTTTTACTTTCTGAGCAATAAACTTCACAGCTTATTGCTCCAACAAAATTCATTCGCGTACCCGAGGCATTCGCTATGAACTTATCTCCATTCCAAGGAAGTTGAGTTACACTTCTATCTAAGTCAACCCCTTCATTCATCAAATTAACTAGAGCTTGTGACGACATCACTGATATTTGTGATCCCGTGTCAATAAGAACTTTTTTATTTCTCATGCTGCAGATTAACATAGGTAGTAAACTCTGCTCACCAATCAATTTTGCATCATAGCTGTTGTTGCATGTTTTGATAGTTTTGTTCCATGCAACAGCTTGCTTATTCATAACAGAACCCATATTGTTCTGTTCTTCTTCAATTCTTTTAGAATTGTCTGATGGTCGTTTTCTCTCAGCACAATGTGTTGCTATATGACCACTTCTGTTACATATGTAACAAATAACTTCTTTTCTCTGTGGAAAATTACGAACCTTTTCAGTTACGTAACTGCCACGATTGGTCATGTGTTGACCACTAGCAGTATTATTCTGCTTCAAAAATCTCAGCCTGGGCAGGTTTACTTCAGGTATTCTGTCCTTTCTATGCTGATTGTAGTGAATGCGCTTATTTCTTTCACAACGTAAAGCGACCTCTTTCACCTTCTCATACACCTCCCCTTCTTCACTAGTCTCTATTGTCTCAAGTACTTGTAATGCACAAGTACATTCTCTGAGTACCTCATACAAGACTTGAGCTCTTGTGAACGATAACTTTGACATAGACAATCCGGGGTAAGCCTTCCTAGAAGTTTCTTCTAGTTTCTTACAAAAGCTTATTAGATTGCTATTGTTGTCAAACTTCAAAGATTTAAGAGCAGCTATGGCATCTAACCTACTTGCTCTCTTAGAATACTCATGTTGCTTATTCAGTTCCTCTATTATTTTGTCGAGCGAACTGTTTCTGATTATTTCAGGCAACTCATCATACCTATCTCTCGCCTCTCCTCTTAATTTTTCTACAAACAGCGTTCTGCGGCCGCTTGCCGACAACGTGCTTTTTGGGTATTTCAGGTGAAACCCTTCTACAAAATGGTTCCATTTCTCGAACGACCCACTCGAAAAACTTGGAACATCAGGCAGCAATTGCGCTCGCATTATGTCCAAAAACGCTTCATTCTGCGCGCTGAGTCCATTAAAAGGCAAAGATGACTCACCCTTGGAGTCTAATCCCTCTTTTTTCTCCTGTTCCTGTTGAACATCCGTCAACCATTTCTGAGTTGTTCCTAACTCCTTCTGTCGATGCAACTGTAAAATATATTCAATTTCAGAATTTTCCTCTTCTATTTTACCTGCTGCTTTATCATCAATCATCATATCCGCCATAGCTAATTGCGCTTGGCTCTCGATAGCTGCTGATCTCTGCAAATTAAAACTATTAAATATTTCATGCTTCAAAGATTTTTTATCACATTTGAAAAAATCGCAAAAATCTTTCATAGTACTATTACTGGCCCTCATCTCGTCCACTATCTCACTTTCATTGAGTTGGAAAATCTCACAAATGAATTTAGTTGTTTCCGCTCGTTTATCAGCTAACTTCAGAGTATTACCCAACTCTGAAGGCTTTTTGAGCCCACTCTTGTTCATTACTGTAATAATGGACTGGATAAATCTCCAATTTTGCCCTTTTCGCAATTCACTAGTTAAATTTTGCTTCATTGAGTTTATCAAATTAGCAACTTTCTGCTCTGCTCTCCTTTTCTCAGCAGAATTTCTGATTTTTTCCGTAAAATCTTTACGTAAACAATCATTCAACGGCTCAATAGCCGATAATATTTCAGAGATGAATGAATTCAACATTACCTCTTCAAATGCGCTCTCGAAGTCCATATCGAGCAATTCATTCACAAATGACATTTCACCTATCAATGAAAAAAATTACTAGAAATTCCTCTACTAATTTATTGCTATTTGAAAGAATCAAACAAGCACTTATATCAAGAAAATTGAATTTACTTGATATTAGTTACTACTACCCAAGTTCTGAATGTAGTTCACAGCGGAAGAAATCAGAAAAAGTGTTTAAAAGAAAACACTTTAACCAAAAACAACCGTACAACAATATACCAAGAGACACTGTTGTTACCAACACTGTCAAATGATAATTGTTCTGTAAACTTCACTTTTATTCGGCAAATACCAAACAAAATTGAATGAATACAAACAGAACCCTATTCAGGTAGCAGTGACTTTTTCACCAAACTCTATTCGAGCTTTCAAACAGGGTTATATGAGCAATTAGCTCAACCCAAACAATAAAATAGTGAAGACCGGTTCGGCCCCCAAATCAAAGAACGAAAAATAAAAAGAGAAAGATTTATTAAAAAAAACAAAAAAAAATACAAAAAAATTCAAGAGAAAATTCCAAACTGAAAAAAATATAAAAAAATTCCTTATCACAATAATTTTAGGACAAAAACAACTAAATATTGTTTTAATCAGATTACGGTAGTTGATTATCAACAGTTCACTGTTTACCAACAATCTCTAAATGGAGCGCGATTACTATGGATTGTTTTATCAATGGGTCATTTTATTCAAATTATTCATTTTATTTAATTTTTTGATGAATAATTGTTATCTTAATATTTTATATAAATTATATTATATATTTATCTTCATTTATACTATTCATTTTAGTATCTATAGCCATATTCTTGACAAAACTCAACATACACTAATGCATCATTTTTCAAACGATCATAACTAATTTTTGTATTAAGCGTTTCTCAATGTAGTATAGTGCATTCGATGCCGATTTTTAAGCTGCGTCGATCTGTGTTATCAGATTTGCGCTAGCTTAAAAATGCACCGAGATATCAACTGATATAAGTTCACACTTATATCCTCGATTTTCACCCTGAAGAATTAATTTTTTCGTTGAATAACATTGTCTATCGTCTTTGCTTTGAAAAATGGAATCTAAAAACATCTACTTTTTGCTAAATTATTTTGAAATTTTTCGAAAAAATTTTTGTCAAAATGTTTTTGGAAGCAATGTTGAGTGTACATGGAAACTCAACATACACTAATGCATCATTTTTCAAACGATCATAACTAATTTTTGTATTAAGCGTTTCTCAATGTAGTATAGTGCATTCGATGCGGATTTTTAAGCTGCGTCGATCTGTGTTATCAGATTTGCGCTAGCTTAAAAATGCACCGAGATATCAACTGATATAAGTTCACACTTATATCCTCGATTTTCACCCTGAAGAATTAATTTTTTCGTTGAATAACATTGTCTATCGTCTTTGCTTTGAAAAATGGAATCTAAAAACATCTACTTTTTGCTAAATTATTTTGAAATTTTTCGAAAAAATTTTTGTCAAAATGTTTTTGGAAGCAATGTTGAGTGTACATGGAAACTCAACATACACTAATGCATCATTTTTCAAACGATCATAACTAATTTTTGTATTAAGCGTTTCTCAATGTAGTATAGTGCATTCGATGCCGATTTTTAAGCTGCGTCGATCTGTGTTATCAGATTTGCGCTAGCTTAAAAATGCACCGAGATATCAACTGATATAAGTTCACACTTATATCCTCGATTTTCACCCTGAAGAATTAATTTTTTCGTTGAATAACATTGTCTATCGTCTTTGCCTTGAAAAATGGAATCTAAAAACATCTACTTTTTGCTAAATTATTTTGAAATTTTTCAAAAAAATTTTTGTCAAAATGTTTTTGGAAGCAATGTTGAGTGTACATGGAAACTCAACATACACTAATGCATCATTTTTCAAACGATCATAACTAATTTTTGTATTAAGCGTTTCTCAATGTAGTATAGTGCATTCGATGCCGATTTTTAAGCTGCGTCGATCTGTGTTATCAGATTTGCGCTAGCTTAAAAATGCACCGAGATATCAACTGATATAAGTTCACACTTATATCCTCGATTTTCACCCTGAAGAATTAATTTTTTCGTTGAATAACATTGTCTATCGTCTTTGCCTTGAAAAATGGAATCTAAAAACATCTACTTTTTGCTAAATTATTTTGAAATTTTTCGAAAAAATTTTTGTCAAAATGTTTTTGGAAGCAATGTTGAGTGTACATGGAAACTCAACATACACTAATGCATCATTTTTCAAACGATCATAACTAATTTTTGTATTAAACGTTTCTCAATGTAGTATAGTGCATTCGATGCGGATTTTTAAGCTGCGTCGATCTGTGTTATCAGATTTGCGCTAGCTTAAAAATGCACCGAGATATCAACTGATATAAGTTCACACTTATATCCTCGATTTTCACCCTGAAGAATTAATTTTTTCGTTGAATAACATTGTCTATCGTCTTTGCTTTGAAAAATGGAACCTAAAAACATCTACTTTTTGCTAAATTATTTTGAAATTTTTCGAAAAAATTTTTGTCAAAATGTTTTTGGAAGCAATGTTGAGTGTACATGGAAACTCAACATACACTAATGCATCATTTTTCAAACGATCATAACTAATTTTTGTATTAAGCGTTTCTCAATGTAGTATAGTGCATTCGATGCCGATTTTTAAGCTGCGTCGATCTGTGTTATCAGATTTGCGCTAGCTTAAAAATGCACCGAGATATCAACTGATATAAGTTCACACTTATATCCTCGATTTTCACCCTGAAGAATTAATTTTTTCGTTGAATAACATTGTCTATCGTCTTTGCCTTGAAAAATGGAATCTAAAAACATCTACTTTTTGCTAAATTATTTTGAAATTTTTCGAAAAAATTTTTGTCAAAATGTTTTTGGAAGCAATGTTGAGTGTACATGGAAACTCAACATACACTAATGCATCATTTTTCAAACGATCATAACTAATTTTTGTATTAAACGTTTCTCAATGTAGTATAGTGCATTCGATGCGGATTTTTAAGCTGCGTCGATCTGTGTTATCAGATTTGCGCTAGCTTAAAAATGCACCGAGATATCAACTGATATAAGTTCACACTTATATCCTCGATTTTCACCCTGAAGAATTAATTTTTTCGTTGAATAACATTGTCTATCGTCTTTGCTTTGAAAAATGGAATCTAAAAACATCTACTTTTTGCTAAATTATTTTGAAATTTTTCGAAAAAATTTTTGTCAAAATGTTTTTGGAAGCAATGTTGAGTGTACATGGAAACTCAACATACACTAATGCATCATTTTTCAAACGATCATAACTAATTTTTGTATTAAACGTTTCTCAATGTAGTATAGTGCATTCGATGCGGATTTTTAAGCTGCGTCGATCTGTGTTATCAGATTTGCGCTAGCTTAAAAATGCACCGAGATATCAACTGATATAAGTTCACACTTATATCCTCGATTTTCTTCCTGAAGAATTAATTTTTTCGTTGAATAACATTGTCCATCGTCTTTGCCTTGAAAAAAAGAATCTAAAAACATCTACTTTTTGCTAAATTGTATTGAAATTTTTCGAAAAAATTTTTGTCAAAATGTTTTTGGAAGCAATGTTGAGTGTACATGGAAACTCAACATACACTAATGCATCATTTTTCAAACGATCATAACTAATTTTTGTATTAAGCGTTTCTCAATGTAGTATAGTGCATTCGATGCGGATTTTTAAGCTGCGTCGATCTGTGTTATCAGATTTGCGCTAGCTTAAAAATGCACCGAGATATCAACTGATATAAGTTCACACTTATATCCTCGATTTTCATCCTGAAGAATTAATTTTTTCGTTGAATAACATTGTCCATCGTCTTTGCCTTAAAAAAAAAAATCTAAAAACATCTACTTTTTGCTAAATTATTTTGAAATTTTTCGAAAAAATTTTTGTCAAAATGTTTTTGGAAGCAATGTTGAGTGTACATGGAAACTCAACATACACTAATGCATCATTTTTCAAACGATCATAACTAATTTTTGTATTAAGCGTTTCTCAATGTAGTATAGTGCATTCGATGCGGATTTTTAAGCTGCGTCGATCTGTGTTATCAGATTTGCGCTAGCTTAAAAATGCACCGAGATATCAACTGATATAAGTTCACACTTATATCCTCGATTTTCATCCTGAAGAATTAATTTTTTCGTTGAATAACATTGTCCATCGTCTTTGCCTTAAAAAAAAAATCTAAAAACATCTACTTTTTGCTAAATTATTTTGAAATTTTTCGAAAAAATTTTTGTCAAAATGTTTTTGGAAGCAATGTTGAGTGTACATGGAAACTCAACATACACTGATGCATCATTTTTCAAACGATCATAACTAATTTTTGTATTAAGCGTTTCTCAATGTAGTATAGTGCATTCGATGCGGATTTTTAAGCTGCGTCGATCTGTGTTATCAGATTTGCGCTAGCTTAAAAATGCACCGAGATATCAACTGATATAAGTTCACACTTATATCCTCGATTTTCATCCTGAAGAATTAATTTTTTCGTTGAATAACATTGTCCATCGTCTTTGCCTTAAAAAAAAAAATCTAAAAACATCTACTTTTTGCTAAATTATTTTGAAATTTTTCGAAAAAATTTTTGTCAAAATGTTTTTGGAAGCAATGTTGAGTGTACATGGAAACTCAACATACACTGATGCATCATTTTTCAAACGATCATAACTAATTTTTGTATTATGCTTTTCTCAATGTAGTATAGTGCATTCGATGCCGATTTTTAAGCTGCGTCGATCTGTGTTATCAGATTTGCGCTAGCTTAAAAATGCACCGAGATATCAACTGATATAAGTTCACACTTATATCCTCGATTTTCACCCTGAAGAATTAATTTTTTTGTTGAATAACATTGTCTATCGTCTTTGCCTTGAAAAATGGAATCTAAAAACATCTACTTTTTGCTAAATTATTTTGAAATTTTTCGAAAAAATTTTTGTCAAAATGTTTTTGGAAGCAATGTTGAGTGTACATGGAAACTCAACATACACTAATGCATCATTTTTCAAACGATCATAACTAATTTTTGTATTAAGCGTTTCTCAATGTAGTATAGTGCATTCGATGCCGATTTTTAAGCTGCGTCGATCTGTGTTATCAGATTTGCGCTAGCTTAAAAATGCACCGAGATATCAACTGATATAAGTTCACACTTATATCCTCGATTTTCACCCTGAAGAATTAACTTTTTCGTTGAATAACATTGTGTATCGTCTTTGCCTTGAAAAATGGAATCTAAAAACATCTACTTTTTGCTAAATTATTTTGAAATTTTTCGAAAAAATTTTTGTCAAAATGTTTTTGGAAGCAATGTTGAGTGTACATTGAAACTCAACATACACTAATGCATCTTTTTTCAAACGATCATAACTAATTTTTGTATTAAGCGTTTCTCAATGTAGTATAGTGCATTCGATGCGGATTTTTAAGCTGCGTCGATCTGTGTTATCAGATTTGCGCTAGCTTAAAAATGCACCGAGATATCAACTGATATAAGTTCACACTTATATCCTCGATTTTCATCCTGAAGAATTAATTTTTTCGTTGAATAACATTGTCCATCGTCTTTGCCTTAAAAAAAAAAATCTAAAAACATCTACTTTTTGCTAAATTATTTTGAAATTTTTCGAAAAAATTTTTGTCAAAATGTTTTTGGAAGCAATGTTGAGTGTACATGGAAACTCAACATACACTAATGCATCATTTTTCAAACGATCATAACTAATTTTTGTATTAAGCGTTTCTCAATGTAGTATAGTGCATTCGATGCCGATTTTTAAGCTGCGTCGATCTGTGTTATCAGATTTGCGCTAGCTTAAAAATGCACCGAGATATCAACTGATATAAGTTCACACTTATATCCTCGATTTTCACCCTGAAGAATTAACTTTTTCGTTGAATAACATTGTGTATCGTCTTTGCCTTGAAAAATGGAATCTAAAAACATCTACTTTTTGCTAAATTATTTTGAAATTTTTCGAAAAAATTTTTGTCAAAATGTTTTTGGAAGCAATGTTGAGTGTACATGGAAACTCAACATACACTAATGCATCTTTTTTCAAACGATCATAACTAATTTTTGTATTAAGCGTTTCTCAATGTAGTATAGTGCATTCGATGCAAATTTTTAAGCTGCGTCGATCTGTGTTATCAGATTTGCGCTAACTTAAAAATGCACCGAGATATCAACTGATATAAGTTCACACTTATATCCTCGATTTTCACACTGGAGAATTAATTTTTTCGTTGAATAACATTGTGTATCGTCTTTGCCTTGAAAAATGGAATCTAAAAACATCTACTTTTTGCTAAATCATTTTGAAATTTTTCGAAAAAATTTTTGTCAAAATGTTTTTGGAAGCAATGTTGAGTGTACATGGAAACTCAACATACACTAATGCATCATTTTTCAAACGATCATAACTAATTTTTGTATCAAGCGTTTCTCAATGTAGTAAAGTGCATTCGATGCGGATTTTTAAGCTGCGTCGATCTGTGTTATCAGATTTGCGCTAGCTTAAAAATGCACCGAGATATCAACTGATATAAGTTCACACTTATATCCTCGATTTTCACCCTGAAGAATTAATTTTCTCGTTGAATAACATTGTCCATCGTCTTTGCCTTGAAAAAAAGAATCTAAAAACATCTACTTTTTGCTAAATTATTTTGAAATTTTTCGAAAAAATTTTTGTCAAAATGTTTTTGGAAGCAATATTGAGTGTACATGGAAACTCAACATACACTAATGCATCATTTTTCAAACGATCATAACTAATTTTTGTATTAAGCGTTTCTCAATGTAGTATAGTGCATTCGATGCCGATTTTTAAGCTGCGTCGATCTGTGTTATCAGATTTGCGCTAGCTTAAAAATGCACCGAGATATCAACTGATATAAGTTCACACTTATATCCTCGATTTTCACCCTGAAGAATTAATTTTTTCGTTGAATAACATTGTCTATCGTCTTTGCCTTGAAAAATGGAATCTAAAAACATCTACTTTTTGCTAAATTATTTTGAAATTTTTCGAAAAAATTTTTGTCAAAATGTTTTTGGAAGCAATGTTGAGTGTACATGGAAACTCAACATACACTAATGCATCATTTTTCAAACGATCATAACTAATTTTTGTATTAAGCTTTTCTCAATGTAGTATAGTGCATTCGATGCGGATTTTTAAGCTGCGTCGATCTGTGTTATCAGATTTGCGCTAGCTTAAAAATGCACCGAGATATCAACTGATATAAGTTCACACTTATATCCTCGATTTTCACCCTGAAGAATTAATTTTTTCGTGGAATAACATTGTCTATCGTCTTTGCCTTGAAAAATGGAATTTCAAAACATCTACTTTTTGCTAAATTATTTTTAAATTTTTCGAAAAAATTTTTGTCAAAATGTTTTTGGAAGCAATGTTGAGTGTACATGGAAACTCAACATACACTAATGCATCATTTTTCAAACGATCATAACTAATTTTTGTATCAAGCGTTTCTCAATGTAGTATAGTGCATTCGATGCAGATTTTTAAGCTGCGTCGATCTGTGTTATCAGATTTGCGCTAGCTTAAAAATGCACCGAGATATCAACTGATATAAGTTCACACTTATATCCTCGATTTTCACCCTGAAGAATTAATTTTTTCGTTGAATAACATTGTCTATCGTCTTTGCCTTGAAAAATGGAATCTAAAAACATCTACTTTTTGCTAAATTATTTTGAAATTTTTCGAAAAAATTTTTGTCAAAATGTTTTTGGAAGCAATGTTGAGTGTACATGGAAACTCAACATACACTAATGCATCATTTTTCAAACGATCATAACTAATTTTTGTATTAAGCGTTTCTCAATGTAGTATAGTGCATTCGATGCCGATTTTTAAGCTGCGTCGATCTGTGTTATCAGATTTGCGCTAGCTTAAAAATGCACCGAGATATCAACTGATATAAGTTCACACTTATATCCTCGATTTTCACCCTGAAGAATTAACTTTTTCGTTGAATAACATTGTGTATCGTCTTTGCCTTGAAAAATGGAATCTAAAAACATCTACTTTTTGCTAAATTATTTTGAAATTTTTCGAAAAAATTTTTGTCAAAATGTTTTTGGAAGCAATGTTGAGTGTACATGGAAACTCAACATACACTAATGCATCTTTTTTCAAACGATCATAACTAATTTTTGTATTAAGCGTTTCTCAATGTAGTATAGTGCATTCGATGCAGATTTTTAAGCTGCGTCGATCTGTGTTATCAGATTTGCGCTAACTTAAAAATGCACCGAGATATCAACTGATATAAGTTCACACTTATATCCTCGATTTTCATCCTGAAGAATTAATTTTTTCGTTGAATAACATTGTCCATCGTCTTTGCCTTAAAAAAAAAATCTAAAAACATCTACTTTTTGCTAAATTATTTTGAAATTTTTCGAAAAAATTTTTGTCAAAATGTTTTTGGAAGCAATGTTGAGTGTACATGGAAACTCAACATACACTAATGCATCATTTTTCAAACGATCATAACTAATTTTTGTATTTAGCGTTTCTCAATGTAGTATAGTGCATTCGATGCCGATTTTTAAGCTGCGTCGATCTGTGTTATCAGATTTGCGCTAGCTTAAAAATGCACCGAGATATCAACTGATATAAGTTCACACTTATATCCTCGATTTTCACCCTGAAGAATTAACTTTTTCGTTGAATAACATTGTGTATCGTCTTTGCCTTGAAAAATGGAATCTAAAAACATCTACTTTTTGCTAAATTATTTTGAAATTTTTCGAAAAAATTTTTGTCAAAATGTTTTTGGAAGCAATGTTGAGTGTACATGGAAACTCAACATACACTAATGCATCTTTTTTCAAACGATCATAACTAATTTTTGTATTAAGCGTTTCTCAATGTAGTATAGTGCATTCGATGCAAATTTTTAAGCTGCGTCGATCTGTGTTATCAGATTTGCGCTAACTTAAAAATGCACCGAGATATCAACTGATATAAGTTCACACTTATATCCTCGATTTTCACACTGGAGAATTAATTTTTTCGTTGAATAACATTGTGTATCGTCTTTGCCTTGAAAAATGGAATCTAAAAACATCTACTTTTTGCTAAATTATTTTGAAATTTTTCGAAAAAATTTTTGTCAAAATGTTTTTGGAAGCAATGTTGAGTGTACATGGAAACTCAACATACACTAATGCATCATTTTTCAAACGATCATAACTAATTTTTGTATCAAGCGTTTCTCAATGTAGTAAAGTGCATTCGATGCGGATTTTTAAGCTGCGTCGATCTGTGTTATCAGATTTGCGCTAGCTTAAAAATGCACCGAGATATCAACTGATATAAGTTCACACTTATATCCTCAATTTTCACCCTGAAGAATTAATTTTCTCGTTGAATAACATTGTCCATCGTCTTTGCCTTGAAAAAAAGAATCTGAATACATCTACTTTTTGCTAAATTATTTTGAAATTTTTCGAAAAAATTTTTGTCAAAATGTTTTTGGAAGCAATATTGAGTGTACATGGAAACTCAACATACACTAATGCATCATTTTTCAAACGATCATAACTAATTTTTGTATTAAGCTTTTCTCAATGTAGTATAGTGCATTCGATGCGGATTTTTAAGCTGCGTCGATCTGTGTTATCAGATTTGCGCTAGCTTAAAAATGCACCGAGATATCAACTGATATAAGTTCACACTTATATCCTCGATTTTCACCCTGAAGAATTAATTTTTTCGTGGAATAACATTGTCTATCGTCTTTGCCTTGAAAAATGGAATTTTCAAAACATCTACTTTTTGCTAAATTATTTTTAAATTTTTCGAAAAAATTTTTGTCAAAATGTTTTTGGAAGCAATGTTGAGTGTACATGGAAACTCAACATACACTAATGCATCATTTTTCAAACGATCATAACTAATTTTTGTATCAAGCGTTTCTCAATGTAGTATAGTGCATTCGATGCAGATTTTTAAGCTGCGTCGATCTGTGTTATCAGATTTGCGCTAGCTTAAAAATGCACCGAGATATCAACTGATATAAGTTCACACTTATATCCTCGATTTTCACCCTGAAGAATTAATTTTTTCGTTGAATAACATTGTCTATCGTCTTTGCCTTGAAAAATGGAATCTAAAAACATCTACTTTTTGCTAAATTATTTTGAAATTTTTCGAAAAAATTTTTGTCAAAATGTTTTTGGAAGCAATGTTGAGTGCACATGGAAACTCAACATACACTAACGCATCATTTTTCAAACGATCATAACTAATTTTTGTATTAAGCGTTTCTCAATGTAGTATAGTGCATTCGATGCCGATTTTTAAGCTGCGTCGATCTGTGTTATCAGATTTGCGCTAGCTTAAAAATGCACCGAGATATCAACTGATATAAGTTCACACTTATATCCTCGATTTTCACCCTGAAGAATTAATTTTTTCGTTGAATAACATTGTCTATCGTCTTTGCCTTGAAAAATGGAATCTAAAAACATCTACTTTTTGCTAAATTATTTTGAACTTTTTCGAAAAAATTTTTGTCAAAATGTTTTTGGAAGCAATGTTGAGTGTACATGGAAACTCAACATACACTAATGCATCATTTTTCAAACGATCATAACTAATTTTTGTATTAAGCTTTTCTCAATGTAGTATAGTGCATTCGATGCGGATTTTTAAGCTGCGTCGATCTGTGTTATCAGATTTGCGCTAGCTTAAAAATGCACCGAGATATCAACTGATATAAGTTCACACTTATATCCTCGATTTTCACCCTGAAGAATTAATTTTTTCGTGGAATAACATTGTCTATCGTCTTTGCCTTGAAAAATGGAATTTCAAAACATCTACTTTTTGCTAAATTATTTTGAAATTTTTCGAAAAAATTTTTGTCAAAACGTTTTTGGAAGCAATGTTGAGTGTACATGGAAACTCAACATACACTAATGCATCTTTTTTCAAACGATCATAACTAATTTTTGTATTAAGCGTTTCTCAATGTAGTATAGTGCATTCGATGCAGATTTTTAAGCTGCGTCGATCTGTGTTATCAGATTTGCGCTAACTTAAAAATGCACCGAGATATCAACTGATATAAGTTCACACTTATATCCTCGATTTTCACACTGGAGAATTAATTTTTTCGTTGAATAACATTGTGTATCGTCTTTGCCTTGAAAAATGGAATCTAAAAACATCTACTTTTTGCTAAATTATTTTGAAATTTTTCGAAAAAATTTTTGTCAAAATGTTTTTGGAAGCAATGTTGAGTGTACATG
Organism: Auanema rhodensis; assembly: GCA_964057225.1. Classification (NCBI taxonomy): domain Eukaryota; kingdom Metazoa; phylum Nematoda; class Chromadorea; order Rhabditida; family Rhabditidae; genus Auanema; species Auanema rhodense. Next base: position 1,523,820 of record OZ059895.1, read on the forward strand.
GAAACTCAACATACACTAATGCATCATTTTTCAAACGATCATAACTAATTTTTGTATCAAGCGTTTCTCAATGTAGTAAAGTGCATTCGATGCGGATTTTTAAGCTGCGTCGATCTGTGTTATCAGATTTGCGCTAGCTTAAAAATGCACCGAGATATCAACTGATACAAGTTCACACTTATATCCTCGATTTTCACCCTGAAGAATTAATTTTCTCGTGGAATAACATTGTCTATCGTCTTTGCCTTGAAAAATGGAATCTAAAAACATCTACTTTTTGCTAAATTATTTTGAAATTTTTCGAAAAAATTTTTGTCAAAATGTTTTTGGAAGCAATGTTGAGTGTACATGGAAACTCAACATACACTAATGCATCATTTTTCAAACGATCATAACTAATTTTTGTATTAAGCTTTTCTCAATGTAGTATAGTGCATTCGATGCGGATTTTTAAGCTGCGTCGATCTGTGTTATCAGATTTGCGCTAGCTTAAAAATGCACCGAGATATCAACTGATATAAGTTCACACTTATATCCTCGATTTTCACCCTGAAGAATTAATTTTTTCGTGGAATAACATTGTCTATCGTCTTTGCCTTGAAAAATGGAATTTAAAAACATCTACTTTTTGCTAAATTATTTTTAAATTTTTCGAAAAAATTTTTGTCAAAATGTTTTTGGAAGCAATGTTGAGTGTACATGGAAACTCAACATACACTAATGCATCATTTTTCAAACGATCATAACTAATTTTTGTATCAAGCGTTTTTCGATGTAGTAAAGTGCATTCGATGCGGATTTTTAAGCTGCGTCGATCTGTGTTATCAGATTTGCGCTAGCTTAAAAATGCACCGAGATATCAACTGATATAAGTTCACACTTATATCCTCGATTTTCACCCTGAAGAATTAATTTTCTCGTTGAAAAACATTGTCCATCGTCTTTGCCTTGAAAAAAAGAATCTAAAAACATCTACTTTTTGCTAAATTATTTTGAAATTTTTCGAAAAAATTTTTGTCAAAATGTTTTTGGAAGCAATGTTGAGTGTACATGGAAACTCAACATACACTAATGCATCATTTTTCAAACGATCATAACTAATTTTTGTATTAAGCGATTCTCAATGTAGTATAGTGCATTCGATGCCGATTTTTAAGCTGCGTCGATTTGTGTTATCAGATTTGCGCTAGCTTAAAAATGCACCGAGATATCAACTAATATAAGTTCACACTTATATCCTCGATTTTCACCCTGAAGAATTAATTTTTTCGTTGAATAACATTGTCTATCGTCTTTGCCTTGAAAAATGGAATCTAAAAACATCTACTTTTTGCTAAATTATTTTGAAATTTTTCGAAAAAATTTTTGTCAAAATGTTTTTGGAAGCAATGTTGAGTGTACATGGAAACTCAACATACACTAATGCATCATTTTTCAAACGATCATAACTAATTTTTGTATTAAGCGTTTCTCAATGTAGTATAGTGCATTCGATGCGGATTTTTAAGCTGCGTCGATCTGTGTTATCAGATTTGCGCTAGCTTAAAAATGCACCGAGATATCAACTGATATAAGTTCACACTTATATCCTCGATTTTCACCCTGAAGAATTAATTTTTTCGTGGAATAACATTGTCTATCGTCTTTGCCTTGAAAAATGGAATTTAAAAACATCTACTTTTTGCTAAATTATTTTGAAATTTTTCGAAAAAATTTTTGTCAAAATGTTTTTGGAAGCAATGTTGAGTGTACATGGAAACTCAACATACACTAATGCATCATTTTTCAAACGATCATAACTAATTTTTGTATTAAGCGTTTCTCAATGTAGTATAGTGCATTCGATGCGGATTTTTAAGCTGCGTCGATCTGTGTTATCAGATTTGCGCTAGCTTAAAAATGCACCGAGATATCAACTGATATAAGTTCACACTTATATCCTCGATTTTCACCCTGAAGAATTAATTTTCTCGTTGAATAACATTGTCCTTCGTCTTTGCCTTGAAAAAAAGAATCTAAAAACATCTACTTTTTGCTAAATTATTTTGAAATTTTTCGAAAAAATTTTTGTCAAAATGTTTTTGGAAGCAATGTTGAGTGTACATGGAAACTCAACATACACTAATGCATCATTTTTCAAACGATCATAACTAATTTTTGTATTAAGCGTTTCTCAATGTAGTATAGTGCATTCGATGCGGATTTTTAAGCTGCGTCGATCTGTGTTATCAGATTTGCGCTAGCTTAAAAATGCACCGAGATATCAACTGATATAAGTTCACACTTATATCCTCGATTTTCATCCTGAAGAATTAATTTTTTCGTTGAATAACATTGTCCATCGTCTTTGCCTTGAAAAAACGAATCTAACAACATCTACTTTTTGCTAAATTATTTTGAAATTTTTCGAAAAAATTTTTGTCAAAATGTTTTTGGAAGCAATGTTGAGTGTACATGGAAACTCAACATACACTAATGCATTATTTTTCAAACGATCATAACTAATTTTTATATTAAGCGTTTCTCAATGTAGTATAGTGCATTCGATGCCGATTTTTAAGCTGCGTCGATCTGTGTTATCAGATTTGCGCTAGCTTAAAAATGCACCGAGATATCAACTGATATAAGTTCACACTTATATCCTCGATTTTCACCCTGAAGAATTAATTTTTTCGTTGAATAACATTGTCTATCGTCTTTGCCTTGAAAAATGGAATCTAAAAACATCTACTTTTTGCTAAATTATTTTGAAATTTTTCGAAAAAATTTTTGTCAAAACGTTTTTGGAAGCAATGTTGAGTGTACATGGAAACTCAACATACACTAATGCATCTTTTTTCAAACGATCATAACTAATTTTTGTATTAAGCGTTTCTCAATGTAGTATAGTGCATTCGATGCAGATTTTTAAGCTGCGTCGATCTGTGTTATCAGATTTGCGCTAACTTAAAAATGCACCGAGATATCAACTGATATAAGTTCACACTTATATCCTCGATTTTCACACTGGAGAATTAATTTTTTCGTTGAATAACATTGTGTATCGTCTTTGCCTTGAAAAATGGAATCTAAAAACATCTACTTTTTGCTAAATTATTTTGAAATTTTTCGAAAAAATTTTTGTCAAAATGTTTTTGGAAGCAATGTTGAGTGTACATGGAAACTCAACATACACTAATGCATCATTTTTCAAACGATCATAACTAATTTTTGTATCAAGCGTTTCTCAATGTAGTAAAGTGCATTCGATGCGGATTTTTAAGCTGCGTCGATCTGTGTTATCAGATTTGCGCTAGCTTAAAAATGCACCGAGATATCAACTGATACAAGTTCACACTTATATCCTCGATTTTCACCCTGAAGAATTAATTTTCTCGTGGAATAACATTGTCTATCGTCTTTGCCTTGAAAAATGGAATCTAAAAACATCTACTTTTTGCTAAATTATTTTGAAATTTTTCGAAAAAATTTTTGTCAAAATGTTTTTGGAAGCAATGTTGAGTGTACATGGAAACTCAACATACACTAATGCATCATTTTTCAAACGATCATAACTAATTTTTGTATTAAGCTTTTCTCAATGTAGTATAGTGCATTCGATGCGGATTTTTAAGCTGCGTCGATCTGTGTTATCAGATTTGCGCTAGCTTAAAAATGCACCGAGATATCAACTGATATAAGTTCACACTTATATCCTCGATTTTCACCCTGAAGAATTAATTTTTTCGTGGAATAACATTGTCTATCGTCTTTGCCTTGAAAAATGGAATTTAAAAACATCTACTTTTTGCTAAATTATTTTTAAATTTTTCGAAAAAATTTTTGTCAAAATGTTTTTGGAAGCAATGTTGAGTGTACATGGAAACTCAACATACACTAATGCATCATTTTTCAAACGATCATAACTAATTTTTGTATCAAGCGTTTTTCGATGTAGTAAAGTGCATTCGATGCGGATTTTTAAGCTGCGTCGATCTGTGTTATCAGATTTGCGCTAGCTTAAAAATGCACCGAGATATCAACTGATATAAGTTCACACTTATATCCTCGATTTTCACCCTGAAGAATTAATTTTCTCGTTGAAAAACATTGTCCATCGTCTTTGCCTTGAAAAAAAGAATCTAAAAACATCTACTTTTTGCTAAATTATTTTGAAATTTTTCGAAAAAATTTTTGTCAAAATGTTTTTGGAAGCAATGTTGAGTGTACATGGAAACTCAACATACACTAATGCATCATTTTTCAAACGATCATAACTAATTTTTGTATTAAGCGATTCTCAATGTAGTAAAGTGCATTCGATGCGGATTTTTAAGCTGCGTCGATCTGTGTTATCAGATTTGCGCTAGCTTAAAAATGCACCGAGATATCAACTGATATAAGTTCACACTTATATCCTCGATTTTCACCCTGAAGAATTAATTTTTTCGTGGAATAATATTGTCTATCGTCTTTGCCTTGAAAAATGGAATTTAAAAACATCTACTTTTTGCTAAATTATTTTTAAATTTTTCGAAAAAATTTTTGTCAAAATGTTTTTGGAAGCAATGTTGAGTGTACATGGAAACTCAACATACACTAATGCATCATTTTTCAAACGATCATAACTAATTTTTGTATCAAGCGTTTTTCGATGTAGTATAGTGCATTCGATGCGGATTTTTAAGCTGCGTCGATCTGTGTTATCAGATTTGCGCTAGCTTAAAAATGCACCGAGATATCAACTGATATAAGTTCACACTTATATCCTCGATTTTCACCCTGAAGAATTAATTTTCTCGTTGAATAACATTGTCCTTCGTCTTTGCCTTGAAAAAAAGAATCTAAAAACATCTACTTTTTGCTAAATTAGTTTGAAATTTTTCGAAAAAATTTTTGTCAAAATGTTTTTGGAAGCAATGTTGAGTGTACATGGAAACTCAACATACACTAATGCATCATTTTTCAAACGATCATAACTAATTTTTGTATTAAGCGTTTCTCAATGTAGTATAGTGCATTCGATGCGGATTTTTAAGCTGCGTCGATCTGTGTTATCAGATTTGCGCTAGCTTAAAAATGCACCGAGATATCAACTGATATAAGTTCACACTTATATCCTCGATTTTCATCCTGAAGAATTAATTTTTTCGTTGAATAACATTGTCCATCGTCTTTGCCTTGAAAAAACGAATCTAACAACATCTACTTTTTGCTAAATTATTTTGAAATTTTTCGAAAAAATTTTTGTCAAAATGTTTTTGGAAGCAATGTTGAGTGTACATGGAAACTCAACATACACTAATGCATTATTTTTCAAACGATCATAACTAATTTTTATATTAAGCGTTTCTCAATGTAGTATAGTGCATTCGATGCCGATTTTTAAGCTGCGTCGATCTGTGTTATCAGATTTGCGCTAGCTTAAAAATGCACCGAGATATCAACTGATATAAGTTCACACTTATATCCTCGATTTTCACCCTGAAGAATTAATTTTTTCGTTGAATAACATTGTCTATCGTCTTTGCCTTGAAAAATGGAATCTAAAAACATCTACTTTTTGCTAAATTATTTTGAAATTTTTCGAAAAAATTTTTGTCAAAATGTTTTTGGAAGCAATGTTGAGTGTACATGGAAACTCAACATACACTAATGCATCATTTTTCAAACGATCATAACTAATTTTTGTATTAAGCGTTTCTCAATGTAGTATAGTGCATTCGATGCAGATTTTTAAGCTGCGTCGATCTGTGTTATCAGATTTGCGCTAACTTAAAAATGCACCGAGATATCAACTGATATAAGTTCACACTTATATCCTCGATTTTCACCCTGAAGAATTAATTTTTTCGTGGAATAACATTGTCTATCGTCTTTGCCTTGAAAAATGGAATTTAAAAACATCTACTTTTTGCTAAATTATTTTGAAATTTTTCGAAAAAATTTTTGTCAAAATGTTTTTGGAAGCAATGTTGAGTGTACATGGAAACTCAACATACACTAATGCATTATTTTTCAAACGATCATAACTAATTTTTATATTAAGCGTTTCTCAATGTAGTATAGTGCATTCGATGCCGATTTTTAAGCTGCGTCGATCTGTGTTATCAGATTTGCGCTAGCTTAAAAATGCACCGAGATATCAACTGATATAAGTTCACACTTATATCCTCGATTTTCACCCTGAAGAATTAATTTTTTCGTTGAATAACATTGTCTATCGTCTTTGCCTTGAAAAATGGAATCTAAAAACATCTACTTTTTGCTAAATTATTTTGAAATTTTTCGAAAAAATTTTTGTCAAAATGTTTTTGGAAGCAATGTTGAGTGTACATGGAAACTCAACATACACTAATGCATCATTTTTCAAACGATCATAACTAATTTTTGTATTAAGCGTTTCTCAATGTAGTATAGTGCATTCGATGCAGATTTTTAAGCTGCGTCGATCTGTGTTATCAGATTTGCGCTAACTTAAAAATGCACCGAGATATCAACTGATATAAGTTCACACTTATATCCTCGATTTTCACACTGGAGAATTAATTTTTTTGTTGAATAACATTGTGTATCGTCTTTGCCTTGAAAAATGGAATCTAAAAACATCTACTTTTTGCTAAATTATTTTGAAATTTTTCGAAAAAATTTTTGTCAAAATGTTTTTGGAAGCAATGTTGAGTGTACATGGAAACTCAACATACACTAATGCATCATTTTTCAAACGATCATAACTAATTTTTGTATCAAGCGTTTCTCAATGTAGTAAAGTGCATTCGATGCGGATTTTTAAGCTGCGTCGATCTGTGTTATCAGATTTGCGCTAGCTTAAAAATGCACCGAGATATCAACTGATACAAGTTCACACTTATATCCTCGATTTTCACCCTGAAGAATTAATTTTCTCGTGGAATAACATTGTCTATCGTCTTTGCCTTGAAAAATGGAATCTAAAAACATCTACTTTTTGCTAAATTATTTTGAAATTTTTCGAAAAAATTTTTGTCAAAATGTTTTTGGAAGCAATGTTGAGTGTACATGGAAACTCAACATACACTAATGCATCATTTTTCAAACGATCATAACTAATTTTTGTATTAAGCTTTTCTCAATGTAGTATAGTGCATTCGATGCGGATTTTTAAGCTGCGTCGATCTGTGTTATCAGATTTGCGCTAGCTTAAAAATGCACCGAGATATCAACTGATATAAGTTCACACTTATATCCTCGATTTTCACCCTGAAGAATTAATTTTTTCGTGGAATAACATTGTCTATCGTCTTTGCCTTGAAAAATGGAATTTAAAAACATCTACTTTTTGCTAAATTATTTTTAAATTTTTCGAAAAAATTTTTGTCAAAATGTTTTTGGAAGCAATGTTGAGTGTACATGGAAACTCAACATACACTAATGCATCATTTTTCAAACGATCATAACTAATTTTTGTATCAAGCGTTTTTCGATGTAGTAAAGTGCATTCGATGCGGATTTTTAAGCTGCGTCGATCTGTGTTATCAGATTTGCGCTAGCTTAAAAATGCACCGAGATATCAACTGATATAAGTTCACACTTATATCCTCGATTTTCACCCTGAAGAATTAATTTTCTCGTTGAAAAACATTGTCCATCGTCTTTGCCTTGAAAAAAAGAATCTAAAAACATCTACTTTTTGCTAAATTATTTTGAAATTTTTCGAAAAAATTTTTGTCAAAATGTTTTTGGAAGCAATGTTGAGTGTACATGGAAACTCAACATACACTAATGCATCATTTTTCAAACGATCATAACTAATTTTTGTATTAAGCGATTCTCAATGTAGTATAGTGCATTCGATGCCGATTTTTAAGCTGCGTCGATTTGTGTTATCAGATTTGCGCTAGCTTAAAAATGCACCGAGATATCAACTGATATAAGTTCACACTTATATCCTCGATTTTCACCCTGAAGAATTAATTTTTTCGTTGAATAACATTGTCTATCGTCTTTACCTTGAAAAATGGAATCTAAAAACATCTACTTTTTGCTAAATTATTTTGAAATTTTTCGAAAAAATTTTTGTCAAAATGTTTTTGGAAGCAATGTTGAGTGTACATGGAAACTCAACATACACTAATGCATCATTTTTCAAACGATCATAACTAATTTTTGTATTAAGCGTTTCTCAATGTAGTATAGTGCATTCGATGCGGATTTTTAAGCTGCGTCGATCTGTGTTATCAGATTTGCGCTAGCTTAAAAATGCACCGAGATATCAACTGATATAAGTTCACACTTATATCCTCGATTTTCACCCTGAAGAATTAATTTTTTCGTGGAATAACATTGTCTATCGTCTTTGCCTTGAAAAATGGAATTTAAAAACATCTACTTTTTGCTAAATTATTTTGAAATTTTTCGAAAAAATTTTTGTCAAAATGTTTTTGGAAGCAATGTTGAGTGTACATGGAAACTCAACATACACTAATGCATCATTTTTCAAACGATCATAACTAATTTTTGTATTAAGCGTTTCTCAATGTAGTATAGTGCATTCGATGCGGATTTTTAAGCTGCGTCGATCTGTGTTATCAGATTTGCGCTAGCTTAAAAATGCACCGAGATATCAACTGATATAAGTTCACACTTATATCCTCGATTTTCACCCTGAAGAATTAATTTTCTCGTTGAATAACATTGTCCTTCGTCTTTGCCTTGAAAAAAAGAATCTAAAAACATCTACTTTTTGCTAAATTATTTTGAATTTTTTCGAAAAAATTTTTGTCAAAATGTTTTTGGAAGCAATGTTGAGTGTACATGGAAACTCAACATACACTAATGCATCATTTTTCAAACGATCATAACTAATTTTTGTATTAAGCGTTTCTCAATGTAGTATAGTGCATTCGATGCGGATTTTTAAGCTGCGTCGATCTGTGTTATCAGATTTGCGCTAGCTTAAAAATGCACCGATATATCAACTGATATAAGTTCACACTTATATCCTCGATTTTCATCCTGAAGAATTAATTTTTTCGTTGAATAACATTGTCCATCGTCTTTGCCTTGAAAAAACGAATCTAACAACATCTACTTTTTGCTAAATTATTTTGAAATTTTTCGAAAAAATTTTTGTCAAAATGTTTTTGGAAGCAATGTTGAGTGTACATGGAAACTCAACATACACTAATGCATTATTTTTCAAACGATCATAACTAATTTTTATATTAAGCGTTTCTCAATGTAGTATAGTGCATTCGATGCCGATTTTTAAGCTGCGTCGATCTGTGTTATCAGATTTGCGCTAGCTTAAAAATGCACCGAGATATCAACTGATATAAGTTCACACTTATATCCTCGATTTTCACCCTGAAGAATTAATTTTTTCGTTGAATAACATTGTCTATCGTCTTTGCCTTGAAAAATGGAATCTAAAAACATCTACTTTTTGCTAAATTATTTTGAAATTTTTCGAAAAAATTTTTGTCAAAATGTTTTTGGAAGCAATGTTGAGTGTACATGGAAACTCAACATACACTAATGCATCATTTTTCAAACGATCATAACTAATTTTTGTATTAAGCGTTTCTCAATGTAGTATAGTGCATTCGATGCCGATTTTTAAGCTGCGTCGATCTGTGTTATCAGATTTGCGCTAGCTTAAAAATGCACCGAGATATCAACTGATATAAGTTCACACTTATATCCTCGATTTTCACCCTGAAGAATTAATTTTTTCGTTGAATAACATTGTCTATAGTCTTTGCCTTGAAAAATTGAATCTAAAAACATCTACTTTTTGCTAAATTATTTTGAAATTTTTCGAAAAAATTTTTGTCAAAATGTTTTTGGAAGCAATGTTGAGTGTACATGGAAACTCAACATACACTAATGCATCATTTTTCAAACGATCATAACTAATTTTTGTATTAAGCGTTTCTCAATGTAGTATAGTGCATTCGATGCCGATTTTTAAGCTGCGTCGATCTGTGTTATCAGATTTGCGCTAGCTTAAAAATGCACCGAGATATCAACTGATATAAGTTCACACTTATATCCTCGATTTTCACCCTGAAGAATTAATTTTTTCGTTGAATAACATTGTCTATAGTCTTTGCCTTGAAAAATTGAATCTAAAAACATCTACTTTTTGCTAAATTATTTTGAAATTTTTCGAAAAAATTTTTGTCAAAATGTTTTTGGAAGCAATGTTGAGTGTACATGGAAACTCAACATACACTAATGCATCATTTTTCAAACGATCATAACTAATTTTTGTATTAAGCGTTTCTCGATGTAGTATAGTGCATTCGATGCGGATTTTTAAGCTGCGTCGATCTGTGTTATCAGATTTGCGCTAGCTTAAAAATGCACCGAGATATCAACTGATATAAGTTCACACTTATATCCTCGATTTTCACCCTGAAGAATTAATTTTTTCGTTGAATAACATTGTCTATCGTCTTTGCTTTGAAAAATGGAATCTAAAAACATCTACTTTTTGCTAAATTATTTTGAAATTTTTCGAAAAAATTTTTGTCAAAATGTTTTTGGAAGCAATGTTGAGTGTACATGGAAACTCAACATACACTAATGCATCATTTTTCAAACGATCATAACTAATTTTTGTATTAAGCGTTTCTCAATGTAGTATAGTGCATTCGATGCCGATTTTTAAGCTGCGTCGATCTGTGTTATCAGATTTGCGCTAGCTTAAAAATGCACCGAGATATCAACTGATATAAGTTCACACTTATATCCTCGATTTTCACCCTGAAGAATTAATTTTCTCGTTGAATAACATTGTCCATCGTCTTTGCCTTGAAAAAAAGAATCTAAAAACATCTACTTTTTGCTAAATTATTTTGAATTTTTTCGAAAAAATTTTTGTCAAAATGTTTTTGGAAGCAATGTTGAGTGTACATGGAAACTCAACATACACTAATGCATCATTTTTCAAACGATCATAACTAATTTTTGTATTAAGCGTTTTTCAATGTAGTATAGTGCATTCGATGCCGATTTTTAAGCTGCGTCGATCTGTGTTATCAGATTTGCGCTAGCTTAAAAATGCACCGAGATATCAACTGATATAAGTTCACACTTATATCCTCGATTTTCACCTTGAAGAATTAATTTTTTCGTTGAATAACATTGTCTATCGTCTTTGCTTTGAAAAATAGAATCTAAAAACATCTACTTTTTGCTAAATTATTTTGAAATTTTTCGAAAAAATTTTTGTCAAAATGTTTTTGGAAGCAATGTTGAGTGTACATGGAAACTCAACATACACTAATGCATCATTTTTCAAACGATCATAACTAATTTTTATTTTAAGCGTTTCTCAATGTAGTATAGTGCATTCGATGCGGATTTTTAAGCTGCGTCGATCTGTGTTATCAGATTTGCGCTAGCTTAAAAATGCACCGAGATATCAACTGATATAAGTTCACACTTATATCCTCGATTTTCATCCTGAAGAATTAATTTTTTCGTTGAATAACATTGTCCATCGTCTTTGCCTTGAAAAAACGAATCTAACAACATCTACTTTTTGCTAAATTATTTTGAAATTTTTCGAAAAAATTTTTGTCAAAATGTTTTTGGAAGCAATGTTGAGTGTACATGGAAACTCAACATACACTAATGCATCATTTTTCAAACGATCATAACTAATTTTTGTATTAAGCGTTTCTCAATGTAGTATAGTGCATTCGATGCCGATTTTTAAGCTGCGTCGATCTGTGTTATCAGATTTGCGCTAGCTTAAAAATGCACCGAGATATCAACTGATATAAGTTCACACTTATATCCTCGATTTTCACCCTGAAGAATTAATTTTTTCGTTGAATAACATTGTCTATCGTCTTTGCCTTGAAAAATGGAATCTAAAAACATCTACTTTTTGCTAAATTATTCTGAAATTTTTCGAAAAAATTTTTGTCAAAATGTTTTTGGAAGCAATGTTGAGTGTACATGGAAACTCAACATACACTAATGCATCATTTTTCAAACGATCATAACTAATTTTTGTATTAAGCGTTTCTCAATGTAGTATAGTGCATTCGATGCCGATTTTTAAGCTGCGTCGATCTGTGTTATCAGATTTGCGCTAGCTTAAAAATGCACCGAGATATCAACTGATATAAGTTCACACTTATATCCTCGATTTTCACCCTGAAGAATTAATTTTTTCGTTGAATAACATTGTCTATCGTCTTTGCCTTGAAAAATGGAATCTAAAAACATCTACTTTTTGCTAAATTATTTTGAAATTTTTCGAAAAAATTTTTGTCAAAATGTTTTTGGAAGCAATGTTGAGTGTACATGGAAACTCAACATACACTAATGCATCATTTTTCAAACGATCATAACTAATTTTTGTATTAAGCGTTTTTCAATGTAGTATAGTGCATTCGATGCCGATTTTTAAGCTGCGTCGATCTGTGTTATCAGATTTGCGCTAGCTTAAAAATGCACCGAGATATCAACTGATATAAGTTCACACTTATATCCTCGATTTTCACCCTGAAGAATTAATTTTTTCGTTGAATAACATTGTCTATAGTCTTTGCCTTGAAAAATTGAATCTAAAAACATCTACTTTTTGCTAAATTATTTTGAAATTTTTCGAAAAAATTTTTGTCAAAATGTTTTTGGAAGCAATGTTGAGTGTACATGGAAACTCAACATACACTAATGCATCATTTTTCAAACGATCATAACTAATTTTTGTATTAAGCGTTTCTCGATGTAGTATAGTGCATTCGATGTGGATTTTTAAGCTGCGTCGATCTGTGTTATCAGATTTGCGCTAGCTTAAAAATGCACCGAGATATCAACTGATATAAGTTCACACTTATATCCTCGATTTTCACCCTGAAGAATTAATTTTTTCGTTGAATAACATTGTCTATCGTCTTTGCTTTGAAAAATGGAATCTAAAAACATCTACTTTTTGCTAAATTATTTTGAAATTTTTCGAAAAAATTTTTGTCAAAATGTTTTTGGAAGCAATGTTGAGTGTACATGGAAACTCAACATACACTAATGCATCATTTTTCAAACGATCATAACTAATTTTTGTATTAAGCGTTTCTCAATGTAGTATAGTGCATTCGATGCCGATTTTTAAGCTGCGTCGATCTGTGTTATCAGATTTGCGCTAGCTTAAAAATGCACCGAGATATCAACTGATATAAGTTCACACTTATATCCTCGATTTTCACCCTGAAGAATTAATTTTCTCGTTGAATAACATTGTCCATCGTCTTTGCCTTGAAAAAAAGAATCTAAAAACATCTACTTTTTGCTAAATTATTTTGAATTTTTTCGAAAAAATTTTTGTCAAAATGTTTTTGGAAGCAATGTTGAGTGTACATGGAAACTCAACATACACTAATGCATCATTTTTCAAACGATCATAACTAATTTTTGTATTAAGCGTTTTTCAATGTAGTATAGTGCATTCGATGCCGATTTTTAAGCTGCGTCGATCTGTGTTATCAGATTTGCGCTAGCTTAAAAATGCACCGAGATATCAACTGATATAAGTTCACACTTATATCCTCGATTTTCACCTTGAAGAATTAATTTTTTCGTTGAATAACATTGTCTATCGTCTTTGCTTTGAAAAATAGAATCTAAAAACATCTACTTTTTGCTAAATTATTTTGAAATTTTTCGAAAAAATTTTTGTCAAAATGTTTTTGGAAGCAATGTTGAGTGTACATGGAAACTCAACATACACTAATGCATCATTTTTCAAACGATCATAACTAATTTTTATTTTAAGCGTTTCTCAATGTAGTATAGTGCATTCGATGCGGATTTTTAAGCTGCGTCGATCTGTGTTATCAGATTTGCGCTAGCTTAAAAATGCACCGAGATATCAACTGATATAAGTTCACACTTATATCCTCGATTTTCATCCTGAAGAATTAATTTTTTCGTTGAATAACATTGTCCATCGTCTTTGCCTTGAAAAAACGAATCTAACAACATCTACTTTTTGCTAAATTATTTTGAAATTTTTCGAAAAAATTTTTGTCAAAATGTTTTTGGAAGCAATGTTGAGTGTACATGGAAACTCAACATACACTAATGCATCATTTTTCAAACGATCATAACTAATTTTTGTATTAAGCGTTTCTCAATGTAGTATAGTGCATTCGATGCCGATTTTTAAGCTGCGTCGATCTGTGTTATCAGATTTGCGCTAGCTTAAAAATGCACCGAGATATCAACTGATATAAGTTCACACTTATATCCTCGATTTTCACCCTGAAGAATTAATTTTTTCGTTGAATAACATTGTCTATCGTCTTTGCCTTGAAAAATGGAATCTAAAAACATCTACTTTTTGCTAAATTATTCTGAAATTTTTCGAAAAAATTTTTGTCAAAATGTTTTTGGAAGCAATGTTGAGTGTACATGGAAACTCAACATACACTAATGCATCATTTTTCAAACGATCATAACTAATTTTTGTATTAAGCGTTTCTCAATGTAGTATAGTGCATTCGATGCCGATTTTTAAGCTGCGTCGATCTGTGTTATCAGATTTGCGCTAGCTTAAAAATGCACCGAGATATCAACTGATATAAGTTCACACTTATATCCTCGATTTTCACCCTGAAGAATTAATTTTTTCGTTGAATAACATTGTCTATCGTCTTTGCCTTGAAAAATGGAATCTAAAAACATCTACTTTTTGCTAAATTATTTTGAAATTTTTCGAAAAAATTTTTGTCAAAATGTTTTTGGAAGCAATGTTGAGTGTACATGGAAACTCAACATACACTAATGCATCATTTTTCAAACGATCATAACTAATTTTTGTATTAAGCGTTTCTCAATGTAGTATAGTGCATTCGATGCCGATTTTTAAGCTGCGTTGATCTGTGTTATCAGATTTGCGCTAGCTTAAAAATGCACCGAGATATCAACTGATATAAGTTCACACTTATATCCTCGATTTTCACCCTGAAGAATTAATTTTTTCGTTGAATAACATTGTCTATAGTCTTTGCCTTGAAAAATTGAATCTAAAAACATCTACTTTTTGCTAAATTATTTTGAAATTTTTCGAAAAAATTTTTGTCAAAATGTTTTTGGAAGCAATGTTGAGTGTACATGGAAACTCAACATACACTAATGCATCATTTTTCAAACGATCATAACTAATTTTTGTATTAAGCGTTTCTCGATGTAGTATAGTGCATTCGATGCGGATTTTTAAGCTGCGTCGATCTGTGTTATCAGATTTGCGCTAGCTTAAAAATGCACCGAGATATCAACTGATATAAGTTCACACTTATATCCTCGATTTTCACCCTGAAGAATTAATTTTCTCGTTGAATAACATTGTCCATCGTCTTTGCCTTGAAAAAAAGAATCTAAAAACATCTACTTTTTGCTAAATTATTTTGAATTTTTTCGAAAAAATTTTTGTCAAAATGTTTTTGGAAGCAATGTTGAGTGTACAGGAAACTCAACATACACTAATGCATCATTTTTCAAACGATCATAACTAATTTTTGTATTAAGCGTTTTTCAATGTAGTATAGTGCATTCGATGCCGATTTTTAAGCTGCGTCGATCTGTGTTATCAGATTTGCGCTAGCTTAAAAATGCACCGAGATATCAACTGATATAAGTTCACACTTATATCCTCGGTTTTCACCCTGAAGAATTAATTTTTTCGTTGAATAACATTGTCTATCGTCTTTGCTTTGAAAAATCGAATCTAAAAACATCTACTTTTTGCTAAATTATTTTGAAATTTTTCGAAAAAATTTTTGTCAAAATGTTTTTGGAAGCAATGTTGAGTGTACATGGAAACTCAACATACACTAATGCATCATTTTTCAAACGATCATAACTAATTTTTGTATTAAGCGTTTCTCAATGTAGTATAGTGCATTCGATGCCGATTTTTAAGCTGCGTCGATCTGTGTTATCAGATTTGCGCTAGCTTAAAAATGCACCGAGATATCAACTGATATAAGTTCACACTTATATCCTCGATTTTCACCCTGAAGAATTAATTTTTTCGTTGAATAACATTGTCTATAGTCTTTGCCTTGAAAAATTGAATCTAAAAACATCTACTTTTTGCTAAATTATTTTGAAATTTTTCGAAAAAATTTTTGTCAAAATGTTTTTGGAAGCAATGTTGAGTGTACATGGAAACTCAACATACACTAATGCATCATTTTTCAAACGATCATAACTAATTTTTGTATTAAGCGTTTTTCGATGTAGTATAGTGCATTCGATGCGGATTTTTAAGCTGCGTCGATCTGTGTTATCAGATTTGCGCTAGCTTAAAAATGCACCGAGATATCAACTGATATAAGTTCACACTTATATCCTCGATTTTCACCCTGAAGAATTAATTTTCTCGTTGAATAACATTGTCCATCGTCTTTGCCTTGAAAAAAAGAATCTAAAAACATCTACTTTTTGCTAAATTATTTTGAATTTTTTCGAAAAAATTTTTGTCAAAATGTTTTTGGAAGCAATGTTGAGTGTACATGGAAACTCAACATACACTAATGCATCATTTTTCAAACGATCATAACTAATTTTTGTATTAAGCGTTTTTCAATGTAGTATAGTGCATTCGATGCCGATTTTTAAGCTGCGTCGATCTGTGTTATCAGATTTGCGCTAGCTTAAAAATGCACCGAGATATCAACTGATATAAGTTCACACTTATATCCTCGATTTTCACCCTGAAGAATTAATTTTTTCGTTGAATAACATTGTCTATCGTCTTTGCTTTGAAAAATGGAATCTAAAAACATCTACTTTTTGCTAAATTATTTTGAAATTTTTCGAAAAAATTTTTGTCAAAATGTTTTTGGAAGCAATGTTGAGTGTACATGGAAACTCAACATACACTAATGCATCATTTTTCAAACGATCATAACTAATTTTTGTATTAAGCGTTTCTCAATGTAGTATAGTGCATTCGATGCCGATTTTTAAGCTGCGTCGATCTGTGTTATCAGATTTGCGCTAGCTTAAAAATGCACCGAGATATCAACTGATATAAGTTCACACTTATATCCTCGATTTTCACCCTGAAGAATTAATTTTTTCGTTGAATAACATTGTCTATCGTCTTTGCCTTGAAAAATGGAATCTAAAAACATCTACTTTTTGCTAAATTATTCTGAAATTTTTCGAAAAAATTTTTGTCAAAATGTTTTTGGAAGCAATGTTGAGTGTACATGGAAACTCAACATACACTAATGCATCATTTTTCAAACGATCATAACTAATTTTTGTATTAAGCGTTTCTCAATGTAGTATAGTGCATTCGATGCCGATTTTTAAGCTGCGTCGATCTGTGTTATCAGATTTGCGCTAGCTTAAAAATGCACCGAGATATCAACTGATATAAGTTCACACTTATATCCTCGATTTTCACCCTGAAGAATTAATTTTTTCGTTGAATAACATTGTCTATCGTCTTTGCCTTGAAAAATGGAATCTAAAAACATCTACTTTTTGCTAAATTATTTTGAAATTTTTCGAAAAAATTTTTGTCAAAATGTTTTTGGAAGCAATGTTGAGTGTACATGGAAACTCAACATACACTAATGCATCATTTTTCAAACGATCATAACTAATTTTTGTATTAAGCGTTTCTCAATGTAGTATAGTGCATTCGATGCCGATTTTTAAGCTGCGTTGATCTGTGTTATCAGATTTGCGCTAGCTTAAAAATGCACCGAGATATCAACTGATATAAGTTCACACTTATATCCTCGATTTTCACCCTGAAGAATTAATTTTTTCGTTGAATAACATTGTCTATAGTCTTTGCCTTGAAAAATTGAATCTAAAAACATCTACTTTTTGCTAAATTATTTTGAAATTTTTCGAAAAAATTTTTGTCAAAATGTTTTTGGAAGCAATGTTGAGTGTACATGGAAACTCAACATACACTAATGCATCATTTTTCAAACGATCATAACTAATTTTTGTATTAAGCGTTTCTCGATGTAGTATAGTGCATTCGATGCGGATTTTTAAGCTGCGTCGATCTGTGTTATCAGATTTGCGCTAGCTTAAAAATGCACCGAGATATCAACTGATATAAGTTCACACTTATATCCTCGATTTTCACCCTGAAGAATTAATTTTCTCGTTGAATAACATTGTCCATCGTCTTTGCCTTGAAAAAAAGAATCTAAAAACATCTACTTTTTGCTAAATTATTTTGAATTTTTTCGAAAAAATTTTTGTCAAAATGTTTTTGGAAGCAATGTTGAGTGTACAGGAAACTCAACATACACTAATGCATCATTTTTCAAACGATCATAACTAATTTTTGTATTA
Organism: Auanema rhodensis; assembly: GCA_964057225.1. Classification (NCBI taxonomy): domain Eukaryota; kingdom Metazoa; phylum Nematoda; class Chromadorea; order Rhabditida; family Rhabditidae; genus Auanema; species Auanema rhodense. Next base: position 1,542,129 of record OZ059895.1, read on the forward strand.
AGCGTTTTTCAATGTAGTATAGTGCATTCGATGCCGATTTTTAAGCTGCGTCGATCTGTGTTATCAGATTTGCGCTAGCTTAAAAATGCACCGAGATATCAACTGATATAAGTTCACACTTATATCCTCGGTTTTCACCCTGAAGAATTAATTTTTTCGTTGAATAACATTGTCTATCGTCTTTGCTTTGAAAAATCGAATCTAAAAACATCTACTTTTTGCTAAATTATTTTGAAATTTTTCGAAAAAATTTTTGTCAAAATGTTTTTGGAAGCAATGTTGAGTGTACATGGAAACTCAACATACACTAATGCATCATTTTTCAAACGATCATAACTAATTTTTGTATTAAGCGTTTCTCAATGTAGTATAGTGCATTCGATGCCGATTTTTAAGCTGCGTCGATCTGTGTTATCAGATTTGCGCTAGCTTAAAAATGCACCGAGATATCAACTGATATAAGTTCACACTTATATCCTCGATTTTCACCCTGAAGAATTAATTTTTTCGTTGAATAACATTGTCTATAGTCTTTGCCTTGAAAAATTGAATCTAAAAACATCTACTTTTTGCTAAATTATTTTGAAATTTTTCGAAAAAATTTTTGTCAAAATGTTTTTGGAAGCAATGTTGAGTGTACATGGAAACTCAACATACACTAATGCATCATTTTTCAAACGATCATAACTAATTTTTGTATTAAGCGTTTTTCGATGTAGTATAGTGCATTCGATGCGGATTTTTAAGCTGCGTCGATCTGTGTTATCAGATTTGCGCTAGCTTAAAAATGCACCGAGATATCAACTGATATAAGTTCACACTTATATCCTCGATTTTCACCCTGAAGAATTAATTTTCTCGTTGAATAACATTGTCCATCGTCTTTGCCTTGAAAAAAAGAATCTAAAAACATCTACTTTTTGCTAAATTATTTTGAATTTTTTCGAAAAAATTTTTGTCAAAATGTTTTTGGAAGCAATGTTGAGTGTACATGGAAACTCAACATACACTAATGCATCATTTTTCAAACGATCATAACTAATTTTTGTATTAAGCGTTTTTCAATGTAGTATAGTGCATTCGATGCCGATTTTTAAGCTGCGTCGATCTGTGTTATCAGATTTGCGCTAGCTTAAAAATGCACCGAGATATCAACTGATATAAGTTCACACTTATATCCTCGATTTTCACCCTGAAGAATTAATTTTTTCGTTGAATAACATTGTCTATCGTCTTTGCTTTGAAAAATGGAATCTAAAAACATCTACTTTTTGCTAAATTATTTTGAAATTTTTCGAAAAAATTTTTGTCAAAATGTTTTTGGAAGCAATGTTGAGTGTACATGGAAACTCAACATACACTAATGCATCATTTTTCAAACGATCATAACTAATTTTTGTTTTAAGCGTTTCTCAATGTAGTATAGTGCATTCGATGCGGATTTTTAAGCTGCGTCGATCTGTGTTATCAGATTTGCGCTAGCTTAAAAATGCACCGAGATATCAACTGATATAAGTTCACACTTATATCCTCGATTTTCATCCTGAAGAATTAATTTTTTCGTTGAATAACATTGTCCATCGTCTTTGCCTTGAAAAAACGAATCTAACAACATCTACTTTTTGCTAAATTATTTTGAAATTTTTCGAAAAATTTTTTGTCAAAATGTTTTTGGAAGCAATGTTGAGTGTACATGGAAACTCAACATACACTAATGCATCATTTTTCAAACGATCATAACTAATTTTTGTATTAAGCGTTTCTCGATGTAGTATAGTGCATTCGATGCGGATTTTTAAGCTGCGTCGATCTGTGTTATCAGATTTGCGCTAGCTTAAAAATGCACCGAGATATCAACTGATATAAGTTCACACTTATATCCTCGATTTTCATCCTGAAGAATTAATTTTTTCGTTGAATAACATTGTCCATCATCTTTGCCTTAAAAAAAGGAATCTAAAAACATCTACTTTTTGCTAAATTATTTTGAAATTTTTCGAAAAAATTTTTGTCAAAATGTTTTTGGAAGCAATGTTGAGTGTACATGGAAACTCAACATACACTAATGCATCATTTTTCAAACGATCATAACTAATTTTTGTATTAAGCGTTTCTCAATGTAGTATAGTGCATTCGATGCCGATTTTTAAGCTGCGTCGATCTGTGTTATCAGATTTGCGCTAGCTTAAAAATGCACCGAGATATCAACTGATATAAGTTCACACTTATATCCTCGATTTTCACCCTGAAGAATTAATTTTTTCGTTGAATAACATTGTCTATCGTCTTTGCCTTGAAAAATGGAATCTAAAAACATCTACTTTTTGCTAAATTATTTTGAAATTTTTCGAAAAAATTTTTGTCAAAATGTTTTTGGAAGCAATGTTGAGTGTACATGGAAACTCAACATACACTAATGCATCATTTTTCAAACGATCATAACTAATTTTTGTATTAAGCGTTTCTCAATGTAGTATAGTGCATTCGATGCCGATTTTTAAGCTGCGTCGATCTGTGTTATCAGATTTGCGCTAGCTTAAAAATGCACCGAGATATCAACTGATATAAGTTCACACTTATATCCTCGATTTTCACCCTGAAGAATTAATTTTTTCGTTGAATAACATTGTCTATCGTCTTTGCCTTGAAAAATGGAATCTAAAAACATCTACTTTTTGCTAAATTATTTTGAAATTTTTCGAAAAAATTTTTGTCAAAATGTTTTTGGAAGCAATGTTGAGTGTACATGGAAACTCAACATACACTAATGCATCATTTTTCAAACGATCATAACTAATTTTTGTATTAAGCGTTTCTCAATGTAGTATAGTGCATTCGATGCCGATTTTTAAGCTGCGTCGATCTGTGTTATCAGATTTGCGCTAGCTTAAAAATGCACCGAGATATCAACTGATATAAGTTCACACTTATATCCTCGATTTTCACCCTGAAGAATTAATTTTCTCGTTGAATAACATTGTCTATAGTCTTTGCCTTGAAAAATTGAATCTAAAAACATCTACTTTTTGCTAAATTATTTTGAAATTTTTCGAAAAAATTTTTGTCAAAATGTTTTTGGAAGCAATGTTGAGTGTACATGGAAACTCAACATACACTAATGCATCATTTTTCAAATGATCATAACTAATTTTTGTATTAAGCGTTTTTCAATGTAGTATAGTGCATTCGATGCCGATTTTTAAGCTGCGTCGATCTGTGTTATCAGATTTGCGCTAGCTTAAAAATGCACCGAGATATCAACTGATATAAGTTCACACTTATATCCTCGATTTTCACCCTGAAGAATTAATTTTCTCGTTGAATAACATTGTCTATAGTCTTTGCCTTGAAAAATTGAATCTAAAAACATCTACTTTTTGCTAAATTATTTTGAAATTTTTCGAAAAAATTTTTGTCAAAATGTTTTTGGAAGCAATGTTGAGTGTACATGGAAACTCAACATACACTAATGCATCATTTTTCAAACGATCATAACTAATTTTTGTATTAAGCGTTTCTCAATGTAGTATAGTGCATTCGATGCCGATTTTTAAGCTGCGTCGATCTGTGTTATCAGATTTGCGCTAGCTTAAAAATGCACCGAGATATCAACTGATATAAGTTCACACTTATATCCTCGATTTTCACCCTGAAGAATTAATTTTCTCGTTGAATAACATTGTCTATAGTCTTTGCCTTGAAAAATTGAATCTAAAAACATCTACTTTTTGCTAAATTATTTTGAAATTTTTCGAAAAAATTTTTGTCAAAATGTTTTTGGAAGCAATGTTGAGTGTACATGGAAACTCAACATACACTAATGCATCATTTTTCAAATGATCATAACTAATTTTTGTATTAAGCGTTTTTCAATGTAGTATAGTGCATTCGATGCCGATTTTTAAGCTGCGTCGATCTGTGTTATCAGATTTGCGCTAGCTTAAAAATGCACCGAGATATCAACTGATATAAGTTCACACTTATATCCTCGATTTTCACCCTGAAGAATTAATTTTTTCGTTGAATAACATTGTCTATCGTCTTTGCTTTGAAAAATGGAATCTAAAAACATCTACTTTTTGCTAAATTATTTTGAAATTTTTCGAAAAAATTTTTGTCAAAATGTTTTTGGAAGCAATGTTGAGTGTACATGGAAACTCAACATACACTAATGCATCATTTTTCAAACGATCATAACTAATTTTTGTATTAAGCGTTTCTCAATGTAGTATAGTGCATTCGATGCCGATTTTTAAGCTGCGTCGATCTGTGTTATCAGATTTGCGCTAGCTTAAAAATGCACCGAGATATCAACTGATATAAGTTCACACTTATATCCTCGATTTTCACCCTGAAGAATTAATTTTTTCGTTGAATAACATTGTCTATAGTCTTTGCCTTGAAAAATTGAATCTAAAAACATCTACTTTTTGCTAAATTATTTTGAAATTTTTCGAAAAAATTTTTGTCAAAATGTTTTTGGAAGCAATGTTGAGTGTACATGGAAACTCAACATACACTAATGCATCATTTTTCAAACGATCATAACTAATTTTTGTATTAAGCGTTTCTCGATGTAGTATAGTGCATTCGATGCGGATTTTTAAGCTGCGTCGATCTGTGTTATCAGATTTGCGCTAGCTTAAAAATGCACCGAGATATCAACTGATATAAGTTCACACTTATATCCTCGATTTTCACCCTGAAGAATTAATTTTCTCGTTGAATAACATTGTCCATCGTCTTTGCCTTGAAAAAAAGAATCTAAAAACATCTACTTTTTGCTAAATTATTTTGAATTTTTTCGAAAAAATTTTTGTCAAAATGTTTTTGGAAGCAATGTTGAGTGTACATGGAAACTCAACATACACTAATGCATCATTTTTCAAACGATCATAACTAATTTTTGTATTAAGCGTTTTTCAATGTAGTATAGTGCATTCGATGCCGATTTTTAAGCTGCGTCGATCTGTGTTATCAGATTTGCGCTAGCTTAAAAATGCACCGAGATATCAACTGATATAAGTTCACACTTATATCCTCGATTTTCACCTTGAAGAATTAATTTTTTCGTTGAATAACATTGTCTATCGTCTTTGCTTTGAAAAATGGAATCTAAAAACATCTACTTTTTGCTAAATTATTTTGAAATTTTTCGAAAAAATTTTTGTCAAAATGTTTTTGGAAGCAATGTTGAGTGTACATGGAAACTCAACATACACTAATGCATCATTTTTCAAACGATCATAACTAATTTTTATTTTAAGCGTTTCTCAATGTAGTATAGTGCATTCGATGCCGATTTTTAAGCTGCGTCGATCTGTGTTATCAGATTTGCGCTAGCTTAAAAATGCACCGAGATATCAACTGATATAAGTTCACACTTATATCCTCGATTTTCACCCTGAAGAATTAATTTTTTCGTTGAATAACATTGTCTATAGTCTTTGCCTTGAAAAATTGAATCTAAAAACATCTACTTTTTGCTAAATTATTTTGAAATTTTTCGAAAAAATTTTTGTCAAAATGTTTTTGGAAGCAATGTTGAGTGTACATGGAAACTCAACATACACTAATGCATCATTTTTCAAACGATCATAACTAATTTTTGTATTAAGCGTTTCTCGATGTAGTATAGTGCATTCGATGCGGATTTTTAAGCTGCGTCGATCTGTGTTATCAGATTTGCGCTAGCTTAAAAATGCACCGAGATATCAACTGATATAAGTTCACACTTATATCCTCGATTTTCACCCTGAAGAATTAATTTTCTCGTTGAATAACATTGTCCATCGTCTTTGCCTTGAAAAAAAGAATCTAAAAACATCTACTTTTTGCTAAATTATTTTGAATTTTTTCGAAAAAATTTTTGTCAAAATGTTTTTGGAAGCAATGTTGAGTGTACATGGAAACTCAACATACACTAATGCATCATTTTTCAAACGATCATAACTAATTTTTGTATTAAGCGTTTTTCAATGTAGTATAGTGCATTCGATGCCGATTTTTAAGCTGCGTCGATCTGTGTTATCAGATTTGCGCTAGCTTAAAAATGCACCGAGATATCAACTGATATAAGTTCACACTTATATCCTCGATTTTCACCTTGAAGAATTAATTTTTTCGTTGAATAACATTGTCTATCGTCTTTGCTTTGAAAAATGGAATCTAAAAACATCTACTTTTTGCTAAATTATTTTGAAATTTTTCGAAAAAATTTTTGTCAAAATGTTTTTGGAAGCAATGTTGAGTGTACATGGAAACTCAACATACACTAATGCATCATTTTTCAAACGATCATAACTAATTTTTATTTTAAGCGTTTCTCAATGTAGTATAGTGCATTCGATGCCGATTTTTAAGCTGCGTCGATCTGTGTTATCAGATTTGCGCTAGCTTAAAAATGCACCGAGATATCAACTGATATAAGTTCACACTTATATCCTCGATTTTCACCCTGAAGAATTAATTTTTTCGTTGAATAACATTGTCTATAGTCTTTGCCTTGAAAAATTGAATCTAAAAACATCTACTTTTTGCTAAATTATTTTGAAATTTTTCGAAAAAATTTTTGTCAAAATGTTTTTGGAAGCAATGTTGAGTGTACATGGAAACTCAACATACACTAATGCATCATTTTTCAAACGATCATAACTAATTTTTGTATTAAGCGTTTCTCGATGTAGTATAGTGCATTCGATGCGGATTTTTAAGCTGCGTCGATCTGTGTTATCAGATTTGCGCTAGCTTAAAAATGCACCGAGATATCAACTGATATAAGTTCACACTTATATCCTCGATTTTCACCCTGAAGAATTAAATTTCTCGTTGAATAACATTGTCCATCGTCTTTGCCTTGAAAAAAAGAATCTAAAAACATCTACTTTTTGCTAAATTATTTTGAATTTTTTCGAAAAAATTTTTGTCAAAATGTTTTTGGAAGCAATGTTGAGTGTACATGGAAACTCAACATACACTAATGCATCATTTTTCAAACGATCATAACTAATTTTTGTATTAAGCGTTTTTCAATGTAGTATAGTGCATTCGATGCCGATTTTTAAGCTGCGTCGATCTGTGTTATCAGATTTGCGCTAGCTTAAAAATGCACCGAGATATCAACTGATATAAGTTCACACTTATATCCTCGATTTTCACCTTGAAGAATTAATTTTTTCGTTGAATAACATTGTCTATCGTCTTTGCTTTGAAAAATGGAATCTAAAAACATCTACTTTTTGCTAAATTATTTTGAAATTTTTCGAAAAAATTTTTGTCAAAATGTTTTTGGAAGCAATGTTGAGTGTACATGGAAACTCAACATACACTAATGCATCATTTTTCAAACGATCATAACTAATTTTTATTTTAAGCGTTTCTCAATGTAGTATAGTGCATTCGATGCGGATTTTTAAGCTGCGTCGATCTGTGTTATCAGATTTGCGCTAGCTTAAAAATGCACCGAGATATCAACTGATATAAGTTCACACTTATATCCTCGATTTTCATCCTGAAGAATTAATTTTTTCGTTGAATAACATTGTCCATCGTCTTTGCCTTGAAAAAACGAATCTAACAACATCTACTTTTTGCTAAATTATTTTGAAATTTTTCGAAAAAATTTTTGTCAAAATGTTTTTGGAAGCAATGTTGAGTGTACATGGAAACTCAACATACACTAATGCATCATTTTTCAAACGATCATAACTAATTTTTGTATTAAGCGTTTCTCAATGTAGTATAGTGCATTCGATGCGGATTTTTAAGCTGCGTCGATCTGTGTTATCAGATTTGCGCTAGCTTAAAAATGCACCGAGATATCAACTGATATAAGTTCACACTTATATCCTCGATTTTCACCCTGAAGAATTAATTTTCTCGTTGAATAACATTGTCCATCGTCTTTGCCTTGAAAAAAAGAATCTAAAAACATCTACTTTTTGCTAAATTATTTTGAATTTTTTCGAAAAAATTTTTGTCAAAATGTTTTTGGAAGCAATGTTGAGTGTACATGGAAACTCAACATACACTAATGCATCATTTTTCAAACGATCATAACTAATTTTTGTATTAAGCGTTTTTCAATGTAGTATAGTGCATTCGATGCCGATTTTTAAGCTGCGTCGATCTGTGTTATCAGATTTGCGCTAGCTTAAAAATGCACCGAGATATCAACTGATATAAGTTCACACTTATATCCTCGATTTTCACCCTGAAGAATTAAATTTCTCGTTGAATAACATTGTCCATCGTCTTTGCCTTGAAAAAAAGAATCTAAAAACATCTACTTTTTGCTAAATTATTTTGAATTTTTTCGAAAAAATTTTTGTCAAAATGTTTTTGGAAGCAATGTTGAGTGTACATGGAAACTCAACATACACTAATGCATCATTTTTCAAACGATCATAACTAATTTTTGTATTAAGCGTTTTTCAATGTAGTATAGTGCATTCGATGCCGATTTTTAAGCTGCGTCGATCTGTGTTATCAGATTTGCGCTAGCTTAAAAATGCACCGAGATATCAACTGATATAAGTTCACACTTATATCCTCGATTTTCACCTTGAAGAATTAATTTTTTCGTTGAATAACATTGTCTATCGTCTTTGCTTTGAAAAATGGAATCTAAAAACATCTACTTTTTGCTAAATTATTTTGAAATTTTTCGAAAAAATTTTTGTCAAAATGTTTTTGGAAGCAATGTTGAGTGTACATGGAAACTCAACATACACTAATGCATCATTTTTCAAACGATCATAACTAATTTTTATTTTAAGCGTTTCTCAATGTAGTATAGTGCATTCGATGCGGATTTTTAAGCTGCGTCGATCTGTGTTATCAGATTTGCGCTAGCTTAAAAATGCACCGAGATATCAACTGATATAAGTTCACACTTATATCCTCGATTTTCATCCTGAAGAATTAATTTTTTCGTTGAATAACATTGTCCATCGTCTTTGCCTTGAAAAAACGAATCTAACAACATCTACTTTTTGCTAAATTATTTTGAAATTTTTCGAAAAAATTTTTGTCAAAATGTTTTTGGAAGCAATGTTGAGTGTACATGGAAACTCAACATACACTAATGCATCATTTTTCAAACGATCATAACTAATTTTTGTATTAAGCGTTTCTCAATGTAGTATAGTGCATTCGATGCGGATTTTTAAGCTGCGTCGATCTGTGTTATCAGATTTGCGCTAGCTTAAAAATGCACCGAGATATCAACTGATATAAGTTCACACTTATATCCTCGATTTTCACCCTGAAGAATTAATTTTCTCGTTGAATAACATTGTCCATCGTCTTTGCCTTGAAAAAAAGAATCTAAAAACATCTACTTTTTGCTAAATTATTTTGAATTTTTTCGAAAAAATTTTTGTCAAAATGTTTTTGGAAGCAATGTTGAGTGTACATGGAAACTCAACATACACTAATGCATCATTTTTCAAACGATCATAACTAATTTTTGTATTAAGCGTTTTTCAATGTAGTATAGTGCATTCGATGCCGATTTTTAAGCTGCGTCGATCTGTGTTATCAGATTTGCGCTAGCTTAAAAATGCACCGAGATATCAACTGATATAAGTTCACACTTATATCCTCGATTTTCACCCTGAAGAATTAATTTTTTCGTTGAATAACATTGTCTATCGTCTTTGCTTTGAAAAATGGAATCTAAAAACATCTACTTTTTGCTAAATTATTTTGAAATTTTTCGAAAAAATTTTTGTCAAAATGTTTTTGGAAGCAATGTTGAGTGTACATGGAAACTCAACATACACTAATGCATCATTTTTCAAACGATCATAACTAATTTTTGTTTTAAGCGTTTCTCAATGTAGTATAGTGCATTCGATGCGGATTTTTAAGCTGCGTCGATCTGTGTTATCAGATTTGCGCTAGCTTAAAAATGCACCGAGATATCAACTGATATAAGTTCACACTTATATCCTCGATTTTCATCCTGAAGAATTAATTTTTTCGTTGAATAACATTGTCCATCGTCTTTGCCTTGAAAAAACGAATCTAACAACATCTACTTTTTGCTAAATTATTTTGAAATTTTTCGAAAAATTTTTTGTCAAAATGTTTTTGGAAGCAATGTTGAGTGTACATGGAAACTCAACTTACACTAATGCATCATTTTTCAAACGATCATAACTAATTTTTGTATTAAGCGTTTCTCGATGTAGTATAGTGCATTCGATGCGGATTTTTAAGCTGCGTCGATCTGTGTTATCAGATTTGCGCTAGCTTAAAAATGCACCGAGATATCAACTGATATAAGTTCACACTTATATCCTCGATTTTCATCCTGAAGAATCAATTTTTTCGTTGAATAACATTGTCCATCGTCTTTGCCTTAAAAAAACGAATCTAACAACATCTACTTTTTGCTAAATTATTTTGAAATTTTTCGAAAAAATTTTTGTCAAAATGTTTTTGGAAGCAATGTTGAGTGTACATGGAAACTCAACATACACTAATGCATCATTTTTCAAACGATCATAACTAATTTTTGTATTAAGCGTTTCTCAATGTAGTATAGTGCATTCGATGCCGATTTTTAAGCTGCGTCGATCTGTGTTATCAGATTTGCGCTAGCTTAAAAATGCACCGAGATATCAACTGATATAAGTTCACACTTATATCCTCGATTTTCACCCTGAAGAATTAATTTTTTCGTTGAATAACATTGTCTATCGTCTTTGCCTTGAAAAATGGAATCTAAAAACATCTACTTTTTGCTAAATTATTTTGAAATTTTTCGAAAAAATTTTTGTCAAAATGTTTTTGGAAGCAATGTTGAGTGTACATGGAAACTCAACATACACTAATGCATCATTTTTCAAACGATCATAACTAATTTTTGTATTAAGCGTTTCTCAATGTAGTATAGTGCATTCGATGCCGATTTTTAAGCAGCGTCGATCTGTGTTATCAGATTTGCGCTAGCTTAAAAATGCACCGAGATATCAACTGATATAAGTTCACACTTATATCCTCGATTTTCACCCTGAAGAATTAATTTTTTCGTTGAATAACATTGTCTATCGTCTTTGCCTTGAAAAATGGAATCTAAAAACATCTACTTTTTGCTAAATTATTTTGAAATTTTTCGAAAAAATTTTTGTCAAAATGTTTTTGGAAGCAATGTTGAGTGTACATGGAAACTCAACATACACTAATGCATCATTTTTCAAACGATCATAACTAATTTTTGTATTAAGCGTTTCTCAATGTAGTATAGTGCATTCGATGCCGATTTTTAAGCTGCGTCGATCTGTGTTATCAGATTTGCGCTAGCTTAAAAATGCACCGAGATATCAACTGATATAAGTTCACACTTATATCCTCGATTTTCACCCTGAAGAATTAATTTTTTCGTTGAATAACATTGTCTATAGTCTTTGCCTTGAAAAATTGAATCTAAAAACATCTACTTTTTGCTAAATTATTTTGAAATTTTTCGAAAAAATTTTTGTCAAAATGTTTTTGGAAGCAATGTTGAGTGTACATGGAAACTCAACATACACTAATGCATCATTTTTCAAACGATCATAACTAATTTTTGTATTAAGCGTTTCTCGATGTAGTATAGTGCATTCGATGCGGATTTTTAAGCTGCGTCGATCTGTGTTATCAGATTTGCGCTAGCTTAAAAATGCACCGAGATATCAACTGATATAAGTTCACACTTATATCCTCGATTTTCACCCTGAAGAATTAATTTTCTCGTTGAATAACATTGTCCATCGTCTTTGCCTTGAAAAAAAGAATCTAAAAACATCTACTTTTTGCTAAATTATTTTGAATTTTTTCGAAAAAATTTTTGTCAAAATGTTTTTGGAAGCAATGTTGAGTGTACATGGAAACTCAACATACACTAATGCATCATTTTTCAAACGATCATAACTAATTTTTGTATTAAGCGTTTCTCGATGTAGTATAGTGCATTCGATGCGGATTTTTAAGCTGCGTCGATCTGTGTTATCAGATTTGCGCTAGCTTAAAAATGCACCGAGATATCAACTGATATAAGTTCACACTTATATCCTCGATTTTCACCCTGAAGAATTAATTTTCTCGTTGAATAACATTGTCCATCGTCTTTGCCTTGAAAAAAAGAATCTAAAAACATCTACTTTTTGCTAAATTATTTTGAATTTTTTCGAAAAAATTTTTGTCAAAATGTTTTTGGAAGCAATGTTGAGTGTACATGGAAACTCAACATACACTAATGCATCATTTTTCAAACGATCATAACTAATTTTTGTATTAAGCGTTTTTCAATGTAGTATAGTGCATTCGATGCCGATTTTTAAGCTGCGTCGATCTGTGTTATCAGATTTGCGCTAGCTTAAAAATGCACCGAGATATCAACTGATATAAGTTCACACTTATATCCTCGATTTTCACCCTGAAGAATTAATTTTTTCGTTGAATAACATTGTCTATCGTCTTTGCTTTGAAAAATCGAATCTAAAAACATCTACTTTTTGCTAAATTATTTTGAAATTTTTCGAAAAAATTTTTGTCAAAATGTTTTTGGAAGCAATGTTGAGTGTACATGGAAACTCAACATACACTAATGCATCATTTTTCAAACGATCATAACTAATTTTTGTATTAAGCGTTTCTCAATGTAGTATAGTGCATTCGATGCCGATTTTTAAGCTGCGTCGATCTGTGTTATCAGATTTGCGCTAGCTTAAAAATGCACCGAGATATCAACTGATATAAGTTCACACTTATATCCTCGATTTTCACCCTGAAGAATTAATTTTTTCGTTGAATAACATTGTCTATCGTCTTTGCTTTGAAAAATCGAATCTAAAAACATCTACTTTTTGCTAAATTATTTTGAAATTTTTCGAAAAAATTTTTGTCAAAATGTTTTTGGAAGCAATGTTGAGTGTACATGGAAACTCAACATACACTAATGCATCATTTTTCAAACGATCATAACTAATTTTTGTATTAAGCGTTTCTCAATGTAGTATAGTGCATTCGATGCCGATTTTTAAGCTGCGTCGATCTGTGTTATCAGATTTGCGCTAGCTTAAAAATGCACCGAGATATCAACTGATATAAGTTCACACTTATATCCTCGATTTTCACCCTGAAGAATTAATTTTTTCGTTGAATAACATTGTCTATAGTCTTTGCCTTGAAAAATTGAATCTAAAAACATCTACTTTTTGCTAAATTATTTCGAAATTTTTCGAAAAAATTTTTGTCAAAATGTTTTTGGAAGCAATGTTGAGTGTACATGGAAACTCAACATACACTAATGCATCATTTTTCAAACGATCATAACTAATTTTTGTATTAAGCGTTTCTCGATGTAGTATAGTGCATTCGATGCGGATTTTTAAGCTGCGTCGATCTGTGTTATCAGATTTGCGCTAGCTTAAAAATGCACCGAGATATCAACTGATATAAGTTCACACTTATATCCTCGATTTTCACCCTGAAGAATTAATTTTCTCGTTGAATAACATTGTCCATCGTCTTTGCCTTGAAAAAAAGAATCTAAAAACATCTACTTTTTGCTAAATTATTTTGAATTTTTTCGAAAAAATTTTTGTCAAAATGTTTTTGGAAGCAATGTTGAGTGTACATGGAAACTCAACATACACTAATGCATCATTTTTCAAACGATCATAACTAATTTTTGTATTAAGCGTTTTTCAATGTAGTATAGTGCATTCGATGCCGATTTTTAAGCTGCGTCGATCTGTGTTATCAGATTTGCGCTAGCTTAAAAATGCACCGAGATATCAACTGATATAAGTTCACACTTATATCCTCGATTTTCACCCTGAAGAATTAATTTTTTCGTTGAATAACATTGTCTATCGTCTTTGCTTTGAAAAATGGAATCTAAAAACATCTAATCAAAGAACGAAAAATAAAAAGAAAAAGATTTATTTAAAAAAACAAAAAAAATACAAAAAAATTCAAGAGAAAATTCCAAACTGAAAAAAATATAAAAAAATTCCTTATCACAATAATTTTAGGACAAAAAACAACGAAATATTGTTTTAATCAGATTACGGTAGTTGATTATCAACAGTTCACTGTTTACCAACAATCTCTAAATGGAGCGCGATTACTATGGATTGTTTTATCAATGGGTCATTTTATTCAAATTATTCATTTTATTTAATTTTTTCATGAATAATTGTTATCTTAATATTTTATATAAATTATATTATATATTTATCTTTATTTATACTATTCATTTTAGTATCTATAGCCATATTCTTGACATCCCCGGCCTCTCAAATTTCTCGTCCCGAGAAAAAATTCTTCTTATTACTATTTATTCAATAGTTTAACAGTTTCATTAAAAACAACACTAAAAATAAACATTTACAACATACATGAGAAAATTCAAATTTCAACAAGAAAATAGTTATGGTGCTGTTTTTTTAAACTGTTGTTGAGGCTTATGGGTTTTGTGCAAATTCGCAGAATTCTTCTTATAAGAGAATTTCTCATATGGCTTTATATTTGTCGCTGGCTTTTGTTTCCGCCTTTCAATTCTATTTAGCATAGATGCGACACCCACAGATAGCAATTTTTTTTGTAGCATTGCAAAAAAACTTTTTACATGCTCAAACAAAATACGATCAGAAGATTTCTGATATGGTAACGGCCCACCGGCAAACCAGTAATTAGTAACAAGCGCAAGATCGTCTCCTCGACACCCTATGTACTGTTCTCTATAATCTATACAGAGTCTGATAGATTTGTCTTTTTTCTCTACTGAGACTACAGGGCTTGCCCATGCGCTTTGTCTAGGTTCTATAACCCCTCTTTGTAATTGGTCTTTTATAATACCTCTAAACTCATTTTTCATACCAAACGGCACTGGTCGTACTTTTTGACGAATAGGACTCGCATCTCCCGTATCAATATTCATAGTGACAATATTTGTTTGCTGCAGATCAGCATCAACCAACGCAAATATCGATGAATATTCTTCTAAAAGGTCCTTGACCTTTGGATCAAAGGTTACACCACTTTTCTCTTCTAAGACAGCAATGACTTTTTCTGCTCTTCCAACCGGATCTGTTGGTTTAGTGTATTGATCTAACATACGCATCTCTAACACATCAATTGATTCGGTTTTCAATTCGTCATTCAGTGCAGTCAGCTTTTCAGTCCAATTCTCGGACTCCCATTTACCGACAATTTCTTTTTTTATCGTGGTTGGCTGGCATGTTATGTTAGCCACAATCACTGTAGTGGAACTATTGGTGTCCACTTTACATATTCCCGTGGGTATATCACTCCTATGGGATACCAGTAAGCTATCTTTCTGCTCGTCACATGAGATTTGTAACGTTCTACTTTTATTCGCAGGTATATAAACTCTCTGTAAGGCTATGGCCTCTTTTTTATAAAACTTCAAAGATATGCCCAAATCTTTCAGGGCATTCGTACCAATAAGTATAGAATCATCTCTACTTTTTCTCACCAAAAAACATACTTGTGCAGTTTTTTTACTTTCTGCGCAATAAACTTCACAGCTTATTGCTCCAACAAAATTCATTCGCGTACCCGAGGCATTCGCTATGAACTTATCTCCATTCCAAGGAAGTTGAGTTACACTTCTATCTAAGTCAACCCCTTCATTCATCAAATTAACTAGAGCTTGTGACGACATCACTGATATTTGCGATCCCGTGTCAATAAGAACTTTTTCATTTCTTTTGCTGCAGATTAACATAGGTAGTAAACTCTGCTCACCAATCAATTTTGCATCATAGCTGTTGTTGCATGTTTTGATAGTTTTGTTCCATGCAACAGCTTGCTCATTCATAACAGGACCCATATTGTTCTGTTCTTGTTCAATTCTTTCAGAATTGTCTGATGGTCGTTTTCTTTCCGCACAATGTGTTGCTATATGACCACTTCTGTTACATATGTAACAAATAACTTCTTTTCTCTGTGGAAAATTACGAACCTTTTCAGTTACGTAACTGTCACGATTGGTCATGTGTTGACCACTAGCAGTATTATTCTGCTTCAAAAATCTCAGCCTGGGCAGGTTTACTTCAGGTATTCTGTCCTTTCTATGCTGATTGTAGTGAATGCGCTTATTTCTTTCACAACGTAAAGCGACCTCTTTCACCTTCTCATACACCTCCCCTTCTTCACTAGTCTCTATTGTCTCAAGTACTTGTAATGCACAAGTACATTCTCTGAGTACCTCATACAAGACTTGAGCTCTTGTGAACGATAACTTTGACATAGACAATCCGGGGTAAGCCTTCCTAGAAGTTTCTTCTAGTTTCTTACAAAAGCTTATTAGATTGCTATTGTTGTCAAACTTCAAAGATTTAAGAGCAGCTATGGCATCTAACCTACTTGCTCTCTTAGAATACTCATGTTGCTTACTCAGTTCCTCTATTATTTTGTCGAGCGAACTGTTTCTGATTATTTCAGGCAACTCATCATACCTATCTCTCGCCTCTCCTCTTAATTTTTCTACAAACAGCGTTCTGCGGCCGCTTGCCGACAACGTGCTTTTTGGGTATTTCAGGTGAAACCCTTCTACAAAATGGTTCCATTTCTCGAACGACCCACTCGAAAAACTTGGAACATCAGGCAGCAATTGCGCTCGCATTATGTCCAAAAACGCTTCATTCTGCGCGCTGAGTCCATTAAAAGGCAAAGATGACTCACCCTTGGAGTCTAATTCCTCTTTTTTCTCCTGTTCCTGTTGAACATCCGTCAACCATTTCTGAGTTGTTCTCAACTCCTTCTGTCGATGCAACTGTAAAATATATTCAATTTCAGAATTTTCCTCTTCTATTTTACCTGCTGCTTTGTCATCAATCATCATATCCGCCATAGCTAATTGCGCTTGGCTCTCGATAGCTGCTGATCTCTGCAAATTAAAACTATTAAATATTTCATGCTTCAAAGATTTTTTATCACATTTGAAAAAATCGCATAAATCTTTCATAGTACTATTAATGGCCCTCATCTCGTCCACTATCTCACTTTCATTGAGTTGGAAAATCTCACAAATGAATTTAGTTGTTTCCGCTCTTTTATCAGCTAATTTCAGAGTATTACCCAACTCTGAAGGCTTTTTGAGCCCACTCTTGTTCATTACTGTAATAATGGACTGGATAAATCTCCAATTTTGCCCTTTTCGCAATTCACTAGCTAAATTTTGCTTTATTGAGTTTATCAAATTAGCAACTTTCTGCTCTGCTCTCCTTTTCTCAGCAGAATTCCTGATTTTTTCCGTAAAATCTTTACGTAAACAATCATTCAACGGCTCAATAGCCGATAATATTTCAGAGATGAATGAATTTAACATTACCTCTTCAAATGCGCTCTCGAAGTCCATATCGAGCAATTCATTCACAAATGACATTTCACCTATCAATGAAAAAAATTACTAGAAATTCCTCTACTAATTTATTGCTATTTGAAAGAATCAAACAAGCACTTATATCAAGAAAATTGAATTTTACTTGATATTAGTTACTACTACCCAAGTTCTGAATGTAGTTCACAGCGGAAGAAATCAGAAAAAGTGTTTAAAAGAAAACACTTCAACCAAAAACAACCGTACAACAATAAACCAAGAGACACTGTTGTTACCAACACTGTCAAATGATAATTGTTCTGTAAACTTCACTTTTATTCGGCAAATACCAAACAAAATTGAATGAATACAAACAGAACCCTATTCAGGTAGCAGTGACTTTTTCACCAAACTCTATTCGAGCTTTCAAACAGGGTTATATGAGCAATTAGCTCAACCCAAACAATAAAATAGTGAAGACCGGTTCGGCCCCCAAATCAAAGAACGAAAAATAAAAAGAAAAAGATTTATTTAAAAAAACAAAAAAAATACAAAAAAATTCAAGAGAAAATTCCAAACTGAAAAAAATATAAAAAAATTCCTTATCACAATAATTTTAGGACAAAAAACAACGAAATATTGTTTTAATCAGATTACGGTAGTTGATTATCAACAGTTCACTGTTTACCAACAATCTCTAAATGGAGCGCGATTACTATGGATTGTTTTATCAATGGGTCATTTTATTCAAATTATTCATTTTATTTAATTTTTTCATGAATAATTGTTATCTTAATATTTTATATAAATTATATTATATATTTATCTTTATTTATACTATTCATTTTAGTATCTATAGCCATATTCTTGACAATCTACTTTTTGCTAAATTATTTTGAAATTTTTCGAAAAAATTTTTGTCAAAATGTTTTTGGAAGCAATGTTGAGTGTACATGGAAACTCAACATACACTAATGCATCATTTTTCAAACGATCATAACTAATTTTTGTTTTAAGCGTTTCTCAATGTAGTATAGTGCATTCGATGCGGATTTTTAAGCTGCGTCGATCTGTGTTATCAGATTTGCGCTAGCTTAAAAATGCACCGAGATATCAACTGATATAAGTTCACACTTATATCCTCGATTTTCATCCTGAAGAATTAATTTTTTCGTTGAATAACATTGTCCATCGTCTTTGCCTTGAAAAAACGAATCTAACAACATCTACTTTTTGCTAAATTATTTTGAAATTTTTCGAAAAATTTTTTGTCAAAATGTTTTTGGAAGCAATGTTGAGTGTACATGGAAACTCAACATACACTAATGCATCATTTTTCAAACGATCATAACTAATTTTTGTATTAAGCGTTTCTCAATGTAGTATAGTGCATTCGATGCCGATTTTTAAGCTGCGTCGATCTGTGTTATCAGATTTGCGCTAGCTTAAAAATGCACCGAGATATCAACTGATATAAGTTCACACTTATATCCTCGATTTTCATCCTGAAGAATTAATTTTTTCGTTGAATAACATTGTCCATCGTCTTTGCCTTGAAAAAACGAATCTAACAACATCTACTTTCTGCTAAATTATTTTGAAATTTTTCGAAAAATTTTTTGTCAAAATGTTTTTGGAAGCAATGTTGAGTGTACATGGAAACTCAACATACACTAATGCATCATTTTTCAAACGATCATAACTAATTTTTGTATTAAGCGTTTCTCAATGTAGTATAGTGCATTCGATGCCGATTTTTAAGCTGCGTCGATCTGTGTTATCAGATTTGCGCTAGCTTAAAAATGCACCGAGATATCAACTGATATAAGTTCACACTTATATCCTCGATTTTCACCCTGAAGAATTAATTTTTTCGTTGAATAACATTGTCTATCGTCTTTGCCTTGAAAAATGGAATCTAAAAACATCTACTTTTTGCTAAATTATTTTGAAATTTTTCGAAAAAATTTTTGTCAAAATGTTTTTGGAAGCAATGTTGAGTGTACATGGAAACTCAACATACACTAATGCATCATTTTTCAAACGATCATAACTAATTTTTGTATTAAGCGTTTCTCAATGTAGTATAGTGCATTCGATGCCGATTTTTAAGCTGCGTCGATCTGTGTTATCAGATTTGCGCTAGCTTAAAAATGCACCGAGATATCAACTGATATAAGTTCACACTTATATCCTCGATTTTCACCCTGAAGAATTAATTTTTTCGTTGAATAACATTGTCTATAGTCTTTGCCTTGAAAAATTGAATCTAAAAACATCTACTTTTTGCTAAATTATTTTGAAATTTTTCGAAAAAATTTTTGTCAAAATGTTTTTGGAAGCAATGTTGAGTGTACATGGAAACTCAACATACACTAATGCATCATTTTTCAAACGATCATAACTAATTTTTGTATTAAGCGTTTCTCAATGTAGTATAGTGCATTCGATGCCGATTTTTAAGCTGCGTCGATCTGTGTTATCAGATTTGCGCTAGCTTAAAAATGCACCGAGATATCAACTGATATAAGTTCACACTTATATCCTCGATTTTCACCCTGAAGAATTAATTTTTTCGTTGAATAACATTGTCTATCGTCTTTGCTTTGAAAAATGGAATCTAAAAACATCTACTTTTTGCTAAATTATTTTGAAATTTTTCGAAAAAATTTTTGTCAAAATGTTTTTGGAAGCAATGTTGAGTGTACATGGAAACTCAACATACACTAATGCATCATTTTTCAAACGATCATAACTAATTTTTGTATTAAGCGTTTCTCAATGTAGTATAGTGCATTCGATGCGGATTTTGAAGCTGCGTCGATCTGTGTTATCAGATTTGCGCTAGCTTAAAAATGCACCGAGATATCAACTGATATAAGTTCACACTTATATCCTCGATTTTCACCCTGAAGAATTAATTTTTTCGTTGAATAACATTGTCTATCGTCTTTGCTTTGAAAAATGGAATCTAAAAACATCTACTTTTTGCTAAATTATTTTGAAATTTTTCGAAAAAATTTTTGTCAAAATGTTTTTGGAAGCAATGTTGAGTGTACATGGAAACTCAACATACACTAATGCATCATTTTTCAAACGATCATAACTAATTTTTGTATTAAGCGTTTCTCAATGTAGTATAGTGCATTCGATGCGGATTGTTAAGCTGCGTCGATCTGTGTTATCAGATTTGCGCTAGCTTAAAAATGCACCGAGATATCAACTGATATAAGTTCACACTTATATCCTCGATTTTCATCCTGAAGAATTAATTTTTTCGTTGAATAACATTGTCCATCGTCTTTGCCTTGAAAAAAAGAATCTAAAAACATCTACTTTTTGCTAAATTATTTTGAAATTTTTCGAAAAAATTTTTGTCAAAATGTTTTTGGAAGCAATGTTGAGTGTACATGGAAACTCAACATACACTAACGCATCATTTTTCAAACGATCATAACTAATTTTTGTATTAAGCGTTTCTCAA
Source organism: Auanema rhodensis (assembly GCA_964057225.1). NCBI lineage: Eukaryota > Metazoa > Nematoda > Chromadorea > Rhabditida > Rhabditidae > Auanema > Auanema rhodense. The sequence continues at coordinate 1,562,954 of OZ059895.1, forward strand.
TGTAGTATAGTGCATTCGATGCCGATTTTTAAGCTGCGTCGATCTGTGTTATCAGATTTGCGCTAGCTTAAAAATGCACCGAGATATCAACTGATATAAGTTCACACTTATATCCTCGATTTTCACCCTGAAGAATTAATTTTTTCGTTGAATAACATTGTCTATCGTCTTTGCCTTGAAAAATGGAATCTTAAAACATCTACTTTTTGCTAAATTATTTTGAAATTTTTCGAAAAAATTTTTGTCAAAATGTTTTTGGAAGCAATGTTGAGTGTACATGGAAACTCAACATACACTAATGCATCATTTTTCAAACGATCATAACTAATTTTTGTATTAAGCGTTTCTCAATGTAGTATAGTGCATTCGATGCGGATTGTTAAGCTGCGTCGATCTGTGTTATCAGATTTGCGCTAGCTTAAAAATGCACCGAGATATCAACTGATATAAGTTCACACTTATATCCTCGATTTTCATCCTGAAGAATTAATTTTTTCGTTGAATAACATTGTCCATCGTCTTTGCCTTGAAAAAAAGAATCTAAAAACATCTACTTTTTGCTAAATTATTTTGAAATTTTTCGAAAAAATTTTTGTCAAAATGTTTTTGGAAGCAATGTTGAGTGTACATGGAAACTCAACATACACTAATGCATCATTTTTCAAACGATCATAACTAATTTTTGTATTAAGCGTTTCTCAATGTAGTATAGTGCATTCGATGCCGATTTTTAAGCTGCGTCGATCTGTGTTATCAGATTTGCGCTAGCTTAAAAATGCACCGAGATATCAACTGATATAAGTTCACACTTATATCCTCGATTTTCACCCTGAAGAATTAATTTTTTCGTTGAATAACATTGTCTATCGTCTTTGCCTTGAAAAATGGAATCTAAAAACATCTACTTTTTGCTAAATTATTTTGAAATTTTTCGAAAAAATTTTTGTCAAAATGTTTTTGGAAGCAATGTTGAGTGTACATGGAAACTCAACATACACTAATGCATCATTTTTCAAACGATCATAACTAATTTTTGTATTAAGCGTTTCTCAATGTAGTATAGTGCATTCGATGCCGATTTTTAAGCTGCGTCGATCTGTGTTATCAGATTTGCGCTAGCTTAAAAATGCACCAAGATATCAACTGATATAAGTTCACACTTATATCCTCGATTTTCACCCTGAAGAATTAATTTTTTCGTTGAATAACATTGTCTATCGTCTTTGCTTTGAAAAATGGAATCTAAAAACATCTACTTTTTGCTAAATTATTTTGAAATTTTTCGAAAAAATTTTTGTCAAAATGTTTTTGGAAGCAATGTTGAGTGTACATGGAAACTCAACATACACTAATGCATCATTTTTCAAACGATCATAACTAATTTTTGTATTAAGCGTTTCTCAATGTAGTATAGTGCATTCGATGCGGATTTTTAAGCTGCGTCGATCTGTGTTATCAGATTTGCGCTAGCTTAAAAATGCACCGAGATATCAACTGATATAAGTTCACACTTATATCCTCGATTTTCACCCTGAAGAATTAATTTTTTCGTTGAATAACATTGTCTATCGTCTTTGCCTTGAAAAATGGAATCTAAAAACATCTACTTTTTGCTAAATTATTTTGAAATTTTTCGAAAAAATTTTTGTCAAAATGTTTTTGGAAGCAATGTTGAGTGTACATGGAAACTCAACATACACTAATGCATCATTTTTCAAACGATCATAATTAATTTTTGTATTAAGCGTTTCTCAATGTAGTATAGTGCATTCGATGCGGATTGTTAAGCTGCGTCGATCTGTGTTATCAGATTTGCGCTAGCTTAAAAATGCACCGAGATATCAACTGATATAAGTTCACACTTATATCCTCGATTTTCATCCTGAAGAATTAATTTTTTCGTTGAATAACATTGTCCATCGTCTTTGCCTTGAAAAAAAGAATCTAAAAACATCTACTTTTTGCTAAATTATTTTGAAATTTTTCGAAAAAATTTTTGTCAAAATGTTTTTGGAAGCAATGTTGAGTGTACATGGAAACTCAACATACACTAATGCATCATTTTTCAAACGATCATAACTAATTTTTGTATTAAGCGTTTCTCAATGTAGTATAGTGCATTCGATGCCGATTTTTAAGCTGCGTCGATCTGTGTTATCAGATTTGCGCTAGCTTAAAAATGCACCGAGATATCAACTGATATAAGTTCACACTTATATCCTCGATTTTCACCCTGAAGAATTAATTTTTTCGTTGAATAACATTGTCTATCGTCTTTGCCTTGAAAAATGGAATCTAAAAACATCTACTTTTTGCTAAATTATTTTGAAATTTTTCGAAAAAATTTTTGTCAAAATGTTTTTGGAAGCAATGTTGAGTGTACATGGAAACTCAACATACACTAATGCATCATTTTTCAAACGATCATAACTAATTTTTGTATTTAGCGTTTCTCAATGTAGTATAGTGCATTCGATGCGGATTGTTAAGCTGCGTCGATCTGTGTTATCAGATTTGCGCTAGCTTAAAAATGCACCGAGATATCAACTGATATAAGTTCACACTTATATCCTCGATTTTCATCCTGAAGAATTAATTTTTTCGTTGAATAACATTGTCCATCGTCTTTGCCTTGAAAAAAAGAATCTAAAAACATCTACTTTTTGCTAAATTATTTTGAAATTTTTCGAAAAAATTTTTGTCAAAATGTTTTTGGAAGCAATGTTGAGTGTACATGGAAACTCAACATACACTAATGCATCATTTTTCAAACGATCATAACTAATTTTTGTATTAAGCGTTTCTCAATGTAGTATAGTGCATTCGATGCCGATTTTTAAGCTGCGTCGATCTGTGTTATCAGATTTGCGCTAGCTTAAAAATGCACCGAGATATCAACTGATATAAGTTCACACTTATATCCTCGATTTTCACCCTGAAGAATTAATTTTTTCGTTGAATAACATTGTCTATCGTCTTTGCCTTGAAAAATGGAATCTAAAAACATCTACTTTTTGCTAAATTATTTTGAAATTTTTCGAAAAAATTTTTGTCAAAATGTTTTTGGAAGCAATGTTGAGTGTACATGGAAACTCAACATACACTAATGCATCATTTTTCAAACGATCATAACTAATTTTTGTATTAAGCGTTTCTCAATGTAGTATAGTGCATTCGATGCCGATTTTTAAGCTGCGTCGATCTGTGTTATCAGATTTGCGCTAGCTTAAAAATGCACCAAGATATCAACTGATATAAGTTCACACTTATATCCTCGATTTTCACCCTGAAGAATTAATTTTTTCGTTGAATAACATTGTCTATCGTCTTTGCTTTGAAAAATGGAATCTAAAAACATCTACTTTTTGCTAAATTATTTTGAAATTTTTCGAAAAAATTTTTGTCAAAATGTTTTTGGAAGCAATGTTGAGTGTACATGGAAACTCAACATACACTAATGCATCATTTTTCAAACGATCATAACTAATTTTTGTATTAAGCGTTTCTCAATGTAGTATAGTGCATTCGATGCGGATTTTTAAGCTGCGTCGATCTGTGTTATCAGATTTGCGCTAGCTTAAAAATGCACCGAGATATCAACTGATATAAGTTCACACTTATATCCTCGATTTTCACCCTGAAGAATTAATTTTTTCGTTGAATAACATTGTCTATCGTCTTTGCTTTGAAAAATGGAATCTAAAAACATCTACTTTTTGCTAAATTATTTTGAAATTTTTCGAAAAAATTTTTGTCAAAATGTTTTTGGAAGCAATGTTGAGTGTACATGGAAACTCAACATACACTAATGCATCATTTTTCAAACGATCATAACTAATTTTTGTATTAAGCGTTTCTCAATGTAGTATAGTGCATTCGATGCCGATTTTTAAGCTGCGTCGATCTGTGTTATCAGATTTGCGCTAGCTTAAAAATGCACCGAGATATCAACTGATATAAGTTCACACTTATATCCTCGATTTTCACCCTGAAGAATTAATTTTTTCGTTGAATAACATTGTCTATCGTCTTTGCCTTGAAAAATGGAATCTAAAAACATCTACTTTTTGCTAAATTATTTTGAAATTTTTCGAAAAAATTTTTGTCAAAATGTTTTTGGAAGCAATGTTGAGTGTACATGGAAACTCAACATACACTAATGCATCATTTTTCAAACGATCATAACTAATTTTTGTTTTAAGCGTTTCTCAATGTAGTATAGTGCATTCGATGCCGATTTTTAAGCTGCGTCGATCTGTGTTATCAGATTTGCGCTAGCTTAAAAATGCACCAAGATATCAACTGATATAAGTTCACACTTATATCCTCGATTTTCACCCTGAAGAATTAATTTTTTCGTTGAATAACATTGTCTATCGTCTTTGCTTTGAAAAATGGAATCTAAAAACATCTACTTTTTGCTAAATTATTTTGAAATTTTTCGAAAAAATTTTTGTCAAAATGTTTTTGGAAGCAATGTTGAGTGTACATGGAAACTCAACATACACTAATGCATCATTTTTCAAACGATCATAACTAATTTTTGTATTAAGCGTTTCTCAATGTAGTATAGTGCATTCGATGCGGATTTTTAAGCTGCGTCGATCTGTGTTATCAGATTTGCGCTAGCTTAAAAATGCACCGAGATATCAACTGATATAAGTTCACACTTATATCCTCGATTTTCACCCTGAAGAATTAATTTTTTCGTTGAATAACATTGTCTATCGTCTTTGCTTTGAAAAATGGAATCTAAAAACATCTACTTTTTGCTAAATTATCTTGAAATTTTTCGAAAAAATTTTTGTCAAAATGTTTTTGGAAGCAATGTTGAGTGTACATGGAAACTCAACATACACTAATGCATCATTTTTCAAACGATCATAACTAATTTTTGTATTAAGCGTTTCTCAATGTAGTATAGTGCATTCGATGCGGATTTTTAAGCTGCGTCGATCTGTGTTATCAGATTTGCGCTAGCTTAAAAATGCACCGAGATATCAACTGATATAAGTTCACACTTATATCCTCGATTTTCACCCTGAAGAATTAATTTTTTCGTTGAATAACATTGTCTATCGTCTTTGCCTTGAAAAATGGAATTTAAAAACATCTACTTTTTGCTAAATTATTTTGAAATTTTTCGAAAAAATTTTTGTCAAAATGTTTTTGGAAGCAATGTTGAGTGTACATGGAAACTCAACATACACTAATGCATCATTTTTCAAACGATCATAACTAATTTTTGTATTAAGCGTTTCTCAATGTAGTATAGTGCATTCGATGCGGATTTTTAAGCTGCGTCGATCTGTGTTATCAGATTTGCGCTAGCTTAAAAATGCACCGAGATATCAACTGATATAAGTTCACACTTATATCCTCGATTTTCATCCTGAAGAATTAATTTTTTCGTTGAATAACATTGTCCATCGTCTTTGCCTTGAAAAAAAGAATCTAAAAACATCTACTTTTTGCTAAATTATTTTGAAATTTTTCGAAAAAATTTTTGTCAAAATGTTTTTGGAAGCAATGTTGAGTGTACATGGAAACTCAACATACACTAATGCATCATTTTTCAAACGATCATAACTAATTTTTGTATTAAGCGTTTCTCAATGTAGTATAGTGCATTCGATGCGGATTTTTAAGCTGCGTCGATCTGTGTTATCAGATTTGCGCTAGCTTAAAAATGCACCGAGATATCAACTGATATAAGTTCACACTTATATCCTCGATTTTCACCCTGAAGAATTAATTTTTTCGTTGAATAACATTGTCTATCGTCTTTGCTTTGAAAAATGGAATCTAAAAACATCTACTTTTTGCTAAATTATCTTGAAATTTTTCGAAAAAATTTTTGTCAAAATGTTTTTGGAAGCAATGTTGAGTGTACATGGAAACTCAACATACACTAATGCATCATTTTTCAAACAATCATAACTAATTTTTGTATTAAGCGTTTCTCAATGTAGTATAGTGCATTCGATGCCGATTTTTAAGCTGCGTCGATCTGTGTTATCAGATTTGCGCTAGCTTAAAAATGCACCGAGATATCAACTGATATAAGTTCACACTTATATCCTCGATTTTCACCCTGAAGAATTAATTTTTTCGTTGAATAACATTGTCTATCGTCTTTGCCTTGAAAAATGGAATTTAAAAACATCTACTTTTTGCTAAATTATTTTGAAATTTTTCGAAAAAATTTTTGTCAAAATGTTTTTGGAAGCAATGTTGAGTGTACATGGAAACTCAACATACACTAATGCATCATTTTTCAAACGATCATAACTAATTTTTGTATTAAGCGTTTCTCAATGTAGTATAGTGCATTCGATGCGGATTTTTAAGCTGCGTCGATCTGTATTATCAGATTTGCGCTAGCTTAAAAATGCACCGAGATATCAACTGATATAAGTTCACACTTATATCCTCGATTTTCATCCTGAAGAATTAATTTTTTCGTTGAATAACATTGTCCATCGTCTTTGCCTTGAAAAAAAGAATCTAAAAACATCTACTTTTTGCTAAATTATTTTGAAATTTTTCGAAAAAATTTTTGTCAAAATGTTTTTGGAAGCAATGTTGAGTGTACATGGAAACTCAACATACACTAATGCATCATTTTTCAAACGATCATAACTAATTTTTGTATTAAGCGTTTCTCAATGTAGTATAGTGCATTCGATGCCGATTTTTAAGCTGCGTCGATCTGTGTTATCAGATTTGCGCTAGCTTAAAAATGCACCGAGATATCAACTGATATAAGTTCACACTTATATCCTCGATTTTCACCCTGAAGAATTAATTTTTTCGTTGAATAACATTGTCTATCGTCTTTGCCTTGAAAAATGGAATCTAAAAACATCTACTTTTTGCTAAATTATTTTGAAATTTTTCGAAAAAATTTTTGTCAAAATGTTTTTGGAAGCAATGTTGAGTGTACATGGAAACTCAACATACACTAATGCATCATTTTTCAAACGATCATAACTAATTTTTGTATTAAGCGTTTCTCAATGTAGTATAGTGCATTCGATGCCGATTTTTAAGCTGCGTCGATCTGTGTTATCAGATTTGCGCTAGCTTAAAAATGCACCAAGATATCAACTGATATAAGTTCACACTTATATCCTCGATTTTCACCCTGAAGAATTAATTTTTTCGTTGAATAACATTGTCTATCGTCTTTGCTTTGAAAAATGGAATCTAAAAACATCTACTTTTTGCTAAATTATTTTGAAATTTTTCGAAAAAATTTTTGTCAAAATGTTTTTGGAAGCAATGTTGAGTGTACATGGAAACTCAACATACACTAATGCATCATTTTTCAAACGATCATAACTAATTTTTGTATTAAGCGTTTCTCAATGTAGTATAGTGCATTCGATGCGGATTTTTAAGTTGCGTCGATCTGTGTTATCAGATTTGCGCTAGCTTAAAAATGCACCGAGATATCAACTGATATAAGTTCACACTTATATCCTCGATTTTCACCCTGAAGAATTAATTTTTTCGTTGAATAACATTGTCTATCGTCTTTGCTTTGAAAAATGGAATCTAAAAACATCTACTTTTTGCTAAATTATTTTGAAATTTTTCGAAAAAATTTTTGTCAAAATGTTTTTGGAAGCAATGTTGAGTGTACATGGAAACTCAACATACACTAATGCATCATTTTTCAAACGATCATAACTAATTTTTGTATTAAGCGTTTCTCAATGTAGTATAGTGCATTCGATGCCGATTTTTAAGCTGCGTCGATCTGTGTTATCAGATTTGCGCTAGCTTAAAAATGCACCGAGATATCAACTGATATAAGTTCACACTTATATCCTCGATTTTCACCCTGAAGAATTAATTTTTTCGTTGAATAACATTGTCTATCGTCTTTGCCTTGAAAAATGGAATTTAAAAACATCTACTTTTTGCTAAATTATTTTGAAATTTTTCGAAAAAATTTTTGTCAAAATGTTTTTGGAAGCAATGTTGAGTGTACATGGAAACTCAACATACACTAATGCATCATTTTTCAAACGATCATAACTAATTTTTGTATTAAGCGTTTTTCAATGTAGTATAGTGCATTCGATGCGGATTTTTAAGCTGCGTCGATCTGTGTTATCAGATTTGCGCTAGCTTAAAAATGCACCGAGATATCAACTGATATAAGTTCACACTTATATCCTCGATTTTCATCCTGAAGAATTAATTTTTTCGTTGAATAACATTGTCCATCGTCTTTGCCTTGAAAAAAAGAATCTAAAAACATCTACTTTTTGCTAAATTATTTTGAAATTTTTCGAAAAAATTTTTGTCAAAATGTTTTTGGAAGCAATGTTGAGTGTACATGGAAACTCAACATACACTAATGCATCATTTTTCAAACGATCATAACTAATTTTTGTATTAAGCGTTTCTCAATGTAGTATAGTGCATTCGATGCGGATTTTTAAGCTGCGTCGATCTGTGTTATCAGATTTGCGCTAGCTTAAAAATGCACCGAGATATCAACTGATATAAGTTCACACTTATATCCTCGATTTTCACCCTGAAGAATTAATTTTTTCGTTGAATAACATTGTCTATCGTCTTTGCTTTGAAAAATGGAATCTAAAAACATCTACTTTTTGCTAAATTATTTTGAAATTTTTCGAAAAAATTTTTGTCAAAATGTTTTTGGAAGCAATGTTGAGTGTACATGGAAACTCAACATACACTAATGCATCATTTTTCAAACGATCATAACTAATTTTTGTATTAAGCGTTTCTCAATGTAGTATAGTGCATTCGATGCGGATTTTTAAGCTGCGTCGATCTGTGTTATCAGATTTGCGCTAGCTTAAAAATGCACCGAGATATCAACTGATATAAGTTCACACTTATATCCTCGATTTTCACCCTGAAGAATTAATTTTTTCGTTGAATAACATTGTCTATCGTCTTTGCTTTGAAAAATGGAATCTAAAAACATCTACTTTTTGCTAAATTATTTTGAAATTTTTCGAAAAAATTTTTGTCAAAATGTTTTTGGAAGCAATGTTGAGTGTACATGGAAACTCAACATACACTAATGCATCATTTTTCAAACGATCATAACTAATTTTTGTATTAAGCGTTTCTCAATGTAGTATAGTGCATTCGATGCCGATTTTTAAGCTGCGTCGATCTGTGTTATCAGATTTGCGCTAGCTTAAAAATGCACCGAGATATCAACTGATATAAGTTCACACTTATATCCTCGATTTTCACCCTGAAGAATTAATTTTTTCGTTGAATAACATTGTCTATCGTCTTTGCCTTGAAAAATGGAATTTAAAAACATCTACTTTTTGCTAAATTATTTTGAAATTTTTCGAAAAAATTTTTGTCAAAATGTTTTTGGAAGCAATGTTGAGTGTACATGGAAACTCAACATACACTAATGCATCATTTTTCAAACGATCATAACTAATTTTTGTATTAAGCGTTTCTCAATGTAGTATAGTGCATTCGATGCGGATTTTTAAGCTGCGTCGATCTGTGTTATCAGATTTGCGCTAGCTTAAAAATGCACCGAGATATCAACTGATATAAGTTCACACTTATATCCTCGATTTTCATCCTGAAGAATTAATTTTTTCGTTGAATAACATTGTCCATCGTCTTTGCCTTGAAAAAAAGAATCTAAAAACATCTACTTTTTGCTAAATTATTTTGAAATTTTTCGAAAAAATTTTTGTCAAAATGTTTTTGGAAGCAATGTTGAGTGTACATGGAAACTCAACATACACTAATGCATCATTTTTCAAACGATCATAACTAATTTTTGTATTAAGCGTTTCTCAATGTAGTATAGTGCATTCGATGCGGATTTTTAAGCTGCGTCGATCTGTGTTATCAGATTTGCGCTAGCTTAAAAATGCACCGAGATATCAACTGATATAAGTTCACACTTATATCCTCGATTTTCATCCTGAAGAATTAATTTTTTCGTTGAATAACATTGTCCATCGTCTTTGCCTTGAAAAAAAAAATCTAAAAACATCTACTTTTTGCTAAATTATCTTGAAATTTTTCGAAAAAATTTTTGTCAAAATGTTTTTGGAAGCAATGTTGAGTGTACATGGAAACTCAACATACACTAATGCATCATTTTTCAAACGATCATAACTAATTTTTGTATTAAGCGTTTCTCAATGTAGTATAGTGCATTCGATGCCGATTTTTAAGCTGCGTCGATCTGTGTTATCAGATTTGCGCTAGCTTAAAAATGCACCGAGATATCAACTGATATAAGTTCACACTTATATCCTCGATTTTCACCCTGAAGAATTAATTTTTTCGTTGAATAACATTGTCTATCGTCTTTGCCTTGAAAAATGAAATCTAAAAACATCTACTTTTTGCTAAATTATTTTGAAATTTTCCGAAAAAATTTTTGTCAAAATGTTTTTGGAAGCAATGTTGAGTGTACATGGAAACTCAACATACACTAATGCATCATTTTTCAAACGATCATAACTAATTTTTGTATTAAGCTTTTCTCAATGTAGTATAGTGCATTCGATGCGGATTTTTAAGCTGCGTCGATCTGTGTTATCAGATTTGCGCTAGCTTAAAAATGCACCGAGATATCAACTAATACAAGTTCACACTTATATCCTCGATTTTCACCCTGAAGAATTAATTTTCTCGTTGAATAACATTGTCCATCGTCTTTGCCTTGAGAAAAGGAATCTAAAAACATCTACTTTTTGCTGAATTATTTTGAAATTTTTCGAAAAAATTTTTGTCAAAATGTTTTTGGAAGCAATGTTGAGTGTACATGGAAACTCAACATACACTAATGCATCATTTTTCAAACGATCATAACTAATTTTTGTATTAAGCGTTTCTCAATGTAGTATAGTGCATTCGATGCGGATTTTTAAGCTGCGTCGATCTGTGTTATCAGATTTGCGCTAGCTTAAAAATGCACCGAGATATCAACTGATATAAGTTCACACTTATATCCTCGATTTTCATCCTGAAGAATTAATTTTTTCGTTGAATAACATTGTCCATCGTCTTTGCCTTGAAAAAAAGAATCTAAAAACATCTACTTTTTGCTAAATTATCTTGAAATTTTTCGAAAAAATTTTTGTCAAAATGTTTTTGGAAGCAATGTTGAGTGTACATGGAAACTCAACATACACTAATGCATCATTTTTCAAACGATCATAACTAATTTTTGTATTAAGCGTCTCTCAATGTAGTATAGTGCATTCGATGCCGATTTTTAAGCTGCGTCGATCTGTGTTATCAGATTTGCGCTAGCTTAAAAATGCACCGAGATATCAACTGATATAAGTTCACACTTATATCCTCGATTTTCATCCTGAAGAATTAATTTTTTCGTTGAATAACATTGTCCATCGTCTTTGCCTTGAAAAAAAGAATCTAAAAACATCTACTTTTTGCTAAATTATTTTGAAATTTTTCGAAAAAATTTTTGTCAAAATGTTTTTGGAAGCAATGTTGAGTGTACATGGAAACTCAACATACACTAATGCATCATTTTTCAAACGATCATAACTAATTTTTGTATTAAGCGTTTCTCAATGTAGTATAGTGCATTCGATGCGGATTTTTAAGCTGCGTCGATCTGTGTTATCAGATTTGCGCTAGCTTGAAAATGCACCGAGATATCAACTGATATAAGTTCACACTTATATCCTCGATTTTCATCCTGAAGAATTAATTTGTTCGTTGAATAACATTGTCCATCGTCTTTGCCTTGAAAAAAAGAATCTAAAAACATCTACTTTTTGCTAAATTATCTTGAAATTTTTCGAAAAAATTTTTGTCAAAATGTTTTTGGAAGCAATGTTGAGTGTACATGGAAACTCAACATACACTAATGCATCATTTTTCAAACGATCATAACTAATTTTTGTATTAAGCGTTTCTCAATGTAGTATAGTGCATTCGATGCCGATTTTTAAGCTGCGTCGATCTGTGTTATCAGATTTGCGCTAGCTTAAAAATGCACCGAGATATCAACTGATATAAGTTCACACTTATATCCTCGATTTTCACCCTGAAGAATTAATTTTTTCGTTGAATAACATTGTCTATCGTCTTTGCCTTGAAAAATGAAATCTAAAAACATCTACTTTTTGCTAAATTATTTTGAAATTTTTCGAAAAAATTTTTGTCAAAATGTTTTTGGAAGCAATGTTGAGTGTACATGGAAACTCAACATACACTAATGCATCATTTTTCAAACGATCATAACTAATTTTTGTATTAAGCTTTTCTCAATGTAGTATAGTGCATTCGATGCGGATTTTTAAGCTGCGTCGATCTGTGTTAACAGATTTGCGCTAGCTTAAAAATGCACCGAGATATCAACTAATACAAGTTCACACTTATATCCTCGATTTTCACCCTGAAGAATTAATTTTCTCGTTGAATAACATTGTCCATCGTCTTTGCCTTGAAAAAAGGAATCTAAAAACATCTACTTTTTGCTGAATTATTTTGAAATTTTTCGAAAAAATTTTTGTCAAAATGTTTTTGGAAGCAATGTTGAGTGTACATGGAAACTCAACATACACTAATGCATCATTTTTCAAACGATCATAACTAATTTTTGTATTAAACGTTTTTCAATGTAGTATAGTGCATTCGATGCGGATTTTTAAGCTGCGTCGATCTGTGTTATCAGATTTGCGCTAGCTTAAAAATGCACCGAGATATCAACTGATATAAGTTCACACTTATATCCTCGATTTTCACCCTGAAGAATTAATTTTTTCGTTGAATAACATTGTCTATCGTCTTTGCCTTGAAAAATGGAATCTAATAACATCTACTTTTTGCTAAATTATTTTGAAATTTTTCGAAAAAATTTTTGTCAAAATGTTTTTGGAAGCTATGTTGAGTGTACATGGAAACTCAACATACACTAATGCATCATTTTTCAAACGATCATAACTAATTTTTGTATTAAGCGTTTCTCAATGTAGTTTAGTGCACTCGATGCGGATTTTTAAGCTGCGTCGATCTGTGTTATCAGATTTGCGCTAGCTTAAAAATGCACCGAGATATCAACTGATATAAGTTCACACTTATATCCTCGATTTTCACCCTGAAGAATTAATTTTTTCGTTGAATAACATTGTCCATCGTCTTTGCCTTGAAAAAAAGAATCTAAAAACATCTACTTTTTGCTAAATTATCTTGAAATTTTTCGAAAAAATTTTTGTCAAAATGTTTTTGGAAGCAATGTTGAGTGTACATGGAAACTCAACATACACTAATGCATCATTTTTCAAACGATCATAACTAATTTTTGTATTAAGCGTCTCTCAATGTAGTATAGTGCATTCGATGCCGATTTTTAAGCTGCGTCGATCTGTGTTATCAGATTTGCGCTAGCTTAAAAATGCACCGAGATATCAACTGATATAAGTTCACACTTATATCCTCGATTTTCACCCTGAAGAATTAATTTTTTCGTTGAATAACATTGTCCATCGTCTTTGCCTTGAAAAAAAGAATCTAAAAACATCTACTTTTTGCTAAATTATCTTGAAATTTTTCGAAAAAATTTTTGTCAAAATGTTTTTGGAAGCAATGTTGAGTGTACATGGAAACTCAACATACACTAATGCATCATTTTTCAAACGATCATAACTAATTTTTGTATTAAGCGTCTCTCAATGTAGTATAGTGCATTCGATGCCGATTTTTAAGCTGCGTCGATCTGTGTTATCAGATTTGCGCTAGCTTAAAAATGCACCGAGATATCAACTGATATAAGTTCACACTTATATCCTCGATTTTCACCCTGAAGAATTAATTTTTTCGTTGAATAACATTGTCTATCGTCTTTGCCTTGAAAAATGAAATCTAAAAACATCTACTTTTTGCTAAATTATTTTGAAATTTTTCGAAAAAATTTTTGTCAAAATGTTTTTGGAAGCAATGTTGAGTGTACATGGAAACTCAACATACACTAATGCATCATTTTTCAAACGATCATAACTAATTTTTGTATTAAGCTTTTCTCAATGTAGTATAGTGCATTCGATGCGGATTTTTAAGCTGCGTCGATCTGTGTTATCAGATTTGCGCTAGCTTAAAAATTCACCGAGATATCAACTAATACAAGTTCACACTTATATCCTCGATTTTCACCCTGAAGAATTAATTTTCTCGTTGAATAACATTGTCCATCGTTTTTGCCTTGAAAAAAGGAATCTAAAAACATCTACTTTTTGCTGAATTATTTTGAAATTTTTCGAAAAAATTTTTGTCAAAATGTTTTTGGAAGCAATGTTGAGTGTACATGGAAACTCAACATACACTAATGCATCATTTTTCAAACGATCATAACTAATTTTTGTATTAAGCGTTTCTCAATGTAGTATAGTGCACTCGATGAGGATTTTTAAGCTGCGTCGATCTGTGTTATCAGATTTGCGCTAGCTTAAAAATGCACCGAGATATCAACTGATATAAGTTTACACTTATATCCTCGATTTTCACCCTGAAGAATTAATTTTTTCGTTGAATAACATTGTCTATCGTCTTTGCCTTGAAAAATGGAATCTAAAAACATCTACTTTTTGCTAAATTATTTTGAAATTTTTCGAAAAAATTTTTGTCAAAATGTTTTTGGAAGCAATGTTGAGTGTACATGGAAACTCAACATACACTAATGCATCATTTTTCAAACGATCATAACTAATTTTTGTATTAAGCGTTTCTCAATGTAGTGTAGTGCACTCGATGCGGATTTTTAAGCTGCGTCGATCTGTGTTATCAGATTTGCGCTAGCTTAAAAATGCACCGAGATATCAACTGATATAAGTTCACACTTATATCCTCGATTTTCACCCTGAAGAATTAATTTTTTCGTTGAATAACATTGTCCATCGTCTTTGCCTTGAAAAAAGAAATCTAAAAACATCTACTTTTTGCTAAATTATTTTGAAATTTTTCGAAAAAATTTTTGTCAAAATGTTTTTGGAAGCAATGTTGAGTGTACATGGAAACTCAACATACACTAATGCATCATTTTTCAAACGATCATAACTAATTTTTGTATCAAGCGTTTCTCAATGTAGTATAGTGCATTCGATGCGGATTTTTAAGCTGCGTCGATCTGTCTTATCAGATTTGCGCTAGCTTAAAAATGCACCGAGATATCAACTGATATAAGTTCACACTCATATCCTCGATTTTCACACTGAAGAATTAATTTTTTCGTTGAAAAACATTGTCTATCGTCTTTGCCTTGAAAAAAGAAATCTAAAAACATCTACTTTTTGCTACATTATTTTGAAATTTTTCGAAAAAATTTTTGTCAAAATGTTTTTGGAAGCAATGTTGAGTGTACATGGAAACTCAACATACACTAATGCATCATTTTTCAAACGATCATAACTAAATTTTGTATTTAGCGTTTCTCAATGTAGTATAGTGCATTCGATGCGGATTTTTAAGCTGCGTCGATCTGTGTTATCAGATTTGCGCTAGCTTAAAAATGCACCGAGATATCAACTGATATAAGTTCACACTTATATCCTCGATTTTCACACTGAAGAATTGATTTTTTCGTTGAAAAACATTGTCTATCGTCTTTGCCTTGAAAAAAGGAATCTAAAAACATCTACTTTTTGCTACATTATTTTGAAATTTTTCGAAAAAATTTTTGTCAAAATGTTTTTGGAAGCAATGTTGAGTGTACATGGAAACTCAACATACACTAATGCATCATTTTTCAAACGATCATAACTAATTTTTGTATTCAGCGTTTCTCAATGTAGTATAGTGCATTCGATGCGGATTTTTAAGCTGCGTCGATCTGTGTTATCAGATTTGCGCTAGCTTAAAAATGCACCGAGATATCAACTGATATAAGTTCACACTTATATCCTCGATTTTCACACTTAAGAATTAATTTTTTCGTTGAATAACATTGTCCATCGTCTTTGCCTTGAAAAATGGAATCTAAAAACATCTACTTTTTGCTAAATTATTTTGAAATTTTTCGAAAAAATTTTTGTCAAAATGTTTTTGGAAGCAATGTTGAGTGTACATGGAAACTCAACATACACTAATGCATCATTTTTCAAACGATCATAACTTATTTTTGTATCAAGCGTTTCTCGATGTAGTATAGTGCATTCGATGCGGATTTGTAAGCTGCGTCGATCTGTGTTATCAGATTTGCGCTAGCTTAAAAATGCACCGAGATATCAACTGATATAAGTTCACACTTATATCCTCGATTTTCACCCTGAAGAAATAATTTTTTCGTTGAATAACATTGTCCATCGTCTTTGCCTTGAAAAAAGGAATCTAAAAACATCTACTTTTTGCTAAATTATTTTGAAATTTTTTGAAAAAATTTTTGTCAAAATGTTTTTGGAAGCAATGTTGAGTGTACATGGAAACTCAACATACACTAATGCATCATTTTTCAAACGATCATAACTAATTTTTGTATCAAGCGTTTCTCGATGTAGTATAGTGCATTCGATGCGGATTTGTAAGCTGCGTCGATCTGTGTTATCAGATTTGCGCTAACTTAAAAATGCACCGAGATATCAACTGATATAAGTTCACACTTATATCCTCGATTTTCACCCTGAAGAATTAATTTTTTCGTTGAATAACATTGTCTATCGTCTTTGCCTTGAAAAATGAAATCTAAAAACATCTACTTTTTGTTAAATTATTTTGAAATTTTTCGAAAAAATTTTTGTCAAAATGTTTTTGGAAGCAATGTTGAGTGTACATGGAAACTCAACATACACTAATGCATCATTTTTCAAACGATCATAACTAATTTTTGTATCAAGCGTTTCTCGATGTAGTATAGTGCATTCGATGCGGATTTGTAAGCTGCGTCGATCTGTGTTATCAGATTTGCGCTAACTTAAAAATGCACCGAGATATCAACTGATATAAGTTCACATTTATATCCTCGATTTTCACCCTGAAGAATTGATTTTTTCGTTGAATAACATTGTCTATCGTCTTTGCCTTGAAAAATGAAATCTAAAAACATCTACTTTTTGTTAAATTATTTTGAAATTTTTCGAAAAAATTTTTGTCAAAATGTTTTTGGAAGCAATGTTGAGTGTACATGGAAACTCAACATACACTAATGCATCATTTTTCAAACGATCATAACTAATTTTTGTATTAAGCTTTTCTCAATGTAGTATAGTGCATTCGATGCGGATTTTTAAGCTGCGTCGATCTGTGTTATCAGATTTGCGCTAGCTTAAAAATGCACCGAGATATCAACTGATATAAGTTCACACTTATATCCTCGATTTTCACCCTGAAGAAATAATTTTTTCGTTGAATAACATTGTCCATCGTCTTTGCCTTGAAAAAAGGAATCTAAAAACATCTACTTTTTGCTAAATTATTTTGAAATTTTTCGAAAAAATTTTTGTCAAAATGTTTTTGGAAGCAATGTTGAGTGTACATGGAAACTCAACATACACTAATGCATCATTTTTCAAACGATCATAACTAATTTTTGTATCAAGCGTTTCTCGATGTAGTATAGTGCATTCGATGCGGATTTGTAAGCTGCGTCGATCTGTGTTATCAGATTTGCGCTAACTTAAAAATGCACCGAGATATCAACTGATATAAGTTCACACTTATATCCTCGATTTTCACCCTGAAGAATTAATTTCTTCGTTGAAAAACATTGTCTATCGTCTTTGCCTTGAAAAAAGGAATCTAAAAACATCTACTTTTTGCTACATTATTTTGAAATTTTTCGAAAAAATTTTTGTCAAAATGTTTTTGGAAGCAATGTTGAGTGTACATGGAAACTCAACATACACTAATGCATCATTTTTCAAACGATCATAACTAATTTTTGTATTTAGCGTTTCTCAATGTAGTATAGTGCATTCGATGCGGATTTTTAAGCTGCGTCGATCTGTGTTATCAGATTTGCGCTAGCTTAAAAATGCACCGAGATATCAACTGATATAAGTTCACACTTATATCCTCGATTTTCACACTGAAGAATTAATTTTTTCGTTGAATAACATTGTCTATCGTCTTTGCCTTGAAAAATGGAATCTAAAAACATCTACTTTTTGCTAAATTATTTTGAAATTTTTCGAAAAAATTTTTGTCAAAATGTTTTTGGAAGCAATGTTGAGTGTACATGGAAACTCAACATACACTAATGCATCATTTTTCAAACGATCATAACTTATTTTTGTATCGAGCGTTTCTCAATGTAGTATAGTGCATTCGATGCGGATTTTTAAGCTGCGTCGATCTGTCTTATCAGATTTGCGCTAGCTTAAAAATGCACCGAGATATCAACTGATATAAGTTCACACTTATATCCTCGATTTTCACCCTGAAGATATAATTTTTTCGTTGAATAACATTGTCCATCGTCTTTGCCTTGAAAAAAGGAATCTAAAAACATCTCCTTTTTGCTAAATTATTTTGAAATTTTTCGAAAAAATTTTTGTCAAAATGTTTTTGGAAGCAATGTTGAGTGTACATGGAAACTCAACATACACTAATGCATCATTTTTCAAACGATCATAACTAATTTTTGTATCAAGCGTTTCTCGATGTAGTATAGTGCATTCGATGCGGATTTGTAAGCTGCGTCGATCTGTGTTATCAGATTTGCGCTAACTTAAAAATGCACCGAGATATCAACTGATATAAGTTCACACTTATATCCTCGATTTTCACCCTGAAGAAATAATTTTTTCGTTGAATAACATTGTCCATCGTCTTTGCCTCGAAAAAAGGAATCTAAAAACATCTCCTTTTTGCTAAATTATTTTGAAATTTTTCGAAAAAATTTTTGTCAAAATGTTTTTGGAAGCAATGTTGAGTGTACATGGAAACTCAACATACACTAATGCATCATTTTTCAAACGATCATAACTAATTTTTGTATCAAGCGTTTCTCGATGTAGTATAGTGCATTCGATGCGGATTTGTAAGCTGCGTCGATCTGTGTTATCAGATTTGCGCTAACTTAAAAATGCACCGAGATATCAACTGATATAAGTTCACACTTATATCCTCGATTTTCACCCTGAAGAATTAATTTTTTCGTTGAATAACATTGTCTATCGTCTTTGCCTTGAAAAATGAAATCTAAAAACATCTACTTTTTGTTAAATTATTTTGAAATTTTTCGAAAAAATTTTTGTCAAAATGTTTTTGGAAGCAATGTTGAGTGTACATGGAAACTCAACATACACTAATGCATCATTTTTCAAACGATCATAACTAATTTTTGTATTAAGCTTTTCTCAATGTAGTATAGTGCATTCGATGCGGATTTTTAAGCTGCGTCGATCTGTGTTATCAGATTTGCGCTAGCTTAAAAATGCACCGAGATATCAACTGATATAAGTTCACACTTATATCCTCGATTTTCACCCTGAAGAAATAATTTTTTCGTTGAATAACATTGTCCATCGTCTTTGCCTTGAAAAAAGGAATCTAAAAACATCTACTTTTTGCTAAATTATTTTGAAATTTTTCGAAAAAATTTTTGTCAAAATGTTTTTGGAAGCAGTGTTGAGTGTACATGGAAACTCAACATACACTAATGCATCATTTTTCAAACGATCATAACTAATTTTTGTATCAAGCGTTTCTCGATGTAGTATAGTGCATTCGATGCGGATTTGTAAGCTGCGTCGATCTGTGTTATCAGATTTGCGCTAACTTAAAAATGCACCGAGATATCAACTGATATAAGTTCACACTTATATCCTCGATTTTCACCCTGAAGAATTAATTTTTTCGTTGAAAAACATTGTCTATCGTCTTTGCCTTGAAAAAAGGAATCTAAAAACATCTACTTTTTGCTACATTATTTTGAAATTTTTCGAAAAAATTTTTGTCAAAATGTTTTTGGAAGCAATGTTGAGTGTACATGGAAACTCAACATACACTAATGCATCATTTTTCAAACGATCATAACTAATTTTTGTATTTAGCGTTTCTCAATGTAGTATAGTGCATTCGATGCGGATTTTTAAGCTGCGTCGATCTGTGTTATCAGATTTGCGCTAGCTTAAAAATGCACCGAGATATCAACTGATATAAGTTCACACTTATATCCTCGATTTTCACCCTGAAGAAATAATTTTTTCGTTGAATAACATTGTCCATCGTCTTTGCCTTGAAAAAAGGAATCTAAAAACATCTCCTTTTTGCTAAATTATTTTGAAATTTTTCGAAAAAATTTTTGTCAAAATGTTTTTGGAAGCAATGTTGAGTGTACATGGAAACTCAACATACACTAATGCATCATTTTTCAAACGATCATAACTAATTTTTGTATCAAGCGTTTCTCGATGTAGTATAGTGCATTCGATGCGGATTTGTAAGCTGCGTCGATCTGTGTTATCAGATTTGCGCTAACTTAAAAATGCACCGAGATATCAACTGATATAAGTTCACACTTATATCCTCGATTTTCACCCTGAAGAATTAATTTTTTCGTTGAATAACATTGTCTATCGTCTTTGCCTTGAAAAATGAAATCTAAAAACATCTACTTTTTGTTAAATTATTTTGAAATTTTTCGAAAAAATTTTTGTCAAAATGTTTTTGGAAGCAATGTTGAGTGTACATGGAAACTCAACATACACTAATGCATCATTTTTCAAACGATCATAACTAATTTTTGTATTAAGCTTTTCTCAATGTAGTATAGTGCATTCGATGCGGATTTTTAAGCTGCGTCGATCTGTGTTATCAGATTTGCGCTAGCTTAAAAATGCACCGAGATATCAACTGATATAAGTTCACACTTATATCCTCGATTTTCACCCTGAAGAAATAATTTTTTCGTTGAATAACATTGTCCATCGTCTTTGCCTTGAAAAAAGGAATCTAAAAACATCTACTTTTTGCTAAATTATTTTGAAATTTTTCGAAAAAATTTTTGTCAAAATGTTTTTGGAAGCAATGTTGAGTGTACATGGAAACTCAACATACACTAATGCATCATTTTTCAAACGATCATAACTAATTTTTGTATCAAGCGTTTCTCGATGTAGTATAGTGCATTCGATGCGGATTTGTAAGCTGCGTCGATCTGTGTTATCAGATTTGCGCTAACTTAAAAATGCACCGAGATATCAACTGATATAAGTTCACACTTATATCCTCGATTTTCACCCTGAAGAATTAATTTTTTCGTTGAAAAACATTGTCTATCGTCTTTGCCTTGAAAAAAGGAATCTAAAAACATCTACTTTTTGCTACATTATTTTGAAATTTTTCGAAAAAATTTTTGTCAAAATGTTTTTGGAAGCAATGTTGAGTGTACATGGAAACTCAACATACACTAATGCATCATTTTTCAAACGATCATAACTAATTTTTGTATTTAGCGTTTCTCAATGTAGTATAGTGCATTCGATGCGGATTTTTAAGCTGCGTCGATCTGTGTTATCAGATTTGCGCTAGCTTAAAAATGCACCGAGATATCAACTGATATAAGTTCACACTTATATCCTCGATTTTCACACTGAAGAATTAATTTTTTCGTTGAATAACATTGTCTATCGTCTTTGCCTTGAAAAATGGAATCTAAAAACATCTACTTTTTGCTAAATTATTTGGAAATTTTTCGAAAAAATTTTTGTCAAAATGTTTTTGGAAGCAATGTTGAGTGTACATGGAAACTCAACATACACTAATGCATCATTTTTCAAACGATCATAACTTATTTTTGTATCGAGCGTTTCTCAATGTAGTATAGTGCATTCGATGCGGATTTTTAAGCTGCGTCGATCTGTCTTATCAGATTTGCGCTAGCTTAAAAATGCACCGAGATATCAACTGATATAAGTTCACACTTATATCCTCGATTTTCACCCTGAAGATATAATTTTTTCGTTGAATAACATTGTCCATCGTCTTTGCCTTGAAAAAAGGAATCTAAAAACATCTCCTTTTTGCTAAATTATTTTGAAATTTTTCGAAAAAATTTTTGTCAAAATGTTTTTGGAAGCAATGTTGAGTGTACATGGAAACTCAACATACACTAATGCATCATTTTTCAAACGATCATAACTAATTTTTGTATCAAGCGTTTCTCGATGTAGTATAGTGCATTCGATGCGGATTTGTAAGCTGCGTCGATCTGTGTTATCAGATTTGCGCTAACTTAAAAATGCACCGAGATATCAACTGATATAAGTTCACACTTATATCCTCGATTTTCACCCTGAAGAAATAATTTTTTCGTTGAATAACATTGTCCATCGTCTTTGCCTTGAAAAAAGGAATCTAAAAACATCTCCTTTTTGCTAAATTATTTTGAAATTTTTCGAAAAAATTTTTGTCAAAATGTTTTTGGAAGCAATGTTGAGTGTACATGGAAACTCAACATACACTAATGCATCATTTTTCAAACGATCATAACTAATTTTTGTATCAAGCGTTTCTCGATGTAGTATAGTGCATTCGATGCGGATTTGTAAGCTGCGTCGATCTGTGTTATCAGATTTGCGCTAACTTAAAAATGCACCGAGATATCAACTGATATAAGTTCACACTTATATCCTCGATTTTCACCCTGAAGAATTAATTTTTTCGTTGAATAACATTGTCTATCGTCTTTGCCTTGAAAAATGAAATCTAAAAACATCTACTTTTTGTTAAATTATTTTGAAATTTTTCGAAAAAATTTTTGTCAAAATGTTTTTGGAAGCAATGTTGAGTGTACATGGAAACTCAACATACACTAATGCATCATTTTTCAAACGATCATAACTAATTTTTGTATTAAGCTTTTCTCAATGTAGTATAGTGCATTCGATGCGGATTTTTAAGCTGCGTCGATCTGTGTTATCAGATTTGCGCTAGCTTAAAAATGCACCGAGATATCAACTGATATAAGTTCACACTTATATCCTCGATTTTCACCCTGAAGAAATAATTTTTTCGTTGAATAACATTGTCCATCGTCTTTGCCTTGAAAAAAGGAATCTAAAAACATCTACTTTTTGCTAAATTATTTTGAAATTTTTCGAAAAAATTTTTGTCAAAATGTTTTTGGAAGCAATGTTGAGTGTACATGGAAACTCAACATACACTAATGCATCATTTTTCAAACGATCATAACTAATTTTTGTATCAAGCGTTTCTCGATGTAGTATAGTGCATTCGATGCGGATTTGTAAGCTGCGTCGATCTGTGTTATCAGATTTGCGCTAACTTAAAAATGCACCGAGATATCAACTGATATAAGTTCACACTTATATCCTCGATTTTCACCCTGAAGAATTAATTTTTTCGTTGAAAAACATTGTCTATCGTCTTTGCCTTGAAAAAAGGAATCTAAAAACATCTACTTTTTGCTACATTATTTTGAAATTTTTCGAAAAAATTTTTGTCAAAATGTTTTTGGAAGCAATGTTGAGTGTACATGGAAACTCAACATACACTAATGCATCATTTTTCAAACGATCATAACTAATTTTTGTATTTAGCGTTTCTCAATGTAGTATAGTGCATTCGATGCGGATTTTTAAGCTGCGTCGATCTGTCTTATCAGATTTGCGCTAGCTTAAAAATGCACCGAGATATCAACTGATATAAGTTCACACTTATATCCTCGATTTTCACCCTGAAGATATAATTTTTTCGTTGAATAACATTGTCTATCGTCTTTGCCTTGAAAAATGGAATCTAAAAACATCTACTTTTTGCTAAATTATTTTGAAATTTTTCGAAAAAATTTTTGTCAAAATGTTTTTGGAAGCAATGTTGAGTGTACATGGAAACTCAACATACACTAATGCATCATTTTTCAAACGATCATAACTTATTTTTGTATCGAGCGTTTCTCAATGTAGTATAGTGCATTCGATGCGAATTTGTAAGCTGCGTCGATCTGTGTTATCAGATTTGCGCTAACTTAAAAATGCACCGAGATATCAACTGATATAAGTTCACACTTATATCCTCGATTTTCACCCTGAAGAAATAATTTTTTCGTTGAATAACATTGTCCATCGTCTTTGCCTTGAAAAAAGGAATCTAAAAACATCTACTTTTTGCTAAATTATTTTGAAATTTTTCGAAAAAATTTTTGTCAAAATGTTTTTGGAAGCAATGTTGAGTGTACATGGAAACTCAACATACACTAATGCATCATTTTTCAAACGATCATAACTAATTTTTGTATCAAGCGTTTCTCGATGTAGTATAGTGCATTCGATGCGGATTTGTAAGCTGCGTCGATCTGTGTTATCAGATTTGCGCTAACTTAAAAATGCACCGAGATATCAACTGATATAAGTTCACACTTATATCCTCGATTTTCACCCTGAAGAATTAATTTTTTCGTTGAAAAACATTGTCTATCGTCTTTGCCTTGAAAAAAGGAATCTAAAAACATCTACTTTTTGCTACATTATTTTGAAATTTTTCGAAAAAATTTTTGTCAAAATGTTTTTGGAAGCAATGTTGAGTGTACATGGAAACTCAACATACACTAATGCATCATTTTTCAAACGATCATAACTAATTTTTGTATTTAGCGTTTCTCAATGTAGTATAGTGCATTCGATGCGGATTTTTAAGCTGCGTCGATCTGTGTTATCAGATTTGCGCTAGCTTAAAAATGCACCGAGATATCAACTGATATAAGTTCACACTTATATCCTCGATTTTCACACTGAAGAATTAATTTTTTCGTTGAATAACATTGTCTATCGTCTTTGCCTTGAAAAATGGAATCTAAAAACATCTACTTTTTGCTAAATTATTTTGAAATTTTTCGAAAAAATTTTTGTCAAAATGTTTTTGGAAGCAATGTTGAGTGTACATGGAAACTCAACATACACTAATGCATCATTTTTCAAACGATCATAACTTATTTTTGTATCGAGCGTTTCTCAATGTAGTATAGTGCATTCGATGCGGATTTTTAAGCTGCGTCGATCTGTCTTATCAGATTTGCGCTAGCTTAAAAATGCACCGAGATATCAACTGATATAAGTTCACACTTATATCCTCGATTTTCACCCTGAAGATATAATTTTTTCGTTGAATAACATTGTCCATCGTCTTTGCCTTGAAAAAAGGAATCTAAAAACATCTCCTTTTTGCTAAATTATTTTGAAATTTTTCGAAAAAATTTTTGTCAAAATGTTTTTGGAAGCAATGTTGAGTGTACATGGAAACTCAACATACACTAATGCATCATTTTTCAAACGATCATAACTAATTTTTGTATCAAGCGTTTCTCGATGTAGTATAGTGCATTCGATGCGGATTTGTAAGCTGCGTCGATCTGTGTTATCAGATTTGCGCTAACTTAAAAATGCACCGAGATATCAACTGATATAAGTTCACACTTATATCCTCGATTTTCACCCTGAAGAAATAATTTTTTCGTTGAATAACATTGTCCATCGTCTTTGCCTTGAAAAAAGGAATCTAAAAACATCTCCTTTTTGCTAAATTATTTTGAAATTTTTCGAAAAAATTTTTGTCAAAATGTTTTTGGAAGCAATGTTGAGTGTACATGGAAACTCAACATACACTAATGCATCATTTTTCAAACGATCATAACTAATTTTTGTATCAAGCGTTTCTCGATGTAGTATAGTGCATTCGATGCGGATTTGTAAGCTGCGTCGATCTGTGTTATCAGATTTGCGCTAACTTAAAAATGCACCGAGATATCAACTGATATAAGTTCACACTTATATCCTCGATTTTCACCCTGAAGAATTAATTTTTTCGTTGAATAACATTGTCTATCGTCTTTGCCTTGAAAAATGAAATTTAAAAACATCTCCTTTTTGCTAAATTATTTTGAAATTTTTCGAAAAAATTTTTGTCAAAATGTTTTTGGAAGCAATGTTGAGTGTACATGGAAACTCAACATACACTAATGCATCATTTTTCAAACGATCATAACTAATTTTTGTATTAAGCTTTTCTCAATGTAGTATAGTGCATTCGATGCGGATTTTTAAGCTGCGTCGATCTGTGTTATCAGATTTGCGCTAGCTTAAAAATGCACCGAGATATCAACTGATATAAGTTCACACTTATATCCTCGATTTTCACCCTGAAGAAATAATTTTTTCGTTGAATAACATTGTCCATCGTCTTTGCCTTGAAAAAAGGAATCTAAAAACATCTACTTTTTGCTAAATTATTTTGAAATTTTTCGAAAAAATTTTTGTCAAAATGTTTTTGGAAGCAATGTTGAGTGTACATGGAAACTCAACATACACTAATGCATCATTTTTCAAACGATCATAACTAATTTTTGTATCAAGCGTTTCTCGATGTAGTATAGTGCATTCGATGCGGATTTGTAAGCTGCGTCGATCTGTGTTATCAGATTTGCGCTAACTTAAAAATGCACCGAGATATCAACTGATATAAGTTCACACTTATATCCTCGATTTTCACCCTGAAGAATTAATTTTTTCGTTGAAAAACATTGTCTATCGTCTTTGCCTTGAAAAAAGGAATCTAAAAACATCTACTTTTTGCTACATTATTTTGAAATTTTTCGAAAAAATTTTTGTCAAAATGTTTTTGGAAGCAATGTTGAGTGTACATGGAAACTCAACATACACTAATGCATCATTTTTCAAACGATCATAACTAATTTTTGTATCAAGCGTTTCTCGATGTAGTATAGTGCATTCGATGCGGATTTGTAAGCTGCGTCGATCTGTGTTATCAGATTTGCGCTAACTTAAAAATGCACCGAGATATCAACTGATATAAGTTCACACTTATATCCTCGATTTTCACCCTGAAGAATTAATTTTTTCGTTGAAAAACATTGTCTATCGTCTTTGCCTTGAAAAAAGGAATCTAAAAACATCTACTTTTTGCTACATTATTTTGAAATTTTTCGAAAAAATTTTTGTCAAAATGTTTTTGGAAGCAATGTTGAGTGTACATGGAAACTCAACATACACTAATGCATCATTTTTCAAACGATCATAACTAATTTTTGTATTTAGCGTTTCTCAATGTAGTATAGTGCATTCGATGCGGATTTTTAAGCTGCGTCGATCTGTGTTATCAGATTTGCGCTAGCTTAAAAATGCACCGAGATATCAACTGATATAAGTTCACACTTATATCCTCGATTTTCACACTGAAGAATTAATTTTTTCGTTGAATAACATTGTCTATCGTCTTTGCCTTGAAAAATGGAATCTAAAAACATCTACTTTTTGCTAAATTATTTTGAAATTTTTCGAAAAAATTTTTGTCAAAATGTTTTTGGAAGCAATGTTGAGTGTACATGGAAACTCAACATACACTAATGCATCATTTTTCAAACGATCATAACTTATTTTTGTATCGAGCGTTTCTCAATGTAGTATAGTGCATTCGATGCGGATTTTTAAGCTGCGTCGATCTGTCTTATCAGATTTGCGCTAGCTTAAAAATGCACCGAGATATCAACTGATATAAGTTCACACTTATATCCTCGATTTTCACCCTGAAGATATAATTTTTTCGTTGAATAACATTGTCCATCGTCTTTGCCTTGAAAAAAGGAATCTAAAAACATCTCCTTTTTGCTAAATTATTTTGAAATTTTTCGAAAAAATTTTTGTCAAAATGTTTTTGGAAGCAATGTTGAGTGTACATGGAAACTCAACATACACTAATGCATCATTTTTCAAACGATCATAACTAATTTTTGTATCAAGCGTTTCTCGATGTAGTATAGTGCATTCGATGCGGATTTGTAAGCTGCGTCGATCTGTGTTATCAGATTTGCGCTAACTTAAAAATGCACCGAGATATCAACTGATATAAGTTCACACTTATATCCTCGATTTTCACCCTGAAGAAATAATTTTTTCGTTGAATAACATTGTCCATCGTCTTTGCCTTGAAAAAAGGAATCTAAAAACATCTCCTTTTTGCTAAATTATTTTGAAATTTTTCGAAAAAATTTTTGTCAAAATGTTTTTGGAAGCAATGTTGAGTGTACATGGAAACTCAACATACACTAATGCATCATTTTTCAAACGATCATAACTAATTTTTGTATCAAGCGTTTCTCGATGTAGTATAGTGCATTCGATGCGGATTTGTAAGCTGCGTCGATCTGTGTTATCAGATTTGCGCTAACTTAAAAATGCACCGAGATATCAACTGATATAAGTTCACACTTATATCCTCGATTTTCACCCTGAAGAATTAATTTTTTCGTTGAATAACATTGTCTATCGTCTTTGCCTTGAAAAATGAAATCTAAAAACATCTACTTTTTGTTAAATTATTTTGAAATTTTTCGAAAAAATTTTTGTCAAAATGTTTTTGGAAGCAATGTTGAGTGTACATGGAAACTCAACATACACTAATGCATCATTTTTCAAACGATCATAACTAATTTTTGTATTAAGCTTTTCTCAATGTAGTATAGTGCATTCGATGCGGATTTTTAAGCTGCGTCGATCTGTGTTATCAGATTTGCGCTAGCTTAAAAATGCACCGAGATATCAACTGATATAAGTTCACACTTATATCCTCGATTTTCACCCTGAAGAAATAATTTTTTCGTTGAATAACATTGTCCATCGTCTTTGCCTTGAAAAAAGGAATCTAAAAACATCTACTTTTTGCTAAATTATTTTGAAATTTTTCGAAAAAATTTTTGTCAAAATGTTTTTGGAAGCAATGTTGAGTGTACATGGAAACTCAACATACACTAATGCATCATTTTTCAAACGATCATAACTAATTTTTGTATCAAGCGTTTCTCGATGTAGTATAGTGCATTCGATGCGGATTCGTAAGCTGCGTCGATCTGTGTTATCAGATTTGCGCTAACTTAAAAATGCACCGAGATATCAACTGATATAAGTTCACACTTATATCCTCGATTTTCACACTGAAGAATTAATTTTTTCGTTGAATAACATTGTCTATCGTCTTTGCCTTGAAAAATGGAATCTAAAAACATCTACTTTTTGCTAAATTATTTTGAAATTTTTCGAAAAAATTTTTGTCAAAATGTTTTTGGAAGCAATGTTGAGTGTACATGGAAACTCAACATACACTAATGCATCATTTTTCAAACGATCATAACTTATTTTTGTATCGAGCGTTTCTCAATGTAGTATAGTGCATTCGATGCGGATTTTTAAGCTGCGTCGATCTGTCTTATCAGATTTGCGCTAGCTTAAAAATGCACCGAGATATCAACTGATATAAGTTCACACTTATATCCTCGATTTTCACCCTGAAGATATAATTTTTTCGTTGAATAACATTGTCCATCGTCTTTGCCTTGAAAAAAGGAATCTAAAAACATCTCCTTTTTGCTAAATTATTTTGAAATTTTTCGAAAAAATTTTTGTCAAAATGTTTTTGGAAGCAATGTTGAGTGTACATGGAAACTCAACATACACTAATGCATCATTTTTCAAACGATCATAACTAATTTTTGTATCAAGCGTTTCTCGATGTAGTATAGTGCATTCGATGCGGATTTGTAAGCTGCGTCGATCTGTGTTATCAGATTTGCGCTAACTTAAAAATGCACCGAGATATCAACTGATATAAGTTCACACTTATATCCTCGATTTTCACCCTGAAGAAATAATTTTTTCGTTGAATAACATTGTCCATCGTCTTTGCCTTGAAAAAAGGAATCTAAAAACATCTCCTTTTTGCTAAATTATTTTGAAATTTTTCGAAAAAATTTTTGTCAAAATGTTTTTGGAAGCAATGTTGAGTGTACATGGAAACTCAACATACACTAATGCATCATTTTTCAAACGATCATAACTAATTTTTGTATCAAGCGTTTCTCGATGTAGTATAGTGCATTCGATGCGGATTTGTAAGCTGCGTCGATCTGTGTTATCAGATTTGCGCTAACTTAAAAATGCACCGAGATATCAACTGATATAAGTTCACACTTATATCCTCGATTTTCACCCTGAAGAATTAATTTTTTCGTTGAATAACATTGTCTATCGTCTTT
Source organism: Auanema rhodensis (assembly GCA_964057225.1). Classification (NCBI taxonomy): domain Eukaryota; kingdom Metazoa; phylum Nematoda; class Chromadorea; order Rhabditida; family Rhabditidae; genus Auanema; species Auanema rhodense. Next base: position 1,592,961 of record OZ059895.1, read on the forward strand.
GCCTTGAAAAATGAAATCTAAAAACATCTACTTTTTGTTAAATTATTTTGAAATTTTTCGAAAAAATTTTTGTCAAAATGTTTTTGGAAGCAATGTTGAGTGTACATGGAAACTCAACATACACTAATGCATCATTTTTCAAACGATCATAACTAATTTTTGTATTAAGCTTTTCTCAATGTAGTATAGTGCATTCGATGCGGATTTTTAAGCTGCGTCGATCTGTGTTATCAGATTTGCGCTAGCTTAAAAATGCACCGAGATATCAACTGATATAAGTTCACACTTATATCCTCGATTTTCACCCTGAAGAAATAATTTTTTCGTTGAATAACATTGTCCATCGTCTTTGCCTTGAAAAAAGGAATCTAAAAACATCTACTTTTTGCTAAATTATTTTGAAATTTTTCGAAAAAATTTTTGTCAAAATGTTTTTGGAAGCAATGTTGAGTGTACATGGAAACTCAACATACACTAATGCATCATTTTTCAAACGATCATAACTAATTTTTGTATCAAGCGTTTCTCGATGTAGTATAGTGCATTCGATGCGGATTTGTAAGCTGCGTCGATCTGTGTTATCAGATTTGCGCTAACTTAAAAATGCACCGAGATATCAACTGATATAAGTTCACACTTATATCCTCGATTTTCACCCTGAAGAATTAATTTTTTCGTTGAAAAACATTATCTATCGTCTTTGCCTTGAAAAAAGGAATCTAAAAACATCTACTTTTTGCTACATTATTTTGAAATTTTTCGAAAAAATTTTTGTCAAAATGTTTTTGGAAGCAATGTTGAGTGTACATGGAAACTCAACATACACTAATGCATCATTTTTCAAACGATCATAACTAATTTTTGTATTTAGCGTTTCTCAATGTAGTATAGTGCATTCGATGCGGATTTTTAAGCTGCGTCGATCTGTGTTATCAGATTTGCGCTAGCTTAAAAATGCACCGAGATATCAACTGATATAAGTTCACACTTATATCCTCGATTTTCACACTGAAGAATTAATTTTTTCGTTGAATAACATTGTCTATCGTCTTTGCCTTGAAAAATGGAATCTAAAAACATCTACTTTTTGCTAAATTATTTTGAAATTTTTCGAAAAAATTTTTGTCAAAATGTTTTTGGAAGCAATGTTGAGTGTACATGGAAACTCAACATACACTAATGCATCATTTTTCAAACGATCATAACTTATTTTTGTATCGAGCGTTTCTCAATGTAGTATAGTGCATTCGATGCGGATTTTTAAGCTGCGTCGATCTGTCTTATCAGATTTGCGCTAGCTTAAAAATGCACCGAGATATCAACTGATATAAGTTCACACTTATATCCTCGATTTTCACCCTGAAGATATAATTTTTTCGTTGAATAACATTGTCCATCGTCTTTGCCTTGAAAAAAGGAATCTAAAAACATCTCCTTTTTGCTAAATTATTTTGAAATTTTTCGAAAAAATTTTTGTCAAAATGTTTTTGGAAGCAATGTTGAGTGTACATGGAAACTCAACATACACTAATGCATCATTTTTCAAACGATCATAACTAATTTTTGTATCAAGCGTTTCTCGATGTAGTATAGTGCATTCGATGCGGATTTGTAAGCTGCGTCGATCTGTGTTATCAGATTTGCGCTAACTTAAAAATGCACCGAGATATCAACTGATATAAGTTCACACTTATATCCTCGATTTTCACCCTGAAGAAATAATTTTTTCGTTGAATAACATTGTCCATCGTCTTTGCCTTGAAAAAAGGAATCTAAAAACATCTCCTTTTTGCTAAATTATTTTGAAATTTTTCGAAAAAATTTTTGTCAAAATGTTTTTGGAAGCAATGTTGAGTGTACATGGAAACTCAACATACACTAATGCATCATTTTTCAAACGATCATAACTAATTTTTGTATCAAGCGTTTCTCGATGTAGTATAGTGCATTCGATGCGGATTTGTAAGCTGCGTCGATCTGTGTTATCAGATTTGCGCTAACTTAAAAATGCACCGAGATATCAACTGATATAAGTTCACACTTATATCCTCGATTTTCACCCTGAAGAATTAATTTTTTCGTTGAATAACATTGTCTATCGTCTTTGCCTTGAAAAATGAAATCTAAAAACATCTACTTTTTGTTAAATTATTTTGAAATTTTTCGAAAAAATTTTTGTCAAAATGTTTTTGGAAGCAATGTTGAGTGTACATGGAAACTCAACATACACTAATGCATCATTTTTCAAACGATCATAACTAATTTTTGTATTAAGCTTTTCTCAATGTAGTATAGTGCATTCGATGCGGATTTTTAAGCTGCGTCGATCTGTGTTATCAGATTTGCGCTAGCTTAAAAATGCACCGAGATATCAACTGATATAAGTTCACACTTATATCCTCGATTTTCACCCTGAAGAAATAATTTTTTCGTTGAATAACATTGTCCATCGTCTTTGCCTTGAAAAAAGGAATCTAAAAACATCTACTTTTTGCTAAATTATTTTGAAATTTTTCGAAAAAATTTTTGTCAAAATGTTTTTGGAAGCAATGTTGAGTGTACATGGAAACTCAACATACACTAATGCATCATTTTTCAAACGATCATAACTAATTTTTGTATCAAGCGTTTCTCGATGTAGTATAGTGCATTCGATGCGGATTTGTAAGCTGCGTCGATCTGTGTTATCAGATTTGCGCTAACTTAAAAATGCACCGAGATATCAACTGATATAAGTTCACACTTATATCCTCGATTTTCACCCTGAAGAATTAATTTTTTCGTTGAATAACATTGTCCATCGTCTTTGCCTTGAAAAAGGGAATCTAAAAACATCTACTTTTTGCTAAATTATTTTGAAATTTTTCGAAAAAATTTTTGTCAAAATGTTTTTGGAAGCAATGTTGAGTGTACATGGAAACTCAACATACACTAATGCATCATTTTTCAAACGATCATAACTAATTTTTGTATCAAGCGTTTCTCGATGTAGTATAGTGCATTCGATGCGGATTTGTAAGCTGCGTCGATCTGTGTTATCAGATTTGCGCTAACTTAAAAATGCACCGAGATATCAACTGATATAAGTTCACACTTATATCCTCGATTTTCACCCTGAAGAATTAATTTTTTCGTTGAATAACATTGTCCATCGTCTTTGCCTTGAAGAAGGGAATCTAAAAACATCTACTTTTTGCTAAATTATTTTGAAATTTTTCGAAAAAATTTTTGTCAAAATGTTTTTGGAAGCAATATTGAGTGTACATGGAAACTCAACATACACTAATGCATCATTTTTCAAACGATCATAACTAATTTTTGTATCAAGCGTTTCTCGATGTAGTATAGTGCATTCGATGCGGATTTGTAAGCTGCGTCGATCTGTGTTATCAGATTTGCGCTAACTTAAAAATGCACCGAGATATCAACTGATATAAGTTCACACTTATATCCTCGATTTTCACCCTGAAGAATTAATTTTTTCGTTGAATAACATTGTCTATCGTCTTTGCCTTGAAAAATTAAATCTAAAAACATCTACTTTTTGCTAAATTATTTTGAAATTTTTCGAAAAAATTTTTGTCAAAATGTTTTTGGAAGCAATGTTGAGTGTACATGGAAACTCAACATACACTAATGCATCATTTTTCAAACGATCATAACTAATTTTTGTATTAAGCGTTTCTCAATGTAGTATAATGCATTCGATGCGGATTTTTAAGCTGCGTCGATCTGTGTTATCAGATTTGCGCTAGCTTAAAAATGCACCGAGATATCAACTGATATAAGTTCACACTTATATCCTCGATTTTCACCCTGAAGAATTAACTTTTTCGTTGAATAACATTGTCCATCGTCTTTGCCTTGAAAAAAGGAATCTAAAAACATCTACTTTTTGCTAAATTATTTTGAAATTTTTCGAAAAAATTTTTGTCAAAATGTTTTTGGAAGCAATGTTGAGTGTACATGGAAACTCAACATACACTAATGCATCATTTTTCAAACGATCATAACTAATTTTTGTATTAAGCGTTTTTCAATGTAGTATAGTGCATTCGATGTGGATTTTTAAGCTGCGTCGATCTGTGTTATCAGATTTGCGCTAGCTTAAAAATGCACCGAGATATCAACTGATATAAGTTCACACTTATATCCTCGATTTTCACCCTGAAGAATTAATTTTTTCGTTGAATAACATTGTCTATCGTCTTTGCCTTGAAAAATGTAATCTAAAAACATCTACTTTTTGCTAAATTATTTTGAAATTTTTCGAAAAAATTTTTGTCAAAATGTTTTTGGAAGCAATGTTGAGTGTACATGGAAACTCAACATACACTAATGCATCATTTTTCAAACGATCATAACTAATTTTTGTATCAAGCGTTTCTCAATGTAGTATAGTGCATTCGATGCGAATTTTTAAGCTGCGTCGATCTGTGTTATCAGATTTGCGCTAGCTTAAAAATGCACCGAGATATCAACTAATACAAGTTCACACTTATATCCTCGATTTTCACCCTGAAGAATTAATTTTCTCGTTGAATAACATTGTCCATCGTCTTTGCCTTGAAAAAAGGAATCTAAAAACATCTACTTTTTGCTAAATTATTTTGAAATTTTTTGAAAAAATTTTTGTCAAAATGTTTTTGGAAGCAATGTTGAGTGTACATGGAAACTCAACATACACTAATGCATCATTTTTCAAACGATCATAACTAATTTTTGTATTAAGCGTTTTTCAATGTAGTATAGTGCATTCGATGCGGATTTTTAAGCTGCGTCGATCTGTGTTATCAGATTTGCGCTAGCTTAAAAATGCACCGAGATATCAACTGATATAAGTTCACACTTATATCCTCGATTTTCACCCTGAAGAATTAATTTTTTCGTTGAATAACATTGTCTATCGTCTTTGCCTTGAAAAATGTAATCTAAAAACATCTACTTTTTGCTAAATTATTTTGAAATTTTTCGAAAAAATTTTTGTCAAAATGTTTTTGGAAGCAATGTTGAGTGTACATGGAAACTCAACATACACTAATGCATCATTTTTCAAACGATCATAACTAATTTTTGTATCAAGCGTTTCTCGATGTAGTATAGTGCATTCGATGCGGATTTGTAAGCTGCGTCGATCTGTGTTATCAGATTTGCGCTAACTTAAAAATGCACCGAGATATCAACTGATATAAGTTCACACTTATATCCTCGATTTTCACCCTGAAGAACCAATTTTTTCGTTGAATAACATTGTCCATCGTCTTCGCCTTGAGAAAAGGAATCTAAAAACATCTACTTTTTGCTACATTATTTTGAAATTTTTCGAAAAAATTTTTGTCAAAATGTTTTTGGAAGCAATGTTGAGTGTACATGGAAACTCAACATACACTAATGCATCAATATTCAAACGATCATAACTAATTTTTGTATTAAGCGTTTTTCAATGTAGTATAGTGCATTCGATGCGGATTTTTAAGCTGCGTCGATCTGTGTTATCAGATTTGCGCTAGCTTAAAAATGCACCGAGATATCAACTGATATAAGTTCACACTTATATCCTCGATTTTCACCCTGAAGAATTAATTTTTTCGTTGAATAACATTGTCTATCGTCTTTGCCTTGAAAAATGAAATCTAAAAACATCTACTTTTTGTTAAATTATTTTGAAATTTTTCGAAAAAATTTTTGTCAAAATGTTTTTGGAAGCAATGTTGAGTGTACATGGAAACTCAACATACACTAATGCATCATTTTTCAAACGATCATAACTAATTTTTGTATTAAGCTTTTCTCAATGTAATATAGTGCATTCGATGCGGATTTTTAAGCTGCGTCGATCTGTGTTATCAGATTTGCGCTAGCTTAAAAATGCACCGAGATATCAACTGATATAAGTTCACACTTATATCCTCGATTTTCACCCTGAAGAAATAATTTTTTCGTTGAATAACATTGTCCATCGTCTTTGCATTGAAAAAAGGAATCTAAAAACATCTACTTTTTGCTAAATTATTTTGAAATTTTTCGAAAAAATTTTTGTCAAAATGTTTTTGGAAGCAATGTTGAGTGTACATGGAAACTCAACATACACTAATGCATCATTTTTCAAACGATCATAACTAATTTTTGTATCAAGCGTTTCTCGATGTAGTATAGTGCATTCGATGCGGATTTGTAAGCTGCGTCGATCTGTGTTATCAGATTTGCGCTAACTTAAAAATGCACCGAGATATCAACTGATATAAGTTCACACTTATATCCTCGATTTTCACCCTGAAGAAATAATTTTTTCGTTGAATAACATTGTCCATCGTCTTTGCCTTGAAAAAAGGAATCTAAAAACATCTACTTTTTGCTAAATTATTTTGAAATTTTTCGAAAAAATTTTTGTCAAAATGTTTTTGGAAGCAATGTTGAGTGTACATGGAAACTCAACATACACTAATGCATCATTTTTCAAACGATCATAACTAATTTTTGTATCAAGCGTTTCTCGATGTAGTATAGTGCATTCGATGCGGATTTGTAAGCTGCGTCGATCTGTGTTATCAGATTTGCGCTAACTTAAAAATGCACCGAGATATCAACTGATATAAGTTCACACTTATATCCTCGATTTTCACCCTGAAGAATTAATTTTTTCGTTGAATAACATTGTCTATCGTCTTTGCCTTGAAAAATGAAATCTAAAAACATCTACTTTTTGCTAAATTATTTTGAAATTTTTCGAAAAAATTTTTGTCAAAATGTTTTTGGAAGCAATGTTGAGTGTACATGGAAACTCAACATACACTAATGCATCATTTTTCAAACGATCATAACTAATTTTTGTATTAAGCGTTTCTCAATGTAGTATAGTGCATTCGATGCGGATTTTTAAGCTGCGTCGATCTGTGTTATCAGATTTGCGCTAGCTTAAAAATGCACCGAGATATCAACTGATATAAGTTCACACTTATATCCTCGATTTTCACCCTGAAGAAATAATTTTTTCGTTGAATAACATTGTCCATCGTCTTTGCCTTGAAAAAAGGAATCTAAAAACATCTACTTTTTGCTAAATTATTTTGAAATTTTTCGAAAAAATTTTTGTCAAAATGTTTTTGGAAGCAATGTTGAGTGTACATGGAAACTCAACATACACTAATGCATCATTTTTCAAACGATCATAACTAATTTTTGTATCAAGCGTTTCTCAATGTAGTATAGTGCATTCGATGCGGATTTTTAAGCTGCGTCGATCTGTGTTATCAGATTTGCGCTAGCTTAAAAATGCACCGAGATATCAACTAATACAATTTCACACTTATATCCTCGATTTTCACCCTGAAGAATTAATTTTCTCGTTGAATAACATTGTCCATCGTCTTTGCCTTGAAAAAAGGAATCTAAAAACATCTACTTTTTGCTAAATTATTTTGAAATTTTTCGAAAAAATTTTTGTCAAAATGTTTTTGGAAGCAATGTTGAGTGTACATGGAAACTCAACATACACTAATGCATCATTTTTCAAACGATCATAACTAATTTTTGTATTAAGCTTTTCTCAATGTAGTATAGTGCATTCGATGCGGATTTTTAAGCTGCGTCGATCTGTGTTATCAGATTTGCGCTAGCTTAAAAATGCACCGAGATATCAACTGATATAAGTTCACACTTATATCCTCGATTTTCACCCTGAAGAATTAATTTTTTCGTTGAATAACATTGTCTATCGTCTTTGCCTTGAAAAAAGGAATCTAAAAACATCTACTTTTTGCTAAATTATTTTGAAATTTTTCGAAAAAATTTTTGTCAAAATGTTTTTGGAAGCAATGTTGAGTGTACATGGAAACTCAACATACACTAATGCATCATTTTTCAAACGATCATAACTAATTTTTGTATTAAGCGTTTTTCAATGTAGTATAGTGCATTCGATGCGGATTTTTAAGCTGCGTCGATCTGTGTTATCAGATTTGCGCTAACTTAAAAATGCACCGAGATATCAACTGATATAAGTTCACACTTATATCCTCGATTTTCACCCTGAAGAATCAATTTTTTCGTTGAATAACATTGTCCATCGTCTTCGCCTTGAAAAAAGGAATCTAAAAACATCTACTTTTTGCTACATTATTTTGAAATTTTTCGAAAAAATTTTTGTCAAAATGTTTTTGGAAGCAATGTTGAGTGTACATGGAAACTCAACATACACTAATGCATCATTTTTCAAACGATCATAACTAATTTTTGTATCAAGCGTTTCTCAATGTAGTATAGTGCATTCGATGCGGATTTTTAAGCTGCGTCGATCTGTCTTATCCGATTTGCGCTAGCTTAAAAATGCACCGAGATATCAACTGATATAAGTTCACACTCATATCCTCGATTTTCACACTGAAGAATTAATTTTTTCGTTGAAAAACATTGTCTATCGTCTTTGCCTTGAAAAAAGGAATCTAAAAACATCTACTTTTTGCTACATTATTTTGAAATTTTTCGAAAAAATTTTTGTCAAAATGTTTTTGGAAGCAATGTTGAGTGTACATGGAAACTCAACATACACTAATGCATCATTTTTCAAACGATCATAACTAATTTTCGTATTTAGCGTTTCTCAATGTAGTATAGTGCATTCGATGCGGATTTTTAAGCTGCGTCGATCTGTGTTATCAGATTTGCGCTAGCTTAAAAATGCACCGAGATATCAACTGATATAAGTTCACACTTATATCCTCGATTTTCACACTGAAGAATTAATTTTTTCGTTGAATAACATTGTCTATCGTCTTTGCCTTGAAAAATGGAATCTAAAAACATCTACTTTTTGCTAAATTATTTTGAAATTTTTCGAAAAAATTTTTGTCAAAATGTTTTTGGAAGCAATGTTGAGTGTACATGGAAACTCAACATACACTAATGCATCATTTTTCAAACGATCATAACTAATTTTTGTATTAAGCGTTTCTCAATGTAGTATAGTGCATTCGATGCGGATTTTTAAGCTGCGTCGATCTGTGTTATCAGATTTGCGCTAGCTTAAAAATGCACCGAGATATCAACTGATATAAGTTCACACTTATATCCTCGATTTTCACCCTGAAGAAATAATTTTTTCGTTGAATAACATTGTCCATCGTCTTTGCCTTGAAAAAAGGAATCTAAAAACATCTACTTTTTGCTAAATTATTTTGAAATTTTTCGAAAAAATTTTTGTCAAAATGTTTTTGGAAGCAATGTTGAGTGTACATGGAAACTCAACATACACTAATGCATCATTTTTCAAACGATCATAACTAATTTTTGTATTTAGCGTTTCTCAATGTAGTATAGTGCATTCGATGCGGATTTTTAAGCTGCGTCGATCTGTGTTATCAGATTTGCGCTAGCTTAAAAATGCACCGAGATATCAACTGATATAAGTTCACACTTATATCCTCGATTTTCACACTGAAGAATTAATTTTTTCGTTGAATAACATTGTCTATCGTCTTTGCCTTGAAAAATGGAATCTAAAAACATCTACTTTTTGCTAAATTATTTTGAAATTTTTCGAAAAAATTTTTGTCAAAATGTTTTTGGAAGCAATGTTGAGTGTACATGGAAACTCAACATACACTAATGCATCATTTTTCAAACGATCATAACTAATTTTTGTATCAAGCGTTTCTCAATGTAGTATAGTGCATTCGATGCGGATTTTTAAGCTGCGTCGATCTGTGTTATCAGATTTGCGCTAGCTTAAAAATGCACCGAGATATCAACTGATATAAGTTCACACTTATATCCTCGATTTTCACACTGAAGAATTAATTTTTTCGTTGAATAACATTGTCTATCGTCTTTGCCTTGAAAAAAGGAATCTAAAAACATCTACTTTTTGCTAAATTATTTTGAAATTTTTCGAAAAAATTTTTGTCAAAATGTTTTTGGAAGCAATGTTGAGTGTACATGGAAACTCAACATACACTAATGCATCATTTTTCAAACGATCATAACTAATTTTTGTATTAAGCGTTTCTCAATGTAGTATAGTGCATTCGATGCGGATTTTTAAGCTGCGTCGATCTGTGTTATCAGATTTGCGCTAGCTTAAAAATGCACCGAGATATCAACTGATATAAGTTCACACTTATATCCTCGATTTTCACCCTGAAGAAATAATTTTTTCGTTGAATAACATTGTCTATCGTCTTTGCCTTGAAAAAAGGAATCTAAAAACATCTACTTTTTGCTAAATTATTTTGAAATTTTTCGAAAAAAATTTTGTCAAAATGTTTTTGGAAGCAATGTTGAGTGTACATGGAAACTCAACATACACTAATGCATCATTTTTCAAACGATCATAACTAATTTTTGTATTAAGCGTTTCTCAATGTAGTATAGTGCATTCGATGCGGATTTTTAAGCTGCGTCGATCTGTGTTATCAGATTTGCGCTAGCTTAAAAATGCACCGAGATATCAACTGATATAAGTTCACACTTATATCCTCGATTTTCACCCTGAAGAAATAATTTTTTCGTTGAATAACATTGTCCATCGTCTTTGCCTTGAAAAAAGGAATCTGAAAACATCTACTTTTTGCTAAATTATTTTGAAATTTTTCGAAAAAATTTTTGTCAAAATGTTTTTGGAAGCAATGTTGAGTGTACATGGAAACTCAACATACACTAATGCATCATTTTTCAAACGATCATAACTAATTTTTGTATTAAGCGTTTCTCAATGTAGTATAGTGCATTCGATGCGGATTTTTAAGCTGCGTCGATCTGTGTTATCAGATTTGCGCTAGCTTAAAAATGCACCGAGATATCAACTGATATAAGTTCACACTTATATCCTCGATTTTCACCCTGAAGAAATAATTTTTTCGTTGAATAACATTGTCCATCGTCTTTGCCTTGAAAAAAGGAATCTAAAAACATCTACTTTTTGCTAAATTATTTTGAAATTTTTCGAAAAAATTTTTGTCAAAATGTTTTTGGAAGCAATGTTGAGTGTACATGGAAACTCAACATACACTAATGCATCATTTTTCAAACGATCATAACTAATTTTTGTATTAAGCGTTTTTCAATGTAGTATAGTGCATTCGATGCGGATTTTTAAGCTGCGTCGATCTGTGTTATCAGATTTGCGCTAGCTTAAAAATGCACCGAGATATCAACTGATATAAGTTCACACTTATATCCTCGATTTTCACCCTGAAGAATTAATTTTTTCGTTGAATAACATTGTCTATCGTCTTTGCCTTGAAAAAAGGAATCTAAAAACATCTACTTTTTGATAAATTATTTTGAAATTTTTCGAAAAAATTTTTGTCAAAATGTTTTTGGAAGCAATGTTGAGTGTACATGGAAACTCAACATACACTAATGCATCATTTTTCAAACGATCATAACTAATTTTTGTATTAAGCGTTTTTCAATGTAGTATAGTGCATTCGATGCGGATTTTTAAGCTGCGTCGATCTGTGTTATCAGATTTGCGCTAACTTAAAAATGCACCGAGATATCAACTGATATAAGTTCACACTTATATCCTCGATTTTCACTCTGAAGAATCAATTTTTTCGTTGAATAACATTGTCCATCGTCTTCGCCTTGAAAAAAGGAATCTAAAAACATCTACTTTTTGCTACATTATTTTGAAATTTTTCGAAAAAATTTTTGTCAAAATGTTTTTGGAAGCAATGTTGAGTGTACATGGAAACTCAACATACACTAATGCATCATTTTTCAAACGATCATAACTAATTTTTGTATCAAGCGTTTCTCAATGTAGTATAGTGCATTCGATGCGGATTTTTAAGCTGCGTCGATCTGTCTTATCAGATTTGCGCTAGCTTAAAAATGCACCGAGATATCAACTGATATAAGTTCACACTCATATCCTCGATTTTCACACTGAAGAATTAATTTTTTCGTTGAAAAACATTGTCTATCGTCTTTGCCTTGAAAAAAGGAATCTAAAAACATCTACTTTTTGCTACATTATTTTGAAATTTTTCGAAAAAATTTTTGTCAAAATGTTTTTGGAAGCAATGTTGAGTGTACATGGAAACTCAACATACACTAATGCATCATTTTTCAAACGATCATAACTAATTTTTGTATTTAGCGTTTCTCAATGTAGTATAGTGCATTCGATGCGGATTTGTAAGCTGCGTCGATCTGTGTTATCAGATTTGCGCTAGCTTAAAAATGCACCGAGATATCAACTGATATAAGTTCACACTTATATCCTCGATTTTCACACTGAAGAATTAATTTTTTCGTTGAATAACATTGTCTATCGTCTTTGCTTTGAAAAATGGAATCTAAAAACATCTACTTTTTGCTAAATTATTTTGAAATTTTTCGAAAAAATTTTTGTCAAAATGTTTTTGGAAGCAATGTTGAGTGTACATGGAAACTCAACATACACTAATGCATCATTTTTCAAACGATCATAACTAATTTTTGTATTAAGCGTTTCTCAATGTAGTGTAGTGCATTCGATGCGGATTTTTAAGCTGCGTCGATCTGTGTTATCAGATTTGCGCTAGCTTAAAAATGCACCGAGATATCAACTGATATAAGTTCACACTCATATCCTCGATTTTCACACTGAAGAAATAATTTTTTCGTTGAATAACATTGTCTATCGTCTTTGCCTTGAAAAAAGGAATCTGAAAACATCTACTTTTTGCTACATTATTTTGAAATTTTTCGAAAAAATTTTTGTCAAAATGTTTTTGGAAGCAATGTTGAGTGTACATGGAAACTCAACATACACTAATGCATCATTTTTCAAACGATCATAACTAATTTTTGTATTTAGCGTTTCTCAATGTAGTATAGTGCATTCGATGCGGATTTGTAAGCTGCGTCGATCTGTGTTATCAGATTTGCGCTAGCTTAAAAATGCACCGAGATATCAACTGATATAAGTTCACACTTATATCCTCGATTTTCACACTGAAGAAATAATTTTTTCGTTGAATAACATTGTCCATCGGCTTTGCCTTGAAAAATGGAATCTAAAAACATCTACTTTTTGCTAAATTATTTTGAAATTTTTCGAAAAAATTTTTGTCAAAATGTTTTTGGAAGCAATGTTGAGTGTACATGGAAACTCAACATACACTAATGCATCATTTTTCAAACGATCATAACTAATTTTTGTATTAAGCGTTTCTCAATGTAGTGTAGTGCATTCGATGCGGATTTTTAAGCTGCGTCGATCTGTGTTATCAGATTTGCGCTAGCTTAAAAATGCACCGAGATATCAACTGATATAAGTTCACACTTATATCCTCGATTTTCACCCTGAAGAAATAATTTTTTCGTTGAATAACATTGTCCATCGTCTTTGCCTTGAAAAAAGGAATCTGAAAACATCTACTTTTTGCTAAATTATTTTGAAATTTTTCGAAAAAATTTTTGTCAAAATGTTTTTGGAAGCAATGTTGAGTGTACATGGAAACTCAACATACACTAATGCATCATTTTTCAAACGATCATAACTAATTTTTGTATTAAGCGTTTCTCAATGTAGTATAATGCATTCGATGCGGATTTTTAAGCTGCGTCGATCTGTGTTATCAGATTTGCGCTAGCTTAAAAATGCACCGAGATATCAACTGATATAAGTTCACACTTATATCCTCGATTTTCACCCTGAAGAAATAATTTTTTCGTTGAATAACATTGTCCATCGTCTTTGCCTTGAAAAAAGGAATCTGAAAACATCTACTTTTTGCTAAATTATTTTGAAATTTTTCGAAAAAATTTTTGTCAAAATGTTTTTGGAAGCAATGTTGAGTGTACATGGAAACTCAACATACACTAATGCATCATTTTTCAAACGATCATAACTAATTTTTGTATTAAGCGTTTCTCAATGTAGTATAGTGCATTCGATGCGGATTTTTAAGCTGCGTCGATCTGTGTTATCAGATTTGCGCTAGCTTAAAAATGCACCGAGATATCAACTGATATAAGTTAACACTTATATCCTCGATTTTCACCCTGAAGAAATAATTTTTTCGTTGAATAACATTGTCCATCGGCTTTGCCTTGAAAAAAGGAATCTAAAAACATCTACTTTTTGCTAAATTATTTTGAAATTTTTCGAAAAAATTTTTGTCAAAATGTTTTTGGAAGCAATGTTGAGTGTACATGGAAACTCAACATACACTAATGCATCATTTTTCAAACGATCATAACTAATTTTTGTATTAAGCGTTTTTCAATGTAGTATAGTGCATTCGATGCGGATTTTTAAGCTGCGTCGATCTGTGTTATCAGATTTGCGCTAGCTTAAAAATGCACCGAGATATCAACTGATATAAGTTCACACATATATCCTCGATTTTCACCCTGAAGAAATAATTTTTTCGTTGAATAACATTGTCCATCGTCTTTGCCTTGAAAAAAGGAATCTAAAAACATCTACTTTTTGCTAAATTATTTTGAAATTTTTCGAAAAAATTTCTGTCAAAATGTTTTTGGAAGCAATGTTGAGTGTACATGGAAACTCAACATACACTAATACATCATTTTTCAAACGATCATAACTAATTTTTGTATTAAGCGTTTCTCAATGTAGTATAGTGCATTCGATGCGGATTTTTAAGCTGCGTCGATCTGTCTTATCCGATTTGCGCTAGCTTAAAAATGCACCGAGATATCAACTGATATAAGTTCACACTCATATCCTCGATTTTCACACTGAAGAATTAATTTTTTCGTTGAAAAACATTGTCTATCGTCTTTGCCTTGAAAAAAGGAATCTAAAAACATCTACTTTTTGCTAAATTATTTTGAAATTTTTCGAAAAAATTTTTGTCAAAATGTTTTTGGAAGCAATGTTGAGTGTACATGGAAACTCAACATACACTAATGCATCATTTTTCAAACGATCATAACTAATTTTTGTATTAAGCGTTTCTCAATGTAGTATAGTGCATTCGATGCGGATTTTTAAGCTGCGTCGATCTGTGTTATCAGATTTGCGCTAGCTTAAAAATGCACCGAGATATCAACTGATATAAGTTCACACATATATCCTCGATTTTCACCCTGAAGAAATAATTTTTTCGTTGAATAACATTGTCCATCGTCTTTGCCTTGAAAAAAGGAATCTAAAAACATCTACTTTTTGCTAAATTATTTTGAAATTTTTCGAAAAAATTTCTGTCAAAATGTTTTTGGAAGCAATGTTGAGTGTACATGGAAACTCAACATACACTAATACATCATTTTTCAAACGATCATAACTAATTTTTGTATTAAGCGTTTCTCAATGTAGTATAGTGCATTCGATGCGGATTTTTAAGCTGCGTCGATCTGTGTTATCAGATTTGCGCTAGCTTAAAAATGCACCGAGATATCAACTGATATAAGTTCACACTTATATCCTCGATTTTCACACTGAAGAATTAATTTTTTCGTTGAATAACATTGTCTATCGTCTTTGCCTTGAAAAATGGAATCTAAAAACATCTACTTTTTGCTAAATTATTTTGAAATTTTTCGAAAAAATTTTTGTCAAAATGTTTTTGGAAGCAATGTTGAGTGTACATGGAAACTCAACATACACTAATGCATCATTTTTCAAACGATCATAACTAATTTTTGTATTAAGCGTTTCTCAATGTAGTATAGTGCATTCGATGCGGATTTTTAAGCTGCGTCGATCTGTGTTATCAGATTTGCGCTAGCTTAAAAATGCACCGAGATATCAACTGATATAAGTTCACACTTATATCCTCGATTTTCACCCTGAAGAAATAATTTTTTCGTTGAATAACATTGTCCATCGTCTTTGCCTTGAAAAAAGGAATCTAAAAACATCTACTTTTTGCTAAATTATTTTGAAATTTTTCGAAAAAATTTTTGTCAAAATGTTTTTGGAAGCAATGTTGAGTGTACATGGAAACTCAACATACACTAATGCATCATTTTTCAAACGATCATAACTAATTTTTGTATTAAGCGTTTTTCAATGTAGTATAGTGCATTCGATGCGGATTTTTAAGCTGCGTCGATCTGTGTTATCAGATTTGCGCTAGCTTAAAAATGCACCGAGATATCAACTGATATAAGTTCACACTTATATCCTCGATTTTCACCCTGAAGAAATAATTTTTTCGTTGAATAACATTGTCCATCGTCTTTGCCTTGAAAAAAGGAATCTGAAAACATCTACTTTTTGCTAAATTATTTTGAAATTTTTCGAAAAAATTTTTGTCAAAATGTTTTTGGAAGCAATGTTGAGTGTACATGGAAACTCAACATACACTAATGCATCATTTTTCAAACGATCATAACTAATTTTTGTATTAAGCGTTTTTCAATGTAGTATAGTGCATTCGATGCGGATTTTTAAGCTGCGTCGATCTGTGTTATCAGATTTGCGCTAGCTTAAAAATGCACCGAGATATCAACTGATATAAGTTCACACTTATATCCTCGATTTTCACCCTGAAGAATTAATTTTTTCGTTGAATAACATTGTCTATCGTCTTTGCCTTGAAAAAAGGAATCTAAAAACATCTACTTTTTGATAAATTATTTTGAAATTTTTCGAAAAAATTTTTGTCAAAATGTTTTTGGAAGCAATGTTGAGTGTACATGGAAACTCAACATACACTAATGCATCATTTTTCAAACGATCATAACTAATTTTTGTATTAAGCGTTTTTCAATGTAGTATAGTGCATTCGATGCGGATTTTTAAGCTGCGTCGATCTGTGTTATCAGATTTGCGCTAACTTAAAAATGCACCGAGATATCAACTGATATAAGTTCACACTTATATCCTCGATTTTCACCCTGAAGAATCAATTTTTTCGTTGAATAACATTGTCCATCGTCTTCGCCTTGAAAAAAGGAATCTAAAAACATCTACTTTTTGCTACATTATTTTGAAATTTTTCGAAAAAATTTTTGTCAAAATGTTTTTGGAAGCAATGTTGAGTGTACATGGAAACTCAACATACACTAATGCATCATTTTTCAAACGATCATAACTAATTTTTGTATCAAGCGTTTCTCAATGTAGTATAGTGCATTCGATGCGGATTTTTAAGCTGCGTCGATCTGTCTTATCAGATTTGCGCTAGCTTAAAAATGCACCGAGATATCAACTGATATAAGTTCACACTCATATCCTCGATTTTCACACTGAAGAATTAATTTTTTCGTTGAAAAACATTGTCTATCGTCTTTGCCTTGAAAAAAGGAATCTAAAAACATCTACTTTTTGCTAAATTATTTTGAAATTTTTGGAAAAAATTTTTGTCAAAATGTTTTTGGAAGCAATGTTGAGTGTACATGGAAACTCAACATACACTAATGCATCATTTTTCAAACGATCATAACTAATTTTTGTATTTAGCGTTTCTCAATGTAGTATAGTGCATTCGATGCGGATTTGTAAGCTGCGTCGATCTGTGTTATCAGATTTGCGCTAGCTTAAAAATGCACCGAGATATCAACTGATATAAGTTCACACTTATATCCTCGATTTTCACACTGAAGAATTAATTTTTTCGTTGAATAACATTGTCTATCGTCTTTGCCTTGAAAAATGGAATCTAAAAACATCTACTTTTTGCTAAATTATTTTGAAATTTTTCGAAAAAATTTTTGTCAAAATGTTTTTGGAAGCAATGTTGAGTGTACATGGAAACTCAACATACACTAATGCATCATTTTTCAAACGATCATAACTAATTTTTGTATTAAGCGTTTCTCAATGTAGTGTAGTGCATTCGATGCGGATTTTTAAGCTGCGTCGATCTGTGTTATCAGATTTGCGCTAGCTTAAAAATGCACCGAGATATCAACTGATATAAGTTCACACTTATATCCTCGATTTTCACCCTGAAGAAATAATTTTTTCGTTGAATAACATTGTCCATCGTCTTTGCCTTGAAAAAAGGAATCTGAAAACATCTACTTTTTGCTAAATTATTTTGAAATTTTTCGAAAAAATTTTTGTCAAAATGTTTTTGGAAGCAATGTTGAGTGTACATGGAAACTCAACATACACTAATGCATCATTTTTCAAACGATCATAACTAATTTTTGTATCAAGTGTTTCTCAATGTAGTATAGTGCATTCGATGCGGATTTTTAAGCTGCGTCGATCTGTCTTATCAGATTTGCGCTAGCTTAAAAATGCACCGAGATATCAACTGATATAAGTTCACACTCATATCCTCGATTTTCACACTGAAGAATTAATTTTTTCGTTGAAAAACATTGTCTATCGTCTTTGCCTTGAAAAAAGGAATCTAAAAACATCTACTTTTTGCTAAATTATTTTGAAATTTTTGGAAAAAATTTTTGTCAAAATGTTTTTGGAAGCAATGTTGAGTGTACATGGAAACTCAACATACACTAATGCATCATTTTTCAAACGATCATAACTAATTTTTGTATTTAGCGTTTCTCAATGTAGTATAGTGCATTCGATGCGGATTTGTAAGCTGCGTCGATCTGTGTTATCAGATTTGCGCTAGCTTAAAAATGCACCGAGATATCAACTGATATAAGTTCACACTTATATCCTCGATTTTCACACTGAAGAATTAATTTTTTCGTTGAATAACATTGTCTATCGTCTTTGCCTTGAAAAATGGAATCTAAAAACATCTACTTTTTGCTAAATTATTTTGAAATTTTTCGAAAAAATTTTTGTCAAAATGTTTTTGGAAGCAATGTTGAGTGTACATGGAAACTCAACATACACTAATGCATCATTTTTCAAACGATCATAACTAATTTTTGTATTAAGCGTTTCTCAATGTAGTGTAGTGCATTCGATGCGGATTTTTAAGCTGCGTCGATCTGTGTTATCAGATTTGCGCTAGCTTAAAAATGCACCGAGATATCAACTGATATAAGTTCACACTTATATCCTCGATTTTCACCCTGAAGAAATAATTTTTTCGTTGAATAACATTGTCCATCGTCTTTGCCTTGAAAAAAGGAATCTGAAAACATCTACTTTTTGCTAAATTATTTTGAAATTTTTCGAAAAAATTTTTGTCAAAATGTTTTTGGAAGCAATGTTGAGTGTACATGGAAACTCAACATACACTAATGCATCATTTTTCAAACGATCATAACTAATTTTTGTATTAAGCGTTTCTCAATGTAGTATAGTGCATTCGATGCGGATTTTTAAGCTGCGTCGATCTGTGTTATCAGATTTGCGCTAGCTTAAAAATGCACCGAGATATCAACTGATATAAGTTAACACTTATATCCTCGATTTTCACCCTGAAGAAATAATTTTTTCGTTGAATAACATTGTCCATCGGCTTTGCCTTGAAAAAAGGAATCTAAAAACATCTACTTTTTGCTAAATTATTTTGAAATTTTTCGAAAAAATTTTTGTCAAAATGTTTTTGGAAGCAATGTTGAGTGTACATGGAAACTCAACATACACTAATGCATCATTTTTCAAACGATCATAACTAATTTTTGTATTAAGCGTTTTTCAATGTAGTATAGTGCATTCGATGCGGATTTTTAAGCTGCGTCGATCTGTGTTATCAGATTTGCGCTAGCTTAAAAATGCACCGAGATATCAACTGATATAAGTTCACACATATATCCTCGATTTTCACCCTGAAGAAATAATTTTTTCGTTGAATAACATTGTCCATCGTCTTTGCCTTGAAAAAAGGAATCTAAAAACATCTACTTTTTGCTAAATTATTTTGAAATTTTTCGAAAAAATTTCTGTCAAAATGTTTTTGGAAGCAATGTTGAGTGTACATGGAAACTCAACATACACTAATGCATCATTTTTCAAACGATCATAACTAATTTTTGTATTAAGCGTTTCTCAATGTAGTATAGTGCATTCGATGCGGATTTTTAAGCTGCGTCGATCTGTGTTATCAGATTTGCGCTAACTTAAAAATGCACCGAGATATCAACTGATATAAGTTCACACATATATCCTCGATTTTCACCCTGAAGAAATAATTTTTTCGTTGAATAACATTGTCCATCGTCTTTGCCTTGAAAAAAGGAATCTAAAAACATCTACTTTTTGCTAAATTATTTTGAAATTTTTCGAAAAAATTTCTGTCAAAATGTTTTTGGAAGCAATGTTGAGTGTACATGGAAACTCAACATACACTAATGCATCATTTTTCAAACGATCATAACTAATTTTTGTATTAAGCGTTTCTCAATGTAGTATAGTGCATTCGATGCGGATTTTTAAGCTGCGTCGATCTGTGTTATCAGATTTGCGCTAACTTAAAAATGCACCGAGATATCAACTGATATAAGTTCACACTTATATCCTCGATTTTCACCCTGAAGAATTAATTTTTTCGTTGAATAACATTGTCTATCGTCTTTGCCTTGAAAAATGTAATCTAAAAACATCTACTTTTTGCTAAATTATTTTGAAATTTTTCGAAAAAATTTTTGTCAAAATGTTTTTGGAAGCAATGTTGAGTGTACATGGAAACTCAACATACACTAATGCATCATTTTTCAAACGATCATAACTAATTTTTGTATTAAGCGTTTCTCAATGTAGTATAGTGCATTCGATGCGGATTTGTAAGCTGCGTCGATCTGTGTTATCAGATTTGCGCTAGCTTAAAAATGCACCGAGATATCAACTGATATAAGTTCACACTTATATCCTCGATTTTCACCCTGAAGAAATGATTTTTTCGTTGAATAACATTGTCCATCGTCTTTGCCTTGAAAAAAGGAATCTAAAAACATCTACTTTTTGCTAAATTATTTTGAAATTTTTCGAAAAAATTTTTGTCAAAATGTTTTTGGAAGCAATGTTGAGTGTACATGGAAACTCAACATACACTAATGCATCATTTTTCAAACGATCATAACTAATTTTTGTATTAAGCGTTTTTCAATGTAGTATAGTGCATTCGATGCGGATTTTTAAGCTGCGTCGATCTGTGTTATCAGATTTGCGCTAGCTTAAAAATGCACCGAGATATCAACTGATATAAGTTCACACTTATATCCTCGATTTTCACCCTGAAGAATTAATTTTTTCGTTGAATAACATTGTCTATCGTCTTTGCCTTGAAAAATGTAATCTAAAAACATCTACTTTTTGCTAAATTATTTTGAAATTTTTCGAAAAAATTTTTGTCAAAATGTTTTTGGAAGCAATGTTGAGTGTACATGGAAACTCAACATACACTAATGCATCATTTTTCAAACGATCATAACTAATTTTTGTATCAAGCGTTTCTCGATGTAGTATAGTGCATTCGATGCGGATTTGTAAACTGCGTCGATCTGTGTTATCAGATTTGCGCTAACTTAAAAATGCACCGAGATATCAACTGATATAAGTTCACACTTATATCCTCGATTTTCACCCTGAAGAATCAATTTTTTCGTTGAATAACATTGTCCATCGTCTTCGCCTTGAAAGAAGGAATCTAAAAACATCTACTTTTTGCTACATTATTCTGAAATTTTTCGAAAAAATTTTTGTCAAAATGTTTTTGGAAGCAATGTTGAGTGTACATGGAAACTCAACATACACTAATGCATCATTTTTCAAACGATCATAACTAATTTTTGTATCAAGCGTTTCTCAATGTAGTATAGTGCATTCGATGCGGATTTTTAAGCTGCGTCGATCTGTGTTATCAGATTTGCGCTAGCTTAAAAATGCACCGAGATATCAACTGATATAAGTTCACACTTATATCCTCGATTTTCACACTGAAGAATTAATTTTTTCGTTGAATAACATTGTCTATCGTCTTTGCCTTGAAAAATGGAATCTAAAAACATCTACTTTTTGCTAAATTATTTTGAAATTTTTCGAAAAAATTTTTGTCAAAATGTTTTTGGAAGCAATGTTGAGTGTACATGGAAACTCAACATACACTAATGCATCATTTTTCAAACGATCATAACTTATTTTTGTATCGAGCGTTTCTCAATGTAGTATAGTGCATTCGATGCGGATTTTTAAGCTGCGTCGATCTGTGTTATCAGATTTGCGCTAGCTTAAAAATGCACCGAGATATCAACTGATATAAGTTCACACATATATCCTCGATTTTCACCCTGAAGAAATAATTTTTTCGTTGAATAACATTGTCCATCGTCTTTGCCTTAAAAAAAGGAATCTAAAAACATCTACTTTTTGCTAAATTATTTTGAAATTTTTCGAAAAAATTTTTGTCAAAATGTTTTTGGAAGCAATGTTGAGTGTACATGGAAACTCAACATACACTAATGCATCATTTTTCAAACGATCATAACTAATTTTTGTATTTAGCGTTTCTCAATGTAGTATAGTGCATTCGATGCGGATTTGTAAGCTGCGTCGATCTGTGTTATCAGATTTGCGCTAGCTTAAAAATGCACCGAGATATCAACTGATATAAGTTCACACTTATATCCTCGATTTTCACCCTGAAGAATTAATTTTTTCGTTGAATAACATTGTCTATCGTCTTTGCCTTGAAAAATGTAATCTAAAAACATCTACTTTTTGCTAAATTATTTTGAAATTTTTCGAAAAAATTTTTGTCAAAATGTTTTTGGAAGCAATGTTGAGTGTACATGGAAACTCAACATACACTAATGCATCATTTTTCAAACGATCATAACTAATTTTTGTATCAAGCGTTTCTCGATGTAGTATAGTGCATTCGATGCGGATTTGTAAGCTGCGTCGATCTGTGTTATCAGATTTGCGCTAACTTAAAAATGCACCGTGATATCAACTGATATAAGTTCACACTTATATCCTCGATTTTCACCCTGAAGAATCAATTTTTTCGTTGAATAACATTGTCCATCGTCTTCGCCTTGAAAGAAGAAATCTAAAAACATCTACTTTTTGCTACATTATTCTGAAATTTTTCGAAAAAATTTTTGTCAAAATGTTTTTGGAAGCAATGTTGAGTGTACATGGAAACTCAACATACACTAATGCATCATTTTTCAAACGATCATAACTAATTTTTGTATCAAGCGTTTCTCAATGTAGTATAGTGCATTCGATGCGGATTTTTAAGCTGCGTCGATCTGTGTTATCAGATTTGCGCTAGCTTAAAAATGCACCGAGATATCAACTGATATAAGTTCACACTTATATCCTCGATTTTCACACTGAAGAATTAATTTTTTCGTTGAATAACATTGTCTATCGTCTTTGCCTTGAAAAAAGGAATCTAAAAACATCTACTTTTTGCTAAATTATTTTGAAATTTTTCGAAAAAATTTTTGTCAAAATGTTTTTGGAAGCAATGTTGAGTGTACATGGAAACTCAACATACACTAATGCATCATTTTTCAAACGATCATAACTAATTTTTGTATTAAGCGTTTTTCAATGTAGTATAGTGCATTCGATGCGGATTTTTAAGCTGCGTCGATCTGTGTTATCAGATTTGCGCTAGCTTAAAAATGCACCGAGATATCAACTGATATAAGTTCACACATATATCCTCGATTTTCACCCTGAAGAAATAATTTTTTCGTTGAATAACATTGTCCATTGTCTTTGCCTTGAAAAAAGGAATCTAAAAACATCTACTTTTTGCTAAATTATTTTGAAATTTTTCGAAAAAATTTTTGTCAAAATGTTTTTGGAAGCAATGTTGAGTGTACATGGAAACTCAACATACATTAATGCATCATTTTTCAAACGATCATAACTAATTTTTGTATTAAGCGTTTCTCAATGTAGTATAGTGCATTCGATGCGGATTTTAAAGCTGCGTCGATCTGTGTTATCAGATTTGCGCTAGCTTAAAAATGCACCGAGATATCAACTGATATAAGTTCACACTTATATCCTCGATTTTCACCCTGAAGAAATAATTTTTTCGTTGAATAACATTGTCCATCGTCTTTGCCTTGAAAAAAGGAATCTGAAAACATTTACTTTTTGCTAAATTATTTTGAAATTTTTCGAAAAAATTTTTGTCAAAATGTTTTTGGAAGCAATGTTGAGTGTACATGGAAACTCAACATACACTAATGCATCATTTTTCAAACGATCATAACTAATTTTTGTATTAAGCGTTTCTCAATGTAGTATAGTGCATTCGATGCGGATTTTTAAGCTGCGTCGATCTGTGTTATCAGATTTGCGCTAGCTTAAAAATGCACCGAGATATCAACTGATATAAGTTAACACTTATATCCTCGATTTTCACCCTGAAGAAATAATTTTTTCGTTGAATAACATTGTCCATCGTCTTTGCCTTGAAAAAAGGAATCTGAAAACATTTACTTTTTGCTAAATTATTTTGAAATTTTTCGAAAAAATTTTTGTCAAAATGTTTTTGGAAGCAATGTTGAGTGTACATGGAAACTCAACATACACTAATGCATCATTTTTCAAACGATCATAACTAATTTTTGTATTAAGCGTTTCTCAATGTAGTATAGTGCATTCGATGCGGATTTTTAAGCTGCGTCGATCTGTGTTATCAGATTTGCGCTAGCTTAAAAATGCACCGAGATATCAACTGATATAAGTTAACACTTATATCCTCGATTTTCACCCTGAAGAAATAATTTTTTCGTTGAATAACATTGTCCATCGTCTTTGCCTTGAAAAAAGGAATCTAAAAACATCTACTTTTTGCTAAATTATTTTGAAATTTTTCGAAAAAATTTTTGTCAAAATGTTTTTGGAAGCAATGTTGAGTGTACATGGAAACTCAACATACACTAATGCATCATTTTTCAAACGATCATAACTAATTTTTGTATTAAGCGTTTTTCAATGTAGTATAGTGCATTCGATGCGGATTTTTAAGCTGCGTCGATCTGTGTTATCAGATTTGCGCTAGCTTAAAAATGCACCGGGATATCAACTGATATAAGTTCACACATATATCCTCGATTTTCACCCTGAAGAAATAATTTTTTCGTTGAATAACATTGTCCATCGTCTTTGCCTTGAAAAAAGGAATCTAAAAACATCTACTTTTTGCTAAATTATTTTGAAATTTTTCGAAAAAATTTTTGTCAAAATGTTTTTGGAAGCAATGTTGAGTGTACATGGAAACTCAACATACATTAATGCATCATTTTTCAAACGATCATAACTAATTTTTGTATTAAGCGTTTCTCAATGTAGTATAGTGCATTCGATGCGGATTTTAAAGCTGCGTCGATCTGTGTTATCAGATTTGCGCTAGCTTAAAAATGCACCGAGATATCAACTGATATAAGTTCACACTTATATCCTCGATTTTCACCCTGAAGAAATAATTTTTTCGTTGAATAACATTGTCCATCGTCTTTGCCTTGAAAAAAGGAATCTGAAAACATTTACTTTTTGCTAAATTATTTTGAAATTTTTCGAAAAAATTTTTGTCAAAATGTTTTTGGAAGCAATGTTGAGTGTACATGGAAACTCAACATACACTAATGCATCATTTTTCAAACGATCATAACTAATTTTTGTATTAAGCGTTTCTCAATGTAGTATAGTGCATTCGATGCGGATTTTTAAGCTGCGTCGATCTGTGTTATCAGATTTGCGCTAGCTTAAAAATGCACCGAGATATCAACTGATATAAGTTAACACTTATATCCTCGATTTTCACCCTGAAGAAATAATTTTTTCGTTGAATAACATTGTCCATCGTCTTTGCCTTGAAAAAAGGAATCTAAAAACATCTACTTTTTGCTAAATTATTTTGAAATTTTTCGAAAAAATTTTTGTCAAAATGTTTTTGGAAGCAATGTTGAGTGTACATGGAAACTCAACATACACTAATGCATCATTTTTCAAACGATCATAACTAATTTTTGTATTAAGCGTTTCTCAATGTAGTATAGTGCATTCGATGCGGATTTTAAAGCTGCGTCGATCTGTGTTATCAGATTTGCGCTAGCTTGAAAATGCACCGAGATATCAACTGATATAAGTTCACACTTATATCCTCGATTTTCACCCTGAAGAAATAATTTTTTCGTTGAATAACATTGTCCATCGTCTTTGCCTTGAAAAAAGGAATCTGAAAACATCTACTTTTTGCTAAATTATTTTGAAATTTTTCGAAAAAATTTTTGTCAAAATGTTTTTGGAAGCAATGTTGAGTGTACATGGAAACTCAACATACACTAATGCATCATTTTTCAAACGATCATAACTAATTTTTGTATCAAGCGTTTCTCAATGTAGTATAGTGCATTCGATGCGGATTTTTAAGCTGCGTCGATCTGTGTTATCAGATTTGCGCTAGCTTGAAAATGCACCGAGATATCAACTGATATAAGTTCACACTTATATCCTCGATTTTCACCCTGAAGAAATAATTTTTTCGTTGAATAACATTGTCCATCGTCTTTGCCTTGAAAAAAGGAATCTGAAAACATCTACTTTTTGCTAAATTATTTTGAAATTTTTCGAAAAAATTTTTGTCAAAATGTTTTTGGAAGCAATGTTGAGTGTACATGGAAACTCAACATACACTAATGCATCATTTTTCAAACGATCATAACTAATTTTTGTATCAAGCGTTTCTCAATGTAGTATAGTGCATTCGATGCGGATTTTTAAGCTGCGTCGATCTGTGTTATCAGATTTGCGCTAGCTTAAAAATGCACCGAGATATCAACTGATATAAGTTCACACATATATCCTCGATTTTCACCCTGAAGAAATAATTTTTTCGTTGAATAACATTGTCCATCGTCTTTGCCTTGAAAAAAGGAATCTAAAAACATCTACTTTTTGCTAAATTATTTTGAAATTTTTCGAAAAAATTTTTGTCAAAATGTTTTTGGAAGCAATGTTGAGTGTACATGGAAACTCAACATACACTAATGCATCATTTTTCAAACGATCATAACTAATTTTTGTATTTAGCGTTTCTCAATGTAGTATAGTGCATTCGATGCGGATTTGTAAGCTGCGTCGATCTGTGTTATCAGATTTGCGCTAGCTTAAAAATGCACCGAGATATCAACTGATATAAGTTCACACTTATATCCTCGATTTTCACCCTGAAGAATTAATTTTTTCGTTGAATAACATTGTCTATCGTCTTTGCCTTGAAAAATGTAATCTAAAAACATCTACTTTTTGCTAAATTATTTTGAAATTTTTCGAAAAAATTTTTGTCAAAATGTTTTTGGAAGCAATGTTGAGTGTACATGGAAACTCAACATACACTAATGCATCATTTTTCAAACGATCATAACTAATTTTTGTATCAAGCGTTTCTCGATGTAGTATAGTGCATTCGATGCGGATTTGTAAGCTGCGTCGATCTGTGTTATCAGATTTGCGCTAACTTAAAAATGCACCGTGATATCAACTGATATAAGTTCACACTTATATCCTCGATTTTCACCCTGAAGAATCAATTTTTTCGTTGAATAACATTGTCCATCGTCTTCGCCTTGAAAGAAGGAATCTAAAAACATCTACTTTTTGCTACATTATTCTGAAATTTTTCGAAAAAATTTTTGTCAAAATGTTTTTGGAAGCAATGTTGAGTGTACATGGAAACTCAACATACACTAATGCATCATTTTTCAAACGATCATAACTAATTTTTGTATCAAGCGTTTCTCAATGTAGTATAGTGCATTCGATGCGGATTTTTAAGCTGCGTCGATCTGTGTTATCAGATTTGCGCTAGCTTAAAAATGCACCGAGATATCAACTGATATAAGTTCACACTTATATCCTCGATTTTCACCCTGAAGAAATAATTTTTTCGTTGAATAACATTGTCCATCGTCTTTGCCTTGAAAAAAGGAATCTAAAAACATCTACTTTTTGCTAAATTATTTTGAAATTTTTCGAAAAAATTTTTGTCAAAATGTTTTTGGAAGCAATGTTGAGTGTACATGGAAACTCAACATACACTAATGCATCATTTTTCAAACGATCATAACTAATTTTTGTATTAAGCGTTTCTCAATGTAGTGTAGTGCATTCGATGCGGATTTTTAAGCTGCGTCGATCTGTGTTATCAGATTTGCGCTAGCTTGAAAATGCACCGAGATATCAACTGATATAAGTTCACACTTATATCCTCGATTTTCACCCTGAAGAAATAATTTTTTCGTTGAATAACATTGTCCATCGTCTTTGCCTTGAAAAAAGGAATCTGAAAACATCTACTTTTTGCTAAATTATTTTGAAATTTTTCGAAAAAATTTTTGTCAAAATGTTTTTGGAAGCAATGTTGAGTGTACATGGAAACTCAACATACACTAATGCATCATTTTTCAAACGATCATAACTAATTTTTATATTAAGCGTTTCTCAATGTAGTATAGTGCATTCGATGCGGATTTTTAAGCTGCGTCGATCTGTGTTATCAGATTTGCGCTAGCTTAAAAATGCACCGAGATATCAACTGATATAAGTTAACACTTATATCCTCGATTTTCACCCTGAAGAAATAATTTTTTCGTTGAATAACATTGTCCATCGTCTTTGCCTTGAAAAAAGGAATCTAAAAACATCTACTTTTTGCTAAATTATTTTGAAATTTTTCGAAAAAATTTTTGTCAAAATGTTTTTGGAAGCAATGTTGAGTGTACATGGAAACTCAACATACACTAATGCATCATTTTTCAAACGATCATAACTAATTTTTGTATTAAGCGTTTTTCAATGTAGTATAGTGCATTCGATGCGGATTTTTAAGCTGCGTCGATCTGTGTTATCAGATTTGCGCTAGCTTAAAAATGCACCGAGATATCAACTGATATAAGTTCACACATATATCCTCGATTTTCACCCTGAAGAAATAATTTTTTCGTTGAATAACATTGTCCATCGTCTTTGCCTTGAAAAAAGGAATCTAAAAACATCTACTTTTTGCTAAATTATTTTGAAATTTTTCGAAAAAATTTTTGTCAAAATGTTTTTGGAAGCAATGTTGAGTGTACATGGAAACTCAACATACACTAATGCATCATTTTTCAAACGATCATAACTAATTTTTGTATTAAGCGTTTTTCAATGTAGTATAGTGCATTCGATGCGGATTTTTAAGCTGCGTCGATCTGTGTTATCAGATTTGCGCTAGCTTAAAAATGCACCGAGATATCAACTGATATAAGTTCACACATATATCCTCGATTTTCACCCTGAAGAAATAATTTTTTCGTTGAATAACATTGTCCATCGTCTTTGCCTTGAAAAAAGGAATCTAAAAACATCTACTTTTTGCTAAATTATTTTGAAATTTTTCGAAAAAATTTTTGTCAAAATGTTTTTGGAAGCAATGTTGAGTGTACATGGAAACTCAACATACATTAATGCATCATTTTTCAAACGATCATAACTAATTTTTGTATTAAGCGTTTCTCAATGTAGTATAGTGCATTCGATGCGGATTTTAAAGCTGCGTCGATCTGTGTTATCAGATTTGCGCTAGCTTAAAAATGCACCGAGATATCAACTGATATAAGTTCACACTTATATCCTCGATTTTCACCCTGAAGAAATAATTTTTTCGTTGAATAACATTGTCCATCGTCTTTGCCTTGAAAAAAGGAATCTGAAAACATCTACTTTTTGCTAAATTATTTTGAAATTTTTCGAAAAAATTTTTGTCAAAATGTTTTTGGAAGCAATGTTGAGTGTACATGGAAACTCAACATACACTAATGCATCATTTTTCAAACGATCATAACTAATTTTTGTATTAAGCGTTTCTCAATGTAGTATAGTGCATTCGATGCGGATTTTTAAGCTGCGTCGATCTGTGTTATCAGATTTGCGCTAGCTTAAAAATGCACCGAGATATCAACTGATATAAGTTAACACTTATATCCTCGATTTTCACCCTGAAGAAATAATTTTTTCGTTGAATAACATTGTCCATCGTCTTTGCCTTGAAAAAAGGAATCTAAAAACATCTACTTTTTGCTAAATTATTTTGAAATTTTTCGAAAAAATTTTTGTCAAAATGTTTTTGGAAGCAATGTTGAGTGTACATGGAAACTCAACATACACTAATGCATCATTTTTCAAACGATCATAACTAATTTTTGTATTAAGCGTTTCTCAATGTAGTATAGTGCATTCGATGCGGATTTTAAAGCTGCGTCGATCTGTGTTATCAGATTTGCGCTAGCTTAAAAATGCACCGAGATATCAACTGATATAAGTTCACACTTATATCCTCGATTTTCACCCTGAAGAAATAATTTTTTCGTTGAATAACATTGTCCATCGTCTTTGCCTTGAAAAAAGGAATCTGAAAACATCTACTTTTTGCTAAATTATTTTGAAATTTTTCGAAAAAATTTTTGTCAAAATGTTTTTGGAAGCAATGTTGAGTGTACATGGAAACTCAACATACACTAATGCATCATTTTTCAAACGATCATAACTAATTTTTGTATTAAGCGTTTCTCAATGTAGTATAGTGCATTCGATGCGGATTTTTAAGCTGCGTCGATCTGTGTTATCAGATTTGCGCTAGCTTAAAAATGCACCGAGATATCAACTGATATAAGTTAACACTTATATCCTCGATTTTCACCCTGAAGAAATAATTTTTTCGTTGAATAACATTGTCCATCGTCTTTGCCTTGAAAAAAGGAATCTAAAAACATCTACGTTTTGCTAAATTATTTTGAAATTTTTCGAAAAAATTTTTGTCAAAATGTTTTTGGAAGCAATGTTGAGTGTACATGGAAACTCAACATACACTAATGCATCATTTTTCAAACGATCATAACTAAATTTTGTATTAAGCGTTTTTCAATGTAGTATAGTGCATTCGATGCGGATTTTTAAGCTGCGTCGATCTGTGTTATCAGATTTGCGCTAGCTTAAAAATGCACCGAGATATCAACTGATATAAGTTCACACATATATCCTCGATTTTCACCCTGAAGAAATAATTTTTTCGTTGAATAACATTGTCCATCGTCTTTGCCTTGAAAAAAGGAATCTAAAAACATCTACTTTTTGCTAAATTATTTTGAAATTTTTCGAAAAAATTTTTGTCAAAATGTTTTTGGAAGCAATGTTGAGTGTACATGGAAACTCAACATACACTAATGCATCATTTTTCAAACGATCATAACTAATTTTTGTATTAAGCGTTTCTCAATGTAGTATAGTGCATTCGTTGCGGATTTTTAAGCTGCGTCGATCTGTGTTATCAGATTTGCGCTAGCTTAAAAATGCACCGAGATATCAACTGATATAAGTTCACACTTATATCCTCGATTTTCACCCTGAAGAAATAATTTTTTCGTTGAATAACATTGTCCATCGTCTTTGCCTTGAAAAAAGGAATCTAAAAACATCTACTTTTTGCTAAATTATTTTGAAATTTTTCGAAAAAATTTTTGTCAAAATGTTTTTGGAAGCAATGTTGAGTGTACATGGAAACTCAACATACACTAATGCATCATTTTTCAAACGATCATAACTAATTTTTGTATTAAGCGTTTCTCAATGTAGTATAGTGCATTCGATGCGGATTTTTAAGCTGCGTCGATCTGTGTTATCAGATTTGCGCTAGCTTAAAAATGCACAGAGATATCAACTGATATAAGTTAACACTTATATCCTCGATTTTCACCCTGAAGAAATAATTTTTTCGTTGAATAACATTGTCCATCGTCTTTGCCTTGAAAAAAGGAATCTAAAAACATCTACTTTTTGCTAAATTATTTTGAAATTTTTCGAAAAAATTTTTGTCAAAATGTTTTTGGAAGCAATGTTGAGTGTACATGGAAACTCAACATACACTAATGCATCATTTTTCAAACGATCATAACTAATTTTTGTATTAAGCGTTTCTCAATGTAGTATAGTGCATTCGATGCGGATTTTTAAGCTGCGTCGATCTGTGTTATCAGATTTGCGCTAGCTTAAAAATGCACAGAGATATCAACTGATATAAGTTAACACTTATATCCTCGATTTTCACCCTGAAGAAATAATTTTTTCGTTGAATAACATTGTCCATCGTCTTTGCCTTGAAAAAAGGAATCTAAAAACATTTACTTTTTGCTAAATTATTTTGAAATTTTTCGAAAAAATTTTTGTCAAAATGTTTTTGGAAGCAATGTTGAGTGTACATGGAAACTCAACATACACTAATGCATCATTTTTCAAACGATCATAACTAATTTTTGTATTAAGCGTTTCTCAATGTAGTATAGTGCATTCGATGCGGATTTTTAAGCTGCGTCGATCTGTGTTATCAGATTTGCGCTAGCTTAAAAATGCACCGAGATATCAACTGATATAAGTTAACACTTATATCCTCGATTTTCACCCTGAAGAAATAATTTTTTCGTTGAATAACATTGTTCATCGTCTTTGCCTTGAAAAAAGGAATCTAAAAACATCTACTTTTTGCTAAATTATTTTGAAATTTTTCGAAAAAATTTTTGTCAAAATGTTTTTGGAAGCAATGTTGAGTGTACATGGAAACTCAACATACACTAATGCATCATTTTTCAAACGATCATAACTAATTTTTGTATCAAGCGTTTCTCAATGTAGCATAGTGCATTCGATGCGGATTTTTAAGCTGCGTCGATCTGTCTTATCAGATTTGCGCTAGCTTAAAAATGCACCGAGATATCAACTGATATAAGTTCACACTCATATCCTCGATTTTCACACTGAAGAATTAATTTTTTCGTTGAATAACATTGTCTATCGTCTTTGCCTTGAAAAATGGAATCTAAAAACATCTACTTTTTGCTAAATTATTTTGAAATTTTTCGAAAAAATTTTTGTCAAAATGTTTTTGGAAGCAATGTTGAGTGTACATGGAAACTCAACATACACTAATGCATCATTTTTCAAACGATCATAACTTATTTTTGTATCGAGCGTTTCTCAATGTAGTATAGTGCATTCGATGCGGATTTTTAAGCTGCGTCGATCTGTCTTATCAGATTTGCGCTAGCTTAAAAATGCACCGAGATATCAACTGATATAAGTTCACACTTATATCCTCGATTTTCACCCTGAAGAAATAATTTTTTCGTTGAATAACATTGTCCATCGTCTTTGCCTTGAAAAAAGGAATCTAAAAACATCTACTTTTTGCTAAATTATTTTGAAATTTTTCGAAAAAATTTTTGTCAAAATGTTTTTGGAAGCAATGTTGAGTGTACATGGAAACTCAACATACACTAATGCATCATTTTTCAAACGATCATAACTAATTTTTGTATTAAGCGTTTCTCAATGTAGTATAGTGCATTCGATGCGGATTTTTAAGCTGCGTCGATCTGTGTTATCAGATTTGCGCTAGCTTAAAAATGCACCGAGATATCAACTGATATAAGTTAACACTTATATCCTCGATTTTCACCCTGAAGAAATAATTTTTTCGTTGAATAACATTGTTCATCGTCTTTGCCTTGAAAAAAGGAATCTAAAAACATCTACTTTTTGCTAAATTATTTTGAAATTTTTCGAAAAAATTTTTGTCAAAATGTTTTTGGAAGCAATGTTGAGTGTACATGGAAACTCAACATACACTAATGCATCATTTTTCAAACGATCATAACTAATTTTTGTATCAAGCGTTTCTCAATGTAGTATAGTGCATTCGATGCGGATTTTTAAGCTGCGTCGATCTGTCTTATCAGATTTGCGCTAGCTTAAAAATGCACCGAGATATCAACTGATATAAGTTCACACTCATATCCTCGATTTTCACACTGAAGAATTAATTTTTTCGTTGAATAACATTGTCTATCGTCTTTGCCTTGAAAAATGGAATCTAAAAACATCTACTTTTTGCTAAATTATTTTGAAATTTTTCGAAAAAATTTTTGTCAAAATGTTTTTGGAAGCAATGTTGAGTGTACATGGAAACTCAACATACACTAATGCATCATTTTTCAAACGATCATAACTTATTTTTGTATCGAGCGTTTCTCAATGTAGTATAGTGCATTCGATGCGGATTTTTAAGCTGCGTCGATCTGTCTTATCAGATTTGCGCTAGCTTAAAAATGCACCGAGATATCAACTGATATAAGTTCACACTTATATCCTCGATTTTCACCCTGAAGAAATAATTTTTTCGTTGAATAACATTGTCCATCGTCTTTGCCTTGAAAAAAGGAATCTAAAAACATCTACTTTTTGCTAAATTATTTTGAAATTTTTCGAAAAAATTTTTGTCAAAATGTTTTTGGAAGCAATGTTGAGTGTACATGGAAACTCAACATACACTAATGCATCATTTTTCAAACGATCATAACTTATTTTTGTATCGAGCGTTTCTCAATGTAGTATAGTGCATTCGATGCGGATTTTTAAGCTGCGTCGATCTGTCTTATCAGATTTGCGCTAGCTTAAAAATGCACCGAGATATCAACTGATATAAGTTCACACTTATATCCTCGATTTTCACCCTGAAGAAATAATTTTTTCGTTGAATAACATTGTCCATCGTCTTTGCCTTGAAAAAAGGAATCTAAAAACATCTACTTTTTGCTAAATTATTTTGAAATTTTTCGAAAAAATTTTTGTCAAAATGTTTTTGGAAGCAATGTTGAGTGTACATGGAAACTCAACATACACTAATGCATCATTTTTCAAACGATCATAACTAATTTTTGTATCAAGCGTTTCTCAATGTAGTATAGTGCATTCGATGCGGATTTTTAAGCTGCGTCGATCTGTGTTATCAGATTTGCGCTAGCTTAAAAATGCACCGAGATATCAACTGATATAAGTTAACACTTATATCCTCGATTTTCACCCTGAAGAAATAATTTTTTCGTTGAATAACATTGTTCATCGTCTTTGCCTTGAAAAAAGGAATCTAAAAACATCTACTTTTTGCTAAATTATTTTGAAATTTTTCGAAAAAATTTTTGTCAAAATGTTTTTGGAAGCAATGTTGAGTGTACATGGAAACTCAACATACACTAATGCATCATTTTTCAAACGATCATAACTAATTTTTGTATCAAGCGTTTCTCAATGTAGTATAGTGCATTCGATGCGGATTTTTAAGCTGCGTCGATCTGTCTTATCAGATTTGCGCTAGCTTAAAAATGCACCGAGATATCAACTGATATAAGTTCACACTCATATCCTCGATTTTCACACTGAAGAATTAATTTTTTCGTTGAATAACATTGTCTATCGTCTTTGCCTTGAAAAATGGAATCTAAAAACATCTACTTTTTGCTAAATTATTTTGAAATTTTTCGAAAAAATTTTTGTCAAAATGTTTTTGGAAGCAATGTTGAGTGTACATGGAAACTCAACATACACTAATGCATCATTTTTCAAACGATCATAACTTATTTTTGTATCGAGCGTTTCTCAATGTAGTATAGTGCATTCGATGCGGATTTTTAAGCTGCGTCGATCTGTCTTATCAGATTTGCGCTAGCTTAAAAATGCACCGAGATATCAACTGATATAAGTTCACACTTATATCCTCGATTTTCACCCTGAAGAAATAATTTTTTCGTTGAATAACATTGTCCATCGTCTTTGCCTTGAAAAAAGGAATCTAAAAACATCTACTTTTTGCTAAATTATTTTGAAATTTTTCGAAAAAATTTTTGTCAAAATGTTTTTGGAAGCAATGTTGAGTGTACATGGAAACTCAACATACACTAATGCATCATTTTTCAAACGATCATAACTAATTTTTGTATTAAGCGTTTCTCAATGTAGTATAGTGCATTCGATGCGGATTTTTAAGCTGCGTCGATCTGTGTTATCAGATTTGCGCTAGCTTAAAAATGCACCGAGATATCAACTGATATAAGTTAACACTTATATCCTCGATTTTCACCCTGAAGAAATAATTTTTTCGTTGAATAACATTGTTCATCGTCTTTGCCTTGAAAAAAGGAATCTAAAAACATCTACTTTTTGCTAAATTATTTTGAAATTTTTCGAAAAAATTTTTGTCAAAATGTTTTTGGAAGCAATGTTGAGTGTACATGGAAACTCAACATACACTAATGCATCATTTTTCAAACGATCATAACTAATTTTTGTATCAAGCGTTTCTCAATGTAGTATAGTGCATTCGATGCGGATTTTTAAGCTGCGTCGATCTGTCTTATCAGATTTGCGCTAGCTTAAAAATGCACCGAGATATCAACTGATATAAGTTCACACTCATATCCTCGATTTTCACACTGAAGAATTAATTTTTTCGTTGAATAACATTGTCTATCGTCTTTGCCTTGAAAAATGGAATCTAAAAACATCTACTTTTTGCTAAATTATTTTGAAATTTTTCGAAAAAATTTTTGTCAAAATGTTTTTGGAAGCAATGTTGAGTGTACATGGAAACTCAACATACACTAATGCATCATTTTTCAAACGATCATAACTAATTTTTGTATCAAGCGTTTCTCAATGTAGTATAGTGCATTCGATGCGGATTTTTAAGCTGCGTCGATCTGTCTTATCAGATTTGCGCTAGCTTAAAAATGCACCGAGATATCAACTGATATAAGTTCACACTCATATCCTCGATTTTCACACTGAAGAATTAATTTTTTCGTTGAATAACATTGTCTATCGTCTTTGCCTTGAAAAATGGAATCTAAAAACATCTACTTTTTGCTAAATTATTTTGAAATTTTTCGAAAAAATTTTTGTCAAAATGTTTTTGGAAGCAATGTTGAGTGTACATGGAAACTCAACATACACTAATGCATCATTTTTCAAACGATCATAACTTATTTTTGTATCGAGCGTTTCTCAATGTAGTATAGTGCATTCGATGCGGATTTTTAAGCTGCGTCGATCTGTCTTATCAGATTTGCGCTAGCTTAAAAATGCACCGAGATATCAACTGATATAAGTTCACACTCATATCCTCGATTTTCACACTGAAGAATTAATTTTTTCGTTGAATAACATTGTCTATCTCTTTGCCTTGAAAAAAGGAATCTAAAAACATCTACTTTTTGCTAAATTATTTTGAAATTTTTCGAAAAAATTTTTGTCAAAATGTTTTTGGAAGCAATGTTGAGTGTACATGGAAACTCAACATACACTAATGCATCATTTTTCAAACGATCATAACTAATTTTTGTATCAAGCGTTTCTCAATGTAGTATAGTGCATTCGATGCGGATTTTTAAGCTGCGTCGATCTGTCTTATCAGATTTGCGCTAGCTTAAAAATGCACCGAGATATCAACTGATATAAGTTCACACTCATATCCTCGATTTTCACACTGAAGAATTAATTTTTTCGTTGAATAACATTGTCTATCGTCTTTGCCTTGAAAAATGGAATCTAAAAACATCTACTTTTTGCTAAATTATTTTGAAATTTTTCGAAAAAATTTTTGTCAAAATGTTTTTGGAAGCAATGTTGAGTGTACATGGAAACTCAACATACACTAATGCATCATTTTTCAAACGATCATAACTTATTTTTGTATCGAGCGTTTCTCAATGTAGTATAGTGCATTCGATGCGGATTTTTAAGCTGCGTCGATCTGTCTTATCAGATTTGCGCTAGCTTAAAAATGCACCGAGATATCAACTGATATAAGTTCACACTTATATCCTCGATTTTCACCCTGAAGAAATAATTTTTTCGTTGAATAACATTGTCCATCGTCTTTGCCTTGAAAAAAGGAATCTAAAAACATCTACTTTTTGCTAAATTATTTTGAAATTTTTCGAAAAAATTTTTGTCAAAATGTTTTTGGAAGCAATGTTGAGTGTACATGGAAACTCAACATACACTAATGCATCATTTTTCAAACGATCATAACTAATTTTTGTATTAAGCGTTTCTCAATGTAGTATAGTGCATTCGATGCGGATTTTTAAGCTGCGTCGATCTGTCTTATCAGATTTGCGCTAGCTTAAAAATGCACCGAGATATCAACTGATATAAGTTCACACTCATATCCTCGATTTTCACACTGAAGAATTAATTTTTTCGTTGAATAACATTGTCTATCGTCTTTGCCTTGAAAAATGGAATCTAAAAACATCTACTTTTTGCTAAATTATTTTGAAATTTTTCGAAAAAATTTTTGTCAAAATGTTTTTGGAAGCAATGTTGAGTGTACATGGAAACTCAACATACACTAATGCATCATTTTTCAAACGATCATAACTAATTTTTGTATCAAGCGTTTCTCAATGTAGTATAGTGCATTCGATGCGGATTTTTAAGCTGCGTCGATCTGTCTTATCAGATTTGCGCTAGCTTAAAAATGCACCGAGATATCAACTGATATAAGTTCACACTCATATCCTCGATTTTCACACTGAAGAATTAATTTTTTCGTTGAATAACATTGTCTATCGTCTTTGCCTTGAAAAATGGAATCTAAAAACATCTACTTTTTGCTAAATTATTTTGAAATTTTTCGAAAAAATTTTTGTCAAAATGTTTTTGGAAGCAATGTTGAGTGTACATGGAAACTCAACATACACTAATGCATCATTTTTCAAACGATCATAACTAATTTTTGTATCAAGCGTTTCTCAATGTAGTATAGTGCATTCGATGCGGATTTTTAAGCTGCGTCGATCTGTCTTATCAGATTTGCGCTAGCTTAAAAATGCACCGAGATATCAACTGATATAAGTTCACACTCATATCCTCGATTTTCACACTGAAGAATTAATTTTTTCGTTGAATAACATTGTCTATCGTCTTTGCCTTGAAAAATGGAATCTAAAAACATCTACTTTTTGCTAAATTATTTTGAAATTTTTCGAAAAAATTTTTGTCAAAATGTTTTTGGAAGCAATGTTGAGTGTACATGGAAACTCAACATACACTAATGCATCATTTTTCAAACGATCATAACTAATTTTTGTATCAAGCGTTTCTCAATGTAGTATAGTGCATTCGATGCGGATTTTTAAGCTGCGTCGATCTGTCTTATCAGATTTGCGCTAGCTTAAAAATGCACCGAGATATCAACTGATATAAGTTCACACTCATATCCTCGATTTTCACACTGAAGAATTAATTTTTTCGTTGAATAACATTGTCTATCGTCTTTGCCTTGAAAAATGGAATCTAAAAACTTCTACTTTTTGCTAAATTATTTTGAAATTTTTCGAAAAAATTTTTGTCAAAATGTTTTTGGAAGCAATGTTGAGTGTACATGGAAACTCAACATACACTAATGCATCATTTTTCAAACGATCATAACTTATTTTTGTATCGAGCGTTTCTCAATGTAGTATAGTGCATTCGATGCGGATTTTTAAGCTGCGTCGATCTGTGTTATCAGATTTGCGCTAGCTTAAAAATGCACCGAGATATCAACTGATATAAGTTCACACTTATATCCTCGATTTTCACCCTGAAGAAATAATTTTTTCGTTGAATAACATTGTCCATCGTCTTTGCCTTGAAAAAAGGAATCTAAAAACATCTACTTTTTGCTAAATTATTTTGAAATTTTTCGAAAAAATTTTTGTCAAAATGTTTTTGGAAGCAATGTTGAGTGTACATGGAAACTCAACATACACTAATGCATCATTTTTCAAACGATCATAACTAATTTTTGTATTAAGCGTTTCTCAATGTAGTATAGTGCATTCGATGCGGATTTTTAAGCTGCGTCGATCTGTGTTATCAGATTTGCGCTAGCTTAAAAATGCACCGAGATATCAACTGATATAAGTTAACACTTATATCCTCGATTTTCACCCTGAAGAAATAATTTTTTCGTTGAATAACATTGTTCATCGTCTTTGCCTTGAAAAAAGGAATCTAAAAACATCTACTTTTTGCTAAATTATTTTGAAATTTTTCGAAAAAATTTTTGTCAAAATGTTTTTGGAAGCAATGTTGAGTGTACATGGAAACTCAACATACACTAATGCATCATTTTTCAAACGATCATAACTAATTTTTGTATCAAGCGTTTCTCAATGTAGTATAGTGCATTCGATGCGGATTTTTAAGCTGCGTCGATCTGTCTTATCAGATTTGCGCTAGCTTAAAAATGCACCGAGATATCAACTGATATAAGTTCACACTCATATCCTCGATTTTCACACTGAAGAATTAATTTTTTCGTTGAATAACATTGTCTATCGTCTTTGCCTTGAAAAATGGAATCTAAAAACATCTACTTTTTGCTAAATTATTTTGAAATTTTTCGAAAAAATTTTTGTCAAAATGTTTTTGGAAGCAATGTTGAGTGTACATGGAAACTCAACATACACTAATGCATCATTTTTCAAACGATCATAACTAATTTTTGTATCAAGCGTTTCTCAATGTAGTATAGTGCATTCGATGCGGATTTTTAAGCTGCGTCGATCTGTCTTATCAGATTTGCGCTAGCTTAAAAATGCACCGAGATATCAACTGATATAAGTTCACACTCATATCCTCGATTTTCACACTGAAGAATTAATTTTTTCGTTGAATAACATTGTCTATCGTCTTTGCCTTGAAAAATGGAATCTAAAAACATCTACTTTTTGCTAAATTATTTTGAAATTTTTCGAAAAAATTTTTGTCAAAATGTTTTTGGAAGCAATGTTGAGTGTACATGGAAACTCAACATACACTAATGCATCATTTTTCAAACGATCATAACTTATTTTTGTATCGAGCGTTTCTCAATGTAGTATAGTGCATTCGATGCGGATTTTTAAGCTGCGTCGATCTGTCTTATCAGATTTGCGCTAGCTTAAAAATGCACCGAGATATCAACTGATATAAGTTCACACTCATATCCTCGATTTTCACACTGAAGAATTAATTTTTTCGTTGAATAACATTGTCTATCTCTTTGCCTTGAAAAATGGAATCTAAAAACATCTACTTTTTGCTAAATTATTTTGAAATTTTTCGAAAAAATTTTTGTCAAAATGTTTTTGGAAGCAATGTTGAGTGTACATGGAAACTCAACATACACTAATGCATCATTTTTCAAACGATCATAACTTATTTTTGTATCGAGCGTTTCTCAATGTAGTATAGTGCATTCGATGCGGATTTTTAAGCTGCGTCGATCTGTCTTATCAGATTTGCGCTAGCTTAAAAATGCACCGAGATATCAACTGATATAAGTTCACACTTATATCCTCGATTTTCACCCTGAAGAAATAATTTTTTCGTTGAATAACATTGTCCATCGTCTTTGCCTTGAAAAAAGGAATCTAAAAACATCTACTTTTTGCTAAATTATTTTGAAATTTTTCGAAAAAATTTTTGTCAAAATGTTTTTGGAAGCAATGTTGAGTGTACATGGAAACTCAACATACACTAATGCATCATTTTTCAAACGATCATAACTAATTTTTGTATTAAGCGTTTCTCAATGTAGTATAGTGCATTCGATGCGGATTTTTAAGCTGCGTCGATCTGTGTTATCAGATTTGCGCTAGCTTAAAAATGCACCGAGATATCAACTGATATAAGTTAACACTTATATCCTCGATTTTCACCCTGAAGAAATAATTTTTTCGTTGAATAACATTGTTCATCGTCTTTGCCTTGAAAAAAGGAATCTAAAAACATCTACTTTTTGCTAAATTATTTTGAAATTTTTCGAAAAAATTTTTGTCAAAATGTTTTTGGAAGCAATGTTGAGTGTACATGGAAACTCAACATACACTAATGCATCATTTTTCAAACGATCATAACTAATTTTTGTATTAAGCGTTTCTCAATGTAGTATAGTGCATTCGATGCGGATTTTTAAGCTGCGTCGATCTGTGTTATCAGATTTGCGCTAGCTTAAAAATGCACCGAGATATCAACTGATATAAGTTAACACTTATATCCTCGATTTTCACCCTGAAGAAATAATTTTTTCGTTGAATAACATTGTTCATCGTCTTTGCCTTGAAAAAAGGAATCTAAAAACATCTACTTTTTGCTAAATTATTTTGAAATTTTTCGAAAAAATTTTTGTCAAAATGTTTTTGGAAGCAATGTTGAGTGTACATGGAAACTCAACATACACTAATGCATCATTTTTCAAACGATCATAACTTATTTTTGTATCAAGCGTTTCTCAATGTAGTATAGTGCATTCGATGCGGATTTTTAAGCTGCGTCGATCTGTCTTATCAGATTTGCGCTAGCTTAAAAATGCACCGAGATATCAACTGATATAAGTTAACACTCATATCCTCGATTTTCACACTGAAGAATTAATTTTTTCGTTGAATAACATTGTCTATCGTCTTTGCCTTGAAAAATGGAATTTAAAAACATCTACTTTTTGCTAAATTATTTTGAAATTTTTCGAAAAAATTTTTGTCAAAATGTTTTTGGAAGCAATGTTGAGTGTACATGGAAACTCAACATACACTAATGCATCATTTTTCAAACGATCATAACTTATTTTTGTATCAAGCGTTTCTCAATGTAGTATAGTGCATTCGATGCGGATTTTTAAGCTGCGTCGATCTGTCTTATCAGATTTGCGCTAGCTTAAAAATGCACCGAGATATCAACTGATATAAGTTCACACTTATATCCTCGATTTTCACCCTGAAGAAATAATTTTTTCGTTGAATAACATTGTCCATCGTCTTTGCCTTGAAAAAAGGAATCTAAAAACATCTACTTTTTGCTAAATTATTTTGAAATTTTTCAAAAAAATTTTTGTCAAAATGTTTTTGGAAGCAATGTTGAGTGTACATGGAAACTCAACATACACTAATGCATCATTTTTCAAACGATCATAACTAATTTTTGTATTAAGCGTTTCTCAATGTAGTATAGTGCATTCGATGCGGATTTTTAAGCTGCGTCGATCTGTCTTATCAGATTTGCGCTAGCTTAAAAATGCACCGAGATATCAACTGATATAAGTTAACACTCATATCCTCGATTTTCACACTGAAGAATTAATTTTTTCGTTGAATAACATTGTCTATCGTCTTTGCCTTGAAAAATGGAATCTAAAAACATCTACTTTTTGCTAAATTATTTTGAAATTTTTCGAAAAAATTTTTGTCAAAATGTTTTTGGAAGCAATGTTGAGTGTACATGGAAACTCAACATACACTAATGCATCATTTTTCAAACGATCATAACTTATTTTTGTATCAAGCGTTTCTCAATGTAGTATAGTGCATTCGATGCGGATTTTTAAGCTGCGTCGATCTGTCTTATCAGATTTGCGCTAGCTTAAAAATGCACCGAGATATCAACTGATATAAGTTAACACTTATATCCTCGATTTTCACCCTGAAGAAATAATTTTTTCGTTGAATAACATTGTCCATCGTCTTTGCCTTGAAAAAAGGAATCTAAAAACATCTACTTTTTGCTAAATTATTTTGAAATTTTTCGAAAAAATTTTTGTCAAAATGTTTTTGGAAGCAATGTTGAGTGTACATGGAAACTCAACATACACTAATGCATCATTTTTCAAACGATCATAACTAATTTTTGTATTAAGCGTTTCTCAATGTAGTATAGTGCATTCGATGCGGATTTTTAAGCTGCGTCGATCTGTGTTATCAGATTTGCGCTAGCTTAAAAATGCACCGAGATATCAACTGATATAAGTTAACACTTATATCCTCGATTTTCACCCTGAAGAAATAATTTTTTCGTTGAATAACATTGTCCATCGTCTTTGCCTTGAAAAAAGGAATCTAAAAACATCTACTTTTTGCTAAATTATTTTGAAATTTTTCGAAAAAATTTTTGTCAAAATGTTTTTGGAAGCAATGTTGAGTGTACATGGAAACTCAACATACACTAATGCATCATTTTTCAAACGATCATAACTAATTTTTGTATCAAGCGTTTCTCAATGTAGTATAGTGCATTCGATGCGGATTTTTAAGCTGCGTCGATCTGTCTTATCAGATTTGCGCTAGCTTAAAAATGCACCGAGATATCAACTGATATAAGTTCACACTCATATCCTCGATTTTCACACTGAAGAATTAATTTTTTCGTTGAATAACATTGTCTATCGTCTTTGCCTTGAAAAATGGAATCTAAAAACATCTACTTTTTGCTAAATTATTTTGAAATTTTTCGAAAAAATTTTTGTCAAAATGTTTTTGGAAGCAATGTTGAGTGTACATGGAAACTCAACATACACTAATGCATCATTTTTCAAACGATCATAACTAATTTTTGTATTAAGCGTTTCTCAATGTAGTATAGTGCATTCGATGCGGATTTTTAAGCTGCGTCGATCTGTGTTATCAGATTTGCGCTAGCTTAAAAATGCACCGAGATATCAACTGATATAAGTTCACACTTATATCCTCGATTTTCACCCTGAAGAAATAATTTTTTCGTTGAATAACATTGTCCATCGTCTTTGCCTTGAAAAAAGGAATCTAAAAACATCTACTTTTTGCTAAATTATTTTGAAATTTTTCGAAAAAATTTTTGTCAAAATGTTTTTGGAAGCAATGTTGAGTGTACATGGAAACTCAACATACACTAATGCATCATTTTTCAAACGATCATAACTAATTTTTGTATTAAGCGTTTCTTAATGTAGTATAGTGCATTCGATGCGGATTTTTAAGCTGCGTCGATCTGTGTTATCAGATTTGCGCTAGCTTAAAAATGCACCGAGATATCAACTGATATAAGTTCACACT
Organism: Auanema rhodensis; assembly: GCA_964057225.1. Classification (NCBI taxonomy): domain Eukaryota; kingdom Metazoa; phylum Nematoda; class Chromadorea; order Rhabditida; family Rhabditidae; genus Auanema; species Auanema rhodense. Next base: position 1,637,472 of record OZ059895.1, read on the forward strand.
TATATCCTCGATTTTCACACTGAAGAATTAATTTTTTCGTTGAATAACATTGTCTATCGTCTTTGCCTTGAAAAAAGGAATCTAAAAACATCTACTTTTTGCTAAATTATTTTGAAATTTTTCGAAAAAATTTTTGTCAAAATGTTTTTGGAAGCAATGTTGAGTGTACATGGAAACTCAACATACACTAATGCATCATTTTTCAAACGATCATAACTAATTTTTGTATTAAGCGTTTCTCAATGTAGTATAGTGCATTCGATGCGGATTTTTAAGCTGCGTCGATCTGTGTTATCAGATTTGCGCTAGCTTAAAAATGCACCGAGATATCAACTGATGTAAGTTCACACTTATATCCTCGATTTTCACCCTGAAGAAATAATTTTTTCGTTGAATAACATTGTCTATCGTCTTTGCCTTGAAAAATGGAATCTAAAAACATCTACTTTTTGCTAAATTATTCTGAAATTTTTCGAAACAATTTTTGTCAAAATGTTTTTGGAAGCAATGTTGAGTGTACATGGAAACTCAACATACACTAATGCATCATTTTTCAAACGATCATAACTAATTTTTGTATTAAGCGTTTCTCAATGTAGTATAATGCATTCGATGCGGATTTTTAAGCTGCGTCGATCTGTCTTATCAGATTTGCGCTAGCTTAAAAATGCACCGAGATATCAACTGATATAAGTTAACACTTATATCCTCGATTTTCACCCTGAAGAAATAATTTTTTCGTTGAATAACATTGTCTATCGTCTTTGCCTTGAAAAATGGAATCTAAAAACATCTACTTTTTGCTAAATTATTTTGAAATTTTTCGAAAAAATTTTTGTCAAAATGTTTTTGGAAGCAATGTTGAGTGTACATGGAAACTCAACATACACTAATGCATCATTTTTCAAACGATCATAACTTATTTTTGTATCAAGCGTTTCTCAATGTAGTATAGTGCATTCGATGCGGATTTTTAAGCTGCGTCGATCTGTCTTATCAGATTTGCGCTAGCTTAAAAATGCACCGAGATATCAACTGATATAAGTTAACACTTATATCCTCGATTTTCACCCTGAAGAATTAATTTTTTCGTTGAATAACATTGTCCATCGTCTTTGCCTTGAAAAATGGAATCTAAAAACATCTACTTTATGCTAAATTATTTTGAAATTTTTCGAAAAAATTTTTGTCAAAATGTTTTTGGAAGCAATGTTGAGTGTACATGGAAACTCAACATACACTAATGCATCATTTTTCAAACGATCATAACTAATTTTTGTATCAAGCGTTTCTCAATGTAGTATAGTGCATTCGATGCGGATTTTTAAGCTGCGTCGATCTGTCTTATCAGATTTGCGCTAGCTTAAAAATGCACCGAGATATCAACTGATATAAGTTAACACTCATATCCTCGATTTTCACACTGAAGAATTAATTTTTTCGTTGAATAACATTGTCTATCGTCTTTGCCTTGAAAAATGGAATCTAAAAACATCTACTTTTTGCTAAATTATTTTGAAATTTTTCGAAAAAATTTTTGTCAAAATGTTTTTGGAAGCAATGTTGAGTGTACATGGAAACTCAACATACACTAATGCATCATTTTTCAAACGATCATAACTTATTTTTGTATCAAACGTTTCTCAATGTAGTATAGTGCATTCGATGCGGATTTTTAAGCTGCGTCGATCTGTCTTATCAGATTTGCGCTAGCTTAAAAATGCACCGAGATATCAACTGATATAAGTTCACACTTATATCCTCGATTTTCACCCTGAAGAAATAATTTTTTCGTTGAATAACATTGTCCATCGTCTTTGCCTTGAAAAAAGGAATCTAAAAACATCTACTTTTTGCTAAATTATTTTGAAATTTTTCGAAAAAATTTTTGTCAAAATGTTTTTGGAAGCAATGTTGAGTGTACATGGAAACTCAACATACACTAATGCATCATTTTTCAAACGATCATAACTAATTTTTGTATTAAGCGTTTCTCAATGTAGTATAGTGCATTCGATGCGGATTTTTAAGCTGCGTCGATCTGTGTTATCAGATTTGCGCTAGCTTGAAAATGCACCGAGATATCAACTGATATAAGTTCACACTTATATCCTCGATTTTCACCCTGAAGAATTAATTTTTTCGTTGAATAACATTGTCTATCGTCTTTGCCTTGAAAAAAGGAATCTAAAAACATCTACTTTTTGCTAAATTATTTTGAAATTTTTCGAAAAAATTTTTGTCAAAATGTTTTTGGAAGCAATGTTGAGTGTACATGGAAACTCAACATACACTAATGCATCATTTTTCAAACGATCATAACTAATTTTTGTATTAAGCGTTTCTCAATGTAGTATAGTGCATTCGATGCGGATTTTTAAGCTGCGTCGATCTGTGTTATCAGATTTGCGCTAGCTTAAAAATGCACCGAGATATCAACTGATATAAGTTAACACTTATATCCTCGATTTTCACCCTGAAGAAATAATTTTTTCGTTGAATAACATTGTCCATCGTCTTTGCCTTGAAAAAAGGAATCTAAAAACATCTACTTTTTGCTAAATTATTTTGAAATTTTTCGAAAAAATTTTTGTCAAAATGTTTTTGGAAGCAATGTTGAGTGTACATGGAAACTCAACATACACTAATGCATCATTTTTCAAACGATCATAACTAATTTTTGTATTAAGCGTTTCTCAATGTAGTATAGTGCATTCGATGCGGATTTTTAAGCTGCGTCGATCTGTGTTATCAGATTTGCGCTAGCTTAAAAATGCACCGAGATATCAACTGATATAAGTTAACACTTATATCCTCGATTTTCACCCTGAAGAAATAATTTTTTCGTTGAATAACATTGTCCATCGTCTTTGCCTTGAAAAAAGGAATCTAAAAACATCTACTTTTTGCTAAATTATTTTGAAATTTTTCGAAAAAATTTTTGTCAAAATGTTTTTGGAAGCAATGTTGAGTGTACATGGAAACTCAACATACACTAATGCATCATTTTTCAAACGATCATAACTAATTTTTGTATCAAGCGTTTCTCAATGTAGTATAGTGCATTCGATGCGGATTTTTAAGCTGCGTCGATCTGTCTTATCAGATTTGCGCTAGCTTAAAAATGCACCGAGATATCAACTGATATAAGTTCACACTCATATCCTCGATTTTCACACTGAAGAATTAATTTTTTCGTTGAATAACATTGTCTATCGTCTTTGCCTTGAAAAATGGAATCTAAAAACATCTACTTTTTGCTAAATTATTTTGAAATTTTTCGAAAAAATTTTTGTCAAAATGTTTTTGGAAGCAATGTTGAGTGTACATGGAAACTCAACATACACTAATGCATCATTTTTCAAACGATCATAACTAATTTTTGTATCAAGCGTTTCTCAATGTAGTATAGTGCATTCGATGCGGATTTTTAAGCTGCGTCGATCTGTCTTATCAGATTTGCGCTAGCTTAAAAATGCACCGAGATATCAACTGATATAAGTTCACACTCATATCCTCGATTTTCACACTGAAGAATTAATTTTTTTGTTGAATAACATTGTCTATCGTCTTTGCCTTGAAAAATGGAATCTAAAAACATCTACTTTTTGCTAAATTATTTTGAAATTTTTCGAAAAAATTTTTGTCAAAATGTTTTTGGAAGCAATGTTGAGTGTACATGGAAACTCAACATACACTAATGCATCATTTTTCAAACGATCATAACTAATTTTTGTATTAAGCGTTTCTCAATGTAGTATAGTGCATTCGATGCGGATTTTTAAGCTGCGTCGATCTGTGTTATCAGATTTGCGCTAGCTTAAAAATGCACCGAGATATCAACTGATATAAGTTCACACTTATATCCTCGATTTTCACCCTGAAGAAATAATTTTTTCGTTGAATAACATTGTCCATCGTCTTTGCCTTGAAAAAAGGAATCTAAAAACATCTACTTTTTGCTAAATTATTTTGAAATTTTTCGAAAAAATTTTTGTCAAAATGTTTTTGGAAGCAATGTTGAGTGTACATGGAAACTCAACATACACTAATGCATCATTTTTCAAACGATCATAACTAATTTTTGTATTAAGCGTTTCTCAATGTAGTATAGTGCATTCGATGCGGATTTTTAAGCTGCGTCGATCTGTGTTATCAGATTTGCGCTAGCTTAAAAATGCACCGAGATATCAACTGATATAAGTTCACACTTATATCCTCGATTTTCACCCTGAAGAAATAATTTTTTCGTTGAATAACATTGTCCATCGTCTTTGCCTTGAAAAAAGGAATCTGAAAACATCTACTTTTTGCTAAATTATTCTGAAATTTTTCGAAAAAATTTTTGTCAAAATGTTTTTGGAAGCAATGTTGAGTGTACATGGAAACTCAACATACACTAATGCATCATTTTTCAAACGATCATAACTAATTTTTGTATTAAGCGTTTCTCAATGTAGTATAGTGCATTCGATGCGGATTTTTAAGCTGCGTCGATCTGTGTTATCAGATTTGCGCTAGCTTAAAAATGCACCGAGATATCAACTGATATAAGTTCACACTTATATCCTCGATTTTCACCCTGAAGAAATAATTTTTTCGTTGAATAACATTGTCCATCGTCTTTGCCTTGAAAAAAGGAATCTAAAAACATCTACTTTTTGCTAAATTATTTTGAAATTTTTCGAAACAATTTTTGTCAAAATGTTTTTGGAAGCAATGTTGAGTGTACATGGAAACTCAACATACACTAATGCATCATTTTTCAAACGATCATAACTTATTTTTGTATCAAGCGTTTCTCAATGTAGTATAGTGCATTCGATGCGGATTTTTAAGCTGCGTCGATCTGTGTTATCAGATTTGCGCTAGCTTAAAAATGCACCGAGATATCAACTGATATAAGTTCACACTTATATCCTCGATTTTCACCCTGAAGAAATAATTTTTTCGTTGAATAACATTGTCCATCGTCTTTGCCTTGAAAAAAGGAATCTAAAAACATCTACTTTTTGCTAAATTATTTTGAAATTTTTCGAAATAATTTTTGTCAAAATGTTTTTGGAAGCAATGTTGAGTGTACATGGAAACTCAACATACACTAATGCATCATTTTTCAAACGATCATAACTAATTTTTGTATTAAGCGTTTCTCAATGTAGTATAGTGCATTCGATGCGGATTTTTAAGCTGCGTCGATCTGTGTTATCAGATTTGCGCTAGCTTAAAAATGCACCGAGATATCAACTGATATAAGTTCACACTTATATCCTCGATTTTCACACTGAAGAATTAATTTTTTCGTTGAATAACATTGTCTATCGTCTTTGCCTTGAAAAAAGGAATCTAAAAACATCTACTTTTTGCTAAATTATTTTGAAATTTTTCGAAAAAATTTTTGTCAAAATGTTTTTGGAAGCAATGTTGAGTGTACATGGAAACTCAACATACACTAATGCATCATTTTTCAAACGATCATAACTAATTTTTGTATTAAGCGTTTCTCAATGTAGTATAGTGCATTCGATGCGGATTTTTAAGCTGCGTCGATCTGTGTTATCAGATTTGCGCTAGCTTAAAAATGCACCGAGATATCAACTGATATAAGTTCACACTTATATCCTCGATTTTCACCCTGAAGAAATAATTTTTTCGTTGAATAACATTGTCTATCGTCTTTGCCTTGAAAAATGGAATCTAAAAACATCTACTTTTTGCTAAATTATTCTGAAATTTTTCGAAACAATTTTTGTCAAAATGTTTTTGGAAGCAATGTTGAGTGTACATGGAAACTCAACATACACTAATGCATCATTTTTCAAACGATCATAACTAATTTTTGTATTAAGCGTTTCTCAATGTAGTATAATGCATTCGATGCGGATTTTTAAGCTGCGTCGATCTGTCTTATCAGATTTGCGCTAGCTTAAAAATGCACCGAGATATCAACTGATATAAGTTAACACTTATATCCTCGATTTTCACCCTGAAGAAATAATTTTTTCGTTGAATAACATTGTCTATCGTCTTTGCCTTGAAAAATGGAATCTAAAAACATCTACTTTTTGCTAAATTATTTTGAAATTTTTTGAAAAAATTTTTGTCAAAATGTTTTTGGAAGCAATGTTGAGTGTACATGGAAACTCAACATACACTAATGCATCATTTTTCAAACGATTATAACTAATTTTTGTATTAAGCTTTTCTCAATGTAGTATAGTGCATTCGATGCGGATTTTTAAGCTGCGTCGATCTGTGTTATCAGATTTGCGCTAGCTTAAAAATGCACCGAGATATCAACTGATATAAGTTCACACTTATATCCTCGATTTTCACCCTGAAGAATTAATTTTTTCGTTGAATAACATTGTCCATCGTCTTTGCCTTGAAAAATGGAATCTAAAAACATTTACTTTTTGCTAAATTATTTTGAAATTTTTCGAAAAAATTTTTGTCAAAATGTTTTTGGAAGCAATGTTGAGTGTACATGGAAACTCAACATACACTAATGCATCATTTTTCAAACGATCATAACTAATTTTTGTATTAAGCTTTTCTCAATGTAGTATAGTGCATTCGATGCGGATTTTTAAGCTGCGTCGATCTGTGTTATCAGATTTGCGCTAGCTTAAAAATGCACCGAGATATCAACTGATATAAGTTCACACTTATATCCTCGATTTTCACCCTGAAGAATTAATTTTTTCGTTGAATAACATTGTCCATCGTCTTTGCCTTAAAAAAATGGAATCTAAAAACATCTACTTTTTGCTAAATTATTTTGAAATTTTTCGAAAAAATTTTTGTCAAAATGTTTTTGGAAGCAATGTTGAGTGTACATGGAAACTCAACATACACTAATGCATCATTTTTCAAACGATCATAACTAATTTTTGTATTAAGCTTTTCTCAATGTAGTATAGTGCATTCGATGCGGATTTTTAAGCTGCGTCGATCTGTGTTATCAGATTTGCGCTAGCTTAAAAATGCACCGAGATATCAACTGATATAAGTTCACACTTATATCCTCGATTTTCACCCTGAAGAATTAATTTTTTCGTTGAATAACATTGTCCATCGTCTTTGCCTTGAAAAATGGAATCTAAAAACATCTACTTTTTGCTAAATTATTTTGAAATTTTTCGAAAAAATTTTTGTCAAAATGTTTTTGGAAGCAATGTTGAGTGTACATGGAAACTCAACATACACTAATGCATCATTTTTCAAACGATTATAACTAATTTTTGTATTAAGCTTTTCTCAATGTAGTATAGTGCATTCGATGCGGATTTTTAAGCTGCGTCGATCTGTGTTATCAGATTTGCGCTAGCTTAAAAATGCACCGAGATATCAACTGATATAAGTTCACACTTATATCCTCGATTTTCAACCTGAAGAATTAATTTTTTCGTTGAATAACATTGTCCATCGTCTTTGCCTTGAAAAATGGAATCTAAAAACATCTACTTTTTGCTAAATTATTTTGAAATTTTTCGAAAAAATTTTTGTCAAAATGTTTTTGGAAGCAATGTTGAGTGTACATGGAAACTCAACATACACTAATGCATCATTTTTCAAACGATCATAACTAATTTTTGTATTAAGCTTTTCTCAATGTAGTATAGTGCATTCGATGCGGATTTTTAAGCTGCGTCGATCTGTGTTATCAGATTTGCGCTAGCTTAAAAATGCACCGAGATATCAACTGATATAAGTTCACACTTATATCCTCGATTTTCACCCTGAAGAATTAATTTTTTCGTTGAATAACATTGTCCATCGTCTTTGCCTTGAAAAATGGAATCTAAAAACATCTACTTTTTGCTAAATTATTTTGAAATTTTTCGAAAAAATTTTTGTCAAAATGTTTTTGGAAGCAATGTTGAGTGTACATGGAAACTCAACATACACTAATGCATCATTTTTTAAACGATCATAACTAATTTTTGTATTGAGCTTTTCTCAGTGTAGTATAGTGCATTCGATGCGGATTTTTAAGCTGCGTCGATCTGTGTTATCAGATTTGCGCTAGCTTAAAAATGCACCGAGATATCAACTGATATAAGTTTACACTTATATCCTCGATTTTCACCCTGAAGAATTAATTTTTTCGTTGAATAACATCGTCCATCGTCTTTGCCTTGAAAAATGAAATCTAAAAACATCTACTTTTTGCTAAATTATTTTGAAATTTTTCGAAAAAATTTTTGTCAAAATGTTTTTGGAAGCAATGTTGAGTGTACGTGGAAACTCAACATACACTAATGCATCATTTTTCAAACGATCATAACTAATTTTTGTATTAAGCTTTTCTCAATGTAGTATAGTGCATTCGATGCGGATTTTTAAGCTGCGTCGATCTGTGTTATCAGATTTGCGCTAGCTTAAAAATGCACCGAGATATCAACTGATATAAGTTCACACTTATATCCTCGATTTTCACCCTGAAGAATTAATTTTTTCGTTGAATAACATCGTCCATCGTCTTTGCCTTGAAAAATGAAATCTAAAAACATCTACTTTTTGCTAAATTATTTTGAAATTTTTCGAAAAAATTTTTGTCAAAATGTTTTTGGAAGCAATGTTGAGTGTACATGGAAACTCAACATACACTAATGCATCATTTTTCAAACGATTATAACTAATTTTTGTATTAAGCTTTTCTCAATGTAGTATAGTGCATTCGATGCGGATTTTTAAGCTGCGTCGATCTGTGTTATCAGATTTGCGCTAGCTTAAAAATGCACCGAGATATCAACTGATATAAGTTCACACTTATATCCTCGATTTTCACCCTGAAGAATTAATTTTTTCGTTGAATAACATCGTCCATCGTCTTTGCCTTGAAAAATGGAATCTAAAAACATCTACTTTTCGCTAAATTATTTTGAAATTTTTCGAAAAAATTTTTGTCAAAATGTTTTTGGAAGCAATGTTGAGTGTACGTGGAAACTCAACATACACTAATGCATCATTTTTCAAACAATCATAACTAATTTTTGTATTAAGCTTTTCTCAATGTAGTATAGTGCATTCGATGCGGATTTTTAAGCTGCGTCGATCTGTGTTATCAGATTTGCGCTAGCTTAAAAATGCACCGAGATATCAACTGATATAAGTTCACACTTATATCCTCGATTTTCACCCTGAAGAATTAATTTTTTCGTTGAATAACATCGTCCATCGTCTTTGCCTTGAAAAATGAAATCTAAAAACATCTACTTTTTGCTAAATTATTTTGAAATTTTTCGAAAAAATTTTTGTCAAAATGTTTTTGGAAGCAATGTTGAGTGTACATGGAAACTCAACATACACTAATGCATCATTTTTCAAACGATTATAACTAATTTTTGTATTAAGCTTTTCTCAATGTAGTATAGTGCATTCGATGCGGATTTTTAAGCTGCGTCGATCTGTGTTATCAGATTTGCGCTAGCTTAAAAATGCACCGAGATATCAACTGATATAAGTTCACACTTATATCCTCGATTTTCACCCTGAAGAAATAATTTTTTCGTTGAATAACATTGTCTATCGTCTTTGCCTTGAAAAATGGAATCTAAAAACATCTACTTTTTGCTAAATTATTCTGAAATTTTTCGAAACAATTTTTGTCAAAATGTTTTTGGAAGCAATGTTGAGTGTACATGGAAACTCAACATACACTAATGCATCATTTTTCAAACGATCATAACTAATTTTTGTATTAAGCGTTTCTCAATGTAGTATAATGCATTCGATGCGGATTTTTAAGCTGCGTCGATCTGTCTTATCAGATTTGCGCTAGCTTAAAAATGCACCGAGATATCAACTGATATAAGTTAACACTTATATCCTCGATTTTCACCCTGAAGAAATAATTTTTTCGTTGAATAACATTGTCTATCGTCTTTGCCTTGAAAAATGGAATCTAAAAACATCTACTTTTTGCTAAATTATTTTGAAATTTTTCGAAAAAATTTTTGTCAAAATGTTTTTGGAAGCAATGTTGAGTGTACATGGAAACTCAACATACACTAATGCATCATTTTTCAAACGATCATAACTTATTTTTGTATCAAGCGTTTCTCAATGTAGTATAGTGCATTCGATGCGGATTTTTAAGCTGCGTCGATCTGTCTTATCAGATTTGCGCTAGCTTAAAAATGCACCGAGATATCAACTGATATAAGTTCACACTTATATCCTCGATTTTCACACTGAAGAATTAATTTTTTCGTTGAATAACATTGTCCATCGTCTTTGCCTTGAAAAAAGGAATCTAAAAACATCTACTTTTTGCTAAATTATTTTGAAATTTTTCGAAAAAATTTTTGTCAAAATGTTTTTGGAAGCAATGTTGAGTGTACATGGAAACTCAACATACACTAATGCATCATTTTTCAAACGATCATAACTAATTTTTGTATTAAGCGTTTCTCAATGTAGTATAGTGCATTCGATGCGGATTTTTAAGCTGCGTCGATCTGTGTTATCAGATTTGCGCTAGCTTAAAAATGCACCGAGATATCAACTGATATAAGTTCACACTTATATCCTCGATTTTCACCCTGAAGAAATAATTTTTTCGTTGAATAACATTGTCTATCGTCTTTGCCTTGAAAAATGGAATCTAAAAACATCTACTTTTTGCTAAATTATTCTGAAATTTTTCGAAACAATTTTTGTCAAAATGTTTTTGGAAGCAATGTTGAGTGTACATGGAAACTCAACATACACTAATGCATCATTTTTCAAACGATCATAACTAATTTTTGTATTAAGCGTTTCTCAATGTAGTATAATGCATTCGATGCGGATTTTTAAGCTGCGTCGATCTGTCTTATCAGATTTGCGCTAGCTTAAAAATGCACCGAGATATCAACTGATATAAGTTAACACTTATATCCTCGATTTTCACCCTGAAGAAATAATTTTTTCGTTGAATAACATTGTCTATCGTCTTTGCCTTGAAAAATGGAATCTAAAAACATCTATTTTTTGCTAAATTATTTTGAAATTTTTCGAAAAAATTTTTGTCAAAATGTTTTTGGAAGCAATGTTGAGTGTACATGGAAACTCAACATACACTAATGCATCATTTTTCAAACGATCATAACTTATTTTTGTATCAAGCGTTTCTCAATGTAGTATAGTGCATTCGATGCGGATTTTTAAGCTGCGTCGATCTGTCTTATCAGATTTGCGCTAGCTTAAAAATGCACCGAGATATCAACTGATATAAGTTAACACTTATATCCTCGATTTTCACCCTGAAGAATTAATTTTTTCGTTGAATAACATTGTCCATCGTCTTTGCCTTGAAAAATGGAATCTAAAAACATCTACTTTTTGCTAAATTATTTTGAAATTTTTCGAAAAAATTTTTGTCAAAATGTTTTTGGAAGCAATGTTGAGTGTACATGGAAACTCAACATACACTAATGCATCATTTTTCAAACGATCATAACTAATTTTTGTATTCAGCGTTTCTCAATGTAGTATAGTGCATTCGATGCGGATTTTTAAGCTGCGTCGATCTGTGTTATCAGATTTGCGCTAGCTTAAAAATGCACCGAGATATCAACTGATATAAGTTCACACTTATATCCTCGATTTTCACCCTGAAGAAATAATTTTTTCGTTGAATAACATTGTCTATCGTCTTTGCCTTGAAAAATGGAATCTAAAAACATCTACTTTTTGCTAAATTATTCTGAAATTTTTCGAAACAATTTTTGTCAAAATGTTTTTGGAAGCAATGTTGAGTGTACATGGAAACTCAACATACACTAATGCATCATTTTTCAAACGATCATAACTAATTTTTGTATTAAGCGTTTCTCAATGTAGTATAATGCATTCGATGCGGATTTTTAAGCTGCGTCGATCTGTCTTATCAGATTTGCGCTAGCTTAAAAATGCACCGAGATATCAACTGATATAAGTTAACACTTATATCCTCGATTTTCACCCTGAAGAAATAATTTTTTCGTTGAATAACATTGTCTATCGTCTTTGCCTTGAAAAATGGAATCTAAAAACATCTACTTTTTGCTAAATTATTTTGAAATTTTTCGAAAAAATTTTTGTCAAAATGTTTTTGGAAGCAATGTTGAGTGTACATGGAAACTCAACATACACTAATGCATCATTTTTCAAACGATCATAACTAATTTTTGTATCAAGCGTTTCTCAATGTAGTATAGTGCATTCGATGCGGATTTTTAAGCTGCGTCGATCTGTCTTATCAGATTTGCGCTAGCTTAAAAATGCACCGAGATATCAACTGATATAAGTTCACACTCATATCCTCGATTTTCACACTGAAGAATTAATTTTTTCGTTGAATAACATTGTCTATCGTCTTTGCCTTGAAAAATGGAATCTAAAAACATCTACTTTTTGCTAAATTATTTTGAAATTTTTCGAAAAAATTTTTGTCAAAATGTTTTTGGAAGCAATGTTGAGTGTACATGGAAACTCAACATACACTAATGCATCATTTTTCAAACGATCATAACTAATTTTTGTATTAAGCGTTTCTCAATGTAGTATAGTGCATTCGATGCGGATTTTTAAGCTGCGTCGATCTGTGTTATCAGATTTGCGCTAGCTTAAAAATGCACCGAGATATCAACTGATATAAGTTCACACTTATATCCTCGATTTTCACCCTGAAGAAATAATTTTTTCGTTGAATAACATTGTCCATCGTCTTTGCCTTGAAAAAAGGAATCTAAAAACATCTACTTTTTGCTAAATTATTTTGAAATTTTTCGAAAAAATTTTTGTCAAAATGTTTTTGGAAGCAATGTTGAGTGTACATGGAAACTCAACATACACTAATGCATCATTTTTCAAACGATCATAACTAATTTTTGTATTAAGCGTTTCTCAATGTAGTATAGTGCATTCGATGCGGATTTTTAAGCTGCGTCGATCTGTGTTATCAGATTTGCGCTAGCTTAAAAATGCACCGAGATATCAACTGATATAAGTTCACACTTATATCCTCGATTTTCACCCTGAAGAAATAATTTTTTCGTTGAATAACATTGTCCATCGTCTTTGCCTTGAAAAAAGGAATCTGAAAACATCTACTTTTTGCTAAATTATTCTGAAATTTTTCGAAAAAATTTTTGTCAAAATGTTTTTGGAAGCAATGTTGAGTGTACATGGAAACTCAACATACACTAATGCATCATTTTTCAAACGATCATAACTAATTTTTGTATTAAGCGTTTCTCAATGTAGTATAGTGCATTCGATGCGGATTTTTAAGCTGCGTCGATCTGTGTTATCAGATTTGCGCTAGCTTAAAAATGCACCGAGATATCAACTGATATAAGTTCACACTTATATCCTCGATTTTCACCCTGAAGAAATAATTTTTTCGTTGAATAACATTGTCCATCGTCTTTGCCTTGAAAAAAGGAATCTAAAAACATCTACTTTTTGCTAAATTATTTTGAAATTTTTCGAAACAATTTTTGTCAAAATGTTTTTGGAAGCAATGTTGAGTGTACATGGAAACTCAACATACACTAATGCATCATTTTTCAAACGATCATAACTTATTTTTGTATCAAGCGTTTCTCAATGTAGTATAGTGCATTCGATGCGGATTTTTAAGCTGCGTCGATCTGTGTTATCAGATTTGCGCTAGCTTAAAAATGCACCGAGATATCAACTGATATAAGTTCACACTTATATCCTCGATTTTCACCCTGAAGAAATAATTTTTTCGTTGAATAACATTGTCCATCGTCTTTGCCTTGAAAAAAGGAATCTAAAAACATCTACTTTTTGCTAAATTATTTTGAAATTTTTCGAAACAATTTTTGTCAAAATGTTTTTGGAAGCAATGTTGAGTGTACATGGAAACTCAACATACACTAATGCATCATTTTTCAAACGATCATAACTAATTTTTGTATTAAGCGTTTCTCAATGTAGTATAGTGCATTCGATGCGGATTTTTAAGCTGCGTCGATCTGTGTTATCAGATTTGCGCTAGCTTAAAAATGCACCGAGATATCAACTGATATAAGTTCACACTTATATCCTCGATTTTCACACTGAAGAATTAATTTTTTCGTTGAATAACATTGTCTATCGTCTTTGCCTTGAAAAAAGGAATCTAAAAACATCTACTTTTTGCTAAATTATTTTGAAATTTTTCGAAAAAATTTTTGTCAAAATGTTTTTGGAAGCAATGTTGAGTGTACATGGAAACTCAACATACACTAATGCATCATTTTTCAAACGATCATAACTAATTTTTGTATTAAGCGTTTCTCAATGTAGTATAGTGCATTCGATGCGGATTTTTAAGCTGCGTCGATCTGTGTTATCAGATTTGCGCTAGCTTAAAAATGCACCGAGATATCAACTGATATAAGTTCACACTTATATCCTCGATTTTCACCCTGAAGAAATAATTTTTTCGTTGAATAACATTGTCTATCGTCTTTGCCTTGAAAAATGGAATCTAAAAACATCTACTTTTTGCTAAATTATTCTGAAATTTTTCGAAACAATTTTTGTCAAAATGTTTTTGGAAGCAATGTTGAGTGTACATGGAAACTCAACATACACTAATGCATCATTTTTCAAACGATCATAACTAATTTTTGTATTAAGCGTTTCTCAATGTAGTATAATGCATTCGATGCGGATTTTTAAGCTGCGTCGATCTGTCTTATCAGATTTGCGCTAGCTTAAAAATGCACCGAGATATCAACTGATATAAGTTAACACTTATATCCTCGATTTTCACCCTGAAGAAATAATTTTTTCGTTGAATAACATTGTCTATCGTCTTTGCCTTGAAAAATGGAATCTAAAAACATCTACTTTTTGCTAAATTATTTTGAAATTTTTCGAAAAAATTTTTGTCAAAATGTTTTTGGAAGCAATGTTGAGTGTACATGGAAACTCAACATACACTAATGCATCATTTTTCAAACGATCATAACTTATTTTTGTATCAAGCGTTTCTCAATGTAGTATAGTGCATTCGATGCGGATTTTTAAGCTGCGTCGATCTGTCTTATCAGATTTGCGCTAGCTTAAAAATGCACCGAGATATCAACTGATATAAGTTCACACTTATATCCTCGATTTTCACACTGAAGAATTAATTTTTTCGTTGAATAACATTGTCCATCGTCTTTGCCTTGAAAAAAGGAATCTAAAAACATCTACTTTTTGCTAAATTATTTTGAAATTTTTCGAAAAAATTTTTGTCAAAATGTTTTTGGAAGCAATGTTGAGTGTACATGGAAACTCAACATACACTAATGCATCATTTTTCAAACGATCATAACTAATTTTTGTATTAAGCGTTTCTCAATGTAGTATAGTGCATTCGATGCGGATTTTTAAGCTGCGTCGATCTGTGTTATCAGATTTGCGCTAGCTTAAAAATGCACCGAGATATCAACTGATATAAGTTCACACTTATATCCTCGATTTTCACCCTGAAGAAATAATTTTTTCGTTGAATAACATTGTCTATCGTCTTTGCCTTGAAAAATGGAATCTAAAAACATCTACTTTTTGCTAAATTATTCTGAAATTTTTCGAAACAATTTTTGTCAAAATGTTTTTGGAAGCAATGTTGAGTGTACATGGAAACTCAACATACACTAATGCATCATTTTTCAAACGATCATAACTAATTTTTGTATTAAGCGTTTCTCAATGTAGTATAATGCATTCGATGCGGATTTTTAAGCTGCGTCGATCTGTCTTATCAGATTTGCGCTAGCTTAAAAATGCACCGAGATATCAACTGATATAAGTTAACACTTATATCCTCGATTTTCACCCTGAAGAAATAATTTTTTCGTTGAATAACATTGTCTATCGTCTTTGCCTTGAAAAATGGAATCTAAAAACATCTACTTTTTGCTAAATTATTTTGAAATTTTTCGAAAAAATTTTTGTCAAAATGTTTTTGGAAGCAATGTTGAGTGTACATGGAAACTCAACATACACTAATGCATCATTTTTCAAACGATCATAACTTATTTTTGTATCAAGCGTTTCTCAATGTAGTATAGTGCATTCGATGCGGATTTTTAAGCTGCGTCGATCTGTCTTATCAGATTTGCGCTAGCTTAAAAATGCACCGAGATATCAACTGATATAAGTTAACACTTATATCCTCGATTTTCACCCTGAAGAATTAATTTTTTCGTTGAATAACATTGTCCATCGTCTTTGCTATGAAAAATGGAATCTAAAAACATCTACTTTTTGCTAAATTATTTTGAAATTTTTCGAAACAATTTTTGTCAAAATGTTTTTGGAAGCAATGTTGAGTGTACATGGAAACTCAACATACACTAATGCATCATTTTTCAAACGATCATAACTTATTTTTGTATCAAGCGTTTCTCAATGTAGTATAGTGCATTCGATGCGGATTTTTAAGCTGCGTCGATCTGTGTTATCAGATTTGCGCTAGCTTAAAAATGCACCGAGATATCAACTGATATAAGTTCACACTTATATCCTCGATTTTCACCCTGAAGAAATAATTTTTTCGTTGAATAACATTGTCCATCGTCTTTGCCTTGAAAAAAGGAATCTAAAAACATCTACTTTTTGCTAAATTATTTTGAAATTTTTCGAAACAATTTTTGTCAAAATGTTTTTGGAAGCAATGTTGAGTGTACATGGAAACTCAACATACACTAATGCATCATTTTTCAAACGATCATAACTAATTTTTGTATTAAGCGTTTCTCAATGTAGTATAGTGCATTCGATGCGGATTTTTAAGCTGCGTCGATCTGTGTTATCAGATTTGCGCTAGCTTAAAAATGCACCGAGATATCAACTGATATAAGTTCACACTTATATCCTCGATTTTCACACTGAAGAATTAATTTTTTCGTTGAATAACATTGTCTATCGTCTTTGCCTTGAAAAATGGAATCTAAAAACATCTACTTTTTGCTAAATTATTCTGAAATTTTTCGAAACAATTTTTGTCAAAATGTTTTTGGAAGCAATGTTGAGTGTACATGGAAACTCAACATACACTAATGCATCATTTTTCAAACGATCATAACTAATTTTTGTATTAAGCGTTTCTCAATGTAGTATAATGCATTCGATGCGGATTTTTAAGCTGCGTCGATCTGTCTTATCAGATTTGCGCTAGCTTAAAAATGCACCGAGATATCAACTGATATAAGTTAACACTTATATCCTCGATTTTCACCCTGAAGAAATAATTTTTTCGTTGAATAACATTGTCTATCGTCTTTGCCTTGAAAAATGGAATCTAAAAACATCTACTTTTTGCTAAATTATTTTGAAATTTTTCGAAAAAATTTTTGTCAAAATGTTTTTGGAAGCAATGTTGAGTGTACATGGAAACTCAACATACACTAATGCATCATTTTTCAAACGATCATAACTTATTTTTGTATCAAGCGTTTCTCAATGTAGTATAGTGCATTCGATGCGGATTTTTAAGCTGCGTCGATCTGTCTTATCAGATTTGCGCTAGCTTAAAAATGCACCGAGATATCAACTGATATAAGTTAACACTTATATCCTCGATTTTCACCCTGAAGAATTAATTTTTTCGTTGAATAACATTGTCCATCGTCTTTGCTATGAAAAATGGAATCTAAAAACATCTACTTTTTGCTAAATTATTTTGAAATTTTTCGAAACAATTTTTGTCAAAATGTTTTTGGAAGCAATGTTGAGTGTACATGGAAACTCAACATACACTAATGCATCATTTTTCAAACGATCATAACTTATTTTTGTATCAAGCGTTTCTCAATGTAGTATAGTGCATTCGATGCGGATTTTTAAGCTGCGTCGATCTGTGTTATCAGATTTGCGCTAGCTTAAAAATGCACCGAGATATCAACTGATATAAGTTCACACTTATATCCTCGATTTTCACCCTGAAGAAATAATTTTTTCGTTGAATAACATTGTCCATCGTCTTTGCCTTGAAAAAAGGAATCTAAAAACATCTACTTTTTGCTAAATTATTTTGAAATTTTTCGAAACAATTTTTGTCAAAATGTTTTTGGAAGCAATGTTGAGTGTACATGGAAACTCAACATACACTAATGCATCATTTTTCAAACGATCATAACTAATTTTTGTATTAAGCGTTTCTCAATGTAGTATAGTGCATTCGATGCGGATTTTTAAGCTGCGTCGATCTGTGTTATCAGATTTGCGCTAGCTTAAAAATGCACCGAGATATCAACTGATATAAGTTCACACTTATATCCTCGATTTTCACACTGAAGAATTAATTTTTTCGTTGAATAACATTGTCTATCGTCTTTGCCTTGAAAAAAGGAATCTAAAAACATCTACTTTTTGCTAAATTATTTTGAAATTTTTCGAAAAAATTTTTGTCAAAATGTTTTTGGAAGCAATGTTGAGTGTACATGGAAACTCAACATACACTAATGCATCATTTTTCAAACGATCATAACTAATTTTTGTATTAAGCGTTTCTCAATGTAGTATAGTGCATTCGATGCGGATTTTTAAGCTGCGTCGATCTGTGTTATCAGATTTGCGCTAGCTTAAAAATGCACCGAGATATCAACTGATATAAGTTCACACTTATATCCTCGATTTTCACCCTGAAGAAATAATTTTTTCGTTGAATAACATTGTCTATCGTCTTTGCCTTGAAAAATGGAATCTAAAAACGTCTACTTTTTGCTAAATTATTCTGAAATTTTTCGAAACAATTTTTGTCAAAATGTTTTTGGAAGCAATGTTGAGTGTACATGGAAACTCAACATACACTAATGCATCATTTTTCAAACGATCATAACTAATTTTTGTATTAAGCGTTTCTCAATGTAGTATAATGCATTCGATGCGGATTTTTAAGCTGCGTCGATCTGTCTTATCAGATTTGCGCTAGCTTAAAAATGCACCGAGATATCAACTGATATAAGTTAACACTTATATCCTCGATTTTCACCCTGAAGAAATAATTTTTTCGTTGAATAACATTGTCTATCGTCTTTGCCTTGAAAAATGGAATCTAAAAACATCTACTTTTTGCTAAATTATTTTGAAATTTTTCGAAAAAATTTTTGTCAAAATGTTTTTGGAAGCAATGTTGAGTGTACATGGAAACTCAACATACACTAATGCATCATTTTTCAAACGATCATAACTTATTTTTGTATCAAGCGTTTCTCAATGTAGTATAGTGCATTCGATGCGGATTTTTAAGCTGCGTCGATCTGTCTTATCAGATTTGCGCTAGCTTAAAAATGCACCGAGATATCAACTGATATAAGTTCACACTTATATCCTCGATTTTCACACTGAAGAATTAATTTTTTCGTTGAATAACATTGTCCATCGTCTTTGCCTTGAAAAAAGGAATCTAAAAACATCTACTTTTTGCTAAATTATTTTGAAATTTTTCGAAAAAATTTTTGTCAAAATGTTTTTGGAAGCAATGTTGAGTGTACATGGAAACTCAACATACACTAATGCATCATTTTTCAAACGATCATAACTAATTTTTGTATTAAGCGTTTCTCAATGTAGTATAGTGCATTCGATGCGGATTTTTAAGCTGCGTCGATCTGTGTTATCAGATTTGCGCTAGCTTAAAAATGCACCGAGATATCAACTGATATAAGTTCACACTTATATCCTCGATTTTCACCCTGAAGAAATAATTTTTTCGTTGAATAACATTGTCTATCGTCTTTGCCTTGAAAAATGGAATCTAAAAACATCTACTTTTCGCTAAATTATTCTGAAATTTTTCGAAACAATTTTTGTCAAAATGTTTTTGGAAGCAATGTTGAGTGTACATGGAAACTCAACATACACTAATGCATCATTTTTCAAACGATCATAACTAATTTTTGTATTAAGCGTTTCTCAATGTAGTATAATGCATTCGATGCGGATTTTTAAGCTGCGTCGATCTGTCTTATCAGATTTGCGCTAGCTTAAAAATGCACCGAGATATCAACTGATATAAGTTAACACTTATATCCTCGATTTTCACCCTGAAGAAATAATTTTTTCGTTGAATAACATTGTCTATCGTCTTTGCCTTGAAATTGGAATCTAAAAACATCTACTTTTTGCTAAATTATTTTGAAATTTTTCGAAAAAATTTTTGTCAAAATGTTTTTGGAAGCAATGTTGAGTGTACATGGAAACTCAACATACACTAATGCATCATTTTTCAAACGATCATAACTTATTTTTGTATCAAGCGTTTCTCAATGTAGTATAGTGCATTCGATGCGGATTTTTAAGCTGCGTCGATCTGTCTTATCAGATTTGCGCTAGCTTAAAAATGCACCGAGATATCAACTGATATAAGTTAACACTTATATCCTCGATTTTCACCCTGAAGAATTAATTTTTTCGTTGAATAACATTGTCCATCGTCTTTGCCTTGAAAAATGGAATCTAAAAACATCTACTTTTTGCTAAATTATTTTGAAATTTTTCGAAAAAATTTTTGTCAAAATGTTTTTGGAAGCAATGTTGAGTGTACATGGAAACTCAACATACACTAATGCATCATTTTTCAAACGATCATAACTAATTTTTGTATTCAGCGTTTCTCAATGTAGTATAGTGCATTCGATGCGGATTTTTAAGCTGCGTCGATCTGTGTTATCAGATTTGCGCTAGCTTAAAAATGCACCGAGATATCAACTGATATAAGTTCACACTTATATCCTCGATTTTCACCCTGAAGAAATAATTTTTTCGTTGAATAACATTGTCTATCGTCTTTGCCTTGAAAAATGGAATCTAAAAACATCTACTTTTTGCTAAATTATTCTGAAATTTTTCGAAACAATTTTTGTCAAAATGTTTTTGGAAGCAATGTTGAGTGTACATGGAAACTCAACATACACTAATGCATCATTTTTCAAACGATCATAACTAATTTTTGTATTAAGCGTTTCTCAATGTAGTATAATGCATTCGATGCGGATTTTTAAGCTGCGTCGATCTGTCTTATCAGATTTGCGCTAGCTTAAAAATGCACCGAGATATCAACTGATATAAGTTAACACTTATATCCTCGATTTTCACCCTGAAGAAATAATTTTTTCGTTGAATAACATTGTCTATCGTCTTTGCCTTGAAAAATGGAATCTAAAAACATCTACTTTTTGCTAAATTATTTTGAAATTTTTCGAAAAAATTTTTGTCAAAATGTTTTTGGAAGCAATGTTGAGTGTACATGGAAACTCAACATACACTAATGCATCATTTTTCAAACGATCATAACTTATTTTTGTATCAAGCGTTTCTCAATGTAGTATAGTGCATTCGATGCGGATTTTTAAGCTGCGTCGATCTGTCTTATCAGATTTGCGCTAGCTTAAAAATGCACCGAGATATCAACTGATATAAGTTAACACTTATATCCTCGATTTTCACACTGAAGAATTAATTTTTTCGTTGAATAACATTGTCTATCGTCTTTGCCTTGAAAAAAGGAATCTAAAAACATCTACTTTTTGCTAAATTATTTTGAAATTTTTCGAAAAAATTTTTGTCAAAATGTTTTTGGAAGCAATGTTGAGTGTACATGGAAACTCAACATACACTAATGCATCATTTTTCAAACGATCATAACTAATTTTTGTATCAAGCGTTTCTCAATGTAGTATAGTGCATTCGATGCGGATTTTTAAGCTGCGTCGATCTGTCTTATCAGATTTGCGCTAGCTTAAAAATGCACCGAGATATCAACTGATATAAGTTCACACTCATATCCTCGATTTTCACACTGAAGAATTAATTTTTTCGTTGAATAACATTGTCTATCGTCTTTGCCTTGGAAAATGGAATCTAAAAACATCTACTTTTTGCTAAATTATTTTGAAATTTTTCGAAAAAATTTTTGTCAAAATGTTTTTGGAAGCAATGTTGAGTGTACATGGAAACTCAACATACACTAATGCATCATTTTTCAAACGATCATAACTTATTTTTGTATCGAGCGTTTCTCAATGTAGTATAGTGCATTCGATGCGGATTTTTAAGCTGCGTCGATCTGTGTTATCAGATTTGCGCTAGCTTAAAAATGCACCGAGATATCAACTGATATAAGTTAACACTTATATCCTCGATTTTCACCCTGAAGAAATAATTTTTTCGTTGAATAACATTGTCCATCGTCTTTGCCTTGAAAAAAGGAATCTAAAAACATCTACTTTTTGCTAAATTATTTTGAAATTTTTCGAAAAAATTTTTGTCAAAATGTTTTTGGAAGCAATGTTGAGTGTACATGGAAACTCAACATACACTAATGCATCATTTTTCAAACGATCATAACTAATTTTTGTATTAAGCGTTTCTCAATGTAGTATAGTGCATTCGATGCGGATTTTTAAGCTGCGTCGATCTGTGTTATCAGATTTGCGCTAGCTTAAAAATGCACCGAGATATCAACTGATATAAGTTCACACTTATATCCTCGATTTTCACCCTGAAGAAATAATTTTTTCGTTGAATAACATTGTCCATCGTCTTTGCCTTGAAAAAAGGAATCTAAAAACATCTACTTTTTGCTAAATTATTTTGAAATTTTTCGAAAAAATTTTTGTCAAAATGTTTTTGGAAGCAATGTTGAGTGTACATGGAAACTCAACATACACTAATGCATCATTTTTCAAACGATCATAACTAATTTTTGTATTAAGCGTTTCTCAATGTAGTATAGTGCATTCGATGCGGATTTTTAAGCTGCGTCGATCTGTGTTATCAGATTTGCGCTAGCTTAAAAATGCACCGAGATATCAACTGATATAAGTTCACACTTATATCCTCGATTTTCACCCTGAAGAAATAATTTTTTCGTTGAATAACATTGTCCATCGTCTTTGCCTTGAAAAAAGGAATCTGAAAACATCTACTTTTTGCTAAATTATTCTGAAATTTTTCGAAAAAATTTTTGTCAAAATGTTTTTGGAAGCAATGTTGAGTGTACATGGAAACTCAACATACACTAATGCATCATTTTTCAAACGATCATAACTAATTTTTGTATTAAGCGTTTCTCAATGTAGTATAGTGCATTCGATGCGGATTTTTAAGCTGCGTCGATCTGTGTTATCAGATTTGCGCTAGCTTAAAAATGCACCGAGATATCAACTGATATAAGTTCACACTTATATCCTCGATTTTCACCCTGAAGAAATAATTTTTTCGTTGAATAACATTGTCCATCGTCTTTGCCTTGAAAAAAGGAATCTAAAAACATCTACTTTTTGCTAAATTATTTTGAAATTTTTCGAAACAATTTTTGTCAAAATGTTTTTGGAAGCAATGTTGAGTGTACATGGAAACTCAACATACACTAATGCATCATTTTTCAAACGATCATAACTTATTTTTGTATCAAGCGTTTCTCAATGTAGTATAGTGCATTCGATGCGGATTTTTAAGCTGCGTCGATCTGTGTTATCAGATTTGTGCTAGCTTAAAAATGCACCGAGATATCAACTGATATAAGTTCACACTTATATCCTCGATTTTCACCCTGAAGAAATAATTTTTTCGTTGAATAACATTGTCCATCGTCTTTGCCTTGAAAAAAGGAATCTAAAAACATCTACTTTTTGCTAAATTATTTTGAAATTTTTCGAAACAATTTTTGTCAAAATGTTTTTGGAAGCAATGTTGAGTGTACATGGAAACTCAACATACACTAATGCATCATTTTTCAAACGATCATAACTAATTTTTGTATTAAGCGTTTCTCAATGTAGTATAGTGCATTCGATGCGGATTTTTAAGCTGCGTCGATCTGTGTTATCAGATTTGCGCTAGCTTAAAAATGCACCGAGATATCAACTGATATAAGTTCACACTTATATCCTCGATTTTCACACTGAAGAATTAATTTTTTCGTTGAATAACATTGTCTATCGTCTTTGCCTTGAAAAAAGGAATCTAAAAACATCTACTTTTTGCTAAATTATTTTGAAATTTTTCGAAAAAATTTTTGTCAAAATGTTTTTGGAAGCAATGTTGAGTGTACATGGAAACTCAACATACACTAATGCATCATTTTTCAAACGATCATAACTAATTTTTGTATTAAGCGTTTCTCAATGTAGTATAGTGCATTCGATGCGGATTTTTAAGCTGCGTCGATCTGTGTTATCAGATTTGCGCTAGCTTAAAAATGCACCGAGATATCAACTGATATAAGTTCACACTTATATCCTCGATTTTCACCCTGAAGAAATAATTTTTTCGTTGAATAACATTGTCCATCGTCTTTGCCTTGAAAAAAGGAATCTGAAAACATCTACTTTTTGCTAAATTATTCTGAAATTTTTCGAAAAAATTTTTGTCAAAATGTTTTTGGAAGCAATGTTGAGTGTACATGGAAACTCAACATACACTAATGCATCATTTTTCAAACGATCATAACTAATTTTTGTATTAAGCGTTTCTCAATGTAGTATAGTGCATTCGATGCGGATTTTTAAGCTGCGTCGATCTGTGTTATCAGATTTGCGCTAGCTTAAAAATGCACCGAGATATCAACTGATATAAGTTCACACTTATATCCTCGATTTTCACCCTGAAGAAATAATTTTTTCGTTGAATAACATTGTCCATCGTCTTTGCCTTGAAAAAAGGAATCTAAAAACATCTACTTTTTGCTAAATTATTTTGAAATTTTTCGAAACAATTTTTGTCAAAATGTTTTTGGAAGCAATGTTGAGTGTACATGGAAACTCAACATACACTAATGCATCATTTTTCAAACGATCATAACTTATTTTTGTATCAAGCGTTTCTCAATGTAGTATAGTGCATTCGATGCGGATGTTTAAGCTGCGTCGATCTGTGTTATCAGATTTGCGCTAGCTTAAAAATGCACCGAGATATCAACTGATATAAGTTCACACTTATATCCTCGATTTTCACCCTGAAGAAATAATTTTTTCGTTGAATAACATTGTCCATCGTCTTTGCCTTGAAAAAAGGAATCTAAAAACATCTACTTTTTGCTAAATTATTTTGAAATTTTTCGAAACAATTTTTGTCAAAATGTTTTTGGAAGCAATGTTGAGTGTACATGGAAACTCAACATACACTAATGCATCATTTTTCAAACGATCATAACTTATTTTTGTATCAAGCGTTTCTCAATGTAGTATAGTGCATTCGATGCGGATTTTTAAGCTGCGTCGATCTGTGTTATCAGATTTGCGCTAGCTTAAAAATGCACCGAGATATCAACTGATATAAGTTCACACTTATATCCTCGATTTTCACCCTGAAGAAATAATTTTTTCGTTGAATAACATTGTCCATCGTCTTTGCCTTGAAAAAAGGAATCTAAAAACATCTACTTTTTGCTAAATTATTTTGAAATTTTTCGAAACAATTTTTGTCAAAATGTTTTTGGAAGCAATGTTGAGTGTACATGGAAACTCAACATACACTAATGCATCATTTTTCAAACGATCATAACTAATTTTTGTATTAAGCGTTTCTCAATGTAGTATAGTGCATTCGATGCGGATTTTTAAGCTGCGTCGATCTGTGTTATCAGATTTGCGCTAGCTTAAAAATGCACCGAGATATCAACTGATATAAGTTCACACTTATATCCTCGATTTTCACACTGAAGAATTAATTTTTTCGTTGAATAACATTGTCTATCGTCTTTGCCTTGAAAAAAGGAATCTAAAAACATCTACTTTTTGCTAAATTATTTTGAAATTTTTCGAAAAAATTTTTGTCAAAATGTTTTTGGAAGCAATGTTGAGTGTACATGGAAACTCAACATACACTAATGCATCATTTTTCAAACGATCATAACTAATTTTTGTATTAAGCGTTTCTCAATGTAGTATAGTGCATTCGATGCGGATTTTTAAGCTGCGTCGATCTGTGTTATCAGATTTGCGCTAGCTTAAAAATGCACCGAGATATCAACTGATATAAGTTCACACTTATATCCTCGATTTTCACCCTGAAGAAATAATTTTTTCGTTGAATAACATTGTCTATCGTCTTTGCCTTGAAAAATGGAATCTAAAAACATCTACTTTTTGCTAAATTATTCTGAAATTTTTCGAAACAATTTTTGTCAAAATGTTTTTGGAAGCAATGTTGAGTGTACATGGAAACTCAACATACACTAATGCATCATTTTTCAAACGATCATAACTAATTTTTGTATTAAGCGTTTCTCAATGTAGTATAATGCATTCGATGCGGATTTTTAAGCTGCGTCGATCTGTCTTATCAGATTTGCGCTAGCTTAAAAATGCACCGAGATATCAACTGATATAAGTTAACACTTATATCCTCGATTTTCACCCTGAAGAAATAATTTTTTCGTTGAATAACATTGTCTATCGTCTTTGCCTTGGAAAATGGAATCTAAAAACATCTACTTTTTGCTAAATTATTTTGAAATTTTTCGAAAAAATTTTTGTCAAAATGTTTTTGGAAGCAATGTTGAGTGTACATGGAAACTCAACATACACTAATGCATCATTTTTCAAACGATCATAACTTATTTTTGTATCAAGCGTTTCTCAATGTAGTATAGTGCATTCGATGCGGATTTTTAAGCTGCGTCGATCTGTCTTATCAGATTTGCGCTAGCTTAAAAATGCACCGAGATATCAACTGATATAAGTTAACACTTATATCCTCGATTTTCACCCTGAAGAAATAATTTTTTCGTTGAATAACATTGTCTATCGTCTTTGCCTTGAAAAATGGAATCTAAAAACATCTACTTTTTGCTAAATTATTTTGAAATTTTTCGAAAAAATTTTTGTCAAAATGTTTTTGGAAGCAATGTTGAGTGTACATGGAAACTCAACATACACTAATGCATCATTTTTCAAACGATCATAACTTATTTTTGTATCAAGCGTTTCTCAATGTAGTATAGTGCATTCGATGCGGATTTTTAAGCTGCGTCGATCTGTCTTATCAGATTTGCGCTAGCTTAAAAATGCACCGAGATATCAACTGATATAAGTTAACACTTATATCCTCGATTTTCACCCTGAAGAATTAATTTTTTCGTTGAATAACATTGTCCATCGTCTTTGCCTTGAAAAATGGAATCTAAAAACATCTACTTTTTGCTAAATTATTTTGAAATTTTTCGAAAAAATTTTTGTCAAAATGTTTTTGGAAGCAATGTTGAGTGTACATGGAAACTCAACATACACTAATGCATCATTTTTCAAACGATCATAACTAATTTTTGTATCAAGCGTTTCTCAATGTAGTATAGTGCATTCGATGCGGATTTTTAAGCTGCGTCGATCTGTCTTATCAGATTTGCGCTAGCTTAAAAATGCACCGAGATATCAACTGATATAAGTTCACACTCATATCCTCGATTTTCACACTGAAGAATTAATTTTTTCGTTGAATAACATTGTCTATCGTCTTTGCCTTGGAAAATGGAATCTAAAAACATCTACTTTTTGCTAAATTATATTGAAATTTTTCGAAAAAATTTTTGTCAAAATGTTTTTGGAAGCAATGTTGAGTGTACATGGAAACTCAACATACACTAATGCATCATTTTTCAAACGATCATAACTTATTTTTGTATCGAGCGTTTCTCAATGTAGTATAGTGCATTCGATGCGGATTTTTAAGCTGCGTCGATCTGTGTTATCAGATTTGCGCTAGCTTAAAAATGCACCGAGATATCAACTGATATAAGTTAACACTTATATCCTCGATTTTCACCCTGAAGAAATAATTTTTTCGTTGAATAACATTGTCCATCGTCTTTGCCTTGAAAAAAGGAATCTAAAAACATCTACTTTTTGCTAAATTATTTTGAAATTTTTCGAAAAAATTTTTGTCAAAATGTTTTTGGAAGCAATGTTGAGTGTACATGGAAACTCAACATACACTAATGCATCATTTTTCAAACGATCATAACTAATTTTTGTATCAAGCGTTTCTCAATGTAGTATAGTGCATTCGATGCGGATTTTTAAGCTGCGTCGATCTGTCTTATCAGATTTGCGCTAGCTTAAAAATGCACCGAGATATCAACTGATATAAGTTCACACTCATATCCTCGATTTTCACACTGAAGAAATAATTTTTTCGTTGAATAACATTGTCTATCGTCTTTGCCTTGAAAAATGGAATCTAAAAACATCTACTTTTTGCTAAATTATTTTGAAATTTTTCGAAAAAATTTTTGTCAAAATGTTTTTGGAAGCAATGTTGAGTGTACATGGAAACTCAACATACACTAATGCGACAATGTTATTCAACGAAAAAATTATTTCTTCAGGGTGAAAATCGAGGATATAAGTGTGAACTTATATCAGTTGATATCTCGGTGCATTTTTAAGCTAGCGCAAATCTGATAACACAGATCGACGCAGCTTAAAAATCCGCATCGAATGCACTATACTACATTGAGAAACGCTTAATACAAAAATTAGTTATGATCGTTTGAAAAATGATGCATTAGTGTATGTTGAGTTTCCATGTACACTCAACATTGCTTCCAAAAACATTTTGACAAAAATTTTTTCGAAAAATTTCAGAATAATTTAGCAAAAAGTAGATGTTTTTAGATTCCTTTTTTCAAGGCAAAGACGATGGACAATGTTATTCAACGAAAAAATTATTTCTTCAGGGTGAAAATCGAGGATATAAGTGTTAACTTATATCAGTTGATATCTCGGTGCATTTTTAAGCTAGCGCAAATCTGATAACACAGATCGACGCAGCTTAAAAATCCGCATCGAATGCACTATACTACATTGAGAAACGCTTAATACAAAAATTAGTTATGATCGTTTGAAAAATGATGCATTAGTGTATGTTGAGTTTCCATGTACACTCAACATTGCTTCCAAAAACATTTTGACAAAAATTTTTTCGAAAAATTTCAAAATAATTTAGCAAAAAGTAGATGTTTTTAGATTCCTTTTTTCAAGGCAAAGACGATGGACAATGTTATTCAAAGCTGCGTCGATCTGTGTTATCAGATATGCGCTAGCTTAAAAATGCACCGAGATATCAACTGATATAAGTTCACACTTATATCCTCGATTTTCACCCTGAAGAATTAATTTTTTCGTTGAATAACATTGTCCATCGTCTTTGCTTTGAAAAAAGGAATCTAAAAACATCTACTTTTTGCTAAATTATTTTGAAATGTTTCGAAAAAATTTTTGTCAAAATGTTTTTGGAAGTAATGTTGAGTGTACATGGAAACTCAACATACACTAATGAATCATTTTTCAAACGATCATAACTAATTTTTGTATTAAGCGTTTCTCAATGTAGTATAGTGCATTCGATGCGGATTTTTAAGCTGCGTCGATCTGTGTTATCAGATTTGCGCTAGCTTAAAAATGCACCGAGATATCAACTGATATAAGTTCACACTTATATCCTCGATTTTCACCCTGAAGAATCATTTTTTTCGTTGAATAACATTGTCCATTGTCTTTGCCTTGAAAAATGAAATCTAAAAACATCTACTTTTTGCTAAATTATTTTGAAATTTTTCGAAAAAATTTTTGTCAAAATGTTTTTGGAAGCAATGTTGAGTGTACATGGAAACTCAACATACACTAATGAATCATTTTTCAAACGATCATAACTAATTTTTGTATTAAGCGTTTCTCAATGTAGTATAGTGCATTCGATCCGGATTTTTAAGCTG
Source organism: Auanema rhodensis (assembly GCA_964057225.1). Taxonomy (NCBI): domain Eukaryota; kingdom Metazoa; phylum Nematoda; class Chromadorea; order Rhabditida; family Rhabditidae; genus Auanema; species Auanema rhodense. The sequence goes on from OZ059895.1 coordinate 1,667,170, forward strand.
CGTCGATCTGTGTTATCAGATTTGCGCTAACTTAAAAATGCACCGAGATATCAACTGATATAAGTTCACACTTATATCCTCGATTTTCACCCTGAAGAATTGATTTTTTCGTTGAATAACATTGTCCATCGTCTTTGCTTTGAAAAATGGAATCTAAAAACATCTACTTTTTGCTAAATTATTTTGAAATTTTTCGAAAAAATTTTTGTCAAAATGTTTTTGGAAGCAATGTTGAGTGTACATGGAAACTCAACATACACTAATGCATCATTTTTCAAACGATCATAACTAATTTTTGTATTAAGCGTTTCTCAATGTAGTATAGTGCACTCGATGCGGATTTTTAAGCTGCGTCGATCTGTGTTATCAGATATGCGCTAGCTTAAAAATGCACCGAGATATCAACTGATATAAGTTCACACTTATATCCTCGATTTTCACCCTGAAGAAATAATTTTTTCGTTGAATAACATTGTCCATCGTCTTTGCCTTGAAAAAAGGAATCTAAAAACATCTACTTTTTGCTAAATTATTTTGAAATTTTTCGAAAAAATTTTTATCAAAATGTTTTTGGAAGCAATGTTGAGTGTACATGGAAACTCAACATACACTAATGCATCATTTTTCAAACGATCATAACTAATTTTTGTATTAAGCGTTTCTCAATGTAGTATAGTGCATTCGATGCGGATTTTTAAGCTGCGTCGATCTGTGTTATCAGATTTGCGCTAGCTTAAAAATGCACCGAGATATCAACTGATATAAGTTCACACTTATATCCTCGATTTTCACCCTGAAGAAATAATTTTTTCGTTGAATAACAATGTCCATCGTCTTTGCCTTGAAAAAAGGAATCTGAAAACATCTACTTTTTGCTAAATTATTTTGAAATTTTTCGAAAAAATTTTTGTCAAAATGTTTTTGGAAGCAATGTTGAGTGTACATGGAAACTCAACATACACTAATGCATCATTTTTCAAACGATCATAACTAATTTTGGTATTAAGCGTTTCTCAATGTAGTATAGTGCATTCGATGCGGATTTTTAAGCTGCGTCGATCTGTGTTATCAGATTTGCGCTAGCTTAAAAATGCACCGAGATATCAACTGATATAAGTTAACACTTATATCCTCGATTTTCACCCTGAAGAAATAATTTTTTCGTTGAATAACATTGTCCATCGTCTTTGTCTTGAAAAAAGGAATCTAAAAACATCTACTTTTTGCTAAATTATTTTGAAATTTTTCGAAAAAATTTTTGTCAAAATGTTTTTGGAAGCAATGTTGAGTGTACATGGAAACTCAACATACACTAATGCATCATTTTTCAAACGATCATAACTAATTTTTGTATTAAGCGTTTTTCAATGTATAATAGTGCATTCGATGCGGATTTTTAAGCTGCGTCGATCTGTGTTATCAGATTTGCGCTAGCTTAAAAATGCACCGAGATATCAACTGATATAAGTTCACACATATATCCTCGATTTTCACCCTGAAGAAATAATTTTTTCGTTGAATAACATTGTCCATCGTCTTTGCCTTGAAAAAAGGAATCTAAAAACATCTACTTTTTGCTAAATTATTTTGAAATTTTTCGAAAAAATTTTTGTCAAAATGTTTTTGGAAGCAATGTTGAGTGTACATGGAAACTCAACATACACTAATGAATCATTTTTCAAACGATCATAACTAATTTTTGTATTAAGCGTTTCTCAATGTAGTATAGTGCATTCGATCCGGATTTTTAAGCTGCGTCGATCTGTGTTATCAGATTTGCGCTAACTTAAAAATGCACCGAGATATCAACTGATATAAGTTCACACTTATATCCTCGATTTTCACCCTGAAGAATTGATTTTTTCGTTGAATAACATTGTCCATCGTCTTTGCTTTGAAAAATGGAATCTAAAAACATCTACTTTTTGCTAAATTATTTTGAAATTTTTCGAAAAAATTTTTGTCAAAATGTTTTTGGAAGCAATGTTGAGTGTACATGGAAACTCAACATACACTAATGCATCATTTTTCAAACGATCATAACTAATTTTTGTATTAAGCGTTTCTCAATGTAGTATAGTGCACTCGATGCGGATTTTTAAGCTGCGTCGATCTGTGTTATCAGATATGCGCTAGCTTAAAAATGCACCGAGATATCAACTGATATAAGTTCACACTTATATCCTCGATTTTCACCCTGAAGAAATAATTTTTTCGTTGAATAACATTGTCCATCGTCTTTGCCTTGAAAAAAGGAATCTAAAAACATCTACTTTTTGCTAAATTATTTTGAAATTTTTCGAAAAAATTTTTATCAAAATGTTTTTGGAAGCAATGTTGAGTGTACATGGAAACTCAACATACACTAATGCATCATTTTTCAAACGATCATAACTAATTTTTGTATTAAGCGTTTCTCAATGTAGTATAGTGCATTCGATGCGGATTTTTAAGCTGCGTCGATCTGTGTTATCAGATTTGCGCTAGCTTAAAAATGCACCGAGATATCAACTGATATAAGTTCACACTTATATCCTCGATTTTCACCCTGAAGAAATAATTTTTTCGTTGAATAACAATGTCCATCGTCTTTGCCTTGAAAAAAGGAATCTGAAAACATCTACTTTTTGCTAAATTATTTTGAAATTTTTCGAAAAAATTTTTGTCAAAATGTTTTTGGAAGCAATGTTGAGTGTACATGGAAACTCAACATACACTAATGCATCATTTTTCAAACGATCATAACTAATTTTGGTATTAAGCGTTTCTCAATGTAGTATAGTGCATTCGATGCGGATTTTTAAGCTGCGTCGATCTGTGTTATCAGATTTGCGCTAGCTTAAAAATGCACCGAGATATCAACTGATATAAGTTAACACTTATATCCTCGATTTTCACCCTGAAGAAATAATTTTTTCGTTGAATAACATTGTCCATCGTCTTTGTCTTGAAAAAAGGAATCTAAAAACATCTACTTTTCGCTAAATTATTTTGAAATTTTTCGAAAAAATTTTTGTCAAAATGTTTTTGGAAGCAATGTTGAGTGTACATGGAAACTCAACATACACTAATGCATCATTTTTCAAACGATCATAACTAATTTTTGTATTAAGCGTTTTTCAATGTATAATAGTGCATTCGATGCGGATTTTTAAGCTGCGTCGATCTGTGTTATCAGATTTGCGCTAGCTTAAAAATGCACCGAGATATCAACTGATATAAGTTCACACATATATCCTCGATTTTCACCCTGAAGAAATAATTTTTTCGTTGAATAACATTGTCCATCGTCTTTGCCTTAAAAAAAGGAATCTAAAAACATCTACTTTTTGCTAAATTATTTTGAAATTTTTCGAAAAAATTTTTGTCAAAATGTTTTTGGAAGCAATGTTGAGTGTACATGGAAACTCAACATACACTAATGCATCATTTTTCAAACGATCATAACTAATTTTTGTATCAAGCGTTTCTCAATGTAGTATAGTGCATTCGATGCGGATTTTTAAGCTGCGTCGATCTGTCTTATCAGATTTGCGCTAGCTTAAAAATGCACCGAGATATCAACTGATATAAGTTCACACTCATATCCTCGATTTTCACACTGAAGAAATAATTTTTTCGTTGAATAACATTGTCTATCGTCTTTGCCTTGAAAAATGGAATCTAAAAACATCTACTTTTTGCTAAATTATTTTGAAATTTTTCGAAAAAATTTTTGTCAAAATGTTTTTGGAAGCAATGTTGAGTGTACATGGAAACTCAACATACACTAATGCGACAATGTTATTCAACGAAAAAATTATTTCTTCAGGGTGAAAATCGAGGATATAAGTGTGAACTTATATCAGTTGATATCTCGGTGCATTTTTAAGCTAGCGCAAATCTGATAACACAGATCGACGCAGCTTAAAAATCCGCATCGAATGCACTATACTACATTGAGAAACGCTTAATACAAAAATTAGTTATGATCGTTTGAAAAATGATGCATTAGTGTATGTTGAGTTTCCATGTACACTCAACATTGCTTCCAAAAACATTTTGACAAAAATTTTTTCGAAAAATTTCAGAATAATTTAGCAAAAAGTAGATGTTTTTAGATTCCTTTTTTCAAGGCAAAGACGATGGACAATGTTATTCAACGAAAAAATTATTTCTTCAGGGTGAAAATCGAGGATATAAGTGTTAACTTATATCAGTTGATATCTCGGTGCATTTTTAAGCTAGCGCAAATCTGATAACACAGATCGACGCAGCTTAAAAATCCGCATCGAATGCACTATACTACATTGAGAAACGCTTAATACAAAAATTAGTTATGATCGTTTGAAAAATGATGCATTAGTGTATGTTGAGTTTCCATGTACACTCAACATTGCTTCCAAAAACATTTTGACAAAAATTTTTTCGAAAAATTTCAAAATAATTTAGCAAAAAGTAGATGTTTTTAGATTCCTTTTTTCAAGGCAAAGACGATGGACAATGTTATTCAAAGCTGCGTCGATCTGTGTTATCAGATATGCGCTAGCTTAAAAATGCACCGAGATATCAACTGATATAAGTTCACACTTATATCCTCGATTTTCACCCTGAAGAATTAATTTTTTCGTTGAATAACATTGTCCATCGTCTTTGCTTTGAAAAAAGGAATCTAAAAACATCTACTTTTTGCTAAATTATTTTGAAATGTTTCGAAAAAATTTTTGTCAAAATGTTTTTGGAAGTAATGTTGAGTGTACATGGAAACTCAACATACACTAATGAATCATTTTTCAAACGATCATAACTAATTTTTGTATTAAGCGTTTCTCAATGTAGTATAGTGCATTCGATGCGGATTTTTAAGCTGCGTCGATCTGTGTTATCAGATTTGCGCTAGCTTAAAAATGCACCGAGATATCAACTGATATAAGTTCACACTTATATCCTCGATTTTCACCCTGAAGAATCATTTTTTTCGTTGAATAACATTGTCCATTGTCTTTGCCTTGAAAAATGAAATCTAAAAACATCTACTTTTTGCTAAATTATTTTGAAATTTTTCGAAAAAATTTTTGTCAAAATGTTTTTGGAAGCAATGTTGAGTGTACATGGAAACTCAACATACACTAATGAATCATTTTTCAAACGATCATAACTAATTTTTGTATTAAGCGTTTCTCAATGTAGTATAGTGCATTCGATCCGGATTTTTAAGCTGCGTCGATCTGTGTTATCAGATTTGCGCTAACTTAAAAATGCACCGAGATATCAACTGATATAAGTTCACACTTATATCCTCGATTTTCACCCTGAAGAATTGATTTTTTCGTTGAATAACATTGTCCATCGTCTTTGCTTTGAAAAATGGAATCTAAAAACATCTACTTTTTGCTAAATTATTTTGAAATTTTTCGAAAAAATTTTTGTCAAAATGTTTTTGGAAGCAATGTTGAGTGTACATGGAAACTCAACATACACTAATGCATCATTTTTCAAACGATCATAACTAATTTTTGTATTAAGCGTTTCTCAATGTAGTATAGTGCACTCGATGCGGATTTTTAAGCTGCGTCGATCTGTGTTATCAGATATGCGCTAGCTTAAAAATGCACCGAGATATCAACTGATATAAGTTCACACTTATATCCTCGATTTTCACCCTGAAGAAATAATTTTTTCGTTGAATAACATTGTCCATCGTCTTTGCCTTGAAAAAAGGAATCTAAAAACATCTACTTTTTGCTAAATTATTTTGAAATTTTTCGAAAAAATTTTTATCAAAATGTTTTTGGAAGCAATGTTGAGTGTACATGGAAACTCAACATACACTAATGCATCATTTTTCAAACGATCATAACTAATTTTTGTATTAAGCGTTTCTCAATGTAGTATAGTGCATTCGATGCGGATTTTTAAGCTGCGTCGATCTGTGTTATCAGATTTGCGCTAGCTTAAAAATGCACCGAGATATCAACTGATATAAGTTCACACTTATATCCTCGATTTTCACCCTGAAGAAATAATTTTTTCGTTGAATAACAATGTCCATCGTCTTTGCCTTGAAAAAAGGAATCTGAAAACATCTACTTTTTGCTAAATTATTTTGAAATTTTTCGAAAAAATTTTTGTCAAAATGTTTTTGGAAGCAATGTTGAGTGTACATGGAAACTCAACATACACTAATGCATCATTTTTCAAACGATCATAACTAATTTTGGTATTAAGCGTTTCTCAATGTAGTATAGTGCATTCGATGCGGATTTTTAAGCTGCGTCGATCTGTGTTATCAGATTTGCGCTAGCTTAAAAATGCACCGAGATATCAACTGATATAAGTTAACACTTATATCCTCGATTTTCACCCTGAAGAAATAATTTTTTCGTTGAATAACATTGTCCATCGTCTTTGTCTTGAAAAAAGGAATCTAAAAACATCTACTTTTTGCTAAATTATTTTGAAATTTTTCGAAAAAATTTTTGTCAAAATGTTTTTGGAAGCAATGTTGAGTGTACATGGAAACTCAACATACACTAATGCATCATTTTTCAAACGATCATAACTAATTTTTGTATTAAGCGTTTTTCAATGTATAATAGTGCATTCGATGCGGATTTTTAAGCTGCGTCGATCTGTGTTATCAGATTTGCGCTAGCTTAAAAATGCACCGAGATATCAACTGATATAAGTTCACACATATATCCTCGATTTTCACCCTGAAGAAATAATTTTTTCGTTGAATAACATTGTCCATCGTCTTTGCCTTGAAAAAAGGAATCTAAAAACATCTACTTTTTGCTAAATTATTTTGAAATTTTTCGAAAAAATTTTTGTCAAAATGTTTTTGGAAGCAATGTTGAGTGTACATGGAAACTCAACATACACTAATGCATCATTTTTCAAACGATCATAACTTATTTTTGTATCAAGCGTTTCTCAATGTAGTATAGTGCATTCGATGCGGATTTTTAAGCTGCGTCGATCTGTCTTATCAGATTTGCGCTAGCTTAAAAATGCACCGAGATATCAACTGATATAAGTTAACACTTATATCCTCGATTTTCACCCTGAAGAATTAATTTTTTCGTTGAATAACATTGTCCATCGTCTTTGCCTTGAAAAATGGAATCTAAAAACATCTACTTTTTGCTAAATTATTTTGAAATTTTTCGAAAAAATTTTTGTCAAAATGTTTTTGGAAGCAATGTTGAGTGTACATGGAAACTCAACATACACTAATGCATCATTTTTCAAACGATCATAACTAATTTTTGTATCAAGCGTTTCTCAATGTAGTATAGTGCATTCGATGCGGATTTTTAAGCTGCGTCGATCTGTCTTATCAGATTTGCGCTAGCTTAAAAATGCACCGAGATATCAACTGATATAAGTTCACACTCATATCCTCGATTTTCACACTGAAGAAATAATTTTTTCGTTGAATAACATTGTCCATCGTCTTTGCCTTGAAAAAAGGAATCTAAAAACATCTACTTTTTGCTAAATTATTTTGAAATTTTTCGAAAAAATTTTTGTCAAAATGTTTTTGGAAGCAATGTTGAGTGTACATGGAAACTCAACATACACTAATGCATCATTTTTCAAACGATCATAACTAATTTTTGTATCAAGCGTTTCTCAATGTAGTATAGTGCATTCGATGCGGATTTTTAAGCTGCGTCGATCTGTCTTATCAGATTTGCGCTAGCTTAAAAATGCACCGAGATATCAACTGATATAAGTTCACACTCATATCCTCGATTTTCACACTGAAGAAATAATTTTTTCGTTGAATAACATTGTCTATCGTCTTTGCCTTGAAAAATGGAATCTAAAAACATCTACTTTTTGCTAAATTATTTTGAAATTTTTCGAAAAAATTTTTGTCAAAATGTTTTTGGAAGCAATGTTGAGTGTACATGGAAACTCAACATACACTAATGCGACAATGTTATTCAACGAAAAAATTATTTCTTCAGGGTGAAAATCGAGGATATAAGTGTGAACTTATATCAGTTGATATCTCGGTGCATTTTTAAGCTAGCGCAAATCTGATAACACAGATCGACGCAGCTTAAAAATCCGCATCGAATGCACTATACTACATTGAGAAACGCTTAATACAAAAATTAGTTATGATCGTTTGAAAAATGATGCATTAGTGTATGTTGAGTTTCCATGTACACTCAACATTGCTTCCAAAAACATTTTGACAAAAATTTTTTCGAAAAATTTCAGAATAATTTAGCAAAAAGTAGATGTTTTTAGATTCCTTTTTTCAAGGCAAAGACGATGGACAATGTTATTCAAAGCTGCGTCGATCTGTGTTATCAGATATGCGCTAGCTTAAAAATGCACCGAGATATCAACTGATATAAGTTCACACTTATATCCTCGATTTTCACCCTGAAGAATTAATTTTTTCGTTGAATAACATTGTCCATCGTCTTTGCTTTGAAAAAAGGAATCTAAAAACATCTACTTTTTGCTAAATTATTTTGAAATGTTTCGAAAAAATTTTTGTCAAAATGTTTTTGGAAGTAATGTTGAGTGTACATGGAAACTCAACATACACTAATGAATCATTTTTCAAACGATCATAACTAATTTTTGTATTAAGCGTTTCTCAATGTAGTATAGTGCATTCGATGCGGATTTTTAAGCTGCGTCGATCTGTGTTATCAGATTTGCGCTAGCTTAAAAATGCACCGAGATATCAACTGATATAAGTTCACACTTATATCCTCGATTTTCACCCTGAAGAATCATTTTTTTCGTTGAATAACATTGTCCATTGTCTTTGCCTTGAAAAATGAAATCTAAAAACATCTACTTTTTGCTAAATTATTTTGAAATTTTTCGAAAAAATTTTTGTCAAAATGTTTTTGGAAGCAATGTTGAGTGTACATGGAAACTCAACATACACTAATGAATCATTTTTCAAACGATCATAACTAATTTTTGTATTAAGCGTTTCTCAATGTAGTATAGTGCATTCGATCCGGATTTTTAAGCTGCGTCGATCTGTGTTATCAGATTTGCGCTAACTTAAAAATGCACCGAGATATCAACTGATATAAGTTCACACTTATATCCTCGATTTTCACCCTGAAGAATTGATTTTTTCGTTGAATAACATTGTCCATCGTCTTTGCTTTGAAAAATGGAATCTAAAAACATCTACTTTTTGCTAAATTATTTTGAAATTTTTCGAAAAAATTTTTGTCAAAATGTTTTTGGAAGCAATGTTGAGTGTACATGGAAACTCAACATACACTAATGCATCATTTTTCAAACGATCATAACTAATTTTTGTATTAAGCGTTTCTCAATGTAGTATAGTGCACTCGATGCGGATTTTTAAGCTGCGTCGATCTGTGTTATCAGATATGCGCTAGCTTAAAAATGCACCGAGATATCAACTGATATAAGTTCACACTTATATCCTCGATTTTCACCCTGAAGAAATAATTTTTTCGTTGAATAACATTGTCCATCGTCTTTGCCTTGAAAAAAGGAATCTAAAAACATCTACTTTTTGCTAAATTATTTTGAAATTTTTCGAAAAAATTTTTATCAAAATGTTTTTGGAAGCAATGTTGAGTGTACATGGAAACTCAACATACACTAATGCATCATTTTTCAAACGATCATAACTAATTTTTGTATTAAGCGTTTCTCAATGTAGTATAGTGCATTCGATGCGGATTTTTAAGCTGCGTCGATCTGTGTTATCAGATTTGCGCTAGCTTAAAAATGCACCGAGATATCAACTGATATAAGTTCACACTTATATCCTCGATTTTCACCCTGAAGAAATAATTTTTTCGTTGAATAACATTGTCCATCGTCTTTGCCTTGAAAAAAGGAATCTGAAAACATCTACTTTTTGCTAAATTATTTTGAAATTTTTCGAAAAAATTTTTGTCAAAATGTTTTTGGAAGCAATGTTGAGTGTACATGGAAACTCAACATACACTAATGCATCATTTTTCAAACGATCATAACTAATTTTTGTATTAAGCGTTTCTCAATGTAGTATAGTGCATTCGATGCGGATTTTTAAGCTGCGTCGATCTGTGTTATCAGATTTGCGCTAGCTTAAAAATGCACCGAGATATCAACTGATATAAGTTAACACTTATATCCTCGATTTTCACCCTGAAGAAATAATTTTTTCGTTGAATAACATTGTCCATCGTCTTTGCCTTGAAAAAAGGAATCTAAAAACATCTACTTTTTGCTAAATTATTTTGAAATTTTTCGAAAAAATTTTTGTCAAAATGTTTTTGGAAGCAATGTTGAGTGTACATGGAAACTCAACATACACTAATGCATCATTTTTCAAACGATCATAACTAATTTTTGTATTAAGCGTTTTTCAATGTATAATAGTGCATTCGATGCGGATTTTTAAGCTGCGTCGATCTGTGTTATCAGATTTGCGCTAGCTTAAAAATGCACCGAGATATCAACTGATATAAGTTCACACATATATCCTCGATTTTCACCCTGAAGAAATAATTTTTTCGTTGAATAACATTGTCCATCGTCTTTGCCTTGAAAAAAGGAATCTAAAAACATCTACTTTTTGCTAAAATATTTTGAAATTTTTCGAAAAAATTTTTGTCAAAATGTTTTTGGAAGCAATGTTGAGTGTACATGGAAACTCAACATACACTAATGCATCATTTTTCAAACGATCATAACTAATTTTTGTATTAAGCGTTTCTCAATGTAGTATAGTGCACTCGATGCGGATTTTTAAGCTGCGTCGATCTGTGTTATCAGATTTGCGCTAACTTAAAAATGCACCGAGATATCAACTGATATAAGTTCACACTTATATCCTCGATTTTCACCCTGAAGAATTGATTTTTTCGTTGAATAACATTGTCCATCGTCTTTGCTTTGAAAAATGGAATCTAAAAACATCTACTTTTTGCTAAATTATTTTGAAATTTTTCGAAAAAATTTTTGTCAAAATGTTTTTGGAAGCAATGTTGAGTGTACATGGAAACTCAACATACACTAATGCATCATTTTTCAAACGATCATAACTAATTTTTGTATTAAGCGTTTCTCAATGTAGTATAGTGCACTCGATGCGGATTTTTAAGCTGCGTCGATCTGTGTTATCAGATATGCGCTAGCTTAAAAATGCACCGAGATATCAACTGATATAAGTTCACACTTATATCCTCGATTTTCACCCTGAAGAAATAATTTTTTCGTTGAATAACATTGTCCATCGTCTTTGCCTTGAAAAAAGGAATCTAAAAACATCTACTTTTTGCTAAATTATTTTGAAATTTTTCGAAAAAATTTTTATCAAAATGTTTTTGGAAGCAATGTTGAGTGTACATGGAAACTCAACATACACTAATGCATCATTTTTCAAACGATCATAACTAATTTTTGTATTAAGCGTTTCTCAATGTAGTATAGTGCATTCGATGCGGATTTTTAAGCTGCGTCGATCTGTGTTATCAGATTTGCGCTAGCTTAAAAATGCACCGAGATATCAACTGATATAAGTTCACACTTATATCCTCGATTTTCACCCTGAAGAATCATTTTTTTCGTTGAATAACATTGTCCATTGTCTTTGCCTTGAAAAATGAAATCTAAAAACATCTACTTTTTGCTAAATTATTTTGAAATTTTTCGAAAAAATTTTTGTCAAAATGTTTTTGGAAGCAATGTTGAGTGTACATGGAAACTCAACATACACTAATGAATCATTTTTCAAACGATCATAACTAATTTTTGTATTAAGCGTTTCTCAATGTAGTATAGTGCATTCGATCCGGATTTTTAAGCTGCGTCGATCTGTGTTATCAGATTTGCGCTAACTTAAAAATGCACCGAGATATCAACTGATATAAGTTCACACTTATATCCTCGATTTTCACCCTGAAGAATTGATTTTTTCGTTGAATAACATTGTCCATCGTCTTTGCTTTGAAAAATGGAATCTAAAAACATCTACTTTTTGCTAAATTATTTTGAAATTTTTCGAAAAAATTTTTGTCAAAATGTTTTTGGAAGCAATGTTGAGTGTACATGGAAACTCAACATACACTAATGCATCATTTTTCAAACGATCATAACTAATTTTTGTATTAAGCGTTTCTCAATGTAGTATAGTGCACTCGATGCGGATTTTTAAGCTGCGTCGATCTGTGTTATCAGATATGCGCTAGCTTAAAAATGCACCGAGATATCAACTGATATAAGTTCACACTTATATCCTCGATTTTCACCCTGAAGAAATAATTTTTTCGTTGAATAACATTGTCCATCGTCTTTGCCTTGAAAAAAGGAATCTAAAAACATCTACTTTTTGCTAAATTATTTTGAAATTTTTCGAAAAAATTTTTATCAAAATGTTTTTGGAAGCAATGTTGAGTGTACATGGAAACTCAACATACACTAATGCATCATTTTTCAAACGATCATAACTAATTTTTGTATTAAGCGTTTCTCAATGTAGTATAGTGCATTCGATGCGGATTTTTAAGCTGCGTCGATCTGTGTTATCAGATTTGCGCTAGCTTAAAAATGCACCGAGATATCAACTGATATAAGTTCACACTTATATCCTCGATTTTCACCCTGAAGAAATAATTTTTTCGTTGAATAACATTGTCCATCGTCTTTGCCTTGAAAAAAGGAATCTGAAAACATCTACTTTTTGCTAAATTATTTTGAAATTTTTCGAAAAAATTTTTGTCAAAATGTTTTTGGAAGCAATGTTGAGTGTACATGGAAACTCAACATACACTAATGCATCATTTTTCAAACGATCATAACTAATTTTTGTATTAAGCGTTTCTCAATGTAGTATAGTGCATTCGATGCGGATTTTTAAGCTGCGTCGATCTGTGTTATCAGATTTGCGCTAGCTTAAAAATGCACCGAGATATCAACTGATATAAGTTAACACTTATATCCTCGATTTTCACCCTGAAGAAATAATTTTTTCGTTGAATAACATTGTCCATCGTCTTTGCCTTGAAAAAAGGAATCTAAAAACATCTACTTTTTGCTAAATTATTTTGAAATTTTTCGAAAAAATTTTTGTCAAAATGTTTTTGGAAGCAATGTTGAGTGTACATGGAAACTCAACATACACTAATGCATCATTTTTCAAACGATCATAACTAATTTTTGTATTAAGCGTTTTTCAATGTATAATAGTGCATTCGATGCGGATTTTTAAGCTGCGTCGATCTGTGTTATCAGATTTGCGCTAGCTTAAAAATGCACCGAGATATCAACTGATATAAGTTCACACATATATCCTCGATTTTCACCCTGAAGAAATAATTTTTTCGTTGAATAACATTGTCCATCGTCTTTGCCTTGAAAAAAGGAATCTAAAAACATCTACTTTTTGCTAAATTATTTTGAAATTTTTCGAAAAAATTTTTGTCAAAATGTTTTTGGAAGCAATGTTGAGTGTACATGGAAACTCAACATACACTAATGCATCATTTTTCAAACGATCATAACTAATTTTTGTATTAAGCGTTTCTCAATGTAGTATAGTGCACTCGATGCGGATTTTTAAGCTGCGTCGATCTGTGTTATCAGATTTGCGCTAACTTAAAAATGCACCGAGATATCAACTGATATAAGTTCACACTTATATCCTCGATTTTCACCCTGAAGAATTGATTTTTTCGTTGAATAACATTGTCCATCGTCTTTGCTTTGAAAAATGGAATCTAAAAACATCTACTTTTTGCTAAATTATTTTGAAATTTTTCGAAAAAATTTTTGTCAAAATGTTTTTGGAAGCAATGTTGAGTGTACATGGAAACTCAACATACACTAATGCATCATTTTTCAAACGATCATAACTAATTTTTGTATTAAGCGTTTCTCAATGTAGTATAGTGCACTCGATGCGGATTTTTAAGCTGCGTCGATCTGTGTTATCAGATATGCGCTAGCTTAAAAATGCACCGAGATATCAACTGATATAAGTTCACACTTATATCCTCGATTTTCACCCTGAAGAAATAATTTTTTCGTTGAATAACATTGTCCATCGTCTTTGCCTTGAAAAAAGGAATCTAAAAACATCTACTTTTTGCTAAATTATTTTGAAATTTTTCGAAAAAATTTTTATCAAAATGTTTTTGGAAGCAATGTTGAGTGTACATGGAAACTCAACATACACTAATGCATCATTTTTCAAACGATCATAACTAATTTTTGTATTAAGCGTTTCTCAATGTAGTATAGTGCATTCGATGCGGATTTTTAAGATGCGTCGATCTGTGTTATCAGATTTGCGCTAGCTTAAAAATGCACCGAGATATCAACTGATATAAGTTCACACTTATATCCTCGATTTTCACCCTGAAGAAATAATTTTTTCGTTGAATAACATTGTCCATCGTCTTTGCCTTGAAAAAAGGAATCTGAAAACATCTACTTTTTGCTAAATTATTTTGAAATTTTTCGAAAAAATTTTTGTCAAAATGTTTTTGGAAGCAATGTTGAGTGTACATGGAAACTCAACATACACTAATGCATCATTTTTCAAACGATCATAACTAATTTTTGTATTAAGCGTTTCTCAATGTAGTATAGTGCATTCGATGCGGATTTTTAAGCTGCGTCGATCTGTGTTATCAGATTTGCGCTAGCTTAAAAATGCACCGAGATATCAACTGATATAAGTTAACACTTATATCCTCGATTTTCACCCTGAAGAAATAATTTTTTCGTTGAATAACATTGTCCATCGTCTTTGCCTTGAAAAAAGGAATCTAAAAACATCTACTTTTTGCTAAATTATTTTGAAATTTTTCGAAAAAATTTTTGTCAAAATGTTTTTGGAAGCAATGTTGAGTGTACATGGAAACTCAACATACACTAATGCATCATTTTTCAAACGATCATAACTAATTTTTGTATTAAGCGTTTTTCAATGTATAATAGTGCATTCGATGCGGATTTTTAAGCTGCGTCGATCTGTGTTATCAGATTTGCGCTAGCTTAAAAATGCACCGAGATATCAACTGATATAAGTTCACACATATATCCTCGATTTTCACCCTGAAGAAATAATTTTTTCGTTGAATAACATTGTCCATCGTCTTTGCCTTGAAAAAAGGAATCTAAAAACATCTACTTTTTGCTAAATTATTTTGAAATTTTTCGAAAAAATTTTTGTCAAAATGTTTTTGGAAGCAATGTTGAGTGTACATGGAAACTCAACATACACTAATGCATCATTTTTCAAACGATCATATCTAATTTTTGTATTAAGCGTTTCTCAATGTAGTATAGTGCATTCGATGCGGATTTTTAAGCTGCGTCGATCTGTGTTATCAGATTTGCGCTAGCTTAAAAATGCACCGAGATATCAACTGATATAAGTTCACACTTATATCCTCGATTTTCACCCTGAAGAAATAATTTTTTCGTTGAATAACATTGTCCATCGTCTTTGCCTTGAAAAAAGGAATCTAAAAACATCTACTTTTCGCTAAATTATTTTGAAATTTTTCGAAAAAATTTTTGTCAAAATGTTTTTGGAAGCAATGTTGAGTGTACATGGAAACTCAACATACACTAATGCATCATTTTTCAAACGATCATAACTAATTTTTGTATTAAGCGTTTCTCAATGTAGTATAGTGCATTCGATGCGGATTTTTAAGCTGCGTCGATCTGTGTTATCAGATTTGCGCTAGCTTAAAAATGCACCGAGATATCAACTGATATAAGTTCACACTTATATCCTCGATTTTCACCCTGAAGAAATAATTTTTTCGTTGAATAACATTGTCCATCGTCTTTGCCTTGAAAAAAGGAATCTGAAAACATCTACTTTTTGCTAAATTATTTTGAAATTTTTCGAAAAAATTTTTGTCAAAATGTTTTTGGAAGCAATGTTGAGTGTACATGGAAACTCAACATACACTAATGCATCATTTTTCAAACGATCATAACTAATTTTTGTATTAAGCGTTTCTCAATGTAGTATAGTGCATTCGATGCGGATTTTTAAGCTGCGTCGATCTGTGTTATCAGATTTGCGCTAGCTTAAAAATGCACCGAGATATCAACTGATATAAGTTAACACTTATATCCTCGATTTTCACCCTGAAGAAATAATTTTTTCGTTGAATAACATTGTCCATCGTCTTTGCCTTGAAAAAAGGAATCTAAAAACATCTACTTTTTGCTAAATTATTTTGAAATTTTTCGAAAAAATTTTTGTCAAAATGTTTTTGGAAGCAATGTTGAGTGTACATGGAAACTCAACATACACTAATGCATCATTTTTCAAACGATCATAACTAATTTTTGTATTAAGCGTTTTTCAATGTATAATAGTGCATTCGATGCGGATTTTTAAGCTGCGTCGATCTGTGTTATCAGATTTGCGCTAGCTTAAAAATGCACCGAGATATCAACTGATATAAGTTCACACATATATCCTCGATTTTCACCCTGAAGAAATAATTTTTTCGTTGAATAACATTGTCCATCGTCTTTGCCTTGAAAAAAGGAATCTAAAAACATCTACTTTTTGCTAAATTATTTTGAAATTTTTCGAAAAAATTTTTGTCAAAATGTTTTTGGAAGCAATGTTGAGTGTACATGGAAACTCAACATACACTAATGCATCATTTTTCAAACGATCATATCTAATTTTTGTATTAAGCGTTTCTCAATGTAGTATAGTGCATTCGATGCGGATTTTTAAGCTGCGTCGATCTGTGTTATCAGATTTGCGCTAGCTTAAAAATGCACCGAGATATCAACTGATATAAGTTCACACTTATATCCTCGATTTTCACCCTGAAGAAATAATTTTTTCGTTGAATAACATTGTCCATCGTCTTTGCCTTGAAAAAAGGAATCTAAAAACATCTACTTTTCGCTAAATTATTTTGAAATTTTTCGAAAAAATTTTTGTCAAAATGTTTTTGGAAGCAATGTTGAGTGTACATGGAAACTCAACATACACTAATGCATCATTTTTCAAACGATCATAACTAATTTTTGTATTAAGCGTTTCTCAATGTAGTATAGTGCATTCGATGCGGATTTTTAAGCTGCGTCGATCTGTGTTATCAGATTTGCGCTAGCTTAAAAATGCACCGAGATATCAACTGATATAAGTTTACACTTATATCCTCGATTTTCACCCTGAAGAATTAATTTTTTCGTTGAATAACATTGTCCATCGTCTTTGCCTTGAAAAATGGAATCTAAAAACATCTACTTTTTGCTAAATTATTTCGAAATTTTTCGAAAAAATTTTTGTCAAAATGTTTTTGGAAGCAATGTTGAGTGTACATGGAAACTCAACATACACTAATGCATCATTTTTCAAACGATCATAACTAATTTTTGTATTAAGCTTTTCTCAATGTAGTATAGTGCATTCGATGCGGATTTTTAAGCTGCGTCGATCTGTGTTATCAGATTTGCGCTAGCTTAAAAATGCACCGAGATATCAACTGATATAAGTTCACACTTATATCCTCGATTTTCACCCTGAAGAATTAATTTTTTCGTTGAATAACATCGTCCATCGTCTTTGCCTTGAAAAACGGAATCTAAAAACATCTACTTTTTGCTAAATTATTTTGAAATTTTTCGAAAAAATTTTTGTCAAAATGTTTTTGGAAGCAATGTTGAGTGTACATGGAAACTCAACATACACTAATGCATCATTTTTCAAACGATCATAACTAATTTTTGTATTAAGCGTTTCTCAATGTAGTATAGTGCATTCGATGCGGATTTTTAAGCTGCGTCGATCTGTGTTATCAGATTTGCGCTAGCTTAAAAATGCACCGAGATATCAACTGATATAAGTTTACACTTATATCCTCGATTTTCACCCTGAAGAATTAATTTTTTCGTTGAATAACATTGTCCATCGTCTTTGCCTTGAAAAATGGAATCTAAAAACATCTACTTTTTGCTAAATTATTTCGAAATTTTTCGAAAAAATTTTTGTCAAAATGTTTTTGGAAGCAATGTTGAGTGTACATGGAAACTCAACATACACTAATGCATCATTTTTCAAACGATCATAACTAATTTTTGTATTAAGCTTTTCTCAATGTAGTATAGTGCATTCGATGCGGATTTTTAAGCTGCGTCGATCTGTGTTATCAGATTTGCGCTAGCTTAAAAATGCACCGAGATATCAACTGATATAAGTTCACACTTATATCCTCGATTTTCACCCTGAAGAATTAATTTTTTTTTTGTTGAAAAACATTGTCCATCGTCTCTGCCTTGAAAAATGGAATCTAAAAACATCTACTTTTTGCTAAATTATTTTGAAATTTTTCGAAAAAATTTTTGTCAAAATGTTTTTGGAAGCAATGTTGAGTGTACATGGAAACTCAACATACACTAATGCATCATTTTTCAAACGATTATAACTAATTTTTGTATTAAGCTTTTCTCAATGTAGTATAGTGCATTCGATGCGGATTTTTAAGCTGCGTCGATCTGTGTTATCAGATTTGCGCTAGCTTAAAAATGCACCGAGATATCAACTGATATAAGTTCACACTTATATTCTCGATTTTCACCCTGAAGAATTAATTTTTTCGTTGAATAACATTGTCCATCGTCTTTGCCTTGAAAAATGGAATCTAAAAACATCTACTTTTTGCTAAATTATTTTGAAATTTTTCGAAAAAATTTTTGTCAAAATGTTTTTGGAAGCAATGTTGAGTGTACATGGAAACTCAACATACACTAATGCATCATTTTTCAAACGATCATAACTAATTTTTGTATTAAGCGTTTCTCAATGTAGTATAGTGCATTCGATGCGGATTTTTAAGCTGCGTCGATCTGTGTTATCAGATTTGCGCTAGCTTAAAAATGCACCGAGATATCAACTGATATAAGTTCACACTTATATCCTCGATTTTCACCCTGAAGAATTAATTTTTTCGTTGAATAACATCGTCCATCGTCTTTGCCTTGAAAAACGGAATCTAAAAACATCTACTTTTTGCTAAATTATTTTGAAATTTTTCGAAAAAATTTTTGTCAAAATGTTTTTGGAAGCAATGTTGAGTGTACATGGAAACTCAACATACACTAATGCATCATTTTTCAAACGATCATAACTAATTTTTGTATTAAGCGTTTCTCAATGTAGTATAGTGCATTCGATGCGGATTTTTAAGCTGCGTCGATCTGTGCTATCAGATTTGCGCTAGCTTAAAAATGCACCGAGATATCAACTGATATAAGTTCACACTTATATCCTCGATTTTCACCCTGAAGAATTAATTTTTTCGTTGAATAACATCGTCCATCGTCTTTGCCTTGAAAAATGGAATCTAAAAACATCTACTTTTTGCTAAATTATTTTGAAATTTTTCGAAAAAATTTTTGTCAAAATGTTTTTGGAAGCAATGTTGAGTGTACATGGAAACTCAACATACACTAATGCATCATTTTTCAAACGATTATAACTAATTTTTGTATTAAGCTTTTCTCAATGTAGTATAATGCATTCGATGCGGATTTTTAAGCTGCGTCGATCTGTGTTATCAGATTTGCGCTAGCTTAAAAATGCACCGAGATATCAACTGATATAAGTTCACACTTATATTCTCGATTTTCACCCTGAAGAATTAATTTTTTCGTTGAATAACATTGTCCATCGTCTTTGCCTTGAAAAATGGAATCTAAAAACATCTACTTTTTGCTAAATTATTTTGAAATTTTTCGAAAAAATTTTTGTCAAAATGTTTTTGGAAGCAATGTTGAGTGTACATGGAAACTCAACATACACTAATGCATCATTTTTCAAACGATCATAACTAATTTTTGTATTAAGCGTTTCTCAATGTAGTATAGTGCATTCGATGCGGATTTTTAAGCTGCGTCGATCTGTGTTATCAGATTTGCGCTAGCTTAAAAATGCACCGAGATATCAACTGATATAAGTTCACACTTATATCCTCGATTTTCACCCTGAAGAATTAATTTTTTCGTTGAATAACATCGTCCATCGTCTTTGCCTTAAAAAATGGAATCTAAAAACATCTACTTTTTGCTAAATTATTTTGAAATTTTTCGAAAAAATTTTTGTCAAAATGTTTTTGGAAGCAATGTTGAGTGTACATGGAAACTCAACATACACTAATGCATCATTTTTCAAACGATCATAACTAATTTTTGTATTAAGCGTTTCTCAATGTAGTATAGTGCATTCGATGCGGATTTTTAAGCTGCGTCGATCTGTGTTATCAGATTTGCGCTAGCTTAAAAATGCACCGAGATATCAACTGATATAAGTTCACACTTATATCCTCGATTTTCACCCTGAAGAATTAATTTTTTCGTTGAATAACATCGTCCATCGTCTTTGCCTTGAAAAACGGAATCTAAAAACATCTACTTTTTGCTAAATTATTTTGAAATTTTTCGAAAAAATTTTTGTCAAAATGTTTTTGGAAGCAATGTTGAGTGTACATGGAAACTCAACATACACTAATGCATCATTTTTCAAACGATTATAACTAATTTTTGTATTAAGCTTTTCTCAATGTAGTATAGTGCATTCGATGCGGATTTTTAAGCTGCGTCGATCTGTGTTATCAGATTTGCGCTAGCTTAAAAATGCACCGAGATATCAACTGATATAAGTTCACACTTATATTCTCGATTTTCACCCTGAAGAATTAATTTTTTCGTTGAATAACATTGTCCATCGTCTTTGCCTTGAAAAATGGAATCTAAAAACATCTACTTTTTGCTAAATTATTTTGAAATTTTTCGAAAAAATTTTTGTCAAAATGTTTTTGGAAGCAATGTTGAGTGTACATGGAAACTCAACATACACTAATGCATCATTTTTCAAACGATCATAACTAATTTTTGTATTAAGCGTTTCTCAATGTAGTATAGTGCATTCGATGCGGATTTTTAAGCTGCGTCGATCTGTGTTATCAGATTTGCGCTAGCTTAAAAATGCACCGAGATATCAACTGATATAAGTTCACACTTATATCCTCGATTTTCACCCTGAAGAATTAATTTTTTCGTTGAATAACATCGTCCATCGTCTTTGCCTTGAAAAATGGAATCTAAAAACATCTACTTTTTGCTAAATTATCTTGAAATTTTTCGAAAAAATTTTTGTCAAAATGTTTTTGGAAGCAATGTTGAGTGTACATGGAAACTCAACATACACTAATGCATCATTTTTCAAACGATCATAACTAATTTTTGTATTAAGCGTTTCTCAATGTAGTGTAGTGCATTCGATGCGGATTTTTAAGCTGCGTCGATCTGTGTTATCAGATTTGCGCTAGCTTAAAAATGCACCGAGATATCAACTGATATAAGTTCACACTTATATTCTCGATTTTCACCCTGAAGAATTAATTTTTTCGTTGAATAACATTGTCCATCGTCTTTGCCTTGAAAAATGGAATCTAAAAACATCTACTTTTTGCTAAATTATTTGGAAATTTTTCGAAAAAATTTTTGTCAAAATGTTTTTGGAAGCAATGTTGAGTGTACATGGAAACTCAACATACACTAATGCATCATTTTTCAAACGATCATAACTAATTTTTGTATTAAGCGTTTCTCAATGTAGTGTAGTGCATTCGATGCGGATTTTTAAGCTGCGTCGATCTGTGTTATCAGATTTGCGCTAGCTTAAAAATGCACCGAGATATCAACTGATATAAGTTCACACTTATATTCTCGATTTTCACCCTGAAGAATTAATTTTTTCGTTGAATAACATTGTCCATCGTCTTTGCCTTGAAAAATGGAATCTAAAAACATCTACTTTTTGCTAAATTATTTTGAAATTTTTCGAAAAAATTTTTGTCAAAATGTTTTTGGAAGCAATGTTGAGTGTACATGGAAACTCAACATACACTAATGCATCATTTTTCAAACGATCATAACTAATTTTTGTATTAAGCGTTTCTCAATGTAGTATAGTGCATTCGATGCGGATTTTTAAGCTGCGTCGATCTGTGTTATCAGATTTGCGCTAGCTTAAAAATGCACCGAGATATCAACTGATATAAGTTCACACTTATATCCTCGATTTTCACCCTGAAGAATTAATTTTTTCGTTGAATAACATCGTCCATCGTCTTTGCCTTGAAAAATGGAATCTAAAAACATCTACTTTTTGCTAAATTATTTTGAAATTTTTCGAAAAAATTTTTGTCAAAATGTTTTTGGAAGCAATGTTGAGTGTACATGGAAACTCAACATACACTAATGCATCATTTTTCAAACGATCATAACTAATTTTTGTATTAAGCGTTTCTCAATGTAGTATAGTGCATTCGATGCGGATTTTTAAGCTGCGTCGATCTGTGTTATCAGATTTGCGCTAGCTTAAAAATGCACCGAGATATCAACTGATATAAGTTCACACTTATATCCTCGATTTTCACCCTGAAGAATTAATTTTTTCGTTGAATAACATCGTCCATCGTCTTTGCCTTGAAAAACGGAATCTAAAAACATCTACTTTTTGCTAAATTATTTTGAAATTTTTCGAAAAAATTTTTGTCAAAATGTTTTTGGAAGCAATGTTGAGTGTACATGGAAACTCAACATACACTAATGCATCATTTTTCAAACGATTATAACTAATTTTTGTATTAAGCTTTTCTCAATGTAGTATAGTGCATTCGATGCGGATTTTTAAGCTGCGTCGATCTGTGTTATCAGATTTGCGCTAGCTTAAAAATGCACCGAGATATCAACTGATATAAGTTCACACTTATATTCTCGATTTTCACCCTGAAGAATTAATTTTTTCGTTGAATAACATTGTCCATCGTCTTTGCCTTGAAAAATGGAATCTAAAAACATCTACTTTTTGCTAAATTATTTTGAAATTTTTCGAAAAAATTTTTGTCAAAATGTTTTTGGAAGCAATGTTGAGTGTACATGGAAACTCAACATACACTAATGCATCATTTTTCAAACGATCATAACTAATTTTTGTATTAAGCGTTTCTCAATGTAGTGTAGTGCATTCGATGCGGATTTTTAAGCTGCGTCGATCTGTGTTATCAGATTTGCGCTAGCTTAAAAATGCACCGAGATATCAACTGATATAAGTTCACACTTATATTCTCGATTTTCACCCTGAAGAATTAATTTTTTCGTTGAATAACATTGTCCATCGTCTTTGCCTTGAAAAATGGAATCTAAAAACATCTACTTTTTGCTAAATTATTTTGAAATTTTTCGAAAAAATTTTTGTCAAAATGTTTTTGGAAGCAATGTTGAGTGTACATGGAAACTCAACATACACTAATGCATCATTTTTCAAACGATCATAACTAATTTTTGTATTAAGCGTTTCTCAATGTAGTATAGTGCATTCGATGCGGATTTTTAAGCTGCGTCGATCTGTGTTATCAGATTTGCGCTAGCTTAAAAATGCACCGAGATATCAACTGATATAAGTTCACACTTATATCCTCGATTTTCACCCTGAAGAATTAATTTTTTCGTTGAATAACATCGTCCATCGTCTTTGCCTTGAAAAATGGAATCTAAAAACATCTACTTTTTGCTAAATTATTTTGAAATTTTTCGAAAAAATTTTTGTCAAAATGTTTTTGGAAGCAATGTTGAGTGTACATGGAAACTCAACATACACTAATGCATCATTTTTCAAACGATCATAACTAATTTTTGTATTAAGCGTTTCTCAATGTAGTATAGTGCATTCGATGCGGATTTTTAAGCTGCGTCGATCTGTGTTATCAGATTTGCGCTAGCTTAAAAATGCACCGAGATATCAACTGATATAAGTTCACACTTATATCCTCGATTTTCACCCTGAAGAATTAATTTTTTCGTTGAATAACATCGTCCATCGTCTTTGCCTTGAAAAACGGAATCTAAAAACATCTACTTTTTGCTAAATTATTTTGAAATTTTTCGAAAAAATTTTTGTCAAAATGTTTTTGGAAGCAATGTTGAGTGTACATGGAAACTCAACATACACTAATGCATCATTTTTCAAACGATTATAACTAATTTTTGTATTAAGCTTTTCTCAATGTAGTATAGTGCATTCGATGCGGATTTTTAAGCTGCGTCGATCTGTGTTATCAGATTTGCGCTAGCTTAAAAATGCACCGAGATATCAACTGATATAAGTTCACACTTATATTCTCGATTTTCACCCTGAAGAATTAATTTTTTCGTTGAATAACATTGTCCATCGTCTTTGCCTTGAAAAATGGAATCTAAAAACATCTACTTTTTGCTAAATTATTTTGAAATTTTTCGAAAAAATTTTTGTCAAAATGTTTTTGGAAGCAATGTTGAGTGTACATGGAAACTCAACATACACTAATGCATCATTTTTCAAACGATCATAACTAATTTTTGTATTAAGCGTTTTTCAATGTAGTATAGTGCATTCGATGCGGATTTTTAAGCTGCGTCGATCTGTGTTATCAGATTTGCGCTAGCTTAAAAATGCACCGAGATATCAACTGATATAAGTTCACACTTATATCCTCGATTTTCACCCTGAAGAATTAATTTTTTCGTTGAATAACATCGTCCATCGTCTTTGCCTTGAAAAATGGAATCTAAAAACATCTACTTTTTGCTAAATTATTTTGAAATTTTTCGAAAAAATTTTTGTCAAAATGTTTTTGGAAGCAATGTTGAGTGTACATGGAAACTCAACATACACTAATGCATCATTTTTCAAACGATCATAACTAATTTTTGTATTAAGCGTTTCTCAATGTAGTATAGTGCATTCGATGCGGATTTTTAAGCTGCGTCGATCTGTGTTATCAGATTTGCGCTAGCTTAAAAATGCACCGAGATATCAACTGATATAAGTTCACACTTATATCCTCGATTTTCACCCTGAAGAATTAATTTTTTCGTTGAATAACATCGTCCATCGTCTTTGCCTTGAAAAACGGAATCTAAAAACATCTACTTTTTGCTAAATTATTTTGAAATTTTTCGAAAAAATTTTTGTCAAAATGTTTTTGGAAGCAATGTTGAGTGTACATGGAAACTCAACATACACTAATGCATCATTTTTCAAACGATTATAACTAATTTTTGTATTAAGCTTTTCTCAATGTAGTATAGTGCATTCGATGCGGATTTTTAAGCTGCGTCGATCTGTGTTATCAGATTTGCGCTAGCTTAAAAATGCACCGAGATATCAACTGATATAAGTTCACACTTATATTCTCGATTTTCACCCTGAAGAATTAATTTTTTCGTTGAATAACATTGTCCATCGTCTTTGCCTTGAAAAATGGAATCTAAAAACATCTACTTTTTGCTAAATTATTTTGAAATTTTTCGAAAAAATTTTTGTCAAAATGTTTTTGGAAGCAATGTTGAGTGTACATGGAAACTCAACATACACTAATGCATCATTTTTCAAACGATCATAACTAATTTTTGTATTAAGCGTTTCTCAATGTAGTATAGTGCATTCGATGCGGATTTTTAAGCTGCGTCGATCTGTGTTATCAGATTTGCGCTAGCTTAAAAATGCACCGAGATATCAACTGATATAAGTTCACACTTATATCCTCGATTTTCACCCTGAAGAATTAATTTTTTCGTTGAATAACATCGTCCATCGTCTTTGCCTTGAAAAATGGAATCTAAAAACATCTACTTTTTGCTAAATTATTTTGAAATTTTTCGAAAAAATTTTTGTCAAAATGTTTTTGGAAGCAATGTTGAGTGTACATGGAAACTCAACATACACTAATGCATCATTTTTCAAACGATCATAACTAATTTTTGTATTAAGCGTTTCTCAATGTAGTATAGTGCATTCGATGCGGATTTTTAAGCTGCGTCGATCTGTGTTATCAGATTTGCGCTAGCTTAAAAATGCACCGAGATATCAACTGATATAAGTTCACACTTATATCCTCGATTTTCACCCTGAAGAATTAATTTTTTCGTTGAATAACATCGTCCATCGTCTTTGCCTTGAAAAACGGAATCTAAAAACATCTACTTTTTGCTAAATTATTTTGAAATTTTTCGAAAAAATTTTTGTCAAAATGTTTTTGGAAGCAATGTTGAGTGTACATGGAAACTCAACATACACTAATGCATCATTTTTCAAACGATTATAACTAATTTTTGTATTAAGCTTTTCTCAATGTAGTATAGTGCATTCGATGCGGATTTTTAAGCTGCGTCGATCTGTGTTATCAGATTTGCGCTAGCTTAAAAATGCACCGAGATATCAACTGATATAAGTTCACACTTATATTCTCGATTTTCACCCTGAAGAATTAATTTTTTCGTTGAATAACATTGTCCATCGTCTTTGTCTTGAAAAATGGAATCTAAAAACATCTACTTTTTGCTAAATTATTTTGAAATTTTTCGAAAAAATTTTTGTCAAAATGTTTTTGGAAGCACTGTTGAGTGTACATGGAAACTCAACATACACTAATGCATCATTTTTCAAACGATCATAACTAATTTTTGTATTAAGCGTTTCTCAATGTAGTATAGTGCATTCGATGCGGATTTTTAAGCTGCGTCGATCTGTGTTATCAGATTTGCGCTAGCTTAAAAATGCACCGAGATATCAACTGATATAAGTTCACACTTATATCCTCGATTTTCACCCTGAAGAATTAATTTTTTCGTTGAATAACATCGTCCATCGTCTTTGCCTTGAAAAATGGAATCTAAAAACATCTACTTTTTGCTAAATTATCTTGAAATTTTTCGAAAAAATTTTTGTCAAAATGTTTTTGGAAGCAATGTTGAGTGTACATGGAAACTCAACATACACTAATGCATCATTTTTCAAACGATCATAACTAATTTTTGTATTAAGCGTTTCTCAATGTAGTATAGTGCATTCGATGCGGATTTTTAAGCTGCGTCGATCTGTGTTATCAGATTTGCGCTAGCTTAAAAATGCACCGAGATATCAACTGATATAAGTTCACACTTATATCCTCGATTTTCACCCTGAAGAATTAATTTTTTCGTTGAATAACATCGTCCATCGTCTTTGCCTTGAAAAATGGAATCTAAAAACATCTACTTTTTGCTAAATTATTTTGAAATTTTTCGAAAAAATTTTTGTCAAAATGTTTTTGGAAGCAATGTTGAGTGTACATGGAAACTCAACATACACTAATGCATCATTTTTCAAACGATTATAACTAATTTTTGTATTAAGCTTTTCTCAATGTAGTATAGTGCATTCGATGCGGATTTTTAAGCTGCGTCGATCTGTGTTATCAGATTTGCGCTAGCTTAAAAATGCACCGAGATATCAACTGATATAAGTTCACACTTATATCCTCGATTTTCACCCTGAAGAATTAATTTTTTCGTTGAATAACATCGTCCATCGTCTTTGCCTTGAAAAATGGAATCTAAAAACATCTACTTTTTGCTAAATTATCTTGAAATTTTTCGAAAAAATTTTTGTCAAAATGTTTTTGGAAGCAATGTTGAGTGTACATGGAAACTCAACATACACTAATGCATCATTTTTCAAACGATCATAACTAATTTTTGTATTAAGCGTTTCTCAATGTAGTATAGTGCATTCGATGCGGATTTTTAAGCTGCGTCGATCTGTGTTATCAGATTTGCGCTAGCTTAAAAATGCACCGAGATATCAACTGATATAAGTTCACACTTATATCCTCGATTTTCACCCTGAAGAATTAATTTTTTCGTTGAATAACATCGTCCATCGTCTTTGCCTTGAAAAATGGAATCTAAAAACATCTACTTTTTGCTAAATTATTTTGAAATTTTTCGAAAAAATTTTTGTCAAAATGTTTTTGGAAGCAATGTTGAGTGTACATGGAAACTCAACATACACTAATGCATCATTTTTCAAACGATTATAACTAATTTTTGTATTAAGCTTTTCTCAATGTAGTATAGTGCATTCGATGCGGATTTTTAAGCTGCGTCGATCTGTGTTATCAGATTTGCGCTAGCTTAAAAATGCACCGAGATATCAACTGATATAAGTTCACACTTATATTCTCGATTTTCACCCTGAAGAATTAATTTTTTCGTTGAATAACATTGTCCATCGTCTTTGCCTTGAAAAATGGAATCTAAAAACATCTACTTTTTGCTAAATTATTTTGAAATTTTTCGAAAAAATTTTTGTCAAAATGTTTTTGGAAGCAATGTTGAGTGTACATGGAAACTCAACATACACTAATGCATCATTTTTCAAACGATCATAACTAATTTTTGTATCAAGCGTTTCTCAATGTAGTATAGTGCATTCGATGCGGATTTTTAAGCTGCGTCGATCTGTGTTATCAGATTTGCGCTAGCTTAAAAATGCACCGAGATATCAACTGATATAAGTTCACACTTATATCCTCGATTTTCACCCTGAAGAATTAATTTTTTCGTTGAATAACATCGTCCATCGTCTTTGCCTTGAAAAATGGAATCTAAAAACATCTACTTTTTGCTAAATTATTTTGAAATTTTTCGAAAAAATTTTTGTCAAAATGTTTTTGGAAGCAATGTTGAGTGTACATGGAAACTCAACATACACTAATGCATCATTTTTCAAACGATTATAACTAATTTTTGTATTAAGCTTTTCTCAATGTAGTATAGTGCATTCGATGCGGATTTTTAAGCTGCGTCGATCTGTGTTATCAGATTTGCGCTAGCTTAAAAATGCACCGAGATATCAACTGATATAAGTTCACACTTATATCCTCGATTTTCACCCTGAAGAAATAATTTTTTCGTTGAATAACATTGTCCATCGTCTTTGCCTTGAAAAAAGGAATCTAAAAACATCTACTTTTTGCTAAATTATTTTGAAATTTTTCGAAAAAATTTTTGTCAAAATGTTTTTGGAAGCAATGTTGAGTGTACATGGAAACTCAACATACACTAATGCATCATTTTTCAAACGATCATAACTAATTTTTGTATTAAGCGTTTCTCAATGTAGTATAGTGCATTCGATGCGGATTTTTAAGCTGCGTCGATCTGTGTTATCAGATTTGCGCTAGCTTAAAAATGCACCGAGATATCAACTGATATAAGTTCACACTTATATCCTCGATTTTCACCCTGAAGAATTAATTTTTTCGTTGAATAACATCGTCCATCGTCTTTGCCTTGAAAAATGGAATCTAAAAACATCTACTTTTTGCTAAATTATTTTGAAATTTTTCGAAAAAATTTTTGTCAAAATGTTTTTGGAAGCAATGTTGAGTGTACATGGAAACTCAACATACACTAATGCATCATTTTTCAAACGATTATAACTAATTTTTGTATTAAGCTTTTCTCAATGTAGTATAGTGCATTCGATGCGGATTTTTAAGCTGCGTCGATCTGTGTTATCAGATTTGCGCTAGCTTAAAAATGCACCGAGATATCAACTGATATAAGTTCACACTTATATTCTCGATTTTCACCCTGAAGAATTAATTTTTTCGTTGAATAACATTGTCCATCGTCTTTGTCTTGAAAAATGGAATCTAAAAACATCTACTTTTTGCTAAATTATTTTGAAATTTTTCGAAAAAATTTTTGTCAAAATGTTTTTGGAAGCAATGTTGAGTGTACATGGAAACTCAACATACACTAATGCATCATTTTTCAAACGATCATAACTAATTTTTGTATTAAGCGTTTCTCAATGTAGTATAGTGCATTCGATGCGGATTTTTAAGCTGCGTCGATCTGTGTTATCAGATTTGCGCTAGCTTAAAAATGCACCGAGATATCAACTGATATAAGTTCACACTTATATCCTCGATTTTCACCCTGAAGAATTAATTTTTTCGTTGAATAACATCGTCCATCGTCTTTGCCTTGAAAAATGGAATCTAAAAACATCTACTTTTTGCTAAATTATTTTGAAATTTTTCGAAAAAATTTTTGTCAAAATGTTTTTGGAAGCAATGTTGAGTGTACATGGAAACTCAACATACACTAATGCATCATTTTTCAAACGATTATAACTAATTTTTGTATTAAGCTTTTCTCAATGTAGTATAGTGCATTCGATGCGGATTTTTAAGCTGCGTCGATCTGTGTTATCAGATTTGCGCTAGCTTAAAAATGCACCGAGATATCAACTGATATAAGTTCACACTTATATTCTCGATTTTCACCCTGAAGAATTAATTTTTTCGTTGAATAACATTGTCCATCGTCTTTGCCTTGAAAAATGGAATCTAAAAACATCTACTTTTTGCTAAATTATTTTGAAATTTTTCGAAAAAATTTTTGTCAAAATGTTTTTGGAAGCAATGTTGAGTGTACATGGAAACTCAACATACACTAATGCATCATTTTTCAAACGATCATAACTAATTTTTGTATCAAGCGTTTCTCAATGTAGTATAGTGCATTCGATGCGGATTTTTAAGCTGCGTCGATCTGTGTTATCAGATTTGCGCTAGCTTAAAAATGCACCGAGATATCAACTGATATAAGTTCACACTTATATCCTCGATTTTCACCCTGAAGAATTAATTTTTTCGTTGAATAACATTGTCCATCGTCTTTGCCTTGAAAAATGGAATCTAAAAACATCTACTTTTTGCTAAATTATTTTGAAATTTTTCGAAAAAATTTTTGTCAAAATGTTTTTGGA
Organism: Auanema rhodensis; assembly: GCA_964057225.1. Taxonomy (NCBI): domain Eukaryota; kingdom Metazoa; phylum Nematoda; class Chromadorea; order Rhabditida; family Rhabditidae; genus Auanema; species Auanema rhodense. The sequence continues at coordinate 1,697,804 of OZ059895.1, forward strand.
AGCAATGTTGAGTGTACATGGAAACTCAACATACACTAATGCATCATTTTTCAAACGATCATAACTAATTTTTGTATCAAGCGTTTCTCAATGTAGTATAGTGCATTCGATGCCGATTTTTAAGCTGCGTCGATCTGTGTTATCAGATTTGCGCTAGCTTAAAAATGCACCGAGATATCAACTGATATAAGTTCACACTTATATCCTCGATTTTCACCCTGAAGAATTAATTTTTTCGTTGAATAACATTGTCTATCGTCTTTGCCTTGAAAAATGGAATCTAAAAACATCTACTTTTTGCTAAATTATTTTGAAATTTTTCGAAAAAATTTTTGTCAAAATGTTTTTGGAAGCAATGTTGAGTGTACATGGAAACTCAACATACACTAATGCATCATTTTTCAAACAATCATAACTAATTTGTGTATTAAGCGTTTCTCAATGTAGTATAGTGCATTCGATGCGGATTTTTAAGCTGCGTCGATCTTTGTTATCAGATTTGCGCTAGCTTAAAAATGCACCGAGATATCAACTGATATAAGTTCACACTTATATCCTCGATTTTCACCCTGAAGAATTAATTTTTTCGTTGAATAACATCGTCCATCGTCTTTGCCTTGAAAAATGGAATCTAAAAACATCTACTTTTTGCTAAATTATTTTGAAATTTTTCGAAAAAATTTTTGTCAAAATGTTTTTGGAAGCAATGTTGAGTGTACATGGAAACTCAACATACACTAATGCATCATTTTTCAAACGATCATAACTAATTTTTGTATTGAGCTTTTCTCAATGTAGTATAGTGCATTCGATGCGGATTTTTAAGCTGCGTCGATCTTTGTTATCAGATTTGCGCTAGCTTAAAAATGCACCGAGATATCAACTGATATAAGTTCACACTTATATCCTCGATTTTCACCCTGAAGAATTAATTTTTTCGTTGAATAACATCGTCCATCGTCTTTGCCTTGAAAAATGGAATCTAAAAACATCTACTTTTTGCTAAATTATTTTGAAATTTTTCGAAAAAATTTTTGTCAAAATGTTTTTGGAAGCAATGTTGAGTGTACATGGAAACTCAACATACACTAATGCATCATTTTTCAAACGATCATAACTAATTTTTGTATTAAGCTTTTTTCAATGTAGTATAGTGCATTCGATGCGGATTTTTAAGCTGCGTCGATCTGTGTTATCAGATTTGCGCTAGCTTAAAAATGCACCGAGATATCAACTGATATAAGTTCACACTTATATCCTCGATTTTCACCCTGAAGAATTAATTTTTTCGTTGAATAACATTGTCTATCGTCTTTGCCTTGAAAAATGGAATCTAAAAACATCTACTTTTTGCTAAATTATTTTGAAATTTTTCGAAAAAATTTTTGTCAAAATGTTTTTGGAAGCAATGTTGAGTGTACATGGAAACTCAACATACACTAATGCATCATTTTTCAAACAATCATAACTAATTTGTGTATTAAGCGTTTCTCAATGTAGTATAGTGCATTCGATGCCGATTTTTAAGCTGCGTCGATCTGTGTTATCAGATTTGCGCTAGCTTAAAAATGCACCGAGATATCAACTGATATAAGTTCACACTTATATCCTCGATTTTCACCCTGAAGAATTAATTTTTTCGTTGAATAACATCGTCCATCGTCTTTGCCTTGAAAAATGGAATCTAAAAACATCTACTTTTTGCTAAATTATTTTGAAATTTTTCGAAAAAATTTTTGTCAAAATGTTTTTGGAAGCAATGTTGAGTGTACATGGAAACTCAACATACACTAATGCATCATTTTTCAAACGATCATAACTAATTTTTGTATTAAGCTTTTCTCAATGTAGTATAGTGCAGTCGATGCGGATTTTTAAGCTGCGTCGATCTGTGTTATCAGATTTGCGCTAGCTTAAAAATGCACCGAGATATCAACTGATATAAGTTCACACTTATATCCTCGATTTTCACCCTGAAGAATTAATTTTTTCGTTGAATAACATTGTCCATCGTCTTTGCCTTGAAAAATGGAATCTAAAAACATCTACTTTTTGCTAAATTATTTTGAAATTTTTCGAAAAAATTTTTGTCAAAATGTTTTTGGAAGCAATGTTGAGTGTACATGAAAACTCAACATACACTAATGCATCATTTTTCAAACGATCATAACTAATTTTTGTATTAGCTTTTCTCAATGTAGTATAGTGCATTCGATGCGGATTTTTAAGCTGCGTCGATCTGTGTTATCAGATTTGCGCTAGCTTTAAAATGCACCGAGATATCAACTGATATAAGTTCACACTTATATCCTCGATTTTCACCCTGAAGAATTAATTTTTTCGTTGAATAACATCGTCCATCGTCTTTGCCTTGAAAAATGGAATCTAAAAACATCTACTTTTTGCTAAATTATTTTGAAATTTTTCGAAAAAATTTTTGTCAAAATGTTTTTGGAAGCAATGTTGAGTGTACATGGAAACTCAACATACACTAATGCATCATTTTTCAAACGATCATAACTAATTTTTGTATTAAGCTTTTCTCAATGTAGTATAGTGCATTCGATGCGGATTTTTAAGCTGCGTCGATCTTTGTTATCAGATTTGCGCTAGCTTAAAAATGCACCGAGATATCAACTGATATAAGTTCACACTTATATCCTCGATTTTCACCCTGAAGAATTAATTTTTTCGTTGAATAACATCGTCCATCGTCTTTGCCTTGAAAAATGGAATCTAAAAACATCTACTTTTTGCTAAATTATTTTGAAATTTTTCGAAAAAATTTTTGTCAAAATGTTTTTGGAAGCAATGTTGAGTGTACATGGAAACTCAACATACACTAATGCATCATTTTTCAAACGATCATAACTAATTTTTGTATTAAGCTTTTCTCAATGTAGTATAGTGCATTCGATGCGGATTTTTAAGCTGCGTCGATCTTTGTTATCAGATTTGCGCTAGCTTAAAAATGCACCGAGATATCAACTGATATAAGTTCACACTTATATCCTCGATTTTCACCCTGAAGAATTAATTTTTTCGTTGAATAACATCGTCCATCGTCTTTGCCTTGAAAAATGGAATCTAAAAACATCTACTTTTTGCTAAATTATTTTGAAATTTTTCGAAAAAATTTTTGTCAAAATGTTTTTGGAAGCAATGTTGAGTGTACATGGAAACTCAACATACACTAATGCATCATTTTTCAAACGATCATAACTAATTTTTGTATTAAGCTTTTTTCAATGTAGTATAGTGCATTCGATGCGGATTTTTAAGCTGCGTCGATCTGTGTTATCAGATTTGCGCTAGCTTAAAAATGCACCGAGATATCAACTGATATAAGTTCACACTTATATCCTCGATTTTCACCCTGAAGAATTAATTTTTTCGTTGAATAACATTGTCTATCGTCTTTGCCTTGAAAAATGGAATCTAAAAACATCTACTTTTTGCTAAATTATTTTGAAATTTTTCGAAAAAATTTTTGTCAAAATGTTTTTGGAAGCAATGTTGAGTGTACATGGAAACTCAACATACACTAATGCATCATTTTTCAAACAATCATAACTAATTTGTGTATTAAGCGTTTCTCAATGTAGTATAGTGCATTCGATGCCGATTTTTAAGCTGCGTCGATCTGTGTTATCAGATTTGCGCTAGCTTAAAAATGCACCGAGATATCAACTGATATAAGTTCACACTTATATCCTCGATTTTCACCCTGAAGAATTAATTTTTTCGTTGAATAACATCGTCCATCGTCTTTGCCTTGAAAAATGGAATCTAAAAACATCTACTTTTTGCTAAATTATTTTGAAATTTTTCGAAAAAATTTTTGTCAAAATGTTTTTGGAAGCAATGTTGAGTGTACATGGAAACTCAACATACACTAATGCATCATTTTTCAAACGATCATAACTAATTTTTGTATTAAGCTTTTCTCAATGTAGTATAGTGCAGTCGATGCGGATTTTTAAGCTGCGTCGATCTGTGTTATCAGATTTGCGCTAGCTTAAAAATGCACCGAGATATCAACTGATATAAGTTCACACTTATATCCTCGATTTTCACCCTGAAGAATTAATTTTTTCGTTGAATAACATTGTCCATCGTCTTTGCCTTGAAAAATGGAATCTAAAAACATCTACTTTTTGCTAAATTATTTTGAAATTTTTCGAAAAAATTTTTGTCAAAATGTTTTTGGAAGCAATGTTGAGTGTACATGAAAACTCAACATACACTAATGCATCATTTTTCAAACGATCATAACTAATTTTTGTATTAGCTTTTCTCAATGTAGTATAGTGCATTCGATGCGGATTTTTAAGCTGCGTCGATCTGTGTTATCAGATTTGCGCTAGCTTTAAAATGCACCGAGATATCAACTGATATAAGTTCACACTTATATCCTCGATTTTCACCCTGAAGAATTAATTTTTTCGTTGAATAACATTGTCCATCGTCTTTGCCTTGAAAAATGGAATCTAAAAACATCTACTTTTTGCTAAATTATTTTGAAATTTTTCGAAAAAATTTTTGTCAAAATGTTTTTGGAAGCAATGTTGAGTGTACATGGAAACTCAACATACACTAATGCATCATTTTTCAAACGATCATAACTAATTTTTGTATCAAGCGTTTCTCGATGTAGTATAGTGCATTCGATGCGGATTTTTAAGCTGCGTCGATCTGTGTTATCAGATTTGCGCTAGCTTAAAAATGCACCGAGATATCAACTGATATAAGTTCACACTTATATCCTCGATTTTCACCCTGAAGAATTAATTTTTTCGTTGAATAACATTGTCCATCGTCTTTGCCTTGAAAAATGGAATCTAAAAACATCTACTTTTTGCTAAATTATTTTGAAATTTTTCGAAAAAATTTTTGTCAAAATGTTTTTGGAAGCAATGTTGAGTGTACATGGAAACTCAACATACACTAATGCATCATTTTTCAAACGATCATAACTAATTTTTGTATCAAGCGTTTCTCAATGTAGTATAGTGCATTCGATGCCGATTTTTAAGCTGCGTCGATCTGTGTTATCAGATTTGCGCTAGCTTAAAAATGCACCGAGATATCAACTGATATAAGTTCACACTTATATCCTCGATTTTCACCCTGAAGAATTAATTTTTTCGTTGAATAACATTGTCTATCGTCTTTGCCTTGAAAAATGGAATCTAAAAACATCTACTTTTTGCTAAATTATTTTGAAATTTTTCGAAAAAATTTTTGTCAAAATGTTTTTGGAAGCAATGTTGAGTGTACATGGAAACTCAACATACACTAATGCATCATTTTTCAAACAATCATAACTAATTTTTGTATTAGCTTTTCTCAATGTAGTATAGTGCATTCGATGCGGATTTTTAAGCTGCGTCGATCTGTGTTATCAGATTTGCGCTAGCTTAAAAATGCACCGAGATATCAACTGATATAAGTTCACACTTATATCCTCGATTTTCACCCTGAAGAATTAATTTTTTCGTTGAATAACATTGTCCATCGTCTTTGCCTTGAAAAATGGAATCTAAAAACATCTACTTTTTGCTAAATTATTTTGAAATTTTTCGAAAAAATTTTTGTCAAAATGTTTTTGGAAGCAATGTTGAGTGTACATGAAAACTCAACATACACTAATGCATCATTTTTCAAACAATCATAACTAATTTTTGTATTAGCTTTTCTCAATGTAGTATAGTGCATTCGATGCGGATTTTTAAGCTGCGTCGATCTGTGTTATCAGATTTGCGCTAGCTTTAAAATGCACCGAGATATCAACTGATATAAGTTCACACTTATATCCTCGATTTTCACCCTGAAGAATTAATTTTTTCGTTGAATAACATTGTCCATCGTCTTTGCCTTGAAAAATGGAATCTAAAAACATCTACTTTTTGCTAAATTATTTTGAAATTTTTCGAAAAAATTTTTGTCAAAATGTTTTTGGAAGCAATGTTGAGTGTACATGAAAACTCAACATACACTAATGCATCATTTTTCAAACGATCATAACTAATTTTTGTATTAGCTTTTCTCAATGTAGTATAGTGCATTCGATGCGGATTTTTAAGCTGCGTCGATCTGTGTTATCAGATTTGCGCTAGCTTTAAAATGCACCGAGATATCAACTGATATAAGTTCACACTTATATCCTCGATTTTCACCCTGAAGAATTAATTTTTTCGTTGAATAACATTGTCTATCGTCTTTGCCTTGAAAAATGGAATCTAAAAACATCTACTTTTTGCTAAATTATTTTGAAATTTTTCGAAAAAATTTTTGTCAAAATGTTTTTGGAAGCAATGTTGAGTGTACATGGAAACTCAACATACACTAATGCATCATTTTTCAAACGATCATAACTAATTTTTGTATTAAGCTTTTCTCAATGTAGTATAGTGCATTCGATGCGGATTTTTAAGCTGCGTCGATCTGTGTTATCAGATTTGCGCTAGCTTAAAAATGCACCGAGATATCAACTGATATAAGTTCACACTTATATCCTCGATTTTCACCCTGAAGAATTAATTTTTTCGTTGAATAACATCGTCCATCGTCTTTGCCTTGAAAAATGGAATCTAAAAACATCTACTTTTTGCTAAATTATTTTGAAATTTTTCGAAAAAATTTTTGTCAAAATGTTTTTGGAAGCAATGTTGAGTGTACATGGAAACTCAACATACACTAATGCATCATTTTTCAAACGATCATAACTAATTTTTGTATTAAGCTTTTCTCAATGTAGTATAGTGCAGTCGATGCGGATTTTTAAGCTGCGTCGATCTGTGTTATCAGATTTGCGCTAGCTTAAAAATGCACCGAGATATCAACTGATATAAGTTCACACTTATATCCTCGATTTTCACCCTGAAGAATTAATTTTTTCGTTGAATAACATTGTCCATCGTCTTTGCCTTGAAAAATGGAATCTAAAAACATCTACTTTTTGCTAAATTATTTTGAAATTTTTCGAAAAAATTTTTGTCAAAATGTTTTTGGAAGCAATGTTGAGTGTACATGAAAACTCAACATACACTAATGCATCATTTTTCAAACGATCATAACTAATTTTTGTATTAGCTTTTCTCAATGTAGTATAGTGCATTCGATGCGGATTTTTAAGCTGCGTCGATCTGTGTTATCAGATTTGCGCTAGCTTTAAAATGCACCGAGATATCAACTGATATAAGTTCACACTTATATCCTCGATTTTCACCCTGAAGAATTAATTTTTTCGTTGAATAACATTGTCCATCGTCTTTGCCTTGAAAAATGGAATCTAAAAACATCTACTTTTTGCTAAATTATTTTGAAATTTTTCGAAAAAATTTTTGTCAAAATGTTTTTGGAAGCAATGTTGAGTGTACATGGAAACTCAACATACACTAATGCATCATTTTTCAAACGATCATAACTAATTTTTGTATCAAGCGTTTCTCGATGTAGTATAGTGCATTCGATGCGGATTTTTAAGCTGCGTCGATCTGTGTTATCAGATTTGCGCTAGCTTAAAAATGCACCGAGATATCAACTGATATAAGTTCACACTTATATCCTCGATTTTCACCCTGAAGAATTAATTTTTTCGTTGAATAACATTGTCCATCGTCTTTGCCTTGAAAAATGGAATCTAAAAACATCTACTTTTTGCTAAATTATTTTGAAATTTTTCGAAAAAATTTTTGTCAAAATGTTTTTGGAAGCAATGTTGAGTGTACATGGAAACTCAACATACACTAATGCATCATTTTTCAAACGATCATAACTAATTTTTGTATCAAGCGTTTCTCAATGTAGTATAGTGCATTCGATGCCGATTTTTAAGCTGCGTCGATCTGTGTTATCAGATTTGCGCTAGCTTAAAAATGCACCGAGATATCAACTGATATAAGTTCACACTTATATCCTCGATTTTCACCCTGAAGAATTAATTTTTTCGTTGAATAACATTGTCTATCGTCTTTGCCTTGAAAAATGGAATCTAAAAACATCTACTTTTTGCTAAATTATTTTGAAATTTTTCGAAAAAATTTTTGTCAAAATGTTTTTGGAAGCAATGTTGAGTGTACATGGAAACTCAACATACACTAATGCATCATTTTTCAAACAATCATAACTAATTTTTGTATTAGCTTTTCTCAATGTAGTATAGTGCATTCGATGCGGATTTTTAAGCTGCGTCGATCTGTGTTATCAGATTTGCGCTAGCTTTAAAATGCACCGAGATATCAACTGATATAAGTTCACACTTATATCCTCGATTTTCACCCTGAAGAATTAATTTTTTCGTTGAATAACATTGTCCATCGTCTTTGCCTTGAAAAATGGAATCTAAAAACATCTACTTTTTGCTAAATTATTTTGAAATTTTTCGAAAAAATTTTTGTCAAAATGTTTTTGGAAGCAATGTTGAGTGTACATGGAAACTCAACATACACTAATGCATCATTTTTCAAACAATCATAACTTATTTGTGTATTAAGCGTTTCTCAATGTAGTATAGTGCATTCGATGCGGATGTTTAAGCTGCGTCGATCTTTGTTATCAGATTTGCGCTAGCTTAAAAATGCACCGAGATATCAACTGATATAAGTTCACACTTATATCCTCGATTTTCACCCTGAAGAATTAATTTTTTCGTTGAATAACATTGTCTATCGTCTTTGCCTTGAAAAATGGAATCTAAAAACATCTACTTTTTGCTAAATTATTTTGAAATTTTTCGAAAAAATTTTTGTCAAAATGTTTTTGGAAGCAATGTTGAGTGTACATGGAAACTCAACATACACTAATGCATCATTTTTCAAACGATCATAACTAATTTTTGTATTAAGCGTTTCTCAATGTAGTATAGTGCATTCGATGCGGATTTTTAAGCTGCGTCGATCTGTGTTATCAGATTTGCGCTAGCTTAAAAATGCACCGAGATATCAACTGATATAAGTTCACACTTATATCCTCGATTTTCACCCTGAAGAATTAATTTTTTCGTTGAATAACATCGTCCATCGTCTTTGCCTTGAAAAATGGAATCTAAAAACATCTACTTTTTGCTAAATTATTTTGAAATTTTTCGAAAAAATTTTTGTCAAAATGTTTTTGGAAGCAATGTTGAGTGTACATGGAAACTCAACATACACTAATGCATCATTTTTCAAACGATCATAACTAATTTTTGTATTAAGCTTTTCTCAATGTAGTATAGTGCATTCGATGCGGATTTTTAAGCTGCGTCGATCTGTGTTATCAGATTTGCGCTAGCTTAAAAATGCACCGAGATATCAACTGATATAAGTTCACACTTATATCCTCGATTTTCACCCTGAAGAATTAATTTTTTCGTTGAATAACATCGTCCATCGTCTTTGCCTTGAAAAATGGAATCTAAAAACATCTACTTTTTGCTAAATTATTTTGAAATTTTTCGAAAAAATTTTTGTCAAAATGTTTTTGGAAGCAATGTTGAGTGTACATGGAAACTCAACATACACTAATGCATCATTTTTCAAACGATCATAACTAATTTTTGTATTAAGCTTTTCTCAATGTAGTATAGTGCAGTCGATGCGGATTTTTAAGCTGCGTCGATCTGTGTTATCAGATTTGCGCTAGCTTAAAAATGCACCGAGATATCAACTGATATAAGTTCACACTTATATCCTCGATTTTCACCCTGAAGAATTAATTTTTTCGTTGAATAACATTGTCCATCGTCTTTGCCTTGAAAAATGGAATCTAAAAACATCTACTTTTTGCTAAATTATTTTGAAATTTTTCGAAAAAATTTTTGTCAAAATGTTTTTGGAAGCAATGTTGAGTGTACATGAAAACTCAACATACACTAATGCATCATTTTTCAAACGATCATAACTAATTTTTGTATTAGCTTTTCTCAATGTAGTATAGTGCATTCGATGCGGATTTTTAAGCTGCGTCGATCTGTGTTATCAGATTTGCGCTAGCTTTAAAATGCACCGAGATATCAACTGATATAAGTTCACACTTATATCCTCGATTTTCACCCTGAAGAATTAATTTTTTCGTTGAATAACATTGTCCATCGTCTTTGCCTTGAAAAATGGAATCTAAAAACATCTACTTTTTGCTAAATTATTTTGAAATTTTTCGAAAAAATTTTTGTCAAAATGTTTTTGGAAGCAATGTTGAGTGTACATGGAAACTCAACATACACTAATGCATCATTTTTCAAACGATCATAACTAATTTTTGTATCAAGCGTTTCTCGATGTAGTATAGTGCATTCGATGCGGATTTTTAAGCTGCGTCGATCTGTGTTATCAGATTTGCGCTAGCTTAAAAATGCACCGAGATATCAACTGATATAAGTTCACACTTATATCCTCGATTTTCACCCTGAAGAATTAATTTTTTCGTTGAATAACATTGTCCATCGTCTTTGCCTTGAAAAATGGAATCTAAAAACATCTACTTTTTGCTAAATTATTTTGAAATTTTTCGAAAAAATTTTTGTCAAAATGTTTTTGGAAGCAATGTTGAGTGTACATGGAAACTCAACATACACTAATGCATCATTTTTCAAACGATCATAACTAATTTTTGTATCAAGCGTTTCTCAATGTAGTATAGTGCATTCGATGCCGATTTTTAAGCTGCGTCGATCTGTGTTATCAGATTTGCGCTAGCTTAAAAATGCACCGAGATATCAACTGATATAAGTTCACACTTATATCCTCGATTTTCACCCTGAAGAATTAATTTTTTCGTTGAATAACATTGTCTATCGTCTTTGCCTTGAAAAATGGAATCTAAAAACATCTACTTTTTGCTAAATTATTTTGAAATTTTTCGAAAAAATTTTTGTCAAAATGTTTTTGGAAGCAATGTTGAGTGTACATGGAAACTCAACATACACTAATGCATCATTTTTCAAACAATCATAACTAATTTTTGTATTAGCTTTTCTCAATGTAGTATAGTGCATTCGATGCGGATTTTTAAGCTGCGTCGATCTGTGTTATCAGATTTGCGCTAGCTTTAAAATGCACCGAGATATCAACTGATATAAGTTCACACTTATATCCTCGATTTTCACCCTGAAGAATTAATTTTTTCGTTGAATAACATTGTCCATCGTCTTTGCCTTGAAAAATGGAATCTAAAAACATCTACTTTTTGCTAAATTATTTTGAAATTTTTCGAAAAAATTTTTGTCAAAATGTTTTTGGAAGCAATGTTGAGTGTACATGGAAACTCAACATACACTAATGCATCATTTTTCAAACAATCATAACTTATTTGTGTATTAAGCGTTTCTCAATGTAGTATAGTGCATTCGATGCGGATTTTTAAGCTGCGTCGATCTTTGTTATCAGATTTGCGCTAGCTTAAAAATGCACCGAGATATCAACTGATATAAGTTCACACTTATATCCTCGATTTTCACCCTGAAGAATTAATTTTTTCGTTGAATAACATTGTCTATCGTCTTTGCCTTGAAAAATGGAATCTAAAAACATCTACTTTTTGCTAAATTATTTTGAAATTTTTCGAAAAAATTTTTGTCAAAATGTTTTTGGAAGCAATGTTGAGTGTACATGGAAACTCAACATACACTAATGCATCATTTTTCAAACGATCATAACTAATTTTTGTATTAAGCGTTTCTCAATGTAGTATAGTGCATTCGATGCGGATTTTCAAGCTGCGTCGATCTGTGTTATCAGATTTGCGCTAGCTTAAAAATGCACCGAGATATCAACTGATATAAGTTCACACTTATATCCTCGATTTTCACCCTGAAGAATTAATTTTTTCGTTGAATAACATCGTCCATCGTCTTTGCCTTGAAAAATGGAATCTAAAAACATCTACTTTTTGCTAAATTATTTTGAAATTTTTCGAAAAAATTTTTGTCAAAATGTTTTTGGAAGCAATGTTGAGTGTACATGGAAACTCAACATACACTAATGCATCATTTTTCAAACGATCATAACTAATTTTTGTATTAAGCGTTTCTCAATGTAGTATAGTGCATTCGATGCGGATTTTCAAGCTGCGTCGATCTGTGTTATCAGATTTGCGCTAGCTTAAAAATGCACCGAGATATCAACTGATATAAGTTCACACTTATATCCTCGATTTTCACCCTGAAGAATTAATTTTTTCGTTGAATAACATTGTCCATCGTCTTTGCCTTGAAAAATGGAATCTAAAAACATCTACTTTTTGCTAAATTATTTTGAAATTTTTCGAAAAAATTTTTGTCAAAATGTTTTTGGAAGCAATGTTGAGTGTACATGGAAACTCAACATACACTAATGCATCATTTTTCAAACGATCATAACTAATTTTTGTATCAAGCGTTTCTTGATGTAGTATAGTGCATTCGATGCGGATTTTTAAGCTGCGTCGATCTGTGTTATCAGATTTGCGCTAGCTTAAAAATGCACCGAGATATCAACTGATATAAGTTCACACTTATATCCTCGATTTTCACCCTGAAGAATTAATTTTTTCGTTGAATAACATTGTCCATCGTCTTTGCCTTGAAAAATGGAATCTAAAAACATCTACTTTTTGCTAAATTATTTTGAAATTTTTCGAAAAAATTTTTGTCAAAATGTTTTTGGAAGCAATGTTGAGTGTACATGGAAACTCAACATACACTAATGCATCATTTTTCAAACAATCATAACTTATTTGTGTATTAAGCGTTTCTCAATGTAGTATAGTGCATTCGATGCGGATTTTTAAGCTGCGTCGATCTGTGTTATCAGATTTGCGCTAGCTTTAAAATGCACCGAGATATCAACTGATATAAGTTCACACTTATATCCTCGATTTTCACCCTGAAGAATTAATTTTTTCGTTGAATAACATTGTCCATCGTCTTTGCCTTGAAAAATGGAATCTAAAAACATCTACTTTTTGCTAAATTAATTTGAAATTTTTCGAAAAAATTTTTGTCAAAATGTTTTTGGAAGCAATGTTGAGTGTACATGGAAACTCAACATACACTAATGCATCATTTTTCAAACGATCATAACTAATTTTTGTATCAAGCGTTTCTCGATGTAGTATAGTGCATTCGATGCGGATTTTTAAGCTGCGTCGATCTGTGTTATCAGATTTGCGCCAGCTTAAAAATGCACCGAGATATCAACTGATATAAGTTCACACTTATATCCTCGATTTTCACCCTGAAGAATTAATTTTTTCGTTGAATAACATCGTCCATCGTCTTTGCCTTGAAAAATGGAATCTAAAAACATCTACTTTTTGCTAAATTATTTTGAAATTTTTCGAAAAAATTTTTGTCAAAATGTTTTTGGAAGCAATGTTGAGTGTACATGGAAACTCAACATACACTAATGCATCATTTTTCAAACGATCATAACTAATTTTTGTATTAAGCGTTTCTCAATGTAGTATAGTGCATTCGATGCGGATTTTCAAGCTGCGTCGATCTGTGTTATCAGATTTGCGCTAGCTTAAAAATGCACCGAGATATCAACTGATATAAGTTCACACTTATATCCTCGATTTTCACCCTGAAGAATTAATTTTTTCGTTGAATAACATTGTCCATCGTCTTTGCCTTGAAAAAAGGAATCTAAAAACATCTACTTTTTGCTAAATTATTTTGAAATTTTTCGAAAAAATTTTTGTCAAAATGTTTTTGGAAGCAATGTTGAGTGTACATGGAAACTCAACATACACTAATGCATCATTTTTCAAACGATCATAACTAATTTTTGTATTAAGCTTTTCTCAATGTAGTATAGTGCATTCGATGCGGATTTTTAAGCTGCGTCGATCTGTGTTATCAGATTTGCGCTAGCTTAAAAATGCACCGAGATATCAACTGATATAAGTTCACACTTATATCCTCGATTTTCACCCTGAAGAATTAATTTTTTCGTTGAATAACATCGTCCATCGTCTTTGCCTTGAAAAATGGAATCTAAAAACATCTACTTTTTGCTAAATTATTTTGAAATTTTTCGAAAAAATTTTTGTCAAAATGTTTTTGGAAGCAATGTTGAGTGTACATGGAAACTCAACATACACTAATGCATCATTTTTCAAACGATCATAACTAATTTTTGTATTAAGCGTTTCTCAATGTAGTATAGTGCATTCGATGCGGATTTTCAAGCTGCGTCGATCTGTGTTATCAGATTTGCGCTAGCTTAAAAATGCACCGAGATATCAACTGATATAAGTTCACACTTATATCCTCGATTTTCACCCTGAAGAATTAATTTTTTCGTTGAATAACATCGTCCATCGTCTTTGCCTTGAAAAATGGAATCTAAAAACATCTACTTTTTGCTAAATTATTTTGAAATTTTTCGAAAAAATTTTTGTCAAAATGTTTTTGGAAGCAATGTTGAGTGTACATGGAAACTCAACATACACTAATGCATCATTTTTCAAACGATCATAACTAATTTTTGTATTAAGCTTTTCTCAATGTAGTATAGTGCATTCGATGCGGATTTTTAAGCTGCGTCGATCTGTGTTATCAGATTTGCGCTAGCTTAAAAATGCACCGAGATATCAACTGATATAAGTTCACACTTATATCCTCGATTTTCACCCTGAAGAATTAATTTTTTCGTTGAATAACATCGTCCATCGTCTTTGCCTTGAAAAATGGAATCTAAAAACATCTACTTTTTGCTAAATTATTTTGAAATTTTTCGAAAAAATTTTTGTCAAAATGTTTTTGGAAGCAATGTTGAGTGTACATGGAAACTCAACATACACTAATGCATCATTTTTCAAACGATCATAACTAATTTTTGTATTAAGCTTTTCTCAATGTAGTATAGTGCAGTCGATGCGGATTTTTAAGCTGCGTCGATCTGTGTTATCAGATTTGCGCTAGCTTAAAAATGCACCGAGATATCAACTGATATAAGTTCACACTTATATCCTCGATTTTCACCCTGAAGAATTAATTTTTTCGTTGAATAACATTGTCCATCGTCTTTGCCTTGAAAAATGGAATCTAAAAACATCTACTTTTTGCTAAATTATTTTGAAATTTTTCGAAAAAATTTTTGTCAAAATGTTTTTGGAAGCAATGTTGAGTGTACATGAAAACTCAACATACACTAATGCATCATTTTTCAAACGATCATAACTAATTTTTGTTTTAGCTTTTCTCAATGTAGTATAGTGCATTCGATGCGGATTTTTAAGCTGCGTCGATCTGTGTTATCAGATTTGCGCTAGCTTTAAAATGCACCGAGATATCAACTGATATAAGTTCACACTTATATCCTCGATTTTCACCCTGAAGAATTAATTTTTTCGTTGAATAACATTGTCCATCGTCTTTGCCTTGAAAAATGGAATCTAAAAACATCTACTTTTTGCTAAATTATTTTGAAATTTTTCGAAAAAATTTTTGTCAAAATGTTTTTGGAAGCAATGTTGAGTGTACATGGAAACTCAACATACACTAATGCATCATTTTTCAAACGATCATAACTAATTTTTGTATCAAGCGTTTCTCGATGTAGTATAGTGCATTCGATGCGGATTTTTAAGCTGCGTCGATCTGTGTTATCAGATTTGCGCTAGCTTAAAAATGCACCGAGATATCAACTGATATAAGTTCACACTTATATCCTCGATTTTCACCCTGAAGAATTAATTTTTTCGTTGAATAACATTGTCCATCGTCTTTGCCTTGAAAAATGGAATCTAAAAACATCTACTTTTTGCTAAATTATTTTGAAATTTTCCGAAAAAATTTTTGTCAAAATGTTTTTGGAAGCAATGTTGAGTGTACATGGAAACTCAACATACACTAATGCATCATTTTTCAAACAATCATAACTTATTTGTGTATTAAGCGTTTCTCAATGTAGTATAGTGCATTCGATGCGGATTTTTAAGCTGCGTCGATCTGTGTTATCAGATTTGCGCCAGCTTAAAAATGCACCGAGATATCAACTGATATAAGTTCACACTTATATCCTCGATTTTCACCCTGAAGAATTAATTTTTTCGTTGAATAACATTGTCCATCGTCTTTGCCTTGAAAAATGGAATCTAAAAACATCTACTTTTTGCTAAATTATTTTGAAATTTTTCGAAAAAATTTTTGTCAAAATGTTTTTGGAAGCAATGTTGAGTGTACATGGAAACTCAACATACACTAATGCATCATTTTTCAAACAATCATAACTTATTTGTGTATTAAGCGTTTCTCAATGTAGTATAGTGCATTCGATGCGGATTTTTAAGCTGCGTCGATCTGTGTTATCAGATTTGCGCTAGCTTTAAAATGCACCGAGATATCAACTGATATAAGTTCACACTTATATCCTCGATTTTCACCCTGAAGAATTAATTTTTTCGTTGAATAACATTGTCCATCGTCTTTGCCTTGAAAAATGGAATCTAAAAACATCTACTTTTTGCTAAATTATTTTGAAATTTTTCGAAAAAATTTTTGTCAAAATGTTTTTGGAAGCAATGTTGAGTGTACATGGAAACTCAACATACACTAATGCATCATTTTTCAAACGATCATAACTAATTTTTGTATCAAGCGTTTCTCGATGTAGTATAGTGCATTCGATGCGGATTTTTAAGCTGCGTCGATCTGTGTTATCAGATTTGCGCTAGCTTAAAAATGCACCGAGATATCAACTGATATAAGTTCACACTTATATCCTCGATTTTCACCCTGAAGAATTAATTTTTTCGTTGAATAACATTGTCCATCGTCTTTGCCTTGAAAAATGGAATCTAAAAACATCTACTTTTTGCTAAATTATTTTGAAATTTTCCGAAAAAATTTTTGTCAAAATGTTTTTGGAAGCAATGTTGAGTGTACATGGAAACTCAACATACACTAATGCATCATTTTTCAAACAATCATAACTTATTTGTGTATTAAGCGTTTCTCAATGTAGTATAGTGCATTCGATGCGGATTTTTAAGCTGCGTCGATCTGTGTTATCAGATTTGCGCCAGCTTAAAAATGCACCGAGATATCAACTGATATAAGTTCACACTTATATCCTCGATTTTCACCCTGAAGAATTAATTTTTTCGTTGAATAACATTGTCCATCGTCTTTGCCTTGAAAAATGGAATCTAAAAACATCTACTTTTTGCTAAATTATTTTGAAATTTTTCGAAAAAATTTTTGTCAAAATGTTTTTGGAAGCAATGTTGAGTGTACATGGAAACTCAACATACACTAATGCATCATTTTTCAAACAATCATAACTTATTTGTGTATTAAGCGTTTCTCAATGTAGTATAGTGCATTCGATGCGGATTTTTAAGCTGCGTCGATCTGTGTTATCAGATTTGCGCTAGCTTTAAAATGCACCGAGATATCAACTGATATAAGTTCACACTTATATCCTCGATTTTCACCCTGAAGAATTAATTTTTTCGTTGAATAACATTGTCCATCGTCTTTGCCTTGAAAAATGGAATCTAAAAACATCTACTTTTTGCTAAATTATTTTGAAATTTTTCGAAAAAATTTTTGTCAAAATGTTTTTGGAAGCAATGTTGAGTGTACATGGAAACTCAACATACACTAATGCATCATTTTTCAAACAATCATAACTTATTTGTGTATTAAGCGTTTCTCAATGTAGTATAGTGCATTCGATGCGGATTTTTAAGCTGCGTCGATCTGTGTTATCAGATTTGCGCTAGCTTAAAAATGCACCGAGATATCAACTGATATAAGTTCACACTTATATCCTCGATTTTCACCCTGAAGAATTAATTTTTTCGTTGAATAACATTGTCTATCGTCTTTGCCTTGAAAAATGGAATCTAAAAACATCTACTTTTTGCTAAATTATTTTGAAATTTTTCGAAAAAATTTTTGTCAAAATGTTTTTGGAAGCAATGTTGAGTGTACATGGAAACTCAACATACACTAATGCATCATTTTTCAAACAATCATAACTAATTTTTGTATCAAGCGTTTCTCGATGTAGTATAGTGCATTCGATGCGGATTTTTAAGCTGCGTCGATCTGTGTTATCAGATTTGCGCTAGCTTAAAAATGCACCGAGATATCAACTGATATAAGTTCACACTTATATCCTCGATTTTCACCCTGAAGAATTAATTTTTTCGTTGAATAACATTGTCCATCGTCTTTGCCTTGAAAAATGGAATCTAAAAACATCTACTTTTCGCTAAATTATTTTGAAATTTTTCGAAAAAATTTTTGTCAAAATGTTTTTGGAAGCAATGTTGAGTATACATGGAAACTCAACATACACTAATGCATCATTTTTCAAACGATCATAACTAATTTTTGTATCAAGCGTTTCTCAATGTAGTATAGTGCATTCGATGCCGATTTTTAAGCTGCGTCGATCTGTGTTATCAGATTTGCGCTAGCTTAAAAATGCACCGAGATATCAACTGATATAAGTTCACACTTATATCCTCGATTTTCACCCTGAAGAATTAATTTTTTCGTTGAATAACATTGTCTATCGTCTTTGCCTTGAAAAATGGAATCTAAAAACATCTACTTTTTGCTAAATTATTTTGAAATTTTTCGAAAAAATTTTTGTCAAAATGTTTTTGGAAGCAATGTTGAGTGTACATGGAAACTCAACATACACTAATGCATCATTTTTCAAACAATCATAACTAATTTTTGTATTAGCTTTTCTCAATGTAGTATAGTGCATTCGATGCCGATTTTTAAGCTGCGTCGATCTGTGTTATCAGATTTGCGCTAGCTTAAAAATGCACCGAGATATCAACTGATATAAGTTCACACTTATATCCTCGATTTTCACCCTGAAGAATTAATTTTTTCGTTGAATAACATTGTCTATCGTCTTTGCCTTGAAAAATGGAATCTAAAAACATCTACTTTTTGCTAAATTATTTTGAAATTTTTCGAAAAAATTTTTGTCAAAATGTTTTTGGAAGCAATGTTGAGTGTACATGGAAACTCAACATACACTAATGCATCATTTTTCAAACAATCATAACTAATTTTTGTATCAAGCGTTTCTCGATGTAGTATAGTGCATTCGATGCGGATTTTTAAGCTGCGTCGATCTGTGTTATCAGATTTGCGCTAGCTTAAAAATGCACCGAGATATCAACTGATATAAGTTCACACTTATATCCTCGATTTTCACCCTGAAGAATTAATTTTTTCGTTGAATAACATTGTCCATCGTCTTTGCCTTGAAAAATGGAATCTAAAAACATCTACTTTTTGCTAAATTATTTTGAAATTTTTCGAAAAAATTTTTGTCAAAATGTTTTTGGAAGCAATGTTGAGTGTACATGGAAACTCAACATACACTAATGCATCATTTTTCAAACGATCATAACTAATTTTTGTATCAAGCGTTTCTCAATGTAGTATAGTGCATTCGATGCCGATTTTTAAGCTGCGTCGATCTGTGTTATCAGATTTGCGCTAGCTTAAAAATGCACCGAGATATCAACTGATATAAGTTCACACTTATATCCTCGATTTTCACCCTGAAGAATTAATTTTTTCGTTGAATAACATTGTC
This sequence comes from Auanema rhodensis, assembly GCA_964057225.1. Classification (NCBI taxonomy): domain Eukaryota; kingdom Metazoa; phylum Nematoda; class Chromadorea; order Rhabditida; family Rhabditidae; genus Auanema; species Auanema rhodense. The sequence goes on from OZ059895.1 coordinate 1,717,351, forward strand.
TATCGTCTTTGCCTTGAAAAATGGAATCTAAAAACATCTACTTTTTGCTAAATTATTTTGAAATTTTTCGAAAAAATTTTTGTCAAAATGTTTTTGGAAGCAATGTTGAGTGTACATGGAAACTCAACATACACTAATGCATCATTTTTCAAACAATCATAACTAATTTTTGTATTAGCTTTTCTCAATGTAGTATAGTGCATTCGATGCCGATTTTTAAGCTGCGTCGATCTGTGTTATCAGATTTGCGCTAGCTTAAAAATGCACCGAGATATCAACTGATATAAGTTCACACTTATATCCTCGATTTTCACCCTGAAGAATTAATTTTTTCGTTGAATAACATTGTCTATCGTCTTTGCCTTGAAAAATGGAATCTAAAAACATCTACTTTTTGCTAAATTATTTTGAAATTTTTCGAAAAAATTTTTTGTCAAAATGTTTTTGGAAGCAATGTTGAGTGTACATGGAGACTCAACATACACTAATGCATCATTTTTCAAACAATCATAACTAATTTTTGTATCAAGCGTTTCTCGATGTAGTATAGTGCATTCGATGCGGATTTTTAAGCTGCGTCGATCTGTGTTATCAGATTTGCGCTAGCTTAAAAATGCACCGAGATATCAACTGATATAAGTTCACACTTATATCCTCGATTTTCACCCTGAAGAATTAATTTTTTCGTTGAATAACATTGTCCATCGTCTTTGCCTTGAAAAATGGAATCTAAAAACATCTACTTTTTGCTAAATTATTTTGAAATTTTTCGAAAAAATTTTTGTCAAAATGTTTTTGGAAGCAATGTTCAGTGTACATGGAAACTCAACATACACTAATGCATCATTTTTCAAACGATCATAACTAATTTTTGTATCAAGCGTTTCTCGATGTAGTATAGTGCATTCGATGCGGATTTTTAAGCTGCGTCGATCTGTGTTATCAGATTTGCGCTAACTTAAAAATGCACCGAGATATCAACTGATATAAGTTCACACTTATATCCTCGATTTTCATCCTGAAGAATTAATTTTTTCGTTGAATAACATTGTCTATCGTCTTTGCCTTGAAAAATGGAATCTAAAAACATCTACTTTTTGCTAAATTATTTTGAAATTTTTCGAAAAAATTTTTGTCAAAATGTTTTTGGAAGCAATGTTGAGTGTACATGGAAACTCAACATACACTAATGCATCATTTTTCAAACAATCATAACTAATTTGTGTATTAAGCGTTTCTCAATGTAGTATAGTGCATTCGATGCGGATTTTTAAGCTGCGGCGATCTGTGTTATCAGATTTGCGCTAACTTAAAAATGCACCGAGATATCAACTGATATAAGTTCACACTTATATCCTCGATTTTCATCCTGAAGAATTAATTTTTTCGTTGAATAACATTGTCTATCGTCTTTGCCTTGAAAAATGGAATCTAAAAACATCTACTTTTTGCTAAATTATTTTGAAATTTTTCGAAAAAATTTTTTGTCAAAATGTTTTTGGAAGCAATGTTGAGTGTACATGGAGACTCAACATACACTAATGCATCATTTTTCAAACAATCATAACTAATTTTTGTATCAAGCGTTTCTCGATGTAGTATAGTGCATTCGATGCGGATTTTTAAGCTGCGTCGATCTGTGTTATCAGATTTGCGCTAGCTTAAAAATGCACCGAGATATCAACTGATATAAGTTCACACTTATATCCTCGATTTTCACCCTGAAGAATTAATTTTTTCGTTGAATAACATTGTCCATCGTCTTTGCCTTGAAAAATGGAATCTAAAAACATCTACTTTTTGCTAAATTATTTTGAAATTTTTCGAAAAAATTTTTGTCAAAATGTTTTTGGAAGCAATGTTGAGTGTACATGGAAACTCAACATACACTAATGCATCATTTTTCAAACAATCATAACTTATTTGTGTATTAAGCGTTTCTCAATGTAGTATAGTGCATTCGATGCGGATTTTTAAGCTGCGTCGATCTGTGTTATCAGATTTGCGCTAGCTTTAAAATGCACCGAGATATCAACTGATATAAGTTCACACTTATATCCTCGATTTTCACCCTGAAGAATTAATTTTTTCGTTGAATAACATTGTCCATCGTCTTTGCCTTGAAAAATGGAATCTAAAAACATCTACTTTTTGCTAAATTATTTTGAAATTTTTCGAAAAAATTTTTGTCAAAATGTTTTTGGAAGCAATGTTGAGTGTACATGGAAACTCAACATACACTAATGCATCATTTTTCAAACAATCATAACTTATTTGTGTATTAAGCGTTTCTCAATGTAGTATAGTGCATTCGATGCGGATTTTTAAGCTGCGTCGATCTGTGTTATCAGATTTGCGCTAGCTTAAAAATGCACCGAGATATCAACTGATATAAGTTCACACTTATATCCTCGATTTTCACCCTGAAGAATTAATTTTTTCGTTGAATAACATTGTCTATCGTCTTTGCCTTGAAAAATGGAATCTAAAAACATCTACTTTTTGCTAAATTATTTTGAAATTTTTCGAAAAAATTTTTGTCAAAATGTTTTTGGAAGCAATGTTGAGTGTACATGGAAACTCAACATACACTAATGCATCATTTTTCAAACAATCATAACTAATTTTTGTATCAAGCGTTTCTCGATGTAGTATAGTGCATTCGATGCGGATTTTTAAGCTGCGTCGATCTGTGTTATCAGATTTGCGCTAGCTTAAAAATGCACCGAGATATCAACTGATATAAGTTCACACTTATATCCTCGATTTTCACCCTGAAGAATTAATTTTTTCGTTGAATAACATTGTCCATCGTCTTTGCCTTGAAAAATGGAATCTAAAAACATCTACTTTTCGCTAAATTATTTTGAAATTTTTCGAAAAAATTTTTGTCAAAATGTTTTTGGAAGCAATGTTGAGTATACATGGAAACTCAACATACACTAATGCATCATTTTTCAAACGATCATAACTAATTTTTGTATCAAGCGTTTCTCAATGTAGTATAGTGCATTCGATGCCGATTTTTAAGCTGCGTCGATCTGTGTTATCAGATTTGCGCTAGCTTAAAAATGCACCGAGATATCAACTGATATAAGTTCACACTTATATCCTCGATTTTCACCCTGAAGAATTAATTTTTTCGTTGAATAACATTGTCTATCGTCTTTGCCTTGAAAAATGGAATCTAAAAACATCTACTTTTTGCTAAATTATTTTGAAATTTTTCGAAAAAATTTTTGTCAAAATGTTTTTGGAAGCAATGTTGAGTGTACATGGAAACTCAACATACACTAATGCATCATTTTTCAAACAATCATAACTAATTTTTGTATTAGCTTTTCTCAATGTAGTATAGTGCATTCGATGCCGATTTTTAAGCTGCGTCGATCTGTGTTATCAGATTTGCGCTAGCTTAAAAATGCACCGAGATATCAACTGATATAAGTTCACACTTATATCCTCGATTTTCACCCTGAAGAATTAATTTTTTCGTTGAATAACATTGTCTATCGTCTTTGCCTTGAAAAATGGAATCTAAAAACATCTACTTTTTGCTAAATTATTTTGAAATTTTTCGAAAAAATTTTTGTCAAAATGTTTTTGGAAGCAATGTTGAGTGTACATGGAAACTCAACATACACTAATGCATCATTTTTCAAACAATCATAACTAATTTTTGTATCAAGCGTTTCTCGATGTAGTATAGTGCATTCGATGCGGATTTTTAAGCTGCGTCGATCTGTGTTATCAGATTTGCGCTAGCTTAAAAATGCACCGAGATATCAACTGATATAAGTTCACACTTATATCCTCGATTTTCACCCTGAAGAATTAATTTTTTCGTTGAATAACATTGTCCATCGTCTTTGCCTTGAAAAATGGAATCTAAAAACATCTACTTTTTGCTAAATTATTTTGAAATTTTTCGAAAAAATTTTTGTCAAAATGTTTTTGGAAGCAATGTTGAGTGTACATGGAAACTCAACATACACTAATGCATCATTTTTCAAACGATCATAACTAATTTTTGTATCAAGCGTTTCTCAATGTAGTATAGTGCATTCGATGCCGATTTTTAAGCTGCGTCGATCTGTGTTATCAGATTTGCGCTAGCTTAAAAATGCACCGAGATATCAACTGATATAAGTTCACACTTATATCCTCGATTTTCACCCTGAAGAATTAATTTTTTCGTTGAATAACATTGTCTATCGTCTTTGCCTTGAAAAATGGAATCTAAAAACATCTACTTTTTGCTAAATTATTTTGAAATTTTTCGAAAAAATTTTTGTCAAAATGTTTTTGGAAGCAATGTTGAGTGTACATGGAAACTCAACATACACTAATGCATCATTTTTCAAACAATCATAACTAATTTTTGTATTAGCTTTTCTCAATGTAGTATAGTGCATTCGATGCCGATTTTTAAGCTGCGTCGATCTGTGTTATCAGATTTGCGCTAGCTTAAAAATGCACCGAGATATCAACTGATATAAGTTCACACTTATATCCTCGATTTTCACCCTGAAGAATTAATTTTTTCGTTGAATAACATTGTCTATCGTCTTTGCCTTGAAAAATGGAATCTAAAAACATCTACTTTTTGCTAAATTATTTTGAAATTTTTCGAAAAAATTTTTGTCAAAATGTTTTTGGAAGCAATGTTGAGTGTACATGGAAACTCAACATACACTAATGCATCATTTTTCAAACAATCATAACTAATTTTTGTATCAAGCGTTTCTCGATGTAGTATAGTGCATTCGATGCGGATTTTTAAGCTGCGTCGATCTGTGTTATCAGATTTGCGCTAGCTTAAAAATGCACCGAGATATCAACTGATATAAGTTCACACTTATATCCTCGATTTTCACCCTGAAGAATTAATTTTTTCGTTGAATAACATTGTCCATCGTCTTTGCCTTGAAAAATGGAATCTAAAAACATCTACTTTTTGCTAAATTATTTTGAAATTTTTCGAAAAAATTTTTGTCAAAATGTTTTTGGAAGCAATGTTGAGTGTACATGGAAACTCAACATACACTAATGCATCATTTTTCAAACGATCATAACTAATTTTTGTATCAAGCGTTTCTCAATGTAGTATAGTGCATTCGATGCCGATTTTTAAGCTGCGTCGATCTGTGTTATCAGATTTGCGCTAGCTTAAAAATGCACCGAGATATCAACTGATATAAGTTCACACTTATATCCTCGATTTTCACCCTGAAGAATTAATTTTTTCGTTGAATAACATTGTCTATCGTCTTTGCCTTGAAAAATGGAATCTAAAAACATCTACTTTTTGCTAAATTATTTTGAAATTTTTCGAAAAAATTTTTGTCAAAATGTTTTTGGAAGCAATGTTGAGTGTACATGGAAACTCAACATACACTAATGCATCATTTTTCAAACAATCATAACTAATTTTTGTATTAGCTTTTCTCAATGTAGTATAGTGCATTCGATGCGGATTTTTAAGCTGCGTCGATCTGTGTTATCAGATTTGCGCTAGCTTAAAAATGCACCGAGATATCAACTGATATAAGTTCACACTTATATCCTCGATTTTCACCCTGAAGAATTAATTTTTTCGTTGAATAACATTGTCCATCGTCTTTGCCTTGAAAAATGGAATCTAAAAACATCTACTTTTTGCTAAATTATTTTGAAATTTTTCGAAAAAATTTTTGTCAAAATGTTTTTGGAAGCAATGTTGAGTATACATGGAAACTCAACATACACTAATGCATCATTTTTCAAACGATCATAACTAATTTTTGTATCAAGCGTTTCTCAATGTAGTATAGTGCATTCGATGCCGATTTTTAAGCTGCGTCGATCTGTGTTATCAGATTTGCGCTAGCTTAAAAATGCACCGAGATATCAACTGATATAAGTTCACACTTATATCCTCGATTTTCACCCTGAAGAATTAATTTTTTCGTTGAATAACATTGTCTATCGTCTTTGCCTTGAAAAATGGAATCTAAAAACATCTACTTTTTGCTAAATTATTTTGAAATTTTTCGAAAAAATTTTTGTCAAAATGTTTTTGGAAGCAATGTTGAGTGTACATGGAAACTCAACATACACTAATGCATCATTTTTCAAACAATCATAACTAATTTTTGTATTAGCTTTTCTCAATGTAGTATAGTGCATTCGATGCCGATTTTTAAGCTGCGTCGATCTGTGTTATCAGATTTGCGCTAGCTTAAAAATGCACCGAGATATCAACTGATATAAGTTCACACTTATATCCTCGATTTTCACCCTGAAGAATTAATTTTTTCGTTGAATAACATTGTCTATCGTCTTTGCCTTGAAAAATGGAATCTAAAAACATCTACTTTTTGCTAAATTATTTTGAAATTTTTCGAAAAAATTTTTGTCAAAATGTTTTTGGAAGCAATGTTGAGTGTACATGGAAACTCAACATACACTAATGCATCATTTTTCAAACAATCATAACTAATTTTTGTATCAAGCGTTTCTCGATGTAGTATAGTGCATTCGATGCGGATTTTTAAGCTGCGTCGATCTGTGTTATCAGATTTGCGCTAGCTTAAAAATGCACCGAGATATCAACTGATATAAGTTCACACTTATATCCTCGATTTTCACCCTGAAGAATTAATTTTTTCGTTGAATAACATTGTCCATCGTCTTTGCCTTGAAAAATGGAATCTAAAAACATCTACTTTTTGCTAAATTATTTTGAAATTTTTCGAAAAAATTTTTGTCAAAATGTTTTTGGAAGCAATGTTGAGTGTACATGGAAACTCAACATACACTAATGCATCATTTTTCAAACGATCATAACTAATTTTTGTATCAAGCGTTTCTCAATGTAGTATAGTGCATTCGATGCCGATTTTTAAGCTGCGTCGATCTGTGTTATCAGATTTGCGCTAGCTTAAAAATGCACCGAGATATCAACTGATATAAGTTCACACTTATATCCTCGATTTTCACCCTGAAGAATTAATTTTTTCGTTGAATAACATTGTCTATCGTCTTTGCCTTGAAAAATGGAATCTAAAAACATCTACTTTTTGCTAAATTATTTTGAAATTTTTCGAAAAAATTTTTGTCAAAATGTTTTTGGAAGCAATGTTGAGTGTACATGGAAACTCAACATACACTAATGCATCATTTTTCAAACAATCATAACTAATTTTTGTATTAGCTTTTCTCAATGTAGTATAGTGCATTCGATGCGGATTTTTAAGCTGCGTCGATCTGTGTTATCAGATTTGCGCTAGCTTTAAAATGCACCGAGATATCAACTGATATAAGTTCACACTTATATCCTCGATTTTCACCCTGAAGAATTAATTTTTTCGTTGAATAACATTGTCCATCGTCTTTGCCTTGAAAAATGGAATCTAAAAACATCTACTTTTTGCTAAATTATTTTGAAATTTTTCGAAAAAATTTTTGTCAAAATGTTTTTGGAAGCAATGTTGAGTGTACATGGAAACTCAACATACACTAATGCATCATTTTTCAAACGATCATAACTAATTTTTGTATCAAGCGTTTCTCGATGTAGTATAGTGCATTCGATGCGGATTTTTAAGCTGCGTCGATCTGTGTTATCAGATTTGCGCTAGCTTAAAAATGCACCGAGATATCAACTGATATAAGTTCACACTTATATCCTCGATTTTCACCCTGAAGAATTAATTTTTTCGTTGAATAACATTGTCCATCGTCTTTGCCTTGAAAAATGGAATCTAAAAACATCTACTTTTTGCTAAATTATTTTGAAATTTTTCGAAAAAATTTTTGTCAAAATGTTTTTGGAAGCAATGTTGAGTGTACATGGAAACTCAACATACACTAATGCATCATTTTTCAAACGATCATAACTAATTTTTGTATCAAGCGTTTCTCAATGTAGTATAGTGCATTCGATGCCGATTTTTAAGCTGCGTCGATCTGTGTTATCAGATTTGCGCTAGCTTAAAAATGCACCGAGATATCAACTGATATAAGTTCACACTTATATCCTCGATTTTCACCCTGAAGAATTAATTTTTTCGTTGAATAACATTGTCTATCGTCTTTGCCTTGAAAAATGGAATCTAAAAACATCTACTTTTTGCTAAATTATTTTGAAATTTTTCGAAAAAATTTTTGTCAAAATGTTTTTGGAAGCAATGTTGAGTGTACATGGAAACTCAACATACACTAATGCATCATTTTTCAAACAATCATAACTAATTTTTGTATTAGCTTTTCTCAATGTAGTATAGTGCATTCGATGCGGATTTTTAAGCTGCGTCGATCTGTGTTATCAGATTTGCGCTAGCTTTAAAATGCACCGAGATATCAACTGATATAAGTTCACACTTATATCCTCGATTTTCACCCTGAAGAATTAATTTTTTCGTTGAATAACATTGTCCATCGTCTTTGCCTTGAAAAATGGAATCTAAAAACATCTACTTTTTGCTAAATTATTTTGAAATTTTTCGAAAAAATTTTTGTCAAAATGTTTTTGGAAGCAATGTTGAGTGTACATGGAAACTCAACATACACTAATGCATCATTTTTCAAACGATCATAACTAATTTTTGTATCAAGCGTTTCTCAATGTAGTATAGTGCATTCGATGCCGATTTTTAAGCTGCGTCGATCTGTGTTATCAGATTTGCGCTAGCTTAAAAATGCACCGAGATATCAACTGATATAAGTTCACACTTATATCCTCGATTTTCACCCTGAAGAATTAATTTTTTCGTTGAATAACATTGTCTATCGTCTTTGCCTTGAAAAATGGAATCTAAAAACATCTACTTTTTGCTAAATTATTTTGAAATTTTTCGAAAAAATTTTTGTCAAAATGTTTTTGGAAGCAATGTTGAGTGTACATGGAAACTCAACATACACTAATGCATCATTTTTCAAACAATCATAACTAATTTTTGTATTAGCTTTTCTCAATGTAGTATAGTGCATTCGATGCGGATTTTTAAGCTGCGTCGATCTGTGTTATCAGATTTGCGCTAGCTTTAAAATGCACCGAGATATCAACTGATATAAGTTCACACTTATATCCTCGATTTTCACCCTGAAGAATTAATTTTTTCGTTGAATAACATTGTCCATCGTCTTTTCCTTGAAAAATGGAATCTAAAAACATCTACTTTTTGCTAAATTATTTTGAAATTTTTCGAAAAAATTTTTGTCAAAATGTTTTTGGAAGCAATGTTGAGTGTACATGGAAACTCAACATACACTAATGCATCATTTTTCAAACGATCATAACTAATTTTTGTATCAAGCGTTTCTCAATGTAGTATAGTGCATTCGATGCCGATTTTTAAGCTGCGTCGATCTGTGTTATCAGATTTGCGCTAGCTTAAAAATGCACCGAGATATCAACTGATATAAGTTCACACTTATATCCTCGATTTTCACCCTGAAGAATTAATTTTTTCGTTGAATAACATTGTCTATCGTCTTTGCCTTGAAAAATGGAATCTAAAAACATCTACTTTTTGCTAAATTATTTTGAAATTTTTCGAAAAAATTTTTGTCAAAATGTTTTTGGAAGCAATGTTGAGTGTACATGGAAACTCAACATACACTAATGCATCATTTTTCAAACAATCATAACTAATTTTTGTATCAAGCGTTTCTCAATGTAGTATAGTGCATTCGATGCGGATTTTTAAGCTGCGTCGATCTGTGTTATCAGATTTGCGCTAGCTTAAAAATGCACCGAGATATCAACTGATATAAGTTCACACTTATATCCTCGATTTTCACCCTGAAGAATTAATTTTTTCGTTGAATAACATTGTCCATCGTCTTTGCCTTGAAAAATGGAATCTAAAAACATCTACTTTTTGCTAAATTATTTTGAAATTTTTCGAAAAAATTTTTGTCAAAATGTTTTTGGAAGCAATGTTGAGTGTACATGAAAACTCAACATACACTAATGCATCATTTTTCAAACGATCATAACTAATTTTTATATTAGCTTTTCTCAATGTAGTATAGTGCATTCGATGCGGATTTTTAAGCTGCGTCGATCTGTGTTATCAGATTTGCGCTAGCTTTAAAATGCACCGAGATATCAACTGATATAAGTTCACACTTATATCCTCGATTTTCACCCTGAAGAATTAATTTTTTCGTTGAATAACATTGTCCATCGTCTTTGCCTTGAAAAATGGAATCTAAAAACATCTACTTTTTGCTAAATTATTTTGAAATTTTTCGAAAAAATTTTTGTCAAAATGTTTTTGGAAGCAATGTTGAGTGTACATGGAAACTCAACATACACTAATGCATCATTTTTCAAACGATCATAACTAATTTTTGTATCAAGCGTTTCTCGATGTAGTATAGTGCATTCGATGCGGATTTTTAAGCTGCGTCGATCTGTGTTATCAGATTTGCGCTAGCTTAAAAATGCACCGAGATATCAACTGATATAAGTTCACACTTATATCCTCGATTTTCACCCTGAAGAATTAATTTTTTCGTTGAATAACATTGTCCATCGTCTTTGCCTTGAAAAATGGAATCTAAAAACATCTACTTTTTGCTAAATTATTTTGAAATTTTTCGAAAAAATTTTTGTCAAAATGTTTTTGGAAGCAATGTTCAGTGTACATGGAAACTCAACATACACTAATGCATCATTTTTCAAACGATCATAACTAATTTTTGTATCAAGCGTTTCTCGATGTAGTATAGTGCATTCGATGCGGATTTTTAAGCTGCGTCGATCTGTGTTATCAGATTTGCGCTAACTTAAAAATGCACCGAGATATCAACTGATATAAGTTCACACTTATATCCTCGATTTTCATCCTGAAGAATTAATTTTTTCGTTGAATAACATTGTCTATCGTCTTTGCCTTGAAAAATGGAATCTAAAAACATCTACTTTTTGCTAAATTATTTTGAAATTTTTCGAAAAAATTTTTGTCAAAATGTTTTTGGAAGCAATGTTGAGTGTACATGGAAACTCAACATACACTAATGCATCATTTTTCAAACAATCATAACTAATTTGTGTATTAAGCGTTTCTCAATGTAGTATAGTGCATTCGATGCGGATTTTTAAGCTGCGGCGATCTGTGTTATCAGATTTGCGCTAACTTAAAAATGCACCGAGATATCAACTGATATAAGTTCACACTTATATCCTCGATTTTCATCCTGAAGAATTAATTTTTTCGTTGAATAACATTGTCTATCGTCTTTGCCTTGAAAAATGGAATCTAAAAACATCTACTTTTTGCTAAATTATTTTGAAATTTTTCGAAAAAATTTTTTGTCAAAATGTTTTTGGAAGCAATGTTGAGTGTACATGGAGACTCAACATACACTAATGCATCATTTTTCAAACAATCATAACTAATTTTTGTATCAAGCGTTTCTCGATGTAGTATAGTGCATTCGATGCGGATTTTTAAGCTGCGTCGATCTGTGTTATCAGATTTGCGCTAGCTTAAAAATGCACCGAGATATCAACTGATATAAGTTCACACTTATATCCTCGATTTTCACCCTGAAGAATTAATTTTTTCGTTGAATAACATTGTCCATCGTCTTTGCCTTGAAAAATGGAATCTAAAAACATCTACTTTTTGCTAAATTATTTTGAAATTTTTCGAAAAAATTTTTGTCAAAATGTTTTTGGAAGCAATGTTCAGTGTACATGGAAACTCAACATACACTAATGCATCATTTTTCAAACGATCATAACTAATTTTTGTATCAAGCGTTTCTCGATGTAGTATAGTGCATTCGATGCGGATTTTTAAGCTGCGTCGATCTGTGTTATCAGATTTGCGCTAACTTAAAAATGCACCGAGATATCAACTGATATAAGTTCACACTTATATCCTCGATTTTCATCCTGAAGAATTAATTTTTTCGTTGAATAACATTGTCTATCGTCTTTGCCTTGAAAAATGGAATCTAAAAACATCTACTTTTTGCTAAATTATTTTGAAATTTTTCGAAAAAATTTTTGTCAAAATGTTTTTGGAAGCAATGTTGAGTGTACATGGAAACTCAACATACACTAATGCATCATTTTTCAAACAATCATAACTAATTTGTGTATTAAGCGTTTCTCAATGTAGTATAGTGCATTCGATGCGGATTTTTAAGCTGCGGCGATCTGTGTTATCAGATTTGCGCTAACTTAAAAATGCACCGAGATATCAACTGATATAAGTTCACACTTATATCCTCGATTTTCATCCTGAAGAATTAATTTTTTCGTTGAATAACATTGTCTATCGTCTTTGCCTTGAAAAATGGAATCTAAAAACATCTACTTTTTGCTAAATTATTTTGAAATTTTTCGAAAAAATTTTTTGTCAAAATGTTTTTGGAAGCAATGTTGAGTGTACATGGAGACTCAACATACACTAATGCATCATTTTTCAAACAATCATAACTAATTTTTGTATCAAGCGTTTCTCGATGTAGTATAGTGCATTCGATGCGGATTTTTAAGCTGCGTCGATCTGTGTTATCAGATTTGCGCTAGCTTAAAAATGCACCGAGATATCAACTGATATAAGTTCACACTTATATCCTCGATTTTCACCCTGAAGAATTAATTTTTTCGTTGAATAACATTGTTCATCGTCTTTGCCTTGAAAAATGGAATCTAAAAACATCTACTTTTTGCTAAATTATTTTGAAATTTTTCGAAAAAATTTTTGTCAAAATGTTTTTGGAAGCAATGTTGAGTGTACATGGAAACTCAACATACACTAATGCATCATTTTTCAAACAATCATAACTTATTTGTGTATTAAGCGTTTCTCAATGTAGTATAGTGCATTCGATGCGGATTTTTAAGCTGCGTCGATCTGTGTTATCAGATTTGCGCTAGCTTAAAAATGCACCGAGATATCAACTGATATAAGTTCACACTTATATCCTCGATTTTCACCCTGAAGAATTAATTTTTTCGTTGAATAACATTGTCTATCGTCTTTGCCTTGAAAAATGGAATCTAAAAACATCTACTTTTTGCTAAATTATTTTGAAATTTTTCGAAAAAATGTTTGTCAAAATGTTTTTGGAAGCAATGTTGAGTGTACATGGAAACTCAACATACACTAATGCATCATTTTTCAAACAATCATAACTAATTTTTGTATCAAGCGTTTCTCGATGTAGTATAGTGCATTCGATGCGGATTTTTAAGCTGCGTCGATCTGTGTTATCAGATTTGCGCTAGCTTAAAAATGCACCGAGATATCAACTGATATAAGTTCACACTTATATCCTCGATTTTCACCCTGAAGAATTAATTTTTTCGTTGAATAACATTGTCCATCGTCTTTGCCTTCAAAAATGGAATCTAAAAACATCTACTTTTTGCTAAATTATTTTGAAATTTTTCGAAAAAATTTTTGTCAAAATGTTTTTGGAAGCAATGTTGAGTGTACATGGAAACTCAACATACACTAATGCATCATTTTTCAAACAATCATAACTAATTTGTGTATTAAGCGTTTCTCAATGTAGTATAGTGCATTCGATGCGGATTTTTAAGCTGCGGCGATCTGTGTTATCAGATTTGCGCTAACTTAAAAATGCACCGAGATATCAACTGATATAAGTTCACACTTATATCCTCGATTTTCATCCTGAAGAATTAATTTTTTCGTTGAATAACATTGTCCATCGTCTTTGCCTTGAAAAATGGAATCTAAAAACATCTACTTTTTGCTAAATTATTTTGAAATTTTTCGAAAAAATTTTTGTCAAAATGTTTTTGGAAGCAATGTTGAGTGTACATGGAAACTCAACATACACTAATGCATCATTTTTCAAACGATCATAACTAATTTTTGTATCAAGCGTTTCTCGATGTAGTATAGTGCATTCGATGCGGATTTTTAAGCTGCGTCGATCTGTGTTATCAGATTTGCGCTAGCTTAAAAATGCACCGAGATATCAACTGATATAAGTTCACACTTATATCCTCGATTTTCACCCTGAAGAATTAATTTTTTCGTTGAATAACATTGTCCATCGTCTTTGCCTTGAAAAATGGAATCTAAAAACATCTACTTTTTGCTAAATTATTTTGAAATTTTTCGAAAAAATTTTTGTCAAAATGTTTTTGGAAGCAATGTTGAGTGTACATGGAAACTCAACATACACTAATGCATCATTTTTCAAACAATCATAACTAATTTGTGTATTAAGCGTTTCTCAATGTAGTATAGTGCATTCGATGCGGATTTTTAAGCTGCGGCGATCTGTGTTATCAGATTTGCGCTAACTTAAAAATGCACCGAGATATCAACTGATATAAGTTCACACTTATATCCTCGATTTTCATCCTGAAGAATTAATTTTTTCGTTGAATAACATTGTCTATCGTCTTTGCCTTGAAAAATGGAATCTAAAAACATCTACTTTTTGCTAAATTATTTTGAAATTTTTCGAAAAAATTTTTTGTCAAAATGTTTTTGGAAGCAATGTTGAGTGTACATGGAGACTCAACATACACTAATGCATCATTTTTCAAACAATCATAACTAATTTTTGTATCAAGCGTTTCTCGATGTAGTATAGTGCATTCGATGCGGATTTTTAAGCTGCGTCGATCTGTGTTATCAGATTTGCGCTAGCTTAAAAATGCACCGAGATATCAACTGATATAAGTTCACACTTATATCCTCGATTTTCACCCTGAAGAATTAATTTTTTCGTTGAATAACATTGTTCATCGTCTTTGCCTTGAAAAATGAAATCTAAAAACATCTACTTTTTGCTAAATTATTTTGAAATTTTTCGAAAAAATTTTTGTCAAAATGTTTTTGGAAGCAATGTTGAGTGTACATGGAAACTCAACATACACTAATGCATCATTTTTCAAACAATCATAACTTATTTGTGTATTAAGCGTTTCTCAATGTAGTATAGTGCATTCGATGCGGATTTTTAAGCTGCGTCGATCTGTGTTATCAGATTTGCGCTAGCTTAAAAATGCACCGAGATATCAACTGATATAAGTTCACACTTATATCCTCGATTTTCACCCTGAAGAATTAATTTTTTCGTTGAATAACATTGTCTATCGTCTTTGCCTTGAAAAATGGAATCTAAAAACATCTACTTTTTGCTAAATTATTTTGAAATTTTTCGAAAAAATTTTTGTCAAAATGTTTTTGGAAGCAATGTTGAGTGTACATGGAAACTCAACATACACTAATGCATCATTTTTCAAACAATCATAACTAATTTTTGTATCAAGCGTTTCTCGATGTAGTATAGTGCATTCGATGCGGATTTTTAAGCTGCGTCGATCTGTGTTATCAGATTTGCGCTAGCTTAAAAATGCACCGAGATATCAACTGATATAAGTTCACACTTATATCCTCGATTTTCACCCTGAAGAATTAATTTTTTCGTTGAATAACATTGTCCATCGTCTTTGCCTTCAAAAATGGAATCTAAAAACATCTACTTTTTGCTAAATTATTTTGAAATTTTTCGAAAAAATTTTTGTCAAAATGTTTTTGGAAGCAATGTTGAGTGTACATGGAAACTCAACATACACTAATGCATCATTTTTCAAACAATCATAACTAATTTGTGTATTAAGCGTTTCTCAATGTAGTATAGTGCATTCGATGCGGATTTTTAAGCTGCGGCGATCTGTGTTATCAGATTTGCGCTAACTTAAAAATGCACCGAGATATCAACTGATATAAGTTCACACTTATATCCTCGATTTTCATCCTGAAGAATTAATTTTTTCGTTGAATAACATTGTCCATCGTCTTTGCCTTGAAAAATGGAATCTAAAAACATCTACTTTTTGCTAAATTATTTTGAAATTTTTCGAAAAAATTTTTGTCAAAATGTTTTTGGAAGCAATGTTGAGTGTACATGGAAACTCAACATACACTAATGCATCATTTTTCAAACGATCATAACTAATTTTTGTATCAAGCGTTTCTCGATGTAGTATAGTGCATTCGATGCGGATTTTTAAGCTGCGTCGATCTGTGTTATCAGATTTGCGCTAGCTTAAAAATGCACCGAGATATCAACTGATATAAGTTCACACTTATATCCTCGATTTTCACCCTGAAGAATTAATTTTTTCGTTGAATAACATTGTCCATCGTCTTTGCCTTGAAAAATGGAATCTAAAAACATCTACTTTTTGCTAAATTATTTTGAAATTTTTCGAAAAAATTTTTGTTAAAATGTTTTTGGAAGCAATGTTGAGTGTACATGGAAACTCAACATACACTAATGCATCATTTTTCAAACAATCATAACTTATTTGTGTATTAAGCGTTTCTCAATGTAGTATAGTGCATTCGATGCGGATTTTTAAGCTGCGTCGATCTGTGTTATCAGATTTGCGCTAGCTTAAAAATGCACCGAGATATCAACTGATATAAGTTCACACTTATATCCTCGATTTTCACCCTGAAGAATTAATTTTTTCGTTGAATAACATTGTCTATCGTCTTTGCCTTGAAAAATGGAATCTAAAAACATCTACTTTTTGCTAAATTATTTTGAAAATTTTCGAAAAAATTTTTGTCAAAATGTTTTTGGAAGCAATGTTGAGTGTACATGGAAACTCAACATACACTAATGCATCATTTTTCAAACAATCATAACTAATTTTTGTATCAAGCGTTTCTCGATGTAGTATAGTGCATTCGATGCGGATTTTTAAGCTGCGTCGATCTGTGTTATCAGATTTGCGCTAGCTTAAAAATGCACCGAGATATCAACTGATATAAGTTCACACTTATATCCTCGATTTTCACCCTGAAGAATTAATTTTTTCGTTGAATAACATTGTCCATCGTCTTTGCCTTCAAAAATGGAATCTAAAAACATCTACGTTTTGCTAAATTATTTTGAAATTTTTCGAAAAAATTTTTGTCAAAATGTTTTTGGAAGCAATGTTGAGTGTACATGGAAACTCAACATACACTAATGCATCATTTTTCAAACAATCATAACTTATTTGTGTATTAAGCGTTTCTCAATGTAGTATAGTGCATTCGATGCGGATTTTTAAGCTGCGTCGATCTGTGTTATCAGATTCGCGCTAGCTTAAAAATGCACCGAGATATCAACTGATATAAGTTCACACTTATATCCTCGATTTTCACCCTGAAGAATTAATTTTTTCGTTGAATAACATTGTCCATCGTCTTTGCCTTGAAAAATGGAATCTAAAAACATCTACTTTTTGCTAAATTATTTTGAAATTTTTCGAAAAAATTTTTGTCAAAATGTTTTTAGAAGCAATGTTGAGTGTACATGGAAACTCAACATACACTAATGCATCATTTTTCAAACAATCATAACTAATTTGTGTATTAAGCGTTTCTCGATGTAGTATAGTGCATTCGATGCGGATTTTTAAGCTGCGTCGATCTGTGTTATCAGATTTGCGCTAGCTTAAAAATGCACCGAGATATCAACTGATATATGTTCACACTTATATCCTCGATTTTCACCCTGAAGAATTAATTTTTTCGTTGAATAACATTGTCCATCGTCTTTGCCTTGAAAAATGGAATCTAAAAACATCTACTTTTTGCTAAATTATTTTGAAATTTTTCGAAAAAATTTTTGTCAAAATGTTTTTGGAAGCAATGTTGAGTGTACATGGAAACTCAACATACACTAATGCATCATTTTTCAAACAATCATAACTAATTTGTGTATTAAGCGTTTCTCAATGTAGTACAGTGCATTCGATGCGGATTTTTAAGCTGCGGCGATCTGTGTTATCAGATTTGCGCTAACTTAAAAATGCACCGAGATATCAACTGATATAAGTTCACACTTATATCCTCGATTTTCATCCTGAAGAATTAATTTTTTCGTTGAATAACATTGTCCATCGTCTTTGCCTTGAAAAATGGAATCTAAAAACATCTACTTTTTGCTAAATTATTTTGAAATTTTTCGAAAAAATTTTTGTCAAAATGTTTTTGGAAGCAATGTTGAGTGTACATGGAGACTCAACATACACTAATGCATCATTTTTCAAACAATCATAACTAATTTTTGTATCAAGCGTTTCTCGATGTAGTATAGTGCATTCGATGCGGATTTTTAAGCTGCGTCGATCTGTGTTATCAGATTTGCGCTAGCTTAAAAATGCACCGAGATATCAACTGATATAAGTTCACACTTATATCCTCGATTTTCACCCTGAAGAATTAATTTTTTCGTTGAATAACATTGTCCATCGTCTTTGCCTTCAAAAATGGAATCTAAAAACATCTACGTTTTGCTAAATTATTTTGAAATTTTTCGAAAAAATTTTTGTCAAAATGTTTTTGGAAGCAATGTTGAGTGTACATGGAAACTCAACATACACTAATGCATCATTTTTCAAACAATCATAACTTATTTGTGTATTAAGCGTTTCTCAATGTAGTATAGTGCATTCGATGCGGATTTTTAAGCTGCGTCGATCTGTGTTATCAGATTCGCGCTAGCTTAAAAATGCACCGAGATATCAACTGATATAAGTTCACACTTATATCCTCGATTTTCACCCTGAAGAATTAATTTTTTCGTTGAATAACATTGTCCATCGTCTTTGCCTTGAAAAATGGAATCTAAAAACATCTACTTTTTGCTAAATTATTTTGAAATTTTTCGAAAAAATTTTTGTCAAAATGTTTTTAGAAGCAATGTTGAGTGTACATGGAAACTCAACATACACTAATGCATCATTTTTCAAACAATCATAACTAATTTGTGTATTAAGCGTTTCTCGATGTAGTATAGTGCATTCGATGCGGATTTTTAAGCTGCGTCGATCTGTGTTATCAGATTTGCGCTAGCTTAAAAATGCACCGAGATATCAACTGATATATGTTCACACTTATATCCTCGATTTTCACCCTGAAGAATTAATTTTTTCGTTGAATAACATTGTCCATCGTCTTTGCCTTGAAAAATGGAATCTAAAAACATCTACTTTTTGCTAAATTATTTTGAAATTTTTCGAAAAAATTTTTGTCAAAATGTTTTTGGAAGCAATGTTGAGTGTACATGGAAACTCAACATACACTAATGCATCATTTTTCAAACAATCATAACTAATTTGTGTATTAAGCGTTTCTCAATGTAGTACAGTGCATTCGATGCGGATTTTTAAGCTGCGGCGATCTGTGTTATCAGATTTGCGCTAACTTAAAAATGCACCGAGATATCAACTGATATAAGTTCACACTTATATCCTCGATTTTCATCCTGAAGAATTAATTTTTTCGTTGAATAACATTGTCCATCGTCTTTGCCTTGAAAAATGGAATCTAAAAACATCTACTTTTTGCTAAATTATTTTGAAATTTTTCGAAAAAATTTTTGTCAAAATGTTTTTGGAAGCAATGTTGAGTGTACATGGAGACTCAACATACACTAATGCATCATTTTTCAAACAATCATAACTAATTTTTGTATCAAGCGTTTCTCGATGTAGTATAGTGCATTCGATGCGGATTTTTAAGCTGCGTCGATCTGTGTTATCAGATTTGCGCTAGCTTAAAAATGCACCGAGATATCAACTGATATAAGTTCACACTTATATCCTCGATTTTCACCCTGAAGAATTGATTTTTTCGTTGAATAACATTGTCCATCGTCTTTGCCTTGAAAAATGGAATCTAAAAACATCTACTTTTTGCTAAATTATTTTGAAATTTTTCGAAAAAATTTTTGTCAAAATGTTTTTGGAAGCAATGTTGAGTGTACATGGAAACTCAACATACACTAATGCATCATTTTTCAAACAATCATAACTAATTTGTGTATTAAGCGTTTCTCAATGTAGTACAGTGCATTCGATGCGGATTTTTAAGCTGCGGCGATCTGTGTTATCAGATTTGCGCTAACTTAAAAATGCACCGAGATATCAACTGATATAAGTTCACACTTATATCCTCGATTTTCATCCTGAAGAATTAATTTTTTCGTTGAATAACATTGTCCATCGTCTTTGCCTTGAAAAATGGAATCTAAAAACATCTACTTTTTGCTAAATTATTTTGAAATTTTTCGAAAAAATTTTTGTCAAAATGTTTTTGGAAGCAATGTTGAGTGTACATGGAAACTCAACATACACTAATGCATCATTTTTCAAACAATCATAACTAATTTGTGTATTAAGCGTTTCTCAATGTAGTATAGTGCATTCGATGCGGATTTTTAAGCTGCGTCGATCTGTGTTATCAGATTTGCGCTAGCTTAAAAATGCACCGAGATATCAACTGATATAAGTTCACACTTATATCCTCGATTTTCACCCTGAAGAATTAATTTTTTCGTTGAATAACATTGTCCATCGTCTTTGCCTTCAAAAATGGAATCTAAAAACATCTACGTTTTGCTAAATTATTTTGAAATTTTTCGAAAAAATTTTTGTCAAAATGTTTTTGGAAGCAATGTTGAGTGTACATGGAAACTCAACATACACTAATGCATCATTTTTCAAACAATCATAACTTATTTGTGTATTAAGCGTTTCTCAATGTAGTATAGTGCATTCGATGCGGATTTTTAAGCTGCGTCGATCTGTGTTATCAGATTCGCGCTAGCTTAAAAATGCACCGAGATATCAACTGATATAAGTTCACACTTATATCCTCGATTTTCACCCTGAAGAATTAATTTTTTCGTTGAATAACATTGTCCATCGTCTTTGCCTTGAAAAATGGAATCTAAAAACATCTACTTTTTGCTAAATTATTTTGAAATTTTTCGAAAAAATTTTTGTCAAAATGTTTTTAGAAGCAATGTTGAGTGTACATGGAAACTCAACATACACTAATGCATCATTTTTCAAACAATCATAACTAATTTGTGTATTAAGCGTTTCTCGATGTAGTATAGTGCATTCGATGCGGATTTTTAAGCTGCGTCGATCTGTGTTATCAGATTTGCGCTAGCTTAAAAATGCACCGAGATATCAACTGATATATGTTCACACTTATATCCTCGATTTTCACCCTGAAGAATTAATTTTTTCGTTGAATAACATTGTCCATCGTCTTTGCCTTGAAAAATGGAATCTAAAAACATCTACTTTTTGCTAAATTATTTTGAAATTTTTCGAAAAAATTTTTGTCAAAATGTTTTTGGAAGCAATGTTGAGTGTACATGGAAACTCAACATACACTAATGCATCATTTTTCAAACAATCATAACTAATTTGTGTATTAAGCGTTTCTCAATGTAGTACAGTGCATTCGATGCGGATTTTTAAGCTGCGGCGATCTGTGTTATCAGATTTGCGCTAACTTAAAAATGCACCGAGATATCAACTGATATAAGTTCACACTTATATCCTCGATTTTCATCCTGAAGAATTAATTTTTTCGTTGAATAACATTGTCCATCGTCTTTGCCTTGAAAAATGGAATCTAAAAACATCTACTTTTTGCTAAATTATTTTGAAATTTTTCGAAAAAATTTTTGTCAAAATGTTTTTGGAAGCAATGTTGAGTGTACATGGAGACTCAACATACACTAATGCATCATTTTTCAAACAATCATAACTAATTTTTGTATCAAGCGTTTCTCGATGTAGTATAGTGCATTCGATGCGGATTTTTAAGCTGCGTCGATCTGTGTTATCAGATTTGCGCTAGCTTAAAAATGCACCGAGATATCAACTGATATAAGTTCACACTTATATCCTCGATTTTCACCCTGAAGAATTGATTTTTTCGTTGAATAACATTGTCCATCGTCTTTGCCTTGAAAAATGGAATCTAAAAACATCTACTTTTTGCTAAATTATTTTGAAATTTTTCGAAAAAATTTTTGTCAAAATGTTTTTGGAAGCAATGTTGAGTGTACATGGAAACTCAACATACACTAATGCATCATTTTTCAAACAATCATAACTAATTTGTGTATTAAGCGTTTCTCAATGTAGTACAGTGCATTCGATGCGGATTTTTAAGCTGCGGCGATCTGTGTTATCAGATTTGCGCTAACTTAAAAATGCACCGAGATATCAACTGATATAAGTTCACACTTATATCCTCGATTTTCATCCTGAAGAATTAATTTTTTCGTTGAATAACATTGTCCATCGTCTTTGCCTTGAAAAATGGAATCTAAAAACATCTACTTTTTGCTAAATTATTTTGAAATTTTTCGAAAAAATTTTTGTCAAAATGTTTTTGGAAGCAATGTTGAGTGTACATGGAAACTCAACATACACTAATGCATCATTTTTCAAACAATCATAACTAATTTGTGTATTAAGCGTTTCTCAATGTAGTATAGTGCATTCGATGCGGATTTTTAAGCTGCGTCGATCTGTGTTATCAGATTTGCGCTAGCTTAAAAATGCACCGAGATATCAACTGATATAAGTTCACACTTATATCCTCGATTTTCACCCTGAAGAATTAATTTTTTCGTTGAATAACATTGTCTATCGTCTTTGCCTTGAAAAATGGAATCTAAAAACATCTACTTTTTGCTAAATTATTTTAAAATTTTTCGAAAAAATTTTTTGTCAAAATGTTTTTGGAAGCAATGTTGAGTGTACATGGAGACTCAACATACACTAATGCATCATTTTTCAAACAATCATAACTAATTTTTGTATCAAGCGTTTCTCGATGTAGTATAGTGCATTCGATGCGGATTTTTAAGCTGCGTCGATCTGTGTTATCAGATTTGCGCTAGCTTAAAAATGCACCGAGATATCAACTGATATAAGTTCACACTTATATCCTCGATTTTCACCCTGAAGAATTAATTTTTTCGTTGAATAACATTGTCCATCGTCTTTGCCTTGAAAAATGGAATCTAAAAACATCTACTTTTTGCTAAATTATTTTGAAATTTTTCGAAAAAATTTTTGTCAAAATGTTTTTGGAAGCAATGTTGAGTGTACATGGAAACTCAACATACACTAATGCATCATTTTTCAAACAATCATAACTAATTTGTTTATTAAGCGTTTCTCAATGTAGTATAGTGCATTCGATGCGGATTTTTAAGCTGCGTCGATCTGTGTTATCAGATTCGCGCTAGCTTAAAAATGCACCGAGATATCAACTGATATAAGTTCACACTTATATCCTCGATTTTCACCCTGAAGAATTAATTTTTTCGTTGAATAACATTGTCCATCGTCTTTGCCTTGAAAAATGGAATCTAAAAACATCTACTTTTTGCTAAATTATTTTGAAATTTTTCGAAAAAATTTTTGTCAAAATGTTTTTGGAAGCAATGTTGAGTGTACATGGAAACTCAACATACACTAATGCATCATTTTTCAAACGATCATAACTAATTTTTGTATCAAGCGTTTTTCGATGTAGTATAGTGCATTCGATGCGGATTTTTAAGCTGCGTCGATCTGTGTTATCAGATTTGCGCTAGCTTAAAAATGCACCGAGATATCAACTGATATAAGTTCACACTTATATCCTCGATTTTCACCCTGAAGAATTAATTTTTTCGTTGAATAACATTGTCCATCGTCTTTGCCTTGAAAAATGGAATCTAAAAACATCTACTTTTTGCTAAATTATTTTGAAATTTTTCGAAAAAATTTTTGTCAAAATGTTTTTGGAAGCAATGTTGAGTGTACATGGAAACTCAACATACACTAATGCATCATTTTTCAAACGATCATAACTAATTTTTGTATCAAGCGTTTCTCGATGTAGTATAGTGCATTCGATGCGGATTTTTAAGCTGCGTCGATCTGTGTTATCAGATTTGCGCTAGCTTAAAAATGCACCTAGATATCAACTGATATAAGTTCACACTTATATCCTCGATTTTCACCCTGAAGAATTAATTTTTTCGTTGAATAACATTGTCCATCGTCTTTGCCTTGAAAAATGGAATCTAAAAACATCTACTTTTTGCTAAATTATTTTGAAATTTTTCGAAAAAATTTTTGTCAAAATGTTTTTGGAAGCAATGTTGAGTGTACATGGAAACTCAACATACACTAATGCATCATTTTTCAAACAATCATAACTAATTTGTGTATTAAGCGTTTCTCAATGTAGTATAGTGCATTCGATGCGGATTTTTAAGCTGCGGCGATCTGTGTTATCAGATTTGCGCTAACTTAAAAATGCACCGAGATATCAACTGATATAAGTTCACACATATATCCTCGATTTTCACCCTGAAGAATTAATTTTTTCGTTGAATAACATTGTCCATCGTCTTTGCCTTGAAAAATGGAATCTAAAAACATCTACTTTTTGCTAAATTATTTTGAAATTTTTCGAAAAAATTTTTGTCAAAATGTTTTTGGAAGCAATGTTGAGTGTACATGGAAACTCAACATACACTAATGCATCATTTTTCAAACAATCATAACTAATTTGTGTATTAAGCGTTTCTCAATGTAGTATAGTGCATTCGATGCGGATTTTTAAGCTGCGTCGATCTGTGTTATCAGATTTGCGCTAGCTTAAAAATGCACCGAGATATCAACTGATATAAGTTCACACTTATATCCTCGATTTTCACCCTGAAGAATTAATTTTTTCGTTGAATAACATTGTCCATCGTCTTTGCCTTGAAAAATGGAATCTAAAAACATCTACTTTTTGCTAAATTATTTTGAAATTTTTCGAAAAAATTTTTGTCAAAATGTTTTTAGAAGCAATGTTGAGTGTACATGGAAACTCAACATACACTAATGCATCATTTTTCAAACAATCATAACTAATTTGTGTATTAAGCGTTTCTCAATGTAGTATAGTGCTTTCGATGCGGATTTTTAAGCTGCGTCGATCTGTGTTATCAGATTTGCGCTAGCTTAAAAATGCACCGAGATATCAACTGATATAAGTTCACACTTATATCCTCGATTTTCACCCTGAAGAATTAATTTTTTCGTTGAATAACATCGTCCATCGTTTTTGCCTTAAAAAATGGAATCTAAAAACATCTACTTTTTGCTAAATTATTTTGAAATTTTTCGAAAAAATTTTTGTCAAAATGTTTTTGGAAGCAATGTTGAGTGTACATGGAAACTCAACATACACTAATGCATCATTTTTCAAACGATCATAACTAATTTTTGTATCAAGCGTTTTTCGATGTAGTATAGTGCATTCGATGCGGATTTTTAAGCTGCGTCGATCTGTGTTATCAGATTTGCGCTAGCTTAAAAATGCACCGAGATATCAACTGATATAAGTTCACACTTATATCCTCGATTTTCACCCTGAAGAATTAATTTTTTCGTTGAATAACATTGTCCATCGTCTTTGCCTTGAAAAATGGAATCTAAAAACATCTACTTTTTGCTAAATTATTTTGAAATTTTTCGAAAAAATTTTTGTCAAAATGTTTTTGGAAGCAATGTTGAGTGTACATGGAAACTCAACATACACTAATGCATCATTTTTCAAACGATCATAACTAATTTTTGTATCAAGCGTTTCTCGATGTAGTATAGTGCATTCGATGCGGATTTTTAAGCTGCGTCGATCTGTGTTATCAGATTTGCGCTAGCTTAAAAATGCACCTAGATATCAACTGATATAAGTTCACACTTATATCCTCGATTTTCACCCTGAAGAATTAATTTTTTCGTTGAATAACATTGTCCATCGTCTTTGCCTTGAAAAATGGAATCTAAAAACATCTACTTTTTGCTAAATTATTTTGAAATTTTTCGAAAAAATTTTTGTCAAAATGTTTTTGGAAGCAATGTTGAGTGTACATGGAAACTCAACATACACTAATGCATCATTTTTCAAACAATCATAACTAATTTGTGTATTAAGCGTTTCTCAATGTAGTATAGTGCATTCGATGCGGATTTTTAAGCTGCGGCGATCTGTGTTATCAGATTTGCGCTAACTTAAAAATGCACCGAGATATCAACTGATATAAGTTCACACTTATATCCTCGATTTTCACCCTGAAGAATTAATTTTTTCGTTGAATAACATTGTCCATCGTCTTTGCCTTGAAAAATGGAATCTAAAAACATCTACTTTTTGCTAAATTATTCTGAAATTTTTCGAAAAAATTTTTGTCAAAATGTTTTTGGAAGCAATGTTGAGTGTACATGGAAACTCAACATACACTAATGCATCATTTTTCAAACAATCATAACTAATTTGTGTATTAAGCGTTTCTCAATGTAGTATAGTGCATTCGATGCGGATTTTTAAGCTGCGTCGATCTGTGTTATCAGATTTGCGCTAGCTTAAAAATGCACCGAGATATCAACTGATATAAGTTCACACTTATATCCTCGATTTTCACCCTGAAGAATTAATTTTTTCGTTGAATAACATTGTCCATCGTCTTTGCCTTGAAAAATGGAATCTAAAAACATCTACTTTTTGCTAAATTATTTTGAAATTTTTCGAAAAAATTTTTGTCAAAATGTTTTTAGAAGCAATGTTGAGTGTACATGGAAACTCAACATACACTAATGCATCATTTTTCAAACAATCATAACTAATTTGTGTATTAAGCGTTTCTCAATGTAGTATAGTGCTTTCGATGCGGATTTTTAAGCTGCGTCGATCTGTGTTATCAGATTTGCGCTAGCTTAAAAATGCACCGAGATATCAACTGATATAAGTTCACACTTATATCCTCGATTTTCACCCTGAAGAATTAATTTTTTCGTTGAATAACATCGTCCATCGTTTTTGCCTTAAAAAATGGAATCTAAAAACATCTACTTTTTGCTAAATTATTTTGAAATTTTTCGAAAAAATTTTTGTCAAAATGTTTTTGGAAGCAATGTTGAGTGTACATGGAAACTCAACATACACTAATGCATCATTTTTCAAACGATCATAACTAATTTTTGTATCAAGCGTTTTTCGATGTAGTATAGGGCATTCGATGCGGATTTTTAAGCTGCGTCGATCTGTGTTATCAGATTTGCGCTAGCTTAAAAATGCACCGAGATATCAACTGATATAAGTTCACACTTATATCCTCGATTTTCACCCTGAAGAATTAATTTTTTCGTTGAATAACATTGTCCATCGTCTTTGCCTTGAAAAATGGAATCTAAAAACATCTACTTTTTGCTAAATTATTTTGAAATTTTTCGAAAAAATTTTTGTCAAAATGTTTTTGGAAGCAATGTTGAGTGTACATGGAAACTCAACATACACTAATGCATCATTTTTCAAACGATCATAACTAATTTTTGTATCAAGCGTTTCTCGATGTAGTATAGTGCATTCGATGCGGATTTTTAAGCTGCGTCGATCTGTGTTATCAGATTTGCGCTAGCTTAAAAATGCACCTAGATATCAACTGATATAAGTTCACACTTATATCCTCGATTTTCACCCTGAAGAATTAATTTTTTCGTTGAATAACATTGTCCATCGTCTTTGCCTTGAAAAATGGAATCTAAAAACATCTACTTTTTGCTAAATTATTTTGAAATTTTTCGAAAAAATTTTTGTCAAAATGTTTTTGGAAGCAATGTTGAGTGTACATGGAAACTCAACATACACTAATGCATCATTTTTCAAACAATCATAACTAATTTGTGTATTAAGCGTTTCTCAATGTAGTATAGTGCATTCGATGCGGATTTTTAAGCTGCGGCGATCTGTGTTATCAGATTTGCGCTAACTTAAAAATGCACCGAGATATCAACTGATATAAGTTCACACTTATATCCTCGATTTTCACCCTGAAGAATTAATTTTTTCGTTGAATAACATTGTCCATCGTCTTTGCCTTGAAAAATGGAATCTAAAAACATCTACTTTTTGCTAAATTATTTTGAAATTTTTCGAAAAAATTTTTGTCAAAATGTTTTTGGAAGCAATGTTGAGTGTACATGGAAACTCAACATACACTAATGCATCATTTTTCAAACAATCATAACTAATTTGTGTATTAAGCGTTTCTCAATGTAGTATAGTGCATTCGATGCGGATTTTTAAGCTGCGTCGATCTGTGTTATCAGATTTGCGCTAGCTTAAAAATGCACCGAGATATCAACTGATATAAGTTCACACTTATATCCTCGATTTTCACCCTGAAGAATTAATTTTTTCGTTGAATAACATTGTCCATCGTCTTTGCCTTGAAAAATGGAATCTAAAAACATCTACTTTTTGCTAAATTATTTTGAAATTTTTCGAAAAAATTTTTGTCAAAATGTTTTTAGAAGCAATGTTGAGTGTACATGGAAACTCAACATACACTAATGCATCATTTTTCAAACAATCATAACTAATTTGTGTATTAAGCGTTTCTCAATGTAGTATAGTGCATTCGATGCGGATTTTTAAGCTGCGTCGATCTGTGTTATCAGATTTGCGCTAGCTTAAAAATGCACCGAGATATCAACTGATATAAGTTCACACTTATATCCTCGATTTTCACCCTGAAGAATTAATTTTTTCGTTGAATAACATCGTCCATCGTTTTTGCCTTGAAAAATGGAATCTAAAAACATCTACTTTTTGCTAAATTATTTTGAAATTTTTCGAAAAAATTTTTGTCAAAATGTTTTTGGAAGCAATGTTGAGTGTACATGGAAACTCAACATACACTAATGCATCATTTTTCAAACGATCATAACTAATTTTTGTATTAAGCTTTTCTCAATGTAGTATAGTGCATTCGATGCGGATTTTTAAGCTGCGTCGATCTGTGTTATCAGATTTGCGCTAGCTTAAAAATGCACCGAGATATCAACTGATATAAGTTCACACTTATATCCTCGATTTTCACCCTGAAGAATTAATTTTTTCGTTGAATAACATTGTCCATCTTCTTTGCCTTGAAAAATGGAATCTAAAAACATCTACTTTTTGCTAAATTATTTTGAAATTTTTCGAAAAAATTTTTGTCAAAATGTTTTTAGAAGCAATGTTGAGTGTACATGGAAACTCAACATACACTAATGCATCATTTTTCAAACAATCATAACTAATTTGTGTTTTAAGCGTTTCTCAATGTAGTATAGTGCATTCGATGCGGATTTTTAAGCTGCGTCGATCTGTGTTATCAGATTTGCGCTAGCTTAAAAATGCACCGAGATATCAACTGATATAAGTTCACACTTATATCCTCGATTTTCACCCTGAAGAATTAATTTATTCGTTGAATAACATTGTCCATCGTCTTTGCCTTGAAAAATGGAATCTAAAAACATCTACTTTTTGCTAAATTATTTTGAAATTTTTCGAAAAAATTTTTGTCAAAATGTTTTTGGAAGCAATGTTGAGTGTACATGGAAACTCAACATACACTAATGCATCATTTTTCAAACGATCATAACTAATTTTTGTATTAAGCTTTTCTCAATGTAGTATAGTGCATTCGATGCGGATTTTTAAGCTGCGTCGATCTGTGTTATCAGATTTGCGCTAGCTTAAAAATGCACCGAGATATCAACTGATATAAGTTTACACTTATATCCTCGATTTTCACCCTGAAGAATTAATTTTTTCGTTGAATAACATCGTCCATCGTCTTTGCCTTGAAAAATGGAATCTAAAAACATCTACTTTTTGCTAAATTATTTTGAAATTTTTCGAAAAAATTTTTGTCAAAATGTTTTTGGAAGCAATGTTGAGTGTACGTGGAAACTCAACATACACTAATGGCATCATTTTTCAAACGATCATAACTAATTTTTGTATTAAGCTTTTCTCAATGTAGTATAGTGCATTCGATGCGGATTTTTAAGCTGCGTCGATCTGTGTTATCAGATTTGCGCTAGCTTAAAAATGCACCGAGATATCAACTGATATAAGTTCACACTTATATCCTCGATTTTCACCCTGAAGAATTAAATTTTCCGTTGAATAACATTGTCCATCGTCTTTGCCTTGAAAAAAGGAATCTAAAAACATCTACTTTTTGCTAAATTATTTTGAAATTTTTCGAAAAAATTTTTGTCAAAATGTTTTTGGAAGCAATGTTGAGTGTACATGGAAACTCAACATACACTAATGCATCATTTTTCAAACGATCATAACTAATTTTTGTATTAAGCGTTTCTAAATGTAGTATAGTGCATTCGATGCGGATTTTTAAGCTGCGTCGATCTGTGTTATCAGATTTGCGCTAGCTTAAAAATGCACCGAGATATCAACTGATATAAGTTCACACTTATATCCTCGATTTTCACCCTGAAGAATTAATTTTTTCGTTGAATAACATTGTCTATCGTCTTTGCCTTGAAAAATGGAATCTAAAAACATCTAATTTTTGCTAAATTATTTTGAAATTTTTCGAAAAAATTTTTGTCAAAATGTTTTTGGAAGCAATGTTGAGTGTACATGGAAACTCAACATACACTAATGCATCATTTTTCAAACAATCATAACTAATTTGTGTATTAAGCGTTTCTCAATGTAGTATAGTGCATTCGATGCGGATTTTTAAGCTGCGTCGATCTGTGTTATCAGATTTGCGCTAGCTTAAAAATGCACCGAGATATCAACTGATATAAGTTCACACTTATATCCTCGATTTTCACCCTGAAGAATTAATTTTTTCGTTGAATAACATTGTCCATCGTCTTTGCCTTAAAAAATGGAATCTAAAAACATCTACTTTTTGCTAAATTATTTTGAAATTTTTCGAAAAAATTTTTGTCAAAATGTTTTTGGAAGCAATGTTGAGTGTACATGGAAACTCAACATACACTAATGCATCATTTTTCAAACGATCATAACTAATTTTTGTATCAAGCGTTTCTCAATGTAGTATAGTGCATTCGATGCGGATTTTTAAGCTGCGGCGATCTGTGTTATCAGATTTGCGCTAACTTAAAAATGCACCGAGATATCAACTGATATAAGTTCACACTTATATCCTCGATTTTCACCCTGAAGAATTAATTTTTTCGTTGAATAACATTGTCCATCGTCTTTGCCTTGAAAAATGGAATCTAAAAACATCTACTTTTTGCTAAATTATTTTGAAATTTTTCGAAAAAATTTTTGTCAAAATGTTTTTGGAAGCAATGTTGAGTGTACATGGAAACTCAACATACACTAATGCATCATTTTTCAAACAATCATAACTAATTTGTGTATTAAGCGTTTTTCAATGTAGTATAGAGCATTCGATGCGGATTTTTGAGGTGCGTCGATCTGTGTTATCAGATTTGCGCTAGCTTAAAAATGCACCGAGATATCAACTGATATAAGTTCACACTTATATCCTCGATTTTCACCCTGAAGAATTAATTTTTTCGTTGAATAACATTGTCTATCGTCTTTGCCTTGAAAAATGGAATCTAAAAACATCTATTTTTTGCTAAATTATTTTGAAATTTTTCGAAAAAATTTTTGTCAAAATGTTTTTGGAAGCAATGTTGAGTGTACATGGAAACTCAACATACACTAATGCATCATTTTTCAAACGATCATAACTAATTTTTGTATCAAACGTTTCTCAATGTAGTATAGTGCATTCGATGCGGATTTTTAAGCTGCGTCGATCTGTGTTATCAGATTTGCGCTAGCTTAAAAATGCACCGAGATATCAACTGATATAAGTTCACACTTATATCCTCGATTTTCACCCTGAAGAATTAATTTTTTCGTTGAATAACATTGTCCATCGTCTTTGCCTTGAAAAATGAAATCTAAAAACATCTACTTTTTGCTAAATTATTTTGAAATTTTTCGAAAAAATTTTTGTCAAAATGTTTTTGGAAGCAATGTTGAGTGTACATGGAAACTCAACATACACTAATGCATCATTTTTCAAACGATCATAACTAATTTTTGTATCAAGCGTTTCTCGATGTAGTATAGTGCATTCGATGCGGATTTTTAAGCTGCGTCGATCTGTGTTATCAGATTTGCGCTAGCTTAAAAATGCACCGAGATATCAACTGATATAAGTTCACACTTATATCCTCGATTTTCACCCTGAAGAATTAATTTTTTCGTTGAATAACATTGTCCATCGTCTTTGTCTTGAAAAATGGAATCTAAAAACATCTACTTTTTGCTAAATTATTTTGAAATTTTTCGAAAAAATTTTTGTCAAAATGTTTTTGGAAGCAATGTTGAGTGTACATGGAAACTCAACATACACTAATGCATCATTTTTCAAACGATCATAACTAATTTTTGTATCAAGCGTTTCTCAATGTAGTATAGTGCATTCGATGCGGATTTTTAAGCTGCGGCGATCTGTGTTATCAGATTTGCGCTAACTTAAAAATGCACCGAGATATCAACTGATATAAGTTCACACTTATATCCTCGATTTTCACCCTGAAGAATTAATTTTTTCGTTGAATAACATTGTCCATCGTCTTTGCCTTGAAAAATGGAATCTAAAAACATCTACTTTTTGCTAAATTATTTTGAAATTTTTCGAAAAAATTTTTGTCAAAATGTTTTTGGAAGCAATGTTGAGTGTACATGGAAACTCAACATACACTAATGCATCATTTTTCAAACAATCATAACTAATTTGTGTATTAAGCGTTTTTCAATGTAGTATAGTGCATTCGATGCGGATTTTTGAGCTGCGTCGATCTGTGTTATCAGATTTGCGCTAGCTTAAAAATGCACCGAGATATCAACTGATATAAGTTCACACTTATATCCTCGATTTTCACCCTGAAGAATTAATTTTTTCGTTGAATAACATTGTCCATCGTCTTTGCCTTGAAAAATGAAATCTAAAAACATCTACTTTTTGCTAAATTATTTTGAAATTTTTCGAAAAAATTTTTGTCAAAATGTTTTTGGAAGCAATGTTGAGTGTACATGGAAACTCAACATACACTAATGCATCATTTTTCAAACGATCATAACTTATTTTTGTATCAAGCGTTTCTCAATGTAGTATAGTGCATTCGATGCGGATTTTTAAGCTGCGTCGATCTGTGTTATCAGATTTGCGCTAGCTTAAAAATGCACCGAGATATCAACTGATATAAGTTCACACTTATATCCTCGATTTTCACCCTGAAGAATTAATTTTTTCGTTGAATAACATTGTCCATCGTCTTTGTCTTGAAAAATGGAATCTAAAAACATCTACTTTTTGCTAAATTATTTTGAAATTTTTCGAAAAAATTTTTGTCAAAATGTTTTTGGAAGCAATGTTGAGTGTACATGGAAACTCAACATACACTAATGCATCATTTTTCAAACGATCATAACTAATTTTTGTATCAAGCGTTTCTCAATGTAGTATAGTGCATTCGATGCGGATTTTTAAGCTGCGGCGATCTGTGTTATCAGATTTGCGCTAACTTAAAAATGCACCGAGATATCAACTGATATAAGTTCACACTTATATCCTCGATTTTCACCCTGAAGAATTAATTTTTTCGTTGAATAACATTGTCCATCGTCTTTGCCTTGAAAAATGGAATCTAAAAACATCTACTTTTTGCTAAATTATTTTGAAATTTTTCGAAAAAATTTTTGTCAAAATGTTTTTGGAAGCAATGTTGAGTGTACATGGAAACTCAACATACACTAATGCATCATTTTTCAAACGATCATAACTAATTTTTGTATCAAGCGTTTCTCAATGTAGTATAGTGCATTCGATGCGGATTTTTAAGCTGCGGCGATCTGTGTTATCAGATTTGCGCTAACTTAAAAATGCACCGAGATATCAACTGATATAAGTTCACACTTATATCCTCGATTTTCACCCTGAAGAATTAATTTTTTCGTTGAATAACATTGTCCATCGTCTTTGCCTTGAAAAATGGAATCTAAAAACATCTACTTTTTGCTAAATTATTTTGAAATTTTTCGAAAAAATTTTTGTCAAAATGTTTTTGGAAGCAATGTTGAGTGTACATGGAAACTCAACATACACTAATGCATCATTTTTCAAACAATCATAACTAATTTGTGTATTAAGCGTTTTTCAATGTAGTATAGTGCATTCGATGCGGATTTTTGAGCTGCGTCGATCTGTGTTATCAGATTTGCGCTAGCTTAAAAATGCACCGAGATATCAACTGATATAAGTTCACACTTATATCCTCGATTTTCACCCTGAAGAATTAATTTTTTCGTTGAATAACATTGTCCATCGTCTTTGCCTTGAAAAATGGAATCTAAAAACATCTATTTTTTGCTAAATTATTTTGAAATTTTTCGAAAAAATTTTTGTCAAAATGTTTTTGGAAGCAATGTTGAGTGTACATGGAAACTCAACATACACTAATGCATCATTTTTCAAACGATCATAACTAATTTTTGTATCAAGCGTTTCTCGATGTAGTATAGTGCATTCGATGCGGATTTTTGAGCTGCGTCGATCTGTGTTATCAGATTTGCGCTAGCTTAAAAATGCACCGAGATATCAACTGATATAAGTTCACACTTATATCCTCGATTTTCACCCTGAAGAATTAGTTTTTTCGTTGAATAACATTGTCTATCGTCTTTGCCTTGAAAAATGGAATCTAAAAACATCTATTTTTTGCTAAATTATTTTGAAATTTTTCGAAAAAATTTTTGTCAAAATGTTTTTGGAAGCAATGTTGAGTGTACATGGAAACTCAACATACACTAATGCATCATTTTTCAAACGATCATAACTAATTTTTGTATCGAGCGTTTCTCGATGTAGTATAGTGCATTCGATGCGGATTTTTAAGCTGCGTCGATCTGTGTTATCAGATTTGCGCTAGCTTAAAAATGCACCGAGATATCAACTGATATAAGTTCACACTTATATCCTCGATTTTCACCCTGAAGAATTAATTTTTTCGTTGAATAACATTGTCTATCGTCTTTGCCTTGAAAAATGGAATCTAAAAACATCTATTTTTTGCTAAATTATTTTGAAATTTTTCGAAAAAATTTTTGTCAAAATGTTTTTGGAAGCAATGTTGAGTGTACATGGAAACTCAACATACACTAATGCATCATTTTTCAAACGATCATAACTAATTTTTGTATCGAGCGTTTCTCGATGTAGTATAGTGCATTCGATGCGGATTTTTAAGCTGCGTCGATCTGTGTTATCAGATTTGCGCTAGCTTAAAAATGCACCGAGATATCAACTGATATAAGTTCACACTTATATCCTCGATTTTCACCCTGAAGAATTAATTTTTTCGTTGAATAACATTGTCCATCGTCTTTGCCTTGAAAAATGGAATCTAAAAACATCTACTTTTTGCTAAATTATTTTGAAATTTTTCGAAAAAATTTTTGTCAAAATGTTTTTGGAAGCAATGTTGAGTGTACATGGAAACTCAACATACACTAATGCATCATTTTTCAAACGATCATAACTAATTTTTGTATCAAACGTTTCTCAATGTAGTATAGTGCATTCGATGCGGATTTTTAAGCTGCGTCGATCTGTGTTATCAGATTTGCGCTAGCTTAAAAATGCACCGAGATATCAACTGATATAAGTTCACACTTATATCCTCGATTTTCACCCTGAAGAATTAATTTTTTCGTTGAATAACATTGTCCATCGTCTTTGCCTTGAAAAATGAAATCTAAAAACATCTACTTTTTGCTAAATTATTTTGAAATTTTTCGAAAAAATTTTTGTCAAAATGTTTTTGGAAGCAATGTTGAGTGTACATGGAAACTCAACATACACTAATGCATCATTTTTCAAACGATCATAACTAATTTTTGTATCAAGCGTTTCTCAATGTAGTATAGTGCATTCGATGCGGATTTTTAAGCTGCGGCGATCTGTGTTATCAGATTTGCGCTAACTTAAAAATGCACCGAGATATCAACTGATATAAGTTCACACTTATATCCTCGATTTTCACCCTGAAGAATTAATTTTTTCGTTGAATAACATTGTCCATCGTCTTTGCCTTGAAAAATGGAATCTAAAAACATCTACTTTTCGCTAAATTATTTTGAAATTTTTCGAAAAAATTTTTGTCAAATTGTTTTTGGAAGCAATGTTGAGTGTACATGGAAACTCAACATACACTAATGCATCATTTTTCAAACGATCATAACTAATTTTTGTATCAAGCGTTTCTCAATGTAGTATAGTGCATTCGATGCGGATTTTTGAGCTGCGTCGATCTGTGTTATCAGATTTGCGCTAACTTAAAAATGCACCGAGATATCAACTGATATAAGTTCACACTTATATCCTCGATTTTCACCCTGAAGAATTAATTTTTTCGTTGAATAACATTGTCCATCGTCTTTGCCTTGAAAAATGGAATCTAAAAACATCTACTTTTTGCTAAATTATTTTGAAATTTTTCGAAAAAATTTTTGTCAAAATGTTTTTGGAAGCAATGTTGAGTGTACATGGAAACTCAACATACACTAATGCATCATTTTTCAAACGATCATAACTAATTTTTGTATCAAACGTTTCTCAATGTAGTATAGTGCATTCGATGCGGATTTTTAAGCTGCGGCGATCTGTGTTATCAGATTTGCGCTAACTTAAAAATGCACCGAGATATCAACTGATATAAGTTCACACTTATATCCTCGATTTTCACCCTGAAGAATTAATTTTTTCGTTGAATAACATTGTCCATCGTCTTTGCCTTGAAAAATGGAATCTAAAAACATCTACTTTTTGCTAAATTATTTTGAAATTTTTCGAAAAAATTTTTGTCAAAATGTTTTTGGAAGCAATGTTGAGTGTACATGGAAACTCAACATACACTAATGCATCATTTTTCAAACGATCATAACTAATTTTTGTATCAAGCGTTTCTCAATGTAGTATAGTGCATTCGATGCGGATTTTTGAGCTGCGTCGATCTGTGTTATCAGATTTGCGCTAACTTAAAAATGCACCGAGATATCAACTGATATAAGTTCACACTTATATCCTCGATTTTCACCCTGAAGAATTAATTTTTTCGTTGAATAACATTGTCCATCGTCTTTGCCTTGAAAAATGGAATCTAAAAACATCTACTTTTTGCTAAATTATTTTGAAATTTTTCGAAAAAATTTTTGTCAAAATGTTTTTGGAAGCAATGTTGAGTGTACATGGAAACTCAACATACACTAATGCATCATTTTTCAAACGATCATAACTAATTTTTGTATCAAACGTTTCTCAATGTAGTATAGTGCATTCGATGCGGATTTTTAAGCTGCGTCGATCTGTGTTATCAGATTTGCGCTAGCTTAAAAATGCACCGAGATATCAACTGATATAAGTTCACACTTATATCCTCGATTTTCACCCTGAAGAATTAATTTTTTCGTTGAATAACATTGTCCATCGTCTTTGCCTTGAAAAATGAAATCTAAAAACATCTACTTTTTGCTAAATTATCTTGAAATTTTTCGAAAAAATTTTTGTCAAAATGTTTTTGGAAGCAATGTTGAGTGTACATGGAAACTCAACATACACTAATGCATCATTTTTCAAACGATCATAACTTATTTTTGTATCAAGCGTTTCTCGATGTAGTATAGTGCATTCGATGCGGATTTTTAAGCTGCGTCGATCTGTGTTATCAGATTTGCGCTAGCTTAAAAATGCACCGAGATATCAACTGATATAAGTTCACACTTATATCCTCGATTTTCACCCTGAAGAATTAATTTTTTCGTTGAATAACATTGTCCATCGTCTTTGCCTTGAAAAATGGAATCTAAAAACATCTACTTTTTGCTAAATTATTTTGAAATTTTTCGAAAAAATTTTTGTCAAAATGTTTTTGGAAGCAATGTTGAGTGTACATGGAAACTCAACATACACTAATGCATCATTTTTCAAACGATCATAACTAATTTTTGTATCAAGCGTTTCTCAATGTAGTATAGTGCATTCGATGCGGATTTTTGAGCTGCGTCGATCTGTGTTATCAGATTTGCGCTAACTTAAAAATGCACCGAGATATCAACTGATATAAGTTCACACTTATATCCTCGATTTTCACCCTGAAGAATTAATTTTTTCGTTGAATAACATTGTCCATCGTCTTTGCCTTGAAAAATGAAATCTAAAAACATCTACTTTTTGCTAAATTATTTTGAAATTTTTCGAAAAAATTTTTGTCAAAATGTTTTTGGAAGCAATGTTGAGTGTACATGGAAACTCAACATACACTAATGCATCATTTTTCAAACGATCATAACTAATTTTTGTATCAAGCGTTTCTCAATGTAGTATAGTGCATTCGATGCGGATTTTTAAGCTGCGGCGATCTGTGTTATCAGATTTGCGCTAACTTAAAAATGCACCGAGATATCAACTGATATAAGTTCACACTTATATCCTCGATTTTCACCCTGAAGAATTAATTTTTTCGTTGAATAACATTGTCCATCGTCTTTGCCTTGAAAAATGAAATCTAAAAACATCTACTTTTTGCTAAATTATTTTGAAATTTTTCGAAAAAATTTTTGTCAAAATGTTTTTGGAAGCAATGTTGAGTGTACATGGAAACTCAACATACACTAATGCATCATTTTTCAAACGATCATAACTAATTTTTGTATCAAGCGTTTCTCAATGTAGTATAGTGCATTCGATGCGGATTTTTAAGCTGCGTCGATCTGTGTTATCAGATTTGCGCTAGCTTAAAAATGCACCGAGATATCAACTGATATAAGTTCACACTTATATCCTCGATTTTCACCCTGAAGAATTAATTTTTTCGTTGAATAACATTGTCCATCGTCTTTGTCTTGAAAAATGGAATCTAAAAACATCTACTTTTTGCTAAATTATTTTGAAATTTTTCGAAAAAATTTTTGTCAAAATGTTTTTGGAAGCAATGTTGAGTGTACATGGAAACTCAACATACACTAATGCATCATTTTTCAAACGATCATAACTAATTTTTGTATCAAGCGTTTCTCAATGTAGTATAGTGCATTCGATGCGGATTTTTAAGCTGCGGCGATCTGTGTTATCAGATTTGCGCTAACTTAAAAATGCACCGAGATATCAACTGATATAAGTTCACACTTATATCCTCGATTTTCACCCTGAAGAATTAATTTTTTCGTTGAATAACATTCTCCATCGTCTTTGCCTTGAAAAATGGAATCTAAAAACATCTACTTTTTGCTAAATTATTTTGAA
This sequence comes from Auanema rhodensis, assembly GCA_964057225.1. Lineage (NCBI taxonomy): Eukaryota > Metazoa > Nematoda > Chromadorea > Rhabditida > Rhabditidae > Auanema > Auanema rhodense. The sequence continues at coordinate 1,756,372 of OZ059895.1, forward strand.
ATTTTTCGAAAAAATTTTTGTCAAAATGTTTTTGGAAGCAATGTTGAGTGTACATGGAAACTCAACATACACTAATGCATCATTTTTCAAACAATCATAACTAATTTGTGTATTAAGCGTTTTTCAATGTAGTATAGTGCATTCGATGCGGATTTTTGAGCTGCGTCGATCTGTGTTATCAGATTTGCGCTAGCTTAAAAATGCACCGAGATATCAACTGATATAAGTTCACACTTATATCCTCGATTTTCACCCTGAAGAATTAATTTTTTCGTTGAATAACATTGTCCATCGTCTTTGCCTTGAAAAATGAAATCTAAAAACATCTACTTTTTGCTAAATTATTTTGAAATTTTTCGAAAAAATTTTTGTCAAAATGTTTTTGGAAGCAATGTTGAGTGTACATGGAAACTCAACATACACTAATGCATCATTTTTCAAACGATCATAACTAATTTTTGTATCAAGCGTTTCTCGATGTAGTATAGTGCATTCGATGCGGATTTTTAAGCTGCGGCGATCTGTGTTATCAGATTTGCGCTAACTTAAAAATGCACCGAGATATCAACTGATATAAGTTCACACTTATATCCTCGATTTTCACCCTGAAGAATTAATTTTTTCGTTGAATAACATTGTCCATCGTCTTTGCCTTGAAAAATGGAATCTAAAAACATCTACTTTTTGCTAAATTATTTTGAAATTTTTCGAAAAAATTTTTGTCAAAATGTTTTTGGAAGCAATGTTGAGTGTACATGGAAACTCAACATACACTAATGCATCATTTTTCAAACAATCATAACTAATTTGTGTATTAAGCGTTTTTCAATGTAGTATAGTGCATTCGATGCGGATTTTTGAGCTGCGTCGATCTGTGTTATCAGATTTGCGCTAGCTTAAAAATGCACCGAGATATCAACTGATATAAGTTCACACTTATATCCTCGATTTTCACCCTGAAGAATTAATTTTTTCGTTGAATAACATTGTCCATCGTCTTTGCCTTGAAAAATGGAATCTAAAAACATCTATTTTTTGCTAAATTATTTTGAAATTTTTCGAAAAAATTTTTGTCAAAATGTTTTTGGAAGCAATGTTGAGTGTACATGGAAACTCAACATACACTAATGCATCATTTTTCAAACGATCATAACTAATTTTTGTATCAAGCGTTTCTCGATGTAGTATAGTGCATTCGATGCGGATTTTTGAGCTGCGTCGATCTGTGTTATCAGATTTGCGCTAGCTTAAAAATGCACCGAGATATCAACTGATATAAGTTCACACTTATATCCTCGATTTTCACCCTGAAGAATTAATTTTTTCGTTGAATAACATTGTCTATCGTCTTTGCCTTGAAAAATGGAATCTAAAAACATCTATTTTTTGCTAAATTATTTTGAAATTTTTCGAAAAAATTTTTGTCAAAATGTTTTTGGAAGCAATGTTGAGTGTACATGGAAACTCAACATACACTAATGCATCATTTTTCAAACGATCATAACTAATTTTTGTATCAAGCGTTTCTCGATGTAGTATAGTGCATTCGATGCGGATTTTTAAGCTGCGTCGATCTGTGTTATCAGATTTGCGCTAGCTTAAAAATGCACCGAGATATCAACTGATATAAGTTCACACTTATATCCTCGATTTTCACCCTGAAGAATTAATTTTTTCGTTGAATAACATTGTCCATCGTCTTTGCCTTGAAAAATGGAATCTAAAAACATCTACTTTTTGCTGAATTATTTTGAAATTTTTCGAAAAAATTTTTGTCAAAATGTTTTTGGAAGCAATGTTGAGTGTACATGGAAACTCAACATACACTAATGCATCATTTTTCAAACGATCATAACTAATTTTTGTATCAAGCGTTTCTCAATGTAGTATAGTGCATTCGATGCGGATTTTTAAGCTGCGGCGATCTGTGTTATCAGATTTGCGCTAACTTAAAAATGCACCGAGATATCAACTGATATAAGTTCACACTTATATCCTCGATTTTCACCCTGAAGAATTAATTTTTTCGTTGAATAACATTGTCCATCGTCTTTGCCTTGAAAAATGGAATCTAAAAACATCTACTTTTTGCTAAATTATTTTGAAATTTTTCGAAAAAATTTTTGTCAAAATGTTTTTGGAAGCAATGTTGAGTGTACATGGAAACTCAACATACACTAATGCATCATTTTTCAAACGATCATAACTAATTTTTGTATCAAACGTTTCTCAATGTAGTATAGTGCATTCGATGCGGATTTTTAAGCTGCGTCGATCTGTGTTATCAGATTTGCGCTAGCTTAAAAATGCACCGAGATATCAACTGATATAAGTTCACACTTATATCCTCGATTTTCACCCTGAAGAATTAATTTTTTCGTTGAATAACATTGTCCATCGTCTTTGCCTTGAAAAATGAAATCTAAAAACATCTACTTTTTGCTAAATTATTTTGAAATTTTTCGAAAAAATTTTTGTCAAAATGTTTTTGGAAGCAATGTTGAGTGTACATGGAAACTCAACATACACTAATGCATCATTTTTCAAACGATCATAACTAATTTTTGTATCAAGCGTTTCTCAATGTAGTATAGTGCATTCGATGCGGATTTTTAAGCTGCGGCGATCTGTGTTATCAGATTTGCGCTAACTTAAAAATGCACCGAGATATCAACTGATATAAGTTCACACTTATATCCTCGATTTTCACCCTGAAGAATTAATTTTTTCGTTGAATAACATTGTCCATCGTCTTTGCCTTGAAAAATGGAATCTAAAAACATCTACTTTTCGCTAAATTATTTTCAAATTTTTCGAAAAAATTTTTGTCAAAATGTTTTTGGAAGCAATGTTGAGTGTACATGGAAACTCAACATACACTAATGCATCATTTTTCAAACGATCATAACTAATTTTTGTATCAAGCGTTTCTCAATGTAGTATAGTGCATTCGATGCGGATTTTTGAGCTGCGTCGATCTGTGTTATCAGATTTGCGCTAACTTAAAAATGCACCGAGATATCAACTGATATAAGTTCACACTTATATCCTCGATTTTCACCCTGAAGAATTAATTTTTTCGTTGAATAACATTGTCCATCGTCTTTGCCTTGAAAAATGGAATCTAAAAACATCTACTTTTTGCTAAATTATTTTGAAATTTTTCGAAAAAATTTTTGTCAAAATGTTTTTGGAAGCAATGTTGAGTGTACATGGAAACTCAACATACACTAATGCATCATTTTTCAAACGATCATAACTAATTTTTGTATCAAACGTTTCTCAATGTAGTATAGTGCATTCGATGCGGATTTTTAAGCTGCGTCGATCTGTGTTATCAGATTTGCGCTAGCTTAAAAATGCACCGAGATATCAACTGATATAAGTTCACACTTATATCCTCGATTTTCACCCTGAAGAATTAATTTTTTCGTTGAATAACATTGTCCATCGTCTTTGCCTTGAAAAATGAAATCTAAAAACATCTACTTTTTGCTAAATTATTTTGAAATTTTTCGAAAAAATTTTTGTCAAAATGTTTTTGGAAGCAATGTTGAGTGTACATGGAAACTCAACATACACTAATGCATCATTTTTCAAACGATCATAACTAATTTTTGTATCAAGCGTTTCTCAATGTAGTATAGTGCATTCGATGCGGATTTTTAAGCTGCGGCGATCTGTGTTATCAGATTTGCGCTAACTTAAAAATGCACCGAGATATCAACTGATATAAGTTCACACTTATATCCTCGATTTTCACCCTGAAGAATTAATTTTTTCGTTGAATAACATTGTCCATCGTCTTTGCCTTGAAAAATGGAATCTAAAAACATCTACTTTTTGCTAAATTATTTTGAAATTTTTCGAAAAAATTTTTGTCAAAATGTTTTTGGAAGCAATGTTGAGTGTACATGGAAACTCAACATACACTAATGCATCATTTTTCAAACGATCATAACTAATTTTTGTATCAAGCGTTTCTCAATGTAGTATAGTGCATTCGATGCGGATTTTTGAGCTGCGTCGATCTGTGTTATCAGATTTGCGCTAACTTAAAAATGCACCGAGATATCAACTGATATAAGTTCACACTTATATCCTCGATTTTCACCCTGAAGAATTAATTTTTTCGTTGAATAACATTGTCCATCGTCTTTGCCTTGAAAAATGGAATCTAAAAACATCTACTTTTTGCTAAATTATTTTGAAATTTTTCGAAAAAATTTTTGTCAAAATGTTTTTGGAAGCAATGTTGAGTGTACATGGAAACTCAACATACACTAATGCATCATTTTTCAAACGATCATAACTAATTTTTGTATCAAACGTTTCTCAATGTAGTATAGTGCATTCGATGCGGATTTTTAAGCTGCGTCGATCTGTGTTATCAGATTTGCGCTAGCTTAAAAATGCACCGAGATATCAACTGATATAAGTTCACACTTATATCCTCGATTTTCACCCTGAAGAATTAATTTTTTCGTTGAATAACATTGTCCATCGTCTTTGCCTTGAAAAATGGAATCTAAAAACATCTACTTTTTGCTAAATTATTTTGAAATTTTTCGAAAAAATTTTTGTCAAAATGTTTTTGGAAGCAATGTTGAGTGTACATGGAAACTCAACATACACTAATGCATCATTTTTCAAACGATCATAACTAATTTTTGTATCAAGCGTTTCTCAATGTAGTATAGTGCATTCGATGCGGATTTTTGAGCTGCGTCGATCTGTGTTATCAGATTTGCGCTAACTTAAAAATGCACCGAGATATCAACTGATATAAGTTCACACTTATATCCTCGATTTTCACCCTGAAGAATTAATTTTTTCGTTGAATAACATTGTCCATCGTCTTTGCCTTGAAAAATGGAATCTAAAAACATCTACTTTTTGCTAAATTATTTTGAAATTTTTCGAAAAAATTTTTGTCAAAATGTTTTTGGAAGCAATGTTGAGTGTACATGGAAACTCAACATACACTAATGCATCATTTTTCAAACGATCATAACTAATTTTTGTATCAAACGTTTCTCAATGTAGTATAGTGCATTCGATGCGGATTTTTAAGCTGCGTCGATCTGTGTTATCAGATTTGCGCTAGCTTAAAAATGCACCGAGATATCAACTGATATAAGTTCACACTTATATCCTCGATTTTCACCCTGAAGAATTAATTTTTTCGTTGAATAACATTGTCCATCGTCTTTGCCTTGAAAAATGAAATCTAAAAACATCTACTTTTTGCTAAATTATCTTGAAATTTTTCGAAAAAATTTTTGTCAAAATGTTTTTGGAAGCAATGTTGAGTGTACATGGAAACTCAACATACACTAATGCATCATTTTTCAAACGATCATAACTAATTTTTGTATCAAGCGTTTCTCGATGTAGTATAGTGCATTCGATGCGGATTTTTAAGCTGCGTCGATCTGTGTTATCAGATTTGCGCTAGCTTAAAAATGCACCGAGATATCAACTGATATAAGTTCACACTTATATCCTCGATTTTCACCCTGAAGAATTAATTTTTTCGTTGAATAACATTGTCCATCGTCTTTGCCTTGAAAAATGGAATCTAAAAACATCTACTTTTTGCTAAATTATTTTGAAATTTTTCGAAAAAATTTTTGTCAAAATGTTTTTGGAAGCAATGTTGAGTGTACATGGAAACTCAACATACACTAATGCATCATTTTTCAAACAATCATAACTAATTTGTGTATTAAGCGTTTTTCAATGTAGTATAGTGCATTCGATGCGGATTTTTGAGCTGCGTCGATCTGTGTTATCAGATTTGCGCTAGCTTAAAAATGCACCGAGATATCAACTGATATAAGTTCACACTTATATCCTCGATTTTCACCCTGAAGAATTAATTTTTTCGTTGAATAACATTGTCTATCGTCTTTGCCTTGAAAAATGGAATCTAAAAACATCTATTTTTTGCTAAATTATTTTGAAATTTTTCGAAAAAATTTTTGTCAAAATGTTTTTGGAAGCAATGTTGAGTGTACATGGAAACTCAACATACACTAATGCATCATTTTTCAAACGATCATAACTAATTTTTGTATCAAGCGTTTCTCGATGTAGTATAGTGCATTCGATGCGGATTTTTAAGCTGCGTCGATCTGTGTTATCAGATTTGCGCTAGCTTAAAAATGCACCGAGATATCAACTGATATAAGTTCACACTTATATCCTCGATTTTCACCCTGAAGAATTAATTTTTTCGTTGAATAACATTGTCCATCGTCTTTGCCTTGAAAAATGGAATCTAAAAACATCTACTTTTTGCTAAATTATTTTGAAATTTTTCGAAAAAATTTTTGTCAAAATGTTTTTGGAAGCAATGTTGAGTGTACATGGAAACTCAACATACACTAATGCATCATTTTTCAAACGATCATAACTAATTTTTGTATCAAGCGTTTCTCAATGTAGTATAGTGCATTCGATGCGGATTTTTAAGCTGCGGCGATCTGTGTTATCAGATTTGCGCTAACTTAAAAATGCACCGAGATATCAACTGATATAAGTTCACACTTATATCCTCGATTTTCACCCTGAAGAATTAATTTTTTCGTTGAATAACATTGTCCATCGTCTTTGCCTTGAAAAATGGAATCTAAAAACATCTACTTTTTGCTAAATTATTTTGAAATTTTTCGAAAAAATTTTTGTCAAAATGTTTTTGGAAGCAATGTTGAGTGTACATGGAAACTCAACATACACTAATGCATCATTTTTCAAACGATCATAACTAATTTTTGTATCAAGCGTTTCTCGATGTAGTATAGTGCATTCGATGCGGATTTTTAAGCTGCGTCGATCTGTGTTATCAGATTTGCGCTAGCTTAAAAATGCACCGAGATATCAACTGATATAAGTTCACACTTATATCCTCGATTTTCACCCTGAAGAATTAATTTTTTCGTTGAATAACATTGTCCATCGTCTTTGCCTTGAAAAATGGAATCTAAAAACATCTACTTTTTGCTAAATTATTTTGAAATTTTTCGAAAAAATTTTTGTCAAAATGTTTTTGGAAGCAATGTTGAGTGTACATGGAAACTCAACATACACTAATGCATCATTTTTCAAACAATCATAACTAATTTGTGTATTAAGCGTTTCTCAATGTAGTATAGTGCATTCGATGCGGATTTTTGAGCTGCGTCGATCTGTGTTATCAGATTTGCGCTAGCTTAAAAATGCACCGATATATCAACTGATATAAGTTCACACTTATATCCTCGATTTTCACCCTGAAGAATTAATTTTTTCGTTGAATAACATTGTCCATCGTCTTTGCCTTGAAAAATAGAATCTAAAAACATCTACTTTTTGCTAAATTATTTTGAAATTTTTCGAAAAAATTTTTGTCAAAATGTTTTTGGAAGCAATGTTGAGTGTACATGGAAACTCAACATACACTAATGCATCATTTTTCAAACGATCATAACTAATTTTTGTATCAAACGTTTCTCAATGTAGTATAGTGCATTCGATGCGGATTTTTAAGCTGCGTCGATCTGTGTTATCAGATTTGCGCTAGCTTAAAAATGCACCGAGATATCAACTGATATAAGTTCACACTTATGTCCTCGATTTTCACCCTGAAGAATTAATTTTTTCGTTGAATAACATTGTCTATCGTCTTTGCCTTGAAAAATGGAATCTAAAAACATCTATTTTTTGCTAAATTATTTTGAAATTTTTCGAAAAAATTTTTGTCAAAATGTTTTTGGAAGCAATGTTGAGTGTACATGGAAACTCAACATACACTAATGCATCATTTTTCAAACGATCATAACTAATTTTTGTATCAAGCGTTTCTCGATGTAGTATAGTGCATTCGATGCGGATTTTTAAGCTGCGTCGATCTGTGTTATCAGATTTGCGCTAGCTTAAAAATGCACCGAGATATCAACTGATATAAGTTCACACTTATATCCTCGATTTTCACCCTGAAGAATTAATTTTTTCGTTGAATAACATTGTCCATCGTCTTTGCCTTGAAAAATGGAATCTAAAAACATCTACTTTTTGCTAAATTATTTTGAAATTTTTCGAAAAAATTTTTGTCAAAATGTTTTTGGAAGCAATGTTGAGTGTACATGGAAACTCAACATACACTAATGCATCATTTTTCAAACGATCATAACTAATTTTTGTATCAAGCGTTTCTCAATGTAGTATAGTGCATTCGATGCGGATTTTTAAGCGGCGTCGATCTGTGTTATCAGATTTGCGCTAGCTTAAAAATGCACCGAGATATCAACTGATATAAGTTCACACTTATATCCTCGATTTTCACCCTGAAGAATTAATTTTTTCGTTGAATAACATTGTCCATCGTCTTTGCCTTGAAAAATGAAATCTAAAAACATCTACTTTTTGCTAAATTATTTTGAAATTTTTCGAAAAAATTTTTGTCAAAATGTTTTTGGAAGCAATGTTGAGTGTACATGGAAACTCAACATACACTAATGCATCATTTTTCAAACGATCATAACTAATTTTTGTATCAAGCGTTTCTCGATGTAGTATAGTGCATTCGATGCGGATTTTTAAGCTGCGTCGATCTGTGTTATCAGATTTGCGCTAGCTTAAAAATGCACCGAGATATCAACTGATATAAGTTCACACTTATATCCTCGATTTTCACCCTGAAGAATTAATTTTTTCGTTGAATAACATTGTCCATCGTCTTTGCTTTGAAAAATGGAATCTAAAAACATCTACTTTTTGCTAAATTATTTTGAAATTTTTCGAAAAAATTTTTGTCAAAATGTTTTTGGAAGCAATGTTGAGTGTACATGGAAACTCAACATACACTAATGCATCATTTTTCAAACGATCATAACTAATTTTTGTATCAAGCGTTTCTCAATGTAGTATAGTGCATTCGATGCGGATTTTTGAGCTGCGTCGATCTGTGTTATCAGATTTGCGCTAGCTTAAAAATGCACCGATATATCAACTGATATAAGTTCACACTTATATCCTCGATTTTCACCCTGAAGAATTAATTATTAGTTGAATAACAATGTCCATCGTCTTTGCCTTGAAAAATGGAATCTAAAAACATCTACTTTTTGCTAAATTATTTTGAAATTTTTCGAAAAAATTTTTGTCAAAATGTTTTTAGAAGCAATGTTGAGTGTACATGGAAACTCAACATACACTAATGCATCATTTTTCAAACAATCATAACTAATTTGTGTATTAAGCGTTTCTCAATGTAGTATAGTGCATTCGATGCGGATTTTTGAGCTGCGTCGATCTGTGTTATCAGATTTGCGCTAGCTTAAAAATGCACCGATATATCAACTGATATAAGTTCACACTTATATCCTCGATTTTCACCCTGAAGAATTAATTTTTTCGTTGAATAACATTGTCTATCGTCTTTGCCTTGAAAAATGGAATCTAAAAACATCTATTTTTTGCTAAATTATTTTGAAATTTTTCGAAAAAATTTTTGTCAAAATGTTTTTGGAAGCAATGTTGAGTGTACATGGAAACTCAACATACACTAATGCATCATTTTTCAAACGATCATAACTAATTTTTGTATCAAGCGTTTCTCGATGTAGTATAGTGCATTCGATGCGGATTTTTAAGCTGCGTCGATCTGTGTTATCAGATTTGCGCTAGCTTAAAAATGCACCGAGATATCAACTGATATAAGTTCACACTTATATCCTCGATTTTCACCCTGAAGAATTAATTTTTTCGTTGAATAACATTGTCCATCGTCTTTGCCTTGAAAAATGGAATCTAAAAACATCTACTTTTTGCTAAATTATTTTGAAATTTTTCGAAAAAATTTTTGTCAAAATGTTTTTGGAAGCAATGTTGAGTGTACATGGAAACTCAACATACACTAATGCATCATTTTTCAAACGATCATAACTAATTTTTGTATCAAGCGTTTCTCAATGTAGTATAGTGCATTCGATGCGGATTTTTAAGCTGCGGCGATCTGGGTTATCAGATTTGCGCTAACTTAAAAATGCACCGAGATATCAACTGATATAAGTTCACACTTATATCCTCGATTTTCACCCTGAAGAATTAATTTTTTCGTTGAATAACATTGTCCATCGTCTTTGCCTTGAAAAATGGAATCTAAAAACATCTACTTTTTGCTAAATTATTTTGAAATTTTTCGAAAAAATTTTTGTCAAAATGTTTTTGGAAGCAATGTTGAGTGTACATGGAAACTCAACATACACTAATGCATCATTTTTCAAACGATCATAACTAATTTTTGTATCAAACGTTTCTCAATGTAGTATAGTGCATTCGATGCGAATTTTTAAGCTGCGTCGATCTGTGTTATCAGATTTGCGCTAGCTTAAAAATGCACCGAGATATCAACTGATATAAGTTCACACTTATATCCTCGATTTTCACCCTGAAGAATTAATTTTTTCGTTGAATAACATTGTCCATCGTCTTTGCCTTGAAAAATGGAATCTAAAAACATCTACTTTTTGCTAAATTATTTTGAAATTTTTCGAAAAAATTTTTGTCAAAATGTTTTTGGAAGCAATGTTGAGTGTACATGGAAACTCAACATACACTAATGCATCATTTTTCAAACGATCATAACTAATTTTTGTATCAAGCGTTTCTCGATGTAGTATAGTGCATTCGATGCGGATTTTTAAGCTGCGTCGATCTGTGTTATCAGATTTGCGCTAGCTTAAAAATGCACCGAGATATCAACTGATATAAGTTCACACTTATATCCTCGATTTTCACCCTGAAGAATTAATTTTTTCGTTGAATAACATTGTCCATCGTCTTTGCCTTGAAAAATGGAATCTAAAAACATCTACTTTTTGCTAAATTATTTTGAAATTTTTCGAAAAAATTTTTGTCAAAATGTTTTTGGAAGCAATGTTGAGTGTACATGGAAACTCAACATACACTAATGCATCATTTTTCAAACGATCATAACTAATTTTTGTATCAAGCGTTTCTCAATGTAGTATAGTGCATTCGATGCGGATTTTTGAGCTGCGTCGATCTGTGTTATCAGATTTGCGCTAGCTTAAAAATGCACCGATATATCAACTGATATAAGTTCACACTTATATCCTCGATTTTCACCCTGAAGAATTAATTATTAGTTGAATAACAATGTCCATCGTCTTTGCCTTGAAAAATGGAATCTAAAAACATCTACTTTTTGCTAAATTATTTTGAAATTTTTCGAAAAAATTTTTGTCAAAATGTTTTTGGAAGCAATGTTGAGTGTACATGGAAACTCAACATACACTAATGCATCATTTTTCAAACGATCATAACTAATTTTTGTATCAAGCGTTTCTCGATGTAGTATAGTGCATTCGATGCGGATTTTTAAGCTGCGTCGATCTGTGTTATCAGATTTGCGCTAGCTTAAAAATGCACCGAGATATCAACTGATATAAGTTCACACTTATATCCTCGATTTTCACCCTGAAGAATTAATTTTTTCGTTGAATAACATTGTCCATCGTCTTTGCCTTGAAAAATGGAATCTAAAAACATCTACTTTTTGCTAAATTATTTTGAAATTTTTCGAAAAAATTTTTGTCAAAATGTTTTTGGAAGCAATGTTGAGTGTACATGGAAACTCAACATACACTAATGCATCATTTTTCAAACGATCATAACTAATTTTTGTATCAAGCGTTTCTCAATGTAGTATAGTGCATTCGATGCGGATTTTTAAGCTGCGGCGATCTGGGTTATCAGATTTGCGCTAACTTAAAAATGCACCGAGATATCAACTGATATAAGTTCACACTTATATCCTCGATTTTCACCCTGAAGAATTAATTTTTTCGTTGAATAACATTGTCCATCGTCTTTGCCTTGAAAAATGGAATCTAAAAACATCTACTTTTTGCTAAATTATTTTGAAATTTTTCGAAAAAATTTTTGTCAAAATGTTTTTGGAAGCAATGTTGAGTGTACATGGAAACTCAACATACACTAATGCATCATTTTTCAAACGATCATAACTTATTTTTTGTATCAAGCGTTTCTCGATGTAGTATAGTGCATTCGATGCGGATTTTTAAGCTGCGGCGATCTGGGTTATCAGATTTGCGCTAACTTAAAAATGCACCGAGATATCAACTGATATAAGTTCACACTTATATCCTCGATTTTCACCCTGAAGAATTAATTTTTTCGTTGAATAACATTGTCCATCGTCTTTGCCTTGAAAAATGGAATCTAAAAACATCTACTTTTTGCTAAATTATTTTGAAATTTTTCGAAAAAATTTCTGTCAAAATGTTTTTGGAAGCAATGTTGAGTGTACATGGAAACTCAACATACACTAATGCATCATTTTTCAAACGATCATAACTTATTTTTTGTATCAAGCGTTTCTCGATGTAGTATAGTGCATTCGATGCGGATTTTTAAGCTGCGTCGATCTGTGTTATCAGATTTGCGCTAGCTTAAAAATGCACCGAGATATCAACTGATATAAGTTCACACTTATATCCTCGATTTTCACCCTGAAGAATTAATTTTTTCGTTGAATAACATTGTCCATCGTCTTTGCCTTGAAAAATGGAATCTAAAAACATCTACTTTTTGCTAAATTATTTTGAAATTTTTCGAAAAAATTTTTGTCAAAATGTTTTTGGAAGCAATGTTGAGTGTACATGGAAACTCAACATACACTAATGCATCATTTTTCAAACGATCATAACTAATTTTTGTATCAAGCGTTTCTCGATGTAGTATAGTGCATTCGATGCGGATTTTTAAGCTGCGTCGATCTGTGTTATCAGATTTGCGCTAGCTTAAAAATGCACCGAGATATCAACTGATATAAGTTCACACTTATATCCTCGATTTTCACCCTGAAGAATTAATTTTTTCGTTGAATAACATTGTCCATCGTCTTTGCCTTGAAAAATGGAATCTAAAAACATCTAATTTTTGCTAAATTATTTTGAAATTTTTCGAAAAAATTTTTGTCAAAATGTTTTTGGAAGCAATGTTGAGTGTACATGGAAACTCAACATACACTAATGCATCATTTTTCAAACGATCATAACTAATTTTTGTATCAAGCGTTTCTCAATGTAGTATAGTGCATTCGATGCGGATTTTTAAGCTGCGGCGATCTGTGTTATCAGATTTGCGCTAACTTAAAAATGCACCGAGATATCAACTGATATAAGTTCACACTTATATCCTCGATTTTCACCCTGAAGAATTAATTTTTTCGTTGAATAACATTGTCCATCGTCTTTGCCTTGAAAAATAGAATCTAAAAACATCTACTTTTTGCTAAATTATTTTGAAATTTTTCGAAAAAATTTTTGTCAAAATGTTTTTGGAAGCAATGTTGAGTATACATGGAAACTCAACATACACTAATGCATCATTTTTCAAACGATCATAACTAATTTTTGTATCAAGCGTTTCTCAATGTAGTATAGTGCATTCGATGCGGATTTTTAAGCTGCGGCGATCTGTGTTATCAGATTTGCGCTAACTTAAAAATGCACCGAGATATCAACTGATATAAGTTCACACTTATATCCTCGATTTTCACCCTGAAGAATTAATTTTTTCGTTGAATAACATTGTCCATCGTCTTTGCCTTGAAAAATAGAATCTAAAAACATCTACTTTTTGCTAAATTATTTTGAAATTTTTCGAAAAAATTTTTGTCAAAATGTTTTTGGAAGCAATGTTGAGTGTACATGGAAACTCAACATACACTAATGCATCATTTTTCAAACGATCATAACTAATTTTTGTATCAAGCGTTTCTCAATGTAGTATAGTGCATTCGATGCGGATTTTTAAGCTGCGGCGATCTGTGTTATCAGATTTGCGCTAACTTAAAAATGCACCGAGATATCAACTGATATAAGTTCACACTTATATCCTCGATTTTCACCCTGAAGAATTAATTTTTTCGTTGAATAACAATGTCCATCGTCTTTGCCTTGAAAAATGGAATCTAAAAACATCTACTTTTTGCTAAATTATTTTGAAATTTTTCGAAAAAATTTTTGTCAAAATGTTTTTGGAAGCAATGTTGAGTGTACATGGAAACTCAACATACACTAATGCATCATTTTTCAAACGATCATAACTAATTTTTGTATCAAGCGTTTCTCGATGTAGTATAGTGCATTCGATGCGGATTTTTAAGCTGCGTCGATCTGTGTTATCAGATTTGCGCTAGCTTAAAAATGCACCGAGATATCAACTGATATAAGTTCACACTTATATCCTCGATTTTCACCCTGAAGAATTAATTTTTTCGTTGAATAACATTGTCCATCGTCTTTGCCTTGAAAAATGGAATCTAAAAACATCTACTTTTTGCTAAATTATTTTGAAATTTTTCGAAAAAATTTTTGTCAAAATGTTTTTGGAAGCAATGTTGAGTGTACATGGAAACTCAACATACACTAATGCATCATTTTTCAAACGATCAAAACTAATTTTTGTATCAAGCGTTTCTCAATGTAGTATAGTGCATTCGATGCGGATTTTTAAGCTGCGGCGATCTGGGTTATCAGATTTGCGCTAACTTAAAAATGCACCGAGATATCAACTGATATAAGTTCACACTTATATCCTCGATTTTCACCCTGAAGAATTAATTTTTTCGTTGAATAACATTGTCCATCGTCTTTGCCTTGAAAAATGGAATCTAAAAACATCTACTTTTTGCTAAATTATTTTGAAATTTTTCGAAAAAATTTTTGTCAAAATGTTTTTGGAAGCAATGTTGAGTGTACATGGAAACTCAACATACACTAATGCATCATTTTTCAAACGATCATAACTTATTTTTTGTATCAAGCGTTTCTCGATGTAGTATAGTGCATTCGATGCGGATTTTTAAGCTGCGGCGATCTGGGTTATCAGATTTGCGCTAACTTAAAAATGCACCGAGATATCAACTGATATAAGTTCACACTTATATCCTCGATTTTCACCCTGAAGAATTAATTTTTTCGTTGAATAACATTGTCCATCGTCTTTGCCTTGAAAAATGGAATCTAAAAACATCTACTTTTTGCTAAATTATTTTGAAATTTTTCGAAAAAATTTCTGTCAAAATGTTTTTGGAAGCAATGTTGAGTGTACATGGAAACTCAACATACACTAATGCATCATTTTTCAAACGATCATAACTTATTTTTTGTATCAAGCGTTTCTCGATGTAGTATAGTGCATTCGATGCGGATTTTTAAGCTGCGTCGATCTGTGTTATCAGATTTGCGCTAGCTTAAAAATGCACCGAGATATCAACTGATATAAGTTCACACTTATATCCTCGATTTTCACCCTGAAGAATTAATTTTTTCGTTGAATAACATTGTCCATCGTCTTTGCCTTGAAAAATGGAATCTAAAAACATCTACTTTTTGCTAAATTATTTTGAAATTTTTCGAAAAAATTTTTGTCAAAATGTTTTTGGAAGCAATGTTGAGTGTACATGGAAACTCAACATACACTAATGCATCATTTTTCAAACGATCATAACTAATTTTTGTATCAAGCGTTTCTCGATGTAGTATAGTGCATTCGATGCGGATTTTTAAGCTGCGTCGATCTGTGTTATCAGATTTGCGCTAGCTTAAAAATGCACCGAGATATCAACTGATATAAGTTCACACTTATATCCTCGATTTTCACCCTGAAGAATTAATTTTTTCGTTGAATAACATTGTCCATCGTCTTTGCCTTGAAAAATGGAATCTAAAAACATCTAATTTTTGCTAAATTATTTTGAAATTTTTCGAAAAAATTTTTGTCAAAATGTTTTTGGAAGCAATGTTGAGTGTACATGGAAACTCAACATACACTAATGCATCATTTTTCAAACGATCATAACTAATTTTTGTATCAAGCGTTTCTCAATGTAGTATAGTGCATTCGATGCGGATTTTTAAGCTGCGGCGATCTGTGTTATCAGATTTGCGCTAACTTAAAAATGCACCGAGATATCAACTGATATAAGTTCACACTTATATCCTCGATTTTCACCCTGAAGAATTAATTTTTTCGTTGAATAACATTGTCCATCGTCTTTGCCTTGAAAAATAGAATCTAAAAACATCTACTTTTTGCTAAATTATTTTGAAATTTTTCGAAAAAATTTTTGTCAAAATGTTTTTGGAAGCAATGTTGAGTATACATGGAAACTCAACATACACTAATGCATCATTTTTCAAACGATCATAACTAATTTTTGTATCAAGCGTTTCTCAATGTAGTATAGTGCATTCGATGCGGATTTTTAAGCTGCGGCGATCTGTGTTATCAGATTTGCGCTAACTTAAAAATGCACCGAGATATCAACTGATATAAGTTCACACTTATATCCTCGATTTTCACCCTGAAGAATTAATTTTTTCGTTGAATAACATTGTCCATCGTCTTTGCCTTGAAAAATAGAATCTAAAAACATCTACTTTTTGCTAAATTATTTTGAAATTTTTCGAAAAAATTTTTGTCAAAATGTTTTTGGAAGCAATGTTGAGTGTACATGGAAACTCAACATACACTAATGCATCATTTTTCAAACGATCATAACTAATTTTTGTATCAAGCGTTTCTCAATGTAGTATAGTGCATTCGATGCGGATTTTTAAGCTGCGGCGATCTGTGTTATCAGATTTGCGCTAACTTAAAAATGCACCGAGATATCAACTGATATAAGTTCACACTTATATCCTCGATTTTCACCCTGAAGAATTAATTTTTTCGTTGAATAACATTGTCCATCGTCTTTGCCTTGAAAAATGGAATCTAAAAACATCTACTTTTTGCTAAATTATTTTGAAATTTTTCGAAAAAATTTTTGTCAAAATGTTTTTGGAAGCAATGTTGAGTGTACATGGAAACTCAACATACACTAATGCATCATTTTTCAAACGATCATAACTAATTTTTGTATCAAGCGTTTCTCGATGTAGTATAGTGCATTCGATGCGGATTTTTAAGCTGCGTCGATCTGTGTTATCAGATTTGCGCTAGCTTAAAAATGCACCGAGATATCAACTGATATAAGTTCACACTTATATCCTCGATTTTCACCCTGAAGAATTAATTTTTTCGTTGAATAACATTGTCCATCGTCTTTGCCTTGAAAAATGGAATCTAAAAACATCTAATTTTTGCTAAATTATTTTGAAATTTTTCGAAAAAATTTTTGTCAAAATGTTTTTGGAAGCAATGTTGAGTGTACATGGAAACTCAACATACACTAATGCATCATTTTTCAAACGATCATAACTAATTTTTGTATCAAGCGTTTCTCAATGTAGTATAGTGCATTCGATGCGGATTTTTAAGCTGCGGCGATCTGTGTTATCAGATTTGCGCTAACTTAAAAATGCACCGAGATATCAACTGATATAAGTTCACACTTATATCCTCGATTTTCACCCTGAAGAATTAATTTTTTCGTTGAATAACATTGTCCATCGTCTTTGCCTTGAAAAATAGAATCTAAAAACATCTACTTTTTGCTAAATTATTTTGAAATTTTTCGAAAAAATTTTTGTCAAAATGTTTTTGGAAGCAATGTTGAGTATACATGGAAACTCAACATACACTAATGCATCATTTTTCAAACGATCATAACTAATTTTTGTATCAAGCGTTTCTCAATGTAGTATAGTGCATTCGATGCGGATTTTTAAGCTGCGGCGATCTGTGTTATCAGATTTGCGCTAACTTAAAAATGCACCGAGATATCAACTGATATAAGTTCACACTTATATCCTCGATTTTCACCCTGAAGAATTAATTTTTTCGTTGAATAACATTGTCCATCGTCTTTGCCTTGAAAAATAGAATCTAAAAACATCTACTTTTTGCTAAATTATTTTGAAATTTTTCGAAAAAATTTTTGTCAAAATGTTTTTGGAAGCAATGTTGAGTGTACATGGAAACTCAACATACACTAATGCATCATTTTTCAAACGATCATAACTAATTTTTGTATCAAGCGTTTCTCAATGTAGTATAGTGCATTCGATGCGGATTTTTAAGCTGCGGCGATCTGTGTTATCAGATTTGCGCTAACTTAAAAATGCACCGAGATATCAACTGATATAAGTTCACACTTATATCCTCGATTTTCACCCTGAAGAATTAATTTTTTCGTTGAATAACATTGTCCATCGTCTTTGCCTTGAAAAATAGAATCTAAAAACATCTACTTTTTGCTAAATTATTTTGAAATTTTTCGAAAAAATTTTTGTCAAAATGTTTTTGGAAGCAATGTTGAGTGTACATGGAAACTCAACATACACTAATGCATCATTTTTCAAACGATCATAACTAATTTTTGTATCAAACGTTTCTCAATGTAGTATAGTGCATTCGATGCGGATTTTTAAGCTGCGTCGATCTGTGTTATCAGATTTGCGCTAGCTTAAAAATGCACCGAGATATCAACTGATATAAGTTCACACTTATATCCTCGATTTTCACCCTGAAGAATTAATTTTTTCGTTGAATAACATCGTCCATCGTCTTTGCCTTGAAAAATGGAATCTAAAAACATCTACTTTTTGCTAAATTATTTTGAAATTTTTCGAAAAAATTTTTGTCAAAATGTTTTTGGAAGCAATGTTGAGTGTACATGGAAACTCAACATACACTAATGCATCATTTTTCAAACGATCATAACTAATTTTTGTATTAAGCGTTTCTCAATGTAGTATAGTGCATTCGATGCGGATTTTTAAGCTGCGTCGATCTGTGTTATCAGATTTGCGCTAGCTTAAAAATGCACCGAGATATCAACTGATATAAGTTCACACTTATATCCTCGATTTTCACCCTGAAGAATTAATTTTTTCGTTGAATAACATTGTCCATCGTCTTTGCCTTGAAAAATGGAATCTAAAAACATCTACTTTTTGCTAAATTATTTTGAAATTTTTCGAAAAAATTTTTGTCAAAATGTTTTTGGAAGCAATGTTGAGTGTACATGGAAACTCAACATACACTAATGCATCATTTTTCAAACGATCATAACTAATTTTTGTATCAAGCGTTTCTCGATGTAGTATAGTGCATTCGATGCGGATTTTTAAGCTGCGTCGATCTGTGTTATCAGATTTGCGCTAGCTTAAAAATGCACCGAGATATCAACTGATATAAGTTCACACTTATATCCTCGATTTTCACCCTGAAGAATTAATTTTTTTGTTGAATAACATTGTCTATCGTCTTTGCCTTGAAAAATGGAATCTAAAAACATCTATTTTTTGCTAAATTATTTTGAAATTTTTCGAAAAAATTTTTGTCAAAATGTTTTTGGAAGCAATGTTGAGTGTACATGAAAACTCAACATACACTAATGCATCATTTTTCAAACAATCATAACTAATTTGTGTATTAAGCGTTTCTCAATGTAGTATAGTGCATTCGATGCGGATTTTTGAGCTGCGTCGATCTGTGTTATCAGATTTGCGCTAGCTTAAAAATGCACCGAGATATCAACTGATATAAGTTCACACTTATATCTTCGATTTTCACCCTGAAGAATTAATTTTTTCGTTGAATAACATTGTCTATCGTCTTTGCCTTGAAAAATGGAATCTAAAAACATCTATTTTTTGCTAAATTATTTTGAAATTTTTCGAAAAAATTTTTGTCAAAATGTTTTTGGAAGCAATGTTGAGTGTACATGGAAACTCAACATACACTAATGCATCATTTTTCAAACGATCATAACTAATTTTTGTATCAAGCGTTTCTCGATGTAGTATAGTGCATTCGATGCGGATTTTTAAGCTGCGGCGATCTGTGTTATCAGATTTGCGCTAACTTAAAAATGCACCGAGATATCAACTGATATAAGTTCACACTTATATCCTCGATTTTCACCCTGAAGAATTAATTTTTTCGTTGAATAACATTGTCCATCGTCTTTGCCTTGAAAAATAGAATCTAAAAACATCTACTTTTTGCTAAATTATTTTGAAATTTTTCGAAAAAATTTTTGTCAAAATGTTTTTGGAAGCAATGTTGAGTGTACATGGAAACTCAACATACACTAATGCATCATTTTTCAAACGATCATAACTAATTTTTGTATCAAGCGTTTCTCAATGTAGTATAGTGCATTCGATGCGGATTTTTAAGCTGCGGCGATCTGTGTTATCAGATTTGCGCTAACTTAAAAATGCACCGAGATATCAACTGATATAAGTTCACACTTATATCCTCGATTTTCACCCTGAAGAATTAATTTTTTCGTTGAATAACATTGTCCATCGTCTTTGCCTTGAAAAATAGAATCTAAAAACATCTACTTTTTGCTAAATTATTTTGAAATTTTTCGAAAAAATTTTTGTCAAAATGTTTTTGGAAGCAATGTTGAGTGTACATGGAAACTCAACATACACTAATGCATCATTTTTCAAACGATCATAACTAATTTTTGTATCAAACGTTTCTCAATGTAGTATAGTGCATTCGATGCGGATTTTTAAGCTGCGTCGATCTGTGTTATCAGATTTGCGCTAGCTTAAAAATGCACCGAGATATCAACTGATATAAGTTCACACTTATATCCTCGATTTTCACCCTGAAGAATTAATTTTTTCGTTGAATAACATCGTCCATCGTCTTTGCCTTGAAAAATGGAATCTAAAAACATCTACTTTTTGCTAAATTATTTTGAAATTTTTCGAAAAAATTTTTGTCAAAATGTTTTTGGAAGCAATGTTGAGTGTACATGGAAACTCAACATACACTAATGCATCATTTTTCAAACGATCATAACTAATTTTTGTATTAAGCGTTTCTCAATGTAGTATAGTGCATTCGATGCGGATTTTTAAGCTGCGTCGATCTGTGTTATCAGATTTGCGCTAGCTTAAAAATGCACCGAGATATCAACTGATATAAGTTCACACTTATATCCTCGATTTTCACCCTGAAGAATTAATTTTTTCGTTGAATAACATTGTCCATCGTCTTTGCCTTGAAAAATGGAATCTAAAAACATCTACTTTTTGCTAAATTATTTTGAAATTTTTCGAAAAAATTTTTGTCAAAATGTTTTTGGAAGCAATGTTGAGTGTACATGGAAACTCAACATACACTAATGCATCATTTTTCAAACGATCATAACTAATTTTTGTATCAAGCGTTTCTCGATGTAGTATAGTGCATTCGATGCGGATTTTTAAGCTGCGTCGATCTGTGTTATCAGATTTGCGCTAGCTTAAAAATGCACCGAGATATCAACTGATATAAGTTCACACTTATATCCTCGATTTTCACCCTGAAGAATTAATTTTTTTGTTGAATAACATTGTCTATCGTCTTTGCCTTGAAAAATGGAATCTAAAAACATCTATTTTTTGCTAAATTATTTTGAAATTTTTCGAAAAAATTTTTGTCAAAATGTTTTTGGAAGCAATGTTGAGTGTACATGAAAACTCAACATACACTAATGCATCATTTTTCAAACAATCATAACTAATTTGTGTATTAAGCGTTTCTCAATGTAGTATAGTGCATTCGATGCGGATTTTTGAGCTGCGTCGATCTGTGTTATCAGATTTGCGCTAGCTTAAAAATGCACCGAGATATCAACTGATATAAGTTCACACTTATATCTTCGATTTTCACCCTGAAGAATTAATTTTTTCGTTGAATAACATTGTCTATCGTCTTTGCCTTGAAAAATGGAATCTAAAAACATCTATTTTTTGCTAAATTATTTTGAAATTTTTCGAAAAAATTTTTGTCAAAATGTTTTTGGAAGCAATGTTGAGTGTACATGGAAACTCAACATACACTAATGCATCATTTTTCAAACAATCATAACTAATTTGTGTATTAAGCGTTTCTCAATGTAGTATAATGCATTCGATGCGGATTTTTGAGCTGCGTCGATCTGTGTTATCAGATTTGCGCTAGCTTAAAAATGCACCGAGATATCAACTGATATAAGTTCACACTTATATCCTCGATTTTCACCCTGAAGAATTAATTTTTTCGTTGAATAACATTGTCTATCGTCTTTGCCTTGAAAAATGGAATCTAAAAACATCTATTTTTTGCTAAATTATTTTGAAATTTTTCGAAAAAATTTTTGTCAAAATGTTTTTGGAAGCAATGTTGAGTGTACATGAAAACTCAACATACACTAATGCATCATTTTTCAAACAATCATAACTAATTTGTGTATTAAGCGTTTCTCAATGTAGTATAGTGCATTCGATGCGGATTTTTGAGCTGCGTCGATCTGTGTTATCAGATTTGCGCTAGCTTAAAAATGCACCGAGATATCAACTGATATAAGTTCACACTTATATCCTCGATTTTCACCCTGAAGAATTAATTTTTTCGTTGAATAACATTGTCTATCGTCTTTGCCTTGAAAAATGGAATCTAAAAACATCTATTTTTTGCTAAATTATTTTGAAATTTTTCGAAAAAATTTTTGTCAAAATGTTTTTGGAAGCAATGTTGAGTGTACATGGAAACTCAACATACACTAATGCATCATTTTTCAAACAATCATAACTAATTTGTGTATTAAGCGTTTCTCAATGTAGTATAGTGCATTCGATGCGGATTTTTGAGCTGCGTCGATCTGTGTTATCAGATTTGCGCTAGCTTAAAAATGCACCGAGATATCAACTGATATAAGTTCACACTTATATCCTCGATTTTCACCCTGAAGAATTAATTTTTTCGTTGAATAACATTGTCTATCGTCTTTGCCTTGAAAAATGGAATCTAAAAACATCTATTTTTTGCTAAATTATTTTGAAATTTTTCGAAAAAATTTTTGTCAAAATGTTTTTGGAAGCAATGTTGAGTGTACATGAAAACTCAACATACACTAATGCATCATTTTTCAAACAATCATAACTAATTTGTGTATTAAGCGTTTCTCAATGTAGTATAGTGCATTCGATGCGGATTTTTGAGCTGCGTCGATCTGTGTTATCAGATTTGCGCTAGCTTAAAAATGCACCGAGATATCAACTGATATAAGTTCACACTTATATCCTCGATTTTCACCCTGAAGAATTAATTTTTTCGTTGAATAACATTGTCTATCGTCTTTGCCTTGAAAAATGGAATCTAAAAACATCTATTTTTTGCTAAATTATTTTGAAATTTTTCGAAAAAATTTTTGTCAAAATGTTTTTGGAAGCAATGTTGAGTGTACATGGAAACTCAACATACACTAATGCATCATTTTTCAAACAATCATAACTAATTTGTGTATTAAGCGTTTCTCAATGTAGTATAGTGCATTCGATGCGGATTTTTGAGCTGCGTCGATCTGTGTTATCAGATTTGCGCTAGCTTAAAAATGCACCGAGATATCAACTGATATAAGTTCACACTTATATCCTCGATTTTCACCCTGAAGAATTAATTTTTTCGTTGAATAACATTGTCCATCGTCTTTGCCTTGAAAAATGGAATCTAAAAACATCTACTTTTTGCTAAATTATTTTGAAATTTTTCGAAAAAATTTTTGTCAAAATGTTTTTGGAAGCAATGTTGAGTGTACATGGAAACTCAACATACACTAATGCATCATTTTTCAAACGATCATAACTAATTTTTGTATCAAGCGTTTCTCGATGTAGTATAGTGCATTCGATGCGGATTTTTAAGCTGCGTCGATCTGTGTTATCAGATTTGCGCTAGCTTAAAAATGCACCGAGATATCAACTGATATAAGTTCACACTTATATCCTCGATTTTCACCCTGAAGAATTTATTTTTTCGTTGAATAACATTGTCCATCGTCTTTGCCTTGAAAAATGAAATCTAAAAACATCTACTTTTTGCTAAATTATTTTGAAATTTTTCGAAAAAATTTTTGTCAAAATGTTTTTGGAAGCAATGTTGAGTGTACATGAAAACTCAACATACACTAATGCATCATTTTTCAAACAATCATAACTAATTTGTGTATTAAGCGTTTCTCAATGTAGTATAGTGCATTCGATGCGGATTTTTGAGCTGCGTCGATCTGTGTTATCAGATTTGCGCTAGCTTAAAAATGCACCGAGATATCAACTGATATAAGTTCACACTTATATCCTCGATTTTCACCCTGAAGAATTAATTTTTTCGTTGAATAACATTGTCTATCGTCTTTGCCTTGAAAAATGGAATCTAAAAACATCTATTTTTTGCTAAATTATTTTGAAATTTTTCGAAAAAATTTTTGTCAAAATGTTTTTGGAAGCAATGTTGAGTGTACATGGAAACTCAACATACACTAATGCATCATTTTTCAAACAATCATAACTAATTTGTGTATTAAGCGTTTCTCAATGTAGTATAGTGCATTCGATGCGGATTTTTGAGCTGCGTCGATCTGTGTTATCAGATTTGCGCTAGCTTAAAAATGCACCGAGATATCAACTGATATAAGTTCACACTTATATCCTCGATTTTCACCCTGAAGAATTAATTTTTTCGTTGAATAACATTGTCCATCGTCTTTGCCTTGAAAAATGGAATCTAAAAACATCTACTTTTTGCTAAATTATTTTGAAATTTTTCGAAAAAATTTTTGTCAAAATGTTTTTGGAAGCAATGTTGAGTGTACATGGAAACTCAACATACACTAATGCATCATTTTTCAAACGATCATAACTAATTTTTGTATCAAGCGTTTCTCGATGTAGTATAGTGCATTCGATGCGGATTTTTAAGCTGCGTCGATCTGTGTTATCAGATTTGCGCTAGCTTAAAAATGCACCGAGATATCAACTGATATAAGTTCACACTTATATCCTCGATTTTCACCCTGAAGAATTTATTTTTTCGTTGAATAACATTGTCCATCGTCTTTGCCTTGAAAAATGAAATCTAAAAACATCTACTTTTTGCTAAATTATTTTGAAATTTTTCGAAAAAATTTTTGTCAAAATGTTTTTGGAAGCAATGTTGAGTGTACATGGAAACTCAACATACACTAATGCATCATTTTTCAAACAATCATAACTAATTTGTGTATTAAGCGTTGCTCAATGTAGTATAGTGCATTCGATGCGGATTTTTGAGCTGCGTCGATCTGTGTTATCAGATTTGCGCTAGCTTAAAAATGCACCGAGATATCAACTGATATAAGTTCACACTTATATCCTCGATTTTCACCCTGAAGAATTAATTTTTTCGTTGAATAACATTGTCTATCGTCTTTGCCTTGAAAAATGGAATCTAAAAACATCTATTTTTTGCTAAATTATTTTGAAATTTTTCGAAAAAATTTTTGTCAAAATGTTTTTGGAAGCAATGTTGAGTGTACATGAAAACTCAACATACACTAATGCATCATTTTTCAAACAATCATAACTAATTTGTGTATTAAGCGTTTCTCAATGTAGTATAGTGCATTCGATGCGGATTTTTGAGCTGCGTCGATCTGTGTTATCAGATTTGCGCTAGCTTAAAAATGCACCGAGATATCAACTGATATAAGTTCACACTTATATCCTCGATTTTCACCCTGAAGAATTAATTTTTTCGTTGAATAACATTGTCTATCGTCTTTGCCTTGAAAAATGGAATCTAAAAACATTTATTTTTTGCTAAATTATTTTGAAATTTTTCGAAAAAATTTTTGTCAAAATGTTTTTGGAAGCAATGTTGAGTGTACATGGAAACTCAACATACACTAATGCATCATTTTTCAAACAATCATAACTAATTTGTGTATTAAGCGTTTCTCAATGTAGTATAGTGCATTCGATGCGGATTTTTGAGCTGCGTCGATCTGTGTTATCAGATTTGCGCTAGCTTAAAAATGCACCGAGATATCAACTGATATAAGTTCACACTTATATCCTCGATTTTCACCCTGAAGAATTAATTTTTTCGTTGAATAACATTGTCTATCGTCTTTGCCTTGAAAAATGGAATCTAAAAACATCTATTTTTTGCTAAATTATTTTGAAATTTTTCGAAAAAATTTTTGTCAAAATGTTTTTGGAAGCAATGTTGAGTGTACATGGAAACTCAACATACACTAATGCATCATTTTTCAAACGATCATAACTTATTTTTTGTATCAAGCGTTTCTCGATGTAGTATAGTGCATTCGATGCGGATTTTTAAGCTGCGTCGATCTGTGTTATCAGATTTGCGCTAGCTTAAAAATGCACCGAGATATCAACTGATATAAGTTCACACTTATATCCTCGATTTTCACCCTGAAGAATTAATTTTTTCGTTGAATAACATTGTCCATCGTCTTTGCCTTGAAAAATGAAATCTAAAAACATCTACTTTTTGCTAAATTATTTTGAAATTTTTCGAAAAAATTTTTGTCAAAATGTTTTTGGAAGCAATGTTGAGTGTACATGGAAACTCAACATACACTAATGCATCATTTTTCAAACAATCATAACTAATTTGTGTATTAAGCGTTTCTCAATGTAGTATAGTGCATTCGATGCGGATTTTTGAGCTGCGTCGATCTGTGTTATCAGATTTGCGCTAGCTTAAAAATGCACCGAGATATCAACTGATATAAGTTCACACTTATATCCTCGATTTTCACCCTGAAGAATTAATTTTTTCGTTGAATAACATTGTCTATCGTCTTTGCCTTGAAAAATGGAATCTAAAAACATCTATTTTTTGCTAAATTATTTTGAAATTTTTCGAAAAAATTTTTGTCAAAATGTTTTTGGAAGCAATGTTGAGTGTACATGAAAACTCAACATACACTAATGCATCATTTTTCAAACAATCATAACTAATTTGTGTATTAAGCGTTTCTCAATGTAGTATAGTGCATTCGATGCGGATTTTTGAGCTGCGTCGATCTGTGTTATCAGATTTGCGCTAGCTTAAAAATGCACCGAGATATCAACTGATATAAGTTCACACTTATATCCTCGATTTTCACCCTGAAGAATTAATTTTTTCGTTGAATAACATTGTCTATCGTCTTTGCCTTGAAAAATGGAATCTAAAAACATCTATTTTTTGCTAAATTATTTTGAAATTTTTCGAAAAAATTTTTGTCAAAATGTTTTTGGAAGCAATGTTGAGTGTACATGGAAACTCAACATACACTAATGCATCATTTTTCAAACAATCATAACTAATTTGTGTATTAAGCGTTTCTCAATGTAGTATAGTGCATTCGATGCGGATTTTTGAGCTGCGTCGATCTGTGTTATCAGATTTGCGCTAGCTTAAAAATGCACCGAGATATCAACTGATATAAGTTCACACTTATATCCTCGATTTTCACCCTGAAGAATTAATTTTTTCGTTGAATAACATTGTCTATCGTCTTTGCCTTGAAAAATGGAATCTGAAAACATCTATTTTTTGCTAAATTATTTTGAAATTTTTCGAAAAAATTTTTGTCAAAATGTTTTTGGAAGCAATGTTGAGTGTACATGGAAACTCAACATACACTAATGCATCATTTTTCAAACGATCATAACTTATTTTTTGTATCAAGCGTTTCTCGATGTAGTATAGTGCATTCGATGCGGATTTTTAAGCTGCGTCGATCTGTGTTATCAGATTTGCGCTAGCTTAAAAATGCACCGAGATATCAACTGATATAAGTTCACACTTATATCCTCGATTTTCACCCTGAAGAATTAATTTTTTCGTTGAATAACATTGTCCATCGTCTTTGCCTTGAAAAATGGAATCTAAAAACATCTAATTTTTGCTAAATTATTTTGAAATTTTTCGAAAAAATTTTTGTCAAAATGTTTTTGGAAGCAATGTTGAGTGTACATGGAAACTCAACATACACTAATGCATCATTTTTCAAACGATCATAACTAATTTTTGTATCAAGCGTTTCTCAATGTAGTATAGTGCATTCGATGCGGATTTTTAAGCTGCGGCGATCTGTGTTATCAGATTTGCGCTAACTTAAAAATGCACCGAGATATCAACTGATATAAGTTCACACTTATATCCTCGATTTTCACCCTGAAGAATTAATTTTTTCGTTGAATAACATTGTCCATCGTCTTTGCCTTGAAAAATGGAATCTAAAAACATCTACTTTTTGCTAAATTATTTTGAAATTTTTCGAAAAAATTTTTGTCAAAATGTTTTTGGAAGCAATGTTGAGTGTACATGGAAACTCAACATACACTAATGCATCATTTTTCAAACGATCATAACTAATTTTTGTATTAAGCGTTTCTCAATGTAGTATAGTGCATTCGATGCGGATTTTTAAGCTGCGTCGATCTGTGTTATCAGATTTGCGCTAGCTTAAAAATGCACCGAGATATCAACTGATATAAGTTCACACTTATATCCTCGATTTTCACCCTGAAGAATTAATTTTTTCGTTGAATAACATTGTCCATCGTCCTTGCCTTGAAAAATGGAATCTAAAAACATCTACTTTTTGCTAAATTATTTTGAAATTTTTCGAAAAAATTTTTGTCAAAATGTTTTTGGAAGCAATGTTGAGTGTACATGGAAACTCAACATACACTAATGCATCATTTTTCAAACGATCATAACTAATTTTTGTATCAAGCGTTTCTCGATGTAGTATAGTGCATTCGATGCGGATTTTTAAGCTGCGTCGATCTGTGTTATCAGATTTGCGCTAGCTTAAAAATGCACCGAGATATCAACTGATATAAGTTCACACTTATATCCTCGATTTTCACCCTGAAGAATTAATTTTTTCGTTGAATAACATTGTCCATCGTCTTTGCCTTGAAAAATGAAATCTAAAAACATCTACTTTTTGCTAAATTATTTTGAAATTTTTCGAAAAAATTTTTGTCAAAATGTTTTTGGAAGCAATGTTGAGTGTACATGGAAACTCAACATACACTAATGCATCATTTTTCAAACAATCATAACTAATTTGTGTATTAAGCGTTTCTCAATGTAGTATAGTGCATTCGATGCGGATTTTTGAGCTGCGTCGATCTGTGTTATCAGATTTGCGCTAGCTTAAAAATGCACCGAGATATCAACTGATATAAGTTCACACTTATATCCTCGATTTTCACCCTGAAGAATTAATTTTTTCGTTGAATAACATTGTCTATCGTCTTTGCCTTGAAAAATGGAATCTAAAAACATCTATTTTTTGCTAAATTATTTTGAAATTTTTCGAAAAAATTTTTGTCAAAATGTTTTTGGAAGCAATGTTGAGTGTACATGGAAACTCAACATACACTAATGCATCATTTTTCAAACAATCATAACTAATTTGTGTATTAAGCGTTTCTCAATGTAGTATAGTGCATTCGATGCGGATTTTTGAGCTGCGTCGATCTGTGTTATCAGATTTGCGCTAGCTTAAAAATGCACCGAGATATCAACTGATATAAGTTCACACTTATATCCTCGATTTTCACCCTGAAGAATTAATTTTTTCGTTGAATAACATTGTCTATCGTCTTTGCCTTGAAAAATGGAATCTAAAAACATCTATTTTTTGCTAAATTATTTTGAAATTTTTCGAAAAAATTTTTGTCAAAATGTTTTTGGAAGCAATGTTGAGTGTACATGGAAACTCAACATACACTAATGCATCATTTTTCAAACAATCATAACTAATTTGTGTATTAAGCGTTTCTCAATGTAGTATAGTGCATTCGATGCGGATTTTTGAGCTGCGTCGATCTGTGTTATCAGATTTGCGCTAGCTTAAAAATGCACCGAGATATCAACTGATATAAGTTCACACTTATATCCTCGATTTTCACCCTGAAGAATTAATTTTTTCGTTGAATAACATTGTCTATCGTCTTTGCCTTGAAAAATGGAATCTAAAAACATCTATTTTTTGCTAAATTATTTTGAAATTTTTCGAAAAAATTTTTGTCAAAATGTTTTTGGAAGCAATGTTGAGTGTACATGGAAACTCAACATACACTAATGCATCATTTTTCAAACAATCATAACTAATTTGTGTATTAAGCGTTTCTCAATGTAGTATAGTGCATTCGATGCGGATTTTTGAGCTGCGTCGATCTGTGTTATCAGATTTGCGCTAGCTTAAAAATGCACCGAGATATCAACTGATATAAGTTCACACTTATATCCTCGATTTTCACCCTGAAGAATTAATTTTTTCGTTGAATAACATTGTCTATCGTCTTTGCCTTGAAAAATGGAATCTAAAAACATCTATTTTTTGCTAAATTATTTTGAAATTTTTCGAAAAAATTTTTGTCAAAATGTTTTTGGAAGCAATGTTGAGTGTACATGGAAACTCAACATACACTAATGCATCATTTTTCAAACGATCATAACTTATTTTTTGTATCAAGCGTTTCTCGATGTAGTATAGTGCATTCGATGCGGATTTTTAAGCTGCGTCGATCTGTGTTATCAGATTTGCGCTAGCTTAAAAATGCACCGAGATATCAACTGATATAAGTTCACACTTATATCCTCGATTTTCACCCTGAAGAATTAATTTTTTCGTTGAATAACATTGTCCATCGTCTTTGCCTTGAAAAATGAAATCTAAAAACATCTACTTTTTGCTAAATTATTTTGAAATTTTTCGAAAAAATTTTTGTCAAAATGTTTTTGGAAGCAATGTTGAGTGTACATGGAAACTCAACATACACTAATGCATCATTTTTCAAACAATCATAACTAATTTGTGTATTAAGCGTTTCTCAATGTAGTATAGTGCATTCGATGCGGATTTTTGAGCTGCGTCGATCTGTGTTATCAGATTTGCGCTAGCTTAAAAATGCACCGAGATATCAACTGATATAAGTTCACACTTATATCCTCGATTTTCACCCTGAAGAATTAATTTTTTCGTTGAATAACATTGTCTATCGTCTTTGCCTTGAAAAATGGAATCTAAAAACATCTATTTTTTGCTAAATTATTTTGAAATTTTTCGAAAAAATTTTTGTCAAAATGTTTTTGGAAGCAATGTTGAGTGTACATGAAAACTCAACATACACTAATGCATCATTTTTCAAACAATCATAACTAATTTGTGTATTAAGCGTTTCTCAATGTAGTATAGTGCATTCGATGCGGATTTTTGAGCTGCGTCGATCTGTGTTATCAGATTTGCGCTAGCTTAAAAATGCACCGAGATATCAACTGATATAAGTTCACACTTATATCCTCGATTTTCACCCTGAAGAATTAATTTTTTCGTTGAATAACATTGTCTATCGTCTTTGCCTTGAAAAATGGAATCTAAAAACATCTATTTTTTGCTAAATTATTTTGAAATTTTTCGAAAAAATTTTTGTCAAAATGTTTTTGGAAGCAATGTTGAGTGTACATGGAAACTCAACATACACTAATGCATCATTTTTCAAACAATCATAACTAATTTGTGTATTAAGCGTTTCTCAATGTAGTATAGTGCATTCGATGCGGATTTTTGAGCTGCGTCGATCTGTGTTATCAGATTTGCGCTAGCTTAAAAATGCACCGAGATATCAACTGATATAAGTTCACACTTATATCCTCGATTTTCACCCTGAAGAATTAATTTTTTCGTTGAATAACATTGTCTATCGTCTTTGCCTTGAAAAATGGAATCTAAAAACATCTATTTTTTGCTAAATTATTTTGAAATTTTTCGAAAAAATTTTTGTCAAAATGTTTTTGGAAGCAATGTTGAGTGTACATGGAAACTCAACATACACTAATGCATCATTTTTCAAACAATCATAACTAATTTGTGTATTAAGCGTTTCTCAATGTAGTATAGTGCATTCGATGCGGATTTTTGAGCTGCGTCGATCTGTGTTATCAGATTTGCGCTAGCTTAAAAATGCACCGAGATATCAACTGATATAAGTTCACACTTATATCCTCGATTTTCACCCTGAAGAATTAATTTTTTCGTTGAATAACATTGTCTATCGTCTTTGCCTTGAAAAATGGAATCTAAAAACATCTATTTTTTGCTAAATTATTTTGAAATTTTTCGAAAAAATTTTTGTCAAAATGTTTTTGGAAGCAATGTTGAGTGTACATGGAAACTCAACATACACTAATGCATCATTTTTCAAACGATCATAACTTATTTTTTGTATCAAGCGTTTCTCGATGTAGTATAGTGCATTCGATGCGGATTTTTAAGCTGCGTCGATCTGTGTTATCAGATTTGCGCTAGCTTAAAAATGCACCGAGATATCAACTGATATAAGTTCACACTTATATCCTCGATTTTCACCCTGAAGAATTAATTTTTTCGTTGAATAACATTGTCCATCGTCTTTGCCTTGAAAAATGGAATCTAAAAACATCTAATTTTTGCTAAATTATTTTGAAATTTTTCGAAAAAATTTTTGTCAAAATGTTTTTGGAAGCAATGTTGAGTGTACATGGAAACTCAACATACACTAATGCATCATTTTTCAAACGATCATAACTAATTTTTGTATCAAGCGTTTCTCAATGTAGTATAGTGCATTCGATGCGGATTTTTAAGCTGCGGCGATCTGTGTTATCAGATTTGCGCTAACTTAAAAATGCACCGAGATATCAACTGATATAAGTTCACACTTATATCCTCGATTTTCACCCTGAAGAATTAATTTTTTCGTTGAATAACATTGTCCATCGTCTTTGCCTTGAAAAATGGAATCTAAAAACATCTACTTTTTGCTAAATTATTTTGAAATTTTTCGAAAAAATTTTTGTCAAAATGTTTTTGGAAGCAATGTTGAGTGTACATGGAAACTCAACATACACTAATGCATCATTTTTCAAACGATCATAACTAATTTTTGTATTAAGCGTTTCTCAATGTAGTATAGTGCATTCGATGCGGATTTTTAAGCTGCGTCGATCTGTGTTATCAGATTTGCGCTAGCTTAAAAATGCACCGAGATATCAACTGATATAAGTTCACACTTATATCCTCGATTTTCACCCTGAAGAATTAATTTTTTCGTTGAATAACATTGTCCATCGTCTTTGCCTTGAAAAATGGAATCTAAAAACATCTACTTTTTGCTAAATTATTTTGAAATTTTTCGAAAAAATTTTTGTCAAAATGTTTTTGGAAGCAATGTTGAGTGTACATGGAAACTCAACATACACTAATGCATCATTTTTCAAACAATCATAACTAATTTGTGTATTAAGCGTTTCTCAATGTAGTATAGTGCATTCGATGCGGATTTTTGAGCTGCGTCGATCTGTGTTATCAGATTTGCGCTAGCTTAAAAATGCACCGAGATATCAACTGATATAAGTTCACACTTATATCCTCGATTTTCACCCTGAAGAATTAATTTTTTCGTTGAATAACATTGTCTATCGTCTTTGCCTTAAAAAATGGAATCTAAAAACATCTATTTTTTGCTAAATTATTTTGAAATTTTTCGAAAAAATTTTTGTCAAAATGTTTTTGGAAGCAATGTTGAGTGTACATGAAAACTCAACATACACTAATGCATCATTTTTCAAACAATCATAACTAATTTGTGTATTAAGCGTTTCTCAATGTAGTATAGTGCATTCGATGCGGATTTTTGAGCTGCGTCGATCTGTGTTATCAGATTTGCGCTAGCTTAAAAATGCACCGAGATATCAACTGATATAAGTTCACACTTATATCCTCGATTTTCACCCTGAAGAATTAATTTTTTCGTTGAATAACATTGTCTATCGTCTTTGCCTTGAAAAATGGAATCTAAAAACATCTATTTTTTGCTAAATTATTTTGAAATTTTTCGAAAAAATTTTTGTCAAAATGTTTTTGGAAGCAATGTTGAGTGTACATGGAAACTCAACATACACTAATGCATCATTTTTCAAACAATCATAACTAATTTGTGTATTAAGCGTTTCTCAATGTAGTATAGTGCATTCGATGCGGATTTTTGAGCTGCGTCGATCTGTGTTATCAGATTTGCGCTAGCTTAAAAATGCACCGAGATATCAACTGATATAAGTTCACACTTATATCCTCGATTTTCACCCTGAAGAATTAATTTTTTCGTTGAATAACATTGTCTATCGTCTTTGCCTTGAAAAATGGAATCTAAAAACATCTATTTTTTGCTAAATTATTTTGAAATTTTTCGAAAAAATTTTTGTCAAAATGTTTTTGGAAGCAATGTTGAGTGTACATGGAAACTCAACATACACTAATGCATCATTTTTCAAACGATCATAACTTATTTTTTGTATCAAGCGTTTCTCGATGTAGTATAGTGCATTCGATGCGGATTTTTAAGCTGCGTCGATCTGTGTTATCAGATTTGCGCTAGCTTAAAAATGCACCGAGATATCAACTGATATAAGTTCACACTTATATCCTCGATTTTCACCCTGAAGAATTAATTTTTTCGTTGAATAACATTGTCCATCGTCTTTGCCTTGAAAAATGGAATCTAAAAACATCTAATTTTTGCTAAATTATTTTGAAATTTTTCGAAAAAATTTTTGTCAAAATGTTTTTGGAAGCAATGTTGAGTGTACATGGAAACTCAACATACACTAATGCATCATTTTTCAAACGATCATAACTAATTTTTGTATCAAGCGTTTCTCAATGTAGTATAGTGCATTCGATGCGGATTTTTAAGCTGCGGCGATCTGTGTTATCAGATTTGCGCTAACTTAAAAATGCACCGAGATATCAACTGATATAAGTTCACACTTATATCCTCGATTTTCACCCTGAAGAATTAATTTTTTCGTTGAATAACATTGTCCATCGTCTTTGCCTTGAAAAATGGAATCTAAAAACATCTACTTTTTGCTAAATTATTTTGAAATTTTTCGAAAAAATTTTTGTCAAAATGTTTTTGGAAGCAATGTTGAGTGTACATGGAAACTCAACATACACTAATGCATCATTTTTCAAACGATCATAACTAATTTTTGTATCAAACGTTTCTCAATGTAGTATAGTGCATTCGATGCAAATTTTTAAGCTGCGTCGATCTGTGTTATCAGATTTGCGCTAGCTTAAAAATGCACCGAGATAACAACTGATATAAGTTCACACTTATATCCTCGATTTTCACCCTGAAGAATTAATTTTTTCGTTGAATAACATTGTCCATCGTCTTTGCCTTGAAAAATTAAATCTAAAAACATCTACTTTTTGCTAAATTATTTTGAAATTTTTCGAAAAAATTTTTGTCAAAATGTTTTTGGAAGCAATGTTGAGTGTACATGGAAACTCAACATACACTAATGCATCATTTTTCAAACGATCATAACTAATTTTTGTATCAAGCGTTTCTCAATGTAGTATAGTGCATTCGATGCGGATTTTTAAGCTGCGGCGATCTGGGTTATCAGATTTGCGCTAACTTAAAAATGCACCGAGATATCAACTGATATAAGTTCACACTTATATCCTCGATTTTCACCCTGAAGAATTAATTTTTTCGTTGAATAACATTGTCCATCGTCTTTGCCTTGAAAAATGGAATCTAAAAACATCTACTTTTTGCTAAATTATTTTGAAATTTTTCGAAAAAATTTTTGTCAAAATGTTTTTGGAAGCAATGTTGATTGTACATGGAAACTCAACATACACTAATGCATCATTTTTCAAACGATCATAACTAATTTTTGTATCAAACGTTTCTCAATGTAGTATAGTGCATTCGATGCGAATTTTTAAGCTGCGTCGATCTGTGTTATCAGATTTGCGCTAGCTTAAAAATGCACCGAGATATCAACTGATATAAGTTCACACTTATATCCTCGATTTTCACCCTGAAGAATTAATTTTTTCGTTGAATAACATTGTCTATCGTCTTTGCCTTGAAAAATGGAATCTAAAAACATCTATTTTTTGCTAAATTATTTTGAAATTTTTCGAAAAAATTTTTGTCAAAATGTTTTTGGAAGCAATGTTGAGTGTACATGGAAACTCAACATACACTAATGCATCATTTTTCAAACGATCATAACTAATTTTTGTATCAAGCGTTTCTCGATGTAGTATAGTGCATTCGATGCGGATTTTTAAGCTGCGTCGATCTGTGTTATCAGATTTGCGCTAGCTTAAAAATGCACCGAGATATCAACTGATATAAGTTCACACTTATATCCTCGATTTTCACCCTGAAGAATTAATTTTTTCGTTGAATAACATTGTCCATCGTCTTTGCCTTGAAAAATGGAATCTAAAAACATCTACTTTTTGCTAAATTATTTCGAAATTTTTCGAAAAAATTTTTGTCAAAATGTTTTTGGAAGCAATGTTGAGTGTACATGGAAACTCAACATACACTAATGCATCATTTTTCAAACGATCATAACTAATTTTTGTATCAAGCGTTTCTCGATGTAGTATAGTGCATTCGATGCGGATTTTTAAGCTGCGTCGATCTGTGTTATCAGATTTGCGCTAGCTTAAAAATGCACCGAGATATCAACTGATATAAGTTCACACTTATATCCTCGATTTTCACCCTGAAGAATTAATTTTTTCGTTGAATAACATTGTCCATCGTCTTTGCCTTGAAAAATTAAATCTAAAAACATCTACTTTTTGCTAAATTATTTTGAAATTTTTCGAAAAAATTTTTGTCAAAATGTTTTTGGAAGCAATGTTGAGTGTACATGGAAACTCAACATACACTAATGCATCATTTTTCAAACAATCATAACTAATTTGTGTATTAAGCGTTTCTCAATGTAGTATAGTGCATTCGATGCGGATTTTTGAGCTGCGTCGATCTGTGTTATCAGATTTGCGCTAGCTTAAAAATGCACCGAGATATCAACTGATATAAGTTCACACTTATATCCTCGATTTTCACCCTGAAGAATTAATTTTTTCGTTGAATAACATTGTCTATCGTCTTTGCCTTGAAAAATGGAATCTAAAAACATCTATTTTTTGCTAAATTATTTTGAAATTTTTCGAAAAAATTTTTGTCAAAATGTTTTTGGAAGCAATGTTGAGTGTACATGGAAACTCAACATACACTAATGCATCATTTTTCAAACGATCATAACTAATTTTTGTATCAAGCGTTTCTCGATGTAGTATAGTGCATTCGATGCGGATTTTTAAGCTGCGTCGATCTGTGTTATCAGATTTGCGCTAGCTTAAAAATGCACCGAGATATCAACTGATATAAGTTCACACTTATATCCTCGATTTTCACCCTGAAGAATTAATTTTTTCGTTGAATAACATTGTCCATCGTCTTTGCCTTGAAAAATGGAATCTAAAAACATCTAATTTTTGCTAAATTATTTTGAAATTTTTCGAAAAAATTTTTGTCAAAATGTTTTTGGAAGCAATGTTGAGTGTACATGGAAACTCAACATACACTAATGCATCATTTTTCAAACGATCATAACTAATTTTTGTATCAAGCGTTTCTCAATGTAGTATAATGCATTCGATGCGGATTTTTAAGCTGCGGCGATCTGTGTTATCAGATTTGCGCTAACTTAAAAATGCACCGAGATATCAACTGATATAAGTTCACACTTATATCCTCGATTTTCACCCTGAAGAATTAATTTTTTCGTTGAATAACATTGTCCATCGTCTTTGCCTTGAAAAATAGAATCTAAAAACATCTACTTTTTGCTAAATTATTTTGAAATTTTTCGAAAAAATTTTTGTCAAAATGTTTTTGGAAGCAATGTTGAGTGTACATGGAAACTCAACATACACTAATGCATCATTTTTCAAACGATCATAACTAATTTTTGTATCAAACGTTTCTCAATGTAGTATAGTGCATTCGATGCGGATTTTTAAGCTGCGTCGATCTGTGTTATCAGATTTGCGCTAGCTTAAAAATGCACCGAGATATCAACTGATATAAGTTCACACTTATATCCTCGATTTTCACCCTGAAGAATTAATTTTTTCGTTAAATAACATTGTCCATCGTCTTTGCCTTGAAAAATGGAATCTAAAAACATCTAATTTTTGCTAAATTATTTTGAAATTTTTCGAAAAAATTTTTGTCAAAATGTTTTTGGAAGCAATGTTGAGTGTACATGGAAACTCAACATACACTAATGCATCATTTTTCAAACGATCATAACTAATTTTTGTATCAAGCGTTTCTCAATGTAGTATAGTGCATTCGATGCGGATTTTTAAGCTGCGGCGATCTGTGTTATCAGATTTGCGCTAACTTAAAAATGCACCGAGATATCAACTGATATAAGTTCACACTTATATCCTCGATTTTCACCCTGAAGAATTAATTTTTTCGTTGAATAACATTGTCCATCGTCTTTGCCTTGAAAAATGGAATCTAAAAACATCTAATTTTTGCTAAATTATTTTGAAATTTTTCGAAAAAATTTTTGTCAAAATGTTTTTGGAAGCAATGTTGAGTGTACATGGAAACTCAACATACACTAATGCATCATTTTTCAAACGATCATAACTAATTTTTGTATCAAGCGTTTCTCAATGTAGTATAATGCATTCGATGCGGATTTTTAAGCTGCGGCGATCTGTGTTATCAGATTTGCGCTAACTTAAAAATGCACCGAGATATCAACTGATATAAGTTCACACTTATATCCTCGATTTTCACCCTGAAGAATTAATTTTTTCGTTGAATAACATTGTCCATCGTCTTTGCCTTGAAAAATAGAATCTAAAAACATCTACTTTTTGCTAAATTATTTTGAAATTTTTCGAAAAAATTTTTGTCAAAATGTTTTTGGAAGCAATGTTGAGTGTACATGGAAACTCAACATACACTAATGCATCATTTTTCAAACGATCATAACTAATTTTTGTATCAAGCGTTTCTCGATGTAGTATAGTGCATTCGATGCGGATTTTTAAGCTGCGTCGATCTGTGTTATCAGATTTGCGCTAGCTTAAAAATGCACCGAGATATCAACTGATATAAGTTCACACTTATATCCTCGATTTTCACCCTGAAGAA
The DNA here is from genome assembly GCA_964057225.1 of Auanema rhodensis. Taxonomy (NCBI): domain Eukaryota; kingdom Metazoa; phylum Nematoda; class Chromadorea; order Rhabditida; family Rhabditidae; genus Auanema; species Auanema rhodense. The sequence continues at coordinate 1,795,251 of OZ059895.1, forward strand.
TTAATTTTTTCGTTAAATAACATTGTCCATCGTCTTTGCCTTGAAAAATGGAATCTAAAAACATCTAATTTTTGCTAAATTATTTTGAAATTTTTCGAAAAAATTTTTGTCAAAATGTTTTTGGAAGCAATGTTGAGTGTACATGGAAACTCAACATACACTAATGCATCATTTTTCAAACGATCATAACTAATTTTTGTATCAAGCGTTTCTCAATGTAGTATAGTGCATTCGATGCGGATTTTTAAGCTGCGGCGATCTGTGTTATCAGATTTGCGCTAACTTAAAAATGCACCGAGATATCAACTGATATAAGTTCACACTTATATCCTCGATTTTCACCCTGAAGAATTAATTTTTTCGTTGAATAACATTGTCCATCGTCTTTGCCTTGAAAAATAGAATCTAAAAACATCTACTTTTTGCTAAATTATTTTGAAATTTTTCGAAAAAATTTTTGTCAAAATGTTTTTGGAAGCAATGTTGAGTGTACATGGAAACTCAACATACACTAATGCATCATTTTTCAAACGATCATAACTAATTTTTGTATCAAACGTTTCTCAATGTAGTATAGTGCATTCGATGCGGATTTTTAAGCTGCGTCGATCTGTGTTATCAGATTTGCGCTAGCTTAAAAATGCACCGAGATATCAACTGATATAAGTTCACACTTATATCCTCGATTTTCACCCTGAAGAATTAATTTTTTCGTTGAATAACATCGTCCATCGTCTTTGCCTTGAAAAATGGAATCTAAAAACATCTACTTTTTGCTAAATTATTTTGAAATTTTTCGAAAAAATTTTTGTCAAAATGTTTTTGGAAGCAATGTTGAGTGTACATGGAAACTCAACATACACTAATGCATCATTTTTCAAACGATCATAACTAATTTTTGTATTAAGCGTTTCTCAATGTAGTATAGTGCATTCGATGCGGATTTTTAAGCTGCGTCGATCTGTGTTATCAGATTTGCGCTAGCTTAAAAATGCACCGAGATATCAACTGATATAAGTTCACACTTATATCCTCGATTTTCACCCTGAAGAATTAATTTTTTCGTTGAATAACATTGTCCATCGTCTTTGCCTTGAAAAATAGAATCTAAAAACATCTACTTTTTGCTAAATTATTTTGAAATTTTTCGAAAAAACTTTTGTCAAAATGTTTTTGGAAGCAATGTTGAGTGTACATGGAAACTCAACATACACTAATGCATCATTTTTCAAACGATCATAACTAATTTTTGTATCAAGCGTTTCTCGATGTAGTATAGTGCATTCGATGCGGATTTTTAAGCTGCGTCGATCTGTGTTATCAGATTTGCGCTAGCTTAAAAATGCACCGAGATATCAACTGATATAAGTTCACACTTATATCCTCGATTTTCACCCTGAAGAATTAATTTTTTCGTTAAATAACATTGTCCATCGATTTTTGCCTTGAAAAATGGAATCTAAAAACATCTAATTTTTGCTAAATTATTTTGAAATTTTTCGAAAAAATTTTTGTCAAAATGTTTTTGGAAGCAATGTTGAGTGTACATGGAAACTCAACATACACTAATGCATCATTTTTCAAACGATCATAACTAATTTTTGTATCAAGCGTTTCTCAATGTAGTATAGTGCATTCGATGCGGATTTTTAAGCTGCGGCGATCTGTGTTATCAGATTTGCGCTAACTTAAAAATGCACCGAGATATCAACTGATATAAGTTCACACTTATATCCTCGATTTTCACCCTGAAGAATTAATTTTTTCGTTGAATAACATTGTCCATCGTCTTTGCCTTGAAAAATAGAATCTAAAAACATCTACTTTTTGCTAAATTATTTTGAAATTTTTCGAAAAAATTTTTGTCAAAATGTTTTTGGAAGCAATGTTGAGTGTACATGGAAACTCAACATACACTAATGCATCATTTTTCAAACGATCATAACTAATTTTTGTATCAAACGTTTCTCAATGTAGTATAGTGCATTCGATGCGGATTTTTAAGCTGCGTCGATCTGTGTTATCAGATTTGCGCTAGCTTAAAAATGCACCGAGATATCAACTGATATAAGTTCACACTTATATCCTCGATTTTCACCCTGAAGAATTAATTTTTTCGTTGAATAACATCGTCCATCGTCTTTGCCTTGAAAAATGGAATCTAAAAACATCTACTTTTTGCTAAATTATTTTGAAATTTTTCGAAAAAATTTTTGTCAAAATGTTTTTGGAAGCAATGTTGAGTGTACATGGAAACTCAACATACACTAATGCATCATTTTTCAAACGATCATAACTAATTTTTGTATTAAGCGTTTCTCAATGTAGTATAGTGCATTCGATGCGGATTTTTAAGCTGCGTCGATCTGTGTTATCAGATTTGCGCTAGCTTAAAAATGCACCGAGATATCAACTGATATAAGTTCACACTTATATCCTCGATTTTCACCCTGAAGAATTAATTTTTTCGTTGAATAACATTGTCCATCGTCTTTGCCTTGAAAAATGGAATCTAAAAACATCTACTTTTTGCTAAATTATTTTGAAATTTTTCGAAAAAATTTTTGTCAAAATGTTTTTGGAAGCAATGTTGAGTGTACATGGAAACTCAACATACACTAATGCATCATTTTTCAAACGATCATAACTAATTTTTGTATCGAGCGTTTCTCGATGTAGTATAGTGCATTCGATGCGGATTTTTAAGCTGCGTCGATCTGTGTTATCAGATTTGCGCTAGCTTAAAAATGCACCGAGATATCAACTGATATAAGTTCACACTTATATCCTCGATTTTCACCCTGAAGAATTGATTTTTTCGTTGAATAACATTGTCCATCGTCTTTGCCTTGAAAAATGAAATCTAAAAACATCTACTTTTTGCTAAATTATTTTGAAATTTTTCGAAAAAATTTTTGTCAAAATGTTTTTGGAAGCAATGTTGAGTGTACATGGAAACTCAACATACACTAATGCATCATTTTTCAAACAATCATAACTAATTTGTGTATTAAGCGTTTCTCAATGTAGTATAGTGCATTCGATGCGGATTTTTGAGCTGCGTCGATCTGTGTTATCAGATTTGCGCTAGCTTAAAAATGCACCGAGATATCAACTGATATAAGTTCACACTTATATCCTCGATTTTCACCCTGAAGAATTAATTTTTTCGTTGAATAACATTGTCTATCGTCTTTGCCTTGAAAAATGGAATCTAAAAACATCTATTTTTTGCTAAATTATTTTGAAATTTTTCGAAAAAATTTTTGTCAAAATGTTTTTGGAAGCAATGTTGAGTGTACATGAAAACTCAACATACACTAATGCATCATTTTTCAAACAATCATAACTAATTTGTGTATTAAGCGTTTCTCAATGTAGTATAGTGCATTCGACGCGGATTTTTGAGCTGCGTCGATCTGTGTTATCAGATTTGCGCTAGCTTAAAAATGCACCGAGATATCAACTGATATAAGTTCACACTTATATCCTCGATTTTCACCCTGAAGAATTAATTTTTTCGTTGAATAACATTGTCTATCGTCTTTGCCTTGAAAAATGGAATCTAAAAACATCTATTTTTTGCTAAATTATTTTGAAATTTTTCGAAAAAATTTTTGTCAAAATGTTTTTGGAAGCAATGTTGAGTGTACATGGAAACTCAACATACACTAATGCATCATTTTTCAAACGATCATAACTTATTTTTTGTATCAAGCGTTTCTCGATGTAGTATAGTGCATTCGATGCGGATTTTTAAGCTGCGTCGATCTGTGTTATCAGATTTGCGCTAGCTTAAAAATGCACCGAGATATCAACTGATATAAGTTCACACTTATATCCTCGATTTTCACCCTGAAGAATTAATTTTTTCGTTGAATAACATTGTCCATCGTCTTTGCCTTGAAAAATGGAATCTAAAAACATCTACTTTTTGCTAAATTATTTTGAAATTTTTCGAAAAAATTTTTGTCAAAATGTTTTTGGAAGCAATGTTGAGTGTACATGGAAACTCAACATACACTAATGCATCATTTTTCAAACGATCATAACTAATTTTTGTATCAAGCGTTTCTCAATGTAGTATAGTGCATTCGATGCGGATTTTTAAGCTGCGGCGATCTGTGTTATCAGATTTGCGCTAACTTAAAAATGCACCGAGATATCAACTGATATAAGTTCACACTTATATCCTCGATTTTCACCCTGAAGAATTAATTTTTTCGTTGAATAACATTGTCCATCGTCTTTGCCTTGAAAAATAGAATCTAAAAACATCTACTTTTTGCTAAATTATTTTGAAATTTTTCGAAAAAATTTTTGTCAAAATGTTTTTGGAAGCAATGTTGAGTGTACATGGAAACTCAACATACACTAATGCATCATTTTTCAAACGATCATAACTAATTTTTGTATCAAACGTTTCTCAATGTAGTATAGTGCATTCGATGCGGATTTTTAAGCTGCGTCGATCTGTGTTATCAGATTTGCGCTAGCTTAAAAATGCACCGAGATATCAACTGATATAAGTTCACACTTATATCCTCGATTTTCACCCTGAAGAATTAATTTTTTCGTTGAATAACATTGTCCATCGTCTTTGCCTTGAAAAATAGAATCTAAAAACATCTACTTTTTGCTAAATTATTTTGAAATTTTTCGAAAAAATTTTTGTCAAAATGTTTTTGGAAGCAATGTTGAGTGTACATGGAAACTCAACATACACTAATGCATCATTTTTCAAACGATCATAACTAATTTTTGTATCAAGCGTTTCTCGATGTAGTATAGTGCATTCGATGCGGATTTTTAAGCTGCGTCGATCTGTGTTATCAGATTTGCGCTAGCTTAAAAATGCACCGAGATATCAACTGATATAAGTTCACACTTATATCCTCGATTTTCACCCTGAAGAATTAATTTTTTCGTTGAATAACATTGTCCATCGTCTTTGCCTTGAAAAATGGAATCTAAAAACATCTAATTTTTGCTAAATTATTTTGAAATTTTTCGAAAAAATTTTTGTCAAAATGTTTTTGGAAGCAATGTTGAGTGTACATGGAAACTCAACATACACTAATGCATCATTTTTCAAACGATCATAACTAATTTTTGTATCAAGCGTTTCTCAATGTAGTATAGTGCATTCGATGCGGATTTTTAAGCTGCGGCGATCTGTGTTATCAGATTTGCGCTAACTTAAAAAAGCACCGAGATATCAACTGATATAAGTTCACACTTATATCCTCGATTTTCACCCTGAAGAATTAATTTTTTCGTTGAATAACATTGTCCATCGTCTTTGCCTTGAAAAATAGAATCTAAAAACATCTACTTTTTGCTAAATTATCTTGAAATTTTTCGAAAAAATTTTTGTCAAAATGTTTTTGGAAGCAATGTTGAGTGTACATGGAAACTCAACATACACTAATGCATCATTTTTCAAACGATCATAACTAATTTTTGTATCAAACGTTTCTCAATGTAGTATAGTGCATTCGATGCGGATTTTTAAGCTGCGTCGATCTGTGTTATCAGATTTGCGCTAGCTTAAAAATGCACCGAGATATCAACTGATATAAGTTCACACTTATATCCTCGATTTTCACCCTGAAGAATTAATTTTTTCGTTGAATAACATCGTCCATCGTCTTTGCCTTGAAAAATGGAATCTAAAAACATCTACTTTTTGCTAAATTATTTTGAAATTTTTCGAAAAAATTTTTGTCAAAATGTTTTTGGAAGCAATGTTGAGTGTACATGGAAACTCAACATACACTAATGCATCATTTTTCAAACAATCATAACTAATTTGTGTATTAAGCGTTTCTCAATGTAGTATAGTGCATTCGATGCGGATTTTTAAGCTGCGGCGATCTGTGTTATCAGATTTGCGCTAACTTAAAAATGCACCGAGATATCAACTGATATAAGTTCACACTTATATCCTCGATTTTCACCCTGAAGAATTAATTTTTTCGTTGAATAACATTGTCCATCGTCTTTGCCTTGAAAAATAGAATCTAAAAACATCTACTTTTTGCTAAATTATTTTGAAATTTTTCGAAAAAATTTTTGTCAAAATGTTTTTGGAAGCAATGTTGAGTGTACATGGAAACTCAACATACACTAATGCATCATTTTTCAAACGATCATAACTAATTTTTGTATCAAACGTTTCTCAATGTAGTATAGTGCATTCGATGCGGATTTTTAAGCTGCGTCGATCTGTGTTATCAGATTTGCGCTAGCTTAAAAATGCACCGAGATATCAACTGATATAAGTTCACACTTATATCCTCGATTTTCACCCTGAAGAATTGATTTTTTCGTTGAATAACATCGTCCATCGTCTTTGCCTTGAAAAATGGAATCTAAAAACATCTACTTTTTGCTAAATTATTTTGAAATTTTTCGAAAAAATTTTTGTCAAAATGTTTTTGGAAGCAATGTTGAGTGTACATGGAAACTCAACATACACTAATGCATCATTTTTCAAACAATCATAACTAATTTGTGTATTAAGCGTTTCTCAATGTAGTATAGTGCATTCGATGCGGATTTTTGAGCTGCGTCGATCTGTGTTATCAGATTTGCGCTAGCTTAAAAATGCACCGAGATATCAACTGATATAAGTTCACACTTATATCCTCGATTTTCACCCTGAAGAATTAATTTTTTCGTTGAATAACATTGTCTATTGTCTTTGCCTTGAAAAATGGAATCTAAAAACATCTATTTTTTGCTAAATTATTTTGAAATTTTTCGAAAAAATTTTTGTCAAAATGTTTTTGGAAGCAATGTTGAGTGTACATGGAAACTCAACATACACTAATGCATCATTTTTCAAACGATCATAACTAATTTTTGTATCAAGCGTTTCTCGATGTAGTATAGTGCATTCGATGCGGATTTTTAAGCTGCGTCGATCTGTGTTATCAGATTTGCGCTAGCTTAAAAATGCACCGAGATATCAACTGATATAAGTTCACACTTATATCCTCGATTTTCACCCTGAAGAATTAATTTTTTCGTTGAATAACATTGTCTATCGTCTTTGCCTTGAAAAATGGAATCTAAAAACATCTATTTTTTGCTAAATTATTTTGAAATTTTTCGAAAAAATTTTTGTCAAAATGTTTTTGGAAGCAATGTTGAGTGTACATGGAAACTCAACATACACTAATGCATCATTTTTCAAACGATCATAACTAATTTTTGTATCAAACGTTTCTCAATGTAGTATAGTGCATTCGATGCGGATTTTTAAGCTGCGTCGATCTGTGTTATCAGATTTGCGCTAGCTTAAAAATGCACCGAGATATCAACTGATATAAGTTCACACTTATATCCTCGATTTTCACCCTGAAGAATTAATTTTTTCGTTGAATAACATTGTCCATCGTCTTTGCCTTGAAAAATGGAATCTAAACACATCTACTTTTTGCTAAATTATTTTGAAATTTTTCGAAAAAATTTTTGTCAAAATGTTTTTGGAAGCAATGTTGAGTGTACATGGAAACTCAACATACACTAATGCATCATTTTTCAAACGATCATAACTAATTTTTGTAATAAGCGTTTCTCAATGTAGTATAGTGCATTCGATGCGGATTTTTAAGCTGCGTCGATCTGTGTTATCAGATTTGCGCTAGCTTAAAAATGCACCGAGATATCAACTGATATAAGTTCACACTTATATCCTCGATTTTCACCCTGAAGAATTAATTTTTTCGTTGAATAACATTGTCTATCGTCTTTGCCTTGAAAAATGGAATCTAAAAACATCTATATTTTGCTAAATTATTTTGAAATTTTTCGAAAAAATTTTTGTCAAAATGTTTTTGGAAGCAATGTTGAGTGTACATGGAAACTCAACATACACTAATGCATCATTTTTCAAACGATCATAACTAATTTTTGTATCAAGCGTTTCTCGATGTAGTATAGTGCATTCGATGCGGATTTTTAAGCTGCGTCGATCTGTGTTATCAGATTTGCGCTAGCTTAAAAATGCACCGAGATATCAACTGATATACATAAGTTCACACTTATATCCTCGATTTTCACCCTGAAGAATTAATTTTTTCGTTGAATAACATTGTCCATCGTCTTTGCCTTGAAAAATGGAATCTAAACACATCTACTTTTTGCTAAATTATTTTGAAATTTTTCGAAAAAATTTTTGTCAAAATGTTTTTGGAAGCAATGTTGAGTGTACATGGAAACTCAACATACACTAATGCATCATTTTTCAAACGATCATAACTAATTTTTGTAATAAGCGTTTCTCAATGTAGTATAGTGCATTCGATGCGGATTTTTAAGCTGCGTCGATCTGTGTTATCAGATTTGCGCTAGCTTAAAAATGCACCGAGATATCAACTGATATAAGTTCACACTTATATCCTCGATTTTCACCCTGAAGAATTAATTTTTTCGTTGAATAACATTGTCTATCGTCTTTGCCTTGAAAAATGGAATCTAAAAACATCTATATTTTGCTAAATTATTTTGAAATTTTTCGAAAAAATTTTTGTCAAAATGTTTTTGGAAGCAATGTTGAGTGTACATGGAAACTCAACATACACTAATGCATCATTTTTCAAACGATCATAACTAATTTTTGTATCAAGCGTTTCTCGATGTAGTATAGTGCATTCGATGCGGATTTTTAAGCTGCGTCGATCTGTGTTATCAGATTTGCGCTAGCTTAAAAATGCACCGAGATATCAACTGATATAAGTTCACACTTATATCCTCGATTTTCACCCTGAAGAATTAATTTTTTCGTTGAATAACATTGTCTATCGTCTTTGCCTTGAAAAATGGAATCTAAAAACATCTATATTTTGCTAAATTATTTTGAAATTTTTCGAAAAAATTTTTGTCAAAATGTTTTTGGAAGCAATGTTGAGTGTACATGGAAACTCAACATACACTAATGCATCATTTTTCAAACAATCATAACTAATTTTTGTATCAAACGTTTCTCAATGTAGTATAGTGCATTCGATGCGGATTTTTAAGCTGCGTCGATCTGTGTTATCAGATTTGCGCTAGCTTAAAAATGCACCGAGATATCAACTGATATAAGTTCACACTTATATCCTCGATTTTCACCCTGAAGAATTAATTTTTTCGTTGAATAACATTGTCTATCGTCTTTGCCTTGAAAAATGGAATCTAAAAACATCTATATTTTGCTAAATTATTTTGAAATTTTTCGAAAAAATTTTTGTCAAAATGTTTTTGGAAGCAATGTTGAGTGTACATGGAAACTCAACATACACTAATGCATCATTTTTCAAACAATCATAACTAATTTTTGTATCAAACGTTTCTCAATGTAGTATAGTGCATTCGATGCGGATTTTTAAGCTGCGTCGATCTGTGTTATCAGATTTGCGCTAGCTTAAAAATGCACCGAGATATCAACTGATATAAGTTCACACTTATATCCTCGATTTTCACCCTGAAGAATTAATTTTTTCGTTGAATAACATTGTCCATCGTCTTTGCCTTGAAAAATGGAATCTAAACACATCTACTTTTTGCTAAATTATTTTGAAATTTTTCGAAAAAATTTTTGTCAAAATGTTTTTGGAAGCAATGTTGAGTGTACATGGAAACTCAACATACACTAATGCATCATTTTTCAAACGATCATAACTAATTTTTGTAATAAGCGTTTCTCAATGTAGTATAGTGCATTCGATGCGGATTTTTAAGCTGCGTCGATCTGTGTTATCAGATTTGCGCTAGCTTAAAAATGCACCGAGATATCAACTGATATAAGTTCACACTTATATCCTCGATTTTCACCCTGAAGAATTAATTTTTTCGTTGAATAACATTGTCTATCGTCTTTGCCTTGAAAAATGGAATCTAAAAACATCTATATTTTGCTAAATTATTTTGAAATTTTTCGAAAAAATTTTTGTCAAAATGTTTTTGGAAGCAATGTTGAGTGTACATGGAAACTCAACATACACTAATGCATCATTTTTCAAACGATCATAACTAATTTTTGTATTAAGCGTTTCTCAATGTAGTATAGTGCATTCGATGCGGATTTTTAAGCTGCGTCGATCTGTGTTATCAGATTTGCGCTAGCTTAAAAATGCACCGAGATATCAACTGATATAAGTTCACACTTATATCCTCGATTTTCACCCTGAAGAATTAATTTTTTCGTTGAATAACATTGTCTATCGTCTTTGCCTTGAAAAATGGAATCTAAAAACATCTATATTTTGCTAAATTATTTTGAAATTTTTCGAAAAAATTTTTGTCAAAATGTTTTTGGAAGCAATGTTGAGTGTACATGGAAACTCAACATACACTAATGCATCATTTTTCAAACGATCATAACTAATTTTTGTATCAAGCGTTTCTCGATGTAGTATAGTGCATTCGATGCGGATTTTTAAGCTGCGTCGATCTGTGTTATCAGATTTGCGCTAGCTTAAAAATGCACCGAGATATCAACTGATATACATAAGTTCACACTTATATCCTCGATTTTCACCCTGAAGAATTAATTTTTTCGTTGAATAACATTGTCCATCGTCTTTGCCTTGAAAAATGGAATCTAAAAACATCTAATTTTTGCTAAATTATTTTGAAATTTTTCGAAAAAATTTTTGTCAAAATGTTTTTGGAAGCAATGTTGAGTGTACATGGAAACTCAACATACACTAATGCATCATTTTTCAAACGATCATAACTAATTTGTGTATTAAGCGTTTCTCAATGTAGTATAGTGCATTCGATGCGGATTTTTGAGCTGCGTCGATCTGTGTTATCAGATTTGCGCTAGCTTAAAAATGCACCGAGATATCAACTGATATAAGTTCACACTTATATCCTCGATTTTCACCCTGAAGAATTAATTTTTTCGTTGAATAACATTGTCTATCGTCTTTGCCTTGAAAAATGGAATCTAAAAACATCTATTTTTTGCTAAATTATTTTGAAATTTTTCGAAAAAATTTTTGTCAAAATGTTTTTGGAAGCAATGTTGAGTGTACATGGAAACTCAACATACACTAATGCATCATTTTTCAAACGATCATAACTAATTTTTGTATCAAGCGTTTCTCGATGTAGTATAGTGCATTCGATGCGGATTTTTAAGCTGCGTCGATCTGTGTTATCAGATTTGCGCTAGCTTAAAAATGCACCGAGATATCAACTGATATAAGTTCACACTTATATCCTCGATTTTCACCCTGAAGAATTAATTTTTTCGTTGAATAACATTGTCTATCGTCTTTGCCTTGAAAAATGGAATCTAAAAACATCTATATTTTGCTAAATTATTTTGAAATTTTTCGAAAAAATTTTTGTCAAAATGTTTTTGGAAGCAATGTTGAGTGTACATGGAAACTCAACATACACTAATGCATCATTTTTCAAACGATCATAACTAATTTTTGTATCAAACGTTTCTCAATGTAGTATAGTGCATTCGATGCGGATTTTTAAGCTGCGTCGATCTGTGTTATCAGATTTGCGCTAGCTTAAAAATGCACCGAGATATCAACTGATATAAGTTCACACTTATATCCTCGATTTTCACCCTGAAGAATTAATTTTTTCGTTGAATAACATCGTCCATCGTCTTTGCCTTGAAAAATGGAATCTAAAAACATCTACTTTTTGCTAAATTATTTTGAAATTTTTCGAAAAAATTTTTGTCAAAATGTTTTTGGAAGCAATGTTGAGTGTACATGGAAACTCAACATACACTAATGCATCATTTTTCAAACGATCATAACTAATTTTTGTATTAAGCGTTTCTCAATGTAGTATAGTGCATTCGATGCGGATTTTTAAGCTGCGTCGATCTGTGTTATCAGATTTGCGCTAGCTTAAAAATGCACCGAGATATCAACTGATATAAGTTCACACTTATATCCTCGATTTTCACCCTGAAGAATTAATTTTTTCGTTGAATAACATTGTCTATCGTCTTTGCCTTGAAAAATGGAATCTAAAAACATCTATATTTTGCTAAATTATTTTGAAATTTTTCGAAAAAATTTTTGTCAAAATGTTTTTGGAAGCAATGTTGAGTGTACATGGAAACTCAACATACACTAATGCATCATTTTTCAAACGATCATAACTAATTTTTGTATCAAGCGTTTCTCGATGTAGTATAGTGCATTCGATGCGGATTTTTAAGCTGCGTCGATCTGTGTTATCAGATTTGCGCTAGCTTAAAAATGCACCGAGATATCAACTGATATACATAAGTTCACACTTATATCCTCGATTTTCACCCTGAAGAATTAATTTTTTCGTTGAATAACATTGTCCATCGTCTTTGCCTTGAAAAATGGAATCTAAAAACATCTAATTTTTGCTAAATTATTTTGAAATTTTTCGAAAAAATTTTTGTCAAAATGTTTTTGGAAGCAATGTTGAGTGTACATGGAAACTCAACATACACTAATGCATCATTTTTCAAACGATCATAACTTATTTGTGTATTAAGCGTTTCTCAATGTAGTATAGTGCATTCGATGCGGATTTTTGAGCTGCGTCGATCTGTGTTATCAGATTTGCGCTAGCTTAAAAATGCACCGAGATATCAACTGATATAAGTTCACACTTATATCCTCGATTTTCACCCTGAAGAATTAATTTTTTCGTTGAATAACATTGTCTATCGTCTTTGCCTTGAAAAATGGAATCTAAAAACATCTATTTTTTGCTAAATTATTTTGAAATTTTTCGAAAAAATTTTTGTCAAAATGTTTTTGGAAGCAATGTTGAGTGTACATGGAAACTCAACATACACTAATGCATCATTTTTCAAACGATCATAACTAATTTTTGTATCAAGCGTTTCTCGATGTAGTATAGTGCATTCGATGCGGATTTTTAAGCTGCGTCGATCTGTGTTATCAGATTTGCGCTAGCTTAAAAATGCACCGAGATATCAACTGATATAAGTTCACACTTATATCCTCGATTTTCACCCTGAAGAATTAATTTTTTCGTTGAATAACATTGTCTATCGTCTTTGCCTTGAAAAATGGAATCTAAAAACATCTATTTTTTGCTAAATTATCTTGAAATTTTTCGAAAAAATTTTTGTCAAAATGTTTTTGGAAGCAATGTTGAGTGTACATGGAAACTCAACATACACTAATGCATCATTTTTCAAACGATCATAACTAATTTTTGTATCAAGCGTTTCTCGATGTAGTATAGTGCATTCGATGCGGATTTTTAAGCTGCGTCGATCTGTGTTATCAGATTTGCGCTAGCTTAAAAATGCACCGAGATATCAACTGATATAAGTTCACACTTATATCCTCGATTTTCACCCTGAAGAATTAATTTTTTCGTTGAATAACATCGTCCATCGTCTTTGCCTTGAAAAATGGAATCTAAAAACATCTACTTTTTGCTAAATTATTTTGAAATTTTTCGAAAAAATTTTTGTCAAAATGTTTTTGGAAGCAATGTTGAGTGTACATGGAAACTCAACATACACTAATGCATCATTTTTCAAACGAACATAACTAATTTTTGTATTAAGCGTTTCTCAATGTAGTATAGTGCATTCGATGCGGATTTTTAAGCTGCGTCGATCTGTGTTATCAGATTTGCGCTAGCTTAAAAATGCACCGAGATATCAACTGATATAAGTTCACACTTATATCCTCGATTTTCACCCTGAAGAATTAATTTTTTCGTTGAATAACATTGTCTATCGTCTTTGCCTTGAAAAATGGAATCTAAAAACATCTATTTTTTGCTAAATTATTTTGAAATTTTTCGAAAAAATTTTTGTCAAAATGTTTTTGGAAGCAATGTTGAGTGTACATGGAAACTCAACATACACTAATGCATCATTTTTCAAACGATCATAACTAATTTTTGTATCAAGCGTTTCTCGATGTAGTATAGTGCATTCGATGCGGATTTTTAAGCTGCGTCGATCTGTGTTATCAGATTTGCGCTAGCTTAAAAATGCACCGAGATATCAACTGATATAAGTTCACACTTATATCCTCGATTTTCACCCTGAAGAATTAATTTTTTCGTTGAATAACATTGTCCATCGTCTTTGCCTTGAAAAATGGAATCTAAAAACATCTAATTTTTGCTAAATTATTTTGAAATTTTTCGAAAAAATTTTTGTCAAAATGTTTTTGGAAGCAATGTTGAGTGTACATGGAAACTCAACATACACTAATGCATCATTTTTCAAACGATCATAACTATTTTTTGTATCAAGCGTTTCTCAATGTAGTATAGTGCATTCGATGCGGATTTTTAAGCTGCGGCGATCTGTGTTATCAGATTTGCGCTAACTTAAAAATGCACCGAGATATCAACTGATATAAGTTCACACTTATATCCTCGATTTTCACCCTGAAGAATTAATTTTTTCGTTGAATAACATTGTCCATCGTCTTTGCCTTGAAAAATAGAATCTAAAAACATCTACTTTTTGCTAAATTATTTTGAAATTTTTCGAAAAAATTTTTGTCAAAATGTTTTTGGAAGCAATGTTGAGTGTACATGGAAACTCAACATACACTAATGCATCATTTTTCAAACGATCATAACTAATTTTTGTATCAAACGTTTCTCAATGTAGTATAGTGCATTCGATGCGGATTTTTAAGCTGCGTCGATCTGTGTTATCAGATTTGCGCTAGCTTAAAAATGCACCGAGATATCAACTGATATAAGTTCACACTTATATCCTCGATTTTCACCCTGAAGAATTAATTTTTTCGTTGAATAACATCGTCCATCGTCTTTGCCTTGAAAAATGGAATCTAAAAACATCTACTTTTTGCTAAATTATTTTGAAATTTTTCGAAAAAATTTTTGTCAAAATGTTTTTGGAAGCAATGTTGAGTGTACATGGAAACTCAACATACACTAATGCATCATTTTTCAAACGATCATAACTAATTTTTGTATTAAGCGTTTCTCAATGTAGTATAGTGCATTCGATGCGGATTTTTAAGCTGCGTCGATCTGTGTTATCAGATTTGCGCTAGCTTAAAAATGCACCGAGATATCAACTGATATAAGTTCACACTTATATCCTCGATTTTCACCCTGAAGAATTAATTTTTTCGTTGAATAACATCGTCCATCGTCTTTGCCTTGAAAAATGGAATCTAAAAACATCTACTTTTTGCTAAATTATTTTGAAATTTTTCGAAAAAATTTTTGTCAAAATGTTTTTGGAAGCAATGTTGAGTGTACATGGAAACTCAACATACACTAATGCATCATTTTTCAAACGATCATAACTAATTTTTGTATTAAGCGTTTCTCAATGTAGTATAGTGCATTCGATGCGGATTTTTAAGCTGCGTCGATCTGTGTTATCAGATTTGCGCTAGCTTAAAAATGCACCGAGATATCAACTGATATAAGTTCACACTTATATCCTCGATTTTCACCCTGAAGAATTAATTTTTTCGTTGAATAACATTGTCCATCGTCTTTGCCTTGAAAAATGGAATCTAAAAACATCTAATTTTTGCTAAATTATTTTGAAATTTTTCGAAAAAATTTTTGTCAAAATGTTTTTGGAAGCAATGTTGAGTGTACATGGAAACTCAACATACACTAATGCATCATTTTTCAAACGATCATAACTAATTTGTGTATTAAGCGTTTCTCAATGTAGTATAGTGCATTCGATGCGGATTTTTGAGCTGCGTCGATCTGTGTTATCAGATTTGCGCTAGCTTAAAAATGCACCGAGATATCAACTGATATAAGTTCACACTTATATCCTCGATTTTCACCCTGAAGAATTAATTTTTTCGTTGAATAACATTGTCTATCGTCTTTGCCTTGAAAAATGGAATCTAAAAACATCTATTTTTTGCTAAATTATTTTGAAATTTTTCGAAAAAATTTTTGTCAAAATGTTTTTGGAAGCAATGTTGAGTGTACATGGAAACTCAACATACACTAATGCATCATTTTTCAAACGATCATAACTAATTTTTGTATCAAGCGTTTCTCGATGTAGTATAGTGCATTCGATGCGGATTTTTAAGCTGCGTCGATCTGTGTTATCAGATTTGCGCTAGCTTAAAAATGCACCGAGATATCAACTGATATAAGTTCACACTTATATCCTCGATTTTCACCCTGAAGAATTAATTTTTTCGTTGAATAACATTGTCCATCGTCTTTGCTTTGAAAAATGGAATCTAAAAACATCTAATTTTTGCTAAATTATTTTGAAATTTTTCGAAAAAATTTTTGTCAAAATGTTTTTGGAAGCAATGTTGAGTGTACATGGAAACTCAACATACACTAATGCATCATTTTTCAAACGATCATAACTAATTTGTGTATTAAGCGTTTCTCAATGTAGTATAGTGCATTCGATGCGGATTTTTGAGCTGCGTCGATCTGTGTTATCAGATTTGCGCTAGCTTAAAAATGCACCGAGATATCAACTGATATAAGTTCACACTTATATCCTCGATTTTCACCCTGAAGAATTAATTTTTTCGTTGAATAACATTGTCTATCGTCTTTGCCTTGAAAAATGGAATCTAAAAACATCTATTTTTTGCTAAATTATTTTGAAATTTTTCGAAAAAATTTTTGTCAAAATGTTTTTGGAAGCAATGTTGAGTGTACATGGAAACTCAACATACACTAATGCATCATTTTTCAAACGATCATAACTAATTTGTGTATTAAGCGTTTCTCAATGTAGTATAGTGCATTCGATGCGGATTTTTGAGCTGCGTCGATCTGTGTTATCAGATTTGCGCTAGCTTAAAAATGCACCGAGATATCAACTGATATAAGTTCACACTTATATCCTCGATTTTCACCCTGAAGAATTAATTTTTTCGTTGAATAACATTGTCTATCGTCTTTGCCTTGAAAAATGGAATCTAAAAACATCTAATTTTTGCTAAATTATTTTGAAATTTTTCGAAAAAATTTTTGTCAAAATGTTTTTGGAAGCAATGTTGAGTGTACATGGAAACTCAACATACACTAATGCATCATTTTTCAAACGATCATAACTAATTTGTGTATTAAGCGTTTCTCAATGTAGTATAGTGCATTCGATGCGGATTTTTGAGCTGCGTCGATCTGTGTTATCAGATTTGCGCTAGCTTAAAAATGCACCGAGATATCAACTGATATAAGTTCACACTTATATCCTCGATTTTCACCCTGAAGAATTAATTTTTTCGTTGAATAACATTGTCCATCGTCTTTGCCTTGAAAAATGGAATCTAAAAACATCTAATTTTTGCTAAATTATTTTGAAATTTTTCGAAAAAATTTTTGTCAAAATGTTTTTGGAAGCAATGTTGAGTGTACATGGAAACTCAACATACACTAATGCATCATTTTTCAAACGATCATAACTAATTTGTGTATTAAGCGTTTCTCAATGTAGTATAGTGCATTCGATGCGGATTTTTGAGCTGCGTCGATCTGTGTTATCAGATTTGCGCTAGCTTAAAAATGCACCGAGATATCAACTGATATAAGTTCACACTTATATCCTCGATTTTCACCCTGAAGAATTAATTTTTTCGTTGAATAACATTGTCTATCGTCTTTGCCTTGAAAAATGGAATCTAAAAACATCTACTTTTTGCTAAATTATTTTGAAATTTTTCGAAAAAATTTTTGTCAAAATGTTTTTGGAAGCAATGTTGAGTGTACATGGAAACTCAACATACACTAATGCATCATTTTTCAAACGATCATAACTAATTTTTGTATTAAGCGTTTCTCAATGTAGTATAGTGCATTCGATGCGGATTTTTAAGCTGCGTCGATCTGTGTTATCAGATTTGCGCTAGCTTGAAAATGCACCGAGATATCAACTGATATAAGTTCACACTTATATCCTCGATTTTCACCCTGAAGAATTAATTTTTTCGTTGAATAACATTGTCCATCGTTTTTGCCTTGAAAAAAGGAATCTAAAAACATCTACTTTTTGCTAAATTATTTTGAAATTTTTCGAAAAAATTTTTGTCAAAATGTTTTTGGAAGCAATGTTGAGTGTACATGGAAACTCAACATACACTAATGAATCATTTTTCAAACGATCATAACTAATTTTTGTATTAAGCGTTTTTCAATGTAGTATAGTGCATTCGATGCGGATTTTTAAGCTGCGTCGATCTGTGTTATCAGATTTGCGCTAGCTTAAAAATGCACCGAGATATCAACTGATATAAGTTCACACTTATATCCTCGATTTTCACCCTGAAGAATTAATTTTTTCGTTGAATAACATTGTCCATCGTCTTTGCCTTGAAAAATGGAATCTAAAAACATCTAATTTTTGCTAAATTATTTTGAAATTTTTCGAAAAAATTTTTGTCAAAATGTTTTTGGAAGCAATGTTGAGTGTACATGGAAACTCAACATACACTAATGCATCATTTTTCAAACGATCATAACTAATTTTTGTATCAAGCGTTTCTCAATGTAGTATAGTGCATTCGATGCGGATTTTTAAGCTGCGGCGATCTGTGTTATCAGATTTGCGCTAACTTAAAAATGCACCGAGATATCAACTGATATAAGTTCACACTTATATCCTCGATTTTCACCCTGAAGAATTAATTTTTTCGTTGAATAACATTGTCCATCGTCTTTGCCTTGAAAAATAGAATCTAAAAACATCTACTTTTTGCTAAATTATTTTGAAATTTTTCGAAAAAATTTTTGTCAAAATGTTTTTGGAAGCAATGTTGAGTGTACATGGAAACTCAACATACACTAATGCATCATTTTTCAAACGATCATAACTAATTTTTGTATCAAACGTTTCTCAATGTAGTATAGTGCATTCGATGCGGATTTTTAAGCTGCGTCGATCTGTGTTATCAGATTTGCGCTAGCTTAAAAATGCACCGAGATATCAACTGATATAAGTTCACACTTATATCCTCGATTTTCACCCTGAAGAATTAATTTTTTCGTTGAATAACATCGTCCATCGTCTTTGCCTTGAAAAATGGAATCTAAAAACATCTACTTTTTGCTAAATTATTTTGAAATTTTTCGAAAAAATTTTTGTCAAAATGTTTTTGGAAGCAATGTTGAGTGTACATGGAAACTCAACATACACTAATGCATCATTTTTCAAACGATCATAACTAATTTTTGTATCAAACGTTTCTCAATGTAGTATAGTGCATTCGATGCGGATTTTTAAGCTGCGTCGATCTGTGTTATCAGATTTGCGCTAGCTTAAAAATGCACCGAGATATCAACTGATATAAGTTCACACTTATATCCTCGATTTTCACCCTGAAGAATTAATTTTTTCGTTGAATAACATCGTCCATCGTCTTTGCCTTGAAAGATGGAATCTAAAAACATCTACTTTTTGCTAAATTATTTTAAAATTTTTCGAAAAAATTTTTGTCAAAATGTTTTTGGAAGCAATGTTGAGTGTACATGGAAACTCAACATACACTAATGCATCATTTTTCAAACGATCATAACTAATTTTTGTATTAAGCGTTTCTCAATGTAGTATAGTGCATTCGATGCGGATTTTTAAGCTGCGTCGATCTGTGTTATCAGATTTGCGCTAGCTTAAAAATGCACCGAGATATCAACTGATATAAGTTCACACTTATATCCTCGATTTTCACCCTGAAGAATTAATTTTTTCGTTGAATAACATTGTCCATCGTTTTTGCCTTGTAAAAAGGAATCTAAAAACATCTACTTTTTGCTAAATTATTTTGAAATTTTTAGAAAAAATTTTTGTCAAAATGTTTTTGGAAGCAATGTTGAGTGTACATGGAAACTCAACATACACTAATGAATCATTTTTCAAACGATCATAACTAATTTTTGTATTAAGCGTTTTTCAATGTAGTATAGTGCATTCGATGCGGATTTTTAAGCTGCGTCGATCTGTGTTATCAGATTTGCGCTAGCTTAAAAATGCACCGAGATATCAACTGATATAAGTTCACACTTATATCCTCGATTTTCACCCTGAAGAATTAATTTTTTCGTTGAATAACATTGTCCATCGTCTTTGCCTTGAAAAATGGAATCTAAAAACATCTACTTTTTGCTAAATTATTTTGAAATTTTTCGAAAAAATTTTTGTCAAAATGTTTTTGGAAGCAATGTTGAGTGTACATGGAAACTCAACATACACTAATGCATCATTTTTCAAACGATCATAACTAATTTTTGTATCAAACGTTTCTCAATGTAGTATAGTGCATTCGATGCGAATTTTTAAGCTGCGTCGATCTGTGTTATCAGATTTGCGCTAGCTTAAAAATGCACCGAGATATCAACTGATATAAGTTCACACTTATATCCTCGATTTTCACCCTGAAGAATTAATTTTTTCGTTGAATAACATTGTCCATCGTCTTTGCCTTGAAAAATGGAATCTAAAAACATCTACTTTTTGCTAAATTATTTTGAAATTTTTCGAAAAAATTTTTGTCAAAATGTTTTTGGAAGCAATGTTGAGTGTACATGGACACTCAACATACACTAATGCATCATTTTTCAAACGATCATAACTAATTTTTGTATCAAGCGTTTCTCGATGTAGTATAGTGCATTCGATGCGGATTTTTAAGCTGCGTCGATCTGTGTTATCAGATTTGCGCTAGCTTAAAAATGCACCGAGATATCAACTGATATAAGTTCACACTTATATCCTCGATTTTCACCCTGAAGAATTAATTTTTTCGTTGAATAACATTGTCCATCGTTTTTGCCTTGTAAAAAGGAATCTAAAAACATCTACTTTTTGCTAAATTATTTTGAAATTTTTAGAAAAAATTTTTGTCAAAATGTTTTTGGAAGCAATGTTGAGTGTACATGGAAACTCAACATACACTAATGAATCATTTTTCAAACGATCATAACTAATTTTTGTATTAAGCGTTTTTCAATGTAGTATAGTGCATTCGATGCGGATTTTTAAGCTGCGTCGATCTGTGTTATCAGATTTGCGCTAGCTTAAAAATGCACCGAGATATCAACTGATATAAGTTCACACTTATATCCTCGATTTTCACCCTGAAGAATTAATTTTTTCGTTGAATAACATTGTCCATCGTCTTTGCCTTGAAAAATGGAATCTAAAAACATCTACTTTTTGCTAAATTATTTTGAAATTTTTCGAAAAAATTTTTGTCAAAATGTTTTTGGAAGCAATGTTGAGTGTACATGGAAACTCAACATACACTAATGCATCATTTTTCAAACGATCATAACTAATTTTTGTATCAAACGTTTCTCAATGTAGTATAGTGCATTCGATGCGAATTTTTAAGCTGCGTCGATCTGTGTTATCAGATTTGCGCTAGCTTAAAAATGCACCGAGATATCAACTGATATAAGTTCACACTTATATCCTCGATTTTCACCCTGAAGAATTAATTTTTTCGTTGAATAACATTGTCCATCGTCTTTGCCTTGAAAAATGGAATCTAAAAACATCTACTTTTTGCTAAATTATTTTGAAATTTTTCGAAAAAATTTTTGTCAAAATGTTTTTGGAAGCAATGTTGAGTGTACATGGACACTCAACATACACTAATGCATCATTTTTCAAACGATCATAACTAATTTTTGTATCAAGCGTTTCTCGATGTAGTATAGTGCATTCGATGCGGATTTTTAAGCTGCGTCGATCTGTGTTATCAGATTTGCGCTAGCTTAAAAATGCACCGAGATATCAACTGATATAAGTTCACACTTATATCCTCGATTTTCACCCTGAAGAATTAATTTTTTCGTTGAATAACATTGTCCATCGTCTTTGCCTTGAAAAATGAAATCTAAAAACATCTACTTTTTGCTAAATTATTTTGAAATTTTTCGAAAAAATTTTTGTCAAAATGTTTTTGGAAGCAATGTTGAGTGTACATGGAAACTCAACATACACTAATGCATCATTTTTCAAACAATCATAACTAATTTGTGTATTAAGCGTTTCTCAATGTAGTATAGTGCATTCGATGCGGATTTTTGAGCTGCGTCGATCTGTGTTATCAGATTTGCGCTAGCTTAAAAATGCACCGAGATATCAACTGATATAAGTTCACACTTATATCCTCGATTTTCACCCTGAAGAATTAATTTTTTCGTTGAATAACATTGTCTATCGTCTTTGCCTTGAAAAATGGAATCTAAAAACATCTATTTTTTGCTAAATTATTTTGAAATTTTTCGAAAAAATTTTTGTCAAAATGTTTTTGGAAGCAATGTTGAGTGTACATGGAAACTCAACATACACTAATGCATCATTTTTCAAACGATCATAACTAATTTTTGTATCAAGCGTTTCTCGATGTAGTATAGTGCATTCGATGCGGATTTTTAAGCTGCGTCGATCTGTGTTATCAGATTTGCGCTAGCTTAAAAATGCACCGAGATATCAACTGATATAAGTTCACACTTATATCCTCGATTTTCACCCTGAAGAATTAATTTTTTCGTTGAATAACATTGTCCATCGTCTTTGCCTTGAAAAATGGAATCTAAAAACATCTAATTTTTGCTAAATTATTTTGAAATTTTTCGAAAAAATTTTTGTCAAAATGTTTTTGGAAGCAATGTTGAGTGTACATGGAAACTCAACATACACTAATGCATCATTTTTCAAACGATCATAACTAATTTTTGTATCAAGCGTTTCTCAATGTAGTATAGTGCATTCGATGCGGATTTTTAAGCTGCGGCGATCTGTGTTATCAGATTTGCGCTAACTTAAAAATGCACCGAGATATCAACTGATATAAGTTCACACTTATATCCTCGATTTTCACCCTGAAGAATTAATTTTTTCGTTGAATAACATTGTCCATCGTCTTTGCCTTGAAAAATAGAATCTGAAAACATCTACTTTTTGCTAAATTATTTTGAAATTTTTCGAAAAAATTTTTGTCAAAATGTTTTTGGAAGCAATGTTGAGTGTACATGGAAACTCAACATACACTAATGCATCATTTTTCAAACGATCATAACTAATTTTTGTATCAAACGTTTCTCAATGTAGTATAGTGCATTCGATGCGGATTTTTAAGCTGCGTCGATCTGTGTTATCAGATTTGCGCTAGCTTAAAAATGCACCGAGATATCAACTGATATAAGTTCACACTTATATCCTCGATTTTCACCCTGAAGAATTAATTTTTTCGTTGAATAACATCGTCCATCGTCTTTGCCTTGAAAAATGGAATCTAAAAACATCTACTTTTTGCTAAATTATTTTGAAATTTTTCGAAAAAATTTTTGTCAAAATGTTTTTGGAAGCAATGTTGAGTGTACATGGAAACTCAACATACACTAATGCATCATTTTTCAAACGATCATAACTAATTTTTGTATTAAGCGTTTCTCAATGTAGTATAGTGCATTCGATGCGGATTTTTAAGCTGCGTCGATCTGTGTTATCAGATTTGCGCTAGCTTGAAAATGCACCGAGATATCAACTGATATAAGTTCACACTTATATCCTCGATTTTCACCCTGAAGAATTAATTTTTTCGTTGAATAACATTGTCCATCGTTTTTGCCTTGAAAAGAGGAATCTAAAAACATCTACTTTTTGCTAAATTATTTTGAAATTTTTCGAAAAAATTTTTGTCAAAATGTTTTTGGAAGCAATGTTGAGTGTACATGGAAACTCAACATACACTAATGCATCATTTTTCAAACGATCATAACTAATTTTTGTATTAAGCTTTTCTCAATGTAGTATAGTGCATTCGATGCGGATTTTTAAGCTGCGTCGATCTGTGTTATCAGATTTGCGCTAGCTTAAAAATGCACCGAGATATCAACTGATATAAGTTCACACTTATATCCTCGATTTTCACCCTGAAGAATTAATTTTTTCGTTGAATAACATCGTCCATCGTCTTTGCCTTGAAAAATGGAATCTAAAAACATCTACTTTTTGCTAAATTATTTTGAAATTTTTCGAAAAAATTTTTGTCAAAATGTTTTTGGAAGCAATGTTGAGTGTACATGGAAACTCAACATACACTAATGCATCATTTTTCAAACGATCATAACTAATTTTTGTATTAAGCTTTTCTCAATGTAGTATAGTGCATTCGATGCGGATTTTTAAGCTGCGTCGATCTGTGTTATCAGATTTGCGCTAGCTTAAAAATGCACCGAGATATCAACTGATATAAATTCACACTTATATCCTCGATTTTCACCCTGAAGAATTAATTTTTTCGTTGAATAACATCGTCCATCGTCTTTGCCTTGAAAAATGGAATTTAAAAACATCTACTTTTTGCTAAATTATTTTGAAATTTTTCGAAAAAATTTTTGTCAAAATGTTTTTGGAAGCAATGTTGAGTGTACATGGAAACTCAACATACACTAATGCATCATTTTTCAAACGATCATAACTAATTTTTGTATTAAGCTTTTCTCAATGTAGTATAGTGCATTCGATGCGGATTTTTAAGCTGCGTCGATCTGTGTTATCAGATTTGCGCTAGCTTAAAAATGCACCGAGATATCAACTGATATAAGTTCACACTTATATCCTCGATTTTCACCCTGAAGAATTAATTTTTTCGTTGAATAACATCGTCCATCGTCTTTGCCTTGAAAAATGGAATCTAAAAACATCTACTTTTTGCTAAATTATTTTGAAATTTTTCGAAAAAATTTTTGTCAAAATGTTTTTGGAAGCAATGTTGAGTGTACATGGAAACTCAACATACACTAATGCATCATTTTTCAAACGATCATAACTAATTTTTGTATTAAGCTTTTCTCAATGTAGTATAGTGCATTCGATGCGGATTTTTAAGCTGCGTCGATCTGTGTTATCAGATTTGCGCTAGCTTAAAAATGCACCGAGATATCAACTGATATAAGTTCACACTTATATCCTCGATTTTCACCCTGAAGAATTAATTTTTTCGTTGAATAACATCGTCCATCGTCTTTGCCTTAAAAAATGGAATCTAAAAACATCTACTTTTTGCTAAATTATTTTGAAATTTTTCGAAAAAATTTTTGTCAAAATGTTTTTGGAAGCAATGTTGAGTGTACATGGAAACTCAACATACACTAATGCATCATTTTTCAAACGATCATAACTAATTTTTGTATTAAGCGTTTCTCAATGTAGTATAGTGCATTCGATGCGGATTTTTAAGCTGCGTCGATCTGTGTTATCAGATTTGCGCTAGCTTAAAAATGAACCGAGATATCAACTGATATAAGTTCACACTTATATCCTCGATTTTCACCCTGAAGAATTAATTTTTTCGTTGAATAACATCGTCCATCGTCTTTGCCTTGAAAAATGGAATCTAAAAACATCTACTTTTTGCTAAATTATTTTGAAATTTTTCGAAAAAATTTTTGTCAAAATGTTTTTGGAAGCAATGTTGAGTGTACATGGAAACTCAACATACACTAATGCATCATTTTTCAAACGATTATAACTAATTTTTGTATTAAGCGTTTCTCAATGTAGTATAGTGCATTCGATGCGGATTTTTAAGCTGCGTCGATCTGTGTTATCAGATTTGCGCTAGCTTAAAAATGCACCGAGATATCAACTGATATAAGTTCACACTTATATCCTCGATTTTCACCCTGAAGAATTAATTTTTTCGTTGAATAACATCGTCCATCGTCTTTGCCTTGAAAAATGGAATCTAAAAACATCTACTTTTTGCTAAATTATTTTGAAATTTTTCGAAAAAATTTTTGTCAAAATGTTTTTGGAAGCAATGTTGAGTGTACATGGAAACTCAACATACACTAATGCATCATTTTTCAAACGATCATAACTAATTTTTGTATTAAACGTTTCTCAATGTAGTATAGTGCATTCGATGCGGATTTTTAAGCTGCGTCGATCTGTGTTATCAGATTTGCGCTAGCTTAAAAATGCACCGAGATATCAACTGATATAAGTTCACACTTATATCCTCGATTTTCACCCTGAAGAATTAATTTTTTCGTTGAATAACATCGTCCATCGTCTTTGCCTTGAAAAATGGAATCTAAAAACATCTACTTTTTGCTAAATTATTTTGAAATTTTTCGAAAAAATTTTTGTCAAAATGTTTTTGGAAGCAATGTTGAGTGTACATGGAAACTCAACATACACTAATGCATCATTTTTCAAACGATCATAACAAATTTTGGTATCAAGCGTTTCTCAATGTAGTATAGTGCATTCGATGCGGATTTTTAAGCTGCGGCAATCTGTGTTATCAGATTTGCGCTAACTTAAAAATGCACCGAGATATCAACTGATATAAGTTCACACTTATATCCTCGATTTTCACCCTGAAGAATTAATTTTTTCGTTGAATAACATCGTCCATCGTCTTTGCCTTGAAAAATGGAATCTAAAAACATCTACTTTTTGCTAAATTATTTTGAAATTTTTCGAAAAAATTTTTGTCAAAATGTTTTTGGAAGCAATGTTGAGTGTACATGGAAACTCAACATACACTAATGCATCATTTTTCAAACGATCATAACTAATTTTTGTATTAAGCTTTTCTCAATGTAGTATAGTGCATTCGATGCGGATTTTTAAGCTGCGTCGATCTGTGTTATCAGATTTGCGCTAGCTTAAAAATGCACCGAGATATCAACTGATATAAGTTCACACTTATATCCTCGATTTTCACCCTGAAGAATTAATTTTTTCGTTGAATAACATCGTCCATCGTCTTTGCCTTGAAAAATGGAATCTAAAAACATCTACGTTTTGCTAAATTATTTTGAAATTTTTCGAAAAAATTTTTGTCAAAATGTTTTTGGAAGCAATGTTGAGTGTACATGGAAACTCAACATACACTAATGCATCATTTTTCAAACGATCATAACTAATTTTTGTATTAAACGTTTCTCAATGTAGTATAGTGCATTCGATGCGGATTTTTAAGCTGCGTCGATCTGTGTTATCAGATTTGCGCTAGCTTAAAAATGCACCGAGATATCAACTGATATAAGTTCACACTTATATCCTCGATTTTCACCCTGAAGAATTAATTTTTTCGTTGAATAACATCGTCCATCGTCTTTGCCTTGAAAAATGGAATCTAAAAACATCTACTTTTTGCTAAATTATTTTGAAATTTTTCGAAAAAATTTTTGTCAAAATGTTTTTGGAAGCAATGTTGAGTGTACATGGAAACTCAACATACACTAATGCATCATTTTTCAAACGATCATAACAAATTTTGGTATCAAGCGTTTCTCAATGTAGTATAGTGCATTCGATGCGGATTTTTAAGCTGCGGCAATCTGTGTTATCAGATTTGCGCTAACTTAAAAATGCACCGAGATATCAACTGATATAAGTTCACACTTATATCCTCGATTTTCACCCTGAAGAATTAATTTTTTCGTTGAATAACATCGTCCATCGTCTTTGCCTTGAAAAATGGAATCTAAAAACATCTACTTTTTGCTAAATTATTTTGAAATTTTTCGAAAAAATTTTTGTCAAAATGTTTTTGGAAGCAATGTTGAGTGTACATGGAAACTCAACATACACTAATGCATCATTTTTCAAACGATCATAACTAATTTTTGTATTAAGCTTTTCTCAATGTAGTATAGTGCATTCGATGCGGATTTTTAAGCTGCGTCGATCTGTGTTATCAGATTTGCGCTAGCTTAAAAATGCACCGAGATATCAACTGATATAAGTTCACACTTATATCCTCGATTTTCACCCTGAAGAATTAATTTTTTCGTTGAATAACATCGTCCATCGTCTTTGCCTTGAAAAATGGAATCTAAAAACATCTACGTTTTGCTAAATTATTTTGAAATTTTTCGAAAAAATTTTTGTCAAAATGTTTTTGGAAGCAATGTTGAGTGTACATGGAAACTCAACATACACTAATGCATCATTTTTCAAACGATCATAACTAATTTTTGTATTAAGCGTTTCTCAATGTAGTATAGTGCATTCGATGCGGATTTTTAAGCTGCGTCGATCTGTGTTATCAGATTTGCGCTAGCTTAAAAATGCACCGAGATATCAACTGATATAAGTTCACACTTATATCCTCGATTTTCACCCTGAAGAATTAATTTTTTCGTTGAATAACATCGTCCATCGTCTTTGCCTTAAAAAATGGAATCTAAAAACATCTACTTTTTGCTAAATTATTTTGAAATTTTTCGAAAAAATTTTTGTCAAAATGTTTTTGGAAGCAATGTTGAGTGTACATGGAAACTCAACATACACTAATGCATCATTTTTCAAACGATCATAACTAATTTTTGTATTAAGCGTTTCTCAATGTAGTATAGTGCATTCGATGCGGATTTTTAAGCTGCGTCGATCTGTGTTATCAGATTTGCGCTAGCTTAAAAATGAACCGAGATATCAACTGATATAAGTTCACACTTATATCCTCGATTTTCACCCTGAAGAATTAATTTTTTCGTTGAATAACATCGTCCATCGTCTTTGCCTTGAAAAATGGAATCTAAAAACATCTACTTTTTGCTAAATTATTTTGAAATTTTTCGAAAAAATTTTTGTCAAAATGTTTTTGGAAGCAATGTTGAGTGTACATGGAAACTCAACATACACTAATGCATCATTTTTCAAACGATTATAACTAATTTTTGTATCAAGCGTTTCTCAATGTAGTATAGTGCATTCGATGCGGATTTTTAAGCTGCGTCGATCTGTGTTATCAGATTTGCGCTAGCTTAAAAATGCACCGAGATATCAACTGATATAAGTTCACACTTATATCCTCGATTTTCACCCTGAAGAATTAATTTTTTCGTTGAATAACATCGTCCATCGTCTTTGCCTTGAAAAATGGAATCTAAAAACATCTACTTTTTGCTAAATTATTTTGAAATTTTTCGAAAAAATTTTTGTCAAAATGTTTTTGGAAGCAATGTTGAGTGTACATGGAAACTCAACATACACTAATGCATCATTTTTCAAACGATCATAACTAATTTTTGTATTAAACGTTTCTCAATGTAGTATAGTGCATTCGATGCGGATTTTTAAGCTGCGTCGATCTGTGTTATCAGATTTGCGCTAGCTTAAAAATGCACCGAGATATCAACTGATATAAGTTCACACTTATATCCTCGATTTTCACCCTGAAGAATTAATTTTTTCGTTGAATAACATCGTCCATCGTCTTTGCCTTGAAAAATGGAATCTAAAAACATCTACTTTTTGCTAAATTATTTTGAAATTTTTCGAAAAAATTTTTGTCAAAATGTTTTTGGAAGCAATGTTGAGTGTACATGGAAACTCAACATACACTAATGCATCATTTTTCAAACGATCATAACAAATTTTGGTATCAAGCGTTTCTCAATGTAGTATAGTGCATTCGATGCGGATTTTTAAGCTGCGGCAATCTGTGTTATCAGATTTGCGCTAACTTAAAAATGCACCGAGATATCAACTGATATAAGTTCACACTTATATCCTCGATTTTCACCCTGAAGAATTAATTTTTTCGTTGAATAACATCGTCCATCGTCTTTGCCTTGAAAAATGGAATCTAAAAACATCTACTTTTTGCTAAATTATTTTGAAATTTTTCGAAAAAATTTTTGTCAAAATGTTTTTGGAAGCAATGTTGAGTGTACATGGAAACTCAACATACACTAATGCATCATTTTTCAAACGATCATAACTAATTTTTGTATTAAGCTTTTCTCAATGTAGTATAGTGCATTCGATGCGGATTTTTAAGCTGCGTCGATCTGTGTTATCAGATTTGCGCTAGCTTAAAAATGCACCGAGATATCAACTGATATAAGTTCACACTTATATCCTCGATTTTCACCCTGAAGAATTAATTTTTTCGTTGAATAACATCGTCCATCGTCTTTGCCTTGAAAAATGGAATCTAAAAACATCTACGTTTTGCTAAATTATTTTGAAATTTTTCGAAAAAATTTTTGTCAAAATGTTTTTGGAAGCAATGTTGAGTGTACATGGAAACTCAACATACACTAATGCATCATTTTTCAAACGATCATAACAAATTTTGGTATCAAGCGTTTCTCAATGTAGTATAGTGCATTCGATGCGGATTTTTAAGCTGCGGCAATCTGTGTTATCAGATTTGCGCTAACTTAAAAATGCACCGAGATATCAACTGATATAAGTTCACACTTATATCCTCGATTTTCACCCTGAAGAATTAATTTTTTCGTTGAATAACATCGTCCATCGTCTTTGCCTTGAAAAATGGAATCTAAAAACATCTACTTTTTGCTAAATTATTTTGAAATTTTTCGAAAAAATTTTTGTCAAAATGTTTTTGGAAGCAATGTTGAGTGTACATGGAAACTCAACATACACTAATGCATCATTTTTCAAACGATCATAACTAATTTTTGTATTAAGCTTTTCTCAATGTAGTATAGTGCATTCGATGCGGATTTTTAAGCTGCGTCGATCTGTGTTATCAGATTTGCGCTAGCTTAAAAATGCACCGAGATATCAACTGATATAAGTTCACACTTATATCCTCGATTTTCACCCTGAAGAATTAATTTTTTCGTTGAATAACATCGTCCATCGTCTTTGCCTTGAAAAATGGAATCTAAAAACATCTACGTTTTGCTAAATTATTTTGAAATTTTTCGAAAAAATTTTTGTCAAAATGTTTTTGGAAGCAATGTTGAGTGTACATGGAAACTCAACATACACTAATGCATCATTTTTCAAA
Source organism: Auanema rhodensis (assembly GCA_964057225.1). NCBI lineage: Eukaryota > Metazoa > Nematoda > Chromadorea > Rhabditida > Rhabditidae > Auanema > Auanema rhodense. Next base: position 1,825,982 of record OZ059895.1, read on the forward strand.
CGATCATAACTAATTTTTGTATTAAGCGTTTCTCAATGTAGTATAGTGCATTCGATGCGGATTTTTAAGCTGCGTCGATCTGTGTTATCAGATTTGCGCTAGCTTAAAAATGCACCGAGATATCAACTGATATAAGTTCACACTTATATCCTCGATTTTCACCCTGAAGAATTAATTTTTTCGTTGAATAACATCGTCCATCGTCTTTGCCTTAAAAAATGGAATCTAAAAACATCTACTTTTTGCTAAATTATTTTGAAATTTTTCGAAAAAATTTTTGTCAAAATGTTTTTGGAAGCAATGTTGAGTGTACATGGAAACTCAACATACACTAATGCATCATTTTTCAAACGATCATAACTAATTTTTGTATTAAGCGTTTCTCAATGTAGTATAGTGCATTCGATGCGGATTTTTAAGCTGCGTCGATCTGTGTTATCAGATTTGCGCTAGCTTAAAAATGAACCGAGATATCAACTGATATAAGTTCACACTTATATCCTCGATTTTCACCCTGAAGAATTAATTTTTTCGTTGAATAACATCGTCCATCGTCTTTGCCTTGAAAAATGGAATCTAAAAACATCTACTTTTTGCTAAATTATTTTGAAATTTTTCGAAAAAATTTTAGTCAAAATGTTTTTGGAAGCAATGTTGGGTGTACATGGAAACTCAACATACACTAATGCATCATTTTTCAAACGATCATAACTAATTTTTGTATTAAGCTTTTCTCAATGTAGTATAGTGCATTCGATGCGGATTTTTAAGCTGCGTCGATCTGTGTTATCAGATTTGCGCTAGCTTAAAAATGCACCGAGATATCAACTGATATAAGTTCACACTTATATCCTCGATTTTCACCCTGAAGAATTAATTTTTTCGTTGAATAACATCGTCCATCGTCTTTGCCTTGAAAAATGGAATCTAAAAACATCTACTTTTTGCTAAATTATTTTGAAATTTTTCGAAAAAATTTTTGTCAAAATGTTTTTGGAAGCAATGTTGAGTGTACATGGAAACTCAACATACACTAATGCATCATTTTTCAAACGATCATAACTAATTTTTGTATTAAGCTTTTCTCAATGTAGTATAGTGCGTTCGATGCGGATTTTCAAGCTGCGTCGATCTGTGTTATCAGATTTGCGCTAGCTTAAAAATGCACCGAGATATCAACTGATATAAGTTCACACTTATATCCTCGATTTTCACCCTGAAGAATTAAATTTTTCGTTGAATAACATCGTCCATCGTCTTTGCCTTGAAAAATGGAATCTAAAAACATCTACTTTTTGCTAAATTATTTTGAAATTTTTCGAAAAAATTTTTGTCAAAATGTTTTTGGAAGCAATGTTGAGTGTACATGGAAACTCAACATACACTAATGCATCATTTTTCAAACGATCATAACTAATTTTTGTATTAAGCTTTTCTCAATGTAGTATAGTGCATTCGATGCGGATTTTTAAGCTGCGTCGATCTGTGTTATCAGATTTGCGCTAGCTTAAAAATGCACCGAGATATCAACTGATATAAGTTCACACTTATATCCTCGATTTTCACCCTGAAGAATTAATTTTTTCGTTGAATAACATCGTCCATCGTCTTTGCCTTGAAAAATGGAATCTAAAAACATCTACTTTTTGCTAAATTATTTTGAAATTTTTCGAAAAAATTTTTGTCAAAATGTTTTTGGAAGCAATGTTGAGTGTACATGGAAACTCAACATACACTAATGCATCATTTTTCAAACGATCATAACTAATTTTTGTATTAAGCTTTTCTCAATGTAGTATAGTGCATTCGATGCGGATTTTTAAGCTGCGTCGATCTGTGTTATCAGATTTGCGCTAGCTTAAAAATGCACCGAGATATCAACTGATATAAGTTCACACTTATATCCTCGATTTTCACCCTGAAGAATTAATTTTTTCGTTGAATAACATCGTCCATCGTCTTTGCCTTAAAAAATGGAATCTAAAAACATCTACTTTTTGCTAAATTATTTTGAAATTTTTCGAAAAAATTTTTGTCAAAATGTTTTTGGAAGCAATGTTGAGTGTACATGGAAACTCAACATACACTAATGCATCATTTTTCAAACGATCATAACTAATTTTTGTATTAAGCGTTTCTCAATGTAGTATAGTGCATTCGATGCGGATTTTTAAGCTGCGTCGATCTGTGTTATCAGATTTGCGCTAGCTTAAAAATGAACCGAGATATCAACTGATATAAGTTCACACTTATATCCTCGATTTTCACCCTGAAGAATTAATTTTTTCGTTGAATAACATCGTCCATCGTCTTTGCCTTGAAAAATGGAATCTAAAAACATCTACTTTTTGCTAAATTATTTTGAAATTTTTCGAAAAAATTTTTGTCAAAATGTTTTTGGAAGCAATGTTGAGTGTACATGGAAACTCAACATACACTAATGCATCATTTTTCAAACGATTATAACTAATTTTTGTATTAAGCGTTTCTCAATGTAGTATAGTGCATTCGATGCGGATTTTTAAGCTGCGTCGATCTGTGTTATCAGATTTGCGCTATCTTAAAAATGCACCGAGATATCAACTGATATAAGTTCACACTTATATCCTCGATTTTCACCCTGAAGAATTAATTTTTTCGTTGAATAACATCGTCCATCGTCTTTGCCTTGAAAAATGGAATCTAAAAACATCTACTTTTTGCTAAATTATTTTGAAATTTTTCGAAAAAATTTTTGTCAAAATGTTTTTGGAAGCAATGTTGAGTGTACATGGAAACTCAACATACACTAATGCATCATTTTTCAAACGATCATAACTAATTTTTGTATTAAACGTTTCTCAATGTAGTATAGTGCATTCGATGCGGATTTTTAAGCTGCGTCGATCTGTGTTATCAGATTTGCGCTAGCTTAAAAATGCACCGAGATATCAACTGATATAAGTTCACACTTATATCCTCGATTTTCACCCTGAAGAATTAATTTTTTCGTTGAATAACATCGTCCATCGTCTTTGCCTTGAAAAATGGAATCTAAAAACATCTACTTTTTGCTAAATTATTTTGAAATTTTTCGAAAAAATTTTTGTCAAAATGTTTTTGGAAGCAATGTTGAGTGTACATGGAAACTCAACATACACTAATGCATCATTTTTCAAACGATCATAACAAATTTTGGTATCAAGCGTTTCTCAATGTAGTATAGTGCATTCGATGCGGATTTTTAAGCTGCGGCAATCTGTGTTATCAGATTTGCGCTAACTTAAAAATGCACCGAGATATCAACTGATATAAGTTCACACTTATATCCTCGATTTTCACCCTGAAGAATTAATTTTTTCGTTGAATAACATCGTCCATCGTCTTTGCCTTGAAAAATGGAATCTAAAAACATCTACTTTTTGCTAAATTATTTTGAAATTTTTCGAAAAAATTTTTGTCAAAATGTTTTTGGAAGCAATGTTGAGTGTACATGGAAACTCAACATACACTAATGCATCATTTTTCAAACGATCATAACTAATTTTTGTATTAAGCTTTTCTCAATGTAGTATAGTGCATTCGATGCGGATTTTTAAGCTGCGTCGATCTGTGTTATCAGATTTGCGCTAGCTTAAAAATGCACCGAGATATCAACTGATATAAGTTCACACTTATATCCTCGATTTTCACCCTGAAGAATTAATTTTTTCGTTGAATAACATCGTCCATCGTCTTTGCCTTGAAAAATGGAATCTAAAAACATCTACGTTTTGCTAAATTATTTTGAAATTTTTCGAAAAAATTTTTGTCAAAATGTTTTTGGAAGCAATGTTGAGTGTACATGGAAACTCAACATACACTAATGCATCATTTTTCAAACGATCATAACTAATTTTTGTATTAAACGTTTCTCAATGTAGTATAGTGCATTCGATGCGGATTTTTAAGCTGCGTCGATCTGTGTTATCAGATTTGCGCTAGCTTAAAAATGCACCGAGATATCAACTGATATAAGTTCACACTTATATCCTCGATTTTCACCCTGAAGAATTAATTTTTTCGTTGAATAACATCGTCCATCGTCTTTGCCTTGAAAAATGGAATCTAAAAACATCTACTTTTTGCTAAATTATTTTGAAATTTTTCGAAAAAATTTTTGTCAAAATGTTTTTGGAAGCAATGTTGAGTGTACATGGAAACTCAACAAACACTAATGCATCATTTTTCAAACGATCATAACAAATTTTGGTATCAAGCGTTTCTCAATGTAGTATAGTGCATTCGATGCGGATTTTTAAGCTGCGGCAATCTGTGTTATCAGATTTGCGCTAACTTAAAAATGCACCGAGATATCAACTGATATAAGTTCACACTTATATCCTCGATTTTCACCCTGAACAATTAATTTTTTCGTTGAATAACATCGTCCATCGTCTTTGCCTTGAAAAATGGAATCTAAAAACATCTACTTTTTGCTAAATTATTTTGAAATTTTTCGAAAAAATTTTTGTCAAAATGTTTTTGGAAGCAATGTTGAGTGTACATGGAAACTCAACATACACTAATGCATCATTTTTCAAACGATCATAACTAATTTTTGTATTAAGCTTTTCTCAATGTAGTATAGTGCATTCGATGCGGATTTTTAAGCTGCGTCGATCTGTGTTATCAGATTTGCGCTAGCTTAAAAATGCACCGAGATATCAACTGATATAAGTTCACACTTATATCCTCGATTTTCACCCTGAAGAATTAATTTTTTCGTTGAATAACATCGTCCATCGTCTTTGCCTTGAAAAATGGAATCTAAAAACATCTACGTTTTGCTAAATTATTTTGAAATTTTTCGAAAAAATTTTTGTCAAAATGTTTTTGGAAGCAATGTTGAGTGTACATGGAAACTCAACATACACTAATGCATCATTTTTCAAACGATCATAACTAATTTTTGTATTAAGCGTTTCTCAATGTAGTATAGTGCATTCGATGCGGATTTTTAAGCTGCGTCGATCTGTGTTATCAGATTTGCGCTAGCTTAAAAATGCACCGAGATATCAACTGATATAAGTTCACACTTATATCCTCGATTTTCACCCTGAAGAATTAATTTTTTCGTTGAATAACATCGTCCATCGTCTTTGCCTTAAAAAATGGAATCTAAAAACATCTACTTTTTGCTAAATTATTTTGAAATTTTTCGAAAAAATTTTTGTCAAAATGTTTTTGGAAGCAATGTTGAGTGTACATGGAAACTCAACATACACTAATGCATCATTTTTCAAACGATCATAACTAATTTTTGTATTAAGCGTTTCTCAATGTAGTATAGTGCATTCGATGCGGATTTTTAAGCTGCGTCGATCTGTGTTATCAGATTTGCGCTAGCTTAAAAATGAACCGAGATATCAACTGATATAAGTTCACACTTATATCCTCGATTTTCACCCTGAAGAATTAATTTTTTCGTTGAATAACATCGTCCATCGTCTTTGCCTTGAAAAATGGAATCTAAAAACATCTACTTTTTGCTAAATTATTTTGAAATTTTTCGAAAAAATTTTTGTCAAAATGTTTTTGGAAGCAATGTTGAGTGTACATGGAAACTCAACATACACTAATGCATCATTTTTCAAACGATTATAACTAATTTTTGTATCAAGCGTTTCTCAATGTAGTATAGTGCATTCGATGCGGATTTTTAAGCTGCGTCGATCTGTGTTATCAGATTTGCGCTAGCTTAAAAATGCACCGAGATATCAACTGATATAAGTTCACACTTATATCCTCGATTTTCACCCTGAAGAATTAATTTTTTCGTTGAATAACATCGTCCATCGTCTTTGCCTTGAAAAATGGAATCTAAAAACATCTACTTTTTGCTAAATTATTTTGAAATTTTTCGAAAAAATTTTTGTCAAAATGTTTTTGGAAGCAATGTTGAGTGTACATGGAAACTCAACATACACTAATGCATCATTTTTCAAACGATCATAACTAATTTTTGTATTAAACGTTTCTCAATGTAGTATAGTGCATTCGATGCGGATTTTTAAGCTGCGTCGATCTGTGTTATCAGATTTGCGCTAGCTTAAAAATGCACCGAGATATCAACTGATATAAGTTCACACTTATATCCTCGATTTTCACCCTGAAGAATTAATTTTTTCGTTGAATAACATCGTCCATCGTCTTTGCCTTGAAAAATGGAATCTAAAAACATCTACTTTTTGCTAAATTATTTTGAAATTTTTCGAAAAAATTTTTGTCAAAATGTTTTTGGAAGCAATGTTGAGTGTACATGGAAACTCAACATACACTAATGCATCATTTTTCAAACGATCATAACAAATTTTGGTATCAAGCGTTTCTCAATGTAGTATAGTGCATTCGATGCGGATTTTTAAGCTGCGGCAATCTGTGTTATCAGATTTGCGCTAACTTAAAAATGCACCGAGATATCAACTGATATAAGTTCACACTTATATCCTCGATTTTCACCCTGAAGAATTAATTTTTTCGTTGAATAACATCGTCCATCGTCTTTGCCTTGAAAAATGGAATCTAAAAACATCTACTTTTTGCTAAATTATTTTGAAATTTTTCGAAAAAATTTTTGTCAAAATGTTTTTGGAAGCAATGTTGAGTGTACATGGAAACTCAACATACACTAATGCATCATTTTTCAAACGATCATAACTAATTTTTGTATTAAGCTTTTCTCAATGTAGTATAGTGCATTCGATGCGGATTTTTAAGCTGCGGCAATCTGTGTTATCAGATTTGCGCTAACTTAAAAATGCACCGAGATATCAACTGATATAAGTTCACACTTATATCCTCGATTTTCACCCTGAAGAATTAATTTTTTCGTTGAATAACATCGTCCATCGTCTTTGCCTTGAAAAATGGAATCTAAAAACATCTACTTTTTGCTAAATTATTTTGAAATTTTTCGAAAAAATTTTTGTCAAAATGTTTTTGGAAGCAATGTTGAGTGTACATGGAAACTCAACATACACTAATGCATCATTTTTCAAACGATCATAACTAATTTTTGTATTAAGCTTTTCTCAATGTAGTATAGTGCATTCGATGCGGATTTTTAAGCTGCGTCGATCTGTGTTATCAGATTTGCGCTAGCTTAAAAATGCACCGAGATATCAACTGATATAAGTTCACACTTATATCCTCGATTTTCACCCTGAAGAATTAATTTTTTCGTTGAATAACATCGTCCATCGTCTTTGCCTTGAAAAATGGAATCTAAAAACATCTACGTTTTGCTAAATTATTTTGAAATTTTTCGAAAAAATTTTTGTCAAAATGTTTTTGGAAGCAATGTTGAGTGTACATGGAAACTCAACATACACTAATGCATCATTTTTCAAACGATCATAACTAATTTTTGTATTAAGCGTTTCTCAATGTAGTATAGTGCATTCGATGCGGATTTTTAAGCTGCGTCGATCTGTGTTATCAGATTTGCGCTAGCTTAAAAATGCACCGAGATATCAACTGATATAAGTTCACACTTATATCCTCGATTTTCACCCTGAAGAATTAATTTTTTCGTTGAATAACATCGTCCATCGTCTTTGCCTTGAAAAATGGAATCTAAAAACATCTACTTTTTGCTAAATTATTTTGAAATTTTTCGAAAAAATTTTAGTCAAAATGTTTTTGGAAGCAATGTTGGGTGTACATGGAAACTCAACATACACTAATGCATCATTTTTCAAACGATCATAACTAATTTTTGTATTAAGCTTTTCTCAATGTAGTATAGTGCATTCGATGCGGATTTTTAAGCTGCGTCGATCTGTGTTATCAGATTTGCGCTAGCTTAAAAATGCACCGAGATATCAACTGATATAAGTTCACACTTATATCCTCGATTTTCACCCTGAAGAATTAATTTTTTCGTTGAATAACATCGTCCATCGTCTTTGCCTTGAAAAATGGAATCTAAAAACATCTACTTTTTGCTAAATTATTTTGAAATTTTTCGAAAAAATTTTTGTCAAAATGTTTTTGGAAGCAATGTTGAGTGTACATGGAAACTCAACATACACTAATGCATCATTTTTCAAACGATCATAACTAATTTTTGTATTAAGCTTTTCTCAATGTAGTATAGTGCGTTCGATGCGGATTTTCAAGCTGCGTCGATCTGTGTTATCAGATTTGCGCTAGCTTAAAAATGCACCGAGATATCAACTGATATAAGTTCACACTTATATCCTCGATTTTCACCCTGAAGAATTAAATTTTTCGTTGAATAACATCGTCCATCGTCTTTGCCTTGAAAAATGGAATCTAAAAACATCTACTTTTTGCTAAATTATTTTGAAATTTTTCGAAAAAATTTTTGTCAAAATGTTTTTGGAAGCAATGTTGAGTGTACATGGAAACTCAACATACACTAATGCATCATTTTTCAAACGATCATAACTAATTTTTGTATTAAGCGTTTCTCAATGTAGTATAGTGCATTCGATGCGGATTTTTAAGCTGCGTCGATCTGTGTTATCAGATTTGCGCTAGCTTAAAAATGCACCGAGATATCAACTGATATAAGTTCACACTTATATCCTCGATTTTCACCCTGAAGAATTAATTTTTTCGTTGAATAACATCGTCCATCGTCTTTGCCTTGTAAAATGGAATCTAAAAACATCTACTTTTTGCTAAATTATTTTGAAATTTTTCGAAAAAATTTTTGTCAAAATGTTTTTGGAAGCAATGTTGAGTGTACATGGAAACTCAACATACACTAATGCATCATTTTTCAAACGATCATAACTAATTTTTGTATTAAGCTTTTCTCAATGTAGTATAGTGCATTCGATGCGGATTTTTAAGCTGCGTCGATCTGTGTTATCAGATTTGCGCTAGCTTAAAAATGCACCGAGATATCAACTGATATAAGTTCACACTTATATCCTCGATTTTCACCCTGAAGAATTAATTTTTTCGTTGAATAACATCGTCCATCGTCTTTGCCTTGAAAAATGGAATCTAAAAACATCTACTTTTTGCTAAATTATTTTGAAATTTTTCGAAAAAATTTTTGTCAAAATGTTTTTGGAAGCAATGTTGAGTGTACATGGAAACTCAACATACACTAATGCATCATTTTTCAAACGATCATAACTAATTTTTGTATTAAGCTTTTCTCAATGTAGTATAGTGCATTCGATGCGGATTTTTAAGCTGCGTCGATCTGTGTTATCAGATTTGCGCTAGCTTAAAAATGCACCGAGATATCAACTGATATAAGTTCACACTTATATCCTCGATTTTCACCCTGAAGAATTAATTTTTTCGTTGAATAACATTGTCCATCGTCTTTGCCTTGAAAAATGGAATCTAAAAACATCTACTTTTTGCTAAATTATTTTGAAATTTTTCGAAAAAATTTTTGTCAAAATGTTTTTGGAAGCAATGTTGAGTGTACATGGAAACTCAACATACACTAATGCATCATTTTTCAAACGATCATAACTAATTTTTGTATTAAGCGTTTCTCAATGTAGTATAGTGCATTCGATGCGGATTTTTAAGCTGCGTCGATCTGTGTTATCAGATTTGCGCTAGCTTAAAAATGCACCGAGATATCAACTGATATAAGTTCACACTTATATCCTCGATTTTCACCCTGAAGAATTAATTTTTTCGTTGAATAACATTGTCCATCGTCTTTGCCTTGAAAAATGGAATCTAAAAACATCTACTTTTTGCTAAATTATTTTGAAATTTTTCGAAAAAATTTTTGTCAAAATGTTTTTGGAAGCAATGTTGAGTGTACATGGAAACTCAACATACACTAATGCATCATTTTTCAAACGATCATAACTAATTTTTGTATTAAGCGTTTCTCAATGTAGTATAGTGCATTCGATGCGGATTTTTAAGCTGCGTCGATCTGTGTTATCAGATTTGCGCTAGCTTAAAAATGCACCGAGATATCAACTGATATAAGTTCACACTTATATCCTCGATTTTCACCCTGAAGAATTAATTTTTTCGTTGAATAACATCGTCCATCGTCTTTGCCTTGTAAAATGGAATCTAAAAACATCTACTTTTTGCTAAATTATTTTGAAATTTTTCGAAAAAATTTTTGTCAAAATGTTTTTGGAAGCAATGTTGAGTGTACATGGAAACTCAACATACACTAATGCATCATTTTTCAAACGATCATAACTAATTTTTGTATTAAGCTTTTCTCAATGTAGTATAGTGCATTCGATGCGGATTTTTAAGCTGCGTCGATCTGTGTTATCAGATTTGCGCTAGCTTAAAAATGCACCGAGATATCAACTGATATAAGTTCACACTTATATCCTCGATTTTCACCCTGAAGAATTAATTTTTTCGTTGAATAACATCGTCCATCGTCTTTGCCTTGAAAAATGGAATCTAAAAACATCTACTTTTTGCTAAATTATTTTGAAATTTTTCGAAAAAATTTTTGTCAAAATGTTTTTGGAAGCAATGTTGAGTGTACATGGAAACTCAACATACACTAATGCATCATTTTTCAAACGATCATAACTAATTTTTGTATTAAGCTTTTCTCAATGTAGTATAGTGCATTCGATGCGGATTTTTAAGCTGCGTCGATCTGTGTTATCAGATTTGCGCTAGCTTAAAAATGCACCGAGATATCAACTGATATAAGTTCACACTTATATCCTCGATTTTCACCCTGAAGAATTAATTTTTTCGTTGAATAACATTGTCCATCGTCTTTGCCTTGAAAAATGGAATCTAAAAACATCTACTTTTTGCTAAATTATTTTGAAATTTTTCGAAAAAATTTTTGTCAAAATGTTTTTGGAAGCAATGTTGAGTGTACATGGAAACTCAACATACACTAATGCATCATTTTTCAAACGATCATAACTAATTTTTGTATTAAGCGTTTCTCAATGTAGTATAGTGCATTCGATGCGGATTTTTAAGCTGCGTCGATCTGTGTTATCAGATTTGCGCTAGCTTAAAAATGCACCGAGATATCAACTGATATAAGTTCACACTTATATCCTCGATTTTCACCCTGAAGAATTAATTTTTTCGTTGAATAACATTGTCCATCGTCTTTGCCTTGAAAAATGGAATCTAAAAACATCTACTTTTTGCTAAATTATTTTGAAATTTTTCGAAAAAATTTTTGTCAAAATGTTTTTGGAAGCAATGTTGAGTGTACATGGAAACTCAACATACACTAATGCATCATTTTTCAAACGATCATAACTAATTTTTGTATTAAGCGTTTCTCAATGTAGTATAGTGCATTCGATGCGGATTTTTAAGCTGCGTCGATCTGTGTTATCAGATTTGCGCTAGCTTAAAAATGCACCGAGATATCAACTGATATAAGTTCACACTTATATCCTCGATTTTCACCCTGAAGAATTAATTTTTTCGTTGAATAACATCGTCCATCGTCTTTGCCTTGAAAAATGGAATCTAAAAACATCTACTTTTTGCGAAATTATTTTGAAATTTTTCGAAAAAATTTTTGTCAAAATGTTTTTGGAAGCAATGTTGAGTGTACATGGAAACTCAACATACACTAATGCATCATTTTTCAAACGATCATAACTAATTTTTGTATTAAGCGTTTCTCAATGTAGTATAGTGCATTCGATGCGGATTTTTAAGCTGCGTCGATCTGTGTTATCAGATTTGCGCTAGCTTAAAAATGCACCGAGATATCAACTGATATAAGTTCACACTTATATCCTCGATTTTCACCCTGAAGAATTAATTTTTTCGTTGAATAACATTGTCCATCGTCTTTGCCTTGAAAAAAGGAATCTAAAAACATCTACTTTTTGCTAAATTATTTTGAAATTTTTCGAAAAAATTTTTGTCAAAATGTTTTTGGAAGCAATGTTGAGTGTACATGGAAACTCAACATACACTAATGCATCATTTTTCAAACGATCATAACTAATTTTTGTATTAAGCGTTTTTCAATGTAGTATAGTGCATTCGATGCGGATTTTTAAGCTGCGTCGATCTGTGTTATCAGATTTGCGCTAGCTTAACAATGCACCGAGATATCAACTGATATAAGTTCACACTTATATCCTCGATTTTCACCCTGAAGAATTAATGTTTTCGTTGAATAACATTGTCCATCGTCTTTGCCTTGAAAAATGGAATCTAAAAACATCTACTTTTTGCTAAATTATTTTGAAATTTTTCGAAAAAATTTTTGTCAAAATGTTTTTGGAAGCAATGTTGAGTGTACATGGAAACTCAACATACACTAATGCATCATTTTTCAAACGATTATAACTAATTTTTGTATTAAGCTTTTCTCAATGTAGTATAGTGCATTCGATGCGGATTTTTAAGCTGCGTCGATCTGTGTTATCAGATTTGCGCTAGCTTAAAAATGCACCGAGATATCAACTGATATAAGTTCACACTTATATCCTCGATTTTCACCCTGAAGAATTAATTTTTTCGTTGAATAACATTGTCCATCGTCTTTGCCTTGAAAAATGGAATCTAAAAACATCTACTTTTTGCTAAATTATTTTGAAATTTTTCGGAAAAATTTTTGTCAAAATGTTTTTGGAAGCAATGTTGAGTGTACATGGAAACTCAACATACACTAATGCATCATTTTTCAAACGATCATAACTAATTTTTGTATTAAGCTTTTCTCAATGTAGTATAGTGCATTCGATGCGGATTTTTAAGCTGCGTCGATCTGTGTTATCAGATTTGCGCTAGCTTAAAAATGCACCGAGATATCAACTGATATAAGTTCACACTTATATCCTCGATTTTCACCCTGAAGAATTAATTTTTTCGTTGAATAACATCGTCCATCGTCTTTGCCTTGTAAAATGGAATCTAAAAACATCTACTTTTTGCTAAATTATTTTGAAATTTTTCGAAAAAATTTTTGTCAAAATGTTTTTGGAAGCAATGTTGAGTGTACATGGAAACTCAACATACACTAATGCATCATTTTTCAAACGATCATAACTAATTTTTGTATTAAGCTTTTCTCAATGTAGTATAGTGCATTCGATGCGGATTTTTAAGCTGCGTCGATCTGTGTTATCAGATTTGCGCTAGCTTAAAAATGCACCGAGATATCAACTGATATAAGTTCACACTTATATCCTCGATTTTCACCCTGAAGAATTAATTTTTTCGTTGAATAACATCGTCCATCGTCTTTGCCTTGAAAAATGGAATCTAAAAACATCTACTTTTTGCTAAATTATTTTGAAATTTTTCGAAAAAATTTTTGTCAAAATGTTTTTGGAAGCAATGTTGAGTGTACATGGAAACTCAACATACACTAATGCATCATTTTTCAAACGATCATAACTAATTTTTGTATTAAGCTTTTCTCAATGTAGTATAGTGCATTCGATGCGGATTTTTAAGCTGCGTCGATCTGTGTTATCAGATTTGCGCTAGCTTAAAAATGCACCGAGATATCAACTGATATAAGTTCACACTTATATCCTCGATTTTCACCCTGAAGAATTAATTTTTTCGTTGAATAACATTGTCCATCGTCTTTGCCTTGAAAAATGGAATCTAAAAACATCTACTTTTTGCTAAATTATTTTGAAATTTTTCGAAAAAATTTTTGTCAAAATGTTTTTGGAAGCAATGTTGAGTGTACATGGAAACTCAACATACACTAATGCATCATTTTTCAAACGATCATAACTAATTTTTGTATTAAGCGTTTCTCAATGTAGTATAGTGCATTCGATGCGGATTTTTAAGCTGCGTCGATCTGTGTTATCAGATTTGCGCTAGCTTAAAAATGCACCGAGATATCAACTGATATAAGTTCACACTTATATCCTCGATTTTCACCCTGAAGAATTAATTTTTTCGTTGAATAACATTGTCCATCGTCTTTGCCTTGAAAAATGGAATCTAAAAACATCTACTTTTTGCTAAATTATTTTGAAATTTTTCGAAAAAATTTTTGTCAAAATGTTTTTGGAAGCAATGTTGAGTGTACATGGAAACTCAACATACACTAATGCATCATTTTTCAAACGATCATAACTAATTTTTGTATTAAGCGTTTCTCAATGTAGTATAGTGCATTCGATGCGGATTTTTAAGCTGCGTCGATCTGTGTTATCAGATTTGCGCTAGCTTAAAAATGCACCGAGATATCAACTGATATAAGTTCACACTTATATCCTCGATTTTCACCCTGAAGAATTAATTTTTTCGTTGAATAACATCGTCCATCGTCTTTGCCTTGAAAAATGGAATCTAAAAACATCTACTTTTTGCGAAATTATTTTGAAATTTTTCGAAAAAATTTTTGTCAAAATGTTTTTGGAAGCAATGTTGAGTGTACATGGAAACTCAACATACACTAATGCATCATTTTTCAAACGATCATAACTAATTTTTGTATTAAGCGTTTCTCAATGTAGTATAGTGCATTCGATGCGGATTTTTAAGCTGCGTCGATCTGTGTTATCAGATTTGCGCTAGCTTAAAAATGCACCGAGATATCAACTGATATAAGTTCACACTTATATCCTCGATTTTCACCCTGAAGAATTAATTTTTTCGTTGAATAACATTGTCCATCGTCTTTGCCTTGAAAAATGGAATCTAAAAACATCTACTTTTTGCTAAATTATTTTGAAATTTTTCGAAAAAATTTTTGTCAAAATGTTTTTGGAAGCAATGTTGAGTGTACATGGAAACTCAACATACACTAATGCATCATTTTTCAAACGATCATAACTAATTTTTGTATTAAGCTTTTCTCAATGTAGTATAGTGCATTCGATGCGGATTTTTCAGCTGCGTCGATCTGTGTTATCAGATTTGCGCTAGCTTAAAAATGCACCGAGATATCAACTGATAAAAGTTTACACTTATATCCTCGATTTTCACCCTGAAGAATTAATTTTTTCGTTGAATAACATTGTCCATCGTCTTTGCCTTGAAAAATGGAATCTAAAAACATCTACTTTTTGCTAAATTATTTTGAAATTTTTCGGAAAAATTTTTGTCAAAATGTTTTTGGAAGCAATGTTGAGTGTACATGGAAACTCAACATACACTAATGCATCATTTTTCAAACGATCATAACTAATTTTTGTATTAAGCGTTTCTCAATGTAGTATAGTGCATTCGATGCGGATTTTTAAGCTGCGTCGATCTGTGTTATCAGATTTGCGCTAGCTTAAAAATGCACCGAGATATCAACTGATATAAGTTCACACTTATATCCTCGATTTTCACCCTGAAGAATTAATTTTTTCGTTGAATAACATCGTCCATCGTCTTTGCCTTGAAAAATGGAATCTAAAAACATCTACTTTTTGCGAAATTATTTTGAAATTTTTCGAAAAAATTTTTGTCAAAATGTTTTTGGAAGCAATGTTGAGTGTACATGGAAACTCAACATACACTAATGCATCATTTTTCAAACGATCATAACTAATTTTTGTATTAAGCGTTTCTCAATGTAGTATAGTGCATTCGATGCGGATTTTTAAGCTGCGTCGATCTGTGTTATCAGATTTGCGCTAGCTTAAAAATGCACCGAGATATCAACTGATATAAGTTCACACTTATATCCTCGATTTTCACCCTGAAGAATTAATTTTTTCGTTGAATAACATTGTCCATCGTCTTTGCCTTGAAAAAAGGAATCTAAAAACATCTACTTTTTGCTAAATTATTTTGAAATTTTTCGAAAAAATTTTTGTCAAAATGTTTTTGGAAGCAATGTTGAGTGTACATGGAAACTCAACATACACTAATGCATCATTTTTCAAACGATCATAACTAATTTTTGTATTAAGCGTTTTTCAATGTAGTATAGTGCATTCGATGCGGATTTTTAAGCTGCGTCGATCTGTGTTATCAGATTTGCGCTAGCTTAACAATGCACCGAGATATCAACTGATATAAGTTCACACTTATATCCTCGATTTTCACCCTGAAGAATTAATGTTTTCGTTGAATAACATTGTCCATCGTCTTTGCCTTGAAAAATGGAATCTAAAAACATCTACTTTTTGCTAAATTATTTTGAAATTTTTCGAAAAAATTTTTGTCAAAATGTTTTTGGAAGCAATGTTGAGTGTACATGGAAACTCAACATACACTAATGCATCATTTTTCAAACGATTATAACTAATTTTTGTATTAAGCTTTTCTCAATGTAGTATAGTGCATTCGATGCGGATTTTTAAGCTGCGTCGATCTGTGTTATCAGATTTGCGCTAGCTTAAAAATGCACCGAGATATCAACTGATATAAGTTCACACTTATATCCTCGATTTTCACCCTGAAGAATTAATTTTTTCGTTGAATAACATCGTCCATCGTCTTTGCCTTGAAAAATGGAATCTAAAAACATCTACTTTTTGCGAAATTATTTTGAAATTTTTCGAAAAAATTTTTGTCAAAATGTTTTTGGAAGCAATGTTGAGTGTACATGGAAACTCAACATACACTAATGCATCATTTTTCAAACGATCATAACTAATTTTTGTATTAAGCGTTTCTCAATGTAGTATAGTGCATTCGATGCGGATTTTTAAGCTGCGTCGATCTGTGTTATCAGATTTGCGCTAGCTTAAAAATGCACCGAGATATCAACTGATATAAGTTCACACTTATATCCTCGATTTTCACCCTGAAGAATTAATTTTTTCGTTGAATAACATTGTCCATCGTCTTTGCCTTGAAAAAAGGAATCTAAAAACATCTACTTTTTGCTAAATTATTTTGAAATTTTTCGAAAAAATTTTTGTCAAAATGTTTTTGGAAGCAATGTTGAGTGTACATGGAAACTCAACATACACTAATGCATCATTTTTCAAACGATCATAACTAATTTTTGTATTAAGCGTTTTTCAATGTAGTATAGTGCATTCGATGCGGATTTTTAAGCTGCGTCGATCTGTGTTATCAGATTTGCGCTAGCTTAACAATGCACCGAGATATCAACTGATATAAGTTCACACTTATATCCTCGATTTTCACCCTGAAGAATTAATGTTTTCGTTGAATAACATTGTCCATCGTCTTTGCCTTGAAAAATGGAATCTAAAAACATCTACTTTTTGCTAAATTATTTTGAAATTTTTCGAAAAAATTTTTGTCAAAATGTTTTTGGAAGCAATGTTGAGTGTACATGGAAACTCAACATACACTAATGCATCATTTTTCAAACGATTATAACTAATTTTTGTATTAAGCTTTTCTCAATGTAGTATAGTGCATTCGATGCGGATTTTTAAGCTGCGTCGATCTGTGTTATCAGATTTGCGCTAGCTTAAAAATGCACCGAGATATCAACTGATATAAGTTCACACTTATATCCTCGATTTTCACCCTGAAGAATTAATTTTTTCGTTGAATAACATTGTCCATCGTCTTTGCCTTGAAAAATGGAATCTAAAAACATCTACTTTTTGCTAAATTATTTTGAAATTTTTCGGAAAAATTTTTGTCAAAATGTTTTTGGAAGCAATGTTGAGTGTACATGGAAACTCAACATACACTAATGCATCATTTTTCAAACGATCATAACTAATTTTTGTATTAAGCTTTTCTCAATGTAGTATAGTGCATTCGATGCGGATTTTTAAGCTGCGTCGATCTGTGTTATCAGATTTGCGCTAGCTTAAAAATGCACCGAGATATCAACTGATATAAGTTCACACTTATATCCTCGATTTTCACCCTGAAGAATTAATTTTTTCGTTGAATAACATCGTCCATCGTCTTTGCCTTGAAAAATGGAATCTAAAAACATCTACTTTTTGCTAAATTATTTTGAAATTTTTCGAAAAAATTTTTGTCAAAATGTTTTTGGAAGCAATGTTGAGTGTACATGGAAACTCAACATACACTAATGCATCATTTTTCAAACGATCATAACTAATTTTTGTATTAAGCTTTTCTCAATGTAGTATAGTGCATTCGATGCGGATTTTTCAGCTGCGTCGATCTGTGTTATCAGATTTGCGCTAGCTTAAAATTGCACCGAGATATCAACTGATATAAGTTTACACTTATATCCTCGATTTTCACCCTGAAGAATTAATTTTTTCGTTGAATAACATCGTCCATCGTCTTTGCCTTGAAAAATGGAATCTAAAAACATCTACTTTTTGCTAAATTATTTTGAAATTTTTCGAAAAAATTTTTGTCAAAATGTTTTTGGAAGCAATGTTGAGTGTACGTGGAAACTCAACATACACTAATGCATCATTTTTCAAACGATCATAACTAATTTTTGTATTAAGCTTTTCTCAATGTAGTATAGTGCATTCGATGCGGATTTTTAAGCTGCGTCGATCTGTGTTATCAGATTTGCGCTAGCTTAAAAATGCACCGAGATATCAACTGATATAAGTTAACACTTATATCCTCGATTTTCACCCTGAAGAATTAATTTTTTCGTTGAATAACATTGTCCATCGTCTTTGCCTTGAAAAAAGGAATCTAAAAACATCTACTTTTTGCTAAATTATTTTGAAATTTTTCGAAAAAATTTTTGTCAAAATGTTTTTGGAAGCAATGTTGAGTGTACATGGAAACTCAACATACACTAATGCATCATTTTTCAAACGATCATAACTAATTTTTGTATTAAGCTTTTCTCAATGTAGTATAGTGCATTCGATGCGGATTTTTCAGCTGCGTCGATCTGTGTTATCAGATTTGCGCTAGCTTAAAAATGCACCGAGATATCAACTGATATAAGTTTACACTTATATCCTCGATTTTCACCCTGAAGAATTAATTTTTTCGTTGAATAACATCGTCCATCGTCTTTGCCTTGAAAAATGGAATCTAAAAACATCTACTTTTTGCTAAATTATTTTGAAATTTTTCGAAAAAATTTTTGTCAAAATGTTTTTGGAAGCAATGTTGAGTGTACGTGGAAACTCAACATACACTAATGCATCATTTTTCAAACGATCATAACTAATTTTTGTATTAAGCTTTTCTCAATGTAGTATAGTGCATTCGATGCGGATTTTTAAGCTGCGTCGATCTGTGTTATCAGATTTGCGCTAGCTTAAAAATGCACCGAGATATCAACTGATATAAGTTAACACTTATATCCTCGATTTTCACCCTGAAGAATTAATTTTTTCGTTGAATAACATTGTCCATCGTCTTTGCCTTGAAAAAAGGAATCTAAAAACATCTACTTTTTGCTAAATTATTTTGAAATTTTTCGAAAAAATTTTTGTCAAAATGTTTTTGGAAGCAATGTTGAGTGTACATGGAAACTCAACATACACTAATGCATCATTTTTCAAACGATCATAACTAATTTTTGTATTAAGCGTTTTTCAATGTAGTATAGTGCATTCGATGCGGATTTTTAAGCTGCGTCGATCTGTGTTATCAGATTTGCGCTAGCTCAACAATGCACCGAGATATCAACTGATATAAGTTCACACTTATATCCTCGATTTTCACCCTGAAGAATTAATTTTTTCGTTGAATAACATCGTCCATCGTCTTTGCCTTGAAAAATGGAATCTAAAAACATCTACTTTTTGCTAAATTATTTTGAAATTTTTCGAAAAAATTTTTGTCAAAATGTTTTTGGAAGCAATGTTGAGTGTACATGGAAACTCAACATACACTAATGCATCATTTTTCAAACGATCATAACTAATTTTTGTATTAAGCTTTTCTCAATGTAGTATAGTGCATTCGATGCGGATTTTTAAGCTGCGTCGATCTGTGTTATCAGATTTGCGCTAGCTTAAAAATGCACCGAGATATCAACTGATATAAGTTCACACTTATATCCTCGATTTTCACCCTGAAGAATTAATTTTTTCGTTGAATAACATTGTCCATCGTCTTTGCCTTGAAAAATGGAATCTAAAAACATCTACTTTTTGCTAAATTATTTTGAAATTTTTCGAAAAAATTTTTGTCAAAATGTTTTTGGAAGCAATGTTGAGTGTACATGGAAACTCAACATACACTAATGCATCATTTTTCAAACGATCATAACTAATTTTTGTATTAAGCGTTTCTCAATGTAGTATAGTGCATTCGATGCGGATTTTTAAGCTGCGTCGATCTGTGTTATCAGATTTGCGCTAGCTTAAAAATGCACCGAGATATCAACTGATATAAGTTCACACTTATATCCTCGATTTTCACCCTGAAGAATTAATGTTTTCGTTGAATAACATTGTCCATCGTCTTTGCCTTGAAAAATGGAATCTAAAAACATCTACTTTTTGCTAAATTATTTTGAAATTTTTCGGAAAAATTTTTGTCAAAATGTTTTTGGAAGCAATGTTGAGTGTACATGGAAACTCAACATACACTAATGCATCATTTTTCAAACGATCATAACTAATTTTTGTATTAAGCTTTTCTCAATGTAGTATAGTGCATTCGATGCGGATTTTTAAGCTGCGTCGATCTGTGTTATCAGATTTGCGCTAGCTTAAAAATGCACCGAGATATCAACTGATATAAGTTCACACTTATATCCTCGATTTTCACCCTGAAGAATTAATTTTTTCGTTGAATAACATCGTCCATCGTCTTTGCCTTGAAAAATGGAATCTAAAAACATCTACTTTTTGCTAAATTATTTTGAAATTTTTCGAAAAAATTTTTGTCAAAATGTTTTTGGAAGCAATGTTGAGTGTACATGGAAACTCAACATACACTAATGCATCATTTTTCAAACGATCATAACTAATTTTTGTATTAAGCTTTTCTCAATGTAGTATAGTGCATTCGATGCGGATTTTTCAGCTGCGTCGATCTGTGTTATCAGATTTGCGCTAGCTTAAAAATGCACCGAGATATCAACTGATATAAGTTTACACTTATATCCTCGATTTTCACCCTGAAGAATTAATTTTTTCGTTGAATAACATCGTCCATCGTCTTTGCCTTGAAAAATGGAATCTAAAAACATCTACTTTTTGCTAAATTATTTTGAAATTTTTCGAAAAAATTTTTGTCAAAATGTTTTTGGAAGCAATGTTGAGTGTACGTGGAAACTCAACATACACTAATGCATCATTTTTCAAACGATCATAACTAATTTTTGTATTAAGCTTTTCTCAATGTAGTATGGTGCATTCGATGCGGATTTTTAAGCTGCGTCGATCTGTGTTATC
The DNA here is from genome assembly GCA_964057225.1 of Auanema rhodensis. Taxonomy (NCBI): domain Eukaryota; kingdom Metazoa; phylum Nematoda; class Chromadorea; order Rhabditida; family Rhabditidae; genus Auanema; species Auanema rhodense. The sequence continues at coordinate 1,847,131 of OZ059895.1, forward strand.
AGATTTGCGCTAGCTTAAAAATGCACCGAGATATCAACTGATATAAGTTAACACTTATATCCTCGATTTTCACCCTGAAGAATTAATTTTTTCGTTGAATAACATTGTCCATCGTCTTTGCCTTGAAAAATGGAATCTAAAAACATCTACTTTTTGCTAAATTATTTTGAAATTTTTCGAAAAAATTTTTGTCAAAATGTTTTTGGAAGCAATGTTGAGTGTACATGGAAACTCAACATACACTAATGCATCATTTTTCAAACGATCATAACTAATTTTTGTATTAAGCGTTTCTCAATGTAGTATAGTGCATTCGATGCGGATTTTTAAGCTGCGTCGATCTGTGTTATCAGATTTGCGCTAGCTTAAAAATGCACCGAGATATCAACTGATATAAGTTCACACTTATATCCTCGATTTTCACCCTGAAGAATTAATTTTTTCGTTGAATAACATCGTCCATCGTCTTTGCCTTGAAAAATGGAATCTAAAAACATCTACTTTTTGCTAAATTATTTTGAAATTTTTCGAAAAAATTTTTGTCAAAATGTTTTTGGAAGCAATGTTGAGTGTACATGGAAACTCAACATACACTAATGCATCATTTTTCAAACGATCATAACTAATTTTTGTATTAAGCTTTTCTCAATGTAGTATAGTGCATTCGATGCGGATTTTTCAGCTGCGTCGATCTGTGTTATCAGATTTGCGCTAGCTTAAAAATGCACCGAGATATCAACTGATAAAAGTTTACACTTATATCCTCGATTTTCACCCTGAAGAATTAATTTTTTCGTTGAATAACATCGTCCATCGTCTTTGCCTTGAAAAATGGAATCTAAAAACATCTACTTTTTGCTAAATTATTTTGAAATTTTTCGAAAAAATTTTTGTCAAAATGTTTTTGGAAGCAATGTTGAGTGTACGTGGAAACTCAACATACACTAATGCATCATTTTTCAAACGATCATAACTAATTTTTGTATTAAGCTTTTCTCAATGTAGTATAGTGCATTCGATGCGGATTTTTAAGCTGCGTCGATCTGTGTTATCAGATTTGCGCTAGCTTAAAAATGCACCGAGATATCAACTGATAAAAGTTAACACTTATATCCTCGATTTTCACCCTGAAGAATTAATTTTTTCGTTGAATAACATTGTCCATCGTCTTTGCCTTGAAAAAAGGAATCTAAAAACATCTACTTTTTGCTAAATTATTTTGAAATTTTTCGAAAAAATTTTTGTCAAAATGTTTTTGGAAGCAATGTTGAGTGTACATGGAAACTCAACATACACTAATGCATCATTTTTCAAACGATCATAACTAATTTTTGTATTAAGCGTTTTTCAATGTAGTATAGTGCATTCGATGCGGATTTTCAAGCTGCGTCGATCTGTGTTATCAGATTTGCGCTAGCTTAACAATGCACCGAGATATCAACTGATATAAGTTCACACTTATATCCTCGATTTTCACCCTGAAGAATTAATTTTTTCGTTGAATAACATCGTCCATCGTCTTTGCCTTGAAAAATGGAATCTAAAAACATCTACTTTTTGCTAAATTATTTTGAAATTTTTCGAAAAAATTTTTGTCAAAATGTTTTTGGAAGCAATGTTGAGTGTACATGGAAACTCAACATACACTAATGCATCATTTTTCAAACGATCATAACTAATTTTTGTATTAAGCTTTTCTCAATGTAGTATAGTGCATTCGATGCGGATTTTTAAGCTGCGTCGATCTGTGTTATCAGATTTGCGCTAGCTTAAAAATGCACCGAGATATCAACTGATATAAGTTCACACTTATATCCTCGATTTTCACCCTGAAGAATTAATTTTTTCGTTGAATAACATCGTCCATCGTCTTTGCCTTGAAAAATGGAATCTAAAAACATCTACTTTTTGCTAAATTATTTTGAAATTTTTCGAAAAAATTTTTGTCAAAATGTTTTTGGAAGCAATGTTGAGTGTACATGGAAACTCAACATACACTAATGCATCATTTTTCAAACGATCATAACTAATTTTTGTATTAAGCGTTTCTCAATGTAGTATAGTGCATTCGATGCGGATTTTTAAGCTGCGTCGATCTGTGTTATCAGATTTGCGCTAGCTTAAAAATGCACCGAGATATCAACTGATATAAGTTCACACTTATATCCTCGATTTTCACCCTGAAGAATTAATTTTTTCGTTGAATAACATTGTCCATCGTCTTTGCCTTGAAAAAAGGAATCTAAAAACATCTACTTTTTGCTAAATTATTTTGAAATTTTTCGAAAAAATTTTTGTCAAAATGTTTTTGGAAGCAATGTTGAGTGTACATGGAAACTCAACATACACTAATGCATCATTTTTCAAACGATCATAACTAATTTTTGTATTAAGCGTTTTTCAATGTAGTATAGTGCATTCGATGCGGATTTTTAAGCTGCGTCGATCTGTGTTATCAGATTTGCGCTAGCTTAACAATGCACCGAGATATCAACTGATATAAGTTCACACTTATATCCTCGATTTTCACCCTGAAGAATTAATTTTTTCGTAGAATAACATTGTCCATCGTCTTCGCCTTGAAAAATGGAATCTAAAAACATCTACTTTTTGCTAAATTATTTTGAAATTTTTCGAAAAAATTTTTGTCAAAATGTTTTTGGAAGCAATGTTGAGTGTACATGGAAACTCAACATACACTAATGCATCATTTTTCAAACGATTATAACTAATTTTTGTATTAAGCTTTTCTCAATGTAGTATAGTGCATTCGATGCGGATTTTTAAGCTGCGTCGATCTGTGTTATCAGATTTGCGCTAGCTTAAAAATGCACCGAGATATCAACTGATATAAGTTCACACTTATATCCTCGATTTTCACCCTGAAGAATTAATTTTTTCGTTGAATAACATTGTCCATCGTCTTTGCCTTGAAAAATGGAATCTAAAAACATCTACTTTTTGCTAAATTATTTTGAAATTTTTCGAAAAAATTTTTGTCAAAATGTTTTTGGAAGCAATGTTGAGTGTACATGGAAACTCAACATACACTAATGCATCATTTTTCAAACGATCATAACTAATTTTTGTATTAAGCTTTTCTCAATGTAGTATAGTGCATTCGATGCGGATTTTTAAGCTGCGTCGATCTGTGTTATCAGATTTGCGCTAGCTTAAAAATGCACCGAGATATCAACTGATATAAGTTCACACTTATATCCTCGATTTTCACCCTGAAGAATTAATTTTTTCGTTGAATAACATCGTCCATCGTCTTTGCCTTGAAAAATGGAATCTAAAAACATCTACTTTTTGCTAAATTATTTTGAAATTTTTCGAAAAAATTTTTGTCAAAATGTTTTTGGAAGCAATGTTGAGTGTACATGGAAACTCAACATACACTAATGCATCATTTTTCAAACGATCATAACTAATTTTTGTATTAAGCTTTTCTCAATGTAGTATAGTGCATTCGATGCGGATTTTTCAGCTGCGTCGATCTGTGTTATCAGATTTGCGCTAGCTTAAAAATGCACCGAGATATCAACTGATATAAGTTTACACTTATATCCTCGATTTTCACCCTGAAGAATTAATTTTTTCGTTGAATAACATCGTCCATCGTCTTTGCCTTGAAAAATGGAATCTAAAAACATCTACTTTTTGCTAAATTATTTTGAAATTTTTCGAAAAAATTTTTGTCAAAATGTTTTTGGAAGCAATGTTGAGTGTACGTGGAAACTCAACATACACTAATGCATCATTTTTCAAACGATCATAACTAATTTTTGTATTAAGCTTTTCTCAATGTAGTATAGTGCATTCGATGCGGATTTTTAAGCTGCGTCGATCTGTGTTATCAGATTTGCGCTAGCTTAAAAATGCACCGAGACATCAACTGATATAAGTTAACACTTATATCCTCGATTTTCACCCTGAAGAATTAATTTTTTCGTTGAATAACATTGTCCATCGTCTTTGCCTTGAAAAAAGGAATCTAAAAACATCTACTTTTTGCTAAATTATTTTGAAATTTTTCGAAAAAATTTTTGTCAAAATGTTTTTGGAAGCAATGTTGAGTGTACATGGAAACTCAACATACACTAATGCATCATTTTTCAAACGATCATAACTAATTTTTGTATTAAGCGTTTCTCAATGTAGTATAGTGCATTCGATGCGGATTTTTAAGCTGCGTCGATCTGTGTTATCAGATTTGCGCTAGCTTAAAAATGCACCGAGATATCAACTGATATAAGTTTACACTTATATCCTCGATTTTCACCCTGAAGAATTAATTTTTTCGTTGAATAACATCGTCCATCGTCTTTGCCTTGAAAAATGGAATCTAAAAACATCTACTTTTTGCTAAATTATTTTGAAATTTTTCGAAAAAATTTTTGTCAAAATGTTTTTGGAAGCAATGTTGAGTGTACGTGGAAACTCAACATACACTAATGCATCATTTTTCAAACGATCATAACTAATTTTTGTATTAAGCTTTTCTCAATGTAGTATAGTGCATTCGATGCGGATTTTTAAGCTGCGTCGATCTGTGTTATCAGATTTGCGCTAGCTTAAAAATGCACCGAGACATCAACTGATATAAGTTAACACTTATATCCTCGATTTTCACCCTGAAGAATTAATTTTTTCGTTGAATAACATTGTCCATCGTCTTTGCCTTGAAAAAAGGAATCTAAAAACATCTACTTTTTGCTAAATTATTTTGAAATTTTTCGAAAAAATTTTTGTCAAAATGTTTTTGGAAGCAATGTTGAGTGTACATGGAAACTCAACATACACTAATGCATCATTTTTCAAACGATCATAACTAATTTTTGTATTAAGCGTTTCTCAATGTAGTATAGTGCATTCGATGCGGATTTTTAAGCTGCGTCGATCTGTGTTATCAGATTTGCGCTAGCTTAAAAATGCACCGAGATATCAACTGATATAAGTTCACACTTATATCCTCGATTTTCACCCTGAAGAATTAATTTTTTCGTTGAATAACATTGTCCATCGTCTTTGCCTTGAAAAATGGAATCTAAAAACATCTACTTTTTGCTAAATTATTTTGAAATTTTTCGAAAAAATTTTTGTCAAAATGTTTTTGGAAGCAATGTTGAGTTTACATGGAAACTCAACATACACTAATGCATCATTTTTCAAACGATCATAACTAATTTTTGTATTAAGCGTTTCTCAATGTAGTATAGTGCATTCGATGCGGATTTTTAAGCTGCGTCGATCTGTGTTATCAGATTTGCGCTAGCTTAAAAATGCACCGAGATATCAACTGATATAAGTTCACACTTATATCCTCGATTTTCACCCTGAAGAATTAATTTTTTCGTTGAATAACATTGTCCATCGTCTTTGCCTTGAAAAATGGAATCTAAAAACATCTACTTTTTGCTAAATTATTTTGAAATTTTTCGAAAAAATTTTTGTCAAAATGTTTTTGGAAGCAATGTTGAGTTTACATGGAAACTCAACATACACTAATGCATCATTTTTCAAACGATCATAACTAATTTTTGTATTAAGCGTTTCTCAATGTAGTATAGTGCATTCGATGCGGATTTTTAAGCTGCGTCGATCTGTGTTATCAGATTTGCGCTAGCTTAAAAATGCACCGAGATATCAACTGATATAAGTTCACACTTATATCCTCGATTTTCACCCTGAAGAATTAATTTTTTCGTTGAATAACATTGTCCATCGTCTTTGCCTTGAAAAATGGAATCTAAAAACATCTACTTTTTGCTAAATTATTTTGAAATTTTTCGAAAAAATTTTTGTCAAAATGTTTTTGGAAGCAATGTTGAGTTTACATGGAAACTCAACATACACTAATGCATCATTTTTCAAACGATCATAACTAATTTTTGTATTAAGCTTTTCTCAATGTAGAATAGTGCATTCGATGCGGATTTTTAAGCTGCGTCGATCTGTGTTATCAGATTTGCGCTAGCTTAAAAATGCACCGAGATATCAACTGATATAAGTTCACACTTATATCCTCGATTTTCACCCTGAAGAATTAATTTTTTCGTTGAATAACATCGTCCATCGTCTTTGCCTTGAAAAATGGAATCTAAAAACATCTACTTTTTGCTAAATTATTTTGAAATTTTTCGAAAAAATTTTTGTCAAAATGTTTTTGGAAGCAATGTTGAGTGTACATGGAAACTCAACATACACTAATGCATCATTTTTCAAACGATCATAACTAATTTTTGTATTAAGCTTTTCTCAATGTAGTATAGTGCATTCGATGCGGATTTTTAAGCTGCGTCGATCTGTGTTATCAGATTTGCGCTAGCTTAAAAATGCACCGAGATATCAACTGATATAAGTTAACACTTATATCCTCGATTTTCACCCTGAAGAATTAATTTTTTCGTTGAATAACATTGTCCATCGTCTTTGCCTTGAAAAAAGGAATCTAAAAACATCTACTTTTTGCTAAATTATTTTGAAATTTTTCGAAAAAATTTTTGTCAAAATGTTTTTGGAAGCAATGTTGAGTGTACATGGAAACTCAACATACACTAATGCATCATTTTTCAAACGATCATAACTAATTTTTGTATTAAGCGTTTCTCAATGTAGTATAGTGCATTCGATGCGGATTTTTAAGCTGCGTCGATCTGTGTTATCAGATTTGCGCTAGCTTAAAAATGCACCGAGATATCAACTGATATAAGTTCACACTTATATCCTCGATTTTCACCCTGAAGAATTAATTTTTTCGTTGAATAACATCGTCCATCGTCTTTGCCTTGAAAAATGGAATCTAAAAACATCTACTTTTTGCTAAATTATTTTGAAATTTTTCGAAAAAATTTCTGTCAAAATGTTTTTGGAAGCAATGTTGAGTGTACATGGAAACTGAACATACACTAATGCATCATTTTTCAAACGATCATAACTAATTTTTGTATTAAGCGTTTCTCAATGTAGTATAGTGCATTCGATGCGGATTTTTAAGCTGCGTCGATCTGTGTTATCAGATTTGCGCTAGCTTAAAAATGCACCGAGATATCAACTGATATAAGTTTACACTTATATCCTCGATTTTCACCCTGAAGAATTAATTTTTTCGTTGAATAACATCGTCCATCGTCTTTGCCTTGAAAAATGGAATCTAAAAACATCTACTTTTTGCTAAATTATTTTGAAATTTTTCGAAAAAATTTTTGTCAAAATGTTTTTGGAAGCAATGTTGAGTGTACGTGGAAACTCAACATACACTAATGCATCATTTTTCAAACGATCATAACTAATTTTTGTATTAAGCTTTTCTCAATGTAGTATAGTGCATTCGATGCGGATTTTTAAGCTGCGTCGATCTGTGTTATCAGATTTGCGCTAGCTTAAAAATGCACCGAGACATCAACTGATATAAGTTAACACTTATATCCTCGATTTTCACCCTGAAGAATTAATTTTTTCGTTGAATAACATTGTCCATCGTCTTTGCCTTGAAAAAAGGAATCTAAAAACATCTACTTTTTGCTAAATTATTTTGAAATTTTTCGAAAAAATTTTTGTCAAAATGTTTTTGGAAGCAATGTTGAGTGTACATGGAAACTCAACATACACTAATGCATCATTTTTCAAACGATCATAACTAATTTTTGTATTAAGCGTTTCTCAATGTAGTATAGTGCATTCGATGCGGATTTTTAAGCTGCGTCGATCTGTGTTATCAGATTTGCGCTAGCTTAAAAATGCACCGAGATATCAACTGATATAAGTTCACACTTATATCCTCGATTTTCACCCTGAAGAATTAATTTTTTCGTTGAATAACATCGTCCATCGTCTTTGCCTCGAAAAATGGAATCTAAAAACATCTACTTTTTGCTAAATTATTTTGAAATTTTTCGAAAAAATTTTTGTCAAAATGTTTTTGGAAGCAATGTTGAGTGTACATGGAAACTGAACATACACTAATGCATCATTTTTCAAACGATCATAACTAATTTTTGTATTAAGCGTTTCTCAATGTAGTATAGTGCATTCGATGCGGATTTTTAAGCTGCGTCGATCTGTGTTATCAGATTTGCGCTAGCTTAAAAATGCACCGAGATATCAACTGATATAAGTTCACACTTATATCCTCGATTTTCACCCTGAAGAATTAATTTTTTCGTTGAATAACATTGTCCATCGTCTTTGCCTTGAAAAATGGAATCTAAAAACATCTACTTTTTGCTAAATTATTTTGAAATTTTTCGAAAAAATTTTTGTCAAAATGTTTTTGGAAGCAATGTTGAGTTTACATGGAAACTCAACATACACTAATGCATCATTTTTCAAACGATCATAACTAATTTTTGTATTAAGCTTTTCTCAATGTAGAATAGTGCATTCGATGCGGATTTTTAAGCTGCGTCGATCTGTGTTATCAGATTTGCGCTAGCTTAAAAATGCACCGAGATATCAACTGATATAAGTTCACACTTATATCCTCGATTTTCACCCTGAAGAATTAATTTTTTCGTTGAATAACATCGTCCATCGTCTTTGCCTTGAAAAATGGAATCTAAAAACATCTACTTTTTGCTAAATTATTTTGAAATTTTTCGAAAAAATTTTTGTCAAAATGTTTTTGGAAGCAATGTTGAGTGTACATGGAAACTCAACATACACTAATGCATCATTTTTCAAACGATCATAACTAATTTTTGTATTAAGCTTTTCTCAATGTAGTATAGTGCATTCGATGCGGATTTTTAAGCTGCGTCGATCTGTGTTATCAGATTTGCGCTAGCTTAAAAATGCACCGAGATATCAACTGATATAAGTTCACACTTATATCCTCGATTTTCACCCTGAAGAATTAATTTTTTCGTTGAATAACATCGTCCATCGTCTTTGCCTTGAAAAATGGAATCTAAAAACATCAACTTTTTGCTAAATTATTTTGAAATTTTTCGAAAAAATTTTTGTCAAAATGTTTTTGGAAGCAATGTTGAGTGTACATGGAAACTCAACATACACTAATGCATCATTTTTCAAACGATCATAACTAATTTTTGTATTAAGCGTTTCTCAATGTAGTATAGTGCATTCGATGCGGATTTTTAAGCTGCGTCGATCTGTGTTATCAGATTTGCGCTAGCTTAAAAATGCACCGAGATATCAACTGATATAAGTTCACACTTATATCCTCGATTTTCACCCTGAAGAATTAATTTTTTCGTTCAATAACATTGTCCATCGTCTTTGCCTTGAAAAATGGAATCTAAAAACATCTACTTTTTGCTAAATTATTTTGAAATTTTTCGAAAAAATTTTTGTCAAAATGTTTTTGGAAGCAATGTTGAGTTTACATGGAAACTCAACATACACTAATGCATCATTTTTCAAACGATCATAACTAATTTTTGTATTAAGCTTTTCTCAATGTAGAATAGTGCATTCGATGCGGATTTTTAAGCTGCGTCGATCTGTGTTATCAGATTTGCGCTAGCTTAAAAATGCACCGAGATATCAACTGATATAAGTTCACACTTATATCCTCGATTTTCACCCTGAAGAATTAATTTTTTCGTTGAATAACATCGTCCATCGTCTTTGCCTTGAAAAATGGAATCTAAAAACATCTACTTTTTGCTAAATTATTTTGAAATTTTTCGAAAAAATTTTTGTCAAAATGTTTTTGGAAGCAATGTTGAGTGTACATGGAAACTCAACATACACTAATGCATCATTTTTCAAACGATCATAACTAATTTTTGTATTAAGCTTTTCTCAATGTAGTATAGTGCATTCGATGCGGATTTTTAAGCTGCGTCGATCTGTGTTATCAGATTTGCGCTAGCTTAAAAATGCACCGAGATATCAACTGATATAAGTTAACACTTATATCCTCGATTTTCACCCTGAAGAATTAATTTTTTCGTTGAATAACATTGTCCATCGTCTTTGCCTTGAAAAAAGGAATCTAAAAACATCTACTTTTTGCTAAATTATTTTGAAATTTTTCGAAAAAATTTTTGTCAAAATGTTTTTGGAAGCAATGTTGAGTGTACATGGAAACTCAACATACACTAATGCATCATTTTTCAAACGATCATAACTAATTTTTGTATTAAGCTTTTCTCAATGTAGTATAGTGCATTCGATGCGGATTTTTAAGCTGCGTCGATCTGTGTTATCAGATTTGCGCTAGCTTAAAAATGCACCGAGATATCAACTGATATAAGTTCACACTTATATCCTCGATTTTCACCCTGAAGAATTAATTTTTTCGTTGAATAACATCGTCCATCGTCTTTGCCTTGAAAAATGGAATCTAAAAACATCTACTTTTTGCTAAATTATTTTGAAATTTTTCGAAAAAATTTTTGTCAAAATGTTTTTGGAAGCAATGTTGAGTGTACATGGAAACTGAACATACACTAATGCATCATTTTTCAAACGATCATAACTAATTTTTGTATTAAGCGTTTCTCAATGTAGTATAGTGCATTCGATGCGGATTTTTAAGCTGCGTCGATCTGTGTTATCAGATTTGCGCTAGCTTAAAAATGCACCGAGATATCAACTGATATAAGTTCACACTTATATCCTCGATTTTCACCCTGAAGAATTAATTTTTTCGTTGAATAACATTGTCCATCGTCTTTGCCTTGAAAAATGGAATCTAAAAACATCTACTTTTTGCTAAATTATTTTGAAATTTTTCGAAAAAATTTTTGTCAAAATGTTTTTGGAAGCAATGTTGAGTTTACATGGAAACTCAACATACACTAATGCATCATTTTTCAAACGATCATAACTAATTTTTGTATTAAGCTTTTCTCAATGTAGTATAGTGCATTCGATGCGGATTTTTAAGCTGCGTCGATCTGTGTTATCAGATTTGCGCTAGCTTAAAAATGCACCGAGATATCAACTGATATAAGTTCACACTTATATCCTCGATTTTCACCCTGAAGAATTAATTTTTTCGTTGAATAACATCGTCCATCGTCTTTGCCTTGAAAAATGGAATCTAAAAACATCTACTTTTTGCTAAATTATTTTGAAATTTTTCGAAAAAATTTTTGTCAAAATGTTTTTGGAAGCAATGTTGAGTGTACATGGAAACTCAACATACACTAATGCATCATTTTTCAAACGATCATAACTAATTTTTGTATTAAGCTTTTCTCAATGTAGTATAGTGCATTCGATGCGGATTTTTAAGCTGCGTCGATCTGTGTTATCAGATTTGCGCTAGCTTAAAAATGCACCGAGATATCAACTGATATAAGTTCACACTTATATCCTCGATTTTCACCCTGAAGAATTAATTTTTTCGTTGAATAACATCGTCCATCGTCTTTGCCTTGAAAAATGGAATCTAAAAACATCTACTTTTTGCTAAATTATTTTGAAATTTTTCGAAAAAATTTTTGTCAAAATGTTTTTGGAAGCAATGTTGAGTGTACATGGAAACTCAACATACACTAATGCATCATTTTTCAAACGATCATAACTAATTTTTGTATTAAGCGTTTCTCAATGTAGTATAGTGCATTCGATGCGGATTTTTAAGCTGCGTCGATCTGTGTTATCAGATTTGCGCTAGCTTAAAAATGCACCGAGATATCAACTGATATAAGTTGACACTTATATCCTCGATTTTCACCCTGAAGAATTAATTTTTTCGTTGAATAACATTGTCCATCGTCTTTGCCTTGAAAAAAGGAATCTAAAAACATCTACTTTTTGCTAAATTATTTTGAAATTTTTCGAAAAAATTTTTGTCAAAATGTTTTTGGAAGCAATGTTGAGTGTACATGGAAACTCAACATACACTAATGCATCATTTTTCAAACGATCATAACTAATTTTTGTATTAAGCGTTTTTCAATGTAGTATAGTGCATTCGATGCGGATTTTTAAGCTGCGTCGATCTGTGTTATCAGATTTGCGCTAGCTTAACAATGCACCGAGATATCAACTGATATAAGTTCACACTTATATCCTCGATTTTCACCCTGAAGAATTAATTTTTTCGTTGAATAACATTGTCCATCGTCTTTGCCTTGAAAAATGGAATCTAAAAACATCTACTTTTTGCTAAATTATTTTGAAATTTTTCGAAAAAATTTTTGTCAAAATGTTTTTGGAAGCAATGTTGAGTGTACATGGAAACTCAACATACACTAATGCATCATTTTTCAAACGATCATAACTAATTTTTGTATTAAGCGTTTCTCAATGTAGTATAGTGCATTCGATGCGGATTTTTAAGCTGCGTCGATCTGTGTTATCAGATTTGCGCTAGCTTAAAAATGCACCGAGATATCAACTGATATAAGTTCACACTTATATCCTCGATTTTCACCCTGAAGAATTAATTTTTTCGTTGAATAACATCGTCCATCGTCTTTGCCTTGAAAAATGGAATCTAAAAACATCTACTTTTTGCTAAATTATTTTGAAATTTTTCGAAAAAATTTTTGTCAAAATGTTTTTGGAAGCAATGTTGAGTGTACATGGAAACTCAACATACACTAATGCATCATTTTTCAAACGATCATAACTAATTTTTGTATTAAGCGTTTCTCAATGTAGTATAGTGCATTCGATGCGGATTTTTAAGCTGCGTCGATCTGTGTTATCAGATTTGCGCTAGCTTAAAAATGCACCGAGATATCAACTGATATAAGTTGACACTTATATCCTCGATTTTCACCCTGAAGAATTAATTTTTTCGTTGAATAACATTGTCCATCGTCTTTGCCTTGAAAAAAGGAATCTAAAAACATCTACTTTTTGCTAAATTATTTTGAAATTTTTCGAAAAAATTTTTGTCAAAATGTTTTTGGAAGCAATGTTGAGTGTACATGGAAACTCAACATACACTAATGCATCATTTTTCAAACGATCATAACTAATTTTTGTATTAAGCGTTTCTCAATGTAGTATAGTGCATTCGATGCGGATTTTTAAGCTGCGTCGATCTGTGTTATCAGATTTGCGCTAGCTTAAAAATGCACCGAGATATCAACTGATATAAGTTCACACTTATATCCTCGATTTTCACCCTGAAGAATTAATTTTTTCGTTGAATAACATCGTCCATCGTCTTTGCCTTGAAAAATGGAATCTAAAAACATCTACTTTTTGCTAAATTATTTTGAAATTTTTCGAAAAAATTTTTGTCAAAATGTTTTTGGAAGCAATGTTGAGTGTACATGGAAACTCAACATACACTAATGCATCATTTTTCAAACGATCATAACTAATTTTTGTATTAAGCGTTTCTCAATGTAGTATAGTGCATTCGATGCGGATTTTTAAGCTGCGTCGATCTGTGTTATCAGATTTGCGCTAGCTTAAAAATGCACCGAGATATCAACTGATATAAGTTGACACTTATATCCTCGATTTTCACCCTGAAGAATTAATTTTTTCGTTGAATAACATTGTCCATCGTCTTTGCCTTGAAAAAAGGAATCTAAAAACATCTACTTTTTGCTAAATTATTTTGAAATTTTTCGAAAAAATTTTTGTCAAAATGTTTTTGGAAGCAATGTTGAGTGTACATGGAAACTCAACATACACTAATGCATCATTTTTCAAACGATCATAACTAATTTTTGTATTAAGCGTTTTTCAATGTAGTATAGTGCATTCGATGCGGATTTTTAAGCTGCGTCGATCTGTGTTATCAGATTTGCGCTAGCTTAACAATGCACCGAGATATCAACTGATATAAGTTCACACTTATATCCTCGATTTTCACCCTGAAGAATTAATTTTTTCGTTGAATAACATCGTCCATCGTCTTTGCCTTGAAAAATGGAATCTAAAAACATCTACTTTTTGCTAAATTATTTTGAAATTTTTCGAAAAAATTTTTGTCAAAATGTTTTTGGAAGCAATGTTGAGTGTACATGGAAACGCAACATACACTAATGCATCATTTTTCAAACGATTATAACTAATTTTTGTATTAAGCTTTTCTCAATGTAGTATAGTGCATTCGATGCGGATTTTTAAGCTGCGTCGATCTGTGTTATCAGATTTGCGCTAGCTTAAAAATGCACCGAGATATCAACTGATATAAGTTCACACTTATATCCTCGATTTTCACCCTGAAGAATTAATTTTTTCGTTGAATAACATTGTCCATCGTCTTTGCCTTGAAAAATGGAATCTAAAAACATCTACTTTTTGCTAAATTATTTTGAAATTTTTCGAAAAAATTTTTGTCAAAATGTTTTTGGAAGCAATGTTGAGTGTACATGGAAACTCAACATACACTAATGCATCATTTTTCAAACGATCATAACTAATTTTTGTATTAAGCTTTTCTCAATGTAGTATAGTGCATTCGATGCGGATTTTTAAGCTGCGTCGATCTGTGTTATCAGATTTGCGCTAGCTTAAAAATGCACCGAGATATCAACTGATATAAGTTCACACTTATATCCTCGATTTTCACCCTGAAGAATTAATTTTTTCGTTGAATAACATCGTCCATCGTCTTTGCCTTGAAAAATGGAATATAAAAACATCTACTTTTTGCTAAATTATTTTGAAATTTTTCGAAAAAATTTTTGTCAAAATGTTTTTGGAAGCAATGTTGAGTGTACATGGAAACTCAACATACACTAATGCATCATTTTTCAAACGATCATAACTAATTTTTGTATTAAGCTTTTCTCAATGTAGTATAGTGCATTCGATGCGGATTTTTAAGCTGCGTCGATCTGTGTTATCAGATTTGCGCTAGCTTAAAAATGCACCGAGATATCAACTGATATAAGTTCACACTTATATCCTCGATTTTCACCCTGAAGAATTAATTTTTTCGTTGAATAACATCGTCCATCGTCTTTGCCTTGAAAAATGGAATCTAAAAACATCTACTTTTTGCTAAATTATTTTGAAATTTTTCGAAAAAATTTTTGTCAAAATGTTTTTGGAAGCAATGTTGAGTGTACATGGAAACTCAACATACACTAATGCATCATTTTTCAAACGATCATAACTAATTTTTGTATTAAGCTTTTCTCAATGTAGTATAGTGCATTCGATGCGGATTTTTAAGCTGCGTCGATCTGTGTTATCAGATTTGCGCTAGCTTAAAAATGCACCGAGATATCAACTGATATAAGTTCACACTTATATCCTCGATTTTCACCCTGAAGAATTAATTTTTTCGTTGAATAACATTGTCCATCGTCTTTGCCTTGAAAAAAGGAATCTAAAAACATCTACTTTTTGCTAAATTATTTTGAAATTTTTCGAAAAAATTTTTGTCAAAATGTTTTTGGAAGCAATGTTGAGTGTACATGGAAACTCAACATACACTAATGCATCATTTTTCAAACGATCATAACTAATTTTTGTATTAAGCGTTTTTCAATGTAGTATAGTGCATTCGATGCGGATTTTTAAGCTGCGTCGATCTGTGTTATCAGATTTGCGCTAGCTTAACAATGCACCGAGATATCAACTGATATAAGTTCACACTTATATCCTCGATTTTCACCCTGAAGAATTAATTTTTTCGTTGAATAACATCGTCCATCGTCTTTGCCTTGAAAAATGGAATCTAAAAACATCTACTTTTTGCTAAATTATTTTGAAATTTTTCGAAAAAATTTTTGTCAAAATGTTTTTGGAAGCAATGTTGAGTGTACATGGAAACGCAACATACACTAATGCATCATTTTTCAAACGATTATAACTAATTTTTGTATTAAGCTTTTCTCAATGTAGTATAGTGCATTCGATGCGGAT
This sequence comes from Auanema rhodensis, assembly GCA_964057225.1. Classification (NCBI taxonomy): domain Eukaryota; kingdom Metazoa; phylum Nematoda; class Chromadorea; order Rhabditida; family Rhabditidae; genus Auanema; species Auanema rhodense. The sequence goes on from OZ059895.1 coordinate 1,862,899, forward strand.
TTTTAAGCTGCGTCGATCTGTGTTATCAGATTTGCGCTAGCTTAAAAATGCACCGAGATATCAACTGATATAAGTTCACACTTATATCCTCGATTTTCACCCTGAAGAATTAATTTTTTCGTTGAATAACATTGTCCATCGTCTTTGCCTTGAAAAATGGAATCTAAAAACATCTACTTTTTGCTAAATTATTTTGAAATTTTTCGAAAAAATTTTTGTCAAAATGTTTTTGGAAGCAATGTTGAGTGTACATGGAAACTCAACATACACTAATGCATCATTTTTCAAACGATCATAACTAATTTTTGTATTAAGTTTTTCTCAATGTAGTATAGTGCATTCGATGCGGATTTTTAAGCTGCGTCGATCTGTGTTATCAGATTTGCGCTAGCTTAAAAATGCACCGAGATATCAACTGATATAAGTTCACACTTATATCCTCGATTTTCACCCTGAAGAATTAATTTTTTCGTTGAATAACATCGTCCATCGTCTTTGCCTTGAAAAATGGAATCTAAAAACATCTACTTTTTGCTAAATTATCTTGAAATTTTTCGAAAAAATTTTTGTCAAAATGTTTTTGGAAGCAATGTTGAGTGTACATGGAAACTCAACATACACTAATGCATCATTTTTCAAACGATCATAACTAATTTTTGTATTAAGCGTTTCTCAATGTAGTATAGTGCATTCGATGCGGATTTTTAAGCTGCGTCGATCTGTGTTATCAGATTTGCGCTAGCTTAAAAATGCACCGAGATATCAACTGATATAAGTTCACACTTATATCCTCGATTTTCACCCTGAAGAATTAATTTTTTCGTTGAATAACATTGTCCATCGTCTTTGCCTTGAAAAATGGAATCTAAAAACATCTACTTTTTGCTAAATTATTTTGAAATTTTTCGAAAAAATTTTTGTCAAAATGTTTTTGGAAGCAATGTTGAGTGTACATGGAAACTCAACATACACTAATGCATCATTTTTCAAACGATCATAACTAATTTTTGTATTAAGCGTTTCTCAATGTAGTATAGTGCATTCGATGCGGATTTTTAAGCTGCGTCGATCTGTGTTATCAGATTTGCGCTAGCTTAAAAATGCACCGAGATATCAACTGATATAAGTTCACACTTATATCCTCGATTTTCACCCTGAAGAATTAATTTTTTCGTTGAATAACATCGTCCATCGTCTTTGCCTTGAAAAATGGAATCTAAAAACATCTACTTTTTGCTAAATTATTTTGAAATTTTTCGAAAAAATTTTTGTCAAAATGTTTTTGGAAGCAATGTTGAGTGTACATGGAAACTCAACATACACTAATGCATCATTTTTCAAACGATCATAACTAATTTTTGTATTAAGCGTTTCTCAATGTAGTATAGTGCATTCGATGCGGATTTTTAAGCTGCGTCGATCTGTGTTATCAGATTTGCGCTAGCTTAAAAATGCACCGAGATATCAACTGATATAAGTTCACACTTATATCCTCGATTTTCACCCTGAAGAATTAATTTTTTCGTTGAATAACATTGTCCATCGTCTTTGCCTTGAAAAAAGGAATCTAAAAACATCTACTTTTTGCTAAATTATTTTGAAATTTTTCGAAAAAATTTTTGTCAAAATGTTTTTGGAAGCAATGTTGAGTGTACATGGAAACTCAACATACACTAATGCATCATTTTTCAAACGATCATAACTAATTTTTGTATTAAGCTTTTCTCAATGTAGTATAGTGCATTCGATGCGGATTTTTAAGCTGCGTCGATCTGTGTTATCAGATTTGCGCTAGCTTAAAAATGCACCGAGATATCAACTGATATAAGTTCACACTTATATCCTCGATTTTCACCCTGAAGAATTAATTTTTTCGTTGAATAACATTGTCCATCGTCTTTGCCTTGAAAAATGGAATCTAAAAACATCTACTTTTTGCTAAATTATTTTGAAATTTTTCGAAAAAATTTTTGTCAAAATGTTTTTGGAAGCAATGTTGAGTGTACATGGAAACTCAACATACACTAATGCATCATTTTTCAAACGATCATAACTAATTTTTGTATTAAGCTTTTCTCAATGTAGTATAGTGCATTCGATGCGGATTTTTAAGCTGCGTCGATCTGTGTTATCAGATTTGCGCTAGCTTAAAAATGCACCGAGATATCAACTGATATAAGTTCACACTTATATCCTCGATTTTCACCCTGAAGAATTAATTTTTTCGTTGAATAACATCGTCCATCGTCTTTGCCTTGAAAAATGGAATCTAAAAACATCTACTTTTTGCTAAATTATTTTGAAATTTTTCGAAAAAATTTTTGTCAAAATGTTTTTGGAAGCAATGTTGAGTGTACATGGAAACTCAACATACACTAATGCATCATTTTTCAAACGATCATAACTAATTTTTGTATTAAGCTTTTCTCAATGTAGTATAGTGCATTCGATGCGGATTTTTAAGCTGCGTCGATCTGTGTTATCAGATTTGCGCTAGCTTAAAAATGCACCGAGATATCAACTGATATAAGTTTACACTTATATCCTCGATTTTCACCCTGAAGAATTAATTTTTTCGTTGAATAACATCGTCCATCGTCTTTGCCTTGAAAAATGGAATCTAAAAACATCTACTTTTTGCTAAATTATTTTGAAATTTTTCGAAAAAATTTTTGTCAAAATGTTTTTGGAAGCAATGTTGAGTGTACGTGGAAACTCAACATACACTAATGCATCATTTTTCAAACGATCATAACTAATTTTTGTATTAAGCGTTTCTCAATGTAGTATAGTGCATTCGATGCGGATTTTTAAGCTGCGTCGATCTGTGTTATCAGATTTGCGCTAGCTTAAAAATGCACCGAGATATCAACTGATATAAGTTCACACTTATATCCTCGATTTTCACCCTGAAGAATTAATTTTTTCGTTGAATAACATTGTCCATCGTCTTTGCCTTGAAAAATGGAATCTAAAAACATCTACTTTTTGCTAAATTATCTTGAAATTTTTCGAAAAAATTTTTGTCAAAATGTTTTTGGAAGCAATGTTGAGTGTACATGGAAACTCAACATACACTAATGCATCATTTTTCAAACGATCATAACTAATTTTTGTATTAAGCGTTTCTCAATGTAGTATAGTGCATTCGATGCGGATTTTTAAGCTGCGTCGATCTGTGTTATCAGATTTGCGCTAGCTTAAAAATGCACCGAGATATCAACTGATATAAGTTCACACTTATATCCTCGATTTTCACCCTGAAGAATTAATTTTTTCGTTGAATAACATCGTCCATCGTCTTTGCCTTGAAAAATGGAATCTAAAAACATCTACTTTTTGCTAAATTATTTTGAAATTTTTCGAAAAAATTTTTGTCAAAATGTTTTTGGAAGCAATGTTGAGTGTACATGGAAACTCAACATACACTAATGCATCATTTTTCAAACGATCATAACTAATTTTTGTATTAAGCGTTTCTCAATGTAGTATAGTGCATTCGATGCGGATTTTTAAGCTGCGTCGATCTGTGTTATCAGATTTGCGCTAGCTTAAAAATGCACCGAGATATCAACTGATATAAGTTCACACTTATATCCTCGATTTTCACCCTGAAGAATTAATTTTTTCGTTGAATAACATTGTCCATCGTCTTTGCCTTGAAAAAAGGAATCTAAAAACATCTACTTTTTGCTAAATTATTTTGAAATTTTTCGAAAAAATTTTTGTCAAAATGTTTTTGGAAGCAATGTTGAGTGTACGTGGAAACTCAACATACACTAATGCATCATTTTTCAAACGATCATAACTAATTTTTGTATTAAGCTTTTCTCAATGTAGTATAGTGCATTCGATGCGGATTTTTAAGCTGCGTCGATCTGTGTTATCAGATTTGCGCTAGCTTAAAAATGCACCGAGATATCAACTGATATAAGTTAACACTTATATCCTCGATTTTCACCCTGAAGAATTAATTTTTTCGTTGAATAACATTGTCCATCGTCTTTGCCTTGAAAAAAGGAATCTAAAAACATCTACTTTTTGCTAAATTATTTTGAAATTTTTCGAAAAAATTTTTGTCAAAATGTTTTTGGAAGCAATGTTGAGTGTACATGGAAACTCAACATACACTAATGCATCATTTTTCAAACGATCATAACTAATTTTTGTATTAAGCGTTTCTCAATGTAGTATAGTGCATTCGATGCGGATTTTTAAGCTGCGTCGATCTGTGTTATCAGATTTGCGCTAGCTTAAAAATGCACCGAGATATCAACTGATATAAGTTCACACTTATATCCTCGATTTTCACCCTGAAGAATTAATTTTTTCGTTGAATAACATCGTCCATCGTCTTTGCCTTGAAAAATGGAATCTAAAAACATCAACTTTTTGCTAAATTATTTTGAAATTTTTCGAAAAAATTTTTGTCAAAATGTTTTTGGAAGCAATGTTGAGTGTACATGGAAACTCAACATACACTAATGCATCATTTTTCAAACGATCATAACTAATTTTTGTATTAAGCGTTTCTCAATGTAGTATAGTGCATTCGATGCGGATTTTTAAGCTGCGTCGATCTGTGTTATCAGATTTGCGCTAGCTTAAAAATGCACCGAGATATCAACTGATATAAGTTCACACTTATATCCTCGATTTTCACCCTGAAGAATTAATTTTTTCGTTGAATAACATTGTACATCGTCTTTGCCTTGAAAAATGGAATCTAAAAACATCTACTTTTTGCTAAATTATTTTGAAATTTTTCGAAAAAATTTTTGTCAAAATGTTTTTGGAAGCAATGTTGAGTGTACATGGAAACTCAACATACACTAATGCATCATTTTTCAAACGATCATAACTAATTTTTGTATTAAGCGTTTCTCAATGTAGTATAGTGCATTCGATGCGGATTTTTAAGCTGCGTCGATCTGTGTTATCAGATTTGCGCTAGCTTAAAAATGCACCGAGATATCAACTGATATAAGTTCACACTTATATCCTCGATTTTCACCCTGAAGAATTAATTTTTTCGTTGAATAACATCGTCCATCGTCTTTGCCTTGAAAAATGGAATCTAAAAACATCAACTTTTTGCTAAATTATTTTGAAATTTTTCGAAAAAATTTTTGTCAAAATGTTTTTGGAAGCAATGTTGAGTGTACATGGAAACTCAACATACACTAATGCATCATTTTTCAAACGATCATAACTAATTTTTGTATTAAGCGTTTCTCAATGTAGTATAGTGCATTCGATGCGGATTTTTAAGCTGCGTCGATCTGTGTTATCAGATTTGCGCTAGCTTAAAAATGCACCGAGATATCAACTGATATAAGTTCACACTTATATCCTCGATTTTCACCCTGAAGAATTAATTTTTTCGTTGAATAACATTGTCCATCGTCTTTGCCTTGAAAAATGGAATCTAAAAACATCTACTTTTTGCTAAATTATTTTGAAATTTTTCGAAAAAATTTTTGTCAAAATGTTTTTGGAAGCAATGTTGAGTGTACATGGAAACTCAACATACACTAATGCATCATTTTTCAAACGATCATAACTAATTTTTGTATTAAGCGTTTCTCAATGTAGTATAGTGCATTCGATGCGGATTTTTAAGCTGCGTCGATCTGTGTTATCAGATTTGCGCTAGCTTAAAAACGCACCGAGATATCAACTGATATAAGTTCACACTTATATCCTCGATTTTCACCCTGAAGAATTAATTTTTTCGTTGAATAACATCGTCCATTGTCTTTGCCTTGAAAAATGGAATCTAAAAACATCTACTTTTTGCTAAATTATTTTGAAATTTTTCGAAAAAATTTTTGTCAAAATGTTTTTGGAAGCAATGTTGAGTGTACATGGAAACTCAACATACACTAATGCATCATTTTTCAAACGATCATAACTAATTTTTGTATTAAGCGTTTCTCAATGTAGTATAGTGCATTCGATGCGGATTTTTAAGCTGCGTCGATCTGTGTTATCAGATTTGCGCTAGCTTAAAAATGCACCGAGATATCAACTGATATAAGTTCACACTTATATCCTCGATTTTCACCCTGAAGAATTAATTTTTTCGTTGAATAACATTGTCCATCGTCTTTGCCTTGAAAAAAGGAATCTAAAAACATCTACTTTTTGCTAAATTATTTTGAAATTTTTCGAAAAAATTTTTGTCAAAATGTTTTTGGAAGCAATGTTGAGTGTACATGGAAACTCAACATACACTAATGCATCATTTTTCAAACGATCATAACTAATTTTTGTATTAAGCGTTTTTCAATGTAGTATAGTGCATTCGATGCGGATTTTTAAGCTGCGTCGATCTGTGTTATCAGATTTGCGCTAGCTTAACAATGCACCGAGATATCAACTGATATAAGTTCACACTTATATCCTCGATTTTCACCCTGAAGAATTAATTTTTTCGTTGAATAACATTGTCCATCGTCTTTGCCTTGAAAAATGGAATCTAAAAACATCTACTTTTTGCTAAATTATTTTGAAATTTTTCGAAAAAATTTTTGTCAAAATGTTTTTGGAAGCAATGTTGAGTGTACATGGAAACTCAACATACACTAATGCATCATTTTTCAAACGATTATAACTAATTTTTGTATTAAGCTTTTCTCAATGTAGTAAAGTGCATTCGATGCGGATTTTTAAGCTGCGTCGATCTGTGTTATCAGATTTGCGCTAGCTTAAAAATGCACCGAGATATCAACTGATATAAGTTCACACTTATATCCTCGATTTTCACCCTGAAGAATTAATTTTTTCGTTGAATAACATTGTCCATCGTCTTTGCCTTGAAAAATGGAATCTAAAAACATCTACTTTTTGCTAAATTATTTTGAAATTTTTCGAAAAAATTTTTGTCAAAATGTTTTTGGAAGCAATGTTGAGTGTACATGGAAACTCAACATACACTAATGCATCATTTTTCAAACGATCATAACTAATTTTTGTATTAAGCTTTTCTCAATGTAGTAAAGTGCATTCGATGCGGATTTTTAAGCTGCGTCGATCTGTGTTATCAGATTTGCGCTAGCTTAAAAATGCACCGAGATATCAACTGATATAAGTTTACACTTATATCCTCGATTTTCACCCTGAAGAATTAATTTTTTCGTTGAATAACATCGTCCATCGTCTTTGCCTTGAAAAATGGAATCTAAAAACATCTACTTTTTGCTAAATTATTTTGAAATTTTTCGAAAAAATTTTTGTCAAAATGTTTTTGGAAGCAATGTTGAGTGTACGTGGAAACTCAACATACACTAATGCATCATTTTTCAAACGATCATAACTAATTTTTGTATTAAGCTTTTCTTAATGTAGTATAGTGCATTCGATGCGGATTTTTAAGCTGCGTCGATCTGTGTTATCAGATTTGCGCTAGCTTAAAAATGCACCGAGATATCAACTGATATAAGTTCACACTTATATCCTCGATTTTCACCCTGAAGAATTAATTTTTTCGTTGAATAACATCGTCCATCGTCTTTGCCTTGAAAAATGGAATCTAAAAACATCTACTTTTTGCTAAATTATTTTGAAATTTTTCGAAAAAATTTTTGTCAAAATGTTTTTGGAAGCAATGTTGAGTGTACATGGAAACTCAACATACACTAATGCATCATTTTTCAAACGATCATAACTAATTTTTGTATTAAGCTTTTCTCAATGTAGTATAGTGCATTCGATGCGGATTTTTAAGCTGCGTCGATCTGTGTTATCAGATTTGCGCTAGCTTAAAAATGCACCGAGATATCAACTGATATAAGTTTACACTTATATCCTCGATTTTCACCCTGAAGAATTAATTTTTTCGTTGAATAACATCGTCCATCGTCTTTGCCTTGAAAAATGGAATCTAAAAACATCTACTTTTTGCTAAATTATTTTGAAATTTTTCGAAAAAATTTTTGTCAAAATGTTTTTGGAAGCAATGTTGAGTGTACGTGGAAACTCAACATACACTAATGCATCATTTTTCAAACGATCATAACTAATTTTTGTATTAAGCTTTTCTCAATGTAGTATAGTGCATTCGATGCGGATTTTTAAGCTGCGTCGATCTGTGTTATCAGATTTGCGCTAGCTTAAAAATGCACCGAGATATCAACTGATATAAGTTCACACTTATATCCTCGATTTTCACCCTGAAGAATTAATTTTTTCGTTGAACAACATTGTCCATCGTCTTTGCCTTGAAAAAAGGAATCTAAAAACATCTACTTTTTGCTAAATTATTTTAGAAATTTTTCGAAAAAATTTTTGTCAAAATGTTTTTGGAAGCAATGTTGAGTGTACATGGAAACTCAACATACACTAATGCATCATTTTTCAAACGATCATAACTAATTTTTGTATTAAGCGTTTCTCAATGTAGTATAGTGCATTCGATGCGGATTTTTAAGCTGCGTCGATCTGTGTTATCAGATTTGCGCTAGCTTAAAAATGCACCGAGATATCAACTGATATAAGTTCACACTTATATCCTCGATTTTCACCCTGAAGAATTAATTTTTTCGTTGAATAACATTGTCCATCGTCTTTGCCTTGAAAAATGGAATCTAAAAACATCTACTTTTTGCTAAATTATTTTGAAATTTTTCGAAAAAATTTTTGTCAAAATGTTTTTGGAAGCAATGTTGAGTGTACATGGAAACTCAACATACACTAATGCATCATTTTTCAAACGATCATAACTAATTTTTGTATTAAGCGTTTCTCAATGTAGTATAGTGCATTCGATGCGGATTTTTAAGCTGCGTCGATCTGTGTTATCAGATTTGCGCTAGCTTAACAATGCACCGAGATATCAACTGATATAAGATCACACTTATATCCTCGATTTTCACCCTGAAGAATTAATTTTTTCGTTGAATAACATTGTCCATCGTCTTTGCCTTGAAAAATGGAATCTAAAAACATCTACTTTTTGCTAAATTATTTTGAAATTTTTCGAAAAAATTTTTGTCAAAATGTTTTTGGAAGCAATGTTGAGTGTACATGGAAACTCAACATACACTAATGCATCATTTTTCAAACGATCATAACTAATTTTTGTATTAAGCTTTTCTCAATGTAGTATAGTGCATTCGATGCGGATTTTTAAGCTGCGTCGATCTGTGTTATCAGATTTGCGCTAGCTTAACAATGCACCGAGATATCAACTGATATAAGATCACACTTATATCCTCGATTTTCACCCTGAAGAATTAATTTTTTCGTTGAATAACATTGTCCATCGTCTTTGCCTTGAAAAATGGAATCTAAAAACATCTACTTTTTGCTAAATTATTTTGAAATTTTTCGAAAAAATTTTTGTCAAAATGTTTTTGGAAGCAATGTTGAGTGTACGTGGAAACTCAACATACACTAATGCATCATTTTTCAAACGATCATAACTAATTTTTGTATTAAGCTTTTCTTAATGTAGTATAGTGCATTCGATGCGGATTTTTAAGCTGCGTCGATCTGTGTTATCAGATTTGCGCTAGCTTAAAAATGCACCGAGATATCAACTGATATAAGTTCACACTTATATCCTCGATTTTCACCCTGAAGAATTAATTTTTTCGTTGAATAACATCGTCCATCGTCTTTGCCTTGAAAAATGGAATCTAAAAACATCTACTTTTTGCTAAATTATTTTGAAATTTTTCGAAAAAATTTTTGTCAAAATGTTTTTGGAAGCAATGTTGAGTGTACATGGAAACTCAACATACACTAATGCATCATTTTTCAAACGATCATAACTAATTTTTGTATTAAGCTTTTCTCAATGTAGTATAGTGCATTCGATGCGGATTTTTAAGCTGCGTCGATCTGTGTTATCAGATTTGCGCTAGCTTAAAAATGCACCGAGATATCAACTGATATAAGTTTACACTTATATCCTCGATTTTCACCCTGAAGAATTAATTTTTTCGTTGAATAACATCGTCCATCGTCTTTGCCTTGAAAAATGGAATCTAAAAACATCTACTTTTTGCTAAATTATTTTGAAATTTTTCGAAAAAATTTTTGTCAAAATGTTTTTGGAAGCAATGTTGAGTGTACGTGGAAACTCAACATACACTAATGCATCATTTTTCAAACGATCATAACTAATTTTTGTATTAAGCTTTTCTCAATGTAGTATAGTGCATTCGATGCGGATTTTTAAGCTGCGTCGATCTGTGTTATCAGATTTGCGCTAGCTTAAAAATGCACCGAGATATCAACTGATATAAGTTCACACTTATATCCTCGATTTTCACCCTGAAGAATTAATTTTTTCGTTGAACAACATTGTCCATCGTCTTTGCCTTGAAAAAAGGAATCTAAAAACATCTACTTTTTGCTAAATTATTTTAGAAATTTTTCGAAAAAATTTTTGTCAAAATGTTTTTGGAAGCAATGTTGAGTGTACATGGAAACTCAACATACACTAATGCATCATTTTTCAAACGATCATAACTAATTTTTGTATTAAGCGTTTCTCAATGTAGTATAGTGCATTCGATGCGGATTTTTAAGCTGCGTCGATCTGTGTTATCAGATTTGCGCTAGCTTAAAAATGCACCGAGATATCAACTGATATAAGTTCACACTTATATCCTCGATTTTCACCCTGAAGAATTAATTTTTTCGTTGAATAACATTGTCCATCGTCTTTGCCTTGAAAAATGGAATCTAAAAACATCTACTTTTTGCTAAATTATTTTGAAATTTTTCGAAAAAATTTTTGTCAAAATGTTTTTGGAAGCAATGTTGAGTGTACATGGAAACTCAACATACACTAATGCATCATTTTTCAAACGATCATAACTAATTTTTGTATTAAGCGTTTCTCAATGTAGTATAGTGCATTCGATGCGGATTTTTAAGCTGCGTCGATCTGTGTTATCAGATTTGCGCTAGCTTAACAATGCACCGAGATATCAACTGATATAAGATCACACTTATATCCTCGATTTTCACCCTGAAGAATTAATTTTTTCGTTGAATAACATTGTCCATCGTCTTTGCCTTGAAAAATGGAATCTAAAAACATCTACTTTTTGCTAAATTATTTTGAAATTTTTCGAAAAAATTTTTGTCAAAATGTTTTTGGAAGCAATGTTGAGTGTACATGGAAACTCAACATACACTAATGCATCATTTTTCAAACGATCATAACTAATTTTTGTATTAAGCTTTTCTCAATGTAGTATAGTGCATTCGATGCGGATTTTTAAGCTGCGTCGATCTGTGTTATCAGATTTGTGCTAGCTTAAAAATGCACCGAGATATCAACTGATATAAGTTCACACTTATATCCTCGATTTTCACCCTGAAGAATTAATTTTTTTGTTGAATAACATCGTCCATCGTCTTTGCCTTGAAAAATGGAATCTAAAAACATCTACTTTTTGCTAAATTATTTTGAAATTTTTCGAAAAAATTTTTGTCAAAATGTTTTTGGAAGCAATGTTGAGTGTACATGGAAACTCAACATACACTAATGCATCATTTTTCAAACGATCATAACTAATTTTTGTATTAAGCGTTTTTCAATGTAGTATAGTGCATTCGATGCGGATTTTTAAGCTGCGTCGATCTGTGTTATCAGATTTGCGCTAGCTTAAAAATGCACCGAGATATCAACTGATATAAGTTCACACTTATATCCTCGATTTTCACCCTGAAGAATTAATTTTTTCGTTGAATAACATTGTCCATCGTCTTTGCCTTGAAAAAAGGAATCTAAAAACATCTACTTTTTGCTAAATTATTTTGAAATTTTTCGAAAAAATTTTTGTCAAAATGTTTTTGGAAGCAATGTTGAGTGTACATGGAAACTCAACATACACTAATGCATCATTTTTCAAACGATCATAACTAATTTTTGTATTAAGCGTTTTTCAATGTAGTATAGTGCATTCGATGCGGATTTTTAAGCTGCGTCGATCTGTGTTATCAGATTTGCGCTAGCTTAACAATGCACCGAGATATCAACTGATATAAGTTCACACTTATATCCTCGATTTTCACCCTGAAGAATTAATTTTTTCGTTGAATAACATTGTCCATCGTCTTTGCCTTGAAAAATTGAATCTAAAAACATCTACTTTTTGCTAAATTATTTTGAAATTTTTCGAAAAAATTTTTGTCAAAATGTTTTTGGAAGCAATGTTGAGTGTACATGGAAACTCAACATACACTAATGCATCATTTTTCAAACGATTATAACTAATTTTTGTATTAAGCTTTTCTCAATGTAGTATAGTGCATTCGATGCGGATTTTTAAGCTGCGTCGATCTGTGTTATCAGATTTGCGCTAGCTTAAAAATGCACCGAGATATCAACTGATATAAGTTCACACTTATATCCTCGATTTTCACCCTGAAGAATTAATTTTTTCGTTGAATAACATTGTCCATCGTCTTTGCCTTGAAAAATGGAATCTAAAAACATCTACTTTTTGCTAAATTATTTTGAAATTTTTCGAAAAAATTTTTGTCAAAATGTTTTTGGAAGCAATGTTGAGTGTACGTGGAAACTCAACATACACTAATGCATCATTTTTCAAACGATCATAACTAATTTTTGTATTAAGCTTTTCTCATTGTAGTATAGTGCATTCGATGCGGATTTTTAAGCTGCGTCGATCTGTGTTATCAGATTTGCGCTAGCTTAAAAATGCACCGAGATATCAACTGATATAAGTTCACACTTATATCCTCGATTTTCACCCTGAAGAATTAATTTTTTCGTTGAATAACATTGTCCATCGTCTTTGCCTTGAAAAAAGGAATCTAAAAACATCTACTTTTTGCTAAATTATTTTGAAATTTTTCGAAAAAATTTTTGTCAAAATGTTTTTGGAAGCAATGTTGAGTGTACGTGGAAACTCAACATACACTAATGCATCATTTTTCAAACGATCATAACTAATTTTTGTATTAAGCTTTTCTCATTGTAGTATAGTGCATTCGATGCGGATTTTTAAGCTGCGTCGATCTGTGTTATCAGATTTGCGCTAGCTTAAAAATGCACCGAGATATCAACTGATATAAGTTCACACTTATATCCTCGATTTTCACCCTGAAGAATTAATTTTTTCGTTGAATAACATTGTCCATCGTCTTTGCCTTGAAAAAAGGAATCTAAAAACATCTACTTTTTGCTAAATTATTTTGAAATTTTTCGAAAAAATTTTTGTCAAAATGTTTTTGGAAGCAATGTTGAGTGTACATGGAAACTCAACATACACTAATGCATCATTTTTCAAACGATCATAACTAATTTTTGTATTAAGCGTTTTTCAATGTAGTATAGTGCATTCGATGCGGATTTTTAAGCTGCGTCGATCTGTGTTATCAGATTTGCGCTAGCTTAACAATGCACCGAGATATCAACTGATATAAGTTCACACTTATATCCTCGATTTTCACCCTGAAGAATTAATTTTTTCGTTGAATAACATTGTCCATCGTCTTTGCCTTGAAAAATGGAATCTAAAAACATCTACTTTTTGCTAAATTATTTTGAAATTTTTCGAAAAAATTTTTGTCAAAATGTTTTTGGAAGCAATGTTGAGTGTACATGGAAACTCAACATACACTAATGCATCATTTTTCAAACGATTATAACTAATTTTTGTATTAAGCTTTTCTCAATGTAGTATAGTGCATTCGATGCGGATTTTTAAGCTGCGTCGATCTGTGTTATCAGATTTGCGCTAGCTTAAAAATGCACCGAGATATCAACTGATATAAGTTCACACTTATATCCTCGATTTTCACCCTGAAGAATTAATTTTTTCGTTGAATAACATTGTCCATCGTCTTTGCCTTGAAAAATGGAATCTAAAAACATCTACTTTTTGCTAAATTATTTTGAAATTTTTCGAAAAAATTTTTGTCAAAATGTTTTTGGAAGCAATGTTGAGTGTACGTGGAAACTCAACATACACTAATGCATCATTTTTCAAACGATCATAACTAATTTTTGTATTAAGCTTTTCTCATTGTAGTATAGTGCATTCGATGCGGATTTTTAAGCTGCGTCGATCTGTGTTATCAGATTTGCGCTAGCTTAAAAATGCACCGAGATATCAACTGATATAAGTTCACACTTATATCCTCGATTTTCACCCTGAAGAATTAATTTTTTCGTTGAATAACATCGTCCATCGTCTTTGCCTTGAAAAATGGAATCTAAAAACATCTACTTTTTGCTAAATTATTTTGAAATTTTTCGAAAAAATTTTTGTCAAAATGTTTTTGGAAGCAATGTTGAGTGTACATGGAAACTCAACATACACTAATGCATCATTTTTCAAACGATCATAACTAATTTTTGTATTAAGCTTTTCTCAATGTAGTATAGTGCATTCGATGCGGATTTTTAAGCTGCGTCGATCTGTGTTATCAGATTTGCGCTAGCTTAAAAATGCACCGAGATATCAACTGATATAAGTTTACACTTATATCCTCGATTTTCACCCTGAAGAATTAATTTTTTCGTTGAATAACATCGTCCATCGTCTTTGCCTTGAAAAATGGAATCTAAAAACATCTACTTTTTGCTAAATTATTTTGAAATTTTTCGAAAAAATTTTTGTCAAAATGTTTTTGGAAGCAATGTTGAGTGTACGTGGAAACTCAACATACACTAATGCATCATTTTTCAAACGATCATAACTAATTTTTGTATTAAGCTTTTCTCAATGTAGTATAGTGCATTCGATGCGGATTTTTAAGCTGCGTCGATCTGTGTTATCAGATTTGCGCTAGCTTAAAAATGCACCGAGATATCAACTGATATAAGTTCACACTTATATCCTCGATTTTCACCCTGAAGAATTAATTTTTTCGTTGAATAACATTGTCCATCGTCTTTGCCTTGAAAAAAGGAATCTAAAAACATCTACTTTTTGCTAAATTATTTTGAAATTTTTCGAAAAAATTTTTGTCAAAATGTTTTTGGAAGCAATGTTGAGTGTACATGGAAACTCAACATACACTAATGCATCATTTTTCAAACGATCATAACTAATTTTTGTATTAAGCGTTTCTCAATGTAGTATAGTGCATTCGATGCGGATTTTTAAGCTGCGTCGATCTGTGTTATCAGATTTGCGCTAGCTTGAAAATGCACCGAGATATCAACTGATATAAGTTCACACTTATATCCTCGATTTTCACCCTGAAGAATTAATTTTTTCGTTGAATAACATTGTCCATCGTTTTTGCCTTGAAAAAAGGAATCTAAAAACATCTACTTTTTGCTAAATTATTTTGAAATTTTTCGAAAAAATTTTTGTCAAAATGTTTTTGGAAGCAATGTTGAGTGTACATGGAAACTCAACATACACTAATGAATCATTTTTCAAACGATCATAACTAATTTTTGTATTAAGCGTTTTTCAATGTAGTATAGTGCATTCGATGCGGATTTTTAAGCTGCGTCGATCTGTGTTATCAGATTTGCGCTAGCTTAAAAATGCACCGAGATATCAACTGATATAAGTTCACACTTATATCCTCGATTTTCACCCTGAAGAATTAATTTTTTCGTTGAATAACATTGTCCATCGTCTTTGCCTTGAAAAATGGAATCTAAAAACATCTAATTTTTGCTAAATTATTCTGAAATTTTTCGAAAAAATTTTTGTCAAAATGTTTTTGGAAGCAATGTTGAGTGTACATGGAAACTCAACATACACTAATGCATCATTTTTCAAACGATCATAACTAATTTTTGTATCAAGCGTTTCTCAATGTAGTATAGTGCATTCGATGCGGATTTTTAAGCTGCGGCGATCTGTGTTATCAGATTTGCGCTAACTTAAAAATGCACCGAGATATCAACTGATATAAGTTCACACTTATATCCTCGATTTTCACCCTGAAGAATTAATTTTTTCGTTGAATAACATTGTCCATCGTCTTTGCCTTGAAAAATAGAATCTAAAAACATCTACTTTTTGCTAAATTATTTTGAAATTTTTCGAAAAAATTTTTGTCAAAATGTTTTTGGAAGCAATGTTGAGTGTACATGGAAACTCAACATACACTAATGCATCATTTTTCAAACGATCATAACTAATTTTTGTATCAAACGTTTCTCAATGTAGTATAGTGCATTCGATGCGGATTTTTAAGCTGCGTCGATCTGTGTTATCAGATTTGCGCTAGCTTAAAAATGCACCGAGATATCAACTGATATAAGTTCACACTTATATCCTCGATTTTCACCCTGAAGAATTAATTTTTTCGTTGAATAACATCGTCCATCGTCTTTGCCTTGAAAAATGGAATCTAAAAACATCTACTTTTTGCTAAATTATTTTGAAATTTTTCGAAAAAATTTTTGTCAAAATGTTTTTGGAAGCAATGTTGAGTGTACATGGAAACTCAACATACACTAATGCATCATTTTTCAAACGATCATAACTAATTTTTGTATCAAACGTTTCTCAATGTAGTATAGTGCATTCGATGCGGATTTTTAAGCTGCGTCGATCTGTGTTATCAGATTTGCGCTAGCTTAAAAATGCACCGAGATATCAACTGATATAAGTTCACACTTATATCCTCGATTTTCACCCTGAAGAATTAATTTTTTCGTTGAATAACATCGTCCATCGTCTTTGCCTTGAAAAATGGAATCTAAAAACATCTACTTTTTGCTAAATTATTTTAAAATTTTTCGAAAAAATTTTTGTCAAAATGTTTTTGGAAGCAATGTTGAGTGTACATGGAAACTCAACATACACTAATGCATCATTTTTCAAACGATCATAACTAATTTTTGTATTAAGCGTTTCTCAATGTAGTATAGTGCATTCGATGCGGATTTTTAAGCTGCGTCGATCTGTGTTATCAGATTTGCGCTAGCTTAAAAATGCACCGAGATATCAACTGATATAAGTTCACACTTATATCCTCGATTTTCACCCTGAAGAATTAATTTTTTCGTTGAATAACATTGTCCATCGTTTTTGCCTTGTAAAAAGGAATCTAAAAACATCTACTTTTTGCTAAATTATTTTGAAATTTTTAGAAAAAATTTTTGTCAAAATGTTTTTGGAAGCAATGTTGAGTGTACATGGAAACTCAACATACACTAATGAATCATTTTTCAAACGATCATAACTAATTTTTGTATTAAGCGTTTTTCAATGTAGTATAGTGCATTCGATGCGGATTTTTAAGCTGCGTCGATCTGTGTTATCAGATTTGCACTAGCTTAAAAATGCACCGAGATATCAACTGATATAAGTTCACACTTATATCCTCGATTTTCACCCTGAAGAATTAATTTTTTCGTTGAATAACATTGTCCATCGTCTTTGCCTTGAAAAATGGAATCTAAAAACATCTACTTTTTGCTAAATTATTTTGAAATTTTTCGAAAAAATTTTTGTCAAAATGTTTTTGGAAGCAATGTTGAGTGTACATGGAAACTCAACATACACTAATGCATCATTTTTCAAACGATCATAACTAATTTTTGTATTAAGCTTTTCTCAATGTAGTATAGTGCATTCGATGCGGATTTTTAAGCTGCGTCGATCTGTGTTATCAGATTTGCGCTAGCTTAAAAATGCACCGAGATATCAACTGATATAAGTTTACACTTATATCCTCGATTTTCACCCTGAAGAATTAATTTTTTCGTTGAATAACATCGTCCATCGTCTTTGCCTTGAAAAATGGAATCTAAAAACATCTACTTTTTGCTAAATTATTTTGAAATTTTTCGAAAAAATTTTTGTCAAAATGTTTTTGGAAGCAATGTTGAGTGTACGTGGAAACTCAACATACACTAATGCATCATTTTTCAAACGATCATAACTAATTTTTGTATTAAGCTTTTCTCAATGTAGTATAGTGCATTCGATGCGGATTTTTTAACCTGCGTCGATCTGTGTTATCAGATTTGCGCTAGCTTAAAAATGCACCGAGATATCAACTGATATAAGTTCACACTTATATCCTCGATTTTCACCCTGAAGAATTAATTTTTTCGTTGAATAACATTGTCCATCGTCTTTGCCTTGAAAAAAGGAATCTAAAAACATCTACTTTTTGCTAAATTATTTTAGAAATTTTTCGAAAAAATTTTTGTCAAAATGTTTTTGGAAGCAATGTTGAGTGTACATGGAAACTCAACATACACTAATGCATCATTTTTCAAACGATCATAACTAATTTTTGTATTAAGCGTTTCTCAATGTAGTATAGTGCATTCGATGCGGATTTTTAAGCTGCGTCGATCTGTGTTATCAGATTTGCGCTAGCTTAAAAATGCACCGAGATATCAACTGATATAAGTTCACACTTATATCCTCGATTTTCACCCTGAAGAATTAATTTTTTCGTTGAATAACATCGTTCATCGTCTTTGCCTTGAAAAATGGAATCTAAAAACATCTACTTTTTGCTAAATTATTTTGAAATTTTTCGAAAAAATTTTTGTCAAAATGTTTTTGGAAGCAATGTTGAGTGTACATGGAAACTCAACATACACTAATGCATCATTTTTCAAACGATCATAACTAATTTTTGTATTAAGCGTTTCTCAATGTAGTATAGTGCATTCGATGCGGATTTTTAAGCTGCGTCGATCTGTGTTATCAGATTTGCGCTAGCTTAAAAATGCACCGAGATATCAACTGATATAAGTTCACACTTATATCCTCGATTTTCACCCTGAAGAATTAATTTTTTCGTTGAATAACATTGTCCATCGTCTTTGCCTTGAAAAATGGAATCTAAAAACATCTACTTTTTGCTAAATTATTTTGAAATTTTTCGAAAAAATTTTTGTCAAAATGTTTTTGGAAGCAATGTTGAGTGTACGTGGAAACTCAACATACACTAATGCATCATTTTTCAAACGATCATAACTAATTTTTGTATTAAGCTTTTCTCAATGTAGTATAGTGCATTCGATGCGGATTTTTAAGCTGCGTCGATCTGTGTTATCAGATTTGCGCTAGCTTAAAAATGCACCGAGATATCAACTGATATAAGTTCACACTTATATCCTCGATTTTCACCCTGAAGAATTAATTTTTTCGTTGAATAACATTGTCCATCGTCTTTGCCTTGAAAAAAGGAATCTAAAAACATCTACTTTTTGCTAAATTATTTTGAAATTTTTCGAAAAAATTTTTGTCAAAATGTTTTTGGAAGCAATGTTGAGTGTACATGGAAACTCAACATACACTAATGCATCATTTTTCAAACGATCATAACTAATTTTTGTATTAAGCGTTTCTCAATGTAGTATAGTGCATTCGATGCGGATTTTTAAGCTGCGTCGATCTGTGTTATCAGATTTGCGCTAGCTTAAAAATGCACCGAGATATCAACTGATATAAGTTCACACTTATATCCTCGATTTTCACCCTGAAGAATTAATTTTTTCGTTGAATAACATTGTCCATCGTCTTTGCCTTGAAAAATGGAATCTAAAAACATCTACTTTTTGCTGAATTATTTTGAAATTTTTCGAAAAAATTTTTGTCAAAATGTTTTTGGAAGCAATGTTGAGTGTACATGGAAACTCAACATACACTAATGCATCATTTTTCAAACGATCATAACTAATTTTTGTATTAAGCTTTTCTCAATGTAGTATAGTGCATTCGATGCGGATTTTTAAGCTGCGTCGATCTGTGTTATCAGATTTGCGCTAGCTTAAAAATGCACCGAGATATCAACTGATATAAGTTCACACTTATATCCTCGATTTTCACCCTGAAGAATTAATTTTTTCGTTGAATAACATTGTCCATCGTCTTTGCCTTGAAAAAAGGAATCTAAAAACATCTACTTTTTGCTAAATTATTTTGAAATTTTTCGAAAAAATTTTTGTCAAAATGTTTTTGGAAGCAATGTTGAGTGTACATGGAAACTCAACATACACTAATGCATCATTTTTCAAACGATCATAACTAATTTTTGTATTAAGCGTTTCTCAATGTAGTATAGTGCATTCGATGCGGATTTTTTAACCTGCGTCGATCTGTGTTATCAGATTTGCGCTAGCTTAAAAATGCACCGAGATATCAACTGATATAAGTTCACACTTATATCCTCGATTTTCACCCTGAAGAATTAATTTTTTCGTTGAATAACATTGTCCATCGTCTTTGCCTTGAAAAAAGGAATCTAAAAACATCTACTTTTTGCTAAATTATTTTAGAAATTTTTCGAAAAAATTTTTGTCAAAATGTTTTTGGAAGCAATGTTGAGTGTACATGGAAACTCAACATACACTAATGCATCATTTTTCAAACGATCATAACTAATTTTTGTATTAAGCGTTTCTCAATGTAGTATAGTGCATTCGATGCGGATTTTTAAGCTGCGTCGATCTGTGTTATCAGATTTGCGCTAGCTTAAAAATGCACCGAGATATCAACTGATATAAGTTCACACTTATATCCTCGATTTTCACCCTGAAGAATTAATTTTTTCGTTGAATAACATCGTCCATCGTCTTTGCCTTGAAAAATGGAATCTAAAAACATCTACTTTTTGCTAAATTATTTTGAAATTTTTCGAAAAAATTTTTGTCAAAATGTTTTTGGAAGCAATGTTGAGTGTACATGGAAACTCAACATACACTAATGCATCATTTTTCAAACGATCATAACTAATTTTTGTATTAAGCGTTTCTCAATGTAGTATAGTGCATTCGATGCGGATTTTTAAGCTGCGTCGATCTGTGTTATCAGATTTGCGCTAGCTTAACAATGCACCGAGATATCAACTGATATAAGATCACACTTATATCCTCGATTTTCACCCTGAAGAATTAATTTTTTCGTTGAATAACATTGTCCATCGTCTTTGCCTTGAAAAATGGAATCTAAAAACATCTACTTTTTGCTAAATTATTTTGAAATTTTTCGAAAAAATTTTTGTCAAAATGTTTTTGGAAGCAATGTTGAGTGTACATGGAAACTCAACATACACTAATGCATCATTTTTCAAACGATCATAACTAATTTTTGTATTAAGCTTTTCTCAATGTAGTATAGTGCATTCGATGCGGATTTTTAAGCTGCGTCGATCTGTGTTATCAGATTTGCGCTAGCTTAAAAATGCACCGAGATATCAACTGATATAAGTTCACACTTATATCCTCGATTTTCACCCTGAAGAATTAATTTTTTCGTTGAATAACATTGTCCATCGTCTTTGCCTTGAAAAAAGGAATCTAAAAACATCTACTTTTTGCTAAATTATTTTAGAAATTTTTCGAAAAAATTTTTGTCAAAATGTTTTTGGAAGCAATGTTGAGTGTACATGGAAACTCAACATACACTAATGCATCATTTTTCAAACGATCATAACTAATTTTTGTATTAAGCGTTTCTCAATGTAGTATAGTGCATTCGATGCGGATTTTTAAGCTGCGTCGATCTGTGTTATCAGATTTGCGCTAGCTTAAAAATGCACCGAGATATCAACTGATATAAGTTCACACTTATATCCTCGATTTTCACCCTGAAGAATTAATTTTTTCGTTGAATAACATTGTCCATCGTCTTTGCCTTGAAAAAAGGAATCTAAAAACATCTACTTTTTGCTAAATTATTTTAGAAATTTTTCGAAAAAATTTTTGTCAAAATGTTTTTGGAAGCAATGTTGAGTGTACATGGAAACTCAACATACACTAATGCATCATTTTTCAAACGATCATAACTAATTTTTGTATTAAGCGTTTCTCAATGTAGTATAGTGCATTCGATGCGGATTTTTAAGCTGCGTCGATCTGTGTTATCAGATTTGCGCTAGCTTAAAAATGCACCGAGATATCAACTGATATAAGTTCACACTTATATCCTCGATTTTCACCCTGAAGAATTAATTTTTTCGTTGAATAACATCGTCCATCGTCTTTGCCTTGAAAAATGGAATCTAAAAACATCTACTTTTTGCTAAATTATTTTGAAATTTTTCGAAAAAATTTTTGTCAAAATGTTTTTGGAAGCAATGTTGAGTGTACATGGAAACTCAACATACACTAATGCATCATTTTTCAAACGATCATAACTAATTTTTGTATTAAGCGTTTCTCAATGTAGTATAGTGCATTCGATGCGGATTTTTAAGCTGCGTCGATCTGTGTTATCAGATTTGCGCTAGCTTAACAATGCACCGAGATATCAACTGATATAAGATCACACTTATATCCTCGATTTTCACCCTGAAGAATTAATTTTTTCGTTGAATAACATTGTCCATCGTCTTTGCCTTGAAAAATGGAATCTAAAAACATCTACTTTTTGCTAAATTATTTTGAAATTTTTCGAAAAAATTTTTGTCAAAATGTTTTTGGAAGCAATGTTGAGTGTACATGGAAACTCAACATACACTAATGCATCATTTTTCAAACGATCATAACTAATTTTTGTATTAAGCTTTTCTCAATGTAGTATAGTGCATTCGATGCGGATTTTTAAGCTGCGTCGATCTGTGTTATCAGATTTGCGCTAGCTTAAAAATGCACCGAGATATCAACTGATATAAGTTCACACTTATATCCTCGATTTTCACCCTGAAGAATTAATTTTTTCGTTGAATAACATTGTCCATCGTCTTTGCCTTGAAAAAAGGAATCTAAAAACATCTACTTTTTGCTAAATTATTTTAGAAATTTTTCGAAAAAATTTTTGTCAAAATGTTTTTGGAAGCAATGTTGAGTGTACATGGAAACTCAACATACACTAATGCATCATTTTTCAAACGATCATAACTAATTTTTGTATTAAGCGTTTCTCAATGTAGTATAGTGCATTCGATGCGGATTTTTAAGCTGCGTCGATCTGTGTTATCAGATTTGCGCTAGCTTAAAAATGCACCGAGATATCAACTGATATAAGTTCACACTTATATCCTCGATTTTCACCCTGAAGAATTAATTTTTTCGTTGAATAACATCGTCCATCGTCTTTGCCTTGAAAAATGGAATCTAAAAACATCTACTTTTTGCTAAATTATTTTGAAATTTTTCGAAAAAATTTTTGTCAAAATGTTTTTGGAAGCAATGTTGAGTGTACATGGAAACTCAACATACACTAATGCATCATTTTTCAAACGATCATAACTAATTTTTGTATTAAGCGTTTCTCAATGTAGTATAGTGCATTCGATGCGGATTTTTAAGCTGCGTCGATCTGTGTTATCAGATTTGCGCTAGCTTAACAATGCACCGAGATATCAACTGATATAAGATCACACTTATATCCTCGATTTTCACCCTGAAGAATTAATTTTTTCGTTGAATAACATTGTCCATCGTCTTTGCCTTGAAAAATGGAATCTAAAAACATCTACTTTTTGCTAAATTATTTTGAAATTTTTCGAAAAAATTTTTGTCAAAATGTTTTTGGAAGCAATGTTGAGTGTACATGGAAACTCAACATACACTAATGCATCATTTTTCAAACGATCATAACTAATTTTTGTATTAAGCTTTTCTCAATGTAGTATAGTGCATTCGATGCGGATTTTTAAGCTGCGTCGATCTGTGTTATCAGATTTGCGCTAGCTTAAAAATGCACCGAGATATCAACTGATATAAGTTCACACTTATATCCTCGATTTTCACCCTGAAGAATTAATTTTTTTGTTGAATAACATCGTCCATCGTCTTTGCCTTGAAAAATGGAATCTAAAAACATCTACTTTTTGCTAAATTATTTTGAAATTTTTCGAAAAAATTTTTGTCAAAATGTTTTTGGAAGCAATGTTGAGTGTACATGGAAACTCAACATACACTAATGCATCATTTTTCAAACGATCATAACTAATTTTTGTATTAAGCGTTTTTCAATGTAGTATAGTGCATTCGATGCGGATTTTTAAGCTGCGTCGATCTGTGTTATCAGATTTGCGCTAGCTTAAAAATGCACCGAGATATCAACTGATATAAGTTCACACTTATATCCTCGATTTTCACCCTGAAGAATTAATTTTTTCGTTGAATAACATTGTCCATCGTCTTTGCCTTGAAAAAAGGAATCTAAAAACATCTACTTTTTGCTAAATTATTTTAAAATTTTTCGAAAAAATTTTTGTCAAAATGTTTTTGGAAGCAATGTTGAGTGTACATGGAAACTCAACATACACTAATGCATCATTTTTCAAACGATCATAACTAATTTTTGTATTAAGCGTTTTTCAATGTAGTATAGTGCATTCGATGCGGATTTTTAAGCTGCGTCGATCTGTGTTATCAGATTTGCGCTAGCTTAACAATGCACCGAGATATCAACTGATATAAGTTCACACTTATATCCTCGATTTTCACCCTGAAGAATTAATTTTTTCGTTGAATAACATTGTCCATCGTCTTTGCCTTGAAAAATTGAATCTAAAAACATCTACTTTTTGCTAAATTATTTTGAAATTTTTCGAAAAAATTTTTGTCAAAATGTTTTTGGAAGCAATGTTGAGTGTACATGGAAACTCAACATACACTAATGCATCATTTTTCAAACGATTATAACTAATTTTTGTATTAAGCTTTTCTCAATGTAGTATAGTGCATTCGATGCGGATTTTTAAGCTGCGTCGATCTGTGTTATCAGATTTGCGCTAGCTTAAAAATGCACCGAGATATCAACTGATATAAGTTCACACTTATATCCTCGATTTTCACCCTGAAGAATTAATTTTTTCGTTGAATAACATTGTCCATCGTCTTTGCCTTGAAAAATGGAATCTAAAAACATCTACTTTTTGCTAAATTATTTTGAAATTTTTCGAAAAAATTTTTGTCAAAATGTTTTTGGAAGCAATGTTGAGTGTACGTGGAAACTCAACATACACTAATGCATCATTTTTCAAACGATCATAACTAATTTTTGTATTAAGCTTTTCTCATTGTAGTATAGTGCATTCGATGCGGATTTTTAAGCTGCGTCGATCTGTGTTATCAGATTTGCGCTAGCTTAAAAATGCACCGAGATATCAACTGATATAAGTTCACACTTATATCCTCGATTTTCACCCTGAAGAATTAATTTTTTCGTTGAATAACATTGTCCATCGTCTTTGCCTTGAAAAAAGGAATCTAAAAACATCTACTTTTTGCTAAATTATTTTGAAATTTTTCGAAAAAATTTTTGTCAAAATGTTTTTGGAAGCAATGTTGAGTGTACATGGAAACTCAACATACACTAATGCATCATTTTTCAAACGATCATAACTAATTTTTGTATTAAGCGTTTTTCAATGTAGTATAGTGCATTCGATGCGGATTTTTAAGCTGCATCGATCTGTGTTATCAGATTTGCGCTAGCTTAACAATGCACCGAGATATCAACTGATATAAGTTCACACTTATATCCTCGATTTTCACCCTGAAGAATTAATTTTTTCGTTGAATAACATTGTCCATCGTCTTTGCCTTGAAAAATGGAATCTAAAAACATCTACTTTTTGCTAAATTATTTTGAAATTTTTCGAAAACATTTTTGTCAAAATGTTTTTGGAAGCAATGTTGAGTGTACATGGAAACTCAACATACACTAATGCATCATTTTTCAAACGATTATAACTAATTTTTGTATTAAGCTTTTCTCAATGTAGTATAGTGCATTCGATGCGGATTTTTAAGCTGCGTCGATCTGTGTTATCAGATTTGCGCTAGCTTAAAAATGCACCGAGATATCAACTGATATAAGTTCACACTTATATCCTCGATTTTCACCCTGAAGAATTAATTTTTTCGTTGAATAACATTGTCCATCGTCTTTGCCTTGAAAAATGGAATCTAAAAACATCTACTTTTTGCTAAATTATTTTGAAATTTTTCGAAAAAATTTTTGTCAAAATGTTTTTGGAAGCAATGTTGAGTGTACGTGGAAACTCAACATACACTAATGCATCATTTTTCAAACGATCATAACTAATTTTTGTATTAAGCTTTTCTCATTGTAGTATAGTGCATTCGATGCGGATTTTTAAGCTGCGTCGATCTGTGTTATCAGATTTGCGCTAGCTTAAAAATGCACCGAGATATCAACTGATATAAGTTCACACTTATATCCTCGATTTTCACCCTGAAGAATTAATTTTTTCGTTGAATAACATCGTCCATCGTCTTTGCCTTGAAAAATGGAATCTAAAAACATCTACTTTTTGCTAAATTATTTTGAAATTTTTCGAAAAAATTTTTGTCAAAATGTTTTTGGAAGCAATGTTGAGTGTACATGGAAACTCAACATACACTAATGCATCATTTTTCAAACGATCATAACTAATTTTTGTATTAAGCTTTTCTCAATGTAGTATAGTGCATTCGATGCGGATTTTTAAGCTGCGTCGATCTGTGTTATCAGATTTGCGCTAGCTTAAAAATGCACCGAGATATCAACTGATATAAGTTTACACTTATATCCTCGATTTTCACCCTGAAGAATTAATTTTTTCGTTGAATAACATCGTCCATCGTCTTTGCCTTGAAAAATGGAATCTAAAAACATCTACTTTTTGCTAAATTATTTTGAAATTTTTCGAAAAAATTTTTGTCAAAATGTTTTTGGAAGCAATGTTGAGTGTACGTGGAAACTCAACATACACTAATGCATCATTTTTCAAACGATCATAACTAATTTTTGTATTAAGCTTTTCTCAATGTAGTATAGTGCATTCGATGCGGATTTTTAAGCTGCGTCGATCTGTGTTATCAGATTTGCGCTAGCTTAAAAATGCACCGAGATATCAACTGATATAAGTTCACACTTATATCCTCGATTTTCACCCTGAAGAATTAATTTTTTCGTTGAATAACATTGTCCATCGTCTTTGCCTTGAAAAAAGGAATCTAAAAACATCTACTTTTTGCTAAATTATTTTGAAATTTTTCGAAAAAATTTTTGTCAAAATGTTTTTGGAAGCAATGTTGAGTGTACATGGAAACTCAACATACACTAATGCATCATTTTTCAAACGATCATAACTAATTTTTGTATTAAGCGTTTCTCAATGTAGTATAGTGCATTCGATGCGGATTTTTAAGCTGCGTCGATCTGTGTTATCAGATTTGCGCTAGCTTGAAAATGCACCGAGATATCAACTGATATAAGTTCACACTTATATCCTCGATTTTCACCCTGAAGAATTAATTTTTTCGTTGAATAACATTGTCCATCGTTTTTGCCTTGAAAAAAGGAATCTAAAAACATCTACTTTTTGCTAAATTATTTTGAAATTTTTCGAAAAAATTTTTGTCAAAATGTTTTTGGAAGCAATGTTGAGTGTACATGGAAACTCAACATACACTAATGAATCATTTTTCAAACGATCATAACTAATTTTTGTATTAAGCGTTTTTCAATGTAGTATAGTGCATTCGATGCGGATTTTTAAGCTGCGTCGATCTGTGTTATCAGATTTGCGCTAGCTTAAAAATGCACCGAGATATCAACTGATATAAGTTCACACTTATATCCTCGATTTTCACCCTGAAGAATTAATTTTTTCGTTGAATAACATTGTCCATCGTCTTTGCCTTGAAAAATGGAATCTAAAAACATCTAATTTTTGCTAAATTATTTTGAAATTTTTCGAAAAAATTTTTGTCAAAATGTTTTTGGAAGCAATGTTGAGTGTACATGGAAACTCAACATACACTAATGCATCATTTTTCAAACGATCATAACTAATTTTTGTATCAAGCGTTTCTCAATGTAGTATAGTGCATTCGATGCGGATTTTTAAGCTGCGGCGATCTGTGTTATCAGATTTGCGCTAACTTAAAAATGCACCGAGATATCAACTGATATAAGTTCACACTTATATCCTCGATTTTCACCCTGAAGAATTAATTTTTTCGTTGAATAACATTGTCCATCGTCTTTGCCTTGAAAAATAGAATCTAAAAACATCTACTTTTTGCTAAATTATTTTGAAATTTTTCGAAAAAATTTTTGTCAAAATGTTTTTGGAAGCAATGTTGAGTGTACATGGAAACTCAACATACACTAATGCATCATTTTTCAAACGATCATAACTAATTTTTGTATCAAACGTTTCTCAATGTAGTATAGTGCATTCGATGCGGATTTTTAAGCTGCGTCGATCTGTGTTATCAGATTTGCGCTAGCTTAAAAATGCACCGAGATATCAACTGATATAAGTTCACACTTATATCCTCGATTTTCACCCTGAAGAATTAATTTTTTCGTTGAATAACATCGTCCATCGTCTTTGCCTTGAAAAATGGAATCTAAAAACATCTACTTTTTGCTAAATTATTTTGAAATTTTTCGAAAAAATTTTTGTCAAAATGTTTTTGGAAGCAATGTTGAGTGTACATGGAAACTCAACATACACTAATGCATCATTTTTCAAACGATCATAACTAATTTTTGTATCAAACGTTTCTCAATGTAGTATAGTGCATTCGATGCGGATTTTTAAGCTGCGTCGATCTGTGTTATCAGATTTGCGCTAGCTTAAAAATGCACCGAGATATCAACTGATATAAGTTCACACTTATATCCTCGATTTTCACCCTGAAGAATTAATTTTTTCGTTGAATAACATCGTCCATCGTCTTTGCCTTGAAAAATGGAATCTAAAAACATCTACTTTTTGCTAAATTATTTTAAAATTTTTCGAAAAAATTTTTGTCAAAATGTTTTTGGAAGCAATGTTGAGTGTACATGGAAACTCAACATACACTAATGCATCATTTTTCAAACGATCATAACTAATTTTTGTATTAAGCGTTTCTCAATGTAGTATAGTGCATTCGATGCGGATTTTTAAGCTGCGTCGATCTGTGTTATCAGATTTGCGCTAGCTTAAAAATGCACCGAGATATCAACTGATATAAGTTCACACTTATATCCTCGATTTTCACCCTGAAGAATTAATTTTTTCGTTGAATAACATTGTCCATCGTTTTTGCCTTGTAAAAAGGAATCTAAAAACATCTACTTTTTGCTAAATTATTTTGAAATTTTTAGAAAAAATTTTTGTCAAAATGTTTTTGGAAGCAATGTTGAGTGTACATGGAAACTCAACATACACTAATGAATCATTTTTCAAACGATCATAACTAATTTTTGTATTAAGCGTTTTTCAATGTAGTATAGTGCATTCGATGCGGATTTTTAAGCTGCGTCGATCTGTGTTATCAGATTTGCGCTAGCTTAAAAATGCACCGAGATATCAACTGATATAAGTTCACACTTATATCCTCGATTTTCACCCTGAAGAATTAATTTTTTCGTTGAATAACATTGTCCATCGTCTTTGCCTTGAAAAATGGAATCTAAAAACATCTACTTTTTGCTAAATTATTTTGAAATTTTTCGAAAAAATTTTTGTCAAAATGTTTTTGGAAGCAATGTTGAGTGTACATGGAAACTCAACATACACTAATGCATCATTTTTCAAACGATCATAACTAATTTTTGTATTAAGCTTTTCTCAATGTAGTATAGTGCATTCGATGCGGATTTTTAAGCTGCGTCGATCTGTGTTATCAGATTTGCGCTAGCTTAAAAATGCACCGAGATATCAACTGATATAAGTTTACACTTATATCCTCGATTTTCACCCTGAAGAATTAATTTTTTCGTTGAATAACATCGTCCATCGTCTTTGCCTTGAAAAATGGAATCTAAAAACATCTACTTTTTGCTAAATTATTTTGAAATTTTTCGAAAAAATTTTTGTCAAAATGTTTTTGGAAGCAATGTTGAGTGTACGTGGAAACTCAACATACACTAATGCATCATTTTTCAAACGATCATAACTAATTTTTGTATTAAGCTTTTCTCAATGTAGTATAGTGCATTCGATGCGGATTTTTTAACCTGCGTCGATCTGTGTTATCAGATTTGCGCTAGCTTAAAAATGCACCGAGATATCAACTGATATAAGTTCACACTTATATCCTCGATTTTCACCCTGAAGAATTAATTTTTTCGTTGAATAACATTGTCCATCGTCTTTGCCTTGAAAAAAGGAATCTAAAAACATCTACTTTTTGCTAAATTATTTTAGAAATTTTTCGAAAAAATTTTTGTCAAAATGTTTTTGGAAGCAATGTTGAGTGTACATGGAAACTCAACATACACTAATGCATCATTTTTCAAACGATCATAACTAATTTTTGTATTAAGCGTTTCTCAATGTAGTATAGTGCATTCGATGCGGATTTTTAAGCTGCGTCGATCTGTGTTATCAGATTTGCGCTAGCTTAAAAATGCACCGAGATATCAACTGATATAAGTTCACACTTATATCCTCGATTTTCACCCTGAAGAATTAATTTTTTCGTTGAATAACATCGTTCATCGTCTTTGCCTTGAAAAATGGAATCTAAAAACATCTACTTTTTGCTAAATTATTTTGAAATTTTTCGAAAAAATTTTTGTCAAAATGTTTTTGGAAGCAATGTTGAGTGTACATGGAAACTCAACATACACTAATGCATCATTTTTCAAACGATCATAACTAATTTTTGTATTAAGCGTTTCTCAATGTAGTATAGTGCATTCGATGCGGATTTTTAAGCTGCGTCGATCTGTGTTATCAGATTTGCGCTAGCTTAAAAATGCACCGAGATATCAACTGATATAAGTTCACACTTATATCCTCGATTTTCACCCTGAAGAATTAATTTTTTCGTTGAATAACATTGTCCATCGTCTTTGCCTTGAAAAATGGAATCTAAAAACATCTACTTTTTGCTAAATTATTTTGAAATTTTTCGAAAAAATTTTTGTCAAAATGTTTTTGGAAGCAATGTTGAGTGTACGTGGAAACTCAACATACACTAATGCATCATTTTTCAAACGATCATAACTAATTTTTGTATTAAGCTTTTCTCAATGTAGTATAGTGCATTCGATGCGGATTTTTAAGCTGCGTCGATCTGTGTTATCAGATTTGCGCTAGCTTAAAAATGCACCGAGATATCAACTGATATAAGTTCACACTTATATCCTCGATTTTCACCCTGAAGAATTAATTTTTTCGTTGAATAACATTGTCCATCGTCTTTGCCTTGAAAAAAGGAATCTAAAAACATCTACTTTTTGCTAAATTATTTTGAAATTTTTCGAAAAAATTTTTGTCAAAATGTTTTTGGAAGCAATGTTGAGTGTACATGGAAACTCAACATACACTAATGCATCATTTTTCAAACGATCATAACTAATTTTTGTATTAAGCGTTTCTCAATGTAGTATAGTGCATTCGATGCGGATTTTTAAGCTGCGTCGATCTGTGTTATCAGATTTGCGCTAGCTTAAAAATGCACCGAGATATCAACTGATATAAGTTCACACTTATATCCTCGATTTTCACCCTGAAGAATTAATTTTTTCGTTGAATAACATTGTCCATCGTCTTTGCCTTGAAAAATGGAATCTAAAAACATCTACTTTTTGCTGAATTATTTTGAAATTTTTCGAAAAAATTTTTGTCAAAATGTTTTTGGAAGCAATGTTGAGTGTACATGGAAACTCAACATACACTAATGCATCATTTTTCAAACGATCATAACTAATTTTTGTATTAAGCTTTTCTCAATGTAGTATAGTGCATTCGATGCGGATTTTTAAGCTGCGTCGATCTGTGTTATCAGATTTGCGCTAGCTTAAAAATGCACCGAGATATCAACTGATATAAGTTTACACTTATATCCTCGATTTTCACCCTGAAGAATTAATTTTTTCGTTGAATAACATCGTCCATCGTCTTTGCCTTGAAAAATGGAATCTAAAAACATCTACTTTTTGCTAAATTATTTTGAAATTTTTCGAAAAAATTTTTGTCAAAATGTTTTTGGAAGCAATGTTGAGTGTACGTGGAAACTCAACATACACTAATGCATCATTTTTCAAACGATCATAACTAATTTTTGTATTAAGCTTTTCTCAATGTAGTATAGTGCATTCGATGCGGATTTTTTAACCTGCGTCGATCTGTGTTATCAGATTTGCGCTAGCTTAAAAATGCACCGAGATATCAACTGATATAAGTTCACACTTATATCCTCGATTTTCACCCTGAAGAATTAATTTTTTCGTTGAATAACATTGTCCATCGTCTTTGCCTTGAAAAAAGGAATCTAAAAACATCTACTTTTTGCTAAATTATTTTAGAAATTTTTCGAAAAAATTTTTGTCAAAATGTTTTTGGAAGCAATGTTGAGTGTACATGGAAACTCAACATACACTAATGCATCATTTTTCAAACGATCATAACTAATTTTTGTATTAAGCGTTTCTCAATGTAGTATAGTGCATTCGATGCGGATTTTTAAGCTGCGTCGATCTGTGTTATCAGATTTGCGCTAGCTTAAAAATGCACCGAGATATCAACTGATATAAGTTCACACTTATATCCTCGATTTTCACCCTGAAGAATTAATTTTTTCGTTGAATAACATCGTCCATCGTCTTTGCCTTGAAAAATGGAATCTAAAAACATCTACTTTTTGCTAAATTATTTTGAAATTTTTCGAAAAAATTTTTGTCAAAATGTTTTTGGAAGCAATGTTGAGTGTACATGGAAACTCAACATACACTAATGCATCATTTTTCAAACGATCATAACTAATTTTTGTATTAAGCGTTTCTCAATGTAGTATAGTGCATTCGATGCGGATTTTTAAGCTGCGTCGATCTGTGTTATCAGATTTGCGCTAGCTTAAAAATGCACCGAGATATCAACTGATATAAGTTCACACTTATATCCTCGATTTTCACCCTGAAGAATTAATTTTTTCGTTGAATAACATTGTCCATCGTCTTTGCCTTGAAAAATGGAATCTAAAAACATCTACTTTTTGCTAAATTATTTTGAAATTTTTCGAAAAAATTTTTGTCAAAATGTTTTTGGAAGCAATGTTGAGTGTACGTGGAAACTCAACATACACTAATGCATCATTTTTCAAACGATCATAACTAATTTTTGTATTAAGCTTTTCTCAATGTAGTATAGTGCATTCGATGCGGATTTTTAAGCTGCGTCGATCTGTGTTATCAGATTTGCGCTAGCTTAAAAATGCACCGAGATATCAACTGATATAAGTTCACACTTATATCCTCGATTTTCACCCTGAAGAATTAATTTTTTCGTTGAATAACATTGTCCATCGTCTTTGCCTTGAAAAAAGGAATCTAAAAACATCTACTTTTTGCTAAATTATTTTGAAATTTTTCGAAAAAATTTTTGTCAAAATGTTTTTGGAAGCAATGTTGAGTGTACATGGAAACTCAACATACACTAATGCATCATTTTTCAAACGATCATAACTAATTTTTGTATTAAGCGTTTCTCAATGTAGTATAGTGCATTCGATGCGGATTTTTAAGCTGCGTCGATCTGTGTTATCAGATTTGCGCTAGCTTAAAAATGCACCGAGATATCAACTGATATAAGTTCACACTTATATCCTCGATTTTCACCCTGAAGAATTAATTTTTTCGTTGAATAACATTGTCCATCGTCTTTGCCTTGAAAAAAGGAATCTAAAAACATCTACTTTTTGCTAAATTATTTTGAAATTTTTCGAAAAAATTTTTGTCAAAATGTTTTTGGAAGCAATGTTGAGTGTACATGGAAACTCAACATACACTAATGCATCATTTTTCAAACGATCATAACTAATTTTTGTATTAAGCGTTTCTCAATGTAGTATAGTGCATTCGATGCGGATTTTTAAGCTGCGTCGATCTGTGTTATCAGATTTGCGCTAGCTTAAAAATGCACCGAGATATCAACTGATATAAGTTCACACTTATATCCTCGATTTTCACCCTGAAGAATTAATTTTTTCGTTGAATAACATTGTCCATCGTCTTTGCCTTGAAAAAAGGAATCTAAAAACATCTACTTTTTGCTAAATTATTTTGAAATTTTTCGAAAAAATTTTTGTCAAAATGTTTTTGGAAGCAATGTTGAGTGTACATGGAAACTCAACATACACTAATGCATCATTTTTCAAACGATCATAACTAATTTTTGTATTAAGCGTTTCTCAATGTAGTATAGTGCATTCGATGCGGATTTTTAAGCTGCGTCGATCTGTGTTATCAGATTTGCGCTAGCTTAAAAATGCACCGAGATATCAACTGATATAAGTTCACACTTATATCCTCGATTTTCACCCTGAAGAATTAATTTTTTCGTTGAATAACATTGTCCATCGTCTTTGCCTTGAAAAAAGGAATCTAAAAACATCTACTTTTTGCTAAATTATTTTGAAATTTTTCGAAAAAATTTTTGTCAAAATGTTTTTGGAAGCAATGTTGAGTGTACATGGAAACTCAACATACACTAATGCATCATTTTTCAAACGATCATAACTAATTTTTGTATTAAGCGTTTCTCAATGTAGTATAGTGCATTCGATGCGGATTTTTAAGCTGCGTCGATCTGTGTTATCAGATTTGCGCTAGCTTAAAAATGCACCGAGATATCAACTGATATAAGTTCACACTTATATCCTCGATTTTCACCCTGAAGAATTAATTTTTTCGTTGAATAACATTGTCCATCGTCTTTGCCTTGAAAAATGGAATCTAAAAACATCTACTTTTTGCTAAATTATTTTGAAATTTTTCGAAAAAATTTTTGTCAAAATGTTTTTGGAAGCAATGTTGAGTGTACATGGAAACTCAACATACACTAATGCATCATTTTTCAAACGATCATAACTAATTTTTGTATTAAGCGTTTCTCAATGCAGTATAGTGCATTCGATGCGGATTTTTAAGCTGCGTCGATCTGTGTTATCAGATTTGCGCTAGCTTAAAAATGCACCGAGATATCAACTGATATAAGTTCACACTTATATCCTCGATTTTCACCCTGAAGAATTGATTTTTTCGTTGAATAACATCGTCCATCGTCTTTGCCTTGAAAAATGGAATCTAAAAACATCTACTTTTTGCTAAATTATCTTGAAATTTTTCGAAAAAATTTTTGTCAAAATGTTTTTGGAAGCAATGTTGAGTGTACATGGAAACTCAACATACACTAATGCATCATTTTTCAAACGATCATAACTAATTTTTGTATTAAGCGTTTCTCAATGTAGTGTAGTGCATTCGATGCGGATTTTTAAGCTGCGTCGATCTGTGTTATCAGATTTGCGCTAGCTTAACAATGCACCGAGATATCAACTGATATAAGATCACACTTATATCCTCGATTTTCACCCTGAAGAATTAATTTTTTCGTTGAATAACATTGTCCATCGTCTTTGCCTTGAAAAATGGAATCTAAAAACATCTACTTTTTGCTAAATTATTTTGAAATTTTTCGAAAAAATTTTTGTCAAAATGTTTTTGGAAGCAATGTTGAGTGTACATGGAAACTCAACATACACTAATGCATCATTTTTCAAACGATTATAACTAATTTTTGTATTAAGCGTTTTTCAATGTAGTATAGTGCATTCGATGCGGATTTTTAAGCTGCGTCGATCTGTGTTATCAGATTTGCGCTAGCTTAACAATGCACCGAGATATCAACTGATATAAGTTCACACTTATATCCTCAATTTTCACCCTGAAGAATTAATTTTTTCGTTGAATAACATTGTCCATCGTCTTTGCCTTGAAAAAAGGAATCTAAAAACATCTACTTTTTGCTAAATTATTTTGAAATTTTTCGAAAAAATTTTTGTCAAAATGTTTTTGGAAGCAATGTTGAGTGTACATGGAAACTCAACATACACTAATGCATCATTTTTCAAACGATCATAACTAATTTTTGTATTAAGCGTTTCTCAATGTAGTATAGTGCATTCGATGCGGATTTTTAAGCTGCGTCGATCTGTGTTATCAGATTTGCGCTAGCTTAAAAATGCACCGAGATATCAACTGATATAAGTTCACACTTATATCCTCGATTTTCACCCTGAAGAATTAATTTTTTCGTTGAATAACATCGTCCATCGTCTTTGCCTTGAAAAATGGAATCTAAAAACATCTACTTTTTGCTAAATTATTTTGAAATTTTTCGAAAAAATTTTTGTCAAAATGTTTTTGGAAGCAATGTTGAGTGTACATGGAAACTCAACATACACTAATGCATCATTTTTCAAACGATCATAACTAATTTTTGTATTAAGCGTTTCTCAATGTAGTATAGTGCATTCGATGCGGATTTTTAAGCTGCGTCGATCTGTGTTATCAGATTTGCGCTAGCTTAAAAATGCACCGAGATATCAACTGATATAAGTTCACACTTATATCCTCGATTTTCACCCTGAAGAATTAATTTTTTCGTTGAATAACATTGTCCATCGTCTTTGCCTTGAAAAATGGAATCTAAAAACATCTACTTTTTGCTAAATTATTCTGAAATTTTTCGAAAAAATTTTTGTCAAAATGTTTTTGGAAGCAATGTTGAGTGTACATGGAAACTCAACATACACTAATGCATCATTTTTCAAACGATCATAACTAATTTTTGTATTAAGCGTTTCTCAATGTAGTATAGTGCATTCGATGCGGATTTTTAAGCTGCGTCGATCTGTGTTATCAGATTTGCGCTAGCTTAAAAATGCACCGAGATATCAACTGATATAAGTTCACACTTATATCCTCGATTTTCACCCTGAAGAATTAATTTTTTCGTTGAATAACATTGTCCATCGTCTTTGCCTTGAAAAATGGAATCTAAAAACATCTACTTTTTGCTAAATTATTTTGAAATTTTTCGAAAAAATTTTTGTCAAAATGTTTTTGGAAGCAATGTTGAGTGTACATGGAAACTCAACATACACTAATGCATCATTTTTCAAACGATCATAACTAATTTTTGTATTAAGCGTTTCTCAATGTAGTATAGTGCATTCGATGCGGATTTTTAAGCTGCGTCGATCTGTGTTATCAGATTTGCGCTAGCTTAAAAATGCACCGAGATATCAACTGATATAAGTTCACACTTATATCCTCGATTTTCACCCTGAAGAATTAATTTTTTCGTTGAATAACATCGTCCATCGTCTTTGCCTTGAAAAATGGAATCTAAAAACATCTACTTTTTGCTAAATTATTTTGAAATTTTTCGAAAAAATTTTTGTCAAAATGTTTTTGGAAGCAATGTTGAGTGTACATGGAAACTCAACATACACTAATGCATCATTTTTCAAACGATCATAACTAATTTTTGTATTAAGCGTTTCTCAATGTAGTATAGTGCATTCGATGCGGATTTTAAGCTGCGTCGATCTGTGTTATCAGATTTGCGCTAGCTTAAAAATGCACCGAGATATCAACTGATATAAGTTCACACTTATATCCTCGATTTTCACCCTGAAGAATTAATTTTTTCGTTGAATAACATTGTCCATCGTCTTTGCCTTGAAAAAAGGAATCTAAAAACATCTACTTTTTGCTAAATTATTTTGAAATTTTTCGAAAAAATTTTTGTCAAAATGTTTTTGGAAGCAATGTTGAGTGTACATGGAAACTCAACATACACTAATGCATCATTTTTCAAACGATCATAACTAATTTTTGTATTAAGCGTTTCTCAATGTAGTATAGTGCATTCGATGCGGATTTTTAAGCTGCGTCGATCTGTGTTATCAGATTTGCGCTAGCTTAAAAATGCACCGAGATATCAACTGATATAAGTTCATACTTATATCCTCGATTTTCACCCTGAAGAATTAATTTTTTCGTTGAATAACATTGTCCATCGTCTTTGCCTTGAAAAATGGAATCTAAAAACATCTACTTTTTGCTAAATTATTTTGAAATTTTTCGAAAAAATTTTTGTCAAAATGTTTTTGGAAGCAATGTTGAGTGTACATGGAAACTCAACATACACTAATGCATCATTTTTCAAACGATCATAACTAATTTTTGTATTAAGCGTTTCTCAATGTAGTATAGTGCATTCGATGCGGATTTTTAAGCTGCGTCGATCTGTGTTATCAGATTTGCGCTAGCTTAACAATGCACCGAGATATCAACTGATATAAGATCACACTTATATCCTCGATTTTCACCCTGAAGAATTAATTTTTTCGTTGAATAACATTGTCCATCGTCTTTGCCTTGAAAAATGGAATCTAAAAACATCTACTTTTTGCTAAATTATTTTGAAATTTTTCGAAAAAATTTTTGTCAAAATGTTTTTGGAAGCAATGTTGAGTGTACATGGAAACTCAACATACACTAATGCATCATTTTTCAAACGATTATAACTAATTTTTGTATTAAGTGTTTTTCAATGTAGTATAGTGCATTCGATGCGGATTTTTAAGCTGCGTCGATC
The DNA here is from genome assembly GCA_964057225.1 of Auanema rhodensis. Classification (NCBI taxonomy): domain Eukaryota; kingdom Metazoa; phylum Nematoda; class Chromadorea; order Rhabditida; family Rhabditidae; genus Auanema; species Auanema rhodense. The sequence goes on from OZ059895.1 coordinate 1,901,188, forward strand.
TGTGTTATCAGATTTGCGCTAGCTTAACAATGCACCGAGATATCAACTGATATAAGTTCACACTTATATCCTCGATTTTCACCCTGAAGAATTAATTTTTTCGTTGAATAACATCGTCCATCGTCTTTGCCTTGAAAAATGGAATCTAAAAACATCTACTTTTTGCTAAATTATTTTGAAATTTTTCGAAAAAATTTTTGTCAAAATGTTTTTGGAAGCAATGTTGAGTGTACATGGAAACTCAACATACACTAATGCATCATTTTTCAAACGATCATAACTAATTTTTGTATTAAGCGTTTCTCAATGTAGTATAGTGCATTCGATGCGGATTTTTAAGCTGCGTCGATCTGTGTTATCAGATTTGCGCTAGCTTAAAAATGCACCGAGATATCAACTGATATAAGTTCACACTTATATCCTCGATTTTCACCCTGAAGAATTAATTTTTTCGTTGAATAACATTGTCCATCGTCTTTGCCTTGAAAAAAGGAATCTAAAAACATCTACTTTTTGCTAAATTATTTTGAAATTTTTCGAAAAAATTTTTGTCAAAATGTTTTTGGAAGCAATGTTGAGTGTACATGGAAACTCAACATACACTAATGCATCATTTTTCAAACGATCATAACTAATTTTTGTATTAAGCGTTTCTCAATGTAGTATAGTGCATTCGATGCGGATTTTTAAGCTGCGTCGATCTGTGTTATCAGATTTGCGCTAGCTTAAAAATGCACCGAGATATCAACTGATATAAGTTCACACTTATATCCTCGATTTTCACCCTGAAGAATTAATTTTTTCGTTGAATAACATTGTCCATCGTCTTTGCCTTGAAAAATGGAATCTAAAAACATCTACTTTTTGCTAAATTATTTTGAAATTTTTCGAAAAAATTTTTGTCAAAATGTTTTTGGAAGCAATGTTGAGTGTACATGGAAACTCAACATACACTAATGCATCATTTTTCAAACGATCATAACTAATTTTTGTATTAAGCGTTTCTCAATGTAGTATAGTGCATTCGATGCGGATTTTTAAGCTGCGTCGATCTGTGTTATCAGATTTGCGCTAGCTTAAAAATGCACCGAGATATCAACTGATATAAGTTCACACTTATATCCTCGATTTTCACCCTGAAGAATTAATTTTTTCGTTGAATAACATCGTCCATCGTCTTTGCCTTGAAAAATGGAATCTAAAAACATCTACTTTTTGCTAAATTATTTTGAAATTTTTCGAAAAAATTTTTGTCAAAATGTTTTTGGAAGCAATGTTGAGTGTACATGGAAACTCAACATACACTAATGCATCATTTTTCAAACGATCATAACTAATTTTTGTATTAAGCGTTTCTCAATGTAGTATAGTGCATTCGATGCGGATTTTTAAGCTGCGTCGATCTGTGTTATCAGATTTGCGCTAGCTTAAAAATGAACCGAGATATCAACTGATATAAGTTCACACTTATATCCTCGATTTTCACCCTGAAGAATTAATTTTTTCGTTGAATAACATTGTCCATCGTCTTTGCCTTGAAAAATGGAATCTAAAAACATCTACTTTTTGCTAAATTATTTTGAAATTTTTCGAAAAAATTTTTGTCAAAATGTTTTTGGAAGCAATGTTGAGTGTACATGGAAACTCAACATACACTAATGCATCATTTTTCAAACGATCATAACTAATTTTTGTATTAAGCGTTTCTCAATGTAGTATAGTGCATTCGATGCGGATTTTTAAGCTGCGTCGATCTGTGTTATCAGATTTGCGCTAGCTTAAAAATGCACCGAGATATCAACTGATATAAGTTCACACTTATATCCTCGATTTTCACCCTGAAGAATTAATTTTTTCGTTGAATAACATTGTTCATCGTCTTTGCCTTGAAAAATGGAATCTAAAAACATCTACTTTTTGCTAAATTATTTTGAAATTTTTCGAAAAAATTTTTGTCAAAATGTTTTTGGAAGCAATGTTGAGTGTACATGGAAACTCAACATACACTAATGCATCATTTTTCAAACGATCATAACTAATTTTTGTATTAAGCGTTTCTCAATGTAGTATAGTGCATTCGATGCGGATTTTTAAGCTGCGTCGATCTGTGTTATCAGATTTGCGCTAGCTTAAAAATGCACCGAGATATCAACTGATATAAGTTCACACTTATATCCTCGATTTTCACCCTGAAGAATTAATTTTTTCGTTGAATAACATCGTCCATCGTCTTTGCCTTGAAAAATGGAATCTAAAAACATCTACTTTTTGCTAAATTATTTTGAAATTTTTCGAAAAAATTTTTGTCAAAATGTTTTTGGAAGCAATGTTGAGTGTACATGGAAACTCAACATACACTAATGCATCATTTTTCAAACGATCATAACTAATTTTTGTATTAAGCTTTTCTCAATGTAGTATAGTGCATTCGATGCGGATTTTTAAGCTGCGTCGATCTGTGTTATCAGATTTGCGCTAGCTTAAAAATGCACCGAGATATCAACTGATATAAGTTCACACTTATATCCTCGATTTTCACCCTGAAGAATTAATTTTTTCGTTGAATAACATTGTCCATCGTCTTTGCCTTGAAAAATGGAATCTAAAAACATCTACTTTTTGCTAAATTATTTTGAAATTTTTCGAAAAAATTTTTGTCAAAATGTTTTTGGAAGCAATGTTGAGTGTACATGGAAACTCAACATACACTAATGCATCATTTTTCAAACGATTATAACTAATTTTTGTATTAAGCTTTTCTCAATGTAGTATAGTGCATTCGATGCGGATTTTTAAGCTGCGTCGATCTGTGTTATCAGATTTGCGCTAGCTTAAAAATGCACCGAGATATCAACTGATATAAGTTCACACTTATATCCTCGATTTTCACCCTGAAGAATTAATTTTTTCGTTGAATAACATTGTCCATCGTCTTTGCCTTGAAAAATGGAATCTAAAAACATCTACTTTTTGCTAAATTATTTTGAAATTTTTCGAAAAAATTTTTGTCAAAATGTTTTTGGAAGCAATGTTGAGTGTACATGGAAACTCAACATACACTAATGCATCATTTTTCAAACGATTATAACTAATTTTTGTATTAAGCTTTTCTCAATGTAGTATAGTGCATTCGATGCGGATTTTTAAGCTGCGTCGATCTGTGTTATCAGATTTGCGCTAGCTTAACAATGCACCGAGATATCAACTGATATAAGTTCACACATATATCCTCGATTTTCACCCTGAAGAATTAATTTTTTCGTTGAATAACATTGTCCATCGTCTTTGCCTTGAAAAATGGAATCTAAAAACATCTACTTTTTGCTAAATTATTCTGAAATTTTTCGAAAAAATTTTTGTCAAAATGTTTTTGGAAGCAATGTTGAGTGTACATGGAAACTCAACATACACTAATGCATCATTTTTCAAACGATTATAACTAATTTTTGTAATAAGCTTTTCTCAATGTAGTATAGTGCATTCGATGCGGATTTTTAAGCTGCGTCGATCTGTGTTATCAGATTTGCGCTAGCTTAAAAATGCACCGAGATATCAACTGATATAAGTTCACACTTATATCCTCGATTTTCACCCTGAAGAATTAATTTTTTCGTTGAATAACATTGTCCATCGTCTTTGCCTTGAAAAATGGAATCTAAAAACATCTACTTTTTGCTAAATTATTTTGAAATTTTTCGAAAAAATTTTTGTCAAAATGTTTTTGGAAGCAATGTTGAGTGTACATGGAAACTCAACATACACTAATGCATCATTTTTCAAACGATCATAACTAATTTTTGTATTAAGCTTTTCTCAATGTAGTATAGTGCATTCGATGCGGATTTTTAAGCTGCGTCGATCTGTGTTATCAGATTTGCGCTAGCTTAAAAATGCACCGAGATATCAACTGATATAAGTTCACACTTATATCCTCGATTTTCACCCTGAAGAATTAATTTTTTCGTTGAATAACATTGTCCATCGTCTTTGCCTTGAAAAATGGAATCTAAAAACATCTACTTTTTGCTAAATTATTTTGAAATTTTTCGAAAAAATTTTTGTCAAAATGTTTTTGGAAGCAATGTTGAGTGTACATGGAAACTCAACATACACTAATGCATCATTTTTCAAACGATTATAACTAATTTTTGTATTAAGCTTTTCTCAATGTAGTATAGTGCATTCGATGCGGATTTTTAAGCTGCGTCGATCTGTGTTATCAGATTTGCGCTAGCTTAAAAATGCACCGAGATATCAACTGATATAAGTTCACACTTATATCCTCGATTTTCACCCTGAAGAATTAATTTTTTCGTTGAATAACATTGTCCATCGTCTTTGCCTTGAAAAATGGAATCTAAAAACATCTACTTTTTGCTAAATTATTTTGAAATTTTTCGAAAAAATTTTTGTCAAAATGTTTTTGGAAGCAATGTTGAGTGTACATGGAAACTCAACATACACTAATGCATCATTTTTCAAACGATTATAACTAATTTTTGTATTAAGCTTTTCTCAATGTAGTATAGTGCATTCGATGCGGATTTTTAAGCTGCGTCGATCTGTGTTATCAGATTTGCGCTAGCTTAAAAATGCACCGAGATATCAACTGATATAAGTTCACACTTATATCCTCGATTTTCACCCTGAAGAATTAATTTTTTCGTTGAATAACATTGTCCATCGTCTTTGCCTTGAAAAATGGAATCTAAAAACATCTACTTTTTGCTAAATTATTTTGAAATTTTTCGAAAAAATTTTTGTCAAAATGTTTTTGGAAGCAATGTTGAGTGTACATGGAAACTCAACATACACTAATGCATCATTTTTCAAACGATCATAACTAATTTTTGTATTAAGCGTTTCTCAATGTAGTATAGTGCATTCGATGCGGATTTTTAAGCTGCGTCGATCTGTGTTATCAGATTTGCGCTAGCTTAAAAATGCACCGAGATATCAACTGATATAAGTTCACACTTATATCCTCGATTTTCACCCTGAAGAATTAATTTTTTCGTTGAATAACATCGTCCATCGTCTTTGCCTTGAAAAATGGAATCTAAAAACATCTACTTTTTGCTAAATTATTTTGAAATTTTTCGAAAAAATTTTTGTCAAAATGTTTTTGGAAGCAATGTTGAGTGTACATGGAAACTCAACATACACTAATGCATCATTTTTCAAACGATCATAACTAATTTTTGTATTAAGCGTTTCTCAATGTAGTATAGTGCATTCGATGCGGATTTTAAGCTGCGTCGATCTGTGTTATCAGATTTGCGCTAGCTTAAAAATGCACCGAGATATCAACTGATATAAGTTCACACTTATATCCTCGATTTTCACCCTGAAGAATTAATTTTTTCGTTGAATAACATTGTCCATCGTCTTTGCCTTGAAAAAAGGAATCTAAAAACATCTACTTTTTGCTAAATTATTTTGAAATTTTTCGAAAAAATTTTTGTCAAAATGTTTTTGGAAGCAATGTTGAGTGTACATGGAAACTCAACATACACTAATGCATCATTTTTCAAACGATCATAACTAATTTTTGTATTAAGCGTTTCTCAATGTAGTATAGTGCATTCGATGCGGATTTTTAAGCTGCGTCGATCTGTGTTATCAGATTTGCGCTAGCTTAAAAATGCACCGAGATATCAACTGATATAAGTTCACACTTATATCCTCGATTTTCACCCTGAAGAATTAATTTTTTCGTTGAATAACATTGTCCATCGTCTTTGCCTTGAGAAATGGAATCTAAAAACATCTACTTTTTGCTAAATTATTTTGAAATTTTTCGAAAAAATTTTTGTCAAAATGTTTTTGGAAGCAATGTTGAGTGTACATGGAAACTCAACATACACTAATGCATCATTTTTCAAACGATCATAACTAATTTTTGTATTAAGCGTTTCTCAATGTAGTATAGTGCATTCGATGCGGATTTTTAAGCTGCGTCGATCTGTGTTATCAGATTTGCGCTAGCTTAACAATGCACCGAGATATCAACTGATATAAGATCACACTTATATCCTCGATTTTCACCCTGAAGAATTAATTTTTTCGTTGAATAACATTGTCCATCGTCTTTGCCTTGAAAAATGGAATCTAAAAACATCTACTTTTTGCTAAATTATTTTGAAATTTTTCGAAAAAATTTTTGTCAAAATGTTTTTGGAAGCAATGTTGAGTGTACATGGAAACTCAACATACACTAATGCATCATTTTTCAAACGATTATAACTAATTTTTGTATTAAGCGTTTTTCAATGTAGTATAGTGCATTCGATGCGGATTTTTAAGCTGCGTCGATCTGTGTTATCAGATTTGCGCTAGCTTAACAATGCACCGAGATATCAACTGATATAAGTTCACACTTATATCCTCGATTTTCACCCTGAAGAATTAATTTTTTCGTTGAATAACATTGTCCATCGTCTTTGCCTTGAAAAAAGGAATCTAAAAACATCTACTTTTTGCTAAATTATTTTGAAATTTTTCGAAAAAATTTTTGTCAAAATGTTTTTGGAAGCAATGTTGAGTGTACATGGAAACTCAACATACACTAATGCATCATTTTTCAAACGATCATAACTAATTTTTGTATTAAGCGTTTCTCAATGTAGTATAGTGCATTCGATGCGGATTTTTAAGCTGCGTCGATCTGTGTTATCAGATTTGCGCTAGCTTAAAAATGCACCGAGATATCAACTGATATAAGTTCACACTTATATCCTCGATTTTCACCCTGAAGAATTAATTTTTTTGTTGAATAACATCGTCCATCGTCTTTGCCTTGAAAAATGGAATCTAAAAACATCTACTTTTTGCTAAATTATTTTGAAATTTTTCGAAAAAATTTTTGTCAAAATGTTTTTGGAAGCAATGTTGAGTGTACATGGAAACTCAACATACACTAATGCATCATTTTTCAAACGATCATAACTAATTTTTGTATTAAGCGTTTCTCAATGTAGTATAGTGCATTCGATGCGGATTTTTAAGCTGCGTCGATCTGTGTTATCAGATTTGCGCTAGCTTAAAAATGCACCGAGATATCAACTGATATAAGTTGACACTTATATCCTCGATTTTCACCCTGAAGAATTAATTTTTTCGTTGAATAACATTGTCCATCGTCTTTGCCTTGAAAAAAGGAATCTAAAAACATCTACTTTTTGCTAAATTATTTTGAAATTTTTCGAAAAAATTTTTGTCAAAATGTTTTTGGAAGCAATGTTGAGTGTACATGGAAACTCAACATACACTAATGCATCATTTTTCAAACGATCATAACTAATTTTTGTATTAAGCGTTTCTCAATGTAGTATAGTGCATTCGATGCGGATTTTTAAGCTGCGTCGATCTGTGTTATCAGATTTGCTCTAGCTTAAAAATGCACCGAGATATCAACTGATATAAGTTCACACTTATATCCTCGATTTTCACCCTGAAGAATTAATTTTTTCGTTGAATAACATTGTCCATCGTCTTTGCCTTGAAAAATGGAATCTAAAAACATCTACTTTTTGCTAAATTATTTTGAAATTTTTCGAAAAAATTTTTGTCAAAATGTTTTTGGAAGCAATGTTGAGTGTACATGGAAACTCAACATACACTAATGCATCATTTTTCAAACGATCATAACTAATTTTTGTATTAAGCGTTTCTCAATGTAGTATAGTGCATTCGATGCGGATTTTTAAGCTGCGTCGATCTGTGTTATCAGATTTGCGCTAGCTTAAAAATGCACCGAGATATCAACTGATATAAGTTCACACTTATATCCTCGATTTTCACCCTGAAGAATTAATTTTTTCGTTGAATAACATCGTCCATCGTCTTTGCCTTGAAAAATGGAATCTAAAAACATCTACTTTTTGCTAAATTATTTTGAAATTTTTCGAAAAAATTTTTGTCAAAATGTTTTTGGAAGCAATGTTGAGTGTACATGGAAACTCAACATACACTAATGCATCATTTTTCAAACGATCATAACTAATTTTTGTATTAAGCGTTTCTCAATGTAGTATAGTGCATTCGATGCGGATTTTTAAGCTGCGTCGATCTGTGTTATCAGATTTGCGCTAGCTTAAAAATGCACCGAGATATCAACTGATATAAGTTCACACTTATATCCTCGATTTTCACCCTGAAGAATTAATTTTTTCGTTGAATAACATTGTCCATCGTCTTTGCCTTGAAAAAAGGAATCTAAAAACATCTACTTTTTGCTAAATTATTTTGAAATTTTTCGAAAAAATTTTTGTCAAAATGTTTTTGGAAGCAATGTTGAGTGTACATGGAAACTCAACATACACTAATGCATCATTTTTCAAACGATCATAACTAATTTTTGTATTAAGCGTTTCTCAATGTAGTATAGTGCATTCGATGCGGATTTTTAAGCTGCGTCGATCTGTGTTATCAGATTTGCGCTAGCTTAAAAATGCACCGAGATATCAACTGATATAAGTTCACACTTATATCCTCGATTTTCACCCTGAAGAATTAATTTTTTCGTTGAATAACATTGTCCATCGTCTTTGCCTTGAAAAAAGGAATCTAAAAACATCTACTTTTTGCTAAATTATTTTGAAATTTTTCGAAAAAATTTTTGTCAAAATGTTTTTGGAAGCAATGTTGAGTGTACATGGAAACTCAACATACACTAATGCATCATTTTTCAAACGATCATAACTAATTTTTGTATTAAGCGTTTTTCAATGTAGTATAGTGCATTCGATGCGGATTTTTAAGCTGCGTCGATCTGTGTTATCAGATTTGCGCTAGCTTAACAATGCACCGAGATATCAACTGATATAAGTTCACACTTATATCCTCGATTTTCACCCTGAAGAATTAATTTTTTTGTTGAATAACATTGTCCATCGTCTTTGCCTTGAAAAATGGAATCTAAAAACATCTACTTTTTGCTAAATTATTTTGAAATTTTTCGAAAAAATTTTTGTCAAAATGTTTTTGGAAGCAATGTTGAGTGTACATGGAAACTCAACATACACTAATGCATCATTTTTCAAACGATTATAACTAATTTTTGTATTAAGCGTTTTTCAAAGTAGTATAGTGCATTCGATGCGGATTTTTAAGCTGCGTCGATCTGTGTTATCAGATTTGCGCTAGCTTAACAATGCACCGAGATATCAACTGATATAAGTTCACACTTATATCCTCGATTTTCACCCTGAAGAATTAATTTTTTCGTTGAATAACATTGTCCATCGTCTTTGCCTTGAAAAATGGAATCTAAAAACATCTACTTTTTGCTAAATTATTTTGAAATTTTTCGAAAAAATTTTTGTCAAAATGTTTTTGGAAGCAATGTTGAGTGTACATGGAAACTCAACATACACTAATGCATCATTTTTCAAACGATTATAACTAATTTTTGTATTAAGCTTTTCTCAATGTAGTATAGTGCATTCGATGCGGATTTTTAAGCTGCGTCGATCTGTGTTATCAGATTTGCGCTAGCTTAAAAATGCACCGAGATATCAACTGATATAAGTTCACACTTATATCCTCGATTTTCACCCTGAAGAATTAATTTTTTCGTTGAATAACATTGTCCATCGTCTTTGCCTTGAAAAATGGAATCTAAAAACATCTACTTTTTGCTAAATTATTTTGAAATTTTTCGAAAAAATTTTTGTCAAAATGTTTTTGGAAGCAATGTTGAGTGTACATGGAAACTCAACATACACTAATGCATCATTTTTCAAACGATCATAACTAATTTTTGTATTAAGCTTTTCTCAATGTAGTATAGTGCATTCGATGCGGATTTTTAAGCTGCGTCGATCTGTGTTATCAGATTTGCGCTAGCTTAAAAATGCACCGAGATATCAACTGATATAAGTTCACACTTATATCCTCGATTTTCACCCTGAAGAATTAATTTTTTCGTTGAATAACATTGTCCATCGTCTTTGCCTTGAAAAATGGAATCTAAAAACATCTACTTTTTGCTAAATTATTTTGAAATTTTTCGAAAAAATTTTTGTCAAAATGTTTTTGGAAGCAATGTTGAGTGTACATGGAAACTCAACATACACTAATGCATCATTTTTCAAACGATTATAACTAATTTTTGTATTAAGCTTTTCTCAATGTAGTATAGTGCATTCGATGCGGATTTTTAAGCTGCGTCGATCTGTGTTATCAGATTTGCGCTAGCTTAAAAATGCACCGAGATATCAACTGATATAAGTTCACACTTATATCCTCGATTTTCACCCTGAAGAATTAATTTTTTCGTTGAATAACATTGTCCATCGTCTTTGCCTTGAAAAATGGAATCTAAAAACATCTACTTTTTGCTAAATTATTTTGAAATTTTTCGAAAAAATTTTTGTCAAAATGTTTTTGGAAGCAATGTTGAGTGTACATGGAAACTCAACATACACTAATGCATCATTTTTCAAACGATTATAACTAATTTTTGTATTAAGCTTTTCTCAATGTAGTATAGTGCATTCGATGCGGATTTTTAAGCTGCGTCGATCTGTGTTATCAGATTTGCGCTAGCTTAAAAATGCACCGAGATATCAACTGATATAAGTTCACACTTATATCCTCGATTTTCACCCTGAAGAATTAATTTTTTCGTTGAATAACATTGTCCATCGTCTTTGCCTTGAAAAATGGAATCTAAAAACATCTACTTTTTGCTAAATTATTTTGAAATTTTTCGAAAAAATTTTTGTCAAAATGTTTTTGGAAGCAATGTTGAGTGTACATGGAAACTCAACATACACTAATGCATCATTTTTCAAACGATCATAACTAATTTTTGTATTAAGCTTTTCTCAATGTAGTATAGTGCATTCGATGCGGATTTTTAAGCTGCGTCGATCTGTGTTATCAGATTTGCGCTAGCTTAAAAATGCACCGAGATATCAACTGATATAAGTTCACACTTATATCCTCGATTTTCACCCTGAAGAATTAATTTTTTCGTTGAATAACATCGTCCATCGTCTTTGCCTTGAAAAATGGAATCTAAAAACATCTACTTTTTGCTAAATTATTTTGAAATTTTTCGAAAAAATTTTTGTCAAAATGTTTTTGGAAGCAATGTTGAGTGTACATGAAAACTCAACATACACTAATGCATCATTTTTCAAACGATCATAACTAATTTTTGTATTAAGCTTTTCTCAATGTAGTATAGTGCATTCGATGCGGATTTTTAAGCTGCGTCGATCTGTGTTATCAGATTTGCGCTAGCTTAAAAATGCACCGAGATATCAACTGATATAAGTTTACACTTATATCCTCGATTTTCACCCTGAAGAATTAATTTTTTCGTTGAATAACATCGTCCATCGTCTTTGCCTTGAAAAATGGAATCTAAAAACATCTACTTTTTGCTAAATTATTTTGAAATTTTTCGAAAAAATTTTTGTCAAAATGTTTTTGGAAGCAATGTTGAGTGTACGTGGAAACTCAACATACACTAATGCATCATTTTTCAAACGATCATAACTAATTTTTGTATTAAGCTTTTCTCAATGTAGTATAGTGCATTCGATGCGGATTTTTAAGCTGCGTCGATCTGTGTTATCAGATTTGCGCTAGCTTAAAAATGCACCGAGATATCAACTGATATAAGTTCACACTTATATCCTCGATTTTCACCCTGAAGAATTAATTTTTTCGTTGAATAACATTGTCCATCGTCTTTGCCTTGAAAAATGGAATCTAAAAACATCTACTTTTTGCTAAATTATTTTGAAATTTTTCGAAAAAATTTTTGTCAAAATGTTTTTGGAAGCAATGTTGAGTGTACATGGAAACTCAACATACACTAATGCATCATTTTTCAAACGATTATAACTAATTTTTGTATTAAGCTTTTCTCAATGTAGTATAGTGCATTCGATGCGGATTTTTAAGCTGCGTCGATCTGTGTTATCAGATTTGCGCTAGCTTAAAAATGCACCGAGATATCAACTGATATAAGTTCACACTTATATCCTCGATTTTCACCCTGAAGAATTAATTTTTTCGTTGAATAACATCGTCCATCGTCTTTGCCTTGGAAAATGGAATCTAAAAACATCTACTTTTTGCTAAATTATTTTGAAATTTTTCGAAAAAATTTTTGTCAAAATGTTTTTGGAAGCAATGTTGAGTGTACATGGAAACTCAACATACACTAATGCATCATTTTTCAAACGATCATAACTAATTTTTGTATTAAGCGTTTCTCAATGTAGTATAGTGCATTCGATGCGGATTTTTAAGCTGCGTCGATCTGTGTTATCAGATTTGCGCTAGCTTAAAAATGCACCGAGATATCAACTGAAATAAGTTCACACTTATATCCTCGATTTTCACCCTGAAGAATTAATTTTTTCGTTGAATAACATTGTCCATCGTCTTTGCCTTGAAAAAAGGAATCTAAAAACATCTACTTTTTGCTAAATTATTTTGAAATTTTTCGAAAAAATTTTTGTCAAAATGTTTTTGGAAGCAATGTTGAGTGTACATGGAAACTCAACATACACTAATGCATCATTTTTCAAACGATCATAACTAATTTTTGTATTAAGCGTTTTTCAATGTAGTATAGTGCATTCGATGCGGATTTTTAAGCTGCGTCGATCTGTGTTATCAGATTTGCGCTAGCTTAACAATGCACCGAGATATCAACTGATATAAGTTCACACTTATATCCTCGATTTTCACCCTGAAGAATTGATTTTTTCGTTGAATAACATTGTCCATCGTCTTTGCCTTGAAAAATGGAATCTAAAAACATCTACTTTTTGCTAAATTATCTTGAAATTTTTCGAAAAAATTTTTGTCAAAATGTTTTTGGAAGCAATGTTGAGTGTACATGGAAACTCAACATACACTAATGCATCATTTTTCAAACGATTATAACTAATTTTTGTATTAAGCTTTTCTCAATGTAGTATAGTGCATTCGATGCGGATTTTTAAGCTGCGTCGATCTGTGTTATCAGATTTGCGCTAGCTTAAAAATGCACCGAGATATCAACTGATATAAGTTCACACTTATATCCTCGATTTTCACCCTGAAGAATTAATTTTTTCGTTGAATAACATTGTCCATCGTCTTTGCCTTGAAAAATGGAATCTAAAAACATCTACTTTTTGCTAAATTATTTTGAAATTTTTCGAAAAAATTTTTGTCAAAATGTTTTTGGAAGCAATGTTGAGTGTACATGGAAACTCAACATACACTAATGCATCATTTTTCAAACGATCATAACTAATTTTTGTATTAAGCGTTTTTCAATGTAGTATAGTGCATTCGATGCGGATTTTTAAGCTGCGTCGATCTGTGTTATCAGATTTGCGCTAGCTTAACAATGCACCGAGATATCAACTGATATAAGTTCACACTTATATCCTCGATTTTCACCCTGAAGAATTGATTTTTTCGTTGAATAACATTGTCCATCGTCTTTGCCTTGAAAAATGGAATCTAAAAACATCTACTTTTTGCTAAATTATCTTGAAATTTTTCGAAAAAATTTTTGTCAAAATGTTTTTGGAAGCAATGTTGAGTGTACATGGAAACTCAACATACACTAATGCATCATTTTTCAAACGATTATAACTAATTTTTGTATTAAGCTTTTCTCAATGTAGTATAGTGCATTCGATGCGGATTTTTAAGCTGCGTCGATCTGTGTTATCAGATTTGCGCTAGCTTAAAAATGCACCGAGATATCAACTGATATAAGTTCACACTTATATCCTCGATTTTCACCCTGAAGAATTAATTTTTTCGTTGAATAACATTGTCCATCGTCTTTGCCTTGAAAAATGGAATCTAAAAACATCTACTTTTTGCTAAATTATTTTGAAATTTTTCGAAAAAATTTTTGTCAAAATGTTTTTGGAAGCAATGTTGAGTGTACATGGAAACTCAACATACACTAATGCATCATTTTTCAAACGATCATAACTAATTTTTGTATTAAGCGTTTTTCAATGTAGTATAGTGCATTCGATGCGGATTTTTAAGCTGCGTCGATCTGTGTTATCAGATTTGCGCTAACTTAACAATGCACCGAGATATCAACTGATATAAGTTCACACTTATATCCTCGATTTTCACCCTGAAGAATTAATTTTTTCGTTGAATAACATTGTCCATCGTCTTTGCCTTGAAAAATGGAATCTAAAAACATCTACTTTTTGCTAAATTATTTTGAAATTTTTCGAAAAAATTTTTGTCAAAATGTTTTTGGAAGCAATGTTGAGTGTACATGGAAACTCAACATACACTAATGCATCATTTTTCAAACGATTGTAACTAATTTTTGTATTAAGCTTTTCTCAATGTAGTATAGTGCATTCGATGCGGATTTTTAAGCTGCGTCGATCTGTGTTATCAGATTTGCGCTAGCTTAAAAATGCACCGAGATATCAACTGATATAAGTTCACACTTATATCCTCGATTTTCACCCTGAAGAATTAATTTTTTCGTTGAATAACATTGTCCATCGTCTTTGCCTTGAAAAATGGAATCTAAAAACATCTACTTTTTGCTAAATTATTTTGAAATTTTTCGAAAAAATTTTTGTCAAAATGTTTTTGGAAGCAATGTTGAGTGTACATGGAAACTCAACATACACTAATGCATCATTTTTCAAACGATCATAACTAATTTTTGTATTAAGCTTTTCTCAATGTAGTATAGTGCGTTCGATGCGGATTTTTAAGCTGCGTCGATCTGTGTTATCAGATTTGCGCTAGCTTAACAATGCACCGAGATATCAACTGATATAAGTTCACACTTATATCCTCGATTTTCACCCTGAAGAATTAATTTTTTCGTTGAATAACATTGTCCATCGTCTTTGCCTTGAAAAATGGAATCTAAAAACATCTACTTTTTGCTAAATTATTTTGAAATTTTTCGAAAAAATTTTTGTCAAAATGTTTTTGGAAGCAATGTTGAGTGTACATGGAAACTCAACATACACTAATGCATCATTTTTCAAACGATTATAACTAATTTTTGTATTAAGCTTTTCTCAATGTAGTATAGTGCATTCGATGCGGATTTTTAAGCTGCGTCGATCTGTGTTATCAGATTTGCGCTAGCTTAAAAATGCACCGAGATATCAACTGATATAAGTTCACACTTATATCCTCGATTTTCACCCTGAAGAATTAATTTTTTCGTTGAATAACATTGTCCATCGTCTTTGCCTTGAAAAATGGAATCTAAAAACATCTACTTTTTGCTAAATTATCCTGAAATTTTTCGAAAAAATTTTTGTCAAAATGTTTTTGGAAGCAATGTTGAGTGTACATGGAAACTCAACATACACTAATGCATCATTTTTCAAACGATTATAACTAATTTTTGTATTAAGCTTTTCTCAAAGTAGTATAGTGCATTCGATGCGGATTTTTAAGCTGCGTCGATCTGTGTTATCAGATTTGCGCTAGCTTAAAAATGCACCGAGATATCAACTGATATAAGTTCACACTTATATCCTCGATTTTCACCCTGAAGAATTAATTTTTTCGTTGAATAACATTGTCCATCGTCTTTGCCTTGAAAAATGGAATCTAAAAACATCTACTTTTTGCTAAATTATCCTGAAATTTTTCGAAAAAATTTTTGTCAAAATGTTTTTGGAAGCAATGTTGAGTGTACATGGAAACTCAACATACACTAATGCATCATTTTTCAAACGATCATAACTAATTTTTGTATTAAGCTTTTCTCAATGTAGTATAGTGCGTTCGATGCGGATTTTTAAGCTGCGTCGATCTGTGTTATCAGATTTGCGCTAGCTTAACAATGCACCGAGATATCAACTGATATAAGTTCACACTTATATCCTCGATTTTCACCCTGAAGAATTAATTTTTTCGTTGAATAACATTGTCCATCGTCTTTGCCTTGAAAAATGGAATCTAAAAACATCTACTTTTTGCTAAATTATTTTGAAATTTTTCGAAAAAATTTTTGTCAAAATGTTTTTGGAAGCAATGTTGAGTGTACATGGAAACTCAACATACACTAATGCATCATTTTTCAAACGATTATAACTAATTTTTGTATTGAGCTTTTCTCAATGTAGTATAGTGCATTCGATGCGGATTTTTAAGCTGCGTCGATCTGTGTTATCAGATTTGCGCTAGCTTAAAAATGCACCGAGATATCAACTGATATAAGTTCACACTTATATCCTCGATTTTCACCCTGAAGAATTAATTTTTTCGTTGAATAACATTGTCCATCGTCTTTGCCTTGAAAAATGGAATCTAAAAACATCTACTTTTTGCTAAATTATCCTGAAATTTTTCGAAAAAATTTTTGTCAAAATGTTTTTGGAAGCAATGTTGAGTGTACATGGAAACTCAACATACACTAATGCATCATTTTTCAAACGATTATAACTAATTTTTGTATTAAGCTTTTCTCAAAGTAGTATAGTGCATTCGATGCGGATTTTTAAGCTGCGTCGATCTGTGTTATCAGATTTGCGCTAGCTTAAAAATGCACCGAGATATCAACTGATATAAGTTCACACTTATATCCTCGATTTTCACCCTGAAGAATTAATTTTTTCGTTGAATAACATTGTCCATCGTCTTTGCCTTGAAAAATGGAATCTAAAAACATCTACTTTTTGCTAAATTATTTTGAAATTTTTCGAAAAAATTTTTGTCAAAATGTTTTTGGAAGCAATGTTGAGTGTACATGGAAACTCAACATACACTAATGCATCATTTTTCAAACGATTATAACTAATTTTTGTATTAAGCTTTTCTCAATGTAGTATAGTGCATTCGATGCGGATTTTTAAGCTGCGTCGATCTGTGTTATCAGATTTGCGCTAGCTTAAAAATGCACCGAGATATCAACTGATATAAGTTCACACTTATATCCTCGATTTTCACCCTGAAGAATTAATTTTTTCGTTGAATAACATTGTCCATCGTCTTTGCCTTGAAAAATGGAATCTAAAAACATCTACTTTTTGCTAAATTATCTTGAAATTTTTCGAAAAAATTTTTGTCAAAATGTTTTTGGAAGCAATGTTGAGTGTACATGGAAACTCAACATACACTAATGCATCATTTTTCAAACGATCATAACTAATTTTTGTATTAAGCTTTTCTCAATGTAGTATAGTGCATTCGATGCGGATTTTTAAGCTGCGTCGATCTGTGTTATCAGATTTGCGCTAGCTTAACAATGCACCGAGATATCAACTGATATAAGTTCACACTTATATCCTCGATTTTCACCCTGAAGAATTAATTTTTTCGTTGAATAACATTGTCCATCGTCTTTGCCTTGAAAAATGGAATCTAAAAACATCTACTTTTTGCTAAATTATCTTGAAATTTTTCGAAAAAATTTTTGTCAAAATGTTTTTGGAAGCAATGTTGAGTGTACATGGAAACTCAACATACACTAATGCATCATTTTTCAAACGATTATAACTAATTTTTGTATTAAGCTTTTCTCAAAGTAGTATAGTGCATTCGATGCGGATTTTTAAGCTGCGTCGATCTGTGTTATCAGATTTGCGCTAGCTTAAAAATGCACCGAGATATCAACTGATATAAGTTCACACTTATATCCTCGATTTTCACCCTGAAGAATTAATTTTTTCGTTGAATAACATTGTCCATCGTCTTTGCCTTGAAAAATGGAATCTAAAAACATCTACTTTTTGCTAAATTATTTTGAAATTTTTCGAAAAAATTTTTGTCAAAATGTTTTTGGAAGCAATGTTGAGTGTACATGGAAACTCAACATACACTAATGCATCATTTTT
The DNA here is from genome assembly GCA_964057225.1 of Auanema rhodensis. NCBI lineage: Eukaryota > Metazoa > Nematoda > Chromadorea > Rhabditida > Rhabditidae > Auanema > Auanema rhodense. Next base: position 1,919,004 of record OZ059895.1, read on the forward strand.
CAAACGATCATAACTAATTTTTGTATTAAGCGTTTTTCAATGTAGTATAGTGCATTCGATGCGGATTTTTAAGCTGCGTCGATCTGTGTTATCAGATTTGCGCTAACTTAACAATGCACCGAGATATCAACTGATATAAGTTCACACTTATATCCTCGATTTTCACCCTGAAGAATTAATTTTTTCGTTGAATAACATTGTCCATCGTCTTTGCCTTGAAAAATGGAATCTAAAAACATCTACTTTTTGCTAAATTATTTTGAAATTTTTCGAAAAAATTTTTGTCAAAATGTTTTTGGAAGCAATGTTGAGTGTACATGGAAACTCAACATACACTAATGCATCATTTTTCAAACGATTATAACTAATTTTTGTATTAAGCTTTACTCAATGTAGTATAGTGCATTCGATGCGGATTTTTAAGCTGCGTCGATCTGTGTTATCAGATTTGCGCTAGCTTAAAAATGCACCGAGATATCAACTGATATAAGTTCACACTTATATCCTCGATTTTCACCCTGAAGAATTAATTTTTTCGTTGAATAACATTGTCCATCGTCTTTGCCTTGAAAAATGGAATCTAAAAACATCTACTTTTTGCTAAATTATCTTGAAATTTTTCGAAAAAATTTTTGTCAAAATGTTTTTGGAAGCAATGTTGAGTGTACATGGAAACTCAACATACACTAATGCATCATTTTTCAAACGATCATAACTAATTTTTGTATTAAGCTTTTCTCAATGTAGTATAGTGCATTCGATGCGGATTTTTAAGCTGCGTCGATCTGTGTTATCAGATTTGCGCTAGCTTAACAATGCACCGAGATATCAACTGATATAAGTTCACACTTATATCCTCGATTTTCACCCTGAAGAATTAATTTTTTCGTTGAATAACATTGTCCATCGTCTTTGCCTTGAAAAATGGAATCTAAAAACATCTACTTTTTGCTAAATTATCTTGAAATTTTTCGAAAAAATTTTTGTCAAAATGTTTTTGGAAGCAATGTTGAGTGTACATGGAAACTCAACATACACTAATGCATCATTTTTCAAACGATTATAACTAATTTTTGTATTAAGCTTTTCTCAAAGTAGTATAGTGCATTCGATGCGGATTTTTAAGCTGCGTCGATCTGTGTTATCAGATTTGCGCTAGCTTAACAATGCACCGAGATATCAACTGATATAAGTTCACACTTATATCCTCGATTTTCACCCTGAAGAATTAATTTTTTCGTTGAATAACATTGTCCATCGTCTTTGCCTTGAAAAATGGAATCTAAAAACATCTACTTTTTGCTAAATTATTTTGAAATTTTTCGAAAAAATTTTTGTCAAAATGTTTTTGGAAGCAATGTTGAGTGTACATGGAAACTCAACATACACTAATGCATCATTTTTCAAACGATCATAACTAATTTTTGTATTAAGCGTTTTTCAATGTAGTATAGTGCATTCGATGCGGATTTTTAAGCTGCGTCGATCTGTGTTATCAGATTTGCGCTAACTTAACAATGCACCGAGATATCAACTGATATAAGTTCACACTTATATCCTCGATTTTCACCCTGAAGAATTAATTTTTTCGTTGAATAACATTGTCCATCGTCTTTGCCTTGAAAAATGGAATCTAAAAACATCTACTTTTTGCTAAATTATTTTGAAATTTTTTGAAAAAATTTTTGTCAAAATGTTTTTGGAAGCAATGTTGAGTGTACATGGAAACTCAACATACACTAATGCATCATTTTTCAAACGATTATAACTAATTTTTGTATTAAGCTTTTCTCAATGTAGTATAGTGCATTCGATGCGGATTTTTAAGCTGCGTCGATCTGTGTTATCAGATTTGCGCTAGCTTAAAAATGCACCGAGATATCAACTGATATAAGTTCACACTTATATCCTCGATTTTCACCCTGAAGAATTAATTTTTTCGTTGAATAACATTGTCCATCGTCTTTGCCTTGAAAAATGGAATCTAAAAACATCTACTTTTTGCTAAATTATCTTGAAATTTTTCGAAAAAATTTTTGTCAAAATGTTTTTGGAAGCAATGTTGAGTGTACATGGAAACTCAACATACACTAATGCATCATTTTTCAAACGATTATAACTAATTTTTGTATTAAGCTTTTCTCAAAGTAGTATAGTGCATTCGATGCGGATTTTTAAGCTGCGTCGATCTGTGTTATCAGATTTGCGCTAGCTTAAAAATGCACCGAGATATCAACTGATATAAGTTCACACTTATATCCTCGATTTTCACCCTGAAGAATTAATTTTTTCGTTGAATAACATTGTCCATCGTCTTTGCCTTGAAAAATGGAATCTAAAAACATCTACTTTTTGCTAAATTATTTTGAAATTTTTCGAAAAAATTTTTGTCAAAATGTTTTTGGAAGCAATGTTGAGTGTACATGGAAACTCAACATACACTAATGCATCATTTTTCAAACGATCATAACTAATTTTTGTATTAAGCGTTTTTCAATGTAGTATAGTGCATTCGATGCGGATTTTTAAGCTGCGTCGATCTGTGTTATCAGATTTGCGCTAACTTAACAATGCACCGAGATATCAACTGATATAAGTTCACACTTATATCCTCGATTTTCACCCTGAAGAATTAATTTTTTCGTTGAATAACATTGTCCATCGTCTTTGCCTTGAAAAATGGAATCTAACAACATCTACTTTTTGCTAAATTATTTTGAAATTTTTCGAAAAAATTTTTGTCAAAATGTTTTTGGAAGCAATGTTGAGTGTACATGGAAACTCAACATACACTAATGCATCATTTTTCAAACGATTATAACTAATTTTTGTATTAAGCTTTTCTCAATGTAGTATAGTGCATTCGATGCGGATTTTTAAGCTGCGTCGATCTGTGTTATCAGATTTGCGCTAGCTTAAAAATGCACCGAGATATCAACTGATATAAGTTCACACTTATATCCTCGATTTTCACCCTGAAGAATTAATTTTTTCGTTGAATAACATTGTCCATCGTCTTTGCCTTGAAAAATGGAATCTAAAAACATCTACTTTTTGCTAAATTATTTTGAAATTTTTCGAAAAAATTTTTGTCAAAATGTTTTTGGAAGCAATGTTGAGTGTACATGGAAACTCAACATACACTAATGCATCATTTTTCAAACGATCATAACTAATTTTTGTATTAAGCTTTTCTCAATGTAGTATAGTGCATTCGATGCGGATTTTTAAGCTGCGTCGATCTGTGTTATCAGATTTGCGCTAGCTTAAAAATGCACCGAGATATCAACTGATATAAGTTTACACTTATATCCTCGATTTTCACCCTGAAGAATTAATTTTTTCGTTGAATAACATCGTCCATCGTCTTTGCCTTGAAAAATGGAATCTAAAAACATCTACTTTTTGCTAAATTATTTTGAAATTTTTCGAAAAAATTTTTGTCAAAATGTTTTTGGAAGCAATGTTGAGTGTACGTGGAAACTCAACATACACTAATGCATCATTTTTCAAACGATCATAACTAATTTTCGTATTAAGCGTTTCTCAATGTTGTATAGTGCATTCGATGCGGATTTTTAAGCTGCGTCGATCTGTGTTATCAGATTTGCGCTAGCTTAAAAATGCACCGAGATATCAACTGATATAAGTTCACACTTATATCCTCGATTTTCACCCTGAAGAATTAATTTTTTCGTTGAATAACATTGTCCATCGTCTTTGCCTTGAAAAAAGGAATCTAAAAACATCTACTTTTTGCTAAATTATTTTGAAATTTTTCGAAAAAATTTTTGTCAAAATGTTTTTGGAAGCAATGTTGAGTGTACATGGAAACTCAACATACACTAATGCATCATTTTTCAAACGATCATAACTAATTTTTGTATTAAGCGTTTCTCAATGTTGTATAGTGCATTCGATGCGGATTTTTAAGCTGCGTCGATCTGTGTTATCAGATTTGCGCTAGCTTAACAATGCACCGAGATATCAACTGATATAAGTTCACACTTATATCCTCGATTTTCACCCTGAAGAATTAATTTTTTCGTTGAATAACATTGTCCATCGTCTTTGCCTTGAAAAATGGAATCTACAAACATCTACTTTTTGCTAAATTATTTTGAAATTTTTCGAAAAAATTTTTGTCAAAATGTTTTTGGAAGCAATGTTGAGTGTACATGGAAACTCAACATACACTAATGCATCATTTTTCAAACGATTATAACTAATTTTTGTATTAAGCTTTTCTCAATGTAGTATAGTGCATTCGATGCGGATTTATAAGCTGCGTCGATCTGTGTTATCAGATTTGCGCTAGCTTAAAAATGCACCGAGATATCAACTGATATAAGTTCACACTTATATCCTCGATTTTCACCCTGAAGAATTAATTTTTTCGTTGAATAACATCGTCCATCGTCTTTGCCTTGAAAAATGGAATCTAAAAACATCTACTTTTTGCTAAATTATTTTGAAATTTTTCGAAAAAATTTTTGTCAAAATGTTTTTGGAAGCAATGTTGAGTGTACATGGAAACTCAACATACACTAATGCATCATTTTTCAAACGATCATAACTAATTTTTGTATTAAGCTTTTCTCAATGTAGTATAGTGCATTCGATGCGGATTTTTAAGCTGCGTCGATCTGTGTTATCAGATTTGCGCTAGCTTAAAAATGCACCGAGATATCAACTGATATAAGTTTACACTTATATCCTCGATTTTCACCCTGAAGAATTAATTTTTTCGTTGAATAACATCGTCCATCGTCTTTGCCTTGAAAAATGGAATCTAAAAACATCTACTTTTTGCTAAATTATTTTGAAATTTTTCGAAAAAATTTTTGTCAAAATGTTTTTGGAAGCAATGTTGAGTGTACGTGGAAACTCAACATACACTAATGCATCATTTTTCAAACGATCATAACTAATTTTTGTATTAAGCTTTTCTCAATGTAGTATAGTGCATTCGATGCGGATTTTTAAGCTGCGTCGATCTGTGTTATCAGATTTGCGCTAGCTTAAAAATGCACCGAGATATCAACTGATATAAGTTCACACTTATATCCTCGATTTTCACCCTGAAGAATTAATTTTTTCGTTGAATAACATTGTCCATCGTCTTTGCCTTGAAAAAAGGAATCTAAAAACATCTACTTTTTGCTAAATTATCTTGCAATTTTTCGAAAAAATTTTTGTCAAAATGTTTTTGGAAGCAATGTTGAGTGTACATGGAAACTCAACATACACTAATGCATCATTTTTCAAACGATCATAACTAATTTTTGTATTAAGCGTTTCTCAATGTAGTATAGTGCATTCGATGCGGATTTTTAAGCTGCGTCGATCTGTGTTATCAGATTTGCGCTAGCTTAAAAATGCACCGAGATATCAACTGATATAAGTTCACACTTATATCCTCGATTTTCACCCTGAAGAATTAATTTTTTCGTTGAATAACATTGTCCATCGTCTTTGCCTTGAAAAATGGAATCTAAAAACATCTACTTTTTGCTAAATTATTTTGAAATTTTTCGAAAAAATTTTTGTCAAAATGTTTTTGGAAGCAATGTTGAGTGTACATGGAAACTCAACATACACTAATGCATCATTTTTCAAACGATTATAACTAATTTTTGTAATAAGCTTTTCTCAATGTAGTATAGTGCATTCGATGCGGATTTTTAAGCTGCGTCGATCTGTGTTATCAGATTTGCGCTAGCTTAAAAATGCACCGAGATATCAACTGATATAAGTTCACACTTATATCCTCGATTTTCACCCTGAAGAATTAATTTTTTCGTTGAATAACATTGTCCATCGTCTTTGCCTTGAAAAAAGGAATCTAAAAACATCTACTTTTTGCTAAATTATCTTGCAATTTTTCGAAAAAATTTTTGTCAAAATGTTTTTGGAAGCAATGTTGAGTGTACATGGAAACTCAACATACACTAATGCATCATTTTTCAAACGATCATAACTAATTTTTGTTTTAAGCGTTTCTCAATGTAGTATAGTGCATTCGATGCGGATTTTTAAGCTGCGTCGATCTGTGTTATCAGATTTGCGCTAGCTTAAAAATGCACCGAGATATCAACTGATATAAGTTCACACTTATATCCTCGATTTTCACCCTGAAGAATTAATTTTTTCGTTGAATAACATTGTCCATCGTCTTTGCCTTGAAAAATGGAATCTAAAAACATCTACTTTTTGCTAAATTATTTTGAAATTTTTCGAAAAAATTTTTGTCAAAATGTTTTTGGAAGCAATGTTGAGTGTACATGGAAACTCAACATACACTAATGCATCATTTTTCAAACGATTATAACTAATTTTTGTAATAAGCTTTTCTCAATGTAGTATAGTGCATTCCATGCGGATTTTTAAGCTGCGTCGATCTGTGTTATCAGATTTGCGCTAGCTTAAAAATGCACCGAGATATCAACTGATATAAGTTTACACTTATATCCTCGATTTTCACCCTGAAGAATTAATTTTTTCGTTGAATAACATCGTCCATCGTCTTTGCCTTGAAAAATGGAATCTAAAAACATCTACTTTTTGCTAAATTATTTTGAAATTTTTCGAAAAAATTTTTGTCAAAATGTTTTTGGAAGCAATGTTGAGTGTACGTGGAAACTCAACATACACTAATGCATCATTTTTCAAACGATCATAACTAATTTTTGTATTAAGTTTTTCTCAATGTAGTATAGTGCATTCGATGCGGATTTTTAAGCTGCGTCGATCTGTGTTATCAGATTTGCGCTAGCTTAAAAATGCACCGAGATATCAACTGATATAAGTTTACACTTATATCCTCGATTTTCACCCTGAAGAATTAATTTTTTCGTTGAATAACATCGTCCATCGTCTTTGCCTTGAAAAATGGAATCTAAAAACATCTACTTTTTGCTAAATTATTTTGAAATTTTTCGAAAAAATTTTTGTCAAAATGTTTTTGGAAGCAATGTTGAGTGTACGTGGAAACTCAACATACACTAATGCATCATTTTTCAAACGATCATAACTAATTTTTGTATTAAGCTTTTCTCAATGTAGTATAGTGCATTCGATGCGGATTTTTAAGCTGCGTCGATCTGTGTTATCAGATTTGCGCTAGCTTAAAAATGCACCGAGATATCAACTGATATAAGTTCACACTTATATCCTCGATTTTCACCCTGAAGAATTAATTTTTTCGTTGAATAACATTGTCCATCGTCTTTGCCTTGAAAAAAGGAATCTAAAAACATCTACTTTTTGCTAAATTATTTTGAAATTTTTCGAAAAAATTTTTGTCAAAATGTTTTTGGAAGCAATGTTGAGTGTACATGGAAACTCAACATACACTAATGCATCATTTTTCAAACGATCATAACTAATTTTTGTATTAAGCGTTTCTCAATGTAGTATAGTGCATTCGATGCGGATTTTTAAGCTGCGTCGATCTGTGTTATCAGATTTGCGCTAGCTTAAAAATGCACCGAGATATCAACTGATATAAGTTCACACTTATATCCTCGATTTTCACCCTGAAGAATTAATTTTTTCGTTGAATAACATTGTCCATCGTCTTTGCCTTGAAAAAAGGAATCTAAAAACATCTACTTTTTGCTAAATTATTTTGAAATTTTTCGAAAAAATTTTTGTCAAAATGTTTTTGGAAGCAATGTTGAGTGTACATGGAAACTCAACATACACTAATGCATCATTTTTCAAACGATCATAACTAATTTTTGTATTAAGCGTTTTTCAATGTAGTATAGTGCATTCGATGCGGATTTTTAAGCTGCGTCGATCTGTGTTATCAGATTCGCGCTAGCTTAACAATGCACCGAGATATCAACTGATATAAGTTCACACTTATATCCTCGATTTTCACCCTGAAGAATTAATTTTTTCGTTGAATAACATTGTCCATCGTCTTTGCCTTGAAAAAAGGAATCTAAAAACATCTACTTTTTGCTAAATTATTTTGAAATTTTTCGAAAAAATTTTTGTCAAAATGTTTTTGGAAGCAATGTTGAGTGTACATGGAAACTCAACATACACTAATGCATCATTTTTCAAACGATCATAACTAATTTTTGTATTAAGCGTTTTTCAATGTAGTATAGTGCATTCGATGCGGATTTATAAGCTGCGTCGATCTGTGTTATCAGATTTGCGCTAGCTTAAAAATGCACCGAGATATCAACTGATATAAGTTCACACTTATATCCTCGATTTTCACCCTGAAGAATTAATTTTTTCGTTGAATAACATCGTCCATCGTCTTTGCCTTGAAAAATGGAATCTAAAAACATCTACTTTTTGCTAAATTATTTTGAAATTTTTCGAAAAAATTTTTGTCAAAATGTTTTTGGAAGCAATGTTGAGTGTACATGGAAACTCAACATACACTAATGCATCATTTTTCAAACGATCATAACTAATTTTTGTATTAAGCTTTTCTCAATGTAGTATAGTGCATTCGATGCGGATTTTTAAGCTGCGTCGATCTGTGTTATCAGATTTGCGCTAGATTAAAAATGCACCGAGATATCAACTGATATAAGTTTACACTTATATCCTCGATTTTCACCCTGAAGAATTAATTTTTTCGTTGAATAACATCGTCCATCGTCTTTGCCTTGAAAAATGGAATCTAAAAACATCTACTTTTTGCTAAATTATTTTGAAATTTTTCGAAAAAATTTTTGTCAAAATGTTTTTGGAAGCAATGTTGAGTGTACGTGGAAACTCAACATACACTAATGCATCATTTTTCAAACGATCATAACTAATTTTTGTATTAAGCTTTTCTCAATGTAGTATAGTGCATTCGATGCGGATTTTTAAGCTGCGTCGATCTGTGTTATCAGATTTGCGCTAGCTTAACAATGCACCGAGATATCAACTGATATAAGTTCACACTTATATCCTCGATTTTCACCCTGAAGAATTAATTTTTTCGTTGAAAAACATTGTCCATCGTCTTTGCCTTGAAAAAAGGAATCTAAAAACATCTACTTTTTGCTAAATTATCTTGAAATTTTTCGAAAAAATTTTTGTCAAAATGTTTTTGGAAGCAATGTTGAGTGTACATGGAAACTCAACATACACTAATGCATCATTTTTCAAACGATCATAACTAATTTTTGTATTAAGCGTTTCTCAATGTAGTATAGTGCATTCGATGCGGATTTTTAAGCTGCGTCGATCTGTGTTATCAGATTTGCGCTAGCTTAAAAATGCACCGAGATATCAACTGATATAAGTTCACACTTATATCCTCGATTTTCACCCTGAAGAATTAATTTTTTCGTTGAATAACATTGTCCATCGTCTTTGCCTTGAAAAATGGAATCTAAAAACATCTACTTTTTGCTAAATTATTTTGAAATTTTTCGAAAAAATTTTTGTCAAAATGTTTTTGGAAGCAATGTTGAGTGTACATGGAAACTCAACATACACTAATGCATCATTTTTCAAACGATTATAACTAATTTTTGTAATAAGCTTTTCTCAATGTAGTATAGTGCATTCGATGCGGATTTTTAAGCTGCGTCGATCTGTGTTATCAGATTTGCGCTAGCTTAAAAATGCACCGAGATATCAACTGATATAAGTTCACACTTATATCCTCGATTTTCACCCTGAAGAATTAATTTTTTCGTTGAATAACATTGTCCATCGTCTTTGCCTTGAAAAATGGAATCTAAAAACATCTACTTTTTGCTAAATTGTTTTGAAATTTTTCGAAAAAATTTTTGTCAAAATGTTTTTGGAAGCAATGTTGAGTGTACATGGAAACTCAACATACACTAATGCATCATTTTTCAAACGATCATAACTAATTTTTGTATTAAGCGTTTTTCAATGTAGTATAGTGCATTCGATGCGGATTTTTAAGCTGCGTCGATCTGTGTTATCAGATTTGCGCTAGCTTAACAATGCACCGAGATATCAACTGATATAAGTTCACACTTATATCCTCGATTTTCACCCTGAAGAATTAATTTTTTCGTTGAATAACATTGTCCATCGTCTTTGCCTTGAAAAATGGAATCTAAAAACATCTACTTTTTGCTAAATTATTTTGAAATTTTTCGAAAAAATTTTTGTCAAAATGTTTTTGGAAGCAATGTTGAGTGTACATGGAAACTCAACATACACTAATGCATCATTTTTCAAACGATTATAACTAATTTTTGTATTAAGCTTTTCTCAATGTAGTATAGTGCATTCGATGCGGATTTTTAAGCTGCGTCGATCTGTGTTATCAGATTTGCGCTAGCTTAAAAATGCTCCGAGATATCAACTGATATAAGTTCACACTTATATCCTCGATTTTCACCCTGAAGAATTAATTTTTTCGTTGAATAACATTGTCCATCGTCTTTGCCTTGAAAAATGGAATCTAAAAACATCTACTTTTTGCTAAATTATTTTGAAATTTTTCGAAAAAATTTTTGTCAAAATGTTTTTGGAAGCAATGTTGAGTGTACATGGAAACTCAACATACACTAATGCATCATTTTTCAAACGATTATAACTAATTTTTGTATTAAGCTTTTCTCAATGTAGTATAGTGCATTCGATGCGGATTTTTAAGCTGCGTCGATCTGTGTTATCAGATTTGCGCTAGCTTAAAAATGCACCGAGATATCAACTGATATAAGTTCACACTTATATCCTCGATTTTCACCCTGAAGAATTAATTTTTTCGTTGAATAACATTGTCCATCGTCTTTGCCTTGAAAAATGGAATCTAAAAACATCTACTTTTTGCTAAATTATTTTGAAATTTTTCGAAAAAATTTTTGTCAAAATGTTTTTGGAAGCAATGTTGAGTGTACATGGAAACTCAACATACACTAATGCATCATTTTTCAAACGATCATAACTAATTTTTGTATTAAGCTTTTCTCAATGTAGTATAGTGCATTCGATGCGGATTTTTAAGCTGCGTCGATCTGTGTTATCAGATTTGCGCTAGCTTAAAAATGCACCGAGATATCAACTGATATAAGTTCACACTTATATCCTCGATTTTCACCCTGAAGAATTAATTTTTTCGTTGAATAACATCGTCCATCGTCTTTGCCTCGAAAAATGGAATCTAAAAACATCTACTTTTTGCTAAATTATTTTGAAATTTTTCGAAAAAATTTTTGTCAAAATGTTTTTGGAAGCAATGTTGAGTGTACATGGAAACTCAACATACACTAATGCATCATTTTTCAAACGATCATAACTAATTTTTGTATAAAGCTTTTCTCAATGTAGTATAGTGCATTCGATGCGGATTTTTAAGCTGCGTCGATCTGTGTTATCAGATTTGCGCTAGCTTAACAATGCACCGAGATATCAACTGATATAAGTTCACACTTATATCCTCGATTTTCACCCTGAAGAATTAATTTTTTCGTTGAATAACATTGTCCATCGTCTTTGCCTTGAAAAATGGAATCTAAAAACATCTACTTTTTGCTAAATTATTTTGAAATTTTTCGAAAAAATTTTTGTCAAAATGTTTTTGGAAGCAATGTTGAGTGTACATGGAAACTCAACATACACTAATGCATCATTTTTCGAACGATCATAACTAATTTTTGTATTAAGCGTTTTTCAATGTAGTATAGTGCATTCGATGCGGATTTTTAAGCTGCGTCGATCTGTGTTATCAGATTTGCGCTAGCTTAACAATGCACCGAGATATCAACTGATATAAGTTCACACTTATATCCTCGATTTTCACCCTGAAGAATTAATTTTTTCGTTGAATAACATTGTCCATCGTCTTTGCCTTGAAAAATGGAATCTAAAAACATCTACTTTTTGCTAAATTATTTTGAAATTTTTCGAAAAAATTTTTGTCAAAATGTTTTTGGAAGCAATGTTGAGTGTACATGGAAACTCAACATACACTAATGCATCATTTTTCAAACGATCATAACTAATTTTTGTATTAAGCTTTTCTCAATGTAGTATAGTGCATTCGATGCGGATTTTTAAGCTGCGTCGATCTGTGTTATCAGATTTACGCTAGCTTAAAAATGCACCGAGATATCAACTGATATAAGTTCACACTTATATCCTCGATTTTCACCCTGAAGAATTAATTTTTTCGTTGAATAACATCGTCCATCGTCTTTGCCTTGAAAAATGGAATCTAAAAACATCTACTTTTTGCTAAATTATTTTGAAATTTTTCGAAAAAATTTTTGTCAAAATGTTTTTGGAAGCAATGTTGAGTGTACATGGAAACTCAACATACACTAATGCATCATTTTTCAAACGATTATAACTAATTTTTGTATTAAGCTTTTCTCAATGTAGTATAGTGCATTCGATGCGGATTTTTAAGCTGCGTCGATCTTTGTTATCAGATTTGCGCTAGCTTAAAAATGCACCGAGATATCAACTGATATAAGTTCACACTTATATCCTCGATTTTCACCCTGAAGAATTAATTTTTTCGTTGAATAACATTGTCCATCGTCTTTGCCTTGAAAAAAGGAATCTAAAAACATCTACTTTTTGCTAAATTATTTTAAAATTTTTCGAAAAAATTTTTGTCAAAATGTTTTTGGAAGCAATGTTGAGTGTACATGGAAACTCAACATACACTAATGCATCATTTTTCAAACGATCATAACTAATTTTTGTATTAAGCGTTTTTCAATGTAGTATAGTGCATTCGATGCGGATTTTTAAGCTGCGTCGATCTGTGTTATCAGATTTGCGCTAGCTTAACAATGCACCGAGATATCAACTGATATAAGTTCACACTTATATCCTCGATTTTCACCCTGAAGAATTAATTTTTTCGTTGAATAACATTGTCCATCGTCTTTGCCTTGAAAAATGGAATCTAAAAACATCTACTTTTTGCTAAATTATTTTGAAATTTTTCGAAAAAATTTTTGTCAAAATGTTTTTGGAAGCAATGTTGAGTGTACATGGAAACTCAACATACACTAATGCATCATTTTTCAAACGATCATAACTAATTTTTGTATTAAGCGTTTTTCAATGTAGTATAGTGCATTCGATGCGGATTTTTAAGCTGCGTCGATCTGTGTTATCAGATTTGCGCTAGCTTAACAATGCACCGAGATATCAACTGATATAAGTTCACACTTATATCCTCGATTTTCACCCTGAAGAATTAATTTTTTCGTTGAATAACATTGTCCATCGTCTTTGCCTTGAAAAATGGAATCTAAAAACATCTACTTTTTGCTAAATTATTTTGAAATTTTTCGAAAAAATTTTTGTCAAAATGTTTTTGGAAGCAATGTTGAGTGTACATGGAAACTCAACATACACTAATGCATCATTTTTCAAACGATCATAACTAATTTTTGTATTAAGCTTTTCTCAATGTAGTATAGTGCATTCGATGCGGATTTTTAAGCTGCGTCGATCTGTGTTATCAGATTTGCGCTAGCTTAAAAATGCACCGAGATATCAACTGATATAAGTTCACACTTATATCCTCGATTTTCACCCTGAAGAATTAATTTTTTCGTTGAATAACATCGTCCATCGTCTTTGCCTTGAAAAATGGAATCTAAAAACATCTACTTTTTGCTAAATTATTTTGAAATTTTTCGAAAAAATTTTTGTCAAAATGTTTTTGGAAGCAATGTTGAGTGTACATGGAAACTCAACATACACTAATGCATCATTTTTCAAACGATTATAACTAATTTTTGTATTAAGCTTTTCTCAATGTAGTATAGTGCATTCGATGCGGATTTTTAAGCTGCGTCGATCTTTGTTATCAGATTTGCGCTAGCTTAAAAATGCACCGAGATATCAACTGATATAAGTTCACACTTTTATTCTCGATTTTCACCCTGAAGAATTAATTTTTTCGTTGAATAACATTGTCCATCGTCTTTGCCTTGAAAAATGGAATCTAAAAACATCTACTTTTTGCTAAATTATTTTGAAATTTTTCGAAAAAATTTTTGTCAAAATGTTTTTGGAAGCAATGTTGAGTGTACATGGAAACTCAACATACACTAATGCATCATTTTTCAAACGATTATAACTAATTTTTGTAATAAGCTTTTCTCAATGTAGTATAGTGCATTCGATGCGGATTTTTAAGCTGCGTCGATCTGTGTTATCAGATTTGCGCTAGCTTAACAATGCACCGAGATATCAACTGATATAAGTTCACACTTATATCCTCGATTTTCACCCTGAAGAATTAATTTTTTCGTTGAATAACATTGTCCATCGTCTTTGCCTTGAAAAATGGAATCTAAAAACATCTACTTTTTGCTAAATTATTTTGAAATTTTTCGAAAAAATTTTTGTCAAAATGTTTTTGGAAGCAATGTTGAGTGTACATGGAAACTCAACATACACTAATGCATCATTTTTCAAACGATCATAACTAATTTTTGTATTAAGCTTTTCTCAATGTAGTATAGTGCATTCGATGCGGATTTTTAAGCTGCGTCGATCTTTGTTATCAGATTTGCGCTAGCTTAAAAATGCACCGAGATATCAACTGATATAAGTTCACACTTATATCCTCGATTTTCACCCTGAAGAATTAATTTTTTCGTTGAATAACATTGTCCATCGTCTTTGCCTTGAAAAAAGGAATCTAAAAACATCTACTTTTTGCTAAATTATTTTGAAATTTTTCGAAAAAATTTTTGTCAAAATGTTTTTGGAAGCAATGTTGAGTGTACATGGAAACTCAACATACACTAATGCATCATTTTTCAAACGATCATAACTAATTTTTGTATTAAGCGTTTTTTAATGTAGTATAGTGCATTCGATGCGGATTTTTAAGCTGCGTCGATCTGTGTTATCAGATTTGCGCTAGCTTAACAATGCACCGAGATATCAACTGATATAAGTTCACACTTATATCCTCGATTTTCACCCTGAAGAATTAATTTTTTCGTTGAATAACATTGTCCATCGTCTTTGCCTTGAAAAATGGAATCTAAAAACATCTACTTTTTGCTAAATTATTTTGAAATTTTTCGAAAAAATTTTTGTCAAAATGTTTTTGGAAGCAATGTTGAGTGTACATGGAAACTCAACATACACTAATGCATCATTTTTCAAACGATCATAACTAATTTTTGTATTAAGCGTTTTTCAATGTAGTATAGTGCATTCGATGCGGATTTTTAAGCTGCGTCGATCTGTGTTATCAGATTTGCGCTAGCTTAACAATGCACCGAGATATCAACTGATATAAGTTCACACTTATATCCTCGATTTTCACCCTGAAGAATTAATTTTTTCGTTAAATAACATTGTCCATCGTCTTTGCCTTGAAAAATGGAATCTAAAAACATCTACTTTTTGCTAAATTATTTTGAAATTTTTCGAAAAAATTTTTGTCAAAATGTTTTTGGAAGCAATGTTGAGTGTACATGGAAACTCAACATACACTAATGCATCATTTTTCAAACGATTATAACTAATTTTTGTATTAAGCGTTTTTTAATGTAGTATAGTGCATTCGATGCGGATTTTTAAGCTGCGTCGATCTGTGTTATCAGATTTGCGCTAGCTTAACAATGCACCGAGATATCAACTGATATAAGTTCACACTTATATCCTCGATTTTCACCCTGAAGAATTAATTTTTTCGTTGAATAACATTGTCCATCGTCTTTGCCTTGAAAAATGGAATCTAAAAACATCTACTTTTTGCTAAATTATTTTGAAATTTTTCGAAAAAATTTTTGTCAAAATGTTTTTGGAAGCAATGTTGAGTGTACATGGAAACTCAACATACACTAATGCATCATTTTTCAAACGATCATAACTAATTTTTGTATTAAGCGTTTTTCAATGTAGTATAGTGCATTCGATGCGGATTTTTAAGCTGCGTCGATCTGTGTTATCAGATTTGCGCTAGCTTAACAATGCACCGAGATATCAACTGATATAAGTTCACACTTATATCCTCGATTTTCACCCTGAAGAATTAATTTTTTCGTTAAATAACATTGTCCATCGTCTTTGCCTTGAAAAATGGAATCTAAAAACATCTACTTTTTGCTAAATTATTTTGAAATTTTTCGAAAAAATTTTTGTCAAAATGTTTTTGGAAGCAATGTTGAGTGTACATGGAAACTCAACATACACTAATGCATCATTTTTCAAACGATTATAACTAATTTTTGTAATAAGCTTTTCTCAATGTAGTATAGTGCATTCGATGCGGATTTTTAAGCTGCGTCGATCTGTGTTATCAGATTTGCGCTAGCTTAAAAATGCACCGAGATATCAACTGATATAAGTTCACACTTATATCCTCGATTTTCACCCTGAAGAATTAATTTTTTCGTTGAATAACATTGTCCATCGTCTTTGCCTTGAAAAATGGAATCTAAAAACATCTACTTTTTGCTAAATTATTTTGAAATTTTTCGAAAAAATTTTTGTCAAAATGTTTTTGGAAGCAATGTTGAGTGTACATGGAAACTCAACATACACTAATGCATCATTTTTCAAACGATCATAACTAATTTTTGTATTAAGCGTTTTTCAATGTAGTATAGTGCATTCGATGCGGATTTTTAAGCTGCGTCGATCTGTGTTATCAGATTTGCGCTAGCTTAACAATGCTCCGAGATATCAACTGATATAAGTTCACACTTATATCCTCGATTTTCACCCTGAAGAATTAATTTTTTCGTTGAATAACATTGTCCATCGTCTTTGCCTTGAAAAATGGAATCTAAAAACATCTACTTTTTGCTAAATTATTTTGAAATTTTTCGAAAAAATTTTTGTCAAAATGTTTTTGGAAGCAATGTTGAGTGTACATGGAAACTCAACATACACTAATGCATCATTTTTCAAACGATCATAACTAATTTTTGTATTAAGCGTTTTTCAATGTAGTATAGTGCATTCGATGCGGATTTTTAAGCTGCGTCGATCTGTGTTATCAGATTTGCGCTAGCTTAACAATGCACCGAGATATCAACTGATATAAGTTCACACTTATATCCTCGATTTTCACCCTGAAGAATTAATTTTTTCGTTAAATAACATTGTCCATCGTCTTTGCCTTGAAAAATGGAATCTAAAAACATCTACTTTTTGCTAAATTATTTTGAAATTTTTCGAAAAAATTTTTGTCAAAATGTTTTTGGAAGCAATGTTGAGTGTACATGGAAACTCAACATACACTAATGCATCATTTTTCAAACGATTATAACTAATTTTTGTAATAAGCTTTTCTCAATGTAGTATAGTGCATTCGATGCGGATTTTTAAGCTGCGTCGATCTGTGTTATCAGATTTGCGCTAGCTTAAAAATGCACCGAGATATCAACTGATATAAGTTCACACTTATATCCTCGATTTTCACCCTGAAGAATTAATTTTTTCGTTGAATAACATTGTCCATCGTCTTTGCCTTGAAAAATGGAATCTAAAAACATCTACTTTTTGCTAAATTATTTTGAAATTTTTCGAAAAAATTTTTGTCAAAATGTTTTTGGAAGCAATGTTGAGTGTACATGGAAACTCAACATACACTAATGCATCATTTTTCAAACGATCATAACTAATTTTTGTATTAAGCGTTTTTCAATGTAGTATAGTGCATTCGATGCGGATTTTTAAGCTGCGTCGATCTGTGTTATCAGATTTGCGCTAGCTTAACAATGCTCCGAGATATCAACTGATATAAGTTCACACTTATATCCTCGATTTTCACCCTGAAGAATTAATTTTTTCGTTGAATAACATTGTCCATCGTCTTTGCCTTGAAAAATGGAATCTAAAAACATCTACTTTTTGCTAAATTATTTTGAAATTTTTCGAAAAAATTTTTGTCAAAATGTTTTTGGAAGCAATGTTGAGTGTACATGGAAACTCAACATACACTAATGCATCATTTTTCAAACGATTATAACTAATTTTTGTATTAAGCTTTTCTCAATGTAGTATAGTGCATTCGATGCGGATTTTTAAGCTGCGTCGATCTGTGTTATCAGATTTGCGCTAGCTTAAAAATGCACCGAGATATCAACTGATATAAGTTCACACTTATATCCTCGATTTTCACCCTGAAGAATTAATTTTTTCGTTGAATAACATTGTCCATCGTCTTTGCCTTGAAAAATGGAATCTAAAAACATCTACTTTTTGCTAAATTATTTTGAAATTTTTCGAAAAAATTTTTGTCAAAATGTTTTTGGAAGCAATGTTGAGTGTACATGGAAACTCAACATACACTAATGCATCATTTTTCAAACGATTATAACTAATTTTTGTATTAAGCTTTTCTCAATGTAGTATAGTGCATTCGATGCGGATTTTTAAGCTGCGTCGATCTGTGTTATCAGATTTGCGCTAGCTTAAAAATGCACCGAGATATCAACTGATATAAGTTCACACTTATATCCTCGATTTTCACCCTGAAGAATTAATTTTTTCGTTGAATAACATTGTCCATCGTCTTTGCCTTGAAAAATGGAATCTAAAAACATCTACTTTTTGCTAAATTATTTTGAAATTTTTCGAAAAAATTTTTGTCAAAATGTTTTTGGAAGCAATGTTGAGTGTACATGGAAACTCAACATACACTAATGCATCATTTTTCAAACGATTATAACTAATTTTTGTAATAAGCTTTTCTCAATGTAGTATAGTGCATTCGATGCGGATTTTTAAGCTGCGTCGATCTGTGTTATCAGATTTGCGCTAGCTTAAAAATGCACCGAGATATCAACTGATATAAGTTCACACTTATACCCTCGATTTTCACCCTGAAGAATTAATTTTTTCGTTGAATAACATTGTCCATCGTCTTTGCCTTGAAAAATGGAATCTAAAAACATCTACTTTTTGCTAAATTATTTTGAAATTTTTCGAAAAAATTTTTGTCAAAATGTTTTTGGAAGCAATGTTGAGTGTACATGGAAACTCAACATACACTAATGCATCATTTTTCAAACGATCATAACTAATTTTTGTATTAAGCGTTTTTCAATGTAGTATAGTGCATTTGATGCGGATTTTTAAGCTGCGTCGATCTGTGTTATCAGATTTGCGCTAGCTTAACAATGCTCCGAGATATCAACTGATATAAGTTCACACTTATATCCTCGATTTTCACCCTGAAGAATTAATTTTTTCGTTGAATAACATTGTCCATCGTCTTTGCCTTGAAAAATGGAATCTAAAAACATCTACTTTTTGCTAAATTATTTTGAAATTTTTCGAAAAAATTTTTGTCAAAATGTTTTTGGAAGCAATGTTGAGTGTACATGGAAACTCAACATACACTAATGCATCATTTTTCAAACGATTATAACTAATTTTTGTATTAAGCTTTTCTCAATGTAGTATAGTGCATTCGATGCGGATTTTTAAGCTGCGTCGATCTGTGTTATCAGATTTGCGCTAGCTTAAAAATGCACCGAGATATCAACTGATATAAGTTCACACTTATATCCTCGATTTTCACCCTGAAGAATTAATTTTTTCGTTGAATAACATTGTCCATCGTCTTTGCCTTGAAAAATGGAATCTAAAAACATCTACTTTTTGCTAAATTATTTTGAAATTTTTCGAAAAAATTTTTGTCAAAATGTTTTTGGAAGCAATGTTGAGTGTACATGGAAACTCAACATACACTAATGCATCATTTTTCAAACGATCATAACTAATTTTTGTATTAAGCTTTTCTCAATGTAGTATAGTGCATTCGATGCGGATTTTTAAGCTGCGTCGATCTGTGTTATCAGATTTGCGCTAGCTTAACAATGCTCCGAGATATCAACTGATATAAGTTCACACTTATATCCTCGATTTTCACCCTGAAGAATTAATTTTTTCGTTGAATAACATTGTCCATCGTCTTTGCCTTGAAAAATGGAATCTAAAAACATCTACTTTTTGCTAAATTATTTTGAAATTTTTCGAAAAAATTTTTGTCAAAATGTTTTTGGAAGCAATGTTGAGTGTACATGGAAACTCAACATACACTAATGCATCATTTTTCAAACGATTATAACTAATTTTTGTATTAAGCTTTTCTCAATGTAGTATAGTGCATTCGATGCGGATTTTTAAGCTGCGTCGATCTGTGTTATCAGATTTGCGCTAGCTTAAAAATGCACCGAGATATCAACTGATATAAGTTCACACTTATATCCTCGATTTTCACCCTGAAGAATTAATTTTTTCGTTGAATAACATTGTCCATCGTCTTTGCCTTGAAAAATGGAATCTAAAAACATCTACTTTTTGCTAAATTATTTTGAAATTTTTCGAAAAAATTTTTGTCAAAATGTTTTTGGAAGCAATGTTGAGTGTACATGGAAACTCAACATACACTAATGCATCATTTTTCAAACGATCATAACTAATTTTTGTATTAAGCTTTTCTCAATGTAGTATAGTGCATTCGATGCGGATTTTTAAGCTGCGTCGATCTGTGTTATCAGATTTGCGCTAGCTTAAAAATGCACCGAGATATCAACTGATATAAGTTCACACTTATATCCTCGATTTTCACCCTGAAGAATTAATTTTTTCGTTGAATAACATTGTCCATCGTCTTTGCCTTGAAAAATGGAATCTAAAAACATCTACTTTTTGCTAAATTATTTTGAAATTTTTCGAAAAAATTTTTGTCAAAATGTTTTTGGAAGCAATGTTGAGTGTACATGGAAACTCAACATACACTAATGCATCATTTTTCAAACGATCATAACTAATTTTTGTATTAAGCTTTTCTCAATGTAGTATAGTGCATTCGATGCGGATTTTTAAGCTGCGTCGATCTGTGTTATCAGATTTGCGCTAGCTTAAAAATGCACCGAGATATCAACTGATATAAGTTCACACTTATATCCTCGATTTTCACCCTGAAGAATTAATTTTTTCGTTGAATAACATTGTCCATCGTCTTTGCCTTGAAAAATGGAATCTAAAAACATCTACTTTTTGCTAAATTATTTTGAAATTTTTCGAAAAAATTTTTGTCAAAATGTTTTTGGAAGCAATGTTGAGTGTACATGGAAACTCAACATACACTAATGCATCATTTTTCAAACGATCATAACTAATTTTTGTATTAAGCTTTTCTCAATGTAGTATAGTGCATTCGATGCGGATTTTTAAGCTGCGTCGATCTGTGTTATCAGATTTGCGCTAGCTTAAAAATGCACCGAGATATCAACTGATATAAGTTCACACTTATATCCTCGATTTTCACCCTGAAGAATTAATTTTTTCGTTGAATAACATTGTCCATCGTCTTTGCCTTGAAAAATGGAATCTAAAAACATCTACTTTTTGCTAAATTATTTTGAAATTTTTCGAAAAAATTTTTGTCAAAATGTTTTTGGAAGCAATGTTGAGTGTACATGGAAACTCAACATACACTAATGCATCATTTTTCAAACGATCATAACTAATTTTTGTATTAAGCTTTTCTCAATGTAGTATAGTGCATTCGATGCGGATTTTTAAGCTGCGTCGATCTGTGTTATCAGATTTGCGCTAGCTTAAAAATGCACCGAGATATCAACTGATATAAGTTCACACTTATATCCTCGATTTTCACCCTGAAGAATTAATTTTTTCGTTGAATAACATTGTCCATCGTCTTTGCCTTGAAAAATGGAATCTAAAAACATCTACTTTTTGCTAAATTATTTTGAAATTTTTCGAAAAAATTTTTGTCAAAATGTTTTTGGAAGCAATGTTGAGTGTACATGGAAACTCAACATACACTAATGCATCATTTTTCAAACGATCATAACTTATTTTTGTATTAAGCTTTTCTCAATGTAGTATAGTGCATTCGATGCGGATTTTTAAGCTGCGTCGATCTGTGTTATCAGATTTGCGCTAGCTTAAAAATGCACCGAGATATCAACTGATATAAGTTCACACTTATATCCTCGATTTTCACCCTGAAGAATTAATTTTTTCGTTGAATAACATTGTCCATCGTCTTTGCCTTGAAAAATGAAATCTAAAAACATCTACTTTTCGCTAAATTATTTTGAAATTTTTCGAAAAAATTTTTGTCAAAATGTTTTTGGAAGCAATGTTGAGTGTACATGGAAACTCAACATACACTAATGCATCATTTTTCAAACGATCATAACTAATTTTTGTATTAAGCTTTTCTCAATGTAGTATAGTGCATTCGATGCGGATTTTTAAGCTGCGTCGATCTGTGTTATCAGATTTGCGCTAGCTTAAAAATGCACCGAGATATCAACTGATATAAGTTCACACTTATATCCTCGATTTTCACCCTGAAGAATTAATTTTTTCGTTGAATAACATTGTCCATCGTCTTTGCCTTGAAAAATGGAATCTAAAAACATCTACTTTTTGCTAAATTATTTTGAAATTTTTCGAAAAAATTTTTGTCAAAATGTTTTTGGAAGCAATGTTGAGTGTACATGGAAACTCAACATACACTAATGCATCATTTTTCAAACGATTATAACTAATTTTTGTATTAAGCTTTTCTCAATGTAGTATAGTGCATTCGATGCGGATTTTTAAGCTGCGTCGATCTGTGTTATCAGATTTGCGCTAGCTTAAAAATGCACCGAGATATCAACTGATATAAGTTCACACTTATATCCTCGATTTTCACCCTGAAGAATCAATTTTTTCGTTGAATAACATTGTCCATCGTCTTTGCCTTGAAAAATGGAATCTAAAAACATCTACTTTTTGCTAAATTATTTTGAAATTTTTCGAAAAAATTTTTGTCAAAATGTTTTTGGAAGCAATGTTGAGTGTACATGGAAACTCAACATACACTAATGCATCATTTTTCAAACGATCATAACTAATTTTTGTATTAAGCGTTTTTCAATGTAGTATAGTGCATTTGATGCGGATTTTTAAGCTGCGTCGATCTGTGTTATCAGATTTGCGCTAGCTTAACAATGCTCCGAGATATCAACTGATATAAGTTCACACTTATATCCTCGATTTTCACCCTGAAGAATTAATTTTTTCGTTGAATAACATTGTCCATCGTCTTTGCCTTGAAAAATGGAATCTAAAAACATCTACTTTTTGCTAAATTATTTTGAAATTTTTCGAAAAAATTTTTGTCAAAATGTTTTTGGAAGCAATGTTGAGTGTACATGGAAACTCAACATACACTAATGCATCATTTTTCAAACGATTATAACTAATTTTTGTATTAAGCTTTTCTCAATGTAGTATAGTGCATTCGATGCGGATTTTTAAGCTGCGTCGATCTGTGTTATCAGATTTGCGCTAGCTTAAAAATGCACCGAGATATCAACTGATATAAGTTCACACTTATATCCTCGATTTTCACCCTGAAGAATTAATTTTTTCGTTGAATAACATTGTCCATCGTCTTTGCCTTGAAAAATGGAATCTAAAAACATCTACTTTTTGCTAAATTATTTTGAAATTTTTCGAAAAAATTTTTGTCAAAATGTTTTTGGAAGCAATGTTGAGTGTACATGGAAACTCAACATACACTAATGCATCATTTTTCAAACGATCATAACTAATTTTTGTATTAAGCTTTTCTCAATGTAGTATAGTGCATTCGATGCGGATTTTTAAGCTGCGTCGATCTGTGTTATCAGATTTGCGCTAGCTTAGAAATGCACCGAGATATCAACTGATATAAGTTCACACTTATATCCTCGATTTTCACCCTGAAGAATTAATTTTTTCGTTGAATAACATCGTCCATCGTCTTTGCCTTGAAAAATGGAATCTAAAAACATCTACTTTTTGCTAAATTATTCTGAAATTTTTTGAAAAAATTTTTGTCAAAATGTTTTTGGAAGCAATGTTGAGTGTACATGGAAACTCAACATACACTAATGCATCATTTTTCAAACGATTATAACTAATTTTTGTATTAAGCTTTTCTCAATGTAGTATAGTGCATTCGATGCGGATTTTTAAGCTGCGTCGATCTGTGTTATCAGATTTGCGCTAGCTTAAAAATGCACCGAGATATCAACTGATATAAGTTCACACTTATATCCTCGATTTTCACCCTGAAGAATTAATTTTTTCGTTGAATAACATTGTCCATCGTCTTTGCCTTGAAAAATGGAATCTAAAAACATCTACTTTTTGCTAAATTATTTTGAAATTTTTCGAAAAAATTTTTGTCAAAATGTTTTTGGAAGCAATGTTGAGTGTACATGGAAACTCAACATACACTAATGCATCATTTTTCAAACGATCATAACTAATTTTTGTATTAAGCTTTTCTCAATGTAGTATAGTGCATTCGATGCGGATTTTTAAGCTGCGTCGATCTGTGTTATCAGATTTGCGCTAGCTTAACAATGCTCCGAGATATCAACTGATATAAGTTCACACTTATATCCTCGATTTTCACCCTGAAGAATTAATTTTTTCGTTGAATAACATTGTCCATCGTCTTTGCCTTGAAAAATGGAATCTAAAAACATCTACTTTTTGCTAAATTATTTTGAAATTTTTCGAAAAAATTTTTGTCAAAATGTTTTTGGAAGCAATGTTGAGTGTACATGGAAACTCAACATACACTAATGCATCATTTTTCAAACGATTATAACTAATTTTTGTATTAATCTTTTCTCAATGTAGTATAGTGCATTCGATGCGGATTTTTAAGCTGCGTCGATCTGTGTTATCAGATTTGCGCTAGCTTAAAAATGCACCGAGATATCAACTGATATAAGTTCACACTTATATCCTCGATTTTCACCCTGAAGAATTAATTTTTTCGTTGAATAACATTGTCCATCGTCTTTGCCTTGAAAAATGGAATCTAAAAACATCTACTTTTTGCTAAATTATTTTGAAATTTTTCGAAAAAATTTTTGTCAAAATGTTTTTGGAAGCAATGTTGAGTGTACATGGAAACTCAACATACACTAATGCATCATTTTTCAAACGATTATAACTAATTTTTGTAATAAGCTTTTCTCAATGTAGTATAGTGCATTCGATGCGGATTTTTAAGCTGCGTCGATCTGTGTTATCAGATTTGCGCTAGCTTAAAAATGCACCGAGATATCAACTGATATAAGTTCACACTTATATCCTCGATTTTCACCCTGAAGAATTAATTTTTTCGTTGAATAACATTGTCCATCGTCTTTGCCTTGAAAAATGGAATCTAAAAACATCTACTTTTTGCTAAATTATTTTAAAATTTTTTGAAAAAATTTTTGTCAAAATGTTTTTGGAAGCAATGTTGAGTGTACATGGAAACTCAACATACACTAATGCATCATTTTTCAAACGATTATAACTAATTTTTGTATTAAGCTTTTCTCAATGTAGTATAGTGCATTCGATGCGGATTTTTAAGCTGCGTCGATCTGTGTTATCAGATTTGCGCTAGCTTAAAAATGCACCGAGATATCAACTGATATAAGTTCACACTTATATCCTCGATTTTCACCCTGAAGAATTAATTTTTTCGTTGAATAACATTGTCCATCGTCTTTGCCTTGAAAAATGGAATCTAAAAACATCTACTTTTTGCTAAATTATTTTGAAATTTTTCGAAAAAATTTTTGTCAAAATGTTTTTGGAAGCAATGTTGAGTGTACATGGAAACTCAACATACACTAGTGCATCATTTTTCAAACGATTATAACTAATTTTTGTAATAAGCTTTTCTCAATGTAGTATAGTGCATTCGATGCGGATTTTTAAGCTGCGTCGATCTGTGTTATCAGATTTGCGCTAGCTTAAAAATGCACCGAGATATCAACTGATATAAGTTCACACTTATACCCTCGATTTTCACCCTGAAGAATTAATTTTTTCGTTGAATAACATTGTCCATCGTCTTTGCCTTGAAAAATGGAATCTAAAAACATCTACTTTTTGCTAAATTATTTTGAAATTTTTCGAAAAAATTTTTGTCAAAATGTTTTTGGAAGCAATGTTGAGTGTACATGGAAACTCAACATACACTAATGCATCATTTTTCAAACGATCATAACTAATTTTTGTATTAAGCGTTTTTCAATGTAGTATAGTGCATTTGATGCGGATTTTTAAGCTGCGTCGATCTGTGTTATCAGATTTGCGCTAGCTTAACAATGCTCCGAGATATCAACTGATATAAGTTCACACTTATATCCTCGATTTTCACCCTGAAGAATTAATTTTTTCGTTGAATAACATTGTCCATCGTCTTTGCCTTGAAAAATGGAATCTAAAAACATCTACTTTTTGCTAAATTATTTTGAAATTTTTCGAAAAAATTTTTGTCAAAATGTTTTTGGAAGCAATGTTGAGTGTACATGGAAACTCAACATACACTAATGCATCATTTTTCAAACGATTATAACTAATTTTTGTATTAAGCTTTTCTCAATGTAGTATAGTGCATTCGATGCGGATTTTTAAGCTGCGTCGATCTGTGTTATCAGATTTGCGCTAGCTTAAAAATGCACCGAGATATCAACTGATATAAGTTCACACTTATATCCTCGATTTTCACCCTGAAGAATTAATTTTTTCGTTGAATAACATTGTCCATCGTCTTTGCCTTGAAAAATGGAATCTAAAAACATCTACTTTTTGCTAAATTATTTTGAAATTTTTCGAAAAAATTTTTGTCAAAATGTTTTTGGAAGCAATGTTGAGTGTACATGGAAACTCAACATACACTAATGCATCATTTTTCAAACGATCATAACTAATTTTTGTATTAAGCTTTTCTCAATGTAGTATAGTGCATTCGATGCGGATTTTTAAGCTGCGTCGATCTGTGTTATCAGATTTGCGCTAGCTTAACAATGCTCCGAGATATCAACTGATATAAGTTCACACTTATATCCTCGATTTTCACCCTGAAGAATTAATTTTTTCGTTGAATAACATTGTCCATCGTCTTTGCCTTGAAAAATGGAATCTAAAAACATCTACTTTTTGCTAAATTATTTTGAAATTTTTCGAAAAAATTTTTGTCAAAATGTTTTTGGAAGCAATGTTGAGTGTACATGGAAACTCAACATACACTAATGCATCATTTTTCAAACGATTATAACTAATTTTTGTATTAAGCTTTTCTCAATGTAGTATAGTGCATTCGATGCGGATTTTTAAGCTGCGTCGATCTGTGTTATCAGATTTGCGCTAGCTTAAAAATGCACCGAGATATCAACTGATATAAGTTCACACTTATATCCTCGATTTTCACCCTGAAGAATTAATTTTTTCGTTGAATAACATTGTCCATCGTCTTTGCCTTGAAAAATGGAATCTAAAAACATCTACTTTTTGCTAAATTATTTTGAAATTTTTCGAAAAAATTTTTGTCAAAATGTTTTTGGAAGCAATGTTGAGTGTACATGGAAACTCAACATACACTAATGCATCATTTTTCAAACGATCATAACTAATTTTTGTATTAAGCTTTTCTCAATGTAGTATAGTGCATTCGATGCGGATTTTTAAGCTGCGTCGATCTGTGTTATCAGATTTGCGCTAGCTTAAAAATGCACCGAGATATCAACTGATATAAGTTCACACTTATATCCTCGATTTTCACCCTGAAGAATTAATTTTTTCGTTGAATAACATTGTCCATCGTCTTTGCCTTGAAAAATGGAATCTAAAAACATCTACTTTTTGCTAAATTATTTTGAAATTTTTCGAAAAAATTTTTGTCAAAATGTTTTTGGAAGCAATGTTGAGTGTACATGGAAACTCAACATACACTAATGCATCATTTTTCAAACGATCATAACTAATTTTTGTATTAAGCTTTTCTCAATGTAGTATAGTGCATTCGATGCGGATTTTTAAGCTGCGTCGATCTGTGTTATCAGATTTGCGCTAGCTTAGAAATGCACCGAGATATCAACTGATATAAGTTCACACTTATATCCTCGATTTTCACCCTGAAGAATTAATTTTTTCGTTGAATAACATCGTCCATCGTCTTTGCCTTGAAAAATGGAATCTAAAAACATCTACTTTTTGCTAAATTATTCTGAAATTTTTTGAAAAAATTTTTGTCAAAATGTTTTTGGAAGCAATGTTGAGTGTACATGGAAACTCAACATACACTAATGCATCATTTTTCAAACGATTATAACTAATTTTTGTATTAAGCTTTTCTCAATGTAGTATAGTGCATTCGATGCGGATTTTTAAGCTGCGTCGATCTGTGTTATCAGATTTGCGCTAGCTTAAAAATGCACCGAGATATCAACTGATATAAGTTCACACTTATATCCTCGATTTTCACCCTGAAGAATTAATTTTTTCGTTGAATAACATTGTCCATCGTCTTTGCCTTGAAAAATGGAATCTAAAAACATCTACTTTTTGCTAAATTATTTTGAAATTTTTCGAAAAAATTTTTGTCAAAATGTTTTTGGAAGCAATGTTGAGTGTACATGGAAACTCAACATACACTAATGCATCATTTTTCAAACGATCATAACTAATTTTTGTATTAAGCTTTTCTCAATGTAGTATAGTGCATTCGATGCGGATTTTTAAGCTGCGTCGATCTGTGTTATCAGATTTGCGCTAGCTTAAAAATGCACCGAGATATCAACTGATATAAGTTCACACTTATATCCTCGATTTTCACCCTGAAGAATTAATTTTTTCGTTGAATAACATTGTCCATCGTCTTTGCCTTGAAAAATGGAATCTAAAAACATCTACTTTTTGCTAAATTATTTTGAAATTTTTCGAAAAAATTTTTGTCAAAATGTTTTTGGAAGCAATGTTGAGTGTACATGGAAACTCAACATACACTAATGCATCATTTTTCAAACGATCATAACTAATTTTTGTATTAAGCTTTTCTCAATGTAGTATAGTGCATTCGATGCGGATTTTTAAGCTGCGTCGATCTGTGTTATCAGATTTGCGCTAGCTTAAAAATGCACCGAGATATCAACTGATATAAGTTCACACTTATATCCTCGATTTTCACCCTGAAGAATTAATTTTTTCGTTGAATAACATTGTCCATCGTCTTTGCCTTGAAAAATGAAATCTAAAAACATCTACTTTTTGCTAAATTATTTTGAAATTTTTCGAAAAAATTTTTGTCAAAATGTTTTTGGAAGCAATGTTGAGTGTACATGGAAACTCAACATACACTAATGCATCATTTTTCAAACGATCATAACTAATTTTTGTATTAAGCTTTTCTCAATGTAGTATAGTGCATTCGATGCGGATTTTTAAGCTGCGTCGATCTGTGTTATCAGATTTGCGCTAGCTTAAAAATGCACCGAGATATCAACTGATATAAGTTCACACTTATATCCTCGATTTTCACCCTGAAGAATTAATTTTTTCGTTGAATAACATTGTCCATCGTCTTTGCCTTGAAAAATGGAATCTAAAAACATCTACTTTTTGCTAAATTATTTTGAAATTTTTCGAAAAAATTTTTGTCAAAATGTTTTTGGAAGCAATGTTGAGTGTACATGGAAACTCAACATACACTAATGCATCATTTTTCAAACGATTATAACTAATTTTTGTATTAAGCTTTTCTCAATGTAGTATAGTGCATTCGATGCGGATTTTTAAGCTGCGTCGATCTGTGTTATCAGATTTGCGCTAGCTTAAAAATGCACCGAGATATCAACTGATATAAGTTCACACTTATATCCTCGATTTTCACCCTGAAGAATTAATTTTTTCGTTGAATAACATTGTCCATCGTCTTTGCCTTGAAAAATGGAATCTAAAAACATCTACTTTTTGCTAAATTATTTTGAAATTTTTCGAAAAAATTTTTGTCAAAATGTTTTTGGAAGCAATGTTGAGTGTACATGGAAACTCAACATACACTAATGCATCATTTTTCAAACGATTATAACTAATTTTTGTAATAAGCTTTTCTCAATGTAGTATAGTGCATTCGATGCGGATTTTTAAGCTGCGTCGATCTGTGTTATCAGATTTGCGCTAGCTTAAAAATGCACCGAGATATCAACTGATATAAGTTCACACTTATATCCTCGATTTTCACCCTGAAGAATCAATTTTTTCGTTGAATAACATTGTCCATCGTCTTTGCCTTGAAAAATGGAATCTAAAAACATCTACTTTTTGCTAAATTATTTTGAAATTTTTCGAAAAAATTTTTGTCAAAATGTTTTTGGAAGCAATGTTGAGTGTACATGGAAACTCAACATACACTAATGCATCATTTTTCAAACGATCATAACTAATTTTTGTATTAAGCGTTTTTCAATGTAGTATAGTGCATTTGATGCGGATTTTTAAGCTGCGTCGATCTGTGTTATCAGATTTGCGCTAGCTTAACAATGCTCCGAGATATCAACTGATATAAGTTCACACTTATATCCTCGATTTTCACCCTGAAGAATTAATTTTTTCGTTGAATAACATTGTCCATCGTCTTTGCCTTGAAAAATGGAATCTAAAAACATCTACTTTTTGCTAAATTATTTTGAAATTTTTCGAAAAAATTTTTGTCAAAATGTTTTTGGAAGCAATGTTGAGTGTACATGGAAACTCAACATACACTAATGCATCATTTTTCAAACGATTATAACTAATTTTTGTATTAAGCTTTTCTCAATGTAGTATAGTGCATTCGATGCGGATTTTTAAGCTGCGTCGATCTGTGTTATCAGATTTGCGCTAGCTTAAAAATGCACCGAGATATCAACTGATATAAGTTCACACTTATATCCTCGATTTTCACCCTGAAGAATTAATTTTTTCGTTGAATAACATTGTCCATCGTCTTTGCCTTGAAAAATGGAATCTAAAAACATCTACTTTTTGCTAAATTATTTTGAAATTTTTCGAAAAAATTTTTGTCAAAATGTTTTTGGAAGCAATGTTGAGTGTACATGGAAACTCAACATACACTAATGCATCATTTTTCAAACGATCATAACTAATTTTTGTATTAAGCTTTTCTCAATGTAGTATAGTGCATTCGATGCGGATTTTTAAGCTGCGTCGATCTGTGTTATCAGATTTGCGCTAGCTTAGAAATGCACCGAGATATCAACTGATATAAGTTCACACTTATATCCTCGATTTTCACCCTGAAGAATTAATTTTTTCGTTGAATAACATCGTCCATCGTCTTTGCCTTGAAAAATGGAATCTAAAAACATCTACTTTTTGCTAAATTATTCTGAAATTTTTTGAAAAAATTTTTGTCAAAATGTTTTTGGAAGCAATGTTGAGTGTACATGGAAACTCAACATACACTAATGCATCATTTTTCAAACGATTATAACTAATTTTTGTATTAAGCTTTTCTCAATGTAGTATAGTGCATTCGATGCGGATTTTTAAGCTGCGTCGATCTGTGTTATCAGATTTGCGCTAGCTTAAAAATGCACCGAGATATCAACTGATATAAGTTCACACTTATATCCTCGATTTTCACCCTGAAGAATTAATTTTTTCGTTGAATAACATTGTCCATCGTCTTTGCCTTGAAAAATGGAATCTAAAAACATCTACTTTTTGCTAAATTATTTTGAAATTTTTCGAAAAAATTTTTGTCAAAATGTTTTTGGAAGCAATGTTGAGTGTACATGGAAACTCAACATACACTAATGCATCATTTTTCAAACGATCATAACTAATTTTTGTATTAAGCTTTTCTCAATGTAGTATAGTGCATTCGATGCGGATTTTTAAGCTGCGTCGATCTGTGTTATCAGATTTGCGCTAGCTTAAAAATGCACCGAGATATCAACTGATATAAGTTCACACTTATATCCTCGATTTTCACCCTGAAGAATTAATTTTTTCGTTGAATAACATTGTCCATCGTCTTTGCCTTGAAAAATGGAATCTAAAAACATCTACTTTTTGCTAAATTATTTTGAAATTTTTCGAAAAAATTTTTGTCAAAATGTTTTTGGAAGCAATGTTGAGTGTACATGGAAACTCAACATACACTAATGCATCATTTTTCATACGATCATAACTAATTTTTGTATTAAGCTTTTCTCAATGTAGTATAGTGCATTCGATGCGGATTTTTAAGCTGCGTCGATCTGTGTTATCAGATTTGCGCTAGCTTAAAAATGCACCGAGATATCAACTGATATAAGTTTACACTTATATCCTCGATTTTCACCCTGAAGAATTAATTTTTTCGTTGAATAACATCGTCCATCGTCTTTGCCTTGAAAAATGGAATCTAAAAACATCTACTTTTTGCTAAATTATTTTGAAATTTTTCGAAAAAATTTTTGTCAAAATGTTTTTGGAAGCAATGTTGAGTGTACGTGGAAACTCAACATACACTAATGCATCATTTTTCAAACGATCATAACTAATTTTTGTATTAAGCTTTTCTCAATGTAGTATAGTGCATTCGATGCGGATTTTTAAGCTGCGTCGATCTGTGTTATCAGATTTGCGCTAGCTTAAAAATGCACCGAGATATCAACTGATATAAGTTCACACTTATATCCTCGATTTTCACCCTGAAGAATTAATTTTTTCGTTGAATAACGTTGTCCATCGTCTTTGCCTTGAAAAAAGGAATCTAAAAACATCTACTTTTTGCTAAATTATTTTGAAATTTTTCGAAAAAATTTTTGTCAAAATGTTTTTGGAAGCAATGTTGAGTGTACATGGAAACTCAACATACACTAATGCATCATTTTTCAAACGATCATAACTAATTTTTGTATTAAGCGTTTCTCAATGTAGTATAGTGCATTCGATGCGGATTTTTAAGCTGCGTCGATCTGTGTTATCAGATTTGCGCTAGCTTAAAAATGCACCGAGATATCAACTGATATAAGTTCACACTTATATCCTCGATTTTCACCCTGAAGAATTAATTTTTTCGTTGAATAACATTGTCCATCGTCTTTGCCTTGAAAAAAGGAATCTAAAAACATCTACTTTTTGCTAAATTATTTTGAAATTTTTCGAAAAAATTTTTGTCAAAATGTTTTTGGAAGCAATGTTGAGTGTACATGGAAACTCAACATACACTAATGCATCATTTTTCAAACGATCATAACTAATTTTTGTATCAAGCGTTTCTCAATGTAGTATAGTGCATTCGATGCGGATTTTTAAGCTGCGTCGATCTGTCTTATCAGATTTGCGCTAGCTTAAAAATGCACCGAGATATCAACTGATATAAGTTCACACTCATATCCTCGATTTTCACACTGAAGAATTAATTTTTTCGTTGAATAACATTGTCTATCGTCTTTGCCTTGAAAAATGGAATCTAAAAACATCTACTTTTTGCTAAATTATTTTGAAATTTTTCGAAAAAATTTTTGTCAAAATGTTTTTGGAAGCAATGTTGAGTGTACATGGAAACTCAACATACACTAATGCATCATTTTTCAAACGATCATAACTTATTTTTGTATCGAGCGTTTCTCAATGTAGTATAGTGCATTCGATGCGGATTTTTAAGCTGCGTCGATCTGTGTTATCAGATTTGCGCTAGCTTAAAAATGCACCGAGATATCAACTGATATCAGTTAACACTTATATCCTCGATTTTCACCCTGAAGAATTAATTTTTTCGTTGAATAACATTGTCCATCGTCTTTGCCTTGAAAAATGGAATCTAAAAACATTTACTTTTTGCTAAATTATTTTGAAATTTTTCGAAAAAATTTTTGTCAAAATGTTTTTGGAAGCAATGTTGAGTGTACATGGAAACTCAACATACACTAATGCATCATTTTTCAAACGATCATAACTAATTTTTGTATCAAGCGTTTCTCAATGTAGTATAGTGCATTCGATGCGGATTTTTAAGCTGCGTCGATCTGTGTTATCAGATTTGCGCTAGCTTAAAAATGCACCGAGATATCAACTGATATAAGTTCACACTTATATCCTCGATTTTCACCCTGAAGAATTAATTTTTTCGTTGAATAACATCGTCCATCGTCTTTGCCTTGAAAAATGGAATCTAAAAACATCTACTTTTTGCTAAATTATTTTGAAATTTTTCGAAAAAATTTTTGTCAAAATGTTTTTGGAAGCAATGTTGAGTGTACATGGAAACTCAACATACACTAATGCATCATTTTTCAAACGATCATAACTAATTTTTGTATTAAGCTTTTCTCAATGTAGTATAGTGCATTCGATGCGGCTTTTTAAGCTGCGTCGATCTGTGTTATCAGATTTGCGCTAGCTTAAAAATGCACCGAGATATCAACTGATATAAGTTCACACTTATATCCTCGATTTTCACCCTGAAGAATTAATTTTTTCGTTGAATAACATTGTCCATCGTCTTTGCCTTGAAAAATGGAATCTAAAAACATCTACTTTTTGCTAAATTATTTTGAAATTTTTCGAAAAAATTTTTGTCAAAATGTTTTTGGAAGCAATGTTGAGTGTACATGGAAACTCAACATACACTAATGCATCATTTTTCAAACGATCATAACTAATTTTTGTATTAAGCTTTTCTCAATGTAGTATAGTGCATTCGATGCGGATTTTTAAGCTGCGTCGATCTGTGTTATCAGATTTGCGCTAGCTTAAAAATGCACCGAGATATCAACTGATATAAGTTCACACTTATATCCTCGATTTTCACCCTGAAGAATTAATTTTTTCGTTGAATAACATTGTCCATCGTCTTTGCCTTGAAAAATGGAATCTAAAAACATCTACTTTTTGCTAAATTATTTTGAAATTTTTCGAAAAAATTTTTGTCAAAATGTTTTTGGAAGCAATGTTGAGTGTACATGGAAACTCAACATACACTAATGCATCATTTTTCAAACGATCATAACTAATTTTTGTATTAAGCTTTTCTCAATGTAGTATAGTGCATTCGATGCGGCTTTTTAAGCTGCGTCGATCTGTGTTATCAGATTTGCGCTAGCTTAAAAATGCACCGAGATATCAACTGATATAAGTTCACACTTATATCCTCGATTTTCACCCTGAAGAATTAATTTTTTCGTTGAATAACATCGTCCATCGTCTTTGCCTTGAAAAATGGAATCTAAAAACATCTACTTTTTGCTAAATTATTTTGAAATTTTTCGAAAAAATTTTTGTCAAAATGTTTTTGGAAGCAATGTTGAGTGTACATGGAAACTCAACATACACTAATGCATCATTTTTCATACGATCATAACTAATTTTTGTATTAAGCTTTTCTCAATGTAGTATAGTGCATTCGATGCGGATTTTTAAGCTGCGTCGATCTGTGTTATCAGATTTGCGCTAGCTTAAAAATGCACCGAGATATCAACTGATATAAGTTTACACTTATATCCTCGATTTTCACCCTGAAGAATTAATTTTTTCGTTGAATAACATCGTCCATCGTCTTTGCCTTGAAAAATGGAATCTAAAAACATCTACTTTTTGCTAAATTATTTTGAAATTTTTCGAAAAAATTTTTGTCAAAATGTTTTTGGAAGCAATGTTGAGTGTACGTGGAAACTCAACATACACTAATGCATCATTTTTCAAACGATCATAACTAATTTTTGTATTAAGCTTTTCTCAATGTAGTATAGTGCATTCGATGCGGATTTTTAAGCTGCGTCGATCTGTGTTATCAGATTTGCGCTAGCTTAAAAATGCACCGAGATATCAACTGATATAAGTTCACACTTATATCCTCGATTTTCACCCTGAAGAATTAATTTTTTCGTTGAATAACATTGTCCATCGTCTTTGCCTTGAAAAAAGGAATCTAAAAACATCTACTTTTTGCTAAATTATTTTGAAATTTTTCGAAAAAATTTTTGTCAAAATGTTTTTGGAAGCAATGTTGAGTGTACATGGAAACTCAACATACACTAATGCATCATTTTTCAAACGATCATAACTAATTTTTGTATTAAGCGTTTCTCAATGTAGTATAGTGCATTCGATGCGGATTTTTAAGCTGCGTCGATCTGTGTTATCAGATTTGCGCTAGCTTAAAAATGCACCGAGATATCAACTGATATAAGTTCACACTTATATCCTCGATTTTCACCCTGAAGAATTAATTTTTTCGTTGAATAACATTGTCCATCGTCTTTGCCTTGAAAAAAGGAATCTAAAAACATCTACTTTTTGCTAAATTATTTTGAAATTTTTCGAAAAAATTTTTGTCAAAATGTTTTTGGAAGCAATGTTGAGTGTACATGGAAACTCAACATACACTAATGCATCATTTTTCAAACGATCATAACTAATTTTTGTATCAAGCGTTTCTCAATGTAGTATAGTGCATTCGATGCGGATTTTTAAGCTGCGTCGATCTGTCTTATCAGATTTGCGCTAGCTTAAAAATGCACCGAGATATCAACTGATATAAGTTCACACTCATATCCTCGATTTTCACACTGAAGAATTAATTTTTTCGTTGAATAACATTGTCTATCGTCTTTGCCTTGAAAAATGGAATCTAAAAACATCTACTTTTTGCTAAATTATTTTGAAATTTTTCGAAAAAATTTTTGTCAAAATGTTTTTGGAAGCAATGTTGAGTGTACATGGAAACTCAACATACACTAATGCATCATTTTTCAAACGATCATAACTAATTTTTGTATTAAGCGTTTCTCAATGTAGTATAGTGCATTCGATGCGGATTTTTAAGCTGCGTCGATCTGTGTTATCAGATTTGCGCTAGCTTAAAAATGCACCGAGATATCAACTGATATAAGTTCACACTTATATCCTCGATTTTCACCCTGAAGAATTAATTTTTTCGTTGAATAACATTGTCCATCGTCTTTGCCTTGAAAAAAGGAATCTAAAAACATCTACTTTTTGCTAAATTATTTTGAAATTTTTCGAAAAAATTTTTGTCAAAATGTTTTTGGAAGCAATGTTGAGTGTACATGGAAACTCAACATACACTAATGCATCATTTTTCAAACGATCATAACTAATTTTTGTATCAAGCGTTTCTCAATGTAGTATAGTGCATTCGATGCGGATTTTTAAGCTGCGTCGATCTGTCTTATCAGATTTGCGCTAGCTTAAAAATGCACCGAGATATCAACTGATATAAGTTCACACTCATATCCTCGATTTTCACACTGAAGAATTAATTTTTTCGTTGAATAACATTGTCTATCGTCTTTGCCTTGAAAAATGGAATCTAAAAACATCTACTTTTTGCTAAATTATTTTGAAATTTTTCGAAAAAATTTTTGTCAAAATGTTTTTGGAAGCAATGTTGAGTGTACATGGAAACTCAACATACACTAATGCATCATTTTTCAAACGATCATAACTTATTTTTGTATCGAGCGTTTCTCAATGTAGTATAGTGCATTCGATGCGGATTTTTAAGCTGCGTCGATCTGTGTTATCAGATTTGCGCTAGCTTAAAAATGCACCGAGATATCAACTGATATCAGTTAACACTTATATCCTCGATTTTCACCCTGAAGAATTAATTTTTTCGTTGAATAACATTGTCCATCGTCTTTGCCTTGAAAAATGGAATCTAAAAACATTTACTTTTTGCTAAATTATTTTGAAATTTTTCGAAAAAATTTTTGTCAAAATGTTTTTGGAAGCAATGTTGAGTGTACATGGAAACTCAACATACACTAATGCATCATTTTTCAAACGATCATAACTAATTTTTGTATCAAGCGTTTCTCAATGTAGTATAGTGCATTCGATGCGGATTTTTAAGCTGCGTCGATCTGTGTTATCAGATTTGCGCTAGCTTAAAAATGCACCGAGATATCAACTGATATAAGTTCACACTTATATCCTCGATTTTCACCCTGAAGAATTAATTTTTTCGTTGAATAACATCGTCCATCGTCTTTGCCTTGAAAAATGGAATCTAAAAACATCTACTTTTTGCTAAATTATTTTGAAATTTTTCGAAAAAATTTTTGTCAAAATGTTTTTGGAAGCAATGTTGAGTGTACATGGAAACTCAACATACACTAATGCATCATTTTTCAAACGATCATAACTAATTTTTGTATTAAGCTTTTCTCAATGTAGTATAGTGCATTCGATGCGGCTTTTTAAGCTGCGTCGATCTGTGTTATCAGATTTGCGCTAGCTTAAAAATGCACCGAGATATCAACTGATATAAGTTCACACTTATATCCTCGATTTTCACCCTGAAGAATTAATTTTTTCGTTGAATAACATCGTCCATCGTCTTTGCCTTGAAAAATGGAATCTAAAAACATCTACTTTTTGCTAAATTATTTTGAAATTTTTCGAAAAAATTTTTGTCAAAATGTTTTTGGAAGCAATGTTGAGTGTACATGGAAACTCAACATACACTAATGCATCATTTTTCATACGATCATAACTAATTTTTGTATTAAGCTTTTCTCAATGTAGTATAGTGCATTCGATGCGGATTTTTAAGCTGCGTCGATCTGTGTTATCAGATTTGCGCTAGCTTAAAAATGCACCGAGATATCAACTGATATAAGTTTACACTTATATCCTCGATTTTCACCCTGAAGAATTAATTTTTTCGTTGAATAACATCGTCCATCGTCTTTGCCTTGAAAAATGGAATCTAAAAACATCTACTTTTTGCTAAATTATTTTGAAATTTTTCGAAAAAATTTTTGTCAAAATGTTTTTGGAAGCAATGTTGAGTGTACGTGGAAACTCAACATACACTAATGCATCATTTTTCAAACGATCATAACTAATTTTTGTATTAAGCTTTTCTCAATGTAGTATAGTGCATTCGATGCGGATTTTTAAGCTGCGTCGATCTGTGTTATCAGATTTGCGCTAGCTTAAAAATGCACCGAGATATCAACTGATATAAGTTCACACTTATATCCTCGATTTTCACCCTGAAGAATTAATTTTTTCGTTGAATAACATTGTCCATCGTCTTTGCCTTGAAAAAAGGAATCTAAAAACATCTACTTTTTGCTAAATTATTTTGAAATTTTTCGAAAAAATTTTTGTCAAAATGTTTTTGGAAGCAATGTTGAGTGTACATGGAAACTCAACATACACTAATGCATCATTTTTCAAACGATCATAACTAATTTTTGTATTAAGCGTTTCTCAATGTAGTATAGTGCATTCGATGCGGATTTTTAAG
This sequence comes from Auanema rhodensis, assembly GCA_964057225.1. Lineage (NCBI taxonomy): Eukaryota > Metazoa > Nematoda > Chromadorea > Rhabditida > Rhabditidae > Auanema > Auanema rhodense. The sequence goes on from OZ059895.1 coordinate 1,958,038, forward strand.
CTGCGTCGATCTGTGTTATCAGATTTGCGCTAGCTTAAAAATGCACCGAGATATCAACTGATATAAGTTCACACTTATATCCTCGATTTTCACCCTGAAGAATTAATTTTTTCGTTGAATAACATTGTCCATCGTCTTTGCCTTGAAAAAAGGAATCTAAAAACATCTACTTTTTGCTAAATTATTTTGAAATTTTTCGAAAAAATTTTTGTCAAAATGTTTTTGGAAGCAATGTTGAGTGTACATGGAAACTCAACATACACTAATGCATCATTTTTCAAACGATCATAACTAATTTTTGTATCAAGCGTTTCTCAATGTAGTATAGTGCATTCGATGCGGATTTTTAAGCTGCGTCGATCTGTCTTATCAGATTTGCGCTAGCTTAAAAATGCACCGAGATATCAACTGATATAAGTTCACACTCATATCCTCGATTTTCACACTGAAGAATTAATTTTTTCGTTGAATAACATTGTCTATCGTCTTTGCCTTGAAAAATGGAATCTAAAAACATCTACTTTTTGCTAAATTATTTTGAAATTTTTCGAAAAAATTTTTGTCAAAATGTTTTTGGAAGCAATGTTGAGTGTACATGGAAACTCAACATACACTAATGCATCATTTTTCAAACGATCATAACTTATTTTTGTATCGAGCGTTTCTCAATGTAGTATAGTGCATTCGATGCGGATTTTTAAGCTGCGTCGATCTGTGTTATCAGATTTGCGCTAGCTTAAAAATGCACCGAGATATCAACTGATATCAGTTAACACTTATATCCTCGATTTTCACCCTGAAGAATTAATTTTTTCGTTGAATAACATTGTCCATCGTCTTTGCCTTGAAAAATGGAATCTAAAAACATTTACTTTTTGCTAAATTATTTTGAAATTTTTCGAAAAAATTTTTGTCAAAATGTTTTTGGAAGCAATGTTGAGTGTACATGGAAACTCAACATACACTAATGCATCATTTTTCAAACGATCATAACTAATTTTTGTATCAAGCGTTTCTCAATGTAGTATAGTGCATTCGATGCGGATTTTTAAGCTGCGTCGATCTGTGTTATCAGATTTGCGCTAGCTTAAAAATGCACCGAGATATCAACTGATATAAGTTCACACTTATATCCTCGATTTTCACCCTGAAGAATTAATTTTTTCGTTGAATAACATTGTCCATCGTCTTTGCCTTGAAAAAAGGAATCTAAAAACATCTACTTTTTGCTAAATTATTTTGAAATTTTTCGAAAAAATTTTTGTCAAAATGTTTTTGGAAGCAATGTTGAGTGTACATGGAAACTCAACATACACTAATGCATCATTTTTCAAACGATCATAACTAATTTTTGTATTAAGCGTTTCTCAATGTAGTATAGTGCATTCGATGCGGATTTTTAAGCTGCGTCGATCTGTGTTATCAGATTTGCGCTAGCTTAAAAATGCACCGAGATATCAACTGATATAAGTTCACACTTATATCCTCGATTTTCACCCTGAAGAATTAATTTTTTCGTTGAATAACATTGTCCATCGTCTTTGCCTTGAAAAAAGGAATCTAAAAACATCTACTTTTTGCTAAATTATTTTGAAATTTTTCGAAAAAATTTTTGTCAAAATGTTTTTGGAAGCAATGTTGAGTGTACATGGAAACTCAACATACACTAATGCATCATTTTTCAAACGATCATAACTAATTTTTGTATTAAGCTTTTCTCAATGTAGTATAGTGCATTCGATGCGGATTTTTAAGCTGCGTCGATCTGTGTTATCAGATTTGCGCTAGCTTAAAAATGCACCGAGATATCAACTGATATAAGTTCACACTTATATCCTCGATTTTCACCCTGAAGAATTAATTTTTTCGTTGAATAACATCGTCCATCGTCTTTGCCTTGAAAAATGGAATCTAAAAACATCTACTTTTTGCTAAATTATTTTGAAATTTTTCGAAAAAATTTTTGTCAAAATGTTTTTGGAAGCAATGTTGAGTGTACGTGGAAACTCAACATACACTAATGCATCATTTTTCAAACGATCATAACTAATTTTTGTATTAAGCTTTTCTCAATGTAGTATAGTGCATTCGATGCGGATTTTTAAGCTGCGTCGATCTGTGTTATCAGATTTGCGCTAGCTTAAAAATGCACCGAGATATCAACTGATATAAGTTTACACTTATATCCTCGATTTTCACCCTGAAGAATTAATTTTTTCGTTGAATAACATCGTCCATCGTCTTTGCCTTGAAAAATGGAATCTAAAAACATCTACTTTTTGCTAAATTATTTTGAAATTTTTCGAAAAAATTTTTGTCAAAATGTTTTTGGAAGCAATGTTGAGTGTACGTGGAAACTCAACATACACTAATGCATCATTTTTCAAACGATCATAACTAATTTTTGTATTAAGCTTTTCTCAATGTAGTATAGTGCATTCGATGCGGATTTTTAAGCTGCGTCGATCTGTGTTATCAGATTTGCGCTAGCTTAAAAATGCACCGAGATATCAACTGATATAAGTTCACACTTATATCCTCGATTTTCACCCTGAAGAATTAATTTTTTCGTTGAATAACATTGTCCATCGTCTTTGCCTTGAAAAAAGGAATCTAAAAACATCTACTTTTTGCTAAATTATTTTGAAATTTTTCGAAAACATTTTTGTCAAAATGTTTTTGGAAGCAATGTTGAGTGTACATGGAAACTCAACATACACTAATGCATCATTTTTCAAACGATCATAACTAATTTTTGTATTAAGCGTTTCTCAATGTAGTATAGTGCATTCGATGCGGATTTTTAAGCTGCGTCGATCTGTGTTATCAGATTTGCGCTAGCTTAAAAATGCACCGAGATATCAACTGATATAAGTTCACACTTATATCCTCGATTTTCACCCTGAAGAATTAATTTTATCGTTGAATAACATTGTCCATCGTCTTTGCCTTGAAAAAAGGAATCTAAAAACATCTACTTTTTGCTAAATTATTTTGAAATTTTTCGAAAAAATTTTTGTCAAAATGTTTTTGGAAGCAATGTTGAGTGTACATGGAAACTCAACATACACTAATGCATCATTTTTCAAACGATCATTACTAATTTTTGTATTAAGCGTTTTTCAATGTAGTATAGTGCATTCGATGCGGATTTTTAAGCTGCGTCGATCTGTGTTATCAGATTTGCGCTAGCTTAACAATGCACCGAGATATCAACTGATATAAGTTCACACTTATATCCTCGATTTTCACCCTGAAGAATTAATTTTTTCGTTGAATAACATTGTCCATCGTCTTTGCCTTGAAAAATGGAATCTAAAAACATCTACTTTTTGCTAAATTATTTTGAAATTTTTCGAAAAAATTTTTGTCAAAATGTTTTTGGAAGCAATGTTGAGTGTACATGGAAACTCAACATACACTAATGCATCATTTTTCAAACGATTATAACTAATTTTTGTATTAAGCTTTTCTCAATGTAGTATAGTGCATTCGATGCGGATTTTTAAGCTGCGTCGATCTGTGTTATCAGATTTGCGCTAGCTTAAAAATGCACCGAGATATCAACTGATATAAGTTCACACTTATATCCTCGATTTTCACCCTGAAGAATTAATTTTTTCGTTGAATAACATTGTCCATCGTCTTTGCCTTGAAAAATGGAATCTAAAAACATCTACTTTTTGCTAAATTATTTTGAAATTTTTCGAAAAAATTTTTGTCAAAATGTTTTTGGAAGCAATGTTGAGTGTACATGGAAACTCAACATACACTAATGCATCATTTTTCAAACGATCATAACTAATTTTTGTATTAAGCTTTTCTCAATGTAGTATAGTGCATTCGATGCGGATTTTTAAGCTGCGTCGATCTGTGTTATCAGATTTGCGCTAGCTTAAAAATGCACCGAGATATCAACTGATATAAGTTTACACTTATATCCTCGATTTTCACCCTGAAGAATTAATTTTTTCGTTGAATAACATTGTCCATCGTCTTTGCCTTGAAAGAAGGAATCTAAAAACATCTACTTTTTGCTAAATTATTTTGAAATTTTTCGAAAAAATTTTTGTCAAAATGTTTTTGGAAGCAATGTTGAGTGTACATGGAAACTCAACATACACTAATGCATCATTTTTCAAACGATCATAACTAATTTTTGTATTAAGCGTTTCTTAATGTAGTATAGTGCATTCGATGCGGATTTTTAAGCTGCGTCGATCTGTGTTATCAGATTTGCGCTAGCTTAAAAATGCACCGAGATATCAACTGATATAAGTTCACACTTATATCCTCGATTTTCACCCTGAAGAATTAATTTTTTCGTTGAATAACATCGTCCATCGTCTTTGCCTTGAAAAATGGAATCTAAAAACATCTACTTTTTGCTAAATTATTTTGAAATTTTTCGAAAAAATTTTTGTCAAAATGTTTTTGGAAGCAATGTTGAGTGTACATGGAAACTCAACATACACTAATGCATCATTTTTCAAACGATCATAACTAATTTTTGTATTAAGCGTTTCTCAATGTAGTATAGTGCATTCGATGCGGATTTTTAAGCTGCGTCGATCTGTGTTATCAGATTTGCGCTAGCTTAACAATGCACCGAGATATCAACTGATATAAGTTCACACTTATATCCTCGATTTTCACCCTGAAGAATTAATTTTTTCGTTGAATAACATTGTCCATCGTCTTTGCCTTGAAAAATGGAATCTAAAAACATCTACTTTTTGCTAAATTATTTTGAAATTTTTCGAAAAAATTTTTGTCAAAATGTTTTTGGAAGCAATGTTGAGTGTACATGGAAACTCAACATACACTAATGCATCATTTTTCAAACGATTATAACTAATTTTTGTATTAAGCTTTTCTCAATGTAGTATAGTGCATTCGATGCGGATTTTTAAGCTGCGTCGATCTGTGTTATCAGATTTGCGCTAGCTTAACAATGCACCGAGATATCAACTGATATAAGTTCACACTTATATCCTCGATTTTCACCCTGAAGAATTAATTTTTTCGTTGAATAACATCGTCCATCGTCTTTGCCTTGAAAAATGGAATCTAAAAACATCTACTTTTTGCTAAATTATTTTGAAATTTTTCGAAAAAATTTTTGTCAAAATGTTTTTGGAAGCAATGTTGAGTGTACGTGGAAACTCAACATACACTAATGCATCATTTTTCAAACGATTATAACTAATTTTTGTATTAAGCTTTTCTCAATGTAGTATAGTGCATTCGATGCGGATTTTTAAGCTGCGTCGATCTGTGTTATCAGATTTGCGCTAGCTTAACAATGCACCGAGATATCAACTGATATAAGTTCACACTTATATCCTCGATTTTCACCCTGAAGAATTAATTTTTTCGTTGAATAACATCGTCCATCGTCTTTGCCTTGAAAAATGGAATCTAAAAACATCTACTTTTTGCTAAATTATTTTGAAATTTTTCGAAAAAATTTTTGTCAAAATGTTTTTGGAAGCAATGTTGAGTGTACGTGGAAACTCAACATACACTAATGCATCATTTTTCAAACGATCATAACTAATTTTTGTATTAAGCTTTTCTCAATGTAGTATAGTGCATTCGATGCGGATTTTTAAGCTGCGTCGATCTGTGTTATCAGATTTGCGCTAGCTTAAAAATGCACCGAGATATCAACTGATATAAGTTCACACTTATATCCTCGATTTTCACCCTGAAGAATTAATTTTTTCGTTGAATAACATTGTCCATCGTCTTTGCCTTGAAAAAAGGAATCTAAAAACATCTACTTTTTGCTAAATTATTTTGAAATTTTTCGAAAAAATTTTTGTCAAAATGTTTTTGGAAGCAATGTTGAGTGTACATGGAAACTCAACATACACTAATGCATCATTTTTCAAACGATCATAACTAATTTTTGTATTAAGCGTTTTTCAATGTAGTATAGTGCATTCGATGCGGATTTTTAAGCTGCGTCGATCTGTGTTATCAGATTTGCGCTAGCTTAACAATGCACCGAGATATCAACTGATATAAGTTCACACTTATATCCTCGATTTTCACCCTGAAGAATTAATTTTTTCGTTGAATAACATTGTCCATCGTCTTTGCCTTGAAAAATGGAATCTAAAAACATCTACTTTTTGCTAAATTATTTTGAAATTTTTTGAAAAAATTTTTGTCAAAATGTTTTTGGAAGCAATGTTGAGTGTACATGGAAACTCAACATACACTAATGCATCATTTTTCAAACGATTATAACTAATTTTTGTATTAAGCTTTTCTCAATGTAGTATAGTGCATTCGATGCGGATTTTTAAGCTGCGTCGATCTGTGTTATCAGATTTGCGCTAGCTTAAAAATGCACCGAGATATCAACTGATATAAGTTCACACTTATATCCTCGATTTTCACCCTGAAGAATTAATTTTTTCGTTGAATAACATTGTCCATCGTCTTTGCCTTGAAAAATGGAATCTAAAAACATCTACTTTTCGCTAAATTATTTTGAAATTTTTCGAAAAAATTTTTGTCAAAATGTTTTTGGAAGCAATGTTGAGTGTACATGGAAACTCAACATACACTAATGCATCATTTTTCAAACGATCATAACTAATTTTTGTATTAAGCTTTTCTCAATGTAGTATAGTGCATTCGATGCGGATTTTTAAGCTGCGTCGATCTGTGTTATCAGATTTGCGCTAGCTTAAAAATGCACCGAGATATCAACTGATATAAGTTCACACTTATATCCTCGATTTTCACCCTGAAGAATTAATTTTTTCGTTGAATAACATTGTCCATCGTCTTTGCCTTGAAAGAAGGAATCTAAAAACATCTACTTTTTGCTAAATTATTTTGAAATTTTTCGAAAAAATTTTTGTCAAAATGTTTTTGGAAGCAATGTTGAGTGTACATGGAAACTCAACGTACACTAATGCATCATTTTTCAAACGATCATAACTAATTTTTGTATTAAGCGTTTCTTAATGTAGTATAGTGCATTCGATGCGGATTTTCAAGCTGCGTCGATCTGTGTTATCAGATTTGCGCTAGCTTAAAAATGCACCGAGATATCAACTGATATAAGTTCACACTTATATCCTCGATTTTCACCCTGAAGAATTAATTTTTTCGTTGAATAACATCGTCCATCGTCTTTGCCTTGAAAAATGGAATCTAAAAACATCTACTTTTTGCTAAATTATTTTGAAATTTTTCGAAAAAATTTTTGTCAAAATGTTTTTGGAAGCAATGTTGAGTGTACATGGAAACTCAACATACACTAATGCATCATTTTTCAAACGATCATAACTAATTTTTGTATTAAGCGTTTCTCAATGTAGTATAGTGCATTCGATGCGGATTTTTAAGCTGCGTCGATCTGTGTTATCAGATTTGCGCTAGCTTAAAAATGCACCGAGATATCAACTGATATAAGTTCACACTTATATCCTCGATTTTCACCCTGAAGAATTAATTTTTTCGTTGAATAACATTGTCCATCGTCTTTGCCTTGAAAAATGGAATCTAAAAACATCTACTTTTTGCTAAATTATTTTGAAATTTTTCGAAAAAATTTTTGTCAAAATGTTTTTGGAAGCAATGTTGAGTGTACATGGAAACTCAACATACACTAATGCATCATTTTTCAAACGATCATAACTAATTTTTGTATTAAGCTTTTCTCAATGTAGTATAGTGCATTCGATGCGGATTTTTAAGCTGCGTCGATCTGTGTTATCAGATTTGCGCTAGCTTAAAAATGCACCGAGATATCAACTGATATAAGTTTACACTTATATCCTCGATTTTCACCCTGAAGAATTAATTTTTTCGTTGAATAACATCGTCCATCGTCTTTGCCTTGAAAAATGGAATCTAAAAACATCTACTTTTTGCTAAATTATTTTGAAATTTTTCGAAAAAATTTTTGTCAAAATGTTTTTGGAAGCAATGTTGAGTGTACGTGGAAACTCAACATACACTAATGCATCATGTTTCAAACGATCATAACTAATTTTTGTATTAAGCTTTTCTCAATGTAGTATAGTGCATTCGATGCGGATTTTTAAGCTGCGTCGATCTGTGTTATCAGATTTGCGCTAGCTTAACAATGCACCGAGATATCAACTGATATAAGTTCACACTTATATCCTCGATTTTCACCCTGAAGAATTAATTTTTTCGTTGAATAACATTGTCCATCGTCTTTGCCTTGAAAAAAGGAATCTAAAAACATCTACTTTTTGCTAAATTATTTTGAAATTTTTCGAAAAAATTTTTGTCAAAATGTTTTTGGAAGCAATGTTGAGTGTACATGGAAACTCAACATACACTAATGCATCATTTTTCAAACGATCATAACTAATTTTTGTATTAAGCGTTTTTCAATGTAGTATAGTGCATTCGATGCGGATTTTTAAGCTGCGTCGATCTGTGTTATCAGATTTGCGCTAGCTTAACAATGCACCGAGATATCAACTGATATAAGTTCACACTTATATCCTCGATTTTCACCCTGAAGAATTAATTTTTTCGTTGAATAACATTGTCCATCGTCTTTGCCTTGAAAAAAGGAATCTAAAAACATCTACTTTTTGCTAAATTATTTTGAAATTTTTCGAAAAAATTTTTGTCAAAATGTTTTTGGAAGCAATGTTGAGTGTACATGGAAACTCAACATACACTAATGCATCATTTTTCAAACGATTATAACTAATTTTTGTATTAAGCTTTTCTCAATGTAGTATAGTGCATTCGATGCGGATTTTTAAGCTGCGTCGATCTGTGTTATCAGATTTGCGCTAGCTTAAAAATGCACCGAGATATCAACTGATATAAGTTCACACTTATATCCTCGATTTTCACCCTGAAGAATTAATTTTTTCGTTGAATAACATTGTCCATCGTCTTTGCCTTGAAAAAAGGAATCTAAAAACATCTACTTTTTGCTAAATTATTTTGAAATTTTTCGAAAAAATTTTTGTCAAAATGTTTTTGGAAGCAATGTTGAGTGTACATGGAAACTCAACATACACTAATGCATCATTTTTCAAACGATCATAACTAATTTTTGTATTAAGCGTTTTTCAATGTAGTATAGTGCATTCGATGCGGATTTTTAAGCTGCGTCGATCTGTGTTATCAGATTTGCGCTAGCTTAACAATGCACCGAGATATCAACTGATATAAGTTCACACTTATATCCTCGATTTTCACCCTGAAGAATTAATTTTTTCGTTGAATAACATTGTTCATCGTCTTTGCCTTGAAAAATGGAATCTAAAAACATCTACTTTTGCTAAATTATTTTGAAATTTTTCGAAAAAATTTTTGTCAAAATGTTTTTGGAAGCAATGTTGAGTGTACATGGAAACTCAACATACACTAATGCATCATTTTTCAAACGATCATAACTAATTTTTGTATTAAGCGTTTCTCAATGTAGTATAGTGCATTCGATGCGGATTTTTAAGCTGCGTCGATCTGTGTTATCAGATTTGCGCTAGCTTAAAAATGCACCGAGATATCAACTGATATAAGTTCACACTTATATCCTCGATTTTCACCCTGAAGAATTAATTTTTTCGTTGAATAACATTGTCCATCGTCTTTGCCTTGAAAAAAGGAATCTAAAAACATCTACTTTTTGCTAAATTATTTTGAAATTTTTCGAAAAAATTTTTGTCAAAATGTTTTTGGAAGCAATGTTGAGTGTACATGGAAACTCAACATACACTAATGCATCATTTTTCAAACGATCATAACTAATTTTTGTATTAAGCGTTTTTCAATGTAGTATAGTGCATTCGATGCGGATTTTTAAGCTGCGTCGATCTGTGTTATCAGATTTGCGCTAGCTTAACAATGCATTGAGATATCAACTGATATAAGTTCACACTTATATCCTCGATTTTCACCCTGAAGAATTAATTTTTTCGTTGAATAACATTGTCCATCGTCTTTGCCTTGAAAAATGGAATCTAAAAACATCTACTTTTTGCTAAATTATTTTGAAATTTTTCGAAAAAATTTTTGTCAAAATGTTTTTGGAAGCAATGTTGAGTGTACATGGAAACTCAACATACACTAATGCATCATTTTTCAAACGATTATAACTAATTTTTGTATTAAGCTTTTCTCAATGTAGTATAGTGCATTCGATGCGGATTTTTAAGCTGCGTCGATCTGTGTTATCAGATTTGCGCTAGCTTAAAAATGCACCGAGATATCAACTGATATAAGTTCACACTTATATCCTCGATTTTCACCCTGAAGAATTAATTTTTTCGTTGAATAACATTGTCCATCGTCTTTGCCTTGAAAAATGGAATCTAAAAACATCTACTTTTTGCTAAATTATTTTGAAATTTTTCGAAAAAATTTTTGTCAAAATGTTTTTGGAAGCAATGTTGAGTGTACATGGAAACTCAACATACACTAATGCATCATTTTTCAAACGATCATAACTAATTTTTGTATTAAGCTTTTCTCAATGTAGTATAGTGCATTCGATGCGGATTTTTAAGCTGCGTCGATCTGTGTTATCAGATTTGCGCTAGCTTAACAATGCACCGAGATATCAACTGATATAAGTTCACACTTATATCCTCGATTTTCACCCTGAAGAATTAATTTTTTCGTTGAATAACATTGTCCATCGTCTTTGCCTTGAAAAATGGAATCTAAAAACATCTACTTTTTGCTAAATTATTCTGAAATTTTTCGAAAAAATTTTTGTCAAAATGTTTTTGGAAGCAATGTTGAGTGTACATGGAAACTCAACATACACTAATGCATCATTTTTCAAACGATTATAACTAATTTTTGTATTAAGCTTTTCTCAATGTAGTATAGTGCATTCGATGCGGATTTTTAAGCTGCGTCGATCTGTGTTATCAGATTTGCGCTAGCTTAAAAATGCACCGAGATATCAACTGATATAAGTTCACACTTATATCCTCGATTTTCACCCTGAAGAATTAATTTTTTCGTTGAATAACATTGTCCATCGTCTTTGCCTTGAAAAATGGAATCTAAAAACATCTACTTTTTGCTAAATTATTTTGAAATTTTTCGAAAAAATTTTTGTCAAAATGTTTTTGGAAGCAATGTTGAGTGTACATGGAAACTCAACATACACTAATGCATCATTTTTCAAACGATCATAACTAATTTTTGTATTAAGCTTTTCTCAATGTAGTATAGTGCATTCGATGCGGATTTTTAAGCTGCGTCGATCTGTGTTATCAGATTTGCGCTAGCTTAAAAATGCACCGAGATATCAACTGATATAAGTTCACACTTATATCCTCGATTTTCACCCTGAAGAATTAATTTTTTCGTTGAATAACATCGTCCATCGTCTTTGCCTTGAAAAATGGAATCTAAAAACATCTACTTTTTGCTAAATTATTTTGAAATTTTTCGAAAAAATTTTTGTCAAAATGTTTTTGGAAGCAATGTTGAGTGTACATGGAAACTCAACATACACTAATGCATCATTTTTCAAACGATCATAACTAATTTTTGTATTAAGCTTTTCTCAATGTAGTATAGTGCATTCGATGCGGATTTTTAAGCTGCGTCGATCTGTGTTATCAGATTTGCGCTAGCTTAAAAATGCACCGAGATATCAACTGATATAAGTTCACACTTATATCCTCGATTTTCACCCTGAAGAATTAATTTTTTCGTTGAATAACATCGTCCATCGTCTTTGCCTTGGAAAATGGAATCTAAAAACATCTACTTTTTGCTAAATTATTTTGAAATTTTTCGAAAAAATTTTTGTCAAAATGTTTTTGGAAGCAATGTTGAGTGTACATGGAAACTCAACATACACTAATGCATCATTTTTCAAACGATTATAACTAATTTTTGTATTAAGCTTTTCTCAATGTAGTATAGTGCATTCGATGCGGATTTTTAAGCTGCGTCGATCTGTGTTATCAGATTTGCGCTAGCTTAAAAATGCACCGAGATATCAACTGATATAAGTTCACACTTATATCCTCGATTTTCACCCTGAAGAATTAATTTTTTCGTTGAATAACATTGTCCATCGTCTTTGCCTTGAAAAATGGAATCTAAAAACATCTACTTTTTGCTAAATTATTTTGAAATTTTTCGAAAAAATTTTTGTCAAAATGTTTTTGGAAGCAATGTTGAGTGTACATGGAAACTCAACATACACTAATGCATCATTTTTCAAACGATCATAACTAATTTTTGTATTAAGCGTTTCTCAATGTAGTATAGTGCATTCGATGCGGATTTTTAAGCTGCGTCGATCTGTGTTATCAGATTTGCGCTAGCTTAAAAATGCACCGAGATATCAACTGATATAAGTTCACACTTATATCCTCGATTTTCACCCTGAAGAATTAATTTTTTCGTTGAATAACATTGTCCATCGTCTTTGCCTTGAAAAATGGAATCTAAAAACATCTACTTTTTGCTAAATTATTTTGAAATTTTTCGAAAAAATTTTTGTCAAAATGTTTTTGGAAGCAATGTTGAGTGTACATGGAAACTCAACATACACTAATGCATCATTTTTCAAACGATCATAACTAATTTTTGTATTAAGCGTTTCTCAATGTAGTATAGTGCATTCGATGCGGATTTTTAAGCTGCGTCGATCTGTGTTATCAGATTTGCGCTAGCTTAAAAATGCACCGAGATATCAACTGATATAAGTTCACACTTATATCCTCGATTTTCACCCTGAAGAATTAATTTTTTCGTTGAATAACATCGTCCATCGTCTTTGCCTTGGAAAATGGAATCTAAAAACATCTACTTTTTGCTAAATTATTTTGAAATTTTTCGAAAAAATTTTTGTCAAAATGTTTTTGGAAGCAATGTTGAGTGTACATGGAAACTCAACATACACTAATGCATCATTTTTCAAACGATTATAACTAATTTTTGTATTAAGCTTTTCTCAATGTAGTATAGTGCATTCGATGCGGATTTTTAAGCTGCGTCGATCTGTGTTATCAGATTTGCGCTAGCTTAAAAATGCACCGAGATATCAACTGATATAAGTTCACACTTATATCCTCGATTTTCACCCTGAAGAATTAATTTTTTCGTTGAATAACATTGTCCATCGTCTTTGCCTTGAAAAATGGAATCTAAAAACATCTACTTTTTGCTAAATTATTTTGAAATTTTTCGAAAAAATTTTTGTCAAAATGTTTTTGGAAGCAATGTTGAGTGTACATGGAAACTCAACATACACTAATGCATCATTTTTCAAACGATCATAACTAATTTTTGTATTAAGCGTTTCTCAATGTAGTATAGTGCATTCGATGCGGATTTTTAAGCTGCGTCGATCTGTGTTATCAGATTTGCGCTAGCTTAAAAATGCACCGAGATATCAACTGATATAAGTTCACACTTATATCCTCGATTTTCACCCTGAAGAATTAATTTTTTCGTTGAATAACATTGTCCATCGTCTTTGCCTTGAAAAATGGAATCTAAAAACATCTACTTTTTGCTAAATTATTTTGAAATTTTTCGAAAAAATTTTTGTCAAAATGTTTTTGGAAGCAATGTTGAGTGTACATGGAAACTCAACATACACTAATGCATCATTTTTCAAACGATCATAACTAATTTTTGTATTAAGCGTTTCTCAATGTAGTATAGTGCATTCGATGCGGATTTTTAAGCTGCGTCGATCTGTGTTATCAGATTTGCGCTAGCTTAAAAATGCACCGAGATATCAACTGATATAAGTTCACACTTATATCCTCGATTTTCACCCTGAAGAATTAATTTTTTCGTTGAATAACATCGTCCATCGTCTTTGCCTTGGAAAATGGAATCTAAAAACATCTACTTTTTGCTAAATTATTTTGAAATTTTTCGAAAAAATTTTTGTCAAAATGTTTTTGGAAGCAATGTTGAGTGTACATGGAAACTCAACATACACTAATGCATCATTTTTCAAACGATTATAACTAATTTTTGTATTAAGCTTTTCTCAATGTAGTATAGTGCATTCGATGCGGATTTTTAAGCTGCGTCGATCTGTGTTATCAGATTTGCGCTAGCTTAAAAATGCACCGAGATATCAACTGATATAAGTTCACACTTATATCCTCGATTTTCACCCTGAAGAATTAATTTTTTCGTTGAATAACATTGTCCATCGTCTTTGCCTTGAAAAATGGAATCTAAAAACATCTACTTTTTGCTAAATTATTTTGAAATTTTTCGAAAAAATTTTTGTCAAAATGTTTTTGGAAGCAATGTTGAGTGTACATGGAAACTCAACATACACTAATGCATCATTTTTCAAACGATCATAACTAATTTTTGTATTAAGCGTTTCTCAATGTAGTATAGTGCATTCGATGCGGATTTTTAAGCTGCGTCGATCTGTGTTATCAGATTTGCGCTAGCTTAAAAATGCACCGAGATATCAACTGATATAAGTTCACACTTATATCCTCGATTTTCACCCTGAAGAATTAATTTTTTCGTTGAATAACATCGTCTATCGTCTTTGCCTTGAAAAATGGAATCTAAAAACATCTACTTTTTGCTAAATTATTTTGAAATTTTTCGAAAAAATTTTTGTCAAAATGTTTTTGGAAGCAATGTTGAGTGTACATGGAAACTCAACATACACTAATGCATCATTTTTCAAACGATCATAACTAATTTTTGTATTAAGCGTTTCTCAATGTAGTATAGTGCATTCGATGCGGATTTTTAAGCTGCGTCGATCTGTGTTATCAGATTTGCGCTAGCTTAAAAATGCACCGAGATATCAACTGATATAAGTTCACACTTATATCCTCGATTTTCACCCTGAAGAATTAATTTTTTCGTTGAATAACATTGTCCATCGTCTTTGCCTTGAAAAATGGAATCTAAAAACATCTACTTTTTGCTAAATTATTTTGAAATTTTTCGAAAAAATTTTTGTCAAAATGTTTTTGGAAGCAATGTTGAGTGTACATGGAAACTCAACATACACTAATGCATCATTTTTCAAACGATCATAACTAATTTTTGTATTAAGCGTTTCTCAATGTAGTATAGTGCATTCGATGCGGATTTTTAAGCTGCGTCGATCTGTGTTATCAGATTTGCGCTAGCTTAAAAATGCACCGAGATATCAACTGATATAAGTTCACACTTATATCCTCGATTTTCACCCTGAAGAATTAATTTTTTCGTTGAATAACATTGTCCATCGTCTTTGCCTTGAAAAATGGAATCTAAAAACATCTACTTTTTGCTAAATTATTTTGAAATTTTTCGAAAAAATTTTTGTCAAAATGTTTTTGGAAGCAATGTTGAGTGTACATGGAAACTCAACATACACTAATGCATCATTTTTCAAACGATCATAACTAATTTTTGTATTAAGCGTTTCTCAATGTAGTATAGTGCATTCGATGCGGATTTTTAAGCTGCGTCGATCTGTGTTATCAGATTTGCGCTAGCTTAAAAATGCACCGAGATATCAACTGATATAAGTTCACACTTATATCCTCGATTTTCACCCTGAAGAATTAATTTTTTCGTTGAATAACATCGTCCATCGTCTTTGCCTTGGAAAATGGAATCTAAAAACATCTACTTTTTGCTAAATTATTTTGAAATTTTTCGAAAAAATTTTTGTCAAAATGTTTTTGGAAGCAATGTTGAGTGTACATGGAAACTCAACATACACTAATGCATCATTTTTCAAACGATTATAACTAATTTTTGTATTAAGCTTTTCTCAATGTAGTATAGTGCATTCGATGCGGATTTTTAAGCTGCGTCGATCTGTGTTATCAGATTTGCGCTAGCTTAAAAATGCACCGAGATATCAACTGATATAAGTTCACACTTATATCCTCGATTTTCACCCTGAAGAATTAATTTTTTCGTTGAATAACATTGTCCATCGTCTTTGCCTTGAAAAATGGAATCTAAAAACATCTACTTTTTGCTAAATTATTTTGAAATTTTTCGAAAAAATTTTTGTCAAAATGTTTTTGGAAGCAATGTTGAGTGTACATGGAAACTCAACATACACTAATGCATCATTTTTCAAACGATCATAACTAATTTTTGTATTAAGCGTTTCTCAATGTAGTATAGTGCATTCGATGCGGATTTTTAAGCTGCGTCGATCTGTGTTATCAGATTTGCGCTAGCTTAAAAATGCACCGAGATATCAACTGATATAAGTTCACACTTATATCCTCGATTTTCACCCTGAAGAATTAATTTTTTCGTTGAATAACATCGTCTATCGTCTTTGCCTTGAAAAATGGAATCTAAAAACATCTACTTTTTGCTAAATTATTTTGAAATTTTTCGAAAAAATTTTTGTCAAAATGTTTTTGGAAGCAATGTTGAGTGTACATGGAAACTCAACATACACTAATGCATCATTTTTCAAACGATCATAACTAATTTTTGTATTAAGCGTTTCTCAATGTAGTATAGTGCATTCGATGCGGATTTTTAAGCTGCGTCGATCTGTGTTATCAGATTTGCGCTAGCTTAAAAATGCACCGAGATATCAACTGATATAAGTTCACACTTATATCCTCGATTTTCACCCTGAAGAATTAATTTTTTCGTTGAATAACATTGTCCATCGTCTTTGCCTTGAAAAATGGAATCTAAAAACATCTACTTTTTGCTAAATTATTTTGAAATTTTTCGAAAAAATTTTTGTCAAAATGTTTTTGGAAGCAATGTTGAGTGTACATGGAAACTCAACATACACTAATGCATCATTTTTCAAACGATCATAACTAATTTTTGTATTAAGCGTTTCTCAATGTAGTATAGTGCATTCGATGCGGATTTTTAAGCTGCGTCGATCTGTGTTATCAGATTTGCGCTAGCTTAAAAATGCACCGAGATATCAACTGATATAAGTTCACACTTATATCCTCGATTTTCACCCTGAAGAATTAATTTTTTCGTTGAATAACATTGTCCATCGTCTTTGCCTTGAAAAATGGAATCTAAAAACATCTACTTTTTGCTAAATTATTTTGAAATTTTTCGAAAAAATTTTTGTCAAAATGTTTTTGGAAGCAATGTTGAGTGTACATGGAAACTCAACATACACTAATGCATCATTTTTCAAACGATCATAACTAATTTTTGTATTAAGCGTTTCTCAATGTAGTATAGTGCATTCGATGCGGATTTTTAAGCTGCGTCGATCTGTGTTATCAGATTTGCGCTAGCTTAAAAATGCACCGAGATATCAACTGATATAAGTTCACACTTATATCCTCGATTTTCACCCTGAAGAATTAATTTTTTCGTTGAATAACATCGTCCATCGTCTTTGCCTTGGAAAATGGAATCTAAAAACATCTACTTTTTGCTAAATTATTTTGAAATTTTTCGAAAAAATTTTTGTCAAAATGTTTTTGGAAGCAATGTTGAGTGTACATGGAAACTCAACATACACTAATGCATCATTTTTCAAACGATTATAACTAATTTTTGTATTAAGCTTTTCTCAATGTAGTATAGTGCATTCGATGCGGATTTTTAAGCTGCGTCGATCTGTGTTATCAGATTTGCGCTAGCTTAAAAATGCACCGAGATATCAACTGATATAAGTTCACACTTATATCCTCGATTTTCACCCTGAAGAATTAATTTTTTCGTTGAATAACATTGTCCATCGTCTTTGCCTTGAAAAATGGAATCTAAAAACATCTACTTTTTGCTAAATTATTTTGAAATTTTTCGAAAAAATTTTTGTCAAAATGTTTTTGGAAGCAATGTTGAGTGTACATGGAAACTCAACATACACTAATGCATCATTTTTCAAACGATCATAACTAATTTTTGTATTAAGCGTTTCTCAATGTAGTATAGTGCATTCGATGCGGATTTTTAAGCTGCGTCGATCTGTGTTATCAGATTTGCGCTAGCTTAAAAATGCACCGAGATATCAACTGATATAAGTTCACACTTATATCCTCGATTTTCACCCTGAAGAATTAATTTTTTCGTTGAATAACATTGTCCATCGTCTTTGCCTTGAAAAATGGAATCTAAAAACATCTACTTTTTGCTAAATTATTTTGAAATTTTTCGAAAAAATTTTTGTCAAAATGTTTTTGGAAGCAATGTTGAGTGTACATGGAAACTCAACATACACTAATGCATCATTTTTCAAACGATCATAACTAATTTTTGTATTAAGCGTTTCTCAATGTAGTATAGTGCATTCGATGCGGATTTTTAAGCTGCGTCGATCTGTGTTATCAGATTTGCGCTAGCTTAAAAATGCACCGAGATATCAACTGATATAAGTTCACACTTATATCCTCGATTTTCACCCTGAAGAATTAATTTTTTCGTTGAATAACATCGTCCATCGTCTTTGCCTTGGAAAATGGAATCTAAAAACATCTACTTTTTGCTAAATTATTTTGAAATTTTTCGAAAAAATTTTTGTCAAAATGTTTTTGGAAGCAATGTTGAGTGTACATGGAAACTCAACATACACTAATGCATCATTTTTCAAACGATTATAACTAATTTTTGTATTAAGCTTTTCTCAATGTAGTATAGTGCATTCGATGCGGATTTTTAAGCTGCGTCGATCTGTGTTATCAGATTTGCGCTAGCTTAAAAATGCACCGAGATATCAACTGATATAAGTTCACACTTATATCCTCGATTTTCACCCTGAAGAATTAATTTTTTCGTTGAATAACATTGTCCATCGTCTTTGCCTTGAAAAATGGAATCTAAAAACATCTACTTTTTGCTAAATTATTTTGAAATTTTTCGAAAAAATTTTTGTCAAAATGTTTTTGGAAGCAATGTTGAGTGTACATGGAAACTCAACATACACTAATGCATCATTTTTCAAACGATCATAACTAATTTTTGTATTAAGCGTTTCTCAATGTAGTATAGTGCATTCGATGCGGATTTTTAAGCTGCGTCGATCTGTGTTATCAGATTTGCGCTAGCTTAAAAATGCACCGAGATATCAACTGATATAAGTTCACACTTATATCCTCGATTTTCACCCTGAAGAATTAATTTTTTCGTTGAATAACATCGTCTATCGTCTTTGCCTTGAAAAATGGAATCTAAAAACATCTACTTTTTGCTAAATTATTTTGAAATTTTTCGAAAAAATTTTTGTCAAAATGTTTTTGGAAGCAATGTTGAGTGTACATGGAAACTCAACATACACTAATGCATCATTTTTCAAACGATCATAACTAATTTTTGTATTAAGCGTTTCTCAATGTAGTATAGTGCATTCGATGCGGATTTTTAAGCTGCGTCGATCTGTGTTATCAGATTTGCGCTAGCTTAAAAATGCACCGAGATATCAACTGATATAAGTTCACACTTATATCCTCGATTTTCACCCTGAAGAATTAATTTTTTCGTTGAATAACATTGTCCATCGTCTTTGCCTTGAAAAATGGAATCTAAAAACATCTACTTTTTGCTAAATTATTTTGAAATTTTTCGAAAAAATTTTTGTCAAAATGTTTTTGGAAGCAATGTTGAGTGTACATGGAAACTCAACATACACTAATGCATCATTTTTCAAACGATCATAACTAATTTTTGTATTAAGCGTTTCTCAATGTAGTATAGTGCATTCGATGCGGATTTTTAAGCTGCGTCGATCTGTGTTATCAGATTTGCGCTAGCTTAAAAATGCACCGAGATATCAACTGATATAAGTTCACACTTATATCCTCGATTTTCACCCTGAAGAATTAATTTTTTCGTTGAATAACATCGTCCATCGTCTTTGCCTTGGAAAATGGAATCTAAAAACATCTACTTTTTGCTAAATTATTTTGAAATTTTTCGAAAAAATTTTTGTCAAAATGTTTTTGGAAGCAATGTTGAGTGTACATGGAAACTCAACATACACTAATGCATCATTTTTCAAACGATTATAACTAATTTTTGTATTAAGCTTTTCTCAATGTAGTATAGTGCATTCGATGCGGATTTTTAAGCTGCGTCGATCTGTGTTATCAGATTTGCGCTAGCTTAAAAATGCACCGAGATATCAACTGATATAAGTTCACACTTATATCCTCGATTTTCACCCTGAAGAATTAATTTTTTCGTTGAATAACATTGTCCATCGTCTTTGCCTTGAAAAATGGAATCTAAAAACATCTACTTTTTGCTAAATTATTTTGAAATTTTTCGAAAAAATTTTTGTCAAAATGTTTTTGGAAGCAATGTTGAGTGTACATGGAAACTCAACATACACTAATGCATCATTTTTCAAACGATCATAACTAATTTTTGTATTAAGCGTTTCTCAATGTAGTATAGTGCATTCGATGCGGATTTTTAAGCTGCGTCGATCTGTGTTATCAGATTTGCGCTAGCTTAAAAATGCACCGAGATATCAACTGATATAAGTTCACACTTATATCCTCGATTTTCACCCTGAAGAATTAATTTTTTCGTTGAATAACATCGTCTATCGTCTTTGCCTTGAAAAATGGAATCTAAAAACATCTACTTTTTGCTAAATTATTTTGAAATTTTTCGAAAAAATTTTTGTCAAAATGTTTTTGGAAGCAATGTTGAGTGTACATGGAAACTCAACATACACTAATGCATCATTTTTCAAACGATCATAACTAATTTTTGTATTAAGCGTTTCTCAATGTAGTATAGTGCATTCGATGCGGATTTTTAAGCTGCGTCGATCTGTGTTATCAGATTTGCGCTAGCTTAAAAATGCACCGAGATATCAACTGATATAAGTTCACACTTATATCCTCGATTTTCACCCTGAAGAATTAATTTTTTCGTTGAATAACATCGTCTATCGTCTTTGCCTTGAAAAATGGAATCTAAAAACATCTACTTTTTGCTAAATTATTTTGAAATTTTTCGAAAAAATTTTTGTCAAAATGTTTTTGGAAGCAATGTTGAGTGTACATGGAAACTCAACATACACTAATGCATCATTTTTCAAACGATTATAACTAATTTTTGTATTAAGCTTTTCTCAATGTAGTATAGTGCATTCGATGCGGATTTTTAAGCTGCGTCGATCTGTGTTATCAGATTTGCGCTAGCTTAAAAATGCACCGAGATATCAACTGATATAAGTTCACACTTATATCCTCGATTTTCACCCTGAAGAATTAATTTTTTCGTTGAATAACATTGTCCATCGTCTTTGCCTTGAAAAAAGGAATCTAAAAACATCTACTTTTTGCTAAATTATTTTGAAATTTTTCGAAAAAATTTTTGTCAAAATGTTTTTGGAAGCAATGTTGAGTGTACATGGAAACTCAACATACACTAATGCATCATTTTTCAAACGATCATAACTAATTTTTGTATTAAGCGTTTCTCAATGTAGTATAGTGCATTCGATGCGGATTTTTAAGCTGCGTCGATCTGTGTTATCAGATTTGCGCTAGCTTAACAATGCACCGAGATATCAACTGATATAAGTTCACACTTATATCCTCGATTTTCACCCTGAAGAATTAATTTTTTCGTTGAATAACATTGTCCATCGTCTTTGCCTTGAAAAATGGAATCTAAAAACATCTACTTTTTGCTAAATTATTTTGAAATTTTTCGAAAAAATTTTTGTCAAAATGTTTTTGGAAGCAATGTTGAGTGTACATGGAAACTCAACATACACTAATGCATCATTTTTCAAACGATTATAACTAATTTTTGTATTAAGCTTTTCTCAATGTAGTATAGTGCATTCGATGCGGATTTTTAAGCTGCGTCGATATGTGTTTTCAGATTTGCGCTAGCTTAAAAATGCACCGAGATATCAACTGATATAAGTTCACACTTATATCCTCGATTTTCACCCTGAAGAATTAATTTTTTCGTTGAATAACATCGTCCATCGTCTTTGCCTTGAGAAATGGAATCTAAAAACATCTACTTTTTGCTAAATTATTTCGAAATTTTTCGAAAAAATTTTTGTCAAAATGTTTTTGGAAGCAATGTTGAGTGTACATGGAAACTCAACATACACTAATGCATCATTTTTCAAACGATCATAACTAATTTTTGTATTAAGCTTTTCTCAATGTAGTATAGTGCATTCGATGCGGATTTTTAAGCTGCGTCGATCTGTGTTATCAGATTTGCGCTAGCTTAAAAATGCACCGAGATATCAACTGATATAAGTTTACACTTATATCCTCGATTTTCACCCTGAAGAATTAATTTTTTCGTTGAATAACATCGTCCATCGTCTTTGCCTTGAAAAATGGAATCTAAAAACATCTACTTTTTGCTAAATTATTTTGAAATTTTTCGAAAAAATTTTTGTCAAAATGTTTTTGGAAGCAATGTTGAGTGTACGTGGAAACTCAACATACACTAATGCATCATTTTTCAAACGATCATAACTAATTTTTGTATTAAGCTTTTCTCAATGTAGTATAGTGCATTCGATGCGGATTTTTAAGCTGCGTCGATCTGTGTTATCAGATTTGCGCTAGCTTAAAAATGCACCGAGATATCAACTGATATAAGTTCACACTTATATCCTCGATTTTCACCCTGAAGAATTAATTTTTTCGTTGAATAACATTGTCCATCGTCTTTGCCTTGAAAAAAGGAATCTAAAAACATCTACTTTTTGCTAAATTATTTTGAAATTTTTCGAAAAAATTTTTGTCAAAATGTTTTTGGAAGCAATGTTGAGTGTACATGGAAACTCAACATACACTAATGCATCATTTTTCAAACGATCATAACTAATTTTTGTATTAAGCGTTTCTCAATGTAGTATAGTGCATTCGATGCGGATTTTTAAGCTGCGTCGATCTGTGTTATCAGATTTGCGCTAGCTTAAAAATGCACCGAGATATCAACTGATATAAGTTTACACTTATATCCTCGATTTTCACCCTGAAGAATTAATTTTTTCGTTGAATAACATCGTCCATCGTCTTTGCCTTGAAAAATGGAATCTAAAAACATCTACTTTTTGCTAAATTATTTTGAAATTTTTCGAAAAAATTTTTGTCAAAATGTTTTTGGAAGCAATGTTGAGTGTACGTGGAAACTCAACATACACTAATGCATCATTTTTCAAACGATCATAACTAATTTTTGTATTAAGCTTTTCTCAATGTAGTATAGTGCATTCGATGCGGATTTTTAAGCTGCGTCGATCTGTGTTATCAGATTTGCGCTAGCTTAAAAATGCACCGAGATATCAACTGATATAAGTTCACACTTATATCCTCGATTTTCACCCTGAAGAATTAATTTTTTCGTTGAATAACATTGTCCATCGTCTTTGCCTTGAAAAAAGGAATCTAAAAACATCTACTTTTTGCTAAATTATTTTGAAATTTTTCGAAAAAATTTTTGTCAAAATGTTTTTGGAAGCAATGTTGAGTGTACATGGAAACTCAACATACACTAATGCATCATTTTTCAAACGATCATAACTAATTTTTGTATTAAGCGTTTCTCAATGTAGTATAGTGCATTCGATGCGGATTTTTAAGCTGCGTCGATCTGTGTTATCAGATTTGCGCTAGCTTAAAAATGCACCGAGATATCAACTGATATAAGTTCACACTTATATCCTCGATTTTCACCCTGAAGAATTAATTTTTTCGTTGAATAACATTGTCCATCGTCTTTGCCTTGAAAAAAGGAATCTAAAAACATCTACTTTTTGCTAAATTATTTCGAAATTTTTCGAAAAAATTTTTGTCAAAATGTTTTTGGAAGCAATGTTGAGTGTACATGGAAACTCAACATACACTAATGCATCATTTTTCAAACGATCATAACTAATTTTTGTATTAAGCTTTTCTCAATGTAGTATAGTGCATTCGATGCGGATTTTTAAGCTGCGTCGATCTGTGTTATCAGATTTGCGCTAGCTTAAAAATGCACCGAGATATCAACTGATATAAGTTCACACTTATATCCTCGATTTTCACCCTGAAGAATTAATTTTTTCGTTGAATAACATCGTCCATCGTCTTTGCCTTGAAAAATGGAATCTAAAAACATCTACTTTTTGCTAAATTATTTTGAAATTTTTCGAAAAAATTTTTGTCAAAATGTTTTTGGAAGCAATGTTGAGTGTACGTGGAAACTCAACATACACTAATGCATCATTTTTCAAACGATCATAACTAATTTTTGTATTAAGCGTTTTTCAATGTAGTATAGTGCATTCGATGCGGATTTTTAAGCTGCGTCGATCTGTGTTATCAGATTTGCGCTAGCTTAACAATGCACCGAGATATCAACTGATATAAGTTCACACTTATATCCTCGATTTTCACCCTGAAGAATTAATTTTTTCGTTGAATAACATCGTCCATCGTCTTTGCCTTGAAAAATGGAATCTAAAAACATCTACTTTTTGCTAAATTATTTTGAAATTTTTCGAAAAAATTTTTGTCAAAATGTTTTTGGAAGCAATGTTGAGTGTACATGGAAACTCAACATACACTAATGCATCATTTTTCAAACGATTATAACTAATTTTTGTATTACGCTTTTCTCAATGTAGTATAGTGCATTCGATGCGGATTTTTAAGCTGCGTCGATCTGTGTTATCAGATTTGCGCTAGCTTAAAAATGCACCGAGATATCAACTGATATAAGTTTACACTTATATCCTCGATTTTCACCCTGAAGAATTAATTTTTTCGTTGAATAACATCGTCCATCGTCTTTGCCTTGAAAAATGGAATCTAAAAACATCTACTTTTTGCTAAATTATTTTGAAATTTTTCGAAAAAATTTTTGTCAAAATGTTTTTGGAAGCAATGTTGAGTGTACGTGGAAACTCAACATACACTAATGCATCATTTTTCAAACGATCATAACTAATTTTTGTATTAAGCTTTTCTCAATGTAGTATAGTGCATTCGATGCGGATTTTTAAGCTGCGTCGATCTGTGTTATCAGATTTGCGCTAGCTTAGAAATGCACCGAGATATCAACTGATATAAGTTCACACTTATATCCTCGATTTTCACCCTGAAGAATTAATTTTTTCGTTGAATAACATTGTCCATCGTCTTTGCCTTGAAAAAAGGAATCTAAAAACATCTACTTTTTGCTAAATTATTTTGAAATTTTTCGAAAAAATTTTTGTCAAAATGTTTTTGGAAGCAATGTTGAGTGTACATGGAAACTCAACATACACTAATGCATCATTTTTCAAACGATCATAACTAATTTTTGTATTAAGCTTTTCTCAATGTAGTATAGTGCATTCGATGCGGATTTTTAAGCTGCGTCGATCTGTGTTATCAGATTTGCGCTAGCTTAAAAATGCACCGAGATATCAACTGATATAAGTTTACACTTATATCCTCGATTTTCACCCTGAAGAATTAATTTTTTCGTTGAATAACATTGTCCATCGTCTTTGCCTTGAAAAATGGAATCTAAAAACATCTACTTTTTGCTAAATTATTTTGAAATTTTTCGAAAAAATTTTTGTCAAAATGTTTTTGGAAGCAATGTTGAGTGTACGTGGAAACTCAACATACACTAATACATCATTTTTCAAACGATCATAACTAATTTTTGTATTAAGCTTTTCTCAATGTAGTATAGTGCATTCGATGCGGATTTTTAAGCTGCGTCGATCTGTGTTATCAGATTTGCGCTAGCTTGAAAATGCACCGAGATATCAACTGATATAAGTTCACACTTATATCCTCGATTTTCACCCTGAAGAATTAATTTTTTCGTTGAATAACATTGTCCATCGTCTTTGCCTTGAAAAAAGGAATCTAAAAACATCTACTTTTTGCTAAATTATTTTGAAATTTTTCGAAAAAATTTTTGTCAAAATGTTTTTGGAAGCAATGTTGAGTGTACATGGAAACTCAACATACACTAATGCATCATTTTTCAAACGATCATAACTAATTTTTGTATTAAGCGTTTCTCAATGTAGTATAGTGCATTCGATGCGGATTTTTAAGCTGCGTCGATCTGTGTTATCAGATTTGCGCTAGCTTAAAAATGCACCGAGATATCAACTGATATAAGTTCACACTTATATCCTCGATTTTCACCCTGAAGAATTAATTTTTTCGTTGAATAACATTGTCCATCGTCTTTGCCTTGAAAAAAGGAATCTAAAAACATCTACTTTTTGCTAAATTATTTTGAAATTTTTCGAAAAAATTTTTGTCAAAATGTTTTTGGAAGCAATGTTGAGTGTACATGGAAACTCAACATACACTAATGCATCATTTTTCAAACGATTATAACTAATTTTTGTATTAAGCTTTTCTCAATGTAGTATAGTGCATTCGATGCGGATTTTTAAGCTGCGTCGATCTGTGTTATCAGATTTGCGCTAGCTTAAAAATGCACCGAGATATCAACTGATATAAGTTCACACTTATATCCTCGATTTTCACCCTGAAGAATTAATTTTTTCGTTGAATAACATTGTCCATCGTCTTTGCCTTGAAAAAAGGAATCTAAAAACATCTACTTTTTGCTAAATTATTTTGAAATTTTTCGAAAAAATTTTTGTCAAAATGTTTTTGGAAGCAATGTTGAGTGTACATGGAAACTCAACATACACTAATGCATCATTTTTCAAACGATCATAACTAATTTTTGTATTAAGCGTTTCTCATTGTAGTATAGTGCATTCGATGCGGATTTTTAAGCTGCGTCGATCTGTGTTATCAGATTTGCGCTAGCTTAAAAATGCACCGAGATATCAACTGATATAAGTTCACACTTATATCCTCGATTTTCACCCTGAAGAATTAATTTTTTCGTTGAATAACATTGTCCATCGTCTTTGCCTTGAAAAAAGGAATCTAAAAACATCTACTTTTTGCTAAATTATTTTGAAATTTTTCGAAAAAATTTTTGTCAAAATGTTTTTGGAAGCAATGTTGAGTGTACATGGAAACTCAACATACACTAATGCATCATTTTTCAAACGATCATAACTAATTTTTGTATTAAGCTTTTCTCAATGTAGTATAGTGCATTCGATGCGGATTTTTAAGCTGCGTCGATCTGTGTTATCAGATTTGCGCTAGCTTAAAAATGCACCGAGATATCAACTGATATAAGTTCACACTTATATCCTCGATTTTCACCCTGAAGAATTAATTTTTTCGTTGAATAACATTGTCCATCGTCTTTGCCTTGAAAAAAGGAATCTAAAAACATCTACTTTTTGCTAAATTATTTTGAAATTTTTCGAAAAAATTTTTGTCAAAATGTTTTTGGAAGCAATGTTGAGTGTACATGGAAACTCAACATACACTAATGCATCATTTTTCAAACGATCATAACTAATTTTTGTATTAAGCGTTTCTCAATGTAGTATAGTGCATTCGATGCGGATTTTTAAGCTGCGTCGATCTGTGTTATCAGATTTGCGCTAGCTTAAAAATGCACCGAGATATCAACTGATATAAGTTCACACTTATATCCTCGATTTTCACCCTGAAGAATTAATTTTTTCGTTGAATAACATTGTCCATCGTCTTTGCCTTGAAAAAAGGAATCTAAAAACATCTACTTTTTGCTAAATTATTTTGAAATTTTTCGAAAAAATTTTTGTCAAAATGTTTTTGGAAGCAATGTTGAGTGTACGTGGAAACTCAACATACACTAATGCATCATTTTTCAAACGATCATAACTAATTTTTGTATTAAGCGTTTCTCAATGTAGTATAGTGCATTCGATGCGGATTTTTAAGCTGCGTCGATCTGTGTTATCAGATTTGCGCTAGCTTAAAAATGCACCGAGATATCAACTGATATAAGTTTACACTTATATCCTCGATTTTCACCCTGAAGAATTAATTTTTTCGTTGAATAACATCGTCCATCGTCTTTGCCTTGAAAAATGGAATCTAAAAACATCTACTTTTTGCTAAATTATTTTGAAATTTTTCGAAAAAATTTTTGTCAAAATGTTTTTGGAAGCAATGTTGAGTGTACGTGGAAACTCAACATACACTAATGCATCATTTTTCAAACGATCATAACTAATTTTTGTATTAAGCGTTTTTCAATGTAGTATAGTGCATTCGATGCGGATTTTTAAGCTGCGTCGATCTGTGTTATCAGATTTGCGCTAGCTTAACAATGCACCGAGATATCAACTGATATAAGTTCACACTTATATCCTCGATTTTCACCCTGAAGAATTAATTTTTTCGTTGAATAACATCGTCCATCGTCTTTGCCTTGAAAAATGGAATCTAAAAACATCTACTTTTTGCTAAATTATTTTGAAATTTTTCGAAAAAATTTTTGTCAAAATGTTTTTGGAAGCAATGTTGAGTGTACATGGAAACTCAACATACACTAATGCATCATTTTTCAAACGATTATAACTAATTTTTGTATTAAGCTTTTCTCAATGTAGTATAGTGCATTCGATGCGGATTTTTAAGCTGCGTCGATCTGTGTTATCAGATTTGCGCTAGCTTAAAAATGCACCGAGATATCAACTGATATAAGTTTACACTTATATCCTCGATTTTCACCCTGAAGAATTAATTTTTTCGTTGAATAACATCGTCCATCGTCTTTGCCTTGAAAAATGGAATCTAAAAACATCTACTTTTTGCTAAATTATTTTGAAATTTTTCGAAAAAATTTTTGTCAAAATGTTTTTGGAAGCAATGTTGAGTGTACGTGGAAACTCAACATACACTAATGCATCATTTTTCAAACGATCATAACTAATTTTTGTATTAAGCTTTTCTCAATGTAGTATAGTGCATTCGATGCGGATTTTTAAGCTGCGTCGATCTGTGTTATCAGATTTGCGCTAGCTTAGAAATGCACCGAGATATCAACTGATATAAGTTCACACTTATATCCTCGATTTTCACCCTGAAGAATTAATTTTTTCGTTGAATAACATTGTCCATCGTCTTTGCCTTGAAAAAAGGAATCTAAAAACATCTACTTTTTGCTAAATTATTTTGAAATTTTTCGAAAAAATTTTTGTCAAAATGTTTTTGGAAGCAATGTTGAGTGTACATGGAAACTCAACATACACTAATGCATCATTTTTCAAACGATCATAACTAATTTTTGTATTAAGCTTTTCTCAATGTAGTATAGTGCATTCGATGCGGATTTTTAAGCTGCGTCGATCTGTGTTATCAGATTTGCGCTAGCTTAAAAATGCACCGAGATATCAACTGATATAAGTTTACACTTATATCCTCGATTTTCACCCTGAAGAATTAATTTTTTCGTTGAATAACATCGTCCATCGTCTTTGCCTTGAAAAATGGAATCTAAAAACATCTACTTTTTGCTAAATTATTTTGAAATTTTTCGAAAAAATTTTTGTCAAAATGTTTTTGGAAGCAATGTTGAGTGTACGTGGAAACTCAACATACACTAATGCATCATTTTTCAAACGATCATAACTAATTTTTGTATTAAGCTTTTCTCAATGTAGTATAGTGCATTCGATGCGGATTTTTAAGCTGCGTCGATCTGTGTTATCAGATTTGCGCTAGCTTGAAAATGCACCGAGATATCAACTGATATAAGTTCACACTTATATCCTCGATTTTCACCCTGAAGAATTAATTTTTTCGTTGAATAACATTGTCCATCGTCTTTGCCTTGAAAAAAGGAATCTAAAAACATCTACTTTTTGCTAAATTATTTTGAAATTTTTCGAAAAAATTTTTGTCAAAATGTTTTTGGAAGCAATGTTGAGTGTACATGGAAACTCAACATACACTAATGCATCATTTTTCAAACGATCATAACTAATTTTTGTATTAAGCGTTTCTCAATGTAGTATAGTGCATTCGATGCGGATTTTTAAGCTGCGTCGATCTGTGTTATCAGATTTGCGCTAGCTTAAAAATGCACCGAGATATCAACTGATATAAGTTCACACTTATATCCTCGATTTTCACCCTGAAGAATTAATTTTTTCGTTGAATAACATTGTCCATCGTCTTTGCCTTGAAAAAAGGAATCTAAAAACATCTACTTTTTGCTAAATTATTTTGAAATTTTTCGAAAAAATTTTTGTCAAAATGTTTTTGGAAGCAATGTTGAGTGTACATGGAAACTCAACATACACTAATGCATCATTTTTCAAACGATCATAACTAATTTTTGTATTAAGCTTTTCTCAATGTAGTATAGTGCATTCGATGCGGATTTTTAAGCTGCGTCGATCTGTGTTATCAGATTTGCGCTAGCTTAAAAATGCACCGAGATATCAACTGATATAAGTTCACACTTATATCCTCGATTTTCACCCTGAAGAATTAATTTTTTCGTTGAATAACATTGTCCATCGTCTTTGCCTTGAAAAAAGGAATCTAAAAACATCTACTTTTTGCTAAATTATTTTGAAATTTTTCGAAAAAATTTTTGTCAAAATGTTTTTGGAAGCAATGTTGAGTGTACATGGAAACTCAACATACACTAATGCATCATTTTTCAAACGATCATAACTAATTTTTGTATTAAGCGTTTCTCAATGTAGTATAGTGCATTCGATGCGGATTTTTAAGCTGCGTCGATCTGTGTTATCAGATTTGCGCTAGCTTAAAAATGCACCGAGATATCAACTGATATAAGTTCACACTTATATCCTCGATTTTCACCCTGAAGAATTAATTTTTTCGTTGAATAACATTGTCCATCGTCTTTGCCTTGAAAAAAGGAATCTAAAAACATCTACTTTTTGCTAAATTATTTTGAAATTTTTCGAAAAAATTTTTGTCAAAATGTTTTTGGAAGCAATGTTGAGTGTACATGGAAACTCAACATACACTAATGCATCATTTTTCAAACGATCATAACTAATTTTTGTATTAAGCTTTTCTCAATGTAGTATAGTGCATTCGATGCGGATTTTTAAGCTGCGTCGATCTGTGTTATCAGATTTGCGCTAGCTTAAAAATGCACCGAGATATCAACTGATATAAGTTCACACTTATATCCTCGATTTTCACCCTGAAGAATTAATTTTTTCGTTGAATAACATTGTCCATCGTCTTTGCCTTGAAAAAAGGAATCTAAAAACATCTACTTTTTGCTAAATTATTTTGAAATTTTTCGAAAAAATTTTTGTCAAAATGTTTTTGGAAGCAATGTTGAGTGTACATGGAAACTCAACATACACTAATGCATCATTTTTCAAACGATCATAACTAATTTTTGTATTAAGCGTTTCTCAATGTAGTATAGTGCATTCGATGCGGATTTTTAAGCTGCGTCGATCTGTGTTATCAGATTTGCGCTAGCTTAAAAATGCACCGAGATATCAACTGATATAAGTTCACACTTATATCCTCGATTTTCACCCTGAAGAATTAATTTTTTCGTTGAATAACATTGTCCATCGTCTTTGCCTTGAAAAAAGGAATCTAAAAACATCTACTTTTTGCTAAATTATTTTGAAATTTTTCGAAAAAATTTTTGTCAAAATGTTTTTGGAAGCAATGTTGAGTGTACATGGAAACTCAACATACACTAATGCATCATTTTTCAAACGATCATAACTAATTTTTGTATTAAGCTTTTCTCAATGTAGTATAGTGCATTCGATGCGGATTTTTAAGCTGCGTCGATCTGTGTTATCAGATTTGCGCTAGCTTAAAAATGCACCGAGATATCAACTGATATAAGTTCACACTTATATCCTCGATTTTCACCCTGAAGAATTAATTTTTTCGTTGAATAACATCGTCCATCGTCTTTGCCTTGAAAAATGGAATCTAAAAACATCTACTTTTTGCTAAATTATTTTGAAATTTTTCGAAAAAATTTTTGTCAAAATGTTTTTGGAAGCAATGTTGAGTGTACGTGGAAACTCAACATACACTAATGCATCATTTTTCAAACGATCATAACTAATTTTTGTATTAAGCTTTTCTCAATGTAGTATAGTGCATTCGATGCGGATTTTTAAGCTGCGTCGATCTGTGTTATCAGATTTGCGCTAGCTTAAAAATGCACCGAGATATCAACTGATATAAGTTTACACTTATATCCTCGATTTTCACCCTGAAGAATTAATTTTTTCGTTGAATAACATCGTCCATCGTCTTTGCCTTGAAAAATGGAATCTAAAAACATCTACTTTTTGCTAAATTATTTTGAAATTTTTCGAAAAAATTTTTGTCAAAATGTTTTTGGAAGCAATGTTGAGTGTACGTGGAAACTCAACATACACTAATGCATCATTTTTCAAACGATCATAACTAATTTTTGTATTAAGCTTTTCTCAATGTAGTATAGTGCATTCGATGCGGATTTTTAAGCTGCGTCGATCTGTGTTATCAGATTTGCGCTAGCTTAAAAATGCACCGAGATATCAACTGATATAAGTTCACACTTATATCCTCGATTTTCACCCTGAAGAATTAATTTTTTCGTTGAATAACATTGTCCATCGTCTTTGCCTTGAAAAAAGGAATCTAAAAACATCTACTTTTTGCTAAATTATTTTGAAATTTTTCGAAAACATTTTTGTCAAAATGTTTTTGGAAGCAATGTTGAGTGTACATGGAAACTCAACATACACTAATGCATCATTTTTCAAACGATCATAACTAATTTTTGTATTAAGCGTTTCTCAATGTAGTATAGTGCATTCGATGCGGATTTTTAAGCTGCGTCGATCTGTGTTATCAGATTTGCGCTAGCTTAAAAATGCACCGAGATATCAACTGATATAAGTTCACACTTATATCCTCGATTTTCACCCTGAAGAATTAATTTTATCGTTGAATAACATTGTCCATCGTCTTTGCCTTGAAAAAAGGAATCTAAAAACATCTACTTTTTGCTAAATTATTTTGAAATTTTTCGAAAAAATTTTTGTCAAAATGTTTTTGGAAGCAATGTTGAGTGTACATGGAAACTCAACATACACTAATGCATCATTTTTCAAACGATCATTACTAATTTTTGTATTAAGCGTTTTTCAATGTAGTATAGTGCATTCGATGCGGATTTTTAAGCTGCGTCGATCTGTGTTATCAGATTTGCGCTAGCTTAACAATGCACCGAGATATCAACTGATATAAGTTCACACTTATATCCTCGATTTTCACCCTGAAGAATTAATTTTTTCGTTGAATAACATTGTCCATCGTCTTTGCCTTGAAAAATGGAATCTAAAAACATCTACTTTTTGCTAAATTATTTTGAAATTTTTCGAAAAAATTTTTGTCAAAATGTTTTTGGAAGCAATGTTGAGTGTACATGGAAACTCAACATACACTAATGCATCATTTTTCAAACGATTATAACTAATTTTTGTATTAAGCTTTTCTCAATGTAGTATAGTGCATTCGATGCGGATTTTTAAGCTGCGTCGATCTGTGTTATCAGATTTGCGCTAGCTTAAAAATGCACCGAGATATCAACTGATATAAGTTCACACTTATATCCTCGATTTTCACCCTGAAGAATTAATTTTTTCGTTGAATAACATTGTCCATCGTCTTTGCCTTGAAAAATGGAATCTAAAAACATCTACTTTTTGCTAAATTATTTTGAAATTTTTCGAAAAAATTTTTGTCAAAATGTTTTTGGAAGCAATGTTGAGTGTACATGGAAACTCAACATACACTAATGCATCATTTTTCAAACGATCATAACTAATTTTTGTATTAAGCTTTTCTCAATGTAGTATAGTGCATTCGATGCGGATTTTTAAGCTGCGTCGATCTGTGTTATCAGATTTGCGCTAGCTTAAAAATGCACCGAGATATCAACTGATATAAGTTTACACTTATATCCTCGATTTTCACCCTGAAGAATTAATTTTTTCGTTGAATAACATTGTCCATCGTCTTTGCCTTGAAAGAAGGAATCTAAAAACATCTACTTTTTGCTAAATTATTTTGAAATTTTTCGAAAAAATTTTTGTCAAAATGTTTTTGGAAGCAATGTTGAGTGTACATGGAAACTCAACATACACTAATGCATCATTTTTCAAACGATCATAACTAATTTTTGTATTAAGCGTTTCTTAATGTAGTATAGTGCATTCGATGCGGATTTTTAAGCTGCGTCGATCTGTGTTATCAGATTTGCGCTAGCTTAAAAATGCACCGAGATATCAACTGATATAAGTTCACACTTATATCCTCGATTTTCACCCTGAAGAATTAATTTTTTCGTTGAATAACATCGTCCATCGTCTTTGCCTTGAAAAATGGAATCTAAAAACATCTACTTTTTGCTAAATTATTTTGAAATTTTTCGAAAAAATTTTTGTCAAAATGTTTTTGGAAGCAATGTTGAGTGTACATGGAAACTCAACATACACTAATGCATCATTTTTCAAACGATCATAACTAATTTTTGTATTAAGCGTTTCTCAATGTAGTATAGTGCATTCGATGCGGATTTTTAAGCTGCGTCGATCTGTGTTATCAGATTTGCGCTAGCTTAACAATGCACCGAGATATCAACTGATATAAGTTCACACTTATATCCTCGATTTTCACCCTGAAGAATTAATTTTTTCGTTGAATAACATTGTCCATCGTCTTTGCCTTGAAAAATGGAATCTAAAAACATCTACTTTTTGCTAAATTATTTTGAAATTTTTCGAAAAAATTTTTGTCAAAATGTTTTTGGAAGCAATGTTGAGTGTACATGGAAACTCAACATACACTAATGCATCATTTTTCAAACGATTATAACTAATTTTTGTATTAAGCTTTTCTCAATGTAGTATAGTGCATTCGATGCGGATTTTTAAGCTGCGTCGATCTGTGTTATCAGATTTGCGCTAGCTTAACAATGCACCGAGATATCAACTGATATAAGTTCACACTTATATCCTCGATTTTCACCCTGAAGAATTAATTTTTTCGTTGAATAACATCGTCCATCGTCTTTGCCTTGAAAAATGGAATCTAAAAACATCTACTTTTTGCTAAATTATTTTGAAATTTTTCGAAAAAATTTTTGTCAAAATGTTTTTGGAAGCAATGTTGAGTGTACGTGGAAACTCAACATACACTAATGCATCATTTTTCAAACGATTATAACTAATTTTTGTATTAAGCTTTTCTCAATGTAGTATAGTGCATTCGATGCGGATTTTTAAGCTGCGTCGATCTGTGTTATCAGATTTGCGCTAGCTTAACAATGCACCGAGATATCAACTGATATAAGTTCACACTTATATCCTCGATTTTCACCCTGAAGAATTAATTTTTTCGTTGAATAACATCGTCCATCGTCTTTGCCTTGAAAAATGGAATCTAAAAACATCTACTTTTTGCTAAATTATTTTGAAATTTTTCGAAAAAATTTTTGTCAAAATGTTTTTGGAAGCAATGTTGAGTGTACGTGGAAACTCAACATACACTAATGCATCATTTTTCAAACGATCATAACTAATTTTTGTATTAAGCTTTTCTCAATGTAGTATAGTGCATTCGATGCGGATTTTTAAGCTGCGTCGATCTGTGTTATCAGATTTGCGCTAGCTTAAAAATGCACCGAGATATCAACTGATATAAGTTCACACTTATATCCTCGATTTTCACCCTGAAGAATTAATTTTTTCGTTGAATAACATCGTCCATCGTCTTTGCCTTGAAAAATGGAATCTAAAAACATCTACTTTTTGCTAAATTATTTTGAAATTTTTCGAAAAAATTTTTGTCAAAATGTTTTTGGAAGCAATGTTGAGTGTACATGGAAACTCAACATACACTAATGCATCATTTTTCAAACGATTATAACTAATTTTTGTATTAAGCTTTTCTCAATGTAGTATAGTGCATTCGATGCGGATTTTTAAGCTGCGTCGATCTGTGTTATCAGATTTGCGCTAGCTTAAAAATGCACCGAGATATCAACTGATATAAGTTCACACTTATATCCTCGATTTTCACCCTGAAGAATTAATTTTTTCGTTGAATAACATTGTCCATCGTCTTTGCCTTGAAAAATGGAATCTAAAAACATCTACTTTTCGCTAAATTATTTTGAAATTTTTCGAAAAAATTTTTGTCAAAATGTTTTTGGAAGCAATGTTGAGTGTACATGGAAACTCAACATACACTAATGCATCATTTTTCAAACGATCATAACTAATTTTTGTATTAAGCTTTTCTCAATGTAGTATAGTGCATTCGATGCGGATTTTTAAGCTGCGTCGATCTGTGTTATCAGATTTGCGCTAGCTTAAAAATGCACCGAGATATCAACTGATATAAGTTCACACTTATATCCTCGATTTTCACCCTGAAGAATTAATTTTTTCGTTGAATAACATTGTCCATCGTCTTTGCCTTGAAAGAAGGAATCTAAAAACATCTACTTTTTGCTAAATTATTTTGAAATTTTTCGAAAAAATTTTTGTCAAAATGTTTTTGGAAGCAATGTTGAGTGTACATGGAAACTCAACGTACACTAATGCATCATTTTTCAAACGATCATAACTAATTTTTGTATTAAGCGTTTCTTAATGTAGTATAGTGCATTCGATGCGGATTTTTAAGCTGCGTCGATCTGTGTTATCAGATTTGCGCTAGCTTAAAAATGCACCGAGATATCAACTGATATAAGTTCACACTTATATCCTCGATTTTCACCCTGAAGAATTAATTTTTTCGTTGAATAACATCGTCCATCGTCTTTGCCTTGAAAAATGGAATCTAAAAACATCTACTTTTTGCTAAATTATTTTGAAATTTTTCGAAAAAATTTTTGTCAAAATGTTTTTGGAAGCAATGTTGAGTGTACATGGAAACTCAACATACACTAATGCATCATTTTTCAAACGATCATAACTAATTTTTGTATTAAGCGTTTCTCAATGTAGTATAGTGCATTCGATGCGGATTTTTAAGCTGCGTCGATCTGTGTTATCAGATTTGCGCTAGCTTAAAAATGCACCGAGATATCAACTGATATAAGTTCACACTTATATCCTCGATTTTCACCCTGAAGAATTAATTTTTTCGTTGAATAACATTGTCCATCGTCTTTGCCTTGAAAAATGGAATCTAAAAACATCTACTTTTTGCTAAATTATTTTGAAATTTTTCGAAAAAATTTTTGTCAAAATGTTTTTGGAAGCAATGTTGAGTGTACATGGAAACTCAACATACACTAATGCATCATTTTTCAAACGATCATAACTAATTTTTGTATTAAGCTTTTCTCAATGTAGTATAGTGCATTCGATGCGGATTTTTAAGCTGCGTCGATCTGTGTTATCAGATTTGCGCTAGCTTAAAAATGCACCGAGATATCAACTGATATAAGTTTACACTTATATCCTCGATTTTCACCCTGAAGAATTAATTTTTTCGTTGAATAACATCGTCCATCGTCTTTGCCTTGAAAAATGGAATCTAAAAACATCTACTTTTTGCTAAATTATTTTGAAATTTTTCGAAAAAATTTTTGTCAAAATGTTTTTGGAAGCAATGTTGAGTGTACGTGGAAACTCAACATACACTAATGCATCATGTTTCAAACGATCATAACTAATTTTTGTATTAAGCTTTTCTCAATGTAGTATAGTGCATTCGATGCGGATTTTTAAGCTGCGTCGATCTGTGTTATCAGATTTGCGCTAGCTTAACAATGCACCGAGATATCAACTGATATAAGTTCACACTTATATCCTCGATTTTCACCCTGAAGAATTAATTTTTTCGTTGAATAACATTGTCCATCGTCTTTGCCTTGAAAAAAGGAATCTAAAAACATCTACTTTTTGCTAAATTATTTTGAAATTTTTCGAAAAAATTTTTGTCAAAATGTTTTTGGAAGCAATGTTGAGTGTACATGGAAACTCAACATACACTAATGCATCATTTTTCAAACGATCATAACTAATTTTTGTATTAAGCGTTTTTCAATGTAGTATAGTGCATTCGATGCGGATTTTTAAGCTGCGTCGATCTGTGTTATCAGATTTGCGCTAGCTTAACAATGCACCGAGATATCAACTGATATAAGTTCACACTTATATCCTCGATTTTCACCCTGAAGAATTAATTTTTTCGTTGAATAACATTGTCCATCGTCTTTGCCTTGAAAAAAGGAATCTAAAAACATCTACTTTTTGCTAAATTATTTTGAAATTTTTCGAAAAAATTTTTGTCAAAATGTTTTTGGAAGCAATGTTGAGTGTACATGGAAACTCAACATACACTAATGCATCATTTTTCAAACGATTATAACTAATTTTTGTATTAAGCTTTTCTCAATGTAGTATAGTGCATTCGATGCGGATTTTTAAGCTGCGTCGATCTGTGTTATCAGATTTGCGCTAGCTTAAAAATGCACCGAGATATCAACTGATATAAGTTCACACTTATATCCTCGATTTTCACCCTGAAGAATTAATTTTTTCGTTGAATAACATTGTCCATCGTCTTTGCCTTGAAAAAAGGAATCTAAAAACATCTACTTTTTGCTAAATTATTTTGAAATTTTTCGAAAAAATTTTTGTCAAAATGTTTTTGGAAGCAATGTTGAGTGTACATGGAAACTCAACATACACTAATGCATCATTTTTCAAACGATCATAACTAATTTTTGTATTAAGCGTTTTTCAATGTAGTATAGTGCATTCGATGCGGATTTTTAAGCTGCGTCGATCTGTGTTATCAGATTTGCGCTAGCTTAACAATGCACCGAGATATCAACTGATATAAGTTCACACTTATATCCTCGATTTTCACCCTGAAGAATTAATTTTTTCGTTGAATAACATTGTTCATCGTCTTTGCCTTGAAAAATGGAATCTAAAAACATCTACTTTTGCTAAATTATTTTGAAATTTTTCGAAAAAATTTTTGTCAAAATGTTTTTGGAAGCAATGTTGAGTGTACATGGAAACTCAACATACACTAATGCATCATTTTTCAAACGATCATAACTAATTTTTGTATTAAGCGTTTCTCAATGTAGTATAGTGCATTCGATGCGGATTTTTAAGCTGCGTCGATCTGTGTTATCAGATTTGCGCTAGCTTAAAAATGCACCGAGATATCAACTGATATAAGTTCACACTTATATCCTCGATTTTCACCCTGAAGAATTAATTTTTTCGTTGAATAACATTGTCCATCGTCTTTGCCTTGAAAAAAGGAATCTAAAAACATCTACTTTTTGCTAAATTATTTTGAAATTTTTCGAAAAAATTTTTGTCAAAATGTTTTTGGAAGCAATGTTGAGTGTACATGGAAACTCAACATACACTAATGCATCATTTTTCAAACGATCATAACTAATTTTTGTATTAAGCGTTTTTCAATGTAGTATAGTGCATTCGATGCGGATTTTTAAGCTGCGTCGATCTGTGTTATCAGATTTGCGCTAGCTTAACAATGCACCGAGATATCAACTGATATAAGTTCACACTTATATCCTCGATTTTCACCCTGAAGAATTAATTTTTTCGTTGAATAACATTGTCCATCGTCTTTGCCTTGAAAAATGGAATCTAAAAACATCTACTTTTTGCTAAATTATTTTGAAATTTTTCGAAAAAATTTTTGTCAAAATGTTTTTGGAAGCAATGTTGAGTGTACATGGAAACTCAACATACACTAATGCATCATTTTTCAAACGATTATAACTAATTTTTGTATTAAGCTTTTCTCAATGTAGTATAGTGCATTCGATGCGGATTTTTAAGCTGCGTCGATCTGTGTTATCAGATTTGCGCTAGCTTAAAAATGCACCGAGATATCAACTGATATAAGTTCACACTTATATCCTCGATTTTCACCCTGAAGAATTAATTTTTTCGTTGAATAACATTGTCCATCGTCTTTGCCTTGAAAAATGGAATCTAAAAACATCTACTTTTTGCTAAATTATTTTGAAATTTTTCGAAAAAATTTTTGTCAAAATGTTTTTGGAAGCAATGTTGAGTGTACATGGAAACTCAACATACACTAATGCATCATTTTTCAAACGATCATAACTAATTTTTGTATTAAGCTTTTCTCAATGTAGTATAGTGCATTCGATGCGGATTTTTAAGCTGCGTCGATCTGTGTTATCAGATTTGCGCTAGCTTAACAATGCACCGAGATATCAACTGATATAAGTTCACACTTATATCCTCGATTTTCACCCTGAAGAATTAATTTTTTCGTTGAATAACATTGTCCATCGTCTTTGCCTTGAAAAATGGAATCTAAAAACATCTACTTTTTGCTAAATTATTCTGAAATTTTTCGAAAAAATTTTTGTCAAAATGTTTTTGGAAGCAATGTTGAGTGTACATGGAAACTCAACATACACTAATGCATCATTTTTCAAACGATTATAACTAATTTTTGTATTAAGCTTTTCTCAATGTAGTATAGTGCATTCGATGCGGATTTTTAAGCTGCGTCGATCTGTGTTATCAGATTTGCGCTAGCTTAAAAATGCACCGAGATATCAACTGATATAAGTTCACACTTATATCCTCGATTTTCACCCTGAAGAATTAATTTTTTCGTTGAATAACATTGTCCATCGTCTTTGCCTTGAAAAATGGAATCTAAAAACATCTACTTTTTGCTAAATTATTTTGAAATTTTTCGAAAAAATTTTTGTCAAAATGTTTTTGGAAGCAATGTTGAGTGTACATGGAAACTCAACATACACTAATGCATCATTTTTCAAACGATCATAACTAATTTTTGTATTAAGCTTTTCTCAATGTAGTATAGTGCATTCGATGCGGATTTTTAAGCTGCGTCGATCTGTGTTATCAGATTTGCGCTAGCTTAAAAATGCACCGAGATATCAACTGATATAAGTTCACACTTATATCCTCGATTTTCACCCTGAAGAATTAATTTTTTCGTTGAATAACATCGTCCATCGTCTTTGCCTTGAAAAATGGAATCTAAAAACATCTACTTTTTGCTAAATTATTTTGAAATTTTTCGAAAAAATTTTTGTCAAAATGTTTTTGGAAGCAATGTTGAGTGTACATGGAAACTCAACATACACTAATGCATCATTTTTCAAACGATCATAACTAATTTTTGTATTAAGCTTTTCTCAATGTAGTATAGTGCATTCGATGCGGATTTTTAAGCTGCGTCGATCTGTGTTATCAGATTTGCGCTAGCTTAAAAATGCACCGAGATATCAACTGATATAAGTTCACACTTATATCCTCGATTTTCACCCTGAAGAATTAATTTTTTCGTTGAATAACATCGTCCATCGTCTTTGCCTTGGAAAATGGAATCTAAAAACATCTACTTTTTGCTAAATTATTTTGAAATTTTTCGAAAAAATTTTTGTCAAAATGTTTTTGGAAGCAATGTTGAGTGTACATGGAAACTCAACATACACTAATGCATCATTTTTCAAACGATTATAACTAATTTTTGTATTAAGCTTTTCTCAATGTAGTATAATGCATTCGATGCGGATTTTTAAGCTGCGTCGATCTGTGTTATCAGATTTGCGCTAGCTTAAAAATGCACCGAGATATCAACTGATATAAGTTCACACTTATATCCTCGATTTTCACCCTGAAGAATTAATTTTTTCGTTGAATAACATTGTCCATCGTCTTTGCCTTGAAAAATGGAATCTAAAAACATCTACTTTTTGCTAAATTATTTTGAAATTTTTCGAAAAAATTTTTGTCAAAATGTTTTTGGAAGCAATGTTGAGTGTACATGGAAACTCAACATACACTAATGCATCATTTTTCAAACGATCATAACTAATTTTTGTATTAAGCGTTTCTCAATGTAGTATAGTGCATTCGATGCGGATTTTTAAGCTGCGTCGATCTGTGTTATCAGATTTGCGCTAGCTTAAAAATGCACCGAGATATCAACTGATATAAGTTCACACTTATATCCTCGATTTTCACC
Source organism: Auanema rhodensis (assembly GCA_964057225.1). Lineage (NCBI taxonomy): Eukaryota > Metazoa > Nematoda > Chromadorea > Rhabditida > Rhabditidae > Auanema > Auanema rhodense. Next base: position 1,999,899 of record OZ059895.1, read on the forward strand.
CTGAAGAATTAATTTTTTCGTTGAATAACATTGTCCATCGTCTTTGCCTTGAAAAATGGAATCTAAAAACATCTACTTTTTGCTAAATTATTTTGAAATTTTTCGAAAAAATTTTTGTCAAAATGTTTTTGGAAGCAATGTTGAGTGTACATGGAAACTCAACATACACTAATGCATCATTTTTCAAACGATCATAACTAATTTTTGTATTAAGCGTTTCTCAATGTAGTATAGTGCATTCGATGCGGATTTTTAAGCTGCGTCGATCTGTGTTATCAGATTTGCGCTAGCTTAAAAATGCACCGAGATATCAACTGATATAAGTTCACACTTATATCCTCGATTTTCACCCTGAAGAATTAATTTTTTCGTTGAATAACATCGTCCATCGTCTTTGCCTTGGAAAATGGAATCTAAAAACATCTACTTTTTGCTAAATTATTTTGAAATTTTTCGAAAAAATTTTTGTCAAAATGTTTTTGGAAGCAATGTTGAGTGTACATGGAAACTCAACATACACTAATGCATCATTTTTCAAACGATTATAACTAATTTTTGTATTAAGCTTTTCTCAATGTAGTATAGTGCATTCGATGCGGATTTTTAAGCTGCGTCGATCTGTGTTATCAGATTTGCGCTAGCTTAAAAATGCACCGAGATATCAACTGATATAAGTTCACACTTATATCCTCGATTTTCACCCTGAAGAATTAATTTTTTCGTTGAATAACATTGTCCATCGTCTTTGCCTTGAAAAATGGAATCTAAAAACATCTACTTTTTGCTAAATTATTTTGAAATTTTTCGAAAAAATTTTTGTCAAAATGTTTTTGGAAGCAATGTTGAGTGTACATGGAAACTCAACATACACTAATGCATCATTTTTCAAACGATCATAACTAATTTTTGTATTAAGCGTTTCTCAATGTAGTATAGTGCATTCGATGCGGATTTTTAAGCTGCGTCGATCTGTGTTATCAGATTTGCGCTAGCTTAAAAATGCACCGAGATATCAACTGATATAAGTTCACACTTATATCCTCGATTTTCACCCTGAAGAATTAATTTTTTCGTTGAATAACATCGTCTATCGTCTTTGCCTTGAAAAATGGAATCTAAAAACATCTACTTTTTGCTAAATTATTTTGAAATTTTTCGAAAAAATTTTTGTCAAAATGTTTTTGGAAGCAATGTTGAGTGTACATGGAAACTCAACATACACTAATGCATCATTTTTCAAACGATCATAACTAATTTTTGTATTAAGCGTTTCTCAATGTAGTATAGTGCATTCGATGCGGATTTTTAAGCTGCGTCGATCTGTGTTATCAGATTTGCGCTAGCTTAAAAATGCACCGAGATATCAACTGATATAAGTTCACACTTATATCCTCGATTTTCACCCTGAAGAATTAATTTTTTCGTTGAATAACATCGTCTATCGTCTTTGCCTTGAAAAATGGAATCTAAAAACATCTACTTTTTGCTAAATTATTTTGAAATTTTTCGAAAAAATTTTTGTCAAAATGTTTTTGGAAGCAATGTTGAGTGTACATGGAAACTCAACATACACTAATGCATCATTTTTCAAACGATTATAACTAATTTTTGTATTAAGCTTTTCTCAATGTAGTATAGTGCATTCGATGCGGATTTTTAAGCTGCGTCGATCTGTGTTATCAGATTTGCGCTAGCTTAAAAATGCACCGAGATATCAACTGATATAAGTTCACACTTATATCCTCGATTTTCACCCTGAAGAATTAATTTTTTCGTTGAATAACATTGTCCATCGTCTTTGCCTTGAAAAATGGAATCTAAAAACATCTACTTTTTGCTAAATTATTTTGAAATTTTTCGAAAAAATTTTTGTCAAAATGTTTTTGGAAGCAATGTTGAGTGTACATGGAAACTCAACATACACTAATGCATCATTTTTCAAACGATCATAACTAATTTTTGTATTAAGCGTTTCTCAATGTAGTATAGTGCATTCGATGCGGATTTTTAAGCTGCGTCGATCTGTGTTATCAGATTTGCGCTAGCTTAAAAATGCACCGAGATATCAACTGATATATGTTTACACTTATATCCTCGATTTTCACCCTGAAGAATTAATTTTTTCGTTGAATAACATTGTCCATCGTCTTTGCCTTGAAAAAAGGAATCTAAAAACATCTACTTTTTGCTAAATTATTTTGAAATTTTTCGAAAAAATTTTTGTCAAAATGTTTTTGGAAGCAATGTTGAGTGTACGTGGAAACTCAACATACACTAATGCATCATTTTTCAAACGATCATAACTAATTTTTGTATTAAGCTTTTCTCAATGTAGTATAGTGCATTCGATGCGGATTTTTAAGCTGCGTCGATCTGTGTTATCAGATTTGCGCTAGCTTAAAAATGCACCGAGATATCAACTGATATAAGTTCACACTTATATCCTCGATTTTCACCCTGAAGAATTAATTTTTTCGTTGAATAACATTGTCCATCGTCTTTGCCTTGAAAAATGGAATCTAAAAACATCTACTTTTTGCTAAATTATTTTGAAATTTTTCGAAAAAATTTTTGTCAAAATGTTTTTGGAAGCAATGTTGAGTGTACATGGAAACTCAACATACACTAATGCATCATTTTTCAAACGATCATAACTAATTTTTGTATTAAGCGTTTCTCAATGTAGTATAGTGCATTCGATGCGGATTTTTAAGCTGCGTCGATCTGTGTTATCAGATTTGCGCTAGCTTAAAAATGCACCGAGATATCAACTGATATAAGTTCACACTTATATCCTCGATTTTCACCCTGAAGAATTAATTTTTTCGTTGAATAACATCGTCCATCGTCTTTGCCTTGAAAAATGGAATCTAAAAACATCTACTTTTTGCTAAATTATTTTGAAATTTTTCGAAAAAATTTTTGTCAAAATGTTTTTGGAAGCAATGTTGAGTGTACATGGAAACTCAACATACACTAATGCATCATTTTTCAAACGATCATAACTAATTTTTGTATTAAGCGTTTCTCAATGTAGTATAGTGCATTCGATGCGGATTTTTAAGCTGCGTCGATCTGTGTTATCAGATTTGCGCTAGCTTAAAAATGCACCGAGATATCAACTGATATAAGTTCACACTTATATCCTCGATTTTCACCCTGAAGAATTAATTTTTTCGTTGAATAACATTGTCCATCGTCTTTGCCTTGAAAAAAGGAATCTAAAAACATCTACTTTTTGCTAAATTATTTTGAAATTTTTCGAAAAAATTTTTGTCAAAATGTTTTTGGAAGCAATGTTGAGTGTACATGGAAACTCAACATACACTAATGCATCATTTTTCAAACGATTATAACTAATTTTTGTATTAAGCTTTTCTCAATGTAGTATAGTGCATTCGATGCGGATTTTTAAGCTGCGTCGATCTGTGTTATCAGATTTGCGCTAGCTTAAAAATGCACCGAGATATCAACTGATATAAGTTCACACTTATATCCTCGATTTTCACCCTGAAGAATTAATTTTTTCGTTGAATAACATTGTCCATCGTCTTTGCCTTGAAAAATGGAATCTAAAAACATCTACTTTTTGCTAAATTATTTTGAAATTTTTCGAAAAAATTTTTGTCAAAATGTTTTTGGAAGCAATGTTGAGTGTACATGGAAACTCAACATACACTAATGCATCATTTTTCAAACGATCATAACTAATTTTTGTATTAAGCGTTTCTCAATGTAGTATAGTGCATTCGATGCGGATTTTTAAGCTGCGTCGATCTGTGTTATCAGATTTGCGCTAGCTTAAAAATGCACCGAGATATCAACTGATATATGTTTACACTTATATCCTCGATTTTCACCCTGAAGAATTAATTTTTTCGTTGAATAACATTGTCCATCGTCTTTGCCTTGAAAAAAGGAATCTAAAAACATCTACTTTTTGCTAAATTATTTTGAAATTTTTCGAAAAAATTTTTGTCAAAATGTTTTTGGAAGCAATGTTGAGTGTACGTGGAAACTCAACATACACTAATGCATCATTTTTCAAACGATCATAACTAATTTTTGTATTAAGCTTTTCTCAATGTAGTATAGTGCATTCGATGCGGATTTTTAAGCTGCGTCGATCTGTGTTATCAGATTTGCGCTAGCTTAAAAATGCACCGAGATATCAACTGATATAAGTTCACACTTATATCCTCGATTTTCACCCTGAAGAATTAATTTTTTCGTTGAATAACATTGTCCATCGTCTTTGCCTTGAAAAATGGAATCTAAAAACATCTACTTTTTGCTAAATTATTTTGAAATTTTTCGAAAAAATTTTTGTCAAAATGTTTTTGGAAGCAATGTTGAGTGTACATGGAAACTCAACATACACTAATGCATCATTTTTCAAACGATCATAACTAATTTTTGTATTAAGCGTTTCTCAATGTAGTATAGTGCATTCGATGCGGATTTTTAAGCTGCGTCGATCTGTGTTATCAGATTTGCGCTAGCTTAAAAATGCACCGAGATATCAACTGATATAAGTTCACACTTATATCCTCGATTTTCACCCTGAAGAATTAATTTTTTCGTTGAATAACATCGTCCATCGTCTTTGCCTTGAAAAATGGAATCTAAAAACATCTACTTTTTGCTAAATTATTTTGAAATTTTTCGAAAAAATTTTTGTCAAAATGTTTTTGGAAGCAATGTTGAGTGTACATGGAAACTCAACATACACTAATGCATCATTTTTCAAACGATCATAACTAATTTTTGTATTAAGCGTTTCTCAATGTAGTATAGTGCATTCGATGCGGATTTTTAAGCTGCGTCGATCTGTGTTATCAGATTTGCGCTAGCTTAAAAATGCACCGAGATATCAACTGATATAAGTTCACACTTATATCCTCGATTTTCACCCTGAAGAATTAATTTTTTCGTTGAATAACATTGTCCATCGTCTTTGCCTTGAAAAAAGGAATCTAAAAACATCTACTTTTTGCTAAATTATTTTGAAATTTTTCGAAAAAATTTTTGTCAAAATGTTTTTGGAAGCAATGTTGAGTGTACATGGAAACTCAACATACACTAATGCATCATTTTTCAAACGATCATAACTAATTTTTGTATTAAGCGTTTTTCAATGTAGTATAGTGCATTCGATGCGGATTTTTAAGCTGCGTCGATCTGTGTTATCAGATTTGCGCTAGCTTAACAATGCACCGAGATATCAACTGATATAAGTTCACACTTATATCCTCGATTTTCACCCTGAAGAATTAATTTTTTCGTTGAATAACATTGTCCATCGTCTTTGCCTTGAAAAATGGAATCTAAAAACATCTACTTTTTGCTAAATTATTTTGAAATTTTTCGAAAAAATTTTTGTCAAAATGTTTTTGGAAGCAATGTTGAGTGTACATGGAAACTCAACATACACTAATGCATCATTTTTCAAACGATCATAACTAATTTTTGTATTAAGCGTTTCTCAATGTAGTATAGTGCATTCGATGCGGATTTTTAAGCTGCGTCGATCTGTGTTATCAGATTTGCGCTAGCTTAACAATGCACCGAGATATCAACTGATATAAGTTCACACTTATATCCTCGATTTTCACCCTGAAGAATTAATTTTTTCGTTGAATAACATCGTCCATCGTCTTTGCCTTGAAAAATGGAATCTAAAAACATCTACTTTTTGCTAAATTATTTTGAAATTTTTCGAAAAAATTTTTGTCAAAATGTTTTTGGAAGCAATGTTGAGTGTACATGGAAACTCAACATACACTAATGCATCATTTTTCAAACGATCATAACTAATTTTTGTATTAAGCTTTTCTCAATGTAGTATAGTGCATTCGATGCGGATTTTTAAGCTGCGTCGATCTGTGTTATCAGATTTGCGCTAGCTTAAAAATGCACCGAGATATCAACTGATATAAGTTCACACTTATATCCTCGATTTTCACCCTGAAGAATTAATTTTTTCGTTGAATAACATTGTCCATCGTCTTTGCCTTGAAAAATGGAATCTAAAAACATCTACTTTTTGCTAAATTATTTTGAAATTTTTCGAAAAAATTTTTGTCAAAATGTTTTTGGAAGCAATGTTGAGTGTACATGGAAACTCAACATACACTAATGCATCATTTTTCAAACGATCATAACTAATTTTTGTATTAAGCTTTTCTCAATGTAGTATAGTGCATTCGATGCGGATTTTTAAGCTGCGTCGATCTGTGTTATCAGATTTGCGCTAGCTTAAAAATGCACCGAGATATCAACTGATATAAGTTTACACTTATATCCTCGATTTTCACCCTGAAGAATTAATTTTTTCGTTGAATAACATTGTCCATCGTCTTTGCCTTGAAAAAAGGAATCTAAAAACATCTACTTTTTGCTAAATTATTTTGAAATTTTTCGAAAAAATTTTTGTCAAAATGTTTTTGGAAGCAATGTTGAGTGTACATGGAAACTCAACATACACTAATGCATCATTTTTCAAACGATCATAACTAATTTTTGTATTAAGCGTTTCTTAATGTAGTATAGTGCATTCGATGCGGATTTTTAAGCTGCGTCGATCTGTGTTATCAGATTTGCGCTAGCTTAAAAATGCACCGAGATATCAACTGATATAAGTTCACACTTATATCCTCGATTTTCACCCTGAAGAATTAATTTTTTCGTTGAATAACATCGTCCATCGTCTTTGCCTTGAAAAATGGAATCTAAAAACATCTACTTTTTGCTAAATTATTTTGAACTTTTTCGAAAAAATTTTTGTCAAAATGTTTTTGGAAGCAATGTTGAGTGTACATGGAAACTCAACATACACTAATGCATCATTTTTCAAACGATCATAACTAATTTTTGTATTAAGCGTTTCTCAATGTAGTATAGTGCATTCGATGCGGATTTTTAAGCTGCGTCGATCTGTGTTATCAGATTTGCGCTAGCTTAAAAATGCACCGAGATATCAACTGATATAAGTTTACACTTATATCCTCGATTTTCACCCTGAAGAATTAATTTTTTCGTTGAATAACATTGTCCATCGTCTTTGCCTTGAAAAAAGGAATCTAAAAACATCTACTTTTTGCTAAATTATTTTGAAATTTTTCGAAAAAATTTTTGTCAAAATGTTTTTGGAAGCAATGTTGAGTGTACATGGAAACTCAACATACACTAATGCATCATTTTTCAAACGATTATAACTAATTTTTGTATTAAGCTTTTCTCAATGTAGTATAGTGCATTCGATGCGGATTTTTAAGCTGCGTCGATCTGTGTTATCAGATTTGCGCTAGCTTAAAAATGCACCGAGATATCAACTGATATAAGTTCACACTTATATCCTCGATTTTCACCCTGAAGAATTAATTTTTTCGTTGAATAACATTGTCCATCGTCTTTGCCTTGAAAAATGGAATCTAAAAACATCTACTTTTTGCTAAATTATTTTGAAATTTTTCGAAAAAATTTTTGTCAAAATGTTTTTGGAAGCAATGTTGAGTGTACATGGAAACTCAACATACACTAATGCATCATTTTTCAAACGATTATAACTAATTTTTGTATTAAGCTTTTCTCAATGTAGTATAGTGCATTCGATGCGGATTTTTAAGCTGCGTCGATCTGTGTTATCAGATTTGCGCTAGCTTAAAAATGCACCGAGATATCAACTGATATAAGTTCACACTTATATCCTCGATTTTCACCCTGAAGAATTAATTTTTTCGTTGAATAACATCGTCCATCGTCTTTGCCTTGAAAAATGGAATCTAAAAACATCTACTTTTTGCTAAATTATTTTGAACTTTTTCGAAAAAATTTTTGTCAAAATGTTTTTGGAAGCAATGTTGAGTGTACATGGAAACTCAACATACACTAATGCATCATTTTTCAAACGATCATAACTAATTTTTGTATTAAGCGTTTCTCAATGTAGTATAGTGCATTCGATGCGGATTTTTAAGCTGCGTCGATCTGTGTTATCAGATTTGCGCTAGCTTAAAAATGCACCGAGATATCAACTGATATAAGTTCACACTTATATCCTCGATTTTCACCCTGAAGAATTAATTTTTTCGTTGAATAACATTGTCCATCGTCTTTGCCTTGAAAAAAGGAATCTAAAAACATCTACTTTTTGCTAAATTATTTTGAAATTTTTCGAAAAAATTTTTGTCAAAATGTTTTTGGAAGCAATGTTGAGTGTACATGGAAACTCAACATACACTAATGCATCATTTTTCAAACGATCATAACTAATTTTTGTATTAAGCGTTTTTCAATGTAGTATAGTGCATTCGATGCGGATTTTTAAGCTGCGTCGATCTGTGTTATCAGATTTGCGCTAGCTTAACAATGCACCGAGATATCAACTGATATAAGTTCACACTTATATCCTCGATTTTCACCCTGAAGAATTAATTTTTTCGTTGAATAACATTGTCCATCGTCTTTGCCTTGAAAAAAGGAATCTAAAAACATCTACTTTTTGCTAAATTATTTTGAAATTTTTCGAAAAAATTTTTGTCAAAATGTTTTTGGAAGCAATGTTGAGTGTACATGGAAACTCAACATACACTAATGCATCATTTTTCAAACGATCATAACTAATTTTTGTATTAAGCGTTTTTCAATGTAGTATAGTGCATTCGATGCGGATTTTTAAGCTGCGTCGATCTGTGTTATCAGATTTGCGCTAGCTTAACAATGCACCGAGATATCAACTGATATAAGTTCACACTTATATCCTCGATTTTCACCCTGAAGAATTAATTTTTTCGTTGAATAACATTGTCCATCGTCTTTGCCTTGAAAAATGGAATCTAAAAACATCTACTTTTTGCTAAATTATTCTGAAATTTTTCGAAAAAATTTTTGTCAAAATGTTTTTGGAAGCAATGTTGAGTGTACATGGAAACTCAACATACACTAATGCATCATTTTTCAAACGATCATAACTAATTTTTGTATTAAGCGTTTCTCAATGTAGTATAGTGCATTCGATGCGGATTTTTAAGCTGCGTCGATCTGTGTTATCAGATTTGCGCTAGCTTAAAAATGCACCGAGATATCAACTGATATAAGTTCACACTTATATCCTCGATTTTCACCCTGAAGAATTAATTTTTTCGTTGAATAACATTGTCCATCGTCTTTGCCTTGAAAAATGGAATCTAAAAACATCTACTTTTTGCTAAATTATTTTGAAATTTTTCGAAAAAATTTTTGTCAAAATGTTTTTGGAAGCAATGTTGAGTGTACATGGAAACTCAACATACACTAATGCATCATTTTTCAAACGATCATAACTAATTTTTGTATTAAGCTTTTCTCAATGTAGTATAGTGCATTCGATGCGGATTTTTAAGCTGCGTCGATCTGTGTTATCAGATTTGCGCTAGCTTAAAAATGCACCGAGATATCAACTGATATAAGTTCACACTTATATCCTCGATTTTCACCCTGAAGAATTAATTTTTTCGTTGAATAACATTGTCCATCGTCTTTGCCTTGAAAAATGGAATCTAAAAACATCTACTTTTTGCTAAATTATTTTGAAATTTTTCGAAAAAATTTTTGTCAAAATGTTTTTGGAAGCAATGTTGAGTGTACATGGAAACTCAACATACACTAATGCATCATTTTTCAAACGATCATAACTAATTTTTGTATTAAGCTTTTCTCAATGTAGTATAGTGCATTCGATGCGGATTTTTAAGCTGCGTCGATCTGTGTTATCAGATTTGCGCTAGCTTAAAAATGCACCGAGATATCAACTGATATAAGTTCACACTTATATCCTCGATTTTCACCCTGAAGAATTAATTTTTTCGTTGAATAACATCGTCCATCGTCTTTGCCTTGGAAAATGGAATCTAAAAACATCTACTTTTTGCTAAATTATTTTGAAATTTTTCGAAAAAATTTTTGTCAAAATGTTTTTGGAAGCAATGTTGAGTGTACATGGAAACTCAACATACACTAATGCATCATTTTTCAAACGATTATAACTAATTTTTGTATTAAGCTTTTCTCAATGTAGTATAGTGCATTCGATGCGGATTTTTAAGCTGCGTCGATCTGTGTTATCAGATTTGCGCTAGCTTAAAAATGCACCGAGATATCAACTGATATAAGTTCACACTTATATCCTCGATTTTCACCCTGAAGAATTAATTTTTTCGTTGAATAACATTGTCCATCGTCTTTGCCTTGAAAAATGGAATCTAAAAACATCTACTTTTTGCTAAATTATTTTGAAATTTTTCGAAAAAATTTTTGTCAAAATGTTTTTGGAAGCAATGTTGAGTGTACATGGAAACTCAACATACACTAATGCATCATTTTTCAAACGATCATAACTAATTTTTGTATTAAGCGTTTCTCAATGTAGTATAGTGCATTCGATGCGGATTTTTAAGCTGCGTCGATCTGTGTTATCAGATTTGCGCTAGCTTAAAAATGCACCGAGATATCAACTGATATAAGTTCACACTTATATCCTCGATTTTCACCCTGAAGAATTAATTTTTTCGTTGAATAACATTGTCCATCGTCTTTGCCTTGAAAAAAGGAATCTAAAAACATCTACTTTTTGCTAAATTATTTCGAAATTTTTCGAAAAAATTTTTGTCAAAATGTTTTTGGAAGCAATGTTGAGTGTACATGGAAACTCAACATACACTAATGCATCATTTTTCAAACGATCATAACTAATTTTTGTATTAAGCTTTTCTCAATGTAGTATAGTGCATTCGATGCGGATTTTTAAGCTGCGTCGATCTGTGTTATCAGATTTGCGCTAGCTTAAAAATGCACCGAGATATCAACTGATATAAGTTCACACTTATATCCTCGATTTTCACCCTGAAGAATTAATTTTTTCGTTGAATAACATCGTCCATCGTCTTTGCCTTGAAAAATGGAATCTAAAAACATCTACTTTTTGCTAAATTATTTTGAAATTTTTCGAAAAAATTTTTGTCATAATGTTTTTGGAAGCAATGTTGAGTGTACATGGAAACTCAACATACACTAATGCATCATTTTTCAAACGATTATAACTAATTTTTGTATTAAGCTTTTCTCAATGTAGTATAGTGCATTCGATGCGGATTTTTAAGCTGCGTCGATCTGTGTTATCAGATTTGCGCTAGCTTAAAAATGCACCGAGATATCAACTGATATAAGTTCACACTTATATCCTCGATTTTCACCCTGAAGAATTAATTTTTTCGTTGAATAACATTGTCCATCGTCTTTGCCTTGAAAAATGGAATCTAAAAACATCTACTTTTTGCTAAATTATTTTGAAATTTTTCGAAAAAATTTTTGTCAAAATGTTTTTGGAAGCAATGTTGAGTGTACATGGAAACTCAACATACACTAATGCATCATTTTTCAAACGATCATAACTAATTTTTGTATTAAGCGTTTCTCAATGTAGTATAGTGCATTCGATGCGGATTTTTAAGCTGCGTCGATCTGTGTTATCAGATTTGCGCTAGCTTAAAAATGCACCGAGATATCAACTGATATAAGTTCACACTTATATCCTCGATTTTCACCCTGAAGAATTAATTTTTTCGTTGAATAACATTGTCCATCGTCTTTGCCTTGAAAAAAGGAATCTAAAAACATCTACTTTTTGCTAAATTATTTTGAAATTTTTCGAAAAAATTTTTGTCAAAATGTTTTTGGAAGCAATGTTGAGTGTACATGGAAACTCAACATACACTAATGCATCATTTTTCAAACGATCATAACTAATTTTTGTATTAAGCGTTTCTCAATGTAGTATAGTGCATTCGATGCGGATTTTTAAGCTGCGTCGATCTGTGTTATCAGATTTGCGCTAGCTTAAAAATGCACCGAGATATCAACTGATATAAGTTCACACTTATATCCTCGATTTTCACCCTGAAGAATTAATTTTTTCGTTGAATAACATCGTCCATCGTCTTTGCCTTGAAAAATGGAATCTAAAAACATCTACTTTTTGCTAAATTATTTTGAAATTTTTCGAAAAAATTTTTGTCAAAATGTTTTTGGAAGCAATGTTGAGTGTACATGGAAACTCAACATACACTAATGCATCATTTTTCAAACGATCATAACTAATTTTTGTATTAAGCGTTTCTCAATGTAGTATAGTGCATTCGATGCGGATTTTTAAGCTGCGTCGATCTGTGTTATCAGATTTGCGCTAGCTTAAAAATGCACCGAGATATCAACTGATATAAGTTCACACTTATATCCTCGATTTTCACCCTGAAGAATTAATTTTTTCGTTGAATAACATTGTCCATCGTCTTTGCCTTGAAAAATGGAATCTAAAAACATCTACTTTTTGCTAAATTATTTTGAAATTTTTCGAAAAAATTTTTGTCAAAATGTTTTTGGAAGCAATGTTGAGTGTACATGGAAACTCAACATACACTAATGCATCATTTTTCAAACGATCATAACTAATTTTTGTATTAAGCGTTTCTCAATGTAGTATAGTGCATTCGATGCGGATTTTTAAGCTGCGTCGATCTGTGTTATCAGATTTGCGCTAGCTTAAAAATGCACCGAGATATCAACTGATATAAGTTCACACTTATATCCTCGATTTTCACCCTGAAGAATTAATTTTTTCGTTGAATAACATTGTCCATCGTCTTTGCCTTGAAAAAAGGAATCTAAAAACATCTACTTTTTGCTAAATTATTTTGAAATTTTTCGAAAAAATTTTTGTCAAAATGTTTTTGGAAGCAATGTTGAGTGTACATGGAAACTCAACATACACTAATGCATCATTTTTCAAACGATCATAACTAATTTTTGTATTAAGCGTTTCTCAATGTAGTATAGTGCATTCGATGCGGATTTTTAAGCTGCGTCGATCTGTGTTATCAGATTTGCGCTAGCTTAAAAATGCACCGAGATATCAACTGATATAAGTTCACACTTATATCCTCGATTTTCACCCTGAAGAATTAATTTTTTCGTTGAATAACATTGTCCATCGTCTTTGCCTTGAAAAATGGAATCTAAAAACATCTACTTTTTGCTAAATTATTTTGAAATTTTTCGAAAAAATTTTTGTCAAAATGTTTTTGGAAGCAATGTTGAGTGTACATGGAAACTCAACATACACTAATGCATCATTTTTCAAACGATCATAACTAATTTTTGTATTAAGCGTTTCTCAATGTAGTATAGTGCATTCGATGCGGATTTTTAAGCTGCGTCGATCTGTGTTATCAGATTTGCGCTAGCTTAAAAATGCACCGAGATATCAACTGATATAAGTTCACACTTATATCCTCGATTTTCACCCTGAAGAATTAATTTTTTCGTTGAATAACATTGTCCATCGTCTTTGCCTTGAAAAAAGGAATCTAAAAACATCTACTTTTTGCTAAATTATTTTGAAATTTTTCGAAAAAATTTTTGTCAAAATGTTTTTGGAAGCAATGTTGAGTGTACATGGAAACTCAACATACACTAATGCATCATTTTTCAAACGATCATAACTAATTTTTGTATTAAGCGTTTCTCAATGTAGTATAGTGCATTCGATGCGGATTTTTAAGCTGCGTCGATCTGTGTTATCAGATTTGCGCTAGCTTAAAAATGCACCGAGATATCAACTGATATAAGTTCACACTTATATCCTCGATTTTCACCCTGAAGAATTAATTTTTTCGTTGAATAACATTGTCCATCGTCTTTGCCTTGAAAAATGGAATCTAAAAACATCTACTTTTTGCTAAATTATTTTGAAATTTTTCGAAAAAATTTTTGTCAAAATGTTTTTGGAAGCAATGTTGAGTGTACATGGAAACTCAACATACACTAATGCATCATTTTTCAAACGATCATAACTAATTTTTGTATTAAGCGTTTCTCAATGTAGTATAGTGCATTCGATGCGGATTTTTAAGCTGCGTCGATCTGTGTTATCAGATTTGCGCTAGCTTAAAAATGCACCGAGATATCAACTGTTATAAGTTCACACTTATATCCTCGATTTTCACCCTGAAGAATTAATTTTTTCGTTGAATAACATCGTCCATCGTCTTTGCCTTGAAAAATGGAATCTAAAAACATCTACTTTTTGCTAAATTATTTTGAAATTTTTCGAAAAAATTTTTGTCAAAATGTTTTTGGAAGCAATGTTGAGTGTACATGGAAACTCAACATACACTAATGCATCATTTTTCAAACGATCATAACTAATTTTTGTATTAAGCGTTTCTCAATGTAGTATAGTGCATTCGATGCGGATTTTTAAGCTGCGTCGATCTGTGTTATCAGATTTGCGCTAGCTTAAAAATGCACCGAGATATCAACTGATATAAGTTCACACTTATATCCTCGATTTTCACCCTGAAGAATTAATTTTTTCGTTGAATAACATTGTCCATCGTCTTTGCCTTGAAAAAAGGAATCTAAAAACATCTACTTTTTGCTAAATTATTCTGAAATTTTTCGAAAAAATTTTTGTCAAAATGTTTTTGGAAGCAATGTTGAGTGTACATGGAAACTCAACATACACTAATGCATCATTTTTCAAACGATCATAACTAATTTTTGTATTAAGCGTTTCTCAATGTAGTATAGTGCATTCGATGCGGATTTTTAAGCTGCGTCGATCTGTGTTATCAGATTTGCGCTAGCTTAAAAATGCACCGAGATATCAACTGATATAAGTTCACACTTATATCCTCGATTTTCACCCTGAAGAATTAATTTTTTCGTTGAATAACATCGTCCATCGTCTTTGCCTTGAAAAATGGAATCTAAAAACATCTACTTTTTGCTAAATTATTTTGAAATTTTTCGAAAAAATTTTTGTCAAAATGTTTTTGGAAGCAATGTTGAGTGTACATGGAAACTCAACATACACTAATGCATCATTTTTCAAACGATCATAACTAATTTTTGTATTAAGCGTTTCTCAATGTAGTATAGTGCATTCGATGCGGATTTTTAAGCTGCGTCGATCTGTGTTATCAGATTTGCGCTAGCTTAAAAATGCACCGAGATATCAACTGATATAAGTTCACACTTATATCCTCGATTTTCACCCTGAAGAATTAATTTTTTCGTTGAATAACATTGTCCATCGTCTTTGCCTTGAAAAAAGGAATCTAAAAACATCTACTTTTTGCTAAATTATTTCGAAATTTTTCGAAAAAATTTTTGTCAAAATGTTTTTGGAAGCAATGTTGAGTGTACATGGAAACTCAACATACACTAATGCATCATTTTTCAAACGATTATAACTAATTTTTGTATTAAGCTTTTCTCAATGTAGTATAGTGCATTCGATGCGGATTTTTAAGCTGCGTCGATCTGTGTTATCAGATTTGCGCTAGCTTAAAAATGCACCGAGATATCAACTGATATAAGTTCACACTTATATCCTCGATTTTCACCCTGAAGAATTAATTTTTTCGTTGAATAACATTGTCCATCGTCTTTGCCTTGAAAAATGGAATCTAAAAACATCTACTTTTTGCTAAATTATTTTGAAATTTTTCGAAAAAATTTTTGTCAAAATGTTTTTGGAAGCAATGTTGAGTGTACATGGAAACTCAACATACACTAATGCATCATTTTTCAAACGATCATAACTAATTTTTGTATTAAGCTTTTCTCAATGTAGTATAGTGCATTCGATGCGGATTTTTAAGCTGCGTCGATCTGTGTTATCAGATTTGCGCTAGCTTAAAAATGCACCGAGATATCAACTGATATAAGTTCACACTTATATCCTCGATTTTCACCCTGAAGAATTAATTTTTTCGTTGAATAACATCGTCCATCGTCTTTGCCTTGAAAAATGGAATCTAAAAACATCTACTTTTTGCTAAATTATTTTGAAATTTTTCGAAAAAATTTTTGTCATAATGTTTTTGGAAGCAATGTTGAGTGTACATGGAAACTCAACATACACTAATGCATCATTTTTCAAACGATTATAACTAATTTTTGTATTAAGCTTTTCTCAATGTAGTATAGTGCATTCGATGCGGATTTTTAAGCTGCGTCGATCTGTGTTATCAGATTTGCGCTAGCTTAAAAATGCACCGAGATATCAACTGATATAAGTTCACACTTATATCCTCGATTTTCACCCTGAAGAATTAATTTTTTCGTTGAATAACATTGTCCATCGTCTTTGCCTTGAAAAATGGAATCTAAAAACATCTACTTTTTGCTAAATTATTTTGAAATTTTTCGAAAAAATTTTTGTCAAAATGTTTTTGGAAGCAATGTTGAGTGTACATGGAAACTCAACATACACTAATGCATCATTTTTCAAACGATCATAACTAATTTTTGTATTAAGCGTTTCTCAATGTAGTATAGTGCATTCGATGCGGATTTTTAAGCTGCGTCGATCTGTGTTATCAGATTTGCGCTAGCTTAAAAATGCACCGAGATATCAACTGATATAAGTTCACACTTATATCCTCGATTTTCACCCTGAAGAATTAATTTTTTCGTTGAATAACATTGTCCATCGTCTTTGCCTTGGAAAAAGGAATCTAAAAACATCTACTTTTTGCTAAATTATTTTGAAATTTTTCGAAAAAATTTTTGTCAAAATGTTTTTGGAAGCAATGTTGAGTGTACATGGAAACTCAACATACACTAATGCATCATTTTTCAAACGATCATAACTAATTTTTGTATTAAGCGTTTCTCAATGTAGTATAGTGCATTCGATGCGGATTTTTAAGCTGCGTCGATCTGTGTTATCAGATTTGCGCTAGCTTAAAAATGCACCGAGATATCAACTGATATAAGTTCACACTTATATCCTCGATTTTCACCCTGAAGAATTAATTTTTTCGTTGAATAACATTGTCCATCGTCTTTGCCTTGAAAAATGGAATCTAAAAACATCTACTTTTTGCTAAATTATTTTGAAATTTTTCGAAAAAATTTTTGTCAAAATGTTTTTGGAAGCAATGTTGAGTGTACATGGAAACTCAACATACACTAATGCATCATTTTTCAAACGATCATAACTAATTTTTGTATTAAGCGTTTCTCAATGTAGTATAGTGCATTCGATGCGGATTTTTAAGCTGCGTCGATCTGTGTTATCAGATTTGCGCTAGCTTAAAAATGCACCGAGATATCAACTGTTATAAGTTCACACTTATATCCTCGATTTTCACCCTGAAGAATTAATTTTTTCGTTGAATAACATCGTCCATCGTCTTTGCCTTGAAAAATGGAATCTAAAAACATCTACTTTTTGCTAAATTATTTTGAAATTTTTCGAAAAAATTTTTGTCAAAATGTTTTTGGAAGCAATGTTGAGTGTACATGGAAACTCAACATACACTAATGCATCATTTTTCAAACGATCATAACTAATTTTTGTATTAAGCGTTTCTCAATGTAGTATAGTGCATTCGATGCGGATTTTTAAGCTGCGTCGATCTGTGTTATCAGATTTGCGCTAGCTTAAAAATGCACCGAGATATCAACTGTTATAAGTTCACACTTATATCCTCGATTTTCACCCTGAAGAATTAATTTTTTCGTTGAATAACATCGTCCATCGTCTTTGCCTTGAAAAATGGAATCTAAAAACATCTACTTTTTGCTAAATTATTTTGAAATTTTTCGAAAAAATTTTTGTCAAAATGTTTTTGGAAGCAATGTTGAGTGTACATGGAAACTCAACATACACTAATGCATCATTTTTCAAACGATCATAACTAATTTTTGTATTAAGCGTTTCTCAATGTAGTATAGTGCATTCGATGCGGATTTTTAAGCTGCGTCGATCTGTGTTATCAGATTTGCGCTAGCTTAAAAATGCACCGAGATATCAACTGATATAAGTTCACACATATATCCTCGATTTTCACCCTGAAGAATTAATTTTTTCGTTGAATAACATTGTCCATCGTCTTTGCCTTGAAAAAAGGAATCTAAAAACATCTACTTTTTGCTAAATTATTTTGAAATTTTTCGAAAAAATTTTTGTCAAAATGTTTTTGGAAGCAATGTTGAGTGTACATGGAAACTCAACATACACTAATGCATCATTTTTCAAACGATCATAACTAATTTTTGTATTAAGCGTTTCTCAATGTAGTATAGTGCATTCGATGCGGATTTTTAAGCTGCGTCGATCTGTGTTATCAGATTTGCGCTAGCTTAAAAATGCACCGAGATATCAACTGATATAAGTTCACACTTATATCCTCGATTTTCACCCTGAAGAATTAATTTTTTCGTTGAATAACATCGTCCATCGTCTTTGCCTTGAAAAATGGAATCTAAAAACATCTACTTTTTGCTAAATTATTTTGAAATTTTTCGAAAAAATTTTTGTCAAAATGTTTTTGGAAGCAATGTTGAGTGTACATGGAAACTCAACATACACTAATGCATCATTTTTCAAACGATCATAACTAATTTTTGTATTAAGCTTTTCTCAATGTAGTATAGTGCATTCGATGCGGATTTTTAAGCTGCGTCGATCTGTGTTATCAGATTTGCGCTAGCTTAAAAATGCACCGAGATATCAACTGATATAAGTTCACACTTATATCCTCGATTTTCACCCTGAAGAATTAATTTTTTCGTTGAATAACATTGTCCATCGTCTTTGCCTTGAAAAATGGAATATAAAAACATCTACTTTTTGCTAAATTATTTTGAAATTTTTCGAAAAAATTTTTGTCAAAATGTTTTTGGAAGCAATGTTGAGTGTACATGGAAACTCAACATACACTAATGCATCATTTTTCAAACGATCATAACTAATTTTTGTATTAAGCGTTTCTCAATGTAGTATAGTGCATTCGATGCGGATTTTTAAGCTGCGTCGATCTGTGTTATCAGATTTGCGCTAGCTTAAAAATGCACCGAGATATCAACTGTTATAAGTTCACACTTATATCCTCGATTTTCACCCTGAAGAATTAATTTTTTCGTTGAATAACATCGTCCATCGTCTTTGCCTTGAAAAATGGAATCTAAAAACATCTACTTTTTGCTAAATTATTTTGAAATTTTTCGAAAAAATTTTTGTCAAAATGTTTTTGGAAGCAATGTTGAGTGTACATGGAAACTCAACATACACTAATGCATCATTTTTCAAACGATCATAACTAATTTTTGTATTAAGCGTTTCTCAATGTAGTATAGTGCATTCGATGCGGATTTTTAAGCTGCGTCGATCTGTGTTATCAGATTTGCGCTAGCTTAAAAATGCACCGAGATATCAACTGTTATAAGTTCACACTTATATCCTCGATTTTCACCCTGAAGAATTAATTTTTTCGTTGAATAACATCGTCCATCGTCTTTGCCTTGAAAAATGGAATCTAAAAACATCTACTTTTTGCTAAATTATTTTGAAATTTTTCGAAAAAATTTTTGTCAAAATGTTTTTGGAAGCAATGTTGAGTGTACATGGAAACTCAACATACACTAATGCATCATTTTTCAAACGATCATAACTAATTTTTGTATTAAGCGTTTCTCAATGTAGTATAGTGCATTCGATGCGGATTTTTAAGCTGCGTCGATCTGTGTTATCAGATTTGCGCTAGCTTAAAAATGCACCGAGATATCAACTGATATAAGTTCACACATATATCCTCGATTTTCACCCTGAAGAATTAATTTTTTCGTTGAATAACATTGTCCATCGTCTTTGCCTTGAAAAAAGGAATCTAAAAACATCTACTTTTTGCTAAATTATTTTGAAATTTTTCGAAAAAATTTTTGTCAAAATGTTTTTGGAAGCAATGTTGAGTGTACATGGAAACTCAACATACACTAATGCATCATTTTTCAAACGATCATAACTAATTTTTGTATTAAGCGTTTCTCAATGTAGTATAGTGCATTCGATGCGGATTTTTAAGCTGCGTCGATCTGTGTTATCAGATTTGCGCTAGCTTACAAATGCACCGAGATATCAACTGATATAAGTTCACACTTATATCCTCGATTTTCACCCTGAAGAATTAATTTTTTCGTTGAATAACATCGTCCATCGTCTTTGCCTTGAAAAATGGAATCTAAAAACATCTACTTTTTGCTAAATTATTTTGAAATTTTTCGAAAAAATTTTTGTCAAAATGTTTTTGGAAGCAATGTTGAGTGTACATGGAAACTCAACATACACTAATGCATCATTTTTCAAACGATCATAACTAATTTTTGTATTAAGCGTTTCTCAATGTAGTATAGTGCATTCGATGCGGATTTTTAAGCTGCGTCGATCTGTGTTATCAGATTTGCGCTAGCTTAAAAATGCACCGAGATATCAACTGATATAAGTTCACACTTATATCCTCGATTTTCACCCTGAAGAATTAATTTTTTCGTTGAATAACATTGTCCATCGTCTTTGCCTTGAAAAAAGGAATCTAAAAACATCTACTTTTTGCTAAATTATTTTGAAATTTTTCGAAAAAATTTTTGTCAAAATGTTTTTGGAAGCAATGTTGAGTGTACATGGAAACTCAACATACACTAATGCATCATTTTTCAAACGATCATAACTAATTTTTGTATTAAGCGTTTTTCAATGTAGTATAGTGCATTCGATGCGGATTTTTAAGCTGCGTCGATCTGTGTTATCAGATTTGCGCTAGCTTAACAATGCACCGAGATATCAACTGATATAAGTTCACACTTATATCCTCGATTTTCACCCTGAAGAATTAATTTTTTCGTTGAATAACATTGTCCATCGTCTTTGCCTTGAAAAATGGAATCTAAAAACATCTACTTTTTGCTAAATTATTTTGAAATTTTTCGAAAAAATTTTTGTCAAAATGTTTTTGGAAGCAATGTTGAGTGTACATGGAAACTCAACATACACTAATGCATCATTTTTCAAACGATTATAACTAATTTTTGTATTAAGCTTTTCTCAATGTAGTATAGTGCATTCGATGCGGATTTTTAAGCTGCGTCGATCTGTGTTATCAGATTTGCGCTAGCTTAAAAATGCACCGAGATATCAACTGATATAAGTTCACACTTATATCCTCGATTTTCACCCTGAAGAATTAATTTTTTCGTTGAATAACATTGTCCATCGTCTTTGCCTTGAAAAATGGAATCTAAAAACATCTACTTTTTGCTAAATTATTTTGAAATTTTTCGAAAAAATTTTTGTCAAAATGTTTTTGGAAGCAATGTTGAGTGTACATGGAAACTCAACATACACTAATGCATCATTTTTCAAACGATCATAACTAATTTTTGTATTAAGCTTTTCTCAATGTAGTATAGTGCATTCGATGCGGATTTTTAAGCTGCGTCGATCTGTGTTATCAGATTTGCGCTAGCTTAAAAATGCACCGAGATATCAACTGATATAAGTTTACACTTATATCCTCGATTTTCACCCTGAAGAATTAATTTTTTCGTTGAATAACATCGTCCATCGTCTTTGCCTTGAAAAATGGAATCTAAAAACATCTACTTTTTGCTAAATTATTTTGAAATTTTTCGAAAAAATTTTTGTCAAAATGTTTTTGGAAGCAATGTTGAGTGTACGTGGAAACTCAACATACACTAATGCATCATGTTTCAAACGATCATAACTAATTTTTGTATTAAGCTTTTCTCAATGTAGTATAGTGCATTCGATGCGGATTTTTAAGCTGCGTCGATCTGTGTTATCAGATTTGCGCTAGCTTAAAAATGCACCGAGATATCAACTGATATAAGTTCACACTTATATCCTCGATTTTCACCCTGAAGAATTAATTTTTTCGTTGAATAACATTGTCCATCGTCTTTGCCTTGAAAAAAGGAATCTAAAAACATCTACTTTTTGCTAAATTATTTTGAAATTTTTCGAAAAAATTTTTGTCAAAATGTTTTTGGAAGCAATGTTGAGTGTACATGGAAACTCAACATACACTAATGCATCATTTTTCAAACGATCATAACTAATTTTTGTATTAAGCGTTTCTTAATGTAGTATAGTGCATTCGATGCGGATTTTTAAGCTGCGTCGATCTGTGTTATCAGATTTGCGCTAGCTTAAAAATGCACCGAGATATCAACTGATATAAGTTCACACTTATATCCTCGATTTTCACCCTGAAGAATTAATTTTTTCGTTGAATAACATTGTCCATCGTCTTTGCCTTGAAAAATGGAATCTAAAAACATCTACTTTTTGCTAAATTATTTTGAAATTTTTCGAAAAAATTTTTGTCAAAATGTTTTTGGAAGCAATGTTGAGTGTACATGGAAACTCAACATACACTAATGCATCATTTTTCAAACGATTATAACTAATTTTTGTATTAAGCTTTTCTCAATGTAGTATAGTGCATTCGATGCGGATTTTTAAGCTGCGTCGATCTGTGTTATCAGATTTGCGCTAGCTTAAAAATGCACCGAGATATCAACTGATATAAGTTCACACTTATATCCTCGATTTTCACCCTGAAGAATTAATTTTTTCGTTGAATAACATTGTCCATCGTCTTTGCCTTGAAAAATGGAATCTAAAAACATCTACTTTTTGCCAAATTATTTTGAAATTTTTCGAAAAAATTTTTGTCAAAATGTTTTTGGAAGCAATGTTGAGTGTACATGGAAACTCAACATACACTAATGCATCATTTTTCAAACGATCATAACTAATTTTTGTATTGAGCTTTTCTCAATGTAGTATAGTGCATTCGATGCGGATTTTTAAGCTGCGTCGATCTGTGTTATCAGATTTGCGCTAGCTTAAAAATGCACCGAGATATCAACTGATATAAGTTTACACTTATATCCTCGATTTTCACCCTGAAGAATTAATTTTTTCGTTGAATAACATCGTCCAT
Organism: Auanema rhodensis; assembly: GCA_964057225.1. Lineage (NCBI taxonomy): Eukaryota > Metazoa > Nematoda > Chromadorea > Rhabditida > Rhabditidae > Auanema > Auanema rhodense. Next base: position 2,022,752 of record OZ059895.1, read on the forward strand.
CGTCTTTGCCTTGAAAAATGGAATCTAAAAACATCTACTTTTTGCTAAATTATTTTGAAATTTTTCGAAAAAATTTTTGTCAAAATGTTTTTGGAAGCAATGTTGAGTGTACATGGAAACTCAACATACACTAATGCATCATTTTTCAAACGATCATAACTAATTTTTGTATTAAGCTTTTCTCAATGTAGTATAGTGCATTCGATGCGGATTTTTAAGCTGCGTCGATCTGTGTTATCAGATTTGCGCTAGCTTAACAATGCACCGAGATATCAACTGATATAAGTTCACACTTATATCCTCGATTTTCACCCTGAAGAATTAATTTTTTCGTTGAATAACATTGTCCATCGTCTTTGCCTTGAAAAATGGAATCTAAAAACATCTACTTTTTGCTAAATTATTTTGAAATTTCTCGAAAAAATTTTTGTCAAAATGTTTTTGGAAGCAATGTTGAGTGTACATGGAAACTCAACATACACTAATGCATCATTTTTCAAACGATCATAACTAATTTTTGTATTAAGCGTTTCTCAATGTAGTATAGTGCATTCGATGCGGATTTTTAAGCTGCGTCGTTCTGTGTTATCAGATTTGCGCTAGCTTAAAAATGCACCGAGATATCAACTGATATAAGTTCACACTTATATCCTCGATTTTCACCATGAAGAATTAATTTTTTCGTTGAATAACATTGTCCATCGTGTTTGCCTTGAAAAAAGGAATCTAAAAACATCTACTTTTTGCTAAATTATTTTGAAATTTCTCGAAAAAATTTTTGTCAAAATGTTTTTGGAAGCAATGTTGAGTGTACATGGAAACTCAACATACACTAATGCATCATTTTTCAAACGATCATAACTAATTTTTGTATTAAGCGTTTCTCAATGTAGTATAGTGCATTCGATGCGGATTTTTAAGCTGCATTGTTCTGTGTTATCAGATTTGCGCTAGCTTAAAAATGCACCGAGATATCAACTGATATAAGTTCACACTTATATCCTCGATTTTCACCCTGAAGAATTAATTTTTTCGTTGAATAACATTGTCCATCGTCTTTGCCTTAAAAAATGGAATCTAAAAACATCTACTTTTTGCTAAATTATTTTGAAATTTTTCGAAAAAATTTTTGTCAAAATGTTTTTGGAAGCAATGTTGAGTGTACATGGAAACTCAACATACACTAATGCATCATTTTTCAAACGATCATAACTAATTTTTGTATTAAGCTTTTCTCAATGTAGTATAGTGCATTCGATGCGGATTTTTAAGCTGCGTCGATCTGTGTTATCAGATTTGCGCTAGCTTAAAAATGCACCGAGATATCAACTGATATAAGTTCACACTTATATCCTCGATTTTCACCCTGAAGAATTAATTTTTTCGTTGAATAACATTGTCCATCGTCTTTGCCTTGAAAAATGGAATCTAAAAACATCTACTTTTTGCTAAATTATTTTGAAATTTTTCGAAAAAATTTTTGTCAAAATGTTTTTGGAAGCAATGTTGAGTGTACATGGAAACTCAACATACACTAATGCATCATTTTTCAAACGATCATAACTAATTTTTGTATTAAGCTTTTCTCAATGTAGTATAGTGCATTCGATGCGGATTTTTAAGCTGCGTCGATCTGTGTTATCAGATTTGCGCTAGCTTAAAAATGCACCGAGATATCAACTGATATAAGTTCACACTTATATCCTCGATTTTCACCCTGAAGAATTAATTTTTTCGTTGAATAACATCGTCCATCGTCTTTGCCTTGAAAAATGGAATCTAAAAACATCTACTTTTTGCTAAATTATTTTGAAATTTTTCGAAAAAATTTTTGTCAAAATGTTTTTGGAAGCAATGTTGAGTGTACATGGAAACTCAACATACACTAATGCATCATTTTTCAAACGATTATAACTAATTTTTGTATTAAGCTTTTCTCAATGTAGTATAGTGCATTCGATGCGGATTTTTAAGCTGCGTCGATCTGTGTTATCAGATTTGCGCTAGCTTAAAAATGCACCGAGATATCAACTGATATAAGTTCACACTTATATCCTCGATTTTCACCCTGAAGAATTAATTTTTTCGTTGAATAACATCGTCCATCGTCTTTGCCTTGAAAAATGGAATCTAAAAACATCTACTTTTTGCTAAATTATTTTGAAATTTTTTGAAAAAATTTTTGTCAAAATGTTTTTGGAAGCAATGTTGAGTGTACATGGAAACTCAACATACACTAATGCATCATTTTTCAAACGATTATAACTAATTTTTGTATTAAGCTTTTCTCAATGTAGTATAGTGCATTCGATGCGGATTTTTAAGCTGCGTCGATCTGTGTTATCAGATTTGCGCTAGCTTAAAAATGCACCGAGATATCAACTGATATAAGTTCACACTTATATCCTCGATTTTCACCCTGAAGAATTAATTTTTTCGTTGAATAACATTGTCCATCGTCTTTGCCTTGAAAAATGGAATCTAAAAACATTTACTTTTTGCTAAATTATTTTGAAATTTTTCGAAAAAATTTTTGTCAAAATGTTTTTGGAAGCAATGTTGAGTGTACATGGAAACTCAACATACACTAATGCATCATTTTTCAAACGATCATAACTAATTTTTGTATTAAGCTTTTCTCAATGTAGTATAGTGCATTCGATGCGGATTTTTAAGCTGCGTCGATCTGTGTTATCAGATTTGCGCTAGCTTAAAAATGCACCGAGATATCAACTGATATAAGTTCACACTTATATCCTCGATTTTCACCCTGAAGAATTAATTTTTTCGTTGAATAACATTGTCCATCGTCTTTGCCTTAAAAAAATGGAATCTAAAAACATCTACTTTTTGCTAAATTATTTTGAAATTTTTCGAAAAAATTTTTGTCAAAATGTTTTTGGAAGCAATGTTGAGTGTACATGGAAACTCAACATACACTAATGCATCATTTTTCAAACGATCATAACTAATTTTTGTATTAAGCTTTTCTCAATGTAGTATAGTGCATTCGATGCGGATTTTTAAGCTGCGTCGATCTGTGTTATCAGATTTGCGCTAGCTTAAAAATGCACCGAGATATCAACTGATATAAGTTCACACTTATATCCTCGATTTTCACCCTGAAGAATTAATTTTTTCGTTGAATAACATTGTCCATCGTCTTTGCCTTGAAAAATGGAATCTAAAAACATCTACTTTTTGCTAAATTATTTTGAAATTTTTCGAAAAAATTTTTGTCAAAATGTTTTTGGAAGCAATGTTGAGTGTACATGGAAACTCAACATACACTAATGCATCATTTTTCAAACGATTATAACTAATTTTTGTATTAAGCTTTTCTCAATGTAGTATAGTGCATTCGATGCGGATTTTTAAGCTGCGTCGATCTGTGTTATCAGATTTGCGCTAGCTTAAAAATGCACCGAGATATCAACTGATATAAGTTCACACTTATATCCTCGATTTTCAACCTGAAGAATTAATTTTTTCGTTGAATAACATTGTCCATCGTCTTTGCCTTGAAAAATGGAATCTAAAAACATCTACTTTTTGCTAAATTATTTTGAAATTTTTCGAAAAAATTTTTGTCAAAATGTTTTTGGAAGCAATGTTGAGTGTACATGGAAACTCAACATACACTAATGCATCATTTTTCAAACGATCATAACTAATTTTTGTATTAAGCTTTTCTCAATGTAGTATAGTGCATTCGATGCGGATTTTTAAGCTGCGTCGATCTGTGTTATCAGATTTGCGCTAGCTTAAAAATGCACCGAGATATCAACTGATATAAGTTCACACTTATATCCTCGATTTTCACCCTGAAGAATTAATTTTTTCGTTGAATAACATTGTCCATCGTCTTTGCCTTGAAAAATGGAATCTAAAAACATCTACTTTTTGCTAAATTATTTTGAAATTTTTCGAAAAAATTTTTGTCAAAATGTTTTTGGAAGCAATGTTGAGTGTACATGGAAACTCAACATACACTAATGCATCATTTTTTAAACGATCATAACTAATTTTTGTATTGAGCTTTTCTCAGTGTAGTATAGTGCATTCGATGCGGATTTTTAAGCTGCGTCGATCTGTGTTATCAGATTTGCGCTAGCTTAAAAATGCACCGAGATATCAACTGATATAAGTTTACACTTATATCCTCGATTTTCACCCTGAAGAATTAATTTTTTCGTTGAATAACATCGTCCATCGTCTTTGCCTTGAAAAATGAAATCTAAAAACATCTACTTTTTGCTAAATTATTTTGAAATTTTTCGAAAAAATTTTTGTCAAAATGTTTTTGGAAGCAATGTTGAGTGTACGTGGAAACTCAACATACACTAATGCATCATTTTTCAAACGATCATAACTAATTTTTGTATTAAGCTTTTCTCAATGTAGTATAGTGCATTCGATGCGGATTTTTAAGCTGCGTCGATCTGTGTTATCAGATTTGCGCTAGCTTAAAAATGCACCGAGATATCAACTGATATAAGTTCACACTTATATCCTCGATTTTCACCCTGAAGAATTAATTTTTTCGTTGAATAACATCGTCCATCGTCTTTGCCTTGAAAAATGAAATCTAAAAACATCTACTTTTTGCTAAATTATTTTGAAATTTTTCGAAAAAATTTTTGTCAAAATGTTTTTGGAAGCAATGTTGAGTGTACATGGAAACTCAACATACACTAATGCATCATTTTTCAAACGATTATAACTAATTTTTGTATTAAGCTTTTCTCAATGTAGTATAGTGCATTCGATGCGGATTTTTAAGCTGCGTCGATCTGTGTTATCAGATTTGCGCTAGCTTAAAAATGCACCGAGATATCAACTGATATAAGTTCACACTTATATCCTCGATTTTCACCCTGAAGAATTAATTTTTTCGTTGAATAACATCGTCCATCGTCTTTGCCTTGAAAAATGGAATCTAAAAACATCTACTTTTCGCTAAATTATTTTGAAATTTTTCGAAAAAATTTTTGTCAAAATGTTTTTGGAAGCAATGTTGAGTGTACGTGGAAACTCAACATACACTAATGCATCATTTTTCAAACAATCATAACTAATTTTTGTATTAAGCTTTTCTCAATGTAGTATAGTGCATTCGATGCGGATTTTTAAGCTGCGTCGATCTGTGTTATCAGATTTGCGCTAGCTTAAAAATGCACCGAGATATCAACTGATATAAGTTCACACTTATATCCTCGATTTTCACCCTGAAGAATTAATTTTTTCGTTGAATAACATCGTCCATCGTCTTTGCCTTGAAAAATGAAATCTAAAAACATCTACTTTTTGCTAAATTATTTTGAAATTTTTCGAAAAAATTTTTGTCAAAATGTTTTTGGAAGCAATGTTGAGTGTACATGGAAACTCAACATACACTAATGCATCATTTTTCAAACGATTATAACTAATTTTTGTATTAAGCTTTTCTCAATGTAGTATAGTGCATTCGATGCGGATTTTTAAGCTGCGTCGATCTGTGTTATCAGATTTGCGCTAGCTTAAAAATGCACCGAGATATCAACTGATATAAGTTCACACTTATATCCTCGATTTTCACCCTGAAGAATTAATTTTTTCGTTGAATAACATCGTCCATCGTCTTTGCCTTGAAAAATGAAATCTAAAAACATCTACTTTTTGCTAAATTATTTTGAAATTTTTCGAAAAAATTTTTGTCAAAATGTTTTTGGAAGCAATGTTGAGTGTACATGGAAACTCAACATACACTAATGCATCATTTTTCAAACGATTATAACTAATTTTTGTATTAAGCTTTTCTCAATGTAGTATAGTGCATTCGATGCGGATTTTTAAGCTGCGTCGATCTGTGTTATCAGATTTGCGCTAGCTTAAAAATGCACCGAGATATCAACTGATATAAGTTCACACTTATATCCTCGATTTTCACCCTGAAGAATTAATTTTTTCGTTGAATAACATCGTCCATCGTCTTTGCCTTGAAAAATGAAATCTAAAAACATCTACTTTTTGCTAAATTATTTTGAAATTTTTCGAAAAAATTTTTGTCAAAATGTTTTTGGAAGCAATGTTGAGTGTACATGGAAACTCAACATACACTAATGCATCATTTTTCAAACGATTATAACTAATTTTTGTATTAAGCTTTTCTCAATGTAGTATAGTGCATTCGATGCGGATTTTTAAGCTGCGTCGATCTGTGTTATCAGATTTGCGCTAGCTTAAAAATGCACCGAGATATCAACTGATATAAGTTCACACTTATATCCTCGATTTTCACCCTGAAGAATTAATTTTTTCGTTGAATAACATCGTCCATCGTCTTTGCCTTGAAAAATGAAATCTAAAAACATCTACTTTTTGCTAAATTATTTTGAAATTTTTCGAAAAAATTTTTGTCAAAATGTTTTTGGAAGCAATGTTGAGTGTACATGGAAACTCAACATACACTAATGCATCATTTTTCAAACGATTATAACTAATTTTTGTATTAAGCTTTTCTCAATGTAGTATAGTGCATTCGATGCGGATTTTTAAGCTGCGTCGATCTGTGTTATCAGATTTGCGCTAGCTTAAAAATGCACCGAGATATCAACTGATATAAGTTCACACTTATATCCTCGATTTTCACCCTGAAGAATTAATTTTTTCGTTGAATAACATCGTCCATCGTCTTTGCCTTGAAAAATGGAATCTAAAAACATCTACTTTTCGCTAAATTATCTTGAAATTTTTCGAAAAAATTTTTGTCAAAATGTTTTTGGAAGCAATGTTGAGTGTACATGGAAACTCAACATACACTAATGCATCATTTTTCAAACGATTATAACTAATTTTTGTATTAAGCTTTTCTCAATGTAATATAGTGCATTCGATGCGGATTTTTAAGCTGCGTCGATCTGTGTTATCAGATTTGCGCTAGCTTAAAAATGCACCGAGATATCAACTGATATAAGTTCACACTTATATCCTCGATTTTCACCCTGAAGAATTAATTTTTTCGTTGAATAACATCGTCCATCGTCTTTGCCTTGAAAAATGAAATCTGAAAACATCTACTTTTTGCTAAATTATTTTGAAATTTTTCGAAAAAATTTTTGTCAAAATGTTTTTGGAAGCAATGTTGAGTGTACGTGGAAACTCAACATACACTAATGCATCATTTTTCAAACGATCATAACTAATTTTTGTATTAAGCTTTTCTCAATGTAGTATAGTGCATTCGATGCGGATTTTTAAGCTGCGTCGATCTGTGTTATCAGATTTGCGCTAGCTTAAAAATGCACCGAGATATCAACTGATATAAGTTCACACTTATATCCTCGATTTTCACCCTGAAGAATTAATTTTTTCGTTGAATAACATCGTCCATCGTCTTTGCCTTGAAAAATGGAATCTAAAAACATCTACTTTTCGCTAAATTATTTTGAAATTTTTCGAAAAAATTTTTGTCAAAATGTTTTTGGAAGCAATGTTGAGTGTACGTGGAAACTCAACATACACTAATGCATCATTTTTCAAACAATCATAACTAATTTTTGTATTAAGCTTTTCTCAATGTAGTATAGTGCATTCGATGCGGATTTTTAAGCTGCGTCGATCTGTGTTATCAGATTTGCGCTAGCTTAAAAATGCACCGAGATATCAACTGATATAAGTTCACACTTATATCCTCGATTTTCACCCTGAAGAATTAATTTTTTCGTTGAATAACATCGTCCATCGTCTTTGCCTTGAAAAATGAAATCTAAAAACATCTACTTTTTGCTAAATTATTTTGAAATTTTTCGAAAAAATTTTTGTCAAAATGTTTTTGGAAGCAATGTTGAGTGTACATGGAAACTCAACATACACTAATGCATCATTTTTCAAACGATTATAACTAATTTTTGTATTAAGCTTTTCTCAATGTAGTATAGTGCATTCGATGCGGATTTTTAAGCTGCGTCGATCTGTGTTATCAGATTTGCGCTAGCTTAAAAATGCACCGAGATATCAACTGATATAAGTTCACACTTATATCCTCGATTTTCACCCTGAAGAATTAATTTTTTCGTTGAATAACATCGTCCATCGTCTTTGCCTTGAAAAATGAAATCTAAAAACATCTACTTTTTGCTAAATTATTTTGAAATTTTTCGAAAAAATTTTTGTCAAAATGTTTTTGGAAGCAATGTTGAGTGTACATGGAAACTCAACATACACTAATGCATCATTTTTCAAACGATTATAACTAATTTTTGTATTAAGCTTTTCTCAATGTAGTATAGTGCATTCGATGCGGATTTTTAAGCTGCGTCGATCTGTGTTATCAGATTTGCGCTAGCTTAAAAATGCACCGAGATATCAACTGATATAAGTTCACACTTATATCCTCGATTTTCACCCTGAAGAATTAATTTTTTCGTTGAATAACATCGTCCATCGTCTTTGCCTTGAAAAATGGAATCTAAAAACATCTACTTTTCGCTAAATTATCTTGAAATTTTTCGAAAAAATTTTTGTCAAAATGTTTTTGGAAGCAATGTTGAGTGTACATGGAAACTCAACATACACTAATGCATCATTTTTCAAACGATTATAACTAATTTTTGTATTAAGCTTTTCTCAATGTAATATAGTGCATTCGATGCGGATTTTTAAGCTGCGTCGATCTGTGTTATCAGATTTGCGCTAGCTTAAAAATGCACCGAGATATCAACTGATATAAGTTCACACTTATATCCTCGATTTTCACCCTGAAGAATTAATTTTTTCGTTGAATAACATCGTCCATCGTCTTTGCCTTGAAAAATGAAATCTGAAAACATCTACTTTTTGCTAAATTATTTTGAAATTTTTCGAAAAAATTTTTGTCAAAATGTTTTTGGAAGCAATGTTGAGTGTACGTGGAAACTCAACATACACTAATGCATCATTTTTCAAACGATCATAACTAATTTTTGTATTAAGCTTTTCTCAATGTAGTATAGTGCATTCGATGCGGATTTTTAAGCTGCGTCGATCTGTGTTATCAGATTTGCGCTAGCTTAAAAATGCACCGAGATATCAACTGATATAAGTTCACACTTATATCCTCGATTTTCACCCTGAAGAATTAATTTTTTCGTTGAATAACATCGTCCATCGTCTTTGCCTTGAAAAATGGAATCTAAAAACATCTACTTTTCGCTAAATTATTTTGAAATTTTTCGAAAAAATTTTTGTCAAAATGTTTTTGGAAGCAATGTTGAGTGTACATGGAAACTCAACATACACTAATGCATCATTTTTCAAACGATTATAACTAATTTTTGTATTAAGCTTTTCTCAATGTAGTATAGTGCATTCGATGCGGATTTTTAAGCTGCGTCGATCTGTGTTATCAGATTTGCGCTAGCTTAAAAATGCACCGAGATATCAACTGATATAAGTTCACACTTATATCCTCGATTTTCACCCTGAAGAATTAATTTTTTCGTTGAATAACATTGTCCATCGTCTTTGCCTTGAAAAATGGAATCTAAAAACATCTACTTTTTGCTAAATTATTTTGAAATTTTTCGAAAAAATTTTTGTCAAAATGTTTTTGGAAGCAATGTTGAGTGTACATGGAAACTCAACATACACTAATGCATCATTTTTCAAACGATCATAACTAATTTTTGTATTAAGCTTTTCTCAATGTAGTATAGTGCATTCGATGCGGATTTTTAAGCTGCGTCGATCTGTGTTATCAGATTTGCGCTAGCTTAAAAATGCACCGAGATATCAACTGATATAAGTTTACACTTATATCCTCGATTTTCACCCTGAAGAATTAATTTTTTCGTTGAATAACATCGTCCATCGTTTTTGCCTTGAAAAATGAAATCTAAAAACATCTACTTTTTGCTAAATTATTTTGAAATTTCTCGAAAAAATTTTTGTCAAAATGTTTTTGGAAGCAATGTTGAGTGTACGTGGAAACTCAACATACACTAATGCATCATTTTTCAAACGATCATAACTAATTTTTGTATTAAGCTTTTCTCAATGTAGTATAGTGCATTCGATGCGGATTTTTAAGCTGCGTCGATCTGTGTTATCAGATTTGCGCTAGCTTAAAAATGCACCGAGATATCAACTGATATAAGTTCACACTTATATCCTCGATTTTCACCCTGAAGAATTAATTTTTTCGTTGAATAACATTGTCCATCGTCTTTGCCTTGAAAAATGGAATCTAAAAACATCTACTTTTTGCTAAATTATTTTGAAATTTTTTGAAAAAATTTTTGTCAAAATGTTTTTGGAAGCAATGTTGAGTGTACATGGAAACTCAACATACACTAATGCATCATTTTTCAAACGATCATAACTAATTTTTGTACTAAGCTTTTCTCAGTGTAGTATAGTGCATTCGATGCGGATTTTTAAGCTGCGTCGATCTGTGTTATCAGATTTGCGCTAGCTTAACAATGCACCGAGATATCAACTGATATAAGTTCACACTTATATCCTCGATTTTCACCCTGAAGAATTAATTTTTTCGTTGAATAACATTGTCCATCGTCTTTGCCTTGAAAAATGGAATCTAAAAACATCTACTTTTTGCTAAATTATTTTGAAATTTTTCGAAAAAATTTTTGTCAAAATGTTTTTGGAAGCAATGTTGAGTGTACATGGAAACTCAACATACACTAATGCATCATTTTTCAAACGATCATAACTAATTTTTGTATTAAGCTTTTCTCAATGTAGTATAGTGCATTCGATGCGGATTTTTAAGCTGCGTCGATCTGTGTTATCAGATTTGCGCTAGCTTAAAAATGCACCGAGATATCAACTGATATAAGTTCACACTTATATCCTCGATTTTCACCCTGAAGAATTAATTTTTTCGTTGAATAACATTGTCCATCGTCTTTGCCTTAAAATAATGGAATCTAAAAACATCTACTTTTTGCTAAATTATTTTGAAATTTTTCGAAAAAATTTTTGTCAAAATGTTTTTGGAAGCAATGTTGAGTGTACATGGAAACTCAACATACACTAATGCATCATTTTTCAAACGATCATAACTAATTTTTGTATTAAGCTTTTCTCAATGTAGTATAGTGCATTCGATGCGGATTTTTAAGCTGCGTCGATCTGTGTTATCAGATTTGCGCTAGCTTAAAAATGCACCGAGATATCAACTGATATAAGTTCACACTTATATCCTCGATTTTCACCCTGAAGAATTAATTTTTTCGTTGAATAACATCGTCCATCGTCTTTGCCTTGAAAAATGGAATCTAAAAACATCTACTTTTCGCTAAATTATTTTGAAATTTTTCGAAAAAATTTTTGTCAAAATGTTTTTGGAAGCAATGTTGAGTGTACATGGAAACTCAACATACACTAATGCATCATTTTTCAAACGATTATAACTAATTTTTGTATTAAGCTTTTCTCAATGTAGTATAGTGCATTCGATGCGGATTTTTAAGCTGCGTCGATCTGTGTTATCAGATTTGCGCTAGCTTAAAAATGCACCGAGATATCAACTGATATAAGTTCACACTTATATCCTCGATTTTCACCCTGAAGAATTAATTTTTTCGTTGAATAACATTGTCCATCGTCTTTGCCTTGAAAAATGGAATCTAAAAACATCTACTTTTTGCTAAATTATTTTGAAATTTTTCGAAAAAATTTTTGTCAAAATGTTTTTGGAAGCAATGTTGAGTGTACATGGAAACTCAACATACACTAATGCATCATTTTTCAAACGATCATAACTAATTTTTGTATTAAGCTTTTCTCAATGTAGTATAGTGCATTCGATGCGGATTTTTAAGCTGCGTCGATCTGTGTTATCAGATTTGCGCTAGCTTAAAAATGCACCGAGATATCAACTGATATAAGTTTACACTTATATCCTCGATTTTCACCCTGAACAATTAATTTTTTCGTTGAATAACATCGTCCATCGTCTTTGCCTTGAAAAATGAAATCTAAAAACATCTACTTTTTGCTAAATTATTTTGAAATTTTTCGAAAAAATTTTTGTCAAAATGTTTTTGGAAGCAATGTTGAGTGTACGTGGAAACTCAACATACACTAATGCATCATTTTTCAAACGATCATAACTAATTTTTGTATTAAGCTTTTCTCAATGTAGTATAGTGCATTCGATGCGGATTTTTAAGCTGCGTCGATCTGTGTTATCAGATTTGCGCTAGCTTAAAAATGCACCGAGATATCAACTGATATAAGTTCACACTTATATCCTCGATTTTCACCCTGAAGAATTAATTTTTTCGTTGAATAACATTGTCCATCGTCTTTGCCTTGAAAAATGGAATCTAAAAACATCTACTTTTTGCTAAATTATTTTGAAATTTTTCGAAAAAATTTTTGTCAAAATGTTTTTGGAAGCAATGTTGAGTGTACGTGGAAACTCAACATACACTAATGCATCATTTTTCAAACGATCATAACTAATTTTTGTATTAAGCTTTTCTCAATGTAGTATAGTGCATTCGATGCGGATTTTTAAGCTGCGTCGATCTGTGTTATCAGATTTGCGCTAGCTTAAAAATGCACCGAGATATCAACTGATATAAGTTCACACTTATATCCTCGATTTTCACCCTGAAGAATTAATTTTTTCGTTGAATAACATTGTCCATCGTCTTTGCCTTGAAAAATGGAATCTAAAAACATCTACTTTTTGCTAAATTATTTTGAAATTTTTTGAAAAAATTTTTGTCAAAATGTTTTTGGAAGCAATGTTGAGTGTACATGGAAACTCAACATACACTAATGCATCATTTTTCAAACGATCATAACTAATTTTTGTATTAAGCTTTTCTCAGTGTAGTATAGTGCATTCGATGCGGATTTTTAAGCTGCGTCGATCTGTGTTATCAGATTTGCGCTAGCTTAACAATGCACCGAGATATCAACTGATATAAGTTCACACTTATATCCTCGATTTTCACCCTGAAGAATTAATTTTTTCGTTGAATAACATTGTCCATCGTCTTTGCCTTGAAAAATGGAATCTAAAAACATCTACTTTTTGCTAAATTATTTTGAAATTTTTCGAAAAAATTTTTGTCAAAATGTTTTTGGAAGCAATGTTGAGTGTACATGGAAACTCAACATACACTAATGCATCATTTTTCAAACGATCATAACTAATTTTTGTATTAAGCTTTTCTCAATGTAGTATAGTGCATTCGATGCGGATTTTTAAGCTGCGTCGATCTGTGTTATCAGATTTGCGCTAGCTTAAAAATGCACCGAGATATCAACTGATATAAGTTCACACTTATATCCTCGATTTTCACCCTGAAGAATTAATTTTTTCGTTGAATAACATTGTCCATCGTCTTTGCCTTAAAAAAATGGAATCTAAAAACATCTACTTTTTGCTAAATTATTTTGAAATTTTTCGAAAAAATTTTTGTCAAAATGTTTTTGGAAGCAATGTTGAGTGTACATGGAAACTCAACATACACTAATGCATCATTTTTCAAACGATCATAACTAATTTTTGTATTAAGCTTTTCTCAATGTAGTATAGTGCATTCGATGCGGATTTTTAAGCTGCGTCGATCTGTGTTATCAGATTTGCGCTAGCTTAAAAATGCACCGAGATATCAACTGATATAAGTTCACACTTATATCCTCGATTTTCACCCTGAAGAATTAATTTTTTCGTTGAATAACATTGTCCATCGTCTTTGCCTTGAAAAATGAAATCTAAAAACATCTACTTTTTGCTAAATTATTTTGAAATTTTTCGAAAAAATTTTTGTCAAAATGTTTTTGGAAGCAATGTTGAGTGTACATGGAAACTCAACATACACTAATGCATCATTTTTCAAACGATTATAACTAATTTTTGTATTAAGCTTTTCTCAATGTAGTATAGTGCATTCGATGCGGATTTTTAAGCTGCGTCGATCTGTGTTATCAGATTTGCGCTAGCTTAAAAATGCACCGAGATATCAACTGATATAAGTTCACACTTATATCCTCGATTTTCACCCTGAAGAATTAATTTTTTCGTTGAATAACATTGTCCATCGTCTTTGCCTTGAAAAATGGAATCTAAAAACATCTACTTTTTGCTAAATTATTTTGAAATTTTTCGAAAAAATTTTTGTCAAAATGTTTTTGGAAGCAATGTTGAGTGTACATGGAAACTCAACATACACTAATGCATCATTTTTCAAACGATTATAACTAATTTTTGTATTAAGCTTTTCTCAATGTAGTATAGTGCATTCGATGCGGATTTTTAAGCTGCGTCGATCTGTGTTATCAGATTTGCGCTAGCTTAAAAATGCACCGAGATATCAACTGATATAAGTTCACACTTATATCCTCGATTTTCACCCTGAAGAATTAATTTTTTCGTTGAATAACATTGTCCATCGTCTTTGCCTTGAAAAATGGAATCTAAAAACATCTACTTTTTGCTAAATTATTTTGAAATTTTTCGAAAAAATTTTTGTCAAAATGTTTTTGGAAGCAATGTTGAGTGTACATGGAAACTCAACATACACTAATGCATCATTTTTCAAACGATTATAACTAATTTTTGTATTAAGCTTTTCTCAATGTAGTATAGTGCATTCGATGCGGATTTTTAAGCTGCGTCGATCTGTGTTATCAGATTTGCGCTAGCTTAAAAATGCACCGAGATATCAACTGATATAAGTTCACACTTATATCCTCGATTTTCACCCTGAAGAATTAATTTTTTCGTTGAATAACATTGTCCATCGTCTTTGCCTTGAAAAATGGAATCTAAAAACATCTACTTTTTGCTAAATTATTTTGAAATTTTTCGAAAAAATTTTTGTCAAAATGTTTTTGGAAGCAATGTTGAGTGTACATGGAAACTCAACATACACTAATGCATCATTTTTCAAACGATTATAACTAATTTTTGTATTAAGCTTTTCTCAATGTAGTATAGTGCATTCGATGCGGATTTTTAAGCTGCGTCGATCTGTGTTATCAGATTTGCGCTAGCTTAAAAATGCACCGAGATATCAACTGATATAAGTTCACACTTATATCCTCGATTTTCACTCTGAAGAATTAATTTTTTCGTTGAATAACATTGTCCATCGTCTTTGCCTTGAAAAATGGAATCTAAAAACATCTACTTTTTGCTAAATTATTTTGAAATTTTTCGAAAAAAATTTTGTCAAAATGTTTTTGGAAGCAATGTTGAGTGTACATGGAAACTCAACATACACTAATGCATCATTTTTCAAACGATCATAACTAATTTTTGTATTAAGCTTTTCTCAATGTAGTATAGTGCATTCGATGCGGATTTTTAAGCTGCGTCTATCTGTGTTATCAGATTTGCGCTAGCTTAAAAATGCACCGAGATATCAACTGATATAAGTTCACACTTATATCCTCGATTTTCACCCTGAAGAATTAATTTTTTCGTTGAATAACATTGTCCATCGTCTTTGCCTTGAAAAATGGAATCTAAAAACATCTACTTTTTGCTAAATTATTTTGAAATTTTTCGAAAAAATTTTTGTCAAAATGTTTTTGGAAGCAATGTTGAGTGTACATGGAAACTCAACATACACTAATGCATCATTTTTCAAACGATCATAACTAATTTTTGTATTAAGCTTTTCTCAGTGTAGTATAGTGCATTCGATGCGGATTTTTAAGCTGCGTCGATCTGTGTTATCAGATTTGCGCTAGCTTAAAAATGCACCGAGATATCAACTGATATAAGTTTACACTTATATCCTCGATTTTCACCCTGAAGAATTAATTTTTTCGTTGAATAACATCGTCCATCGTCTTTGCCTTGAAAAATGAAATCTAAAAACATCTACTTTTTGCTAAATTATTTTGAAATTTTTCGAAAAAATTTTTGTCAAAATGTTTTTGGAAGCAATGTTGAGTGTACGTGGAAACTCAACATACACTAATGCATCATTTTTCAAACGATTATAACTAATTTTTGTATTAAGCTTTTCTCAATGTAGTATAGTGCATTCGATGCGGATTTTTAAGCTGCGTCGATCTGTGTTATCAGATTTGCGCTAGCTTAAAAATTCACCGAGATATCAACTGATATAAGTTCACACTTATATCCTCGATTTTCACCCTGAAGAATTAATTTTTTCGTTGAATAACATTGTCCATCGTCTTTGCCTTGAAAAATGGAATCTAAAAACATCTACTTTTTGCTAAATTATTTTGAAATTTTTCGAAAAAATTTTTGTCAAAATGTTTTTGGAAGCAATGTTGAGTGTACATGGAAACTCAACATACACTAATGCATCATTTTTCAAACGATTATAACTAATTTTTGTATTAAGCTTTTCTCAATGTAGTATAGTGCATTCGATGCGGATTTTTAAGCTGCGTCGATCTGTGTTATCAGATTTGCGCTAGCTTAAAAATGCACCGAGATATCAACTGATATAAGTTCACACTTATATCCTCGATTTTCACCCTGAAGAATTAATTTTTTCGTTGAATAACATTGTCCATCGTCTTTGCCTTGAAAAATGGAATCTAAAAACATCTACTTTTTGCTAAATTATTTTGAAATTTTTCGAAAAAATTTTTGTCAAAATGTTTTTGGAAGCAATGTTGAGTGTACATGGAAACTCAACATACACTAATGCATCATTTTTCAAACGATTATAACTAATTTTTGTATTAAGCTTTTCTCAATGTAGTATAGTGCATTCGATGCGGATTTTTAAGCTGCGTCGATCTGTGTTATCAGATTTGCGCTAGCTTAAAAATGCACCGAGATATCAACTGATATAAGTTCACACTTATATCCTCGATTTTCACCCTGAAGAATTAATTTTTTCGTTGAATAACATTGTCCATCGTCTTTGCCTTGAAAAATGGAATCTAAAAACATCTACTTTTTGCTAAATTATTTTGAAATTTTTCGAAAAAATTTTTGTCAAAATGTTTTTGGAAGCAATGTTGAGTGTACATGGAAACTCAACATACACTAATGCATCATTTTTCAAACGATTATAACTAATTTTTGTATTAAGCTTTTCTCAATGTAGTATAGTGCATTCGATGCGGATTTTAAGCTGCGTCGATCTGTGTTATCAGATTTGCGCTAGCTTAAAAATGCACCGAGATATCAACTGATATAAGTTCACACTTATATCCTCGATTTTCACTCTGAAGAATTAATTTTTTCGTTGAATAACATTGTCCATCGTCTTTGCCTTGAAAAATGGAATCTAAAAACATCTACTTTTTGCTAAATTATTTTGAAATTTTTCGAAAAAAATTTTGTCAAAATGTTTTTGGAAGCAATGTTGAGTGTACATGGAAACTCAACATACACTAATGCATCATTTTTCAAACGATCATAACTAATTTTTGTATTAAGCTTTTCTCAATGTAGTATAGTGCATTCGATGCGGATTTTTAAGCTGCGTCGATCTGTGTTATCAGATTTGCGCTAGCTTAAAAATGCACCGAGATATCAACTGATATAAGTTCACACTTATATCCTCGATTTTCACCCTGAAGAATTAATTTTTTCGTTGAATAACATTGTCCATCGTCTTTGCCTTGAAAAATGGAATCTAAAAACATCTACTTTTTGCTAAATTATTTTGAAATTTTTCGAAAAAATTTTTGTCAAAATGTTTTTGGAAGCAATGTTGAGTGTACATGGAAACTCAACATACACTAATGCATCATTTTTCAAACGATCATAACTAATTTTTGTATTAAGCTTTTCTCAGTGTAGTATAGTGCATTCGATGCGGATTTTTAAGCTGCGTCGATCTGTGTTATCAGATTTGCGCTAGCTTAAAAATGCACCGAGATATCAACTGATATAAGTTTACACTTATATCCTCGATTTTCACCCTGAAGAATTAATTTTTTCGTTGAATAACATCGTCCATCGTCTTTGCCTTGAAAAATGGAATCTAAAAACATCTACTTTTTGCTAAATTATTTTGAAATTTTTCGAAAAAATTTTTGTCAAAATGTTTTTGGAAGCAATGTTGAGTGTACGTGGAAACTCAACATACACTAATGCATCATTTTTCAAACGATCATAACTAATTTTTGTATTAAGCTTTTCTCAATGTAGTATAGTGCATTCGATGCGGATTTTTAAGCTGCGTCGATCTGTGTTATCAGATTTGCGCTAGCTTAAAAATGCACCGAGATATCAACTGATATAAGTTCACACTTATATCCTCGATTTTCACCCTGAAGAATTAATTTTTTCGTTGAATAACATCGTCCATCGTCTTTGCCTTGAAAAATGGAATCTAAAAACATCTACTTTTCGCTAAATTATTTTGAAATTTTTCGAAAAAATTTTTGTCAAAATGTTTTTGGAAGCAATGTTGAGTGTACGTGGAAACTCAACATACACTAATGCATCATTTTTCAAACGATCATAACTAATTTTTGTATTAAGCTTTTCTCAATGTAGTATAGTGCATTCGATGCGGATTTTTAAGCTGCGTCGATCTGTGTTATCAGATTTGCGCTAGCTTAAAAATGCACCGAGATATCAACTGATATAAGTTCACACTTATATCCTCGATTTTCACCCTGAAGAATTAATTTTTTCGTTGAATAACATCGTCCATCGTCTTTGCCTTGAAAAATGGAATTTAAAAACATCTACTTTTCGCTAAATTATTTTGAAATTTTTCGAAAAAATTTTTGTCAAAATGTTTTTGGAAGCAATGTTGAGTGTACATGGAAACTCAACATACACTAATGCATCATTTTTCAAACGATTATAACTAATTTTTGTATTAAGCTTTTCTCAATGTAGTATAGTGCATTCGATGCGGATTTTTAAGCTGCGTCGATCTGTGTTATCAGATTTGCGCTAGCTTAAAAATGCACCGAGATATCAACTGATATAAGTTTACACTTATATCCTCGATTTTCACCCTGAAGAATTAATTTTTTCGTTGAATAACATCGTCCATCGTCTTTGCCTTGAAAAATGAAATCTAAAAACATCTACTTTTTGCTAAATTATTTTGAAATTTTTCGAAAAAATTTTTGTCAAAATGTTTTTGGAAGCAATGTTGAGTGTACGTGGAAACTCAACATACACTAATGCATCATTTTTCAAACGATCATAACTAATTTTTGTATTAAGCTTTTCTCAATGTAGTATAGTGCATTCGATGCGGATTTTTAAGCTGCGTCGATCTGTGTTATCAGATTTGCGCTAGCTTAAAAATGCACCGAGATATCAACTGATATAAGTTCACACTTATATCCTCGATTTTCACCCTGAAGAATTAATTTTTTCGTTGAATAACATCGTCCATCGTCTTTGCCTTGAAAAATGGAATCTAAAAACATCTACTTTTTGCTAAATTATTTTGAATTTTTTCGAAAAAATTTTTGTCAAAATGTTTTTGGAAGCAATGTTGAGTGTACATGGAAACTCAACATACACTAATGCATCATTTTTCAAACGATCATAACTAATTTTTGTATTAAGCTTTTCTCAATGTAGTATAGTGCATTCGATGCGGATTTTTAAGCTGCGTCGATCTGTGTTATCAGATTTGCGCTAGCTTAAAAATGCACCGAGATATCAACTGATATAAGTTCACACTTATATCCTCGATTTTCACCCTGAAGAATTAATTTTTTCGTTGAATAACATCGTCCATCGTCTTTGCCTTGAAAAATGGAATCTAAAAACATCTACTTTTTGCTAAATTATTTTGAAATTTTTCGAAAAAATTTTTGTCAAAATGTTTTTGGAAGCAATGTTGAGTGTACATGGAAACTCAACATACACTAATGCATCATTTTTCAAACGATCATAACTAATTTTTGTATTAAGCTTTTCTCAATGTAGTATAGTGCATTCGATGCGGATTTTTAAGCTGCGTCGATCTGTGTTATCAGATTTGCGCTAGCTTAAAAATGCACCGAGATATCAACTGATATAAGTTTACACTTATATCCTCGATTTTCACCCTGAAGAATTAATTTTTTCGTTGAATAACATCGTCCATCGTCTTTGCCTTGAAAAATGAAATCTAAAAACATCTACTTTTTGCTAAATTATTTTGAAATTTTTCGAAAAAATTTTTGTCAAAATGTTTTTGGAAGCAATGTTGAGTGTACGTGGAAACTCAACATACACTAATGCATCATTTTTCAAACGATCATAACTAATTTTTGTATTAAGCTTTTCTCAATGTAGTATAGTGCATTCGATGCGGATTTTTAAGCTGCGTCGATCTGTGTTATCAGATTTGCGCTAGCTTAAAAATGCACCGAGATATCAACTGATATAAGTTCACACTTATATCCTCGATTTTCACCCTGAAGAATTAATTTTTTCGTTGAATAACATCGTCCATCGTCTTTGCCTTGAAAAATGGAATCTAAAAACATCTACTTTTTGCTAAATTATTTTGAATTTTTTCGAAAAAATTTTTGTCAAAATGTTTTTGGAAGCAATGTTGAGTGTACATGGAAACTCAACATACACTAATGCATCATTTTTCAAACGATCATAACTAATTTTTGTATTAAGCTTTTCTCAATGTAGTATAGTGCATTCGATGCGGATTTTTAAGCTGCGTCGATCTGTGTTATCAGATTTGCGCTAGCTTAAAAATGCACCGAGATATCAACTGATATAAGTTCACACTTATATCCTCGATTTTCACCCTGAAGAATTAATTTTTTCGTTGAATAACATCGTCCATCGTCTTTGCCTTGAAAAATGGAATCTAAAAACATCTACTTTTTGCTAAATTATTTTGAAATTTTTCGAAAAAATTTTTGTCAAAATGTTTTTGGAAGCAATGTTGAGTGTACATGGAAACTCAACATACACTAATGCATCATTTTTCAAACGATCATAACTAATTTTTGTATTAAGCTTTTCTCAATGTAGTATAGTGCATTCGATGCGGATTTTTAAGCTGCGTCGATCTGTGTTATCAGATTTGCGCTAGCTTAAAAATGCACCGAGATATCAACTGATATAAGTTTACACTTATATCCTCGATTTTCACCCTGAAGAATTAATTTTTTCGTTGAATAACATCGTCCATCGTCTTTGCCTTGAAAAATGAAATCTAAAAACATCTACTTTTTGCTAAATTATTTTGAAATTTTTCGAAAAAATTTTTGTCAAAATGTTTTTGGAAGCAATGTTGAGTGTACGTGGAAACTCAACATACACTAATGCATCATTTTTCAAACGATCATAACTAATTTTTGTATTAAGCTTTTCTCAATGTAGTATAGTGCATTCGATGCGGATTTTTAAGCTGCGTCGATCTGTGTTATCAGATTTGCGCTAGCTTAGAAATGCACCGAGATATCAACTGATATAAATTTACACTTATATCCTCGATTTTCACCCTGAAGAATTAATTTTTTCGTTGAATAACATCGTCCATCGTCTTTGCCTTGAAAAATGAAATCTAAAAACATCTACTTTTTGCTAAATTATTTTGAAATTTTTCGAAAAAATTTTTGTCAAAATGTTTTTGGAAGCAATGTTGAGTGTACGTGGAAACTCAACATACACTAATGCATCATTTTTCAAACGATCATAACTAATTTTTGAATTAAGCTTTTCTCAATGTAGTATAGTGCATTCGATGCGGATTTTTAAGCTGCGTCGATCTGTGTTATCAGATTTGCGCTAGCTTAAAAATGCACCGAGATATCAACTGATATAAGTTCACACTTATATCCTCGATTTTCACCCTGAAGAATTAATTTTTTCGTTGAATAACATCGTCCATCGTCTTTGCCTTGAAAAATGGAATCTAAAAACATCTACTTTTTGCTAAATTATTTTGAATTTTTTCGAAAAAATTTTTGTCAAAATGTTTTTGGAAGCAATGTTGAGTGTACATGGAAACTCAACATACACTAATGCATCATTTTTCAAACGATCATAACTAATTTTTGTATTAAGCTTTTCTCAATGTAGTATAGTGCATTCGATGCGGATTTTTAAGCTGCGTCGATCTGTGTTATCAGATTTGCGCTAGCTTAAAAATGCACCGAGATATCAACTGATATAAGTTTACACTTATATCCTCGATTTTCACCCTGAAGAATTAATTTTTTCGTTGAATAACATCGTCCATCGTCTTTGCCTTGAAAAATGAAATCTAAAAACATCTACTTTTTGCTAAATTATTTTGAAATTTTTCGAAAAAATTTTTGTCAAAATGTTTTTGGAAGCAATGTTGAGTGTACATGGAAACTCAACATACACTAATGCATCATTTTTCAAACGATCATAACTAATTTTTGTATTAAGCTTTTCTCAATGTAGTATAGTGCATTCGATGCGGATTTTTAAGCTGCGTCGATCTGTGTTATCAGATTTGCGCTAGCTTAAAAATGCACCGAGATATCAACTGATATAAGTTTACACTCATATCCTCGATTTTCACCCTGAAGAATTAATTTTTTCGTTGAATAACATCGTCCATCGTCTTTGCCTTGAAAAATGAAATCTAAAAACATCTACTTTTTGCTAAATTATTTTGAAATTTTTCGAAAAAATTTTTGTCAAAATGTTTTTGGAAGCAA
This sequence comes from Auanema rhodensis, assembly GCA_964057225.1. Lineage (NCBI taxonomy): Eukaryota > Metazoa > Nematoda > Chromadorea > Rhabditida > Rhabditidae > Auanema > Auanema rhodense. The sequence goes on from OZ059895.1 coordinate 2,045,318, forward strand.
TGTTGAGTGTACGTGGAAACTCAACATACACTAATGCATCATTTTTCAAACGATCATAACTAATTTTTGTATTAAGCTTTTCTCAATGTAGTATAGTGCATTCGATGCGGATTTTTAAGCTGCGTCGATCTGTGTTATCAGATTTGCGCTAGCTTAAAAATGCACCGAGATATCAACTGATATAAATTTACGCTTATATCCTCGATTTTCACCCTGAAGAATTAATTTTTTCGTTGAATAACATCGTCCATCGTCTTTGCCTTGAAAAATGAAATCTAAAAACATCTACTTTTTGCTAAATTATTTTGAAATTTTTCGAAAAAATTTTTGTCAAAATGTTTTTGGAAGCAATGTTGAGTGTACGTGGAAACTCAACATACACTAATGCATCATTTTTCAAACGATCATAACTAATTTTTGTATTAAGCTTTTCTCAATGTAGTATAGTGCATTCGATGCGGATTTTTAAGCTGCGTCGATCTGTGTTATCAGATTTGCGCTAGCTTAAAAATGCACCGAGATATCAACTGATATAAGTTCACACTTATATCCTCGATTTTCACCCTGAAGAATTAATTTTTTCGTTGAATAACATCGTCCATCGTCTTTGCCTTGAAAAATGGAATCTAAAAACATCTACTTTTTGCTAAATTATTTTGAATTTTTTCGAAAAAATTTTTGTCAAAATGTTTTTGGAAGCAATGTTGAGTGTACATGGAAACTCAACATACACTAATGCATCATTTTTCAAACGATCATAACTAATTTTTGTATTAAGCTTTTCTCAATGTAGTATAGTGCATTCGATGCGGATTTTTAAGCTGCGTCGATCTGTGTTATCAGATTTGCGCTAGCTTAAAAATGCACCGAGATATCAACTGATATAAGTTCACACTTATATCCTCGATTTTCACCCTGAAGAATTAATTTTTTCGTTGAATAACATCGTCCATCGTCTTTGCCTTGAAAAATGGAATCTAAAAACATCTACTTTTTGCTAAATTATTTTGAAATTTTTCGAAAAAATTTTTGTCAAAATGTTTTTGGAAGCAATGTTGAGTGTACATGGAAACTCAACATACACTAATGCATCATTTTTCAAACGATCATAACTAATTTTTGTATTAAGCTTTTCTCAATGTAGTATAGTGCATTCGATGCAGATTTTTAAGCTGCGTCGATCTGTGTTATCAGATTTGCGCTAGCTTAAAAATGCACCGAGATATCAACTGATATAAGTTTACACTTATATCCTCGATTTTCACCCTGAAGAATTAATTTTTTCGTTGAATAACATCGTCCATCGTCTTTGCCTTGAAAAATGAAATCTAAAAACATCTACTTTTTGCTAAATTATTTTGAAATTTTTCGAAAAAATTTTTGTCAAAATGTTTTTGGAAGCAATGTTGAGTGTACGTGGAAACTCAACATACACTAATGCATCATTTTTCAAACGATCATAACTAATTTTTGTATTAAGCTTTTCTCAATGTAGTATAGTGCATTCGATGCGGATTTTTAAGCTGCGTCGATCTGTGTTATCAGATTTGCGCTAGCTTAAAAATGCACCGAGATATCAACTGATATAAGTTCACACTTATATCCTCGATTTTCACCCTGAAGAATTAATTTTTTCGTTGAATAACATCGTCCATCGTCTTTGCCTTGAAAAATGGAATCTAAAAACATCTACTTTTTGCTAAATTATTTTGAATTTTTTCGAAAAAATTTTTGTCAAAATGTTTTTGGAAGCAATGTTGAGTGTACGTGGAAACTCAACATACACTAATGCATCATTTTTCAAACGATCATAACTAATTTTTGTATTAAGCTTTTCTCAATGTAGTATAGTGCATTCGATGCGGATTTTTAAGCTGCGTCGATCTGTGTTATCAGATTTGCGCTAGCTTAAAAATGCACCGAGATATCAACTGATATAAGTTTACACTTATATCCTCGATTTTCACCCTGAAGAATTAATTTTTTTGTTGAATAACATCGTCCATCGTCTTTGCCTTGAAAAATGAAATCTAAAAACATCTACTTTTTGCTAAATTATTTTGAAATTTTTCGAAAAAATTTTTGTCAAAATGTTTTTGGAAGCAATGTTGAGTGTACGTGGAAACTCAACATACACTAATGCATCATTTTTCAAACGATCATAACTAATTTTTGTATTAAGCTTTTCTCAATGTAGTATAGTGCATTCGATGCGGATTTTTAAGCTGCGTCGATCTGTGTTATCAGATTTGCGCTAGCTTAAAAATGCACCGAGATATCAACTGATATAAGTTCACACTTATATCCTCGATTTTCACCCTGAAGAATTAATTTTTTCGTTGAATAACATCGTCCATCGTCTTTGCCTTGAAAAATGGAATCTAAAAACATCTACTTTTTGCTAAATTATTTTGAATTTTTTCGAAAAAATTTTTGTCAAAATGTTTTTGGAAGCAATGTTGAGTGTACGTGGAAACTCAACATACACTAATGCATCATTTTTCAAACGATCATAACTAATTTTTGTATTAAGCTTTTCTCAATGTAGTATAGTGCATTCGATGCGGATTTTTAAGCTGCGTCGATCTGTGTTATCAGATTTGCGCTAGCTTAAAAATGCACCGAGATATCAACTGATATAAGTTCACACTTATATCCTCGATTTTCACCCTGAAGAATTAATTTTTTCGTTGAATAACATCGTCCATCGTCTTTGCCTTGAAAAATGGAATCTAAAAACATCTACTTTTTGCTAAATTATTTTGAATTTTTTCGAAAAAATTTTTGTCAAAATGTTTTTGGAAGCAATGTTGAGTGTACATGGAAACTCAACATACACTAATGCATCATTTTTCAAACGATCATAACCAATTTTTGTATTAAGCTTTTCTCAATGTAGTATAGTGCATTCGATGCGGATTTTTAAGCTGCGTCGATCTGTGTTATCAGATTTGCGCTAGCTTAAAAATGCACCGAGATATCAACTGATATAAGTTCACACTTATATCCTCGATTTTCACCCTGAAGAATTAATTTTTTCGTTGAATAACATCGTCCATCGTCTTTGCCTTGAAAAATGGAATCTAAAAACATCTACTTTTTGCTAAATTATTTTGAATTTTTTCGAAAAAATTTTTGTCAAAATGTTTTTGGAAGCAATGTTGAGTGTACATGGAAACTCAACATACACTAATGCATCATTTTTCAAACGATCATAACTAATTTTTGTATTAAGCTTTTCTCAATGTAGTATAGTGCATTCGATGCGGATTTTTAAGCTGCGTCGATCTGTGTTATCAGATTTGCGCTAGCTTAAAAATGCACCGAGATATCAACTGATATAAGTTCACACTTATATCCTCGATTTTCACCCTGAAGAATTAATTTTTTCGTTGAATAACATCGTCCATCGTCTTTGCCTTGAAAAATGGAATCTAAAAACATCTACTTTTCGCTAAATTATTTTGAAATTTTTCGAAAAAATTTTTGTCAAAATGTTTTTGGAAGCAATGTTGAGTGTACATGGAAACTCAACATACACTAATGCATCATTTTTCAAACGATTATAACTAATTTTTGAATTAAGCTTTTCTCAATGTAGTATAGTGCATTCGATGCGGATTTTTAAGCTGCGTCGATCTGTGTTATCAGATTTGCGCTAGCTTAAAAATGCACCGAGATATCAACTGATATAAGTTCACACTTATATCCTCGATTTTCACCCTGAAGAATTAATTTTTTCGTTGAATAACATTGTCCATCGTCTTTGCCTTGAAAAATGGAATCTAAAAACATCTACTTTTTGCTAAATTATTTTGAAATTTTTTGAAAAAATTTTTGTCAAAATGTTTTTGGAAGCAATGTTGAGTGTACATGGAAACTCAACATACACTAATGCATCATTTTTCAAACGATCATAACTAATTTTTGTATTAAGCTTTTCTCAATGTAGTATAGTGCATTCGATGCGGATTTTTAAGCTGCGTCGATCTGTGTTATCAGATTTGCGCTAGCTTAAAAATGCACCGAGATATCAACTGATATAAGTTCACACTTATATCCTCGATTTTCACCCTGAAGAATTAATTTTTTCGTTGAATAACATCGTCCATCGTCTTTGCCTTGAAAAATGGAATCTAAAAACATCTACTTTTTGCTAAATTATTTTGAAATTTTTCGAAAAAATTTTTGTCAAAATGTTTTTGGAAGCAATGTTGAGTGTACATGGAAACTCAACATACACTAATGCATCATTTTTCAAACGATCATAACTAATTTTTGTATTAAGCTTTTCTCAATGTAGTATAGTGCATTCGATGCGGATTTTTAAGCTGCGTCGATCTGTGTTATCAGATTTGCGCTAGCTTAAAAATGCACCGAGATATCAACTGATATAAGTTTACACTTATATCCTCGATTTTCACCCTGAAGAATTAATTTTTTCGTTGAATAACATCGTCCATCGTCTTTGCCTTGAAAAATGAAATCTAAAAACATCTACTTTTTGCTAAATTATTTTGAAATTTTTCGAAAAAATTTTTGTCAAAATGTTTTTGGAAGCAATGTTGAGTGTACGTGGAAACTCAACATACACTAATGCATCATTTTTCAAACGATCATAACTAATTTTTGTATTAAGCTTTTCTCAATGTAGTATAGTGCATTCGATGCGGATTTTTAAGCTGCGTCGATCTGTGTTATCAGATTTGCGCTAGCTTAAAAATGCACCGAGATATCAACTGATATAAGTTCACACTTATATCCTCGATTTTCACCCTGAAGAATTAATTTTTTCGTTGAATAACATCGTCCATCGTCTTTGCCTTGAAAAATGGAATCTAAAAACATCTACTTTTTGCTAAATTATTTTGAATTTTTTCGAAAAAATTTTTGTCAAAATGTTTTTGGAAGCAATGTTGAGTGTACGTGGAAACTCAACATACACTAATGCATCATTTTTCAAACGATCATAACTAATTTTTGTATTAAGCTTTTCTCAATGTAGTATAGTGCATTCGATGCGGATTTTTAAGCTGCGTCGATCTGTGTTATCAGATTTGCGCTAGCTTAAAAATGCACCGAGATATCAACTGATATAAGTTCACACTTATATCCTCGATTTTCACCCTGAAGAATTAATTTTTTCGTTGAATAACATCGTCCATCGTCTTTGCCTTGAAAAATGGAATCTAAAAACATCTACTTTTCGCTAAATTATTTTGAAATTTTTCGAAAAAATTTTTGTCAAAATGTTTTTGGAAGCAATGTTGAGTGTACATGGAAACTCAACATACACTAATGCATCATTTTTCAAACGATTATAACTAATTTTTGTATTAAGCTTTTCTCAATGTAGTATAGTGCATTCGATGCGGATTTTTAAGCTGCGTCGATCTGTGTTATCAGATTTGCGCTAGCTTAAAAATGCACCGAGATATCAACTGATATAAGTTCACACTTATATCCTCGATTTTCACCCTGAAGAATTAATTTTTTCGTTGAATAACATTGTCCATCGTCTTTGCCTTGAAAAATGGAATCTAAAAACATCTACTTTTTGCTAAATTATTTTGAAATTTTTCGAAAAAATTTTTGTCAAAATGTTTTTGGAAGCAATGTTGAGTGTACATGGAAACTCAACATACACTAATGCATCATTTTTCAAACGATCATAACTAATTTTTGTATTAAGCTTTTCTCAATGTAGTATAGTGCATTCGATGCGGATTTTTAAGCTGCGTCGATCTGTGTTATCAGATTTGCGCTAGCTTAAAAATGCACCGAGATATCAACTGATATAAGTTCACACTTATATCCTCGATTTTCACCCTGAAGAATTAATTTTTTCGTTGAATAACATCGTCCATCGTCTTTGCCTTGAAAAATGGAATCTAAAAACATCTACTTTTTGCTAAATTATTTTGAAATTTTTCGAAAAAATTTTTGTCAAAATGTTTTTGGAAGCAATGTTGAGTGTACATGGAAACTCAACATACACTAATGCATCATTTTTCAAACGATCATAACTAATTTTTGTATTAAGCTTTTCTCAATGTAGTATAGTGCATTCGATGCGGATTTTTAAGCTGCGTCGATCTGTGTTATCAGATTTGCGCTAGCTTAAAAATGCACCGAGATATCAACTGATATAAGTTCACACTTATATCCTCGATTTTCACCCTGAAGAATTAATTTTTTCGTTGAATAACATCGTCCATCGTCTTTGCCTTGAAAAATGGAATCTGAAAACATCTACTTTTTGCTAAATTATTTTGAAATTTTTCGAAAAAAGTTTTGTCAAAATGTTTTTGGAAGCAATGTTGAGTGTACATGGAAACTCAACATACACTAATGCATCATTTTTCAAACGATTATAACTAATTTTTGTATTAAGCTTTTCTCAATGTAGTATAGTGCATTCGATGCGGATTTTTAAGCTGCGTCGATCTGTGTTATCAGATTTGCGCTAGCTTAAAAATGCACCGAGATATCAACTGATATAAGTTCACACTTATATCCTCGATTTTCACCCTGAAGAATTAATTTTTTCGTTGAATAACATTGTCCATCGTCTTTGCCTTGAAAAATGGAATCTAAAAACATCTACTTTTTGCTAAATTATTTTGAAATTTTTCGAAAAAATTTTTGTGAAAATGTTTTTGGAAGCAATGTTGAGTGTACATGGAAACTCAACATACACTAATGCATCATTTTTCAAACGATCATAACTAATTTTTGTATTAAGCTTTTCTCAATGTAGTATAGTGCATTCGATGCGGATTTTTAAGCTGCGTCGATCTGTGTTATCAGATTTGCGCTAGCTTAAAAATGCACCGAGATATCAACTGATATAAGTTCACACTTATATCCTCGATTTTCACCCTGAAGAATTAATTTTTTCGTTGAATAACATCGTCCATCGTCTTTGCCTTGAAAAATGGAATCTAAAAACATCTACTTCTTGCTAAATTATTTTGAAATTTTTCGAAAAAATTTTTGTCAAAATGTTTTTGGAAGCAATGTTGAGTGTACGTGGAAACTCAACATACACTAATGCATCATTTTTCAAACGATCATAACTAATTTTTGTGTTAAGCTTTTCTCAATGTAGTATAGTGCATTCGATGCGGATTTTTAAGCTGCGTCGATCTGTGTTATCAGATTTGCGCTAGCTTAAAAATGCACCGAGATATCAACTGATATAAGTTCACACTTATATCCTCGATTTTCACCCTGAAGATTTAATTTTTTCGTTGAATAACATCGTCCATCGTCTTTGCCTTGAAAAATGGAATCTAAAAACATCTACTTTTTGCTAAATTATTTTGAAATTTTTCGAAAAAATTTTTGTCAAAATGTTTTTGGAAGCAATGTTGAGTGTACATGGAAACTCAACATACACTAATGCATCATTTTTCAAACGATTATAACTAATTTTTGTATTAAGCTTTTCTCAATGTAGTATAGTGCATTCGATGCGGATTTTTAAGCTGCGTCGATCTGTGTTATCAGATTTGCGCTAGCTTAAAAATGCACCGAGATATCAACTGATATAAGTTCACACATATATCCTCGATTTTCACCCTGAAGAATTAATTTTTTCGTTGAATAACATTGTCCATCGTCTTTGCCTTGAAAAATGGAATCTAAAAACATCTACTTTTTGCTAAATTATTTTGAAATTTTTCGAAAAAAATTTTGTCAAAATGTTTTTGGAAGCAATGTTGAGTGTACATGGAAACTCAACATACACTAATGCATCATTTTTCAAACGATCATAACTAATTTTTGTATTAAGCTTTTCTCAATGCAGTATAGTGCATTCGATGCGGATTTTTAAGCTGCGTCGATCTGTGTTATCAGATTTGCGCTAGCTTAAAAATGCACCGAGATATCAACTGATATAAGTTCACACTTATATCCTCGATTTTCACCCTGAAGAATTAATTTTTTCGTTGAATAACATTGTCCATCGTCTTTGCCTTGAAAAATGGAATCTAAAAACATCTACTTTTTGCTAAATTATTTCGAAATTTTTCGAAAAAATTTTTGTGAAAATGTTTTTGGAAGCAATGTTGAGTGTACATGGAAACTCAACATACACTAATGCATCATTTTTCAAACGATCATAACTAATTTTTGTATTAAGCTTTTCTCAATGTAGTATAGTGCATTCGATGCGGATTTTTAAGCTGCGTCGATCTGTGTTATCAGATTTGCGCTAGCTTAAAAATGCACCGAGATATCAACTGATATAAGTTCACACTTATATCCTCGATTTTCACCCTGAAGAATTAATTTTTTCGTTGAATAACATCGTCCATCGTCTTTGCCTTGAAAAATGGAATCTAAAAACATCTACTTCTTGCTAAATTATTTTGAAATTTTTCGAAAAAATTTTTGTCAAAATGTTTTTGGAAGCAATGTTGAGTGTACGTGGAAACTCAACATACACTAATGCATCATTTTTCAAACGATCATAACTAATTTTTGTGTTAAGCTTTTCTCAATGTAGTATAGTGCATTCGATGCGGATTTTTAAGCTGCGTCGATCTGTGTTATCAGATTTGCGCTAGCTTAAAAATGCACCGAGATATCAACTGATATAAGTTCACACTTATATCCTCGATTTTCACCCTGAAGATTTAATTTTTTCGTTGAATAACATCGTCCATCGTCTTTGCCTTGAAAAATGGAATCTAAAAACATCTACTTTTTGCTAAATTATTTTGAAATTTTTCGAAAAAATTTTTGTCAAAATGTTTTTGGAAGCAATGTTGAGTGTACATGGAAACTCAACATACACTAATGCATCATTTTTCAAACGATTATAACTAATTTTTGTATTAAGCTTTTCTCAATGTAGTATAGTGCATTCGATGCGGATTTTTAAGCTGCGTCGATCTGTGTTATCAGATTTGCGCTAGCTTAAAAATGCACCGAGATATCAACTGATATAAGTTCACACATATATCCTCGATTTTCACCCTGAAGAATTAATTTTTTCGTTGAATAACATTGTCCATCGTCTTTGCCTTGAAAAATGGAATCTAAAAACATCTACTTTTTGCTAAATTATTTTGAAATTTTTCGAAAAAAATTTTGTCAAAATGTTTTTGGAAGCAATGTTGAGTGTACATGGAAACTCAACATACACTAATGCATCATTTTTCAAACGATCATAACTAATTTTTGTATTAAGCTTTTCTCAATGCAGTATAGTGCATTCGATGCGGATTTTTAAGCTGCGTCGATCTGTGTTATCAGATTTGCGCTAGCTTAAAAATGCACCGAGATATCAACTGATATAAGTTCACACTTATATCCTCGATTTTCACCCTGAAGAATTAATTTTTTCGTTGAATAACATCGTCCATCGTCTTTGCCTTGAAAAATGGAATCTAAAAACATCTACTTTTTGCTAAATTATTTCGAAATTTTTTGAAAAAATTTTTGTCAAAATGTTTTTGGAAGCAATGTTGAGTGTACATGGAAACTCAACATACACTAATGCATCATTTTTCAAACGATCATAACTAATTTTTGTATTAAGCTTTTCTCAATGTAGTATAGTGCATTCGATGCGGATTTTTAAGCTGCGTCGATCTGTGTTATCAGATTTGCGCTAGCTTAAAAATGCACCGAGATATCAACTGATATAAGTTCACACTTATATCCTCGATTTTCACCCTGAAGAATTAATTTTTTCGTTGAATAACATCGTCCATCGTCTTTGCCTTGAAAAATGGAATCTAAAAACATCTACTTTTTGCTAAATTATTTCGAAATTTTTCGAAAAAATTTTTGTCAAAATGTTTTTGGAAGCAATGTTGAGTGTACATGGAAACTCAACATACACTAATGCATCATTTTTCAAACGATCATAACTAATTTTTGTATTAAGCTTTTCTCAATGTAGTATAGTGCATTCGATGCGGATTTTTAAGCTGCGTCGATCTGTGTTATCAGATTTGCGCTAGCTTAAAAATGCACCGAGATATCAACTGATATAAGTTCACACTTATATCCTCGATTTTCACCCTGAAGAATTAATTTTTTCGTTGAATAACATCGTCCATCGTCTTTGCCTTGAAAAATGGAATCTAAAAACATCTACTTTTTGCTAAATTATTTTGAATTTTTTCGAAAAAATTTTTGTCAAAATGTTTTTGGAAGCAATGTTGAGTGTACGTGGAAACTCAACATACACTAATGCATCATTTTTCAAACGATCATAACTAATTTTTGTATTAAGCTTTTCTCAATGTAGTATAGTGCATTCGATGCGGATTTTTAAGCTGCGTCGATCTGTGTTATCAGATTTGCGCTAGCTTAAAAATGCACCGAGATATCAACTGATATAAGTTCACACTTATATCCTCAATTTTCACCCTGAAGAATTAATTTTTTCGTTGAATAACATCGTCCATCGTCTTTGCCTTGAAAAATGGAATCTAAAAACATCTACTTTTCGCTAAATTATTTTGAAATTTTTCGAAAAAATTTTTGTCAAAATGTTTTTGGAAGCAATGTTGAGTGTACATGGAAACTCAACATACACTAATGCATCATTTTTCAAACGATTATAACTAATTTTTGTATTAAGCTTTTCTCAATGTAGTATAGTGCATTCGATGCGGATTTTTAAGCTGCGTCGATCTGTGTTATCAGATTTGCGCTAGCTTAAAAATGCACCGAGATATCAACTGATATAAGTTCACACTTATATCCTCGATTTTCACCCTGAAGAATTAATTTTTTCGTTGAATAACATTGTCCATCGTCTTTGCCTTGAAAAATGGAATCTAAAAACATCTACTTTTTGCTAAATTATTTTGAAATTTTTCGAAAAAATTTTTGTCAAAATGTTTTTGGAAGCAATGTTGAGTGTACATGGAAACTCAACATACACTAATGCATCATTTTTCAAACGATCATAACTAATTTTTGTATTAAGCTTTTCTCAATGTAGTATAGTGCATTCGATGCGGATTTTTAAGCTGCGTCGATCTGTGTTATCAGATTTGCGCTAGCTTAAAAATGCACCGAGATATCAACTGATATAAGTTCACACTTATATCCTCGATTTTCACCCTGAAGAATTAATTTTTTCGTTGAATAACATCGTCCATCGTCTTTGCCTTGAAAAATGGAATCTAAAAACATCTACTTTTTGCTAAATTATTTTGAAATTTTTCGAAAAAATTTTTGTCAAAATGTTTTTGGAAGCAATGTTGAGTGTACATGGAAACTCAACATACACTAATGCATCATTTTTCAAACGATCATAACTAATTTTTGTATTAAGCTTTTCTCAATGTAGTATAGTGCATTCGATGCGGATTTTTAAGCTGCGTCGATCTGTGTTATCAGATTTGCGCTAGCTTAAAAATGCACCGAGATATCAACTGATATAAGTTCACACTTATATCCTCGATTTTCACCCTGAAGAATTAATTTTTTCGTTGAATAACATCGTCCATCGTCTTTGCCTTGAAAAATGGAATCTAAAAACATCTACTTTTTGCTAAATTATTTTGAAATTTTTCGAAAAAAGTTTTGTCAAAATGTTTTTGGAAGCAATGTTGAGTGTACATGGAAACTCAACATACACTAATGCATCATTTTTCAAACGATTATAACTAATTTTTGTATTAAGCTTTTCTCAATGTAGTATAGTGCATTCGATGCGGATTTTTAAGCTGCGTCGATCTGTGTTATCAGATTTGCGCTAGCTTAAAAATGCACCGAGATATCAACTGATATAAGTTCACACTTATATCCTCGATTTTCACCCTGAAGAATTAATTTTTTCGTTGAATAACATTGTCCATCGTCTTTTCCTTGAAAAATGGAATCTAAAAACATCTACTTTTTGCTAAATTATTTTGAAATTTTTCGAAAAAATTTTTGTGAAAATGTTTTTGGAAGCAATGTTGAGTGTACATGGAAACTCAACATACACTAATGCATCATTTTTCAAACGATCATAACTAATTTTTGTATTAAGCTTTTCTCAATGTAGTATAGTGCATTCGATGCGGATTTTTAAGCTGCGTCGATCTGTGTTATCAGATTTGCGCTAGCTTAAAAATGCACCGAGATATCAACTGATATAAGTTCACACTTATATCCTCGATTTTCACCCTGAAGAATTAATTTTTTCGTTGAATAACATCGTCCATCGTCTTTGCCTTGAAAAATGGAATCTAAAAACATCTACTTCTTGCTAAATTATTTTGAAATTTTTCGAAAAAATTTTTGTCAAAATGTTTTTGGAAGCAATGTTGAGTGTACGTGGAAACTCAACATACACTAATGCATCATTTTTCAAACGATCATAACTAATTTTTGTGTTAAGCTTTTCTCAATGTAGTATAGTGCATTCGATGCGGATTTTTAAGCTGCGTCGATCTGTGTTATCAGATTTGCGCTAGCTTAAAAATGCACCGAGATATCAACTGATATAAGTTCACACTTATATCCTCGATTTTCACCCTGAAGAATTAATTTTTTCGTTGAATAACATCGTCCATCGTCTTTGCCTTGAAAAATGGAATCTAAAAACATCTACTTTTTGCTAAATTATTTTGAATTTTTTCGAAAAAATTTTTGTCAAAATGTTTTTGGAAGCAATGTTGAGTGTACGTGGAAACTCAACATACACTAATGCATCATTTTTCAAACGATCATAACTAATTTTTGTATTAAGCTTTTCTCAATGTAGTATAGTGCATTCGATGCGGATTTTTAAGCTGCGTCGATCTGTGTTATCAGATTTGCGCTAGCTTAAAAATGCACCGAGATATCAACTGATATAAGTTCACACTTATATCCTCGATTTTCACCCTGAAGAATTAATTTTTTCGTTGAATAACATCGTCCATCGTCTTTGCCTTGAAAAATGGAATCTAAAAACATCTACTTTTCGCTAAATTATTTTGAAATTTTTCGAAAAAATTTTTGTCAAAATGTTTTTGGAAGCAATGTTGAGTGTACATGGAAACTCAACATACACTAATGCATCATTTTTCAAACGATTATAACTAATTTTTGTATTAAGCTTTTCTCAATGTAGTATAGTGCATTCGATGCGGATTTTTAAGCTGCGTCGATCTGTGTTATCAGATTTGCGCTAGCTTAAAAATGCACCGAGATATCAACTGATATAAGTTCACACTTATATCCTCGATTTTCACCCTGAAGAATTAATTTTTTCGTTGAATAACATTGTCCATCGTCTTTGCCTTGAAAAATGGAATCTAAAAACATCTACTTTTTGCTAAATTATTTTGAAATTTTTCGAAAAAATTTTTGTCAAAATGTTTTTGGAAGCAATGTTGAGTGTACATGGAAACTCAACATACACTAATGCATCATTTTTCAAACGATCATAACTAATTTTTGTATTAAGCTTTTCTCAATGTAGTATAGTGCATTCGATGCGGATTTTTAAGCTGCGTCGATCTGTGTTATCAGATTTGCGCTAGCTTAAAAATGCACCGAGATATCAACTGATATAAGTTCACACTTATATCCTCGATTTTCACCCTGAAGAATTAATTTTTTCGTTGAATAACATCGTCCATCGTCTTTGCCTTGAAAAATGGAATCTAAAAACATCTACTTTTTGCTAAATTATTTTGAAATTTTTCGAAAAAATTTTTGTCAAAATGTTTTTGGAAGCAATGTTGAGTGTACATGGAAACTCAACATACACTAATGCATCATTTTTCAAACGATCATAACTAATTTTTGTATTAAGCTTTTCTCAATGTAGTATAGTGCATTCGATGCGGATTTTTAAGCTGCGTCGATCTGTGTTATCAGATTTGCGCTAGCTTAAAAATGCACCGAGATATCAACTGATATAAGTTCACACTTATATCCTCGATTTTCACCCTGAAGAATTAATTTTTTCGTTGAATAACATCGTCCATCGTCTTTGCCTTGAAAAATGGAATCTAAAAACATCTACTTTTTGCTAAATTATTTTGAAATTTTTCGAAAAAAGTTTTGTCAAAATGTTTTTGGAAGCAATGTTGAGTGTACATGGAAACTCAACATACACTAATGCATCATTTTTCAAACGATTATAACTAATTTTTGTATTAAGCTTTTCTCAATGTAGTATAGTGCATTCGATGCGGATTTTTAAGCTGCGTCGATCTGTGTTATCAGATTTGCGCTAGCTTAAAAATGCACCGAGATATCAACTGATATAAGTTCACACTTATATCCTCGATTTTCACCCTGAAGAATTAATTTTTTCGTTGAATAACATTGTCCATCGTCTTTTCCTTGAAAAATGGAATCTAAAAACATCTACTTTTTGCTAAATTATTTTGAAATTTTTCGAAAAAATTTTTGTGAAAATGTTTTTGGAAGCAATGTTGAGTGTACATGGAAACTCAACATACACTAATGCATCATTTTTCAAACGATCATAACTAATTTTTGTATTAAGCTTTTCTCAATGTAGTATAGTGCATTCGATGCGGATTTTTAAGCTGCGTCGATCTGTGTTATCAGATTTGCGCTAGCTTAAAAATGCACCGAGATATCAACTGATATAAGTTCACACTTATATCCTCGATTTTCACCCTGAAGAATTAATTTTTTCGTTGAATAACATCGTCCATCGTCTTTGCCTTGAAAAATGGAATCTAAAAACATCTACTTCTTGCTAAATTATTTTGAAATTTTTCGAAAAAATTTTTGTCAAAATGTTTTTGGAAGCAATGTTGAGTGTACGTGGAAACTCAACATACACTAATGCATCATTTTTCAAACGATCATAACTAATTTTTGTGTTAAGCTTTTCTCAATGTAGTATAGTGCATTCGATGCGGATTTTTAAGCTGCGTCGATCTGTGTTATCAGATTTGCGCTAGCTTAAAAATGCACCGAGATATCAACTGATATAAGTTCACACTTATATCCTCGATTTTCACCCTGAAGAATTAATTTTTTCGTTGAATAACATCGTCCATCGTCTTTGCCTTGAAAAATGGAATCTAAAAACATCTACTTTTTGCTAAATTATTTTGAAATTTTTCGAAAAAATTTTTGTCAAAATGTTTTTGGAAGCAATGTTGAGTGTACATGGAAACTCAACATACACTAATGCATCATTTTTCAAACGATCATAACTAATTTTTGTATTAAGCTTTTCTCAATGTAGTATAGTGCATTCGATGCGGATTTTTAAGCTGCGTCGATCTGTGTTATCAGATTTGCGCTAGCTTAAAAATGCACCGAGATATCAACTGATATAAGTTCACACTTATATCCTCGATTTTCACCCTGAAGAATTAATTTTTTCGTTGAATAACATCGTCCATCGTCTTTGCCTTGAAAAATGGAATCTAAAAACATCTACTTTTTGCTAAATTATTTTGAAATTTTTCGAAAAAAGTTTTGTCAAAATGTTTTTGGAAGCAATGTTGAGTGTACATGGAAACTCAACATACACTAATGCATCATTTTTCAAACGATTATAACTAATTTTTGTATTAAGCTTTTCTCAATGTAGTATAGTGCATTCGATGCGGATTTTTAAGCTGCGTCGATCTGTGTTATCAGATTTGCGCTAGCTTAAAAATGCACCGAGATATCAACTGATATAAGTTCACACTTATATCCTCGATTTTCACCCTGAAGAATTAATTTTTTCGTTGAATAACATTGTCCATCGTCTTTGCCTTGAAAAATGGAATCTAAAAACATCTACTTTTTGCTAAATTATTTTGAAATTTTTCGAAAAAATTTTTGTGAAAATGTTTTTGGAAGCAATGTTGAGTGTACATGGAAACTCAACATACACTAATGCATCATTTTTCAAACGATCATAACTAATTTTTGTATTAAGCTTTTCTCAATGTAGTATAGTGCATTCGATGCGGATTTTTAAGCTGCGTCGATCTGTGTTATCAGATTTGCGCTAGCTTAAAAATGCACCGAGATATCAACTGATATAAGTTCACACTTATATCCTCGATTTTCACCCTGAAGAATTAATTTTTTCGTTGAATAACATCGTCCATCGTCTTTGCCTTGAAAAATGGAATCTAAAAACATCTACTTCTTGCTAAATTATTTTGAAATTTTTCGAAAAAATTTTTGTCAAAATGTTTTTGGAAGCAATGTTGAGTGTACGTGGAAACTCAACATACACTAATGCATCATTTTTCAAACGATCATAACTAATTTTTGTGTTAAGCTTTTCTCAATGTAGTATAGTGCATTCGATGCGGATTTTTAAGCTGCGTCGATCTGTGTTATCAGATTTGCGCTAGCTTAAAAATGCACCGAGATATCAACTGATATAAGTTCACACTTATATCCTCGATTTTCACCCTGAACAATTAATTTTTTCGTTGAATAACATCGTCCATCGTCTTTGCCTTGAAAAATGGAATCTAAAAACATCTACTTTTTGCTAAATTATTTTGAAATTTTTCGAAAAAAGTTTTGTCAAAATGTTTTTGGAAGCAATGTTGAGTGTACATGGAAACTCAACATACACTAATGCATCATTTTTCAAACGATTATAACTAATTTTTGTATTAAGCTTTTCTCAATGTAGTATAGTGCATTCGATGCGGATTTTTAAGCTGCGTCGATCTGTGTTATCAGATTTGCGCTAGCTTAAAAATGCACCGAGATATCAACTGATATAAGTTCACACTTATATCCTCGATTTTCACCCTGAAGAATTAATTTTTTCGTTGAATAACATTGTCCATCGTCTTTGCCTTGAAAAATGGAATCTAAAAACATCTACTTTTTGCTAAATTATTTTGAAATTTTTCGAAAAAATTTTTGTGAAAATGTTTTTGGAAGCAATGTTGAGTGTACATGGAAACTCAACATACACTAATGCATCATTTTTCAAACGATCATAACTAATTTTTGTATTAAGCTTTTCTCAATGTAGTATAGTGCATTCGATGCGGATTTTTAAGCTGCGTCGATCTGTGTTATCAGATTTGCGCTAGCTTAAAAATGCACCGAGATATCAACTGATATAAGTTCACACTTATATCCTCGATTTTCACCCTGAAGAATTAATTTTTTCGTTGAATAACATCGTCCATCGTCTTTGCCTTGAAAAATGGAATCTAAAAACATCTACTTCTTGCTAAATTATTTTGAAATTTTTCGAAAAAATTTTTGTCAAAATGTTTTTGGAAGCAATGTTGAGTGTACGTGGAAACTCAACATACACTAATGCATCATTTTTCAAACGATCATAACTAATTTTTGTGTTAAGCTTTTCTCAATGTAGTATAGTGCATTCGATGCGGATTTTTAAGCTGCGTCGATCTGTGTTATCAGATTTGCGCTAGCTTAAAAATGCACCGAGATATCAACTGATATAAGTTCACACTTATATCCTCGATTTTCACCCTGAAGATTTAATTTTTTCGTTGAATAACATCGTCCATCGTCTTTGCCTTGAAAAATGGAATCTAAAAACATCTACTTTTTGCTAAATTATTTTGAAATTTTTCGAAAAAATTTTTGTCAAAATGTTTTTGGAAGCAATGTTGAGTGTACATGGAAACTCAACATACACTAATGCATCATTTTTCAAACGATTATAACTAATTTTTGTATTAAGCTTTTCTCAATGTAGTATAGTGCATTCGATGCGGATTTTTAAGCTGCGTCGATCTGTGTTATCAGATTTGCGCTAGCTTAAAAATGCACCGAGATATCAACTGATATAAGTTCACACATATATCCTCGATTTTCACCCTGAAGAATTAATTTTTTCGTTGAATAACATTGTCCATCGTCTTTGCCTTGAAAAATGGAATCTAAAAACATCTACTTTTTGCTAAATTATTTTGAAATTTTTCGAAAAAAATTTTGTCAAAATGTTTTTGGAAGCAATGTTGAGTGTACATGGAAACTCAACATACACTAATGCATCATTTTTCAAACGATCATAACTAATTTTTGTATTAAGCTTTTCTCAATGCAGTATAGTGCATTCGATGCGGATTTTTAAGCTGCGTCGATCTGTGTTATCAGATTTGCGCTAGCTTAAAAATGCACCGAGATATCAACTGATATAAGTTCACACTTATATCCTCGATTTTCACCCTGAAGAATTAATTTTTTCGTTGAATAACATCGTCCATCGTCTTTGCCTTGAAAAATGGAATCTAAAAACATCTACTTTTTGCTAAATTATTTCGAAATTTTTCGAAAAAATTTTTGTCAAAATGTTTTTGGAAGCAATGTTGAGTGTACATGGAAACTCAACATACACTAATGCATCATTTTTCAAACGATCATAACTAATTTTTGTATTAAGCTTTTCTCAATGTAGTATAGTGCATTCGATGCGGATTTTTAAGCTGCGTCGATCTGTGTTATCAGATTTGCGCTAGCTTAAAAATGCACCGAGATATCAACTGATATAAGTTCACACTTATATCCTCGATTTTCACCCTGAAGAATTAATTTTTTCGTTGAATAACATCGTCCATCGTCTTTGCCTTGAAAAATGGAATCTAAAAACATCTACTTTTTGCTAAATTATTTCGAAATTTTTCGAAAAAATTTTTGTCAAAATGTTTTTGGAAGCAATGTTGAGTGTACATGGAAACTCAACATACACTAATGCATCATTTTTCAAACGATCATAACTAATTTTTGTATTAAGCTTTTCTCAATGTAGTATAGTGCATTCGATGCGGATTTTTAAGCTGCGTCGATCTGTGTTATCAGATTTGCGCTAGCTTAAAAATGCACCGAGATATCAACTGATATAAGTTCACACTTATATCCTCGATTTTCACCCTGAAGAATTAATTTTTTCGTTGAATAACATCGTCCATCGTCTTTGCCTTGAAAAATGGAATCTAAAAACATCTACTTTTTGCTAAATTATTTTGAAATTTTTCGAAAAAATTTTTGTCAAAATGTTTTTGGAAGCAATGTTGAGTGTACATGGAAACTCAACATACACTAATGCATCATTTTTCAAACGATTATAACTAATTTTTGTATTAAGCTTTTCTCAATGTAGTATAGTGCATTCGATGCGGATTTTTAAGCTGCGTCGATCTGTGTTATCAGATTTGCGCTAGCTTAAAAATGCACCGAGATATCAACTGATATAAGTTCACACTTATATCCTCGATTTTCACCCTGAAGAATTAATTTTTTCGTTGAATAACATTGTCCATCGTCTTTGCCTTGAAAAATGGAATCTAAAAACATCTACTTTTTGCTAAATTATTTTGAAATTTTTCGAAAAAATTTTTGTCAAAATGTTTTTGGAAGCAATGTTGAGTGTACGTGGAAACTCAACATACACTAATGCATCATTTTTCAAACGATCATAACTAATTTTTGTATTAAGCTTTTCTCAATGTAGTATAGTGCATTCGATGCGGATTTTTAAGCTGCGTCGATCTGTGTTATCAGATTTGCGCTAGCTTAAAAATGCACCGAGATATCAACTGATATAAGTTTACACTTATATCCTCGATTTTCACCCTGAAGAATTAATTTTTTCGTTGAATAACATCGTCCATCGTCTTTGCCTTGAAAAATGGAATCTAAAAACATCTACTTTTTGCTAAATTATTTTGAAATTTTTCGAAAAAATTTTTGTCAAAATGTTTTTGGAAGCAATGTTGAGTGTACGTGGAAACTCAACATACACTAATGCATCATTTTTCAAAAGATCATAACTAATTTTTGTTTTAAGCTTTTCTCAATGTAGTATAGTGCATTCGATGCGGATTTTTAAGCTGCGTCGATCTGTGTTATCAGATTTGCGCTAGCTTAAAAATGCACCGAGATATCAACTGATATAAGTTCACACTTATATCCTCGATTTTCACCCTGAAGAATTAATTTTTTCGTTGAATAACATCATCCATCGTCTTTGCCTTGAAAAACGGAATCTAAAAACATCTACTTTTTGCTAAATTATTTTGAAATTTTTCGAAAAAATTTTTGTCAAAATGTTTTTGGAAGCAATGTTGAGTGTACATGGAACTCAACATACACTAATGCATCATTTTTCAAACGATCATAACTAATTTTTGTATTAAGCGTTTCTCAATGTAGTATAGTGCATTCGATGCGGATTTTTAAGCTGCGTCGATCTGTGTTATCAGATTTGCGCTAGCTTAAAAATGCACCGAGATATCAACTGATATAAGTTCACACTTATATCCTCGATTTTCACCCTGAAGAATTAATTTTTTCGTTGAATAACATCGTCCATCGTCTTTGCCTTGAAAAATGGAATCTAAAAACATCTACTTTTTGCTAAATTATTTTGAAATTTTTCGAAAAAATTTTTGTCAAAATGTTTTTGGAAGCAATGTTGAGTGTACATGAAAACTCAACATACACTAATGCATCATTTTTCAAACGATTATAACTAATTTTTGTATTAAGCTTTTCTCAATGTAGTATAGTGCATTCGATGCGGATTTTTAAGCTGCGTCGATCTGTGTTATCAGATTTGCGCTAGCTTAAAAATGCACCGAGATATCAACTGATATAAGTTCACACTTATATTCTTGATTTTCACCCTGAAGAATTAATTTTTTCGTTGAATAACATTGTCCATCGTCTTTGACTTGAAAAATGAAATCTAAAAACATCTACTTTTTGCTAAATTATTTTGAAATTTTTCGAAAAAATTTTTGTCAAAATGTTTTTGGAAGCAATGTTGAGTGTACATGGAAACTCAACATACACTAATGCATCATTTTTCAAACGATCATAACTAATTTTTGTATTAAGCTTTTCTCAATGTAGTATAGTGCATTCGATGCGGATTTTTAAGCTGCGTCGATCTGTGTTATCAGATTTGCGCTAGCTTAAAAATGCACCGAGATATCAACTGATATAAGTTCACACTTATATCCTCGATTTTCACCCTGAAGAATTAATTTTTTCGTTGAATAACATCGTCCATCGTCTTTGCCTTGAAAAATGGAATCTAAAAACATCTACTTTTTGCTAAATTATTTTGAAATTTTTCGAAAAAATTTTTGTCAAAATGTTTTTGGAAGCAATGTTGAGTGTACATGGAAACTCAACATACACTAATGCATCATTTTTCAAACGATCATAACTAATTTTTGTATTAAGCGTTTCTCAATGTAGTATAGTGCATTCGATGCGGATTTTTAAGCTGCGTCGATCTGTGTTATCAGATTTGCGCTAGCTTAAAAATGCACCGAGATATCAACTGATATAAGTTTACACTTATATCCTCGATTTTCACCCTGAAGAATTAATTTTTTCGTTGAATAACATCGTCCATCGTCTTTGCCTTGAAAAATGGAATCTAAAAACATCTACTTTTTGCTAAATTATTTTGAAATTTTTCGAAAAAATTTTTGTCAAAATGTTTTTGGAAGCAATGTTGAGTGTACGTGGAAACTCAACATACACTAATGCATCATTTTTCAAAAGATCATAACTAATTTTTGTTTTAAGCTTTTCTCAATGTAGTATAGTGCATTCGATGCGGATTTTTAAGCTGCGTCGATCTGTGTTATCAGATTTGCGCTAGCTTAAAAATGCACCGAGATATCAACTGATATAAGTTCACACTTATATCCTCGATTTTCACCCTGAAGAATTAATTTTTTCGTTGAATAACATCATCCATCGTCTTTGCCTTGAAAAACGGAATCTAAAAACATCTACTTTTTGCTAAATTATTTTGAAATTTTTCGAAAAAATTTTTGTCAAAATGTTTTTGGAAGCAATGTTGAGTGTACATGGAACTCAACATACACTAATGCATCATTTTTCAAACGATCATAACTAATTTTTGTATTAAGCGTTTCTCAATGTAGTATAGTGCATTCGATGCGGATTTTTAAGCTGCGTCGATCTGTGTTATCAGATTTGCGCTAGCTTAAAAATGCACCGAGATATCAACTGATATAAGTTCACACTTATATCCTCGATTTTCACCCTGAAGAATTAATTTTTTCGTTGAATAACATCGTCCATCGTCTTTGCCTTGAAAAATGGAATCTAAAAACATCTACTTTTTGCTAAATTATTTTGAAATTTTTCGAAAAAATTTTTGTCAAAATGTTTTTGGAAGCAATGTTGAGTGTACATGAAAACTCAACATACACTAATGCATCATTTTTCAAACGATTATAACTAATTTTTGTATTAAGCTTTTCTCAATGTAGTATAGTGCATTCGATGCGGATTTTTAAGCTGCGTCGATCTGTGTTATCAGATTTGCGCTAGCTTAAAAATGCACCGAGATATCAACTGATATAAGTTCACACTTATATCCTCGATTTTCACCCTGAAGAATTAATTTTTTCGTTGAATAACATCGTCCATCGTCTTTGCCTTGAAAAATGGAATCTAAAAACATCTACTTTTTGCTAAATTATTTTGAAATTTTTCGAAAAAAGTTTTGTCAAAATGTTTTTGGAAGCAATGTTGAGTGTACATGGAAACTCAACATACACTAATGCATCATTTTTCAAACGATTATAACTAATTTTTGTATTAAGCTTTTCTCAATGTAGTATAGTGCATTCGATGCGGATTTTTAAGCTGCGTCGATCTGTGTTATCAGATTTGCGCTAGCTTAAAAATGCACCGAGATATCAACTGATATAAGTTCACACTTATATCCTCGATTTTCACCCTGAAGAATTAATTTTTTCGTTGAATAACATCGTCCATCGTCTTTGCCTTGAAAAATGGAATCTAAAAACATCTACTTTTTGCTAAATTATTTTGAAATTTTTCGAAAAAATTTTTGTCAAAATGTTTTTGGAAGCAATGTTGAGTGTACATGGAAA
Organism: Auanema rhodensis; assembly: GCA_964057225.1. Classification (NCBI taxonomy): domain Eukaryota; kingdom Metazoa; phylum Nematoda; class Chromadorea; order Rhabditida; family Rhabditidae; genus Auanema; species Auanema rhodense. The sequence goes on from OZ059895.1 coordinate 2,068,150, forward strand.
CTCAACATACACTAATGCATCATTTTTCAAACGATCATAACTAATTTTTGTATTAAGCGTTTCTCAATGTAGTATAGTGCATTCGATGCGGATTTTTAAGCTGCGTCGATCTGTGTTATCAGATTTGCGCTAGCTTAAAAATGCACCGAGATATCAACTGATATAAGTTTACACTTATATCCTCGATTTTCACCCTGAAGAATTAATTTTTTCGTTGAATAACATCGTCCATCGTCTTTGCCTTGAAAAATGGAATCTAAAAACATCTACTTTTTGCTAAATTATTTTGAAATTTTTCGAAAAAATTTTTGTCAAAATGTTTTTGGAAGCAATGTTGAGTGTACGTGGAAACTCAACATACACTAATGCATCATTTTTCAAAAGATCATAACTAATTTTTGTTTTAAGCTTTTCTCAATGTAGTATAGTGCATTCGATGCGGATTTTTAAGCTGCGTCGATCTGTGTTATCAGATTTGCGCTAGCTTAAAAATGCACCGAGATATCAACTGATATAAGTTCACACTTATATCCTCGATTTTCACCCTGAAGAATTAATTTTTTCGTTGAATAACATCATCCATCGTCTTTGCCTTGAAAAACGGAATCTAAAAACATCTACTTTTTGCTAAATTATTTTGAAATTTTTCGAAAAAATTTTTGTCAAAATGTTTTTGGAAGCAATGTTGAGTGTACATGGAACTCAACATACACTAATGCATCATTTTTCAAACGATCATAACTAATTTTTGTATTAAGCGTTTCTCAATGTAGTATAGTGCATTCGATGCGGATTTTTAAGCTGCGTCGATCTGTGTTATCAGATTTGCGCTAGCTTAAAAATGCACCGAGATATCAACTGATATAAGTTCACACTTATATCCTCGATTTTCACCCTGAAGAATTAATTTTTTCGTTGAATAACATCGTCCATCGTCTTTGCCTTGAAAAATGGAATCTAAAAACATCTACTTTTCGCTAAATTATTTTGAAATTTTTCGAAAAAATTTTTGTCAAAATGTTTTTGGAAGCAATGTTGAGTGTACATGGAAACTCAACATACACTAATGCATCATTTTTCAAACGATTATAACTAATTTTTGTATTAAGCTTTTCTCAATGTAGTATAGTGCATTCGATGCGGATTTTTAAGCTGCGTCGATCTGTGTTATCAGATTTGCGCTAGCTTAAAAATGCACCGAGATATCAACTGATATAAGTTCACACTTATATCCTCGATTTTCACCCTGAAGAATTAATTTTTTCGTTGAATAACATTGTCCATCGTCTTTGCCTTGAAAAATGGAATCTAAAAACATCTACTTTTTGCTAAATTATTTTGAAATTTTTCGAAAAAATTTTTGTCAAAATGTTTTTGGAAGCAATGTTGAGTGTACATGGAAACTCAACATACACTAATGCATCATTTTTCAAACGATCATAACTAATTTTTGTATTAAGCTTTTCTCAATGTAGTATAGTGCATTCGATGCGGATTTTTAAGCTGCGTCGATCTGTGTTATCAGATTTGCGCTAGCTTAAAAATGCACCGAGATATCAACTGATATAAGTTCACACTTATATCCTCGATTTTCACCCTGAAGAATTAATTTTTTCGTTGAATAACATCGTCCATCGTCTTTGCCTTGAAAAATGGAATCTAAAAACATCTACTTTTTGCTAAATTATTTTGAAATTTTTCGAAAAAATTTTTGTCAAAATGTTTTTGGAAGCAATGTTGAGTGTACATGGAAACTCAACATACACTAATGCATCATTTTTCAAACGATCATAACTAATTTTTGTATTAAGCTTTTCTCAATGTAGTATAGTGCATTCGATGCGGATTTTTAAGCTGCGTCGATCTGTGTTATCAGATTTGCGCTAGCTTAAAAATGCACCGAGATATCAACTGATATAAGTTCACACTTATATCCTCGATTTTCACCCTGAAGAATTAATTTTTTCGTTGAATAACATCGTCCATCGTCTTTGCCTTGAAAAATGGAATCTAAAAACATCTACTTTTTGCTAAATTATTTTGAAATTTTTCGAAAAAAGTTTTGTCAAAATGTTTTTGGAAGCAATGTTGAGTGTACATGGAAACTCAACATACACTAATGCATCATTTTTCAAACGATTATAACTAATTTTTGTATTAAGCTTTTCTCAATGTAGTATAGTGCATTCGATGCGGATTTTTAAGCTGCGTCGATCTGTGTTATCAGATTTGCGCTAGCTTAAAAATGCACCGAGATATCAACTGATATAAGTTCACACTTATATCCTCGATTTTCACCCTGAAGAATTAATTTTTTCGTTGAATAACATTGTCCATCGTCTTTTCCTTGAAAAATGGAATCTAAAAACATCTACTTTTTGCTAAATTATTTTGAAATTTTTCGAAAAAATTTTTGTGAAAATGTTTTTGGAAGCAATGTTGAGTGTACATGGAAACTCAACATACACTAATGCATCATTTTTCAAACGATCATAACTAATTTTTGTATTAAGCTTTTCTCAATGTAGTATAGTGCATTCGATGCGGATTTTTAAGCTGCGTCGATCTGTGTTATCAGATTTGCGCTAGCTTAAAAATGCACCGAGATATCAACTGATATAAGTTCACACTTATATCCTCGATTTTCACCCTGAAGAATTAATTTTTTCGTTGAATAACATCGTCCATCGTCTTTGCCTTGAAAAATGGAATCTAAAAACATCTACTTCTTGCTAAATTATTTTGAAATTTTTCGAAAAAATTTTTGTCAAAATGTTTTTGGAAGCAATGTTGAGTGTACGTGGAAACTCAACATACACTAATGCATCATTTTTCAAACGATCATAACTAATTTTTGTGTTAAGCTTTTCTCAATGTAGTATAGTGCATTCGATGCGGATTTTTAAGCTGCGTCGATCTGTGTTATCAGATTTGCGCTAGCTTAAAAATGCACCGAGATATCAACTGATATAAGTTCACACTTATATCCTCGATTTTCACCCTGAAGAATTAATTTTTTCGTTGAATAACATCGTCCATCGTCTTTGCCTTGAAAAATGGAATCTAAAAACATCTACTTTTTGCTAAATTATTTTGAAATTTTTCGAAAAAATTTTTGTCAAAATGTTTTTGGAAGCAATGTTGAGTGTACATGGAAACTCAACATACACTAATGCATCATTTTTCAAACGATCATAACTAATTTTTGTATTAAGCTTTTCTCAATGTAGTATAGTGCATTCGATGCGGATTTTTAAGCTGCGTCGATCTGTGTTATCAGATTTGCGCTAGCTTAAAAATGCACCGAGATATCAACTGATATAAGTTCACACTTATATCCTCGATTTTCACCCTGAAGAATTAATTTTTTCGTTGAATAACATCGTCCATCGTCTTTGCCTTGAAAAATGGAATCTAAAAACATCTACTTTTTGCTAAATTATTTTGAAATTTTTCGAAAAAAGTTTTGTCAAAATGTTTTTGGAAGCAATGTTGAGTGTACATGGAAACTCAACATACACTAATGCATCATTTTTCAAACGATTATAACTAATTTTTGTATTAAGCTTTTCTCAATGTAGTATAGTGCATTCGATGCGGATTTTTAAGCTGCGTCGATCTGTGTTATCAGATTTGCGCTAGCTTAAAAATGCACCGAGATATCAACTGATATAAGTTCACACTTATATCCTCGATTTTCACCCTGAAGAATTAATTTTTTCGTTGAATAACATTGTCCATCGTCTTTGCCTTGAAAAATGGAATCTAAAAACATCTACTTTTTGCTAAATTATTTTGAAATTTTTCGAAAAAATTTTTGTGAAAATGTTTTTGGAAGCAATGTTGAGTGTACATGGAAACTCAACATACACTAATGCATCATTTTTCAAACGATCATAACTAATTTTTGTATTAAGCTTTTCTCAATGTAGTATAGTGCATTCGATGCGGATTTTTAAGCTGCGTCGATCTGTGTTATCAGATTTGCGCTAGCTTAAAAATGCACCGAGATATCAACTGATATAAGTTCACACTTATATCCTCGATTTTCACCCTGAAGAATTAATTTTTTCGTTGAATAACATCGTCCATCGTCTTTGCCTTGAAAAATGGAATCTAAAAACATCTACTTCTTGCTAAATTATTTTGAAATTTTTCGAAAAAATTTTTGTCAAAATGTTTTTGGAAGCAATGTTGAGTGTACGTGGAAACTCAACATACACTAATGCATCATTTTTCAAACGATCATAACTAATTTTTGTGTTAAGCTTTTCTCAATGTAGTATAGTGCATTCGATGCGGATTTTTAAGCTGCGTCGATCTGTGTTATCAGATTTGCGCTAGCTTAAAAATGCACCGAGATATCAACTGATATAAGTTCACACTTATATCCTCGATTTTCACCCTGAACAATTAATTTTTTCGTTGAATAACATCGTCCATCGTCTTTGCCTTGAAAAATGGAATCTAAAAACATCTACTTTTTGCTAAATTATTTTGAAATTTTTCGAAAAAAGTTTTGTCAAAATGTTTTTGGAAGCAATGTTGAGTGTACATGGAAACTCAACATACACTAATGCATCATTTTTCAAACGATTATAACTAATTTTTGTATTAAGCTTTTCTCAATGTAGTATAGTGCATTCGATGCGGATTTTTAAGCTGCGTCGATCTGTGTTATCAGATTTGCGCTAGCTTAAAAATGCACCGAGATATCAACTGATATAAGTTCACACTTATATCCTCGATTTTCACCCTGAAGAATTAATTTTTTCGTTGAATAACATTGTCCATCGTCTTTGCCTTGAAAAATGGAATCTAAAAACATCTACTTTTTGCTAAATTATTTTGAAATTTTTCGAAAAAATTTTTGTGAAAATGTTTTTGGAAGCAATGTTGAGTGTACATGGAAACTCAACATACACTAATGCATCATTTTTCAAACGATCATAACTAATTTTTGTATTAAGCTTTTCTCAATGTAGTATAGTGCATTCGATGCGGATTTTTAAGCTGCGTCGATCTGTGTTATCAGATTTGCGCTAGCTTAAAAATGCACCGAGATATCAACTGATATAAGTTCACACTTATATCCTCGATTTTCACCCTGAAGAATTAATTTTTTCGTTGAATAACATCGTCCATCGTCTTTGCCTTGAAAAATGGAATCTAAAAACATCTACTTCTTGCTAAATTATTTTGAAATTTTTCGAAAAAATTTTTGTCAAAATGTTTTTGGAAGCAATGTTGAGTGTACGTGGAAACTCAACATACACTAATGCATCATTTTTCAAACGATCATAACTAATTTTTGTGTTAAGCTTTTCTCAATGTAGTATAGTGCATTCGATGCGGATTTTTAAGCTGCGTCGATCTGTGTTATCAGATTTGCGCTAGCTTAAAAATGCACCGAGATATCAACTGATATAAGTTCACACTTATATCCTCGATTTTCACCCTGAAGATTTAATTTTTTCGTTGAATAACATCGTCCATCGTCTTTGCCTTGAAAAATGGAATCTAAAAACATCTACTTTTTGCTAAATTATTTTGAAATTTTTCGAAAAAATTTTTGTCAAAATGTTTTTGGAAGCAATGTTGAGTGTACATGGAAACTCAACATACACTAATGCATCATTTTTCAAACGATTATAACTAATTTTTGTATTAAGCTTTTCTCAATGTAGTATAGTGCATTCGATGCGGATTTTTAAGCTGCGTCGATCTGTGTTATCAGATTTGCGCTAGCTTAAAAATGCACCGAGATATCAACTGATATAAGTTCACACATATATCCTCGATTTTCACCCTGAAGAATTAATTTTTTCGTTGAATAACATTGTCCATCGTCTTTGCCTTGAAAAATGGAATCTAAAAACATCTACTTTTTGCTAAATTATTTTGAAATTTTTCGAAAAAAATTTTGTCAAAATGTTTTTGGAAGCAATGTTGAGTGTACATGGAAACTCAACATACACTAATGCATCATTTTTCAAACGATCATAACTAATTTTTGTATTAAGCTTTTCTCAATGCAGTATAGTGCATTCGATGCGGATTTTTAAGCTGCGTCGATCTGTGTTATCAGATTTGCGCTAGCTTAAAAATGCACCGAGATATCAACTGATATAAGTTCACACTTATATCCTCGATTTTCACCCTGAAGAATTAATTTTTTCGTTGAATAACATCGTCCATCGTCTTTGCCTTGAAAAATGGAATCTAAAAACATCTACTTTTTGCTAAATTATTTCGAAATTTTTCGAAAAAATTTTTGTCAAAATGTTTTTGGAAGCAATGTTGAGTGTACATGGAAACTCAACATACACTAATGCATCATTTTTCAAACGATCATAACTAATTTTTGTATTAAGCTTTTCTCAATGTAGTATAGTGCATTCGATGCGGATTTTTAAGCTGCGTCGATCTGTGTTATCAGATTTGCGCTAGCTTAAAAATGCACCGAGATATCAACTGATATAAGTTCACACTTATATCCTCGATTTTCACCCTGAAGAATTAATTTTTTCGTTGAATAACATCGTCCATCGTCTTTGCCTTGAAAAATGGAATCTAAAAACATCTACTTTTTGCTAAATTATTTCGAAATTTTTCGAAAAAATTTTTGTCAAAATGTTTTTGGAAGCAATGTTGAGTGTACATGGAAACTCAACATACACTAATGCATCATTTTTCAAACGATCATAACTAATTTTTGTATTAAGCTTTTCTCAATGTAGTATAGTGCATTCGATGCGGATTTTTAAGCTGCGTCGATCTGTGTTATCAGATTTGCGCTAGCTTAAAAATGCACCGAGATATCAACTGATATAAGTTCACACTTATATCCTCGATTTTCACCCTGAAGAATTAATTTTTTCGTTGAATAACATCGTCCATCGTCTTTGCCTTGAAAAATGGAATCTAAAAACATCTACTTTTTGCTAAATTATTTTGAAATTTTTCGAAAAAATTTTTGTCAAAATGTTTTTGGAAGCAATGTTGAGTGTACATGGAAACTCAACATACACTAATGCATCATTTTTCAAACGATTATAACTAATTTTTGTATTAAGCTTTTCTCAATGTAGTATAGTGCATTCGATGCGGATTTTTAAGCTGCGTCGATCTGTGTTATCAGATTTGCGCTAGCTTAAAAATGCACCGAGATATCAACTGATATAAGTTCACACTTATATCCTCGATTTTCACCCTGAAGAATTAATTTTTTCGTTGAATAACATTGTCCATCGTCTTTGCCTTGAAAAATGGAATCTAAAAACATCTACTTTTTGCTAAATTATTTTGAAATTTTTCGAAAAAATTTTTGTCAAAATGTTTTTGGAAGCAATGTTGAGTGTACGTGGAAACTCAACATACACTAATGCATCATTTTTCAAACGATCATAACTAATTTTTGTATTAAGCTTTTCTCAATGTAGTATAGTGCATTCGATGCGGATTTTTAAGCTGCGTCGATCTGTGTTATCAGATTTGCGCTAGCTTAAAAATGCACCGAGATATCAACTGATATAAGTTTACACTTATATCCTCGATTTTCACCCTGAAGAATTAATTTTTTCGTTGAATAACATCGTCCATCGTCTTTGCCTTGAAAAATGGAATCTAAAAACATCTACTTTTTGCTAAATTATTTTGAAATTTTTCGAAAAAATTTTTGTCAAAATGTTTTTGGAAGCAATGTTGAGTGTACGTGGAAACTCAACATACACTAATGCATCATTTTTCAAAAGATCATAACTAATTTTTGTTTTAAGCTTTTCTCAATGTAGTATAGTGCATTCGATGCGGATTTTTAAGCTGCGTCGATCTGTGTTATCAGATTTGCGCTAGCTTAAAAATGCACCGAGATATCAACTGATATAAGTTCACACTTATATCCTCGATTTTCACCCTGAAGAATTAATTTTTTCGTTGAATAACATCATCCATCGTCTTTGCCTTGAAAAACGGAATCTAAAAACATCTACTTTTTGCTAAATTATTTTGAAATTTTTCGAAAAAATTTTTGTCAAAATGTTTTTGGAAGCAATGTTGAGTGTACATGGAACTCAACATACACTAATGCATCATTTTTCAAACGATCATAACTAATTTTTGTATTAAGCGTTTCTCAATGTAGTATAGTGCATTCGATGCGGATTTTTAAGCTGCGTCGATCTGTGTTATCAGATTTGCGCTAGCTTAAAAATGCACCGAGATATCAACTGATATAAGTTCACACTTATATCCTCGATTTTCACCCTGAAGAATTAATTTTTTCGTTGAATAACATCGTCCATCGTCTTTGCCTTGAAAAATGGAATCTAAAAACATCTACTTTTTGCTAAATTATTTTGAAATTTTTCGAAAAAATTTTTGTCAAAATGTTTTTGGAAGCAATGTTGAGTGTACATGAAAACTCAACATACACTAATGCATCATTTTTCAAACGATTATAACTAATTTTTGTATTAAGCTTTTCTCAATGTAGTATAGTGCATTCGATGCGGATTTTTAAGCTGCGTCGATCTGTGTTATCAGATTTGCGCTAGCTTAAAAATGCACCGAGATATCAACTGATATAAGTTCACACTTATATTCTTGATTTTCACCCTGAAGAATTAATTTTTTCGTTGAATAACATTGTCCATCGTCTTTGACTTGAAAAATGAAATCTAAAAACATCTACTTTTTGCTAAATTATTTTGAAATTTTTCGAAAAAATTTTTGTCAAAATGTTTTTGGAAGCAATGTTGAGTGTACATGGAAACTCAACATACACTAATGCATCATTTTTCAAACGATCATAACTAATTTTTGTATTAAGCTTTTCTCAATGTAGTATAGTGCATTCGATGCGGATTTTTAAGCTGCGTCGATCTGTGTTATCAGATTTGCGCTAGCTTAAAAATGCACCGAGATATCAACTGATATAAGTTCACACTTATATCCTCGATTTTCACCCTGAAGAATTAATTTTTTCGTTGAATAACATCGTCCATCGTCTTTGCCTTGAAAAATGGAATCTAAAAACATCTACTTTTTGCTAAATTATTTTGAAATTTTTCGAAAAAATTTTTGTCAAAATGTTTTTGGAAGCAATGTTGAGTGTACATGGAAACTCAACATACACTAATGCATCATTTTTCAAACGATCATAACTAATTTTTGTATTAAGCGTTTCTCAATGTAGTATAGTGCATTCGATGCGGATTTTTAAGCTGCGTCGATCTGTGTTATCAGATTTGCGCTAGCTTAAAAATGCACCGAGATATCAACTGATATAAGTTTACACTTATATCCTCGATTTTCACCCTGAAGAATTAATTTTTTCGTTGAATAACATCGTCCATCGTCTTTGCCTTGAAAAATGGAATCTAAAAACATCTACTTTTTGCTAAATTATTTTGAAATTTTTCGAAAAAATTTTTGTCAAAATGTTTTTGGAAGCAATGTTGAGTGTACGTGGAAACTCAACATACACTAATGCATCATTTTTCAAAAGATCATAACTAATTTTTGTTTTAAGCTTTTCTCAATGTAGTATAGTGCATTCGATGCGGATTTTTAAGCTGCGTCGATCTGTGTTATCAGATTTGCGCTAGCTTAAAAATGCACCGAGATATCAACTGATATAAGTTCACACTTATATCCTCGATTTTCACCCTGAAGAATTAATTTTTTCGTTGAATAACATCATCCATCGTCTTTGCCTTGAAAAACGGAATCTAAAAACATCTACTTTTTGCTAAATTATTTTGAAATTTTTCGAAAAAATTTTTGTCAAAATGTTTTTGGAAGCAATGTTGAGTGTACATGGAACTCAACATACACTAATGCATCATTTTTCAAACGATCATAACTAATTTTTGTATTAAGCGTTTCTCAATGTAGTATAGTGCATTCGATGCGGATTTTTAAGCTGCGTCGATCTGTGTTATCAGATTTGCGCTAGCTTAAAAATGCACCGAGATATCAACTGATATAAGTTCACACTTATATCCTCGATTTTCACCCTGAAGAATTAATTTTTTCGTTGAATAACATCGTCCATCGTCTTTGCCTTGAAAAATGGAATCTAAAAACATCTACTTTTTGCTAAATTATTTTGAAATTTTTCGAAAAAATTTTTGTCAAAATGTTTTTGGAAGCAATGTTGAGTGTACATGAAAACTCAACATACACTAATGCATCATTTTTCAAACGATTATAACTAATTTTTGTATTAAGCTTTTCTCAATGTAGTATAGTGCATTCGATGCGGATTTTTAAGCTGCGTCGATCTGTGTTATCAGATTTGCGCTAGCTTAAAAATGCACCGAGATATCAACTGATATAAGTTCACACTTATATCCTCGATTTTCACCCTGAAGAATTAATTTTTTCGTTGAATAACATCGTCCATCGTCTTTGCCTTGAAAAATGGAATCTAAAAACATCTACTTTTTGCTAAATTATTTTGAAATTTTTCGAAAAAAGTTTTGTCAAAATGTTTTTGGAAGCAATGTTGAGTGTACATGGAAACTCAACATACACTAATGCATCATTTTTCAAACGATTATAACTAATTTTTGTATTAAGCTTTTCTCAATGTAGTATAGTGCATTCGATGCGGATTTTTAAGCTGCGTCGATCTGTGTTATCAGATTTGCGCTAGCTTAAAAATGCACCGAGATATCAACTGATATAAGTTCACACTTATATCCTCGATTTTCACCCTGAAGAATTAATTTTTTCGTTGAATAACATCGTCCATCGTCTTTGCCTTGAAAAATGGAATCTAAAAACATCTACTTTTTGCTAAATTATTTTGAAATTTTTCGAAAAAATTTTTGTCAAAATGTTTTTGGAAGCAATGTTGAGTGTACATGGAAACTCAACATACACTAATGCATCATTTTTCAAACGATCATAACTAATTTTTGTATTAAGCGTTTCTCAATGTAGTATAGTGCATTCGATGCGGATTTTTAAGCTGCGTCGATCTGTGTTATCAGATTTGCGCTAGCTTAAAAATGCACCGAGATATCAACTGATATAAGTTTACACTTATATCCTCGATTTTCACCCTGAAGAATTAATTTTTTCGTTGAATAACATCGTCCATCGTCTTTGCCTTGAAAAATGGAATCTAAAAACATCTACTTTTTGCTAAATTATTTTGAAATTTTTCGAAAAAATTTTTGTCAAAATGTTTTTGGAAGCAATGTTGAGTGTACGTGGAAACTCAACATACACTAATGCATCATTTTTCAAAAGATCATAACTAATTTTTGTTTTAAGCTTTTCTCAATGTAGTATAGTGCATTCGATGCGGATTTTTAAGCTGCGTCGATCTGTGTTATCAGATTTGCGCTAGCTTAAAAATGCACCGAGATATCAACTGATATAAGTTCACACTTATATCCTCGATTTTCACCCTGAAGAATTAATTTTTTCGTTGAATAACATCATCCATCGTCTTTGCCTTGAAAAACGGAATCTAAAAACATCTACTTTTTGCTAAATTATTTTGAAATTTTTCGAAAAAATTTTTGTCAAAATGTTTTTGGAAGCAATGTTGAGTGTACATGGAACTCAACATACACTAATGCATCATTTTTCAAACGATCATAACTAATTTTTGTATTAAGCGTTTCTCAATGTAGTATAGTGCATTCGATGCGGATTTTTAAGCTGCGTCGATCTGTGTTATCAGATTTGCGCTAGCTTAAAAATGCACCGAGATATCAACTGATATAAGTTCACACTTATATCCTCGATTTTCACCCTGAAGAATTAATTTTTTCGTTGAATAACATCGTCCATCGTCTTTGCCTTGAAAAATGGAATCTAAAAACATCTACTTTTTGCTAAATTATTTTGAAATTTTTCGAAAAAATTTTTGTCAAAATGTTTTTGGAAGCAATGTTGAGTGTACATGAAAACTCAACATACACTAATGCATCATTTTTCAAACGATTATAACTAATTTTTGTATTAAGCTTTTCTCAATGTAGTATAGTGCATTCGATGCGGATTTTTAAGCTGCGTCGATCTGTGTTATCAGATTTGCGCTAGCTTAAAAATGCACCGAGATATCAACTGATATAAGTTCACACTTATATCCTCGATTTTCACCCTGAAGAATTAATTTTTTCGTTGAATAACATCGTCCATCGTCTTTGCCTTGAAAAATGGAATCTAAAAACATCTACTTTTTGCTAAATTATTTTGAAATTTTTCGAAAAAAGTTTTGTCAAAATGTTTTTGGAAGCAATGTTGAGTGTACATGGAAACTCAACATACACTAATGCATCATTTTTCAAACGATTATAACTAATTTTTGTATTAAGCTTTTCTCAATGTAGTATAGTGCATTCGATGCGGATTTTTAAGCTGCGTCGATCTGTGTTATCAGATTTGCGCTAGCTTAAAAATGCACCGAGATATCAACTGATATAAGTTCACACTTATATCCTCGATTTTCACCCTGAAGAATTAATTTTTTCGTTGAATAACATTGTCCATCGTCTTTGCCTTGAAAAATGGAATCTAAAAACATCTACTTTTTGCTAAATTATTTTGAAATTTTTCGAAAAAATTTTTGTGAAAATGTTTTTGGAAGCAATGTTGAGTGTACATGGAAACTCAACATACACTAATGCATCATTTTTCAAACGATCATAACTAATTTTTGTATTAAGCTTTTCTCAATGTAGTATAGTGCATTCGATGCGGATTTTTAAGCTGCGTCGATCTGTGTTATCAGATTTGCGCTAGCTTAAAAATGCACCGAGATATCAACTGATATAAGTTCACACTTATATCCTCGATTTTCACCCTGAAGAATTAATTTTTTCGTTGAATAACATCGTCCATCGTCTTTGCCTTGAAAAATGGAATCTAAAAACATCTACTTCTTGCTAAATTATTTTGAAATTTTTCGAAAAAATTTTTGTCAAAATGTTTTTGGAAGCAATGTTGAGTGTACGTGGAAACTCAACATACACTAATGCATCATTTTTCAAACGATCATAACTAATTTTTGTGTTAAGCTTTTCTCAATGTAGTATAGTGCATTCGATGCGGATTTTTAAGCTGCGTCGATCTGTGTTATCAGATTTGCGCTAGCTTAAAAATGCACCGAGATATCAACTGATATAAGTTCACACTTATATCCTCGATTTTCACCCTGAAGATTTAATTTTTTCGTTGAATAACATCGTCCATCGTCTTTGCCTTGAAAAATGGAATCTAAAAACATCTACTTTTTGCTAAATTATTTTGAAATTTTTCGAAAAAATTTTTGTCAAAATGTTTTTGGAAGCAATGTTGAGTGTACATGGAAACTCAACATACACTAATGCATCATTTTTCAAACGATTATAACTAATTTTTGTATTAAGCTTTTCTCAATGTAGTATAGTGCATTCGATGCGGATTTTTAAGCTGCGTCGATCTGTGTTATCAGATTTGCGCTAGCTTAAAAATGCACCGAGATATCAACTGATATAAGTTCACACATATATCCTCGATTTTCACCCTGAAGAATTAATTTTTTCGTTGAATAACATTGTCCATCGTCTTTGCCTTGAAAAATGGAATCTAAAAACATCTACTTTTTGCTAAATTATTTTGAAATTTTTCGAAAAAAATTTTGTCAAAATGTTTTTGGAAGCAATGTTGAGTGTACATGGAAACTCAACATACACTAATGCATCATTTTTCAAACGATCATAACTAATTTTTGTATTAAGCTTTTCTCAATGCAGTATAGTGCATTCGATGCGGATTTTTAAGCTGCGTCGATCTGTGTTATCAGATTTGCGCTAGCTTAAAAATGCACCGAGATATCAACTGATATAAGTTCACACTTATATCCTCGATTTTCACCCTGAAGAATTAATTTTTTCGTTGAATAACATCGTCCATCGTCTTTGCCTTGAAAAATGGAATCTAAAAACATCTACTTTTTGCTAAATTATTTCGAAATTTTTCGAAAAAATTTTTGTCAAAATGTTTTTGGAAGCAATGTTGAGTGTACATGGAAACTCAACATACACTAATGCATCATTTTTCAAACGATCATAACTAATTTTTGTATTAAGCTTTTCTCAATGTAGTATAGTGCATTCGATGCGGATTTTTAAGCTGCGTCGATCTGTGTTATCAGATTTGCGCTAGCTTAAAAATGCACCGAGATATCAACTGATATAAGTTCACACTTATATCCTCGATTTTCACCCTGAAGAATTAATTTTTTCGTTGAATAACATCGTCCATCGTCTTTGCCTTGAAAAATGGAATCTAAAAACATCTACTTTTTGCTAAATTATTTCGAAATTTTTCGAAAAAATTTTTGTCAAAATGTTTTTGGAAGCAATGTTGAGTGTACATGGAAACTCAACATACACTAATGCATCATTTTTCAAACGATCATAACTAATTTTTGTATTAAGCTTTTCTCAATGTAGTATAGTGCATTCGATGCGGATTTTTAAGCTGCGTCGATCTGTGTTATCAGATTTGCGCTAGCTTAAAAATGCACCGAGATATCAACTGATATAAGTTCACACTTATATCCTCGATTTTCACCCTGAAGAATTAATTTTTTCGTTGAATAACATCGTCCATCGTCTTTGCCTTGAAAAATGGAATCTAAAAACATCTACTTTTTGCTAAATTATTTTGAAATTTTTCGAAAAAATTTTTGTCAAAATGTTTTTGGAAGCAATGTTGAGTGTACATGGAAACTCAACATACACTAATGCATCATTTTTCAAACGATTATAACTAATTTTTGTATTAAGCTTTTCTCAATGTAGTATAGTGCATTCGATGCGGATTTTTAAGCTGCGTCGATCTGTGTTATCAGATTTGCGCTAGCTTAAAAATGCACCGAGATATCAACTGATATAAGTTCACACTTATATCCTCGATTTTCACCCTGAAGAATTAATTTTTTCGTTGAATAACATTGTCCATCGTCTTTGCCTTGAAAAATGGAATCTAAAAACATCTACTTTTTGCTAAATTATTTTGAAATTTTTCGAAAAAATTTTTGTCAAAATGTTTTTGGAAGCAATGTTGAGTGTACGTGGAAACTCAACATACACTAATGCATCATTTTTCAAACGATCATAACTAATTTTTGTATTAAGCTTTTCTCAATGTAGTATAGTGCATTCGATGCGGATTTTTAAGCTGCGTCGATCTGTGTTATCAGATTTGCGCTAGCTTAAAAATGCACCGAGATATCAACTGATATAAGTTTACACTTATATCCTCGATTTTCACCCTGAAGAATTAATTTTTTCGTTGAATAACATCGTCCATCGTCTTTGCCTTGAAAAATGGAATCTAAAAACATCTACTTTTTGCTAAATTATTTTGAAATTTTTCGAAAAAATTTTTGTCAAAATGTTTTTGGAAGCAATGTTGAGTGTACGTGGAAACTCAACATACACTAATGCATCATTTTTCAAAAGATCATAACTAATTTTTGTTTTAAGCTTTTCTCAATGTAGTATAGTGCATTCGATGCGGATTTTTAAGCTGCGTCGATCTGTGTTATCAGATTTGCGCTAGCTTAAAAATGCACCGAGATATCAACTGATATAAGTTCACACTTATATCCTCGATTTTCACCCTGAAGAATTAATTTTTTCGTTGAATAACATCATCCATCGTCTTTGCCTTGAAAAATGGAATCTAAAAACATCTACTTTTTGCTAAATTATTTTGAAATTTTTCGAAAAAATTTTTGTCAAAATGTTTTTGGAAGCAATGTTGAGTGTACATGAAAACTCAACATACACTAATGCATCATTTTTCAAACGATTATAACTAATTTTTGTATTAAGCTTTTCTCAATGTAGTATAGTGCATTCGATGCGGATTTTTAAGCTGCGTCGATCTGTGTTATCAGATTTGCGCTAGCTTAAAAATGCACCGAGATATCAACTGATATAAGTTCACACTTATATCCTCGATTTTCACCCTGAAGAATTAATTTTTTCGTTGAATAACATCGTCCATCGTCTTTGCCTTGAAAAATGGAATCTAAAAACATCTACTTTTTGCTAAATTATTTTGAAATTTTTCGAAAAAATTTTTGTCAAAATGTTTTTGGAAGCAATGTTGAGTGTACATGAAAACTCAACATACACTAATGCATCATTTTTCAAACGATTATAACTAATTTTTGTATTAAGCTTTTCTCAATGTAGTATAGTGCATTCGATGCGGATTTTTAAGCTGCGTCGATCTGTGTTATCAGATTTGCGCTAGCTTAAAAATGCACCGAGATATCAACTGATATAAGTTCACACTTATATTCTTGATTTTCACCCTGAAGAATTAATTTTTTCGTTGAATAACATTGTCCATCGTCTTTGACTTGAAAAATGAAATCTAAAAACATCTACTTTTTGCTAAATTATTTTGAAATTTTTCGAAAAAATTTTTGTCAAAATGTTTTTGGAAGCAATGTTGAGTGTACATGGAAACTCAACATACACTAATGCATCATTTTTCAAACGATCATAACTAATTTTTGTATTAAGCTTTTCTCAATGTAGTATAGTGCATTCGATGCGGATTTTTAAGCTGCGTCGATCTGTGTTATCAGATTTGCGCTAGCTTAAAAATGCACCGAGATATCAACTGATATAAGTTCACACTTATATCCTCGATTTTCACCCTGAAGAATTAATTTTTTCGTTGAATAACATCGTCCATCGTCTTTGCCTTGAAAAATGGAATCTAAAAACATCTACTTTTTGCTAAATTATTTTGAAATTTTTCGAAAAAATTTTTGTCAAAATGTTTTTGGAAGCAATGTTGAGTGTACATGGAAACTCAACATACACTAATGCATCATTTTTCAAACGATCATAACTAATTTTTGTATTAAGCGTTTCTCAATGTAGTATAGTGCATTCGATGCGGATTTTTAAGCTGCGTCGATCTGTGTTATCAGATTTGCGCTAGCTTAAAAATGCACCGAGATATCAACTGATATAAGTTTACACTTATATCCTCGATTTTCACCCTGAAGAATTAATTTTTTCGTTGAATAACATCGTCCATCGTCTTTGCCTTGAAAAATGGAATCTAAAAACATCTACTTTTTGCTAAATTATTTTGAAATTTTTCGAAAAAATTTTTGTCAAAATGTTTTTGGAAGCAATGTTGAGTGTACGTGGAAACTCAACATACACTAATGCATCATTTTTCAAAAGATCATAACTAATTTTTGTTTTAAGCTTTTCTCAATGTAGTATAGTGCATTCGATGCGGATTTTTAAGCTGCGTCGATCTGTGTTATCAGATTTGCGCTAGCTTAAAAATGCACCGAGATATCAACTGATATAAGTTCACACTTATATCCTCGATTTTCACCCTGAAGAATTAATTTTTTCGTTGAATAACATCATCCATCGTCTTTGCCTTGAAAAACGGAATCTAAAAACATCTACTTTTTGCTAAATTATTTTGAAATTTTTCGAAAAAATTTTTGTCAAAATGTTTTTGGAAGCAATGTTGAGTGTACATGGAACTCAACATACACTAATGCATCATTTTTCAAACGATCATAACTAATTTTTGTATTAAGCGTTTCTCAATGTAGTATAGTGCATTCGATGCGGATTTTTAAGCTGCGTCGATCTGTGTTATCAGATTTGCGCTAGCTTAAAAATGCACCGAGATATCAACTGATATAAGTTCACACTTATATCCTCGATTTTCACCCTGAAGAATTAATTTTTTCGTTGAATAACATCGTCCATCGTCTTTGCCTTGAAAAATGGAATCTAAAAACATCTACTTTTTGCTAAATTATTTTGAAATTTTTCGAAAAAATTTTTGTCAAAATGTTTTTGGAAGCAATGTTGAGTGTACATGAAAACTCAACATACACTAATGCATCATTTTTCAAACGATTATAACTAATTTTTGTATTAAGCTTTTCTCAATGTAGTATAGTGCATTCGATGCGGATTTTTAAGCTGCGTCGATCTGTGTTATCAGATTTGCGCTAGCTTAAAAATGCACCGAGATATCAACTGATATAAGTTCACACTTATATCCTCGATTTTCACCCTGAAGAATTAATTTTTTCGTTGAATAACATCATCCATCGTCTTTGCCTTGAAAAACGGAATCTAAAAACATCTACTTTTTGCTAAATTATTTTGAAATTTTTCGAAAAAATTTTTGTCAAAATGTTTTTGGAAGCAATGTTGAGTGTACATGGAACTCAACATACACTAATGCATCATTTTTCAAACGATCATAACTAATTTTTGTATTAAGCGTTTCTCAATGTAGTATAGTGCATTCGATGCGGATTTTTAAGCTGCGTCGATCTGTGTTATCAGATTTGCGCTAGCTTAAAAATGCACCGAGATATCAACTGATATAAGTTCACACTTATATCCTCGATTTTCACCCTGAAGAATTAATTTTTTCGTTGAATAACATCGTCCATCGTCTTTGCCTTGAAAAATGGAATCTAAAAACATCTACTTTTTGCTAAATTATTTTGAAATTTTTCGAAAAAATTTTTGTCAAAATGTTTTTGGAAGCAATGTTGAGTGTACATGAAAACTCAACATACACTAATGCATCATTTTTCAAACGATTATAACTAATTTTTGTATTAAGCTTTTCTCAATGTAGTATAGTGCATTCGATGCGGATTTTTAAGCTGCGTCGATCTGTGTTATCAGATTTGCGCTAGCTTAAAAATGCACCGAGATATCAACTGATATAAGTTCACACTTATATTCTTGATTTTCACCCTGAAGAATTAATTTTTTCGTTGAATAACATTGTCCATCGTCTTTGCCTTGAAAAATGAAATCTAAAAACATCTACTTTTTGCTAAATTATTTTGAAATTTTTCGAAAAAATTTTTGTCAAAATGTTTTTGGAAGCAATGTTGAGTGTACATGGAAACTCAACATACACTAATGCATCATTTTTCAAACGATCATAACTAATTTTTGTATTAAGCTTTTCTCAATGTAGTATAGTGCATTCGATGCGGATTTTTAAGCTGCGTCGATCTGTGTTATCAGATTTGCGCTAGCTTAAAAATGCACCGAGATATCAACTGATATAAGTTCACACTTATATCCTCGATTTTCACCCTGAAGAATTAATTTTTTCGTTGAATAACATCGTCCATCGTCTTTGCCTTGAAAAATGGAATCTAAAAACATCTACTTTTTGCTAAATTATTTTGAAATTTTTCGAAAAAATTTTTGTCAAAATGTTTTTGGAAGCAATGTTGAGTGTACATGGAAACTCAACATACACTAATGCATCATTTTTCAAACGATCATAACTAATTTTTGTATTAAGCGTTTCTCAATGTAGTATAGTGCATTCGATGCGGATTTTTAAGCTGCGTCGATCTGTGTTATCAGATTTGCGCTAGCTTAAAAATGCACCGAGATATCAACTGATATAAGTTTACACTTATATCCTCGATTTTCACCCTGAAGAATTAATTTTTTCGTTGAATAACATCGTCCATCGTCTTTGCCTTGAAAAATGGAATCTACAAACATCTACTTTTTGCTAAATTATTTTGAAATTTTTCGAAAAAATTTTTGTCAAAATGTTTTTGGAAGCAATGTTGAGTGTACGTGGAAACTCAACATACACTAATGCATCATTTTTCAAAAGATCATAACTAATTTTTGTTTTAAGCTTTTCTCAATGTAGTATAGTGCATTCGATGCGGATTTTTAAGCTGCGTCGATCTGTGTTATCAGATTTGCGCTAGCTTAAAAATGCACCGAGATATCAACTGATATAAGTTCACACTTATATCCTCGATTTTCACCCTGAAGAATTAATTTTTTCGTTGAATAACATCATCCATCGTCTTTGCCTTGAAAAACGGAATCTAAAAACATCTACTTTTTGCTAAATTATTTTGAAATTTTTCGAAAAAATTTTTGTCAAAATGTTTTTGGAAGCAATGTTGAGTGTACATGGAACTCAACATACACTAATGCATCATTTTTCAAACGATCATAACTAATTTTTGTATTAAGCGTTTCTCAATGTAGTATAGTGCATTCGATGCGGATTTTTAAGCTGCGTCGATCTGTGTTATCAGATTTGCGCTAGCTTAAAAATGCACCGAGATATCAACTGATATAAGTTCACACTTATATCCTCGATTTTCACCCTGAAGAATTAATTTTTTCGTTGAATAACATCGTCCATCGTCTTTGCCTTGAAAAATGGAATCTAAAAACATCTACTTTTTGCTAAATTATTTTGAAATTTTTCGAAAAAATTTTTGTCAAAATGTTTTTGGAAGCAATGTTGAGTGTACATGAAAACTCAACATACACTAATGCATCATTTTTCAAACGATTATAACTAATTTTTGTATTAAGCTTTTCTCAATGTAGTATAGTGCATTCGATGCGGATTTTTAAGCTGCGTCGATCTGTGTTATCAGATTTGCGCTAGCTTAAAAATGCACCGAGATATCAACTGATATAAGTTCACACTTATATTCTTGATTTTCACCCTGAAGAATTAATTTTTTCGTTGAATAACATTGTCCATCGTCTTTGCCTTGAAAAATGAAATCTAAAAACATCTACTTTTTGCTAAATTATTTTGAAATTTTTCGAAAAAATTTTTGTCAAAATGTTTTTGGAAGCAATGTTGAGTGTACATGGAAACTCAACATACACTAATGCATCATTTTTCAAACGATCATAACTAATTTTTGTATTAAGCTTTTCTCAATGTAGTATAGTGCATTCGATGCGGATTTTTAAGCTGCGTCGATCTGTGTTATCAGATTTGCGCTAGCTTAAAAATGCACCGAGATATCAACTGATATAAGTTCACACTTATATCCTCGATTTTCACCCTGAAGAATTAATTTTTTCGTTGAATAACATCGTCCATCGTCTTTGCCTTGAAAAATGGAATCTAAAAACATCTACTTTTTGCTAAATTATTTTGAAATTTTTCGAAAAAATTTTTGTCAAAATGTTTTTGGAAGCAATGTTGAGTGTACATGGAAACTCAACATACACTAATGCATCATTTTTCAAACGATCATAACTAATTTTTGTATTAAGCGTTTCTCAATGTAGTATAGTGCATTCGATGCGGATTTTTAAGCTGCGTCGATCTGTGTTATCAGATTTGCGCTAGCTTAAAAATGCACCGAGATATCAACTGATATAAGTTTACACTTATATCCTCGATTTTCACCCTGAAGAATTAATTTTTTCGTTGAATAACATCGTCCATCGTCTTTGCCTTGAAAAATGGAATCTAAAAACATCTACTTTTTGCTAAATTATTTTGAAATTTTTCGAAAAAATTTTTGTCAAAATGTTTTTGGAAGCAATGTTGAGTGTACGTGGAAACTCAACATACACTAATGCATCATTTTTCAAAAGATCATAACTAATTTTTGTTTTAAGCTTTTCTCAATGTAGTATAGTGCATTCGATGCGGATTTTTAAGCTGCGTCGATCTGTGTTATCAGATTTGCGCTAGCTTAAAAATGCACCGAGATATCAACTGATATAAGTTCACACTTATATCCTCGATTTTCACCCTGAAGAATTAATTTTTTCGTTGAATAACATCATCCATCGTCTTTGCCTTGAAAAACGGAATCTAAAAACATCTACTTTTTGCTAAATTATTTTGAAATTTTTCGAAAAAATTTTTGTCAAAATGTTTTTGGAAGCAATGTTGAGTGTACATGGAACTCAACATACACTAATGCATCATTTTTCAAACGATCATAACTAATTTTTGTATTAAGCGTTTCTCAATGTAGTATAGTGCATTCGATACGGATTTTTAAGCTGCGTCGATCTGTGTTATCAGATTTGCGCTAGCTTAAAAATGCACCGAGATATCAACTGATATAAGTTCACACTTATATCCTCGATTTTCACCCTGAAGAATTAATTTTTTCGTTGAATAACATCGTCCATCGTCTTTGCCTTGAAAAATGGAATCTAAAAACATCTACTTTTTGCTAAATTATTTTGAAATTTTTCGAAAAAATTTTTGTCAAAATGTTTTTGGAAGCAATGTTGAGTGTACATGAAAACTCAACATACACTAATGCATCATTTTTCAAACGATTATAACTAATTTTTGTATTAAGCTTTTCTCAATGTAGTATAGTGCATTCGATGCGGATTTTTAAGCTGCGTCGATCTGTGTTATCAGATTTGCGCTAGCTTAAAAATGCACCGAGATATCAACTGATATAAGTTCACACTTATATTCTTGATTTTCACCCTGAAGAATTAATTTTTTCGTTGAATAACATTGTCCATCGTCTTTGCCTTGAAAAATGAAATCTAAAAACATCTACTTTTTGCTAAATTATTTTGAAATTTTTCGAAAAAATTTTTGTCAAAATGTTTTTGGAAGCAATGTTGAGTGTACATGGAAACTCAACATACACTAATGCATCATTTTTCAAACGATCATAACTAATTTTTGTATTAAGCTTTTCTCAATGTAGTATAGTGCATTCGATGCGGATTTTTAAGCTGCGTCGATCTGTGTTATCAGATTTGCGCTAGCTTAAAAATGCACCGAGATATCAACTGATATAAGTTCACACTTATATCCTCGATTTTCACCCTGAAGAATTAATTTTTTCGTTGAATAACATCGTCCATCGTCTTTGCCTTGAAAAATGGAATCTAAAAACATCTACTTTTTGCTAAATTATTTTGAAATTTTTCGAAAAAATTTTTGTCAAAATGTTTTTGGAAGCAATGTTGAGTGTACATGGAAACTCAACATACACTAATGCATCATTTTTCAAACGATCATAACTAATTTTTGTATCAAGCGTTTCTCAATGTAGTATAGTGCATTCGATGCGGATTTTTAAGCTGCGTCGATCTGTGTTATCAGATTTGCGCTAGCTTAAAAATGCACCGAGATATCAACTGATATAAGTTTACACTTATATCCTCGATTTTCACCCTGAAGAATTAATTTTTTCGTTGAATAACATTGTCCATCGTCTTTGCCTTGAAAAATGGAATCTAAAAACATCTACTTTTTGCTAAATTATTTTGAAATTTTTCGAAAAAATTTTTGTCAAAATGTTTTTGGAAGCAATGTTGAGTGTACATGGAAACTCAACATACACTAATGCATCATTTTTCAAACGATCATAACTAATTTTTGTATTAAGCTTTTCTCAATGTAGTATAGTGCATTCGATGCGGATTTTCAAGCTGCGTCGATCTGTGTTATCAGATTTGCGCTAGCTTAAAAATGCACCGAGATATCAACTGATATAAGTTTACACTTATATCCTCGATTTTCACCCTGAAGAATTAATTTTTTCGTTGAATAACATTGTCCATCGTCTTTGCCTTGAAAAATGGAATCTAAAAACATCTACTTTTTGCTAAATTATTTTGAAATTTTTCGAAAAAATTTTTGTCAAAATGTTTTTGGAAGCAATGTTGAGTGTACATGGAAACTCAACATACACTAATGCATCATTTTTCAAACGATCATAACTAATTTTTGTATTAAGCTTTTCTCAATGTAGTATAGTGCATTCGATGCGGATTTTTAAGCTGCGTCGATCTGTGTTATCAGATTTGCGCTAGCTTAAAAATGCACCGAGATATCAACTGATATAAGTTTACACTTATATCCTCGATTTTCACCCTGAAGAACTAATTTTTTCGTTGAATAACATCGTCCATCGTCTTTGCCTTGAAAATTGGAATCTAAAAACATCTACTTTTTGCTAAATTATTTTGAAATTTTTCGAAAAAATTTTTGTCAAAATGTTTTTGGAAGCAATGTTGAGTGTACGTGGAAACTCAACATACACTAATGCATCATTTTTCAAACGATTATAACTAATTTTTGTATTAAGCTTTTCTCAATGTAGTATAGTGCATTCGATGCGGATTTTTAAGCTGCGTCGATCTGTGTTATCAGATTTGCGCTAGCTTAAAAATGCACCGAGATATCAACTGATATAAGTTTACACTTATATCCTCGATTTTCACCCTGAAGAATTAATTTTTTCGTTAAATAACATTGTCCATCGTCTTTGCCTTGAAAAATGGAATCTAAAAACATCTACTTTTTGCTAAATTATTTCGAAATTTTTCGAAAAAATTTTTGTCAAAATGTTTTTGGAAGCAATGTTGAGTGTACATGGAAACTCAACATACACTAATGCATCATTTTTCAAACGATCATAACTAATTTTTGTATTAAGCGTTTCTCAATGTAGTATAGTGCATTCGATGCGGATTTTTAAGCTGCGTCGATCTGTGTTATCAGATTTGCGCTAGCTTAAAAATGCACCGAGATATCAACTGATATAAGTTCACACTTATATCCTCGATTTTCACCCTGAAGAATTAATTTTTTCGTTGAATAACATCGTCCATCGTCTTTGCCTTGAAAAATGGAATCTAAAAACATCTACTTTTTGCTAAATTATTTTGAAATTTTTCGAAAAAAGTTTTGTCAAAATGTTTTTGGAAGCAATGTTGAGTGTACATGGAAACTCAACATACACTAATGCATCATTTTTCAAACGATCATAACTAATTTTTGTATTAAGCTTTTCTCAATGTAGTATAGTGCATTCGATGCGGATTTTTAAGCTGCGTCGATCTGTGTTATCAGATTTGCGCTAGCTTAAAAATGCACCGAGATATCAACTGATATAAGTTTACACTTATATCCTCGATTTTCACCCTGAAGAATTAATTTTTTCGTTGAATAACATTGTCCATCGTCTTTGCCTTGAAAAATGGAATCTAAAAACATCTACTTTGTGCTAAATTATTTCGAAATTTTTCGAAAAAATTTTTGTCAAAATGTTTTTGGAAGCAATGTTGAGTGTACATGGAAACTCAACATACACTAATGCATCATTTTTCAAACGATCATAACTAATTTTTGTATTAAGCGTTTCTCAATGTAGTATAGTGCATTCGATGCGGATTTTTAAGCTGCGTCGATCTGTGTTATCAGATTTGCGCTAGCTTAAAAATGCACCGAGATATCAACTGATATAAGTTCACACTTATATCCTCGATTTTCACCCTGAAGAATTAATTTTTTCGTTGAATAACATCGTCCATCGTCTTTGCCTTGAAAAATGGAATCTAAAAACATCTACTTTTTGCTAAATTATTTTGAAATTTTTCGAAAAAATTTTTGTCAAAATGTTTTTGGAAGCAATCGTTGAGTGTACGTGGAAACTCAACATACACTAATGCATCATTTTTCAAACGATCATAACTAATTTTTGTATTAAGCTTTTCTCAATGTAGTATAGTGCATTCGATGCGGATTTTTAAGCTGCGTCGATCTGTGTTATCAGATTTGCGCTAGCTTAAAAATGCACCGAGATATCAACTGATATAAGTTTACACTTATATCCTCGATTTTCACCCTGAAGAATTAATTTTTTCGTTGAATAACATTGTCCATCGTCTTTGCCTTGAAAAATGGAATCTAAAAACATCTACTTTTTGCTAAATTATTTCGAAATTTTTCGAAAAAATTTTTGTCAAAATGTTTTTGGAAGCAATGTTGAGTGTACATGGAAACTCAACATACACTAATGCATCATTTTTCAAACGATCATAACTAATTTTTGTATTAAGCGTTTCTCAATGTAGTATAGTGCATTCGATGCGGATTTTTAAGCTGCGTCGATCTGTGTTATCAGATTTGCGCTAGCTTAAAAATGCACCGAGATATCAACTGATATAAGTTCACACTTATATCCTCGATTTTCACCCTGAAGAATTAATTTTTTCGTTGAATAACATCGTCCATCGTCTTTGCCTTGAAAAATGGAATCTAAAAACATCTACTTTTTGCTAAATTATTTTGAAATTTTTCGAAAAAATTTTTGTCAAAATGTTTTTGGAAGCAATGTTGAGTGTACATGGAAACTCAACATACACTAATGCATCATTTTTCAAACGATCATAACTAATTTTTGTATTAAGCTTTTCTCAATGTAGTATAGTGCATTCGATGCGGATTTTTAAGCTGCGTCGATCTGTGTTATCAGATTTGCGCTAGCTTAAAAATGCACCGAGATATCAACTGATATAAGTTTACACTTATATCCTCGATTTTCACCCTGAAGAATTAATTTTTTCGTTGAATAACATTGTCCATCGTCTTTGCCTTGAAAAATGGAATCTAAAAACATCTACTTTGTGCTAAATTATTTCGAAATTTTTCGAAAAAATTTTTGTCAAAATGTTTTTGGAAGCAATGTTGAGTGTACATGGAAACTCAACATACACTAATGCATCATTTTTCAAACGATCATAACTAATTTTTGTATTAAGCGTTTCTCAATGTAGTATAGTGCATTCGATGCGGATTTTTAAGCTGCGTCGATCTGTGTTATCAGATTTGCGCTAGCTTAAAAATGCACCGAGATATCAACTGATATAAGTTCACACTTATATCCTCGATTTTCACCCTGAAGAATTAATTTTTTCGTTGAATAACATCGTCCATCGTCTTTGCCTTGAAAAATGGAATCTAAAAACATCTACTTTTTGCTAAATTATTTTGAAATTTTTCGAAAAAATTTTTGTCAAAATGTTTTTGGAAGCAATGTTGAGTGTACATGGAAACTCAACATACACTAATGCATCATTTTTCAAACGATCATAACTAATTTTTGTATTAAGCGTTTCTCAATGTAGTATAGTGCATTCGATGCGGATTTTTAAGCTGCGTCGATCTGTGTTATCAGATTTGCGCTAGCTTAAAAATGCACCGAGATATCAACTGATATAAGTTTACACTTATATCCTCGATTTTCACCCTGAAGAATTAATTTTTTCGTTGAATAACATTGTCCATCGTCTTTGCCTTGAAAAATGGAATCTAAAAACATCTACTTTGTGCTAAATTATTTCGAAATTTTTCGAAAAAATTTTTGTCAAAATGTTTTTGGAAGCAATGTTGAGTGTACATGGAAACTCAACATACACTAATGCATCATTTTTCAAACGATCATAACTAATTTTTGTATTAAGCGTTTCTC
Organism: Auanema rhodensis; assembly: GCA_964057225.1. NCBI lineage: Eukaryota > Metazoa > Nematoda > Chromadorea > Rhabditida > Rhabditidae > Auanema > Auanema rhodense. The sequence continues at coordinate 2,095,235 of OZ059895.1, forward strand.
AATGTAGTATAGTGCATTCGATGCGGATTTTTAAGCTGCGTCGATCTGTGTTATCAGATTTGCGCTAGCTTAAAAATGCACCGAGATATCAACTGATATAAGTTCACACTTATATCCTCGATTTTCACCCTGAAGAATTAATTTTTTCGTTGAATAACATCGTCCATCGTCTTTGCCTTGAAAAATGGAATCTAAAAACATCTACTTTTTGCTAAATTATTTTGAAATTTTTCGAAAAAATTTTTGTCAAAATGTTTTTGGAAGCAATGTTGAGTGTACATGGAAACTCAACATACACTAATGCATCATTTTTCAAACGATCATAACTAATTTTTGTATTAAGCGTTTCTCAATGTAGTATAGTGCATTCGATGCGGATTTTTAAGCTGCGTCGATCTGTGTTATCAGATTTGCGCTAGCTTAAAAATGCACCGAGATATCAACTGATATAAGTTCACACTTATATCCTCGATTTTCACCCTGAAGAATTAATTTTTTCGTTGAATAACATCGTCCATCGTCTTTGCCTTGAAAAATGGAATCTAAAAACATCTACTTTTTGCTAAATTATTTTGAAATTTTTCGAAAAAATTTTTGTCAAAATGTTTTTGGAAGCAATGTTGAGTGTACATGGAAACTCAACATACACTAATGCATCATTTTTCAAACGATCATAACTAATTTTTGTATTAAGCGTTTCTCAATGTAGTATAGTGCATTCGATGCGGATTTTTAAGCTGCGTCGATCTGTGTTATCAGATTTGCGCTAGCTTAAAAATGCACCGAGATATCAACTGATATAAGTTCACACTTATATCCTCGATTTTCACCCTGAAGAATTAATTTTTTCGTTGAATAACATTGTCCTTCGTCTTTGCCTTGAAAAAAGGAATCTAAAAACATCTACTTTTTGCTAAATTATTTTGAAATTTTTCGAAAAAATTTTTGTCAAAATGTTTTTGGAAGCAATGTTGAGTGTACATGGAAACTCAACATACACTAATGCATCATTTTTCAAACGATCATAACTAATTTTCGTATTAAGCGTTTCTCAATGTAGTATAGTGCATTCGATGCGGATTTTTAAGCTGCGTCGATCTGTGTTATCAGATTTGCGCTAGCTTAAAAATGCACCGAGATATCAACTGATATAAGTTCACACTTATATCCTCGATTTTCACCCTGAAGAATTTATTTTTTCGTTGAATAACATTGTCCTTCGTCTTTGCCTTGAAAAAAGGAATCTAAAAACATCTACTTTTTGCTAAATTATTTTGAAATTTTTCGAAAAAATTTTTGTCAAAATGTTTTTGGAAGCAATGTTGAGTGTACATGGAAACTCAACATACACTAATGCATCATTTTTCAAACGATCATAACTAATTTTCGTATTAAGCGTTTCTCAATGTAGTATAGTGCATTCGATGCGGATTTTTAAGCTGCGTCGATCTGTGTTATCAGATTTGCGCTAGCTTAAAAATGCACCGAGATATCAACTGATATAAGTTCACACTTATATCCTCGATTTTCACCCTGAAGAATTTATTTTTTCGTTGAATAACATTGTCCTTCGTCTTTGCCTTGTAAAAAGGAATCTAAAAACATCTACTTTTTGCTAAATTATTTTGAAATTTTTCGAAAAAATTTTTGTCAAAATGTTTTTGGAAGCAATGTTGAGTGTACATGGAAACTCAACATACACTAATGCATCATTTTTCAAACGATCATAACTAATTTTCGTATTAAGCGTTTCTCAATGTAGTATAGTGCATTCGATGCGGATTTTTAAGCTGCGTCGATCTGTGTTATCAGATTTGCGCTAGCTTAAAAATGCACCGAGATATCAACTGATATAAGTTTACACTTATATCCTCGATTTTCACCCTGAAGAATTAATTTTTTCGTTGAATAACATTGTCCATCGTCTTTGCCTTGAAAAATGGAATCTAAAAACATCTACTTTGTGCTAAATTATTTCGAAATTTTTCGAAAAAATTTTTGTCAAAATGTTTTTGGAAGCAATGTTGAGTGTACATGGAAACTCAACATACACTAATGCATCATTTTTCAAACGATCATAACTAATTTTCGTATTAAGCGTTTCTCAATGTAGTATAGTGCATTCGATGCGGATTTTTAAGCTGCGTCGATCTGTGTTATCAGATTTGCGCTAGCTTAAAAATGCACCGAGATATCAACTGATATAAGTTCACACTTATATCCTCGATTTTCACCCTGAAGAATTTATTTTTTCGTTGAATAACATTGTCCTTCGTCTTTGCCTTGTAAAAAGGAATCTAAAAACATCTACTTTTTGCTAAATCATTTTGAAATTTTTCGAAAAAATTTTTGTCAAAATGTTTTTGGAAGCAATGTTGAGTGTACATGGAAACTCAACATACACTAATGCATCATTTTTCAAACGATCATAACTAATTTTCGTATTAAGCGTTTCTCAATGTAGTATAGTGCATTCGATGCGGATTTTTAAGCTGCGTCGATCTGTGTTATCAGATTTGCGCTAGCTTAAAAATGCACCGAGATATCAACTGATATAAGTTTACACTTATATCCTCGATTTTCACCCTGAAGAATTAATTTTTTCGTTGAATAACATTGTCCATCGTCTTTGCCTTGAAAAATGGAATCTAAAAACATCTACTTTGTGCTAAATTATTTCGAAATTTTTCGAAAAAATTTTTGTCAAAATGTTTTTGGAAGCAATGTTGAGTGTACATGGAAACTCAACATACACTAATGCATCATTTTTCAAACGATCATAACTAATTTTCGTATTAAGCGTTTCTCAATGTAGTATAGTGCATTCGATGCGGATTTTTAAGCTGCGTCGATCTGTGTTATCAGATTTGCGCTAGCTTAAAAATGCACCGAGATATCAACTGATATAAGTTCACACTTATATCCTCGATTTTCACCCTGAAGAATTTATTTTTTCGTTGAATAACATTGTCCTTCGTCTTTGCCTTGTAAAAAGGAATCTAAAAACATCTACTTTTTGCTAAATTATTTTGAAATTTTTCGAAAAAATTTTTGTCAAAATGTTTTTGGAAGCAATGTTGAGTGTACATGGAAACTCAACATACACTAATGCATCATTTTTCAAACGATCATAACTAATTTTCGTATTAAGCGTTTCTCAATGTAGTATAGTGCATTCGATGCGGATTTTTAAGCTGCGTCGATCTGTGTTATCAGATTTGCGCTAGCTTAAAAATGCACCGAGATATCAACTGATATAAGTTTACACTTATATCCTCGATTTTCACCCTGAAGAATTAATTTTTTCGTTGAATAACATTGTCCATCGTCTTTGCCTTGAAAAATGGAATCTAAAAACATCTACTTTGTGCTAAATTATTTCGAAATTTTTCGAAAAAATTTTTGTCAAAATGTTTTTGGAAGCAATGTTGAGTGTACATGGAAACTCAACATACACTAATGCATCATTTTTCAAACGATCATAACTAATTTTCGTATTAAGCGTTTCTCAATGTAGTATAGTGCATTCGATGCGGATTTTTAAGCTGCGTCGATCTGTGTTATCAGATTTGCGCTAGCTTAAAAATGCACCGAGATATCAACTGATATAAGTTCACACTTATATCCTCGATTTTCACCCTGAAGAATTTATTTTTTCGTTGAATAACATTGTCCTTCGTCTTTGCCTTGTAAAAAGGAATCTAAAAACATCTACTTTTTGCTAAATTATTTTGAAATTTTTCGAAAAAATTTTTGTCAAAATGTTTTTGGAAGCAATGTTGAGTGTACATGGAAACTCAACATACACTAATGCATCATTTTTCAAACGATCATAACTAATTTTCGTATTAAGCGTTTCTCAATGTAGTATAGTGCATTCGATGCGGATTTTTAAGCTGCGTCGATCTGTGTTATCAGATTTGCGCTAGCTTAAAAATGCACCGAGATATCAACTGATATAAGTTTACACTTATATCCTCGATTTTCACCCTGAAGAATTAATTTTTTCGTTGAATAACATTGTCCATCGTCTTTGCCTTGAAAAATGGAATCTAAAAACATCTACTTTGTGCTAAATTATTTCGAAATTTTTCGAAAAAATTTTTGTCAAAATGTTTTTGGAAGCAATGTTGAGTGTACATGGAAACTCAACATACACTAATGCATCATTTTTCAAACGATCATAACTAATTTTTGTATTAAGCGTTTCTCAATGTAGTATAGTGCATTCGATGCGGATTTTTAAGCTGCGTCGATCTGTGTTATCAGATTTGCGCTAGCTTAAAAATGCACCGAGATATCAACTGATATAAGTTCACACTTATATCCTCGATTTTCACCCTGAAGAATTAATTTTTTCGTTGAATAACATCGTCCATCGTCTTTGCCTTGAAAAATGGAATCTAAAAACATCTACTTTTTGCTAAATTATTTTGAAATTTTTCGAAAAAATTTTTGTCAAAATGTTTTTGGAAGCAATGTTGAGTGTACATGGAAACTCAACATACACTAATGCATCATTTTTCAAACGATCATAACTAATTTTTGTATTAAGCGTTTCTCAATGTAGTATAGTGCATTCGATGCGGATTTTTAAGCTGCGTCGATCTGTGTTATCAGATTTGCGCTAGCTTAAAAATGCACCGAGATATCAACTGATATAAGTTTACACTTATATCCTCGATTTTCACCCTGAAGAATTAATTTTTTCGTTGAATAACATTGTCCATCGTCTTTGCCTTGAAAAATGGAATCTAAAAACATCTACTTTGTGCTAAATTATTTCGAAATTTTTCGAAAAAATTTTTGTCAAAATGTTTTTGGAAGCAATGTTGAGTGTACATGGAAACTCAACATACACTAATGCATCATTTTTCAAACGATCATAACTAATTTTTGTATTAAGCGTTTCTCAATGTAGTATAGTGCATTCGATGCGGATTTTTAAGCTGCGTCGATCTGTGTTATCAGATTTGCGCTAGCTTAAAAATGCACCGAGATATCAACTGATATAAGTTCACACTTATATCCTCGATTTTCACCCTGAAGAATTAATTTTTTCGTTGAATAACATCGTCCATCGTCTTTGCCTTGAAAAATGGAATCTAAAAACATCTACTTTTTGCTAAATTATTTTGAAATTTTTCGAAAAAATTTTTGTCAAAATGTTTTTGGAAGCAATGTTGAGTGTACATGGAAACTCAACATACACTAATGCATCATTTTTCAAACGATCATAACTAATTTTTGTATTAAGCGTTTCTCAATGTAGTATAGTGCATTCGATGCGGATTTTTAAGCTGCGTCGATCTGTGTTATCAGATTTGCGCTAGCTTAAAAATGCACCGAGATATCAACTGATATAAGTTCACACTTATATCCTCGATTTTCACCCTGAAGAATTAATTTTTTCGTTGAATAACATCGTCCATCGTCTTTGCCTTGAAAAATGGAATCTAAAAACATCTACTTTTTGCTAAATTATTTTGAAATTTTTCGAAAAAATTTTTGTCAAAATGTTTTTGGAAGCAATGTTGAGTGTACATGGAAACTCAACATACACTAATGCATCATTTTTCAAACGATCATAACTAATTTTTGTATTAAGCGTTTCTCAATGTAGTATAGTGCATTCGATGCGGATTTTTAAGCTGCGTCGATCTGTGTTATCAGATTTGCGCTAGCTTAAAAATGCACCGAGATATCAACTGATATAAGTTCACACTTATATCCTCGATTTTCACCCTGAAGAATTAATTTTTTCGTTGAATAACATTGTCCTTCGTCTTTGCCTTGAAAAAAGGAATCTAAAAACATCTACTTTTTGCTAAATTATTTTGAAATTTTTCGAAAAAATTTTTGTCAAAATGTTTTTGGAAGCAATGTTGAGTGTACATGGAAACTCAACATACACTAATGCATCATTTTTCAAACGATCATAACTAATTTTCGTATTAAGCGTTTCTCAATGTAGTATAGTGCATTCGATGCGGATTTTTAAGCTGCGTCGATCTGTGTTATCAGATTTGCGCTAGCTTAAAAATGCACCGAGATATCAACTGATATAAGTTCACACTTATATCCTCGATTTTCACCCTGAAGAATTTATTTTTTCGTTGAATAACATTGTCCTTCGTCTTTGCCTTGTAAAAAGGAATCTAAAAACATCTACTTTTTGCTAAATTATTTTGAAATTTTTCGAAAAAATTTTTGTCAAAATGTTTTTGGAAGCAATGTTGAGTGTACATGGAAACTCAACATACACTAATGCATCATTTTTCAAACGATCATAACTAATTTTCGTATTAAGCGTTTCTCAATGTAGTATAGTGCATTCGATGCGGATTTTTAAGCTGCGTCGATTCGTGTTATCAGATTTGCGCTAGCTTAAAAATGCACCGAGATATCAACTGATATAAGTTCACACTTATATCCTCGATTTTCACCCTGAAGAATTAATTTTTTCGTTGAATAACATCGTCCATCGTCTTTGCCTTGAAAAATGGAATCTAAAAACATCTACTTTGTGCTAAATTATTTCGAAATTTTTCGAAAAAATTTTTGTCAAAATGTTTTTGGAAGCAATGTTGAGTGTACATGGAAACTCAACATACACTAATGCATCATTTTTCAAACGATCATAACTAATTTTTGTATTAAGCGTTTCTCAATGTAGTATAGTGCATTCGATGCGGATTTTTAAGCTGCGTCGATCTGTGTTATCAGATTTGCGCTAGCTTAAAAATGCACCGAGATATCAACTGATATAAGTTCACACTTATATCCTCGATTTTCACCCTGAAGAATTAATTTTTTCGTTGAATAACATCGTCCATCGTCTTTGCCTTGAAAAATGGAATCTAAAAACATCTACTTTTTGCTAAATTATTTTGAAATTTTTCGAAAAAATTTTTGTCAAAATGTTTTTGGAAGCAATGTTGAGTGTACATGGAAACTCAACATACACTAATGCATCATTTTTCAAACGATCATAACTAATTTTTGTATTAAGCGTTTCTCAATGTAGTATAGTGCATTCGATGCGGATTTTTAAGCTGCGTCGATCTGTGTTATCAGATTTGCGCTAGCTTAAAAATGCACCGAGATATCAACTGATATAAGTTCACACTTATATCCTCGATTTTCACCCTGAAGAATTAATTTTTTCGTTGAATAACATCGTCCATCGTCTTTGCCTTGAAAAATGGAATCTAAAAACATCTACTTTTTGCTAAATTATTTTGAAATTTTTCGAAAAAATTTTTGTCAAAATGTTTTTGGAAGCAATGTTGAGTGTACATGGAAACTCAACATACACTAATGCATCATTTTTCAAACGATCATAACTAATTTTTGTATTAAGCGTTTCTCAATGTAGTATAGTGCATTCGATGCGGATTTTTAAGCTGCGTCGATCTGTGTTATCAGATTTGCGCTAGCTTAAAAATGCACCGAGATATCAACTGATATAAGTTCACACTTATATCCTCGATTTTCACCCTGAAGAATTAATTTTTTCGTTGAATAACATTGTCCTTCGTCTTTGCCTTGAAAAAAGGAATCTAAAAACATCTACTTTTTGCTAAATTATTTTGAAATTTTTCGAAAAAATTTTTGTCAAAATGTTTTTGGAAGCAATGTTGAGTGTACATGGAAACTCAACATACACTAATGCATCATTTTTCAAACGATCATAACTAATTTTCGTATTAAGCGTTTCTCAATGTAGTATAGTGCATTCGATGCGGATTTTTAAGCTGCGTCGATCTGTGTTATCAGATTTGCGCTAGCTTAAAAATGCACCGAGATATCAACTGATATAAGTTCACACTTATATCCTCGATTTTCACCCTGAAGAATTTATTTTTTCGTTGAATAACATTGTCCTTCGTCTTTGCCTTGTAAAAAGGAATCTAAAAACATCTACTTTTTGCTAAATTATTTTGAAATTTTTCGAAAAAATTTTTGTCAAAATGTTTTTGGAAGCAATGTTGAGTGTACATGGAAACTCAACATACACTAATGCATCATTTTTCAAACGATCATAACTAATTTTCGTATTAAGCGTTTCTCAATGTAGTATAGTGCATTCGATGCGGATTTTTAAGCTGCGTCGATTCGTGTTATCAGATTTGCGCTAGCTTAAAAATGCACCGAGATATCAACTGATATAAGTTCACACTTATATCCTCGATTTTCACCCTGAAGAATTAATTTTTTCGTTGAATAACATCGTCCATCGTCTTTGCCTTGAAAAATGGAATCTAAAAACATCTACTTTTTGCTAAATTATTTTGAAATTTTTCGAAAAAATTTTTGTCAAAATGTTTTTGGAAGCAATGTTGAGTGTACATGAAAACTCAACATACACTAATGCATCATTTTTCAAACGATTATAACTAATTTTTGTATTAAGCTTTTCTCAATGTAGTATAGTGCATTCGATGCGGATTTTTAAGCTGCGTCGATCTGTGTTATCAGATTTGCGCTAGCTTAAAAATGCACCGAGATATCAACTGATATAAGTTCACACTTATATTCTTGATTTTCACCCTGAAGAATTAATTTTTTCGTTGAATAACATTGTCCATCGTCTTTGCCTTGAAAAATGGAATCTAAAAACATCTACTTTTTGCTAAATTATTTTGAAATTTTTCGAAAAAATTTTTGTCAAAATGTTTTTGGAAGCAATGTTGAGTGTACATGGAAACTCAACATACACTAATGCATCATTTTTCAAACGATCATAACTAATTTTTGTATTAAGCGTTTCTCAATGTAGTATAGTGCATTCGATGCGGATTTTTAAGCTGCGTCGATCTGTGTTATCAGATTTGCGCTAGCTTAAAAATGCACCGAGATATCAACTGATATAAGTTCACACTTATATCCTCGATTTTCACCCTGAAGAATTAATTTTTTCGTTGAATAACATTGTCCTTCGTCTTTGCCTTGAAAAAAGGAATCTAAAAACATCTACTTTTTGCTAAATTATTTTGAAATTTTTCGAAAAAATTTTTGTCAAAATGTTTTTGGAAGCAATGTTGAGTGTACATGGAAACTCAACATACACTAATGCATCATTTTTCAAACGATCATAACTAATTTTCGTATTAAGCGTTTCTCAATGTAGTATAGTGCATTCGATGCGGATTTTTAAGCTGCGTCGATCTGTGTTATCAGATTTGCGCTAGCTTAAAAATGCACCGAGATATCAACTGATATAAGTTCACACTTATATCCTCGATTTTCACCCTGAAGAATTTATTTTTTCGTTGAATAACATTGTCCTTCGTCTTTGCCTTGTAAAAAGGAATCTAAAAACATCTACTTTTTGCTAAATTATTTTGAAATTTTTCGAAAAAATTTTTGTCAAAATGTTTTTGGAAGCAATGTTGAGTGTACATGGAAACTCAACATACACTAATGCATCATTTTTCAAACGATCATAACTAATTTTCGTATTAAGCGTTTCTCAATGTAGTATAGTGCATTCGATGCGGATTTTTAAGCTGCGTCGATTCGTGTTATCAGATTTGCGCTAGCTTAAAAATGCACCGAGATATCAACTGATATAAGTTCACACTTATATCCTCGATTTTCACCCTGAAGAATTAATTTTTTCGTTGAATAACATCGTCCATCGTCTTTGCCTTGAAAAATGGAATCTAAAAACATCTACTTTTTGCTAAATTATTTTGAAATTTTTCGAAAAAATTTTTGTCAAAATGTTTTTGGAAGCAATGTTGAGTGTACATGAAAACTCAACATACACTAATGCATCATTTTTCAAACGATTATAACTAATTTTTGTATTAAGCTTTTCTCAATGTAGTATAGTGCATTCGATGCGGATTTTTAAGCTGCGTCGATCTGTGTTATCAGATTTGCGCTAGCTTAAAAATGCACCGAGATATCAACTGATATAAGTTCACACTTATATTCTTGATTTTCACCCTGAAGAATTAATTTTTTCGTTGAATAACATTGTCCATCGTCTTTGCCTTGAAAAATGGAATCTAAAAACATCTACTTTTTGCTAAATTATTTTGAAATTTTTCGAAAAAATTTTTGTCAAAATGTTTTTGGAAGCAATGTTGAGTGTACATGGAAACTCAACATACACTAATGCATCATTTTTCAAACGATCATAACTAATTTTTGTATTAAGCGTTTCTCAATGTAGTATAGTGCATTCGATGCGGATTTTTAAGCTGCGTCGATCTGTGTTATCAGATTTGCGCTAGCTTAAAAATGCACCGAGATATCAACTGATATAAGTTCACACTTATATCCTCGATTTTCACCCTGAAGAATTAATTTTTTCGTTGAATAACATTGTCCTTCGTCTTTGCCTTGAAAAAAGGAATCTAAAAACATCTACTTTTTGCTAAATTATTTTGAAATTTTTCGAAAAAATTTTTGTCAAAATGTTTTTGGAAGCAATGTTGAGTGTACATGGAAACTCAACATACACTAATGCATCATTTTTCAAACGATCATAACTAATTTTCGTATTAAGCGTTTCTCAATGTAGTATAGTGCATTCGATGCGGATTTTTAAGCTGCGTCGATCTGTGTTATCAGATTTGCGCTAGCTTAAAAATGCACCGAGATATCAACTGATATAAGTTCACACTTATATCCTCGATTTTCACCCTGAAGAATTTATTTTTTCGTTGAATAACATTGTCCTTCGTCTTTGCCTTGTAAAAAGGAATCTAAAAACATCTACTTTTTGCTAAATTATTTTGAAATTTTTCGAAAAAATTTTTGTCAAAATGTTTTTGGAAGCAATGTTGAGTGTACATGGAAACTCAACATACACTAATGCATCATTTTTCAAACGATCATAACTAATTTTCGTATTAAGCGTTTCTCAATGTAGTATAGTGCATTCGATGCGGATTTTTAAGCTGCGTCGATTCGTGTTATCAGATTTGCGCTAGCTTAAAAATGCACCGAGATATCAACTGATATAAGTTCACACTTATATCCTCGATTTTCACCCTGAAGAATTAATTTTTTCGTTGAATAACATCGTCCATCGTCTTTGCCTTGAAAAATGGAATCTAAAAACATCTACTTTTTGCTAAATTATTTTGAAATTTTTCGAAAAAATTTTTGTCAAAATGTTTTTGGAAGCAATGTTGAGTGTACATGAAAACTCAACATACACTAATGCATCATTTTTCAAACGATTATAACTAATTTTTGTATTAAGCTTTTCTCAATGTAGTATAGTGCATTCGATGCGGATTTTTAAGCTGCGTCGATCTGTGTTATCAGATTTGCGCTAGCTTAAAAATGCACCGAGATATCAACTGATATAAGTTCACACTTATATTCTTGATTTTCACCCTGAAGAATTAATTTTTTCGTTGAATAACATTGTCCATCGTCTTTGCCTTGAAAAATGGAATCTAAAAACATCTACTTTTTGCTAAATTATTTTGAAATTTTTCGAAAAAATTTTTGTCAAAATGTTTTTGGAAGCAATGTTGAGTGTACATGGAAACTCAACATACACTAATGCATCATTTTTCAAACGATCATAACTAATTTTTGTATTAAGCGTTTCTCAATGTAGTATAGTGCATTCGATGCGGATTTTTAAGCTGCGTCGATCTGTGTTATCAGATTTGCGCTAGCTTAAAAATGCACCGAGATATCAACTGATATAAGTTCACACTTATATCCTCGATTTTCACCCTGAAGAATTTATTTTTTCGTTGAATAACATTGTCCTTCGTCTTTGCCTTGAAAAAAGGAATCTAAAAACATCTACTTTTTGCTAAATTATTTTGAAATTTTTCGAAAAAATTTTTGTCAAAATGTTTTTGGAAGCAATGTTGAGTGTACATGGAAACTCAACATACACTAATGCATCATTTTTCAAACGATCATAACTAATTTTCGTATTAAGCGTTTCTCAATGTAGTATAGTGCATTCGATGCGGATTTTTAAGCTGCGTCGATCTGTGTTATCAGATTTGCGCTAGCTTAAAAATGCACCGAGATATCAACTGATATAAGTTCACACTTATATCCTCGATTTTCACCCTGAAGAATTTATTTTTTCGTTGAATAACATTGTCCTTCGTCTTTGCCTTGTAAAAAGGAATCTAAAAACATCTACTTTTTGCTAAATTATTTTGAAATTTTTCGAAAAAATTTTTGTCAAAATGTTTTTGGAAGCAATGTTGAGTGTACATGGAAACTCAACATACACTAATGCATCATTTTTCAAACGATCATAACTAATTTTCGTATTAAGCGTTTCTCAATGTAGTATAGTGCATTCGATGCGGATTTTTAAGCTGCGTCGATTCGTGTTATCAGATTTGCGCTAGCTTAAAAATGCACCGAGATATCAACTGATATAAGTTCTCACTTATATCCTCGATTTTCACCCTGAAGAATTAATTTTTTCGTTGAATAACATTGTCCATCGTCTTTGCCTTGAAAAAAGGAATCTAAAAACATCTACTTTTGGCCAAATTATTTTGAAATTTTTCGAAAAAATTTTTGTCAAAATGTTTTTGGAAGCAATGTTGAGTGTACATGGAAACTCAACATACACTAATGCATCATTTTTCAAACGATCATAACTAATTTTCGTATTAAGCGTTTCTCAATGTAGTATAGTGCATTCGATGCGGATTTTTAAGCTGCGTCGATCTGTGTTATCAGATTTGCGCTAGCTTAAAAATGCACCGAGATATCAACTGATATAAGTATAAGTTCACACTTATATCCTCGATTTTCACCCTGAAGAATTAATTTTTTCGTTGAATAACATTGTCCATCGTCTTTGCCTTGAAAAAAGGAATCTAAAAACATCTACTTTTTGCCAAATTATTTTGAAATTTTTCGAAAAAATTTTTGTCAAAATGTTTTTGGAAGCAATGTTGAGTGTACATGGAAACTCAACATACAATAATGCATCATTTTTCAAACGATCATAACTAATTTTCGTATTAAGCGTTTCTCAATGTAGTATAGTGCATTCGATGCGGATTTTTAAGCTGCGTCGATCTGTGTTATCAGATTTGCGCTAGCTTAAAAATGCACCGAGATATCAACTGATATAAGTTCACACTTATATCCTCGATTTTCACCCTGAAGAATTTATTTTTTCGTTGAATAACATTGTCCTTCGTCTTTGCCTTGAAAAAAGGAATCTAAAAACATCTACTTTTTGCTAAATTATTTTGAAATTTTTCGAAAAAATTTTTGTCAAAATGTTTTTGGAAGCAATGTTGAGTGTACATGGAAACTCAACATACACTAATGCATCATTTTTCAAACGATCATAACTAATTTTCGTATTAAGCGTTTCTCAATGTAGTATAGTGCATTCGATGCGGATTTTTAAGCTGCGTCGATCTGTGTTATCAGATTTGCGCTAGCTTAAAAATGCACCGAGATATCAACTGATATAAGTTTACACTTATATCCTCGATTTTCACCCTGAAGAATTAATTTTTTCGTTGAATAACATTGTCCATCGTCTTTGCCTTGAAAAATGGAATCTAAAAACATCTACTTTGTGCTAAATTATTTCGAAATTTTTCGAAAAAATTTTTGTCAAAATGTTTTTGGAAGCAATGTTGAGTGTACATGGAAACTCAACATACACTAATGCATCATTTTTCAAACGATCATAACTAATTTTTGTATTAAGCGTTTCTCAATGTAGTATAGTGCATTCGATGCGGATTTTTAAGCTGCGTCGATCTGTGTTATCAGATTTGCGCTAGCTTAAAAATGCACCGAGATATCAACTGATATAAGTTCACACTTATATCCTCGATTTTCACCCTGAAGAATTAATTTTTTCGTTGAATAACATCGTCCATCGTCTTTGCCTTGAAAAATGGAATCTAAAAACATCTACTTTTTGCTAAATTATTTTGAAATTTTTCGAAAAAATTTTTGTCAAAATGTTTTTGGAAGCAATGTTGAGTGTACATGGAAACTCAACATACACTAATGCATCATTTTTCAAACGATCATAACTAATTTTTGTATTAAGCGTTTCTCAATGTAGTATAGTGCATTCGATGCGGATTTTTAAGCTGCGTCGATCTGTGTTATCAGATTTGCGCTAGCTTAAAAATGCACCGAGATATCAACTGATATAAGTTTACACTTATATCCTCGATTTTCACCCTGAAGAATTAATTTTTTCGTTGAATAACATTGTCCATCGTCTTTGCCTTGAAAAATGGAATCTAAAAACATCTACTTTGTGCTAAATTATTTCGAAATTTTTCGAAAAAATTTTTGTCAAAATGTTTTTGGAAGCAATGTTGAGTGTACATGGAAACTCAACATACACTAATGCATCATTTTTCAAACGATCATAACTAATTTTTGTATTAAGCGTTTCTCAATGTAGTATAGTGCATTCGATGCGGATTTTTAAGCTGCGTCGATCTGTGTTATCAGATTTGCGCTAGCTTAAAAATGCACCGAGATATCAACTGATATAAGTTCACACTTATATCCTCGATTTTCACCCTGAAGAATTAATTTTTTCGTTGAATAACATCGTCCATCGTCTTTGCCTTGAAAAATGGAATCTAAAAACATCTACTTTTTGCTAAATTATTTTGAAATTTTTCGAAAAAATTTTTGTCAAAATGTTTTTGGAAGCAATGTTGAGTGTACATGGAAACTCAACATACACTAATGCATCATTTTTCAAACGATCATAACTAATTTTTGTATTAAGCGTTTCTCAATGTAGTATAGTGCATTCGATGCGGATTTTTAAGCTGCGTCGATCTGTGTTATCAGATTTGCGCTAGCTTAAAAATGCACCGAGATATCAACTGATATAAGTTCACACTTATATCCTCGATTTTCACCCTGAAGAATTAATTTTTTCGTTGAATAACATCGTCCATCGTCTTTGCCTTGAAAAATGGAATCTAAAAACATCTACTTTTTGCTAAATTATTTTGAAATTTTTCGAAAAAATTTTTGTCAAAATGTTTTTGGAAGCAATGTTGAGTGTACATGGAAACTCAACATACACTAATGCATCATTTTTCAAACGATCATAACTAATTTTTGTATTAAGCGTTTCTCAATGTAGTATAGTGCATTCGATGCGGATTTTTAAGCTGCGTCGATCTGTGTTATCAGATTTGCGCTAGCTTAAAAATGCACCGAGATATCAACTGATATAAGTTTACACTTATATCCTCGATTTTCACCCTGAAGAATTAATTTTTTCGTTGAATAACATTGTCCATCGTCTTTGCCTTGAAAAATGGAATCTAAAAACATCTACTTTGTGCTAAATTATTTCGAAATTTTTCGAAAAAATTTTTGTCAAAATGTTTTTGGAAGCAATGTTGAGTGTACATGGAAACTCAACATACACTAATGCATCATTTTTCAAACGATCATAACTAATTTTTGTATTAAGCGTTTCTCAATGTAGTATAGTGCATTCGATGCGGATTTTTAAGCTGCGTCGATCTGTGTTATCAGATTTGCGCTAGCTTAAAAATGCACCGAGATATCAACTGATATAAGTTCACACTTATATCCTCGATTTTCACCCTGAAGAATTAATTTTTTCGTTGAATAACATCGTCCATCGTCTTTGCCTTGAAAAATGGAATCTAAAAACATCTACTTTTTGCTAAATTATTTTGAAATTTTTCGAAAAAATTTTTGTCAAAATGTTTTTGGAAGCAATGTTGAGTGTACATGGAAACTCAACATACACTAATGCATCATTTTTCAAACGATCATAACTAATTTTTGTATTAAGCGTTTCTCAATGTAGTATAGTGCATTCGATGCGGATTTTTAAGCTGCGTCGATCTGTGTTATCAGATTTGCGCTAGCTTAAAAATGCACCGAGATATCAACTGATATAAGTTCACACTTATATCCTCGATTTTCACCCTGAAGAATTAATTTTTTCGTTGAATAACATCGTCCATCGTCTTTGCCTTGAAAAATGGAATCTAAAAACATCTACTTTTTGCTAAATTATTTTGAAATTTTTCGAAAAAATTTTTGTCAAAATGTTTTTGGAAGCAATGTTGAGTGTACATGGAAACTCAACATACACTAATGCATCATTTTTCAAACGATCATAACTAATTTTTGTATTAAGCGTTTCTCAATGTAGTATAGTGCATTCGATGCGGATTTTTAAGCTGCGTCGATCTGTGTTATCAGATTTGCGCTAGCTTAAAAATGCACCGAGATATCAACTGATATAAGTTCACACTTATATCCTCGATTTTCACCCTGAAGAATTAATTTTTTCGTTGAATAACATTGTCCTTCGTCTTTGCCTTGAAAAAAGGAATCTAAAAACATCTACTTTTTGCTAAATTATTTTGAAATTTTTCGAAAAAATTTTTGTCAAAATGTTTTTGGAAGCAATGTTGAGTGTACATGGAAACTCAACATACACTAATGCATCATTTTTCAAACGATCATAACTAATTTTCGTATTAAGCGTTTCTCAATGTAGTATAGTGCATTCGATGCGGATTTTTAAGCTGCGTCGATCTGTGTTATCAGATTTGCGCTAGCTTAAAAATGCACCGAGATATCAACTGATATAAGTTCACACTTATATCCTCGATTTTCACCCTGAAGAATTTATTTTTTCGTTGAATAACATTGTCCTTCGTCTTTGCCTTGTAAAAAGGAATCTAAAAACATCTACTTTTTGCTAAATTATTTTGAAATTTTTCGAAAAAATTTTTGTCAAAATGTTTTTGGAAGCAATGTTGAGTGTACATGGAAACTCAACATACACTAATGCATCATTTTTCAAACGATCATAACTAATTTTCGTATTAAGCGTTTCTCAATGTAGTATAGTGCATTCGATGCGGATTTTTAAGCTGCGTCGATTCGTGTTATCAGATTTGCGCTAGCTTAAAAATGCACCGAGATATCAACTGATATAAGTTCACACTTATATCCTCGATTTTCACCCTGAAGAATTAATTTTTTCGTTGAATAACATCGTCCATCGTCTTTGCCTTGAAAAATGGAATCTAAAAACATCTACTTTTTGCTAAATTATTTTGAAATTTTTCGAAAAAATTTTTGTCAAAATGTTTTTGGAAGCAATGTTGAGTGTACATGAAAACTCAACATACACTAATGCATCATTTTTCAAACGATTATAACTAATTTTTGTATTAAGCTTTTCTCAATGTAGTATAGTGCATTCGATGCGGAATTTTAAGCTGCGTCGATCTGTGTTATCAGATTTGCGCTAGCTTAAAAATGCACCGAGATATCAACTGATATAAGTTCACACTTATATTCTTGATTTTCACCCTGAAGAATTAATTTTTTCGTTGAATAACATTGTCCATCGTCTTTGCCTTGAAAAATGGAATCTAAAAACATCTACTTTTTGCTAAATTATTTTGAAATTTTTCGAAAAAATTTTTGTCAAAATGTTTTTGGAAGCAATGTTGAGTGTACATGGAAACTCAACATACACTAATGCATCATTTTTCAAACGATCATAACTAATTTTTGTATTAAGCGTTTCTCAATGTAGTATAGTGCATTCGATGCGGATTTTTAAGCTGCGTCGATCTGTGTTATCAGATTTGCGCTAGCTTAAAAATGCACCGAGATATCAACTGATATAAGTTCACACTTATATCCTCGATTTTCACCCTGAAGAATTAATTTTTTCGTTGAATAACATTGTCCTTCGTCTTTGCCTTGAAAAAAGGAATCTAAAAACATCTACTTTTTGCTAAATTATTTTGAAATTTTTCGAAAAAATTTTTGTCAAAATGTTTTTGGAAGCAATGTTGAGTGTACATGGAAACTCAACATACACTAATGCATCATTTTTCAAACGATCATAACTAATTTTCGTATTAAGCGTTTCTCAATGTAGTATAGTGCATTCGATGCGGATTTTTAAGCTGCGTCGATCTGTGTTATCAGATTTGCGCTAGCTTAAAAATGCACCGAGATATCAACTGATATAAGTTCACACTTATATCCTCGATTTTCACCCTGAAGAATTTATTTTTTCGTTGAATAACATTGTCCTTCGTCTTTGCCTTGTAAAAAGGAATCTAAAAACATCTACTTTTTGCTAAATTATTTTGAAATTTTTCGAAAAAATTTTTGTCAAAATGTTTTTGGAAGCAATGTTGAGTGTACATGGAAACTCAACATACACTAATGCATCATTTTTCAAACGATCATAACTAATTTTCGTATTAAGCGTTTCTCAATGTAGTATAGTGCATTCGATGCGGATTTTTAAGCTGCGTCGATTCGTGTTATCAGATTTGCGCTAGCTTAAAAATGCACCGAGATATCAACTGATATAAGTTCACACTTATATCCTCGATTTTCACCCTGAAGAATTAATTTTTTCGTTGAATAACATCGTCCATCGTCTTTGCCTTGAAAAATGGAATCTAAAAACATCTACTTTTTGCTAAATTATTTTGAAATTTTTCGAAAAAATTTTTGTCAAAATGTTTTTGGAAGCAATGTTGAGTGTACATGAAAACTCAACATACACTAATGCATCATTTTTCAAACGATTATAACTAATTTTTGTATTAAGCTTTTCTCAATGTAGTATAGTGCATTCGATGCGGATTTTTAAGCTGCGTCGATCTGTGTTATCAGATTTGCGCTAGCTTAAAAATGCACCGAGATATCAACTGATATAAGTTCACACTTATATTCTTGATTTTCACCCTGAAGAATCAATTTTTTCGTTGAATAACATTGTCCATCGTCTTTGCCTTGAAAAATGGAATCTAAAAACATCTACTTTTTGCTAAATTATTTTGAAATTTTTCGAAAAAATTTTTGTCAAAATGTTTTTGGAAGCAATGTTGAGTGTACATGGAAACTCAACATACACTAATGCATCATTTTTCAAACGATCATAACTAATTTTTGTATTAAGCGTTTCTCAATGTAGTATAGTGCATTCGATGCGGATTTTTAAGCTGCGTCGATCTGTGTTATCAGATTTGCGCTAGCTTAAAAATGCACCGAGATATCAACTGATATAAGTTCACACTTATATCCTCGATTTTCACCCTGAAGAATTAATTTTTTCGTTGAATAACATTGTCCTTCGTCTTTGCCTTGAAAAAAGGAATCTAAAAACATCTACTTTTTGCTAAATTATTTTGAAATTTTTCGAAAAAATTTTTGTCAAAATGTTTTTGGAAGCAATGTTGAGTGTACATGGAAACTCAACATACACTAATGCATCATTTTTCAAACGATCATAACTAATTTTCGTATTAAGCGTTTCTCAATGTAGTATAGTGCATTCGATGCGGATTTTTAAGCTGCGTCGATCTGTGTTATCAGATTTGCGCTAGCTTAAAAATGCACCGAGATATCAACTGATATAAGTTCACACTTATATCCTCGATTTTCACCCTGAAGAATTTATTTTTTCGTTGAATAACATTGTCCTTCGTCTTTGCCTTGTAAAAAGGAATCTAAAAACATCTACTTTTTGCTAAATTATTTTGAAATTTTTCGAAAAAATTTTTGTCAAAATGTTTTTGGAAGCAATGTTGAGTGTACATGGAAACTCAACATACACTAATGCATCATTTTTCAAACGATCATAACTAATTTTCGTATTAAGCGTTTCTCAATGTAGTATAGTGCATTCGATGCGGATTTTTAAGCTGCGTCGATTCGTGTTATCAGATTTGCGCTAGCTTAAAAATGCACCGAGATATCAACTGATATAAGTTCACACTTATATCCTCGATTTTCACCCTGAAGAATTAATTTTTTCGTTGAATAACATCGTCCATCGTCTTTGCCTTGAAAAATGGAATCTAAAAACATCTACTTTTTGCTAAATTATTTTGAAATTTTTCGAAAAAATTTTTGTCAAAATGTTTTTGGAAGCAATGTTGAGTGTACATGAAAACTCAACATACACTAATGCATCATTTTTCAAACGATTATAACTAATTTTTGTATTAAGCTTTTCTCAATGTAGTATAGTGCATTCGATGCGGATTTTTAAGCTGCGTCGATCTGTGTTATCAGATTTGCGCTAGCTTAAAAATGCACCGAGATATCAACTGATATAAGTTCACACTTATATTCTTGATTTTCACCCTGAAGAATTAATTTTTTCGTTGAATAACATTGTCCATCGTCTTTGCCTTGAAAAATGGAATCTAAAAACATCTACTTTTTGCTAAATTATTTTGAAATTTTTCGAAAAAATTTTTGTCAAAATGTTTTTGGAAGCAATGTTGAGTGTACATGGAAACTCAACATACACTAATGCATCATTTTTCAAACGATCATAACTAATTTTTGTATTAAGCGTTTCTCAATGTAGTATAGTGCATTCGATGCGGATTTTTAAGCTGCGTCGATCTGTGTTATCAGATTTGCGCTAGCTTAAAAATGCACCGAGATATCAACTGATATAAGTTCACACTTATATCCTCGATTTTCACCCTGAAGAATTTATTTTTTCGTTGAATAACATTGTCCTTCGTCTTTGCCTTGAAAAAAGGAATCTAAAAACATCTACTTTTTGCTAAATTATTTTGAAATTTTTCGAAAAAATTTTTGTCAAAATGTTTTTGGAAGCAATGTTGAGTGTACATGGAAACTCAACATACACTAATGCATCATTTTTCAAACGATCATAACTAATTTTCGTATTAAGCGTTTCTCAATGTAGTACAGTGCATTCGATGCGGATTTTTAAGCTGCGTCGATCTGTGTTATCAGATTTGCGCTAGCTTAAAAATGCACCGAGATATCAACTGATATAAGTTCACACTTATATCCTCGATTTTCACCCTGAAGAATTTATTTTTTCGTTGAATAACATTGTCCTTCGTCTTTGCCTTGTAAAAAGGAATCTAAAAACATCTACTTTTTGCTAAATTATTTTGAAATTTTTCGAAAAAATTTTTGTCAAAATGTTTTTGGAAGCAATGTTGAGTGTACATGGAAACTCAACATACACTAATGCATCATTTTTCAAACGATCATAACTAATTTTCGTATTAAGCGTTTCTCAATGTAGTATAGTGCATTCGATGCGGATTTTTAAGCTGCGTCGATTCGTGTTATCAGATTTGCGCTAGCTTAAAAATGCACCGAGATATCAACTGATATAAGTTCTCACTTATATCCTCGATTTTCACCCTGAAGAATTAATTTTTTCGTTGAATAACATTGTCCATCGTCTTTGCCTTGAAAAAAGGAATCTAAAAACATCTACTTTTGGCCAAATTATTTTGAAATTTTTCGAAAAAATTTTTGTCAAAATGTTTTTGGAAGCAATGTTGAGTGTACATGGAAACTCAACATACACTAATGCATCATTTTTCAAACGATCATAACTAATTTTCGTATTAAGCGTTTCTCAATGTAGTATAGTGCATTCGATGCGGATTTTTAAGCTGCGTCGATCTGTGTTATCAGATTTGCGCTAGCTTAAAAATGCACCGAGATATCAACTGATATAAGTATAAGTTCACACTTATATCCTCGATTTTCACCCTGAAGAATTAATTTTTTCGTTGAATAACATTGTCCATCGTCTTTGCCTTGAAAAAAGGAATCTAAAAACATCTACTTTTTGCCAAATTATTTTGAAATTTTTCGAAAAAATTTTTGTCAAAATGTTTTTGGAAGCAATGTTGAGTGTACATGGAAACTCAACATACAATAATGCATCATTTTTCAAACGATCATAACTAATTTTCGTATTAAGCGTTTCTCAATGTAGTATAGTGCATTCGATGCGGATTTTTAAGCTGCGTCGATCTGTGTTATCAGATTTGCGCTAGCTTAAAAATGCACCGAGATATCAACTGATATAAGTTCACACTTATATCCTCGATTTTCACCCTGAAGAATTTATTTTTTCGTTGAATAACATTGTCCTTCGTCTTTGCCTTGAAAAAAGGAATCTAAAAACATCTACTTTTTGCTAAATTATTTTGAAATTTTTCGAAAAAATTTTTGTCAAAATGTTTTTGGAAGCAATGTTGAGTGTACATGGAAACTCAACATACACTAATGCATCATTTTTCAAACGATCATAACTAATTTTCGTATTAAGCGTTTCTCAATGTAGTATAGTGCATTCGATGCGGATTTTTAAGCTGCGTCGATCTGTGTTATCAGATTTGCGCTAGCTTAAAAATGCACCGAGATATCAACTGATATAAGTTCACACTTATATCCTCGATTTTCACCCTGAAGAATTTATTTTTTCGTTGAATAACATTGTCCTTCGTCTTTGCCTTGTAAAAAGGAATCTAAAAACATCTACTTTTTGCTAAATTATTTTGAAATTTTTCGAAAAAATTTTTGTCAAAATGTTTTTGGAAGCAATGTTGAGTGTACATGGAAACTCAACATACACTAATGCATCATTTTTCAAACGATCATAACTAATTTTCGTATTAAGCGTTTCTCAATGTAGTATAGTGCATTCGATGCGGATTTTTAAGCTGCGTCGATTCGTGTTATCAGATTTGCGCTAGCTTAAAAATGCACCGAGATATCAACTGATATAAGTTCTCACTTATATCCTCGATTTTCACCCTGAAGAATTAATTTTTTCGTTGAATAACATTGTCCATCGTCTTTGCCTTGAAAAAAGGAATCTAAAAACATCTACTTTTGGCCAAATTATTTTGAAATTTTTCGAAAAAATTTTTGTCAAAATGTTTTTGGAAGCAATGTTGAGTGTACATGGAAACTCAACATACACTAATGCATCATTTTTCAAACGATCATAACTAATTTTCGTATTAAGCGTTTCTCAATGTAGTATAGTGCATTCGATGCGGATTTTTAAGCTGCGTCGATCTGTGTTATCAGATTTGCGCTAGCTTAAAAATGCACCGAGATATCAACTGATATAAGTATAAGTTCACACTTATATCCTCGATTTTCACCCTGAAGAATTAATTTTTTCGTTGAATAACATTGTCCATCGTCTTTGCCTTGAAAAAAGGAATCTAAAAACATCTACTTTTTGCCAAATTATTTTGAAATTTTTCGAAAAAATTTTTGTCAAAATGTTTTTGGAAGCAATGTTGAGTGTACATGGAAACTCAACATACAATAATGCATCATTTTTCAAACGATCATAACTAATTTTCGTATTAAGCGTTTCTCAATGTAGTATAGTGCATTCGATGCGGATTTTTAAGCTGCGTCGATCTGTGTTATCAGATTTGCGCTAGCTTAAAAATGCACCGAGATATCAACTGATATAAGTTCACACTTATATCCTCGATTTTCACCCTGAAGAATTTATTTTTTCGTTGAATAACATTGTCCTTCGTCTTTGCCTTGAAAAAAGGAATCTAAAAACATCTACTTTTTGCTAAATTATTTTGAAATTTTTCGAAAAAATTTTTGTCAAAATGTTTTTGGAAGCAATGTTGAGTGTACATGGAAACTCAACATACACTAATGCATCATTTTTCAAACGATCATAACTAATTTTCGTATTAAGCGTTTCTCAATGTAGTATAGTGCATTCGATGCGGATTTTTAAGCTGCGTCGATCTGTGTTATCAGATTTGCGCTAGCTTAAAAATGCACCGAGATATCAACTGATATAAGTTCACACTTATATCCTCGATTTTCACCCTGAAGAATTTATTTTTTCGTTGAATAACATTGTCCTTCGTCTTTGCCTTGTAAAAAGGAATCTAAAAACATCTACTTTTTGCTAAATTATTTTGAAATTTTTCGAAAAAATTTTTGTCAAAATGTTTTTGGAAGCAGTGTTGAGTGTACATGGAAACTCAACATACACTAATGCATCATTTTTCAAACGATCATAACTAATTTTCGTATTAAGCGTTTCTCAATGTAGTATAGTGCATTCGATGCGGATTTTTAAGCTGCGTCGATTCGTGTTATCAGATTTGCGCTAGCTTAAAAATGCACCGAGATATCAACTGATATAAGTTCTCACTTATATCCTCGATTTTCACCCTGAAGAATTAATTTTTTCGTTGAATAACATTGTCCATCGTCTTTGCCTTGAAAAAAGGAATCTAAAAACATCTATTTTTTGCTAAATTATTTTGAAATTTTTCGAAAAAATTTTTGTCAAAATGTTTTTGGAAGCAATGTTGAGTGTACATGGAAACTCAACATACACTAATGCATCATTTTTCAAACGATCATAACTAATTTTCGTATTAAGCGTTTCTCAATGTAGTATAGTGCATTCGATGCGGATTTTTAAGCTGCGTCGATTCGTGTTATCAGATTTGCGCTAGCTTAAAAATGCACCGAGATATCAACTGATATAAGTTCTCACTTATATCCTCGATTTTCACCCTGAAGAATTAATTTTTTCGTTGAATAACATTGTCCATCGTCTTTGCCTTGAAAAAAGGAATCTAAAAACATCTATTTTTTGCTAAATTATTTTGAAATTTTTCGAAAAAATTTTTGTCAAAATGTTTTTGGAAGCAATGTTGAGTGTACATGGAAACTCAACATACACTAATGCATCATTTTTCAAACGATCATAACTAATTTTCGTATTAAGCGTTTCTCAATGTAGTATAGTGCATTCGATGCGGATTTTTAAGCTGCGTCGATCTGTGTTATCAGATTTGCGCTAGCTTAAAAATGCACCGAGATATCAACTGATATAAGTTCACACTTATATCCTCGATTTTCACCCTGAAGAATTTATTTTTTCGTTGAATAACATTGTCCTTCGTCTTTGCCTTGTAAAAAGGAATCTAAAAACATCTACTTTTTGCTAAATTATTTTGAAATTTTTCGAAAAAATTTTTGTCAAAATGTTTTTGGAAGCAATGTTGAGTGTACATGGAAACTCAACATACACTAATGCATCATTTTTCAAACGATCATAACTAATTTTCGTATTAAGCGTTTCTCAATGTAGTATAGTGCATTCGATGCGGATTTTTAAGCTGCGTCGATTCGTGTTATCAGATTTGCGCTAGCTTAAAAATGCACCGAGATATCAACTGATATAAGTTTACACTTATATCCTCGATTTTCACCCTGAAGAATTAATTTTTTCGTTGAATAACATTGTCCATCGTCTTTGCCTTGAAAAAAGGAATCTAAAAACATCTACTTTTGGCCAAATTATTTTGAAATTTTTCGAAAAAATTTTTGTCAAAATGTTTTTGGAAGCAATGTTGAGTGTACATGGAAACTCAACATACACTAATGCATCATTTTTCAAACGATCATAACTAATTTTCGTATTAAGCGTTTCTCAATGTAGTATAGTGCATTCGATGCGGATTTTTAAGCTGCGTCGATCTGTGTTATCAGATTTGCGCTAGCTTAAAAATGCACCGAGATATCAACTGATATAAGTATAAGTTCACACTTATATCCTCGATTTTCACCCTGAAGAATTAATTTTTTCGTTGAATAACATTGTCCATCGTCTTTGCCTTGAAAAAAGGAATCTAAAAACATCTACTTTTTGCCAAATTATTTTGAAATTTTTCGAAAAAATTTTTGTCAAAATGTTTTTGGAAGCAATGTTGAGTGTACATGGAAACTCAACATACAATAATGCATCATTTTTCAAACGATCATAACTAATTTTCGTATTAAGCGTTTCTCAATGTAGTATAGTGCATTCGATGCGGATTTTTAAGCTGCGTCGATCTGTGTTATCAGATTTGCGCTAGCTTAAAAATGCACCGAGATATCAACTGATATAAGTTCACACTTATATCCTCGATTTTCACCCTGAAGAATTAATTTTTCTGTTGAATAACATTGTCCATCGTTTTTGCCTTGAAAAAAGGAATCTAAAAACATCTATTTTTTGCTAAATTATTTTGAAATTTTTCGAAAAAATTTTTGTCAAAATGTTTTTGGAAGCAATGTTGAGTGTACATGGAAACTCAACATACACTAATGCATCATTTTTCAAACGATCATAACTAATTTTTGTATTAAGCGTTTCTCAATGTAGTATAGTGCATTCGATGCGGATTTTTAAGCTGCGTCGATCTGTGTTATCAGATTTGCGCTAGCTTAAAAATGCACCGAGATATCAACTGATATAAGTTCACACTTATATCCTCGATTTTCACCCTGAAGAATTTATTTTTTCGTTGAATAACATTGTCCTTCGTCTTTGCCTTGAAAAAAGGAATCTAAAAACATCTACTTTTTGCTAAATTATTTTGAAATTTTTCGAAAAAATTTTTGTCAAAATGTTTTTGGAAGCAATGTTGAGTGTACATGGAAACTCAACATACACTAATGCATCATTTTTCAAACGATCATAACTAATTTTTGTATTAAGCTTTTCTCAATGTAGTATAGTGCATTCGATGCGGATTTTTAAGCTGCGTCGATCTGTGTTATCAGATTTGCGCTAGCTTAAAAATGCACCGAGATATCAACTGATATAAGTTTACACTTATATCCTCGATTTTCACCCTGAAGAATTAATTTTTTCGTTGAATAACATCGTCCATCGTCTTTGCCTTGAAAAATGGAATCTAAAAACATCTACTTTGTGCTAAATTATTTCGAAATTTTTCGAAAAAATTTTTGTCAAAATGTTTTTGGAAGCAATGTTGAGTGTACATGGAAACTCAACATACACTAATGCATCATTTTTCAAACGATCATAACTAATTTTTGTATTAAGCTTTTCTCAATGTAGTATAGTGCATTCGATGCGGATTTTTAAGCTGCGTCGATCTGTGTTATCAGATTTGCGCTAGCTTAAAAATGCACCGAGATATCAACTGATATAAGTTTACACTTATATCCTCGATTTTCACCCTGAAGAATTAATTTTTTCGTTGAATAACATTGTCCATCGTCTTTGCCTTGAAAAATGGAATCTAAAAACATCTACTTTTTGCTAAATTATTTCGAAATTTTTCGAAAAAATTTTTGTCAAAATGTTTTTGGAAGCAATGTTGAGTGTACATGGAAACTCAACATACACTAATGCATCATTTTTCAAACGATCATAACTAATTTTTGTATTAAGCTTTTCTCAATGTAGTATAGTGCATTCGATGCGGATTTTTAAGCTGCGTCGATCTGTGTTATCAGATTTGCGCTAGCTTAAAAATGCACCGAGATATCAACTGATATAAGTTCACACTTATATCCTCGATTTTCACCCTGAAGAATTAATTTTTCTGTTGAATAACATTGTCCATCGTTTTTGCCTTGAAAAAAGGAATCTAAAAACATCTACTTTTTGCCAAATTATTTTGAAATTTTTCGAAAAAATTTTTGTCAAAATGTTTTTGGAAGCAATGTTGAGTGTACATGGAAACTCAACATACACTAATGCATCATTTTTCAAACGATCATAACTAATTTTTGTATTAAGCGTTTCTCAATGTAGTATAGTGCATTCGATGCGGATTTTTAAGCTGCGTCGATCTGTGTTATCAGATTTGCGCTAGCTTAAAAATGCACCGAGATATCAACTGATATAAGTTCACACTTATATCCTCGATTTTCACCCTGAAGAATTTATTTTTTCGTTGAATAACATTGTCCTTCGTCTTTGCCTTGAAAAAAGGAATCTAAAAACATCTACTTTTTGCTAAATTATTTTGAAATTTTTCGAAAAAATTTTTGTCAAAATGTTTTTGGAAGCAATGTTGAGTGTACATGGAAACTCAACATACACTAATGCATCATTTTTCAAACGATCATAACTAATTTTTGTATTAAGCTTTTCTCAATGTAGTATAGTGCATTCGATGCGGATTTTTAAGCTGCGTCGATCTGTGTTATCAGATTTGCGCTAGCTTAAAAATGCACCGAGATATCAACTGATATAAGTTCACACTTATATCCTCGATTTTCACCCTGAAGAATTTATTTTTTCGTTGAATAACATTGTCCTTCGTCTTTGCCTTGTAAAAAGGAATCTAAAAACATCTACTTTTTGCTAAATTATTTTGAAATTTTTCGAAAAAATTTTTGTCAAAATGTTTTTGGAAGCAATGTTGAGTGTACATGGAAACTCAACATACACTAATGCATCATTTTTCAAACGATCATAACTAATTTTCGTATTAAGCGTTTCTCAATGTAGTATAGTGCATTCGATGCGGATTTTTAAGCTGCGTCGATTCGTGTTATCAGATTTGCGCTAGCTTAAAAATGCACCGAGATATCAACTGATATAAGTTCTCACTTATATCCTCGATTTTCACCCTGAAGAATTAATTTTTTCGTTGAATAACATTGTCCATCGTCTTTGCCTTGAAAAAAGGAATCTAAAAACATCTACTTTTGGCCAAATTATTTTGAAATTTTTCGAAAAAATTTTTGTCAAAATGTTTTTGGAAGCAATGTTGAGTGTACATGGAAACTCAACATACACTAATGCATCATTTTTCAAACGATCATAACTAATTTTCGTATTAAGCGTTTCTCAATGTAGTATAGTGCATTCGATGCGGATTTTTAAGCTGCGTCGATCTGTGTTATCAGATTTGCGCTAGCTTAAAAATGCACCGAGATATCAACTGATATAAGTATAAGTTCACACTTATATCCTCGATTTTCACCCTGAAGAATTAATTTTTTCGTTGAATAACATTGTCCATCGTCTTTGCCTTGAAAAAAGGAATCTAAAAACATCTACTTTTTGCCAAATTATTTTGAAATTTTTCGAAAAAATTTTTGTCAAAATGTTTTTGGAAGCAATGTTGAGTGTACATGGAAACTCAACATACAATAATGCATCATTTTTCAAACGATCATAACTAATTTTCGTATTAAGCGTTTCTCAATGTAGTATAGTGCATTCGATGCGGATTTTTAAGCTGCGTCGATCTGTGTTATCAGATTTGCGCTAGCTTAAAAATGCACCGAGATATCAACTGATATAAGTTCACACTTATATCCTCGATTTTCACCCTGAAGAATTTATTTTTTCGTTGAATAACATTGTCCTTCGTCTTTGCCTTGAAAAAAGGAATCTAAAAACATCTACTTTTTGCTAAATTATTTTGAAATTTTTCGAAAAAATTTTTGTCAAAATGTTTTTGGAAGCAATGTTGAGTGTACATGGAAACTCAACATACACTAATGCATCATTTTTCAAACGATCATAACTAATTTTCGTATTAAGCGTTTCTCAATGTAGTATAGTGCATTCGATGCGGATTTTTAAGCTGCGTCGATCTGTGTTATCAGATTTGCGCTAGCTTAAAAATGCACCGAGATATCAACTGATATAAGTTCACACTTATATCCTCGATTTTCACCCTGAAGAATTTATTTTTTCGTTGAATAACATTGTCCTTCGTCTTTGCCTTGTAAAAAGGAATCTAAAAACATCTACTTTTTGCTAAATTATTTTGAAATTTTTCGAAAAAATTTTTGTCAAAATGTTTTTGGAAGCAGTGTTGAGTGTACATGGAAACTCAACATACACTAATGCATCATTTTTCAAACGATCATAACTAATTTTCGTATTAAGCGTTTCTCAATGTAGTATAGTGCATTCGATGCGGATTTTTAAGCTGCGTCGATTCGTGTTATCAGATTTGCGCTAGCTTAAAAATGCACCGAGATATCAACTGATATAAGTTCTCACTTATATCCTCGATTTTCACCCTGAAGAATTAATTTTTTCGTTGAATAACATTGTCCATCGTCTTTGCCTTGAAAAAAGGAATCTAAAAACATCTATTTTTTGCTAAATTATTTTGAAATTTTTCGAAAAAATTTTTGTCAAAATGTTTTTGGAAGCAATGTTGAGTGTACATGGAAACTCAACATACACTAATGCATCATTTTTCAAACGATCATAACTAATTTTCGTATTAAGCGTTTCTCAATGTAGTATAGTGCATTCGATGCGGATTTTTAAGCTGCGTCGATTCGTGTTATCAGATTTGCGCTAGCTTAAAAATGCACCGAGATATCAACTGATATAAGTTCTCACTTATATCCTCGATTTTCACCCTGAAGAATTAATTTTTTCGTTGAATAACATTGTCCATCGTCTTTGCCTTGAAAAAAGGAATCTAAAAACATCTATTTTTTGCTAAATTATTTTGAAATTTTTCGAAAAAATTTTTGTCAAAATGTTTTTGGAAGCAATGTTGAGTGTACATGGAAACTCAACATACACTAATGCATCATTTTTCAAACGATCATAACTAATTTTCGTATTAAGCGTTTCTCAATGTAGTATAGTGCATTCGATGCGGATTTTTAAGCTGCGTCGATCTGTGTTATCAGATTTGCGCTAGCTTAAAAATGCACCGAGATATCAACTGATATAAGTTCACACTTATATCCTCGATTTTCACCCTGAAGAATTTATTTTTTCGTTGAATAACATTGTCCTTCGTCTTTGCCTTGTAAAAAGGAATCTAAAAACATCTACTTTTTGCTAAATTATTTTGAAATTTTTCGAAAAAATTTTTGTCAAAATGTTTTTGGAAGCAATGTTGAGTGTACATGGAAACTCAACATACACTAATGCATCATTTTTCAAACGATCATAACTAATTTTCGTATTAAGCGTTTCTCAATGTAGTATAGTGCATTCGATGCGGATTTTTAAGCTGCGTCGATTCGTGTTATCAGATTTGCGCTAGCTTAAAAATGCACCGAGATATCAACTGATATAAGTTTACACTTATATCCTCGATTTTCACCCTGAAGAATTAATTTTTTCGTTGAATAACATTGTCCATCGTCTTTGCCTTGAAAAAAGGAATCTAAAAACATCTACTTTTGGCCAAATTATTTTGAAATTTTTCGAAAAAATTTTTGTCAAAATGTTTTTGGAAGCAATGTTGAGTGTACATGGAAACTCAACATACACTAATGCATCATTTTTCAAACGATCATAACTAATTTTCGTATTAAGCGTTTCTCAATGTAGTATAGTGCATTCGATGCGGATTTTTAAGCTGCGTCGATCTGTGTTATCAGATTTGCGCTAGCTTAAAAATGCACCGAGATATCAACTGATATAAGTATAAGTTCACACTTATATCCTCGATTTTCACCCTGAAGAATTAATTTTTTCGTTGAATAACATTGTCCATCGTCTTTGCCTTGAAAAAAGGAATCTAAAAACATCTACTTTTTGCCAAATTATTTTGAAATTTTTCGAAAAAATTTTTGTCAAAATGTTTTTGGAAGCAATGTTGAGTGTACATGGAAACTCAACATACAATAATGCATCATTTTTCAAACGATCATAACTAATTTTCGTATTAAGCGTTTCTCAATGTAGTATAGTGCATTCGATGCGGATTTTTAAGCTGCGTCGATCTGTGTTATCAGATTTGCGCTAGCTTAAAAATGCACCGAGATATCAACTGATATAAGTTCACACTTATATCCTCGATTTTCACCCTGAAGAATTAATTTTTCTGTTGAATAACATTGTCCATCGTTTTTGCCTTGAAAAAAGGAATCTAAAAACATCTATTTTTTGCTAAATTATTTTGAAATTTTTCGAAAAAATTTTTGTCAAAATGTTTTTGGAAGCAATGTTGAGTGTACATGGAAACTCAACATACACTAATGCATCATTTTTCAAACGATCATAACTAATTTTTGTATTAAGCGTTTCTCAATGTAGTATAGTGCATTCGATGCGGATTTTTAAGCTGCGTCGATCTGTGTTATCAGATTTGCGCTAGCTTAAAAATGCACCGAGATATCAACTGATATAAGTTCACACTTATATCCTCGATTTTCACCCTGAAGAATTTATTTTTTCGTTGAATAACATTGTCCTTCGTCTTTGCCTTGAAAAAAGGAATCTAAAAACATCTACTTTTTGCTAAATTATTTTGAAATTTTTCGAAAAAATTTTTGTCAAAATGTTTTTGGAAGCAATGTTGAGTGTACATGGAAACTCAACATACACTAATGCATCATTTTTCAAACGATCATAACTAATTTTTGTATTAAGCTTTTCTCAATGTAGTATAGTGCATTCGATGCGGATTTTTAAGCTGCGTCGATCTGTGTTATCAGATTTGCGCTAGCTTAAAAATGCACCGAGATATCAACTGATATAAGTTTACACTTATATCCTCGATTTTCACCCTGAAGAATTAATTTTTTCGTTGAATAACATCGTCCATCGTCTTTGCCTTGAAAAATGGAATCTAAAAACATCTACTTTGTGCTAAATTATTTCGAAATTTTTCGAAAAAATTTTTGTCAAAATGTTTTTGGAAGCAATGTTGAGTGTACATGGAAACTCAACATACACTAATGCATCATTTTTCAAACGATCATAACTAATTTTTGTATTAAGCTTTTCTCAATGTAGTATAGTGCATTCGATGCGGATTTTTAAGCTGCGTCGATCTGTGTTATCAGATTTGCGCTAGCTTAAAAATGCACCGAGATATCAACTGATATAAGTTTACACTTATATCCTCGATTTTCACCCTGAAGAATTAATTTTTTCGTTGAATAACATTGTCCATCGTCTTTGCCTTGAAAAATGGAATCTAAAAACATCTACTTTTTGCTAAATTATTTCGAAATTTTTCGAAAAAATTTTTGTCAAAATGTTTTTGGAAGCAATGTTGAGTGTACATGGAAACTCAACATACACTAATGCATCATTTTTCAAACGATCATAACTAATTTTTGTATTAAGCTTTTCTCAATGTAGTATAGTGCATTCGATGCGGATTTTTAAGCTGCGTCGATCTGTGTTATCAGATTTGCGCTAGCTTAAAAATGCACCGAGATATCAACTGATATAAGTTCACACTTATATCCTCGATTTTCACCCTGAAGAATTAATTTTTCTGTTGAATAACATTGTCCATCGTTTTTGCCTTGAAAAAAGGAATCTAAAAACATCTACTTTTTGCCAAATTATTTTGAAATTTTTCGAAAAAATTTTTGTCAAAATGTTTTTGGAAGCAATGTTGAGTGTACATGGAAACTCAACATACACTAATGCATCATTTTTCAAACGATCATAACTAATTTTTGTATTAAGCGTTTCTCAATGTAGTATAGTGCATTCGATGCGGATTTTTAAGCTGCGTCGATCTGTGTTATCAGATTTGCGCTAGCTTAAAAATGCACCGAGATATCAACTGATATAAGTTCACACTTATATCCTCGATTTTCACCCTGAAGAATTTATTTTTTCGTTGAATAACATTGTCCTTCGTCTTTGCCTTGAAAAAAGGAATCTAAAAACATCTACTTTTTGCTAAATTATTTTGAAATTTTTCGAAAAAATTTTTGTCAAAATGTTTTTGGAAGCAATGTTGAGTGTACATGGAAACTCAACATACACTAATGCATCATTTTTCAAACGATCATAACTAATTTTTGTATTAAGCTTTTCTCAATGTAGTATAGTGCATTCGATGCGGATTTTTAAGCTGCGTCGATCTGTGTTATCAGATTTGCGCTAGCTTAAAAATGCACCGAGATATCAACTGATATAAGTTTACACTTATATCCTCGATTTTCACCCTGAAGAATTAATTTTTTCGTTGAATAACATCGTCCATCGTCTTTGCCTTGAAAAATGGAATCTAAAAACATCTACTTTGTGCTAAATTATTTCGAAATTTTTCGAAAAAATTTTTGTCAAAATGTTTTTGGAAGCAATGTTGAGTGTACATGGAAACTCAACATACACTAATGCATCATTTTTCAAACGATCATAACTAATTTTTGTATTAAGCTTTTCTCAATGTAGTATAGTGCATTCGATGCGGATTTTTAAGCTGCGTCGATCTGTGTTATCAGATTTGCGCTAGCTTAAAAATGCACCGAGATATCAACTGATATAAGTTTACACTTATATCCTCGATTTTCACCCTGAAGAATTAATTTTTTCGTTGAATAACATTGTCCATCGTCTTTGCCTTGAAAAATGGAATCTAAAAACATCTACTTTTTGCTAAATTATTTCGAAATTTTTCGAAAAAATTTTTGTCAAAATGTTTTTGGAAGCAATGTTGAGTGTACATGGAAACTCAACATACACTAATGCATCATTTTTCAAACGATCATAACTAATTTTTGTATTAAGCTTTTCTCAATGTAGTATAGTGCATTCGATGCGGATTTTTAAGCTGCGTCGATCTGTGTTATCAGATTTGCGCTAGCTTAAAAATGCACCGAGATATCAACTGATATAAGTTTACACTTATATCCTCGATTTTCACCCTGAAGAATTAATTTTTTCGTTGAATAACATTGTCCATCGTCTTTGCCTTGAAAAATGGAATCTAAAAACATCTACTTTGTGCTAAATTATTTCGAAATTTTTCGAAAAAATTTTTGTCAAAATGTTTTTGGAAGCAATGTTGAGTGTACATGGAAACTCAACATACACTAATGCATCATTTTTCAAACGATCATAACTAATTTTTGTATTAAGCGTTTCTCAATGTAGTATAGTGCATTCGATGCGGATTTTTAAGCTGCGTCGATCTGTGTTATCAGATTTGCGCTAGCTTAAAAATGCACCGAGATATCAACTGATATAAGTTCACACTTATATCCTCGATTTTCACCCTGAAGAATTAATTTTTTCGTTGAATAACATCGTCCATCGTCTTTGCCTTAAAAAATGGAATCTAAAAACATCTACTTTTTGCTAAATTATTTTGAAATTTTTCGAAAAAATTTTTGTCAAAATGTTTTTGGAAGCAATGTTGAGTGTACATGGAAACTCAACATACACTAATGCATCATTTTTCAAACGATCATAACTAATTTTTGTATTAAGCTTTTCTCAATGTAGTATAGTGCATTCGATGCGGATTTTTAAGCTGCGTCGATCTGTGTTATCAGATTTGCGCTAGCTTAAAAATGCACCGAGATATCAACTGATATAAGTTTACACTTATATCCTCGATTTTCACCCTGAAGAATTAATTTTTTCGTTGAATAACATTGTCCATCGTCTTTGCCTTGAAAAATGGAATCTAAAAACATCTACTTTTTGCTAAATTATTTCGAAATTTTTCGAAAAAATTTTTGTCAAAATGTTTTTGGAAGCAATGTTGAGTGTACATGGAAACTCAACATACACTAATGCATCATTTTTCAAACGATCATAACTAATTTTTGTATTAAGCGTTTCTCAATGTAGTATAGTGCATTCGATGCGGATTTTTAAGCTGCGTCGATCTGTGTTATCAGATTTGCGCTAGCTTAAAAATGCACCGAGATATCAACTGATATAAGTTCACACTTATATCCTCGATTTTCACCCTGAAGAATTAATTTTTTCGTTGAATAACATTGTCCATCGTCTTTGCCTTGAAAAATGGAATCTAAAAACATCTACTTTTTGCTAAATTATTTCGAAATTTTTCGAAAAAATTTTTGTCAAAATGTTTTTGGAAGCAATGTTGAGTGTACATGGAAACTCAACATACACTAATGCATCATTTTTCAAACGATCATAACTAATTTTTGTATTAAGCGTTTCTCAATGTAGTATAGTGCATTCGATGCGGATTTTTAAGCTGCGTCGATCTGTGTTATCAGATTTGCGCTAGCTTAAAAATGCACCGAGATATCAACTGATATAAGTTCACACTTATATCCTCGATTTTCACCCTGAAGAATTAATTTTTTCGTTGAATAACATCGTCCATCGTCTTTGCCTTGAAAAATGAAATCTAAAAACATCTACTTTTTGCTAAATTATTTTGAAATTTTTCGAAAAAATTTTTGTCAAAATGTTTTTGGAAGCAATGTTGAGTGTACATGGAAACTCAACATACACTAATGCATCATTTTTCAAACGATCATAACTAATTTTTGTATTAAGCTTTTCTCAATGTAGTATAGTGCATTCGATGCGGATTTTTAAGCTGCGTCGATCTGTGTTATCAGATTTGCGCTAGCTTAAAAATGCACCGAGATATCAACTGATATAAGTTTACACTTATATCCTCGATTTTCACCCTGAAGAATTAATTTTTTCGTTGAATAACATTGTCCATCGTCTTTGCCTTGAAAAATGGAATCTAAAAACATCTACTTTGTGCTAAATTATTACGAAATTTTTCGAAAAAATTTTTGTCAAAATGTTTTTGGAAGCAATGTTGAGTGTACATGGAAACTCAACATACACTAATGCATCATTTTCCAAACGATCATAACTAATTTTTGTATTAAGCGTTTCTCAATGTAGTATAGTGCATTCGATGCGGATTTTTAAGCTGCGTCGATCTGTGTTATCAGATTTGCGCTAGCTTAAAAATGCACCGAGATATCAACTGATATAAGTTCACACTTATATCCTCGATTTTCACCCTGAAGAATTAATTTTTTCGTTGAATAACATCGTCCATCGTCTTTGCCTTAAAAAATGGAATCTAAAAACATCTACTTTTTGCTAAATTATTTTGAAATTTTTCGAAAAAATTTTTGTCAAAATGTTTTTGGAAGCAATGTTGAGTGTACATGGAAACTCAACATACACTAATGCATCATTTTTCAAACGATCATAACTAATTTTTGTATTAAGCTTTTCTCAATGTAGTATAGTGCATTCGATGCGGATTTTTAAGCTGCGTCGATCTGTGTTATCAGATTTGCGCTAGCTTAAAAATGCACCGAGATATCAACTGATATAAGTTTACACTTATATCCTCGATTTTCACCCTGAAGAATTAATTTTTTCGTTGAATAACATTGTCCATCGTCTTTGCCTTGAAAAATGGAATCTAAAAACATCTACTTTTTGCTAAATTATTTCGAAATTTTTCGAAAAAATTTTTGTCAAAATGTTTTTGGAAGCAATGTTGAGTGTACATGGAAACTCAACATACACTAATGCATCATTTTTCAAACGATCATAACTAATTTTTGTATTAAGCGTTTCTCAATGTAGTATAGTGCATTCGATGCGGATTTTTAAGCTGCGTCGATCTGTGTTATCAGATTTGCGCTAGCTTAAAAATGCACCGAGATATCAACTGATATAAGTTCACACTTATATCCTCGATTTTCACCCTGAAGAATTAATTTTTTCGTTGAATAACATCGTCCATCGTTTTTGCCTTGAAAAATGGAATCTAAAAACATCTACTTTTTGCTAAATTATTTTGAAATTTTTCGAAAAAATTTTTGTCAAAATGTTTTTGGAAGCAATGTTGAGTGTACATGGAAACTCAACATACACTAATGCATCATTTTTCAAACGATCATAACTAATTTTTGTATTAAGCTTTTCTCAATGTAGTATAGTGCATTCGATGCGGATTTTTAAGCTGCGTCGATCTGTGTTATCAGATTTGCGCTAGCTTAAAAATGCACCGAGATATCAACTGATATAAGTTTACACTTATATCCTCGATTTTCACCCTGAAGAATTGATTTTTTCGTTGAATAACATTGTCCATCGTCTTTGCCTTGAAAAATGGAATCTAAAAACATCTACTTTGTGCTAAATTATTTCGAAATTTTTCGAAAAAATTTTTGTCAAAATGTTTTTGGAAGCAATGTTGAGTGTACATGGAAACTCAACATACACTAATGCATCATTTTTCAAACGATCATAAATAATTTTTGTATTAAGCGTTTCTCAATGTAGTATAGTGCATTCGATGCGGATTTTTAAGCTGCGTCGATCTGTGTTATCAGATTTGCGCTAGCTTAAAAATGCACCGAGATATCAACTGATATAAGTTTACACTTATATCCTCGATTTTCACCCTGAAGAATTAATTTTTTCGTTGAATAACATCGTCCATCGTCTTTGCCTTGAAAAATGGAATCTAAAAACATCTACTTTTTGCTAAATTATTTTGAAATTTTTCGAAAAAATTTTTGTCAAAATGTTTTTGGAAGCAATGTTGAGTGTACATGAAAACTCAACATACACTAATGCATCATTTTTCAAACGATCATAACTAATTTTTGTATTAAGCTTTTCTCAATGTAGTATAGTGCATTCGATGCGGATTTTTAAGCTGCGTCGATCTGTGTTATCAGATTTGCGCTAGCTTAAAAATGCACCGAGATATCAACTGATATAAGTTTACACTTATATCCTCGATTTTCACCCTGAAGAAATAATTTTTTCGTTGAATAACATCGTCCATCGTCTTTGCCTTGAAAAATGGAATCTAAAAACATCTACTTTTTGCTAAATTATTTTGAAATTTTTCGAAAAAATTTTTGTCAAAATGTTTTTGGAAGCAATGTTGAGTGTACGTGGAAACTCAACATACACTAATGCATCATTTTTCAAACGATCATAACTAATTTTTGTATTAAGCTTTTCTCAATGTAGTATAGTGCATTCGATGCGGATTTTTAAGCTGCGTCGATCTGTGTTATCAGATTTGCGCTAGCTTAAAAATGCACCGAGATATCAACTGATATAAGTTTACACTTATATCCTCGATTTTCACCCTGAAGAATTAATTTTTTCGTTGAATAACATCGTCCATCGTCTTTGCCTTGAAAAATGGAATCTAAAAACATCTACTTTTTGCTAAATTATTTTGAAATTTTTCGAAAAAATTTTTGTCAAAATGTTTTTGGAAGCAATGTTGAGTGTACATGAAAACTCAACATACACTAATGCATCATTTTTCAAACGATTATAACTAATTTTTGTATTAAGCTTTTCTCAATGTAGTATAGTGCATTCGATGCGGATTTTTAAGCTGCGTCGATCTGTGTTATCAGATTTGCGCTAGCTTAAAAATGCACCGAGATATCAACTGATATAAGTTCACACTTATATTCTTGATTTTCACCCTGAAGAATTAATTTTTTCGTTGAATAACATTGTCCATCGTCTTTGCCTTGAAAAATGGAATCTAAAAACATCTACTTTTTGCTAAATTATTTTGAAATTTTTCGAAAAAATTTTTGTCAAAATGTTTTTGGAAGCAATGTTGAGTGTACATGGAAACTCAACATACACTAATGCATCATTTTTCAAACGATCATAACTAATTTTTGTATTAAGCTTTTCTCAATGTAGTATAGTGCATTCGATGCGGATTTTTAAGCTGCGTCGATCTGTGTTATCAGATTTGCGCTAGCTTAAAAATGCACCGAGATATCAACTGATATAAGTTCACACTTATATCCTCGATTTTCACCCTGAAGAATTAATTTTTTCGTTGAATAACATCGTCCATCGTCTTTGCCTTGAAAAATGGAATCTAAAAACATCTACTTTTTGCTAAATTATTTTGAAATTTTTCGAAAAAATTTTTGTCAAAATGTTTTTGGAAGCAATGTTGAGTGTACATGGAAACTCAACATACACTAATGCATCATTTTTCAAACGATCATAACTAATTTTTGTATTAAGCTTTTCTCAATGTAGTATAGTGCATTCGATGCGGATTTTTAAGCTGCGTCGATCTGTGTTATCAGATTTGCGCTAGCTTAAAAATGCACCGAGATATCAACTGATATAAGTTCACACTTATATCCTCGATTTTCACCCTGAAGAATTAATTTTTTCGTTGAATAACATTGTCCATCGTCTTTGCCTTGAAAAATGGAATCTAAAAACATCTACTTTTTGCTAAATTATTTTGAAATTTTTCGAAAAAATTTTTGTCAAAATGTTTTTGGAAGCAATGTTGAGTGTACATGGAAACTCAACATACACTAATGCATCATTTTTCAAACGATCATAACTAATTTTTGTATTAAGCTTTTCTCAATGTAGTATAGTGCATTCGATGCGGATTTTTAAGCTGCGTCGATCTGTGTTATCAGATTTG
Organism: Auanema rhodensis; assembly: GCA_964057225.1. Classification (NCBI taxonomy): domain Eukaryota; kingdom Metazoa; phylum Nematoda; class Chromadorea; order Rhabditida; family Rhabditidae; genus Auanema; species Auanema rhodense. The sequence continues at coordinate 2,134,996 of OZ059895.1, forward strand.
CGCTAGCTTAAAAATGCACCGAGATATCAACTGATATAAGTTCACACTTATATTCTTGATTTTCACCCTGAAGAATTAATTTTTTCGTTGAATAACATTGTCCATCGTCTTTGCCTTGAAAAATGGAATCTAAAAACATCTACTTTTTGCTAAATTATTTTGAAAGTTTTCGAAAAAATTTTTGTCAAAATGTTTTTGGAAGCAATGTTGAGTGTACATGAAAACTCAACATACACTAATGCATCATTTTTCAAACGATTATAACTAATTTTTGTATTAAGCTTTTCTCAATGTAGTATAGTGCATTCGATGCGGATTTTTAAGCTGCGTCGATCTGTGTTATCAGATTTGCGCTAGCTTAAAAATGCACCGAGATATCAACTGATATAAGTTCACACTTATATTCTTGATTTTCACCCTGAAGAATTAATTTTTTCGTTGAATAACATTGTCCATCGTCTTTGCCTTGAAAAATGGAATCTAAAAACATCTACTTTTTGCTAAATTATTTTGAAATTTTTCGAAAAAATTTTTGTCAAAATGTTTTTGGAAGCAATGTTGAGTGTACATGAAAACTCAACATACACTAATGCATCATTTTTCAAACGATTATAACTAATTTTTGTATTAAGCTTTTCTCAATGTAGTATAGTGCATTCGATGCGGATTTTTAAGCTGCGTCGATCTGTGTTATCAGATTTGCGCTAGCTTAAAAATGCACCGAGATATCAACTGATATAAGTTCACACTTATATTCTTGATTTTCACCCTGAAGAATTAATTTTTTCGTTGAATAACATTGTCCATCGTCTTTGCCTTGAAAAATGGAATCTAAAAACATCTACTTTTTGCTAAATTATTTTGAAATTTTTCGAAAAAATTTTTGTCAAAATGTTTTTGGAAGCAATGTTGAGTGTACATGGAAACTCAACATACACTAATGCATCATTTTTCAAACGATCATAACTAATTTTTGTATTAAGCTTTTCTCAATGTAGTATAGTGCATTCGATGCGGATTTTTAAGCTGCGTCGATCTGTGTTATCAGATTTGCGCTAGCTTAAAAATGCACCGAGATATCAACTGATATAAGTTCACACTTATATCCTCGATTTTCACCCTGAAGAATTAATTTTTTCGTTGAATAACATCGTCCATCGTCTTTGCCTTGAAAAATGGAATCTAAAAACATCTACTTTTTGCTAAATTATTTTGAAATTTTTCGAAAAAATTTTTGTCAAAATGTTTTTGGAAGCAATGTTGAGTGTACATGGAAACTCAACATACACTAATGCATCATTTTTCAAACGATCATAACTAATTTTTGTATTAAGCTTTTCTCAATGTAGTATAGTGCATTCGATGCGGATTTTTAAGCTGCGTCGATCTGTGTTATCAGATTTGCGCTAGCTTAAAAATGCACCGAGATATCAACTGATATAAGTTTACACTTATATCCTCGATTTTCACCCTGAAGAATTAATTTTTTCGTTGAATAACATCGTCCATCGTCTTTGCCTTGAAAAATGGAATCTAAAAACATCTACTTTTTGCTAAATTATTTTGAAATTTTTCGAAAAAATTTTTGTCAAAATGTTTTTGGAAGCAATGTTGAGTGTACGTGGAAACTCAACATACACTAATGCATCATTTTTCAAACGATCATAACTAATTTTTGTATTAAGCTTTTCTCAATGTAGTATAGTGCATTCGATGCGGATTTTTAAGCTGCGTCGATCTGTGTTATCAGATTTGCGCTAGCTTAAAAATGCACCGAGATATCAACTGATATAAGTTTACACTTATATCCTCGATTTTCACCCTGAAGAATTAATTTTTTCGTTGAATAACATCGTCCATCGTCTTTGCCTTGAAAAATGGAATCTAAAAACATCTACTTTTTGCTAAATTATTTTGAAATTTTTCGAAAAAATTTTTGTCAAAATGTTTTTGGAAGCAATGTTGAGTGTACATGAAAACTCAACATACACTAATGCATCATTTTTCAAACGATTATAACTAATTTTTGTATTAAGCTTTTCTCAATGTAGTATAGTGCATTCGATGCGGATTTTTAAGCTGCGTCGATCTGTGTTATCAGATTTGCGCTAGCTTAAAAATGCACCGAGATATCAACTGATATAAGTTCACACTTATATTCTTGATTTTCACCCTGAAGAATTAATTTTTTCGTTGAATAACATTGTCCTTCGTCTTTGCCTTGAAAAAAGGAATCTAAAAACATCTACTTTTTGCTAAATTATTTTGAAATTTTTCGAAAAAATTTTTGTCAAAATGTTTTTGGAAGCAATGTTGAGTGTACATGGAAACTCAACATACACTAATGCATCATTTTTCAAACGATCATAACTAATTTTTGTATTAAGCGTTTCTCAATGTAGTATAGTGCATTCGATGCGGATTTTTAAGCTGCGTCGATCTGTGTTATCAGATTTGCGCTAGCTTAAAAATGCACCGAGATATCAACTGATATAAGTTCACACTTATATCCTCGATTTTCACCCTGAAGAATTTATTTTTTCGTTGAATAACATTGTCCTTCGTCTTTGCCTTGAAAAAAGGAATCTAAAAACATCTACTTTTTGCTAAATTATTTTGAAATTTTTCGAAAAAATTTTTGTCAAAATGTTTTTGGAAGCAATGTTGAGTGTACATGGAAACTCAACATACACTAATGCATCATTTTTCAAACGATCATAACTAATTTTTGTATTAAGCTTTTCTCAATGTAGTATAGTGCATTCGATGCGGATTTTTAAGCTGCGTCGATCTGTGTTATCAGATTTGCGCTAGCTTAAAAATGCACCGAGATATCAACTGATATAAGTTTACACTTATATCCTCGATTTTCACCCTGAAGAATTAATTTTTTCGTTGAATAACATCGTCCATCGTCTTTGCCTTGAAAAATGGAATCTAAAAACATCTACTTTTTGCTAAATTATTTTGAAATTTTTCGAAAAAATTTTTGTCAAAATGTTTTTGGAAGCAATGTTGAGTGTACGTGGAAACTCAACATACACTAATGCATCATTTTTCAAACGATCATAACTAATTTTTGTATTAAGCTTTTCTCAATGTAGTATAGTGCATTCGATGCGGATTTTTAAGCTGCGTCGATCTGTGTTATCAGATTTGCGCTAGCTTAAAAATGCACCGAGATATCAACTGATATAAGTTTACACTTATATCCTCGATTTTCACCCTGAAGAATTAATTTTTTCGTTGAATAACATCGTCCATCGTCTTTGCCTTGAAAAATGGAATCTAAAAACATCTACTTTTTGCTAAATTATTTTGAAATTTTTCGAAAAAATTTTTGTCAAAATGTTTTTGGAAGCAATGTTGAGTGTACATGAAAACTCAACATACACTAATGCATCATTTTTCAAACGATTATAACTAATTTTTGTATTAAGCTTTTCTCAATGTAGTATAGTGCATTCGATGCCGATTTTTAAGCTGCGTCGATCTGTGTTATCAGATTTGCGCTAGCTTAAAAATGCACCGAGATATCAACTGATATAAGTTCACACTTATATTCTTGATTTTCACCCTGAAGAATTAATTTTTTCGTTGAATAACATTGTCCATCGTCTTTGCCTTGAAAAATGGAATCTAAAAACATCTACTTTTTGCTAAATTATTTTAAAATTTTTCGAAAAAATTTTTGTCAAAATGTTTTTGGAAGCAATGTTGAGTGTACATGAAAACTCAACATACACTAATGCATCATTTTTCAAACGATTATAACTAATTTTTGTATTAAGCTTTTCTCAATGTAGTATAGTGCATTCGATGCGGATTTTTAAGCTGCGTCGATCTGTGTTATCAGATTTGCGCTAGCTTAAAAATGCACCGAGATATCAACTGATATAAGTTCACACTTATATTCTTGATTTTCACCCTGAAGAATTAATTTTTTCGTTGAATAACATTGTCCATCGTCTTTGCCTTGAAAAATGGAATCTAAAAACATCTACTTTTTGCTAAATTATTTTGAAATTTTTCGAAAAAATTTTTGTCAAAATGTTTTTGGAAGCAATGTTGAGTGTACATGAAAACTCAACATACACTAATGCATCATTTTTCAAACGATTATAACTAATTTTTGTATTAAGCTTTTCTCAATGTAGTATAGTGCATTCGATGCGGATTTTTAAGCTGCGTCGATCTGTGTTATCAGATTTGCGCTAGCTTAAAAATGCACCGAGATATCAACTGATATAAGTTCACACTTATATTCTTGATTTTCACCCTGAAGAATTAATTTTTTCGTTGAATAACATTGTCCATCGTCTTTGCCTTGAAAAATGGAATCTAAAAACATCTACTTTTTGCTAAATTATTTTGAAATTTTTCGAAAAAATTTTTGTCAAAATGTTTTTGGAAGCAATGTTGAGTGTACATGAAAACTCAACATACACTAATGCATCATTTTTCAAACGATTATAACTAATTTTTGTATTAAGCTTTTCTCAATGTAGTATAGTGCATTCGATGCGGATTTTTAAGCTGCGTCGATCTGTGTTATCAGATTTGCGCTAGCTTAAAAATGCACCGAGATATCAACTGATATAAGTTCACACTTATATTCTTGATTTTCACCCTGAAGAATTAATTTTTTCGTTGAATAACATTGTCCATCGTCTTTGCCTTGAAAAATGGAATCTAAAAACATCTACTTTTTGCTAAATTATTTTGAAATTTTTCGAAAAAATTTTTGTCAAAATGTTTTTGGAAGCAATGTTGAGTGTACATGGAAACTCAACATACACTAATGCATCATTTTTCAAACGATCATAACTAATTTTTGTATTAAGCTTTTCTCAATGTAGTATAGTGCATTCGATGCGGATTTTTAAGCTGCGTCGATCTGTGTTATCAGATTTGCGCTAGCTTAAAAATGCACCGAGATATCAACTGATATAAGTTCACACTTATATCCTCGATTTTCACCCTGAAGAATTAATTTTTTCGTTGAATAACATCGTCCATCGTCTTTGCCTTGAAAAATGGAATCTAAAAACATCTACTTTTTGCTAAATTATTTTGAAATTTTTCGAAAAAATTTTTGTCAAAATGTTTTTGGAAGCAATGTTGAGTGTACATGGAAACTCAACATACACTAATGCATCATTTTTCAAACGATCATAACTAATTTTTGTATTAAGCTTTTCTCAATGTAGTATAGTGCATTCGATGCGGATTTTTAAGCTGCGTCGATCTGTGTTATCAGATTTGCGCTAGCTTAAAAATGCACCGAGATATCAACTGATATAAGTTCACACTTATATCCTCGATTTTCACCCTGAAGAATTAATTTTTTCGTTGAATAACATTGTCCATCGTCTTTGCCTTGAAAAATGGAATCTAAAAACATCTACTTTTTGCTAAATTATTTTGAAATTTTTCGAAAAAATTTTTGTCAAAATGTTTTTGGAAGCAATGTTGAGTGTACATGGAAACTCAACATACACTAATGCATCATTTTTCAAACGATCATAACTAATTTTTGTATTAAGCTTTTCTCAATGTAGTATAGTGCATTCGATGCGGATTTTTAAGCTGCGTCGATCTGTGTTATCAGATTTGCGCTAGCTTAAAAATGCACCGAGATATCAACTGATATAAGTTCACACTTATATTCTTGATTTTCACCCTGAAGAATTAATTTTTTCGTTGAATAACATTGTCCATCGTCTTTGCCTTGAAAAATGGAATCTAAAAACATCTACTTTTTGCTAAATTATTTTGAAAGTTTTCGAAAAAATTTTTGTCAAAATGTTTTTGGAAGCAATGTTGAGTGTACATGAAAACTCAACATACACTAATGCATCATTTTTCAAACGATTATAACTAATTTTTGTATTAAGCTTTTCTCAATGTAGTATAGTGCATTCGATGCGGATTTTTAAGCTGCGTCGATCTGTGTTATCAGATTTGCGCTAGCTTAAAAATGCACCGAGATATCAACTGATATAAGTTCACACTTATATTCTTGATTTTCACCCTGAAGAATTAATTTTTTCGTTGAATAACATTGTCCATCGTCTTTGCCTTGAAAAATGGAATCTAAAAACATCTACTTTTTGCTAAATTATTTTGAAATTTTTCGAAAAAATTTTTGTCAAAATGTTTTTGGAAGCAATGTTGAGTGTACATGAAAACTCAACATACACTAATGCATCATTTTTCAAACGATTATAACTAATTTTTGTATTAAGCTTTTCTCAATGTAGTATAGTGCATTCGATGCGGATTTTTAAGCTGCGTCGATCTGTGTTATCAGATTTGCGCTAGCTTAAAAATGCACCGAGATATCAACTGATATAAGTTCACACTTATATTCTTGATTTTCACCCTGAAGAATTAATTTTTTCGTTGAATAACATTGTCCATCGTCTTTGCCTTGAAAAATGGAATCTAAAAACATCTACTTTTTGCTAAATTATTTTGAAATTTTTCGAAAAAATTTTTGTCAAAATGTTTTTGGAAGCAATGTTGAGTGTACATGGAAACTCAACATACACTAATGCATCATTTTTCAAACGATCATAACTAATTTTTGTATTAAGCTTTTCTCAATGTAGTATAGTGCATTCGATGCGGATTTTTAAGCTGCGTCGATCTGTGTTATCAGATTTGCGCTAGCTTAAAAATGCACCGAGATATCAACTGATATAAGTTCACACTTATATCCTCGATTTTCACCCTGAAGAATTAATTTTTTCGTTGAATAACATCGTCCATCGTCTTTGCCTTGAAAAATGGAATCTAAAAACATCTACTTTTTGCTAAATTATTTTGAAATTTTTCGAAAAAATTTTTGTCAAAATGTTTTTGGAAGCAATGTTGAGTGTACATGGAAACTCAACATACACTAATGCATCATTTTTCAAACGATCATAACTAATTTTTGTATTAAGCTTTTCTCAATGTAGTATAGTGCATTCGATGCGGATTTTTAAGCTGCGTCGATCTGTGTTATCAGATTTGCGCTAGCTTAAAAATGCACCGAGATATCAACTGATATAAGTTTACACTTATATCCTCGATTTTCACCCTGAAGAATTAATTTTTTCGTTGAATAACATCGTCCATCGTCTTTGCCTTGAAAAATGGAATCTAAAAACATCTACTTTTTGCTAAATTATTTTGAAATTTTTCGAAAAAATTTTTGTCAAAATGTTTTTGGAAGCAATGTTGAGTGTACGTGGAAACTCAACATACACTAATGCATCATTTTTCAAACGATCATAACTAATTTTTGTATTAAGCTTTTCTCAATGTAGTATAGTGCATTCGTTGCGGATTTTTAAGCTGCGTCGATCTGTGTTATCAGATTTGCGCTAGCTTAAAAATGCACCGAGATATCAACTGATATAAGTTTACACTTATATCCTCGATTTTCACCCTGAAGAATTAATTTTTTCGTTGAATAACATCGTCCATCGTCTTTGCCTTGAAAAATGGAATCTAAAAACATCTACTTTTTGCTAAATTATTTTGAAATTTTTCGAAAAAATTTTTGTCAAAATGTTTTTGGAAGCAATGTTGAGTGTACATGAAAACTCAACATACACTAATGCATCATTTTTCAAACGATTATAACTAATTTTTGTATTAAGCTTTTCTCAATGTAGTATAGTGCATTCGATGCGGATTTTTAAGCTGCGTCGATCTGTGTTATCAGATTTGCGCTAGCTTAAAAATGCACCGAGATATCAACTGATATAAGTTTACACTTATATCCTCGATTTTCACCCTGAAGAATTAATTTTTTCGTTGAATAACATCGTCCATCGTCTTTGCCTTGAAAAATGGAATCTAAAAACATCTACTTTTTGCTAAATTATTTTGAAATTTTTCGAAAAAATTTTTGTCAAAATGTTTTTGGAAGCAATGTTGAGTGTACGTGGAAACTCAACATACACTAATGCATCATTTTTCAAACGATCATAACTAATTTTTGTATTAAGCTTTTCTCAATGTAGTATAGTGCATTCGTTGCGGATTTTTAAGCTGCGTCGATCTGTGTTATCAGATTTGCGCTAGCTTAAAAATGCACCGAGATATCAACTGATATAAGTTTACACTTATATCCTCGATTTTCACCCTGAAGAATTAATTTTTTCGTTGAATAACATCGTCCATCGTCTTTGCCTTGAAAAATGGAATCTAAAAACATCTACTTTTTGCTAAATTATTTTGAAATTTTTCGAAAAAATTTTTGTCAAAATGTTTTTGGAAGCAATGTTGAGTGTACATGAAAACTCAACATACACTAATGCATCATTTTTCAAACGATTATAACTAATTTTTGTATTAAGCTTTTCTCAATGTAGTATAGTGCATTCGATGCCGATTTTTAAGCTGCGTCGATCTGTGTTATCAGATTTGCGCTAGCTTAAAAATGCACCGAGATATCAACTGATATAAGTTCACACTTATATTCTTGATTTTCACCCTGAAGAATTAATTTTTTCGTTGAATAACATTGTCCATCGTCTTTGCCTTGAAAAATGGAATCTAAAAACATCTACTTTTTGCTAAATTATTTTAAAATTTTTCGAAAAAATTTTTGTCAAAATGTTTTTGGAAGCAATGTTGAGTGTACATGAAAACTCAACATACACTAATGCATCATTTTTCAAACGATTATAACTAATTTTTGTATTAAGCTTTTCTCAATGTAGTATAGTGCATTCGATGCGGATTTTTAAGCTGCGTCGATCTGTGTTATCAGATTTGCGCTAGCTTAAAAATGCACCGAGATATCAACTGATATAAGTTCACACTTATATTCTTGATTTTCACCCTGAAGAATTAATTTTTTCGTTGAATAACATTGTCCATCGTCTTTGCCTTGAAAAATGGAATCTAAAAACATCTACTTTTTGCTAAATTATTTTGAAATTTTTCGAAAAAATTTTTGTCAAAATGTTTTTGGAAGCAATGTTGAGTGTACATGAAAACTCAACATACACTAATGCATCATTTTTCAAACGATTATAACTAATTTTTGTATTAAGCTTTTCTCAATGTAGTATAGTGCATTCGATGCGGATTTTTAAGCTGCGTCGATCTGTGTTATCAGATTTGCGCTAGCTTAAAAATGCACCGAGATATCAACTGATATAAGTTCACACTTATATTCTTGATTTTCACCCTGAAGAATTAATTTTTTCGTTGAATAACATTGTCCTTCGTCTTTGCCTTGAAAAAAGGAATCTAAAAACATCTACTTTTTGCTAAATTATTTTGAAATTTTTCGAAAAAATTTTTGTCAAAATGTTTTTGGAAGCAATGTTGAGTGTACATGGAAACTCAACATACACTAATGCATCATTTTTCAAACGATCATAACTAATTTTTGTATTAAGCGTTTCTCAATGTAGTATAGTGCATTCGATGCGGATTTTTAAGCTGCGTCGATCTGTGTTATCAGATTTGCGCTAGCTTAAAAATGCACCGAGATATCAACTGATATAAGTTCACACTTATATCCTCGATTTTCACCCTGAAGAATTTATTTTTTCGTTGAATAACATTGTCCTTCGTCTTTGCCTTGAAAAAAGGAATCTAAAAACATCTACTTTTTGCTAAATTATTTTGAAATTTTTCGAAAAAATTTTTGTCAAAATGTTTTTGGAAGCAATGTTGAGTGTACATGGAAACTCAACATACACTAATGCATCATTTTTCAAACGATCATAACTAATTTTTGTATTAAGCTTTTCTCAATGTAGTATAGTGCATTCGATGCGGATTTTTAAGCTGCGTCGATCTGTGTTATCAGATTTGCGCTAGCTTAAAAATGCACCGAGATATCAACTGATATAAGTTTACACTTATATCCTCGATTTTCACCCTGAAGAATTAATTTTTTCGTTGAATAACATCGTCCATCGTCTTTGCCTTGAAAAATGGAATCTAAAAACATCTACTTTGTGCTAAATTATTTCGAAATTTTTCGAAAAAATTTTTGTCAAAATGTTTTTGGAAGCAATGTTGAGTGTACATGGAAACTCAACATACACTAATGCATCATTTTTCAAACGATCATAACTAATTTTTGTATTAAGCTTTCCTCAATGTAGTATAGTGCATTCGATGCGGATTTTTAAGCTGCGTCGATCTGTGTTATCAGATTTGCGCTAGCTTAAAAATGCACCGAGATATCAACTGATATAAGTTTACACTTATATCCTCGATTTTCACCCTGAAGAATTAATTTTTTCGTTGAATAACATTGTCCATCGTCTTTGCCTTGAAAAATGGAATCTAAAAACATCTACTTTTTGCTAAATTATTTCGAAATTTTTCGAAAAAATTTTTGTCAAAATGTTTTTGGAAGCAATGTTGAGTGTACATGGAAACTCAACATACACTAATGCATCATTTTTCAAACGATCATAACTAATTTTTGTATTAAGCTTTTCTCAATGTAGTATAGTGCATTCGATGCGGATTTTTAAGCTGCGTCGATCTGTGTTATCAGATTTGCGCTAGCTTAAAAATGCACCGAGATATCAACTGATATAAGTTTACACTTATATCCTCGATTTTCACCCTGAAGAATTAATTTTTTCGTTGAATAACATTGTCCATCGTCTTTGCCTTGAAAAATGGAATCTAAAAACATCTACTTTGTGCTAAATTATTTCGAAATTTTTCGAAAAAATTTTTGTCAAAATGTTTTTGGAAGCAATGTTGAGTGTACATGGAAACTCAACATACACTAATGCATCATTTTTCAAACGATCATAACTAATTTTTGTATTAAGCGTTTCTCAATGTAGTATAGTGCATTCGATGCGGATTTTTAAGCTGCGTCGATCTGTGTTATCAGATTTGCGCTAGCTTAAAAATGCACCGAGATATCAACTGATATAAGTTCACACTTATATCCTCGATTTTCACCCTGAAGAATTAATTTTTTCGTTGAATAACATCGTCCATCGTCTTTGCCTTAAAAAATGGAATCTAAAAACATCTACTTTTTGCTAAATTATTTTGAAATTTTTCGAAAAAATTTTTGTCAAAATGTTTTTGGAAGCAATGTTGAGTGTACATGGAAACTCAACATACACTAATGCATCATTTTTCAAACGATCATAACTAATTTTTGTATTAAGCTTTTCTCAATGTAGTATAGTGCATTCGATGCGGATTTTTAAGCTGCGTCGATCTGTGTTATCAGATTTGCGCTAGCTTAAAAATGCACCGAGATATCAACTGATATAAGTTTACACTTATATCCTCGATTTTCACCCTGAAGAATTAATTTTTTCGTTGAATAACATTGTCCATCGTCTTTGCCTTGAAAAATGGAATCTAAAAACATCTACTTTTTGCTAAATTATTTCGAAATTTTTCGAAAAAATTTTTGTCAAAATGTTTTTGGAAGCAATGTTGAGTGTACATGGAAACTCAACATACACTAATGCATCATTTTTCAAACGATCATAACTAATTTTTGTATTAAGCGTTTCTCAATGTAGTATAGTGCATTCGATGCGGATTTTTAAGCTGCGTCGATCTGTGTTATCAGATTTGCGCTAGCTTAAAAATGCACCGAGATATCAACTGATATAAGTTCACACTTATATCCTCGATTTTCACCCTGAAGAATTAATTTTTTCGTTGAATAACATTGTCCTTCGTCTTTGCCTTGAAAAAAGGAATCTAAAAACATCTACTTTTTGCTAAATTATTTTGAAATTTTTCGAAAAAATTTTTGTCAAAATGTTTTTGGAAGCAATGTTGAGTGTACATGGAAACTCAACATACACTAATGCATCATTTTTCAAACGATCATAACTAATTTTTGTATTAAGCTTTTCTCAATGTAGTATAGTGCATTCGATGCGGATTTTTAAGCTGCGTCGATCTGTGTTATCAGATTTGCGCTAGCTTAAAAATGCACCGAGATATCAACTGATATAAGTTTACACTTATATCCTCGATTTTCACCCTGAAGAATTAATTTTTTCGTTGAATAACATCGTCCATCGTCTTTGCCTTAAAAAAATAAAATAAATGGAATCTAAAAACATCTACTTTTTGCTAAATTATTTTGAAATTTTTCGAAAAAATTTTTGTCAAAATGTTTTTGGAAGCAATGTTGAGTGTACATGGAAACTCAACATACACTAATGCATCATTTTTCAAACGATCATAACTAATTTTTGTATTAAGCTTTTCTCAATGTAGTATAGTGCATTCGATGCGGATTTTTAAGCTGCGTCGATCTGTGTTATCAGATTTGCGCTAGCTTAAAAATGCACCGAGATATCAACTGATATAAGTTTACACTTATATCCTCGATTTTCACCCTGAAGAATTAATTTTTTCGTTGAATAACATCGTCCATCGTCTTTGCCTTGAAAAATGGAATCTAAAAACATCTACTTTTTGCTAAATTATTTTGAAATTTTTCGAAAAAATTTTTGTCAAAATGTTTTTGGAAGCAATGTTGAGTGTACGTGGAAACTCAACATACACTAATGCATCATTTTTCAAACGATCATAACTAATTTTTGTATTAAGCTTTTCTCAATGTAGTATAGTGCATTCGATGCGGATTTTTAAGCTGCGTCGATCTGTGTTATCAGATTTGCGCTAGCTTAAAAATGCACCGAGATATCAACTGATATAAGTTTACACTTATATCCTCGATTTTCACCCTGAAGAATTAATTTTTTCGTTGAATAACATTGTCCATCGTCTTTGCCTTGAAAAATGGAATCTAAAAACATCTACTTTTTGCTAAATTATTTCGAAATTTTTCGAAAAAATTTTTGTCAAAATGTTTTTGGAAGCAATGTTGAGTGTACATGGAAACTCAACATACACTAATGCATCATTTTTCAAACGATCATAACTAATTTTTGTATTAAGCGTTTCTCAATGTAGTATAGTGCATTCGATGCGGATTTTTAAGCTGCGTCGATCTGTGTTATCAGATTTGCGCTAGCTTAAAAATGCACCGAGATATCAACTGATATAAGTTCACACTTATATCCTCGATTTTCACCCTGAAGAATTAATTTTTTCGTTGAATAACATCGTCCATCGTCTTTGCCTTGAAAAATGAAATCTAAAAACATCTACTTTTTGCTAAATTATTTTGAAATTTTTCGAAAAAATTTTTGTCAAAATGTTTTTGGAAGCAATGTTGAGTGTACATGGAAACTCAACATACACTAATGCATCATTTTTCAAACGATCATAACTAATTTTTGTATTAAGCTTTTCTCAATGTAGTATAGTGCATTCGATGCGGATTTTTAAGCTGCGTCGATCTGTGTTATCAGATTTGCGCTAGCTTAAAAATGCACCGAGATATCAACTGATATAAGTTTACACTTATATCCTCGATTTTCACCCTGAAGAATTAATTTTTTCGTTGAATAACATTGTCCATCGTCTTTGCCTTGAAAAATGGAATCTAAAAACATCTACTTTGTGCTAAATTATTACGAAATTTTTCGAAAAAATTTTTGTCAAAATGTTTTTGGAAGCAATGTTGAGTGTACATGGAAACTCAACATACACTAATGCATCATTTTCCAAACGATCATAACTAATTTTTGTATTAAGCGTTTCTCAATGTAGTATAGTGCATTCGATGCGGATTTTTAAGCTGCGTCGATCTGTGTTATCAGATTTGCGCTAGCTTAAAAATGCACCGAGATATCAACTGATATAAGTTCACACTTATATCCTCGATTTTCACCCTGAAGAATTAATTTTTTCGTTGAATAACATCGTCCATCGTCTTTGCCTTAAAAAATGGAATCTAAAAACATCTACTTTTTGCTAAATTATTTTGAAATTTTTCGAAAAAATTTTTGTCAAAATGTTTTTGGAAGCAATGTTGAGTGTACATGGAAACTCAACATACACTAATGCATCATTTTTCAAACGATCATAACTAATTTTTGTATTAAGCTTTTCTCAATGTAGTATAGTGCATTCGATGCGGATTTTTAAGCTGCGTCGATCTGTGTTATCAGATTTGCGCTAGCTTAAAAATGCACCGAGATATCAACTGATATAAGTTTACACTTATATCCTCGATTTTCACCCTGAAGAATTAATTTTTTCGTTGAATAACATTGTCCATCGTCTTTGCCTTGAAAAATGGAATCTAAAAACATCTACTTTTTGCTAAATTATTTCGAAATTTTTCGAAAAAATTTTTGTCAAAATGTTTTTGGAAGCAATGTTGAGTGTACATGGAAACTCAACATACACTAATGCATCATTTTTCAAACGATCATAACTAATTTTTGTATTAAGCGTTTCTCAATGTAGTATAGTGCATTCGATGCGGATTTTTAAGCTGCGTCGATCTGTGTTATCAGATTTGCGCTAGCTTAAAAATGCACCGAGATATCAACTGATATAAGTTCACACTTATATCCTCGATTTTCACCCTGAAGAATTAATTTTTTCGTTGAATAACATCGTCCATCGTTTTTGCCTTGAAAAATGGAATCTAAAAACATCTACTTTTTGCTAAATTATTTTGAAATTTTTCGAAAAAATTTTTGTCAAAATGTTTTTGGAAGCAATGTTGAGTGTACATGGAAACTCAACATACACTAATGCATCATTTTTCAAACGATCATAACTAATTTTTGTATTAAGCTTTTCTCAATGTAGTATAGTGCATTCGATGCGGATTTTTAAGCTGCGTCGATCTGTGTTATCAGATTTGCGCTAGCTTAAAAATGCACCGAGATATCAACTGATATAAGTTTACACTTATATCCTCGATTTTCACCCTGAAGAATTAATTTTTTCGTTGAATAACATCGTCCATCGTCTTTGCCTTGAAAAATGGAATCTAAAAACATCTACTTTTTGCTAAATTATTTTGAAATTTTTCGAAAAAATTTTTGTCAAAATGTTTTTGGAAGCAATGTTGAGTGTACATGAAAACTCAACATACACTAATGCATCATTTTTCAAACGATCATAACTAATTTTTGTATTAAGCTTTTCTCAATGTAGTATAGTGCATTCGATGCGGATTTTTAAGCTGCGTCGATCTGTGTTATCAGATTTGCGCTAGCTTAAAAATGCACCGAGATATCAACTGATATAAGTTCACACTTATATTCTTGATTTTCACCCTGAAGAATTAATTTTTTCGTTGAATAACATTGTCCATCGTCTTTGCCTTGAAAAATGGAATCTAAAAACATCTACTTTTTGCTAAATTATTTTGAAATTTTTCGAAAAAATTTTTGTCAAAATGTTTTTGGAAGCAATGTTGAGTGTACATGGAAACTCAACATACACTAATGCATCATTTTTCAAACGATCATAACTAATTTTTGTATTAAGCTTTTCTCAATGTAGTATAGTGCATTCGATGCGGATTTTTAAGCTGCGTCGATCTGTGTTATCAGATTTGCGCTAGCTTAAAAATGCACCGAGATATCAACTGATATAAGTTCACACTTATATCCTCGATTTTCACCCTGAAGAATTAATTTTTTCGTTGAATAACATCGTCCATCGTCTTTGCCTTGAAAAATGGAATCTAAAAACATCTACTTTTTGCTAAATTATTTTGAAATTTTTCGAAAAAATTTTTGTCAAAATGTTTTTGGAAGCAATGTTGAGTGTACATGGAAACTCAACATACACTAATGCATCATTTTTCAAACGATCATAACTAATTTTTGTATTAAGCTTTTCTCAATGTAGTATAGTGCATTCGATGCGGATTTTTAAGCTGCGTCGATCTGTGTTATCAGATTTGCGCTAGCTTAAAAATGCACCGAGATATCAACTGATATAAGTTCACACTTATATCCTCGATTTTCACCCTGAAGAATTAATTTTTTCGTTGAATAACATTGTCCATCGTCTTTGCCTTGAAAAATGGAATCTAAAAACATCTACTTTTTGCTAAATTATTTTGAAATTTTTCGAAAAAATTTTTGTCAAAATGTTTTTGGAAGCAATGTTGAGTGTACATGGAAACTCAACATACACTAATGCATCATTTTTCAAACGATCATAACTAATTTTTGTATTAAGCTTTTCTCAATGTAGTATAGTGCATTCGATGCGGATTTTTAAGCTGCGTCGATCTGTGTTATCAGATTTGCGCTAGCTTAAAAATGCACCGAGATATCAACTGATATAAGTTCACACTTATATTCTTGATTTTCACCCTGAAGAATTAATTTTTTCGTTGAATAACATTGTCCATCGTCTTTGCCTTGAAAAATGGAATCTAAAAACATCTACTTTTTGCTAAATTATTTTGAAAGTTTTCGAAAAAATTTTTGTCAAAATGTTTTTGGAAGCAATGTTGAGTGTACATGAAAACTCAACATACACTAATGCATCATTTTTCAAACGATTATAACTAATTTTTGTATTAAGCTTTTCTCAATGTAGTATAGTGCATTCGATGCGGATTTTTAAGCTGCGTCGATCTGTGTTATCAGATTTGCGCTAGCTTAAAAATGCACCGAGATATCAACTGATATAAGTTCACACTTATATTCTTGATTTTCACCCTGAAGAATTAATTTTTTCGTTGAATAACATTGTCCATCGTCTTTGCCTTGAAAAATGGAATCTAAAAACATCTACTTTTTGCTAAATTATTTTGAAATTTTTCGAAAAAATTTTTGTCAAAATGTTTTTGGAAGCAATGTTGAGTGTACATGAAAACTCAACATACACTAATGCATCATTTTTCAAACGATTATAACTAATTTTTGTATTAAGCTTTTCTCAATGTAGTATAGTGCATTCGATGCGGATTTTTAAGCTGCGTCGATCTGTGTTATCAGATTTGCGCTAGCTTAAAAATGCACCGAGATATCAACTGATATAAGTTCACACTTATATTCTTGATTTTCACCCTGAAGAATTAATTTTTTCGTTGAATAACATTGTCCATCGTCTTTGCCTTGAAAAATGGAATCTAAAAACATCTACTTTTTGCTAAATTATTTTGAAATTTTTCGAAAAAATTTTTGTCAAAATGTTTTTGGAAGCAATGTTGAGTGTACATGGAAACTCAACATACACTAATGCATCATTTTTCAAACGATCATAACTAATTTTTGTATTAAGCTTTTCTCAATGTAGTATAGTGCATTCGATGCGGATTTTTAAGCTGCGTCGATCTGTGTTATCAGATTTGCGCTAGCTTAAAAATGCACCGAGATATCAACTGATATAAGTTTACACTTATATCCTCGATTTTCACCCTGAAGAATTAATTTTTTCGTTGAATAACATCGTCCATCGTCTTTGCCTTGAAAAATGGAATCTAAAAACATCTACTTTTTGCTAAATTATTTTGAAATTTTTCGAAAAAATTTTTGTCAAAATGTTTTTGGAAGCAATGTTGAGTGTACGTGGAAACTCAACATACACTAATGCATCATTTTTCAAACGATCATAACTAATTTTTGTATTAAGCTTTTCTCAATGTAGTATAGTGCATTCGATGCGGATTTTTAAGCTGCGTCGATCTGTGTTATCAGATTTGCGCTAGCTTAAAAATGCACCGAGATATCAACTGATATAAGTTTACACTTATATCCTCGATTTTCACCCTGAAGAATTAATTTTTTCGTTGAATAACATCGTCCATCGTCTTTGCCTTGAAAAATGGAATCTAAAAACATCTACTTTTTGCTAAATTATTTTGAAATTTTTCGAAAAAATTTTTGTCAAAATGTTTTTGGAAGCAATGTTGAGTGTACATGAAAACTCAACATACACTAATGCATCATTTTTCAAACGATTATAACTAATTTTTGTATTAAGCTTTTCTCAATGTAGTATAGTGCATTCGATGCCGATTTTTAAGCTGCGTCGATCTGTGTTATCAGATTTGCGCTAGCTTAAAAATGCACCGAGATATCAACTGATATAAGTTCACACTTATATTCTTGATTTTCACCCTGAAGAATTAATTTTTTCGTTGAATAACATTGTCCATCGTCTTTGCCTTGAAAAATGGAATCTAAAAACATCTACTTTTTGCTAAATTATTTTAAAATTTTTCGAAAAAATTTTTGTCAAAATGTTTTTGGAAGCAATGTTGAGTGTACATGAAAACTCAACATACACTAATGCATCATTTTTCAAACGATTATAACTAATTTTTGTATTAAGCTTTTCTCAATGTAGTATAGTGCATTCGATGCGGATTTTTAAGCTGCGTCGATCTGTGTTATCAGATTTGCGCTAGCTTAAAAATGCACCGAGATATCAACTGATATAAGTTCACACTTATATTCTTGATTTTCACCCTGAAGAATTAATTTTTTCGTTGAATAACATTGTCCATCGTCTTTGCCTTGAAAAATGGAATCTAAAAACATCTACTTTTTGCTAAATTATTTTGAAATTTTTCGAAAAAATTTTTGTCAAAATGTTTTTGGAAGCAATGTTGAGTGTACATGAAAACTCAACATACACTAATGCATCATTTTTCAAACGATTATAACTAATTTTTGTATTAAGCTTTTCTCAATGTAGTATAGTGCATTCGATGCGGATTTTTAAGCTGCGTCGATCTGTGTTATCAGATTTGCGCTAGCTTAAAAATGCACCGAGATATCAACTGATATAAGTTCACACTTATATTCTTGATTTTCACCCTGAAGAATTAATTTTTTCGTTGAATAACATTGTCCATCGTCTTTGCCTTGAAAAATGGAATCTAAAAACATCTACTTTTTGCTAAATTATTTTGAAATTTTTCGAAAAAATTTTTGTCAAAATGTTTTTGGAAGCAATGTTGAGTGTACATGAAAACTCAACATACACTAATGCATCATTTTTCAAACGATTATAACTAATTTTTGTATTAAGCTTTTCTCAATGTAGTATAGTGCATTCGATGCGGATTTTTAAGCTGCGTCGATCTGTGTTATCAGATTTGCGCTAGCTTAAAAATGCACCGAGATATCAACTGATATAAGTTCACACTTATATTCTTGATTTTCACCCTGAAGAATTAATTTTTTCGTTGAATAACATTGTCCATCGTCTTTGCCTTGAAAAATGGAATCTAAAAACATCTACTTTTTGCTAAATTATTTTGAAATTTTTCGAAAAAATTTTTGTCAAAATGTTTTTGGAAGCAATGTTGAGTGTACATGGAAACTCAACATACACTAATGCATCATTTTTCAAACGATCATAACTAATTTTTGTATTAAGCTTTTCTCAATGTAGTATAGTGCATTCGATGCGGATTTTTAAGCTGCGTCGATCTGTGTTATCAGATTTGCGCTAGCTTAAAAATGCACCGAGATATCAACTGATATAAGTTCACACTTATATCCTCGATTTTCACCCTGAAGAATTAATTTTTTCGTTGAATAACATCGTCCATCGTCTTTGCCTTGAAAAATGGAATCTAAAAACATCTACTTTTTGCTAAATTATTTTGAAATTTTTCGAAAAAATTTTTGTCAAAATGTTTTTGGAAGCAATGTTGAGTGTACATGGAAACTCAACATACACTAATGCATCATTTTTCAAACGATCATAACTAATTTTTGTATTAAGCTTTTCTCAATGTAGTATAGTGCATTCGATGCGGATTTTTAAGCTGCGTCGATCTGTGTTATCAGATTTGCGCTAGCTTAAAAATGCACCGAGATATCAACTGATATAAGTTCACACTTATATCCTCGATTTTCACCCTGAAGAATTAATTTTTTCGTTGAATAACATTGTCCATCGTCTTTGCCTTGAAAAATGGAATCTAAAAACATCTACTTTTTGCTAAATTATTTTGAAATTTTTCGAAAAAATTTTTGTCAAAATGTTTTTGGAAGCAATGTTGAGTGTACATGGAAACTCAACATACACTAATGCATCATTTTTCAAACGATCATAACTAATTTTTGTATTAAGCTTTTCTCAATGTAGTATAGTGCATTCGATGCGGATTTTTAAGCTGCGTCGATCTGTGTTATCAGATTTGCGCTAGCTTAAAAATGCACCGAGATATCAACTGATATAAGTTCACACTTATATTCTTGATTTTCACCCTGAAGAATTAATTTTTTCGTTGAATAACATTGTCCATCGTCTTTGCCTTGAAAAATGGAATCTAAAAACATCTACTTTTTGCTAAATTATTTTGAAAGTTTTCGAAAAAATTTTTGTCAAAATGTTTTTGGAAGCAATGTTGAGTGTACATGAAAACTCAACATACACTAATGCATCATTTTTCAAACGATTATAACTAATTTTTGTATTAAGCTTTTCTCAATGTAGTATAGTGCATTCGATGCGGATTTTTAAGCTGCGTCGATCTGTGTTATCAGATTTGCGCTAGCTTAAAAATGCACCGAGATATCAACTGATATAAGTTCACACTTATATTCTTGATTTTCACCCTGAAGAATTAATTTTTTCGTTGAATAACATTGTCCATCGTCTTTGCCTTGAAAAATGGAATCTAAAAACATCTACTTTTTGCTAAATTATTTTGAAATTTTTCGAAAAAATTTTTGTCAAAATGTTTTTGGAAGCAATGTTGAGTGTACATGAAAACTCAACATACACTAATGCATCATTTTTCAAACGATTATAACTAATTTTTGTATTAAGCTTTTCTCAATGTAGTATAGTGCATTCGATGCGGATTTTTAAGCTGCGTCGATCTGTGTTATCAGATTTGCGCTAGCTTAAAAATGCACCGAGATATCAACTGATATAAGTTCACACTTATATTCTTGATTTTCACCCTGAAGAATTAATTTTTTCGTTGAATAACATTGTCCATCGTCTTTGCCTTGAAAAATGGAATCTAAAAACATCTACTTTTTGCTAAATTATTTTGAAATTTTTCGAAAAAATTTTTGTCAAAATGTTTTTGGAAGCAATGTTGAGTGTACATGGAAACTCAACATACACTAATGCATCATTTTTCAAACGATCATAACTAATTTTTGTATTAAGCTTTTCTCAATGTAGTATAGTGCATTCGATGCGGATTTTTAAGCTGCGTCGATCTGTGTTATCAGATTTGCGCTAGCTTAAAAATGCACCGAGATATCAACTGATATAAGTTCACACTTATATCCTCGATTTTCACCCTGAAGAATTAATTTTTTCGTTGAATAACATCGTCCATCGTCTTTGCCTTGAAAAATGGAATCTAAAAACATCTACTTTTTGCTAAATTATTTTGAAATTTTTCGAAAAAATTTTTGTCAAAATGTTTTTGGAAGCAATGTTGAGTGTACATGGAAACTCAACATACACTAATGCATCATTTTTCAAACGATCATAACTAATTTTTGTATTAAGCTTTTCTCAATGTAGTATAGTGCATTCGATGCGGATTTTTAAGCTGCGTCGATCTGTGTTATCAGATTTGCGCTAGCTTAAAAATGCACCGAGATATCAACTGATATAAGTTTACACTTATATCCTCGATTTTCACCCTGAAGAATTAATTTTTTCGTTGAATAACATCGTCCATCGTCTTTGCCTTGAAAAATGGAATCTAAAAACATCTACTTTTTGCTAAATTATTTTAAAATTTTTCGAAAAAATTTTTGTCAAAATGTTTTTGGAAGCAATGTTGAGTGTACATGAAAACTCAACATACACTAATGCATCATTTTTCAAACGATTATAACTAATTTTTGTATTAAGCTTTTCTCAATGTAGTATAGTGCATTCGATGCGGATTTTTAAGCTGCGTCGATCTGTGTTATCAGATTTGCGCTAGCTTAAAAATGCACCGAGATATCAACTGATATAAGTTCACACTTATATTCTTGATTTTCACCCTGAAGAATTAATTTTTTCGTTGAATAACATTGTCCATCGTCTTTGCCTTGAAAAATGGAATCTAAAAACATCTACTTTTTGCTAAATTATTTTGAAATTTTTCGAAAAAATTTTTGTCAAAATGTTTTTGGAAGCAATGTTGAGTGTACATGAAAACTCAACATACACTAATGCATCATTTTTCAAACGATTATAACTAATTTTTGTATTAAGCTTTTCTCAATGTAGTATAGTGCATTCGATGCGGATTTTTAAGCTGCGTCGATCTGTGTTATCAGATTTGCGCTAGCTTAAAAATGCACCGAGATATCAACTGATATAAGTTCACACTTATATTCTTGATTTTCACCCTGAAGAATTAATTTTTTCGTTGAATAACATTGTCCATCGTCTTTGCCTTGAAAAATGGAATCTAAAAACATCTACTTTTTGCTAAATTATTTTGAAATTTTTCGAAAAAATTTTTGTCAAAATGTTTTTGGAAGCAATGTTGAGTGTACATGAAAACTCAACATACACTAATGCATCATTTTTCAAACGATTATAACTAATTTTTGTATTAAGCTTTTCTCAATGTAGTATAGTGCATTCGATGCGGATTTTTAAGCTGCGTCGATCTGTGTTATCAGATTTGCGCTAGCTTAAAAATGCACCGAGATATCAACTGATATAAGTTTACACTTATATCCTCGATTTTCACCCTGAAGAATTAATTTTTTCGTTGAATAACATCGTCCATCGTCTTTGCCTTGAAAAATGGAATCTAAAAACATCTACTTTTTGCTAAATTATTTTAAAATTTTTCGAAAAAATTTTTGTCAAAATGTTTTTGGAAGCAATGTTGAGTGTACATGAAAACTCAACATACACTAATGCATCATTTTTCAAACGATTATAACTAATTTTTGTATTAAGCTTTTCTCAATGTAGTATAGTGCATTCGATGCGGATTTTTAAGCTGCGTCGATCTGTGTTATCAGATTTGCGCTAGCTTAAAAATGCACCGAGATATCAACTGATATAAGTTCACACTTATATTCTTGATTTTCACCCTGAAGAATTAATTTTTTCGTTGAATAACATTGTCCATCGTCTTTGCCTTGAAAAATGGAATCTAAAAACATCTACTTTTTGCTAAATTATTTTGAAATTTTTCGAAAAAATTTTTGTCAAAATGTTTTTGGAAGCAATGTTGAGTGTACATGAAAACTCAACATACACTAATGCATCATTTTTCAAACGATTATAACTAATTTTTGTATTAAGCTTTTCTCAATGTAGTATAGTGCATTCGATGCGGATTTTTAAGCTGCGTCGATCTGTGTTATCAGATTTGCGCTAGCTTAAAAATGCACCGAGATATCAACTGATATAAGTTCACACTTATATTCTTGATTTTCACCCTGAAGAATTAATTTTTTCGTTGAATAACATTGTCCATCGTCTTTGCCTTGAAAAATGGAATCTAAAAACATCTACTTTTTGCTAAATTATTTTGAAATTTTTCGAAAAAATTTTTGTCAAAATGTTTTTGGAAGCAATGTTGAGTGTACATGAAAACTCAACATACACTAATGCATCATTTTTCAAACGATTATAACTAATTTTTGTATTAAGCTTTTCTCAATGTAGTATAGTGCATTCGATGCGGATTTTTAAGCTGCGTCGATCTGTGTTATCAGATTTGCGCTAGCTTAAAAATGCACCGAGATATCAACTGATATAAGTTCACACTTATATTCTTGATTTTCACCCTGAAGAATTAATTTTTTCGTTGAATAACATTGTCCATCGTCTTTGCCTTGAAAAATGGAATCTAAAAACATCTACTTTTTGCTAAATTATTTTGAAATTTTTCGAAAAAATTTTTGTCAAAATGTTTTTGGAAGCAATGTTGAGTGTACATGGAAACTCAACATACACTAATGCATCATTTTTCAAACGATCATAACTAATTTTTGTATTAAGCTTTTCTCAATGTAGTATAGTGCATTCGATGCGGATTTTTAAGCTGCGTCGATCTGTGTTATCAGATTTGCGCTAGCTTAAAAATGCACCGAGATATCAACTGATATAAGTTCACACTTATATCCTCGATTTTCACCCTGAAGAATTAATTTTTTCGTTGAATAACATCGTCCATCGTCTTTGCCTTGAAAAATGGAATCTAAAAACATCTACTTTTTGCTAAATTATTTTGAAATTTTTCGAAAAAATTTTTGTCAAAATGTTTTTGGAAGCAATGTTGAGTGTACATGGAAACTCAACATACACTAATGCATCATTTTTCAAACGATCATAACTAATTTTTGTATTAAGCTTTTCTCAATGTAGTATAGTGCATTCGATGCGGATTTTTAAGCTGCGTCGATCTGTGTTATCAGATTTGCGCTAGCTTAAAAATGCACCGAGATATCAACTGATATAAGTTCACACTTATATCCTCGATTTTCACCCTGAAGAATTAATTTTTTCGTTGAATAACATTGTCCATCGTCTTTGCCTTGAAAAATGGAATCTAAAAACATCTACTTTTTGCTAAATTATTTTGAAATTTTTCGAAAAAATTTTTGTCAAAATGTTTTTGGAAGCAATGTTGAGTGTACATGGAAACTCAACATACACTAATGCATCATTTTTCAAACGATCATAACTAATTTTTGTATTAAGCTTTTCTCAATGTAGTATAGTGCATTCGATGCGGATTTTTAAGCTGCGTCGATCTGTGTTATCAGATTTGCGCTAGCTTAAAAATGCACCGAGATATCAACTGATATAAGTTCACACTTATATTCTTGATTTTCACCCTGAAGAATTAATTTTTTCGTTGAATAACATTGTCCATCGTCTTTGCCTTGAAAAATGGAATCTAAAAACATCTACTTTTTGCTAAATTATTTTGAAAGTTTTCGAAAAAATTTTTGTCAAAATGTTTTTGGAAGCAATGTTGAGTGTACATGAAAACTCAACATACACTAATGCATCATTTTTCAAACGATTATAACTAATTTTTGTATTAAGCTTTTCTCAATGTAGTATAGTGCATTCGATGCGGATTTTTAAGCTGCGTCGATCTGTGTTATCAGATTTGCGCTAGCTTAAAAATGCACCGAGATATCAACTGATATAAGTTCACACTTATATTCTTGATTTTCACCCTGAAGAATTAATTTTTTCGTTGAATAACATTGTCCATCGTCTTTGCCTTGAAAAATGGAATCTAAAAACATCTACTTTTTGCTAAATTATTTTGAAATTTTTCGAAAAAATTTTTGTCAAAATGTTTTTGGAAGCAATGTTGAGTGTACATGAAAACTCAACATACACTAATGCATCATTTTTCAAACGATTATAACTAATTTTTGTATTAAGCTTTTCTCAATGTAGTATAGTGCATTCGATGCGGATTTTTAAGCTGCGTCGATCTGTGTTATCAGATTTGCGCTAGCTTAAAAATGCACCGAGATATCAACTGATATAAGTTCACACTTATATTCTTGATTTTCACCCTGAAGAATTAATTTTTTCGTTGAATAACATTGTCCATCGTCTTTGCCTTGAAAAATGGAATCTAAAAACATCTACTTTTTGCTAAATTATTTTGAAATTTTTCGAAAAAATTTTTGTCAAAATGTTTTTGGAAGCAATGTTGAGTGTACATGGAAACTCAACATACACTAATGCATCATTTTTCAAACGATCATAACTAATTTTTGTATTAAGCTTTTCTCAATGTAGTATAGTGCATTCGATGCGGATTTTTAAGCTGCGTCGATCTGTGTTATCAGATTTGCGCTAGCTTAAAAATGCACCGAGATATCAACTGATATAAGTTCACACTTATATCCTCGATTTTCACCCTGAAGAATTAATTTTTTCGTTGAATAACATCGTCCATCGTCTTTGCCTTGAAAAATGGAATCTAAAAACATCTACTTTTTGCTAAATTATTTTGAAATTTTTCGAAAAAATTTTTGTCAAAATGTTTTTGGAAGCAATGTTGAGTGTACATGGAAACTCAACATACACTAATGCATCATTTTTCAAACGATCATAACTAATTTTTGTATTAAGCTTTTCTCAATGTAGTATAGTGCATTCGATGCGGATTTTTAAGCTGCGTCGATCTGTGTTATCAGATTTGCGCTAGCTTAAAAATGCACCGAGATATCAACTGATATAAGTTTACACTTATATCCTCGATTTTCACCCTGAAGAATTAATTTTTTCGTTGAATAACATCGTCCATCGTCTTTGCCTTGAAAAATGGAATCTAAAAACATCTACTTTTTGCTAAATTATTTTGAAATTTTTCGAAAAAATTTTTGTCAAAATGTTTTTGGAAGCAATGTTGAGTGTACGTGGAAACTCAACATACACTAATGCATCATTTTTCAAACGATCATAACTAATTTTTGTATTAAGCTTTTCTCAATGTAGTATAGTGCATTCGTTGCGGATTTTTAAGCTGCGTCGATCTGTGTTATCAGATTTGCGCTAGCTTAAAAATGCACCGAGATATCAACTGATATAAGTTTACACTTATATCCTCGATTTTCACCCTGAAGAATTAATTTTTTCGTTGAATAACATCGTCCATCGTCTTTGCCTTGAAAAATGGAATCTAAAAACATCTACTTTTTGCTAAATTATTTTGAAATTTTTCGAAAAAATTTTTGTCAAAATGTTTTTGGAAGCAATGTTGAGTGTACATGAAAACTCAACATACACTAATGCATCATTTTTCAAACGATTATAACTAATTTTTGTATTAAGCTTTTCTCAATGTAGTATAGTGCATTCGATGCCGATTTTTAAGCTGCGTCGATCTGTGTTATCAGATTTGCGCTAGCTTAAAAATGCACCGAGATATCAACTGATATAAGTTCACACTTATATTCTTGATTTTCACCCTGAAGAATTAATTTTTTCGTTGAATAACATTGTCCATCGTCTTTGCCTTGAAAAATGGAATCTAAAAACATCTACTTTTTGCTAAATTATTTTAAAATTTTTCGAAAAAATTTTTGTCAAAATGTTTTTGGAAGCAATGTTGAGTGTACATGAAAACTCAACATACACTAATGCATCATTTTTCAAACGATTATAACTAATTTTTGTATTAAGCTTTTCTCAATGTAGTATAGTGCATTCGATGCGGATTTTTAAGCTGCGTCGATCTGTGTTATCAGATTTGCGCTAGCTTAAAAATGCACCGAGATATCAACTGATATAAGTTCACACTTATATTCTTGATTTTCACCCTGAAGAATTAATTTTTTCGTTGAATAACATTGTCCATCGTCTTTGCCTTGAAAAATGGAATCTAAAAACATCTACTTTTTGCTAAATTATTTTGAAATTTTTCGAAAAAATTTTTGTCAAAATGTTTTTGGAAGCAATGTTGAGTGTACATGAAAACTCAACATACACTAATGCATCATTTTTCAAACGATTATAACTAATTTTTGTATTAAGCTTTTCTCAATGTAGTATAGTGCATTCGATGCGGATTTTTAAGCTGCGTCGATCTGTGTTATCAGATTTGCGCTAGCTTAAAAATGCACCGAGATATCAACTGATATAAGTTCACACTTATATTCTTGATTTTCACCCTGAAGAATTAATTTTTTCGTTGAATAACATTGTCCATCGTCTTTGCCTTGAAAAATGGAATCTAAAAACATCTACTTTTTGCTAAATTATTTTGAAATTTTTCGAAAAAATTTTTGTCAAAATGTTTTTGGAAGCAATGTTGAGTGTACATGGAAACTCAACATACACTAATGCATCATTTTTCAAACGATCATAACTAATTTTTGTATTAAGCTTTTCTCAATGTAGTATAGTGCATTCGATGCGGATTTTTAAGCTGCGTCGATCTGTGTTATCAGATTTGCGCTAGCTTAAAAATGCACCGAGATATCAACTGATATAAGTTCACACTTATATCCTCGATTTTCACCCTGAAGAATTAATTTTTTCGTTGAATAACATCGTCCATCGTCTTTGCCTTGAAAAATGGAATCTAAAAACATCTACTTTTTGCTAAATTATTTTGAAATTTTTCGAAAAAATTTTTGTCAAAATGTTTTTGGAAGCAATGTTGAGTGTACATGGAAACTCAATATACACAAATGCATCATTTTTCAAACGATCATAACTAATTTTTGTATTAAGCTTTTCTCAATGTAGTATAGTGCATTCGATGCGGATTTTTAAGCTGCGTCGATCTGTGTTATCAGATTTGCGCTAGCTTAAAAATGCACCGAGATATCAACTGATATAAGTTTACACTTATATCCTCGATTTTCACCCTGAAGAATTAATTTTTTCGTTGAATAACATCGTCCATCGTCTTTGCCTTGAAAAATGGAATCTAAAAACATCTACTTTTTGCTAAATTATTTTGAAATTTTTCGAAAAAATTTTTGTCAAAATGTTTTTGGAAGCAATGTTGAGTGTACATGGAAACTCAACATACACTAATGCATCATTTTTCAAACGATCATAACTAATTTTTGTATTAAGCGTTTCTCAATGTAGTATAGTGCATTCGATGCGGATTTTTAAGCTGCGTCGATCTGTGTTATCAGATTTGCGCTAGCTTAAAAATGCACCGAGATATCAACTGATATAAGTTTACACTTATATCCTCGATTTTCACCCTGAAGAATTAATTTTTTCGTTGAATAACATTGTCCATCGTCTTTGCCTTGAAAAATGGAATCTAAAAACATCTACTTTTTGCTAAATTATTTTGAAATTTTTCGAAAAAATTTTTGTCAAAATGTTTTTGGAAGCAATGTTGAGTGTACATGGAAACTCAACATACACTAATGCATCATTTTTCAAACGATCATAACTAATTTTTGTATTAAGCTTTTCTCAATGTAGTATAGTGCATTCGATGCGGATTTTTAAGCTGCGTCGATCTGTGTTATCAGATTTGCGCTAGCTTAAAAATGCACCGAGATATCAACTGATATAAGTTCACACTTATATCCTCGATTTTCACCCTGAAGAATTAATTTTTTCGTTGAATAACATCGTCCATCGTCTTTGCCTTGAAAAATGGAATCTAAAAACATCTACTTTTTGCTAAATTATTTTGAAATTTTTCGAAAAAATTTTTGTCAAAATGTTTTTGGAAGCAATGTTGAGTGTACATGGAAACTCAACATACACTAATGCATCATTTTTCAAACGATCATAACTAATTTTTGTATTAAGCTTTTCTCAATGTAGTATAGTGCATTCGATGCGGATTTTTAAGCTGCGTCGATCTGTGTTATCAGATTTGCGCTAGCTTAAAAATGCACCGAGATATCAACTGATATAAGTTTACACTTATATCCTCGATTTTCACCCTGAAGAATTAATTTTTTCGTTGAATAACATCGTCCATCGTCTTTGCCTTGAAAAATGGAATCTAAAAACATCTACTTTTTGCTAAATTATTTTGAAATTTTTCGAAAAAATTTTTGTCAAAATGTTTTTGGAAGCAATGTTGAGTGTACGTGGAAACTCAACATACACTAATGCATCATTTTTCAAACGATTATAACTAATTTTTGTATTAAGCTTTTCTCAATGTAGTATAGTGCATTCGATGCGGATTTTTAAGCTGCGTCGATCTGTGTTATCAGATTTGCGCTAGCTTAAAAATGCACCGAGATATCAACTGATATAAGTTCACACTTATATCCTCGATTTTCACCCTGAAGAATTAATTTTTTCGTTGAATAACATCGTCCATCGTCTTTGCCTTGAAAAATGGAATCTAAAAACATCTACTTTTTGCTAAATTATTTTGAAATTTTTCGAAAAAATTTTTGTCAAAATGTTTTTGGAAGCAATGTTGAGTGTACATGGAAACTCAACATACACTAATGCATCATTTTTCAAACGATCATAACTAATTTTTGTATTAAGCTTTTCTCAATGTAGTATAGTGCATTCGATGCGGATTTTTAAGCTGCGTCGATCTGTGTTATCAGATTTGCGCTAGCTTAAAAATGCACCGAGATATCAACTGATATAGGTTCACACTTATATCCTCGATTTTCACCCTGAAGAATTAATTTTTTCGTTGAATAACATCGTCCATCGTCTTTGCCTTGAAAAATGGAATCTAAAAACATCTACTTTTTGCTAAATTATTTTGAAATTTTTCGAAAAAATTTTTGTCAAAATGTTTTTGGAAGCAATGTTGAGTGTACATGGAAACTCAACATACACTAATGCATCATTTTTCAAACGATCATAACTAATTTTTGTATTAAGCTTTTCTCAATGTAGTATAGTGCATTCGATGCGGATTTTTAAGCTGCGTCGATCTGTGTTATCAGATTTGCGCTAGCTTAAAAATGCACCGAGATATCAACTGATATAAGTTTACACTTATATCCTCGATTTTCACCCTGAAGAATTAATTTTTTCGTTGAATAACATCGTCCATCGTCTTTGCCTTGAAAAATGGAATCTAAAAACATCTACTTTTTGCTAAATTATTTTGAAATTTTTCGAAAAAATTTTTGTCAAAATGTTTTTGGAAGCAATGTTGAGTGTACATGGAAACTCAACATACACTAATGCATCATTTTTCAAACGATCATAACTAATTTTTGTATTAAGCGTTTCTCAATGTAGTATAGTGCATTCGATGCGGATTTTTAAGCTGCGTCGATCTGTGTTATCAGATTTGCGCTAGCTTAAAAATGCACCGAGATATCAACTGATATAAGTTTACACTTATATCCTCGATTTTCACCCTGAAGAATTAATTTTTTCGTTGAATAACATTGTCCATCGTCTTTGCCTTGAAAAATGGAATCTAAAAACATCTACTTTTTGCTAAATTATTTTGAAATTTTTCGAAAAAATTTTTGTCAAAATGTTTTTGGAAGCAATGTTGAGTGTACATGGAAACTCAACATACACTAATGCATCATTTTTCAAACGATCATAACTAATTTTTGTATTAAGTTTTTCTCAATGTAGTATAGTGCATTCGATGCGGATTTTTAAGCTGCGTCGATCTGTGTTATCAGATTTGCGCTAGCTTAAAAATGCACCGAGATATCAACTGATATAAGTTCACACTTATATCCTCGATTTTCACCCTGAAGAATTAATTTTTTCGTTGAATAACATCGTCCATCGTCTTTGCCTTGAAAAATGGAATCTAAAAACATCTACTTTTTGCTAAATTATTTTGAAATTTTTCGAAAAAATTTTTGTCAAAATGTTTTTGGAAGCAATGTTGAGTGTACATGGAAACTCAACATACACTAATGCATCATTTTTCAAACGATCATAACTAATTTTTGTATTAAGCTTTTCTCAATGTAGTATAGTGCATTCGATGCGGATTTTTAAGCTGCGTCGATCTGTGTTATCAGATTTGCGCTAGCTTAAAAATGCACCGAGATATCAACTGATATAAGTTCACACTTATATCCTCGATTTTCACCCTGAAGAATTAATTTTTTCGTTGAATAACATCGTCCATCGTCTTTGCCTTGAAAAATGGAATCTAAAAACATCTACTTTTTGCTAAATTATTTTGAAATTTTTCGAAAAAATTTTTGTCAAAATGTTTTTGGAAGCAATGTTGAGTGTACATGGAAACTCAACATACACTAATGCATCATTTTTCAAACGATCATAACTAATTTTTGTATTAAGCTTTTCTCAATGTAGTATAGTGCATTCGATGCGGATTTTTAAGCTGCGTCGATCTGTGTTATCAGATTTGCGCTAGCTTAAAAATGCACCGAGATATCAACTGATATAAGTTTACACTTATATCCTCGATTTTCACCCTGAAGAATTAATTTTTTCGTTGAATAACATCGTCCATCGTCTTTGCCTTGAAAAATGGAATCTAAAAACATCTACTTTTTGCTAAATTATTTTGAAATTTTTCGAAAAATTTTTGTCAAAATGTTTTTGGAAGCAATGTTGAGTGTACATGGAAACTCAACATACACTAATGCATCATTTTTCAAACGATCATAACTAATTTTTGTATTAAGCGTTTCTCAATGTAGTATAGTGCATTCGATGCGGATTTTTAAGCTGCGTCGATCTGTGTTATCAGATTTGCGCTAGCTTAAAAATGCACCGAGATATCAACTGATATAAGTTTACACTTATATCCTCGATTTTCACCCTGAAGAATTAATTTTTTCGTTGAATAACATTGTCCATCGTCTTTGCCTTGAAAAATGGAATCTAAAAACATCTACTTTTTGCTAAATTATTTTGAAATTTTTCGAAAAAATTTTTGTCAAAATGTTTTTGGAAGCAATGTTGAGTGTACATGGAAACTCAACATACACTAATGCATCATTTTTCAAACGATCATAACTAATTTTTGTATTAAGTTTTTCTCAATGTAGTATAGTGCATTCGATGCGGATTTTTAAGCTGCGTCGATCTGTGTTATCAGATTTGCGCTAGCTTAAAAATGCACCGAGATATCAACTGATATAAGTTCACACTTATATCCTCGATTTTCACCCTGAAGAATTAATTTTTTCGTTGAATAACATCGTCCATCGTCTTTGCCTTGAAAAATGGAATCTAAAAACATCTACTTTTTGCTAAATTATTTTGAAATTTTTCGAAAAAATTTTTGTCAAAATGTTTTTGGAAGCAATGTTGAGTGTACATGGAAACTCAACATACACTAATGCATCATTTTTCAAACGATCATAACTAATTTTTGTATTAAGCTTTTCTCAATGTAGTATAGTGCATTCGATGCGGATTTTTAAGCTGCGTCGATCTGTGTTATCAGATTTGCGCTAGCTTAAAAATGCACCGAGATATCAACTGATATAAGTTCACACTTATATCCTCGATTTTCACCCTGAAGAATTAATTTTTTCGTTGAATAACATCGTCCATCGTCTTTGCCTTGAAAAATGGAATCTAAAAACATCTACTTTTTGCTAAATTATTTTGAAATTTTTCGAAAAAATTTTTGTCAAAATGTTTTTGGAAGCAATGTTGAGTGTACATGGAAACTCAACATACACTAATGCATCATTTTTCAAACGATCATAACTAATTTTTGTATTAAGCTTTTCTCAATGTAGTATAGTGCATTCGATGCGGATTTTTAAGCTGCGTCGATCTGTGTTATCAGATTTGCGCTAGCTTAAAAATGCACCGAGATATCAACTGATATAAGTTTACACTTATATCCTCGATTTTCACCCTGAAGAATTAATTTTTTCGTTGAATAACATCGTCCATCGTCTTTGCCTTGAAAAATGGAATCTAAAAACATCTACTTTTTGCTAAATTATTTTGAAATTTTTCGAAAAAATTTTTGTCAAAATGTTTTTGGAAGCAATGTTGAGTGTACGTGGAAACTCAACATACACTAATGCATCATTTTTCAAACGATTATAACTAATTTTTGTATTAAGCTTTTCTCAATGTAGTATAGTGCATTCGATGCGGATTTTTAAGCTGCGTCGATCTGTGTTATCAGATTTGCGCTAGCTTAAAAATGCACCGAGATATCAACTGATATAAGTTTACACTTATATCCTCGATTTTCACCCTGAAGAATTAATTTTTTCGTTGAATAACATTGTCCATCGTCTTTGCCTTGAAAAATGGAATCTAAAAACATCTACTTTTTGCTAAATTATTTTGAAATTTTTCGAAAAAATTTTTGTCAAAATGTTTTTGGAAGCAATGTTGAGTGTACATGGAAACTCAACATACACTAATGCATCATTTTTCAAACGATCATAACTAATTTTTGTATTAAGTTTTTCTCAATGTAGTATAGTGCATTCGATGCGGATTTTTAAGCTGCGTCGATCTGTGTTATCAGATTTGCGCTAGCTTAAAAATGCACCGAGATATCAACTGATATAAGTTCACACTTATATCCTCGATTTTCACCCTGAAGAATTAATTTTTTCGTTGAATAACATCGTCCATCGTCTTTGCCTTGAAAAATGGAATCTAAAAACATCTACTTTTTGCTAAATTATTTTGAAATTTTTCGAAAAAATTTTTGTCAAAATGTTTTTGGAAGCAATGTTGAGTGTACATGGAAACTCAACATACACTAATGCATCATTTTTCAAACGATCATAACTAATTTTTGTATTAAGCTTTTCTCAATGTAGTATAGTGCATTCGATGCGGATTTTTAAGCTGCGTCGATCTGTGTTATCAGATTTGCGCTAGCTTAAAAATGCACCGAGATATCAACTGATATAAGTTCACACTTATATCCTCGATTTTCACCCTGAAGAATTAATTTTTTCGTTGAATAACATCGTCCATCGTCTTTGCCTTGAAAAATGGAATCTAAAAACATCTACTTTTTGCTAAATTATTTTGAAATTTTTCGAAAAAATTTTTGTCAAAATGTTTTTGGAAGCAATGTTGAGTGTACATGGAAACTCAACATACACTAATGCATCATTTTTCAAACGATCATAACTAATTTTTGTATTAAGCTTTTCTCAATGTAGTATAGTGCATTCGATGCGGATTTTTAAGCTGCGTCGATCTGTGTTATCAGATTTGCGCTAGCTTAAAAATGCACCGAGATATCAACTGATATAAGTTTACACTTATATCCTCGATTTTCACCCTGAAGAATTAATTTTTTCGTTGAATAACATCGTCCATCGTCTTTGCCTTGAAAAATGGAATCTAAAAACATCTACTTTTTGCTAAATTATTTTGAAATTTTTCGAAAAAATTTTTGTCAAAATGTTTTTGGAAGCAATGTTGAGTGTACGTGGAAACTCAACATACACTAATGCATCATTTTTCAAACGATTATAACTAATTTTTGTATTAAGCTTTTCTCAATGTAGTATAGTGCATTCGATGCGGATTTTTAAGCTGCGTCGATCTGTGTTATCAGATTTGCGCTAGCTTAAAAATGCACCGAGATATCAACTGATATAAGTTCACACTTATATCCTCGATTTTCACCCTGAAGAATTAATTTTTTCGTTGAATAACATCGTCCATCGTCTTTGCCTTGAAAAATGGAATCTAAAAACATCTACTTTTTGCTAAATTATTTTGAAATTTTTCGAAAAAATTTTTGTCAAAATGTTTTTGGAAGCAATGTTGAGTGTACATGGAAACTCAACATACACTAATGCATCATTTTTCAAACGATCATAACTAATTTTTGTATTAAGCTTTTCTCAATGTAGTATAGTGCATTCGATGCGGATTTTTAAGCTGCGTCGATCTGTGTTATCAGATTTGCGCTAGCTTAAAAATGCACCGAGATATCAACTGATATAAGTTCACACTTATATCCTCGATTTTCACCCTGAAGAATTAATTTTTTCGTTGAATAACATCGTCCATCGTCTTTGCCTTGAAAAATGGAATCTAAAAACATCTACTTTTTGCTAAATTATTTTGAAATTTTTCGAAAAAATTTTTGTCAAAATGTTTTTGGAAGCAATGTTGAGTGTACATGGAAACTCAACATAAACTAATGCATCATTTTTCAAACGATCATAACTAATTTTTGTATTAAGCTTTTCTCAATGTAGTATAGTGCATTCGATGCGGATTTTTAAGCTGCGTCGATCTGTGTTATCAGATTTGCGCTAGCTTAAAAATGCACCGAGATATCAACTGATATAAGTTCACACTTATATCCTCGATTTTCACCCTGAAGAATTAATTTTTTCGTTGAATAACATCGTCCATCGTCTTTGCCTTGAAAAATGGAATCTAAAAACATCTACTTTTTGCTAAATTATTTTGAAATTTTTCGAAAAAATTTTTGTCAAAATGTTTTTGGAAGCAATGTTGAGTGTACGTGGAAACTCAACATACACTAATGCATCATTTTTCAAACGATCATAACTAATTTTTGTATTATGCTTTTCTCAATGTAGTATAGTGCATTCGATGCGGATTTTTAAGCTGCGTCGATCTGTGTTATCAGATTTGCGCTAGCTGAAAAATGCACCGAGATATCAACTGATATAAGTTCACACTTATATCCTCGATTTTCACCCTGAAGAATTAATTTTTTCGTTGAATAACATCGTCCATCGTCTTTGCCTTGAAAAATGGAATCTAAAAACATCTACTTTTTGCTAAATTATTTTGAAATTTTTCGAAAAAATTTTTGTCAAAATGTTTTTGGAAGCAATGTTGAGTGTACATGGAAACTCAACATACACTAATGCATCATTTTTCAAACGATCATAACTAATTTTTGTATTAAGCTTTTCTCAATGTAGTATAGTGCATTCGATGCGGATTTTTAAGCTGCGTCGATCTGTGTTATCAGATTTGCGCTAGCTTAAAAATGCACCGAGATATCAACTGATATAAGTTTACACTTATATCCTCGATTTTCACCCTGAAGAATTAATTTTTTCGTTGAATAACATCGTCCATCGTCTTTGCCTTGAAAAATGGAATCTAAAAACATCTACTTTTTGCTAAATTATTTTGAAATTTTTCGAAAAAATTTTTGTCAAAATGTTTTTGGAAGCAATGTTGAGTGTACGTGGAAACTCAACATACACTAATGCATCATTTTTCAAACGATCATAACTAATTTTTGTATTATGCTTTTCTCAATGTAGTATAGTGCATTCAATGCGGATTTTTAAGCTGCGTCGATCTGTGTTATCAGATTTGCGCTAGCTTAAAAATGCACCGAGATATCAACTGATATAAGTTTACACTTATATCCTCGATTTTCACCCTGAAGAATTAATTTTTTCGTTGAATAACATTGTCCATCGTCTTTGCCTTGAAAAATGGAATCT
Source organism: Auanema rhodensis (assembly GCA_964057225.1). Classification (NCBI taxonomy): domain Eukaryota; kingdom Metazoa; phylum Nematoda; class Chromadorea; order Rhabditida; family Rhabditidae; genus Auanema; species Auanema rhodense. The sequence goes on from OZ059895.1 coordinate 2,171,640, forward strand.
AAAAACATCTACTTTTTGCTAAATTATTTTGAAATTTTTCGAAAAAATTTTTGTCAAAATGTTTTTGGAAGCAATGTTGAGTGTACATGGAAACTCAACATACACTAATGCATCATTTTTCAAACGATCATAACTAATTTTTGTATTAAGCTTTTCTCAATGAAGTATAGTGCATTCGATGCGGATTTTTAAGCTGCGTCGATCTGTGTTATCAGATTTGCGCTAGCTGAAAAATGCACCGAGATATCAACTGATATAAGTTCACACTTATATCCTCGATTTTCACCCTGAAGAATTAATTTTTTCGTTGAATAACATCGTCCATCGTCTTTGCCTTGAAAAATGGAATCTAAAAACATCTACTTTTTGCTAAATTATTTTGAAATTTTTCGAAAAAATTTTTGTCAAAATGTTTTTGGAAGCAATGTTGAGTGTACATGGAAACTCAACATACACTAATGCATCATTTTTCAAACGATCATACCTAATTTTTGTATTAAGCTTTTCTCAATGTAGTATAGTGCATTCGATGCGGATTTTTAAGCTGCGTCGATCTGTGTTATCAGATTTGCGCTAGCTTAAAAATGCACCGAGATATCAACTGATATAAGTTTACACTTATATCCTCGATTTTCACCCTGAAGAATTAATTTTTTCGTTGAATAACATTGTCCATCGTCTTTGCCTTGAAAAATGGAATTTAAAAACATCTATTTTTTGCTAAATTGTTTCGAAATTTTTCGAAAAAATTTTTGTCAAAATGTTTTTGGAAGCAATGTTGAGTGTACATGGAAACTCAACATACACTAATGCATCATTTTTCAAACGATCATAACTAATTTTTGTATTAAGCTTTTCTCAATGTAGTATAGTGCATTCGATGCGGATTTTTAAGCTGCGTCGATCTGTGTTATCAGATTTGCGCTAGCTTAAAAATGCACCGAGATATCAACTGATATAAGTTCACACTTATATCCTCGATTTTCACCCTGAAGAATTAATTTTTTCGTTGAATAACATTGTCCATCTTCTTTGCCTTAAAAAATGGAATCTAAAAACATCTACTTTTTGCTAAATTATTTTGAAATTTTTCGAAAAAATTTTTGTCAAAATGTTTTTGGAAGCAATGTTGAGTGTACATGGAAACTCAACATACACTAATGCATCATTTTTCAAACGATCATAACTAATTTTTGTATTAAGCGTTTCTCAATGTAGTATAGTGCATTCGATGCGGATTTTTAAGCTGCGTCGATCTGTGTTATCAGATTTGCGCTAGCTTAAAAATGCACCGAGATATCAACTGATATAAGTTCACACTTATATCCTCGATTTTCACCCTGAAGAATTAATTTTTTCGTTGAATAACATCGTCCATCGTCTTTGCCTTGAAAAATGGAATCTAAAAACATCTACTTTTTGCTAAATTATTTTGAAATTTTTCGAAAAAATTTTTGTCAAAATGTTTTTGGAAGCAATGTTGAGTGTACGTGGAAACTCAACATACACTAATGCATCATTTTTCAAACGATCATAACTAATTTTTGTATTATGCTTTTCTCAATGTAGTATAGTGCATTCGATGCGGATTTTTAAGCTGCGTCGATCTGTGTTATCAGATTTGCGCTAGCTGAAAAATGCACCGAGATATCAACTGATATAAGTTCACACTTATATCCTCGATTTTCACCCTGAAGAATTAATTTTTTCGTTGAATAACATCGTCCATCGTCTTTGCCTTGAAAAATGGAATCTAAAAACATCTACTTTTTGCTAAATTATTTTGAAATTTTTCGAAAAAATTTTTGTCAAAATGTTTTTGGAAGCAATGTTGAGTGTACATGGAAACTCAACATACACTAATGCATCATTTTTCAAACGATCATAACTAATTTTTGTATTAAGCTTTTCTCAATGTAGTATAGTGCATTCGATGCGGATTTTTAAGCTGCGTCGATCTGTGTTATCAGATTTGCGCTAGCTTAAAAATGCACCGAGATATCAACTGATATAAGTTTACACTTATATCCTCGATTTTCACCCTGAAGAATTAATTTTTTCGTTGAATAACATCGTCCATCGTCTTTGCCTTGAAAAATGGAATCTAAAAACATCTACTTTTTGCTAAATTATTTTGAAATTTTTCGAAAAAATTTTTGTCAAAATGTTTTTGGAAGCAATGTTGAGTGTACGTGGAAACTCAACATACACTAATGCATCATTTTTCAAACGATCATAACTAATTTTTGTATTATGCTTTTCTCAATGTAGTATAGTGCATTCAATGCGGATTTTTAAGCTGCGTCGATCTGTGTTATCAGATTTGCGCTAGCTTAAAAATGCACCGAGATATCAACTGATATAAGTTTACACTTATATCCTCGATTTTCACCCTGAAGAATTAATTTTTTCGTTGAATAACATTGTCCATCGTCTTTGCCTTGAAAAATGGAATCTAAAAACATCTACTTTTTGCTAAATTATTTTGAAATTTTTCGAAAAAATTTTTGTCAAAATGTTTTTGGAAGCAATGTTGAGTGTACATGGAAACTCAACATACACTAATGCATCATTTTTCAAACGATCATAACTAATTTTTGTATTAAGCTTTTCTCAATGAAGTATAGTGCATTCGATGCGGATTTTTAAGCTGCGTCGATCTGTGTTATCAGATTTGCGCTAGCTGAAAAATGCACCGAGATATCAACTGATATAAGTTCACACTTATATCCTCGATTTTCACCCTGAAGAATTAATTTTTTCGTTGAATAACATTGTCCATCGTCTTTGCCTTGAAAAATGGAATCTAAAAACATCTACTTTTTGCTAAATTATTTTGAAATTTTTCGAAAAAATTTTTGTCAAAATGTTTTTGGAAGCAATGTTGAGTGTACATGGAAACTCAACATACACTAATGCATCATTTTTCAAACGATCATACCTAATTTTTGTATTAAGCTTTTCTCAATGTAGTATAGTGCATTCGATGCGGATTTTTAAGCTGCGTCGATCTGTGTTATCAGATTTGCGCTAGCTTAAAAATGCACCGAGATATCAACTGATATAAGTTTACACTTATATCCTCGATTTTCACCCTGAAGAATTAATTTTTTCGTTGAATAACATTGTCCATCGTCTTTGCCTTGAAAAATGGAATTTAAAAACATCTATTTTTTGCTAAATTGTTTCGAAATTTTTCGAAAAAATTTTTGTCAAAATGTTTTTGGAAGCAATGTTGAGTGTACATGGAAACTCAACATACACTAATGCATCATTTTTCAAACGATCATAACTAATTTTTGTATTAAGCTTTTCTCAATGTAGTATAGTGCATTCGATGCGGATTTTTAAGCTGCGTCGATCTGTGTTATCAGATTTGCGCTAGCTTAAAAATGCACCGAGATATCAACTGATATAAGTTCACACTTATATCCTCGATTTTCACCCTGAAGAATTAATTTTTTCGTTGAATAACATTGTCCATCTTCTTTGCCTTAAAAAATGGAATCTAAAAACATCTACTTTTTGCTAAATTATTTTGAAATTTTTCGAAAAAATTTTTGTCAAAATGTTTTTGGAAGCAATGTTGAGTGTACATGGAAACTCAACATACACTAATGCATCATTTTTCAAACGATCATAACTAATTTTTGTATTAAGCGTTTCTCAATGTAGTATAGTGCATTCGATGCGGATTTTTAAGCTGCGTCGATCTGTGTTATCAGATTTGCGCTAGCTTAAAAATGCACCGAGATATCAACTGATATAAGTTCACACTTATATCCTCGATTTTCACCCTGAAGAATTAATTTTTTCGTTGAATAACATCGTCCATCGTCTTTGCCTTGAAAAATGGAATCTAAAAACATCTACTTTTTGCTAAATTATTTTGAAATTTTTCGAAAAAATTTTTGTCAAAATGTTTTTGGAAGCAATGTTGAGTGTACATGGAAACTCAACATACACTAATGCATCATTTTTCAAACGATCATAACTAATTTTTGTATTAAGCTTTTCTCAATGTAGTATAGTGCATTCGATGCGGATTTTTAAGCTGCGTCGATCTGTGTTATCAGATTTGCGCTAGCTTGAAAATGCACCGAGATATCAACTGATATAAGTTCACACTTATATCCTCGATTTTCACCCTGAAGAATTAATTTTTTCGTTAAATAACATCGTCCATCGTCTTTGCCTTGAAAAATGGAATCTAAAAACATCTACTTTTTGCTAAATTATTTTGAAATTTTTCGAAAAAATTTTTGTCAAAATGTTTTTGGAAGCAATGTTGAGTGTACATGGAAACTCAACATACACTAATGCATCATTTTTCAAACGATCATAACTAATTTTTGTATTAAGCTTTTCTCAATGTAGTATAGTGCATTCGATGCGGATTTTTAAGCTGCGTCGATCTGTGTTATCAGATTTGCGCTAGCTTAAAAATGCACCGAGATATCAACTGATATAAGTTTACACTTATATCCTCGATTTTCACCCTGAAGAATTAATTTTTTCGTTGAATAACATCGTCCATCGTCTTTGCCTTGCAAAATGGAATCTAAAAACATCTACTTTTTGCTAAATTATTTTGAAATTTTTCGAAAAAATTTTTGTCAAAATGTTTTTGGAAGCAATGTTGAGTGTACGTGGAAACTCAACATACACTAATGCATCATTTTTCAAACGATTATAACTAATTTTTGTATTAAGCTTTTCTCAATGTAGTATAGTGCATTCGATGCGGATTTTTAAGCTGCGTCGATCTGTGTTATCAGATTTGCGCTAGCTTAAAAATGCACCGAGATATCAACTGATATAAGTTCACACTTATATCCTCGATTTTCACCCTGAAGAATTAATTTTTTCGTTGAATAACATCGTCCATCGTCTTTGCCTTGAAAAATGGAATCTAAAAACATCTACTTTTTGCTAAATTATTTTGAAATTTTTCGAAAAAATTTTTGTCAAAATGTTTTTGGAAGCAATGTTGAGTGTACATGGAAACTCAACATACACTAATGCATCATTTTTCAAACGATCATACCTAATTTTTGTATTAAGCTTTTCTCAATGTAGTATAGTGCATTCGATGCGGATTTTTAAGCTGCGTCGATCTGTGTTATCAGATTTGCGCTAGCTTAAAAATGCACCGAGATATCAACTGATATAAGTTTACACTTATATCCTCGATTTTCACCCTGAAGAATTAATTTTTTCGTTGAATAACATTGTCCATCGTCTTTGCCTTGAAAAATGGAATTTAAAAACATCTATTTTTTGCTAAATTGTTTCGAAATTTTTCGAAAAAATTTTTGTCAAAATGTTTTTGGAAGCAATGTTGAGTGTACATGGAAACTCAACATACACTAATGCATCATTTTTCAAACGATCATAACTAATTTTTGTATTAAGCTTTTCTCAATGTAGTATAGTGCATTCGATGCGGATTTTTAAGCTGCGTCGATCTGTGTTATCAGATTTGCGCTAGCTTAAAAATGCACCGAGATATCAACTGATATAAGTTCACACTTATATCCTCGATTTTCACCCTGAAGAATTAATTTTTTCGTTGAATAACATTGTCCATCTTCTTTGCCTTAAAAAATGGAATCTAAAAACATCTACTTTTTGCTAAATTATTTTGAAATTTTTCGAAAAAATTTTTGTCAAAATGTTTTTGGAAGCAATGTTGAGTGTACATGGAAACTCAACATACACTAATGCATCATTTTTCAAACGATCATAACTAATTTTTGTATTAAGCGTTTCTCAATGTAGTATAGTGCATTCGATGCGGATTTTTAAGCTGCGTCGATCTGTGTTATCAGATTTGCGCTAGCTTAAAAATGCACCGAGATATCAACTGATATAAGTTCACACTTATATCCTCGATTTTCACCCTGAAGAATTAATTTTTTCGTTGAATAACATCGTCCATCGTCTTTGCCTTGAAAAATGGAATCTAAAAACATCTACTTTTTGCTAAATTATTTTGAAATTTTTCGAAAAAATTTTTGTCAAAATGTTTTTGGAAGCAATGTTGAGTGTACATGGAAACTCAACATACACTAATGCATCATTTTTCAAACGATCATAACTAATTTTTGTATTAAGCTTTTCTCAATGTAGTATAGTGCATTCGATGCGGATTTTTAAGCTGCGTCGATCTGTGTTATCAGATTTGCGCTAGCTTGAAAATGCACCGAGATATCAACTGATATAAGTTCACACTTATATCCTCGATTTTCACCCTGAAGAATTAATTTTTTCGTTAAATAACATCGTCCATCGTCTTTGCCTTGAAAAATGGAATCTAAAAACATCTACTTTTTGCTAAATTATTTTGAAATTTTTCGAAAAAATTTTTGTCAAAATGTTTTTGGAAGCAATGTTGAGTGTACATGGAAACTCAACATACACTAATGCATCATTTTTCAAACGATCATAACTAATTTTTGTATTAAGCTTTTCTCAATGTAGTATAGTGCATTCGATGCGGATTTTTAAGCTGCGTCGATCTGTGTTATCAGATTTGCGCTAGCTTAAAAATGCACCGAGATATCAACTGATATAAGTTTACACTTATATCCTCGATTTTCACCCTGAAGAATTAATTTTTTCGTTGAATAACATCGTCCATCGTCTTTGCCTTGCAAAATGGAATCTAAAAACATCTACTTTTTGCTAAATTATTTTGAAATTTTTCGAAAAAATTTTTGTCAAAATGTTTTTGGAAGCAATGTTGAGTGTACGTGGAAACTCAACATACACTAATGCATCATTTTTCAAACGATTATAACTAATTTTTGTATTAAGCTTTTCTCAATGTAGTATAGTGCATTCGATGCGGATTTTTAAGCTGCGTCGATCTGTGTTATCAGATTTGCGCTAGCTTAAAAATGCACCGAGATATCAACTGATATAAGTTCACACTTATATCCTCGATTTTCACCCTGAAGAATTAATTTTTTCGTTGAATAACATCGTCCATCGTCTTTGCCTTGAAAAATGGAATCTAAAAACATCTACTTTTTGCTAAATTATTTTGAAATTTTTCGAAAAAATTTTTGTCAAAATGTTTTTGGAAGCAATGTTGAGTGTACATGGAAACTCAACATACACTAATGCATCATTTTTCAAACGATCATAACTAATTTTTGTATTAAGCTTTTCTCAATGTAGTATAGTGCATTCGATGCGGATTTTTAAGCTGCGTCGATCTGTGTTATCAGATTTGCGCTAGCTTAAAAATGCACCGAGATATCAACTGATATAAGTTCACACTTATATCCTCGATTTTCACCCTGAAGAATTAATTTTTTCGTTGAATAACATTGTCCATCGTCTTTGCCTTGAAAAATGGAATTTAAAAACATCTATTTTTTGCTAAATTGTTTCGAAATTTTTCGAAAAAATTTTTGTCAAAATGTTTTTGGAAGCAATGTTGAGTGTACATGGAAACTCAACATACACTAATGCATCATTTTTCAAACGATCATAACTAATTTTTGTATTAAGCTTTTCTCAATGTAGTATAGTGCATTCGATGCGGATTTTTAAGCTGCGTCGATCTGTGTTATCAGATTTGCGCTAGCTTAAAAATGCACCGAGATATCAACTGATATAAGTTCACACTTATATCCTCGATTTTCACCCTGAAGAATTAATTTTTTCGTTGAATAACATTGTCCATCTTCTTTGCCTTAAAAAATGGAATCTAAAAACATCTACTTTTTGCTAAATTATTTTGAAATTTTTCGAAAAAATTTTTGTCAAAATGTTTTTGGAAGCAATGTTGAGTGTACATGGAAACTCAACATACACTAATGCATCATTTTTCAAACGATCATAACTAATTTTTGTATTAAGCGTTTCTCAATGTAGTATAGTGCATTCGATGCGGATTTTTAAGCTGCGTCGATCTGTGTTATCAGATTTGCGCTAGCTTAAAAATGCACCGAGATATCAACTGATATAAGTTCACACTTATATCCTCGATTTTCACCCTGAAGAATTAATTTTTTCGTTGAATAACATCGTCCATCGTCTTTGCCTTGAAAAATGGAATCTAAAAACATCTACTTTTTGCTAAATTATTTTGAAATTTTTCGAAAAAATTTTTGTCAAAATGTTTTTGGAAGCAATGTTGAGTGTACATGGAAACTCAACATACACTAATGCATCATTTTTCAAACGATCATAACTAATTTTTGTATTAAGCTTTTCTCAATGTAGTATAGTGCATTCGATGCGGATTTTTAAGCTGCGTCGATCTGTGTTATCAGATTTGCGCTAGCTTGAAAATGCACCGAGATATCAACTGATATAAGTTCACACTTATATCCTCGATTTTCACCCTGAAGAATTAATTTTTTCGTTAAATAACATCGTCCATCGTCTTTGCCTTGAAAAATGGAATCTAAAAACATCTACTTTTTGCTAAATTATTTTGAAATTTTTCGAAAAAATTTTTGTCAAAATGTTTTTGGAAGCAATGTTGAGTGTACATGGAAACTCAACATACACTAATGCATCATTTTTCAAACGATCATAACTAATTTTTGTATTAAGCTTTTCTCAATGTAGTATAGTGCATTCGATGCGGATTTTTAAGCTGCGTCGATCTGTGTTATCAGATTTGCGCTAGCTTAAAAATGCACCGAGATATCAACTGATATAAGTTTACACTTATATCCTCGATTTTCACCCTGAAGAATTAATTTTTTCGTTGAATAACATCGTCCATCGTCTTTGCCTTGCAAAATGGAATCTAAAAACATCTACTTTTTGCTAAATTATTTTGAAATTTTTCGAAAAAATTTTTGTCAAAATGTTTTTGGAAGCAATGTTGAGTGTACGTGGAAACTCAACATACACTAATGCATCATTTTTCAAACGATTATAACTAATTTTTGTATTAAGCTTTTCTCAATGTAGTATAGTGCATTCGATGCGGATTTTTAAGCTGCGTCGATCTGTGTTATCAGATTTGCGCTAGCTTAAAAATGCACCGAGATATCAACTGATATAAGTTCACACTTATATCCTCGATTTTCACCCTGAAGAATTAATTTTTTCGTTGAATAACATCGTCCATCGTCTTTGCCTTGAAAAATGGAATCTAAAAACATCTACTTTTTGCTAAATTATTTTGAAATTTTTCGAAAAAATTTTTGTCAAAATGTTTTTGGAAGCAATGTTGAGTGTACATGGAAACTCAACATACACTAATGCATCATTTTTCAAACGATCATAACTAATTTTTGTATTAAGCTTTTCTCAATGTAGTATAGTGCATTCGATGCGGATTTTTAATCTGCGTCGATCTGTGTTATCAGATTTGCGCTAGCTTAAAAATGCACCGAGATATCAACTGATATAAGTTCACACTTATATCCTCGATTTTCACCCTGAAGAATTAATTTTTTCGTTGAATAACATCGTCCATCGTCTTTGCCTTGAAAAATGGAATCTAAAAACATCTACTTTTTGCTAAATTATTTTGAAATTTTTCGAAAAAATTTTTGTCAAAATGTTTTTGGAAGCAATGTTGAGTGTACATGGAAACTCAACATACACTAATGCATCATTTTTCAAACGATCATAACTAATTTTTGTATTAAGCTTTTCTCAATGTAGTATAGTGCATTCGATGCGGATTTTTAAGCTGCGTCGATCTGTGTTATCAGATTTGCGCTAGCTTAAAAATGCACCGAGATATCAACTGATATAAGTTTACACTTATATCCTCGATTTTCACCCTGAAGAATTAATTTTTTCGTTGAATAACATCGTCCATCGTCTTTGCCTTGAAAAATGGAATCTAAAAACATCTACTTTTTGCTAAATTATTTTGAAATTTTTCGAAAAAATTTTTGTCAAAATGTTTTTGGAAGCAATGTTGAGTGTACATGGAAACTCAACATACACTAATGCATCATTTTTCAAACGATCATAACTAATTTTTGTATTAAGCTTTTCTCAATGTAGTATAGTGCATTCGATGCGGATTTTTAAGCTGCGTCGATCTGTGTTATCAGATTTGCGCTAGCTTGAAAATGCACCGAGATATCAACTGATATAAGTTCACACTTATATCCTCGATTTTCACCCTGAAGAATTAATTTTTTCGTTAAATAACATCGTCCATCGTCTTTGCCTTGAAAAATGGAATCTAAAAACATCTACTTTTTGCTAAATTATTTTGAAATTTTTCGAAAAAATTTTTGTCAAAATGTTTTTGGAAGCAATGTTGAGTGTACATGGAAACTCAACATACACTAATGCATCATTTTTCAAACGATCATAACTAATTTTTGTATTAAGCTTTTCTCAATGTAGTATAGTGCATTCGATGCGGATTTTTAAGCTGCGTCGATCTGTGTTATCAGATTTGCGCTAGCTTAAAAATGCACCGAGATATCAACTGATATAAGTTTACACTTATATCCTCGATTTTCACCCTGAAGAATTAATTTTTTCGTTGAATAACATCGTCCATCGTCTTTGCCTTGCAAAATGGAATCTAAAAACATCTACTTTTTGCTAAATTATTTTGAAATTTTTCGAAAAAATTTTTGTCAAAATGTTTTTGGAAGCAATGTTGAGTGTACGTGGAAACTCAACATACACTAATGCATCATTTTTCAAACGATTATAACTAATTTTTGTATTAAGCTTTTCTCAATGTAGTATAGTGCATTCGATGCGGATTTTTAAGCTGCGTCGATCTGTGTTATCAGATTTGCGCTAGCTTAAAAATGCACCGAGATATCAACTGATATAAGTTCACACTTATATCCTCGATTTTCACCCTGAAGAATTAATTTTTTCGTTGAATAACATCGTCCATCGTCTTTGCCTTGAAAAATGGAATCTAAAAACATCTACTTTTTGCTAAATTATTTTGAAATTTTTCGAAAAAATTTTTGTCAAAATGTTTTTGGAAGCAATGTTGAGTGTACATGGAAACTCAACATACACTAATGCATCATTTTTCAAACGATCATAACTAATTTTTGTATTAAGCTTTTCTCAATGTAGTATAGTGCATTCGATGCGGATTTTTAAGCTGCGTCGATCTGTGTTATCAGATTTGCGCTAGCTTAAAAATGCACCGAGATATCAACTGATATAAGTTCACACTTATATCCTCGATTTTCACCCTGAAGAATTAATTTTTTCGTTGAATAACATTGTCCATCGTCTTTGCCTTGAAAAATGGAATTTAAAAACATCTATTTTTTGCTAAATTGTTTCGAAATTTTTCGAAAAAATTTTTGTCAAAATGTTTTTGGAAGCAATGTTGAGTGTACATGGAAACTCAACATACACTAATGCATCATTTTTCAAACGATCATAACTAATTTTTGTATTAAGCTTTTCTCAATGTAGTATAGTGCATTCGATGCGGATTTTTAAGCTGCGTCGATCTGTGTTATCAGATTTGCGCTAGCTTAAAAATGCACCGAGATATCAACTGATATAAGTTCACACTTATATCCTCGATTTTCACCCTGAAGAATTAATTTTTTCGTTGAATAACATTGTCCATCTTCTTTGCCTTAAAAAATGGAATCTAAAAACATCTACTTTTTGCTAAATTATTTTGAAATTTTTCGAAAAAATTTTTGTCAAAATGTTTTTGGAAGCAATGTTGAGTGTACATGGAAACTCAACATACACTAATGCATCATTTTTCAAACGATCATAACTAATTTTTGTATTAAGCGTTTCTCAATGTAGTATAGTGCATTCGATGCGGATTTTTAAGCTGCGTCGATCTGTGTTATCAGATTTGCGCTAGCTTAAAAATGCACCGAGATATCAACTGATATAAGTTCACACTTATATCCTCGATTTTCACCCTGAAGAATTAATTTTTTCGTTGAATAACATCGTCCATCGTCTTTGCCTTGAAAAATGGAATCTAAAAACATCTACTTTTTGCTAAATTATTTTGAAATTTTTCGAAAAAATTTTTGTCAAAATGTTTTTGGAAGCAATGTTGAGTGTACATGGAAACTCAACATACACTAATGCATCATTTTTCAAACGATCATAACTAATTTTTGTATTAAGCTTTTCTCAATGTAGTATAGTGCATTCGATGCGGATTTTTAAGCTGCGTCGATCTGTGTTATCAGATTTGCGCTAGCTTGAAAATGCACCGAGATATCAACTGATATAAGTTCACACTTATATCCTCGATTTTCACCCTGAAGAATTAATTTTTTCGTTAAATAACATCGTCCATCGTCTTTGCCTTGAAAAATGGAATCTAAAAACATCTACTTTTTGCTAAATTATTTTGAAATTTTTCGAAAAAATTTTTGTCAAAATGTTTTTGGAAGCAATGTTGAGTGTACATGGAAACTCAACATACACTAATGCATCATTTTTCAAACGATCATAACTAATTTTTGTATTAAGCTTTTCTCAATGTAGTATAGTGCATTCGATGCGGATTTTTAAGCTGCGTCGATCTGTGTTATCAGATTTGCGCTAGCTTAAAAATGCACCGAGATATCAACTGATATAAGTTTACACTTATATCCTCGATTTTCACCCTGAAGAATTAATTTTTTCGTTGAATAACATCGTCCATCGTCTTTGCCTTGCAAAATGGAATCTAAAAACATCTACTTTTTGCTAAATTATTTTGAAATTTTTCGAAAAAATTTTTGTCAAAATGTTTTTGGAAGCAATGTTGAGTGTACGTGGAAACTCAACATACACTAATGCATCATTTTTCAAACGATTATAACTAATTTTTGTATTAAGCTTTTCTCAATGTAGTATAGTGCATTCGATGCGGATTTTTAAGCTGCGTCGATCTGTGTTATCAGATTTGCGCTAGCTTAAAAATGCACCGAGATATCAACTGATATAAGTTTACACTTATATCCTCGATTTTCACCCTGAAGAATTAATTTTTTCGTTGAATAACATTGTCCATCGTCTTTGCCTTGAAAAATGGAATCTAAAAACATCTACTTTTTGCTAAATTATTTTGAAATTTTTCGAAAAAATTTTTGTCAAAATGTTTTTGGAAGCAATGTTGAGTGTACATGGAAACTCAACATACACTAATGCATCATTTTTCAAACGATCATAACTAATTTTTGTATTAAGCTTTTCTCAATGAAGTATAGTGCATTCGATGCGGATTTTTAAGCTGCGTCGATCTGTGTTATCAGATTTGCGCTAGCTGAAAAATGCACCGAGATATCAACTGATATAAGTTCACACTTATATCCTCGATTTTCACCCTGAAGAATTAATTTTTTCGTTGAATAACATCGTCCATCGTCTTTGCCTTGAAAAATGGAATCTAAAAACATCTACTTTTTGCTAAATTATTTTGAAATTTTTCGAAAAAATTTTTGTCAAAATGTTTTTGGAAGCAATGTTGAGTGTACGTGGAAACTCAACATACACTAATGCATCATTTTTCAAACGATCATAACTAATTTTTGTATTATGCTTTTCTCAATGTAGTATAGTGCATTCGATGCGGATTTTTAAGCTGCGTCGATCTGTGTTATCAGATTTGCGCTAGCTTAAAAATGCACCGAGATATCAACTGATATAAGTTTACACTTATATCCTCGATTTTCACCCTGAAGAATTAATTTTTTCGTTGAATAACATCGTCCATTGTCTTTGCCTTGATAAATGGAATCTAAAAACATCTACTTTTTGCTAAATTATTTTGAAATTTTTCGAAAAAATTTTTGTCAAAATGTTTTTGGAAGCAATGTTGAGTGTACATGGAAACTCAACATACACTAATGCATCATTTTTCAAACGATCATAACTAATTTTTGTATTAAGCTTTTCTCAATGTAGTATAGTGCATTCGATGCGGATTTTTAAGCTGCGTCGATCTGTGTTATCAGATTTGCGCTAGCTTAAAAATGCACCGAGATATCAACTGATATAAGTTTACACTTATATCCTCGATTTTCACCCTGAAGAATTAATTTTTTCGTTGAATAACATCGTCCATCGTCTTTGCCTTGAAAAATGGAATCTAAAAACATCTACTTTTTGCTAAATTATTTTGAAATTTTTCGAAAAAATTTTTGTCAAAATGTTTTTGGAAGCAATGTTGAGTGTACATGGAAACTCAACATACACTAATGCATCATTTTTCAAACGATCATAACTAATTTTTGTATTAAGCGTTTCTCAATGTAGTATAGTGCATTCGATGCGGATTTTTAAGCTGCGTCGATCTGTGTTATCAGATTTGCGCTAGCTTAAAAATGCACCGAGATATCAACTGATATAAGTTCACACTTATATCCTCGATTTTCACCCTGAAGAATTAATTTTTTCGTTGAATAACATCGTCCATCGTCTTTGCCTTGAAAAATGGAATCTAAAAACATCTACTTTTTGCTAAATTATTTTGAAATTTTTCGAAAAAATTTTTGTCAAAATGTTTTTGGAAGCAATGTTGAGTGTAAATGGAAACTCAACATACACTAATGCATCATTTTTCAAACGATCATAACTAATTTTTGTATTAAGCTTTTCTCAATGTAGTATAGTGCATTCGATGCGGATTTTTAAGCTGCGTCGATCTGTGTTATCAGATTTGCGCTAGCTTAAAAATGCACCGAGATATCAACTGATATAAGTTTACACTTATATCCTCGATTTTCACCCTGAAGAATTAATTTTTTCGTTGAATAACATTGTCCATCGTCTTTGCCTTGAAAAATGGAATCTAAAAACATCTATTTTTTGCTAAATTGTTTCGAAATTTTTCGAAAAAATTTTTGTCAAAATGTTTTTGGAAGCAATGTTGAGTGTACATGGAAACTCAACATACACTAATGCATCATTTTTCAAACGATCATAACTAATTTTTGTATTAAGCTTTTCTCAATGTAGTATAGTGCATTCGATGCGGATTTTTAAGCTGCGTCGATCTGTGTTATCAGATTTGCGCTAGCTTAAAAATGCACCGAGATATCAACTGATATAAGTTCACACTTATATCCTCGATTTTCACCCTGAAGAATTAATTTTTTCGTTGAATAACATCGTCCATCGTCTTTGCCTTGAAAAACGGAATCTAAAAACATCTACTTTTTGCTAAATTATTTTGAAATTTTTCGAAAAAATTTTTGTCAAAATGTTTTTGGAAGCAATGTTGAGTGTACATGGAAACTCAACATACACTAATGCATCATTTTTCAAACGATCATAACTAATTTTTGTATTAAGCGTTTCTCAATGTAGTATAGTGCATTCGATGCGGATTTTTAAGCTGCGTCGATCTGTGTTATCAGATTTGCGCTAGCTTAAAAATGCACCGAGATATCAACTGATATAAGTTTACACTTATATCCTCGATTTTCACCCTGAAGAATTAATTTTTTCGTTGAATAACATCGTCCATCGTCTTTGCCTTGAAAAACGGAATCTAAAAACATCTACTTTTTGCTAAATTATTTTGAAATTTTTCGAAAAAATTTTTGTCAAAATGTTTTTGGAAGCAATGTTGAGTGTACATGGAAACTCAACATACACTAATGCATCATTTTTCAAACGATCATAACTAATTTTTGTATTAAGCGTTTCTCAATGTAGTATAGTGCATTCGATGCGGATTTTTAAGCTGCGTCGATCTGTGTTATCAGATTTGCGCTAGCTTAAAAATGCACCGAGATATCAACTGATATAAGTTCACACTTATATCCTCGATTTTCACCCTGAAGAATTAATTTTTTCGTTGAATAACATTGTCCATCGTCTTTGCCTTGAAAAATGGAATCTAAAAACATCTACTTTTTGCTAAATTATTTTGAAATTTTTCGAAAAAATTTTTGTCAAAATGTTTTTGGAAGCAATGTTGAGTGTACGTGGAAACTCAACATACACTAATGCATCATTTTTCAAACGATTATAACTAATTTTTGTATTAAGATTTTCTCAATGTAGTATAGTGCATTCGATGCGGATTTTTAAGCTGCGTCGATCTGTGTTATCAGATTTGCGCTAGCTTAAAAATGCACCGAGATATCAACTGATATAAGTTCACACTTATATCCTCGATTTTCACCCTGAAGAATTAATTTTTTCGTTGAATAACATCGTCCATCGTCTTTGCCTTGAAAAATGGAATCTAAAAACATCTACTTTTTGCTAAATTATTTTGAAATTTTTCGAAAAAATTTTTGTCAAAATGTTTTTGGAAGCAATGTTGAGTGTACATGGAAACTCAACATACACTAATGCATCATTTTTCAAACGATCATAACTAATTTTTGTATTAAGCTTTTCTCAATGTAGTATAGTGCATTCGATGCGGATTTTTTAGCTGCGTCGATCTGTGTTATCAGATTTGCGCTAGCTTAAAAATGCACCGAGATATCAACTGATATAAGTTCACACTTATATCCTCGATTTTCACCCTGAAGAATTAATTTTTTCGTTGAATAACATCGTCCATCGTCTTTGCCTTGAAAAATGGAATCTAAAAACATCTACTTTTTGCTAAATTATTTTGAAATTTTTCGAAAAA
Source organism: Auanema rhodensis (assembly GCA_964057225.1). NCBI lineage: Eukaryota > Metazoa > Nematoda > Chromadorea > Rhabditida > Rhabditidae > Auanema > Auanema rhodense. Next base: position 2,188,183 of record OZ059895.1, read on the forward strand.
ATTTTTGTCAAAATGTTTTTGGAAGCAATGTTGAGTGTACATGGAAACTCAACATACACTAATGCATCATTTTTCAAACGATCATAACTAATTTTTGTATTAAGCTTTTCTCAATGTAGTATAGTGCATTCGATGCGGATTTTTAAGCTGCGTCGATCTGTGTTATCAGATTTGCGCTAGCTTAAAAATGCACCGAGATATCAACTGATATAAGTTCACACTTATATCCTCGATTTTCACCCTGAAGAATTAATTTTTTCGTTGAATAACATCGTCCATCGTCTTTGCCTTGAAAAATGGAATCTAAAAACATCTACTTTTTGCGAAATTATTTTGAAATTTTTCGAAAAAATTTTTGTCAAAATGTTTTTGGAAGCAATGTTGAGTGTACATGGAAACTCAACATACACTAATGCATCATTTTTCAAACGATCATAACTAATTTTTGTATTAAGCTTTTCTCAATGTAGTATAGTGCATTCGATGCGGATTTTTAAGCTGCGTCGATCTGTGTTATCAGATTTGCGCTAGCTTAAAAATGCACCGAGATATCAACTGATATAAGTTCACACTTATATCCTCGATTTTCACCCTGAAGAATTAATTTTTTCGTTGAATAACATTGTCCATCGTCTTTGCCTTGAAAAATGGAATCTAAAAACATCTATTTTTTGCTAAATTGTTTCGAAATTTTTCGAAAAAATTTTTGTCAAAATGTTTTTGGAAGCAATGTTGAGTGTACATGGAAACTCAACATACACTAATGCATCATTTTTCAAACGATCATAACTAATTTTTGTATTAAGCTTTTCTCAATGTAGTATAGTGCATTCGATGCGGATTTTTAAGCTGCGTCGATCTGTGTTATCAGATTTGCGCTAGCTTAAAAATGCACCGAGATATCAACTGATATAAGTTCACACTTATATCCTCGATTTTCACCCTGAAGAATTAATTTTTTCGTTGAATAACATCGTCCATCGTCTTTGCCTTGAAAAATGGAATCTAAAAACATCTACTTTTTGCTAAATTATTTTGAAATTTTTCGAAAAAATTTTTGTCAAAATGTTTTTGGAAGCAATGTTGAGTGTACGTGGAAACTCAACATACACTAATGCATCATTTTTCAAACGATCATAACTAATTTTTGTATTAAGCGTTTCTCAATGTAGTATAGTGCATTCGATGCGGATTTTTAAGCTGCGTCGATCTGTGTTATCAGATTTGCGCTAGCTTAAAAATGCACCGAGATATCAACTGATATAAGTTCACACTTATATCCTCGATTTTCACCCTGAAGAATTAATTTTTTCGTTGAATAACATCGTCCATCGTCTTTGCCTTGAAAAACGGAATCTAAAAACATCTACTTTTTGCTAAATTATTTTGAAATTTTTCGAAAAAATTTTTGTCAAAATGTTTTTGGAAGCAATGTTGAGTGTACATGGAAACTCAACATACACTAATGCATCATTTTTCAAACGATCATAACTAATTTTTGTATTAAGCGTTTCTCAATGTAGTATAGTGCATTCGATGCGGATTTTTAAGCTGCGTCGATCTGTGTTATCAGATTTGCGCTAGCTTAAAAATGCACCGAGATATCAACTGATATAAGTTCACACTTATATCCTCGATTTTCACCCTGAAGAATTAATTTTTTCGTTGAATAACATTGTCCATCGTCTTTGCCTTGAAAAATGGAATCTAAAAACATCTACTTTTTGCTAAATTATTTTGAAATTTTTCGAAAAAATTTTTGTCAAAATGTTTTTGGAAGCAATGTTGAGTGTACGTGGAAACTCAACATACACTAATGCATCATTTTTCAAACGATTATAACTAATTTTTGTATTAAGATTTTCTCAATGTAGTATAGTGCATTCGATGCGGATTTTTAAGCTGCGTCGATCTGTGTTATCAGATTTGCGCTAGCTTAAAAATGCACCGAGATATCAACTGATATAAGTTCACACTTATATTCTCGATTTTCACCCTGAAGAATTAATTTTTTCGTTGAATAACATTGTCCATCGTCTTTGCCTTGAAAAATGGAATCTAAAAACATCTACTTTTTGCTAAATTATTTTGAAATTTTTCGAAAAAATTTTTGTCAAAATGTTTTTGGAAGCAATGTTGAGTGTACGTGGAAACTCAACATACACTAATGCATCATTTTTCAAACGATCATAACTAATTTTTGTATTAAGCTTTTCTCAATGTAGTATAGTGCATTCGATGCGGATTTTTAAGCTGCGTCGATCTGTGTTATCAGATTTGCGCTAGCTTAAAAATGCACCGAGATATCAACTGATATAAGTTCACACTTATATCCTCGATTTTCACCCTGAAGAATTAATTTTTTCGTTGAATAACATTGTCCATCTTCTTTGCCACAAAAAATGGAATCTAAAAACATCTACTTTTTGCTAAATTATTTTGAAATTTTTCGAAAAAATTTTTGTCAAAATGTTTTTGGAAGCAATGTTGAGTGTACATGGAAACTCAACATACACTAATGCATCATTTTTCAAACGATCATAACTAATTTTTGTATTAAGCGTTTCTCAATGTAGTATAGTGCATTCGATGCGGATTTTTAAGCTGCGTCGATCTGTGTTATCAGATTTGCGCTAGCTTAAAAATGCACCGAGATATCAACTGATATAAGTTCACACTTATATCCTCGATTTTCACCCTGAAGAATTAATTTTTTCGTTGAATAACATCGTCCATCGTCTTTGCCTTGAAAAATGGAATCTAAAAACATCTACTTTTTGCTAAATTATTTTGAAATTTTTCGAAAAAATTTTTGTCAAAATGTTTTTGGAAGCAATGTTGAGTGTACATGGAAACTCAACATACACTAATGCATCATTTTTCAAACGATCATAACTAATTTTTGTATTAAGCTTTTCTCAATGTAGTATAGTGCATTCGATGCGGATTTTTTAGCTGCGTCGATCTGTGTTATCAGATTTGCGCTAGCTTAAAAATGCACCGAGATATCAACTGATATAAGTTCACACTTATATCCTCGATTTTCACCCTGAAGAATTAATTTTTTCGTTGAATAACATTGTCCATCTTCTTTGCCACAAAAAATGGAATCTAAAAACATCTACTTTTTGCTAAATTATTTTGAAATTTTTCGAAAAAATTTTTGTCAAAATGTTTTTGGAAGCAATGTTGAGTGTACATGGAAACTCAACATACACTAATGCATCATTTTTCAAACGATCATAACTAATTTTTGTATTAAGCGTTTCTCAATGTAGTATAGTGCATTCGATGCGGATTTTTAAGCTGCGTCGATCTGTGTTATCAGATTTGCGCTAGCTTAAAAATGCACCGAGATATCAACTGATATAAGTTCACACTTATATCCTCGATTTTCACCCTGAAGAATTAATTTTTTCGTTGAATAACATCGTCCATCGTCTTTGCCTTGAAAAATGGAATCTAAAAACATCTACTTTTTGCTAAATTATTTTGAAATTTTTCGAAAAAATTTTTGTCAAAATGTTTTTGGAAGCAATGTTGAGTGTACATGGAAACTCAACATACACTAATGCATCATTTTTCAAACGATCATAACTAATTTTTGTATTAAGCTTTTCTCAATGTAGTATAGTGCATTCGATGCGGATTTTTTAGCTGCGTCGATCTGTGTTATCAGATTTGCGCTAGCTTAAAAATGCACCGAGATATCAACTGATATAAGTTCACACTTATATCCTCGATTTTCACCCTGAAGAATTAATTTTTTCGTTGAATAACATTGTCCATCGTCTTTGCCTTGAAAAATGGAATCTAAAAACATCTATTTTTTGCTAAATTGTTTCGAAATTTTTCGAAAAAATTTTTGTCAAAATGTTTTTGGAAGCAATGTTGAGTGTACATGGAAACTCAACATACACTAATGCATCATTTTTCAAACGATCATAACTAATTTTTGTATTAAGCTTTTCTCAATGTAGTATAGTGCATTCGATGCGGATTTTTAAGCTGCGTCGATCTGTGTTATCAGATTTGCGCTAGCTTAAAAATGCACCGAGATATCAACTGATATAAGTTTACACTTATATCCTCGATTTTCACCCTGAAGAATTAATTTTTTCGTTGAATAACATCGTCCATCGTCTTTGCCTTGAAAAACGGAATCTAAAAACATCTACTTTTTGCTAAATTATTTTGAAATTTTTCGAAAAAATTTTTGTCAAAATGTTTTTGGAAGCAATGTTGAGTGTACATGGAAACTCAACATACACTAATGCATCATTTTTCAAACGATCATAACTAATTTTTGTATTAAGCGTTTCTCAATGTAGTATAGTGCATTCGATGCGGATTTTTAAGCTGCGTCGATCTGTGTTATCAGATTTGCGCTAGCTTAAAAATGCACCGAGATATCAACTGATATAAGTTCACACTTATATCCTCGATTTTCACCCTGAAGAATTAATTTTTTCGTTGAATAACATCGTCCATCGTCTTTGCCTTGAAAAACGGAATCTAAAAACATCTACTTTTTGCTAAATTATTTTGAAATTTTTCGAAAAAATTTTTGTCAAAATGTTTTTGGAAGCAATGTTGAGTGTACATGGAAACTCAACATACACTAATGCATCATTTTTCAAACGATCATAACTAATTTTTGTATTAAGCGTTTCTCAATGTAGTATAGTGCATTCGATGCGGATTTTTAAGCTGCGTCGATCTGTGTTATCAGATTTGCGCTAGCTTAAAAATGCACCGAGATATCAACTGATATAAGTTCACACTTATATCCTCGATTTTCACCCTGAAGAATTAATTTTTTCGTTGAATAACATTGTCCATCGTCTTTGCCTTGAAAAATGGAATCTAAAAACATCTACTTTTTGCTAAATTATTTTGAAATTTTTCGAAAAAATTTTTGTCAAAATGTTTTTGGAAGCAATGTTGAGTGTACGTGGAAACTCAACATACACTAATGCATCATTTTTCAAACGATTATAACTAATTTTTGTATTAAGATTTTCTCAATGTAGTATAGTGCATTCGATGCGGATTTTTAAGCTGCGTCGATCTGTGTTATCAGATTTGCGCTAGCTTAAAAATGCACCGAGATATCAACTGATATAAGTTCACACTTATATCCTCGATTTTCACCCTGAAGAATTAATTTTTTCGTTGAATAACATCGTCCATCGTCTTTGCCTTGAAAAATGGAATCTAAAAACATCTACTTTTTGCTAAATTATTTTGAAATTTTTCGAAAAAATTTTTGTCAAAATGTTTTTGGAAGCAATGTTGAGTGTACATGGAAACTCAACATACACTAATGCATCATTTTTCAAACGATCATAACTAATTTTTGTATTAAGCGTTTCTCAATGTAGTATAGTGCATTCGATGCGGATTTTTAAGCTGCGTCGATCTGTGTTATCAGATTTGCGCTAGCTTAAAAATGCACCGAGATATCAACTGATATAAGTTTACACTTATATCCTCGATTTTCACCCTGAAGAATTAATTTTTTCGTTGAATAACATCGTCCATCGTCTTTGCCTTGAAAAACGGAATCTAAAAACATCTACTTTTTGCTAAATTATTTTGAAATTTTTCGAAAAAATTTTTGTCAAAATGTTTTTGGAAGCAATGTTGAGTGTACATGGAAACTCAACATACACTAATGCATCATTTTTCAAACGATCATAACTAATTTTTGTATTAAGCGTTTCTCAATGTAGTATAGTGCATTCGATGCGGATTTTTAAGCTGCGTCGATCTGTGTTATCAGATTTGCGCTAGCTTAAAAATGCACCGAGATATCAACTGATATAAGTTCACACTTATATCCTCGATTTTCACCCTGAAGAATTAATTTTTTCGTTGAATAACATTGTCCATCGTCTTTGCCTTGAAAAACGGAATCTAAAAACATCTACTTTTTGCTAAATTGTTTCGAAATTTTTCGAAAAAATTTTTGTCAAAATGTTTTTGGAAGCAATGTTGAGTGTACATGGAAACTCAACATACACTAATGCATCATTTTTCAAACGATCATAACTAATTTTTGTATTAAGCTTTTCTCAATGTAGTATAGTGCATTCGATGCGGATTTTTAAGCTGCGTCGATCTGTGTTATCAGATTTGCGCTAGCTTAAAAATGCACCGAGATATCAACTGATATAAGTTCACACTTATATCCTCGATTTTCACCCTGAAGAATTAATTTTTTCGTTGAATAACATCGTCCATCGTCTTTGCCTTGAAAAACGGAATCTAAAAACATCTACTTTTTGCTAAATTATTTTGAAATTTTTCGAAAAAATTTTTGTCAAAATGTTTTTGGAAGCAATGTTGAGTGTACATGGAAACTCAACATACACTAATGCATCATTTTTCAAACGATCATAACTAATTTTTGTATTAAGCGTTTCTCAATGTAGTATAGTGCATTCGATGCGGATTTTTAAGCTGCGTCGATCTGTGTTATCAGATTTGCGCTAGCTTAAAAATGCACCGAGATATCAACTGATATAAGTTTACACTTATATCCTCGATTTTCACCCTGAAGAATTAATTTTTTCGTTGAATAACATCGTCCATCGTCTTTGCCTTGAAAAACGGAATCTAAAAACATCTACTTTTTGCTAAATTATTTTGAAATTTTTCGAAAAAATTTTTGTCAAAATGTTTTTGGAAGCAATGTTGAGTGTACATGGAAACTCAACATACACTAATGCATCATTTTTCAAACGATCATAACTAATTTTTGTATTAAGCGTTTCTCAATGTAGTATAGTGCATTCGATGCGGATTTTTAAGCTGCGTCGATCTGTGTTATCAGATTTGCGCTAGCTTAAAAATGCACCGAGATATCAACTGATATAAGTTCACACTTATATCCTCGATTTTCACCCTGAAGAATTAATTTTTTCGTTGAATAACATTGTCCATCGTCTTTGCCTTGAAAAATGGAATCTAAAAACATCTACTTTTTGCTAAATTATTTTGAAATTTTTCGAAAAAATTTTTGTCAAAATGTTTTTGGAAGCAATGTTGAGTGTACGTGGAAACTCAACATACACTAATGCATCATTTTTCAAACGATTATAACTAATTTTTGTATTAAGATTTTCTCAATGTAGTATAGTGCATTCGATGCGGATTTTTAAGCTGCGTCGATCTGTGTTATCAGATTTGCGCTAGCTTAAAAATGCACCGAGATATCAACTGATATAAGTTCACACTTATATCCTCGATTTTCACCCTGAAGAATTAATTTTTTCGTTGAATAACATCGTCCATCGTCTTTGCCTTGAAAAATGGAATCTAAAAACATCTACTTTTTGCTAAATTATTTTGAAATTTTTCGAAAAAATTTTTGTCAAAATGTTTTTGGAAGCAATGTTGAGTGTACATGGAAACTCAACATACACTAATGCATCATTTTTCAAACGATCATAACTAATTTTTGTATTAAGCTTTTCTCAATGTAGTATAGTGCATTCGATGCGGATTTTTTAGCTGCGTCGATCTGTGTTATCAGATTTGCGCTAGCTTAAAAATGCACCGAGATATCAACTGATATAAGTTCACACTTATATCCTCGATTTTCACCCTGAAGAATTAATTTTTTCGTTGAATAACATCGTCCATCGTCTTTGCCTTGAAAAATGGAATCTAAAAACATCTACTTTTTGCTAAATTATTTTGAAATTTTTCGAAAAAATTTTTGTCAAAATGTTTTTGGAAGCAATGTTGAGTGTACATGGAAACTCAACATACACTAATGCATCATTTTTCAAACGATCATAACTAATTTTTGTATTAAGCTTTTCTCAATGTAGTATAGTGCATTCGATGCGGATTTTTAAGCTGCGTCGATCTGTGTTATCAGATTTGCGCTAGCTTAAAAATGCACCGAGATATCAACTGATATAAGTTCACACTTATATCCTCGATTTTCACCCTGAAGAATTAATTTTTTCGTTGAATAACATCGTCCATCGTCTTTGCCTTGAAAAATGGAATCTAAAAACATCTACTTTTTGCGAAATTATTTTGAAATTTTTCGAAAAAATTTTTGTCAAAATGTTTTTGGAAGCAATGTTGAGTGTACATGGAAACTCAACATACACTAATGCATCATTTTTCAAACGATCATAACTAATTTTTGTATTAAGCTTTTCTCAATGTAGTATAGTGCATTCGATGCGGATTTTTAAGCTGCGTCGATCTGTGTTATCAGATTTGCGCTAGCTTAAAAATGCACCGAGATATCAACTGATATAAGTTCACACTTATATCCTCGATTTTCACCCTGAAGAATTAATTTTTTCGTTGAATAACATCGTCCATCGTCTTTGCCTTGAAAAACGGAATCTAAAAACATCTACTTTTTGCTAAATTATTTTGAAATTTTTCGAAAAAATTTTTGTCAAAATGTTTTTGGAAGCAATGTTGAGTGTACATGGAAACTCAACATACACTAATGCATCATTTTTCAAACGATCATAACTAATTTTTGTATTAAGCGTTTCTCAATGTAGTATAGTGCATTCGATGCGGATTTTTAAGCTGCGTCGATCTGTGTTATCAGATTTGCGCTAGCTTAAAAATGCACCGAGATATCAACTGATATAAGTTCACACTTATATCCTCGATTTTCACCCTGAAGAATTAATTTTTTCGTTGAATAACATCGTCCATCGTCTTTGCCTTGAAAAATGGAATCTAAAAACATCTACTTTTTGCTAAATTATTTTGAAATTTTTCGAAAAAATTTTTGTCAAAATGTTTTTGGAAGCAATGTTGAGTGTACATGGAAACTCAACATACACTAATGCATCATTTTTCAAACGATTATAACTAATTTTTGTATTAAGCTTTTCTCAATGTAGTATAGTGCATTCGATGCGGATTTTTAAGCTGCGTCGATCTGTGTTATCAGATTTGCGCTAGCTTAAAAATGCACCGAGATATCAACTGATATAAGTTCACACTTATATTCTCGATTTTCACCCTGAAGAATTAATTTTTTCGTTGAATAACATTGTCCATCGTCTTTGCCTTGAAAAATGGAATCTAAAAACATCTACTTTTTGCTAAATTATTTTGAAATTTTTCGAAAAAATTTTTGTCAAAATGTTTTTGGAAGCAATGTTGAGTGTACGTGGAAACTCAACATACACTAATGCATCATTTTTCAAACGATCATAACTAATTTTTGTATTAAGCTTTTCTCAATGTAGTATAGTGCATTCGATGCGGATTTTTAAGCTGCGTCGATCTGTGTTATCAGATTTGCGCTAGCTTAAAAATGCACCGAGATATCAACTGATATAAGTTCACACTTATATCCTCGATTTTCACCCTGAAGAATTAATTTTTTCGTTGAATAACATTGTCCATCTTCTTTGCCACAAAAAATGGAATCTAAAAACATCTACTTTTTGCTAAATTATTTTGAAATTTTTCGAAAAAATTTTTGTCAAAATGTTTTTGGAAGCAATGTTGAGTGTACATGGAAACTCAACATACACTAATGCATCATTTTTCAAACGATCATAACTAATTTTTGTATTAAGCGTTTCTCAATGTAGTATAGTGCATTCGATGCGGATTTTTAAGCTGCGTCGATCTGTGTTATCAGATTTGCGCTAGCTTAAAAATGCACCGAGATATCAACTGATATAAGTTCACACTTATATCCTCGATTTTCACCCTGAAGAATTAATTTTTTCGTTGAATAACATCGTCCATCGTCTTTGCCTTGAAAAATGGAATCTAAAAACATCTACTTTTTGCTAAATTATTTTGAAATTTTTCGAAAAAATTTTTGTCAAAATGTTTTTGGAAGCAATGTTGAGTGTACATGGAAACTCAACATACACTAATGCATCATTTTTCAAACGATCATAACTAATTTTTGTATTAAGCTTTTCTCAATGTAGTATAGTGCATTCGATGCGGATTTTTTAGCTGCGTCGATCTGTGTTATCAGATTTGCGCTAGCTTAAAAATGCACCGAGATATCAACTGATATAAGTTCACACTTATATCCTCGATTTTCACCCTGAAGAATTAATTTTTTCGTTGAATAACATTGTCCATCGTCTTTGCCTTGAAAAATGGAATCTAAAAACATCTATTTTTTGCTAAATTGTTTCGAAATTTTTCGAAAAAATTTTTGTCAAAATGTTTTTGGAAGCAATGTTGAGTGTACATGGAAACTCAACATACACTAATGCATCATTTTTCAAACGATCATAACTAATTTTTGTATTAAGCTTTTCTCAATGTAGTATAGTGCATTCGATGCGGATTTTTAAGCTGCGTCGATCTGTGTTATCAGATTTGCGCTAGCTTAAAAATGCACCGAGATATCAACTGATATAAGTTCACACTTATATCCTCGATTTTCACCCTGAAGAATTAATTTTTTCGTTGAATAACATCGTCCATCGTCTTTGCCTTGAAAAATGGAATCTAAAAACATCTACTTTTTGCTAAATTATTTTGAAATTTTTCGAAAAAATTTTTGTCAAAATGTTTTTGGAAGCAATGTTGAGTGTACGTGGAAACTCAACATACACTAATGCATCATTTTTCAAACGATCATAACTAATTTTTGTATTAAGCGTTTCTCAATGTAGTATAGTGCATTCGATGCGGATTTTTAAGCTGCGTCGATCTGTGTTATCAGATTTGCGCTAGCTTAAAAATGCACCGAGATATCAACTGATATAAGTTCACACTTATATCCTCGATTTTCACCCTGAAGAATTAATTTTTTCGTTGAATAACATCGTCCATCGTCTTTGCCTTGAAAAACGGAATCTAAAAACATCTACTTTTTGCTAAATTATTTTGAAATTTTTCGAAAAAATTTTTGTCAAAATGTTTTTGGAAGCAATGTTGAGTGTACATGGAAACTCAACATACACTAATGCATCATTTTTCAAACGATCATAACTAATTTTTGTATTAAGCGTTTCTCAATGTAGTATAGTGCATTCGATGCGGATTTTTAAGCTGCGTCGATCTGTGTTATCAGATTTGCGCTAGCTTAAAAATGCACCGAGATATCAACTGATATAAGTTCACACTTATATCCTCGATTTTCACCCTGAAGAATTAATTTTTTCGTTGAATAACATTGTCCATCGTCTTTGCCTTGAAAAATGGAATCTAAAAACATCTACTTTTTGCTAAATTATTTTGAAATTTTTCGAAAAAATTTTTGTCAAAATGTTTTTGGAAGCAATGTTGAGTGTACGTGGAAACTCAACATACACTAATGCATCATTTTTCAAACGATTATAACTAATTTTTGTATTAAGATTTTCTCAATGTAGTATAGTGCATTCGATGCGGATTTTTAAGCTGCGTCGATCTGTGTTATCAGATTTGCGCTAGCTTAAAAATGCACCGAGATATCAACTGATATAAGTTCACACTTATATTCTCGATTTTCACCCTGAAGAATTAATTTTTTCGTTGAATAACATTGTCCATCGTCTTTGCCTTGAAAAATGGAATCTAAAAACATCTACTTTTTGCTAAATTATTTTGAAATTTTTCGAAAAAATTTTTGTCAAAATGTTTTTGGAAGCAATGTTGAGTGTACGTGGAAACTCAACATACACTAATGCATCATTTTTCAAACGATCATAACTAATTTTTGTATTAAGCTTTTCTCAATGTAGTATAGTGCATTCGATGCGGATTTTTAAGCTGCGTCGATCTGTGTTATCAGATTTGCGCTAGCTTAAAAATGCACCGAGATATCAACTGATATAAGTTCACACTTATATCCTCGATTTTCACCCTGAAGAATTAATTTTTTCGTTGAATAACATTGTCCATCTTCTTTGCCACAAAAAATGGAATCTAAAAACATCTACTTTTTGCTAAATTATTTTGAAATTTTTCGAAAAAATTTTTGTCAAAATGTTTTTGGAAGCAATGTTGAGTGTACATGGAAACTCAACATACACTAATGCATCATTTTTCAAACGATCATAACTAATTTTTGTATTAAGCGTTTCTCAATGTAGTATAGTGCATTCGATGCGGATTTTTAAGCTGCGTCGATCTGTGTTATCAGATTTGCGCTAGCTTAAAAATGCACCGAGATATCAACTGATATAAGTTCACACTTATATCCTCGATTTTCACCCTGAAGAATTAATTTTTTCGTTGAATAACATCGTCCATCGTCTTTGCCTTGAAAAATGGAATCTAAAAACATCTACTTTTTGCTAAATTATTTTGAAATTTTTCGAAAAAATTTTTGTCAAAATGTTTTTGGAAGCAATGTTGAGTGTACATGGAAACTCAACATACACTAATGCATCATTTTTCAAACGATCATAACTAATTTTTGTATTAAGCTTTTCTCAATGTAGTATAGTGCATTCGATGCGGATTTTTTAGCTGCGTCGATCTGTGTTATCAGATTTGCGCTAGCTTAAAAATGCACCGAGATATCAACTGATATAAGTTCACACTTATATCCTCGATTTTCACCCTGAAGAATTAATTTTTTCGTTGAATAACATTGTCCATCTTCTTTGCCACAAAAAATGGAATCTAAAAACATCTACTTTTTGCTAAATTATTTTGAAATTTTTCGAAAAAATTTTTGTCAAAATGTTTTTGGAAGCAATGTTGAGTGTACATGGAAACTCAACATACACTAATGCATCATTTTTCAAACGATCATAACTAATTTTTGTATTAAGCGTTTCTCAATGTAGTATAGTGCATTCGATGCGGATTTTTAAGCTGCGTCGATCTGTGTTATCAGATTTGCGCTAGCTTAAAAATGCACCGAGATATCAACTGATATAAGTTCACACTTATATCCTCGATTTTCACCCTGAAGAATTAATTTTTTCGTTGAATAACATCGTCCATCGTCTTTGCCTTGAAAAATGGAATCTAAAAACATCTACTTTTTGCTAAATTATTTTGAAATTTTTCGAAAAAATTTTTGTCAAAATGTTTTTGGAAGCAATGTTGAGTGTACATGGAAACTCAACATACACTAATGCATCATTTTTCAAACGATCATAACTAATTTTTGTATTAAGCTTTTCTCAATGTAGTATAGTGCATTCGATGCGGATTTTTTAGCTGCGTCGATCTGTGTTATCAGATTTGCGCTAGCTTAAAAATGCACCGAGATATCAACTGATATAAGTTCACACTTATATCCTCGATTTTCACCCTGAAGAATTAATTTTTTCGTTGAATAACATTGTCCATCGTCTTTGCCTTGAAAAATGGAATCTAAAAACATCTATTTTTTGCTAAATTGTTTCGAAATTTTTCGAAAAAATTTTTGTCAAAATGTTTTTGGAAGCAATGTTGAGTGTACATGGAAACTCAACATACACTAATGCATCATTTTTCAAACGATCATAACTAATTTTTGTATTAAGCTTTTCTCAATGTAGTATAGTGCATTCGATGCGGATTTTTAAGCTGCGTCGATCTGTGTTATCAGATTTGCGCTAGCTTAAAAATGCACCGAGATATCAACTGATATAAGTTTACACTTATATCCTCGATTTTCACCCTGAAGAATTAATTTTTTCGTTGAATAACATCGTCCATCGTCTTTGCCTTGAAAAACGGAATCTAAAAACATCTACTTTTTGCTAAATTATTTTGAAATTTTTCGAAAAAATTTTTGTCAAAATGTTTTTGGAAGCAATGTTGAGTGTACATGGAAACTCAACATACACTAATGCATCATTTTTCAAACGATCATAACTAATTTTTGTATTAAGCGTTTCTCAATGTAGTATAGTGCATTCGATGCGGATTTTTAAGCTGCGTCGATCTGTGTTATCAGATTTGCGCTAGCTTAAAAATGCACCGAGATATCAACTGATATAAGTTCACACTTATATCCTCGATTTTCACCCTGAAGAATTAATTTTTTCGTTGAATAACATCGTCCATCGTCTTTGCCTTGAAAAACGGAATCTAAAAACATCTACTTTTTGCTAAATTATTTTGAAATTTTTCGAAAAAATTTTTGTCAAAATGTTTTTGGAAGCAATGTTGAGTGTACATGGAAACTCAACATACACTAATGCATCATTTTTCAAACGATCATAACTAATTTTTGTATTAAGCGTTTCTCAATGTAGTATAGTGCATTCGATGCGGATTTTTAAGCTGCGTCGATCTGTGTTATCAGATTTGCGCTAGCTTAAAAATGCACCGAGATATCAACTGATATAAGTTCACACTTATATCCTCGATTTTCACCCTGAAGAATTAATTTTTTCGTTGAATAACATTGTCCATCGTCTTTGCCTTGAAAAATGGAATCTAAAAACATCTACTTTTTGCTAAATTATTTTGAAATTTTTCGAAAAAATTTTTGTCAAAATGTTTTTGGAAGCAATGTTGAGTGTACGTGGAAACTCAACATACACTAATGCATCATTTTTCAAACGATTATAACTAATTTTTGTATTAAGATTTTCTCAATGTAGTATAGTGCATTCGATGCGGATTTTTAAGCTGCGTCGATCTGTGTTATCAGATTTGCGCTAGCTTAAAAATGCACCGAGATATCAACTGATATAAGTTCACACTTATATCCTCGATTTTCACCCTGAAGAATTAATTTTTTCGTTGAATAACATCGTCCATCGTCTTTGCCTTGAAAAATGGAATCTAAAAACATCTACTTTTTGCTAAATTATTTTGAAATTTTTCGAAAAAATTTTTGTCAAAATGTTTTTGGAAGCAATGTTGAGTGTACATGGAAACTCAACATACACTAATGCATCATTTTTCAAACGATCATAACTAATTTTTGTATTAAGCGTTTCTCAATGTAGTATAGTGCATTCGATGCGGATTTTTAAGCTGCGTCGATCTGTGTTATCAGATTTGCGCTAGCTTAAAAATGCACCGAGATATCAACTGATATAAGTTTACACTTATATCCTCGATTTTCACCCTGAAGAATTAATTTTTTCGTTGAATAACATCGTCCATCGTCTTTGCCTTGAAAAACGGAATCTAAAAACATCTACTTTTTGCTAAATTATTTTGAAATTTTTCGAAAAAATTTTTGTCAAAATGTTTTTGGAAGCAATGTTGAGTGTACATGGAAACTCAACATACACTAATGCATCATTTTTCAAACGATCATAACTAATTTTTGTATTAAGCGTTTCTCAATGTAGTATAGTGCATTCGATGCGGATTTTTAAGCTGCGTCGATCTGTGTTATCAGATTTGCGCTAGCTTAAAAATGCACCGAGATATCAACTGATATAAGTTCACACTTATATCCTCGATTTTCACCCTGAAGAATTAATTTTTTCGTTGAATAACATTGTCCATCGTCTTTGCCTTGAAAAACGGAATCTAAAAACATCTACTTTTTGCTAAATTGTTTCGAAATTTTTCGAAAAAATTTTTGTCAAAATGTTTTTGGAAGCAATGTTGAGTGTACATGGAAACTCAACATACACTAATGCATCATTTTTCAAACGATCATAACTAATTTTTGTATTAAGCTTTTCTCAATGTAGTATAGTGCATTCGATGCGGATTTTTAAGCTGCGTCGATCTGTGTTATCAGATTTGCGCTAGCTTAAAAATGCACCGAGATATCAACTGATATAAGTTCACACTTATATCCTCGATTTTCACCCTGAAGAATTAATTTTTTCGTTGAATAACATCGTCCATCGTCTTTGCCTTGAAAAACGGAATCTAAAAACATCTACTTTTTGCTAAATTATTTTGAAATTTTTCGAAAAAATTTTTGTCAAAATGTTTTTGGAAGCAATGTTGAGTGTACATGGAAACTCAACATACACTAATGCATCATTTTTCAAACGATCATAACTAATTTTTGTATTAAGCGTTTCTCAATGTAGTATAGTGCATTCGATGCGGATTTTTAAGCTGCGTCGATCTGTGTTATCAGATTTGCGCTAGCTTAAAAATGCACCGAGATATCAACTGATATAAGTTTACACTTATATCCTCGATTTTCACCCTGAAGAATTAATTTTTTCGTTGAATAACATCGTCCATCGTCTTTGCCTTGAAAAACGGAATCTAAAAACATCTACTTTTTGCTAAATTATTTTGAAATTTTTCGAAAAAATTTTTGTCAAAATGTTTTTGGAAGCAATGTTGAGTGTACATGGAAACTCAACATACACTAATGCATCATTTTTCAAACGATCATAACTAATTTTTGTATTAAGCGTTTCTCAATGTAGTATAGTGCATTCGATGCGGATTTTTAAGCTGCGTCGATCTGTGTTATCAGATTTGCGCTAGCTTAAAAATGCACCGAGATATCAACTGATATAAGTTCACACTTATATCCTCGATTTTCACCCTGAAGAATTAATTTTTTCGTTGAATAACATTGTCCATCGTCTTTGCCTTGAAAAATGGAATCTAAAAACATCTACTTTTTGCTAAATTATTTTGAAATTTTTCGAAAAAATTTTTGTCAAAATGTTTTTGGAAGCAATGTTGAGTGTACGTGGAAACTCAACATACACTAATGCATCATTTTTCAAACGATTATAACTAATTTTTGTATTAAGATTTTCTCAATGTAGTATAGTGCATTCGATGCGGATTTTTAAGCTGCGTCGATCTGTGTTATCAGATTTGCGCTAGCTTAAAAATGCACCGAGATATCAACTGATATAAGTTCACACTTATATCCTCGATTTTCACCCTGAAGAATTAATTTTTTCGTTGAATAACATCGTCCATCGTCTTTGCCTTGAAAAATGGAATCTAAAAACATCTACTTTTTGCTAAATTATTTTGAAATTTTTCGAAAAAATTTTTGTCAAAATGTTTTTGGAAGCAATGTTGAGTGTACATGGAAACTCAACATACACTAATGCATCATTTTTCAAACGATCATAACTAATTTTTGTATTAAGCTTTTCTCAATGTAGTATAGTGCATTCGATGCGGATTTTTTAGCTGCGTCGATCTGTGTTATCAGATTTGCGCTAGCTTAAAAATGCACCGAGATATCAACTGATATAAGTTCACACTTATATCCTCGATTTTCACCCTGAAGAATTAATTTTTTCGTTGAATAACATCGTCCATCGTCTTTGCCTTGAAAAATGGAATCTAAAAACATCTACTTTTTGCTAAATTATTTTGAAATTTTTCGAAAAAATTTTTGTCAAAATGTTTTTGGAAGCAATGTTGAGTGTACATGGAAACTCAACATACACTAATGCATCATTTTTCAAACGATCATAACTAATTTTTGTATTAAGCTTTTCTCAATGTAGTATAGTGCATTCGATGCGGATTTTTAAGCTGCGTCGATCTGTGTTATCAGATTTGCGCTAGCTTAAAAATGCACCGAGATATCAACTGATATAAGTTCACACTTATATCCTCGATTTTCACCCTGAAGAATTAATTTTTTCGTTGAATAACATCGTCCATCGTCTTTGCCTTGAAAAATGGAATCTAAAAACATCTACTTTTTGCGAAATTATTTTGAAATTTTTCGAAAAAATTTTTGTCAAAATGTTTTTGGAAGCAATGTTGAGTGTACATGGAAACTCAACATACACTAATGCATCATTTTTCAAACGATCATAACTAATTTTTGTATTAAGCTTTTCTCAATGTAGTATAGTGCATTCGATGCGGATTTTTAAGCTGCGTCGATCTGTGTTATCAGATTTGCGCTAGCTTAAAAATGCACCGAGATATCAACTGATATAAGTTCACACTTATATCCTCGATTTTCACCCTGAAGAATTAATTTTTTCGTTGAATAACATCGTCCATCGTCTTTGCCTTGAAAAACGGAATCTAAAAACATCTACTTTTTGCTAAATTATTTTGAAATTTTTCGAAAAAATTTTTGTCAAAATGTTTTTGGAAGCAATGTTGAGTGTACATGGAAACTCAACATACACTAATGCATCATTTTTCAAACGATCATAACTAATTTTTGTATTAAGCGTTTCTCAATGTAGTATAGTGCATTCGATGCGGATTTTTAAGCTGCGTCGATCTGTGTTATCAGATTTGCGCTAGCTTAAAAATGCACCGAGATATCAACTGATATAAGTTCACACTTATATCCTCGATTTTCACCCTGAAGAATTAATTTTTTCGTTGAATAACATCGTCCATCGTCTTTGCCTTGAAAAATGGAATCTAAAAACATCTACTTTTTGCTAAATTATTTTGAAATTTTTCGAAAAAATTTTTGTCAAAATGTTTTTGGAAGCAATGTTGAGTGTACATGGAAACTCAACATACACTAATGCATCATTTTTCAAACGATTATAACTAATTTTTGTATTAAGCTTTTCTCAATGTAGTATAGTGCATTCGATGCGGATTTTTAAGCTGCGTCGATCTGTGTTATCAGATTTGCGCTAGCTTAAAAATGCACCGAGATATCAACTGATATAAGTTCACACTTATATTCTCGATTTTCACCCTGAAGAATTAATTTTTTCGTTGAATAACATTGTCCATCGTCTTTGCCTTGAAAAATGGAATCTAAAAACATCTACTTTTTGCTAAATTATTTTGAAATTTTTCGAAAAAATTTTTGTCAAAATGTTTTTGGAAGCAATGTTGAGTGTACGTGGAAACTCAACATACACTAATGCATCATTTTTCAAACGATCATAACTAATTTTTGTATTAAGCTTTTCTCAATGTAGTATAGTGCATTCGATGCGGATTTTTAAGCTGCGTCGATCTGTGTTATCAGATTTGCGCTAGCTTAAAAATGCACCGAGATATCAACTGATATAAGTTCACACTTATATCCTCGATTTTCACCCTGAAGAATTAATTTTTTCGTTGAATAACATTGTCCATCTTCTTTGCCACAAAAAATGGAATCTAAAAACATCTACTTTTTGCTAAATTATTTTGAAATTTTTCGAAAAAATTTTTGTCAAAATGTTTTTGGAAGCAATGTTGAGTGTACATGGAAACTCAACATACACTAATGCATCATTTTTCAAACGATCATAACTAATTTTTGTATTAAGCGTTTCTCAATGTAGTATAGTGCATTCGATGCGGATTTTTAAGCTGCGTCGATCTGTGTTATCAGATTTGCGCTAGCTTAAAAATGCACCGAGATATCAACTGATATAAGTTCACACTTATATCCTCGATTTTCACCCTGAAGAATTAATTTTTTCGTTGAATAACATCGTCCATCGTCTTTGCCTTGAAAAATGGAATCTAAAAACATCTACTTTTTGCTAAATTATTTTGAAATTTTTCGAAAAAATTTTTGTCAAAATGTTTTTGGAAGCAATGTTGAGTGTACATGGAAACTCAACATACACTAATGCATCATTTTTCAAACGATCATAACTAATTTTTGTATTAAGCTTTTCTCAATGTAGTATAGTGCATTCGATGCGGATTTTTTAGCTGCGTCGATCTGTGTTATCAGATTTGCGCTAGCTTAAAAATGCACCGAGATATCAACTGATATAAGTTCACACTTATATCCTCGATTTTCACCCTGAAGAATTAATTTTTTCGTTGAATAACATTGTCCATCGTCTTTGCCTTGAAAAATGGAATCTAAAAACATCTATTTTTTGCTAAATTGTTTCGAAATTTTTCGAAAAAATTTTTGTCAAAATGTTTTTGGAAGCAATGTTGAGTGTACATGGAAACTCAACATACACTAATGCATCATTTTTCAAACGATCATAACTAATTTTTGTATTAAGCTTTTCTCAATGTAGTATAGTGCATTCGATGCGGATTTTTAAGCTGCGTCGATCTGTGTTATCAGATTTGCGCTAGCTTAAAAATGCACCGAGATATCAACTGATATAAGTTCACACTTATATCCTCGATTTTCACCCTGAAGAATTAATTTTTTCGTTGAATAACATCGTCCATCGTCTTTGCCTTGAAAAATGGAATCTAAAAACATCTACTTTTTGCTAAATTATTTTGAAATTTTTCGAAAAAATTTTTGTCAAAATGTTTTTGGAAGCAATGTTGAGTGTACGTGGAAACTCAACATACACTAATGCATCATTTTTCAAACGATCATAACTAATTTTTGTATTAAGCTTTTCTCAATGTAGTATAGTGCATTCGATGCGGATTTTTAAGCTGCGTCGATCTGTGTTATCAGATTTGCGCTAGCTTAAAAATGCACCGAGATATCAACTGATATAAGTTTACACTTATATCCTCGATTTTCACCCTGAAGAATTAATTTTTTCGTTGAGTAACATTGTCCATCGTCTTTGCCTTGAAAAATGGAATCTAAAAACATCTATTTTTTGCTAAATTGTTTCGAAATTTTTCGAAAAAATTTTTGTCAAAATGTTTTTGGAAGCAATGTTGAGTGTACATGGAAACTCAACATACACTAATGCATCATTTTTCAAACGATCATAACTAATTTTTGTATTAAGCTTTTCTCAATGTAGTATAGTGCATTCGATGCGGATTTTTAAGCTGCGTCGATCTGTGTTATCAGATTTGCGCTAGCTTAAAAATGCACCGAGATATCAACTGATATAAGTTCACACTTATATCCTCGATTTTCACCCTGAAGAATTAATTTTTTCGTTGAATAACATTGTCCATCTTCTGTGCCACAAAAAATGGAATCTAAAAACATCTACTTTTTGCTAAATTATTTTGAAATTTTTTGAAAAAATTTTTGTCAAAATGTTTTTGGAAGCAATGTTGAGTGTACATGGAAACTCAACATACACTAATGCATCATTTTTCAAACGATCATAACTAATTTTTGTATTAAGCGTTTCTCAATGTAGTATAGTGCATTCGATGCGGATTTTTAAGCTGCGTCGATCTGTGTTATCAGATTTGCGCTAGCTTAAAAATGCACCGAGATATCAACTGATATAAGTTCACACTTATATCCTCGATTTTCACCCTGAAGAATTAATTTTTTCGTTGAATAACATCGTCCATCGTCTTTGCCTTGAAAAATGGAATCTAAAAACATCTACTTTTTGCTAAATTATTTTGAAATTTTTCGAAAAAATTTTTGTCAAAATGTTTTTGGAAGCAATGTTGAGTGTACATGGAAACTCAACATACACTAATGCATCATTTTTCAAACGATCATAACTAATTTTTGTATTAAGCTTTTCTCAATGTAGTATAGTGCATTCGATGCGGATTTTTAAGCTGCGTCGATCTGTGTTATCAGATTTGCGCTAGCTTAAAAATGCACCGAGATATCAACTGATATAAGTTCACACTTATATCCTCGATTTTCACCCTGAAGAATTAATTTTTTCGTTGAATAACATCGTCCATCGTCTTTGCCTTGAAAAATGGAATCTAAAAACATCTACTTTTTGCTAAATTATTTTGAAATTTTTCGAAAAAATTTTTGTCAAAATGTTTTTGGAAGCAATGTTGAGTGTACATGGAAACTCAACATACACTAATGCATCATTTTTCAAACGATCATAACTAATTTTTGTATTAAGCTTTTCTCAATGTAGTATAGTGCATTCGATGCGGATTTTTAAGCTGCGTCGATCTGTGTTATCAGATTTGCGCTAGCTTAAAAATGCACCGAGATATCAACTGATATAAGTTTACACTTATATCCTCGATTTTCACCCTGAAGAATTAATTTTTTCGTTGAATAACATCGTCCATCGTCTTTGCCTTGAAAAATGGAATCTAAAAACATCTACTTTTTGCTAAATTATTTTGAAATTTTTCGAAAAAATTTTTGTCAAAATGTTTTTGGAAGCAATGTTGAGTGTACGTGGAAACTCAACATACACTAATGCATCATTTTTCAAACGATCATAACTAATTTTTGTATTAAGCTTTTCTCAATGTAGTATAGTGCATTCGATGCGGATTTTTAAGCTGCGTCGATCTGTGTTATCAGATTTGCTCTAGCTTAAAAATGCACCGAGATATCAACTGATATAAGTTCACACTTATATCCTCGATTTTCACCCTGAAGAATTAATTTTTTCGTTGAATAACATCGTCCATCGTCTTTGCCTTGAAAAACGAAATCTAAAAACATCTACTTTTTGCTAAATTATTTTGAAATTTTTCGAAAAAATTTTTGTCAAAATGTTTTTGGAAGCAATGTTGAGTGTACATGGAAACTCAACATACACTAATGCATCATTTTTCAAACGATTATAACTAATTTTTGTATTAAGCTTTTCTCAATGTAGTATAGTGCATTCGATGCGGATTTTTAAGCTGCGTCGATCTGTGTTATCAGATTTGCGCTAGCTTAAAAATGCACCGAGATATCAACTGATATAAGTTTACACTTATATCCTCGATTTTCACCCTGAAGAATTAATTTTTTCGTTGAATAACATTGTCCATCGTCTTTGCCTTGAAAAATGGAATCTAAAAACATCTATTTTTTGCTAAATTGTTTCGAAATTTTTCGAAAAAATTTTTGTCAAAATGTTTTTGGAAGCAATGTTGAGTGTACATGGAAACTCAACATACACTAATGCATCATTTTTCAAACGATCATAACTAATTTTTGTATTAAGCTTTTCTCAATGTAGTATAGTGCATTCGATGCGGATTTTTAAGCTGCGTCGATCTGTGTTATCAGATTTGCGCTAGCTTAAAAATGCACCGAGATATCAACTGATATAAGTTCACACTTATATCCTCGATTTTCACCCTGAAGAATTAATTTTTTCGTTGAATAACATTGTCCATCTTCTTTGCCACAAAAAATGGAATCTAAAAACATCTACTTTTTGCTAAATTATTTTGAAATTTTTCGAAAAAATTTTTGTCAAAATGTTTTTGGAAGCAATGTTGAGTGTACATGGAAACTCAACATACACTAATGCATCATTTTTCAAACGATCATAACTAATTTTTGTATTAAGCGTTTCTCAATGTAGTATAGTGCATTCGATGCGGATTTTTAAGCTGCGTCGATCTGTGTTATCAGATTTGCGCTAGCTTAAAAATGCACCGAGATATCAACTGATATAAGTTCACACTTATATCCTCGATTTTCACCCTGAAGAATTAATTTTTTCGTTGAATAACATCGTCCATCGTCTTTGCCTTGAAAAATGGAATCTAAAAACATCTACTTTTTGCTAAATTATTTTGAAATTTTTCGAAAAAATTTTTGTCAAAATGTTTTTGGAAGCAATGTTGAGTGTACATGGAAACTCAACATACACTAATGCATCATTTTTCAAACGATCATAACTAATTTTTGTATTAAGCTTTTCTCAATGTAGTATAGTGCATTCGATGCGGATTTTTTAGCTGCGTCGATCTGTGTTATCAGATTTGCGCTAGCTTAAAAATGCACCGAGATATCAACTGATATAAGTTCACACTTATATCCTCGATTTTCACCCTGAAGAATTAATTTTTTCGTTGAATAACATTGTCCATCGTCTTTGCCTTGAAAAATGGAATCTAAAAACATCTATTTTTTGCTAAATTGTTTCGAAATTTTTCGAAAAAATTTTTGTCAAAATGTTTTTGGAAGCAATGTTGAGTGTACATGGAAACTCAACATACACTAATGCATCATTTTTCAAACGATCATAACTAATTTTTGTATTAAGCTTTTCTCAATGTAGTATAGTGCATTCGATGCGGATTTTTAAGCTGCGTCGATCTGTGTTATCAGATTTGCGCTAGCTTAAAAATGCACCGAGATATCAACTGATATAAGTTCACACTTATATCCTCGATTTTCACCCTGAAGAATTAATTTTTTCGTTGAATAACATCGTCCATCGTCTTTGCCTTGAAAAATGGAATCTAAAAACATCTACTTTTTGCTAAATTATTTTGAAATTTTTCGAAAAAATTTTTGTCAAAATGTTTTTGGAAGCAATGTTGAGTGTACATGGAAACTCAACATACACTAATGCATCATTTTTCAAACGATCATAACTAATTTTTGTATTAAGCTTTTCTCAATGTAGTATAGTGCATTCGATGCGGATTTTTAAGCTGCGTCGATCTGTGTTATCAGATTTGCGCTAGCTTAAAAATGCACCGAGATATCAACTGATATAAGTTTACACTTATATCCTCGATTTTCACCCTGAAGAATTAATTTTTTCGTTGAATAACATCGTCCATCGTCTTTGCCTTGAAAAATGGAATCTAAAAACATCTACTTTTTGCTAAATTATTTTGAAATTTTTCGAAAAAATTTTTGTCAAAATGTTTTTGGAAGCAATGTTGAGTGTACGTGGAAACTCAACATACACTAATGCATCATTTTTCAAACGATCATAACTAATTTTTGTATTAAGCTTTTCTCAATGTAGTATAGTGCATTCGATGCGGATTTTTAAGCTGCGTCGATCTGTGTTATCAGATTTGCGCTAGCTTAAAAATGCACCGAGATATCAACTGATATAAGTTCACACTTATATCCTCGATTTTCACCCTGAAGAATTAATTTTTTCGTTGAATAAGATCGTCCATCGTCTTTGCCTTGAAAAACGAAATCTAAAAACATCTACTTTTTGCTAAATTATTTTGAAATTTTTCGAAAAAATTTTTGTCAAAATGTTTTTGGAAGCAATGTTGAGTGTACATGGAAACTCAACATACACTAATGCATCATTTTTCAAACGATTATAACTAATTTTTGTATTAAGCTTTTCTCAATGTAGTATAGTGCATTCGATGCGGATTTTTAAGCTGCGTCGATCTGTGTTATCAGATTTGCGCTAGCTTAAAAATGCACCGAGATATCAACTGATATAAGTTTACACTTATATCCTCGATTTTCACCCTGAAGAATTAATTTTTTCGTTGAATAACATCGTCCATCGTCTTTGCCTTGAAAAATGAAATCTAAAAACATCTACTTTTTGCTAAATTATTTTGAAATTTTTCGAAAAAATTTTTGTCAAAATGTTTTTGGAAGCAATGTTGAGTGTACATGGAAACTCAACATACACTAATGCATCATTTTTCAAACGATCATAACTAATTTTTGTATTAAGCGTTTCTCAATGTAGTATAGTGCATTCGATGCGGATTTTTAAGCTGCGTCGATCTGTGTTATCAGATTTGCGCTAGCTTAAAAATGCACCGAGATATCAACTGATATAAGTTCACACTTATATCCTCGATTTTCACCCTGAAGAATTAATTTTTTCGTTGAATAACATTGTCCATCGTCTTTGCCTTGAAAAATGGAATCTAAAAACATCTACTTTTTGCTAAATTATTTTGAAATTTTTCGAAAAAATTTTTGTCAAAATGTTTTTGGAAGCAATGTTGAGTGTACATGGAAACTCAACATACACTAATGCATCATTTTTCAAACGATCATAACTAATTTTTGTATTAAGCTTTTCTCAATGTAGTATAGTGCATTCGATGCGGATTTTTAAGCTGCGTCGATCTGTGTTATCAGATTTGCGCTAGCTTAAAAATGCACCGAGATATCAACTGATATAAGTTCACACTTATATCCTCGATTTTCACCCTGAAGAATTAATTTTTTCGTTGAATAACATCGTCCATCGTCTTTGCCTTGAAAAATGGAATCTAAAAACATCTACTTTTTGCTAAATTATTTTGAAATTTTTCGAAAAAATTTTTGTCAAAATGTTTTTGGAAGCAATGTTGAGTGTACATGGAAACTCAACATACACTAATGCATCATTTTTCAAACGATCATAACTAATTTTTGTATTAAGCGTTTCTCAATGTAGTATAGTGCATTCGATGCGGATTTTTAAGCTGCGTCGATCTGTGTTATCAGATTTGCGCTAGCTTAAAAATGCACCGAGGTATCAACTGATATAAGTTCACACTTATATCCTCGATTTTCACCCTGAAGAATTAATTTTTTCGTTGAATAACATCGTCCATCGTCTTTGCCTTGAAAAATGGAATCTAAAAACATCTACTTTTTGCTAAATTATTTTGAAATTTTTCGAAAAAATTTTTGTCAAAATGTTTTTGGAAGCAATGTTGAGTGTACATGGAAACTCAACATACACTAATGCATCATTTTTCAAACGATCATAACTAATTTTTGTATTAAGCTTTTCTCAATGTAGTATAGTGCATTCGATGCGGATTTTTAAGCTGCGTCGATCTGTGTTATCAGATTTGCGCTAGCTTAAAAATGCACCGAGATATCAACTGATATAAGTTTACACTTATATCCTCGATTTTCACCCTGAAGAATTAATTTTTTCGTTGAATAACATTGTCCATCGTCTTTGCCTTGAAAAATGGAATCTAAAAACATCTACTTTTTGCTAAATTATTTCGAAATTTTTCGAAAAAATTTTTGTCAAAATGTTTTTGGAAGCAATGTTGAGTGTACATGGAAACTCAACATACACTAATGCATCATTTTTCAAACAATCATAACTAATTTTTGTATTAAGCTTTTCTCAATGTAGTATAGTGCATTCGATGCGGATTTTTAAGCTGCGTCGATCTGTGTTATCAGATTTGCGCTAGCTTAAAAATGCACCGAGATATCAACTGATATAAGTTCACACTTATATCCTCGATTTTCACCCTGAAGAATTAATTTTTTCGTTGAATAACATCGTCCATCGTCTTTGCCTTGAAAAACGGAATCTAAAAACATCCACTTTTTGCTAAATTATTTTGAAATTTTTCGAAAAAATTTTTGTCAAAATGTTTTTGGAAGCAATGTTGAGTGTACATGGAAACTCAACATACACTAATGCATCATTTTTCAAACGATCATAACTAATTTTTGTATTGAGCGTTTCTCAATGTAGTATAGTGCATTCGATGCGGATTTTTAAGCTGCGTCGATCTGTGTTATCAGATTTGCGCTAGCTTAAAAATGCACCGAGATATCAACTGATATAAGTTCACACTTATATCCTCGATTTTCACCCTGAAGAATTAATTTTTTCGTTGAATAACATCGTCCATCGTCTTTGCCTTGAAAAATGGAATCTAAAAACATCTACTTTTTGCTAAATTATTTTGAAATTTTTCGAAAAAATTTTTGTCAAAATGTTTTTGGAAGCAATGTTGAGTGTACATGGAAACTCAACATACACTAATGCATCATTTTTCAAACGATTATAACTAATTTTTGTATTAAGCTTTTCTCAATGTAGTATAGTGCATTCGATGCGGATTTTTAAGCTGCGTCGATCTGTGTTATCAGATTTGCGCTAGCTTAAAAATGCACCGAGATATCAACTGATATAAGTTTACACTTATATCCTCGATTTTCACCCTGAAGAATTAATTTTTTCGTTGAATAACATTATCCATCGTCTTTGCCTTGAAAAATGGAATCTAAAAACATCTACTTTTTGCTAAATTATCTCGAAATTTTTCGAAAAAATTTTTGTCAAAATGTTTTTGGAAGCAATGTTGAGTGTACATGGAAACTCAACATACACTAATGCATCATTTTTCAAACGATCATAACTAATTTTTGTATTAAGCTTTTCTCAATGTAGTATAGTGCATTCGATGCGGATTTTTAAGCTGCGTCGATCTGTGTTATCAGATTTGCGCTAGCTTAAAAATGCACCGAAATATCAACTGATATAAGTTCACACTTATATCCTCGATTTTCACCCTGAAGAATTAATTTTTTCGTTGAATAACATCGTCCATCGTCTTTGCCTTGAAAAACGAAATCTAAAAACATCTACTTTTTGCTAAATTATTTTGAAATTTTTCGAAAAAATTTTTGTCAAAATGTTTTTGGAAGCAATGTTGAGTGTACATGGAAACTCAACATACACTAATGCATCATTTTTCAAACGAATATAACTAATTTTTGTATTAAGCTTTTCTCAATGTAGTATAGTGCATTCGATGCGGATTTTTAAGCTGCGTCGATCTGTGTTATCAGATTTGCGCTAGCTTAAAAATGCACCGAGATATCAACTGATATAAGTTCACACTTATATTCTCGATTTTCACCCTGAAGAATTAATTTTTTCGTTGAATAACATTGTCCATCGTCTTTGCCTCGAAAAATGGAATCTAAAAACATCTACTTTTTGCTAAATTATTTTGAAATTTTTCGAAAAAATTTTTGTCAAAATGTTTTTGGAAGCAATGTTGAGTGTACATGGAAACTCAACATACACTAATGCATCATTTTTCAAACGATCATAACTAATTTTTGTATTAAGCGTTTCTCAATGTAGTATAGTGCATTCGATGCGGATTTTTAAGCTGCGTCGATCTGTGTTATCAGATTTGCGCTAGCTTAAAAATGCACCGAGATATCAACTGATATAAGTTCACACTTATATCCTCGATTTTCACCCTGAAGAATTAATTTTTTCGTTGAATAACATCGTCCATCGTCTTTGCCTTGAAAAATGGAATCTAAAAACATCTACTTTTTGCTAAATTATTTTGAAATTTTTCGAAAAAATTTTTGTCAAAATGTTTTTGGAAGCAATGTTGAGTGTACATGGAAACTCAACATACACTAATGCATCATTTTTCAAACGATCATAACTAATTTTTGTATTAAGCTTTTCTCAATGTAGTATAGTGCATTCGATGCGGATTTTTAAGCTGCGTCGATCTGTGTTATCAGATTTGCGCTAGCTTAAAAATGCACCGAGATATCAACTGATATAAGTTCACACTTATATCCTCGATTTTCACCCTGAAGAATTGATTTTTTCGTTGAATAACATCGTCCATCGTCTTTGCCTTGAAAAATGGAATCTAAAAACATCTACTTTTTGCTAAATTATTTTGAAATTTTTCGAAAAAATTTTTGTCAAAATGTTTTTGGAAGCAATGTTGAGTGTACATGGAAACTCAACATACACTAATGCATCATTTTTCAAACGATCATAACTAATTTTTGTATTAAGCGTTTCTCAATGTAGTATAGTGCATTCGATGCGGATTTTTAAGCTGCGTCGATCTGTGTTATCAGATTTGCGCTAGCTTAAAAATGCACCGAGGTATCAACTGATATAAGTTCACACTTATATCCTCGATTTTCACCCTGAAGAATTAATTTTTTCGTTGAATAACATCGTCCATCGTCTTTGCCTTGAAAAATGGAATCTAAAAACATCTACTTTTTGCTAAATTATTTTGAAATTTTTCGAAAAAATTTTTGTCAAAATGTTTTTGGAAGCAATGTTGAGTGTACATGGAAACTCAACATACACTAATGCATCATTTTTCAAACGATCATAACTAATTTTTGTATTAAGCTTTTCTCAATGTAGTATAGTGCATTCGATGCGGATTTTTAAGCTGCGTCGATCTGTGTTATCAGATTTGCGCTAGCTTAAAAATGCACCGAGATATCAACTGATATAAGTTTACACTTATATCCTCGATTTTCACCCTGAAGAATTAATTTTTTCGTTGAATAACATCGTCCATCGTCTTTGCCTTGAAAAATGGAATCTAAAAACATCTACTTTTTGCTAAATTATTTTGAAATTTTTCGAAAAAATTTTTGTCAAAATGTTTTTGGAAGCAATGTTGAGTGTACGTGGAAACTCAACATACACTAATGCATCATTTTTCAAACGATCATAACTAATTTTTGTATTAAGCTTTTCTCAATGTAGTATAGAGCATTCGATGCGGATTTTTAAGCTGCGTCGATCTGTGTTATCAGATTTGCGCTAGCTTAAAAATGCACCGAGATATCAACTGATATAAGTTTACACTTATATCCTCGATTTTCACCCTGAAGAATTAATTTTTTCGTTGAATAACATTGTCCATCGTCTTTGCCTTGAAAAATGGAATCTAAAAACATCTACTTTTTGCTAAATTATTTCGAAATTTTTCGAAAAAATTTTTGTCAAAATGTTTTTGGAAGCAATGTTGAGTGTACATGGAAACTCAACATACACTAATGCATCATTTTTCAAACGATCATAACTAATTTTTGTATTAAGCTTTTCTCAATGTAGTATAGTGCATTCGATGCGGATTTTTAAGCTGCGTCGATCTGTGTTATCAGATTTGCGCTAGCTTAAAAATGCACCGAGATATCAACTGATATAAGTTCACACTTATATCCTCGATTTTCACCCTGAAGAATTAATTTTTTCGTTGAATAACATCGTCCATCGTCTTTGCCTTGAAAAACGGAATCTAAAAACATCTACTTTTTGCTAAATTATTTTGAAATTTTTCGAAAAAATTTTTGTCAAAATGTTTTTGGAAGCAATGTTGAGTGTACATGGAAACTCAACATACACTAATGCATCATTTTTCAAACGATCATAACTAATTTTTGTATTAAGCGTTTCTCAATGTAGTATAGTGCATTCGATGCGGATTTTTAAGCTGCGTCGATCTGTGTTATCAGATTTGCGCTAGCTTAAAAATGCACCGAGATATCAACTGATATAAGTTCACACTTATATCCTCGATTTTCACCCTGAAGAATTAATTTTTTCGTTGAATAACATCGTCCATCGTCTTTGCCTTGAAAAATGGAATCTAAAAACATCTACTTTTTGCTAAATTATTTTGAAATTTTTCGAAAAAATTTTTGTCAAAATGTTTTTGGAAGCAATGTTGAGTGTACATGGAAACTCAACATACACTAATGCATCATTTTTCAAACGATTATAACTAATTTTTGTATTAAGCTTTTCTCAATGTAGTATAGTGCATTCGATGCGGATTTTTAAGCTGCGTCGATCTGTGTTATCAGATTTGCGCTAGCTTAAAAATGCACCGAGATATCAACTGATATAAGTTCACACTTATATTCTCGATTTTCACCCTGAAGAATTAATTTTTTCGTTGAATAACATTGTCCATCGTCTTTGCCTTGAAAAATGGAATCTAAAAACATCTACTTTTTGCTAAATTATTTTGAAATTTTTCGAAAAAATTTTTGTCAAAATGTTTTTGGAAGCAATGTTGAGTGTACATGGAAACTCAACATACACTAATGCATCATTTTTCAAACGATCATAACTAATTTTTGTATTAAGCGTTTCTCAATGTAGTATAGTGCATTCGATGCGGATTTTTAAGCTGCGTCGATCTGTGTTATCAGATTTGCGCTAGCTTAAAAATGCACCGAGATATCAACTGATATAAGTTCACACTTATATTCTCGATTTTCACCCTGAAGAATTAATTTTTTCGTTGAATAACATTGTCCATCGTCTTTGCCTTGAAAAATGGAATCTAAAAACATCTACTTTTTGCTAAATTATTTTGAAATTTTTCGAAAAAATTTTTGTCAAAATGTTTTTGGAAGCAATGTTGAGTGTACATGGAAACTCAACATACACTAATGCATCATTTTTCAAACGATCATAACTAATTTTTGTATTAAGCGTTTCTCAATGTAGTATAGTGCATTCGATGCGGATTTTTAAGCTGCGTCGATCTGTGTTATCAGATTTGCGCTAGCTTAAAAATGCACCGAGATATCAACTGATATAAGTTCACACTTATATCCTCGATTTTCACCCTGAAGAATTAATTTTTTCGTTGAATAACATCGTCCATCGTCTTTGCCTTGAAAAATGGAATCTAAAAACATCTACTTTTTGCTAAATTATTTTGAAATTTTTCGAAAAAATTTTTGTCAAAATGTTTTTGGAAGCAATGTTGAGTGTACATGGAAACTCAACATACACTAATGCATCATTTTTCAAACGATCATAACTAATTTTTGTATTAAGCGTTTTTCAATGTAGTATAGTGCATTCGATGCGGAT
This sequence comes from Auanema rhodensis, assembly GCA_964057225.1. Taxonomy (NCBI): domain Eukaryota; kingdom Metazoa; phylum Nematoda; class Chromadorea; order Rhabditida; family Rhabditidae; genus Auanema; species Auanema rhodense. Next base: position 2,219,913 of record OZ059895.1, read on the forward strand.
TTTTAAGCTGCGTCGATCTGTGTTATCAGATTTGCGCTAGCTTAACAATGCACCGAGATATCAACTGATATAAGTTCACACTTATATCCTCGATTTTCACCCTGAAGAATTAATTTTTTCGTTGAATAATATTGTCCATCGTCTTTGCCTTGAAAAATGAAATCTAAAAACATCTACTTTTTGCTAAATTATTTTGAAATTTTTCGAAAAAATTTTTGTCAAAATGTTTTTGGAAGCAATGTTGAGTGTACATGGAAACTCAACATACACTAATGCATCATTTTTCAAACGATTATAACAAATTTTTGTATTGAGCTTTTCTCAATGTAGTATAGTGCATTCGATGCGGATTTTTAAGCTGCGTCGATCTGTGTTATCAGATTTGCGCTAGCTTAAAAATGCACCGAGATATCAACTGATATAAGTTCACACTTATATCCTCGATTTTCACCCTGAAGAATTAATTTTTTCGTTGAATAATATTGTCCATCGTCTTTGCCTTGAAAAATGAAATCTAAAAACATCTACTTTTTGCTCAATTATTTTGAAATTTTTCGAAAAAATTTTTGTCAAAATGTTTTTGGAAGCAATGTTGAGTGTACATGGAAACTCAACATACACTAATGCATCATTTTTCAAACGATCATAACTAATTTTTGTATTAAGCTTTTCTCAATGTAGTATAGTGCATTCGATGCGGATTTTTAAGCTGCGTCGATCTGTTTTATCAGATTTGCGCTAGCTTAAAAATGCACCGAGATATCAACTGATATAAGTTCACACTTATATCCTCGATTTTCACCCTGAAGAATTAATTTTTTTGTTGAATAACATTGTCCATCGTCTTTGCCTTGAAAAATGAAATCTAAAAACATCTACTTTTTGCTAAATTATTTTGAAATTTTTCGAAAAAATTTTTGTCAAAATGTTTTTGGAAGCAATGTTGAGTGTACATGGAAACTCAACATACACTAATGCATCATTTTTCAAACGATCATAACTAATTTTTGTATCAAACGTTTCTCAATGTAGTATAGTGCATTCGATGCGGATTTTTAAGCTGCGTCGATCTGTGTTATCAGATTTGCGCTAGCTTAAAAATGCACCGAGATATCAACTGATATAAGTTCACACTTATATCCTCGATTTTCACCCTGAAGAATTAATTTTTTCGTTGAATAACATTGTCCATCGTCTTTGCCCTGAAAAAAGGAATCTAAAAACATCTACTTTTTGCTAAATTATTTTGAAATTTTTGGAAAAAATTTTTGTCAAAATGTTTTTGGAAGCAATGTTGAGTGTACATGGAAACTCAACATACACTAATGCATCATTTTTCAAACGATCATAACTAATTTTTGTATTAAGCGTTTCTCAATGTAGTATAGTGCATTCGATGCGAATTTTTAAGCTGCGTCGATCTGTGTTATCAGATTTGCGCTAGCTTAAAAATGCACCGAGATATCAACTGATATAAGTTCACACTTATATCCTCGATTTTCACCCTGAAGAATTAATTTTTTCGTTGAATAGCATTGTCCATCGTCTTTGCCTTGAAAAAAGGAATCTAAAAACATCTACTTTTTGCTAAATTATTTTGAAATTTTTCGAAAAAATTTTTGTCAAAATGTTTTTGGAAGCAATGTTGAGTGTACATGGAAACTCAACATACACTAATGCATCATTTTTCAAACGATCATAACTAATTTTTGTATTAAGCGTTTCTCAATGTAGTATAGTGCATTCGATGCGAATTTTTAAGCTGCGTCGATCTGTGTTATCAGATTTGCGCTAGCTTAAAAATGCACCGAGATATCAACTGATATAAGTTCACACTTATATCCTCGATTTTCACCCTGAAGAATTAATTTTTTCGTTGAATAGCATTGTCCATCGTCTTTGCCTTGAAAAAAGGAATCTAAAAACATCTACTTTTTGCTAAATTATTTTGAAATTTTTCGAAAAAATTTTTGTCAAAATGTTTTTGGAAGCAATGCTGAGTGTACATGGAAACTCAACATACACTAATGCATCATTTTTCAAACGATCATAACTAATTTTTGTATCAAGCGTTTCTCGATGTAGTATAGTGCATTCGATGCGGATTTTTAAGCTGCGTCGATCTGTGTTATCAGATTTGCGCTGGCTTAAAAATGCACCGAGATATCAACTGATATAAGTTCACACTTATATCCTCGATTTTCACCCTGAAGAATTAATTTTTTCGTTGAATAGCATTGTCCATCGTCTTTGCCTTGAAAAAAGGAATCTAAAAACATCTACTTTTTGCTAAATTATTTTGAAATTTTTCGAAAAAATTTTTGTCAAAATGTTTTTGGAAGCAATGCTGAGTGTACATGGAAACTCAACATACACTAATGCATCATTTTTCAAACGATCATAACTAATTTTTGTATCAAGCGTTTCTTGATGTAGTATAGTGCATTCGATGCGGATTTTTAAGCTGCGTCGATCTGTGTTATCAGATTTGCGCTAACTTAAAAATGCACCGAGATATCAACTGATATAAGTTCACACTTATATCCTCGATTTTCACCCTGAACAATTAATTTTTTCGTTGAATAACATTGTCCATCGTCTTTGCCTTGAAAAATGGAATCTAAAAACATCTACTTTTTGCTAAATTATTTTGAAATTTTTCGAAAAAATTTTTGTCAAAATGTTTTTGGAAGCAATGTTGAGTGTACATGGAAACTCAACATACACTAATGCATCATTTTTCAAACGATCATAACTAATTTTTGTATTAAGCGTTTCTCAATGTAGTATAGTGCATTCGATGCGAATTTTTAAGCTGCGTCGATCTGTGTTATCAGATTTGCGCTAGCTTAAAAATGCACCGAGATATCAACTGATATAAGTTCACACTTATATCCTCGATTTTCACCCTGAAGAATTAATTTTTTTGTTGAATAGCATTGTCCATCGTCTTTGCCTTGAAAAAAGGAATCTAAAAACATCTACTTTTTGCTAAATTATTTTGAAATTTTTCGAAAAAATTTTTGTCAAAATGTTTTTGGAAGCAATGCTGAGTGTACATGGAAACTCAACATACACTAATGCATCATTTTTCAAACGATCATAACTAATTTTTGTATCAAGCGTTTCTCGATGTAGTATAGTGCATTCGATGCGGATTTTTAAGCTGCGTCGATCTGTGTTATCAGATTTGCGCTGGCTTAAAAATGCACCGAGATATCAACTGATATAAGTTCACACTTATATCCTCGATTTTCACCCTGAAGAATTAATTTTTTCGTTGAATAACATTGTCCATCGTCTTTGCCCTGAAAAAAGGAATCTAAAAACATCTACTTTTTGCTAAATTATTTTGAAATTTTTCGAAAAAATTTTTGTCAAAATGTTTTTGGAAGCAATGCTGAGTGTACATGGAAACTCAACATACACTAATGCATCATTTTTCAAACGATCATAACTAATTTTTGTATTAAGCGTTTCTCAATGTAGTATAGTGCATTCGATGCGAATTTTTAAGCTGCGTCGATCTGTGTTATCAGATTTGCGCTAGCTTAAAAATGCACCGAGATATCAACTGATATAAGTTCACACTTATATCCTCGATTTTCACCCTGAAGAATTAATTTTTTTGTTGAATAGCATTGTCCATCGTCTTTGCCTTGAAAAAAGGAATCTAAAAACATCTACTTTTTGCTAAATTATTTTGAAATTTTTCGAAAAAATTTTTGTCAAAATGTTTTTGGAAGCAATGCTGAGTGTACATGGAAACTCAACATACACTAATGCATCATTTTTCAAACGATCATAACTAATTTTTGTATCAAGCGTTTCTCGATGTAGTATAGTGCATTCGATGCGGATTTTTAAGCTGCGTCGATCTGTGTTATCAGATTTGCGCTAGCTTAAAAATGCACCGAGATATCAACTGATATAAGTTCACACTTATATCCTCGATTTTCACCCTGAAGAATTAATTTTTTCGTTGAATAGCATTGTCCATCGTCTTTGCCTTGACAAAAGGAATCTAAAAACATCTACTTTTTGCTAAATTATTTTGAAATTTTTCGAAAAAATTTTTGTCAAAATGTTTTTGGAAGCAATGCTGAGTGTACATGGAAACTCAACATACACTAATGCATCATTTTTCAAACGATCATAACTAATTTTTGTATTAAGCGTTTCTCAATGTAGTATAGTGCATTCGATGCGAATTTTTAAGCTGCGTCGATCTGTGTTATCAGATTTGCGCTAGCTTAGAAATGCACCGAGATATCAACTGATATAAGTTCACACTTATATCCTCGATTTTCACCCTGAAGAATTAATTTTTTTGTTGAATAACATTGTCCATCGTCTTTGCCTCGAAAAATGAAATCTAAAAACATCTACTTTTTGCTAAATTATTTTGAAATTTTTCGAAAAAATTTTTGTCAAAATGTTTTTGGAAGCAATGTTGAGTGTACATGGAAACTCAACATACACTAATGCATCATTTTTCAAACGATCATAACTAATTTTTGTATCAAGCGTTTCTCGATGTAGTATAGTGCATTCGATGCGGATTTTTAAGCTGCGTCGATCTGTGTTATCAGATTTGCGCTGGCTTAAAAATGCACCGAGATATCAACTGATATAAGTTCACACTTATATCCTCGATTTTCACCCTGAAGAATTAATTTTTTCGTTGAATAACATTGTCCATCGTCTTTGCCCTGAAAAAAGGAATCTAAAAACATCTACTTTTTGCTAAATTATTTTGAAATTTTTCGAAAAAATTTTTGTCAAAATGTTTTTGGAAGCAATGCTGAGTGTACATGGAAACTCAACATACACTAATGCATCATTTTTCAAACGATCATAACTAATTTTTGTATTAAGCGTTTCTCAATGTAGTATAGTGCATTCGATGCGAATTTTTAAGCTGCGTCGATCTGTGTTATCAGATTTGCGCTAGCTTAAAAATGCACCGAGATATCAACTGATATAAGTTCACACTTATATCCTCGATTTTCACCCTGAAGAATTAATTTTTTTGTTGAATAGCATTGTCCATCGTCTTTGCCTTGAAAAAAGGAATCTAAAAACATCTACTTTTTGCTAAATTATTTTGAAATTTTTCGAAAAAATTTTTGTCAAAATGTTTTTGGAAGCAATGCTGAGTGTACATGGAAACTCAACATACACTAATGCATCATTTTTCAAACGATCATAACTAATTTTTGTATCAAGCGTTTCTCGATGTAGTATAGTGCATTCGATGCGGATTTTTAAGCTGCGTCGATCTGTGTTATCAGATTTGCGCTAGCTTAAAAATGCACCGAGATATCAACTGATATAAGTTCACACTTATATCCTCGATTTTCACCCTGAAGAATTAATTTTTTCGTTGAATAGCATTGTCCATCGTCTTTGCCTTGACAAAAGGAATCTAAAAACATCTACTTTTTGCTAAATTATTTTGAAATTTTTCGAAAAAATTTTTGTCAAAATGTTTTTGGAAGCAATGCTGAGTGTACATGGAAACTCAACATACACTAATGCATCATTTTTCAAACGATCATAACTAATTTTTGTATTAAGCGTTTCTCAATGTAGTATAGTGCATTCGATGCGAATTTTTAAGCTGCGTCGATCTGTGTTATCAGATTTGCGCTAGCTTAGAAATGCACCGAGATATCAACTGATATAAGTTCACACTTATATCCTCGATTTTCACCCTGAAGAATTAATTTTTTTGTTGAATAACATTGTCCATCGTCTTTGCCTCGAAAAATGAAATCTAAAAACATCTACTTTTTGCTAAATTATTTTGAAATTTTTCGAAAAAATTTTTGTCAAAATGTTTTTGGAAGCAATGTTGAGTGTACATGGAAACTCAACATACACTAATGCATCATTTTTCAAACGATCATAACTAATTTTTGTATCAAACGTTTCTCAATGTAGTATAGTGCATTCGATGCGGATTTTTAAGCTGCGTCGATCTGTGTTATCAGATTTGCGCTAGCTTAGAAATGCACCGAGATATCAACTGATATAAGTTCACACTTATATCCTCGATTTTCACCCTGAAGAATTAATTTTTTTGTTGAATAACATTGTCCATCGTCTTTGCCTCGAAAAATGAAATCTAAAAACATCTACTTTTTGCTAAATTATTTTGAAATTTTTCGAAAAAATTTTTGTCAAAATGTTTTTGGAAGCAATGTTGAGTGTACATGGAAACTCAACATACACTAATGCATCATTTTTCAAACGATCATAACTAATTTTTGTATCAAACGTTTCTCAATGTAGTATAGTGCATTCGATGCGGATTTTTAAGCTGCGTCGATCTGTGTTATCAGATTTGCGCTAGCTTAAAAATGCACCGAGATATCAACTGATATAAGTTCACACTTATATCCTCGATTTTCACCCTGAAGAATTAATTTTTTCGTTGAATAACATTGTCCATCGTCTTTGCCCTGAAAAAAGGAATCTAAAAACATCTACTTTTTGCTAAATTATTTTGAAATTTTTGGAAAAAATTTTTGTCAAAATGTTTTTGGAAGCAATGTTGAGTGTACATGGAAACTCAACATACACTAATGCATCATTTTTCAAACGATCATAACTAATTTTTGTATTAAGCGTTTCTCAATGTAGTATAGTGCATTCGATGCGAATTTTTAAGCTGCGTCGATCTGTGTTATCAGATTTGCGCTAGCTTAAAAATGCACCGAGATATCAACTGATATAAGTTCACACTTATATCCTCGATTTTCACCCTGAAGAATTAATTTTTTCGTTGAATAGCATTGTCCATCGTCTTTGCCTTGAAAAAAGGAATCTAAAAACATCTACTTTTTGCTAAATTATTTTGAAATTTTTCGAAAAAATTTTTGTCAAAATGTTTTTGGAAGCAATGTTGAGTGTACATGGAAACTCAACATACACTAATGCATCATTTTTCAAACGATCATAACTAATTTTTGTATTAAGCGTTTCTCAATGTAGTATAGTGCATTCGATGCGAATTTTTAAGCTGCGTCGATCTGTGTTATCAGATTTGCGCTAGCTTAAAAATGCACCGAGATATCAACTGATATAAGTTCACACTTATATCCTCGATTTTCACCCTGAAGAATTAATTTTTTCGTTGAATAGCATTGTCCATCGTCTTTGCCTTGAAAAAAGGAATCTAAAAACATCTACTTTTTGCTAAATTATTTTGAAATTTTTCGAAAAAATTTTTGTCAAAATGTTTTTGGAAGCAATGCTGAGTGTACATGGAAACTCAACATACACTAATGCATCATTTTTCAAACGATCATAACTAATTTTTGTATCAAGCGTTTCTCGATGTAGTATAGTGCATTCGATGCGGATTTTTAAGCTGCGTCGATCTGTGTTATCAGATTTGCGCTGGCTTAAAAATGCACCGAGATATCAACTGATATAAGTTCACACTTATATCCTCGATTTTCACCCTGAAGAATTAATTTTTTCGTTAAATAGCATTGTCCATCGTCTTTGCCTTGAAAAAAGGAATCTAAAAACATCTACTTTTTGCTAAATTATTTTGAAATTTTTCGAAAAAATTTTTGTCAAAATGTTTTTGGAAGCAATGCTGAGTGTACATGGAAACTCAACATACACTAATGCATCATTTTTCAAACGATCATAACTAATTTTTGTATCAAGCGTTTCTTGATGTAGTATAGTGCATTCGATGCGGATTTTTAAGCTGCGTCGATCTGTGTTATCAGATTTGCGCTAACTTAAAAATGCACCGAGATATCAACTGATATAAGTTCACACTTATATCCTCGATTTTCACCCTGAACAATTAATTTTTTCGTTGAATAACATTGTCCATCGTCTTTGCCTTGAAAAATGGAATCTAAAAACATCTACTTTTTGCTAAATTATTTTGAAATTTTTCGAAAAAATTTTTGTCAAAATGTTTTTGGAAGCAATGTTGAGTGTACATGGAAACTCAACATACACTAATGCATCATTTTTCAAACGATCATAACTAATTTTTGTATTAAGCGTTTCTCAATGTAGTATAGTGCATTCGATGCGAATTTTTAAGCTGCGTCGATCTGTGTTATCAGATTTGCGCTAGCTTAAAAATGCACCGAGATATCAACTGATATAAGTTCACACTTATATCCTCGATTTTCACCCTGAAGAATTAATTTTTTCGTTGAATAACATTGTCCATCGTCTTTGCCCTGAAAAAAGGAATCTAAAAACATCTACTTTTTGCTAAATTATTTTGAAATTTTTGGAAAAAATTTTTGTCAAAATGTTTTTGGAAGCAATGTTGAGTGTACATGGAAACTCAACATACACTAATGCATCATTTTTCAAACGATCATAACTAATTTTTGTATTAAGCGTTTCTCAATGTAGTATAGTGCATTCGATGCGAATTTTTAAGCTGCGTCGATCTGTGTTATCAGATTTGCGCTAGCTTAAAAATGCACCGAGATATCAACTGATATAAGTTCACACTTATATCCTCGATTTTCACCCTGAAGAATTAATTTTTTCGTTGAATAGCATTGTCCATCGTCTTTGCCTTGAAAAAAGGAATCTAAAAACATCTACTTTTTGCTAAATTATTTTGAAATTTTTCGAAAAAATTTTTGTCAAAATGTTTTTGGAAGCAATGCTGAGTGTACATGGAAACTCAACATACACTAATGCATCATTTTTCAAACGATCATAACTAATTTTTGTATCAAGCGTTTCTCGATGTAGTATAGTGCATTCGATGCGGATTTTTAAGCTGCGTCGATCTGTGTTATCAGATTTGCGCTAGCTTAAAAATGCACCGAGATATCAACTGATATAAGTTCACACTTATATCCTCGATTTTCACCCTGAAGAATTAATTTTTTCGTTGAATAGCACTGTCCATCGTCTTTGCCTTGAAAAAAGGAATCTAAAAACATCTACTTTTTGCTAAATTATTTTGAAATTTTTCGAAAAAATTTTTGTCAAAATGTTTTTGGAAGCAATGCTGAGTGTACATGGAAACTCAACATACACTAATGCATCATTTTTCAAACGATCATAACTAATTTTTGTATTAAGCGTTTCTCAATGTAGTATAGTGCATTCGATGCGAATTTTTAAGCTGCGTCGATCTGTGTTATCAGATTTGCGCTAGCTTAAAAATGCACCGAGATATCAACTGATATAAGTTCACACTTATATCCTCGATTTTCACCCTGAAGAATTAATTTTTTTGTTGAATAACATTGTCCATCGTCTTTGCCTCGAAAAATGAAATCTAAAAACATCTACTTTTTGCTAAATTATTTTGAAATTTTTCGAAAAAATTTTTGTCAAAATGTTTTTGGAAGCAATGTTGAGTGTACATGGAAACTCAACATACACTAATGCATCATTTTTCAAACGATCATAACTAATTTTTGTATCAAACGTTTCTCAATGTAGTATAGTGCATTCGATGCGGATTTTTAAGCTGCGTCGATCTGTGTTATCAGATTTGCGCTAGCTTAAAAATGCACCGAGATATCAACTGATATAAGTTCACACTTATATCCTCGATTTTCACCCTGAAGAATTAATTTGTTCGTTGAATAACATTGTCCATCGTCTTTGCCCTGAAAAAAGGAATCTAAAAACATCTACTTTTTGCTAAATTATTTTGAAATTTTTGGAAAAAATTTTTGTCAAAATGTTTTTGGAAGCAATGTTGAGTGTACATGGAAACTCAACATACACTAATGCATCATTTTTCAAACGATCATAACTAATTTTTGTATTAAGCGTTTCTCAATGTAGTATAGTGCATTCGATGCGGATTTTTAAGCTGCGTCGATCTGTGTTATCAGATTTGCGCTAACTTAAAAATGCACCGAGATATCAACTGATATAAGTTCACACTTATATCCTCGATTTTCACCCTGAAGAATTAATTTTTTCGTTGAATAGCATTGTCCATCGTCTTTGCCTTGAAAAAAGGAATCTAAAAACATCTACTTTTTGCTAAATTATTTTGAAATTTTTCGAAAAAATTTTTGTCAAAATGTTTTTGGAAGCAATGCTGAGTGTACATGGAAACTCAACATACACTAATGCATCATTTTTCAAACGATCATAACTAATTTTTGTATCAAGCGTTTCTTGATGTAGTATAGTGCATTCGATGCGGATTTTTAAGCTGCGTCGATCTGTGTTATCAGATTTGCGCTAACTTAAAAATGCACCGAGATATCAACTGATATAAGTTCACACTTATATCCTCGATTTTCACCCTGAAGAATTAATTTTTTTGTTGAATAACATTGTCCATCGTCTTTGCCTCGAAAAATGAAATCTAAAAACATCTACTTTTTGCTAAATTATTTTGAAATTTTTCGAAAAAATTTTTGTCAAAATGTTTTTGGAAGCAATGTTGAGTGTACATGGAAACTCAACATACACTAATGCATCATTTTTCAAACGATCATAACTAATTTTTGTATCAAACGTTTCTCAATGTAGTATAGTGCATTCGATGCGGATTTTTAAGCTGCGTCGATCTGTGTTATCAGATTTGCGCTAGCTTAAAAATGCACCGAGATATCAACTGATATAAGTTCACACTTATATCCTCGATTTTCACCCTGAAGAATTAATTTGTTCGTTGAATAACATTGTCCATCGTCTTTGCCCTGAAAAAAGGAATCTAAAAACATCTACTTTTTGCTAAATTATTTTGAAATTTTTGGAAAAAATTTTTGTCAAAATGTTTTTGGAAGCAATGTTGAGTGTACATGGAAACTCAACATACACTAATGCATCATTTTTCAAACGATCATAACTAATTTTTGTATTAAGCGTTTCTCAATGTAGTATAGTGCATTCGATGCGGATTTTTAAGCTGCGTCGATCTGTGTTATCAGATTTGCGCTAACTTAAAAATGCACCGAGATATCAACTGATATAAGTTCACACTTATATCCTCGATTTTCACCCTGAAGAATTAATTTTTTCGTTGAATAGCATTGTCCATCGTCTTTGCCTTGAAAAAAGGAATCTAAAAACATCTACTTTTTGCTAAATTATTTTGAAATTTTTCGAAAAAATTTTTGTCAAAATGTTTTTGGAAGCAATGCTGAGTGTACATGGAAACTCAACATACACTAATGCATCATTTTTCAAACGATCATAACTAATTTTTGTATCAAGCGTTTCTTGATGTAGTATAGTGCATTCGATGCGGATTTTTAAGCTGCGTCGATCTGTGTTATCAGATTTGCGCTAACTTAAAAATGCACCGAGATATCAACTGATATAAGTTCACACTTATATCCTCGATTTTCACCCTGAACAATTAATTTTTTCGTTGAATAACATTGTCCATCGTCTTTGCCTTGAAAAATGGAATCTAAAAACATCTACTTTTTGCTAAATTATTTTGAAATTTTTCGAAAAAATTTTTGTCAAAATGTTTTTGGAAGCAATGTTGAGTGTACATGGAAACTCAACATACACTAATGCATCATTTTTCAAACGATCATAACTAATTTTTGTATTAAGCGTTTCTCAATGTAGTATAGTGCATTCGATGCGAATTTTTAAGCTGCGTCGATCTGTGTTATCAGATTTGCGCTAGCTTAAAAATGCACCGAGATATCAACTGATATAAGTTCACACTTATATCCTCGATTTTCACCCTGAAGAATTAATTTTTTCGTTGAATAACATTGTCCATCGTCTTTGCCCTGAAAAAAGGAATCTAAAAACATCTACTTTTTGCTAAATTATTTTGAAATTTTTGGAAAAAATTTTTGTCAAAATGTTTTTGGAAGCAATGTTGAGTGTACATGGAAACTCAACATACACTAATGCATCATTTTTCAAACGATCATAACTAATTTTTGTATTAAGCGTTTCTCAATGTAGTATAGTGCATTCGATGCGAATTTTTAAGCTGCGTCGATCTGTGTTATCAGATTTGCGCTAGCTTAAAAATGCACCGAGATATCAACTGATATAAGTTCACACTTATATCCTCGATTTTCACCCTGAAGAATTAATTTTTTCGTTGAATAGCATTGTCCATCGTCTTTGCCTTAAAAAAAAGAATCTAAAAACATCTACTTTTTGCTAAATTATTTTGAAATTTTTCGAAAAAATTTTTGTCAAAATGTTTTTGGAAGCAATGCTGAGTGTACATGGAAACTCAACATACACTAATGCATCATTTTTCAAACGATCATAACTAATTTTTGTATCAAGCGTTTCTCGATGTAGTATAGTGCATTCGATGCGGATTTTTAAGCTGCGTCGATCTGTGTTATCAGATTTGCGCTAGCTTAAAAATGCACCGAGATATCAACTGATATAAGTTCACACTTATATCCTCGATTTTCACCCTGAAGAATTAATTTTTTCGTTGAATAGCATTGTCCATCGTCTTTGCCTTGAAAAAAGGAATCTAAAAACATCTACTTTTTGCTAAATTATTTTGAAATTTTTCGAAAAAATTTTTGTCAAAATGTTTTTGGAAGCAATGCTGAGTGTACATGGAAACTCAACATACACTAATGCATCATTTTTCAAACGATCATAACTAATTTTTGTATCAAGCGTTTCTTGATGTAGTATAGTGCATTCGATGCGGATTTTTAAGCTGCGTCGATCTGTGTTATCAGATTTGCGCTAACTTAAAAATGCACCGAGATATCAACTGATATAAGTTCACACTTATATCCTCGATTTTCACCCTGAACAATTAATTTTTTCGTTGAATAACATTGTCCATCGTCTTTGCCTTGAAAAATGGAATCTAAAAACATCTACTTTTTGCTAAATTATTTTGAAATTTTTCGAAAAAATTTTTGTCAAAATGTTTTTGGAAGCAATGTTGAGTGTACATGGAAACTCAACATACACTAATGCATCATTTTTCAAACGATCATAACTAATTTTTGTATTAAGCGTTTCTCAATGTAGTATAGTGCATTCGATGCGAATTTTTAAGCTGCGTCGATCTGTGTTATCAGATTTGCGCTAGCTTAAAAATGCACCGAGATATCAACTGATATAAGTTCACACTTATATCCTCGATTTTCACCCTGAAGAATTAATTTTTTTGTTGAATAACATTGTCCATCGTCTTTGCCTTGAAAAATGAAATCTAAAAACATCTACTTTTTGCTAAATTATTTTGAAATTTTTCGAAAAAATTTTTGTCAAAATGTTTTTGGAAGCAATGTTGAGTGTACATGGAAACTCAACATACACTAATGCATCATTTTTCAAACGATCATAACTAATTTTTGTATCAAACGTTTCTCAATGTAGTATAGTGCATTCGATGCGGATTTTTAAGCTGCGTCGATCTGTGTTATCAGATTTGCGCTAGCTTAAAAATGCACCGAGATATCAACTGATATAAGTTCACACTTATATCCTCGATTTTCACCCTGAAGAATTAATTTTTTCGTTGAATAACATTGTCCATCGTCTTTGCCCTGAAAAAAGGAATCTAAAAACATCTACTTTTTGCTAAATTATTTTGAAATTTTTGGAAAAAATTTTTGTCAAAATGTTTTTGGAAGCAATGTTGAGTGTACATGGAAACTCAACATACACTAATGCATCATTTTTCAAACGATCATAACTAATTTTTGTATTAAGCGTTTCTCAATGTAGTATAGTGCATTCGATGCGAATTTTTAAGCTGCGTCGATCTGTGTTATCAGATTTGCGCTAGCTTAAAAATGCACCGAGATATCAACTGATATAAGTTCACACTTATATCCTCGATTTTCACCCTGAAGAATTAATTTTTTCGTTGAATAGCATTGTCCATCGTCTTTGCCTTGAAAAAAGGAATCTAAAAACATCTACTTTTTGCTAAATTATTTTGAAATTTTTCGAAAAAATTTTTGTCAAAATGTTTTTGGAAGCAATGTTGAGTGTACATGGAAACTCAACATACACTAATGCATCATTTTTCAAACGATCATAACTAATTTTTGTATTAAGCGTTTCTCAATGTAGTATAGTGCATTCGATGCGAATTTTTAAGCTGCGTCGATCTGTGTTATCAGATTTGCGCTAGCTTAAAAATGCACCGAGATATCAACTGATATAAGTTCACACTTATATCCTCGATTTTCACCCTGAAGAATTAATTTTTTCGTTGAATAGCATTGTCCATCGTCTTTGCCTTGAAAAAAGGAATCTAAAAACATCTACTTTTTGCTAAATTATTTTGAAATTTTTCGAAAAAATTTTTGTCAAAATGTTTTTGGAAGCAATGCTGAGTGTACATGGAAACTCAACATACACTAATGCATCATTTTTCAAACGATCATAACTAATTTTTGTATCAAGCGTTTCTCGATGTAGTATAGTGCATTCGATGCGGATTTTTAAGCTGCGTCGATCTGTGTTATCAGATTTGCGCTGGCTTAAAAATGCACCGAGATATCAACTGATATAAGTTCACACTTATATCCTCGATTTTCACCCTGAAGAATTAATTTTTTCGTTGAATAGCATTGTCCATCGTCTTTGCCTTGAAAAAAGGAATCTAAAAACATCTACTTTTTGCTAAATTATTTTGAAATTTTTCGAAAAAATTTTTGTCAAAATGTTTTTGGAAGCAATGCTGAGTGTACATGGAAACTCAACATACACTAATGCATCATTTTTCAAACGATCATAACTAATTTTTGTATCAAGCGTTTCTTGATGTAGTATAGTGCATTCGATGCGGATTTTTAAGCTGCGTCGATCTGTGTTATCAGATTTGCGCTAACTTAAAAATGCACCGAGATATCAACTGATATAAGTTCACACTTATATCCTCGATTTTCACCCTGAAGAATTAATTTTTTCGTTGAATAACATTGTCCATCGTCTTTGCCCTGAAAAAAGGAATCTAAAAACATCTACTTTTTGCTAAATTATTTTGAAATTTTTGGAAAAAATTTTTGTCAAAATGTTTTTGGAAGCAATGTTGAGTGTACATGGAAACTCAACATACACTAATGCATCATTTTTCAAACGATCATAACTAATTTTTGTATCAAGCGTTTCTTGATGTAGTATAGTGCATTCGATGCGGATTTTTAAGCTGCGTCGATCTGTGTTATCAGATTTGCGCTAACTTAAAAATGCACCGAGATATCAACTGATATAAGTTCACACTTATATCCTCGATTTTCACCCTGAACAATTAATTTTTTCGTTGAATAACATTGTCCATCGTCTTTGCCTTGAAAAATGGAATCTAAAAACATCTACTTTTTGCTAAATTATTTTGAAATTTTTCGAAAAAATTTTTGTCAAAATGTTTTTGGAAGCAATGTTGAGTGTACATGGAAACTCAACATACACTAATGCATCATTTTTCAAACGATCATAACTAATTTTTGTATTAAGCGTTTCTCAATGTAGTATAGTGCATTCGATGCGAATTTTTAAGCTGCGTCGATCTGTGTTATCAGATTTGCGCTAGCTTAAAAATGCACCGAGATATCAACTGATATAAGTTCACACTTATATCCTCGATTTTCACCCTGAAGAATTAATTTTTTCGTTGAATAACATTGTCCATCGTCTTTGCCCTGAAAAAAGGAATCTAAAAACATCTACTTTTTGCTAAATTATTTTGAAATTTTTGGAAAAAATTTTTGTCAAAATGTTTTTGGAAGCAATGTTGAGTGTACATGGAAACTCAACATACACTAATGCATCATTTTTCAAACGATCATAACTAATTTTTGTATTAAGCGTTTCTCAATGTAGTATAGTGCATTCGATGCGAATTTTTAAGCTGCGTCGATCTGTGTTATCAGATTTGCGCTATCTTAAAAATGCACCGAGATATCAACTGATATAAGTTCACACTTATATCCTCGATTTTCACCCTGAAGAATTAATTTTTTCGTTGAATAGCATTGTCCATCGTCTTTGCCTTGAAAAAAGGAATCTAAAAACATCTACTTTTTGCTAAATTATTTTGAAATTTTTCGAAAAAATTTTTGTCAAAATGTTTTTGGAAGCAATGTTGAGTGTACATGGAAACTCAACATACACTAATGCATCATTTTTCAAACGATCATAACTAATTTTTGTATCAAGCGTTTCTCAATGTAGTATAGTGCATTCGATGCGGATTTTTAAGCTGCGTCGATCTGTGTTATCAGATTTGCGCTAGCTTAAAAATGCACCGAGATATCAACTGATATAAGTTCACACTTATATCCTCGATTTTCACCCTGAAGAATTGATTTTTTCGTTGAATAACATTGTCTATCGTCTTTGCCCTGAAAAATGGAATCTAAAAACATCTACTTTTTGCTAAATTATTTTGAAATTTTTCGAAAAAATTTTTGTCAAAATGTTTTTGGAAGCAATGTTCAGTGTACATGGAAACTCAACATACACTAATGCATCATTTTTCAAACGATCATAACTAATTTTTGTATCAAGCGTTTCTCAATGTAGTATAGTGCATTCGATGCGGATTTTTAAGCTGCGTCGATCTGTGTTATCAGATTTGCGCTAGCTTAAAAATGCACCGAGATATCAACTGATATAAGTTCACACTTATATCCTCGATTTTCACCCTGAAGAATTGATTTTTTCGTTGAATAACATTGTCTATCGTCTTTGCCTTGAAAAATGGAATCTAAAAACATCTACTTTTTGCTAAATTATTTTGAAATTTTTCGAAAAAATTTTTGTCAAAATGTTTTTGGAAGCAATGTTGAGTGTACATGGAAACTCAACATACACTAATGCATCATTTTTCAAACGATCATAACTAATTTTTGTATCAAGCGTTTCTCGATGTAGTATAGTGCATTCGATGCGGATTTTTAAGCTGCGTCGATCTGTGTTATCAGATTTGCGCTAGCTTAAAAATGCACCGAGATATCAACTGATATAAGTTCACACTTATATCCTCGATTTTCACCCTGAAGAATTGATTTTTTCGTTGAATAACATTGTCTATCGTCTTTGCCTTGAAAAATGGAATCTAAAAACATCTACTTTTTGCTAAATTATTTTGAAATTTTTCGAAAAAATTTTTGTCAAAATGTTTTTGGAAGCAATGTTGAGTGTACATGGAAACTCAACATACACTAATGCATCATTTTTCAAACGATCATAACTAATTTTTGTATCAAGCGTTTCTCAATGTAGTATAGTGCATTCGATGCGGATTTTTAAGCTGCGTCGATCTGTGTTATCAGATTTGCGCTAGCTTAAAAATGCACCGAGATATCAACTGATATAAGTTCACACTCATATCCTCGATTTTCACCCTGAAGAATTGATTTTTTCGTTGAATAACATTGTCTATCGTCTTTGCCTTGAAAAATGGAATCTAAAAACATCTACTTTTTGCTAAATTATTTTGAAATTTTTCGAAAAAATTTTTGTCAAAATGTTTTTGGAAGCAATGTTGAGTGTACATGGAAACTCAACATACACTAATGCATCATTTTTCAAACGATCATAACTAATTTTTGTATCGAGCGTTTCTCAATGTAGTATAGTGCATTCGATGCGGATTTTTAAGCTGCGTCGATCTGTGTTATCAGATTTGCGCTAGCTTAAAAATGCACCGAGATATCAACTGATATAAGTTCACACTTATATCCTCGATTTTCACCCTGAAGAATTGATTTTTTCGTTGAATAACATTGTCTATCGTCTTTGCCTTGAAAAATGGAATCTAAAAACATCTACTTTTTGCTAAATAATTTTGAAATTTTTCGAAAAAATTTTTGTCAAAATGTTTTTGGAAGCAATGTTGAGTGTACATGGAAACTCAACATACACTAATGCATCATTTTTCAAACGATCATAACTAATTTTTGTATTAAGCGTTTCTCAATGTAGTATAGTGCATTCGATGCGAATTTTTAAGCTGCGTCGATCTGTGTTATCAGATTTGCGCTAGCTTAAAAATGCACCGAGATATCAACTGATATAAGTTCACACATATATCCTCGATTTTCACCCTGAAGAATTGATTTTTTCGTTGAATAACATTGTCTATCGTCTTTGCCTTGAAAAATGGAATCTAAAAACATCTACTTTTTGCTAAATTATTTTGAAATTTTTCGAAAAAATTTTTGTCAAAATGTTTTTGGAAGCAATGTTGAGTGTACATGGAAACTCAACATACACTAATGCATCATTTTTCAAACGATCATAACTAATTTTTGTATTAAGCGTTTCTCAATGTAGTATAGTGCATTCGATGCGGATTTTTAAGCTGCGTCGATCTGTGTTATCAGATTTGCGCTAGCTTAAAAATGCACCGAGATATCAACTGATATAAGTTCACACTTATATCCTCGATTTTCACCCTGAAGAATTGATTTTTTCGTTGAATAACATTGTCTATCGTCTTTGCCTTGAAAAATGGAATCTAAAAACATCTACTTTTTGCTAAATTATTTTGAAATTTTTCGAAAAAATTTTTGTCAAAATGTTTTTGGAAGCAATGTTGAGTGTACATGGAAACTCAACATACACTAATGCATCATTTTTCAAACGATCATAACTAATTTTTGTATCAAGCGTTTCTCAATGTAGTATAGTGCATTCGATGCGGATTTTTAAGCTGCGTCGATCTGTGTTATCAGATTTGCGCTAGCTTAAAAATGCACCGAGATATCAACTGATATAAGTTCACACTTATATCCTCGATTTTCACCCTGAAGAATTGATTTTTTCGTTGAATAACATTGTCTATCGTCTTTGCCTTGAAAAATGGAATCTAAAAACATCTACTTTTTGCTAAATTATTTTGAAATTTTTCGAAAAAATTTTTGTCAAAATGTTTTTGGAAGCAATGTTGAGTGTACATGGAAACTCAACATACACTAATGCATCATTTTTCAAACGATCATAACTAATTTTTGTATCAAGCGTTTCTCAATGTAGTATAGTGCATTCGATGCGGATTTTTAAGCTGCGTCGATCTGTGTTATCAGATTTGCGCTAGCTTAAAAATGCACCGAGATATCAACTGATATAAGTTCACACTTATATCCTCGATTTTCACCCTGAAGAATTGATTTTTTCGTTGAATAACATTGTCTATCGTCTTTGCCTTGAAAAATGGAATCTAAAAACATCTACTTTTTGCTAAATTATTTTGAAATTTTTCGAAAAAATTTTTGTCAAAATGTTTTTGGAAGCAATGTTGAGTGTACATGGAAACTCAACATACACTAATGCATCATTTTTCAAACGATCATAACTAATTTTTGTATCAAGCGTTTCTCGATGTAGTATAGTGCATTCGATGCGGATTTTTAAGCTGCGTCGATCTGTGTTATCAGATTTGCGCTAGCTTAAAAATGCACCGAGATATCAACTGATATAAGTTCACACTTATATCCTCGATTTTCACCCTGAAGAATTGATTTTTTCGTTGAATAACATTGTCTATCGTCTTTGCCTTGAAAAATGGAATCTAAAAACATCTACTTTTTGCTAAATTATTTTGAAATTTTTCGAAAAAATTTTTGTCAAAATGTTTTTGGAAGCAATGTTGAGTGTACATGGAAACTCAACATACACTAATGCATCATTTTTCAAACGATCATAACTAATTTTTGTATCAAGCGTTTCTCAATGTAGTATAGTGCATTCGATGCGGATTTTTAAGCTGCGTCGATCTGTGTTATCAGATTTGCGCTAGCTTAAAAATGCACCGAGATATCAACTGATACAAGTTCACACTTATATCCTCGATTTTCACCCTGAAGAATTGATTTTTTCGTTGAATAACATTGTCTATCGTCTTTGCCTTGAAAAATGGAATCTAAAAACATCTACTTTTTGCTAAATTATTTTGAAATGTTTCGAAAAAATTTTTGTCAAAATGTTTTTGGAAGCAATGTTGAGTGTACATGGAAACTCAACATACACTAATGCATCATTTTTCAAACGATCATAACTAATTTTTGTATCAAGCGTTTCTCAATGTAGTATAGTGCATTCGATGCGGATTTTTAAGCTGCGTCGATCTGTGTTATCAGATTTGCGCTAGCTTAAAAATGCACCGAGATATCAACTGATATAAGTTCACACTTATATCCTCGATTTTCACCCTGAAGAATTGATTTTTTCGTTGAATAACATTGTCTATCGTCTTTGCCTTGAAAAATGGAATCTAAAAACATCTACTTTTTGCTAAATTATTTTGAAATTTTTCGAAAAAATTTTTGTCAAAATGTTTTTGGAAGCAATGTTGAGTGTACATGGAAACTCAACATACACTAATGCATCATTTTTCAAACGATCATAACTAATTTTTGTATCAAGCGTTTCTCGATGTAGTATAGTGCATTCGATGCGGATTTTTAAGCTGCGTCGATCTGTGTTATCAGATTTGCGCTAGCTTAAAAATGCACCGAGATATCAACTGATATAAGTTCACACTTATATCCTCGATTTTCACCCTGAAGAATTGATTTTTTCGTTGAATAACATTGTCTATCGTCTTTGCCTTGAAAAATGGAATCTAAAAACATCTACTTTTTGCTAAATTATTTTGAAATTTTTCGAAAAAATTTTTGTCAAAATGTTTTTGGAAGCAATGTTGAGTGTACATGGAAACTCAACATACACTAATGCATCATTTTTCAAACGATCATAACTAATTTTTGTATCAAGCGTTTCTCAATGTAGTATAGTGCATTCGATGCGGATTTTTAAGCTGCGTCGATCTGTGTTATCAGATTTGCGCTAGCTTAAAAATGCACCGAGATATCAACTGATACAAGTTCACACTTATATCCTCGATTTTCACCCTGAAGAATTGATTTTTTCGTTGAATAACATTGTCTATCGTCTTTGCCTTGAAAAATGGAATCTAAAAACATCTACTTTTTGCTAAATTATTTTGAAATTTTTCGAAAAAATTTTTGTCAAAATGTTTTTGGAAGCAATGTTGAGTGTACATGGAAACTCAACATACACTAATGCATCATTTTTCAAACGATCATAACTAATTTTTGTATCAAGCGTTTCTCAATGTAGTATAGTGCATTCGATGCGGATTTTTAAGCTGCGTCGATCTGTGTTATCAGATTTGCGCTAGCTTAAAAATGCACCGAGATATCAACTGATATAAGTTCACACTTATATCCTCGATTTTCACCCTGAAGAATTGATTTTTTCGTTGAATAACATTGTCTATCGTCTTTGCCTTGAGAAATGGAATCTAAAAACATCTACTTTTTGCTAAATTATTTTGAAATTTTTCGAAAAAATTTTTGTCAAAATGTTTTTGGAAGCAATGTTGAGTGTACATGGAAACTCAACATACACTAATGCATCATTTTTCAAACGATCATAACTAATTTTTGTATCAAGCGTTTCTCGATGTAGTATAGTGCATTCGATGCGGATTTTTAAGCTGCGTCGATCTGTGTTATCAGATTTGCGCTAGCTTAAAAATGCACCGAGATATCAACTGATATAAGTTCACACTTATATCCTCGATTTTCACCCTGAAGAATTGATTTTTTCGTTGAATAACATTGTCTATCGTCTTTGCCTTGAAAAATGGAATCTAAAAACATCTACTTTTTGCTAAATTATTTTGAAATTTTTCGAAAAAATTTTTGTCAAAATGTTTTTGGAAGCAATGTTGAGTGTACATGGAAACTCAACATACACTAATGCATCATTTTTCAAACGATCATAACTAATTTTTGTATCAAGCGTTTCTCAATGTAGTATAGTGCATTCGATGCGGATTTTTAAGCTGCGTCGATCTGTGTTATCAGATTTGCGCTAGCTTAAAAATGCACCGAGATATCAACTGATATAAGTTCACACTCATATCCTCGATTTTCACCCTGAAGAATTGATTTTTTCGTTGAATAACATTGTCTATCGTCTTTGCCTTGAAAAATGGAATCTAAAAACATCTACTTTTTGCTAAATTATTTTGAAATTTTTCGAAAAAATTTTTGTCAAAATGTTTTTGGAAGCAATGTTGAGTGTACATGGAAACTCAACATACACTAATGCATCATTTTTCAAACGATCATAACTAATTTTTGTATCAAGCGTTTCTCAATGTAGTATAGTGCATTCGATGCGGATTTTTAAGCTGCGTCGATCTGTGTTATCAGATTTGCGCTAGCTTAAAAATGCACCGAGATATCAACTGATATAAGTTCACACTTATATCCTCGATTTTCACCCTGAAGAATTGATTTTTTCGTTGAATAACATTGTCTATCGTCTTTGCCTTGAAAAATGGAATCTAAAAACATCTACTTTTTGCTAAATAATTTTGAAATTTTTCGAAAAAATTTTTGTCAAAATGTTTTTGGAAGCAATGTTGAGTGTACATGGAAACTCAACATACACTAATGCATCATTTTTCAAACGATCATAACTAATTTTTGTATTAAGCGTTTCTCAATGTAGTATAGTGCATTCGATGCGGATTTTTAAGCTGCGTCGATCTGTGTTATCAGATTTGCGCTAGCTTAAAAATGCACCGAGATATCAACTGATATAAGTTCACACTTATATCCTCGATTTTCACCCTGAAGAATTGATTTTTTCGTTGAATAACATTGTCTATCGTCTTTGCCTTGAAAAATGGAATCTAAAAACATCTACTTTTTGCTAAATTATTTTGAAATTTTTCGAAAAAATTTTTGTCAAAATGTTTTTGGAAGCAATGTTGAGTGTACATGGAAACTCAACATACACTAATGCATCATTTTTCAAACGATCATAACTAATTTTTGTATCAAGCGTTTCTCGATGTAGTATAGTGCATTCGATGCGGATTTTTAAGCTGCGTCGATCTGTGTTATCAGATTTGCGCTAGCTTAAAAATGCACCGAGATATCAACTGATATAAGTTCACACTTATATCCTCGATTTTCACCCTGAAGAATTGATTTTTTCGTTGAATAACATTGTCTATCGTCTTTGCCTTGAAAAATGGAATCTAAAAACATCTACTTTTTGCTAAATTATTTTGAAATTTTTCGAAAAAATTTTTGTCAAAATGTTTTTGGAAGCAATGTTGAGTGTACATGGAAA
This sequence comes from Auanema rhodensis, assembly GCA_964057225.1. Classification (NCBI taxonomy): domain Eukaryota; kingdom Metazoa; phylum Nematoda; class Chromadorea; order Rhabditida; family Rhabditidae; genus Auanema; species Auanema rhodense. The sequence goes on from OZ059895.1 coordinate 2,242,986, forward strand.
CTCAACATACACTAATGCATCATTTTTCAAACGATCATAACTAATTTTTGTATCAAGCGTTTCTCAATGTAGTATAGTGCATTCGATGCGGATTTTTAAGCTGCGTCGATCTGTGTTATCAGATTTGCGCTAGCTTAAAAATGCACCGAGATATCAACTGATATAAGTTCACACTTATATCCTCGATTTTCACCCTGAAGAATTGATTTTTTCGTTGAATAACATTGTCTATCGTCTTTGCCTTGAAAAATGGAATCTAAAAACATCTACTTTTTGCTAAATTATTTTGAAATTTTTCGAAAAAATTTTTGTCAAAATGTTTTTGGAAGCAATGTTGAGTGTACATGGAAACTCAACATACACTAATGCATCATTTTTCAAACGATCATAACTAATTTTTGTATCAAACGTTTCTCAATGTAGTATAGTGCATTCGATGCGGATTTTTAAGCTGCGTCGATCTGTGTTATCAGATTTGCGCTAGCTTAAAAATGCACCGAGATATCAACTGATATAAGTTCACACTTATATCCTCGATTTTCACCCTGAAGAATTAATTTTTTCGTTGAATAACATTGTCCATCGTCTTTGCCTTGAAAAATGGAATCTATAAACATCTACTTTTTGCTAAATTATTTTGAAATTTTTCGAAAAAATTTTTGTCAAAATGTTTTTGGAAGCAATGTTGAGTGTACATGGAAACTCAACATACACTAATGCATCATTTTTTAAACAATCATAACTAATTTTTGTATCAAACGTTTCTCAATGTAGTATAGTGCATTCGATGCGGATTTTTAAGCTGCGTCGATCTGTGTTATCAGATTTGCGCTAGCCTAAAAATGCACCGAGATATCAACTGATATAAGTTCACACTTATATCCTCGATTTTCACCCTGAAGAATTGATTTTTTCGTTGAATAACATTGTCTATCGTCTTTGCCTTAAAAAATGGAATCTAAAAACATCTACTTTTTGCTAAATTATTTTGAAATTTTTCGAAAAAATTTTTGTCAAAATGTTTTTGGAAGCAATATTGAGTGTACATGGAAACTCAACATACACTAATGCATCATTTTTCAAACAATCATAACTAATTTTTGTATCAAGCGTTTCTCAATGTAGTATAGTGCATTCGATGCGGATTTTTAAGCTGCGTCGATCTGTGTTATCAGATTTGCGCTAGCTTAAAAATGCACCGAGATATCAACTGATATAAGTTCACACTTATATCCTCGATTTTCACCCTGAAGAATTGATTTTTTCGTTGAATAACATTGTCTATCGTCTTTGCCTTGAAAAATGGAATCTAAAAACATCTACTTTTTGCTAAATTATTTTGAAATTTTTCGAAAAAATTTTTGTCAAAATGTTTTTGGAAGCAATGTTGAGTGTACATGGAAACTCAACATACACTAATGCATCATTTTTCAAACGATCATAACTAATTTTTGTATCAAGCGTTTCTCGATGTAGTATAGTGCATTCGATGCGGATTTTTAAGCTGCGTCGATCTGTGTTATCAGATTTGCGCTAGCTTAAAAATGCACCGAGATATCAACTGATATAAGTTCACACTTATATCCTCGATTTTCACCCTGAAGAATTGATTTTTTCGTTGAATAACATTGTCTATCGTCTTTGCCTTGAAAAATGGAATCTAAAAACATCTACTTTTTGCTAAATTATTTTGAAATTTTTCGAAAAAATTTTTGTCAAAATGTTTTTGGAAGCAATGTTGAGTGTACATGGAAACTCAACATACACTAATGCATCATTTTTCAAACGATCATAACTAATTTTTGTATCAAGCGTTTCTTAATGTAGTATAGTGCATTCGATGCGGATTTTTAAGCTGCGTCGATCTGTGTTATCAGATTTGCGCTAGCTTAAAAATGCACCGAGATATCAACTGATATAAGTTCACACTTATATCCTCGATTTTCACCCTGAAGAATTAATTTTTTCGTTGAATAACATTGTCCATCGTCTTTGATTTGAAAAATGGAATCTAAAAACATCTACTTTTTGCTAAATTATTTTGAAATTTTTCGAAAAAATTTTTGTCAAAATGTTTTTGGAAGCAATGTTGAGTGTACATGGAAACTCAACATACACTAATGCATCATTTTTCAAACAATCATAACTAATTTTTGTATCAAACGTTTCTCAATGTAGTATAGTGCATTCGATGCGGATTTTTAAGCTGCGTCGATCTGTGTTATCAGATTTGCGCTAGCTTAAAAATGCACCGAGATATCAACTGATATAAGTTCACACTTATATCCTCGATTTTCACCCTGAAGAATTGATTTTTTCGTTGAATAACATTGTCTATCGTCTTTGCCTTGAAAAATGGAATCTAAAAACATCTACTTTTTGCTAAATTATTTTGAAATTTTTCGAAAAAATTTTTGTCAAAATGTTTTTGGAAGCAATGTTGAGTGTACATGGAAACTCAACATACACTAATGCATCATTTTTCAAACGATCATAACTAATTTTTGTATCAAGCGTTTCTCGATGTAGTATAGTGCATTCGATGCGGATTTTTAAGCTGCGTCGATCTGTGTTATCAGATTTGCGCTAGCTTAAAAATGCACCGAGATATCAACTGATATAAGTTCACACTTATATCCTCGATTTTCACCCTGAAGAATTGATTTTTTCGTTGAATAACATTGTCTATCGTCTTTGCCTTGAAAAATGGAATCTAAAAACATCTACTTTTTGCTAAATTATTTTGAAATTTTTCGAAAAAATTTTTGTCAAAATGTTTTTGGAAGCAATGTTGAGTGTACATGGAAACTCAACATACACTAATGCATCATTTTTCAAACGATCATAACTAATTTTTGTATCAAGCGTTTCTCGATGTAGTATAGTGCATTCGATGCGGATTTTTAAGCTGCGTCGATCTGTGTTATCAGATTTGCGCTAGCTTAAAAATGCACCGAGATATCAACTGATATAAGTTCACACTTATATCCTCGATTTTCACCCTGAAGAATTGATTTTTTCGTTGAATAACATTGTCTATCGTCTTTGCCTTGAAAAATGGAATCTAAAAACATCTACTTTTTGCTAAATTATTTTGAAATTTTTCGAAAAAATTTTTGTCAAAATGTTTTTGGAAGCAATGTTGAGTGTACATGGAAACTCAACATACACTAATGCATCATTTTTCAAACGATCATAACTAATTTTTGTATTAAGCGTTTCTCAATGTAGTATAGTGCATTCGATGCGGATTTTTAAGCTGCGTCGATCTGTGTTATCAGATTTGCGCTAGCTTAAAAATGCACCGAGATATCAACTGATATAAGTTCACACTTATATCCTCGATTTTCACCCTGAAGAATTGATTTTTTCGTTGAATAACATTGTCTATCGTCTTTGCCTTGAAAAATGGAATCTAAAAACATCTACTTTTTGCTAAATTATTTTGAAATTTTTCGAAAAAATTTTTGTCAAAATGTTTTTGGAAGCAATGTTGAGTGTACATGGAAACTCAACATACACTAATGCATCATTTTTCAAACGATCATAACTAATTTTTGTATTAAGCGTTTCTCAATGTAGTATAGTGCATTCGATGCGGATTTTTAAGCTGCGTCGATCTGTGTTATCAGATTTGCGCTAGCTTAAAAATGCACCGAGATATCAACTGATATAAGTTCACACTTATATCCTCGATTTTCACCCTGAAGAATTGATTTTTTCGTTGAATAACATTGTCCATCGTCTTTGCCTTGAAAAATGGAATCTAAAAACATCTACTTTTTGCTAAATTATTTTGAAATTTTTCGAAAGAATTTTTGTCAAAATGTTTTTGGAAGCAATGTTGAGTGTACATGGAAACTCAACATACACTAATGCATCATTTTTCAAACAATCATAACTAATTTTTGTATCAAACGTTTCTCAATGTAGTATAGTGCATTCGATGCGGATTTTTAAGCTGCGTCGATCTATGTTATCAGATTTGCGCTAGCTTAAAAATGCACCGAGATATCAACTGATATAAGTTCACACTTATATCCTCGATTTTCACCCTGAAGAATTAATTTTTTCGTTGAATAACATTGTCCATCGTCTTTGCCTTGAAAAATGGAATCTAAAAACATCTACTTTTTGCTAAATTATTTTGAAATTTTTCGAAAAAATTTTTGTCAAAATGTTTTTGGAAGCAATGTTGAGTGTACATGAAAACTCAACATACACTAATGCATCATTTTTCAAACAATCATAACTAATTTTTGTATCAAACGTTTCTCAATGTAGTATAGTGCATTCGATGCGGATTTTTAAGCTGCGTCGATCTGTGTTATCAGATTTGCGCTAGCTTAAAAATGCACCGAGATATCAACTGATATAAGTTCACACTTATATCCTCGATTTTCACCCTGAAGAATTAATTTTTTCGTTGAATAACATTGTCCATCGTCTTTGCCTTGAAAAATGGAATCTAAAAACATCTACTTTTTGCTAAATTATTTTGAAATTTTTCGAAAAAATTTTTGTCAAAATGTTTTTGGAAGCAATGTTGAGTGTACATGGAAACTCAACATACACTAATGCATCATTTTTCAAACAATCATAACTAATTTGTGTATTAAGCGTTTCTCAATGTAGTATAGTGCATTCGATGCGGATTTTTAAGCTGCGTCGACCTGTGTTATCAGATTTGCGCTAGCTTAAAAATGCACCGAGATATCAACTGATATAAGTTCACACTTATATCCTCGATTTTCACCCTGAAGAATTAATTTTTTCGTTGAATAACATTGTCCATCGTCTTTGCCTTGAAAAATGGAATCTATAAACATCTACTTTTTGCTAAATTATTTTGAAATTTTTCGAAAAAATTTTTGTCAAAATGTTTTTGGAAGCAATGTTGAGTGTACATGGAAACTCAACATACACTAATGCATCATTTTTCAAACGATCATAACTAATTTTTGTATCAAACGTTTCTCAATGTAGTATAGTGCATTCGATGCGGATTTTTAAGCTGCGTCGATCTGTGTTATCAGATTTGCGCTAGCTTAAAAATGCACCGAGATATCAACTGATATAAGTTCACACTTATATCCTCGATTTTCACCCTGAAGAATTAATTTTTTCGTTGAATAACATTGTCCATCGTCTTTGCCTTGAAAAATGGAATCTAAAAACATCTACTTTTTGCTAAATTATTTTGAAATTTTTCGAAAAAATTTTTGTCAAAATGTTTTTGGAAGCAATGTTGAGTGTACATGGAAACTCAACATACACTAATGCATCATTTTTCAAACAATCATAACTAATTTGTGTATTAAGCGTTTCTCAATGTAGTATAGTGCATTCGATGCGGATTTTTAAGCTGCGTCGATCTGTGTTATCAGATTTGCGCTAGCTTAAAAATGCACCGAGATATCAACTGATATAAGTTCACACTTATATCCTCGATTTTCACCCTGAAGAATTAATTTTTTCGTTGAATAACATTGTCCATCGTCTTTGCCTTGAAAAATGGAATCTATAAACATCTACTTTTTGCTAAATTATTTTGAAATTTTTCGAAAAAATTTTTGTCAAAATGTTTTTGGAAGCAATGTTGAGTGTACATGGAAACTCAACATACACTAATGCATCATTTTTCAAACGATCATAACTAATTTTTGTATCAAACGTTTCTCAATGTAGTATAGTGCATTCGATGCGGATTTTTAAGCTGCGTCGATCTGTGTTATCAGATTTGCGCTAGCTTAAAAATGCACCGAGATATCAACTGATATAAGTTCACACTTATATCCTCGATTTTCACCCTGAAGAATTGATTGTTTTGTTGAATAACATTGTCTATCGTCTTTGCCTTGAAAAATGGAATCTAAAAACATCTACTTTTTGCTAAATTATTTTGAAATTTTTCGAAAAAATTTTTGTCAAAATGTTTTTGGAAGCAATGTTGAGTGTACATGGAAACTCAACATACACTAATGCATCATTTTTCAAACGATCATAACTAATTTTTGTATCAAGCGTTTCTCAATGTAGTATAGTGCATTCGATGCGGATTTTTAAGCTGCGTCGATCTGTGTTATCAGATTTGCGCTAGCTTAAAAATGCACCGAGATATCAACTGATATAAGTTCACACTTATATCCTCGATTTTCACCCTGAAGAATTAATTTTTTCGTTGAATAACATTGTCAATCGTCTTTGCCTTGAAAAATGAAATCTAAAAACATCTACTTTTTGCTAAATTATTTTGAAATTTTTCGAAAAAATTTTTGTCAAAATGTTTTTGGAAGCAATGTTGAGTGTACATGGAAACTCAACATACACTAATGCATCATTTTTCAAACGATCATAACTAATTTTTGTATCAAGCGTTTCTCGATGTAGTATAGTGCATTCGATGCGGATTTTTAAGCTGCGTCGATCTGTGTTATCAGATTTGCGCTAGCTTAAAAATGCACCGAGATATCAACTGATATAAGTTCACACTTATATCCTCGATTTTCACCCTGAAGAATTGATTGTTTTGTTGAATAACATTGTCTATCGTCTTTGCCTTGAAAAATGGAATCTAAAAACATCTACTTTTTGCTAAATTATTTTGAAATTTTTCGAAAAAATTTTTGTCAAAATGTTTTTGGAAGCAATGTTGAGTGTACATGGAAACTCAACATACACTAATGCATCATTTTTCAAACGATCATAACTAATTTTTGTATCAAGCGTTTCTCAATGTAGTATAGTGCATTCGATGCGGATTTTTAAGCTGCGTCGATCTGTGTTATCAGATTTGCGCTAGCTTAAAAATGCACCGAGATATCAACTGATATAAGTTCACACTTATATCCTCGATTTTCACCCTGAAGAATTAATTTTTTCGTTGAATAACATTGTCCATCGTCTTTGCCTTGAAAAATGGAATCTATAAACATCTACTTTTTGCTAAATTATTTTGAAATTTTTCGAAAAAATTTTTGTCAAAATGTTTTTGGAAGCAATGTTGAGTGTACATGGAAACTCAACATACACTAATGCATCATTTCTCAAACGATCATGACTAATTTTTGTATCAAACGTTTCTCAATGTAGTATAGTGCATTCGATGCGGATTTTTAAGCTGCGTCGATCTGTGTTATCAGATTTGCGCTAGCTTAAAAATGCACCGAGATATCAACTGATATAAGTTCACACTTATATCCTCGATTTTCACCCTGAAGAATTGATTGTTTTGTTGAATAACATTGTCTATCGTCTTTGCCTTGAAAAATGGAATCTAAAAACATCTACTTTTTGCTAAATTATTTTGAAATTTTTCGAAAAAATTTTTGTCAAAATGTTTTTGGAAGCAATGTTGAGTGTACATGGAAACTCAACATACACTAATGCATCATTTTTCAAACGATCATAACTAATTTTTGTATCAAGCGTTCCTCAATGTAGTATAGTGCATTCGATGCGGATTTTTAAGCTGCGTCGATCTGTGTTATCAGATTTGCGCTAGCTTAAAAATGCACCGAGATATCAACTGATATAAGTTCACACTTATATCCTCGATTTTCACCCTGAAGAATTAATTTTTTCGTTGAATAACATTGTCAATCGTCTTTGCCTTGAAAAATGAAATCTAATAACATCTACTTTTTGCTAAATTATTTTGAAATTTTTCGAAAAAATTTTTGTCAAAATGTTTTTGGAAGCAATGTTGAGTGTACATGGAAACTCAACATACACTAATGCATCATTTTTCAAACGATCATAACTAATTTTTGTATCAAGCGTTTCTCGATGTAGTATAGTGCATTCGATGCGGATTTTTAAGCTGCGTCGATCTGTGTTATCAGATTTGCGCTAGCTTAAAAATGCACCGAGATATCAACTGATATAAGTTCACACTTATATCCTCGATTTTCACCCTGAAGAATTGATTTTTTCGTTGAATAACATTGTCTATCGTCTTTGCCTTGAAAAATGGAATCTAAAAACATCTACTTTTTGCTAAATTATTTTGAAATTTTTCGAAAAAATTTTTGTCAAAATGTTTTTGGAAGCAATGTTGAGTGTACATGGAAACTCAACATACACTAATGCATCATTTTTCAAACGATCATAACTAATTTTTGTATCAAGCGTTTCTCAATGTAGTATAGTGCATTCGATGCGGATTTTTAAGCTGCGTCGATCTGTGTTATCAGATTTGCGCTAGCTTAAAAATGCACCGAGATATCAACTGATATAAGTTCACACTTATATCCTCGATTTTCACCCTGAAGAATTGATTGTTTTGTTGAATAACATTGTCTATCGTCTTTGCCTTGAAAAATGGAATCTAAAAACATCTACTTTTTGCTAAATTATTTTGAAATTTTTCGAAAAAATTTTTGTCAAAATGTTTTTGGAAGCAATGTTGAGTGTACATGGAAACTCAACATACACTAATGCATCATTTTTCAAACGATCATAACTAATTTTTGTATCAAGCGTTTCTCAATGTAGTATAGTGCATTCGATGCGGATTTTTAAGCTGCGTCGATCTGTGTTATCAGATTTGCGCTAGCTTAAAAATGCACCGAGATATCAACTGATATAAGTTCACACTTATATCCTCGATTTTCACCCTGAAGAATTAATTTTTTCGTTGAATAACATTGTCCATCGTCTTTGCCTGGAAAAATGGAATCTAAAAACATCTACTTTTTGCTAAATTATTTTGAAATTTTTCGAAAAAATTTTTGTCAAAATGTTTTTGGAAGCAATGTTGAGTGTACATGGAAACTCAACATACACTAATGCATCATTTTTCAAACAATCATAACTAATTTGTGTATTAAGCGTTTCTCAATGTAGTATAGTGCATTCGATGCGGATTTTTGAGCTGCGTCGATCTGTGTTATCAGATTTGCGCTAGCTTAAAAATGCACCGAGATATCAACTGATATAAGTTCACACTTATATCCTCGATTTTCACCCTGAAGAATTGATTTTTTCGTTGAATAACATTGTCTATCGTCTTTGCCTTGAAAAATGGAATCCAAAAACATCTACTTTTTGCTAAATTATTTTGAAATTTTTCGAAAAAATTTTTGTCAAAATGTTTTTGGAAGCAATGTTGAGTGTACATGGAAACTCAACATACACTAATGCATCATTTTTCAAACAATCATAACTAATTTGTGTATTAAGCGTTTCTCAATGTAGTATAGTGCATTTGATGCGGATTTTTAAGCTGCGTCGATCTGTGTTATCAGATTTGCGCTAGTTTAAAAATGCACCGAGATATCAACTGCTATAAGTTCACACTTATATCCTCGATTTTCACCCTGAAGAATTAATTTTTTCGTTGAATAACATTGTCCATCGTCTTTGCCTGGAAAAATGGAATCTAAAAACATCTACTTTTTGCTAAATTATTTTGAAATTTTTCGAAAAAATTTTTGTCAAAATGTTTTTGGAAGCAATGTTGAGTGTACATGGAAACTCAACATACACTAATGCATCATTTTTCAAACAATCATAACTAATTTGTGTATTAAGCGTTTTTCAATGTAGTATAGTGCATTCGATGCGGATTTTTAAGCTGCGTCGATCTGTGTTATCAGATTTGCGCTAGCTTAAAAATGCACCGAGATATCAACTGCTATAAGTTCACACTTATATCCTCGATTTTCACCCTGAAGAATTAATTTTTTCGTTGAATAACATTGTCCATCGTCTTTGCCTTGAAAAAAGGAATCTAAAAACATCTACTTTTTGCTAAATTATTTTGAAATTTTTGGAAAAAATTTTTGTCAAAATGTTTTTGGAAGCAATGTTGAGTGTACATGGAAACTCAACATACACTAATGCATCATTTTTCAAACGATCATAACTAATTTTTGTATTAAGCGTTTCTCAATGTAGTATAGTGCATTCGATGCGGATTTTTAAGCTGCGTCGATCTGTGTTATCAGATTTGCGCTAGCTTAAAAATGCACCGAGATATCAACTGATATAAGTTCACACTTATATCCTCGATTTTCACCCTGAAGAATTAATTTTTTCGTTGAATAGCATTGTCCATCGTCTTTGCCTTGAAAAAAGAAATCTAAAAACATCTACTTTTTGCTAAATTATTTTGAAATTTTTCGAAAAAATTTTTGTCAAAATGTTTTTGGAAGCAATGTTGAGTGTACATGGAAACTCAACATACACTAATGCATCATTTTTCAAGCAATCATAACTAATTTGTGTATTAAGCGTTTCTCAATGTAGTATAGTGCATTCGATGCGGATTTTTGAGCTGCGTCGATCTGTGTTATCAGATTTGCGCTAGCTTAAAAATGCACCGAGATATCAACTGATATAAGTTCACACTTATATCCTCGATTTTCACCCTGAAGAATTGATTTTTTCGTTGAATAACATTGTCTATCGTCTTTGCCTTGAAAAATGGAATCCAAAAACATCTACTTTTTGCTAAATTATTTTGAAATTTTTCGAAAAAATTTTTGTCAAAATGTTTTTGGAAGCAATGTTGAGTGTACATGGAAACTCAACATACACTAATGCATCATTTTTCAAACAATCATAACTAATTTGTGTATTAAGCGTTTCTCAATGTAGTATAGTGCATTTGATGCGGATTTTTAAGCTGCGTCGATCTGTGTTATCAGATTTGCGCTAGCTTAAAAATGCACCGAGATATCAACTGCTATAAGTTCACACTTATATCCTCGATTTTCACCCTGAAGAATTAATTTTTTCGTTGAATAACATTGTCCATCGTCTTTGCCTGGAAAAATGGAATCTAAAAACATCTACTTTTTGCTAAATTATTTTGAAATTTTTCGAAAAAATTTTTGTCAAAATGTTTTTGGAAGCAATGTTGAGTGTACATGGAAACTCAACATACACTAATGCATCATTTTTCAAACAATCATAACTAATTTGTGTATTAAGCGTTTTTCAATGTAGTATAGTGCATTCGATGCGGATTTTTAAGCTGCGTCGATCTGTGTTATCAGATTTGCGCTAGCTTAAAAATGCACCGAGATATCAACTGCTATAAGTTCACACTTATATCCTCGATTTTCACCCTGAAGAATTAATTTTTTCGTTGAATAACATTGTCCATCGTTTTTGCCTTGAAAAAAGGAATCTAAAAACATCTACTTTTTGCTAAATTATTTTGAAATTTTTGGAAAAAATTTTTGTCAAAATGTTTTTGGAAGCAATGTTGAGTGTACATGGAAACTCAACATACACTAATGCATCATTTTTCAAACGATCATAACTAATTTTTGTATTAAGCGTTTCTCAATGTAGTATAGTGCATTCGATGCGGATTTTTAAGCTGCGTCGATCTGTGTTATCAGATTTGCGCTAGCTTAAAAATGCACCGAGATATCAACTGATATAAGTTCACACTTATATCCTCGATTTTCACCCTGAAGAATTAATTTTTTCGTTGAATAGCATTGTCCATCGTCTTTGCCTTGAAAAAAGAAATCTAAAAACATCTACTTTTTGCTAAATTATTCTGAAATTTTTCGAAAAAATTTTTGTCAAAATGTTTTTGGAAGCAATGTTGAGTGTACATGGAAACTCAACATACACTAATGCATCATTTTTCAAACGATCATAACTAATTTTTGTATCAAGCGTTTCTCAATGTAGTATAGTGCATTCGATGCGGATTTTTAAGCTGCGTCGATCTGTGTTATCAGATTTGCGCTAGCTTAAAAATGCACCGAGATATCAACTGATATAAGTTCACACTTATATCCTCGATTTTCACCCTGAAGAATTAATTTTTTCGTTGAATAACATTGTCCATCGTCTTTGCCTTGAAAAATGGAATCTAAAAACATCTACTTTTTGCTAAATTATTTTGAAATTTTTGGAAAAAATTTTTGTCAAAATGTTTTTGGAAGCAATGTTGAGTGTACATGGAAACTCAACATACACTAATGCATCATTTTTCAAACGATCATAACTAATTTTTGTATCAAACGTTTCTCAATGTAGTATAGTGCATTCGATGCGGATTTTTAAGCTGCGTCGATCTGTGTTATCAGATTTGCGCTAGCTTAAAAATGCACCGAGATATCAACTGATATAAGTTCACACTTATATCCTCGATTTTCACCCTGAAGAATTGATTTTTTCGTTGAATAACATTGTCTATCGTCTTTGCCTTGAAAAATGGAATCTAAAAACATCTAATTTTTGCTAAATTATTTTGAAATTTTTCGAAAAAATTTTTGTCAAAATGTTTTTGGAAGCAATGTTGAGTGTACATGGAAACTCAACATACACTAATGCATCATTTTTCAAACAATCATAACTAACTTGTGTATTAAGCGTTTCTCAATGTAGTATAGTGCATTCGATGCGGATTTTTAAGCTGCGTCGATCTGTGTTATCAGATTTGCGCTAGCTTAAAAATGCACCGAGATATCAACTGATATAAGTTCACACTTATATCCTCGATTTTCACCCTGAAGAATTGATTTTTTCGTTGAATAACATTGTCTATCGTCTTTGCCTTGAAAAATGGAATCTAAAAACATCTACTTTTTGCTAAATTATTTTGAAATTTTTCGAAAAAATTTTTGTCAAAATGTTTTTGGAAGCAATGTTGAGTGTACATGGAAACTCAACATACACTAATGCATCATTTTTCAAACAATCATAACTAATTTGTGTATTAAGCGTTTCTCAATGTAGTATAGTGCATTCGATGCGGATTTTTAAGCTGCGTCGATCTGTGTTATCAGATTTGCGCTAGCTTAAAAATGCACCGAGATATCAACTGCTATAAGTTCACACTTATATCCTCGATTTTCACCCTGAAGAATTAATTTTTTCGTTGAATGACATTGTCCATCGTCTTTGCCTTGAAAAATGGAATCTAAAAACATCTACTTTTTGCTAAATTATTTTGAAATTTTTCGAAAAAATTTTTGTCAAAATGTTTTTGGAAGCAATGTTGAGTGTACATGGAAACTCAACATACACTAATGCATCATTTTTCAAACAATCATAACTAATTTGTGTATTAAGCGTTTTTCAATGTAGTATAGTGCATTCGATGCGGATTTTTAAGCTGCGTCGATCTGTGTTATCAGATTTGCGCTAGCTTAAAAATGCACCGAGATATCAACTGCTATAAGTTCACACTTATATCCTCGATTTTCACCCTGAAGAATTAATTTTTTCGTTGAATAACATTGTCTATCGTCTTTGCCTTGAAAAATGGATTTTAAATTATCTAATTTTTGCTAAATTATTTTGAAATTTTTCGAAAAAATTTTTGTCAAAATGTTTTTGGAAGCAATGTTGAGTGTACATGGAAACTCAACATACACTAATGCATCATTTTTCAAACAATCATAACTAACTTGTGTATTAAGCGTTTCTCAATGTAGTATAGTGCATTCGATGCGGATTTTTAAGCTGCGTCGATCTGTGTTATCAGATTTGCGCTAGCTTAAAAATGCACCGAGATATCAACTGATATAAGTTCACACTTATATCCTCGATTTTCACCCTGAAGAATTAATTTTTTCGTTGAATAACATTGTCCATCGTCTTTGCCTTGAAAAATGGAATCTAAAAACATCTACTTTTTGCTAAATTATTTTGAAATTTTTGGAAAAAATTTTTGTCAAAATGTTTTTGGAAGCAATGTTGAGTGTACATGGAAACTCAACATACACTAATGCATCATTTTTCAAACGATCATAACTAATTTTTGTATCAAACGTTTCTCAATGTAGTATAGTGCATCCGATGCGGATTTTTAAGCTGCGTCGATCTGTGTTATCAGATTTGCGCTAGCTTAAAAATGCACCGAGATATCAACTGATATAAGTTCACACTTATATCCTCGATTTTCACCCTGAAGAATTGATTTTTTCGTTGAATAACATTGTCTATCGTCTTTGCCTTGAAAAATGGAATCTAAAAACATCTAATTTTTGCTAAATTATTTTGAAATTTTTCGAAAAAATTTTTGTCAAAATGTTTTTGGAAGCAATGTTGAGTGTACATGGAAACTCAACATACACTAATGCATCATTTTTCAAACAATCATAACTAACTTGTGTATTAAGCGTTTCTCAATGTAGTATAGTGCATTCGATGCGGATTTTTAAGCTGCGTCGATCTGTGTTATCAGATTTGCGCTAGCTTAAAAATGCACCGAGATATCAACTGATATAAGTTCACACTTATATCCTCGATTTTCACCCTGAAGAATTAATTTTTTCGTTGAATAACATTGTCCATCGTCTTTGCCTGGAAAAATGGAATCTAAAAACATCTACTTTTTGCTAAATTATTTTGAAATTTTTGGAAAAACTTTTGGTCAAAATGTTTTTGGAAGCAATGTTGAGTGTACATGGAAACTCAACATACACTAATGCATCATTTTTCAAACGATCATAACTAATTTTTGTATTAAGCGTTTCTCAATGTAGTATAGTGCATTCGATGCGGATTTTTAAGCTGCGTCGATCTGTGTTATCAGATTTGCGCTAGCTTAAAAATGCACCGAGATATCAACTGATATAAGTTCACACTTATATCCTCGATTTTCACCCTGAAGAATTAATTTTTTCGTTGAATAACATTGTCTATCGTCTTTGCCTTGAAAAATGGAATCTAAAAACATCTACTTTTTGCTAAATTATTTTGAAATTTTTCGAAAAAATTTTTGTCAAAATGTTTTTGGAAGCAATGTTGAGTGTACATGGAAACTCAACATACACTAATGCATCATTTTTCAAACGATCATAACTAATTTTTTTATCAAGCGTTTCTCAATGTAGTATAGTGCATTCGATGCGGATTTTTAAGCTGCGTCGATCTGTGTTATCAGATTTGCGCTAGCTTAAAAATGCACCGAGATATCAACTGATATAAGTTCACACTTATATCCTCGATTTTCACCCTGAAGAATTAATTTTTTCGTTGAATAGCATTGTCCATCGTCTTTGCCTTGAAAAAAGAAATCTAAAAACATCTACTTTTTGCTAAATTATTCTGAAATTTTTCGAAAAAATTTTTGTCAAAATGTTTTTGGAAGCAATGTTGAGTGTACATGGAAACTCAACATACACTAATGCATCATTTTTCAAACGATCATAACTAATTTTTGTATCAAGCGTTTCTCAATGTAGTATAGTGCATTCGATGCGGATTTTTAAGCTGCGTCGATCTGTGTTATCAGATTTGCGCTAGCTTAAAAATGCACCGAGATATCAACTGATATAAGTTCACACTTATATCCTCGATTTTCACCCTGAAGAATTAATTTTTTCGTTGAATAGCATTGTCCATCGTCTTTGCCTTGAAAAAAGAAATCTAAAAACATCTACTTTTTGCTAAATTATTCTGAAATTTTTCGAAAAAATTTTTGTCAAAATGTTTTTGGAAGCAATGTTGAGTGTACATGGAAACTCAACATACACTAATGCATCATTTTTCAAACGATCATAACTAATTTTTGTATTAAGCGTTTCTCAATGTAGTATAGTGCATTCGATGCGGATTTTTAAGCTGCGTCGATCTGTGTTATCAGATTTGCGCTAGCTTAAAAATGCACCGAGATATCAACTGATATAAGTTCACACTTATATCCTCGATTTTCACCCTGAAGAATTAATTTTTTCGTTGAATAACATTGTCTATCGTCTTTGCCTTGAAAAATGGAATCTAAAAACATCTACTTTTTGCTAAATTATTTTGAAATTTTTCGAAAAAATTTTTGTCAAAATGTTTTTGGAAGCAATGTTGAGTGTACATGGAAACTCAACATACACTAATGCATCATTTTTCAAACGATCATAACTAATTTTTTTATCAAGCGTTTCTCAATGTAGTATAGTGCATTCGATGCGGATTTTTAAGCTGCGTCGATCTGTGTTATCAGATTTGCGCTAGCTTAAAAATGCACCGAGATATCAACTGATATAAGTTCACACTTATATCCTCGATTTTCACCCTGAAGAATTAATTTTTTCGTTGAATAACATTGTCTATCGTCTTTGCCTTGAAAAATGGAATCTAAAAACATCTACTTTTTGCTAAATTATTTTGAAATTTTTCGAAAAAATTTTTGTCAAAATGTTTTTGGAAGCAATGTTGAGTGTACATGGAAACTCAACATACACTAATGCATCATTTTTCAAACGATCATAACTAATTTTTTTATCAAGCGTTTCTCAATGTAGTATAGTGCATTCGATGCGGATTTTTGAGCTGCGTCGATCTGTGTTATCAGATTTGCGCTAGCTTAAAAATGCACCGAGATATCAACTGATATAAGTTCACACTTATATCCTCGATTTTCACCCTGAAGAATTAATTTTTTCGTTGAATAGCATTGTCCATCGTCTTTGCCTTGAAAAAAGAAATCTAAAAACATCTACTTTTTGCTAAATTATTCTGAAATTTTTCGAAAAAATTTTTGTCAAAATGTTTTTGGAAGCAATGTTGAGTGTACATGGAAACTCAACATACACTAATGCATCATTTTTCAAACGATCATAACTAATTTTTGTATCAAGCGTTTCTCAATGTAGTATAGTGCATTCGATGCGGATTTTTAAGCTGCGTCGATCTGTGTTATCAGATTTGCGCTAGCTTAAAAATGCACCGAGATATCAACTGATATAAGTTCACACTTATATCCTCGATTTTCACCCTGAAGAATTAATTTTTTCGTTGAATAACATTGTCCATCGTCTTTGCCTGGAAAAATGGAATCTAAAAACATCTACTTTTTGCTAAATTATTTTGAAATTTTTCGAAAAAATTTTTGTCAAAATGTTTTTGGAAGCAATGTTGAGTGTACATGGAAACTCAACATACACTAATGCATCATTTTTCAAACAATCATAACTAATTTGTGTATTAAGCGTTTTTCAATGTAGTATAGTGCATTCGATGCGGATTTTTAAGCTGCGTCGATCTGTGTTATCAGATTTGCGCTAGCTTAAAAATGCACCGAGATATCAACTGATATAAGTTCACACTTATATCCTCGATTTTCACCCTGAAGAATTGATTTTTTCGTTGAATAACATTGTCCATCGTCTTTGCCTTGAAAAATGGAATCTAAAAACATCTACTTTTTGCTAAATTATTTTGAAATTTTTCGAAAAAATTTTTGTCAAAATGTTTTTGGAAGCAATGTTGAGTGTACATGGAAACTCAACATACACTAATGCATCATTTTTCAAACGATCATAACTAATTTTTGTATTAAGCGTTTCTCAATGTAGTATAGTGCATTCGAATCGGATTTTTAAGCTGCGTCGATTTGTGTTATCAGATTTGCGCTAGCTTAAAAATGCCCCGAGATATCAACTGATATAAGTTCACACTTATATCCTCGATTTTCACCCTGAAGAATTGATTTTTTCGTTGAATAACATTGTCCATCGTCTTTGCCTTGAAAAATGGAATCTAAAAACATCTACTTTTTGCTAAATTATTTTGAAATTTTTCGAAAAAATTTTTGTCAAAATGTTTTTGGAAGCAATGTTGAGTGTACATGGAAACTCAACATACACTAATGCATCATTTTTCAAACGATCATAACTAATTTTTGTATCAAGCGTTTCTCGATGTAGTATAGTGCATTCGATGCGGATTTTTAAGCTGCGTCGATCTGTGTTATCAGATTTGCGCTAGCTTAAAAATGCACCGAGATATCAACTGATATAAGTTCACACTTATATCCTCGATTTTCACCCTGAAGAATTAATTTTTTCGTTGAATAACATTGTCCATCGTCTTTGCCTGGAAAAATGGATTCTAAAAACATCTACTTTTTGCTAAATTATTTTGAAATTTTTCGAAAAAATTTTTGTCAAAATGTTTTTGGAAGCAATGTTGAGTGTACATGGAAACTCAACATACACTAATGCATCATTTTTCAAACAATCATAACTAATTTGTGTATTAAGCGTTTTTCAATGTAGTATAGTGCATTCGATGCGGATTTTTAAGCTACGTCGATCTGTGTTATCAGATTTGCGCTAGCTTAAAAATGCACCGAGATATCAACTGATATAAGTTCACACTTATATCCTCGATTTTCACCCTGAAGAATTGATTTTTTCGTTGAATAACATTGTCCATCGTCTTTGCCTTGAAAAATGGAATCTAAAAACATCTACTTTTTGCTAAATTATTTTGAAATTTTTCGAAAAAATTTTTGTCAAAATGTTTTTGGAAGCAATGTTGAGTGTACATGGAAACTCAACATACACTAATGCATCATTTTTCAAACAATCATAACTAATTTTTGTATTAAGCGTTTCTCAATGTAGTATAGTGCATTCGAATCGGATTTTTAAGCTGCGTCGATTTGTGTTATCAGATTTGCGCTAGCTTAAAAATGCCCCGAGATATCAACTGATATAAGTTCACACTTATATCCTCGATTTTCACCCTGAAGAATTGATTTTTTCGTTGAATAACATTGTCCATCGTCTTTGCCTTGAAAAATGGAATCTAAAAACATCTACTTTTTGCTAAATTATTTTGAAATTTTTCGAAAAAATTTTTGTCAAAATGTTTTTGGAAGCAATGTTGAGTGTACATGGAAACTCAACATACACTAATGCATCATTTTTCAAACGATCATAACTAATTTTTGTATCAAGCGTTTCTCGATGTAGTATAGTGCATTCGATGCGGATTTTTAAGCTGCGTCGATCTGTGTTATCAGATTTGCGCTAGCTTAAAAATGCACCGAGATATCAACTGATATAAGTTCACACTTATATCCTCGATTTTCACCCTGAAGAATTGATTTTTTCGTTGAATAACATTGTCTATCGTCTTTGCCTTGAAAAATGGAATCTAAAAACATCTACTTTTTGCTAAATTATTTTGAAATTTTTCGAAAAAATTTTTGTCAAAATGTTTTTGGAAGCAATGTTGAGTGTACATGGAAACTCAACATACACTAATGCATCATTTTTCAAACGATCATAACTAATTTTTGTATCAAGCGTTTCTCGATGTAGTATAGTGCATTCGATGCGGATTTTTAAGCTGCGTCGATCTGTGTTATCAGATTTGCGCTAGCTTAAAAATGCACCGAGATATCAACTGATATAAGTTCACACTTATATCCTCGATTTTCACCCTGAAGAATTGATTTTTTCGTTGAATAACATTGTCTATCGTCTTTGCCTTGAAAAATGGAATCTAAAAACATCTACTTTTTGCTAAATTATTTTGAAATTTTTCGAAAAAAGTTTTGTCAAAATGTTTTTGGAAGCAATGTTGAGTGTACATGGAAACTGAACATACACTAATGCATCATTTTTCAAACGATCATAACTAATTTTTGTATCAAGCGTTTCTCAATGTAGTATAGTGCATTCGATGCGGATTTTTAAGCTACGTCGATCTGTGTTATCAGATTTGCGCTAGCTTAAAAATGCACCGAGATATCAACTGATATAAGTTCACACTTATATCCTCGATTTTCACCCTGAAGAATTGATTTTTTCGTTGAATAACATTGTCTATCGTCTTTGCCTTGAAAAATGGAATCTAAAAACATCTACTTTTTGCTAAATTATTTTGAAATTTTTCGAAAAAATTTTTGTCAAAATGTTTTTGGAAGCAATGTTGAGTGTACATGGAAACTCAACATACACTAATGCATCATTTTTCAAACGATCATAACTAATTTTTGTATTAAGCGTTTCTCAATGTAGTATAGTGCATTCGATGCGGATTTTTAAGCTACGTCGATCTGTGTTATCAGATTTGCGCTAGCTTAAAAATGCACCGAGATATCAACTGATATAAGTTCACACTTATATCCTCGATTTTCACCCTGAAGAATTGATTTTTTCGTTGAATAACATTGTCTATCGTCTTTGCCTTGAAAAATGGAATCTAAAAACATCTACTTTTTGCTAAATTATTTTGAAATTTTTCGAAAAAATTTTTGTCAAAATGTTTTTGGAAGCAATGTTGAGTGTACATGGAAACTCAACATACACTAATGCATCATTTTTCAAACGATCATAACTAATTTTTGTATTAAGCGTTTCTCAATGTAGTATAGTGCATTCGATGCGGATTTTTAAGCTGCGTCGATCTGTGTTATCAGATTTGCGCTAGCTTAAAAATGCACCGAGATATCAACTGATATAAGTTCACACTTATATCCTCGATTTTCACCCTGAAGAATTGATTTTTTCGTTGAATAACATTGTCTATCGTCTTTGCCTTGAAAAATGGAATCTAAAAACATCTACTTTTTGCTAAATTATTTTGAAATTTTTCGAAAAAATTTTTGTCAAAATGTTTTTGGAAGCAATGTTGAGTGTACATGGAAACTCAACATACACTAATGCATCATTTTTCAAACAATCATAACTAATTTTTGTATTAAGCGTTTCTCAATGTAGTATAGTGCATTCGAATCGGATTTTTAAGCTGCGTCGATTTGTGTTATCAGATTTGCGCTAGCTTAAAAATGCACCGAGATATCAACTGATATAAGTTCACACTTATATCCTCGATTTTCACCCTGAAGAATTGATTTTTTCGTTGAATAACATTGTCTATCGTCTTTGCCTTGAAAAATGGAATCTAAAAACATCTACTTTTTGCTAAATTATTTTGAAATTTTTCGAAAAAATTTTTGTCAAAATGTTTTTGGAAGCAATGTTGAGTGTACATGGAAACTCAACATACACTAATGCATCATTTTTCAAACGATCATAACTAATTTTTGTATCAAGCGTTTCTCGATGTAGTATAGTGCATTCGATGCGGATTTTTAAGCTGCGTCGATCTGTGTTATCAGATTTGCGCTAGCTTAAAAATGCACCGAGATATCAACTGATATAAGTTCACACTTATATCCTCGATTTTCACCCTGAAGAATTGATTTTTTCGTTGAATAACATTGTCTATCGTCTTTGCCTTGAAAAATGGAATCTAAAAACATCTACTTTTTGCTAAATTATTTTGAAATTTTTCGAAAAAATTTTTGTCAAAATGTTTTTGGAAGCAATGTTGAGTGTACATGGAAACTCAACATACACTAATGCATCATTTTTCAAACGATCATAACTAATTTTTGTATTAAGCGTTTCTCAATGTAGTATAGTGCATTCGAATCGGATTTTTAAGCTGCGTCGATTTGTGTTATCAGATTTGCGCTAGCTTAAAAATGCACCGAGATATCAACTGATATAAGTTCACACTTATATCCTCGATTTTCACCCTGAAGAATTGATTTTTTCGTTGAATAACATTGTCTATCGTCTTTGCCTTGAAAAATGGAATCTAAAAACATCTACTTTTTGCTAAATTATTTTGAAATTTTTCGAAAAAATTTTTGTCAAAATGTTTTTGGAAGCAATGTTGAGTGTACATGGAACCTCAACATACACTAATGCATCATTTTTCAAACGATCATAACTAATTTTTGTATCAAGCGTTTCTCGATGTAGTATAGTGCATTCGATGCGGATTTTTAAGCTGCGTCGATCTGTGTTATCAGATTTGCGCTAGCTTAAAAATGCACCGAGATATCAACTGATATAAGTTCACACTTATATCCTCGATTTTCACCCTGAAGAATTAATTTTTTCGTTGAATAACATTGTCTATCGTCTTTGCCTTGAAAAATGGAATCTAAAAACATCTACTTTTTGCTAAATTATTTTGAAATTTTTCGAAAAAATTTTCGTCAAAATGTTTTTGGAAGCAATATTGAGTGTACATGGAAACTCAACATACACTAATGCATCATTTTTCAAACAATCATAACTAATTTGTGTATTAAGCGTTTCGCAATGTAGTATAGTGCATTCGATGCGGATTTTTAAGCTGCGTCGATCTGTGTTATCAGATTTGCGCTAGCTTAAAAATGCACCGAGATATCAACTGATATAAGTTCACACTTATATCCTCGATTTTCACCCTGAAGAATTGATTTTATCGTTGAATAACATTGTCTATCGTCTTTGCCTTGAAAAATGGAATCTAAAAACATCTACTTTTTGCTAAATTATTTTGAAATTTTTCGAAAAAATTTTTGTCAAAATGTTTTTGGAAGCAATGTTGAGTGTACATGGAAACTCAACATACACTAATGCATCATTTTTCAAACGATCATAACTAATTTTTGTATTAAGCGTTTCTCAATGTAGTATAGTGCATTCGAATCGGATTTTTAAGCTGCGTCGATTTGTGTTATCAGATTTGCGCTAGCTTAAAAATGCACCGAGATATCAACTGATATAAGTTCACACTTATATCCTCGATTTTCACCCTGAAGAATTGATTTTTTCGTTGAATAACATTGTCTATCGTCTTTGCCTTGAAAAATGGAATCTAAAAACATCTACTTTTTGCTAAATTATTTTGAAATTTTTCGAAAAAATTTTTGTCAAAATGTTTTTGGAAGCAATGTTGAGTGTACATGGAAACTCAACATACACTAATGCATCATTTTTCAAACGATCATAACTAATTTTTGTATCAAGCGTTTCTCGATGTAGTATAGTGCATTCGATGCGGATTTTTAAGCTGCGTCGATCTGTGTTATCAGATTTGCGCTAGCTTAAAAATGCACCGAGATATCAACTGATATAAGTTCACACTTATATCCTCGATTTTCACCCTGAAGAATTGATTTTTTCGTTGAATAACATTGTCTATCGTCTTTGCCTTGAAAAATGGAATCTAAAAACATCTACTTTTTGCTAAATTATTTTGAAATTTTTCGAAAAAATTTTTGTCAAAATGTTTTTGGAAGCAATGTTGAGTGTACATGGAAACTCAACATACACTAATGCATCATTTTTCAAACGATCATAACTAATTTTTGTATTAAGCGTTTCTCAATGTAGTATAGTGCATTCGAATCGGATTTTTAAGCTGCGTCGATTTGTGTTATCAGATTTGCGCTAGCTTAAAAATGCACCGAGATATCAACTGATATAAGTTCACACTTATATCCTCGATTTTCACCCTGAAGAATTGATTTTTTCGTTGAATAACATTGTCTATCGTCTTTGCCTTGAAAAATGGAATCTAAAAACATCTACTTTTTGCTAAATTATTTTGAAATTTTTCGAAAAAATTTTTGTCAAAATGTTTTTGGAAGCAATGTTGAGTGTACATGGAACCTCAACATACACTAATGCATCATTTTTCAAACGATCATAACTAATTTTTGTATCAAGCGTTTCTCGATGTAGTATAGTGCATTCGATGCGGATTTTTAAGCTGCGTCGATCTGTGTTATCAGATTTGCGCTAGCTTAAAAATGCACCGAGATATCAACTGATATAAGTTCACACTTATATCCTCGATTTTCACCCTGAAGAATTAATTTTTTCGTTGAATAACATTGTCTATCGTCTTTGCCTTGAAAAATGGAATCTAAAAACATCTACTTTTTGCTAAATTATTTTGAAATTTTTCGAAAAAATTTTCGTCAAAATGTTTTTGGAAGCAATATTGAGTGTACATGGAAACTCAACATACACTAATGCATCATTTTTCAAACAATCATAACTAATTTGTGTATTAAGCGTTTCGCAATGTAGTATAGTGCATTCGATGCGGATTTTTAAGCTGCGTCGATCTGTGTTATCAGATTTGCGCTAGCTTAAAAATGCACCGAGATATCAACTGATATAAGTTCACACTTATATCCTCGATTTTCACCCTGAAGAATTGATTTTATCGTTGAATAACATTGTCTATCGTCTTTGCCTTGAAAAATGGAATCTAAAAACATCTACTTTTTGCTAAATTATTTTGAAATTTTTCGAAAAAATTTTTGTCAAAATGTTTTTGGAAGCAATGTTGAGTGTACATGGAAACTCAACATACACTAATGCATCATTTTTCAAACGATCATAACTAATTTTTGTATTAAGCGTTTCTCAATGTAGTATAGTGCATTCGAATCGGATTTTTAAGCTGCGTCGATTTGTGTTATCAGATTTGCGCTAGCTTAAAAATGCACCGAGATATCAACTGATATAAGTTCACACTTATATCCTCGATTTTCACCCTGAAGAATTGATTTTTTCGTTGAATAACATTGTCTATCGTCTTTGCCTTGAAAAATGGAATCTAAAAACATCTACTTTTTGCTAAATTATTTTGAAATTTTTCGAAAAAATTTTTGTCAAAATGTTTTTGGAAGCAATGTTGAGTGTACATGGAAACTCAACATACACTAATGCATCATTTTTCAAACGATCATAACTAATTTTTGTATCAAGCGTTTCTCGATGTAGTATAGTGCATTCGATGCGGATTTTTAAGCTGCGTCGATCTGTGTTATCAGATTTGCGCTAGCTTAAAAATGCACCGAGATATCAACTGATATAAGTTCACACTTATATCCTCGATTTTCACCCTGAAGAATTGATTTTTTCGTTGAATAACATTGTCTATCGTCTTTGCCTTGAAAAATGGAATCTAAAAACATCTACTTTTTGCTAAATTATTTTGAAATTTTTCGAAAAAATTTTTGTCAAAATGTTTTTGGAAGCAATGTTGAGTGTACATGGAAACTCAACATACACTAATGCATCATTTTTCAAACGATCATAACTAATTTTTGTATCAAGCGTTTCTCGATGTAGTATAGTGCATTCGATGCGGATTTTTAAGCTGCGTCGATCTGTGTTATCAGATTTGCGCTAGCTTAAAAATGCACCGAGATATCAACTGATATAAGTTCACACTTATATCCTCGATTTTCACCCTGAAGAATTGATTTTTTCGTTGAATAACATTGTCCATCGTCTTTGCCTTGAAAAATGGAATCTAAAAACATCTACTTTTTGCTAAATTATTTTGAAATTTTTCGAAAAAATTTTTGTCAAAATGTTTTTGGAAGCAATGTTGAGTGTACATGGAAACTCAACATACACTAATGCATCATTTTTCAAACGATCATAACTAATTTTTGTATCAAGCGTTTCTCGATGTAGTATAGTGCATTCGATGCGGATTTTTAAGCTGCGTCGATCTGTGTTATCAGATTTGCGCTAGCTTAAAAATGCACCGAGATATCAACTGATATAAGTTCACACTTATATCCTCGATTTTCACCCTGAAGAATTAATTTTTTCGTTGAATAACATTGTCCATCGTCTTTGCCTGGAAAAATGGATTCTAAAAACATCTACTTTTTGCTAAATTATTTTGAAATTTTTCGAAAAAATTTTTGTCAAAATGTTTTTGGAAGCAATGTTGAGTGTACATGGAAACTCAACATACACTAATGCATCATTTTTCAAACAATCATAACTAATTTGTGTATTAAGCGTTTTTCAATGTAGTATAGTGCATTCGATGCGGATTTTTAAGCTACGTCGATCTGTGTTATCAGATTTGCGCTAGCTTAAAAATGCACCGAGATATCAACTGATATAAGTTCACACTTATATCCTCGATTTTCACCCTGAAGAATTGATTTTTTCGTTGAATAACATTGTCCATCGTCTTTGCCTTGAAAAATGGAATCTAAAAACATCTACTTTTTGCTAAATTATTTTGAAATTTTTCGAAAAAATTTTTGTCAAAATGTTTTTGGAAGCAATGTTGAGTGTACATGGAAACTCAACATACACTAATGCATCATTTTTCAAACGATCATAACTAATTTTTGTATTAAGCGTTTCTCAATGTAGTATAGTGCATTCGAATCGGATTTTTAAGCTGCGTCGATTTGTGTTATCAGATTTGCGCTAGCTTAAAAATGCCCCGAGATATCAACTGATATAAGTTCACACTTATATCCTCGATTTTCACCCTGAAGAATTGATTTTTTCGTTGAATAACATTGTCTATCGTCTTTGCCTTGAAAAATGGAATCTAAAAACATCTACTTTTTGCTAAATTATTTTGAAATTTTTCGAAAAAATTTTTGTCAAAATGTTTTTGGAAGCAATGTTGAGTGTACATGGAAACTCAACATACACTAATGCATCATTTTTCAAACAATCATAACTAATTTTTGTATTAAGCGTTTCTCAATGTAGTATAGTGCATTCGAATCGGATTTTTAAGCTGCGTCGATTTGTGTTATCAGATTTGCGCTAGCTTAAAAATGCACCGAGATATCAACTGATATAAGTTCACACTTATATCCTCGATTTTCACCCTGAAGAATTGATTTTTTCGTTGAATAACATTGTCTATCGTCTTTGCCTTGAAAAATGGAATCTAAAAACATCTACTTTTTGCTAAATTATTTTGAAATTTTTCGAAAAAATTTTTGTCAAAATGTTTTTGGAAGCAATGTTGAGTGTACATGGAAACTCAACATACACTAATGCATCATTTTTCAAACGATCATAACTAATTTTTGTATCAAGCGTTTCTCGATGTAGTATAGTGCATTCGATGCGGATTTTTAAGCTGCGTCGATCTGTGTTATCAGATTTGCGCTAGCTTAAAAATGCACCGAGATATCAACTGATATAAGTTCACACTTATATCCTCGATTTTCACCCTGAAGAATTGATTTTTTCGTTGAATAACATTGTCTATCGTCTTTGCCTTGAAAAATGGAATCTAAAAACATCTACTTTTTGCTAAATTATTTTGAAATTTTTCGAAAAAATTTTTGTCAAAATGTTTTTGGAAGCAATGTTGAGTGTACATGGAAACTCAACATACACTAATGCATCATTTTTCAAACAATCATAACTAATTTTTGTATTAAGCGTTTCTCAATGTAGTATAGTGCATTCGAATCGGATTTTTAAGCTGCGTCGATTTGTGTTATCAGATTTGCGCTAGCTTAAAAATGCACCGAGATATCAACTGATATAAGTTCACACTTATATCCTCGATTTTCACCCTGAAGAATTGATTTTTTCGTTGAATAACATTGTCTATCGTCTTTGCCTTGAAAAATGGAATCTAAAAACATCTACTTTTTGCTAAATTATTTTGAAATTTTTCGAAAAAATTTTTGTCAAAATGTTTTTGGAAGCAATGTTGAGTGTACATGGAAACTCAACATACACTAATGCATCATTTTTCAAACGATCATAACTAATTTTTGTATCAAGCGTTTCTCGATGTAGTATAGTGCATTCGATGCGGATTTTTAAGCTGCG
This sequence comes from Auanema rhodensis, assembly GCA_964057225.1. Lineage (NCBI taxonomy): Eukaryota > Metazoa > Nematoda > Chromadorea > Rhabditida > Rhabditidae > Auanema > Auanema rhodense. The sequence continues at coordinate 2,270,117 of OZ059895.1, forward strand.
TCGATCTGTGTTATCAGATTTGCGCTAGCTTAAAAATGCACCGAGATATCAACTGATATAAGTTCACACTTATATCCTCGATTTTCACCCTGAAGAATTGATTTTTTCGTTGAATAACATTGTCTATCGTCTTTGCCTTGAAAAATGGAATCTAAAAACATCTACTTTTTGCTAAATTATTTTGAAATTTTTCGAAAAAAGTTTTGTCAAAATGTTTTTGGAAGCAATGTTGAGTGTACATGGAAACTGAACATACACTAATGCATCATTTTTCAAACGATCATAACTAATTTTTGTATCAAGCGTTTCTCAATGTAGTATAGTGCATTCGATGCGGATTTTTAAGCTACGTCGATCTGTGTTATCAGATTTGCGCTAGCTTAAAAATGCACCGAGATATCAACTGATATAAGTTCACACTTATATCCTCGATTTTCACCCTGAAGAATTGATTTTTTCGTTGAATAACATTGTCTATCGTCTTTGCCTTGAAAAATGGAATCTAAAAACATCTACTTTTTGCTAAATTATTTTGAAATTTTTCGAAAAAATTTTTGTCAAAATGTTTTTGGAAGCAATGTTGAGTGTACATGGAAACTCAACATACACTAATGCATCATTTTTCAAACGATCATAACTAATTTTTGTATTAAGCGTTTCTCAATGTAGTATAGTGCATTCGATGCGGATTTTTAAGCTACGTCGATCTGTGTTATCAGATTTGCGCTAGCTTAAAAATGCACCGAGATATCAACTGATATAAGTTCACACTTATATCCTCGATTTTCACCCTGAAGAATTGATTTTTTCGTTGAATAACATTGTCTATCGTCTTTGCCTTGAAAAATGGAATCTAAAAACATCTACTTTTTGCTAAATTATTTTGAAATTTTTCGAAAAAATTTTTGTCAAAATGTTTTTGGAAGCAATGTTGAGTGTACATGGAAACTCAACATACACTAATGCATCATTTTTCAAACGATCATAACTAATTTTTGTATTAAGCGTTTCTCAATGTAGTATAGTGCATTCGATGCGGATTTTTAAGCTGCGTCGATCTGTGTTATCAGATTTGCGCTAGCTTAAAAATGCACCGAGATATCAACTGATATAAGTTCACACTTATATCCTCGATTTTCACCCTGAAGAATTGATTTTTTCGTTGAATAACATTGTCTATCGTCTTTGCCTTGAAAAATGGAATCTAAAAACATCTACTTTTTGCTAAATTATTTTGAAATTTTTCGAAAAAATTTTTGTCAAAATGTTTTTGGAAGCAATGTTGAGTGTACATGGAAACTCAACATACACTAATGCATCATTTTTCAAACAATCATAACTAATTTTTGTATTAAGCGTTTCTCAATGTAGTATAGTGCATTCGAATCGGATTTTTAAGCTGCGTCGATTTGTGTTATCAGATTTGCGCTAGCTTAAAAATGCACCGAGATATCAACTGATATAAGTTCACACTTATATCCTCGATTTTCACCCTGAAGAATTGATTTTTTCGTTGAATAACATTGTCTATCGTCTTTGCCTTGAAAAATGGAATCTAAAAACATCTACTTTTTGCTAAATTATTTTGAAATTTTTCGAAAAAATTTTTGTCAAAATGTTTTTGGAAGCAATGTTGAGTGTACATGGAAACTCAACATACACTAATGCATCATTTTTCAAACGATCATAACTAATTTTTGTATTAAGCGTTTCTCAATGTAGTATAGTGCATTCGATGCGGATTTTTAAGCTACGTCGATCTGTGTTATCAGATTTGCGCTAGCTTAAAAATGCACCGAGATATCAACTGATATAAGTTCACACTTATATCCTCGATTTTCACCCTGAAGAATTGATTTTTTCGTTGAATAACATTGTCTATCGTCTTTGCCTTGAAAAATGGAATCTAAAAACATCTACTTTTTGCTAAATTATTTTGAAATTTTTCGAAAAAATTTTTGTCAAAATGTTTTTGGAAGCAATGTTGAGTGTACATGGAAACTCAACATACACTAATGCATCATTTTTCAAACGATCATAACTAATTTTTGTATTAAGCGTTTCTCAATGTAGTATAGTGCATTCGATGCGGATTTTTAAGCTGCGTCGATCTGTGTTATCAGATTTGCGCTAGCTTAAAAATGCACCGAGATATCAACTGATATAAGTTCACACTTATATCCTCGATTTTCACCCTGAAGAATTGATTTTTTCGTTGAATAACATTGTCTATCGTCTTTGCCTTGAAAAATGGAATCTAAAAACATCTACTTTTTGCTAAATTATTTTGAAATTTTTCGAAAAAATTTTTGTCAAAATGTTTTTGGAAGCAATGTTGAGTGTACATGGAAACTCAACATACACTAATGCATCATTTTTCAAACAATCATAACTAATTTTTGTATTAAGCGTTTCTCAATGTAGTATAGTGCATTCGAATCGGATTTTTAAGCTGCGTCGATTTGTGTTATCAGATTTGCGCTAGCTTAAAAATGCACCGAGATATCAACTGATATAAGTTCACACTTATATCCTCGATTTTCACCCTGAAGAATTGATTTTTTCGTTGAATAACATTGTCTATCGTCTTTGCCTTGAAAAATGGAATCTAAAAACATCTACTTTTTGCTAAATTATTTTGAAATTTTTCGAAAAAATTTTTGTCAAAATGTTTTTGGAAGCAATGTTGAGTGTACATGGAAACTCAACATACACTAATGCATCATTTTTCAAACGATCATAACTAATTTTTGTATCAAGCGTTTCTCGATGTAGTATAGTGCATTCGATGCGGATTTTTAAGCTGCGTCGATCTGTGTTATCAGATTTGCGCTAGCTTAAAAATGCACCGAGATATCAACTGATATAAGTTCACACTTATATCCTCGATTTTCACCCTGAAGAATTGATTTTTTCGTTGAATAACATTGTCTATCGTCTTTGCCTTGAAAAATGGAATCTAAAAACATCTACTTTTTGCTAAATTATTTTGAAATTTTTCGAAAAAATTTTTGTCAAAATGTTTTTGGAAGCAATGTTGAGTGTACATGGAAACTCAACATACACTAATGCATCATTTTTCAAACGATCATAACTAATTTTTGTATTAAGCGTTTCTCAATGTAGTATAGTGCATTCGAATCGGATTTTTAAGCTGCGTCGATTTGTGTTATCAGATTTGCGCTAGCTTAAAAATGCACCGAGATATCAACTGATATAAGTTCACACTTATATCCTCGATTTTCACCCTGAAGAATTGATTTTTTCGTTGAATAACATTGTCTATCGTCTTTGCCTTGAAAAATGGAATCTAAAAACATCTACTTTTTGCTAAATTATTTTGAAATTTTTCGAAAAAATTTTTGTCAAAATGTTTTTGGAAGCAATGTTGAGTGTACATGGAACCTCAACATACACTAATGCATCATTTTTCAAACGATCATAACTAATTTTTGTATCAAGCGTTTCTCGATGTAGTATAGTGCATTCGATGCGGATTTTTAAGCTGCGTCGATCTGTGTTATCAGATTTGCGCTAGCTTAAAAATGCACCGAGATATCAACTGATATAAGTTCACACTTATATCCTCGATTTTCACCCTGAAGAATTAATTTTTTCGTTGAATAACATTGTCTATCGTCTTTGCCTTGAAAAATGGAATCTAAAAACATCTACTTTTTGCTAAATTATTTTGAAATTTTTCGAAAAAATTTTCGTCAAAATGTTTTTGGAAGCAATATTGAGTGTACATGGAAACTCAACATACACTAATGCATCATTTTTCAAACAATCATAACTAATTTGTGTATTAAGCGTTTCGCAATGTAGTATAGTGCATTCGATGCGGATTTTTAAGCTGCGTCGATCTGTGTTATCAGATTTGCGCTAGCTTAAAAATGCACCGAGATATCAACTGATATAAGTTCACACTTATATCCTCGATTTTCACCCTGAAGAATTGATTTTATCGTTGAATAACATTGTCTATCGTCTTTGCCTTGAAAAATGGAATCTAAAAACATCTACTTTTTGCTAAATTATTTTGAAATTTTTCGAAAAAATTTTTGTCAAAATGTTTTTGGAAGCAATGTTGAGTGTACATGGAAACTCAACATACACTAATGCATCATTTTTCAAACGATCATAACTAATTTTTGTATTAAGCGTTTCTCAATGTAGTATAGTGCATTCGAATCGGATTTTTAAGCTGCGTCGATTTGTGTTATCAGATTTGCGCTAGCTTAAAAATGCACCGAGATATCAACTGATATAAGTTCACACTTATATCCTCGATTTTCACCCTGAAGAATTGATTTTTTCGTTGAATAACATTGTCTATCGTCTTTGCCTTGAAAAATGGAATCTAAAAACATCTACTTTTTGCTAAATTATTTTGAAATTTTTCGAAAAAATTTTTGTCAAAATGTTTTTGGAAGCAATGTTGAGTGTACATGGAAACTCAACATACACTAATGCATCATTTTTCAAACGATCATAACTAATTTTTGTATTAAGCGTTTCTCAATGTAGTATAGTGCATTCGAATCGGATTTTTAAGCTGCGTCGATTTGTGTTATCAGATTTGCGCTAGCTTAAAAATGCACCGAGATATCAACTGATATAAGTTCACACTTATATCCTCGATTTTCACCCTGAAGAATTGATTTTTTCGTTGAATAACATTGTCTATCGTCTTTGCCTTGAAAAATGGAATCTAAAAACATCTACTTTTTGCTAAATTATTTTGAAATTTTTCGAAAAAATTTTTGTCAAAATGTTTTTGGAAGCAATGTTGAGTGTACATGGAACCTCAACATACACTAATGCATCATTTTTCAAACGATCATAACTAATTTTTGTATCAAGCGTTTCTCGATGTAGTATAGTGCATTCGATGCGGATTTTTAAGCTGCGTCGATCTGTGTTATCAGATTTGCGCTAGCTTAAAAATGCACCGAGATATCAACTGATATAAGTTCACACTTATATCCTCGATTTTCACCCTGAAGAATTAATTTTTTCGTTGAATAACATTGTCTATCGTCTTTGCCTTGAAAAATGGAATCTAAAAACATCTACTTTTTGCTAAATTATTTTGAAATTTTTCGAAAAAATTTTCGTCAAAATGTTTTTGGAAGCAATATTGAGTGTACATGGAAACTCAACATACACTAATGCATCATTTTTCAAACAATCATAACTAATTTGTGTATTAAGCGTTTCGCAATGTAGTATAGTGCATTCGATGCGGATTTTTAAGCTGCGTCGATCTGTGTTATCAGATTTGCGCTAGCTTAAAAATGCACCGAGATATCAACTGATATAAGTTCACACTTATATCCTCGATTTTCACCCTGAAGAATTGATTTTATCGTTGAATAACATTGTCTATCGTCTTTGCCTTGAAAAATGGAATCTAAAAACATCTACTTTTTGCTAAATTATTTTGAAATTTTTCGAAAAAATTTTTGTCAAAATGTTTTTGGAAGCAATGTTGAGTGTACATGGAAACTCAACATACACTAATGCATCATTTTTCAAACGATCATAACTAATTTTTGTATTAAGCGTTTCTCAATGTAGTATAGTGCATTCGAATCGGATTTTTAAGCTGCGTCGATTTGTGTTATCAGATTTGCGCTAGCTTAAAAATGCACCGAGATATCAACTGATATAAGTTCACACTTATATCCTCGATTTTCACCCTGAAGAATTGATTTTTTCGTTGAATAACATTGTCTATCGTCTTTGCCTTGAAAAATGGAATCTAAAAACATCTACTTTTTGCTAAATTATTTTGAAATTTTTCGAAAAAATTTTTGTCAAAATGTTTTTGGAAGCAATGTTGAGTGTACATGGAAACTCAACATACACTAATGCATCATTTTTCAAACGATCATAACTAATTTTTGTATCAAGCGTTTCTCGATGTAGTATAGTGCATTCGATGCGGATTTTTAAGCTGCGTCGATCTGTGTTATCAGATTTGCGCTAGCTTAAAAATGCACCGAGATATCAACTGATATAAGTTCACACTTATATCCTCGATTTTCACCCTGAAGAATTGATTTTTTCGTTGAATAACATTGTCTATCGTCTTTGCCTTGAAAAATGGAATCTAAAAACATCTACTTTTTGCTAAATTATTTTGAAATTTTTCGAAAAAATTTTTGTCAAAATGTTTTTGGAAGCAATGTTGAGTGTACATGGAAACTCAACATACACTAATGCATCATTTTTCAAACGATCATAACTAATTTTTGTATCAAGCGTTTCTCGATGTAGTATAGTGCATTCGATGCGGATTTTTAAGCTGCGTCGATCTGTGTTATCAGATTTGCGCTAGCTTAAAAATGCACCGAGATATCAACTGATATAAGTTCACACTTATATCCTCGATTTTCACCCTGAAGAATTAATTTTTTCGTTGAATAACATTGTCTATCGTCTTTGCCTTGAAAAATGGAATCTAAAAACATCTACTTTTTGCTAAATTATTTTGAAATTTTTCGAAAAAATTTTTGTCAAAATGTTTTTGGAAGCAATATTGAGTGTACATGGAAACTCAACATACACTAATGCATCATTTTTCAAACAATCATAACTAATTTTTTTATCAAGCGTTTCTCAATGTAGTATAGTGCATTCGATGCGGATTTTTAAGCTGCGTCGATCTGTGTTATCAGATTTGCGCTAGCTTAAAAATGCACCGAGATATCAACTGATATAAGTTCACACTTATATCCTCGATTTTCACCCTGAAGAATTAATTTTTTCGTTGAATAGCATTGTCCATCGTCTTTGCCTTGAAAAAGGAAATCTAAAAACATCTACTTTTTGCTAAATTATTCTGAAATTTTTCGAAAAAATTTTTGTCAAAATGTTTTTGGAAGCAATGTTGAGTGTACATGGAAACTCAACATACACTAATGCATCATTTTTCAAACGATCATAACTAATTTTTGTATCAAGCGTTTCTCAATGTAGTATAGTGCATTCGATGCGGATTTTTAAGCTGCGTCGATCTGTGTTATCAGATTTGCGCTAGCTTAAAAATGCACCGAGATATCAACTGATATAAGTTCACACTTATATCCTCGATTTTCACCCTGAAGAATTAATTTTTTCGTTGAATAGCATTGTCCATCGTCTTTGCCTTGAAAAAAGAAATCTAAAAACATCTACTTTTTGCTAAATTATTCTGAAATTTTTCGAAAAAATTTTTGTCAAAATGTTTTTGGAAGCAATGTTGAGTGTACATGGAAACTCAACATACACTAATGCATCATTTTTCAAACGATCATAACTAATTTTTGTATCAAGCGTTTCTCAATGTAGTATAGTGCATTCGATGCGGATTTTTAAGCTGCGTCGATCTGTGTTATCAGATTTGCGCTAGCTTAAAAATGCACCGAGATATCAACTGATATAAGTTCACACTTATATCCTCGATTTTCACCCTGAAGAATTAATTTTTTCGTTGAATAACATTGTCCATCGTCTTTGCCTGGAAAAATGGAATCTAAAAACATCTACTTTTTGCTAAATTATTTTGAAATTTTTCGAAAAAATTTTTGTCAAAATGTTTTTGGAAGCAATGTTGAGTGTACATGGAAACTCAACATACACTAATGCATCATTTTTCAAACAATCATAACTAATTTGTGTATTAAGCGTTTTTCAATGTAGTATAGTGCATTCGATGCGGATTTTTAAGCTGCGTCGATCTGTGTTATCAGATTTGCGCTAGCTTAAAAATGCACCGAGATATCAACTGATATAAGTTCACACTTATATCCTCGATTTTCACCCTGAAGAATTAATTTTTTCGTTGAATAACATTGTCCATCGTCTTTGCCTGGAAAAATGGAATCTAAAAACATCTACTTTTTGCTAAATTATTTTGAAATTTTTCGAAAAAATTTTTGTCAAAATGTTTTTGGAAGCAATGTTGAGTGTACATGGAAACTCAACATACACTAATGCATCATTTTTCAAACAATCATAACTAATTTGTGTATTAAGCGTTTTTCAATGTAGTATAGTGCATTCGATGCGGATTTTTAAGCTGCGTCGATCTGTGTTATCAGATTTGCGCTAGCTTAAAAATGCACCGAGATATCAACTGATATAAGTTCACACTTATATCCTCGATTTTCACCCTGAAGAATTAATTTTTTCGTTGAATAACATTGTCTATCGTCTTTGCCTTGAAAAATGGAATCTAAAAACATCTACTTTTTGCTAAATTATTTTGAAATTTTTCGAAAAAATTTTTGTCAAAATGTTTTTGGAAGCAATGTTGAGTGTACATGGAAACTCAACATACACTAATGCATCATTTTTCAAACAATCATAACTAATTTGTGTATCAAGCGTTTCTCAATGTAGTATAGTGCATTCGATGCGGATTTTTAAGCTGCGTCGATCTGTGTTATCAGATTTGCGCTAGCTTAAAAATGCACCGAGATATCAACTGATATAAGTTCACACTTATATCCTCGATTTTCACCCTGAAGAATTGATTTTTTCGTTGAATAACATTGTCTATCGTCTTTGCCTTGAAAAATGGAATCTAAAAACATCTACTTTTTGCTAAATTATTTTGAAATTTTTCGAAAAAATTTTTGTCAAAATGTTTTTGGAAGCAATGTTGAGTGTACATGGAAACTCAACATACACTAATGCATCATTTTTCAAACGATCATAACTAATTTTTGTATTAAGCGTTTCTCAATGTAGTATAGTGCATTCGAATCGGATTTTTAAGCTGCGTCGATTTGTGTTATCAGATTTGCGCTAGCTTAAAAATGCACCGAGATATCAACTGATATAAGTTCACACTTATATCCTCGATTTTCACCCTGAAGAATTGATTTTTTCGTTGAATAACATTGTCTATCGTCTTTGCCTTGAAAAATGGAATCTAAAAACATCTACTTTTTGCTAAATTATTTTGAAATTTTTCGAAAAAATTTTTGTCAAAATGTTTTTGGAAGCAATGTTGAGTGTACATGGAAACTCAACATACACTAATGCATCATTTTTCAAACGATCATAACTAATTTTTGTATTAAGCGTTTCTCAATGTAGTATAGTGCATTCGAATCGGATTTTTAAGCTGCGTCGATTTGTGTTATCAGATTTGCGCTAGCTTAAAAATGCACCGAGATATCAACTGATATAAGTTCACACTTATATCCTCGATTTTCACCCTGAAGAATTGATTTTTTCGTTGAATAACATTGTCTATCGTCTTTGCCTTGAAAAATGGAATCTAAAAACATCTACTTTTTGCTAAATTATTTTGAAATTTTTCGAAAAAATTTTTGTCAAAATGTTTTTGGAAGCAATGTTGAGTGTACATGGAAACTCAACATACACTAATGCATCATTTTTCAAACAATCATAACTAATTTGTGTATTAAGCGTTTTTCAATGTAGTATAGTGCATTCGATGCGGATTTTTAAGCTGCGTCGATCTGTGTTATCAGATTTGCGCTAGCTTAAAAATGCACCGAGATATCAACTGATATAAGTTCACACTTATATCCTCGATTTTCACCCTGAAGAATTAATTTTTTCGTTGAATAGCATTGTCCATCGTCTTTGCCTTGAAAAAAGAAATCTAAAAACATCTACTTTTTGCTAAATTATTCTGAAATTTTTCGAAAAAATTTTTGTCAAAATGTTTTTGGAAGCAATGTTGAGTGTACATGGAAACTCAACATACACTAATGCATCATTTTTCAAACGATCATAACTAATTTTTGTATCAAGCGTTTCTCAATGTAGTATAGTGCATTCGATGCGGATTTTTAAGCTGCGTCGATCTGTGTTATCAGATTTGCGCTAGCTTAAAAATGCACCGAGATATCAACTGATATAAGTTCACACTTATATCCTCGATTTTCACCCTGAAGAATTAATTTTTTCGTTGAATAACATTGTCCATCGTCTTTGCCTGGAAAAATGGAATCTAAAAACATCTACTTTTTGCTAAATTATTTTGAAATTTTTCGAAAAAATTTTTGTCAAAATGTTTTTGGAAGCAATGTTGAGTGTACATGGAAACTCAACATACACTAATGCATCATTTTTCAAACAATCATAACTAATTTGTGTATTAAGCGTTTTTCAATGTAGTATAGTGCATTCGATGCGGATTTTTAAGCTGCGTCGATCTGTGTTATCAGATTTGCGCTAGCTTAAAAATGCACCGAGATATCAACTGATATAAGTTCACACTTATATCCTCGATTTTCACCCTGAAGAATTAATTTTTTCGTTGAATAACATTGTCCATCGTCTTTGCCTGGAAAAATGGAATCTAAAAACATCTACTTTTTGCTAAATTATTTTGAAATTTTTCGAAAAAATTTTTGTCAAAATGTTTTTGGAAGCAATGTTGAGTGTACATGGAAACTCAACATACACTAATGCATCATTTTTCAAACAATCATAACTAATTTGTGTATTAAGCGTTTTTCAATGTAGTATAGTGCATTCGATGCGGATTTTTAAGCTGCGTCGATCTGTGTTATCAGATTTGCGCTAGCTTAAAAATGCACCGAGATATCAACTGATATAAGTTCACACTTATATCCTCGATTTTCACCCTGAAGAATTAATTTTTTCGTTGAATAACATTGTCTATCGTCTTTGCCTTGAAAAATGGAATCTAAAAACATCTACTTTTTGCTAAATTATTTTGAAATTTTTCGAAAAAATTTTTGTCAAAATGTTTTTGGAAGCAATGTTGAGTGAACATGGAAACTCAACATACACTAATGCATCATTTTTCAAACAATCATAACTAATTTGTGTATCAAGCGTTTCTCAATGTAGTATAGTGCATTCGATGCGGATTTTTAAGCTGCGTCGATCTGTGTTATCAGATTTGCGCTAGCTTAAAAATGCACCGAGATATCAACTGATATAAGTTCACACTTATATCCTCGATTTTCACCCTGAAGAATTGATTTTTTCGTTGAATAACATTGTCTATCGTCTTTGCCTTGAAAAATGGAATCTAAAAACATCTACTTTTTGCTAAATTATTTTGAAATTTTTCGAAAAAATTTTTGTCAAAATGTTTTTGGAAGCAATGTTGAGTGTACATGGAAACTCAACATACACTAATGCATCATTTTTCAAACGATCATAACTAATTTTTGTATTAAGCGTTTCTCAATGTAGTATAGTGCATTCGAATCGGATTTTTAAGCTGCGTCGATTTGTGTTATCAGATTTGCGCTAGCTTAAAAATGCACCGAGATATCAACTGATATAAGTTCACACTTATATCCTCGATTTTCACCCTGAAGAATTGATTTTTTCGTTGAATAACATTGTCTATCGTCTTTGCCTTGAAAAATGGAATCTAAAAACATCTACTTTTTGCTAAATTATTTTGAAATTTTTCGAAAAAATTTTTGTCAAAATGTTTTTGGAAGCAATGTTGAGTGTACATGGAAACTCAACATACACTAATGCATCATTTTTCAAACGATCATAACTAATTTTTGTATTAAGCGTTTCTCAATGTAGTATAGTGCATTCGAATCGGATTTTTAAGCTGCGTCGATTTGTGTTATCAGATTTGCGCTAGCTTAAAAATGCACCGAGATATCAACTGATATAAGTTCACACTTATATCCTCGATTTTCACCCTGAAGAATTGATTTTTTCGTTGAATAACATTGTCTATCGTCTTTGCCTTGAAAAATGGAATCTAAAAACATCTACTTTTTGCTAAATTATTTTGAAATTTTTCGAAAAAATTTTTGTCAAAATGTTTTTGGAAGCAATGTTGAGTGTACATGGAAACTCAACATACACTAATGCATCATTTTTCAAACAATCATAACTAATTTGTGTATTAAGCGTTTTTCAATGTAGTATAGTGCATTCGATGCGGATTTTTAAGCTGCGTCGATCTGTGTTATCAGATTTGCGCTAGCTTAAAAATGCACCGAGATATCAACTGATATAAGTTCACACTTATATCCTCGATTTTCACCCTGAAGAATTAATTTTTTCGTTGAATAACATTGTCTATCGTCTTTGCCTTGAAAAATGGAATCTAAAAACATCTACTTTTTGCTAAATTATTTTGAAATTTTTCGAAAAAATTTTTGTCAAAATGTTTTTGGAAGCAATGTTGAGTGAACATGGAAACTCAACATACACTAATGCATCATTTTTCAAACAATCATAACTAATTTGTGTATCAAGCGTTTCTCAATGTAGTATAGTGCATTCGATGCGGATTTTTAAGCTGCGTCGATCTGTGTTATCAGATTTGCGCTAGCTTAAAAATGCACCGAGATATCAACTGATATAAGTTCACACTTATATCCTCGATTTTCACCCTGAAGAATTGATTTTTTCGTTGAATAACATTGTCTATCGTCTTTGCCTTGAAAAATGGAATCTAAAAACATCTACTTTTTGCTAAATTATTTTGAAATTTTTCGAAAAAATTTTTGTCAAAATGTTTTTGGAAGCAATGTTGAGTGTACATGGAAACTCAACATACACTAATGCATCATTTTTCAAACGATCATAACTAATTTTTGTATTAAGCGTTTCTCAATGTAGTATAGTGCATTCGAATCGGATTTTTAAGCTGCGTCGATTTGTGTTATCAGATTTGCGCTAGCTTAAAAATGCACCGAGATATCAACTGATATAAGTTCACACTTATATCCTCGATTTTCACCCTGAAGAATTGATTTTTTCGTTGAATAACATTGTCTATCGTCTTTGCCTTGAAAAATGGAATCTAAAAACATCTACTTTTTGCTAAATTATTTTGAAATTTTTCGAAAAAATTTTTGTCAAAATGTTTTTGGAAGCAATGTTGAGTGTACATGGAAACTCAACATACACTAATGCATCATTTTTCAAACGATCATAACTAATTTTTGTATTAAGCGTTTCTCAATGTAGTATAGTGCATTCGAATCGGATTTTTAAGCTGCGTCGATTTGTGTTATCAGATTTGCGCTAGCTTAAAAATGCACCGAGATATCAACTGATATAAGTTCACACTTATATCCTCGATTTTCACCCTGAAGAATTGATTTTTTCGTTGAATAACATTGTCTATCGTCTTTGCCTTGAAAAATGGAATCTAAAAACATCTACTTTTTGCTAAATTATTTTGAAATTTTTCGAAAAAATTTTTGTCAAAATGTTTTTGGAAGCAATGTTGAGTGTACATGGAAACTCAACATACACTAATGCATCATTTTTCAAACGATCATAACTAATTTTTGTATCAAGCGTTTCTCGATGTAGTATAGTGCATTCGATGCGGATTTTTAAGCTGCGTCGATCTGTGTTATCAGATTTGCGCTAGCTTAAAAATGCACCGAGATATCAACTGATATAAGTTCACACTTATATCCTCGATTTTCACCCTGAAGAATTGATTTTTTCGTTGAATAACATTGTCTATCGTCTTTGCCTTGAAAAATGGAATCTAAAAACATCTACTTTTTGCTAAATTATTTTGAAATTTTTCGAAAAAATTTTTGTCAAAATGTTTTTGGAAGCAATGTTGAGTGTACATGGAAACTCAACATACACTAATGCATCATTTTTCAAACGATCATAACTAATTTTTGTATTAAGCGTTTCTCAATGTAGTATAGTGCATTCGAATCGGATTTTTAAGCTGCGTCGATTTGTGTTATCAGATTTGCGCTAGCTTAAAAATGCACCGAGATATCAACTGATATAAGTTCACACTTATATCCTCGATTTTCACCCTGAAGAATTGATTTTTTCGTTGAATAACATTGTCTATCGTCTTTGCCTTGAAAAATGGAATCTAAAAACATCTACTTTTTGCTAAATTATTTTGAAATTTTTCGAAAAAATTTTTGTCAAAATGTTTTTGGAAGCAATGTTGAGTGTACATGGAAACTCAACATACACTAATGCATCATTTTTCAAACGATCATAACTAATTTTTGTATCAAGCGTTTCTCGATGTAGTATAGTGCATTCGATGCGGATTTTTAAGCTGCGTCGATCTGTGTTATCAGATTTGCGCTAGCTTAAAAATGCACCGAGATATCAACTGATATAAGTTCACACTTATATCCTCGATTTTCACCCTGAAGAATTAATTTTTTCGTTGAATAACATTGTCTATCGTCTTTGCCTTGAAAAATGGAATCTAAAAACATCTACTTTTTGCTAAATTATTTTGAAATTTTTCGAAAAAATTTTCGTCAAAATGTTTTTGGAAGCAATATTGAGTGTACATGGAAACTCAACATACACTAATGCATCATTTTTCAAACAATCATAACTAATTTGTGTATTAAGCGTTTCGCAATGTAGTATAGTGCATTCGATGCGGATTTTTAAGCTGCGTCGATCTGTGTTATCAGATTTGCGCTAGCTTAAAAATGCACCGAGATATCAACTGATATAAGTTCACACTTATATCCTCGATTTTCACCCTGAAGAATTGATTTTTTCGTTGAATAACATTGTCTATCGTCTTTGCCTTGAAAAATGGAATCTAAAAACATCTACTTTTTGCTAAATTATTTTGAAATTTTTCGAAAAAATTTTTGTCAAAATGTTTTTGGAAGCAATGTTGAGTGTACATGGAAACTCAACATACACTAATGCATCATTTTTCAAACGATCATAACTAATTTTTGTATTAAGCGTTTCTCAATGTAGTATAGTGCATTCGAATCGGATTTTTAAGCTGCGTCGATTTGTGTTATCAGATTTGCGCTAGCTTAAAAATGCACCGAGATATCAACTGATATAAGTTCACACTTATATCCTCGATTTTCACCCTGAAGAATTGATTTTTTCGTTGAATAACATTGTCTATCGTCTTTGCCTTAAAAAATGGAATCTAAAAACATCTACTTTTTGCTAAATTATTTTGAAATTTTTCGAAAAAATTTTTGTCAAAATGTTTTTGGAAGCAATGTTGAGTGTACATGGAAACTCAACATACACTAATGCATCATTTTTCAAACGATCATAACTAATTTTTGTATCAAGCGTTTCTCGATGTAGTATAGTGCATTCGATGCGGATTTTTAAGCTGCGTCGATCTGTGTTATCAGATTTGCGCTAGCTTAAAAATGCACCGAGATATCAACTGATATAAGTTCACACTTATATCCTCGATTTTCACCCTGAAGAATTGATTTTTTCGTTGAATAACATTGTCTATCGTCTTTGCCTTGAAAAATGGAATCTAAAAACATCTACTTTTTGCTAAATTATTTTGAAATTTTTCGAAAAAATTTTTGTCAAAATGTTTTTGGAAGCAATGTTGAGTGTACATGGAAACTCAACATACACTAATGCATCATTTTTCAAACGATCATAACTAATTTTTGTATTAAGCGTTTCTCAATGTAGTATAGTGCATTCGAATCGGATTTTTAAGCTGCGTCGATTTGTGTTATCAGATTTGCGCTAGCTTAAAAATGCACCGAGATATCAACTGATATAAGTTCACACTTATATCCTCGATTTTCACCCTGAAGAATTGATTTTTTCGTTGAATAACATTGTCTATCGTCTTTGCCTTAAAAAATGGAATCTAAAAACATCTACTTTTTGCTAAATTATTTTGAAATTTTTCGAAAAAATTTTTGTCAAAATGTTTTTGGAAGCAATGTTGAGTGTACATGGAAACTCAACATACACTAATGCATCATTTTTCAAACGATCATAACTAATTTTTGTATCAAGCGTTTCTCGATGTAGTATAGTGCATTCGATGCGGATTTTTAAGCTGCGTCGATCTGTGTTATCAGATTTGCGCTAGCTTAAAAATGCACCGAGATATCAACTGATATAAGTTCACACTTATATCCTCGATTTTCACCCTGAAGAATTGATTTTTTCGTTGAATAACATTGTCTATCGTCTTTGCCTTGAAAAATGGAATCTAAAAACATCTACTTTTTGCTAAATTATTTTGAAATTTTTCGAAAAAATTTTTGTCAAAATGTTTTTGGAAGCAATGTTGAGTGTACATGGAAACTCAACATACACTAATGCATCATTTTTCAAACGATCATAACTAATTTTTGTATTAAGCGTTTCTCAATGTAGTATAGTGCATTCGATGCGGATTTTTAAGCTGCGTCGATCTGTGTTATCAGATTTGCGCTAGCTTAAAAATGCACCGAGATATCAACTGATATAAGTTCACACTTATATCCTCGATTTTCACCCTGAAGAATTGATTTTTTCGTTGAATAACATTGTCTATCGTCTTTGCCTTGAAAAATGGAATCTAAAAACATCTACTTTTTGCTAAATTATTTTGAAATTTTTCGAAAAAATTTTTGTCAAAATGTTTTTGGAAGCAATGTTGAGTGTACATGGAAACTCAACATACACTAATGCATCATTTTTCAAACGATCATAACTAATTTTTGTATTAAGCGTTTCTCAATGTAGTATAGTGCATTCGAATCGGATTTTTAAGCTGCGTCGATTTGTGTTATCAGATTTGCGCTAGCTTAAAAATGCACCGAGATATCAACTGATATAAGTTCACACTTATATCCTCGATTTTCACCCTGAAGAATTGATTTTTTCGTTGAATAACATTGTCTATCGTCTTTGCCTTGAAAAATGGAATCTAAAAACATCTACTTTTTGCTAAATTATTTTGAAATTTTTCGAAAAAATTTTTGTCAAAATGTTTTTGGAAGCAATGTTGAGTGTACATGGAAACTCAACATACACTAATGCATCATTTTTCAAACGATCATAACTAATTTTTGTATCAAGCGTTTCTCAATGTAGTATAGTGCATTCGATGCGGTTTTTTAAGCTGCGTCGATCTGTGTTATCAGATTTGCGCTAGCTTAAAAATGCACCGAGATATCAACTGATATAAGTTCACACTTATATCCTCGATTTTCACCCTGAAGAATTGATTTTTTCGTTGAATAACATTGTCTATCGTCTTTGCCTAGAAAAATGGAATCTAAAAACATCTACTTTTTGCTAAATTATTTTGAAATTTTTCGAAAAAATTTTTGTCAAAATGTTTTTGGAAGCAATGTTGAGTGTACATGGAAACTCAACATACACTAATGCATCATTTTTCAAACGATCATAACTAATTTTTGTATTAAGCGTTTCTCGATGTAGTATAGTGCATTCGATGCGGATTTTTAAGCTGCGTCGATCTGTGTTATCAGATTTGCGCTAGCTTAAAAATGCACCGAGATATCAACTGATATAAGTTCACACTTATATCCTCGATTTTCACCCTGAAGAATTGATTTTTTCGTTGAATAACATTGTCTATCGTCTTTGCCTTGAAAAATGGAATCTAAAAACATCTACTTTTTGCTAAATTATTTTGAAATTTTTCGAAAAAATTTTTGTCAAAATGTTTTTGGAAGCAATGTTGAGTGTACATGGAAACTCAACATACACTAATGCATCATTTTTCAAACGATCATAACTAATTTTTGTATTAAGCGTTTCTCAATGTAGTATAGTGCATTCGAATCGGATTTTTAAGCTGCGTCGATTTGTGTTATCAGATTTGCGCTAGCTTAAAAATGCACCGAGATATCAACTGATATAAGTTCACACTTATATCCTCGATTTTCACCCTGAAGAATTGATTTTTTCGTTGAATAACATTGTCTATCGTCTTTGCCTTGAAAAATGGAATCTAAAAACATCTACTTTTTGCTAAATTATTTTGAAATTTTTCGAAAAAATTTTTGTCAAAATGTTTTTGGAAGCAATGTTGAGTGTACATGGAAACTCAACATACACTAATGCATCATTTTTCAAACGATCATAACTAATTTTTGTATCAAGCGTTTCTCGATGTAGTATAGTGCATTCGATGCGGATTTTTAAGCTGCGTCGATCTGTGTTATCAGATTTGCGCTAGCTTAAAAATGCACCGAGATATCAACTGATATAAGTTCACACTTATATCCTCGATTTTCACCCTGAAGAATTGATTTTTTCGTTGAATAACATTGTCTATCGTCTTTGCCTTGAAAAATGGAATCTAAAAACATCTACTTTTCGCTAAATTATTTTGAAATTTTTCGAAAAAATTTTTGTCAAAATGTTTTTGGAAGCAATGTTGAGTGTACATGGAAACTCAACATACACTAATGCATCATTTTTCAAACGATCATAACTAATTTTTGTATTAAGCGTTTCTCAATGTAGTATAGTGCATTCGAATCGGATTTTTAAGCTGCGTCGATTTGTGTTATCAGATTTGCGCTAGCTTAAAAATGCACCGAGATATCAACTGATATAAGTTCACACTTATATCCTCGATTTTCACCCTGAAGAATTGATTTTTTCGTTGAATAACATTGTCTATCGTCTTTGCTTCGAAAAATGGAATCTAAAAACATCTACTTTTTGCTAAATTATTTTGAAATTTTTCGAAAAAATTTTTGTCAAAATGTTTTTGGAAGCAATGTTGAGTGTACATGGAAACTCAACATACACTAATGCATCATTTTTCAAACGATCATAACTAATTTTTGTATCAAGCGTTTCTCGATGTAGTATAGTGCATTCGATGCGGATTTTTAAGCTGCGTCGATCTGTGTTATCAGATTTGCGCTAGCTTAAAAATGCACCGAGATATCAACTGATATAAGTTCACACTTATATCCTCGATTTTCACCCTGAAGAATTAATTTTTTCGTTGAATAACATTGTCTATCGTCTTTGCCTTGAAAAATGGAATCTAAAAACATCTACTTTTTGCTAAATTATTTTGAAATTTTTCGAAAAAATTTTCGTCAAAATGTTTTTGGAAGCAATATTGAGTGTACATGGAAACTCAACATACACTAATGCATCATTTTTCAAACAATCATAACTAATTTGTGTATTAAGCGTTTCGCAATGTAGTATAGTGCATTCGATGCGGATTTTTAAGCTGCGTCGATCTGTGTTATCAGATTTGCGCTAGCTTAAAAATGCACCGAGATATCAACTGATATAAGTTCACACTTATATCCTCGATTTTCACCCTGAAGAATTGATTTTATCGTTGAATAACATTGTCTATCGTCTTTGCCTTGAAAAATGGAATCTAAAAACATCTACTTTTTGCTAAATTATTTTGAAATTTTTCGAAAAAATTTTTGTCAAAATGTTTTTGGAAGCAATGTTGAGTGTACATGGAAACTCAACATACACTAATGCATCATTTTTCAAACGATCATAACTAATTTTTGTATTAAGCGTTTCTCAATGTAGTATAGTGCATTCGAATCGGATTTTTAAGCTGCGTCGATTTGTGTTATCAGATTTGCGCTAGCTTAAAAATGCACCGAGATATCAACTGATATAAGTTCACACTTATATCCTCGATTTTCACCCTGAAGAATTGATTTTTTCGTTGAATAACATTGTCTATCGTCTTTGCCTTGAAAAATGGAATCTAAAAACATCTACTTTTTGCTAAATTATTTTGAAATTTTTCGAAAAAATTTTTGTCAAAATGTTTTTGGAAGCAATGTTGAGTGTACATGGAAACTCAACATACACTAATGCATCATTTTTCAAACGATCATAACTAATTTTTGTATCAAGCGTTTCTCGATGTAGTATAGTGCATTCGATGCGGATTTTTAAGCTGCGTCGATCTGTGTTATCAGATTTGCGCTAGCTTAAAAATGCACCGAGATATCAACTGATATAAGTTCACACTTATATCCTCGATTTTCACCCTGAAGAATTGATTTTTTCGTTGAATAACATTGTCTATCGTCTTTGCCTTGAAAAATGGAATCTAAAAACATCTACTTTTTGCTAAATTATTTTGAAATTTTTCGAAAAAATTTTTGTCAAAATGTTTTTGGAAGCAATGTTGAGTGTACATGGAAACTCAACATACACTAATGCATCATTTTTCAAACGATCATAACTAATTTTTGTATCAAGCGTTTCTCGATGTAGTATAGTGCATTCGATGCGGATTTTTAAGCTGCGTCGATCTGTGTTATCAGATTTGCGCTAGCTTAAAAATGCACCGAGATATCAACTGATATAAGTTCACACTTATATCCTCGATTTTCACCCTGAAGAATTAATTTTTTTGTTGAATAACATTGTATATCGTCTTTGCCTTGAAAAATGGAATCTAAAAACATCTACTTTTTGCTAAATTATTTTGAAATTTTTCGAAAAAATTTTTGTCAAAATGTTTTTGGAAGCAATATTGAGTGTACATGGAAACTCAACATACACTAATGCATCATTTTTCAAACAATCATAACTAATTTGTGTATTAAGCGTTTCTCAATGTAGTATAGTGCATTCGATGCGGATTTTTAAGCTGCGTCGATCTGTGTTATCAGATTTGCGCTAGCTTAAAAATGCACCGAGATATCAACTGATATAAGTTCACACTTATATCCTCGATTTTCACCCTGAAGAATTGATTTTTTCGTTGAATAACATTGTCTATCGTCTTTGCCTTGAAAAATGGAATCTAAAAACATCTACTTTTTGCTAAATTATTTTGAAATTTTTCGAAAAAATTTTTGTCAAAATGTTTTTGGAAGCAATGTTGAGTGTACATGGAAACTCAACATACACTAATGCATCATTTTTCAAACGATCATAACTAATTTTTGTATCAAGCGTTTCTCAATGTAGTATAGTGCATTCGATGCGGTTTTTTAAGCTGCGTCGATCTGTGTTATCAGATTTGCGCTAGCTTAAAAATGCACCGAGATATCAACTGATATAAGTTCACACTTATATCCTCGATTTTCACCCTGAAGAATTGATTTTTTCGTTGAATAACATTGTCTATCGTCTTTGCCTAGAAAAATGGAATCTAAAAACATCTACTTTTTGCTAAATTATCTTGAAATTTTTCGAAAAAATTTTTGTCAAAATGTTTTTGGAAGCAATGTTGAGTGTACATGGAAACTCAACATACACTAATGCATCATTTTTCAAACGATCATAACTAATTTTTGTATTAAGCGTTTCTCAATGTAGTATAGTGCATTCGAATCGGATTTTTAAGCTGCGTCGATTTGTGTTATCAGATTTGCGCTAGCTTAAAAATGCACCGAGATATCAACTGATATAAGTTCACACTTATATCCTCGATTTTCACCCTGAAGAATTAATTTTTTCGTTGAATAACATTGTCCATCGTCTTTGCCTGGAAAAATGGAATCTAAAAACATCTACTTTTTGCTAAATTATTTTGAAATTTTTCGAAAAAATTTTTGTCAAAATGTTTTTGGAAGCAATGTTGAGTGTACATGGAAACTCAACATACACTAATGCATCATTTTTCAAACGATCATAACTAATTTTTGTATCAAGCGTTTCTCGATGTAGTATAGTGCATTCGATGCGGATTTTTAAGCTGAGTCGATCTGTGTTATCAGATTTGCGCTAGCTTAAAAATGCACCGAGATATCAACTGATATAAGTTCACACTTATATCCTCGATTTTCACCCTGAAGAATTAATTTTTTCGTTGAATAACATTGTCTATCGTCTTTGCCTTGAAAAATGGAATCTAAAAACATCTACTTTTTGCTAAATTATTTTGAAATTTTTCGAAAAAATTTTCGTCAAAATGTTTTTGGAAGCAATATTGAGTGTACATGGAAACTCAACATACAGTAATGCATCATTTTTCAAACAATCATAACTAATTTGTGTATTAAGCGTTTCGCAATGTAGTATAGTGCATTCGATGCGGATTTTTAAGCTGCGTCGATCTGTGTTATCAGATTTGCGCTAGCTTAAAAATGCACCGAGATATCAACTGATATAAGTTCACACTTATATCCTCGATTTTCACCCTGAAGAATTGATTTTATCGTTGAATAACATTGTCTATCGTCTTTGCCTTGAAAAATGGAATCTAAAAACATCTACTTTTTGCTAAATTATTTTGAAATTTTTCGAAAAAATTTTTGTCAAAATGTTTTTGGAAGCAATGTTGAGTGTACATGGAAACTCAACATACACTAATGCATCATTTTTCAAACGATCATAACTAATTTTTGTATTAAGCGTTTCTCAATGTAGTATAGTGCATTCGAATCGGATTTTTAAGCTGCGTCGATTTGTGTTATCAGATTTGCGCTAGCTTAAAAATGCACCGAGATATCAACTGATATAAGTTCACACTTATATCCTCGATTTTCACCCTGAAGAATTGATTTTTTCGTTGAATAACATTGTCTATCGTCTTTGCCTGGAAAAATGGAATCTAAAAACATCTACTTTTTGCTAAATTATTTTGAAATTTTTCGAAAAAATTTTTGTCAAAATGTTTTTGGAAGCAATGTTGAGTGTACATGGAAACTCAACATACACTAATGCATCATTTTTCAAACGATCATAACTAATTTTTGTATTAAGCGTTTCTCAATGTAGTATAGTGCATTCGAATCGGATTTTTAAGCTGCGTCGATTTGTGTTATCAGATTTGCGCTAGCTTAAAAATGCACCGAGATATCAACTGATATAAGTTCACACTTATATCCTCGATTTTCACCCTGAAGAATTAATTTTTTCGTTGAATAACATTGTCCATCGTCTTTGCCTGGAAAAATGGAATTTAAAAACATCTACTTTTTGCTAAATTATTTTGAAATTTTTCGAAAAAATTTTTGTCAAAATGTTTTTGGAAGCAATGTTGAGTGTACATGGAAACTCAACATACACTAATGCATCATTTTTCAAACGATCATAACTAATTTTTGTATCAAGCGTTTCTCGATGTAGTATAGTGCATTCGATGCGGATTTTTAAGCTGCGTCGATCTGTGTTATCAGATTTGCGCTAGCTTAAAAATGCACCGAGATATCAACTGATATAAGTTCACACTTATATCCTCGATTTTCACCCTGAAGAATTGATTTTATCGTTGAATAACATTGTCTATCGTCTTTGCCTGGAAAAATGGAATTTAAAAACATCTACTTTTTGCTAAATTATTTTGAAATTTTTCGAAAAAATTTTTGTCAAAATGTTTTTGGAAGCAATGTTGAGTGTACATGGAAACTCAACATACACTAATGCATCATTTTTCAAACGATCATAACTAATTTTTGTATTAAGCGTTTCTCAATGAAGTATAGTGCATTCGAATCGGATTTTTAAGCTGCGTCGATCTGTGTTATCAGATTTGCGCTAGCTTAAAAATGCACCGAGATATCAACTGATATAAGTTCACACTTATATCCTCGATTTTCACCCTGAAGAATTGATTTTATCGTTGAATAACATTGTCTATCGTCTTTGCCTTGAAAAATGGAATCTAAAAACATCTACTTTTTGCTAAATTATTTTGAAATTTTTCGAAAAAATTTTTGTCAAAATGTTTTTGGAAGCAATGTTGAGTGTACATGGAAACTCAACATACACTAATGCATCATTTTTCAAACGATCATAACTAATTTTTGTATTAAGCGTTTCTCAATGTAGTATAGTGCATTCGAATCGGATTTTTAAGCTGCGTCGATTTGTGTTATCAGATTTGCGCTAGCTTAAAAATGCACCGAGATATCAACTGATATAAGTTCACACTTATATCCTCGATTTTCACCCTGAAGAATTAATTTTTTCGTTGAATAACATTGTCCATCGTCTTTGCCTGGAAAAATGGAATTTAAAAACATCTACTTTTTGCTAAATTATTTTGAAATTTTTCGAAAAAATTTTTGTCAAAATGTTTTTGGAAGCAATGTTGAGTGTACATGGAAACTCAACATACACTAATGCATCATTTTTCAAACGATCATAACTAATTTTTGTATCAAGCGTTTCTCGATGTAGTATAGTGCATTCGATGCGGATTTTTAAGCTGCGTCGATCTGTGTTATCAGATTTGCGCTAGCTTAAAAATGCACCGAGATATCAACTGATATAAGTTCACACTTATATCCTCGATTTTCACCCTGAAGAATTAATTTTTTCGTTGAATAACATTGTCTATCGTCTTTGCCTTGAAAAATGGAATCTAAAAACATCTACTTTTTGCTAAATTATTTTGAAATTTTTCGAAAAAATTTTCGTCAAAATGTTTTTGGAAGCAATATTGAGTGTACATGGAAACTCAACATACACTAATGCATCATTTTTCAAACAATCATAACTAATTTGTGTATTAAGCGTTTCGCAATGTAGTATAGTGCATTCGATGCGGATTTTTAAGCTGCGTCGATCTGTGTTATCAGATTTGCGCTAGCTTAAAAATGCACCGAGATATCAACTGATATAAGTTCACACTTATATCCTCGATTTTCACCCTGAAGAATTGATTTTATCGTTGAATAACATTGTCTATCGTCTTTGCCTTGAAAAATGGAATCTAAAAACATCTACTTTTTGCTAAATTATTTTGAAATTTTTCGAAAAAATTTTTGTCAAAATGTTTTTGGAAGCAATGTTGAGTGTACATGGAAACTCAACATACACTAATGCATCATTTTTCAAACGATCATAACTAATTTTTGTATTAAGCGTTTCTCAATGTAGTATAGTGCATTCGAATCGGATTTTTAAGCTGCGTCGATTTGTGTTATCAGATTTGCGCTAGCTTAAAAATGCACCGAGATATCAACTGATATAAGTTCACACTTATATCCTCGATTTTCACCCTGAAGAATTGATTTTTTCGTTGAATAACATTGTCTATCGTCTTTGCCTTGAAAAATGGAATCTAAAAACATCTACTTTTTGCTAAATTATTTTGAAATTTTTCGAAAAAATTTTTGTCAAAATGTTTTTGGAAGCAATATTGAGTGTACATGGAAACTCAACATACACTAATGCATCATTTTTCAAACAATCATAACTAATTTGTGTATTAAGCGTTTCTCAATGTAGTATAGTGCATTCGATGCGGATTTTTAAGCTGCGTCGATCTGTGTTATCAGATTTGCGCTAGCTTAAAAATGCACCGAGATATCAACTGATATAAGTTCACACTTATATCCTCGATTTTCACCCTGAAGAATTGATTTTTTCGTTGAATAACATTGTCTATCGTCTTTGCCTTGAAAAATGGAATCTAAAAACATCTACTTTTTGCTAAATTATTTTGAAATTTTTCGAAAAAATTTTTGTCAAAATGTTTTTGGAAGCAATGTTGAGTGTACATGGAAACTCAACATACACTAATGCATCATTTTTCAAACGATCATAACTAATTTTTGTATAAAGCGTTTCTCGATGTAGTATAGTGCATTCGATGCGGATTTTTAAGCTGCGTCGATCTGTGTTATCAGATTTGCGCTAGCTTAAAAATGCACCGAGATATCAACTGATATAAGTTCACACTTATATCCTCGATTTTCACCCTGAAGAATTAATTTTTTCGTTGAATAACATTGTCTATCGTCTTTGCCTTGAAAAATGGAATCTAAAAACATCTACTTTTTGCTAAATTATTTTGAAATTTTTCGAAAAAATTTTTGTCAAAATGTTTTTGGAAGCAATATTGAGTGTACATGGAAACTCAACATACACTAATGCATCATTTTTCAAACAATCATAACTAATTTGTGTATTAAGCGTTTCTCAATGTAGTATAGTGCATTCGATGCGGATTTTTAAGCTGCGTCGATCTGTGTTATCAGATTTGCGCTAGCTTAAAAATGCACCGAGATATCAACTGATATAAGTTCACACTTATATCCTCGATTTTCACCCTGAAGAATTGATTTTTTCGTTGAATAACATTGTCTATCGTCTTTGCCTTGAAAAATGGAATCTAAAAACATCTACTTTTTGCTAAAT
This sequence comes from Auanema rhodensis, assembly GCA_964057225.1. Lineage (NCBI taxonomy): Eukaryota > Metazoa > Nematoda > Chromadorea > Rhabditida > Rhabditidae > Auanema > Auanema rhodense. Next base: position 2,295,917 of record OZ059895.1, read on the forward strand.
TATTTTGAAATTTTTCGAAAAAATTTTTGTCAAAATGTTTTTGGAAGCAATGTTGAGTGTACATGGAAACTCAACATACACTAATGCATCATTTTTCAAACGATCATAACTAATTTTTGTATCAAGCGTTTCTCAATGTAGTATAGTGCATTCGATGCGGTTTTTTAAGCTGCGTCGATCTGTGTTATCAGATTTGCGCTAGCTTGAAAATGCACCGAGATATCAACTGATATAAGTTCACACTTATATCCTCGATTTTCACCCTGAAGAATTGATTTTTTCGTTGAATAACATTGTCTATCGTCTTTGCCTAGAAAAATGGAATCTAAAAACATCTACTTTTTGCTAAATTATTTTGAAATTTTTCGAAAAAATTTTTGTCAAAATGTTTTTGGAAGCAATGTTGAGTGTACATGGAAACTCAACATACACTAATGCATCATTTTTCAAACGATCATAACTAATTTTTGTATTAAGCGTTTCTCAATGTAGTATAGTGCATTCGAATCGGATTTTTAAGCTGCGTCGATTTGTGTTATCAGATTTGCGCTAGCTTAAAAATGCACCGAGATATCAACTGATATAAGTTCACATTTATATCCTCGATTTTCACCCTGAAGAATTGATTTTTTCGTTGAATAACATTGTCTATCGTCTTTGCCTTGAAAAATGGAATCTAAAAACATCTACTTTTTGCTAAATTATCTTGAAATTTTTCGAAAAAATTTTTGTCAAAATGTTTTTGGAAGCAATGTTGAGTGTACATGGAAACTCAACATACACTAATGCATCATTTTTCAAACGATCATAACTAATTTTTGTATCAAGCGTTTCTCGATGTAATATAGTGCATTCGATGCGGATTTTTAAGCTGCGTCGATCTGTGTTATCAGATTTGCGCTAGCTTAAAAATGCACCGAGATATCAACTGATATAAGTTCACACTTATATCCTCGATTTTCACCCTGAAGAATTGATTTTTTCGTTGAATAACATTGTCTATCGTCTTTGCCTTGAAAAATGGAATCTAAAAACATCTACTTTTTGCTAAATTATTTTGAAATTTTTCGAAAAAATTTTTGTCAAAATGTTTTTGGAAGCAATATTGAGTGTACATGGAAACTCAACATACACTAATGCATCATTTTTCAAACAATCATAACTAATTTTTGTATCAAGCGTTTCTCGATGTAGTATAGTGCTTTCGATGCGGATTTTTAAGCTGCGTCGATCTGTGTTATCAGATTTGCGCTAGCTTAAAAATGCACCGAGATATCAACTGATATAAGTTCACACTTATATCCTCGATTTTCACCCTGAAGAATTAATTTTTTCGTTGAATAACATTGTCTATCGTCTTTGCCTTGAAAAATGGAATCTAAAAACATCTACTTTTTGCTAAATTATTTTGAAATTTTTCGAAAAAATTTTTGTCAAAATGTTTTTGGAAGCAATATTGAGTGTACATGGAAACTCAACATACACTAATGCATCATTTTTCAAACAATCATAACTAATTTGTGTATTAAGCGTTTCTCAATGTAGTATAGTGCATTCGATGCGGATTTTTAAGCTGCGTCGATCTGTGTTATCAGATTTGCGCTAGCTTAAAAATGCACCGAGATATCAACTGATATAAGTTCACACTTATATCCTCGATTTTCACCCTGAAGAATTGATTTTTTCGTTGAATAACATTGTCTATCGTCTTTGCCTTGAAAAATGGAATCTAAAAACATCTACTTTTTGCTAAATTATTTTGAAATTTTTCGAAAAAATTTTTGTCAAAATGTTTTTGGAAGCAATGTTGAGTGTACATGGAAACTCAACATACACTAATGCATCATTTTTCAAACGATCATAACTAATTTTTGTATTAAGCGTTTCTCAATGTAGTATATTGCATTCGAATCGGATTTTTAAGCTGCGTCGATCTGTGTTATCAGATTTGCGCTAGCTTAAAAATGCACCGAGATATCAACTGATATAAGTTCACACTTATATCCTCGATTTTCACCCTGAAGAATTGATTTTTTCGTTGAATAACATTGTCTATCGTCTTTGCCTTGAAAAATGGAATCTAAAAACATCTACTTTTTGCTAAATTATTTTGAAATTTTTCGAAAAAATTTTTGTCAAAATGTTTTTGGAAGCAATGTTGAGTGTACATGGAAACTCAACATACACTAATGCATCATTTTTCAAACGATCATAACTAATTTTTGTATCAAGCGTTTCTCAATGTAGTATAGTGCATTCGATGCGGTTTTTTAAGCTGCGTCGATCTGTGTTATCAGATTTGCGCTAGCTTAAAAATGCACCGAGATATCAACTGATATAAGTTCACACTTATATCCTCGATTTTCACCCTGAAGAATTGATTTTTTCGTTGAATAACATTGTCTATCGTCTTTGCCTAGAAAAATGGAATCTAAAAACATCTACTTTTTGCTAAATTATTTTGAAATTTTTCGAAAAAATTTTTGTCAAAATGTTTTTGGAAGCAATGTTGAGTGTACATGGAAACTCAACATACACTAATGCATCATTTTTCAAACGATCATAACTAATTTTTGTATTAAGCGTTTCTCAATGTAGTATATTGCATTCGAATCGGATTTTTAAGCTGCGTCGATTTGTGTTATCAGATTTGCGCTAGCTTAAAAATGCACCGAGATATCAACTGATATAAGTTCACACTTATATCCTCGATTTTCACCCTGAAGAATTGATTTTTTCGTTGAATAACATTGTCTATCGTCTTTGCCTTGAAAAATGGAATCTAAAAACATCTACTTTTTGCTAAATTATTTTGAAATTTTTCGAAAAAATTTTTGTCAAAATGTTTTTGGAAGCAATGTTGAGTGTACATGGAAACTCAACATACACTAATGCATCATTTTTCAAACGATCATAACTAATTTTTGTATTAAGCGTTTCTCAATGTAGTATAGTGCATTCGAATCGGATTTTTAAGCTGCGTCGATTTGTGTTATCAGATTTGCGCTAGCTTAAAAATGCACCGAGATATCAACTGATATAAGTTCACATTTATATCCTCGATTTTCACCCTGAAGAATTGATTTTTTCGTTGAATAACATTGTCTATCGTCTTTGCCTTGAAAAATGGAATCTAAAAACATCTACTTTTTGCTAAATTATTTTGAAATTTTTCGAAAAAATTTTTGTCAAAATGTTTTTGGAAGCAATGTTGAGTGTACATGGAAACTCAACATACACTAATGCATCATTTTTCAAACGATCATAACTAATTTTTGTATCAAGCGTTTCTCGATGTAGTATAGTGCATTCGATGCGGATTTTTAAGCTGCGTCGATCTGTGTTATCAGATTTGCGCTAGCTTAAAAATGCACCGAGATATCAACTGATATAAGTTCACACTTATATCCTCGATTTTCACCCTGAAGAATTGATTTTTTCGTTGAATAACATTGTCTATCGTCTTTGCCTAGAAAAATGGAATCTAAAAACATCTACTTTTTGCTAAATTATTTTGAAATTTTTCGAAAAAATTTTTGTCAAAATGTTTTTGGAAGCAATATTGAGTGTACATGGAAACTCAACATACACTAATGCATCATTTTTCAAACAATCATAACTAATTTGTGTATTAAGCGTTTCTCAATGTAGTATAGTGCATTCGATGCGGATTTTTAAGCTGCGTCGATCTGTGTTATCAGATTTGCGCTAGCTTAAAAATGCACCGAGATATCAACTGATATAAGTTCACACTTATATCCTCGATTTTCACCCTGAAGAATTGATTTTTTCGTTGAATAACATTGTCTATCGTCTTTGCCTTGAAAAATGGAATCTAAAAACATCTACTTTTTGCTAAATTATTTTGAAATTTTTCGAAAAAATTTTTGTCAAAATGTTTTTGGAAGCAATGTTGAGTGTACATGGAAACTCAACATACACTAATGCATCATTTTTCAAACGATCATAACTAATTTTTGTATTAAGCGTTTCTCAATGTAGTATAGTGCATTCGATGCGGTTTTTTAAGCTGCGTCGATCTGTGTTATCAGATTTGCGCTAGCTTAAAAATGCACCGAGATATCAACTGATATAAGTTCACACTTATATCCTCGATTTTCACCCTGAAGAATTGATTTTTTCGTTGAATAACATTGTCTATCGTCTTTGCCTAGAAAAATGGAATCTAAAAACATCTACTTTTTGCTAAATTATTTTGAAATTTTTCGAAAAAATTTTTGTCAAAATGTTTTTGGAAGCAATGTTGAGTGTACATGGAAACTCAACATACACTAATGCATCATTTTTCAAACGATCATAACTAATTTTTGTATTAAGCGTTTCTCAATGTAGTATAGTGCATTCGAATCGGATTTTTAAGCTGCGTCGATTTGTGTTATCAGATTTGCGCTAGCTTAAAAATGCACCGAGATATCAACTGATATAAGTTCACACTTATATCCTCGATTTTCACCCTGAAGAATTGATTTTTTCGTTGAATAACATTGTCTATCGTCTTTGCCTAGAAAAATGGAATCTAAAAACATCTACTTTTTGCTAAATTATTTTGAAATTTTTCGAAAAAATTTTTGTCAAAATGTTTTTGGAAGCAATGTTGAGTGTACATGGAAACTCAACATACACTAATGCATCATTTTTCAAACGATCATAACTAATTTTTGTATTAAGCGTTTCTCAATGTAGTATAGTGCATTCGAATCGGATTTTTAAGCTGCGTCGATTTGTGTTATCAGATTTGCGCTAGCTTAAAAATGCACCGAGATATCAACTGATATAAGTTCACACTTATATCCTCGATTTTCACCCTGAAGAATTGATTTTTTCGTTGAATAACATTGTCTATCGTCTTTGCCTTAAAAAATGGAATCTAAAAACATCTACTTTTTGCTAAATTATTTTGAAATTTTTCGAAAAAATTTTTGTCAAAATGTTTTTGGAAGCAATGTTGAGTGTACATGGAAACTCAACATACACTAATGCATCATTTTTCAAACAATCATAACTAATTTTTGTATCAAGCGTTTCTCGATGTAGTATAGTGCATTCGATGCGGATTTTTAAGCTGCGTCGATCTGTGTTATCAGATTTGCGCTAGCTTAAAAATGCACCGAGATATCAACTGATATAAGTTCACACTTATATCCTCGATTTTCACCCTGAAGAATTGATTTTTTCGTTGAATAACATTGTCTATCGTCTTTGCCTAGAAAAATGGAATCTAAAAACATCTACTTTTTGCTAAATTATTTTGAAATTTTTCGAAAAAATTTTTGTCAAAATGTTTTTGGAAGCAATATTGAGTGTACATGGAAACTCAACATACACTAATGCATCATTTTTCAAACAATCATAACTAATTTGTGTATTAAGCGTTTCTCAATGTAGTATAGTGCATTCGATGCGGATTTTTAAGCTGCGTCGATCTGTGTTATCAGATTTGCGCTAGCTTAAAAATGCACCGAGATATCAACTGATATAAGTTCACACTTATATCCTCGATTTTCACCCTGAAGAATTGATTTTTTCGTTGAATAACATTGTCTATCGTCTTTGCCTTGAAAAATGGAATCTAAAAACATCTACTTTTTGCTAAATTATTTTGAAATTTTTCGAAAAAATTTTTGTCAAAATGTTTTTGGAAGCAATGTTGAGTGTACATGGAAACTCAACATACACTAATGCATCATTTTTCAAACGATCATAACTAATTTTTGTATCAAGCGTTTCTCGATGTAGTATAGTGCATTCGATGCGGTTTTTTAAGCTGCGTCGATCTGTGTTATCAGATTTGCGCTAGCTTAAAAATGCACCGAGATATCAACTGATATAAGTTCACACTTATATCCTCGATTTTCACCCTGAAGAATTGATTTTTTCGTTGAATAACATTGTCTATCGTCTTTGCCTAGAAAAATGGAATCTAAAAACATCTACTTTTTGCTAAATTATTTTGAAATTTTTCGAAAAAATTTTTGTCAAAATGTTTTTGGAAGCAATATTGAGTGTACATGGAAACTCAACATACACTAATGCATCATTTTTCAAACAATCATAACTAATTTGTGTATTGAGCGTTTCTCAATGTAGTATAGTGCATTCGATGCGGATTTTTAAGCTGCGTCGATCTGTGTTATCAGATTTGCGCTAGCTTAAAAATGCACCGAGATATCAACTGATATAAGTTCACACTTATATCCTCGATTTTCACCCTGAAGAATTGATTTTTTCGTTGAATAACATTGTCTATCGTCTTTGCCTTGAAAAATGGAATCTAAAAACATCTACTTTTTGCTAAATTATTTTGAAATTTTTCGAAAAAATTTTTGTCAAAATGTTTTTGGAAGCAATGTTGAGTGTACATGGAAACTCAACATACACTAATGCATCATTTTTCAAACGATCATAACTAATTTTTGTATTAAGCGTTTCTCAATGTAGTATAGTGCATTCGATGCGGTTTTTTAAGCTGCGTCGATCTGTGTTATCAGATTTGCGCTAGCTTAAAAATGCACCGAGATATCAACTGATATAAGTTCACACTTATATCCTCGATTTTCACCCTGAAGAATTGATTTTTTCGTTGAATAACATTGTCTATCGTCTTTGCCTAGAAAAATGGAATCTAAAAACATCTACTTTTTGCTAAATTATTTTGAAATTTTTCGAAAAAATTTTTGTCAAAATGTTTTTGGAAGCAATGTTGAGTGTACATGGAAACTCAACATACACTAATGCATCATTTTTCAAACGATCATAACTAATTTTTGTATTAAGCGTTTCTCAATGTAGTATAGTGCATTCGAATCGGATTTTTAAGCTGCGTCGATTTGTGTTATCAGATTTGCGCTAGCTTAAAAATGCACCGAGATATCAACTGATATAAGTTCACACTTATATCCTCGATTTTCACCCTGAAGAATTGATTTTTTCGTTGAATAACATTGTCTATCGTCTTTGCCTAGAAAAATGGAATCTAAAAACATCTACTTTTTGCTAAATTATTTTGAAATTTTTCGAAAAAATTTTTGTCAAAATGTTTTTGGAAGCAATGTTGAGTGTACATGGAAACTCAACATACACTAATGCATCATTTTTCAAACGATCATAACTAATTTTTGTATTAAGCGTTTCTCAATGTAGTATAGTGCATTCGAATCGGATTTTTAAGCTGCGTCGATTTGTGTTATCAGATTTGCGCTAGCTTAAAAATGCACCGAGATATCAACTGATATAAGTTCACACTTATATCCTCGATTTTCACCCTGAAGAATTGATTTTTTCGTTGAATAACATTGTCTATCGTCTTTGCCTTAAAAAATGGAATCTAAAAACATCTACTTTTTGCTAAATTATTTTGAAATTTTTCGAAAAAATTTTTGTCAAAATGTTTTTGGAAGCAATGTTGAGTGTACATGGAAACTCAACATACACTAATGCATCATTTTTCAAACGATCATAACTAATTTTTGTATTAAGCGTTTCTCAATGTAGTATAGTGCATTCGAATCGGATTTTTAAGCTGCGTCGATTTGTGTTATCAGATTTGCGCTAGCTTAAAAATGCACCGAGATATCAACTGATATAAGTTCACATTTATATCCTCGATTTTCACCCTGAAGAATTGATTTTTTCGTTGAATAACATTGTCTATCGTCTTTGCCTTGAAAAATGGAATCTAAAAACATCTACTTTTTGCTAAATTATTTTGAAATTTTTCGAAAAAATTTTTGTCAAAATGTTTTTGGAAGCAATATTGAGTGTACATGGAAACTCAACATACACTAATGCATCATTTTTCAAACAATCATAACTAATTTGTGTATTAAGCGTTTCTCAATGTAGTATAGTGCATTCGATGCGGATTTTTAAGCTGCGTCGATCTGTGTTATCAGATTTGCGCTAGCTTAAAAATGCACCGAGATATCAACTGATATAAGTTCACACTTATATCCTCGATTTTCACCCTGAAGAATTGATTTTTTCGTTGAATAACATTGTCTATCGTCTTTGCCTTGAAAAATGGAATCTAAAAACATCTACTTTTTGCTAAATTATTTTGAAATTTTTCGAAAAAATTTTTGTCAAAATGTTTTTGGAAGCAATGTTGAGTGTACATGGAAACTCAACATACACTAATGCATCATTTTTCAAACGATCATAACTAATTTTTGTATCAAGCGTTTCTCAATGTAGTATAGTGCATTCGATGCGGATTTTTAAGCTGCGTCGATCTGTGTTATCAGATTTGCGCTAGCTTAAAAATGCACCGAGATATCAACTGATATAAGTTCACACTTATATCCTCGATTTTCACCCTGAAGAATTGATTTTTTCGTTGAATAACATTGTCTATCGTCTTTGCCTTGAAAAATGGAATCTAAAAACATCTACTTTTTGCTAAATTATTTTGAAATTTTTCGAAAAAATTTTTGTCAAAATGTTTTTGGAAGCAATGTTGAGTGTACATGGAAACTCAACATACACTAATGCATCATTTTTCAAACGATCATAACTAATTTTTGTATCAAGCTTTTTTCAATGTAGTATAGTGCATTCGATGCGGATTTTTAAGCTGCGTCGATCTGTGTTATCAGATTTGCGCTAGCTTAAAAATGCACCGAGATATCAACTGATATAAGTTCACACTTATATCCTCGATTTTCACCCTGAAGAATTAATTTTTTCGTTGAATAACATTGTCTATCGTCTTTGCCTTGAAAAATGGAATCTAAAAACATCTACTTTTTGCTAAATTATTTTGAAATTTTTCGAAAAAATTTTTGTCAAAATGTTTTTGGAAGCAATATTGAGTGTACATGGAAACTCAACATACACTAATGCATCATTTTTCAAACAATCATAACTAATTTGTGTATTAAGCGTTTCTCAATGTAGTATAGTGCATTCGATGCGGTTTTTTAAGCTGCGTCGATCTGTGTTATCAGATTTGCGCTAGCTTAAAAATGCACCGAGATATCAACTGATATAAGTTCACACTTATATCCTCGATTTTCACCCTGAAGAATTGATTTTTTCGTTGAATAACATTGTCTATCGTCTTTGCCTTGAAAAATGGAATCTAAAAACATCTACTTTTTGCTAAATTATTTTGAAATTTTTCGAAAAAATTTTTGTCAAAATGTTTTTGGAAGCAATGTTGAGTGTACATGGAAACTCAACATACACTAATGCATCATTTTTCAAACGATCATAACTAATTTTTGTATTAAGCGTTTTTCAATGTAGTATAGTGCATTCGAATCGGATTTTTAAGCTGCGTCGATTTGTGTTATCAGATTTGCGCTAGCTTAAAAATGCCCCGAGATATCAACTGATATAAGTTCACACTTATATCCTCGATTTTCACCCTGAAGAATTGATTTTTTCGTTGAATAACATTGTCTATCGTCTTTGCCTTGAAAAATGGAATCTAAAAACATCTACTTTTTGCTAAATTATTTTGAAATTTTTCGAAAAAATTTTTGTCAAAATGTTTTTGGAAGCAATGTTGAGTGTACATGGAAACTCAACATACACTAATGCATCATTTTTCAAACGATCATAACTAATTTTTGTATCAAGCGTTTCTCGATGTAGTATAGTGCATTCGATGCGGATTTTTAAGCTGCGTCGATCTGTGTTATCAGATTTGCGCTAGCTTAAAAATGCACCGAGATATCAACTGATATAAGTTCACACTTATATCCTCGATTTTCACCCTGAAGAATTGATTTTTTCGTTGAATAACATTGTCTATCGTCTTTGCCTTGAAAAATGGAATCTAAAAACATCTACTTTTTGCTAAATTATTTTGAAATTTTTCGAAAAAATTTTTGTCAAAATGTTTTTGGAAGCAATATTGAGTGTACATGGAAACTCAACATACACTAATGCATCATTTTTCAAACAATCATAACTAATTTTTGTATCAAGCGTTTCTCGATGTAGTATAGTGCATTCGATGCGGATTTTTAAGCTGCGTCGATCTGTGTTATCAGATTTGCGCTAGCTTAAAAATGCACCGAGATATCAACTGATATAAGTTCACACTTATATCCTCGATTTTCACCCTGAAGAATTGATTTTTTCGTTGAATAACATTGTCTATCGTCTTTGCCTTGAAAAATGGAATCTAAAAACATCTACTTTTTGCTAAATTATTTTGAAATTTTTCGAAAAAATTTTTGTCAAAATGTTTTTGGAAGCAATATTGAGTGTACATGGAAACTCAACATACACTAATGCATCATTTTTCAAACAATCATAACTAATTTGTGTATTAAGCGTTTCTCAATGTAGTATAGTGCATTCGATGCGGATTTTTAAGCTGCGTCGATCTGTGTTATCAGATTTGCGCTAGCTTAAAAATGCACCGAGATATCAACTGATATAAGTTCACACTTATATCCTCGATTTTCACCCTGAAGAATTGATTTTTTCGTTGAATAACATTGTCTATCGTCTTTGCCTTGAAAAATGGAATCTAAAAACATCTACTTTTTGCTAAATTATTTTGAAATTTTTCGAAAAAATTTTTGTCAAAATGTTTTTGGAAGCAATGTTGAGTGTACATGGAAACTCAACATACACTAATGCATCATTTTTCAAACGATCATAACTAATTTTTGTATCAAGCGTTTCTCAATGTAGTATAGTGCATTCGATGCGGTTTTTTAAGCTGCGTCGATCTGTGTTATCAGATTTGCGCTAGCTTAAAAATGCACCGAGATATCAACTGATATAAGTTCACACTTATATCCTCGATTTTCACCCTGAAGAATTGATTTTTTCGTTGAATAACATTGTCTATCGTCTTTGCCTAGAAAAATGGAATCTAAAAACATCTACTTTTTGCTAAATTATTTTGAAATTTTTCGAAAAAATTTTTGTCAAAATGTTTTTGGAAGCAATGTTGAGTGTACATGGAAACTCAACATACACTAATGCATCATTTTTCAAACGATCATAACTAATTTTTGTATTAAGCGTTTCTCAATGTAGTATAGTGCATTCGAATCGGATTTTTAAGCTGCGTCGATTTGTGTTATCAGATTTGCGCTAGCTTAAAAATGCACCGAGATATCAACTGATATAAGTTCACACTTATATCCTCGATTTTCACCCTGAAGAATTGATTTTTTCGTTGAATAACATTGTCTATCGTCTTTGCCTTGAAAAATGGAATCTAAAAACATCTACTTTTTGCTAAATTATTTTGAAATTTTTCGAAAAAATTTTTGTCAAAATGTTTTTGGAAGCAATGTTGAGTGTACATGGAAACTCAACATACACTAATGCATCATTTTTCAAACGATCATAACTAATTTTTGTATTAAGCGTTTCTCAATGTAGTATAGTGCATTCGAATCGGATTTTTAAGCTGCGTCGATTTGTGTTATCAGATTTGCGCTAGCTTAAAAATGCACCGAGATATCAACTGATATAAGTTCACATTTATATCCTCGATTTTCACCCTGAAGAACTGATTTTTTCGTTGAATAACATTGTCTATCGTCTTTGCCTTGAAAAATGGAATCTAAAAACATCTACTTTTTGCTAAATTATTTTGAAATTTTTCGAAAAAATTTTTGTCAAAATGTTTTTGGAAGCAATGTTGAGTGTACATGGAAACTCAACATACACTAATGCATCATTTTTCAAACGATCATAACTAATTTTTGTATCAAGCGTTTCTCGATGTAGTATAGTGCATTCGATGCGGATTTTTAAGCTGCGTCGATCTGTGTTATCAGATTTGCGCTAGCTTAAAAATGCACCGAGATATCAACTGATATAAGTTCACACTTATATCCTCGATTTTCACCCTGAAGAATTGATTTTTTCGTTGAATAACATTGTCTATCGTCTTTGCCTTGAAAAATGGAATCTAAAAACATCTACTTTTTGCTAAATTATTTTGAAATTTTTCGAAAAAATTTTTGTCAAAATGTTTTTGGAAGCAATATTGAGTGTACATGGAAACTCAACATACACTAATGCATCATTTTTCAAACAATCATAACTAATTTGTGTATTAAGCGTTTCTCAATGTAGTATAGTGCATTCGATGCGGATTTTTAAGCTGCGTCGATCTGTGTTATCAGATTTGCGCTAGCTTAAAAATGCACCGAGATATCAACTGATATAAGTTCACACTTATATCCTCGATTTTCACCCTGAAGAATTAATTTTTTCGTTGAATAACATTGTCTATCGTCTTTGCCTAGAAAAATGGAATCTAAAAACATCTACTTTTTGCTAAATTATTTTGAAATTTTTCGAAAAAATTTTTGTCAAAATGTTTTTGGAAGCAATGTTGAGTGTACATGGAAACTCAACATACACTAATGCATCATTTTTCAAACGATCATAACTAATTTTTGTATTAAGCGTTTCTCAATGTAGTATAGTGCATTCGAATCGGATTTTTAAGCTGCGTCGATTTGTGTTATCAGATTTGCGCTAGCTTAAAAATGCACCGAGATATCAACTGATATAAGTTCACACTTATATCCTCGATTTTCACCCTGAAGAATTGATTTTTTCGTTGAATAACATTGTCTATCGTCTTTGCCTTGAAAAATGGAATCTAAAAACATTTACTTTTTGCTAAATTATTTTGAAATTTTTCGAAAAAATTTTTGTCAAAATGTTTTTGGAAGCAATGTTGAGTGTACATGGAAACTCAACATACACTAATGCATCATTTTTCAAACGATCATAACTAATTTTTGTATTAAGCGTTTCTCAATGTAGTATAGTGCATTCGAATCGGATTTTTAAGCTGCGTCGATTTGTGTTATCAGATTTGCGCTAGCTTAAAAATGCACCGAGATATCAACTGATATAAGTTCACATTTATATCCTCGATTTTCACCCTGAAGAATTGATTTTTTCGTTGAATAACATTGTCTATCGTCTTTGCCTTGAAAAATGGAATCTAAAAACATCTACTTTTTGCTAAATTATTTTGAAATTTTTCGAAAAAATTTTTGTCAAAATGTTTTTGGAAGCAATGTTGAGTGTACATGGAAACTCAACATACACTAATGCATCATTTTTCAAACGATCATAACTAATTTTTGTATCAAGCGTTTCTCGATGTAGTATAGTGCATTCGATGCGGATTTTTAAGCTGCGTCGATCTGTGTTATCAGATTTGCGCTAGCTTAAAAATGCACCGAGATATCAACTGATATAAGTTCACACTTATATCCTCGATTTTCACCCTGAAGAATTGATTTTTTCGTTGAATAACATTGTCTATCGTCTTTGCCTTGAAAAATGGAATCTAAAAACATCTACTTTTTGCTAAATTATTTTGAAATTTTTCGAAAAAATTTTTGTCAAAATGTTTTTGGAAGCAATATTGAGTGTACATGGAAACTCAACATACACTAATGCATCATTTTTCAAACAATCATAACTAATTTGTGTATTAAGCGTTTCTCAATGTAGTATAGTGCATTCGATGCGGATTTTTAAGCTGCGTCGATCTGTGTTATCAGATTTGCGCTAGCTTAAAAATGCACCGAGATATCAACTGATATAAGTTCACACTTATATCCTCGATTTTCACCCTGAAGAATTGATTTTTTCGTTGAATAACATTGTCTATCGTCTTTGCCTTGAAAAATGGAATCTAAAAACATCTACTTTTTGCTAAATTATTTTGAAATTTTTCGAAAAAATTTTTGTCAAAATGTTTTTGGAAGCAATGTTGAGTGTACATGGAAACTCAACATACACTAATGCATCATTTTTCAAACGATCATAACTAATTTTTGTATCAAGCGTTTCTCAATGTAGTATAGTGCATTCGATGCGGATTTTTAAGCTGCGTCGATCTGTGTTATCAGATTTGCGCTAGCTTAAAAATGCACCGAGATATCAACTGATATAAGTTCACACTTATATCCTCGATTTTCACCCTGAAGAATTAATTTTTTCGTTGAATAACATTGTCTATCGTCTTTGCCTTGAAAAATGGAATCTAAAAACATCTACTTTTTGCTAAATTATTTTGAAATTTTTCGAAAAAATTTTTGTCAAAATGTTTTTGGAAGCAATATTGAGTGTACATGGAAACTCAACATACACTAATGCATCATTTTTCAAACAATCATAACTAATTTTTGTATCAAGCGTTTCTCGATGTAGTATAGTGCATTCGATGCGGATTTTTAAGCTGCGTCGATCTGTGTTATCAGATTTGCGCTAGCTTAAAAATGCACCGAGATATCAACTGATATAAGTTCACACTTATATCCTCGATTTTCACCCTGAAGAATTGATTTTTTCGTTGAATAACATTGTCTATCGTCTTTGCCTTGAAAAATGGAATCTAAAAACATCTACTTTTTGCTAAATTATTTTGAAATTTTTCGAAAAAATTTTTGTCAAAATGTTTTTGGAAGCAAGGTTGAGTGTACATGGAAACTCAACATACACTAATGCATCATTTTTCAAACGATCATAACTAATTTTTGTATTAAGCGTTTCTCAATGTAGTATAGTGCATTCGAATCGGATTTTTAAGCTGCGTCGATTTGTGTTATCAGATTTGCGCTAGCTTAAAAATGCCCCGAGATATCAACTGATATAAGTTCACACTTATATCCTCGATTTTCACCCTGAAGAATTGATTTTTTCGTTGAATAACATTGTCTATCGTCTTTGCCTTGAAAAATGGAATCTAAAAACATCTACTTTTTGCTAAATTATTTTGAAATTTTTCGAAAAAATTTTTGTCAAAATGTTTTTGGAAGCAATGTTGAGTGTACATGGAAACTCAACATACACTAATGCATCATTTTTCAAACGATCATAACTAATTTTTGTATCAAGCGTTTCTCGATGTAGTATAATGCATTCGATGCGGATTTTTAAGCTGCGTCGATCTGTGTTATCAGATTTGCGCTAGCTTAAAAATGCACCGAGATATCAACTGATATAAGTTCACACTTATATCCTCGATTTTCACCCTGAAGAATTAATTTTTTCGTTGAATAACATTGTCTATCGTCTTTGCCTTGAAAAATGGAATCTAAAAACATCTACTTTTTGCTAAATTATTTTGAAATTTTTCGAAAAAATTTTTGTCAAAATGTTTTTGGAAGCAATATTGAGTGTACATGGAAACTCAACATACACTAATGCATCATTTTTCAAACAATCATAACTAATTTGTGTATTAAGCGTTTCTCAATGTAGTATAGTGCATTCGATGCGGTTTTTTAAGCTGCGTCGATCTGTGTTATCAGATTTGCGCTAGCTTAAAAATGCACCGAGATATCAACTGATATGAGTTCACACTTATATCCTCGATTTTCACCCTGAAGAATTGATTTTTTCGTTGAATAACATTGTCTATCGTCTTTGCCTTGAAAAATGGAATCTAAAAACATCTACTTTTTGCTAAATTATTTTGAAATTTTTCGAAAAAATTTTTGTCAAAATGTTTTTGGAAGCAATGTTGAGTGTACATGGAAACTCAACATACACTAATGCATCATTTTTCAAACGATCATAACTAATTTTTGTATTAAGCGTTTCTCAATGTAGTATAGTGCATTCGAATCAGATTTTTAAGCTGCGTCGATTTGTGTTATCAGATTTGCGCTAGCTTAAAAATGCCCCGAGATATCAACTGATATAAGTTCACACTTATATCCTCGATTTTCACCCTGAAGAATTAATTTTTTCGTTGAATAACATTGTCTATCGTCTTTGCCTTGAAAAATGGAATCTAAAAACATCTACTTTTTGCTAAATTATTTTGAAATTTTTCGAAAAAATTTTTGTCAAAATGTTTTTGGAAGCAATATTGAGTGTACATGGAAACTCAACATACACTAATGCATCATTTTTCAAACGATCATAACTAATTTTTGTATCAAGCGTTTCTCGATGTAGTATAATGCATTCGATGCGGATTTTTAAGCTGCGTCGATCTGTGTTATCAGATTTGCGCTAGCTTAAAAATGCACCGAGATATCAACTGATATAAGTTCACACTTATATCCTCGATTTTCACCCTGAAGAATTAATTTTTTCGTTGAATAACATTGTCTATCGTCTTTGCCTTGAAAAATGGAATCTAAAAACATCTACTTTTTGCTAAATTATTTTGAAATTTTTCGAAAAAATTTTTGTCAAAATGTTTTTGGAAGCAATATTGAGTGTACATGGAAACTCAACATACACTAATGCATCATTTTTCAAACGATCATAACTAATTTTTGTATCAAGCGTTTCTCGATGTAGTATAATGCATTCGATGCGGATTTTTAAGCTGCGTCGATCTGTGTTATCAGATTTGCGCTAGCTTAAAAATGCACCGAGATATCAACTGATATAAGTTCACACTTATATCCTCGATTTTCACCCTGAAGAATTAATTTTTTCGTTGAATAACATTGTCTATCGTCTTTGCCTTGAAAAATGGGATCTAAAAACATCTACTTTTTGCTAAATTATTTTGAAATTTTTCGAAAAAATTTTTGTCAAAATGTTTTTGGAAGCAATATTGAGTGTACATGGAAACTCAACATACACTAATGCATCATTTTTCAAACAATCATAACTAATTTGTGTATTAAGCGTTTCTCAATGTAGTATAGTGCATTCGATGCGGTTTTTTAAGCTGCGTCGATCTGTGTTATCAGATTTGCGCTAGCTTAAAAATGCACCGAGATATCAACTGATATAAGTTCACACTTATATCCTCGATTTTCACCCTGAAGAATTGATTTTTTCGTTGAATAACATTGTCTATCGTCTTTGCCTTGAAAAATGGAATCTAAAAACATCTACTTTTTGCTAAATTATTTTGAAATTTTTCGAAAAAATTTTTGTCAAAATGTTTTTGGAAGCAATGTTGAGTGTACATGGAAACTCAACATACACTAATGCATCATTTTTCAAACGATCATAACTAATTTTTGTATTAAGCGTTTCTCAATGTAGTATAGTGCATTCGAATCAGATTTTTAAGCTGCGTCGATTTGTGTTATCAGATTTGCGCTAGCTTAAAAATGCCCCGAGATATCAACTGATATAAGTTCACACTTATATCCTCGATTTTCACCCTGAAGAATTGATTTTTTCGTTGAATAACATTGTCTATCGTCTTTGCCTTGAAAAATGGAATCTAAAAACATCTACTTTTTGCTAAATTATTTTGAAATTTTTCGAAAAAATTTTTGTCAAAATGTTTTTGGAAGCAATGTTGAGTGTACATGGAAACTCAACATACACTAATGCATCATTTTTCAAACGATCATAACTAATTTTTGTATCAAGCGTTTCTCGATGAAGTATAGTGCATTCGATGCGGATTTTTAAGCTGCGTCGATCTGTGTTATCAGATTTGCGCTAGCTTAAAAATGCACCGAGATATCAACTGATATAAGTTCACACTTATATCCTCGATTTTCACCCTGAAGAATTAATTTTTTCATTGGATAACATTGTCTATCGTCTTTGCCTTGAAAAATGGAATCTAAAAACATCTACTTTTTGCTAAATTATTTTGAAATTTTTCGAAAAAATTTTTGTCAAAATGTTTTTGGAAGCAATATTGAGTGTACATGGAAACTCAACATACACTAATGCATCATTTTTCAAACAATCATAACTAATTTGTGTATTAAGCGTTTCTCAATGTAGTATAGTGCATTCGATGCGGATTTTTAAGCTGCGTCGATCTGTGTTATCAGATTTGCGCTAGCTTAAAAATGCACCGAGATATCAACTGATATAAGTTCACACTTATATCCTCGATTTTCACCCTGAAGAATTGATTTTTTCGTTGAATAACATTGTCTATCGTCTTTGCCTTGAAAAATGGAATCTAAAAACATCTACTTTTTGCTAAATTATTTTGAAATTTTTCGAAAAAATTTTTGTCAAAATGTTTTTGGAAGCAATATTGAGTGTACATGGAAACTCAACATACACTAATGCATCATTTTTCAAACAATCATAACTAATTTGTGTATTAAGCGTTTCTCAATGTAGTATAGTGCATTCGATGCGGTTTTTTAAGCTGCGTCGATCTGTGTTATCAGATTTGCGCTAGCTTAAAAATGCACCGAGATATCAACTGATATAAGTTCACACTTATATCCTCGATTTTCACCCTGAAGAATTAATTTTTTCGTTGAAAAACATTGTCTATCGTCTTTGCCTTGAAAAATGGAATCTAAAAACATCTACTTTTTGCTAAATTATTTTGAAATTTTTCGAAAAAATTTTTGTCAAAATGTTTTTGGAAGCAATATTGAGTGTACATGGAAACTCAACATACACTAATGCATCATTTTTCAAACGATCATAACTAATTTTTGTATTAAGCGTTTCTCAATGTAGTATAGTGCATTCGAATCGGATTTTTAAGCTGCGTCGATCTGTGTTATCAGATTTGCGCTAGCTTAAAAATGCACCGAGATATCAACTGATATAAGTTCACACTTATATCCTCGATTTTCACCCTGAAGAATTGATTTTTTCGTTGAATAACATTGTCTATCGTCTTTGCCTTGAAAAATGGAATCTAAAAACATCTACTTTTTGCTAAATTATTTTGAAATTTTTCGAAAAAATTTTTGTCAAAATGTTTTTGGAAGCAATGTTGAGTGTACATGGAAACTCAACATACACTAATGCATCATTTTTCAAACGATCATAACTAATTTTTGTATTAAGCGTTTCTCAATGTAGTATAGTGCATTCGAATCGGATTTTTAAGCTGCGTCGATTTGTGTTATCAGATTTGCGCTAGCTTAAAAATGCCCCGAGATATCAACTGATATAAGTTCACACTTATATCCTCGATTTTCACCCTGAAGAATTGATTTTTTCGTTGAATAACATTGTCTATCGTCTTTGCCTTGAAAAATGAAATCTAAAAACATCTACTTTTTGCTAAATTATTTTGAAATTTTTCGAAAAAATTTTTGTCAAAATGTTTTTGGAAGCAATATTGAGTGTACATGGAAACTCAACATACACTAATGCATCATTTTTCAAACAATCATAACTAATTTGTGTATTAAGCGTTTCTCAATGTAGTATAGTGCATTCGATGCGGTTTTTTAAGCTGCGTCGATCTGTGTTATCAGATTTGCGCTAGCTTAAAAATGCACCGAGATATCAACTGATATAAGTTCACACTTATATCCTCGATTTTCACCCTGAAGAATTGATTTTTTCGTTGAATAACATTGTCTATCGTCTTTGCCTTGAAAAATGGAATCTAAAAACATCTACTTTTTGCTAAATTATTTTGAAATTTTTCGAAAAAATTTTTGTCAAAATGTTTTTGGAAGCAATGTTGAGTGTACATGGAAACTCAACATACACTAATGCATCATTTTTCAAACGATCATAACTAATTTTTGTATTAAGCGTTTCTCAATGTAGTATAGTGCATTCGAATCGGATTTTTAAGCTGCGTCGATTTGTGTTATCAGATTTGCGCTAGCTTAAAAATGCCCCGAGATATCAACTGATATAAGTTCACACTTATATCCTCGATTTTCACCCTGAAGAATTGATTTTTTCGTTGAATAACATTGTCTATCGTCTTTGCCTTGAAAAATGGAATCTAAAAACATCTACTTTTTGCTAAATTATTTTGAAATTTTTCGAAAAAATTTTTGTCAAAATGTTTTTGGAAGCAATGTTGAGTGTACATGGAAACTCAACATACACTAATGCATCATTTTTCAAACGATCATAACTAATTTTTGTATCAAGCGTTTCTCGATGTAGTATAGTGCATTCGATGCGGATTTTTAAGCTGCGTCGATCTGTGTTATCAGATTTGCGCTAGCTTAAAAATGCACCGAGATATCAACTGATATAAGTTCACACTTATATCCTCGATTTTCACCCTGAAGAATTAATTTTTTCGTTGAATAACATTGTCTATCGTCTTTGCCTTGAAAAATGGAATCTAAAAACATCTACTTTTTGCTAAATTATTTTGAAATTTTTCGAAAAAATTTTTGTCAAAATGTTTTTGGAAGCAATATTGAGTGTACATGGAAACTCAACATACACTAATGCATCATTTTTCAAACAATCATAACTAATTTGTGTATTAAGCGTTTCTCAATGTAGTATAGTGCATTCGATGCGGATTTTTAAGCTGCGTCGATCTGTGTTATCAGATTTGCGCTAGCTTAAAAATGCACCGAGATATCAACTGATATAAGTTCACACTTATATCCTCGATTTTCACCCTGAAGAATTGATTTTTTCGTTGAATAACATTGTCTATCGTCTTTGCCTTGAAAAATGGAATCTAAAAACATCTACTTTTTGCTAAATTATTTTGAAATTTTTCGAAAAAATTTTTGTCAAAATGTTTTTGGAAGCAATGTTGAGTGTACATGGAAACTCAACATACACTAATGCATCATTTTTCAAACGATCATAACTAATTTTTGTATCAAGCGTTTCTCAATGTAGTATAGTGCATTCGATGCGGATTTTTAAGCTGCGTCGATCTGTGTTATCAGATTTGCGCTAGCTTAAAAATGCACCGAGATATCAACTGATATAAGTTCACACTTATATCCTCGATTTTCACCCTGAAGAATTAATTTTTTCGTTGAATAACATTGTCTATCGTCTTTGCCTTGAAAAATGGAATCTAAAAACATCTACTTTTTGCTAAATTATTTTGAAATTTTTCGAAAAAATTTTTGTCAAAATGTTTTTGGAAGCAATATTGAGTGTACATGGAAACTCAACATACACTAATGCATCATTTTTCAAACGATCATAACTAATTTTTGTATTAAGCGTTTCTCAATGTAGTATAGTGCATTCGAATCGGATTTTTAAGCTGCGTCGATCTGTGTTATCAGATTTGCGCTAGCTTAAAAATGCACCGAGATATCAACTGATATAAGTTCACACTTATATCCTCGATTTTCACCCTGAAGAATTGATTTTTTCGTTGAATAACATTGTCTATCGTCTTTGCCTTGAAAAATGGAATCTAAAAACATCTACTTTTTGCTAAATTATTTTGAAATTTTTCGAAAAAATTTTTGTCAAAATGTTTTTGGAAGCAATGTTGAGTGTACATGGAAACTCAACATACACTAATGCATCATTTTTCAAACGATCATAACTAATTTTTGTATCAAGCGTTTCTCGATGTAGTATAGTGCATTCGATGCGGATTTTTAAGCTGCGTCGATCTGTGTTATCAGATTTGCGCTAGCTTAAAAATGCACCGAGATATCAACTGATATAAGTTCACACTTATATCCTCGATTTTCACCCTGAAGAATTAATTTTTTCGTTGAATAACATTGTCTATCGTCTTTGCCTTGAAAAATGGAATCTAAAAACAATTACTTTTTGCTAAATTATTTTGAAATTTTTCGAAAAAATTTTTGTCAAAATGTTTTTGGAAGCAATATTGAGTGTACATGGAAACTCAACATACACTAATGCATCATTTTTCAAACAATCATAACTAATTTGTGTATTAAGCGTTTCTCAATGTAGTATAGTGCATTCGATGCGGATTTTTAAGCTGCGTCGATCTGTGTTATCAGATTTGCGCTAGCTTAAAAATGCACCGAGATATCAACTGATATAAGTTCACACTTATATCCTCGATTTTCACCCTGAAGAATTGATTTTTTCGTTGAATTACATTGTCTATCGTCTTTGCCTTGAAAAATGGAATCTAAAAACATCTACTTTTTGCTAAATTATTTTGAAATTTTTCGAAAAAATTTTTGTCAAAATGTTTTTGGAAGCAATATTGAGTGTACATGGAAACTCAACATACACTAATGCATCATTTTTCAAACAATCATAACTAATTTGTGTATTAAGCGTTTCTCAATGTAGTATAGTGCATTCGATGCGGATTTTTAAGCTGCGTCGATCTGTGTTATCAGATTTGCGCTAGCTTAAAAATGCACCGAGATATCAACTGATATAAGTTCACACTTATATCCTCGATTTTCACCCTGAAGAATTGATTTTTTCGTTGAATAACATTGTCTATCGTCTTTGCCTTGAAAAATGGAATCTAAAAACATCTACTTTTTGCTAAATTATTTTGAAATTTTTCGAAAAAATTTTTGTCAAAATGTTTTTGGAAGCAATGTTGAGTGTACATGGAAACTCAACATACACTAATGCATCATTTTTCAAACGATCATAACTAATTTTTGTATCAAGCGTTTCTCAATGTAGTATAGTGCATTCGATGCGGATTTTTAAGCTGCGTCGATCTGTGTTATCAGATTTGCGCTAGCTTAAAAATGCACCGAGATATCAACTGATATAAGTTCACACTTATATCCTCGATTTTCACCCTGAAGAATTAATTTTTTCGTTGAATAACATTGTCTATCGTCTTTGCCTTGAAAAATGGAATCTAAAAACATCTACTTTTTGCTAAATTATTTTGAAATTTTTCGAAAAAATTTTTGTCAAAATGTTTTTGGAAGCAATATTGAGTGTACATGGAAACTCAACATACACTAATGCATCATTTTTCAAACGATCATAACTAATTTTTGTATTAAGCGTTTCTCAATGTAGTATAGTGCATTCGAATCGGATTTTTAAGCTGCGTCGATCTGTGTTATCAGATTTGCGCTAGCTTAAAAATGCACCGAGATATCAACTGATATAAGTTCACACTTATATCCTCGATTTTCACCCTGAAGAATTGATTTTTTCGTTGAATAACATTGTCTATCGTCTTTGCCTTGAAAAATGGAATCTAAAAACATCTACTTTTTGCTAAATTATTTTGAAATTTTTCGAAAAAATTTTTGTCAAAATGTTTTTGGAAGCAATGTTGAGTGTACATGGAAACTCAACATACACTAATGCATCATTTTTCAAACGATCATAACTAATTTTTGTATCAAGCGTTTCTCGATGTAGTATAGTGCATTCGATGCGGATTTTTAAGCTGCGTCGATCTGTGTTATCAGATTTGCGCTAGCTTTAAAATGCACCGAGATATCAACTGATATAAGTTCACACTTATATCCTCGATTTTCACCCTGAAGAATTAATTTTTTCGTTGAATAACATTGTCTATCGTCTTTGCCTTGAAAAATGGAATCTAAAAACAATTACTTTTTGCTAAATTATTTTGAAATTTTTCGAAAAAATTTTTGTCAAAATGTTTTTGGAAGCAATATTGAGTGTACATGGAAACTCAACATACACTAATGCATCATTTTTCAAACAATCATAACTAATTTGTGTATTAAGTGTTTCTCAATGTAGTATAGTGCATTCGATGCGGATTTTTAAGCTGCGTCGATCTGTGTTATCAGATTTGCGCTAGCTTAAAAATGCACCGAGATATCAACTGATATAAGTTCACACTTATATCCTCGATTTTCACCCTGAAGAATTGATTTTTTCGTTGAATAACATTGTCTATCGTCTTTGCCTTGAAAAATGGAATCTAAAAACATCTACTTTTTGCTAAATTATTTTGAAATTTTTCGAAAAAATTTTTGTCAAAATGTTTTTGGAAGCAATATTGAGTGTACATGGAAACTCAACATACACTAATGCATCATTTTTCAAACAATCATAACTAATTTGTGTATTAAGCGTTTCTCAATGTAGTATAGTGCATTCGATGCGGATTTTTAAGCTGCGTCGATCTGTGTTATCAGATTTGCGCTAGCTTAAAAATGCACCGAGATATCAACTGATATAAGTTCACACTTATATCCTCGATTTTCACCCTGAAGAATTGATTTTTTCGTTGAATAACATTGTCTATCGTCTTTGCCTTGAAAAATGGAATCTAAAAACATCTACTTTTTGCTAAATTATTTTGAAATTTTTCGAAAAAATTTTTGTCAAAATGTTTTTGGAAGCAATGTTGAGTGTACATGGAAACTCAACATACACTAATGCATCATTTTTCAAACGATCATAACTAATTTTTGTATCAAGCGTTTCTCAATGTAGTATAGTGCATTCGATGCGGTTTTTTAAGCTGCGTCGATCTGTGTTATCAGATTTGCGCTAGCTTAAAAATGCACCGAGATATCAACTGATATAAGTTCACACTTATATCCTCGATTTTCACCCTGAAGAATTGATTTTTTCGTTGAATAACATTGTCTATCGTCTTTGCCTTGAAAAATGGAATCTAAAAACATCTACTTTTTGCTAAATTATTTTGAAATTTTTCGAAAAAATTTTTGTCAAAATGTTTTTGGAAGCAATGTTGAGTGTACATGGAAACTCAACATACACTAATGCATCATTTTTCAAACGATCATAACTAATTTTTGTATCAAGCGTTTCTCGATGTAGTATAGTGCATTCGATGCGGATTTTTAAGCTGCGTCGATCTGTGTTATCAGATTTGCGCTAGCTTAAAAATGCACCGAGATATCAACTGATATAAGTTCACACTTATATCCTCGATTTTCACCCTGAAGAATTAATTTTTTCGTTGAATAACATTGTCTATCGTCTTTGCCTTGAAAAATGGAATCTAAAAACATCTACTTTTTGCTAAATTATTTTGAAATTTTTCGAAAAAATTTTTGTCAAAATGTTTTTGGAAGCAATATTGAGTGTACATGGAAACTCAACATACACTAATGCATCATTTTTCAAACAATCATAACTAATTTGTGTATTAAGCGTTTCTCAATGTAGTATAGTGCATTCGATGCGGATTTTTAAGCTGCGTCGATCTGTGTTATCAGATTTGCGCTAGCTTAAAAATGCACCGAGATATCAACTGATATAAGTTCACACTTATACCCTCGATTTTCACCCTGAAGAATTGATTTTTTCGTTGAATAACATTGTCTATCGTCTTTGCCTTGAAAAATGGAATCTAAAAACATCTACTTTTTGCTAAATTATTTTGAAATTTTTCGAAAAAATTTTTGTCAAAATGTTTTTGGAAGCAATGTTGAGTGTACATGGAAACTCAACATACACTAATGCATCATTTTTCAAACAATCATAACTAATTTGTGTATTAAGCGTTTCTAAATGTAGTATAGTGCATTCGATGCGGATTTTTAAGCTGCGTCGATCTGTGTTATCAGATTTGCGCTAGCTTAAAAATGCACCGAGATATCAACTGATATAAGTTCACACTTATATCCTCGATTTTCACCCTGAAGAATTGATTTTTTCGTTGAATAACATTGTCTATCGTCTTTGCCTTGAAAAATGGAATCTAAAAACATCTACTTTTTGCTAAATTATTTTGAAATTTTTCGAAAAACTTTTTGTCAAAATGTTTTTGGAAGCAATATTGAGTGTACATGGAAACTCAACATACACTAATGCATCATTTTTCAAACAATCATAACTAATTTGTGTATTAAGCGTTTCTCAATGTAGTATAGTGCATTCGATGCGGATTTTTAAGCTGCGTCGATCTGTGTTATCAGATTTGCGCTAGCTTAAAAATGCACCGAGATATCAACTGATATAAGTTCACACTTATATCCTCGATTTTCACCCTGAAGAATTAATTTTTTCGTTGAATAACATTGTCTATCGTCTTTGCCTAGAAAAATGGAATCTAAAAACATCTACTTTTTGCTAAATTATTTTGAAATTTTTCGAAAAAATTTTTGTCAAAATGTTTTTGGAAGCAATGTTGAGTGTACATGGAAACTCAACATACACTAATGCATCATTTTTCAAACGATCATAACTAATTTTTGTATTAAGCGTTTCTCAATGTAGTATAGTGCATTCGAATCGGATTTTTAAGCTGCGTCGATTTGTGTTATCAGATTTGCGCTAGCTTAAAAATGCACCGAGATATCAACTGATATAAGTTCACACTTATATCCTCGATTTTCACCCTGAAGAATTGATTTTTTCGTTGAATAACATTGTCTATCGTCTTTGCCTTGAAAAATGGAATCTAAAAACATCTACTTTTTGCTAAATTATTTTGAAATTTTTCGAAAAAATTTTTGTCAAAATGTTTTTGGAAGCAATATTGAGTGTACATGGAAACTCAACATACACTAATGCATCATTTTTCAAACAATCATAACTAATTTGTGTATTAAGCGTTTCTCAATGTAGTATAGTGCATTCGATGCGGATTTTTAAGCTGCGTCGATCTGTGTTATCAGATTTGCGCTAGCTTAAAAATGCACCGAGATATCAACTGATATAAGTTCACACTTATATCCTCGATTTTCACCCTGAAGAATTGATTTTTTCGTTGAATAACATTGTCTATCGTCTTTGCCTTGAAAAATGGAATCTAAAAACATCTACTTTTTGCTAAATTATTTTGAAATTTTTCGAAAAAATTTTTGTCAAAATGTTTTTGGAAGCAATATTGAGTGTACATGGAAACTCAACATACACTAATGCATCATTTTTCAAACAATCATAACTAATTTGTGTATTAAGCGTTTCTCAATGTAGTATAGTGCATTCGATGCGGATTTTTAAGCTGCGTCGATCTGTGTTATCAGATTTGCGCTAGCTTAAAAATGCACCGAGATATCAACTGATATAAGTTCACACTTATATCCTCGATTTTCACCCTGAAGAATTGATTTTTTCGTTGAATAACATTGTCTATCGTCTTTGCCTTGAAAAATGGAATCTAAAAACATCTACTTTTTGCTAAATTATTTTGAAATTTTTCGAAAAAATTTTTGTCAAAATGTTTTTGGAAGCAATATTGAGTGTACATGGAAACTCAACATACACTAATGCATCATTTTTCAAACAATCATAACTAATTTGTGTATTAAGCGTTTCTCAATGTAGTATAGTGCATTCGATGCGGATTTTTAAGCTGCGTCGATCTGTGTTATCAGATTTGCGCTAGCTTAAAAATGCACCGAGATATCAACTGATATAAGTTCACACTTATATCCTCGATTTTCACCCTGAAGAATTGATTTTTTCGTTGAATAACATTGTCTATCGTCTTTGCCTTGAAAAATGGAATCTAAAAACATCTACTTTTTGCTAAATTATTTTGAAATTTTTCGAAAAAATTTTTGTCAAAATGTTTTTGGAAGCAATGTTGAGTGTACATGGAAACTCAACATACACTAATGCATCATTTTTCAAACGATCATAACTAATTTTTGTATCAAGCGTTTCTCAATGTAGTATAGTGCATTCGATGCGGTTTTTTAAGCTGCGTCGATCTGTGTTATCAGATTTGCGCTAGCTTAAAAATGCACCGAGATATCAACTGATATAAGTTCACACTTATATCCTCGATTTTCACCCTGAAGAATTGATTTTTTCGTTGGATAACATTGTCTATCGTCTTTGCCTTGAAAAATGGAATCTAAAAACATCTACTTTTTGCTAAATTATTTTGAAATTTTTCGAAAAAATTTTTGTCAAAATGTTTTTGGAAGCAATGTTGAGTGTACATGGAAACTCAACATACACTAATGCATCATTTTTCAAACGATCATAACTAATTTTTGTATCAAGCGTTTCTCGATGTAGTATAGTGCATTCGATGCGGATTTTTAAGCTGCGTCGATCTGTGTTATCAGATTTGCGCTAGCTTAAAAATGCACCGAGATATCAACTGATATAAGTTCACACTTATATCCTCGATTTTCACCCTGAAGAATTGATTTTTTCGTTGAATAACATTGTCTATCGTCTTTGCCTTGAAAAATGGAATCTAAAAACATCTACTTTTTGCTAAATTATTTTGAAATTTTTCGAAAAACTTTTTGTCAAAATGTTTTTGGAAGCAATATTGAGTGTACATGGAAACTCAACATACACTAATGCATCATTTTTCAAACAATCATAACTAATTTGTGTATTAAGCGTTTCTCAATGTAGTATAGTGCATTCGATGCGGATTTTTAAGCTGCGTCGATCTGTGTTATCAGATTTGCGCTAGCTTAAAAATGCACCGAGATATCAACTGATATAAGTTCACACTTATATCCTCGATTTTCACCCTGAAGAATTGATTTTTTCGTTGAATAACATTGTCTATCGTCTTTGCCTTGAAAAATGGAATCTAAAAACATCTACTTTTTGCTAAATTATTTTGAAATTTTTCGAAAAAATTTTTGTCAAAATGTTTTTGGAAGCAATGTTGAGTGTACATGGAAACTCAACATACACTAATGCATCATTTTTCAAACAATCATAACTAATTTGTGTATTAAGCGTTTCTCAATGTAGTATAGTGCATTCGATGCGGATTTTTAAGCTGCGTCGATCTGTGTTATCAGATTTGCGCTAGCTTAAAAATGCACCGAGATATCAACTGATATAAGTTCACACTTATATCCTCGATTTTCACCCTGAAGAATTGATTTTTTCGTTGAATAACATTGTCTATCGTCTTTGCCTTGAAAAATGGAATCTAAAAACATCTACTTTTTGCTAAATTATTTTGAAATTTTTCGAAAAAATTTTTGTCAAAATGTTTTTGGAAGCAATGTTGAGTGTACATGGAAACTCAACATACACTAATGCATCATTTTTCAAACGATCATAACTAATTTTTGTATCAAGCGTTTCTCAATGTAGTATAGTGCATTCGATGCGGTTTTTTAAGCTGCGTCGATCTGTGTTATCAGATTTGCGCTAGCTTAAAAATGCACCGAGATATCAACTGATATAAGTTCACACTTATATCCTCGATTTTCACCCTGAAGAATTGATTTTTTCGTTGAATAACATTGTCTATCGTCTTTGCCTTGAAAAATGGAATCTAAAAACATCTACTTTTTGCTAAATTATTTTGAAATTTTTCGAAAAAATTTTTGTCAAAATGTTTTTGGAAGCAATGTTGAGTGTACATGGAAACTCAACATACACTAATGCATCATTTTTCAAACGATCATAACTAATTTTTGTATCAAGCGTTTCTCGATGTAGTATAGTGCATTCGATGCGGATTTTTAAGCTGCGTCGATCTGTGTTATCAGATTTGCGCTAGCTTAAAAATGCACCGAGATATCAACTGATATAAGTTCACACTTATATCCTCGATTTTCACCCTGAAGAATTAATTTTTTCGTTGAATAACATTGTCTATCGTCTTTGCCTTGAAAAATGGAATCTAAAAACATCTACTTTTTGCTAAATTATTTTGAAATTTTTCGAAAAAATTTTTGTCAAAATGTTTTTGGAAGCAATATTGAGTGTACATGGAAACTCAACATACACTAATGCATCATTTTTCAAACAATCATAACTAATTTGTGTATTAAGCGTTTCTCAATGTAGTATAGTGCATTCGATGCGGATTTTTAAGCTGCGTCGATCTGTGTTATCAGATTTGCGCTAGCTTAAAAATGCACCGAGATATCAACTGATATAAGTTCACACTTATACCCTCGATTTTCACCCTGAAGAATTGATTTTTTCGTTGGATAACATTGTCTATCGTCTTTGCCTTGAAAAATGGAATCTAAAAACATCTACTTTTTGCTAAATTATTTTGAAATTTTTCGAAAAAATTTTTGTCAAAATGTTTTTGGAAGCAATATTGAGTGTACATGGAAACTCAACATACACTAATGCATCATTTTTCAAACAATCATAACTAATTTGTGTATTAAGCGTTTCTAAATGTAGTATAGTGCATTCGATGCGGATTTTTAAGCTGCGTCGATCTGTGTTATCAGATTTGCGCTAGCTTAAAAATGCACCGAGATATCAACTGATATAAGTTCACACTTATATCCTCGATTTTCACCCTGAAGAATTAATTTTTTCGTTGAATAACATTGTCTATCGTCTTTGCCTTGAAAAATGGAATCTAAAAACATCTACTTTTTGCTAAATTATTTTGAAATTTTTCGAAAAAATTTTTGTCAAAATGTTTTTGGAAGCAATATTGAGTGTACATGGAAACTCAACATACACTAATGCATCATTTTTCAAACAATCATAACTAATTTGTGTATTAAGCGTTTCTCAATGTAGTATAGTGCATTCGATGCGGATTTTTAAGCTGCGTCGATCTGTGTTATCAGATTTGCGCTAGCTTAAAAATGCACCGAGATATCAACTGATATAAGTTCACACTTATACCCTCGATTTTCACCCTGAAGAATTGATTTTTTCGTTGAATAACATTGTCTATCGTCTTTGCCTTGAAAAATGGAATCTAAAAACATCTACTTTTTGCTAAATTATTTTGAAATTTTTCGAAAAAATTTTTGTCAAAATGTTTTTGGAAGCAATGTTGAGTGTACATGGAAACTCAACATACACTAATGCATCATTTTTCAAACAATCATAACTAATTTGTGTATTAAGCGTTTCTAAATGTAGTATAGTGCATTCGATGCGGATTTTTAAGCTGCGTCGATCTGTGTTATCAGATTTGCGCTAGCTTAAAAATGCACCGAGATATCAACTGATATAAGTTCACACTTATATCCTCGATTTTCACCCTGAAGAATTGATTTTTTCGTTGAATAACATTGTCTATCGTCTTTGCCTTGAAAAATGGAATCTAAAAACATCTACTTTTTGCTAAATTATTCTGAAATTTTTCGAAAAACTTTTTGTCAAAATGTTTTTGGAAGCAATATTGAGTGTACATGGAAACTCAACATACACTAATGCATCATTTTTCAAACAATCATAACTAATTTGTGTATTAAGCGTTTCTCAATGTAGTATAGTGCATTCGATGCGGATTTTTAAGCTGCGTCGATCTGTGTTATCAGATTTGCGCTAGCTTAAAAATGCACCGAGATATCAACTGATATAAGTTCACACTTATATCCTCGATTTTCACCCTGAAGAATTGATTTTTTCGTTGAATAACATTGTCTATCGTCTTTGCCTTGAAAAATGGAATCTAAAAACATCTACTTTTTGCTAAATTATTTTGAAATTTTTCGAAAAAATTTTTGTCAAAATGTTTTTGGAAGCAATGTTGAGTGTACATGGAAACTCAACATACACTAATGCATCATTTTTCAAACGATCATAACTAATTTTTGTATCAAGCGTTTCTCAATGTAGTATAGTGCATTCGATGCGGATTTTTAAGCTGCGTCGATCTGTGTTATCAGATTTGCGCTAGCTTAAAAATGCACCGAGATATCAACTGATATAAGTTCACACTTATATCCTCGATTTTCACCCTGAAGAATTAATTTTTTCGTTGAATAACATTGTCTATCGTCTTTGCCTTGAAAAATGGAATCTAAAAACATCTACTTTTTGCTAAATTATTTTGAAATTTTTCGAAAAAATTTTTGTCAAAATGTTTTTGGAAGCAATATTGAGTGTACATGGAAACTCAACATACACTAATGCATCATTTTTCAAACAATCATAACTAATTTGTGTATTAAGCGTTTCTCAATGTAGTATAGTGCATTCGATGCGGTTTTTTAAGCTGCGTCGATCTGTGTTATCAGATTTGCGCTAGCTTAAAAATGCACCGAGATATCAACTGATATAAGTTCACACTTATATCCTCGATTTTCACCCTGAAGAATTGATTTTTTCGTTGAATAACATTGTCTATCGTCTTTGCCTTGAAAAATGGAATCTAAAAACATCTACTTTTTGCTAAATTATTTTGAAATTTTTCGAAAAAATTTTTGTCAAATTGTTTTTGGAAGCAATGTTGAGTGTACATGGAAACTCAACATACACTAATGCATCATTTTTCAAACGATCATAACTAATTTTTGTATTAAGCGTTTCTCAATGTAGTATAGTGCATTCGAATCGGATTTTTAAGCTGCGTCGATTTGTGTTATCAGATTTGCGCTAGCTTAAAAATGCCCCGAGATATCAACTGATATAAGTTCACACTTATATCCTCGATTTTCACCCTGAAGAATTGATTTTTTCGTTGAATAACATTGTCTATCGTCTTTGCCTTGAAAAATGGAATCTAAAAACATCTACTTTTTGCTAAATTATTTTGAAATTTTTCGAAAAAATTTTTGTCAAAATGTTTTTGGAAGCAATATTGAGTGTACATGGAAACTCAACATACACTAATGCATCATTTTTCAAACAATCATAACTAATTTGTGTATTAAGCGTTTCTCAATGTAGTATAGTGCATTCGATGCGGATTTTTAAGCTGCGTCGATCTGTGTTATCAGATTTGCGCTAGCTTAAAAATGCACCGAGATATCAACTGATATAAGTTCACACTTATATCCTCGATTTTCACCCTGAAGAATTGATTTTTTCGTTGAATAACATTGTCTATCGTCTTTGCCTTGAAAAATGGAATCTAAAAACATCTACTTTTTGCTAAATTATTTTGAAATTTTTCGAAAAAATTTTTGTCAAAATGTTTTTGGAAGCAATGTTGAGTGTACATGGAAACTCAACATACACTAATGCATCATTTTTCAAACGATCATAACTAATTTTTGTATTAAGCGTTTCTCAATGTAGTATAGTGCATTCGAATCGGATTTTTAAGCTGCGTCGATTTGTGTTATCAGATTTGCGCTAGCTTAAAAATGCCCCGAGATATCAACTGATATAAGTTCACACTTATATCCTCGATTTTCACCCTGAAGAATTGATTTTTTCGTTGATTAACATTGTCTATCGTCTTTGCCTTGAAAAATGGAATCTAAAAACATCTACTTTTTGCTAAATTATTTTGAAATTTTTCGAAAAAATTTTTGTCAAAATGTTTTTGGAAGCAATGTTGAGTGTACATGGAAACTCAACATACACTAATGCATCATTTTTCAAACGATCATAACTAATTTTTGTATCAAGCGTTTCTCGATGTAGTATAGTGCATTCGATGCGGATTTTTAAGCTGCGTCGATCTGTGTTATCAGATTTGCGCTAGCTTAAAAATGCACCGAGATATCAACTGATATAAGTTCACACTTATATCCTCGATTTTCACCCTGAAGAATTAATTTTTTCGTTGAATAACATTGTCTATCGTCTTTGCCTTGAAAAATGGAATCTAAAAACATCTACTTTTTGCTAAATTATTTTGAAATTTTTCGAAAAAATTTTTGTCAAAATGTTTTTGGAAGCAATATTGAGTGTACATGGAAACTCAACATACACTAATGCATCATTTTTCAAACAATCATAACTAATTTGTGTATTAAGCGTTTCTCAATGTAGTATAGTGCATTCGATGCGGTTTTTTAAGCTGCGTCGATCTGTGTTATCAGATTTGCGCTAGCTTAAAAATGCACCGAGATATCAACTGATATAAGTTCACACTTATATCCTCGATTTTCACCCTGAAGAATTGATTTTTTCGTTGAATAACATTGTCTATCGTCTTTGCCTTGAAAAATGGAATCTAAAAACATCTACTTTTTGCTAAATTATTTTGAAATTTTTCGAAAAAATTTTTGTCAAAATGTTTTTGGAAGCAATGTTGAGTGTACATGGAAACTCAACATACACTAATGCATCATTTTTCAAACGATCAAAACTAATTTTTGTATTAAGCGTTTCTCAATGTAGTATAGTGCATTCGAATCGGATTTTTAAGCTGCGTCGATTTGTGTTATCAGATTTGCGCTAGCTTAAAAATGCCCCGAGATATCAACTGATATAAGTTCACACTTATATCCTCGATTTTCACCCTGAAGAATTGATTTTTTCGTTGAATAACATTGTCTATCGTCTTTGCCTTGAAAAATGGAATCTAAAAACATCTACTTTTTGCTAAATTATTTTGAAATTTTTCGAAAAAATTTTTGTCAAAATGTTTTTGGAAGCAATGTTGAGTGTACATGGAAACTCAACATACACTAATGCATCATTTTTCAAACGATCATAACTAATTTTTGTATCAAGCGTTTCTCGATGTAGTATAGTGCATTCGATGCGGATTTTTAAGCTGCGTCGATCTGTGTTATCAGATTTGCGCTAGCTTAAAAATGCACCGAGATATCAACTGATATAAGTTCACACTTATATCCTCGATTTTCACCCTGAAGAATTAATTTTTTCGTTGAATAACATTGTCTATCGTCTTTGCCTTGAAAAATGGAATCTAAAAACATCTACTTTTTGCTAAATTATTTTGAAATTTTTCGAAAAAATTTTTGTCAAAATGTTTTTGGAAGCAATATTGAGTGTACATGGAAACTCAACATACACTAATGCATCATTTTTCAAACAATCATAACTAATTTTTGTATCAAGCGTTTCTCAATGTAGTATAGTGCATTCGATGCGGATTTTTAAGCTGCGTCGATCTGTGTTATCAGATTTGCGCTAGCTTAAAAATGCACCGAGATATCAACTGATATAAGTTCACACTTATATCCTCGATTTTCACCCTGAAGAATTGATTTTTTCGTTGAATAACATTGTCTATCGTCTTTGCCTTGAAAAATGGAATCTAAAAACATCTACTTTTTGCTAAATTATTTTGAAATTTTTCGAAAAAATTTTTGTCAAAATGTTTTTGGAAGCAATGTTGAGTGTACATGGAAACTCAACATACACTAATGCATCATTTTTCAAACAATCATAACTAATTTGTGTATTAAGCGTTTCTCAATGTAGTATAGTGCATTCGATGCGGTTTTTTAAGCTGCGTCGATCTGTGTTATCAGATTTGCGCTAGCTTAAAAATGCACCGAGATATCAACTGATATAAGTTCACACTTATATCCTCGATTTTCACCCTGAAGAATTGATTTTTTCGTTGAATAACATTGTCTATCGTCTTTGCCTTGAAAAATGGAATCTAAAAACATCTACTTTTTGCTAAATTATTTTGAAATTTTTCGAAAAAATTTTTGTCAAAATGTTTTTGGAAGCAATGTTGAGTGTACATGGAAACTCAACATACACTAATGCATCATTTTTCAAACGATCATAACTAATTTTTGTATTAAGCGTTTCTCAATGTAGTATAGTGCATTCGAATCGGATTTTTAAGCTGCGTCGATTTGTGTTATCAGATTTGCGCTAGCTTAAAAATGCCCCGAGATATCAACTGATATAAGTTCACACTTATATCCTCGATTTTCACCCTGAAGAATTGATTTTTTCGTTGAATAACATTGTCTATCGTCTTTGCCTTGAAAAATGGAATCTAAAAACATCTACTTTTTGCTAAATTATTTTGAAATTTTTCGAAAAAATTTTTGTCAAAATGTTTTTGGAAGCAATGTTGAGTGTACATGGAAACTCAACATACACTAATGCATCATTTTTCAAACGATCATAACTAATTTTTGTATCAAGCGTTTCTCGATGTAGTATAGTGCATTCGATGCGGATTTTTAAGCTGCGTCGATCTGTGTTATCAGATTTGCGCTAGCTTAAAAATGCACCGAGATATCAACTGATATAAGTTCACACTTATATCCTCGATTTTCACCCTGAAGAATTAATTTTTTCGTTGAATAACATTGTCTATCGTCTTTGCCTTGAAAAATGGAATCTAAAAACATCTACTTTTTGCTAAATTATTTTGAAATTTTTCGAAAAAATTTTTGTCAAAATGTTTTTGGAAGCAATATTGAGTGTACATGGAAACTCAACATACACTAATGCATCATTTTTCAAACAATCATAACTAATTTGTGTATTAAGCGTTTCTCAATGTAGTATAGTGCATTCGATGCGGATTTTTAAGCTGCGTCGATCTGTGTTATCAGATTTGCGCTAGCTTAAAAATGCACCGAGATATCAACTGATATAAGTTCACACTTATATCCTCGATTTTCACCCTGAAGAATTGATTTTTTCGTTGAATAACATTGTCTATCGTCTTTGCCTTGAAAAATGGAATCTAAAAACATCTACTTTTTGCTAAATTATTTTGAAATTTTTCGAAAAAATTTTTGTCAAAATGTTTTTGGAAGCAATGTTGAGTGTACATGGAAACTCAACATACACTAATGCATCATTTTTCAAACGATCATAACTAATTTTTGTATCAAGCGTTTCTCAATGTAGTATAGTGCATTCGATGCGGATTTTTAAGCTGCGTCGATCTGTGTTATCAGATTTGCGCTAGCTTAAAAATGCACCGAGATATCAACTGATATAAGTTCACACTTATATCCTCGATTTTCACCCTGAAGAATTAATTTTTTCGTTGAATAACATTGTCCATCGTCTTTGCCTGGAAAAATGGAATCTAAAAACATCTACTTTTTGCTAAATTATTTTGAAATTTTTCGAAAAAATTTTTGTCAAAATGTTTTTGGAAGCAATGTTGAGTGTACATGGAAACTCAACATACACTAATGCATCATTTTTCAAACAATCATAACTAATTTGTGTATTAAGCGTTTTTCAATGTAGTATAGTGCATTCGATGCGGATTTTTAAGCTGCGTCGATCTGTGTTATCAGATTTGCGCTAGCTTAAAAATGCACCGAGATATCAACTGATATAAGTTCACACTTATATCCTCGATTTTCACCCTGAAGAATTAATTTTTTCGTTGAATAATATTGTCCATCGTCTTTGCCTGGAAAAATGGAATCTAAAAACATCTACTTTTTGCTAAATTATTTTGAAATTTTTCGAAAAAATTTTTGTCAAAATGTTTTTGGAAGCAATGTTGAGTGTACATGGAAACTCAACATACACTAATGCATCATTTTTCAAACAATCATAACTAATTTGTGTTTTAAGCGTTTTTCAATGTAGTATAGTGCATTCGATGCGGATTTTTAAGCTGCGTCGATCTGTGTTATCAGATTTGCGCTAGCTTAAAAATGCACCGAGATATCAACTGATATAAGTTCACACTTATATCCTCGATTTTCACCCTGAAGAATTGATTTTTTCGTTGAATAACATTGTCTATCGTCTTTGCCTTGAAAAATGGAATCTAAAAACATCTACTTTTTGCTAAATTATTTTGAAATTTTTCGAAAAAATTTTTGTCAAAATGTTTTTGGAAGCAATGTTGAGTGTACATGGAAACTCAACATACACTAATGCATCATTTTTCAAACGATCATAACTAATTTTTGTATCAAGCGTTTCTCAATGTAGTATAGTGCATTCGATGCGGATTTTTAAGCTGCGTCGATCTGTGTTATCAGATTTGCGCTAGCTTAAAAATGCACCGAGATATCAACTGATATAAGTTCACACTTATATCCTCGATTTTCACCCTGAAGAATTAATTTTTTCGTTGAATAACATTGTCCATCGTCTTTGCCTGGAAAAATGGAATCTAAAAACATCTACTTTTTGCTAAATTATTTTGAAATTTTTCGAAAAAATTTTTGTCAAAATGTTTTTGGAAGCAATGTTGAGTGTACATGGAAACTCAACATACACTAATGCATCATTTTTCAAACAATCATAACTAATTTGTGTATTAAGCGTTTTTCAATGTAGTATAGTGCATTCGATGCGGATTTTTAAGCTGCGTCGATCTGTGTTATCAGATTTGCGCTAGCTTAAAAATGCACCGAGATATCAACTGATATAAGTTCACACTTATATCCTCGATTTTCACCCTGAAGAATTAATTTTTTCGTTGAATAATATTGTCCATCGTCTTTGCCTGGAAAAATGGAATCTAAAAACATCTACTTTTTGCTAAATTATTTTGAAATTTTTCGAAAAAATTTTTGTCAAAATGTTTTTGGAAGCAATGTTGAGTGTACATGGAAACTCAACATACACTAATGCATCATTTTTCAAACAATCATAACTAATTTGTGTTTTAAGCGTTTTTCAATGTAGTATAGTGCATTCGATGCGGATTTTTAAGCTGCGTCGATCTGTGTTATCAGATTTGCGCTAGCTTGAAAATGCACCGAGATATCAACTGATATAAGTTCACACTTATATCCTCGATTTTCACCCTGAAGAATTGATTTTTTCGTTGAATAACATTGTCTATCGTCTTTGCCTTGAAAAATGGAATCTAAAAACATCTACTTTTTGCTAAATTATTTTGAAATTTTTCGAAAAAATTTTTGTCAAAATGTTTTTGGAAGCAATGTTGAGTGTACATGGAAACTCAACATACACTAATGCATCATTTTTCAAACGATCATAACTAATTTTTGTATCAAGCGTTTCTCAATGTAGTATAGTGCATTCGATGCGGATTTTTAAGCTGCGTCGATCTGTGTTATCAGATTTGCGCTAGCTTAAAAATGCACCGAGATATCAACTGATATAAGTTCACACTTATATCCTCGATTTTCACCCTGAAGAATTAATTTTTTCGTTGAATAACATTGTCCATCGTCTTTGCCTGGAAAAATGGAATCTAAAAACATCTACTTTTTGCTAAATTATTTTGAAATTTTTCGAAAAAATTTTTGTCAAAATGTTTTTGGAAGCAATGTTGAGTGTACATGGAAACTCAACATACACTAATGCATCATTTTTCAAACAATCATAACTAATTTGTGTATTAAGCGTTTTTCAATGTAGTATAGTGCATTCGATGCGGATTTTTAAGCTGCGTCGATCTGTGTTATCAGATTTGCGCTAGCTTAAAAATGCACCGAGATATCAACTGATATAAGTTCACACTTATATCCTCGATTTTCACCCTGAAGAATTAATTTTTTCGTTGAATAACATTGTCCATCGTCTTTGCCTGGAAAAATGGAATCTAAAAACATCTACTTTTTGCTAAATTATTTTGAAATTTTTCGAAAAAATTTTTGTCAAAATGTTTTTGGAAGCAATGTTGAGTGTACATGGAAACTCAACATACACTAATGCATCATTTTTCAAACAATCATAACTAATTTGTGTATTAAGCGTTTTTCAATGTAGTATAGTGCATTCGATGCGGATTTTTAAGCTGCGTCGATCTGTGTTATCAGATTTGCGCTAGCTTAAAAATGCACCGAGATATCAACTGATATAAGTTCACACTTATATCCTCGATTTTCACCCTGAAGAATTAATTTTTTCGTTGAATAATATTGTCCATCGTCTTTGCCTGGAAAAATGGAATCTAAAAACATCTACTTTTTGCTAAATTATTTTGAAATTTTTCGAAAAAATTTTTGTCAAAATGTTTTTGGAAGCAATGTTGAGTGTACATGGAAACTCAACATACACTAATGCATCATTTTTCAAACGATCATAACTAATTTTTTTATCAAGCGTTTCTCAATGTAGTATAGTGCATTCGATGCGGATTTTTAAGCTGCGTCGATCTGTGTTATCAGATTTGCGCTAGCTTAAAAATGCACCGAGATATCAACTGATATAAGTTCACACTTATATCCTCGATTTTCACCCTGAAGAATTAATTTTTTCGTTGAATAATATTGTCCATCGTCTTTGCCTGGAAAAATGGAATCTAAAAACATCTACTTTTTGCTAAATTATTTTGAAATTTTTCGAAAAAATTTTTGTCAAAATGTTTTTGGAAGCAATGTTGAGTGTACATGGAAACTCAACATACACTAATGCATCATTTTTCAAACAATCATAACTAATTTGTGTTTTAAGCGTTTTTCAATGTAGTATAGTGCATTCGATGCGGATTTTTAAGCTGCGTCGATCTGTGTTATCAGATTTGCGCTAGCTTAAAAATGCACCGAGATATCAACTGATATAAGTTCACACTTATATCCTCGATTTTCACCCTGAAGAATTGATTTTTTCGTTGAATAACATTGTCTATCGTCTTTGCCTTGAAAAATGGAATCTAAAAACATCTACTTTTTGCTAAATTATTTTGAAATTTTTCGAAAAAATTTTTGTCAAAATGTTTTTGGAAGCAATGTTGAGTGTACATGGAAACTCAACATACACTAATGCATCATTTTTCAAACA
This sequence comes from Auanema rhodensis, assembly GCA_964057225.1. NCBI lineage: Eukaryota > Metazoa > Nematoda > Chromadorea > Rhabditida > Rhabditidae > Auanema > Auanema rhodense. Next base: position 2,335,682 of record OZ059895.1, read on the forward strand.
ATCATAACTAATTTGTGTATTAAGCGTTTTTCAATGTAGTATAGTGCATTCGATGCGGATTTTTAAGCTGCGTCGATCTGTGTTATCAGATTTGCGCTAGCTTAAAAATGCACCGAGATATCAACTGATATAAGTTCACACTTATATCCTCGATTTTCACCCTGAAGAATTAATTTTTTCGTTGAATAACATTGTCCATCGTCTTTGCCTGGAAAAATGGAATCTAAAAACATCTACTTTTTGCTAAATTATTTTGAAATTTTTCGAAAAAATTTTTGTCAAAATGTTTTTGGAAGCAATGTTGAGTGTACATGGAAACTCAACATACACTAATGCATCATTTTTCAAACAATCATAACTAATTTGTGTATTAAGCGTTTTTCAATGTAGTATAGTGCATTCGATGCGGATTTTTAAGCTGCGTCGATCTGTGTTATCAGATTTGCGCTAGCTTAAAAATGCACCGAGATATCAACTGATATAAGTTCACACTTATATCCTCGATTTTCACCCTGAAGAATTAATTTTTTCGTTGAATAATATTGTCCATCGTCTTTGCCTGGAAAAATGGAATCTAAAAACATCTACTTTTTGCTAAATTATTTTGAAATTTTTCGAAAAAATTTTTGTCAAAATGTTTTTGGAAGCAATGTTGAGTGTACATGGAAACTCAACATACACTAATGCATCATTTTTCAAACGATCATAACTAATTTTTTTATCAAGCGTTTCTCAATGTAGTATAGTGCATTCGATGCGGATTTTTAAGCTGCGTCGATCTGTGTTATCAGATTTGCGCTAGCTTAAAAATGCACCGAGATATCAACTGATATAAGTTCACACTTATATCCTCGATTTTCACCCTGAAGAATTAATTTTTTCGTTGAATAATATTGTCCATCGTCTTTGCCTGGAAAAATGGAATCTAAAAACATCTACTTTTTGCTAAATTATTTTGAAATTTTTCGAAAAAATTTTTGTCAAAATGTTTTTGGAAGCAATGTTGAGTGTACATGGAAACTCAACATACACTAATGCATCATTTTTCAAACAATCATAACTAATTTGTGTTTTAAGCGTTTTTCAATGTAGTATAGTGCATTCGATGCGGATTTTTAAGCTGCGTCGATCTGTGTTATCAGATTTGCGCTAGCTTAAAAATGCACCGAGATATCAACTGATATAAGTTCACACTTATATCCTCGATTTTCACCCTGAAGAATTGATTTTTTCGTTGAATAACATTGTCTATCGTCTTTGCCTTGAAAAATGGAATCTAAAAACATCTACTTTTTGCTAAATTATTTTGAAATTTTTCGAAAAAATTTTTGTCAAAATGTTTTTGGAAGCAATGTTGAGTGTACATGGAAACTCAACATACACTAATGCATCATTTTTCAAACGATCATAACTAATTTTTGTATCAAGCGTTTCTCAATGTAGTATAGTGCATTCGATGCGGATTTTTAAGCTGCGTCGATCTGTGTTATCAGATTTGCGCTAGCTTAAAAATGCACCGAGATATCAACTGATATAAGTTCACACTTATATCCTCGATTTTCACCCTGAAGAATTAATTTTTTCGTTGAATAACATTGTCCATCGTCTTTGCCTGGAAAAATGGAATCTAAAAACATCTACTTTTTGCTAAATTATTTTGAAATTTTTCGAAAAAATTTTTGTCAAAATGTTTTTGGAAGCAATGTTGAGTGTACATGGAAACTCAACATACACTAATGCATCATTTTTCAAACAATCATAACTAATTTGTGTATTAAGCGTTTTTCAATGTAGTATAGTGCATTCGATGCGGATTTTTAAGCTGCGTCGATCTGTGTTATCAGATTTGCGCTAGCTTAAAAATGCACCGAGATATCAACTGATATAAGTTCACACTTATATCCTCGATTTTCACCCTGAAGAATTAATTTTTTCGTTGAATAATATTGTCCATCGTCTTTGCCTGGAAAAATGGAATCTAAAAACATCTACTTTTTGCTAAATTATTTTGAAATTTTTCGAAAAAATTTTTGTCAAAATGTTTTTGGAAGCAATGTTGAGTGTACATGGAAACTCAACATACACTAATGCATCATTTTTCAAACAATCATAACTAATTTGTGTTTTAAGCGTTTTTCAATGTAGTATAGTGCATTCGATGCGGATTTTTAAGCTGCGTCGATCTGTGTTATCAGATTTGCGCTAGCTTAAAAATGCACCGAGATATCAACTGATATAAGTTCACACTTATATCCTCGATTTTCACCCTGAAGAATTAATTTTTTCGTTGAATAACATTGTCTATCGTCTTTGCCTTGAAAAATGGAATCTAAAAACATCTACTTTTTGCTAAATTATTTTGAAATTTTTCGAAAAAATTTTTGTCAAAATGTTTTTGGAAGCAATGTTGAGTGTACATGGAAACTCAACATACACTAATGCATCATTTTTCAAACGATCATAACTAATTTTTTTATCAAGCGTTTCTCAATGTAGTATAGTGCATTCGATGCGGATTTTTAAGCTGCGTCGATCTGTGTTATCAGATTTGCGCTAGCTTAAAAATGCACCGAGATATCAACTGATATAAGTTCACACTTATATCCTCGATTTTCACCCTGAAGAATTAATTTTTTCGTTGAATAACATTGTCCATCGTCTTTGCCTGGAAAAATGGAATCTAAAAACATCTACTTTTTGCTAAATTATTTTGAAATTTTTCGAAAAAATTTTTGTCAAAATGTTTTTGGAAGCAATGTTGAGTGTACATGGAAACTCAACATACACTAATGCATCATTTTTCAAACAATCATAACTAATTTGTGTATTAAGCGTTTTTCAATGTAGTATAGTGCATTCGATGCGGATTTTTAAGCTGCGTCGATCTGTGTTATCAGATTTGCGCTAGCTTAAAAATGCACCGAGATATCAACTGATATAAGTTCACACTTATATCCTCGATTTTCACCCTGAAGAATTAATTTTTTCGTTGAATAACATTGTCTATCGTCTTTGCCTTGTAAAATGGAATCTAAAAACATCTACTTTTTGCTAAATTATTTTGAAATTTTTCGAAAAAATTTTTGTCAAAATGTTTTTGGAAGCAATGTTGAGTGTACATGGAAACTCAACATACACTAATGCATCATTTTTCAAACAATCATAACTAATTTGTGTATTAAGCGTTTTTCAATGTAGTATAGTGCATTCGATGCGGATTTTTAAGCTGCGTCGATCTGTGTTATCAGATTTGCGCTAGCTTAAAAATGCACCGAGATATCAACTGATATAAGTTCACACTTATATCCTCGATTTTCACCCTGAAGAATTAATTTTTTCGTTGAATAACATTGTCTATCGTCTTTGCCTTGTAAAATGGAATCTAAAAACATCTACTTTTTGCTGAATTATTTTGAAATTTTTCGAAAAAATTTTTGTCAAAATGTTTTTGGAAGCAATGTTGAGTGTACATGGAAACTCAACATACACTAATGCATCATTTTTCAAACGATCATAACTAATTTTCTTATCAAGCGTTTCTCAATGTAGTATAGTGCATTCGATGCGGATTTTTAAGCTGCGTCGATCTGTGTTATCAGATTTGCGCTAGCTTAAAAATGCACCGAGATATCAACTGATATAAGTTCACACTTATATCCTCGATTTTCACCCTGAAGAATTAATTTTTTCGTTGAATAACATTGTCCATCGTCTTTGCCTGGAAAAATGGAATCTAAAAACATCTACTTTTTGCTAAATTATTTTGAAATTTTTCGAAAAAATTTTTGTCAAAATGTTTTTGGAAGCAATGTTGAGTGTACATGGAAACTCAACATACACTAATGCATCATTTTTCAAACGATCATAACTAATTTTCTTATCAAGCGTTTCTCAATGTAGTATAGTGCATTCGATGCGGATTTTTAAGCTGCGTCGATCTGTGTTATCAGATTTGCGCTAGCTTAAAAATGCACCGAGATATCAACTGATATAAGTTCACACTTATATCCTCGATTTTCACCCTGAAGAATTAATTTTTTCGTTGAATAACATTGTCCATCGTCTTTGCCTGGAAAAATGGAATCTAAAAACATCTACTTTTTGCTAAATTATTTTGAAATTTTTCGAAAAAATTTTTGTCAAAATGTTTTTGGAAGCAATGTTGAGTGTACATGGAAACTCAACATACACTAATGCATCATTTTTCAAACAATCATAACTAATTTGTGTATTAAGCGTTTTTCAATGTAGTATAGTGCATTCGATGCGGATTTTTAAGCTGCGTCGATCTGTGTTATCAGATTTGCGCTAGCTTAAAAATGCACCGAGATATCAACTGATATAAGTTCACACTTATATCCTCGATTTTCACCCTGAAGAATTAATTTTTTCGTTGAATAACATTGTCTATCGTCTTTGCCTTGAAAAATGGAATCTAAAAACATCTACTTTTTGCTGAATTATTTTGAAATTTTTCGAAAAAATTTTTGTCAAAATGTTTTTGGAAGCAATGTTGAGTGTACATGGAAACTCAACATACACTAATGCATCATTTTTCAAACGATCATAACTAATTTTCTTATCAAGCGTTTCTCAATGTAGTATAGTGCATTCGATGCGGATTTTTAAGCTGCGTCGATCTGTGTTATCAGATTTGCGCTAGCTTAAAAATGCACCGAGATATCAACTGATATAAGTTCACACTTATATCCTCGATTTTCACCCTGAAGAATTGATTTTTTCGTTGAATAACATTGTCTATCGTCTTTGCCTTGAAAAATGGAATCTAAAAACATCTACTTTTTGCTAAATTATTTTGAAAAATTTTTCGAAAAAATTTTTGTCAAAATGTTTTTGGAAGCAATGTTGAGTGTACATGGAAACTCAACATACACTAATGCATCATTTTTCAAACGATCATAACTAATTTTTGTATCAAGCGTTTCTCAATGTAGTATAGTGCATTCGATGCGGATTTTTAAGCTGCGTCGATCTGTGTTATCAGATTTGCGCTAGCTTAAAAATGCACCGAGATATCAACTGATATAAGTTCACACTTATATCCTCGATTTTCACCCTGAAGAATTAATTTTTTCGTTGAATAACATTGTCCATCGTCTTTGCCTGGAAAAATGGAATCTAAAAACATCTACTTTTTGCTAAATTATTTTGAAATTTTTTGAAAAAATTTTTGTCAAAATGTTTTTGGAAGCAATGTTGAGTGTACATGGAAACTCAACATACACTAATGCATCATTTTTCAAACAATCATAACTAATTTGTGTATTAAGCGTTTTTCAATGTAGTATAGTGCATTCGATGCGGATTTTTAAGCTGCGTCGATCTGTGTTATCAGATTTGCGCTAGCTTAAAAATGCACCGAGATATCAACTGATATAAGTTCACACTTATATCCTCGATTTTCACCCTGAAGAATTAATTTTTTCGTTGAATAACATTGTCCATCGTCTTTGCCTGGAAAAATGGAATCTAAAAACATCTACTTTTTGCTAAATTATTTTGAAATTTTTCGAAAAAATTTTTGTCAAAATGTTTTTGGAAGCAATGTTGAGTGTACATGGAAACTCAACATACACTAATGCATCATTTTTCAAACAATCATAACTAATTTGTGTTTTAAGCGTTTTTCAATGTAGTATAGTGCATTCGATGCGGATTTTTAAGCTGCGTCGATCTGTGTTATCAGATTTGCGCTAGCTTAAAAATGCACCGAGATATCAACTGATATAAGTTCACACTTATATCCTCGATTTTCACCCTGAAGAATTGATTTTTTCGTTGAATAACATTGTCTATCGTCTTTGCCTTGAAAAATGGAATCTAAAAACATCTACTTTTTGCTAAATTATTTTGAAATTTTTCGAAAAAATTTTTGTCAAAATGTTTTTGGAAGCAATGTTGAGTGTACATGGAAACTCAACATACACTAATGCATCATTTTTCAAACGATCATAACTAATTTTTGTATCAAGCGTTTCTCAATGTAGTATAGTGCATTCGATGCGGATTTTTAAGCTGCGTCGATCTGTGTTATCAGATTTGCGCTAGCTTAAAAATGCACCGAGATATCAACTGATATAAGTTCACACTTATATCCTCGATTTTCACCCTGAAGAATTAATTTTTTCGTTGAATAACATTGTCCATCGTCTTTGCCTGGAAAAATGGAATCTAAAAACATCTACTTTTTGCTAAATTATTTTGAAATTTTTCGAAAAAATTTTTGTCAAAATGTTTTTGGAAGCAATGTTGAGTGTACATGGAAACTCAACATACACTAATGCATCATTTTTCAAACAATCATAACTAATTTGTGTATTAAGCGTTTTTCAATGTAGTATAGTGCATTCGATGCGGATTTTTAAGCTGCGTCGATCTGTGTTATCAGATTTGCGCTAGCTTAAAAATGCACCGAGATATCAACTGATATAAGTTCACACTTATATCCTCGATTTTCACCCTGAAGAATTAATTTTTTCGTTGAATAACATTGTCCATCGTCTTTGCCTGGAAAAATGGAATCTAAAAACATCTACTTTTTGCTAAATTATTTTGAAATTTTTCGAAAAAATTTTTGTCAAAATGTTTTTGGAAGCAATGTTGAGTGTACATGGAAACTCAACATACACTAATGCATCATTTTTCAAACAATCATAACTAATTTGTGTTTTAAGCGTTTTTCAATGTAGTATAGTGCATTCGATGCGGATTTTTAAGCTGCGTCGATCTGTGTTATCAGATTTGCGCTAGCTTAAAAATGCACCGAGATATCAACTGATATAAGTTCACACTTATATCCTCGATTTTCACCCTGAAGAATTAATTTTTTCGTTGAATAACATTGTCTATCGTCTTTGCCTTGAAAAATGGAATCTAAAAACATCTACTTTTTGCTAAATTATTTTGAAATTTTTCGAAAAAATTTTTGTCAAAATGTTTTTGGAAGCAATGTTGAGTGTACATGGAAACTCAACATACACTAATGCATCATTTTTCAAACGATCATAACTAATTTTTTTATCAAGCGTTTCTCAATGTAGTATAGTGCATTCGATGCGGATTTTTAAGCTGCGTCGATCTGTGTTATCAGATTTGCGCTAGCTTAAAAATGCACCGAGATATCAACTGATATAAGTTCACACTTATATCCTCGATTTTCACCCTGAAGAATTAATTTTTTCGTTGAATAACATTGTCCATCGTCTTTGTCTGGAAAAATGGAATCTAAAAACATCTACTTTTTGCTAAATTATTTTGAAATTTTTCGAAAAAATTTTTGTCAAAATGTTTTTGGAAGCAATGTTGAGTGTACATGGAAACTCAACATACACTAATGCATCATTTTTCAAACAATCATAACTAATTTGTGTATTAAGCGTTTTTCAATGTAGTATAGTGCATTCGATGCGGATTTTTAAGCTGCGTCGATCTGTGTTATCAGATTTGCGCTAGCTTAAAAATGCACCGAGATATCAACTGATATAAGTTCACACTTATATCCTCGATTTTCACCCTGAAGAATTAATTTTTTCGTTGAATAACATTGTCTATCGTCTTTGCCTTGAAAAATGGAATCTAAAAACATCTACTTTTTGCTAAATTATTTTGAAATTTTTCGAAAAAATTTTTGTCAAAATGTTTTTGGAAGCAATATTGAGTGTACATGGAAACTCAACATACACTAATGCATCATTTTTCAAACAATCATAACTAATTTGTGTATTAAGCGTTTCTCAATGTAGTATAGTGCATTCGATGCGGATTTTTAAGCTGCGTCGATCTGTGTTATCAGATTTGCGCTAGCTTAAAAATGCACCGAGATATCAACTGATATAAGTTCACACTTATATCCTCGATTTTCACCCTGAAGAATTAATTTTTTTGTTGAATAACATTGTCTATCGTCTTTGCCTTGAAAAATGGAATCTAAAAACATCTACTTTTTGCTGAATTATTTTGAAATTTTTCGAAAAAATTTTTGTCAAAATGTTTTTGGAAGCAATGTTGAGTGTACATGGAAACTCAACATACACTAATGCATCATTTTTCAAACAATCATAACTAATTTGTGTATTAAGCGTTTCTCAATGTAGTATAGTGCATTCGATGCGGATTTTTAAGCTGCGTCGATCTGTGTTATCAGATTTGCGCTAGCTTAAAAATGCACCGAGATATCAACTGATATAAGTTCACACTTATATCCTCGATTTTCACCCTGAAGAATTAATTTTTTCGTTGAATAACATTGTCTATCGTCTTTGCCTTGAAAAATGGAATCTAAAAACATCTACTTTTTGCTAAATTATTTTGAAATTTTTCGAAAAAATTTTTGTCGAAATGTTTTTGGAAGCAATGTTGAGTGTACATGGAAACTCAACATACACTAATGCATCATTTTTCAAACGATCATAACTAATTTTTGTATCAAGCGTTTCTCAATGTAGTATAGTGCATTCGATGCGGATTTTTAAGCTGCGTCGATCTGTGTTATCAGATTTGCGCTAGCTTAAAAATGCACCGAGATATCAACTGATATAAGTTCACACTTATATCCTCGATTTTCACCCTGAAGAATTAATTTTTTCGTTGAATAACATTGTCCATCGTCTTTGCCTGGAAAAATGGAATCTAAAAACATCTACTTTTTGCTAAATTATTTTGAAATTTTTCGAAAAAATTTTTGTCAAAATGTTTTTGGAAGCAATGTTGAGTGTACATGGAAACTCAACATACACTAATGCATCATTTTTCAAACAATCATAACTAATTTGTGTATTAAGCGTTTTTCAATGTAGTATAGTGCATTCGATGCGGATTTTTAAGCTGCGTCGATCTGTGTTATCAGATTTGCGCTAGCTTAAAAATGCACCGAGATATCAACTGATATAAGTTCACACTTATATCCTCGATTTTCACCCTGAAGAATTAATTTTTTCGTTGAATAACATTGTCCATCGTCTTTGCCTGGAAAAATGGAATCTAAAAACATCTACTTTTTGTTAAATTATTTTGAAATTTTTCGAAAAAATTTTTGTCAAAATGTTTTTGGAAGCAATGTTGAGTGTACATGGAAACTCAACATACACTAATGCATCATTTTTCAAACGATCATAACTAATTTGTGTATTAAGCGTTTCTCAATGTAGTATAGTGCATTCGATGCGGATTTTTAAGCTGCGTCGATCTGTGTTATCAGATTTGCGCTAGCTTAAAAATGCACCGAGATATCAACTGATATAAGTTCACACTTATATCCTCGATTTTCACCCTGAAGAATTAATTTTTTTGTTGAATAACATTGTCTATCGTCTTTGCCTTGAAAAATGGAATCTAAAAACATCTACTTTTTGCTGAATTATTTTGAAATTTTTCGAAAAAATTTTTGTCAAAATGTTTTTGGAAGCAATGTTGAGTGTACATGGAAACTCAACATACACTAATGCATCATTTTTCAAACAATCATAACTAATTTGTGTATTAAGCGTTTCTCAATGTAGTATAGTGCATTCGATGCGGATTTTTAAGCTGCGTCGATCTGTGTTATCAGATTTGCGCTAGCTTAAAAATGCACCGAGATATCAACTGATATAAGTTCACACTTATATCCTCGATTTTCACCCTGAAGAATTAATTTTTTCGTTGAATAACATTGTCTATCGTCTTTGCCTTGAAAAATGGAATCTAAAAACATCTACTTTTTGCTAAATTATTTTGAAATTTTTCGAAAAAATTTTTGTCAAAATGTTTTTGGAAGCAATGTTGAGTGTACATGGAAACTCAACATACACTAATGCATCATTTTTCAAACGATCATAACTAATTTTTGTATCAAGCGTTTCTCAATGTAGTATAGTGCATTCGATGCGGATTTTTAAGCTGCGTCGATCTGTGTTATCAGATTTGCGCTAGCTTAAAAATGCACCGAGATATCAACTGATATAAGTTCACACTTATATCCTCGATTTTCACCCTGAAGAATTAATTTTTTCGTTGAATAACATTGTCCATCGTCTTTGCCTGGAAAAATGGAATCTAAAAACATCTACTTTTTGCTAAATTATTTTGAAATTTTTCGAAAAAATTTTTGTCAAAATGTTTTTGGAAGCAATGTTGAGTGTACATGGAAACTCAACATACACTAATGCATCATTTTTCAAACAATCATAACTAATTTGTGTATTAAGCGTTTTTCAATGTAGTATAGTGCATTCGATGCGGATTTTTAAGCTGCGTCGATCTGTGTTATCAGATTTGCGCTAGCTTAAAAATGCACCGAGATATCAACTGATATAAGTTCACACTTATATCCTCGATTTTCACCCTGAAGAATTAATTTTTTCGTTGAATAACATTGTCCATCGTCTTTGCCTGGAAAAATGGAATCTAAAAACATCTACTTTTTGTTAAATTATTTTGAAATTTTTCGAAAAAATTTTTGTCAAAATGTTTTTGGAAGCAATGTTGAGTGTACATGGAAACTCAACATACACTAATGCATCATTTTTCAAACAATCATAACTAATTTGTGTATTAAGCGTTTTTCAATGTAGTATAGTGCATTCGATGCGGATTTTTAAGCTGCGTCGATCTGTGTTATCAGATTTGCGCTAGCTTAAAAATGCACCGAGATATCAACTGATATTAGTTCACACTTATATCCTCGATTTTCACCCTGAAGAATTAATTTTTTCGTTGAATAACATTGTCTATCGTCTTTGCCTTGAAAAATGGAATCTAAAAACATCTACTTTTTGCTAAATTATTTTGAAATTTTTCGAAAAAATTTTTGTCAAAATGTTTTTGGAAGCAATATTGAGTGTACATGGAAACTCAACATACACTAATGCATCATTTTTCAAACAATCATAACTAATTTGTGTATTAAGCGTTTCTCAATGTAGTATAGTGCATTCGATGCGGATTTTTAAGCTGCGTCGATCTGTGTTATCAGATTTGCGCTAGCTTAAAAATGCACCGAGATATCAACTGATATAAGTTCACACTTATATCCTCGATTTTCACCCTGAAGAATTGATTTTTTCGTTGAATAACATTGTCTATCGTCTTTGCCTTGAAAAATGGAATCTAAAAACATCTACTTTTTGCTAAATTATTTTGAAATTTTTCGAAAAAATTTTTGTCAAAATGTTTTTGGAAGCAATGTTGAGTGTACATGGAAACTCAACATACACTAATGCATCATTTTTCAAACGATCATAACTAATTTTTGTATCAAGCGTTTCTCAATGTAGTATAGTGCATTCGATGCGGATTTTTAAGCTGCGTCGATCTGTGTTATCAGATTTGCGCTAGCTTAAAAATGCACCGAGATATCAACTGATATAAGTTCACACTTATATCCTCGATTTTCACCCTGAAGAATTAATTTTTTCGTTGAATAACATTGTCCATCGTCTTTGCCTGGAAAAATGGAATCTAAAAACATCTACTTTTTGCTAAATTATTTTGAAATTTTTCGAAAAAATTTTTGTCAAAATGTTTTTGGAAGCAATGTTGAGTGTACATGGAAACTCAACATACACTAATGCATCATTTTTCAAACGATCATAACTATTTTTTGTATTAAGCGTTTCTCAATGTAGTATAGTACATTCGATGCGGATTTTCAAGCTGCGTCGATCTGTGTTATCAGATTTGCGCTAGCTTAAAAATGCACCGAGATATCAACTGATATAAGTTCACACTTATATCCTCGATTTTCACCCTGAAGAATTAATTTTTTCGTTGAATAACATTGTCCATCGTCTTTGGCTTGAAAAAAGGAATCTAAAAACATCTACTTTTTGCTAAATTATTTTGAAATTTTTCGAAAAAATTTTTGTCAAAATGTTTTTGGAAGCAATGTTGAGTGTACATGGAAACTCAACATACACTAATGCATCATTTTTCAAACGATCATAACTAATTTTTGTATTAAGCGTTTCTCAAAGTAGTATAGTGCATTCGATGCGGATTTTTAAGCTGCGTCGATCTGTGTTATCAGATTTGCGCTAGCTTAAAAATGCACCGAGATATCAACTGATATAAGTTCACACTTATATCCTCGATTTTCACCCTGAAGAATTAATTTTTTCGTTGAATAACATTGTCCATCGTCTTTGCCTTGAAAAAAGGAATCTAAAAACATCTACTTTTTGCTAAATTATTTTGAAATTTTTCGAAAAAATTTTTGTCAAAATGTTTTTGGAAGCAATGTTGAGTGTACATGGAAACTCAACATACACTAAGGCATCATTTTTCAAACGATCATAACTAATTTTTGTATTAAGCGTTTCTCAATGTAGTATAGTACATTCGATGCGGATTTTTAAGCTGCGTCGATCTGTGTTATCAGATTTGCGCTAGCTTAAAAATGCACCGAGATATCAACTGATATAAGTTCACACTTATATCCTCGATTTTCACCCTGAAGAATTAATTTTTTCGTTGAATAGCATTGTCCATCGTCTTTGCCTTGAAAAAAGGAATCTAAAAACATCTACTTTTTGCTAAATTATTTTGAAATTTTTCGAAAAAATTTTTGTCAAAATGTTTTTGGAAGCAATGTTGAGTGTACATGGAAACTCAACATACACTAATGCATCATTTTTCAAACGATCATAACTAATTTTTGTATCAAGCGTTTCTCGATGTAGTATAGTGCATTCGATGCGGATTTTTAAGCTGCGTCGATCTGTGTTATCAGATTTGCGCTAGCTTAAAAATGCACCGAGATATCAACTGATATAAGTTCACACTTATATCCTCGATTTTCACCCTGAAGAATTAATTTTTTCGTTGAATAACATTGTCCATCGTCTTTGCCTGGAAAAATGGAATCTAAAAACATCTACTTTTTGATAAATTATTTTGAAATTTTTCGAAAAAATTTTTGTCAAAATGTTTTTGGAAGCAATGTTGAGTGTACATGGAAACTCAACATACACTAATGCATCATTTTTCAAACGATCATAACTAATTTTTTTATCAAGCGTTTCTCAATGTAGTATAGTGCATTCGATGCGGATTTTTAAGCTGCGTCGATCTGTGTTATCAGATTTGCGCTAGCTTAAAAATGCACCGAGATATCAACTGATATAAGTTCACACTTATATCCTCGATTTTCACCCTGAAGAATTAATTTTTTCGTTGAATAACATTGTCCATCGTCTTTGCCTGGAAAAATGGAATCTAAAAACATCTACTTTTTGCTAAATTATTTTGAAATTTTTCGAAAAAATTTTTGTCAAAATGTTTTTGGAAGCAATGTTGAGTGTACATGGAAACTCAACATACACTAATGCATCATTTTTCAAACGATCATAACTAATTTTTGTATCAAGCGTTTCTCAATGTAGTATAGTGCATTCGATGCGGATTTTTAAGCTGCGTCGATCTGTGTTATCAGATTTGCGCTAGCTTAAAAATGCACCGAGATATCAACTGATATAAGTTCACACTTATATCCTCGATTTTCACCCTGAAGAATTAATTTTTTCGTTGAATAACATTGTCCATCGTCTTTGCCTGGAAAAATGGAATCTAAAAACATCTACTTTTTGCTAAATTATTTTGAAATTTTTCGAAAAAATTTTTGTCAAAATGTTTTTGGAAGCAATGTTGAGTGTACATGGAAACTCAACATACACTAATGCATCATTTTTCAAACAATCATAACTAATTTGTGTATTAAGCGTTTTTCAATGTAGTATAGTGCATTCGATGCGGATTTTTAAGCTGCGTCGATCTGTGTTATCAGATTTGCGCTAGCTTAAAAATGCACCGAGATATCAACTGATATAAGTTCACACTTATATCCTCGATTTTCACCCTGAAGAATTAATTTTTTCGTTGAATAACATTGTCTATCGTCTTTGCCTTGAAAAATGGAATCTAAAAACATCTACTTTTTGCTAAATTATTTTGAAATTTTTCGAAAAAATTTTTGTCAAAATGTTTTTGGAAGCAATGTTGAGTGTACATGGAAACTCAACATACACTAATGCATCATTTTTCAAACGATCATAACTAATTTTTTTATCAAGCGTTTCTCAATGTAGTATAGTGCATTCGATGCGGATTTTTAAGCTGCGTCGATCTGTGTTATCAGATTTGCGCTAGCTTAAAAATGCACCGAGATATCGACTGATATAAGTTCACACTTATATCCTTGATTTTCACCCTGAAGAATTAATTTTTTCGTTGAATAACATTGTCCATCGTCTTTGCCTGGAAAAATGGAATCTAAAAACATCTACTTTTTGCTAAATTATTTTGAAATTTTTCGAAAAAATTTTTGTCAAAATGTTTTTGGAAGCAATGTTGAGTGTACATGGAAACTCAACATACACTAATGCATCATTTTTCAAACGATCATAACTAATTTTTGTATTAAGCGTTTCTCAATGTAGTATAGTGCATTCGATGCGAATTTTTAAGCTGCGTCGATCTGTGTTATCAGATTTGCGCTAGCTTAAAAATGCACCGAGATATCAACTGATATAAGTTCACACTTATATCCTCGATTTTCACCCTGAAGAATTAATTTTTTCGTTGAATAGCATTGTCCATCGTCTTCGCCTTGAAAAAAGGAATCTAAAAACATCTACTTTTTGCTAAATTATTTTGAAATTTTTCGAAAAAATTTTTGTCAAAATGTTTTTGGAAGCAATGTTGAGTGTACATGGAAACTCAACATACACTAATGCATCATTTTTCAAACGATCATAACTAATTTTTGTATCAAGCGTTTCTCGATGTAGTATAGTGCATTCGATGCGGATTTTTAAGCTGCGTCGATCTGTGTTATCGGATTTGCGCTAGCTTAAAAATGCACCGAGATATCAACTGATATAAGTTCACACTTATATCCTCGATTTTCACCCTGAAGAATTAATTTTTTCGTTGAATAACATTGTCCATCGTCTTTGCCTGGAAAAATGGAATCTAAAAACATCTACTTTTTGCTAAATTATTTTGAAATTTTTCGAAAAAATTTTTGTCAAAATGTTTTTGGAAGCAATGTTGAGTGTACATGGAAACTCAACATACACTAATGCATCATTTTTCAAACGATCATAACTAATTTTTTTATCAAGCGTTTCTCAATGTAGTATAGTGCATTCGATGCGGATTTTTAAGCTGCGTCGATCTGTGTTATCAGATTTGCGCTAGCTTAAAAATGCACCGAGATATCAACTGATATAAGTTCACACTTATATCCTCGATTTTCACCCTGAAGAATTAATTTTTTCGTTGAATAACATTGTCCATCGTCTTTGCCTGGAAAAATGGAATCTAAAAACATCTACTTTTTGCTAAATTATTTTGAAATTTTTCGAAAAAATTTTTGTCAAAATGTTTTTGGAAGCAATGTTGAGTGTACATGGAAACTCAACATACACTAATGCATCATTTTTTAAACGATCATAACTAATTTTTGTATCAAGCGTTTCTCAATGTAGTATAGTGCATTCGATGCGGATTTTTAAGCTGCGTCGATCTGTGTTATCAGATTTGCGCTAGCTTAAAAATGCACCGAGATATCAACTGATATAAGTTCACACTTATATCCTCGATTTTCACCCTGAAGAATTAATTTTTTCGTTGAATAACATTGTCTATCGTCTTTGCCTTGAAAAATGGAATCTAAAAACATCTACTTTTTGCTAAATTATTTTGAAATTTTTCGAAAAAATTTTTGTCAAAATGTTTTTGGAAGCAATGTTGAGTGTACATGGAAACTCAACATACACTAATGCATCATTTTTCAAACGATCATAACTAATTTTTTTATCAAGCGTTTCTCAATGTAGTATAGTGCATTCGATGCGGATTTTTAAGCTGCGTCGATCTGTGTTATCAGATTTGCGCTAGCTTAAAAATGCACCGAGATATCAACTGATATAAGTTCACACTTATATCCTCGATTTTCACCCTGAAGAATTAATTTTTTCGTTGAATAACATTGTCCATCGTCTTTGCCTGGAAAAATGGAATCTAAAAACATCTACTTTTTGCTAAATTATTTTGAAATTTTTCGAAAAAATTTTTGTCAAAATGTTTTTGGAAGCAATGTTGAGTGTACATGGAAACTCAACATACACTAATGCATCATTTTTCAAACAATCATAACTAATTTGTGTATTAAGCGTTTTTCAATGTAGTATAGTGCATTCGATGCGGATTTTTAAGCTGCGTCGATCTGTGTTATCAGATTTGCGCTAGCTTAAAAATGCACCGAGATATCAACTGATATAAGTTCACACTTATATCCTCGATTTTCACCCTGAAGAATTAATTTTTTCGTTGAATAACATTGTCTATCGTCTTTGCCTTGAAAAATGGAATCTAAAAACATCTACTTTTTGCTAAATTATTTTGAAATTTTTGGAAAAAATTTTTGTCAAAATGTTTTTGGAAGCAATGTTGAGTGTACATGGAAACTCAACATACACTAATGCATCATTTTTCAAACGATCATAACTAATTTTTGTATTAAGCGTTTCTCAATGTAGTAAAGTGCATTCGATGCGAATTTTTAAGCTGCGTCGATCTGTGTTATCAGATTTGCGCTAGCTTAAAAATGCACCGAGATATCAACTGATATAAGTTCACACTTATATCCTCGATTTTCACCCTGAAGAATTAATTTTTTCGTTGAATAGCATTGTCCATCGTCTTTGCCTTGAAAAAAGGAATCTAAAAACATCTACTTTTTGCTAAATTATTTTGAAATTTTTCGAAAAAATTTTTGTCAAAATGTTTTTGGAAGCAATGTTGAGTGTACATGGAAACTCAACATACACTAATGCATCATTTTTCAAACGATCATAACTAATTTTTGTATCAAGCGTTTCTCGATGTAGTATAGTGCATTCGATGCGGATTTGTAAGCTGCGTCGATCTGTGTTATCAGATTTGCGCTAGCTTAAAAATGCACCGAGATATCAACTGATATAAGTTCACACTTATATCCTCGATTTTCACCCTGAAGAATTAATTTTTTCGTTGAATAACATTGTCTATCGTCTTTGCCTTGAAAAATGGAATCTAAAAACATCTACTTTTTGCTAAATTATTTTGAAATTTTTCGAAAAAATTTTTGTCAAAATGTTTTTGGAAGCAATGTTGAGTGTACATGGAAACTCAACATACACTAATGCATCATTTTTCAAACAATCATAACTAATTTGTGTATTAAGCGTTTTTCAATGTAGTATAGTGCATTCGATGCGGATTTTTAAGCTGCGTCGATCTGTGTTATCAGATTTGCGCTAGCTTAAAAATGCACCGAGATATCAACTGATATAAGTTCACACTTATATCCTCGATTTTCACCCTGAAGAATTAATTTTTTCGTTGAATAACATTGTCTATCGTCTTTGCCTTGAAAAATGGAATCTAAAAACATCTACTTTTTGCTAAATTATTTTGAAATTTTTCGAAAAAATTTTTGTCAAAATGTTTTTGGAAGCAATGTTGAGTGTACATGGAAACTCAACATACACTAATGCATCATTTTTCAAACGATCATAACTAATTTTTTTATCAAGCGTTTCTCAATGTAGTATAGTGCATTCGATGCGGATTTTTAAGCTGCGTCGATCTGTGTTATCAGATTTGCGCTAGCTTAAAAATGCACCGAGATATCAACTGATATAAGTTCACACTTATATCCTCGATTTTCACCCTGAAGAATTAATTTTTTCGTTGAATAACATTGTCCATCGTCTTTGCCTGGAAAAATGGAATCTAAAAACATCTACTTTTTGCTAAATTATTTTGAAATTTTTCGAAAAAATTTTTGTCAAAATGTTTTTGGAAGCAATGTTGAGTGTACATGGAAACTCAACATACACTAATGCATCATTTTTCAAACAATCATAACTAATTTGTGTATTAAGCGTTTTTCAATGTAGTATAGTGCATTCGATGCGGATTTTTAAGCTGCGTCGATCTGTGTTATCAGATTTGCGCTAGCTTAAAAATGCACCGAGATATCAACTGATATAAGTTCACACTTATATCCTCGATTTTCACCCTGAAGAATTAATTTTTTCGTTGAATAACATTGTCTATCGTCTTTGCCTTGAAAAATGGAATCTAAAAACATCTACTTTTTGCTAAATTATTTTGAAATTTTTGGAAAAAATTTTTGTCAAAATGTTTTTGGAAGCAATGTTGAGTGTACATGGAAACTCAACATACACTAATGCATCATTTTTCAAACGATCATAACTAATTTTTGTATTAAGCGTTTCTCAATGTAGTATAGTGCATTCGATGCGAATTTTTAAGCTGCGTCGATCTGTGTTATCAGATTTGCGCTAGCTTAAAAATGCACCGAGATATCAACTGATATAAGTTCACACTTATATCCTCGATTTTCACCCTGAAGAATTAATTTTTTCGTTGAATAGCATTGTCCATCGTCTTTGCCTTGAAAAAAGGAATCTAAAAACATCTACTTTTTGCTAAATTATTTTGAAATTTTTCGAAAAAATTTTTGTCAAAATGTTTTTGGAAGCAATGTTGAGTGTACATGGAAACTCAACATACACTAATGCATCATTTTTCAAACGATCATAACTAATTTTTGTATCAAGCGTTTCTCGATGTAGTATAGTGCATTCGATGCGGATTTGTAAGCTGCGTCGATCTGTGTTATCAGATTTGCGCTAGCTTAAAAATGCACCGAGATATCAACTGATATAAGTTCACACTTATATCCTCGATTTTCACCCTGAAGAATTAATTTTTTCGTTGAATAACATTGTCTATCGTCTTTGCCTTGAAAAATGGAATCTAAAAACATCTACTTTTTGCTAAATTATTTTGAAATTTTTCGAAAAAATTTTTGTCAAAATGTTTTTGGAAGCAATGTTGAGTGTACATGGAAACTCAACATACACTAATGCATCATTTTTCAAAAAATCATAACTAATTTGTGTATTAAGCGTTTTTCAATGTAGTATAGTGCATTCGATGCGGATTTTTAAGCTGCGTCGATCTGTGTTATCAGATTTGCGCTAGCTTAAAAATGCACCGAGATATCAACTGATATAAGTTCACACTTATATCCTCGATTTTCACCCTGAAGAATTAATTTTTTCGTTGAATAACATTGTCTATCGTCTTTGCCTTGAAAAATGGAATCTAAAAACATCTACTTTTTGCTAAATTATTTTGAAATTTTTCGAAAAAATTTTTGTCAAAATGTTTTTGGAAGCAATGTTGAGTGTACATGGAAACTCAACATACACTAATGCATCATTTTTCAAACGATCATAACTAATTTTTTTATCAAGCGTTTCTCAATGTAGTATAGTGCATTCGATGCGGATTTTTAAGCTGCGTCGATCTGTGTTATCAGATTTGCGCTAGCTTAAAAATGCACCGAGATATCAACTGATATAAGTTCACACTTATATCCTCGATTTTCACCCTGAAGAATTAATTTTTTCGTTGAATAACATTGTCCATCGTCTTTGCCTGGAAAAATGGAATCTAAAAACATCTACTTTTTGCTAAATTATTTTGAAATTTTTCGAAAAAATTTTTGTCAAAATGTTTTTGGAAGCAATGTTGAGTGTACATGGAAACTCAACATACACTAATGCATCATTTTTCAAACAATCATAACTAATTTGTGTATTAAGCGTTTTTCAATGTAGTATAGCGCATTCGATGCGGATTTTTAAGCTGCGTCGATCTGTGTTATCAGATTTGCGCTAGCTTAAAAATGCACCGAGATATCAACTGATATAAGTTCACACTTATATCCTCGATTTTCACCCTGAAGAATTAATTTTTTCGTTGAATAACATTGTCTATCGTCTTTGCCTTGAAAAATGGAATCTAAAAACATCTACTTTTTGCTAAATTATTTTGAAATTTTTCGAAAAAATTTTTGTCAAAATGTTTTTGGAAGCAATGTTGAGTGTACATGGAAACTCAACATACACTAATGCATCATTTTTCAAACGATCATAACTAATTTTTTTATCAAGCGTTTCTCAATGTAGTATAGTGCATTCGATGCGGATTTTTAAGCTGCGTCGATCTGTGTTATCAGATTTGCGCTAGCTTAAAAATGCACCGAGATATCAACTGATATAAGTTCACACTTATATCCTCGATTTTCACCCTGAAGAATTAATTTTTTCGTTGAATAACATTGTCCATCGTCTTTGCCTGGAAAAATGGAATCTAAAAACATCTACTTTTTGCTAAATTATTTTGAAATTTTTCGAAAAAATTTTTGTCAAAATGTTTTTGGAAGCAATGTTGAGTGTACATGGAAACTCAACATACACTAATGCATCATTTTTCAAACAATCATAACTAATTTGTGTATCAAGCGTTTTTCAATGTAGTATAGTGCATTCGATGCGGATTTTTAAGCTGCGTCGATCTGTGTTATCAGATTTGCGCTAGCTTAAAAATGCACCGAGATATCAACTGATATAAGTTCACACTTATATCCTCGATTTTCACCCTGAAGAATTAATTTTTTCGTTGAATAACATTGTCTATCGTCTTTGCCTTGAAAAATGGAATCTAAAAACATCTACTTTTTGCTAAATTATTTTGAAATTTTTGGAAAAAATTTTTGTCAAAATGTTTTTGGAAGCAATGTTGAGTGTACATGGAAACTCAACATACACTAATGCATCATTTTTCAAACGATCATAACTAATTTTTGTATTGAGCGTTTCTCAATGTAGTATAGTGCATTCGATGCGAATTTTTAAGCTGCGTCGATCTGTGTTATCCGATTTGCGCTAGCTTAAAAATGCACCGAGATATCAACTGATATAAGTTCACACTTATATCCTCGATTTTCACCCTGAAGAATTAATTTTTTCGTTGAATAGCATTGTCCATCGTCTTTGCCTTGAAAAAAGGAATCTAAAAACATCTACTTTTTGCTAAATTATTTTGAAATTTTTCGAAAAAATTTTTGTCAAAATGTTTTTGGAAGCAATGTTGAGTGTACATGGAAACTCAACATACACTAATGCATCATTTTTCAAACGATCATAACTAATTTTTGTATCAAGCGTTTCTCGATGTAGTATAGTGCATTCGATGCGGATTTGTAAGCTGCGTCGATCTGTGTTATCAGATTTGCGCTAGCTTAAAAATGCACCGAGATATCAACTGATATAAGTTCACACTTATATCCTCGATTTTCACCCTGAAGAATTAATTTTTTCGTTGAATAACATTGTCCATCGTCTTTGCCTGGAAAAATGGAATCTAAAAACATCTACTTTTTGCTAAATTATTTTGAAATTTTTCGAAAAAATTTTTGTCAAAATGTTTTTGGAAGCAATGTTGAGTG
Organism: Auanema rhodensis; assembly: GCA_964057225.1. Lineage (NCBI taxonomy): Eukaryota > Metazoa > Nematoda > Chromadorea > Rhabditida > Rhabditidae > Auanema > Auanema rhodense. The sequence continues at coordinate 2,357,052 of OZ059895.1, forward strand.
TACATGGAAACTCAACATACACTAATGCATCATTTTTCAAACGATCATAACTAATTTTTTTATCAAGCGTTTCTCAATGTAGTATAGTGCATTCGATGCGGATTTTTAAGCTGCGTCGATCTGTGTTATCAGATTTGCGCTAGCTTAAAAATGCACCGAGATATCAACTGATATAAGTTCACACTTATATCCTCGATTTTCACCCTGAAGAATTAATTTTTTCGTTGAATAACATTGTCCATCGTCTTTGCCTGGAAAAATGGAATCTAAAAACATCTACTTTTTGCTAAATTATTTTGAAATTTTTCGAAAAAATTTTTGTCAAAATGTTTTTGGAAGCAATGTTGAGTGTACATGGAAACTCAACATACACTAATGCATCATTTTTCAAACAATCATAACTAATTTGTGTATTAAGCGTTTTTCAATGTAGTATAGTGCATTCGATGCGGATTTTTAAGCTGCGTCGATCTGTGTTATCAGATTTGCGCTAGCTTAAAAATGCACCGAGATATCAACTGATATAAGTTCACACTTATATCCTCGATTTTCACCCTGAAGAATTAATTTTTTCGTTGAATAACATTGTCCATCGTCTTTGCCTGGAAAAATGGAATCTAAAAACATCTACTTTTTGCTAAATTATTTTGAAATTTTTCGAAAAAATTTTTGTCAAAATGTTTTTGGAAGCAATGTTGAGTGTACATGGAAACTCAACATACACTAATGCATCATTTTTCAAACAATCATAACTAATTTGTGTATTAAGCGTTTTTCAATGTAGTATAGTGCATTCGATGCGGATTTTTAAGCTGCGTCGATCTGTGTTATCAGATTTGCGCTAGCTTAAAAATGCACCGAGATATCAACTGATATAAGTTCACACTTATATCCTCGATTTTCACCCTGAAGAATTAATTTTTTCGTTGAATAACATTGTCTATCGTCTTTGCCTTGAAAAATGGAATCTAAAAACATCTACTTTTTGCTAAATTATTTTGAAATTTTTGGAAAAAATTTTTGTCAAAATGTTTTTGGAAGCAATGTTGAGTGTACATGGAAACTCAACATACACTAATGCATCATTTTTCAAACGATCATAACTAATTTTTGTATTAAGCGTTTCTCAATGTAGTATAGTGCATTCGATGCGAATTTTTAAGCTGCGTCGATCTGTGTTATCAGATTTGCGCTAGCTTAAAAATGCACCGAGATATCAACTGATATAAGTTCACACTTATATCCTCGATTTTCACCCTGAAGAATTAATTTTTTCGTTGAATAGCATTGTCCATCGTCTTTGCCTTGAAAAAAGGAATCTAAAAACATCTACTTTTTGCTAAATTATTTTGAAATTTTTCGAAAAAATTTTTGTCAAAATGTTTTTGGAAGCAATGTTGAGTGTACATGGAAACTCAACATACACTAATGCATCATTTTTCAAACGATCATAACTAATTTTTGTATCAAGCGTTTCTCAATGTAGTATAGTGCATTCGATGCGGATTTTTAAGCTGCGTCGATCTGTGTTATCAGATTTGCGCTAGCTTAAAAATGCACCGAGATATCAACTGATATAAGTTCACACTTATATCCTCGATTTTCACCCTGAAGAATTAATTTTTTCGTTGAATAACATTGTCCATCGTCTTTGCCTGGAAAAATGGAATCTAAAAACATCTACTTTTTGCTAAATTATTTTGAAATTTTTCGAAAAAATTTTTGTCAAAATGTTTTTGGAAGCAATGTTGAGTGTACATGGAAACTCAACATACACTAATGCATCATTTTTCAAACAATCATAACTAATTTGTGTATTAAGCGTTTTTCAATGTAGTATAGTGCATTCGATGCGGATTTTTAAGCTGCGTCGATCTGTGTTATCAGATTTGCGCTAGCTTAAAAATGCACCGAGATATCAACTGATATAAGTTCACACTTATATCCTCGATTTTCACCCTGAAGAATTAATTTTTTCGTTGAATAACATTGTCCATCGTCTTTGCCTGGAAAAATGGAATCTAAAAACATCTACTTTTTGCTAAATTATTTTGAAATTTTTCGAAAAAATTTTTGTCAAAATGTTTTTGGAAGCAATGTTGAGTGTACATGGAAACTCAACATACACTAATGCATCATTTTTCAAACAATCATAACTAATTTGTGTATTAAGCGTTTTTCAATGTAGTATAGTGCATTCGATGCGGATTTTTAAGCTGCGTCGATCTGTGTTATCAGATTTGCGCTAGCTTAAAAATGCACCGAGATATCAACTGATATAAGTTCACACTTATATCCTCGATTTTCACCCTGAAGAATTAATTTTTTCGTTGAATAACATTGTCCATCGTCTTTGCCTGGAAAAATGGAATCTAAAAACATCTACTTTTTGCTAAATTATTTTGAAATTTTTCGAAAAAATTTTTGTCAAAATGTTTTTGGAAGCAATGTTGAGTGTACATGGAAACTCAACATACACTAATGCATCATTTTTCAAACAATCATAACTAATTTGTGTATTAAGCGTTTTTCAATGTAGTATAGTGCATTCGATGCGGATTTTTAAGCTGCGTCGATCTGTGTTATCAGATTTGCGCTAGCTTAAAAATGCACCGAGATATCAACTGATATAAGTTCACACTTATATCCTCGATTTTCACCCTGAAGAATTAATTTTTTCGTTGAATAACATTGTCCATCGTCTTTGCCTGGAAAAATGGAATCTAAAAACATCTACTTTTTGCTAAATTATTTTGAAATTTTTCGAAAAAATTTTTGTCAAAATGTTTTTGGAAGCAATGTTGAGTGTACATGGAAACTCAACATACACTAATGCATCATTTTTCAAACAATCATAACTAATTTGTGTATTAAGCGTTTTTCAATGTAGTATAGTGCATTCGATGCGGATTTTTAAGCTGCGTCGATCTGTGTTATCAGATTTGCGCTAGCTTAAAAATGCACCGAGATATCAACTGATATAAGTTCACACTTATATCCTCGATTTTCACCCTGAAGAATTAATTTTTTCGTTGAATAACATTGTCCATCGTCTTTGCCTGGAAAAATGGAATCTAAAAACATCTACTTTTTGCTAAATTATTTTGAAATTTTTCGAAAAAATTTTTGTCAAAATGTTTTTGGAAGCAATGTTGAGTGTACATGGAAACTCAACATACACTAATGCATCATTTTTCAAACAATCATAACTAATTTGTGTATTAAGCGTTTTTCAATGTAGTATAGTGCATTCGATGCGGATTTTTAAGCTGCGTCGATCTGTGTTATCAGATTTGCGCTAGCTTAAAAATGCACCGAGATATCAACTGATATAAGTTCACACTTATATCCTCGATTTTCACCCTGAAGAATTAATTTTTTCGTTGAATAACATTGTCTATCGTCTTTGCCTTGAAAAATGGAATCTAAAAACATCTACTTTTTGCTAAATTATTTTGAAATTTTTGGAAAAAATTTTTGTCAAAATGTTTTTGGAAGCAATGTTGAGTGTACATGGAAACTCAACATACACTAATGCATCATTTTTCAAACGATCATAACTAATTTGTGTATTAAGCGTTTTTCAATGTAGTATAGTGCATTCGATGCGGATTTTTAAGCTGCGTCGATCTGTGTTATCAGATTTGCGCTAGCTTAAAAATGCACCGAGATATCAACTGATATAAGTTCACACTTATATCCTCGATTTTCACCCTGAAGAATTAATTTTTTCGTTGAATAACATTGTCCATCGTCTTTGCCTGGAAAAATGGAATCTAAAAACATCTACTTTTTGCTAAATTATTTTGAAATTTTTCGAAAAAATTTTTGTCAAAATGTTTTTGGAAGCAATGTTGAGTGTACATGGAAACTCAACATACACTAATGCATCATTTTTCAAACAATCATAACTAATTTGTGTATTAAGCGTTTTTCAATGTAGTATAGTGCATTCGATGCGGATTTTTAAGCTGCGTCGATCTGTGTTATCAGATTTGCGCTAGCTTAAAAATGCACCGAGATATCAACTGATATAAGTTCACACTTATATCCTCGATTTTCACCCTGAAGAATTAATTTTTTCGTTGAATAACATTGTCTATCGTCTTTGCCTTGAAAAATGGAATCTAAAAACATCTACTTTTTGCTAAATTATTTTGAAATTTTTGGAAAAAATTTTTGTCAAAATGTTTTTGGAAGCAATGTTGAGTGTACATGGAAACTCAACATACACTAATGCATCATTTTTCAAACGATCATAACTAATTTTTGTATTAAGCGTTTCTCAATGTAGTATAGTGCATTCGATGCGAATTTTTAAGCTGCGTCGATCTGTGTTATCAGATTTGCGCTAGCTTAAAAATGCACCGAGATATCAACTGATATAAGTTCACACTTATATCCTCGATTTTCACCCTGAAGAATTAATTTTTTCGTTGAATAGCATTGTCCATCGTCTTTGCCTTGAAAAAAGGAATCTAAAAACATCTACTTTTTGCTAAATTATTTTGAAATTTTTCGAAAAAATTTTTGTCAAAATGTTTTTGGAAGCAATGTTGAGTGTACATGGAAACTCAACATACACTAATGCATCATTTTTCAAACGATCATAACTAATTTTTGTATCAAGCGTTTCTCGATGTAGTATAGTGCATTCGATGCGGATTTTTAAGCTGCGTCGATCTGTGTTATCAGATTTGCGCTAGCTTAAAAATGCACCGAGATATCAACTGATATAAGTTCACACTTATATCCTCGATTTTCACCCTGAAGAATTAATTTTTTCGTTGAATAACATTGTCCATCGTCTTTGCCTGGAAAAATGGAATCTAAAAACATCTACTTTTTGCTAAATTATTTTGAAATTTTTCGAAAAAATTTTTGTCAAAATGTTTTTGGAAGCAATGTTGAGTGTACATGGAAACTCAACATACACTAATGCATCATTTTTCAAACGATCATAACTAATTTTTTTATCAAGCGTTTCTCAATGTAGTATAGTGCATTCGATGCGGATTTTTAAGCTGCGTCGATCTGTGTTATCAGATTTGCGCTAGCTTAAAAATGCACCGAGATATCAACTGATATAAGTTCACACTTATATCCTCGATTTTCACCCTGAAGAATTAATTTTTTCGTTGAATAACATTGTCCATCGTCTTTGCCTGGAAAAATGGAATCTAAAAACATCTACTTTTTGCTAAATTATTTTGAAATTTTTCGAAAAAATTTTTGTCAAAATGTTTTTGGAAGCAATGTTGAGTGTACATGGAAACTCAACATACACTAATGCATCATTTTTCAAACAATCATAACTAATTTGTGTATTAAGCGTTTTTCAATGTAGTATAGTGCATTCGATGCGGATTTTTAAGCTGCGTCGATCTGTGTTATCAGATTTGCGCTAGCTTAAAAATGCACCGAGATATCAACTGATATAAGTTCACACTTATATCCTCGATTTTCACCCTGAAGAATTAATTTTTTCGTTGAATAACATTGTCTATCGTCTTTGCCTTGAAAAATGGAATCTAAAAACATCTACTTTTTGCTAAATTATTTTGAAATTTTTGGAAAAAATTTTTGTCAAAATGTTTTTGGAAGCAATGTTGAGTGTACATGGAAACTCAACATACACTAATGCATCATTTTTCAAACGATCATAACTAATTTTTGTATTAAGCGTTTCTCAATGTAGTATAGTGCATTCGATGCGAATTTTTAAGCTGCGTCGATCTGTGTTATCAGATTTGCGCTAGCTTAAAAATGCACCGAGATATCAACTGATATAAGTTCACACTTATATCCTCGATTTTCACCCTGAAGAATTAATTTTTTCGTTGAATAGCATTGTCCATCGTCTTTGCCTTGAAAAAAGGAATCTAAAAACATCTACTTTTTGCTAAATTATTTTGAAATTTTTCGAAAAAATTTTTGTCAAAATGTTTTTGGAAGCAATGTTGAGTGTACATGGAAACTCAACATACACTAATGCATCATTTTTCAAACGATCATAACTAATTTTTGTATCAAGCGTTTCTCGATGTAGTATAGTGCATTCGATGCGGATTTTTAAGCTGCGTCGATCTGTGTTATCAGATTTGCGCTAGCTTAAAAATGCACCGAGATATCAACTGATATAAGTTCACACTTATATCCTCGATTTTCACCCTGAAGAATTAATTTTTTCGTTGAATAACATTGTCCATCGTCTTTGCCTGGAAAAATGGAATCTAAAAACATCTACTTTTTGCTAAATTATTTTGAAATTTTTCGAAAAAATTTTTGTCAAAATGTTTTTGGAAGCAATGTTGAGTGTACATGGAAACTCAACATACACTAATGCATCATTTTTCAAACGATCATAACTAATTTTTTTATCAAGCGTTTCTCAATGTAGTATAGTGCATTCGATGCGGATTTTTAAGCTGCGTCGATCTGTGTTATCAGATTTGCGCTAGCTTAAAAATGCACCGAGATATCAACTGATATAAGTTCACACTTATATCCTCGATTTTCACCCTGAAGAATTAATTTTTTCGTTGAATAACATTGTCCATCGTCTTTGCCTGGAAAAATGGAATCTAAAAACATCTACTTTTTGCTAAATTATTTTGAAATTTTTCGAAAAAATTTTTGTCAAAATGTTTTTGGAAGCAATGTTGAGTGTACATGGAAACTCAACATACACTAATGCATCATTTTTCAAACGATCATAACTAATTTTTGTATCAAGCGTTTCTCAATGTAGTATAGTGCATTCGATGCGGATTTTTAAGCTGCGTCGATCTGTGTTATCAGATTTGCGCTAGCTTAAAAATGCACCGAGATATCAACTGATATAAGTTCACACTTATATCCTCGATTTTCACCCTGAAGAATTAATTTTTTCGTTGAATAACATTGTCCATCGTCTTTGCCTGGAAAAATGGAATCTAAAAACATCTACTTTTTGCTAAATTATTTTGAAACTTTTCGAAAAAATTTTTGTCAAAATGTTTTTGGAAGCAATGTTGAGTGTACATGGAAACTCAACATACACTAATGCATCATTTTTCAAACAATCATAACTAATTTGTGTATTAAGCGTTTTTCAATGTAGTATAGTGCATTCGATGCGGATTTTTAAGCTGCGTCGATCTGTGTTATCAGATTTGCGCTAGCTTAAAAATGCACCGAGATATCAACTGATATAAGTTCACACTTATATCCTCGATTTTCACCCTGAAGAATTAATTTTTTCGTTGAATAACATTGTCTATCGTCTTTGCCTTGAAAAATGGAATCTAAAAACATCTACTTTTTGCTAAATTATTTTGAAATTTTTCGAAAAAATTTTTGTCAAAATGTTTTTGGAAGCAATGTTGAGTGTACATGGAAACTCAACATACACTAATGCATCATTTTTCAAACGATCATAACTAATTTTTTTATCAAGCGTTTCTCAATGTAGTATAGTGCATTCGATGCGGATTTTTAAGCTGCGTCGATCTGTGTTATCAGATTTGCGCTAGCTTAAAAATGCACCGAGATATCAACTGATATAAGTTCACACTTATATCCTCGATTTTCACCCTGAAGAATTAATTTTTTCGTTGAATAACATTGTCCATCGTCTTTGCCTGGAAAAATGGAATCTAAAAACATCTACTTTTTGCTAAATTATTTTGAAATTTTTCGAAAAAATTTTTGTCAAAATGTTTTTGGAAGCAATGTTGAGTGTACATGGAAACTCAACATACACTAATGCATCATTTTTCAAACAATCATAACTAATTTGTGTATTAAGCGTTTTTCAATGTAGTATAGTGCATTCGATGCGGATTTTTAAGCTGCGTCGATCTGTGTTATCAGATTTGCGCTAGCTTAAAAATGCACCGAGATATCAACTGATATAAGTTCACACTTATATCCTCGATTTTCACCCTGAAGAATTAATTTTTTCGTTGAATAACATTGTCTATCGTCTTTGCCTTGAAAAATGGAATCTAAAAACATCTACTTTTTGCTAAATTATTTTGAAATTTTTGGAAAAAATTTTTGTCAAAATGTTTTTGGAAGCAATGTTGAGTGTACATGGAAACTCAACATACACTAATGCATCATTTTTCAAACGATCATAACTAATTTTTGTATTAAGCGTTTCTCAATGTAGTATAGTGCATTCGATGCGAATTTTTAAGCTGCGTCGATCTGTGTTATCAGATTTGCGCTAGCTTAAAAATGCACCGAGATATCAACTGATATAAGTTCACACTTATATCCTCGATTTTCACCCTGAAGAATTAATTTTTTCGTTGAATAGCATTGTCCATCGTCTTTGCCTTGAAAAAAGGAATCTAAAAACATCTACTTTTTGCTAAATTATTTTGAAATTTTTCGAAAAAATTTTTGTCAAAATGTTTTTGGAAGCAATGTTGAGTGTACATGGAAACTCAACATACACTAATGCATCATTTTTCAAACGATCATAACTAATTTTTGTATCAAGCGTTTCTCGATGTAGTATAGTGCATTCGATGCGGATTTTTAAGCTGCGTCGATCTGTGTTATCAGATTTGCGCTAGCTTAAAAATGCACCGAGATATCAACTGATATAAGTTCACACTTATATCCTCGATTTTCACCCTGAAGAATTAATTTTTTCGTTGAATAACATTGTCCATCGTCTTTGCCTGGAAAAATGGAATCTAAAAACATCTACTTTTTGCTAAATTATTTTGAAATTTTTCGAAAAAATTTTTGTCAAAATGTTTTTGGAAGCAATGTTGAGTGTACATGGAAACTCAACATACACTAATGCATCATTTTTCAAACGATCATAACTAATTTTTTTATCAAGCGTTTCTCAATGTAGTATAGTGCATTCGATGCGGATTTTTACGCTGCGTCGATCTGTGTTATCAGATTTGCGCTAGCTTAAAAATGCACCGAGATATCAACTGATATAAGTTCACACTTATATCCTCGATTTTCACCCTGAAGAATTAATTTTTTCGTTGAATAACATTGTCCATCGTCTTTGCCTGGAAAAATGGAATCTAAAAACATCTACTTTTTGCTAAATTATTTTGAAATTTTTCGAAAAAATTTTTGTCAAAATGTTTTTGGAAGCAATGTTGAGTGTACATGGAAACTCACCATACACTAATGCATCATTTTTCAAACAATCATAACTAATTTGTGTATTTAGCGTTTTTCAATGTAGTATAGTGCATTCGATGCGGATTTTTAAGCTGCGTCGATCTGTGTTATCAGATTTGCGCTAGCTTAAAAATGCACCGAGATATCAACTGATATAAGTTCACACTTATATCCTCGATTTTCACCCTGAAGAATTAATTTTTTCGTTGAATAACATTGTCTATCGTCTTTGCCTTGAAAAATGGAATCTAAAAACATCTACTTTTTGCTAAATTATTTTGAAATTTTTGGAAAAAATTTTTGTCAAAATGTTTTTGGAAGCAATGTTGAGTGTACATGGAAACTCAACATACACTAATGCATCATTTTTCAAACGATCATAACTAATTTTTTTATCAAGCGTTTCTCAATGTAGTATAGTGCATTCGATGCGGATTTTTAAGCTGCGTCGATCTGTGTTATCAGATTTGCGCTAGCTTAAAAATGCACCGAGATATCAACTGATATAAGTTCACACTTATATCCTCGATTTTCACCCTGAAGAATTAATTTTTTCGTTGAATAACATTGTCCATCGTCTTTGCCTGGAAAAATGGAATCTAAAAACATCTACTTTTTGCTAAATTATTTTGAAATTTTTCGAAAAAATTTTTGTCAAAATGTTTTTGGAAGCAATGTTGAGTGTACATGGAAACTCAACATACACTAATGCATCATTTTTCAAACGATCATAACTAATTTTTGTATCAAGCGTTTCTCAATGTAGTATAGTGCATTCGATGCGAATTTTTAAGCTGCGTCGATCTGTGTTATCAGATTTGCGCTAGCTTAAAAATGCACCGAGATATCAACTGATATAAGTTCACACTTATATCCTCGATTTTCACCCTGAAGAATTAATTTTTTCGTTGAATAGCATTGTCCATCGTCTTTGCCTTGAAAAAAGGAATCTAAAAACATCTACTTTTTGCTAAATTATTTTGAAATTTTTCGAAAAAATTTTTGTCAAAATGTTTTTGGAAGCAATGTTGAGTGTACATGGAAACTCAACATACACTAATGCATCATTTTTCAAACGATCATAACTAATTTTTGTATCAAGCGTTTCTCGATGTAGTATAGTGCATTCGATGCGGATTTTTAAGCTGCGTCGATCTGTGTTATCAGATTTGCGCTAGCTTAAAAATGCACCGAGATATCAACTGATATAAGTTCACACTTATATCCTCGATTTTCACCCTGAAGAATTAATTTTTTCGTTGAATAACATTGTCCATCGTCTTTGCCTGGAAAAATGGAATCTAAAAACATCTACTTTTTGCTAAATTATTTTGAAATTTTTCGAAAAAATTTTTGTCAAAATGTTTTTGGAAGCAATGTTGAGTGTACATGGAAACTCAACATACACTAATGCATCATTTTTCAAACGATCATAACTAATTTTTTTATCAAGCGTTGCTCAATGTAGTATAGTGCATTCGATGCGAATTTTTAAGCTGCGTCGATCTGTGTTATCAGATTTGCGCTAGCTTAAAAATGCACCGAGATATCAACTGATATAAGTTCACACTTATATCCTCGATTTTCACCCTGAAGAATTAATTTTTTCGTTGAATAGCATTGTCCATCGTCTTTGCCTTGAAAAAAGGAATCTAAAAACATCTACTTTTTGCTAAATTATTTTGAAATTTTTCGAAAAAATTTTTGTCAAAATGTTTTTGGAAGCAATGTTGAGTGTACATGGAAACTCAACATACACTAATGCATCATTTTTCAAACGATCATAACTAATTTTTGTATCAAGCGTTTCTCGATGTAGTATAGTGCATTCGATGCGGATTTTTAAGCTGCGTCGATCTGTGTTATCAGATTTGCGCTAGCTTAAAAATGCACCGAGATATCAACTGATATAAGTTCACACTTATATCCTCGATTTTCACCCTGAAGAATTAATTTTTTCGTTGAATAACATTGTCCATCGTCTTTGCCTGGAAAAATGGAATCTAAAAACATCTACTTTTTGCTAAATTATTTTGAAATTTTTCGAAAAAATTTTTGTCAAAATGTTTTTGGAAGCAATGTTGAGTGTACATGGAAACTCAACATACACTAATGCATCATTTTTCAAACGATCATAACTAATTTTTTTATCAAGCGTTGCTCAATGTAGTATAGTGCATTCGATGCGGATTTTTACGCTGCGTCGATCTGTGTTATCAGATTTGCGCTAGCTTAAAAATGCACCGAGATATCAACTGATATAAGTTCACACTTATATCCTCGATTTTCACCCTGAAGAATTAATTTTTTCGTTGAATAACATTGTCCATCGTCTTTGCCTGGAAAAATGGAATCTAAAAACATCTACTTTTTGCTAAATTATTTTGAAATTTTTCGAAAAAATTTTTGTCAAAATGTTTTTGGAAGCAATGTTGAGTGTACATGGAAACTCACCATACACTAATGCATCATTTTTCAAACAATCATAACTAATTTGTGTATTAAGCGTTTTTCAATGTAGTATAGTGCATTCGATGCGGATTTTTAAGCTGCGTCGATCTGTGTTATCAGATTTGCGCTAGCTTAAAAATGCACCGAGATATCAACTGATATAAGTTCACACTTATATCCTCGATTTTCACCCTGAAGAATTAATTTTTTCGTTGAATAACATTGTCTATCGTCTTTGCCTTGAAAAATGGAATCTAAAAACATCTACTTTTTGCTAAATTATTTTGAAATTTTTGGAAAAAATTTTTGTCAAAATGTTTTTGGAAGCAATGTTGAGTGTACATGGAAACTCAACATACACTAATGCATCATTTTTCAAACGATCATAACTAATTTTTTTATCAAGCGTTTCTCAATGTAGTATAGTGCATTCGATGCGGATTTTTAAGCTGCGTCGATCTGTGTTATCAGATTTGCGCTAGCTTAAAAATGCACCGAGATATCAACTGATATAAGTTCACACTTATATCCTCGATTTTCACCCTGAAGAATTAATTTTTTCGTTGAATAACATTGTCCATCGTCTTTGCCTGGAAAAATGGAATCTAAAAACATCTACTTTTTGCTAAATTATTTTGAAATTTTTCGAAAAAATTTTTGTCAAAATGTTTTTGGAAGCAATGTTGAGTGTACATGGAAACTCAACATACACTAATGCATCATTTTTCAAACAATCATAACTAATTTGTGTATTAAGCGTTTTTCAATGTAGTATAGTGCATTCGATGCGGATTTTTAAGCTGCGTCGATCTGTGTTATCAGATTTGCGCTAGCTTAAAAATGCACCGAGATATCAACTGATATAAGTTCACACTTATATCCTCGATTTTCACCCTGAAGAATTGATTTTTTCGTTGAATAACATTGTCTATCGTCTTTGCCTTGAAAAATGGAATCTAAAAACATCTACTTTTTGCTAAATTATCTTGAAATTTTTCGAAAAAATTTTTGTCAAAATGTTTTTGGAAGCAATGTTGAGTGTACATGGAAACTCAACATACACTAATGCATCATTTTTCAAACAATCATAACTAATTTGTGTATTAAGCGTTTTTCAATGTAGTATAGTGCATTCGATGCGGATTTTTAAGCTGCGTCGATCTGTGTTATCAGATTTGCGCTAGCTTAAAAATGCACCGAGATATCAACTGATATAAGTTCACACTTATATCCTCGATTTTCACCCTGAAGAATTAATTTTTTCGTTGAATAACATTGTCTATCGTCTTTGCCTTGAAAAATGGAATCTAAAAACATCTACTTTTTGCTAAATTATTTTGAAATTTTTGGAAAAAATTTTTGTCAAAATGTTTTTGGAAGCAATGTTGAGTGTACATGGAAACTCAACATACACTAATGCATCATTTTTCAAACGATCATAACTAATTTTTGTATTAAGCGTTTCTCAATGTAGTATAGTGCATTCGATGCGAATTTTTAAGCTGCGTCGATCTGTGTTATCAGATTTGCGCTAGCTTAAAAATGCACCGAGATATCAACTGATATAAGTTCACACTTATATCCTCGATTTTCACCCTGAAGAATTAATTTTTTCGTTGAATAGCATTGTCCATCGTCTTTGCCTTGAAAAAAGGAATCTAAAAACATCTACTTTTTGCTAAATTATTTTGAAATTTTTCGAAAAAATTTTTGTCAAAATGTTTTTGGAAGCAATGTTGAGTGTACATGGAAACTCAACATACACTAATGCATCATTTTTCAAACGATCATAACTAATTTTTGTATCAAGCGTTTCTCGATGTAGTATAGTGCATTCGATGCGGATTTTTAAGCTGCGTCGATCTGTGTTATCAGATTTGCGCTAGCTTAAAAATGCACCGAGATATCAACTGATATAAGTTCACACTTATATCCTCGATTTTCACCCTGAAGAATTAATTTTTTCGTTGAATAACATTGTCCATCGTCTTTGCCTGGAAAAATGGAATCTAAAAACATCTACTTTTTGCTAAATTATTTTGAAATTTTTCGAAAAAATTTTTGTCAAAATGTTTTTGGAAGCAATGTTGAGTGTACATGGAAACTCAACATACACTAATGCATCATTTTTCAAACAATCATAACTAATTTGTGTATTAAGCGTTTTTCAATGTAGTATAGTGCATTCGATGCGGATTTTTAAGCTGCGTCGATCTGTGTTATCAGATTTGCGCTAGCTTAAAAATGCACCGAGATATCAACTGATATAAGTTCACACTTATATCCTCGATTTTCACCCTGAAGAATTAATTTTTTCGTTGAATAACATTGTCCATCGTCTTTGCCTGGAAAAATGGAATCTAAAAACATCTACTTTTTGCTAAATTATTTTGAAATTTTTCGAAAAAATTTTTGTCAAAATGTTTTTGGAAGCAATGTTGAGTGTACATGGAAACTCAACATACACTAATGCATCATTTTTCAAACAATCATAACTAATTTGTGTATTAAGCGTTTTTCAATGTAGTATAGTGCATTCGATGCGGATTTTTAAGCTGCGTCGATCTGTGTTATCAGATTTGCGCTAGCTTAAAAATGCACCGAGATATCAACTGATATAAGTTCACACTTATATCCTCGATTTTCACCCTGAAGAATTAATTTTTTCGTTGAATAACATTGTCTATCGTCTTTGCCTTGAAAAATGGAATCTAAAAACATCTACTTTTTGCTAAATTATTTTGAAATTTTTGGAAAAAATTTTTGTCAAAATGTTTTTGGAAGCAATGTTGAGTGTACATGGAAACTCAACATACACTAATGCATCATTTTTCAAACGATCATAACTAATTTTTTTATCAAGCGTTTCTCAATGTAGTATAGTGCATTCGATGCGGATTTTTAAGCTGCGTCGATCTGTGTTATCAGATTTGCGCTAGCTTAAAAATGCACCGAGATATCAACTGATATAAGTTCACACTTATATCCTCGATTTTCACCCTGAAGAATTAATTTTTTCGTTGAATAACATTGTCCATCGTCTTTGCCTGGAAAAATGGAATCTAAAAACATCTACTTTTTGCTAAATTATTTTGAAATTTTTCGAAAAAATTTTTGTCAAAATGTTTTTGGAAGCAATGTTGAGTGTACATGGAAACTCAACATACACTAATGCATCATTTTTCAAACGATCATAACTAATTTTTGTATCAAGCGTTTCTCGATGTAGTATAGTGCATTCGATGCGGATTTTTAAGCTGCGTCGATCTGTGTTATCAGATTTGCGCTAGCTTAAAAATGCACCGAGATATCAACTGATATAAGTTCACACTTATATCCTCGATTTTCACCCTGAAGAATTAATTTTTTCGTTGAATAACATTGTCCATCGTCTTTGCCTGGAAAAATGGAATCTAAAAACATCTACTTTTTGCTAAATTATTTTGAAATTTTTCGAAAAAATTTTTGTCAAAATGTTTTTGGAAGCAATGTTGAGTGTACATGGAAACTCAACATACACTAATGCATCATTTTTCAAACGATCATAACTAATTTTTTTATCAAGCGTTTCTCAATGTAGTATAGTGCATTCGATGCGGATTTTTAAGCTGCGTCGATCTGTGTTATCAGATTTGCGCTAGCTTAAAAATGCACCGAGATATCAACTGATATAAGTTCACACTTATATCCTCGATTTTCACCCTGAAGAATTAATTTTTTCGTTGAATAACATTGTCCATCGTCTTTGCCTGGAAAAATGGAATCTAAAAACATCTACTTTTTGCTAAATTATTTTGAAATTTTTCGAAAAAATTTTTGTCAAAATGTTTTTGGAAGCAATGTTGAGTGTACATGGAAACTCAACATACACTAATGCATCATTTTTCAAACAATCATAACTAATTTGTGTATTAAGCGTTTTTCAATGTAGTATAGTGCATTCGATGCGGATTTTTAAGCTGCGTCGATCTGTGTTATCAGATTTGCGCTAGCTTAAAAATGCACCGAGATATCAACTGATATAAGTTCACACTTATATCCTCGATTTTCACCCTGAAGAATTAATTTTTTCGTTGAATAACATTGTCCATCGTCTTTGCCTGGAAAAATGGAATCTAAAAACATCTACTTTTTGCTAAATTATTTTGAAATTTTTCGAAAAAATTTTTGTCAAAATGTTTTTGGAAGCAATGTTGAGTGTACATGGAAACTCAACATACACTAATGCATCATTTTTCAAACAATCATAACTAATTTGTGTATTAAGCGTTTTTCAATGTAGTATAGTGCATTCGATGCGGATTTTTAAGCTGCGTCGATCTGTGTTATCAGATTTGCGCTAGCTTAAAAATGCACCGAGATATCAACTGATATAAGTTCACACTTATATCCTCGATTTTCACCCTGAAGAATTAATTTTTTCGTTGAATAACATTGTCCATCGTCTTTGCCTGGAAAAATGGAATCTAAAAACATCTACTTTTTGCTAAATTATTTTGAAATTTTTCGAAAAAATTTTTGTCAAAATGTTTTTGGAAGCAATGTTGAGTGTACATGGAAACTCAACATACACTAATGCATCATTTTTCAAACAATCATAACTAATTTGTGTATTAAGCGTTTCTCAATGTAGTATAGTGCATTCGATGCGGATTTTTAAGCTGCGTCGATCTGTGTTATCAGATTTGCGCTAGCTTAAAAATGCACCGAGATATCAACTGATATAAGTTCACACTTATATCCTCGATTTTCACCCTGAAGAATTAATTTTTTCGTTGAATAACATTGTCCATCGTCTTTGCCTGGAAAAATGGAATCTAAAAACATCTACTTTTTGCTAAATTATTTTGAAATTTTTCGAAAAAATTTTTGTCAAAATGTTTTTGGAAGCAATGTTGAGTGTACATGGAAACTCAACATACACTAATGCATCATTTTTCAAACAATCATAACTAATTTGTGTATTAAGCGTTTTTCAATGTAGTATAGTGCATTCGATGCGGATTTTTAAGCTGCGTCGATCTGTGTTATCAGATTTGCGCTAGCTTAAAAATGCACCGAGATATCAACTGATATAAGTTCACACTTATATCCTCGATTTTCACCCTGAAGAATTAATTTTTTCGTTGAATAACATTGTCTATCGTCTTTGCCTTGAAAAATGGAATCTAAAAACATCTACTTTTTGCTAAATTATTTTGAAATTTTTGGAAAAAATTTTTGTCAAAATGTTTTTGGAAGCAATGTTGAGTGTACATGGAAACTCAACATACACTAATGCATCATTTTTCAAACGATCATAACTAATTTTTTTATCAAGCGTTTCTCAATGTAGTATAGTGCATTCGATGCGGATTTTTAAGCTGCGTCGATCTGTGTTATCAGATTTGCGCTAGCTTAAAAATGCACCGAGATATCAACTGATATAAGTTCACACTTATATCCTCGATTTTCACCCTGAAGAATTAATTTTTTCGTTGAATAACATTGTCCATCGTCTTTGCCTGGAAAAATGGAATCTAAAAACATCTACTTTTTGCTAAATTATTTTGAAATTTTTCGAAAAAATTTTTGTCAAAATGTTTTTGGAAGCAATGTTGAGTGTACATGGAAACTCAACATACACTAATGCATCATTTTTCAAACGATCATAACTAATTTTTGTATCAAGCGTTTCTCAATGTAGTATAGTGCATTCGATGCGGATTTTTAAGCTGCGTCGATCTGTGTTATCAGATTTGCGCTAGCTTAAAAATGCACCGAGATATCAACTGATATAAGTTCACACTTATATCCTCGATTTTCACCCTGAAGAATTAATTTTTTCGTTGAATAACATTGTCCATCGTCTTTGCCTGGAAAAATGGAATCTAAAAACATCTACTTTTTGCTAAATTATTTTGAAATTTTTCGAAAAAATTTTTGTCAAAATGTTTTTGGAAGCAATGTTGAGTGTACATGGAAACTCAACATACACTAATGCATCATTTTTCAAACAATCATAACTAATTTGTGTATTAAGCGTTTTTCAATGTAGTATAGTGCATTCGATGCGGATTTTTAAGCTGCGTCGATCTGTGTTATCAGATTTGCGCTAGCTTAAAAATGCACCGAGATATCAACTGATATAAGTTCACACTTATATCCTCGATTTTCACCCTGAAGAATTAATTTTTTCGTTGAATAACATTGTCTATCGTCTTTGCCTTGAAAAATGGAATCTAAAAACATCTACTTTTTGCTAAATTATTTTGAAATTTTTTGAAAAAATTTTTGTCAAAATGTTTTTGGAAGCAATGTTGAGTGTACATGGAAACTCAACATACACTAATGCATCATTTTTCAAACGATCATAACTAATTTTTTTATCAAGCGTTTCTCAATGTAGTATAGTGCATTCGATGCGGATTTTTAAGCTGCGTCGATCTGTGTTATCAGATTTGCGCTAGCTTAAAAATGCACCGAGATATCAACTGATATAAGTTCACACTTATATCCTCGATTTTCACCCTGAAGAATTAATTTTTTCGTTGAATAACATTGTCCATCGTCTTTGCCTGGAAAAATGGAATCTAAAAACATCTACTTTTTGCTAAATTATTTTGAAATTTTTCGAAAAAATTTTTGTCAAAATGTTTTTGGAAGCAATGTTGAGTGTACATGGAAACTCAACATACACTAATGCATCATTTTTCAAACAATCATAACTAATTTGTGTATTAAGCGTTTTTCAATGTAGTATAGTGCATTCGATGCGGATTTTTAAGCTGCGTCGATCTGTGTTATCAGATTTGCGCTAGCTTAAAAATGCACCGAGATATCAACTGATATAAGTTCACACTTATATCCTCGATTTTCACCCTGAAGAATTAATTTTTTCGTTGAATAACATTGTCTATCGTCTTTGCCTTGAAAAATGGAATCTAAAAACATCTACTTTTTGCTAAATTATTTTGAAATTTTTGGAAAAAATTTTTGTCAAAATGTTTTTGGAAGCAATGTTGAGTGTACATGGAAACTCAACATACACTAATGCATCATTTTTCAAACGATCATAACTAATTTTTGTATTAAGCGTTTCTCAATGTAGTATAGTGCATTCGATGCGAATTTTTAAGCTGCGTCGATCTGTGTTATCAGATTTGCGCTAGCTTAAAAATACACCGAGATATCAACTGATATAAGTTCACACTTATATCCTCGATTTTCACCCTGAAGAATTAATTTTTTCGTTGAATAGCATTGTCCATCGTCTTTGCCTTGAAAAAAGGAATCTAAAAACATCTACTTTTTGCTAAATTATTTTGAAATTTTTCGAAAAAATTTTTGTCAAAATGTTTTTGGAAGCAATGTTGAGTGTACATGGAAACTCAACATACACTAATGCATCATTTTTCAAACGATCATAACTAATTTTTGTATCAAGCGTTTCTCGATGTAGTATAGTGCATTCGATGCGGATTTTTAAGCTGCGTCGATCTGTGTTATCAGATTTGCGCTAGCTTAAAAATGCACCGAGATATCAACTGATATAAGTTCACACTTATATCCTCGATTTTCACCCTGAAGAATTAATTTTTTCGTTGAATAACATTGTCCATCGTCTTTGCCTGGAAAAATGGAATCTAAAAACATCTACTTTTTGCTAAATTATTTTGAAATTTTTCGAAAAAATTTTTGTCAAAATGTTTTTGGAAGCAATGTTGAGTGTACATGGAAACTCAACATACACTAATGCATCATTTTTCAAACGATCATAACTAATTTTTTTATCAAGCGTTTCTCAATGTAGTATAGTGCATTCGATGCGGATTTTTAAGCTGCGTCGATCTGTGTTATCAGATTTGCGCTAGCTTAAAAATGCACCGAGATATCAACTGATATAAGTTCACACTTATATCCTCGATTTTCACCCTGAAGAATTAATTTTTTCGTTGAATAACATTGTCCATCGTCTTTGCCTGGAAAAATGGAATCTAAAAACATCTACTTTTTGCTAAATTATTTTGAAATTTTTCGAAAAAATTTTTGTCAAAATGTTTTTGGAAGCAATGTTGAGTGTACATGGAAACTCAACATACACTAATGCATCATTTTTCAAACAATCATAACTAATTTGTGTATTAAGCGTTTTTCAATGTAGTATAGTGCATTCGATGCGGATTTTTAAGCTGCGTCGATCTGTGTTATCAGATTTGCGCTAGCTTAAAAATGCACCGAGATATCAACTGATATAAGTTCACACTTATATCCTCGATTTTCACCCTGAAGAATTAATTTTTTCGTTGAATAACATTGTCTATCGTCTTTGCCTTGAAAAATGGAATCTAAAAACATCTACTTTTTGCTAAATTATTTTGAAATTTTTGGAAAAAATTTTTGTCAAAATGTTTTTGGAAGCAATGTTGAGTGTACATGGAAACTCAACATACACTAATGCATCATTTTTCAAACGATCATAACTAATTTTTGTATTAAGCGTTTCTCAATGTAGTATAGTGCATTCGATGCGAATTTTTAAGCTGCGTCGATCTGTGTTATCAGATTTGCGCTAGCTTAAAAATGCACCGAGATATCAACTGATATAAGTTCACACTTATATCCTCGATTTTCACCCTGAAGAATTAATTTTTTCGTTGAATAACATTGTCCATCGTCTTTGCCTGGAAAAATGGAATCTAAAAACATCTACTTTTTGCTAAATTATTTTGAAATTTTTCGAAAAAATTTTTGTCAAAATGTTTTTGGAAGCAATGTTGAGTGTACATGGAAACTCAACATACACTAATGCATCATTTTTCAAACGATCATAACTAATTTTTTTATCAAGCGTTTCTCAATGTAGTATAGTGCATTCGATGCGGATTTTTAAGCTGCGTCGATCTGTGTTATCAGATTTGCGCTAGCTTAAAAATGCACCGAGATATCAACTGATATAAGTTCACACTTATATCCTCGATTTTCACCCTGAAGAATTAATTTTTTCGTTGAATAACATTGTCCATCGTCTTTGCCTGGAAAAATGGAATCTAAAAACATCTACTTTTTGCTAAATTATTTTGAAATTTTTCGAAAAAATTTTTGTCAAAATGTTTTTGGAAGCAATGTTGAGTGTACATGGAAACTCAACATACACTAATGCATCATTTTTCAAACAATCATAACTAATTTGTGTATTAAGCGTTTCTCAATGTAGTATAGTGCATTCGATGCGGATTTTTAAGCTGCGTCGATCTGTGTTATCAGATTTGCGCTAGCTTAAAAATGCACCGAGATATCAACTGATATAAGTTCACACTTATATCCTCGATTTTCACCCTGAAGAATTAATTTTTTCGTTGAATAACATTGTCCATCGTCTTTGCCTGGAAAAATGGAATCTAAAAACATCTACTTTTTGCTAAATTATTTTGAAATTTTTCGAAAAAATTTTTGTCAAAATGTTTTTGGAAGCAATGTTGAGTGTACATGGAAACTCAACATACACTAATGCATCATTTTTCAAACAATCATAACTAATTTGTGTATTAAGCGTTTTTCAATGTAGTATAGTGCATTCGATGCGGATTTTTAAGCTGCGTCGATCTGTGTTATCAGATTTGCGCTAGCTTAAAAATGCACCGAGATATCAACTGATATAAGTTCACACTTATATCCTCGATTTTCACCCTGAAGAATTAATTTTTTCGTTGAATAACATTGTCTATCGTCTTTGCCTTGAAAAATGGAATCTAAAAACATCTACTTTTTGCTAAATTATTTTGAAATTTTTGGAAAAAATTTTTGTCAAAATGTTTTTGGAAGCAATGTTGAGTGTACATGGAAACTCAACATACACTAATGCATCATTTTTCAAACGATCATAACTAATTTTTTTATCAAGCGTTTCTCAATGTAGTATAGTGCATTCGATGCGGATTTTTAAGCTGCGTCGATCTGTGTTATCAGATTTGCGCTAGCTTAAAAATGCACCGAGATATCAACTGATATAAGTTCACACTTATATCCTCGATTTTCACCCTGAAGAATTAATTTTTTCGTTGAATAACATTGTCCATCGTCTTTGCCTGGAAAAATGGAATCTAAAAACATCTACTTTTTGCTAAATTATTTTGAAATTTTTCGAAAAAATTTTTGTCAAAATGTTTTTGGAAGCAATGTTGAGTGTACATGGAAACTCAACATACACTAATGCATCATTTTTCAAACGATCATAACTAATTTTTGTATCAAGCGTTTCTCAATGTAGTATAGTGCATTCGATGCGGATTTTTAAGCTGCGTCGATCTGTGTTATCAGATTTGCGCTAGCTTAAAAATGCACCGAGATATCAACTGATATAAGTTCACACTTATATCCTCGATTTTCACCCTGAAGAATTAATTTTTTCGTTGAATAACATTGTCCATCGTCTTTGCCTGGAAAAATGGAATCTAAAAACATCTACTTTTTGCTAAATTATTTTGAAATTTTTCGAAAAAATTTTTGTCAAAATGTTTTTGGAAGCAATGTTGAGTGTACATGGAAACTCAACATACACTAATGCATCATTTTTCAAACAATCATAACTAATTTGTGTATTAAGCGTTTTTCAATGTAGTATAGTGCATTCGATGCGGATTTTTAAGCTGCGTCGATCTGTGTTATCAGATTTGCGCTAGCTTAAAAATGCACCGAGATATCAACTGATATAAGTTCACACTTATATCCTCGATTTTCACCCTGAAGAATTAATTTTTTCGTTGAATAACATTGTCTATCGTCTTTGCCTTGAAAAATGGAATCTAAAAACATCTACTTTTTGCTAAATTATTTTGAAATTTTTCGAAAAAATTTTTGTCAAAATGTTTTTGGAAGCAATGTTGAGTGTACATGGAAACTCAACATACACTAATGCATCATTTTTCAAACGATCATAACTAATTTTTTTATCAAGCGTTTCTCAATGTAGTATAGTGCATTCGATGCGGATTTTTAAGCTGCGTCGATCTGTGTTATCAGATTTGCGCTAGCTTAAAAATGCACCGAGATATCAACTGATATAAGTTCACACTTATATCCTCGATTTTCACCCTGAAGAATTAATTTTTTCGTTGAATAACATTGTCCATCGTCTTTGCCTGGAAAAATGGAATCTAAAAACATCTACTTTTTGCTAAATTATTTTGAAATTTTTCGAAAAAATTTTTGTCAAAATGTTTTTGGAAGCAATGTTGAGTGTACATGGAAACTCAACATACACTAATGCATCATTTTTCAAACAATCATAACTAATTTGTGTATTAAGCGTTTTTCAATGTAGTATAGTGCATTCGATGCGGATTTTTAAGCTGCGTCGATCTGTGTTATCAGATTTGCGCTAGCTTAAAAATGCACCGAGATATCAACTGATATAAGTTCACACTTATATCCTCGATTTTCACCCTGAAGAATTAATTTTTTCGTTGAATAACATTGTCTATCGTCTTTGCCTTGAAAAATGGAATCTAAAAACATCTACTTTTTGCTAAATTATTCTGAAATTTTTGGAAAAAATTTTTGTCAAAATGTTTTTGGAAGCAATGTTGAGTGTACATGGAAACTCAACATACACTAATGCATCATTTTTCAAACGATCATAACTAATTTTTGTATTAAGCGTTTCTCAATGTAGTATAGTGCATTCGATGCGAATTTTTAAGCTGCGTCGATCTGTGTTATCAGATTTGCGCTAGCTTAAAAATACACCGAGATATCAACTGATATAAGTTCACACTTATATCCTCGATTTTCACCCTGAAGAATTAATTTTTTCGTTGAATAGCATTGTCCATCGTCTTTGCCTTGAAAAAAGGAATCTAAAAACATCTACTTTTTGCTAAATTATTTTGAAATTTTTCGAAAAAATTTTTGTCAAAATGTTTTTGGAAGCAATGTTGAGTGTACATGGAAACTCAACATACACTAATGCATCATTTTTCAAACGATCATAACTAATTTTTGTATCAAGCGTTTCTCGATGTAGTATAGTGCATTCGATGCGGATTTTTAAGCTGCGTCGATCTGTGTTATCAGATTTGCGCTAGCTTAAAAATGCACCGAGATATCAACTGATATAAGTTCACACTTATATCCTCGATTTTCACCCTGAAGAATTAATTTTTTCGTTGAATAACATTGTCCATCGTCTTTGCCTGGAAAAATGGAATCTAAAAACATCTACTTTTTGCTAAATTATTTTGAAATTTTTCGAAAAAATTTTTGTCAAAATGTTTTTGGAAGCAATGTTGAGTGTACATGGAAACTCAACATACACTAATGCATCATTTTTCAAACGATCATAACTAATTTTTTTATCAAGCGTTTCTCAATGTAGTATAGTGCATTCGATGCGGATTTTTAAGCTGCGTCGATCTGTGTTATCAGATTTGCGCTAGCTTAAAAATGCACCGAGATATCAACTGATATAAGTTCACACTTATATCCTCGATTTTCACCCTGAAGAATTAATTTTTTCGTTGAATAACATTGTCCATCGTCTTTGCCTGGAAAAATGGAATCTAAAAACATCTACTTTTTGCTAAATTATTTTGAAATTTTTCGAAAAAATTTTTGTCAAAATGTTTTTGGAAGCAATGATGAGTGTACATGGAAACTCAACATACACTAATGCATCATTTTTCAAACAATCATAACTAATTTGTGTATTAAGCGTTTTTCAATGTAGTATAGTGCATTCGATGCGGATTTTTAAGCTGCGTCGATCTGTGTTATCAGATTTGCGCTAGCTTAAAAATGCACCGAGATATCAACTGATATAAGTTCACACTTATATCCTCGATTTTCACCCTGAAGAATTAATTTTTTCGTTGAATAACATTGTCTATCGTCTTTGCCTTGAAAAATGGAATCTAAAAACATCTACTTTTTGCTAAATTATTTTGAAATTTTTGGAAAAAATTTTTGTCAAAATGTTTTTGGAAGCAATGTTGAGTGTACATGGAAACTCAACATACACTAATGCATCATTTTTCAAACGATCATAACTAATTTTTGTATTAAGCGTTTCTCAATGTAGTATAGTGCATTCGATGCGAATTTTTAAGCTGCGTCGATCTGTGTTATCAGATTTGCGCTAGCTTAAAAATGCACCGAGATATCAACTGATATAAGTTCACACTTATATCCTCGATTTTCACCCTGAAGAATTAATTTTTTCGTTGAATAGCATTGTCCATCGTCTTTGCCTTGAAAAAAGGAATCTAAAAACATCTACTTTTTGCTAAATTATTTTGAAATTTTTCGAAAAAATTTTTGTCAAAATGTTTTTGGAAGCAATGTTGAGTGTACATGGAAACTCAACATACACTAATGCATCATTTTTCAAACGATCATAACTAATTTTTGTATCAAGCGTTTCTCGATGTAGTATAGTGCATTCGATGCGGATTTTTAAGCTGCGTCGATCTGTGTTATCAGATTTGCGCTAGCTTAAAAATGCACCGAGATATCAACTGATATAAGTTCACACTTATATCCTCGATTTTCACCCTGAAGAATTAATTTTTTCGTTGAATAACATTGTCCATCGTCTTTGCCTGGAAAAATGGAATCTAAAAACATCTACTTTTTGCTAAATTATTTTGAAATTTTTCGAAAAAATTTTGTCAAAATGTTTTTGGAAGCAATGTTGAGTGTACATGGAAACTCAACATACACTAATGCATCATTTTTCAAACGATCATAACTAATTTTTTTATCAAGCGTTTCTCAATGTAGTATAGTGCATTCGATGCGGATTTTTAAGCTGCGTCGATCTGTGTTATCAGATTTGCGCTAGCTTAAAAATGCACCGAGATATCAACTGATATAAGTTCACACTTATATCCTCGATTTTCACCCTGAAGAATTAATTTTTTCGTTGAATAACATTGTCCATCGTCTTTGCCTGGAAAAATGGAATCTAAAAACATCTACTTTTTGCTAAATTATTTTGAAATTTTTCGAAAAAATTTTTGTCAAAATGTTTTTGGAAGCAATGTTGAGTGTACATGGAAACTCAACATACACTAATGCATCATTTTTCAAACAATCATAACTAATTTGTGTATTAAGCGTTTTTCAATGTAGTATAGTGCATTCGATGCGGATTTTTAAGCTGCGTCGATCTGTGTTATCAGATTTGCGCTAGCTTAAAAATGCACCGAGATATCAACTGATATAAGTTCACACTTATATCCTCGATTTTCTTCACCCTGAAGAATTAATTTTTTCGTTGAATAACAATGTCTATCGTCTTTGCCTTGAAAAATGGAATCTAAAAACATCTACTTTTTGCTAAATTATTTTGAAATTTTTGGAAAAAATTTTTGTCAAAATGTTTTTGGAAGCAATGTTGAGTGTACATGGAAACTCAACATACACTAATGCATCATTTTTCAAACGATCATAACTAATTTTTGTATTAAGCGTTTCTCGATGTAGTATAGTGCATTCGATGCGGATTTTTAAGCTGCGTCGATCTGTGTTATCAGATTTGCGCTAGCTTAAAAATGCACCGAGATATCAACTGATATAAGTTCACACTTATATCCTCGATTTTCACCCTGAAGAATTAATTTTTTCGTTGAATAGCATTGTCCATCGTCTTTGCCTTGAAAAAAGGAATCTAAAAACATCTACTTTTTGCTAAATTATTTTGAAATTTTTCGAAAAAATTTTTGTCAAAATGTTTTTGGAAGCAATGTTGAGTGTACATGGAAACTCAACATACACTAATGCATCATTTTTCAAACGATCATAACTAATTTTTGTATCAAGCGTTTCTCGATGTAGTATAGTGCATTCGATGCGGATTTTTAAGCTGCGTCGATCTGTGTTATCAGATTTGCGCTAGCTTAAAAATGCACCGAGATATCAACTGATATAAGTTCACACTTATATCCTCGATTTTCACCCTGAAGAATTAATTTTTTCGTTGAATAACATTGTCCATCGTCTTTGCCTGGAAAAATGGAATCTAAAAACATCTACTTTTTGCTAAATTATTTTGAAATTTTTCGAAAAAATTTTGTCAAAATGTTTTTGGAAGCAATGTTGAGTGTACATGGAAACTCAACATACACTAATGCATCATTTTTCAAACGATCATAACTAATTTTTTTATCAAGCGTTTCTCAATGTAGTATAGTGCATTCGATGCGGATTTTTAAGCTGCGTCGATCTGTGTTATCAGATTTGCGCTAGCTTAAAAATGCACCGAGATATCAACTGATATAAGTTCACACTTATATCCTCGATTTTCACCCTGAAGAATTAATTTTTTCGTTGAATAACATTGTCCATCGTCTTTGCCTGGAAAAATGGAATCTAAAAACATCTACTTTTTGCTAAATTATTTTGAAATTTTTCGAAAAAATTTTGTCAAAATGTTTTTGGAAGCAATGTTGAGTGTACATGGAAACTCAACATACACTAATGCATCATTTTTCAAACGATCATAACTAATTTTTGTATTAAGCGTTTCTCAATGTAGTATAGTGCATTCGATGCGAATTTTTAAGCTGCGTCGATCTGTGTTATCAGATTTGCGCTAGCTTAAAAATGCACCGAGATATCAACTGATATAAGTTCACACTTATATCCTCGATTTTCACCCTGAAGAATTAATTTTTTCGTTGAATAGCATTGTCCATCGTCTTTGCCTTGAAAAAAGGAATCTAAAAACATCTACTTTTTGCTAAATTATTTTGAAATTTTTCGAAAAAATTTTTGTCAAAATGTTTTTGGAAGCAATGTTGAGTGTACATGGAAACTCAACATACACTAATGCATCATTTTTCAAACGATCATAACTAATTTTTGTATCAAGCGTTTCTCGATGTAGTATAGTGCATTCGATGCGGATTTTTAAGCTGCGTCGATCTGTGTTATCAGATTTGCGCTAGCTTAAAAATGCACCGAGATATCAACTGATATAAGTTCACACTTATATCCTCGATTTTCACCCTGAAGAATTAATTTTTTCGTTGAATAACATTGTCCATCGTCTTTGCCTGGAAAAATGGAATCTAAAAACATCTACTTTTTGCTAAATTATTTTGAAATTTTTCGAAAAAATTTTGTCAAAATGTTTTTGGAAGCAATGTTGAGTGTACATGGAAACTCAACATACACTAATGCATCATTTTTCAAACGATCATAACTAATTTTTTTATCAAGCGTTTCTCAATGTAGTATAGTGCATTCGATGCGGATTTTTAAGCTGCGTCGATCTGTGTTATCAGATTTGCGCTAGCTTAAAAATGCACCGAGATATCAACTGATATAAGTTCACACTTATATCCTCGATTTTCACCCTGAAGAATTAATTTTTTCGTTGAATAACATTGTCCATCGTCTTTGCCTGGAAAAATGGAATCTAAAAACATCTACTTTTTGCTAAATTATTTTGAAATTTTTCGAAAAAATTTTTGTCAAAATGTTTTTGGAAGCAATGTTGAGTGTACATGGAAACTCAACATACACTAATGCATCATTTTTCAAACAATCATAACTAATTTGTGTATTAAGCGTTTTTCAATGTAGTATAGTGCATTCGATGCGGATTTTTAAGCTGCGTCGATCTGTGTTATCAGATTTGCGCTAGCTTAAAAATGCACCGAGATATCAACTGATATAAGTTCACACTTATATCCTCGATTTTCTTCACCCTGAAGAATTAATTTTTTCGTTGAATAACATTGTCTATCGTCTTTGCCTTGAAAAATGGAATCTAAAAACATCTACTTTTTGCTAAATTATTTTGAAATTTTTGGAAAAAATTTTTGTCAAAATGTTTTTGGAAGCAATGTTGAGTGTACATGGAAACTCAACATACACTAATGCATCATTTTTCAAACGATCATAACTAATTTTTGTATTAAGCGTTTCTCGATGTAGTATAGTGCATTCGATGCGGATTTTTAAGCTGCGTCGATCTGTGTTATCAGATTTGCGCTAGCTTAAAAATGCACCGAGATATCAACTGATATAAGTTCACACTTATATCCTCGATTTTCACCCTGAAGAATTAATTTTTTCGTTGAATAACATTGTCCATCGTCTTTGCCTGGAAAAATGGAATCTAAAAACATCTACTTTTTGCTAAATTATTTTGAAATTTTTCGAAAAAATTTTTGTCAAAATGTTTTTGGAAGCAATGTTGAGTGTACATGGAAACTCAACATACACTAATGCATCATTTTTCAAACGATCATAACTAATTTTTTTATCAAGCGTTTCTCAATGTAGTATAGTGCATTCGATGCGGATTTTTAAGCTGCGTCGATCTGTGTTATCAGATTTGCGCTAGCTTAAAAATGCACCGAGATATCAACTGATATAAGTTCACACTTATATCCTCGATTTTCACCCTGAAGAATTAATTTTTTCGTTGAATAACATTGTCCATCGTCTTTGCCTGGAAAAATGGAATCTAAAAACATCTACTTTTTGCTAAATTATTTTGAAATTTTTCGAAAAAATTTTTGTCAAAATGTTTTTGGAAGCAATGTTGAGTGTACATGGAAACTCAACATACACTAATGCATCATTTTTCAAACGATCATAACTAATTTTTTTATCAAGCGTTTCTCAATGTAGTATAGTGCATTCGATGCGGATTTTTAAGCTGCGTCGATCTGTGTTATCAGATTTGCGCTAGCTTAAAAATGCACCGAGATATCAACTGATATAAGTTCACACTTATATCCTCGATTTTCACCCTGAAGAAAAAATTTTTTCGTTGAATAGCATTGTCCATCGTCTTTGCCTTGAAAAAAGGAATCTAAAAACATCTACTTTTTGCTAAATTATTTTGAAATTTTTCGAAAAAATTTTTGTCAAAATGTTTTTGGAAGCAATGTTGAGTGTACATGGAAACTCAACATACACTAATGCATCATTTTTCAAACGATCATAACTAATTTTTGTATCAAGCGTTTTTCAATGTAGTATAGTGCATTCGATGCGGATTTTTAAGCTGCGTCGATCTGTGTTATCAGATTTGCGCTAGCTTAAAAATGCACCGAGATATCAACTGATATAAGTTCACACTTATATCCTCGATTTTCACCCTGAAGAAAAAATTTTTTCGTTGAATAGCATTGTCCATCGTCTTTGCCTTGAAAAAAGGAATCTAAAAACATCTACTTTTTGCTAAATTATTTTGAAATTTTTCGAAAAAATTTTTGTCAAAATGTTTTTGGAAGCAATGTTGAGTGTACATGGAAACTCAACATACACTAATGCATCATTTTTCAAACGATCATAACTAATTTTTGTATCAAGCGTTTTTCAATGTAGTATAGTGCATTCGATGCGGATTTTTAAGCTGCGTCGATCTGTGTTATCAGATTTGCGCTAGCTTAAAAATGCACCGAGATATCAACTGATATAAGTTCACACTTATATCCTCGATTTTCACCCTGAAGAATTAATTTTTTCGTTGAATAACATTGTCCATCGTCTTTGCCTGGAAAAATGGAATCTAAAAACATCTACTTTTTGCTAAATTATTTTGAAATTTTTCGAAAAAATTTTTGTCAAAATGTTTTTGGAAGCAATGTTGAGTGTACATGGAAACTCAACATACACTAATGCATCATTTTTCAAACGATCATAACTAATTTTTTTATCAAGCGTTTCTCAATGTAGTATAGTGCATTCGATGCGGATTTTTAAGCTGCGTCGATCTGTGTTATCAGATTTGCGCTAGCTTAAAAATGCACCGAGATATCAACTGATATAAGTTCACACTTATATCCTCGATTTTCACCCTGAAGAATTAATTTTTTCGTTGAATAACATTGTCCATCGTCTTTGCCTGGAAAAATGGAATCTAAAAACATCTACTTTTTGCTAAATTATTTTGAAATTTTTCGAAAAAATTTTTGTCAAAATGTTTTTGGAAGCAATGTTGAGTGTACATGGAAACTCAACATACACTAATGCATCATTTTTCAAACGATCATAACTAATTTTTTTATCAAGCGTTTCTCAATGTAGTATAGTGCATTCGATGCGGATTTTTAAGCTGCGTCGATCTGTGTTATCAGATTTGCGCTAGCTTAAAAATGCACCGAGATATCAACTGATATAAGTTCACACTTATATCCTCGATTTTCACCCTGAAGAAAAAATTTTTTCGTTGAATAGCATTGTCCATCGTCTTTGCCTTGAAAAAATGAATCTAAAAACATCTACTTTTTGCTAAATTATTTTGAAATTTTTCGAAAAAATTTTTGTCAAAATGTTTTTGGAAGCAATGTTGAGTGTACATGGAAACTCAACATACACTAATGCATCATTTTTCAAACGATCATAACTAATTTTTGTATCAAGCGTTTCTCGATGTAGTATAGTGCATTCGATGCGGATTTTTAAGCTGCGTCGATCTGTGTTATCAGATTTGCGCTAGCTTAAAAATGCACCGAGATATCAACTGATATAAGTTCACACTTATATCCTCGATTTTCACCCTGAAGAATTAATTTTTTCGTTGAATAACATTGTCCATCGTCTTTGCCTGGAAAAATGGAATCTAAAAACATCTACTTTTTGCTAAATTATTTTGAAATTTTTCGAAAAAATTTTTGTCAAAATGTTTTTGGAAGCAATGTTGAGTGTACATGGAAACTCAACATACACTAATGCATCATTTTTCAAACAATCATAACTAATTTGTGTA
Organism: Auanema rhodensis; assembly: GCA_964057225.1. Lineage (NCBI taxonomy): Eukaryota > Metazoa > Nematoda > Chromadorea > Rhabditida > Rhabditidae > Auanema > Auanema rhodense. The sequence goes on from OZ059895.1 coordinate 2,388,355, forward strand.
TTAAGTGTTTTTCAATGTAGTATAGTGCATTCGATGCGGATTTTTAAGCTGCGTCGATCTGTGTTATCAGATTTGCGCTAGCTTAAAAATGCACCGAGATATCAACTGATATAAGTTCACACTTATATCCTCGATTTTCACCCTGAAGAATTGATTTTTTCGTTGAATAACATTGTCTATCGTCTTTGCCTTGAAAAATGGAATCTAAAAACATCTACTTTTTGCTAAATTATTTTGAAATTTTTCGAAAAAATTTTTGTCAAAATGTTTTTGGAAGCAATGTTGAGTGTACATGGAAACTCAACATACACTAATGCATCATTTTTCAAACGATCATAACTAATTTTTGTATTAAGCGTTTCTCAATGTAGTATAGTGCATTCGATGCGGATTTTTAAGCTGCGTCGATCTGTGTTATCAGATTTGCGCTAGCTTAAAAATGCACCGAGATATCAACTGATATAAGTTCACACTTATATCCTCGATTTTCACCCTGAAGAATTGATTTTTTCGTTGAATAACATTGTCTATCGTCTTTGCCTTGAAAAATGGAATCTAAAAACATCTACTTTTTGCTAAATTATCTTGAAATTTTTCGAAAAAAGTTTTGTCAAAATGTTTTTGGAAGCAATGTTGAGTGTACATGGAAACTCAACATACACTAATGCATCATTTTTCAAACGATCATAACTAATTTTTGTATCAAGCGTTTCTCGATGTAGTATAGTGCATTCGATGCGGATTTTTAAGCTGCGTCGATCTGTGTTATCAGATTTGCGCTAGCTTAAAAATGCACCGAGATATCAACTGATATAAGTTCACACTTATATCCTCGATTTTCACCCTGAAGAATTGATTTTTTCGTTGAATAACATTGTCTATCGTCTTTGCCTTGAAAAAAGGAATCTAAAAACATCTACTTTTTGCTAAATTATTTTGAAATTTTTCGAAAAAATTTTTGTCAAAATGTTTTTGGAAGCAATGTTGAGTGTACATGGAAACTCAACATACACTAATGCATCATTTTTCAAACGATCATAACTAATTTTTGTATCAAGCGTTTCTCGATGTAGTATAGTGCATTCGATGCGGATTTTTAAGCTGCGTCGATCTGTGTTATCAGATTTGCGCTAGCTTAAAAATGCACCGAGATATCAACTGATATAAGTTCACACTTATATCCTCGATTTTCACCCTGAAGAATTAATTTTTTCGTTGAATAACATTGTCCATCGTCTTTGCCTGGAAAAATGGAATCTAAAAACATCTACTTTTTGCTAAATTATTTTGAAATTTTTCGAAAAAATTTTTGTCAAAATGTTTTTGGAAGCAATGTTGAGTGTACATGGAAACTCAACATACACTAATGCATCATTTTTCAAACAATCATAACTAATTTGTGTATTAAGCGTTTTTCAATGTAGTATAGTGCATTCGATGCGGATTTTTAAGCTGCGTCGATCTGTGTTATCAGATTTGCGCTAGCTTAAAAATGCACCGAGATATCAACTGATATAAGTTCACACTTATATCCTCGATTTTCACCCTGAAGAATTGATTTTTTCGTTGAATAACATTGTCTATCGTCTTTGCCTTGAAAAATGGAATCTAAAAACATCTACTTTTTGCTAAATTATTTTGAAATTTTTCGAAAAAATTTTTGTCAAAATGTTTTTGGAAGCAATGTTGAGTGTACATGGAAACTCAACATACACTAATGCATCATTTTTCAAACAATCATAACTAATTTGTGTATTAAGCGTTTCTCAATGTAGTATAGTGCATTCGATGCGGATTTTTAAGCTGCGTCGATCTGTGTTATCAGATTTGCGCTAGCTTAAAAATGCACCGAGATATCAACTGCTATAAGTTCACACTTATATCCTCGATTTTCACCCTGAAGAATTAATTTTTTCGTTGAATAACATTGTCCATCGTCTTTGCCTTGAAAAAAGGAATCTAAAAACATCTACTTTTTGCTAAATTATTTTGAAATTTTTGGAAAAAATTTTTGTCAAAATGTTTTTGGAAGCAATGTTGAGTGTACATGGAAACTCAACATACACTAATGCATCATTTTTCAAACGATCATAACTAATTTGTGTATTAAGCGTTTCTCAATGTAGTATAGTGCATTCGATGCGGATTTTTAAGCTGCGTCGATCTGTGTTATCAGATTTGCGCTAGCTTAAAAATGCACCGAGATATCAACTGATATAAGTTCACACTTATATCCTCGATTTTCACCCTGAAGAATTGATTTTTTCGTTGAATAACATTGTCTATCGTCTTTGCCTTGAAAAATGGAATCTAAAAACATCTACTTTTTGCTAAATTATTTTGAAATTTTTCGAAAAAATTTTTGTCAAAATGTTTTTGGAAGCAATGTTGAGTGTACATGGAAACTCAACATACACTAATGCATCATTTTTCAAACGATCATAACTAATTTTTGTATCAAGCGTTTCTCGATGTAGTATAGTGCATTCGATGCGGATTTTTAAGCTGCGTCGATCTGTGTTATCAGATTTGCGCTAGCTTAAAAATGCACCGAGATATCAACTGATATAAGTTCACACTTATATCCTCGATTTTCACCCTGAAGAATTGATTTTTTCGTTGAATAACATTGTCTATCGTCTTTGCCTTGAAAAATGGAATCTAAAAACATCTACTTTTTGCTAAATTATTTTGAAATTTTTCGAAAAAAGTTTTGTCAAAATGTTTTTGGAAGCAATGTTGAGTGTACATGGAAACTCAACATACACTAATGCATCATTTTTCAAACGATCATAACTAATTTTTGTATTAAGCGTTTCTCAATGTAGTATAGTGCATTCGATGCGGATTTTTAAGCTGCGTCGATCTGTGTTATCAGATTTGCGCTAGCTTAAAAATGCACCGAGATATCAACTGATATAAGTTCACACTTATATCCTCGATTTTCACCCTGAAGAATTAATTTTTTCGTTGAATAACATTGTCCATCGTCTTTGCCTGGAAAAATGGAATCTAAAAACATCTATTTTTTGCTAAATTATTTTGAAATTTTTCGACGAAAAAATTTTTGTCAAAATGTTTTTGGAAGCAATGTTGAGTGTACATGGAAACTCAACATACACTAATGCATCATTTTTCAAACAATCATAACTAATTTGTGTATTAAGCGTTTCTCAATGTAGTATAGTGCATTCGATGCGGATTTTTAAGCTGCGTCGATCTGTGTTATCAGATTTGCGCTAGCTTAAAAATGCACCGAGATATCAACTGCTATATGTTCACACTTATATCCTCGATTTTCACCCTGAAGAATTAATTTTTTCGTTGAATAACATTGTCCATCGTCTTTGCCTGGAAAAATGGAATCTAAAAACATCTACTTTTTGCTAAATTATTTTGAAATTTTTCGAAAAAATTTTTGTCAAAATGTTTTTGGAAGCAATGTTGAGTGTACATGGAAACTCAACATACACTAATGCATCATTTTTCAAACAATCATAACTAATTTGTGTATTAAGCGTTTCTCAATGTAGTATAGTGCATTCGATGCGGATTTTTAAGCTGCGTCGATCTGTGTTATCAGATTTGCGCTAGCTTAAAAATGCACCGAGATATCAACTGCTATATGTTCACACTTATATCCTCGATTTTCACCCTGAAGAATTAATTTTTTCGTTGAATAACATTGTCCATCGTCTTTGCCTGGAAAAATGGAATCTAAAAACATCTACTTTTTGCTAAATTATTTTGAAATTTTTCGAAAAAATTTTTGTCAAAATGTTTTTGGAAGCAATGTTGAGTGTACATGGAAACTCAACATACACTAATGCATCATTTTTCAAACAATCATAACTAATTTGTGTATTAAGCGTTTCTCAATGTAGTATAGTGCATTCGATGCGGATTTTTAAGCTGCGTCGATCTGTGTTATCAGATTTGCGCTAGCTTAAAAATGCACCGAGATATCAACTGCTATAAGTTCACACTTATATCCTCGATTTTCACCCTGAAGAATTAATTTTTTCGTTGAATAACATTGTCCATCGTCTTTGCCTTGAAAAAAGGAATCTAAAAACATCTACTTTTTGCTAAATTATTTTGAAATTTTTGGAAAAAATTTTTGTCAAAATGTTTTTGGAAGCAATGTTGAGTGTACATGGAAACTCAACATACACTAATGCATCATTTTTCAAACAATCATAACTAATTTGTGTATTAAGCGTTTCTCAATGTAGTATAGTGCATTCGATGCGGATTTTTAAGCTGCGTCGATCTGTGTTATCAGATTTGCGCTAGCTTAAAAATGCACCGAGATATCAACTGATATAAGTTCACACTTATATCCTCGATTTTCACCCTGAAGAATTAATTTTTTCGTTGAATAACATTGTCCATCGTCTTTGCCTGGAAAAATGGAATCTAAAAACATCTACTTTTTGCTAAATTATTTTGAAATTTTTCGAAAAAATTTTTGTCAAAATGTTTTTGGAAGCAATGTTGAGTGTACATGGAAACTCAACATACACTAATGCATCATTTTTCAAACAATCATAACTAATTTGTGTATTAAGCGTTTTTCAATGTAGTATAGTGCATTCGATGCGGATTTTTAAGCTGCGTCGATCTGTGTTATCAGATTTGCGCTAGCTTAAAAATGCACCGAGATATCAACTGATATAAGATCACACTTATATCCTCGATTTTCACCCTGAAGAATTGATTTTTTCGTTGAATAACATTGTCTATCGTCTTTGCCTTGAAAAATGGAATCTAAAAACAACTACTTTTTGCTAAATTATTTTGAAATTTTTCGAAAAAATTTTTGTCAAAATGTTTTTGGAAGCAATGTTGAGTGTACATGGAAACTCAACATACACTAATGCATCATTTTTCAAACGATCATAACTAATTTTTGTATTAAGCGTTTCTCAATGTAGTATAGTGCATTCGATGCGGATTTTTAAGCTGCGTCGATCTGTGTTATCAGATTTGCGCTAGCTTAAAAATGCACCGAGATATCAACTGATATAAGTTCACACTTATATCCTCGATTTTCACCCTGAAGAATTAATTTTTTCGTTGAATAACATTGTCCATCGTCTTTGCCTGGAAAAATGGAATCTAAAAACATCTACTTTTTGCTAAATTATTTTGAAATTTTTCGAAAAAATTTTTGTCAAAATGTTTTTGGAAGCAATGTTGAGTGTACATGGAAACTCAACATACACTAATGCATCATTTTTCAAACAATCATAACTAATTTGTGTATTAAGCGTTTTTCAATGTAGTATAGTGCATTCGATGCGGATTTTTAAGCTGCGTCGATCTGTGTTATCAGATTTGCGCTAGCTTAAAAATGCACCGAGATATCAACTGATATAAGATCACACTTATATCCTCGATTTTCACCCTGAAGAATTGATTTTTTCGTTGAATAACATTGTCTATCGTCTTTGCCTTGAAAAATGGAATCTAAAAACAACTACTTTTTGCTAAATTATTTTGAAATTTTTCGAAAAAATTTTTGTCAAAATGTTTTTGGAAGCAATGTTGAGTGTACATGGAAACTCAACATACACTAATGCATCATTTTTCAAACGATCATAACTAATTTTTGTATTAAGCGTTTCTCAATGTAGTATAGTGCATTCGATGCGGATTTTTAAGCTGCGTCGATCTGTGTTATCAGATTTGCGCTAGCTTAAAAATGCACCGAGATATCAACTGATATAAGTTCACACTTATATCCTCGATTTTCACCCTGAAGAATTGATTTTTTCGTTGAATAACATTGTCTATCGTCTTTGCCTTGAAAAATGGAATCTAAAAACATCTACTTTTTGCTAAATTATTTTGAAATTTTTCGAAAAAATTTTTGTCAAAATGTTTTTGGAAGCAATGTTGAGTGTACATGGAAACTCAACATACACTAATGCATCATTTTTCAAACGATCATAACTAATTTTTGTATCAAGCGTTTCTCGATGTAGTATAGTGCATTCGATGCGGATTTTTAAGCTGCGTCGATCTGTGTTATCAGATTTGCGCTAGCTTAAAAATGCACCGAGATATCAACTGATATAAGTTCACACTTATATCCTCGATTTTCACCCTGAAGAATTGATTTTTTCGTTGAATAACATTGTCTATCGTCTTTGCCTTGAAAAATGGAATCTAAAAACATCTACTTTTTGCTAGATTATTTTGAAATTTTTCGAAAAAATTTTTGTCAAAATGTTTTTGGAAGCAATGTTGAGTGTACATGGAAACTCAACATACACTAATGCATCATTTTTCAAACGATCATAACTAATTTTTGTATTAAGCGTTTCTCAATGTAGTATAGTGCATTCGATGCGGATTTTTAAGCTGCGTCGATCTGTGTTATCAGATTTGCGCTAGCTTAAAAATGCACCGAGATATCAACTGATATAAGTTCACACTTATATCCTCGATTTTCACCCTGAAGAATTAATTTTTTCGTTGAATAACATTGTCCATCGTCTTTGCCTGGAAAAATGGAATCTAAAAACATCTATTTTTTGCTAAATTATTTTGAAATTTTTCGAAAAAATTTTTGTCAAAATGTTTTTGGAAGCAATGTTGAGTGTACATGGAAACTCAACATACACTAATGCATCATTTTTCAAACAATCATAACTAATTTGTGTATTAAGCGTTTCTCAATGTAGTATAGTGCATTCGATGCGGATTTTTAAGCTGCGTCGATCTGTGTTATCAGATTTGCGCTAGCTTAAAAATGCACCGAGATATCAACTGCTATAAGTTCACACTTATATCCTCGATTTTCACCCTGAAGAATTAATTTTTTCGTTGAATAACATTGTCCATCGTCTTTGCCTGGAAAAATGGAATCTAAAAACATCTACTTTTTGCTAAATTATTTTGAAATTTTTCGAAAAAATTTTTGTCAAAATGTTTTTGGAAGCAATGTTGAGTGTACATGGAAACTCAACATACACTAATGCATCATTTTTCAAACAATCATAACTAATTTGTGTATTAAGCGTTTCTCAATGTAGTATAGTGCATTCGATGCGGATTTTTAAGCTGCGTCGATCTGTGTTATCAGATTTGCGCTAGCTTAAAAATGCACCGAGATATCAACTGCTATAAGTTCACACTTATATCCTCGATTTTCACCCTGAAGAATTAATTTTTTCGTTGAATAACATTGTCCATCGTCTTTGCCTTGAAAAAAGGAATCTAAAAACATCTATTTTTTGCTAAATTATTTTGAAATTTTTCGAAAAAATTTTTGTCAAAATGTTTTTGGAAGCAATGTTGAGTGTACATGGAAACTCAACATACACTAATGCATCATTTTTCAAACAATCATAACTAATTTGTGTATTAAGCGTTTCTCAATGTAGTATAGTGCATTCGATGCGGATTTTTAAGCTGCGTCGATCTGTGTTATCAGATTTGCGCTAGCTTAAAAATGCACCGAGATATCAACTGCTATAAGTTCACACTTATATCCTCGATTTTCACCCTGAAGAATTAATTTTTTCGTTGAATAACATTGTCCATCGTCTTTGCCTGGAAAAATGGAATCTAAAAACATCTACTTTTTGCTAAATTATTTTGAAATTTTTCGAAAAAATTTTTGTCAAAATGTTTTTGGAAGCAATGTTGAGTGTACATGGAAACTCAACATACACTAATGCATCATTTTTCAAACAATCATAACTAATTTGTGTATTAAGCGTTTCTCAATGTAGTATAGTGCATTCGATGCGGATTTTTAAGCTGCGTCGATCTGTGTTATCAGATTTGCGCTAGCTTAAAAATGCACCGAGATATCAACTGCTATAAGTTCACACTTATATCCTCGATTTTCACCCTGAAGAATTAATTTTTTCGTTGAATAACATTGTCCATCGTCTTTGCCTTGAAAAAAGGAATCTAAAAACATCTACTTTTTGCTAAATTATTTTGAAATTTTTGGAAAAAATTTTTGTCAAAATGTTTTTGGAAGCAATGTTGAGTGTACATGGAAACTCAACATACACTAATGCATCATTTTTCAAACAATCATAACTAATTTGTGTATTAAGCGTTTCTCAATGTAGTATAGTGCATTCGATGCGGATTTTTAAGCTGCGTCGATCTGTGTTATCAGATTTGCGCTAGCTTAAAAATGCACCGAGATATCAACTGCTATAAGTTCACACTTATATCCTCGATTTTCACCCTGAAGAATTAATTTTTTCGTTGAATAACATTGTCCATCGTCTTTGCCTGGAAAAATGGAATCTAAAAACATCTACTTTTTGCTAAATTATTTTGAAATTTTTCGAAAAAATTTTTGTCAAAATGTTTTTGGAAGCAATGTTGAGTGTACATGGAAACTCAACATACACTAATGCATCATTTTTCAAACAATCATAACTAATTTGTGTATTAAGCGTTTCTCAATGTAGTATAGTGCATTCGATGCGGATTTTTAAGCTGCGTCGATCTGTGTTATCAGATTTGCGCTAGCTTAAAAATGCACCGAGATATCAACTGCTATAAGTTCACACTTATATCCTCGATTTTCACCCTGAAGAATTAATTTTTTCGTTGAATAACATTGTCCATCGTCTTTGCCTTGAAAAAAGGAATCTAAAAACATCTACTTTTTGCTAAATTATTTTGAAATTTTTGGAAAAAATTTTTGTCAAAATGTTTTTGGAAGCAATGTTGAGTGTACATGGAAACTCAACATACACTAATGCATCATTTTTCAAACAATCATAACTAATTTGTGTATTAAGCGTTTCTCAATGTAGTATAGTGCATTCGATGCGGATTTTTAAGCTGCGTCGATCTGTGTTATCAGATTTGCGCTAGCTTAAAAATGCACCGAGATATCAACTGATATAAGTTCACACTTATATCCTCGATTTTCACCCTGAAGAATTAATTTTTTCGTTGAATAACATTGTCCATCGTCTTTGCCTGGAAAAATGGAATCTAAAAACATCTACTTTTTGCTAAATTATTTTGAAATTTTTCGAAAAAATTTTTGTCAAAATGTTTTTGGAAGCAATGTTGAGTGTACATGGAAACTCAACATACACTAATGCATCATTTTTCAAACAATCATAACTAATTTGTGTATTAAGCGTTTCTCAATGTAGTATAGTGCATTCGATGCGGATTTTTAAGCTGCGTCGATCTGTGTTATCAGATTTGCGCTAGCTTAAAAATGCACCGAGATATCAACTGCTATAAGTTCACACTTATATCCTCGATTTTCACCCTGAAGAATTAATTTTTTCGTTGAATAACATTGTCCATCGTCTTTGCCTTGAAAAAAGGAATCTAAAAACATCTACTTTTTGCTAAATTATTTTGAAATTTTTGGAAAAAATTTTTGTCAAAATGTTTTTGGAAGCAATGTTGAGTGTACATGGAAACTCAACATACACTAATGCATCATTTTTCAAACGATCATAACTAATTTTTGTATTAAGCGTTTCTCAATGTAGTATAGTGCATTCGATGCGGATTTTTAAGCTGCGTCGATCTGTGTTATCAGATTTGCGCTAGCTTAAAAATGCACCGAGATATCAACTGATATAAGTTCACACTTATATCCTCGATTTTCACCCTGAAGAATTAATTTTTTCGTTGAATAGCATTGTCCATCGTCTTTGCCTTGAAAAAAGAAATCTAAAAACATCTACTTTTTGCTAAATTATTCTGAAATTTTTCGAAAAAATTTTTGTCAAAATGTTTTTGGAAGCAATGTTGAGTGTACATGGAAACTCAACATACACTAATGCATCATTTTTCAAACGATCATAACTAATTTTTGTATCAAGCGTTTCTCAATGTAGTATAGTGCATTCGATGCGGATTTTTAAGCTGCGTCGATCTGTGTTATCAGATTTGCGCTAGCTTAAAAATGCACCGAGATATCAACTGCTATAAGTTCACACTTATATCCTCGATTTTCACCCTGAAGAATTAATTTTTTCGTTGAATAACATTGTCCATCGTCTTTGCCTTGAAAAAAGGAATCTAAAAACATCTACTTTTTGCTAAATTATTTTGAAATTTTTGGAAAAAATTTTTGTCAAAATGTTTTTGGAAGCAATGTTGAGTGTACATGGAAACTCAACATACACTAATGCATCATTTTTCAAACAATCATAACTAATTTGTGTATTAAGCGTTTCTCAATGTAGTATAGTGCATTCGATGCGGATTTTTAAGCTGCGTCGATCTGTGTTATCAGATTTGCGCTAGCTTAAAAATGCACCGAGATATCAACTGATATAAGTTCACACTTATATCCTCGATTTTCACCCTGAAGAATTAATTTTTTCGTTGAATAACATTGTCCATCGTCTTTGCCTGGAAAAATGGAATCTAAAAACATCTACTTTTTGCTAAATTATTTTGAAATTTTTCGAAAAAATTTTTGTCAAAATGTTTTTGGAAGCAATGTTGAGTGTACATGGAAACTCAACATACACTAATGCATCATTTTTCAAACAATCATAACTAATTTGTGTATTAAGCGTTTCTCAATGTAGTATAGTGCATTCGATGCGGATTTTTAAGCTGCGTCGATCTGTGTTATCAGATTTGCGCTAGCTTAAAAATGCACCGAGATATCAACTGCTATAAGTTCACACTTATATCCTCGATTTTCACCCTGAAGAATTAATTTTTTCGTTGAATAACATTGTCCATCGTCTTTGCCTTGAAAAAAGGAATCTAAAAACATCTACTTTTTGCTAAATTATTTTGAAATTTTTGGAAAAAATTTTTGTCAAAATGTTTTTGGAAGCAATGTTGAGTGTACATGGAAACTCAACATACACTAATGCATCATTTTTCAAACGATCATAACTAATTTTTGTATTAAGCGTTTCTCAATGTAGTATAGTGCATTCGATGCGGATTTTTAAGCTGCGTCGATCTGTGTTATCAGATTTGCGCTAGCTTAAAAATGCACCGAGATATCAACTGATATAAGTTCACACTTATATCCTCGATTTTCACCCTGAAGAATTAATTTTTTCGTTGAATAGCATTGTCCATCGTCTTTGCCTTGAAAAAAGAAATCTAAAAACATCTACTTTTTGCTAAATTATTCTGAAATTTTTCGAAAAAATTTTTGTCAAAATGTTTTTGGAAGCAATGTTGAGTGTACATGGAAACTCAACATACACTAATGCATCATTTTTCAAACGATCATAACTAATTTTTGTATCAAGCGTTTCTCAATGTAGTATAGTGCATTCGATGCGGATTTTTAAGCTGCGTCGATCTGTGTTATCAGATTTGCGCTAGCTTAAAAATGCACCGAGATATCAACTGCTATAAGTTCACACTTATATCCTCGATTTTCACCCTGAAGAATTAATTTTTTCGTTGAATAACATTGTCCATCGTCTTTACCTTGAAAAAAGGAATCTAAAAACATCTACTTTTTGCTAAATTATTTTGAAATTTTTGGAAAAAATTTTTGTCAAAATGTTTTTGGAAGCAATGTTGAGTGTACATGGAAACTCAACATACACTAATGCATCATTTTTCAAACGATCATAACTAATTTTTGTATTGAGCGTTTCTCAATGTAGTATAGTGCATTCGATGCGGATTTTTAAGCTGCGTCGATCTGTGTTATCAGATTTGCGCTAGCTTAAAAATGCACCGAGATATCAACTGATATAAGTTCACACTTATATCCTCGATTTTCACCCTGAAGAATTAATTTTTTCGTTGAATAGCATTGTCCATCGTCTTTGCCTTGAAAAAAGAAATCTAAAAACATCTACTTTTTGCTAAATTATTCTGAAATTTTTCGAAAAAATTTTTGTCAAAATGTTTTTGGAAGCAATGTTGAGTGTACATGGAAACTCAACATACACTAATGCATCATTTTTCAAACGATCATAACTAATTTTTGTATTAAGCGTTTCTCAATGTAGTATAGTGCATTCGATGCGGATTTTTAAGCTGCGTCGATCTGTGTTATCAGATTTGCGCTAGCTTAAAAATGCACCGAGATATCAACTGATATAAGTTCACACTTATATCCTCGATTTTCACCCTGAAGAATTAATTTTTTCGTTGAATAACATTGTCCATCGTCTTTGCCTGGAAAAATGGAATCTAAAAACATCTATTTTTTGCTAAATTATTTTGAAATTTTTCGAAAAAATTTTTGTCAAAATGTTTTTGGAAGCAATGTTGAGTGTACATGGAAACTCAACATACACTAATGCATCATTTTTCAAACAATCATAACTAATTTGTGTATTAAGCGTTTCTCAATGTAGTATAGTGCATTCGATGCGGATTTTTAAGCTGCGTCGATCTGTGTTATCAGATTTGCGCTAGCTTAAAAATGCACCGAGATATCAACTGATATAAGTTCACACTTATATCCTCGATTTTCACCCTGAAGAATTAATTTTTTCGTTGAATAACATTGTCCATCGTCTTTGCCTGGAAAAATGGAATCTAAAAACATCTACTTTTTGCTAAATTATTTTGAAATTTTTCGAAAAAATTTTTGTCAAAATGTTTTTGGAAGCAATGTTGAGTGTACATGGAAACTCAACATACACTAATGCATCATTTTTCAAACAATCATAACTAATTTGTGTATTAAGCGTTTCTCAATGTAGTATAGTGCATTCGATGCGGATTTTTAAGCTGCGTCGATCTGTGTTATCAGATTTGCGCTAGCTTAAAAATGCACCGAGATATCAACTGCTATAAGTTCACACTTATATCCTCGATTTTCACCCTGAAGAATTAATTTTTTCGTTGAATAACATTGTCCATCGTCTTTGCCTTGAAAAAAGGAATCTAAAAACATCTACTTTTTGCTAAATTATTTTGAAATTTTTGGAAAAAATTTTTGTCAAAATGTTTTTGGAAGCAATGTTGAGTGTACATGGAAACTCAACATACACTAATGCATCATTTTTCAAACAATCATAACTAATTTGTGTATTAAGCGTTTCTCAATGTAGTATAGTGCATTCGATGCGGATTTTTAAGCTGCGTCGATCTGTGTTATCAGATTTGCGCTAGCTTAAAAATGCACCGAGATATCAACTGATATAAGTTCACACTTATATCCTCGATTTTCACCCTGAAGAATTAATTTTTTCGTTGAATAACATTGTCCATCGTCTTTGCCTGGAAAAATGGAATCTAAAAACATCTACTTTTTGCTAAATTATTTTGAAATTTTTCGAAAAAATTTTTGTCAAAATGTTTTTGGAAGCAATGTTGAGTGTACATGGAAACTCAACATACACTAATGCATCATTTTTCAAACAATCATAACTAATTTGTGTATTAAGCGTTTCTCAATGTAGTATAGTGCATTCGATGCGGATTTTTAAGCTGCGTCGATCTGTGTTATCAGATTTGCGCTAGCTTAAAAATGCACCGAGATATCAACTGCTATAAGTTCACACTTATATCCTCGATTTTCACCCTGAAGAATTAATTTTTTCGTTGAATAACATTGTCCATCGTCTTTGCCTTGAAAAAAGGAATCTAAAAACATCTACTTTTTGCTAAATTATTTTGAAATTTTTGGAAAAAATTTTTGTCAAAATGTTTTTGGAAGCAATGTTGAGTGTACATGGAAACTCAACATACACTAATGCATCATTTTTCAAACGATCATAACTAATTTTTGTATTAAGCGTTTCTCAATGTAGTATAGTGCATTCGATGCGGATTTTTAAGCTGCGTCGATCTGTGTTATCAGATTTGCGCTAGCTTAAAAATGCACCGAGATATCAACTGCTATAAGTTCACACTTATATCCTCGATTTTCACCCTGAAGAATTAATTTTTTCGTTGAATAACATTGTCCATCGTCTTTGCCTGGAAAAATGGAATCTAAAAACATCTACTTTTTGCTAAATTATTTTGAAATTTTTCGAAAAAATTTTTGTCAAAATGTTTTTGGAAGCAATGTTGAGTGTACATGGAAACTCAACATACACTAATGCATCATTTTTCCAACAATCATAACTAATTTGTGTATTAAGCGTTTCTCAATGTAGTATAGTGCATTCGATGCGGATTTTTAAGCTGCGTCGATCTGTGTTATCAGATTTGCGCTAGCTTAAAAATGCACCGAGATATCAACTGCTATAAGTTCACACTTATATCCTCGATTTTCACCCTGAAGAATTAATTTTTTCGTTGAATAACATTGTCCATCGTCTTTGCCTTGAAAAAAGGAATCTAAAAACATCTACTTTTTGCTAAATTATTTTGAAATTTTTGGAAAAAATTTTTGTCAAAATGTTTTTGGAAGCAATGTTGAGTGTACATGGAAACTCAACATACACTAATGCATCATTTTTCAAACAATCATAACTAATTTGTGTATTAAGCGTTTCTCAATGTAGTATAGTGCATTCGATGCGGATTTTTAAGCTGCGTCGATCTGTGTTATCAGATTTGCGCTAGCTTAAAAATGCACCGAGATATCAACTGCTATAAGTTCACACTTATATCCTCGATTTTCACCCTGAAGAATTAATTTTTTCGTTGAATAACATTGTCCATCGTCTTTGCCTTGAAAAAAGGAATCTAAAAACATCTACTTTTTGCTAAATTATTTTGAAATTTTTGGAAAAAATTTTTGTCAAAATGTTTTTGGAAGCAATGTTGAGTGTACATGGAAACTCAACATACACTAATGCATCATTTTTCAAACGATCATAACTAATTTTTGTATTAAGCGTTTCTCAATGTAGTATAGTGCATTCGATGCGGATTTTTAAGCTGCGTCGATCTGTGTTATCAGATTTGCGCTAGCTTAAAAATGCACCGAGATATCAACTGCTATAAGTTCACACTTATATCCTCGATTTTCACCCTGAAGAATTAATTTTTTCGTTGAATAACATTGTCCATCGTCTTTGCCTTAAAAAAAGGAATCTAAAAACATCTACTTTTTGCTAAATTATTTTGAAATTTTTCGAAAAAATTTTTGTCAAAATGTTTTTGGAAGCAATGTTGAGTGTACATGGAAACTCAACATACACTAATGCATCATTTTTCAAACGATCATAACTAATTTTTGTATTAAGCGTTTCTCAATGTAGTATAGTGCATTCGATGCGGATTTTTAAGCTGCGTCGATCTGTGTTATCAGATTTGCGCTAGCTTAAAAATGCACCGAGATATCAACTGCTATAAGTTCACACTTATATCCTCGATTTTCACCCTGAAGAATTAATTTTTTCGTTGAATAACATTGTCCATCGTCTTTGCCTGGAAAAATGGAATCTAAAAACATCTACTTTTTGCTAAATTATTTTGAAATTTTTCGAAAAAATTTTTGTCAAAATGTTTTTGGAAGCAATGTTGAGTGTACATGGAAACTCAACATACACTAATGCATCATTTTTCCAACAATCATAACTAATTTGTGTATTAAGCGTTTCTCAATGTAGTATAGTGCATTCGATGCGGATTTTTAAGCTGCGTCGATCTGTGTTATCAGATTTGCGCTAGCTTAAAAATGCACCGAGATATCAACTGCTATAAGTTCACACTTATATCCTCGATTTTCACCCTGAAGAATTAATTTTTTCGTTGAATAACATTGTCCATCGTCTTTGCCTTGAAAAAAGGAATCTAAAAACATCTACTTTTTGCTAAATTATTTTGAAATTTTTGGAAAAAATTTTTGTCAAAATGTTTTTGGAAGCAATGTTGAGTGTACATGGAAACTCAACATACACTAATGCATCATTTTTCAAACAATCATAACTAATTTGTGTATTAAGCGTTTCTCAATGTAGTATAGTGCATTCGATGCGGATTTTTAAGCTGCGTCGATCTGTGTTATCAGATTTGCGCTAGCTTAAAAATGCACCGAGATATCAACTGCTATAAGTTCACACTTATATCCTCGATTTTCACCCTGAAGAATTAATTTTTTCGTTGAATAACATTGTCCATCGTCTTTGCCTTGAAAAAAGGAATCTAAAAACATCTACTTTTTGCTAAATTATTTTGAAATTTTTGGAAAAAATTTTTGTCAAAATGTTTTTGGAAGCAATGTTGAGTGTACATGGAAACTCAACATACACTAATGCATCATTTTTCAAACGATCATAACTAATTTTTGTATTAAGCGTTTCTCAATGTAGTATAGTGCATTCGATGCGGATTTTTAAGCTGCGTCGATCTGTGTTATCAGATTTGCGCTAGCTTAAAAATGCACCGAGATATCAACTGATATAAGTTCACACTTATATCCTCGATTTTCACCCTGAAGAATTAATTTTTTCGTTGAATAGCATTGTCCATCGTCTTTGCCTTGAAAAAAGAAATCTAAAAACATCTACTTTTTGCTAAATTATTCTGAAATTTTTCGAAAAAATTTTTGTCAAAATGTTTTTGGAAGCAATGTTGAGTGTACATGGAAACTCAACATACACTAATGCATCATTTTTCAAACGATCATAACTAATTTTTGTATCAAGCGTTTCTCAATGTAGTATAGTGCATTCGATGCGGATTTTTAAGCTGCGTCGATCTGTGTTATCAGATTTGCGCTAGCTTAAAAATGCACCGAGATATCAACTGCTATAAGTTCACACTTATATCCTCGATTTTCACCCTGAAGAATTAATTTTTTCGTTGAATAACATTGTCCATCGTCTTTGCCTTGAAAAAAGGAATCTAAAAACATCTACTTTTTGCTAAATTATTTTGAAATTTTTGGAAAAAATTTTTGTCAAAATGTTTTTGGAAGCAATGTTGAGTGTACATGGAAACTCAACATACACTAATGCATCATTTTTCAAACGATCATAACTAATTTTTGTATTAAGCGTTTCTCAATGTAGTATAGTGCATTCGATGCGGATTTTTAAGCTGCGTCGATCTGTGTTATCAGATTTGCGCTAGCTTAAAAATGCACCGAGATATCAACTGATATAAGTTCACACTTATATCCTCGATTTTCACCCTGAAGAATTAATTTTTTCGTTGAATAGCATTGTCCATCGTCTTTGCCTTGAAAAAAGAAATCTAAAAACATCTACTTTTTGCTAAATTATTCTGAAATTTTTCGAAAAAATTTTTGTCAAAATGTTTTTGGAAGCAATGTTGAGTGTACATGGAAACTCAACATACACTAATGCATCATTTTTCAAACGATCATAACTAATTTTTGTATCAAGCGTTTCTCAATGTAGTATAGTGCATTCGATGCGGATTTTTAAGCTGCGTCGATCTGTGTTATCAGATTTGCGCTAGCTTAAAAATGCACCGAGATATCAACTGATATAAGTTCACACATATATCCTCGATTTTCACCCTGAAGAATTAATTTTTTCGTTGAATAACATTGTCCATCGTCTTTGCCTTGAAAGATGGAATCTAAAAACATCTACTTTTTGCCAAATTATTTTGAAATTTTTCGAAAAAATTTTTGTCAAAATGTTTTTGGAAGCAATGTTGAGTGTACATGGAAACTCAACATACACTAATGCATCATTTTTCAAACAATCATAACTAATTTGTGTATTAAGCGTTTCTCAATGTAGTATAGTGCATTCGATGCGGATTTTTAAGCTGCGTCGATCTGTGTTATCAGATTTGCGCTAGCTTAAAAATGCACCGAGATATCAACTGATATAAGTTCACACTTATATCCTCGATTTTCACCCTGAAGAATTAATTTTTTCGTTGAATAACATTGTCCATCGTCTTTGCCTGGAAAAATGGAATCTAAAAACATCTACTTTTTGCTAAATTATTTTGAAATTTTTCGAAAAAATTTTTGTCAAAATGTTTTTGGAAGCAATGTTGAGTGTACATGGAAACTCAACATACACTAATGCATCATTTTTCAAACAATCATAACTAATTTGTGTATTAAGCGTTTCTCAATGTAGTATAGTGCATTCGATGCGGATTTTTAAGCTGCGTCGATCTGTGTTATCAGATTTGCGCTAGCTTAAAAATGCACCGAGATATCAACTGCTATAAGTTCACACTTATATCCTCGATTTTCACCCTGAAGAATTAATTTTTTCGTTGAATAACATTGTCCATCGTCTTTGCCTGGAAAAATGGAATCTAAAAACATCTACTTTTTGCTAAATTATTTTGAAATTTTTCGAAAAAATTTTTGTCAAAATGTTTTTGGAAGCAATGTTGAGTGTACATGGAAACTCAACATACACTAATGCATCATTTTTCCAACAATCATAACTAATTTGTGTATTAAGCGTTTCTCAATGTAGTATAGTGCATTCGATGCGGATTTTTAAGCTGCGTCGATCTGTGTTATCAGATTTGCGCTAGCTTAAAAATGCACCGAGATATCAACTGCTATAAGTTCACACTTATATCCTCGATTTTCACCCTGAAGAATTAATTTTTTCGTTGAATAACATTGTCCATCGTCTTTGCCTTGAAAAAAGAAATCTAAAAACATCTACTTTTTGCTAAATTATTTTGAAATTTTTGGAAAAAATTTTTGTCAAAATGTTTTTGGAAGCAATGTTGAGTGTACATGGAAACTCAACATACACTAATGCATCATTTTTCAAACGATCATAACTAATTTTTGTATTAAGCGTTTCTCAATGTAGTATAGTGCATTCGATGCGGATTTTTAAGCTGCGTCGATCTGTGTTATCAGATTTGCGCTAGCTTAAAAATGCACCGAGATATCAACTGATATAAGTTCACACTTATATCCTCGATTTTCACCCTGAAGAATTAATTTTTTCGTTGAATAGCATTGTCCATCGTCTTTGCCTTGAAAAAAGAAATCTAAAAACATCTACTTTTTGCTAAATTATTCTGAAATTTTTCGAAAAAATTTTTGTCAAAATGTTTTTGGAAGCAATGTTGAGTGTACATGGAAACTCAACATACACTAATGCATCATTTTTCAAACGATCATAACTAATTTTTGTATCAAGCGTTTCTCAATGTAGTATAGTGCATTCGATGCGGATTTTTAAGCTGCGTCGATCTGTGTTATCAGATTTGCGCTAGCTTAAAAATGCACCGAGATATCAACTGCTATAAGTTCACACTTATATCCTCGATTTTCACCCTGAAGAATTAATTTTTTCGTTGAATAACATTGTCCATCGTCTTTGCCTTGAAAAAAGGAATCTAAAAACATCTACTTTTTGCTAAATTATTTTGAAATTTTTGGAAAAAATTTTTGTCAAAATGTTTTTGGAAGCAATGTTGAGTGTACATGGAAACTCAACATACACTAATGCATCATTTTTCAAACGATCATAACTAATTTTTGTATTAAGCGTTTCTCAATGTAGTATAGTGCATTCGATGCGGATTTTTAAGCTGCGTCGATCTGTGTTATCAGATTTGCGCTAGCTTAAAAATGCACCGAGATATCAACTGATATAAGTTCACACTTATATCCTCGATTTTCACCCTGAAGAATTAATTTTTTCGTTGAATAGCATTGTCCATCGTCTTTGCCTTGAAAAAAGAAATCTAAAAACATCTACTTTTTGCTAAATTATTCTGAAATTTTTCGAAAAAATTTTTGTCAAAATGTTTTTGGAAGCAATGTTGAGTGTACATGGAAACTCAACATACACTAATGCATCATTTTTCAAACGATCATAACTAATTTTTGTATCAAGCGTTTCTCAATGTAGTATAGTGCATTCGATGCGGATTTTTAAGCTGCGTCGATCTGTGTTATCAGATTTGCGCTAGCTTAAAAATGCACCGAGATATCAACTGATATAAGTTCACACATATATCCTCGATTTTCACCCTGAAGAATTAATTTTTTCGTTGAATAACATTGTCCATCGTCTTTGCCTTGAAAAATGGAATCTAAAAACATCTACTTTTTGCCAAATTATTTTGAAATTTTTCGAAAAAATTTTTGTCAAAATGTTTTTGGAAGCAATGTTGAGTGTACATGGAAACTCAACATACACTAATGCATCATTTTTCAAACGATCATAACTAATTTTTGTATCAAACGTTTCTCAATGTAGTATAGTGCATTCGATGCGGATTTTTAAGCTGCGTCGATCTGTGTTATCAGATTTGCGCTAGCTTAAAAATGCACCGAGATATCAACTGATATAAGTTCACACTTATATCCTCGATTTTCACCCTGAAGAATTAATTTTTTCGTTGAATAACATTGTCCATCGTCTTTGCCTTGAAAAAAGGAATCTAAAAACATCTACTTTTTGCTAAATTATTTTGAAATGTTTGGAAAAAATTTTTGTCAAAATGTTTTTGGAAGCAATGTTGAGTGTACATGGAAACTCAACATACACTAATGCATCATTTTTCAAACGATCATAACTAATTTTTGTATTAAGCGTTTCTCAATGTAGTATAGTGCATTCGATGCGAATTTTTAAGCTGCGTCGATCTGTGTTATCAGATTTGCGCTAGCTTAAAAATGCACCGAGATATCAACTGATATAAGTTCACACTTATATCCTCGATTTTCACCCTGAAGAATTAATTTTTTCGTTGAATAACATTGTCCATCGTCTTTGCCTTGAAAAAAGGAATCTAAAAACATCTACTTTTTGCTAAATTATTTTGAAATTTTTGGAAAAAATTTTTGTCAAAATGTTTTTGGAAGCAATGTTGAGTGTACATGGAAACTCAACATACACTAATGCATCATTTTTCAAACGATCATAACTAATTTTTGTATTAAGCGTTTCTCAATGTAGTATAGTGCATTCGATGCGAATTTTTAAGCTGCGTCGATCTGTGTTATCAGATTTGCGCTAGCTTAAAAATGCACCGAGATATCAACTGATATAAGTTCACACTTATATCCTCGATTTTCACCCTGAAGAATTAATTTTTTCGTTGAATAACATTGTCCATCGTCTTTGCCTTGAAAAAAGGAATCTAAAAACATCTACTTTCTGCTAAATTATTTTGAAATTTTTGGAAAAAATTTTTGTCAAAATGTTTTTGGAAGCAATGTTGAGTGTACATGGAAACTCAACATATACTAATGCATCATTTTTCAAACGATCATAACTAATTTTTGTATTAAGCGTTTCTCAATGTAGTATAGTGCATTCGATGCGAATTTTTAAGCTGCGTCGATCTGTGTTATCAGATTTGCGCTAGCTTAAAAATGCACCGAGATATCAACTGATATAAGTTCACACTTATATCCTCGATTTTCACCCTGAAGAATTAATTTTTTCGTTGAATAGCATTGTCCATCGTCTTTGCCTTGAAAAAAGAAATCTAAAAACATCTACTTTTTGCTAAATTATTCTGAAATTTTTCGAAAAAATTTTTGTCAAAATGTTTTTGGAAGCAATGTTGAGTGTACATGGAAACTCAACATACACTAATGCATCATTTTTCAAACGATCATAACTAATTTTTGTATTAAGCGTTTCTCAATGTAGTATAGTGCATTCGATGCGGATTTTTAAGCTGCGTCGATCTGTGTTATCAGATTTGCGCTAGCTTAAAAATGCACCGAGATATCAACTGATATAAGTTCACACTTATATCCTCGATTTTCACCCTGAAGAATTAATTTTTTCGTTGAATAGCATTGTCCATCGTCTTTGCCTTGAAAAAAGAAATCTAAAAACATCTACTTTTTGCTAAATTATTTTGAAATTTTTCGAAAAAATTTTTGTCAAAATGTTTTTGGAAGCAATGTTGAGTGTACATGGAAACTCAACATACACTAATGCATCATTTTTCAAACGATCATAACTAATTTTTGTATCAAGCGTTTCTCAATGTAGTATAGTGCATTCGATGCAGATTTTTAAGCTGCGTCGATCTGTGTTATCAGATTTGCGCTAGCTTAAAAATGCACCGAGATATCAACTGATATAAGTTCACACTTATATCCTCGATTTTCACCCTGAAGAATTAATTTTTTCGTTGAATAGCATTGTCCATCGTCTTTGCCTTGAAAAAAGGAATCTAAAAACATCTACTTTTTGCTAAATTATTCTGAAATTTTTCGAAAAAATTTTTGTCAAAATGTTTTTGGAAGCAATGTTGAGTGTACATGGAAACTCAACATACACTAATGCATCATTTTTCAAACGATCATAACTAATTTTTGTATTAAGCGTTTCTCAATGTAGTATAGTGCATTCGATGCGGATTTTTAAGCTGCGTCGATCTGTGTTATCAGATTTGCGCTAGCTTAAAAATGCACCGAGATATCAACTGATATAAGTTCACACTTATATCCTCGATTTTCACCCTGAAGAATTAATTTTTTCGTTGAATAGCATTGTCCATCGTCTTTGCCTTGAAAAAAGAAATCTAAAAACATCTACTTTTTGCTAAATTATTCTGAAATTTTTCGAAAAAATTTTTGTCAAAATGTTTTTGGAAGCAATGTTGAGTGTACATGGAAACTCAACATACACTAATGCATCATTTTTCAAACGATCATAACTAATTTTTGTATCAAGCGTTTCTCAATGTAGTATAGTGCATTCGATGCGGATTTTTAAGCTGCGTCGATCTGTGTTATCAGATTTGCGCTAGCTTAAAAATGCACCGAGATATCAACTGATATAAGTTCACACATATATCCTCGATTTTCACCCTGAAGAATTAATTTTTTCGTTGAATAACATTGTCCATCGTCTTTGCCTTGAAAAATGGAATCTAAAAACATCTACTTTTTGCCAAATTATTTTGAAATTTTTCGAAAAAATTTTTGTCAAAATGTTTTTGGAAGCAATGTTGAGTGTACATGGAAACTCAACATACACTAATGCATCATTTTTCAAACGATCATAACTAATTTTTGTATCAAACGTTTCTCAATGTAGTATAGTGCATTCGATGCGGATTTTTAAGCTGCGTCGATCTGTGTTATCAGATTTGCGCTAGCTTAAAAATGCACCGAGATATCAACTGATATAAGTTCACACTTATATCCTCGATTTTCACCCTGAAGAATTAATTTTTTCGTTGAATAACATTGTCCATCGTCTTTGCCTTGAAAGAAGGAATCTAAAAACATCTACTTTTTGCTAAATTATTTTGAAATGTTTGGAAAAAATTTTTGTCAAAATGTTTTTGGAAGCAATGTTGAGTGTACATGGAAACTCAACATACACTAATGCATCATTTTTCAAACGATCATAACTAATTTTTGTATCAAGCGTTTCTCAATGTAGTATAGTGCATTCGATGCGAATTTTTAAGCTGCGTCGATCTGTGTTATCAGATTTGCGCTAGCTTAAAAATGCACCGAGATATCAACTGATATAAGTTCACACTTATATCCTCGATTTTCACCCTGAAGAATTAATTTTTTCGTTGAATAACATTGTCCATCGTCTTTGCCTTGAAAAAAGGAATCTAAAAACATCTACTTTTTGCTAAATTATTTTGAAATTTTTCGAAAAAATTTTTGTCAAAATGTTTTTGGAAGCAATGTTGAGTGTACATGGAAACTCAACATACACTAATGCATCATTTTTCAAACGATCATAACTAATTTTTGTATCAAGCGTTTCTCAATGTAGTATAGTGCATTCGATGCGGATTTTTAAGCTGCGTCGATCTGTGTTATCAGATTTGCGCTAGCTTAAAAATGCACCGAGATAT
Organism: Auanema rhodensis; assembly: GCA_964057225.1. Taxonomy (NCBI): domain Eukaryota; kingdom Metazoa; phylum Nematoda; class Chromadorea; order Rhabditida; family Rhabditidae; genus Auanema; species Auanema rhodense. Next base: position 2,411,977 of record OZ059895.1, read on the forward strand.
CAACTGATATAAGTTCACACATATATCCTCGATTTTCACCCTGAAGAATTAATTTTTTCGTTGAATAACATTGTCCATCGTCTTTGCCTTGAAAAATGGAATCTAAAAACATCTACTTTTTGCTAAATTATCTTGAAATTTTTCGAAAAAATTTTTGTCAAAATGTTTTTGGAAGCAATGTTGAGTGTACATGGAAACTCAACATACACTAATGCATCATTTTTCAAACGATCATAACTAATTTTTTTATCAAACGTTTCTCAATGTAGTATAGTGCATTCGATGCGGATTTTTAAGCTGCGTCGATCTGTGTTATCAGATTTGCGCTAGCTTAAAAATGCACCGAGATATCAACTGATATAAGTTCACACTTATATCCTCGATTTTCACCCTGAAGAATTAATTTTTTCGTTGAATAACATTGTCCATCGTCTTTGCCTTGAAAAAAGGAATCTAAAAACATCTACTTTTTGCTAAATTATTTTGAAATGTTTGGAAAAAATTTTTGTCAAAATGTTTTTGGAAGCAATGTTGAGTGTACATGGAAACTCAACATACACTAATGCATCATTTTTCAAACGATCATAACTAATTTTTGTATTAAGCGTTTCTCAATGTAGTATAGTGCATTCGATGCGAATTTTTAAGCTGCGTCGATCTGTGTTATCAGATTTGCGCTAGCTTAAAAATGCACCGAGATATCAACTGATATAAGTTCACACTTATATCCTCGATTTTCACCCTGAAGAATTAATTTTTTCGTTGAATAACATTGTCCATCGTCTTTGCCTTGAAAAAAGGAATCTAAAAACATCTACTTTTTGCTAAATTATTTTGAAATTTTTGGAAAAAATTTTTGTCAAAATGTTTTTGGAAGCAATGTTGAGTGTACATGGAAACTCAACATACACTAATGCATCATTTTTCAAACGATCATAACTAATTTTTGTATTAAGCGTTTCTCAATGTAGTATAGTGCATTCGATGCGAATTTTTAAGCTGCGTCGATCTGTGTTATCAGATTTGCGCTAGCTTAAAAATGCACCGAGATATCAACTGATATAAGTTCACACTTATATCCTCGATTTTCACCCTGAAGAATTAATTTTTTCGTTGAATAACATTGTCCATCGTCTTTGCCTTGAAAAAAGGAATCTAAAAACATCTACTTTTTGCTAAATTATTTTGAAATTTTTGGAAAAAATTTTTGTCAAAATGTTTTTGGAAGCAATGTTGAGTGTACATGGAAACTCAACATACACTAATGCATCATTTTTCAAACGATCACAACTAATTTTTGTATCAAGCGTTTCTCAATGTAGTATAGTGCATTCGATGCGGATTTTTAAGCTGCGTCGATCTGTGTTATCAGATTTGCGCTAGCTTAAAAATGCACCGAGATATCAACTGATATAAGTTCACACATATATCCTCGATTTTCACCCTGAAGAATTAATTTTTTCGTTGAATAACATTGTCCATCGTCTTTGCCTTAAAAAATGGAATCTAAAAACATCTACTTTTTGCTAAATTATCTTGAAATTTTTCGAAAAAATTTTTGTCAAAATGTTTTTGGAAGCAATGTTGAGTGTACATGGAAACTCAACATACACTAATGCATCATTTTTCAAACGATCATAACTAATTTTTGTATCAAGCGTTTCTCAATGTAGTATAGTGCATTCGATGCGGATTTTTAAGCTGCGTCGATCTGTGTTATCAGATTTGCGCTAGCTTAAAAATGCACCGAGATATCAACTGATATAAGTTCACACATATATCCTCGATTTTCACCCTGAAGAATTAATTTTTTCGTTGAATAACATTGTCCATCGTCTTTGCCTTGAAAAATGGAATCTAAAAACATCTACTTTTTGCTAAATTATTTTGAAATTTTTCGAAAAAATTTTTGTCAAAATGTTTTTGGAAGCAATGTTGAGTGTACATGGAAACTCAACATACACTAATGCATCATTTTTCAAACGATCATAACTAATTTTTGTATCAAACGTTTCTCAATGTAGTATAGTGCATTCGATGCGGATTTTTAAGCTGCGTCGATCTGTGTTATCAGATTTGCGCTAGCTTAAAAATGCACCGAGATATCAACTGATATAAGTTCACACTTATATCCTCGATTTTCACCCTGAAGAATTAATTTTTTCGTTGAATAACATTGTCCATCGTCTTTGCCTTGAAAAAAGGAATCTAAAAACATCTACTTTTTGCTAAATTATTTTGAAATGTTTGGAAAAAATTTTTGTCAAAATGTTTTTGGAAGCAATGTTGAGTGTACATGGAAACTCAACATACACTAATGCATCATTTTTCAAACGATCATAACTAATTTTTGTATTAAGCGTTTCTCAATGTAGTATAGTGCATTCGATGCGAATTTTTAAGCTGCGTCGATCTGTGTTATCAGATTTGCGCTAGCTTAAAAATGCACCGAGATATCAACTGATATAAGTTCACACTTATATCCTCGATTTTCACCCTGAAGAATTAATTTTTTCGTTGAATAACATTGTCCATCGTCTTTGCCTTGAAAAAAGGAATCTAAAAACATCTACTTTTTGCTAAATTATTTTGAAATTTTTGGAAAAAATTTTTGTCAAAATGTTTTTGGAAGCAATGTTGAGTGTACATGGAAACTCAACATACACTAATGCATCATTTTTCAAACGATCATAACTAATTTTTGTATCAAGCGTTTCTCAATGTAGTATAGTGCATTCGATGCGGATTTTTAAGCTGCGTCGATCTGTGTTATCAGATTTGCGCTAGCTTAAAAATGCACCGAGATATCAACTGATATAAGTTCACACTTATATCCTCGATTTTCACCCTGAAGAATTAATTTTTTCGTTGAATAACATTGTCCATCGTCTTTGCCTTGAAAAATGGAATCTAAAAACATCTACTTTTTGCTAAATTATCTTGAAATTTTTCGAAAAAATTTTTGTCAAAATGTTTTTGGAAGCAATGTTGAGTGTACATGGAAACTCAACATACACTAATGCATCATTTTTCAAACGATCATAACTAATTTTTGTATCAAACGTTTCTTAATGTAGTATAGTGCATTCGATGCGGATTTTTAAGCTGCGTCGATCTGTGTTATCAGATTTGCGCTAGCTTAAAAATGCACCGAGATATCAACTGATATAAGTTCACACTTATATCCTCGATTTTCACCCTGAAGAATTAATTTTTTCGTTGAATAACATTGTCCATCGTCTTTGCCTTGAAAAATGGAATCTAAAAACATCTACTTTTTGCTAAATTATCTTGAAATTTTTCGAAAAAATTTTTGTCAAAATGTTTTTGGAAGCAATGTTGAGTGTACATGGAAACTCAACATACACTAATGCATCATTTTTCAAACGATCATAACTAATTTTTGTATCAAACGTTTCTCAATGTAGTATAGTGCATTCGATGCGGATTTTTAAGCTGCGTCGATCTGTGTTATCAGATTTGCGCTAGCTTAAAAATGCACCGAGATATCAACTGATATAAGTTCACACTTATATCCTCGATTTTCACCCTGAAGAATTAATTTTTTCGTTGAATAACATTGTCCATCGTCTTTGCCTTGAAAAAAGGAATCTAAAAACATCTACTTTTTGCTAAATTATTTTGAAATGTTTGGAAAAAATTTTTGTCAAAATGTTTTTGGAAGCAATGTTGAGTGTACATGGAAACTCAACATACACTAATGCATCATTTTTCAAACGATCATAACTAATTTTTGTATTAAGCGTTTCTCAATGTAGTATAGTGCATTCGATGCGAATTTTTAAGCTGCGTCGATCTGTGTTATCAGATTTGCGCTAGCTTAAAAATGCACCGAGATATCAACTGATATAAGTTCACACTTATATCCTCGATTTTCACCCTGAAGAATTAATTTTTTCGTTGAATAACATTGTCCATCGTCTTTGCCTTGAAAAAAGGAATCTAAAAACATCTACTTTTTGCTAAATTATTTTGAAATTTTTGGAAAAAATTTTTGTCAAGATGTTTTTGGAAGCAATGTTGAGTGTACATGGAAACTCAACATACACTAATGCATCATTTTTCAAACGATCATAACTAATTTTTGTATTAAGCGTTTCTCAATGTAGTATAGTGCATTCGATGCGAATTTTTAAGCTGCGTCGATCTGTGTTATCAGATTTGCGCTAGCTTAAAAATGCACCGAGATATCAACTGATATAAGTTCACACTTATATCCTCGATTTTCACCCTGAAGAATTAATTTTTTCGTTGAATAACATTGTCCATCGTCTTTGCCTTGAAAAAAGGAATCTAAAAACATCTACTTTTTGCTAAATTATTTTGAAATTTTTGGAAAAAATTTTTGTCAAAATGTTTTTGGAAGCAATGTTGAGTGTACATGGAAACTCAACATACACTAATGCATCATTTTTCAAACGATCATAACTAATTTTTGTATCAAGCGTTTCTCAATGTAGTATAGTGCATTCGATGCGGATTTTTAAGCTGCGTCGATCTGTGTTATCAGATTTGCGCTAGCTTAAAAATGCACCGAGATATCAACTGATATAAGTTCACACTTATATCCTCGATTTTCACCCTGAAGAATTAATTTTTTCGTTGAATAACATTGTCCATCGTCTTTGCCTTGAAAAATGGAATCTAAAAACATCTACTTTTTGCTAAATTATCTTGAAATTTTTCGAAAAAATTTTTGTCAAAATGTTTTTGGAAGCAATGTTGAGTGTACATGGAAACTCAACATACACTAATGCATCATTTTTCAAACGATCATAACTAATTTTTGTATCAAACGTTTCTCAATGTAGTATAGTGCATTCGATGCGGATTTTTAAGCTGCGTCGATCTGTGTTATCAGATTTGCGCTAGCTTAAAAATGCACCGAGATATCAACTGATATAAGTTCACACTTATATCCTCGATTTTCACCCTGAAGAATTAATTTTTTCGTTGAATAACATTGTCCATCGTCTTTGCCTTGAAAAAAGGAATCTAAAAACATCTACTTTTTGCTAAATTATTTTGAAATGTTTGGAAAAAATTTTTGTCAAAATGTTTTTGGAAGCAATGTTGAGTGTACATGGAAACTCAACATACACTAATGCATCATTTTTCAAACGATCATAACTAATTTTTGTATTAAGCGTTTCTCAATGTAGTATAGTGCATTCGATGCGAATTTTTAAGCTGCGTCGATCTGTGTTATCAGATTTGCGCTAGCTTAAAAATGCACCGAGATATCAACTGATATAAGTTCACACTTATATCCTCGATTTTCACCCTGAAGAATTAATTTTTTCGTTGAATAACATTGTCCATCGTCTTTGCCTTGAAAAAAGGAATCTAAAAACATCTACTTTTTGCTAAATTATTTTGAAATTTTTGGAAAAAATTTTTGTCAAGATGTTTTTGGAAGCAATGTTGAGTGTACATGGAAACTCAACATACACTAATGCATCATTTTTCAAACGATCATAACTAATTTTTGTATTAAGCGTTTCTCAATGTAGTATAGTGCATTCGATGCGAATTTTTAAGCTGCGTCGATCTGTGTTATCAGATTTGCGCTAGCTTAAAAATGCACCGAGATATCAACTGATATAAGTTCACACTTATATCCTCGATTTTCACCCTGAAGAATTAATTTTTTCGTTGAATAACATTGTCCATCGTCTTTGCCTTGAAAAAAGGAATCTAAAAACATCTACTTTTTGCTAAATTATTTTGAAATTTTTGGAAAAAATTTTTGTCAAAATGTTTTTGGAAGCAATGTTGAGTGTACATGGAAACTCAACATACACTAATGCATCATTTTTCAAACGATCATAACTAATTTTTGTATCAAGCGTTTCTCAATGTAGTATAGTGCATTCGATGCGGATTTTTAAGCTGCGTCGATCTGTGTTATCAGATTTGCGCTAGCTTAAAAATGCACCGAGATATCAACTGATATAAGTTCACACATATATCCTCGATTTTCACCCTGAAGAATTAATTTTTTCGTTGAATAACATTGTCCATCGTCTTTGCCTTGAAAAATGGAATCTAAAAACATCTACTTTTTGCTAAATTATCTTGAAATTTTTCGAAAAAATTTTTGTCAAAATGTTTTTGGAAGCAATGTTGAGTGTACATGGAAACTCAACATACACTAATGCATCATTTTTCAAACGATCATAACTAATTTTTGTATCAAACGTTTCTCAATGTAGTATAGTGCATTCGATGCGGATTTTTAAGCTGCGTCGATCTGTGTTATCAGATTTGCGCTAGCTTAAAAATGCACCGAGATATCAACTGATATAAGTTCACACTTATATCCTCGATTTTCACCCTGAAGAATTAATTTTTTCGTTGAATAACATTGTCCATCGTCTTTGCCTTGAAAAAAGGAATCTAAAAACATCTACTTTTTGCTAAATTATTTTGAAATGTTTGGAAAAAATTTTTGTCAAAATGTTTTTGGAAGCAATGTTGAGTGTACATGGAAACTCAACATACACTAATGCATCATTTTTCAAACGATCATAACTAATTTTTGTATCAAGCGTTTCTCAATGTAGTATAGTGCATTCGATGCGGATTTTTAAGCTGCGTCGATCTGTGTTATCAGATTTGCGCTAGCTTAAAAATGCACCGAGATATCAACTGATATAAGTTCACACATATATCCTCGATTTTCACCCTGAAGAATTAATTTTTTCGTTGAATAACATTGTCCATCGTCTTTGCCTTGAAAAATGGAATCTAAAAACATCTACTTTTTGCTAAATTATCTTGAAATTTTTCGAAAAAATTTTTGTCAAAATGTTTTTGGAAGCAATGTTGAGTGTACATGGAAACTCAACATACACTAATGCATCATTTTTCAAACGATCATAACTAATTTTTGTATCAAACGTTTCTCAATGTAGTATAGTGCATTCGATGCGGATTTTTAAGCTGCGTCGATCTGTGTTATCAGATTTGCGCTAGCTTAAAAATGCACCGAGATATCAACTGATATAAGTTCACACTTATATCCTCGATTTTCACCCTGAAGAATTAATTTTTTCGTTGAATAACATTGTCCATCGTCTTTGCCTTAAAAAAAGGAATCTAAAAACATCTACTTTTTGCTAAATTATTTTGAAATGTTTGGAAAAAATTTTTGTCAAAATGTTTTTGGAAGCAATGTTGAGTGTACATGGAAACTCAACATACACTAATGCATCATTTTTCAAACGATCATAACTAATTTTTGTATTAAGCGTTTCTCAATGTAGTATAGTGCATTCGATGCGAATTTTTAAGCTGCGTCGATCTGTGTTATCAGATTTGCGCTAGCTTAAAAATGCACCGAGATATCAACTGATATAAGTTCACACTTATATCCTCGATTTTCACCCTGAAGAATTAATTTTTTCGTTGAATAACATTGTCCATCGTCTTTGCCTTGAAAAAAGGAATCTAAAAACATCTACTTTTTGCTAAATTATTTTGAAATTTTTGGAAAAAATTTTTGTCAAGATGTTTTTGGAAGCAATGTTGAGTGTACATGGAAACTCAACATACACTAATGCATCATTTTTCAAACGATCATAACTAATTTTTGTATTAAGCGTTTCTCAATGTAGTATAGTGCATTCGATGCGAATTTTTAAGCTGCGTCGATCTGTGTTATCAGATTTGCGCTAGCTTAAAAATGCACCGAGATATCAACTGATATAAGTTCACACTTATATCCTCGATTTTCACCCTGAAGAATTAATTTTTTCGTTGAATAACATTGTCCATCGTCTTTGCCTTGAAAAAAGGAATCTAAAAACATCTACTTTTTGCTAAATTATTTTGAAATTTTTGGAAAAAATTTTTGTCAAAATGTTTTTGGAAGCAATGTTGAGTGTACATGGAAACTCAACATACACTAATGCATCATTTTTCAAACGATCATAACTAATTTTTGTATCAAGCGTTTCTCAATGTAGTATAGTGCATTCGATGCGGATTTTTAAGCTGCGTCGATCTGTGTTATCAGATTTGCGCTAGCTTAAAAATGCACCGAGATATCAACTGATATAAGTTCACACATATATCCTCGATTTTCACCCTGAAGAATTAATTTTTTCGTTGAATAACATTGTCCATCGTCTTTGCCTTGAAAAATGGAATCTAAAAACATCTACTTTTTGCTAAATTATCTTGAAATTTTTCGAAAAAATTTTTGTCAAAATGTTTTTGGAAGCAATGTTGAGTGTACATGGAAACTCAACATACACTAATGCATCATTTTTCAAACGATCATAACTAATTTTTGTATCAAACGTTTCTCAATGTAGTATAGTGCATTCGATGCGGATTTTTAAGCTGCGTCGATCTGTGTTATCAGATTTGCGCTAGCTTAAAAATGCACCGAGATATCAACTGATATAAGTTCACACTTATATCCTCGATTTTCACCCTGAAGAATTAATTTTTTCGTTGAATAACATTGTCCATCGTCTTTGCCTTAAAAAAAGGAATCTAAAAACATCTACTTTTTGCTAAATTATTTTGAAATGTTTGGAAAAAATTTTTGTCAAAATGTTTTTGGAAGCAATGTTGAGTGTACATGGAAACTCAACATACACTAATGCATCATTTTTCAAACGATCATAACTAATTTTTGTATTAAGCGTTTCTCAATGTAGTATAGTGCATTCGATGCGAATTTTTAAGCTGCGTCGATCTGTGTTATCAGATTTGCGCTAGCTTAAAAATGCACCGAGATATCAACTGATATAAGTTCACACTTATATCCTCGATTTTCACCCTGAAGAATTAATTTTTTCGTTGAATAACATTGTCCATCGTCTTTGCCTTGAAAAAAGGAATCTAAAAACATCTACTTTTTGCTAAATTATTTTGAAATTTTTGGAAAAAATTTTTGTCAAGATGTTTTTGGAAGCAATGTTGAGTGTACATGGAAACTCAACATACACTAATGCATCATTTTTCAAACGATCATAACTAATTTTTGTATTAAGCGTTTCTCAATGTAGTATAGTGCATTCGATGCGAATTTTTAAGCTGCGTCGATCTGTGTTATCAGATTTGCGCTAGCTTAAAAATGCACCGAGATATCAACTGATATAAGTTCACACTTATATCCTCGATTTTCACCCTGAAGAATTAATTTTTTCGTTGAATAACATTGTCCATCGTCTTTGCCTTGAAAAAAGGAATCTAAAAACATCTACTTTTTGCTAAATTATTTTGAAATTTTTGGAAAAAATTTTTGTCAAGATGTTTTTGGAAGCAATGTTGAGTGTACATGGAAACTCAACATACACTAATGCATCATTTTTCAAACGATCATAACTAATTTTTGTATTAAGCGTTTCTCAATGTAGTATAGTGCATTCGATGCGAATTTTTAAGCTGCGTCGATCTGTGTTATCAGATTTGCGCTAGCTTAAAAATGCACCGAGATATCAACTGATATAAGTTCACACTTATATCCTCGATTTTCACCCTGAAGAATTAATTTTTTCGTTGAATAACATTGTCCATCGTCTTTGCCTTGAAAAAAGGAATCTAAAAACATCTACTTTTTGCTAAATTATTTTGAAATTTTTGGAAAAAATTTTTGTCAAAATGTTTTTGGAAGCAATGTTGAGTGTACATGGAAACTCAACATACACTAATGCATCATTTTTCAAACGATCATAACTAATTTTTGTATCAAGCGTTTCTCAATGTAGTATAGTGCATTCGATGCGGATTTTTAAGCTGCGTCGATCTGTGTTATCAGATTTGCGCTAGCTTAAAAATGCACCGAGATATCAACTGATATAAGTTCACACATATATCCTCGATTTTCACCCTGAAGAATTAATTTTTTCGTTGAATAACATTGTCCATCGTCTTTGCCTTGAAAAATGGAATCTAAAAACATCTACTTTTTGCTAAATTATCTTGAAATTTTTCGAAAAAATTTTTGTCAAAATGTTTTTGGAAGCAATGTTGAGTGTACATGGAAACTCAACATACACTAATGCATCATTTTTCAAACGATCATAACTAATTTTTGTATCAAACGTTTCTCAATGTAGTATAGTGCATTCGATGCGGATTTTTAAGCTGCGTCGATCTGTGTTATCAGATTTGCGCTAGCTTAAAAATGCACCGAGATATCAACTGATATAAGTTCACACTTATATCCTCGATTTTCACCCTGAAGAATTAATTTTTTCGTTGAATAACATTGTCCATCGTCTTTGCCTTGAAAAAAGGAATCTAAAAACATCTACTTTTTGCTAAATTATTTTGAAATGTTTGGAAAAAATTTTTGTCAAAATGTTTTTGGAAGCAATGTTGAGTGTACATGGAAACTCAACATACACTAATGCATCATTTTTCAAACGATCATAACTAATTTTTGTATTAAGCGTTTCTCAATGTAGTATAGTGCATTCGATGCGAATTTTTAAGCTGCGTCGATCAGTGTTATCAGATTTGCGCTAGCTTAAAAATGCACCGAGATATCAACTGATATAAGTTCACACTTATATCCTCGATTTTCACCCTGAAGAATTAATTTTTTCGTTGAATAACATTGTCCATCGTCTTTGCCTTGAAAAAAGGAATCTAAAAACATCTACTTTTTGCTAAATTATTTTGAAATTTTTGGAAAAAATTTTTGTCAAAATGTTTTTGGAAGCAATGTTGAGTGTACATGGAAACTCAACATACACTAATGCATCATTTTTCAAACGATCATAACTAATTTTTGTATCAAGCGTTTCTCAATGTAGTATAGTGCATTCGATGCGGATTTTTAAGCTGCGTCGATCTGTGTTATCAGATTTGCGCTAGCTTAAAAATGCACCGAGATATCAACTGATATAAGTTCACACATATATCCTCGATTTTCACCCTGAAGAATTAATTTTTTCGTTGAATAACATTGTCCATCGTCTTTGCCTTGAAAAATGGAATCTAAAAACATCTACTTTTTGCTAAATTATCTTGAAATTTTTCGAAAAAATTTTTGTCAAAATGTTTTTGGAAGCAATGTTGAGTGTACATGGAAACTCAACATACACTAATGCATCATTTTTCAAACGATCATAACTAATTTTTGTATCAAACGTTTCTCAATGTAGTATAGTGCATTCGATGCGGATTTTGAAGCTGCGTCGATCTGTGTTATCAGATTTGCGCTAGCTTAAAAATGCACCGAGATATCAACTGATATAAGTTCACACTTATATCCTCGATTTTCACCCTGAAGAATTAATTTTTTCGTTGAATAACATTGTCCATCGTCTTTGCCTTGACAAATGGAATCTAAAAACATCTACTTTTTGCTAAATTATTTTGAAATTTTTCGAAAAAATTTTTGTCAAAATGTTTTTGGAAGCAATGTTGAGTGTACATGGAAACTCAACATACACTAATGCATCATTTTTCAAACAATCATAACCAATTTGTGTATTAAGCGTTTCTCAATGTAGTATAGTGCATTCGATGCGGATTTTTAAGCTGCGTCGATCTGTGTTATCAGATTTGCGCTAGCTTGAAAATGCACCGAGATATCAACTGATATAAGTTCACACTTATATCCTCGATTTTCACCCTGAAGAATTGATTTTTTCGTTGAATAACATTGTCTATCGTCTTTGCCTTAAAAAAAGAAATCTAAAAACATCTACTTTTTGCTAAATTATTCTGAAATTTTTGGAAAAAATTTTTGTCAAAATGTTTTTGGAAGCAATGTTGAGTGTACATGGAAACTCAACATACACTAATGCATCATTTTTCAAACGATCATAACTAATTTTTGTATCAAGCGTTTCTCAATGTAGTATAGTGCATTCGATGCGGATTTTTAAGCTGCGTCGATCTGTGTTATCAGATTTGGGCTAGCTTAAAAATGCACCGAGATATCAACTGATATAAGTTCACACTTATATCCTCGATTTTCACCCTGAAGAATTAATTTTTTTGTTGAATAACATTGTCCATCGTCTTTGCCTTGAAAAAAGGAATCTAAAAACATCTACTTTTTGCTAAATTATTCTGAAATTTTTCGAAAAAATTTTTGTCAAAATGTTTTTGGAAGCAATGTTGAGTGTACATGGAAACTCAACATACACTAATGCATCATTTTTCAAACGATCATAACTAATTTTTGTATCAAACGTTTCTCAATGTAGTATAGTGCATTCGATGCGGATTTTTAAGCTGCGTCGATCTGTGTTATCAGATTTGCGCTAGCTTAAAAATGCACCGAGATATCAACTGATATAAGTTCACAATTATATCCTCGATTTTCACCCTGAAGAATTAATTTTTTCGTTGAATAACATTGTCCATCGTCTTTGCCTTGAAAAAAGGAATCTAAAAACATCTACTTTTTGCTAAATTATTTTGAAATTTTTGGAAAAAATTTTTGCCAAAATGTTTTTGGAAGCAATGTTGAGTGTACATGGAAACTCAACATACACTAATGCATCATTTTTCAAACGATCATAACTAATTTTTGTATTAAGCGTTTCTCAATGTAGTATAGTGCATTCGATGCGGATTTTTAAGCTGCGTCGATCTGTGTTATCAGATTTGCGCTAGCTTGAAAATGCACCGAGATATCAACTGATATAAGTTCACACTTATATCCTCGATTTTCACCCTGAAGAATTGATTTTTTCGTTGAATAACATTGTCTATCGTCTTTGCCTTGAAAAATGGAATCTAAAAACATCTACTATTTGCTAAATTATTTTGAAATTTTTCGAAAAAATTTTTGTCAAAATGTTTTTGGAAGCAATGTTGAGTGTACATGGAAACTCAACATACACTAATGCATCATTTTTCAAACGATCATAACTAATTTTTGTATCAAGCGTTTCTCAATGTAGTATAGTGCATTCGATGCAGATTTTTAAGCTGCGTCGATCTGTGTTATCAGATTTGGGCTAGCTTAAAAATGCACCGAGATATCAACTGATATAAGTTCACACTTATATCCTCGATTTTCACCCTGAAGAATTAATTTTTTCGTTGAATAACATTGTCCATCGTCTTTGCCTTGAAAAATGGAATCTAAAAACATCTACTTTTTGCTAAATTATTTTGAAATTTTTCGAAAAAATTTTTGTCAAAATGTTTTTGGAAGCAATGTTGAGTGTACATGGAAACTCAACATACACTAATGCATCATTTTTCAAACGATCATAACTAATTTTTGTATCAAACGTTTCTCAATGTAGTATAGTGCATTCGATGCGGATTTTTAAGCTGCGTCGATCTGTGTTATCAGATTTGCGCTAGCTTAAAAATGCACCGAGATATCAACTGATATAAGTTCACAATTATATCCTCGATTTTCACCCTGAAGAATTAATTTTTTCGTTGAATAACATTGTCCATCGTCTTTGCCTTGAAAAAAGGAATCTAAAAACATCTACTTTTTGCTAAATTATTTTGAAATTTTTGGAAAAAATTTTTGCCAAAATGTTTTTGGAAGCAATGTTGAGTGTACATGGAAACTCAACATACACTAATGCATCATTTTTCAAACGATCATAACTAATTTTTGTATTAAGCGTTTCTCAATGTAGTATAGTGCATTCGATGCGAATTTTTAAGCTGCGTCGATCTGTGTTATCAGATTTGCGCTAGCTTAAAAATGCACCGAGATATCAACTGATATAAGTTCACACTTATATCCTCGATTTTCACCCTGAAGAATTAATTTTTTCGTTGAATAACATTGTCCATCGTCTTTGCCTTGAAAAAAGGAATCTAAAAACATCTACTTTTTGCTAAATTATTTTGAAATTTTTGGAAAAAATTTTTGTCAAAATGTTTTTGGAAGCAATGTTGAGTGTACATGGAAACTCAACATACACTAATGCATCATTTTTCAAACGATCATAACTAATTTTTGTATCAAGCGTTTCTCAATGTAGTATAGTGCATTCGATGCAGATTTTTAAGCTGCGTCGATCTGTGTTATCAGATTTGGGCTAGCTTAAAAATGCACCGAGATATCAACTGATATAAGTTCACACTTATATCCTCGATTTTCACCCTGAAGAATTAATTTTTTCGTTGAATAACATTGTCCATCGTCTTTGCCTTGAAAAATGGAATCTAAAAACATCTACTTTTTGCTAAATTATTTTGAAATTTTTGGAAAAAATTTTTGTCAAAATGTTTTTGGAAGCAATGTTGAGTGTACATGGAAACTCAACATACACTAATGCATCATTTTTCAAACGATCATAACTAATTTTTGTATTAAGCGTTTCTCAATGTAGTATAGTGCATTCGATGCGGATTTTTAAGCTGCGTCGATCTGTGTTATCAGATTTGCGCTAGCTTAAAAATGCACCGAGATATCAACTGATATAAGTTCACACTTATATCCTCGATTTTCACCCTGAAGAATTAATTTTTTCGTTGAATAGCATTGTCCATCGTCTTTGCCTTGAAAAAAGGAATCTAAAAACATCTACTTTTTGCTAAATTATTCTGAAATTTTTCGAAAAAATTTTTGTCAAAATGTTTTTGGAAGCAATGTTGAGTGTACATGGAAACTCAACATACACTAATGCATCATTTTTCAAACGATCATAACTAATTTTTGTATCAAGCGTTTCTTAATGTAGTATAGTGCATTCGATGCGGATTTTTAAGCTGCGTCGATCTGTGTTATCAGATTTGCGCTAGCTTAAAAATGCACCGAGATATCAACTGATATAAGTTCACACTTATATCCTCGATTTTCACCCTGAAGAATTAATTTTTTCGTTGAATAACATTGTCCATCGTCTTTGCCTTGAAAAATGGAATCTAAAAACATCTACTCTTTGCTAAATTATTTTGAAATTTTTCGAAAAAATTTTTGTCAAAATGTTTTTGGAAGCAATGTTGAGTGTACATGGAAACTCAACATACACTAATGCATCATTTTTCAAACAATCATAACCAATTTGTGTATTAAGCGTTTCTCAATGTAGTATAGTGTATTCGATGCGGATTTTTAAGCTGCGTCGATCTGTGTTATCAGATTTGCGCTAGCTTGAAAATGCACCGAGATATCAACTGATATAAGTTCACACTTATATCCTCGATTTTCACCCTGAAGAATTAATTTTTTCGTTGAATAACATTGTCTATCGTCTTTGCCTTGAAAAATGGAATCTAAAAACATCTACTTTTTGCTAAATTATTTTGAAATTTTTCGAAAAAATTTTTGTCAAAATGTTTTTGGAAGCAATGTTGAGTGTACATGGAAACTCAACATACACTAATGCATCATTTTTCAAACGATCATAACTAATTTTTGTATCAAGCGTTTCTCAATGTAGTATAGTGCATTCGATGCAGATTTTTAAGCTGCGTCGATCTGTGTTATCAGATTTGCGCTAGCTTAAAAATGCACCGAGATATCAACTGATATAAGTTCACACTTATATCCTCGATTTTCACCCTGAAGAATTAATTTTTTCGTTGAATAGCATTGTCCATCGTCTTTGCCTTGAAAAAAGGAATCTAAAAACATCTACTTTTCGCTAAATTATTCTGAAATTTTTCGAAAAAATTTTTGTCAAAATGTTTTTGGAAGCAATGTTGAGTGTACATGGAAACTCAACATACACTAATGCATCATTTTTCAAACGATCATAACTAATTTTTGTATCAAGCGTTTCTTAATGTAGTATAGTGCATTCGATGCGGATTTTTAAGCTGCGTCGATCTGTGTTATCAGATTTGCGCTAGCTTAAAAATGCACCGAGATATCAACTGATATAAGTTCACACTTATATCCTCGATTTTCACCCTGAAGAATTAATTTTTTCGTTGAATAACATTGTCCATCGTCTTTGCCTTGAAAAATGGAATCTAAAAACATCTACTTTTTGCTAAATTATTTTGAAATTTTTCGAAAAAATTTTTGTCAAAATGTTTTTGGAAGCAATGTTGAGTGTACATGGTAACTCAACATACACTAATGCATCATTTTTCAAACAATCATAACCAATTTGTGTATTAAGCGTTTCTCAATGTAGTATAGTGCATTCGATGCGAATTTTTAAGCTGCGTCGATCTGTGTTATCAGATTTGCGCTAGCTTAAAAATGCACCGAGATATCAACTGATATAAGTTCACACTTATATCCTCGATTTTCACCCTGAAGAATTAATTTTTTCGTTGAATAACATTGTCCATCGTCTTTGCCTTGAAAAAAGGAATCTAAAAACATCTACTTTTTGCTAAATTATTCTGAAATTTTTCGAAAAAATTTTTGTCAAAATGTTTTTGGAAGCAATGTTGAGTGTACATGGAAACTCAACATACACTAATGCATCATTTTTCAAACGATCATAACTAATTTTTGTATCAAGCGTTTCTTAATGTAGTATAGTGCATTCGATGCGGATTTTTAAGCTGCGTCGATCTGTGTTATCAGATTTGCGCTAGCTTAAAAATGCACCGAGATATCAACTGATATAAGTTCACACTTATATCCTCGATTTTCACCCTGAAGAATTAATTTTTTCGTTGAATAACATTGTCCATCGTCTTTGCCTTGAAAAATGGAATCTAAAAACATCTACTTTTTGCTAAATTATTTTGAAATTTTTCGAAAAAATTTTTGTCAAAATGTTTTTGGAAGCAATGTTGAGTGTACATGGTAACTCAACATACACTAATGCATCATTTTTCAAACAATCATAACCAATTTGTGTATTAAGCGTTTCTCAATGTAGTATAGTGTATTCGATGCGGATTTTTAAGCTGCGTCGATCTGTGTTATCAGATTTGCGCTAGCTTGAAAATGCACCGAGATATCAACTGATATAAGTTCACACTTATATCCTCGATTTTCACCCTGAAGAATTAATTTTTTCGTTGAATAACATTGTCTATCGTCTTTGCCTTGAAAAATGGAATCTAAAAACATCTACTTTTTGCTAAATTATTTTGAAATTTTTCGAAAAAATTTTTGTCAAAATGTTTTTGGAAGCAATGTTGAGTGTACATGGAAACTCAACATACACTAATGCATCATTTTTCAAACGATCATAACTAATTTTTGTATCAAGCGTTTCTCAATGTAGTATAGTGCATTCGATGCAGATTTTTAAGCTGCGTCGATCTGTGTTATCAGATTTGCGCTAGCTTAAAAATGCACCGAGATATCAACTGATATAAGTTCACACTTATATCCTCGATTTTCACCCTGAAGAATTAATTTTTTCGTTGAATAGCATTGTCCATCGTCTTTGCCTTGAAAAAAGGAATCTAAAAACATCTACTTTTTGCTAAATTATTCTGAAATTTTTCGAAAAAATTTTTGTCAAAATGTTTTTGGAAGCAATGTTGAGTGTACATGGAAACTCAACATACACTAATGCATCATTTTTCAAACGATCATAACTAATTTTTGTATCAAGCGTTTCTTAATGTAGTATAGTGCATTCGATGCGGATTTTTAAGCTGCGTCGATCTGTGTTATCAGATTTGCGCTAGCTTAAAAATGCACCGAGATATCAACTGATATAAGTTCACACTTATATCCTCGATTTTCACCCTGAAGAATTAATTTTTTCGTTGAATAACATTGTCCATCGTCTTTGCCTTGAAAAATGGAATCTAAAAACATCTACTTTTTGCTAAATTATTTTGAAATTTTTCGAAAAAATTTTTGTCAAAATGTTTTTGGAAGCAATGTTGAGTGTACATGGTAACTCAACATACACTAATGCATCATTTTTCGAACAATCATAACCAATTTGTGTATTAAGCGTTTCTCAATGTAGTATAGTGTATTCGATGCGGATTTTTAAGCTGCGTCGATCTGTGTTATCAGATTTGCGCTAGCTTGAAAATGCACCGAGATATCAACTGATATAAGTTCACACTTATATCCTCGATTTTCACCCTGAAGAATTAATTTTTTCGTTGAATAACATTGTCTATCGTCTTTGCCTTGAAAAATGGAATCTAAAAACATCTACTTTTTGCTAAATTATTTTGAAATTTTTCGAAAAAATTTTTGTCAAAATGTTTTTGGAAGCAATGTTGAGTGTACATGGAAACTCAACATACACTAATGCATCATTTTTCAAACGATCATAACTAATTTTTGTATCAAGCGTTTCTCAATGTAGTATAGTGCATTCGATGCAGATTTTTAAGCTGCGTCGATCTGTGTTATCAGATTTGCGCTAGCTTAAAAATGCACCGAGATATCAACTGATATAAGTTCACACTTATATCCTCGATTTTCACCCTGAAGAATTAATTTTTTCGTTGAATAGCATTGTCCATCGTCTTTGCCTTGAAAAAAGGAATCTAAAAACATCTACTTTTTGCTAAATTATTCTGAAATTTTTCGAAAAAATTTTTGTCAAAATGTTTTTGGAAGCAATGTTGAGTGTACATGGAAACTCAACATACACTAATGCATCATTTTTCAAACGATCATAACTAATTTTTGTATCAAGCGTTTCTTAATGTAGTATAGTGCATTCGATGCGGATTTTTAAGCTGCGTCGATCTGTGTTATCAGATTTGCGCTAGCTTAAAAATGCACCGAGATATCAACTGATATAAGTTCACACTTATATCCTCGATTTTCACCCTGAAGAATTAATTTTTTCGTTGAATAACATTGTCCATTGTCTTTGCCTTGAAAAATGAAATCTAAAAACATCTACTTTTTGCTAAATTATTTTGAAATTTTTCGAAAAAATTTTTGTCAAAATGTTTTTGGAAGCAATGTTGAGTGTACATGGAAACTCAACATACACTAATGCATCATTTTTCAAACGATCATAACTAATTTTTGTATCAAACGTTTCTCAATGTAGTATAGTGCATTCGATGCGGATTTTTAAGCTGCGTCGATCTGTGTTATCAGATTTGCGCTAGCTTGAAAATGCACCGAGATATCAACTGATATAAGTTCACACTTATATCCTCGATTTTCACCCTGAAGAATTAATTTTTTCGTTGAATAACATTGTCCATTGTCTTTGCCTTGAAAAATGAAATCTAAAAACATCTACTTTTTGCTAAATTATTTTGAAATTTTTCGAAAAAATTTTTGTCAAAATGTTTTTGGAAGCAATGTTGAGTGTACATGGAAACTCAACATACACTAATGCATCATTTTTCAAACGATCATAACTAATTTTTGTATCAAGCGTTTCTCAATGTAGTATAGTGCATTCGATGCGGATTTTTAAGCTGCGTCGATCTGTGTTATCAGATTTGCGCTAGCTTGAAAATGCACCGAGATATCAACTGATATAAGTTCACACTTATATCCTCGATTTTCACCCTGAAGAATTAATTTTTTCGTTGAATAACATTGTCTATCGTCTTTGCCTTGAAAAATGGAATCTAAAAACATCTACTTTTTGCTAAATTATTTTGAAATTTTTCGAAAAAATTTTTGTCAAAATGTTTTTGGAAGCAATGTTGAGTGTACATGGAAACTCAACATACACTAATGCATCATTTTTCAAACGATCATAACTAATTTTTGTATCAAGCGTTTCTCAATGTAGTATAGTGCATTCGATGCGGATTTTTAAGCTGCGTCGATCTGTGTTATCAGATTTGCGCTAGCTTGAAAATGCACCGAGATATCAACTGATATAAGTTCACACTTATAACCTCGATTTTCACCCTGAAGAATTAATTTTTTCGTTGAATAGCATTGTCCATCGTCTTTGCCTTGAAAAAAGGAATCTAAAAACATCTACTTTTTGCTAAATTATTCTGAAATTTTTCGAAAAAATTTTTGTCAAAATGTTTTTGGAAGCAATGTTGAGTGTACATGGAAACTCAACATACACTAATGCATCATTTTTCAAACGATCATAACTAATTTTTGTATCAAGCGTTTCTTAATGTAGTATAGTGCATTCGATGCGGATTTTTAAGCTGCGTCGATCTGTGTTATCAGATTTGCGCTAGCTTAAAAATGCACCGAGATATCAACTGATATAAGTTCACACTTATATCCTCGATTTTCACCCTGAAGAATTAATTTTTTCGTTGAATAACATTGTCCATTGTCTTTGCCTTGAAAAATGAAATCTAAAAACATCTACTTTTTGCTAAATTATTTTGAAATTTTTCGAAAAAATTTTTGTCAAAATGTTTTTGGAAGCAATGTTGAGTGTACATGGAAACTCAACATACACTAATGCATCATTTTTCAAACGATCATAACTAATTTTTGTATCAAACGTTTCTCAATGTAGTATAGTGCATTCGATGCGGATTTTTAAGCTGCGTCGATCTGTGTTATCAGATTTGCGCTAGCTTGAAAATGCACCGAGATATCAACTGATATAAGTTCACACTTATATCCTCGATTTTCACCCTGAAGAATTAATTTTTTCGTTGAATAACATTGTCCATTGTCTTTGCCTTGAAAAATGAAATCTAAAAACATCTACTTTTTGCTAAATTATTTTGAAATTTTTCGAAAAAATTTTTGTCAAAATGTTTTTGGAAGCAATGTTGAGTGTACATGGAAACTCAACATACACTAATGCATCATTTTTCAAACAATCATAACCAATTTGTGTATTAAGCGTTTCTCAATGTAGTATAGTGCATTCGATGCGGATTTTTAAGCTGCGTCGATCTGTGTTATCAGATTTGCGCTAGCTTGAAAATGCACCGAGATATCAACTGATATAAGTTCACACTTATATCCTCGATTTTCACCCTGAAGAATTAATTTTTTCGTTGAATAACATTGTCTATCGTCTTTGCCTTGAAAAATGGAATCTAAAAACATCTACTTTTTGCTAAATTATTTTGAAATTTTTCGAAAAAATTTTTGTCAAAATGTTTTTGGAAGCAATGTTGAGTGTACATGGAAACTCAACATACACTAATGCATCATTTTTCAAACGATCATAACTAATTTTTGTATCAAGCGTTTCTCAATGTAGTATAGTGCATTCGATGCAGATTTTTAAGCTGCGTCGATCTGTGTTATCAGATTTGCGCTAGCTTAAAAATGCACCGAGATATCAACTGATATAAGTTCACACTTATATCCTCGATTTTCACCCTGAAGAATTAATTTTTTCGTTGAATAGCATTGTCCATCGTCTTTGCCTTGAAAAAAGGAATCTAAAAACATCTACTTTTTGCTAAATTATTCTGAAATTTTTCGAAAAAATTTTTGTCAAAATGTTTTTGGAAGCAATGTTGAGTGTACATGGAAACTCAACATACACTAATGCATCATTTTTCAAACGATCATAACTAATTTTTGTATCAAGCGTTTCTTAATGTAGTATAGTGCATTCGATGCGGATTTTTAAGCTGCGTCGATCTGTGTTATCAGATTTGCGCTAGCTTAAAAATGCACCGAGATATCAACTGATATAAGTTCACACTTATATCCTCGATTTTCACCCTGAAGAATTAATTTTTTCGTTGAATAACATTGTCCATTGTCTTTGCCTTGAAAAATGAAATCTAAAAACATCTACTTTTTGCTAAATTATTTTGAAATTTTTCGAAAAAATTTTTGTCAAAATGTTTTTGGAAGCAATGTTGAGTGTACATGGAAACTCAACATACACTAATGCATCATTTTTCAAACGATCATAACTAATTTTTGTATCAAACGTTTCTCAATGTAGTATAGTGCATTCGATGCGGATTTTTAAGCTGCGTCGATCTGTGTTATCAGATTTGCGCTAGCTTAAAAATGCACCGAGATATCAACTGATATAAGTTCACACTTATATCCTCGATTTTCACCCTGAAGAATTAATTTTTTCGTTGAATAACATTGTCCATTGTCTTTGCCTTGAAAAATGAAATCTAAAAACATCTACTTTTTGCTAAATTATTTTGAAATTTTTCGAAAAAATTTTTGTCAAAATGTTTTTGGAAGCAATGTTGAGTGTACATGGAAACTCAACATACACTAATGCATCATTTTTCAAACAATCATAACCAATTTGTGTATTAAGCGTTTCTCAATGTAGTATAGTGCATTCGATGCGGATTTTTAAGCTGCGTCGATCTGTGTTATCAGATTTGCGCTAGCTTGAAAATGCACCGAGATATCAACTGATATAAGTTCACACTTATATCCTCGATTTTCACCCTGAAGAATTAATTTTTTCGTTGAATAACATTGTCTATCGTCTTTGCCTTGAAAAATGGAATCTAAAAACATCTACTTTTTGCTAAATTATTTTGAAATTTTTCGAAAAAATTTTTGTCAAAATGTTTTTGGAAGCAATGTTGAGTGTACATGGAAACTCAACATACACTAATGCATCATTTTTCAAACGATCATAACTAATTTTTGTATCAAGCGTTTCTCAATGTAGTATAGTGCATTCGATGCAGATTTTTAAGCTGCGTCGATCTGTGTTATCAGATTTGCGCTAGCTTAAAAATGCACCGAGATATCAACTGATATAAGTTCACACTTATATCCTCGATTTTCACCCTGAAGAATTAATTTTTTCGTTGAATAGCATTGTCCATCGTCTTTGCCTTGAAAAAAGGAATCTAAAAACATCTACTTTTTGCTAAATTATTCTGAAATTTTTCGAAAAAATTTTTGTCAAAATGTTTTTGGAAGCAATGTTGAGTGTACATGGAAACTCAACATACACTAATGCATTATTTTTCAAACGATCATAACTAATTTTTGTATCAAGCGTTTCTTAATGTAGTATAGTGCATTCGATGCGGATTTTTAAGCTGCGTCGATCTGTGTTATCAGATTTGCGCTAGCTTAAAAATGCACCGAGATATCAACTGATATAAGTTCACACTTATATCCTTGATTTTCACCCTGAAGAATTAATTTTTTCGTTGAATAACATTGTCCATTGTCTTTGCCTTGAAAAATGAAATCTAAAAACATCTACTTTTTGCTAAATTATTTTGAAATTTTTCGAAAAAATTTTTGTCAAAATGTTTTTGGAAGCAATGTTGAGTGTACATGGAAACTCAACATACACTAATGCATCATTTTTCAAACGATCATAACTAATTTTTGTATCAAACGTTTCTCAATGTAGTATAGTGCATTCGATGCGGATTTTTAAGCTGCGTCGATCTGTGTTATCAGATTTGCGCTAGCTTAAAAATGCACCGAGATATCAACTGATATAAGTTCACACTTATATCCTCGATTTTCACCCTGAAGAATTAATTTTTTCGTTGAATAGCATTGTCCATCGTCTTTGCCTTGAAAAAAGGAATCTAAAAACATCTACTTTTTGCTAAATTATTCTGAAATTTTTCGAAAAAATTTTTGTCAAAATGTTTTTGGAAGCAATGTTGAGTGTACATGGAAACTCAACATACACTAATGCATCATTTTTCAAACGATCATAACTAATTTTTGTATCAAGCGTTTCTCAATGTAGTATAGTGCATTCGATGCAGATTTTTAAGCTGCGTCGATCTGTGTTATCAGATTTGCGCTAGCTTAAAAATGCACCGAGATATCAACTGATATAAGTTCACACTTATATCCTCGATTTTCACCCTGAAGAATTAATTTTTTCGTTGAATAACATTGTCCATTGTCTTTGCCTTGAAAAATGAAATCTAAAAACATCTACTTTTTGCTAAATTATTTTGAAATTTTTTGAAAAAATTTTTGTCAAAATGTTTTTGGAAGCAATGTTGAGTGTACATGGAAACTCAACATACACTAATGCATCATTTTTCAAACGATCATAACTAATTTTTGTATCAAACGTTTCTCAATGTAGTATAGTGCATTCGATGCGGATTTTTAAGCTGCGTCGATCTGTGTTATCAGATTTGCGCTAGCTTGAAAATGCACCGAGATATCAACTGATATAAGTTCACACTTATATCCTCGATTTTCACCCTGAAGAATTAATTTTTTCGTTGAATAACATTGTCCATTGTCTTTGCCTTGAAAAATGAAATCTAAAAACATCTACTTTTTGCTAAATTATTTTGAAATTTTTCGAAAAAATTTTTGTCAAAATGTTTTTGGAAGCAATGTTGAGTGTACATGGAAACTCAACATACACTAATGCATCATTTTTCAAACAATCATAACCAATTTGTGTATTAAGCGTTTCTCAATGTAGTATAGTGCATTCGATGCGGATTTTTAAGCTGCGTCGATCTGTGTTATCAGATTTGCGCTAGCTTGAAAATGCACCGAGATATCAACTGATATAAGTTCACACTTATATCCTCGATTTTCACCCTGAAGAATTAATTTTTTCGTTGAATAACATTGTCCATTGTCTTTGCCTTGAAAAATGAAATCTAAAAACATCTACTTTTTGCTAAATTATTTTGAAATTTTTCGAAAAAATTTTTGTCAAAATGTTTTTGGAAGCAATGTTGAGTGTACATGGAAACTCAACATACACTAATGCATCATTTTTCAAACAATCATAACCAATTTGTGTATTAAGCGTTTCTCAATGTAGTATAGTGCATTCGATGCGGATTTTTAAGCTGCGTCGATCTGTGTTATCAGATTTGCGCTAGCTTGAAAATGCACCGAGATATCAACTGATATAAGTTCACACTTATATCCTCGATTTTCACCCTGAAGAATTAATTTTTTCGTTGAATAACATTGTCTATCGTCTTTGCCTTGAAAAATGGAATCTAAAAACATCTACTTTTTGCTAAATTATTTTGAAATTTTTCGAAAAAATTTTTGTCAAAATGTTTTTGGAAGCAATGTTGAGTGTACATGGAAACTCAACATACACTAATGCATCATTTTTCAAACGATCATAACTAATTTTTGTATCAAGCGTTTCTCAATGTAGTATAGTGCATTCGATGCAGATTTTTAAGCTGCGTCGATCTGTGTTATCAGATTTGCGCTAGCTTAAAAATGCACCGAGATATCAACTGATATAAGTTCACACTTATATCCTCGATTTTCACCCTGAAGAATTAATTTTTTCGTTGAATAGCATTGTCCATCGTCTTTGCCTTGAAAAAAGGAATCTAAAAACATCTACTTTTTGCTAAATTATTCTGAAATTTTTCGAAAAAATTTTTGTCAAAATGTTTTTGGAAGCAATGTTGAGTGTACATGGAAACTCAACATACACTAATGCATCATTTTTCAAACGATCATAACTAATTTTTGTATCAAGCGTTTCTTAATGTAGTATAGTGCATTCGATGCGGATTTTTAAGCTGCGTCGATCTGTGTTATCAGATTTGCGCTAGCTTAAAAATGCACCGAGATATCAACTGATATAAGTTCACACTTATATCCTCGATTTTCACCCTGAAGAATTAATTTTTTCGTTGAATAACATTGTCCATTGTCTTTGCCTTGAAAAATGAAATCTAAAAACATCTACTTTTTGCTAAATTATTTTGAAATTTTTCGAAAAAATTTTTGTCAAAATGTTTTTGGAAGCAATGTTGAGTGTACATGGAAACTCAACATACACTAATGCATCATTTTTCAAACGATCATAACTAATTTTTGTATCAAACGTTTCTCAATGTAGTATAGTGCATTCGATGCGGATTTTTAAGCTGCGTCGATCTGTGTTATCAGATTTGCGCTAGCTTAAAAATGCACCGAGATATCAACTGATATAAGTTCACACTTATATCCTCGATTTTCACCCTGAAGAATTAATTTTTTCGTTGAATAGCATTGTCCATCGTCTTTGCCTTGAAAAAAGGAATCTAAAAACATCTACTTTTTGCTAAATTATTCTGAAATTTTTCGAAAAAATTTTTGTCAAAATGTTTTTGGAAGCAATGTTGAGTGTACATGGAAACTCAACATACACTAATGCATCATTTTTCAAACGATCATAACTAATTTTTGTATCAAGCGTTTCTTAATGTAGTATAGTGCATTCGATGCGGATTTTTAAGCTGCGTCGATCTGTGTTATCAGATTTGCGCTAGCTTAAAAATGCACCGAGATATCAACTGATATAAGTTCACACTTATATCCTCGATTTTCACCCTGAAGAATTAATTTTTTCGTTGAATAACATTGTCCATTGTCTTTGCCTTGAAAAATGAAATCTAAAAACATCTACTTTTTGCTAAATTATTTTGAAATTTTTCGAAAAAATTTTTGTCAAAATGTTTTTGGAAGCAATGTTGAGTGTACATGGAAACTCAACATACACTAATGCATCATTTTTCAAACGATCATAACTAATTTTTGTATCAAACGTTTCTCAATGTAGTATAGTGCATTCGATGCGGATTTTTAAGCTGCGTCGATCTGTGTTATCAGATTTGCGCTAGCTTAAAAATGCACCGAGATATCAACTGATATAAGTTCACACTTATATCCTCGATTTTCACCCTGAAGAATTAATTTTTTCGTTGAATAGCATTGTCCATCGTCTTTGCCTTGAAAAAAGGAATCTAAAAACATCTACTTTTTGCTAAATTATTCTGAAATTTTTCGAAAAAATTTTTGTCAAAATGTTTTTGGAAGCAATGTTGAGTGTACATGGAAACTCAACATACACTAATGCATCATTTTTCAAACGATCATAACTAATTTTTGTATCAAGCGTTTCTTAATGTAGTATAGTGCATTCGATGCGGATTTTTAAGCTGCGTCGATCTGTGTTATCAGATTTGCGCTAGCTTAAAAATGCACCGAGATATCAACTGATATAAGTTCACACTTATATCCTCGATTTTCACCCTGAAGAATTAATTTTTTCGTTGAATAACATTGTCCATTGTCTTTGCCTTGGAAAATGAAATCTAAAAACATCTACTTTTTGCTAAATTATTTTGAAATTTTTCGAAAAAATTTTTGTCAAAATGTTTTTGGAAGCAATGTTGAGTGTACATGGAAACTCAACATACACTAATGCATCATTTTTCAAACGATCATAACTAATTTTTGTATCAAACGTTTCTGAATGTAGTATAGTGCATTCGATGCGAATTTTTAAGCTGCGTCGATCTGTGTTATCAGATTTGCGCTAGCTTAAAAATGCACCGAGATATCAACTGATATAAGTTCACACTTATATCCTCGATTTTCACCCTGAAGAATTAATTTTTTCGTTGAATAACATTGTCCATTGTCTTTGCCTTGAAAAATGAAATCTAAAAACATCTACTTTTTGCTAAATTATTTTGAAATTTTTCGAAAAAATTTTTGTCAAAATGTTTTTGGAAGCAATGTTGAGTGTACATGGAAACTCAACATACACTAATGCATCATTTTTCAAACGATCATAACTAATTTTTGTATCAAACGTTTCTCAATGTAGTATAGTGCATTCGATGCGGATTTTTAAGCTGCGTCGATCTGTGTTATCAGATTTGCGCTAGCTTAAAAATGCACCGAGATATCAACTGATATAAGTTCACACTTATATCCTCGATTTTCACCCTGAAGAATTAATTTTTTCGTTGAATAACATTGTCCATCGTCTTTGCCTTGAAAAAAGGAATCTAAAAACATCTACTTTTTGCTAAATTATTTTGAAATTTTTGGAAAAAATTTTTGCCAAAATGTTTTTGGAAGCAATGTTGAGTGTACATGGAAACTCAACATACACTAATGCATCATTTTTCAAACGATCATAACTAATTTTTGTATTAAGCGTTTCTCAATGTAGTATAGTGCATTCGATGCGAATTTTTAAGCTGCGTCGATCTGTGTTATCAGATTTGCGCTAGCTTAAAAATGCACCGAGATATCAACTGATATAAGTTCACACTTATATCCTCGATTTTCACCCTGAAGAATTAATTTTTTCGTTGAATAACATTGTCCATCGTCTTTGCCTTGAAAAAAGGAATCTAAAAACATCTACTTTTTGCTAAATTATTTTGAAATTTTTGGAAAAAATTTTTGTCAAAATGTTTTTGGAAGCAATGTTGAGTGTACATGGAAACTCAACATACACTAATGCATCATTTTTCAAACGATCATAACTAATTTTTGTATTAAGCGTTTCTCAATGTAGTATAGTGCATTCGATGCGGATTTTTAAGCTGCGTCGATCTGTGTTATCAGATTTGCGCTAGCTTAAAAATGCACCGAGATATCAACTGATATAAGTTCACACTTATATCCTCGATTTTCACCCTGAAGAATTAATTTTTTCGTTGAATAGCATTGTCCATCGTCTTTGCCTTGAAAAAAGGAATCTAAAAACATCTACTTTTTGCTAAATTATTTTGAAATTTTTGGAAAAAATTTTTGCCAAAATGTTTTTGGAAGCAATGTTGAGTGTACATGGAAACTCAACATACACTAATGCATCATTTTTCAAACGATCATAACTAATTTTTGTATTAAGCGTTTCTCAATGTAGTATAGTGCATTCGATGCGGATTTTTAAGCTGCGTCGATCTGTGTTATCAGATTTGCGCTAGCTTAAAAATGCACCGAGATATCAACTGATATAAGTTCACACTTATATCCTCGATTTTCACCCTGAAGAATTAATTTTTTCGTTGAATAGCATTGTCCATCGTCTTTGCCTTGAAAAAAGGAATCTAAAAACATCTACTTTTTGCTAAATTATTTTGAAATTTTTGGAAAAAATTTTTGCCAAAATGTTTTTGGAAGCAATGTTGAGTGTACATGGAAACTCAACATACACTAATGCATCATTTTTCAAACGATCATAACTAATTTTTGTATTAAGCGTTTCTCAATGTAGTATAGTGCATTCGATGCGAATTTTTAAGCTGCGTCGATCTGTGTTATCAGATTTGCGCTAGCTTAAAAATGCACCGAGATATCAACTGATATAAGTTCACACTTATATCCTCGATTTTCACCCTGAAGAATTAATTTTTTCGTTGAATAACATTGTCCATCGTCTTTGCCTTGAAAAAAGGAATCTAAAAACATCTACTTTTTGCTAAATTATTTTGAAATTTTTGGAAAAAATTTTTGTCAAAATGTTTTTGGAAGCAATGTTGAGTGTACATGGAAACTCAACATACACTAATGCATCATTTTTCAAACGATCATAACTAATTTTTGTATCAAGCGTTTCTCAATGTAGTATAGTGCATTCGATGCGGATTTTTAAGCTGCGTCGATCTGTGTTATCAGATTTGCGCTAGCTTAAAAATGCACCGAGATATCAACTGATATAAGTTCACACTTATATCCTCGATTTTCACCCTGAAGAATTAATTTTTTCGTTGAATAACATTGTCCATCGTCTTTGCCTTGAAAAAAGGAATCTAAAAACATCTACTTTTTGCTAAATTATTTTGAAATTTTTGGAAAAAATTTTTGCCAAAATGTTTTTGGAAGCAATGTTGAGTGTACATGGAAACTCAACATACACTAATGCATCATTTTTCAAACGATCATAACTAATTTTTGTATTAAGCGTTTCTCAATGTAGTATAGTGCATTCGATGCGAATTTTTAAGCTGCGTCGATCTGTGTTATCAGATTTGCGCTAGCTTAAAAATGCACCGAGATATCAACTGATATAAGTTCACACTTATATCCTCGATTTTCACCCTGAAGAATTAATTTTTTCGTTGAATAACATTGTCCATCGTCTTTGCCTTGAAAAAAGGAATCTAAAAACATCTACTTTTTGCTAAATTATTTTGAAATTTTTGGAAAAAATTTTTGTCAAAATGTTTTTGGAAGCAATGTTGAGTGTACATGGAAACTCAACATACACTAATGCATCATTTTTCAAACGATCATAACTAATTTTTGTATTAAGCGTTTCTCAATGTAGTATAGTGCATTCGATGCGGATTTTTAAGCTGCGTCGATCTGTGTTATCAGATTTGCGCTAGCTTAAAAATGCACCGAGATATCAACTGATATAAGTTCACACTTATATCCTCGATTTTCACCCTGAAGAATTAATTTTTTCGTTGAATAGCATTGTCCATCGTCTTTGCCTTGAAAAAAGGAATCTAAAAACATCTACTTTTTGCTAAATTATTTTGAAATTTTTGGAAAAAATTTTTGCCAAAATGTTTTTGGAAGCAATGTTGAGTGTACATGGAAACTCAACATACACTAATGCATCATTTTTCAAACGATCATAACTAATTTTTGTATTAAGCGTTTCTCAATGTAGTATAGTGCATTCGATGCGGATTTTTAAGCTGCGTCGATCTGTGTTATCAGATTTGCGCTAGCTTAAAAATGCACCGAGATATCAACTGATATAAGTTCACACTTATATCCTCGATTTTCACCCTGAAGAATTAATTTTTTCGTTGAATAGCATTGTCCATCGTCTTTGCCTTGAAAAAAGGAATCTAAAAACATCTACTTTTTGCTAAATTATTTTGAAATTTTTGGAAAAAATTTTTGCCAAAATGTTTTTGGAAGCAATGTTGAGTGTACATGGAAACTCAACATACACTAATGCATCATTTTTCAAACGATCATAACTAATTTTTGTATTAAGCGTTTCTCAATGTAGTATAGTGCATTCGATGCGAATTTTTAAGCTGCGTCGATCTGTGTTATCAGATTTGCGCTAGCTTAAAAATGCACCGAGATATCAACTGATATAAGTTCACACTTATATCCTCGATTTTCACCCTGAAGAATTAATTTTTTCGTTGAATAACATTGTCCATCGTCTTTGCCTTGAAAAAAGGAATCTAAAAACATCTACTTTTTGCTAAATTATTTTGAAATTTTTGGAAAAAATTTTTGTCAAAATGTTTTTGGAAGCAATGTTGAGTGTACATGGAAACTCAACATACACTAATGCATCATTTTTCAAACGATCATAACTAATTTTTGTATCAAGCGTTTCTCAATGTAGTATAGTGCATTCGATGCGGATTTTTAAGCTGCGTCGATCTGTGTTATCAGATTTGCGCTAGCTTAAAAATGCACCGAGATATCAACTGATATAAGTTCACACTTATATCCTCGATTTTCACCCTGAAGAATTAATTTTTTCGTTGAATAACATTGTCCATCGTCTTTGCCTTGAAAAAAGGAATCTAAAAACATCTACTTTTTGCTAAATTATTTTGAAATTTTTGGAAAAAATTTTTGCCAAAATGTTTTTGGAAGCAATGTTGAGTGTACATGGAAACTCAACATACACTAATGCATCATTTTTCAAACGATCATAACTAATTTTTGTATTAAGCGTTTCTCAATGTAGTATAGTGCATTCGATGCGAATTTTTAAGCTGCGTCGATCTGTGTTATCAGATTTGCGCTAGCTTAAAAATGCACCGAGATATCAACTGATATAAGTTCACACTTATATCCTCGATTTTCACCCTGAAGAATTAATTTTTTCGTTGAATAACATTGTCCATCGTCTTTGCCTTGAAAAAAGGAATCTAAAAACATCTACTTTTTGCTAAATTATTTTGAAATTTTTGGAAAAAATTTTTGTCAAAATGTTTTTGGAAGCAATGTTGAGTGTACATGGAAACTCAACATACACTAATGCATCATTTTTCAAACGATCATAACTAATTTTTGTATTAAGCGTTTCTCAATGTAGTATAGTGCATTCGATGCGGATTTTTAAGCTGCGTCGATCTGTGTTATCAGATTTGCGCTAGCTTAAAAATGCACCGAGATATCAACTGATATAAGTTCACACTTATATCCTCGATTTTCACCCTGAAGAATTAATTTTTTCGTTGAATAGCATTGTCCATCGTCTTTGCCTTGAAAAAAGGAATCTAAAAACATCTACTTTTTGCTAAATTATTTTGAAATTTTTGGAAAAAATTTTTGCCAAAA
This sequence comes from Auanema rhodensis, assembly GCA_964057225.1. Classification (NCBI taxonomy): domain Eukaryota; kingdom Metazoa; phylum Nematoda; class Chromadorea; order Rhabditida; family Rhabditidae; genus Auanema; species Auanema rhodense. The sequence continues at coordinate 2,443,730 of OZ059895.1, forward strand.
TGTTTTTGGAAGCAATGTTGAGTGTACATGGAAACTCAACATACACTAATGCATCATTTTTCAAACGATCATAACTAATTTTTGTATTAAGCGTTTCTCAATGTAGTATAGTGCATTCGATGCGGATTTTTAAGCTGCGTCGATCTGTGTTATCAGATTTGCGCTAGCTTAAAAATGCACCGAGATATCAACTGATATAAGTTCACACTTATATCCTCGATTTTCACCCTGAAGAATTAATTTTTTCGTTGAATAGCATTGTCCATCGTCTTTGCCTTGAAAAAAGGAATCTAAAAACATCTACTTTTTGCTAAATTATTTTGAAATTTTTGGAAAAAATTTTTGTCAAAATGTTTTTGGAAGCAATGTTGAGTGTACATGGAAACTCAACATACACTAATGCATCATTTTTCAAACGATCATAACTAATTTTTGTATTAAGCGTTTCTCAATGTAGTATAGTGCATTCGATGCGGATTTTTAAGCTGCGTCGATCTGTGTTATCAGATTTGCGCTAGCTTAAATATGCACCGAGATATCAACTGATATAAGTTCACACTTATATCCTCGATTTTCACCCTGAAGAATTAATTTTTTCGTTGAATAGCATTGTCCATCGTCTTTGCCTTGAAAAAAGGAATCTAAAAACATCTACTTTTTGCTAAATTATTCTGAAATTTTTCGAAAAAATTTTTGTCAAAATGTTTTTGGAAGCAATGTTGAGTGTACATGGAAACTCAACATACACTAATGCATCATTTTTCAAATGATCATAACTAATTTTTGTATCAAGCGTTTCTTAATGTAGTATAGTGCATTCGATGCGGATTTTTAAGCTGCGTCGATCTGTGTTATCAGATTTGCGCTAGCTTAAAAATGCACCGAGATATCAACTGATATAAGTTCACACTTATATCCTCGATTTTCACCCTGAAGAATTAATTTTTTCGTTGAATAACATTGTCCATTGTCTTTGCCTTGAAAAATGAAATCTAAAAACATCTACTTTTTGCTAAATTATTTTGAAATTTTTCGAAAAAATTTTTGTCAAAATGTTTTTGGAAGCAATGTTGAGTGTACATGGAAACTCAACATACACTAATGCATCATTTTTCAAACGATCATAACTAATTTTTGTATCAAACGTTTCTCAATGTAGTATAGTGCATTCGATGCGGATTTTTAAGCTGCGTCAATCTGTGTTATCAGATTTGCGCTGGCTTAAAAATGCACCGAGATATCAACTGATATAAGTTCACACTTATATCCTCGATTTTCACCCTGAAGAATTAATTTTTTTGTTGAATAACATTGTCCATCGTCTTTGCCTTGAAAAAAGGAATCTAAAAACATCTACTTTTTGCTAAATTATTTTGAAATTTTTGGAAAAAATTTTTGTCAAAATGTTTTTGGAAGCAATGTTGAGTGTACATGGAAACTCAACATACACTAATGCATCATTTTTCAAACGATCATAACTAATTTTTGTATTAAGCGTTTCTCAATGTAGTATAGTGCATTCGATGCGAATTTTTAAGCTGCGTCGATCTGTGTTATCAGATTTGCGCTAGCTTAAAAATGCACCGAGATATCAACTGATATAAGTTCACACTTATATCCTCGATTTTCACCCTGAAGAATTAATTTTTTCGTTGAATAACATTGTCCATCGTCTTTGCCTTGAAAAAAGGAATCTAAAAACATCTACTTTTTGCTAAATTATTTTGAAATTTTTGGAAAAAATTTTTGTCAAAATGTTTTTGGAAGCAATGTTGAGTGTACATGGAAACTCAACATACACTAATGCATCATTTTTCAAACGATCATAACTAATTTTTGTATCAAGCGTTTCTCGATGTAGTATAGTGCATTCGATGCGAATTTGTAAGCTGCGTCGATCTGTGTTATCAGATTTGCGCTAGCTTAAAAATGCACCGAGATATCAACTGATATAAGTTCACACTTATATCCTCGATTTTCACCCTGAAGAATTAATTTTTTCGTTGAATAACATTGTCCATCGTCTTTGCCTTGAAAAATGGAATCTAAAAACATCTACTTCTTGCTAAATTATTTTGAAATTTTTCGAAAAAATTTTTGTCAAAATGTTTTTGGAAGCAATGTTGAGTGTACATGGAAACTCAACATACACTAATGCATCATTTTTCAAACGATCATAACTAATTTTTGTATTAAGCGTTTCTCAATGTAGTATAGTGCATTCGATGCGAATTTTTAAGCTGCGTCGATCTGTGTTATCAGATTTGCGCTAGCTTAAAAATGCACCGAGATATCAACTGATATAAGTTCACACTTATATCCTCGATTTTCACCCTGAAGAATTAATTTTTTCGTTGAATAACATTGTCCATCGTCTTTGCCTTGAAAAAAGGAATCTAAAAACATCTACTTTTTGCTAAATTATTTTGAAATTTTTGGAAAAAATTTTTGTCAAAATGTTTTTGGAAGCAATGTTGAGTGTACATGGAAACTCAACATACACTAATGCATCATTTTTCAAACGATCATAACTAATTTTTGTATCAAGCGTTTCTCGATGTAGTATAGTGCATTCGATGCGAATTTGTAAGCTGCGTCGATCTGTGTTATCAGATTTGCGCTAGCTTAAAAATGCACCGAGATATCAACTGATATAAGTTCACACTTATATCCTCGATTTTCACCCTGAAGAATTAATTTTTTCGTTGAATAACATTGTCCATCGTCTTTGCCTTGAAAAATGGAATCTAAAAACATCTACTTCTTGCTAAATTATTTTGAAATTTTTCGAAAAAATTTTTGTCAAAATGTTTTTGGAAGCAATGTTGAGTGTACATGGAAACTCAACATACACTAATGCATCATTTTTCAAACGATCATAACTAATTTTTGTATCAAGCGTTTCTCAATGTAGTATAGTGCATTCGATGCGGATTTTTAAGCTGCGTCAATCTGTGTTATCAGATTTGCGCTAGCTTAAAAATGCACCGAGATATCAACTGATATAAGTTCACACTTATATCCTCGATTTTCACCCTGAAGAATTAATTTTTTCGTTGAATAACATTGTCCATCGTCTTTGCCTTGAAAAAAGGAATCTAAAAACATCTACTTTTTGCTAAATTATTTTGAAATTTTTGGAAAAAATTTTTGTCAAAATGTTTTTGGAAGCAATGTTGAGTGTACATGGAAACTCAACATACACTAATGCATCATTTTTCAAACGATCATAACTAATTTTTGTATCAAGCGTTTCTCGATGTAGTATAGTGCATTCGATGCGAATTTGTAAGCTGCGTCGATTTGTGTTATCAGATTTGCGCTAGCTTAAAAATGCACCGAGATATCAACTGATATAAGTTCACACTTATATCCTCGATTTTCACCCTGAAGAATTAATTTTTTCGTTGAATAACATTGTCCATCGTCTTTGCCTTGAAAAATGGAATCTAAAAACATCTACTTCTTGCTAAATTATTTTGAAATTTTTCGAAAAAATTTTTGTCAAAATGTTTTTGGAAGCAATGTTGAGTGTACATGGAAACTCAACATACACTAATGCATCATTTTTCAAACGATCATAACTAATTTTTGTATCAAGCGTTTCTCAATGTAGTATAGTGCATTCGATGCGGATTTTTAAGCTGCGTCAATCTGTGTTATCAGATTTGCGCTAGCTTAAAAATGCACCGAGATATCAACTGATATAAGTTCACACTTATATCCTCGATTTTCACCCTGAAGAATTAATTTTTTCGTTGAATAACATTGTCCATTGTCTTTGCCTTAAAAAATGAAATCTAAAAACATCTACTTTTTGCTAAATTTTTTTGAAATTTTTCGAAAAAATTTTTGTCAAAATGTTTTTGGAAGCAATGTTGAGTGTACATGGAAACTCAACATACACTAATACATCATTTTTCAAACGATCATAACTAATTTTTGTATCAAGCGTTTCTTAATGTAGTATAGTGCATTCGATGCGGATTTTTAAGCTGCGTCGATCTGTGTTATCAGATTTGCGCTAGCTTAAAAATGCACCGAGATATCAACTGATATAAGTTCACACTTATATCCTCGATTTTCACCCTGAAGAATTAATTTTTTCGTTGAATAACATTGTCCATCGTCTTTGCCTTGAAAAAAGGAATCTAAAAACATCTACTTTTTGCTAAATTATATTGAAATTTTTCGAAAAAATTTTTGTCAAAATGTTTTTGGAAGCAATGTTGAGTGTACATGGAAACTCAACATACACTAATGCATCATTTTTCAAACGATCATAACTAATTTTTGTATCAAGCGTTTCTCGATGTAGTATAGTGCATTCGATGCGGATTTTTAAGCTGCGTCGATCTGTGTTATCAGATTTGCGCTAGCTTAAAAATGCACCGAGATATCAACTGATATAAGTTCACACTTATATCCTCGATTTTCACCCTGAAGAATTAATTTTTTCGTTGAATAACATTGTCCATCGTCTTTGCCTTGAAAAAAGGAATCTAAAAACATCTACTTTTTGCTAAATTATTTTGAAATTTTTGGAAAAAATTTTTGTCAAAATGTTTTTGGAAGCAATGTTGAGTGTACATGGAAACTCAACATACACTAATGCATCATTTTTCAAACGATCATAACTAATTTTTGTATCAAGCGTTTCTCGATGTAGTATAGTGCATTCGATGCGAATTTGTAAGCTGCGTCGATCTGTGTTATCAGATTTGCGCTAGCTTAAAAATGCACCGAGATATCAACTGATATAAGTTCACACTTATATCCTCGATTTTCACCCTGAAGAATTAATTTTTTCGTTGAATAACATTGTCCATCGTCTTTGCCTTGAAAAATGGAATCTAAAAACATCTACTTCTTGCTAAATTATTTTGAAATTTTTCGAAAAAATTTTTGTCAAAATGTTTTTGGAAGCAATGTTGAGTGTACATGGAAACTCAACATACACTAATGCATCATTTTTCAAACGATCATAACTAATTTTTGTATCAAGCGTTTCTCAATGTAGTATAGTGCATTCGATGCGGATTTTTAAGCTGCGTCAATCTGTGTTATCAGATTTGCGCTAACTTAAAAATGCACCGATATATCAACTGATATAAGTTCACACTTATATCCTCGATTTTCACCCTGAACAATTAATTTTTTCGTTGAATAACATTGTCCATCGTCTTTGCCTTGAAAAAAGGAATCTAAAAACATCTACTTTTTGCTAAATTATTTTGAAATTTTTGGAAAAAATTTTTGTCAAAATGTTTTTGGAAGCAATGTTGAGTGTACATGGAAACTCAACATACACTAATGCATCATTTTTCAAACGATCATAACTAATTTTTGTATTAAGCGTTTCTCAATGTAGTATAGTGCATTCGATGCGAATTTTTAAGCTGCGTCGATCTGTGTTATCAGATTTGCGCTAGCTTAAAAATGCACCGAGATATCAACTGATATAAGTTCACACTTATATCCTCGATTTTCACCCTGAAGAATTAATTTTTTCGTTGAATAACATTGTCCATCGTCTTTGCCTTGAAAAAAGGAATCTAAAAACATCTACTTTTTGCTAAATTATTTTGAAATTTTTGGAAAAAATTTTTGTCAAAATGTTTTTGGAAGCAATGTTGAGTGTACATGGAAACTCAACATACACTAATGCATCATTTTTCAAACGATCATAACTAATTTTTGTATCAAGCGTTTCTCGATGTAGTATAGTGCATTCGATGCGAATTTGTAAGCTGCGTCGATCTGTGTTATCAGATTTGCGCTAGCTTAAAAATGCACCGAGATATCAACTGATATAAGTTCACACTTATATCCTCGATTTTCACCCTGAAGAATTAATTTTTTCGTTGAATAACATTGTCCATTGTCTTTGCCTTAAAAAATGAAATCTAAAAACATCTACTTTTTGCTAAATTTTTTTGAAATTTTTCGAAAAAATTTTTGTCAAAATGTTTTTGGAAGCAATGTTGAGTGTACATGGAAACTCAACATACACTAATACATCATTTTTCAAACGATCATAACTAATTTTTGTATCAAGCGTTTCTTAATGTAGTATAGTGCATTCGATGCGGATTTTTAAGCTGCGTCAATCTGTGTTATCAGATTTGCGCTAACTTAAAAATGCACCGAGATATCAACTGATATAAGTTCACACTTATATCCTCGATTTTCACCCTGAACAATTATTTTTTTCGTTGAATAACATTGTCCATCGTCTTTGCCTTGAAAAAAGGAATCTAAAAACATCTACTTTTTGCTAAATTATTTTGAAATTTTTGGAAAAAATTTTTGTCAAAATGTTTTTGGAAGCAATGTTGAGTGTACATGGAAACTCAACATACACTAATGCATCATTTTTCAAACGATCATAACTAATTTTTGTATTAAGCGTTTCTCAATGTAGTATAGTGCATTCGATGCGAATTTTTAAGCTGCGTCGATCTGTGTTATCAGATTTGCGCTAGCTTAAAAATGCACCGAGATATCAACTGATATAAGTTCACACTTATATCCTCGATTTTCACCCTGAAGAATTAATTTTTTCGTTGAATAGCATTGTCCATCGTCTTTGCCTTGAAAAAAGGAATCTAAAAACATCTACTGTTTGCTAAATTATTTTGAAATTTTTCGAAAAAATTTTTGTCAAAATGTTTTTGGAAGCAATGTTGAGTGTACATGGAAACTCAACATACACTAATGCATCATTTTTCAAACGATCATAACTAATTTTTGTATCAAGCGTTTCTCGATGTAGTATAGTGCATTCGATGCGGATTTTTAAGCTGCGTCGATCTGTGTTATAAGATTTGCGCTAGCTTGAAAATGCACCGAGATATCAACTGATATAAGTTCACACTTATATCCTCGATTTTCACCCTGAAGAATTAATTTTTTCGTTGAATAACATTGTCCATCGTCTTTGCCTGGAAAAATGGAATCTAAAAACATCTACTTTTTGCTAAATTATTTTGAAATTTTTCGAAAAAATTTTTGTCAAAATGTTTTTGGAAGCAATGTTGAGTGTACATGGAAACTCAACATACACTAATGCATCATTTTTCAAACGATCATAACTAATTTTTGTATCAAGCGTTTCTCGATGTAGTATAGTGCATTCGATGCGAATTTGTAAGCTGCGTCGATCTGTGTTATCAGATTTGCGCTAGCTTAAAAATGCACCGAGATATCAACTGATATAAGTTCACACTTATATCCTCGATTTTCACCCTGAAGAATTAATTTTTTCGTTGAATAACATTGTCCATCGTCTTTGCCTTGAAAAATAGAATCTAAAAACATCTACTTCTTGCTAAATTATTTTGAAATTTTTCGAAAAAATTTTTGTCAAAATGTTTTTGGAAGCAATGTTGAGTGTACATGGAAACTCAACATACACTAATGCATCATTTTTCAAACGATCATAACTAATTTTTGTATCAAGCGTTTCTCAATGTAGTATAGTGCATTCGATGCGGATTTTTAAGCTGCGTCAATCTGTGTTATCAGATTTGCGCTAACTTAAAAATGCACCGAGATATCAACTGATATAAGTTCACACTTATATCCTCGATTTTCACCCTGAAGAATTAATTTTTTCGTTGAATAGCATTGTCCATCGTCTTTGCCTTGAAAAAAGGAATCTAAAAACATCTACTGTTTGCTAAATTATTTTGAAATTTTTCGAAAAAATTTTTGTCAAAATGTTTTTGGAAGCAATGTTGAGTGTACATGGAAACTCAACATACACTAATGCATCATTTTTCAAACGATCATAACTAATTTTTGTATCAAGCGTTTCTCGATGTAGTATAGTGCATTCGATGCGGATTTTTAAGCTGCGTCGATCTGTGTTATCAGATTTGCGCTAGCTTGAAAATGCACCGAGATATCAACTGATATAAGTTCACACTTATATCCTCGATTTTCACCCTGAAGAATTAATTTTTTCGTTGAATAACATTGTCCATCGTCTTTGCCTTGAAAAAAGGAATCTAAAAACATCTACTTTTTGCTAAATTATTTTGAAATTTTTGGAAAAAATTTTTGTCAAAATGTTTTTGGAAGCAATGTTGAGTGTACATGGAAACTCAACATACACTAATGCATCATTTTTCAAACGATCATAACTAATTTTTGTATCAAGCGTTTCTCGATGTAGTATAGTGCATTCGATGCGAATTTGTAAGCTGCGTCGATCTGTGTTATCAGATTTGCGCTAGCTTAAAAATGCACCGAGATATCAACTGATATAAGTTCACACTTATATCCTCGATTTTCACCCTGAAGAATTAATTTTTTCGTTGAATAACATTGTCCATCGTCTTTGCCTTGAAAAATGGAATCTAAAAACATCTACTTCTTGCTAAATTATTTTGAAATTTTTCGAAAAAATTTTTGTCAAAATGTTTTTGGAAGCAATGTTGAGTGTACATGGAAACTCAACATACACTAATGCATCATTTTTCAAACGATCATAACTAATTTTTGTATCAAGCGTTTTTCAATGTAGTATAGTGCATTCGATGCGGATTTTTAAGCTGCGTCAATCTGTGTTATCAGATTTGCGCTAACTTAAAAATGCACCGAGATATCAACTGATATAAGTTCACACTTATATCCTCGATTTTCACCCTGAACAATTGATTTTTTCGTTGAATAACATTGTCCATCGTCTTTGCCTTGAAAAAAGGAATCTAAAAACATCTACTTTTTGCTAAATTATTTTGAAATTTTTGGAAAAAATTTTTGTCAAAATGTTTTTGGAAGCAATGTTGAGTGTACATGGAAACTCAACATACACTAATGCATCATTTTTCAAACGATCATAACTAATTTTTGTATTAAGCGTTTCTCAATGTAGTATAGTGCATTCGATGCGAATTTTTAAGCTGCGTCGATCTGTGTTATCAGATTTGCGCTAGCTTAAAAATGCACCGAGATATCAACTGATATAAGTTCACACTTATATCCTCGATTTTCACCCTGAAGAATTAATTTTTTCGTTGAATAGCATTGTCCATCGTCTTTGCCTTGAAAAAAGGAATCTAAAAACATCTACTGTTTGCTAAATTATTTTGAAATTTTTCGAAAAAATTTTTGTCAAAATGTTTTTGGAAGCAATGTTGAGTGTACATGGAAACTCAACATACACTAATGCATCATTTTTCAAACGATCATAACTAATTTTTGTATCAAGCGTTTCTCGATGTAGTATAGTGCATTCGATGCGGATTTTTAAGCTGCGTCGATCTGTGTTATCAGATTTGCGCTAGCTTGAAAATGCACCGAGATATCAACTGATATAAGTTCACACTTATATCCTCGATTTTCACCCTGAAGAATTAATTTTTTCGTTGAATAACATTGTCCATCGTCTTTGCCTGGAAAAATGGAATCTAAAAACATCTACTTTTTGCTAAATTATTTTGAAATTTTTCGAAAAAATTTTTGTCAAAATGTTTTTGGAAGCAATGTTGAGTGTACATGGAAACTCAACATACACTAATGCATCATTTTTCAAACGATCATAACTAATTTTTGTATCAAGCGTTTCTCAATGTAGTATAGTGCATTCGATGCGGATTTTTAAGCTGCGTCAATCTGTGTTATCAGATTTGCGCTAACTTAAAAATGCACCGAGATATCAACTGATATAAGTTCACACTTATATCCTCGATTTTCACCCTGAACAATTAATTTTTTCGTTGAATAACATTGTCCATCGTCTTTGCCTTGAAAAATGGAATCTAAAAACATCTACTTTTTGCTAAATTATTTTGAAATTTTTCGAAAAAATTTTTGTCAAAATGTTTTTGGAAGCAATGTTGAGTGTACATGGAAACTCAACATACACTAATGCATCATTTTTCAAACGATCATAACTAATTTTTGTATCAAACGTTTCTCAATGTAGTATAGTGCACTCGATGCGGATTTTTAAGCTGCGTCGATCTGTGTTATCAGATTTGCGCTAGCTTAAAAATGCACCGAGATATCAACTGATATAAGTTCACACTTATATCCTCGATTTTCACCCTGAAGAATTAATTTTTTCGTTGAATAACATTGTCCATCGTCTTTGCCTTGAAAAAAGGAATCTAAAAACATCTACTTTTTGCTAAATTATTTTGAAATTTTTGGAAAAAATTTTTGTCAAAATGTTTTTGGAAGCAATGTTGAGTGTACATGGAAACTCAACATACACTAATGCATCATTTTTCAAACGATCATAACTAATTTTTGTATTAAGCGTTTCTCAATGTAGTATAGTGCATTCGATGCGAATTTTTAAGCTGCGTCGATCTGTGTTATCAGATTTGCGCTAGCTTAAAAATGCACCGAGATATCAACTGATATAAGTTCACACTTATATCCTCGATTTTCACCCTGAAGAATTAATTTTTTCGTTGAATAACATTGTCCATCGTCTTTGCCTTGAAAAAAGGAATCTAAAAACATCTACTTTTTGCTAAATTATTTTGAAATTTTTGGAAAAAATTTTTGTCAAAATGTTTTTGGAAGCAATGTTGAGTGCACATGGAAACTCAACATACACTAATGCATCATTTTTTAAACGATCATAACTAATTTTTGTATTAAGCGTTTCTCAATGTAGTATAGTGCATTCGATGCGGATTTTTAAGCTGCGTCGATTTGTCTTATCAGATTTGCGCTAGCTTAAAAATGCACCGAGATATCAACTGATATAAGTTCACACTTATATCCTCGATTTTCACCCTGAAGAATTGATTTTTTCGTTGAATAACATTGTCCATCGTCTTCGGCTTGAAAAAAGGAATCTGAAAACATCTACTTTTTGCTAAATTATTTTGAAATTTTTCGAAAAAATTTTTGTCAAAATGTTTTTGGAAGCAATGTTGAGTGTACATGGAAACTCAACATACACTTATGCATCATTTTTCGAACAATCATAACTAATTTTTGTATTAAGCTTTTCTCAATGTAGTATAGTGCATCCGATGCGGATTTTTAAGCTGCGTCGATCTGTTTTATCAGATTTGCGCTAGCTTAAAAATGCACCAAGATATCAACTGATATAAGTTCACACTTATATCCTCGATTTTCACCCTGAAGAATTAATTTTTTCGTTGAATAACATTGTCCATCGTCTTCGCCTTGAAAAAAGGAATCTAAAAACATCTACTTTTTGCTAAATTATTTTGAAATTTTTTGAAAAAATTTTTGTCAAAATGTTTTTGGAAGCAATGTTGAGTGTACATGGAAACTCAACATACACTTATGCATCATTTTTCGAACAATCATAACTAATTTTTGTATTAAGCGTTTCTCAATGTAGTATAGTGCATTCGATGCGGATTTTTAAGCTGGGTCGATCTGTGTTATCAGATTTGCGCTAGCTTAAAAATGCACCGAGATATCAACTGATATAAGTTCACACTTATATCCTCGATTTTCACCCTGAAGAATCAATTTTTTCGTTGAATAACGTTGTCCATCGTCTTCGCCTTGAAAAAAGGAATCTAAAAACATCTACTTTTTGCTAAATTATTTTGAAATTTTTCGAAAAAATTTTTGTCAAAATGTTTTTGGAAGCAATGTTGAGTGTACATGGAAACTCAACATACACTTATGCATCATTTTTCGAACAATCATAACTAATTTTTGTATTAAGCGTTTCTCAATGTAGTATAGTGCATCCGATGCGGATTTTTAAGCTGCGTCGATCTGTGTTATCAGATTTGCGCTAGCTTAAAAATGCACCGAGATATCAACTGATATAAGTTCACACTTATATCCTCGATTTTCACCCTGAAGAATTGATTTTTTCGTTGAATAACATTGTCCATCGTCTTCGCCTTGAAAAAAGGAATCTGAAAACATCTACTTTTTGCTAAATTATTTTGAAATTTTTCGAAAAAATTTTTGTCAAAATGTTTTTGGAAGCAATGTTGAGTGTACATGGAAACTCAACATACACTAATGCATCATTTTTCAAACGATCATAACTAATTTTTGTATTAAGCGTTTCTCAATGTAGTATAGTGCATTCGATGCGGATTTTTAAGCTGCGTCGATTTGTGTTATCAGATTTGCGCTAGCTTAAAAATGCACCGAGATATCAACTGATATAAGTTCACACTTATATCCTCGATTTTCACCCTGAAGAATTAATTTTTTCGTTGAATAACATTGTCCATCGTCTTCGCCTTGAAAAAAGGAATCTAAAAACATCTACTTTTTGCTAAATTATTTTGAAATTTTTCGAAAAAATTTTTGTCAAAATGTTTTTGGAAGCAATGTTGAGTGTACATGGAAACTTAACATACACTTATGCATCATTTTTCAAACGATCATAACTAATTTTTGTATTAAGCGTTTCTCAATGTAGTATAGTGCATTCGATGCGGATTTTTAAGCTGCGTCGATTTGTCTTATCAGATTTGCGCTAGCTTAAAAATGCACCGTGATATCAACTGATATATGTTCACACTTATATCCTCGATTTTCACCCTGAAGAATTAATTTTTTCGTTGAATAACATTGTCCATCGTCTTCGCCTTAAAAAAAGGAATCTAAAAACATCTACTTTTTGCTAAATTATTTTGAAATTTTTCGAAAAAATTTTTGTCAAAATGTTTTTGGAAGCAATGTTGAGTGTACATGGAAACTCAACATACACTTATGCATCATTTTTCGAACAATCATAACTAATTTTTGTATTAAGCGTTTCTCAATGTAGTATAGTGCATTCGATGCGGATTTTTAAGCTGGGTCGATCTGTGTTATCAGATTTGCGCTAGCTTAAAAATGCACCGAGATATCAACTGATATAAGTTCACACTTATATCCTCGATTTTCACCCTGAAGAATCAATTTTTTCGTTGAATAACGTTGTCCATCGTCTTCGCCTTGAAAAAAGGAATCTAAAAACATCTACTTTTTGCTAAATTATTTTGAAATTTTTCGAAAAAATTTTTGTCAAAATGTTTTTGGAAGCAATGTTGAGTGTACATGGAAACTCAACATACACTTATGCATCATTTTTCGAACAATCATAACTAATTTTTGTATTAAGCGTTTCTCAATGTAGTATAGTGCATCCGATGCGGATTTTTAAGCTGCGTCGATCTGTGTTATCAGATTTGCGCTAGCTTAAAAATGCACCGAGATATCAACTGATATAAGTTCACACTTATATCCTCGATTTTCACCCTGAAGAATTGATTTTTTCGTTGAATAACATTGTCCATCGTCTTCGCCTTGAAAAAAGGAATCTGAAAACATCTACTTTTTGCTAAATTATTTTGAAATTTTTCGAAAAAATTTTTGTCAAAATGTTTTTGGAAGCAATGTTGAGTGTACATGGAAACTCAACATACACTTATGCATCATTTTTCGAACAATCATAACTAATTTTTGTATTAAGCGTTTCTCAATGTAGTATAGTGCATTCGATGCGGATTTTTAAGCTGCGTCGATTTGTCTTATCAGATTTGCGCTAGCTTAAAAATGCACCGAGATATCAACTGATATAAGTTCACACTTATATCCTCGATTTTCACCCTGAAGAATCAATTTTTTCGTTGAATAACGTTGTCTATCGTCTTCGCCTTGAAAAAAGGAATCTAAAAACATCTACTTTTTGCTAAATTATTTTGAAATTTTTCGAAAAAATTTTTGTCAAAATGTTTTTGGAAGCAATGTTGAGTGTACATGGAAACTCAACATACACTTATGCATCATTTTTCGAACAATCATAACTAATTTTTGTATTAAGCGTTTCTCAATGTAGTATAGTGCATCCGATGCGGATTTTTAAGCTGCGTCGATTTGTGTTATCAGATTTGCGCTAGCTTAAAAATGCACCGAGATATCAACTGATATAAGTTCACACTTATATCCTCGATTTTCACCCTGAAGAATTAATTTTTTCGTTGAATAACATTGTCCATCGTCTTCGCCTTGAAAAAAGGAATCTGAAAACATCTACTTTTTGCTAAATTATTTTGAAATTTTTCGAAAAAATTTTTGTCAAAATGTTTTTGGAAGCAATGTTGAGTGTACATGGAAACTCAACATACACTAATGCATCATTTTTCAAACGATCATAACTAATTTTTGTATTAAGCGTTTCTCAATGTAGTATAGTGCATTCGATGCGGATTTTTAAGCTGCGTCGATTTGTCTTATCAGATTTGCGCTAGCTTAAAAATGCACCGAGATATCAACTGATATAAGTTCACACTTATATCCTCGATTTTCACCCTGAAGAATCAATTTTTTCGTTGAATAACGTTGTCCATCGTCTTCGCCTTGAAAAAAGGAATCTAAAAACATCTACTTTTTGCTAAATTATTTTGAAATTTTTCGAAAAAATTTTTGTCAAAATGTTTTTGGAAGCAATGTTGAGTGTACATGGAAACTCAACATACACTTATGCATCATTTTTCGAACAATCATAACTAATTTTTGTATTAAGCGTTTCTCAATGTAGTATAGTGCATTCGATGCGGATTTTTAAGCTGGGTCGATCTGTGTTATCAGATTTGCGCTAGCTTAAAAATGCACCGAGATATCAACTGATATAAGTTCACACTTATATCCTCGATTTTCACCCTGAAGAATCAATTTTTTCGTTGAATAACGTTGTCCATCGTCTTCGCCTTGAAAAAAGGAATCTAAAAACATCTACTTTTTGCTAAATTATTTTGAAATTTTTCGAAAAAATTTTTGTCAAAATGTTTTTGGAAGCAATGTTGAGTGTACATGGAAACTCAACATACACTTATGCATCATTTTTCGAACAATCATAACTAATTTTTGTATTAAGCGTTTCTCAATGTAGTATAGTGCATCCGATGCGGATTTTTAAGCTGCGTCGATCTGTGTTATCAGATTTGCGCTAGCTTAAAAATGCACCGAGATATCAACTGATATAAGTTCACACTTATATCCTCGATTTTCACCCTGAAGAATTGATTTTTTCGTTGAATAACATTGTCCATCGTCTTCGCCTTGAAAAAAGGAATCTGAAAACATCTACTTTTTGCTAAATTATTTTGAAATTTTTCGAAAAAATTTTTGTCAAAATGTTTTTGGAAGCAATGTTGAGTGTACATGGAAACTCAACATACACTTATGCATCATTTTTCGAACAATCATAACTAATTTTTGTATTAAGCGTTTCTCAATGTAGTATAGTGCATTCGATGCGGATTTTTAAGCTGCGTCGATTTGTCTTATCAGATTTGCGCTAGCTTAAAAATGCACCGAGATATCAACTGATATAAGTTCACACTTATATCCTCGATTTTCACCCTGAAGAATCAATTTTTTCGTTGAATAACGTTGTCCATCGTCTTCGCCTTGAAAAAAGGAATCTAAAAACATCTACTTTTTGCTAAATTATTTTGAAATTTTTCGAAAAAATTTTTGTCAAAATGTTTTTGGAAGCAATGTTGAGTGTACATGGAAACTCAACATACACTTATGCATCATTTTTCGAACAATCATAACTAATTTTTGTATTAAGCGTTTCTCAATGTAGTATAGTGCATCCGATGCGGATTTTTAAGCTGCGTCGATTTGTGTTATCAGATTTGCGCTAGCTTAAAAATGCACCGAGATATCAACTGATATAAGTTCACACTTATATCCTCGATTTTCACCCTGAAGAATTAATTTTTTCGTTGAATAACATTGTCCATCGTCTTCGCCTTGAAAAAAGGAATCTGAAAACATCTACTTTTTGCTAAATTATTTTGAAATTTTTCGAAAAAATTTTTGTCAAAATGTTTTTGGAAGCAATGTTGAGTGTACATGGAAACTCAACATACACTAATGCATCATTTTTCAAACGATCATAACTAATTTTTGTATTAAGCGTTTCTCAATGTAGTATAGTGCATTCGATGCGGATTTTTAAGCTGCGTCGATTGGTGTTATCAGATTTGCGCTAGCTTAAAAATGCACCGAGATATCAACTGATATAAGTTCACACTTATATCCTCGATTTTCACCCTGAAGAATTAATTTTTTCGTTGAATAACATTGTCCATCGTCTTTGCCTTGAAAAAAGGAATCTAAAAACATCTACTTTTTGCTAAATTATTTTGAAATTTTTCGAAAAAATTTTTGTCAAAATGTTTTTGGAAGCAATGTTGAGTGTACATGGAAACTCAACATACACTTATGCATCATTTTTCAAACGATCATAACTAATTTTTGTATTAAGCGTTTCTCAATGTAGTATAGTGCATTCGATGCGGATTTTTAAGCTGGGTCGATCTGTGTTATCAGATTTGCGCTAGCTTAAAAATGCACCGAGATATCAACTGATATAAGTTCACACTTATATCCTCGATTTTCACCCTGAAGAATTAATTTTTTCGTTGAATAACATTGTCCATCGTCTTCGCCTTGAAAAAAAGAATCTAAAAACATCTACTTTTTGCTAAATTATTTTGAAATTTTTCGAAAAAATTTTTGTCAAAATGTTTTTGGAAGCAATGTTGAGTGTACATGGAAACTCAACATACACTAATGCATCATTTTTCAAACGATCATAACTAATTTTTGTATTAAGCGTTTCTCAATGTAGTATAGTGCATTCGATGCGGATTTTTAAGCTGCGTCGATTTGTCTTATCAGATTTGCGCTAGCTTAAAAATGCACCGAGATATCAACTGATATATGTTCACACTTATAACCTCGATTTTCACCCTGAAGAATTAATTTTTTCGTTGAATAACATTGTCCATCGTCTTCGCCTTGAAAAAAGAAATCTAAAAACATCTACTTTTTGCTAAATTATTTTGAAATTTTTCGAAAAAATTTTTGTCAAAATGTTTTTGGAAGCAATGTTGAGTGTACATGGAAACTCAACATACACTTATGCATCATTTTTCAAACGATCATAACTAATTTTTGTATTAAGCGTTTCTCAATGTAGTATAGTGCATTCGATGCGGATTTTTAAGCTGCGTCGATTTGTCTTATCAGATTTGCGCTAGCTTAAAAATGCACCGAGATATCAACTGATATAAGTTCACACTTATATCCTCGATTTTCACCCTGAAGAATCAATTTTTTCGTTGAATAACGTTGTCCATCGTCTTCGCCTTGAAAAAAGGAATCTAAAAACATCTACTTTTTGCTAAATTATTTTGAAATTTTTCGAAAAAATTTTTGTCAAAATGTTTTTGGAAGCAATGTTGAGTGTACATGGAAACTCAACATACACTTATGCATCATTTTTCGAACAATCATAACTAATTTTTGTATTAAGCGTTTCTCAATGTAGTATAGTGCATCCGATGCGGATTTTTAAGCTGCGTCGATCTGTGTTATCAGATTTGCGCTAGCTTAAAAATGCACCGAGATATCAACTGATATAAGTTCACACTTATATCCTCGATTTTCACCCTGAAGAATTGATTTTTTCGTTGAATAACATTGTCCATCGTCTTCGCCTTGAAAAAAGGAATCTGAAAACATCTACTTTTTGCTAAATTATTTTGAAATTTTTCGAAAAAAGTTTTGTCAAAATGTTTTTGGAAGCAATGTTGAGTGTACATGGAAACTCAACATACACTAATGCATCATTTTTCAAACGATCATAACTAATTTTTGTATTAAGCGTTTCTCAATGTAGTATAGTGCATTCGATGCGGATTTTTAAGCTGCGTCGATTTGTGTTATCAGATTTGCGCTAGCTTAAAAATGCACCGAGATATCAACTGATATAAGTTCACACATATATCCTCGATTTTCACCCTGAAGAATTAATTTTTTCGTTGAATAACATTGTCCATCGTCTTTGCCTTGAAAAAAGGAATCTAAAAACATCTACTTTTTGCTAAATTATTTTGAAATTTTTCGAAAAAATTTTTGTCAAAATGTTTTTGGAAGCAATGTTGAGTGTACATGGAAACTCAACATACACTTATGCATCATTTTTCGAACAATCATAACTAATTTTTGTATTAAGCGTTTCTCAATGTAGTATAGTGCATCCGATGCGGATTTTTAAGCTGCGTCGATCTGTGTTATCAGATTTGCGCTAGCTTAAAAATGCACCGAGATATCAACTGATATAAGTTCACACTTATATCCTCGATTTTCACCCTGAAGAATTGATTTTTTCGTTGAATAACATTGTCCATCGTCTTCGCCTTGAAAAAAGGAATCTGAAAACATCTACTTTTTGCTAAATTATTTTGAAATTTTTCGAAAAAAGTTTTGTCAAAATGTTTTTGGAAGCAATGTTGAGTGTACATGGAAACTCAACATACACTAATGCATCATTTTTCAAACGATCATAACTAATTTTTGTATTAAGCGTTTCTCAATGTAGTATAGTGCATTCGATGCGGATTTTTAAGCTGCGTCGATTTGTGTTATCAGATTTGCGCTAGCTTAAAAATGCACCGAGATATCAACTGATATAAGTTCACACATATATCCTCGATTTTCACCCTGAAGAATTAATTTTTTCGTTGAATAACATTGTCCATCGTCTTTGCCTTGAAAAAAGGAATCTAAAAACATCTACTTTTTGCTAAATTATTTTGAAATTTTTGGAAAAAATTTTTGCCAAAATGTTTTTGGAAGCAATGTTGAGTGTACATGGAAACTCAACATACACTAATGCATCATTTTTCAAACGATCATAACTAATTTTTGTATTAAGCGTTTCTCAATGTAGTATAGTGCATTCGATGCGGATTTTTAAGCTGCGTCGATTTGTGTTATCAGATTTGCGCTAGCTTAAAAATGCACCGAGATATCAACTGATATAAGTTCACACTTATATCCTCGATTTTCACCCTGAAGAATTAATTTTTTCGTTGAATAACATTGTCCATCGTCTTCGCCTTGAAAAAAGGAATCTGAAAACATCTACTTTTTGCTAAATTATTTTGAAATTTTTCGAAAAAATTTTTGTCAAAATGTTTTTGGAAGCAATGTTGAGTGTACATGGAAACTCAACATACACTAATGCATCATTTTTCAAACGATCATAACTAATTTTTGTATTAAGCGTTTCTCAATGTAGTATAGTGCATTCGATGCGGATTTTTAAGCTGCGTCGATTTGTGTTATCAGATTTGCGCTAGCTTAAAAATGCACCGAGATATCAACTGATATAAGTTCACACTTATATCCTCGATTTTCACCCTGAAGAATTAATTTTTTCGTTGAATAACATTGTCCATCGTCTTCGCCTTGAAAAAAGGAATCTAAAAACATCTACTTTTTGCTAAATTATTTTGAAATTTTTCGAAAAAATTTTTGTCAAAATGTTTTTGGAAGCAATGTTGAGTGTACATGGAAACTCAACATACACTTATGCATCATTTTTCAAACGATCATAACTAATTCTTGTATTAAGCGTTTCTCAATGTAGTATAGTGCATTCGATGCGGATTTTTAAGCTGGGTCGATCTGTGTTATCAGATTTGCGCTAGCTTAAAAATGCACCGAGATATCAACTGATATAAGTTCACACTTATATCCTCGATTTTCACCCTGAAGAATTAATTTTTTCGTTGAATAACATTGTCCATCGTCTTCGCCTTGAAAAAAAGTATCTAAAAACATCTACTTTTTGCTAAATTATTTTGAAATTTTTCGAAAAAATTTTTGTCAAAATGTTTTTGGAAGCAATGTTGAGTGTACATGGAAACTCAACATACACTAATGCATCATTTTTCAAACGATCATAACTAATTTTTGTATTAAGCGTTTCTCAATGTAGTATAGTGCATTCGATGCGGATTTTTAAGCTGCGTCGATTTGTGTTATCAGATTTGCGCTAGCTTAAAAATGCACCGAGATATCAACTGATATAAGTTCACACTTATATCCTCGATTTTCACCCTGAAGAATTAATTTTTTCGTTGAATAACATTGTCCATCGTCTTCGCCTTGAAAAAAGAAATCTAAAAACATCTACTTTTTGCTAAATTATTTTGAAATTTTTCGAAAAAATTTTTGTCAAAATGTTTTTGGAAGCAATGTTGAGTGTACATGGAAACTCAACATACACTTATGCATCATTTTTCAAACGATCATAACTAATTTTTGTATTAAGCGTTTTTCAATGTAGTATAGTGCATTCGATGCGGATTTTTAAGCTGCGTCGATTTGTCTTATCAGATTTGCGCTAGCTTAAAAATGCACCGAGATATCAACTGATATAAGTTCACACTTATATCCTCGATTTTCACCCTGAAGAATTAATTTTTTCGTTGAATAACATTGTCCATCGTCTTCGCCTTGAAAAAAGAAATCTAAAAACATCTACTTTTTGCTAAATTATTTTGAAATTT
Organism: Auanema rhodensis; assembly: GCA_964057225.1. Taxonomy (NCBI): domain Eukaryota; kingdom Metazoa; phylum Nematoda; class Chromadorea; order Rhabditida; family Rhabditidae; genus Auanema; species Auanema rhodense. The sequence continues at coordinate 2,464,066 of OZ059895.1, forward strand.
TTCGAAAAAATTTTTGTCAAAATGTTTTTGGAAGCAATGTTGAGTGTACATGGAAACTCAACATACACTTATGCATCATTTTTCGAACAATCATAACTAATTTTTGTATTAAGCGTTTCTCAATGTAGTATAGTGCATTCGATGCGGATTTTTAAGCTGGGTCGATCTGTGTTATCAGATTTGCGCTAGCTTAAAAATGCACCGAGATATCAACTGATATAAGTTCACACTTATATCCTCGATTTTCACCCTGAAGAATTAATTTTTTCGTTGAATAACATTGTCCATCGTCTTCGCCTTGAAAAAAAGAATCTAAAAACATCTACTTTTTGCTAAATTATTTTGAAATTTTTCGAAAAAATTTTTGTCAAAATGTTTTTGGAAGCAATGTTGAGTGTACATGGAAACTCAACATACACTAATGCATCATTTTTCAAACGATCATAACTAATTTTTGTATTAAGCGTTTCTCAATGTAGTATAGTGCATTCGATGCGGATTTTTAAGCTGCGTCGATTTGTGTTATCAGATTTGCGCTAGCTTAAAAATGCACCGAGATATGAACTGATATAAGTTCACACTTATATCCTCGATTTTCACCCTGAAGAATTAATTTTTTCGTAGAATAACATTGTCCATCGTCTTTGCCTTGAAAAAAGGAATCTAAAAACATCTACTTTTTGCTAAATTATTTTGAAATTTTTCGAAAAAATTTTTGTCAAAATGTTTTTGGAAGCAATGTTGAGTGTACATGGAAACTCAACATACACTTATGCATCATTTTTCGAACAATCATAACTAATTTTTGTATTAAGCGTTTCTCAATGTAGTATAGTGCATTCGATGCGGATTTTTAAGCTGGGTCGATCTGTGTTATCAGATTTGCGCTAGCTTAAAAATGCACCGAGATATCAACTGATATAAGTTCACACTTATATCCTCGATTTTCACCCTGAAGAATTAATTTTTTCGTTGAATAACATTGTCCATCGTCTTCGCCTTGAAAAAAGGAATCTAAAAACATCTACTTTTTGCTAAATTATTTTGAAATTTTTCGAAAAAATTTTTGTCAAAATGTTTTTGGAAGCAATGTTGAGTGTACATGGAAACTCAACATACACTAATGCATCATTTTTCAAACGATCATAACTAATTTTTGTATTAAGCGTTTCTCAATGTAGTATAGTGCATTCGATGCGGATTTTTAAGCTGCGTCGATCTGTGTTATCAGATTTGCGCTAGCTGAAAAATGCACCGAGATATCAACTGATATAAGTTCACACTTATATCCTCGATTTTCACCATGAAGAAATAATTTTTTTGTTGAATAACATTGTCCATCGTCTTTGCCTTGAAAAATGGAATCTAAAAACATCTACTTTTTGCTAAATTATTTTGAAATTTTTCGAAAAAATTTTTGTCAAAATGTTTTTGGAAGCAATGTTGAGTGTACATGGAAACTCAACATACACTTATGCATCATTTTTCGAACAATCATAACTAATTTTTGTATTAAGCGTTTCTCAATGTAGTATAGTGCATTCGATGCGGATTTTTAAGCTGCGTCGATTTGTCTTATCAGATTTGCGCTAGCTTAAAAATGCACCGAGATATCAACTGATATATGTTCACACTTATATCCTCGATTTTCACCCTGAAGAATTAATTTTTTCGTTGAATAACATTGTCCATCGTCTTCGCCTTGAAAAAAAGAATCTAAAAACATCTACTTTTTGCTAAATTATTTTGAAATTTTTCGAAAAAATTTTTGTCAATATGTTTTTGGAAGCAATGTTGAGTGTACATGGAAACTCAACATACACTAATGCATCATTTTTCAAACGATCATAACTAATTTTTGTATTAAGCGTTTCTCAATGTAGTATAGTGCATTCGATGCGGATTTTTAAGCTGCGTCGATTTGTGTTATCAGATTTGCGCTAGCTTAAAAATGCACCGAGATATCAACTGATATAAGTTCACACTTATATCCTCGATTTTCACCCTGAAGAATTAAATTTTTCGTTGAATAACATTGTCCATCGTCTTCGCCTTGAAAAAAAGAATCTAAAAACAACTACTTTTTGCTAAATTATTTTGAAATTTTTCGAAAAAATTTTTGTCAAAATGTTTTTGGAAGCAATGTTGAGTGTACATGGAAACTCAACATACACTAATGCATCATTTTTCAAACCATCATAACTAATTTTTGTATTAAGCGTTTCTCAATGTAGTATAGTGCATTCGATGCGGATTTTTAAGCTGCGTCGATCTGTGTTATCAGATTTGCGCTAGCTTAAAAATGCACCGAGATATCAACTGATATAAGTTCACACTTATATCCTCGATTTTCACCCTGAAGAATTAATTTTTTCGTTGAATAACATTGTCCATCGTCTTCGCCTTGAAAAAAAGAATCTAAAAACATCTACTTTTTGCTAAATTATTTTGAAATTTTTCGAAAAAATTTTTGTCAAAATGTTTTTGGAAGCAATGTTGAGTGTACATGGAAACTCAACATACACTTATGCATCATTTTTCGAACAATCATAACTAATTTTTGTATTAAGCGTTTCTCAATGTAGTATAGTGCATTCGATGCGGATTTTTAAGCTGGGTCGATCTGTGTTATCAGATTTGCGCTAGCTTAAAAATGCACCGAGATATCAACTGATATAAGTTCACACTTATATCCTCGATTTTCACCCTGAAGAATTAATTTTTTCGTTGAATAACATTGTCCATCGTCTTCGCCTTGAAAAAAAGAATCTAAAAACATCTACTTTTTGCTAAATTATTTTGAAATTTTTCGAAAAAATTTTTGTCAAAATGTTTTTGGAAGCAATGTTGAGTGTACATGGAAACTCAACATACACTAATGCATCATTTTTCAAACGATCCTAACTAATTTTTGTATTAAGCGTTTCTCAATGTAGTATAGTGCATTCGATGCGGATTTTTAAGTTGCGTCGATTTGTGTTATCAGATTTGCGCTAGCTTAAAAATGCACCGAGATATGAACTGATATAAGTTCACACTTATATCCTCGATTTTCACCCTGAAGAATTAATTTTTTCGTAGAATAACATTGTCCATCGTCTTTGCCTTGAAAAAAGGAATCTAAAAACATCTACTTTTTGCTAAATTATTTTGAAATTTTTCGAAAAAATTTTTGTCAAAATGTTTTTGGAAGCAATGTTGAGTGTACATGGAAACTCAACATACACTTATGCATCATTTTTCGAACAATCATAACTAATTTTTGTATTAAGCGTTTCTCAATGTAGTATAGTGCATTCGATGCGGATTTTTAAGCTGGGTCGATCTGTGTTATCAGATTTGCGCTAGCTTAAAAATGCACCGAGATATCAACTGATATAAGTTCACACTTATATCCTCGATTTTCACCCTGAAGAATTAATTTTTTCGTTGAATAACATTGTCCATCGTCTTCGCCTTGAAAAAAGGAATCTAAAAACATCTACTTTTTGCTAAATTATTTTGAAATTTTTCGAAAAAATTTTTGTCAAAATGTTTTTGGAAGCAATGTTGAGTGTACATGGAAACTCAACATACACTAATGCATCATTTTTCAAACGATCATAACTAATTTTTGTATTAAGCGTTTCTCAATGTAGTATAGTGCATTCGATGCGGATTTTTAAGCTGCGTCGATCTGTGTTATCAGATTTGCGCTAGCTTAAAAATGCACCGAGATATCAACTGATATATGTTCACACTTATATCCTCGATTTTCACCCTGAAGAATTAATTTTTTCGTTGAATAACATTGTCCATCGTCTTCGCCTTGAAAAAAAGAATCTAAAAACATCTACTTTTTGCTAAATTATTTTGAAATTTTTCGAAAAAATTTTTGTCAATATGTTTTTGGAAGCAATGTTGAGTGTACATGGAAACTCAACATACACTAATGCATCATTTTTCAAACGATCATAACTAATTTTTGTATTAAGCGTTTCTCAATGTAGTATAGTGCATTCGATGCGGATTTTTAAGCTGCGTCGATTTGTGTTATCAGATTTGCGCTAGCTTAAAAATGCACCGAGATATCAACTGATATAAGTTCACACTTATATCCTCGATTTTCACCCTGAAGAATTAAATTTTTCGTTGAATAACATTGTCCATCGTCTTCGCCTTGAAAAAAAGAATCTAAAAACAACTACTTTTTGCTAAATTATTTTGAAATTTTTCGAAAAAATTTTTGTCAAAATGTTTTTGGAAGCAATGTTGAGTGTACATGGAAACTCAACATACACTAATGCATCATTTTTCAAACGATCATAACTAATTTTTGTATTAAGCGTTTCTCAATGTAGTATAGTGCATTCGATGCGGATTTTTAAGCTGCGTCGATCTGTGTTATCAGATTTGCGCTAGCTTAAAAATGCACCGAGATATCAACTGATATAAGTTCACACTTATATCCTCGATTTTCACCCTGAAGAATTAATTTTTTCGTTGAATAACATTGTCCATCGTCTTCGCCTTGAAAAAAAGAATCTAAAAACATCTACTTTTTGCTAAATTATTTTGAAATTTTTCGAAAAAATTTTTGTCAAAATGTTTTTGGAAGCAATGTTGAGTGTACATGGAAACTCAACATACACTTATGCATCATTTTTCGAACAATCATAACTAATTTTTGTATTAAGCGTTTCTCAATGTAGTATAGTGCATTCGATGCGGATTTTTAAGCTGGGTCGATCTGTGTTATCAGATTTGCGCTAGCTTAAAAATGCACCGAGATATCAACTGATATAAGTTCACACTTATATCCTCGATTTTCACCCTGAAGAATTAATTTTTTCGTTGAATAACATTGTCCATCGTCTTCGCCTTGAAAAAAAGAATCTAAAAACATCTACTTTTTGCTAAATTATTTTGAAATTTTTCGAAAAAATTTTTGTCAAAATGTTTTTGGAAGCAATGTTGAGTGTACATGGAAACTCAACATACACTAATGCATCATTTTTCAAACGATCATAACTAATTTTTGTATTAAGCGTTTCTCAATGTAGTATAGTGCATTCGATGCGGATTTTTAAGTTGCGTCGATTTGTGTTATCAGATTTGCGCTAGCTTAAAAATGCACCGAGATATGAACTGATATAAGTTCACACTTATATCCTCGATTTTCACCCTGAAGAATTAATTTTTTCGTAGAATAACATTGTCCATCGTCTTTGCCTTGAAAAAAGGAATCTAAAAACATCTACTTTTTGCTAAATTATTTTGAAATTTTTCGAAAAAATTTTTGTCAAAATGTTTTTGGAAGCAATGTTGAGTGTACATGGAAACTCAACATACACTTATGCATCATTTTTCGAACAATCATAACTAATTTTTGTATTAAGCGTTTCTCAATGTAGTATAGTGCATTCGATGCGGATTTTTAAGCTGGGTCGATCTGTGTTATCAGATTTGCGCTAGCTTAAAAATGCACCGAGATATCAACTGATATAAGTTCACACTTATATCCTCGATTTTCACCCTGAAGAATTAATTTTTTCGTTGAATAACATTGTCCATCGTCTTCGCCTTGAAAAAAAGAATCTAAAAACATCTACTTTTTGCTAAATTATTTTGAAATTTTTCGAAAAAATTTTTGTCAAAATGTTTTTGGAAGCAATGTTGAGTGTACATGGAAACTCAACATACACTTATGCATCATTTTTCGAACAATCATAACTAATTTTTGTATTAAGCGTTTCTCAATGTAGTATAGTGCATTCGATGCGGATTTTTAAGCTGGGTCGATCTGTGTTATCAGATTTGCGCTAGCTTAAAAATGCACCGAGATATCAACTGATATAAGTTCACACTTATATCCTCGATTTTCACCCTGAAGAATTAATTTTTTCGTTGAATAACATTGTCCATCGTCTTCGCCTTGAAAAAAAGAATCTAAAAACATCTACTTTTTGCTAAATTATTTTGAAATTTTTCGAAAAAATTTTTGTCAAAATGTTTTTGGAAGCAATGTTGAGTGTACATGGAAACTCAACATACACTAATGCATCATTTTTCAAACGATCATAACTAATTTTTGTATTAAGCGTTTCTCAATGTAGTATAGTGCATTCGATGCGGATTTTTAAGTTGCGTCGATTTGTGTTATCAGATTTGCGCTAGCTTAAAAATGCACCGAGATATGAACTGATATAAGTTCACACTTATATCCTCGATTTTCACCCTGAAGAATTAATTTTTTCGTAGAATAACATTGTCCATCGTCTTTGCCTTGAAAAAAGGAATCTAAAAACATCTACTTTTTGCTAAATTATTTTGAAATTTTTCGAAAAAATTTTTGTCAAAATGTTTTTGGAAGCAATGTTGAGTGTACATGGAAACTCAACATACACTTATGCATCATTTTTCGAACAATCATAACTAATTTTTGTATTAAGCGTTTCTCAATGTAGTATAGTGCATTCGATGCGGATTTTTAAGCTGGGTCGATCTGTGTTATCAGATTTGCGCTAGCTTAAAAATGCACCGAGATATCAACTGATATAAGTTCACACTTATATCCTCGATTTTCACCCTGAAGAATTAATTTTTTCGTTGAATAACATTGTCCATCGTCTTCGCCTTGAAAAAAGGAATCTAAAAACATCTACTTTTTGCTAAATTATTTTGAAATTTTTCGAAAAAATTTTTGTCAAAATGTTTTTGGAAGCAATGTTGAGTGTACATGGAAACTCAACATACACTAATGCATCATTTTTCAAACGATCATAACTAATTTTTGTATTAAGCGTTTCTCAATGTAGTATAGTGCATTCGATGCGGATTTTTAAGCTGCGTCGATCTGTGTTATCAGATTTGCGCTAGCTGAAAAATGCACCGAGATATCAACTGATATAAGTTCACACTTATATCCTCGATTTTCACCATGAAGAAATAATTTTTTTGTTGAATAACATTGTCCATCGTCTTTGCCTTGAAAAATGGAATCTAAAAACATCTACTTTTTGCTAAATTATTTTGAAATTTTTCGAAAAAATTTTTGTCAAAATGTTTTTGGAAGCAATGTTGAGTGTACATGGAAACTCAACATACACTTATGCATCATTTTTCGAACAATCATAACTAATTTTTGTATTAAGCGTTTCTCAATGTAGTATAGTGCATTCGATGCGGATTTTTAAGCTGCGTCGATTTGTCTTATCAGATTTGCGCTAGCTTAAAAATGCACCGAGATATCAACTGATATATGTTCACACTTATATCCTCGATTTTCACCCTGAAGAATTAATTTTTTCGTTGAATAACATTGTCCATCGTCTTCGCCTTGAAAAAAAGAATCTAAAAACATCTACTTTTTGCTAAATTATTTTGAAATTTTTCGAAAAAATTTTTGTCAAAATGTTTTTGGAAGCAATGTTGAGTGTACATGGAAACTCAACATACACTAATGCATCATTTTTCAAACGATCATAACTAATTTTTGTATTAAGCGTTTCTCAATGTAGTATAGTGCATTCGATGCGGATTTTTAAGCTGCGTCGATTTGTGTTATCAGATTTGCGCTAGCTTAAAAATGCACCGAGATATCAACTGATATAAGTTCACACTTATATCCTCGATTTTCACCCTGAAGAATTAAATTTTTCGTTGAATAACATTGTCCATCGTCTTCGCCTTGAAAAAAAGAATCTAAAAACAACTACTTTTTGCTAAATTATTTTGAAATTTTTCGAAAAAATTTTTGTCAAAATGTTTTTGGAAGCAATGTTGAGTGTACATGGAAACTCAACATACACTAATGCATCATTTTTCAAACCATCATAACTAATTTTTGTATTAAGCGTTTCTCAATGTAGTATAGTGCATTCGATGCGGATTTTTAAGCTGCGTCGATCTGTGTTATCAGATTTGCGCTAGCTTAAAAATGCACCGAGATATCAACTGATATAAGTTCACACTTATATCCTCGATTTTCACCCTGAAGAATTAATTTTTTCGTTGAATAACATTGTCCATCGTCTTCGCCTTGAAAAAAAGAATCTAAAAACATCTACTTTTTGCTAAATTATTTTGAAATTTTTCGAAAAAATTTTTGTCAAAATGTTTTTGGAAGCAATGTTGAGTGTACATGGAAACTCAACATACACTAATGCATCATTTTTCAAACGATCATAACTAATTTTTGTATTAAGCGTTTCTCAATGTAGTATAGTGCATTCGATGCGGATTTTTAAGCTGCGTCGATTTGTGTTATCAGATTTGCGCTAGCTTAAAAATGCACCGAGATATCAACTGATATAAGTTCACACTTATATCCTCGATTTTCACCCTGAAGAATTAATTTTTTCGTTGAATAACATTGTCCATCGTCTTCGCCTTGAAAAAAGGAATCTAAAAACATCTACTTTTTGCTAAATTATTTTGAAATTTTTCGAAAAAATTTTTGTCAAAATGTTTTTGGAAGCAATGTTGAGTGTACATGGAAACTCAACATACACTTATGCATCATTTTTCGAACAATCATAACTAATTTTTGTATTAAGCGTTTCTCAATGTAGTATAGTGCATTCGATGCGGATTTTTAAGCTGGGTCGATCTGTGTTATCAGATTTGCGCTAGCTTAAAAATGCACCGAGATATCAACTGATATAAGTTCACACTTATATCCTCGATTTTCACCCTGAAGAATTAATTTTTTCGTTGAATAACATTGTCCATCGTCTTCGCCTTGAAAAAAGGAATCTAAAAACATCTACTTTATGCTAAATTATTTTGAAATTTTTCGAAAAAATTTTTGTCAAAATGTTTTTGGAAGCAATGTTGAGTGTACATGGAAACTCAACATACACTAATGCATCATTTTTCAAACGATCATAACTAATTTTTGTATTAAGCGTTTCTCAATGTAGTATAGTGCATTCGATGCGGATTTTTAAGCTGCGTCGATCTGTGTTATCAGATTTGCGCTAGCTGAAAAATGCACCGAGATATCAACTGATATAAGTTCACACTTATATCCTCGATTTTCACCATGAAGAAATAATTTTTTTGTTGAATAACATTGTCCATCGTCTTTGCCTTGAAAAATGGAATCTAAAAACATCTACTTTTTGCTAAATTATTTTGAAATTTTTCGAAAAAATTTTTGTCAAAATGTTTTTGGAAGCAATGTTGAGTGTACATGGAAACTCAACATACACTTATGCATCATTTTTCGAACAATCATAACTAATTTTTGTATTAAGCGTTTCTCAATGTAGTATAGTGCATTCGATGCGGATTTTTAAGCTGCGTCGATTTGTCTTATCAGATTTGCGCTAGCTTAAAAATGCACCGAGATATCAACTGATATATGTTCACACTTATATCCTCGATTTTCACCCTGAAGAATTAATTTTTTCGTTGAATAACATTGTCCATCGTCTTCGCCTTGAAAAAAAGAATCTAAAAACATCTACTTTTTGCTAAATTATTTTGAAATTTTTCGAAAAAAGTTTTGTCAAAATGTTTTTGGAAGCAATGTTGAGTGTACATGGAAACTCAACATACACTAATGCATCATTTTTCAAACGATCATAACTAATTTTTGTATTAAGCGTTTCTCAATGTAGTATAGTGCATTCGATGCGGATTTTTAAGCTGCGTCGATCTGTGTTATCAGATTTGCGCTAGCTGAAAAATGCACCGAGATATCAACTGATATAAGTTCACACTTATATCCTCGATTTTCACCATGAAGAAATAATTTTTTTGTTGAATAACATTGTCCATCGTCTTTGCCTTGAAAAATGAAATCTAAAAACATCTACTTTTTGCTAAATTATTTTGAAATTTTTCGAAAAAATTTTTGTCAAAATGTTTTTGGAAGCAATGTTGAGTGTACATGGAAACTCAACATACACTTATGCATCATTTTTCGAACAATCATAACTAATTTTTGTATTAAGCGTTTCTCAATGTAGTATAGTGCATTCGATGCGGATTTTTAAGCTGCGTCGATTTGTCTTATCAGATTTGCGCTAGCTTAAAAATGCACCGAGATATCAACTGATATATGTTCACACTTATATCCTCGATTTTCACCCTGAAGAATTAATTTTTTCGTTGAATAACATTGTCCATCGTCTTCGCCTTGAAAAAAAGAATCTAAAAACATCTACTTTTTGCTAAATTATTTTGAAATTTTTCGAAAAAATTTTTGTCAAAATGTTTTTGGAAGCAATGTTGAGTGTACATGGAAACTCAACATACACTAATGCATCATTTTTCAAACGATCATAACTAATTTTTGTATTAAGCGTTTCTCAATGTAGTATAGTGCATTCGATGCGGATTTTTAAGCTGCGTCGATTTGTGTTATCAGATTTGCGCTAGCTTAAAAATGCACCGAGATATCAACTGATATAAGTTCACACTTATATCCTCGATTTTCACCCTGAAGAATTAAATTTTTCGTTGAATAACATTGTCCATCGTCTTCGCCTTGAAAAAAAGAATCTAAAAACAACTACTTTTTGCTAAATTATTTTGAAATTTTTCGAAAAAATTTTTGTCAAAATGTTTTTGGAAGCAATGTTGAGTGTACATGGAAACTCAACATACACTAATGCATCATTTTTCAAACCATCATAACTAATTTTTGTATTAAGCGTTTCTCAATGTAGTATAGTGCATTCGATGCAGATTTTTAAGCTGCGTCGATCTGTGTTATCAGATTTGCGCTAGCTTAAAAATGCACCGAGATATCAACTGATATAAGTTCACACTTATATCCTCGATTTTCACCCTGAAGAATTAATTTTTTCGTTGAATAGCATTGTCCATCGTCTTTGCCTTGAAAAAAGGAATCTAAAAACATCTACTTTTTGCTAAATTATTCTGAAATTTTTCGAAAAAATTTTTGTCAAAATGTTTTTGGAAGCAATGTTGAGTGTACATGGAAACTCAACATACACTAATGCATCATTTTTCAAACGATCATAACTAATTTTTGTATTAAGCGTTTCTCAATGTAGTATAGTGCATTCGATGCGGATTTTTAAGCTGCGTCGATCTGTGTTATCAGATTTGCGCTAGCTTAAAAATGCACCGAGATATCAACTGATATAAGTTCACACTTATATCCTCGATTTTCACCCTGAAGAATTAATTTTTTCGTTGAATAGCATTGTCCATCGTCTTTGCCTTGAAAAAAGAAATCTAAAAACATCTACTTTTTGCTAAATTATTCTGAAATTTTTCGAAAAAATTTTTGTCAAAATGTTTTTGGAAGCAATGTTGAGTGTACATGGAAACTCAACATACACTAATGCATCATTTTTCAAACGATCATAACTAATTTTTGTATCAAGCGTTTCTCAATGTAGTATAGTGCATTCGATGCGGATTTTTAAGCTGCGTCGATCTGTGTTATCAGATTTGCGCTAGCTTAAAAATGCACCGAGATATCAACTGATATAAGTTCACACATATATCCTCGATTTTCACCCTGAAGAATTAATTTTTTCGTTGAATAACATTGTCCATCGTCTTTGCCTTGAAAAATGGAATCTAAAAACATCTACTTTTTGCCAAATTATTTTGAAATTTTTCGAAAAAATTTTTGTCAAAATGTTTTTGGAAGCAATGTTGAGTGTACATGGAAACTCAACATACACTAATGCATCATTTTTCAAACGATCATAACTAATTTTTGTATCAAACGTTTCTCAATGTAGTATAGTGCATTCGATGCGGATTTTTAAGCTGCGTCGATCTGTGTTATCAGATTTGCGCTAGCTTAAAAATGCACCGAGATATCAACTGATATAAGTTCACACTTATATCCTCGATTTTCACCCTGAAGAATTAATTTTTTCGTTGAATAACATTGTCCATCGTCTTTGCCTTGAAAGAAGGAATCTAAAAACATCTACTTTTTGCTAAATTATTTTGAAATGTTTGGAAAAAATTTTTGTCAAAATGTTTTTGGAAGCAATGTTGAGTGTACATGGAAACTCAACATACACTAATGCATCATTTTTCAAACGATCATAACTAATTTTTGTATCAAGCGTTTCTCAATGTAGTATAGTGCATTCGATGCGAATTTTTAAGCTGCGTCGATCTGTGTTATCAGATTTGCGCTAGCTTAAAAATGCACCGAGATATCAACTGATATAAGTTCACACTTATATCCTCGATTTTCACCCTGAAGAATTAATTTTTTCGTTGAATAACATTGTCCATCGTCTTTGCCTTGAAAAAAGGAATCTAAAAACATCTACTTTTTGCTAAATTATTTTGAAATTTTTCGAAAAAATTTTTGTCAAAATGTTTTTGGAAGCAATGTTGAGTGTACATGGAAACTCAACATACACTAATGCATCATTTTTCAAACGATCATAACTAATTTTTGTATCAAGCGTTTCTCAATGTAGTATAGTGCATTCGATGCGGATTTTTAAGCTGCGTCGATCTGTGTTATCAGATTTGCGCTAGCTTAAAAATGCACCGAGATATCAACTGATATAAGTTCACACATATATCCTCGATTTTCACCCTGAAGAATTAATTTTTTCGTTGAATAACATTGTCCATCGTCTTTGCCTTGAAAAATGGAATCTAAAAACATCTACTTTTTGCTAAATTATCTTGAAATTTTTCGAAAAAATTTTTGTCAAAATGTTTTTGGAAGCAATGTTGAGTGTACATGGAAACTCAACATACACTAATGCATCATTTTTCAAACGATCATAACTAATTTTTTTATCAAACGTTTCTCAATGTAGTATAGTGCATTCGATGCGGATTTTTAAGCTGCGTCGATCTGTGTTATCAGATTTGCGCTAGCTTAAAAATGCACCGAGATATCAACTGATATAAGTTCACACTTATATCCTCGATTTTCACCCTGAAGAATTAATTTTTTCGTTGAATAACATTGTCCATCGTCTTTGCCTTGAAAAAAGGAATCTAAAAACATCTACTTTTTGCTAAATTATTTTGAAATGTTTGGAAAAAATTTTTGTCAAAATGTTTTTGGAAGCAATGTTGAGTGTACATGGAAACTCAACATACACTAATGCATCATTTTTCAAACGATCATAACTAATTTTTGTATTAAGCGTTTCTCAATGTAGTATAGTGCATTCGATGCGAATTTTTAAGCTGCGTCGATCTGTGTTATCAGATTTGCGCTAGCTTAAAAATGCACCGAGATATCAACTGATATAAGTTCACACTTATATCCTCGATTTTCACCCTGAAGAATTAATTTTTTCGTTGAATAACATTGTCCATCGTCTTTGCCTTGAAAAAAGGAATCTAAAAACATCTACTTTTTGCTAAATTATTTTGAAATTTTTGGAAAAAATTTTTGTCAAAATGTTTTTGGAAGCAATGTTGAGTGTACATGGAAACTCAACATACACTAATGCATCATTTTTCAAACGATCATAACTAATTTTTGTATTAAGCGTTTCTCAATGTAGTATAGTGCATTCGATGCGAATTTTTAAGCTGCGTCGATCTGTGTTATCAGATTTGCGCTAGCTTAAAAATGCACCGAGATATCAACTGATATAAGTTCACACTTATATCCTCGATTTTCACCCTGAAGAATTAATTTTTTCGTTGAATAACATTGTCCATCGTCTTTGCCTTGAAAAAAGGAATCTAAAAACATCTACTTTTTGCTAAATTATTTTGAAATTTTTGGAAAAAATTTTTGTCAAAATGTTTTTGGAAGCAATGTTGAGTGTACATGGAAACTCAACATACACTAATGCATCATTTTTCAAACGATCACAACTAATTTTTGTATCAAGCGTTTCTCAATGTAGTATAGTGCATTCGATGCGGATTTTTAAGCTGCGTCGATCTGTGTTATCAGATTTGCGCTAGCTTAAAAATGCACCGAGATATCAACTGATATAAGTTCACACATATATCCTCGATTTTCACCCTGAAGAATTAATTTTTTCGTTGAATAACATTGTCCATCGTCTTTGCCTTAAAAAATGGAATCTAAAAACATCTACTTTTTGCTAAATTATCTTGAAATTTTTCGAAAAAATTTTTGTCAAAATGTTTTTGGAAGCAATGTTGAGTGTACATGGAAACTCAACATACACTAATGCATCATTTTTCAAACGATCATAACTAATTTTTGTATCAAGCGTTTCTCAATGTAGTATAGTGCATTCGATGCGGATTTTTAAGCTGCGTCGATCTGTGTTATCAGATTTGCGCTAGCTTAAAAATGCACCGAGATATCAACTGATATAAGTTCACACATATATCCTCGATTTTCACCCTGAAGAATTAATTTTTTCGTTGAATAACATTGTCCATCGTCTTTGCCTTGAAAAATGGAATCTAAAAACATCTACTTTTTGCTAAATTATTTTGAAATTTTTCGAAAAAATTTTTGTCAAAATGTTTTTGGAAGCAATGTTGAGTGTACATGGAAACTCAACATACACTAATGCATCATTTTTCAAACGATCATAACTAATTTTTGTATCAAACGTTTCTCAATGTAGTATAGTGCATTCGATGCGGATTTTTAAGCTGCGTCGATCTGTGTTATCAGATTTGCGCTAGCTTAAAAATGCACCGAGATATCAACTGATATAAGTTCACACTTATATCCTCGATTTTCACCCTGAAGAATTAATTTTTTCGTTGAATAACATTGTCCATCGTCTTTGCCTTGAAAAAAGGAATCTAAAAACATCTACTTTTTGCTAAATTATTTTGAAATGTTTGGAAAAAATTTTTGTCAAAATGTTTTTGGAAGCAATGTTGAGTGTACATGGAAACTCAACATACACTAATGCATCATTTTTCAAACGATCATAACTAATTTTTGTATTAAGCGTTTCTCAATGTAGTATAGTGCATTCGATGCGAATTTTTAAGCTGCGTCGATCTGTGTTATCAGATTTGCGCTAGCTTAAAAATGCACCGAGATATCAACTGATATAAGTTCACACTTATATCCTCGATTTTCACCCTGAAGAATTAATTTTTTCGTTGAATAACATTGTCCATCGTCTTTGCCTTGAAAAAAGGAATCTAAAAACATCTACTTTTTGCTAAATTATTTTGAAATTTTTGGAAAAAATTTTTGTCAAAATGTTTTTGGAAGCAATGTTGAGTGTACATGGAAACTCAACATACACTAATGCATCATTTTTCAAACGATCATAACTAATTTTTGTATCAAGCGTTTCTCAATGTAGTATAGTGCATTCGATGCGGATTTTTAAGCTGCGTCGATCTGTGTTATCAGATTTGCGCTAGCTTAAAAATGCACCGAGATATCAACTGATATAAGTTCACACTTATATCCTCGATTTTCACCCTGAAGAATTAATTTTTTCGTTGAATAACATTGTCCATTGTCTTTGCCTTGAAAAATGGAATCTAAAAACATCTACTTTTTGCTAAATTATCTTGAAATTTTTCGAAAAAATTTTTGTCAAAATGTTTTTGGAAGCAATGTTGAGTGTACATGGAAACTCAACATACACTAATGCATCATTTTTCAAACGATCATAACTAATTTTTGTATCAAACGTTTCTTAATGTAGTATAGTGCATTCGATGCGGATTTTTAAGCTGCGTCGATCTGTGTTATCAGATTTGCGCTAGCTTAAAAATGCACCGAGATATCAACTGATATAAGTTCACACTTATATCCTCGATTTTCACCCTGAAGAATTAATTTTTTCGTTGAATAACATTGTCCATCGTCTTTGCCTTGAAAAATGGAATCTAAAAACATCTACTTTTTGCTAAATTATCTTGAAATTTTTCGAAAAAATTTTTGTCAAAATGTTTTTGGAAGCAATGTTGAGTGTACATGGAAACTCAACATACACTAATGCATCATTTTTCAAACGATCATAACTAATTTTTGTATCAAACGTTTCTCAATGTAGTATAGTGCATTCGATGCGGATTTTTAAGCTGCGTCGATCTGTGTTATCAGATTTGCGCTAGCTTAAAAATGCACCGAGATATCAACTGATATAAGTTCACACTTATATCCTCGATTTTCACCCTGAAGAATTAATTTTTTCGTTGAATAACATTGTCCATCGTCTTTGCCTTGAAAAAAGGAATCTAAAAACATCTACTTTTTGCTAAATTATTTTGAAATGTTTGGAAAAAATTTTTGTCAAAATGTTTTTGGAAGCAATGTTGAGTGTACATGGAAACTCAACATACACTAATGCATCATTTTTCAAACGATCATAACTAATTTTTGTATTAAGCGTTTCTCAATGTAGTATAGTGCATTCGATGCGAATTTTTAAGCTGCGTCGATCTGTGTTATCAGATTTGCGCTAGCTTAAAAATGCACCGAGATATCAACTGATATAAGTTCACACTTATATCCTCGATTTTCACCCTGAAGAATTAATTTTTTCGTTGAATAACATTGTCCATCGTCTTTGCCTTGAAAAAAGGAATCTAAAAACATCTACTTTTTGCTAAATTATTTTGAAATTTTTGGAAAAAATTTTTGTCAAGATGTTTTTGGAAGCAATGTTGAGTGTACATGGAAACTCAACATACACTAATGCATCATTTTTCAAACGATCATAACTAATTTTTGTATTAAGCGTTTCTCAATGTAGTATAGTGCATTCGATGCGAATTTTTAAGCTGCGTCGATCTGTGTTATCAGATTTGCGCTAGCTTAAAAATGCACCGAGATATCAACTGATATAAGTTCACACTTATATCCTCGATTTTCACCCTGAAGAATTAATTTTTTCGTTGAATAACATTGTCCATCGTCTTTGCCTTGAAAAAAGGAATCTAAAAACATCTACTTTTTGCTAAATTATTTTGAAATTTTTGGAAAAAATTTTTGTCAAAATGTTTTTGGAAGCAATGTTGAGTGTACATGGAAACTCAACATACACTAATGCATCATTTTTCAAACGATCATAACTAATTTTTGTATCAAGCGTTTCTCAATGTAGTATAGTGCATTCGATGCGGATTTTTAAGCTGCGTCGATCTGTGTTATCAGATTTGCGCTAGCTTAAAAATGCACCGAGATATCAACTGATATAAGTTCACACTTATATCCTCGATTTTCACCCTGAAGAATTAATTTTTTCGTTGAATAACATTGTCCATCGTCTTTGCCTTGAAAAATGGAATCTAAAAACATCTACTTTTTGCTAAATTATCTTGAAATTTTTCGAAAAAATTTTTGTCAAAATGTTTTTGGAAGCAATGTTGAGTGTACATGGAAACTCAACATACACTAATGCATCATTTTTCAAACGATCATAACTAATTTTTGTATCAAACGTTTCTCAATGTAGTATAGTGCATTCGATGCGGATTTTTAAGCTGCGTCGATCTGTGTTATCAGATTTGCGCTAGCTTAAAAATGCACCGAGATATCAACTGATATAAGTTCACACTTATATCCTCGATTTTCACCCTGAAGAATTAATTTTTTCGTTGAATAACATTGTCCATCGTCTTTGCCTTGAAAAAAGGAATCTAAAAACATCTACTTTTTGCTAAATTATTTTGAAATGTTTGGAAAAAATTTTTGTCAAAATGTTTTTGGAAGCAATGTTGAGTGTACATGGAAACTCAACATACACTAATGCATCATTTTTCAAACGATCATAACTAATTTTTGTATTAAGCGTTTCTCAATGTAGTATAGTGCATTCGATGCGAATTTTTAAGCTGCGTCGATCTGTGTTATCAGATTTGCGCTAGCTTAAAAATGCACCGAGATATCAACTGATATAAGTTCACACTTATATCCTCGATTTTCACCCTGAAGAATTAATTTTTTCGTTGAATAACATTGTCCATCGTCTTTGCCTTGAAAAAAGGAATCTAAAAACATCTACTTTTTGCTAAATTATTTTGAAATTTTTGGAAAAAATTTTTGTCAAGATGTTTTTGGAAGCAATGTTGAGTGTACATGGAAACTCAACATACACTAATGCATCATTTTTCAAACGATCATAACTAATTTTTGTATTAAGCGTTTCTCAATGTAGTATAGTGCATTCGATGCGAATTTTTAAGCTGCGTCGATCTGTGTTATCAGATTTGCGCTAGCTTAAAAATGCACCGAGATATCAACTGATATAAGTTCACACTTATATCCTCGATTTTCACCCTGAAGAATTAATTTTTTCGTTGAATAACATTGTCCATCGTCTTTGCCTTGAAAAAAGGAATCTAAAAACATCTACTTTTTGCTAAATTATTTTGAAATTTTTGGAAAAAATTTTTGTCAAAATGTTTTTGGAAGCAATGTTGAGTGTACATGGAAACTCAACATACACTAATGCATCATTTTTCAAACGATCATAACTAATTTTTGTATCAAGCGTTTCTCAATGTAGTATAGTGCATTCGATGCGGATTTTTAAGCTGCGTCGATCTGTGTTATCAGATTTGCGCTAGCTTAAAAATGCACCGAGATATCAACTGATATAAGTTCACACATATATCCTCGATTTTCACCCTGAAGAATTAATTTTTTCGTTGAATAACATTGTCCATCGTCTTTGCCTTGAAAAATGGAATCTAAAAACATCTACTTTTTGCTAAATTATCTTGAAATTTTTCGAAAAAATTTTTGTCAAAATGTTTTTGGAAGCAATGTTGAGTGTACATGGAAACTCAACATACACTAATGCATCATTTTTCAAACGATCATAACTAATTTTTGTATCAAACGTTTCTCAATGTAGTATAGTGCATTCGATGCGGATTTTTAAGCTGCGTCGATCTGTGTTATCAGATTTGCGCTAGCTTAAAAATGCACCGAGATATCAACTGATATAAGTTCACACTTATATCCTCGATTTTCACCCTGAAGAATTAATTTTTTCGTTGAATAACATTGTCCATCGTCTTTGCCTTGAAAAAAGGAATCTAAAAACATCTACTTTTTGCTAAATTATTTTGAAATGTTTGGAAAAAATTTTTGTCAAAATGTTTTTGGAAGCAATGTTGAGTGTACATGGAAACTCAACATACACTAATGCATCATTTTTCAAACGATCATAACTAATTTTTGTATTAAGCGTTTCTCAATGTAGTATAGTGCATTCGATGCGAATTTTTAAGCTGCGTCGATCAGTGTTATCAGATTTGCGCTAGCTTAAAAATGCACCGAGATATCAACTGATATAAGTTCACACTTATATCCTCGATTTTCACCCTGAAGAATTAATTTTTTCGTTGAATAACATTGTCCATCGTCTTTGCCTTGAAAAAAGGAATCTAAAAACATCTACTTTTTGCTAAATTATTTTGAAATTTTTGGAAAAAATTTTTGTCAAAATGTTTTTGGAAGCAATGTTGAGTGTACATGGAAACTCAACATACACTAATGCATCATTTTTCAAACGATCATAACTAATTTTTGTATCAAGCGTTTCTCAATGTAGTATAGTGCATTCGATGCGGATTTTTAAGCTGCGTCGATCTGTGTTATCAGATTTGCGCTAGCTTAAAAATGCACCGAGATATCAACTGATATAAGTTCACACATATATCCTCGATTTTCACCCTGAAGAATTAATTTTTTCGTTGAATAACATTGTCCATCGTCTTTGCCTTGAAAAATGGAATCTAAAAACATCTACTTTTTGCTAAATTATCTTGAAATTTTTCGAAAAAATTTTTGTCAAAATGTTTTTGGAAGCAATGTTGAGTGTACATGGAAACTCAACATACACTAATGCATCATTTTTCAAACGATCATAACTAATTTTTGTATCAAACGTTTCTCAATGTAGTATAGTGCATTCGATGCGGATTTTTAAGCTGCGTCGATCTGTGTTATCAGATTTGCGCTAGCTTAAAAATGCACCGAGATATCAACTGATATAAGTTCACACTTATATCCTCGATTTTCACCCTGAAGAATTAATTTTTTCGTTGAATAACATTGTCCATCGTCTTTGCCTTAAAAAAAGGAATCTAAAAACATCTACTTTTTGCTAAATTATTTTGAAATGTTTGGAAAAAATTTTTGTCAAAATGTT
This sequence comes from Auanema rhodensis, assembly GCA_964057225.1. NCBI lineage: Eukaryota > Metazoa > Nematoda > Chromadorea > Rhabditida > Rhabditidae > Auanema > Auanema rhodense. Next base: position 2,484,099 of record OZ059895.1, read on the forward strand.
TTTGGAAGCAATGTTGAGTGTACATGGAAACTCAACATACACTAATGCATCATTTTTCAAACGATCATAACTAATTTTTGTATTAAGCGTTTCTCAATGTAGTATAGTGCATTCGATGCGAATTTTTAAGCTGCGTCGATCTGTGTTATCAGATTTGCGCTAGCTTAAAAATGCACCGAGATATCAACTGATATAAGTTCACACTTATATCCTCGATTTTCACCCTGAAGAATTAATTTTTTCGTTGAATAACATTGTCCATCGTCTTTGCCTTGAAAAAAGGAATCTAAAAACATCTACTTTTTGCTAAATTATTTTGAAATTTTTGGAAAAAATTTTTGTCAAGATGTTTTTGGAAGCAATGTTGAGTGTACATGGAAACTCAACATACACTAATGCATCATTTTTCAAACGATCATAACTAATTTTTGTATTAAGCGTTTCTCAATGTAGTATAGTGCATTCGATGCGAATTTTTAAGCTGCGTCGATCTGTGTTATCAGATTTGCGCTAGCTTAAAAATGCACCGAGATATCAACTGATATAAGTTCACACTTATATCCTCGATTTTCACCCTGAAGAATTAATTTTTTCGTTGAATAACATTGTCCATCGTCTTTGCCTTGAAAAAAGGAATCTAAAAACATCTACTTTTTGCTAAATTATTTTGAAATTTTTGGAAAAAATTTTTGTCAAAATGTTTTTGGAAGCAATGTTGAGTGTACATGGAAACTCAACATACACTAATGCATCATTTTTCAAACGATCATAACTAATTTTTGTATCAAGCGTTTCTCAATGTAGTATAGTGCATTCGATGCGGATTTTTAAGCTGCGTCGATCTGTGTTATCAGATTTGCGCTAGCTTAAAAATGCACCGAGATATCAACTGATATAAGTTCACACATATATCCTCGATTTTCACCCTGAAGAATTAATTTTTTCGTTGAATAACATTGTCCATCGTCTTTGCCTTGAAAAATGGAATCTAAAAACATCTACTTTTTGCTAAATTATCTTGAAATTTTTCGAAAAAATTTTTGTCAAAATGTTTTTGGAAGCAATGTTGAGTGTACATGGAAACTCAACATACACTAATGCATCATTTTTCAAACGATCATAACTAATTTTTGTATCAAACGTTTCTCAATGTAGTATAGTGCATTCGATGCGGATTTTTAAGCTGCGTCGATCTGTGTTATCAGATTTGCGCTAGCTTAAAAATGCACCGAGATATCAACTGATATAAGTTCACACTTATATCCTCGATTTTCACCCTGAAGAATTAATTTTTTCGTTGAATAACATTGTCCATCGTCTTTGCCTTAAAAAAAGGAATCTAAAAACATCTACTTTTTGCTAAATTATTTTGAAATGTTTGGAAAAAATTTTTGTCAAAATGTTTTTGGAAGCAATGTTGAGTGTACATGGAAACTCAACATACACTAATGCATCATTTTTCAAACGATCATAACTAATTTTTGTATTAAGCGTTTCTCAATGTAGTATAGTGCATTCGATGCGAATTTTTAAGCTGCGTCGATCTGTGTTATCAGATTTGCGCTAGCTTAAAAATGCACCGAGATATCAACTGATATAAGTTCACACTTATATCCTCGATTTTCACCCTGAAGAATTAATTTTTTCGTTGAATAACATTGTCCATCGTCTTTGCCTTGAAAAAAGGAATCTAAAAACATCTACTTTTTGCTAAATTATTTTGAAATTTTTGGAAAAAATTTTTGTCAAGATGTTTTTGGAAGCAATGTTGAGTGTACATGGAAACTCAACATACACTAATGCATCATTTTTCAAACGATCATAACTAATTTTTGTATTAAGCGTTTCTCAATGTAGTATAGTGCATTCGATGCGAATTTTTAAGCTGCGTCGATCTGTGTTATCAGATTTGCGCTAGCTTAAAAATGCACCGAGATATCAACTGATATAAGTTCACACTTATATCCTCGATTTTCACCCTGAAGAATTAATTTTTTCGTTGAATAACATTGTCCATCGTCTTTGCCTTGAAAAAAGGAATCTAAAAACATCTACTTTTTGCTAAATTATTTTGAAATTTTTGGAAAAAATTTTTGTCAAGATGTTTTTGGAAGCAATGTTGAGTGTACATGGAAACTCAACATACACTAATGCATCATTTTTCAAACGATCATAACTAATTTTTGTATTAAGCGTTTCTCAATGTAGTATAGTGCATTCGATGCGAATTTTTAAGCTGCGTCGATCTGTGTTATCAGATTTGCGCTAGCTTAAAAATGCACCGAGATATCAACTGATATAAGTTCACACTTATATCCTCGATTTTCACCCTGAAGAATTAATTTTTTCGTTGAATAACATTGTCCATCGTCTTTGCCTTGAAAAAAGGAATCTAAAAACATCTACTTTTTGCTAAATTATTTTGAAATTTTTGGAAAAAATTTTTGTCAAAATGTTTTTGGAAGCAATGTTGAGTGTACATGGAAACTCAACATACACTAATGCATCATTTTTCAAACGATCATAACTAATTTTTGTATCAAGCGTTTCTCAATGTAGTATAGTGCATTCGATGCGGATTTTTAAGCTGCGTCGATCTGTGTTATCAGATTTGCGCTAGCTTAAAAATGCACCGAGATATCAACTGATATAAGTTCACACATATATCCTCGATTTTCACCCTGAAGAATTAATTTTTTCGTTGAATAACATTGTCCATCGTCTTTGCCTTGAAAAATGGAATCTAAAAACATCTACTTTTTGCTAAATTATCTTGAAATTTTTCGAAAAAATTTTTGTCAAAATGTTTTTGGAAGCAATGTTGAGTGTACATGGAAACTCAACATACACTAATGCATCATTTTTCAAACGATCATAACTAATTTTTGTATCAAACGTTTCTCAATGTAGTATAGTGCATTCGATGCGGATTTTTAAGCTGCGTCGATCTGTGTTATCAGATTTGCGCTAGCTTAAAAATGCACCGAGATATCAACTGATATAAGTTCACACTTATATCCTCGATTTTCACCCTGAAGAATTAATTTTTTCGTTGAATAACATTGTCCATCGTCTTTGCCTTGAAAAAAGGAATCTAAAAACATCTACTTTTTGCTAAATTATTTTGAAATGTTTGGAAAAAATTTTTGTCAAAATGTTTTTGGAAGCAATGTTGAGTGTACATGGAAACTCAACATACACTAATGCATCATTTTTCAAACGATCATAACTAATTTTTGTATTAAGCGTTTCTCAATGTAGTATAGTGCATTCGATGCGAATTTTTAAGCTGCGTCGATCAGTGTTATCAGATTTGCGCTAGCTTAAAAATGCACCGAGATATCAACTGATATAAGTTCACACTTATATCCTCGATTTTCACCCTGAAGAATTAATTTTTTCGTTGAATAACATTGTCCATCGTCTTTGCCTTGAAAAAAGGAATCTAAAAACATCTACTTTTTGCTAAATTATTTTGAAATTTTTGGAAAAAATTTTTGTCAAAATGTTTTTGGAAGCAATGTTGAGTGTACATGGAAACTCAACATACACTAATGCATCATTTTTCAAACGATCATAACTAATTTTTGTATCAAGCGTTTCTCAATGTAGTATAGTGCATTCGATGCGGATTTTTAAGCTGCGTCGATCTGTGTTATCAGATTTGCGCTAGCTTAAAAATGCACCGAGATATCAACTGATATAAGTTCACACATATATCCTCGATTTTCACCCTGAAGAATTAATTTTTTCGTTGAATAACATTGTCCATCGTCTTTGCCTTGAAAAATGGAATCTAAAAACATCTACTTTTTGCTAAATTATCTTGAAATTTTTCGAAAAAATTTTTGTCAAAATGTTTTTGGAAGCAATGTTGAGTGTACATGGAAACTCAACATACACTAATGCATCATTTTTCAAACGATCATAACTAATTTTTGTATCAAACGTTTCTCAATGTAGTATAGTGCATTCGATGCGGATTTTGAAGCTGCGTCGATCTGTGTTATCAGATTTGCGCTAGCTTAAAAATGCACCGAGATATCAACTGATATAAGTTCACACTTATATCCTCGATTTTCACCCTGAAGAATTAATTTTTTCGTTGAATAACATTGTCCATCGTCTTTGCCTTGACAAATGGAATCTAAAAACATCTACTTTTTGCTAAATTATTTTGAAATTTTTCGAAAAAATTTTTGTCAAAATGTTTTTGGAAGCAATGTTGAGTGTACATGGAAACTCAACATACACTAATGCATCATTTTTCAAACAATCATAACCAATTTGTGTATTAAGCGTTTCTCAATGTAGTATAGTGCATTCGATGCGGATTTTTAAGCTGCGTCGATCTGTGTTATCAGATTTGCGCTAGCTTGAAAATGCACCGAGATATCAACTGATATAAGTTCACACTTATATCCTCGATTTTCACCCTGAAGAATTGATTTTTTCGTTGAATAACATTGTCTATCGTCTTTGCCTTGAAAAAAGAAATCTAAAAACATCTACTTTTTGCTAAATTATTCTGAAATTTTTGGAAAAAATTTTTGTCAAAATGTTTTTGGAAGCAATGTTGAGTGTACATGGAAACTCAACATACACTAATGCATCATTTTTCAAACGATCATAACTAATTTTTGTATCAAGCGTTTCTCAATGTAGTATAGTGCATTCGATGCGGATTTTTAAGCTGCGTCGATCTGTGTTATCAGATTTGGGCTAGCTTAAAAATGCACCGAGATATCAACTGATATAAGTTCACACTTATATCCTCGATTTTCACCCTGAAGAATTAATTTTTTTGTTGAATAACATTGTCCATCGTCTTTGCCTTGAAAAAAGGAATCTAAAAACATCTACTTTTTGCTAAATTATTCTGAAATTTTTCGAAAAAATTTTTGTCAAAATGTTTTTGGAAGCAATGTTGAGTGTACATGGAAACTCAACATACACTAATGCATCATTTTTCAAACGATCATAACTAATTTTTGTATCAAACGTTTCTCAATGTAGTATAGTGCATTCGATGCGGATTTTTAAGCTGCGTCGATCTGTGTTATCAGATTTGCGCTAGCTTAAAAATGCACCGAGATATCAACTGATATAAGTTCACAATTATATCCTCGATTTTCACCCTGAAGAATTAATTTTTTCGTTGAATAACATTGTCCATCGTCTTTGCCTTGAAAAAAGGAATCTAAAAACATCTACTTTTTGCTAAATTATTTTGAAATTTTTGGAAAAAATTTTTGCCAAAATGTTTTTGGAAGCAATGTTGAGTGTACATGGAAACTCAACATACACTAATGCATCATTTTTCAAACGATCATAACTAATTTTTGTATTAAGCGTTTCTCAATGTAGTATAGTGCATTCGATGCGGATTTTTAAGCTGCGTCGATCTGTGTTATCAGATTTGCGCTAGCTTGAAAATGCACCGAGATATCAACTGATATAAGTTCACACTTATATCCTCGATTTTCACCCTGAAGAATTGATTTTTTCGTTGAATAACATTGTCTATCGTCTTTGCCTTGAAAAATGGAATCTAAAAACATCTACTATTTGCTAAATTATTTTGAAATTTTTCGAAAAAATTTTTGTCAAAATGTTTTTGGAAGCAATGTTGAGTGTACATGGAAACTCAACATACACTAATGCATCATTTTTCAAACGATCATAACTAATTTTTGTATCAAGCGTTTCTCAATGTAGTATAGTGCATTCGATGCAGATTTTTAAGCTGCGTCGATCTGTGTTATCAGATTTGGGCTAGCTTAAAAATGCACCGAGATATCAACTGATATAAGTTCACACTTATATCCTCGATTTTCACCCTGAAGAATTAATTTTTTCGTTGAATAACATTGTCCATCGTCTTTGCCTTGAAAAATGGAATCTAAAAACATCTACTTTTTGCTAAATTATTTTGAAATTTTTCGAAAAAATTTTTGTCAAAATGTTTTTGGAAGCAATGTTGAGTGTACATGGAAACTCAACATACACTAATGCATCATTTTTCAAACGATCATAACTAATTTTTGTATCAAACGTTTCTCAATGTAGTATAGTGCATTCGATGCGGATTTTTAAGCTGCGTCGATCTGTGTTATCAGATTTGCGCTAGCTTAAAAATGCACCGAGATATCAACTGATATAAGTTCACAATTATATCCTCGATTTTCACCCTGAAGAATTAATTTTTTCGTTGAATAACATTGTCCATCGTCTTTGCCTTGAAAAAAGGAATCTAAAAACATCTACTTTTTGCTAAATTATTTTGAAATTTTTGGAAAAAATTTTTGCCAAAATGTTTTTGGAAGCAATGTTGAGTGTACATGGAAACTCAACATACACTAATGCATCATTTTTCAAACGATCATAACTAATTTTTGTATTAAGCGTTTCTCAATGTAGTATAGTGCATTCGATGCGAATTTTTAAGCTGCGTCGATCTGTGTTATCAGATTTGCGCTAGCTTAAAAATGCACCGAGATATCAACTGATATAAGTTCACACTTATATCCTCGATTTTCACCCTGAAGAATTAATTTTTTCGTTGAATAACATTGTCCATCGTCTTTGCCTTGAAAAAAGGAATCTAAAAACATCTACTTTTTGCTAAATTATTTTGAAATTTTTGGAAAAAATTTTTGTCAAAATGTTTTTGGAAGCAATGTTGAGTGTACATGGAAACTCAACATACACTAATGCATCATTTTTCAAACGATCATAACTAATTTTTGTATTAAGCGTTTCTCAATGTAGTATAGTGCATTCGATGCGGATTTTTAAGCTGCGTCGATCTGTGTTATCAGATTTGCGCTAGCTTAAAAATGCACCGAGATATCAACTGATATAAGTTCACACTTATATCCTCGATTTTCACCCTGAAGAATTAATTTTTTCGTTGAATAGCATTGTCCATCGTCTTTGCCTTGAAAAAAGGAATCTAAAAACATCTACTTTTTGCTAAATTATTCTGAAATTTTTCGAAAAAATTTTTGTCAAAATGTTTTTGGAAGCAATGTTGAGTGTACATGGAAACTCAACATACACTAATGCATCATTTTTCAAACGATCATAACTAATTTTTGTATCAAGCGTTTCTTAATGTAGTATAGTGCATTCGATGCGGATTTTTAAGCTGCGTCGATCTGTGTTATCAGATTTGCGCTAGCTTAAAAATGCACCGAGATATCAACTGATATAAGTTCACACTTATATCCTCGATTTTCACCCTGAAGAATTAATTTTTTCGTTGAATAACATTGTCCATCGTCTTTGCCTTGAAAAATGGAATCTAAAAACATCTACTTTTTGCTAAATTATTTTGAAATTTTTCGAAAAAATTTTTGTCAAAATGTTTTTGGAAGCAATGTTGAGTGTACATGGAAACTCAACATACACTAATGCATCATTTTTCAAACAATCATAACCAATTTGTGTATTAAGCGTTTCTCAATGTAGTATAGTGTATTCGATGCGGATTTTTAAGCTGCGTCGATCTGTGTTATCAGATTTGCGCTAGCTTGAAAATGCACCGAGATATCAACTGATATAAGTTCACACTTATATCCTCGATTTTCACCCTGAAGAATTAATTTTTTCGTTGAATAACATTGTCTATCGTCTTTGCCTTGAAAAATGGAATCTAAAAACATCTACTTTTTGCTAAATTATTTTGAAATTTTTCGAAAAAATTTTTGTCAAAATGTTTTTGGAAGCAATGTTGAGTGTACATGGAAACTCAACATACACTAATGCATCATTTTTCAAACGATCATAACTAATTTTTGTATCAAGCGTTTCTCAATGTAGTATAGTGCATTCGATGCAGATTTTTAAGCTGCGTCGATCTGTGTTATCAGATTTGCGCTAGCTTAAAAATGCACCGAGATATCAACTGATATAAGTTCACACTTATATCCTCGATTTTCACCCTGAAGAATTAATTTTTTCGTTGAATAGCATTGTCCATCGTCTTTGCCTTGAAAAAAGGAATCTAAAAACATCTACTTTTTGCTAAATTATTCTGAAATTTTTCGAAAAAATTTTTGTCAAAATGTTTTTGGAAGCAATGTTGAGTGTACATGGAAACTCAACATACACTAATGCATCATTTTTCAAACGATCATAACTAATTTTTGTATCAAGCGTTTCTTAATGTAGTATAGTGCATTCGATGCGGATTTTTAAGCTGCGTCGATCTGTGTTATCAGATTTGCGCTAGCTTAAAAATGCACCGAGATATCAACTGATATAAGTTCACACTTATATCCTCGATTTTCACCCTGAAGAATTAATTTTTTCGTTGAATAACATTGTCCATCGTCTTTGCCTTGAAAAATGGAATCTAAAAACATCTACTTTTTGCTAAATTATTTTGAAATTTTTCGAAAAAATTTTTGTCAAAATGTTTTTGGAAGCAATGTTGAGTGTACATGGTAACTCAACATACACTAATGCATCATTTTTCAAACAATCATAACCAATTTGTGTATTAAGCGTTTCTCAATGTAGTATAGTGCATTCGATGCGAATTTTTAAGCTGCGTCGATCTGTGTTATCAGATTTGCGCTAGCTTAAAAATGCACCGAGATATCAACTGATATAAGTTCACACTTATATCCTCGATTTTCACCCTGAAGAATTAATTTTTTCGTTGAATAACATTGTCCATCGTCTTTGCCTTGAAAAAAGGAATCTAAAAACATCTACTTTTTGCTAAATTATTCTGAAATTTTTCGAAAAAATTTTTGTCAAAATGTTTTTGGAAGCAATGTTGAGTGTACATGGAAACTCAACATACACTAATGCATCATTTTTCAAACGATCATAACTAATTTTTGTATCAAGCGTTTCTTAATGTAGTATAGTGCATTCGATGCGGATTTTTAAGCTGCGTCGATCTGTGTTATCAGATTTGCGCTAGCTTAAAAATGCACCGAGATATCAACTGATATAAGTTCACACTTATATCCTCGATTTTCACCCTGAAGAATTAATTTTTTCGTTGAATAACATTGTCCATCGTCTTTGCCTTGAAAAATGGAATCTAAAAACATCTACTTTTTGCTAAATTATTTTGAAATTTTTCGAAAAAATTTTTGTCAAAATGTTTTTGGAAGCAATGTTGAGTGTACATGGTAACTCAACATACACTAATGCATCATTTTTCAAACAATCATAACCAATTTGTGTATTAAGCGTTTCTCAATGTAGTATAGTGTATTCGATGCGGATTTTTAAGCTGCGTCGATCTGTGTTATCAGATTTGCGCTAGCTTGAAAATGCACCGAGATATCAACTGATATAAGTTCACACTTATATCCTCGATTTTCACCCTGAAGAATTAATTTTTTCGTTGAATAACATTGTCTATCGTCTTTGCCTTGAAAAATGGAATCTAAAAACATCTACTTTTTGCTAAATTATTTTGAAATTTTTCGAAAAAATTTTTGTCAAAATGTTTTTGGAAGCAATGTTGAGTGTACATGGAAACTCAACATACACTAATGCATCATTTTTCAAACGATCATAACTAATTTTTGTATCAAGCGTTTCTCAATGTAGTATAGTGCATTCGATGCAGATTTTTAAGCTGCGTCGATCTGTGTTATCAGATTTGCGCTAGCTTAAAAATGCACCGAGATATCAACTGATATAAGTTCACACTTATATCCTCGATTTTCACCCTGAAGAATTAATTTTTTCGTTGAATAGCATTGTCCATCGTCTTTGCCTTGAAAAAAGGAATCTAAAAACATCTACTTTTTGCTAAATTATTCTGAAATTTTTCGAAAAAATTTTTGTCAAAATGTTTTTGGAAGCAATGTTGAGTGTACATGGAAACTCAACATACACTAATGCATCATTTTTCAAACGATCATAACTAATTTTTGTATCAAGCGTTTCTTAATGTAGTATAGTGCATTCGATGCGGATTTTTAAGCTGCGTCGATCTGTGTTATCAGATTTGCGCTAGCTTAAAAATGCACCGAGATATCAACTGATATAAGTTCACACTTATATCCTCGATTTTCACCCTGAAGAATTAATTTTTTCGTTGAATAACATTGTCCATCGTCTTTGCCTTGAAAAATGGAATCTAAAAACATCTACTTTTTGCTAAATTATTTTGAAATTTTTCGAAAAAATTTTTGTCAAAATGTTTTTGGAAGCAATGTTGAGTGTACATGGTAACTCAACATACACTAATGCATCATTTTTCGAACAATCATAACCAATTTGTGTATTAAGCGTTTCTCAATGTAGTATAGTGTATTCGATGCGGATTTTTAAGCTGCGTCGATCTGTGTTATCAGATTTGCGCTAGCTTGAAAATGCACCGAGATATCAACTGATATAAGTTCACACTTATATCCTCGATTTTCACCCTGAAGAATTAATTTTTTCGTTGAATAACATTGTCTATCGTCTTTGCCTTGAAAAATGGAATCTAAAAACATCTACTTTTTGCTAAATTATTTTGAAATTTTTCGAAAAAATTTTTGTCAAAATGTTTTTGGAAGCAATGTTGAGTGTACATGGAAACTCAACATACACTAATGCATCATTTTTCAAACGATCATAACTAATTTTTGTATCAAGCGTTTCTCAATGTAGTATAGTGCATTCGATGCAGATTTTTAAGCTGCGTCGATCTGTGTTATCAGATTTGCGCTAGCTTAAAAATGCACCGAGATATCAACTGATATAAGTTCACACTTATATCCTCGATTTTCACCCTGAAGAATTAATTTTTTCGTTGAATAGCATTGTCCATCGTCTTTGCCTTGAAAAAAGGAATCTAAAAACATCTACTTTTTGCTAAATTATTCTGAAATTTTTCGAAAAAATTTTTGTCAAAATGTTTTTGGAAGCAATGTTGAGTGTACATGGAAACTCAACATACACTAATGCATCATTTTTCAAACGATCATAACTAATTTTTGTATCAAGCGTTTCTTAATGTAGTATAGTGCATTCGATGCGGATTTTTAAGCTGCGTCGATCTGTGTTATCAGATTTGCGCTAGCTTAAAAATGCACCGAGATATCAACTGATATAAGTTCACACTTATATCCTCGATTTTCACCCTGAAGAATTAATTTTTTCGTTGAATAACATTGTCCATTGTCTTTGCCTTGAAAAATGAAATCTAAAAACATCTACTTTTTGCTAAATTATTTTGAAATTTTTCGAAAAAATTTTTGTCAAAATGTTTTTGGAAGCAATGTTGAGTGTACATGGAAACTCAACATACACTAATGCATCATTTTTCAAACGATCATAACTAATTTTTGTATCAAACGTTTCTCAATGTAGTATAGTGCATTCGATGCGGATTTTTAAGCTGCGTCGATCTGTGTTATCAGATTTGCGCTAGCTTGAAAATGCACCGAGATATCAACTGATATAAGTTCACACTTATATCCTCGATTTTCACCCTGAAGAATTAATTTTTTCGTTGAATAACATTGTCCATTGTCTTTGCCTTGAAAAATGAAATCTAAAAACATCTACTTTTTGCTAAATTATTTTGAAATTTTTCGAAAAAATTTTTGTCAAAATGTTTTTGGAAGCAATGTTGAGTGTACATGGAAACTCAACATACACTAATGCATCATTTTTCAAACGATCATAACTAATTTTTGTATCAAGCGTTTCTCAATGTAGTATAGTGCATTCGATGCGGATTTTTAAGCTGCGTCGATCTGTGTTATCAGATTTGCGCTAGCTTGAAAATGCACCGAGATATCAACTGATATAAGTTCACACTTATATCCTCGATTTTCACCCTGAAGAATTAATTTTTTCGTTGAATAACATTGTCTATCGTCTTTGCCTTGAAAAATGGAATCTAAAAACATCTACTTTTTGCTAAATTATTTTGAAATTTTTCGAAAAAATTTTTGTCAAAATGTTTTTGGAAGCAATGTTGAGTGTACATGGAAACTCAACATACACTAATGCATCATTTTTCAAACGATCATAACTAATTTTTGTATCAAGCGTTTCTCAATGTAGTATAGTGCATTCGATGCGGATTTTTAAGCTGCGTCGATCTGTGTTATCAGATTTGCGCTAGCTTGAAAATGCACCGAGATATCAACTGATATAAGTTCACACTTATAACCTCGATTTTCACCCTGAAGAATTAATTTTTTCGTTGAATAGCATTGTCCATCGTCTTTGCCTTGAAAAAAGGAATCTAAAAACATCTACTTTTTGCTAAATTATTCTGAAATTTTTCGAAAAAATTTTTGTCAAAATGTTTTTGGAAGCAATGTTGAGTGTACATGGAAACTCAACATACACTAATGCATCATTTTTCAAACGATCATAACTAATTTTTGTATCAAGCGTTTCTTAATGTAGTATAGTGCATTCGATGCGGATTTTTAAGCTGCGTCGATCTGTGTTATCAGATTTGCGCTAGCTTAAAAATGCACCGAGATATCAACTGATATAAGTTCACACTTATATCCTCGATTTTCACCCTGAAGAATTAATTTTTTCGTTGAATAACATTGTCCATTGTCTTTGCCTTGAAAAATGAAATCTAAAAACATCTACTTTTTGCTAAATTATTTTGAAATTTTTCGAAAAAATTTTTGTCAAAATGTTTTTGGAAGCAATGTTGAGTGTACATGGAAACTCAACATACACTAATGCATCATTTTTCAAACGATCATAACTAATTTTTGTATCAAACGTTTCTCAATGTAGTATAGTGCATTCGATGCGGATTTTTAAGCTGCGTCGATCTGTGTTATCAGATTTGCGCTAGCTTGAAAATGCACCGAGATATCAACTGATATAAGTTCACACTTATATCCTCGATTTTCACCCTGAAGAATTAATTTTTTCGTTGAATAACATTGTCCATTGTCTTTGCCTTGAAAAATGAAATCTAAAAACATCTACTTTTTGCTAAATTATTTTGAAATTTTTCGAAAAAATTTTTGTCAAAATGTTTTTGGAAGCAATGTTGAGTGTACATGGAAACTCAACATACACTAATGCATCATTTTTCAAACAATCATAACCAATTTGTGTATTAAGCGTTTCTCAATGTAGTATAGTGCATTCGATGCGGATTTTTAAGCTGCGTCGATCTGTGTTATCAGATTTGCGCTAGCTTGAAAATGCACCGAGATATCAACTGATATAAGTTCACACTTATATCCTCGATTTTCACCCTGAAGAATTAATTTTTTCGTTGAATAACATTGTCTATCGTCTTTGCCTTGAAAAATGGAATCTAAAAACATCTACTTTTTGCTAAATTATTTTGAAATTTTTCGAAAAAATTTTTGTCAAAATGTTTTTGGAAGCAATGTTGAGTGTACATGGAAACTCAACATACACTAATGCATCATTTTTCAAACGATCATAACTAATTTTTGTATCAAGCGTTTCTCAATGTAGTATAGTGCATTCGATGCAGATTTTTAAGCTGCGTCGATCTGTGTTATCAGATTTGCGCTAGCTTAAAAATGCACCGAGATATCAACTGATATAAGTTCACACTTATATCCTCGATTTTCACCCTGAAGAATTAATTTTTTCGTTGAATAGCATTGTCCATCGTCTTTGCCTTGAAAAAAGGAATCTAAAAACATCTACTTTTTGCTAAATTATTCTGAAATTTTTCGAAAAAATTTTTGTCAAAATGTTTTTGGAAGCAATGTTGAGTGTACATGGAAACTCAACATACACTAATGCATCATTTTTCAAACGATCATAACTAATTTTTGTATCAAGCGTTTCTTAATGTAGTATAGTGCATTCGATGCGGATTTTTAAGCTGCGTCGATCTGTGTTATCAGATTTGCGCTAGCTTAAAAATGCACCGAGATATCAACTGATATAAGTTCACACTTATATCCTCGATTTTCACCCTGAAGAATTAATTTTTTCGTTGAATAACATTGTCCATTGTCTTTGCCTTGAAAAATGAAATCTAAAAACATCTACTTTTTGCTAAATTATTTTGAAATTTTTCGAAAAAATTTTTGTCAAAATGTTTTTGGAAGCAATGTTGAGTGTACATGGAAACTCAACATACACTAATGCATCATTTTTCAAACGATCATAACTAATTTTTGTATCAAACGTTTCTCAATGTAGTATAGTGCATTCGATGCGGATTTTTAAGCTGCGTCGATCTGTGTTATCAGATTTGCGCTAGCTTGAAAATGCACCGAGATATCAACTGATATAAGTTCACACTTATATCCTCGATTTTCACCCTGAAGAATTAATTTTTTCGTTGAATAACATTGTCCATTGTCTTTGCCTTGAAAAATGAAATCTAAAAACATCTACTTTTTGCTAAATTATTTTGAAATTTTTCGAAAAAATTTTTGTCAAAATGTTTTTGGAAGCAATGTTGAGTGTACATGGAAACTCAACATACACTAATGCATCATTTTTCAAACAATCATAACCAATTTGTGTATTAAGCGTTTCTCAATGTAGTATAGTGCATTCGATGCGGATTTTTAAGCTGCGTCGATCTGTGTTATCAGATTTGCGCTAGCTTGAAAATGCACCGAGATATCAACTGATATAAGTTCACACTTATATCCTCGATTTTCACCCTGAAGAATTAATTTTTTCGTTGAATAACATTGTCTATCGTCTTTGCCTTGAAAAATGGAATCTAAAAACATCTACTTTTTGCTAAATTATTTTGAAATTTTTCGAAAAAATTTTTGTCAAAATGTTTTTGGAAGCAATGTTGAGTGTACATGGAAACTCAACATACACTAATGCATCATTTTTCAAACGATCATAACTAATTTTTGTATCAAGCGTTTCTCAATGTAGTATAGTGCATTCGATGCAGATTTTTAAGCTGCGTCGATCTGTGTTATCAGATTTGCGCTAGCTTAAAAATGCACCGAGATATCAACTGATATAAGTTCACACTTATATCCTCGATTTTCACCCTGAAGAATTAATTTTTTCGTTGAATAGCATTGTCCATCGTCTTTGCCTTGAAAAAAGGAATCTAAAAACATCTACTTTTTGCTAAATTATTCTGAAATTTTTCGAAAAAATTTTTGTCAAAATGTTTTTGGAAGCAATGTTGAGTGTACATGGAAACTCAACATACACTAATGCATCATTTTTCAAACGATCATAACTAATTTTTGTATCAAGCGTTTCTTAATGTAGTATAGTGCATTCGATGCGGATTTTTAAGCTGCGTCGATCTGTGTTATCAGATTTGCGCTAGCTTAAAAATGCACCGAGATATCAACTGATATAAGTTCACACTTATATCCTTGATTTTCACCCTGAAGAATTAATTTTTTCGTTGAATAACATTGTCCATTGTCTTTGCCTTGAAAAATGAAATCTAAAAACATCTACTTTTTGCTAAATTATTTTGAAATTTTTCGAAAAAATTTTTGTCAAAATGTTTTTGGAAGCAATGTTGAGTGTACATGGAAACTCAACATACACTAATGCATCATTTTTCAAACGATCATAACTAATTTTTGTATCAAACGTTTCTCAATGTAGTATAGTGCATTCGATGCGGATTTTTAAGCTGCGTCGATCTGTGTTATCAGATTTGCGCTAGCTTAAAAATGCACCGAGATATCAACTGATATAAGTTCACACTTATATCCTCGATTTTCACCCTGAAGAATTAATTTTTTCGTTGAATAGCATTGTCCATCGTCTTTGCCTTGAAAAAAGGAATCTAAAAACATCTACTTTTTGCTAAATTATTCTGAAATTTTTCGAAAAAATTTTTGTCAAAATGTTTTTGGAAGCAATGTTGAGTGTACATGGAAACTCAACATACACTAATGCATCATTTTTCAAACGATCATAACTAATTTTTGTATCAAGCGTTTCTCAATGTAGTATAGTGCATTCGATGCAGATTTTTAAGCTGCGTCGATCTGTGTTATCAGATTTGCGCTAGCTTAAAAATGCACCGAGATATCAACTGATATAAGTTCACACTTATATCCTCGATTTTCACCCTGAAGAATTAATTTTTTCGTTGAATAACATTGTCCATTGTCTTTGCCTTGAAAAATGAAATCTAAAAACATCTACTTTTTGCTAAATTATTTTGAAATTTTTTGAAAAAATTTTTGTCAAAATGTTTTTGGAAGCAATGTTGAGTGTACATGGAAACTCAACATACACTAATGCATCATTTTTCAAACGATCATAACTAATTTTTGTATCAAACGTTTCTCAATGTAGTATAGTGCATTCGATGCGGATTTTTAAGCTGCGTCGATCTGTGTTATCAGATTTGCGCTAGCTTGAAAATGCACCGAGATATCAACTGATATAAGTTCACACTTATATCCTCGATTTTCACCCTGAAGAATTAATTTTTTCGTTGAATAACATTGTCCATTGTCTTTGCCTTGAAAAATGAAATCTAAAAACATCTACTTTTTGCTAAATTATTTTGAAATTTTTCGAAAAAATTTTTGTCAAAATGTTTTTGGAAGCAATGTTGAGTGTACATGGAAACTCAACATACACTAATGCATCATTTTTCAAACAATCATAACCAATTTGTGTATTAAGCGTTTCTCAATGTAGTATAGTGCATTCGATGCGGATTTTTAAGCTGCGTCGATCTGTGTTATCAGATTTGCGCTAGCTTGAAAATGCACCGAGATATCAACTGATATAAGTTCACACTTATATCCTCGATTTTCACCCTGAAGAATTAATTTTTTCGTTGAATAACATTGTCCATTGTCTTTGCCTTGAAAAATGAAATCTAAAAACATCTACTTTTTGCTAAATTATTTTGAAATTTTTCGAAAAAATTTTTGTCAAAATGTTTTTGGAAGCAATGTTGAGTGTACATGGAAACTCAACATACACTAATGCATCATTTTTCAAACAATCATAACCAATTTGTGTATTAAGCGTTTCTCAATGTAGTATAGTGCATTCGATGCGGATTTTTAAGCTGCGTCGATCTGTGTTATCAGATTTGCGCTAGCTTGAAAATGCACCGAGATATCAACTGATATAAGTTCACACTTATATCCTCGATTTTCACCCTGAAGAATTAATTTTTTCGTTGAATAACATTGTCTATCGTCTTTGCCTTGAAAAATGGAATCTAAAAACATCTACTTTTTGCTAAATTATTTTGAAATTTTTCGAAAAAATTTTTGTCAAAATGTTTTTGGAAGCAATGTTGAGTGTACATGGAAACTCAACATACACTAATGCATCATTTTTCAAACGATCATAACTAATTTTTGTATCAAGCGTTTCTCAATGTAGTATAGTGCATTCGATGCAGATTTTTAAGCTGCGTCGATCTGTGTTATCAGATTTGCGCTAGCTTAAAAATGCACCGAGATATCAACTGATATAAGTTCACACTTATATCCTCGATTTTCACCCTGAAGAATTAATTTTTTCGTTGAATAGCATTGTCCATCGTCTTTGCCTTGAAAAAAGGAATCTAAAAACATCTACTTTTTGCTAAATTATTCTGAAATTTTTCGAAAAAATTTTTGTCAAAATGTTTTTGGAAGCAATGTTGAGTGTACATGGAAACTCAACATACACTAATGCATCATTTTTCAAACGATCATAACTAATTTTTGTATCAAGCGTTTCTTAATGTAGTATAGTGCATTCGATGCGGATTTTTAAGCTGCGTCGATCTGTGTTATCAGATTTGCGCTAGCTTAAAAATGCACCGAGATATCAACTGATATAAGTTCACACTTATATCCTCGATTTTCACCCTGAAGAATTAATTTTTTCGTTGAATAACATTGTCCATTGTCTTTGCCTTGAAAAATGAAATCTAAAAACATCTACTTTTTGCTAAATTATTTTGAAATTTTTCGAAAAAATTTTTGTCAAAATGTTTTTGGAAGCAATGTTGAGTGTACATGGAAACTCAACATACACTAATGCATCATTTTTCAAACGATCATAACTAATTTTTGTATCAAACGTTTCTCAATGTAGTATAGTGCATTCGATGCGGATTTTTAAGCTGCGTCGATCTGTGTTATCAGATTTGCGCTAGCTTAAAAATGCACCGAGATATCAACTGATATAAGTTCACACTTATATCCTCGATTTTCACCCTGAAGAATTAATTTTTTCGTTGAATAGCATTGTCCATCGTCTTTGCCTTGAAAAAAGGAATCTAAAAACATCTACTTTTTGCTAAATTATTCTGAAATTTTTCGAAAAAATTTTTGTCAAAATGTTTTTGGAAGCAATGTTGAGTGTACATGGAAACTCAACATACACTAATGCATCATTTTTCAAACGATCATAACTAATTTTTGTATCAAGCGTTTCTTAATGTAGTATAGTGCATTCGATGCGGATTTTTAAGCTGCGTCGATCTGTGTTATCAGATTTGCGCTAGCTTAAAAATGCACCGAGATATCAACTGATATAAGTTCACACTTATATCCTCGATTTTCACCCTGAAGAATTAATTTTTTCGTTGAATAACATTGTCCATTGTCTTTGCCTTGAAAAATGAAATCTAAAAACATCTACTTTTTGCTAAATTATTTTGAAATTTTTCGAAAAAATTTTTGTCAAAATGTTTTTGGAAGCAATGTTGAGTGTACATGGAAACTCAACATACACTAATGCATCATTTTTCAAACGATCATAACTAATTTTTGTATCAAACGTTTCTCAATGTAGTATAGTGCATTCGATGCGGATTTTTAAGCTGCGTCGATCTGTGTTATCAGATTTGCGCTAGCTTAAAAATGCACCGAGATATCAACTGATATAAGTTCACACTTATATCCTCGATTTTCACCCTGAAGAATTAATTTTTTCGTTGAATAGCATTGTCCATCGTCTTTGCCTTGAAAAAAGGAATCTAAAAACATCTACTTTTTGCTAAATTATTCTGAAATTTTTCGAAAAAATTTTTGTCAAAATGTTTTTGGAAGCAATGTTGAGTGTACATGGAAACTCAACATACACTAATGCATCATTTTTCAAACGATCATAACTAATTTTTGTATCAAGCGTTTCTTAATGTAGTATAGTGCATTCGATGCGGATTTTTAAGCTGCGTCGATCTGTGTTATCAGATTTGCGCTAGCTTAAAAATGCACCGAGATATCAACTGATATAAGTTCACACTTATATCCTCGATTTTCACCCTGAAGAATTAATTTTTTCGTTGAATAACATTGTCCATTGTCTTTGCCTTGGAAAATGAAATCTAAAAACATCTACTTTTTGCTAAATTATTTTGAAATTTTTCGAAAAAATTTTTGTCAAAATGTTTTTGGAAGCAATGTTGAGTGTACATGGAAACTCAACATACACTAATGCATCATTTTTCAAACGATCATAACTAATTTTTGTATCAAACGTTTCTGAATGTAGTATAGTGCATTCGATGCGAATTTTTAAGCTGCGTCGATCTGTGTTATCAGATTTGCGCTAGCTTAAAAATGCACCGAGATATCAACTGATATAAGTTCACACTTATATCCTCGATTTTCACCCTGAAGAATTAATTTTTTCGTTGAATAACATTGTCCATTGTCTTTGCCTTGAAAAATGAAATCTAAAAACATCTACTTTTTGCTAAATTATTTTGAAATTTTTCGAAAAAATTTTTGTCAAAATGTTTTTGGAAGCAATGTTGAGTGTACATGGAAACTCAACATACACTAATGCATCATTTTTCAAACGATCATAACTAATTTTTGTATCAAACGTTTCTCAATGTAGTATAGTGCATTCGATGCGGATTTTTAAGCTGCGTCGATCTGTGTTATCAGATTTGCGCTAGCTTAAAAATGCACCGAGATATCAACTGATATAAGTTCACACTTATATCCTCGATTTTCACCCTGAAGAATTAATTTTTTCGTTGAATAACATTGTCCATCGTCTTTGCCTTGAAAAAAGGAATCTAAAAACATCTACTTTTTGCTAAATTATTTTGAAATTTTTGGAAAAAATTTTTGCCAAAATGTTTTTGGAAGCAATGTTGAGTGTACATGGAAACTCAACATACACTAATGCATCATTTTTCAAACGATCATAACTAATTTTTGTATTAAGCGTTTCTCAATGTAGTATAGTGCATTCGATGCGAATTTTTAAGCTGCGTCGATCTGTGTTATCAGATTTGCGCTAGCTTAAAAATGCACCGAGATATCAACTGATATAAGTTCACACTTATATCCTCGATTTTCACCCTGAAGAATTAATTTTTTCGTTGAATAACATTGTCCATCGTCTTTGCCTTGAAAAAAGGAATCTAAAAACATCTACTTTTTGCTAAATTATTTTGAAATTTTTGGAAAAAATTTTTGCCAAAATGTTTTTGGAAGCAATGTTGAGTGTACATGGAAACTCAACATACACTAATGCATCATTTTTCAAACGATCATAACTAATTTTTGTATTAAGCGTTTCTCAATGTAGTATAGTGCATTCGAT
Source organism: Auanema rhodensis (assembly GCA_964057225.1). Taxonomy (NCBI): domain Eukaryota; kingdom Metazoa; phylum Nematoda; class Chromadorea; order Rhabditida; family Rhabditidae; genus Auanema; species Auanema rhodense. Next base: position 2,504,574 of record OZ059895.1, read on the forward strand.
GCGGATTTTTAAGCTGCGTCGATCTGTGTTATCAGATTTGCGCTAGCTTAAAAATGCACCGAGATATCAACTGATATAAGTTCACACTTATATCCTCGATTTTCACCCTGAAGAATTAATTTTTTCGTTGAATAGCATTGTCCATCGTCTTTGCCTTGAAAAAAGGAATCTAAAAACATCTACTTTTTGCTAAATTATTTTGAAATTTTTGGAAAAAATTTTTGCCAAAATGTTTTTGGAAGCAATGTTGAGTGTACATGGAAACTCAACATACACTAATGCATCATTTTTCAAACGATCATAACTAATTTTTGTATTAAGCGTTTCTCAATGTAGTATAGTGCATTCGATGCGAATTTTTAAGCTGCGTCGATCTGTGTTATCAGATTTGCGCTAGCTTAAAAATGCACCGAGATATCAACTGATATAAGTTCACACTTATATCCTCGATTTTCACCCTGAAGAATTAATTTTTTCGTTGAATAACATTGTCCATCGTCTTTGCCTTGAAAAAAGGAATCTAAAAACATCTACTTTTTGCTAAATTATTTTGAAATTTTTGGAAAAAATTTTTGTCAAAATGTTTTTGGAAGCAATGTTGAGTGTACATGGAAACTCAACATACACTAATGCATCATTTTTCAAACGATCATAACTAATTTTTGTATCAAGCGTTTCTCAATGTAGTATAGTGCATTCGATGCGGATTTTTAAGCTGCGTCGATCTGTGTTATCAGATTTGCGCTAGCTTAAAAATGCACCGAGATATCAACTGATATAAGTTCACACTTATATCCTCGATTTTCACCCTGAAGAATTAATTTTTTCGTTGAATAACATTGTCCATCGTCTTTGCCTTGAAAAAAGGAATCTAAAAACATCTACTTTTTGCTAAATTATTTTGAAATTTTTGGAAAAAATTTTTGCCAAAATGTTTTTGGAAGCAATGTTGAGTGTACATGGAAACTCAACATACACTAATGCATCATTTTTCAAACGATCATAACTAATTTTTGTATTAAGCGTTTCTCAATGTAGTATAGTGCATTCGATGCGAATTTTTAAGCTGCGTCGATCTGTGTTATCAGATTTGCGCTAGCTTAAAAATGCACCGAGATATCAACTGATATAAGTTCACACTTATATCCTCGATTTTCACCCTGAAGAATTAATTTTTTCGTTGAATAACATTGTCCATCGTCTTTGCCTTGAAAAAAGGAATCTAAAAACATCTACTTTTTGCTAAATTATTTTGAAATTTTTGGAAAAAATTTTTGTCAAAATGTTTTTGGAAGCAATGTTGAGTGTACATGGAAACTCAACATACACTAATGCATCATTTTTCAAACGATCATAACTAATTTTTGTATTAAGCGTTTCTCAATGTAGTATAGTGCATTCGATGCGGATTTTTAAGCTGCGTCGATCTGTGTTATCAGATTTGCGCTAGCTTAAAAATGCACCGAGATATCAACTGATATAAGTTCACACTTATATCCTCGATTTTCACCCTGAAGAATTAATTTTTTCGTTGAATAGCATTGTCCATCGTCTTTGCCTTGAAAAAAGGAATCTAAAAACATCTACTTTTTGCTAAATTATTTTGAAATTTTTGGAAAAAATTTTTGCCAAAATGTTTTTGGAAGCAATGTTGAGTGTACATGGAAACTCAACATACACTAATGCATCATTTTTCAAACGATCATAACTAATTTTTGTATTAAGCGTTTCTCAATGTAGTATAGTGCATTCGATGCGGATTTTTAAGCTGCGTCGATCTGTGTTATCAGATTTGCGCTAGCTTAAAAATGCACCGAGATATCAACTGATATAAGTTCACACTTATATCCTCGATTTTCACCCTGAAGAATTAATTTTTTCGTTGAATAGCATTGTCCATCGTCTTTGCCTTGAAAAAAGGAATCTAAAAACATCTACTTTTTGCTAAATTATTTTGAAATTTTTGGAAAAAATTTTTGCCAAAATGTTTTTGGAAGCAATGTTGAGTGTACATGGAAACTCAACATACACTAATGCATCATTTTTCAAACGATCATAACTAATTTTTGTATTAAGCGTTTCTCAATGTAGTATAGTGCATTCGATGCGAATTTTTAAGCTGCGTCGATCTGTGTTATCAGATTTGCGCTAGCTTAAAAATGCACCGAGATATCAACTGATATAAGTTCACACTTATATCCTCGATTTTCACCCTGAAGAATTAATTTTTTCGTTGAATAACATTGTCCATCGTCTTTGCCTTGAAAAAAGGAATCTAAAAACATCTACTTTTTGCTAAATTATTTTGAAATTTTTGGAAAAAATTTTTGTCAAAATGTTTTTGGAAGCAATGTTGAGTGTACATGGAAACTCAACATACACTAATGCATCATTTTTCAAACGATCATAACTAATTTTTGTATCAAGCGTTTCTCAATGTAGTATAGTGCATTCGATGCGGATTTTTAAGCTGCGTCGATCTGTGTTATCAGATTTGCGCTAGCTTAAAAATGCACCGAGATATCAACTGATATAAGTTCACACTTATATCCTCGATTTTCACCCTGAAGAATTAATTTTTTCGTTGAATAACATTGTCCATCGTCTTTGCCTTGAAAAAAGGAATCTAAAAACATCTACTTTTTGCTAAATTATTTTGAAATTTTTGGAAAAAATTTTTGCCAAAATGTTTTTGGAAGCAATGTTGAGTGTACATGGAAACTCAACATACACTAATGCATCATTTTTCAAACGATCATAACTAATTTTTGTATTAAGCGTTTCTCAATGTAGTATAGTGCATTCGATGCGAATTTTTAAGCTGCGTCGATCTGTGTTATCAGATTTGCGCTAGCTTAAAAATGCACCGAGATATCAACTGATATAAGTTCACACTTATATCCTCGATTTTCACCCTGAAGAATTAATTTTTTCGTTGAATAACATTGTCCATCGTCTTTGCCTTGAAAAAAGGAATCTAAAAACATCTACTTTTTGCTAAATTATTTTGAAATTTTTGGAAAAAATTTTTGTCAAAATGTTTTTGGAAGCAATGTTGAGTGTACATGGAAACTCAACATACACTAATGCATCATTTTTCAAACGATCATAACTAATTTTTGTATTAAGCGTTTCTCAATGTAGTATAGTGCATTCGATGCGGATTTTTAAGCTGCGTCGATCTGTGTTATCAGATTTGCGCTAGCTTAAAAATGCACCGAGATATCAACTGATATAAGTTCACACTTATATCCTCGATTTTCACCCTGAAGAATTAATTTTTTCGTTGAATAGCATTGTCCATCGTCTTTGCCTTGAAAAAAGGAATCTAAAAACATCTACTTTTTGCTAAATTATTTTGAAATTTTTGGAAAAAATTTTTGCCAAAATGTTTTTGGAAGCAATGTTGAGTGTACATGGAAACTCAACATACACTAATGCATCATTTTTCAAACGATCATAACTAATTTTTGTATTAAGCGTTTCTCAATGTAGTATAGTGCATTCGATGCGGATTTTTAAGCTGCGTCGATCTGTGTTATCAGATTTGCGCTAGCTTAAAAATGCACCGAGATATCAACTGATATAAGTTCACACTTATATCCTCGATTTTCACCCTGAAGAATTAATTTTTTCGTTGAATAGCATTGTCCATCGTCTTTGCCTTGAAAAAAGGAATCTAAAAACATCTACTTTTTGCTAAATTATTTTGAAATTTTTGGAAAAAATTTTTGCCAAAATGTTTTTGGAAGCAATGTTGAGTGTACATGGAAACTCAACATACACTAATGCATCATTTTTCAAACGATCATAACTAATTTTTGTATTAAGCGTTTCTCAATGTAGTATAGTGCATTCGATGCGAATTTTTAAGCTGCGTCGATCTGTGTTATCAGATTTGCGCTAGCTTAAAAATGCACCGAGATATCAACTGATATAAGTTCACACTTATATCCTCGATTTTCACCCTGAAGAATTAATTTTTTCGTTGAATAGCATTGTCCATCGTCTTTGCCTTGAAAAAAGGAATCTAAAAACATCTACTTTTTGCTAAATTATTTTGAAATTTTTGGAAAAAATTTTTGTCAAAATGTTTTTGGAAGCAATGTTGAGTGTACATGGAAACTCAACATACACTAATGCATCATTTTTCAAACGATCATAACTAATTTTTGTATTAAGCGTTTCTCAATGTAGTATAGTGCATTCGATGCGGATTTTTAAGCTGCGTCGATCTGTGTTATCAGATTTGCGCTAGCTTAAATATGCACCGAGATATCAACTGATATAAGTTCACACTTATATCCTCGATTTTCACCCTGAAGAATTAATTTTTTCGTTGAATAGCATTGTCCATCGTCTTTGCCTTGAAAAAAGGAATCTAAAAACATCTACTTTTTGCTAAATTATTCTGAAATTTTTCGAAAAAATTTTTGTCAAAATGTTTTTGGAAGCAATGTTGAGTGTACATGGAAACTCAACATACACTAATGCATCATTTTTCAAATGATCATAACTAATTTTTGTATCAAGCGTTTCTTAATGTAGTATAGTGCATTCGATGCGGATTTTTAAGCTGCGTCGATCTGTGTTATCAGATTTGCGCTAGCTTAAAAATGCACCGAGATATCAACTGATATAAGTTCACACTTATATCCTCGATTTTCACCCTGAAGAATTAATTTTTTCGTTGAATAACATTGTCCATTGTCTTTGCCTTGAAAAATGAAATCTAAAAACATCTACTTTTTGCTAAATTATTTTGAAATTTTTCGAAAAAATTTTTGTCAAAATGTTTTTGGAAGCAATGTTGAGTGTACATGGAAACTCAACATACACTAATGCATCATTTTTCAAACGATCATAACTAATTTTTGTATCAAACGTTTCTCAATGTAGTATAGTGCATTCGATGCGGATTTTTAAGCTGCGTCAATCTGTGTTATCAGATTTGCGCTGGCTTAAAAATGCACCGAGATATCAACTGATATAAGTTCACACTTATATCCTCGATTTTCACCCTGAAGAATTAATTTTTTTGTTGAATAACATTGTCCATCGTCTTTGCCTTGAAAAAAGGAATCTAAAAACATCTACTTTTTGCTAAATTATTTTGAAATTTTTGGAAAAAATTTTTGTCAAAATGTTTTTGGAAGCAATGTTGAGTGTACATGGAAACTCAACATACACTAATGCATCATTTTTCAAACGATCATAACTAATTTTTGTATTAAGCGTTTCTCAATGTAGTATAGTGCATTCGATGCGAATTTTTAAGCTGCGTCGATCTGTGTTATCAGATTTGCGCTAGCTTAAAAATGCACCGAGATATCAACTGATATAAGTTCACACTTATATCCTCGATTTTCACCCTGAAGAATTAATTTTTTCGTTGAATAACATTGTCCATCGTCTTTGCCTTGAAAAAAGGAATCTAAAAACATCTACTTTTTGCTAAATTATTTTGAAATTTTTGGAAAAAATTTTTGTCAAAATGTTTTTGGAAGCAATGTTGAGTGTACATGGAAACTCAACATACACTAATGCATCATTTTTCAAACGATCATAACTAATTTTTGTATCAAGCGTTTCTCGATGTAGTATAGTGCATTCGATGCGAATTTGTAAGCTGCGTCGATCTGTGTTATCAGATTTGCGCTAGCTTAAAAATGCACCGAGATATCAACTGATATAAGTTCACACTTATATCCTCGATTTTCACCCTGAAGAATTAATTTTTTCGTTGAATAACATTGTCCATCGTCTTTGCCTTGAAAAATGGAATCTAAAAACATCTACTTCTTGCTAAATTATTTTGAAATTTTTCGAAAAAATTTTTGTCAAAATGTTTTTGGAAGCAATGTTGAGTGTACATGGAAACTCAACATACACTAATGCATCATTTTTCAAACGATCATAACTAATTTTTGTATTAAGCGTTTCTCAATGTAGTATAGTGCATTCGATGCGAATTTTTAAGCTGCGTCGATCTGTGTTATCAGATTTGCGCTAGCTTAAAAATGCACCGAGATATCAACTGATATAAGTTCACACTTATATCCTCGATTTTCACCCTGAAGAATTAATTTTTTCGTTGAATAACATTGTCCATCGTCTTTGCCTTGAAAAAAGGAATCTAAAAACATCTACTTTTTGCTAAATTATTTTGAAATTTTTGGAAAAAATTTTTGTCAAAATGTTTTTGGAAGCAATGTTGAGTGTACATGGAAACTCAACATACACTAATGCATCATTTTTCAAACGATCATAACTAATTTTTGTATCAAGCGTTTCTCGATGTAGTATAGTGCATTCGATGCGAATTTGTAAGCTGCGTCGATCTGTGTTATCAGATTTGCGCTAGCTTAAAAATGCACCGAGATATCAACTGATATAAGTTCACACTTATATCCTCGATTTTCACCCTGAAGAATTAATTTTTTCGTTGAATAACATTGTCCATCGTCTTTGCCTTGAAAAATGGAATCTAAAAACATCTACTTCTTGCTAAATTATTTTGAAATTTTTCGAAAAAATTTTTGTCAAAATGTTTTTGGAAGCAATGTTGAGTGTACATGGAAACTCAACATACACTAATGCATCATTTTTCAAACGATCATAACTAATTTTTGTATCAAGCGTTTCTCAATGTAGTATAGTGCATTCGATGCGGATTTTTAAGCTGCGTCAATCTGTGTTATCAGATTTGCGCTAGCTTAAAAATGCACCGAGATATCAACTGATATAAGTTCACACTTATATCCTCGATTTTCACCCTGAAGAATTAATTTTTTCGTTGAATAACATTGTCCATCGTCTTTGCCTTGAAAAAAGGAATCTAAAAACATCTACTTTTTGCTAAATTATTTTGAAATTTTTGGAAAAAATTTTTGTCAAAATGTTTTTGGAAGCAATGTTGAGTGTACATGGAAACTCAACATACACTAATGCATCATTTTTCAAACGATCATAACTAATTTTTGTATCAAGCGTTTCTCGATGTAGTATAGTGCATTCGATGCGAATTTGTAAGCTGCGTCGATTTGTGTTATCAGATTTGCGCTAGCTTAAAAATGCACCGAGATATCAACTGATATAAGTTCACACTTATATCCTCGATTTTCACCCTGAAGAATTAATTTTTTCGTTGAATAACATTGTCCATCGTCTTTGCCTTGAAAAATGGAATCTAAAAACATCTACTTCTTGCTAAATTATTTTGAAATTTTTCGAAAAAATTTTTGTCAAAATGTTTTTGGAAGCAATGTTGAGTGTACATGGAAACTCAACATACACTAATGCATCATTTTTCAAACGATCATAACTAATTTTTGTATCAAGCGTTTCTCAATGTAGTATAGTGCATTCGATGCGGATTTTTAAGCTGCGTCAATCTGTGTTATCAGATTTGCGCTAGCTTAAAAATGCACCGAGATATCAACTGATATAAGTTCACACTTATATCCTCGATTTTCACCCTGAAGAATTAATTTTTTCGTTGAATAACATTGTCCATTGTCTTTGCCTTAAAAAATGAAATCTAAAAACATCTACTTTTTGCTAAATTTTTTTGAAATTTTTCGAAAAAATTTTTGTCAAAATGTTTTTGGAAGCAATGTTGAGTGTACATGGAAACTCAACATACACTAATACATCATTTTTCAAACGATCATAACTAATTTTTGTATCAAGCGTTTCTTAATGTAGTATAGTGCATTCGATGCGGATTTTTAAGCTGCGTCGATCTGTGTTATCAGATTTGCGCTAGCTTAAAAATGCACCGAGATATCAACTGATATAAGTTCACACTTATATCCTCGATTTTCACCCTGAAGAATTAATTTTTTCGTTGAATAACATTGTCCATCGTCTTTGCCTTGAAAAAAGGAATCTAAAAACATCTACTTTTTGCTAAATTATATTGAAATTTTTCGAAAAAATTTTTGTCAAAATGTTTTTGGAAGCAATGTTGAGTGTACATGGAAACTCAACATACACTAATGCATCATTTTTCAAACGATCATAACTAATTTTTGTATCAAGCGTTTCTCGATGTAGTATAGTGCATTCGATGCGGATTTTTAAGCTGCGTCGATCTGTGTTATCAGATTTGCGCTAGCTTAAAAATGCACCGAGATATCAACTGATATAAGTTCACACTTATATCCTCGATTTTCACCCTGAAGAATTAATTTTTTCGTTGAATAACATTGTCCATCGTCTTTGCCTTGAAAAAAGGAATCTAAAAACATCTACTTTTTGCTAAATTATTTTGAAATTTTTGGAAAAAATTTTTGTCAAAATGTTTTTGGAAGCAATGTTGAGTGTACATGGAAACTCAACATACACTAATGCATCATTTTTCAAACGATCATAACTAATTTTTGTATCAAGCGTTTCTCGATGTAGTATAGTGCATTCGATGCGAATTTGTAAGCTGCGTCGATCTGTGTTATCAGATTTGCGCTAGCTTAAAAATGCACCGAGATATCAACTGATATAAGTTCACACTTATATCCTCGATTTTCACCCTGAAGAATTAATTTTTTCGTTGAATAACATTGTCCATCGTCTTTGCCTTGAAAAATGGAATCTAAAAACATCTACTTCTTGCTAAATTATTTTGAAATTTTTCGAAAAAATTTTTGTCAAAATGTTTTTGGAAGCAATGTTGAGTGTACATGGAAACTCAACATACACTAATGCATCATTTTTCAAACGATCATAACTAATTTTTGTATCAAGCGTTTCTCAATGTAGTATAGTGCATTCGATGCGGATTTTTAAGCTGCGTCAATCTGTGTTATCAGATTTGCGCTAACTTAAAAATGCACCGATATATCAACTGATATAAGTTCACACTTATATCCTCGATTTTCACCCTGAACAATTAATTTTTTCGTTGAATAACATTGTCCATCGTCTTTGCCTTGAAAAAAGGAATCTAAAAACATCTACTTTTTGCTAAATTATTTTGAAATTTTTGGAAAAAATTTTTGTCAAAATGTTTTTGGAAGCAATGTTGAGTGTACATGGAAACTCAACATACACTAATGCATCATTTTTCAAACGATCATAACTAATTTTTGTATTAAGCGTTTCTCAATGTAGTATAGTGCATTCGATGCGAATTTTTAAGCTGCGTCGATCTGTGTTATCAGATTTGCGCTAGCTTAAAAATGCACCGAGATATCAACTGATATAAGTTCACACTTATATCCTCGATTTTCACCCTGAAGAATTAATTTTTTCGTTGAATAACATTGTCCATCGTCTTTGCCTTGAAAAAAGGAATCTAAAAACATCTACTTTTTGCTAAATTATTTTGAAATTTTTGGAAAAAATTTTTGTCAAAATGTTTTTGGAAGCAATGTTGAGTGTACATGGAAACTCAACATACACTAATGCATCATTTTTCAAACGATCATAACTAATTTTTGTATCAAGCGTTTCTCGATGTAGTATAGTGCATTCGATGCGAATTTGTAAGCTGCGTCGATCTGTGTTATCAGATTTGCGCTAGCTTAAAAATGCACCGAGATATCAACTGATATAAGTTCACACTTATATCCTCGATTTTCACCCTGAAGAATTAATTTTTTCGTTGAATAACATTGTCCATTGTCTTTGCCTTAAAAAATGAAATCTAAAAACATCTACTTTTTGCTAAATTTTTTTGAAATTTTTCGAAAAAATTTTTGTCAAAATGTTTTTGGAAGCAATGTTGAGTGTACATGGAAACTCAACATACACTAATACATCATTTTTCAAACGATCATAACTAATTTTTGTATCAAGCGTTTCTTAATGTAGTATAGTGCATTCGATGCGGATTTTTAAGCTGCGTCAATCTGTGTTATCAGATTTGCGCTAACTTAAAAATGCACCGAGATATCAACTGATATAAGTTCACACTTATATCCTCGATTTTCACCCTGAACAATTATTTTTTTCGTTGAATAACATTGTCCATCGTCTTTGCCTTGAAAAAAGGAATCTAAAAACATCTACTTTTTGCTAAATTATTTTGAAATTTTTGGAAAAAATTTTTGTCAAAATGTTTTTGGAAGCAATGTTGAGTGTACATGGAAACTCAACATACACTAATGCATCATTTTTCAAACGATCATAACTAATTTTTGTATTAAGCGTTTCTCAATGTAGTATAGTGCATTCGATGCGAATTTTTAAGCTGCGTCGATCTGTGTTATCAGATTTGCGCTAGCTTAAAAATGCACCGAGATATCAACTGATATAAGTTCACACTTATATCCTCGATTTTCACCCTGAAGAATTAATTTTTTCGTTGAATAGCATTGTCCATCGTCTTTGCCTTGAAAAAAGGAATCTAAAAACATCTACTGTTTGCTAAATTATTTTGAAATTTTTCGAAAAAATTTTTGTCAAAATGTTTTTGGAAGCAATGTTGAGTGTACATGGAAACTCAACATACACTAATGCATCATTTTTCAAACGATCATAACTAATTTTTGTATCAAGCGTTTCTCGATGTAGTATAGTGCATTCGATGCGGATTTTTAAGCTGCGTCGATCTGTGTTATCAGATTTGCGCTAGCTTGAAAATGCACCGAGATATCAACTGATATAAGTTCACACTTATATCCTCGATTTTCACCCTGAAGAATTAATTTTTTCGTTGAATAACATTGTCCATCGTCTTTGCCTGGAAAAATGGAATCTAAAAACATCTACTTTTTGCTAAATTATTTTGAAATTTTTCGAAAAAATTTTTGTCAAAATGTTTTTGGAAGCAATGTTGAGTGTACATGGAAACTCAACATACACTAATGCATCATTTTTCAAACGATCATAACTAATTTTTGTATCAAGCGTTTCTCGATGTAGTATAGTGCATTCGATGCGAATTTGTAAGCTGCGTCGATCTGTGTTATCAGATTTGCGCTAGCTTAAAAATGCACCGAGATATCAACTGATATAAGTTCACACTTATATCCTCGATTTTCACCCTGAAGAATTAATTTTTTCGTTGAATAACATTGTCCATCGTCTTTGCCTTGAAAAATAGAATCTAAAAACATCTACTTCTTGCTAAATTATTTTGAAATTTTTCGAAAAAATTTTTGTCAAAATGTTTTTGGAAGCAATGTTGAGTGTACATGGAAACTCAACATACACTAATGCATCATTTTTCAAACGATCATAACTAATTTTTGTATCAAGCGTTTCTCAATGTAGTATAGTGCATTCGATGCGGATTTTTAAGCTGCGTCAATCTGTGTTATCAGATTTGCGCTAACTTAAAAATGCACCGAGATATCAACTGATATAAGTTCACACTTATATCCTCGATTTTCACCCTGAAGAATTAATTTTTTCGTTGAATAGCATTGTCCATCGTCTTTGCCTTGAAAAAAGGAATCTAAAAACATCTACTGTTTGCTAAATTATTTTGAAATTTTTCGAAAAAATTTTTGTCAAAATGTTTTTGGAAGCAATGTTGAGTGTACATGGAAACTCAACATACACTAATGCATCATTTTTCAAACGATCATAACTAATTTTTGTATCAAGCGTTTCTCGATGTAGTATAGTGCATTCGATGCGGATTTTTAAGCTGCGTCGATCTGTGTTATCAGATTTGCGCTAGCTTGAAAATGCACCGAGATATCAACTGATATAAGTTCACACTTATATCCTCGATTTTCACCCTGAAGAATTAATTTTTTCGTTGAATAACATTGTCCATCGTCTTTGCCTTGAAAAAAGGAATCTAAAAACATCTACTTTTTGCTAAATTATTTTGAAATTTTTGGAAAAAATTTTTGTCAAAATGTTTTTGGAAGCAATGTTGAGTGTACATGGAAACTCAACATACACTAATGCATCATTTTTCAAACGATCATAACTAATTTTTGTATCAAGCGTTTCTCGATGTAGTATAGTGCATTCGATGCGAATTTGTAAGCTGCGTCGATCTGTGTTATCAGATTTGCGCTAGCTTAAAAATGCACCGAGATATCAACTGATATAAGTTCACACTTATATCCTCGATTTTCACCCTGAAGAATTAATTTTTTCGTTGAATAACATTGTCCATCGTCTTTGCCTTGAAAAATGGAATCTAAAAACATCTACTTCTTGCTAAATTATTTTGAAATTTTTCGAAAAAATTTTTGTCAAAATGTTTTTGGAAGCAATGTTGAGTGTACATGGAAACTCAACATACACTAATGCATCATTTTTCAAACGATCATAACTAATTTTTGTATCAAGCGTTTTTCAATGTAGTATAGTGCATTCGATGCGGATTTTTAAGCTGCGTCAATCTGTGTTATCAGATTTGCGCTAACTTAAAAATGCACCGAGATATCAACTGATATAAGTTCACACTTATATCCTCGATTTTCACCCTGAACAATTAATTTTTTCGTTGAATAACATTGTCCATCGTCTTTGCCTTGAAAAAAGGAATCTAAAAACATCTACTTTTTGCTAAATTATTTTGAAATTTTTGGAAAAAATTTTTGTCAAAATGTTTTTGGAAGCAATGTTGAGTGTACATGGAAACTCAACATACACTAATGCATCATTTTTCAAACGATCATAACTAATTTTTGTATTAAGCGTTTCTCAATGTAGTATAGTGCATTCGATGCGAATTTTTAAGCTGCGTCGATCTGTGTTATCAGATTTGCGCTAGCTTAAAAATGCACCGAGATATCAACTGATATAAGTTCACACTTATATCCTCGATTTTCACCCTGAAGAATTAATTTTTTCGTTGAATAGCATTGTCCATCGTCTTTGCCTTGAAAAAAGGAATCTAAAAACATCTACTGTTTGCTAAATTATTTTGAAATTTTTCGAAAAAATTTTTGTCAAAATGTTTTTGGAAGCAATGTTGAGTGTACATGGAAACTCAACATACACTAATGCATCATTTTTCAAACGATCATAACTAATTTTTGTATCAAGCGTTTCTCGATGTAGTATAGTGCATTCGATGCGGATTTTTAAGCTGCGTCGATCTGTGTTATCAGATTTGCGCTAGCTTGAAAATGCACCGAGATATCAACTGATATAAGTTCACACTTATATCCTCGATTTTCACCCTGAAGAATTAATTTTTTCGTTGAATAACATTGTCCATCGTCTTTGCCTGGAAAAATGGAATCTAAAAACATCTACTTTTTGCTAAATTATTTTGAAATTTTTCGAAAAAATTTTTGTCAAAATGTTTTTGGAAGCAATGTTGAGTGTACATGGAAACTCAACATACACTAATGCATCATTTTTCAAACGATCATAACTAATTTTTGTATCAAGCGTTTCTCAATGTAGTATAGTGCATTCGATGCGGATTTTTAAGCTGCGTCAATCTGTGTTATCAGATTTGCGCTAACTTAAAAATGCACCGAGATATCAACTGATATAAGTTCACACTTATATCCTCGATTTTCACCCTGAACAATTAATTTTTTCGTTGAATAACATTGTCCATCGTCTTTGCCTTGAAAAATGGAATCTAAAAACATCTACTTTTTGCTAAATTATTTTGAAATTTTTCGAAAAAATTTTTGTCAAAATGTTTTTGGAAGCAATGTTGAGTGTACATGGAAACTCAACATACACTAATGCATCATTTTTCAAACGATCATAACTAATTTTTGTATCAAACGTTTCTCAATGTAGTATAGTGCACTCGATGCGGATTTTTAAGCTGCGTCGATCTGTGTTATCAGATTTGCGCTAGCTTAAAAATGCACCGAGATATCAACTGATATAAGTTCACACTTATATCCTCGATTTTCACCCTGAAGAATTAATTTTTTCGTTGAATAACATTGTCCATCGTCTTTGCCTTGAAAAAAGGAATCTAAAAACATCTACTTTTTGCTAAATTATTTTGAAATTTTTGGAAAAAATTTTTGTCAAAATGTTTTTGGAAGCAATGTTGAGTGTACATGGAAACTCAACATACACTAATGCATCATTTTTCAAACGATCATAACTAATTTTTGTATTAAGCGTTTCTCAATGTAGTATAGTGCATTCGATGCGAATTTTTAAGCTGCGTCGATCTGTGTTATCAGATTTGCGCTAGCTTAAAAATGCACCGAGATATCAACTGATATAAGTTCACACTTATATCCTCGATTTTCACCCTGAAGAATTAATTTTTTCGTTGAATAACATTGTCCATCGTCTTTGCCTTGAAAAAAGGAATCTAAAAACATCTACTTTTTGCTAAATTATTTTGAAATTTTTGGAAAAAATTTTTGTCAAAATGTTTTTGGAAGCAATGTTGAGTGCACATGGAAACTCAACATACACTAATGCATCATTTTTTAAACGATCATAACTAATTTTTGTATTAAGCGTTTCTCAATGTAGTATAGTGCATTCGATGCGGATTTTTAAGCTGCGTCGATTTGTCTTATCAGATTTGCGCTAGCTTAAAAATGCACCGAGATATCAACTGATATAAGTTCACACTTATATCCTCGATTTTCACCCTGAAGAATTGATTTTTTCGTTGAATAACATTGTCCATCGTCTTCGGCTTGAAAAAAGGAATCTGAAAACATCTACTTTTTGCTAAATTATTTTGAAATTTTTCGAAAAAATTTTTGTCAAAATGTTTTTGGAAGCAATGTTGAGTGTACATGGAAACTCAACATACACTTATGCATCATTTTTCGAACAATCATAACTAATTTTTGTATTAAGCTTTTCTCAATGTAGTATAGTGCATCCGATGCGGATTTTTAAGCTGCGTCGATCTGTTTTATCAGATTTGCGCTAGCTTAAAAATGCACCAAGATATCAACTGATATAAGTTCACACTTATATCCTCGATTTTCACCCTGAAGAATTAATTTTTTCGTTGAATAACATTGTCCATCGTCTTCGCCTTGAAAAAAGGAATCTAAAAACATCTACTTTTTGCTAAATTATTTTGAAATTTTTTGAAAAAATTTTTGTCAAAATGTTTTTGGAAGCAATGTTGAGTGTACATGGAAACTCAACATACACTTATGCATCATTTTTCGAACAATCATAACTAATTTTTGTATTAAGCGTTTCTCAATGTAGTATAGTGCATTCGATGCGGATTTTTAAGCTGGGTCGATCTGTGTTATCAGATTTGCGCTAGCTTAAAAATGCACCGAGATATCAACTGATATAAGTTCACACTTATATCCTCGATTTTCACCCTGAAGAATCAATTTTTTCGTTGAATAACGTTGTCCATCGTCTTCGCCTTGAAAAAAGGAATCTAAAAACATCTACTTTTTGCTAAATTATTTTGAAATTTTTCGAAAAAATTTTTGTCAAAATGTTTTTGGAAGCAATGTTGAGTGTACATGGAAACTCAACATACACTTATGCATCATTTTTCGAACAATCATAACTAATTTTTGTATTAAGCGTTTCTCAATGTAGTATAGTGCATCCGATGCGGATTTTTAAGCTGCGTCGATCTGTGTTATCAGATTTGCGCTAGCTTAAAAATGCACCGAGATATCAACTGATATAAGTTCACACTTATATCCTCGATTTTCACCCTGAAGAATTGATTTTTTCGTTGAATAACATTGTCCATCGTCTTCGCCTTGAAAAAAGGAATCTGAAAACATCTACTTTTTGCTAAATTATTTTGAAATTTTTCGAAAAAATTTTTGTCAAAATGTTTTTGGAAGCAATGTTGAGTGTACATGGAAACTCAACATACACTAATGCATCATTTTTCAAACGATCATAACTAATTTTTGTATTAAGCGTTTCTCAATGTAGTATAGTGCATTCGATGCGGATTTTTAAGCTGCGTCGATTTGTGTTATCAGATTTGCGCTAGCTTAAAAATGCACCGAGATATCAACTGATATAAGTTCACACTTATATCCTCGATTTTCACCCTGAAGAATTAATTTTTTCGTTGAATAACATTGTCCATCGTCTTCGCCTTGAAAAAAGGAATCTAAAAACATCTACTTTTTGCTAAATTATTTTGAAATTTTTCGAAAAAATTTTTGTCAAAATGTTTTTG
Source organism: Auanema rhodensis (assembly GCA_964057225.1). Taxonomy (NCBI): domain Eukaryota; kingdom Metazoa; phylum Nematoda; class Chromadorea; order Rhabditida; family Rhabditidae; genus Auanema; species Auanema rhodense. Next base: position 2,520,607 of record OZ059895.1, read on the forward strand.
GAAGCAATGTTGAGTGTACATGGAAACTTAACATACACTTATGCATCATTTTTCAAACGATCATAACTAATTTTTGTATTAAGCGTTTCTCAATGTAGTATAGTGCATTCGATGCGGATTTTTAAGCTGCGTCGATTTGTCTTATCAGATTTGCGCTAGCTTAAAAATGCACCGTGATATCAACTGATATATGTTCACACTTATATCCTCGATTTTCACCCTGAAGAATTAATTTTTTCGTTGAATAACATTGTCCATCGTCTTCGCCTTAAAAAAAGGAATCTAAAAACATCTACTTTTTGCTAAATTATTTTGAAATTTTTCGAAAAAATTTTTGTCAAAATGTTTTTGGAAGCAATGTTGAGTGTACATGGAAACTCAACATACACTTATGCATCATTTTTCGAACAATCATAACTAATTTTTGTATTAAGCGTTTCTCAATGTAGTATAGTGCATTCGATGCGGATTTTTAAGCTGGGTCGATCTGTGTTATCAGATTTGCGCTAGCTTAAAAATGCACCGAGATATCAACTGATATAAGTTCACACTTATATCCTCGATTTTCACCCTGAAGAATCAATTTTTTCGTTGAATAACGTTGTCCATCGTCTTCGCCTTGAAAAAAGGAATCTAAAAACATCTACTTTTTGCTAAATTATTTTGAAATTTTTCGAAAAAATTTTTGTCAAAATGTTTTTGGAAGCAATGTTGAGTGTACATGGAAACTCAACATACACTTATGCATCATTTTTCGAACAATCATAACTAATTTTTGTATTAAGCGTTTCTCAATGTAGTATAGTGCATCCGATGCGGATTTTTAAGCTGCGTCGATCTGTGTTATCAGATTTGCGCTAGCTTAAAAATGCACCGAGATATCAACTGATATAAGTTCACACTTATATCCTCGATTTTCACCCTGAAGAATTGATTTTTTCGTTGAATAACATTGTCCATCGTCTTCGCCTTGAAAAAAGGAATCTGAAAACATCTACTTTTTGCTAAATTATTTTGAAATTTTTCGAAAAAATTTTTGTCAAAATGTTTTTGGAAGCAATGTTGAGTGTACATGGAAACTCAACATACACTTATGCATCATTTTTCGAACAATCATAACTAATTTTTGTATTAAGCGTTTCTCAATGTAGTATAGTGCATTCGATGCGGATTTTTAAGCTGCGTCGATTTGTCTTATCAGATTTGCGCTAGCTTAAAAATGCACCGAGATATCAACTGATATAAGTTCACACTTATATCCTCGATTTTCACCCTGAAGAATCAATTTTTTCGTTGAATAACGTTGTCTATCGTCTTCGCCTTGAAAAAAGGAATCTAAAAACATCTACTTTTTGCTAAATTATTTTGAAATTTTTCGAAAAAATTTTTGTCAAAATGTTTTTGGAAGCAATGTTGAGTGTACATGGAAACTCAACATACACTTATGCATCATTTTTCGAACAATCATAACTAATTTTTGTATTAAGCGTTTCTCAATGTAGTATAGTGCATCCGATGCGGATTTTTAAGCTGCGTCGATTTGTGTTATCAGATTTGCGCTAGCTTAAAAATGCACCGAGATATCAACTGATATAAGTTCACACTTATATCCTCGATTTTCACCCTGAAGAATTAATTTTTTCGTTGAATAACATTGTCCATCGTCTTCGCCTTGAAAAAAGGAATCTGAAAACATCTACTTTTTGCTAAATTATTTTGAAATTTTTCGAAAAAATTTTTGTCAAAATGTTTTTGGAAGCAATGTTGAGTGTACATGGAAACTCAACATACACTAATGCATCATTTTTCAAACGATCATAACTAATTTTTGTATTAAGCGTTTCTCAATGTAGTATAGTGCATTCGATGCGGATTTTTAAGCTGCGTCGATTTGTCTTATCAGATTTGCGCTAGCTTAAAAATGCACCGAGATATCAACTGATATAAGTTCACACTTATATCCTCGATTTTCACCCTGAAGAATCAATTTTTTCGTTGAATAACGTTGTCCATCGTCTTCGCCTTGAAAAAAGGAATCTAAAAACATCTACTTTTTGCTAAATTATTTTGAAATTTTTCGAAAAAATTTTTGTCAAAATGTTTTTGGAAGCAATGTTGAGTGTACATGGAAACTCAACATACACTTATGCATCATTTTTCGAACAATCATAACTAATTTTTGTATTAAGCGTTTCTCAATGTAGTATAGTGCATTCGATGCGGATTTTTAAGCTGGGTCGATCTGTGTTATCAGATTTGCGCTAGCTTAAAAATGCACCGAGATATCAACTGATATAAGTTCACACTTATATCCTCGATTTTCACCCTGAAGAATCAATTTTTTCGTTGAATAACGTTGTCCATCGTCTTCGCCTTGAAAAAAGGAATCTAAAAACATCTACTTTTTGCTAAATTATTTTGAAATTTTTCGAAAAAATTTTTGTCAAAATGTTTTTGGAAGCAATGTTGAGTGTACATGGAAACTCAACATACACTTATGCATCATTTTTCGAACAATCATAACTAATTTTTGTATTAAGCGTTTCTCAATGTAGTATAGTGCATCCGATGCGGATTTTTAAGCTGCGTCGATCTGTGTTATCAGATTTGCGCTAGCTTAAAAATGCACCGAGATATCAACTGATATAAGTTCACACTTATATCCTCGATTTTCACCCTGAAGAATTGATTTTTTCGTTGAATAACATTGTCCATCGTCTTCGCCTTGAAAAAAGGAATCTGAAAACATCTACTTTTTGCTAAATTATTTTGAAATTTTTCGAAAAAATTTTTGTCAAAATGTTTTTGGAAGCAATGTTGAGTGTACATGGAAACTCAACATACACTTATGCATCATTTTTCGAACAATCATAACTAATTTTTGTATTAAGCGTTTCTCAATGTAGTATAGTGCATTCGATGCGGATTTTTAAGCTGCGTCGATTTGTCTTATCAGATTTGCGCTAGCTTAAAAATGCACCGAGATATCAACTGATATAAGTTCACACTTATATCCTCGATTTTCACCCTGAAGAATCAATTTTTTCGTTGAATAACGTTGTCCATCGTCTTCGCCTTGAAAAAAGGAATCTAAAAACATCTACTTTTTGCTAAATTATTTTGAAATTTTTCGAAAAAATTTTTGTCAAAATGTTTTTGGAAGCAATGTTGAGTGTACATGGAAACTCAACATACACTTATGCATCATTTTTCGAACAATCATAACTAATTTTTGTATTAAGCGTTTCTCAATGTAGTATAGTGCATCCGATGCGGATTTTTAAGCTGCGTCGATTTGTGTTATCAGATTTGCGCTAGCTTAAAAATGCACCGAGATATCAACTGATATAAGTTCACACTTATATCCTCGATTTTCACCCTGAAGAATTAATTTTTTCGTTGAATAACATTGTCCATCGTCTTCGCCTTGAAAAAAGGAATCTGAAAACATCTACTTTTTGCTAAATTATTTTGAAATTTTTCGAAAAAATTTTTGTCAAAATGTTTTTGGAAGCAATGTTGAGTGTACATGGAAACTCAACATACACTAATGCATCATTTTTCAAACGATCATAACTAATTTTTGTATTAAGCGTTTCTCAATGTAGTATAGTGCATTCGATGCGGATTTTTAAGCTGCGTCGATTGGTGTTATCAGATTTGCGCTAGCTTAAAAATGCACCGAGATATCAACTGATATAAGTTCACACTTATATCCTCGATTTTCACCCTGAAGAATTAATTTTTTCGTTGAATAACATTGTCCATCGTCTTTGCCTTGAAAAAAGGAATCTAAAAACATCTACTTTTTGCTAAATTATTTTGAAATTTTTCGAAAAAATTTTTGTCAAAATGTTTTTGGAAGCAATGTTGAGTGTACATGGAAACTCAACATACACTTATGCATCATTTTTCAAACGATCATAACTAATTTTTGTATTAAGCGTTTCTCAATGTAGTATAGTGCATTCGATGCGGATTTTTAAGCTGGGTCGATCTGTGTTATCAGATTTGCGCTAGCTTAAAAATGCACCGAGATATCAACTGATATAAGTTCACACTTATATCCTCGATTTTCACCCTGAAGAATTAATTTTTTCGTTGAATAACATTGTCCATCGTCTTCGCCTTGAAAAAAAGAATCTAAAAACATCTACTTTTTGCTAAATTATTTTGAAATTTTTCGAAAAAATTTTTGTCAAAATGTTTTTGGAAGCAATGTTGAGTGTACATGGAAACTCAACATACACTAATGCATCATTTTTCAAACGATCATAACTAATTTTTGTATTAAGCGTTTCTCAATGTAGTATAGTGCATTCGATGCGGATTTTTAAGCTGCGTCGATTTGTCTTATCAGATTTGCGCTAGCTTAAAAATGCACCGAGATATCAACTGATATATGTTCACACTTATAACCTCGATTTTCACCCTGAAGAATTAATTTTTTCGTTGAATAACATTGTCCATCGTCTTCGCCTTGAAAAAAGAAATCTAAAAACATCTACTTTTTGCTAAATTATTTTGAAATTTTTCGAAAAAATTTTTGTCAAAATGTTTTTGGAAGCAATGTTGAGTGTACATGGAAACTCAACATACACTTATGCATCATTTTTCAAACGATCATAACTAATTTTTGTATTAAGCGTTTCTCAATGTAGTATAGTGCATTCGATGCGGATTTTTAAGCTGCGTCGATTTGTCTTATCAGATTTGCGCTAGCTTAAAAATGCACCGAGATATCAACTGATATAAGTTCACACTTATATCCTCGATTTTCACCCTGAAGAATCAATTTTTTCGTTGAATAACGTTGTCCATCGTCTTCGCCTTGAAAAAAGGAATCTAAAAACATCTACTTTTTGCTAAATTATTTTGAAATTTTTCGAAAAAATTTTTGTCAAAATGTTTTTGGAAGCAATGTTGAGTGTACATGGAAACTCAACATACACTTATGCATCATTTTTCGAACAATCATAACTAATTTTTGTATTAAGCGTTTCTCAATGTAGTATAGTGCATCCGATGCGGATTTTTAAGCTGCGTCGATCTGTGTTATCAGATTTGCGCTAGCTTAAAAATGCACCGAGATATCAACTGATATAAGTTCACACTTATATCCTCGATTTTCACCCTGAAGAATTGATTTTTTCGTTGAATAACATTGTCCATCGTCTTCGCCTTGAAAAAAGGAATCTGAAAACATCTACTTTTTGCTAAATTATTTTGAAATTTTTCGAAAAAAGTTTTGTCAAAATGTTTTTGGAAGCAATGTTGAGTGTACATGGAAACTCAACATACACTAATGCATCATTTTTCAAACGATCATAACTAATTTTTGTATTAAGCGTTTCTCAATGTAGTATAGTGCATTCGATGCGGATTTTTAAGCTGCGTCGATTTGTGTTATCAGATTTGCGCTAGCTTAAAAATGCACCGAGATATCAACTGATATAAGTTCACACATATATCCTCGATTTTCACCCTGAAGAATTAATTTTTTCGTTGAATAACATTGTCCATCGTCTTTGCCTTGAAAAAAGGAATCTAAAAACATCTACTTTTTGCTAAATTATTTTGAAATTTTTCGAAAAAATTTTTGTCAAAATGTTTTTGGAAGCAATGTTGAGTGTACATGGAAACTCAACATACACTTATGCATCATTTTTCGAACAATCATAACTAATTTTTGTATTAAGCGTTTCTCAATGTAGTATAGTGCATCCGATGCGGATTTTTAAGCTGCGTCGATCTGTGTTATCAGATTTGCGCTAGCTTAAAAATGCACCGAGATATCAACTGATATAAGTTCACACTTATATCCTCGATTTTCACCCTGAAGAATTGATTTTTTCGTTGAATAACATTGTCCATCGTCTTCGCCTTGAAAAAAGGAATCTGAAAACATCTACTTTTTGCTAAATTATTTTGAAATTTTTCGAAAAAAGTTTTGTCAAAATGTTTTTGGAAGCAATGTTGAGTGTACATGGAAACTCAACATACACTAATGCATCATTTTTCAAACGATCATAACTAATTTTTGTATTAAGCGTTTCTCAATGTAGTATAGTGCATTCGATGCGGATTTTTAAGCTGCGTCGATTTGTGTTATCAGATTTGCGCTAGCTTAAAAATGCACCGAGATATCAACTGATATAAGTTCACACATATATCCTCGATTTTCACCCTGAAGAATTAATTTTTTCGTTGAATAACATTGTCCATCGTCTTTGCCTTGAAAAAAGGAATCTAAAAACATCTACTTTTTGCTAAATTATTTTGAAATTTTTGGAAAAAATTTTTGCCAAAATGTTTTTGGAAGCAATGTTGAGTGTACATGGAAACTCAACATACACTAATGCATCATTTTTCAAACGATCATAACTAATTTTTGTATTAAGCGTTTCTCAATGTAGTATAGTGCATTCGATGCGGATTTTTAAGCTGCGTCGATTTGTGTTATCAGATTTGCGCTAGCTTAAAAATGCACCGAGATATCAACTGATATAAGTTCACACTTATATCCTCGATTTTCACCCTGAAGAATTAATTTTTTCGTTGAATAACATTGTCCATCGTCTTCGCCTTGAAAAAAGGAATCTGAAAACATCTACTTTTTGCTAAATTATTTTGAAATTTTTCGAAAAAATTTTTGTCAAAATGTTTTTGGAAGCAATGTTGAGTGTACATGGAAACTCAACATACACTAATGCATCATTTTTCAAACGATCATAACTAATTTTTGTATTAAGCGTTTCTCAATGTAGTATAGTGCATTCGATGCGGATTTTTAAGCTGCGTCGATTTGTGTTATCAGATTTGCGCTAGCTTAAAAATGCACCGAGATATCAACTGATATAAGTTCACACTTATATCCTCGATTTTCACCCTGAAGAATTAATTTTTTCGTTGAATAACATTGTCCATCGTCTTCGCCTTGAAAAAAGGAATCTAAAAACATCTACTTTTTGCTAAATTATTTTGAAATTTTTCGAAAAAATTTTTGTCAAAATGTTTTTGGAAGCAATGTTGAGTGTACATGGAAACTCAACATACACTTATGCATCATTTTTCAAACGATCATAACTAATTCTTGTATTAAGCGTTTCTCAATGTAGTATAGTGCATTCGATGCGGATTTTTAAGCTGGGTCGATCTGTGTTATCAGATTTGCGCTAGCTTAAAAATGCACCGAGATATCAACTGATATAAGTTCACACTTATATCCTCGATTTTCACCCTGAAGAATTAATTTTTTCGTTGAATAACATTGTCCATCGTCTTCGCCTTGAAAAAAAGTATCTAAAAACATCTACTTTTTGCTAAATTATTTTGAAATTTTTCGAAAAAATTTTTGTCAAAATGTTTTTGGAAGCAATGTTGAGTGTACATGGAAACTCAACATACACTAATGCATCATTTTTCAAACGATCATAACTAATTTTTGTATTAAGCGTTTCTCAATGTAGTATAGTGCATTCGATGCGGATTTTTAAGCTGCGTCGATTTGTGTTATCAGATTTGCGCTAGCTTAAAAATGCACCGAGATATCAACTGATATAAGTTCACACTTATATCCTCGATTTTCACCCTGAAGAATTAATTTTTTCGTTGAATAACATTGTCCATCGTCTTCGCCTTGAAAAAAGAAATCTAAAAACATCTACTTTTTGCTAAATTATTTTGAAATTTTTCGAAAAAATTTTTGTCAAAATGTTTTTGGAAGCAATGTTGAGTGTACATGGAAACTCAACATACACTTATGCATCATTTTTCAAACGATCATAACTAATTTTTGTATTAAGCGTTTTTCAATGTAGTATAGTGCATTCGATGCGGATTTTTAAGCTGCGTCGATTAGTCTTATCAGATTTGCGCTAGCTTAAAAATGCACCGAGATATCAACTGATATAAGTTCACACTTATATCCTCGATTTTCACCCTGAAGAATTAATTTTTTCGTTGAATAACATTGTCCATCGTCTTCGCCTTGAAAAAAGAAATCTAAAAACATCTACTTTTTGCTAAATTATTTTGAAATTTTTCGAAAAAATTTTTGTCAAAATGTTTTTGGAAGCAATGTTGAGTGTACATGGAAACTCAACATACACTTATGCATCATTTTTCGAACAATCATAACTAATTTTTGTATTAAGCGTTTCTCAATGTAGTATAGTGCATTCGATGCGGATTTTTAAGCTGGGTCGATCTGTGTTATCAGATTTGCGCTAGCTTAAAAATGCACCGAGATATCAACTGATATAAGTTCACACTTATATCCTCGATTTTCACCCTGAAGAATTAATTTTTTCGTTGAATAACATTGTCCATCGTCTTTGCCTTGAAAAAAGGAATCTGAAAACATCTACTTTTTGCTAAATTATTTTGAAATTTTTCGAAAAAATTTTTGTCAAAATGTTTTTGGAAGCAATGTTGAGTGTACATGGAAACTCAACATACACTAATGCATCATTTTTCAAACGATCATAACTAATTTTTGTATTAAGCGTTTCTCAATGTAGTATAGTGCATTCGATGCGGATTTTTAAGCTGCGTCGATTTGTGTTATCAGATTTGCGCTAGCTTAAAAATGCACCGAGATATGAACTGATATAAGTTCACACTTATATCCTCGATTTTCACCCTGAAGAATTAATTTTTTCGTAGAATAACATTGTCCATCGTCTTTGCCTTGAAAAAAGGAATCTAAAAACATCTACTTTTTGCTAAATTATTTTGAAATTTTTCGAAAAAATTTTTGTCAAAATGTTTTTGGAAGCAATGTTGAGTGTACATGGAAACTCAACATACACTTATGCATCATTTTTCGAACAATCATAACTAATTTTTGTATTAAGCGTTTCTCAATGTAGTATAGTGCATTCGATGCGGATTTTTAAGCTGGGTCGATCTGTGTTATCAGATTTGCGCTAGCTTAAAAATGCACCGAGATATCAACTGATATAAGTTCACACTTATATCCTCGATTTTCACCCTGAAGAATTAATTTTTTCGTTGAATAACATTGTCCATCGTCTTCGCCTTGAAAAAAGGAATCTAAAAACATCTACTTTTTGCTAAATTATTTTGAAATTTTTCGAAAAAATTTTTGTCAAAATGTTTTTGGAAGCAATGTTGAGTGTACATGGAAACTCAACATACACTAATGCATCATTTTTCAAACGATCATAACTAATTTTTGTATTAAGCGTTTCTCAATGTAGTATAGTGCATTCGATGCGGATTTTTAAGCTGCGTCGATCTGTGTTATCAGATTTGCGCTAGCTGAAAAATGCACCGAGATATCAACTGATATAAGTTCACACTTATATCCTCGATTTTCACCATGAAGAAATAATTTTTTTGTTGAATAACATTGTCCATCGTCTTTGCCTTGAAAAATGGAATCTAAAAACATCTACTTTTTGCTAAATTATTTTGAAATTTTTCGAAAAAATTTTTGTCAAAATGTTTTTGGAAGCAATGTTGAGTGTACATGGAAACTCAACATACACTTATGCATCATTTTTCGAACAATCATAACTAATTTTTGTATTAAGCGTTTCTCAATGTAGTATAGTGCATTCGATGCGGATTTTTAAGCTGCGTCGATTTGTCTTATCAGATTTGCGCTAGCTTAAAAATGCACCGAGATATCAACTGATATATGTTCACACTTATATCCTCGATTTTCACCCTGAAGAATTAATTTTTTCGTTGAATAACATTGTCCATCGTCTTCGCCTTGAAAAAAAGAATCTAAAAACATCTACTTTTTGCTAAATTATTTTGAAATTTTTCGAAAAAATTTTTGTCAATATGTTTTTGGAAGCAATGTTGAGTGTACATGGAAACTCAACATACACTAATGCATCATTTTTCAAACGATCATAACTAATTTTTGTATTAAGCGTTTCTCAATGTAGTATAGTGCATTCGATGCGGATTTTTAAGCTGCGTCGATTTGTGTTATCAGATTTGCGCTAGCTTAAAAATGCACCGAGATATCAACTGATATAAGTTCACACTTATATCCTCGATTTTCACCCTGAAGAATTAAATTTTTCGTTGAATAACATTGTCCATCGTCTTCGCCTTGAAAAAAAGAATCTAAAAACAACTACTTTTTGCTAAATTATTTTGAAATTTTTCGAAAAAATTTTTGTCAAAATGTTTTTGGAAGCAATGTTGAGTGTACATGGAAACTCAACATACACTAATGCATCATTTTTCAAACCATCATAACTAATTTTTGTATTAAGCGTTTCTCAATGTAGTATAGTGCATTCGATGCGGATTTTTAAGCTGCGTCGATCTGTGTTATCAGATTTGCGCTAGCTTAAAAATGCACCGAGATATCAACTGATATAAGTTCACACTTATATCCTCGATTTTCACCCTGAAGAATTAATTTTTTCGTTGAATAACATTGTCCATCGTCTTCGCCTTGAAAAAAAGAATCTAAAAACATCTACTTTTTGCTAAATTATTTTGAAATTTTTCGAAAAAATTTTTGTCAAAATGTTTTTGGAAGCAATGTTGAGTGTACATGGAAACTCAACATACACTTATGCATCATTTTTCGAACAATCATAACTAATTTTTGTATTAAGCGTTTCTCAATGTAGTATAGTGCATTCGATGCGGATTTTTAAGCTGGGTCGATCTGTGTTATCAGATTTGCGCTAGCTTAAAAATGCACCGAGATATCAACTGATATAAGTTCACACTTATATCCTCGATTTTCACCCTGAAGAATTAATTTTTTCGTTGAATAACATTGTCCATCGTCTTCGCCTTGAAAAAAAGAATCTAAAAACATCTACTTTTTGCTAAATTATTTTGAAATTTTTCGAAAAAATTTTTGTCAAAATGTTTTTGGAAGCAATGTTGAGTGTACATGGAAACTCAACATACACTAATGCATCATTTTTCAAACGATCCTAACTAATTTTTGTATTAAGCGTTTCTCAATGTAGTATAGTGCATTCGATGCGGATTTTTAAGTTGCGTCGATTTGTGTTATCAGATTTGCGCTAGCTTAAAAATGCACCGAGATATGAACTGATATAAGTTCACACTTATATCCTCGATTTTCACCCTGAAGAATTAATTTTTTCGTAGAATAACATTGTCCATCGTCTTTGCCTTGAAAAAAGGAATCTAAAAACATCTACTTTTTGCTAAATTATTTTGAAATTTTTCGAAAAAATTTTTGTCAAAATGTTTTTGGAAGCAATGTTGAGTGTACATGGAAACTCAACATACACTTATGCATCATTTTTCGAACAATCATAACTAATTTTTGTATTAAGCGTTTCTCAATGTAGTATAGTGCATTCGATGCGGATTTTTAAGCTGGGTCGATCTGTGTTATCAGATTTGCGCTAGCTTAAAAATGCACCGAGATATCAACTGATATAAGTTCACACTTATATCCTCGATTTTCACCCTGAAGAATTAATTTTTTCGTTGAATAACATTGTCCATCGTCTTCGCCTTGAAAAAAGGAATCTAAAAACATCTACTTTTTGCTAAATTATTTTGAAATTTTTCGAAAAAATTTTTGTCAAAATGTTTTTGGAAGCAATGTTGAGTGTACATGGAAACTCAACATACACTAATGCATCATTTTTCAAACGATCATAACTAATTTTTGTATTAAGCGTTTCTCAATGTAGTATAGTGCATTCGATGCGGATTTTTAAGCTGCGTCGATCTGTGTTATCAGATTTGCGCTAGCTTAAAAATGCACCGAGATATCAACTGATATATGTTCACACTTATATCCTCGATTTTCACCCTGAAGAATTAATTTTTTCGTTGAATAACATTGTCCATCGTCTTCGCCTTGAAAAAAAGAATCTAAAAACATCTACTTTTTGCTAAATTATTTTGAAATTTTTCGAAAAAATTTTTGTCAATATGTTTTTGGAAGCAATGTTGAGTGTACATGGAAACTCAACATACACTAATGCATCATTTTTCAAACGATCATAACTAATTTTTGTATTAAGCGTTTCTCAATGTAGTATAGTGCATTCGATGCGGATTTTTAAGCTGCGTCGATTTGTGTTATCAGATTTGCGCTAGCTTAAAAATGCACCGAGATATCAACTGATATAAGTTCACACTTATATCCTCGATTTTCACCCTGAAGAATTAAATTTTTCGTTGAATAACATTGTCCATCGTCTTCGCCTTGAAAAAAAGAATCTAAAAACAACTACTTTTTGCTAAATTATTTTGAAATTTTTCGAAAAAATTTTTGTCAAAATGTTTTTGGAAGCAATGTTGAGTGTACATGGAAACTCAACATACACTAATGCATCATTTTTCAAACGATCATAACTAATTTTTGTATTAAGCGTTTCTCAATGTAGTATAGTGCATTCGATGCGGATTTTTAAGCTGCGTCGATCTGTGTTATCAGATTTGCGCTAGCTTAAAAATGCACCGAGATATCAACTGATATAAGTTCACACTTATATCCTCGATTTTCACCCTGAAGAATTAATTTTTTCGTTGAATAACATTGTCCATCGTCTTCGCCTTGAAAAAAAGAATCTAAAAACATCTACTTTTTGCTAAATTATTTTGAAATTTTTCGAAAAAATTTTTGTCAAAATGTTTTTGGAAGCAATGTTGAGTGTACATGGAAACTCAACATACACTTATGCATCATTTTTCGAACAATCATAACTAATTTTTGTATTAAGCGTTTCTCAATGTAGTATAGTGCATTCGATGCGGATTTTTAAGCTGGGTCGATCTGTGTTATCAGATTTGCGCTAGCTTAAAAATGCACCGAGATATCAACTGATATAAGTTCACACTTATATCCTCGATTTTCACCCTGAAGAATTAATTTTTTCGTTGAATAACATTGTCCATCGTCTTCGCCTTGAAAAAAAGAATCTAAAAACATCTACTTTTTGCTAAATTATTTTGAAATTTTTCGAAAAAATTTTTGTCAAAATGTTTTTGGAAGCAATGTTGAGTGTACATGGAAACTCAACATACACTAATGCATCATTTTTCAAACGATCATAACTAATTTTTGTATTAAGCGTTTCTCAATGTAGTATAGTGCATTCGATGCGGATTTTTAAGTTGCGTCGATTTGTGTTATCAGATTTGCGCTAGCTTAAAAATGCACCGAGATATGAACTGATATAAGTTCACACTTATATCCTCGATTTTCACCCTGAAGAATTAATTTTTTCGTAGAATAACATTGTCCATCGTCTTTGCCTTGAAAAAAGGAATCTAAAAACATCTACTTTTTGCTAAATTATTTTGAAATTTTTCGAAAAAATTTTTGTCAAAATGTTTTTGGAAGCAATGTTGAGTGTACATGGAAACTCAACATACACTTATGCATCATTTTTCGAACAATCATAACTAATTTTTGTATTAAGCGTTTCTCAATGTAGTATAGTGCATTCGATGCGGATTTTTAAGCTGGGTCGATCTGTGTTATCAGATTTGCGCTAGCTTAAAAATGCACCGAGATATCAACTGATATAAGTTCACACTTATATCCTCGATTTTCACCCTGAAGAATTAATTTTTTCGTTGAATAACATTGTCCATCGTCTTCGCCTTGAAAAAAAGAATCTAAAAACATCTACTTTTTGCTAAATTATTTTGAAATTTTTCGAAAAAATTTTTGTCAAAATGTTTTTGGAAGCAATGTTGAGTGTACATGGAAACTCAACATACACTTATGCATCATTTTTCGAACAATCATAACTAATTTTTGTATTAAGCGTTTCTCAATGTAGTATAGTGCATTCGATGCGGATTTTTAAGCTGGGTCGATCTGTGTTATCAGATTTGCGCTAGCTTAAAAATGCACCGAGATATCAACTGATATAAGTTCACACTTATATCCTCGATTTTCACCCTGAAGAATTAATTTTTTCGTTGAATAACATTGTCCATCGTCTTCGCCTTGAAAAAAAGAATCTAAAAACATCTACTTTTTGCTAAATTATTTTGAAATTTTTCGAAAAAATTTTTGTCAAAATGTTTTTGGAAGCAATGTTGAGTGTACATGGAAACTCAACATACACTAATGCATCATTTTTCAAACGATCATAACTAATTTTTGTATTAAGCGTTTCTCAATGTAGTATAGTGCATTCGATGCGGATTTTTAAGTTGCGTCGATTTGTGTTATCAGATTTGCGCTAGCTTAAAAATGCACCGAGATATGAACTGATATAAGTTCACACTTATATCCTCGATTTTCACCCTGAAGAATTAATTTTTTCGTAGAATAACATTGTCCATCGTCTTTGCCTTGAAAAAAGGAATCTAAAAACATCTACTTTTTGCTAAATTATTTTGAAATTTTTCGAAAAAATTTTTGTCAAAATGTTTTTGGAAGCAATGTTGAGTGTACATGGAAACTCAACATACACTTATGCATCATTTTTCGAACAATCATAACTAATTTTTGTATTAAGCGTTTCTCAATGTAGTATAGTGCATTCGATGCGGATTTTTAAGCTGGGTCGATCTGTGTTATCAGATTTGCGCTAGCTTAAAAATGCACCGAGATATCAACTGATATAAGTTCACACTTATATCCTCGATTTTCACCCTGAAGAATTAATTTTTTCGTTGAATAACATTGTCCATCGTCTTCGCCTTGAAAAAAGGAATCTAAAAACATCTACTTTTTGCTAAATTATTTTGAAATTTTTCGAAAAAATTTTTGTCAAAATGTTTTTGGAAGCAATGTTGAGTGTACATGGAAACTCAACATACACTAATGCATCATTTTTCAAACGATCATAACTAATTTTTGTATTAAGCGTTTCTCAATGTAGTATAGTGCATTCGATGCGGATTTTTAAGCTGCGTCGATCTGTGTTATCAGATTTGCGCTAGCTGAAAAATGCACCGAGATATCAACTGATATAAGTTCACACTTATATCCTCGATTTTCACCATGAAGAAATAATTTTTTTGTTGAATAACATTGTCCATCGTCTTTGCCTTGAAAAATGGAATCTAAAAACATCTACTTTTTGCTAAATTATTTTGAAATTTTTCGAAAAAATTTTTGTCAAAATGTTTTTGGAAGCAATGTTGAGTGTACATGGAAACTCAACATACACTTATGCATCATTTTTCGAACAATCATAACTAATTTTTGTATTAAGCGTTTCTCAATGTAGTATAGTGCATTCGATGCGGATTTTTAAGCTGCGTCGATTTGTCTTATCAGATTTGCGCTAGCTTAAAAATGCACCGAGATATCAACTGATATATGTTCACACTTATATCCTCGATTTTCACCCTGAAGAATTAATTTTTTCGTTGAATAACATTGTCCATCGTCTTCGCCTTGAAAAAAAGAATCTAAAAACATCTACTTTTTGCTAAATTATTTTGAAATTTTTCGAAAAAATTTTTGTCAAAATGTTTTTGGAAGCAATGTTGAGTGTACATGGAAACTCAACATACACTAATGCATCATTTTTCAAACGATCATAACTAATTTTTGTATTAAGCGTTTCTCAATGTAGTATAGTGCATTCGATGCGGATTTTTAAGCTGCGTCGATTTGTGTTATCAGATTTGCGCTAGCTTAAAAATGCACCGAGATATCAACTGATATAAGTTCACACTTATATCCTCGATTTTCACCCTGAAGAATTAAATTTTTCGTTGAATAACATTGTCCATCGTCTTCGCCTTGAAAAAAAGAATCTAAAAACAACTACTTTTTGCTAAATTATTTTGAAATTTTTCGAAAAAATTTTTGTCAAAATGTTTTTGGAAGCAATGTTGAGTGTACATGGAAACTCAACATACACTAATGCATCATTTTTCAAACCATCATAACTAATTTTTGTATTAAGCGTTTCTCAATGTAGTATAGTGCATTCGATGCGGATTTTTAAGCTGCGTCGATCTGTGTTATCAGATTTGCGCTAGCTTAAAAATGCACCGAGATATCAACTGATATAAGTTCACACTTATATCCTCGATTTTCACCCTGAAGAATTAATTTTTTCGTTGAATAACATTGTCCATCGTCTTCGCCTTGAAAAAAAGAATCTAAAAACATCTACTTTTTGCTAAATTATTTTGAAATTTTTCGAAAAAATTTTTGTCAAAATGTTTTTGGAAGCAATGTTGAGTGTACATGGAAACTCAACATACACTAATGCATCATTTTTCAAACGATCATAACTAATTTTTGTATTAAGCGTTTCTCAATGTAGTATAGTGCATTCGATGCGGATTTTTAAGCTGCGTCGATTTGTGTTATCAGATTTGCGCTAGCTTAAAAATGCACCGAGATATCAACTGATATAAGTTCACACTTATATCCTCGATTTTCACCCTGAAGAATTAATTTTTTCGTTGAATAACATTGTCCATCGTCTTCGCCTTGAAAAAAGGAATCTAAAAACATCTACTTTTTGCTAAATTATTTTGAAATTTTTCGAAAAAATTTTTGTCAAAATGTTTTTGGAAGCAATGTTGAGTGTACATGGAAACTCAACATACACTTATGCATCATTTTTCGAACAATCATAACTAATTTTTGTATTAAGCGTTTCTCAATGTAGTATAGTGCATTCGATGCGGATTTTTAAGCTGGGTCGATCTGTGTTATCAGATTTGCGCTAGCTTAAAAATGCACCGAGATATCAACTGATATAAGTTCACACTTATATCCTCGATTTTCACCCTGAAGAATTAATTTTTTCGTTGAATAACATTGTCCATCGTCTTCGCCTTGAAAAAAGGAATCTAAAAACATCTACTTTATGCTAAATTATTTTGAAATTTTTCGAAAAAATTTTTGTCAAAATGTTTTTGGAAGCAATGTTGAGTGTACATGGAAACTCAACATACACTAATGCATCATTTTTCAAACGATCATAACTAATTTTTGTATTAAGCGTTTCTCAATGTAGTATAGTGCATTCGATGCGGATTTTTAAGCTGCGTCGATCTGTGTTATCAGATTTGCGCTAGCTGAAAAATGCACCGAGATATCAACTGATATAAGTTCACACTTATATCCTCGATTTTCACCATGAAGAAATAATTTTTTTGTTGAATAACATTGTCCATCGTCTTTGCCTTGAAAAATGGAATCTAAAAACATCTACTTTTTGCTAAATTATTTTGAAATTTTTCGAAAAAATTTTTGTCAAAATGTTTTTGGAAGCAATGTTGAGTGTACATGGAAACTCAACATACACTTATGCATCATTTTTCGAACAATCATAACTAATTTTTGTATTAAGCGTTTCTCAATGTAGTATAGTGCATTCGATGCGGATTTTTAAGCTGCGTCGATTTGTCTTATCAGATTTGCGCTAGCTTAAAAATGCACCGAGATATCAACTGATATATGTTCACACTTATATCCTCGATTTTCACCCTGAAGAATTAATTTTTTCGTTGAATAACATTGTCCATCGTCTTCGCCTTGAAAAAAAGAATCTAAAAACATCTACTTTTTGCTAAATTATTTTGAAATTTTTCGAAAAAAGTTTTGTCAAAATGTTTTTGGAAGCAATGTTGAGTGTACATGGAAACTCAACATACACTAATGCATCATTTTTCAAACGATCATAACTAATTTTTGTATTAAGCGTTTCTCAATGTAGTATAGTGCATTCGATGCGGATTTTTAAGCTGCGTCGATCTGTGTTATCAGATTTGCGCTAGCTGAAAAATGCACCGAGATATCAACTGATATAAGTTCACACTTATATCCTCGATTTTCACCATGAAGAAATAATTTTTTTGTTGAATAACATTGTCCATCGTCTTTGCCTTGAAAAATGAAATCTAAAAACATCTACTTTTTGCTAAATTATTTTGAAATTTTTCGAAAAAATTTTTGTCAAAATGTTTTTGGAAGCAATGTTGAGTGTACATGGAAACTCAACATACACTTATGCATCATTTTTCGAACAATCATAACTAATTTTTGTATTAAGCGTTTCTCAATGTAGTATAGTGCATTCGATGCGGATTTTTAAGCTGCGTCGATTTGTCTTATCAGATTTGCGCTAGCTTAAAAATGCACCGAGATATCAACTGATATATGTTCACACTTATATCCTCGATTTTCACCCTGAAGAATTAATTTTTTCGTTGAATAACATTGTCCATCGTCTTCGCCTTGAAAAAAAGAATCTAAAAACATCTACTTTTTGCTAAATTATTTTGAAATTTTTCGAAAAAATTTTTGTCAAAATGTTTTTGGAAGCAATGTTGAGTGTACATGGAAACTCAACATACACTAATGCATCATTTTTCAAACGATCATAACTAATTTTTGTATTAAGCGTTTCTCAATGTAGTATAGTGCATTCGATGCGGATTTTTAAGCTGCGTCGATTTGTGTTATCAGATTTGCGCTAGCTTAAAAATGCACCGAGATATCAACTGATATAAGTTCACACTTATATCCTCGATTTTCACCCTGAAGAATTAAATTTTTCGTTGAATAACATTGTCCATCGTCTTCGCCTTGAAAAAAAGAATCTAAAAACAACTACTTTTTGCTAAATTATTTTGAAATTTTTCGAAAAAATTTTTGTCAAAATGTTTTTGGAAGCAATGTTGAGTGTACATGGAAACTCAACATACACTAATGCATCATTTTTCAAACCATCATAACTAATTTTTGTATTAAGCGTTTCTCAATGTAGTATAGTGCATTCGATGCGGATTTTTAAGCTGCGTCGATCTGTGTTATCAGATTTGCGCTAGCTTAAAAATGCACCGAGATATCAACTGATATAAGTTCACACTTATATCCTCGATTTTCACCCTGAAGAATTAATTTTTTCGTTGAATAACATTGTCCATCGTCTTCGCCTTGAAAAAAAGAATCTAAAAACATCTACTTTTTGCTAAATTATTTTGAAATTTTTCGAAAAAATTTTTGTCAAAATGTTTTTGGAAGCAATGTTGAGTGTACATGGAAACTCAACATACACTAATGCATCATTTTTCAAACGATCATAACTAATTTTTGTATTAAGCGTTTCTCAATGTAGTATAGTGCATTCGATGCGGATTTTTAAGCTGCGTCGATTTGTGTTATCAGATTTGCGCTAGCTTAAAAATGCACCGAGATATCAACTGATATAAGTTCACACTTATATCCTCGATTTTCACCCTGAAGAATTAATTTTTTCGTTGAATAACATTGTCCATCGTCTTCGCCTTGAAAAAAAGAATCTAAAAACAACTACTTTTTGCTAAATTATTTTGAAATTTTTCGAAAAAATTTTTGTCAAAATGTTTTTGGAAGCAATGTTGAATGTACATGGAAACTCAACATACACTAATGCATCATTTTTCAAACGATCATAACTAATTTTTGTATTAAGCGTTTCTCACTGTAGTATAGTGCATTCGATGCGGATTTTTAAGCTGGGTCGATCTGTGTTATCAGATTTGCGCTAGCTTAAAAATGCACCGAGATATCAACTGATATAAGTTCACACTTATATCCTCGATTTTCACCCTGAAGAATTAATTTTTTCGTTGAATAACATTGTCCATCGTCTTCGCCTTGAAAAAAAGAATCTAAAAACATCTACTTTTTGCTAAATTATTTTGAAATTTTTCGAAAAAATTTTTGTCAAAATGTTTTTGGAAGCAATGTTGAGTGTACATGGAAACTCAACATACACTAATGCATCATTTTTCAAACAATCATAACTAATTTTTGTATTAAGCGTTTCTCAATGTAGTATAGTGCATTCGATGCGGATTTTTAAGCTGCGTCGATTTGTGTTATCAGATTTGCGCTAGCTTAAAAATGCACCGAGATATCAACTGATATAAGTTCACACTTATATCCTCGATTTTCACCCTGAAGAATTAATTTTTTCGTTGAATAACATTGTCCATCGTCTTCGCCTTGAAAAAAAGAATCTAAAAACAACTACTTTTTGCTAAATTATTTTGAAATTTTTCGAAAAAATTTTTGTCAAAATGTTTTTGGAAGCAATGTTGAGTGTACATGGAAACTCAACATACACTAATGCATCATTTTTCAAACGATCATAACTAATTTTTGTATTAAGCGTTTCTCAATGTAGTATAGTGCATTCGATGCGGATTTTTAAGCTGGGTCGATCTGTGTTATCAGATTTGCGCTAGCTTAAAAATGCACCGAGATATCAACTGATATAAGTTCACACTTATATCCTCGATTTTCACCCTGAAGAATTAATTTTTTCGTTGAATAACATTGTCCATCGTCTTCGCCTTGAAAAAAAGAATCTAAAAACATCTACTTTTTGCTAAATTATTTTGAAATTTTTCGAAAAAATTTTTGTCAAAATGTTTTTGGAAGCAATGTTGAGTGTACATGGAAACTCAACATACACTAATGCATCATTTTTCAAACGATCATAACTAATTTTTGTATTAAGCGTTTCTCAATGTAGTATAGTGCATTCGATGCGGATTTTTAAGCTGCGTCGATTTGTCTTATCAGATTTGCGCTAGCTTAAAAATGCACCGAGATATCAACTGATATATGTTCCCACTTATAACCTCGATTTTCACCCTGAAGAATTAATTTTTTCGTTGAATAACATTGTCCATCGTCTTCGCCTTGAAAAAAGAAATCTAAAAACATCTACTTTTTGCTAAATTATTTTGAAATTTTTCGAAAAAATTTTTGTCAAAATGTTTTTGGAAGCAATGTTGAGTGTACATGGAAACTCAACATACACTTATGCATCATTTTTCAAACGATCATAACTAATTTTTGTATTAAGCGTTTCTCAATGTAGTATAGTGCATTCGATGCGGATTTTTAAGCTGCGTCGATTTGTCTTATCAGATTTGCGCTAGCTTAAAAATGCACCGAGATATCAACTGATATAAGTTCACACTTATATCCTCGATTTTCACCCTGAAGAATCAATTTTTTCGTTGAATAACGTTGTCCATCGTCTTCGCCTTGAAAAAAGGAATCTAAAAACATCTACTTTTTGCTAAATTATTTTGAAATTTTTCGAAAAAATTTTTGTCAAAATGTTTTTGGAAGCAATGTTGAGTGTACATGGAAACTCAACATACACTTATGCATCATTTTTCGAACAATCATAACTAATTTTTGTATTAAGCGTTTCTCAATGTAGTATAGTGCATTCGATGCGGATTTTTAAGCTGCGTCGATTTGTGTTATCAGATTTGCGCTAGCTTAAAAATGCACCGAGATATCAACTGATATAAGTTCACACTTATATCCTCGATTTTCACCCTGAAGAATTAATTTTTTCGTTGAATAACATTGTCCATCGTCTTCGCCTTGAAAAAAGGAATCTAAAAACATCTACTTTTTGCTAAATTATTTTGAAATTTTTCGAAAAAATTTTTGTCAAAATGTTTTTGGAAGCAATGTTGAGTGTACATGGAAACTCAACATACACTTATGCATCATTTTTCAAACGATCATAACTAATTCTTGTATTAAGCGTTTCTCAATGTAGTATAGTGCATTCGATGCGGATTTTTAAGCTGGGTCGATCTGTGTTATCAGATTTGCGCTAGCTTAAAAATGCACCGAGATATCAACTGATATAAGTTCACACTTATATCCTCGATTTTCACCCTGAAGAATTAATTTTTTCGTTGAATAACATTGTCCATCGTCTTCGCCTTGAAAAAAAGAATCTAAAAACATCTACTTTTTGCTAAATTATTTTGAAATTTTTCGAAAAAATTTTTGTCAAAATGTTTTTGGAAGCAATGTTGAGTGTACATGGAAACTCAACATACACTAATGCATCATTTTTCAAACGATCATAACTAATTTTTGTATTAAGCGTTTCTCAATGTAGTATAGTGCATTCGATGCGGATTTTTAAGCTGCGTCGATTTGTGTTATCAGATTTGCGCTAGCTTAAAAATGCACCGAGATATCAACTGATATAAGTTCACACTTATATCCTCGATTTTCACCCTGAAGAATTAATTTTTTCGTTGAATAACATTGTCCATCGTCTTTGCCTTGAAAAAAGGAATCTAAAAACATCTACTTTTTGCTAAAT
Source organism: Auanema rhodensis (assembly GCA_964057225.1). Classification (NCBI taxonomy): domain Eukaryota; kingdom Metazoa; phylum Nematoda; class Chromadorea; order Rhabditida; family Rhabditidae; genus Auanema; species Auanema rhodense. The sequence continues at coordinate 2,542,677 of OZ059895.1, forward strand.
TATTTTGAAATTTTTGGAAAAAATTTTTGCCAAAATGTTTTTGGAAGCAATGTTGAGTGTACATGGAAACTCAACATACACTAATGCATCATTTTTCAAACGATCATAACTAATTTTTGTATTAAGCGTTTCTCAATGTAGTATAGTGCATTCGATGCGGATTTTTAAGCTGCGTCGATTTGTGTTATCAGATTTGCGCTAGCTTAAAAATGCACCGAGATATCAACTGATATAAGTTCACACTTATATCCTCGATTTTCACCCTGAAGAATTAATTTTTTCGTTGAATAACATTGTCCATCGTCTTTGCCTTGAAAAAAGGAATCTAAAAACATCTACTTTTTGCTAAATTATTTTGAAATTTTTGGAAAAAATTTTTGCCAAAATGTTTTTGGAAGCAATGTTGAGTGTACATGGAAACTCAACATACACTAATGCATCATTTTTCAAACGATCATAACTAATTTTTGTATTAAGCGTTTCTCAATGTAGTATAGTGCATTCGATGCGGATTTTTAAGCTGCGTCGATTTGTGTTATCAGATTTGCGCTAGCTTAAAAATGCACCGAGATATCAACTGATATAAGTTCACACTTATATCCTCGATTTTCACCCTGAAGAATTAATTTTTTCGTTGAATAACATTGTCCATCGTCTTTGCCTTGAAAAAAGGAATCTAAAAACATCTACTTTTTGCTAAATTATTTTGAAATTTTTGGAAAAAATTTTTGCCAAAATGTTTTTGGAAGCAATGTTGAGTGTACATGGAAACTCAACATACACTAATGCATCATTTTTCAAACGATCATAACTAATTTTTGTATTAAGCGTTTCTCAATGTAGTATAGTGCATTCGATGCGGATTTTTAAGCTGCGTCGATTTGTGTTATCAGATTTGCGCTAGCTTAAAAATGCACCGAGATATCAACTGATATAAGTTCACACTTATATCCTCGATTTTCACCCTGAAGAATTAATTTTTTCGTTGAATAACATTGTCCATCGTCTTTGCCTTGAAAAAAGGAATCTAAAAACATCTACTTTTTGCTAAATTATTTTGAAATTTTTGGAAAAAATTTTTGCCAAAATGTTTTTGGAAGCAATGTTGAGTGTACATGGAAACTCAACATACACTAATGCATCATTTTTCAAACGATCATAACTAATTTTTGTATTAAGCGTTTCTCAATGTAGTATAGTGCATTCGATGCGGATTTTTAAGCTGCGTCGATTTGTGTTATCAGATTTGCGCTAGCTTAAAAATGCACCGAGATATCAACTGATATAAGTTCACACTTATATCCTCGATTTTCACCCTGAAGAATTAATTTTTTCGTTGAATAACATTGTCCATCGTCTTCGCCTTGAAAAAAGGAATCTAAAAACATCTACTTTTTGCTAAATTATTTTGAAATTTTTCGAAAAAATTTTTGTCAAAATGTTTTTGGAAGCAATGTTGAGTGTACATGGAAACTCAACATACACTTATGCATCATTTTTCAAACGATCATAACTAATTCTTGTATTAAGCGTTTCTCAATGTAGTATAGTGCATTCGATGCGGATTTTTAAGCTGGGTCGATCTGTGTTATCAGATTTGCGCTAGCTTAAAAATGCACCGAGATATCAACTGATATAAGTTCACACTTATATCCTCGATTTTCACCCTGAAGAATTAATTTTTTCGTTGAATAACATTGTCCATCGTCTTCGCCTTGAAAAAAAGAATCTAAAAACATCTACTTTTTGCTAAATTATTTTGAAATTTTTCGAAAAAATTTTTGTCAAAATGTTTTTGGAAGCAATGTTGAGTGTACATGGAAACTCAACATACACTAATGCATCATTTTTCAAACGATCATAACTAATTTTTGTATTAAGCGTTTCTCAATGTAGTATAGTGCATTCGATGCGGATTTTTAAGCTGCGTCGATTTGTGTTATCAGATTTGCGCTAGCTTAAAAATGCACCGAGATATCAACTGATATAAGTTCACACTTATATCCTCGATTTTCACCCTGAAGAATTAATTTTTTCGTTGAATAACATTGTCCATCGTCTTCGCCTTGAAAAAAGAAATCTAAAAACATCTACTTTTTGCTAAATTATTTTGAAATTTTTCGAAAAAATTTTTGTCAAAATGTTTTTGGAAGCAATGTTGAGTGTACATGGAAACTCAACATACACTTATGCATCATTTTTCAAACGATCATAACTAATTTTTGTATTAAGCGTTTTTCAATGTAGTATAGTGCATTCGATGCGGATTTTTAAGCTGCGTCGATTTGTCTTATCAGATTTGCGCTAGCTTAAAAATGCACCGAGATATCAACTGATATAAGTTCACACTTATATCCTCGATTTTCACCCTGAAGAATTAATTTTTTCGTTGAATAACATTGTCCATCGTCTTCGCCTTGAAAAAAGAAATCTAAAAACATCTACTTTTTGCTAAATTATTTTGAAATTTTTCGAAAAAATTTTTGTCAAAATGTTTTTGGAAGCAATGTTGAGTGTACATGGAAACTCAACATACACTAATGCATCATTTTTCAAACGATCATAACTAATTTTTGTATTAAGCGTTTCTCAATGTAGTATAGTGCATTCGATGCGGATTTTTAAGCTGCGTCGATTTGTGTTATCAGATTTGCGCTAGCTTAAAAATGCACCGAGATATCAACTGATATAAGTTCACACTTATATCCTCGATTTTCACCCTGAAGAATTAATTTTTTCGTTGAATAACATTGTCCATCGTCTTCGCCTTGAAAAAAGGAATCTAAAAACATCTACTTTTTGCTAAATTATTTTGAAATTTTTCGAAAAAATTTTTGTCAAAATGTTTTTGGAAGCAATGTTGAGTGTACATGGAAACTCAACATACACTTATGCATCATTTTTCGAACAATCATAACTAATTTTTGTATTAAGCGTTTCTCAATGTAGTATAGTGCATTCGATGCGGATTTTTAAGCTGGGTCGATCTGTGTTATCAGATTTGCGCTAGCTTAAAAATGCACCGAGATATCAACTGATATAAGTTCACACTTATATCCTCGATTTTCACCATGAAGAAATAATTTTTTTGTTGAATAACATTGTCCATCGTCTTTGCCTTGAAAAATGGAATCTAAAAACATCTACTTTTTGCTAAATTATTTTGAAATTTTTCGAAAAAATTTTTGTCAAAATGTTTTTGGAAGCAATGTTGAGTGTACATGGAAACTCAACATACACTTATGCATCATTTTTCGAACAATCATAACTAATTTTTGTATTAAGCGTTTCTCAATGTAGTATAGTGCATTCGATGCGGATTTTTAAGCTGCGTCGATTTGTCTTATCAGATTTGCGCTAGCTTAAAAATGCACCGAGATATCAACTGATATATGTTCACACTTATATCCTCGATTTTCACCCTGAAGAATTAATTTTTTCGTTGAATAACATTGTCCATCGTCTTCGCCTTGAAAAAAAGAATCTAAAAACATCTACTTTTTGCTAAATTATTTTGAAATTTTTCGAAAAAATTTTTGTCAAAATGTTTTTGGAAGCAATGTTGAGTGTACATGGAAACTCAACATACACTAATGCATCATTTTTCAAACGATCATAACTAATTTTTGTATTAAGCGTTTCTCAATGTAGTATAGTGCATTCGATGCGGATTTTTAAGCTGCGTCGATTTGTGTTATCAGATTTGCGCTAGCTTAAAAATGCACCGAGATATCAACTGATATAAGTTCACACTTATATCCTCGATTTTCACCCTGAAGAATTAAATTTTTCGTTGAATAACATTGTCCATCGTCTTCGCCTTGAAAAAAAGAATCTAAAAACAACTACTTTTTGCTAAATTATTTTGAAATTTTTCGAAAAAATTTTTGTCAAAATGTTTTTGGAAGCAATGTTGAGTGTACATGGAAACTCAACATACACTAATGCATCATTTTTCAAACCATCATAACTAATTTTTGTATTAAGCGTTTCTCAATGTAGTATAGTGCATTCGATGCGGATTTTTAAGCTGCGTCGATCTGTGTTATCAGATTTGCGCTAGCTTAAAAATGCACCGAGATATCAACTGATATAAGTTCACACTTATATCCTCGATTTTCACCCTGAAGAATTAATTTTTTCGTTGAATAACATTGTCCATCGTCTTCGCCTTGAAAAAAAGAATCTAAAAACATCTACTTCTTGCTAAATTATTTTGAAATTTTTCGAAAAAATTTTTGTCAAAATGTTTTTGGAAGCAATGTTGAGTGTACATGGAAACTCAACATACACTAATGCATCATTTTTCAAACGATCATAACTAATTTTTGTATTAAGCGTTTCTCAATGTAGTATAGTGCATTCGATGCGGATTTTTAAGCTGCGTCGATTTGTGTTATCAGATTTGCGCTAGCTTAAAAATGCACCGAGATATCAACTGATATAAGTTCACACTTATATCCTCGATTTTCACCCTGAAGAATTAATTTTTTCGTTGAATAACATTGTCCATCGTCTTCGCCTTGAAAAAAAGAATCTAAAAACAACTACTTTTTGCTAAATTATTTTGAAATTTTTCGAAAAAATTTTTGTCAAAATGTTTTTGGAACCAATGTTGAGTGTACATGGAAACTCAACATACACTAATGCATCATTTTTCAAACGATCATAACTAATTTTTGTATTAAGCGTTTCTCAATGTAGTATAGTGCATTCGATGCGGATTTTTAAGCTGGGTCGATCTGTGTTATCAGATTTGCGCTAGCTTAAAAATGCACCGAGATATCAACTGATATAAGTTCACACTTATATCCTCGATTTTCACCCTGAAGAATTAATTTTTTCGTTGAATAACATTGTCCATCGTCTTCGCCTTGAAAAAAAGAATCTAAAAACATCTACTTTTTGCTAAATTATTTTGAAATTTTTCGAAAAAATTTTTGTCAAAATGTTTTTGGAAGCAATGTTGAGTGTACATGGAAACTCAACATACACTAATGCATCATTTTTCAAACAATCATAACTAATTTTTGTATTAAGCGTTGCTCAATGTAGTATAGTGCATTCGATGCGGATTTTTAAGCTGGGTCGATCTGTGTTATCAGATTTGCGCTAGCTTAAAAATGCACCGAGATATCAACTGATATAAGTTCACACTTATATCCTCGATTTTCACCCTGAAGAATTAATTTTTTCGTTGAATAACATTGTCCATCGTCTTCGCCTTGAAAAAAAGAATCTAAAAACATCTACTTTTTGCTAAATTATTTTGAAATTTTTCGAAAAAATTTTTGTCAAAATGTTTTTGGAAGCAATGTTGAGTGTACATGGAAACTCAACATACACTAATGCATCATTTTTCAAACAATCATAACTAATTTTTGTATTAAGCGTTTCTCAATGTAGTATAGTGCATTCGATGCGGATTTTTAAGCTGCGTCGATTTGTGTTATCAGATTTGCGCTAGCTTAAAAATGCACCGAGATATCAACTGATATAAGTTCACACTTATATCCTCGATTTTCACCCTGAAGAATTAATTTTTTCGTTGAATAACATTGTCCATCGTCTTCGCCTTGAAAAAAGGAATCTAAAAACATCTACTTTTTGCTAAATTATTTTGAAATTTTTCGAAAAAATTTTTGTCAAAATGTTTTTGGAAGCAATGTTGAGTGTACATGGAAACTCAACATACACTTATGCATCATTTTTCAAACGATCATAACTAATTCTTGTATTAAGCGTTTCTCAATGTAGTATAGTGCATTCGATGCGGATTTTTAAGCTGGGTCGATCTGTGTTATCAGATTTGCGCTAGCTTAAAAATGCACCGAGATATCAACTGATATAAGTTCACACTTATATCCTCGATTTTCACCCTGAAGAATTAATTTTTTCGTTGAATAACATTGTCCATCGTCTTCGCCTTGAAAAAAAGAATCTAAAAACATCTACTTTTTGCTAAATTATTTTGAAATTTTTCGAAAAAATTTTTGTCAAAATGTTTTTGGAAGCAATGTTGAGTGTACATGGAAACTCAACATACACTAATGCATCATTTTTCAAACGATCATAACTAATTTTTGTATTAAGCGTTTCTCAATGTAGTATAGTGCATTCGATGCGGATTTTTAAGCTGCGTCGATTTGTGTTATCAGATTTGCGCTAGCTTAAAAATGCACCGAGATATCAACTGATATAAGTTCACACTTATATCCTCGATTTTCACCCTGAAGAATTAATTTTTTCGTTGAATAACATTGTCCATCGTCTTCGCCTTGAAAAAAGAAATCTAAAAACATCTACTTTTTGCTAAATTATTTTGAAATTTTTCGAAAAAATTTTTGTCAAAATGTTTTTGGAAGCAATGTTGAGTGTACATGGAAACTCAACATACACTTATGCATCATTTTTCAAACGATCATAACTAATTTTTGTATTAAGCGTTTTTCAATGTAGTATAGTGCATTCGATGCGGATTTTTAAGCTGCGTCGATTTGTCTTATCAGATTTGCGCTAGCTTAAAAATGCACCGAGATATCAACTGATATAAGTTCACACTTATATCCTCGATTTTCACCCTGAAGAATTAATTTTTTCGTTGAATAACATTGTCCATCGTCTTCGCCTTGAAAAAAGAAATCTAAAAACATCTACTTTTTGCTAAATTATTTTGAAATTTTTCGAAAAAATTTTTGTCAAAATGTTTTTGGAAGCAATGTTGAGTGTACATGGAAACTCAACATACACTAATGCATCATTTTTCAAACGATCATAACTAATTTTTGTATTAAGCGTTTCTCAATGTAGTATAGTGCATTCGATGCGGATTTTTAAGCTGCGTCGATTTGTGTTATCAGATTTGCGCTAGCTTAAAAATGCACCGAGATATCAACTGATATAAGTTCACACTTATATCCTCGATTTTCACCCTGAAGAATTAATTTTTTCGTTGAATAACATTGTCCATCGTCTTCGCCTTGAAAAAAGGAATCTAAAAACATCTACTTTTTGCTAAATTATTTTGAAATTTTTCGAAAAAATTTTTGTCAAAATGTTTTTGGAAGCAATGTTGAGTGTACATGGAAACTCAACATACACTTATGCATCATTTTTCGAACAATCATAACTAATTTTTGTATTAAGCGTTTCTCAATGTAGTATAGTGCATTCGATGCGGATTTTTAAGCTGGGTCGATCTGTGTTATCAGATTTGCGCTAGCTTAAAAATGCACCGAGATATCAACTGATATAAGTTCACACTTATATCCTCGATTTTCACCATGAAGAAATAATTTTTTTGTTGAATAACATTGTCCATCGTCTTTGCCTTGAAAAATGGAATCTAAAAACATCTACTTTTTGCTAAATTATTTTGAAATTTTTCGAAAAAATTTTTGTCAAAATGTTTTTGGAAGCAATGTTGAGTGTACATGGAAACTCAACATACACTTATGCATCATTTTTCGAACAATCATAACTAATTTTTGTATTAAGCGTTTCTCAATGTAGTATAGTGCATTCGATGCGGATTTTTAAGCTGCGTCGATTTGTCTTATCAGATTTGCGCTAGCTTAAAAATGCACCGAGATATCAACTGATATATGTTCACACTTATATCCTCGATTTTCACCCTGAAGAATTAATTTTTTCGTTGAATAACATTGTCCATCGTCTTCGCCTTGAAAAAAAGAATCTAAAAACATCTACTTTTTGCTAAATTATTTTGAAATTTTTCGAAAAAATTTTTGTCAAAATGTTTTTGGAAGCAATGTTGAGTGTACATGGAAACTCAACATACACTAATGCATCATTTTTCAAACGATCATAACTAATTTTTGTATTAAGCGTTTCTCAATGTAGTATAGTGCATTCGATGCGGATTTTTAAGCTGCGTCGATTTGTGTTATCAGATTTGCGCTAGCTTAAAAATGCACCGAGATATCAACTGATATAAGTTCACACTTATATCCTCGATTTTCACCCTGAAGAATTAAATTTTTCGTTGAATAACATTGTCCATCGTCTTCGCCTTGAAAAAAAGAATCTAAAAACAACTACTTTTTGCTAAATTATTTTGAAATTTTTCGAAAAAATTTTTGTCAAAATGTTTTTGGAAGCAATGTTGAGTGTACATGGAAACTCAACATACACTAATGCATCATTTTTCAAACCATCATAACTAATTTTTGTATTAAGCGTTTCTCAATGTAGTATAGTGCATTCGATGCGGATTTTTAAGCTGCGTCGATCTGTGTTATCAGATTTGCGCTAGCTTAAAAATGCACCGAGATATCAACTGATATAAGTTCACACTTATATCCTCGATTTTCACCCTGAAGAATTAATTTTTTCGTTGAATAACATTGTCCATCGTCTTCGCCTTGAAAAAAAGAATCTAAAAACATCTACTTCTTGCTAAATTATTTTGAAATTTTTCGAAAAAATTTTTGTCAAAATGTTTTTGGAAGCAATGTTGAGTGTACATGGAAACTCAACATACACTAATGCATCATTTTTCAAACGATCATAACTAATTTTTGTATTAAGCGTTTCTCAATGTAGTATAGTGCATTCGATGCGGATTTTTAAGCTGCGTCGATTTGTGTTATCAGATTTGCGCTAGCTTAAAAATGCACCGAGATATCAACTGATATAAGTTCACACTTATATCCTCGATTTTCACCCTGAAGAATTAATTTTTTCGTTGAATAACATTGTCCATCGTCTTCGCCTTGAAAAAAAGAATCTAAAAACAACTACTTTTTGCTAAATTATTTTGAAATTTTTCGAAAAAATTTTTGTCAAAATGTTTTTGGAACCAATGTTGAGTGTACATGGAAACTCAACATACACTAATGCATCATTTTTCAAACGATCATAACTAATTTTTGTATTAAGCGTTTCTCAATGTAGTATAGTGCATTCGATGCGGATTTTTAAGCTGGGTCGATCTGTGTTATCAGATTTGCGCTAGCTTAAAAATGCACCGAGATATCAACTGATATAAGTTCACACTTATATCCTCGATTTTCACCCTGAAGAATTAATTTTTTCGTTGAATAACATTGTCCATCGTCTTCGCCTTGAAAAAAAGAATCTAAAAACATCTACTTTTTGCTAAATTATTTTGAAATTTTTCGAAAAAATTTTTGTCAAAATGTTTTTGGAAGCAATGTTGAGTGTACATGGAAACTCAACATACACTAATGCATCATTTTTCAAACAATCATAACTAATTTTTGTATTAAGCGTTGCTCAATGTAGTATAGTGCATTCGATGCGGATTTTTAAGCTGGGTCGATCTGTGTTATCAGATTTGCGCTAGCTTAAAAATGCACCGAGATATCAACTGATATAAGTTCACACTTATATCCTCGATTTTCACCCTGAAGAATTAATTTTTTCGTTGAATAACATTGTCCATCGTCTTCGCCTTGAAAAAAAGAATCTAAAAACATCTACTTTTTGCTAAATTATTTTGAAATTTTTCGAAAAAATTTTTGTCAAAATGTTTTTGGAAGCAATGTTGAGTGTACATGGAAACTCAACATACACTAATGCATCATTTTTCAAACAATCATAACTAATTTTTGTATTAAGCGTTTCTCAATGTAGTATAGTGCATTCGATGCGGATTTTTAAGCTGCGTCGATTTGTGTTATCAGATTTGCGCTAGCTTAAAAATGCACCGAGATATCAACTGATATAAGTTCACACTTATATCCTCGATTTTCACCCTGAAGAATTAATTTTTTCGTTGAATAACATTGTCCATCGTCTTCGCCTTGAAAAAAAGAATCTAAAAACAACTACTTTTTGCTAAATTATTTTGAAATTTTTCGAAAAAATTTTTGTCAAAATGTTTTTGGAAGCAATGTTGAGTGTACATGGAAACTCAACATACACTAATGCATCATTTTTCAAACGATCATAACTAATTTTTGTATTAAGCGTTTCTCAATGTAGTATAGTGCATTCGATGCGGATTTTTAAGCTGCGTCGATTTGTGTTATCAGATTTGCGTTAGCTTAAAAATGCACCGAGATATCAACTGATATAAGTTCACACTTATATCCTCGATTTTCACCCTGAAGAATTAATTTTTTCGTTGAATAACATCGTCCATCGTCTTCGCCTTGAAAAAAAGAATCTAGAAACATCTACTTTTTGCTAAATTATTTTGAAATTTTTCGAAAAAATTTTCGTCAAAATGTTTTTGGAAGCAATGTTGAGTGTACATGGAAACTCAACATACACTTATGCATCATTTTTCGAACAATCATAACTAATTTTTGTATTAAGCGTTGCTCAATGTAGTATAGTGCATTCGATGCGGATTTTTAAGCTGGGTCGATCTGTGTTATCAGATTTGCGTTAGCTTAAAAATGCACCGAGATATCAACTGATATAAGTTCACACTTATATCCTCGATTTTCACCCTGAAGAATTAATTTTTTCGTTGAATAACATTGTCCATCGTCTTCGCCTTGAAAAAAAGAATCTAAAAACTTCTACTTTTTGCTAAATTATTTTGAAATTTTTCGAAAAAATTTTTGTCAAAATGTTTTTGGAAGCAATGTTGAGTGTACATGGAAACTCAACATACACTTATGCATCATTTTTCGAACAATCATAACTAATTTTTGTATTAAGCGTTTCTCAATGTAGTATAGTGCATTCGATGCGGATTTTTAAGCTGGGTCGATCTGTGTTATCAGATTTGCGCTAGCTTAAAAATGCACCGAGATATCAACTGATATAAGTTCACACTTATATCCTCGATTTTCACCCTGAAGAATTAATTTTTTTGTTGAATAACATTGTCCATCGTCTTCGCCTTAAAAAAAAGAATCTAAAAACATCTACTTTTTGCTAAATTATTTTGAAATTTTTCGAAAAAATTTTTGTCAAAATGTTTTTGGAAGCAATGTTGAGTGTACATGGAAACTCAACATACACTAATGCATCATTTTTCAAACAATCATAACTAATTTTTGTATTAAGCGTTGCTCAATGTAGTATAGTGCATTCGATGCGGATTTTTAAGCTGGGTCGATCTGTGTTATCAGATTTGCGCTAGCTTAAAAATGCACCGAGATATCAACTGATATAAGTTCACACTTATATCCTCGATTTTCACCCTGAAGAATTAATTTTTTCGTTGAATAACATTGTCCATCGTCTTCGCCTTGAAAAAAAGAATCTAAAAACATCTACTTTTTGCTAAATTATTTTGAAATTTTTCGAAAAAATTTTTGTCAAAATGTTTTTGGAAGCAATGTTGAGTGTACATGGAAACTCAACATACACTAATGCATCATTTTTCAAACAATCATAACTAATTTTTGTATTAAGCGTTTCTCAATGTAGTATAGTGCATTCGATGCGGATTTTTAAGCTGCGTCGATTTGTGTTATCAGATTTGCGCTAGCTTAAAAATGCACCGAGATATCAACTGATATAAGTTCACACTTATATCCTCGATTTTCACCCTGAAGAATTAATTTTTTCGTTGAATAACATTGTCCATCGTCTTCGCCTTGAAAAAAAGAATCTAAAAACAACTACTTTTTGCTAAATTATTTTGAAATTTTTCGAAAAAATTTTTGTCAAAATGTTTTTGGAAGCAATGTTGAGTGTACATGGAAACTCAACATACACTAATGCATCATTTTTCAAACGATCATAACTAATTTTTGTATTAAGCGTTTCTCAATGTAGTATAGTGCATTCGATGCGGATTTTTAAGCTGCGTCGATTTGTGTTATCAGATTTGCGTTAGCTTAAAAATGCACCGAGATATCAACTGATATAAGTTCACACTTATATCCTCGATTTTCACCCTGAAGAATTAATTTTTTCGTTGAATAACATCGTCCATCGTCTTCGCCTTGAAAAAAAGAATCTAGAAACATCTACTTTTTGCTAAATTATTTTGAAATTTTTCGAAAAAATTTTCGTCAAAATGTTTTTGGAAGCAATGTTGAGTGTACATGGAAACTCAACATACACTTATGCATCATTTTTCGAACAATCATAACTAATTTTTGTATTAAGCGTTGCTCAATGTAGTATAGTGCATTCGATGCGGATTTTTAAGCTGGGTCGATCTGTGTTATCAGATTTGCGTTAGCTTAAAAATGCACCGAGATATCAACTGATATAAGTTCACACTTATATCCTCGATTTTCACCCTGAAGAATTAATTTTTTCGTTGAATAACATTGTCCATCGTCTTCGCCTTGAAAAAAAGAATCTAAAAACTTCTACTTTTTGCTAAATTATTTTGAAATTTTTCGAAAAAATTTTTGTCAAAATGTTTTTGGAAGCAATGTTGAGTGTACATGGAAACTCAACATACACTTATGCATCATTTTTCGAACAATCATAACTAATTTTTGTATTAAGCGTTTCTCAATGTAGTATAGTGCATTCGATGCGGATTTTTAAGCTGGGTCGATCTGTGTTATCAGATTTGCGCTAGCTTAAAAATGCACCGAGATATCAACTGATATAAGTTCACACTTATATCCTCGATTTTCACCCTGAAGAATTAATTTTTTTGTTGAATAACATTGTCCATCGTCTTCGCCTTAAAAAAAAGAATCTAAAAACATCTACTTTTTGCTAAATTATTTTGAAATTTTTCGAAAAAATTTTTGTCAAAATGTTTTTGGAAGCAATGTTGAGTGTACATGGAAACTCAACATACACTAATGCATCATTTTTCAAACAATCATAACTAATTTTTGTATTAAGCGTTTCTCAATGTAGTATAGTGCATTCGATGCGGATTTTTAAGCTGCGTCGATTTGTGTTATCAGATTTGCGCTAGCTTAAAAATGCACCGAGATATCAACTGATATAAGTTCACACTTATATCCTCGATTTTCACCCTGAAGAATTAATTTTTTCGTTGAATAACATTGTCCATCGTCTTCGCCTTGAAAAAAAGAATCTAAAAACAACTACTTTTTGCTAAATTATTTTGAAATTTTTCGAAAAAATTTTTGTCAAAATGTTTTTGGAAGCAATGTTGAGTGTACATGGAAACTCAACATACACTAATGCATCATTTTTCAAACGATCATAACTAATTTTTGTATTAAGCGTTTCTCAATGTAGTATAGTGCATTCGATGCGGATTTTTAAGCTGCGTCGATTTGTGTTATCAGATTTGCGTTAGCTTAAAAATGCACCGAGATATCAACTGATATAAGTTCACACTTATATCCTCGATTTTCACCCTGAAGAATTAATTTTTTCGTTGAATAACATCGTCCATCGTCTTCGCCTTGAAAAAAAGAATCTAGAAACATCTACTTTTTGCTAAATTATTTTGAAATTTTTCGAAAAAATTTTCGTCAAAATGTTTTTGGAAGCAATGTTGAGTGTACATGGAAACTCAACATACACTTATGCATCATTTTTCGAACAATCATAACTAATTTTTGTATTAAGCGTTGCTCAATGTAGTATAGTGCATTCGATGCGGATTTTTAAGCTGGGTCGATCTGTGTTATCAGATTTGCGTTAGCTTAAAAATGCACCGAGATATCAACTGATATAAGTTCACACTTATATCCTCGATTTTCACCCTGAAGAATTAATTTTTTCGTTGAATAACATTGTCCATCGTCTTCGCCTTGAAAAAAAGAATCTAAAAACTTCTACTTTTTGCTAAATTATTTTGAAATTTTTCGAAAAAATTTTTGTCAAAATGTTTTTGGAAGCAATGTTGAGTGTACATGGAAACTCAACATACACTTATGCATCATTTTTCGAACAATCATAACTAATTTTTGTATTAAGCGTTTCTCAATGTAGTATAGTGCATTCGATGCGGATTTTTAAGCTGGGTCGATCTGTGTTATCAGATTTGCGCTAGCTTAAAAATGCACCGAGATATCAACTGATATAAGTTCACACTTATATCCTCGATTTTCACCCTGAAGAATTAATTTTTTTGTTGAATAACATTGTCCATCGTCTTCGCCTTAAAAAAAAGAATCTAAAAACATCTACTTTTTGCTAAATTATTTTGAAATTTTTCGAAAAAAATTTTGTCAAAATGTTTTTGGAAGCAATGTTGAGTGTACATGGAAACTCAACATACACTTATGCATCATTTTTCGAACAATCATAACTAATTTTTGTATTAAGCGTTGCTCAATGTAGTATAGTGCATTCGATGCGGATTTTTAAGCTGGGTCGATCTGTGTTATCAGATTTGCGCTAGCTTAAAAATGCACCGAGATACCAACTGATATAAGTTCACACTTATATCCTCGATTTTCACCCTGAAGAATCAATTTTTTGGTTGAATAACATTGTCCATCGTCTTCGCCTTGAAAAAAGAAATCTAAAAACATCTACTTTTTGCTAAATTATTTTGAAATTTTTCGAAAAAATTTTTGTCAAAATGTTTTTGGAAGCAATGTTGAGTGTACATGGAAACTCAACATACACTTATGCATCATTTTTCAAACAATCATAACTAATTTTTGTATTAAGCGTTTCTCAATGTAGTATAGTGCATTCGATGCGGATTTTTAAGCTGGGTCGATCTGTGTTATCAGATTTGCGCTAGCTTAAAAATGCACCGAGATATCAACTGATATAAGTTCACACTTATATCCTCGATTTTCACCCTGAAGAATTAATTTTTTCGTTGAATAACATTGTCCATCGTTTTCGCCTTGAAAAAAGGAATCTAAAAACATCTACTTTTTGCTAAATTATTTTGAAATTTTTCGAAAAAATTTTTGTCAAAATGTTTTTGGAAGCAATGTTGAGTGCACATGGAAACTCAACATACACTTATGCATCATTTTTCAAACAATCATAACTAATTTTTGTATTAAGCATTTCTCAATGTAGTATAGTGCATTCGATGCGGATTTTTAAGCTGGGTCGATCTGTGTTATCAGATTTGCGCTAGCTTAAAAATGCACCGAGATATCAACTGATATAAGTTCACACTTATATCCTCGATTTTCACCCTGAAGAATCAATTTTTTCGTTGAATAACATTGTCCATCGTCTTCGCCTTGAAAAAAGGAATCTAAAAACATCTACTTTTTGCTAAATTATTTTGAAATTTTTCGAAAAAATTTTTGTCAAATGTTTTTGGAAGCAATGTTGAGTGTACATGGAAACTCAACATACACTTATGCATCATTTTTCGAACAATCATAACTAATTTTTGTATTAAGCGTTGCTCAATGTAGTATAGTGCATCCGATGCGGATTTTTAAGCTGGGTCGATCTGTGTTATCAGATTTGCGCTAGCTTAAAAATGCACCGAGATATCAACTGATATAAGTTCACACTTATATCCTCGATTTTCACCCTGAAGAATCAATTTTTTCGTTGAATAACATTGTCCATCGTCTTCGCCTTGAAAAAAGGAATCTAAAAACATTTACTTTTTGCTAAATTATTTTGAAATTTTTCGAAAAAATTTTTGTCAAAATGTTTTTGGAAGCAATGTTGAGTGTACATGGAAACTCAACATACACTTATGCATCATTTTTCGAACAATCATAACTAATTTTTGTATTAAGCGTTTCTCAATGTAGTATAGTGCATCCGATGCGGATTTTTAAGCTGCGTCGATCTGTGTTATCAGATTTGCGCTAGCTTAAAAATGCACCGAGATATCAACTGATATAAGTTCACACTTATATCCTCGATTTTCACCCTGAAGAATTAATTTTTTCGTTGAATAACATTGTCCATCGTCTTCGCCTTGAAAAAAGGAATCTAAAAACATCTACTTTTTGCTAAATTATTTTGAAATTTTTCGAAAAAATTTTTGTCAAAATGTTTTTGGAAGCAATGTTGAGTGTACATGGAAACTCAACATACACTTATGCATCATTTTTCGAACAATCATAACTAATTTTTGTATTAAGCGTTGCTCAATGTAGTATAGTGCATTCGATGCGGATTTTTAAGCTGGGTCGATCTGTGTTATCAGATTTGCGCTAGCTTAAAAATGCACCGAGATATCAACTGATATAAGTTCACACTTATATCCTCGATTTTCACCCTGAAGAATCAATTTTTTCGTTGAATAACATTGTCCATCGTCTTCGCCTTAAAAAAAGGAATCTAAAAACATCTACTTTTTGCTAAATTATTTTGAAATTTTTCGAAAAAATTTTTGTCAAATGTTTTTGGAAGCAATGTTGAGTGTACATGGAAACTCAACATACACTTATGCATCATTTTTCGAACAATCATAACTAATTTTTGTATTAAGCGTTGCTCAATGTAGTATAGTGCATCCGATGCGGATTTTTAAGCTGGGTCGATCTGTGTTATCAGATTTGCGCTAGCTTAAAAATGCACCGAGATATCAACTGATATAAGTTCACACTTATATCCTCGATTTTCACCCTGAAGAATCAATTTTTTCGTTGAATAACATTGTCCATCGTCTTCGCCTTGAAAAAAGGAATCTAAAAACATTTACTTTTTGCTAAATTATTTTGAAATTTTTCGAAAAAATTTTTGTCAAAATGTTTTTGGAAGCAATGTTGAGTGTACATGGAAACTCAACATACACTTATGCATCATTTTTCGAACAATCATAACTAATTTTTGTATTAAGCGTTTCTCAATGTAGTATAGTGCATCCGATGCGGATTTTTAAGCTGCGTCGATCTGTGTTATCAGATTTGCGCTAGCTTAAAAATGCACCGAGATATCAACTGATATAAGTTCACACTTATATCCTCGATTTTCACCCTGAAGAATTAATTTTTTCGTTGAATAACATTGTCCATCGTCTTCGCCTTGAAAAAAGGAATCTAAAAACATCTACTTTTTGCTAAATTATCTTGAAATTTTTCGAAAAAATTTTTGTCAAAATGTTTTTGGAAGCAATGTTGAGTGTACATGGAAACTCAACATACACTTATGCATCATTTTTCAAACGATCATAACTAATTTTTGTATTAAGCGTTTCTCAATGTAGTATAGTGCATTCGATGCGGATTTTTAAGCTGCGTCGATTTGTGTTATCAGATTTGCGTTAGCTTAAAAATGCACCGAGATATCAACTGATATAAGTTCACACTTATATCCTCGATTTTCACCCTGAAGAATTAATTTTTTCGTTGAATAACATCGTCCATCGTCTTCGCCTTGAAAAAAAGAATCTAGAAACATCTACTTTTTGCTAAATTATTTTGAAATTTTTCGAAAAAATTTTCGTCAAAATGTTTTTGGAAGCAATGTTGAGTGTACATGGAAACTCAACATACACTTATGCATCATTTTTCGAACAATCATAACTAATTTTTGTATTAAGCGTTGCTCAATGTAGTATAGTGCATTCGATGCGGATTTTTAAGCTGGGTCGATCTGTGTTATCAGATTTGCGTTAGCTTAAAAATGCACCGAGATATCAACTGATATAAGTTCACACTTATATCCTCGATTTTCACCCTGAAGAATTAATTTTTTCGTTGAATAACATTGTCCATCGTCTTCGCCTTGAAAAAAAGAATCTAAAAACTTCTACTTTTTGCTAAATTATTTTGAAATTTTTCGAAAAAATTTTTGTCAAAATGTTTTTGGAAGCAATGTTGAGTGTACATGGAAACTCAACATACACTAATGCATCATTTTTCAAACGATCATAACTAATTTTTGTATTAAGCGTTTCTCAATGTAGTATAGTGCATTCGATGCGGATTTTTAAGCTGCGTCGATTTGTGTTATCAGATTTGCGCTAGCTTAAAAATGCACCGAGATATCAACTGATATAAGTTCACACTTATATCCTCGATTTTCACCCTGAAGAATTAATTTTTTCGTTGAATAACATTGTCCATCGTCTTTGCCTTGAAAAAAGGAATCTAAAAACATTTACTTTTTGCTAAATTATTTTGAAATTTTTCGAAAAAATTTTTGTCAAAATGTTTTTGGAAGCAATGTTGAGTGTACATGGAAACTCAACATACACTTATGCATCATTTTTCAAACGATCATAACTAATTTTTGTATTAAGCGTTTCTCAATGTAGTATAGTGCATTCGATGCGGATTTTTAAGCTGCGTCGATTTGTGTTATCAGATTTGCGTTAGCTTAAAAATGCACCGAGATATCAACTGATATAAGTTCACACTTATATCCTCGATTTTCACCCTGAAGAATTAATTTTTTCGTTGAATAACATCGTCCATCGTCTTCGCCTTGAAAAAAAGAATCTAGAAACATCTACTTTTTGCTAAATTATTTTGAAATTTTTCGAAAAAATTTTCGTCAAAATGTTTTTGGAAGCAATGTTGAGTGTACATGGAAACTCAACATACACTTATGCATCATTTTTCGAACAATCATAACTAATTTTTGTATTAAGCGTTGCTCAATGTAGTATAGTGCATTCGATGCGGATTTTTAAGCTGGGTCGATCTGTGTTATCAGATTTGCGTTAGCTTAAAAATGCACCGAGATATCAACTGATATAAGTTCACACTTATATCCTCGATTTTCACCCTGAAGAATTAATTTTTTCGTTGAATAACATTGTCCATCGTCTTCGCCTTGAAAAAAAGAATCTAAAAACTTCTACTTTTTGCTAAATTATTTTGAAATTTTTCGAAAAAATTTTTGTCAAAATGTTTTTGGAAGCAATGTTGAGTGTACATGGAAACTCAACATACACTAATGCATCATTTTTCAAACGATCATAACTAATTTTTGTATTAAGCGTTTCTCAATGTAGTATAGTGCATTCGATGCGGATTTTTAAGCTGCGTCGATTTGTGTTATCAGATTTGCGCTAGCTTAAAAATGCACCGAGATATCAACTGATATAAGTTCACACTTATATCCTCGATTTTCACCCTGAAGAATTAATTTTTTCGTTGAATAACATCGTCCATCGTCTTCGCCTTGAAAAAAAGAATCTAGAAACATCTACTTTTTGCTAAATTATTTTGAAATTTTTCGAAAAAATTTTCGTCAAAATGTTTTTGGAAGCAATGTTGAGTGTACATGGAAACTCAACATACACTTATGCATCATTTTTCGAACAATCATAACTAATTTTTGTATTAAGCGTTGCTCAATGTAGTATAGTGCATTCGATGCGGATTTTTAAGCTGGGTCGATCTGTGTTATCAGATTTGCGTTAGCTTAAAAATGCACCGAGATATCAACTGATATAAGTTCACACTTATATCCTCGATTTTCACCCTGAAGAATTAATTTTTTCGTTGAATAACATTGTCCATCGTCTTCGCCTTGAAAAAAAGAATCTAAAAACTTCTACTTTTTGCTAAATTATTTTGAAATTTTTCGAAAAAATTTTTGTCAAAATGTTTTTGGAAGCAATGTTGAGTGTACATGGAAACTCAACATACACTAATGCATCATTTTTCAAACGATCATAACTAATTTTTGTATTAAGCGTTTCTCAATGTAGTATAGTGCATTCGATGCGGATTTTTAAGCTGCGTCGATTTGTGTTATCAGATTTGCGCTAGCTTAAAAATGCACCGAGATATCAACTGATATAAGTTCACACTTATATCCTCGATTTTCACCCTGAAGAATTAATTTTTTCGTTGAATAACATTGTCCATCGTCTTTGCCTTGAAAAAAGGAATCTAAAAACATTTACTTTTTGCTAAATTATTTTGAAATTTTTCGAAAAAATTTTTGTCAAAATGTTTTTGGAAGCAATGTTGAGTGTACATGGAAACTCAACATACACTTATGCATCATTTTTCAAACGATCATAACTAATTTTTGTATTAAGCGTTTCTCAATGTAGTATAGTGCATTCGATGCGGATTTTTAAGCTGCGTCGATTTGTGTTATCAGATTTGCGTTAGCTTAAAAATGCACCGAGATATCAACTGATATAAGTTCACACTTATATCCTCGATTTTCACCCTGAAGAATTAATTTTTTCGTTGAATAACATCGTCCATCGTCTTCGCCTTGAAAAAAAGAATCTAGAAACATCTACTTTTTGCTAAATTATTTTGAAATTTTTCGAAAAAATTTTCGTCAAAATGTTTTTGGAAGCAATGTTGAGTGTACATGGAAACTCAACATACACTTATGCATCATTTTTCGAACAATCATAACTAATTTTTGTATTAAGCGTTGCTCAATGTAGTATAGTGCATTCGATGCGGATTTTTAAGCTGGGTCGATCTGTGTTATCAGATTTGCGTTAGCTTAAAAATGCACCGAGATATCAACTGATATAAGTTCACACTTATATCCTCGATTTTCACCCTGAAGAATTAATTTTTTCGTTGAATAACATTGTCCATCGTCTTCGCCTTGAAAAAAAGAATCTAAAAACTTCTACTTTTTGCTAAATTATTTTGAAATTTTTCGAAAAAATTTTTGTCAAAATGTTTTTGGAAGCAATGTTGAGTGTACATGGAAACTCAACATACACTAATGCATCATTTTTCAAACGATCATAACTAATTTTTGTATTAAGCGTTTCTCAATGTAGTATAGTGCATTCGATGCGGATTTTTAAGCTGCGTCGATTTGTGTTATCAGATTTGCGCTAGCTTAAAAATGCACCGAGATATCAACTGATATAAGTTCACACTTATATCCTCGATTTTCACCCTGAAGAATTAATTTTTTCGTTGAATAACATTGTCCATCGTCTTTGCCTTGAAAAAAGGAATCTAAAAACATTTACTTTTTGCTAAATTATTTTGAAATTTTTCGAAAAAATTTTTGTCAAAATGTTTTTGGAAGCAATGTTGAGTGTACATGGAAACTCAACATACACTAATGCATCATTTTCCAAACGATCATAACTAATTTTTGTATTAAGCGTTTCTCAATGTAGTATAGTGCATTCGATGCGGATTTTTAAGCTGCGTCGATTTGTCTTATCAGATTTGCGCTAGCTTAAAAATGCACCGAGATATCAACTGATATAAGTTCACACTTATATCCTCGATTTTCACCCTGAAGAATTAATTTTTTCGTTGAATAACATTGTCCATCGTCTTCGCCTTGAAAAAAGGAATCTAAAAACATCTACTTTTTGCTAAATTATTTTGAAATTTTTCGAAAAAATTTTTGTCAAAATGTTTTTGGAAGCAATGTTGAGTGTACATGGAAACTCAACATACACTTATGCATCATTTTTCGAACAATCATAACTAATTTTTGTATTAAGCGTTTCTCAATGTAGTATAGTGCATTCGATGCGGATTTTTAAGCTGGGTCGATCTGTGTTATCAGATTTGCGCTAGCTTAAAAATGCACCGAGATATCAACTGATATAAGTTCACACTTATATCCTCGATTTTCACCCTGAAGAATTAATTTTTTTGTTGAATAACATTGTCCATCGTCTTCGCCTTAAAAAAAAGAATCTAAAAACATCTACTTTTTGCTAAATTATTTTGAAATTTTTCGAAAAAAATTTTGTCAAAATGTTTTTGGAAGCAATGTTGAGTGTACATGGAAACTCAACATACACTTATGCATCATTTTTCGAACAATCATAACTAATTTTTGTATTAAGCGTTGCTCAATGTAGTATAGTGCATTCGATGCGGATTTTTAAGCTGGGTCGATCTGTGTTATCAGATTTGCGCTAGCTTAAAAATGCACCGAGATACCAACTGATATAAGTTCACACTTATATCCTCGATTTTCACCCTGAAGAATCAATTTTTTCGTTGAATAACATTGTCCATCGTCTTCGCCTTGAAAAAAGGAATCTAAAAACATCTACTTTTTGCTAAATTATTTTGAAATTTTTCGAAAAAATTTTTGTCAAAATGTTTTTGGAAGCAATGTTGAGTGTACATGGAAACTCAACATACACTTATGCATCATTTTTCAAACAATCATAACTAATTTTTGTATTAAGCGTTTCTCAATGTAGTATAGTGCATTCGATGCGGATTTTTAAGCTGGGTCGATCTGTGTTATCAGATTTGCGCTAGCTTAAAAATGCACCGAGATATCAACTGATATAAGTTCACACTTATATCCTCGATTTTCACCCTGAAGAATTAATTTTTTCGTTGAATAACATTGTCCATCGTTTTCGCCTTGAAAAAAGGAATCTAAAAACATCTACTTTTTGCTAAATTATTTTGAAATTTTTCGAAAAAATTTTTGTCAAAATGTTTTTGGAAGCAATGTTGAGTGCACATGGAAACTCAACATACACTTATGCATCATTTTTCAAACAATCATAACTAATTTTTGTATTAAGCATTTCTCAATGTAGTATAGTGCATTCGATGCGGATTTTTAAGCTGGGTCGATCTGTGTTATCAGATTTGCGCTAGCTTAAAAATGCACCGAGATATCAACTGATATAAGTTCACACTTATATCCTCGATTTTCACCCTGAAGAATCAATTTTTTCGTTGAATAACATTGTCCATCGTCTTCGCCTTGAAAAAAGGAATCTAAAAACATCTACTTTTTGCTAAATTATTTTGAAATTTTTCGAAAAAATTTTTGTCAAATGTTTTTGGAAGCAATGTTGAGTGTACATGGAAACTCAACATACACTTATGCATCATTTTTCGAACAATCATAACTAATTTTTGTATTAAGCGTTTCTCAATGTAGTATAGTGCATTCGATGCGGATTTTTAAGCTGCGTCGATTTGTCTTATCAGATTTGCGCTAGCTTAAAAATGCACCGAGATATCAACTGATATAAGTTCACACTTATATCCTCGATTTTCACCCTGAAGAATTAATTTTTTCGTTGAATAACATTGTCCATCGTCTTCGCCTTGAAAAAAGGAATCTAAAAACATCTACTTTTTGCTAAATTATTTTGAAATTTTTCGAAAAAATTTTTGTCAAAATGTTTTTGGAAGCAATGTTGAGTGTACATGGAAACTCAACATACACTTATGCATCATTTTTCGAACAATCATAACTAATTTTTGTATTAAGCGTTTCTCAATGTAGTATAGTGCATTCGATGCGGATTTTTAAGCTGGGTCGATCTGTGTTATCAGATTTGCGCTAGCTTAAAAATGCACCGAGATATCAACTGATATAAGTTCACACTTATATCCTCGATTTTCACCCTGAAGAATTAATTTTTTTGTTGAATAACATTGTCCATCGTCTTCGCCTTAAAAAAAAGAATCTAAAAACATCTACTTTTTGCTAAATTATTTTGAAATTTTTCGAAAAAAATTTTGTCAAAATGTTTTTGGAAGCAATGTTGAGTGTACATGGAAACTCAACATACACTTATGCATCATTTTTCGAACAATCATAACTAATTTTTGTATTAAGCGTTGCTCAATGTAGTATAGTGCATTCGATGCGGATTTTTAAGCTGGGTCGATCTGTGTTATCAGATTTGCGCTAGCTTAAAAATGCACCGAGATACCAACTGATATAAGTTCACACTTATATCCTCGATTTTCACCCTGAAGAATCAATTTTTTCGTTGAATAACATTGTCCATCGTCTTCGCCTTGAAAAAAGGAATCTAAAAACATCTACTTTTTGCTAAATTATTTTGAAATTTTTCGAAAAAATTTTTGTCAAAATGTTTTTGGAAGCAATGTTGAGTGTACATGGAAACTCAACATACACTTATGCATCATTTTTCAAACAATCATAACTAATTTTTGTATTAAGCGTTTCTCAATGTAGTATAGTGCATTCGATGCGGATTTTTAAGCTGGGTCGATCTGTGTTATCAGATTTGCGCTAGCTTAAAAATGCACCGAGATATCAACTGATATAAGTTCACACTTATATCCTCGATTTTCACCCTGAAGAATTAATTTTTTCGTTGAATAACATTGTCCATCGTTTTCGCCTTGAAAAAAGGAATCTAAAAACATCTACTTTTTGCTAAATTATTTTGAAATTTTTCGAAAAAATTTTTGTCAAAATGTTTTTGGAAGCAATGTTGAGTGCACATGGAAACTCAACATACACTTATGCATCATTTTTCAAACAATCATAACTAATTTTTGTATTAAGCATTTCTCAATGTAGTATAGTGCATTCGATGCGGATTTTTAAGCTGGGTCGATCTGTGTTATCAGATTTGCGCTAGCTTAAAAATGCACCGAGATATCAACTGATATAAGTTCACACTTATATCCTCGATTTTCACCCTGAAGAATCAATTTTTTCGTTGAATAACATTGTCCATCGTCTTCGCCTTGAAAAAAGGAATCTAAAAACATCTACTTTTTGCTAAATTATTTTGAAATTTTTCGAAAAAATTTTTGTCAAATGTTTTTGGAAGCAATGTTGAGTGTACATGGAAACTCAACATACACTTATGCATCATTTTTCGAACAATCATAACTAATTTTTGTATTAAGCGTTGCTCAATGTAGTATAGTGCATCCGATGCGGATTTTTAAGCTGGGTCGATCTGTGTTATCAGATTTGCGCTAGCTTAAAAATGCACCGAGATATCAACTGATATAAGTTCACACTTATATCCTCGATTTTCACCCTGAAGAATCAATTTTTTCGTTGAATAACATTGTCCATCGTCTTCGCCTTGAAAAAAGGAATCTAAAAACATTTACTTTTTGCTAAATTATTTTGAAATTTTTCGAAAAAATTTTTGTCAAAATGTTTTTGGAAGCAATGTTGAGTGTACATGGAAACTCAACATACACTTATGCATCATTTTTCGAACAATCATAACTAATTTTTGTATTAAGCGTTTCTCAATGTAGTATAGTGCATCCGATGCGGATTTTTAAGCTGCGTCGATCTGTGTTATCAGATTTGCGCTAGCTTAAAAATGCACCGAGATATCAACTGATATAAGTTCACACTTATATCCTCGATTTTCACCCTGAAGAATTATTTTTTTCGTTGAATAACATTGTCCATCGTCTTCGCCTTGAAAAAAGGAGTCTAAAAACATCTACTTTTTGCTAAATTATTTTGAAATTTTTCGAAAAAATTTTTGTCAAAATGTTTTTGGAAGCAATGTTGAGTGTACATGGAAACTCAACATACACTTATGCATCATTTTTCAAACAATCATAACTAATTTTTGTATTAAGCGTTTTTCAATGTAGTATAGTGCATTCGATGCGGATTTTTAAGCTGGGTCGATCTGTGTTATCAGATTTGCGCTAGCTTAAAAATGCACCGAGATATCAACTGATATAAGTTCACACTTATATCCTCGATTTTCACCCTGAAGAATTAATTTTTTCGTTGAATAACATTGTCCATCGTTTTCGCCTTGAAAAAAGAAATCTAAAAACATCTACTTTTTGCTAAATTATTTTGAAATTTTTCGAAAAAATTTTTGTCAAAATGTTTTTGGAAGCAATGTTGAGTGTACATGGAAACTCAACATACACTTATGCATCATTTTTCAAACAATCATAACTTATTTTTGTATTAAGCATTTCTCAATGTAGTATAGTGCATTCGATGCGGATTTTTAAGCTGGGTCGATCTGTGTTATCAGATTTGCGCTAGCTTAAAAATGCACCGAGATATCAACTGATATAAGTTCACACTTATATCCTCGATTTTCACCCTGAAGAATCAATTTTTTCGTTGAATAACATTGTCCATCGTCTTTGCCTTGAAAAAAGGAATCTAAAAACATCTACTTTTTGCTAAATTATTCTGAAATTTTTCGAAAAAATTTTTGTCAAAATGTTTTTGGAAGCAATGTTGAGTGTACATGGAAACTCAACATACACTTATGCATCATTTTTCGAACAATCATAACTAATTTTTGTATTAAGCGTTTCTCAATGTAGTATAGTGCATTCGATGCGGATGTTTAAGCTGCGTCGATTTGTGTTATCAGATTTGCGCTAGCTTAAAAATGCACCGAGATATCAACTGATATAAGTTCACACTTATATCCTCGATTTTCACCCTGAAGAATTAATTTTTTCGTTGAATAACATTGTCCATCGTCTTCGCCTTGAAAAAAGGAATCTAAAAACATCTACTTTTTGCTAAATTATTCTGAAATTTTTCGAAAAAATTTTTGTCAAAATGTTTTTGGAAGCAATGTTGAGTGTACATGGAAACTCAACATACACTTATGCATCATTTTTCGAACAATCATAACTAATTTTTGTATTAAGCGTTTCTCAATGTAGTATAGTGCATTCGATGCGGATGTTTAAGCTGCGTCGATTTGTGTTATCAGATTTGCGCTAGCTTAAAAATGCACCGAGATATCAACTGATATAAGTTCACACTTATATCCTCGATTTTCACCCTGAAGAATCAATTTTTTCGTTGAATAACATTGTCCATCGTCTTCGCCTTGAAAAAAGGAATCTAAAAACATCTACTTTTTGCTAAATTATTTTGAAATTTTTCGAAAAAATTTTTGTCAAATGTTTTTGGAAGCAATGTTGAGTGTACATGGAAACTCAACATACACTTATGCATCATTTTTCGAACAATCATAACTAATTTTTGTATTAAGCGTTGCTCAATGTAGTATAGTGCATTCGATGCGGATTTTTAAGCTGGGTCGATCTGTGTTATCAGATTTGCGCTAGCTTAAAAATGCACCGAGATATCAACTGATATAAGTTCACACTTATATCCTCGATTTTCACCCTGAAGAATCAAATTTTTCGTTGAATAACATTGTCCATCGTCTTCGCCCTGAAAAAAGGAATCTAAAAACATTTACTTTTTGCTAAATTATTTTGAAATTTTTCGAAAACATTTTTGTCAAAATGTTTTTGGAAGCAATGTTGAGTGTACATGGAAACTCAACATACACTTATGCATCATTTTTCGAACAATCATAACTAATTTTTGTATTAAGCGTTTCTCAATGTAGTATAGTGCATTCGATGCGGATGTTTAAGCTGCGTCGATTTGTGTTATCAGATTTGCGCTAGCTTGAAAATGCACCGAGATATCAACTGATATAAGTTCACACTTATATCCTCGATTTTCACCCTGAAGAATTAATTTTTTCGTTGAATAACATTGTCCATCGTCTTCGCCTTGAAAAAAAGAATCTAAAAACAACTACTTTTTGCTAAATTATTTTGAAATTTTTCGAAAAAATTTTTGTCAAAATGTTTTTGGAAGCAATGTTGAGTGTACATGGAAACTCAACATACACTTATGCATCATTTTTCAAACAATCATAACTTATTTTTGTATTAAGCATTTCTCAATGTAGTATAGTGCATTCGATGCGGATTTTTAAGCTGGGTCGATCTGTGTTATCAGATTTGCGCTAGCTTAAAAATGCACCGAGATATCAACTGATATAAGTTCACACTTATATCCTCGATTTTCACCCTGAAGAATCAATTTTTTCGTTGAATAACATTGTCCATCGTCTTCGCCTTGAAAAAAGGAATCTAAAAACATCTACTTTTTGCTAAATTATTCTGAAATTTTTCGAAAAAATTTTTGTCAAAATGTTTTTGGAAGCAATGTTGAGTGTACATGGAAACTCAACATACACTTATGCATCATTTTTCGAACAATCATAACTAATTTTTGTATTAAGCGTTTCTCAATGTAGTATAGTGCATTCGATGCGGATGTTTAAGCTGCGTCGATTTGTGTTATCAGATTTGCGCTAGCTTAAAAATGCACCGAGATATCAACTGATATAAGTTCACACTTATATCCTCGATTTTCACCCTGAAGAATCAATTTTTTCGTTGAATAACATTGTCCATCGTCTTCGCCTTGAAAAAAGGAATCTAAAAACATCTACTTTTTGCTAAATTATTTTGAAATTTTTCGAAAAAATTTTTGTCAAATGTTTTTGGAAGCAATGTTGAGTGTACATGGAAACTCAACATACACTTATGCATCATTTTTCGAACAATCATAACTAATTTTTGTATTAAGCGTTGCTCAATGTAGTATAGTGCATTCGATGCGGATTTTTAAGCTGGGTCGATCTGTGTTATCAGATTTGCGCTAGCTTAAAAATGCACCGAGATATCAACTGATATAAGTTCACACTTATATCCTCGATTTTCACCCTGAAGAATCAAATTTTTCGTTGAATAACATTGTCCATCGTCTTCGCCTTGAAAAAAGGAATCTAAAAACATTTACTTTTTGCTAAATTATTTTGAAATTTTTCGAAAACATTTTTGTCAAAATGTTTTTGGAAGCAATGTTGAGTGTACATGGAAACTCAACATACACTTATGCATCATTTTTCGAACAATCATAACTAATTTTTGTATTAAGCGTTTCTCAATGTAGTATAGTGCATTCGATGCGGATGTTTAAGCTGCGTCGATTTGTGTTATCAGATTTGCGCTAGCTTGAAAATGCACCGAGATATCAACTGATATAAGTTCACACTTATATCCTCGATTTTCACCCTGAAGAATCAATTTTTTCGTTGAATAACATTGTCCATCGTCTTCGCCTTGAAAAAAGGAATCTAAAAATATCTACTTTTTGCTAAATTATTTTGAAATTTTTCGAAAAAATTTTTGTCAAAATGTTTTTGGAAGCAATGTTGAGTGTACATGGAAACTCAACATACACATATGCATCATTTTTCAAACAATCATAACTAATTTTTGTATTAAGCGTTTCTCAATGTAGTATAGTGCATTCGATGCGGATTTTTAAGCTGGGTCGATCTGTGTTATCAGATTTGCGCTAGCTTAAAAATGCACCGAGATATCAACTGATATAAGTTCACACTTATATCCTCGATTTTCACCCTGAAGAATTAATTTTTTCGTTGAATAACATTGTCCATCGTTTTCGCCTTGAAAAAAGGAATCTAAAAACATCTACTTTTTGCTAAATTATTTTGAAATTTTTCGAAAAAATTTTTGTCAAAATGTTTTTGGAAGCAATGTTGAGTGTACATGGAAACTCAACATACACTTATGCATCATTTTTCAAACAATCATAACTAATTTTTGTATTAAGCATTTCTCAATGTAGTATAGTGCATTCGATGCGGATTTTTAAGCTGCGTCGATCTGTGTTATCAGATTTGCGCTAGCTTAAAAATGCACCGAGATATCAACTGATATAAGTTCACACTTATATATTCGATTTTCACCATGAAGAATTAATTTTTTCGTTGAATAACATTGTCCATCGTCTTTGCCTTGAAAAATGGAATCTAAAAACATCTACTTTTTGCTAAATTATTTTGAAATTTTTCGAAAAAATTTTTGTCAAAATGTTTTTGGAAGCAATGTTGAGTGTACATGGAAACTCAACATACACTTATGCATCATTTTTCAAACAATCATAACTAATTTTTGTATTAAGCATTTCTCAATGTAGTATAGTGCATTCGATGCGGATTTTTAAGCTGCGTCGATCTGTGTTATCAGATTTGCGCTAGCTTAAAAATGCACCGAGATATCAACTGATATAAGTTCACACTTATATATTCGATTTTCACCATGAAGAATTAATTTTTTCGTTGAATAACATTGTCCATCGTCTTTGCCTTGAAAAATGGAATCTAAAAACATCTACTTTTTGCTAAATTATTTTGAAATTTTTCGAAAAAATTTTTGTCAAAATGTTTTTGGAAGCAATGTTGAGTGTACATGGAAACTCAACATACACTTATGCATCATTTTTCGAACAATCATAACTAATTTTTGTATTAAGCGTTTCTTAATGTAGTATAGTGCA
Source organism: Auanema rhodensis (assembly GCA_964057225.1). NCBI lineage: Eukaryota > Metazoa > Nematoda > Chromadorea > Rhabditida > Rhabditidae > Auanema > Auanema rhodense. The sequence continues at coordinate 2,572,305 of OZ059895.1, forward strand.
TTCGATGCGGATTTTTAAGCTGGGTCGATCTGTGTTATCAGATTTGCGCTAGCTTAAAAATGCACCGAGATATCAACTGATATAAGTTCACACTTATATCCTCGATTTTCACCCTGAAGAATTAATTTTTTCGTTGAATAACATTGTCCATCGTCTTCGCCTTGAAAAAAAGAATCTAAAAACATCTACTTTTTGCTAAATTATTTTGAAATTTTTCGAAAAAATTTTTGTCAAAATGTTTTTGGAAGCAATGTTGAGTGTACATGGAAACTCAACATACACTAATGCATCATTTTTCAAACGATCATAACTAATTTTTGTATTAAGCGTTTCTCAATGTAGTATAGTGCATTCGATGCGGATTTTTAAGCTGCGTCGATTTGTCTTATCAGATTTGCGCTAGCTTAAAAATGCACCGAGATATCAACTGATATAAGTTCACACTTATATCCTCGATTTTCACCCTGAAGAATTAATTTTTTCGTTGAATAACATTGTCCATCGTTTTCGCCTTGAAAAAAGGAATCTAAAAACATCTACTTTTTGCTAAATTATTTTGAAATTTTTCGAAAAAATTTTTGTCAAAATGTTTTTGGAAGCAATGTTGAGTGTACATGGAAACTCAACATACACTAATGCATCATTTTTCAAACGATCATAACTAATTTTTGTATTAAGCGTTTCTCAATGTAGTATAGTGCATCCGATGCGGATTTTTAAGCTGCGTCGATCTGTGTTATCAGATTTGCGCTAGCTTAAAAATGCACCGAGATATCAACTGATATAAGTTCACACTTATATCCTCGATTTTCACCCTGAAGAATCAATTTTTTCGTTGAATAACATTGTCCATCGTCTTTGCCTTGAAAAAAAGAATCTAAAAACAACTACTTTTTGCTAAATTATTTTGAAATTTTTCGAAAAAATTTTTGTCAAAATGTTTTTGGAAGCAATGTTGAGTGTACATGGAAACTCAACATACACTTATGCATCATTTTTCAAACAATCATAACTTATTTTTGTATTAAGCATTTCTCAATGTAGTATAGTGCATTCGATGCGGATTTTTAAGCTGGGTCGATCTGTGTTATCAGATTTGCGCTAGCTTAAAAATGCACCGAGATATCAACTGATATAAGTTCACACTTATATCCTCGATTTTCACCCTGAAGAATCAATTTTTTCGTTGAATAACATTGTCCATCGTCTTCGCCTTGAAAAAAGGAATCTAAAAACATCTACTTTTTGCTAAATTATTCTGAAATTTTTCGAAAAAATTTTTGTCAAAATGTTTTTGGAAGCAATGTTGAGTGTACATGGAAACTCAACATACACTTATGCATCATTTTTCGAACAATCATAACTAATTTTTGTATTAAGCGTTTCTCAATGTAGTATAGTGCATTCGATGCGGATGTTTAAGCTGCGTCGATTTGTGTTATCAGATTTGCGCTAGCTTAAAAATGCACCGAGATATCAACTGATATAAGTTCACACTTATATCCTCGATTTTCACCCTGAAGAATTAATTTTTTCGTTGAATAACATTGTCCATCGTCTTCGCCTTGAAAAAAAGAATCTAAAAACATCTACTTTTTGCTAAATTATTTTGAAATTTTTCGAAAAAATTTTTGTCAAAATGTTTTTGGAAGCAATGTTGAGTGTACATGGAAACTCAACATACACTAATGCATCATTTTTCAAACGATCATAACTAATTTTTGTATTAAGCGTTTCTCAATGTAGTATAGTGCATTCGATGCGGATTTTTAAGCTGCGTCGATTTGTCTTATCAGATTTGCGCTAGCTTAAAAATGCACCGAGATATCAACTGATATAAGTTCACACTTATATCCTCGATTTTCACCCTGAAGAATCAATTTTTTCGTTGAATAACATTGTCCATCGTCTTCGCCTTGAAAAAAGGAATCTAAAAATATCTACTTTTTGCTAAATTATTTTGAAATTTTTCGAAAAAATTTTTGTCAAAATGTTTTTGGAAGCAATGTTGAGTGTACATGGAAACTCAACATACACATATGCATCATTTTTCAAACAATCATAACTAATTTTTGTATTAAGCGTTTCTCAATGTAGTATAGTGCATTCGATGCGGATTTTTAAGCTGGGTCGATCTGTGTTATCAGATTTGCGCTAGCTTAAAAATGCACCGAGATATCAACTGATATAAGTTCACACTTATATCCTCGATTTTCACCCTGAAGAATTAATTTTTTCGTTGAATAACATTGTCCATCGTTTTCGCCTTGAAAAAAGGAATCTAAAAACATCTACTTTTTGCTAAATTATTTTGAAATTTTTCGAAAAAATTTTTGTCAAAATGTTTTTGGAAGCAATGTTGAGTGTACATGGAAACTCAACATACACTTATGCATCATTTTTCAAACAATCATAACTAATTTTTGTATTAAGCATTTCTCAATGTAGTATAGTGCATTCGATGCGGATTTTTAAGCTGCGTCGATCTGTGTTATCAGATTTGCGCTAGCTTAAAAATGCACCGAGATATCAACTGATATAAGTTCACACTTATATATTCGATTTTCACCATGAAGAATTAATTTTTTCGTTGAATAACATTGTCCATCGTCTTTGCCTTGAAAAATGGAATCTAAAAACATCTACTTTTTGCTAAATTATTTTGAAATTTTTCGAAAAAATTTTTGTCAAAATGTTTTTGGAAGCAATGTTGAGTGTACATGGAAACTCAACATACACTTATGCATCATTTTTCAAACAATCATAACTAATTTTTGTATTAAGCATTTCTCAATGTAGTATAGTGCATTCGATGCGGATTTTTAAGCTGCGTCGATCTGTGTTATCAGATTTGCGCTAGCTTAAAAATGCACCGAGATATCAACTGATATAAGTTCACACTTATATATTCGATTTTCACCATGAAGAATTAATTTTTTCGTTGAATAACATTGTCCATCGTCTTTGCCTTGAAAAATGGAATCTAAAAACATCTACTTTTTGCTAAATTATTTTGAAATTTTTCGAAAAAATTTTTGTCAAAATGTTTTTGGAAGCAATGTTGAGTGTACATGGAAACTCAACATACACTTATGCATCATTTTTCGAACAATCATAACTAATTTTTGTATTAAGCGTTTCTTAATGTAGTATAGTGCATTCGATGCGGATTTTTAAGCTGGGTCGATCTGTGTTATCAGATTTGCGCTAGCTTAAAAATGCACCGAGATATCAACTGATATAAGTTCACACTTATATCCTCGATTTTCACCCTGAAGAATTAATTTTTTCGTTGAATAACATTGTCCATCGTCTTCGCCTTGAAAAAAAGAATCTAAAAACATCTACTTTTTGCTAAATTATTTTGAAATTTTTCGAAAAAATTTTTGTCAAAATGTTTTTGGAAGCAATGTTGAGTGTACATGGAAACTCAACATACACTAATGCATCATTTTTCAAACGATCATAACTAATTTTTGTATTAAGCGTTTCTCAATGTAGTATAGTGCATTCGATGCGGATTTTTAAGCTGCGTCGATTTGTCTTATCAGATTTGCGCTAGCTTAAAAATGCACCGAGATATCAACTGATATAAGTTCACACTTATATCCTCGATTTTCACCCTGAAGAATTAATTTTTTCGTTGAATAACATTGTCCATCGTTTTCGCCTTGAAAAAAGGAATCTAAAAACATCTACTTTTTGCTAAATTATTTTGAAATTTTTCGAAAAAATTTTTGTCAAAATGTTTTTGGAAGCAATGTTGAGTGTACATGGAAACTCAACATACACTAATGCATCATTTTTCAAACGATCATAACTAATTTTTGTATTAAGCGTTTCTCAATGTAGTATAGTGCATCCGATGCGGATTTTTAAGCTGCGTCGATCTGTGTTATCAGATTTGCGCTAGCTTAAAAATGCACCGAGATATCAACTGATATAAGTTCACACTTATATCCTCGATTTTCACCCTGAAGAATCAATTTTTTCGTTGAATAACATTGTCCATCGTCTTTGCCTTGAAAAAAAGAATCTAAAAACAACTACTTTTTGCTAAATTATTTTGAAATTTTTCGAAAAAATTTTTGTCAAAATGTTTTTGGAAGCAATGTTGAGTGTACATGGAAACTCAACATACACTTATGCATCATTTTTCAAACAATCATAACTTATTTTTGTATTAAGCATTTCTCAATGTAGTATAGTGCATTCGATGCGGATTTTTAAGCTGGGTCGATCTGTGTTATCAGATTTGCGCTAGCTTAAAAATGCACCGAGATATCAACTGATATAAGTTCACACTTATATCCTCGATTTTCACCCTGAAGAATCAATTTTTTCGTTGAATAACATTGTCCATCGTCTTCGCCTTGAAAAAAGGAATCTAAAAACATCTACTTTTTGCTAAATTATTCTGAAATTTTTCGAAAAAATTTTTGTCAAAATGTTTTTGGAAGCAATGTTGAGTGTACATGGAAACTCAACATACACTTATGCATCATTTTTCGAACAATCATAACTAATTTTTGTATTAAGCGTTTCTCAATGTAGTATAGTGCATTCGATGCGGATGTTTAAGCTGCGTCGATTTGTGTTATCAGATTTGCGCTAGCTTAAAAATGCACCGAGATATCAACTGATATAAGTTCACACTTATATCCTCGATTTTCACCCTGAAGAATTAATTTTTTCGTTGAATAACATTGTCCATCGTCTTCGCCTTGAAAAAAAGAATCTAAAAACATCTACTTTTTGCTAAATTATTTTGAAATTTTTCGAAAAAATTTTTGTCAAAATGTTTTTGGAAGCAATGTTGAGTGTACATGGAAACTCAACATACACTAATGCATCATTTTTCAAACGATCATAACTAATTTTTGTATTAAGCGTTTCTCAATGTAGTATAGTGCATTCGATGCGGATTTTTAAGCTGCGTCGATTTGTCTTATCAGATTTGCGCTAGCTTAAAAATGCACCGAGATATCAACTGATATAAGTTCACACTTATATCCTCGATTTTCACCCTGAAGAATTAATTTTTTCGTTGAATAACATTGTCCATCGTTTTCGCCTTGAAAAAAGGAATCTAAAAACATCTACTTTTTGCTAAATTATTTTGAAATTTTTCGAAAAAATTTTTGTCAAAATGTTTTTGGAAGCAATGTTGAGTGTACATGGAAACTCAACATACACTAATGCATCATTTTTCAAACGATCATAACTAATTTTTGTATTAAGCGTTTCTCAATGTAGTATAGTGCATCCGATGCGGATTTTTAAGCTGCGTCGATCTATGTTATCAGATTTGCGCTAGCTTAAAAATGCACCGAGATATCAACTGATATAAGTTCACACTTATATCCTCGATTTTCACCCTGAAGAATCAATTTTTTCGTTGAATAACATTGTCCATCGTCTTCGCCTTGAAAAAAGGAATCTAAAAACATTTACTTTTTGCTAAATTATTCTGAAATTTTTCGAAAAAATTTTTGTCAAAATGTTTTTGGAAGCAATGTTGAGTGTACATGGAAACTCAACATACACTTATGCATCATTTTTCAAACAATCATAACTAATTTTTGTATTAAGCATTTCTCAATGTAGTATAGTGCATTCGATGCGGATTTTTGAGCTGCGTCGATCTGTGTTATCAGATTTGCGCTAGCTTAAAAATGCACCGAGATATCAACTGATATAAGTTCACACTTATATTCTCGATTTTCACCCTGAAGAATTAATTTTTTCGTTGAATAACATTGTCCATCGTCTTCGCCTTGAAAAAAGGAATCTAAAAACATCTACTTTTTGCTAAATTATTTTGAAATTTTTCGAAAAAATTTTTGTCAAAATGTTTTTGGAAGCAATGTTGAGTGTACATGGAAACTCAACATACACTTATGCATCATTTTTCAAACAATCATAACTAATTTTTGTATTAAGCATTTCTCAATGTAGTATAGTGCATTCGATGCGGATTTTTAAGCTGCGTCGATCTGTGTTATCAGATTTGCGCTAGCTTAAAAATGCACCGAGATATCAACTGATATAAGTTCACACTTATATCCTCGATTTTCACCATGAAGAATTAATTTTTTCGTTGAATAACATTGTCCATCGTCTTTGCCTTGAAAAATGGAATTTAAAAACATCTACTTTTTGCTAAATTATTTTGAAATTTTTCGAAAAAATTTTTGTCAAAATGTTTTTGGAAGCAATGTTGAGTGTACATGGAAACTCAACATACACTTATGCATCATTTTTCGAACAATCATAACTAATTTTTGTATTAAGCGTTTCTCAATGTAGTATAGTGCATCCGATGCGGATTTTTAAACTGCGTCGATCTGTGTTATCAGATTTGCGCTAGCTTAAAAATGCACCGAGATATCAACTGATATAAGTTCACACTTATATCCTCGATTTTCACCCTGAAGAATTGATTTTTTCGTTGAATAACACTGTCCATTGTCTTCGCCTTGAAAAAAGGAATCTGAAAACATCTACTTTTTGCTAAATTATTTTGAAATTTTTCGAAAAAATTTTTGTCAAAATGTTTTTGGAAGCAATGTTGAGTGTACATGGAAACTCAACATACACTAATGCATCATTTTTCAAACGATCATAACTAATTTTTGTATTAAGCGTTTCTCAATGTAGTATAGTGCATTCGATGCGGATGTTTAAGCTGCGTCGATTTGTGTTATCAGATTTGCGCTAGCTTAAAAATGCACCGAGATATCAACTGATATAAGTTCACACTTATATCCTCGATTTTCACCCTGAAGAATCAATTTTTTCGTTGAATAACATTGTCCATCGTCTTCGCCTTGAAAAAAGGAATCTAAAAACATCTACTTTTTGCTAAATTATTTTGAAATTTTTCGAAAAAATTTTTGTCAAAATGTTTTTGGAAGCAATGTTGAGTGTACATGGAAACTCAACATACACTTATGCATCATTTTTCAAACAATCATAACTAATTTTTGTATCAAGCGTTTCTCAATGTATTAAAGTGCATTCGATGCGGATTTTTAAGCTGGGTCGATCTGTGTTATCAGATTTGCGCTAGCTTAAAAATGCACCGAGATATCAACTGATATAAGTTCACACTTATATCCTCGATTTTCACCCTGAAGAATTAATTTTTTCGTTGAATAACATTGTCCATCGTCTTCGCCTTGAAAAAAGGAATCTAAAAACATCTACTTTTTGCTAAATTATTTTGAAATTTTTCGAAAAAATTTTTGTCAAAATGTTTTTGGAAGCAATGTTGAGTGTACATGGAAACTCAACATACACTTATGCATCATTTTTCAAACAATCATAACTAATTTTTGTATTAAGCATTTCTCAATGTAGTATAGTGCATTCGATGCGGATTTTTAAGCTGCGTCGATCTGTGTTATCAGATTTGCGCTAGCTTAAAAATGCACCGAGATATCAACTGATATAAGTTCACACTTATATCCTCGATTTTCACCATGAAGAATTAATTTTTTCGTTGAATAACATTGTCCATCGTCTTTGCCTTGAAAAATGGAATTTAAAAACATCTACTTTTTGCTAAATTATTTTGAAATTTTTCGAAAAAATTTTTGTCAAAATGTTTTTGGAAGCAATGTTGAGTGTACATGGAAACTCAACATACACTTATGCATCATTTTTCGAACAATCATAACTAATTTTTGTATTAAGCGTTTCTCAATGTAGTATAGTGCATCCGATGCGGATTTTTAAACTGCGTCGATCTGTGTTATCAGATTTGCGCTAGCTTAAAAATGCACCGAGATATCAACTGATATAAGTTCACACTTATATCCTCGATTTTCACCCTGAAGAATTGATTTTTTCGTTGAATAACACTGTCCATTGTCTTCGCCTTGAAAAAAGGAATCTGAAAACATCTACTTTTTGCTAAATTATTTTGAAATTTTTCGAAAAAATTTTTGTCAAAATGTTTTTGGAAGCAATGTTGAGTGTACATGGAAACTCAACATACACTAATGCATCATTTTTCAAACGATCATAACTAATTTTTGTATTAAGCGTTTCTCAATGTAGTATAGTGCATTCGATGCGGATGTTTAAGCTGCGTCGATTTGTGTTATCAGATTTGCGCTAGCTTAAAAATGCACCGAGATATCAACTGATATAAGTTCACACTTATATCCTCGATTTTCACCCTGAAGAATCAATTTTTTCGTTGAATAACATTGTCCATCGTCTTCGCCTTGAAAAAAGGAATCTAAAAACATCTACTTTTTGCTAAATTATTTTGAAATTTTTCGAAAAAATTTTTGTCAAAATGTTTTTGGAAGCAATGTTGAGTGTACATGGAAACTCAACATACACTTATGCATCATTTTTCAAACAATCATAACTAATTTTTGTATCAAGCGTTTCTCAATGTATTAAAGTGCATTCGATGCGGATTTTTAAGCTGGGTCGATCTGTGTTATCAGATTTGCGCTAGCTTAAAAATGCACCGAGATATCAACTGATATAAGTTCACACTTATATCCTCGATTTTCACCCTGAAGAATTAATTTTTTCGTTGAATAACATTGTCCATCGTCTTCGCCTTGAAAAAAGGAATCTAAAAACATCTACTTTTTGCTAAATTATTTTGAAATTTTTCGAAAAAATTTTTGTCAAAATGTTTTTGGAAGCAATGTTGAGTGTACATGGAAACTCAACATACACTTATGCATCATTTTTCAAACAATCATAACTAATTTTTGTATTAAGCATTTCTCAATGTAGTATAGTGCATTCGATGCGGATTTTTAAGCTGCGTCGATCTGTGTTATCAGATTTGCGCTAGCTTAAAAATGCACCGAGATATCAACTGATATAAGTTCACACTTATATCCTCGATTTTCACCATGAAGAATTAATTTTTTCGTTGAATAACATTGTCCATCGTCTTTGCCTTGAAAAATGGAATCTAAAAACATCTACTTTTTGCTAAATTATTTTGAAATTTTTCGAAAAAATTTTTGTCAAAATGTTTTTGGAAGCAATGTTGAGTGTACATGGAAACTCAACATACACTTATGCATCATTTTTCGAACAATCATAACTAATTTTTGTATTAAGCGTTTCTCAATGTAGTATAGTGCATCCGATGCGGATTTTTAAACTGCGTCGATCTGTGTTATCAGATTTGCGCTAGCTTAAAAATGCACCGAGATATCAACTGATATAAGTTCACACTTATATCCTCGATTTTCACCCTGAAGAATTGATTTTTTCGTTGAATAACACTGTCCATTGTCTTCGCCTTGAAAAAAGGAATCTGAAAACATCTACTTTTTGCTAAATTATTTTGAAATTTTTCGAAAAAATTTTTGTCAAAATGTTTTTGGAAGCAATGTTGAGTGTACATGGAAACTCAACATACACTAATGCATCATTTTTCAAACGATCATAACTAATTTTTGTATTAAGCGTTTCTCAATGTAGTATAGTGCATTCGATGCGGATGTTTAAGCTGCGTCGATTTGTGTTATCAGATTTGCGCTAGCTTAAAAATGCACCGAGATATCAACTGATATAAGTTCACACTTATATCCTCGATTTTCACCCTGAAGAATCAATTTTTTCGTTGAATAACATTGTCCATCGTCTTCGCCTTGAAAAAAGAAATCTAAAAACATCTACTTTTTGCTAAATTATTTTGAAATTTTTCGAAAAAATTTTCGTCAAAATGTTTTTGGAAGCAATGTTGAGTGTACATGGAAACTCAACATACACTTATGCATCATTTTTCAAACAATCATAACTAATTTTTGTATCAAGCGTTTCTCAATGTATTAAAGTGCATTCGATGCGGATTTTTAAGCTGGGTCGATCTGTGTTATCAGATTTGCGCTAGCTTAAAAATGCACCGAGATATCAACTGATATAAGTTCACACTTATATCCTCGATTTTCACCCTGAAGAATTAATTTTTTCGTTGAATAACATTGTCCATCGTCTTCGCCTTGAAAAAAGGAATCTAAAAACATCTACTTTTTGCTAAATTATTTTGAAATTTTTCGAAAAAATTTTTGTCAAAATGTTTTTGGAAGCAATGTTGAGTGTACATGGAAACTCAACATACACTTATGCATCATTTTTCAAACAATCATAACTAATTTTTGTATTAAGCATTTCTCAATGTAGTATAGTGCATTCGATGCGGATTTTTAAGCTGCGTCGATCTGTGTTATCAGATTTGCGCTAGCTTAAAAATGCACCGAGATATCAACTGATATAAGTTCACACTTATATCCTCGATTTTCACCCTGAAGAATTAATTTTTTCGTTGAATAACATTGTCCATCGTCTTCGCCTTGAAAAAAGGAATCTAAAAACATCTACTTTTTGCTAAATTATTTTGAAATTTTTCGAAAAAATTTTTGTCAAAATGTTTTTGGAAGCAATGTTGAGTGTACATGGAAACTCAACATACACTTATGCATCATTTTTCAAACAATCATAACTAATTTTTGTATTAAGCATTTCTCAATGTAGTATAGTGCATTCGATGCGGATTTTTAAGCTGCGTCGATCTGTGTTATCAGATTTGCGCTAGCTTAAAAATGCACCGAGATATCAACTGATATAAGTTCACACTTATATCCTCGATTTTCACCATGAAGAATTAATTTTTTCGTTGAATAACATTGTCCATCGTCTTTGCCTTGAAAAATGGAATCTAAAAACATCTACTTTTTGCTAAATTATTTTGAAATTTTTCGAAAAAATTTTTGTCAAAATGTTTTTGGAAGCAATGTTGAGTGTACATGGAAACTCAACATACACTTATGCATCATTTTTCGAACAATCATAACTAATTTTTGTATTAAGCGTTTCTCAATGTAGTATAGTGCATTCAATGCGGATTTTTAAGCTGGGTCGATCTGTGTTATCAGATTTGCGCTAGCTTAAAAATGCACCGAGATATCAACTGATATAAGTTCACACTTATATCCTCGATTTTCACCCTGAAGAATTAATTTTTTCGTTGAATAACATTGTCCATCGTCTTCGCCTTGAAAAAAGGAATCTAAAAACATCTACTTTTTGCTAAATTATTTTGAAATTTTTCGAAAAAATTTTTGTCAAAATGTTTTTGGAAGCAATGTTGAGTGTACATGGAAACTCAACATACACTTATGCATCATTTTTCAAACAATCATAACTAATTTTTGTATTAAGCATTTCTCAATGTAGTATAGTGCATTCGATGCGGATTTTTAAGCTGCGTCGATCTGTGTTATCAGATTTGCGCTAGCTTAAAAATGCACCGAGATATCAACTGATATAAGTTCACACTTATGTCCTCGATTTTCACCATGAAGAATTAATTTTTTCGTTGAATAACATTGTCCATCGTCTTTGCCTTGAAAAATGGAATCTAAAAACATCTACTTTTTGCTAAATTATTTTGAAATTTTTCGAAAAAATTTTTGTCAAAATGTTTTTGGAAGCAATGTTGAGTGTACATGGAAACTCAACATACACTTATGCATCATTTTTCGAACAATCATAACTAATTTTTGTATTAAGCGTTTCTCAATGTAATATAGTGCATTCAATGCGGATTTTTAAGCTGGGTCGATCTGTGTTATCAGATTTGCGCTAGCTTAAAAATGCACCGAGATATCAACTGATATAAGTTCACACTTATATCCTCGATTTTCACCCTGAAGAATTAATTTTTTCGTTGAATAACATTGTCCATCGTCTTCGCCTTGAAAAAAAGAATCTAAAAACATCTACTTTTTGCTAAATTATTTTGAAATTTTTCGAAAAAATTTTTGTCAAAATGTTTTTGGAAGCAATGTTGAGTGTACATGGAAACTGAACATACACTAATGCATCATTTTTCAAACGATCATAACTAATTTTTGTATTGAGTGTTTCTCAATGTAGTATAGTGCATTCGATGCGGATTTTTAAGCTGGGTCGATCTGTGTTATCAGATTTGCGCTAGCTTAAAAATGCACCGAGATATCAACTGATATAAGTTCACACTTATATCCTCGATTTTCACCATGAAGAATTAATTTTTTCGTTGAATAACATTGTCCATCGTCTTTGCCTTGAAAAATGGAATCTAAAAACATCTACTTTTTGCTAAATTATTTTGAAATTTTTCGAAAAAATTTTTGTCAAAATGTTTTTGGAAGCAATGTTGAGTGTACATGGAAACTCAACATACACTTATGCATCATTTTTCGAACAATCATAACTAATTTTTGTATTAAGCGTTTCTCAATGTATTATAGTGCATTCAATGCGGATTTTTAAGCTGGGTCGATCTGTGTTATCAGATTTGCGCTAGCTTAAAAATGCACCGAGATATCAACTGATATAAGTTCACACTTATATCCTCGATTTTCACCCTGAAGAATTAATTTTTTCGTTGAATAACATTGTCCATCGTCTTCGCCTTGAAAAAAAGAATCTAAAAACATCTACTTTTTGCTAAATTATTTTGAAATTTTTCGAAAAAATTTTTGTCAAAATGTTTTTGGAAGCAATGTTGAGTGTACATGGAAACTGAACATACACTAATGCATCATTTTTCAAACAATCATAACTAATTTTTGTATTAAGCGTTTCTCAATGTAGTATAGTGCATTCGATGCGGATTTTTAAGCTGCGTCGATTTGTGTTATCAGATTTGCGCTAGCTTAAAAATGCACCGAGATATCAACTGATATAAGTTCACACTTATATCCTCGATTTTCATCCTGAAGAATTAATTTTTTCGTTGAATAACATTGTCCATCGTCTTCGCCTTGAAAAAAGGAATCTAAAAACATCTACTTTTTGCTAAATTATTTTGAAATTTTTCGAAAAAATTTTTGTCAAAATGTTTTTGGAAGCAATGTTGAGTGTACATGGAAACTCAACATACACTAATGCATCATTTTTCAAACGATCATAACTAATTTTTGTATTGAGTGTTTCTCAATGTAGTATAGTGCATTCGATGCGGATTTTTAAGCTGGGTCGATCTGTGTTATCAGATTTGCGCTAGCTTAAAAATGCACCGAGATATCAACTGATATAAGTTCACACTTATATCCTCGATTTTCACCCTGAAGAATTAATTTTTTCGTTGAATAACATTGTCCATCGTTTTCGCCTTGAAAAAAAGAATCTAAAAACATCTACTTTTTGCTAAATTATTTTGAAATTTTTCGAAAAAATTTTTGTCAAAATGTTTTTGGAAGCAATGTTGAGTGTACATGGAAACTCAACATACACTTATGCATCATTTTTCAAACAATCATAACTAATTTTTGTATTAAGCATTTCTCAATGTAGTATAGTGCATTCGATGCGGATTTTTAAGCTGCGTCGATCTGTGTTATCAGATTTGCGCTAGCTTAAAAATGCACCGAGATATCAACTGATATAAGTTCACACTTATATCCTCGATTTTCACCATGAAGAATTAATTTTTTCGTTGAATAACATTGTCCATCGTCTTTGCCTTGAAAAATGGAATCTAAAAACATCTACTTTTTGCTAAATTATTTTGAAATTTTTCGAAAAAAGTTTTGTCAAAATGTTTTTGGAAGCAATGTTGAGTGTACATGGAAACTCAACATACACTTATGCATCATTTTTCGAACAATCATAACTAATTTTTGTATTAAGCGTTGCTCAATGTAGTATAGTGCATTCGATGCGGATTTTTAAGCTGGGTCGATTTGTGTTATCAGATTTGCGCTAGCTTAAAAATGCACCGAGATATCAACTGATATAAGTTCACACTTATATCCTCGATTTTCACCCTGAAGAATTAATTTTTTCGTTGAATAACATTGTCCATCGTCTTCGCCTTGAAAAAAAGAATCTAAAAACATCTACTTTTTGCTAAATTATTTTGAAATTTTTCGAAAAAATTTTTGTCAAAATGTTTTTGGAAGCAATGTTGAGTGTACATGGAAACTCAACATACACTAATGCATCATTTTTCAAACGATCATAACTAATTTTTGTAATAAGCGTTTCTCAATGTAATATAGTGCATTCAATGCGGATTTTTAAGCTGGGTCGATCTGTGTTATCAGATTTGCGCTAGCTTAAAAATGCACCGAGATATCAACTGATATAAGTTCACACTTATATCCTCGATTTTCACCCTGAAGAATTAATTTTTTCGTTGAATAACATTGTCCATCGTTTTCGCCTTGAAAAAAAGAATCTAAAAACATCTACTTTTTGCTAAATTATTTTGAAATTTTTCGAAAAAATTTTTGTCAAAATGTTTTTGGAAGCAATGTTGAGTGTACATGGAAACTCAACATACACTTATGCATCATTTTTCAAACAATCATAACTAATTTTTGTATTAAGCATTTCTCAATGTAATATAGTGCATTCAATGCGGATTTTTAAGCTGGGTCGATCTGTGTTATCAGATTTGCGCTAGCTTAAAAATGCACCGAGATATCAACTGATATAAGTTCACACTTATATCCTCGATTTTCACCCTGAAGAATTAATTTTTTCGTTGAATAACATTGTCCATCGTCTTCGCCTTGAAAAAAAGAATCTAAAAACATCTACTTTTTGCTAAATTATTTTGAAATTTTTCGAAAAAATTTTTGTCAAAATGTTTTTGGAAGCAATGTTGAGTGTACATGGAAACTCAACATACACTAATGCATCATTTTTCAAACGATCATAACTAATTTTTGTAATAAGCGTTTCTCAATGTAATATAGTGCATTCAATGCGGATTTTTAAGCTGGGTCGATCTGTGTTATCAGATTTGCGCTAGCTTAAAAATGCACCGAGATATCAACTGATATAAGTTCACACTTATATCCTCGATTTTCACCCTGAAGAATTAATTTTTTCGTTGAATAACATTGTCCATCGTTTTCGCCTTGAAAAAAAGAATCTAAAAACATCTACTTTTTGCTAAATTATTTTGAAATTTTTCGAAAAAATTTTTGTCAAAATGTTTTTGGAAGCAATGTTGAGTGTACATGGAAACTCAACATACACTTATGCATCATTTTTCAAACAATCATAACTAATTTTTGTATTAAGCATTTCTCAATGTAGTATAGTGCATTCGATGCGGATTTTTAAGCTGCGTCGATCTGTGTTATCAGATTTGCGCTAGCTTAAAAATGCACCGAGATATCAACTGATATAAGTTCACACTTATATCCTCGATTTTCATCCTGAAGAATTAATTTTTTCGTTGAATAACATTGTCCATCGTCTTCGCCTTGAAAAATGGAATCTAAAAACATCTACTTTTTGCTAAATTATTTTGAAATTTTTCGAAAAAAGTTTTGTCAAAATGTTTTTGGAAGCAATGTTGAGTGTACATGGAAACTCAACATACACTTATGCATCATTTTTCGAACAATCATAACTAATTTTTGTATTAAGCGTTGCTCAATGTAGTATAGTGCATTCGATGCGGATTTTTAAGCTGGGTCGATTTGTGTTATCAGATTTGCGCTAGCTTAAAAATGCACCGAGATATCAACTGATATAAGTTCACACTTATATCCTCGATTTTCACCCTGAAGAATTAATTTTTTCGTTGAATAACATTGTCCATCGTCTTCGCCTTGAAAAAAAGAATCTAAAAACATCTACTTTTTGCTAAATTATTTTGAAATTTTTCGAAAAAATTTTTGTCAAAATGTTTTTGGAAGCAATGTTGAGTGTACATGGAAACTCAACATACACTAATGCATCATTTTTCAAACGATCATAACTAATTTTTGTAATAAGCGTTTCTCAATGTAGTATAGTGCATTCGATGCGGATTTTTAAGCTGGGTCGATCTGTGTTATCAGATTTGCGCTAGCTTAAAAATGCACCGAGATATCAACTGATATAAGTTCACACTTATATCCTCGATTTTCACCCTGAAGAATTAATTTTTTCGTTGAATAACATTGTCCATCGTCTTCGCCTTGAAAAAAGGAATCTAAAAACATCTACTTTTTGCTAAATTATTTTGAAATTTTTCGAAAAAATTTTTGTCAAAATGTTTTTGGAAGCAATGTTGAGTGTACATGGAAACTCAACATACACTTATGCATCATTTTTCAAACAATCATAACTAATTTTTGTATTAAGCATTTCTCAATGTAGTATAGTGCATTCGATGCGGATTTTTAAGCTGCGTCGATCTGTGTTATCAGATTTGCGCTAGCTTAAAAATGCACCGAGATATCAACTGATATAAGTTCACACTTATATCCTCGATTTTCACCATGAAGAATTAATTTTTTCGTTGAATAACATTGTCCATCGTCTTTGCCTTGAAAAATGGAATCTAAAAACATCTACTTTTTGCTAAATTATTTTGAAATTTTTCGAAAAAATTTTTGTCAAAATGTTTTTGGAAGCAATGTTGAGTGTACATGGAAACTCAACATACACTTATGCATCATTTTTCGAACAATCATAACTAATTTTTGTATTAAGCGTTGCTCAATGTAGTATAGTGCATTCGATGCGGATTTTTAAGCTGGGTCGATCTGTGTTATCAGATTTGCGCTAGCTTAAAAATGCACCGAGATATCAACTGATATAAGTTCACACTTATATCCTCGATTTTCACCCTGAAGAATTAATTTTTTCGTTGAATAACATTGTCCATCGTCTTCGCCTTGAAAAAAAGAATCTAAAAACATCTACTTTTTGCTAAATTATTTTGAAATTTTTCGAAAAAATTTTTGTCAAAATGTTTTTGGAAGCAATGTTGAGTGTACATGGAAACTCAACATACACTAATGCATCATTTTTCAAACGATCATAACTAATTTTTGTATTAAGCGTTTCTCAATGTAGTATAGTGCATTCGATGCGGATTTTTAAGCTGCATCGATTTGTGTTATCAGATTTGCGCTAGCTTAAAAATGCACCGAGATATCAACTGATATAAGTTCACACTTATATCCTCGATTTTCACCCTGAAGAATTAATTTTTTCGTTGAATAACATTGTCCATCGTCTTCGCCTTGAAAAAAGGAATCTAAAAACATCTACTTTTTGCTAAATTATTTTGAAATTTTTCGAAACAATTTTTGTCAAAATGTTTTTGGAAGCAATGTTGAGTGTACATGGAAACTCAACATAAACTTATGCATCATTTTTCGAACAATCATAACTAATTTTTGTATTAAGCGTTTCTTAATGTAGTATAGTGCATTCGATGCGGATTTTTAAGCTGCGTCGATTTGTGTTATCAGATTTGCGCTAGCTTAAAAATGCACCGAGATATCAACTGATATAAGTTCACACTTATATCCTCGATTTTCACCCTGAAGAATTAATTTTTTCGTTGAATAACATTGTCCATCGTCTTCGCCTTGAAAAAAGGAATCTAAAAACATCTACTTTTTGCTAAATTATTTTGAAATTTTTCGAAACAATTTTTGTCAAAATGTTTTTGGAAGCAATGTTGAGTGTACATGGAAACTCAACATACACTTATGCATCATTTTTCGAACAATCATAACTAATTTTTGTATTAAGCGTTTCTTAATGTAGTATAGTGCATTCGATGCGGATTTTTAAGCTGGGTCGATCTGTGTTATCAGATTTGCGCTAGCTTAAAAATGCACCGAGATATCAACTGATATAAGTTCACACTTATATCCTCGATTTTCACCCTGAAGAATTAATTTTTTCGTTGAATAACATTGTCCATCGTCTTCGCCTTGAAAAAAAGAATCTAAAAACATCTACTTTTTGCTAAATTATTTTGAAATTTTTCGAAAAAATTTTTGTCAAAATGTTTTTGGAAGCAATGTTGAGTGTACATGGAAACTCAACATACACTAATGCATCATTTTTCAAACGATCATAACTAATTTTTGTATTAAGCGTTTCTCAATGTAGTATAGTGCATTCGATGCGGATTTTTAAGCTGCGTCGATTTGTCTTATCAGATTTGCGCTAGCTTAAAAATGCACCGAGATATCAACTGATATAAGTTCACACTTATATCCTCGATTTTCACCCTGAAGAATTAATTTTTTTGTTGAATAACATTGTCCATCGTCTTCGCCTTGAAAAAAGGAATCTAAAAACATCTACTTTTTGCTAAATTATTTTGAAATTTTTCGAAAAAATTTTTGTCAAAATGTTTTTGGAAGCAATGTTGAGTGTACATGGAAACTCAACATACACTTATGCATCATTTTTCGAACAATCATAACTAATTTTTGTATTAAGCGTTTCTCAATGTAGTATAGTGCATTCAATGCGGATTTTTAAGCTGGGTCGATCTGTGTTATCAGATTTGCGCTAGCTTAAAAATGCACCGAGATATCAACTGATATAAGTTCACACTTATATCCTCGATTTTCACCCTGAAGAATTAATTTTTTCGTTGAATAACATTGTCCATCGTCTTCGCCTTGAAAAAAGGAATCTAAAAACATCTACTTTTTGCTAAATTATTTTGAAATTTTTCGAAAAAATTTTTGTCAAAATGTTTTTGGAAGCAATGTTGAGTGTACATGGAAACTCAACATACACTTATGCATCATTTTTCAAACAATCATAACTAATTTTTGTATTAAGCATTTCTCAATGTAGTATAGTGCATTCGATGCGGATTTTTAAGCTGCGTCGATCTGTGTTATCAGATTTGCGCTAGCTTAAAAATGCACCGAGATATCAACTGATATAAGTTCACACTTATGTCCTCGATTTTCACCATGAAGAATTAATTTTTTCGTTGAATAACATTGTCCATCGTCTTTGCCTTGAAAAATGGAATCTAAAAACATCTACTTTTTGCTAAATTATTTTGAAATTTTTCGAAAAAATTTTTGTCAAAATGTTTTTGGAAGCAATGTTGAGTGTACATGGAAACTCAACATACACTTATGCATCATTTTTCGAACAATCATAACTAATTTTTGTATTAAGCGTTTCTCAATGTAATATAGTGCATTCAATGCGGATTTTTAAGCTGGGTCGATCTGTGTTATCAGATTTGCGCTAGCTTAAAAATGCACCGAGATATCAACTGATATAAGTTCACACTTATATCCTCGATTTTCACCCTGAAGAATTAATTTTTTCGTTGAATAACATTGTCCATCGTCTTCGCCTTGAAAAAAAGAATCTAAAAACATCTACTTTTTGCTAAATTATTTTGAAATTTTTCGAAAAAATTTTTGTCAAAATGTTTTTGGAAGCAATGTTGAGTGTACATGGAAACTCAACATACACTAATGCATCATTTTTCAAACGATCATAACTAATTTTTGTATTAAGCGTTTCTCAATGTAGTATAGTGCATTCGATGCGGATTTTTAAGCTGCGTCGATTTGTGTTATCAGATTTGCGCTAGCTTAAAAATGCACCGAGATATCAACTGATATAAGTTCACACTTATATCCTCGATTTTCATCCTGAAGAATTAATTTTTTCGTTGAATAACATTGTCCATCGTCTTCGCCTTGAAAAAAGGAATCTAAAAACATCTACTTTTTGCTAAATTATTTTGAAATTTTTCGAAAAAATTTTTGTCAAAATGTTTTTGGAAGCATTGTTGAGTGTACATGGAAACTCAACATACACTAATGCATCATTTTTCAAACGATCATAACTAATTTTTGTATTGAGTGTTTCTCAATGTAGTATAGTGCATTCGATGCGGATTTTTAAGCTGGGTCGATCTGTGTTATCAGATTTGCGCTAGCTTAAAAATGCACCGAGATATCAACTGATATAAGTTCACACTTATATCCTCGATTTTCACCCTGAAGAATTAATTTTTTCGTTGAATAACATTGTCCATCGTTTTCGCCTTGAAAAAAAGAATCTAAAAACATCTACTTTTTGCTAAATTATTTTGAAATTTTTCGAAAAAATTTTTGTCAAAATGTTTTTGGAAGCAATGTTGAGTGTACATGGAAACTCAACATACACTTATGCATCATTTTTCAAACAATCATAACTAATTTTTGTATTGAGTGTTTCTCAATGTAGTATAGTGCATTCGATGCGGATTTTTAAGCTGCGTCGATTTGTGTTATCAGATTTGCGCTAGCTTAAAAATGCACCGAGATATCAACTGATATAAGTTCACACTTATATCCTCGATTTTCATCCTGAAGAATTAATTTTTTCGTTGAATAACATTGTCCATCGTCTTCGCCTTGAAAAAAGGAATCTAAAAACATCTACTTTTTGCTAAATTATTTTGAAATTTTTCGAAAAAATTTTTGTCAAAATGTTTTTGGAAGCAATGTTGAGTGTACATGGAAACTCAACATACACTAATGCATCATTTTTCAAACGATCATAACTAATTTTTGTATTGAGTGTTTCTCAATGTAGTATAGTGCATTCGATGCGGATTTTTAAGCTGGGTCGATCTGTGTTATCAGATTTGCGCTAGCTTAAAAATGCACCGAGATATCAACTGATATAAGTTCACACTTATATCCTCGATTTTCACCCTGAAGAATTAATTTTTTCGTTGAATAACATTGTCCATCGTTTTCGCCTTGAAAAAAAGAATCTAAAAACATCTACTTTTTGCTAAATTATTTTGAAATTTTTCGAAAAAATTTTTGTCAAAATGTTTTTGGAAGCAATGTTGAGTGTACATGGAAACTCAACATACACTTATGCATCATTTTTCAAACAATCATAACTAATTTTTGTATTAAGCATTTCTCAATGTAGTATAGTGCATTCGATGCGGATTTTTAAGCTGCGTCGATCTGTGTTATCAGATTTGCGCTAGCTTAAAAATGCACCGAGATATCAACTGATATAAGTTCACACTTATATCCTCGATTTTCACCATGAAGAATTAATTTTTTCGTTGAATAACATTGTCCATCGTCTTTGCCTTGAAAAATGGAATCTAAAAACATCTACTTTTTGCTAAATTATTTTGAAATTTTTCGAAAAAAGTTTTGTCAAAATGTTTTTGGAAGCAATGTTGAGTGTACATGGAAACTCAACATACACTTATGCATCATTTTTCGAACAATCATAACTAATTTTTGTATTAAGCGTTGCTCAATGTAGTATAGTGCATTCGATGCGGATTTTTAAGCTGGGTCGATCTGTGTTATCAGATTTGCGCTAGCTTAAAAATGCACCGAGATATCAACTGATATAAGTTCACACTTATATCCTCGATTTTCACCCTGAAGAATTAATTTTTTCGTTGAATAACATTGTCCATCGTCTTCGCCTTGAAAAAAAGAATCTAAAAACATCTACTTTTTGCTAAATTATTTTGAAATTTTTCGAAAAAATTTTTGTCAAAATGTTTTTGGAAGCAATGTTGAGTGTACATGGAAACTCAACATACACTAATGCATCATTTTTCAAACGATCATAACTAATTTTTGTAATAAGCGTTTCTCAATGTAGTATAGTGCATTCGATGCGGATTTTTAAGCTGGGTCGATCTGTGTTATCAGATTTGCGCTAGCTTAAAAATGCACCGAGATATCAACTGATATAAGTTCACACTTATATCCTCGATTTTCACCCTGAAGAATTAATTTTTTCGTTGAATAACATTGTCCATCGTCTTTGCCTTGAAAAAAGGAATCTAAAAACATCTACTTTTTGCTAAATTATTTTGAAATTTTTCGAAAAAATTTTTGTCAAAATGTTTTTGGAAGCAATGTTGAGTGTACATGGAAACTCAACATACACTTATGCATCATTTTTCAAACAATCATAACTAATTTTTGTATTAAGCATTTCTCAATGTAGTATAGTGCATTCGATGCGGATTTTTAAGCTGCGTCGATCTGTGTTATCAGATTTGCGCTAGCTTAAAAATGCACCGAGATATCAACTGATATAAGTTCACACTTATATCCTCGATTTTCACCATGAAGAATTAATTTTTTCGTTGAATAACATTGTCCATCGTCTTTGCCTTGAAAAATGGAATCTAAAAACATCTACTTTTTGCTAAATTATTTTGAAATTTTTCGAAAAAATTTTTGTCAAAATGTTTTTGGAAGCAATGTTGAGTGTACATGGAAACTCAACATACACTTATGCATCATTTTTCGAACAATCATAACTAATTTTTGTATTAAGCGTTGCTCAATGTAGTATAGTGCATTCGATGCGGATTTTTAAGCTGGGTCGATCTGTGTTATCAGATTTGCGCTAGCTTAAAAATGCACCGAGATATCAACTGATATAAGTTCACACTTATATCCTCGATTTTCACCCTGAAGAATTAATTTTTTCGTTGAATAACATTGTCCATCGTCTTCGCCTTGAAAAAAAGAATCTAAAAACATCTACTTTTTGCTAAATTATTTTGAAATTTTTCGAAAAAATTTTTGTCAAAATGTTTTTGGAAGCAATGTTGAGTGTACATGGAAACTCAACATACACTTATGCATCATTTTTCAAACAATCATAACTAATTTTTGTATTAAGCATTTCTCAATGTAGTATAGTGCATTCGATGCGGATTTTTAAGCTGCGTCGATCTGTGTTATCAGATTTGCGCTAGCTTAAAAATGCACCGAGATATCAACTGATATAAGTTCACACTTATATCCTCGATTTTCACCATGAAGAATTAATTTTTTCGTTGAATAACATTGTCCATCGTCTTTGCCTTGAAAAATGGAATCTAAAAACATCTACTTTTTGCTAAATTATTTTGAAATTTTTCGAAAAAATTTTTGTCAAAATGTTTTTGGAAGCAATGTTGAGTGTACATGGAAACTCAACATACACTTATGCATCATTTTTCGAACAATCATAACTAATTTCTGTATTAAGCGTTGCTCAATGTAGTATAGTGCATTCGATGCGGATTTTTAAGCTGGGTCGATCTGTGTTATCAGATTTGCGCTAGCTTAAAAATGCACCGAGATATCAACTGATATAAGTTCACACTTATATCCTCGATTTTCACCCTGAAGAATTAATTTTTTCGTTGAATAACATTGTCCATCGTCTTCGCCTTGAAAAAAAGAATCTAAAAACATCTACTTTTTGCTAAATTATTTTGAAATTTTTCGAAAAAATTTTTGTCAAAATGTTTTTGGAAGCAATGTTGAGTGTACATGGAAACTCAACATACACTAATGCATCATTTTTCAAACGATCATAACTAATTTTTGTATTAAGCGTTTCTCAATGTAGTATAGTGCATTCGATGCGGATTTTTAAGCTGCGTCGATTTGTGTTATCAGATTTGCGCTAGCTTAAAAATGCACCGAGATATCAACTGATATAAGTTCACACTTATATCCTCGATTTTCACCCTGAAGAATTAATTTTTTCGTTGAATAACATTGTCCATCGTCTTCGCCTTGAAAAAAGGAATCTAAAAACATCTACTTTTTGCTAAATTATTTTGAAATTTTTCGAAACAATTTTTGTCAAAATGTTTTTGGAAGCAATGTTGAGTGTACATGGAAACTCAACATACACTTATGCATCATTTTTCGAACAATCATAACTAATTTTTGTATTAAGCGTTTCTTAATGTAGTATAGTGCATTCGATGCGGATTTTTAAGCTGGGTCGATCTGTGTTATCAGATTTGCGCTAGCTTAAAAATGCACCGAGATATCAACTGATATAAGTTCACACTTATATCCTCGATTTTCACCCTGAAGAATTAATTTTTTCGTTGAATAACATTGTCCATCGTCTTCGCCTTGAAAAAAAGAATCTAAAAACATCTACTTTTTGCTAAATTATTTTGAAATTTTTCGAAACAATTTTTGTCAAAATGTTTTTGGAAGCAATGTTGAGTGTACATGGAAACTCAACATACACTAATGCATCATTTTTCAAACGATCATAACTAATTTTTGTATCAAGCGTTACTCAATGTAGTATAGTGCATTCGATGCGGATTTTTAAGCTGCGTCGATTTGTGTTATCAGATTTGCGCTAGCATGAAAATGCACCGAGATATCAACTGATATAAGTTCACACTTATATCCTCGATTTTCACCCTGAAGAATTAATTTTTTCGTTGAATAACATTGTCCATCGTCTTCGCCTTGAAAAAAGGAATCTAAAAACATCTACTTTTTGCTAAATTATTTTGAAATTTTTCGAAAAAATTTTTGTCAAAATGTTTTTGGAAGCAATGTTGAGTGTACATGGAAACTCAACGTACACTTATGCATCATTTTTCGAACAATCATAACTAATTTTTGTATTAAGCGTTGCTCAATGTAGTATAGTGCATTCGATGCGGATTTTTAAGCTGGGTCGATCTGTGTTATCAGATTTGCGCTAGCTTAAAAATGCACCGAGATATCAACTGATATAAGTTCACACTTATATCCTCGATTTTCACCCTGAAGAATTAATTTTTTCGTTGAATAACATTGTCCATCGTCTTCGCCTTGAAAAAAAGAATCTAAAAACATCTACTTTTTGCTAAATTATTTTGAAATTTTTCGAAAAAATTTTTGTCAAAATGTTTTTGGAAGCAATGTTAAGTGTACATGGAAACTCAACATACACTAATGCATCATTTTTCAAACGATCATAACTAATTTTTGTATTAAGCGTTTCTCAATGTAGTATAGTGCATTCGATGCGGATTTTTAAGCTGCGTCGATTTGTGTTATCAGATTTGCGCTAGCTTAAAAATGCACCGAGATATCAACTGATATAAGTTCAAACTTATATCCTCGATTTTCACCCTGAAGAATTAATTTTTTCGTTGAATAACATTGTCCATCGTCTTTGCCTTGAAAAAAGGAATCTAAAAACATCTACTTTTTGCTAAATTATTTTGAAATTTTTCGAAAAAATTTTTGTCAAAATGTTTTTGGAAGCAATGTTGAGTGTACATGGAAACTCAACATACACTAATGCATCATTTTTCAAACGATCATAACTAATTTTTGTATTAAGCGTTTCTCAATGTAGTATAGTGCATTCGATGCGGATTTTTAAGCTGCGTCGATTTGTCTTATCAGATTTGCGCTAGCTTAAAAATGCACCGAGATATCAACTGATATAAGTTCACACTTATATCCTCGATTTTCACCCTGAAGAATTAATTTTTTTGTTGAATAACATTGTCCATCGTCTTCGCCTTGAAAAAAGGAATCTAAAAACATCTACTTTTTGCTAAATTATTTTGAAATTTTTCGAAACAATTTTTGTCAAAATGTTTTTGGAAGCAATGTTGAGTGTACATGGAAACTCAACATACACTAATGCATCATTTTTCAAACGATCATAACTAATTTTTGTATCAAGCGTTACTCAATGTAGTATAGTGCATTCGATGCGGATTTTTAAGCTGCGTCGATTTGTGTTATCAGATTTGCGCTAGCTTGAAAATGCACCGAGATATCAACTGATATAAGTTCACACTTATATCCTCGATTTTCACCCTGAAGAATTAATTTTTTCGTTGAATAACATTGTCCATCGTCTTCGCCTTGAAAAAAGGAATCTAAAAACATCTACTTTTTGCTAAATTATTTTGAAATTTTTCGAAAAAATTTTTGTCAAAATGTTTTTGGAAGCAATGTTGAGTGTACATGGAAACTCAACGTACACTTATGCATCATTTTTCGAACAATCATAACTAATTTTTGTATTAAGCGTTGCTCAATGTAGTATAGTGCATTCGATGCGGATTTTTAAGCTGGGTCGATCTGTGTTATCAGATTTGCGCTAGCTTAAAAATGCACCGAGATATCAACTGATATAAGTTCACACTTATATCCTCGATTTTCACCCTGAAGAATTAATTTTTTCGTTGAATAACATTGTCCATCGTCTTTGCCTTGAAAAAAGGAATCTAAAAACATCTACTTTTTGCTAAATTATTTTGAAATTTTTCGAAAAAATTTTTGTCAAAATGTTTTTGGAAGCAATGTTGAGTGTACATGGAAACTCAACATACACTAATGCATCATTTTTCAAACGATCATAACTAATTTTTGTATTAAGCGTTTCTCAATGTAGTATAGTGCATTCGATGCGGATTTTTAAGCTGGGTCGATCTGTGTTATCAGATTTGCGCTAGCTTAAAAATGCACCGAGATATCAACTGATATAAGTTCACACTTATATCCTCGATTTTCACCCTGAAGAATTAATTTTTTCGTTGAATAACATTGTCCATCGTCTTCGCCTTGAAAAAAAGAATCTAAAAACATCTACTTTTTGCTAAATTATTTTGAAATTTTTCGAAAAAATTTTTGTCAAAATGTTTTTGGAAGCAATGTTGAGTGTACATGGAAACTCAACATACACTAATGCATCATTTTTCAAACGATCATAACTAATTTTTGTAATAAGCGTTTCTCAATGTAGTATAGTGCATTCGATGCGGATTTTTAAGCTGGGTCGATCTGTGTTATCAGATTTGCGCTAGCTTAAAAATGCACCGAGATATCAACTGATATAAGTTCACACTTATATCCTCGATTTTCACCCTGAAGAATTAATTTTTTCGTTGAATAACATTGTCCATCGTCTTCGCCTTGAAAAAAGGAATCTAAAAACATCTACTTTTTGCTAAATTATTTTGAAATTTTTCGAAAAAATTTTTGTCAAAATGTTTTTGGAAGCAATGTTGAGTGTACATGGAAACTCAACATACACTTATGCATCATTTTTCAAACAATCATAACTAATTTTTGTATTAAGCATTTCTCAATGTAGTATAGTGCATTCGATGCGGATTTTTAAGCTGCGTCGATCTGTGTTATCAGATTTGCGCTAGCTTGAAAATGCACCGAGATATCAACTGATATAAGTTCACACTTATATCCTCGATTTTCACCATGAAGAATTAATTTTTTCGTTGAATAACATTGTCCATCGTCTTTGCCTTGAAAAATGGAATCTAAAAACATCTACTTTTTGCTAAATTATTTTGAAATTTTTCGAAAAAATTTTTGTCAAAATGTTTTTGGAAGCAATGTTGAGTGTACATGGAAACTCAACATACACTTATGCATCATTTTTCGAACAATCATAACTAATTTTTGTATTAAGCGTTGCTCAATGTAGTATAGTGCATTCGATGCGGATTTTTAAGCTGGGTCGATCTGTGTTATCAGATTTGCGCTAGCTTAAAAATGCACCGAGATATCAACTGATATAAGTTCACACTTATATCCTCGATTTTCACCCTGAAGAATTAATTTTTTCGTTGAATAACATTGTCCATCGTCTTCGCCTTGAAAAAAAGAATCTAAAAACATCTACTTTTTGCTAAATTATTTTGAAATTTTTCGAAAAAATTTTTGTCAAAATGTTTTTGGAAGCAATGTTGAGTGTACATGGAAACTCAACATACACTTATGCATCATTTTTCAAACAATCATAACTAATTTTTGTATTAAGCATTTCTCAATGTAGTATAGTGCATTCGATGCGGATTTTTAAGCTGCGTCGATCTGTGTTATCAGATTTGCGCTAGCTTAAAAATGCACCGAGATATCAACTGATATAAGTTCACACTTATATCCTCGATTTTCACCATGAAGAATTAATTTTTTCGTTGAATAACATTGTCCATCGTCTTTGCCTTGAAAAATGGAATCTAAAAACATCTACTTTTTGCTAAATTATTTTGAAATTTTTCGAAAAAATTTTTGTCAAAATGTTTTTGGAAGCAATGTTGAGTGTACATGGAAACTCAACATACACTTATGCATCATTTTTCGAACAATCATAACTAATTTCTGTATTAAGCGTTGCTCAATGTAGTATAGTGCATTCGATGCGGATTTTTAAGCTGGGTCGATCTGTGTTATCAGATTTGCGCTAGCTTAAAAATGCACCGAGATATCAACTGATATAAGTTCACACTTATATCCTCGATTTTCACCCTGAAGAATTAATTTTTTCGTTGAATAACATTGTCCATCGTCTTCGCCTTGAAAAAAAGAATCTAAAAACATCTATTTTTTGCTAAATTATTTTGAAATTTTTCGAAAAAATTTTTGTCAAAATGTTTTTGGAAGCAATGTTGAGTGTACATGGAAACTCAACATACACTAATGCATCATTTTTCAAACGATCATAACTAATTTTTGTATTAAGCGTTTCTCAATGTAGTATAGTGCATTCGATGCGGATTTTTAAGCTGCGTCGATTTGTGTTATCAGATTTGCGCTAGCTTAAAAATGCACCGAGATATCAACTGATATAAGTTCACACTTATATCCTCGATTTTCACCCTGAAGAATTAATTTTTTCGTTGAATAACATTGTCCATCGTCTTCGCCTTGAAAAAAGGAATCTAAAAACATCTACTTTTTGCTAAATTATTTTGAAATTTTTCGAAACAATTTTTGTCAAAATGTTTTTGGAAGCAATGTTGAGTGTACATGGAAACTCAACATACACTTATGCATCATTTTTCGAACAATCATAACTAATTTTTGTATTAAGCGTTTCTTAATGTAGTATAGTGCATTCGATGCGGATTTTTAAGCTGGGTCGATCTGTGTTATCAGATTTGCGCTAGCTTAAAAATGCACCGAGATATCAACTGATATAAGTTCACACTTATATCCTCGATTTTCACCCTGAAGAATTAATTTTTTCGTTGAATAACATTGTCCATCGTCTTCGCCTTGAAAAAAAGAATCTAAAAACATCTACTTTTTGCTAAATTATTTTGAAATTTTTCGAAAAAATTTTTGTCAAAATGTTTTTGGAAGCAATGTTGAGTGTACATGGAAACTCAACATACACTAATGCATCATTTTTCAAACGATCATAACTAATTTTTGTATTAAGCGTTTCTCAATGTAGTATAGTGCATTCGATGCGGATTTTTAAGCTGCGTCGATTTGTCTTATCAGATTTGCGCTAGCTTAAAAATGCACCGAGATATCAACTGATATAAGTTCACACTTATATCCTCGATTTTCACCCTGAAGAATTAATTTTTTTGTTGAATAACATTGTCCATCGTCTTCGCCTTGAAAAAAGGAATCTAAAAACATCTACTTTTTGCTAAATTATTTTGAAATTTTTCGAAACAATTTTTGTCAAAATGTTTTTGGAAGCAATGTTGAGTGTACATGGAAACTCAACATACACTAATGCATCATTTTTCAAACGATCATAACTAATTTTTGTATTAAGCGTTTCTCAATGTAGTATAGTGCATTCGATGCGGATTTTTAAGCTGCGTCGATTTGTGTTATCAGATTTGCGCTAGCTTAAAAATGCACCGAGATATCAACTGATATAAGTTCAAACATATATCCTCGATTTTCACCCTGAAGAATTAATTTTTTCGTTGAATAACATTGTCCATCGTCTTTGCCTTGAAAAAAGGAATCTAAAAACATCTACTTTTTGCTAAATTATTTTGAAATTTTTCGAAAAAATTTTTGTCAAAATGTTTTTGGAAGCAATGTTGAGTGTACATGGAAACTCAACATACACTAATGCATCATTTTTCAAACGATCATAACTAATTTTTGTATTAAGCGTTTCTCAATGTAGTATAGTGCATTCGATGCGGATTTTTAAGCTGCGTCGATTTGTCTTATCAGATTTGCGCTAGCTTAAAAATGCACCGAGATATCAACTGATATAAGTTCACACTTATATCCTCGATTTTCACCCTGAAGAATTAATTTTTTTGTTGAATAACATTGTCCATCGTCTTCGCCTTGAAAAAAGGAATCTAAAAACATCTACTTTTTGCTAAATTATTTTGAAATTTTTCGAAACAATTTTTGTCAAAATGTTTTTGGAAGCAATGTTGAGTGTACATGGAAACTCAACATACACTAATGCATCATTTTTCAAACGATCATAACTAATTTTTGTATCAAGCGTTACTCAATGTAGTATAGTGCATTCGATGCGGATTTTTAAGCTGCGTCGATTTGTGTTATCAGATTTGCGCTAGCTTGAAAATGCACCGAGATATCAACTGATATAAGTTCACACTTATATCCTCGATTTTCACCCTGAAGAATTAATTTTTTCGTTGAATAACATTGTCCATCGTCTTCGCCTTGAAAAAAGGAATCTAAAAACATCTACTTTTTGCTAAATTATTTTGAAATTTTTCGAAAAAATTTTTGTCAAAATGTTTTTGGAAGCAATGTTGAGTGTACATGGAAACTCAACGTACACTTATGCATCATTTTTCGAACAATCATAACTAATTTTTGTATTAAGCGTTGCTCAATGTAGTATAGTGCATTCGATGCGGATTTTTAAGCTGGGTCGATCTGTGTTATCAGATTTGCGCTAGCTTAAAAATGCACCGAGATATCAACTGATATAAGTTCACACTTATATCCTCGATTTTCACCCTGAAGAATTAATTTTTTCGTTGAATAACATTGTCCATCGTCTTTGCCTTGAAAAAAGGAATCTAAAAACATCTACTTTTTGCTAAATTATTTTGAAATTTTTCGAAAAAATTTTTGTCAAAATGTTTTTGGAAGCAATGTTGAGTGTACATGGAAACTCAACATACACTAATGCATCATTTTTCAAACGATCATAACTAATTTTTGTATTAAGCGTTTCTCAATGTAGTATAGTGCATTCGATGCGGATTTTTAAGCTGCGTCGATTTGTCTTATCAGATTTGCGCTAGCTTAAAAATGCACCGAGATATCAACTGATATAAGTTCACACTTATATCCTCGATTTTCACCCTGAAGAATTAATTTTTTTGTTGAATAACATTGTCCATCGTCTTCGCCTTGAAAAAAGGAATCTAAAAACATCTACTTTTTGCTAAATTATTTTGAAATTTTTCGAAACAATTTTTGTCAAAATGTTTTTGGAAGCAATGTTGAGTGTACATGGAAACTCAACATACACTAATGCATCATTTTTCAAACGATCATAACTAATTTTTGTATCAAGCGTTATTCAATGTAGTATAGTGCATTCGATGCGGATTTTTAAGCTGCGTCGATTTGTGTTATCAGATTTGCGCTAGCTTGAAAATGCACCGAGATATCAACTGATATAAGTTCACACTTATATCCTCGATTTTCACCCTGAAGAATTAATTTTTTCGTTGAATAACATTGTCCATCGTCTTCGCCTTGAAAAAAGGAATCTAAAAACATCTACTTTTTGCTAAATTATTTTGAAATTTTTCGAAAAAATTTTTGTCAAAATGTTTTTGGAAGCAATGTTGAGTGTACATGGAAACTCAACATACACTAATGCATCATTTTTCAAACGATCATAACTAATTTTTGTATTAAGCGTTTCTCAATGTAGTATAGTGCATTCGATGCGGATTTTTAAGCTGCGTCGATTTGTGTTATCAGATTTGCGCTAGCTTAAAAATGCACCGAGATATCAACTGATATAAGTTCACACTTATATCCTCGATTTTCACCCTGAAGAATTAATTTTTTCGTTGAATAACATTGTCCATCGTCTTCGCCTTGAAAAAAGGAATCTAAAAACATCTACTTTTTGCTAAATTATTTTGAAATTTTTCGAAAAAATTTTTGTCAAAATGTTTTTGGAAGCAATGTTGAGTGTACATGGAAACTCAACATACACTAATGCATCATTTTTCAAACGATCATAACTAATTTTTGTATTAAGCGTTTCTCAATGTAGTATAGTGCATTCGATGCGGATTTTTAAGCTGCGTCGATTTGTGTTATCAGATTTGCGCTAGCTTAAAAATGCACCGAGATATCAACTGATATAAGTTCACACTTATATCCTCGATTTTCACCCTGAAGAATTAATTTTTTCGTTGAATAACATTGTCCATCGTCTTTGCCTTGAAAAAAGGAATCTAAAAACATCTACTTTTTGCTAAATTATTTTGAAATTTTTCGAAAAAATTTTTGTCAAAATGTTTTTGGAAGCAATGTTGAGTGTACATGGAAACTCAACATACACTAATGCATCATTTTTCAAACGATCATAACTAATTTTTGTATTAAGCGTTTCTCAATGTAGTATAGTGCATTCGATGCGGATTTTTAAGCTGCGTCGATTTGTCTTATCAGATTTGCGCTAGCTTAAAAATGCACCGAGATATCAACTGATATAAGTTCACACTTATATCCTCGATTTTCACCCTGAAGAATTAATTTTTTTGTTGAATAACATTGTCCATCGTCTTCGCCTTGAAAAAAGGAATCTAAAAACATCTACTTTTTGCTAAATTATTTTGAAATTTTTCGAAACAATTTTTGTCAAAATGTTTTTGGAAGCAATGTTGAGTGTACATGGAAACTCAACATACACTAATGCATCATTTTTCAAACGATCATAACTAATTTTTGTATCAAGCGTTACTCAATGTAGTATAGTGCATTCGATGCGGATTTTTAAGCTGCGTCGATTTGTGTTATCAGATTTGCGCTAGCATGAAAATGCACCGAGATATCAACTGATATAAGTTCACACTTATATCCTCGATTTTCACCCTGAAGAATTAATTTTTTCGTTGAATAACATTGTCCATCGTCTTCGCCTTGAAAAAAGGAATCTAAAAACATCTACTTTTTGCTAAATTATTTTGAAATTTTTCGAAAAAATTTTTGTCAAAATGTTTTTGGAAGCAATGTTGAGTGTACATGGAAACTCAACATACACTAATGCATCATTTTTCAAACGATCATAACTAATTTTTGTATCAAGCGTTATTCAATGTAGTATAGTGCATTCGATGCGGATTTTTAAGCTGCGTCGATTTGTGTTATCAGATTTGCGCTAGCTTGAAAATGCACCGAGATATCAACTGATATAAGTTCACACTTATATCCTCGATTTTCACCCTGAAGAATTAATTTTTTCGTTGAATAACATTGTCCATCGTCTTCGCCTTGAAAAAAGGAATCTAAAAACATCTACTTTTTGCTAAATTATTTTGAAATTTTTCGAAAAAATTTTTGTCAAAACGTTTTTGGAAGCAATGTTGAGTGTACATGGAAACTCAACATACACTAATGCATCATTTTTCAAACGATCATAACTAATTTTTGTATTAAGCGTTTCTCAATGTAGTATAGTGCATTCGATGCGGATTTTTAAGCTGCGTCGATTTGTGTTATCAGATTTGCGCTAGCTTAAAAATGCACCGAGATATCAACTGATATAAGTTCACACTTATATCCTCGATTTTCACCCTGAAGAATTAATTTTTTCGTTGAATAACATTGTCCATCGTCTTCGCCTTGAAAAAAGGAATCTAAAAACATCTACTTTTTGCTAAATTATTTTGAAATTTTTCGAAAAAATTTTTGTCAAAATGTTTTTGGAAGCAATGTTGAGTGTACATGGAAACTCAACATACACTAATGCATCATTTTTCAAACGATCATAACTAATTTTTGTATTAAGCGTTTCTCAATGTAGTATAGTGCATTCGATGCGGATTTTTAAGCTGCGTCGATTTGTGTTATCAGATTTGCGCTAGCATGAAAATGCACCGAGATATCAACTGATATAAGTTCACACTTATATCCTCGATTTTCACCCTGAAGAATTAATTTTTTCGTTGAATAACATTGTCCATCGTCTTCGCCTTGAAAAAAGGAATCTAAAAACATCTACTTTTTGCTAAATTATTTTGAAATTTTTCGAAAAAATTTTTGTCAAAATGTTTTTGGAAGCAATGTTGAGTGTACATGGAAACTCAACATACACTAATGCATCATTTTTCAAACGATCATAACTAATTTTTGTATCAAGCGTTATTCAATGTAGTATAGTGCATTCGATGCGGATTTTTAAGCTGCGTCGATTTGTGTTATCAGATTTGCGCTAGCTTGAAAATGCACCGAGATATCAACTGATATAAGTTCACACTTATATCCTCGATTTTCACCCTGAAGAATTAATTTTTTCGTTGAATAACATTGTCCATCGTCTTCGCCTTGAAAAAAGGAATCTAAAAACATCTACTTTTTGCTAAATTATTTTGAAATTTTTCGAAAAAATTTTTGTCAAAATGTTTTTGGAAGCAATGTTGAGTGTACATGGAAACTCAACATACACTAATGCATCATTTTTCAAACGATCATAACTAATTTTTGTATTAAGCGTTTCTCAATGTAGTATAGTGCATTCGATGCGGATTTTTAAGCTGCGTCGATTTGTGTTATCAGATTTGCGCTAGCTTAAAAATGCACCGAGATATCAACTGATATAAGTTCACACTTATATCCTCGATTTTCACCCTGAAGAATTAATTCTTTCGTTGAATAACATTGTCCATCGTCTTCGCCTTGAAAAAAGGAATCTAAAAACATCTATTTTTTGCTAAATTATTTTGAAATTTTTCGAAAAAATTTTTGTCAAAATGTTTTTGGAAGCAATGTTGAGTGTACATGGAAACTCAACATACACTAATGCATCATTTTTCAAACGATCATAACTAATTTTTGTATTAAGCGTTTCTCAATGTAGTATAGTGCATTCGATGCGGATTTTTAAGCTGCGTCGATTTGTGTTATCAGATTTGCGCTAGCTTAAAAATGCACCGAGATATCAACTGATATAAGTTCACACTTATATCCTCGATTTTCACCCTGAAGAATTAATTTTTTCGTTGAATAACATTGTCCATCGTCTTTGCCTTGAAAAAAGGAATCTAAAAACATATACTTTTTGCTAAATTATTTTGAAATTTTTCGAAAAAATTTTTGTCAAAATGTTTTTGGAAGCAATGTTGAGTGTACATGGAAACTCAACATACACTAATGCATCATTTTTCAAACGATCATAACTAATTTTTGTATTAAGCGTTTCTCAATGTAGTATAGTGCATTCGATGCGGATTTTTAAGCTGCGTCGATTTGTCTTATCAGATTTGCGCTAGCTTAAAAATGCACCGAGATATCAACTGATATAAGTTCACACTTATATCCTCGATTTTCACCCTGAAGAATTAATTTTTTTGTTGAATAACATTGTCCATCGTCTTCGCCTTGAAAAAAGGAATCTAAAAACATCTACTTTTTGCTAAATTATTTTGAAATTTTTCGAAACAATTTTTGTCAAAATGTTTTTGGAAGCAATGTTGAGTGTACATGGAAACTCAACATACACTAATGCATCATTTTTCAAACGATCATAACTAATTTTTGTATCAAGCGTTACTCAATGTAGTATAGTGCATTCGATGCGGATTTTTAAGCTGCGTCGATTTGTGTTATCAGATTTGCGCTAGCATGAAAATGCACCGAGATATCAACTGATATAAGTTCACACTTATATCCTCGATTTTCACCCTGAAGAATTAATTTTTTCGTTGAATAACATTGTCCATCGTCTTCGCCTTGAAAAAAGGAATCTAAAAACATCTACTTTTTGCTAAATTATTTTGAAATTTTTCGAAAAAATTTTTGTCAAAATGTTTTTGGAAGCAATGTTGAGTGTACATGGAAACTCAACGTACACTTATGCATCATTTTTCGAACAATCATAACTAATTTTTGTATTAAGCGTTGCTCAATGTAGTATAGTGCATTCGATGCGGATTTTTAAGCTGGGTCGATCTGTGTTATCAGATTTGCGCTAGCTTAAAAATGCACCGAGATATCAACTGATATAAGTTCACACTTATATCCTCGATTTTCACCCTGAAGAATTAATTTTTTCGTTGAATAACATTGTCCATCGTCTTCGCCTTGAAAAAAAGAATCTAAAAACATCTACTTTTTGCTAAATTATTTTGAAATTTTTCGAAAAAATTTTTGTCAAAATGTTTTTGGAAGCAATGTTGAGTGTACATGGAAACTCAACATACACTAATGCATCATTTTTCAAACGATCATAACTAATTTTTGTATTAAGCGTTTTTCAATGTAGTATAGTGCATTCGATGCGGATTTTTAAGCTGCGTCGATTTGTGTTATCAGATTTGCGCTAGCTTAAAAATGCACCGAGATATCAACTGATATAAGTTCACACTTATATCCTCGATTTTCACCCTGAAGAATTAATTTTTTTGTTGAATAACATTGTCCATCGTCTTCGCCTTGAAAAAAGGAATCTAAAAACATCTACTTTTTGCTAAATTATTTTGAAATTTTTCGAAACAATTTTTGTCAAAATGTTTTTGGAAGCAATGTTGAGTGTACATGGAAACTCAACATACACTAATGCATCATTTTTCAAACGATCATAACTAATTTTTGTATCAAGCGTTACTCAATGTAGTATAGTGCATTCGATGCGGATTCTTAAGCTGCGTCGATTTGTGTTATCAGATTTGCGCTAGCTTGAAAATGCACCGAGATATCAACTGATATAAGTTCACACTTATATCCTCGATTTTCACCCTGAAGAATTAATTTTTTCGTTGAATAACATTGTCCATCGTCTTCGCCTTGAAAAAAGGAATCTAAAAACATCTACTTTTTGCTAAATTATTTTGAAATTTTTCGAAAAAATTTTTGTCAAAATGTTTTTGGAAGCAATGTTGAGTGTACATGGAAACTCAACGTACACTTATGCATCATTTTTCGAACAATCATAACTAATTTTTGTATTAAGCGTTGCTCAATGTAGTATAGTGCATTCGATGCGGATTTTTAAGCTGGGTCGATCTGTGTTATCAGATTTGCGCTAGCTTAAAAATGCACCGAGATATCAACTGATATAAGTTCACACTTATATCCTC
Source organism: Auanema rhodensis (assembly GCA_964057225.1). Classification (NCBI taxonomy): domain Eukaryota; kingdom Metazoa; phylum Nematoda; class Chromadorea; order Rhabditida; family Rhabditidae; genus Auanema; species Auanema rhodense. The sequence continues at coordinate 2,608,912 of OZ059895.1, forward strand.
GATTTTCACCCTGAAGAATTATTTTTTCGTTGAATAACATTGTCCATCGTCTTTGCCTTGAAAAAAGGAATCTAAAAACATCTACTTTTTGCTAAATTATTTTGAAATTTTTCGAAAAAATTTTTGTCAAAATGTTTTTGGAAGCAATGTTGAGTGTACATGGAAACTCAACATACACTAATGCATCATTTTTCAAACGATCATAACTAATTTTTGTATTAAGCGTTTCTCAATGTAGTATAGTGCATTCGATGCGGATTTTTAAGCTGCGTCGATTTGTCTTATCAGATTTGCGCTAGCTTAAAAATGCACCGAGATATCAACTGATATAAGTTCACACTTATATCCTCGATTTTCACCCTGAAGAATTAATTTTTTTGTTGAATAACATTGTCCATCGTCTTCGCCTTGAAAAAAGAAATCTAAAAACATCTACTTTTTGCTAAATTATTTTGAAATTTTTCGAAACAATTTTTGTCAAAATGTTTTTGGAAGCAATGTTGAGTGTACATGGAAACTCAACATACACTAATGCATCATTTTTCAAACGATCATAACTAATTTTTGTATCAAGCGTTATTCAATGTAGTATAGTGCATTCGATGCGGATTTTTAAGCTGCGTCGATTTGTGTTATCAGATTTGCGCTAGCTTGAAAATGCACCGAGATATCAACTGATATAAGTTCACACTTATATCCTCGATTTTCACCCTGAAGAATTAATTTTTTCGTTGAATAACATTGTCCATCGTCTTCGCCTTGAAAAAAGGAATCTAGAAACATCTACTTTTTGCTAAATTATTTTGAAATTTTTCGAAAAAATTTTTGTCAAAATGTTTTTGGAAGCAATGTTGAGTGTACATGGAAACTCAACATACACTTATGCATCATTTTTCGAACAATCATAACTAATTTTTGTATTAAGCGTTGCTCAATGTAGTATAGTGCATTCGATGCGGATTTTTAAGCTGGGTCGATCTGTGTTATCAGATTTGCGCTAGCTTAAAAATGCACCGAGATACCAACTGATATAAGTTCACACTTATATCCTCGATTTTCACCCTGAAGAATCAATTTTTTCGTTGAATAACATTGTCCATCGTCTTCGCCTTGAAAAAAGGAATCTAAAAACATTTACTTTTTGCTAAATTATTTTGAAATTTTTCGAAAAAATTTTTGTCAAAATGTTTTTGGAAGCAATGTTGAGTGTACATGGAAACTCAACATACACTTATGCATCATTTTTCGAACAATCATAACTAATTTTTGTATTAAGCGTTTCTCAATGTAGTATAGTGCATTCGATGCGGATGTTTAAGCTGCGTCGATTTGTGTTATCAGATTTGCGCTAGCTTAAAAATGCACCGAGATATCAACTGATATAAGTTCACACTTATATCCTCGATTTTCACCCTGAAGAATCAATTTTTTCGTTGAATAACATTGTCCATCGTCTTCGCCTTGAAAAAAGGAATCTAAAAACATCTACTTTTTGCTAAATTATTTTGAAATTTTTCGAAAAAATTTTTGTCAAAATGTTTTTGGAAGCAATGTTGAGTGTACATGGAAACTCAACATACACTTATGCATCATTTTTCAAACAATCATAACTAATTTTTGTATTGAGCGTTTCTCAATGTAGTATAGTGCATTCGATGCGGATTTTTAAGCTGGGTCGATCTGTGTTATCAGATTTGCGCTAGCTTAAAAATGCACCGAGATATCAACTGATATAAGTTCACACTTATATCCTCGATTTTCACCCTGAAGAATTAATTTTTTCGTTGAATAACATTGTCCATCGTTTTCGCCTTGAAAAAAGGAATCTAAAAACATCTACTTTTTGCTAAATTATTTTGAAATTTTTCGAAAAAATTTTTGTCAAAATGTTTTTGGAAGCAATGTTGAGTGCACATGGAAACTCAACATACACTTATGCATCATTTTTCAAACAATCATAACTAATTTTTGTATTAAGCATTTCTCAATGTAGTATAGTGCATTCGATGCGGATTTTTAAGCTGGGTCGATCTGTGTTATCAGATTTGCGCTAGCTTAAAAATGCACCGAGATATCAACTGATATAAGTTCACACTTATATCCTCGATTTTCACCCTGAAGAATCAATTTTTTCGTTGAATAACATTGTCCATCGTCTTCGCCTTGAAAAAAGGAATCTAAAAACATCTACTTTTTGCTAAATTATTTTGAAATTTTTCGAAAAAATTTTTGTCAAAATGTTTTTGGAAGCAATGTTGAGTGTACATGGAAACTCAACATACACTTATGCATCATTTTTCGAACAATCATAACTAATTTTTGTATTAAGCGTTTCTCAATGTAGTATAGTGCATCCGATGCGGATTTTTAAGCTGCGTCGATCTGTGTTATCAGATTTGCGCTAGCTTAAAAATGCACCGAGATATCAACTGATATAAGTTCACACTTATATCCTCGATTTTCACCCTGAAGAATTAATTTTTTCGTTGAATAACATTGTCCATCGTCTTCGCCTTGAAAAAAGGAATCTAAAAACATCTACTTTTTGCTAAATTATTTTGAAATTTTTCGAAAAAATTTTTGTCAAAATGTTTTTGGAAGCAATGTTGAGTGTACATGGAAACTCAACATACACTTATGCATCATTTTTCAAACAATCATAACTAATTTTTGTATTAAGCGTTTTTCAATGTAGTATAGTGCATTCGATGCGGATTTTTAAGCTGGGTCGATCTGTGTTATCAGATTTGCGCTAGCTTAAAAATGCACCGAGATATCAACTGATATAAGTTCACACTTATATCCTCGATTTTCACCCTGAAGAATTAATTTTTTTGTTGAATAACATTGTCCATCGTCTTCGCCTTGAAAAAAGGAATCTAAAAACATCTACTTTTTGCTAAATTATTTTGAAATTTTTCGAAACAATTTTTGTCAAAATGTTTTTGGAAGCAATGTTGAGTGTACATGGAAACTCAACATACACTAATGCATCATTTTTCAAACGATCATAACTAATTTTTGTATCAAGCGTTACTCAATGTAGTATAGTGCATTCGATGCGGATTTTTAAGCTGCGTCGATTTGTGTTATCAGATTTGCGCTAGCATGAAAATGCACCGAGATATCAACTGATATAAGTTCACACTTATATCCTCGATTTTCACCCTGAAGAATTAATTTTTTCGTTGAATAACATTGTCCATCGTCTTCGCCTTGAAAAAAGGAATCTAAAAACATCTACTTTTTGCTAAATTATTTTGAAATTTTTCGAAAAAATTTTTGTCAAAATGTTTTTGGAAGCAATGTTGAGTGTACATGGAAACTCAACGTACACTTATGCATCATTTTTCGAACAATCATAACTAATTTTTGTATTAAGCGTTGCTCAATGTAGTATAGTGCATTCGATGCGGATTTTTAAGCTGGGTCGATCTGTGTTATCAGATTTGCGCTAGCTTAAAAATGCACCGAGATATCAACTGATATAAGTTCACACTTATATCCTCGATTTTCACCCTGAAGAATTAATTTTTTCGTTGAATAACATTGTCCATCGTCTTCGCCTTGAAAAAAAGAATCTAAAAACATCTACTTTTTGCTAAATTATTTTGAAATTTTTCGAAAAAATTTTTGTCAAAATGTTTTTGGAAGCAATGTTAAGTGTACATGGAAACTCAACATACACTAATGCATCATTTTTCAAACGATCATAACTAATTTTTGTATTAAGCGTTTCTCAATGTAGTATAGTGCATTCGATGCGGATTTTTAAGCTGCGTCGATTTGTGTTATCAGATTTGCGCTAGCTTAAAAATGCACCGAGATATCAACTGATATAAGTTCAAACTTATATCCTCGATTTTCACCCTGAAGAATTAATTTTTTCGTTGAATAACATTGTCCATCCTCTTTGCCTTGAAAAAAGGAATCTAAAAACATCTACTTTTTGCTAAATTATTTTGAAATTTTTCGAAAAAATTTTTGTCAAAATGTTTTTGGAAGCAATGTTGAGTGTACATGGAAACTCAACATACACTAATGCATCATTTTTCAAACGATCATAACTAATTTTTGTATTAAGCGTTTCTCAATGTAGTATAGTGCATTCGATGCGGATTTTTAAGCTGCGTCGATTTGTCTTATCAGATTTGCGCTAGCTTAAAAATGCACCGAGATATCAACTGATATAAGTTCACACTTATATCCTCGATTTTCACCCTGAAGAATTAATTTTTTTGTTGAATAACATTGTCCATCGTCTTCGCCTTGAAAAAAGGAATCTAAAAACATCTACTTTTTGCTAAATTATTTTGAAATTTTTCGAAACAATTTTTGTCAAAATGTTTTTGGAAGCAATGTTGAGTGTACATGGAAACTCAACATACACTAATGCATCATTTTTCAAACGATCATAACTAATTTTTGTATCAAGCGTTACTCAATGTAGTATAGTGCATTCGATGCGGATTTTTAAGCTGCGTCGATTTGTGTTATCAGATTTGCGCTAGCTTGAAAATGCACCGAGATATCAACTGATATAAGTTCACACTTATATCCTCGATTTTCACCCTGAAGAATTAATTTTTTCGTTGAATAACATTGTCCATCGTCTTCGCCTTGAAAAAAGGAATCTAAAAACATCTATTTTTTGCTAAATTATTTTGAAATTTTTCGAAAAAATTTTTGTCAAAATGTTTTTGGAAGCAATGTTGAGTGTACATGGAAACTCAACGTACACTTATGCATCATTTTTCGAACAATCATAACTAATTTTTGTATTAAGCGTTGCTCAATGTAGTATAGTGCATTCGATGCGGATTTTTAAGCTGGGTCGATCTGTGTTATCAGATTTGCGCTAGCTTAAAAATGCACCGAGATATCAACTGATATAAGTTCACACTTATATCCTCGATTTTCACCCTGAAGAATTAATTTTTTCGTTGAATAACATTGTCCATCGTCTTTGCCTTGAAAAAAGGAATCTAAAAACATCTACTTTTTGCTAAATTATTTTGAAATTTTTCGAAAAAATTTTTGTCAAAATGTTTTTGGAAGCAATGTTGAGTGTACATGGAAACTCAACATACACTAATGCATCATTTTTCAAACGATCATAACTAATTTTTGTATTAAGCGTTTCTCAATGTAGTATAGTGCATTCGATGCGGATTTTTAAGCTGCGTCGATTTGTCTTATCAGATTTGCGCTAGCTTAAAAATGCACCGAGATATCAACTGATATAAGTTCACACTTATATCCTCGATTTTCACCCTGAAGAATCAATTTTTTCGTTGAATAACATTGTCCATCGTCTTCGCCTTGAAAAAAGGAATCTAAAAACATTTACTTTTTGCTAAATTATTTTGAAATTTTTCGAAAAAATTTTTGTCAAAATGTTTTTGGAAGCAATGTTGAGTGTACATGGAAACTCAACATACACTTATGCATCATTTTTCGAACAATCATAACTAATTTTTGTATTAAGCGTTTCTCAATGTAGTATAGTGCATTCGATGCGGATGTTTAAGCTGCGTCGATTTGTGTTATCAGATTTGCGCTAGCTTAAAAATGCACCGAGATATCAACTGATATAAGTTCACACTTATATCCTCGATTTTCACCCTGAAGAATCAATTTTTTCGTTGAATAACATTGTCCATCGTCTTCGCCTTGAAAAAAGGAATCTAAAAACATCTACTTTTTGCTAAATTATTTTGAAATTTTTCGAAAAAATTTTTGTCAAAATGTTTTTGGAAGCAATGTTGAGTGTACATGGAAACTCAACATACACTTATGCATCATTTTTCAAACAATCATAACTAATTTTTGTATTAAGCGTTTCTCAATGTAGTATAGTGCATTCGATGCGGATTTTTAAGCTGGGTCGATCTGTGTTATCAGATTTGCGCTAGCTTAAAAATGCACCGAGATATCAACTGATATAAGTTCACACTTATATCCTCGATTTTCACCCTGAAGAATTAATTTTTTCGTTGAATAACATTGTCCATCGTTTTCGCCTTGAAAAAAGGAATCTAAAAACATCTACTTTTTGCTAAATTATTTTGAAATTTTTCGAAAAAATTTTTGTCAAAATGTTTTTGGAAGCAATGTTGAGTGCACATGGAAACTCAACATACACTTATGCATCATTTTTCAAACAATCATAACTAATTTTTGTATTAAGCATTTCTCAATGTAGTATAGTGCATTCGATGCGGATTTTTAAGCTGGGTCGATCTGTGTTATCAGATTTGCGCTAGCTTAAAAATGCACCGAGATATCAACTGATATAAGTTCACACTTATATCCTCGATTTTCACCCTGAAGAATCAATTTTTTCGTTGAATAACATTGTCCATCGTCTTCGCCTTGAAAAAAGGAATCTAACAACATCTACTTTTTGCTAAATTATTTTGAAATTTTTCGAAAAAATTTTTGTCAAAATGTTTTTGGAAGCAATGTTGAGTGTACATGGAAACTCAACATACACTTATGCATCATTTTTCGAACAATCATAACTAATTTTTGTATTAAGCGTTTCTCAATGTAGTATAGTGCATCCGATGCGGATTTTTAAGCTGCGTCGATCTGTGTTATCAGATTTGCGCTAGCTTAAAAATGCACCGAGATATCAACTGATATAAGTTCACACTTATATCCTCGATTTTCACCCTGAAGAATTAATTTTTTCGTTGAATAACATTGTCCATCGTCTTCGCCTTGAAAAAAGGAATCTAAAAACATCTACTTTTTGCTAAATTATTTTGAAATTTTTCGAAAAAATTTTTGTCAAAATGTTTTTGGAAGCAATGTTGAGTGTACATGGAAACTCAACATACACTTATGCATCATTTTTCAAACAATCATAACTAATTTTTGTATTAAGCGTTTTTCAATGTAGTATAGTGCATTCGATGCGGATTTTTAAGCTGGGTCGATCTGTGTTATCAGATTTGCGCTAGCTTAAAAATGCACCGAGATATCAACTGATATAAGTTCACACTTATATCCTCGATTTTCACCCTGAAGAATTAATTTTTTCGTTGAATAACATTGTCCATCGTTTTCGCCTTGAAAAAAGGAATCTAAAAACATCTACTTTTTGCTAAATTATTTTGAAATTTTTCGAAAAAATTTTTGTCAAAATGTTTTTGGAAGCAATGTTGAGTGTACATGGAAACTCAACATACACTTATGCATCATTTTTCAAACAATCATAACTTATTTTTGTATTAAGCATTTCTCAATGTAGTATAGTGCATTCGATGCGGATTTTTAAGCTGGGTCGATCTGTGTTATCAGATTTGCGCTAGCTTAAAAATGCACCGAGATATCAACTGATATAAGTTCACACTTATATCCTCGATTTTCACCCTGAAGAATCAATTTTTTCGTTGAATAACATTGTCCATCGTCTTCGCCTTGAAAAAAGGAATCTAAAAACATCTACTTTTTGCTAAATTATTCTGAAATTTTTCGAAAAAATTTTTGTCAAAATGTTTTTGGAAGCAATGTTGAGTGTACATGGAAACTCAACATACACTTATGCATCATTTTTCAAACAATCATAACTTATTTTTGTATTAAGCATTTTTCAATGTAGTATAGTGCATTCGATGCGGATTTTTAAGCTGGGTCGATCTGTGTTATCAGATTTGCGCTAGCTTAAAAATGCACCGAGATATCAACTGATATAAGTTCACACTTATATCCTCGATTTTCACCCTGAAGAATCAATTTTTTCGTTGAATAACATTGTCCATCGTCTTCGCCTTGAAAAAAGGAATCTAAAAACATCTACTTTTTGCTAAATTATTTTGAAATTTTTCGAAAAAATTTTTGTCAAATGTTTTTGGAAGCAATGTTGAGTGTACATGGAAACTCAACATACACTTATGCATCATTTTTCGAACAATCATAACTAATTTTTGTATTAAGCGTTGCTCAATGTAGTATAGTGCATTCGATGCGGATTTTTAAGCTGGGTCGATCTGTGTTATCAGATTTGCGCTAGCTTAAAAATGCACCGAGATATCAACTGATATAAGTTCACACTTATATCCTCGATTTTCACCCTGAAGAATCAATTTTTTCGTTGAATAACATTGTCCATCGTCTTCGCCTTGAAAAAAGGAATCTAAAAACATCTACTTTTTGCTAAATTATTCTGAAATTTTTCGAAAAAATTTTTGTCAAAATGTTTTTGGAAGCAATGTTGAGTGTACATGGAAACTCAACATACACTTATGCATCATTTTTCAAACAATCATAACTTATTTTTGTATTAAGCATTTCTCAATGTAGTATAGTGCATTCGATGCGGATTTTTAAGCTGGGTCGATCTGTGTTATCAGATTTGCGCTAGCTTAAAAATGCACCGAGATATCAACTGATATAAGTTCACACTTATATCCTCGATTTTCACCCTGAAGAATCAATTTTTTAGTTGAATAACATTGTCCATCGTCTTCGCCTTGAAAAAAGGAATCTAAAAACATCTACTTTTTGCTAAATTATTCTGAAATTTTTCGAAAAAATTTTTGTCAAAATGTTTTTGGAAGCAATGTTGAGTGTACATGGAAACTCAACATACACTTATGCATCATTTTTCGAACAATCATAACTAATTTTTGTATTAAGCGTTTCTCAATGTAGTATAGTGCATTCGATGCGGATGTTTAAGCTGCGTCGATTTGTGTTATCAGATTTGCGCTAGCTTAAAAATGCACCGAGATATCAACTGATATAAGTTCACACTTATATCCTCGATTTTCACCCTGAAGAATCAATTTTTTCGTTGAATAACATTGTCCATCGTCTTCGCCTTGAAAAAAGGAATCTAAAAACATCTACTTTTTGCTAAATTATTTTGAAATTTTTCGAAAAAATTTTTGTCAAATGTTTTTGGAAGCAATGTTGAGTGTACATGGAAACTCAACATACACTTATGCATCATTTTTCGAACAATCATAACTAATTTTTGTATTAAGCGTTGCTCAATGTAGTATAGTGCATTCGATGCGGATTTTTAAGCTGGGTCGATCTGTGTTATCAGATTTGCGCTAGCTTAAAAATGCACCGAGATATCAACTGATATAAGTTCACACTTATATCCTCGATTTTCACCCTGAAGAATTAATTTTTTCGTTGAATAACATTGTCCATCGTTTTCGCCTTGAAAAAAGGAATCTAAAAACATCTACTTTTTGCTAAATTATTTTGAAATTTTTCGAAAAAATTTTTGTCAAAATGTTTTTGGAAGCAATGTTGAGTGTACATGGAAACTCAACATACACTTATGCATCATTTTTCAAACAATCATAACTAATTTTTGTATTAAGCATTTCTCAATGTAGTATAGTGCATTCGATGCGGATTTTTAAGCTGCGTCGATCTGTGTTATCAGATTTGCGCTAGCTTAAAAATGCACCGAGATATCAACTGATATAAGTTCACACTTATATCCTCGATTTTCACCATGAAGAATTAATTTTTTCGTTGAATAACATTGTCCATCGTCTTTGCCTTGAAAAATGGAATCTAAAAACATCTACTTTTTGCTAAATTATTTTGAAATTTTTCGAAAAAATTTTTGTCAAAATGTTTTTGGAAGCAATGTTGAGTGTACATGGAAACTCAACATACACTTATGCATCATTTTTCGAACAATCATAACTAATTTTTGTATTAAGCGTTTCTCAATGTAGTATAGTGCATTCGATGCGGATTTTTAAGCTGGGTCGATCTGTGTTATCAGATTTGCGCTAGCTTAAAAATGCACCGAGATATCAACTGATATAAGTTCACACTTATATCCTCGATTTTCACCCTGAAGAATCAATTTTTTCGTTGAATAACATTGTCCATCGTCTTCGCCTTGAAAAAAGGAATCTAAAAACATCTACTTTTTGCTAAATTATTTTGGAATTTTTCGAAAAAATTTTTGTCAAAATGTTTTTGGAAGCAATGTTGAGTGTACATGGAAACTCAACATACACTTATGCATCATTTTTCAAACAATCATAACTAATTTTTGTATTAAGCGTTTCTCAATGTAGTATAGTGCATTCGATGCGGATTTTTAAGCTGGGTCGATCTGTGTTATCAGATTTGCGCTAGCTTAAAAATGCACCGAGATATCAACTGATATAAGTTCACACTTATATCCTCGATTTTCACCCTGAAGAATTAATTTTTTCGTTGAATAACATTGTCCATCGTTTTCGCCTTGAAAAAAGGAATCTAAAAACATCTACTTTTTGCTAAATTATTTTGAAATTTTTCGAAAAAATTTTTGTCAAAATGTTTTTGGAAGCAATGTTGAGTGTACATGGAAACTCAACATACACTTATGCATCATTTTTCAAACAATCATAACTAATTTTTGTATTATGCATTTCTCAATGTAGTATAGTGCATTCGATGCGGATTTTTAAGCTGCGTCGATCTATAAGTTTGCTAAATTATTTTGAAATTTTTCGAAAAAATTTTTGTCAAAATGTTTTTGGAAGCAATGTTGTGTGTACATGGAAACTCAACATACACTTATGCATCATTTTTCGAACAATCATAACTAATTTTTGTATTAAGCGTTTCTTAATGTAGTATAGTGCATTCGATGCGGATTTTTAAGCTGGGTCGATCTGTGTTATCAGATTTGCGCTAGCTTAAAAATGCACCGAGATATCAACTGATATAAGTTCACACTTATATCCTCGATTTTCACCCTGAAGAATTAATTTTTTCGTTGAATAACATTGTCCATCGTCTTCGCCTTGAAAAAAAGAATCTAAAAACATCTACTTTTTGCTAAATTATTTTGAAATTTTTCGAAAAAATTTTTGTCAAAATGTTTTTGGAAGCAATGTTAAGTGTACATGGAAACTCAACATACACTTATGCATCATTTTTCAAACAATCATAACTAATTTTTGTATTAAGCGTTTCTCAACGTAGTAGAGTGCATTCGATGCGGATTTTTAAGCTGCGTCGATCTGTGTAATCAGATTTGCGCTAGCTTAAAAATGCACCGAGATATCAACTGATATAAGTTCACACTTATATCCTCGATTTTCACCCTGAAGAATTAATTGTTTTGTTGAATAACATTGTCCATCGTCTTTGCCTTGAAAAAAGGAATCTAAAAACATCTACTTTTTGCTAAATTATTTTGAAATTTTTCGAAAAAATTTTTGTCAAAATGTTTTTGGAAGCAATGTTAAGTGTACATGGAAACTCAACATACACTTATGCATCATTTTTCAAACAATCATAACTAATTTTTGTATTAAGCGTTTTTCAACGTAGTAGAGTGCATTCGATGCGGATTTTTAAGCTGCGTCGATCTGTGTTATCAGATTTGCGCTAGCTTAAAAATGCACCGAGATATCAACTGATATAAGTTCACACTTATATCCTCGATTTTCACCCTGAAGAATTAATTTTTTCGTTGAATAACATTGTCCATCGTCTTTGCCTTGAAAAAAGGAATCTAAAAACATCTACTTTTTGCTAAATTATTCTGAAATTTTTCGAAAAAATTTTTGTCAAAATGTTTTTGGAAGCAATGTTGAGTGTACATGGAAACTCAACATACACTTATGCATCATTTTTCAAACAATCATAACTAATTTTTGTATTAAGCGTTTCTCAACGTAGTAGAGTGCATTCGATGCGGATTTTTAAGCTGCGTCGATCTGTGTTATCAGATTTGCGCTAGCTTAAAAATACACCGAGATATCAACTGATATAAGTTCACACTTATATCCTCGATTTTCACCCTGAAGAATTAATTGTTTCGTTGAATAACATTGTCCATTGTCTTCGCCTTGAAAAAAGGAATCTGAAAACATCTACTTTTTGCTAAATTATTTTGAAATTTTTCGAAAAAATTTTTGTCAAAATGTTTTTGGAAGCAATGTTGAGTGTACATGGAAACTCAACATACACTTATGCATCATTTTTCAAACAATCATAACTAATTTTTGTATTAAGCGTTTCTCAATGTATTAAAGTGCATTCGATGCGGAATTTTAAGCTGGGTCGATCTGTGTTATCAGATTTGCGCTAGCTTAAAAATGCACCGAGATATCAACTGATATAAGTTCACACTTATATCCTCGATTTTCACCCTGAAGAATTAATTTTTTCGTTGAATAACATTGTCCACCGTCTTCGCCTTGAAAAAAGGAATCTAAAAACATCTACTTTTTGCTAAATTATTTTGAAATTTTTCGAAAAAATTTTTGTCAAAATGTTTTTGGAAGCAATGTTGAGTGTACATGGAAACTCAACATACACTAATGCATCATTTTTCAAACGATCATAACTAATTTTTGTATTAAGCGTTTCTCAATGTAGTATAGTGCATTCGATGCGGATTTTTAAGCTGCGTCGATTTGTGTTATCAGATTTGCGCTAGCTTAAAAATGCACCGAGATATCAACTGATATAAGTTCACACTTATATCCTCGATTTTCACCCTGAAGAATTAATGTTTTCGTTGAATAACATTGTCCATCGTCTTTGCCTTGAAAAAAGAAATCTAAAAACATCTACTTTTTGCTAAATTATTTTGAAATTTTTCGAAAAAATTTTTGTCAAAATGTTTTTGGAAGCAATGTTGAGTGTACATGGAAACTCAACATACACTTATGCATCATTTTTCGAACAATCATAACTAATTTTTGTATTAAGCGTTTCTCAATGTAGTATAGTGCATTCAATGCGGATTTTTAAGCTGGGTCGATCTGTGTTATCAGATTTGCGCTAGCTTAAAAATGCACCGAGATATCAACTGATATAAGTTCACACTTATATCCTCGATTTTCACCCTGAAGAATTAATTGTTTCGTTGAATAACATTGTCCATTGTCTTCGCCTTGAAAAAAGGAATCTGAAAACATCTACTTTTTGCTAAATTATTTTGAAATTTTTCGAAAAAATTTTTGTCAAAATGTTTTTGGAAGCAATGTTGAGTGTACATGGAAACTCAACATACACTTATGCATCATTTTTCAAACAATCATAACTAATTTTTGTATTAAGCGTTTCTCAATGTATTAAAGTGCATTCGATGCGGAATTTTAAGCTGGGTCGATCTGTGTTATCAGATTTGCGCTAGCTTAAAAATGCACCGAGATATCAACTGATATAAGTTCACACTTATATCCTCGATTTTCACCCTGAAGAATTAATTTTTTCGTTGAATAACGTTGTCCACCGTCTTCGCCTTGAAAAAAGGAATCTAAAAACATCTACTTTTTGCTAAATTATTTTGAAATTTTTCGAAAAAATTTTTGTCAAAATGTTTTTGGAAGCAATGTTGAGTGTACATGGAAACTCAACATACACTAATGCATCATTTTTCAAACGATCATAACTAATTTTTGTATTAAGCGTTTCTCAATGTAGTATAGTGCATTCGATGCGGATTTTTAAGCTGCGTCGATTTGTGTTATCAGATTTGCGCTAGCTTAAAAATGCACCGAGATATCAACTGATATAAGTTCACACTTATATCCTCGATTTTCACCCTGAAGAATTAATTTTTTCGTTGAATAACATTGTCCATCGTCTTTGCCTTGAAAAAAGAAATCTAAAAACATCTACTTTTTGCTAAATTATTTTGAAATTTTTCGAAAAAATTTTTGTCAAAATGTTTTTGGAAGCAATGTTGAGTGTACATGGAAACTCAACATACACTTATGCATCATTTTTCGAACAATCATAACTAATTTTTGTATTAAGCGTTTCTCAATGTAGTATAGTGCATTCAATGCGGATTTTTAAGCTGGGTCGATCTGTGTTATCAGATTTGCGCTAGCTTAAAAATGCACCGAGATATCAACTGATATAAGTTCACACTTATATCCTCGATTTTCACCCTGAAGAATTAATTTTTTCGTTGAATAACATTGTCCATCGTCTTCGCCTTGAAAAAAACAATCTAAAAACATCTACTTTTTGCTAAATTATTTTGAAATTTTTCGAAAAAATTTTTGTCAAAATGTTTTTGGAAGCAATGTTGAGTGTACATGGAAACTCAACATACACTAATGCATCATTTTTCAAACGATCATAACTAATTTTTGTATTAAGCGTTTCTCAATGTAGTATAGTGCATTCGATGCGGATTTTTAAGCTGCGTCGATTTGTGTTATCAGATTTGCGCTAGCTTAAAAATGCACCGAGATATCAACTGATATAAGTTCACACTTATATCCTCGATTTTCACCCTGAAGAATTAATTTTTTCGTTGAATAACATTGTCCATCGTCTTCGCCTTGAAAAAAGGAATCTAAAAACATCTACTTTTTGCTAAATTATTTTGAAATTTTTCGAAAAAATTTTTGTCAAAATGTTTTTGGAAGCAATGTTGAGTGTACATGGAAACTCAACATACACTAATGCATCATTTTTCAAACGATCATAACTAATTTTTGTATTGAGTGTTTCTCAATGTAGTATAGTGCATTCGATGCGGATTTTTAAGCTGGGTCGATCTGTGTTATCAGATTTGCGCTAGCTTAAAAATGCACCGAGATATCAACTGATATAAGTTCACACTTATATCCTCGATTTTCACCATGAAGAATTAATTTTTTCGTTGAATAACATTGTCCATCGTCTTTGCCTTGAAAAATGGAATCTAAAAACATCTACTTTTTGCTAAATTATTTTGAAATTTTTCGAAAAAATTTTTGTCAAAATGTTTTTGGAAGCAATGTTGAGTGTACATGGAAACTCAACATACACTTATGCATCATTTTTCGAACAATCATAACTAATTTTTGTATTAAGCGTTTCTCAATGTAGTATAGTGCATTCAATGCGGATTTTTAAGCTGGGTCGATCTGTGTTATCAGATTTGCGCTAGCTTAAAAATGCACCGAGATATCAACTGATATAAGTTCACACTTATATCCTCGATTTTCACCCTGAAGAATTAATTTTTTCGTTGAATAACATTGTCCATCGTCTTCGCCTTGAAAAAAAGAATCTAAAAACATCTACTTTTTGCTAAATTATTTTGAAATTTTTCGAAAAAATTTTTGTCAAAATGTTTTTGGAAGCAATGTTGAGTGTACATGGAAACTCAACATACACTAATGCATCATTTTTCAAACGATCATAACTAATTTTTGTATTAAGCGTTTCTCAATGTAGTATAGTGCATTCGATGCGGATTTTTAAGCTGCGTCGATTTGTGTTATCAGATTTGCGCTAGCTTAAAAATGCACCGAGATATCAACTGATATAAGTTCACACTTATATCCTCGATTTTCACCCTGAAGAATTAATTTTTTCGTTGAATAACATTGTCCATCGTCTTTGCCTTGAAAAAAGAAATCTAAAAACATCTACTTTTTGCTAAATTATTTTGAAATTTTTCGAAAAAATTTTTGTCAAAATGTTTTTGGAAGCAATGTTGAGTGTACATGGAAACTCAACATACACTAATGCATCATTTTTCAAACGATCATAACTAATTTTTGTATTGAGTGTTTCTCAATGTAGTATAGTGCATTCGATGCGGATTTTTAAGCTGGGTCGATCTGTGTTATCAGATTTGCGCTAGCTTAAAAATGCACCGAGATATCAACTGATATAAGTTCACACTTATATCCTCGATTTTCACCCTGAAGAATTAATTTTTTCGTTGAATAACATTGTCCATCGTTTTCGCCTTGAAAAAAAGAATCTAAAAACATCTACTTTTTGCTAAATTATTCTGAAATTTTTCGAAAAAATTTTTGTCAAAATGTTTTTGGAAGCAATGTTGAGTGTACATGGAAACTCAACATACACTTATGCATCATTTTTCGAACAATCATAACTAATTTTTGTATTAAGCGTTGCTCAATGTAGTATAGTGCATTCGATGCGGATTTTTGAGCTGGGTCGATCTGTGTTATCAGATTTGCGCTAGCTTAAAAATGCACCGAGATATCAACTGATATAAGTTCACACTTATATCCTCGATTTTCACCCTGAAGAATTAATTTTTTCGTTGAATAACATTGTCCATCGTCTTCGCCTTGAAAAAAAGAATCTAAAAACATCTACTTTTTGCTAAATTATTTTGAAATTTTTCGAAAAAATTTTTGTCAAAATGTTTTTGGAAGCAATGTTGAGTGTACATGGAAACTCAACATACACTAATGCATCATTTTTCAAACGATCATAACTAATTTTTGTATTAAGCGTTT
Organism: Auanema rhodensis; assembly: GCA_964057225.1. Taxonomy (NCBI): domain Eukaryota; kingdom Metazoa; phylum Nematoda; class Chromadorea; order Rhabditida; family Rhabditidae; genus Auanema; species Auanema rhodense. The sequence goes on from OZ059895.1 coordinate 2,625,129, forward strand.
CTCAATGTAGTATAGTGCATTCGATGCGGATTTTTAAGCTGCGTCGATTTGTCTTATCAGATTTGCGCTAGCTTAAAAATGCACCGAGATATCAACTGATATAAGTTCACACTTATATCCTCGATTTTCACCCTGAAGAATTAATTTTTTTGTTGAATAACATTGTCCATCGTCTTCGCCTTGAAAAAAGGAATCTAAAAACATCTACTTTTTGCTAAATTATTTTGAAATTTTTCGAAACAATTTTTGTCAAAATGTTTTTGGAAGCAATGTTGAGTGTACATGGAAACTCAACATACACTAATGCATCATTTTTCAAACGATCATAACTAATTTTTGTATCAAGCGTTACTCAATGTAGTATAGTGCATTCGATGCGGATTTTTAAGCTGCGTCGATTTGTGTTATCAGATTTGCGCTAGCTTGAAAATGCACCGAGATATCAACTGATATAAGTTCACACTTATATCCTCGATTTTCACCCTGAAGAATTAATTTTTTCGTTAAATAACATTGTCCATCGTCTTCGCCTTGAAAAAAGGAATCTAAAAACATCTACTTTTTGCTAAATTATTTTGAAATTTTTCGAAAAAATTTTTGTCAAAATGTTTTTGGAAGCAATGTTGAGTGTACATGGAAACTCAACGTACACTTATGCATCATTTTTCGAACAATCATAACTAATTTTTGTATTAAGCGTTGCTCAATGTAGTATAGTGCATTCGATGCGGATTTTTAAGCTGGGTCGATCTGTGTTATCAGATTTGCGCTAGCTTAAAAATGCACCGAGATATCATTTGATATAAGTTCACACTTATATCCTCGATTTTCACCCTGAAGAATTAATTTTTTCGTTGAATAACATTGTCCATCGTCTTCGCCTTGAAAAAAAGAATCTAAAAACATCTACTTTTTGCTAAATTATTTTGAAATTTTTCGAAAAAATTTTTGTCAAAATGTTTTTGGAAGCAATGTTAAGTGTACATGGAAACTCAACATACACTAATGCATCATTTTTCAAACGATCATAACTAATTTTTGTATTAAGCGTTTCTCAATGTAGTATAGTGCATTCGATGCGGATTTTTAAGCTGCGTCGATTTGTGTTATCAGATTTGCGCTAGCTTAAAAATGCACCGAGATATCAACTGATATAAGTTCACACTTATATCCTCGATTTTCACCCTGAAGAATTAATTTTTTCGTTGAATAACATTGTCCATCGTCTTTGCCTTGAAAAAAGGAATCTAAAAACATCTACTTTTTGCTAAATTATTTTGAAATTTTTCGAAAAAATTTTTGTCAAAATGTTTTTGGAAGCAATGTTGAGTGTACATGGAAACTCAACATACACTAATGCATCATTTTTCAAACGATCATAACTAATTTTTGTATTAAGCGTTTCTCAATGTAGTATAGTGCATTCGATGCGGATTTTTAAGCTGCGTCGATTTGTCTTATCAGATTTGCGCTAGCTTAAAAATGCACCGAGATATCAACTGATATAAGTTCACACTTATATCCTCGATTTTCACCCTGAAGAATTAATTTTTTTGTTGAATAACATTGTCCATCGTCTTCGCCTTGAAAAAAGGAATCTAAAAACATCTACTTTTTGCTAAATTATTTTGAAATTTTTCGAAACAATTTTTGTCAAAATGTTTTTGGAAGCAATGTTGAGTGTACATGGAAACTCAACATACACTAATGCATCATTTTTCAAACGATCATAACTAATTTTTGTATCAAGCGTTACTCAATGTAGTATAGTGCATTCGATGCGGATTTTTAAGCTGCGTCGATTTGTGTTATCAGATTTGCGCTAGCTTGAAAATGCACCGAGATATCAACTGATATAAGTTCACACTTATATCCTCGATTTTCACCCTGAAGAATTAATTTTTTCGTTGAATAACATTGTCCATCGTTTTCGCCTTGAAAAAAAGAATCTAAAAACATCTACTTTTTGCTAAATTATTCTGAAATTTTTCGAAAAAATTTTTGTCAAAATGTTTTTGGAAGCAATGTTGAGTGTACATGGAAACTCAACATACACTTATGCATCATTTTTCGAACAATCATAACTAATTTTTGTATTAAGCGTTGCTCAATGTAGTATAGTGCATTCGATGCGGATTTTTGAGCTGGGTCGATCTGTGTTATCAGATTTGCGCTAGCTTAAAAATGCACCGAGATATCAACTGATATAAGTTCACACTTATATCCTCGATTTTCACCCTGAAGAATTAATTTTTTCGTTGAATAACATTGTCCATCGTCTTCGCCTTGAAAAAAAGAATCTAAAAACATCTACTTTTTGCTAAATTATTTTGAAATTTTTCGAAAAAATTTTTGTCAAAATGTTTTTGGAAGCAATGTTGAGTGTACATGGAAACTCAACATACACTAATGCATCATTTTTCAAACGATCATAACTAATTTTTGTATTAAGCGTTTCTCAATGTAGTATAGTGCATTCGATGCGGATTTTTAAGCTGCGTCGATTTGTCTTATCAGATTTGCGCTAGCTTAAAAATGCACCGAGATATCAACTGATATAAGTTCACACTTATATCCTCGATTTTCACCCTGAAGAATTAATTTTTTTGTTGAATAACATTGTCCATCGTCTTCGCCTTGAAAAAAGGAATCTAAAAACATCTACTTTTTGCTAAATTATTTTGAAATTTTTCGAAACAATTTTTGTCAAAATGTTTTTGGAAGCAATGTTGAGTGTACATGGAAACTCAACATACACTAATGCATCATTTTTCAAACGATCATAACTAATTTTTGTATCAAGCGTTACTCAATGTAGTATAGTGCATTCGATGCGGATTTTTAAGCTGCGTCGATTTGTGTTATCAGATTTGCGCTAGCTTGAAAATGCACCGAGATATCAACTGATATAAGTTCACACTTATATCCTCGATTTTCACCCTGAAGAATTAATTTTTTCGTTAAATAACATTGTCCATCGTCTTCGCCTTGAAAAAAGGAATCTAAAAACATCTACTTTTTGCTAAATTATTTTGAAATTTTTCGAAAAAATTTTTGTCAAAATGTTTTTGGAAGCAATGTTGAGTGTACATGGAAACTCAACGTACACTTATGCATCATTTTTCGAACAATCATAACTAATTTTTGTATTAAGCGTTGCTCAATGTAGTATAGTGCATTCGATGCGGATTTTTAAGCTGGGTCGATCTGTGTTATCAGATTTGCGCTAGCTTAAAAATGCACCGAGATATCATTTGATATAAGTTCACACTTATATCCTCGATTTTCACCCTGAAGAATTAATTTTTTCGTTGAATAACATTGTCCATCGTCTTCGCCTTGAAAAAAAGAATCTAAAAACATCTACTTTTTGCTAAATTATTTTGAAATTTTTCGAAAAAATTTTTGTCAAAATGTTTTTGGAAGCAATGTTAAGTGTACATGGAAACTCAACATACACTAATGCATCATTTTTCAAACGATCATAACTAATTTTTGTATTAAGCGTTTCTCAATGTAGTATAGTGCATTCGATGCGGATTTTTAAGCTGCGTCGATTTGTGTTATCAGATTTGCGCTAGCTTAAAAATGCACCGAGATATCAACTGATATAAGTTCACACTTATATCCTCGATTTTCACCCTGAAGAATTAATTTTTTCGTTGAATAACATTGTCCATCGTCTTTGCCTTGAAAAAAGGAATCTAAAAACATCTACTTTTTGCTAAATTATTTTGAAATTTTTCGAAAAAATTTTTGTCAAAATGTTTTTGGAAGCAATGTTGAGTGTACATGGAAACTCAACATACACTAATGCATCATTTTTCAAACGATCATAACTAATTTTTGTATTAAGCGTTTCTCAATGTAGTATAGTGCATTCGATGCGGATTTTTAAGCTGCGTCGATTTGTCTTATCAGATTTGCGCTAGCTTAAAAATGCACCGAGATATCAACTGATATAAGTTCACACTTATATCCTCGATTTTCACCCTGAAGAATTAATTTTTTTGTTGAATAACATTGTCCATCGTCTTCGCCTTGAAAAAAGGAATCTAAAAACATCTACTTTTTGCTAAATTATTTTGAAATTTTTCGAAACAATTTTTGTCAAAATGTTTTTGGAAGCAATGTTGAGTGTACATGGAAACTCAACATACACTAATGCATCATTTTTCAAACGATCATAACTAATTTTTGTATCAAGCGTTACTCAATGTAGTATAGTGCATTCGATGCGGATTTTTAAGCTGCGTCGATTTGTGTTATCAGATTTGCGCTAGCTTGAAAATGCACCGAGATATCAACTGATATAAGTTCACACTTATATCCTCGATTTTCACCCTGAAGAATTAATTTTTTCGTTGAATAACATTGTCCATCGTCTTCGCCTTGAAAAAAGGAATCTAAAAACATCTACTTTTTGCTAAATTATTTTGAAATTTTTCGAAAAAATTTTTGTCAAAATGTTTTTGGAAGCAATGTTGAGTGTACATGGAAACTCAACGTACACTTATGCATCATTTTTCGAACAATCATAACTAATTTTTGTATTAAGCGTTGCTCAATGTAGTATAGTGCATTCGATGCGGATTTTTAAGCTGGGTCGATCTGTGTTATCAGATTTGCGCTAGCTTAAAAATGCACCGAGATATCATTTGATATAAGTTCACACTTATATCCTCGATTTTCACCCTGAAGAATTAATTTTTTCGTTGAATAACATTGTCCATCGTCTTCGCCTTGAAAAAAAGAATCTAAAAACATCTACTTTTTGCTAAATTATTTTGAAATTTTTCGAAAAAATTTTTGTCAAAATGTTTTTGGAAGCAATGTTAAGTGTACATGGAAACTCAACATACACTAATGCATCATTTTTCAAACGATCATAACTAATTTTTGTATTAAGCGTTTCTCAATGTAGTATAGTGCATTCGATGCGGATTTTTAAGCTGCGTCGATTTGTGTTATCAGATTTGCGCTAGCTTAAAAATGCACCGAGATATCAACTGATATAAGTTCACACTTATATCCTCGATTTTCACCCTGAAGAATTAATTTTTTCGTTGAATAACATTGTCCATCGTCTTTGCCTTGAAAAAAGGAATCTAAAAACAGCTACTTTTTGCTAAATTATTTTGAAATTTTTCGAAAAAATTTTTGTCAAAATGTTTTTGGAAGCAATGTTGAGTGTACATGGAAACTCAACATACACTAATGCATCATTTTTCAAACGATCATAACTAATTTTTGTATTAAGCGTTTCTCAATGTAGTATAGTGCATTCGATGCGGATTTTTAAGCTGCGTCGATTTGTCTTATCAGATTTGCGCTAGCTTAAAAATGCACCGAGATATCAACTGATATAAGTTCACACTTATATCCTCGATTTTCACCCTGAAGAATTAATTTTTTTGTTGAATAACATTGTCCATCGTCTTCGCCTTGAAAAAAGGAATCTAAAAACATCTACTTTTTGCTAAATTATTTTGAAATTTTTCGAAACAATTTTTGTCAAAATGTTTTTGGAAGCAATGTTGAGTGTACATGGAAACTCAACATACACTAATGCATCATTTTTCAAACGATCATAACTAATTTTTGTATCAAGCGTTACTCAATGTAGTATAGTGCATTCGATGCGGATTTTTAAGCTGCGTCGATTTGTGTTATCAGATTTGCGCTAGCTTGAAAATGCACCGAGATATCAACTGATATAAGTTCACACTTATATCCTCGATTTTCACCCTGAAGAATTAATTTTTTCGTTGAATAACATTCTCCATCGTCTTCGCCTTGAAAAAAGGAATCTAAAAACATCTACTTTTTGCTAAATTATTTTGAAATTTTTCGAAAAAATTTTTGTCAAAATGTTTTTGGAAGCAATGTTGAGTGTACATGGAAACTCAACATACACTTATGCATCATTTTTCGAACAATCATAACTAATTTTTGTATTAAGCGTTGCTCAATGTAGTATAGTGCATTCGATGCGGATTTTTAAGCTGGGTCGATCTGTGTTATCAGATTTGCGCTAGCTTAAAAATGCACCGAGATATCAACTGATATAAGTTCACACTTATATCCTCGATTTTCACCCTGAAGAATTAATTTTTTCGTTGAATAACATTGTCCATCGTCTTTGCCTTGAAAAAAGGAATCTAAAAACATCTACTTTTTGCTAAATTATTTTGAAATTTTTCGAAAAAATTTTTGTCAAAATGTTTTTGGAAGCAATGTTGAGTGTACATGGAAACTCAACATACACTAATGCATCATTTTTCAAACGATCATAACTAATTTTTGTATTAAGCGTTTCTCAATGTAGTATAGTGCATTCGATGCGGATTTTTAAGCTGCGTCGATTTGTCTTATCAGATTTGCGCTAGCTTAAAAATGCACCGAGATATCAACTGATATAAGTTCACACTTATATCCTCGATTTTCACCCTGAAGAATTAATTTTTTTGTTGAATAACATTGTCCATCGTCTTCGCCTTGAAAAAAGGAATCTAAAAACATCTACTTTTTGCTAAATTATTTTGAAATTTTTCGAAACAATTTTTGTCAAAATGTTTTTGGAAGCAATGTTGAGTGTACATGGAAACTCAACATACACTAATGCATCATTTTTCAAACGATCATAACTAATTTTTGTATCAAGCGTTACTCAATGTAGTATAGTGCATTCGATGCGGATTTTTAAGCTGCGTCGATTTGTGTTATCAGATTTGCGCTAGCTTGAAAATGCACCGAGATATCAACTGATATAAGTTCACACTTATATCCTCGATTTTCACCCTGAAGAATTAATTTTTTCGTTGAATAACATTCTCCATCGTCTTCGCCTTGAAAAAAGGAATCTAAAAACATCTACTTTTTGCTAAATTATTTTGAAATTTTTCGAAAAAATTTTTGTCAAAATGTTTTTGGAAGCAATGTTGAGTGTACATGGAAACTCAACATACACTTATGCATCATTTTTCGAACAATCATAACTAATTTTTGTATTAAGCGTTTCTCAATGTAGTATAGTGCATTCGATGCGGATTTTTAAGCTGGGTCGATCTGTGTTATCAGATTTGCGCTAGCTTAAAAATGCACCGAGATATCAACTGATATAAGTTCACACTTATATCCTCGATTTTCACCCTGAAGAATTAATTTTTTCGTTGAATAACATTGTCCATCGTCTTTGCCTTGAAAAATGGAATCTAAAAACATCTACTTTTTGCTAAATTATTTTGAAATTTTTCGAAAAAATTTTTGTCAAAATGTTTTTGGAAGCAATGTTGAGTGTACATGGAAACTCAACGTACACTTATGCATCATTTTTCGAACAATCATAACTAATTTTTGTATTAAGCGTTGCTCAATGTAGTATAGTGCATTCGATGCGGATTTTTAAGCTGGGTCGATCTGTGTTATCAGATTTGCGCTAGCTTAAAAATGCACCGAGATATCAACTGATATAAGTTCACACTTATATCCTCGATTTTCACCCTGAAGAATTAATTTTTTCGTTGAATAACATTGTCCATCGTCTTCGCCTTGAAAAAAAGAATCTAAAAACATCTACTTTTTGCTAAATTATTTTGAAATTTTTCGAAAAAATTTTTGTCAAAATGTTTTTGGAAGCAATGTTAAGTGTACATGGAAACTCAACATACACTAATGCATCATTTTTCAAACGATCATAACTAATTTTTGTATTAAGCGTTTCTCAATGTAGTATAGTGCATTCGATGCGGATTTTTAAGCTGCGTCGATTTGTGTTATCAGATTTGCGCTAGCTTAAAAATGCACCGAGATATCAACTGATATAAGTTCACACTTATATCCTCGATTTTCACCCTGAAGAATTAATTTTTTCGTTGAATAACATTGTCCATCGTCTTTGCCTTGAAAAAAGGAATCTAAAAACATCTACTTTTTGCTAAATTATTTTGAAATTTTTCGAAAAAATTTTTGTCAAAATGTTTTTGGAAGCAATGTTGAGTGTACATGGAAACTCAACATACACTAATGCATCATTTTTCAAACGATCATAACTAATTTTTGTATTAAGCGTTTCACAATGTAGTATAGTGCATTCGATGCGGATTTTTACGCTGGGTCGATCTGTGTTATCAGATTTGCGCTAGCTTAAAAATGCACCGAGATATCAACTGATATAAGTTCACACTTATATCCTCGATTTTCACCCTGAAGAATTAATTTTTTCGTTGAATAACATTGTCCATCGTCTTTGCCTTGAAAAAAGGAATCTAAAAACATCTACTTTTTGCTAAATTATTTTGAAATTTTTCGAAAAAATTTTTGTCAAAATGTTTTTGGAAGCAATGTTGAGTGTACATGGAAACTCAACATACACTTATGCATCATTTTTCAAACAATCATAACTAATTTTTGTATTAAGCGTTTCTCAATGTAGTATAGTGCATTCGATGCGGATTTTTAAGCTGCGTCGATCTGTGTTATCAAATTTGCGCTAGCTTAAAAATGCACCGAGATATCAACTGATATAAGTTCACACTTATATCCTCGATTTTCACCCTGAAGAATTAATTTTTTCGTTGAATAACATTGTCCATCGTCTTCGCCTTGAAAAAAGGAATCTAAACATACACTAATGCATCATTTTTCAAACGATCATAACTAATTTTTGTATTGAGCGTTTCTCAATGTAGTATAGTGCATTCGATGCGGATTTTTAAGCTGCGTCGATTTGTGTTATCAGATTTGCGCTAGCTTAAAAATGCACCGAGATATCAACTGATATAAGTTCACACTTATATCCTCGATTTTCACCCTGAAGAATTAATTTTTTTGTTGAATAACATTGTCCATCGTCTTCGCCCTGAAAAAAGGAATCTAAAAACATCTACTTTTTGCTAAATTATTTTGAAATTTTTCGAAAAAATTTTTGTCAAAATGTTTTTGGAAGCAATGTTGAGTGTACATGGAAACTCAACATACACTAATGCATCATTTTTCAAACGATCATAACTAATTTTTGTATTAAGCGTTTCTCAATGTAGTATAGTGCATTCGATGCGGATTTTTAAGCTGCGTCGATTTGTGTTATCAGATTTGCGCTAGCTTAAAAATGCACCGAGATATCAACTGATATAAGTTCACACTTATATCCTCGATTTTCACCCTGAAGAATTAATTTTTTCGTTGAATAACATTGTCCATCGTCTTCGCCTTGAAAAAAAGAATCTAAAAACATCTACTTTTTGCTAAATTATTTTGAAATTTTTCGAAAAAATTTTTGTCAAAATGTTTTTGGAAGCAATGTTGAGTGTACATGGAAACTCAACATACACTAATGCATCATTTTTCAAACGATCATAACTAATTTTTGTATTAAGCGTTTCTCAATGTTGTATAGTGCATTCGATGCGGATTTTTAAGCTGCGTCGATTTGTGTTATCAGATTTGCGCTAGCTTGAAAATGCACCGAGATATCAACTGATATAACTTCACACTTATATCCTCGATTTTCACCATGAAGAATTAATTTTTTCGTTGAATAACATTGTCCATCGTCTTTGCCTTGAAAAATGGAATCTAAAAACATCTACTTTTTGCTAAATTATTTTGAAATTTTTCGAAAAAATTTTTGTCAAAATGTTTTTGGAAGCAATGTTGAGTGTACATGGAAACTCAACATACACTTATGCATCATTTTTCGAACAATCATAACTAATTCTTGTATTAAGCGTTTCTCAATGTAGTATAGTGCATTCGATGCGGATTTTTAAGCTGGGTCGATCTGTGTTATCAGATTTGCGCTAGCTTAAAAATGCACCGAGATATCAACTGATATAAGTTCACACTTATATCCTCGATTTTCACCCTGAAGAATTAATTTTTTCGTTGAATAACATTGTCCATCGTCTTCGCCTTGAAAAAAAGAATCTAAAAACATCTACTTTTTGCTAAATTATTTTGAAATTTTTCGAAAAAATTTTTGTCAAAATGTTTTTGGAAGCAATGTTGAGTGTACATGGAAACTCAACATACACTAATGCATCATTTTTCAAACGATCATAACTAATTTTTGTATTAAGCGTTTCTCAATGTAGTATAGTGCATTCGATGCGGATTTTTAAGCTGCGTCGATTTGTGTTATCAGATTTGCGCTAGCTTAAAAATGCACCGAGATATCAACTGATATAAGTTCACACTTATATCCTCGATTTTCACCCTGAAGAATTAATTTTTTCGTTGAATAACATTGTCCATCGTCTTTGCCTTGAAAAAAGGAATCTAAAAACATCTACTTTTTGCTAAATTATTTTGAAATTTTTCGAAAAAATTTTTGTCAAAATGTTTTTGGAAGCAATGTTGAGTGTACATGGAAACTCAACATACACTAATGCATCATTTTTCAAACGATCATAACTAATTTTTGTATTAAGCGTTTCTCAATGTAGTATAGTGCATTCGATGCGGATTTTTAAGCTGCGTCGATTTGTGTTATCAGATTTGCGCTAGCTTAAAAATGCACCGAGATATCAACTGATATAAGTTCACACTTATATCCTCGATTTTCACCCTGAAGAATTAATTTTTTCGTTGAATAACATTGTCCATCGTCTTCGCCTTGAAAAAAGAAATCTAAAAACATCTACTTTTTGCTAAATTATTTTGAAATTTTTCGAAAAAATTTTTTTTAAATGTTTTTGGAAGCAATGTTGAGTGTACATGGAAACTCAACATACACTAATGCATCATTTTTCAAACGATCATAACTAATTTTTGTATTAAGCGTTTCTCAATGTAGTATAGTGCATTCGATGCGGATTTTTAAGCTGCGTCGATTTGTGTTATCAGATTTGCGCTAGCTTGAAAATGCACCGAGATATCAACTGATATAAGTTCACACTTATATCCTCGATTTTCACCCTGAAGAATTAATTTTTTCGTTGAATAACATTGTCCATCGTCTTTGCCTTGAAAAAAGGAATCTAAAAACATTTACTTTTTGCTAAATTATTTTGAAATTTTTCGAAAAAATTTTTGTCAAAATGTTTTTGGAAGCAATGTTGAGTGTACATGGAAACTCAACATACACTTATGCATCATTTTTCGAACAATCATAACTAATTTTTGTATTAAGCGTTTCTCAATGTAGTATAGTGCATTCGATGCGGATTTTTAAGCTGGGTCGATCTGTGTTATCAGATTTGCGCTAGCTTAAAAATGCACCGAGATATCAACTGATATAAGTTCACACTTATATCCTCGATTTTCACCCTGAAGAATTAATTTTTTCGTTGAATAACATTGTCCATCGTCTTCGCCTTGAAAAAAAGAATCTAAAAACATCTACTTTTTGCTAAATTATTTTGAAATTTTTCGAAAAAATTTTTGTCAAAATGTTTTTGGAAGCAATGTTGAGTGTACATGGAAACTCAACATACACTAATGCATCATTTTTCAAACGATCATAACTAATTTTTGTATTAAGCGTTTCTCAATGTAGTATAGTGCATTCGATGCGGATTTTTAAGCTGCGTCGATTTGTGTTATCAGATTTGCGCTAGCTTAAAAATGCACCGAGATATCAACTGATATAAGTTCACACTTATATCCTCGATTTTCACCCTGAAGAATTACTTTTTTCGTTGAATAACATTGTCCATCGTCTTTGCCTTGAAAAAAGGAATCTAAAAACATCTACTTTTTGCTAAATTATTTTGAAATTTTTCGAAAAAATTTTTGTCAAAATGTTTTTGGAAGCAATGTTGAGTGTACATGGAAACTCAACATACACTTATGCATCATTTTTCAAACAATCATAACTAATTTTTGCATTAAGCGTTTCTCAATGTAGTATAGTGCATTCGATGCGGATTTTTAAGCTGGGTCGATCTGTGTTATCAGATTTGCGCTAGCTTAAAAATGCACCGAGATATCAACTGATATAAGTTCACACTTATATCCTCGATTTTCACCCTGAAGAATTAATTTTTTCGTTGAATAACATTGTCCATCGTCTTCGCCTTGAAAAAAGGAATCTAAAAACATCTACTTTTTGCTAAATTATTTAGAAATTTTTCGAAAAAATTTTTGTCAAAATGTTTTTGGAAGCAATGTTGAGTGTACATGGAAACTCAACATACACTAATGCATCATTTTTCAAACGATCATAACTAATTTTTGTATTGAGTGTTTCTCAATGTAGTATAGTGCATTCGATGCGGATTTTTAAGCTGGGTCGATCTGTGTTATCAGATTTGCGCTAGCTTAAAAATGCACCGAGATATCAACTGTTATAAGTTCACACTTATATCCTCGATTTTCACCCTGAAGAATTAATTTTTTCGTTGAATAACATTGTCCATCGTTTTCGCCTTGAAAAAAAGAATCTAAAAACATCTACTTTTTGCTAAATTATTTTGAAATTTTTCGAAAAAATTTTTGTCAAAATGTTTTTGGAAGCAATGTTGAGTGTACATGGAAACTCAACATACACTTATGCATCATTTTTCGAACAATCATAACTAATTTTTGTATTAAGCGTTTCTCAATGTAGTATAGTGCATTCGATGCGGATTTTTAAGCTGGGTCGATCTGTGTTATCAGATTTGCGCTAGCTTAAAAATGCACCGAGATATCAACTGATATAAGTTCACACTTATATCCTCGATTTTCACCCTGAAGAATTAATTTTTTCGTTGAATAACATTGTCCAACGTCTTCGCCTTGAAAAAAGGAATCTAAAAACATCTACTTTTTGCTAAATTATTTTGAAATTTTTCGAAAACATTTTTGTCAAAATGTTTTTGGAAGCAATGTTGAGTGTACATGGAAACTCAACATACACTAATGCATCATTTTTCAAACGATCATAACTAATTTTTGTATCAAGCGTTACTCAATGTAGTATAGTGCATTCGATGCGGATTTTTAAGCTGCGTCGATTTGTGTTATCAGATTTGCGCTAGCTTGAAAATGCACCGAGATATCAACTGATATAAGTTCACACTTATATCCTCGATTTTCACCCTGAAGAATTAATTTTTTCGTTGAATAACATTCTCCATCGTCTTCGCCTTGAAAAAAGGAATCTAAAAACATCTACTTTTTGCTAAATTATTTTGAAATTTTTCGAAAAAATTTTTGTCAAAATGTTTTTGGAAGCAATGTTGAGTGTACATGGAAACTCAACATACACTTATGCATCATTTTTCGAACAATCATAACTAATTTTTGTATTAAGCGTTTCTCAATGTAGTATAGTGCATTCGATGCGGATTTTTAAGCTGGGTCGATCTGTGTTATCAGATTTGCGCTAGCTTAAAAATGCACCGAGATATCAACTGATATAAGTTCACACTTATATCCTCGATTTTCACCCTGAAGAATTAATTTTTTCGTTGAATAACATTGTCCATCGTCTTTGCCTTGAAAAATGGAATCTAAAAACATCTACTTTTTGCTAAATTATTTTGAAATTTTTCGAAAAAATTTTTGTCAAAATGTTTTTGGAAGCAATGTTGAGTGTACATGGAAACTCAACGTACACTTATGCATCATTTTTCGAACAATCATAACTAATTTTTGTATTAAGCGTTGCTCAATGTAGTATAGTGCATTCGATGCGGATTTTTAAGCTGGGTCGATCTGTGTTATCAGATTTGCGCTAGCTTAAAAATGCACCGAGATATCAACTGATATAAGTTCACACTTATATCCTCGATTTTCACCCTGAAGAATTAATTTTTTCGTTGAATAACATTGTCCATCGTCTTCGCCTTGAAAAAAAGAATCTAAAAACATCTACTTTTTGCTAAATTATTTTGAAATTTTTCGAAAAAATTTTTGTCAAAATGTTTTTGGAAGCAATGTTAAGTGTACATGGAAACTCAACATACACTAATGCATCATTTTTCAAACGATCATAACTAATTTTTGTATTAAGCGTTTCTCAATGTAGTATAGTGCATTCGATGCGGATTTTTAAGCTGCGTCGATTTGTGTTATCAGATTTGCGCTAGCTTAAAAATGCACCGAGATATCAACTGATATAAGTTCACACTTATATCCTCGATTTTCACCCTGAAGAATTAATTTTTTCGTTGAATAACATTGTCCATCGTCTTTGCCTTGAAAAAAGGAATCTAAAAACATCTACTTTTTGCTAAATTATTTTGAAATTTTTCGAAAAAATTTTTGTCAAAATGTTTTTGGAAGCAATGTTGAGTGTACATGGAAACTCAACATACACTAATGCATCATTTTTCAAACGATCATAACTAATTTTTGTATTAAGCGTTTCACAATGTAGTATAGTGCATTCGATGCGGATTTTTACGCTGGGTCGATCTGTGTTATCAGATTTGCGCTAGCTTAAAAATGCACCGAGATATCAACTGATATAAGTTCACACTTATATCCTCGATTTTCACCCTGAAGAATTAATTTTTTCGTTGAATAACATTGTCCATCGTCTTTGCCTTGAAAAAAGGAATCTAAAAACATCTACTTTTTGCTAAATTATTTTGAAATTTTTCGAAAAAATTTTTGTCAAAATGTTTTTGGAAGCAATGTTGAGTGTACATGGAAACTCAACATACACTTATGCATCATTTTTCAAACAATCATAACTAATTTTTGTATTAAGCGTTTCTCAATGTAGTATAGTGCATTCGATGCGGATTTTTAAGCTGCGTCGATCTGTGTTATCAAATTTGCGCTAGCTTAAAAATGCACCGAGATATCAACTGATATAAGTTCACACTTATATCCTCGATTTTCACCCTGAAGAATTAATTTTTTCGTTGAATAACATTGTCCATCGTCTTCGCCTTGAAAAAAGGAATCTAAACATACACTAATGCATCATTTTTCAAACGATCATAACTAATTTTTGTATTGAGCGTTTCTCAATGTAGTATAGTGCATTCGATGCGGATTTTTAAGCTGCGTCGATTTGTGTTATCAGATTTGCGCTAGCTTAAAAATGCACCGAGATATCAACTGATATAAGTTCACACTTATATCCTCGATTTTCACCCTGAAGAATTAATTTTTTTGTTGAATAACATTGTCCATCGTCTTCGCCCTGAAAAAAGGAATCTAAAAACATCTACTTTTTGCTAAATTATTTTGAAATTTTTCGAAAAAATTTTTGTCAAAATGTTTTTGGAAGCAATGTTGAGTGTACATGGAAACTCAACATACACTAATGCATCATTTTTCAAACGATCATAACTAATTTTTGTATTAAGCGTTTCTCAATGTAGTATAGTGCATTCGATGCGGATTTTTAAGCTGCGTCGATTTGTGTTATCAGATTTGCGCTAGCTTAAAAATGCACCGAGATATCAACTGATATAAGTTCACACTTATATCCTCGATTTTCACCCTGAAGAATTAATTTTTTCGTTGAATAACATTGTCCATCGTCTTCGCCTTGAAAAAAAGAATCTAAAAACATCTACTTTTTGCTAAATTATTTTGAAATTTTTCGAAAAAATTTTTGTCAAAATGTTTTTGGAAGCAATGTTGAGTGTACATGGAAACTCAACATACACTAATGCATCATTTTTCAAACGATCATAACTAATTTTTGTATTAAGCGTTTCTCAATGTTGTATAGTGCATTCGATGCGGATTTTTAAGCTGCGTCGATTTGTGTTATCAGATTTGCGCTAGCTTGAAAATGCACCGAGATATCAACTGATATAACTTCACACTTATATCCTCGATTTTCACCATGAAGAATTAATTTTTTCGTTGAATAACATTGTCCATCGTCTTTGCCTTGAAAAATGGAATCTAAAAACATCTACTTTTTGCTAAATTATTTTGAAATTTTTCGAAAAAATTTTTGTCAAAATGTTTTTGGAAGCAATGTTGAGTGTACATGGAAACTCAACATACACTTATGCATCATTTTTCGAACAATCATAACTAATTCTTGTATTAAGCGTTTCTCAATGTAGTATAGTGCATTCGATGCGGATTTTTAAGCTGGGTCGATCTGTGTTATCAGATTTGCGCTAGCTTAAAAATGCACCGAGATATCAACTGATATAAGTTCACACTTATATCCTCGATTTTCACCCTGAAGAATTAATTTTTTCGTTGAATAACATTGTCCATCGTCTTCGCCTTGAAAAAAAGAATCTAAAAACATCTACTTTTTGCTAAATTATTTTGAAATTTTTCGAAAAAATTTTTGTCAAAATGTTTTTGGAAGCAATGTTGAGTGTACATGGAAACTCAACATACACTAATGCATCATTTTTCAAACGATCATAACTAATTTTTGTATTAAGCGTTTCTCAATGTAGTATAGTGCATTCGATGCGGATTTTTAAGCTGCGTCGATTTGTGTTATCAGATTTGCGCTAGCTTAAAAATGCACCGAGATATCAACTGATATAAGTTCACACTTATATCCTCGATTTTCACCCTGAAGAATTAATTTTTTCGTTGAATAACATTGTCCATCGTCTTTGCCTTGAAAAAAGGAATCTAAAAACATCTACTTTTTGCTAAATTATTTTGAAATTTTTCGAAAAAATTTTTGTCAAAATGTTTTTGGAAGCAATGTTGAGTGTACATGGAAACTCAACATACACTAATGCATCATTTTTCAAACGATCATAACTAATTTTTGTATTAAGCGTTTCTCAATGTAGTATAGTGCATTCGATGCGGATTTTTAAGCTGCGTCGATTTGTGTTATCAGATTTGCGCTAGCTTAAAAATGCACCGAGATATCAACTGATATAAGTTCACACTTATATCCTCGATTTTCACCCTGAAGAATTAATTTTTTCGTTGAATAACATTGTCCATCGTCTTCGCCTTGAAAAAAGAAATCTAAAAACATCTACTTTTTGCTAAATTATTTTGAAATTTTTCGAAAAAATTTTTTTTAAATGTTTTTGGAAGCAATGTTGAGTGTACATGGAAACTCAACATACACTAATGCATCATTTTTCAAACGATCATAACTAATTTTTGTATTAAGCGTTTCTCAATGTAGTATAGTGCATTCGATGCGGATTTTTAAGCTGCGTCGATTTGTGTTATCAGATTTGCGCTAGCTTGAAAATGCACCGAGATATCAACTGATATAAGTTCACACTTATATCCTCGATTTTCACCCTGAAGAATTAATTTTTTCGTTGAATAACATTGTCCATCGTCTTTGCCTTGAAAAAAGGAATCTAAAAACATTTACTTTTTGCTAAATTATTTTGAAATTTTTCGAAAAAATTTTTGTCAAAATGTTTTTGGAAGCAATGTTGAGTGTACATGGAAACTCAACATACACTTATGCATCATTTTTCGAACAATCATAACTAATTTTTGTATTAAGCGTTTCTCAATGTAGTATAGTGCATTCGATGCGGATTTTTAAGCTGGGTCGATCTGTGTTATCAGATTTGCGCTAGCTTAAAAATGCACCGAGATATCAACTGATATAAGTTCACACTTATATCCTCGATTTTCACCCTGAAGAATTAATTTTTTCGTTGAATAACATTGTCCATCGTCTTCGCCTTGAAAAAAAGAATCTAAAAACATCTACTTTTTGCTAAATTATTTTGAAATTTTTCGAAAAAATTTTTGTCAAAATGTTTTTGGAAGCAATGTTGAGTGTACATGGAAACTCAACATACACTAATGCATCATTTTTCAAACGATCATAACTAATTTTTGTATTAAGCGTTTCTCAATGTAGTATAGTGCATTCGATGCGGATTTTTAAGCTGCGTCGATTTGTGTTATCAGATTTGCGCTAGCTTAAAAATGCACCGAGATATCAACTGATATAAGTTCACACTTATATCCTCGATTTTCACCCTGAAGAATTACTTTTTTCGTTGAATAACATTGTCCATCGTCTTTGCCTTGAAAAAAGGAATCTAAAAACATCTACTTTTTGCTAAATTATTTTGAAATTTTTCGAAAAAATTTTTGTCAAAATGTTTTTGGAAGCAATGTTGAGTGTACATGGAAACTCAACATACACTTATGCATCATTTTTCAAACAATCATAACTAATTTTTGCATTAAGCGTTTCTCAATGTAGTATAGTGCATTCGATGCGGATTTTTAAGCTGGGTCGATCTGTGTTATCAGATTTGCGCTAGCTTAAAAATGCACCGAGATATCAACTGATATAAGTTCACACTTATATCCTCGATTTTCACCCTGAAGAATTAATTTTTTCGTTGAATAACATTGTCCATCGTCTTCGCCTTGAAAAAAGGAATCTAAAAACATCTACTTTTTGCTAAATTATTTAGAAATTTTTCGAAAAAATTTTTGTCAAAATGTTTTTGGAAGCAATGTTGAGTGTACATGGAAACTCAACATACACTAATGCATCATTTTTCAAACGATCATAACTAATTTTTGTATTGAGTGTTTCTCAATGTAGTATAGTGCATTCGATGCGGATTTTTAAGCTGGGTCGATCTGTGTTATCAGATTTGCGCTAGCTTAAAAATGCACCGAGATATCAACTGTTATAAGTTCACACTTATATCCTCGATTTTCACCCTGAAGAATTAATTTTTTCGTTGAATAACATTGTCCATCGTTTTCGCCTTGAAAAAAAGAATCTAAAAACATCTACTTTTTGCTAAATTATTTTGAAATTTTTCGAAAAAATTTTTGTCAAAATGTTTTTGGAAGCAATGTTGAGTGTACATGGAAACTCAACATACACTTATGCATCATTTTTCGAACAATCATAACTAATTTTTGTATTAAGCGTTTCTCAATGTAGTATAGTGCATTCGATGCGGATTTTTAAGCTGGGTCGATCTGTGTTATCAGATTTGCGCTAGCTTAAAAATGCACCGAGATATCAACTGATATAAGTTCACACTTATATCCTCGATTTTCACCCTGAAGAATTAATTTTTTCGTTGAATAACATTGTCCAACGTCTTCGCCTTGAAAAAAGGAATCTAAAAACATCTACTTTTTGCTAAATTATTTTGAAATTTTTCGAAAACATTTTTGTCAAAATGTTTTTGGAAGCAATGTTGAGTGTACATGGAAACTCAACATACACTAATGCATCATTTTTCAAACAATCATAACTAATTTTTGTATTAAGCGTTTCTCAATGTAGTATAGTGCATCCGATGCGGATTTTTTAGCTGCGTCGATCTGTGTTATCAGATTTGCGCTAGCTTAAAAATGCACCGAGATATCAACTGATATAAGTTCACACTTATATCCTCGATTTTCACCCTGAAGAATTAATTTTTTCGTTGAATAACATTGTCCATCGTTTTCGCCTTGAAAAAAAGAATCTAAAAACATCTACTTTTTGCTAAATTATTTTGAAATTTTTCGAAAAAATTTTTGTCAAAATGTTTTTGGAAGCAATGTTGAGTGTACATGGAAACTCAACATACACTTATGCATCATTTTTCGAACAATCATAACTAATTTTTGTATTAAGCGTTTCTCAATGTAGTATAGTGCATTCGATGCGGATTTTTAAGCTGGGTCGATCTGTGTTATCAGATTTGCGCTAGCTTAAAAATGCACCGAGATATCAACTGATATAAGTTCACACTTATATCCTCGATTTTCACCCTGAAGAATTAATTTTTTCGTTGAATAACATTGTCCAACGTCTTCGCCTTGAAAAAAGGAATCTAAAAACATCTACTTTTTGCTAAATTATTTTGAAATTTTTCGAAAACATTTTTGTCAAAATGTTTTTGGAAGCAATGTTGAGTGTACATGGAAACTCAACATACACTAATGCATCATTTTTCAAACAATCATAACTAATTTTTGTATTAAGCGTTTCTCAATGTAGTATAGTGCATCCGATGCGGATTTTTTAGCTGCGTCGATCTCTGTTATCAGATTTGCGCTAGCTTAAAAATGCACCGAGATATCAACTGATATAAGTTCACACTTATATCCTCGATTTTCACCCTGAAGAATAAATTTTTTCGTTGAATAACATTGTCCATCGTTTTCGCCTCGAAAAAAAGAATCTAAAAAATCTACTTTTTGCTAAATTATTTTGAAATTTTTCGAAAAAATTTTTGTCAAAATGTTTTTGGAAGCAATGTTGAGTGTACATGGAAACTCAACATCCACTTATGCATCATTTTTCAAACGATCATAACTAATTTTTGTATTAAGCGTTTCACAATGTAGTATAGTGCATTCGATGCGGATTTTTACGCTGGGTCGATCTGTGTTATCAGATTTGCGCTAGCTTAAAAATGCACCGAGATATCAACTGATATAAGTTCACACTTATATCCTCGATTTTCACCCTGAAGAATTAATTTTTTCGTTGAATAACATTGTCCATCGTCTTTGCCTTGAAAAAAGGAATCTAAAAACATCTACTTTTTGCTAAATTATTTTGAAATTTTTCGAAAAAATTTTTGTCAAAATGTTTTTGGAAGCAATGTTGAGTGTACATGGAAACTCAACATACACTTATGCATCATTTTTCAAACAATCATAACTAATTTTTGTATTAAGCGTTTCTCAATGTAGTATAGTGCATTCGATGCGGATTTTTAAGCTGCGTCGATCTGTGTTATCAAATTTGCGCTAGCTTAAAAATGCACCGAGATATCAACTGATATAAGTTCACACTTATATCCTCGATTTTCACCCTGAAGAATTAATTTTTTCGTTGAATAACATTGTCCATCGTCTTCGCCTTGAAAAAAGGAATCTAAACATACACTAATGCATCATTTTTCAAACGATCATAACTAATTTTTGTATTGAGCGTTTCTCAATGTAGTATAGTGCATTCGATGCGGATTTTTAAGCTGCGTCGATTTGTGTTATCAGATTTGCGCTAGCTTAAAAATGCACCGAGATATCAACTGATATAAGTTCACACTTATATCCTCGATTTTCACCCTGAAGAATTAATTTTTTTGTTGAATAACATTGTCCATCGTCTTCGCCCTGAAAAAAGGAATCTAAAAACATCTACTTTTTGCTAAATTATTTTGAAATTTTTCGAAAAAATTTTTGTCAAAATGTTTTTGGAAGCAATGTTGAGTGTACATGGAAACTCAACATACACTAATGCATCATTTTTCAAACGATCATAACTAATTTTTGTATTAAGCGTTTCTCAATGTAGTATAGTGCATTCGATGCGGATTTTTAAGCTGCGTCGATTTGTGTTATCAGATTTGCGCTAGCTTAAAAATGCACCGAGATATCAACTGATATAAGTTCACACTTATATCCTCGATTTTCACCCTGAAGAATTAATTTTTTCGTTGAATAACATTGTCCATCGTCTTCGCCTTGAAAAAAAGAATCTAAAAACATCTACTTTTTGCTAAATTATTTTGAAATTTTTCGAAAAAATTTTTGTCAAAATGTTTTTGGAAGCAATGTTGAGTGTACATGGAAACTCAACATACACTAATGCATCATTTTTCAAACGATCATAACTAATTTTTGTATTAAGCGTTTCTCAATGTTGTATAGTGCATTCGATGCGGATTTTTAAGCTGCGTCGATTTGTGTTATCAGATTTGCGCTAGCTTGAAAATGCACCGAGATATCAACTGATATAACTTCACACTTATATCCTCGATTTTCACCATGAAGAATTAATTTTTTCGTTGAATAACATTGTCCATCGTCTTTGCCTTGAAAAATGGAATCTAAAAACATCTACTTTTTGCTAAATTATTTTGAAATTTTTCGAAAAAATTTTTGTCAAAATGTTTTTGGAAGCAATGTTGAGTGTACATGGAAACTCAACATACACTTATGCATCATTTTTCGAACAATCATAACTAATTTTTGTATTAAGCGTTTCTCAATGTAGTATAGTGCATTCGATGCGGATTTTTAAGCTGGGTCGATCTGTGTTATCAGATTTGCGCTAGCTTAAAAATGCACCGAGATATCAACTGATATAAGTTCACACTTATATCCTCGATTTTCACCCTGAAGAATTAATTTTTTCGTTGAATAACATTGTCCATCGTCTTCGCCTTGAAAAAAAGAATCTAAAAACATCTACTTTTTGCTAAATTATTTTGAAATTTTTCGAAAAAATTTTTGTCAAAATGTTTTTGGAAGCAATGTTGAGTGTACATGGAAACTCAACATACACTAATGCATCATTTTTCAAACGATCATAACTAATTTTTGTATTAAGCGTTTCTCAATGTAGTATAGTGCATTCGATGCGGATTTTTAAGCTGCGTCGATTTGTGTTATCAGATTTGCGCTAGCTTAAAAATGCACCGAGATATCAACTGATATAAGTTCACACTTATATCCTCGATTTTCACCCTGAAGAATTAATTTTTTCGTTGAATAACATTGTCCATCGTCTTTGCCTTGAAAAAAGGAATCTAAAAACATCTACTTTTTGCTAAATTATTTTGAAATTTTTCGAAAAAATTTTTGTCAAAATGTTTTTGGAAGCAATGTTGAGTGTACATGGAAACTCAACATACACTAATGCATCATTTTTCAAACGATCATAACTAATTTTTGTATTAAGCGTTTCTCAATGTAGTATAGTGCATTCGATGCGGATTTTTAAGCTGCGTCGATTTGTGTTATCAGATTTGCGCTAGCTTAAAAATGCACCGAGATATCAACTGATATAAGTTCACACTTATATCCTCGATTTTCACCCTGAAGAATTAATTTTTTCGTTGAATAACATTGTCCATCGTCTTCGCCTTGAAAAAAGAAATCTAAAAACATCTACTTTTTGCTAAATTATTTTGAAATTTTTCGAAAAAATTTTTTTTAAATGTTTTTGGAAGCAATGTTGAGTGTACATGGAAACTCAACATACACTAATGCATCATTTTTCAAACGATCATAACTAATTTTTGTATTAAGCGTTTCTCAATGTAGTATAGTGCATTCGATGCGGATTTTTAAGCTGCGTCGATTTGTGTTATCAGATTTGCGCTAGCTTGAAAATGCACCGAGATATCAACTGATATAAGTTCACACTTATATCCTCGATTTTCACCCTGAAGAATTAATTTTTTCGTTGAATAACATTGTCCATCGTCTTTGCCTTGAAAAAAGGAATCTAAAAACATTTACTTTTTGCTAAATTATTTTGAAATTTTTCGAAAAAATTTTTGTCAAAATGTTTTTGGAAGCAATGTTGAGTGTACATGGAAACTCAACATACACTTATGCATCATTTTTCGAACAATCATAACTAATTTTTGTATTAAGCGTTTCTCAATGTAGTATAGTGCATTCGATGCGGATTTTTAAGCTGGGTCGATCTGTGTTATCAGATTTGCGCTAGCTTAAAAATGCACCGAGATATCAACTGATATAAGTTCACACTTATATCCTCGATTTTCACCCTGAAGAATTAATTTTTTCGTTGAATAACATTGTCCATCGTCTTCGCCTTGAAAAAAAGAATCTAAAAACATCTACTTTTTGCTAAATTATTTTGAAATTTTTCGAAAAAATTTTTGTCAAAATGTTTTTGGAAGCAATGTTGAGTGTACATGGAAACTCAACATACACTAATGCATCATTTTTCAAACGATCATAACTAATTTTTGTATTAAGCGTTTCTCAATGTAGTATAGTGCATTCGATGCGGATTTTTAAGCTGCGTCGATTTGTGTTATCAGATTTGCGCTAGCTTAAAAATGCACCGAGATATCAACTGATATAAGTTCACACTTATATCCTCGATTTTCACCCTGAAGAATTACTTTTTTCGTTGAATAACATTGTCCATCGTCTTTGCCTTGAAAAAAGGAATCTAAAAACATCTACTTTTTGCTAAATTATTTTGAAATTTTTCGAAAAAATTTTTGTCAAAATGTTTTTGGAAGCAATGTTGAGTGTACATGGAAACTCAACATACACTTATGCATCATTTTTCAAACAATCATAACTAATTTTTGCATTAAGCGTTTCTCAATGTAGTATAGTGCATTCGATGCGGATTTTTAAGCTGGGTCGATCTGTGTTATCAGATTTGCGCTAGCTTAAAAATGCACCGAGATATCAACTGATATAAGTTCACACTTATATCCTCGATTTTCACCCTGAAGAATTAATTTTTTCGTTGAATAACATTGTCCATCGTCTTCGCCTTGAAAAAAGGAATCTAAAAACATCTACTCTTTGCTAAATTATTTAGAAATTTTTCGAAAAAATTTTTGTCAAAATGTTTTTGGAAGCAATGTTGAGTGTACATGGAAACTCAACATACACTAATGCATCATTTTTCAAACGATCATAACTAATTTTTGTATTGAGTGTTTCTCAATGTAGTATAGTGCATTCGATGCGGATTTTTAAGCTGGGTCGATCTGTGTTATCAGATTTGCGCTAGCTTAAAAATGCACCGAGATATCAACTGTTATAAGTTCACACTTATATCCTCGATTTTCACCCTGAAGAATTAATTTTTTCGTTGAATAACATTGTCCATCGTTTTCGCCTTGAAAAAAAGAATCTAAAAACATCTACTTTTTGCTAAATTATTTTGAAATTTTTCGAAAAAATTTTTGTCAAAATGTTTTTGGAAGCAATGTTGAGTGTACATGGAAACTCAACATACACTTATGCATCATTTTTCGAACAATCATAACTAATTTTTGTATTAAGCGTTTCTCAATGTAGTATAGTGCATTCGATGCGGATTTTTAAGCTGGGTCGATCTGTGTTATCAGATTTGCGCTAGCTTAAAAATGCACCGAGATATCAACTGATATAAGTTCACACTTATATCCTCGATTTTCACCCTGAAGAATTAATTTTTTCGTTGAATAACATTGTCCAACGTCTTCGCCTTGAAAAAAGGAATCTAAAAACATCTACTTTTTGCTAAATTATTTTGAAATTTTTCGAAAACATTTTTGTCAAAATGTTTTTGGAAGCAATGTTGAGTGTACATGGAAACTCAACATACACTAATGCATCATTTTTCAAACAATCATAACTAATTTTTGTATTAAGCGTTTCTCAATGTAGTATAGTGCATCCGATGCGGATTTTTTAGCTGCGTCGATCTGTGTTATCAGATTTGCGCTAGCTTAAAAATGCACCGAGATATCAACTGATATAAGTTCACACTTATATCCTCGATTTTCACCCTGAAGAATTAATTTTTTCGTTGAATAACATTGTCCATCGTTTTCGCCTTGAAAAAAAGAATCTAAAAACATCTACTTTTTGCTAAATTATTTTGAAATTTTTCGAAAAAATTTTTGTCAAAATGTTTTTGGAAGCAATGTTGAGTGTACATGGAAACTCAACATACACTTATGCATCATTTTTCGAACAATCATAACTAATTTTTGTATTAAGCGTTTCTCAATGTAGTATAGTGCATTCGATGCGGATTTTTAAGCTGGGTCGATCTGTGTTATCAGATTTGCGCTAGCTTAAAAATGCACCGAGATATCAACTGATATAAGTTCACACTTATATCCTCGATTTTCACCCTGAAGAATTAATTTTTTCGTTGAATAACATTGTCCAACGTCTTCGCCTTGAAAAAAGGAATCTAAAAACATCTACTTTTTGCTAAATTATTTTGAAATTTTTCGAAAACATTTTTGTCAAAATGTTTTTGGAAGCAATGTTGAGTGTACATGGAAACTCAACATACACTAATGCATCATTTTTCAAACAATCATAACTAATTTTTGTATTAAGCGTTTCTCAATGTAGTATAGTGCATCCGATGCGGATTTTTTAGCTGCGTCGATCTGTGTTATCAGATTTGCGCTAGCTTAAAAATGCACCGAGATATCAACTGATATAAGTTCACACTTATATCCTCGATTTTCACCCTGAAGAATAAATTTTTTCGTTGAATAACATTGTCCATCGTTTTCGCCTCGAAAAAAAGAATCTAAAAACATCTACTTTTTGCTAAATTATTTTGAAATTTTTCGAAAAAATTTTTGTCAAAATGTTTTTGGAAGCAATGTTGAGTGTACATGGAAACTCAACATCCACTTATGCATCATTTTTCAAACGATCATAACTAATTTTTGTATTAAGCGTTTCTCAATGTAGTATAGTGCATTCGATGCGGATTTTTAAGCTGCGTCGATCTGTGTTATCAGATTTGCGCTAGCTTAAAAATGCACCGAGATATCAACTGATATAAGTTCACACTTATATCCTCGATTTTCACCCTGAAGAATTAATTTTTTCGTTGAATAACATTGTCCATCGTCTTCGCCTTGAAAAAAGGAATCTAAAAACATCTACTTTTTGCTAAATTATTTAGAAATTTTTTGGAAAAATTTTTGTCAAAATGTTTTTGGAAGCAATGTTGAGTGTACATGGAAACTCAACATACACTAATGCATCATTTTTCAAACGATCATAACTAATTTTTGTATTGAGTGTTTCTCAATGTAGTATAGTGCATTCGATGCGGATTTTTAAGCTGGGTCGATCTGTGTTATCAGATTTGCGCTAGCTTAAAAATGCACCGAGATATCAACTGATATAAGTTCACACTTATATCCTCGATTTTCACCCTGAAGAATTAATTTTTTCGTTGAATAACATTGTCCATCGTTTTCGCCTTGAAAAAAAGAATCTAAAAACATCTACTTTTTGCTAAATTATTTTGAAATTTTTCGAAAAAATTTTTGTCAAAATGTTTTTGGAAGCAATGTTGAGTGTACATGGAAACTCAACATCCACTTATGCATCATTTTTCAAACGATCATAACTAATTTTTGTATTAAGCGTTTCTCAATGTAGTATAGTGCATTCGATGCGGATTTTTAAGCTGCGTCGATCTGTGTTATCAGATTTGCGCTAGTTTAAAAATGCACCGAGATATCAACTGATATAAGTTCACACTTATATCCTCGATTTTCACCCTGAAGAATTAATTTTTTCGTTGAATAACATTGTCCATTGTCTTCGCCTTGAAAAAAGGAATCTAAAAACATCTACTTTTTGCTAAATTATTTGGAAATTTTTCGAAAAAAATTTTGTCAAAATGTTTTTGGAAGCAATGTTGAGTGTACATGGAAACTCAACATACACTAATGCATCATTTTTCAAACGATCATAACTAATTTTTGTATTGAGTGTTTCTCAATGTAGTATAGTGCATTCGATGCGGATTTTTAAGCTGGGTCGATCTGTGTTATCAGATTTGCGCTAGCTTAAAAATGCACCGAGATATCAACTGATATAAGTTCACACTTATATCCTCGATTTTCACCCTGAAGAATTAATTTTTTCGTTGAATAACATTGTCCATCGTCTTCGCCTTGAAAAAAGGAATCTAAAAATATCTACTTTTTGCTAAATTATTTAGAAATTTTTCGAAAAAATTTTTGTCAAAATGTTTTTGGAAGCAATGTTGAGTGTACATGGAAACTCAACATACACTAATGCATCATTTTTCAAACGATCATAACTAATTTTTGTATTGAGTGTTTCTCAATGTAGTATAGTGCATTCGATGCGGATTTTTAAGCTGGGTCGATCTGTGTTATCAGATTTGCGCTAGCTTAAAAATGCACCGAGATATCAACTGATATAAGTTCACACTTATATCCTCGATTTTCACCCTGAAGAATTAATTTTTTCGTTGAATAACATTGTCCATCGTTTTCGCCTTGAAAAAAAGAATCTAAAAACATCTACTTTTTGCTAAATTATTTTGAAATTTTTCGAAAAAATTTTTGTCAAAATGTTTTTGGAAGCAATGTTGAGTGTACATGGAAACTCAACATCCACTTATGCATCATTTTTCAAACGATCATAACTAATTTTTGTATTAAGCGTTTCTCAATGTAGTATAGTGCATTCGATGCGGATTTTTAAGCTGCGTCGATCTGTGTTATCAGATTTGCGCTAGCTTAAAAATGCACCGAGATATCAACTGATATAAGTTCACACTTATATCCTCGATTTTCACCCTGAAGAATTAATTTTTTCGTTGAATAACATTGTCCATTGTCTTCGCCTTGAAAAAAGGAGTCTAAAAACATCTACTTTTTGCTAAATTATTTAGAAATTTTTCGAAAAAATTTTTGTCAAAATGTTTTTGGAAGCAATGTTGAGTGTACATGGAAACTCAACATACACTAATGCATCATTTTTCAAACGATCATAACTAATTTTTGTATTGAGTGTTTCTCAATGTAGTATAGTGCATTCGATGCGGATTTTTAAGCTGGGTCGATCTGTGTTATCAGATTTGCGCTAGCTTAAAAATGCACCGAGATATCAACTGATATAAGTTCACACTTATATCCTCGATTTTCACCCTGAAGAATTAATTTTTTCGTTGAATAACATTGTCCATCGTTTTCGCCTTGAAAAAAAGAATCTAAAAACATCTACTTTTTGCTAAATTATTTTGAAATTTTTCGAAAAAATTTTTGTCAAAATGTTTTTGGAAGCAATGTTGAGTGTACATGGAAACTCAACATACACTAATGCATCATTTTTCAAACGATCATAACTAATTTTTGTATTGAGTGTTTCTCAATGTAGTATAGTGCATTCGATGCGGATTTTTAAGCTGGGTCGATCTGTGTTATCAGATTTGCGCTAGCTTAAAAATGCACCGAGATATCAACTGATATAAGTTCACACTTATATCCTCGATTTTCACCCTGAAGAATTAATTTTTTCGTTGAATAACATTGTCCATCGTTTTCGCCTTGAAAAAAAGAATCTAAAAACATCTACTTTTTGCTAAATTATTTTGAAATTTTTCGAAAAAATTTTTGTCAAAATGTTTTTGGAAGCAATGTTGAGTGTACATGGAAACTCAACATACACTTATGCATCATTTTTCGAACAATCATAACTAATTTTTGTATTAAGCGTTTCTCAATGTAGTATAGTGCATTCGATGCGGATTTTTAAGCTGGGTCGATCTGTGTTATCAGATTTGCGCTAGCTTAAAAATGCACCGAGATATCAACTGATATAAGTTCACACTTATATCCTCGATTTTCACCCTGAAGAATTAATTTTTTCGTTGAATAACATTGTCCATCGTCTTCGCCTTGAAAAAAAGAATCTAAAAACATCTACTTTTTGCTAAATTATTTTGAAATTTTTCGAAAAAATTTTTGTCAAAATGTTTTTGGAAGCAATGTTGAGTGTACATGGAAACTCAACATACACTAATGCATCATTTTTCAAACGATCATAACTAATTTTTGTATTAAGCGTTTCTCAATGTAGTATAGTGCATTCGATGCGGATTTTTAAGCTGCGTCGATTTGTGTTATCAGATTTGCGCTAGCTTAAAAATGCACCGAGATATCAACTGATATAAGTTCACACTTATATCCTCGATTTTCACCCTGAAGAATTAATTTTTTCGTTGAATAACATTGTCCATCGTCTTCGCCTTGAAAAAAGGAATCTAAAAACATCTACTTTTTGCTAAATTATTTAAAAATTTTTCGAAAAAATTTTTGTCAAAATGTTTTTGGAAGCAATGTTGAGTGTACATGGAAACTCAACATACACTAATGCATCATTTTTCAAACGATCATAACTAATTTTTGTATTGAGTGTTTCTCAATGTAGTAAAGTGCATTCGATGCGGATTTTTAAGCTGGGTCGATCTGTGTTATCAGATTTGCGCTAGCTTAAAAATGCACCGAGATATCAACTGATATAAGTTCACACTTATATCCTCGATTTTCACCCTGAAGAATTAATTTTTTCGTTGAATAACATTGTCCATCGTTTTCGCCTTGAAAAAAAGAATCTAAAAACATCTACTTTTTGCTAAATTATTTTGAAATTTTTCGAAAAAATTTTTGTCAAAATGTTTTTGGAAGCAATGTTGAGTGTACATGGAAACTCAACATACACTAATGCATCATTTTTCAAACAATCATAACTAATTTTTGTATTAAGCGTTTCTCAATGTAGTATAGTGCATCCGATGCGGATTTTTTAGCTGCGTCGATCTGTGTTATCAGATTTGCGCTAGCTTAAAAATGCACCGAGATATCAACTGATATAAGTTCACACTTATATCCTCGATTTTCACCCTGAAGAATTAATTTTTTCGTTGAATAACATTGTCCATCGTCTTCGCCTTGAAAAAAAGAATCTAAAAACATCTACTTTTTGCTAAATTATTTTGAAATTTTTCGAAAAAATTTTTGTCAAAATGTTTTTGGAAGCAATGTTGAGTGTACATGGAAACTCAACATACACTAATGCATCATTTTTCAAACAATCATAACTAATTTTTGTATTAAGCGTTTCTCAATGTAGTATAGTGCATCCGATGCGGATTTTTTAGCTGCGTCGATCTGTGTTATCAGATTTGCGCTAGCTTAAAAATGCACCGAGATATCAACTGATATAAGTTCACACTTATATCCTCGATTTTCACCCTGAAGAATTAATTTTTTCGTTGAATAACATTGTCCATCGTCTTCGCCTTGAAAAAAAGAATCTAAAAACATCTACTTTTTGCTAAATTATTTTGAAATTTTTCGAAAAAATTTTTGTCAAAATGTTTTTGGAAGCAATGTTGAGTGTACATGGAAACTCAACATACACTAATGCATCATTTTTCAAACGATCATAACTAATTTTTGTATTAAGCGTTTCTCAATGTAGTATAGTGCATTCGATGCGGATTTTTAAGCTGCGTCGATTTGTGTTATCAGATTTGCGCTAGCTTAAAAATGCACCGAGATATCAACTGATATAAGTTCACACTTATATCCTCGATTTTCACCCTGAAGAATTAATTTTTTCGTTGAATAACATTGTCCATCGTCTTCGCCTTGAAAAAAGGAATCTAAAAACATCTACTTTTTGCTAAATTATTTAAAAATTTTTCGAAAAAATTTTTGTCAAAATGTTTTTGGAAGCAATGTTGAGTGTACATGGAAACTCAACATACACTAATGCATCATTTTTCAAACGATCATAACTAATTTTTGTATTGAGTGTTTCTCAATGTAGTATAGTGCATTCGATGCGGATTTTTAAGCTGGGTCGATCTGTGTTATCAGATTTGCGCTAGCTTAAAAATGCACCGAGATATCAACTGATATAAGTTCACACTTATATCCTCGATTTTCACCCTGAAGAATTAATTTTTTCGTTGAATAACATTGTCCATCGTTTTCGCCTTGAAAAAAAGAATCTAAAAACATCTACTTTTTGCTAAATTATTTTGAAATTTTTCGAAAAAATTTTTGTCAAAATGTTTTTGGAAGCAATGTTGAGTGTACATGGAAACTCAACATACACTAATGCATCATTTTTCAAACAATCATAACTAATTTTTGTATTAAGCGTTTCTCAATGTAGTATAGTGCATCCGATGCGGATTTTTTAGCTGCGTCGATCTGTGTTATCAGATTTGCGCTAGCTTAAAAATGCACCGAGATATCAACTGATATAAGTTCACACTTATATCCTCGATTTTCACCCTGAAGAATTAATTTTTTCGTTGAATAACATTGTCCATCGTTTTCGCCTTGAAAAAAAGAATCTAAAAACATCTACTTTTTGCTAAATTATTTTGAAATTTTTCGAAAAAATTTTTGTCAAAATGTTTTTGGAAGCAATGTTGAGTGTACATGGAAACTCAACATCCACTTATGCATCATTTTTCAAACGATCATAACTAATTTTTGTATTAAGCGTTTCTCAATGTAGTATAGTGCATTCGATGCGGATTTTTAAGCTGCGTCGATCTGTGTTATCAGATTTGCGCTAGCTTAAAAATGCACCGAGATATCAACTGATATAAGTTCACACTTATATCCTCGATTTTCACCCTGAAGAATTAATTTTTTCGTTGAATAACATTGTCCATCGTCTTCGCCTTGAAAAAAGGAATCTAAAAACATCTACTTTTTGCTAAATTATTTAGAAATTTTTCGAAAAAATTTTTGTCAAAATGTTTTTGGAAGCAATGTTGAGTGTACATGGAAACTCAACATACACTAATGCATCATTTTTCAAACGATCATAACTAATTTTTGTATTGAGTGTTTCTCAATGTAGTATAGTGCATTCGATGCGGATTTTTAAGCTGGGTCGATCTGTGTTATCAGATTTGCGCTAGCTTAAAAATGCACCGAGATATCAACTGATATAAGTTCACACTTATATCCTCGATTTTCACCCTGAAGAATTAATTTTTTCGTTGAATAACATTGTCCATCGTTTTCGCCTTGAAAAAAAGAATCTAAAAACATCTACTTTTTGCTAAATTATTTTGAAATTTTTCGAAAAAATTTTTGTCAAAATGTTTTTGGAAGCAATGTTGAGTGTACATGGAAACTCAACATACACTAATGCATCATTTTTCAAACAATCATAACTAATTTTTGTATTAAGCGTTTCTCAATGTAGTATAGTGCATCCGATGCGGATTTTTTAGCTGCGTCGATCTGTGTTATCAGATTTGCGCTAGCTTAAAAATGCACCGAGATATCAACTGATATAAGTTCACACTTATATCCTCGATTTTCACCCTGAAGAATTAATTTTTTCGTTGAATAACATTGTCCATCGTTTTCGCCTTGAAAAAAAGAATCTAAAAACATCTACTTTTTGCTAAATTATTTTGAAATTTTTCGAAAAAATTTTTGTCAAAATGTTTTTGGAAGCAATGTTGAGTGTACATGGAAACTCAACATCCACTTATGCATCATTTTTCAAACGATCATAACTAATTTTTGTATTAAGCGTTTCTCAATGTAGTATAGTGCATTCGATGCGGATTTTTAAGCTGCGTCGATCTGTGTTATCAGATTTGCGCTAGCTTAAAAATGCACCGAGATATCAACTGATATAAGTTCACACTTATATCCTCGATTTTCACCCTGAAGAATTAATTTTTTCGTTGAATAACATTGTCCATCGTCTTCGCCTTGAAAAAAGGAATCTAAAAACATCTACTTTTTGCTAAATTATTTAGAAATTTTTCGAAAAAATTTTTGTCAAAATGTTTTTGGAAGCAATGTTGAGTGTACATGGAAACTCAACATACACTAATGCATCATTTTTCAAACGATCATAACTAATTTTTGTATTGAGTGTTTCTCAATGTAGTATAGTGCATTCGATGCGGATTTTTAAGCTGGGTCGATCTGTGTTATCAGATTTGCGCTAGCTTAAAAATGCACCGAGATATCAACTGATATAAGTTCACACTTATATCCTCGATTTTCACCCTGAAGAATTAATTTTTTCGTTGAATAACATTGTCCATCGTTTTCGCCTTGAAAAAAAGAATCTAAAAACATCTACTTTTTGCTAAATTATTTTGAAATTTTTCGAAAAAATTTTTGTCAAAATGTTTTTGGAAGCAATGTTGAGTGTACATGGAAACTCAACATACACTTATGCATCATTTTTCGAACAATCATAACTAATTTTTGTATTAAGCGTTTCTCAATGTAGTATAGTGCATTCGATGCGGATTTTTAAGCTGGGTCGATCTGTGTTATCAGATTTGCGCTAGCTTAAAAATGCACCGAGATATCAACTGATATAAGTTCACACTTATATCCTCGATTTTCACCCTGAAGAATTAATTTTTTCGTTGAATAACATTGTCCATCGTCTTCGCCTTGAAAAAAAGAATCTAAAAACATCTACTTTTTGCTAAATTATTTTGAAATTTTTCGAAAAAATTTTTGTCAAAATGTTTTTGGAAGCAATGTTGAGTGTACATGGAAACTCAACATACACTAATGCATCATTTTTCAAACGATCATAACTAATTTTTGTATTAAGCGTTTCTCAATGTAGTATAGTGCATTCGATGCGGATTTTTAAGCTGCGTCGATTTGTGTTATCAGATTTGCGCTAGCTTGAAAATGCACCGAGATATCAACTGATATAAGTTCACACTTATATCCTCGATTTTCACCCTGAAGAATTAATTTTTTCGTTGAATAACATTGTCCATCGTCTTTGCCTTGAAAAAAGGAATCTAAAAACATCTACTTTTTGCTAAATTATTTTGAAATTTTTCGAAAAAATTGTTGTCAAAATGTTTTTGGAAGCAATGTTGAGTGTACATGGAAACTCAACATACACTTATGCATCATTTTTCGAACAATCATAACTAATTTTTGTATTAAGCGTTTCTCAATGTAGTATAGTGCATTCGATGCGGATTTTTAAGCTGGGTCGATCTGTGTTATCAGATTTGCGCTAGCTTAAAAATGCACCGAGATATCAACTGATATAAGTTCACACTTATATCCTCGATTTTCACCCTGAAGAATTAATTTTTTCGTTGAATAACATTGTCCATCGTCTTCGCCTTGAAAAAAAGAATCTAAAAACATCTACTTTTTGCTAAATTATTTTGAAATTTTTCGAAAAAATTTTTGTCAAAATGTTTTTGGAAGCAATGTTGAGTGTACATGGAAACTCAACATACACTAATGCATCATTTTTCAAACGATCATAACTAATTTTTGTATTAAGCGTTTCTCAATGTAGTATAGTGCATTCGATGCGGATTTTTAAGCTGCGTCGATTTGTGTTATCAGATTTGCGCTAGCTTAAAAATGCACCGAGATATCAACTGATATAAGTTCACACTTATATCCTCGATTTTCACCCTGAAGAATTAATTTTTTCGTTGAATAACATTGTCCATCGTCTTTGCCTTGAAAAAAGGAATCTAAAAACATCTACTTTTTGCTAAATTATTTTGAAATTTTTCGAAAAAATTTTTGTCAAAATGTTTTTGGAAGCAATGTTGAGTGTACATGGAAACTCAACATACACTTATGCATCATTTTTCAAACAATCATAACTAATTTTTGTATTAAGCGTTTCTCAATGTAGTATAGTGCATCCGATGCGGATTTTTAAGCTGCGTCGATCTGTGTTATCAGATTTGCGCTAGCTTAAAAATGCACCGAGATATCAACTGATATAAGTTCACACTTATATCCTCGATTTTCACCCTGAAGAATTAATTTTTTCGTTGAATAACATTGTCCATCGTCTTTGCCTTGAAAAAAGGAATCTAAAAACATCTACTTTTTGCTAAATTATTTTGAAATTTTTCGAAAAAATTTTTGTCAAAATGTTTTTGGAAGCAATGTTGAGTGTACATGGAAACTCAACATACACTTATGCATCATTTTTCAAACAATCATAACTAATTTTTGTATTAAGCGTTTCTCAACGTAGTAGAGTGCATTCGATGCGGATTTTTAAGTTGCGTCGATCTGTGTTATCAGATTTGCGCTAGCTTAAAAATGCACCGAGATATCAACTGATATAAGTTCACACTTATATCCTCGATTTTCACCCTGAAGAATTAATTGTTTTGTTGAATAACATTGTCCATCGTCTTTGCCTTGAAAAAAGGAATCTAAAAACATCTACTTTTTGCTAAATTATTTTGAAATTTTTCGAAAAAATTTTTGTCAAAATGTTTTTGGAAGCAATGTTGAGTGTACATGGAAACTCAACATACACTTATGCATCATTTTTCAAACAATCATAACTAATTTTTGTATTAAGCGTTTCTCAACGTAGTAGAGTGCATTCGATGCGGATTTTTAAGCTGCGTCGATCTGTGTTATCAGATTTGCGCTAGCTTAAAAATGCACCGAGATATCAACTGATATAAGTTCACACTTATATCCTCGATTTTCACCCTGAAGAATTAATTGTTTTGTTGAATAACATTGTCCATCGTCTTTGCCTTGAAAAAAGGAATCTAAAAACATCTACTTTTTGCTAAATTATTTTGAAATTTTTCGAAAAAATTTTTGTCAAAATGTTTTTGGAAGCAATGTTGAGTGTACATGGAAACTCAACATACACTTATGCATCATTTTTCAAACAATCATAACTAATTTTTGTATTAAGCGTTTCTCAATGTAGTATAGTGCATCCGATGCGGATTTTTAAGCTGCGTCGATCTGTGTTATCAGATTTGCGCTAGCTTAAAAATGCACCGAGATATCAACTGATATAAGTTCACACTTATATCCTCGATTTTCACCCTGAAGAATTAATTTTTTCGTTGAATAACATTGTCCATCGTCTTTGCCTTGAAAAAAGGAATCTAAAAACATCTACTTTTTGCTAAATTATTTTGAAATTTTTCGAAAAAATTTTTGTCAAAATGTTTTTGGAAGCAATGTTGAGTGTACATGGAAACTCAACATACACTTATGCATCATTTTTCAAACAATCATAACTAATTTTTGTATTAAGCGTTTCTCAACGTAGTAGAGTGCATTCGATGCGGATTTTTAAGTTGCGTCGATCTGTGTTATCAGATTTGCGCTAGCTTAAAAATGCACCGAGATATCAACTGATATAAGTTCACACTTATATCCTCGATTTTCACCCTGAAGAATTAATTGTTTTGTTGAATAACATTGTCCATCGTCTTTGCCTTGAAAAAAGGAATCTAAAAACATCTACTTTTTGCTAAATTATTTTGAAATTTTTCGAAAAAATTTTTGTCAAAATGTTTTTGGAAGCAATGTTGAGTGTACATGGAAACTCAACATACACTTATGCATCATTTTTCAAACAATCATAACTAATTTTTGTATTAAGCGTTTCTCAACGTAGTAGAGTGCATTCGATGCGGATTTTTAAGCTGCGTCGATCTGTGTTATCAGATTTGCGCTAGCTTAAAAATGCACCGAGATATCAACTGATATAAGTTCACACTTATATCCTCGATTTTCACCCTGAAGAATTAATTGTTTTGTTGAATAACATTGTCCATCGTCTTTGCCTTGAAAAAAGGAATCTAAAAACATCTACTTTTTGCTAAATTATTTTGAAATTTTTCGAAAAAATTTTTGTCAAAATGTTTTTGGAAGCAATGTTGAGTGTACATGGAAACTCAACATACACTTATGCATCATTTTTCAAACAATCATAACTAATTTTTGTATTAAGCGTTTCTCAATGTAGTATAGTGCATCCGATGCGGATTTTTAAGCTGCGTCGATCTGTGTTATCAGATTTGCGCTAGCTTAAAAATGCACCGAGATATCAACTGATATAAGTTCACACTTATATCCTCGATTTTCACCCTGAAGAATTAATTTTTTCGTTGAATAACATTGTCCATCGTCTTTGCCTTGAAAAAAGGAATCTAAAAACATCTACTTTTTGCTAAATTATTTTGAAATTTTTCGAAAAAATTTTTGTCAAAATGTTTTTGGAAGCAATGTTGAGTGTACATGGAAACTCAACATACACTTATGCATCATTTTTCAAACAATCATAACTAATTTTTGTATTAAGCGTTTCTCAACGTAGTAGAGTGCATTCGATGCGGATTTTTAAGTTGCGTCGATCTGTGTTATCAGATTTGCGCTAGCTTAAAAATGCACCGAGATATCAACTGATATAAGTTCACACTTATATCCTCGATTTTCACCCTGAAGAATTAATTGTTTTGTTGAATAACATTGTCCATCGTCTTTGCCTTGAAAAAAGGAATCTAAAAACATCTACTTTTTGCTAAATTATTTTGAAATTTTTCGAAAAAATTTTTGTCAAAATGTTTTTGGAAGCAATGTTGAGTGTACATGGAAACTCAACATACACTTATGCATCATTTTTCAAACAATCATAACTAATTTTTGTATTAAGCGTTTCTCAACGTAGTAGAGTGCATTCGATGCGGATTTTTAAGCTGCGTCGATCTGTGTTATCAGATTTGCGCTAGCTTAAAAATGCACCGAGATATCAACTGATATAAGTTCACACTTATATCCTCGATTTTCACCCTGAAGAATTAATTGTTTTGTTGAATAACATTGTCCATCGTCTTTGCCTTGAAAAAAGGAATCTAAAAACATCTACTTTTTGCTAAATTATTTTGAAATTTTTCGAAAAAATTTTTGTCAAAATGTTTTTGGAAGCAATGTTGAGTGTACATGGAAACTCAACATACACTTATGCATCATTTTTCAAACAATCATAACTAATTTTTGTATTAAGCGTTTCTCAACGTAGTAGAGTGCATTCGATGCGGATTTTTAAGTTGCGTCGATCTGTGTTATCAGATTTGCGCTAGCTTAAAAATGCACCGAGATATCAACTGATATAAGTTCACACTTATATCCTCGATTTTCACCCTGAAGAATTAATTGTTTTGTTGAATAACATTGTCCATCGTCTTTGCCTTGAAAAAAGGAATCTAAAAACATCTACTTTTTGCTAAATTATTTTGAAATTTTTCGAAAAAATTTTTGTCAAAATGTTTTTGGAAGCAATGTTGAGTGTACATGGAAACTCAACATACACTTATGCATCATTTTTCAAACAATCATAACTAATTTTTGTATTAAGCGTTTCTCAACGTAGTAGAGTGCATTCGATGCGGATTTTTAAGCTGCGTCGATCTGTGTTATCAGATTTGCGCTAGCTTAAAAATGCACCGAGATATCAACTGATATAAGTTCACACTTATATCCTCGATTTTCACCCTGAAGAATTAATTTTTTCGTTGAATAACATTGTCCATCGTCTTTGCCTTGAAAAAAGGAATCTAAAAACATCTACTTTTTGCTAAATTATTTTGAAATTTTTCGAAAAAATTTTTGTCAAAATGTTTTTGGAAGCAATGTTGAGTGTACATGGAAACTCAACATACACTTATGCATCATTTTTCAAACAATCATAACTAATTTTTGTATTAAGCGTTTCTCAACGTAGTAGAGTGCATTCGATGCGGATTTTTAAGCTGCGTCGATTTGTGTTATCAGATTTGCGCTAGCTTAAAAATGCACCGAGATATCAACTGATATAAGTTCACACTTATATACTCGATTTTCACCCTGAAGAATTAATTTTTTCGTTGAATAACATTGTCCATCGTCTTTGCCTTGAAAAAAGGAATCTAAAAACATCTACTTTTTGCTAAATTATTATGAAATTTTTCGAAAAAATTTTTGTCAAAATGTTTTTGGAAGCAATGTTGAGTGTACATGGAAACTCAACATACACTAATGCATCATTTTTCAAACGATCATAACTAATTTTTGTATTAAGCGTTTCTCAACGTAGTAGAGTGCATTCGATGCGGATTTTTAAGCTGCGTCGATCTGTGTTATCAGATTTGCGCTAGCTTAAAAATGCACCGAGATATCAACTGATAAAAGTTCACACTTATATCCTCGATTTTCACCCTGAAGAATTAATTTTTTCGTTGAATAACATTGTCCATCGTCTTTGCCTTGAAAAAAGGAATCTAAAAACATCTACTTTTTGCTAAATTATTTAGAAATTTTTCGAAAAAATTTTTGTCAAAATGTTTTTGGAAGCAATGTTGAGTGTACATGGAAACTCAACATACACTTATGCATCATTTTTCAAACAATCATAACTAATTTTTGTATTAAGCGTTTCTCAACGTAGTAGAGTGCATTCGATGCGGATTTTTAAGCTGCGTCGATCTGTGTTATCAGATTTGCGCTAGCTTAAAAATGCACCGAGATATCAACTGATATAAGTTCACACTTATATCCTCGATTTTCACCCTGAAGAATTAATTGTTTCGTTGAATAACATTGTTCATCGTCTTTGCCTTGAAAAAAGGAATCTAAAAACAACTACTTTTTGCTAAATTATTTTGAAATTTTTCGAAAAAATTTTTGTCAAAATGTTTTTGGGAGCAATGTTGAGTGTACATGGAAACTCAACATACACTTATGCATCATTTTTCAAACAATCATAACTAATTTTTGTATTAAGCGTTTCTCAACGTAGTAGAGTGCATTCGATGCGGATTTTTAAGCTGCGTCGATCTGTGTTATCAGATTTGCGCTAGCTTAAAAATGCACCGAGATATCAACTGATAAAAGTTCACACTTATATCCTCGATTTTCACCCTGAAGAATTAATTTTTTCGTTGAATAACATTGTCCATCGTCTTTGCCTTGAAAAAAGGAATCTAAAAACATCTACCTTTTGCTAAATTATTTAGAAATTTTTCGAAAAAATTTTTGTCAAAATGTTTTTGGAAGCAATGTTGAGTGTACATGGAAACTCAACATACACTTATGCATCATTTTTCAAACAATCATAACTAATTTTTGTATTAAGCGTTTCTCAACGTAGTAGAGTGCATTCGATGCGGATTTTTAAGCTGCGTCGATCTGTGTTATCAGATTTGCGCTAGCTTATAAATGCACCGAGATATCAACTGATATAAGTTCACACTTATATCCTCGATTTTCACCCTGAAGAATTAATTGTTTCGTTGAATAACATTGTCCATCGTCTTTGCCTTGAAAAAAGGAATCTAAAAACAACTACTTTTTGCTAAATTATTTTGAAATTTTTCGAAAAAATTTTTGTCAAAATGTTTTTGGGAGCAATGTTGAGTGTACATGGAAACTCAACATACACTTATGCATCATTTTTCAAACAATCATAACTAATTTTTGTATCAAGCGTTTCTCAACGTAGTAGAGTGCATTCGATGCGGATTTTTAAGCTGCGTCGATCTGTGTTATCAGATTTGCGCTAGCTTAAAAATGCACCGAGATATCAACTGATATAAGTTCACACTTATATCCTCGATTTTCACCCTGAAGAATTAATTTTTTCGTTGAATAACATTGTCCACCGTCTTCGCCTTGAAAAAAGGAATCTAAAAACATCTACTTTTTGCTAAATTATTTTGAAATGTTTCGAAAAAATTTTTGTCAAAATGTTTTTGGAAGCAATGTTGAGTTTACATGGAAACTCAACATACACTAATGCATCATTTTTCAAACGATCATAACTAATTTTTGTATTAAGCGTTTCTCAATGTAGTATAGTGCATTCGATGCGGATTTTTAAGCTGCGTCGATTTGTGTTATCAGATTTGCGCTAGCTTAAAAATGCACCGAGATATCAACTGATATAAGTTCACACTTATATACTCGATTTTCACCCTGAAGAATTAATTTTTTCGTTGAATAACATTGTCCATCGTCTTTGCCTTGAAAAAAGGAATCTAAAAACATCTACTTTTTGCTAAATTATCATGAAATTTTTCGAAAAAATTTTTGTCAAAATGTTTTTGGAAGCAATGTTGAGTGTACATGGAAACTCAACATACACTTATGCATCATTTTTCGAACAATCATAACTAATTTTTGTATTAAGCGTTTCTCAATGTAGTATAGTGCATCCGATGCGGATTTTTAAGCTGCGTCGATCTGTGTTATCAGATTTGCGCTAGCTTAAAAATGCACCGAGATATCAACTGATATAAGTTCACACTTATATCCTCGATTTTCACCCTGAAGATTTAATTTTTTCGTTGAATAACATTGTCCATCGTCTTCGCCTTGAAAAAAGGAATCTAAAAACATCTACTTTTTGCTAAATTATTTTGAAATTTTTCGAAAAAATTTTTGTCAAAATGTTTTTGGAAGCAATGTTGAGTGTACATGGAAACTCAACATACACTTATGCATCATTTTTCGAACAATCATAACTAATTTTTGTATTAAGCGTTTCTCAATGTAGTATAGTGCATTCGATGCGGATTTTTAAGCTGCGTCGATCTGTGTTATCAGATTTGCGCTAGCTTAAAAATGCACCGAGATATCAACTGATATAAGTTCACACTTATATCCTCGATTTTCACCCTGAAGAATTAATTTTTTCGTTGAATAACATTGTCCATCGTCTTTGCCTTGAAAAAAAGAATCTAAAAACATCTACTTTTTGCTAAATTATTTTGAAATTTTTCGAAAAAATTTTTGTCAAAATGTTTTTGGAAGCAATGTTGAGTGTACATGGAAACTCAACATACACTTATGCATCATTTTTCAAACAATCATAACTAATTTTTGTATTAAGCGTTTCTCAATGTAGTATAGTGCATCCGATGCGGATTTTTAAGCTGCGTCGATCTGTGTTATCAGATTTGCGCTAGCTTAAAAATGCACCGAGATATCAACTGATATAAGTTCACACTTATATCCTCGATTTTCACCCTGAAGAATTAATTTTTTCGTTGAATAACATTGTCCATCGTCTTCGCCTTGAAAAAAGGAA
This sequence comes from Auanema rhodensis, assembly GCA_964057225.1. NCBI lineage: Eukaryota > Metazoa > Nematoda > Chromadorea > Rhabditida > Rhabditidae > Auanema > Auanema rhodense. Next base: position 2,667,153 of record OZ059895.1, read on the forward strand.
TCTGAAAACATCTACTTTTTGCTAAATTATTTTGAAATTTTTCGAAAAAATTTTTGTCAAAATGTTTTTGGAAGCAATGTTGAGTGTACATGGGAACTCAACATACACTAATGCATCATTTTTTAAACGATCATAACTAATTTTTGTATTAAGCGTTTCTCAATGTAGTATAGTGCATTCGATGCGGATTTTTAAGCTGCGTCGATTTGTGTTATCAGATTTGCGCTAGCTTAAAAATGCACCGAGATATCAACTGATATAAGTTCACACTTATATCCTCGATTTTCACCCTGAAGATTTAATTTTTTCGTTGAATAACATTGTCCATCGTCTTCGCCTTGAAAAAAGGAATCTAAAAACATCTACTTTTTGCTAAATTATTTTGAAATTTTTCGAAAAAATTTTTGTCAAAATGTTTTTGGAAGCAATGTTGAGTGTACATGGAAACTCAACATACACTTATGCATCATTTTTCGAACAATCATAACTAATTTTTGTATTAAGCGTTTCTCAATGTAGTATAGTGCATTCGATGCGGATTTTTAAGCTGCGTCGATCTGTGTTATCAGATTTGCGCTAGCGTAAAAATGCACCGAGATATCAACTGATATAAGTTCACACTTATATCCTCGATTTTCACCCTGAAGAATTAATTTTTTCGTTGAATAACATTGTCCATCGTCTTTGCCTTGAATAAAGGAATCTAAAAACATCTACTTTTTGCTAAATTATTTTGAAATTTTTCGAAAAAATTTTTGTCAAAATGTTTTTGGAAGCAATGTTGAGTGTACATGGAAACTCAACATACACTTATGCATCATTTTTCGAACAATCATAACTAATTTTTGTATTAAGCGTTTCTCAATGTAGTATAGTGCATTCGATGCGGATTTTTAAGCTGCGTCGATCTGTGTTATCAGATTTGCGCTAGCGTAAAAATGCACCGAGATATCAACTGATATAAGTTCACACTTATATCCTCGATTTTCACCCTGAAGAATTAATTTTTTCGTTGAATAACATTGTCCATCGTCTTTGCCTTGAATAAAGGAATCTAAAAACATCTACTTTTTGCTAAATTATTTTGAAATTTTTCGAAAAAATTTTTGTCAAAATGTTTTTGGAAGCAATGTTGAGTGTACATGGAAACTCAACATACACTTATGCATCATTTTTCAAACAATCATAACTAATTTTTGTATTAAGCGTTTCTCAATGTAGTATAGTGCATCCGATGCGGATTTTCAAGCTGCGTCGATCTGTGTTATCAGATTTGCGCTAGCTTAAAAATGCACCGAGATATCAACTGATAAAAGTTCACACTTATATCCTCGATTTTCACCCTGAAGAATTAATTTTTTCGTTGAATAACATTGTCCATCGTCTTTGCCTTGAAAAAAGGAATCTAAAAACATCTACCTTTTGCTAAATTATTTAGAAATTTTTCGAAAAAATTTTTGTCAAAATGTTTTTGGAAGCAATGTTGAGTGTACATGGAAACTCAACATACACTTATGCATCATTTTTCAAACAATCATAACTAATTTTTGTATTAAGCGTTTCTCAACGTAGTAGAGTGCATTCGATGCGGATTTTTAAGCTGCGTCGATCTGTGTTATCAGATTTGCGCTAGCTTATAAATGCACCGAGATATCAACTGATATAAGTTCACACTTATATCCTCGATTTTCACCCTGAAGAATTAATTGTTTCGTTGAATAACATTGTCCATCGTCTTTGCCTTGAAAAAAGGAATCTAAAAACAACTACTTTTTGCTAAATTATTTTGAAATTTTTCGAAAAAATTTTTGTCAAAATGTTTTTGGGAGCAATGTTGAGTGTACATGGAAACTCAACATACACTTATGCATCATTTTTCAAACAATCATAACTAATTTTTGTATCAAGCGTTTCTCAACGTAGTAGAGTGCATTCGATGCGGATTTTTAAGCTGCGTCGATCTGTGTTATCAGATTTGCGCTAGCTTAAAAATGCACCGAGATATCAACTGATATAAGTTCACACTTATATCCTCGATTTTCACCCTGAAGAATTAATTTTTTCGTTGAATAACATTGTCCACCGTCTTCGCCTTGAAAAAAGGAATCTAAAAACATCTACTTTTTGCTAAATTATTTTGAAATGTTTCGAAAAAATTTTTGTCAAAATGTTTTTGGAAGCAATGTTGAGTTTACATGGAAACTCAACATACACTAATGCATCATTTTTCAAACGATCATAACTAATTTTTGTATTAAGCGTTTCTCAATGTAGTATAGTGCATTCGATGCGGATTTTTAAGCTGCGTCGATTTGTGTTATCAGATTTGCGCTAGCTTAAAAATGCACCGAGATATCAACTGATATAAGTTCACACTTATATACTCGATTTTCACCCTGAAGAATTAATTTTTTCGTTGAATAACATTGTCCATCGTCTTTGCCTTGAAAAAAGGAATCTAAAAACATCTACTTTTTGCTAAATTATCATGAAATTTTTCGAAAAAATTTTTGTCAAAATGTTTTTGGAAGCAATGTTGAGTGTACATGGAAACTCAACATACACTTATGCATCATTTTTCGAACAATCATAACTAATTTTTGTATTAAGCGTTTCTCAATGTAGTATAGTGCATCCGATGCGGATTTTTAAGCTGCGTCGATCTGTGTTATCAGATTTGCGCTAGCTTAAAAATGCACCGAGATATCAACTGATATAAGTTCACACTTATATCCTCGATTTTCACCCTGAAGATTTAATTTTTTCGTTGAATAACATTGTCCATCGTCTTCGCCTTGAAAAAAGGAATCTAAAAACATCTACTTTTTGCTAAATTATTTTGAAATTTTTCGAAAAAATTTTTGTCAAAATGTTTTTGGAAGCAATGTTGAGTGTACATGGAAACTCAACATACACTTATGCATCATTTTTCGAACAATCATAACTAATTTTTGTATTAAGCGTTTCTCAATGTAGTATAGTGCATTCGATGCGGATTTTTAAGCTGCGTCGATCTGTGTTATCAGATTTGCGCTAGCTTAAAAATGCACCGAGATATCAACTGATATAAGTTCACACTTATATCCTCGATTTTCACCCTGAAGAATTAATTTTTTCGTTGAATAACATTGTCCATCGTCTTTGCCTTGAAAAAAGGAATCTAAAAACATCTACTTTTTGCTAAATTATTTTGAAATTTTTCGAAAAAATTTTTGTCAAAATGTTTTTGGAAGCAATGTTGAGTGTACATGGAAACTCAACATACACTTATGCATCATTTTTCAAACAATCATAACTAATTTTTGTATTAAGCGTTTCTCAATGTAGTATAGTGCATCCGATGCGGATTTTTAAGCTGCGTCGATCTGTGTTATCAGATTTGCGCTAGCTTAAAAATGCACCGAGATATCAACTGATATAAGTTCACACTTATATCCTCGATTTTCACCCTGAAGAATTAATTTTTTCGTTGAATAACATTGTCCATCGTCTTCGCCTTGAAAAAAGGAATCTGAAAACATCTACTTTTTGCTAAATTATTTTGAAATTTTTCGAAAAAATTTTTGTCAAAATGTTTTTGGAAGCAATGTTGAGTGTACATGGGAACTCAACATACACTAATGCATCATTTTTTAAACGATCATAACTAATTTTTGTATTAAGCGTTTCTCAATGTAGTATAGTGCATTCGATGCGGATTTTTAAGCTGCGTCGATTTGTGTTATCAGATTTGCGCTAGCTTAAAAATGCACCGAGATATCAACTGATATAAGTTCACACTTATATCCTCGATTTTCACCCTGAAGATTTAATTTTTTCGTTGAATAACATTGTCCATCGTCTTCGCCTTGAAAAAAGGAATCTAAAAACATCTACTTTTTGCTAAATTATTTTGAAATTTTTCGAAAAAATTTTTGTCAAAATGTTTTTGGAAGCAATGTTGAGTGTACATGGAAACTCAACATACACTTATGCATCATTTTTCGAACAATCATAACTAATTTTTGTATTAAGCGTTTCTCAATGTAGTATAGTGCATTCGATGCGGATTTTTAAGCTGCGTCGATCTGTGTTATCAGATTTGCGCTAGCGTAAAAATGCACCGAGATATCAACTGATATAAGTTCACACTTATATCCTCGATTTTCACCCTGAAGAATTAATTTTTTCGTTGAATAACATTGTCCATCGTCTTTGCCTTGAATAAAGGAATCTAAAAACATCTACTTTTTGCTAAATTATTTTGAAATTTTTCGAAAAAATTTTTGTCAAAATGTTTTTGGAAGCAATGTTGAGTGTACATGGAAACTCAACATACACTTATGCATCATTTTTCAAACAATCATAACTAATTTTTGTATTAAGCGTTTCTCAATGTAGTATAGTGCATCCGATGCGGATTTTCAAGCTGCGTCGATCTGTGTTATCAGATTTGCGCTAGCTTAAAAATGCACCGAGATATCAACTGATATAAGTTCACACTTATATCCTCGATTTTCACCCTGAAGAATTAATTTTTTCGTTGAATAACATTGTCCATCGTCTTCGCCTTGAAAAAAGGAATCTAAAAACATCTACTTTTTGCTAAATTATTTTGAAATGTTTCGAAAAAATTTTTGTCAAAATGTTTTTGGAAGCAATGTTGAGTTTACATGGAAACTCAACATACACTAATGCATCATTTTTCAAACGATCATAACTAATTTTTGTATTAAGCGTTTCTCAATGTAGTATAGTGCATTCGATGCGGATTTTTAAGCTGCGTCGATTTGTGTTATCAGATTTGCGCTAGCTTAAAAATGCACCGAGATATCAACTGATATAAGTTCACACTTATATCCTCGATTTTCACCCTGAAGAATTATTTTTTTCGTTGAATAACATTGTCCATCGTCTTTGCCTTGAAAAAAGGAATCTAAAAACATCTACTTTTTGCTAAATTATTTTGAAATTTTTCGAAAAAATTTTTGTCAAAATGTTTTTGGAAGCAATGTTGAGTGTACATGGAAACTCAACATACACTAATGCATCATTTTTTAAACGATCATAACTAATTTTTGTATTAAGCGTTTCTCAATGTAGTATAGTGCATTCGATGCGGATTTTTAAGCTGCGTCGATTTGTGTTATCAGATTTGCGCTAGCTTAAAAATGCACCGAGATATCAACTGATATAAGTTCACACTTATATCCTCGATTTTCACCCTGAAGATCTAATTTTTTCGTTGAATAACATTGTCCATCGTCTTCGCCTTGAAAAAAGGAATCTAAAAACATCTACTTTTTGCTAAATTATTTTGAAATTTTTCGAAAAAATTTTTGTCAAAATGTTTTTGGAAGCAATGTTGAGTGTACATGGAAACTCAACATACACTTATGCATCACTTTTCGAACAATCATAACTAATTTTTGTATTAAGCGTTTCTCAATGTAGTATAGTGCATTCGATGCGGATTTTTAAGCTGCGTCGATCTGTGTTATCAGATTTGCGCTAGCGTAAAAATGCACCGAGATATATACTGATATAAGTTCACACTTATATCCTCGATTTTCACCCTGAAGAATTAATTTTTTCGTTGAATAACATTGTCCATCGTCTTTGCCTTGAAAAAAGGAATCTAAAAACATCTACTTTTTGCTAAATTATTTTGAAATTTTTCGAAAAAATTTTTGTCAAAATGTTTTTGGAAGCAATGTTGAGTGTACATGGAAACTCAACATACACTTATGCATCATTTTTCAAACAATCATAACTAATTTTTGTAATAAGCGTTTCTCAATGTAGTATAGTGCATCCGATGCGGATTTTTAAGCTGCGTCGATCTGTGTTATCAGATTTGCGCTAGCTTAAAAATGCACCGAGATATCAACTGATATAAGTTCACACTTATATCCTCGATTTTCACCCTGAAGAATTAATTTTTTCGTTGAATAACATTGTCCATCGTCTTTGCCTTGAAAAAAGGAATCTAAAAACATCTACTTTTTGCTAAATTATCATGAAATTTTTCGAAAAAATTTTTGTCAAAATGTTTTTGGAAGCAATGTTGAGTGTACATGGAAACTCAACATACACTTATGCATCATTTTTCGAACAATCATAACTAATTTTTGTATTAAGCGTTTCTCAATGTAGTGTAGTGCATCCGATGCGGATTTTTAAGCTGCGTCGATCTGTGTTATCAGATTTGCGCTAGCTTAAAAATGCACCGAGATATCAACTGATATAAGTTCACACTTATATCCTCGATTTTCACCCTGAAGATTTAATTTTTTCGTTGAATAACATTGTCCATCGTCTTCGCCTTGAAAAAAGGAATCTAAAAACATCTACTTTTTGCTAAATTATTTTGAAATTTTTCGAAAAAATTTTTGTCAAAATGTTTTTGGAAGCAATGTTGAGTGTACATGGAAACTCAACATACACTTATGCATCATTTTTCAAACAATCATAACTAATTTTTGTATTAAGCGTTTCTCAACGTAGTAGAGTGCATTCGATGCGGATTTTTAAGCTGCGTCGATCTGTGTTATCAGATTTGCGCTAGCTTAAAAATGCACCGAGATATCAACTGATATAAGTTCACACTTATATCCTCGATTTTCACCCTGAAGAATTAATTTTTTCGTTGAATAACATTGTCCATCGTCTTTGCCTTGAAAAAAGGAATCTAAAAACATCTACTTTTTGCTAAATTATTTTGAAATTTTTCGAAAAAATTTTTGTCAAAATGTTTTTGGAAGCAATGTTGAGTGTACATGGAAACTCAACATACACTTATGCATCATTTTTCAAACAATCATAACTAATTTTTGTATTAAGCGTTTCTCAATGTAGTATAGTGCATCCGATGCGGATTTTTAAGCTGCGTCGATCTGTGTTATCAGATTTGCGCTAGCTTAAAAATGCACCGAGATATCAACTGATATAAGTTCACACTTATATCCTCGATTTTCACCCTGAAGATTTAATTTTTTCGTTGAATAACATTGTCCATCGTCTTCGCCTTGAAAAAAGGAATCTAAAAACCTCTACTTTTCGCTAAATTATTTTGAAATTTTTCGAAAAAATTTTTGTCAAAATGTTTTTGGAAGCAATGTTGAGTGTACATGGAAACTCAACATACACTAATGCATCATTTTTTAAACGATCATAACTAATTTTTGTATTAAGCGTTTCTCAATGTAGTATAGTGCATTCGATGCGGATTTTTAAGCTGCGTCGATTTGTGTTATCAGATTTGCGCTAGCTTAAAAATGCACCGAGATATCAACTGATATAAGTTCACACTTATATCCTCGATTTTCACCCTGAAGAATTAATTTTTTCGTTGAATAACATTGTCCATCGTCTTTGCCTTGAAAAAAGGAATCTAAAAACATCTACTTTTTGCTAAATTATTTTGAAATTTTTCGAAAAAATTTTTGTCAAAATGTTTTTGGAAGCAATGTTGAGTGTACATGGAAACTCAACATACACTTATGCATCATTTTTCAAACAATCATAACTAATTTTTGTATTAAGCGTTTCTCAACGTAGTAGAGTGCATTCGATGCGGATTTTTAAGCTGCGTCGATCTGTGTTATCAGATTTGCGCTAGCTTAAAAATGCACCGAGATATCAACTGATATAAGTTCACACTTATATCCTCGATTTTCACCCTGAAGATTTAATTTTTTCGTTGAATAACATTGTCCATCGTCTTCGCCTTGAAAAAAGGAATCTAAAAACATCTACTTTTTGCTAAATTATTTTGAAATTTTTCGAAAAAAGTTTTGTCAAAATGTTTTTGGAAGCAATGTTGAGTGTACATGGAAACTCAACATACACTTATGCATCATTTTTCGAACAATCATAACTAATTTTTGTATTAAGCGTTTCTCAATGTAGTATAGTGCATTCGATGCGGATTTTTAAGCTGCGTCGATCTGTGTTATCAGATTTGCGCTAGCGTAAAAATGCACCGAGATATCAACTGATATAAGTTCACACTTATATCCTCGATTTTCACCCTGAAGAATTAATTTTTTCGTTGAATAACATTGTCCATCGTCTTTGCCTTGAATAAAGGAATCTAAAAACATCTACTTTTTGCTAAATTATTTTGAAATTTTTCGAAAAAATTTTTGTCAAAAGGTTTTTGGAAGCAATGTTGAGTGTACATGGAAACTCAACATACACTTATGCATCATTTTTCAAACAATCATAACTAATTTTTGTATTAAGCGTTTCTCAATGTAGTATAGTGCATCCGATGCGGATTTTTAAGCTGCGTCGATCTGTGTTATCAGATTTGCGCTAGCTTAAAAATGCACCGAGATATCAACTGATATAAGTTCACACTTATATCCTCGATTTTCACCCTGAAGAATTAATTTTTTCGTTGAATAACATTGTCCATCGTCTTCGCCTTGAAAAAAGGAATCTAAAAACATCTACTTTTTGCTAAATTATTTTGAAATGTTTCGAAAAAATTTTTGTCAAAATGTTTTTGGAAGCAATGTTGAGTTTACATGGAAACTCAACATACACTAATGCATCATTTTTCAAACGATCATAACTAATTTTTGTATTAAGCGTTTCTCAATGTAGTATAGTGCATTCGATGCGGATTTTTAAGCTGCGTCGATTTCTGTTATCAGATTTGCGCTAGCTTAAAAATGCACCGAGATATCAACTGATATAAGTTCACACTTATATCCTCGATTTTCACCCTGAAGAATTAATTTTTTCGTTGAATAACATTGTCCATCGTCTTTGCCTTGAAAAAAGGAATCTAAAAACATCTACTTTTTGCTAAATTATTTTGAAATTTTTCGAAAAAATTTTTGTCAAAATGTTTTTGGAAGCAATGTTGAGTGTACATGGAAACTCAACATACACTAATGCATCATTTTTTAAACGATCATAACTAATTTTTGTATTAAGCGTTTCTCAATGTAGTATAGTGCATTCGATGCGGATTTTTAAGCTGCGTCGATTTGTGTTATCAGATTTGCGCTAGCTTAAAAATGCACCGAGATATCAACTGATATAAGTTCACACTTATATCCTCGATTTTCACCCTGAAGAATTAATTTTTTCGTTGAATAACATTGTCCATCGTCTTTGCCTTGAAAAAAGGAATCTAAAAACATCTACTTTTTGCTAAATTATTTTGAAATTTTTCGAAAAAATTTTTGTCAAAATGTTTTTGGAAGCAATGTTGAGTGTACATGGAAACTCAACATACACTTATGCATCATTTTTCAAACAATCATAACTAATTTTTGTATTAAGCGTTTCTCAACGTAGTAGAGTGCATTCGATGCGGATTTTTAAGCTGCGTCGATCTGTGTTATCAGATTTGCGCTAGCTTAAAAATGCACCGAGATATCAACTGATATAAGTTCACACTTATATCCTCGATTTTCACCCTGAAGATTTAATTTTTTCGTTGAATAACATTGTCCATCGTCTTCGCCTTGAAAAAAGGAATCTAAAAACATCTACTTTTTGCTAAATTATTTTGAAATTTTTCGAAAAAATTTTTGTCAAAATGTTTTTGGAAGCAATGTTGAGTGTACATGGAAACTCAACATACACTTATGCATCATTTTTCGAACAATCATAACTAATTTTTGTATTAAGCGTTTCTCAATGTAGTATAGTGCATTCGATGCGGATTTTTAAGCTGCGTCGATCTGTGTTATCAGATTTGCGCTAGCGTAAAAATGCACCGAGATATCAACTGATATAAGTTCACACTTATATCCTCGATTTTCACCCTGAAGAAATAATTTTTTCGTTGAATAACATTGTCCATCGTCTTTGCCTTGAAAAAAGGAATCTAAAAACATCTACTTTTTGCTAAATTATTTTGAAATTTTTCGAAAAAATTTTTGTCAAAATGTTTTTGGAAGCAATGTTGAGTGTACATGGAAACTCAACATACACTTATGCATCATTTTTCAAACAATCATAACTAATTTTTGTATTAAGCGTTTCTCAATGTAGTATAGTGCATCCGATGCGGATTTTTAAGCTGCGTCGATCTGTGTTATCAGATTTGCGCTAGCTTAAAAATGCACCGAGATATCAACTGATATAAGTTCACACTTATATCCTCGATTTTCACCCTGAAGAATTAATTTTTTCGTTGAATAACATTGTCCATCGTCTTCGCCTTGAAAAAAGGAATCTAAAAACATCTACTTTTTGCTAAATTATTTTGAAATGTTTCGAAAAAATTTTTGTCAAAATGTTTTTGGAAGCAATGTTGAGTTTACATGGAAACTCAACATACACTAATGCATCATTTTTCAAACGATCATAACTAATTTTTGTATTAAGCGTTTCTCAATGTAGTATAGTGCATTCGATGCGGATTTTTAAGCTGCGTCGATTTGTGTTATCAGATTTGCGCTAGCTTAAAAATGCACCGAGATATCAACTGATATAAGTTCACACTTATATACTCGATTTTCACCCTGAAGAATTAATTTTTTCGTTGAATAACATTGTCCATCGTCTTTGCCTTGAAAAAAGGAATCTAAAAACATCTACTTTTTGCTAAATTATCATGAAATTTTTCGAAAAAATTTTTGTCAAAATGTTTTTGGAAGCAATGTTGAGTGTACATGGAAACTCAACATACACTTATGCATCATTTTTCGAACAATCATAACTAATTTTTGTATTGAGCGTTTCTCAATGTAGTATAGTGCATCCGATGCGGATTTTTAAGCTGCGTCGATCTGTGTTATCAGATTTGCGCTAGCTTAAAAATGCACCGAGATATCAACTGATATAAGTTCACACTTATATCCTCGATTTTCACCCTGAAGATTTAATTTTTTCGTTGAATAACATTGTCCATCGTCTTCGCCTTGAAAAAAGGAATCTAAAAACATCTACTTTTTGCTAAATTATTTTGAAATTTTTCGAAAAAATTTTTGTCAAAATGTTTTTGGAAGCAATGTTGAGTGTACATGGAAACTCAACATACACTTATGCATCATTTTTCGAACAATCATAACTAATTTTTGTATTAAGCGTTTCTCAATGTAGTATAGTGCATTCGATGCGGATTTTTAAGCTGCGTCGATCTGTGTTATCAGATTTGCGCTAGCTTAAAAATGCACCGAGATATCAACTGATATAAGTTCACACTTATATCCTCGATTTTCACCCTGAAGAATTAATTTTTTCGTTGAATAACATTGTCCATCGTCTTTGCCTTGAAAAAAGGAATCTAAAAACATCTACTTTTTGCTAAATTATTTTGAAATTTTTCGAAAAAATTTTTGTCAAAATGTTTTTGGAAGCAATGTTGAGTGTACATGGAAACTCAACATACACTTATGCATCATTTTTCAAACAATCATAACTAATTTTTGTATTAAGCGTTTCTCAACGTAGTAGAGTGCATTCGATGCGGATTTTTAAGCTGCGTCGATCTGTGTAATCAGATTTGCGCTAGCTTAAAAATGCACCGAGATATCAACTGATATAAGTTCACACTTATATCCTCGATTTTCACCCTGAAGAATTAATTGTTTTGTTGAATAACATTGTCCATCGTCTTTGCCTTGAAAAAAGGAATCTAAAAACATCTACTTTTTGCTAAATTATTTTGAAATTTTTCGAAAAAATTTTTGTCAAAATGTTTTTGGAAGCAATGTTAAGTGTACATGGAAACTCAACATACACTTATGCATCATTTTTCAAACAATCATAACTAATTTTTGTATTAAGCGTTTCTCAACGTAGTAGAGTGCATTCGATGCGGATTTTTAAGCTGCGTCGATCTGTGTTATCAGATTTGCGCTAGCTTAAAAATGCACCGAGATATCAACTGATATAAGTTCACACTTATATCCTCGATTTTCACCCTGAAGAATTAATTTTTTCGTTGAATAACATTGTCCATCGTCTTTGCCTTGAAAAAAGGAATCTAAAAACATCTACTTTTTGCTAAATTATTTTGAAATTTTTCGAAAAAATTTTTGTCAAAATGTTTTTGGAAGCAATGTTGAGTGTACATGGAAACTCAACATACACTTATGCATCATTTTTCAAACAATCATAACTAATTTTTGTATTAAGCGTTTCTCAACGTAGTAGAGTGCATTCGATGCGGATTTTTAAGCTGCGTCGATCTGTGTTATCAGATTTGCGCTAGCTTAAAAATGCACCGAGATATCAACTGATATAAGTACACACTTATATCCTCGATTTTCACCCTGAAGAATTAATTGTTTCGTTGAATAACATTGTCCATCGTCTTTGCCTTACAAAAAGGAATCTAAAAACATCTACTTTTTGCTAAATTATTTTGAAATTTTTCGAAAAAATTTTTGTCAAAATGTTTTTGGAAGCAATGTTGAGTGTACATGGAAACTCAACATACACTTATGCATCATTTTTCAAACAATCATAACTAATTTTTGTATTAAGTGTTTCTCAACGTAGTAGAGTGCATTCGATGCGGATTTTTAAGCTGCGTCGATCTGTGTTATCAGATTTGCGCTAGCTTAAAAATGCACCGAGATATCAACTGATATAAGTTCACACTTATATCCTCGATTTTCACCCTGAAGAATTAATTGTTTCGTTGAATAACATTGTCCATCGTCTTTGCCTTACAAAAAGGAATCTAAAAACATCTACTTTTTGCTAAATTATTTTGAAATTTTTCGAAAAAATTTTTGTCAAAATGTTTTTGGAAGCAATGTTGAGTGTACATGGAAACTCAACATACACTTATGCATCATTTTTCAAACAATCATAACTAATTTTTGTATTAAGCGTTTCTCAACGTAGTAGAGTGCATTCGATGCGGAATTTTAAGCTGCGTCGATCTGTGTTATCAGATTTGCGCTAGCTTAAAAATGCACCGAGATATCAACTGATATAAGTTCACACTTATATCCTCGATTTTCACCCTGAAGAATTAATTTTTTCGTTGAATAACATTGTCCACCGTCTTCGCCTTGAAAAAAGGAATCTAAAAACATCTACTTTTTGCTAAATTATTTTGAAATGTTTCGAAAAAATTTTTGTCAAAATGTTTTTGGAAGCAATGTTGAGTTTACATGGAAACTCAACATACACTAATGCATCATTTTTCAAACAATCATAACTAATTTTTGTATTAAGCGTTTCTCGATGTAGTATAGTGCATTCGATGCGGATTTTTAAGCTGCGTCGATTTGTGTTATCAGATTTGCGCTAGCTTAAAAATGCACCGAGATATCAACTGATATAAGTTCACACTTATATACTCGATTTTCACCCTGAAGAATTAATTTTTTCGTTGAATAACATTGTCCATCGTCTTTGCCTTGAAAAAAGGAATCTAAAAACATCTACTTTTTGCTAAATTATTTAGAAATTTTTCGAAAAAATTTTTGTCAAAATGTTTTTGGAAGCAATGTTGAGTGTACATGGAAACTCAACATACACTTATGCATCATTTTTCAAACAATCATAACTAATTTTTGTATTAAGCGTTTCTCAACGTAGTAGAGTGCATTCGATGCGGATTTTTAAGCTGCGTCGATCTGTGTTATCAGATTTGCGCTAGCTTAAAAATGCACCGAGATATCAACTGATATAAGTTCACACTTATATCCTCGATTTTCACCCTGAAGAATTAATTGTTTCGTTGAATAACATTGTCCATCGTCTTTGCCTTGAAAAAAGGAATCTAAAAACAACTACTTTTTGCTAAATTATTTTGAAATTTTTCGAAAAAATTTTTGTCAAAATGTTTTTGGAAGCAATGTTGAGTGTACATGGAAACTCAACATACACTTATGCATCATTTTTCAAACAATCATAACTAATTTTTGTATTAAGCGTTTCTCAACGTAGTAGAGTGCATTCGATGCGGATTTTTAAGCTGCGTCGATCTGTGTTATCAGATTTGCGCTAGCTTAAAAATGCACCGAGATATCAACTGATATAAGTTCACACTTATATCCTCGATTTTCACCCTGAAGAATTAATTTTTTCGTTGAACAACATTGTCCACCGTCTTCGCCTTGGAAAAAGGAATCTAAAAACATCTACTTTTTGCTAAATTATTTTGAAATGTTTCGAAAAAATTTTTGTCAAAATGTTTTCGGAAGCAATGTTGAGTTTACATGGAAACTCAACATACACTAATGCATCATTTTTCAAACGATCATAACTAATTTTTGTATTAAGCGTTTCTCAATGTAGTATAGTGCATTCGATGCGGATTTTTAAGCTGCGTCGATTTGTGTTATCAGATTTGCGCTAGCTTAAAAATGCACCGAGATATCAACTGATATAAGTTCACACTTATATCCTCGATTTTCACCCTGAAGAATTAATTGTTTCGTTGAATAACATTGTCCATCGTCTTTGCCTTGAAAAAAAGAATCTAAAAACATCTACTTTTTGCTAAATTATTTTGAAATTTTTCGAAAAAATTTTTGTCAAAATGTTTTTGGAAGCAATGTTGAGTGTACATGGAAACTCAACATACACTTATGCATCATTTTTCAAACAATCATAACTAATTTTTGTATTAAGCGTTTCTCAACGTAGTAGAGTGCATTCGATGCGGATTTTTAAGCTGCGTCGATCTGTGTTATCAGATTTGCGCTAGCTTAAAAATGCACCGAGATATCAACTGATATAAGTTCACACTTATATCCTCGATTTTCACCCTGAAGAATTAATTTTTTCGTTGAATAACATTGTCCACCGTCTTCGCCTTGAAAAAAGGAATCTAAAAACATCTACTTTTTGCTAAATTATTTTGAAATGTTTCGAAAAAATTTTTGTCAAAATGTTTTTGGAAGCAATGTTGAGTTTACATGGAAACTCAACATACACTAATGCATCATTTTTCAAACGATTATAACTAATTTTTGTATTAAGCGTTTCTCAATGTAGTATAGTGCATTCGATGCGGATTTTTAAGCTGCGTCGATTTGTGTTATCAGATTTGCGCTAGCTTAAAAATGCACCGAGATATCAACTGATATAAGTTCACACTTATATACTCGATTTTCACCCTGAAGAATTAATTTTTTCGTTGAATAACATTGTCCATCGTCTTTGCCTTGAAAAAAGGAATCTAAAAACATCTACTTTTTGCTAAATTATTTTGAAATTTTTCGAAAAAATTTTTGTCAAAATGTTTTTGGAAGCAATGTTGAGTGTACATGGAAACTCAACATACACTTATGCATCATTTTTCAAACAATCATAACTAATTTTTGTATTAAGCGTTTCTCAACGTAGTAGAGTGCATTCGATGCGGATTTTTAAGCTGCGTCGATCTGTGTTATCAGATTTGCGCTAGCTTAAAAATGCACCGAGATATCAACTGATATAAGTTCACACTTATATCCTCGATTTTCACCCTGAAAAATTAATTTTTTCGTTGAATAACATTGTCCATCGTCTTTGCCTTGAAAAAAGGAATCTAAAAACATCTACTTTTTGCTAAATTATTTTGAAATTTTTCGAAAAAATTTTTGTCAAAATGTTTTTGGAAGCAATGTTGAGTGTACATGGAAACTCAACATACACTTATGCATCATTTTTCAAACAATCATAACTAATTTTTGTATTAAGCGTTTCTCAACGTAGTAGAGTGCATTCGATGCGGATTTTTAAGCTGCGTCGATCTGTGTTATCAGATTTGCGCTAGCTTAAAAATGCACCGAGATATCAACTGATATAAGTTCACACTTATATCCTCGATTTTCACCCTGAAAAATTAATTTTTTCGTTGAATAACATTGTCCATCGTCTTTGCCTTGAAAAAAGGAATCTAAAAACATCTACTTTTTGCTAAATTATTTTGAAATTTTTCGAAAAAATTTTTGTCAAAATGTTTTTGGAAGCAATGTTGAGTGTAC
This sequence comes from Auanema rhodensis, assembly GCA_964057225.1. Classification (NCBI taxonomy): domain Eukaryota; kingdom Metazoa; phylum Nematoda; class Chromadorea; order Rhabditida; family Rhabditidae; genus Auanema; species Auanema rhodense. Next base: position 2,683,037 of record OZ059895.1, read on the forward strand.
ATGGAAACTCAACATACACTTATGCATCATTTTTCAAACAATCATAACTAATTTTTGTATTAAGCGTTTCTCAACGTAGTAGAGTGCATTCGATGCGGATTTTTAAGCTGCGTCGATCTGTGTTATCAGATTTGCGCTAGCTTAAAAATGCACCGAGATATCAACTGATATAAGTTCACACTTATATCCTCGATTTTCACCCTGAAGAATTAATTGTTTCGTTGAATAACATTGTCCATCGTCTTTGCCTTGAAAAAAGGAATCTAAAAACATCTACTTTTTGCTAAATTATTTTGAAATTTTTCGAAAAAATTTTTGTCAAAATGTTTTTGGAAGCAATGTTGAGTGTACATGGAAACTCAACATACACTTATGCATCATTTTTCAAACAATCATAACTAATTTTTGTATTAAGCGTTTCTCAACGTAGTAGAGTGCATTCGATGCGGATTTTTAAGCTGCGTCGATCTGTGTTATCAGATTTGCGCTAGCTTAAAAATGCACCGAGATATCAACTGATATAAGTTCACACTTATATCCTCGATTTTCACCCTGAAGAATCAATTTTTTCGTTGAATAACATTGTCCACCGTCTTCGCCTTGAAAAAAGGAATCTAAAAACATCTACTTTTTGCTAAATTATTTTGAAATGTTTCGAAAAAATTTTTGTCAAAATGTTTTTGGAAGCAATGTTGAGTTTACATGGAAACTCAACATACACTTATGCATCATTTTTCAAACAATCATAACTAATTTTTGTATTAAGCGTTTCTCAACGTAGTAGAGTGCATTCGATGCGGATTTTTAAGCTGCGTCGATCTGTGTTATCAGATTTGCGCTAGCTTAAAAATGCACCGAGATATCAACTGATATAAGTTCACACTTATATCCTCGATTTTCACCCTGAAGAATTAATTTTTTCGTTGAATAACATTGTCCACCGTCTTCGCCTTGAAAAAAGGAATCTAAAAACATCTACTTTTTGCTAAATTATTTTGAAATGTTTCGAAAAAATTTTTGTCAAAATGTTTTTGGAAGCAATGTTGAGTTTACATGGAAACTCAACATACACTAATGCATCATTTTTCAAACGATCATAACTAATTTTTGTATTAAGCGTTTCTCAATGTAGTATAGTGCATTCGATGCGGATTTTTAAGCTGCGTCGATTTGTGTTATCAGATTTGCGCTAGCTGAAAAATGCACCGAGATATCAACTGATATAAGTTCACACTTATATCCTCGATTTTCACCCTGAAGAATTAATTTTTTCGTTGAATAACATTGTCCATCGTCTTTGCCTTGAAAAAAGGAATCTAAAAACATCTACTTTTTGCTAAATTATTTTGAAATTTTTCGAAAAAATTTTTGTCAAAATGTTTTTGGAAGCAATGTTGAGTGTACATGGAAACTCAACATACACTTATGCATCATTTTTCAAACAATCATAACTAATTTTTGTATTATGCGTTTCTCAACGTAGTAGAGTGCATTCGATGCGGATTTTTAAGCTGCGTCGATTTGTGTTATCAGATTTGCGCTAGCTTAAAAATGCACCGAGATATCAACTGATATAAGTTCACACTTATATCCTCGATTTTCACCCTGAAGAATTAATTTTTTCGTTGAATAACATTGTCCATCGTCTTTGCCTTGAAAAAAGGAATCTAAAAACATCTACTTTTTGCTAAATTATTTTGAAATTTTTCGAAAAAATTTTTGTCAAAATGTTTTTGGAAGCAATGTTGAGTGTACATGGAAACTCAACTTACACTTATGCATCATTTTTCAAACAATCATAACTAATTTTTGTATTAAGCGTTTCTCAACGTAGTAGAGTGCATTCGATGCGGATTTTTAAGCTGCGTCGATCTGTGTTATCAGATTTGCGCTAGCTTAAAAATGCACCGAGATATCAACTGATATAAGTTCACACTTATATCCTCGATTTTCACCCTGAAGAATTAATTGTTTCGTTGAATAACATTGTCCATCGTCTTTGCCTTGAAAAAAGGAATCTAAAAACATCTACTTTTTGCTAAATTATTTTGAAATTTTTCGAAAAAATTTTTGTCAAAATGTTTTTGGAAGCAATGTTGAGTTTACATGGAAACTCAACATACACTTATGCATCATTTTTCAAACAATCATAACTAATTTTTGTATTAAGCGTTTCTCAATGTAGTATAGTGCATTCGATGCGGATTTTTAAGCTGCGTCGATTTGTGTTATCAGATTTGCGCTAGCTTAAAAATGCACCGAGATATCAACTGATATAAGTTCACACTTATATCCTCGATTTTCACCCTGAAGAATTAATTTTTTCGTTGAATAACATTGTCCATCGTCTTTGCCTTGAAAAAAGGAATCTAAAAACATCTACTTTTTGCTAAATTATTTTGAAATGTTTCGAAAAAATTTTTGTCAAAATGTTTTTGGAAGCAATGTTGAGTTTACATGGAAACTCAACATACACTAATGCATCATTTTTCAAACGATCATAACTAATTTTTGTATTAAGCGTTTCTCAATGTAGTATAGTGCATTCGATGCGGATTTTTAAGCTGCGTCGATTTGTGTTATCAGATTTGCGCTAGCTTAAAAATGCACCGAGATATCAACTGATATAAGTTCACACTTATATCCTCGATTTTCACCCTGAAGAATTAATTTTTTCGTTGAATAACATTGTCCACCGTCTTCGCCTTGAAAAAAGGAATCTAAAAACATCTACTTTTTGCTAAATTATTTTGAAATTTTTCGAAAAAATTTTTGTCAAAATGTTTTTGGAAGCAATGTTGAGTGTACATGGAAACTCAACATACACTTATGCATCATTTTTCAAACAATCATAACTAATTTTTGTATTAAGCGTTTCTCAACGTAGTAGAGTGCATTCGATGCGGATTTTTAAGCTGCGTCGATCTGTGTTATCAGATTTGCGCTAGCTTAAAAATGCACCGAGATATCAACTGATATAAGTTCACACTTATATCCTCGATTTTCACCCTGAAGAATTGATTTTTTCGTTGAATAACATTGTCCACCGTCTTCGCCTTGAAAAAAGGAATCTAAAAACATCTACTTTTTGCTAAATTATTTTGAAATGTTTCGAAAAAATTTTTGTCAAAATGTTTTTGGAAGCAATGTTGAGTTTACATGGAAACTCAACATACACTAATGCATCATTTTTCAAACGATCATAACTAATTTTTGTATTAAGCGTTTCTCAATGTAGTATAGTGCATTCGATGCGGATTTTTAAGCTGCGTCGATTTGTGTTATCAGATTTGCGCTAGCTTAAAAATGCACCGAGATATCAACTGATATAAGTTTACACTTATATCCTCGATTTTCACCCTGAAGAATTAATTTTTTCGTTGAATAACATTGTCCACCGTCTTCGCCTTGAAAAAAGGAATCTAAAAACATCTACTTTTTGCTAAATTATTTTGAAATTTTTCGAAAAAATTTTTGTCAAAATGTTTTTGGAAGCAATGTTGAGTTTACATTGAAACTCAACATACACTAATGCATCATTTTTCAAACGATCATAACTAATTTTTGTATTAAGCGTTTCTCAATGTAGTATAGTGCATTCGATGCGGATTTTTAAGCTGCGTCGATTTGTGTTATCAGATTTGCGCTAGCTTAAAAATGCACCGAGATATCAACTGATATAAGTTCACACTTATATCCTCGATTTTCACCCTGAAGAATTAATTTTTTCGTTGAATAACATTGTCCATCGTCTTTGCCTTGAAAAAAGGAATCTAAAAACATCTACTTTTTGCTAAATTATTTTGAAATTTTTCGAAAAAATTTTTGTCAAAATGTTTTTGGAAGCAATGTTGAGTGTACATGGAAACTCAACATACACTTATGCATCATTTTTCAAACAATCATAACTAATTTTTGTATTAAGCGTTTCTCAACGTAGTAGAGTGCATTCGATGCGGATTTTTAAGCTGCGTCGATCTGTGTTATCAGATTTGCGCTAGCTTAAAAATGCACCGAGATATCAACTGATATAAGTTCACACTTATATCCTCGATTTTCACCCTGAATAATTAATTTTTTCGTTGAATAACATTGTCCACCGTCTTCGCCTTGAAAAAAGGAATCTAAAAACATCTACTTTTTGCTAAATTATTTTGAAATTTTTCGAAAAAATTTTTGTCAAAATGTTTTTGGAAGCAATGTTGAGTGTACATGGAAACTCAACATACACTAATGCATCATTTTTCAAACGATCATAACTAATTTTTGTATTGAGCGTTTCTCAATGTAGTATAGTGCATCCGATGCGGATTTTTAAGCTGCGTCGATTTGTGTTATCAGATTTGCGTTAGCTTAAAAATGCACCGAGATATCAACTGATATAAGTTCACACTTATATCCTTGATTTTCACCCTGAAGAATTAATTTTTTCGTTGAATAACATTGTCCATCGTCTTCGCCTTGAAAAAAATAATCTAAAAACATCTACTTTTTGCTAAATTATTTTGAAATTTTTCGAAAAAATTTTTGTCAAAATGTTTTTGGAAGCAATGTTGAGTGTACATGGAAACTCAACATACACTAATGCATCATTTTTCAAACGATCATAACTAATTTTTGTATTAAGCGTTTCTCAATGTAGTATAGTGCATTCGATGCGGATTTTTAAGCTGCGTCGATTTGTGTTATCAGATTTGCGCTAGCTTAAAAATGCACCGAGATATCAAGTGATATAAGTTCACACTTATATCCTCGATTTTCACCCTGAAGAATTAATTTTTTCGTTGAATAACATTGTCCATCGTCTTCGCCTTGAAAAAAGAAATCTGAAAACATCTACTTTTTGCTAAATTATTTTGAAATTTTTCGAAAAAATTTTTGTCAAAATGTTTTTGGAAGCAATGTTGAGTGTACATGGAAACTCAACATACACTAATGCATCATTTTTCAAACGATCATAACTAATTTTTGTATTAAGCGTTTCTCAATGTAGTATAGTGCATTCGATGCGGATTTTTAAGCTGCGTCGATTTGTGTTATCAGATTTGCGCTAGCTTAAAAATGCACCGAGATATCAAGTGATATAAGTTCACACTTATATCCTCGATTTTCACCCTGAAGAATTAATTTTTTCGTTGAATAACATTGTCCATCGTCTTCGCCTTGAAAAAAGAAATCTGAAAACATCTACTTTTTGCTAAATTATTTTCAAATTTTTCGAAAAAATTTTTGTCAAAATGTTTTTGGAAGCAATGTTGAGTTTACATTGAAACTCAACATACACTAATGCATCATTTTTCAAACGATCATAACTAATTTTTGTATTAAGCGTTTCTCAATGTAGTATAGTGCATTCGATGCGGATTTTTAAGCTGCGTCGATTTGTGTTATCAGATTTGCGCTAGCTTAAAAATGCACCGAGATATCAACTGATATAAGTTCACACTTATATCCTCGATTTTCACCCTGAAGAATTAATTTTTTCGTTGAATAACATTGTCCATCGTCTTTGCCTTGAAAAAAGGAATCTAAAAACATCTACTTTTTGCTAAATTATTTTGAAATTTTTCGAAAAAATTTTTGTCAAAATGTTTTTGGAAGCAATGTTGAGTGTACATGGAAACTCAACATACACTTATGCATCATTTTTCAAACAATCATAACTAATTTTTGTATTAAGCGTTTCTCAACGTAGTAGAGTGCATTCGATGCGGATTTTTAAGCTGCGTCGATCTGTGTTATCAGATTTGCGCTAGCTTAAAAATGCACCGAGATATCAACTGATATAAGTTCACACTTATATCCTCGATTTTCACCCTGAAGAATTAATTTTTTCGTTGAATAACATTGTCCACCGTCTTCGCCTTGAAAAAAGGAATCTAAAAACATCTACTTTTTGCTAAATTATTTTGAAATTTTTCGAAAAAATTTTTGTCAAAATGTTTTTGGAAGCAATGTTGAGTGTACATGGAAACTCAACATACACTAATGCATCATTTTTCAAACGATCATAACTAATTTTTGTATTGAGCGTTTCTCAATGTAGTATAGTGCATCCGATGCGGATTTTTAAGCTGCGTCGATTTGTGTTATCAGATTTGCGTTAGCTTAAAAATGCACCGAGATATCAACTGATATAAGTTCACACTTATATCCTTGATTTTCACCCTGAAGAATTAATTTTTTCGTTGAATAACATTGTCCATCGTCTTCGCCTTGAAAAAAATAATCTAAAAACATCTACTTTTTGCTAAATTATTTTGAAATTTTTCGAAAAAATTTTTGTCAAAATGTTTTTGGAAGCAATGTTGAGTGTACATGGAAACTCAACATACACTAATGCATCATTTTTCAAACGATCATAACTAATTTTTGTATTAAGCGTTTCTCAATGTAGTATAGTGCATTCGATGCGGATTTTTAAGCTGCGTCGATTTGTGTTATCAGATTTGCGCTAGCTTAAAAATGCACCGAGATATCAAGTGATATAAGTTCACACTTATATCCTCGATTTTCACCCTGAAGAATTAATTTTTTCGTTGAATAACATTGTCCATCGTCTTCGCCTTGAAAAAAGAAATCTGAAAACATCTACTTTTTGCTAAATTATTTTGAAATTTTTCGAAAAAATTTTTGTCAAAATGTTTTTGGAAGCAATGTTGAGTGTACATGGAAACTCAACATACACTAATGCATCATTTTTCAAACGATCATAACTAATTTTTGTATTAAGCGTTTCTCAATGTAGTATAGTGCATTCGATGCGGATTTTTAAGCTGCGTCGATTTGTGTTATCAGATTTGCGCTAGCTTAAAAATGCACCGAGATATCAAGTGATATAAGTTCACACTTATATCCTCGATTTTCACCCTGAAGAATTAATTTTTTCGTTGAATAACATTGTCCATCGTCTTCGCCTTGAAAAAAGAAATCTGAAAACATCTACTTTTTGCTAAATTATTTTGAAATTTTTCGAAAAAATTTTTGTCAAAATGTTTTTGGAAGCAATGTTGAGTGTACATGGAAACTCAACATACACTAATGCATCATTTTTCAAACGATCATAACTAATTTTTGTATTAAGCGTTTCTCAATGTAGTATAGTGCATTCGATGCGGATTTTTAAGCTGCGTCGATTTGTGTTATCAGATTTGCGCTAGCTTAAAAATGCACCGAGATATCAAGTGATATAAGTTCACACTTATATCCTCGATTTTCACCCTGAAGAATTAATTTTTTCGTTGAATAACATTGTCCATCGTCTTCGCCTTGAAAAAAGAAATCTGAAAACATCTACTTTTTGCTAAATTATTTTGAAATTTTTCGAAAAAATTTTTGTCAAAATGTTTTTGGAAGCAATGTTGAGTGTACATGGAAACTCAACATACACTAATGCATCATTTTTCAAACGATCATAACTAATTTTTGTATTAAGCGTTTCTCAATGTAGTATAGTGCATTCGATGCGGATTTTTAAGCTGCGTCGATTTGTGTTATCAGATTTGCGCTAGCTTAAAAATGCACCGAGATATCAACTGATATAAGTTCACACTTATATCCTCGATTTTCACCCTGAAGAATTAATTTTTTCGTTGAATAACATTGTCCACCGTCTTCGCCTTGAAAAAAGGAATCTAAAAACATCTACTTTTTGCTAAATTATTTTGAAATTTTTCGAAAAAATTTTTGTCAAAATGTTTTTGGAAGCAATGTTGAGTGTACATGGAAACTCAACATACACTAATGCATCATTTTTCAAACAATCATAACTAATTTTTGTATTAAGCGTTTCTCAATGTAGTATATTGCATCCGATGCGGATTTTTAAGCTGCGTCGATCTGTGTTATCAGATTTGCGCTAGCTTAAAAATGCACCGAGATATCAACTGATATAAGTTCACACTTATATCCTCGATTTTCACCCTGAAGAATTAATTTTTTCGTTGAATAACATTGTCCATCGTCTTCGCCTTGAAAAAAGGAATCTGAAAACATCTACTTTTTGCTAAATTATTCTGAAATTTTTCGAAAAAATTTTTGTCAAAATGTTTTTGGAAGCAATGTTGAGTGTACATGGAAACTCAACATACACTAATGCATCATTTTTCAAACGATCATAACTAATTTTTGTATTAAGCGTTTCTCAATGTAGTATAGTGCATTCGATGCGGATTTTTAAGCTGCGTCGATTTGTGTTATCAGATTTGCGCTAGCTTAAAAATGCACCGAGATATCAACTGATATAAGTTCACACTTATATCCTCGATTTTCACCCTGAAGAATTAATTTTTTCGTTGAATAACATTGTCCACCGTCTTCGCCTTGAAAAAAGGAATCTAAAAACATCTACTTTTTGCTAAATTATTCTGAAATTTTTCGAAAAAATTTTTGTCAAAATGTTTTTGGAAGCAATGTTGAGTGTGCATGGAAACTCAACATACACTAATGCATCATTTTTCAAACGATCATAACTAATTTTTGTATTAAGCGTTTCTCAATGTAGTATAGTGCATTCGATGCGGATTTTTAAGCTGCGTCGATTTGTGTTATCAGATTTGCGCTAGCTTAAAAATGCACCGAGATATCAACTGATATAAGTTCACACTTATATCCTCGATTTTCACCCTGAAGAATTAATTTTTTCGTTGAATAACATTGTCCACCGTCTTCGCCTTGAAAAAAGGAATCTAAAAACATCTACTTTTTGCTAAATTATTCTGAAATTTTTCGAAAACATTTTTGTCAAAATGTTTTTGGAAGCAATGTTGAGTGTACATGGAAACTCAACATACACTAATGCATCATTTTTCAAACAATCATAACTAATTTTTGTATTGAGCGTTTCTCAATGTAGTATATTGCATCCGATGCGGATTTTGAAGCTGCGTCGATCTGTGTTATCAGATTTGCGCTAGCTTAAAAATGCACCGAGATATGAACTGATATAAGTTCACACTTATATCCTCGATTTTCACCCTGAAGAATTAATTTTTTCGTTGAATAACATTGTCCATCGTCTTCGCCTTGAAAAAAGGAATCTGAAAACATCTACTTTTTGCTAAATTATTTTGAAATTTTTCGAAAAAATTTTTGTCAAAATGTTTTTGGAAGCAATGTTGAGTGTACATGGAAACTCAACATACACTAATGCATCATTTTTCAAACAATCATAACTAATTTTTGTATTAAGCGTTTCTCAATGTAGTATAGTGCATCCGATGCGGATTTTTAAGCTGCGTCGATCTGTGTTATCAGATTTGCGCTAGCTTAAAAATGCACCGAGATATGAACTGATATAAGTTCACACTTATATCCTCGATTTTCACCCTGAAGAATTAATTTTTTCGTTGAATAACATTGTCCACCGTCTTCGCCTTGAAAAAAGGAATCTAAAAACATCTACTTTTTGCTAAATTATTCTGAAATTTTTCGAAAACATTTTTGTCAAAATGTTTTTGGAAGCAATGTTGAGTGTACATGGAAACTCAACATACACTAATGCATCATTTTTCAAACAATCATAACTAATTTTTGTATTGAGCGTTTCTCAATGTAGTATATTGCATCCGATGCGGATTTTGAAGCTGCGTCGATCTGTGTTATCAGATTTGCGCTAGCTTAAAAATGCACCGAGATATGAACTGATATAAGTTCACACTTATATCCTCGATTTTCACCCTGAAGAATTAATTTTTTCGTTGAATAACATTGTCCATCGTCTTCGCCTTGAAAAAAGGAATCTGAAAACATCTACTTTTTGCTAAATTATTTTGAAATTTTTCGAAAAAATTTTTGTCAAAATGTTTTTGGAAACAATGTTGAGTGTACATGGAAACTCAACATACACTAATGCATCATTTTTCAAACAATCATAACTAATTTTTGTATTAAGCGTTTCTCAATGTAGTATAGTGCATCCGATGCGGATTTTTAAGCTGCGTCGATCTGTGTTATCAGATTTGCGCTAGCTTAAAAATGCACCGAGATATGAACTGATATAAGTTCACACTTATATCCTCGATTTTCACCCTGAAGAATTAATTTTTTCGTTGAATAACATTGTCCATCGTCTTCGCCTTGAAAAAAGGAATCTAAAAACATCTACTTTTTGCTAAATTATTCTGAAATTTTTCGAAAAAATTTTTGTCAAAATGTTTTTGGAAGCAATGTTGAGTGTGCATGGAAACTCAACATACACTAATGCATCATTTTTCAAACGATCATAACTAATTTTTGTATTAAGCGTTTCTCAATGTAGTATAGTGCATTCGATGCGGATTTTTAAGCTGCGTCGATCTGTGTTATCAGATTTGCGCTAGCTTAAAAATGCACCGAGATATGAACTGATATAAGTTCACACTTATATCCTCGATTTTCACCCTGAAGATTTAATTTTTTCGTTGAATAACATTGTCCATCGTCTTCGCCTTGAAAAAAGAAATCTGAAAACATCTACTTTTTGCTAAATTATTTTGAAATTTTTCGAAAAAATTTTTGTCAAAATGTTTTTGGAAGCAATGTTGAGTGTACATGGAAACTCAACATACACTAATGCATCATTTTTCAAACAATCATAACTAATTTTTGTATTAAGCGTTTCTCAATGTAGTATAGTGCATCCGATGCGGATTTTTAAGCTGCGTCGATCTGTGTTATCAGATTTGCGCTAGCTTAAAAATGCACCGAGATATGAACTGATATAAGTTCACACTTATATCCTCGATTTTCACCCTGAAGAATTAATTTTTTCGTTGAATAACATTGTCCATCGTCTTCGCCTTGAAAAAAGGAATCTGAAAACATCTACTTTTTGCTAAATTATTTTGAAATTTTTCGAAAAAATTTTTGTCAAAATGTTTTTGGAAGCAATGTTGAGTGTACATGGAAACTCAACATACACTAATGCATCATTTTTCAAACGATCATAACTAATTTTTGTATTAAGCGTTTCTCAATGTAGTATAGTGCATTCGATGCGGATTTTTAAGCTGCGTCGATTTGTGTTATCAGATTTGCGCTAGCTTAAAAATGCACCGAGATATCAACTGATATAAGTTCACACTTATATCCTCGATTTTCACCCTGAAGAATTAATTTTTTCGTTGAATAACATTGTCCATCGTCTTTGCCTTGAAAAAAGGAATCTAAAAACATCTACTTTTTGCTAAATTATTTTGAAATTTTTCGAAAAAATTTTTGTCAAAATGTTTTTGGAAGCAATGTTGAGTGTACATGGAAACTCAACATACACTTATGCATCATGTTTCAAACAATCATAACTAATTTTTGTATTAAGCGTTTCTCAACGTAGTAGAGTGCATTCGATGCGGATTTTTAAGCTGCGTCGATCTGTGTTATCAAATTTGCGCTAGCTTAAAAATGCACCGAGATATCAACTGATATAAGTTCACACTTATATCCTCGATTTTCACCCTGAAGAATTAATTGTTTCATTGAATAACATTGTCCATCGTCTTTGCCTTGAAAAAAGGAATCTAAAAACATCTACTTTTTGCTAAATTATTTTGAAATTTTTCGAAAAAATTTTTGTCAAAATGTTTTTGGAAGCAATGTTGAGTGTACATGGAAACTCAACATACACTTATGCATCATTTTTCAAACAATCATAACTAATTTTTGTATTAAGCGTTTCTCAATGTAGTATAGTGCATTCGATGCGGATTGTTAAGCTGCGTCGATCTGTGTTATCAGATTTGCGCTAGCTTAAAAATGCACCGAGATATCAACTGATATAAGTTCACACTTATATCCTCGATTTTCACCCTGAAGAATTAATTTTTTCGTTGAATAACATCGTCCATCGTCTTTGCCTTGAAAAATGGAATCTAAAAACATCTACTTTTTGCTAAATTATTCAGAAATTTTTCGAAAAAATTTTTGTCAAAATGTTTTTGGAAGCAATGTTGAGTGTACATGGAAACTCAACATACACTAATGCATCATTTTTCAAACGATCATAACTAATTTTTGTATTGAGCGTTTCTCAATGTAGTATAGTGCATTCGATGCGGATTTTTAAGCTGCGTCGATCTGTGTTATCAGATTTGCGCTGGCTTAAAAATGCACCGAGATATCAACTGATATAAGTTCACACTTATATCCTCGATTTTCACCCTGAAGAATTAATTTTTTCGTTGAATAACATTGTCCATCGTCTTTGCCTTGAAAAATGGAATCTAAAAACATCTACTTTTTGCTAAATTATTCAGAAATTTTTCGAAAAAATTTTTGTCAAAATGTTTTTGGAAGCAATGTTGAGTGTACATGGAAACTCAACATACACTAATGCATCATTTTTCAAACGATCATAACTAATTTTGGTATTGAGCGTTTCTCAATGTAGTATAGTGCATTCGATGCGGATTTTTAAGCTGCGTCGATCTGTGTTATCAGATTTGCGCTGGCTTAAAAATGCACCGAGATATCAACTGATATAAGTTCACACTTATATCCTCGATTTTCACCCTGAAGAATTAATTTTTTCGTTGAATAACAATGTCCATCGTCTTTGCCTTGAAAAAAGGAATCTAAAAACATCTACGTTTTGCTAAATTATCTTGAAATTTTTCGAAAAAATTTTTGTCAAAATGTTTTTGGAAGCAATGTTGAGTGTACATGGAAACTCAACATACACTAATGCATCATTTTTCAAACGATCATAACTAATTTTTGTATTGAGCGTTTCTCAATGTAGTATAGTGCATTCGATGCGGATTTTTAAGCTGCGTCGATCTGTGTTATCAGATTTGCGCTGGCTTAAAAATGCACCGAGATATCAACTGATATAAGTTCACACTTATATCCTCGATTTTCACCCTGAAGAATTAATTTTTTCGTTGAATAACAATGTCCATCGTCTTTGCCTTGAAAAAAGGAATCTAAAAACATCTACGTTTTGCTAAATTATCTTGAAATTTTTCGAAAAAATTTTTGTCAAAATGTTTTTGGAAGCAATGTTGAGTGTACATGGAAACTCAACATACACTAATGCATCATTTTTCAAACGATCATAACTAATTTTTGTATTGAGCGTTTCTCAATGTAGTATAGTGCATTCGATGCGGATTTTTAAGCTGCGTCGATTTGTGTTATCAGATTTGCGTTAGCTTAAAAATGCACCGAGATATCAACTGATATAAGTTCACACTTATATCCTTGATTTTCACCCTGAAGAATTAATTTTTTCGTTGAATAACATTGTCCATCGTCTTCGCCTTGAAAAAAGAATCTAAAAACATCTACTTTTTGCTAAATTATTTTGAAATTTTTCGAAAAAATTTTTGTCAAAATGTTTTTGGAAGCAATGTTGAGTGTACATGGAAACTCAACATACACTAATGCATCATTTTTCAAACGATCATAACTAATTTTTGTATTGAGCGTTTCTCAATGTAGTATAGTGCATTCGATGCGGATTTTTAAGCTGCGTCGATCTGTGTTATCAGATTTGCGCTAGCTTAAAAATGCACCGAGATATCAACTGATATAAGTTCAGACTTATATCCTCGATTTTCACCCTGAAGAATTAATTTTTTCGTTGAATAACATTGTCCATCGTCTTCGCCTTGAAAAAAGGAATCTGAAAACATCTACTTTTTGCTAAATTATTTTGAAATTTTTCGAAAAAATTTTTGTCAAAATGTTTTTGGAAGCAATGTTGAGTGTACATGGAAACTCAACATACACTAATGCATCATTTTTCAAACGATCATAACTAATTTTTGTATTAAGCGTTTCTCAATGTAGTATAGTGCATTCGATGCGGATTTTTAAGCTGCGTCGATTTGTGTTATCAGATTTGCGCTAGCTTAAAAATGCACCGAGATATCAACTGATATAAGTTCACACTTATATCCTCGATTTTCACCCTGAAAAATTAATTTTTTCGTTGAATAACATTGTCCATCGTCTTCGCCTTGAAAAAAAGAATCTAAAAACATCTACTTTTTGCTAAATTATTTTGAAATTTTTCGAAAAAATTTTTGTCAAAATGTTTTTGGAAGCAATGTTGAGTGTACATGGAAACTCAACATACACTAATGCATCATTTTTCAAACGATCATAACTAATTTTTGTATTAAGCGTTTCTCAATGTAGTATAGTGCATTCGATGCGGATTTTTAAGCTGCGTCGATTTGTGTATTCAGATTTGCGCTAGCTTAAAAATGCACCGAGATATCAACTGATATAAGTTCACACTTATATCCTCGATTTTCACCCTGAAGAATTAATTTTTTCGTTGAATAACATTGTCCACCGTCTTTGCCTTGAAAAAAGGAATCTAAAAACATCTACTTTTTGCTAAATTATTCTGAAATTTTTCGAAAAAATTTTTGTCAAAATGTTTTTGGAAGCAATGTTGAGTGTACATGGAAACTCAACATACACTAATGCATCATTTTTCAAACGATCATAACTAATTTTTGTATTGAGCGTTTCTCAATGTAGTATAGTGCATTCGATGCGGATTTTTAAGCTGCGTCGATCTGTGTTATCAGATTTGCGCTAGCTTGAAAATGCACCGAGATATCAACTGATATAAGTTCACACTTATATCCTCGATTTTCACCCTGAAGAATTAATTTTTTCGTTGAATAACATTGTCCATCGTCTTTGCCTTGAAATAAGGAATCTAAAAACATCTACTTTTTGCTAAATTATCTTGAAATTTTTCGAAAAAATTTTTGTCAAAATGTTTTTGGAAGCAATGTTGAGTGTACATGGAAACTCAACATACACTAATGCATCATTTTTCAAACGATCATAACTAATTTTTGTATTAAGCGTTTCTCAATGTAGTATAGTGCATTCGATGCGGATTTTTAAGCTGCGTCGATCTGTGTTATCAGATTTGCGCTAGCTCGAAAATGCACCGAGATACCAACTGATATAAGTTCACACTTATATCCTCGATTTTCACCCTGAAGAATTAATTTTTTCGTTGAATAACATTGTCCATCGTCTTTGCCTTGAAAAAAGGAATCTAAAAACATCTACTTTTTGCTAAATTATCTTGAAATTTTTCGAAAAAATTTTTGTCAAAATGTTTTTGGAAGCAATGTTGAGTGTACATGGAAACTCAACATACACTAATGCATCATTTTTCAAACGATCATAACTAATTTTTGTATTAAGCGTTTCTCAATGTAGTATAGTGCATTCGATGCGGATTTTTAAGCTGCGTCGATTTGTGTTATCAGATTTGCGCTAGCTTAAAAATGCACCGAGATATCAACTGATATAAGTTCACACTTATATCCTCGATTTTCACCCTGAAGAATTAATTTTTTCGTTAAATAACATTGTCCACCGTCTTCGCCTTGAAAAAAGGAATCTAAAAACATCTACTTTTTGCTAAATTATTCTGAAATTTTTCGAAAAAATTTTTGTCAAAATGTTTTTGGAAGCAATGTTGAGTGTACATGGAAACTCAACATACACTAATGCATCATTTTTCAAACGATCATAACTAATTTTTGTATTGAGCGTTTCTCAATGTAGTATAGTGCATTCGATGCGGATTTTTAAGCTGCGTCGATCTGTGTTATCAGATTTGCGCTAGCTTGAAAATGCACCGAGATATCAACTGATATAAGTTCACACTTATATCCTCGATTTTCACCCTGAAGAATTAATTTTTTCGTTGAATAACATTGTCCATCGTCTTTGCCTTGAAATAAGGAATCTAAAAACATCTACTTTTTGCTAAATTATCTTGAAATTTTTCGAAAAAATTTTTGTCAAAATGTTTTTGGAAGCAATGTTGAGTGTACATGGAAACTCAACATACACTAATGCATCATTTTTCAAACGATCATAACTAATTTTTGTAATAAGCGTTTCTCAATGTAGTATAGTGCATTCGATGCGGATTTTTAAGCTGCGTCGATCTGTGTTATCAGATTTGCGCTAGCTCGAAAATGCACCGAGATATCAACTGATATAAGTTCACACTTATATCCTCGATTTTCACCCTGAAGAATTAATTTTTTCGTTGAATAACATTGTCCATCGTCTTTGCCTTGAAAAAAGGAATCTAAAAACATCTACTTTTTGCAAAATTATCTTGAAATTTTTCGAAAAAATTTTTGTCAAAATGTTTTTGGAAGCAATGTTGAGTGTACATGGAAACTCAACATACACTAATGCATCATTTTTCAAACGATCATAACTAATTTTTGTATTAAGCGTTTCTCAATGTAGTAAAGTGCATTCGATGCGGATTTTTAAGCTGCGTCGATCTGTGTTATCAGATTTGCGCTAGCTTAAAAATGCACCGAGATATCAACTGATATAAGTTCACACTTATATCCTCGATTTTCACCCTGAAGAATTAATTTTTTCGTTGAATAACATTGTCCATCGTCTTTGCCTTGGAAAAAGGAATCTAAAAACGTCTACTTTTCGCTAATTTATTTTGAAATTTTTCGAGAAAATTTTTGTCAAAATGTTTTTGGAAGCAATGTTGAGTGTACATGGAAACTCAACATACACTAATGCATCATTTTTCAAACAATCATAACTAATTTTTGTATTAAGCGTTTCTCAATGTAGTATAGTGCATTCGATGCGGATTGTTAAGCTGCGTCGATCTGTGTTATCAGATTTGCGCTAGCTTAAAAATGCACCGAGATATCAACTGATATAAGTTCACACTTATATCCTCGATTTTCACCCTGAAGAATTAATTTTTTCGTTGAATAACATTGTCCATCGTCTTTGCCTTGAAAAAAGGAATCTAAAAACATCTACTTTTTGCTAAATTATCTTGAAATTTTTCGAAAAAATTTTTGTCAAAATGTTTTTGGAAGCAATGTTGAGTGTACATGGAAACTCAACATACACTAATGCATCATTTTTCAAACAATCATAACTAATTTTTGTATTAAGCGTTTCTCAATGTAGTATAGTGCATTCGATGCGGATTTTTAAGCTGCGTCGATCTGTGTTATCAGATTTGCGCTAGCTCGAAAATGCACCGAGATATCAACTGATATAAGTTCACACTTATATCCTCGATTTTCACCCTGAAGAATTAATTTTTTCGTTGAATAACATTGTCCATCGTCTTTGCCTTGAAAAAAGGAATCTAAAAACATCTACTTTTTGCTAAATTATCTTGAAATTTTTCGAAAAAATTTTTGTCAAAATGTTTTTGGAAGCAATGTTGAGTGTACATGGAAACTCAACATACACTAATGCATCATTTTTCAAACGATCATAACTAATTTTTGTATTAAGCGTTTCTCAATGTAGTAAAGTGCATTCGATGCGGATTTTTAAGCTGCGTCGATCTGTGTTATCAGATTTGCGCTAGCTTAAAAATGCACCGAGATATCAACTGATATAAGTTCACACTTATATCCTCGATTTTCACCCTGAAGAATTAATTTTTTCGTTGAATAACATTGTCCATCGTCTTTGCCTTGGAAAAAGGAATCTAAAAACATCTACTTTTCGCTAATTTATTTTGAAATTTTTCGAGAAAATTTTTGTCAAAATGTTTTTGGAAGCAATGTTGAGTGTACATGGAAACTCAACATACACTAATGCATCATTTTTCAAACAATCATAACTAATTTTTGTATTAAGCGTTTCTCAATGTAGTATAGTGCATTCGATGCGGATTGTTAAGCTGCGTCGATCTGTGTTATCAGATTTGCGCTAGCTTAAAAATGCACCGAGATATCAACTGATATAAGTTCACACTTATATCCTCGATTTTCACCCTGAAGAATTAATTTTTTCGTTGAATAACATTGTCCATCGTCTTTGCCTTGGAAAAAGGAATCTAAAAACATCTACTTTTTGCTAAATTATCTTGAAATTTTTCGAAAAAATTTTTGTCAAAATGTTTTTGGAAGCAATGTTGAGTGTACATGGAAACTCAACATACACTAATGCATCATTTTTCAAACGATCATAACTAATTTTTGTATTAAGCGTTTCTCAATGTAGTATAGTGCATTCGATGCGGATTTTTAAGCTGCGTCGATTTGTGTTATCAGATTTGCGCTAGCTTAAAAATGCACCGAGATATCAAGTGATATAAGTTCACACTTATATCCTCGATTTTCACCCTGAAGAATTAATTTTTTCGTTGAATAACATTGTCCATCGTCTTCGCCTTGAAAAAAGGAATCTGAAAACATCTACTTTTTGCTAAATTATTTTGAAATTTTTCGAAAAAATTTTTGTCAAAATGTTTTTGGAAGCAATTTTGAGTGTACATGGAAACTCAACATACACTAATGCATCATTTTTCAAACAATCATAACTAATTATTGTATTAAGCGTTTCTCAATGTAGTATAGTGCATCCGATGCGGATTTTTAAGCTGCGTCGATCTGTGTTATCAGATTTGCGCTAGCTTAAAAATGCACCGAGATATCAACTGATATAAGTTCACACTTATATCCTCGATTTTCACCCTGAAGAATTATTTTTTTCGTTGAATAACATTGTCCATCGTATTTGCCTTGAAAAAAGGAATTTAAAAACATTTACTTTTTGCCAAATTATTTTGAAATGTTTCGAAAAAATTTTTGTCAAAATGTTTTTGGAAGCAATGTTGAGTGTACATGGAAACTCAACATACACTTATGCATCATTTTTCAAACAATCATAACTAATTTTTGTATTAAGCGTTTCTCAATGTAGTATAGTGCATTCGATGCGGATTTTTGAGCTGCGTCGATCTGTGTTATCAGATTTGCGCTTGCTTAAAAATGCACCGAGATATCAACTGATATAAGTTCACACTTATATCCTCGATTTTCACCCTGAAGAATTAATTTTTTCGTTGAATAACATTGTCCATCGTCTTCGCCTTGAAAAAAGGAATCTAAAAACATCTACTATTTGCTAAATTATTTTGAAATTTTTCGAAAAAATTTTTGTCAAAATGTTTTTGGAAGCAATGTTGAGTGTACATGGAAACTCAACATACACTAATGCATCATTTTTCAAACAATCATAATTAATTTTTGTATTAAGCGTTTCTCAATGTAGTATAGTGCATCCGATGCGGATTTTTAAGCTGCGTCGATCTGTGTTATCAGATTTGCGCTAGCTTAAAAATGCACCGAGATATCAACTGATATAAGTTCACACTTATATCCTCGATTTTCACCCTGAAGAATTAATTTTTTCGTTGAATAACATTGTCCATCGTCTTTGCCTTGAAAAAAGGAATCTAAAAACATTTACTTTTTGCCAAATTATTTTGAAATGTTTCGAAAAAATTTTTGTCAAAATGTTTTTGGAAGCAATGTTGAGTGTACATGGAAACTCAACATACACTTATGCATCATTTTTCAAACAATCATAACTAATTTTTGTATTAAGCGTTTCTCAATGAAGTATAGTGCATCCGAAGCGGATTTTTAAGCTGCGTCGATCTGTGTTATCAGATTTGCGCTAGCTTAAAAATGCACCGAGATATCAACTGATATAAGTTCACACTTATATCCTCGATTTTCACCCTGAAGAATTAATTTTTTCGTTGAATAACATTGTCCATCGTCTTTGCCTTGAAAAAAGGAATCTAAAAACATTTACTTTTTGCAAAATTATTTTGAAATTTTTCGAAAAAATTTTTGTCAAAATGTTTTTGGAAGCAATGTTGAGTGTACATGGAAACTCAACATACACTTATGCATCATTTTTCAAACAATCATAACTAATTTTTGTATTAAGCGTTTCTCAATGTAGTATAGTGCATTCGATGCGGATTTTTAAGCTGGGTCGATCTGTGTTATCAGATTTGCGCTAGCTTAAAAATGCACCGAGATATCAACTGATATAAGTTCACACTTATATCCTCGATTTTCACCCTGAAGAATTAATTTTTTCGTTGAATAACACTGTCCATCGTCTTCGCCTTGAAAAAAGGAATCTAAAAACATCTACTTTTTGCTAAATTATTTTGAAATTTTTCGAAAAAATTTTTGTCAAAATGTTTTTGGAAGCAATGTTGAGTGTACATGGAAACTCAACATACACTTATGCATCATTTTTCAAACAATCATAACTAATTTTTGTATTAAGCGTTTCTCAATGTAGTATAGTGCATTCGATGCGGATTGTTAAGCTGCGTCGATCTGTGTTATCAGATTTGCGCTAGCTTAAAAATGCACCGAGATATCAACTGATATAAGTTCACACTTATATCCTCGATTTTCACCCTGAAGAATTAATTTTTTCGTTGAATAACATTGTCCATCGTCTTTGCCTTGAAAAATGGAATCTAAAAACATCTACTTTTTGCTAAATTATTTAGAAATTTTTCGAAAAAATTTTTGTCAAAATGTTTTTGGAAGCAATGTTGAGTGTACATGGAAACTCAACATACACTAATGCATCATTTTTCAAACGATCATAACTAATTTTTGTATTGAGCGTTTCTCAATGTAGTATAGTGCATTCGATGCGGATTTTTAAGCTGCGTCGATCTGTGTTATCAGATTTGCGCTAGCTTAAAAATGCACCGAGATATCAACTGATATAAGTTCACACTTATATCCTCGATTTTCACCCTGAAGAATTAATTTTTTCGTTGAATAACATTGTCCATCGTCTTTGCCTTGAAAAAAGGAATCTAAAAACATCTACTTTTTGCTAAATTATCTTGAAATTTTTCGAAAAAATTTTTGTCAAAATGTTTTTGGAAGCAATGTTGAGTGTACATGGAAACTCAACATACACTTATGCATCATTTTTCAAACAATCATAACTAATTTTTGTATTAAGCGTTTCTCAATGTAGTATAGTGCATTCGATGCGGATTGTTAAGCTGCGTCGATCTGTGTTATCAGATTTGCGCTAGCTTAAAAATGCACCGAGATATCAACTGATATAAGTTCACACTTATATCCTCGATTTTCACCCTGAAGAATTAATTTTTTCGTTGAATAACATTGTCCATCGTCTTTGCCTTGAAAAATGGAATCTAAAAACATCTACTTTTTGCTAAATTATTTAGAAATTTTTCGAAAAAATTTTTGTCAAAATGTTTTTGGAAGCAATGTTGAGTGTACATGGAAACTCAACATACACTAATGCATCATTTTTCAAACGATCATAACTAATTTTTGTATTGAGCGTTTCTCAATGTAGTATAGTGCATTCGATGCGGATTTTTAAGCTGCGTCGATCTGTGTTATCAGATTTGCGCTAGCTTAAAAATGCACCGAGATATCAACTGATATAAGTTCACACTTATATCCTCGATTTTCACCCTGAAGAATTAATTTTTTCGTTGAATAACATTGTCCATCGTCTTTGCCTTGAAAAAAGGAATCTAAAAACATCTACTTTTTGCTAAATTATCTTGAAATTTTTCGAAAAAATTTTTGTCAAAATGTTTTTGGAAGCAATGTTGAGTGTACATGGAAACTCAACATACACTAATGCATCATTTTTCAAACGATCATAACTAATTTTTGTATTAAGCGTTTCTCAATGTAGTATAGTGCATTCGATGCGGATTTTTAAGCTGCGTCGATTTGTGTTATCAAATTTGCGCTAGCTTAAAAATGCACCGAGATATCAAGTGATATAAGTTCACACTTATATCCTCGATTTTCACCCTGAAGAATTAATTTTTTCGTTGAATAACATTGTCCATCGTCTTTGCCTTGAAAAAAGGAATCTAAAAACATCTACTTTTTGCTAAATTATCTTGAAATTTTTCGAAAAAATTTTTGTCAAAATGTTTTTGGAAGCAATGTTGAGTGTACATGGAAACTCAACATACACTAATGCATCATTTTTCAAACGATCATAACTAATTTTTGTATTAAGCGTTTCTCAATGTAGTATAGTGCATTCGATGCGGATTTTTAAGCTGCGTCGATCTGTGTTATCAGATTTGCGCTAGCTTGAAAATGCACCGAGATATCAACTGATATAAGTTCACACTTATATCCTCGATTTTCACCCTGAAGAATTAATTTTTTCGTTGAATAACATTGTCCATCGTCTTTGCCTTGAAAAAAGGAATCTAAAAACATCTACTTTTTGCTAAATTATCTTGAAATTTTTCGAAAAAATTTTTGTCAAAATGTTTTTGGAAGCAATGTTGAGTGTACATGGAAACTCAACATACACTAATGCATCATTTTTCAAACGATCATAACTAATTTTTGTATTAAGCGTTTCTCAATGTAGTAAAGTGCATTCGATGCGGATTTTTAAGCTGCGTCGATCTTTGTTATCAGATTTGCGCTAGCTTAAAAATGCACCGAGATATCAACTGATATAAGTTCACACTTATATCCTCGATTTTCACCCTGAAGAATTAATTTTTTCGTTGAATAACATTGTCCATCGTCTTTGCCTTGGAAAAAGGAATCTAAAAACATCTACTTTTTGCTAATTTATTTTGAAATTTTTCGAGAAAATTTTTGTCAAAATGTTTTTGGAAGCAATGTTGAGTGTACATGGAAACTCAACATACACTAATGCATCATTTTTCAAACAATCATAACTAATTTTTGTATTAAGCGTTTCTCAATGTAGTATAGTGCATTCGATGCGGATTGTTAAGCTGCGTCGATCTGTGTTATCAGATTTGCGCTAGCTTAAAAATGCACCGAGATATCAACTGATATAAGTTCACACTTATATCCTCGATTTTCACCCTGAAAAATTAATTTTTTCGTTGAATAACATTGTCCATCGTCTTTGCCTTGAAAAATAGAATCTAAAAACATCTACTTTTTGCTAAATTATTTAGAAATTTTTCGAAAAAATTTTTGTCAAAATGTTTTTGGAAGCAATGTTGAGTGTACATGGAAACTCAACATACACTAATGCATCATTTTTCAAACAATCATAACTAATTTTTGTATTAAGCGTTTCTCAATGTAGTATAGTGCATTCGATGCGGATTGTTAAGCTGCGTCGATCTGTGTTATCAGATTTGCGCTAGCTTAAAAATGCACCGAGATATCAACTGATATAAGTTCACACTTATATCCTCGATTTTCACCCTGAAAAATTAATTTTTTCGTTGAATAACATTGTCCATCGTCTTTGCCTTGAAAAATAGAATCTAAAAACATCTACTTTTTGCTAAATTATTTAGAAATTTTTCGAAAAAATTTTTGTCAAAATGTTTTTGGAAGCAATGTTGAGTGTACATGGAAACTCAACATACACTAATGCATCATTTTTCAAACGATCATAACTAATTTTTGTATTAAGCGTTTCTCAATGTAGTAAAGTGCATTCGATGCGGATTTTTAAGCTGCGTCGATCTTTGTTATCAGATTTGCGCTAGCTTAAAAATGCACCGAGATATCAACTGATATAAGTTCACACTTATATCCTCGATTTTCACCCTGAAGAATTAATTTTTTCGTTGAATAACATTGTCCATCGTCTTTGCCTTGGAAAAAGGAATCTAAAAACATCTACTTTTTGCTAATTTATTTTGAAATTTTTCGAGAAAATTTTTGTCAAAATGTTTTTGGAAGCAATGTTGAGTGTACATGGAAACTCAACATACACTAATGCATCATTTTTCAAACAATCATAACTAATTTTTGTATTAAGCGTTTCTCAATGTAGTATAGTGCATTCGATGCGGATTGTTAAGCTGCGTCGATCTGTGTTATCAGATTTGCGCTAGCTTAAAAATGCACCGAGATATCAACTGATATAAGTTCACACTTATATCCTCGATTTTCACCCTGAAAAATTAATTTTTTCGTTGAATAACATTGTCCATCGTCTTTGCCTTGAAAAATAGAATCTAAAAACATCTACTTTTTGCTAAATTATTTAGAAATTTTTCGAAAAAATTTTTGTCAAAATGTTTTTGGAAGCAATGTTGAGTGTACATGGAAACTCAACATACACTAATGCATCATTTTTCAAACAATCATAACTAATTTTTGTATTAAGCGTTTCTCAATGTAGTATAGTGCATTCGATGCGGATTGTTAAGCTGCGTCGATCTGTGTTATCAGATTTGCGCTAGCTTAAAAATGCACCGAGATATCAACTGATATAAGTTCACACTTATATCCTCGATTTTCACCCTGAAAAATTAATTTTTTCGTTGAATAACATTGTCCATCGTCTTTGCCTTGAAAAATAGAATCTAAAAACATCTACTTTTTGCTAAATTATTTAGAAATTTTTCGAAAAAATTTTTGTCAAAATGTTTTTGGAAGCAATGTTGAGTGTACATGGAAACTCAACATACACTAATGCATCATTTTTCAAACGATCATAACTAATTTTTGTATTAAGCGTTTCTCAATGTAGTATAGTGCATTCGATGCGGATTTTTAAGCTGCGTCGATCTGTGTTATCAGATTTGCGCTAGCTTAAAAATGCACCGAGATATCAACTGATATAAGTTCACACTTATATCCTCGATTTTCACCCTGAAGAATTAATTTTTTCGTTGAATAACATTGTCCATCGTCTTTGCCTTGGAAAAAGGAATCTAAAAACATCTACTTTTTGCTAATTTATTTTGAAATTTTTCGAGAAAATTTTTGTCAAAATGTTTTTGGAAGCAATGTTGAGTGTACATGGAAACTCAACATACACTAATGCATCATTTTTCAAACAATCATAACTAATTTTTGTATTAAGCGTTTCTCAATGTAGTATAGTGCATTCGATGCGGATTGTTAAGCTGCGTCGATCTGTGTTATCAGATTTGCGCTAGCTTAAAAATGCACCGAGATATCAACTGATATAAGTTCACACTTATATCCTCGATTTTCACCCTGAAAAATTAATTTTTTCGTTGAATAACATTGTCCATCGTCTTTGCCTTGAAAAATAGAATCTAAAAACATCTACTTTTTGCTAAATTATTTAGAAATTTTTCGAAAAAATTTTTGTCAAAATGTTTTTGGAAGCAATGTTGAGTGTACATGGAAACTCAACATACACTAATGCATCATTTTTCAAACAATCATAACTAATTTTTGTATTGAGCGTTTCTCAATGTAGTATAGTGCATTCGATGCGGATTTTTAAGCTGCGTCGATCTGTGTTATCAGATTTGCGCTAGCTTAAAAATGCACCGAGATATCAACTGATATAAGTTCACACTTATATCCTCGATTTTCACCCTGAAGAATTAATTTTTTCGTTGAATAACATTGTCCATCGTCTTTGCCTTGAAAAAAGGAATCTAAAAACATCTACTTTTTGCTAAATTATCTTGAAATTTTTCGAAAAAATTTTTGTCAAAATGTTTTTGGAAGCAATGTTGAGTGTACATGGAAACTCAACATACACTAATGCATCATTTTTCAAACGATCATAACTAATTTTTGTATTAAGCGTTTCTCAATGTAGTAAAGTGCATTCGATGCGGATTTTTAAGCTGCGTCGATCTGTGTTATCAGATTTGCGCTAGCTTAAAAATGCACCGAGATATCAACTGATATAAGTTCACACTTATATCCTCGATTTTCACCCTGAAGAATTAATTTTTTCGTTGAATAACATTGTCCATCGTCTTTGCCTTGGAAAAAGGAATCTAAAAACATCTACTTTTCGCTAATTTATTTTGAAATTTTTCGAGAAAATTTTTGTCAAAATGTTTTTGGAAGCAATGTTGAGTGTACATGGAAACTCAACATACACTAATGCATCATTTTTCAAACAATCATAACTAATTTTTGTATTAAGCGTTTCTCAATGTAGTATAGTGCATCCGATGCGGATTGTTAAGCTGCGTCGATCTGTGTTATCAGATTTGCGCTAGCTTAAAAATGCACCGAGATATCAACTGATATAAGTTCACACTTATATCCTCGATTTTCACCCTGAAAAATTAATTTTTTCGTTGAATAACATTGTCCATCGTCTTTGCCTTGAAAAATGGAATCTAAAAACATCTACTTTTTGCTAAATTATTTAGAAATTTTTCGAAAAAATTTTTGTCAAAATGTTTTTGGAAGCAATGTTGAGTGTACATGGAAACTCAACATACACTAATGCATCATTTTTCAAACAATCATAACTAATTTTTGTATTGAGCGTTTCTCAATGTAGTATAGTGCATTCGATGCGGATTTTTAAGCTGCGTCGATCTGTGTTATCAGATTTGCGCTAGCTTAAAAATGCACCGAGATATCAACTGATATAAGTTCACACTTATATCCTCGATTTTCACCCTGAAGAATTAATTTTTTCGTTGAATAACGTTGTCCATCGTCTTTGCCTTGAAAAAAGGAATCTAAAAACATCTACTTTTTGCTAAATTATCTTGAAATTTTTCGAAAAAATTTTTGTCAAAATGTTTTTGGAAGCAATGTTGAGTGTACATGGAAACTCAACATACACTAATGCATCATTTTTCAAACGATCATAACTAATTTTTGTATTAAGCGTTTCTCAATGTAGTAAAGTGCATTCGATGCGGATTTTTAAGCTGCGTCGATCTGTGTTATCAGATTTGCGCTAGCTTAAAAATGCACCGAGATATCAACTGATATAAGTTCACACTTATATCCTCGATTTTCACCCTGAAGAATTAATTTTTTCGTTGAATAACATTGTCCATCGTCTTTGCCTTGGAAAAAGGAATCTAAAAACATCTACTTTTCGCTAATTTATTTTGAAATTTTTCGAGAAAATTTTTGTCAAAATGTTTTTGGAAGCAATGTTGAGTGTACATGGAAACTCAACATACACTAATGCATCATTTTTCAAACAATCATAACTAATTTTTGTATTAAGCGTTTCTCAATGTAGTATAGTGCATTCGATGCGGATTGTTAAGCTGCGTCGATCTGTGTTATCAGATTTGCGCTAGCTTAAAAATGCACCGAGATATCAACTGATATAAGTTCACACTTATATCCTCGATTTTCACCCTGAAGAATTAATTTTTTCGTTGAATAACATTGTCCATCGTCTTTGCCTTGAAAAATGGAATCTAAAAACATCTACTTCTTGCTAAATTATCTTGAAATTTTTCGAAAAAATTTTTGTCAAAATGTTTTTGGAAGCAATGTTGAGTGTACATGGAAACTCAACATACACTAATGCATCATTTTTCAAACGATCATAACTAATTTTTGTATTAAGCGTTTCTCAATGTAGTATAGTGCATTCGATGCGGATTTTTAAGCTGCGTCGATCTTTGTTATCAGATTTGCGCTAGCTTAAAAATGCACCGAGATATCAACTGATATAAGTTCACACTTATATCCTCGATTTTCACCCTGAAGAATTAATTTTTACGTTGAATAACATTGTCCATCGTCTTTGCCTTGGAAAAAGGAATCTAAAAACATCTACTTTTTGCTAATTTATTTTGAAATTTTTCGAGAAAATTTTTGTCAAAATGTTTTTGGAAGCAATGTTGAGTGTACATGGAAACTCAACATACACTAATGCATCATTTTTCAAACAATCATAACTAATTTTTGTATTAAGCGTTTCTCAATGTAGTATAGTGCATTCGATGCGGATTGTTAAGCTGCGTCGATCTGTGTTATCAGATTTGCGCTAGCTTAAAAATGCACCGAGATATCAACTGATATAAGTTCACACTTATATCCTCGATTTTCACCCTGAAAAATTAATTTTTTCGTTGAATAACATTGTCCATCGTCTTTGCCTTGAAAAATGGAATCTAAAAACATCTACTTTTTGCTAAATTATTTAGAAATTTTTCGAAAAAATTTTTGTCAAAATGTTTTTGGAAGCAATGTTGAGTGTACATGGAAACTCAACATACACTAATGCATCATTTTTCAAACAATCATAACTAATTTTTGTATTGAGCGTTTCTCAATGTAGTATAGTGCATTCGATGCGGATTTTTAAGCTGCGTCGATCTGTGTTATCAGATTTGCGCTAGCTTAAAAATGCACCGAGATATCAACTGATATAAGTTCACACTTATATCCTCGATTTTCACCCTGAAGAATTAATTTTTTCGTTGAATAACATTGTCCATCGTCTTTGCCTTGAAAAAAGGAATCTAAAAACATCTACTTTTTGCTAAATTATCTTGAAATTTTTCGAAAAAATTTTTGTCAAAATGTTTTTGGAAGCAATGTTGAGTGTACATGGAAACTCAACATACACTAATGCATCATTTTTCAAACGATCATAACTAATTTTTGTATTAAGCGTTTCTCAATGTAGTAAAGTGCATTCGATGCGGATTTTTAAGCTGCGTCGATCTGTGTTATCAGATTTGCGCTAGCTTAAAAATGCACCGAGATATCAACTGATATAAGTTCACACTTATATCCTCGATTTTCACCCTGAAGAATTAATTTTTTCGTTGAATAACATTGTCCATCGTCTTTGCCTTGGAAAAAGGAATCTAAAAACATCTACTTTTCGCTAATTTATTTTGAAATTTTTCGAGAAAATTTTTGTCAAAATGTTTTTGGAAGCAATGTTGAGTGTACATGGAAACTCAACATACACTAATGCATCATTTTTCAAACAATCATAACTAATTTTTGTATTAAGCGTTTCTCAATGTAGTATAGTGCATTCGATGCGGATTGTTAAGCTGCGTCGATCTGTGTTATCAGATTTGCGCTAGCTTAAAAATGCACCGAGATATCAACTGATATAAGTTCACACTTATATCCTCGATTTTCACCCTGAAGAATTAATTTTTTCGTTGAATAACATTGTCCATCGTCTTTGCCTTGAAAAATGGAATCTAAAAACATCTACTTCTTGCTAAATTATCTTGAAATTTTTCGAAAAAATTTTTGTCAAAATGTTTTTGGAAGCAATGTTGAGTGTACATGGAAACTCAACATACACTAATGCATCATTTTTCAAACGATCATAACTAATTTTTGTATTAAGCGTTTCTCAATGTAGTATAGTGCATTCGATGCGGATTTTTAAGCTGCGTCGATCTTTGTTATCAGATTTGCGCTAGCTTAAAAATGCACCGAGATATCAACTGATATAAGTTCACACTTATATCCTCGATTTTCACCCTGAAGAATTAATTTTTTCGTTGAATAACATTGTCCATCGTCTTTGCCTTGGAAAAAGGAATCTAAAAACATCTACTTTTTGCTAATTTATTTTGAAATTTTTCGAGAAAATTTTTGTCAAAATGTTTTTGGAAGCAATGTTGAGTGTACATGGAAACTCAACATACACTAATGCATCATTTTTCAAACAATCATAACTAATTTTTGTATTAAGCGTTTCTCAATGTAGTATAGTGCATTCGATGCGGATTGTTAAGCTGCGTCGATCTGTGTTATCAGATTTGCGCTAGCTTAAAAATGCACCGAGATATCAACTGATATAAGTTCACACTTATATCCTCGATTTTCACCCTGAAAAATTAATTTTTTCGTTGAATAACATTGTCCATCGTCTTTGCCTTGAAAAATGGAATCTAAAAACATCTACTTTTTGCTAAATTATTTAGAAATTTTTCGAAAAAATTTTTGTCAAAATGTTTTTGGAAGCAATGTTGAGTGTACATGGAAACTCAACATACACTAATGCATCAT
This sequence comes from Auanema rhodensis, assembly GCA_964057225.1. Classification (NCBI taxonomy): domain Eukaryota; kingdom Metazoa; phylum Nematoda; class Chromadorea; order Rhabditida; family Rhabditidae; genus Auanema; species Auanema rhodense. The sequence goes on from OZ059895.1 coordinate 2,712,550, forward strand.
TTTTCAAACAATCATAACTAATTTTTGTATTGAGCGTTTCTCAATGTAGTATAGTGCATTCGATGCGGATTTTTAAGCTGCGTCGATCTGTGTTATCAGATTTGCGCTAGCTTAAAAATGCACCGAGATATCAACTGATATAAGTTCACACTTATATCCTCGATTTTCACCCTGAAGAATTAATTTTTTCGTTGAATAACATTGTCCATCGTCTTTGCCTTGAAAAAAGGAATCTAAAAACATCTACTTTTTGCTAAATTATCTTGAAATTTTTCGAAAAAATTTTTGTCAAAATGTTTTTGGAAGCAATGTTGAGTGTACATGGAAACTCAACATACACTAATGCATCATTTTTCAAACGATCATAACTAATTTTTGTATTAAGCGTTTCTCAATGTAGTAAAGTGCATTCGATGCGGATTTTTAAGCTGCGTCGATCTGTGTTATCAGATTTGCGCTAGCTTAAAAATGCACCGAGATATCAACTGATATAAGTTCACACTTATATCCTCGATTTTCACCCTGAAGAATTAATTTTTTCGTTGAATAACATTGTCCATCGTCTTTGCCTTGGAAAAAGGAATCTAAAAACATCTACTTTTCGCTAATTTATTTTGAAATTTTTCGAGAAAATTTTTGTCAAAATGTTTTTGGAAGCAATGTTGAGTGTACATGGAAACTCAACATACACTAATGCATCATTTTTCAAACAATCATAACTAATTTTTGTATTGAGCGTTTCTCAATGTAGTATAGTGCATTCGATGCGGATTTTTAAGCTGCGTCGATCTGTGTTATCAGATTTGCGCTAGCTTAAAAATGCACCGAGATATCAACTGATATAAGTTCACACTTATATCCTCGATTTTCACCCTGAAAAATTAATTTTTTCGTTGAATAACATTGTCCATCGTCTTTGCCTTGAAAAATGGAATCTAAAAACATCTACTTTTTGCTAAATTATTTAGAAATTTTTCGAAAAAATTTTTGTCAAAATGTTTTTGGAAGCAATGTTGAGTGTACATGGAAACTCAACATACACTAATGCATCATTTTTCAAACAATCATAACTAATTTTTGTATTGAGCGTTTCTCAATGTAGTATAGTGCATTCGATGCGGATTTTTAAGCTGCGTCGATCTGTGTTATCAGATTTGCGCTAGCTTAAAAATGCACCGAGATATCAACTGATATAAGTTCACACTTATATCCTCGATTTTCACCCTGAAGAATTAATTTTTTCGTTGAATAACATTGTCCATCGTCTTTGCCTTGAAAAAAGGAATCTAAAAACATCTACTTTTTGCTAAATTATCTTGAAATTTTTCGAAAAAATTTTTGTCAAAATGTTTTTGGAAGCAATGTTGAGTGTACATGGAAACTCAACATACACTAATGCATCATTTTTCAAACGATCATAACTAATTTTTGTATTAAGCGTTTCTCAATGTAGTAAAGTGCATTCGATGCGGATTTTTAAGCTGCGTCGATCTGTGTTATCAGATTTGCGCTAGCTTAAAAATGCACCGAGATATCAACTGATATAAGTTCACACTTATATCCTCGATTTTCACCCTGAAGAATTAATTTTTTCGTTGAATAACATTGTCCATCGTCTTTGCCTTGGAAAAAGGAATCTAAAAACATCTACTTTTCGCTAATTTATTTTGAAATTTTTCGAGAAAATTTTTGTCAAAATGTTTTTGGAAGCAATGTTGAGTGTACATGGAAACTCAACATACACTAATGCATCATTTTTCAAACAATCATAACTAATTTTTGTATTAAGCGTTTCTCAATGTAGTATAGTGCATTCGATGCGGATTGTTAAGCTGCGTCGATCTGTGTTATCAGATTTGCGCTAGCTTAAAAATGCACCGAGATATCAACTGATATAAGTTCACACTTATATCCTCGATTTTCACCCTGAAGAATTAATTTTTTCGTTGAATAACATTGTCCATCGTCTTTGCCTTGAAAAAAGGAATCTAAAAACATCTACTTTTTGCTAAATTATCTTGAAATTTTTCGAAAAAATTTTTGTCAAAATGTTTTTGGAAGCAATGTTGAGTGTACATGGAAACTCAACATACACTAATGCATCATTTTTCAAACGATCATAACTAATTTTTGTATTAAGCGTTTCTCAATGTAGTAAAGTGCATTCGATGCGGATTTTTAAGCTGCGTCGATCTTTGTTATCAGATTTGCGCTAGCTTAAAAATGCACCGAGATATCAACTGATATAAGTTCACACTTATATCCTCGATTTTCACCCTGAAGAATTAATTTTTTCGTTGAATAACATTGTCCATCGTCTTTGCCTTGGAAAAAGGAATCTAAAAACATCTACTTTTTGCTAATTTATTTTGAAATTTTTCGAGAAAATTTTTGTCAAAATGTTTTTGGAAGCAATGTTGAGTGTACATGGAAACTCAACATACACTAATGCATCATTTTTCAAACAATCATAACTAATTTTTGTATTAAGCGTTTCTCAATGTAGTATAGTGCATTCGATGCGGATTGTTAAGCTGCGTCGATCTGTGTTATCAGATTTGCGCTAGCTTAAAAATGCACCGAGATATCAACTGATATAAGTTCACACTTATATCCTCGATTTTCACCCTGAAAAATTAATTTTTTCGTTGAATAACATTGTCCATCGTCTTTGCCTTGAAAAATGGAATCTAAAAACATCTACTTTTTGCTAAATTATTTAGAAATTTTTCGAAAAAATTTTTGTCAAAATGTTTTTGGAAGCAATGTTGAGTGTACATGGAAACTCAACATACACTAATGCATCATTTTTCAAACAATCATAACTAATTTTTGTATTGAGCGTTTCTCAATGTAGTATAGTGCATTCGATGCGGATTTTTAAGCTGCGTCGATCTGTGTTATCAGATTTGCGCTAGCTTAAAAATGCACCGAGATATCAACTGATATAAGTTCACACTTATATCCTCGATTTTCACCCTGAAAAATTAATTTTTTCGTTGAATAACATTGTCCATCGTCTTTGCCTTGAAAAATGGAATCTAAAAACATCTACTTTTTGCTAAATTATTTAGAAATTTTTCGAAAAAATTTTTGTCAAAATGTTTTTGGAAGCAATGTTGAGTGTACATGGAAACTCAACATACACTAATGCATCATTTTTCAAACAATCATAACTAATTTTTGTATTGAGCGTTTCTCAATGTAGTATAGTGCATTCGATGCGGATTTTTAAGCTGCGTCGATCTGTGTTATCAGATTTGCGCTAGCTTAAAAATGCACCGAGATATCAACTGATATAAGTTCACACTTATATCCTCGATTTTCACCCTGAAGAATTAATTTTTTCGTTGAATAACATTGTCCATCGTCTTTGCCTTGAAAAAAGGAATCTAAAAACATCTACTTTTTGCTAAATTATCTTGAAATTTTTCGAAAAAATTTTTGTCAAAATGTTTTTGGAAGCAATGTTGAGTGTACATGGAAACTCAACATACACTAATGCATCATTTTTCAAACGATCATAACTAATTTTTGTATTAAGCGTTTCTCAATGTAGTAAAGTGCATTCGATGCGGATTTTTAAGCTGCGTCGATCTGTGTTATCAGATTTGCGCTAGCTTAAAAATGCACCGAGATATCAACTGATATAAGTTCACACTTATATCCTCGATTTTCACCCTGAAGAATTAATTTTTTCGTTGAATAACATTGTCCATCGTCTTTGCCTTGGAAAAAGGAATCTAAAAACATCTACTTTTTGCTAAATTATCTTGAAATTTTTCGAAAAAATTTTTGTCAAAATGTTTTTGGAAGCAATGTTGAGTGTACATGGAAACTCAACATACACTAATGCATCATTTTTCAAACGATCATAACTAATTTTTGTATTAAGCGTTTCTCAATGTAGTATAGTGCATTCGATGCGGATTTTTAAGCTGCGTCGATTTGTGTTATCAAATTTGCGCTAGCTTAAAAATGCACCGAGATATCAAGTGATATAAGTTCACACTTATATCCTCGATTTTCACCCTGAAGAATTAATTTTTTCGTTGAATAACATTGTCCATCGTCTTTGCCTTGAAAAAAGGAATCTAAAAACATCTACTTTTTGCTAAATTATCTTGAAATTTTTCGAAAAAATTTTTGTCAAAATGTTTTTGGAAGCAATGTTGAGTGTACATGGAAACTCAACATACACTAATGCATCATTTTTCAAACGATCATAACTAATTTTTGTATTAAGCGTTTCTCAATGTAGTATAGTGCATTCGATGCGGATTTTTAAGCTGCGTCGATCTGTGTTATCAGATTTGCGCTAGCTTGAAAATGCACCGAGATATCAACTGATATAAGTTCACACTTATATCCTCGATTTTCACCCTGAAGAATTAATTTTTTCGTTGAATAACATTGTCCATCGTCTTTGCCTTGAAAAAAGGAATCTAAAAACATCTACTTTTTGCTAAATTATCTTGAAATTTTTCAAAAAAATTTTTGTCAAAATGTTTTTGGAAGCAATGTTGAGTGTACATGGAAACTCAACATACACTAATGCATCATTTTTCAAACGATCATAACTAATTTTTGTATTAAGCGTTTCTCAATGTAGTAAAGTGCATTCGATGCGGATTTTTAAGCTGCGTCGATCTGTGTTATCAGATTTGCGCTAGCTTAAAAATGCACCGAGATATCAACTGATATAAGTTCACACTTATATCCTCGATTTTCACCCTGAAGAATTAATTTTTTCGTTGAATAACATTGTCCATCGTCTTTGCCTTGAAAAATGGAATCTAAAAACATCTACTTTTTGCTAAATTATTTAGAAATTTTTCGAAAAAATTTTTGTCAAAATGTTTTTGGAAGCAATGTTGAGTGTACATGGAAACTCAACATACACTAATGCATCATTTTTCAAACGATCATAACTAATTTTTGTATTAAGCGTTTCTCAATGTAGTATAGTGCATTCGATGCGGATTTTTAAGCTGCGTCGATTTGTGTTATCAAATTTGCGCTAGCTTAAAAATGCACCGAGATATCAAGTGATATAAGTTCACACTTATATCCTCGATTTTCACCCTGAAGAATTAATTTTTTCGTTGAATAACATTGTCCATCGTCTTTGCCTTGAAAAAAGGAATCTAAAAACATCTACTTTTTGCTAAATTATCTTGAAATTTTTCGAAAAAATTTTTGTCAAAATGTTTTTGGAAGCAATGTTGAGTGTACATGGAAACTCAACATACACTAATGCATCATTTTTCAAACGATCATAACTAATTTTTGTATTAAGCGTTTCTCAATGTAGTATAGTGCATTCGATGCGGATTTTTAAGCTGCGTCGATCTGTGTTATCAGATTTGCGCTAGCTTGAAAATGCACCGAGATATCAACTGATATAAGTTCACACTTATATCCTCGATTTTCACCCTGAAGAATTAATTTTTTCGTTGAATAACATTGTCCATCGTCTTTGCCTTGAAAAAAGGAATCTAAAAACATCTACTTTTTGCTAAATTATCTTGAAATTTTTCAAAAAAATTTTTGTCAAAATGTTTTTGGAAGCAATGTTGAGTGTACATGGAAACTCAACATACACTAATGCATCATTTTTCAAACGATCATAACTAATTTTTGTATTAAGCGTTTCTCAATGTAGTAAAGTGCATTCGATGCGGATTTTTAAGCTGCGTCGATCTTTGTTATCAGATTTGCGCTAGCTTAAAAATGCACCGAGATATCAACTGATATAAGTTCACACTTATATCCTCGATTTTCACCCTGAAGAATTAATTTTTTCGTTGAATAACATTGTCCATCGTCTTTGCCTTGGAAAAAGGAATCTAAAAACATCTACTTTTTGCTAATTTATTTTGAAATTTTTCGAGAAAATTTTTGTCAAAATGTTTTTGGAAGCAATGTTGAGTGTACATGGAAACTCAACATACACTAATGCATCATTTTTCAAACGATCATAACTAATTTTTGTATTAAGCGTTTCTCAATGTAGTATAGTGCATTCGATGCGGATTTTTAAGCTGCGTCGATTTGTGTTATCAAATTTGCGCTAGCTTAAAAATGCACCGAGATATCAAGTGATATAAGTTCACACTTATATCCTCGATTTTCACCCTGAAGAATTAATTTTTTCGTTGAATAACATTGTCCATCGTCTTTGCCTTGAAAAAAGGAATCTAAAAACATCTACTTTTTGCTAAATTATCTTGAAATTTTTCGAAAAAATTTTTGTCAAAATGTTTTTGGAAGCAATGTTGAGTGTACATGGAAACTCAACATACACTAATGCATCATTTTTCAAACGATCATAACTAATTTTTGTATTAAGCGTTTCTCAATGTAGTATAGTGCATTCGATGCGGATTTTTAAGCTGCGTCGATCTGTGTTATCAGATTTGCGCTAGCTTGAAAATGCACCGAGATATCAACTGATATAAGTTCACACTTATATCCTCGATTTTCACCCTGAAGAATTAATTTTTTCGTTGAATAACATTGTCCATCGTCTTTGCCTTGAAAAAAGGAATCTAAAAACATCTACTTTTTGCTAAATTATCTTGAAATTTTTCAAAAAAATTTTTGTCAAAATGTTTTTGGAAGCAATGTTGAGTGTACATGGAAACTCAACATACACTAATGCATCATTTTTCAAACGATCATAACTAATTTTTGTATTAAGCGTTTCTCAATGTAGTAAAGTGCATTCGATGCGGATTTTTAAGCTGCGTCGATCTTTGTTATCAGATTTGCGCTAGCTTAAAAATGCACCGAGATATCAACTGATATAAGTTCACACTTATATCCTCGATTTTCACCCTGAAGAATTAATTTTTTCGTTGAATAACATTGTCCATCGTCTTTGCCTTGGAAAAAGGAATCTAAAAACATCTACTTTTTGCTAATTTATTTTGAAATTTTTCGAGAAAATTTTTGTCAAAATGTTTTTGGAAGCAATGTTGAGTGTACATGGAAACTCAACATACACTAATGCATCATTTTTCAAACGATCATAACTAATTTTTGTATTAAGCGTTTCTCAATGTAGTATAGTGCATTCGATGCGGATTTTTAAGCTGCGTCGATTTGTGTTATCAAATTTGCGCTAGCTTAAAAATGCACCGAGATATCAAGTGATATAAGTTCACACTTATATCCTCGATTTTCACCCTGAAGAATTAATTTTTTCGTTGAATAACATTGTCCATCGTCTTTGCCTTGAAAAAAGGAATCTAAAAACATCTACTTTTTGCTAAATTATCTTGAAATTTTTCGAAAAAATTTTTGTCAAAATGTTTTTGGAAGCAATGTTGAGTGTACATGGAAACTCAACATACACTAATGCATCATTTTTCAAACGATCATAACTAATTTTTGTATTAAGCGTTTCTCAATGTAGTATAGTGCATTCGATGCGGATTTTTAAGCTGCGTCGATCTGTGTTATCAGATTTGCGCTAGCTTGAAAATGCACCGAGATATCAACTGATATAAGTTCACACTTATATCCTCGATTTTCACCCTGAAGAATTAATTTTTTCGTTGAATAACATTGTCCATCGTCTTTGCCTTGAAAAAAGGAATCTAAAAACATCTACTTTTTGCTAAATTATCTTGAAATTTTTCAAAAAAATTTTTGTCAAAATGTTTTTGGAAGCAATGTTGAGTGTACATGGAAACTCAACATACACTAATGCATCATTTTTCAAACGATCATAACTAATTTTTGTATTAAGCGTTTCTCAATGTAGTAAAGTGCATTCGATGCGGATTTTTAAGCTGCGTCGATCTTTGTTATCAGATTTGCGCTAGCTTAAAAATGCACCGAGATATCAACTGATATAAGTTCACACTTATATCCTCGATTTTCACCCTGAAGAATTAATTTTTTCGTTGAATAACATTGTCCATCGTCTTTGCCTTGGAAAAAGGAATCTAAAAACATCTACTTTTTGCTAATTTATTTTGAAATTTTTCGAGAAAATTTTTGTCAAAATGTTTTTGGAAGCAATGTTGAGTGTACATGGAAACTCAACATACACTAATGCATCATTTTTCAAACGATCATAACTAATTTTTGTATTAAGCGTTTCTCAATGTAGTAAAGTGCATTCGATGCGGATTTTTAAGCTGCGTCGATCTTTGTTATCAGATTTGCGCTAGCTTAAAAATGCACCGAGATATCAACTGATATAAGTTCACACTTATATCCTCGATTTTCACCCTGAAGAATTAATTTTTTCGTTGAATAACGTTGTCCATCGTCTTTGCCTTGAAAAAAGGAATCTAAAAACATCTACTTTTTGCTAAATTATCTTGAAATTTTTCGAAAAAATTTTTGTCAAAATGTTTTTGGAAGCAATGTTGAGTGTACATGGAAACTCAACATACACTAATGCATCATTTTTCAAACAATCATAACTAATTTTTGTATTAAGCGTTTCTCAATGTAGTATAGTGCATTCGATGCGGATTGTTAAGCTGCGTCGATCTGTGTTATCAGATTTGCGCTAGCTTAAAAATGCACCGAGATATCAACTGATATAAGTTCACACTTATATCCTCGATTTTCACCCTGAAAAATTAATTTTTTCGTTGAATAACATTGTCCATCGTCTTTGCCTTGAAAAATGGAATCTAAAAACATCTACTTTTTGCTAAATTATTTAGAAATTTTTCGAAAAAATTTTTGTCAAAATGTTTTTGGAAGCAATGTTGAGTGTACATGGAAACTCAACATACACTAATGCATCATTTTTCAAACAATCATAACTAATTTTTGTATTGAGCGTTTCTCAATGTAGTATAGTGCATTCGATGCGGATTTTTAAGCTGCGTCGATCTGTGTTATCAGATTTGCGCTAGCTTAAAAATGCACCGAGATATCAACTGATATAAGTTCACACTTATATCCTCGATTTTCACCCTGAAGAATTAATTTTTTCGTTGAATAACATTGTCCATCGTCTTTGCCTTGGAAAAAGGAATCTAAAAACATCTACTTTTTGCTAATTTATTTTGAAATTTTTCGAGAAAATTTTTGTCAAAATGTTTTTGGAAGCAATGTTGAGTGTACATGGAAACTCAACATACACTAATGCATCATTTTTCAAACAATCATAACTAATTTTTGTATTAAGCGTTTCTCAATGTAGTATAGTGCATTCGATGCGGATTGTTAAGCTGCGTCGATCTGTGTTATCAGATTTGCGCTAGCTTAAAAATGCACCGAGATATCAACTGATATAAGTTCACACTTATATCCTCGATTTTCACCCTGAAGAATTAATTTTTTCGTTGAATAACATTGTCCATCGTCTTTGCCTTGAAAAATGGAATCTAAAAACATCTACTTTTTGCTAAATTATTTAGAAATTTTTCGAAAAAATTTTTGTCAAAATGTTTTTGGAAGCAATGTTGAGTGTACATGGAAACTCAACATACACTAATGCATCATTTTTCAAACGATCATAACTAATTTTTGTATTGAGCGTTTCTCAATGTAGTATAGTGCATTCGATGCGGATTTTTAAGCTGCGTCGATCTGTGTTATCAGATTTGCGCTAGCTTAAAAATGCACCGAGATATCAACTGATATAAGTTCACACTTATATCCTCGATTTTCACCCTGAAGAATTAATTTTTTCGTTGAATAACATTGTCCATCGTCTTTGCCTTGAAAAAAGGAATCTAAAAACATCTACTTTTTGCTAAATTATCTTGAAATTTTTCGAAAAAATTTTTGTCAAAATGTTTTTGGAAGCAATGTTGAGTGTACATGGAAACTCAACATACACTAATGCATCATTTTTCAAACGATCATAACTTATTTTTGTATTAAGCGTTTCTCAATGTAGTATAGTGCATTCGATGCGGATTTTTAAGCTGCGTCGATTTGTGTTATCAAATTTGCGCTAGCTTAAAAATGCACCGAGATATCAAGTGATATAAGTTCACACTTATATCCTCGATTTTCACCCTGAAGAATTAATTTTTTCGTTGAATAACATTGTCCATCGTCTTTGCCTTGAAAAAAGGAATCTAAAAACATCTACTTTTTGCTAAATTATCTTGAAATTTTTCGAAAAAATTTTTGTCAAAATGTTTTTGGAAGCAATGTTGAGTGTACATGGAAACTCAACATACACTAATGCATCATTTTTCAAACGATCATAACTAATTTTTGTATTAAGCGTTTCTCAATGTAGTATAGTGCATTCGATGCGGATTTTTAAGCTGCGTCGATCTGTGTTATCAGATTTGCGCTAGCTTGAAAATGCACCGAGATATCAACTGATATAAGTTCACACTTATATCCTCGATTTTCACCCTGAAGAATTAATTTTTTCGTTGAATAACATTGTCCATCGTCTTTGCCTTGAAAAAAGGAATCTAAAAACATCTACTTTTTGCTAAATTATCTTGAAATTTTTCAAAAAAATTTTTGTCAAAATGTTTTTGGAAGCAATGTTGAGTGTACATGGAAACTCAACATACACTAATGCATCATTTTTCAAACGATCATAACTAATTTTTGTATTAAGCGTTTCTCAATGTAGTAAAGTGCATTCGATGCGGATTTTTAAGCTGCGTCGATCTGTGTTATCAGATTTGCGCTAGCTTAAAAATGCACCGAGATATCAACTGATATAAGTTCACACTTATATCCTCGATTTTCACCCTGAAGAATTAATTTTTTCGTTGAATAACATTGTCCATCGTCTTTGCCTTGAAAAATGGAATCTAAAAACATCTACTTTTTGCTAAATTATTTAGAAATTTTTCGAAAAAATTTTTGTCAAAATGTTTTTGGAAGCAATGTTGAGTGTACATGGAAACTCAACATACACTAATGCATCATTTTTCAAACGATCATAACTAATTTTTGTATTGAGCGTTTCTCAATGTAGTATAGTGCATTCGATGCGGATTTTTAAGCTGCGTCGATCTGTGTTATCAGATTTGCGCTAGCTTAAAAATGCACCGAGATATCAACTGATATAAGTTCACACTTATATCCTCGATTTTCACCCTGAAGAATTAATTTTTTCGTTGAATAACATTGTCCATCGTCTTTGCCTTGAAAAAAGGAATCTAAAAACATCTACTTTTTGCTAAATTATCTTGAAATTTTTCGAAAAAATTTTTGTCAAAATGTTTTTGGAAGCAATGTTGAGTGTACATGGAAACTCAACATACACTAATGCATCATTTTTCAAACGATCATAACTAATTTTTGTATTAAGCGTTTCTCAATGTAGTATAGTGCATTCGATGCGGATTTTTAAGCTGCGTCGATTTGTGTTATCAAATTTGCGCTAGCTTAAAAATGCACCGAGATATCAAGTGATATAAGTTCACACTTATATCCTCGATTTTCACCCTGAAGAATTAATTTTTTCGTTGAATAACATTGTCCATCGTCTTTGCCTTGAAAAAAGGAATCTAAAAACATCTACTTTTTGCTAAATTATCTTGAAATTTTTCGAAAAAATTTTTGTCAAAATGTTTTTGGAAGCAATGTTGAGTGTACATGGAAACTCAACATACACTAATGCATCATTTTTCAAACGATCATAACTAATTTTTGTATTAAGCGTTTCTCAATGTAGTATAGTGCATTCGATGCGGATTTTTAAGCTGCGTCGATCTGTGTTATCAGATTTGCGCTAGCTTGAAAATGCACCGAGATATCAACTGATATAAGTTCACACTTATATCCTCGATTTTCACCCTGAAGAATTAATTTTTTCGTTGAATAACATTGTCCATCGTCTTTGCCTTGAAAAAAGGAATCTAAAAACATCTACTTTTTGCTAAATTATCTTGAAATTTTTCAAAAAAATTTTTGTCAAAATGTTTTTGGAAGCAATGTTGAGTGTACATGGAAACTCAACATACACTAATGCATCATTTTTCAAACGATCATAACTAATTTTTGTATTAAGCGTTTCTCAATGTAGTAAAGTGCATTCGATGCGGATTTTTAAGCTGCGTCGATCTTTGTTATCAGATTTGCGCTAGCTTAAAAATGCACCGAGATATCAACTGATATAAGTTCACACTTATATCCTCGATTTTCACCCTGAAGAATTAATTTTTTCGTTGAATAACATTGTCCATCGTCTTTGCCTTGGAAAAAGGAATCTAAAAACATCTACTTTTTGCTAATTTATTTTGAAATTTTTCGAGAAAATTTTTGTCAAAATGTTTTTGGAAGCAATGTTGAGTGTACATGGAAACTCAACATACACTAATGCATCATTTTTCAAACGATCATAACTAATTTTTGTATTAAGCGTTTCTCAATGTAGTATAGTGCATTCGATGCGGATTTTTAAGCTGCGTCGATTTGTGTTATCAAATTTGCGCTAGCTTAAAAATGCACCGAGATATCAAGTGATATAAGTTCACACTTATATCCTCGATTTTCACCCTGAAGAATTAATTTTTTCGTTGAATAACATTGTCCATCGTCTTTGCCTTGAAAAAAGGAATCTAAAAACATCTACTTTTTGCTAAATTATCTTGAAATTTTTCGAAAAAATTTTTGTCAAAATGTTTTTGGAAGCAATGTTGAGTGTACATGGAAACTCAACATACACTAATGCATCATTTTTCAAACGATCATAACTAATTTTTGTATTAAGCGTTTCTCAATGTAGTATAGTGCATTCGATGCGGATTTTTAAGCTGCGTCGATCTGTGTTATCAGATTTGCGCTAGCTTGAAAATGCACCGAGATATCAACTGATATAAGTTCACACTTATATCCTCGATTTTCACCCTGAAGAATTAATTTTTTCGTTGAATAACATTGTCCATCGTCTTTGCCTTGAAAAAAGGAATCTAAAAACATCTACTTTTTGCTAAATTATCTTGAAATTTTTCAAAAAAATTTTTGTCAAAATGTTTTTGGAAGCAATGTTGAGTGTACATGGAAACTCAACATACACTAATGCATCATTTTTCAAACGATCATAACTAATTTTTGTATTAAGCGTTTCTCAATGTAGTAAAGTGCATTCGATGCGGATTTTTAAGCTGCGTCGATCTTTGTTATCAGATTTGCGCTAGCTTAAAAATGCACCGAGATATCAACTGATATAAGTTCACACTTATATCCTCGATTTTCACCCTGAAGAATTAATTTTTTCGTTGAATAACATTGTCTATCGTCTTTGCCTTGGAAAAAGGAATCTAAAAACATCTACTTTTTGCTAATTTATTTTGAAATTTTTCGAGAAAATTTTTGTCAAAATGTTTTTGGAAGCAATGTTGAGTGTACATGGAAACTCAACATACACTAATGCATCATTTTTCAAACAATCATAACTAATTTTTGTATTAAGCGTTTCTCAATGTAGTATAGTGCATTCGATGCGGATTGTTAAGCTGCGTCGATCTGTGTTATCAGATTTGCGCTAGCTTAAAAATGCACCGAGATATCAACTGATATAAGTTCACACTTATATCCTCGATTTTCACCCTGAAAAATTAATTTTTTCGTTGAATAACATTGTCCATCGTCTTTGCCTTGAAAAATAGAATCTAAAAACATCTACTTTTTGCTAAATTATTTAGAAATTTTTCGAAAAAATTTTTGTCAAAATGTTTTTGGAAGCAATGTTGAGTGTACATGGAAACTCAACATACACTAATGCATCATTTTTCAAACAATCATAACTAATTTTTGTATTGAGCGTTTCTCAATGTAGTATAGTGCATTCGATGCGGATTTTTAAGCTGCGTCGATCTGTGTTATCAGATTTGCGCTAGCTTAAAAATGCACCGAGATATCAACTGATATAAGTTCACACTTATATCCTCGATTTTCACCCTGAAGAATTAATTTTTTCGTTGAATAACATTGTCCATCGTCTTTGCCTTGAAAAAAGGAATCTAAAAACATCTACTTTTTGCTAAATTATCTTGAAATTTTTCGAAAAAATTTTTGTCAAAATGTTTTTGGAAGCAATGTTGAGTGTACATGGAAACTCAACATACACTAATGCATCATTTTTCAAACGATCATAACTAATTTTTGTATTAAGCGTTTCTCAATGTAGCAAAGTGCATTCGATGCGGATTTTTAAGCTGCGTCGATCTGTGTTATCAGATTTGCGCTAGCTTAAAAATGCACCGAGATATCAACTGATATAAGTTCACACTTATATCCTCGATTTTCACCCTGAAGAATTAATTTTTTCGTTGAATAACATCGTCCATCGTCTTTGCCTTGGAAAAAGGAATCTAAAAACATCTACTTTTCGCTAATTTATTTTGAAATTTTTCGAGAAAATTTTTGTCAAAATGTTTTTGGAAGCAATGTTGAGTGTACATGGAAACTCAACATACACTAATGCATCATTTTTCAAACAATCATAACTAATTTTTGTATTAAGCGTTTCTCAATGTAGTATAGTGCATTCGATGCGGATTGTTAAGCTGCGTCGATCTGTGTTATCAGATTTGCGCTAGCTTAAAAATGCACCGAGATATCAACTGATATAAGTTCACACTTATATCCTCGATTTTCACCCTGAAAAATTAATTTTTTCGTTGAATAACATTGTCCATCGTCTTTGCCTTGAAAAATGGAATCTAAAAACATCTACTTTTTGCTAAATTATTTAGAAATTTTTCGAAAAAATTTTTGTCAAAATGTTTTTGGAAGCAATGTTGAGTGTACATGGAAACTCAACATACACTAATGCATCATTTTTCAAACAATCATAACTAATTTTTGTATTGAGCGTTTCTCAATGTAGTATAGTGCATTCGATGCGGATTTTTAAGCTGCGTCGATCTGTGTTATCAGATTTGCGCTAGCTTAAAAATGCACCGAGATATCAACTGATATAAGTTCACACTTATATCCTCGATTTTCACCCTGAAGAATTAATTTTTTCGTTGAATAACGTTGTCCATCGTCTTTGCCTTGAGAAAAGGAATCTAAAAACATCTACTTTTTGCTAAATTATTTTGAAATTTTTCGAAAAAATTTTTGTCAAAATGTTTTTGGAAGCAATGTTGAGTGTACATGGAAACTCAACGTACACTAATGCATCATTTTTCAAACGATCATAACTAATTTTTGTATTAAGCGTTTCTCAATGTAGTATAGTGCATTCGATGCGGATTGTTAAGCTGCGTCGATCTGTGTTATCAGATTTGCGCTAGCTTAAAAATGCACCGAGATATCAACTGATATAAGTTCACACTTATATCCTCGATTTTCACCCTGAAAAATTAATTTTTTCGTTGAATAACATTGTCCATCGTCTTTGCCTTGAAAAATGGAATCTAAAAACATCTACTTTTTGCTAAATTATTTAGAAATTTTTCGAAAAAATTTTTGTCAAAATGTTTTTGGAAGCAATGTTGAGTGTACATGGAAACTCAACATACACTAATGCATCATTTTTCAAACAATCATAACTAATTTTTGTATTGAGCGTTTCTCAATGTAGTATAGTGCATTCGATGCGGATTTTTAAGCTGCGTCGATCTGTGTTATCAGATTTGCGCTAGCTTAAAAATGCACCGAGATATCAACTGATATAAGTTCACACTTATATCCTCGATTTTCACCCTGAAGAATTAATTTTTTCGTTGAATAACGTTGTCCATCGTCTTTGCCTTGAAAAAAGGAATCTAAAAACATCTACTTTTTGCTAAATTATCTTGAAATTTTTCGAAAAAATTTTTGTCAAAATGTTTTTGGAAGCAATGTTGAGTGTACATGGAAACTCAACATACACTAATGCATCATTTCTCAAACGATCATAACTAATTTTTGTATTAAGCGTTTCTCAATGTAGTAAAGTGCATTCGATGCGGATTTTTAAGCTGCGTCGATCTGTGTTATCAGATTTGCGCTAGCTTAAAAATGCACCGAGATATCAACTGATATAAGTTCACACTTATATCCTCGATTTTCACCCTGAAGAATTAATTTTTTCGTTGAATAACATTGTCCATCGTCTTTGCCTTGGAAAAAGGAATCTAAAAACATCTACTTTTCGCTAATTTATCTTGAAATTTTTCGAGAAAATTTTTGTCAAAATGTTTTTGGAAGCAATGTTGAGTGTACATGGAAACTCAACATACACTAATGCATCATTTTTCAAACAATCATAACTAATTTTTGTATTAAGCGTTTCTCAATGTAGTATAGTGCATTCGATGCGGATTGTTAAGCTGCGTCGATCTGTGTTATCAGATTTGCGCTAGCTTAAAAATGCACCGAGATATCAACTGATATAAGTTCACACTTGTATCCTCGATTTTCACCCTGAAGAATTAATTTTTTCGTTGAATAACATTGTCCATCGTCTTTGCCTTGAAAAATGGAATCTAAAAACATCTACTTCTTGCTAAATTATCTTGAAATTTTTCGAAAAAATTTTTGTCAAAATGTTTTTGGAAGCAATGTTGAGTGTACATGGAAACTCAACATACACTAATGCATCATTTTTCAAACGATCATAACTAATTTTTGTATTAAGCGTTTCTCAATGTAGTATAGTGCATTCGATGCGGATTTTTAAGCTGCGTCGATCTTTGTTATCAGATTTGCGCTAGCTTAAAAATGCACCGAGATATCAACTGATATAAGTTCACACTTATATCCTCGATTTTCACCCTGAAGAATTAATTTTTTCGTTGAATAACATTGTCCATCGTCTTTGCCTTGGAAAAAGGAATCTAAAAACATCTACTTTTTGCTAATTTATTTTGAAATTTTTCGAGAAAATTTTTGTCAAAATGTTTTTGGAAGCAATGTTGAGTGTACATGGAAACTCAACATACACTAATGCATCATTTTTCAAACAATCATAACTAATTTTTGTATTAAGCGTTTCTCAATGTAGTATAGTGCATTCGATGCGGATTGTTAAGCTGCGTCGATCTGTGTTATCAGATTTGCGCTAGCTTAAAAATGCACCGAGATATCAACTGATATAAGTTCACACTTATATCCTCGATTTTCACCCTGAAAAATTAATTTTTTCGTTGAATAACATTGTCCATCGTCTTTGCCTTGAAAAATGGAATCTAAAAACATCTACTTTTTGCTAAATTATTTAGAAATTTTTCGAAAAAATTTTTGTCAAAATGTTTTTGGAAGCAATGTTGAGTGTACATGGAAACTCAACATACACTAATGCATCATTTTTCAAACAATCATAACTAATTTTTGTATTGAGCGTTTCTCAATGTAGTATAGTGCATTCGATGCGGATTTTTAAGCTGCGTCGATCTGTGTTATCAGATTTGCGCTAGCTTAAAAATGCACCGAGATATCAACTGATATAAGTTCACACTTATATCCTCGATTTTCACCCTGAAGAATTAATTTTTTCGTTGAATAACATTGTCCATCGTCTTTGCCTTGAAAAAAGGAATCTAAAAACATCTACTTTTTGCTAAATTATCTTGAAATTTTTCGAAAAAATTTTTGTCAAAATGTTTTTGGAAGCAATGTTGAGTGTACATGGAAACTCAACATACACTAATGCATCATTTTTCAAACGATCATAACTAATTTTTGTATTAAGCGTTTCTCAATGTAGTAAAGTGCATTCGATGCGGATTTTTAAGCTGCGTCGATCTGTGTTATCAGATTTGCGCTAGCTTAAAAATGCACCGAGATATCAACTGATATAAGTTCACACTTATATCCTCGATTTTCACCCTGAAGAATTAATTTTTTCGTTGAATAACATTGTCCATCGTCTTTGCCTTGGAAAAAGGAATCTAAAAACATCTACTTTTCGCTAATTTATCTTGAAATTTTTCGAGAAAATTTTTGTCAAAATGTTTTTGGAAGCAATGTTGAGTGTACATGGAAACTCAACATACACTAATGCATCATTTTTCAAACAATCATAACTAATTTTTGTATTAAGCGTTTCTCAATGTAGTATAGTGCATTCGATGCGGATTGTTAAGCTGCGTCGATCTGTGTTATCAGATTTGCGCTAGCTTAAAAATGCACCGAGATATCAACTGATATAAGTTCACACTTGTATCCTCGATTTTCACCCTGAAGAATTAATTTTTTCGTTGAATAACATTGTCCATCGTCTTTGCCTTGAAAAATGGAATCTAAAAACATCTACTTCTTGCTAAATTATCTTGAAATTTTTCGAAAAAATTTTTGTCAAAATGTTTTTGGAAGCAATGTTGAGTGTACATGGAAACTCAACATACACTAATGCATCATTTTTCAAACGATCATAACTAATTTTTGTATTAAGCGTTTCTCAATGTAGTATAGTGCATTCGATGCGGATTTTTAAGCTGCGTCGATCTTTGTTATCAGATTTGCGCTAGCTTAAAAATGCACCGAGATATCAACTGATATAAGTTCACACTTATATCCTCGATTTTCACCCTGAAGAATTAATTTTTTCGTTGAATAACATTGTCCATCGTCTTTGCCTTGGAAAAAGGAATCTAAAAACATCTACTTTTTGCTAATTTATTTTGAAATTTTTCGAGAAAATTTTTGTCAAAATGTTTTTGGAAGCAATGTTGAGTGTACATGGAAACTCAACATACACTAATGCATCATTTTTCAAACAATCATAACTAATTTTTGTATTAAGCGTTTCTCAATGTAGTATAGTGCATTCGATGCGGATTGTTAAGCTGCGTCGATCTGTGTTATCAGATTTGCGCTAGCTTAAAAATGCACCGAGATATCAACTGATATAAGTTCACACTTATATCCTCGATTTTCACCCTGAAAAATTAATTTTTTCGTTGAATAACATTGTCCATCGTCTTTGCCTTGAAAAATGGAATCTAAAAACATCTACTTTTTGCTAAATTATTTAGAAATTTTTCGAAAAAATTTTTGTCAAAATGTTTTTGGAAGCAATGTTGAGTGTACATGGAAACTCAACATACACTAATGCATCATTTTTCAAACAATCATAACTAATTTTTGTATTGAGCGTTTCTCAATGTAGTATAGTGCATTCGATGCGGATTTTTAAGCTGCGTCGATCTGTGTTATCAGATTTGCGCTAGCTTAAAAATGCACCGAGATATCAACTGATATAAGTTCACACTTATATCCTCGATTTTCACCCTGAAGAATTAATTTTTTCGTTGAATAACATTGTCCATCGTCTTTGCCTTGAAAAAAGGAATCTAAAAACATCTACTTTTTGCTAAATTATCTTGAAATTTTTCGAAAAAATTTTTGTCAAAATGTTTTTGGAAGCAATGTTGAGTGTACATGGAAACTCAACATACACTAATGCATCATTTTTCAAACGATCATAACTAATTTTTGTATTAAGCGTTTTTCAATGTAGTAAAGTGCATTCGATGCGGATTTTTAAGCTGCGTCGATCTGTGTTATCAGATTTGCGCTAGCTTAAAAATGCACCGAGATATCAACTGATATAAGTTCACACTTATATCCTCGATTTTCACCCTGAAGAATTAATTTTTTCGTTGAATAACATTGTCCATCGTCTTTGCCTTGGAAAAAGGAATCTAAAAACATCTACTTTTCGCTAATTTATTTTGAAATTTTTCGAGAAAATTTTTGTCAAAATGTTTTTGGAAGCAATGTTGAGTGTACATGGAAACTCAACATACACTAATGCATCATTTTTCAAACAATCATAACTAATTTTTGTATTAAGCGTTTCTCAATGTAGTATAGTGCATTCGATGCGGATTGTTAAGCTGCGTCGATCTGTGTTATCAGATTTGCGCTAGCTTAAAAATGCACCGAGATATCAACTGATATAAGTTCACACTTATATCCTCGATTTTCACCCTGAAGAATTAATTTTTTCGTTGAATAACATTGTCCATCGTCTTTGCCTTGAAAAAAGGAATCTAAAAACATCTACTTTTTGCTAAATTATCTTGAAATTTTTCGAAAAAATTTTTGTCAAAATGTTTTTGGAAGCAATGTTGAGTGTACATGGAAACTCAACATACACTAATGCATCATTTTTCAAACGATCATAACTAATTTTTGTATTAAGCGTTTCTCAATGTAGTAAAGTGCATTCGATGCGGATTTTTAAGCTGCGTCGATCTTTGTTATCAGATTTGCGCTAGCTTAAAAATGCACCGAGATATCAACTGATATAAGTTCACACTTATATCCTCGATTTTCACCCTGAAGAATTAATTTTTTCGTTGAATAACATTGTCCATCGTCTTTGCCTTGGAAAAAGGAATCTAAAAACATCTACTTTTTGCTAATTTATTTTGAAATTTTTCGAGAAAATTTTTGTCAAAATGTTTTTGGAAGCAATGTTGAGTGTACATGGAAACTCAACATACACTAATGCATCATTTTTCAAACAATCATAACTAATTTTTGTATTAAGCGTTTCTCAATGTAGTATAGTGCATTCGATGCGGATTGTTAAGCTGCGTCGATCTGTGTTATCAGATTTGCGCTAGCTTAAAAATGCACCGAGATATCAACTGATATAAGTTCACACTTATATCCTCGATTTTCACCCTGAAAAATTAATTTTTTCGTTGAATAACATTGTCCATCGTCTTTGCCTTGAAAAATGGAATCTAAAAACATCTACTTTTTGCTAAATTATTTAGAAATTTTTCGAAAAAATTTTTGTCAAAATGTTTTTGGAAGCAATGTTGAGTGTACATGGAAACTCAACATACACTAATGCATCATTTTTCAAACAATCATAACTAATTTTTGTATTGAGCGTTTCTCAATGTAGTATAATGCATTCGATGCGGATTTTTAAGCTGCGTCGATCTGTGTTATCAGATTTGCGCTAGCTTAAAAATGCACCGAGATATCAACTGATATAAGTTCACACTTATATCCTCGATTTTCACCCTGAAGAATTAATTTTTTCGTTGAATAACATTGTCCATCGTCTTTGCCTTGAAAAAAGGAATCTAAAAACATCTACTTTTTGCTAAATTATCTTGAAATTTTTCGAAAAAATTTTTGTCAAAATGTTTTTGGAAGCAATGTTGAGTGTACATGGAAACTCAACATACACTAATGCATCATTTTTCAAACGATCATAACTAATTTTTGTATTAAGCGTTTCTCAATGTAGTAAAGTGCATTCGATGCGGATTTTTAAGCTGCGTCGATCTGTGTTATCAGATTTGCGCTAGCTTAAAAATGCACCGAGATATCAACTGATATAAGTTCACACTTATATCCTCGATTTTCACCCTGAAGAATTAATTTTTTCGTTGAATAACATTGTCCATCGTCTTTGCCTTGGAAAAAGGAATCTAAAAACATCTACTTTTCGCTAATTTATTTTGAAATTTTTCGAGAAAATTTTTGTCAAAATGTTTTTGGAAGCAATGTTGAGTGTACATGGAAACTCAACATACACTAATGCATCATTTTTCAAACAATCATAACTAATTTTTGTATTAAGCGTTTCTCAATGTAGTATAGTGCATTCGATGCGGATTGTTAAGCTGCGTCGATCTGTGTTATCAGATTTGCGCTAGCTTAAAAATGCACCGAGATATCAACTGATATAAGTTCACACTTATATCCTCGATTTTCACCCTGAAGAATTAATTTTTTCGTTGAATAACATTGTCCATCGTCTTTGCCTTGAAAAATGGAATCTAAAAACATCTACTTTTTGCTAAATTATCTTGAAATTTTTCGAAAAAATTTTTGTCAAAATGTTTTTGGAAGCAATGTTGAGTGTACATGGAAACTCAACATACACTAATGCATCATTTTTCAAACGATCATAACTAATTTTTGTATTAAGCGTTTCTCAATGTAGTATAGTGCATTCGATGCGGATTTTTAAGCTGCGTCGATCTGTGTTATCAGATTTGCGCTAGCTTGAAAATGCACCGAGATATCAACTGATATAAGTTCACACTTATATCCTCGATTTTCACCCTGAAGAATTAATTTTTTCGTTGAATAACATTGTCCATCGTCTTTGCCTTGAAAAAAGGAATCTAAAAACATCTACTTTTTGCTAAATTATCTTGAAATTTTTCGAAAAAATTTTTGTAAAAATGTTTTTGGAAGCAATGTTGAGTGTACATGGAAACTCAACATACACTAATGCATCATTTTTCAAACGATCATAACTAATTTTTGTATTAAGCGTTTCTCAATGTAGTAAAGTGCATTCGATGCGGATTGTTAAGCTGCGTCGATCTGTGTTATCAGATTTGCGCTAGCTTAAAAATGCACCGAGATATCAACTGATATAAGTTCACACTTATATCCTCGATTTTAACCCTGAAGAATTAATTTTTTCGTTGAATAACATTGTCCATCGTCTTTGCCTTGGAAAAAGGAATCTAAAAACATCTACTTTTTGCTAATTTATTTTGAAATTTTTCGAGAAAATTTTTGTCAAAATGTTTTTGGAAGCAATGTTGAGTGTACATGGAAACTCAACATACACTAATGCATCATTTTTCAAACAATCATAACTAATTTTTGTATTAAGCGTTTCTCAATGTAGTATAGTGCATTCGATGCGGATTGTTAAGCTGCGTCGATCTGTGTTATCAGATTTGCGCTAGCTTAAAAATGCACCGAGATATCAACTGATATAAGTTCACACTTATATCCTCGATTTTCACCCTGAAGAATTAATTTTTTCGTTGAATAACATTGTCCATCGTCTTTGCCTTGAAAAATGGAATCTAAAAACATCTACTTTTTGCTAAATTATCTTGAAATTTTTCGAAAAAATTTTTGTCAAAATGTTTTTGGAAGCAATGTTGAGTGTACATGGAAACTCAACATACACTAATGCATCATTTTTCAAACGATCATAACTAATTTTTGTATTAAGCGTTTCTCAATGTAGTAAAGTGCATTCGATGCGGATTTTTAAGCTGCGTCGATCTGTGTTATCAGATTTGCGCTAGCTTAAAAATGCACCGAGATATCAACTGATATAAGTTCACACTTATATCCTCGATTTTCACCCTGAAGAATTAATTTTTTCGTTGAATAACATTGTCCATCGTCTTTGCCTTGGAAAAAGGAATCTAAAAACATCTACTTTTCGCTAATTTATTTTGAAATTTTTCGAGAAAATTTTTGTCAAAATGTTTTTGGAAGCAATGTTGAGTGTACATGGAAACTCAACATACACTAATGCATCATTTTTCAAACGATCATAACTAATTTTTGTATTAAGCGTTTCTCAATGTAGTATAGTGCATTCGATGCGGATTTTTAAGCTGCGTCGATCTGTGTTATCAGATTTGCGCTAGCTTGAAAATGCACCGAGATATCAACTGATATAAGTTCACACTTATATCCTCGATTTTCACCCTGAAGAATTAATTTTTTCGTTGAATAACATTGTCCATCGTCTTTGCCTTGAAAAAAGGAATCTAAAAACATCTACTTTTTGCTAAATTATCTTGAAAATTTTCGAAAAAATTTTTGTCAAAATGTTTTTGGAAGCAATGTTGAGTGTACATGGAAACTCAACATACACTAATGCATCATTTTTCAAACGATCATAACTAATTTTTGTATTAAGCGTTTCTCAATGTAGTAAAGTGCATTCGATGCGGATTTTTAAGCTGCGTCGATCTGTGTTATCAGATTTGCGCTAGCTTAAAAATGCACCGAGATATCAACTGATATAAGTTCACACTTATATCCTCGATTTTCACCCTGAAGAATTAATTTTTTCGTTGAATAACATTGTCCATCGTCTTTGCCTTAAAAAAAGGAATCTAAAAACATCTACTTTTTGCTAATTTATTTTGAAATTTTTCGAGAAAAGTTTTGTCAAAATGTTTTTGGAAGCAATGTTGAGTGTACATGGAAACTCAACATACACTAATGCATCATTTTTCAAACGATCATAACTAATTTTTGTATTAAGCGTTTCTCAATGTAGTATAGTGCATTCGATGCGGATTTTTAAGCTGCGTCGATCTGTGTTATCAGATTTGCGCTAGCTTGAAAATGCACCGAGATATCAACTGATATAAGTTCACACTTATATCCTCGATTTTCACCCTGAAGAATTAATTTTTTCGTTGAATAACATTGTCCATCGTCTTTGCCTTGAAAAAAGGAATCTAAAAACATCTACTTTTTGCTAAATTATCTTGAAAATTTTCGAAAAAATTTTTGTCAAAATGTTTTTGGAAGCAATGTTGAGTGTACATGGAAACTCAACATACACTAATGCATCATTTTTCAAACGATCATAACTAATTTTTGTATTAAGCGTTTCTCAATGTAGTAAAGTGCATTCGATGCGGATTTTTAAGCTGCGTCGATCTGTGTTATCAGATTTGCGCTAGCTTAAAAATGCACCGAGATATCAACTGATATAAGTTCACACTTATATCCTCGATTTTCACCCTGAAGAATTAATTTTTTCGTTGAATAACATTGTCCATCGTCTTTGCCTTAAAAAAAGGAATCTAAAAACATCTACTTTTTGCTAATTTATTTTGAAATTTTTCGAGAAAAGTTTTGTCAAAATGTTTTTGGAAGCAATGTTGAGTGTACATGGAAACTCAACATACACTAATGCATCATTTTTCAAACGATCATAACTAATTTTTGTATTAAGCGTTTCTCAATGTAGTATAGTGCATTCGATGCGGATTTTTAAGCTGCGTCGATCTGTGTTATCAGATTTGCGCTAGCTTAAAAATGCACCGAGATATCAACTGATATAAGTTCACACTTATATCCTCGATTTTGACCCTGAAGAATTAATTTTTTCGTTGAATAACATTGTCCATCGTCTTTGCCTTGAAAAAAGGAATCTAAAAACATCTACTTTTTGCTAAATTATCTTGAAATTGTTCGAAAAAATTTTTGTCAAAATGTTTTTGGAAGCAATGTTGAGTGTACATGGAAACTCAACATACACTAATGCATCATTTTTCAAACGATCATAACTAATTTTTGTATTAAGCGTTTCTCAATGTAGTATAGTGCATTCGATGGGATTGTTAAGCTGCGTCGATCTGTGTTATCAGATTTGCGCTAGCTTAAAAATGCACCGAGATATCAACTGATATAAGTTCACACTTATATCCTCGATTTTCACCCTGAAGAATTAATTTTTTCGTTGAATAACATTGTCCATCGTCTTTGCCTTGGAAAAAGGAATCTAAAAACATCTACTTTTCGCTAATTTATTTTGAAATTTTTCGAGAAAATTTTTGTCAAAATGTTTTTGGAAGCAATGTTGAGTGTACATGGAAACTCAACATACACTAATGCATCATTTTTCAAACAATCATAACTAATTTTTGTATTAAGCGTTTCTCAATGTAGTATAGTGCATTCGATGCGGATTGTTAAGCTGCGTCGATATGTGTTATCAGATTTGCGCTAGCTTAAAAATGCACCGAGATATCAACTGATATAAGTTCACACTTATATCCTCGATTTTCACCCTGAAGAATTAATTTTTTCGTTGAATAACATTGTCCATCGTCTTTGCCTTGAAAAATGGAATCTAAAAACATCTACTTTTTGCTAAATTATTTAGAAATTTTTCGAAAAAATTTTTGTCAAAATGTTTTTGGAAGCAATGTTGAGTGTACATGGAAACTCAACATACACTAATGCATCATTTTTCAAACGATCATAACTAATTTTTGTATTAAGCGTTTCTCAATGTAGTAAAGTGCATTCGATGCGGATTTTTAAGCTGCGTCGATCTGTGTTATCAGATTTGCGCTAGCTTAAAAATGCACCGAGATATCAACTGATATAAGTTCACACTTATATCCTCGATTTTAACCCTGAAGAATTAATTTTTTCGTTGAATAACATTGTCCATCGTCTTTGCCTTGGAAAAAGGAATCTAAAAACATCTACTTTTTGCTAATTTATTTTGAAATTTTTCGAGAAAATTTTTGTCAAAATGTTTTTGGAAGCAATGTTGAGTGTACATGGAAACTCAACATACACTAATGCATCATTTTTCAAACAATCATAACTAATTTTTGTATTAAGCGTTTCTCAATGTAGTATAGTGCATTCGATGCGGATTGTTAAGCTGCGTCGATCTGTGTTATCAGATTTGCGCTAGCTTAAAAATGCACCGAGATATCAACTGATATAAGTTCACACTTATATCCTCGATTTTCACCCTGAAGAATTAATTTTTTCGTTGAATAACATTGTCCATCGTCTTTGCCTTGAAAAATGGAATCTAAAAACATCTACTTTTTGCTAAATTATCTTGAAATTTTTCGAAAAAATTTTTGTCAAAATGTTTTTGGAAGCAATGTTGAGTGTACATGGAAACTCAACATACACTAATGCATCATTTTTCAAACGATCATAACTAATTTTTGTATTAAGCGTTTCTCAATGTAGTAAAGTGCATTCGATGCGGATTTTTAAGCTGCGTCGATCTGTGTTATCAGATTTGCGCTAGCTTAAAAATGCACCGAGATATCAACTGATATAAGTTCACACTTATATCCTCGATTTTCACCCTGAAGAATTAATTTTTTCGTTGAATAACATTGTCCATCGTCTTTGCCTTGGAAAAAGGAATCTAAAAACATCTACTTTTCGCTAATTTATTTTGAAATTTTTCGAGAAAATTTTTGTCAAAATGTTTTTGGAAGCAATGTTGAGTGTACATGGAAACTCAACATACACTAATGCATCATTTTTCAAACGATCATAACTAATTTTTGTATTAAGCGTTTCTCAATGTAGTATAGTGCATTCGATGCGGATTTTTAAGCTGCGTCGATCTGTGTTATCAGATTTGCGCTAGCTTGAAAATGCACCGAGATATCAACTGATATAAGTTCACACTTATATCCTCGATTTTCACCCTGAAGAATTAATTTTTTCGTTGAATAACATTGTCCATCGTCTTTGCCTTGAAAAAAGGAATCTAAAAACATCTACTTTTTGCTAAATTATCTTGAAAATTTTCGAAAAAATTTTTGTCAAAATGTTTTTGGAAGCAATGTTGAGTGTACATGGAAACTCAACATACACTAATGCATCATTTTTCAAACGATCATAACTAATTTTTGTATTAAGCGTTTCTCAATGTAGTATAGTGCATTCGATGCGGATTTTTAAGCTGCGTCGATCTGTGTTATCAGATTTGCGCTAGCTTGAAAATGCACCGAGATATCAACTGATATAAGTTCACACTTATATCCTCGATTTTCACCCTGAAGAATTAATTTTTTCGTTGAATAACATTGTCCATCGTCTTTGCCTTGAAAAAAGGAATCTAAAAACATCTACTTTTTGCTAAATTATCTTGAAAATTTTCGAAAAAATTTTTGTCAAAATGTTTTTGGAAGCAATGTTGAGTGTACATGGAAACTCAACATACCTCTAATGCATCATTTTTCAAACGATCATAACTAATTTTTGTATTAAGCGTTTCTCAATGTAGTAAAGTGCATTCGATGCGGATTTTTAAGCTGCGTCGATCTGTGTTATCAGATTTGCGCTAGCTTAAAAATGCACCGAGATATCAACTGATATAAGTTCACACTTATATCCTCGATTTTCACCCTGAAGAATTAATTTTTTCGTTGAATAACATTGTCCATCGTCTTTGCCTTAAAAAAAGGAATCTAAAAACATCTACTTTTTGCTAATTTATTTTGAAATTTTTCGAGAAAAGTTTTGTCAAAATGTTTTTGGAAGCAATGTTGAGTGTACATGGAAACTCAACATACACTAATGCATCATTTTTCAAACGATCATAACTAATTTTTGTATTAAGCGTTTCTCAATGTAGTATAGTGCATTCGATGCGGATTTTTAAGCTGCGTCGATCTGTGTTATCTGATTTGCGCTAGCTTAAAAATGCACCGAGATATCAACTGATATAAGTTCACACTTATATCCTCGATTTTGACCCTGAAGAATTAATTTTTTCGTTGAATAACATTGTCCATCGTCTTTGCCTTGAAAAAAGGAATCTAAAAACATCTACTTTTTGCTAAATTATCTTGAAATTGTTCGAAAAAATTTTTGTCAAAATGTTTTTGGAAGCAATGTTGAGTGTACATGGAAACTCAACATACACTAATGCATCATTTTTCAAACGATCATAACTAATTTTTGTATTAAGCGTTTCTCAATGTAGTATAGTGCATTCGATGCGGATTGTTAAGCTGCGTCGATCTGTGTTATCAGATTTGCGCTAGCTTAAAAATGCACCGAGATATCAACTGATATAAGTTCACACTTATATCCTCGATTTTCACCCTGAAGAATTAATTTTTTCGTTGAATAACATTGTCCATCGTCTTTGCCTTGGAAAAAGGAATCTAAAAACATCTACTTTTCGCTAATTTATTTTGAAATTTTTCGAGAAAATTTTTGTCAAAATGTTTTTGGAAGCAATGTTGAGTGTACATGGAAACTCAACATACACTAATGCATCATTTTTCAAACAATCATAACTAATTTTTGTATTAAGCGTTTCTCAATGTAGTATAGTGCATTCGATGCGGATTGTTAAGCTGCGTCGATATGTGTTATCAGATTTGCGCTAGCTTAAAAATGCACCGAGATATCAACTGATATAAGTTCACACTTATATCCTCGATTTTCACCCTGAAGAATTAATTTTTTCGTTGAATAACATTGTCCATCGTCTTTGCCTTGAAAAATGGAATCTAAAAACATCTACTTTTTGCTAAATTATTTAGAAATTTTTCGAAAAAATTTTTGTCAAAATGTTTTTGGAAGCAATGTTGAGTGTACATGGAAACTCAACATACACTAATGCATCATTTTTCAAACGATCATAACTAATTTTTGTATTAAGCGTTTCTCAATGTAGTAAAGTGCATTCGATGCGGATTTTTAAGCTGCGTCGATCTGTGTTATCAGATTTGCGCTAGCTTAAAAATGCACCGAGATATCAACTGATATAAGTTCACACTTATATCCTCGATTTTCACCCTGAAGAATTAATTTTTTCGTTGAATAACATTGTCCATCGTCTTTGCCTTGGAAAAAGGAATCTAAAAACATCTACTTTTCGCTAATTTATTTTGAAATTTTTCGAGAAAATTTTTGTCAAAATGTTTTTGGAAGCAATGTTGAGTGTACATGGAAACTCAACATACACTAATGCATCATTTTTCAAACAATCATAACTAATTTTTGTATTAAGCGTTTCTCAATGTAGTATAGTGCATTCGATGCGGATTTTTAAGCTGCGTCGATCTGTGTTATCAGATTTGCGCTAGCTTGAAAATGCACCGAGATATCAACTGATATAAGTTCACACTTATATCCTCGATTTTCACCCTGAAGAATTAATTTTTTCGTTGAATAACATTGTCCATCGTCTTTGCCTTGAAAAAAGGAATCTAAAAACATCTACTTTTTGCTAAATTATCTTGAAAATTTTCGAAAAAATTTTTGTCAAAATGTTTTTGGAAGCAATGTTGAGTGTACATGGAAACTCAACATACACTAATGCATCATTTTTCAAACGATCATAACTAATTTTTGTATTAAGCGTTTCTCAATGTAGTAAAGTGCATTCGATGCGGATTTTTAAGCTGCGTCGATCTGTGTTATCAGATTTGCGCTAGCTTAAAAATGCACCGAGATATCAACTGATATAAGTTCACACTTATATCCTCGATTTTCACCCTGAAGAATTAATTTTTTCGTTGAATAACATTGTCCATCGTCTTTGCCTTAAAAAAAGGAATCTAAAAACATCTACTTTTTGCTAATTTATTTTGAAATTTTTCGAGAAAAGTTTTGTCAAAATGTTTTTGGAAGCAATGTTGAGTGTACATGGAAACTCAACATACACTAATGCATCATTTTTCAAACGATCATAACTAATTTTTGTATTAAGCGTTTCTCAATGTAGTATAGTGCATTCGATGCGGATTTTTAAGCTGCGTCGATCTGTGTTATCAGATTTGCGCTAGCTTAAAAATGCACCGAGATATCAACTGATATAAGTTCACACTTATATCCTCGATTTTGACCCTGAAGAATTAATTTTTTCGTTGAATAACATTGTCCATCGTCTTTGCCTTGAAAAAAGGAATCTAAAAACATCTACTTTTTGCTAAATTATCTTGAAATTGTTCGAAAAAATTTTTGTCAAAATGTTTTTGGAAGCAATGTTGAGTGTACATGGAAACTCAACATACACTAATGCATCATTTTTCAAACGATCATAACTAATTTTTGTATTAAGCGTTTCTCAATGTAGTATAGTGCATTCGATGCGGATTGTTAAGCTGCGTCGATCTGTGTTATCAGATTTGCGCTAGCTTAAAAATGCACCGAGATATCAACTGATATAAGTTCACACTTATATCCTCGATTTTCACCCTGAAGAATTAATTTTTTCGTTGAATAACATTGTCCATCGTCTTTGCCTTGGAAAAAGGAATCTAAAAACATCTACTTTTCGCTAATTTATTTTGAAATTTTTCGAGAAAATTTTTGTCAAAATGTTTTTGGAAGCAATGTTGAGTGTACATGGAAACTCAACATACACTAATGCATCATTTTTCAAACAATCATAACTAATTTTTGTATTAAGCGTTTCTCAATGTAGTATAGTGCATTCGATGCGGATTGTTAAGCTGCGTCGATATGTGTTATCAGATTTGCGCTAGCTTAAAAATGCACCGAGATATCAACTGATATAAGTTCACACTTATATCCTCGATTTTCACCCTGAAGAATTAATTTTTTCGTTGAATAACATTGTCCATCGTCTTTGCCTTGAAAAATGGAATCTAAAAACATCTACTTTTTGCTAAATTATTTAGAAATTTTTCGAAAAAATTTTTGTCAAAATGTTTTTGGAAGCAATGTTGAGTGTACATGGAAACTCAACATACACTAATGCATCATTTTTCAAACGATCATAACTAATTTTTGTATTAAGCGTTTCTCAATGTAGTAAAGTGCATTCGATGCGGATTTTTAAGCTGCGTCGATCTGTGTTATCAGATTTGCGCTAGCTTAAAAATGCACCGAGATATCAACTGATATAAGTTCACACTTATATCCTCGATTTTCACCCTGAAGAATTAATTTTTTCGTTGAATAACATTGTCCATCGTCTTTGCCTTAAAAAAAGGAATCTAAAAACATCTACTTTTTGCTAATTTATTTTGAAATTTTTCGAGAAAAGTTTTGTCAAAATGTTTTTGGAAGCAATGTTGAGTGTACATGGAAACTCAACATACACTAATGCATCATTTTTCAAACGATCATAACTAATTTTTGTATTAAGCGTTTCTCAATGTAGTATAGTGCATTCGATGCGGATTTTTAAGCTGCGTCGATCTGTGTTATCAGATTTGCGCTAGCTTAAAAATGCACCGAGATATCAACTGATATAAGTTCACACTTATATCCTCGATTTTGACCCTGAAGAATTAATTTTTTCGTTGAATAACATTGTCCATCGTCTTTGCCTTGAAAAAAGGAATCTAAAAACATCTACTTTTTGCTAAATTATCTTGAAATTGTTCGAAAAAATTTTTGTCAAAATGTTTTTGGAAGCAATGTTGAGTGTACATGGAAACTCAACATACACTAATGCATCATTTTTCAAACGATCATAACTAATTTTTGTATTAAGCGTTTCTCAATGTAGTATAGTGCATTCGATGCGGATTGTTAAGCTGCGTCGATCTGTGTTATCAGATTTGCGCTAGCTTAAAAATGCACCGAGATATCAACTGATATAAGTTCACACTTATATCCTCGATTTTGACCCTGAAGAATTAATTTTTTCGTTGAATAACATTGTCCATCGTCTTTGCCTTGAAAAAAGGAATCTAAAAACATCTACTTTTTGCTAAATTATCTTGAAATTGTTCGAAAAAATTTTTGTCAAAATGTTTTTGGAAGCAATGTTGAGTGTACATGGAAACTCAACATACACTAATGCATCATTTTTCAAACGATCATAACTAATTTTTGTATTAAGCGTTTCTCAATGTAGTATAGTGCATTCGATGCGGATTGTTAAGCTGCGTCGATCTGTGTTATCAGATTTGCGCTAGCTTAAAAATGCACCGAGATATCAACTGATATAAGTTCACACTTATATCCTCGATTTTCACCCTGAAGAATTAATTTTTTCGTTGAATAACATTGTCCATCGTCTTTGCCTTGGAAAAAGGAATCTAAAAACATCTACTTTTCGCTAATTTATTTTGAAATTTTTCGAGAAAATTTTTGTCAAAATGTTTTTGGAAGCAATGTTGAGTGTACATGGAAACTCAACATACACTAATGCATCATTTTTCAAACAATCATAACTAATTTTTGTATTAAGCGTTTCTCAATGTAGTATAGTGCATTCGATGCGGATTGTTAAGCTGCGTCGATATGTGTTATCAGATTTGCGCTAGCTTAAAAATGCACCGAGATATCAACTGATATAAGTTCACACTTATATCCTCGATTTTCACCCTGAAGAATTAATTTTTTCGTTGAATAACATTGTCCATCGTCTTTGCCTTGAAAAATGGAATCTAAAAACATCTACTTTTTGCTAAATTATTTAGAAATTTTTCGAAAAAATTTTTGTCAAAATGTTTTTGGAAGCAATGTTGAGTGTACATGGAAACTCAACATACACTAATGCATCATTTTTCAAACGATCATAACTAATTTTTGTATTAAGCGTTTCTCAATGTAGTAAAGTGCATTCGATGCGGATTTTTAAGCTGCGTCGATCTGTGTTATCAGATTTGCGCTAGCTTAAAAATGCACCGAGATATCAACTGATATAAGTTCACACTTATATCCTCGATTTTCACCCTGAAGAATTAATTTTTTCGTTGAATAACATTGTCCATCGTCTTTGCCTTGGAAAAAGGAATCTAAAAACATCTACTTTTCGCTAATTTATTTTGAAATTTTTCGAGAAAATTTTTGTCAAAATGTTTTTGGAAGCAATGTTGAGTGTACATGGAAACTCAACATACACTAATGCATCATTTTTCAAACGATCATAACTAATTTTTGTATTAAGCGTTTCTCAATGTAGTATAGTGCATTCGATGCGGATTTTTAAGCTGCGTCGATCTGTGTTATCAGATTTGCGCTAGCTTGAAAATGCACCGAGATATCAACTGATATAAGTTCACACTTATATCCTCGATTTTCACCCTGAAGAATTAATTTTTTCGTTGAATAACATTGTCCATCGTCTTTGCCTTGAAAAAAGGAATCTAAAAACATCTACTTTTTGCTAAATTATCTTGAAAATTTTCGAAAAAATTTTTGTCAAAATGTTTTTGGAAGCAATGTTGAGTGTACATGGAAACTCAACATACACTAATGCATCATTTTTCAAACGATCATAACTAATTTTTGTATTAAGCGTTTCTCAATGTAGTAAAGTGCATTCGATGCGGATTTTTAAGCTGCGTCGATCTGTGTTATCAGATTTGCGCTAGCTTAAAAATGCACCGAGATATCAACTGATATAAGTTCACACTTATATCCTCGATTTTCAACCTGAAGAATTAATTTTTTCGTTGAATAACATTGTCCATCGTCTTTGCCTTAAAAAAAGGAATCTAAAAACATCTACTTTTTGCTAATTTATTTTGAAATTTTTCGAGAAAAGTTTTGTCAAAATGTTTTTGGAAGCAATGTTGAGTGTACATGGAAACTCAACATACACTAATGCATCATTTTTCAAACGATCATAACTAATTTTTGTATTAAGCGTTTCTCAATGTAGTATAGTGCATTCGATGCGGATTTTTAAGCTGCGTCGATCTGTGTTATCAGATTTGCGCTAGCTTAAAAATGCACCGAGATATCAACTGATATAAGTTCACACTTATATCCTCGATTTTGACCCTGAAGAATTAATTTTTTCGTTGAATAACATTGTCCATCGTCTTTGCCTTGAAAAAAGGAATCTAAAAACATCTACTTTTTGCTAAATTATCTTGAAATTGTTCGAAAAAATTTTTGTCAAAATGTTTTTGGAAGCAATGTTGAGTGTACATGGAAACTCAACATACACTAATGCATCATTTTTCAAACGATCATAACTAATTTTTGTATCAAACGTTTCTCAATGTAGTATAGTGCATTCGATGCGGATTGTTAAGCTGCGTCGATCTGTGTTATCAGATTTGCGCTAGCTTAAAAATGCACCGAGATATCAACTGATATAAGTTCACACTTATATCCTCGATTTTCACCCTGAAGAATTAATTTTTTCGTTGAATAACATTGTCCATCGTCTTTGCCTTAAAAAAAGGAATCTAAAAACATCTACTTTTTGCTAATTTATTTTGAAATTTTTCGAGAAAAGTTTTGTCAAAATGTTTTTGGAAGCAATGTTGAGTGTACATGGAAACTCAACATACACTAATGCATCATTTTTCAAACGATCATAACTAATTTTTGTATTAAGCGTTTCTCAATGTAGTAAAGTGCATTCGATGCGGATTTTTAAGCTGCGTCGATCTGTGTTATCAGATTTGCGCTAGCTTAAAAATGCACCGAGATATCAACTGATATAAGTTCACACTTATATCCTCGATTTTCACCCTGAAGAATTAATTTTTTCGTTGAATAACATTGTCCATCGTCTTTGCCTTAAAAAAAGGAATCTAAAAACATCTACTTTTTGCTAATTTATTTTGAAATTTTTCGAGAAAAGTTTTGTCAAAATGTTTTTGGAAGCAATGTTGAGTGTACATGGAAACTCAACATACACTAATGCATCATTTTTCAAACGATCATAACTAATTTTTGTATTAAGCGTTTCTCAATGTAGTATAGTGCATTCGATGCGGATTTTTAAGCTGCGTCGATCTGTGTTATCAGATTTGCGCTAGCTTAAAAATGCACCGAGATATCAACTGATATAAGTTCACACTTATATCCTCGATTTTGACCCTGAAGAATTAATTTTTTCGTTGAATAACATTGTCCATCGTCTTTGCCTTGAAAAAAGGAATCTAAAAACATCTACTTTTTGCTAAATTATCTTGAAATTGTTCGAAAAAATTTTTGTCAAAATGTTTTTGGAAGCAATGTTGAGTGTACATGGAAACTCAACATACACTAATGCATCATTTTTCAAACGATCATAACTAATTTTTGTATTAAGCGTTTCTCAATGTAGTATAGTGCATTCGATGCGGATTGTTAAGCTGCGTCGATCTGTGTTATCAGATTTGCGCTAGCTTAAAAATGCACCGAGATATCAACTGATATAAGTTCACACTTATATCCTCGATTTTCACCCTGAAGAATTAATTTTTTCGTTGAATAACATTGTCCATCGTCTTTGCCTTAAAAAAAGGAATCTAAAAACATCTACTTTTTGCTAATTTATTTTGAAATTTTTCGAGAAAAGTTTTGTCAAAATGTTTTTGGAAGCAATGTTGAGTGTACATGGAAACTCAACATACACTAATGCATCATTTTTCAAACGATCATAACTAATTTTTGTATTAAGGGTTTCTCAATGTAGTATAGTGCATTCGATGCGGATTTTTAAGCTGCGTCGATCTGTGTTATCAGATTTGCGCTAGCTTAAAAATGCACCGAGATATCAACTGATATAAGTTCACACTTATATCCTCGATTTTGACCCTGAAGAATTAATTTTTTCGTTGAATAACATTGTCCATCGTCTTTGCCTTGAAAAAAGGAATCTAAAAACATCTACTTTTTGCTAAATTATCTTGAAATTGTTCGAAAAAATTTTTGTCAAAATGTTTTTGGAAGCAATGTTGAGTGTACATGGAAACTCAACATACACTAATGCATCATTTTTCAAACGATCATAACTAATTTTTGTATCAAACGTTTCTCAATGTAGTATAGTGCATTCGATGCGGATTGTTAAGCTGCGTCGATCTGTGTTATCAGATTTGCGCTAGCTTAAAAATGCACCGAGATATCAACTGATATAAGTTCACACTTATATCCTCGATTTTCACCCTGAAGAATTAATTTTTTCGTTGAATAACATTGTCCATCGTCTTTGCCTTAAAAAAAGGAATCTAAAAACATCTACTTTTTGCTAATTTATTTTGAAATTTTTCGAGAAAAGTTTTGTCAAAATGTTTTTGGAAGCAATGTTGAGTGTACATGGAAACTCAACATACACTAATGCATCATTTTTCAAACGATCATAACTAATTTTTGTATTAAGCGTTTCTCAATGTAGTAAAGTGCATTCGATGCGGATTTTTAAGCTGCGTCGATCTGTGTTATCAGATTTGCGCTAGCTTAAAAATGCACCGAGATATCAACTGATATAAGTTCACACTTATATCCTCGATTTTCACCCTGAAGAATTAATTTTTTCGTTGAATAACATTGTCCATCGTCTTTGCCTTAAAAAAAGGAATCTAAAAACATCTACTTTTTGCTAATTTATTTTGAAATTTTTCGAGAAAAGTTTTGTCAAAATGTTTTTGGAAGCAATGTTGAGTGTACATGGAAACTCAACATACACTAATGCATCATTTTTCAAACGATCATAACTAATTTTTGTATTAAGCGTTTCTCAATGTAGTATAGTGCATTCGATGCGGATTTTTAAGCTGCGTCGATCTGTGTTATCAGATTTGCGCTAGCTTAAAAATGCACCGAGATATCAACTGATATAAGTTCACACTTATATCCTCGATTTTGACCCTGAAGAATTAATTTTTTCGTTGAATAACATTGTCCATCGTCTTTGCCTTGAAAAAAGGAATCTAAAAACATCTACTTTTTGCTAAATTATCTTGAAATTGTTCGAAAAAATTTTTGTCAAAATGTTTTTGGAAGCAATGTTGAGTGTACATGGAAACTCAACATACACTAATGCATCATTTTTCAAACGATCATAACTAATTTTTGTATTAAGCGTTTCTCAATGTAGTATAGTGCATTCGATGCGGATTGTTAAGCTGCGTCGATCTGTGTTATCAGATTTGCGCTAGCTTAAAAATGCACCGAGATATCAACTGATATAAGTTCACACTTATATCCTCGATTTTCACCCTGAAGAATTAATTTTTTCGTTGAATAACATTGTCCATCGTCTTTGCCTTAAAAAAAGGAATCTAAAAACATCTACTTTTTGCTAATTTATTTTGAAATTTTTCGAGAAAAGTTTTGTCAAAATGTTTTTGGAAGCAATGTTGAGTGTACATGGAAACTCAACATACACTAATGCATCATTTTTCAAACGATCATAACTAATTTTTGTATTAAGGGTTTCTCAATGTAGTATAGTGCATTCGATGCGGATTTTTAAGCTGCGTCGATCTGTGTTATCAGATTTGCGCTAGCTTAAAAATGCACCGAGATATCAACTGATATAAGTTCACACTTATATCCTCGATTTTGACCCTGAAGAATTAATTTTTTCGTTGAATAACATTGTCCATCGTCTTTGCCTTGAAAAAAGGAATCTAAAAACATCTACTTTTTGCTAAATTATCTTGAAATTGTTCGAAAAAATT
The DNA here is from genome assembly GCA_964057225.1 of Auanema rhodensis. Classification (NCBI taxonomy): domain Eukaryota; kingdom Metazoa; phylum Nematoda; class Chromadorea; order Rhabditida; family Rhabditidae; genus Auanema; species Auanema rhodense. The sequence goes on from OZ059895.1 coordinate 2,750,040, forward strand.
TTTGTCAAAATGTTTTTGGAAGCAATGTTGAGTGTACATGGAAACTCAACATACACTAATGCATCATTTTTCAAACGATCATAACTAATTTTTGTATTAAGCGTTTCTCAATGTAGTAAAGTGCATTCGATGCGGATTTTTAAGCTGCGTCGATCTGTGTTATCAGATTTGCGCTAGCTTAAAAATGCACCGAGATATCAACTGATATAAGTTCACACTTATATCCTCGATTTTCACCCTGAAGAATTAATTTTTTCGTTGAATAACATTGTCCATCGTCTTTGCCTTGGAAAAAGGAATCTAAAAACATCTACTTTTCGCTAATTTATTTTGAAATTTTTCGAGAAAAGTTTTGTCAAAATGTTTTTGGAAGCAATGTTGAGTGTACATGGAAACTCAACATACACTAATGCATCATTTTTCAAACAATCATAACTAATTTTTGTATCGAGCGTTTTTCAATGTAGTATAGTGCATTCGATGCGGATTTTTAAGCTGCGTCGATCTGTGTTATCAGATTTGCGCTAGCTTAAAAATGCACCGAGATATCAACTGATATAAGTTCACACTTATATCCTCGATTTTGACCCTGAAGAATTAATTTTTTCGTTGAATAACATTGTCCATCGTCTTTGCCTTGAAAAAAGGAATCTAAAAACATCTACTTTTTGCTAAATTATCTTGAAATTGTTCGAAAAAATTTTTGTCAAAATGTTTTTGGAAGCAATGTTGAGTGTACATGGAAACTCAACATACACTAATGCATCATTTTTCAAACGATCATAACTAATTTTTGTATTAAGCGTTTCTCAATGTAGTATAGTGCATTCGATGCGGATTGTTAAGCTGCGTCGATCTGTGTTATCAGATTTGCGCTAGCTTAAAAATGCACCGAGATATCAACTGATATAAGTTCACACTTATATCCTCGATTTTCACCCTGAAGAATTAATTTTTTCGTTGAATAACATTGTCCATCGTCTTTGCCTTAAAAAAAGGAATCTAAAAACATCTACTTTTTGCTAATTTATTTTGAAATTTTTCGAGAAAAGTTTTGTCAAAATGTTTTTGGAAGCAATGTTGAGTGTACATGGAAACTCAACATACACTAATGCATCATTTTTCAAACGATCATAACTAATTTTTGTATTAAGCGTTTTTCAATGAAGTATAGTGCATTCGATGCGGATTTTTAAGCTGCGTCGATCTGTGTTATCAGATTTGCGCTAGCTTAAAAATGCACCGAGATATCAACTGATATAAGTTCACACTTATATCCTCGATTTTGACCCTGAAGAATTAATTTTTTCGTTGAATAACATTGTCCATCGTCTTTGCCTTGAAAAAAGGAATCTAAAAACATCTACTTTTTGCTAAATTATCTTGAAATTGTTCGAAAAAATTTTTGTCAAAATGTTTTTGGAAGCAATGTTGAGTGTACATGGAAACTCAACATACACTAATGCATCATTTTTCAAACGATCATAACTAATTTTTGTATCAAACGTTTCTCAATGTAGTATAGTGCATTCGATGCGGATTGTTAAGCTGCGTCGATCTGTGTTATCAGATTTGCGCTAGCTTAAAAATGCACCGAGATATCAACTGATATAAGTTCACACTTATATCCTCGATTTTCACCCTGAAGAATTAATTTTTTCGTTGAATAACATTGTCCATCGTCTTTGCCTTAAAAAAAGGAATCTAAAAACATCTACTTTTTGCTAATTTATTTTGAAATTTTTCGAGAAAAGTTTTGTCAAAATGTTTTTGGAAGCAATGTTGAGTGTACATGGAAACTCAACATACACTAATGCATCATTTTTCAAACGATCATAACTAATTTTTGTATTAAGCGTTTCTCAATGTAGTAAAGTGCATTCGATGCGGATTTTTAAGCTGCGTCGATCTGTGTTATCAGATTTGCGCTAGCTTAAAAATGCACCGAGATATCAACTGATATAAGTTCACACTTATATCCTCGATTTTCACCCTGAAGAATTAATTTTTTCGTTGAATAACATTGTCCATCGTCTTTGCCTTAAAAAAAGGAATCTAAAAACATCTACTTTTTGCTAATTTATTTTGAAATTTTTCGAGAAAAGTTTTGTCAAAATGTTTTTGGAAGCAATGTTGAGTGTACATGGAAACTCAACATACACTAATGCATCATTTTTCAAACGATCATAACTAATTTTTGTATTAAGCGTTTCTCAATGTAGTATAGTGCATTCGATGCGGATTTTTAAGCTGCGTCGATCTGTGTTATCAGATTTGCGCTAGCTTAAAAATGCACCGAGATATCAACTGATATAAGTTCACACTTATATCCTCGATTTTGACCCTGAAGAATTAATTTTTTCGTTGAATAACATTGTCCATCGTCTTTGCCTTGAAAAAAGGAATCTAAAAACATCTACTTTTTGCTAAATTATCTTGAAATTGTTCGAAAAAATTTTTGTCAAAATGTTTTTGGAAGCAATGTTGAGTGTACATGGAAACTCAACATACACTAATGCATCATTTTTCAAACGATCATAACTAATTTTTGTATTAAGCGTTTCTCAATGTAGTATAGTGCATTCGATGCGGATTGTTAAGCTGCGTCGATCTGTGTTATCAGATTTGCGCTAGCTTAAAAATGCACCGAGATATCAACTGATATAAGTTCACACTTATATCCTCGATTTTCACCCTGAAGAATTAATTTTTTCGTTGAATAACATTGTCCATCGTCTTTGCCTTAAAAAAAGGAATCTAAAAACATCTACTTTTTGCTAATTTATTTTGAAATTTTTCGAGAAAAGTTTTGTCAAAATGTTTTTGGAAGCAATGTTGAGTGTACATGGAAACTCAACATACACTAATGCATCATTTTTCAAACGATCATAACTAATTTTTGTATTAAGGGTTTCTCAATGTAGTATAGTGCATTCGATGCGGATTTTTAAGCTGCGTCGATCTGTGTTATCAGATTTGCGCTAGCTTAAAAATGCACCGAGATATCAACTGATATAAGTTCACACTTATATCCTCGATTTTGACCCTGAAGAATTAATTTTTTCGTTGAATAACATTGTCCATCGTCTTTGCCTTGAAAAAAGGAATCTAAAAACATCTACTTTTTGCTAAATTATCTTGAAATTGTTCGAAAAAATTTTTGTCAAAATGTTTTTGGAAGCAATGTTGAGTGTACATGGAAACTCAACATACACTAATGCATCATTTTTCAAACGATCATAACTAATTTTTGTATTAAGCGTTTCTCAATGTAGTATAGTGCATTCGATGCGGATTGTTAAGCTGCGTCGATCTGTGTTATCAGATTTGCGCTAGCTTAAAAATGCACCGAGATATCAACTGATATAAGTTCACACTTATATCCTCGATTTTCACCCTGAAGAATTAATTTTTTCGTTGAATAACATTGTCCATCGTCTTTGCCTTAAAAAAAGGAATCTAAAAACATCTACTTTTTGCTAATTTATTTTGAAATTTTTCGAGAAAAGTTTTGTCAAAATGTTTTTGGAAGCAATGTTGAGTGTACATGGAAACTCAACATACACTAATGCATCATTTTTCAAACGATCATAACTAATTTTTGTATTAAGGGTTTCTCAATGTAGTATAGTGCATTCGATGCGGATTTTTAAGCTGCGTCGATCTGTGTTATCAGATTTGCGCTAGCTTAAAAATGCACCGAGATATCAACTGATATAAGTTCACACTTATATCCTCGATTTTGACCCTGAAGAATTAATTTTTTCGTTGAATAACATTGTCCATCGTCTTTGCCTTGAAAAAAGGAATCTAAAAACATCTACTTTTTGCTAAATTATCTTGAAATTGTTCGAAAAAATTTTTGTCAAAATGTTTTTGGAAGCAATGTTGAGTGTACATGGAAACTCAACATACACTAATGCATCATTTTTCAAACGATCATAACTAATTTTTGTATTAAGCGTTTCTCAATGTAGTAAAGTGCATTCGATGCGGATTTTTAAGCTGCGTCGATCTGTGTTATCAGATTTGCGCTAGCTTAAAAATGCACCGAGATATCAACTGATATAAGTTCACACTTATATCCTCGATTTTCACCCTGAAGAATTAATTTTTTCGTTGAATAACATTGTCCATCGTCTTTGCCTTGGAAAAAGGAATCTAAAAACATCTACTTTTCGCTAATTTATTTTGAAATTTTTCGAGAAAAGTTTTGTCAAAATGTTTTTGGAAGCAATGTTGAGTGTACATGGAAACTCAACATACACTAATGCATCATTTTTCAAACAATCATAACTAATTTTTGTATCGAGCGTTTTTCAATGTAGTATAGTGCATTCGATGCGGATTTTTAAGCTGCGTCGATCTGTGTTATCAGATTTGCGCTAGCTTAAAAATGCACCGAGATATCAACTGATATAAGTTCACACTTATATCCTCGATTTTCACCCTGAAGAATTAATTTTTTCGTTGAATAACATTGTCCATCGTCTTTGCCTTGAAAAATGGAATCTAAAAACATCTACTTTTTGCTAAATTATTTTGAAATTTTTCGAAAAAATTTTTGTCAAAATGTTTTTGGAAGCAATGTTGAGTGTACATGGAAACTCAACATACACTAATGCATCATTTTTCGAACGATCATAACTAATTTTTGTATTAAGCGTTTCTCAATGTAGTAAAGTGCATTCGATGCGGATTTTCAAGCTGCGTCGATCTGTGTTATCAGATTTGCGCTAGCTTAAAAATACACCGAGATATCAACTGATATAAGTTCACACTTATATCCTCGATTTTCACCCTGAAGAATTAATTTTTTCGTTGAATAACATTGTCCATCGTCTTTGCCTTGAAAAAAGGAATCTGAAAACATCTACTTTTTGCTAAATTATCTTGAAATTTTTCAAAAAAAGTTTTGTCAAAATGTTTTTGGAAGCAATGTTGAGTGTACATGGAAACTCAACATACACTAATGCATCATTTTTCAAACGATCATAACTAATTTTTGTATTAAGCGTTTCTCAATGTAGTAAAGTGCATTCGATGCGGATTTTAAGCTGCGTCGATCTGTGTTATCAGATTTGCGCTAGCTTAAAAATGCACCGAGATATCAACTGATATAAGTTCACACTTATATTCTCGATTTTCACCCTGAAGAATTAATTTTTTCGTTGAATAACATTGTCCATCGTCTTTGCCTTGGAAAAAGGAATCTAAAAACATCTACTTTTCGCTAATTTATTTTGAAATTTTTCGAGAAAAGTTTTGTCAAAATGTTTTTGGAAGCAATGTTGAGTGTACATGGAAACTCAACATACACTAATGCATCATTTTTCAAACAATCATAACTAATTTTTGTATCAAGCGTTTTTCAATGTAGTATAGTGCATTCGATGCGGATTTTTAAGCTGCGTCGATCTGTGTTATCAGATTTGCGCTAGCTTAAAAATGCACCGAGATATCAACTGATATAAGTTCACACTTATATCCTCGATTTTCACCCTGAAGAATTAATTTTTTCGTTGAATAACATTGTCCATCGTCTTTGCCTTGGAAAAAGGAATCTAAAAACATCTACTTTTCGCTAATTTATTTTGAAATTTTTCGAGAAAAGTTTTGTCAAAATGTTTTTGGAAGCAATGTTGAGTGTACATGGAAACTCAACATACACTAATGCATCATTTTTCAAACAATCATAACTAATTTTTGTATCAAGCGTTTTTCAATGTAGTATAGTGCATTCGATGCGGATTTTTAAGCTGCGTCGATCTGTGTTATCAGATTTGCGCTAGCTTAAAAATGCACCGAGATATCAACTGATATAAGTTCACACTTATATCCTCGATTTTCACCCTGAAGAATTAATTTTTTCGTTGAATAACATTGTCCATCGTCTTTGCCTTGGAAAAAGGAATCTGAAAACATCTACTTTTTGCTAAATTATCTTGAAATTTTTCAAAAAAAGTTTTGTCAAAATGTTTTTGGAAGCAATGTTGAGTGTACATGGAAACTCAACATACACTAATGCATCATTTTTCAAACGATCATAACTAATTTTTGTATTAAGCGTTTCTCAATGTAGTAAAGTGCATTCGATGCGGATTTTAAGCTGCGTCGATCTGTGTTATCAGATTTGCGCTAGCTTAAAAATGCACCGAGATATCAACTGATATAAGTTCACACTTATATCCTCGATTTTCACCCTGAAGAATTAATTTTTTCGTTGAATAACATTGTCCATCGTCTTTGCCTTGGAAAAAGGAATCTAAAAACATCTACTTTTCGCTAATTTATTTTGAAATTTTTCGAGAAAAGTTTTGTCAAAATGTTTTTGGAAGCAATGTTGAGTGTACATGGAAACTCAACATACACTAATGCATCATTTTTCAAACAATCATAACTAATTTTTGTATCAAGCGTTTTTCAATGTAGTATAGTGCATTCGATGCGGATTTTTAAGCTGCGTCGATCTGTGTTATCAGATTTGCGCTAGCTTAAAAATGCACCGAGATATCAACTGATATAAGTTCACACTTATATCCTCGATTTTCACCCTGAAGAATTAATTTTTTCGTTGAATAACATTGTCCATCGTCTTTGCCTTGGAAAAAGGAATCTAAAAACATCTACTTTTCGCTAATTTATTTTGAAATTTTTCGAGAAAAGTTTTGTCAAAATGTTTTTGGAAGCAATGTTGAGTGTACATGGAAACTCAACATACACTAATGCATCATTTTTCAAACAATCATAACTAATTTTTGTATCAAGCGTTTTTCAATGTAGTATAGTGCATTCGATGCGGATTTTTAAGCTGCGTCGATCTGTGTTATCAGATTTGCGCTAGCTTAAAAATGCACCGAGATATCAACTGATATAAGTTCACACTTATATCCTCGATTTTCACCCTGAAGAATTAATTTTTTCGTTGAATAACATTGTCCATCGTCTTTGCCTTGAAAAATGGAATCTAAAAACATCTACTTTTTGCTAAATTAATTTGAAATTTTTCGAAAAAATTTTTGTCAAAATGTTTTTGGAAGCAATGTTGAGTGTACATGGAAACTCAACATACACTAATGCATCATTTTTCGAACGATCATAACTAATTTTTGTATTAAGCGTTCCTCAATGTAGTATAGTGCATTCGATGAGGATTTTTAAGCTGCGTCGATCTGTGTTTTCAGATTTGCGCTAGCTTAAAAATGCACCGAGATATCAACTGATATAAGTTCACACTTATATCCTCGATTTTCACCTTGAAGAATTAATTTTTTCGTTGAGTAACATTGTCCATCGTCTTTGCTTTGAAAAATGGAATCTAAAAACATCTACTTTTTGCTAAATTATTTTGAAATTTTTCGAAAAAATTTTTGTCAAAATGTTTTTGGAAGCAATGTTGAGTGTACATGGAAACTCAACATACACTAATGCATCATTTTTCGAACGATCATAACTAATTTTTGTATTAAGCGTTCCTCAATGTAGTATAGTGCATTCGATGAGGATTTTTAAGCTGCGTCGATCTGTGTTTTCAGATTTGCGCTAGCTTAAAAACGCACCGAGATATCAACTGATATAAGTTCACACTTATATCCTCGATTTTCACCCTGAAGAATTAATTTTTTCGTTGAATTACATTGTCCATCGTCTTTGCCTTGAAAAAAGGAATCTAAAAACATCTACTTTTTGCTAAATTATCTTGAAATTTTTCGAAAAAATTTTTGTCAAAATGTTTTTGGAAGCAATGTTGAGTGTACATGGAAACTCAACATACACTCATGCATCATTTTTCAAACGATCATAACTAATTTTTGTATTAAGCGTTTCTCAATGTAGTATAGTGCATTCGATGCGGATTTTTAAGCTGCGTCGATCTGTGTTATCAGATTTGCGCTTGCTTAAAAATGCACCGAGATATCAACTGATATAAGTTCACACTTATATCCTCGATTTTCACCCTGAAGAATTAATTTTTTCGTTGAATAACATTGTCCATCGTCTTCGCCTTGAAAAAAGGAATCTAAAAACATCTACTATTTGCTAAATTATTTTGAAATGTTTCGAAAAAATTTTTGTCAAAATGTTTTTGGAAGCAATGTTGAGTGTACATGGAAACTCAACATACACTAATGCATCATTTTTCAAACAATCATAACTAATTTTTGTATTAAGCGTTTCTCAATGTAGTATAGTGCATTCGATGCGGATTTTTAAGCTGCGTCGATCTGTGTTATCAGATTTGCGTTAGCTTAAAAATGCACCGAGATATCAACTGATATAAGTTCACACTTATATCCTGGATTTTCACCCTGAAGAATTAATTTTTTCGTTGAATAACATTGTCCATCGTCTTTGCCTTGAAAAATGGAATCTGAAAACATCTACTTTTTGCTAAATTATTTAGAAATTTTTCGAAAAAATTTTTGTCAAATTGTTTTTGGAAGCAATGTTGAGTGTACATGGAAACTCAACATACACTAATGCATCATTTTTCAAACGATCATAACTAATTTTTGTATTCAGCGTTTCTCAATGTAGTATAGTGCATTCGATGCGGATTTTTAAGCTGCGTCGATCTGTGTTATCAGATTTGCGCTAGCTTAAAAATGCACCGAGATATCAACTGATATAAGTTCACACTTATATCCTCGATTTTCACCCTGAAGAATTAATTTTTTCGTTGAATAACATTGTCCATCGTCTTCGCCTCGAAAAAAGGAATCTAAAAACATCTACTTTTCGCTAAATTATTTTGAAATTTTTCGAAAAAATTTTTGTCAAAATGTTTTTGGAAGCAATGTTGAGTGTACATGGAAACTCAACATACACTAATGCATCATTTTTCAAACAATCATAACTAATTTTTGTATTAAGCGTTTCTCAATGTAGTATAGTGCATTCGATGCGGATTTTTAAGCTGCGTCGATCTGTGTTATCAGATTTGCGCTAGCTTAAAAATGCACCGAGATATCAACTGATATAAGTTCACACTTATATCCTCGATTTTCACCCTGAAGAATTAATTTTTTCGTTGAATAACATTGTCCACCGTCTTTGCCTTGAAAAATGGAATCTGAAAACATCTACTTTTTGCTAAATTATTTAGAAATTTTTCGAAAAAATTTTTGTCAAAATGTTTTTGGAAGCAATGTTGAGTGTACATGGAAACTCAACATACACTAATGCATCATTTTTCAAACGATCATAACTAATTTTTGTATTCAGCGTTTCTCAATGTAGTATAGTGCATTCGATGCGGATTTTTAAGCTGCGTCGATCTGTGTTATCAGATTTGCGCTAGCTTAAAAATGCACCGAGATATCAACTGATATAAGTTCACACTTATATCCTCGATTTTCACCCTGAAGAATTAATTTTTTCGTTGAATAACATTGTCCATCGTCTTCGCCTCGAAAAAAGGAATCTAAAAACATCTACTTTTCGCTAAATTATTTTGAAATTTTTCGAAAAAATTTTTGTCAAAATGTTTTTGGAAGCAATGTTGAGTGTACATGGAAACTCAACATACACTAATGCATCATTTTTCAAACAATCATAACTAATTTTTGTATTAAGCGTTTCTCAATGTAGTATAGTGCATTCGATGCGGATTTTTAAGCTGCGTCGATCTGTGTTATCAGATTTGCGCTAGGTTAAAAATGCACCGAGATATCAACTGATATAAGTTCACACTTATATCCTCGATTTTCACCCTGAAGAATTAATTTTTTCGTTGAATAACATTGTCCATCGTCTTTGCCTTGAAAAATGGAATCTGAAAACATCTACTTTTTGCTAAATTATTTAGAAATTTTTCGAAAAAATTTTTGTCAAAATGTTTTTGGAAGCAATGTTGAGTGTACATGGAAACTCAACATACACTAATGCATCATTTTTCAAACGATCATAACTAATTTTTGTATTAAGCGTTTCTCAATGTAGTATAGTGCATTCGATGCGGATTTTTAAGCTGCGTCGATCTGTGTTATCAGATTTGCGCTAGCTTAAAAATGCACCGAGATATCAACTGATATAAGTTCACACTTATATCCTCGATTTTCACCCTGAAGAATTAATTTTTTCGTTGAATAACATTGTCCACCGTCTTTGCCTTGAAAAATGGAATCTGAAAACATCTACTTTTTGCTAAATTATTTAGAAATTTTTCGAAAAAATTTTTGTCAAAATGTTTTTGGAAGCAATGTTGAGTGTACATGGAAACTCAACATACACTAATGCATCATTTTTCAAACGATCATAACTAATTTTTGTATTCAGCGTTTCTCAATGTAGTATAGTGCATTCGATGCGGATTTTTAAGCTGCGTCGATCTGTGTTATCAGATTTGCGCTAGCTTAAAAATGCACCGAGATATCAACTGATATAAGTTCACACTTATATCCTCGATTTTCACCCTGAAGAATTAATTTTTTCGTTGAATAACATTGTCCATCGTCTTCGCCTCGAAAAAAGGAATCTAAAAACATCTACTTTTCGCTAAATTATTTTGAAATTTTTCGAAAAAATTTTTGTCAAAATGTTTTTGGAAGCAATGTTGAGTGTACATGGAAACTCAACATACACTAATGCATCATTTTTCAAACAATCATAACTAATTTTTGTATTAAGCGTTTCTCAATGTAGTATAGTGCATTCGATGCGGATTTTTAAGCTGCGTCGATCTGTGTTATCAGATTTGCGCTAGCTTAAAAATGCACCGAGATATCAACTGATATAAGTTCACACTTATATCCTCGATTTTCACCCTGAAGAATTAATTTTTTCGTTGAATAACATTGTCCATCGTCTTCGCCTCGAAAAAAGGAATCTAAAAACATCTACTTTTCGCTAAATTATTTTGAAATTTTTCGAAAAAATTTTTGTCAAAATGTTTTTGGAAGCAATGTTGAGTGTACATGGAAACTCAACATACACTAATGCATCATTTTTCAAACAATCATAACTAATTTTTGTATTAAGCGTTTCTCAATGTAGTATAGTGCATTCGATGCGGATTTTTAAGCTGCGTCGATCTGTGTTATCAGATTTGCGCTAGCTTAAAAATGCACCGAGATATCAACTGATATAAGTTCACACTTATATCCTCGATTTTCACCCTGAAGAATTAATTTTTTCGTTGAATAACATTGTCCATCGTCTTTGCCTTGAAAAATGGAATCTGAAAACATCTACTTTTTGCTAAATTATTTAGAAATTTTTCGAAAAAATTTTTGTCAAAATGTTTTTGGAAGCAATGTTGAGTGTACATGGAAACTCAACATACACTAATGCATCATTTTTCAAACGATCATAACTAATTTTTGTATTCAGCGTTTCTCAATGTAGTATAGTGCATTCGATGCGGATTTTTAAGCTGCGTCGATCTGTGTTATCAGATTTGCGCTAGCTTAAAAATGCACCGAGATATCAACTGATATAAGTTCACACTTATATCCTCGATTTTCACCCTGAAGAATTAATTTTTTCGTTGAATAACATTGTCCATCGTCTTCGCCTTGAAAAAAGGAATCTAAAAACATCTACTTTTTGCTAAATTATTTTGAAATTTTTCGAAAAAATTTTTGTCAAAATGTTTTTGGAAGCAATGTTGAGTGTACATGGAAACTCAACATACACTAATGCATCATTTTTCAAACAACCATAACTAATTTTTGTATTGAGCGTTTCTCAATGTAGTATAGTGCATTCGATGCGGATTTTTAAGCTGCGTCGATCTGTGTTATCAGATTTGCGTTAGCTTAAAAATGCACCGAGATATCAACTGATATAAGTTCACACTTATATCCTCGATTTTCACCCTGAAGAATTAATTTTTTCGTTGAATAACATTGTCCATCGTCTTTGCCTTGAAAAAAGAAATCTAAAAACATCTACTTTTTGCTAATTTATTTTGAAATTTTTCGAAAAAATTTTTGTCAAAATGTTTTTGGAAGCAATGTTGAGTGTACATGGAAACTCAACATACACTAATGCATCATTTTTCAAACGATCATAACTAATTTTTGTATTAAGCGTTTCTCAATGTAGTAAAGTGCATTCGATGCGGATTTTCAAGCTGCGTCGATCTGTGTTATCAGATTTGCGCTAGCTTAAAAATACACCGAGATATCAACTGATATAAGTTCACACTTATATCCTCGATTTTCACCCTGAAGAATTAATTTTTTCGTTGAATAACATTGTCCATCGTCTTTGCCTTGGAAAAAGGAATCTAAAAACATCTACTTTTCGCTAATTTATTTTGAAATTTTTCGAGAAAATTTTTGTCAAAATGTTTTTGGAAGCAATGTTGAGTGTACATGGAAACTCAACATACACTATTGCATCATTTTTCAAACAATCATAACTAATTTTTGTATTAAGCGTTTCTCAATGTAGTATAGTGCATTCGATGCGGATTTTTAAGCTGCGTCGATCTGTGTTATCAGATTTGCGCTAGCTTAAAAATGCACCGAGATATCAACTGTTATAAGTTCACACTTATATCCTCGATTTTCACCCTGAAGAATTAATTTTTTCGTTGAATAACATTGTCCATCGTCTTTGCCTTAAAAAAAGGAATCTAAAAACATCTACTTTTTGCTAATTTATTTTGAAATTTTTCGAAAAAATTTTTGTCAAAATGTTTTTGGAAGCAATGTTGAGTGTACATGGAAACTCAACATACACTAATGCATCATTTTTCAAACGATCATAACTAATTTTTGTATTAAGCGTTCCTCAAAGTAGTATAGTGCATTCGATGCGGATTTTTAAGCTGCGTCGATCTATGTTATCAGATTTGCGCTAGCTTAAAAATGCACCGAGATATCAACTGATATAAGTTCACACTTATATCCTCGATTTTCACCCTGAAGAATTAATTTTTTCGTTGAATTACATTGTCCATCGTCTTTGCCTTGAAAAAAGGAATCTAAAAACATCTACTTTTTGCTAAATTATCTTGAAATTTTTCGAAAAAATTTTTGTCAAAATGTTTTTGGAAGCAATGTTGAGTGTACATGGAAACTCAACATACACTAATGCATCATTTTTCGAACGATCATAACTAATTTTTGTATTAAGCGTTCCTCAATGTAGTATAGTGCATTCGATGAGGATTTTTAAGCTGCGTCGATCTGTGTTTTCAGATTTGCGCTAGCTTAAAAATGCACCGAGATATCAACTGATATAAGTTCACACTTATATCCTCGATTTTCACCCTGAAGAATTAATTTTTTCGTTGAATAACATTGTTCATCGTCTTTGCCTTGAAAAAAGGAATCTAAAAACATCTACTTTTTGCTAAATTATTTTGAAATTTTTCGAAAAAATTTTTGTCAAAATGTTTTTGGAAGCAATGTTGAGTGTACATGGAAACTCAACATACACTAATGCATCATTTTTCAAACGATCATAACTAATTTTTGTATTAAGCGTTCCTCAAAGTAGTATAGTGCATTCGATGCGGATTTTTAAGCTGCGTCGATCTATGTTATCAGATTTGCGCTAGCTTAAAAATGCACCGAGATATCAACTGATATAAGTTCACACTTATATCCTCGATTTTCACCCTGAAGAATTAATTTTTTCGTTGAATAACATTGTCCATCGTCTTTGCCTTGAAAAAAGGAATCTGAAAACATCTACTTTTTGCTAAATTATCTTGAAATTTTTCGAAAAAATTTTTGTCAAAATGTTTTTGGAAGCAATGTTGAGTGTACATGGAAACTCAACATACACTAATGCATCATTTTTCGAACGATCATAACTAATTTTTGTATTAAGCGTTCCTCAATGTAGTATAGTGCATTCGATGAGGATTTTTAAGCTGCGTCGATCTGTGTTTTCAGATTTGCGCTAGCTTAAAAATGCACCGAGATATCAACTGATATAAGTTCACACTTATATCCTCGATTTTCACCCTGAAGAATTAATTTTTTCGTTGAATAACATTGTCCATCGTCTTTGCCTTGAAAAAAGGAATCTAAAAACATCTACTTTTTGCTAAATTATTTTGAAATTTTTCGAAAAAATTTTTGTCAAAATGTTTTTGGAAGCAATGTTGAGTGTACATGGAAACTCAACATACACTAATGCATCATTTTTCAAACGATCATAACTAATTTTTGTATTAAGCGTTCCTCAATGTAGTATAGTGCATTCGATGCGCATTTTTAAGCTGCGTCGATCTGTGTTATCAGATTTGCGCTAGCTTAAAAATGCACCGAGATATCAACTGATATAAGTTCACACTTATATCCTCGATTTTCACCCTGAAGAATTAATTTTTTCGTTGAATAACATTGTCCATCGTCTTTGCCTTGAAAAAAGGAATCTAAAAACATCTACTTTTTGCTAAATTATTTTGAAATTTTTCGAAAAAATTTTTGTCAAAATGTTTTTGGAAGCAATGTTGAGTGTACATGGAAACTCAACATACACTAATGCATCATTTTTCAAACGATCATAACTAATTTTTGTATTAAGCGTTTCTCAATGTAGTATAGTGCATTCGATGCGGATTTTTAAGCTGCGTCGATCTGTGTTATCAGATTTGCGCTAGCTTAAAAATGCACCGAGATATCAACTGATATAAGTTCACACTTATATCCTCGATTTTCACCCTGAAGAATTAATTTTTTCGTTGAATAACATTGTCCATCGTCTTTGCCTTGGAAAAAGGAATCTAAAAACATCTACTTTTCGCTAATTTATTTTGAAATTTTTCGAGAAAAGTTTTGTCAAAATGTTTTTGGAAACAATGTTGAGTGTACATGGAAACTCAACATACACTAATGCATCATTTTTCAAACAATCATAACTAATTTTTGTATTAAGCGTTTTTCAATGTAGTATAGTGCATTCAATGCGGATTTTTAAGCTGCGTCGATCTGTGTTATCAAATTTGCGCTAGCTTAAAAATGCACCGAGATATCAACTGATATAAGTTCACACTTATATCCTCGATTTCCACCCTGAAGAATTAATTTTTTCGTTGAATAACATTGTCCATCGTCTTTGCCTTAAAAAAAGGAATCTAAAAACATCTACTTTTTGCTAATTTATTTTGAAATTTTTCGAAAAAATTTTAGTCAAAATGTTTTTGGAAGCAATGTTGAGTGTACATGGAAACTCAACATACACTAATGCATCATTTTTCGAACGATCATAACTAATTTTTGTATTAAGCGTTCCTCAATGTAGTATAGTGCATTCGATGAGGATTTTTAAGCTGCGTCGATCTGTGTTTTCAGATTTGCGCTAGCTTAAAAATGCACCGAGATATCAACTGATATAAGTTCACACTTATATCCTCGATTTTCACCTTGAAGAATTAATTTTTTCGTTGAGTAACATTGTCCATCGTCTTTGCTTTGAAAAATGGAATCTAAAAACATCTACTTTTTGCTAAATTATTTTGAAATTTTTCGAAAAAATTTTTGTCAAAATGTTTTTGGAAGCAATGTTGAGTGTACATGGAAACTCAACATACACTAATGCATCATTTTTCGAACGATCATAACTAATTTTTGTATTAAGCGTTCCTCAATGTAGTATAGTGCATTCGATGAGGATTTTTAAGCTGCGTCGATCTGTGTTTTCAGATTTGCGCTAGCTTAAAAACGCACCGAGATATCAACTGATATAAGTTCACACTTATATCCTCGATTTTCACCCTGAAGAATTAATTTTTTCGTTGAATTACATTGTCCATCGTCTTTGCCTTGAAAAAAGGAATCTAAAAACATCTACTTTTTGCTAAATTATCTTGAAATTTTTCGAAAAAATTTTTGTCAAAATGTTTTTGGAAGCAATGTTGAGTGTACATGGAAACTCAACATACACTCATGCATCATTTTTCAAACGATCATAACTAATTTTTGTATTAAGCGTTTCTCAATGTAGTATAGTGCATTCGATGCGGATTTTTAAGCTGCGTCGATCTGTGTTATCAGATTTGCGCTTGCTTAAAAATGCACCGAGATATCAACTGATATAAGTTCACACTTATATCCTCGATTTTCACCCTGAAGAATTAATTTTTTCGTTGAATAACATTGTCCATCGTCTTCGCCTTGAAAAAAGGAATCTAAAAACATCTACTATTTGCTAAATTATTTTGAAATTTTTCGAAAAAATTTTTGTCAAAATGTTTTTGGAAGCAATGTTGAGTGTACATGGAAACTCAACATACACTAATGCATCATTTTTCGAACAATCATAACTAATTTTTGTATTAAGCGTTTCTCAATGTAGTATAGTGCATTCGATGCGGATTTTTAAGCTGCGTCGATCTGTGTTATCAGATTTGCGTTAGCTTAAAAATGCACCGAGATATCAACTGATATAAGTTCACACTTATATCCTCGATTTTCACCCTGAAGAATTAATTTTTTCGTTGAGTAACATTGTCCATCGTCTTTGCTTTGAAAAATGGAATCTAAAAACATCTACTTTTTGCTAAATTATTTTGAAATTTTTCGAAAAAATTTTTGTCAAAATGTTTTTGGAAGCAATGTTGAGTGTACATGGAAACTCAACATACACTAATGCATCATTTTTCGAACGATCATAACTAATTTTTGTATTAAGCGTTCCTCAATGTAGTATAGTGCATTCGATGAGGATTTTTAAGCTGCGTCGATCTGTGTTTTCAGATTTGCGCTAGCTTAAAAACGCACCGAGATATCAACTGATATAAGTTCACACTTATATCCTCGATTTTCACCCTGAAGAATTAATTTTTTCGTTGAATTACATTGTCCATCGTCTTTGCCTTGAAAAAAGGAATCTAAAAACATCTACTTTTTGCTAAATTATCTTGAAATTTTTCGAAAAAATTTTTGTCAAAATGTTTTTGGAAGCAATGTTGAGTGTACATGGAAACTCAACATACACTCATGCATCATTTTTCAAACGATCATAACTAATTTTTGTATTAAGCGTTTCTCAATGTAGTATAGTGCATTCGATGCGGATTTTTAAGCTGCGTCGATCTGTGTTATCAGATTTGCGCTTGCTTAAAAATGCACCGAGATATCAACTGATATAAGTTCACACTTATATCCTCGATTTTCACCCTGAAGAATTAATTTTTTCGTTGAATAACATTGTCCATCGTCTTCGCCTCGAAAAAAGGAATCTAAAAACATCTACTTTTCGCTAAATTATTTTGAAATTTTTCGAAAAAATTTTTGTCAAAATGTTTTTGGAAGCAATGTTGAGTGTACATGGAAACTCAACATACACTAATGCATCATTTTTCAAACAATCATAACTAATTTTTGTATTAAGCGTTTCTCAATGTAGTATAGTGCATTCGATGCGGATTTTTAAGCTGCGTCGATCTGTGTTATCAGATTTGCGTTAGCTTAAAAATGCACCGAGATATCAACTGATATAAGTTCACACTTATATCCTCGATTTTCACCCTGAAGAATTAATTTTTTCGTTGAATAACATTGTCCATCGTCTTCGCCTCGAAAAAAGGAATCTAAAAACATCTACTTTTCGCTAAATTATTTTGAAATTTTTCGAAAAAATTTTTGTCAAAATGTTTTTGGAAGCAATGTTGAGTGTACATGGAAACTCAACATACACTAATGCATCATTTTTCAAACAATCATAACTAATTTTTGTATTAAGCGTTTCTCAATGTAGTATAGTGCATTCGATGCGGATTTTTAAGCTGCGTCGATCTGTGTTATCAGATTTGCGTTAGCTTAAAAATGCACCGAGATATCAACTGATATAAGTTCACACTTATATCCTCGATTTTCACCCTGAAGAATTAATTTTTTCGTTGAATAACATTGTCCATCGTCTTTGCCTTGAAAAATGGAATCTGAAAACATCTACTTTTTGCTAAATTATTTAGAAATTTTTCGAAAAAATTTTTGTCAAAATGTTTTTGGAAGCAATGTTGAGTGTACATGGAAACTCAACATACACTAATGCATCATTTTTCAAACGATAATAACTAATTTTTGTATTCAGCGTTTCTCAATGTAGTATAGTGCATTCGATGCGGATTTTTAAGCTGCGTCGATCTGTGTTATCAGATTTGCGTTAGCTTAAAAATGCACCGAGATATCAACTGATATAAGTTCACACTTATATCCTCGATTTTCACCCTGAAGAATTAATTTTTTCGTTGAATAACATTGTCCATCGTCTTCGCCTCGAAAAAAGGAATCTAAAAACATCTACTTTTCGCTAAATTATTTTGAAATTTTTCGAAAAAATTTTTGTCAAAATGTTTTTGGAAGCAATGTTGAGTGTACATGGAAACTCAACATACACTAATGCATCATTTTTCAAACAATCATAACTAATTTTTGTATTAAGCGTTTCTCAATGTAGTATAGTGCATTCGATGCGGATTTTTAAGCTGCGTCGATCTGTGTTATCAGATTTGCGTTAGCTTAAAAATGCACCGAGATATCAACTGATATAAGTTCACACTTATATCCTCGATTTTCACCCTGAAGAATTAATTTTTTCGTTGAATAACATTGTCCATCGTCTTTGCCTTGAAAAATGGAATCTGAAAACATCTACTTTTTGCTAAATTATTTAGAAATTTTTCGAAAAAATTTTTGTCAAAATGTTTTTGGAAGCAATGTTGAGTGTACATGGAAACTCAACATACACTAATGCATCATTTTTCAAACGATAATAACTAATTTTTGTATTCAGCGTTTCTCAATGTAGTATAGTGCATTCGATGCGGATTTTTAAGCTGCGTCGATCTGTGTTATCAGATTTGCGCTAGCTTAAAAATGCACCGAGATATCAACTGATATAAGTTCACACTTATATCCTCGATTTTCACCCTGAAGAATTAATTTTTTCGTTGAATAACATTGTCCATCGTCTTCGCCTTGAAAAAAGGAATCTAAAAACATCTACTTTTTGCTAAATTATTTTGAAATTTTTCGAAAAAATTTTTGTCAAAATGTTTTTGGAAGCAATGTTGAGTGTACATGGAAACTCAACATACACTAATGCATCATTTTTCAAACAACCATAACTAATTTTTGTATTAAGCGTTTCTCAATGTAGTATAGTGCATTCGATGCGGATTTTTAAGCTGCGTCGATCTGTGTTATCAGATTTGCGTTAGCTTAAAAATGCACCGAGATATCAACTGATATAAGTTCACACTTATATCCTCGATTTTCACCCTGAAGAATTAATTTTTTCGTTGAATAACATTGTCCATCGTCTTTGCCTTGAAAAAAGAAATCTAAAAACATCTACTTTTTGCTAATTTATTTTGAAATTTTTCGAAAAAATTTTTGTCAAAATGTTTTTGGAAGCAATGTTGAGTGTACATGGAAACTCAACATACACTAATGCATCATTTTTCAAACGATCATAACTAATTTTTGTATTAAGCGTTTCTCAATGTAGTAAAGTGCATTCGATGCGGATTTTCAAGCTGCGTCGATCTGTGTTATCAGATTTGCGCTAGCTTAAAAATACACCGAGATATCAACTGATATAAGTTCACACTTATATCCTCGATTTTCACCCTGAAGAATTAATTTTTTCGTTGAATAACATTGTCCATCGTCTTTGCCTTAAAAAAAGGAATCTAAAAACATCTACTTTTTGCTAATTTATTTTGAAATTTTTCGAAAAAATTTTAGTCAAAATGTTTTTGGAAGCAATGTTGAGTGTACATGGAAACTCAACATACACTAATGCATCATTTTTCGAACGATCATAACTAATTTTTGTATTAAGCGTTCCTCAATGTAGTATAGTGCATTCGATGAGGATTTTTAAGCTGCGTCGATCTGTGTTTTCAGATTTGCGCTAGCTTAAAAATGCACCGAGATATCAACTGATATAAGTTCACACTTATATCCTCGATTTTCACCTTGAAGAATTAATTTTTTCGTTGAGTAACATTGTCCATCGTCTTTGCTTTGAAAAATGGAATCTAAAAACATCTACTTTTTGCTAAATTATTTTGAAATTTTTCGAAAAAATTTTTGTCAAAATGTTTTTGGAAGCAATGTTGAGTGTACATGGAAACTCAACATACACTAATGCATCATTTTTCGAACGATCATAACTAATTTTTGTATTAAGCGTTCCTCAATGTAGTATAGTGCATTCGATGAGGATTTTTAAGCTGCGTCGATCTGTGTTTTCAGATTTGCGCTAGCTTAAAAACGCACCGAGATATCAACTGATATAAGTTCACACTTATATCCTCGATTTTCACCCTGAAGAATTAATTTTTTCGTTGAATTACATTGTCCATCGTCTTTGCCTTGAAAAAAGGAATCTAAAAACATCTACTTTTTGCTAAATTATCTTGAAATTTTTCGAAAAAATTTTTGTCAAAATGTTTTTGGAAGCAATGTTGAGTGTACATGGAAACTCAACATACACTCATGCATCATTTTTCAAACGATCATAACTAATTTTTGTATTAAGCGTTTCTCAATGTAGTATAGTGCATTCGATGCGGATTTTTAAGCTGCGTCGATCTGTGTTATCAAATTTGCGCTTGCTTAAAAATGCACCGAGATATCAACTGATATAAGTTCACACTTATATCCTCGATTTTCACCCTGAAGAATTAATTTTTTCGTTGAATAACATTGTCCATCGTCTTCGCCTTGAAAAAAGGAATCTAAAAACATCTACTATTTGCTAAATTATTTTGAAATTTTTCGAAAAAATTTTTGTCAAAATGTTTTTGGAAGCAATGTTGAGTGTACATGGAAACTCAACATACACTAATGCATCATTTTTCGAACAATCATAACTAATTTTTGTATTAAGCGTTTCTCAATGTAGTATAGTGCATTCGATGCGGATTTTTAAGCTGCGTCGATCTGTGTTATCAGATTTGCGTTAGCTTAAAAATGCACCGAGATATCAACTGATATAAGTTCACACTTATATCCTCGATTTTCACCCTGAAGAATTAATTTTTTCGTTGAATAACATTGTCCATCGTCTTTGCCTTGAAAAATGGAATCTGAAAACATCTACTTTTTGCTAAAGTATTTAGAAATTTTTCGAAAAAATTTTTGTCAAAATGTTTTTGGAAGCAATGTTGAGTGTACATGGAAACTCAACATACACTAATGCATCATTTTTCAAACGATCATAACTAATTTTTGTATTCAGCGTTTCTCAATGTAGTATAGTGCATTCGATGCGGATTTTTAAGCTGCGTCGATCTGTGTTATCAGATTTGCGCTAGCTTAAAAATGCACCGAGATATCAACTGATATAAGTTCACACTTATATCCTCGATTTTCACCCTGAAGAATTAATTTTTTCGTTGAATAACATTGTCCATCGTCTTCGCCTCGAAAAAAGGAATCTAAAAACATCTACTTTTCGCTAAATTATTTTGAAATTTTTCGAAAAAATTTTTGTCAAAATGTTTTTGGAAGCAATGTTGAGTGTACATGGAAACTCAACATACACTAATGCATCATTTTTCAAACAATCATAACTAATTTTTGTATTAAGCGTTTCTCAATGTAGTATAGTGCATTCGATGCGGATTTTTAAGCTGCGTCGATCTGTGTTATCAGATTTGCGTTAGCTTAAAAATGCACCGAGATATCAACTGATATAAGTTCACACTTATATCCTCGATTTTCACCCTGAAGAATTAATTTTTTCGTTGAATAACATTGTCCATCGTCTTCGCCTCAAAAAAAGGAATCTAAAAACATCTACTTTTCGCTAAATTATTTTGAAATTTTTCGAAAAAATTTTTGTCAAAATGTTTTTGGAAGCAATGTTGAGTGTACATGGAAACTCAACATACACTAATGCATCATTTTTCAAACAATCATAACTAATTTTTGTATTAAGCGTTTCTCAATGTAGTATAGTGCATTCGATGCGGATTTTTAAGCTGCGTCGATCTGTGTTATCAGATTTGCGTTAGCTTAAAAATGCACCGAGATATCAACTGATATAAGTTCACACTTATATCCTCGATTTTCACCCTGAAGAATTAATTTTTTCGTTGAATAACATTGTCCATCGTCTTTGCCTTGAAAAATGGAATCTGAAAACATCTACTTTTTGCTAAATTATTTAGAAATTTTTCGAAAAAATTTTTGTCAAAATGTTTTTGGAAGCAATGTTGAGTGTACATGGAAACTCAACATACACTAATGCATCATTTTTCAAACGATAATAACTAATTTTTGTATTCAGCGTTTCTCAATGTAGTATAGTGCATTCGATGCGGATTTTTAAGCTGCGTCGATCTGTGTTATCAGATTTGCGCTAGCTTAAAAATGCACCGAGATATCAACTGATATAAGTTCACACTTATATCCTCGATTTTCACCCTGAAGAATTAATTTTTTCGTTGAATAACATTGTCCATCGTCTTCGCCTTGAAAAAAGGAATCTAAAAACATCTACTTTTTGCTAAATTATTTTGAAATTTTTCGAAAAAATTTTTGTCAAAATGTTTTTGGAAGCAATGTTGAGTGTACATGGAAACTCAACATACACTAATGCATCATTTTTCAAACAACCATAACTAATTTTTGTATTAAGCGTTTCTCAATGTAGTATAGTGCATTCGATGCGGATTTTTAAGCTGCGTCGATCTGTGTTATCAGATTTGCGTTAGCTTAAAAATGCACCGAGATATCAACTGATATAAGTTCACACTTATATCCTCGATTTTCACCCTGAAGAATTAATTTTTTCGTTGAATAACATTGTCCATCGTCTTTGCCTTGAAAAAAGAAATCTAAAAACATCTACTTTTTGCTAATTTATTTTGAAATTTTTCGAAAAAATTTTTGTCAAAATGTTTTTGGAAGCAATGTTGAGTGTACATGGAAACTCAACATACACTAATGCATCATTTTTCAAACGATCATAACTAATTTTTGTATTAAGCGTTTCTCAATGTAGTAAAGTGCATTCGATGCGGATTTTCAAGCTGCGTCGATCTGTGTTATCAGATTTGCGCTAGCTTAAAAATACACCGAGATATCAACTGATATAAGTTCACACTTATATCCTCGATTTTCACCCTGAAGAATTAATTTTTTCGTTGAATAACATTGTCCATCGTCTTTGCCTTGGAAAAAGGAATCTAAAAACATCTACTTTTCGCTAATTTATTTTGAAATTTTTCGAGAAAATTTTTGTCAAAATGTTTTTGGAAGCAATGTTGAGTGTACATGGAAACTCAACATACAATAATGCATCATTTTTCAAACAATCATAACTAATTTTTGTATTAAGCGTTTCTCAATGTAGTATAGTGCATTCGATGCGGATTTTTAAGCTGCGTCGATCTGTGTTATCAGATTTGCGCTAGCTTAAAAATGCACCGAGATATCAACTGATATAAGTTCACACTTATATCCTCGATTTTCACCCTGAAGAATTAATTTTTTCGTTGAATAACATTGTCCATCGTCTTTGCCTTAAAAAAAGGAATCTAAAAACATCTACTTTTTGCTAATTTATTTTGAAATTTTTCGAAAAAATTTTTGTCAAAATGTTTTTGGAAGCAATGTTGAGTGTACATGGAAACTCAACATACACTAATGCATCATTTTTCAAACGATCATAACTAATTTTTGTATTAAGCGTTCCTCAAAGTAGTATAGTGCATTCGATGCGGATTTTTAAGCTGCGTCGATCTATGTTATCAGATTTGCGCTAGCTTAAAAATGCACCGAGATATCAACTGATATAAGTTCACACTTATATCCTCGATTTTCACCCTGAAGAATTAATTTTTTCGTTGAATTACATTGTCCATCGTCTTTGCCTTGAAAAAAGGAATCTAAAAACATCTACTTTTTGCTAAATTATCTTGAAATTTTTCGAAAAAATTTTTGTCAAAATGTTTTTGGAAGCAATGTTGAGTGTACATGGAAACTCAACATACACTAATGCATCATTTTTCAAACGATCATAACTAATTTTTGTATTAAGCGTTTCTCAATGTAGTAAAGTGCATTCGATGCGGATTTTCAAGCTGCGTCGATCTGTGTTATCAGATTTGCGCTAGCTTAAAAATACACCGAGATATCAACTGATATAAGTTCACACTTATATCCTCGATTTTCACCCTGAAGAATTAATTTTTTCGTTGAATAACATTGTCCATCGTCTTTGCCTTGGAAAAAGGAATCTAAAAACATCTACTTTTCGCTAATTTATTTTGAAATTTTTCGAGAAAATTTTTGTCAAAATGTTTTTGGAAGCAATGTTGAGTGTACATGGAAACTCAACATACACTAATGCATCATTTTTCAAACAATCATAACTAATTTTTGTATTCAGCGTTTCTCAATGTAGTATAGTGCATTCGATGCGGATTTTTAAGCTGCGTCGATCTGTGTTATCAGATTTGCGCTAGCTTAAAAATGCACCGAGATATCAACTGATATAAGTTCACACTTATATCCTCGATTTTCACCCTGAAGAATTAATTTTTTCGTTGAACAACATTGTCCATCGTCTTCGCCTTGAAAAAAGGAATCTAAAAACCTCTACTTTTTGCTAAATTATTTTGAAATTTTTCGAAAAAATTTTTGTCAAAATGTTTTTGGAAGCAATGTTGAGTGTACATGGAAACTCAACATACACTAATGCATCATTTTTCAAACAACCATAACTAATTTTTGTATTAAGCGTTTCTCAATGTAGTATAGTGCATTCGATGCGGATTTTTAAGCTGCGTCGATCTGTGTTATCAGATTTGCGTTAGCTTAAAAATGCACCGAGATATCAACTGATATAAGTTCACACTTATATCCTCGATTTTCACCCTGAAGAATTAATTTTTTCGTTGAATAACATTGTCCATCGTCTTTGCCTTGAAAAAAGAAATCTAAAAACATCTACTTTTTGCTAATTTATTTTGAAATTTTTCGAAAAAATTTTTGTCAAAATGTTTTTGGAAGCAATGTTGAGTGTACATGGAAACTCAACATACACTAATGCATCATTTTTCAAACGATCATAACTAATTTTTGTATTAAGCGTTTCTCAATGTAGTAAAGTGCATTCGATGCGGATTTTCAAGCTGCGTCGATCTGTGTTATCAGATTTGCGCTAGCTTAAAAATACACCGAGATATCAACTGATATAAGTTCACACTTATATCCTCGATTTTCACCCTGAAGAATTAATTTTTTCGTTGAATAACATTGTCCATCGTCTTTGCCTTGGAAAAAGGAATCTAAAAACATCTACTTTTCGCTAATTTATTTTGAAATTTTTCGAGAAAATTTTTGTCAAAATGTTTTTGGAAGCAATGTTGAGTGTACATGGAAACTCAACATACAATAATGCATCATTTTTCAAACAATCATAACTAATTTTTGTATTAAGCGTTTCTCAATGTAGTATAGTGCATTCGATGCGGATTTTTAAGCTGCGTCGATCTGTGTTATCAGATTTGCGCTAGCTTAAAAATGCACCGAGATATCAACTGATATAAGTTCACACTTATATCCTCGATTTTCACCCTGAAGAATTAATTTTTTCGTTGAATAACATTGTCCATCGTCTTTGCCTTAAAAAAAGGAATCTAAAAACATCTACTTTTTGCTAATTTATTTTGAAATTTTTCGAAAAAATTTTTGTCAAAATGTTTTTGGAAGCAATGTTGAGTGTACATGGAAACTCAACATACACTAATGCATCATTTTTCAAACGATCATAACTAATTTTTGTATTAAGCGTTCCTCAAAGTAGTATAGTGCATTCGATGCGGATTTTTAAGCTGCGTCGATCTATGTTATCAGATTTGCGCTAGCTTAAAAATGCACCGAGATATCAACTGATATAAGTTCACACTTATATCCTCGATTTTCACCCTGAAGAATTAATTTTTTCGTTGAATTACATTGTCCATCGTCTTTGCCTTGAAAAAAGGAATCTAAAAACATCTACTTTTTGCTAAATTATCTTGAAATTTTTCGAAAAAATTTTTGTCAAAATGTTTTTGGAAGCAATGTTGAGTGTACATGGAAACTCAACATACACTAATGCATCATTTTTCAAACGATCATAACTAATTTTTGTATTAAGCGTTTCTCAATGTAGTAAAGTGCATTCGATGCGGATTTTCAAGCTGCGTCGATCTGTGTTATCAGATTTGCGCTAGCTTAAAAATACACCGAGATATCAACTGATATAAGTTCACACTTATATCCTCGATTTTCACCCTGAAGAATTAATTTTTTCGTTGAATAACATTGTCCATCGTCTTTGCCTTGGAAAAAGGAATCTAAAAACATCTACTTTTCGCTAATTTATTTTGAAATTTTTCGAGAAAATTTTTGTCAAAATGTTTTTGGAAGCAATGTTGAGTGTACATGGAAACTCAACATACACTAATGCATCATTTTTCAAACAATCATAACTAATTTTTGTATTAAGCGTTTCTCAATGTAGTATAGTGCATTCGATGCGGATTTTTAAGCTGCGTCGATCTGTGTTATCAGATTTGCGCTAGCTTAAAAATGCACCGAGATATCAACTGATATAAGTTCACACTTATATCCTCGATTTTCACCCTGAAGAATTAATTTTTTCGTTGAATTACATTGTCCATCGTCTTTGCCTTGAAATAAGGAATCTAAAAACATCTACTTTTTGCTAAATTATCTTGAAATTTTTCGAAAAAATTTTTGTCAAAATGTTTTTGGAAGCAATGTTGAGTGTACATGGAAACTCAACATACACTCATGCATCATTTTTCAAACAATCATAACTAATTTTTGTATTAAGCGTTTCTCAATGTAGTATAGTGCATTCGATGCGGATTTTTAAGCTGCGTCGATCTGTGTTATCAGATTTGCGCTTGCTTAAAAATGCACCGAGATATCAACTGATATAAGTTCACACTTATATCCTCGATTTTCACCCTGAAGAATTAATTTTTTCGTTGAATTACATTGTCCATCGTCTTTGCCTTGAAAAAAGAAATCTAAAAACATCTACTTTTTGCTAAATTATTTTGAAATTTTTCGAAAAAATTTTTGTCAAAATGTTTTTGGAAGCAATGTTGAGTGTCAGAACATGTGATCAAATTCCAATTTTTTTGTATCTATCTTGTAAAGATAGTAATATATCATATGTTGAACACTATGTTGGAAAGATTTTCATTCAGATTTTTTAATTTTTATTCAGTTTGTTTTTTAAACTTTGATTAAGAACTTTGATTTTTGTTTACCCATAAATTATACGCAGCACAGGTTACCCTTAAATAATGAACTGACCGACTAATCAGACATGGATCTTTCCTAGTTCTGTTGCTTGAACGGATGTTTTCCTACGAAGGCTAGTAAAACATGCCCTTCAAAGCATCAGAACATGTGATCACATTCCAATATTTTTGTATCTATCTTGTAAAGATAGTAATATATCATATGTTGAACACTATGTTGGAAAGATTTTAATTCAGATTTTTTCAACTTTCACTCAGTTTGTTTTCTAAACTTTGATTGAGAACCTTGTTGTTTGTACACCCATAAAATATACGCAGCACAGGTTACCCTTAAATAATGAACTGACCGACTAATCAGACATGGATCTTTCCTAGTTCTGTTGCTTGAATGGATGTTTTCCTACGTAGGCTAGTAAAACATGCCCTTCAAAGCATCAGAACATGTGATCACATTCCAATTTTTTTGTATCTATCTTGTAAAGATAGTAATATATCATATGTTGAACACTATGTTGGAAAGATTTTAATTCAGATTTTCGAACTTTTATTCAGTTTGTTTTTTAAACTTTGATTAAGAACTTTGATTTTTGTACACCCATAAATTATACGCAGCACAGGTTACCCTTAATTAATGAACTGACCGACTAATCAGACATGGATCTTTCCAAGTTCTGTTGCTTGAACGGATGTTTTCCTACGAAGGCTAGTAAAACATGCCCTTCAAAGCATCAGAACATGTGATCACATTCCAATATTTTTGTATCTATCTTGTAAAGATAGTAATATATCATATGTTGAACACTATGTTGGAAAGATTTTAATTCGGTTTTTTTTCAACTTTCACTCAGTTTGTTTTCTTAACTTTGATTAAGAATCTTGTTGTTCGTACACCCATAAAATATACGCAGCACAGGTTACCCTTAAATAATGAACTGACCGACTAATCAGACATGGATCTTTCCTAGTTCTGTTGCTTGAATGGATGTTTTCCTACGTAGGCTAGTAAAACATGCCCTTCAAAGCATCAGAACATGTGATCACATTCCAATTTTTTTGTATCTATCTTGTAAAGATAGTAATATATCATATGTTGAACACTATGTTGGAAAGATTTTAATTCAGATTTTCGAACTTTTATTCAGTTTGTTTTTTAAACTTTGATTAAGAACTTTGATTTTTGTACACCCATAAATTATACGCAGCACAGGTTACCCTTAATTAATGAACTGACCGACTAATCAGACATGGATCTTTCCAAGTTCTGTTGCTTGAACGGATGTTTTCCTACGAAGGCTAGTAAAACATGCCCTTCAAAGCATCAGAACATGTGATCACATTCCAATATTTTTGTATCTATCTTGTAAAGATAGTAATATATCATATGTTGAACACTATGTTGGAAAGATTTTAATTCGGTTTTTTTTCAACTTTCACTCAGTTTGTTTTCTTAACTTTGATTAAGAATCTTGTTGTTCGTACACCCATAAAATATACGCAGCACAGGTTACCCTTAAATAATGAACTGACCGACTAATCAGACATGGATCTTTCAAAGTTCTGTTGCTTGAACGGATGTTTTCCTACGTAGGCTAGTAAAACATGCCCTTCAAAGCATCAGAACATGTGATCAAATTCCAATTTTTTTGTATCTATCTTGTAAAGATAGTAATATATCATATGTTGAACACTATGTTGGAAAAATTTTCAATCAGATTTTTTAATTTTTATTCAGTTTGTTTTTTAAACTTTGATTAAGAACTTTGATTTTTGTTTACCCATAAATTATACGCAGCACAGGTTACCCTTAAATAATGAACTGACCGACTAATCAGACATGGATCTTTCCAAGTTCTGTTGCTTGAACGGATGTTTTCCTACGTAGGCTAGTAAAACATGCCCTTCAAAGCATCAGAACATGTGATCACATTCCAATTTTTTTGTATCTATCTTGTAAAGATAGTAATATATCATATGTTGAACACTATGTTGGAAAGATTTTAATTCAGATTTTTTCAACTTTCACTCAGTTTGTTTTCTAAACTTTGATTAAGAACCTTGTTGTTTGTACACCCATAAAATATACGCAGCACAGGTTACCCTTAAATAATGAACTGACCGACTAATCAGACATGGATCTTTCCTAGTTCTGTTGCTTGAATGGATGTTTTCCTACGTAGGCTAGTAAAACATGCCTTTCAAAGCATCAGAACATGTGATCAAATTCCAATTTTTTTGTATCTATCTTGTAAAGATAGTAATATATCATATGTTGAACACTATGTTGGAAAGATTTTCGTTCAGATTTTTTAATTTTTATTCAGTTTGTTTTTTAAACTTTGATTAAGAACTTTGATTTTTGTACACCCATAAATTATACGCAGCACAGGTTACCGTTAAATAATGAACTGACCGACTAATCAGACATGGATCTTTCCAAGTTCTGTTGCTTGAACGGATGTTTTCCTACGTAGGCTAGTAAAACATGCCCTTCAAAGCATCAGAACATGTGATCACATTCCAATTTTTTTGTATCTATCTTGTAAAGATAGTAATATATCATATGTTGAACACTATGTTGGAAAGATTTTAATTCAGATCCATAAAATATACGCAGCACAGGTTACCCTTAAATAATGAACTGACCGACTAATCAGACATGGATCTTTCCTAGTTCTGTTGCTTGAATGGATGTTTTCCTACGTAGGCTAGTAAAACATGCCCTTCAAAGCATCAGAACATGTGATCACATTCCAATATTTTTGTATCTATCTTGTAAAGATAGTAATATATCATATGTTGAACACTATGTTGGAAAGATTTTAATTCAGATTTTTTCAACTTTCACTCAGTTTGTTTTCTAAACTTTGATTGAGAACCTTGTTGTTTGTACACCCATAAAATATACGCAGCACAGGTTACCCTTAAATAATGAACTGACCGACTAATCAGACATGGATCTTTCCTAGTTCTGTTGCTTGAATGGATGTTTTCCTACGTAGGCTAGTAAAACATGCCCTTCAAAGCATCAGAACATGTGATCACATTCCAATTTTTTTGTATCTATCTTGTAAAGATAGTAATATATCATATGTTGAACACTATGTTGGAAAGATTTTAATTCAGATTTTTGAACTTTTATTCAGTTTGTTTTTTAAACTTTGATTAAGAACTTTGATTTTTGAACACCCATAAATTATACGCAGCACAGGTTACCCTTAATTAATGAACTGACCGACTAATCAGACATGGATCTTTCCAAGTTCTGTTGCTTGAACGGATGTTTTCCTACGAAGGCTAGTAAAACATGCCCTTCAAAGCATCAGAACATGTGATCACATTCCAATATTTTTGTATCTATCTTGTAAAGATAGTAATATATCATATGTTGAACACTATGTTGGAAAGATTTTAATTCGGTTTTTTTTCAACTTTCACTCAGTTTGTTTTCTTAACTTTGATTAAGAACCTTGAGTTTTGTACACCCATAAATTATACGCAGCACAGGTTACCCTTAAATAATGAACTGACCGACTAATCAGACATGGATCTTTCCTAGTTCTGTTGCTTGAATGGATGTTTTCCTACGTAGGCTAGTAAAACATGCCCTTCAAAGCATCATAACATGTGATCACATTCCAATATTTTTGTATCTATCTTGTAAAGATAGTAATATATCATATGTTGAACACTATGTTGGAAAGATTTTAATTCAGATTTTTTCAACTTTTATTCAGTTTCTTTTTCAAACTTTGATTAAGAACTTTGATTTTCGTACACCCATAAATTATACGCAGCACAGGTTACCCTTAATTAATGAACTGACCGACTAATCAGACATGGATCTTTCCAAGTTCTGTTGCTTGAACGGATGTTTTCCTACGTAGGCTAGTAAAACATGCCCTTCAAAGCATCAGAACATGTGATCACATTCCAATATTTTTGTATCTATCTTGTAAAGATAGTAATATATCATATGTTGAACACTATGTTGGAAAGATTTTAAATCAGATTTTCTCAACTTTCACTCAGTTTGTTTTCTTAACTTTGATTAAGAATCTTGTTGTTCGTACACCCATAAAATATACGCAGCACAGGTTACCCTTAAATAATGAACTGACCGACTAATCAGACATGGATCTTTCAAAGTTCTGTTGCTTGAACGGATGTTTTCCTACGTAGGCTAGTAAAACATGCCCTTCAAAGCATCAGAACATGTGATCAAATTCCAATTTTTTTGTATCTATCTTGTAAAGATAGTAATATATCATATGTTGAACACTATGTTGGAAAAATTTTCAATCAGATTTTTTAATTTTTATTCAGTTTGTTTTTTAAACTTTGATTAAGAACTTTGATTTTTGTTTACCCATAAATTATACGCAGCACAGGTTACCCTTAAATAATGAACTGACCGACTAATCAGACATGGATCTTTCCAAGTTCTGTTGCTTGAACGGATGTTTTCCTACGTAGGCTAGTAAAACATGCCCTTCAAAGCATCAGAACATGTGATCACATTCCAATTTTTTTGTATCTATCTTGTAAAGATAGTAATATATCATATGTTGAACACTATGTTGGAAAGATTTTAATTCAGATTTTTTCAACTTTCACTCAGTTTGTTTTCTAAACTTTGATTAAGAACCTTGTTGTTTGTACACCCATAAAATATACGCAGCACAGGTTACCCTTAAATAATGAACTGACCGACTAATCAGACATGGATCTTTCCTAGTTCTGTTGCTTGAATGGATGTTTTCCTACGTAGGCTAGTAAAACATGCCTTTCAAAGCATCAGAACATGTGATCAAATTCCAATTTTTTTGTATCTATCTTGTAAAGATAGTAATATATCATATGTTGAACACTATGTTGGAAAGATTTTCGTTCAGATTTTTTAATTTTTATTCAGTTTGTTTTTTAAACTTTGATTAAGAACTTTGATTTTTGTACACCCATAAATTATACGCAGCACAGGTTACCGTTAAATAATGAACTGACCGACTAATCAGACATGGATCTTTCCAAGTTCTGTTGCTTGAACGGATGTTTTCCTACGTAGGCTAGTAAAACATGCCCTTCAAAGCATCAGAACATGTGATCACATTCCAATTTTTTTGTATCTATCTTGTAAAGATAGTAATATATCATATGTTGAACACTATGTTGGAAAGATTTTAATTCAGATCCATAAAATATACGCAGCACAGGTTACCCTTAAATAATGAACTGACCGACTAATCAGACATGGATCTTTCCTAGTTCTGTTGCTTGAATGGATGTTTTCCTACGTAGGCTAGTAAAACATGCCCTTCAAAGCATCAGAACATGTGATCACATTCCAATATTTTTGTATCTATCTTGTAAAGATAGTAATATATCATATGTTGAACACTATGTTGGAAAGATTTTAATTCAGATTTTTTCAACTTTCACTCAGTTTGTTTTCTAAACTTTGATTGAGAACCTTGTTGTTTGTACACCCATAAAATATACGCAGCACAGGTTACCCTTAAATAATGAACTGACCGACTAATCAGACATGGATCTTTCCTAGTTCTGTTGCTTGAATGGATGTTTTCCTACGTAGGCTAGTAAAACATGCCCTTCAAAGCATCAGAACATGTGATCACATTCCAATTTTTTTGTATCTATCTTGTAAAGATAGTAATATATCATATGTTGAACACTATGTTGGAAAGATTTTAATTCAGATTTTTGAACTTTTATTCAGTTTGTTTTTTAAACTTTGATTAAGAACTTTGATTTTTGAACACCCATAAATTATACGCAGCACAGGTTACCCTTAATT
The DNA here is from genome assembly GCA_964057225.1 of Auanema rhodensis. NCBI lineage: Eukaryota > Metazoa > Nematoda > Chromadorea > Rhabditida > Rhabditidae > Auanema > Auanema rhodense. Next base: position 2,783,066 of record OZ059895.1, read on the forward strand.
AATGAACTGACCGACTAATCAGACATGGATCTTTCCAAGTTCTGTTGCTTGAACGGATGTTTTCCTACGAAGGCTAGTAAAACATGCCCTTCAAAGCATCAGAACATGTGATCACATTCCAATATTTTTGTATCTATCTTGTAAAGATAGTAATATATCATATGTTGAACACTATGTTGGAAAGATTTTAATTCGGTTTTTTTTCAACTTTCACTCAGTTTGTTTTCTTAACTTTGATTAAGAACCTTGAGTTTTGTACACCCATAAATTATACGCAGCACAGGTTACCCTTAAATAATGAACTGACCGACTAATCAGACATGGATCTTTCCTAGTTCTGTTGCTTGAATGGATGTTTTCCTACGTAGGCTAGTAAAACATGCCCTTCAAAGCATCATAACATGTGATCACATTCCAATATTTTTGTATCTATCTTGTAAAGATAGTAATATATCATATGTTGAACACTATGTTGGAAAGATTTTAATTCAGATTTTTTCAACTTTTATTCAGTTTCTTTTTCAAACTTTGATTAAGAACTTTGATTTTCGTACACCCATAAATTATACGCAGCACAGGTTACCCTTAATTAATGAACTGACCGACTAATCAGACATGGATCTTTCCAAGTTCTGTTGCTTGAACGGATGTTTTCCTACGTAGGCTAGTAAAACATGCCCTTCAAAGCATCAGAACATGTGATCACATTCCAATATTTTTGTATCTATCTTGTAAAGATAGTAATATATCATATGTTGAACACTATGTTGGAAAGATTTTAAATCAGATTTTCTCAACTTTCACTCAGTTTGTTTTCTTAACTTTGATTAAGAATCTTGTTGTTCGTACACCCATAAAATATACGCAGCACAGGTTACCCTTAAATAATGAACTGACCGACTAATCAGACATGGATCTTTCAAAGTTCTGTTGCTTGAACGGATGTTTTCCTACGTAGGCTAGTAAAACATGCCCTTCAAAGCATCAGAACATGTGATCAAATTCCAATTTTTTTGTATCTATCTTGTAAAGATAGTAATATATCATATGTTGAACACTATGTTGGAAAAATTTTCAATCAGATTTTTTAATTTTTATTCAGTTTGTTTTTTAAACTTTGATTAAGAACTTTGATTTTTGTTTACCCATAAATTATACGCAGCACAGGTTACCCTTAAATAATGAACTGACCGACTAATCAGACATGGATCTTTCCAAGTTCTGTTGCTTGAACGGATGTTTTCCTACGTAGGCTAGTAAAACATGCCCTTCAAAGCATCAGAACATGTGATCACATTCCAATTTTTTTGTATCTATCTTGTAAAGAAAGTAATATATCATATGTTGAACACTATGTTGGAAAGATTTTAATTCAGATTTTTTCAACTTTCACTCAGTTTGTTTTCTAAACTTTGATTAAGAACCTTGTTGTTTGTACACCCATAAAATATACGCAGCACAGGTTACCCTTAAATAATGAACTGACCGACTAATCAGACATGGATCTTTCCTAGTTCTGTTGCTTGAATGGATGTTTTCCTACGTAGGCTAGTAAAACATGCCTTTCAAAGCATCAGAACATGTGATCAAATTCCAATTTTTTTGTATCTATCTTGTAAAGATAGTAATATATCATATGTTGAACACTATGTTGGAAAGATTTTCGTTCAGATTTTTTAATTTTTATTCAGTTTGTTTTTTAAACTTTGATTAAGAACTTTGATTTTTGTACACCCATAAATTATACGCAGCACAGGTTACCGTTAAATAATGAACTGACCGACTAATCAGACATGGATCTTTCCAAGTTCTGTTGCTTGAACGGATGTTTTCCTACGTAGGCTAGTAAAACATGCCCTTCAAAGCATCAGAACATGTGATCACATTCCAATTTTTTTGTATCTATCTTGTAAAGATAGTAATATATCATATGTTGAACACTATGTTGGAAAGATTTTAATTCAGATCCATAAAATATACGCAGCACAGGTTACCCTTAAATAATGAACTGACCGACTAATCAGACATGGATCTTTCCTAGTTCTGTTGCTTGAATGGATGTTTTCCTACGTAGGCTAGTAAAACATGCCCTTCAAAGCATCAGAACATGTGATCACATTCCAATATTTTTGTATCTATCTTGTAAAGATAGTAATATATCATATGTTGAACACTATGTTGGAAAGATTTTAATTCAGATTTTTTCAACTTTCACTCAGTTTGTTTTCTAAACTTTGATTGAGAACCTTGTTGTTTGTACACCCATAAAATATACGCAGCACAGGTTACCCTTAAATAATGAACTGACCGACTAATCAGACATGGATCTTTCCTAGTTCTGTTGCTTGAATGGATGTTTTCCTACGTAGGCTAGTAAAACATGCCCTTCAAAGCATCAGAACATGTGATCACATTCCAATTTTTTTGTATCTATCTTGTAAAGATAGTAATATATCATATGTTGAACACTATGTTGGAAAGATTTTAATTCAGATTTTTGAACTTTTATTCAGTTTGTTTTTTAAACTTTGATTAAGAACTTTGATTTTTGAACACCCATAAATTATACGCAGCACAGGTTACCCTTAATTAATGAACTGACCGACTAATCAGACATGGATCTTTCCAAGTTCTGTTGCTTGAACGGATGTTTTCCTACGAAGGCTAGTAAAACATGCCCTTCAAAGCATCAGAACATGTGATCACATTCCAATATTTTTGTATCTATCTTGTAAAGATAGTAATATATCATATGTTGAACACTATGTTGGAAAGATTTTAATTCGGTTTTTTTTCAACTTTCACTCAGTTTGTTTTCTTAACTTTGATTAAGAACCTTGAGTTTTGTACACCCATAAATTATACGCAGCACAGGTTACCCTTAAATAATGAACTGACCGACTAATCAGACATGGATCTTTCCTAGTTCTGTTGCTTGAATGGATGTTTTCCTACGTAGGCTAGTAAAACATGCCCTTCAAAGCATCATAACATGTGATCACATTCCAATATTTTTGTATCTATCTTGTAAAGATAGTAATATATCATATGTTGAACACTATGTTGGAAAGATTTTAATTCAGATTTTTTCAACTTTTATTCAGTTTCTTTTTCAAACTTTGATTAAGAACTTTGATTTTCGTACACCCATAAATTATACGCAGCACAGGTTACCCTTAATTAATGAACTGACCGACTAATCAGACATGGATCTTTCCAAGTTCTGTTGCTTGAACGGATGTTTTCCTACGTAGGCTAGTAAAACATGCCCTTCAAAGCATCAGAACATGTGATCACATTCCAATATTTTTGTATCTATCTTGTAAAGATAGTAATATATCATATGTTGAACACTATGTTGGAAAGATTTTAAATCAGATTTTCTCAACTTTCACTCAGTTTGTTTTCTTAACTTTGATTAAGAATCTTGTTGTTCGTACACCCATAAAATATACGCAGCACAGGTTACCCTTAAATAATGAACTGACCGACTAATCAGACATGGATCTTTCAAAGTTCTGTTGCTTGAACGGATGTTTTCCTACGTAGGCTAGTAAAACATGCCCTTCAAAGCATCAGAACATGTGATCAAATTCCAATTTTTTTGTATCTATCTTGTAAAGATAGTAATATATCATATGTTGAACACTATGTTGGAAAAATTTTCATTCAGATTTTTTAATTTTTATTCAGTTTGTTTTTTAAACTTTGATTAAGAACTTTGATTTTTGTTTACCCATAAATTATACGCAGCACAGGTTACCCTTAAATAATGAACTGACCGACTAATCAGACATGGATCTTTCCTAGTTCTGTTGCTTGAATGGATGTTTTCCTACGTAGGCTAGTAAAACATGCCCTTCAAAGCATCAGAACATGTGATCACATTCCAATATTTTTGTATCTATCTTGTAAAGATAGTAATATATCATATGTTGAACACTATGTTGGAAACATTTTAATTCAGATTTTTTCAACTTTTATTCAGTTTCTTTTTCAAACTTTGATTAAGAACTTTGATTTTCGTACACCCATAAATTATACGCAGCACAGGTTACCCTTAATTAATGAACTGACCGACTAATCAGACATGGATCTTTCCAAGTTCTGTTGCTTGAACGGATGTTTTCCTACGTAGGCTAGTAAAACATGCCCTTCAAAGCATCAGAACATGTGATCACATTCCAATATTTTTGTATCTATCTTGTAAAGATAGTAATATATCATATGTTGAACACTATGTTGGAAAGATTTTAAATCAGATTTTCTCAACTTTCACTCAGTTTGTTTTCTTAACTTTGATTAAGAATCTTGTTGTTCGTACACCCATAAAATATACGCAGCACAGGTTACCCTTAAATAATGAACTGACCGACTAATCAGACATGGATCTTTCAAAGTTCTGTTGCTTGAACGGATGTTTTCCTACGTAGGCTAGTAAAACATGCCCTTCAAAGCATCAGAACATGTGATCAAATTCCAATTTTTTTGTATCTATCTTGTAAAGATAGTAATATATCATATGTTGAACACTATGTTGGAAAAATTTTCATTCAGATTTTTTAATTTTTATTCAGTTTGTTTTTTAAACTTTGATTTTTGTTTACCCATAAATTATACGCAGCACAGGTTACCCTTAAATAATGAACTGACCGACTAATCAGACATGGATCTTTCCAAGTTCTGTTGCTTGAACGGATGTTTTCCTACGTAGGCTAGTAAAACATGCCCTTCAAAGCATCAGAACATGTGATCACATTCCAATTTTTTTGTATCTATCTTGTAAAGATAGTAATATATCATATGTTGAACACTATGTTGGAAAGATTTTAATTCAGATTTTTTCAACTTTCACTCAGTTTGTTTTCTAAACTTTGATTAAGAACCTTGTTGTTTGTACACCCATAAAATATACGCAGCACAGGTTACCCTTAAATAATGAACTGACCGACTAATCAGACATGGATCTTTCCTAGTTCTGTTGCTTGAATGGATGTTTTCCTACGTAGGCTAGTAAAACATGCCTTTCAAAGCATCAGAACATGTGATCAAATTCCAATTTTTTTGTATCTATCTTGTAAAGATAGTAATATATCATATGTTGAACACTATGTTGGAAAGATTTTCGTTCAGATTTTTTAATTTTTATTCAGTTTGTTTTTTAAACTTTGATTAAGAACTTTGATTTTTGTACACCCATAAATTATACGCAGCACAGGTTACCCTTAAATAATGAACTGACCGACTAATCAGACATGGATCTTTCCAAGTTCTGTTGCTTGAACGGATGTTTTCCTACGTAGGCTAGTAAAACATGCCCTTCAAAGCATCAGAACATGTGATCACATTCCAATTTTTTTGTATCTATCTTGTAAAGATAGTAATATATCATATGTTGAACACTATGTTGGAAAGATTTTAATTCAGATCCATAAAATATACGCAGCACAGGTTACCCTTAAATAATGAACTGACCGACTAATCAGACATGGATCTTTCCTAGTTCTGTTGCTTGAATGGATGTTTTCCTACGTAGGCTAGTAAAACATGCCCTTCAAAGCATCAGAACATGTGATCACATTCCAATATTTTTGTATCTATCTTGTAAAGATAGTAATATATCATATGTTGAACACTATGTTGGAAAGATTTTAATTCAGATTTTTTCAACTTTCACTCAGTTTGTTTTCTAAACTTTGATTGAGAACCTTGTTGTTTGTACACCCATAAAATATACGCAGCACAGGTTACCCTTAAATAATGAACTGACCGACTAATCAGACATGGATCTTTCCTAGTTCTGTTGCTTGAATGGATGTTTTCCTACGTAGGCTAGTAAAACATGCCCTTCAAAGCATCAGAACATGTGATCACATTCCAATTTTTTTGTATCTATCTTGTAAAGATAGTAATATATCATATGTTGAACACTATGTTGGAAAGATTTTAATTCAGATTTTCGAACTTTTATTCAGTTTGTTTTTTAAACTTTGATTAAGAACTTTGATTTTTGTACACCCATAAATTATACGCAGCACAGGTTACCCTTAATTAATGAACTGACCGACTAATCAGACATGGATCTTTCCAAGTTCTGTTGCTTGAACGGATGTTTTCCTACGAAGGCTAGTAAAACATGCCCTTCAAAGCATCAGAACATGTGATCACATTCCAATTTTTTTGTATCTATCTTGTAAAGATAGTAATATATCATATGTTGAACACTATGTTGGAAAAATTTTCATTCAGATTTTTTAATTTTTATTCAGTTTGTTTTTTAAACTTTGATTAAGAACTTTGATTTTTGTTTACCCATAAATTATACGCAGCACAGGTTACCCTTAAATAATGAACTGACCGACTAATCAGACATTGATCTTTCCTAGTTCTGTTGCTTGAATGGATGTTTTCCTACGTAGGCTAGTAAAACATGCCTTTCAAAGCATCAGAACATGTGATCAAATTCCAATTTTTTTGTATCTATCTTGTAAAGATAGTAATATATCATATGTTGAACACTATGTTGGAAAGATTTTAATTCAGATCCATAAAATATACGCAGCACAGGTTACCCTTAAATAATGAACTGACCGACTAATCAGACATGGATCTTTCCTAGTTCTGTTGCTTGAATGGATGTTTTCCTACGTAGGCTAGTAAAACATGCCCTTCAAAGCATCAGAACATGTGATCACATTCCAATATTTTTGTATCTATCTTGTAAAGATAGTAATATATCATATGTTGAACACTATGTTGGAAAGATTTTAATTCAGATTTTTTCAACTTTCACTCAGTTTGTTTTCTAAACTTTGATTGAGAACCTTGTTGTTTGTACACCCATAAAATATACGCAGCACAGGTTACCCTTAAATAATGAACTGACCGACTAATCAGACATGGATCTTTCCTAGTTCTGTTGCTTGAATGGATGTTTTCCTACGTAGGCTAGTAAAACATGCCCTTCAAAGCATCAGAACATGTGATCACATTCCAATTTTTTTGTATCTATCTTGTAAAGATAGTAATATATCATATGTTGAACACTATGTTGGAAAGATTTTAATTCAGATTTTCGAACTTTTATTCAGTTTGTTTTTTAAACTTTGATTAAGAACTTTGATTTTTGTACACCCATAAATTATACGCAGCACAGGTTACCCTTAATTAATGAACTGACCGACTAATCAGACATGGATCTTTCCAAGTTCTGTTGCTTGAACGGATGTTTTCCTACGAAGGCTAGTAAAACATGCCCTTCAAAGCATCAGAACATGTGATCACATTCCAATTTTTTTGTATCTATCTTGTAAAGATAGTAATATATCATATGTTGAACACTATGTTGGAAAAATTTTCATTCAGATTTTTTAATTTTTATTCAGTTTGTTTTTTAAACTTTGATTAAGAACTTTGATTTTTGTTTACCCATAAATTATACGCAGCACAGGTTACCCTTAAATAATGAACTGACCGACTAATCAGACATGGATCTTTCCTAGTTCTGTTGCTTGAATGGATGTTTTCCTACGTAGGCTAGTAAAACATGCCTTTCAAAGCATCAGAACATGTGATCAAATTCCAATTTTTTTGTATCTATCTTGTAAAGATAGTAATATATCATATGTTGAACACTATGTTGGAAAGATTTTCGTTCAGATTTTTTAATTTTTATTCAGTTTGTTTTTTAAACTTTGATTAAGAACTTTGATTTTTGTACACCCATAAATTATACGCAGCACAGGTTACCCTTAAATAATGAACTGACCGACTAATCAGACATGGATCTTTCCAAGTTCTGTTGCTTGAACGGATGTTTTCCTACGTAGGCTAGTAAAACATGCCCTTCAAAGCATCAGAACATGTGATCACATTCCAATTTTTTTGTATCTATCTTGTAAAGATAGTAATATATCATATGTTGAACACTATGTTGGAAAGATTTTAATTCAGATCCATAAAATATACGCAGCACAGGTTACCCTTAAATAATGAACTGACCGACTAATCAGACATGGATCTTTCCTAGTTCTGTTGCTTGAATGGATGTTTTCCTACGTAGGCTAGTAAAACATGCCCTTCAAAGCATCAGAACATGTGATCACATTCCAATATTTTTGTATCTATCTTGTAAAGATAGTAATATATCATATGTTGAACACTATGTTGGAAAGATTTTAATTCAGATTTTTTCAACTTTCACTCAGTTTGTTTTCTAAACTTTGATTGAGAACCTTGTTGTTTGTACACCCATAAAATATACGCAGCACAGGTTACCCTTAAATAATGAACTGACCGACTAATCAGACATGGATCTTTTCTAGTTCTGTTGCTTGAATGGATGTTTTCCTACGTAGGCTAGTAAAACATGCCCTTCAAAGCATCAGAACATGTGATCACATTCCAATTTTTTTGTATCTATCTTGTAAAGATAGTAATATATCATATGTTGAACACTATGTTGGAAAGATTTTAATTCAGATTTTCGAACTTTTATTCAGTTTGTTTTTTAAACTTTGATTAAGAACTTTGATTTTTGTACACCCATAAATTATACGCAGCACAGGTTACCCTTAATTAATGAACTGACCGACTAATCAGACATGGATCTTTCCAAGTTCTGTTGCTTGAACGGATGTTTTCCTACGAAGGCTAGTAAAACATGCCCTTCAAAGCATCAGAACATGTGATCACATTCCAATATTTTTGTATCTATCTTGTAAAGATAGTAATATATCATATGTTGAACACTATGTTGGAAAGATTTTAATTCAGATTTTTTCAACTTTCACTCAGTTTGTTTTCTAAACTTTGATTAAGAACCTTGTTGTTTGTACACCCATAAAATATACGCAGCACAGGTTACCCTTAAATAATGAACTGACCGACTAATCAGACATGGATCTTTCCTAGTTCTGTTGCTTGAATGGATGTTTTCCTACGTAGGCTAGTAAAACATGCCTTTCAAAGCATCAGAACATGTGATCAAATTCCAATTTTTTTGTATCTATCTTGTAAAGATAGTAATATATCATATGTTGAACACTATGTTGGAAAGATTTTCGTTCAGATTTTTTAATTTTTATTCAGTTTGTTTTTTAAACTTTGATTAAGAACTTTGATTTTTGTACACCCATAAATTATACGCAGCACAGGTTACCCTTAAATAATGAACTGACCGACTAATCAGACATGGATCTTTCCAAGTTCTGTTGCTTGAACGGATGTTTTCCTACGTAGGCTAGTAAAACATGCCCTTCAAAGCATCAGAACATGTGATCACATTCCAATTTTTTTGTATCTATCTTGTAAAGATAGTAATATATCATATGTTGAACACTATGTTGGAAAGATTTTAATTCAGATCCATAAAATATACGCAGCACAGGTTACCCTTAAATAATGAACTGACCGACTAATCAGACATGGATCTTTCCTAGTTCTGTTGCTTGAATGGATGTTTTCCTACGTAGGCTAGTAAAACATGCCCTTCAAAGCATCAGAACATGTGATCACATTCCAATATTTTTGTATCTATCTTGTAAAGATAGTAATATATCATATGTTGAACACTATGTTGGAAAGATTTTAATTCAGATTTTTTCAACTTTCACTCAGTTTGTTTTCTAAACTTTGATTGAGAACCTTGTTGTTTGTACACCCATAAAATATACGCAGCACAGGTTACCCTTAAATAATGAACTGACCGACTAATCAGACATGGATCTTTCCTAGTTCTGTTGCTTGAATGGATGTTTTCCTACGTAGGCTAGTAAAACATGCCCTTCAAAGCATCAGAACATGTGATCACATTCCAATTTTTTTGTATCTATCTTGTAAAGATAGTAATATATCATATGTTGAACACTATGTTGGAAAGATTTTAATTCAGATTTTCGAACTTTTATTCAGTTTGTTTTTTAAACTTTGATTAAGAACTTTGATTTTTGTACACCCATAAATTATACGCAGCACAGGTTACCCTTAATTAATGAACTGACCGACTAATCAGACATGGATCTTTCCAAGTTCTGTTGCTTGAACGGATGTTTTCCTACGAAGGCTAGTAAAACATGCCCTTCAAAGCATCAGAACATGTGATCACATTCCAATTTTTTTGTATCTATCTTGTAAAGATAGTAATATATCATATGTTGAACACTATGTTGGAAAAATTTTCATTCAGATTTTTTAATTTTTATTCAGTTTGTTTTTTAAACTTTGATTAAGAACTTTGATTTTTGTTTACCCATAAATTATACGCAGCACAGGTTACCCTTAAATAATGAACTGACCGACTAATCAGACATAGATCTTTCCTAGTTCTGTTGCTTGAATGGATGTTTTCCTACGTAGGCTAGTAAAACATGCCTTTCAAAGCATCAGAACATGTGATCAAATTCCAATTTTTTTGTATCTATCTTGTAAAGATAGTAATATATCATATGTTGAACACTATGTTGGAAAGATTTTAATTCAGATCCATAAAATATACGCAGCACAGGTTACCCTTAAATAATGAACTGACCGACTAATCAGACATGGATCTTTCCTAGTTCTGTTGCTTGAATGGATGTTTTCCTACGTAGGCTAGTAAAACATGCCCTTCAAAGCATCAGAACATGTGATCACATTCCAATATTTTTGTATCTATCTTGTAAAGATAGTAATATATCATATGTTGAACACTATGTTGGAAAGATTTTAATTCAGATTTTTTCAACTTTCACTCAGTTTGTTTTCTAAACTTTGATTGAGAACCTTGTTGTTTGTACACCCATAAAATATACGCAGCACAGGTTACCCTTAAATAATGAACTGACCGACTAATCAGACATGGATCTTTCCTAGTTCTGTTGCTTGAATGGATGTTTTCCTACGTAGGCTAGTAAAACATGCCCTTCAAAGCATCAGAACATGTGATCACATTCCAATTTTTTTGTATCTATCTTGTAAAGATAGTAATATATCATATGTTGAACACTATGTTGGAAAGATTTTAATTCAGATTTTCGAACTTTTATTCAGTTTGTTTTTTAAACTTTGATTAAGAACTTTGATTTTTGTACACCCATAAATTATACGCAGCACAGGTTACCCTTAATTAATGAACTGACCGACTAATCAGACATGGATCTTTCCAAGTTCTGTTGCTTGAACGGATGTTTTCCTACGAAGGCTAGTAAAACATGCCCTTCAAAGCATCAGAACATGTGATCACATTCCAATTTTTTTGTATCTATCTTGTAAAGATAGTAATATATCATATGTTGAACACTATGTTGGAAAAATTTTCATTCAGATTTTTTAATTTTTATTCAGTTTGTTTTTTAAACTTTGATTAAGAACTTTGATTTTTGTTTACCCATAAATTATACGCAGCACAGGTTACCCTTAAATAATGAACTGACCGACTAATCAGACATGGATCTTTCCTAGTTCTGTTGCTTGAATGGATGTTTTCCTACGTAGGCTAGTAAAACATGCCTTTCAAAGCATCAGAACATGTGATCAAATTCCAATTTTTTTGTATCTATCTTGTAAAGATAGTAATATATCATATGTTGAACACTATGTTGGAAAGATTTTCGTTCAGATTTTTTAATTTTTATTCAGTTTGTTTTTTAAACTTTGATTAAGAACTTTGATTTTTGTACACCCATAAATTATACGCAGCACAGGTTACCCTTAAATAATGAACTGACCGACTAATCAGACATGGATCTTTCCAAGTTCTGTTGCTTGAACGGATGTTTTCCTACGTAGGCTAGTAAAACATGCCCTTCAAAGCATCAGAACATGTGATCACATTCCAATTTTTTTGTATCTATCTTGTAAAGATAGTAATATATCATATGTTGAACACTATGTTGGAAAGATTTTAATTCAGATCCATAAAATATACGCAGCACAGGTTACCCTTAAATAATGAACTGACCGACTAATCAGACATGGATCTTTCCTAGTTCTGTTGCTTGAATGGATGTTTTCCTACGTAGGCTAGTAAAACATGCCCTTCAAAGCATCAGAACATGTGATCACATTCCAATATTTTTGTATCTATCTTGTAAAGATAGTAATATATCATATGTTGAACACTATGTTGGAAAGATTTTAATTCAGATTTTTTCAACTTTCACTCAGTTTGTTTTCTAAACTTTGATTGAGAACCTTGTTGTTTGTACACCCATAAAATATACGCAGCACAGGTTACCCTTAAATAATGAACTGACCGACTAATCAGACATGGATCTTTTCTAGTTCTGTTGCTTGAATGGATGTTTTCCTACGTAGGCTAGTAAAACATGCCCTTCAAAGCATCAGAACATGTGATCACATTCCAATTTTTTTGTATCTATCTTGTAAAGATAGTAATATATCATATGTTGAACACTATGTTGGAAAGATTTTAATTCAGATTTTCGAACTTTTATTCAGTTTGTTTTTTAAACTTTGATTAAGAACTTTGATTTTTGTACACCCATAAATTATACGCAGCACAGGTTACCCTTAATTAATGAACTGACCGACTAATCAGACATGGATCTTTCCAAGTTCTGTTGCTTGAACGGATGTTTTCCTACGAAGGCTAGTAAAACATGCCCTTCAAAGCATCAGAACATGTGATCACATTCCAATATTTTTGTATCTATCTTGTAAAGATAGTAATATATCATATGTTGAACACTATGTTGGAAAGATTTTAATTCAGATTTTTTCAACTTTCACTCAGTTTGTTTTCTAAACTTTGATTAAGAACCTTGTTGTTTGTACACCCATAAAATATACGCAGCACAGGTTACCCTTAAATAATGAACTGACCGACTAATCAGACATGGATCTTTCCTAGTTCTGTTGCTTGAATGGATGTTTTCCTACGTAGGCTAGTAAAACATGCCTTTCAAAGCATCAGAACATGTGATCAAATTCCAATTTTTTTGTATCTATCTTGTAAAGATAGTAATATATCATATGTTGAACACTATGTTGGAAAGATTTTCGTTCAGATTTTTTAATTTTTATTCAGTTTGTTTTTTAAACTTTGATTAAGAACTTTGATTTTTGTACACCCATAAATTATACGCAGCACAGGTTACCCTTAAATAATGAACTGACCGACTAATCAGACATGGATCTTTCCAAGTTCTGTTGCTTGAACGGATGTTTTCCTACGTAGGCTAGTAAAACATGCCCTTCAAAGCATCAGAACATGTGATCACATTCCAATTTTTTTGTATCTATCTTGTAAAGATAGTAATATATCATATGTTGAACACTATGTTGGAAAGATTTTAATTCAGATCCATAAAATATACGCAGCACAGGTTACCCTTAAATAATGAACTGACCGACTAATCAGACATGGATCTTTCCTAGTTCTGTTGCTTGAATGGATGTTTTCCTACGTAGGCTAGTAAAACATGCCCTTCAAAGCATCAGAACATGTGATCACATTCCAATATTTTTGTATCTATCTTGTAAAGATAGTAATATATCATATGTTGAACACTATGTTGGAAAGATTTTAATTCAGATTTTTTCAACTTTCACTCAGTTTGTTTTCTAAACTTTGATTGAGAACCTTGTTGTTTGTACACCCATAAAATATACGCAGCACAGGTTACCCTTAAATAATGAACTGACCGACTAATCAGACATGGATCTTTCCTAGTTCTGTTGCTTGAATGGATGTTTTCCTACGTAGGCTAGTAAAACATGCCCTTCAAAGCATCAGAACATGTGATCACATTCCAATTTTTTTGTATCTATCTTGTAAAGATAGTAATATATCATATGTTGAACACTATGTTGGAAAGATTTTAATTCAGATTTTCGAACTTTTATTCAGTTTGTTTTTTAAACTTTGATTAAGAACTTTGATTTTTGTACACCCATAAATTATACGCAGCACAGGTTACCCTTAATTAATGAACTGACCGACTAATCAGACATGGATCTTTCCAAGTTCTGTTGCTTGAACGGATGTTTTCCTACGAAGGCTAGTAAAACATGCCCTTCAAAGCATCAGAACATGTGATCACATTCCAATTTTTTTGTATCTATCTTGTAAAGATAGTAATATATCATATGTTGAACACTATGTTGGAAAAATTTTCATTCAGATTTTTTAATTTTTATTCAGTTTGTTTTTTAAACTTTGATTAAGAACTTTGATTTTTGTTTACCCATAAATTATACGCAGCACAGGTTACCCTTAAATAATGAACTGACCGACTAATCAGACATAGATCTTTCCTAGTTCTGTTGCTTGAATGGATGTTTTCCTACGTAGGCTAGTAAAACATGCCTTTCAAAGCATCAGAACATGTGATCAAATTCCAATTTTTTTGTATCTATCTTGTAAAGATAGTAATATATCATATGTTGAACACTATGTTGGAAAGATTTTAATTCAGATCCATAAAATATACGCAGCACAGGTTACCCTTAAATAATGAACTGACCGACTAATCAGACATGGATCTTTCCTAGTTCTGTTGCTTGAATGGATGTTTTCCTACGTAGGCTAGTAAAACATGCCCTTCAAAGCATCAGAACATGTGATCACATTCCAATATTTTTGTATCTATCTTGTAAAGATAGTAATATATCATATGTTGAACACTATGTTGGAAAGATTTTAATTCAGATTTTTTCAACTTTCACTCAGTTTGTTTTCTAAACTTTGATTGAGAACCTTGTTGTTTGTACACCCATAAAATATACGCAGCACAGGTTACCCTTAAATAATGAACTGACCGACTAATCAGACATGGATCTTTCCTAGTTCTGTTGCTTGAATGGATGTTTTCCTACGTAGGCTAGTAAAACATGCCCTTCAAAGCATCAGAACATGTGATCACATTCCAATTTTTTTGTATCTATCTTGTAAAGATAGTAATATATCATATGTTGAACACTATGTTGGAAAGATTTTAATTCAGATTTTCGAACTTTTATTCAGTTTGTTTTTTAAACTTTGATTAAGAACTTTGATTTTTGTACACCCATAAATTATACGCAGCACAGGTTACCCTTAATTAATGAACTGACCGACTAATCAGACATGGATCTTTCCAAGTTCTGTTGCTTGAACGGATGTTTTCCTACGAAGGCTAGTAAAACATGCCCTTCAAAGCATCAGAACATGTGATCACATTCCAATTTTTTTGTATCTATCTTGTAAAGATAGTAATATATCATATGTTGAACACTATGTTGGAAAAATTTTCATTCAGATTTTTTAATTTTTATTCAGTTTGTTTTTTAAACTTTGATTAAGAACTTTGATTTTTGTTTACCCATAAATTATACGCAGCACAGGTTACCCTTAAATAATGAACTGACCGACTAATCAGACATGGATCTTTCCTAGTTCTGTTGCTTGAATGGATGTTTTCCTACGTAGGCTAGTAAAACATGCCTTTCAAAGCATCAGAACATGTGATCAAATTCCAATTTTTTTGTATCTATCTTGTAAAGATAGTAATATATCATATGTTGAACACTATGTTGGAAAGATTTTCGTTCAGATTTTTTAATTTTTATTCAGTTTGTTTTTTAAACTTTGATTAAGAACTTTGATTTTTGTACACCCATAAATTATACGCAGCACAGGTTACCCTTAAATAATGAACTGACCGACTAATCAGACATGGATCTTTCCAAGTTCTGTTGCTTGAACGGATGTTTTCCTACGTAGGCTAGTAAAACATGCCCTTCAAAGCATCAGAACATGTGATCACATTCCAATTTTTTTGTATCTATCTTGTAAAGATAGTAATATATCATATGTTGAACACTATGTTGGAAAGATTTTAATTCAGATCCATAAAATATACGCAGCACAGGTTACCCTTAAATAATGAACTGACCGACTAATCAGACATGGATCTTTCCTAGTTCTGTTGCTTGAATGGATGTTTTCCTACGTAGGCTAGTAAAACATGCCCTTCAAAGCATCAGAACATGTGATCACATTCCAATATTTTTGTATCTATCTTGTAAAGATAGTAATATATCATATGTTGAACACTATGTTGGAAAGATTTTAATTCAGATTTTTTCAACTTTCACTCAGTTTGTTTTCTAAACTTTGATTGAGAACCTTGTTGTTTGTACACCCATAAAATATACGCAGCACAGGTTACCCTTAAATAATGAACTGACCGACTAATCAGACATGGATCTTTTCTAGTTCTGTTGCTTGAATGGATGTTTTCCTACGTAGGCTAGTAAAACATGCCCTTCAAAGCATCAGAACATGTGATCACATTCCAATTTTTTTGTATCTATCTTGTAAAGATAGTAATATATCATATGTTGAACACTATGTTGGAAAGATTTTAATTCAGATTTTCGAACTTTTATTCAGTTTGTTTTTTAAACTTTGATTAAGAACTTTGATTTTTGTACACCCATAAATTATACGCAGCACAGGTTACCCTTAATTAATGAACTGACCGACTAATCAGACATGGATCTTTCCAAGTTCTGTTGCTTGAACGGATGTTTTCCTACGAAGGCTAGTAAAACATGCCCTTCAAAGCATCAGAACATGTGATCACATTCCAATATTTTTGTATCTATCTTGTAAAGATAGTAATATATCATATGTTGAACACTATGTTGGAAAGATTTTAATTCGGTTTTTTTTCAACTTTCACTCAGTTTGTTTTCTTAACTTTGATTAAGAACCTTGAGTTTTGTACACCCATAAATTATACGCAGCACAGGTTACCCTTAAATAATGAACTGACCGACTAATCAGACATGGATCTTTCCTAGTTCTGTTGCTTGAATGGATGTTTTCCTACGTAGGCTAGTAAAACATGCCCTTCAAAGCATCAGAACATGTGATCACATTCCAATTTTTTTGTATCTATCTTGTAAAGATAGTAATATATCATATGTTGAACACTATGTTGGAAAGATTTTAATTCAGATTTTTTCAACTTTTATTCAGTTTCTTTTTCAAACTTTGATTAAGAACTTTGATTTTCGTACACCCATAAATTATACGCAGCACAGGTTACCCTTAAATAATGAACTGACCGACTAATCAGACATGGATCTTTCAAAGTTCTGTTGCTTGAACGGATGTTTTCCTACGTAGGCTAGTAAAACATGCCCTTCAAAGCATCAGAACATGTGATCACATTCCAATATTTTTGTATCTATCTTGTAAAGATAGTAATATATCATATGTTGAACACTATGTTGGAAAGATTTTAAATCAGATTTTCTCAACTTTCACTCAGTTTGTTTTCTTAACTTTGATTAAGAATCTTGTTGTTCGTACACCCATAAAATATACGCAGCACAGGTTACCCTTAAATAATGAACTGACCGACTAATCAGACATGGATCTTTCAAAGTTCTGTTGCTTGAACGGATGTTTTCCTACGTAGGCTAGTAAAACATGCCCTTCAAAGCATCAGAACATGTGATCAAATTCCAATTTTTTTGTATCTATCTTGTAAAGATAGTAATATATCATATGTTGAACACTATGTTGGAAAAATTTTCATTCAGATTTTTTAATTTTTATTCAGTTTGTTTTTTAAACTTTGATTAAGAACTTTGATTTTTGTTTACCCATAAATTATACGCAGCACAGGTTACCCTTAAATAATGAACTGACCGACTAATCAGACATGGATCTTTCCTAGTTCTGTTGCTTGAATGGATGTTTTCCTACGTAGGCTAGTAAAACATGCCCTTCAAAGCATCAGAACATGTGATCACATTCCAATATTTTTGTATCTATCTTGTAAAGATAGTAATATATCATATGTTGAACACTATGTTGGAAAGATTTTAATTCAGATTTTTTCAACTTTTATTCAGTTTCTTTTTCAAACTTTGATTAAGAACTTTGATTTTCGTACACCCATAAATTATACGCAGCACAGGTTACCCTTAATTAATGAACTGACCGACTAATCAGACATGGATCTTTCCAAGTTCTGTTGCTTGAACGGATGTTTTCCTACGTAGGCTAGTAAAACATGCCCTTCAAAGCATCAGAACATGTGATCACATTCCAATATTTTTGTATCTATCTTGTAAAGATAGTAATATATCATATGTTGAACACTATGTTGGAAAGATTTTAATTCAGATTTTTTCAACTTTCACTCAGTTTGTTTTCTAAACTTTGATTGAGAACCTTGTTGTTTGTACACCCATAAAATATACGCAGCACAGGTTACCCTTAAATAATGAACTGACCGACTAATCAGACATGGATCTTTTCTAGTTCTGTTGCTTGAATGGATGTTTTCCTACGTAGGCTAGTAAAACATGCCCTTCAAAGCATCAGAACATGTGATCACATTCCAATTTTTTTGTATCTATCTTGTAAAGATAGTAATATATCATATGTTGAACACTATGTTGGAAAGATTTTAATTCAGATTTTCGAACTTTTATTCAGTTTGTTTTTTAAACTTTGATTAAGAACTTTGATTTTTG
Organism: Auanema rhodensis; assembly: GCA_964057225.1. Classification (NCBI taxonomy): domain Eukaryota; kingdom Metazoa; phylum Nematoda; class Chromadorea; order Rhabditida; family Rhabditidae; genus Auanema; species Auanema rhodense. Next base: position 2,801,543 of record OZ059895.1, read on the forward strand.
TACACCCATAAATTATACGCAGCACAGGTTACCCTTAATTAATGAACTGACCGACTAATCAGACATGGATCTTTCCAAGTTCTGTTGCTTGAACGGATGTTTTCCTACGAAGGCTAGTAAAACATGCCCTTCAAAGCATCAGAACATGTGATCACATTCCAATATTTTTGTATCTATCTTGTAAAGATAGTAATATATCATATGTTGAACACTATGTTGGAAAGATTTTAATTCGGTTTTTTTTCAACTTTCACTCAGTTTGTTTTCTTAACTTTGATTAAGAACCTTGAGTTTTGTACACCCATAAATTATACGCAGCACAGGTTACCCTTAAATAATGAACTGACCGACTAATCAGACATGGATCTTTCCTAGTTCTGTTGCTTGAATGGATGTTTTCCTACGTAGGCTAGTAAAACATGCCCTTCAAAGCATCAGAACATGTGATCACATTCCAATTTTTTTGTATCTATCTTGTAAAGATAGTAATATATCATATGTTGAACACTATGTTGGAAAGATTTTAATTCAGATTTTTTCAACTTTTATTCAGTTTCTTTTTCAAACTTTGATTAAGAACTTTGATTTTCGTACACCCATAAATTATACGCAGCACAGGTTACCCTTAAATAATGAACTGACCGACTAATCAGACATGGATCTTTCAAAGTTCTGTTGCTTGAACGGATGTTTTCCTACGTAGGCTAGTAAAACATGCCCTTCAAAGCATCAGAACATGTGATCACATTCCAATATTTTTGTATCTATCTTGTAAAGATAGTAATATATCATATGTTGAACACTATGTTGGAAAGATTTTAAATCAGATTTTCTCAACTTTCACTCAGTTTGTTTTCTTAACTTTGATTAAGAATCTTGTTGTTCGTACACCCATAAAATATACGCAGCACAGGTTACCCTTAAATAATGAACTGACCGACTAATCAGACATGGATCTTTCAAAGTTCTGTTGCTTGAACGGATGTTTTCCTACGTAGGCTAGTAAAACATGCCCTTCAAAGCATCAGAACATGTGATCAAATTCCAATTTTTTTGTATCTATCTTGTAAAGATAGTAATATATCATATGTTGAACACTATGTTGGAAAAATTTTCATTCAGATTTTTTAATTTTTATTCAGTTTGTTTTTTAAACTTTGATTAAGAACTTTGATTTTTGTTTACCCATAAATTATACGCAGCACAGGTTACCCTTAAATAATGAACTGACCGACTAATCAGACATGGATCTTTCCTAGTTCTGTTGCTTGAATGGATGTTTTCCTACGTAGGCTAGTAAAACATGCCCTTCAAAGCATCAGAACATGTGATCACATTCCAATATTTTTGTATCTATCTTGTAAAGATAGTAATATATCATATGTTGAACACTATGTTGGAAAGATTTTAATTCAGATTTTTTCAACTTTTATTCAGTTTCTTTTTCAAACTTTGATTAAGAACTTTGATTTTCGTACACCCATAAATTATACGCAGCACAGGTTACCCTTAATTAATGAACTGACCGACTAATCAGACATGGATCTTTCCAAGTTCTGTTGCTTGAACGGATGTTTTCCTACGTAGGCTAGTAAAACATGCCCTTCAAAGCATCAGAACATGTGATCACATTCCAATATTTTTGTATCTATCTTGTAAAGATAGTAATATATCATATGTTGAACACTATGTTGGAAAGATTTTAAATCAGATTTTCTCAACTTTCACTCAGTTTGTTTTCTTAACTTTGATTAAGAATCTTGTTGTTCGTACACCCATAAAATATACGCAGCACAGGTTACCCTTAAATAATGAACTGACCGACTAATCAGACATGGATCTTTCAAAGTTCTGTTGCTTGAACGGATGTTTTCCTACGTAGGCTAGTAAAACATGCCCTTCAAAGCATCAGAACATGTGATCAAATTCCAATTTTTTTGTATCTATCTCGTAAAGATAGTAATATATCATATGTTGAACACTATGTTGGAAAAATTTTCATTCAGATTTTTTAATTTTTATTCAGTTTGTTTTTTAAACTTTGATTAAGAACTTTGATTTTTGTTTACCCATAAATTATACGCAGCACAGGTTACCCTTAAATAATGAACTGACCGACTAATCAGACATGGATCTTTCCAAGTTCTGTTGCTTGAACGGATGTTTTCCTACGTAGGCTAGTAAAACATGCCCTTCAAAGCATCAGAACATGTGATCACATTCCAATTTTTTTGTATCTATCTTGTAAAGATAGTAATATATCATATGTTGAACACTATGTTGGAAAGATTTTAATTCAGATTTTTTCAACTTTCACTCAGTTTGTTTTCTAAACTTTGATTAAGAACCTTGTTGTTTGTACACCCATAAAATATACGCAGCACAGGTTACCCTTAAATAATGAACTGACCGACTAATCAGACATGGATCTTTCCTAGTTCTGTTGCTTGAATGGATGTTTTCCTACGTAGGCTAGTAAAACATGCCTTTCAAAGCATCAGAACATGTGATCAAATTCCAATTTTTTTGTATCTATCTTGTAAAGATAGTAATATATCATATGTTGAACACTATGTTGGAAAGATTTTCGTTCAGATTTTTTAATTTTTATTCAGTTTGTTTTTTAAACTTTGATTAAGAACTTTGATTTTTGTACACCCATAAATTATACGCAGCACAGGTTACCCTTAAATAATGAACTGACCGACTAATCAGACATGGATCTTTCCTAGTTCTGTTGCTTGAATGGATGTTTTCCTACGTAGGCTAGTAAAACATGCCCTTCAAAGCATCAGAACATGTGATCACATTCCAATATTTTTGTATCTATCTTGTAAAGATAGTAATATATCATATGTTGAACACTATGTTGGAAAGATTTTAATTCAGATTTTTTCAACTTTCACTCAGTTTGTTTTCTAAACTTTGATTGAGAACCTTGTTGTTTGTACACCCATAAAATATACGCAGCACAGGTTACCCTTAAATAATGAACTGACCGACTAATCAGACATGGATCTTTCCTAGTTCTGTTGCTTGAATGGATGTTTTCCTACGTAGGCTAGTAAAACATGCCCTTCAAAGCATCAGAACATGTGATCACATTCCAATTTTTTTGTATCTATCTTGTAAAGATAGTAATATATCATATGTTGAACACTATGTTGGAAAGATTTTAATTCAGATCCATAAAATATACGCAGCACAGGTTACCCTTAAATAATGAACTGACCGACTAATCAGACATGGATCTTTCCTAGTTCTGTTGCTTGAATGGATGTTTTCCTACGTAGGCTAGTAAAACATGCCCTTCAAAGCATCAGAACATGTGATCACATTCCAATATTTTTGTATCTATCTTGTAAAGATAGTAATATATCATATGTTGAACACTATGTTGGAAAGATTTTAATTCAGATTTTTTCAACTTTCACTCAGTTTGTTTTCTAAACTTTGATTGAGAACCTTGTTGTTTGTACACCCATAAAATATACGCAGCACAGGTTACCCTTAAATAATGAACTGACCGACTAATCAGACATGGATCTTTCCTAGTTCTGTTGCTTGAATGGATGTTTTCCTACGTAGGCTAGTAAAACATGCCCTTCAAAGCATCAGAACATGTGATCACATTCCAATTTTTTTGTATCTATCTTGTAAAGATAGTAATATATCATATGTTGAACACTATGTTGGAAAGATTTTAATTCAGATTTTCGAACTTTTATTCAGTTTGTTTTTTAAACTTTGATTAAGAACTTTGATTTTTGTACACCCATAAATTATACGCAGCACAGGTTACCCTTAATTAATGAACTGACCGACTAATCAGACATGGATCTTTCCAAGTTCTGTTGCTTGAACGGATGTTTTCCTACGAAGGCTAGTAAAACATGCCCTTCAAAGCATCAGAACATGTGATCACATTCCAATTTTTTTGTATCTATCTTGTAAAGATAGTAATATATCATATGTTGAACACTATGTTGGAAAAATTTTCATTCAGATTTTTTAATTTTTATTCAGTTTGTTTTTTAAACTTTGATTAAGAACTTTGATTTTTGTTTACCCATAAATTATACGCAGCACAGGTTACCCTTAATTAATGAACTGACCGACTAATCAGACATGGATCTTTCCAAGTTCTGTTGCTTGAACGGATGTTTTCCTACGTAGGCTAGTAAAACATGCCCTTCAAAGCATCAGAACATGTGATCACATTCCAATTTTTTTGTATCTATCTTGTAAAGATAGTAATATATCATATGTTGAACACTATGTTGGAAAAATTTTCATTCAGATTTTCTAATTTTTATTCAGTTTGTTTTTTAAACTTTGATTAAGAACTTTGATTTTTGTTTACCCATAAATTATACGCAGCACAGGTTACCCTTAAATAATGAACTGACCGACTAATCAGACATGGATCTTTCCAAGTTCTGTTGCTTGAACGGATGTTTTCCTACGTAGGCTAGTAAAACATGCCCTTCAAAGCATCAGAACATGTGATCACATTCCAATTTTTTTGTATCTATCTTGTAAAGATAGTAATATATCATATGTTGAACACTATGTTGGAAAGATTTTAATTCAGATTTTTTCAACTTTCACTCAGTTTGTTTTCTAAACTTTGATTAAGAACCTTGTTGTTTGTACACCCATAAAATATACGCAGCACAGGTTACCCTTAAATAATGAACTGACCGACTAATCAGACATGGATCTTTCCTAGTTCTGTTGCTTGAATGGATGTTTTCCTACGTAGGCTAGTAAAACATGCCTTTCAAAGCATCAGAACATGTGATCAAATTCCAATTTTTTTGTATCTATCTTGTAAAGATAGTAATATATCATATGTTGAACACTATGTTGGAAAGATTTTCGTTCAGATTTTTTAATTTTTATTCAGTTTGTTTTTTAAACTTTGATTAAGAACTTTGATTTTTGTACACCCATAAATTATACGCAGCACAGGTTACCCTTAAATAATGAACTGACCGACTAATCAGACATGGATCTTTCCAAGTTCTGTTGCTTGAACGGATGTTTTCCTACGTAGGCTAGTAAAACATGCCCTTCAAAGAATCAGAACATGTGATCACATTCCAATTTTTTTGTATCTATCTTGTAAAGATAGTAATATATCATATGTTGAACACTATGTTGGAAAGATTTTAATTCAGATCCATAAAATATACGCAGCACAGGTTACCCTTAAATAATGAACTGACCGACTAATCAGACATGGATCTTTCCTAGTTCTGTTGCTTGAATGGATGTTTTCCTACGTAGGCTAGTAAAACATGCCCTTCAAAGCATCAGAACATGTGATCACATTCCAATATTTTTGTATCTATCTTGTAAAGATAGTAATATATCATATGTTGAACACTATGTTGGAAAGATTTTAATTCAGATTTTTTCAACTTTCACTCAGTTTGTTTTCTAAACTTTGATTGAGAACCTTGTTGTTTGTACACCCATAAAATATACGCAGCACAGGTTACCCTTAAATAATGAACTGACCGACTAATCAGACATGGATCTTTCCTAGTTCTGTTGCTTGAATGGATGTTTTCCTACGTAGGCTAGTAAAACATGCCCTTCAAAGCATCAGAACATGTGATCACATTCCAATATTTTTGTATCTATCTTGTAAAGATAGTAATATATCATATGTTGAACACTATGTTGGAAAGGTTTTAAATCAGATTTTCTCAACTTTCACTCAGTTTGTTTTCTTAACTTTGATTAAGAATCTTGTTGTTCGTACACCCATAAAATATACGTAGCACAGGTTACCCTTAAATAATGAACTGACCGACTAATCAGACATGGATCTTTCAAAGTTCTGTTGCTTGAACGGATGTTTTCCTACGTAGGCTAGTAAAACATGCCCTTCAAAGCATCAGAACATGTGATCAAATTCCAATTTTTTTGTATCTATCTTGTAAAGATAGTAATATATCATATGTTGAACACTATGTTGGAAAAATTTTCATTCAGATTTTTTAATTTTTATTCAGTTTGTTTTTTAAACTTTGATTAAGAACTTTGATTTTTGTTTACCCATAAATTATACGCAGCACAGGTTACCCTTAAATAATGAACTGACCGACTAATCAGACATGGATCTTTCCAAGTTCTGTTGCTTGAACGGATGTTTTCCTACGTAGGCTAGTAAAACATGCCCTTCAAAGCATCAGAACATGTGATCACATTCCAATTTTTTTGTATCTATCTTGTAAAGATAGTAATATATCATATGTTGAACACTATGTTGGAAAGATTTTAATTCAGATTTTTTCAACTTTCACTCAGTTTGTTTTCTAAACTTTGATTAAGAACCTTGTTGTTTGTACACCCATAAAATATACGCAGCACAGGTTACCCTTAAATAATGAACTGACCGACTAATCAGACATGGATCTTTCCTAGTTCTGTTGCTTGAATGGATGTTTTCCTACGTAGGCTAGTAAAACATGCCTTTCAAAGCATCAGAACATGTGATCAAATTCCAATTTTTTTGTATCTATCTTGTAAAGATAGTAATATATCATATGTTGAACACTATGTTGGAAAGATTTTCGTTCAGATTTTTTAATTTTTATTCAGTTTGTTTTTTAAACTTTGATTAAGAACTTTGATTTTTGTACACCCATAAATTATACGCAGCACAGGTTACCCTTAAATAATGAACTGACCGACTAATCAGACATGGATCTTTCCAAGTTCTGTTGCTTGAACGGATGTTTTCCTACGTAGGCTAGTAAAACATGCCCTTCAAAGCATCAGAACATGTGATCACATTCCAATTTTTTTGTATCTATCTTGTAAAGATAGTAATATATCATATGTTGAACACTATGTTGGAAAGATTTTAATTCAGATCCATAAAATATACGCAGCACAGGTTACCCTTAAATAATGAACTGACCGACTAATCAGACATGGATCTTTCCTAGTTCTGTTGCTTGAATGGATGTTTTCCTACGTAGGCTAGTAAAACATGCCCTTCAAAGCATCAGAACATGTGATCACATTCCAATATTTTTGTATCTATCTTGTAAAGATAGTAATATATCATATGTTGAACACTATGTTGGAAAGATTTTAATTCAGATTTTTTCAACTTTCACTCAGTTTGTTTTCTAAACTTTGATTGAGAACCTTGTTGTTTGTACACCCATAAAATATACGCAGCACAGGTTACCCTTAAATAATGAACTGACCGACTAATCAGACATGGATCTTTCCTAGTTCTGTTGCTTGAATGGATGTTTTCCTACGTAGGCTAGTAAAACATGCCCTTCAAAGCATCAGAACATGTGATCACATTCCAATTTTTTTGTATCTATCTTGTAAAGATAGTAATATATCATATGTTGAACACTATGTTGGAAAGATTTTAATTCAGATCCATAAAATATACGCAGCACAGGTTACCCTTAAATAATGAACTGACCGACTAATCAGACATGGATCTTTCCTAGTTCTGTTGCTTGAATGGATGTTTTCCTACGTAGGCTAGTAAAACATGCCCTTCAAAGCATCAGAACATGTGATCACATTCCAATATTTTTGTATCTATCTTGTAAAGATAGTAATATATCATATGTTGAACACTATGTTGGAAAGATTTTAATTCAGATTTTTTCAACTTTCACTCAGTTTGTTTTCTAAACTTTGATTGAGAACCTTGTTGTTTGTACACCCATAAAATATACGCAGCACAGGTTACCCTTAAATAATGAACTGACCGACTAATCAGACATGGATCTTTCCTAGTTCTGTTGCTTGAATGGATGTTTTCCTACGTAGGCTAGTAAAACATGCCCTTCAAAGCATCAGAACATGTGATCACATTTCAATTTTTTTGTATCTATCTTGTAAAGATAGTAATATATCATATGTTGAACACTATGTTGGAAAGATTTTAATTCAGATTTTCGAACTTTTATTCAGTTTGTTTTTTAAACTTTGATTAAGAACTTTGATTTTTGTACACCCATAAATTATACGCAGCACAGGTTACCCTTAATTAATGAACTGACCGACTAATCAGACATGGATCTTTCCAAGTTCTGTTGCTTGAACGGATGTTTTCCTACGAAGGCTAGTAAAACATGCCCTTCAAAGCATCAGAACATGTGATCACATTCCAATTTTTTTGTATCTATCTTGTAAAGATAGTAATATATCATATGTTGAACACTATGTTGGAAAAATTTTCATTCAGATTTTTTAATTTTTATTCAGTTTGTTTTTTAAACTTTGATTAAGAACTTTGATTTTTGTTTACCCATAAATTATACGCAGCACAGGTTACCCTTAAATAATGAACTGACCGACTAATCAGACATGGATCTTTCCTAGTTCTGTTGCTTGAATGGATGTTTTCCTACGTAGGCTAGTAAAACATGCCCTTCAAAGCATCAGAACATGTGATCACATTCCAACATTTTTGTATCTATCTTGTAAAGATAGTAATATATCATATGTTGAACACTATGTTGGAAAGATTTTAATTCAGATTTTTTCAACTTTTATTCAGTTTCTTTTTCAAACTTTGATTAAGAACTTTGATTTTCGTACACCCATAAATTATACGCAGCACAGGTTACCCTTAATTAATGAACTGACCGACTAATCAGACATGGATCTTTCCAAGTTCTGTTGCTTGAACGGATGTTTTCCTACGTAGGCTAGTAAAACATGCCCTTCAAAGCATCAGAACATGTGATCACATTCCAATATTTTTGTATCTATCTTGTAAAGATAGTAATATATCATATGTTGAACACTATGTTGGAAAGATTTTAAATCAGATTTTCTCAACTTTCACTCAGTTTGTTTTCTTAACTTTGATTAAGAATCTTGTTGTTCGTACACCCATAAAATATACGTAGCACAGGTTACCCTTAAATAATGAACTGACCGACTAATCAGACATGGATCTTTCAAAGTTCTGTTGCTTGAACGGATGTTTTCCTACGTAGGCTAGTAAAACATGCCCTTCAAAGCATCAGAACATGTGATCAAATTCCAATTTTTTTGTATCTATCTTGTAAAGATAGTAATATATCATATGTTGAACACTATGTTGGAAAAATTTTCATTCAGATTTTTTAATTTTTATTCAGTTTGTTTTTTAAACTTTGATTAAGAACTTTGATTTTTGTTTACCCATAAATTATACGCAGCACAGGTTACCCTTAAATAATGAACTGACCGACTAATCAGACATGGATCTTTCCAAGTTCTGTTGCTTGAACGGATGTTTTCCTACGTAGGCTAGTAAAACATGCCCTTCAAAGCATCAGAACATGTGATCACATTCCAATTTTTTTGTATCTATCTTGTAAAGATAGTAATATATCATATGTTGAACACTATGTTGGAAAGATTTTAATTCAGATTTTTTCAACTTTCACTCAGTTTGTTTTCTAAACTTTGATTAAGAACCTTGTTGTTTGTACACCCATAAAATATACGCAGCACAGGTTACCCTTAAATAATGAACTGACCGACTAATCAGACATGGATCTTTCCTAGTTCTGTTGCTTGAATGGATGTTTTCCTACGTAGGCTAGTAAAACATGCCTTTCAAAGCATCAGAACATGTGATCAAATTCCAATTTTTTTGTATCTATCTTGTAAAGATAGTAATATATCATATGTTGAACACTATGTTGGAAAGATTTTAATTCAGATTTTTTCAACTTTCACTCAGTTTGTTTTCTAAACTTTGATTGAGAACCTTGTTGTTTGTACACCCATAAAATATACGCAGCACAGGTTACCCTTAAATAATGAACTGACCGACTAATCAGACATGGATCTTTCCTAGTTCTGTTGCTTGAATGGATGTTTTCCTACGTAGGCTAGTAAAACATGCCCTTCAAAGCATCAGAACATGTGATCACATTCCAATTTTTTTGTATCTATCTTGTAAAGATAGTAATATATCATATGTTGAACACTATGTTGGAAAGATTTTAATTCAGATCCATAAAATATACGCAGCACAGGTTACCCTTAAATAATGAACTGACCGACTAATCAGACATGGATCTTTCCTAGTTCTGTTGCTTGAATGGATGTTTTCCTACGTAGGCTAGTAAAACATGCCCTTCAAAGCATCAGAACATGTGATCACATTCCAATATTTTTGTATCTATCTTGTAAAGATAGTAATATATCATATGTTGAACACTATGTTGGAAAGATTTTAATTCAGATTTTTTCAACTTTCACTCAGTTTGTTTTCTAAACTTTGATTGAGAACCTTGTTGTTTGTACACCCATAAAATATACGCAGCACAGGTTACCCTTAAATAATGAACTGACCGACTAATCAGACATGGATCTTTCCTAGTTCTGTTGCTTGAATGGATGTTTTCCTACGTAGGCTAGTAAAACATGCCCTTCAAAGCATCAGAACATGTGATCACATTCCAATTTTTTTGTATCTATCTTGTAAAGATAGTAATATATCATATGTTGAACACTATGTTGGAAAGATTTTAATTCAGATTTTCGAACTTTTATTCAGTTTGTTTTTTAAACTTTGATTAAGAACTTTGATTTTTGTACACCCATAAATTATACGCAGCACAGGTTACCCTTAATTAATGAACTGACCGACTAATCAGACATGGATCTTTCCAAGTTCTGTTGCTTGAACGGATGTTTTCCTACGAAGGCTAGTAAAACATACCCTTCAAAGCATCAGAACATGTGATCACATTCCAATTTTTTTGTATCTATCTTGTAAAGATAGTAATATATCATATGTTGAACACTATGTTGGAAAAATTTTCATTCAGATTTTTTAATTTTTATTCAGTTTGTTTTTTAAACTTTGATTAAGAACTTTGATTTTTGTTTACCCATAAATTATACGCAGCACAGGTTACCCTTAAATAATGAACTGACCGACTAATCAGACATGGATCTTTCCTAGTTCTGTTGCTTGAATGGATGTTTTCCTACGTAGGCTAGTAAAACATGCCCTTCAAAGCATCAGAACATGTGATCACATTCCAATTTTTTTGTATCTATCTTGTAAAGATAGTAATATATCATATGTTGAACACTATGTTGGAAAGATTTTAATTCAGATTTTCGAACTTTTATTCAGTTTGTTTTTTAAACTTTGATTAAGAACTTTGATTTTTGTACACCCATAAATTATACGCAGCACAGGTTACCCTTAATTAATGAACTGACCGACTAATCAGACATGGATCTTTCCAAGTTCTGTTGCTTGAACGGATGTTTTCCTACGAAGGCTAGTAAAACATACCCTTCAAAGCATCAGAACATGTGATCACATTCCAATTTTTTTGTATCTATCTTGTAAAGATAGTAATATATCATATGTTGAACACTATGTTGGAAAAATTTTCATTCAGATTTTTTAATTTTTATTCAGTTTGTTTTTTAAACTTTGATTAAGAACTTTGATTTTTGTTTACCCATAAATTATACGCAGCACAGGTTACCCTTAAATAATGAACTGACCGACTAATCAGACATGGATCTTTCCTAGTTCTGTTGCTTGAATGGATGTTTTCCTACGTAGGCTAGTAAAACATGCCCTTCAAAGCATCAGAACATGTGATCACATTCCAATTTTTTTGTATCTATCTTGTAAAGATAGTAATATATCATATGTTGAACACTATGTTGGAAAGATTTTAATTCAGATTTTCGAACTTTTATTCAGTTTGTTTTTTAAACTTTGATTAAGAACTTTGATTTTTGTACACCCATAAATTATACGCAGCACAGGTTACCCTTAATTAATGAACTGACCGACTAATCAGACATGGATCTTTCCAAGTTCTGTTGCTTGAACGGATGTTTTCCTACGAAGGCTAGTAAAACATACCCTTCAAAGCATCAGAACATGTGATCACATTCCAATTTTTTTGTATCTATCTTGTAAAGATAGTAATATATCATATGTTGAACACTATGTTGGAAAAATTTTCATTCAGATTTTTTAATTTTTATTCAGTTTGTTTTTTAAACTTTGATTAAGAACTTTGATTTTTGTTTACCCATAAATTATACGCAGCACAGGTTACCCTTAAATAATGAACTGACCGACTAATCAGACATGGATCTTTCCTAGTTCTGTTGCTTGAATGGATGTTTTCCTACGTAGGCTAGTAAAACATGCCCTTCAAAGCATCAGAACATGTGATCACATTCCAATATTTTTGTATCTATCTTGTAAAGATAGTAATATATCATATGTTGAACACTATGTTGGAAAGATTTTAATTCAGATTTTTTCAACTTTTATTCAGTTTCTTTTTCAAACTTTGATTAAGAACTTTGATTTTCGTACACCCATAAATTATACGCAGCACAGGTTACCCTTAATTAATGAACTGACCGACTAATCAGACATGGATCTTTCCAAGTTCTGTTGCTTGAACGGATGTTTTCCTACGTAGGCTAGTAAAACATGCCCTTCAAAGCATCAGAACATGTGATCACATTCCAATATTTTTGTATCTATCTTGTAAAGATAGTAATATATCATATGTTGAACACTATGTTGGAAAGATTTTAAATCAGATTTTCTCAACTTTCACTCAGTTTGTTTTCTTAACTTTGATTAAGAATCTTGTTGTTCGTACACCCATAAAATATACGTAGCACAGGTTACCCTTAAATAATGAACTGACCGACTAATCAGACATGGATCTTTCAAAGTTCTGTTGCTTGAACGGATGTTTTCCTACGTAGGCTAGTAAAACATGCCCTTCAAAGCATCAGAACATGTGATCAAATTCCAATTTTTTTGTATCTATCTTGTAAAGATAGTAATATATCATATGTTGAACACTATGTTGGAAAAATTTTCATTCAGATTTTTTAATTTTTATTCAGTTTGTTTTTTAAACTTTGATTAAGAACTTTGATTTTTGTTTACCCATAAATTATACGCAGCACAGGTTACCCTTAAATAATGAACTGACCGACTAATCAGACATGGATCTTTCCAAGTTCTGTTGCTTGAACGGATGTTTTCCTACGTAGGCTAGTAAAACATGCCCTTCAAAGCATCAGAACATGTGATCACATTCCAATTTTTTTGTATCTATCTTGTAAAGATAGTAATATATCATATGTTGAACACTATGTTGGAAAGATTTTAATTCAGATTTTTTCAACTTTCACTCAGTTTGTTTTCTAAACTTTGATTAAGAACCTTGTTGTTTGTACACCCATAAAATATACGCAGCACAGGTTACCCTTAAATAATGAACTGACCGACTAATCAGACATGGATCTTTCCTAGTTCTGTTGCTTGAATGGATGTTTTCCTACGTAGGCTAGTAAAACATGCCTTTCAAAGCATCAGAACATGTGATCAAATTCCAATTTTTTTGTATCTATCTTGTAAAGATAGTAATATATCATATGTTGAACACTATGTTGGAAAGATTTTCGTTCAGATTTTTTAATTTTTATTCAGTTTGTTTTTTAAACTTTGATTAAGAACTTTGATTTTTGTACACCCATAAATTATACGCAGCACAGGTTACCCTTAAATAATGAACTGACCGACTAATCAGACATGGATCTTTCCAAGTTCTGTTGCTTGAACGGATGTTTTCCTACGTAGGCTAGTAAAACATGCCCTTCAAAGCATCAGAACATGTGATCACATTCCAATTTTTTTGTATCTATCTTGTAAAGATAGTAATATATCATATGTTGAACACTATGTTGGAAAGATTTTAATTCAGATCCATAAAATATACGCAGCACAGGTTACCCTTAAATAATGAACTGACCGACTAATCAGACATGGATCTTTCCTAGTTCTGTTGCTTGAATGGATGTTTTCCTACGTAGGCTAGTAAAACATGCCCTTCAAAGCATCAGAACATGTGATCACATTCCAATATTTTTGTATCTATCTTGTAAAGATAGTAATATATCATATGTTGAACACTATGTTGGAAAGATTTTAATTCAGATTTTTTCAACTTTCACTCAGTTTGTTTTCTAAACTTTGATTGAGAACCTTGTTGTTTGTACACCCATAAAATATACGCAGCACAGGTTACCCTTGAATAATGAACTGACCGACTAATCAGACATGGATCTTTCCTAGTTCTGTTGCTTGAATGGATGTTTTCCTACGTAGGCTAGTAAAACATGCCCTTCAAAGCATCAGAACATGTGATCACATTCCAATTTTTTTGTATCTATCTTGTAAAGATAGTAATATATCATATGTTGAACACTATGTTGGAAAGATTTTAATTCAGATTTTCGAACTTTTATTCAGTTTGTTTTTTAAACTTTGATTAAGAACTTTGATTTTTGTACACCCATAAATTATACGCAGCACAGGTTACCCTTAATTAATGAACTGACCGACTAATCAGACATGGATCTTTCCAAGTTCTGTTGCTTGAACGGATGTTTTCCTACGAAGGCTAGTAAAACATGCCCTTCAAAGCATCAGAACATGTGATCACATTCCAATATTTTTGTATCTATCTTGTAAAGATAGTAATATATCATATGTTGAACACTATGTTGGAAAGATTTTAATTCGGTTTTTTTTCAACTTTCACTCAGTTTGTTTTCTTAACTTTGATTAAGAACCTTGAGTTTTGTACACCCATAAATTATACGCAGCACAGGTTACCCTTAAATAATGAACTGACCGACTAATCAGACATGGATCTTTCCTAGTTCTGTTGCTTGAATGGATGTTTTCCTACGTAGGCTAGTAAAACATGCCCTTCAAAGCATCAGAACATGTGATCACATTCCAATATTTTTGTATCTATCTTGTAAAGATAGTAATATATCATATGTTGAACACTATGTTGGAAAGATTTTAATTCAGATTTTTTCAACTTTTATTCAGTTTCTTTTTCAAACTTTGATTAAGAACTTTGATTTTCGTACACCCATAAATTATACGCAGCACAGGTTACCCTTAATTAATGAACTGACCGACTAATCAGACATGGATCTTTCCAAGTTCTGTTGCTTGAACGGATGTTTTCCTACGTAGGCTAGTAAAACATGCCCTTCAAAGCATCAGAACATGTGATCACATTCCAATATTTTTGTATCTATCTTGTAAAGATAGTAATATATCATATGTTGAACACTATGTTGGAAAGATTTTAAATCAGATTTTCTCAACTTTCACTCAGTTTGTTTTCTTAACTTTGATTAAGAATCTTGTTGTTCGTACACCCATAAAATATACGCAGCACAGGTTACCCTTAAATAATGAACTGACCGACTAATCAGACATGGATCTTTCAAAGTTCTGTTGCTTGAACGGATGTTTTCCTACGTAGGCTAGTAAAACATGCCCTTCAAAGCATCAGAACATGTGATCAAATTCCAATTTTTTTGTATCTATCTTGTAAAGATAGTAATATATCATATGTTGAACACTATGTTGGAAAAATTTTCATTCAGATTTTTTAATTTTTATTCAGTTTGTTTTTTAAACTTTGATTAAGAACTTTGATTTTTGTTTACCCATAAATTATACGCAGCACAGGTTACCCTTAAATAATGAACTGACCGACTAATCAGACATGGATCTTTCCAAGTTCTGTTGCTTGAACGGATGTTTTCCTACGTAGGCTAGTAAAACATGCCCTTCAAAGCATCAGAACATGTGATCACATTCCAATTTTTTTGTATCTATCTTGTAAAGATAGTAATATATCATATGTTGAACACTATGTTGGAAAGATTTTAATTCAGATTTTTTCAACTTTCACTCAGTTTGTTTTCTAAACTTTGATTAAGAACCTTGTTGTTTGTACACCCATAAAATATACGCAGCACAGGTTACCCTTAAATAATGAACTGACCGACTAATCAGACATGGATCTTTCCTAGTTCTGTTGCTTGAATGGATGTTTTCCTACGTAGGCTAGTAAAACATGCCTTTCAAAGCATCAGAACATGTGATCAAATTCCAATTTTTTTGTATCTATCTTGTAAAGATAGTAATATATCATATGTTGAACACTATGTTGGAAAGATTTTCGTTCAGATTTTTTAATTTTTATTCAGTTTGTTTTTTAAACTTTGATTAAGAACTTTGATTTTTGTACACCCATAAATTATACGCAGCACAGGTTACCCTTAAATAATGAACTGACCGACTAATCAGACATGGATCTTTCCAAGTTCTGTTGCTTGAACGGATGTTTTCCTACGTAGGCTAGTAAAACATGCCCTTCAAAGCATCAGAACATGTGATCACATTCCAATTTTTTTGTATCTATCTTGTAAAGATAGTAATATATCATATGTTGAACACTATGTTGGAAAGATTTTAATTCAGATCCATAAAATATACGCAGCACAGGTTACCCTTAAATAATGAACTGACCGACTAATCAGACATGGATCTTTCCTAGTTCTGTTGCTTGAATGGATGTTTTCCTACGTAGGCTAGTAAAACATGCCCTTCAAAGCATCAGAACATGTGATCACATTCCAATTTTTTTGTATCTATCTTGTAAAGATAGTAATATATCATATGTTGAACACTATGTTGGAAAGATTTTAATTCAGATTTTCGAACTTTTATTCAGTTTGTTTTTTAAACTTTGATTAAGAACTTTGATTTTTGTACACCCATAAATTATACGCAGCACAGGTTACCCTTAATTAATGAACTGACCGACTAATCAGACATGAATCTTTCCAAGTTCTGTTGCTTGAACGGATGTTTTCCTACGAAGGCTAGTAAAACATGCCCTTCAAAGCATCAGAACATGTGATCACATTCCAATATTTTTGTATCTATCTTGTAAAGATAGTAATATATCATATGTTGAACACTATGTTGGAAAGATTTTAATTCGGTTTTTTTTCAACTTTCACTCAGTTTGTTTTCTTAACTTTGATTAAGAACCTTGAGTTTTGTACACCCATAAATTATACGCAGCACAGGTTACCCTTAAATAATGAACTGACCGACTAATCAGACATGGATCTTTCCTAGTTCTGTTGCTTGAATGGATGTTTTCCTACGTAGGCTAGTAAAACATGCCCTTCAAAGCATCAGAACATGTGATCACATTCCAATATTTTTGTATCTATCTTGTAAAGATAGTAATATATCATATGTTGAACACTATGTTGGAAAGATTTTAATTCAGATTTTTTCAACTTTTATTCAGTTTCTTTTTCAAACTTTGATTAAGAACTTTGATTTTCGTACACCCATAAATTATACGCAGCACAGGTTACCCTTAATTAATGAACTGACCGACTAATCAGACATGGATCTTTCCAAGTTCTGTTGCTTGAACGGATGTTTTCCTACGTAGGCTAGTAAAACATGCCCTTCAAAGCATCAGAACATGTGATCACATTCCAATATTTTTGTATCTATCTTGTAAAGATAGTAATATATCATATGTTGAACACTATGTTGGAAAGATTTTAAATCAGATTTTCTCAACTTTCACTCAGTTTGTTTTCTTAACTTTGATTAAGAATCTTGTTGTTCGTACACCCATAAAATATACGCAGCACAGGTTACCCTTAAATAATGAACTGACCGACTAATCAGACATGGATCTTTCAAAGTTCTGTTGCTTGAACGGATGTTTTCCTACGTAGGCTAGTAAAACATGCCCTTCAAAGCATCAGAACATGTGATCAAATTCCAATTTTTTTGTATCTATCTTGCAAAGATAGTAATATATCATATGTTGAACACTATGTTGGAAAAATTTTCATTCAGATTTTTTAATTTTTATTCAGTTTGTTTTTTAAACTTTGATTAAGAACTTTGATTTTTGTTTACCCATAAATTATACGCAGCACAGGTTACCCTTAAATAATGAACTGACCGACTAATCAAACATGGATCTTTCCAAGTTCTGTTGCTTGAACGGATGTTTTCCTACGTAGGCTAGTAAAACATGCCCTTCAAAGCATCAGAACATGTGATCACATTCCAATTTTTTTGTATCTATCTTGTAAAGATAGTAATATATCATATGTTGAACACTATGTTGGAAAGATTTTAATTCAGATTTTTTCAACTTTCACTCAGTTTGTTTTCTAAACTTTGATTAAGAACCTTGTTGTTTGTACACCCATAAAATATACGCAGCACAGGTTACCCTTAAATAATGAACTGACCGACTAATCAGACATGGATCTTTCCTAGTTCTGTTGCTTGAATGGATGTTTTCCTACGTAGGCTAGTAAAACATGCCTTTCAAAGCATCAGAACATGTGATCAAATTCCAATTTTTTTGTATCTATCTTGTAAAGATAGTAATATATCATATGTTGAACACTATGTTGGAAAGATTTTCGTTCAGATTTTTTAATTTTTATTCAGTTTGTTTTTTAAACTTTGATTAAGAACTTTGATTTTTGTACACCCATAAATTATACGCAGCACAGGTTACCCTTAAATAATGAACTGACCGACTAATCAGACATGGATCTTTCCAAGTTCTGTTGCTTGAACGGATGTTTTCCTACGTAGGCTAGTAAAACATGCCCTTCAAAGCATCAGAACATGTGATCACATTCCAATTTTTTTGTATCTATCTTGTAAAGATAGTAATATATCATATGTTGAACACTATGTTGGAAAGATTTTAATTCAGATCCATAAAATATACGCAGCACAGGTTACCCTTAAATAATGAACTGACCGACTAATCAGACATGGATCTTTCCTAGTTCTGTTGCTTGAATGGATGTTTTCCTACGTAGGCTAGTAAAACATGCCCTTCAAAGCATCAGAACATGTGATCACATTCCAATTTTTTTGTATCTATCTTGTAAAGATAGTAATATATCATATGTTGAACACTATGTTGGAAAGATTTTAATTCAGATTTTCGAACTTTTATTCAGTTTATTTTTTAAACTTTGATTAAGAACTTTGATTTTGGTACACCCATAAATTATACGCAGCACAGGTTACCCTTAATTAATGAACTGACCGACTAATCAGACATGGATCTTTCCAAGTTCTGTTGCTTGAACGGATGTTTTCCTACGAAGGCTAGTAAAACATGCCCTTCAAAGCATCAGAACATGTGATCACATTCCAATATTTTTGTATCTATCTTGTAAAGATAGTAATATATCATATGTTGAACACTATGTTGGAAAGATTTTAATTCAGATTTTTTCAACTTTCACTCAGTTTGTTTTCTAAACTTTGATTAAGAACCTTGAGTTTTGTACACCCATAAATTATACGCAGCACAGGTTACCCTTAAATAATGAACTGACCGACTAATCAGACATGGATCTTTCCTAGTTCTGTTGCTTGAATGGATGTTTTCCTACGTAGGCTAGTAAAACATGCCCTTCAAAGCATCAGAACATGTGATCACATTCCAGTTTTTTTGTATCTATCTTGTAAAGATAGTAATATATCATATGTTGAACACTATGTTGGAAAGATTTTAAATCAGAATTTTTCAACTTTCACTCAGTTTGTTTTCTAAACTTTGATTAAGAACTTTGATTTTTGTACACCCATAAATTATACGCAGCACAGGTTACCCTTAATTAATGAACTGACCGACTAATCAGACATGGATCTTTCCAAGTTCTGTTGCTTGAACGGATGTTTTCCTACGAAGGCTAGTAAAACATGCCCTTCAAAGCATCAGAACATGTGATCACATTCCAATATTTTTGTATCTATCTTGTAAAGATAGTAATATATCATATGTTGAACACTATGTTGGAAAGATTTTAATTCAGATTTTCGAACTTTTATTCAGTTTGTTTTTTAAACTTTGATTAAGAACTTTGATTTTTGTACACCCATAAAATATACGCAGCACAGGTTACCCTTAAATAATGAACTGACCGACTAATCAGACATGGATCTTTCCTAGTTCTGTTGCTTGAATGTATGTTTTCCTACGTAGGCTAGTAAAACATGCCCTTCAAAGCATCAGAACATGTGATCACATTCCAATTTTTTTGTATCTATCTTGTAAAGATAGTAATATATCATATGTTGAACACTATGTTGGAAAGATTTTAATTCAGATTTTCGAACTTTTATTCAGTTTATTTTTTAAACTTTGATTAAGAACTTTGATTTTGGTACACCCATAAATTATACGCAGCACAGGTTACCCTTAATTAATGAACTGACCGACTAATCAGACATGGATCTTTCCAAGTTCTGTTGCTTGAACGGATGTTTTCCTACGAAGGCTAGTAAAACATGCCCTTCAAAGCATCGGAACATGTGATCACATTCCAATATTTTTGTATCTATCTTGTAAAGATAGTAATATATCATATGTTGAACACTATGTTGGAAAGATTTTAATTCAGATTTTTTCAACTTTCACTCAGTTTGTTTTCTAAACTTTGATTAAGAACCTTGAGTTTTGTACACCCATAAATTATACGCAGCACAGGTTACCCTTAAATAATGAACTGACCGACTAATCAGACATGGATCTTTCCTAGTTCTGTTGCTTGAATGGATGTTTTCCTACGTAGGCTAGTAAAACATGCCCTTCAAAGCATCAGAACATGTGATCACATTCCAATATTTTTGTATCTATCTTGTAAAGATAGTAATATATCATATGTTGAACACTATGTTGGAAAGATTTTAATTCAGATTTTCGAACTTTTATTCAGTTTGTTTTTTAAACTTTGATTAAGAACTTTGATTTTTGTACACCCATAAATTATACGCAGCACAGGTTACCCTTAAATAATGAACTGACCGACTAATCAGACATGGATCTTTCCTAGTTCTGTTGCTTGAACGGATGTTTTCCTACGTAGGCTAGTAAAACATGCCCTTCAAAGCATCAGAACATGTGATCACATTCCAATTTTTTTGTATCTATCTTGTAAAGATAGTAATATATCATATGTTGAACACTATGTTGGAAAGATTTTAATTCAGATTTTTTCAACTTTCACTCAGTTTGTTTTCTAAACTTTGATTAAGAACCTTGTTGTTTGTACACCCATAAAATATACGCAGCACAGGTTACCCTTAAATAATGAACTGACCGACTAATCAGACATGGATCTTTCCTAGTTCTGTTGCTTGAATGGATGTTTTCCTACGTAGGCTAGTAAAACATGCCCTTCAAAGCATCAGAACATGTGATCACATTCCAATATTTTTGTATCTATCTTGTAAAGATAGTAATATATCATATGTTGAACACTATGTTGGAAAGATTTTAATTCAGATTTTCGAACTTTTATTCAGTTTGTTTTTTAAACTTTGATTAAGAACTTTGATTTTTGTACACCCATAAATTATACGCAGCACAGGTTACCCTTAATTAATGAACTGACCGACTAATCAGACATGGATCTTTCCAAGTTCTGTTGCTTGAACGGATGTTTTCCTACGAAGGCTAGTAAAACATGCCCTTCAAAGCATCAGAACATGTGATCACATTCCAATATTTTTGTATCTATCTTGTAAAGATAGTAATATATCATATGTTGAACACTATGTTGGAAAGATTTTAATTCAGATTTTCGAACTTTTATTCAGTTTGTTTTTTAAACTTTGATTAAGAACTTTGATTTTTGTACACCCATAAAATATACGCAGCACAGGTTACCCTTAAATAATGAACTGACCGACTAATCAGACATGGATCTTTCCTAGTTCTGTTGCTTGAATGTATGTTTTCCTACGTAGGCTAGTAAAACATGCCCTTCAAAGCATCAGAACATGTGATCACATTCCAATTTTTTTGTATCTATCTTGTAAAGATAGTAATATATCATATGTTGAACACTATGTTGGAAAGATTTTAATTCAGATTTTCGAACTTTTATTCAGTTTATTTTTTAAACTTTGATTAAGAACTTTGATTTTGGTACACCCATAAATTATACGCAGCACAGGTTACCCTTAATTAATGAACTGACCGACTAATCAGACATGGATCTTTCCAAGTTCTGTTGCTTGAACGGATGTTTTCCTACGAAGGCTAGTAAAACATGCCCTTCAAAGCATCAGAACATGTGATCACATTCCAATATTTTTGTATCTATCTTGTAAAGATAGTAATATATCATATGTTGAACACTATGTTGGAAAGATTTTAATTCAGATTTTTTCAACTTTCACTCAGTTTGTTTTCTAAACTTTGATTAAGAACCTTGAGTTTTGTACACCCATAAATTATACGCAGCACAGGTTACCCTTAAATAATGAACTGACCGACTAATCAGACATGGATCTTTCCTAGTTCTGTTGCTTGAATGGATGTTTTCCTACGTAGGCTAGTAAAACATGCCCTTCAAAGCATCAGAACATGTGATCACATTCCAATATTTTTGTATCTATCTTGTAAAGATAGTAATATATCATATGTTGAACACTATGTTGGAAAGATTTTAATTCAGATTTTCGAACTTTTATTCAGTTTGTTTTTTAAACTTTGATTAAGAACTTTGATTTTTGTACACCCATAAATTATACGCAGCACAGGTTACCCTTAAATAATGAACTGACCGACTAATCAGACATGGATCTTTCCTAGTTCTGTTGCTTGAACGGATGTTTTCCTACGTAGGCTAGTAAAACATGCCCTTCAAAGCATCAGAACATGTGATCACATTCCAATTTTTTTGTATCTATCTTGTAAAGATAGTAATATATCATATGTTGAACACTATGTTGGAAAGATTTTAATTCAGATTTTTTCAACTTTCACTCAGTTTGTTTTCTAAACTTTGATTAAGAACCTTGTTGTTTGTACACCCATAAAATATACGCAGCACAGGTTACCCTTAAATAATGAACTGACCGACTAATCAGACATGGATCTTTCCTAGTTCTGTTGCTTGAATGGATGTTTTCCTACGTAGGCTAGTAAAACATGCCTTTCAAAGCATCAGAACATGTGATCAAATTCCAATTTTTTTGTATCTATCTTGTAAAGATAGTAATATATCATATGTTGAACACTATGTTGGAAAGATTTTCATTCAGATTTTTTAATTTTTATTCAGTTTGTTTTTTAAACTTTGATTAAGAACTTTGATTTTTGTACACCCATAAATTATACGCAGAACAGGTTACCCTTAAATAATGAACTGACCGACTAATCAGACATGGATCTTTCCAAGTTCTGTTGCTTGAACGGATGTTTTCCTACGTAGGCTAGTAAAACATGCCCTTCAAAGCATCAGAACATGTGATCACATTCCAATTTTTTTGTATCTATCTTGTAAAGATAGTAATATATCATATGTTGAACACTATGTTGGAAAGATTTTAATTCAGATTTTTTCAACTTTCACTCAGTTTGTTTTCTAAACTTTGATTAAAAACCTTGTTGTTTGTACACCCATAAAATATACGCAGCACAGGTTACCCTTAAATAATGAACTGACCGACTAATCAGACATGGATCTTTCCTAGTTCTGTTGCTTGAATGGATGTTTTCCTACGTAGGCTAGTAAAACATGCCCTTCAAAGCATCAAAACATGTGATCACATTCCAATTTTTTTGTATCTATCTTGTAAAGATAGTAATATATCATATGTTGAACACTATGTTGGAAAGATTTTAATTCAGATTTTCGAACTTTTATTCAGTTTATTTTTTAAACTTTGATTAAGAACTTTGATTTTGGTACACCCATAAATTATACGCAGCACAGTTTACCCTTAATTAATGAACTGACCGACTAATCAGACATGGATCTTTCCAAGTTCTGTTGCTTGAACGGATGTTTTCCTACGAAGGCTAGTAAAACATGCCCTTCAAAGCATCAGAACATGTGATCACATTCCAATATTTTTGTATCTATCTTGTAAAGATAGTAATATATCATATGTTGAACACTATGTTGGAAAGATTTTAATTCAGATTTTTTCAACTTTCACTAAGTTTGTTTTCTAAACTTTGATTAAGAACCTTGAGTTTTGTACACCCATAAATTATACGCAGCACAGGTTACCCTTAAATAATGAACTGACCGACTAATCAGACATGGATCTTTCCTAGTTCTGTTGCTTGAATGGATGTTTTCCTACGTAGGCTAGTAAAACATGCCCTTCAAAGCATCAGAACATGTGATCACATTCCAATATTTTTGTATCTATCTTGTAAAGATAGTAATATATCATATGTTGAACACTATGTTGGAAAGATTTTAATTCAGATTTTCGAACTTTTATTCAGTTTGTTTTTTAAACTTTGATTAAGAACTTTGATTTTTGTACACCCATAAATTATACGCAGCACAGGTTACCCTTAATTAATGAACTGACCGACTAATCAGACATGGATCTTTCCTAGTTCTGTTGCTTGAATGGATGTTTTCCTACGTAGGCTAGTAAAACATGCCCTTCAAAGCATCAGAACATGTGATCACATTCCAATTTTTTTGTATCTATCTTGTAAAGATAGTAATATATCATATGTTGAACACTATGTTGGAAAGATTTTAATTCAGATTTTCGAACTTTTATTCAGTTTGTTTTTTAAACTTTGATTAAGAACTTTGATTTTTGTACACCCATAAATTATACGCAGCACAGGTTACCCTTAATTAATGAACTGATCGACTAATCAGACATGGATCTTTCCAAGTTCTGTTGCTTGAACGGATGTTTTCCTACGAAGGCTAGTAAAACATGCCCTTCAAAGCATCAGAACATGTGATCACATTCCAATATTTTTGTATCTATCTTGTAAAGATAGTAATATATCATATGTTGAACACTATGTTGGAAAGATTTTAATTCGGTTTTTTTTCAACTTTCACTCAGTTTGTTTTCTTAACTTTGATTAAGAACCTTGAGTTTTGTACACCCATAAATTATACGCAGCACAGGTTACCCTTAAATAATGAACTGACCGACTAATCAGACATGAATCTTTCCAAGTTCTGTTGCTTGAACGGATGTTTTCCTACGTAGGCAAGTAAAACATGCCCTTCAAAGCATCAGAACATGTGATCACATTCCAATATTTTTGTATCTATCTTGTAAAGATAGTAATATATCATATGTTGAACACTATGTTGGAAAGATTTTAATTCAGATTTTTTCAACTTTCACTCAGTTTGTTTTCTAAACTTTGATTAAGAACTTTGATTTTTGTACACCCATAAATTATACGCAGCACAGGTTACCCTTAAATAATGAACTGACCGACTAATCAGACATGGATCTTTCCTAGTTCTGTTGCTTGAATGGATGTTTTCCTACGTAGGCTAGTAAAACATGCCCTTCAAAGCATCAGAACATGTGATCAAATTCCAATTTTTTTGTATCTATCTTGTAAAGATAGTAATATATCATATGTTGAACACTATGTTGGAAAGATTTTCATTCAGATTTTTTAATTTTTATTCAGTTTGTTTTTTAAACTTTGATTAAGAACTTTGATTTTTGTTTACCCATAAATTATACGCAGCACAGGTTACCCTTAAATAATGAACTGACCGACTAATCAGACATGAATCTTTCCAAGTTCTGTTGCTTGAACGGATGTTTTCCTACGTAGGCAAGTAAAACATGCCCTTCAAAGCATCAGAACATGTGATCACATTCCAATATTTTTGTATCTATCTTGTAAAGATAGTAATATATCATATGTTGAACACTATGTTGGAAAGATTTTAAATCAGATTTTCTCAACTTTCACTCAGTTTGTTTTCTTAACTTTGATTAAGAACCTTGTTGTTCGTACACCCATAAAATATACGCAGCACAGGTTACCCTTAAATAATGAACTGACCGACTAATCAGACATGGATCTTTCCAAGTTCTGTTGCTTGAACGGATGTTTTCCTACGTAGGCTAGTAAAACATGCCCTTCAAAGCATCAGAACATGTGATCACATTCCAATATTTTTGTATCTATCTTGTAAAGATAGTAATATATCATATGTTGAACACTATGTTGGAAAGATTTCAATTCAGATTTTCGAACTTTTATCCAGTTTCTTTTTCAAACTTTGATTAAGAACTTTGATTTTTGTACACCCATAAAATATACGCAGCACAGGTTACCCTTAAATAATGAACTGACCGACTAATCAGACATGGATCTTTCCTAGTTCTGTTGCTTGAATGTATGTTTTCCTACGTAGGCTAGTAAAACATGCCCTTCAAAGCATCAGAACATGTGATCACATTCCAATTTTTTTGTATCTATCTTGTAAAGATAGTAATATATCATATGTTGAACACTATGTTGGAAAGATTTTAATTCAGATTTTCGAACTTTTATTCAGTTTATTTTTTAAACTTTGATTAAGAACTTTGATTTTTGTACACCCATAAATTATACGCAGCACAGGTTACCCTTAAATAATGAACTGACCGACTAATCAGACATGGATCTTTTCTAGTTCTGTTGCTTGAACGGATGTTTTCCTACGTAGGCTAGTAAAACATGCCCTTCAAAGCATCAGAACATGTGATCACATTCCAATTTTTTTGTATCTATCTTGTAAAGATAGTAATATATCATATGTTGAACACTATGTTGGAAAGATTTTAATTCAGATTTTCGAACTTTTATTCAGTTTATTTTTTAAACTTTGATTAAGAACTTTGATTTTTGTACACCCATAAATTATACGCAGCACAGGTTACCCTTAAATAATGAACTGACCGACTAATCAGACATGGATCTTTCCAAGTTCTGTTGCTTGAACGGATGTTTTCCTACGTAGGCTAGTAAAACATGCCCTTCAAAGCATCAGAACATGTGATCACATTCCAATTTTTTTGTATCTATCTTGTAAAGATAGTAATATATCATATGTTGAACACTATGTTGGAAAGATTTTAATTCAGATTTTCGAACTTTTATCCAGTTTCTTTTTCAAACTTTGATTAAGAACTTTGATTTTCGTACACCCATAAATTATACGCAGCACAGGTTACCCTTAATTAATGAACTGACCGACTAATCAGACATGGATCTTTCCAAGTTCTGTTGCTTGAACGGATGTTTTCCTACGTAGGCTAGTAAAACATGCCCTTCAAAGCATCAGAACATGTGATCAAATTCCAATTTTTTTGTATCTATCTTGTAAAGATAGTAATATATCATATGTTGAACACTATGTTGGAAAGATTTTCATTCAGATTTTTTAATTTTTATTCAGTTTGTTTTTTAAACTTTGATTAAGAACTTTGATTTTTGTTTACCCATAAATTATACGCAGCACAGGTTACCCTTAAATAATGAACTGACCGACTAATCAGACATGAATCTTTCCAAGTTCTGTTGCTTGAACGGATGTTTTCCTACGTAGGCAAGTAAAACATGCCCTTCAAAGCATCAGAACATGTGATCACATTCCAATATTTTTGTATCTATCTTGTAAAGATAGTAATATATCATATGTTGAACACTATGTTGGAAAGATTTTAAATCAGATTTTCTCAACTTTCACTCAGTTTGTTTTCTTAACTTTGATTAAGAACCTTGTTGTTCGTACACCCATAAAATATACGCAGCACAGGTTACCCTTAAATAATGAACTGACCGACTAATCAGACATGGATCTTTCCAAGTTCTGTTGCTTGAACGGATGTTTTCCTACGTAGGCTAGTAAAACATGCCCTTCAAAGCATCAGAACATGTGATCACATTCCAATATTTTTGTATCTATCTTGTAAAGATAGTAATATATCATATGTTGAACACTATGTTGGAAAGATTTCAATTCAGATTTTCGAACTTTTATCCAGTTTCTTTTTCAAACTTTGATTAAGAACTTTGATTTTTGTACACCCATAAAATATACGCAGCACAGGTTACCCTTAAATAATGAACTGACCGACTAATCAGACATGGATCTTTCCTAGTTCTGTTGCTTGAATGTATGTTTTCCTACGTAGGCTAGTAAAACATGCCCTTCAAAGCATCAGAACATGTGATCACATTCCAATTTTTTTGTATCTATCTTGTAAAGATAGTAATATATCATATGTTGAACACTATGTTGGAAAGATTTTAATTCAGATTTTCGAACTTTTATTCAGTTTATTTTTTAAACTTTGATTAAGAACTTTGATTTTTGTACACCCATAAATTATACGCAGCACAGGTTACCCTTAAATAATGAACTGACCGACTAATCAGACATGGATCTTTTCTAGTTCTGTTGCTTGAACGGATGTTTTCCTACGTAGGCTAGTAAAACATGCCCTTCAAAGCATCAGAACATGTGATCACATTCCAATTTTTTTGTATCTATCTTGTAAAGATAGTAATATATCATATGTTGAACACTATGTTGGAAAGATTTTAATTCAGATTTTCGAACTTTTATTCAGTTTATTTTTAAAACTTTGATTAAGAACTTTGATTTTTGTACACCCATAAATTATACGCAGCACAGGTTACCCTTAAATAATGAACTGACCGACTAATCAGACATGGATCTTTCCAAGTTCTGTTGCTTGAACGGATGTTTTCCTACGTAGGCTAGTAAAACATGCCCTTCAAAGCATCAGAACATGTGATCACATTCCAATTTTTTTGTATCTATCTTGTAAAGATAGTAATATATCATATGTTGAACACTATGTTGGAAAGATTTTAATTCAGATTTTCGAACTTTTATCCAGTTTCTTTTTCAAACTTTGATTAAGAACTTTGATTTTCGTACACCCATAAATTATACGCAGCACAGGTTACCCTTAATTAATGAACTGACCGACTAATCAGACATGGATCTTTCCAAGTTCTGTTGCTTGAACGGATGTTTTCCTACGTAGGCTAGTAAAACATGCCCTTCAAAGCATCAGAACATGTGATCAAATTCCAATTTTTTTGTATCTATCTTGTAAAGATAGTAATATATCATATGTTGAACACTATGTTGGAAAGATTTTCATTCAGATTTTTTAATTTTTATTCAGTTTGTTTTTTAAACTTTGATTAAGAACTTTGATTTTTGTTTACCCATAAATTATACGCAGCACAGGTTACCCTTAAATAATGAACTGACCGACTAATCAGACATGAATCTTTCCAAGTTCTGTTGCTTGAACGGATGTTTTCCTACGTAGGCAAGTAAAACATGCCCTTCAAAGCATCAGAACATGTGATCACATTCCAATATTTTTGTATCTATCTTGTAAAGATAGTAATATATCATATGTTGAACACTATGTTGGAAAGATTTTAAATCAGATTTTCTCAACTTTCACTCAGTTTGTTTTCTTAACTTTGATTAAGAACCTTGTTGTTCGTACACCCATAAAATATACGCAGCACAGGTTACCCTTAAATAATGAACTGACCGACTAATCAGACATGGATCTTTCCAAGTTCTGTTGCTTGAACGGATGTTTTCCTACGTAGGCTAGTAAAACATGCCCTTCAAAGCATCAGAACATGTGATCACATTCCAATATTTTTGTATCTATCTTGTAAAGATAGTAATATATCATATGTTGAACACTATGTTGGAAAGATTTTAATTCAGATTTTCGAACTTTTATCCAGTTTCTTTTTCAAACTTTGATTAAGAACTTTGATTTTCGTACACCCATAAATTATACGCAGCACAGGTTACCCTTAATTAATGAACTGACCGACTAATCAGACATGGATCTTTCCAAGTTCTGTTGCTTGAACGGATGTTTTCCTACGTAGGCTAGTAAAACGTGCCCTTCAAAGCATCAGAACATGTGATCACATTCCAATATTTTTGTATCTATCTTGTAAAGATAGTAATATATCATATGTTGAACACTATGTTGGAAAGATTTTAAATCAGATTTTCTCAACTTTCACTCAGTTTGTTTTCTTAACTTTGATTAAGAACCTTGTTGTTCGTACACCCATAAAATATACGCAGCACAGGTTACCCTTAAATAATGAACTGACCGACTAATCAGACATGGATCTTTCCAAGTTCTGTTGCTTGAACGGATGTTTTCCTACGTAGGCTAGTAAAACATGCCCTTCAAAGCATCAGAACATGTGATCAAATTCCAATTTTTTTGTATCTATCTTGTAAAGATAGTAATATATCATATGTTGAACACTATGTTGGAAAGATTTTCATTCAGATTTTTTAATTTTTATTCAGTTTGTTTTTTAAACTTTGATTAAGAACTTTGATTTTTGTTTACCCATAAATTATACGCAGCACAGGTTACCCTTAAATAATGAACTGACCGACTAATCAGACATGAATCTTTCCAAGTTCTGTTGCTTGAACGGATGTTTTCCTACGTAGGCTAGTAAAACATGCCCTTCAAAGCATCAGAACATGTGATCACATTCCAATTTTTTTGTATCTATCTTGTAAAGATAGTAATATATCATATGTTGAACACTATGTTGGAAAGATTTTAATTCAGATTTTTTCAACTTTCACTCAGTTTGTTTTCTTAACTTTGATTAAGAACCTTGAGTTTTGTACACCCATAAATTATACGCAGCACAGGTTACCCTTAAATAATGAACTGACCGACTAATCAGACATGGATCTTTCCTAGTTCTGTTGCTTGAATGGATGTTTTCCTACGTAGGCTAGTAAAACATGCCCTTCAAAGCATCAGAACATGTGATCACATTCCAATATTTTTGTATCTATCTTGTAAAGATAGTAATATATCATATGTTGAACACTATGTTGGAAAGATTTTAATTCAGATTTTTTCAACTTTCACTCAGTTTGTTTTCTAAACTTTGATTGAGAACCTTGAGTTTTGTACACCCATAAATTATACGCAGCACAGGTTACCCTTAAATAATGAACTGACCGACTAATCAGACATGGATCTTTCCTAGTTCTGTTGCTTGAATGGATGTTTTCCTACGTAGGCTAGTAAAACATGCCCTTCAAAGCATCAGAACATGTGATCACATTCCAATTTTTTTGTATCTATCTTGTAAAGATAGTAATATATCATATGTTGAACACTATGTTGGAAAAATTTTAATTCAGATTTTCGAACTTTTTTTCAGTTTGTTTTTCAAACTTTGATTAAGAACTTTGATTTTCGTACACCCATAAATTATACGCAGCACAGGTTACCCTTAATTAATGAACTGACCGACTAATCAGACATGGATCTTTCCAAGTTCTGTTGCTTGAACGGATGTTTTCCTACGTAGGCTAGTAAAACATGCCCTTCAAAGCATCAGAACATGTGACCACATTCCAATTTTTTTGTATCTATCTTGTAAAGATAGTAATAAACTTTGATTTTTGTACACCCATAAATTATACGCAGCACAGGTTACCCTTAATTAATGAACTGACCGACTAATCAGACATGGATCTTTCCAAGTTCTGTTGCTTGAACGGATGTTTTCCTACGTAGGCTAGTAAAACATGCCCTTCAAAGCATCAGAACATGTGATCAAATTCCAATTTTTTTGTATCTATCTTGTAAAGATAGTAATATATCATATGTTGAACACTATGTTGGAAAGATTTTCATTCAGATTTTTTAATTTTTATTCAGTTTGTTTTTTAAACTTTGATTAAGAACTTTGATTTTTGTTTTCCCATAAATTATACGCAGCACAGGTTACCCTTAAATAATGAACTGACCGACTAATCAGACATGGATCTTTCCAAGTTCTGTTGCTTGAACGGATGTTTTCCTACGTAGGCTAGTAAAACATGCCCTTCAAAGCATCAGAACATGTGATCACATTCCAATATTTTTGTATCTATCTTGTAAAGATAGTAATATATCATATGTTGAACACTATGTTGGAAAGATTTTAATTCAGATTTTCGAACTTTTATCCAGTTTCTTTTTCAAACTTTGATTAAGAACTTTGATTTTCGTACACCCATAAATTATACGCAGCACAGGTTACCCTTAATTAATGAACTGACCGACTAATCAGACATGGATCTTTCCAAGTTCTGTTGCTTGAACGGATGTTTTCCTACGTAGGCTAGTAAAACATGCCCTTCAAAGCATCAGAACATGTGATCACATTCCAATATTTTTGTATCTATCTTGTAAAGATAGTAATATATCATATGTTGAACACTATGTTGGAAAGATTTTAAATCAGATTTTCTCAACTTTCACTCAGTTTGTTTTCTTAACTTTGATTAAGAACCTTGTTGTTCGTACACCCATAAAATATACGCAGCACAGGTTACCCTTAAATAATGAACTGACCGACTAATCAGACATGGATCTTTCCAAGTTCTGTTGCTTGAACGGATGTTTTCCTACGTAGGCTAGTAAAACATGCCCTTCAAAGCATCAGAACATGTGATCAAATTCCAATTTTTTTGTATCTATCTTGTAAAGATAGTAATATATCATATGTTGAACACTATGTTGGAAAGATTTTCATTCAGATTTTTTAATTTTTATTCAGTTTGTTTTTTAAACTTTGATTAAGAACTTTGATTTTTGTTTACCCATAAATTATACGCAGCACAGGTTACCCTTAAATAATGAACTGACCGACTAATCAGACATGAATCTTTCCAAGTTCTGTTGCTTGAACGGATGTTTTCCTACGTAGGCTAGTAAAACATGCCCTTCAAAGCATCAGAACATGTGATCACATTCCAATTTTTTTGTATCTATCTTGTAAAGATAGTAATATATCATATGTTGAACACTATGTTGGAAAGATTTTAATTCAGATTTTTTCAACTTTCACTCAGTTTGTTTTCTTAACTTTGATTAAGAACCTTGAGTTTTGTACACCCATAAATTATACGCAGCACAGGTTACCCTTAAATAATGAACTGACCGACTAATCAGACATGGATCTTTCCTAGTTCTGTTGCTTGAATGGATGTTTTCCTACGTAGGCTAGTAAAACATGCCCTTCAAAGCATCAGAACATGTGATCACATTCCAATATTTTTGTATCTATCTTGTAAAGATAGTAATATATCATATGTTGAACACTATGTTGGAAAGATTTTAATTCAGATTTTTTCAACTTTCACTCAGTTGTTTTCTAAACTTTGATTAAGAACCTTGAGTTTTGTACACCCATAAATTATACGCAGCACAGGTTACCCTTAAATATAGAACTGACCGACTAATCAGACATGGATCTTTCCTAGTTCTGTTGCTTGAATGGATGTTTTCCTACGTAGGCTAGTAAAACATGCTCTTCAAAGCATCAGAACATGTGATCACATTCCAATTTTTTTGTATCTATCTTGTAAAGATAGTAATATATCATATGTTGAACACTATGTTGGAAAAATTTTAATTCAGATTTTCGAACTTTTTTTCAGTTTGTTTTTCAAACTTTGATTAAGAACTTTGATTTTCGTACACCCATAAATTATACGCAGCACAGGTTACCCTTAATTAATGAACTGACCGACTAATCAGACATGGATCTTTCCAAGTTCTGTTGCTTGAACGGATGTTTTCCTACGTAGGCTAGTAAAACATGCCCTTCAAAGCATCAGAACATGTGACCACATTCCAATTTTTTTGTATCTATCTTGTAAAGATAGTAATAAACTTTGATTTTTGTACACCCATAAATTATACGCAGCACAGGTTACCCTTAATTAATGAACTGACCGACTAATCAGACATGGATCTTTCCAAGTTCTGTTGCTTGAACGGATGTTTTCCTACGTAGGCTAGTAAAACATGCCCTTCAAAGCATCAGAACATGTGATCAGATTCCAATTTTTTTGTATCTATCTTGTAAAGATAGTAATATATCATATGTTGAACACTATGTTGGAAAGATTTTAATTCAGATTTTTTCAACTTTCACTCAGTTTGTTTTCTAAACTTTGATTAAGAACCTTGTTGTTTGTACACCCATAAAATATACGCAGCACAGGTTACCCTTAAATAATGAACTGACCGTCTAATCAGACATGGATCTTCCCAAGTTCTGTTGCTTGAATGGATGTTTTCCTACGTAGGCTAGTAAAACATGCCCTTCAAAGCATCAGAACATGTGATCACATTCCAGTTTTTTTGTATCTATCTTGTAAAGATAGTAATATATCATATGTTGAACACTATGTTGGAAAGATTTTAAATCAGAATTTTTCAACTTTCACTCAGTTTGTTTTCTAAACTTTGATTAAGAACCTTGAGTTTTGTACACCCATAAATTATACGCAGCACAGGTTACCCTTAAATAATGAACTGACCGACTAATCAGACATGGATCTTTCCTAGTTCTGTTGCTTGAATAGATGTTTTCCTACGTAGGCTAGTAAAACATGCCCTTCAAAGCATCAGAACATGTGATCACATTCCAATTTTTTTGTATCTATCTTGTTAAGATAGTAATATATCATATGTTGAACACTATGTTGGAAAGATTTTAATTCAGATTTTCGAACTTTTATTCAGTTTGTTTTTTAAACTTTGATTAAGAACTTTGATTTTTGTACACCCATAAATTATACGCAGCACAGGTTACCCTTAATTAATGAACTGACCGACTAATCAGACATGGATCTTTCCAAGTTCTGTTGCTTGAACGGATGTTTTCCTACGTAGGCTAGTAAAACATGCCCTTCAAAGCATCAGAACATGTGATCAAATTCCAATTTTTTTGTATCTATCTTGTAAAGATAGTAATATATCATATGTTGAACACTATGTTGGAAAGATTTTCATTCAGATTTTTTAATTTTTATTCAGTTTGTTTTTTAAACTTTGATTAAGAACTTTGATTTTTGTACACTCATAAATTATACGCAGCACAGGTTACCCTTAAATAATGAACTGACCGACTAATCAGACATGGATCTTTCCAAGTTCTGTTGCATGAACGGATGTTTTCCTACGTAGGCTAGTAAAACATGCCCTTCAAAGCATCAGAACATGTGATCACATTCCAATTTTTTTGTATCTACCTTGTAAAGATAGTAATATATCATATGTTGAACACTATGTTGGAAAGATTTTCATTCAGATTTTTTAATTTTTATTCAGTTTGTTTTTTAAACTTTGATTAAGAACTTTGATTTTTGTACACTCATAAATTATACGCAGCACAGGTTACCCTTAAATAATGAACTGACCGACTAATCAGACATGGATCTTTCCTAGTTCTGTTGCTTGAATGGATGTTTTCCTACGTAGGCTAGTAAAACATGCCCTTCAAAGCATCAGAACATGTGATCACATTCCAATTTTTTTGTATCTATCTTGTAAAGATAGTAATATATCATATGTTGAACACTATGTTGGAAAGATTTTAATTCAGATTTTCGAACTTTTATTCAGTTTGTTTTTTAAACTTTGATTAAGAACTTTGATTTTTGTACACCCATAAATTATACGCAGCACAGGTTACCCTTAATTAATGAACTGACCGACTAATCAGACATGGATCTTTTCTAGTTCTGTTGCTTGAACGGATGTTTTCCTACGTAGGCTAGTAAAACATGCCCTTCAAAGCATCAGAACATGTGATCACATTCCAATATTTTTGTATCTATCTTGTAAAGATAGTAATATATCATATGTTGAACACTATGTTGGAAAGATTTTAAATCAGATTTTTTCAACTTTCACTCAGTTTATTTTCTTAACTTTGATTAAGAACCTTGTTGTTTGTACACCCATAAAATATACGCAGCACAGGTTACCCTTAAATAATGAACTGACCGTCTAATCAGACATGGATCTTCCCAAGTTCTGTTGCTTGAATGGATGTTTTCCTACGTAGGCTAGTAAAACATGCCCTTCAAAGCATCAGAACATGTGATCACATTCCAGTTTTTTTGTATCTATCTTGTAAAGATAGTAATATATCATATGTTGAACACTATGTTGGAAAGATTTTAAATCAGAATTTTTCAACTTTCACTCAGTTTGTTTTCTAAACTTTGATTAAGAACCTTGAGTTTTGTACACCCATAAATTATACGCAGCACAGGTTACCCTTAAATAATGAACTGACCGACTAATCAGACATGGATCTTTCCTAGTTCTGTTGCTTGAATAGATGTTTTCCTACGAAGGCTAGTAAAACATGCCCTTCAAAGCATCAGAACATGTGATCACATTCCAATATTTTTGTATCTATCTTGTAAAGATAGTAATATATCATATGTTGAACACTATGTTGGAAAGATTTTAAATCAGATTTTTTCAACTTTCTGTCAGTTTATTTTCTTAACTTTGATTAAGAACCTTGTTGTTCGTACACCCATAAAATATACGCAGCACAGGTTACCCTTAAATAATGAACTGACCGACTAATCAGACATGGATCTTTCCAAGTTCTGTTGCTTGAACGGATGTTTTCCTACGTAGGCTAGTAAAACATGCCCTTCAAAGCATCAGAACATGTGATCACATTCCAATTTTTTTGTATCTATCTTGTAAAGATAGTAATATATCATATGTTGAACACTATGTTGGAAAGATTTTAATTCAGATTTTCGAACTTTTATTCAGTTTGTTTTTTAAACTTTGATTAAGAACTTTGATTTTTGTACACCCATAAATTATACGCAGCACAGGTTACCCTTAATTAATGAACTGACCGACTAATCAGACATGGATCTTTCCAAGTTCTGTTGCTTGAACGGATGTTTTCCTACGAAGGCTAGTAAAACATGCCCTTCAAAGCATCAGAACATGTGATCACATTCCAATATTTTTGTATCTATCTTGTAAAGATAGTAATATATCATATGTTGAACACTATGTTGGAAAGATTTTAATTCAGATTTTTTCAACTTTCACTCAGTTTATTTTCTTAACTTTGATTAAGAACCTTGTTGTTTGTACACCCATAAAATATACGCAGCACAGGTTACCCTTAAATAATGAACTGACCGTCTAATCAGACATGGATCTTCCCAAGTTCTGTTGCTTGAATGGATGTTTTCCTACGTAGGCTAGTAAAACATGCCCTTCAAAGCATCAGAACATGTGATCACATTCCAGTTTTTTTGTATCTATCTTGTAAAGATAGTAATATATCATATGTTGAACACTATGTTGGAAAGATTTTAAATCAGAATTTTTCAACTTTCACTCAGTTTGTTTTCTAAACTTTGATTAAGAACTTTGATTTTTGTACACCCATAAATTATACGCAGCACAGGTTACCCTTAATTAATGAACTGACCGACTAATCAGACATGGATCTTTCCAAGTTCTGTTGCTTGAACGGATGTTTTCCTACGAAGGCTAGTAAAACATGCCCTTCAAAGCATCAGAACATGTGATCACATTCCAATATTTTTGTATCTATCTTGTAAAGATAGTAATATATCATATGTTGAACACTATGTTGGAAAGATTTTCATTCAGATTTTTTAATTTTTATTCAGTTTGTTTTTTAAACTTTGATTAAGAACTTTGATTTTTGTACACTCATAAATTATACGCAGCACAGGTTACCCTTAAATAATGAACTGACCGACTAATCAGACATGGATCTTTCCAAGTTCTGTTGCATGAACGGATGTTTTCCTACGTAGGCTAGTAAAACATGCCCTTCAAAGCATCAGAACATGTGATCACATTCCAATTTTTTTGTATCTACCTTGTAAAGATAGTAATATATCATATGTTGAACACTATGTTGGAAAGATTTTAATTCAGATTTTTTCAACTTTCACTCAGTTTGTTTTCTAAACTTTGATTAAGAACCTTGTTGTTTGTACACCCATAAAATATACGCAGCACAGGTTACCCTTAAATAATGAACTGACCGACTAATCAGACATGGATCTTTCCTAGTTCTGTTGCTTGAATGGATGTTTTCCTACGTAGGCTAGTAAAACATGCCCTTCAAAGCATCAGAACATGTGATCACATTCCAATTTTTTTGTATCTATCTTGTAAAGATAGTAATATATCATATGTTGAACACTATGTTGGAAAGATTTTAATTCAGATTTTCGAACTTTTATTCAGTTTGTTTTTTAAACTTTGATTAAGAACTTTGATTTTTGTACACCCATAAATTATACGCAGCACAGGTTACCCTTAATTAATGAACTGACCGACTAATCAGACATGGATCTTTCCAAGTTCTGTTGCTTGAACGGATGTTTTCCTACGAAGGCTAGTAAAACATGCCCTTCAAAGCATCAGAACATGTGATCACATTCCAATATTTTTGTATCTATCTTGTAAAGATAGTAATATATCATATGTTGAACACTATGTTGGAAAGATTTTAAATCAGATTTTTTCAACTTTCACTCAGTTTATTTTCTTAACTTTGATTAAGAACCTTGTTGTTCGTACACCCATAAAATATACGCAGCACAGGTTACCCTTAAATAATGAACTGACCGACTAATCAGACATGGATCTTTCCAAGTTCTGTTGCTTGAACGGATGTTTTCCTACGTAGGCTAGTAAAACATGCCCTTCAAAGCATCAGAACATGTGATCACATTCCAATTTTTTTGTATCTATCTTGTAAAGATAGTAATATATCATATGTTGAACACTATGTTGGAAAGATTTTAATTCAGATTTTCGAACTTTTATTCAGTTTGTTTTTTAAACTTTGATTAAGAACTTTGATTTTTGTACACCCATAAATTATACGCAGCACAGGTTACCCTTAATTAATGAACTGACCGACTAATCAGACATGGATCTTTCCAAGTTCTGTTGCTTGAACGGATGTTTTCCTACGAAGGCTAGTAAAACATGCCCTTCAAAGCATCAGAACATGTGATCACATTCCAATATTTTTGTATCTATCTTGTAAAGATAGTAATATATCATATGTTGAACACTATGTTGGAAAGATTTTAATTCAGATTTTTTCAACTTTCACTCAGTTTGTTTTCTAAACTTTGATTAAGAACCTTGAGTTTTGTACACCCATAAATTATACGCAGCACAGGTTACCCTTAAATAATGAACTGACCGACTAATCAGACATGGATCTTTCCTAGTTCTGTTGCTTGAATGGATGTTTTCCTACGTAGGCTAGTAAAACATGCCCTTCAAAGCATCAGAACATGTGATCACATTCCAATTTTTTTGTATCTATCTTGTAAAGATAGTAATATATCATATGTTGAACACTATGTTGGAAAGATTTTAATTCAGATTTTCGAACTTTTATCCAGTTTCTTTTTCAAACTTTGATTAAGAACTTTGATTTTCGTACACCCATAAATTATACGCAGCACAGGTTACCCTTAATTAATGAACTGACCGACTAATCAGACATGGATCTTTCCAAGTTCTGTTGCTTGAACGGATGTTTTCCTACGTAGGCTAGTAAAACATGCCCTTCAAAGCATCAGAACATGTGACCACATTCCAATTTTTTTGTATCTATCTTGTAAAGATAGTAATAAACTTTGATTTTTGTACACCCATAAATTATACGCAGCACAGGTTACCCTTAAATAATGATTTGACCGACTAATCAGACATGGATCTTTCCAAGTTCTGTTGCTTGAACGGATGTTTTCCTACGTAGGCTAGTAAAACATGCCCTTCAAAGCATCAGAACATGTGATCAGATTCCAATTTTTTTGTATCTATCTTGTAAAGATAGTAATATATCATATGTTGAACACTATGTTGGAAAGATTTTAATTCAGATTTTTTCAACTTTCACTCAGTTTGTTTTCTAAACTTTGATTAAGAACCTTGTTGTTTGTACACCCATAAAATATACGCAGCACAGGTTACCCTTAAATAATGAACTGACCGTCTAATCAGACATGGATCTTCCCAAGTTCTGTTGCTTGAATGGATGTTTTCCTACGTAGGCTAGTAAAACATGCCCTTCAAAGCATCAGAACATGTGATCACATTCCAGTTTTTTTGTATCTATCTTGTAAAGATAGTAATATATCATATGTTGAACACTATGTTGGAAAGATTTTAATTCAGATTTTCTAACTTTTATTCAGTTTGTTTTTTAAACTTTGATTAGGAACTTTGATTTTTGTACACCCATAAATTATACGCAGCACAGGTTACCCTTAAATAATGAACTGACCGACTAATCAGACATGGATCTTTCCTAGTTCTGTTGCTTGAATGGATGTTTTCCTACGTAGGCTAGTAAAACATGCCCTTCAAAGCATCAGAACATGTGATCACATTCCAGTTTTTTTGTATCTATCTTGTAAAGATAGTAATATATCATATGTTGAACACTATGTTGGAAAGATTTTAATTCAGATTTTTTCAACTTTCACTCAGTTTGTTTTCTAAACTTTGATTAAGAACCTTGTTGTTTGTACACCCATAAATTATACGCAGCACAGGTTACCCTTAAATAATGAACTGACCGACTAATCAGACATGGATCTTTCCTAGTTCTGTTGCTTGAATGGATGTTTTCCTACGTAGGCTAGTAAAACATGCCCTTCAAAGCATCAGAACATGTGATCACATTCCAGTTTTTTTGTATCTATCTTGTAAAGATAGTAATATATCATATGTTGAACACTATGTTGGAAAGATTTTAATTCAGATTTTTTCAACTTTCACTCAGTTTGTTTTCTAAACTTTGATTAAGAACCTTGTTGTTTGTACACCCATAAATTATACGCAGCACAGGTTACCCTTAAATAATGAACTGACCGACTAATCAGACATGGATCTTTCCTAGTTCTGTTGCTTGAATGGATGTTTTCCTACGTAGGCTAGTAAAACATGCCCTTCAAAGCATCAGAACATGTGATCACATTCCAATATTTTTTTATCTATCTTGTAAAGATAGTAATATATCATATGTTGAACACTATGTTGGAAAGATTTTAATTCAGATTTTTTCAACTTTCACTCAGTTTGTTTTCTAAACTTTGATTAAGAACCTTGAGTTTTGTACACCCATAAATTATACGCAGCACAGGTTACCCTTAAATAATGAACTGACCGACTAATCAGACATGGATCTTTCCTAGTTCTGTTGCTTGAATGGATGTTTTCCTACGTAGGCTAGTAAAACATGCCCTTCAAAGCATCAGAACATGTGATCACATTCCAATTTTTTTGTATCTATCTTGTAAAGATAGTAATATATCATATGTTGAACACTATGTTGGAAAAATTTTAATTCAGATTTTCGAACTTTTTTTCAGTTTGTTTTTCAAACTTTGATTAAGAACTTTGATTTTCGTACACCCATAAATTATACGCAGCACAGGTTACCCTTAATTAATGAACTGACCGACTAATCAGACATGGATCTTTCCAAGTTCTGTTGCTTGAACGGATGTTTTCCTACGTAGGCTAGTAAAACATGCCCTTCAAAGCATCAGAACATGTGACCACATTCCAATTTTTTTGTATCTA
Source organism: Auanema rhodensis (assembly GCA_964057225.1). Lineage (NCBI taxonomy): Eukaryota > Metazoa > Nematoda > Chromadorea > Rhabditida > Rhabditidae > Auanema > Auanema rhodense. The sequence goes on from OZ059895.1 coordinate 2,842,791, forward strand.
TCTTGTAAAGATAGTAATAAACTTTGATTTTTGTACACCCATAAATTATACGCAGCACAGGTTACCCTTAAATAATGAACTGACTGTCTAATCAGACATGGATCTTCCCAAGTTCTGTTGCTTGAATGGATGTTTTCCTACGTAGGCTAGTAAAACATGCCCTTCAAAGCATCAGAACATGTGATCACATTCCAATTTTTTTGTATCTATCTTGTAAAGATAGTAATATATCATATGTTGAACACTATGTTGGAAAGATTTTAATTCAGATTTTCGAACTTTTATTCAGTTTGTTTTTTAAACTTTGATTAAGAACTTTGATTTTTGTACACCCATAAATTATACGCAGCACAGGTTACCCTTAATTAATGAACTGCCCGACTAATCAGACATGGATCTTTCCAAGTTCTGTTGCTTGAATGGATGTTTTCCTACGTAGGCTAGTAAAACATGCCCTTCAAAGCATCAGAACATGTGATCACATTCCAATTTTTTTGTATCTATCTTGTAAAGATAGTAATATATCATATGTTGAACACTATGTTGGAAAGATTTTAATTCAGATTTTTTCAACTTTCACTCAGTTTGTTTTCTAAACTTTGATTAAGAACCTTGAGTTTTGTACACCCATAAATTATACGCAGCACAGGTTACCCTTAAATAATGAACTGACCGACTAATCAGACATGGATCTTTCCTAGTTCTGTTGCTTGAATGGATGTTTTCCTACGTAGGCTAGTAAAACATGCCCTTCAAAGCATCAGAACATGTGATCACATTCCAATTTTTTTGTATCTATCTTGTAAAGATAGTAATTATATCATATGTTGAACACTATGTTGGAAAGATTTTAATTCAGATTTTCTAACTTTTATTCAGTTTGTTTTTTAAACTTTGATTAAGAACTTTGATTTTCGTACACCCATAAATTATACGCAGCACAGGTTACCCTTAAATAATGAACTGACCGACTAATCAGACATGGATCTTTCCTAGTTCTGTTGCTTGAATGGATGTTTTCCTACGTAGGCTAGTAAAACATGCCCTTCAAAGCATCAGAACATGTGATCACATTCCAATATTTTTGTATCTATCTTGTAAAGATAGTAATATATCATATGTTGAACACTATGTTGGAAAGATTTTAATTCAGATTTTCTAACTTTTATTCAGTTTGTTTTTTAAACTTTGATTAAGAACTTTGATTTTTGTACACCCATAAATTATACGCAGCACAGGTTACCCTTGAATAATGAACTGACCGACTAATCAGACATGGATCTTTCCTAGTTCTGTTGCTTGAATGGATGTTTTCCTACGTAGGCTAGTAAAACATGCCCTTCAAAGCATCAGAACATGTGATCACATTCCAATTTTTTTGTATCTATCTTGTAAAGATAGTAATAAACTTTGATTTTTGTACACCCATAAATTATACGCAGCACAGGTTACCCTTAAATAATGAACTGACCGACTAATCAGACATGGATCTTTCCAAGTTCTGTTGCTTGAACGGATGTTTTCCTACGTAGGCTAGTAAAACATGCCCTTCAAAGCATCAGAACATGTGATCACATTTCAATTTTTTTGTATCTATCTTGTAAAGATAGTAATATATCATATGTTGAACACTATGTTGGAAAGATTTTAATTCAGATTTTTTCAACTTTCACTCAGTTTGTTTTCTAAACTTTGATTAAGAACCTTGTTGTTTGTACACCCATAAAATATACGCAGCACAGGTTACCCTTAAATAATGAACTGACCGTCTAATCAGACATGGATCTTCCCAAGTTCTGTTGCTTGAATGGATGTTTTCCTACGTAGGCTAGTAAAACATGCCCTTCAAAGCATCAGAACATGTGATCACATTCCAATTTTTTTGTATCTATCTTATAAAGATAGTAATATATCATATGTTGAACACTATGTTGGAAAGATTTTAATTCAGATTTTCTAACTTTTATTCAGTTTGTTTTTTAAACTTTGATTAAGAACTTTGATTTTTGTACACCCATAAATTATACGCAGCACAGGTTACCCTTAAATAATGAACTGACCGACTAATCAGACATGGATCTTTCCTAGTTCTGTTGCTTGAATGGATGTTTTCCTACGTAGGCTAGTAAAACATGCCCTTCAAAGCATCAGAACATGTGATCACATTCCAATTTTTTTGAAATCTATCTTGTAAAGATAGTAATAATCTTTGATTTTTATACACCCATAAATTATACGCAGCACAGGTTACCCTTAAATAATGAACTGACCGACTAATCAGACATGGATCTTTCCTAGTTCTGTTGCTTGAATGGATGTTTTCCTACGTAGGCTAGTAAAACATGCCCTTCAAAGCATCAGAACATGTGATCACATTCCAATTTTTTTGTATCTATCTTGTAAAGATAGTAATATATCATATGTTGAACACTATGTTGGAAAGATTTTAATTCAGATTTTCTAACTTTTATTCAGTTTGTTTTTTAAACTTTGATTAGGAACTTTGATTTTTGTACACCCATAAATTATACGCAGCACAGGTTACCCTTAAATAATGAACTGACCGACTAATCAGACATGGATCTTTCCTAGTTCTGTTGCTTGAATGGATGTTTTCCTACGTAGGCTAGTAAAACATGCCCTTCAAAGCATCAGAACATGTGATCACATTCCAGTTTTTTTGTATCTATCTTGTAAAGATAGTAATATATCATATGTTGAACACTATGTTGGAAAGATTTTAATTCAGATTTTTTCAACTTTCACTCAGTTTGTTTTCTAAACTTTGATTAAGAACCTTGTTGTTTGTACACCCATAAATTATACGCAGCACAGGTTACCCTTAAATAATGAACTGACCGACTAATCAGACATGGATCTTTCCTAGTTCTGTTGCTTGAATGGATGTTTTCCTACGTAGGCTAGTAAAACATGCCCTTCAAAGCATCAGAACATGTGATCACATTCCAGTTTTTTTGTATCTATCTTGTAAAGATAGTAATATATCATATGTTGAACACTATGTTGGAAAGATTTTAATTCAGATTTTTTCAACTTTCACTCAGTTTGTTTTCTAAACTTTGATTAAGAACCTTGTTGTTTGTACACCCATAAATTATACGCAGCACAGGTTACCCTTAAATAATGAACTGACCGACTAATCAGACATGGATCTTTCCTAGTTCTGTTGCTTGAATGGATGTTTTCCTACGTAGGCTAGTAAAACATGCCCTTCAAAGCATCAGAACATGTGATCACATTCCAATATTTTTTTATCTATCTTGTAAAGATAGTAATATATCATATGTTGAACACTATGTTGGAAAGATTTTAATTCAGATTTTTTCAACTTTCACTCAGTTTGTTTTCTAAACTTTGATTAAGAACCTTGAGTTTTGTACACCCATAAATTATACGCAGCACAGGTTACCCTTAAATAATGAACTGACCGACTAATCAGACATGGATCTTTCCTAGTTCTGTTGCTTGAATGGATGTTTTCCTACGTAGGCTAGTAAAACATGCCCTTCAAAGCATCAGAACATGTGATCACATTCCAATTTTTTTGTATCTATCTTGTAAAGATAGTAATATATCATATGTTGAACACTATGTTGGAAAAATTTTAATTCAGATTTTCGAACTTTTTTTCAGTTTGTTTTTCAAACTTTGATTAAGAACTTTGATTTTCGTACACCCATAAATTATACGCAGCACAGGTTACCCTTAATTAATGAACTGACCGACTAATCAGACATGGATCTTTCCAAGTTCTGTTGCTTGAACGGATGTTTTCCTACGTAGGCTAGTAAAACATGCCCTTCAAAGCATCAGAACATGTGACCACATTCCAATTTTTTTGTATCTATCTTGTAAAGATAGTAATAAACTTTGATTTTTGTACACCCATAAATTATACGCAGCACAGGTTACCCTTAAATAATGAACTGACTGTCTAATCAGACATGGATCTTCCCAAGTTCTGTTGCTTGAATGGATGTTTTCCTACGTAGGCTAGTAAAACATGCCCTTCAAAGCATCAGAACATGTGATCACATTCCAATTTTTTTGTATCTATCTTGTAAAGATAGTAATATATCATATGTTGAACACTATGTTGGAAAGATTTTAATTCAGATTTTCGAACTTTTATTCAGTTTGTTTTTTAAACTTTGATTAAGAACTTTGATTTTTGTACACCCATAAATTATACGCAGCACAGGTTACCCTTAATTAATGAACTGCCCGACTAATCAGACATGGATCTTTCCAAGTTCTGTTGCTTGAATGGATGTTTTCCTACGTAGGCTAGTAAAACATGCCCTTCAAAGCATCAGAACATGTGATCACATTCCAATTTTTTTGTATCTATCTTGTAAAGATAGTAATATATCATATGTTGAACACTATGTTGGAAAGATTTTAATTCAGATTTTTTCAACTTTCACTCAGTTTGTTTTCTAAACTTTGATTAAGAACCTTGAGTTTTGTACACCCATAAATTATACGCAGCACAGGTTACCCTTAAATAATGAACTGACCGACTAATCAGACATGGATCTTTCCTAGTTCTGTTGCTTGAATGGATGTTTTCCTACGTAGGCTAGTAAAACATGCCCTTCAAAGCATCAGAACATGTGATCACATTCCAATTTTTTTGTATCTATCTTGTAAAGATAGTAATTATATCATATGTTGAACACTATGTTGGAAAGATTTTAATTCAGATTTTCTAACTTTTATTCAGTTTGTTTTTTAAACTTTGATTAAGAACTTTGATTTTCGTACACCCATAAATTATACGCAGCACAGGTTACCCTTAAATAATGAACTGAAAGACTAATCAGACATGGATCTTTCCTAGTTCTGTTGCTTGAATGGATGTTTTCCTACGTAGGCTAGTAAAACATGCCCTTCAAAGCATCAGAACATGTGATCACATTCCAATATTTTTGTATCTATCTTGTAAAGATAGTAATATATCATATGTTGAACACTATGTTGGAAAGATTTTAATTCAGATTTTCTAACTTTTATTCAGTTTGTTTTTTAAACTTTGATTAAGAACTTTGATTTTTGTACACCCATAAATTATACGCAGCACAGGTTACCCTTGAATAATGAACTGACCGACTAATCAGACATGGATCTTTCCTAGTTCTGTTGCTTGAATGGATGTTTTCCTACGTAGGCTAGTAAAACATGCCCTTCAAAGCATCAGAACATGTGATCACATTCCAATTTTTTTGTATCTATCTTGTAAAGATAGTAATAAACTTTGATTTTTGTACACCCATAAATTATACGCAGCACAGGTTACCCTTAAATAATGAACTGACCGACTAATCAGACATGGATCTTTCCAAGTTCTGTTGCTTGAACGGATGTTTTCCTACGTAGGCTAGTAAAACATGCCCTTCAAAGCATCAGAACATGTGATCACATTTCAATTTTTTTGTATCTATCTTGTAAAGATAGTAATATATCATATGTTGAACACTATGTTGGAAAGATTTTAATTCAGATTTTTTCAACTTTCACTCAGTTTGTTTTCTAAACTTTGATTAAGAACCTTGTTGTTTGTACACCCATAAAATATACGCAGCACAGGTTACCCTTAAATAATGAACTGACCGTCTAATCAGACATGGATCTTCCCAAGTTCTGTTGCTTGAATGGATGTTTTCCTACGTAGGCTAGTAAAACATGCCCTTCAAAGCATCAGAACATGTGATCACATTCCAATTTTTTTGTATCTATCTTATAAAGATAGTAATATATCATATGTTGAACACTATGTTGGAAAGATTTTAATTCAGATTTTCTAACTTTTATTCAGTTTGTTTTTTAAACTTTGATTAAGAACTTTGATTTTTGTACACCCATAAATTATACGCAGCACAGGTTACCCTTAAATAATGAACTGACCGACTAATCAGACATGGATCTTTCCTAGTTCTGTTGCTTGAATGGATGTTTTCCTACGTAGGCTAGTAAAACATGCCCTTCAAAGCATCAGAACATGTGATCACATTCCAATTTTTTTGAAATCTATCTTGTAAAGATAGTAATAATCTTTGATTTTTATACACCCATAAATTATACGCAGCACAGGTTACCCTTAAATAATGAACTGACCGACTAATCAGACATGGATCTTTCCTAGTTCTGTTGCTTGAATGGATGTTTTCCTACGTAGGCTAGTAAAACATGCCCTTCAAAGCATCAGAACATGTGATCACATTCCAATTTTTTTGTATCTATCTTGTAAAGATAGTAATATATCATATGTTGAACACTATGTTGGAAAGATTTTAATTCAGATTTACGAACTTTTATTCAGTTTGTTTTTTAAACTTTGATTAAGAACTTTGATTTTTGTACACCCATAAATTATACGCAGCACAGGTTACCCTTAAATAATGAACTGACCGACTAATCAGACATGGATCTTTCCAAGTTCTGTTGCTTGAATGGATGTTTTCCTACGTAGGCTAGTAAAACATGCCCTTCAAAGCATCAGAACATGTGACCACATTCCAATTTTTTTGTATCTATCTTGTAAAGATAGTAATATATCATATGTTGAACACTATGTTGGAAAGATTTTAATTCAGATTTTCTAACTTTTATTCAGTTTGTTTTTTAAACTTTGATTAAGAACTTTGATTTTTGTACACCCATAAATTATACGCAGCACAGGTTACCCTTAAATAATGAACTGACCGACTAATCAGACATGGATCTTTCCTAGTTCTGTTGCTTGAATGGATGTTTTCCTACGTAGGCTAGTAAAACATGCCCTTCAAAGCATCAGAACATGTGATCACATTCCAGTTTTTTTGTATCTATCTTGTAAAGATAGTAATATATCATATGTTGAACACTATGTTGGAAAGATTTTAATTCAGATTTTTTCAACTTTCACTCAGTTTGTTTTCTAAACTTTGATTAAGAACCTTGTTGTTTGTACACCCATAAATTATACGCAGCACAGGTTACCCTTAAATAATGAACTGACCGACTAATCAGACATGGATCTTTCCTAGTTCTGTTGCTTGAATGGATGTTTTCCTACGTAGGCTAGTAAAACATGCCCTTCAAAGCATCAGAACATGTGATCACATTCCAATATTTTTTTATCTATCTTGTAAAGATAGTAATATATCATATGTTGAACACTATGTTGGAAAGATTTTAATTCAGATTTTTTCAACTTTCACTCAGTTTGTTTTCTAAACTTTGATTAAGAACCTTGAGTTTTGTACACCCATAAATTATACGCAGCACAGGTTACCCTTAAATAATGAACTGACCGACTAATCAGACATGGATCTTTCCTAGTTCTGTTGCTTGAATGGATGTTTTCCTACGTAGGCTAGTAAAACATGCCCTTCAAAGCATCAGAACATGTGATCACATTCCAATTTTTTTGAAATCTATCTTGTAAAGATAGTAATAATCTTTGATTTTTATACACCCATAAATTATACGCAGCACAGGTTACCCTTAAATAATGAACTGACCGACTAATCAGACATGGATCTTTCCTAGTTCTGTTGCTTGAATGGATGTTTTCCTACGTAGGCTAGTAAAACATGCCCTTCAAAGCATCAGAACATGTGATCACATTCCAATTTTTTTGTATCTATCTTGTAAAGATAGTAATATATCATATGTTGAACACTATGTTGGAAAGATTTTAATTCAGATTTACGAACTTTTATTCAGTTTGTTTTTTAAACTTTGATTAAGAACTTTGATTTTTGTACACCCATAAATTATACGCAGCACAGGTTACCCTTAAATAATGAACTGACCGACTAATCAGACATGGATCTTTCCAAGTTCTGTTGCTTGAATGGATGTTTTCCTACGTAGGCTAGTAAAACATGCCCTTCAAAGCATCAGAACATGTGACCACATTCCAATTTTTTTGTATCTATCTTGTAAAGATAGTAATATATCATATGTTGAACACTATGTTGGAAAGATTTTAATTCAGATTTTCTAACTTTTATTCAGTTTGTTTTTTAAACTTTGATTAAGAACTTTGATTTTTGTACACCCATAAATTATACGCAGCACAGGTTACCCTTAAATAATGAACTGACCGACTAATCAGACATGGATCTTTCCTAGTTCTGTTGCTTGAATGGATGTTTTCCTACGTAGGCTAGTAAAACATGCCCTTCAAAGCATCAGAACATGTGACCACATTCCAATTTTTTTGTATCTATCTTGTAAAGATAGTAATATATCATATGTTGAACACTATGTTGGAAAGATTTTAATTCAGATTTTCTAACTTTTATTCAGTTTGTTTTTTAAACTTTGATTAGGAACTTTGATTTTTGTACACCCATAAATTATACGCAGCACAGGTTACCCTTAAATAATGAACTGACCGACTAATCAGACATGGATCTTTCCTAGTTCTGTTGCTTGAATGGATGTTTTCCTACGTAGGCTAGTAAAACATGCCCTTCAAAGCATCAGAACATGTGATCACATTCCAGTTTTTTTGTATCTATCTTGTAAAGATAGTAATATATCATATGTTGAACACTATGTTGGAAAGATTTTAATTCAGATTTTTTCAACTTTCACTCAGTTTGTTTTCTAAACTTTGATTAAGAACCTTGTTGTTTGTACACCCATAAATTATACGCAGCACAGGTTACCCTTAAATAATGAACTGACCGACTAATCAGACATGGATCTTTCCTAGTTCTGTTGCTTGAATGGATGTTTTCCTACGTAGGCTAGTAAAACATGCCCTTCAAAGCATCAGAACATGTGATCACATTCCAATTTTTTTGTATCTATCTTGTGAAGATAGTAATATATCATATGTTGAACACTATGTTGGAAAAATTTTAATTCAGATTTTCGAACTTTTTTTCAGTTTGTTTTTCAAACTTTGATTAAGAACTTTGATTTTCGTACACCCATAAATTATACGCAGCACAGGTTACCCTTAAATAATGAACTGACCGACTAATCAGACATGGATCTTTCCTAGTTCTGTTGCTTGAATGGATGTTTTCCTACGTAGGCTAGTAAAACATGCCCTTCAAAGCATCAGAACATGTGATCACATTCCAATTTTTTTGTATCTATCTTGTGAAGATAGTAATATATCATATGTTGAACACTATGTTGGAAAAATTTTAATTCAGATTTTCGAACTTTTTTTCAGTTTGTTTTTCAAACTTTGATTAAGAACTTTGATTTTCGTACACCCATAAATTATACGCAGCACAGGTTACCCTTAATTAATGAACTGACCGACTAATCAGACATGGATCTTTCCAAGTTCTGTTGCTTGAACGGATGTTTTCCTACGTAGGCTAGTAAAACATGCCCTTCAAAGCATCAGAACATGTGACCACATTCCAATTTTTTTGTATCTATCTTGTAAAGATAGTAATAAACTTTGATTTTTGTACACCCATAAATTATACGCAGCACAGGTTACCCTTAAATAATGAACTGACTGTCTAATCAGACATGGATCTTCCCAAGTTCTGTTGCTTGAATGGATGTTTTCCTACGTAGGCTAGTAAAACATGCCCTTCAAAGCATCAGAACATGTGATCACATTCCAATTTTTTTGTATCTATCTTGTAAAGATAGTAATATATCATATGTTGAACACTATGTTGGAAAGATTTTAATTCAGATTTTCGAACTTTTATTCAGTTTGTTTTTTAAACTTTGATTAAGAACTTTGATTTTTGTACACCCATAAATTATACGCAGCACAGGTTACCCTTAATTAATGAACTGCCCGACTAATCAGACATGGATCTTTCCAAGTTCTGTTGCTTGAACGGATGTTTTCCTACGAAGGCTAGTAAAACATGCCCTTCAAAGCATCAGAACATGTGATCACATTCCAATATTTTTGTATCTATCTTGTAAAGATAGTAATATATCATATGTTGAACACTATGTTGGAAAGATTTTAATTCAGATTTTTTCAACTTTCACTCAGTTTGTTTTCTAAACTTTGATTAAGAACCTTGAGTTTTGTACACCCATAAATTATACGCAGCACAGGTTACCCTTAAATAATGAACTGACCGACTAATCAGACATGGATCTTTCCTAGTTCTGTTGCTTGAATGGATGTTTTCCTACGTAGGCTAGTAAAACATGCCCTTCAAAGCATCAGAACATGTGATCACATTCCAATTTTTTTGTATCTATCTTGTAAAGATAGTAATTATATCATATGTTGAACACTATGTTGGAAAGATTTTAATTCAGATTTTCTAACTTTTATTCAGTTTGTTTTTTAAACTTTGATTAAGAACTTTGATTTTCGTACACCCATAAATTATACGCAGCACAGGTTACCCTTAAATAATGAACTGACCGACTAATCAGACATGGATCTTTCCTAGTTCTGTTGCTTGAATGGATGTTTTCCTACGTAGGCTAGTAAAACATGCCCTTCAAAGCATCAGAACATGTGATCACATTCCAATATTTTTGTATCTATCTTGTAAAGATAGTAATATATCATATGTTGAACACTATGTTGGAAAGATTTTAATTCAGATTTTCTAACTTTTATTCAGTTTGTTTTTTAAACTTTGATTAAGAACTTTGATTTTTGTACACCCATAAATTATACGCAGCACAGGTTACCCTTGAATAATGAACTGACCGACTAATCAGACATGGATCTTTCCTAGTTCTGTTGCTTGAATGGATGTTTTCCTACGTAGGCTAGTAAAACATGCCCTTCAAAGCATCAGAACATGTGATCACATTCCAATTTTTTTGTATCTATCTTGTAAAGATAGTAATAAACTTTGATTTTTGTACACCCATAAATTATACGCAGCACAGGTTACCCTTAAATAATGAACTGACCGACTAATCAGACATGGATCTTTCCAAGTTCTGTTGCTTGAACGGATGTTTTCCTACGTAGGCTAGTAAAACATGCCCTTCAAAGCATCAGAACATGTGATCACATTTCAATTTTTTTGTATCTATCTTGTAAAGATAGTAATATATCATATGTTGAACACTATGTTGGAAAGATTTTAATTCAGATTTTTTCAACTTTCACTCAGTTTGTTTTCTAAACTTTGATTAAGAACCTTGTTGTTTGTACACCCATAAATTATACGCAGCACAGGTTACCCTTAAATAATGAACTGACCGACTAATCAGACATGGATCTTTCCTAGTTCTGTTGCTTGAATGGATGTTTTCCTACGTAGGCTAGTAAAACATGCCCTTCAAAGCATCAGAACATGTGATCACATTCCAATATTTTTTTATCTATCTTGTAAAGATAGTAATATATCATATGTTGAACACTATGTTGGAAAGATTTTAATTCAGATTTTTTCAACTTTCACTCAGTTTGTTTTCTAAACTTTGATTAAGAACCTTGAGTTTTGTACACCCATAAATTATACGCAGCACAGGTTACCCTTAAATAATGAACTGACCGACTAATCAGACATGGATCTTTCCTAGTTCTGTTGCTTGAATGGATGTTTTCCTACGTAGGCTAGTAAAACATGCCCTTCAAAGCATCAGAACATGTGATCACATTCCAATTTTTTTGTATCTATCTTGTAAAGATAGTAATATATCATATGTTGAACACTATGTTGGAAAAATTTTAATTCAGATTTTCGAACTTTTTTTCAGTTTGTTTTTCAAACTTTGATTAAGAACTTTGATTTTCGTACACCCATAAATTATACGCAGCACAGGTTACCCTTAATTAATGAACTGACCGACTAATCAGACATGGATCTTTCCAAGTTCTGTTGCTTGAACGGATGTTTTCCTACGTAGGCTAGTAAAACATGCCCTTCAAAGCATCAGAACATGTGACCACATTCCAATTTTTTTGTATCTATCTTGTAAAGATAGTAATAAACTTTGATTTTTGTACACCCATAAATTATACGCAGCACAGGTTACCCTTAAATAATGAACTGACTGTCTAATCAGACATGGATCTTCCCAAGTTCTGTTGCTTGAATGGATGTTTTCCTACGTAGGCTAGTAAAACATGCCCTTCAAAGCATCAGAACATGTGATCACATTCCAATTTTTTTGTATCTATCTTGTAAAGATAGTAATATATCATATGTTGAACACTATGTTGGAAAGATTTTAATTCAGATTTTCGAACTTTTATTCAGTTTGTTTTTTAAACTTTGATTAAGAACTTTGATTTTTGTACACCCATAAATTATACGCAGCACAGGTTACCCTTAATTAATGAACTGCCCGACTAATCAGACATGGATCTTTCCAAGTTCTGTTGCTTGAACGGATGTTTTCCTACGAAGGCTAGTAAAACATGCCCTTCAAAGCATCAGAACATGTGACCACATTCCAATTTTTTTGTATCTATCTTGTAAAGATAGTAATATATCATATGTTGAACACTATGTTGGAAAGATTTTAATTCAGATTTTTTCAACTTTCACTCAGTTTGTTTTCTAAACTTTGATTAAGAACCTTGAGTTTTGTACACCCATAAAATATACGCAGCACAGGTTACCCTTAAATAATGAACTGACTGTCTAATCAGACATGGATCTTCCCAAGTTCTGTTGCTTGAATGGATGTTTTCCTACGTAGGCTAGTAAAACATGCCCTTCAAAGCATCAGAACATGTGATCACATTCCAATTTTTTTGTATCTATCTTATAAAGATAGTAATATATCATATGTTGAACACTATGTTGGAAAGATTTTAATTCAGATTTTCTAACTTTTATTCAGTTTGTTTTTTAAACTTTGATTAAGAACTTTGATTTTTGTACACCCATAAATTATACGCAGCACAGGTTACCCTTAAATAATGAACTGACCGACTAATCAGACATGGATCTTTCCTAGTTCTGTTGCTTGAATGGATGTTTTCCTACGTAGGCTAGTAAAACATGCCCTTCAAAGCATCAGAACATGTGATCACATTCCAATTTTTTTGAAATCTATCTTGTAAAGATAGTAATAATCTTTGATTTTTATACACCCATAAATTATACGCAGCACAGGTTACCCTTAAATAATGAACTGACCGACTAATCAGACATGGATCTTTCCTAGTTCTGTTGCTTGAATGGATGTTTTCCTACGTAGGCTAGTAAAACATGCCCTTCAAAGCATCAGAACATGTGATCACATTCCAATTTTTTTGTATCTATCTTGTAAAGATAGTAATATATCATATGTTGAACACTATGTTGGAAAGATTTTAATTCAGATTTACGAACTTTTATTCAGTTTGTTTTTTAAACTTTGATTAAGAACTTTGATTTTTGTACACCCATAAATTATACGCAGCACAGGTTACCCTTAAATAATGAACTGACCGACTAATCAGACATGGATCTTTCCAAGTTCTGTTGCTTGAATGGATGTTTTCCTACGTAGGCTAGTAAAACATGCCCTTCAAAGCATCAGAACATGTGACCACATTCCAATTTTTTTGTATCTATCTTGTAAAGATAGTAATATATCATATGTTGAACACTATGTTGGAAAGATTTTAATTCAGATTTTCTAACTTTTATTCAGTTTGTTTTTTAAACTTTGATTAAGAACTTTGATTTTTGTACACCCATAAATTATACGCAGCACAGGTTACCCTTAAATAATGAACTGACCGACTAATCAGACATGGATCTTTCCTAGTTCTGTTGCTTGAATGGATGTTTTCCTACGTAGGCTAGTAAAACATGCCCTTCAAAGCATCAGAACATGTGACCACATTCCAATTTTTTTGTATCTATCTTGTAAAGATAGTAATATATCATATGTTGAACACTATGTTGGAAAGATTTTAATTCAGATTTTCTAACTTTTATTCAATTTTTTTTTTTAAACTTTGATTAAGAACTTTGATTTTTGTACACCCATAAATTATACGCAGCACAGGTTACCCTTAAATAATGAACTGACCGACTAATCAGACATGGATCTTTCCTAGTTCTGTTGCTTGAATGGATGTTTTCCTACGTAGGCTAGTAAAACATGACCTTCAAAGCATCAGAACATGTGATCACATTCCAATATTTTTGTATCTATCTTGTAAAGATAGTAATATATCATATGTTGAACACTATGTTGGAAAGATTTTAATTCAGATTTTCTAACTTTTATTCAGTTTGTTTTTTAAACTTTGATTAAGAACTTTGATTTTTGTACACCCATAAATTATACGCAGCACAGGTTACCCTTAAATAATGAACTGACCGACTAATCAGACATGGATCTTTCCTAGTTCTGTTGCTTGAATGGATGTTTTCCTACGTAGGCTAGTAAAACATGCCCTTCAAAGCATCAGAACATGTGACCACATTCCAATTTTTTTGTATCTATCTTGTAAAGATAGTAATATATCATATGTTGAACACTATGTTGGAAAGATTTTAATTCAGATTTTTTCAACTTTCACTCAGTTTGTTTTCTAAACTTTGATTAAGAACCTTGAGTTTTGTACACCCATAAAATATACGCAGCACAGGTTACCCTTAAATAATGAACTGACTGTCTAATCAGACATGGATCTTCCCAAGTTCTGTTGCTTGAATGGATGTTTTCCTACGTAGGCTAGTAAAACATGCCCTTCAAAGCATCAGAACATGTGATCACATTCCAATTTTTTTGTATCTATCTTGTAAAGATAGTAATATATCATATGTTGAACACTATGTTGGAAAGATTTTAATTCAGATTTTCGAACTTTTATTCAGTTTGTTTTTTAAACTTTGATTAAGAACTTTGATTTTTGTACACCCATAAATTATACGCAGCACAGGTTACCCTTAATTAATGAACTGACCGACTAATCAGACATGGATCTTTCCAAGTTCTGTTGCTTGAACGGATGTTTTCCTACGAAGGCTAGTAAAACATGCCCTTCAAAGCATCAGAACATGTGATCACATTCCAATATTTTTGTATCTATCTTGTAAAGATAGTAATATATCATATGTTGAACACTATGTTGGAAAGATTTTAATTCGGTTTTTTTTCAACTTTCACTCAGTTTGTTTTCTTAACTTTGATTAAGAACCTTGAGTTTTGTACACCCATAAATTATACGCAGCACAGGTTACCCTTAAATAATGAACTGACCGACTAATCAGACATGGATCTTTCCTAGTTCTGTTGCTTGAATGGATGTTTTCCTACGTAGGCTAGTAAAACATGCCCTTCAAAGCATCAGAACATGTGATCACATTCCAATTTTTTTGTATCTATCTTGTAAAGATAGTAATTATATCATATGTTGAACACTATGTTGGAAAGATTTTAATTCAGATTTTCTAACTTTTATTCAGTTTGTTTTTTAAACTTTGATTAAGAACTTTGATTTTCGTACACCCATAAATTATACGCAGCACAGGTTACCCTTAAATAATGAACTGACCGACTAATCAGACATGGATCTTTCCTAGTTCTGTTGCTTGAATGGATGTTTTCCTACGTAGGCTAGTAAAACATGCCCTTCAAAGCATCAGAACATGTGATCACATTCCAATATTTTTGTATCTATCTTGTAAAGATAGTAATATATCATATGTTGAACACTATGTTGGAAAGATTTTAATTCAGATTTTTTCAACTTTCACTCAGTTTGTTTTCTAAACTTTGATTAAGAACCTTGAGTTTTGTACACCCATAAAATATACGCAGCACAGGTTACCCTTAAATAATGAACTGACTGTCTAATCAGACATGGATCTTCCCAAGTTCTGTTGCTTGAATGGATGTTTTCCTACGTAGGCTAGTAAAACATGCCCTTCAAAGCATCAGAACATGTGATCACATTCCAATTTTTTTGTATCTATCTTGTAAAGATAGTAATATATCATATGTTGAACACTATGTTGGAAAGATTTTAATTCAGATTTTCGAACTTTTATTCAGTTTGTTTTTTAAACTTTGATTAAGAACTTTGATTTTTGTACACCCATAAATTATACGCAGCACAGGTTACCCTTAATTAATGAACTGACCGACTAATCAGACATGGATCTTTCCAAGTTCTGTTGCTTGAACGGATGTTTTCCTACGAAGGCTAGTAAAACATGCCCTTCAAAGCATCAGAACATGTGATCACATTCCAATATTTTTGTATCTATCTTGTAAAGATAGTAATATATCATATGTTGAACACTATGTTGGAAAGATTTTAATTCGGTTTTTTTTCAACTTTCACTCAGTTTGTTTTCTTAACTTTGATTAAGAACCTTGAGTTTTGTACACCCATAAATTATACGCAGCACAGGTTACCCTTAAATAATGAACTGACCGACTAATCAGACATGGATCTTTCCTAGTTCTGTTGCTTGAATGGATGTTTTCCTACGTAGGCTAGTAAAACATGCCCTTCAAAGCATCAGAACATGTGATCACATTCCAATTTTTTTGTATCTATCTTGTAAAGATAGTAATTATATCATATGTTGAACACTATGTTGGAAAGATTTTAATTCAGATTTTCTAACTTTTATTCAGTTTGTTTTTTAAACTTTGATTAAGAACTTTGATTTTCGTACACCCATAAATTATACGCAGCACAGGTTACCCTTAAATAATGAACTGACCGACTAATCAGACATGGATCTTTCCTAGTTCTGTTGCTTGAATGGATGTTTTCCTACGTAGGCTAGTAAAACATGCCCTTCAAAGCATCAGAACATGTGATCACATTCCAATATTTTTGTATCTATCTTGTAAAGATAGTAATATATCATATGTTGAACACTATGTTGGAAAGATTTTAATTCGGTTTTTTTTCAACTTTCACTCAGTTTGTTTTCTTAATTTTGATTAAGAACCTTGAGTTTTGTACACCCATAAATTATACGCAGCACAGGTTACCCTTAAATAATGAACTGACCGACTAATCAGACATGGATCTTTCCTAGTTCTGTTGCTTGAATGGATGTTTTCCTACGTAGGCTAGTAAAACATGCCCTTCAAAGCATCAGAACATGTGATCACATTCCAATATTTTTGTATCTATCTTGTAAAGATAGTAATATATCATATGTTGAACACTATGTTGGAAAGATTTTAATTCAGATTTTTTCAACATTCACTCAGTTTGTTTTCTAAACTTTGATTAAGAACCTTGTTGTTTGTACACCCATAAAATATACGCAGCACAGGTTACCCTTAAATAATGAACTGACCGTCTAATCAGACATGGATCTTCCCAAGTTCTGTTGCTTGAATGGATGTTTTCCTACGTAGGCTAGTAAAACATGCCCTTCAAAGCATCAGAACATGTGATCACATTCCAATTTTTTTGTATCTATCTTGTAAAGATAGTAATTATATCATATGTTGAACACTATGTTGGAAAGATTTTAATTCAGATTTTTTCAACTTTCACTCAGTTTGTTTTCTAAACTTTGATTAAGAACCTTGTTGTTTGTACACCCATAAAATATACGCAGCACAGGTTACCCTTAAATAATGAACTGACCGTCTAATCAGACATGGATCTTCCCAAGTTCTGTTGCTTGAATGGATGTTTTCCTACGTAGGCTAGTAAAACATGCCCTTCAAAGCATCAGAACATGTGATCACATTCCAATTTTTTTGTATCTATCTTGTAAAGATAGTAATTATATCATATGTTGAACACTATGTTGGAAAGATTTTAATTCAGATTTTCTAACTTTTATTCAGTTTGTTTTTTAAACTTTGATTAAGAACTTTGATTTTTGTACACCCATAAATTATACGCAGCACAGGTTACCCTTGAATAATGAACTGACCGACTAATCAGACATGGATCTTTCCTAGTTCTGTTGCTTGAATGGATGTTTTCCTACGTAGGCTAGTAAAACATGCCCTTCAAAGCATCAGAACATGTGATCACATTCCAATTTTTTTGTATCTATCTTGTAAAGATAGTAATAAACTTTGATTTTTGTACACCCATAAATTATACGCAGCACAGGTTACCCTTAAATAATGAACTGACCGACTAATCAGACATGGATCTTTCCAAGTTCTGTTGCTTGAACGGATGTTTTCCTACGTAGGCTAGTAAAACATGCCCTTCAAAGCATCAGAACATGTGATCACATTTCAATTTTTTTGTATCTATCTTGTAAAGATAGTAATATATCATATGTTGAACACTATGTTGGAAAGATTTTAATTCAGATTTTTTCAACTTTCACTCAGTTTGTTTTCTAAACTTTGATTAAGAACCTTGAGTTTTGTACACCCATAAATTATACGCAGCACAGGTTACCCTTAAATAATGAACTGACCGACTAATCAGACATGGATCTTTCCTAGTTCTGTTGCTTGAATGGATGTTTTCCTACGTAGGCTAGTAAAACATGCCCTTCAAAGCATCAGAACATGTGATCACATTTCAATTTTTTTGTATCTATCTTGTAAAGATAGTAATTATATCATATGTTGAACACTATGTTGGAAAGATTTTAATTCAGATTTTCTAACTTTTATTCAGTTTGTTTTTTAAACTTTGATTAAGAACTTTGATTTTTGTACACCCATAAATTATACGCAGCACAGGTTACCCTTGAATAATGAACTGACCGACTAATCAGACATGGATCTTTCCTAGTTCTGTTGCTTGAATGGATGTTTTCCTACGTAGGCTAGTAAAACATGCCCTTCAAAGCATCAGAACATGTGATCACATTCCAATTTTTTTGTATCTATCTTGTAAAGATAGTAATAAACTTTGATTTTTGTACACCCATAAATTATACGCAGCACAGGTTACCCTTAAATAATGAACTGACCGACTAATCAGACATGGATCTTTCCAAGTTCTGTTGCTTGAACGGATGTTTTCCTACGTAGGCTAGTAAAACATGCCCTTCAAAGCATCAGAACATGTGATCACATTTCAATTTTTTTGTATCTATCTTGTAAAGATAGTAATATATCATATGTTGAACACTATGTTGGAAAGATTTTAATTCAGATTTTTTCAACTTTCACTCAGTTTGTTTTCTAAACTTTGATTAAGAACCTTGTTGTTTGTACACCCATAAAATATACGCAGCACAGGTTACCCTTAAATAATGAACTGACCGTCTAATCAGACATGGATCTTCCCAAGTTCTGTTGCTTGAATGGATGTTTTCCTACGTAGGCTAGTAAAACATGCCCTTCAAAGCATCAGAACATGTGATCACATTCCAATATTTTTGTATCTATCTTGTAAAGATAGTAATATATCATATGTTGAACACTATGTTGGAAAGATTTTAATTCATATTTTCTAACTTTTATTCAGTTTGTTTTTTAAACTTTGATTAAGAACTTTGATTTTTGTACACCCATAAATTATACGCAGCACAGGTTACCCTTAAATAATGAACTGACCGTCTAATCAGACATGGATCTTCCCAAGTTCTGTTGCTTGAATGGATGTTTTCCTACGTAGGCTAGTAAAACATGCCCTTCAAAGCATCAGAACATGTGATCACATTCCAATTTTTTTGTATCTATCTTGTAAAGATAGTAATATATCATATGTTGAACACTATGTTCGAAAGATTTTAATTCAGATTTTTTCAACTTTCACTCAGTTTGTTTTCTAAACTTTGATTAAGAACCTTGAGTTTTGTACACCCATAAATTATACGCAGCACAGGTTACCCTTAAATAATGAACTGACCGACTAATCAGACATGGATCTTTCCAAGTTCTGTTGCTTGAATGGATGTTTTCCTACGTAGGCTAGTAAAACATGCCCTTCAAAGCATCAGAACATGTGACCACATTCCAATTTTTTTGTATCTATCTTGTAAAGATAGTAATATATCATATGTTGAACACTATGTTGGAAAGATTTTAATTCATATTTTCTAACTTTTATTCAGATTGTTTTTTAAACTTTGATTAAGAACTTTGATTTTTGTACACCCATAAATTATACGCAGCACAGGTTACCCTTAAATAATGAACTGACCGACTAATCAGACATGGATCTTTCCTAGTTCTGTTGCTTGAATGGATGTTTTCCTACGTAGGCTAGTAAAACATGCCCTTCAAAGCATCAGAACATGTGATCACATTCCAATTTTTTTGTATCTATCTTGTAAAGATATTAATATATCATATGTTGAACACTATGTTGGAAAGATTTTAATTCAGATTTTCTAACTTTTATTCAGTTTGTTTTTTAAATTTTGATTAAGAACTTTGATTTTTGTACACCCATAAATTATACGCAGCACAGGTTACCCTTGAATAATGAACTGACCGACTAATCAGACATGGATCTTTCCTAGTTCTGTTGCTTGAATGGATGTTTTCCTATGTAGGCTAGTAAAACATGCCCTTCAAAGCATCAGAACATGTGATCACATTCCAATTTTTTTGTATCTATCTTGTAAAGATAGTAATAAACTTTGATTTTTGTACACCCATAAATTATACGCAGCACAGGTTACCCTTAAATAATGAACTGACCGACTAATCAGACATGGATCTTTCCAAGTTCTGTTGCTTGAACGGATGTTTTCCTACGTAGGCTAGTAAAACATGCCCTTCAAAGCATCAGAACATGTGATCACATTTCAATTTTTTTGTATCTATCTTGTAAAGATAGTAATATATCATATGTTGAACACTATGTTGGAAAGATTTTAATTCATATTTTTTCAACTTTCACTCAGTTTGTTTTCTAAACTTTGATTAAGAACCTTGAGTTTTGTACACCCATAAATTATACGCAGCACAGGTTACCCTTAAATAATGAACTGACCGACTAATCAGACATGGATCTTTCCAAGTTCTGTTGCTTGAATGGATGTTTTCCTACGTAGGCTAGTAAAACATGCCCTTCAAAGCATCAGAACATGTGACCACATTCCAATTTTTTTGTATCTATCTTGTAAAGATAGTAATATATCATATGTTGAACACTATGTTGGAAAGATTTTAATTCATATTTTCTAACTTTTATTCAGTTTGTTTTTTAAACTTTGATTAAGAACTTTGATTTTTGTACACCCATAAATTATACGCAGCACAGGTTACCCTTAAATAATGAACTGACCGACTAATCAGACATGGATCTTTCCTAGTTCTGTTGCTTGAATGGATGTTTTCCTACGTAGGCTAGTAAAACATGCCCTTCAAAGCATCAGAACATGTGATCACATTCCAATATTTTTGTATCTATCTTGTAAAGATATTAATATATCATATGTTGAACACTATGTTGGAAAGATTTTAATTCAGATTTTCTAACTTTTATTCAGTTTGTTTTTTAAATTTTGATTAAGAACTTTGATTTTTGTACACCCATAAATTATACGCAGCACAGGTTACCCTTGAATAATGAACTGACCGACTAATCAGACATGGATCTTTCCAAGTTTTGTTGCTTGAATGGATGTTTTCCTACGTAGGCTAGTAAAACATGCCCTTCAAAGCATCAGAACATGTGATCACATTCCAATTTTTTTGTATCTATCTTGTAAAGATAGTAATAAACTTTGATTTTTGTACACCCATAAATTATACGCAGCACAGGTTACCCTTAAATAATGAACTGACCGACTAATCAGACATGGATCTTTCCAAGTTCTGTTGCTTGAACGGATGTTTTCCTACGTAGGCTAGTAAAACATGCCCTTCAAAGCATCAGAACATGTGATCACATTTCAATTTTTTTGTATCTATCTTGTAAAGATAGTAATATATCATATGTTGAACACTATGTTGGAAAGATTTTAATTCATATTTTCTAACTTTTATTCAGTTTGTTTTTTAAACTTTGATTAAGAACTTTGATTTTTGTACACCCATAAATTATACGCAGCACAGGTTACCCTTAAATAATGAACTGACCGACTAATCAGACATGGATCTTTCCTAGTTCTGTTGCTTGAATGGATGTTTTCCTACGTAGGCTAGTAAAACATGCCCTTCAAAGCATCAGAACATGTGATCACATTCCAATATTTTTGTATCTATCTTGTAAAGATATTAATATATCATATGTTGAACACTATGTTGGAAAGATTTTAATTCAGATTTTCTAACTTTTATTCAGTTTGTTTTTTAAATTTTGATTAAGAACTTTGATTTTTGTACACCCATAAATTATACGCAGCACAGGTTACCCTTAAATAATGAACTGACCGACTAATCAGACATGGATCTTTCCTAGTTCTGTTGCTTGAATGGATGTTTTCCTACGTAGGCTAGTAAAACATGCCCTTCAAAGCATCAGAACATGTGATCACATTCCAATATTTTTGTATCTATCTTGTAAAGATATTAATATATCATATGTTGAACACTATGTTGGAAAGATTTTAATTCAGATTTTCTAACTTTTATTCAGTTTGTTTTTTAAATTTTGATTAAGAACTTTGATTTTTGTACACCCATAAATTATACGCAGCACAGGTTACCCTTAAATAATGAACTGACCGACTAATCAGACATGGATCTTTCCAAGTTCTGTTGCTTGAACGGATGTTTTCCTACGTAGGCTAGTAAAACATGCCCTTCAAAGCATCAGAACATGTGATCACATTTCAATTTTTTTGTATCTATCTTGTAAAGATAGTAATATATCATATGTTGAACACTATGTTCGAAAGATTTTAATTCAGATTTTTTCAACTTTCACTCAGTTTGTTTTCTAAACTTTGATTAAGAACCTTGTTGTTTGTACACCCATAAAATATACGCAGCACAGGTTACCCTTAAATAATGAACTGACCGACTAATCAGACATGGATCTTTCCTAGTTCTGTTGCTTGAATGGATGTTTTCCTACGTAGGCTAGTAAAACATGCCCTTCAAAGCATCAGAACATGTGATCACATTCCAATTTTTTTGAAATCTATCTAGTAAAGATAGTAATAAACTTTGATTTTTGTACACCCATAAATTATACGCAGCACAGGTTACCCTTAAATAATGAACTGACCGACTAATCAGACATGGATCTTTCCAAGTTTTGTTGCTTGAATGGATGTTTTCCTACGTAGGCTAGTAAAACATGCCCTTCAAAGCATCAGAACATGTGATCACATTTCAATTTTTTTGTATCTATCTTGTAAAGATAGTAATATATCATATGTTGAACACTATGTTCGAAAGATTTTAATTCAGATTTTTTCAACTTTCACTCAGTTTGTTTTCTAAACTTTGATTAAGAACCTTGTTGTTTGTACACCCATAAAATATACGCAGCACAGGTTACCCTTAAATAATGAACTGACCGACTAATCAGACATGGATCTTTCCTAGTTCTGTTGCTTGAATGGATGTTTTCCTACGTAGGCTAGTAAAACATGCCCTTCAAAGCATCAGAACATGTGATCACATTCCAATTTTTTTGAAATCTATCTAGTAAAGATAGTGATAAACTTTGATTTTTGTACACCCATAAATTATACGCAGCACAGGTTACCCTTAAATAATGAACTGACCGACTAATCAGACATGGATCTTTCCAAGTTTTGTTGCTTGAATGGATGTTTTCCTACGTAGGCTAGTAAAACATGCCCTTCAAAGCATCAGAACATGTGACCACATTCCAATTTTTTTGTATCTATCTTGTAAAGATAGTAATATATCATATGTTGAACACTATGTTGGAAAGATTTTAATTCAGATTTTCTAACTTTCATTCAGTTTGTTTTTTAAACTTTGATTAAGAACTTTGATTTTTGTACACCCATAAATTATACGCAGCACAGGTTACCCTTAAATAATGAACTGACCGACTAATCAGACATGGATCTTTCCTAGTTCTGTTGCTTGAATGGATGTTTTCCTACGTAGGCTAGTAAAACATGCCCTTCAAAGCATCAGAACATGTGATCACATTCCAATATTTTTGTATCTATCTTGTAAAGATAGTAATATATCATATGTTGAACACTATGTTGGAAAGATTTTAATTCAGATTTTCTAACTTTTATTCAGTTTGTTTTTTAAATTTTGATTAAGAACTTTGATTTTTGTACACCCATAAATTATACGCAGCACAGGTTACCCTTGAATAATGAACTGACCGACTAATCAGACATGGGTCTTTCCTAGTTCTGTTGCTTGAATGGATGTTTTCCTATGTAGGCTAGTAAAACATGCCCTTCAAAGCATCAGAACATGTGATCACATTCCAATTTTTTTGTATCTATCTTGTAAAGATAGTAATAAACTTTGATTTTTGTACACCCATAAATTATACGCAGCACAGGTTACCCTTAAATAATGAACTGACCGACTAATCAGACATGGATCTTTCCAAGTTCTGTTGCTTGAATGGATGTTTTCCTACGTAGGCTAGTAAAACATGCCCTTCAAAGCATCAGAACATGTGACCACATTCCAATTTTTTTGTATCTATCTTGTAAAGATAGTAATATATCATATGTTGAACACTATGTTGGAAAGATTTTAATTCATATTTTCTAACTTTTATTCAGTTTGTTTTTTAAACTTTGATTAAGAACTTTGATTTTTGTACACCCATAAATTATACGCAGCACAGGTTACCCTTAAATAATGAACTGACCGACTAATCAGACATGGATCTTTCCTAGTTCTGTTGCTTGAATGGATGTTTTCCTACGTAGGCTAGTAAAACATGCCCTTCAAAGCATCAGAACATGTGATCACATTCCAATATTTTTGTATCTATCTTGTAAAGATATTAATATATCATATGTTGAACACTATGTTCGAAAGATTTTAATTCAGATTTTCTAACTTTTATTCAGTTTGTTTTTTAAACTTTGATTAAGAACTTTGATTTTTGTACACCCATAAATTATACGCAGCACAGGTTACCCTTAAATAATGAACTGACCGACTAATCAGACATGGATCTTTCCTAGTTCTGTTGCTTGAATGGATGTTTTCCTACGTAGGCTAGTAAAACATGCCCTTCAAAGCATCAGAACATGTGATCACATTCCAATTTTTTTGTATCTATCTTGTAAAGATAGTAATAAACTTTGATTTTTGTACACCCATAAATTATACGCAGCACAGGTTACCCTTAAATAATGAACTGACCGACTAATCAGACATGGATCTTTCCAAGTTCTGTTGCTTGAACGGATGTTTTCCTACGTAGGCTAGTAAAACATGCCCTTCAAAGCATCAGAACATGTGATCACATTTCAATTTTTTTGTATCTATCTTGTAAAGATAGTAATATATCATATGTTGAACACTATGTTCGAAAGATTTTAATTCAGATTTTTTCAACTTTCACTCAGTTTGTTTTCTAAACTTTGATTAAGAACCTTGTTGTTTGTACACCCATAAAATATACGCAGCACAGGTTACCCTTAAATAATGAACTGACCGTCTAATCAGACATGGATCTTCCCAAGTTCTGTTGCTTGAATGGATGTTTTCCTACGTAGGCTAGTAAAACATGCCCTTCAAAGCATCAGAACATGTGATCACATTCCAATTTTTTTGTATCTATCTTGTAAAGATAGTAACATATCATATGTTGAACACTATGTTGGAAAGATTTTAATTCAGATTTTCTAACTTTTATTCAGTTTGTTTTTTAAACTTTGATTAAGAACTTTGATTTTTGTACACCCATAAATTATACGCAGCACAGGTTACCCTTAAATAATGAACTGACCGACTAATCAGACATGGATCTTTCCTAGTTCTGTTGCTTGAATGGATGTTTTCCTACGTAGGCTAGTAAAACATGCCCTTCAAAGCATCAGAACATGTGATCACATTCCAATTTTTTTGAAATCTATCTAGTAAAGATAGTAATAAACTTTGATTTTTGTACACCCATAAATTATACGCAGCACAGGTTACCCTTAAATAATGAACTGACCGACTAATCAGACATGGATCTTTCCAAGTTTTGTTGCTTGAATGGATGTTTTCCTACGTAGGCTAGTAAAACATGCCCTTCAAAGCATCAGAACATGTGACCACATTCCAATTTTTTTGTATCTATCTTGTAAAGATAGTAATATATCATATGTTGAACACTATGTTGGAAAGATTTTAATTCAGATTTTCTAACTTTTATTCAGTTTGTTTTTTAAACTTTGATTAAGAACTTTGATTTTTGTACACCCATAAATTATACGCAGCACAGGTTACCCTTAAATAATGAACTGACCGACTAATCAGACATGGATCTTTCCTAGTTCTGTTGCTTGAATGGATGTTTTCCTACGTATGCTAGTAAAACATGCCCTTCAAAGCATCAGAACATGTGATCACATTCCAATATTTTTGTATCTATCTTGTAAAGATAGTAATATATCATATGTTGAACACTATGTTGGAAAGATTTTAATTCAGATTTTCTAACTTTTATTCAGTTTGTTTTTTAAATTTTGATTAAGAACTTTGATTTTTGTACACCCATAAATTATACGCAGCACAGGTTACCCTTGAATAATGAACTGACCGACTAATCAGACATGGATCTTTCCTAGTTCTGTTGCTTGAATGGATGTTTTCCTATGTAGGCTAGTAAAACATGCCCTTCAAAGCATCAGAACATGTGATCACATTCCAATTTTTTTGTATCTATCTTGTAAAGATAGTAATAAACTTTGATTTTTGTACACCCATAAATTATACGCAGCACAGGTTACCCTTAAATAATGAACTGACCGACTAATCAGACATGGATCTTTCCAAGTTCTGTTGCTTGAACGGATGTTTTCCTACGTAGGCTAGTAAAACATGCCCTTCAAAGCATCAGAACATGTGATCACATTTCAATTTTTTTGTATCTATCTTGTAAAGATAGTAATATATCATATGTTGAACACTATGTTGGAAAGATTTTAATTCAGATTTTTTCAACTTTCACTCAGTTTGTTTTCTAAACTTTGATTAAGAACCTTGTTGTTTGTACACCCATAAAATATACGCAGCACAGGTTACCCTTAAATAATGAACTGACCGTCTAATCAGACATGGATCTTCCCAAGTTCTGTTGCTTGAATGGATGTTTTCCTACGTAGGCTAGTAAAACATGCCCTTCAAAGCATCAGAACATGTGATCACATTCCAATTTTTTTGTATCTATCTTGTAAAGATAGTAATATATCATATGTTGAACACTATGTTGGAAAGATTTTAATTCAGATTTTCTAACTTTTATTCAGTTTGTTTTTTAAACTTTGATTAAGAAATTTGATTTTTGTACACCCATAAATTATACGCAGCACAGGTTACCCTTAAATAATGAACTGACCGACTAATCAGACATGGATCTTTCCTAGTTCTGTTGCTTGAATGGATGTTTTCCTACGTAGGCTAGTAAAACATGCCCTTCAAAGCATCAGAACATGTGATCACATTCCAATTTTTTTGAAATCTATCTTGTAAAGATAGTAATAAACTTTGATTTTTGTACACCCATAAATTATACGCAGCACAGGTTACCCTTAAATAATGAACTGACCGACTAATCAGACATGGATCTTTCCAAGTTTTGTTGCTTGAATGGATGTTTTCCTACGTAGGCTAGTAAAACATGCCCTTCAAAGCATCAGAACATGTGACCACATTCCAATTTTTTTGTATCTATCTTGTAAAGATAGTAATATATCATATGTTGAACACTATGTTGGAAAGATTTTAATTCAGATTTTCTAACTTTTATTCAGTTTGTTTTTTAAACTTTGATTAAGAACTTTGATTTTTGTACAACCATAAATTATACGCAGCACAGGTTACCCTTAAATAATGAACTGACCGACTAATCAGACATGGATCTTTCCTAGTTCTGTTGCTTGAATGGATGTTTTCCTACGTAGGCTAGTAAAACATGCCCTTCAAAGCATCAGAACATGTGATCACATTCCAATATTTTTGTATCTATCTTGTAAAGATAGTAATATATCATATGTTGAACACTATGTTGGAAAGATTTTAATTCAGATTTTCTAACTTTTATTCAGTTTGTTTTTTAAATTTTGATTAAGAACTTTGATTTTTGTACACCCATAAATTATACGCAGCACAGTTTACCCTTAAATAATGAACTGACCGACTAATCAGACATGGATCTTTCCAAGTTCTGTTGCTTGAACGGATGTTTTCCTACGTAGGCTAGTAAAACATGCCCTTCAAAGCATCAGAACATGTGATCACATTTCAATTTTTTTGTATCTATCTTGTAAAGATAGTAATATATCATATGTTGAACACTATGTTGGAAAGATTTTAATTCAGATTTTTTCAACTTTCACTCAGTTTGTTTTCTAAACTTTGATTAAGAACCTTGTTGTTTGTACACCCATAAAATATACGCAGCACAGGTTACCCTTAAATAATGAACTGACCGACTAATCAGACATGGATCTTTCCTAGTTCTGTTGCTTGAATGGATGTTTTCCTACGTAGGCTAGTAAAACATGCCCTTCAAAGCATCAGAACATGTGATCACATTCCAGTTTTTTTGAAATCTATCTTGTAAAGATAGTAATATATCATATGTTGAACACTATGTTGGAATGATTTTAATTCAGATTTTCTAACTTTTATTCAGTTTGTTTTTTAAATTTTGATTAAGAACTTTGATTTTTGTACACCCATAAATTATACGCAGCACAGGTTACCCTTGAATAATGAACTGACCGACTAATCAGACATGGATCTTTCCTAGTTCTGTTGCTTGAATGGATGTTTTCCTATGTAGGCTAGTAAAACATGCCCTTCAAAGCATCAGAACATGTGATCACATTCCAATTTTTTTGTATCTATCTTGTAAAGATAGTAATAAACTTTGATTTTTGTACACCCATAAATTATACGCAGCACAGGTTACCCTTAAATAATGAACTGACCGACTAATCAGACATGGATCTTTCCAAGTTCTGTTGCTTGAACGGATGTTTTCCTACGTAGGCTAGTAAAACATGCCCTTCAAAGCATCAGAACATGTGATCACATTTCAATTTTTTTGTATCTATCTTGTAAAGATAGTAATATATCATATGTTGAACACTATGTTGGAAAGATTTTAATTCAGATTTTTTCAACTTTCACTCAGTTTGTTTTCTAAACTTTGATTAAGAACCTTGTTGTTTGTACACCCATAAAATATACGCAGCACAGGTTACCCTTAAATAATGAACTGACCGTCTAATCAGACATGGATCTTCCCAAGTTCTGTTGCTTGAATGGATGTTTTCCTACGTAGGCTAGTAAAACATGCCCTTCAAAGCATCAGAACATGTGATCACATTCCAATTTTTTTGTATCTATCTTGTAAAGATAGTAATATATCATATGTTGAACACTATGTTGGAAAGATTTTAATTCAGATTTTCTAACTTTTATTCAGTTTGTTTTTTAAACTTTGATTAAGAAATTTGATTTTTGTACACCCATAAATTATACGCAGCACAGGTTACCCTTAAATAATGAACTGACCGACTAATCAGACATGGATCTTTCCTAGTTCTGTTGCTTGAATGGATGTTTTCCTACGTAGGCTAGTAAAACATGCCCTTCAAAGCATCAGAACATGTGATCACATTCCAATTTTTTTGAAATCTATCTTGTAAAGATAGTAATAAACTTTGATTTTTGTACACCCATAAATTATACGCAGCACAGGTTACCCTTAAATAATGAACTGACCGACTAATCAGACATGGATCTTTCCAAGTTTTGTTGCTTGAATGGATGTTTTCCTACGTAGGCTAGTAAAACATGCCCTTCAAAGCATCAGAACATGTGACCACATTCCAATTTTTTTGTATCTATCTTGTAAAGATAGTAATATATCATATGTTGAACACTATGTTGGAAAGATTTTAATTCAGATTTTCTAACTTTTATTCAGTTTGTTTTTTAAACTTTGATTAAGAACTTTGATTTTTGTACAACCATAAATTATACGCAGCACAGGTTACCCTTAAATAATGAACTGACCGACTAATCAGACATGGATCTTTCCTAGTTCTGTTGCTTGAATGGATGTTTTCCTACGTAGGCTAGTAAAACATGCCCTTCAAAGCATCAGAACATGTGATCACATTCCAATATTTTTGTATCTATCTTGTAAAGATAGTAATATATCATATGTTGAACACTATGTTGGAAAGATTTTAATTCAGATTTTCTAACTTTTATTCAGTTTGTTTTTTAAATTTTGATTAAGAACTTTGATTTTTGTACACCCATAAATTATACGCAGCACAGTTTACCCTTAAATAATGAACTGACCGACTAATCAGACATGGATCTTTCCAAGTTCTGTTGCTTGAACGGATGTTTTCCTACGTAGGCTAGTAAAACATGCCCTTCAAAGCATCAGAACATGTGATCACATTTCAATTTTTTTGTATCTATCTTGTAAAGATAGTAATATATCATATGTTGAACACTATGTTGGAAAGATTTTAATTCAGATTTTTTCAACTTTCACTCAGTTTGTTTTCTAAACTTTGATTAAGAACCTTGTTGTTTGTACACCCATAAAATATACGCAGCACAGGTTACCCTTAAATAATGAACTGACCGACTAATCAGACATGGATCTTTCCTAGTTCTGTTGCTTGAATGGATGTTTTCCTACGTAGGCTAGTAAAACATGCCCTTCAAAGCATCAGAACATGTGATCACATTCCAGTTTTTTTGAAATCTATCTTGTAAAGATAGTAATATATCATATGTTGAACACTATGTTGGAATGATTTTAATTCAGATTTTCTAACTTTTATTCAGTTTGTTTTTTAAATTTTGATTAAGAACTTTGATTTTTGTACACCCATAAATTATACGCAGCACAGGTTACCCTTGAATAATGAACTGACCGACTAATCAGACATGGATCTTTCCTAGTTCTGTTGCTTGAATGGATGTTTTCCTACGTAGGCTAGTAAAACATGCCCTTCAAAGCATCAGAACATGTGATCACATTCCAATTTTTTTGTATCTATCTTGTAAAGATAGTAATAAACTTTGATTTTTGTACACCCAGAAATTATACGCAGCACAGGTTACCCTTAAATAATGAACTGACCGACTAATCAGACATGGATCTTTCCAAGTTCTGTTGCTTGAACGGATGTTTTCCTACGTAGGCTAGTAAAACATGCCCTTCAAAGCATCAGAACATGTGATCACATTTCAATTTTTTTGTATCTATCTTGTAAAGATAGTAATATATCATATGTTGAACACTATGTTGGAAAGATTTTAATTCAGATTTTTTCAACTTTCACTCAGTTTGTTTTCTAAACTTTGATTAAGAACCTTGTTGTTTGTACACCCATAAAATATACGCAGCACAGGTTACCCTTAAATAATGAACTGACCGTCTAATCAGACATGGATCTTCCCAAGTTCTGTTGCTTGAATGGATGTTTTCCTACGTAGGCTAGTAAAACATGCCCTTCAAAGCATCAGAACATGTGACCACATTCCAATTTTTTTGTATCTATCTTGTAAAGATAGTAATATATCATATGTTGAACACTATGTTGGAAAGATTTTAATTCAGATTTTCTAACTTTTATTCAGTTTGTTTTTTAAACTTTGATTAAGAACTTTGATTTTTGTACACCCATAAATTATACGCAGCACAGGTTACCCTTAAATAATGAACTGACCGACTAATCAGACATGGATCTTCCCAAGTTCTGTTGCTTGAATGGATGTTTTCCTACGTAGGCTAGTAAAACATGCCCTTCAAAGCATCAGAACATGTGATCACATTCCAATTTTTTTGTATCTATCTTGTAAAGATAGTAATATATCTAATGTTGAACACTATGTTGGAAAGATTTTAATTCAGACTTTCTAACTTTTATTCAGTTTGTTTTTTAAACTTTGATTAAGAACTTTGATTTTCGTACACCCATAAATTATACGCAGCACAGGTTACCCTTAATTAATGAACTGACCGACTAATCAGACATGGATCTTTCCAAGTTCTGTTGCTTGAACGGATGTTTTCCTACGTAGGCTAGTAAAACATGCCCTTCAAAGCATCAGAACATGTGACCACATTCCAATTTTTTTGTATCTATCTTGTAAAGATAGTAATATATCATATGTTGAACACTATGTTGGAAAGATTTTAATTCAGATTTTTTCAACTTTCACTCAGTTTGTTCTCTAAACTTTGATTAAGAACCTTGAGTTTTGTACACCCATAAATTATACGCAGCACAGGTTACCCTTAAATAATGAACTGACCGACTAATCAGACATGGATCTTTCCAAGTTCTGTTGCTTGAATGGATGTTTTCCTACGTAGGCTAGTAAAACATGCCCTTCAAAGCATCAGAACATGTGACCACATTCCAATTTTTTTGTATCTATCTTGTAAAGATAGTAATATATCATATGTTGAACACTATGTTGGAAAGATTTTAATTCAGATTTTCTAACTTTTATTCAGTTTGTTTTTTAAACTTTGATTAAGAACTTTGATTTTTGTACACCCATAAATTATACGCAGCACAGGTTACCCTTAAATAATGAACTGACCGTCTAATCAGACATGGATCTTCCCAAGTTCTGTTGCTTGAACGGATGTTTTCCTACGTAGGCTAGTAAAACATGCCCTTCAAAGCATCAGAACATGTGATCACATTTCAATTTTTTTGTATCTATCTTGTAAAGATAGTAATATATCATATGTTGAACACTATGTTCGAAAGATTTTAATTCAGATTTTTTCAACTTTCACTCAGTTTGTTTTCTAAACTTTGATTAAGAACCTTGTTGTTTGTACACCCATAAAATATACGCAGCACAGGTTACCCTTAAATAATGAACTGACCGTCTAATCAGACATGGATCTTCCCAAGTTCTGTTGCTTGAATGGATGTTTTCCTACGTAGGCTAGTAAAACATGCCCTTCAAAGCATCAGAACATGTGACCACATTCCAATTTTTTTGTATCTATCTTGTAAAGATAGTAATATATCATATGTTGAACACTATGTTGGAAAGATTTTAATTCAGATTTTCTAACTTTTATTCAGTTTGTTTTTTAAACTTTGATTAAGAACTTTGATTTTTGTACACCCATAAATTATACGCAGCACAGGTTACCCTTAAATAATGAACTGACCGACTAATCAGACATGGATCTTTCCTAGTTCTGTTGCTTGAATGGATGTTTTCCTACGTAGGCTAGTAAAACATGCCCTTCAAAGCATCAGAACATGTGATCACATTCCAATATTTTTGTATCTATCTTGTAAAGATAGTAATATATCATATGTTGAACACTATGTTGGAAAGATTTTAATTCAGATTTTCTAACTTTTATTCAGTTTGTTTTTTAAATTTTGATTAAGAACTTTGATTTTTGTACACCCATAAATTATACGCAGCACAGGTTACCCTTGAATAATGAACTGACCGACTAATCAGACATGGATCTTTCCTAGTTCTGTTGCTTGAATGGATGTTTTCCTATGTAGGCTAGTAAAACATGCCCTTCAAAGCATCAGAACATGTGATCACATTCCAATTTTTTTGTATCTATCTTGTAAAGATAGTAATAAACTTTGATTTTTGTACACCCATAAATTATACGCAGCACAGGTTACCCTTAAATAATGAACTGACCGACTAATCAGACATGGATCTTTCCAAGTTCTGTTGCTTGAACGGATGTTTTCCTACGTAGGCTAGTAAAACATGCCCTTCAAAGCATCAGAACATGTGATCACATTTCAATTTTTTTGTATCTATCTTGTAAAGATAGTAATATATCATATGTTGAACACTATGTTGGAAAGATTTTAATTCAGATTTTTTCAACTTTCACTCAGTTTGTTTTCTAAACTTTGATTAAGAACCTTGTTGTTTGTACAACCATAAAATATACGCAGCACAGGTTACCCTTAAATAATGAACTGACCGTCTAATCAGACATGGATCTTCCCAAGTTCTGTTGCTTGAATGGATGTTTTCCTACGTAGGCTAGTAAAACATGCCCTTCAAAGCATCAGAACATGTGATCACATTCCAATTTTTTTGTATCTATCTTGTAAAGATAGTAATATATCATATGTTGAACACTATGTTGGAAAGATTTTAATTCAGATTTTCTAACTTTTATTCAGTTTGTTTTTTAAACTTTGATTAAGAACTTTGATTTTTGTACACCCATAAATTATACGCAGCACAGGTTACCCTTAAATAATGAACTGACCGACTAATCAGACATGGATCTTTCCTAGTTCTGTTGCTTGAATGGATGTTTTCCTACGTAGGCTAGTAAAACATGCCCTTCAAAGCATCAGAACATGTGACCACATTCCAATTTTTTTGTATCTATCTTGTAAAGATAGTAATATATCATATGTTGAACACTATGTTGGAAAGATTTTAATTCAGATTTTCTAACTTTTATTCAGTTTGTTTTTTAAACTTTGATTAAGAACTTTGATTTTTGTACACCCATAAATTATACGCAGCACAGGTTACCCTTAAATAATGAACTGACCGACTAATCAGACATGGATCTTTCCTAGTTCTGTTGCTTGAATGGATGTTTTCCTACGTAGGCTAGTAAAACATGCCCTTCAAAGCATCAGAACATGTGATCACATTCCAATATTTTTGTATCTATCTTGTAAAGATAGTAATATATCATATGTTGAACACTATGTTGGAAAGATTTTAATTCAGATTTTCTAACTTTTATTCAGTTTGTTTTTTAAATTTTGATTAAGAACTTTGATTTTTGTACACCCATAAATTATACGCAGCACAGGTTACCCTTGAATAATGAACTGACCGACTAATCAGACATGGATCTTTCCTAGTTCTGTTGCTTGAATGGATGTTTTCCTATGTAGGCTAGTAAAACATGCCCTTCAAAGCATCAGAACATGTGATCACATTCCAATTTTTTTGTATCTATCTTGTAAAGATAGTAATAAACTTTGATTTTTGTACACCCATAAATTATACGCAGCACAGGTTACCCTTAAATAATGAACTGACCGACTAATCAGACTTGGATCTTTCCAAGTTCTGTTGCTTGAACGGATGTTTTCCTACGTAGGCTAGTAAAACATGCCCTTCAAAGCATCAGAACATGTGATCACATTTCAATTTTTTTGTATCTATCTTGTAAAGATAGTAATATATCATATGTTAAACACTATGTTGGAAAGATTTTAATTCAGATTTTTTCAACTTTCACTCAGTTTGTTTTCTAAACTTTGATTAAGAACCTTGTTGTTTGTACACCCATAAAATATACGCAGCACAGGTTACCCTTAAATAATGAACTGACCGTCTAATCAGACATGGATCTTCCCAAGTTCTGTTGCTTGAATGGATGTTTTCCTACGTAGGCTAGTAAAACATGCCCTTCAAAGCATCAGAACATGTGATCACATTCCAATTTTTTTGTATCTATCTTGTAAAGATAGTAATATATCATATGTTGAACACTATGTTGGAAAGATTTTAATTCAGATTTTCTAACTTTTATTCAGTTTGTTTTTTAAACTTTGATTAAGAACTTTGATTTTTGTACACCCATAAATTATACGCAGCACAGGTTACCCTTAAATAATGAACTGACCGACTAATCAGACATGGATCTTTCCTAGTTCTGTTGCTTGAATGGATGTTTTCCTACGTAGGCTAGTAAAACATGCCCTTCAAAGCATCAGAACATGTGATCACATTCCAATATTTTTGTATCTATCTTGTAAAGATAGTAATATATCATATGTTGAACACTATGTTGGAAAGATTTTAATTCAGATTTTCTAACTTTTATTCAGTTTGTTTTTTAAATTTTGATTAAGAACTTTGATTTTTGTACACCCATAAATTATACGCAGCACAGGTTACCCTTGAATAATGAACTGACCGACTAATCAGACATGGATCTTTCCTAGTTCTGTTGCTTGAATGGATGTTTTCCTATGTAGGCTAGTAAAACATGCCCTTCAAAGCATCAGAACATGTGATCACATTCCAATTTTTTTGTATCTATCTTGTAAAGATAGTAATAAACTTTGATTTTTGTACACCCATAAATTATACGCAGCACAGGTTACCCTTAAATAATGAACTGACCGACTAATCAGACATGGATCTTTCCAAGTTCTGTTGCTTGAACGGATGTTTTCCTACGTAGGCTAGTAAAACATGCCCTTCAAAGCATCAGAACATGTGATCACATTTCAATTTTTTTGTATCTATCTTGTAAAGATAGTAATATATCATATGTTAAACACTATGTTGGAAAGATTTTAATTCAGATTTTTTCAACTTTCACTCAGTTTGTTTTCTAAACTTTGATTAAGAACCTTGTTGTTTGTACACCCATAAAATATACGCAGCACAGGTTACCCTTAAATAATGAACTGACCGTCTAATCAGACATGGATCTTCCCAAGTTCTGTTGCTTGAATGGATGTTTTCCTACGTAGGCTAGTAAAACATGCCCTTCAAAGCATCAGAACATGTGATCACATTCCAATTTTTTTGTATCTATCTTGTAAAGATAGTAATATATCATATGTTGAACACTATGTTGGAAAGATTTTAATTCAGATTTTCTAACTTTTATTCAGTTTGTTTTTTAAACTTTGATTAAGAACTTTGATTTTTGTACACCCATAAATTATACGCAGCACAGGTTACCCTTAAATAATGAACTGACCGACTAATCAGACATGGATCTTTCCTAGTTCTGTTGCTTGAATGGATGTTTTCCTATGTAGGCTAGTAAAACATGCCCTTCAAAGCATCAGAACATGTGATCACATTCCAATTTTTTTGAAATCTATCTTGTAAAGATAGTAATAAACTTTGATTTTTGTACACCCATAAATTATACGCAGCACAGGTTACCCTTAAATAATGAACTGACCGACTAATCAGACATGGATCTTTCCAAGTTTTGTTGCTTGAATGGATGTTTTCCTACGTAGGCTAGTAAAACATGCTCTTCAAAGCATCAGAACATGTGACCACATTCCAATTTTTTTGTATCTATCTTGTAAAGATAGTAATATATCATATGTTAAACACTATGTTGGAAAGATTTTAATTCAGATTTTTTCAACTTTCACTCAGTTTGTTTTCTAAACTTTGATTAAGAACCTTGTTGTTTGTACACCCATAAAATATACGCAGCACAGGTTACCCTTAAATAATGAACTGACCGTCTAATCAGACATGGATCTTCCCAAGTTCTGTTGCTTGAATGGATGTTTTCCTACGTAGGCTAGTAAAACATGCCCTTCAAAGCATCAGAACATGTGATCACATTCCAATTTTTTTGTATCTATCTTGTAAAGATAGTAATATATCATATGTTGAACACTATGTTGGAAAGATTTTAATTCAGATTTTCTAACTTTTATTCAGTTTGTTTTTTAAACTTTGATTAAGAACTTTGATTTTTGTACACCCATAAATTATACGCAGCACAGGTTACCCTTAAATAATGAACTGACCGACTAATCAGACATGGATCTTTCCTAGTTCTGTTGCTTGAATGGATGTTTTCCTACGTAGGCTAGTAAAACATGCCCTTCAAAGCATCAGAACATGTGATCACATTCCAATTTTTTTGAAATCTATCTTGTAAAGATAGTAAT
Source organism: Auanema rhodensis (assembly GCA_964057225.1). NCBI lineage: Eukaryota > Metazoa > Nematoda > Chromadorea > Rhabditida > Rhabditidae > Auanema > Auanema rhodense. The sequence continues at coordinate 2,880,392 of OZ059895.1, forward strand.
ATATCATATGTTGAACACTATGTTGGAAAGATTTTAATTCAGATTTTCTAACTTTTATTCAGTTTGTTTTTTAAATTTTGATTAAGAACTTTGATTTTTGTACACCCATAAATTATACGCAGCACAGGTTACCCTTGAATAATGAACTGACCGACTAATCAGACATGGATCTTTCCTAGTTCTGTTGCTTGAATGGATGTTTTCCTATGTAGGCTAGTAAAACATGCCCTTCAAAGCATCAGAACATGTGATCACATTCCAATTTTTTTGTATCTATCTTGTAAAGATAGTAATAAACTTTGATTTTTGTACACCCATAAATTATACGCAGCACAGGTTACCCTTAAATAATGAACTGACCGACTAATCAGACATGGATCTTTCCAAGTTCTGTTGCTTGAACGGATGTTTTCCTACGTAGGCTAGTAAAACATGCCCTTCAAAGCATCAGAACATGTGATCACATTTCAATTTTTTTGTATCTATCTTGTAAAGATAGTAATATATCATATGTTAAACACTATGTTGGAAAGATTTTAATTCAGATTTTTTCAACTTTCACTCAGTTTGTTTTCTAAACTTTGATTAAGAACCTTGTTGTTTGTACACCCATAAAATATACGCAGCACAGGTTACCCTTAAATAATGAACTGACCGTCTAATCAGACATGGATCTTCCCAAGTTCTGTTGCTTGAATGGATGTTTTCCTACGTAGGCTAGTAAAACATGCCCTTCAAAGCATCAGAACATGTGATCACATTCCAATTTTTTTGTATCTATCTTGTAAAGATAGTAATATATCATATGTTGAACACTATGTTGGAAAGATTTTAATTCAGATTTTCTAACTTTTATTCAGTTTGTTTTTTAAACTTTGATTAAGAACTTTGATTTTTGTACACCCATAAATTATACGCAGCACAGGTTACCCTTAAATAATGAACTGACCGACTAATCAGACATGGATCTTTCCTAGTTCTGTTGCTTGAATGGATGTTTTCCTACGTAGGCTAGTAAAACATGCCCTTCAAAGCATCAGAACATGTGATCACATTCCAATTTTTTTGAAATCTATCTTGTAAAGATAGTAATAAACTTTGATTTTTGTACACCCATAAATTATACGCAGCACAGGTTACCCTTAAATAATGAACTGACCGACTAATCAGACATGGATCTTTCCAAGTTTTGTTGCTTGAATGGATGTTCTCCTACGTAGGCTAGTAAAACATGCTCTTCAAAGCATCAGAACATGTGACCACATTCCAATTTTTTTGTATCTATCTTGTAAAGATAGTAATATATCATATGTTGAACACTATGTTGGAAAGATTTTAATTCAGATTTTCTAACTTTTATTCAGTTTGTTTTTTAAACTTTGATAAGAACTTTGATTTTTGTACACCCATAAATTATACGCAGCACAGGTTACCCTTAAATAATGAACTGACCGACTAATCAGACATGGATCTTTCCTAGTTCTGTTGCTTGAATGGATGTTTTCCTACGTAGGCTAGTAAAAGATGCCCTTCAAAGCATCAGAACATGTGATCACATTCCAATATTTTTGTATCTATCTTGTAAAGATAGTAATATATCATATGTTGAACACTATGTTGGAAAGATTTTAATTCAGATTTTCTAACTTTTATTCAGTTTGTTTTTTAAATTTTGATTCAGAACTTTGATTTTTGTACACCCATAAATTATACGCAGCACAGGTTACCCTTGAATAATGAACTGACCGACTAATCAGACATGGATCTTTCCTAGTTCTGTTGCTTGAATGGATGTTTTCCTACGTAGGCTAGTAAAACATGCCCTTCAAAGCATCAGAACATGTGATCACATTCCAATTTTTTTGTATCTATCTTGTAAAGATAGTAATAAACTTTGATTTTTGTACACCCATAAATTATACGCAGCACAGGTTATCCTTAAATAATGAACTGACCGACTAATCAGACATGGATCTTTCCAAGTTCTGTTGCTTGAACGGATGTTTTCCTACGTAGGCTAGTAAAACATGCCCTTCAAAGCATCAGAACATGTGATCACATTCCAATATTTTTGTATCTATCTTGTAAAGATAGTAATATATCATATGTTGAACACTATGTTGGAAAGATTTTAATTCAGATTTTCTAACTTTTATTCAGTTTGTTTTTTAAACTTTGATTAAGAACTTTGATTTTTGTACACCCATAAATTATACGCAGCACAGGTTACCCTTAAATAATGAACTGACCGACTAATCAGACATGGATCTTTCCTAGTTCTGTTGCTTGAATGGATGTTTTCCTACGTAGGCTAGTAAAACATGCCCTTCAAAGCATCAGAACATGTGATCACATTCCAGTTTTTTTGAAATCTATCTTGTAAAGATAGTAATAAACTTTGATTTTTGTACACCCATAAATTATACGCAGCACAGGTTACCCTTAAATAATGAACTGACCGACTAATCAGACATGGATCTTTCCAAGTTTTGTTGCTTGAATGGATGTTTTCCTACGTAGGCTAGTAAAACATGCCCTTCAAAGCATCAGAACATGTGACCACATTCCAATTTTTTTGTATCTATCTTGTAAAGATAGTAATATATCATATGTTGAACACTATGTTGGAAAGATTTTAATTCAGATTTTCTAACTTTTATTCAGTTTGTTTTTTAAACTTTGATAAGAACTTTGATTTTTGTACACCCATAAATTATACGCAGCACAGGTTACCCTTAAATAATGAACTGACCGACTAATCAGACATGGATCTTTCCTAGTTCTGTTGCTTGAATGGATGTTTTCCTACGTAGGCTAGTAAAAGATGCCCTTCAAAGCATCAGAACATGTGATCACATTCCAATATTTTTGTATCTATCTTGTAAAGATAGTAATATATCATATGTTGAACACTATGTTGGAAAGATTTTAATTCAGATTTTCTAACTTTTATTCAGTTTGTTTTTTAAATTTTGATTCAGAACTTTGATTTTTGTACACCCATAAATTATACGCAGCACAGGTTACCCTTGAATAATGAACTGACCGACTAATCAGACATGGATCTTTCCTAGTTCTGTTGCTTGAATGGATGTTTTCCTACGTAGGCTAGTAAAACATGCCCTTCAAAGCATCAGAACATGTGATCACATTCCAATTTTTTTGTATCTATCTTGTAAAGATAGTAATAAACTTTGATTTTTGTACACCCATAAATTATACGCAGCACAGGTTACCCTTAAATAATGAACTGACCGACTAATCAGACATGGATCTTTCCAAGTTCTGTTGCTTGAACGGATGTTTTCCTACGTAGGCTAGTAAAACATGCCCTTCAAAGCATCAGAACATGTGATCACATTTCAATTTTTTTGTATCTATCTTGTAAAGATAGTAATATATCATATGTTGAACACTATGTTGGAAAGATTTTAATTCAGATTTTTTCAACTTTCACTCAGTTTGTTTTCTAAACTTTGATTAAGAACCTTGTTGTTTGTACACCCATAAAATATACGCAGCACAGGTTACCCTTAAATAATGAACTGACCGACTAATCAGACATGGATCTTTCCTAGTTCTGTTGCTTGAATGGATGTTTTCCTACGTAGGCTAGTAAAACATGCCCTTCAAAGCATCAGAACATGTGATCACATTCCAATTTTTTTGTATCTATCTTGTAAAGATAGTAATATATCATATGTTGAACACTATGTTGGAAAGATTTTAATTCAGATTTTCTAACTTTTATTCAGTTTGTTTTTTAAACTTTGATTAAGAACTTTGATTTTTGTACACCCATAAATTATACGCAGCACAGGTTACCCTTAAATAATGAACTGACCGACTAATCAGACATGGATCTTTCCTAGTTCTGTTGCTTGAATGGATGTTTTCCTACGTAGGCTAGTAAAACATGCCCTTCAAAGCATCAGAACATGTGATCACATTCCAAATTTTTCGAAATCTATCTTGTAAAGATAGTAATAAACTTTGATTTTTGTACACCCATAAATTATACGCAGCACAGGTTACCTATAAATAATGAACTGACCGACTAATCAGACATGGATCTTTCCAAGTTTTGTTGCTTGAATGGATGTTTTCCTACGTAGGCTAGTAAAACATGCCCTTCAAAGCATCAGAACATGTGACCACATTCCAATTTTTTTGTATCTATCTTGTAAAGATAGTAATATATCATATGTTGAACACTATGTTGGAAAGATTTTAATTCAGATTTTCTAACTTTTATTCAGTTTGTTTTTTAAACTTTGATTAAGAACTTTGATTTTTGTACACCCATAAATTGTACGCAGCACAGGTTACCCTTAAATAATGAACTGACCGACTAATCAGACATGGATCTTTCCTAGTTCTGTTGCTTGAATGGATGTTTTCCTACGTAGGCTAGTAAAACATGCCCTTCAAAGCATCAGAACATGTGATCACATTCCAATATTTTTGTATCTATTTTGTAAAGATAGTAATATATCATATGTTGAACACTATGTTGGAAAGATTTTAATTCAGATTTTCTAACTTTTATTCAGTTTGTTTTTTAAATTTTGATTAAGAACTTTGATTTTTGTACACCCATAAATTATACGCAGCACAGGTTACCCTTAAATAATGAACTGACCGACTAATCAGACATGGATCTTTCCAAGTTCTGTTGCTTGAACGGATGTTTTCCTACGTAGGCTAGTAAAACATGCACTTCAAAGCATCAGAACATGTGATCACATTTCAATTTTTTTGTATCTATCTTGTAAAGATAGTAATATATCATATGTTGAACACTATGTTGGAAAGATTTTAATTCAGATTTTCTAACTTTTATTCAGTTTGTTTTTTAAATTTTGATTAAGAACTTTGATTTTTGTACACCCATAAATTATACGCAGCACAGGTTACCCTTAAATAATGAACTGACCGACTAATCAGACATGGATCTTTCCAAGTTCTGTTGCTTGAACGGATGTTTTCCTACGTAGGCTAGTAAAACATGCACTTCAAAGCATCAGAACATGTGATCACATTCCAATTTTTTTGAAATCTATCTTGTAAAGATAGTAATAAACTTTGATTTTTGTACACCCATAAATTATACGCAGCACAGGTTACCCTTAAATAATGAACTGACCGACTAATCAGACATGGATCTTTCCAAGTTCTGTTGCTTGAACGGATGTTTTCCTACGTAGGCTAGTAAAACATGCCCTTCAAAGCATCAGAACATGTGATCACATTTCAATTTTTTTGTATCTATCTTGTAAAGATAGTAATATATCATATGTTGAACACTATGTTGGAAAGATTTTAATTCAGATTTTCTAACTTTTATTCAGTTTGTTTTTTAAACTTTGATTAAGAACTTTGATTTTTGTACACCCATAAATTGTACGCAGCACAGGTTACCCTTAAATAATAAACTGACCGACTAATCAGACATGGATCTTTCCTAGTTCTGTTGCTTGAATGGATGTTTTCCTACGTAGGCTAGTAAAACATGCCCTTCAAAGCATCAGAACATGTGATCACATTCCAATATTTTTGTATCTATCTTGTAAAGATAGTAATATATCATATGTTGAACACTATGTTGGAAAGATTTTAATTCAGATTTTCTAACTTTTATTCAGTTTGTTTTTTAAACTTTGATTAAGAACTTTGATTTTTGTACACCCATAAATTATACGCAGCACAGGTTACCCTTAAATAATGAACTGACCGACTAATCAGACATGGATCTTTCCTAGTTCTGTTGCTTGAATGGATGTTTTCCTACGTAGGCTAGTAAAACATGCCCTTCAAAGCATCAGAACATGTGATCACATTCCAATTTTTTTGAAATCTATCTTGTAAAGATAGTAATAAACTTTGATTTTTGTACACCCATAAATTATACGCAGCACAGGTTACCCTTAAATAATGAACTGACCGACTAATCAGACATGGATCTTTCCAAGTTTTGTTGCTTGAATGGATGTTTTCCTACGTAGGCTAGTAAAACATGCCCTTCAAAGCATCAGAACATGTGACCACATTCCAATTTTTTTGTATCTATCTTGTAAAGATAGTAATATATCATATGTTGAACACTATGTTGGAAAGATTTTAATTCAGATTTTCTAACTTTTATTCAGTTTGTTTTTTAAACTTTGATAAGAACTTTGATTTTTGTACACCCATAAATTATACGCAGCACAGGTTACCCTTAAATAATGAACTGACCGACTAATCAGACATGGATCTTTCCTAGTTCTGTTGCTTGAATGGATGTTTTCCTACGTAGGCTAGTAAAAGATGCCCTTCAAAGCATCAGAACATGTGATCACATTCCAATATTTTTGTATCTATCTTGTAAAGATAGTAATATATCATATGTTGAACACTATGTTGGAAAGATTTTAATTCAGATTTTCTAACTTTTATTCAGTTTGTTTTTTAAACTTTGATAAGAACTTTGATTTTTGTACACCCATAAATTATACGCAGCACAGGTTACCCTTAAATAATGAACTGACCGACTAATCAGACATGGATCTTTCCTAGTTCTGTTGCTTGAATGGATGTTTTCCTACGTAGGCTAGTAAAAGATGCCCTTCAAAGCATCAGAACATGTGATCACATTCCAATATTTTTGTATCTATCTTGTAAAGATAGTAATATATCATATGTTGAACACTATGTTGGAAAGATTTTAATTCAGATTTTCTAACTTTTATTCAGTTTGTTTTTTAAATTTTGATTCAGAACTTTGATTTTTGTACACCCATAAATTATACGCAGCACAGGTTACCCTTGAATAATGAACTGACCGACTAATCAGACATGGATCTTTCCTAGTTCTGTTGCTTGAATGGATGTTTTCCTACGTAGGCTAGTAAAACATGCCCTTCAAAGCATCAGAACATGTGATCACATTCCAATTTTTTTGTATCTATCTTGTAAAGATAGTAATAAACTTTGATTTTTGTACACCCATAAATTATACGCAGCACAGGTTACCCTTAAATAATGAACTGACCGACTAATCAGACATGGATCTTTCCAAGTTCTGTTGCTTGAACGGATGTTTTCCTACGTAGGCTAGTAAAACATGCCCTTCAAAGCATCAGAACATGTGATCACATTTCAATTTTTTTGTATCTATCTTGTAAAGATAGTAATATATCATATGTTGAACACTATGTTGGAAAGATTTTAATTCAGATTTTTTCAACTTTCACTCAGTTTGTTTTCTAAACTTTGATTAAGAACCTTGTTGTTTGTACACCCATAAAATATACGCAGCACAGGTTACCCTTAAATAATGAACTGACCGACTAATCAGACATGGATCTTTCCTAGTTCTGTTGCTTGAATGGATGTTTTCCTACGTAGGCTAGTAAAACATGCCCTTCAAAGCATCAGAACATGTGATCACATTCCAATTTTTTTGTATCTATCTTGTAAAGATAGTAATATATCATATGTTGAACACTATGTTGGAAAGATTTTAATTCAGATTTTCTAACTTTTATTCAGTTTGTTTTTTAAACTTTGATTAAGAACTTTGATTTTTGTACACCCATAAATTATACGCAGCACAGGTTACCCTTAAATAATGAACTGACCGACTAATCAGACATGGATCTTTCCTAGTTCTGTTGCTTGAATGGATGTTTTCCTACGTAGGCTAGTAAAACATGCCCTTCAAAGCATCAGAACATGTGATCACATTCCAATTTTTTTGAAATCTATCTTGTAAAGATAGTAATAAACTTTGATTTTTGTACACCCATAAATTATACGCAGCACAGGTTACCTATAAATAATGAACTGACCGACTAATCAGACATGGATCTTTCCAAGTTTTGTTGCTTGAATGGATGTTTTCCTACGTAGGCTAGTAAAACATGCCCTTCAAAGCATCAGAACATGTGACCACATTCCAATTTTTTTGTATCTATCTTGTAAAGATAGTAATATATCATATGTTGAACACTATGTTGGAAAGATTTTAATTCAGATTTTCTAACTTTTATTCAGTTTGTTTTTTAAACTTTGATTAAGAACTTTGATTTTTGTACACCCATAAATTGTACGCAGCACAGGTTACCCTTAAATAATGAACTGACCGACTAATCAGACATGGATCTTTCCTAGTTCTGTTGCTTGAATGGATGTTTTCCTACGTAGGCTAGTAAAACATGCCCTTCAAAGCATCAGAACATGTGATCACATTTCAATTTTTTTGTATCTATCTTGTAAAGATAGTAATATATCATATGTTGAACACTATGTTGGAAAGATTTTAATTCAGATTTTCTAACTTTTATTCAGTTTGTTTTTTAAATTTTGATTAAGAACTTTGATTTTTGTACACCCATAAATTATACGCAGCACAGGTTACCCTTAAATAATGAACTGACCGACTAATCAGACATGGATCTTTCCAAGTTCTGTTGCTTGAACGGATGTTTTCCTACGTAGGCTAGTAAAACATGCACTTCAAAGCATCAGAACATGTGATCACATTCCAATTTTTTTGAAATCTATCTTGTAAAGATAGTAATAAACTTTGATTTTTGTACACCCATAAATTATACGCAGCACAGGTTACCCTTAAATAATGAACTGACCGACTAATCAGACATGGATCTTTCCAAGTTCTGTTGCTTGAACGGATGTTTTCCTACGTAGGCTAGTAAAACATGCCCTTCAAAGCATCAGAACATGTGATCACATTTCAATTTTTTTGTATCTATCTTGTAAAGATAGTAATATATCATATGTTGAACACTATGTTGGAAAGATTTTAATTCAGATTTTCTAACTTTTATTCAGTTTGTTTTTTAAACTTTGATTAAGAACTTTGATTTTTGTACACCCATAAATTGTACGCAGCACAGGTTACCCTTAAATAATAAACTGACCGACTAATCAGACATGGATCTTTCCTAGTTCTGTTGCTTGAATGGATGTTTTCCTACGTAGGCTAGTAAAACATGCCCTTCAAAGCATCAGAACATGTGATCACATTCCAATATTTTTGTATCTATCTTGTAAAGATAGTAATATATCATATGTTGAACACTATGTTGGAAAGATTTTAATTCAGATTTTCTAACTTTTATTCAGTTTGTTTTTTAAACTTTGATTAAGAACTTTGATTTTTGTACACCCATAAATTATACGCAGCACAGGTTACCCTTAAATAATGAACTGACCGACTAATCAGACATGGATCTTTCCTAGTTCTGTTGCTTGAATGGATGTTTTCCTACGTAGGCTAGTAAAACATGCCCTTCAAAGCATCAGAACATGTGATCACATTCCAATTTTTTTGAAATCTATCTTGTAAAGATAGTAATAAACTTTGATTTTTGTACACCCATAAATTATACGCAGCACAGGTTACCCTTAAATAATGAACTGACCGACTAATCAGACATGGATCTTTCCAAGTTTTGTTGCTTGAATGGATGTTTTCCTACGTAGGCTAGTAAAACATGCCCTTCAAAGCATCAGAACATGTGACCACATTCCAATTTTTTTGTATCTATCTTGTAAAGATAGTAATATATCATATGTTGAACACTATGTTGGAAAGATTTTAATTCAGATTTTCTAACTTTTATTCAGTTTGTTTTTTAAACTTTGATAAGAACTTTGATTTTTGTACACCCATAAATTATACGCAGCACAGGTTACCCTTAAATAATGAACTGACCGACTAATCAGACATGGATCTTTCCTAGTTCTGTTGCTTGAATGGATGTTTTTATACGTAGGCTAGTAAAAGATGCCCTTCAAAGCATCAGAACATGTGATCACATTCCAATATTTTTGTATCTATCTTGTAAAGATAGTAATATATCATATGTTGAACACTATGTTGGAAAGATTTTAATTCAGATTTTCTAACTTTTATTCAGTTTGTTTTTTAAATTTTGATTCAGAACTTTGATTTTTGTACACCCATAAATTATACGCAGCACAGGTTACCCTTGAATAATGAACTGACCGACTAATCAGACATGGATCTTTCCTAGTTCTGTTGCTTGAATGGATGTTTTCCTACGTAGGCTAGTAAAACATGCCCTTCAAAGCATCAGAACATGTGATCACATTCCAATTTTTTTGTATCTATCTTGTAAAGATAGTAATAAACTTTGATTTTTGTACACCCATAAATTATACGCAGCACAGGTTACCCTTAAATAATGAACTGACCGACTAATCAGACATGGATCTTTCCAAGTTCTGTTGCTTGAACGGATGTTTTCCTACGTAGGCTAGTAAAACATGCCCTTCAAAGCATCAGAACATGTGATCACATTCCAGTTTTTTTGAAATCTATCTTGTAAAGATAGTAATAAACTTTGATTTTTGTACACCCATAAATTATACGCAGCACAGGTTACCCTTAAATAATGAACTGACCGACTAATCAGACATGGATCTTTCCTAGTTCTGTTGCTTGAATGGATGTTTTCCTACGTAGGCTAGTAAAACATGCCCTTCAAAGCATCAGAACATGTGATCACATTCCAATTTTTTTGTATCTATCTTGTAAAGATAGTAATATATCATATGTTGAACACTATGTTGGAAAGATTTTAATTCAGATTTACGAACTTTTATTCAGTTTGTTTTTTAAACTTTGATTAAGAACTTTGATTTTTGTACACCCATAAATTATACGCAGCACAGGTTACCCTTAAATAATGAACTGACCGACTAATCAGACATGGATCTTTCCAAGTTCTGTTGCTTGAACGGATGTTTTCCTACGTAGGCTAGTAAAAGATGCCCTTCAAAGCATCAGAACATGTGATCACATTCCAATATTTTTGTATCTATCTTGTAAAGATAGTAATATATCATATGTTGAACACTATGTTGGAAAGATTTTAATTCAGATTTTCTAACTTTTATTCAGTTTGTTTTTTAAATTTTGATTCAGAACTTTGATTTTTGTACACCCATAAATTATACGCAGCACAGGTTACCCTTGAATAATGAACTGACCGACTAATCAGACATGGATCTTTCCTAGTTCTGTTGCTTGAATGGATGTTTTTCTACGTAGGCTAGTAAAACATGCCCTTCAAAGCATCAGAACATGTGATCACATTCCAATTTTTTTGTATCTATCTTGTAAAGATAGTAATAAACTTTGATTTTTGTACACCCATAAATTATACGCAGCACAGGTTACCCTTAAATAATGAACTGACCGACTAATCAGACATGGATCTTTCCAAGTTCTGTTGCTTGAACGGATGTTTTCCTACGTAGGCTAGTAAAACATGCCCTTCAAAGCATCAGAACATGTGATCACATTTCAATTTTTTTGTATCTATCTTGTAAAGATAGTAATATATCATATGTTGAACACTATGTTGGAAAGATTTTAATTCAGATTTTTTCAACTTTCACTCAGTTTGTTTTCTAAACTTTGATTAAGAACCTTGTTGTTTGTACACCCATAAAATATACGCAGCACAGGTTACCCTTAAATAATGAACTGACCGACTAATCAGACATGGATCTTTCCTAGTTCTGTTGCTTGAATGGATGTTTTCCTACGTAGGCTAGTAAAACATGCCCTTCAAAGCATCAGAACATGTGATCACATTCCAATTTTTTTGTATCTATCTTGTAAAGATAGTAATATATCATATGTTGAACACTATGTTGGAAAGATTTTAATTCAGATTTTCTAACTTTTATTCAGTTTGTTTTTTAAACTTTGATTAAGAACTTTGATTTTTGTACACCCATAAATTATACGCAGCACAGGTTACCCTTAAATAATGAACTGACCGACTAATCAGACATGGATCTTTCCTAGTTCTGTTGCTTGAATGGATGTTTTCCTACGTAGGCTAGTAAAACATGCCCTTCAAAGCATCAGAACATGTGATCACATTCCAATTTTTTTGAAATCTATCTTGTAAAGATAGTAATAAACTTTGATTTTTGTACACCCATAAATTATACGCAGCACAGGTTACCTATAAATAATGAACTGACCGACTAATCAGACATGGATCTTTCCAAGTTTTGTTGCTTGAATGGATGTTTTCCTACGTAGGCTAGTAAAACATGCCCTTCAAAGCATCAGAACATGTGACCACATTCCAATTTTTTTGTATCTATCTTGTAAAGATAGTAATATATCATATGTTGAACACTATGTTGGAAAGATTTTAATTCAGATTTTCTAACTTTTATTCAGTTTGTTTTTTAAACTTTGATTAAGAACTTTGATTTTTGTACACCCATAAATTGTACGCAGCACAGGTTACCCTTAAATAATGAACTGACCGACTAATCAGACATGGATCTTTCCTAGTTCTGTTGCTTGAATGGATGTTTTCCTACGTAGGCTAGTAAAACATGCCCTTCAAAGCATCAGAACATGTGATCACATTCCAATATTTTTGTATCTATTTTGTAAAGATAGTAATATATCATATGTTGAACACTATGTTGGAAAGATTTTAATTCAGATTTTCTAACTTTTATTCAGTTTGTTTTTTAAATTTTGATTAAGAACTTTGATTTTTGTACACCCATAAATTATACGCAGCACAGGTTACCTATAAATAATGAACTGACCGACTAATCAGACATGGATCTTTCCAAGTTTTGTTGCTTGAATGGATGTTTTCCTACGTAGGCTAGTAAAACATGCCCTTCAAAGCATCAGAACATGTGACCACATTCCAATTTTTTTGTATCTATCTTGTAAAGATAGTAATATATCATATGTTGAACACTATGTTGGAAAGATTTTAATTCAGATTTTCTAACTTTTATTCAGTTTGTTTTTTAAACTTTGATTAAGAACTTTGATTTTTGTACACCCATAAATTGTACGCAGCACAGGTTACCCTTAAATAATGAACTGACCGACTAATCAGACATGGATCTTTCCTAGTTCTGTTGCTTGAATGGATGTTTTCCTACGTAGGCTAGTAAAACATGCCCTTCAAAGCATCAGAACATGTGATCACATTCCAATATTTTTGTATCTATTTTGTAAAGATAGTAATATATCATATGTTGAACACTATGTTGGAAAGATTTTAATTCAGATTTTCTAACTTTTATTCAGTTTGTTTTTTAAATTTTGATTAAGAACTTTGATTTTTGTACACCCATAAATTATACGCAGCACAGGTTACCTATAAATAATGAACTGACCGACTAATCAGACATGGATCTTTCCAAGTTTTGTTGCTTGAATGGATGTTTTCCTACGTAGGCTAGTAAAACATGCCCTTCAAAGCATCAGAACATGTGACCACATTCCAATTTTTTTGTATCTATCTTGTAAAGATAGTAATATATCATATGTTGAACACTATGTTGGAAAGATTTTAATTCAGATTTTCTAACTTTTATTCAGTTTGTTTTTTAAACTTTGATTAAGAACTTTGATTTTTGTACACCCATAAATTGTACGCAGCACAGGTTACCCTTAAATAATGAACTGACCGACTAATCAGACATGGATCTTTCCTAGTTCTGTTGCTTGAATGGATGTTTTCCTACGTAGGCTAGTAAAACATGCCCTTCAAAGCATCAGAACATGTGATCACATTCCAATATTTTTGTATCTATTTTGTAAAGATAGTAATATATCATATGTTGAACACTATGTTGGAAAGATTTTAATTCAGATTTTCTAACTTTTATTCAGTTTGTTTTTTAAATTTTGATTAAGAACTTTGATTTTTGTACACCCATAAATTATACGCAGCACAGGTTACCCTTAAATAATGAACTGACCGACTAATCAGACATGGATCTTTCCAAGTTCTGTTGCTTGAACGGATGTTTTCCTACGTAGGCTAGTAAAACATGCACTTCAAAGCATCAGAACATGTGATCACATTTCAATTTTTTTGTATCTATCTTGTAAAGATAGTAATAAACTTTGATTTTTGTACACCCATAAATTATACGCAGCACAGGTTACCCTTAAATAATGAACTGACCGACTAATCAGACATTGATCTTTCCTAGTTCTGTTGCTTGAATGGATGTTTTCCTACGTAGGCTAGTAAAACATGCCCTTCAAAGCATCAGAACATGTGATCACATTCCAATTTTTTTGTATCTATCTTGTAAAGATAGTAATATATCATATGTTGAACACTATGTTGGAAAGATTTTAATTCAGATTTACGAACTTTTATTCAGTTTGTTTTTTAAACTTTGATTAAGAACTTTGATTTTTGTACACCCATAAATTATACGCAGCACAGGTTACCCTTAAATAATGAACTGACCGACTAATCAGACATGGATCTTTCCAAGTTCTGTTGCTTGAATGGATGTTTTCCTACGTAGGCTAGTAAAACATGCCATTCAAAGCATCAGAACATGTGACCACATTCCAATTTTTTTGTATCTATCTTGTAAAGATAGTAATATATCATATGTTGAACACTATGTTGGAAAGATTTTAATTCAGATTTTCTAACTTTTATTCAGTTTGTTTTTTAAACTTTGATTAAGAACTTTGATTTTTGTACACCCATAAATTATACGCAGCACAGGTTACCCTTAAATAATGAACTGACCGACTAATCAGACATGGATCTTTCCTAGTTCTGTTGCTTGAATGGATGTTTTCCTACGTAGGCTAGTAAAACATGCCATTCAAAGCATCAGAACATGTGACCACATTCCAATTTTTTTGTATCTATCTTGTAAAGATAGTAATATATCATATGTTGAACACTATGTTGGAAAGATTTTAATTCAGATTTTCTAACTTTTATTCAGTTTGTTTTTTAAACTTTGATTAAGAACTTTGATTTTTGTACACCCATAAATTATACGCAGCACAGGTTACCCTTAAATAATGAACTGACCGACTAATCAGACATGGATCTTTCCTAGTTCTGTTGCTTGAATGGATGTTTTCCTACGTAGGCTAGTAAAAGATGCCCTTCAAAGCATCAGAACATGTGATCACATTCCAATATTTTTGTATCTATCTTGTAAAGATAGTAATATATCATATGTTGAACACTATGTTGGAAAGATTTTAATTCAGATTTTCTAACTTTTATTCAGTTTGTTTTTTAAATTTTGATTCAGAACTTTGATTTTTGTACACCCATAAATTATACGCAGCACAGGTTACCCTTGAATAATGAACTGACCGACTAATCAGACATGGATCTTTCCTAGTTCTGTTGCTTGAATGGATGTTTTCCTACGTAGGCTAGTAAAACATGCCCTTCAAAGCATCAGAACATGTGATCACATTCCAATTTTTTTGTATCTATCTTGTAAAGATAGTAATAAACTTTGATTTTTGTACACCCATAAATTATACGCAGCACAGGTTATCCTTAAATAATGAACTGACCGACTAATCAGACATGGATCTTTCCAAGTTCTGTTGCTTGAACGGATGTTTTCCTACGTAGGCTAGTAAAACATGCCCTTCAAAGCATCAGAACATGTGATCACATTTCAATTTTTTTGTATCTATCTTGTAAAGATAGTAATATATCATATGTTGAACACTATGTTGGAAAGATTTTAATTCAGATTTTTTCAACTTTCACTCAGTTTGTTTTCTAAACTTTGATTAAGAACCTTGTTGTTTGTACACCCATAAAATATACGCAGCACAGGTTACCCTTAAATAATGAACTGACCGACTAATCAGACATGGATCTTTCCTAGTTCTGTTGCTTGAATGGATGTTTTCCTACGTAGGCTAGTAAAACATGCCCTTCAAAGCATCAGAACATGTGATCACATTCCAGTTTTTTTGAAATCTATCTTGTAAAGATAGTAATATATCATATGTTGAACACTATGTTGGAAAGATTTTAATTCAGATTTTCTAACTTTTATTCAGTTTGTTTTTCAAATTTTGATTAAGAACTTTGATTTTTGTACACCCATAAATTATACGCAGCACAGGTTACCCTTGAATAATGAACTGACCGACTAATCAGACATGGATCTTTCCTAGTTCTGTTGCTTGAATGGATGTTTTCCTATGTAGGCTAGTAAAACATGCCCTTCAAAGCATCAGAACATGTGATCACATTTCAATTTTTTTGTATCTATCTTGTAAAGATAGTAATATATCATATGTTGAACACTATGTTGGAAAGATTTTAATTCAGATTTTCTAACTTTTATTCAGTTTGTTTTTTAAACTTTGATTCAGAACTTTGATTTTTGTACACCCATAAATTATACGCAGCACAGGTTACCCTTGAATAATGAACTGACCGACTAATCAGACATGGATCTTTCCTAGTTCTGTTGCTTGAATGGATGTTTTCCTACGTAGGCTAGTAAAACATGCCCTTCAAAGCATCAGAACATGTGATCACATTCCAATTTTTTTGTATCTATCTTGTAAAGATAGTAATAAACTTTGATTTTTGTACACCCATAAATTATACGCAGCACAGGTTACCCTTAAATAATGAACTGACCGACTAATCAGACATGGATCTTTCCAAGTTCTGTTGCTTGAACGGATGTTTTCCTACGTAGGCTAGTAAAACATGCCCTTCAAAGCATCAGAACATGTGATCACATTTCAATTTTTTTGTATCTATCTTGTAAAGATAGTAATATATCATATGTTGAACACTATGTTGGAAAGATTTTAATTCAGATTTTTTCAACTTTCACTCAGTTTGTTTTCTAAACTTTGATTAAGAACCTTGTTGTTTGTACACCCATAAAATATACGCAGCACAGGTTACCCTTAAATAATGAACTGACCGACTAATCAGACATGGATCTTTCCTAGTTCTGTTGCTTGAATGGATGTTTTCCTACGTAGGCTAGTAAAACATGCCCTTCAAAGCATCAGAACATGTGATCACATTCCAATTTTTTTGTATCTATCTTGTAAAGATAGTAATATATCATATGTTGAACACTATGTTGGAAAGATTTTAATTCAGATTTTCTAACTTTTATTCAGTTTGTTTTTTAAACTTTGATTAAGAACTTTGATTTTTGTACACCCATAAATTATACGCAGCACAGGTTACCCTTAAATAATGAACTGACCGACTAATCAGACATGGATCTTTCCTAGTTCTGTTGCTTGAATGGATGTTTTCCTACGTAGGCTAGTAAAACATGCCCTTCAAAGCATCAGAACATGTGATCACATTCCAATTTTTTTGAAATCTATCTTGTAAAGATAGTAATAAACTTTGATTTTTGTACACCCATAAATTATACGCAGCACAGGTTACCTATAAATAATGAACTGACCGACTAATCAGACATGGATCTTTCCAAGTTTTGTTGCTTGAATGGATGTTTTCCTACGTAGGCTAGTAAAACATGCCCTTCAAAGCATCAGAACATGTGACCACATTCCAATTTTTTTGTATCTATCTTGTAAAGATAGTAATATATCATATGTTGAACACTATGTTGGAAAGATTTTAATTCAGATTTTCTAACTTTTATTCAGTTTGTTTTTTAAACTTTGATTAAGAACTTTGATTTTTGTACACCCATAAATTGTACGCAGCACAGGTTACCCTTAAATAATGAACTGACCGACTAATCAGACATGGATCTTTCCTAGTTCTGTTGCTTGAATGGATGTTTTCCTACGTAGGCTAGTAAAACATGCCCTTCAAAGCATCAGAACATGTGATCACATTCCAATATTTTTGTATCTATTTTGTAAAGATAGTAATATATCATATGTTGAACACTATGTTGGAAAGATTTTAATTCAGATTTTCTAACTTTTATTCAGTTTGTTTTTTAAATTTTGATTAAGAACTTTGATTTTTGTACACCCATAAATTATACGCAGCACAGGTTACCCTTAAATAATGAACTGACCGACTAATCAGACATGGATCTTTCCAAGTTCTGTTGCTTGAACGGATGTTTTCCTACGTAGGCTAGTAAAACATGCACTTCAAAGCATCAGAACATGTGATCACATTTCAATTTTTTTGTATCTATCTTGTAAAGATAGTAATATATCATATGTTGAACACTATGTTGGAAAGATTTTAATTCAGATTTTTTCAACTTTCACTCAGTTTGTTTTCTAAACTTTGATTAAGAACCTTGTTGTTTGTACACCCATAAAATATACGCAGCACAGGTTACCCTTAAATAATGAACTGACCGACTAATCAGACATGGATCTTTCCTAGTTCTGTTGCTTGAATGGATGTTTTCCTACGTAGGCTAGTAAAACATGCCCTTCAAAGCATCAGAACATGTGATCACATTCCAGTTTTTTTGAAATCTATCTTGTAAAGATAGTAATAAACTTTGATTTTTGTACACCCATAAATTATACGCAGCACAGGTTACCCTTAAATAATGAACTGACCGACTAATCAGACATGGATCTTTCCTAGTTCTGTTGCTTGAATGGATGTTTTCCTACGTAGGCTAGTAAAACATGCCCTTCAAAGCATCAGAACATGTGATCACATTCCAATTTTTTTGTATCTATCTTGTAAAGATAGTAATATATCATATGTTGAACACTATGTTGGAAAGATTTTAATTCAGATTTACGAACTTTTATTCAGTTTGTTTTTTAAACTTTGATTAAGAACTTTGATTTTTGTACACCCATAAATTATACGCAGCACAGGTTACCCTTAAATAATGAACTGACCGACTAATCAGACATGGATCTTTCCAAGTTCTGTTGCTTGAACGGATGTTTTCCTACGTAGGCTAGTAAAAGATGCCCTTCAAAGCATCAGAACATGTGATCACATTCCAATATTTTTGTATCTATCTTGTAAAGATAGTAATATATCATATGTTGAACACTATGTTGGAAAGATTTTAATTCAGATTTTCTAACTTTTATTCAGTTTGTTTTTTAAATTTTGATTCAGAACTTTGATTTTTGTACACCCATAAATTATACGCAGCACAGGTTACCCTTGAATAATGAACTGACCGACTAATCAGACATGGATCTTTCCTAGTTCTGTTGCTTGAATGGATGTTTTCCTACGTAGGCTAGTAAAACATGCCCTTCAAAGCATCAGAACATGTGATCACATTCCAATTTTTTTGTATCTATCTTGTAAAGATAGTAATAAACTTTGATTTTTGTACACCCATAAATTATACGCAGCACAGGTTACCCTTAAATAATGAACTGACCGACTAATCAGACATGGATCTTTCCAAGTTCTGTTGCTTGAACGGATGTTTTCCTACGTAGGCTAGTAAAACATGCCCTTCAAAGCATCAGAACATGTGATCACATTTCAATTTTTTTGTATCTATCTTGTAAAGATAGTAATATATCATATGTTGAACACTATGTTGGAAAGATTTTAATTCAGATTTTTTCAACTTTCACTCAGTTTGTTTTCTAAACTTTGATTAAGAACCTTGTTGTTTGTACACCCATAAAATATACGCAGCACAGGTTACCCTTAAATAATGAACTGACCGACTAATCAGACATGGATCTTTCCTAGTTCTGTTGCTTGAATGGATGTTTTCCTACGTAGGCTAGTAAAACATGCCCTTCAAAGCATCAGAACATGTGATCACATTCCAATTTTTTTGTATCTATCTTGTAAAGATAGTAATATATCATATGTTGAACACTATGTTGGAAAGATTTTAATTCAGATTTTCTAACTTTTATTCAGTTTGTTTTTTAAACTTTGATTAAGAACTTTGATTTTTGTACACCCATAAATTATACGCAGCACAGGTTACCCTTAAATAATGAACTGACCGACTAATCAGACATGGATCTTTCCTAGTTCTGTTGCTTGAATGGATGTTTTCCTACGTAGGCTAGTAAAACATGCCCTTCAAAGCATCAGAACATGTGATCACATTCCAATTTTTTTGAAATCTATCTTGTAAAGATAGTAATAAACTTTGATTTTTGTACACCCATAAATTATACGCAGCACAGGTTACCTATAAATAATGAACTGACCGACTAATCAGACATGGATCTTTCCAAGTTTTGTTGCTTGAATGGATGTTTTCCTACGTAGGCTAGTAAAACATGCCCTTCAAAGCATCAGAACATGTGACCACATTCCAATTTTTTTGTATCTATCTTGTAAAGATAGTAATATATCATATGTTGAACACTATGTTGGAAAGATTTTAATTCAGATTTTCTAACTTTTATTCAGTTTGTTTTTTAAACTTTGATTAAGAACTTTGATTTTTGTACACCCATAAATTGTACGCAGCACAGGTTACCCTTAAATAATGAACTGACCGACTAATCAGACATGGATCTTTCCTAGTTCTGTTGCTTGAATGGATGTTTTCCTACGTAGGCTAGTAAAACATGCCCTTCAAAGCATCAGAACATGTGATCACATTCCAATATTTTTGTATCTATTTTGTAAAGATAGTAATATATCATATGTTGAACACTATGTTGGAAAGATTTTAATTCAGATTTTCTAACTTTTATTCAGTTTGTTTTTTAAATTTTGATTAAGAACTTTGATTTTTGTACACCCATAAATTATACGCAGCACAGGTTACCCTTAAATAATGAACTGACCGACTAATCAGACATGGATCTTTCCAAGTTCTGTTGCTTGAACGGATGTTTTCCTACGTAGGCTAGTAAAACATGCACTTCAAAGCATCAGAACATGTGATCACATTTCAATTTTTTTGTATCTATCTTGTAAAGATAGTAATATATCATATGTTGAACACTATGTTGGAAAGATTTTAATTCAGATTTTTTCAACTTTCACTCAGTTTGTTTTCTAAACTTTGATTAAGAACCTTGTTGTTTGTACACCCATAAAATATACGCAGCACAGGTTACCCTTAAATAATGAACTGACCGACTAATCAGACATGGATCTTTCCTAGTTCTGTTGCTTGAATGGATGTTTTCCTACGTAGGCTAGTAAAACATGCCCTTCAAAGCATCAGAACATGTGATCACATTCCAGTTTTTTTGAAATCTATCTTGTAAAGATAGTAATAAACTTTGATTTTTGTACACCCATAAATTATACGCAGCACAGGTTACCCTTAAATAATGAACTGACCGACTAATCAGACATGGATCTTTCCTAGTTCTGTTGCTTGAATGGATGTTTTCCTACGTAGGCTAGTAAAACATGCCCTTCAAAGCATCAGAACATGTGATCACATTCCAATTTTTTTGTATCTATCTTGTAAAGATAGTAATATATCATATGTTGAACACTATGTTGGAAAGATTTTAATTCAGATTTACGAACTTTTATTCAGTTTGTTTTTTAAACTTTGATTAAGAACTTTGATTTTTGTACACCCATAAATTATACGCAGCACAGGTTACCCTTAAATAATGAACTGACCGACTAATCAGACATGGATCTTTCCAAGTTCTGTTGCTTGAATGGATGTTTTCCTACGTAGGCTAGTAAAACATGCCATTCAAAGCATCAGAACATGTGACCACATTCCAATTTTTTTGTATCTATCTTGTAAAGATAGTAATATATCATATGTTGAACACTATGTTGGAAAGATTTTAATTCAGATTTTCTAACTTTTATTCAGTTTGTTTTTTAAACTTTGATTAAGAACTTTGATTTTTGTACACCCATAAATTATACGCAGCACAGGTTACCCTTAAATAATGAACTGACCGACTAATCAGACATGGATCTTTCCTAGTTCTGTTGCTTGAATGGATGTTTTCCTACGTAGGCTAGTAAAACATGCCATTCAAAGCATCAGACCATGTGACCACATTCCAATTTTTTTGTATCTATCTTGTAAAGATAGTAATATATCATATGTTGAACACTATGTTGGAAAGATTTTAATTCAGATTTTCTAACTTTTATTCAGTTTGTTTTTTAAACTTTGATTAAGAACTTTGATTTTTGTACACCCATAAATTATACGCAGCACAGGTTACCCTTAAATAATGAACTGACCGACTAATCAGACATGGATCTTTCCTAGTTCTGTTGCTTGAATGGATGTTTTCCTACGTAGGCTAGTAAAAGATGCCCTTCAAAGCATCAGAACATGTGATCACATTCCAATATTTTTGTATCTATCTTGTAAAGATAGTAATATATCATATGTTGAACACTATGTTGGAAAGATTTTAATTCAGATTTTCTAACTTTTATTCAGTTTGTTTTTTAAATTTTGATTCAGAACTTTGATTTTTGTACACCCATAAATTATACGCAGCACAGGTTACCCTTGAATAATGAACTGACCGACTAATCAGACATGGATCTTTCCTAGTTCTGTTGCTTGAATGGATGTTTTCCTACGTAGGCTAGTAAAACATGCCCTTCAAAGCATCAGAACATGTGATCACATTCCAGTTTTTTTGAAATCTATCTTGTAAAGATAGTAATATATCATATGTTGAACACTATGTTGGAAAGATTTTAATTCAGATTTTCTAACTTTTATTCAGTTTGTTTTTCAAATTTTGATTAAGAACTTTGATTTTTGTACACCCATAAATTATACGCAGCACAGGTTACCCTTGAATAATGAACTGACCGACTAATCAGACATGGATCTTTCCTAGTTCTGTTGCTTGAATGGATGTTTTCCTATGTAGGCTAGTAAAACATGCCCTTCAAAGCATCAGAACATGTGATCACATTTCAATTTTTTTGTATCTATCTTGTAAAGATAGTAATATATCATATGTTGAACACTATGTTGGAAAGATTTTAATTCAGATTTTCTAACTTTTATTCAGTTTGTTTTTTAAACTTTGATTAAGAACTTTGATTTTTGTACACCCATAAATTGTACGCAGCACAGGTTACCCTTAAATAATGAACTGCCCGACTAATCAGACATGGATCTTTCCTAGTTCTGTTGCTTGAATGGATGTTTTCCTACGTAGGCTAGTAAAACATGCCCTTCAAAGCATCAGAACATGTGATCACATTCCAATATTTTTGTATCTATCTTGTAAAGATAGTAATATATCATATGTTGAACACTATGTTGGAAAGATTTTAATTCAGATTTTCTAACTTTTATTCAGTTTGTTTTTTAAACTTTGATTAAGAACTTTGATTTTTGTACACCCATAAATTATACGCAGCACAGGTTACCCTTAAATAATGAACTGACCGACTAATCAGACATGGATCTTTCCTAGTTCTGTTGCTTGAATGGATGTTTTCCTACGTAGGCTAGTAAAACATGCCCTTCAAAGCATCAGAACATGTGATCACATTCCAATTTTTTTGAAATCTATCTTGTAAAGATAGTAATATATCATATGTTGAACACTATGTTGGAAAGATTTTAATTCAGATTTTCTAACTTTTATTCAGTTTGTTTTTTAAACTTTGATTAAGAACTTTGATTTTTGTACACCCATAAATTGTACGCAGCACAGGTTACCCTTAAATAATGAACTGACCGACTAATCAGACATGGATCTTTCCTAGTTCTGTTGCTTGAATGGATGTTTTCCTACGTAGGCTAGTAAAACATGCCCTTCAAAGCATCAGAACATGTGATCACATTCCAATATTTTTGTATCTATCTTGTAAAGATAGTAATATATCATATGTTGAACACTATGTTGGAAAGATTTTAATTCAGATTTTCTAACTTTTATTCAGTTTGTTTTTTAAACTTTGATTAAGAACTTTGATTTTTGTACACCCATAAATTGTACGCAGCACAGGTTACCCTTAAATAATAAACTGACCGACTAATCAGACATGGATCTTTCCTAGTTCTGTTGCTTGAATGGATGTTTTCCTACGTAGGCTAGTAAAACATGCCCTTCAAAGCATCAGAACATGTGATCACATTCCAATATTTTTGTATCTATCTTGTAAAGATAGTAATATATCATATGTTGAACACTATGTTGGAAAGATTTTAATTCAGATTTTCTAACTTTTATTCAGTTTGTTTTTTAAACTTTGATTAAGAACTTTGATTTTTGTACACCCATAAATTATACGCAGCACAGGTTACCCTTAAATAATGAACTGACCGACTAATCAGACATGGATCTTTCCTAGTTCTGTTGCTTGAATGGATGTTTTCCTACGTAGGCTAGTAAAACATGCCCTTCAAAGCATCAGAACATGTGATCACATTCCAATTTTTTTGAAATCTATCTTGTAAAGATAGTAATAAACTTTGATTTTTGTACACCCATAAATTATACGCAGCACAGGTTACCCTTAAATAATGAACTGACCGACTAATCAGACATGGATCTTTCCAAGTTTTGTTGCTTGAATGGATGTTTTCCTACGTAGGCTAGTAAAACATGCCCTTCAAAGCATCAGAACATGTGACCACATTCCAATTTTTTTGTATCTATCTTGTAAAGATAGTAATATATCATATGTTGAACACTATGTTGGAAAGATTTTAATTCAGATTTTCTAACTTTTATTCAGTTTGTTTTTTAAACTTTGATAAGAACTTTGATTTTTGTACACCCATAAATTATACGCAGCACAGGTTACCCTTAAATAATGAACTGACCGACTAATCAGACATGGATCTTTCCTAGTTCTGTTGCTTGAATGGATGTTTTCCTACGTAGGCTAGTAAAACATGCCCTTCAAAGCATCAGAACATGTGATCACATTCCAATTTTTTTGTATCTATCTTGTAAAGATAGTAATAAACTTTGATTTTTGTACACCCATAAATTATACGCAGCACAGGTTACCCTTAAATAATGAACTGACCGACTAATCAGACATGGATCTTTCCAAGTTCTGTTGCTTGAACGGATGTTTTCCTACGTAGGCTAGTAAAACATGCCCTTCAAAGCATCAGAACATGTGATCACATTTCAATTTTTTTGTATCTATCTTGTAAAGATAGTAATATATCATATGTTGAACACTATGTTGGAAAGATTTTAATTCAGATTTTTTCAACTTTCACTCAGTTTGTTTTCTAAACTTTGATTAAGAACCTTGTTGTTTGTACACCCATAAAATATACGCAGCACAGGTTACCCTTAAATAATGAACTGACCGACTAATCAGACATGGATCTTTCCTAGTTCTGTTGCTTGAATGGATGTTTTCCTACGTAGGCTAGTAAAACATGCCCTTCAAAGCATCAGAACATGTGATCACATTCCAATTTTTTTGTATCTATCTTGTAAAGATAGTAATATATCATATGTTGAACACTATGTTGGAAAGATTTTAATTCAGATTTTCTAACTTTTATTCAGTTTGTTTTTTAAACTTTGATTAAGAACTTTGATTTTTGTACACCCATAAATTATACGCAGCACAGGTTACCCTTAAATAATGAACTGACCGACTAATCAGACATGGATCTTTCCTAGTTCTGTTGCTTGAATGGATGTTTTCCTACGTAGGCTAGTAAAACATGCCCTTCAAAGCATCAGAACATGTGATCACATTCCAATTTTTTTGAAATCTATCTTGTAAAGATAGTAATAAACTTTGATTTTTGTACACCCATAAATTATACGCAGCACAGGTTACCTATAAATAATGAACTGACCGACTAATCAGACATGGATCTTTCCAAGTTTTGTTGCTTGAATGGATGTTTTCCTACGTAGGCTAGTAAAACATGCCCTTCAAAGCATCAGAACATGTGACCACATTCCAATTTTTTTGTATCTATCTTGTAAAGATAGTAATATATCATATGTTGAACACTATGTTGGAAAGATTTTAATTCAGATTTTCTAACTTTTATTCAGTTTGTTTTTTAAACTTTGATTAAGAACTTTGATTTTTGTACACCCATAAATTGTACGCAGCACAGGTTACCCTTAAATAATGAACTGACCGACTAATCAGACATGGATCTTTCCTAGTTCTGTTGCTTGAATGGATGTTTTCCTACGTAGGCTAGTAAAACATGCCCTTCAAAGCATCAGAACATGTGATCACATTCCAATATTTTTGTATCTATTTTGTAAAGATAGTAATATATCATATGTTGAACACTATGTTGGAAAGATTTTAATTCAGATTTTCTAACTTTTATTCAGTTTGTTTTTTAAATTTTGATTAAGAACTTTGATTTTTGTACACCCATAAATTATACGCAGCACAGGTTACCCTTAAATAATGAACTGACCGACTAATCAGACATGGATCTTTCCAAGTTCTGTTGCTTGAACGGATGTTTTCCTACGTAGGCTAGTAAAACATGCACTTCAAAGCATCAGAACATGTGATCACATTTCAATTTTTTTGTATCTATCTTGTAAAGATAGTAATATATCATATGTTGAACACTATGTTGGAAAGATTTTAATTCAGATTTTTTCAACTTTCACTCAGTTTGTTTTCTAAACTTTGATTAAGAACCTTGTTGTTTGTACACCCATAAAATATACGCAGCACAGGTTACCCTTAAATAATGAACTGACCGACTAATCAGACATGGATCTTTCCTAGTTCTGTTGCTTGAATGGATGTTTTCCTACGTAGGCTAGTAAAACATGCCCTTCAAAGCATCAGAACATGTGATCACATTCCAGTTTTTTTGAAATCTATCTTGTAAAGATAGTAATAAACTTTGATTTTTGTACACCCATAAATTATACGCAGCACAGGTTACCCTTAAATAATGAACTGACCGACTAATCAGACATGGATCTTTCCTAGTTCTGTTGCTTGAATGGATGTTTTCCTACGTAGGCTAGTAAAACATGCCCTTCAAAGCATCAGAACATGTGATCACATTCCAATTTTTTTGTATCTATCTTGTAAAGATAGTAATATATCATATGTTGAACACTATGTTGGAAAGATTTTAATTCAGATTTACGAACTTTTATTCAGTTTGTTTTTTAAACTTTGATTAAGAACTTTGATTTTCGTACACCCATAAATTATACGCAGCACAGGTTACCCTTAAATAATGAACTGACCGACTAATCAGACATGGATCTTTCCTAGTTCTGTTGCTTGAATGGATGTTTTCCTACGTAGGCTAGTAAAACATGCCCTTCAAAGCATCAGAACATGTGATCACATTCCAATATTTTTGTATCTATCTTGTAAAGATAGTAATATATCATATGTTGAACACTATGTTGGAAAGATTTTAATTCAGATTTTCTAACTTTTATTCAGTTTGTTTTTTAAACTTTGATTAAGAACTTTGATTTTTGTACACCCATAAATTATACGCAGCACAGGTTACCCTTGAATAATGAACTGACCGACTAATCAGACATGGATCTTTCCTAGTTCTGTTGCTTGAATGGATGTTTTCCTACGTAGGCTAGTAAAACATGCCCTTCAAAGCATCAGAACATGTGATCACATTCCAATTTTTTTGTATCTATCTTGTAAAGATAGTAATAAACTTTGATTTTTGTACACCCATAAATTATACGCAGCACCGGTTACCCTTAAATAATGAACTGACCGACTAATCAGACATGGATCTTTCCTAGTTCTGTTGCTTGAATGGATGTTTTCCTACGTAGGCTAGTAAAACATGCCCTTCAAAGCATCAGAACATGTGATCACATTCCAATATTTTTGTATCTATCTTGTAAAGATAGTAATATATCATATGTTGAACACTATGTTGGAAAGATTTTAATTCAGATTTTTTCAACTTTCACTCAGTTTGTTTTCTAAACTTTGATTAAGAACCTTGAGTTTTGTACACCCATAAATTATACGCAGCACAGGTTACCCTTAAATAATGAACTGACCGACTAATCAGACATGGATCTTTCCAAGTTCTGTTGCTTGAACGGATGTTTTCCTACGTAGGCTAGTAAAACATGCCCTTCAAAGCATCAGAACATGTGATCACATTCCAATTTTTTTGTATCTATCTTGTAAAGATAGTAATAAACTTTGATTTTTGTACACCCATAAATTATACGCAGCACAGGTTACCCTTAAATAATGAACTGACCGACTAATCAGACATGGATCTTTCCAAGTTCTGTTGCTTGAACGGATGTTTTCCTACGTAGGCTAGTAAAACATGCCCTTCAAAGCATCAGAACATGTGATCACATTTCAATTTTTTTGTATCTATCTTGTAAAGATAGTAATATATCATATGTTGAACACTATGTTGGAAAGATTTTAATTCAGATTTTTTCAACTTTCACTCAGTTTGTTTTCTAAACTTTGATTAAGAACCTTGTTGTTTGTACACCCATAAAATATACGCAGCACAGGTTACCCTTAAATAATGAACTGACCGTCTAATCAGACATGGATCTTCCCAAGTTCTGTTGCTTGAATGGATGTTTTCCTACGTAGGCTAGTAAAACATGCCCTTCAAAGCATCAGAACATGTGATCACATTCCAATTTTTTTGTATCTATCTTGTAAAGATAGTAATATATCATATGTTGAACACTATGTTGGAAAGATTTTAATTCGGTTTTTTTTCAACTTTCACTCAGTTTGTTTTCTTAACTTTGATTAAGAACCTTGAGTTTTGTACACCCATAAATTATACGCAGCACAGGTTACCCTTAAATAATGAACTGACCGACTAATCAGACATGGATCTTTCCTAGTTCTGTTGCTTGAATGGATGTTTTCCTACGTAGGCTAGTAAAACATGCCCTTCAAAGCATCAGAACATGTGATCACATTCCAATATTTTTGTATCTATCTTGTAAAGATAGTAATATATCATATGTTGAACACTATGTTGGAAAGATTTTAATTCAGATTTTTTCAACTTTCACTCAGTTTGTTTTCTAAACTTTGATTAAGAACCTTGAGTTTTGTACACCCATGAATTATACGCAGCACAGGTTACCCTTAAATAATGAACTGACCGACTAATCAGACATGGATCTTTCCTAGTTCTGTTGCTTGAATGGATGTTTTCCTACGTAGGCTAGTAAAACATGCCCTTCAAAGCATCAGAACATGTGATCACATTCCAATTTTTTTGTATCTATCTTGTAAAGATAGTAATTATATCATATGTTGAACACTATGTTGGAAAGATTTTAATTCAGATTTTCTAACTTTTATTCAGTTTGTTTTTTAAACTTTGATTAAGAACTTTGATTTTCGTACACCCATAAATTATACGCAGCACAGGTTACCCTTAAATAATGAACTGACCGACTAATCAGACATGGATCTTTCCTAGTTCTGTTGCTTGAATGGATGTTTTCCTACGTAGGCTAGTAAAACATGCCCTTCAAAGCATCAGAACATGTGATCACATTCCAATTTTTTTGGAGCTATCTTGTAAAGATAGTAATATATCATATGTTGAACACTATGTTGGAAAGATTTTAATTCAGATTTACGAACTTTTATTCAGTTTGTTTTTTAAACTTTGATTAAGAACTTTGATTTTTGTACACCCATAAATTATACGCAGCACAGGTTACCCTTAAATAATGAACTGACCGACTAATCAGACATGGATCTTTCCAAGTTCTGTTGCTTGAATGGATGTTTTCCTACGTAGGCTAGTAAAACATGCCATTCAAAGCATCAGAACATGTGACCACATTCCAATTTTTTTGTATCTATCTTGTAAAGATAGTAATATATCATATGTTGAACACTATGTTGGAAAGATTTTAATTCAGATTTTCTAACTTTTATTCAGTTTGTTTTTTAAACTTTGATTAAGAACTTTGATTTTTGTACACCCATAAATTATACGCAGCACAGGTTACCCTTAAATAATGAACTGACCGACTAATCAGACATGGATCTTTCCTAGTTCTGTTGATTGAATGGATGTTTTCCTACGTAGGCTAGTAAAACATGCCCTTCAAAGCATCAGAACATGTGATCACATTCCAAT
This sequence comes from Auanema rhodensis, assembly GCA_964057225.1. NCBI lineage: Eukaryota > Metazoa > Nematoda > Chromadorea > Rhabditida > Rhabditidae > Auanema > Auanema rhodense. Next base: position 2,910,182 of record OZ059895.1, read on the forward strand.
TTTTTTGTATCTATCTTGTAAAGATAGTAATATATCATATGTTGAACACTATGTTGGAAAGATTTTAATTCAGATTTTTTCAACTTTCACTCAGTTTGTTTTCTAAACTTTGATTAAGAACCTTGAGTTTTGTACACCCATAAAATATACGCAGCACAGGTTACCCTTAAATAATGAACTGACTGTCTAATCAGACATGGATCTTCCCCAGTTCTGTTGCTTGAATGGATGTTTTCCTACGTAGGCTAGTAAAACATGCCCTTCAAAGCATCAGAACATGTGATCACATTCCAATTTTTTTGTATCAATCTTGTAAAGATAGTAATATATCATATGTTGAACACTATGTTGGAAAGATTTTAATTCAGATTTTCGAACTTTTATTCAGTTTGTTTTTTAAACTTTGATTAAGAACTTTGATTTTTGTACACCCATAAATTATACGCAGCACAGGTTACCCTTAATTAATGAACTGACCGACTAATCAGACATGGATCTTTCCAAGTTCTGTTGCTTGAACGGATGTTTTCCTACGTAGGCTAGTAAAACATGCCCTTCAAAGCATCAGAACATGTGATCACATTCCAATTTTTTTGTATCTATCTTGTAAAGATAGTAATTATATCATATGTTGAACACTATGTTGGAAAGATTTTAATTCAGATTTTCTAACTTTTATTCAGTTTGTTTTTTAAACTTTGATTAAGAACTTTGATTTTCGTACACCCATAAATTATACGCAGCACAGGTTACCCTTAAATAATGAACTGACCGACTAATCAGACATGGATCTTTCCAAGTTCTGTTGCTTGAATGGATGTTTTCCTACGTAGGCTAGTAAAACATGCCCTTCAAAGCATCAGAACATGTGACCACATTCCAATTTTTTTGTATCTATCTTGTAAAGATAGTAATATATCATATGTTGAACACTATGTTGGAAAGATTTTAATTCGGTTTTTTTTCAACTTTCACTCAGTTTGTTTTCTTAACTTTGATTAAGAACCTTGAGTTTTGTACACCCATAAATTATACGCAGCACAGGTTACCCTTAAATAATTAACTGACCGACTAATCAGACATGGATCTTTCCTAGTTCTGTTGCTTGAATGGATGTTTTCCTACGTAGGCTAGTAAAACATGCCCTTCAAAGCATCAGAACATGTGATCACATTCCAATATTTTTGTATCTATCTTGTAAAGATAGTAATATATCATATGTTGAACACTATGTTGGAAAGATTTTAATTCGGTTTTTTTTCAACTTTCACTCAGTTTGTTTTCTTAACTTTGATTAAGAACCTTGAGTTTTGTACACCCATAAATTATACGCAGCACAGGTTACCCTTAAATAATGAACTGACCGACTAATCAGACATGGATCTTTCCTAGTTCTGTTGCTTGAATGGATGTTTTCCTACGTAGGCTAGTAAAACATGCCCTTCAAAGCATCAGAACATGTGATCACATTCCAATTTTTTTGTATCTATCTTGTAAAGATAGTAATTATATCATATGTTGAACACTATGTTGGAAAGATTTTAATTCAGATTTTCTAACTTTTATTCAGTTTGTTTTTTAAACTTTGATTAAGAACTTTGATTTTCGTACACCCATAAATTATACGCAACAAGGTTACCCTTAAATAATGAACTGACCGACTAATCAGACATGGATCTTTCCTAGTTCTGTTGCTTGAATGGATGTTTTCCTACGTAGGCTAGTAAAACATGCCCTTCAAAGCATCAGAACATGTGATCACATTCCAATATTTTTGTATCTATCTTGTAAAGATAGTAATATATCATATGTTGAACACTATGTTGGAAAGATTTTAATTCAGATTTTCTAACTTTTATTCAGTTTGTTTTTTAAACTTTGATTAAGAACTTTGATTTTTGTACACCCCTAAATTATACGCAGCACAGGTTACCCTTGAATAATGAACTGACCGACTAATCAGACATGGATCTTTCCTAGTTCTGTTGCTTGAATGGATGTTTTCCTACGTAGGCTAGTAAAACATGCCCTTCAAAGCATCAGAACATGTGATCACATTCCAATTTTTTTGTATCTATCTTGTAAAGATAGTAATAAACTTTGATTTTTGTACACCCATAAATTATACGCAGCACCGGTTACCCTTAAATAATGAACTGACCGACTAATCAGACATGGATCTTTCCTAGTTCTGTTGCTTGAACGGATGTTTTCCTACGTAGGCTAGTAAAACATGCCCTTCAAAGCATCAGAACATGTGATCACATTCCAATTTTTTTGTATCTATCTTGTAAAGATAGTAATAAACTTTGATTTTTGTACACCCATAAATTATACGCAGCACAGGTTACCCTTAAATAATGAACTGACCGACTAATCAGACATGGATCTTTCCAAGTTCTGTTGCTTGAACGGATGTTTTCCTACGTAGGCTAGTAAAACATGCCCTTCAAAGCATCAGAACATGTGATCACATTTCAATTTTTTTGTATCTATCTTGTAAAGATAGTAATATATCATATGTTGAACACTATGTTGGAAAGATTTTAATTCAGATTTTTTCAACTTTCACTCAGTTTGTTTTCTAAACTTTGATTAAGAACCTTGTTGTTTGTACACCCATAAAATATACGCAGCACAGGTTACCCTTAAATAATGAACTGACCGTAATCAGACATGGATCTTCCCAAGTTCTGTTGCTATCTTGTAAAGATAGTAATAAACTTTGATTTTTGTACACCCATAAATTATACGCAGCACAGGTTACCCTTAAATAATGAACTGACCGACTAATCAGACATGGATCTTTCCAAGTTCTGTTGCTTGAACGGATGTTTTCCTACGTAGGCTAGTAAAACATGCCCTTCAAAGCATCAGAACATGTGATCACATTTCAATTTTTTTGTATCTATCTTGTAAAGATAGTAATATATCATATGTTGAACACTATGTTGGAAAGATTTTAATTCAGATTTTTTCAACTTTCACTCAGTTTGTTTTCTAAACTTTGATTAAGAACCTTGTTGTTTGTACACCCATAAAATATACGCAGCACAGGTTACCCTTAAATAATGAACTGACCGTCTAATCAGACATGGATCTTCCCAAGTTCTGTTGCTTGAATGGATGTTTTCCTACGTAGGCTAGTAAAACATGCCCTTCAAAGCATCAGAACATGTGATCACATTCCAATTTTTTTGTATCTATCTTGTAAAGATAGTAATATATCATATGTTGAACACTATGTTGGAAAGATTTTAATTCGGTTTTTTTTCAACTTTCACTCAGTTTGTTTTCTTAACTTTGATTAAGAACCTTGAGTTTTGTACACCCATAAATTATACGCAGCACAGGTTACCCTTAAATAATGAACTGACCGACTAATCAGACATGGATCTTTCCTAGTTCTGTTGCTTGAATGGATGTTTTCCTACGTAGGCTAGTAAAACATGCCCTTCAAAGCATCAGAACATGTGATCACATTCCAATATTTTTGTATCTATCTTGTAAAGATAGTAATATATCATATGTTGAACACTATGTTGGAAAGATTTTAATTCAGATTTTTTCAACTTTCACTCAGTTTGTTTTCTAAACTTTGATTAAGAACCTTGAGTTTTGTACACCCATGAATTATACGCAGCACAGGTTACCCTTAAATAATGAACTGACCGACTAATCAGACATGGATCTTTCCTAGTTCTGTTGCTTGAATGGATGTTTTCCTACGTAGGCTAGTAAAACATGCCCTTCAAAGCATCAGAACATGTGATCACATTCCAATTTTTTTGTATCTATCTTGTAAAGATAGTAATTATATCATATGTTGAACACTATGTTGGAAAGATTTTAATTCAGATTTTCTAACTTTTATTCAGTTTGTTTTTTAAACTTTGATTAAGAACTTTGATTTTCGTACACCCATAAATTATACGCAGCACAGGTTACCCTTAAATAATGAACTGACCGACTAATCAGACATGGATCTTTCCTAGTTCTGTTGCTTGAATGGATGTTTTCCTACGTAGGCTAGTAAAACATGCCCTTCAAAGCATCAGAACATGTGATCACATTCCAATATTTTTGTATCTATCTTGTAAAGATAGTAATATATCATATGTTGAACACTATGTTGGAAAGATTTTAATTCAGATTTTCTAACTTTTATTCAGTTTGTTTTTTAAACTTTGATTAAGAACTTTGATTTTTGTACACCCATAAATTATACGCAGCACAGGTTACCCTTGAATAATGAACTGACCGACTAATCAGACATGGATCTTTCCTAGTTCTGTTGCTTGAATGGATGTTTTCCTACGTAGGCTAGTAAAACATGCCCTTCAAAGCATCAGAACATGTGATCACATTCCAATTTTTTTGTATCTATCTTGTAAAGATAGTAATAAACTTTGATTTTTGTACACCCATAAATTATACGCAGCACCGGTTACCCTTAAATAATGAACTGACCGACTAATCAGACATGGATCTTTCCTAGTTCTGTTGCTTGAATGGATGTTTTCCTACGTAGGCTAGTAAAACATGCCCTTCAAAGCATCAGAACATGTGATCACATTCCAATATTTTTGTATCTATCTTGTAAAGATAGTAATATATCATATGTTGAACACTATGTTGGAAAGATTTTAATTCAGATTTTTTCAACTTTCACTCAGTTTGTTTTCTAAACTTTGATTAAGAACCTTGAGTTTTGTACACCCATAAATTATACGCAGCACAGGTTACCCTTAAATAATGAACTGACCGACTAATCAGACATGGATCTTTCCAAGTTCTGTTGCTTGAACGGATGTTTTCCTACGTAGGCTAGTAAAACATGCCCTTCAAAGCATCAGAACATGTGATCACATTCCAATTTTTTTGTATCTATCTTGTAAAGATAGTAATAAACTTTGATTTTTGTACACCCATAAATTATACGCAGCACAGGTTACCCTTAAATAATGAACTGACCGACTAATCAGACATGGATCTTTCCAAGTTCTGTTGCTTGAACGGATGTTTTCCTACGTAGGCTAGTAAAACATGCCCTTCAAAGCATCAGAACATGTGATCACATTTCAATTTTTTTGTATCTATCTTGTAAAGATAGTAATATATCATATGTTGAACACTATGTTGGAAAGATTTTAATTCAGATTTTTTCAACTTTCACTCAGTTTGTTTTCTAAACTTTGATTAAGAACCTTGTTGTTTGTACACCCATAAAATATACGCAGCACAGGTTACCCTTAAATAATGAACTGACCGTCTAATCAGACATGGATCTTCCCAAGTTCTGTTGCTTGAATGGATGTTTTCCTACGTAGGCTAGTAAAACATGCCCTTCAAAGCATCAGAACATGTGATCACATTCCAATTTTTTTGTATCTATCTTGTAAAGATAGTAATATATCATATGTTGAACACTATGTTGGAAAGATTTTAATTCGGTTTTTTTTCAACTTTCACTCAGTTTGTTTTCTTAACTTTGATTAAGAACCTTGAGTTTTGTACACCCATAAATTATACGCAGCACAGGTTACCCTTAAATAATGAACTGACCGACTAATCAGACATGGATCTTTCCTAGTTCTGTTGCTTGAATGGATGTTTTCCTACGTAGGCTAGTAAAACATGCCCTTCAAAGCATCAGAACATGTGATCACATTCCAATATTTTTGTATCTATCTTGTAAAGATAGTAATATATCATATGTTGAACACTATGTTGGAAAGATTTTAATTCAGATTTTTTCAACTTTCACTCAGTTTGTTTTCTAAACTTTGATTAAGAACCTTGAGTTTTGTACACCCATGAATATTACGCAGCACAGGTTACCCTTAAATAATGAACTGACCGACTAATCAGACATGGATCTTTCCTAGTTCTGTTGCTTGAATGGATGTTTTCCTACGTAGGCTAGTAAAACATGCCCTTCAAAGCATCAGAACATGTGATCACATTCCAATTTTTTTGTATCTATCTTGTAAAGATAGTAATTATATCATATGTTGAACACTATGTTGGAAAGATTTTAATTCAGATTTTCTAACTTTTATTCAGTTTGTTTTTTAAACTTTGATTAAGAACTTTGATTTTCGTACACCCATAAATTATACGCAGCACAGGTTACCCTTAAATAATGAACTGACCGACTAATCAGACATGGATCTTTCCTAGTTCTGTTGCTTGAATGGATGTTTTCCTACGTAGGCTAGTAAAACATGCCCTTCAAAGCATCAGAACATGTGATCACATTCCAATATTTTTGTATCTATCTTGTAAAGATAGTAATATATCATATGTTGAACACTATGTTGGAAAGATTTTAATTCAGATTTTCTAACTTTTATTCAGTTTGTTTTTTAAATTTTGATTCAGAACTTTGATTTTTGTACACCCATAAATTATACGCAGCACAGGTTACCCTTGAATAATGAACTGACCGACTAATCAGACATGGATCTTTCCTAGTTCTGTTGCTTGAATGGATGTTTTCCTACGTAGGCTAGTAAAACATGCCCTTCAAAGCATCAGAACATGTGATCACATTCCAATATTTTTGTATCTATCTTGTAAAGATAGTAATATATCATATGTTGAACACTATGTTGGAAAGATTTTAATTCAGATTTTTTCAACTTTCACTCAGTTTGTTTTCTAAACTTTGATTAAGAACCTTGAGTTTTGTACACCCATAAATTATACGCAGCACAGGTTACCCTTAAATAATGAACTGACCGACTAATCAGACATGGATCTTTCCAAGTTCTGTTGCTTGAACGGATGTTTTCCTACGTAGGCTAGTAAAACATGCCCTTCAAAGCATCAGAACATGTGATCACATTCCAATTTTTTTGTATCTATCTTGTAAAGATAGTAATAAACTTTGATTTTTGTACACCCATAAATTATACGCAGCACAGGTTACCCTTAAATAATGAACTGACCGACTAATCAGACATGGATCTTTCCAAGTTCTGTTGCTTGAACGGATGTTTTCCTACGTAGGCTAGTAAAACATGCCCTTCAAAGCATCAGAACATGTGATCACATTTCAATTTTTTTGTATCTATCTTGTAAAGATAGTAATATATCATATGTTGAACACTATGTTGGAAAGATTTTAATTCAGATTTTTTCAACTTTCACTCAGTTTGTTTTCTAAACTTTGATTAAGAACCTTGTTGTTTGTACACCCATAAAATATACGCAGCACAGGTTACCCTTAAATAATGAACTGACCGTCTAATCAGACATGGATCTTCCCAAGTTCTGTTGCTTGAATGGATGTTTTCCTACGTAGGCTAGTAAAACATGCCCTTCAAAGCATCAGAACATGTGATCACATTCCAATTTTTTTGTATCTATCTTGTAAAGATAGTAATATATCATATGTTGAACACTATGTTGGAAAGATTTTAATTCGGTTTTTTTTCAACTTTCACTCAGTTTGTTTTCTTAACTTTGATTAAGAACCTTGAGTTTTGTACACCCATAAATTATACGCAGCACAGGTTACCCTTAAATAATGAACTGACCGACTAATCAGACATGGATCTTTCCTAGTTCTGTTGCTTGAATGGATGTTTTCCTACGTAGGCTAGTAAAACATGCCCTTCAAAGCATCAGAACATGTGATCACATTCCAATATTTTTGTATCTATCTTGTAAAGATAGTAATATATCATATGTTGAACACTATGTTGGAAAGATTTTAATTCAGATTTTTTCAACTTTCACTCAGTTTGTTTTCTAAACTTTGATTAAGAACCTTGAGTTTTGTACACCCATGAATTATACGCAGCACAGGTTACCCTTAAATAATGAACTGACCGACTAATCAGACATGGATCTTTCCTAGTTCTGTTGCTTGAATGGATGTTTTCCTACGTAGGCTAGTAAAACATGCCCTTCAAAGCATCAGAACATGTGATCACATTCCAATTTTTTTGTATCTATCTTGTAAAGATAGTAATTATATCATATGTTGAACACTATGTTGGAAAGATTTTAATTCAGATTTTCTAACTTTTATTCAGTTTGTTTTTTAAACTTTGATTAAGAACTTTGAATTTCGTACACCCATAAATTATACGCAGCACAGGTTACCCTTAAATAATGAACTGACCGACTAATCAGACATGGATCTTTCCTAGTTCTGTTGCTTGAATGGATGTTTTCCTACGTAGGCTAGTAAAACATGCCCTTCAAAGCATCAGAACATGTGATCACATTCCAATATTTTTGTATCTATCTTGTAAAGATAGTAATATATCATATGTTGAACACTATGTTGGAAAGATTTTAATTCAGATTTTCTAACTTTTATTCAGTTTGTTTTTTAAATTTTGATTCAGAACTTTGATTTTTGTACACCCATAAATTATACGCAGCACAGGTTACCCTTGAATAATGAACTGACCGACTAATCAGACATGGATCTTTCCTAGTTCTGTTGCTTGAATGGATGTTTTCCTACGTAGGCTAGTAAAACATGCCCTTCAAAGCATCAGAACATGTGATCACATTCCAATTTTTTTGTATCTATCTTGTAAAGATAGTAATAAACTTTGATTTTTGTACACCCATAAATTATACGCAGCACAGGTTACCCTTAAATAATGAACTGACCGACTAATCAGACATGGATCTTTCCAAGTTCTGTTGCTTGAACGGATGTTTTCCTACGTAGGCTAGTAAAACATGCCCTTCAAAGCATCAGAACATGTGATCACATTTCAATTTTTTTGTATCTATCTTGTAAAGATAGTAATATATCATATGTTGAACACTATGTTGGAAAGATTTTAATTCAGATTTTTTCAACTTTCACTCAGTTTGTTTTCTAAACTTTGATTAAGAACCTTGTTGTTTGTACACCCATAAAATATACGCAGCACAGGTTACCCTTAAATAATGAACTGACCGTCTAATCAGACATGGATCTTCCCAAGTTCTGTTGCTTGAATGGATGTTTTCCTACGTAGGCTAGTAAAACATGCCCTTCAAAGCATCAGAACATGTGATCACATTCCAATTTTTTTGTATCTATCTTGTAAAGATAGTAATATATCATATGTTGAACACTATGTTGGAAAGATTTTAATTCGGTTTTTTTTCAACTTTCACTCAGTTTGTTTTCTTAACTTTGATTAAGAACCTTGAGTTTTGTACACCCATAAATTATACGCAGCACAGGTTACCCTTAAATAATGAACTGACCGACTAATCAGACATGGATCTTTCCTAGTTCTGTTGCTTGAATGGATGTTTTCCTACGTAGGCTAGTAAAACATGCCCTTCAAAGCATCAGAACATGTGATCACATTCCAATTTTTTTGTATCTATCTTGTAAAGATAGTAATATATCATATGTTGAACACTATGTTGGAAAGATTTTAATTCAGATTTTTTCAACTTTCACTCAGTTTGTTTTCTAAACTTTGATTAAGAACCTTGAGTTTTGTACACCTATGAATTATACGCAGCACAGGTTACCCTTAAATAATGAACTGACCGACTAATCAGACATGGATCTTTCCTAGTTCTGTTGCTTGAATGGATGTTTTCCTACGTAGGCTAGTAAAACATGCCCTTCAAAGCATCAGAACATGTGATCACATTCCAATTTTTTTGTATCTATCTTGTAAAGATAGTAATTATATCATATGTTGAACACTATGTTGGAAAGATTTTAATTCAGATTTTCTAACTTTTATTCAGTTTGTTTTTTAAATTTTGATTAAGAACTTTGATTTTCGTACACCCATAAATTATACGCAGCACAGGTTACCCTTAAATAATGAACTGACCGACTAATCAGACATGGATCTTTCCTAGTTCTGTTGCTTGAATGGATGTTTTCCTACGTAGGCTAGTAAAACATGCCCTTCAAAGCATCAGAACATGTGATCACATTCCAATTTTTTTGTATCTATCTTGTAAAGATAGTAATATATCATATGTTGAACACTATGTTGGAAAGATTTTAATTCAGATTTTCTAACTTTTATTCAGTTTGTTTTTTAAACTTTGATTAAGAACTTTGATTTTTGTACACCCATAAATTATACGCAGCACAGGTTACCCTTGAATAATGAACTGACCGACTAATCAGACATGGATCTTTCCTAGTTCTGTTGCTTGAATGGATGTTTTCCTACGTAGGCTAGTAAAACAAGCCCTTCAAAGCATCAGAACATGTGATCACATTCCAATTTTTTTGTATCTATCTTGTAAAGATAGTAATAAACTTTGATTTTTGTACACCCATAAATTATACGCAGCACAGGTTACCCTTAAATAATGAACTGACCGACTAATCAGACATGGATCTTTCCAAGTTCTGTTGCTTGAACGGATGTTTTCCTACGTAGGCTAGTAAAACATGCCCTTCAAAGCATCAGAACATGTGATCACATTTCAATTTTTTTGTATCTATCTTGTAAAGATAGTAATATATCATATGTTGAACACTATGTTGGAAAGATTTTAATTCAGATTTTTTCAACTTTCACTCAGTTTGTTTTCTAAACTTTGATTAAGAACCTTGTTGTTTGTACACCCATAAAATATACGCAGCACAGGTTACCCTTAAATAATGAACTGACCGTCTAATCAGACATGGATCTTCCCAAGTTCTGTTGCTTGAATGGATGTTTTCCTACGTAGGCTAGTAAAACATGCCCTTCAAAGCATCAGAACATGTGATCACATTCCAATTTTTTTGTATCTATCTTGTAAAGATAGTAATATATCATATGTTGAACACTATGTTGGAAAGATTTTAATTCGGTTTTTTTTCAACTTTCACTCAGTTTGTTTTCTTAACTTTGATTAAGAACCTTGAGTTTTGTACACCCATAAATTATACGCAGCACAGGTTACCCTTAAATAATGAACTGACCGACTAATCAGACATGGATCTTTCCTAGTTCTGTTGCTTGAATGGATGTTTTCCTACGTAGGCTAGTAAAACATGCCCTTCAAAGCATCAGAACATGTGATCACATTCCAATTTTTTTGTATCTATCTTGTAAAGATAGTAATATATCATATGTTGAACACTATGTTGGAAAGATTTTAATTCAGATTTACGAACTTTCACTCAGTTTGTTTTTTAAACTTTGATTGAGAACTTTGATTTTTGTACACCCATAAATTATACGCAGCACAGGTTACCCTTAAATAATGAACTGACCGACTAATCAGACATGGATCTTTCCAAGTTCTGTTGCTTGAATGGATGTTTTCCTACGTAGGCTAGTAGAACATGCCATTCAAAGCATCAGAACATGTGACCACATTCCAATTTTTTTGTATCTATCTTGTAAAGATAGTAATATATCATATGTTGAACACTATGTTGGAAAGATTTTAATTCAGATTTTCTAACTTTTATTCAGTTTGTTTTTTAAACTTTGATTAAGAACTTTGATTTTTGTACACCCATAAATTATACGCAGCACAGGTTACCCTTAAATAATGAACTGACCGACTAATCAGACATGGATCTTTCCTAGTTCTGTTGCTTGAATGGTTGTTTTCCTACGTAGGCTAGTAAAACATGCCCTTCAAAGCATCAGAACATGTGACCACATTCCAATTTTTTTGTATCTATCTTGTAAAGATAGTAATATATCATATGTTGAACACTATGTTGGAAAGATTTTAATTCGGTTTTTTTTCAACTTTCACTCAGTTTGTTTTCTTAACTTTGATTAAGAACCTTGAGTTTTGTACACCCATAAATTATACGCAGCACAGGTTACCCTTAAATAATGAACTGACCGACTAATCAGACATGGATCTTTCCTAGTTCTGTTGCTTGAATGGATGTTTTCCTACGTAGGCTAGTAAAACATGCCCTTCAAAGCATCAGAACATGTGATCACATTCCAATTTTTTTGTATCTATCTTGTAAAGATAGTAATTATATCATATGTTGAACACTATGTTGGAAAGATTTTAATTCAGATTTTCTAACTTTTATTCAGTTTGTTTTTTAAACTTTGATTAAGAACTTTGATTTTTGTACACCCATAAATTATACGCAGCACAGGTTACCCTTGAATAATGAACTGACCGACTAATCAGACATGGATCTTTCCTAGTTCTGTTGCTTGAATGGATGTTTTCCTACGTAGGCTAGTAAAACATGCCCTTCAAAGCATCAGAACATGTGATCACATTCCAATTTTTTTGTATCTATCTTGTAAAGATAGTAATAAACTTTGATTTTTGTACACCCATAAATTATACGCAGCACCGGTTACCCTTAAATAATGAACTGACCGACTAATCAGACATGGATCTTTCCTAGTTCTGTTGCTTGAATGGATGTTTTCCTACGTAGGCTAGTAAAACATGCCCTTCAAAGCATCAGAACATGTGATCACATTCCAATATTTTTGTATCTATCTTGTAAAGATAGTAATATATCATATGTTGAACACTATGTTGGAAAGATTTTAATTCAGATTTTTTCAACTTTCACTCAGTTTGTTTTCTAAACTTTGATTAAGAACCTTGAGTTTTGTACACCCATAAATTATACGCAGCACAGGTTACCCTTAAATAATGAACTGACCGACTAATCAGACATGGATCTTTCCAAGTTCTGTTGCTTGAACGGATGTTTTCCTACGTAGGCTAGTAAAACATGCCCTTCAAAGCATCAGAACATGTGATCACATTCCAATTTTTTTGTATCTATCTTGTAAAGATAGTAATAAACTTTGATTTTTGTACACCCATAAATTATACGCAGCACAGGTTACCCTTAAATAATGAACTGACCGACTAATCAGACATGGATCTTTCCAAGTTCTGTTGCTTGAACGGATGTTTTCCTACGTAGGCTAGTAAAACATGCCCTTCAAAGCATCAGAACATGTGATCACATTTCAATTTTTTTGTATCTATCTTGTAAAGATAGTAATATATCATATGTTGAACACTATGTTGGAAAGATTTTAATTCAGATTTTTTCAACTTTCACTCAGTTTGTTTTCTAAACTTTGATTAAGAACCTTGTTGTTTGTACACCCATAAAATATACGCAGCACAGGTTACCCTTAAATAATGAACTGACCGTCTAATCAGACATGGATCTTCCCAAGTTCTGTTGCTTGAATGGATGTTTTCCTACGTAGGCTAGTAAAACATGCCCTTCAAAGCATCAGAACATGTGATCACATTCCAATTTTTTTGTATCTATCTTGTAAAGATAGTAATATATCATATGTTGAACACTATGTTGGAAAGATTTTAATTCGGTTTTTTTTCAACTTTCACTCAGTTTGTTTTCTTAACTTTGATTAAGAACCTTGAGTTTTGTACACCCATAAATTATACGCAGCACAGGTTACCCTTAAATAATGAACTGACCGACTAATCAGACATGGATCTTTCCTAGTTCTGTTGCTTGAATGGATGTTTTCCTACGTAGGCTAGTAAAACATGCCCTTCAAAGCATCAGAACATGTGATCACATTCCAATATTTTTGTATCTATCTTGTAAAGATAGTAATATATCATATGTTGAACACTATGTTGGAAAGATTTTAATTCAGATTTTTTCAACTTTCACTCAGTTTGTTTTCTAAACTTTGATTGAGAACCTTGAGTTTTGTACACCCATGAATTATACGCAGCACAGGTTACCCTTAAATAATGAACTGACCGACTAATCAGACATGGATCTTTCCTAGTTCTGTTGCTTGAATGGATGTTTTCCTACGTAGGCTAGTAAAACATGCCCTTCAAAGCATCAGAACATGTGATCACATTCCAATTTTTTTGTATCTATCTTGTAAAGATAGTAATTATATCATATGTTGAACACTATGTTGGAAAGATTTTAATTCAGATTTTCTAACTTTTATTCAGTTTGTTTTTTAAACTTTGATTAAGAACTTTGATTTTCGTACACCCATAAATTATACGCAGCACAGGTTACCCTTAAATAATGAACTGACCGACTAATCAGACATGGATCTTTCCTAGTTCTGTTGCTTGAATGGATGTTTTCCTACGTAGGCTAGTAAAACATGCCCTTCAAAGCATCAGAACATGTGATCACATTCCAATATTTTTGTATCTATCTTGTAAAGATAGTAATATATCATATGTTGAACACTATGTTGGAAAGATTTTAATTCAGATTTTCTAACTTTTATTCAGTTTGTTTTTTAAACTTTGATTAAGAACTTTGATTTTTGTACACCCATAAATTATACGCAGCACAGGTTACCCTTGAATAATGAACTGACCGACTAATCAGACATGGATCTTTCCTAGTTCTGTTGCTTGAATGGATGTTTTCCTACGTAGGCTAGTAAAACATGCCCTTCAAAGCATCAGAACATGTGATCACATTCCAATTTTTTTGTATCTATCTTGTAAAGATAGTAATAAACTTTGATTTTTGTACACCCATAAATTATACGCAGCACCGGTTACCCTTAAATAATGAACTGACCGACTAATCAGACATGGATCTTTCCTAGTTCTGTTGCTTGAATGGATGTTTTCCTACGTAGGCTAGTAAAACATGCCCTTCAAAGCATCAGAACATGTGATCACATTCCAATATTTTTGTATCTATCTTGTAAAGATAGTAATATATCATATGTTGTACACTATGTTGGAAAGATTTTAATTCAGATTTTTTCAACTTTCACTCAGTTTGTTTTCTAAACTTTGATTAAGAACCTTGAGTTTTGTACACCCATAAATTATACGCAGCACAGGTTACCCTTAAATAATGAACTGACCGACTAATCAGACATGGATCTTTCCAAGTTCTGTTGCTTGAACGGATGTTTTCCTACGTAGGCTAGTAAAACATGCCCTTCAAAGCATCAGAACATGTGATCACATTTCAATTTTTTTGTATCTATCTTGTAAAGATAGTAATATATCATATGTTGAACACTATGTTGGAAAGATTTTAATTCAGATTTTTTCAACTTTCACTCAGTTTGTTTTCTAAACTTTGATTAAGAACCTTGTTGTTTGTACACCCATAAAATATACGCAGCACAGGTTACCCTTAAATAATGAACTGACCGTCTAATCAGACATGGATCTTCCCAAGTTCTGTTGCTTGAATGGATGTTTTCCTACGTAGGCTAGTAAAACATGCCCTTCAAAGCATCAGAACATGTGATCACATTCCAATTTTTTTGTATCTATCTTGTAAAGATAGTAATAAACTTTGATTTTTGTACACCCATAAATTATACGCAGCACAGGTTACCCTTAAATAATGAACTGACCGACTAATCAGACATGGATCTTTCCAAGTTCTGTTGCTTGAACGGATGTTTTCCTACGTAGGCTAGTAAAACATGCCCTTCAAAGCATCAGAACATGTGATCACATTTCAATTTTTTTGTATCTATCTTGTAAAGATAGTAATATATCATATGTTGAACACTATGTTGGAAAGATTTTAATTCAGATTTTTTCAACTTTCACTCAGTTTGTTTTCTAAACTTTGATTAAGAACCTTGTTGTTTGTACACCCATAAAATATACGCAGCACAGGTTACCCTTAAATAATGAACTGACCGTCTAATCAGACATGGATCTTCCCAAGTTCTGTTGCTTGAATGGATGTTTTCCTACGTAGGCTAGTAAAACATGCCTTTCAAAGCATCAGAACATGTGATCACATTCCAATTTTTTTGTATCTATCTTGTAAAGATAGTAATATATCATATGTTGAACACTATGTTGGAAAGATTTTAATTCGGTTTTTTTTCAACTTTCACTCAGTTTGTTTTCTTAACTTTGATTAAGAACCTTGAGTTTTGTACACCCATAAATTATACGCAGCACAGGTTACCCTTAAATAATGAACTGACCGACTAATCAGACATGGATCTTTCCTAGTTCTGTTGCTTGAATGGATGTTTTCCTACGTAGGCTAGTAAAACATGCCCTTCAAAGCATCAGAACATGTGATCACATTCCAATATTTTTGTATCTATCTTGTAAAGATAGTAATATATCATATGTTGAACACTATGTTGGAAAGATTTTAATTCAGATTTTTTCAACTTTCACTCAGTTTGTTTTCTAAACTTTGATTAAGAACCTTGAGTTTTGTACACCCATGAATTATACGCAGCACAGGTTACCCTTAAATAATGAACTGACCGACTAATCAGACATGGATCTTTCCTAGTTCTGTTGCTTGAATGGATGTTTTCCTACGTAGGCTAGTAAAACATGCCCTTCAAAGCATCAGAACATGTGATCACATTCCAATTTTTTTGTATCTATCTTGTAAAGATAGTAATTATATCATATGTTGAACACTATGTTGGAAAGATTTTAATTCAGATTTTCTAACTTTTATTCAGTTTGTTTTTTAAACTTTGATTAAGAACTTTGATTTTCGTACACCCATAAATTATACGCAGCACAGGTTACCCTTAAATAATGAACTGACCGACTAATCAGACATGGATCTTTCCTAGTTCTGTTGCTTGAATGGATGTTTTCCTACGTAGGCTAGTAAAACATGCCCTTCAAAGCATCAGAACATGTGATCACATTCCAATATTTTTGTATCTATCTTGTAAAGATAGTAATATATCATATGTTGAACACTATGTTGGAAAGATTTTAATTCAGATTTTCTAACTTTTATTCAGTTTGTTTTTTAAACTTTGATTAAGAACTTTGATTTTTGTACACCCATAAATTATACGCAGCACAGGTTACCCTTGAATAATGAACTGACCGACTAATCAGACATGGATCTTTCCTAGTTCTGTTGCTTGAATGGATGTTTTCCTACGTAGGCTAGTAAAACATGCCCTTCAAAGCATCAGAACATGTGATCACATTCCAATTTTTTTGTATCTATCTTGTAAAGATAGTAATAAACTTTGATTTTTGTACACCCATAAATTATACGCAGCACAGGTTACCCTTAAATAATGAACTGACCGACTAATCAGACATGGATCTTTCCAAGTTCTGTTGCTTGAACGGATGTTTTCCTACGTAGGCTAGTAAAACATGCCCTTCAAAGCATCAGAACATGTGATCACATTTCAATTTTTTTGTATCTATCTTGTAAAGATAGTAATATATCATATGTTGAACACTATGTTGGAAAGATTTTAATTCAGATTTTTTCAACTTTCACTCAGTTTGTTTTCTAAACTTTGATTAAGAACCTTGTTGTTTGTACACCCATAAAATATACGCAGCACAGGTTACCCTTAAATAATGAACTGACCGTCTAATCAGACATGGATCTTCCCAAGTTCTGTTGCTTGAATGGATGTTTTCCTACGTAGGCTAGTAAAACATGCCCTTCAAAGCATCAGAACATGTGATCACATTCCAATTTTTTTGTATCTATCTTGTAAAGATAGTAATATATCATATGTTGAACACTATGTTGGAAAGATTTTAATTCGGTTTTTTTTCAACTTTCACTCAGTTTGTTTTCTTAACTTTGATTAAGAACCTTGAGTTTTGTACACCCATAAATTATACGCAGCACAGGTTACCCTTAAATAATGAACTGACCGACTAATCAGACATGGATCTTTCCTAGTTCTGTTGCTTGAATGGATGTTTTCCTACGTAGTCTAGTAAAACATGCCCTTCAAAGCATCAGAACATGTGATCACATTCCAATTTTTTTGTATCTATCTTGTAAAGATAGTAATATATCATATGTTGAACACTATGTTGGAAAGATTTTAATTCAGATTTTTTCAACTTTCACTCAGTTTGTTTTCTAAACTTTGATTAAGAACCTTGAGTTTTGTACACCTATGAATTATACGCAGCACAGGTTACCCTTAAATAATGAACTGACCGACTAATCAGACATGGATCTTTCCTAGTTCTGTTGCTTGAATGGATGTTTTCCTACGTAGGCTAGTAAAACATGCCCTTCAAAGCATCAGAACATGTGATCACATTCCAATTTTTTTGTATCTATCTTGTAAAGATAGTAATTATATCATATGTTGAACACTATGTTGGAAAGATTTTAATTCAGATTTTCTAACTTTTATTCAGTTTGTTTTTTAAACTTTGATTAAGAACTTTGATTTTCGTACACCCATAAATTATACGCAGCACAGGTTACCCTTAAATAATGAACTGACCGACTAATCAGACATGGATCTTTCCTAGTTCTGTTGCTTGAATGGATGTTTTCCTACGTAGGCTAGTAAAACATGCCCTTCAAAGCATCAGAACATGTGATCACATTCCAATTTTTTTGTATCTATCTTGTAAAGATAGTAATATATCATATGTTGAACACTATGTTGGAAAGATTTTAATTCAGATTTTCTAACTTTTATTCAGTTTGTTTTTTAAACTTTGATTAAGAACTTTGATTTTTGTACACCCATAAATTATACGCAGCACAGGTTACCCTTGAATAATGAACTGACCGACTAATCAGACATGGATCTTTCCTAGTTCTGTTGCTTGAATGGATGTTTTCCTACGTAGGCTAGTAAAACATGCCCTTCAAAGCATCAGAACATGTGATCACATTCCAATTTTTTTGTATCTATCTTGTAAAGATAGTAATAAACTTTGATTTTTGTACACCCATAAATTATACGCAGCACAGGTTACCCTTAAATAATGAACTGACCGACTAATCAGACATGGATCTTTCCAAGTTCTGTTGCTTGAACGGATGTTTTCCTACGTAGGCTAGTAAAACATGCCCTTCAAAGCATCAGAACATGTGATCACATTTCAATTTTTTTGTATCTATCTTGTAAAGATAGTAATATATCATATGTTGAACACTATGTTGGAAAGATTTTAATTCAGATTTTTTCAACTTTCACTCAGTTTGTTTTCTAAACTTTGATTAAGAACCTTGTTGTTTGTACACCCATAAAATATACGCAGCACAGGTTACCCTTAAATAATGAACTGACCGTCTAATCAGACATGGATCTTCCCAAGTTCTGTTGCTTGAATGGATGTTTTCCTACGTAGGCTAGTAAAACATGCCCTTCAAAGCATCAGAACATGTGATCACATTCCAATTTTTTTGTATCTATCTTGTAAAGATAGTAATATATCATATGTTGAACACTATGTTGGAAAGATTTTAATTCGGTTTTTTTTCAACTTTCACTCAGTTTGTTTTCTTAACTTTGATTAAGAACCTTGAGTTTTGTACACCCATAAATTATACGCAGCACAGGTTACCCTTAAATAATGAACTGACCGACTAATCAGACATGGATCTTTCCTAGTTCTGTTGCTTGAATGGATGTTTTCCTACGTAGGCTAGTAAAACATGCCCTTCAAAGCATCAGAACATGTGATCACATTCCAATTTTTTTGTATCTATCTTGTAAAGATAGTAATATATCATATGTTGAACACTATGTTGGAAAGATTTTAATTCAGATTTACGAACTTTCACTCAGTTTGTTTTTTAAACTTTGATTGAGAACTTTGATTTTTGTACACCCATAAATTATACGCAGCACAGGTTACCCTTAAATAATGAACTGACCGACTAATCAGACATGGATCTTTCCAAGTTCTGTTGCTTGAATGGATGTTTTCCTACGTAGGCTAGTAGAACATGCCATTCAAAGCATCAGAACATGTGACCACATTCCAATTTTTTTGTATCTATCTTGTAAAGATAGTAATATATCATATGTTGAACACTATGTTGGAAAGATTTTAATTCAGATTTTCTAACTTTTATTCAGTTTGTTTTTTAAACTTTGATTAAGAACTTTGATTTTTGTACACCCATAAATTATACGCAGCACAGGTTACCCTTAAATAATGAACTGACCGACTAATCAGACATGGATCTTTCCTAGTTCTGTTGCTTGAATGGATGTTTTCCTACGTAGGCTAGTAAAACATGCCCTTCAAAGCATCAGAACATGTGATCACATTCCAATTTTTTTGTATCTATCTTGTAAAGATAGTAATATATCATATGTTGAACACTATGTTGGAAAGATTTTAATTCAGATTTTTTCAACTTTCACTCAGTTTGTTTTCTAAACTTTGATTAAGAACCTTGAGTTTTGTACACCCATAAAATATACGCAGCACAGGTTACCCTTAAATAATGAACTGACTGTCTAATCAGACATGGATCTTCCCCAGTTCTGTTGCTTGAATGGATGTTTTCCTACGTAGGCTAGTAAAACATGCCCTTCAAAGCATCAGAACATGTGATCACATTCCAATTTTTTTGTATCTATCTTGTAAAGATAGTAATATATCATATGTTGAACACTATGTTGGAAAGATTTTAATTCAGATTTTCGAACTTTTATTCAGTTTGTTTTTTAAACTTTGATTAAGAACTTTGATTTTTGTACACCCATAAATTATACGCAGCACAGGTTACCCTTAATTAATGAACTGACCGACTAATCAGACATGGATCTTTCCAAGTTCTGTTGCTTGAACGGATGTTTTCCTACGTAGGCTAGTAAAACATGCCCTTCAAAGCATCAGAACATGTGATCACATTCCAATTTTTTTGTATCTATCTTGTAAAGATAGTAATTATATCATATGTTGAACACTATGTTGGAAAGATTTTAATTCAGATTTTCTAACTTTTATTCAGTTTGTTTTTTTAACTTTGATTAAGAACTTTGATTTTCGTACACCCATAAATTATACGCAGCACAGGTTACCCTTAAATAATGAACTGACCGACTAATCAGACATGGATCTTTCCTAGTTCTGTTGCTTGAATGGATGTTTTCCTACGTAGGCTAGTAAAACATGCCCTTCAAAGCATCAGAACATGTGATCACATTCCAATATTTTTGTATCTATCTTGTAAAGATAGTAATATATCATATGTTGAACACTATGTTGGAAAGATTTTAATTCAGATTTTCTAACTTTTATTCAGTTTGTTTTTTAAACTTTGATTAAGAACTTTGATTTTTGTACACCCATAAATTATACGCAGCACAGGTTACCCTTGAATAATGAACTGACCGACTAATCAGACATGGATCTTTCCTAGTTCTGTTGCTTGAATGGATGTTTTCCTACGTAGGCTAGTAAAACATGCCCTTCAAAGCATCAGAACATGTGATCACATTCCAATTTTTTTGTATCTATCTTGTAAAGATAGTAATAAACTTTGATTTTTGTACACCCATAAATTATACGCAGCACAGGTTACCCTTAAATAATGAACTGACCGACTAATCAGACATGGATCTTTCCAAGTTCTGTTGCTTGAACGGATGTTTTCCTACGTAGGCTAGTAAAACATGCCCTTCAAAGCATCAGAACATGTGATCACATTCCAATTTTTTTGTATCTATCTTGTAAAGATAGTAATATATCATATGTTGAACACTATGTTGGAAAGATTTTAATTCGGTTTTTTTTCAACTTTCACTCAGTTTGTTTTCTTAACTTTGATTAAGAACCTTGAGTTTTGTACACCCATAAATTATACGCAGCACAGGTTACCCTTAAATAATGAACTGACCGACTAATCAGACATGGATCTTTCCTAGTTCTGTTGCTTGAATGGATGTTTTCCTACGTAGGCTAGTAAAACATGCCCTTCAAAGCATCAGAACATGTGATCACATTCCAATTTTTTTGTATCTATCTTGTAAAGATAGTAATATATCATATGTTGAACACTATGTTGGAAAGATTTTAATTCAGATTTTCTAACTTTTATTCAGTTTGTTTTTTAAACTTTGATTAAGAACTTTGATTTTTGTACACCCATAAATTATACGCAGCACAGGTTACCCTTGAATAATGAACTGACCGACTAATCAGACATGGATCTTTCCTAGTTCTGTTGCTTGAATGGATGTTTTCCTACGTAGGCTAGTAAAACATGCCCTTCAAAGCATCAGAACATGTGATCACATTCCAATTTTTTTGTATCTATCTTGTAAAGATAGTAATAAACTTTGATTTTTGTACACCCATAAATTATACGCAGCACAGGTTACCCTTAAATAATGAACTGACCGACTAATCAGACATGGATCTTTCCAAGTTCTGTTGCTTGAACGGATGTTTTCCTACGTAGGCTAGTAAAACATGCCCTTCAAAGCATCAGAACATGTGATCACATTCCAATTTTTTTGTATCTATCTTGTAAAGATAGTAATATATCATATGTTGAACACTATGTTGGAAAGATTTTAATTCGGTTTTTTTTCAACTTTCACTCAGTTTGTTTTCTTAACTTTGATTAAGAACCTTGAGTTTTGTACACCCATAAATTATACGCAGCACAGGTTACCCTTAAATAATGAACTGACCGACTAATCAGACATGGATCTTTCCTAGTTCTGTTGCTTGAATGGATGTTTTCCTACGTAGGCTAGTAAAACATGCCCTTCAAAGCATCAGAACATGTGATCACATTCCAATTTTTTTGTATCTATCTTGTAAAGATAGTAATATATCATATGTTGAACACTATGTTGGAAAGATTTTAATTCAGATTTACGAACTTTCACTCAGTTTGTTTTTTAAACTTTGATTGAGAACTTTGATTTTTGTACACCCATAAATTATACGCAGCACAGGTTACCCTTAAATAATGAACTGACCGTCTAATCAGACATGGATCTTCCCAAGTTCTGTTGCTTGAATGGATGTTTTCCTACGTAGGCTAGTAAAACATGCCCTTCAAAGCATCAGAACATGTGATCACATTCCAATTTTTTTGTATCTATCTTGTAAAGATAGTAATATATCATATGTTGAACACTATGTTGGAAAGATTTTAATTCGGTTTTTTTTCAACTTTCACTCAGTTTGTTTTCTTAACTTTGATTAAGAACCTTGAGTTTTGTACACCCATAAATTATACGCAGCACAGGTTACCCTTAAATAATGAACTGACCGACTAATCAGACATGGATCTTTCCTAGTTCTGTTGCTTGAATGGATGTTTTCCTACGTAGGCTAGTAAAACATGCCCTTCAAAGCATCAGAACATGTGATCACATTTCAATTTTTTTGTATCTATCTTGTAAAGATAGTAATATATCATATGTTGAACACTATGTTGGAAAGATTTTAATTCAGATTTTTTCAACTTTCACTCAGTTTGTTTTCTAAACTTTGATTAAGAACCTTGTTGTTTGTACACCCATAAAATATACGCAGCACAGGTTACCCTTAAATAATGAACTGACCGTCTAATCAGACATGGATCTTCCCAAGTTCTGTTGCTTGAATGGATGTTTTCCTACGTAGGCTAGTAAAACATGCCCTTCAAAGCATCAGAACATGTGATCACATTCCAATTTTTTTGTATCTATCTTGTAAAGATAGTAATATATCATATGTTGAACACTATGTTGGAAAGATTTTAATTCGGTTTTTTTTCAACTTTCACTCAGTTTGTTTTCTTAACTTTGATTAAGAACCTTGAGTTTTGTACACCCATAAATTATACGCAGCACAGGTTACCCTTAAATAATGAACTGACCGACTAATCAGACATGGATCTTTCCTAGTTCTGTTGCTTGAATGGATGTTTTCCTACGTAGGCTAGTAAAACATGCCCTTCAAAGCATCAGAACATGTGATCACATTCCAATTTTTTTGTATCTATCTTGTAAAGATAGTAATATATCATATGTTGAACACTATGTTGGAAAGATTTTAATTCAGATTTACGAACTTTCACTCAGTTTGTTTTTTAAACTTTGATTGAGAACTTTGATTTTTGTACACCCATAAATTATACGCAGCACAGGTTACCCTTAAATAATGAACTGACCGACTAATCAGACATGGATCTTTCCAAGTTCTGTTGCTTGAATGGATGTTTTCCTACGTAGGCTAGTAGAACATGCCATTCAAAGCATCAGAACATGTGACCACATTCCAATTTTTTTGTATCTATCTTGTAAAGATAGTAATATATCATATGTTGAACACTATGTTGGAAAGATTTTAATTCAGATTTTCTAACTTTTATTCAGTTTGTTTTTTAAACTTTGATTAAGAACTTTGATTTTTGTACACCCATAAATTATACGCAGCACAGGTTACCCTTAAATAATGAACTGACCGACTAATCAGACATGGATCTTTCCTAGTTCTGTTGCTTGAATGGATGTTTTCCTACGTAGGCTAGTAAAACATGCCCTTCAAAGCATCAGAACATGTGATCACATTCCAATTTTTTTGTATCTATCTTGTAAAGATAGTAATATATCATATGTTGAACACTATGTTGGAAAGATTTTAATTCAGATTTTTTCAACTTTCACTCAGTTTGTTTTCTTAACTTTGATTAAGAACCTTGTTGTTTGTACACCCATAAATTATACGCAGCACAGGTTACCCTTAAATAATGAACTGACCGACTAATCAGACATGGATCTTTCCTAGTTCTGTTGCTTGAATGGATGTTTTCCTACGTAGGCTAGTAAAACATGCCCTTCAAAGCATCAGAACATGTGATCACATTCCAATTTTTTTGTATCTATCTTGTAAAGATAGTAATAAACTTTGATTTTTGTACACCCATAAATTATACGCAGCACAGGTTACCCTTAAATAATGAACTGACCGACTAATCAGACATGGATCTTTCCTAGTTCTGTTGCTTGAATGGATGTTTTCCTACGTAGGCTAGTAAAACATGCCCTTCAAAGCATCAGAACATGTGATCACATTCCAATTTTTTTGTATCTATCTTGTAAAGATAGTAATATATCATATGTTGAACACTATGTTGGAAAGATTTTAATTCAGATTTTCTAACTTTTATTCAGTTTGTTTTTTAAACTTTGATTAAGAACTTTGATTTTTGTACACCCATAAATTATACGCAGCACAGGTTACCCTTAAATAATGAACTGACCGACTAATCAGACATGGATCTTTCCTAGTTCTGTTGCTTGAATGGATGTTTTCCTACGTAGGCTAGTAAAACATGCCCTTCAAAGCATCAGAACATGTGATCACATTCCAATTTTTTTGTATCTATCTTGTAAAGATAGTAATATATCATATGTTGAACACTATGTTGGAAAGATTTTAATTCAGATTTTTTCAACTTTCACTCAGTTTGTTTTCTAAACTTTGATTAAGAACCTTGAGTTTTGTACACCCATAAAATATACGCAGCACAGGTTACCCTTAAATAATGAACTGACTGTCTAATCAGACATGGATCTTCCCCAGTTCTGTTGCTTGAATGGATGTTTTCCTACGTAGGCTAGTAAAACATGCCCTTCAAAGCATCAGAACATGTGATCACATTCCAATTTTTTTGTATCTATCTTGTAAAGATAGTAATATATCATATGTTGAACACTATGTTGGAAAGATTTTAATTCAGATTTTCGAACTTTTATTCAGTTTGTTTTTTAAACTTTGATTAAGAACTTTGATTTTTGTACACCCATAAATTATACGCAGCACAGGTTACCCTTAATTAATGAACTGACCGACTAATCAGACATGGATCTTTCCAAGTTCTGTTGCTTGAACGGATGTTTTCCTACGTAGGCTAGTAAAACATGCCCTTCAAAGCATCAGAACATGTGATCACATTCCAATTTTTTTGTATCTATCTTGTAAAGATAGTAATTATATCATATGTTGAACACTATGTTGGAAAGATTTTAATTCAGATTTTCTAACTTTTATTCAGTTTGTTTTTTTAACTTTGATTAAGAACTTTGATTTTCGTACACCCATAAATTATACGCAGCACAGGTTACCCTTAAATAATGAACTGACCGACTAATCAGACATGGATCTTTCCTAGTTCTGTTGCTTGAATGGATGTTTTCCTACGTAGGCTAGTAAAACATGCCCTTCAAAGCATCAGAACATGTGATCACATTCCAATATTTTTGTATCTATCTTGTAAAGATAGTAATATATCATATGTTGAACACTATGTTGGAAAGATTTTAATTCAGATTTTCTAACTTTTATTCAGTTTGTTTTTTAAACTTTGATTAAGAACTTTGATTTTTGTACACCCATAAATTATACGCAGCACAGGTTACCCTTGAATAATGAACTGACCGACTAATCAGACATGGATCTTTCCTAGTTCTGTTGCTTGAATGGATGTTTTCCTACGTAGGCTAGTAAAACATGCCCTTCAAAGCATCAGAACATGTGATCACATTCCAATTTTTCTGTATCTATCTTGTAAAGATAGTAATAAACTTTGATTTTTGTACACCCATAAATTATACGCAGCACAGGTTACCCTTAAATAATGAACTGACCGACTAATCAGACATGGATCTTTCCAAGTTCTGTTGCTTGAACGGATGTTTTCCTACGTAGGCTAGTAAAACATGCCCTTCAAAGCATCAGAACATGTGATCACATTCCAATTTTTTTGTATCTATCTTGTAAAGATAGTAATATATCATATGTTGAACACTATGTTGGAAAGATTTTAATTCAGATTTTTTCAACTTTCACTCAGTTTGTTTTCTTAACTTTGATTAAGAACCTTGTTGTTTGTACACCCATAAATTATACGCAGCACAGGTTACCCTTAAATAATGAACTGACCGACTAATCAGACATGGATCTTTCCTAGTTCTGTTGCTTGAATGGATCTTTTCCTACGTAGGCTAGTAAAACATGCCCTTCAAAGCATCAGAACATGTGATCACATTCCAATTTTTTTGTATCTATCTTGTAAAGATAGTAATTATATCATATGTTGAACACTATGTTGGAAAGATTTTAATTCAGATTTTCTAACTTTTATTCAGTTTGTTTTTTTAACTTTGATTAAGAACTTTGATTTTCGTACACCCATAAATTATACGCAGCACAGGTTACCCTTAAATAATGAACTGACCGACTAATCAGACATGGATCTTTCCTAGTTCTGTTGCTTGAATGGATGTTTTCCTACGTAGGCTAGTAAAACATGCCCTTCAAAGCATCAGAACATGTGATCACATTCCAATATTTTTGTATCTATCTTGTAAAGATAGTAATATATCATATGTTGAACACTATGTTGGAAAGATTTTAATTCAGATTTTCTAACTTTTATTCAGTTTGTTTTTTAAACTTTGATTAAGAACTTTGATTTTTGTACACCCATAAATTATACGCAGCACAGGTTACCCTTGAATAATGAACTGACCGACTAATCAGACATGGATCTTTCCTAGTTCTGTTGCTTGAATGGATGTTTTCCTACGTAGGCTAGTAAAACATGCCCTTCAAAGCATCAGAACATGTGATCACATTCCAATTTTTTTGTATCTATCTTGTAAAGATAGTAATAAACTTTGATTTTTGTACACCCATAAATTATACGCAGCACAGGTTACCCTTAAATAATGAACTGACCGACTAATCAGACATGGATCTTTCCAAGTTCTGTTGCTTGAACGGATGTTTTCCTACGTAGGCTAGTAAAACATGCCCTTCAAAGCATCAGAACATGTGATCACATTCCAATTTTTTTGTATCTATCTTGTAAAGATAGTAATATATCATATGTTGAACACTATGTTGGAAAGATTTTAATTCGGTTTTTTTTCAACTTTCACTCAGTTTGTTTTCTTAACTTTGATTAAGAACCTTGAGTTTTGTACACCCATAAATTATACGCAGCACAGGTTACCCTTAAATAATGAACTGACCGACTAATCAGACATGGATCTTTCCTAGTTCTGTTGCTTGAATGGATGTTTTCCTACGTAGGCTAGTAAAACATGCCCTTCAAAGCATCAGAACATGTGATCACATTCCAATTTTTTTGTATCTATCTTGTAAAGATAGTAATATATCATATGTTGAACACTATGTTGGAAAGATTTTAATTCAGATTTTCTAACTTTTATTCAGTTTGTTTTTTAAACTTTGATTAAGAACTTTGATTTTTGTACACCCATAAATTATACGCAGCACAGGTTACCCTTGAATAATGAACTGACCGACTAATCAGACATGGATCTTTCCTAGTTCTGTTGCTTGAATGGATGTTTTCCTACGTAGGCTAGTAAAACATGCCCTTCAAAGCATCAGAACATGTGATCACATTCCAATTTTTTTGTATCTATCTTGTAAAGATAGTAATAAACTTTGATTTTTGTACACCCATAAATTATACGCAGCACAGGTTACCCTTAAATAATGAACTGACCGACTAATCAGACATGGATCTTTCCAAGTTCTGTTGCTTGAACGGATGTTTTCCTACGTAGGCTAGTAAAACATGCCCTTCAAAGCATCAGAACATGTGATCACATTCCAATTTTTTTGTATCTATCTTGTAAAGATAGTAATATATCATATGTTGAACACTATGTTGGAAAGATTTTAATTCGGTTTTTTTTCAACTTTCACTCAGTTTGTTTTCTTAACTTTGATTAAGAACCTTGAGTTTTGTACACCCATAAATTATACGCAGCACAGGTTACCCTTAAATAATGAACTGACCGACTAATCAGACATGGATCTTTCCTAGTTCTGTTGCTTGAATGGATGTTTTCCTACGTAGGCTAGTAAAACATGCCCTTCAAAGCATCAGAACATGTGATCACATTCCAATTTTTTTGTATCTATCTTGTAAAGATAGTAATATATCATATGTTGAACACTATGTTGGAAAGATTTTAATTCAGATTTACGAACTTTCACTCAGTTTGTTTTTTAAACTTTGATTGAGAACTTTGATTTTTGTACACCCATAAATTATACGCAGCACAGGTTACCCTTAAATAATGAACTGACCGTCTAATCAGACATGGATCTTCCCAAGTTCTGTTGCTTGAATGGATGTTTTCCTACGTAGGCTAGTAAAACATGCCCTTCAAAGCATCAGAACATGTGATCACATTCCAATTTTTTTGTATCTATCTTGTAAAGATAGTAATATATCATATGTTGAACACTATGTTGGAAAGATTTTAATTCGGTTTTTTTTCAACTTTCACTCAGTTTGTTTTCTTAACTTTGATTAAGAACCTTGAGTTTTGTACACCCATAAATTATACGCAGCACAGGTTACCCTTAAATAATGAACTGACCGACTAATCAGACATGGATCTTTCCTAGTTCTGTTGCTTGAATGGATGTTTTCCTACGTAGGCTAGTAAAACATGCCCTTCAAAGCATCAGAACATGTGATCACATTTCAATTTTTTTGTATCTATCTTGTAAAGATAGTAATATATCATATGTTGAACACTATGTTGGAAAGATTTTAATTCAGATTTTTTCAACTTTCACTCAGTTTGTTTTCTAAACTTTGATTAAGAACCTTGTTGTTTGTACACCCATAAAATATACGCAGCACAGGTTACCCTTAAATAATGAACTGACCGTCTAATCAGACATGGATCTTCCCAAGTTCTGTTGCTTGAATGGATGTTTTCCTACGTAGGCTAGTAAAACATGCCCTTCAAAGCATCAGAACATGTGATCACATTCCAATTTTTTTGTATCTATCTTGTAAAGATAGTAATATATCATATGTTGAACACTATGTTGGAAAGATTTTAATTCGGTTTTTTTTCAACTTTCACTCAGTTTGTTTTCTTAACTTTGATTAAGAACCTTGAGTTTTGTACACCCATAAATTATACGCAGCACAGGTTACCCTTAAATAATGAACTGACCGACTAATCAGACATGGATCTTTCCTAGTTCTGTTGCTTGAATGGATGTTTTCCTACGTAGGCTAGTAAAACATGCCCTTCAAAGCATCAGAACATGTGATCACATTCCAATTTTTTTGTATCTATCTTGTAAAGATAGTAATATATCATATGTTGAACACTATGTTGGAAAGATTTTAATTCAGATTTACGAACTTTCACTCAGTTTGTTTTTTAAACTTTGATTGAGAACTTTGATTTTTGTACACCCATAAATTATACGCAGCACAGGTTACCCTTAAATAATGAACTGACCGACTAATCAGACATGGATCTTTCCAAGTTCTGTTGCTTGAATGGATGTTTTCCTACGTAGGCTAGTAGAACATGCCATTCAAAGCATCAGAACATGTGACCACATTCCAATTTTTTTGTATCTATCTTGTAAAGATAGTAATATATCATATGTTGAACACTATGTTGGAAAGATTTTAATTCAGATTTTCTAACTTTTATTCAGTTTGTTTTTTAAACTTTGATTAAGAACTTTGATTTTTGTACACCCATAAATTATACGCAGCACAGGTTACCCTTAAATAATGAACTGACCGACTAATCAGACATGGATCTTTCCTAGTTCTGTTGCTTGAATGGATGTTTTCCTACGTAGGCTAGTAAAACATGCCCTTCAAAGCATCAGAACATGTGATCACATTCCAATTTTTTTGTATCTATCTTGTAAAGATAGTAATATATCATATGTTGAACACTATGTTGGAAAGATTTTAATTCAGATTTTTTCAACTTTCACTCAGTTTGTTTTCTTAACTTTGATTAAGAACCTTGTTGTTTGTACACCCATAAATTATACGCAGCACAGGTTACCCTTAAATAATGAACTGACCGACTAATCAGACATGGATCTTTCCTAGTTCTGTTGCTTGAATGGATGTTTTCCTACGTAGGCTAGTAAAACATGCCCTTCAAAGCATCAGAACATGTGATCACATTCCAATTTTTTTGTATCTATCTTGTAAAGATAGTAATAAACTTTGATTTTTGTACACCCATAAATTATACGCAGCACAGGTTACCCTTAAATAATGAACTGACCGACTAATCAGACATGGATCTTTCCTAGTTCTGTTGCTTGAATGGATGTTTTCCTACGTAGGCTAGTAAAACATGCCCTTCAAAGCATCAGAACATGTGATCACATTCCAATTTTTTTGTATCTATCTTGTAAAGATAGTAATATATCATATGTTGAACACTATGTTGGAAAGATTTTAATTCAGATTTTCTAACTTTTATTCAGTTTGTTTTTTAAACTTTGATTAAGAACTTTGATTTTTGTACACCCATAAATTATACGCAGCACAGGTTACCCTTAAATAATGAACTGACCGACTAATCAGACATGGATCTTTCCTAGTTCTGTTGCTTGAATGGATGTTTTCCTACGTAGGCTAGTAAAACATGCCCTTCAAAGCATCAGAACATGTGATCACATTCCAATTTTTTTGTATCTATCTTGTAAAGATAGTAATATATCATATGTTGAACACTATGTTGGAAAGATTTTAATTCAGATTTTTTCAACTTTCACTCAGTTTGTTTTCTAAACTTTGATTAAGAACCTTGAGTTTTGTACACCCATAAAATATACGCAGCACAGGTTACCCTTAAATAATGAACTGACTGTCTAATCAGACATGGATCTTCCCCAGTTCTGTTGCTTGAATGGATGTTTTCCTACGTAGGCTAGTAAAACATGCCCTTCAAAGCATCAGAACATGTGATCACATTCCAATTTTTTTGTATCTATCTTGTAAAGATAGTAATATATCATATGTTGAACACTATGTTGGAAAGATTTTAATTCAGATTTTCGAACTTTTATTCAGTTTGTTTTTTAAACTTTGATTAAGAACTTTGATTTTTGTACACCCATAAATTATACGCAGCACAGGTTACCCTTAATTAATGAACTGACCGACTAATCAGACATGGATCTT
Source organism: Auanema rhodensis (assembly GCA_964057225.1). NCBI lineage: Eukaryota > Metazoa > Nematoda > Chromadorea > Rhabditida > Rhabditidae > Auanema > Auanema rhodense. The sequence continues at coordinate 2,941,818 of OZ059895.1, forward strand.
TCCAAGTTCTGTTGCTTGAACGGATGTTTTCCTACGTAGGCTAGTAAAACATGCCCTTCAAAGCATCAGAACATGTGATCACATTCCAATTTTTTTGTATCTATCTTGTAAAGATAGTAATTATATCATATGTTGAACACTATGTTGGAAAGATTTTAATTCAGATTTTCTAACTTTTATTCAGTTTGTTTTTTTAACTTTGATTAAGAACTTTGATTTTCGTACACCCATAAATTATACGCAGCACAGGTTACCCTTAAATAATGAACTGACCGACTAATCAGACATGGATCTTTCCTAGTTCTGTTGCTTGAATGGATGTTTTCCTACGTAGGCTAGTAAAACATGCCCTTCAAAGCATCAGAACATGTGATCACATTCCAATATTTTTGTATCTATCTTGTAAAGATAGTAATATATCATATGTTGAACACTATGTTGGAAAGATTTTAATTCAGATTTTCTAACTTTTATTCAGTTTGTTTTTTAAACTTTGATTAAGAACTTTGATTTTTGTACACCCATAAATTATACGCAGCACAGGTTACCCTTGAATAATGAACTGACCGACTAATCAGACATGGATCTTTCCTAGTTCTGTTGCTTGAATGGATGTTTTCCTACGTAGGCTAGTAAAACATGCCCTTCAAAGCATCAGAACATGTGATCACATTCCAATTTTTCTGTATCTATCTTGTAAAGATAGTAATAAACTTTGATTTTTGTACACCCATAAATTATACGCAGCACAGGTTACCCTTAAATAATGAACTGACCGACTAATCAGACATGGATCTTTCCAAGTTCTGTTGCTTGAACGGATGTTTTCCTACGTAGGCTAGTAAAACATGCCCTTCAAAGCATCAGAACATGTGATCACATTCCAATTTTTTTGTATCTATCTTGTAAAGATAGTAATATATCATATGTTGAACACTATGTTGGAAAGATTTTAATTCAGATTTTTTCAACTTTCACTCAGTTTGTTTTCTTAACTTTGATTAAGAACCTTGTTGTTTGTACACCCATAAATTATACGCAGCACAGGTTACCCTTAAATAATGAACTGACCGACTAATCAGACATGGATCTTTCCTAGTTCTGTTGCTTGAATGGATCTTTTCCTACGTAGGCTAGTAAAACATGCCCTTCAAAGCATCAGAACATGTGATCACATTCCAATTTTTTTGTATCTATCTTGTAAAGATAGTAATAAACTTTGATTTTTGTACACCCATAAATTATACGCAGCACAGGTTACCCTTAAATAATGAACTGACCGACTAATCAGACATGGATCTTTCCAAGTTCTGTTGCTTGAACGGATGTTTTCCTACGTAGGCTAGTAAAACATGCCCTTCAAAGCATCAGAACATGTGATCACATTTCAATTTTTTTGTATCTATCTTGTAAAGATAGTAATATATCATATGTTGAACACTATGTTGGAAAGATTTTAATTCAGATTTTTTCAACTTTCACTCAGTTTGTTTTCTAAACTTTGATTAAGAACCTTGTTGTTTGTACACCCATAAAATATACGCAGCACAGGTTACCCTCAAATAATGAACTGACCGTCTAATCAGACATGGATCTTCCCAAGTTCTGTTGCTTGAATGGATGTTTTCCTACGTAGGCTAGTAAAACATGCCCTTCAAAGCATCAGAACATGTGATCACATTCCAATTTTTTTGTATCTATCTTGTAAAGATAGTAATAAACTTTGATTTTTGTACACCCATAAATTATACGCAGCACAGGTTACCCTTAAATAATGAACTGACCGACTAATCAGACATGGATCTTTCCAAGTTCTGTTGCTTGAACGGATGTTTTCCTACGTAGGCTAGTAAAACATGCCCTTCAAAGCATCAGAACATGTGATCACATTTCAATTTTTTTGTATCTATCTTGTAAAGATAGTAATATATCATATGTTGAACACTATGTTGGAAAGATTTTAATTCAGATTTTTTCAACTTTCACTCAGTTTGTTTTCTAAACTTTGATTAAGAACCTTGTTGTTTGTACACCCATAAAATATACGCAGCACAGGTTACCCTTAAATAATGAACTGACCGTCTAATCAGACATGGATCTTCCCAAGTTCTGTTGCTTGAATGGATGTTTTCCTACGTAGGCTAGTAAAACATGCCCTTCAAAGCATCAGAACATGTGATCACATTCCAATTTTTTTGTATCTATCTTGTAAAGATAGTAATATATCATATGTTGAACACTATGTTGGAAAGATTTTAATTCAGATTTTCTAACTTTTATTCAGTTTGTTTTTTAAACTTTGATTAAGAACTTTGATTTTTGTACACCCATAAATTATACGCAGCACAGGTTACCCTTAAATAATGAACTGACCGACTAATCAGACATGGATCTTTCCTAGTTCTGTTGCTTGAATGGATGTTTTCCTACGTAGGCTAGTAAAACATGCCCTTCAAAGCATCAGAACATGTGATCACATTCCAATTTTTTTGTATCTATCTTGTAAAGATAGTAATATATCATATGTTGAACACTATGTTGGAAAGATTTTAATTCAGATTTTTTCAACTTTCACTCAGTTTGTTTTCTAAACTTTGATTAAGAACCTTGAGTTTTGTACACCCATAAAATATACGCAGCACAGGTTACCCTTAAATAATGAACTGACTGTCTAATCAGACATGGATCTTCCCCAGTTCTGTTGCTTGAATGGATGTTTTCCTACGTAGGCTAGTAAAACATGCCCTTCAAAGCATCAGAACATGTGATCACATTCCAATTTTTTTGTATCTATCTTGTAAAGATAGTAATATATCATATGTTGAACACTATGTTGGAAAGATTTTAATTCAGATTTTCGAACTTTTATTCAGTTTGTTTTTTAAACTTTGATTAAGAACTTTGATTTTTGTACACCCATAAATTATACGCAGCACAGGTTACCCTTAATTAATGAACTGACCGACTAATCAGACATGGATCTTTCCAAGTTCTGTTGCTTGAACGGATGTTTTCCTACGTAGGCTAGTAAAACATGCCCTTCAAAGCATCAGAACATGTGATCACATTCCAATTTTTTTGTATCTATCTTGTAAAGATAGTAATTATATCATATGTTGAACACTATGTTGGAAAGATTTTAATTCAGATTTTCTAACTTTTATTCAGTTTGTTTTTTTAACTTTGATTAAGAACTTTGATTTTCGTACACCCATAAATTATACGCAGCACAGGTTACCCTTAAATAATGAACTGACCGACTAATCAGACATGGATCTTTCCTAGTTCTGTTGCTTGAATGGATGTTTTCCTACGTAGGCTAGTAAAACATGCCCTTCAAAGCATCAGAACATGTGATCACATTCCAATATTTTTGTATCTATCTTGTAAAGATAGTAATATATCATATGTTGAACACTATGTTGGAAAGATTTTAATTCAGATTTTCTAACTTTTATTCAGTTTGTTTTTTAAACTTTGATTAAGAACTTTGATTTTTGTACACCCATAAATTATACGCAGCACAGGTTACCCTTGAATAATGAACTGACCGACTAATCAGACATGGATCTTTCCTAGTTCTGTTGCTTGAATGGATGTTTTCCTACGTAGGCTAGTAAAACATGCCCTTCAAAGCATCAGAACATGTGATCACATTCCAATTTTTTTGTATCTATCTTGTAAAGATAGTAATAAACTTTGATTTTTGTACACCCATAAATTATACGCAGCACAGGTTACCCTTAAATAATGAACTGACCGACTAATCAGACATGGATCTTTCCAAGTTCTGTTGCTTGAACGGATGTTTTCCTACGTAGGCTAGTAAAACATGCCCTTCAAAGCATCAGAACATGTGATCACATTCCAATTTTTTTGTATCTATCTTGTAAAGATAGTAATATATCATATGTTGAACACTATGTTGGAAAGATTTTAATTCAGATTTTTTCAACTTTCACTCAGTTTGTTTTCTTAACTTTGATTAAGAACCTTGTTGTTTGTACACCCATAAATTATACGCAGCACAGGTTACCCTTAAATAATGAACTGACCGACTAATCAGACATGGATCTTTCCTAGTTCTGTTGCTTGAATGGATCTTTTCCTACGTAGGCTAGTAAAACATGCCCTTCAAAGCATCAGAACATGTGATCACATTCCAATTTTTTTGTATCTATCTTGTAAAGATAGTAATAAACTTTGATTTTTGTACACCCATAAATTATACGCAGCACAGGTTACCCTTAAATAATGAACTGACCGACTAATCAGACATGGATCTTTCCTAGTTCTGTTGCTTGAATGGATGTTTTCCTACGTAGGCTAGTAAAACATGCCCTTCAAAGCATCAGAACATGTGATCACATTTCAATTTTTTTGTATCTATCTTGTAAAGATAGTAATATATCATATGTTGAACACTATGTTGGAAAGATTTTAATTCAGATTTTTTCAACTTTCACTCAGTTTGTTTTCTAAACTTTGATTAAGAACCTTGTTGTTTGTACACCCATAAAATATACGCAGCACAGGTTACCCTCAAATAATGAACTGACCGTCTAATCAGACATGGATCTTCCCAAGTTCTGTTGCTTGAATGGATGTTTTCCTACGTAGGCTAGTAAAACATGCCCTTCAAAGCATCAGAACATGTGATCACATTCCAATTTTTTTGTATCTATCTTGTAAAGATAGTAATATATCATATGTTGAACACTATGTTGGAAAGATTTTAATTCAGATTTTCTAACTTTTATTCAGTTTGTTTTTTAAACTTTGATTAAGAACTTTGATTTTCGTACACCCATAAATTATACGCAGCACAGGTTACCCTTAAATAATGAACTGACCGACTAATCAGACATGGATCTTTCCTAGTTCTGTTGCTTGAATGGATGTTTTCCTACGTAGGCTAGTAAAACATGCCCTTCAAAGCATCAGAACATGTGACCACATTCCAATTTTTTTGTATCTATCTTGTAAAGATAGTAATATATCATATGTTGAACACTATGTTGGAAAGATTTTAATTCGGTTTTTTTTTCAACTTTCACTCAGTTTGTTTTCTTAACTTTGATTAAGAACCTTGAGTTTTGTACACCCATAAATTATACGCAGCACAGGTTACCCTTAAATAATGAACTGACCGACTAATCAGACATGGATCTTTCCTAGTTCTGTTGCTTGAATGGATGTTTTCCTACGTAGGCTAGTAAAACATGCCCTTCAAAGCATCAGAACATGTGATCACATTCCAATTTTTTTGTATCTATCTTGTAAAGATAGTAATTATATCATATGTTGAACACTATGTTGGAAAGATTTTAATTCAGATTTTCTAACTTTTATTCAGTTTGTTTTTTAAACTTTGATTAAGAACTTTGATTTTTGTACACCCATAAATTATACGCAGCACAGGTTACCCTTGAATAATGAACTGACCGACTAATCAGACATGGATCTTTCCTAGTTCTGTTGCTTGAATGGATGTTTTCCTACGTAGGCTAGTAAAACATGCCCTTCAAAGCATCAGAACATGTGATCACATTCCAATTTTTTTGTATCTATCTTGTAAAGATAGTAATTATATCATATGTTGAACACTATGTTGGAAAGATTTTAATTCAGATTTTCTAACTTTTATTCAGTTTGTTTTTTAAACTTTGATTAAGAACTTTGATTTTCGTACACCCATAAATTATACGCAGCACAGGTTACCCTTAAATAATGAACTGACCGACTAATCAGACATGGATCTTTCCTAGTTCTGTTGCTTGAATGGATGTTTTCCTACGTAGGCTAGTAAAACATGCCCTTCAAAGCATCAGAACATGTGATCACATTCCAATTTTTTTGTATCTATCTTGTAAAGATAGTAATATATCATATGTTGAACACTATGTTGGAAAGATTTTAATTCAGATTTTCTAACTTTCATTCAGTTTGTTTTTTAAACTTTGATTAAGAACTTTGATTTTTGTACACCCATAAATTATACGCAGCACAGGTTACCCTTGAATAATGAACTGACCGACTAATCAGACATGGATCTTTCCTAGTTCTGTTGCTTGAATGGATGTTTTCCTACGTAGGCTAGTAAAACATGCCCTTCAAAGCATCAGAACATGTGATCACATTCCAATTTTTTTGTATCTATCTTGTAAAGATAGTAATAAACTTTGATTTTTGTACACCCATAAATTATACGCAGCACAGGTTACCCTTAAATAATGAACTGACCGACTAATCAGACATGGATCTTTCCAAGTTCTGTTGCTTGAACGGATGTTTTCCTACGTAGGCTAGTAAAACATGCCCTTCAAAGCATCAGAACATGTGACCACATTCCAATTTTTTTGTATCTATCTTGTAAAGATAGTAATAAACTTTGATTTTTGTACACCCATAAATTATACGCAGCACAGGTTACCCTTAAATAATGAACTGACCGACTAATCAGACATGGATCTTTCCTAGTTCTGTTGCTTGAATGGATGTTTTCCTACGTAGGCTAGTGAAACATGCCCTTCAAAGCATCAGAACATGTGATCACATTCCAATTTTTTTGTATCTATCTTGTAAAGATTGTAATATATCATATGTTGAACACTATGTTGGAAAGATTTTAATTCAGATTTACGAACTTTTATTCAGTTTGTTTTTTAAACTTTGATTAAGAACTTTGATTTTTGTACACCCATAAATTATACGCAGCACAGGTTACCCTTAAATAATGAACTGACCGACTAATCAGACATGGATCTTTCCAAGTTCTGTTGCTTGAACGGATGTTTTCCTACGTAGGCTAGTAAAACATGCCCTTCAAAGCATCAGAACATGTGATCACATTTCAATTTTTTTGTATCTATCTTGTAAAGATAGTAATATATCATATGTTGAACACTATGTTGGAAAGATTTTAATTCAGATTTTTTCAACTTTCACTCAGTTTGTTTTCTAAACTTTGATTAAGAACCTTGTTGTTTGTACACCCATAAAATATACGCAGCACAGGTTACCCTTAAATAATGAACTGACCGTCTAATCAGACATGGATCTTCCCAAGTTCTGTTGCTTGAATGGATGTTTTCCTACGTAGGCTAGTAAAACATGCCCTTCAAAGCATCAGAACATGTGATCACATTCCAATTTTTTTGTATCTATCTTGTAAAGATAGTAATATATCATATGTTGAACACTATGTTGGAAAGATTTTAATTCGGTTTTTTTTCAACTTTCACTCAGTTTGTTTTCTTAACTTTGATTAAGAACCTTGAGTTTTGTACACCCATAAATTATACGCAGCACAGGTTACCCTTAAATAATGAACTGACCGACTAATCAGACATGGATCTTTCCTAGTTCTGTTGCTTGAATGGATGTTTTCCTACGTAGGCTAGTAAAACATGCCCTTCAAAGCATCAGAACATGTGATCACATTCCAATTTTTTTGTATCTATCTTGTAAAGATAGTAATTATATCATATGTTGAACACTATGTTGGAAAGATTTTAATTCAGATTTTCTAACTTTTATTCAGTTTGTTTTTTAAACTTTGATTAAGAACTTTGATTTTCGTACACCCATAAATTTTACGCAGCACAGGTTACCCTTAAATAATGAACTGACCGACTAATCAGACATGGATCTTTCCTAGTTCTGTTGCTTGAATGGATGTTTTCCTACGTAGGCTAGTAAAACATGCCCTTCAAAGCATCAGAACATGTGACCACATTCCAATTTTTTTGTATCTATCTTGTAAAGATAGTAATATATCATATGTTGAACACTATGTTGGAAAGATTTTAATTCGGTTTTTTTTCAACTTTCACTCAGTTTGTTTTCTTAACTTTGATTAAGAACCTTGAGTTTTGTACACCCATAAATTATACGCAGCACAGGTTACCCTTAAATAATGAACTGACCGACTAATCAGACATGGATCTTTCCTAGTTCTGTTGCTTGAATGGATGTTTTCCTACGTAGGCTAGTAAAACATGCCCTTCAAAGCATCAGAACATGTGATCACATTCCAATTTTTTTGTATCTATCTTGTAAAGATAGTAATTATATCATATGTTGAACACTATGTTGGAAAGATTTTAATTCAGATTTTCTAACTTTTATTCAGTTTGTTTTTTAAACTTTGATTAAGAACTTTGATTTTTGTACACCCATAAATTATACGCAGCACAGGTTACCCTTGAATAATGAACTGACCGACTAATCAGACATGGATCTTTCCTAGTTCTGTTGCTTGAATGGATGTTTTCCTACGTAGGCTAGTAAAACATGCCCTTCAAAGCATCAGAACATGTGACCACATTCCAATTTTTTTGTATCTATCTTGTAAAGATAGTAATATATCATATGTTGAACACTATGTTGGAAAGATTTTAATTCGGTTTTTTTTCAACTTTCACTCAGTTTGTTTTCTTAACTTTGATTAAGAACCTTGAGTTTTGTACACCCATAAATTATACGCAGCACAGGTTACCCTTAAATAATGAACTGACCGACTAATCAGACATGGATCTTTCCTAGTTCTGTTGCTTGAATGGATGTTTTCCTACGTAGGCTAGTAAAACATGCCCTTCAAAGCATCAGAACATGTGATCACATTCCAATTTTTTTGTATCTATCTTGTAAAGATAGTAATTATATCATATGTTGAACACTATGTTGGAAAGATTTTAATTCAGATTTTCTAACTTTTATTCAGTTTGTTTTTTAAACTTTGATTAAGAACTTTGATTTTCGTACACCCATAAATTTTACGCAGCACAGGTTACCCTTAAATAATGAACTGACCGACTAATCAGACATGGATCTTTCCTAGTTCTGTTGCTTGAATGGATGTTTTCCTACGTAGGCTAGTAAAACATGCCCTTCAAAGCATCAGAACATGTGACCACATTCCAATTTTTTTGTATCTATCTTGTAAAGATAGTAATATATCATATGTTGAACACTATGTTGGAAAGATTTTAATTCGGTTTTTTTTCAACTTTCACTCAGTTTGTTTTCTTAACTTTGATTAAGAACCTTGAGTTTTGTACACCCATAAATTATACGCAGCACAGGTTACCCTTAAATAATGAACTGACCGACTAATCAGACATGGATCTTTCCTAGTTCTGTTGCTTGAATGGATGTTTTCCTACGTAGGCTAGTAAAACATGCCCTTCAAAGCATCAGAACATGTGATCACATTCCAATTTTTTTGTATCTATCTTGTAAAGATAGTAATTATATCATATGTTGAACACTATGTTGGAAAGATTTTAATTCAGATTTTCTAACTTTTATTCAGTTTGTTTTTTAAACTTTGATTAAGAACTTTGATTTTTGTACACCCATAAATTATACGCAGCACAGGTTACCCTTGAATAATGAACTGACCGACTAATCAGACATGGATCTTTCCTAGTTCTGTTGCTTGAATGGATGTTTTCCTACGTAGGCTAGTAAAACATGCCCTTCAAAGCATCAGAACATGTGATCACATTCCAATTTTTTTGTATCTATCTTGTAAAGATAGTAATTATATCATATGTTGAACACTATGTTGGAAAGATTTTAATTCAGATTTTCTAACTTTTATTCAGTTTGTTTTTTAAACTTTGATTAAGAACTTTGATTTTCGTACACCCATAAATTATACGCAGCACAGGTTACCCTTAAATAATGAACTGACCGACTAATCAGACATGGATCTTTCCAAGTTCTGTTGCTTGAACGGATGTTTTCCTACGTAGGCTAGTAAAACATGCCCTTCAAAGCATCAGAACATGTGATCACATTTCAATTTTTTTGTATCTATCTTGTAAAGATAGTAATATATCATATGTTGAACACTATGTTGGAAAGATTTTAATTCAGATTTTTTCAACTTTCACTCAGTTTGTTTTCTAAACTTTGATTAAGAACCTTGTTGTTTGTACACCCATAAAATATACGCAGCACAGGTTACCCTTAAATAATGAACTGACCGTCTAATCAGACATGGATCTTCCCAAGTTCTGTTGCTTGAATGGATGTTTTCCTACGTAGGCTAGTAAAACATGCCCTTCAAAGCATCAGAACATGTGATCACATTCCAATTTTTTTGTATCTATCTTGTAAAGATAGTAATATATCATATGTTGAACACTATGTTGGAAAGATTTTAATTCGGTTTTTTTTCAACTTTCACTCAGTTTGTTTTCTTAACTTTGATTAAGAACCTTGAGTTTTGTACACCCATAAATTATACGCAGCACAGGTTACCCTTAAATAATGAACTGACCGACTAATCAGACATGGATCTTTCCTAGTTCTGTTGCTTGAATGGATGTTTTCCTACGTAGGCTAGTAAAACATGCCCTTCAAAGCATCAGAACATGTGATCACATTCCAATTTTTTTGTATCTATCTTGTAAAGATAGTAATTATATCATATGTTGAACACTATGTTGGAAAGATTTTAATTCAGATTTTCTAACTTTTATTCAGTTTGTTTTTTAAACTTTGATTAAGAACTTTGATTTTCGTACACCCATAAATTTTACGCAGCACAGGTTACCCTTAAATAATGAACTGACCGACTAATCAGACATGGATCTTTCCTAGTTCTGTTGCTTGAATGGATGTTTTCCTACGTAGGCTAGTAAAACATGCCCTTCAAAGCATCAGAACATGTGACCACATTCCAATTTTTTTGTATCTATCTTGTAAAGATAGTAATATATCATATGTTGAACACTATGTTGGAAAGATTTTAATTCGGTTTTTTTTCAACTTTCACTCAGTTTGTTTTCTTAACTTTGATTAAGAACCTTGAGTTTTGTACACCCATAAATTATACGCAGCACAGGTTACCCTTAAATAATGAACTGACCGACTAATCAGACATGGATCTTTCCTAGTTCTGTTGCTTGAATGGATGTTTTCCTACGTAGGCTAGTAAAACATGCCCTTCAAAGCATCAGAACATGTGATCACATTCCAATATTTTTGTATCTATCTTGTAAAGATAGTAATATATCATATGTTGAACACTATGTTGGAAAGATTTTAATTCAGATTTTTTCAACTTTCACTCAGTTTGTTTTCTTAACTTTGATTAAGAACCTTGTTGTTTGTACACCCATAAATTATACGCAGCACAGGTTACCCTTAAATAATGAACTGACCGACTAATCAGACATGGATCTTTCCTAGTTCTGTTGCTTGAATGGATCTTTTCCTACGTAGGCTAGTAAAACATGCCCTTCAAAGCATCAGAACATGTGATCACATTCCAATTTTTTTGTATCTATCTTGTAAAGATAGTAATAAACTTTGATTTTTGTACACCCATAAATTATACGCAGCACAGGTTACCCTTAAATAATGAACTGACCGACTAATCAGACATGGATCTTTCCAAGTTCTGTTGCTTGAACGGATGTTTTCCTACGTAGGCTAGTAAAACATGCCCTTCAAAGCATCAGAACATGTGATCACATTTCAATTTTTTTGTATCTATCTTCTAAAGATAGTAATATATCATATGTTGAACACTATGTTGGAAAGATTTTAATTCAGATTTTTTCAACTTTCACTCAGTTTGTTTTCTAAACTTTGATTAAGAACCTTGTTGTTTGTACACCCATAAAATATACGCAGCACAGGTTACCCTCAAATAATGAACTGACCGTCTAATCAGACATGGATCTTCCCAAGTTCTGTTGCTTGAATGGATGTTTTCCTACGTAGGCTAGTAAAACATGCCCTTCAAAGCATCAGAACATGTGATCACATTCCAATTTTTTTGTATCTATCTTGTAAAGATAGTAATATATCATATGTTGAACACTATGTTGGAAAGATTTTAATTCAGATTTTCTAACTTTTATTCAGTTTGTTTTTTAAACTTTGATTAAGAACTTTGATTTTCGTACACCCATAAATTATACGCAGCACAGGTTACCCTTAAATAATGAACTGACCGACTAATCAGACATGGATCTTTCCTAGTTCTGTTGCTTGAATGGATGTTTTCCTACGTAGGCTAGTAAAACATGCCCTTCAAAGCATCAGAACATGTGACCACATTCCAATTTTTTTGTATCTATCTTGTAAAGATAGTAATATATCATATGTTGAACACTATGTTGGAAAGATTTTAATTCGGTTTTTTTTCAACTTTCACTCAGTTTGTTTTCTTAACTTTGATTAAGAACCTTGAGTTTTGTACACCCATAAATTATACGCAGCACAGGTTACCCTTAAATAATGAACTGACCGACTAATCAGACATGGATCTTTCCTAGTTCTGTTGCTTGAATGGATGTTTTCCTACGTAGGCTAGTAAAACATGCCCTTCAAAGCATCAGAACATGTGATCACATTCCAATTTTTTTGTATCTATCTTGTAAAGATAGTAATTATATCATATGTTGAACACTATGTTGGAAAGATTTTAATTCAGATTTTCTAACTTTTATTCAGTTTGTTTTTTAAACTTTGATTAAGAACTTTGATTTTTGTACACCCATAAATTATACGCAGCACAGGTTACCCTTGAATAATGAACTGACCGACTAATCAGACATGGATCTTTCCTAGTTCTGTTGCTTGAATGGATGTTTTCCTACGTAGGCTAGTAAAACATGCCCTTCAAAGCATCAGAACATGTGATCACATTCCAATTTTTTTGTATCTATCTTGTAAAGATAGTAATTATATCATATGTTGAACACTATGTTGGAAAGATTTTAATTCAGATTTTCTAACTTTTATTCAGTTTGTTTTTTAAACTTTGATTAAGAACTTTGATTTTCGTACACCCATAAATTATACGCAGCACAGGTTACCCTTAAATAATGAACTGACCGACTAATCAGACATGGATCTTTCCTAGTTCTGTTGCTTGAATGGATGTTTTCCTACGTAGGCTAGTAAAACATGCCCTTCAAAGCATCAGAACATGTGATCACATTCCAATTTTTTTGTATCTATCTTGTAAAGATAGTAATATATCATATGTTGAACACTATGTTGGAAAGATTTTAATTCAGATTTTCTAACTTTCATTCAGTTTGTTTTTTAAACTTTGATTAAGAACTTTGATTTTTGTACACCCATAAATTATACGCAGCACAGGTTACCCTTGAATAATGAACTGACCGACTAATCAGACATGGATCTTTCCTAGTTCTGTTGCTTGAATGGATGTTTTCCTACGTAGGCTAGTAAAACATGCCCTTCAAAGCATCAGAACATGTGATCACATTCCAATTTTTTTGTATCTATCTTGTAAAGATAGTAATAAACTTTGATTTTTGTACACCCATAAATTATACGCAGCACAGGTTACCCTTAAATAATGAACTGACCGACTAATCAGACATGGATCTTTCCAAGTTCTGTTGCTTGAACGGATGTTTTCCTACGTAGGCTAGTAAAACATGCCCTTCAAAGCATCAGAACATGTGACCACATTCCAATTTTTTTGTATCTATCTTGTAAAGATAGTAATAAACTTTGATTTTTGTACACCCATAAATTATACGCAGCACAGGTTACCCTTAAATAATGAACTGACCGACTAATCAGACATGGATCTTTCCTAGTTCTGTTGCTTGAATGGATGTTTTCCTACGTAGGCTAGTGAAACATGCCCTTCAAAGCATCAGAACATGTGATCACATTCCAATTTTTTTGTATCTATCTTGTAAAGATTGTAATATATCATATGTTGAACACTATGTTGGAAAGATTTTAATTCAGATTTACGAACTTTTATTCAGTTTGTTTTTTAAACTTTGATTAAGAACTTTGATTTTTGTACACCCATAAATTATACGCAGCACAGGTTACCCTTAAATAATGAACTGACCGACTAATCAGACATGGATCTTTCCAAGTTCTGTTGCTTGAACGGATGTTTTCCTACGTAGGCTAGTAAAACATGCCCTTCAAAGCATCAGAACATGTGATCACATTCCAATTTTTTTGTATCTATCTTGTAAAGATAGTAATTATATCATATGTTGAACACTATGTTGGAAAGATTTTAATTCAGATTTTCTAACTTTTATTCAGTTTGTTTTTTAAACTTTGATTAAGAACTTTGATTTTTGTACACCCATAAATTATACGCAGCACAGGTTACCCTTGAATAATGAACTGACCGACTAATCAGACATGGATCTTTCCTAGTTCTGTTGCTTGAATGGATGTTTTCCTACGTAGGCTAGTAAAACATGCCCTTCAAAGCATCAGAACATGTGATCACATTCCAATTTTTTTGTATCTATCTTGTAAAGATAGTAATATATCATATGTTGAACACTATGTTGGAAAGATTTTAATTCGGTTTTTTTTCAACTTTCACTCAGTTTGTTTTCTTAACTTTGATTAAGAACCTTGAGTTTTGTACACCCATAAATTATACGCAGCACAGGTTACCCTTAAATAATGAACTGACCGACTAATCAGACATGGATCTTTCCTAGTTCTGTTGCTTGAATGGATGTTTTCCTACGTAGGCTAGTAAAACATGCCCTTCAAAGCATCAGAACATGTGATCACATTCCAATTTTTTTGTATCTATCTTGTAAAGATAGTAATTATATCATATGTTGAACACTATGTTGGAAAGATTTTAATTCAGATTTTCTAACTTTTATTCAGTTTGTTTTTTAAACTTTGATTAAGAACTTTGATTTTTGTACACCCATAAATTATACGCAGCACAGGTTACCCTTGAATAATGAACTGACCGACTAATCAGACATGGATCTTTCCTAGTTCTGTTGCTTGAATGGATGTTTTCCTACGTAGGCTAGTAAAACATGCCCTTCAAAGCATCAGAACATGTGATCACATTCCAATTTTTTTGTATCTATCTTGTAAAGATAGTAATTATATCATATGTTGAACACTATGTTGGAAAGATTTTAATTCAGATTTTCTAACTTTTATTCAGTTTGTTTTTTAAACTTTGATTAAGAACTTTGATTTTCGTACACCCATAAATTATACGCAGCACAGGTTACCCTTAAATAATGAACTGACCGACTAATCAGACATGGATCTTTCCTAGTTCTGTTGCTTGAATGGATGTTTTCCTACGTAGGCTAGTAAAACATGCCCTTCAAAGCATCAGAACATGTGATCACATTCCAATTTTTTTGTATCTATCTTGTAAAGATAGTAATATATCATATGTTGAACACTATGTTGGAAAGATTTTAATTCAGATTTTCTAACTTTCATTCAGTTTGTTTTTTAAACTTTGATTAAGAACTTTGATTTTTGTACACCCATAAATTATACGCAGCACAGGTTACCCTTGAATAATGAACTGACCGACTAATCAGACATGGATCTTTCCTAGTTCTGTTGCTTGAATGGATGTTTTCCTACGTAGGCTAGTAAAACATGCCCTTCAAAGCATCAGAACATGTGATCACATTCCAATTTTTTTGTATCTATCTTGTAAAGATAGTAATAAACTTTGATTTTTGTACACCCATAAATTATACGCAGCACAGGTTACCCTTAAATAATGAACTGACCGACTAATCAGACATGGATCTTTCCAAGTTCTGTTGCTTGAACGGATGTTTTCCTACGTAGGCTAGTAAAACATGCCCTTCAAAGCATCAGAACATGTGACCACATTCCAATTTTTTTGTATCTATCTTGTAAAGATAGTAATAAACTTTGATTTTTGTACACCCATAAATTATACGCAGCACAGGTTACCCTTAAATAATGAACTGACCGACTAATCAGACATGGATCTTTCCTAGTTCTGTTGCTTGAATGGATGTTTTCCTACGTAGGCTAGTGAAACATGCCCTTCAAAGCATCAGAACATGTGATCACATTCCAATTTTTTTGTATCTATCTTGTAAAGATTGTAATATATCATATGTTGAACACTATGTTGGAAAGATTTTAATTCAGATTTACGAACTTTTATTCAGTTTGTTTTTTAAACTTTGATTAAGAACTTTGATTTTTGTACACCCATAAATTATACGCAGCACAGGTTACCCTTAAATAATGAACTGACCGACTAATCAGACATGGATCTTTCCAAGTTCTGTTGCTTGAACGGATGTTTTCCTACGTAGGCTAGTAAAACATGCCCTTCAAAGCATCAGAACATGTGATCACATTTCAATTTTTTTGTATCTATCTTGTAAAGATAGTAATATATCATATGTTGAACACTATGTTGGAAAGATTTTAATTCAGATTTTTTCAACTTTCACTCAGTTTGTTTTCTAAACTTTGATTAAGAACCTTGTTGTTTGTACACCCATAAAATATACGCAGCACAGGTTACCCTTAAATAATGAACTGACCGTCTAATCAGACATGGATCTTCCCAAGTTCTGTTGCTTGAATGGATGTTTTCCTACGTAGGCTAGTAAAACATGCCCTTCAAAGCATCAGAACATGTGATCACATTCCAATTTTTTTGTATCTATCTTGTAAAGATAGTAATATATCATATGTTGAACACTATGTTGGAAAGATTTTAATTCGGTTTTTTTTCAACTTTCACTCAGTTTGTTTTCTTAACTTTGATTAAGAACCTTGAGTTTTGTACACCCATAAATTATACGCAGCACAGGTTACCCTTAAATAATGAACTGACCGACTAATCAGACATGGATCTTTCCTAGTTCTGTTGCTTGAATGGATGTTTTCCTACGTAGGCTAGTAAAACATGCCCTTCAAAGCATCAGAACATGTGATCACATTCCAATTTTTTTGTATCTATCTTGTAAAGATAGTAATTATATCATATGTTGAACACTATGTTGGAAAGATTTTAATTCAGATTTTCTAACTTTTATTCAGTTTGTTTTTTAAACTTTGATTAAGAACTTTGATTTTCGTACACCCATAAATTTTACGCAGCACAGGTTACCCTTAAATAATGAACTGACCGACTAATCAGACATGGATCTTTCCTAGTTCTGTTGCTTGAATGGATGTTTTCCTACGTAGGCTAGTAAAACATGCCCTTCAAAGCATCAGAACATGTGACCACATTCCAATTTTTTTGTATCTATCTTGTAAAGATAGTAATATATCATATGTTGAACACTATGTTGGAAAGATTTTAATTCGGTTTTTTTTCAACTTTCACTCAGTTTGTTTTCTTAACTTTGATTAAGAACCTTGAGTTTTGTACACCCATAAATTATACGCAGCACAGGTTACCCTTAAATAATGAACTGACCGACTAATCAGACATGGATCTTTCCTAGTTCTGTTGCTTGAATGGATGTTTTCCTACGTAGGCTAGTAAAACATGCCCTTCAAAGCATCAGAACATGTGATCACATTCCAATTTTTTTGTATCTATCTTGTAAAGATAGTAATTATATCATATGTTGAACACTATGTTGGAAAGATTTTAATTCAGATTTTCTAACTTTTATTCAGTTTGTTTTTTAAACTTTGATTAAGAACTTTGATTTTTGTACACCCATAAATTATACGCAGCACAGGTTACCCTTGAATAATGAACTGACCGACTAATCAGACATGGATCTTTCCTAGTTCTGTTGCTTGAATGGATGTTTTCCTACGTAGGCTAGTAAAACATGCCCTTCAAAGCATCAGAACATGTGATCACATTCCAATTTTTTTGTATCTATCTTGTAAAGATAGTAATTATATCATATGTTGAACACTATGTTGGAAAGATTTTAATTCAGATTTTCTAACTTTTATTCAGTTTGTTTTTTAAACTTTGATTAAGAACTTTGATTTTCGTACACCCATAAATTATACGCAGCACAGGTTACCCTTAAATAATGAACTGACCGACTAATCAGACATGGATCTTTCCAAGTTCTGTTGCTTGAACGGATGTTTCCCTACGTAGGCTAGTAAAACATGCCCTTCAAAGCATCAGAACATGTGATCACATTTCAATTTTTTTGTATCTATCTTGTAAAGATAGTAATATATCATATGTTGAACACTATGTTGGAAAGATTTTAATTCAGATTTTTTCAACTTTCACTCAGTTTGTTTTCTAAACTTTGATTAAGAACCTTGTTGTTTGTACACCCATAAAATATACGCAGCACAGGTTACCCTTAAATAATGAACTGACCGTCTAATCAGACATGGATCTTCCCAAGTTCTGTTGCTTGAATGGATGTTTTCCTACGTAGGCTAGTAAAACATGCCCTTCAAAGCATCAGAACATGTGATCACATTCCAATTTTTTTGTATCTATCTTGTAAAGATAGTAATATATCATATGTTGAACACTATGTTGGAAAGATTTTAATTCGGTTTTTTTTCAACTTTCACTCAGTTTGTTTTCTTAACTTTGATTAAGAACCTTGAGTTTTGTACACCCATAAATTATACGCAGCACAGGTTACCCTTAAATAATGAACTGACCGACTAATCAGACATGGATCTTTCCTAGTTCTGTTGCTTGAATGGATGTTTTCCTACGTAGGCTAGTAAAACATGCCCTTCAAAGCATCAGAACATGTGATCACATTCCAATTTTTTTGTATCTATCTTGTAAAGATAGTAATTATATCATATGTTGAACACTATGTTGGAAAGATTTTAATTCAGATTTTCTAACTTTTATTCAGTTTGTTTTTTAAACTTTGATTAAGAACTTTGATTTTCGTACACCCATAAATTATACGCAGCACAGGTTACCCTTAAATAATGAACTGACCGACTAATCAGACATGGATCTTTCCAAGTTCTGTTGCTTGAATGGATGTTTTCCTACGTAGGCTAGTAAAACATGCCCTTCAAAGCATCAGAACATGTGATCACATTCCAATTTTTTTGTATCTATCTTGTAAAGATAGTAATATATCATATGTTGAACACTATGTTGGAAAGATTTTAATTCGGTTTTTTTTCAACTTTCACTCAGTTTGTTTTCTTAACTTTGATTAAGAACCTTGAGTTTTGTACACCCATAAATTATACGCAGCACAGGTTACCCTTAAATAATGAACTGACCGACTAATCAGACATGGATCTTTCCTAGTTCTGTTGCTTGAATGGATGTTTTCCTACGTAGGCTAGTAAAACATGCCCTTCAAAGCATCAGAACATGTGATCACATTCCAATTTTTTTGTATCTATCTTGTAAAGATAGTAATTATATCATATGTTGAACACTATGTTGGAAAGATTTTAATTCAGATTTTCTAACTTTTATTCAGTTTGTTTTTTAAACTTTGATTAAGAACTTTGATTTTCGTACACCCATAAATTTTACGCAGCACAGGTTACCCTTAAATAATGAACTGACCGACTAATCAGACATGGATCTTTCCTAGTTCTGTTGCTTGAATGGATGTTTTCCTACGTAGGCTAGTAAAACATGCCCTTCAAAGCATCAGAACATGTGACCACATTCCAATTTTTTTGTATCTATCTTGTAAAGATAGTAATATATCATATGTTGAACACTATGTTGGAAAGATTTTAATTCGGTTTTTTTTCAACTTTCACTCAGTTTGTTTTCTTAACTTTGATTAAGAACCTTGAGTTTTGTACACCCATAAATTATACGCAGCACAGGTTACCCTTAAATAATGAACTGACCGACTAATCAGACATGGATCTTTCCTAGTTCTGTTGCTTGAATGGATGTTTTCCTACGTAGGCTAGTAAAACATGCCCTTCAAAGCATCAGAACATGTGATCACATTCCAATTTTTTTGTATCTATCTTGTAAAGATAGTAATTATATCATATGTTGAACACTATGTTGGAAAGATTTTAATTCAGATTTTCTAACTTTTATTCAGTTTGTTTTTTAAACTTTGATTAAGAACTTTGATTTTTGTACACCCATAAATTATACGCAGCACAGGTTACCCTTGAATAATGAACTGACCGACTAATCAGACATGGATCTTTCCTAGTTCTGTTGCTTGAATGGATGTTTTCCTACGTAGGCTAGTAAAACATGCCCTTCAAAGCATCAGAACATGTGATCACATTCCAATTTTTTTGTATCTATCTTGTAAAGATAGTAATTATATCATATGTTGAACACTATGTTGGAAAGATTTTAATTCAGATTTTCTAACTTTTATTCAGTTTGTTTTTTAAACTTTGATTAAGAACTTTGATTTTCGTACACCCATAAATTATACGCAGCACAGGTTACCCTTAAATAATGAACTGACCGACTAATCAGACATGGATCTTTCCTAGTTCTGTTGCTTGAATGGATGTTTTCCTACGTAGGCTAGTAAAACATGCCCTTCAAAGCATCAGAACATGTGATCACATTCCAATTTTTTTGTATCTATCTTGTAAAGATAGTAATATATCATATGTTGAACACTATGTTGGAAAGATTTTAATTCAGATTTTCTAACTTTCATTCAGTTTGTTTTTTAAACTTTGATTAAGAACTTTGATTTTTGTACACCCATAAATTATACGCAGCACAGGTTACCCTTGAATAATGAACTGACCGACTAATCAGACATGGATCTTTCCTAGTTCTGTTGCTTGAATGGATGTTTTCCTACGTAGGCTAGTAAAACATGCCCTTCAAAGCATCAGAACATGTGATCACATTCCAATTTTTTTGTATCTATCTTGTAAAGATAGTAATAAACTTTGATTTTTGTACACCCATAAATTATACGCAGCACAGGTTACCCTTAAATAATGAACTGACCGACTAATCAGACATGGATCTTTCCAAGTTCTGTTGCTTGAACGGATGTTTTCCTACGTAGGCTAGTAAAACATGCCCTTCAAAGCATCAGAACATGTGACCACATTCCAATTTTTTTGTATCTATCTTGTAAAGATAGTAATAAACTTTGATTTTTGTACACCCATAAATTATACGCAGCACAGGTTACCCTTAAATAATGAACTGACCGACTAATCAGACATGGATCTTTCCTAGTTCTGTTGCTTGAATGGATGTTTTCCTACGTAGGCTAGTGAAACATGCCCTTCAAAGCATCAGAACATGTGATCACATTCCAATTTTTTTGTATCTATCTTGTAAAGATTGTAATATATCATATGTTGAACACTATGTTGGAAAGATTTTAATTCAGATTTACGAACTTTTATTCAGTTTGTTTTTTAAACTTTGATTAAGAACTTTGATTTTTGTACACCCATAAATTATACGCAGCACAGGTTACCCTTAAATAATGAACTGACCGACTAATCAGACATGGATCTTTCCAAGTTCTGTTGCTTGAATGGATGTTTTCCTACGTAGGCTAGTAAAACATGCCCTTCAAAGCATCAGAACATGTGACCACATTCCAATTTTTTTGTATCTATCTTGTAAAGATAGTAATATATCATATGTTGAACACTATGTTGGAAAGATTTTAATTCGGTTTTTTTTCAACTTTCACTCAGTTTGTTTTCTTAACTTTGATTAAGAACCTTGAGTTTTGTACACCCATAAATTATACGCAGCACAGGTTACCCTTAAATAATGAACTGACCGACTAATCAGACATGGATCTTTCCTAGTTCTGTTGCTTGAATGGATGTTTTCCTACGTAGGCTAGTAAAACATGCCCTTCAAAGCATCAGAACATGTGATCACATTCCAATTTTTTTGTATCTATCTTGTAAAGATAGTAATTATATCATATGTTGAACACTATGTTGGAAAGATTTTAATTCAGATTTTCTAACTTTTATTCAGTTTGTTTTTTAAACTTTGATTAAGAACTTTGATTTTTGTACACCCATAAATTATACGCAGCACAGGTTACCCTTGAATAATGAACTGACCGACTAATCAGACATGGATCTTTCCTAGTTCTGTTGCTTGAATGGATGTTTTCCTACGTAGGCTAGTAAAACATGCCCTTCAAAGCATCAGAACATGTGATCACATTCCAATTTTTTTGTATCTATCTTGTAAAGATAGTAATTATATCATATGTTGAACACTATGTTGGAAAGATTTTAATTCAGATTTTCTAACTTTTATTCAGTTTGTTTTTTAAACTTTGATTAAGAACTTTGATTTTCGTACACCCATAAGTTATACGCAGCACAGGTTACCCTTAAATAATGAACTGACCGACTAATCAGACATGGATCTTTCCTAGTTCTGTTGCTTGAATGGATGTTTTCCTACGTAGGCTAGTAAAACATGCCCTTCAAAGCATCAGAACATGTGATCACATTCCAATTTTTTTGTATCTATCTTGTAAAGATAGTAATATATCATATGTTGAACACTATGTTGGAAAGATTTTAATTCAGATTTTCTAACTTTCATTCAGTTTGTTTTTTAAACTTTGATTAAGAACTTTGATTTTTGTACACCCATAAATTATACGCAGCACAGGTTACCCTTGAATAATGAACTGACCGACTAATCAGACATGGATCTTTCCTAGTTCTGTTGCTTGAATGGATGTTTTCCTACGTAGGCTAGTAAAACATGCCCTTCAAAGCATCAGAACATGTGATCACATTCCAATTTTTTTGTATCTATCTTGTAAAGATAGTAATAAACTTTGATTTTTGTACACCCATAAATTATACGCAGCACAGGTTACCCTTAAATAATGAACTGACCGACTAATCAGACATGGATCTTTCCAAGTTCTGTTGCTTGAACGGATGTTTTCCTACGTAGGCTAGTAAAACATGCCCTTCAAAGCATCAGAACATGTGACCACATTCCAATTTTTTTGTATCTATCTTGTAAAGATAGTAATAAACTTTGATTTTTGTACACCCATAAATTATACGCAGCACAGGTTACCCTTAAATAATGAACTGACCGACTAATCAGACATGGATCTTTCCTAGTTCTGTTGCTTGAATGGATGTTTTCCTACGTAGGCTAGTGAAACATGCCCTTCAAAGCATCAGAACATGTGATCACATTCCAATTTTTTTGTATCTATCTTGTAAAGATTGTAATATATCATATGTTGAACACTATGTTGGAAAGATTTTAATTCAGATTTACGAACTTTTATTCAGTTTGTTTTTTAAACTTTGATTAAGAACTTTGATTTTTGTACACCCATAAATTATACGCAGCACAGGTTACCCTTAAATAATGAACTGACCGACTAATCAGACATGGATCTTTCCAAGTTCTGTTGCTTGAATGGATGTTTTCCTACGTAGGCTAGTAAAACATGCCCTTCAAAGCATCAGAACATGTGACCACATTCCAATTTTTTTGTATCTATCTTGTAAAGATAGTAATATATCATATGTTGAACACTATGTTGGAAAGATTTTAATTCAGATTTTTTCAACTTTCACTCAGTTTGTTTTCTAAACTTTGATTAAGAACCTTGAGTTCTGTACACCCATAAATTATAAGCAGCACAGGTTACCCTTAAATAATGAACTGACCGACTAATCAGACATGGATCTTTCCAAGTTCTGTTGCTTGAATGGATGTTTTCCTACGTAGGCTAGTAAAACATGCCCTTCAAAGCATCAGAACATGTGATCACATTCCAATTTTTTTGTATCTATCTTGTAAAGATAGTAATATATCATATGTTGAACACTATGTTGGAAAGATTTTAATTCAGATTTTCTAACTTTCATTCAGTTTGTTTTTTAAACTTTGATTAAGAACTTTGATTTTTGTACACCCATAAATTATACGCAGCACAGGTTACCCTTGAATAATGAACTGACCGACTAATCAGACATGGATCTTTCCTAGTTCTGTTGCTTGAATGGATGTTTTCCTACGTAGGCTAGTAAAACATGCCCTTCAAAGCATCAGAACATGTGATCACATTCCAATTTTTTTGTATCTATCTTGTAAAGATAGTAATAAACTTTGATTTTTGTACACCCATAAATTATACGCAGCACAGGTTACCCTTAAATAATGAACTGACCGACTAATCAGACATGGATCTTTCCAAGTTCTGTTGCTTGAACGGATGTTTTCCTACGTAGGCTAGTAAAACATGCCCTTCAAAGCATCAGAACATGTGACCACATTCCAATTTTTTTGTATCTATCTTGTAAAGATAGTAATAAACTTTGATTTTTGTACACCCATAAATTATACGCAGCACAGGTTACCCTTAAATAATGAACTGACCGACTAATCAGACATGGATCTTTCCTAGTTCTGTTGCTTGAATGGATGTTTTCCTACGTAGGCTAGTGAAACATGCCCTTCAAAGCATCAGAACATGTGATCACATTCCAATTTTTTTGTATCTATCTTGTAAAGATTGTAATATATCATATGTTGAACACTATGTTGGAAAGATTTTAATTCAGATTTACGAACTTTTATTCAGTTTGTTTTTTAAACTTTGATTAAGAACTTTGATTTTTGTACACCCATAAATTATACGCAGCACAGGTTACCCTTAAATAATGAACTGACCGACTAATCAGACATGGATCTTTCCAAGTTCTGTTGCTTGAATGGATGTTTTCCTACGTAGGCTAGTAAAACATGCCCTTCAAAGCATCAGAACATGTGACCACATTCCAATTTTTTTGTATCTATCTTGTAAAGATAGTAATATATCATATGTTGAACACTATGTTGGAAAGATTTTAATTCAGATTTTTTCAACTTTCACTCAGTTTGTTTTCTAAACTTTGATTAAGAACCTTGAGTTCTGTACACCCATAAATTATAAGCAGCACAGGTTACCCTTAAATAATGAACTGACCGACTAATCAGACATGGATCTTTCCAAGTTCTGTTGCTTGAATGGATGTTTTCCTACGTAGGCTAGTAAAACATGCCCTTCAAAGCATCAGAACATGTGACCACATTCCAATTTTTTTGTATCTATCTTGTAAAGATAGTAATATATCATATGTTGAACACTATGTTGGAAAGATTTTAATTCAGATTTTCTAACTTTTATTCAGTTTGTTTTTTAAACTTTGATTAAGAACTTTGATTTTTGTACACCCATAAATTATACGCAGCACAGGTTACCCTTAAATAATGAACTGACCGACTAATCAGACATGGATCTTTCCTAGTTCTGTTGCTTGAATGGATGTTTTCCTACGTAGGCTAGTAAAACATGCCCTTCAAAGCATCAGAACATGTGATCACATTCCAATTTTTTTGTATCTATCTTGTAAAGATAGTAATTATATCATATGTTGAACACTATGTTGGAAAGATTTTAATTCAGATTTTCTAACTTTTATTCAGTTTGTTTTTTAAACTTTGATTAAGAACTTTGATTTTTGTACACCCATAAATTATACGCAGCACAGGTTACCCTTGAATAATGAACTGACCGACTAATCAGACATGGATCTTTCCTAGTTCTGTTGCTTAAATGGATGTTTTCCTACGTAGGCTAGTAAAACATGCCCTTCAAAGCATCAGAACATGTGATCACATTCCAATTTTTTTGTATCTATCTTGTAAAGATAGTAATTATATCATATGTTGAACACTATGTTGGAAAGATTTTAATTCAGATTTTCTAACTTTTATTCAGTTTGTTTTTTAAACTTTGATTAAGAACTTTGATTTTCGTACACCCATAAATTATACGCAGCACAGGTTACCCTTAAATAATGAACTGACCGACTAATCAGACATGGATCTTTCCTAGTTCTGTTGCTTGAATGGATGTTTTCCTACGTAGGCTAGTAAAACATGCCCTTCAAAGCATCAGAACATGTGATCACATTCCAATTTTTTTGTATCTATCTTGTAAAGATAGTAATATATCATATGTTGAACACTATGTTGGAAAGATTTTAATTCAGATTTTCTAACTTTCATTCAGTTTGTTTTTTAAACTTTGATTAAGAACTTTGATTTTTGTACACCCATAAATTATACGCAGCACAGGTTACCCTTGAATAATGAACTGACCGACTAATCAGACATGGATCTTTCCTAGTTCTGTTGCTTGAATGGATGTTTTCCTACGTAGGCTAGTAAAACATGCCCTTCAAAGCATCAGAACATGTGATCACATTCCAATTTTTTTGTATCTATCTTGTAAAGATAGTAATAAACTTTGATTTTTGTACACCCATAAATTATACGCAGCACAGGTTACCCTTAAATAATGAACTGACCGACTAATCAGACATGGATCTTTCCAAGTTCTGTTGCTTGAACGGATGTTTTCCTACGTAGGCTAGTAAAACATGCCCTTCAAAGCATCAGAACATGTGACCACATTCCAATTTTTTTGTATCTATCTTGTAAAGATAGTAATAAACTTTGATTTTTGTACACCCATAAATTATACGCAGCACAGGTTACCCTTAAATAATGAACTGACCGACTAATCAGACATGGATCTTTCCTAGTTCTGTTGCTTGAATGGATGTTTTCCTACGTAGGCTAGTGAAACATGCCCTTCAAAGCATCAGAACATGTGATCACATTCCAATTTTTTTGTATCTATCTTGTAAAGATTGTAATATATCATATGTTGAACACTATGTTGGAAAGATTTTAATTCAGATTTACGAACTTTTATTCAGTTTGTTTTTTAAACTTTGATTAAGAACTTTGATTTTTGTACACCCATAAATTATACGCAGCACAGGTTACCCTTAAATAATGAACTGACCGACTAATCAGACATGGATCTTTCCAAGTTCTGTTGCTTGAATGGATGTTTTCCTACGTAGGCTAGTAAAACATGCCCTTCAAAGCATCAGAACATGTGACCACATTCCAATTTTTTTGTATCTATCTTGTAAAGATAGTAATATATCATATGTTGAACACTATGTTGGAAAGATTTTAATTCAGATTTTCTAACTTTTATTCAGTTTGTTTTTTAAACTTTGATTAAGAACTTTGATTTTTTACACCCATAAATTATACGCAGCACAGGTTACCCTTAAATAATGAACTGACCGACTAATCAGACATGGATCTTTCCAAGTTCTGTTGCTTGAATGGATGTTTTCCTACGTAGGCTAGTAAAACATGCCCTTCAAAGCATCAGAACATGTGACCACATTCCAATTTTTTTGTATCTATCTTGTAAAGATAGTAATATATCATATGTTGAACACTATGTTGGAAAGATTTTAATTCAGATTTTTTCAACTTTCACTCAGTTTGTTTTCTAAACTTTGATTAAGAACCTTGAGTTCTGTACACCCATAAATTATATGCAGCACAGGTTACCCTTAAATAATGAACTGACCGACTAATCAGACATGGATCTTTCCAAGTTCTGTTGCTTGAATGGATGTTTTCCTACGTAGGCTAGTAAAACATGCCCTTCAAAGCATCAGAACATGTGACCACATTCCAATTTTTTTGTATCTATCTTGTAAAGATAGTAATATATCATATGTTGAACACTATGTTGGAAAGATTTTAATTCAGATTTTCTAACTTTTATTCAGTTTGTTTTTTAAACTTTGATTAAGAACTTTGATTTTTGTACACACATAAATTATACGCAGCACAGGTTACCCTTAAATAATGAACTGACTGTCTAATCAGACATGGATCTTTCCAAGTTCTGTTGCTTGAATGGATGTTTTCCTACGTAGGCTAGTAAAACATGCCCTTCAAAGCATCAGAACATGTGATCACATTCCAATTTTTTTGTATCTATCTTGTAAAGATAGTAATATATCATATGTTGAACACTATGTTGGAAAGATTTTAATTCAGATTTTCGAACTTTTATTCAGTTTGTTTTTTAAACTTTGATTAAGAACTTTGATTTTTGTACACCCATAAATTATACGCAGCACAGGTTACCCTTAATTAATGAACTGACCGACTAATCAGACATGGATCTTTCCAAGTTCTGTTGCTTGAACGGATGTTTTCCTACGAAGGCTAGTAAAACATGCCCTTCAAAGCATCAGAACATGTGATCACATTCCAATATTTTTGTATCTATCTTGTAAAGATAGTAATATATCATATGTTGAACACTATGTTGGAAAGATTTTAATTCGGTTTTTTTTTCAACTTTCACTCAGTTTGTTTTCTTAACTTTGATTAAGAACCTTGAGTTTTGTACACCCATAAATTATACGCAGCACAGGTTACCCTTAAATAATGAACTGACCGACTAATCAGACATGGATCTTTCCAAGTTCTGTTGCTTGAACGGATGTTTTCCTACGTAGGCTAGTAAAACATGCCCTTCAAAGCATCAGAACATGTGATCACATTCCAATATTTTTGTATCTATCTTGTAAAGATAGTAATATATCATATGTTGAACACTATGTTGGAAAGATTTTAATTCAGATTTTTTCAACTTTCACTCAGTTTGTTTTCTAAACTTTGATTAAGAACTTTGATTTTTGTACACCCATAAATTATACGCAGCACAGGTTACCCTTAATTAATGAACTGACCGACTAATCAGACATGGATCTTTCCAAGTTCTGTTGCTTGAACGGATGTTTTCCTACGAAGGCTAGTAAAACATGCCCTTCAAAGCATCAGAACATGTGATCACATTCCAATATTTTTGTATCTATCTTGTAAAGATAGTAATATATCATATGTTGAACACTATGTTGGAAAGATTTTAATTCGGTTTTTTTTCAACTTTCACTCAGTTTGTTTTCTTAACTTTGATTAAGAACCTTGAGTTTTGTACACCCATAAATTATACGCAGCACAGGTTACCCTTAAATAATGAACTGACCGACTAATCAGACATGGATCTTTCCTAGTTCTGTTGCTTGAATGGATGTTTTCCTACGTAGGCTAGTAAAACATGCCCTTCAAAGCATCAGAACATGTGATCACATTCCAATATTTTTGTATCTATCTTGTAAAGATAGTAATATATCATATGTTGAACACTATGTTGAAAAGATTTTAATTCAGATTTTTTCAACTTTCACTCAGTTTGTTTTCTAAACTTTGATTAAGAACCTTGAGTTTTGTACACCCATAAATTATACGCAGCACAGGTTACCCTTAAATAATGAACTGACCGACTAATCAGACATGGATCTTTCCTAGTTCTGTTGCTTGAATGGATGTTTTCCTACGTAGGCTAGTAAAACATGCCCTTCAAAGCATCAGAACATGTGATCACATTCCAATTTTTTTGTATCTATCTTGTAAAGATAGTAATATATCATATGTTGAACACTATGTTGGAAAGATTTTAATTCAGATTTTCGAACTTTTATTCAGTTTGTTTTTCAAACTTTGATTAAGAACTTTGATTTTCGTACACCCATAAATTATACGCAGCACAGGTTACCCTTAATTAATGAACTGACCGACTAATCAGACATGGATCTTTCCAAGTTCTGTTGCTTGAACGGATGTTTTCCTACGTAGGCTAGTAAAACATGCCCTTCAAAGCATCAGAACATGTGATCACATTCCAATTTTTTTGTATCTATCTTGTAAAGATAGTAATATATCATATGTTGAACACTATGTTGGAAAGATTTTAAATCAGATTTTTTCAACTTTCACTCAGTTTGTTTTCTTAACTTTGATTAAGAACCTTGTTGTTCGTACACCCATAAAATATACGCAGCACAGGTTACCCTTAAATAATGAACTGACCGACTAATCACACATGGATCTTTCCTAGTTCTGTTGCTTGAATGGATGTTTTCCTACGTAGGCTAGTAAAACATGCCCTTCAAAGCATCAGAACATGTGATCACATTCCAATTTTTTTGTATCTATCTTGTAAAGATAGTAATTATATCATATGTTGAACACTATGTTGGAAAGATTTTAATTCAGATTTTCTAACTTTTATTCAGTTTGTTTTTTAAACTTTGATTAAGAACTTTGATTTTCGTACACCCATAAATTATACGCAGCACAGGTTACCCTTAAATAATGAACTGACCGACTAATCAGACATGGATCTTTCCTAGTTCTGTTGCTTGAATGGATGTTTTCCTACGTAGGCTAGTAAAACATGCCCTTCAAAGCATCAGAACATGTGATCACATTCCAATTTTTTTGTATCTATCTTGTAAAGATAGTAATATATCATATGTTGAACACTATGTTGGAAAGATTTTAATTCAGATTTTCTAACTTTTATTCAGTTTGTTTTTTAAACTTTGATTAAGAACTTTGATTTTCGTACACCCATAAATTATACGCAGCACAGGTTACCCTTAAATAATGAACTGACTGTCTAATCAGACATGGATCTTTCCAAGTTCTGTTGCTTGAATGGATGTTTTCCTACGTAGGCTAGTAAAACATGCCCTTCAAAGCATCAGAACATGTGATCACATTCCAATTTTTTTGTATCTATCTTGTAAAGATAGTAATATATCATATGTTGAACACTATGTTGGAAAGATTTTAATTCAGATTTTCGAACTTTTATTCAGTTTGTTTTTTAAACTTTGATTAAGAACTTTGATTTTTGTACACCCATAAATTATACGCAGCACAGGTTACCCTTAATTAATGAACTGACCGACTAATCAGACATGGATCTTTCCAAGTTCTGTTGCTTGAACGGATGTTTTCCTACGAAGGCTAGTAAAACATGCCCTTCAAAGCATCAGAACATGTGATCACATTCCAATATTTTTGTATCTATCTTGTAAAGATAGTAATATATCATATGTTGAACACTATGTTGGAAAGATTTTAATTCGGTTTTTTTTCAACTTTCACTCAGTTTGTTTTCTTAACTTTGATTAAGAACCTTGAGTTTTGTACACCCATAAATTATACGCAGCACAGGTTACCCTTAAATAATGAACTGACCGACTAATCAGACATGGATCTTTCCTAGTTCTGTTGCTTGAATGGATGTTTTCCTACGTAGGCTAGTAAAACATGCCCTTCAAAGCATCAGAACATGTGATCACATTCCAATATTTTTGTATCTATCTTGTAAAGATAGTAATATATCATATGTTGAACACTATGTTGAAAAGATTTTAATTCAGATTTTTTCAACTTTCACTCAGTTTGTTTTCTAAACTTTGATTAAGAACCTTGAGTTTTGTACACCCATAAATTATACGCAGCACAGGTTACCCTTAAATAATGAACTGACCGACTAATCAGACATGGATCTTTCCTAGTTCTGTTGCTTGAATGGATGTTTTCCTACGTAGGCTAGTAAAACATGCCCTTCAAAGCATCAGAACATGTGATCACATTCCAATTTTTTTGTATCTATCTTGTAAAGATAGTAATATATCATATGTTGAACACTATGTTGGAAAGATTTTAATTCAGATTTTCGAACTTTTATTCAGTTTGTTTTTCAAACTTTGATTAAGAACTTTGATTTTCGTACACCCATAAATTATACGCAGCACAGGTTACCCTTAATTAATGAACTGACCGACTAATCAGACATGGATCTTTCCAAGTTCTGTTGCTTGAACGGATGTTTTCCTACGTAGGCTAGTAAAACATGCCCTTCAAAGCATCAGAACATGTGATCACATTCCAATTTTTTTGTATCTATCTTGTAAAGATAGTAATATATCATATGTTGAACACTATGTTGGAAAGATTTTAAATCAGATTTTTTCAACTTTCACTCAGTTTGTTTTCTTAACTTTGATTAAGAACCTTGTTGTTCGTACACCCATAAAATATACGCAGCACAGGTTACCCTTAAATAATGAACTGACCGACTAATCACACATGGATCTTTCCTAGTTCTGTTGCTTGAATGGATGTTTTCCTACGTAGGCTAGTAAAACATGCCCTTCAAAGCATCAGAACATGTGATCACATTCCAATTTTTTTGTATCTATCTTGTAAAGATAGTAATTATATCATATGTTGAACACTATGTTGGAAAGATTTTAATTCAGATTTTCTAACTTTTATTCAGTTTGTTTTTTAAACTTTGATTAAGAACTTTGATTTTCGTACACCCATAAATTATACGCAGCACAGGTTACCCTTAAATAATGAACTGACCGACTAATCAGACATGGATCTTTCCTAGTTCTGTTGCTTGAATGGATGTTTTCCTACGTAGGCTAGTAAAACATGCCCTTCAAAGCATCAGAACATGTGATCACATTCCAATTTTTTTGTATCTATCTTGTAAAGATAGTAATATATCATATGTTGAACACTATGTTGGAAAGATTTTAATTCAGATTTTCTAACTTTTATTCAGTTTGTTTTTTAAACTTTGATTAAGAACTTTGATTTTCGTACACCCATAAATTATACGCAGCACAGGTTACCCTTAAATAATGAACTGACTGTCTAATCAGACATGGATCTTCCCAAGTTCTGTTGCTTGAATGGATGTTTTCCTACGTAGGCTAGTAAAACATGCCCTTCAAAGCATCAGAACATGTGATCACATTCCAATTTTTTTGTATCTATCTTGTAAAGATAGTAATATATCATATGTTGAACACTATGTTGGAAAGATTTTAATTCAGATTTTCGAACTTTTATTCAGTTTGTTTTTTAAACTTTGATTAAGAACTTTGATTTTTGTACACCCATAAATTATACGCAGCACAGGTTACCCTTAATTAATGAACTGACCGACTAATCAGACATGGATCTTTCCAAGTTCTGTTGCTTGAACGGATGTTTTCCTACGAAGGCTAGTGAAACATGCCCTTCAAAGCATCAGAACATGTGATCACATTCCAATATTTTTGTATCTATCTTGTAAAGATAGTAATATATCATATGTTGAACACTATGTTGGAAAGATTTTAATTCGGTTTTTTTTCAACTTTCACTCAGTTTGTTTTCTTAACTTTGATTAAGAACCTTGAGTTTTGTACACCCATAAATTATACGCAGCACAGGTTACCCTTAAATAATGAACTGACCGACTAATCAGACATGGATCTTTCCTAGTTCTGTTGCTTGAATGGATGTTTTCCTACGTAGGCTAGTAAAACATGCCCTTCAAAGCATCAGAACATGTGATCACATTCCAATATTTTTGTATCTATCTTGTAAAGATAGTAATATATCATATGTTGAACACTATGTTGAAAAGATTTTAATTCAGATTTTTTCAACTTTCACTCAGTTTGTTTTCTAAACTTTGATTAAGAACCTTGAGTTTTGTACAGCCATAAATTATACGCAGCACAGGTTACCCTTAAATAATGAACTGACCGACTAATCAGACATGGATCTTTCCTAGTTCTGTTGCTTGAATGGATGTTTTCCTACGTAGGCTAGTAAAACATGCCCTTCAAAGCATCAGAACATGTGATCACATTCCAATTTTTTTGTATCTATCTTGTAAAGATAGTAATATATCATATGTTGAACACTATGTTGGAAAGATTTTAATTCAGATTTTCGAACTTTTATTCAGTTTGTTTTTTAAACTTTGATTAAGAACTTTGATTTTTGTACACCCATAAATTATACGCAGCACAGGTTACCCTTAAATAATGAACTGACCGACTAATCACACATGGATCTTTCCTAGTTCTGTTGCTTGAATGGATGTTTTCCTACGTAGGCTAGTAAAACATGCCCTTCAAAGCATCAGAACATGTGATCACATTCCAATTTTTTTGTATCTATCTTGTAAAGATAGTAATTATATCATATGTTGAACACTATGTTGGAAAGATTTTAATTCAGATTTTCTAACTTTTATTCAGTTTGTTTCTTAAACTTTGATTAAGAACTTTGATTTTCGTACACCCATAAATTATACGCAGCACAGGTTACCCTTAAATAATGAACTGACCGACTAATCAGACATGGATCTTTCCTAGTTCTGTTGCTTGAATGGATGTTTTCCTACGTAGGCTAGTAAAACATGCCCTTCAAAGCATCAGAACATGTGATCACATTCCAATTTTTTTGTATCTATCTTGTAAAGATAGTAATATATCATATGTTGAACACTATGTTGGAAAGATTTTAATTCAGATTTTCTAACTTTTATTCAGTTTGTTTTTTAAACTTTGATTAAGAACTTTGATTTTCGTACACCCATAAATTATACGCAGCACAGGTTACCCTTAAATAATGAACTGACTGTCTAATCAGACATGGATCTTCCCAAGTTCTGTTGCTTGAATGGATGTTTTCCTACGTAGGCTAGTAAAACATGCCCTTCAAAGCATCAGAACATGTGATCACATTCCAATTTTTTTGTATCTATCTTGTAAAGATAGTAATATATCATATGTTGAACACTATGTTGGAAAGATTTTAATTCAGATTTTCGAACTTTTATTCAGTTTGTTTTTTAAACTTTGATTAAGAACTTTGATTTTTGTACACCCATAAATTATACGCAGCACAGGTTACCCTTAATTAATGAACTGACCGACTAATCAGACATGGATCTTTCCAAGTTCTGTTGCTTGAACGGATGTTTTCCTACGAAGGCTAGTGAAACATGCCCTTCAAAGCATCAGAACATGTGATCACATTCCAATATTTTTGTATCTATCTTGTAAAGATAGTAATATATCATATGTTGAACACTATGTTGGAAAGATTTTAATTCGGTTTTTTTTCAACTTTCACTCAGTTTGTTTTCTTAACTTTGATTAAGAACCTTGAGTTTTGTACACCCATAAATTATACGCAGCACAGGTTACCCTTAAATAATGAACTGACCGACTAATCAGACATGGATCTTTCCTAGTTCTGTTGCTTGAATGGATGTTTTCCTACGTAGGCTAGTAAAACATGCCCTTCAAAGCATCAGAACATGTGATCACATTCCAATATTTTTGTATCTATCTTGTAAAGATAGTAATATATCATATGTTGAACACTATGTTGAAAAGATTTTAATTCAGATTTTTTCAACTTTCACTCAGTTTGTTTTCTAAACTTTGATTAAGAACCTTGAGTTTTGTACAGCCATAAATTATACGCAGCACAGGTTACCCTTAAATAATGAACTGACCGACTAATCAGACATGGATCTTTCCTAGTTCTGTTGCTTGAATGGATGTTTTCCTACGTAGGCTAGTAAAACATGCCCTTCAAAGCATCAGAACATGTGATCACATTCCAATTTTTTTGTATCTATCTTGTAAAGATAGTAATATATCATATGTTGAACACTATGTTGGAAAGATTTTAATTCGGTTTTTTTTCAACTTTCACTCAGTTTGTTTTCTTAACTTTGATTAAGAACCTTGTTGTTCGTACACCCATAAAATATACGCAGCACAGGTTACCCTTAAATAATGAACTGACCGACTAATCACACATGGATCTTTCCTAGTTCTGTTGCTTGAATGGATGTTTTCCTACGTAGGCTAGTAAAACATGCCCTTCAAAGCATCAGAACATGTGATCACATTCCAATATTTTTGTATCTATCTTGTAAAGATAGTAATATATCATATGTTGAACACTATGTTGGAAAGATTTTAAATCAGATTTTTTCAACTTTCACTCAGTTTGTTTTCTTAACTTTGATTAAGAACCTTGTTGTTCGTACACCCATAAAATATACGCAGCACAGGTTACCCTTAAATAATGAACTGACCGACTAATCACACATGGATCTTTCCTAGTTCTGTTGCTTGAATGGATGTTTTCCTACGTAGGCTAGTAAAACATGCCCTTCAAAGCATCAGAACATGTGATCACATTCCAATATTTTTGTATCTATCTTGTAAAGATAGTAATATATCATATGTTGAACACTATGTTGGAAAGATTTTAATTCGGTTTTTTTTCAACTTTCACTCAGTTTGTTTTCTTAACTTTGATTAAGAACCTTGAGTTTTGTACACCCATAAATTATACGCAGCACAGGTTACCCTTAACTAATGAACTGACCGACTAATCAGACATGGATCTTTCCTAGTTCTGTTGCTTGAATGGATGTTTTCCTACGTAGGCTAGTAAAACATGCCCTTCAAAGCATCAGAACATGTGATCACATTCCAATATTTTTGTATCTATCTTGTAAAGATAGTAATATATCATATGTTGAACACTATGTTGGAAAGATTTTAATTCAGATTTTTTCAACTTTCACTCAGTTTGTTTTCTAAACTTTGATTGAGAACCTTGAGTTTTGTACACCCATAAATTATACGCAGCACAGGTTACCCTTAAATAATGAACTGACCGACTAATCAGACATGGATCTTTCCTAGTTCTGTTGCTTGAATGGATGTTTTCCTACGTAGGCTAGTAAAACATGCCCTTCAAAGCATCAGAACATGTGACCACATTCCAATTTTTTTGTATCTATCTTGTAAAGATAGTAATATATCATATGTTGAACACTATGTTGGAAAGATTTTAATTCAGATTTTCGAACTTTTATTCAGTTTGTTTTTTAAACTTTGATTAAGAACTTTGATTTTTGTACACCCATAAATTATACGCAGCACAGGTTACCCTTAAATAATGAACTGACCGACTAATCACACATGGATCTTTCCTAGTTCTGTTGCTTGAATGGATGTTTTCCTACGTAGGCTAGTAAAACATGCCCTTCAAAGCATCAGAACATGTGATCACATTCCAATTTTTTTGTATCTATCTTGTAAAGATAGTAATTATATCATATGTTGAACACTATGTTGGAAAGATTTTAATTCAGATTTTCTAACTTTTATTCAGTTTGTTTTTTAAACTTTGATTAAGAACTTTGATTTTCGTACACCCATAAATTATACGCAGCACAGGTTACCCTTAAATAATGAACTGACCGACTAATCAGACATGGATCTTTCCTAGTTCTGTTGCTTGAATGGATGTTTTCCTACGTAGGCTAGTAAAACATGCCCTTCAAAGCATCAGAACATGTGATCACATTCCAATTTTTTTGTATCTATCTTGTAAAGATAGTAATATATCATATGTTGAACACTATGTTGGAAAGATTTTAATTCAGATTTTCTAACTTTTATTCAGTTTGTTTTTTAAACTTTGATTAAGAACTTTGATTTTCGTACACCCATAAATTATACGCAGCACAGGTTACCCTTAAATAATGAACTGACTGTCTAATCAGACATGGATCTTCCCAAGTTCTGTTGCTTGAATGGATGTTTTCCTACGTAGGCTAGTAAAACATGCCCTTCAAAGCATCAGAACATGTGATCACATTCCAATTTTTTTGTATCTATCTTGTAAAGATAGTAATATATCATATGTTGAACACTATGTTGGAAAGATTTTAATTCAGATTTTCGAACTTTTATTCAGTTTGTTTTTTAAACTTTGATTAAGAACTTTGATTTTTGTACACCCATAAATTATACGCAGCACAGGTTACCCTTAATTAATGAACTGACCGACTAATCAGACATGGATCTTTCCAAGTTCTGTTGCTTGAACGGATGTTTTCCTACGAAGGCTAGTGAAACATGCCCTTCAAAGCATCAGAACATGTGATCACATTCCAATATTTTTGTATCTATCTTGTAAAGATAGTAATATATCATATGTTGAACACTATGTTGGAAAGATTTTAATTCGGTTTTTTTTCAACTTTCACTCAGTTTGTTTTCTTAACTTTGATTAAGAACCTTGAGTTTTGTACACCCATAAATTATACGCAGCACAGGTTACCCTTAAATAATGAACTGACCGACTAATCAGACATGGATCTTTCCTAGTTCTGTTGCTTGAATGGATGTTTTCCTACGTAGGCTAGTAAAACATGCCCTTCAAAGCATCAGAACATGTGATCACATTCCAATATTTTTGTATCTATCTTGTAAAGATAGTAATATATCATATGTTGAACACTATGTTGAAAAGATTTTAATTCAGATT
Source organism: Auanema rhodensis (assembly GCA_964057225.1). Lineage (NCBI taxonomy): Eukaryota > Metazoa > Nematoda > Chromadorea > Rhabditida > Rhabditidae > Auanema > Auanema rhodense. The sequence continues at coordinate 2,979,487 of OZ059895.1, forward strand.
TTTTCAACTTTCACTCAGTTTGTTTTCTAAACTTTGATTAAGAACCTTGAGTTTTGTACACCCATAAATTATACGCAGCACAGGTTACCCTTAAATAATGAACTGACCGACTAATCAGACATGGATCTTTCCTAGTTCTGTTGCTTGAATGGATGTTTTCCTACGTAGGCTAGTAAAACATGCCCTTCAAAGCATCAGAACATGTGATCACATTCCAATTTTTTTGTATCTATCTTGTAAAGATAGTAATATATCATATGTTGAACACTATGTTGGAAAGATTTTAATTCAGATTTTCGAACTTTTATTCAGTTTGTTTTTCAAACTTTGATTAAGAACTTTGATTTTCGTACACCCATAAATTATACGCAGCACAGGTTACCCTTAATTAATGAACTGACCGACTAATCAGACATGGATCTTTCCAAGTTCTGTTGCTTGAACGGATGTTTTCCTACGTAGGCTAGTAAAACATGCCCTTCAAAGCATCAGAACATGTGATCACATTCCAATATTTTTGTATCTATCTTGTAAAGATAGTAATATATCATATGTTGAACACTATGTTGGAAAGATTTTAAATCAGATTTTTTCAACTTTCACTCAGTTTGTTTTCTTAACTTTGATTAAGAACCTTGTTGTTCGTACACCCATAAAATATACGCAGCACAGGTTACCCTTAAATAATGAACTGACCGACTAATCACACATGGATCTTTCCTAGTTCTGTTGCTTGAATGGATGTTTTCCTACGTAGGCTAGTAAAACATGCCCTTCAAAGCATCAGAACATGTGATCACATTCCAATATTTTTGTATCTATCTTGTAAAGATAGTAATATATCATATGTTGAACACTATGTTGGAAAGATTTTAATTCGGTTTTTTTTCAACTTTCACTCAGTTTGTTTTCTTAACTTTGATTAAGAACCTTGAGTTTTGTACACCCATAAATTATACGCAGCACAGGTTACCCTTAAATAATGAACTGACCGACTAATCAGACATGGATCTTTCCTAGTTCTGTTGCTTGAATGGATGTTTTCCTACGTAGGCTAGTAAAACATGCCCTTCAAAGCATCAGAACATGTGATCACATTCCAATATTTTTGTATCTATCTTGTAAAGATAGTAATATATCATATGTTGAACACTATGTTGGAAAGATTTTAATTCAGATTTTTTCAACTTTCACTCAGTTTGTTTTCTAAACTTTGATTGAGAACCTTGAGTTTTGTACACCCATAAATTATACGCAGCACAGGTTACCCTTAAATAATGAACTGACCGACTAATCAGACATGGATCTTTCCTAGTTCTGTTGCTTGAATGGATGTTTTCCTACGTAGGCTAGTAAAACATGCCCTTCAAAGCATCAGAACATGTGACCACATTCCAATTTTTTTGTATCTATCTTGTAAAGATAGTAATATATCATATGTTGAACACTATGTTGGAAAGATTTTAATTCGGTTTTTTTTCAACTTTCACTCAGTTTGTTTTCTTAACTTTGATTAAGAACCTTGAGTTTTGTACACCCATAAATTATACGCAGCACAGGTTACCCTTAAATAATGAACTGACCGACTAATCAGACATGGATCTTTCCTAGTTCTGTTGCTTGAATGGATGTTTTCCTACGTAGGCTAGTAAAACATGCCCTTCAAAGCATCAGAACATGTGATCACATTCCAATATTTTTGTATCTATCTTGTAAAGATAGTAATATATCATATGTTGAACACTATGTTGGAAAGATTTTAATTCAGATTTTTTCAACTTTCACTCAGTTTGTTTTCTAAACTTTGATTGAGAACCTTGAGTTTTGTACACCCATAAATTATACGCAGCACAGGTTACCCTTAAATAATGAACTGACCGACTAATCAGACATGGATCTTTCCTAGTTCTGTTGCTTGAATGGATGTTTTCCTACGTAGGCTAGTAAAACATGCCCTTCAAAGCATCAGAACATGTGATCACATTCCAATATTTTTGTATCTATCTTGTAAAGATAGTAATATATCATATGTTGAACACTATGTTGGAAAGATTTTAATTCGGTTTTTTTTCAACTTTCACTCAGTTTGTTTTCTTAACTTTGATTAAGAACCTTGAGTTTTGTACACCCATAAATTATACGCAGCACAGGTTACCCTTAAATAATGAACTGACCGACTAATCAGACATGGATCTTTCCTAGTTCTGTTGCTTGAATGGATGTTTTCCTACGTAGGCTAGTAAAACATGCCCTTCAAAGCATCAGAACATGTGATCACATTAGAATTTTTTTGTATCTATCTTGTAAAGATAGTAATATATCATATGTTGAACACTATGTTGGAAAGATTTTAATTCAGATTTTCTAACTTTTATTCAGTTTGTTTTTTAAACTTTGATTAAGAACTTTGATTTTTGTACACCCATAAATTATACGCAGCACAGGTTACCCTTAAATAATGAACTGACCGACTAATCAGACATGGATCTTTCCAAGTTCTGTTGCTTGAATGGATGTTTTCCTACGTAGGCTAGTAAAACATGCCCTTCAAAGCATCAGAACATGTGACCACATTCCAATTTTTTTGTATCTATCTTGTAAAGATAGTAATATATCATATGTTGAACACTATGTTGAAAAGATTTTAATTCAGATTTTTTCAACTTTCACTCAGTTTGTTTTCTAAACTTTGATTAAGAACCTTGAGTTTTGTACACCCATAAATTATACGCAGCACAGGTTACCCTTAAATAATGAACTGACCGACTAATCAGACATGGATCTTTCCTAGTTCTGTTGCTTGAATGGATGTTTTCCTACGTAGGCTAGTAAAACATGCCCTTCAAAGCATCAGAACATGTGATCACATTCCAATATTTTTGTATCTATCTTGTAAAGATAGTAATATATCATATGTTGAACACTATGTTGGAAAGATTTTAATTCGGTTTTTTTTCAACTTTCACTCAGTTTGTTTTCTTAACTTTGATTAAGAACCTTGAGTTTTGTACACCCATAAATTATACGCAGCACAGGTTACCCTTAAATAATGAACTGACCGACTAATCAGACATGGATCTTTCCTAGTTCTGTTGCTTGAATGGATGTTTTCCTACGTAGGCTAGTAAAACATGCCCTTCAAAGCATCAGAACATGTGATCACATTCCAATATTTTTGTATCTATCTTGTAAAGATAGTAATATATCATATGTTGAACACTATGTTGAAAAGATTTTAATTCAGATTTTTTCAACTTTCACTCAGTTTGTTTTCTAAACTTTGATTAAGAACCTTGAGTTTTGTACACCCATAAATTATACGCAGCACAGGTTACCCTTAAATAATGAACTGACCGACTAATCAGACATGGATCTTTCCTAGTTCTGTTGCTTGAATGGATGTTTTCCTACGTAGGCTAGTAAAACATGCCCTTCAAAGCATCAGAACATGTGATCACATTCCAATTTTTTTGTATCTATCTTGTAAAGATAGTAATATATCATATGTTGAACACTATGTTGGAAAGATTTTAATTCAGATTTTCGAACTTTTATTCAGTTTGATTTTCAAACTTTGATTAAGAACTTTGATTTTCGTACACCCATAAATTATACGCAGCACAGGTTACCCTTAATTAATGAACTGACCGACTAATCAGACATGGATCTTTCCAAGTTCTGTTGCTTGAACGGATGTTTTCCTACGTAGGCTAGTAAAACATGCCCTTCAAAGCATCAGAACATGTGATCACATTCCAATATTTTTGTATCTATCTTGTAAAGATAGTAATATATCATATGTTGAACACTATGTTGGAAAGATTTTAATTCGGTTTTTTTTCAACTTTCACTCAGTTTGTTTTCTTAACTTTGATTAAGAACCTTGAGTTTTGTACACCCATAAATTATACGCAGCACAGGTTACCCTTAAATAATGAACTGACCGACTAATCAGACATGGATCTTTCCTAGTTCTGTTGCTTGAATGGATGTTTTCCTACGTAGGCTAGTAAAACATGCCCTTCAAAGCATCAGAACATGTGATCACATTCCAATATTTTTGTATCTATCTTGTAAAGATAGTAATATATCATATGTTGAACACTATGTTGGAAAGATTTTAATTCAGATTTTTTCAACTTTCACTCAGTTTGTTTTCTAAACTTTGATTGAGAACCTTGAGTTTTGTACACCCATAAATTATACGCAGCACAGGTTACCCTTAAATAATGAACTGACCGACTAATCAGACATGGATCTTTCCTAGTTCTGTTGCTTGAATGGATGTTTTCCTACGTAGGCTAGTAAAACATGCCCTTCAAAGCATCAGAACATGTGATCACATTCCAATTTTTTTGTATCTATCTTGTAAAGATAGTAATTATATCATATGTTGAACACTATGTTGGAAAGATTTTAATTCAGATTTTCTAACTTTTATTCAGTTTGTTTTTTAAACTTTGATTAAGAACTTTGATTTTCGTACACCCATAAATTATACGCAGCACAGGTTACCCTTAAATAATGAACTGACCGACTAATCAGACATGGATCTTTCCTAGTTCTGTTGCTTGAATGGATGTTTTCCTACGTAGGCTAGTAAAACATGCCCTTCAAAGCATCAGAACATGTGATCACATTAGAATTTTTTTGTATCTATCTTGTAAAGATAGTAATATATCATATGTTGAACACTATGTTGGAAAGATTTTAATTCAGATTTTCTAACTTTTATTCAGTTTGTTTTTTAAACTTTGATTAAGAACTTTGATTTTTGTACACCCATAAATTATACGCAGCACAGGTTACCCTTAAATAATGAACTGACCGACTAATCAGACATGGATCTTTCCAAGTTCTGTTGCTTGAATGGATGTTTTCCTACGTAGGCTAGTAAAACATGCCCTTCAAAGCATCAGAACATGTGACCACATTCCAATTTTTTTGTATCTATCTTGTAAAGATAGTAATATATCATATGTTGAACACTATGTTGAAAAGATTTTAATTCAGATTTTTTCAACTTTCACTCAGTTTGTTTTCTAAACTTTGATTAAGAACCTTGAGTTTTGTACACCCATAAATTATACGCAGCACAGGTTACCCTTAAATAATGAACTGACCGACTAATCAGACATGGATCTTTCCTAGTTCTGTTGCTTGAATGGATGTTTTCCTACGTAGGCTAGTAAAACATGCCCTTCAAAGCATCAGAACATGTGATCACATTCCAATATTTTTGTATCTATCTTGTAAAGATAGTAATATATCATATGTTGAACACTATGTTGGAAAGATTTTAATTCAGATTTTCTAACTTTTATTCAGTTTGTTTTTTAAACTTTGATTAAGAACTTTGATTTTTGTACACCCATAAATTATACGCAGCACAGGTTACCCTTAAATAATGAACTGACCGACTAATCAGACATGGATCTTTCCAAGTTCTGTTGCTTGAATGGATGTTTTCCTACGTAGGCTAGTAAAACATGCCCTTCAAAGCATCAGAACATGTGACCACATTCCAATATTTTTGTATCTATCTTGTAAAGATAGTAATATATCATATGTTGAACACTATGTTGGAAAGATTTTAATTCAGATTTTCTAACTTTTATTCAGTTTGTTTTTTAAACTTTGATTAAGAACTTTGATTTTTGTACACCCATAAATTATACGCAGCACAGGTTACCCTTAAATAATGAACTGACCGACTAATCACACATGGATCTTTCCTAGTTCTGTTGCTTGAATGGATGTTTTTCTACGTAGGCTAGTAAAACATGACCTTCAAAGCATCAGAACATGTGATCACATTCCAATATTTTTGTATCTATCTTGTAAAGATAGTAATATATCATATGTTGAACACTATGTTGGAAAGATTTTAATTCAGATTTTCTAACTTTTATTCAGTTTGTTTTTTAAACTTTGATTAAGAACTTTGATTTTTGTACACCCACAAATTATACGCAGCACAGGTTACCCTTAAATAATGAACTGACCGACTAATCAGACATGGATCTTTCCTAGTTCTGTTGCTTGAATGGATGTTTTCCTACGTAGGCTAGTAAAACATGCCCTTCAAAGCATCAGAACATGTGACCACATTCCAATTTTTTTGTATCTATCTTGTAAAGATAGTAATATATCATATGTTGAACACTATGTTGAAAAGATTTTAATTCAGATTTTTTCAACTTTCACTCAGTTTGTTTTCTAAACTTTGATTAAGAACCTTGAATTTTGTACACCCATAAAATATACGCAGCACAGGTTACCCTTAAATAATGAACTGACTGTCTAATCAGACATGGATCTTCCCAAGTTCTGTTGCTTGAATGGATGTTTTCCTACGTAGGCTAGTAAAACATGCCCTTCAAAGCATCAGAACATGTGATCACATTCCAATATTTTTGTATCTATCTTGTAAAGATAGTAATATATCATATGTTGAACACTATGTTGAAAAGATTTTAATTCAGATTTTTTCAACTTTCACTCAGTTTGTTTTCTAAACTTTGATTAAGAACCTTGAGTTTTGTACACCCATAAATTATACGCAGCACAGGTTACCCTTAAATAATGAACTGACCGACTAATCAAACATGGATCTTTCCTAGTTCTGTTGCTTGAATGGATGTTTTCCTACGTAGGCTAGTAAAACATGCCCTTCAAAGCATCAGAACATGTGATCACATTCCAATATTTTTGTATCTATCTTGTAAAGATAGTAATATATCATATGTTGAACACTATGTTGAAAAGATTTTAATTCAGATTTTTTCAACTTTCACTCAGTTTGTTTTCTAAACTTTGATTAAGAACCTTGAGTTTTGTACACCCATAAATTATACGCAGCACAGGTTACCCTTAAATAATGAACTGACCGACTAATCAGACATGGATCTTTCCTAGTTCTGTTGCTTGAATGGATGTTTTCCTACGTAGGCTAGTAAAACATGCCCTTCAAAGCATCAGAACATGTGATCACATTCCAATTTTTTTGTATCTATCTTGTAAAGATAGTAATATATCATATGTTGAACACTATGTTGGAAAGATTTTAATTCAGATTTTCGAACTTTTATTCAGTTTGTTTTTCAAACTTTGATTAAGAACTTTGATTTTCGTACACCCATAAATTATACGCAGCACAGGTTACCCTTAATTAATGAACTGACCGACTAATCAGACATGGATCTTTCCAAGTTCTGTTGCTTGAACGGATGTTTTCCTACGTAGGCTAGTAAAACATGCCCTTCAAAGCATCAGAACATGTGATCACATTCCAATATTTTTGTATCTATCTTGTAAAGATAGTAATATATCATATGTTGAACACTATGTTGAAAAGATTTTAATTCAGATTTTTCAACTTTCACTCAGTTTGTTTTCTAAACTTTGATTAAGAACCTTGAGTTTTGTACACCCATAAATTATACGCAGCACAGGTTACCCTTAAATAATGAACTGACCGACTAATCAGACATGGATCTTTCCTAGTTCTGTTGCTTGAATGGATGTTTTCCTACGTAGGCTAGTAAAACATGCCCTTCAAAGCATCAGAACATGTGAACACATTCCAATTTTTTTGTATCTATCTTGTAAAGATAGTAATATATCATATGTTGAACACTATGTTGGAAAGATTTTAATTCAGATTTTCGAACTTTTATTCAGTTTGTTTTTCAAACTTTGATTAAGAACTTTGATTTTCGTACACCCATAAATTATACGCAGCACAGGTTACCCTTAATTAATGAACTGACCGACTAATCAGACATGGATCTTTCCAAGTTCTGTTGCTTGAACGGATGTTTTCCTACGTAGGCTAGTAAAACATGCCCTTCAAAGCATCAGAACATGTGATCACATTCCAATATTTTTGTATCTATCTTGTAAAGATAGTAATATATCATATGTTGAACACTATGTTGAAAAGATTTTAATTCAGATTTTTTCAACTTTCACTCAGTTTGTTTTCTAAACTTTGATTAAGAACCTTGAGTTTTGTACACCCATAAATTATACGCAGCACAGGTTACCCTTAAATAATGAACTGACCGACTAATCAGACATGGATCTTTCCTAGTTCTGTTGCTTGAATGGATGTTTTCCTACGTAGGCTAGTAAAACATGCCCTTCAAAGCATCAGAACATGTGATCACATTCCAATTTTTTTGTATCTATCTTGTAAAGATAGTAATATATCATATGTTGAACACTATGTTGGAAAGATTTTAATTCAGATTTTCGAACTTTTATTCAGTTTGTTTTTCAAACTTTGATTAAGAACTTTGATTTTCGTACACCCATAAATTATACGCAGCACAGGTTACCCTTAATTAATGAACTGACCGACTAATCAGACATGGATCTTTCCAAGTTCTGTTGCTTGAACGGATGTTTTCCTACGTAGGCTAGTAAAACATGCCCTTCAAAGCATCAGAACATGTGATCACATTCCAATATTTTTGTATCTATCTTGTAAAGATAGTAATATATCATATGTTGAACACTATGTTGAAAAGATTTTAATTCAGATTTTTTCAACTTTCACTCAGTTTGTTTTCTAAACTTTGATTAAGAACCTTGAGTTTTGTACACCCATAAATTATACGCAGCACAGGTTACCCTTAAATAATGAACTGACCGACTAATCAGACATGGATCTTTCCTAGTTCTGTTGCTTGAATGGATGTTTTCCTACGTAGGCTAGTAAAACATGCCCTTCAAAGCATCAGAACATGTGAACACATTCCAATTTTTTTGTATCTATCTTGTAAAGATAGTAATATATCATATGTTGAACACTATGTTGGAAAGATTTTAATTCAGATTTTCGAACTTTTATTCAGTTTGTTTTTCAAACTTTGATTAAGAACTTTGATTTTCGTACACCCATAAATTATACGCAGCACAGGTTACCCTTAATTAATGAACTGACCGACTAATCAGACATGGATCTTTCCAAGTTCTGTTGCTTGAACGGATGTTTTCCTACGTAGGCTAGTAAAACATGCCCTTCAAAGCATCAGAACATGTGATCACATTCCAATATTTTTGTATCTATCTTGTAAAGATAGTAATATATCATATGTTGAACACTATGTTGAAAAGATTTTAATTCAGATTTTTTCAACTTTCACTCAGTTTGTTTTCTAAACTTTGATTAAGAACCTTGAGTTTTGTACACCCATAAATTATACGCAGCACAGGTTACCCTTAAATAATGAACTGACCGACTAATCAGACATGGATCTTTCCTAGTTCTGTTGCTTGAATGGATGTTTTCCTACGTAGGCTAGTAAAACATGCCCTTCAAAGCATCAGAACATGTGATCACATTCCAATTTTTTTGTATCTATCTTGTAAAGATAGTAATATATCATATGTTGAACACTATGTTGGAAAGATTTTAATTCAGATTTTCGAACTTTTATTCAGTTTGTTTTTCAAACTTTGATTAAGAACTTTGATTTTCGTACACCCATAAATTATACGCAGCACAGGTTACCCTTAATTAATGAACTGACCGACTAATCAGACATGGATCTTTCCAAGTTCTGTTGCTTGAACGGATGTTTTCCTACGTAGGCTAGTAAAACATGCCCTTCAAAGCATCATAACATGTGATCACATTCCAATTTTTTTGTATCTATCTTGTAAAGATAGTAATATATCATATGTTGAACACTATGTTGGAAAGATTTTAATTCAGATTTTCGAACTTTTATTCAGTTTGTTTTTCAAACTTTGATTAAGAACTTTGATTTTCGTACACCCATAAATTATACGCAGCACAGGTTACCCTTAATTAATGAACTGACCGACTAATCAGACATGGATCTTTCCAAGTTCTGTTGCTTGAACGGATGTTTTCCTACGTAGGCTAGTAAAACATGCCATTCAAAGCATCAGAACATGTGATCAAATTCCAATTTTTTTGTATCTATCTTGTAAAGATAGTAATATATCATATGTTGAACACTATGTTGGAAAGATTTTCATTCAGATTTTTTAATTTTTATTCAGTTTGTTTTTTAAACTTTGATTAAGAACTTTGATTTTTGTTTACCCATAAATTATACGCAGCACAGGTTACCCTTAAATAATGAACTGACCGACTAATCAGACATGGATCTTTCCAAGTTCTGTTGCTTGAACGGATGTTTTCCTACGTAGGCTAGTAAAACATGCCCTTCAAAGCATCAGAACATGTGATCACATTCCAATTTTTTTGTATCTATCTTGTAAAGATAGTAATATATCATATGTTGAACACTATGTTGGAAAGATTTTCATTCAGATTTTTTAATTTTTATTCAGTTTGTTTTTTAAACTTTGATTAAGAACTTTGATTTTTGTTTACCCATAAATTATACGCAGCACAGGTTACCCTTAAATAATGAACTGACCGACTAATCAGACATGGATCTTTCCAAGTTCTGTTGCTTGAATGGATGTTTTCCTACGTAGGCTAGTAAAACATGCCCTTCAAAGCATCAGAACATGTGATCACATTCCAATATTTTTGTATCTATCTTGTAAAGATAGTAATATATCATATGTTGAACACTATGTTGAAAAGATTTTAATTCAGATTTTTTCAACTTTCACTCAGTTTGTTTTCTAAACTTTGATTAAGAACCTTGAGTTTTGTACACCCATAAATTATACGCAGCACAGGTTACCCTTAATTAATGAACTGACCGACTAATCAGACATGGATCTTTCCAAGTTCTGTTGCTTGAACGGATGTTTTCCTACGTAGGCTAGTAAAACATGCCCTTCAAAGCATCATAACATGTGATCACATTCCAATTTTTTTGTATCTATCTTGTAAAGATAGTAATATATCATATGTTGAACACTATGTTGGAAAGATTTTAATTCAGATTTTCGAACTTTTATTCAGTTTGTTTTTCAAACTTTGATTAAGAACTTTGATTTTCGTACACCCATAAATTATACGCAGCACAGGTTACCCTTAATTAATGAACTGACCGACTAATCAGACATGGATCTTTCCAAGTTCTGTTGCTTGAACGGATGTTTTCCTACGTAGGCTAGTAAAACATGCCATTCAAAGCATCAGAACATGTGATCAAATTCCAATTTTTTTGTATCTATCTTGTAAAGATAGTAATATATCATATGTTGAACACTATGTTGGAAAGATTTTCATTCAGATTTTTTAATTTTTATTCAGTTTGTTTTTTAAACTTTGATTAAGAACTTTGATTTTTGTTTACCCATAAATTATACGCAGCACAGGTTACCCTTAAATAATGAACTGACCGACTAATCAGACATGGATCTTTCCAAGTTCTGTTGCTTGAACGGATGTTTTCCTACGTAGGCTAGTAAAACATGCCCTTCAAAGCATCAGAACATGTGATCACATTCCAATTTTTTTGTATCTATCTTGTAAAGATAGTAATATATCATATGTTGAACACTATGTTGGAAAGATTTTCATTCAGATTTTTAAATTTTTATTCAGTTTGTTTTTTAAACTTTGATTAAGAACTTTGATTTTTGTTTACCCATAAATTATACGCAGCACAGGTTACCCTTAAATAATGAACTGACCGACTAATCAGACATGGATCTTTCCAAGTTCTGTTGCTTGAATGGATGTTTTCCTACGTAGGCTAGTAAAACATGCCCTTCAAAGCATCAGAACATGTGACCACATTCCAATTTTTTTGTATCTATCTTGTAAAGATAGTAATAAACTTTGATTTTTGTACACCCATAAATTATACGCAGCTTAGGTTACCCTTAAATAATGAACTGACCGACTAATCAGACATGGATCTTTCCTAGTTCTGTTGCTTGAACGGATGTTTTCCTACGTAGGCTAGTAAAACATGCCCTTCAAAGCATCAGAACATGTGACCACATTCCAATTTTTTTGTATCTATCTTGTAAAGATAGTAATAAACTTTGATTTTTGTACACCCATAAATTATACGCAGCTTAGGTTACCCTTAAATAATGAACTGACCGACTAATCAGACATGGATCTTTCCTAGTTCTGTTGCTTGAATGGATGTTTTCCTACGTAGGCTAGTGAAACATGCCCTTCAAAGCATCAGAACATGTGATCACATTCCAATTTTTTTGTATCTATCTTGTAAAGATAGTAATATATCATATGTTTAACACTATGTTGGAAAGATTTTAATTCAGATTTACGAACTTTTATTCAGTTTGTTTTTTAAACTTTGATTAAGAACTTTGATTTTTGTACACCCATAAATTATACGCAGCACAGGTTACCCTTAAATAATGAACTGACCGACTAATCAGACATGGATCTTTCCAAGTTCTGTTGCTTGAATGGATGTTTTCCTACGTAGGCTAGTAAAACATGCCCTTCAAAGCATCAGAACATGTGACCACATTCCAATTTTTTTGTATCTATCTTGTAAAGATAGTAATATATCATATGTTGAACACTATGTTGGAAAGATTTTAATTCAGATTTTTTCAACTTTCACTCAGTTTGTTTTCTAAACTTTGATTAAGAACCTTGAGTTCTGTACACCCATAAATTATATGCAGCACAGGTTACCCTTAAATAATGAACTGACCGACTAATCAGACATGGATCTTTCCAAGTTCTGTTGCTTGAATGGATGTTTTCCTACGTAGGCTAGTAAAACATGCCCTTCAAAGCATCAGAACATGTGACCACATTCCAATTTTTTTGTATCTATCTTGTAAAGATAGTAATATATCATATGTTGAACACTATGTTGGAAAGATTTTAATTCAGATTTTCTAACTTTTATTCAGTTTGTTTTTTAAACTTTGATTAAGAACTTTGATTTTTGTACACCCATAAATTATACGCAGCACAGGTTACCCTTAAATAATGAACTGACCGACTAATCACACATGGATCTTTCCTAGTTCTGTTGCTTGAATGGATGTTTTCCTACGTAGGCTAGTAAAACATGCCCTTCAAAGCATCAGAACATGTGATCACATTCCAATATTTTTGTATCTATCTTGTAAAGATAGTAATATATCATATGTTGAACACTATGTTGGAAAGATTTTAATTCAGATTTTCTAACTTTTATTCAGTTTGTTTTTTAAACTTTGATTAAGAACTTTGATTTTTGTACACCCATAAATTGTACGCAGCACAGGTTACCCTTAAATAATGAACTGACTGTCTAATCAGACATGGATCTTCCCAAGTTCTGTTGCTTGAATGGATGTTTTCCTACGTAGGCTAGTAAAACATGCCCTTCAAAGCATCAGAACATGTGATCACATTCCAATTTTTTTGTATCTATCTTGTAAAGATAGTAATATATCATATGTTGAACACTATGTTGGAAAGATTTTAATTCAGATTTTCGAACTTTTATTCAGTTTGTTTTTTAAACTTTGATTAAGAACTTTGATTTTTGTACACCCATAAATTATACGCAGCACAGGTTACCCTTAATTAATGAACTGACCGACTAATCAGACATGGATCTTTCCAAGTTCTGTTGCTTGAACGGATGTTTTCCTACGAAGGCTAGTAAAACATGCCCTTCAAAGCATCAGAACATGTGATCACATTCCAATATTTTTGTATCTATCTTGTAAAGATAGTAATATATCATATGTTGAACACTATGTTGGAAAGATTTTAATTCGGTTTTTTTTCAACTTTCACTCAGTTTGTTTTCTTAACTTTGATTAAGAACCTTGAGTTTTGTACACCCATAAATTATACGCAGCACAGGTTACCCTTAAATAATGAACTGACCGACTAATCAGACATGGATCTTTCCTAGTTCTGTTGCTTGAATGGATGTTTTCCTACGTAGGCTAGTAAAACATGCCCTTCAAAGCATCAGAACATGTGATCACATTCCAATATTTTTGTATCTATCTTGTAAAGATAGTAATATATCATATGTTGAACACTATGTTGAAAAGATTTCAATTCAGATTTTTTCAACTTTCACTCAGTTTGTTTTCTAAACTTTGATTAAGAACCTTGAGTTTTGTACACCCATAAATTATACGCAGCACAGGTTACCCTTAAATAATGAACTGACCGACTAATCAGACATGGATCTTTCCTAGTTCTGTTGCTTGAATGGATGTTTACCCTACGTAGGCTAGTAAAACATGCCCTTCAAAGCATCAGAACATGTGATCACATTCCAATTTTTTTGTATCTATCTTGTAAAGATAGTAATATATCATATGTTGAACACTATGTTGGAAAGATTTTAATTCAGATTTTCGAACTTTTATTCAGTTTGTTTTTCAAACTTTGATTAAGAACTTTGATTTTCGTACACCCATAAATTATACGCAGCACAGGTTACCCTTAATTAATGAACTGACCGACTAATCAGACATGGATCTTTCCAAGTTCTGTTGCTTGAACGGATGTTTTCCTACGTAGGCTAGTAAAACATGCCCTTCAAAGCATCAGAACATGTGATCACATTCCAATATTTTTGTATCTATCTTGTAAAGATAGTAATATATCATATGTTGAACACTATGTTGGAAAGATTTTAAATCAGATTTTTTCAACTTTCACTCAGTTTGTTTTCTTAACTTTGATTAAGAACCTTGTTGTTCGTACACCCATAAAATATACGCAGCACAGGTTACCCTTAAATAATGAACTGACCGACTAATCAGACATGGATCTTTCCAAGTTCTGTTGCTTGAACGGATGTTTTCCTACGTAGGCTAGTAAAACATGCCCTTCAAAGCATCAGAACATGTGACCACATTCCAATTTTTTTGTATCTATCTTGTAAAGATAGTAATATATCATATGTTGAACACTATGTTGGAAAGATTTTAATTCAGATTTTCTAACTTTTATTCAGTTTGTTTTTTAAACTTTGATTAAGAACTTTGATTTTTGTACACCCATAAATTATACGCAGCACAGGTTACCCTTAAATAATGAACTGACCGACTAATCACACATGGATCTTTCCTAGTTCTGTTGCTTGAATGGATGTTTTCCTACGTAGGCTAGTAAAACATGCCCTTCAAAGCATCAGAACATGTGATCACATTCCAATATTTTTGTATCTATCTTGTAAAGATAGTAATATATCATATGTTGAACACTATGTTGGAAAGATTTTAATTCAGATTTTCTAACTTTTATTCAGTTTGTTTTTTAAACTTTGATTAAGAACTTTGATTTTTGTACACCCATAAATTGTACGCAGCACAGGTTACCCTTAAATAATGAACTGACTGTCTAATCAGACATGGATCTTCCCAAGTTCTGTTGCTTGAATGGATGTTTTCCTACGTAGGCTAGTAAAACATGCCCTTCAAAGCATCAGAACATGTGATCACATTCCAATTTTTTTGTATCTATCTTGTAAAGATAGTAATATATCATATGTTGAACACTATGTTGGAAAGATTTTAATTCAGATTTTCGAACTTTTATTCAGTTTGTTTTTTAAACTTTGATTAAGAACTTTGATTTTTGTACACCCATAAATTATACGCAGCACAGGTTACCCTTAAATAATGAACTGACCGACTAATCACACATGGATCTTTCCTAGTTCTGTTGCTTGAATGGATGTTTTCCTACGTAGGCTAGTAAAACATGCCCTTCAAAGCATCAGAACATGTGATCACATTCCAATATTTTTGTATCTATCTTGTAAAGATAGTAATATATCATATGTTGAACACTATGTTGGAAAGATTTTAATTCAGATTTTCTAACTTTTATTCAGTTTGTTTTTTAAACTTTGATTAAGAACTTTGATTTTTGTACACCCATAAATTGTACGCAGCACAGGTTACCCTTAAATAATGAACTGACTGTCTAATCAGACATGGATCTTCCCAAGTTCTGTTGCTTGAATGGATGTTTTCCTACGTAGGCTAGTAAAACATGCCCTTCAAAGCATCAGAACATGTGATCACATTCCAATTTTTTTGTATCTATCTTGTAAAGATAGTAATATATCATATGTTGAACACTATGTTGGAAAGATTTTAATTCAGATTTTCGAACTTTTATTCAGTTTGTTTTTTAAACTTTGATTAAGAACTTTGATTTTTGTACACCCATAAATTATACGCAGCACAGGTTACCCTTAATTAATGAACTGACCGACTAATCAGACATGGATCTTTCCAAGTTCTGTTGCTTGAACGGATGTTTTCCTACGAAGGCTAGTAAAACATGCCCTTCAAAGCATCAGAACATGTGATCACATTCCAATATTTTTGTATCTATCTTGTAAAGATAGTAATATATCATATGTTGAACACTATGTTGGAAAGATTTTAATTCGGTTTTTTTTCAACTTTCACTCAGTTTGTTTTCTTAACTTTGATTAAGAACCTTGAGTTTTGTACACCCATAAATTATACGCAGCACAGGTTACCCTTAAATAATGAACTGACCGACTAATCAGACATGGATCTTTCCTAGTTCTGTTGCTTGAATGGATGTTTTCCTACGTAGGCTAGTAAAACATGCCCTTCAAAGCATCAGAACATGTGATCACATTCCAATATTTTTGTATCTATCTTGTAAAGATAGTAATATATCATATGTTGAACACTATGTTGAAAAGATTTCAATTCAGATTTTTTCAACTTTCACTCAGTTTGTTTTCTAAACTTTGATTAAGAACCTTGAGTTTTGTACACCCATAAATTATACGCAGCACAGGTTACCCTTAAATAATGAACTGACCGACTAATCAGACATGGATCTTTCCTAGTTCTGTTGCTTGAATGGATGTTTACCCTACGTAGGCTAGTAAAACATGCCCTTCAAAGCATCAGAACATGTGATCACATTCCAATTTTTTTGTATCTATCTTGTAAAGATAGTAATATATCATATGTTGAACACTATGTTGGAAAGATTTTAATTCAGATTTTCGAACTTTTATTCAGTTTGTTTTTCAAACTTTGATTAAGAACTTTGATTTTCGTACACCCATAAATTATACGCAGCACAGGTTACCCTTAATTAATGAACTGACCGACTAATCAGACATGGATCTTTCCAAGTTCTGTTGCTTGAACGGATGTTTTCCTACGTAGGCTAGTAAAACATGCCCTTCAAAGCATCAGAACATGTGATCACATTCCAATATTTTTGTATCTATCTTGTAAAGATAGTAATATATCATATGTTGAACACTATGTTGGAAAGATTTTAAATCAGATTTTTTCAACTTTCACTCAGTTTGTTTTCTTAACTTTGATTAAGAACCTTGTTGTTCGTACACCCATAAAATATACGCAGCACAGGTTACCCTTAAATAATGAACTGACCGACTAATCAGACATGGATCTTTCCAAGTTCTGTTGCTTGAACGGATGTTTTCCTACGTAGGCTAGTAAAACATGCCATTCAAAGCATCAGAACATGTGATCAAATTCCAACTTTTTGTATCTATCTTGTAAAGATAGTAATATATCATATGTTGAACACTATGTTGGAAAGATTTTAATTCAGATTTTCTAACTTTTATTCAGTTTGTTTTTTAAACTTTGATTAAGAACTTTGATTTTTGTACACCCATAAATTATACGCAGCACAGGTTACCCTTAAATAATGAACTGACCGACTAATCACACATGGATCTTTCCTAGTTCTGTTGCTTGAATGGATGTTTTTCTACGTAGGCTAGTAAAACATGACCTTCAAAGCATCAGAACATGTGATCACATTCCAATATTTTTGTATCTATCTTGTAAAGATAGTAATATATCATATGTTGAACACTATGTTGGAAAGATTTTAATTCAGATTTTCTAACTTTTATTCAGTTTGTTTTTTAAACTTTGATTAAGAACTTTGATTTTTGTACACCCATAAATTATACGCAGCACAGGTTACCCTTAAATAATGAACTGACCGACTAATCAGACATGGATCTTTCCTAGTTCTGTTGCTTGAATGGATGTTTTCCTACGTAGGCTAGTAAAACATGCCCTTCAAAGCATCAGAACATGTGACCACATTCCAATTTTCTTGTATCTATCTTGTAAAGATAGTAATATATCATATGTTGAACACTATGTTGAAAAGATTTTAATTCAGATTTTTTCAACTTTCACTCAGTTTGTTTTCTAAACTTTGATTAAGAACCTTGAATTTTGTACACCCATAAAATATACGCAGCACAGGTTACCCTTAAATAATGAACTGACTGTCTAATCAGACATGGATCTTCCCAAGTTCTGTTGCTTGAATGGATGTTTTCCTACGTAGGCTAGTAAAACATGCCCTTCAAAGCATCAGAACATGTGATCACATTCCAATTTTTTTGTATCTATCTTGTAAAGATAGTAATATATCATATGTTGAACACTATGTTGGAAAGATTTTAATTCAGATTTTCGAACTTTTATTCAGTTTGTTTTTTAAACTTTGATTAAGAACTTTGATTTTTGTACACCCATAAATTATACGCAGCACAGGTTACCCTTAATTAATGAACTGACCGACTAATCAGACATGGATCTTTCCAAGTTCTGTTGCTTGAACGGATGTTTTCCTACGAAGGCTAGTAAAACATGCCCTTCAAAGCATCAGAACATGTGATCACATTCCAATATTTTTGTATCTATCTTGTAAAGATAGTAATATATCATATGTTGAACACTATGTTGGAAAGATTTTAATTCGGTTTTTTTTCAACTTTCACTCAGTTTGTTTTCTTAACTTTGATTAAGAACCTTGAGTTTTGTACACCCATAAATTATACGCAGCACAGGTTACCCTTAAATAATGAACTGACCGACTAATCAGACATGGATCTTTCCTAGTTCTGTTGCTTGAATGGATGTTTTCCTACGTAGGCTAGTAAAACATGCCCTTCAAAGCATCAGAACATGTGATCACATTCCAATATTTTTGTATCTATCTTGTAAAGATAGTAATATATCATATGTTGAACACTATGTTGAAAAGATTTTAATTCAGATTTTTTCAACTTTCACTCAGTTTGTTTTCTAAACTTTGATTAAGAACCTTGAGTTTTGTACACCCATAAATTATACGCAGCACAGGTTACCCTTAAATAATGAACTGACCGACTAATCAGACATGGATCTTTCCTAGTTCTGTTGCTTGAATGGATGTTTACCCTACGTAGGCTAGTAAAACATGCCCTTCAAAGCATCAGAACATGTGATCACATTCCAATATTTTTGTATCTATCTTGTAAAGATAGTAATATATCATATGTTGAACACTATGTTGGAAAGATTTTAAATCAGATTTTTTCAACTTTCACTCAGTTTGTTTTCTTAACTTTGATTAAGAACCTTGTTGTTCGTACACCCATAAAATATACGCAGCACAGGTTACCCTTAAATAATGAACTGACCGACTAATCAGACATGGATCTTTCCAAGTTCTGTTGCTTGAACGGATGTTTTCCTACGTAGGCTAGTAAAACATGCCATTCAAAGCATCAGAACATGTGATCAAATTCCAATTTTTTTGTATCTATCTTGTAAAGATAGTAATATATCATATGTTGAACACTATGTTGGAAAGATTTTCATTCAGATTTTTTAATTTTTATTCAGTTTGTTTTTTAAACTTTGATTAAGAACTTTGATTTTTGTTTACCCATAAATTATACGCAGCACAGGTTACCCTTAAATAATGAACTGACCGACTAATCAGACATGGATCTTTCCAAGTTCTGTTGCTTGAACGGATGTTTTCCTACGTAGGCTAGTAAAACATGCCCTTCAAAGCATCAGAACATGTGATCACATTCCAATTTTTTTGTATCTATCTTGTAAAGATAGTAATATATCATATGTTGAACACTATGTTGGAAAGATTTTCATTCAGATTTTTTAATTTTTATTCAGTTTGTTTTTTAAACTTTGATTAAGAACTTTGATTTTTGTTTACCCATAAATTATACGCAGCACAGGTTACCCTTAAATAATGAACTGACCGACTAATCAGACATGGATCTTTCCAAGTTCTGTTGCTTGAACGGATGTTTTCCTACGTAGGCTAGTAAAACATGCCCTTCAAAGCATCAGAACATGTGATCACATTCCAATTTTTTTGTATCTATCTTGTAAAGATAGTAATATATCATATGTTGAACACTATGTTGGAAAGATTTTAATTCAGATTTTTTCAACTTTCACTCAGTTTGTTTTCTAAACTTTGATTAAGAACCTTGTTGTTTGTACACCCATAAAATATACGCAGCACAGGTTAACCTTAAATAATGAACTGACCGACTAATCAGACATGGATCTTTCCTAGTTCTGTTGCTTGAATGGATGTTTTCCTACGTAGCCTAGTAAAACATGCCCTTCAAAGCATCAGAACATGTGATCACATTCCAATTTTTTTGTATCTATCTTGTAAAGATAGTAATATATCATATGTTGAACACTATGTTGGAAAGATTTTAATTCAGATTTTCGAACTTTTATTCAGTTTGTTTTTTAAACTTTGATTAAGAACTTTGATTTTTGTACACCCATAAATTATACGCAGCACAGGTTACCCTTAATTAATGAACTGACCGACTAATCAGACATGGATCTTTCCAAGTTCTGTTGCTTGAACGGATGTTTTCCTACGTAGGCTAGTAAAACATGCCCTTCAAAGCATCAGAACATGTGATCACATTCCAATATTTTTGTATCTATCTTGTAAAGATAGTAATATATCATATGTTGAACACTATGTTGAAAAGATTTTATATCAGATTTTTTCAACTTTCACTCAGTTTGTTTTCTAAACTTTGATTAAGAACCTTGAGTTTTGTACACCCATAAATTATACGCAGCACAGGTTACCCTTAAATAATGAACTGACCGACTAATCAGACATGGATCTTTCCTAGTTCTGTTGCTTGAATGGATGTTTACCCTACGTAGGCTAGTAAAACATGCCCTTCAAAGCATCAGAACATGTGATCACATTCCAATATTTTTGTATCTATCTTGTAAAGATAGTAATATATCATATGTTGAACACTATGTTGGAAAGATTTTAAATCAGATTTTTTCAACTTTCACTCAGTTTGTTTTCTTAACTTTGATTAAGAACCTTGTTGTTCGTACACCCATAAAATATACGCAGCACAGGTTACCCTTAAATAATGAACTGACCGACTAATCAGACATGGATCTTTCCAAGTTCTGTTGCTTGAACGGATGTTTTCCTACGTAGGCTAGTAAAACATGCCATTCAAAGCATCAGAACATGTGATCAAATTCCAATTTTTTTGTATCTATCTTGTAAAGATAGTAATATATCATATGTTGAACACTATGTTGGAAAGATTTTCATTCAGATTTTTTAATTTTTATTCAGTTTGTTTTTTAAACTTTGATTAAGAACTTTGATTTTTGTTTACCCATAAATTATACGCAGCACAGGTTACCCTTAAATAATGAACTGACCGACTAATCAGACATGGATCTTTCCAAGTTCTGTTGCTTGAACGGATGTTTTCCTACGTAGGCTAGTAAAACATGCCCTTCAAAGCATCAGAACATGTGATCACATTCCAATTTTTTTGTATCTATCTTGTAAAGATAGTAATATATCATATGTTGAACACTATGTTGGAAAGATTTTCATTCAGATTTTTTAATTTTTATTCAGTTTGTTTTTTAAACTTTGATTAAGAACTTTGATTTTTGTTTACCCATAAATTATACGCAGCACAGGTTACCCTTAAATAATGAACTGACCGACTAATCAGACATGGATCTTTCCAAGTTCTGTTGCTTGAACGGATGTTTTCCTACGTAGGCTAGTAAAACATGCCCTTCAAAGCATCAGAACATGTGATCACATTCCAATTTTTTTGTATCTATCTTGTAAAGATAGTAATATATCATATGTTGAACACTATGTTGGAAAGATTTTAATTCAGATTTTTTCAACTTTCACTCAGTTTGTTTTCTAAACTTTGATTAAGAACCTTGTTGTTTGTACACCCATAAAATATACGCAGCACAGGTTAACCTTAAATAATGAACTGACCGACTAATCAGACATGGATCTTTCCTAGTTCTGTTGCTTGAATGGATGTTTTCCTACGTAGCCTAGTAAAACATGCCCTTCAAAGCATCAGAACATGTGACCACATTCCAATTTTTTTGTATCTATCTTGTAAAGATAGTAATATATCATATGTTGAACACTATGTTGGAAAGATTTTAATTCAGATTTTTTCAACTTTCACTCAGTTTGTTTTCTAAACTTTGATTAAGAACCTTGTTGTTTGTACACCCATAAAATATACGCAGCACAGGTTAACCTTAAATAATGAACTGACCGACTAATCAGACATGGATCTTTCCTAGTTCTGTTGCTTGAATGGATGTTTTCCTACGTAGCCTAGTAAAACATGCCCTTCAAAGCATCAGAACATGTGATCACATTCCAATTTTTTTGTATCTATCTTGTAAAGATAGTAATATATCATATGTTGAACACTATGTTGGAAAGATTTTAATTCAGATTTTTTCAACTTTCACTCAGTTTGTTTTCTAAACTTTGATTAAGAACCTTGTTGTTTGTTTACCCATAAATTATACGCAGCACAGGTTACCCTTAAATAATGAACTGACCGACTAATCAGACATGGATCTTTCCTAGTTCTGTTGCTTGAATGGATGTTTACCCTACGTAGGCTAGTAAAACATGCCCTTCAAAGCATCAGAACATGTGATCACATTCCAATTTTTTTGTATCTATCTTGTAAAGATAGTAATATATCATATGTTGAACACTATGTTGGAAAGATTTTAATTCAGATTTTTTCAACTTTCACTCAGTTTGTTTTCTAAACTTTGATTAAGAACCTTGTTGTTTGTTTACCCATAAATTATACGCAGCACAGGTTACCCTTAAATAATGAACTGACCGACTAATCAGACATGGATCTTTCCTAGTTCTGTTGCTTGAATGGATGTTTACCCTACGTAGGCTAGTAAAACATGCCCTTCAAAGCATCAGAACATGTGATCACATTCCAATTTTTTTGTATCTATCTTGTAAAGATAGTAATATATCATATGTTGAACACTATGTTGGAAAGATTTTAATTCAGATTTTTGAACTTTTATTCAGTTTGTTTTTCAAACTTTGATTAAGAACTTTGATTTTCGTACACCCATAAATTATACGCAGCACAGGTTACCCTTAATTAATGAACTGACCGACTAATCAGACATGGATCTTTCCTAGTTCTGTTGCTTGAATGGATGTTTTCCTACGTAGGCTAGTAAAACATGCCCTTCAAAGCATCAGAACATGTGATCACATTCCAATATTTTTGTATCTATCTTGTAAAGATAGTAATATATCATATGTTGAACACTATGTTGAAAAGATTTTAATTCAGATTTTTTCAACTTTCACTCAGTTTGTTTTCTAAAATTTGATTAAGAACCTTGAGTTTTGTACACCCATAAATTATACGCAGCACAGGTTACCCTTAAATAATGAACTGACCGACTAATCAGACATGGATCTTTCCTAGTTCTGTTGCTTGAATGGATGTTTACCCTACGTAGGCTAGTAAAACATGCCCTTCAAAGCATCAGAACATGTGATCACATTCCAATTTTTTTGTATCTATCTTGTAAAGATAGTAATATATCATATGTTGAACACTATGTTGGAAAGATTTTAATTCAGATTTTTGAACTTTTATTCAGTTTGTTTTTCAAACTTTGATTAAGAACTTTGATTTTCGTACACCCATAAATTATACGCAGCACAGGTTACCCTTAATTAATGAACTGACCGACTAATCAGACATGGATCTTTCCAAGTTCTGTTGCTTGAACGGATGTTTTTCTACGTAGGCTAGTAAAACATGACCTTCAAAGCATCAGAACATGTGATCACATTCCAATATTTTTGTATCTATCTTGTAAAGATAGTAATATATCATATGTTGAACACTATGTTGGAAAGATTTTAATTCAGATTTTCTAACTTTTATTCAGTTTGTTTTTTAAACTTTGATTAAGAACTTTGATTTTTGTACACCCATAAATTATACGCAGCACAGGTTACCCTTAAATAATGAACTGACCGACTAATCAGACATGGATCTTTCCTAGTTCTGTTGCTTGAATGGATGTTTTCCTACGTAGGCTAGTAAAACATGCCCTTCAAAGCATCAGAACATGTGACCACATTCCAATTTTCTTGTATCTATCTTGTAAAGATAGTAATATATCATATGTTGAACACTATGTTGAAAAGATTTTAATTCAGATTTTTTCAACTTTCACTCAGTTTGTTTTCTAAACTTTGATTAAGAACCTTGAATTTTGTACACCCATAAAATATACGCAGCACAGGTTACCCTTAAATAATGAACTGACTGTCTAATCAGACATGGATCTTCCCAAGTTCTGTTGCTTGAATGGATGTTTTCCTACGTAGGCTAGTAAAACATGCCCTTCAAAGCATCAGAACATGTGATCACATTCCAATTTTTTTGTATCTATCTTGTAAAGATAGTAATATATCATATGTTGAACACTATGTTGGAAAGATTTTAATTCAGATTTTCGAACTTTTATTCAGTTTGTTTTTTAAACTTTGATTAAGAACTCTGATTTTTGTACACCCATAAATTATACGCAGCACAGGTTACCCTTAATTAATGAACTGACCGACTAATCAGACATGGATCTTTCCAAGTTCTGTTGCTTGAACGGATGTTTTCCTACGAAGGCTAGTAAAACATGCCCTTCAAAGCATCAGAACATGTGATCACATTCCAATATTTTTGTATCTATCTTGTAAAGATAGTAATATATCATATGTTGAACACTATGTTGGAAAGATTTTAATTCGGTTTTTTTTCAACTTTCACTCAGTTTGTTTTCTTAACTTTGATTAAGAACCTTGAGTTTTGTACACCCATAAATTATACGCAGCACAGGTTACCCTTAAATAATGAACTGACCGACTAATCAGACATGGATCTTTCCTAGTTCTGTTGCTTGAATGGATGTTTTCCTACGTAGGCTAGTAAAACATGCCCTTCAAAGCATCAGAACATGTGATCACATTCCAATTTTCTTGTATCTATCTTGTAAAGATAGTAATATATCATATGTTGAACACTATGTTGAAAAGATTTTAATTCAGATTTTTTCAACTTTCACTCAGTTTGTTTTCTAAACTTTGATTAAGAACCTTGAATTTTGTACACCCATAAAATATACGCAGCACAGGTTACCCTTAAATAATGAACTGACTGTCTAATCAGACATGGATCTTCCCAAGTTCTGTTGCTTGAATGGATGTTTTCCTACGTAGGCTAGTAAAACATGCCCTTCAAAGCATCAGAACATGTGATCACATTCCAATTTTTTTGTATGTATCTTGTAAAGATAGTAATATATCATATGTTGAACACTATGTTGGAAAGATTTTAATTCAGATTTTCGAACTTTTATTCAGTTTGTTTTTTAAACTTTGATTAAGAACTTTGATTTTTGTACACCCATAAATTATACGCAGCACAGGTTACCCTTAATTAATGAACTGACCGACTAATCAGACATGGATCTTTCCAAGTTCTGTTGCTTGAACGGATGTTTTCCTACGAAGGCTAGTAAAACATGCCCTTCAAAGCATCAGAACATGTGATCACATTCCAATATTTTTGTATCTATCTTGTAAAGATAGTAATATATCATATGTTGAACACTATGTTGGAAAGATTTTAATTCGGTTTTTTTTCAACTTTCACTCAGTTTGTTTTCTTAACTTTGATTAAGAACCTTGAGTTTTGTACACCCATAAATTATACGCAGCACAGGTTACCCTTAAATAATGAACTGACCGACTAATCAGACATGGATCTTTCCTAGTTCTGTTGCTTGAATGGATGTTTTCCTACGTAGGCTAGTAAAACATGCCCTTCAAAGCATCAGAACATGTGATCACATTCCAATATTTTTGTATCTATCTTGTAAAGATAGTAATATATCATATGTTGAACACTATGTTGGAAAGATTTTAAATCAGATTTTTTCAACTTTCACTCAGTTTGTTTTCTTAACTTTGATTAAGAACCTTGTTGTTCGTACACCCATAAAATATACGCAGCACAGGTTACCCTTAAATAATGAACTGACCGACTAATCAGACATGGATCTTTCCAAGTTCTGTTGCTTGAACGGATGTTTTCCTACGTAGGCTAGTAAAACATGCCATTCAAAGCATCAGAACATGTGATCAAATTCCAATTTTTTTGTATCTATCTTGTAAAGATAGTAATATATCATATGTTGAACACTATGTTGGAAAGATTTTCATTCAGATTTTTTAATTTTTATTCAGTTTGTTTTTTAAACTTTGATTAAGAACTTTGATTTTTGTTTACCCATAAATTATACGCAGCACAGGTTACCCTTAAATAATGAACTGACCGACTAATCAGACATGGATCTTTCCAAGTTCTGTTGCTTGAACGGATGTTTTCCTACGTAGGCTAGTAAAACATGCCCTTCAAAGCATCAGAACATGTGATCACATTCCAATTTTTTTGTATCTATCTTGTAAAGATAGTAATATATCATATGTTGAACACTATGTTGGAAAGATTTTCATTCAGATTTTTTAATTTTTATTCAGTTTGTTTTTTAAACTTTGATTAAGAACTTTGATTTTTGTTTACCCATAAATTATACGCAGCACAGGTTACCCTTAAATAATGAACTGACCGACTAATCAGACATGGATCTTTCCAAGTTCTGTTGCTTGAACGGATGTTTTCCTACGTAGGCTAGTAAAACATGCCCTTCAAAGCATCAGAACATGTGATCACATTCCAATTTTTTTGTATCTATCTTGTAAAGATAGTAATATATCATATGTTGAACACTATGTTGGAAAGATTTTAATTCAGATTTTTTCAACTTTCACTCAGTTTGTTTTCTAAACTTTGATTAAGAACCTTGTTGTTTGTACACCCATAAAATATACGCAGCACAGGTTACCCTTAAATAATGAACTGACCGACTAATCAGACATGGATCTTTCCTAGTTCTGTTGCTTGAATGGATGTTTTCCTACGTAGCCTAGTAAAACATGCCCTTCAAAGCATCAGAACATGTGATCACATTCCAATTTTTTTGTATCTATCTTGTAAAGATAGTAATATATCATATGTTGAACACTATGTTGGAAAGATTTTAATTCAGATTTTCGAACTTTTATTCAGTTTGTTTTTCAAACTTTGATTAAGAACTTTGATTTTTGTACACCCATAAATTATACGCAGCACAGGTTACCCTTAATTAATGAACTGACCGACTAATCAGACATGGATCTTTCCAAGTTCTGTTGCTTGAACGGATGTTTTCCTACGTAGGCTAGTAAAACATGCCCTTCAAAGCATCAGAACATGTGATCACATTCCAATATTTTTGTATCTATCTTGTAAAGATAGTAATATATCATATGTTGAACACTATGTTGGAAAGATTTTCATTCAGATTTTTTAATTTTTATTCAGTTTGTTTTTTAAACTTTGATTAAGAACTTTGATTTTTGTTTACCCATAAATTATACACAGCACAGGTTACCCTTAAATAATGAACTGACCGACTAATCAGACATGGATCTTTCCTAGTTCTGTTGCTTGAATGGATGTTTTTCTACGTAGGCTAGTAAAACATGACCTTCAAAGCATCAGAACATGTGATCACATTCCAATATTTTTGTATCTATCTTGTAAAGATAGTAATATATCATATGTTGAACACTATGTTGGAAAGATTTTAATTCAGATTTTCTAACTTTTATTCAGTTTGTTTTTTAAACTTTGATTAAGAACTTTGATTTTTGTACACCCATAAATTATACGCAGCACAGGTTACCCTTAAATAATGAACTGACCGACTAATCAGACATGGATCTTTCCTAGTTCTGTTGCTTGAATGGATGTTTTCCTACGTAGGCTAGTAAAACATGCCCTTCAAAGCATCAGAACATGTGATCACATTCCAATTTTTTGTATCTATCTTGTAAAGATAGTAATATATCATATGTTGAACACTATGTTGGAAAGATTTTAATTCAGATTTTCGAAGTTTTATTCAGTTTGTTTTTTAAACTTTGATTAAGAACTTTGATTTTTGTACACCCATAAATTATACGCAGCACAGGTTACCCTTAATTAATGAACTGACCGACTAATCAGACATGGATCTTTCCAAGTTCTGTTGCTTGAACGGATGTTTTCCTACGAAGGCTAGTAAAACATGCCCTTCAAAGCATCAGAACATGTGATCACATTCCAATATTTTTGTATCTATCTTGTAAAGATAGTAATATATCATATGTTGAACACTATGTTGGAAAAATTTTAATTCGGTTTTTTTTCAACTTTCACTCAGTTTGTTTTCTTAACTTTGATTAAGAACCTTGAGTTTTGTACACCCATAAATTATACGCAGCACAGGTTACCCTTAAATAATGAACTGACCGACTAATCAGACATGGATCTTTCCTAGTTCTGTTGCTTGAATGGATGTTTTCCTACGTAGGCTAGTAAAACATGCCCTTCAAAGCATCAGAACATGTGATCACATTCCAATATTTTTGTATCTATCTTGTAAAGATAGTAATATATCATATGTTGAACACTATGTTGGAAAGATTTTAATTCAGATTTTTTCAACTTTCACTCAGTTTGTTTTCTAAACTTTGATTAAGAACCTTGAGTTTTGTACACCCATAAATTATACGCAGCACAGGTTACCCTTAAATAATGAACTGACCGACTAATCAGACATGGATCTTTCCTAGTTCTGTTGCTTGAATGGATGTTTTCCTACGTAGGCTAGTAAAACATGCCCTTCAAAGCATCAGAACATGTGATCACATTCCAATTTTTTTGTATCTATCTTGTAAAGATAGTAATATATCATATGTTGAACACTATGTTGGAAAGATTTTAATTCAGATTTTCGAACTTTTATTCAGTTTGTTTTTCAAACTTTGATTAAGAACTTTGATTTTCGTACACCCATAAATTATACGCAGCACAGGTTACCCTTAATTAATGAACTGACCGACTAATCAGACATGGATCTTTCCAAGTTCTGTTGCTTGAACGGATGTTTTCCTACGTAGGCTAGTAAAACATGCCTTTCAAAGCATCAGAACATGTGATCACATTCCAATATTTTTGTATCTATCTTGTAAAGATAGTAATATATCATATGTTGAACACTATGTTGGAAAGATTTTAAATCAGATTTTTTCAACTTTCACTCAGTTTGTTTTCTTAACTTTGATTAAGAACCTTGTTGTTCGTACACCCATAAAATATACGCAGCACAGGTTACCCTTAAATAATGAACTGACCGACTAATCAGACATGGATCTTTTCAAGTTCTGTTGCTTGAACGGATGTTTTCCTACGTAGGCTAGTAAAACATGCCCTTCAAAGCATCAGAACATGTGATCAAATTCCAATTTTTTTGTATCTATTTTGTAAAGATAGTAATATATCATATGTTGAACACTATGTTGGAAAGATTTTCATTCAGATTTTTTAATTTTTATTCAGTTTGTTTTTTAAAC
This sequence comes from Auanema rhodensis, assembly GCA_964057225.1. Classification (NCBI taxonomy): domain Eukaryota; kingdom Metazoa; phylum Nematoda; class Chromadorea; order Rhabditida; family Rhabditidae; genus Auanema; species Auanema rhodense. The sequence goes on from OZ059895.1 coordinate 3,009,107, forward strand.
TTTGATTAAGAACTTTGATTTTTGTTTACCCATAAATTATACGCAGCACAGGTTACCCTTAATTAATGAACTGACCGACTAATCAGACATGGATCTTTCCAAGTTCTGTTGCTTGAACGGATGTTTTCCTACGAAGGCTAGTAAAACATGCCCTTCAAAGCATCAGAACATGTGATCACATTCCAATATTTTTGTATCTATCTTGTAAAGATAGTAATATATCATATGTTGAACACAATGTTGGAAAGATTTTAATTCGGTTTTTTTTCAACTTTCACTCAGTTTGTTTTCTTAACTTTGATTAAGAACCTTGAGTTTTGTACACCCATAAATTATACGCAGCACAGGTTACCCTTAAATAATGAACTGACCGACTAATCAGACATGGATCTTTCCTAGTTCTGTTGCTTGAATGGATGTTTTCCTACGTAGGCTAGTAAAACATGCCCTTCAAAGCATCAGAACATGTGATCACATTCCAATATTTTTGTATCTATCTTGTAAAGATAGTAATATATCATATGTTGAACACTATGTTGGAAAGATTTTAATTCAGATTTTTTCAACTTTCACTCAGTTTGTTTTCTAAACTTTGATTAAGAACCTTGAGTTTTGTACACCCATAAATTATACGCAGCACAGGTTACCCTTAAATAATGAACTGACCGACTAATCAGACATGGATCTTTCCTAGTTCTGTTGCTTGAACGGATGTTTTCCTACGTAGGCTAGTAAAACATGCCCTTCAAAGCATCAGAACATGTGATCACATTCCAATTTTTTTGTATCTATCTTGTAAAGATAGTAATATATCATATGTTGAACACTATGTTGGAAAGATTTTAAATCAGATTTTTTCAACTTTCACTCAGTTTGTTTTCTTAACTTTGATTAAGAACCTTGTTGTTCGTACACCCATAAAATATACGCAGCACAGGTTACCCTTAAATAATGAACTGACCGACTAATCAGACATGGATCTTTCCAAGTTCTGTTGCTTGAACGGATGTTTTCCTACGTAGGCTAGTAAAACATGCCCTTCAAAGCATCAGAACATGTGATCAAATTCCAATTTTTTTGTATCTATCTTGTAAAGATAGTAATATATCATATGTTGAACACTATGTTGGAAAGATTTTCATTCAGATTTTTTAATTTTTATTCAGTTTGTTTTTTAAACTTTGATCAAGAACTTTGATTTTTGTTTACCCATAAATTATACGCAGCACAGGTTACCCTTAATTAATGAACTGACCGACTAATCAGACATGGATCTTTCCAAGTTCTGTTGCTTGAACGGATGTTTTCCTACGAAGGCTAGTAAAACATGCCCTTCAAAGCATCAGAACATGTGATCACATTCCAATATTTTTGTATCTATCTTGTAAAGATAGTAATATATCATATGTTGAACACTATGTTGGAAAGATTTTCATTCAGATTTTTTAATTTTTATTCAGTTTGTTTTTTAAACTTTGATTAAGAACTTTGATTTTTGTTTACCCATAAATTATACGCAGCACAGGTTACCCTTAAATAATGAACTGACCGACTAATCAGACATGGATCTTTCCTAGTTCTGTTGCTTGAATGGATGTTTTTCTACGTAGGCTAGTAAAACATGACCTTCAAAGCATCAGAACATGTGATCACATTCCAATATTTTCGTATCTATCTTGTAAAGATAGTAATATATCATATGTTGAACACTATGTTGGAAAGATTTTAATTCAGATTTTCTAACTTTTATTCAGTTTGTTTTTTAAACTTTGATTAAGAACTTTGATTTTTGTACACCCATAAATTATACGCAGCACAGGTTACCCTTAAATAATGAACTGACCGACTAATCAGACATGGATCTTTCCTAGTTCTGTTGCTTGAATGGATGTTTTCCTACGTAGGCTAGTAAAACATGCCCTTCAAAGCATCAGAACATGTGACCACATTCCAATTTTTTTGTATCTATCTTGTAAAGATAGTAATATATCATATGTTGAACACTATGTTGGAAAGATTTTAATTCAGATTTTTTCAACTTTCACTCAGTTTGTTTTCTAAACTTTGATTAAGAACCTTGAGTTTTGTACACCCATGAAATATACGCAGCACAGGTTACCCTTAAATAATGAACTGACTGTCTAATCAGACATGGATCTTCCCAAGTTCTGTTGCTTGAATGGATGTTTTCCTACGTAGGCTAGTAAAACATGCCCTTCAAAGCATCAGAACATGTGATCACATTCCAATTTTTTTGTATCTATCTTGTAAAGATAGTAATATATCATATGTTGAACACTATGTTGGAAAGATTTTAATTCAGATTTTCGAACTTTTATTCAGTTTGTTTTTTAAACTTTGATTAAGAACTTTGATTTTTGTACACCCATAAATTATACGCAGCACAGGTTACCCTTAATTAATGAACTGACCGACTAATCAGACATGGATCTTTCCAAGTTCTGTTGCTTGAACGGATGTTTTCCTACGAAGGCTAGTAAAACATGCCCTTCAAAGCATCAGAACATGTGATCACATTCCAATATTTTTGTATCTATCTTGTAAAGATAGTAATATATCATATGTTGAACACTATGTTGGAAAGATTTTAATTCGGTTTTTTTTCAACTTTCACTCAGTTTGTTTTCTTAACTTTGATAAAGAACCTTGAGTTTTGTACACCCATAAATTATACGCAGCACAGGTTACCCTTAAATAATGAACTGACCGACTAATCAGACATGGATCTTTCCTAGTTCTGTTGCTTGAATGGATGTTTTCCTACGTAGACTAGTAAAACATGCCCTTCAAAGCATCAGAACATGTGATCACATTCCAATATTTTTGTATCTATCTTGTAAAGATAGTAATATATCATATGTTGAACACTATGTTGGAAAGATTTTAATTCAGATTTTTTCAACTTTCACTCAGTTTGTTTTCTAAACTTTGATTAAGAACCTTGAGTTTTGTACACCCATAAATTATACGCAGCACAGGTTACCCTTAAATAATGAACTGACCGACTAATCAGACATGGATCTTTCCTAGTTCTGTTGCTTGAATGGATGTTTTCCTACGTAGGCTAGTAAAACATGCCCTTCAAAGCATCAGAACATGTGATCACATTCCAATATTTTTGTATCTATCTTGTAAAGATAGTAATATATCATATGTTGAACACTATGTTGGAAAGATTTTAATTCAGATTTTTTCAACTTTCACTCAGTTTGTTTTCTAAACTTTGATTAAGAACCTTGAGTTTTGTACACCCATAAATTATACGCAGCACAGGTTACCCTTAAATAATGAACTGACCGACTAATCAGACATGGATCTTTCCTAGTTCTGTTGCTTGAATGGATGTTTTCCTACGTAGGCTAGTAAAACATGCCCTTCAAAGCATCAGAACATGTGATCACATTCCAATATTTTTGTATCTATCTTGTAAAGATAGTAATATATCATATGTTGAACACTATGTTGGAAAGATTTTAAATCAGATTTTTTCAACTTTCACTCAGTTTGTTTTCTTAACTTTGATTAAGAACCTTGTTGTTCGTACACCCATAAAATATACGCAGCACAGGTTACCCTTAAATAATGAACTGACCGACTAATCAGACATGGATCTTTCCAAGTTCTGTTGCTTGAACGGATGTTTTCCTACGTAGGCTAGTAAAACATGCCCTTCAAAGCATCAGAACATGTGATCAAATTCCAATTTTTTTGTATCTATCTTGTAAAGATAGTAATATATCATATGTTGAACACTATGTTGGAAAGATATTCATTCAGATTTTTTAATTTTTATTCAGTTTGTTTTTTAAACTTTGATTAAGAACTTTGATTTTTGTTTACCCATAAATTATACGCAGCACAGGTTACCCTTAAATAATGAACTGACCGACTAATCAGACATGGATCTTTCCAAGTTCTGTTGCTTGAACGGATGTTTTCCTACGTAGGCTAGTAAAACATGCCCTTCAAAGCATCAGAACATGTGATCACATTCCAATTTTTTTGTATCTATCTTGTAAAGATAGTAATATATCATATGTTGAACACTATGTTGGAAAGATTTTAATTCAGATTTTTTAATTTTTATTCAGTTTGTTTTTTAAACTTTGATTAAGAACTTTGATTTTTGTTTACCCATAAATTATACGCAGCACAGGTTACCCTTAAATAATGAACTGACCGACTAATCAGACATGGATCTTTCCTAGTTCTGTTGCTTGAATGGATGTTTTTCTACGTAGGCTAGTAAAACATGACCTTCAAAGCATCAGAACATGTGATCACATTCCAATATTTTTGTATCTATCTTGTAAAGATAGTAATATATCATATGTTGAACACTATGTTGGAAAGATTTTCATTCAGATTTTTTAATTTTTATTCAGTTTGTTTTTTAAACTTTGATTAAGAACTTTGATTTTTGTTTACCCATAAATTATACGCAGCACAGGTTACCCTTAAATAATGAACTGACCGACTAATCAGACATGGATCTTTCCTAGTTCTGTTGCTTGAATGGATGTTTTCCTACGTAGGCTAGTAAAACATGCCCTTCAAAGCATCAGAACATGTGATCACATTCCAATATTTTTGTATCTATCTTGTAAAGATAGTAATATATCATATGTTGAACACTATGTTGGAAAGATTTTCATTCAGATTTTTTAATTTTTATTCAGTTTGTTTTTTAAACTTTGATTAAGAACTTTGATTTTTGTTTACCCATAAATTATACGCAGCACAGGTTACTCTTAAATAATGAACTGACCGACTAATCAGACATGGATCTTTCATAGTTCTGTTGCTTGAATGGATGTTTTCCTACGTAGGCTAGTAAAACATGCCCTTCAAAGCATCAGAACATGTGACCACATTCCAATTTTTTTGTATCTATCTTGTAAAGATAGTAATATATCATATGTTGAACACTATGTTCTAAAGATTTTAATTCAGATTTTTTCAACTTTCACTCAGTTTGTTTTCTAAACTTTGATTAAGAACCTTGAGTTTTGTACACCCATAAAATATACGCAGCACAGGTTACCCTTAAATAATGAACTGACTGTCTAATCAGACATGGATCTTCCCAAGTTCTGTTGCTTGAATGGATGTTTTCCTACGTAGGCTAGTAAAACATGCCCTTCAAAGCATCAGAACATGTGATCACATTCCAATTTTTTTGTATCTATCTTGTAAAGATAGTAATATATCATATGTTGAACACTATGTTGGAAAGATTTTAATTCAGATTTTTTCAACTTTCACTCAGTTTGTTTTCTAAACTTTGATTAAGAACCTTGAGTTTTGTACACCCATAAATTATACGCAGCACAGGTTACCCTTAAATAATGAACTGACCGACTAATCAGACATGGATCTTTCCTAGTTCTGTTGCTTGAACGGATGTTTTCCTACGTAGGCTAGTAAAACATGCCCTTCAAAGCATCAGAACATGTGATCACATTCCAATATTTTTGTATCTATCTTGTAAAGATAGTAATATATCATATGTTGAACACTATGTTGGAAAGATTTTCATTCAGATTTTTTAATTTTTATTCAGTTTGTTTTTTAAACTTTGATTAAGAACTTTGATTTTTGTTTACCCATAAATTATACGCAGCACAGGTTACCCTTAAATAATGAACTGACCGACTAATCAGACATGGATCTTTCCAAGTTCTGTTGCTTGAACGGATGTTTTCCTACGTAGGCTAGTAAAACATGCCCTTCAAAGCATCAGAACATGTGATCACATTCCAATTTTTTTGTATCTATCTTGTAAAGATAGTAATATATCATATGTTGAACACTATGTTGAAAAGATTTTAATTCAGATTTTTTAATTTTTATTCAGTTTGTTTTTTAAACTTTGATTAAGAACTTTGATTTTTGTTTACCCATAAATTATACGCAGCACAGGTTACCCTTAAATAATGAACTGACCGACTAATCAGACATGGATCTTTCCTAGTTCTGTTGCTTGAATGGATGTTTTTCTACGTAGGCTAGTAAAACATGACCTTCAAAGCATCAGAACATGTGATCACATTCCAATATTTTTGTATCTATCTTGTAAAGATAGTAATATATCATATGTTGAACACTATGTTGAAAAGATTTTCATTCAGATTTTTTAATTTTTATTCAGTTTGTTTTTTAAACTTTGATTAAGAACTTTGATTTTTGTTTACCCATAAATTATACGCAGCACAGGTTACCCTTAAATAATGAACTGACCGACTAATCAGACATGGATCTTTCCTAGTTCTGTTGCTTGAATGGATGTTTTCCTACGTAGGCTAGTAAAACATGCCCTTCAAAGCATCAGAACATGTGACCACATTCCAATTTTTTTGTATCTATCTTGTAAAGATAGTAATATATCATATGTTGAACACTATGTTCTAAAGATTTTAATTCAGATTTTTTCAACTTTCACTCAGTTTGTTTTCTAAACTTTGATTAAGAACCTTGAGTTTTGTACACCCATAAAATATACGCAGCACAGGTTACCCTTAAATAATGAACTGACTGTCTAATCAGACATGGATCTTCCCAAGTTCTGTTGCTTGAATGGATGTTTTCCTACGTAGGCTAGTAAAACATGCCCTTCAAAGCATCAGAACATGTGATCACATTCCAATTTTTTTGTATCTATCTTGTAAAGATAGTAATATATCATATGTTGAACACTATGTTGGAAAGATTTTAATTCAGATTTTTTCAACTTTCACTCAGTTTGTTTTCTAAACTTTGATTAAGAACCTTGAGTTTTGTACACCCATAAATTATACGCAGCACAGGTTACCCTTAAATAATGAACTGACCGACTAATCAGACATGGATCTTTCCTAGTTCTGTTGCTTGAATGGATGTTTTCCTACGTAGGCTAGTAAAACATGCCCTTCAAAGCATCAGAACATGTGATCACATTCCAATATTTTTGTATCTATCTTGTAAAGATAGTAATATATCATATGTTGAACACTATGTTGGAAAGATTTTAAATCAGATTTTTTCAACTTTCACTCAGTTTGTTTTCTTAACTTTGATTAAGAACCTTGTTGTTCGTACACCCATAAAATATACGCAGCACAGGTTACCCTTAAATAATGAACTGACCGACTAATCAGACATGGATCTTTCCAAGTTCTGTTGCTTGAACGGATGTTTTCCTACGTAGGCTAGTAAAACATGCCCTTCAAAGCATCAGAACATGTGATCAAATTCCAATTTTTTTGTATCTATCTTGTAAAGATAGTAATATATCATATGTTGAACACTATGTTGGAAAGATTTTCATTCAGATTTTTTAATTTTTATTCAGTTTGTTTTTTAAACTTTGATTAAGAACTTTGATTTTTGTTTACCCATAAATTATACGCAGCACAGGTTACCCTTAAATAATGAACTGACCGACTAATCAGACATGGATCTTTCCAAGTTCTGTTGCTTGAACGGATGTTTTCCTACGTAGGCTAGTAAAACATGCCCTTCAAAGCATCAGAACATGTGATCACATTCCAATTTTTTTGTATCTATCTTGTAAAGATAGTAATATATCATATGTTGAACACTATGTTGGAAAGATTTTAATTCAGATTTTTTAATTTTTATTCAGTTTGTTTTTTAAACTTTGATTAAGAACTTTGATTTTTGTTTACCCATAAATTATACGCAGCACAGGTTACCCTTAAATAATGAACTGACCGACTAATCAGACATGGATCTTTCCTAGTTCTGTTGCTTGAATGGATGTTTTTCTACGTAGGCTAGTAAAACATGACCTTCAAAGCATCAGAACATGTGATCACATTCCAATATTTTTGTATCTATCTTGTAAAGATAGTAATATATCATATGTTGAACACTATGTTGGAAAGATTTTCATTCAGATTTTTTAATTTTTATTCAGTTTGTTTTTTAAACTTTGATTAAGAACTTTGATTTTTGTTTACCCATAAATTATACGCAGCACAGGTTACCCTTAAATAATGAACTGACCGACTAATCAGACATGGATCTTTCCTAGTTCTGTTGCTTGAATGGATGTTTTCCTACGTAGGCTAGTAAAACATGCCCTTCAAAGCATCAGAACATGTGATCACATTCCAATATTTTTGTATCTATCTTGTAAAGATAGTAATATATCATATGTTGAACACTATGTTGGAAAGATTTTCATTCAGATTTTTTAATTTTTATTCAGTTTGTTTTTTAAACTTTGATTAAGAACTTTGATTTTTGTTTACCCATAAATTATACGCAGCACAGGTTACTCTTAAATAATGAACTGACCGACTAATCAGACATGGATCTTTCATAGTTCTGTTGCTTGAATGGATGTTTTCCTACGTAGGCTAGTAAAACATGCCCTTCAAAGCATCAGAACATGTGACCACATTCCAATTTTTTTGTATCTATCTTGTAAAGATAGTAATATATCATATGTTGAACACTATGTTCTAAAGATTTTAATTCAGATTTTTTCAACTTTCACTCAGTTTGTTTTCTAAACTTTGATTAAGAACCTTGAGTTTTGTACACCCATAAAATATACGCAGCACAGGTTACCCTTAAATAATGAACTGACTGTCTAATCAGACATGGATCTTCCCAAGTTCTGTTGCTTGAATGGATGTTTTCCTACGTAGGCTAGTAAAACATGCCCTTCAAAGCATCAGAACATGTGATCACATTCCAATTTTTTTGTATCTATCTTGTAAAGATAGTAATATATCATATGTTGAACACTATGTTGGAAAGATTTTAATTCAGATTTTCGAACTTTTATTCAGTTTGTTTTTTAAACTTTGATTAAGAACTTTGATTTTTGTACACCCATAAATTATACGCAGCACAGGTTACCCTTAATTAATGAACTGACCGACTAATCAGACATGGATCTTTCCAAGTTCTGTTGCTTGAACGGATGTTTCCCTACGAAGGCTAGTAAAACATGCCCTTCAAAGCATCAGAACATGTGATCACATTCCAATATTTTTGTATCTATCTTGTAAAGATAGTAATATATCATATGTTGAACACTATGTTGGAAAGATTTTAATTCGGTTTTTTTTCAACTTTCACTCAGTTTGTTTTCTTAACTTTGATTAAGAACCTTGAGTTTTGTACACCCATAAATTATACGCAGCACAGGTTACCCTTAAATAATGAACTGACCGACTAATCAGACATGGATCTTTCCTAGTTCTGTTGCTTGAATGGATGTTTTCCTACGTAGGCTAGTAAAACATGCCCTTCAAAGCATCAGAACATGTGATCACATTCCAATATTTTTGTATCTATCTTGTAAAGATAGTAATATATCATATGTTGAACACTATGTTGGAAAGATTTTAATTCAGATTTTTTAATTTTAATTCAGTTTGTTTTTTAAACTTTGATTAAGAACTTTGATTTTTGTTTACCCATAAATTATACGCAGCACAGGTTACCCTTAAATAATGAACTGACCGACTAATCAGACATGGATCTTTCCTAGTTCTGTTGCTTGAATGGATGTTTTTCTACGTAGGCTAGTAAAACATGACCTTCAAAGCATCAGAACATGTGATCACATTCCAATATTTTTGTATCTATCTTGTAAAGATAGTAATATATCATATGTTGAACACTATGTTGGAAAGATTTTAATTCAGATTTTCTAACTTTTATTCAGTTTGTTTTTTAAACTTTGATTAAGAACTTTGATTTTTGTACACCCATAAATTATACGCAGCACAGGTTACCCTTAAATAATGAACTAACCGACTAATCAGACATGGATCTTTCCTAGTTCTGTTGCTTGAATGGATGTTTTCCTACGTAGGCTAGTAAAACATGCCCTTCAAAGCATCAGAACATGTGACCACATTCCAATTTTTTTGTATCTATCTTGTAAAGATAGTAATATATCATATGTTGAACACTATGTTGGAAAAATTTTAATTCAGATTTTTTCAACTTTCACTCAGTTTGTTTTCTAAACTTTGATTAAGAACCTTGAGTTTTGTACACCCATAAAATATACGCAGCACAGGTTACCCTTAAATAATGAACTGACTGTCTAATCAGACATGGATCTTCCCAAGTTCTGTTGCTTGAATGGATGTTTTCCTACGTAGGCTAGTAAAACATGCCCTTCAAAGCATCAGAACATGTGACCACATTCCAATATTTTTGTATCTATCTTGTAAAGATAGTAATATATCATATGTTGAACACTATGTTGGAAAGATTTTCATTCAGATTTTTTAATTTTTATTCAGTTTGTTTTTTAAACTTTGATTAAGAACTTTGATTTTTGTTTACCCATAAATTATACGCAGCACAGGTTACCCTTAAATAATGAACTGACCGACTAATCAGACATGGATCTTTCCTAGTTCTGTTGCTTGAATGGATGTTTTTCTACGTAGGCTAGTAAAACATGACCTTCAAAGCATCAGAACATGTGATCACATTCCAATATTTTCGTATCTATCTTGTAAAGATAGTAATATATCATATGTTGAACACTATGTTGGAAAGATTTTAATTCAGATTTTCTAACTTTTGTTCAGTTTGTTTTTTAAACTTTGATTAAGAACTTTGATTTTTGTACACCCATAAATTATACGCAGCACAGGTTACCCTTAAATAATGAACTGACCGACTAATCAGACATGGATCTTTCCAAGTTCTGTTGCTTGAACGGATGTTTTCCTACGTAGGCTAGTAAAACATGCCCTTCAAAGCATCAGAACATGTGATCAAATTCCAATATTTTTGTATCTATCTTGTAAAGATAGTAATATATCATATGTTGAACACTATGTTGGAAAAATTTTAATTCAGATTTTTTCAACTTTCACTCAGTTTGTTTTCTAAACTTTGATTAAGAACCTTGAGTTTTGTACACCCATAAAATATACGCAGCACAGGTTACCCTTAAATAATGAACTGACTGTCTAATCAGACATGGATCTTCCCAAGTTCTGTTGCTTGAATGGATGTTTTCCTACGTAGGCTAGTAAAACATGCCCTTCAAAGCATCAGAACATGTGACCACATTCCAATATTTTTGTATCTATCTTGTAAAGATAGTAATATATCATATGTTGAACACTATGTTGGAAAGATTTTCATTCAGATTTTTTAATTTTTATTCAGTTTGTTTTTTAAACTTTGATTAAGAACTTTGATTTTTGTTTACCCATAAATTATACGCAGCACAGGTTACCCTTAAATAATGAACTGACCGACTAATCAGACATGGATCTTTCCTAGTTCTGTTGCTTGAATGGATGTTTTTCTACGTAGGCTAGTAAAACATGACCTTCAAAGCATCAGAACATGTGATCACATTCCAATATTTTCGTATCTATCTTGTAAAGATAGTAATATATCATATGTTGAACACTATGTTGGAAAGATTTTAATTCAGATTTTCTAACTTTTATTCAGTTTGTTTTTTAAACTTTGATTAAGAACTTTGATTTTTGTACACCCATAAATTATACGCAGCACAGGTTACTCTTAAATAATGAACTGACCGACTAATCAGACATGGATCTTTCATAGTTCTGTTGCTTGAATGGATGTTTTCCTACGTAGGCTAGTAAAACATGCCCTTCAAAGCATCAGAACATGTGACCACATTCCAATTTTTTTGTATCTATCTTGTAAAGATAGTAATATATCATATGTTGAACACTATGTTCTAAAGATTTTAATTCAGATTTTTTCAACTTTCACTCAGTTTGTTTTCTAAACTTTGATTAAGAACCTTGAGTTTTGTACACCCATAAAATATACGCAGCACAGGTTACCCTTAAATAATGAACTGACTGTCTAATCAGACATGGATCTTCCCAAGTTCTGTTGCTTGAATGGATGTTTTCCTACGTAGGCTAGTAAAACATGCCCTTCAAAGCATCAGAACATGTGATCACATTCCAATTTTTTTGTATCTATCTTGTAAAGATAGTAATATATCATATGTTGAACACTATGTTGGAAAGATTTTAATTCAGATTTTCGAACTTTTATTCAGTTTGTTTTTTAAACTTTGATTAAGAACTTTGATTTTTGTACACCCATAAATTATACGCAGCACAGGTTACCCTTAAATAATGAACTGACCGACTAATCAGACATGGATCTTTCCTAGTTCTGTTGCTTGAATGGATGTTTTCCTACGTAGGCTAGTAAAACATGCCCTTCAAAGCATCAGAACATGTGATCACATTCCAATATTTTTGTATCTATCTTGTAAAGATAGTAATATATCATATGTTGAACACTATGTTGGAAAGATTTTAATTCAGATTTTTTAATTTTAATTCAGTTTGTTTTTTAAACTTTGATTAAGAACTTTGATTTTTGTTTACCCATAAATTATACGCAGCACAGGTTACCCTTAAATAATGAACTGACCGACTAATCAGACATGGATCTTTCCTAGTTCTGTTGCTTGAATGGATGTTTTTCTACGTAGGCTAGTAAAACATGACCTTCAAAGCATCAGAACATGTGATCACATTCCAATATTTTTGTATCTATCTTGTAAAGATAGTAATATATCATATGTTGAACACTATGTTGGAAAGATTTTAATTCAGATTTTCTAACTTTTATTCAGTTTGTTTTTTAAACTTTGATTAAGAACTTTGATTTTTGTACACCCATAAATTATACGCAGCACAGGTTACCCTTAAATAATGAACTAACCGACTAATCAGACATGGATCTTTCCTAGTTCTGTTGCTTGAATGGATGTTTTCCTACGTAGGCTAGTAAAACATGCCCTTCAAAGCATCAGAACATGTGACCACATTCCAATTTTTTTGTATCTATCTTGTAAAGATAGTAATATATCATATGTTGAACACTATGTTGGAAAAATTTTAATTCAGATTTTTTCAACTTTCACTCAGTTTGTTTTCTAAACTTTGATTAAGAACCTTGAGTTTTGTACACCCATAAAATATACGCAGCACAGGTTACCCTTAAATAATGAACTGACTGTCTAATCAGACATGGATCTTCCCAAGTTCTGTTGCTTGAATGGATGTTTTCCTACGTAGGCTAGTAAAACATGCCCTTCAAAGCATCAGAACATGTGACCACATTCCAATATTTTTGTATCTATCTTGTAAAGATAGTAATATATCATATGTTGAACACTATGTTGGAAAGATTTTCATTCAGATTTTTTAATTTTTATTCAGTTTGTTTTTTAAACTTTGATTAAGAACTTTGATTTTTGTTTACCCATAAATTATACGCAGCACAGGTTACCCTTAAATAATGAACTGACCGACTAATCAGACATGGATCTTTCCTAGTTCTGTTGCTTGAATGGATGTTTTTCTACGTAGGCTAGTAAAACATGACCTTCAAAGCATCAGAACATGTGATCACATTCCAATATTTTCGTATCTATCTTGTAAAGATAGTAATATATCATATGTTGAACACTATGTTGGAAAGATTTTAATTCAGATTTTCTAACTTTTATTCAGTTTGTTTTTTAAACTTTGATTAAGAACTTTGATTTTTGTACACCCATAAATTATACGCAGCACAGGTTACCCTTAAATAATGAACTGACCGACTAATCAGACATGGATCTTTCCTAGTTCTGTTGCTTGAATGGATGTTTTCCTACGTAGGCTAGTAAAACATGCCCTTCAAAGCATCAGAACATGTGACCACATTCCAATTTTTTTGTATCTATCTTGTAAAGATAGTAATATATCATATGTTGAACACTATGTTCTAAAGATTTTAATTCAGATTTTTTCAACTTTCACTCAGTTTGTTTTCTAAACTTTGATTAAGAACCTTGAGTTTTGTACACCCATAAAATATACGCAGCACAGGTTACCCTTAAATAATGAACTGACTGTCTAATCAGACATGGATCTTCCCAAGTTCTGTTGCTTGAATGGATGTTTTCCTACGTAGGCTAGTAAAACATGCCCTTCAAAGCATCAGAACATGTGATCACATTCCAATTTTTTTGTATCTATCTTGTAAAGATAGTAATATATCATATGTTGAACACTATGTTGGAAAGATTTTAATTCAGATTTTCGAACTTTTATTCAGTTTGTTTTTTAAACTTTGATTAAGAACTTTGATTTTTGTACACCCATAAATTATACGCAGCACAGGTTACCCTTAATTAATGAACTGACCGACTAATCAGACATGGATCTTTCCAAGTTCTGTTGCTTGAACGGATGTTTTCCTACGAAGGCTAGTAAAACATGCCCTTCAAAGCATCAGAACATGTGATCACATTCCAATATTTTTGTATCTATCTTGTAAAGATAGTAATATATCATATGTTGAACACTATGTTGGAAAGATTTTAATTCGGTTTTTTTTCAACTTTCACTCAGTTTGTTTTCTTAACTTTGATTAAGAACCTTGAGTTTTGTACACCCATAAATTATACGCAGCACAGGTTACCCTTAAATAATGAACTGACCGACTAATCAGACATGGATCTTTCCTAGTTCTGTTGCTTGAATGGATGTTTTCCTACGTAGGCTAGTAAAACATGCCTTTCAAAGCATCAGAACATGTGATCACATTCCAATATTTTTGTATCTATCTTGTAAAGATAGTAATATATCATATGTTGAACACTATGTTGGAAAGATTTTAATTCAGATTTTTTCAACTTTCACTCAGTTTGTTTTCTAAACTTTGATTAAGAACCTTGAGTTTTGTACACCCATAAATTATACGCAGCACAGGTTACCCTTAAATAATGAACTGACCGACTAATCAGACATGGATCTTTCCTAGTTCTGTTGCTTGAATGGATGTTTTCCTACGTAGGCTAGTAAAACATGCCCTTCAAAGCATCAGAACATGTGATCACATTCCAATATTTTTGTATCTATCTTGTAAAGATAGTAATATATCATATGTTGAACACTATGTTGGAAAGATTTTAATTCAGATTTTTTCAACTTTCACTCAGTTTGTTTTCTAAACTTTGATTAAGAACCTTGAGTTTTGTACACCCATAAATTATACGCAGCACAGGTTACCCTTAAATAATGAACTGACCGACTAATCAGACATGGATCTTTCCTAGTTCTGTTGCTTGAATGGATGTTTTCCTACGTAGGCTAGTAAAACATGCCCTTCAAAGCATCAGAACATGTGATCACATTCCAATATTTTTGTATCTATCTTGTAAAGATAGTAATATATCATATGTTGAACACTATGTTGGAAAGATTTTAAATCAGATTTTTTCAACTTTCACTCAGTTTGTTTTCTTAACTTTGATTAAGAACCTTGTTGTTCGTACACCCATAAAATATACGCAGCACAGGTTACCCTTAAATAATGAACTGACCGACTAATCAGACATGGATCTTTCCAAGTTCTGTTGCTTGAACGGATGTTTTCCTACGTAGGATAGTAAAACATGCCCTTCAAAGCATCAGAACATGTGATCAAATTCCAATTTTTTTGTATCTATCTTGTAAAGATAGTAATATATCATATGTTGAACACTATGTTGGAAAGATTTTCATTCAGATTTTTTAATTTTTATTCAGTTTGTTTTTTAAACTTTGATTAAGAACTTTGATTTTTGTTTACCCATAAATTATACGCAGCACAGGTTACCCTTAAATAATGAACTGACCGACTAATCAGACATGGATCTTTCCAAGTTCTGTTGCTTGAACGGATGTTTTCCTACGTAGGCTAGTAAAACATGCCCTTCAAAGCATCAGAACATGTGATCACATTCCAATTTTTTTGTATCTATCTTGTAAAGATAGTAATATATCATATGTTGAACACTATGTTGGAAAGATTTTAATTCAGATTTTTTAATTTTTATTCAGTTTGTTTTTTAAACTTTGATTAAGAACTTTGATTTTTGTTTACCCATAAATTATACGCAGCACAGGTTACCCTTAAATAATGAACTGACCGACTAATCAGACATGGATCTTTCCTAGTTCTGTTGCTTGAATGGATGTTTTTCTACGTAGGCTAGTAAAACATGACCTTCAAAGCATCAGAACATGTGATCACATTCCAATATTTTTGTATCTATCTTGTAAAGATAGTAATATATCATATGTTGAACACTATATTGGAAAGATTTTAATTCAGATTTTCTAACTTTTATTCAGTTTGTTTTTTAAACTTTGATTAAGAACTTTGA
Organism: Auanema rhodensis; assembly: GCA_964057225.1. NCBI lineage: Eukaryota > Metazoa > Nematoda > Chromadorea > Rhabditida > Rhabditidae > Auanema > Auanema rhodense. The sequence goes on from OZ059895.1 coordinate 3,025,323, forward strand.
TTTTTGTACACCCATAAATTATACGCAGCACAGGTTACCCTTAAATAATGAACTAACCGACTAATCAGACATGGATCTTTCCTAGTTCTGTTGCTTGAATGGATGTTTTCCTACGTAGGCTAGTAAAACATGCCCTTCAAAGCATCAGAACATGTGACCACATTCCAATTTTTTTGTATCTATCTTGTAAAGATAGTAATATATCATATGTTGAACACTATGTTGAAAAGATTTTAATTCAGATTTTTTCAACTTTCACTCAGTTTGTTTTCTTAACTTTGATTAAGAACCTTGAGTTTTGTACACCCATAAATTATACGCAGCACAGGTTACCCTTAAATAATGAACTGACCGACTAATCAGACATGGATCTTTCCTAGTTCTGTTGCTTGAATGGATGTTTTCCTACGTAGGCTAGTAAAACATGCCCTTCAAAGCATCAGAACATGTGATCACATTCCAATATTTTTGTATCTATCTTGTAAAGATAGTAATATATCATATGTTGAACACTATGTTGGAAAGATTTTAATTCAGATTTTTTCAACTTTCACTCAGTTTGTTTTCTAAACTTTGATTAAGAACCTTGAGTTTTGTACACCCATAAATTATACGCAGCACAGGTTACCCTTAAATAATGAACTGACCGACTAATCAGACATGGATCTTTCCTAGTTCTGTTGCTTGAACGGATGTTTTCCTACGTAGGCTAGTAAAACATGCCCTTCAAAGCATCAGAACATGTGATCACATTCCAATATTTTTGTATCTATCTTGTAAAGATAGTAATATATCATATGTTGAACACTATGTTGGAAAGATTTTAAATCAGATTTTTTCAACTTTCACTCAGTTTGTTTTCTTAACTTTGATTAAGAACCTTGTTGTTCGTACACCCATAAAATATACGCAGCACAGGTTACCCTTAAATAATGAACTGACCGACTAATCAGACATGGATCTTTCCAAGTTCTGTTGCTTGAACGGATGTTTTCCTACGTAGGCTAGTAAAACATGCCCTTCAAAGCTTCAGAACATGTGATCAAATTCCAATTTTTTTGTATCTATCTTGTAAAGATAGTAATATATCATATGTTGAACACTATGTTGGAAAGATTTTCATTCAGATTTTTTAATTTTTATTCAGTTTGTTTTTTAAACTTTGATTAAGAACTTTGATTTTTGTTTACCCATAAATTATACGCAGCACAGGTTACCCTTAAATAATGAACTGACCGACTAATCAGACATGGATCTTTCCAAGTTCTGTTGCTTGAACGGATGTTTTCCTACGTAGGCTAGTAAAACATGCCCTTCAAAGCATCAGAACATGTGATCACATTCCAATTTTTTTGTATCTATCTTGTAAAGATAGTAATATATCATATGTTGAACACTATGTTGGAAAGATTTTAATTCAGATTTTCGAACTTTTATTCAGTTTGTTTTTCAAACTTTGATTAAGAACTTTGATTTTTGTTTACCCATAAATTATACGCAGCACAGGTTACCCTTAAATAATGAACTGACCGACTAATCAGACATGGATCTTTCCTAGTTCTGTTGCTTGAATGGATGTTTTTCTACGTAGGCTAGTAAAACATGACCTTCAAAGCATCAGAACATGTGATCACATTCCAATATTTTTGTATCTATCTTGTAAAGATAGTAATATATCATATGTTGAACACTATATTGGAAAGATTTTAATTCAGATTTTCTAACTTTTATTCAGTTTGTTTTTTAAACTTTGATTAAGAACTTTGATTTTTGTACACCCATAAATTATACGCAGCACAGGTTACCCTTAAATAATGAACTAACCGACTAATCAGACATGGATCTTTCCTAGTTCTGTTGCTTGAATGGATGTTTTCCTACGTAGGCTAGTAAAACATGCCCTTCAAAGCATCAGAACATGTGACCACATTCCAATTTTTTTGTATCTATCTTGTAAAGATAGTAATATATCATATGTTGAACACTATGTTGGAAAGATTTTAATTCAGATTTTTTCAACTTTCACTCAGTTTGTTTTCTTAACTTTGATTAAGAACCTTGTTGTTCGTACACCCATAAAATATACGCAGCACAGGTTACCCTTAAATAATGAACTGACCGACTAATCAGACATGGATCTTTCCAAGTTCTGTTGCTTGAACGGATGTTTTCCTACGTAGGCTAGTAAAACATGCCCTTCAAAGCATCAGAACATGTGATCACATTCCAATTTTTTTGTATCTATCTTGTAAAGATAGTAATATATCATATGTTGAACACTATGTTGGAAAGATTTTGATTCAGATTTTCGAACTTTTATTCAGTTTGTTTTTTAAACTTTGATTAAGAACTTTGATTTTTGTACACCCATAAATTATACGCAGCACAGGTTACCCTTAATTAATGAACTGACCAACTAATCAGACATGAATCTTTCCAAGTTCTGTTGCTTGAACGGATGTTTTCCTACGAAGGCTAGTAAAACATGCCCTTCAAAGCATCAGAACATGTGATCACATTCCAATATTTTTGTATCTATCTTGTAAAGATAGTAATATATCATATGTTGAACACTATGTTGGAAAGATTTTAATTCGGTTTTTTTTCAACTTTCACTCAGTTTGTTTTCTTAACTTTGATTAAGAACCTTGAGTTTTGTACACCCATAAAATATACGCAGCACAGGTTACCCTTAAATAATGAACTGACCGACTAATCAGACATGGATCTTTCCAAGTTCTGTTGCTTGAACGGATGTTTTCCTACGTAGGCTAGTAAAACATGCCCTTCAAAGCATCAGAACATGTGATCAAATTCCAATTTTTTTGTATCTATCTTGTAAAGATAGTAATATATCATATGTTGAACACTATGTTGGAAAGATTTTCATTCAGATTTTTTAATTTTTATTCAGTTTGTTTTTTAAACTTTGATTAAGAACTTTGATTTTTGTTTACCCATAAATTATACGCAGCACAGGTTACCCTTAAATAATGAACTGACCGACTAATCAGACATGGATCTTTCCAAGTTCTGTTGCTTGAACGGATGTTTTCCTACGTAGTCTAGTAAAACATGCCCTTCAAAGCATCAGAACATGTGATCACATTCCAATTTTTTTGTATCTATCTTGTAAAGATAGTAATATATCATATGTTGAACACTATGTTGGAAAGATTTTAATTCAGATTTTTTAATTTTTATTCAGTTTGTTTTTTAAACTTTGATTAAGAACTTTGATTTTTGTACACCCATAAATTATACGCAGCACAGGTTACCCTTAAATAATGAACTAACCGACTAATCAGACATGGATCTTTCCTAGTTCTGTTGCTTGAATGGATGTTTTCCTACGTAGGCTAGTAAAACATGCCCTTCAAAGCATCAGAACATGTGACCACATTCCAATTTTTTTGTATCTATCTTGTAAAGATAGTAATATATCATATGTTGAACACTATGTTGGAAAGATTTTAATTCAGATTTTTTCAACTTTCACTCAGTTTGTTTTCTAAACTTTGATTAAGAACCTTGAGTTTTGTACACCCATAAAATATACGCAGCACAGGTTACCCTTAAATAATGAACTGACTGTCTAATCAGACATGGATCTTCCCAAGTTCTGTTGCTTGAATGGATGTTTTCCTACGTAGGCTAGTAAAACATGCCCTTCAAAGCATCAGAACATGTGATCACATTCCAATTTTTTTGTATCTATCTTGTAAAGATAGTAATATATCATATGTTGAACACTATGTTGGAAAGATTTTGATTCAGATTTTCGAACTTTTATTCAGTTTGTTTTTTAAACTTTGATTAAGAACTTTGATTTTTGTACACCCATAAATTATACGCAGCACAGGTTACCCTTAATTAATGAACTGACCGACTAATCAGACATGAATCTTTCCAAGTTCTGTTGCTTGAACGGATGTTTTCCTACGAAGGCTAGTAAAACATGCCCTTCAAAGCATCAGAACATGTGATCACATTCCAATATTTTTGTATCTATCTTGTAAAGATAGTAATATATCATATGTTGAACACTATGTTGGAAAGATTTTGATTCAGATTTTCGAACTTTTATTCAGTTTGTTTTTTAAACTTTGATTAAGAACTTTGATTTTTGTACATCCATAAATTATACGCAGCACAGGTTACCCTTAAATAATGAACTGACCGACTAATCAGACATGGATCTTTCCTAGTTCTGTTGCTTGAATGGATGTTTTTCTACGTAGGCTAGTAAAACATGCCCTTCAAAGCATCAGAACATGTGATCACATTCCAATATTTTTGTATCTATCTTGTAAAGATAGTAATATATCATATGTTGAACACTATGTTGGAAAGATTTTAATTCAGATTTTTTCAACTTTCACTCAGTTTGTTTTCTAAACTTTGATTAAGAACCTTGAGTTTTGTACACCCATAAATTATACGCAGCACAGGTTACCCTTAAATAATGAACTGACCGACTAATCAGACATGGATCTTTCCTAGTTCTGTTGCTTGAACGGATGTTTTCCTACGTAGGCTAGTAAAACATGCCCTTCAAAGCATCAGAACATGTGATCACATTCCAATATTTTTGTATCTATCTTGTAAAGATAGTAATATATCATATGTTGAACACTATGTTGGAAAGATTTTAAATCAGATTTTTTCAACTTTCACTCAGTTTGTTTTCTTAACTTTGATTAAGAACCTTGTTGTTCGTACACCCATAAAATATACGCAACACAGGTTACCCTTAAATAATGAACTGACCGACTAATCAGACATGGATCTTTCCAAGTTCTGTTGCTTGAACGGATGTTTTCCTACGTAGGCTAGTAAAACATGCCCTTCAAAGCTTCAGAACATGTGATCAAATTCCAATTTTTTTGTATCTATCTTGTAAAGATAGTAATATATCATATGTTGAACACTATGTTGGAAAGATTTTCATTCAGATTTTTTAATTTTTATTCAGTTTGTTTTTTAAACTTTGATTAAGAACTTTGATTTTTGTACACCCATAAATTATACGCAGCACAGGTTACCCTTAAATAATGAACTAACCGACTAATCAGACATGGATCTTTCCTAGTTCTGTTGCTTGAATGGATGTTTTCCTACGTAGGCTAGTAAAACATGCCCTTCAAAGCATCAGAACATGTGATCACATTCCAATTTTTTTGTATCTATCTTGTAAAGATAGTAATATATCATATGTTGAACACTATGTTGGAAAGATTTTCATTCAGATTTTTTAATTTTTATTCAGTTTGTTTTTTAAACTTTGATTAAGAACTTTGATTTTTGTACACCCATAAATTATACGCAGCACAGGTTACCCTTAAATAATGAACTGACCGACTAATCAGACATGGATCTTTCCAAGTTCTGTTGCTTGAACGGATGTTTTCCTACGTAGGCTAGTAAAACATGCCCTTCAAAGCTTCAGAACATGTGATCAAATTCCAATTTTTTTGTATCTATCTTGTAAAGATAGTAATATATCATATGTTGAACACTATGTTGGAAAGATTTTCATTCAGATTTTTTAATTTTTATTCAGTTTGTTTTTTAAACTTTGATTAAGAACTTTGATTTTTGTTTACCCATAAATTATACGCAGCACAGGTTACCCTTAAATAATGAACTGACCGACTAATCAGACATGGATCTTTCCTAGTTCTGTTGCTTGAATGGATGTTTTTCTACGTAGGCTAGTAAAACATGACCTTCAAAGCATCAGAACATGTGATCACATTCCAATATTTTTGTATCTATCTTGTAAAGATAGTAATATATCATATGTTGAACACTATATTGGAAAGATTTTAATTCAGATTTTCTAACTTTTATTCAGTTTGTTTTTTAAACTTTGATTAAGAACTTTGATTTTTGTACACCCATAAATTATACGCAGCACAGGTTACCCTTAAATAATGAACTAACCGACTAATCAGACATGGATCTTTCCAAGTTCTGTTGCTTGAACGGATGTTTTCCTACGTAGGCTAGTAAAACATGCCCTTCAAAGCTTCAGAACATGTGATCAAATTCCAATTTTTTTGTATCTATCTTGTAAAGATAGTAATATATCATATGTTGAACACTATGTTGGAAAGATTTTCATTCAGATTTTTTAATTTTTATTCAGTTTGTTTTTTAAACTTTGATTAAGAACTTTGATTTTTGTACACCCATAAATTATACGCAGCACAGGTTACCCTTAAATAATGAACTAACCGACTAATCAGACATGGATCTTTCCTAGTTCTGTTGCTTGAATGGATGTTTTCCTACGTAGGCTAGTAAAACATGCCCTTCAAAGCATCAGAACATGTGATCACATTCCAATTTTTTTGTATCTATCTTGTAAAGATAGTAATATATCATATGTTGAACACTATGTTGGAAAGATTTTCATTCAGATTTTTTAATTTTTATTCAGTTTGTTTTTTAAACTTTGATTAAGAACTTTGATTTTTGTACACCCATAAATTATACGCAGCACAGGTTACCCTTAAATAATGAACTGACCGACTAATCAGACATGGATCTTTCCAAGTTCTGTTGCTTGAACGGATGTTTTCCTACGTAGGCTAGTAAAACATGCCCTTCAAAGCTTCAGAACATGTGATCAAATTCCAATTTTTTTGTATCTATCTTGTAAAGATAGTAATATATCATATGTTGAACACTATGTTGGAAAGATTTTCATTCAGATTTTTTAATTTTTATTCAGTTTGTTTTTTAAACTTTGATTAAGAACTTTGATTTTTGTTTACCCATAAATTATACGCAGCACAGGTTACCCTTAAATAATGAACTGACCGACTAATCAGACATGGATCTTTCCTAGTTCTGTTGCTTGAATGGATGTTTTTCTACGTAGGCTAGTAAAACATGACCTTCAAAGCATCAGAACATGTGATCACATTCCAATATTTTTGTATCTATCTTGTAAAGATAGTAATATATCATATGTTGAACACTATATTGGAAAGATTTTAATTCAGATTTTCTAACTTTTATTCAGTTTGTTTTTTAAACTTTGATTAAGAACTTTGATTTTTGTACACCCATAAATTATACGCAGCACAGGTTACCCTTAAATAATGAACTAACCGACTAATCAGACATGGATCTTTCCTAGTTCTGTTGCTTGAATGGATGTTTTCCTACGTAGGCTAGTAAAACATGCCCTTCAAAGCATCAGAACATGTGACCACATTCCAATTTTTTTGTATCTATCTTGTAAAGATAGTAATATATCATATGTTGAACACTATGTTGGAAAGATTTTAATTCAGATTTTTTCAACTTTCACTCAGTTTGTTTTCTTAACTTTGATTAAGAACCTTGTTGTTCGTACACCCATAAAATATACGCAGCACAGGTTACCCTTAAATAATGAACTGACCGACTAATCAGACATGGATCTTTCCAAGTTCTGTTGCTTGAACGGATGTTTTCCTACGTAGGCTAGTAAAACATGCCCTTCAAAGCATCAGAACATGTGATCAAATTCCAATTTTTTTGTATCTATCTTGTAAAGATAGTAATATATCATATGTTGAACACTATGTTGGAAAGATTTTCATTCAGATTTTTTAATTTTTATTCAGTTTGTTTTTTAAACTTTGATTAAGAACTTTGATTTTTGTTTACCCATAAATTATACGCAGCACAGGTTACCCTTAAATAATGAACTGACCGACTAATCAGACATGGATCTTTCCAAGTTCTGTTGCTTGAACGGATGTTTTCCTACGTAGGCTAGTAAAACATGCCCTTCAAAGCATCAGAACATGTGATCACATTCCAATTTTTTTGTATCTATCTTGTAAAGATAGTAATATATCATATGTTGAACACTATGTTGGAAAGATTTTAATTCAGATTTTTTAATTTTTATTCAGTTTGTTTTTTAAACTTTGATTAAGAACTTTGATTTTTGTACACCCATAAATTATACGCAGCACAGGTTACCCTTAAATAATGAACTAACCGACTAATCAGACATGGATCTTTCCTAGTTCTGTTGCTTGAATGGATGTTTTCCTACGTAGGCTAGTAAAACATGCCCTTCAAAGCATCAGAACATGTGACCACATTCCAATTTTTTTGTATCTATCTTGTAAAGATAGTAATATATCATATGTTGAACACTATGTTGGAAAGATTTTAATTCAGATTTTTTCAACTTTCACTCAGTTTGTTTTCTAAACTTTGATTAAGAACCTTGAGTTTTGTACACCCATAAAATATACGCAGCACAGGTTACCCTTAAATAATGAACTGACTGTCTAATCAGACATGGATCTTCCCAAGTTCTGTTGCTTGAATGGATGTTTTCCTACGTAGGCTAGTAAAACATGCCCTTCAAAGCATCAGAACATGTGATCACATTCCAATTTTTTTGTATCTATCTTGTAAAGATAGTAATATATCATATGTTGAACACTATGTTGGAAAGATTTTGATTCAGATTTTCGAACTTTTATTCAGTTTGTTTTTTAAACTTTGATTAAGAACTTTGATTTTTGTACACCCATAAATTATACGCAGCACAGGTTACCCTTAATTAATGAACTGACCGACTAATCAGACATGAATCTTTCCAAGTTCTGTTGCTTGAACGGATGTTTTCCTACGAAGGCTAGTAAAACATGCCCTTCAAAGCATCAGAACATGTGATCACATTCCAATATTTTTGTATCTATCTTGTAAAGATAGTAATATATCATATGTTGAACACTATGTTGGAAAGATTTTAATTCGGTTTTTTTTCAACTTTCACTCAGTTTGTTTTCTTAACTTTGATTAAGAACCTTGAGTTTTGTACACCCATAAATTATACGCAGCACAGGTTACCCTTAAATAATGAACTGACCGACTAATCAGACATGGATCTTTCCTAGTTCTGTTGCTTGAATGGATGTTTTCCTACGTAGGCTAGTAAAACATGCCCTTCAAAGCATCAGAACATGTGATCACATTCCAATATTTTTGTATCTATCTTGTAAAGATAGTAATATATCATATGTTGAACACTATGTTGGAAAGATTTTAATTCAGATTTTTTCAACTTTCACTCAGTTTGTTTTCTAAACTTTGATTAAGAACCTTGAGTTTTGTACACCCATAAATTATACGCAGCACAGGTTACCCTTAAATAATGAACTGACCGACTAATCAGACATGGATCTTTCCTAGTTCTGTTGCTTGAACGGATGTTTTCCTACGTAGGCTAGTAAAACATGCCCTTCAAAGCTTCAGAACATGTGATCAAATTCCAATTTTTTTGTATCTATCTTGTAAAGATAGTAATATATCATATGTTGAACACTATGTTGGAAAGATTTTCATTCAGATTTTTTAATTTTTATTCAGTTTGTTTTTTAAACTTTGATTAAGAACTTTGATTTTTGTTTACCCATAAATTATACGCAGCACAGGTTACCCTTAAATAATGAACTGACCGACTAATCAGACATGGATCTTTCCAAGTTCTGTTGCTTGAACGGATGTTTTCCTACGTAGGCTAGTAAAACATGCCCTTCAAAGCATCAGAACATGTGATCACATTCCAATTTTTTTGTATCTATCTTGTAAAGATAGTAATATATCATATGTTGAACACTATGTTGGAAAGATTTTGATTCAGATTTTCGAACTTTTATTCAGTTTGTTTTTTAAACTTTGATTAAGAACTTTGATTTTTGTACACCCATAAATTATACGCAGCACAGGTTACCCTTAATTAATGAACTGACCGACTAATCAGACATGAATCTTTCCAAGTTCTGTTGCTTGAACGGATGTTTTCCTACGAAGGCTAGTAAAACATGCCCTTCAAAGCATCAGAACATGTGACCACATTCCAATTTTTTTGTATCTATCTTGTAAAGATAGTAATATATCATATGTTGAACACTATGTTGGAAAGATTTTAATTCAGATTTTTTCAACTTTCACTCAGTTTGTTTTCTAAACTTTGATTAAGAACCTTGAGTTTTGTACACCCATAAAATATACGCAGCACAGGTTACCCTTAAATAATGAACTGACTGTCTAATCAGACATGGATCTTCCCAAGTTCTGTTGCTTGAATGGATGTTTTCCTACGTAGGCTAGTAAAACATGCCCTTCAAAGCATCAGAACATGTGATCACATTCCAATTTTTTTGTATCTATCTTGTAAAGATAGTAATATATCATATGTTGAACACTATGTTGGAAAGATTTTGATTCAGATTTTCGAACTTTTATTCAGTTTGTTTTTTAAACTTTGATTAAGAACTTTGATTTTTGTACACCCATAAATTATACGCAGCACAGGTTACCCTTAATTAATGAACTGACCGACTAATCAGACATGAATCTTTCCAAGTTCTGTTGCTTGAACGGATGTTTTCCTACGAAGGCTAGTAAAACATGCCCTTCAAAGCATCAGAACATGTGATCACATTCCAATATTTTTGTATCTATCTTGTAAAGATAGTAATATATCATATGTTGAACACTATGTTGGAAAGATTTTAATTCGGTTTTTTTTCAACTTTCACTCAGTTTGTTTTCTTAACTTTGATTAAGAACCTTGAGTTTTGTACACCCATAAATTATACGCAGCACAGGTTACCCTTAAATAATGAACTGACCGACTAATCAGACATGGATCTTTCCTAGTTCTGTTGCTTGAATGGATGTTTTCCTACGTAGGCTAGTAAAACATGCCCTTCAAAGCATCAGAACATGTGATCACATTCCAATATTTTTGTATCTATCTTGTAAAGATAGTAATATATCATATGTTGAACACTATGTTGGAAAGATTTTAATTCAGATTTTTTCAACTTTCACTCAGTTTGTTTTCTAAACTTTGATTAAGAACCTTGAGTTTTGTACACCCATAAATTATACGCAGCACAGGTTACCCTTAAATAATGAACTGACCGACTAATCAGACATGGATCTTTCCTAGTTCTGTTGCTTGAACGGATGTTTTCCTACGTAGGCTAGTAAAACATGCCCTTCAAAGCTTCAGAACATGTGATCAAATTCCAATTTTTTTGTATCTATCTTGTAAAGATAGTAATATATCATATGTTGAACACTATGTTGGAAAGATTTTCATTCAGATTTTTTAATTTTTATTCAGTTTGTTTTTTAAACTTTGATTAAGAACTTTGATTTTTGTTTACCCATAAATTATACGCAGCACAGGTTACCCTTAAATAATGAACTGACCGACTAATCAGACATGGATCTTTCCAAGTTCTGTTGCTTGAACGGATGTTTTCCTACGTAGGCTAGTAAAACATGCCCTTCAAAGCATCAGAACATGTGATCACATTCCAATTTTTTTGTATCTATCTTGTAAAGATAGTAATATATCATATGTTGAACACTATGTTGGAAAGATTTTGATTCAGATTTTCGAACTTTTATTCAGTTTGTTTTTTAAACTTTGATTAAGAACTTTGATTTTTGTACACCCATAAATTATACGCAGCACAGGTTACCCTTAATTAATGAACTGACCGACTAATCAGACATGAATCTTTCCAAGTTCTGTTGCTTGAACGGATGTTTTCCTACGAAGGCTAGTAAAACATGCCCTTCAAAGCATCAGAACATGTGATCACATTCCAATATTTTTGTATCTATCTTGTAAAGATAGTAATATATCATATGTTGAACACTATGTTGGAAAGATTTTAATTCGGTTTTTTTTCAACTTTCACTCAGTTTGTTTTCTTAACTTTGATTAAGAACCTTGAGTTTTGTACACCCATAGAATATACGCAGCACAGGTTACCCTTAAATAATGAACTGACCGACTAATCAGACATGGATCTTTCCAAGTTCTGTTGCTTGAACGGATGTTTTCCTACGTAGGCTAGTAAAACATGCCCTTCAAAGCATCAGAACATGTGATCAAATTCCAATTTTTTTGTATCTATCTTGTAAAGATAGTAATATATCATATGTTGAACACTATGTTGGAAAGATTTTCATTCAGATTTTTTAATTTTTATTCAGTTTGTTTTTTAAACTTTGATTAAGAACTTTGATTTTTGTTTACCCATAAATTATACGCAGCACAGGTTACCCTTAAATAATGAACTGACCGACTAATCAGACATGGATCTTTCCAAGTTCTGTTGCTTGAACGGATGTTTTCCTACGTAGGCTAGTAAAACATGCCCTTCAAAGCATCAGAACATGTGATCACATTCCAATTTTTTTGTATCTATCTTGTAAAGATAGTAATATATCATATGTTGAACACTATGTTGGAAAGATTTTAATTCAGATTTTTTAATTTTTATTCAGTTTGTTTTTTAAACTTTGATTAAGATCTTTGATTTTTGTACACCCATAAATTATACGCAGCACAGGTTACCCTTAAATAATGAACTAACCGACTAATCAGACATGGATCTTTCCTAGTACTGCTGCTTGAATGGATGTTTTCCTACGTAGGCTAGTAAAACATGCCCTTCAAAGCATCAGAACATGTGACCACATTCCAATTTTTTTGTATCTATCTTGTAAAGATAGTAATATATCATATGTTGAACACTATGTTGGAAAGATTTTAATTCAGATTTTTTCAACTTTCACTCAGTTTGTTTTCTAAACTTTGATTAAGAACCTTGAGTTTTGTACACCCATAAAATATACGCAGCACAGGTTACCCTTAAATAATGAACTGACTGTCTAATCAGACATGGATCTTCCCAAGTTCTGTTGCTTGAATGGATGTTTTCCTACGTAGGCTAGTAAAACATGCCCTTCAAAGCATCAGAACATGTGATCACATTCCAATTTTTTTGTATCTATCTTGTAAAGATAGTAATATATCATATGTTGAACACTATGTTGGAAAGATTTTGATTCAGATTTTCGAACTTTTATTCAGTTTGTTTTTTAAACTTTGATTAAGAACTTTGATTTTTGTACACCCATAAATTATACGCAGCACAGGTTACCCTTAATTAATGAACTGACCGACTAATCAGACATGAATCTTTCCAAGTTCTGTTGCTTGAACGGATGTTTTCCTACGAAGGCTAGTAAAACATGCCCTTCAAAGCATCAGAACATGTGATCACATTCCAATATTTTTGTATCTATCTTGTAAAGATAGTAATATATCATATGTTGAACACTATGTTGGAAAGATTTTAATTCGGTTTTTTTTCAACTTTCACTCAGTTTGTTTTCTTAACTTTGATTAAGAACCTTGAGTTTTGTACACCCATAAATTATACGCAGCACAGGTTACCCTTAAATAATGAACTGACCGACTAATCAGACATGGATCTTTCCTAGTTCTGTTGCTTGAATGGATGTTTTCCTACGTAGGCTAGTAAAACATGCCCTTCAAAGCATCAGAACATGTGATCACATTCCAATATTTTTGTATCTATCTTGTAAAGATAGTAATATATCATATGTTGAACACTATGTTGGAAAGATTTTAATTCAGATTTTTTCAACTTTCACTCAGTTTGTTTTCTAAACTTTGATTAAGAACCTTGAGTTTTGTACACCCATAAATTATACGCAGCACAGGTTACCCTTAAATAATGAACTGACCGACTAATCAGACATGGATCTTTCCTAGTTCTGTTGCTTGAACGGATGTTTTCCTACGTAGGCTAGTAAAACATGCCCTTCAAAGCATCAGAACATGTGATCACATTCCAATATTTTTGTATCTATCTTGTAAAGATAGTAATATATCATATGTTGAACACTATGTTGGAAAGATTTTAAATCAAATTTTTTCAACTTTCACTCAGTTTGTTTTCTTAACTTTGATTAAGAACCTTGTTGTTCGTACACCCATAAAATATACGCAGCACAGGTTACCCTTAAATAATGAACTGACCGACTAATCAGACATGGATCTTTCCAAGTTCTGTTGCTTGAACGGATGTTTTCCTACGTAGGCTAGTAAAACATGCCCTTCAAAGCTTCAGAACATGTGATCAAATTCCAATTTTTTTGTATCTATCTTGTAAAGATAGTAATATATCATATGTTGAACACTATGTTGGAAAGATTTTCATTCAGATTTTTTAATTTTTATTCAGTTTGTTTTTTAAACTTTGATTAAGAACTTTGATTTTTGTTTACCCATAAATTATACGCAGCACAGGTTACCCTTAAATAATGAACTGACCGACTAATCAGACATGGATCTTTCCAAGTTCTGTTGCTTGAACGGATGTTTTCCTACGTAGGCTAGTAAAACATGCCCTTCAAAGCATCAGAACATGTGATCACATTCCAATTTTTTTGTATCTATCTTGTAAAGATAGTAATATATCATATGTTGAACACTATGTTGGAAAGATTTTAATTCAGATTTTTTCAACTTTCACTCAGTTTGTTTTCTAAACTTTGATTGAGAACCTTGAGTTTTGTACACCCATAAATTATACGCAGCACAGGTTACCCTTAAATAATGAACTAACCGACTAATCAGACATGGATCTTTCCTAGTTCTGTTGCTTGAATGGATGTTTTCCTACGTAGGCTAGTAAAACATGCCCTTCAAAGCATCAGAACATGTGACCACATTCCAATTTTTTTGTATCTATCTTGTAAAGATAGTAATATATCATATGTTGAACACTATGTTGGAAAGATTTTAATTCAGATTTTTTCAACTTTCACTCAGTTTGTTTTCTAAACTTTGATTAAGAACCTTGAGTTTTGTACACCCATAAAATATACGCAGCACAGGTTACCCTTAAATAATGAACTGACTGTCTAATCAGACATGGATCTTCCCAAGTTCTGTTGCTTGAATGGATGTTTTCCTACGTAGGCTAGTAAAACATGCCCTTCAAAGCATCAGAACATGTGATCACATTCCAATTTTTTTGTATCTATCTTGTAAAGATAGTAATATATCATATGTTGAACACTATGTTGGAAAGATTTTGATTCAGATTTTCGAACTTTTATTCAGTTTGTTTTTTAAACTTTGATTAAGAACTTTGATTTTTGTACACCCATAAATTATACGCAGCACAGGTTACCCTTAATTAATGAACTGACCGACTAATCAGACATGAATCTTTCCAAGTTCTGTTGCTTGAACGGATGTTTTCCTACGAAGGCTAGTAAAACATGCCCTTCAAAGCATCAGAACATGTGATCACATTCCAATATTTTTGTATCTATCTTGTAAAGATAGTAATATATCATATGTTGATCACTATGTTGGAAAGATTTTAATTCGGTTTTTTTTCAACTTTCACTCAGTTTGTTTTCTAAACTTTGATTAAGAACCTTGAGTTTTGTACACCCATAAATTATACGCAGCACAGGTTACCCTTAAATAATGAACTGACCGACTAATCAGACATGGATCTTTCCTAGTTCTGTTGCTTGAACGGATGTTTTCCTACGTAGGCTAGTAAAACATGCCCTTCAAAGCATCAGAACATGTGATCACATTCCAATATTTTTGTATCTATCTTGTAAAGATAGTAATATATCATATGTTGAACACTATGTTGGAAAGATTTTAAATCAGATTTTTTCAACTTTCACTCAGTTTGTTTTCTTAACTTTGATTAAGAACCTTGTTGTTCGTACACCCATAAAATATACGCAGCACAGGTTACCCTTAAATAATGAACTGACCGACTAATCAGACATGGATCTTTCCAAGTTCTGTTGCTTGAACGGATGTTTTCCTACGTAGGCTAGTAAAACATGCCCTTCAAAGCATCAGAACATGTGATCAAATTCCAATTTTTTTGTATCTATCTTGTAAAGATAGTAATATATCATATGTTGAACACTATGTTGGAAAGATTTTCATTCAGATTTTTTAATTTTTATTCAGTTTGTTTTTTAAACTTTGATTAAGAACTTTGATTTTTGTTTACCCATAAATTATACGCAGCACAGGTTACCCTTAAATAATGAACTGACCGACTAATCAGACATGGATCTTTCCAAGTTCTGTTGCTTGAACGGATGTTTTCCTACGTAGGCTAGTAAAACATGCCCTTCAAAGCATCAGAACATGTGATCACATTCCAATTTTTTTGTATCTATCTTGTAAAGATAGTAATATATCATATGTTGAACACTTTGTTGGAAAGATTTTAATTCAGATTTTTTCAACTTTCACTCAGTTTGTTTTCTAAACTTTGATTAAGAACCTTGTTGTTTGTACACCCATAAAATATACGCAGCACAGGTTACCCTTAAATAATGAACTGACCGACTAATCAGACATGGATCTTTCCTAGTTCTGTTGCTTGAATGGATGTTTTCCTACGTAGGCTAGTAAAACATGCCCTTCAAAGCATCAGAACATGTGATCACATTCCAATTTTTTTGTATCTATCTTGTAAAGATAGTAATATATCATATGTTGAACACTATGTTGGAAAGATTTTAATTCAGATTTTTTCAACTTTCACTCAGTTTGTTTTCTTAACTTTGATTAAGAACCTTGAGTTTTGTACACCCATAAATTATACGCAGCACAGGTTACCCTTAAATAATGAACTGACCGACTAATCAGACATGGATCTTTCCTAGTTCTGTTGCTTGAATGGATGTTTTCCTACGTAGGCTAGTAAAACATGCCCTTCAAAGCATCAGAACATGTGATCACATTCCAATATTTTTGTATCTATCTTGTAAAGATAGTAATATATCATATGTTGAACACTATGTTGGAAAGATTTTAATTCAGATTTTTTCAACTTTCACTCAGTTTGTTTTCTAAACTTTGATTAAGAACCTTGAGTTTTGTACACCCATAAATTATACGCAGCACAGGTTACCCTTAAATAATGAACTGACCGACTAATCAGACATGGATCTTTCCTAGTTCTGTTGCTTGAATGGATGTTTTCCTACGTAGGCTAGTAAAACATGCCCTTCAAAGCATCAGAACATGTGATCACATTCCAATTTTTTTGTATCTATCTTGTAAAGATAGTAATATATCATATGTTGAACACTATGTTGGAAAAATTTTAATTCAGATTTTCGAACTTTTATTCAGTTTGTTTTTCAAACTTTGATTAAGAACTTTGATTTTCGTACTCCCATAAATTATACGCAGCACAGGTTACCCTTAATTAATGAACTGACCGACTAATCAGACATGGATCTTTCCAAGTTCTGTTGCTTGAACGGATGTTTTCCTACGTAGGCTAGTAAAACATGCCCTTCAAAGCATCAGAACATGTGATCACATTCCAATTTTTTTGTATCTATCTTGTAAAGATAGTAATATATCATATGTTGAACACTATGTTGGAAAGATTTTAATTCAGATTTTTTCAACTTTCACTCAGTTTGTTTTCTAAACTTTGATTAAGAACCTTGTTGTTTGTACACCCATAAAATATACGCAGCACAGGTTACCCTTAAATAATGAACTGACCGACTAATCAGACATGGATCTTTCCTAGTTCTGTTGCTTGAATGGATGTTTTCCTACGTAGGCTAGTAAAACATGCCCTTCAAAGCATCAGAACATGTGATCACATTCCAATTTTTTTGTATCTATCTTGTAAAGATAGTAATATATCATATGTTGAACACTATGTTGGAAAGATTTTAATTCAGATTTTCGAACTTTTATTCAGTTTGTTTTTCAAACTTTGATTAAGAACTTTGATTTTTGTACACCCATAAATTATACGCAGCACAGGTTACCCTTAATTAATGAACTGACCGACTTATCAGACATGGATCTTTCCAAGTTCTGTTGCTTGAACGGATGTTTTCCTACGAAGGCTAGTAAAACATGCCCTTCAAAGCATCAGAACATGTGATCACATTCCAATATTTTTGTAACTATCTTGTAAAGATAGTAATATATCATATGTTGAACACTATGTTGGAAAGATTTTAATTCAGATTTTTTCAACTTTCACTCAGTTTGTTTTCTTAACTTTGATTAAGAACCTTGAGTTTTGTACACCCATAAATTATACGCAGCACAGGTTACCCTTAAATAATGAACTGACCGACTAATCAGACATGGATCTTTCCAAGTTCTGTTGCTTGAACGGATGTTTTCCTACGTAGGCTAGTAAAACATGCCCTTCAAAGCATCAGAACATGTGATCACATTCCAATTTTTTTGTATCTATCTTGTAAAGATAGTAATATATCATATGTTGAACACTATGTTGGAAAAATTTTAATTCAGATTTTCGAACTTTTATTCAGTTTGTTTTTCAAACTTTGATTAAGAACTTTGATTTTCGTACTCCCATAAATTATACGCAGCACAGGTTACCCTTAATTAATGAACTGACCGACTAATCAGACATGGATCTTTCCAAGTTCTGTTGCTTGAACGGATGTTTTCCTACGCAGGCTAGTAAAACATGCCCTTCAAAGCATCAGAACATGTGACCACATTCCAATTTTTTTGTATCTATCTTGTAAAGATAGTAATAAACTTTGATTTTTGTACACCCATAAATTATACGCAGCACAGGTTACCCTTAAATAATGATTTGACCGACTAATCAGACATGGATCTTTCCAAGTTCTGTTGCTTGAACGGATGTTTTCCTACGTAGGCTAGTAAAACATGCCCTTCAAAGCATCAGAACATGTGATCAGATTCCAATTTTTTTGTATCTATCTTGTAAAGATAGTAATATATCATATGTTGAACACTATGTTGGAAAGATTTTAATTCAGATTTTTTCAACTTTCACTCAGTTTGTTTTCTAAACTTTGATTAAGAACCTTGTTGTTTGCACACCCATAAAATATACGCAGCGCAGGTTACCCTTAAATAATGAACTGACCGTCTAATCAGACATGGATCTTCCCAAGTTCTGTTGCTTGAATGGATGTTTTCCTACGTAGGCTAGTAAAACATGCCCTTCAAAGCATCAGAACATGTGACCACATTCCAATTTTTTTGTATCTATCTTGTAAAGATAGTAATATATCATATGTTGAACACTATGTTGGAAAGATTTTAATTCAGATTTTTTCAACTTTCACTCAGTTTGTTTTCTAAACTTTGATTAAGAACTTTGATTTTTGTACACCCATAAATTATACGCAGCACAGGTTACCCTTAATTAATGAACTGACCGACTTATCAGACATGGATCTTTCCAAGTTCTGTTGCTTGAACGGATGTTTTCCTACGAAGGCTAGTAAAACATGCCCTTCAAAGCATCAGAACATGTGATCACATTCCAATATTTTTGTAACTATCTTGTAAAGATAGTAATATATCATATGTTGAACACTATGTTGGAAAGATTTTAATTCAGATTTTTTCAACTTTCACTCAGTTTGTTTTCTTAACTTTGATTAAGAACCTTGAGTTTTGTACACCCATAAATTATACGCAGCACAGGTTACCCTTAAATAATGAACTGACCGACTAATCAGACATGGATCTTTCCAAGTTCTGTTGCTTGAACGGATGTTTTCCTACGTAGGCTAGTAAAACATGCCCTTCAAAGCATCAGAACATGTGATCACATTCCAATTTTTTTGTATCTATCTTGTAAAGATAGTAATATATCATATGTTGAACACTATGTTGGAAAAATTTTAATTCAGATTTTCGAACTTTTATTCAGTTTGTTTTTCAAACTTTGATTAAGAACTTTGATTTTCGTACTCCCATAAATTATACGCAGCACAGGTTACCCTTAATTAATGAACTGACCGACTAATCAGACATGGATCTTTCCAAGTTCTGTTGCTTGAACGGATGTTTTCCTACGTAGGCTAGTAAAACATGCCCTTCAAAGCATCAGAACATGTGACCACATTCCAATTTTTTTGTATCTATCTTGTAAAGATAGTAATAAACTTTGATTTTTGTACACCCATAAATTATACGCAGCACAGGTTACCCTTAAATAATGATTTGACCGACTAATCAGACATGGATCTTTCCAAGTTCTGTTGCTTGAACGGATGTTTTCCTACGTAGGCTAGTAAAACATGCCCTTCAAAGCATCAGAACATGTGATCACATTCCAATTTTTTTGTATCTATCTTGTAAAGATAGTAATATATCATATGTTGAACACTATGTTGGAAAGATTTTAATTCAGATTTTTTCAACTTTCACTCAGTTTGTTTTCTAAACTTTGATTAAGAACCTTGTTGTTTGCACACCCATAAAATATACGCAGCGCAGGTTACCCTTAAATAATGAACTGACCGTCTAATCAGACATGGATCTTCCCAAGTTCTGTTGCTTGAATGGATGTTTTCCTACGTAGGCTAGTAAAACATGCCCTTCAAAGCATCAGAACATGTGACCACATTCCAATTTTTTTGTATCTATCTTGTAAAGATAGTAATATATCATATGTTGATCACTATGTTGGAAAGATTTTAATTCGGTTTTTTTTCAACTTTCACTCAGTTTGTTTTCTAAACTTTGATTAAGAACCTTGAGTTTTGTACACCCATAAATTATACGCAGCACAGGTTACCCTTAAATAATGAACTGACCGACTAATCAGACATGGATCTTTCCTAGTTCTGTTGCTTGAACGGATGTTTTCCTACGTAGGCTAGTAAAACATGCCCTTCAAAGCATCAGAACATGTGATCACATTCCAATACTTTTGTATCTATCTTGTAAAGATAGTAATATATCATATGTTGAACACTATGTTGGAAAGATTTTAAATCAGATTTTTTCAACTTTCACTCAGTTTGTTTTCTTAACTTTGATTAAGAACCTTGTTGTTCGTACACCCATAAAATATACGCAGCACAGGTTACCCTTAAATAATGAACTGACCGACTAATCAGACATGGATCTTTCCAAGTTCTGTTGCTTGAACGGATGTTTTCCTACGTAGGCTAGTAAAACATGCCCTTCAAAGCATCAGAACATGTGATCAAATTCCAATTTTTTTGTATCTATCTTGTAAAGATAGTAATATATCATATGTTGAACACTATGTTGGAAAGATTTTCATTCAGATTTTTTAATTTTTATTCAGTTTGTTTTTTAAACTTTGATTAAGAACTTTGATTTTTGTTTACCCATAAATTATACGCAGCACAGGTTACCCTTAAATAATGAACTGACCGACTAATCAGACATGGATCTTTCCAAGTTCTGTTGCTTGAACGGATGTTTTCCTACGTAGGCTAGTAAAACATGCCCTTCAAAGCATCAGAACATGTGATCACATTCCAATTTTTTTGTATCTATCTTGTAAAGATAGTAATATATCATATGTTGAACACTTTGTTGGAAAGATTTTAATTCAGATTTTTTCAACTTTCACTCAGTTTGTTTTCTAAACTTTGATTAAGAACCTTGTTGTTTGTACACCCATAAAATATACGCAGCACAGGTTACCCTTA
Source organism: Auanema rhodensis (assembly GCA_964057225.1). NCBI lineage: Eukaryota > Metazoa > Nematoda > Chromadorea > Rhabditida > Rhabditidae > Auanema > Auanema rhodense. Next base: position 3,046,701 of record OZ059895.1, read on the forward strand.
AATAATGAACTGACCGACTAATCAGACATGGATCTTTCCTAGTTCTGTTGCTTGAATGGATGTTTTCCTACGTAGGCTAGTAAAACATGCCCTTCAAAGCATCAGAACATGTGATCACATTCCAATTTTTTTGTATCTATCTTGTAAAGATAGTAATATATCATATGTTGAACACTATGTTGGAAAGATTTTAATTCAGATTTTTTCAACTTTCACTCAGTTTGTTTTCTTAACTTTGATTAAGAACCTTGAGTTTTGTACACCCATAAATTATACGCAGCACAGGTTACCCTTAAATAATGAACTGACCGACTAATCAGACATGGATCTTTCCTAGTTCTGTTGCTTGAATGGATGTTTTCCTACGTAGGCTAGTAAAACATGCCCTTCAAAGCATCAGAACATGTGATCACATTCCAATATTTTTGTATCTATCTTGTAAAGATAGTAATATATCATATGTTGAACACTATGTTGGAAAGATTTTAATTCAGATTTTTTCAACTTTCACTCAGTTTGTTTTCTAAACTTTGATTAAGAACCTTGAGTTTTGTACACCCATAAATTATACGCAGCACAGGTTACCCTTAAATAATGAACTGACCGACTAATCAGACATGGATCTTTCCTAGTTCTGTTGCTTGAATGGATGTTTTCCTACGTAGGCTAGTAAAACATGCCCTTCAAAGCATCAGAACATGTGATCACATTCCAATTTTTTTGTATCTATCTTGTAAAGATAGTAATATATCATATGTTGAACACTATGTTGGAAAAATTTTAATTCAGATTTTCGAACTTTTATTCAGTTTGTTTTTCAAACTTTGATTAAGAACTTTGATTTTCGTACTCCCATAAATTATACGCAGCACAGGTTACCCTTAATTAATGAACTGACCGACTAATCAGACATGGATCTTTCCAAGTTCTGTTGCTTGAACGGATGTTTTCCTACGTAGGCTAGTAAAACATGCCCTTCAAAGCATCAGAACATGTGATCACATTCCAATTTTTTTGTATCTATCTTGTAAAGATAGTAATATATCATATGTTGAACACTATGTTGGAAAGATTTTAATTCAGATTTTTTCAACTTTCACTCAGTTTGTTTTCTAAACTTTGATTAAGAACCTTGTTGTTTGTACACCCATAAAATATACGCAGCACAGGTTACCCTTAAATAATGAACTGACCGACTAATCAGACATGGATCTTTCCTAGTTCTGTTGCTTGAATGGATGTTTTCCTACGTAGGCTAGTAAAACATGCCCTTCAAAGCATCAGAACATGTGATCACATTCCAATTTTTTTGTATCTATCTTGTAAAGATAGTAATATATCATATGTTGAACACTATGTTGGAAAGATTTTAATTCAGATTTTCGAACTTTTATTCAGTTTGTTTTTCAAACTTTGATTAAGAACTTTGATTTTTGTACACCCATAAATTATACGCAGCACAGGTTACCCTTAATTAATGAACTGACCGACTTATCAGACATGGATCTTTCCAAGTTCTGTTGCTTGAACGGATGTTTTCCTACGAAGGCTAGTAAAACATGCCCTTCAAAGCATCAGAACATGTGATCACATTCCAATATTTTTGTAACTATCTTGTAAAGATAGTAATATATCATATGTTGAACACTATGTTGGAAAGATTTTAATTCAGATTTTTTCAACTTTCACTCAGTTTGTTTTCTTAACTTTGATTAAGAACCTTGAGTTTTGTACACCCATAAATTATACGCAGCACAGGTTACCCTTAAATAATGAACTGACCGACTAATCAGACATGGATCTTTCCAAGTTCTGTTGCTTGAACGGATGTTTTCCTACGTAGGCTAGTAAAACATGCCCTTCAAAGCATCAGAACATGTGATCACATTCCAATTTTTTTGTATCTATCTTGTAAAGATAGTAATATATCATATGTTGAACACTATGTTGGAAAAATTTTAATTCAGATTTTCGAACTTTTATTCAGTTTGTTTTTCAAACTTTGATTAAGAACTTTGATTTTCGTACTCCCATAAATTATACGCAGCACAGGTTACCCTTAAATAATGAACTGACCGACTAATCAGACATGGATCTTCCCAAGTTCTGTTGCTTGAATGGATGTTTTCCTTCGTAGGCTAGTAAAACATGCCCTTCAAAGCATCAGAACATGTGACCACATTCCAATTTTTTTGTATCTATCTTGTAAAGATAGTAATATATCATATGTTGAACACTATGTTGGAAAGATTTTAATTCAGATTTTCTAACTTTTATTCAGTTTGTTTTTTAAACTTTGATTAAGAACCTTGTTGTTTGTACACCCATAAAATATACGCAGCACAGGTTACCCTTAAATAATGAACTGACCGACTAATCAGACATGGATCTTCCCAAGTTCTGTTGCTTGAATGGATGTTTTCCTTCGTAGGCTAGTAAAACATGCCCTTCAAAGCATCAGAACATGTGATCACATTCCAATTTTTTTGTATCTATCTTGTAAAGATAGTAATATATCATATGTTGAACACTATGTTGGAAAGATTTTAATTCAGATTTTCTAACTTTTATTCAGTTTGTTTTTTAAACTTTGATTAAGAACTTTGATTTTCGTACACCCATAAATTATACGCAGCACAGGTTACCCTTAATTAATGAACTGACCGACTAATCAGACATGGATCTTTCCAAGTACTGTTGCTTGAACGGATGTTTTCCTACGTAGGCTAGTAAAACATGCCCTTCAAAGCATCAGAACATGTGACCACATTCCAATTTTTTTGTATCTATCTTGTAAAGATAGTAATATATCATATGTTGAACACTATGTTGGAAAGATTTTAATTCAGATTTTTTCAACTTTCACTCAGTTTGTTTTCTAAACTTTGATTAAGAACCTTGAGTTTTGTACACCCATAAATTATACGCAGCACAGGTTACCCTTAAATAATAAACTGACCGTCTAATCAGACATGGATCTTCCCAAGTTCTGTTGCTTGAATGGATGTTTTCCTACGTAGGCTAGTAAAACATGCCCTTCAAAGCATCAGAACATGTGACCACATTCCAATTTTTTTGTATCTATCTTGTAAAGATAGTAATATATCATATGTTGAACACTATGTTGGAAAGATTTTAATTCAGATTTTTTCAACTTTCACTCAGTTTGTTTTCTAAACTTTGATTAAGAACTTTGATTTTTGTACACCCATAAATTATACGCAGCACAGGTTACCCTTAAATAATGAACTGACCGACTAATCAGACATGGATCTTCCCAAGTTCTGTTGCTTGAATGGATGTTTTCCTACGTAGGCTAGTAAAACATGCCCTTCAAAGCATCAGAACATGTGACCACATTCCAATTTTTTTGTATCTATCTTGTAAAGATAGTAATATATCATATGTTGAACACTATGTTGGAAAGATTTTAATTCAGATTTTCTAACTTTTATTCAGTTTGTTTTTTAAACTTTGATTGAGAACTTTGATTTTTGTACACCCATAAATTATACGCAGCACAGGTTACCCTTAAATAATGAACTGACCGACTAATCAGACATGGATCTTTCCTAGTTCTGTTGCTTGAATGGATGTTTTCCTACGTAGGCTAGTAAAACATGCCCTTCAAAGCATCAGAACATGTGATCACATTCCAATTTTTTTGTATCTATCTTGTAAAGATAGTAATATATCATATGTTGAACACTATGTTGGAAAGATTTTAATTCAGATTTTCTAACTTTTATTCAGTTTGTTTTTTAAACTTTGATTGAGAACTTTGATTTTTGTACACCCATAAATTATACGCAGCACAGGTTACCCTTAAATAATGAACTGACCGACTAATCAGACATGGATCTTTCCTAGTTCTGTTGCTTGAATGGATGTTTTCCTACGTAGGCTAGTAAAACATGCCCTTCAAAGCATCAGAACATGTGATCAAATTCCAATATTTTTGTATCTATCTTGTAAAGATAGTAATATATCATATGTTGAACACTATGTTGGAAAGATTTTAATTCAGATTTTCTAACTTTTATTCAGTTTGTTTTTTAAACTTTGATTAAGAACTTTGATTTTTGTACACCCATAAATTATACGCAGCACAGGTTACCCTTGAATAATGAACTGACCGACTAATCAGACATGGATCTTTCCTAGTTCTGTTGCTTGAATGGATGTTTTCCTACGTAGGCTAGTAAAACATGCCCTTCAAAGCATCAGAACATGTGATCACATTCCAATTTTTTTGTATCTATCTTGTAAAGATAGTAATAAACTTTGATTTTTGTACACCCATAAATTATACGCAGCACAGGTTACCCTTAAATAATGAACTGACCGACTAATCAGACATGGATCTTTCCAAGTTCTGTTGCTTGAACGGATGTTTTCCTACGTAGGCTAGTAAAACATTCCCTTCAAAGCATCAGAACATGTGATCACATTTCAATTTTTTTGTATCTATCTTGTAAAGATAGTAATATATCATATGTTGAACACTATGTTGGAAAGATTTTAATTCAGATTTTTTCAACTTTCACTCAGTTTGTTTTCTAAACTTTGATTAAGAACCTTGTTGTTTGTACACCCATAAAATATACGCAGCACAGGTTACCCTTAAATAATGAACTGACCGTCTAATCAGACATGGATCTTCCCAAGTTCTGTTGCTTGAATGGATGTTTTCCTACGTAGGCTAGTAAAACATGACCTTCAAAGCATCAGAACATGTGATCACATTCCAATATTTTTGTATCTATCTTGTAAAGATAGTAATATATCATATGTTGAACACTATGTTGGAAAGATTTTAATTCAGATTTTCTAACTTTTATTCAGTTTGTTTTTTAAACTTTGATTAAGAACTTTGATTTTTGTACACCCATAAATTATACGCAGCACAGGTTACCCTTGAATAATGAACTGACCGACTAATCAGACATGGATCTTTCCTAGTTCTGTTGCTTGAATGGATGTTTTCCTACGTAGGCTAGTAAAACATGCCCTTCAAAGCATCAGAACATGTGATCACATTCCAATTTTTTTGTATCTATCTTGTAAAGATAGTAATAAACTTTGATTTTTGTACACCCATAAATTATACGCAGCACAGGTTACCCTTAAATAATGAACTGACCGACTAATCAGACATGGATCTTTCCAAGTTCTGTTGCTTGAACGGATGTTTTCCTACGTAGGCTAGTAAAACATGCCCTTCAAAGCATCAGAACATGTGATCACATTTCAACTTTTTTGTATCTATCTTGTAAAGATAGTAATATATCATATGTTGAACACTATGTTGGAAAGATTTTAATTCAGATTTTTTCAACTTTCACTCAGTTTGTTTTCTAAACTTTGATTAAGAACCTTGTTGTTTGTACACCCATAAAATATACGCAGCACAGGTAACCCTTAAATAATGAACTGACCGTCTAATCAGACATGGATCTTCCCAAGTTCTGTTGCTTGAATGGATGTTTTCCTACGTAGGCTAGTAAAACATGCCCTTCAAAGCATCAGAACATGTGATCACATTCCAATTTTTTTGTATCTATCTTGTAAAGATAGTAATATATCATATGTTGAACACTATGTTGGAAAGATTTTAATTCGGTTTTTTTAATTTTTATTCAGTTTGTTTTTTAAACTTTGATTAAGAACTTTGATTTTTGTACACCCATAAATTATACGCAGCACAGGTTACCCTTAAATAATGAACTGACCGACTAATCAGACATGAATCTTTCCAAGTTCTGTTGCTTGAATGGATGTTTTCCTACGTAGGCTAGTAAAACATGCCCTTCAAAGCATCAGAACATGTGATCAAATTCCAATTTTTTTGTATCTATCTTGTAAAGATAGTAATATATCATATGTTGAACACTATGTTGGAAAGATTTTAATTCGGTTATTTTAATTTTTATTCAGTTTGTTTTTTAAACTTTGATTAAGAACTTTGATTTTTGTACACCCATAAATTATACGCAGCACAGGTTACCCTTAAATAATGAACTGACCGTCTAATCAGACATGGATCTTCCCAAGTTCTGTTGCTTGAATGGATGTTTTCCTACGTAGGCTAGTAAAACATGCCCTTCAAAGCATCAGAACATGTGATCAAATTCCAATTTTTTTGTATCTATCTCGTAAAGATAGTAATATATCATATGTTGAACACTATGTTGGAAAGATTTTCATTCAGATTTTTTAATTTTTATTCAGTTTGTTTTTTAAACTTTGATTAAGAACTTTGATTTTTGTACACCCATAAATTATACGCAGCACAGGTTACCCTTAAATAATAAACTGACCGACTAATCAGACATGGATCTTTCCAAGTTCTGTTGCTTGAACGGATGTTTTCCTACGTAGGCTAGTAAAACATGCCCTTCAAAGCATCAGAACATGTGATCACATTCCAATATTTTTGTATCTATCTTGTAAAGATAGTAATATATCATATGTTGAACACTATGTTGGAAAGATTTTAATTCAGATTTTCTAACTTTTATTCAGTTTGTTTTTTAAACTTTGATTAAGAACTTTGATTTTTGTACACCCATAAATTATACGCAGCACAGGTTACCCTTAAATAATGAACTGACCGACTAATCAGACATGGATCTTTCCAAGTTCTGTTGCTTGAACGGATGTTTTCCTACGTAGGCTAGTAAAACATGCCCTTCAAAGCATCAGAACATGTGATCACATTCCAATATTTTTGTATCTATCTTGTAAAGATAGTAATATATCATATGTTGAACACTATGTTGGAAAGATTTTCATTCAGATTTTTTAATTTTTATTCAGTTTGTTTTTTAAACTTTGATTAAGAACTTTGATTTTTGTACACCCATAAATTATACGCAGCACAGGTTACCCTTAAATAATGAACTGACCGACTAATCAGACATGGATCTTTCCAAGTTCTGTTGCTTGAACGGATGTTTTCCTACGTAGGCTAGTAAAACATGCCCTTCAAAGCATCAGAACATGTGATCACATTCCAATATTTTTGTATCTATCTTGTAAAGATAGTAATATATCATATGTTGAACAGTATGTTGGAAAGATTTTAATTCAGATTTTCTAACTTTTATTCAGTTTGTTTTTTAAACTTTGATTAAGAACTTTGATTTTTGTACACCCATAAATTATACGCAGCACAGGTTACCCTTAAATAATGAACTGACCAACTAATCAGACATGGATCTTTCCTAGTTCTGTTGCTTGAATGGATGTTTTCCTACGTAGGCTAGTAAAACATGCCCTTCAAAGCATCAGAACATGTGATCAAATTCCAATTTTTTTGTATCTATCTTGTAAAGATAGTAATATATCATATGTTGAACACTATGTTGGAAAGATTTTAATTCAGATTTTCGAACTTTTATTCAGTTTGTTTTTTAAACTTTGATTAAGAACTTTGATTTTTGTACACCCATAAATTATACGCAGCACAGGTTACCCTTAATTAATGAACTGACCGACTAATCAGACATGGATCTTTCCAAGTTCTGTTGCTTGAACGGATGTTTTCCTACGAAGGCTAGTAAAACATGCCCTTCAAAGCATCAGAACATGTGATCACATTCCAATATTTTTGTATCTATCTTGTAAAGATAGTAATAAACTTTGATTTTTGTACACCCATAAATTATACGCAGCACAGGTTACCCTTAAATAATGAACTGACCGACTAATCAGACATGGATCTCTCCAAGTTCTGTTGCTTGAACGGATGTTTTCCTACGTAGGCTAGTAAAACATGCCCTTCAAAGCATCAGAACATGTGATCACATTTCAATTTTTTTGTATCTATCTTGTAAAGATAGTAATATATCATATGTTGAACACTATGTTGGAAAGATTTTAATTCAGATTTTTTCAACTTTCACTCAGTTTGTTTTCTAAACTTTGATTAAGAACCTTGTTGTTTGTACACCCATAAAATATACGCAGCACAGGTTACCCTTAAATAATGAACTGACCGTCTAATCAGACATGGATCTTCCCAAGTTCTGTTGCTTGAATGGATGTTTTCCTACGTAGGCTAGTAAAACATGCCCTTCAAAGCATCAGAACATGTGATCACATTCCAATTTTTTTGTATCTATCTTGTAAAGATAGTAATATATCATATGTTGAACACTATGTTGGAAAGATTTTAATTCAGATTTTCTAACTTTTATTCAGTTTGTTTTTTAAACTTTGATTAAGAACTTTGATTTTTGTACACCCATAAATTATACGCAGCACAGGTTACCCTTAAATAATAAACTGACCGACTAATCAGACATGGATCTTTCCAAGTTCTGTTGCTTGAACGGATGTTTTCCTACGTAGGCTAGTAAAACATGCCCTTCAAAGCATCAGAACATGTGACCACATTCCAATTTTTTTGTATCTATCTTGTAAAGATAGTAATATATCATATGTTGAACACTATGTTGGATAGATTTTAATTCAGATTTTTTCAACTTTCACTCAGTTTGTTTTCTAAACTTTGATTAAGAACTTTGATTTTTGTACACCCATAAATTATACGCAGCACAGGTTACCCTTAAATAATGAACTGACCGACTAATCAGACATGGATCTTTCCTAGTTCTGTTGCTTGAATGGATGTTTTCCTACGTAGGCTAGTAAAACATGACCTTCAAAGCATCAGAACATGTGATCACATTCCAATATTTTTGTATCTATCTTGTAAAGATAGTAATATATCATATGTTGAACACTATGTTGGAAAGATTTTAATTCAGATTTTCTAACTTTTATTCAGTTTGTTTTTTAAACTTTGATTAAGAACTTTGATTTTTGTACACCCATAAATTATACGCAGCACAGGTTACCCTTAAATAATGAACTGACCGACTAATCAGACATGGATCTTTCCAAGTTCTGTTGCTTGAACGGATGTTTTCCTACGTAGGCTAGTAAAACATGCCCTTCAAAGCATCAGAACATGTGATCACATTTCAATTTTTTTGTATCTATCTTGTAAAGATAGTAATATATCATATGTTGAACACTATGTTGGAAAGATTTTAATTCAGATTTTTTCAACTTTCACTCAGTTTGTTTTCTAAACTTTGATTAAGAACCTTGTTGTTTGTACACCCATAAAATATACGCAGCACAGGTTACCCTTAAATAATGAACTGACCGTCTAATCAGACATGGATCTTCCCAAGTTCTGTTGCTTGAATGGATGTTTTCCTACGTAGGCTAGTAAAACATGCCCTTCAAAGCATCAGAACATGTGATCACATTCCAATTTTTTTGTATCTATCTTGTAAAGATAGTAATATATCATATGTTGAACACTATGTTGGAAAGATTTTCATTCAGATTTTTTAATTTTTATTCAGTTTGTTTTTTAAACTTTGATTAAGAACTTTGATTTTTGTACACCCATAAATTATACGCAGCACAGGTTACCCTTAAATAATGAACTGACCGACTAATCAGACATGGATCTTTCCAAGTTCTGTTGCTTGAACGGATGTTTTCCTACGTAGGCTAGTAAAACATGCCCTTCAAAGCATCAGAACATGTGATCACATTCCAATATTTTTGTATCTATCTTGTAAAGATAGTAATATATCATATGTTGAACAGTATGTTGGAAAGATTTTAATTCAGATTTTCTAACTTTTATTCAGTTTGTTTTTTAAACTTTGATTAAGAACTTTGATTTTTGTACACCCATAAATTATACGCAGCACAGGTTACCCTTAATTAATGAACTGACCGACTAATCAGACATGGATCTTTCCAAGTTCTGTTGCTTGAACGGATGTTTTCCTACGAAGGCTAGTAAAACATGCCCTTCAAAGCATCAGAACATGTGATCACATTCCAATATTTTTGTATCTATCTTGTAAAGATAGTAATAAACTTTGATTTTTGTACACCCATAAATTATACGCAGCACAGGTTACCCTTAAATAATGAACTGACCGACTAATCAGACATGGATCTCTCCAAGTTCTGTTGCTTGAACGGATGTTTTCCTACGTAGGCTAGTAAAACATGCCCTTCAAAGCATCAGAACATGTGATCACATTTCAATTTTTTTGTATCTATCTTGTAAAGATAGTAATATATCATATGTTGAACACTATGTTGGAAAGATTTTAATTCAGATTTTTTCAACTTTCACTCAGTTTGTTTTCTAAACTTTGATTAAGAACCTTGTTGTTTGTACACCCATAAAATATACGCAGCACAGGTTACCCTTAAATAATGAACTGACCGTCTAATCAGACATGGATCTTCCCAAGTTCTGTTGCTTGAATGGATGTTTTCCTACGTAGGCTAGTAAAACATGCCCTTCAAAGCATCAGAACATGTGATCACATTCCAATTTTTTTGTATCTATCTTGTAAAGATAGTAATATATCATATGTTGAACACTATGTTGGAAAGATTTTAATTCAGATTTTCTAACTTTTATTCAGTTTGTTTTTTAAACTTTGATTAAGAACTTTGATTTTTGTACACCCATAAATTATACGCAGCACAGGTTACCCTTAAATAATAAACTGACCGACTAATCAGACATGGATCTTTCCAAGTTCTGTTGCTTGAACGGATGTTTTCCTACGTAGGCTAGTAAAACATGCCCTTCAAAGCATCAGAACATGTGACCACATTCCAATTTTTTTGTATCTATCTTGTAAAGATAGTAATATATCATATGTTGAACACTATGTTGGATAGATTTTAATTCAGATTTTTTCAACTTTCACTCAGTTTGTTTTCTAAACTTTGATTAAGAACTTTGATTTTTGTACACCCATAAATTATACGCAGCACAGGTTACCCTTAAATAATGAACTGACCGACTAATCAGACATGGATCTTTCCTAGTTCTGTTGCTTGAATGGATGTTTTCCTACGTAGGCTAGTAAAACATGACCTTCAAAGCATCAGAACATGTGATCACATTCCAATATTTTTGTATCTATCTTGTAAAGATAGTAATATATCATATGTTGAACACTATGTTGGAAAGATTTTAATTCAGATTTTCTAACTTTTATTCAGTTTGTTTTTTAAACTTTGATTAAGAACTTTGATTTTTGTACACCCATAAATTATACGCAGCACAGGTTACCCTTAAATAATGAACTGACCGACTAATCAGACATGGATCTTTCCAAGTTCTGTTGCTTGAACGGATGTTTTCCTACGTAGGCTAGTAAAACATGCCCTTCAAAGCATCAGAACATGTGATCACATTTCAATTTTTTTGTATCTATCTTGTAAAGATAGTAATATATCATATGTTGAACACTATGTTGGAAAGATTTTAATTCAGATTTTTTCAACTTTCACTCAGTTTGTTTTCTAAACTTTGATTAAGAACCTTGTTGTTTGTACACCCATAAAATATACGCAGCACAGGTTACCCTTAAATAATGAACTGACCGTCTAATCAGACATGGATCTTCCCAAGTTCTGTTGCTTGAATGGATGTTTTCCTACGTAGGCTAGTAAAACATGCCCTTCAAAGCATCAGAACATGTGATCACATTCCAATTTTTTTGTATCTATCTTGTAAAGATAGTAATATATCATATGTTGAACACTATGTTGGAAAGATTTTCATTCAGATTTTTTAATTTTTATTCAGTTTGTTTTTTAAACTTTGATTAAGAACTTTGATTTTTGTACACCCATAAATTATACGCAGCACAGGTTACCCTTAAATAATGAACTGACCGACTAATCAGACATGGATCTTTCCAAGTTCTGTTGCTTGAACGGATGTTTTCCTACGTAGGCTAGTAAAACATGCCCTTCAAAGCATCAGAACATGTGATCACATTCCAATATTTTTGTATCTATCTTGTAAAGATAGTAATATATCATATGTTGAACAGTATGTTGGAAAGATTTTAATTCAGATTTTCTAACTTTTATTCAGTTTGTTTTTTAAACTTTGATTAAGAACTTTGATTTTTGTACACCCATAAATTATACGCAGCACAGGTTACCCTTAAATAATGAACTGACCAACTAATCAGACATGGATCTTTCCTAGTTCTGTTGCTTGAATGGATGTTTTCCTACGTAGGCTAGTAAAACATGCCCTTCAAAGCATCAGAACATGTGATCAAATTCCAATTTTTTTGTATCTATCTTGTAAAGATAGTAATATATGATATGTTGAACACTATGTTGGAAAGATTTTAATTCAGATTTTCGAACTTTTATTCAGTTTGTTTTTTAAACTTTGATTAAGAACTTTGATTTTTGTACACCCATAAATTATACGCAGCACAGGTTACCCTTAATTAATGAACTGACCGACTAATCAGACATGGATCTTTCCAAGTTCTGTTGCTTGAACGGATGTTTTCCTACGAAGGCTAGTAAAACATGCCCTTCAAAGCATCAGAACATGTGATCACATTCCAATATTTTTGTATCTATCTTGTAAAGATAGTAATAAACTTTGATTTTTGTACACCCATAAATTATACGCAGCACAGGTTACCCTTAAATAATGAACTGACCGACTAATCAGACATGGATCTCTCCAAGTTCTGTTGCTTGAACGGATGTTTTCCTACGTAGGCTAGTAAAACATGCCCTTCAAAGCATCAGAACATGTGATCACATTTCAATTTTTTTGTATCTATCTTGTAAAGATAGTAATATATCATATGTTGAACACTATGTTGGAAAGATTTTAATTCAGATTTTTTCAACTTTCACTCAGTTTGTTTTCTAAACTTTGATTAAGAACCTTGTTGTTTGTACACCCATAAAATATACGCAGCACAGGTTACCCTTAAATAATGAACTGACCGTCTAATCAGGCATGGATCTTCCCAAGTTCTGTTGCTTGAATGGATGTTTTCCTACGTAGGCTAGTAAAACATGCCCTTCAAAGCATCAGAACATGTGATCACATTCCAATTTTTTTGTATCTATCTTGTAAAGATAGTAATATATCATATGTTGAACACTATGTTGGAAAGATTTTAATTCAGATTTTCTAACTTTTATTCAGTTTGTTTTTTAAACTTTGATTAAGAACTTTGATTTTTGTACACCCATAAATTATACGCAGCACAGGTTACCCTTAAATAATAAACTGACCGACTAATCAGACATGGATCTTTCCAAGTTCTGTTGCTTGAACGGATGTTTTCCTACGTAGGCTAGTAAAACATGCCCTTCAAAGCATCAGAACATGTGACCACATTCCAATTTTTTTGTATCTATCTTGTAAAGATAGTAATATATCATATGTTGAACACTATGTTGGATAGATTTTAATTCAGATTTTTTCAACTTTCACTCAGTTTGTTTTCTAAACTTTGATTAAGAACTTTGATTTTTGTACACCCATAAATTATACGCAGCACAGGTTACCCTTAAATAATGAACTGACCGACTAATCAGACATGGATCTTTCCTAGTTCTGTTGCTTGAATGGATGTTTTCCTACGTAGGCTAGTAAAACATGACCTTCAAAGCATCAGAACATGTGATCACATTCCAATATTTTTGTATCTATCTTGTAAAGATAGTAATATATCATATGTTGAACACTATGTTGGAAAGATTTTAATTCGGTTTTTTTAATTTTTATTCAGTTTGTTTTTTAAACTTTGATTAAGAACTTTGATTTTTGTACACCCATAAATTATACGCAGCACAGGTTACCCTTAAATAATGAACTGACCGACTAATCAGACATGAATCTTTCCAAGTTCTGTTGCTTGAATGGATGTTTTCCTACGTAGGCTAGTAAAACATGCCCTTCAAAGCATCAGAACATGTGATCAAATTCCAATTTTTTTGTATCTATCTTGTAAAGATAGTAATATATCATATGTTGAACACTATGTTGGAAAGATTTTAATTCGGTTTTTTTAATTTTTATTCAGTTTGTTTTTTAAACTTTGATTAAGAACTTTGATTTTTGTACACCCATAAATTATACGCAGCACAGGTTACCCTTAAATAATGAACTGACCGTCTAATCAGACATGGATCTTCCCAAGTTCTGTTGCTTGAATGGATGTTTTCCTACGTAGGCTAGTAAAACATGCCCTTCAAAGCATCAGAACATGTGATCAAATTCCAATTTTTTTGTATCTATCTCGTAAAGATAGTAATATATCATATGTTGAACACTATGTTGGAAAGATTTTCATTCAGATTTTTTAATTTTTATTCAGTTTGTTTTTTAAACTTTGATTAAGAACTTTGATTTTTGTACACCCATAAATTATACGCAGCACAGGTTACCCTTAAATAATAAACTGACCGACTAATCAGACATGGATCTTTCCAAGTTCTGTTGCTTGAACGGATGTTTTCCTACGTAGGCTAGTAAAACATGCCCTTCAAAGCATCAGAACATGTGATCACATTCCAATATTTTTGTATCTATCTTGTAAAGATAGTAATATATCATATGTTGAACACTATGTTGGAAAGATTTTAATTCAGATTTTCTAACTTTTATTCAGTTTGTTTTTTAAACTTTGATTAAGAACTTTGATTTTTGTACACCCATAAATTATACGCAGCACAGGTTACCCTTAAATAATCAACTGACCGACTAATCAGACATGGATCTTTCCTAGTTCTGTTGCTTGAATGGATGTTTTCCTACGTAGGCTAGTAAAACATGCCCTTCAAAGCATCAGAACATGTGATCAAATTCCAATTTTTTTGTATCTATCTTGTAAAGATAGTAATATATCATATGTTGAACACTATGTTGGAAAGATTTTCATTCAGATTTTTTAATTTTTATTCAGTTTGTTTTTTAAACTTTGATTAAGAACTTTGATTTTTGTACACCCATAAATTATACGCAGCACAGGTTACCCTTAAATAATGAACTGACCGACTAATCAGACATGGATCTTTCCAAGTTCTGTTGCTTGAACGGATGTTTTCCTACGTAGGCTAGTAAAACATGCCCTTCAAAGCATCAGAACATGTGATCACATTCTAATATTTTTGTATCTATCTTGTAAAGATAGTAATATATCATATGTTGAACAGTATGTTGGAAAGATTTTAATTCAGATTTTCTAACTTTTATTCAGTTTGTTTTTTAAACTTTGATTAAGAACTTTGATTTTTGTACACCCATAAATTATACGCAGCACAGGTTACCCTTAAATAATGAACTGACCAACTAATCAGACATGGATCTTTCCTAGTTCTGTTGCTTGAATGGATGTTTTCCTACGTAGGCTAGTAAAACATGCCCTTCAAAGCATCAGAACATGTGATCAAATTCCAATTTTTTTGTATCTATCTTGTAAAGATAGTAATATATCATATGTTGAACACTATGTTGGAAAGATTTTAATTCAGATTTTCGAACTTTTATTCAGTTTGTTTTTTAAACTTTGATTAAGAACTTTGATTTTTGTACACCCATAAATTATACGCAGCACAGGTTACCCTTAATTAATGAACTGACCGACTAATCAGACATGGATCTTTCCAAGTTCTGTTGCTTGAACGGATGTTTTCCTACGAAGGCTAGTAAAACATGCCCTTCAAAGCATCAGAACATGTGATCACATTCCAATATTTTTGTATCTATCTTGTAAAGATAGTAATAAACTTTGATTTTTGTACACCCATAAATTATACGCAGCACAGGTTACCCTTAAATAATGAACTGACCGACTAATCAGACATGGATCTCTCCAAGTTCTGTTGCTTGAACGGATGTTTTCCTACGTAGGCTAGTAAAACATGCCCTTCAAAGCATCAGAACATGTGATCACATTTCAATTTTTTTGTATCTATCTTGTAAAGATAGTAATATATCATATGTTGAACACTATGTTGGAAAGATTTTAATTCAGATTTTTTCAGCTTTCACTCAGTTTGTTTTCTAAACTTTGATTAAGAACCTCGTTGTTTGTACACCCATAAAATATACGCAGCACAGGTTACCCTTAAATAATGAACTGACCGTCTAATCAGACATGGATCTTCCCAAGTTCTGTTGCTTGAATGGATGTTTTCTTACGTAGGCTAGTAAAACATGCCCTTCAAAGCATCAGAACATGTGATCACATTCCAATTTTTTTGTATCTATCTTGTAAAGATAGTAATATATCATATGTTGAACACTATGTTGGAAAGATTTTAATTCAGATTTTCTAACTTTTATTCAGTTTGTTTTTTAAACTTTGATTAAGAACTTTGATTTTTGTACACCCATAAATTATACGCAGCACAGGTTACCCTTAAATAATAAACTGACCGACTAATCAGACATGGATCTTTCCAAGTTCTGTTGCTTGAACGGATGTTTTCCTACGTAGGCTAGTAAAACATGCCCTTCAAAGCATCAGAACATGTGACCACATTCCAATTTTTTTGTTACTATCTTGTAAAGATAGTAATATATCATATGTTGAACACTATGTTGGATAGATTTTAATTCAGATTTTTTCAACTTTCACTCAGTTTGTTTTCTAAACTTTGATTAAGAACTTTGATTTTTGTACACCCATAAATTATACGCAGCACAGGTTACCCTTAAATAATGAACTGACCGACTAATCAGACATGGATCTTTCCTAGTTCTGTTGCTTGAATGGATGTTTTCCTACGTAGGCTAGTAAAACATGACCTTCAAAGCATCAGAACATGTGATCACATTCCAATATTTTTGTATCTATCTTGTAAAGATAGTAATATATCATATGTTGAACACTATGTTGGAAAGATTTTAATTCAGATTTTCTAACTTTTATTCAGTTTGTTTTTTAAACTTTGATTAAGAACTTTGATTTTTGTACACCCATAAATTATACGCAGCACAGGTTACCCTTGAATAATGAACTGACCGACTAATCAGACATGGATCTTTCCTAGTTCTGTTGCTTGAATGGATGTTTTCCTACGTAGGCTAGTAAAACATGCCCTTCAAAGCATCAGAACATGTGATCACATTCCAATTTTTTTGTATCTATCTTGTAAAGATAGTAATAAACTTTGATTTTTGTACACCCATAAATTATACGCAGCACAGGTTACCCTTAAATAATGAACTGACCGACTAATCAGACATGGATCTTTCCAAGTTCTGTTGCTTGAACGGATGTTTTCCTACGTAGGCTAGTAAAACATGCCCTTCAAAGCATCAGAACATGTGATCACATTTCAATTTTTTTGTATCTATCTTGTAAAGATAGTAATATATCATATGTTGAACACTATGTTGGAAAGATTTTAATTCAGATTTTTTCAACTTTCACTCAGTTTGTTTTCTAAACTTTGATTAAGAACCTTGTTGTTTGTACACCCATAAAATATACGCAGCACAGGTTACCCTTAAATAATGAACTGACCGTCTAATCAGACATGGATCTTCCCAAGTTCTGTTGCTTGAATGGATGTTTTCCTACGTAGGCTAGTAAAACATGCCTTTCAAAGCATCAGAACATGTGATCACATTCCAATTTTTTTGTATCTATCTTGTAAAGATAGTAATATATCATATGTTGAACACTATGTTGGAAAGATTTTAATTCGGTTTTTTTAATTTTTATTCAGTTTGTTTTTTAAACTTTGATTAAGAACTTTGATTTTTGTACACCCATAAATTATACGCAGCACAGGTTACCCTTAAATAATGAACTGACCGACTAATCAGACATGAATCTTTCCAAGTTCTGTTGCTTGAATGGATGTTTTCCTACGTAGGCTAGTAAAACATGCCCTTCAAAGCATCAGAACATGTGATCAAATTCCAATTTTTTTGTATCTATCTTGTAAAGATAGTAATATATCATATGTTGAACACTATGTTGGAAAGATTTTAATTCGGTTTTTTTAATTTTTATTCAGTTTGTTTTTTAAACTTTGATTAAGAACTTTGATTTTTGTACACCCATAAATTATACGCAGCACAGGTTACCCTTAAATAATAAACTGACCGACTAATCAGACATGGATCTTTCCAAGTTCTGTTGCTTGAACGGATGTTTTCCTACGTAGGCTAGTAAAACATGCCCTTCAAAGCATCAGAACATGTGATCACATTCCAATATTTTTGTATCTATCTTGTAAAGATAGTAATATATCATATGTTGAACACTATGTTGGAAAGATTTTAATTCAGATTTTCTAACTTTTATTCAGTTTGTTTTTTAAACTTTGATTAAGAACTTTGATTTTTGTACACCCATAAATTATACGCAGCACAGGTTACCCTTAAATAATGAACTGACCGTCTAATCAGACATGGATCTTCCCAAGTTCTGTTGCTTGAATGGATGTTTTCCTACGTAGGCTAGTAAAACATGCCCTTCAAAGCATCAGAACATGTGATCACATTCCAATTTTTTTGTATCTATCTTGTAAAGATAGTAATATATCATATGTTGAACACTATGTTGGAAAGATTTTAATTCGGTTTTTTTAATTTTTATTCAGTTTGTTTTTTAAACTTTGATTAAGAACTTTGATTTTTGTACACCCATAAATTATACGCAGCACAGGTTACCCTTAAATAATGAACTGACCGACTAATCAGACATGAATCTTTCCAAGTTCTGTTGCTTGAATGGATGTTTTCCTACGTAGGCTAGTAAAACATGCCCTTCAAAGCATCAGAACATGTGATCAAATTCCAATTTTTTTGTATCTATCTTGTAAAGATAGTAATATATCATATGTTGAACACTATGTTGGAAAGATTTTAATTCGGTTTTTTTAATTTTTATTCAGTTTGTTTTTTAAACTTTGATTAAGAACTTTGATTTTTGTACACCCATAAATTATACGCAGCACAGGTTACCCTTAAATAATAAACTGACCGACTAATCAGACATGGATCTTTCCAAGTTCTGTTGCTTGAACGGATGTTTTCCTACGTAGGCTAGTAAAACATGCCCTTCAAAGCATCAGAACATGTGATCACATTCCAATATTTTTGTATCTATCTTGTAAAGATAGTAATATATCATATGTTGAACACTATGTTGGAAAGATTTTAATTCAGATTTTCTAACTTTTATTCAGTTTGTTTTTTAAACTTTGATTAAGAACTTTGATTTTTGTACACCCATAAATTATACGCAGCACAGGTTACCCTTAAATAATGAACTGACCGTCTAATCAGACATGGATCTTCCCAAGTTCTGTTGCTTGAATGGATGTTTTCCTACGTAGGCTAGTAAAACATGCCCTTCAAAGCATCAGAACATGTGATCACATTCCAATTTTTTTGTATCTATCTTGTAAAGATAGTAATATATCATATGTTGAACACTATGTTGGAAAGATTTTAATTCAGATTTTTTCAACTTTCACTCAGTTTGTTTTCTAAACTTTGATTAAGAACCTTGTTGTTTGTACACCCATAAAATATACGCAGCACAGGTTACCCTTAAATAATGAACTGACCGTCTAATCAGACATGGATCTTCCCAAGTTCTGTTGCTTGAATGGATGTTTTCCTACGTAGGCTAGTAAAACATGCCCTTCAAAGCATCAGAACATGTGATCAAATTCCAATTTTTTTGTATCTATCTTGTAAAGATAGTAATATATCATATGTTGAACACTATGTTGGAAAGATTTTCATTCAGATTTTTTAATTTTTATTCAGTTTGTTTTTTAAACTTTGATTAAGAACTTTGATTTTTGTACACCCATAAATTATACGCAGCACAGGTTACCCTTAAATAATGAACTGACCGACTAATCAGACATGGATCTTTCCAAGTTCTGTTGCTTGAACGGATGTTTTCCTACGTAGGCTAGTAAAACATGCCCTTCAAAGCATCAGAACATGTGATCACATTCCAATATTTTTGTATCTATCTTGTAAAGATAGTAATATATCATATGTTGAACAGTATGTTGTAAAGATTTTAATTCAGATTTTCTAACTTTTATTCAGTTTGTTTTTTAAACTTTGATTAAGAACTTTGATTTTTGTACACCCATAAATTTTACGCAGCACAGGTTACCCTTAAATAATGAACTGACCAACTAATCAGACATGGATCTTTCCTAGTTCTGTTGCTTGAATGGATGTTTTCATACGTAGGCTAGTAAAACATGCCCTTCAAAGCATCAGAACATGTGATCAAATTCCAATTTTTTTGTATCTATCTTGTAAAGATAGTAATATATCATATGTTGAACACTATGTTGGAAAGATTTTAATTCAGATTTTCGAACTTTTATTCAGTTTGTTTTTTAAACTTTGATTAAGAACTTTGATTTTTGTACACCCATAAATTATACGCAGCACAGGTTACCCTAAATTAATGAACTGACCGACTAATCAGACATGGATCTTTCCAAGTTCTGTTGCTTGAACGGATGTTTTCCTACGTAGGCTAGTAAAACATGCCCTTCAAAGCATCAGAACATGTGATCAAATTCCAATTTTTTTGTATCTATCTTGTAAAGATAGTAATATATCATATGTTGAACACTATGTTGGAAAGATTTTAATTCAGATTTTTTCAGCTTTCACTCAGTTTGTTTTCTAAACTTTGATTAAGAACCTTGTTGTTTGTACACCCATAAAATATACGCAGCACAGGTTACCCTTAAATAATGAACTGACCGTCTAATCAGACATGGATCTTCCCAAGTTCTGTTGCTTGAATGGATGTTTTCTTACGTAGGCTAGTAAAACATGCCCTTCAAAGCATCAGAACATGTGATCACATTCCAATTTTTTTGTATCTATCTTGTAAAGATAGTAATATATCATATGTTGAACACTATGTTGGAAAGATTTTAATTCAGATTTTCTAACTTTTATTCAGTTTGTTTTCTAAACTTTGATTAAGAACTTTGATTTTTGTACACCCATAAATTATACGCAGCACAGGTTACCCTTAAATAATGAACTGACCGACTAATCAGACATGGATCTTTCCTAGTTCTGTTGCTTGAATGGATGTTTTCCTACGTAGGCTAGTAAAACATGACCTTCAAAGCATCAGAACATGTGATCACATTCCAATATTTTTGTATCTATCTTGTAAAGATAGTAATATATCATATGTTGAACACTATGTTGGAAAGATTTTAATTCAGATTTTCTAACTTTTATTCAGTTTGTTTTTTAAACTTTGATTAAGAACTTTGATTTTTGTACACCCATAAATTATACGCAGCACAGGTTACCCTTGAATAATGAACTGACCGACTAATCAGACATGGATCTTTCCTAGTTCTGTTGCTTGAATGGATGTTTTCCTACGTAGGCTAGTAAAACATGCCCTTCAAAGCATCAGAACATGTGATCACATTCCAATTTTTTTGTATCTATCTTGTAAAGATAGTAATAAACTTTGATTTTTGTACACCCATAAATTATACGCAGCACAGGTTACCCTTAAATAATGAACTGACCGACTAATCAGACATGGATCTTTCCAAGTTCTGTTGCTTGAACGGATGTTTTCCTACGTAGGCTAGTAAAACATGCCCTTCAAAGCATCAGAACATGTGATCACATTCCAATATTTTTGTATCTATCTTGTAAAGATAGTAATATATCATATGTTGAACACTATGTTGGAAAGATTTTAATTCAGATTTTCTAACTTTTATTCAGTTTGTTTTTTAAACTTTGATTAAGAACTTTGATTTTTGTACACCCATAAATTATACGCAGCACAGGTTACCCTTAAATAATGAACTGACCGTCTAATCAGACATGGATCTTCCCAAGTTCTGTTGCTTGAATGGATGTTTTCCTACGTAGGCTAGTAAAACATGCCCTTCAAAGCATCAGAACATGTGATCACATTCCAATTTTTTTGTATCTATCTTGTAAAGATAGTAATATATCATATGTTGAACACTATGTTGGAAAGATTTTAATTCAGATTTTTTCAACTTTCACTCAGTTTGTTTTCTAAACTTTGATTAAGAACCTTGTTGTTTGTACACCCATAAAATATACGCAGCACAGGTTACCCTTAAATAATGAACTGACCGTCTAATCAGACATGGATCTTCCCAAGTTCTGTTGCTTGAATGGATGTTTTCCTACGTAGGCTAGTAAAACATGCCCTTCAAAGCATCAGAACATGTGATCAAATTCCAATTTTTTTGTATCTATCTTGTAAAGATAGTAATATATCATATGTTGAACACTATGTTGGAAAGATTTTCATTCAGATTTTTTAATTTTTATTCAGTTTGTTTTTTAAACTTTGATTAAGAACTTTGATTTTTGTACACCCATAAATTATACGCAGCACAGGTTACCCTTAAATAATAAACTGACCGACTAATCAGACATGGATCTTTCCAAGTTCTGTTGCTTGAACGGATGTTTTCCTACG
The DNA here is from genome assembly GCA_964057225.1 of Auanema rhodensis. Lineage (NCBI taxonomy): Eukaryota > Metazoa > Nematoda > Chromadorea > Rhabditida > Rhabditidae > Auanema > Auanema rhodense. Next base: position 3,069,047 of record OZ059895.1, read on the forward strand.
TAGGCTAGTAAAACATGCCCTTCAAAGCATCAGAACATGTGATCACATTCCAATATTTTTGTATCTATCTTGTAAAGATAGTAATATATCATATGTTGAACAGTATGTTGTAAAGATTTTAATTCAGATTTTCTAACTTTTATTCAGTTTGTTTTTTAAACTTTGATTAAGAACTTTGATTTTTGTACACCCATAAATTTTACGCAGCACAGGTTACCCTTAAATAATGAACTGACCAACTAATCAGACATGGATCTTTCCTAGTTCTGTTGCTTGAATGGATGTTTTCATACGTAGGCTAGTAAAACATGCCCTTCAAAGCATCAGAACATGTGATCACATTCCAATTTTTTTGTATCTATCTTGTAAAGATAGTAATATATCATATGTTGAACACTATGTTGGAAAGATTTTAATTCAGATTTTCGAACTTTTATTCAGTTTGTTTTTTAAACTTTGATTAAGAACTTTGATTTTTGTACACCCATAAATTATACGCAGCACAGGTTACCCTAAATTAATGAACTGACCGACTAATCAGACATGGATCTTTCCAAGTTCTGTTGCTTGAACGGATGTTTTCCTACGTAGGCTAGTAAAACATGCCCTTCAAAGCATCAGAACATGTGATCAAATTCCAATTTTTTTGTATCTATCTTGTAAAGATAGTAATATATCATATGTTGAACACTATGTTGGAAAGATTTTCATTCAGATTTTTTAATTTTTATTCAGTTTGTTTTTTAAACTTTGATTAAGAACTTTGATTTTTGTACACCCATAAATTATACGCAGCACAGGTTACCCTTAAATAATGAACTGACCGACTAATCAGACATGGATCTTTCCAAGTTCTGTTGCTTGAACGGATGTTTTCCTACGTAGGCTAGTAAAACATGCCCTTCAAAGCATCAGAACATGTGATCACATTCCAATTTTTTTGTATCTATCTTGTAAAGATAGTAATATATCATATGTTGAACACTATGTTGGAAAGATTTTAATTCAGATTTTCTAACTTTTATTCAGTTTGTTTTCTAAACTTTGATTAAGAACTTTGATTTTTGTACACCCATAAATTATACGCAGCACAGGTTACCCTTAAATAATGAACTGACCGACTAATCAGACATGGATCTTTCCTAGTTCTGTTGCTTGAATGGATGTTTTCCTACGTAGGCTAGTAAAACATGACCTTCAAAGCATCAGAACATGTGATCACATTCCAATATTTTTGTATCTATCTTGTAAAGATAGTAATATATCATATGTTGAACACTATGTTGGAAAGATTTTAATTCAGATTTTCTAACTTTTATTCAGTTTGTTTTTTAAACTTTGATTAAGAACTTTGATTTTTGTACACCCATAAATTATACGCAGCACAGGTTACCCTTGAATAATGAACTGACCGACTAATCAGACATGGATCTTTCCTAGTTCTGTTGCTTGAATGGATGTTTTCCTACGTAGGCTAGTAAAACATGCCCTTCAAAGCATCAGAACATGTGATCACATTCCAATTTTTTTGTATCTATCTTGTAAAGATAGTAATAAACTTTGATTTTTGTACACCCATAAATTATACGCAGCACAGGTTACCCTTAAATAATGAACTGACCGACTAATCAGACATGGATCTTTCCAAGTTCTGTTGCTTGAACGGATGTTTTCCTACGTAGGCTAGTAAAACATGCCCTTCAAAGCATCAGAACATGTGATCACATTTCAATTTTTTTGTATCTATCTTGTAAAGATAGTAATATATCATATGTTGAACACTATGTTGGAAAGATTTTAATTCAGATTTTTTCAACTTTCACTCAGTTTGTTTTCTAAACTTTGATTAAGAACCTTGTTGTTTGTACACCCATAAAATATACGCAGCACAGGTTACCCTTAAATAATGAACTGACCGTCTAATCAGACATGGATCTTCCCAAGTTCTGTTGCTTGAATGGATGTTTTCCTACGTAGGCTAGTAAAACATGCCCTTCAAAGCATCAGAACATGTGATCACATTCCAATTTTTTTGTATCTATCTTGTAAAGATAGTAATATATCATATGTTGAACACTATGTTGGAAAGATTTTAATTCGGTTTTTTTAATTTTTATTCAGTTTGTTTTTTAAACTTTGATTAAGAACTTTGATTTTTGTACACCCATAAATTATACGCAGCACAGGTTACCCTTAAATAATGAACTGACCGACTAATCAGACATGAATCTTTCCAAGTTCTGTTGCTTGAATGGATGTTTTCCTACGTAGGCTAGTAAAGCATGCCCTTCAAAGCATCAGAACATGTGATCAAATTCCAATTTTTTTGTATCTATCTTGTAAAGATAGTAATATATCATATGTTGAACACTATGTTGGAAAGATTTTAATTCGGTTTTTTTAATTTTTATTCAGTTTGTTTTTTAAACTTTGATTAAGAACTTTGATTTTTGTACACCCATAAATTATACGCAGCACAGGTTACCCTTAAATAATAAACTGACCGACTAATCAGACATGGATCTTTCCAAGTTCTGTTGCTTGAACGGATGTTTTCCTACGTAGGCTAGTAAAACATGCCCTTCAAAGCATCAGAACATGTGATCACATTCCAATATTTTTGTATCTATCTTGTAAAGATAGTAATATATCATATGTTGAACACTATGTTGGAAAGATTTTAATTCAGATTTTCTAACTTTTATTCAGTTTGTTTTTTAAACTTTGATTAAGAACTTTGATTTTTGTACACCCATAAATTATACGCAGCACAGGTTACCCTTAAATAATGAACTGACCGTCTAATCAGACATGGATCTTCCCAAGTTCTGTTGCTTGAATGGATGTTTTCCTACGTAGGCTAGTAAAACATGCCCTTCAAAGCATCAGAACATGTGATCACATTCCAATTTTTTTGTATCTATCTTGTAAAGATAGTAATATATCATATGTTGAACACTATGTTGGAAAGATTTTAATTCAGATTTTTTCAACTTTCACTCAGTTTGTTTTCTAAACTTTGATTAAGAACCTTGTTGTTTGTACACCCATAAAATATACGCAGCACAGGTTACCCTTAAATAATGAACTGACCGTCTAATCAGACATGGATCTTCCCAAGTTCTGTTGCTTGAATGGATGTTTTCCTACGTAGGCTAGTAAAACATGCCCTTCAAAGCATCAGAACATGTGATCAAATTCCAATTTTTTTGTATCTATCTTGTAAAGATAGTAATATATCATATGTTGAACACTATGTTGGAAAGATTTTCATTCAGATTTTTTAATTTTTATTCAGTTTGTTTTTTAAACTTTGATTAAGAACTTTGATTTTTGTACACCCATAAATTATACGCAGCACAGGTTACCCTTAAATAATGAACTGACCGACTAATCAGACATGGATCTTTCCAAGTTCTGTTGCTTGAACGGATGTTTTCCTACGTAGGCTAGTAAAACACGTTCCGTTATGCTCTCGCATCTATCCTATAGACCAATGTAGTCTATAAGATGTGCGATACAGTGTTCCAGATGTAGCGGTATTAATAGAGCATAATGGATAACATAAGACTCATGAAAAGAAAGGTTTATTCTACATAATGATTACAATAAGTTACGATAAGAATTAAAGAGATATAAACTATAGGTGAGCTCTGAGGAGATGACAAGCCATCCTTAGTCATTCCATGAGACAGAACTAAAGTCTGAGTTCCGTATAAAGGGCGTGTCAGCTCCTCTCGTCTCTTGTCGTCTAGCTCTAACCCGCCTGCTACGTATTGATCATCCGAATGGAACGTATGGAGTTAACTCTTGAAGAGCTCCTATCTCTTCCTCTCGATTGGTTTCTTCGTTCTTTAAATTGTACTCGCCTTTGTCCATTTCTTCCTCCTTGATTGTTATATCGAGGATTATAATTATTTTGGTACCAATTAGTACCATTATTGCTGTTTTGACGCTCGTTATTTCTTCCAAAATTATTTGGACGGCGATTATTTCCAAAATTATTATTACGTTGTTGGAAATTGTTATAATTTGAACGGTTTTTATTTGTTTGATAATTTTGATAATTTTGATAATTTTGATTATTTTGATTACCGCGCTGGTAACTTCGGTCAAAAGTTCTGTTATCTCTTCTCTCTTTATTGCGCGTAAAGGGGGCTAGTGCTTGGTTAACTGCATTCACTAGCATCGCCTGAGTGTCTGCCGTCTGGTTCAATATTGATTCTTCCCAGCGAGCAGCCTCAATCGCCTCAGCAAAGGTTTTGGGCCTTGCTCGGATCACTCCTGCCTTCAGAGTATTTTTAAGTCCTCTCAGGAAGGTTGATCTTAGTATGTGATCCTTATGTGGGTCATCACTGGCAAAAGCACTAAGGCTTATTGTTCGCAAAGCCTGAGCAAAGGCATCAATCGAAAGATCCCCTTGACTAGTGTTTTGAAGGCTGATCAGTGCTGGGTCCTGATTATATTCGGGACAGAGCTTTGATGTTAAAGCTGCTAACAAATCGTTCCATGAACCCGATGTTTTAAGGTGTTCAGGAGTTTGTTTGTATGCTTCTTCTGCCGCATCATTTTTAAGAAGCAACGGCAGAAGAGTCAACCTTTCAGGTATCACTAGGCCAAGTGCATTAGCGAAGACATTAAATTTAGCGGTAAAGTCGCGGAAATTGCGGCTACCGTCGTAAACAGGGCAGTAGGGTGATGTTAAAACTTGGGCAATTGTTGTTTTCCCCGCTCCGGGTAAATTGGTTGCGGGCTCAGTCATTTTTTTCGGAACAGCTATTACTGTATGTGCAGATCTTGAACTTCCTGACGTAGGAGTAATGTGCTCTGTTTGGTTATATTGGTTAGGTGTCGTCAATTCGTCTAATCTTGGACTATTGAGAATTGGGGTTGATGTTTGTGGGTTATTTTTCAAAAGTTTTCTCTGCTCCGGTGAGGTGATTGGAGATAACGTATAGCGCGTGTATGTATTGGGTATTGTAGCAAGTCGCTGTGCTCGGCTAGATTTTGGGTTTGGGTCTTTGGGTGAGCGATTCAATAAATCAACGACTTTGTTTTTGAGAGATTGTAAGCCTGTTGTTGAAGGTGAATCAGTAGGTTCTTGACTTGAGAGAGAGAGAGAGATATCAGAATTATTTAGATTTTTATTATTTTTATTTTTATGTATATTGGAAGAGCGTACCTTTTCTTTCGTAGTGGTGTTCGGTGTCTGTTCGTCTATCACCAAGGGTCGCTCGTCGTCTCCAGATGGTATGTAGTCCGGATCACTAGAACGTTCTGAAGGAGAAAACGTACCTGCACGGGGCGTGTAAAATTTTTCCACGTTAGGCTTCTCCTCTGCTGTGTCTTCGTTGATGATGGCGACACTTTGCGCGCGAGTTCGGCTTCTGGTTACTGGAGCTGAGTCGCGGGGATGCGGGTTGGAGTGCGTACTGAGAGGTACTGCTGAGTTATACCTTCTCTCCACCTTGTTAGGACTCTTGGTTTGAAAAAACCTCGAGTGTCTGATTACGTGTGGGATGATGGAATTTGAACGTAATTGGGTGGGTATGTACGTTTAGTTGTTGGTGGTAAGTTGGGAAAAGCTAGATTGAGACTGACAACTGGTTTGGTCAAGTCGGAAGGATAGGAATGAATCCAAGGTTCTGGCCATAACTTTAGATCCGCCTTCTACCGTACTTTGAAATTGGACTTTGGTTATCTTGGTCTTTTGGGTCCAATTTGTATAGCATTTGCATTTTTCTTTTCTCTTTGCACGCATTATGGATGATTGCCTGGTCTCAATGGGCTTATTCCCTTCTCTTTTTTATAGAATTTTTTGATTTTTAGTCGCAAACTCCCTTAGGCATTCCAAAAAGTTGCATTAAAATTAGACTTTGGTAATCCATCACTCTATCCAAGAAGAATTACTAGTCCCAATTGCATACTTAATTCGTTCGTTCATGGTTCAACGGGAAGTAAGGATCTTTTTTAAGAAATCTACCGTAGTCGTTTTGCAAACCAAAGATCTCGTTTTATAATATTGAAGTTACATAGCTGACTAAAATTTACAAGAACTATACGAAATTATAAAAAGAATAAGATGATTTGGAATTGAGTCTCATGTTTCTAAACAACAAAACGGTATGAGGAAGGTGACATATAGTATGGGGAGAAAATCCAACTAATATGCTTTAGCCAACTCGACCTGACGAATAAGTTTAAATTGGGAGATCAGTTTGTAAGAATATCGCAGGATTTTTCGGACTATAGCGAATGTAAGTTATTAAATTAAACATCCTCTCACTTGTTGTGAGGTTTCCCGTACGATTTTTAAGCGTTTTGTTATGTTTTTGGATGGTAAATGCTAAAAGTTGTCTGAACGATTTTAAACGCAAAATATAATAGTCCTTATCGCAAAATTATTTAAAATTCAAATTGGCATGCTTTTCATCCACAAAATTTAAGAAATAACTGGAGTTATTCTTTCCTCAAAGCCGAAATCAATCCTTAAAAGGAGAATGGTGTGGGTAATAATCAAAATATATATAAAATCTTTAGGTGAATCTGTTCACGAATTCAGCCTAAAGTCCTCATGTGGCTTCGAGGTCGGGTAACAGTATAATCAGATGTTAATAGCAAGGATATGTGACTTAGGTTCAGACATGACAAAATTGTGAACAACGGGATCAAGTAAAATAAATTCTTCCCAAAATGTATAATTTTACTCTCTTATTATGAGAGTTCCTTGCATCTGTTCCCTATAACGATGTTGGCCCCTCCGTTTTGTGTTTTAGCGTGGAGAAGATGGCAATGGATAAGAGAAAGTTGAAAAGAAAATGAATATTGCAAGAGTGAATAAAATTTAAGAAAATAAGAGAATAGTAAAAGAAACGTTCGAGGTGGAACCTCCACGTTCCGTTATGCTCTCGCATCTATCCTATAGACCAATGTAGTCTATAAGATGTGCGATACAGTGTTCCAGATGTAGCGGTATTAATAGAGCATAATGGATAACATAAGACTCATGAAAAGAAAGGTTTATTCTACATAATGATTACAATAAGTTACGATAAGAATTAAAGAGATATAAACTATAGGTGAGCTCTGAGGAGATGACAAGCCATCCTTAGTCATTCCATGAGACAGAACTAAAGTCTGAGTTCCGTATAAAGGGCGTGTCAGCTCCTCTCGTCTCTTGTCGTCTAGCTCTAACCCGCCTGCTACGTATTGATCATCCGAATGGAACGAACATGCCCTTCAAAGCATCAGAACATGTGATCACATTCCAATATTTTTGTATCTATCTTGTAAAGATAGTAATATATCATATGTTGAACAGTATGTTGTAAAGATTTTAATTCAGATTTTCTAACTTTTATTCAGTTTGTTTTTTAAACTTTGATTAAGAACTTTGATTTTTGTACACCCATAAATTATACGCAGCACAGGTTACCCTTAATTAATGAACTGACCAACTAATCAGACATGGATCTTTCCTAGTTCTGTTGCTTGAATGGATGTTTTCCTACGTAGGCTAGTAAAACATGCCCTTCAAAGCATCAGAACATGTGATCAAATTCCAATTTTTTTGTATCTATCTTGTAAAGATAGTAATATATCATATGTTGAACACTATGTTGGAAAGATTTTAATTCAGATTTTCGAACTTTTATTCAGTTTGTTTTTTAAACTTTGATTAAGAACTTTGATTTTTGTACACCCATAAATTATACGCAGCACAGGTTACCCTAAATTAATGAACTGACCGACTAATCAGACATGGATCTTTCCAAGTTCTGTTGCTTGAACGGATGTTTTCCTACGAAGGCTAGTAAAACATGCCCTTCAAAGCATCAGAACATGTGATCAAATTCCAATTTTTTTGTATCTATCTTGTAAAGATAGTAATATATCATATGTTGAACACTATGTTGGAAAGATTTTAATTCAGATTTTCGAACTTTTATTCAGTTTGTTTTTTAAACTTTGATTAAGAACTTTGATTTTTGTACACCCATAAATTATACGCAGCACAGGTTACCCTAAATTAATGAACTGACCGACTAATCAGACATGGATCTTTCCAAGTTCTGTTGCTTGAACGGATGTTTTCCTACGAAGGCTAGTAAAACATGCCCTTCAAAGCATCAGAACATGTGATCACATTCCAATATTTTTGTATCTATCTTGTAAAGATAGTAATAAACTTTGATTTTTGTACACCCATAAATTATACGCAGCACAGGTTACCCTTAAATAATGAACTGACCGACTAATCAGACATGGATCTCTCCAAGTTCTGTTGCTTGAACGGATGTTTTCCTACGTAGGCTAGTAAAACATGCCCTTCAAAGCATCAGAACATGTGATCACATTCCAATATTTTTGTATCTATCTTGTAAAGATAGTAATATATCATATGTTGAACACTATGTTGGAAAGATTTTAATTCAGATTTTCTAACTTTTATTCAGTTTGTTTTTTAAACTTTGATTAAGAACTTTGATTTTTGTACACCCATAAATTATACGCAGCACAGGTTACCCTTAAATAATGAACTGACCGTTTAATCAGACATGGATCTTCCCAAGTTCTGTTGCTTGAATGGATGTTTTCCTACGTAGGCTAGTAAAACATGCCCTTCAAAGCATCAGAACATGTGATCAAATTCCAATTTTTTTGTATCTATCTTGTAAAGATAGTAATATATCATATGTTGAACACTATGTTGGAAAGATTTTCATTCAGATTTTTTAATTTTTATTCAGTTTGTTTTTTAAACTTTGATTAAGAACTTTGATTTTTGTACACCCATAAATTATACGCAGCACAGGTTACCCTTAAATAATGAACTGACCGACTAATCAGACATGGATCTTTCCAAGTTCTGTTGCTTGAACGGATGTTTTCCTACGTAGGCTAGTAAAACATGCCCTTCAAAGCATCAGAACATGTGATCACATTCCAATATTTTTGTATCTATCTTGTAAAGATAGTAATATATCATATGTTGAACACTATGTTGGAAAGATTTTAATTCAGATTTTCGAACTTTTATTCAGTTTGTTTTTTAAACTTTGATTAAGAACTTTGATTTTTGTACACCCATAAATTATACGCAGCACAGGTTACCCTTAAATAATGAACTGACCAACTAATCAGACATGGATCTTTCCAAGTTCTGTTGCTTGAACGGATGTTTTCCTACGTAGGCTAGTAAAACATGCCCTTCAAACATCAGAACATGTGATCACATTCCAATATTTTTGTATCTATCTTGTAAAGATAGTAATATATCATATGTTGAACACTATGTTGGAAAGATTTTAATTCAGATTTTCTAACTTTTATTCAGTTTGTTTTTTAAACTTTGATTAAGAACTTTGATTTTTGTACACCCATAAATTATACGCAGCACAGGTTACCCTTAAATAATGAACTGACCGTTTAATCAGACATGGATCTTCCCAAGTTCTGTTGCTTGAATGAATGTTTTCCTACGTAGGCTAGTAAAACATGCCCTTCAAAGCATCAGAACATGTGATCAAATTCCAATTTTTTTGTATCTATCTTGTAAAGATAGTAATATATCATATGTTGAACACTATGTTGGAAAGATTTTCATTCAGATTTTTTAATTTTTATTCAGTTTGTTTTTTAAACTTTGATTAAGAACTTTGATTTTTGTACACCCATAAATTATACGCAGCACAGGTTACCCTTAAATAATGAACTGACCGACTAATCAGACATGGATCTTTCCAAGTTCTGTTGCTTGAACGGATGTTTTCCTACGTAGGCTAGTAAAACATGCCCTTCAAAGCATCAGAACATGTGATCACATTCCAATATTTTTGTATCTATCTTGTAAAGATAGTAATATATCATATGTTGAACACTATGTTGGAAAGATTTTAATTCAGATTTTCGAACTTTTATTCAGTTTGTTTTTTAAACTTTGATTAAGAACTTTGATTTTTGTACACCCATAAATTATACGCAGCACAGGTTACCCTTAAATAATGAACTGACCAACTAATCAGACATGGATCTTTCCTAGTTCTGTTGCTTGAATGGATGTTTTCCTACGTAGGCTAGTAAAACATGCCCTTCAAAGCATCAGAACATGTGATCAAATTCCAATTTTTTTGTATCTATCTTGTAAAGATAGTAATATATCATATGTTGAACACTATGTTGGAAAGATTTTAATTCAGATTTTCGAACTTTTATTCAGTTTGTTTTTTAAACTTTGATTAAGAACTTTGATTTTTGTACACCCATAAATTATACGCAGCACAGGTTACCCTTAATTAATGAACTGACCGACTAATCAGACATGGATCTTTCCAAGTTCTGTTGCTTGAACGGATGTTTTCCTACGAAGGCTAGTAAAACATGCCCTTCAAAGCATCAGAACATGTGATCACATTCCAATATTTTTGTATCTATCTTGTAAAGATAGTAATATATCATATGTTGAACACTATGTTGGATAGATTTTAATTCAGATTTTTTCAACTTTCACTCAGTTTGTTTTCTAAACTTTGATTAAGAACTTTGATTTTTGTACACCCATAAATTATACGCAGCACAGGTTACCCTTAAATAATGAACTGACCGACTAATCAGACATGGATCTTTCCTAGTTCTGTTGCTTGAATGGATGTTTTCCTACGTAGGCTAGTAAAACATGACCTTCAAAGCATCAGAACATGTGATCACATTCCAATATTTTTGTATCTATCTTGTAAAGATAGTAATATATCATATGTTGAACACTATGTTGGAAATATTTTAATTCAGATTTTCTAACTTTTATTCAGTTTGTTTTTTAAACTTTGATTAAGAACTTTGATTTTTGTACACCCATAAATTATACGCAGCACAGGTTACCCTTGAATAATGAACTGACCGACTAATCAGACATGGATCTTTCCTAGTTCTGTTGCTTGAATGGATGTTTTCCTACGTAGGCTAGTAAAACATGCCCTTCAAAGCATCAGAACATGTGATCACATTCCAATTTTTTTGTATCTATCTTGTAAAGATAGTAATAAACTTTGATTTTTGTACACCCATAAATTATACGCAGCACAGGTTACCCTTAAATAATGAACTGACCGACTAATCAGACATGGATCTTTCCAAGTTCTGTTGCTTGAACGGATGTTTTCCTACGTAGGCTAGTAAAACATGCCCTTCAAAGCATCAGAACATGTGATCACATTTCAATTTTTTTGTATCTATCTTGTAAAGATAGTAATATATCATATGTTGAACACTATGTTGGAAAGATTTTAATTCAGATTTTTTCAACTTTCACTCAGTTTGTTTTCTAAACTTTGATTAAGAACCTTGTTGTTTGTACACCCATAAAATATACGCAGCACAGGTTACCCTTAAATAATGAACTGACCGTCTAATCAGACATGGATCTTCCCAAGTTCTGTTGCTTGAATGGATGTTTTCCTACGTAGGCTAGTAAAACATGCCCTTCAAAGCATCAGAACATGTGATCACATTCCAATATTTTTGTATCTATCTTGTAAAGATAGTAATATATCATATGTTGAACACTATGTTGGAAAGATTTTAATTCGGTTTTTTTAATTTTTATTCAGTTTGTTTTTTAAACTTTGATTAAGAACTTTGATTTTTGTACACCCATAAATTATACGCAGCACAGGTTACCCTTAAATAATGAACTGACCGACTAATCAGACATGAATCTTTCCAAGTTCTGTTGCTTGAATGGATGTTTTCCTACGTAGGCTAGTAAAACATGCCCTTCAAAGCATCAGAACATGTGATCAAATTCCAATTTTTTTGTATCTATCTTGTAAAGATAGTAATATATCATATGTTGAACACTATGTTGGAAAGATTTTAATTCGGTTTTTTTAATTTTTATTCAGTTTGTTTTTTAAACTTTGATTAAGAACTTTGATTTTTGTACACCCATAAATTATACGCAGCACAGGTTACCCTTAAATAATAAACTGACCGACTAATCAGACATGGATCTTTCCAAGTTCTGTTGCTTGAACGGATGTTTTCCTACGTAGGCTAGTAAAACATGCCCTTCAAAGCATCAGAACATGTGATCACATTCCAATATTTTTGTATCTATCTTGTAAAGATAGTAATATATCATATGTTGAACACTATGTTGGAAAGATTTTAATTCAGATTTTCTAACTTTTATTCAGTTTGTTTTTTAAACTTTGATTAAGAACTTTGATTTTTGTACACCCATAAATTATACGCAGCACAGATTACCCTTAAATAATGAACTGACCGTCTAATCAGACATGGATCTTCCCAAGTTCTGTTGCTTGAATGGATGTTTTCCTACGTAGGCTAGTAAAACATGCCCTTCAAAGCATCAGAACATGTGATCACATTCCAATTTTTTTGTATCTATCTTGTAAAGATAGTAATATATCATATGTTGAACACTATGTTGGAAAGATTTTAATTCAGATTTTTTCAACTTTCACTCAGTTTGTTTTCTAAACTTTGATTAAGAACCTTGTTGTTTGTACACCCATAAAATATACGCAGCACAGGTTACCCTTAAATAATGAACTGACCGTCTAATCAGACATGGATCTTCCCAAGTTCTGTTGCTTGAATGGATGTTTTCCTACGTAGGCTAGTAAAACATGCCCTTCAAAGCATCAGAACATGTGATCAAATTCCAATTTTTTTGTATCTATCTTGTAAAGATAGTAATATATCATATGTTGAACACTATGTTGGAAAGATTTTCATTCAGATTTTTTAATTTTTATTCAGTTTGTTTTTTAAACTTTGATTAAGAACTTTGATTTTTGTACACCCATAAATTATACGTAGCACAGGTTACCCTTAAATAATGAACTGACCGACTAATCAGACATGGATCTTTCCAAGTTCTGTTGCTTGAACGGATGTTTTCCTACGTAGGCTAGTAAAACATGCCCTTCAAAGCATCAGAACATGTGATCACATTCCAATATTTTTGTATCTATCTTGTAAAGATAGTAATATATCATATGTTGAACAGTATGTTGGAAAGATTTTAATTCAGATTTTCTAACTTTTATTCAGTTTGTTTTTTAAACTTTGATTAAGAACTTTGATTTTTGTACACCCATAAATTATACGTAGCACAGGTTACCCTTAAATAATGAACTGACCGACTAATCAGACATGGATCTTTCCAAGTTCTGTTGCTTGAACGGATGTTTTCCTACGTAGGCTAGTAAAACATGCCCTTCAAAGCATCAGAACATGTGATCACATTCCAATATTTTTGTATCTATCTTGTAAAGATAGTAATATATCATATGTTGAACACTATGTTGGAAAGATTTTCATTCAGATTTTTTAATTTTTATTCAGTTTGTTTTTTAAACTTTGATTAAGAACTTTGATTTTTGTACACCCATAAATTATACGTAGCACAGGTTACCCTTAAATAATGAACTGACCGACTAATCAGACATGGATCTTTCCAAGTTCTGTTGCTTGAACGGATGTTTTCCTACGTAGGCTAGTAAAACATGCCCTTCAAAGCATCAGAACATGTGATCACATTCCAATATTTTTGTATCTATCTTGTAAAGATAGTAATATATCATATGTTGAACAGTATGTTGGAAAGATTTTAATTCAGATTTTCTAACTTTTATTCAGTTTGTTTTTTAAACTTTGATTAAGAACTTTGATTTTTGTACACCCATAAATTATACGTAGCACAGGTTACCCTTAAATAATGAACTGACCGACTAATCAGACATGGATCTTCCCAAGTTCTGTTGCTTGAATGGATGTTTTCCTACGTAGGCTAGTAAAACATGCCCTTCAAAGCATCAGAACATGTGATCAAATTCCAATTTTTTTGTATCTATCTTGTAAAGATAGTAATATATCATATGTTGAACACTATGTTGGAAAGATTTTCATTCAGATTTTTTAATTTTTATTCAGTTTGTTTTTTAAACTTTGATTAAGAACTTTGATTTTTGTACACCCATAAATTATACGTAGCACAGGTTACCCTTAAATAATGAACTGACCGACTAATCAGACATGGATCTTTCCAAGTTCTGTTGCTTGAACGGATGTTTTCCTACGTAGGCTAGTAAAACATGCCCTTCAAAGCATCAGAACATGTGATCACATTCCAATATTTTTGTATCTATCTTGTAAAGATAGTAATATATCATATGTTGAACACTATGTTGGAAAGATTTTCATTCAGATTTTTTAATTTTTATTCAGTTTGTTTTTTAAACTTTGATTAAGAACTTTGATTTTTGTACACCCATAAATTATACGTAGCACAGGTTACCCTTAAATAATGAACTGACCGACTAATCAGACATGGATCTTTCCAAGTTCTGTTGCTTGAACGGATGTTTTCCTACGTAGGCTAGTAAAACATGCCCTTCAAAGCATCAGAACATGTGATCACATTCCAATATTTTTGTATCTATCTTGTAAAGATAGTAATATATCATATGTTGAACAGTATGTTGGAAAGATTTTAATTCAGATTTTCTAACTTTTATTCAGTTTGTTTTTTAAACTTTGATTAAGAACTTTGATTTTTGTACACCCATAAATTATACGTAGCACAGGTTACCCTTAAATAATGAACTGACCGACTAATCAGACATGGATCTTCCCAAGTTCTGTTGCTTGAATGGATGTTTTCCTACGTAGGCTAGTAAAACATGCCCTTCAAAGCATCAGAACATGTGATCAAATTCCAATTTTTTTGTATCTATCTTGTAAAGATAGTAATATATCATATGTTGAACACTATGTTGGAAAGATTTTAATTCAGATTTTCTAACTTTTATTCAGTTTGTTTTTTAAACTTTGATTAAGAACTTTGATTTTTGTACACCCATAAATTATACGTAGCACAGGTTACCCTTAAATAATGAACTGACCGACTAATCAGACATGGATCTTTCCAAGTTCTGTTGCTTGAACGGATGTTTTCCTACGTAGGCTAGTAAAACATGCCCTTCAAAGCATCAGAACATGTGATCACATTCCAATATTTTTGTATCTATCTTGTAAAGATAGTAATATATCATATGTTGAACAGTATGTTGGAAAGATTTTAATTCAGATTTTCTAACTTTTATTCAGTTTGTTTTTTAAACTTTGATTAAGAACTTTGATTTTTGTACACCCATAAATTATACGCAGCACAGGTTACCCTTAAATAATGAACTGACCAACTAATCAGACATGGATCTTTCCTAGTTCTGTTGCTTGAATGGATGTTTTCCTACGTAGGCTAGTAAAACATGCCCTTCAAAGCATCAGAACATGTGATCAAATTCCAATTTTTTTGTATCTATCTTGTAAAGATAGTAATATATCATATGTTGAACACTATGTTGGAAAGATTTTAATTCAGATTTTCGAACTTTTATTCAGTTTGTTTTTTAAACTTTGATTAAGAACTTTGATTTTTGTACACCCATAAATTATACGCAGCACAGGTTACCCTAAATTAATGAACTGACCGACTAATCAGACATGGATCTTTCCAAGTTCTGTTGCTTGAACGGATGTTTTCCTACGAAGGCTAGTAAAACATGCCCTTCAAAGCATCAGAACATGTGATCACATTCCAATATTTTTGTATCTATCTTGTAAAGATAGTAATAAACTTTGATTTTTGTACACCCATAAATTATACGCAGCACAGGTTACCCTTAAATAATGAACTGACCGACTAATCAGACATGGATCTCTCCAAGTTCTGTTGCTTGAACGGATGTTTTCCTACGTAGGCTAGTAAAACATGCCCTTCAAAGCATCAGAACATGTGATCACATTTCAATTTTTTTGTATCTATCTTGTAAAGATAGTAATATATCATATGTTGAACACTATGTTGAAAAGATTTTAATTCAGATTTTTTCAACTTTCACTCAGTTTGTTTTCTAAACTTTGATTAAGAACCTTGTTGTTTGTACACCCATAAAATATACGCAGCACAGGTTACCCTTAAATAATGAACTGACCGTTTAATCAGACATGGATCTTCCCAAGTTCTGTTGCTTGAATGGATGTTTTCCTACGTAGGCTAGTAAAACATGCCCTTCAAAGCATCAGAACATGTGATCAAATTCCAATTTTTTTGTATCTATCTTGTAAAGATAGTAATATATCATATGTTGAACACTATGTTGGAAAGATTTTCATTCAGATTTTTTAATTTTTATTCAGTTTGTTTTTTAAACTTTGATTAAGAACTTTGATTTTTGTACACCCATAAATTATACGCAGCACAGGTTACCCTTAAATAATGAACTGACCGACTAATCAGACATGGATCTTTCCTAGTTCTGTTGCTTGAATGGATGTTTTCCTACGTAGGCTAGTAAAACATGCCCTTCAAAGCATCAGAACATGTGATCAAATTCCAATTTTTTTGTATCTATCTTGTAAAGATAGTAATATATCATATGTTGAACACTATGTTGGAAAGATTTTAATTCAGATTTTCGAACTTTTATTCAGTTTGTTTTTTAAACTTTGATTAAGAACTTTGATTTTTGTACACCCATAAATTATACGCAGCACAGGTTACCCTTAATTAATGAACTGACCGACTAATCAGACATGGATCTTTCCAAGTTCTGTTGCTTAAACGGATGTTTTCCTACGAAGGCTAGTAAAACATGCCCTTCAAAGCATCAGAACATGTGATCACATTCCAATATTTTTGTATCTATCTTGTAAAGATAGTAATATATCATATGTTGAACACTAAGTTGGAAAGATTTTAATTCAGATTTTCTAACTTTTATTCAGTTTGTTTTTTAAACTTTGATTAAGAACTTTGATTTTTGTACACCCATAAATTATACGTAGCACAGGTTACCCTTAAATAATGAACTGACCGACTAATCAGACATGGATCTTCCCAAGTTCTGTTGCTTGAATGGATGTTTTCCTACGTAGGCTAGTAAAACATGCCCTTCAAAGCATCAGAACATGTGATCAAATTCCAATTTTTTTGTATCTATCTTGTAAAGATAGTAATATATCATATGTTGAACACTATGTTGGAAAGATTTTCATTCAGATTTTTTAATTTTTATTCAGTTTGTTTTTTAAACTTTGATTAAGAACTTTGATTTTTGTACACCCATAAATTATACGTAGCACAGGTTACCCTTAAATAATGAACTGACCGACTAATCAGACATGGATCTTTCCAAGTTCTGTTGCTTGAACGGATGTTTTCCTACGTAGGCTAGTAAAACATGCCCTTCAAAGCATCAGAACATGTGATCACATTCCAATATTTTTGTATCTATCTTGTAAAGATAGTAATATATCATATGTTGAACACTATGTTGGAAAGATTTTCATTCAGATTTTTTAATTTTTATTCAGTTTGTTTTTTAAACTTTGATTAAGAACTTTGATTTTTGTACACCCATAAATTATACGTAGCACAGGTTACCCTTAAATAATGAACTGACCGACTAATCAGACATGGATCTTTCCAAGTTCTGTTGCTTGAACGGATGTTTTCCTACGTAGGCTAGTAAAACATGCCCTTCAAAGCATCAGAACATGTGATCACATTCCAATATTTTTGTATCTATCTTGTAAAGATAGTAATATATCATATGTTGAACAGTATGTTGGAAAGATTTTAATTCAGATTTTCTAACTTTTATTCAGTTTGTTTTTTAAACTTTGATTAAGAACTTTGATTTTTGTACACCCATAAATTATACGTAGCACAGGTTACCCTTAAATAATGAACTGACCGACTAATCAGACATGGATCTTCCCAAGTTCTGTTGCTTGAATGGATGTTTTCCTACGTAGGCTAGTAAAACATGCCCTTCAAAGCATCAGAACATGTGATCAAATTCCAATTTTTTTGTATCTATCTTGTAAAGATAGTAATATATCATATGTTGAACACTATGTTGGAAAGATTTTAATTCAGATTTTCTAACTTTTATTCAGTTTGTTTTTTAAACTTTGATTAAGAACTTTGATTTTTGTACACCCATAAATTATACGTAGCACAGGTTACCCTTAAATAATGAACTGACCGACTAATCAGACATGGATCTTTCCAAGTTCTGTTGCTTGAACGGATGTTTTCCTACGTAGGCTAGTAAAACATGCCCTTCAAAGCATCAGAACATGTGATCACATTCCAATATTTTTGTATCTATCTTGTAAAGATAGTAATATATCATATGTTGAACAGTATGTTGGAAAGATTTTAATTCAGATTTTCTAACTTTTATTCAGTTTGTTTTTTAAACTTTGATTAAGAACTTTGATTTTTGTACACCCATAAATTATACGCAGCACAGGTTACCCTTAAATAATGAACTGACCAACTAATCAGACATGGATCTTTCCTAGTTCTGTTGCTTGAATGGATGTTTTCCTACGTAGGCTAGTAAAACATGCCCTTCAAAGCATCAGAACATGTGATCAAATTCCAATTTTTTTGTATCTATCTTGTAAAGATAGTAATATATCATATGTTGAACACTATGTTGGAAAGATTTTAATTCAGATTTTCGAACTTTTATTCAGTTTGTTTTTTAAACTTTGATTAAGAACTTTGATTTTTGTACACCCATAAATTATACGCAGCACAGGTTACCCTAAATTAATGAACTGACCGACTAATCAGACATGGATCTTTCCAAGTTCTGTTGCTTGAACGGATGTTTTCCTACGAAGGCTAGTAAAACATGCCCTTCAAAGCATCAGAACATGTGATCACATTCCAATATTTTTGTATCTATCTTGTAAAGATAGTAATAAACTTTGATTTTTGTACACCCATAAATTATACGCAGCACAGGTTACCCTTAAATAATGAACTGACCGACTAATCAGACATGGATCTCTCCAAGTTCTGTTGCTTGAACGGATGTTTTCCTACGTAGGCTAGTAAAACATGCCCTTCAAAGCATCAGAACATGTGATCACATTTCAATTTTTTTGTATCTATCTTGTAAAGATAGTAATATATCATATGTTGAACACTATGTTGAAAAGATTTTAATTCAGATTTTTTCAACTTTCACTCAGTTTGTTTTCTAAACTTTGATTAAGAACCTTGTTGTTTGTACACCCATAAAATATACGCAGCACAGGTTACCCTTAAATAATGAACTGACCGTTTAATCAGACATGGATCTTCCCAAGTTCTGTTGCTTGAATGGATGTTTTCCTACGTAGGCTAGTAAAACATGCCCTTCAAAGCATCAGAACATGTGATCAAATTCCAATTTTTTTGTATCTATCTTGTAAAGATAGTAATATATCATATGTTGAACACTATGTTGGAAAGATTTTCATTCAGATTTTTTAATTTTTATTCAGTTTGTTTTTTAAACTTTGATTAAGAACTTTGATTTTTGTACACCCATAAATTATACGCAGCACAGGTTACCCTTAAATAATGAACTGACCGACTAATCAGACATGGATCTTTCCTAGTTCTGTTGCTTGAATGGATGTTTTCCTACGTAGGCTAGTAAAACATGCCCTTCAAAGCATCAGAACATGTGATCAAATTCCAATTTTTTTGTATCTATCTTGTAAAGATAGTAATATATCATATGTTGAACACTATGTTGGAAAGATTTTAATTCAGATTTTCGAACTTTTATTCAGTTTGTTTTTTAAACTTTGATTAAGAACTTTGATTTTTGTACACCCATAAATTATACGCAGCACAGGTTACCCTTAATTAATGAACTGACCGACTAATCAGACATGGATCTTTCCAAGTTCTGTTGCTTAAACGGATGTTTTCCTACGAAGGCTAGTAAAACATGCCCTTCAAAGCATCAGAACATGTGATCACATTCCAATATTTTTGTATCTATCTTGTAAAGATAGTAATATATCATATGTTGAACACTAAGTTGGAAAGATTTTAATTCAGATTTTCTAACTTTTATTCAGTTTGTTTTTTAAACTTTGATTAAGAACTTTGATTTTTGTACACCCATAAATTATACGCAGCACAGGTTACCCTTGAATAATGAACTGACCGACTAATCAGACATGGATCTTTCCTAGTTCTGTTGCTTGAATGGATGTTTTCCTACGTAGGCTAGTAAAACATGCCCTTCAAAGCATCAGAACATGTGATCACATTTCAATTTTTTTGTATCTATCTTGTAAAGATAGTAATATATCATATGTTGAACACTATGTTGGAAAGATTTTAATTCAGATTTTTTCAACTTTCACTCAGTTTGTTTTCTAAACTTTGATTAAGAACCTTGTTGTTTGTACACCCATAAATTATACGCAGCACAGGTTACCCTTAAATAATGAACTGACCGACTAATCAGACATGGATCTTTCCAAGTTCTGTTGCTTGAACGGATGTTTTCCTACGTAGGCTAGTAAAACATGCCCTTCAAAGCATCAGAACATGTGATCACATTCCAATATTTTTGTATCTATCTTGTAAAGATAGTAATATATCATATGTTGAACACTATGTTGGAAAGATTTTAATTCAGATTTTCTAACTTTTATTCAGTTTGTTTTTTAAACTTTGATTAAGAACTTTGATTTTTGTACACCCATAAATTATACGCAGCACAGGTTACCCTTAAATAATGAACTGACCGACTAATCAGACATGGATCTTTCCTAGTTCTGTTGCTTGAATGGATGTTTTCCTACGTAGGCTAGTAAAACATGCCCTTCAAAGCATCAGAACATGTGATCAAATTCCAATTTTTTTGTATCTATCTTGTAAAGATAGTAATATATCATATGTTGAACACTATGTTGGAAAGATTTTAATTCAGATTTTCGAACTTTTATTCTGTTTGTTTTTTAAACTTTGATTAAGAACTTTGATTTTTGTACACCCATAAATTATACGCAGCACAGGTTACCCTTAAATAAAGAACTGACCGACTAATCAGACATGGATCTTTCCAAGTTCTGTTGCTTGAATGGATGTTTTCCTACGTAGGCTAGTAAAACATGCCCTTCAAAGCATCAGAACATGTGATCAAATTCCAATTTTTTTGTATCTATCTTGTAAAGATAGTAATATATCATATGTTGAACACTATGTTGGAAAGATTTTAATTCGGTTTTTTTAATTTTTATTCAGTTTGTTTTTCAAACTTTGATTAAGAACTTTGATTTTTGTACACCCATAAATTATACGCAGCACAGGTTACCCTTAAATAAAGAACTGACCGACTAATCAGACATGGATCTTTCCAAGTTCTGTTGCTTGAATGGATGTTTTCCTACGTAGGCTAGTAAAACATGCCCTTCAAAGCATCAGAACATGTGATCAAATTCCAATTTTTTTGTATCTATCTTGTAAAGATAGTAATATATCATATGTTGAACACTATGTTGGAAAGATTTTAATTCGGTTTTTTTAATTTTTATTCAGTTTGTTTTTTAAACTTTGATTAAGAACTTTGATTTTTGTACACCCATAAATTATACGCAGCACAGGTTACCCTTAAATAATGAACTGACCGTCTAATCAGACATGGATCTTCCCAAGTTCTGTTGCTTGAATGGATGTTTTCCTACGTAGGCTAGTAAAACATGCCCTTCAAAGCATCAGAACATGCCCTTCAAAGCATCAGAACATGTGATCAAATTCCAATTTTTTTGTATCTATCTTGTAAAGATAGTAATATATCATATGTTGAACACTATGTTGGAAAGATTTTCATTCAGATTTTTTAATTTTTATTCAGTTTGTTTTTTAAACTTTGATTAAGAACTTTGATTTTTGTACACCCATAAATTATACGCAGCACAGGTTACCCTTAAATAATGAACTGACCGACTAATTAGACATGGATCTTTCCAAGTTCTGTTGCTTGAACGGATGTTTTCCTACGTAGGCTAGTAAAACATGCCCTTCAAAGCATCAGAACATGTGATCACATTCCAATATTTTTGTATCTATCTTGTAAAGATAGTAATATATCATATGTTGAACACTAAGTTGGAAAGATTTTAATTCAGATTTTCTAACTTTTATTCAGTTTGTTTTTTAAACTTTGATTAAGAACTTTGATTTTTGTACACCCATAAATTATACGCAGCACAGGTTACCCTTAAATAAAGAACTGACCGACTAATCAGACATGGATCTTTCCAAGTTCTGTTGCTTGAATGGATGTTTTCCTACGTAGGCTAGTAAAACATGCCCTTCAAAGCATCAGAACATGTGATCAAATTCCAATTTTTTTGTATCTATCTTGTAAAGATAATAATATATCATATGTTGAACACTATGTTGGAAAGATTTTAATTCGGTTTTTTTAATTTTTATTCAGTTTGTTTTTCAAACTTTGATTAAGAACTTTGATTTTTGTACACCCATAAATTATACGCAGCACAGGTTACCCTTAAATAAAGAACTGACCGACTAATCAGACATGGATCTTTCCAAGTTCTGTTGCTTGAATGGATGTTTTCCTACGTAGGCTAGTAAAACATGCCCTTCAAAGCATCAGAACATGTGATCAAATTCCAATTTTTTTGTATCTATCTTGTAAAGATAGTAATATATCATATGTTGAACACTATGTTGGAAAGATTTTAATTCGGTTTTTTTAATTTTTATTCAGTTTGTTTTTTAAACTTTGATTAAGAACTTTGATTTTTGTACACCCATAAATTATACGCAGCACAGGTTACCCTTAAATAAAGAACTGACCGACTAATCAGACATGGATCTTTCCAAGTTCTGTTGCTTGAATGGATGTTTTCCTACGTAGGCTAGTAAAACATGCCCTTCAAAGCATCAGAACATGTGATCAAATTCCAATTTTTTTGTATCTATCTTGTAAAGATAATAATATATCATATGTTGAACACTATGTTGGAAAGATTTTAATTCGGTTTTTTTAATTTTTATTCAGTTTGTTTTTTAAACTTTGATTAAGAACTTTGATTTTTGTACACCCATAAATTATACGCAGCATAGGTTACCCTTAAATAATGAACTGACCGACTAATTAGACATGGATCTTTCCAAGTTCTGTTGCTTGAACGGATGTTTTCCTACGTAGGCTAGTAAAACATGCCCTTCAAAGCATCAGAACATGTGATCAAATTCCAATATTTTTGTATCTATCTTGTAAAGATAGTAATATATCATATGTTGAACACTATGTTGGAAAGATTTTAATTCAGATTTTCTAACTTTTATTCAGTTTGTTTTTTAAACTTTGATTAAGAACTTTGATTTTTGTACACCCATAAATTATACGCAGCACAGGTTACCCTTAAATAATGAACTGACCGACTAATCAGACATGGATCTTTCCTAGTTCTGTTGCTTGAATGGATGTTTTCCTACGTAGGCTAGTAAAACATGCCCTTCAAAGCATCAGAACATGTGATCAAATTCCAATTTTTTTGTATCTATCTTGTGAAGATAGTAATATATCATATGTTGAACACTATGTTGGAAAGATTTTCATTCAGATTTTTTAATTTTTATTCAGTTTGTTTTTTAAACTTTGATTAAGAACTTTGATTTTTGTACACCCATAAATTATACGCAGCACAGGTTACCCTTAAATAATGAACTGACCGACTAATTAGACATGGATCTTTCCAAGTTCTGTTGCTTGAACGGATGTTTTCCTACGTAGGCTAGTAAAACATGCCCTTCAAAGCATCAGAACATGTGATCACATTCCAATATTTTTGTATCTATCTTGTAAAGATAGTAATATATCATATGTTGAACACTATGTTGGAAAGATTTTAATTCAGATTTTCTAACTTTTATTCAGTTTGTTTTTTAAACTTTGATTAAGAACTTTGATTTTTGTACACCCATAAATTATACGCAGCACAGGTTACCCTTAAATAAAGAACTGACCGACTAATCAGACATGGATCTTTCCAAGTTCTGTTGCTTGAATGGATGTTTTCCTACGTAGGCTAGTAAAACATGCCCTTCAAAGCATCAGAACATGTGATCAAATTCCAATTTTTTTGTATCTATCTTGTAAAGATAGTAATATATCATATGTTGAACACTATGTTGGAAAGATTTTAATTCGGTTTTTTTAATTTTTATTCAGTTTGTTTTTCAAACTTTGATTAAGAACTTTGATTTTTGTACACCCATAAATTATACGCAGCACAGGTTACCCTTAAATAAAGAACTGACCGACTAATCAGACATGGATCTTTCCAAGTTCTGTTGCTTGAATGGATGTTTTCCTACGTAGGCTAGTAAAACATGCCCTTCAAAGCATCAGAACATGTGATCAAATTCCAATTTTTTTGTATCTATCTTGTAAAGATAGTAATATATCATATGTTGAACACTATGTTGGAAAGATTTTAATTCGGTTTTTTTAATTTTTATTCAGTTTGTTTTTTAAACTTTGATTAAGAACTTTGATTTTTGTACACCCATAAATTATACGCAGCACAGGTTACCCTTAAATAATGAACTGACCAACTAATCAGACATGGATCTTTCCTAGTTCTGTTGCTTGAATGGATGTTTTCCTACGTAGGCTAGTAAAACATGCCCTTCAAAGCATCAGAACTTGTGATCAAATTCCAATTTTTTTGTATCTATCTTGTAAAGATAGTAATATATCATATGTTGAACACTATGTTGGAAAGATTTTAATTCAGAATTTCGAACTTTTATTCAGTTTGTTTTTTAAACTTTGATTAAGAACTTTGATTTTTGTACACCCATAAATTATACGCAGCACAGGTTACCCTTAATTAATGAACTGACCGACTAATCAGACATGGATCTTTCCAAGTTCTGTTGCTTGAACGGATGTTTTCCTACGAAGGCTAGTAAAACATGCCCTTCAAAGCATCAGAACATGTGATCACATTCCAATATTTTTGTATCTATCTTGTAAAGATAGTAATATATCATATGTTGAACACTATGTTGGAAAGATTTTAATTCAGATTTTCGAACTTTTATTCAGTTTGTTTTTTAAACTTTGATTAAGAACTTTGATTTTTGTACACCCATAAATTATACGCAGCACAGGTTACCCTTAAATAATGAACTGACCGACTAATCAGACATGGATCTTTCCTAGTTCTGTTGCTTGAATGGATGTTTTCCTACGTAGGCTAGTAAAACATGCCCTTCAAAGCATCAGAACATGTGATCACATTCCAATTTTTTTGAAATCTATCTTGTAAAGATAGTAATAAACTTTGATTTTTGTACACCCATAAATTATACGCAGCACAGGTTACCCTTAAATAATGAACTGACCGACTAATCAGACATGGATCTTTCCTAGTTCTGTTGCTTGAATGGATGTTTTCCTACGTAGGCTAGTAAAACATGCCCTTCAAAGCATCAGAACATGTGATCACATTCCAATTTTTTTGTATCTTTCTTGTAAAGATAGTAATATATCATATGTTGAACACTATGTTGGAAAGATTTTAATTCAGATTTTCGAACTTTTATTCAGTTTGTTTTTTAAACTTTGATTAAGAACTTTGATTTTTGTACACCCATAAATTATACGCAGCACAGGTTACCCTTAATTAATGAACTGACCGACTAATCAGACATGGATCTTTCCAAGTTCTGTTGCTTGAACGGATGTTTTCCTACGAAGGCTAGTAAAACATGCCCTTCAAAGCATCAGAACATGTGATCACATTCCAATATTTTTGTATCTATCTTGTAAAGATAGTAATATATCATATGTTGAACACTATGTTGGAAAGATTTTAATTCAGATTTTCTAACTTTTATTCAGTTTGTTTTTTAAACTTTGATTAAGAACTTTGATTTTTGTACACCCATAAATTATACGCAGCACAGGTTACCCTTAAATAATGAACTGACCGACTAATCAGACATGGATCTTTCCTAGTTCTGTTGCTTGAATGGATGTTTTCCTACGTAGGCTAGTAAAACATGCCCTTCAAAGCATCAGAACATGTGATCACATTCCAATTTTTTTGAAATCTATCTTGTAAAGATAGTAATAAACTTTGATTTTTGTACACCCATAAATTATACGCAGCACAGGTTACCCTTAAATAATGAACTGACCGACTAATCAGACATGGATCTTTCCTAGTTCTGTTGCTTGAATGGATGTTTTCCTACGTAGGCTAGTAAAACATGCCCTTCAAAGCATCAGAACATGTGATCACATTCCAATTTTTTTGTATCTTTCTTGTAAAGATAGTAATATATCATATGTTGAACACTATGTTGGAAAGATTTTAATTCAGATTTTCGAACTTTTATTCAGTTTGTTTTTTAAACTTTGATTAAGAACTTTGATTTTTGTACACCCATAAATTATACGCAGCACAGGTTACCCTTAATTAATAAACTGACCGACTAATCAGACATGGATCTTTCCAAGTTCTGTTGCTTGAACGGATGTTTTCCTACGAAGGCTAGTAAAACATGCCCTTCAAAGCATCAGAACATGTGATCACATTCCAATATTTTTGTATCTATCTTGTAAAGATAGTAATATATCATATGTTGAACACTATGTTGGAAAGATTTTAATTCAGATTTTCTAACTTTTATTCAGTTTGTTTTTTAAACTTTGATTAAGAACTTTGATTTTTGTACACCCATAAATTATACGCAGCACAGGTTACCCTTAAATAATGAACTGACCGACTAATCAGACATGGATCTTTCCTAGTTCTGTTGCTTGAATGGATGTTTTCCTACGTAGGCTAGTAAAACATGCCCTTCAAAGCATCAGAACATGTGATCACATTCCAATTTTTTTGAAATCTATCTTGTAAAGATAGTAATAAACTTTGATTTTTGTACACCCATAAATTATACGCAGCACAGGTTACCCTTAAATAATGAACTGACCGACTAATCAGACATGGATCTTTCCTAGTTCTGTTGCTTGAATGGATGTTTTCCTACGTAGGCTAGTAAAACATGCCCTTCAAAGCATCAGAACATGTGATCACATTCCAATTTTTTTGAAATCTATCTTGTAAAGATAGTAATAAACTTTGATTTTTGTACACCCATAAATTATACGCAGCACAGGTTACCCTTAAATAATGAACTGACCGACTAATCAGACATGGATCTTTCCAAGTTCTGTTGCTTGAATGGATGTTTTCCTACGTAGGCTAGTAAAACATGCCCTTCAAAGCATCAGAACATGTGATCAAATTCCAATTTTTTTGTATCTATCTTGTAAAGATAGTAATATATCATATGTTGAACACTATGTTGGAAAGATTTTAATTCGGTTTTTTTAATTTTTATTCAGTTTGTTTTTTAAACTTTGATTAAGAACTTTGATTTTTGTACACCCATAAATTATACGCAGCACAGGTTACCCTTAATTAATGAACTGACCGACTAATCAGACATGGATCTTTCCAAGTTCTGTTGCTTGAACGGATGTTTTCCTACGAAGGCTAGTAAAACATGCCCTTCAAAGCATCAGAACATGTGATCACATTCCAATATTTTTGTATCTATCTTGTAAAGATAGTAATATATCATATGTTGAACACTATGTTGGAAAGATTTTAATTCAGATTTTCTAACTTTTATTCAGTTTGTTTTTTAAACTTTGATTAAGAACTTTGATTTTTGTACACCCATAAATTATACGCAGCACAGGTTACCCTTAAATAATGAACTGACCGACTAATCAGACATGGATCTTTCCTAGTTCTGTTGCTTGAATGGATGTTTTCCTACGTAGGCTAGTAAAACATGCCCTTCAAAGCATCAGAACATGTGATCACATTCCAATTTTTTTGAAATCTATCTTGTAAAGATAGTAATAAACTTTGATTTTTGTACACCCATAAATTATACGCAGCACAGGTTACCCTTAAATAATGAACTGACCGACTAATCAGACATGGATCTTTCCTAGTTCTGTTGCTTGAATGGATGTTTTCCTACGTAGGCTAGTAAAACATGCCCTTCAAAGCATCAGAACATGTGATCACATTCCAATTTTTTTGTATCTTTCTTGTAAAGATAGTAATATATCATATGTTGAACACTATGTTGGAAAGATTTTAATTCAGATTTTCGAACTTTTATTCAGTTTGTTTTTTAAACTTTGATTAAGAACTTTGATTTTTGTACACCCATAAATTATACGCAGCACAGGTTACCCTTAATTAATGAACTGACCGACTAATCAGACATGGATCTTTCCAAGTTCTGTTGCTTGAATGGATGTTTTCCTACGTAGGCTAGTAAAACATGCCCTTCAAAGCATCAGAACATGTGATCACATTCCAATTTTTTTGAAATCTATCTTGTAAAGATAGTAATAAACTTTGATTTTTGTACACCCATAAATTATACGCAGCACAGGTTACCCTTAAATAATGAACTGACCGACTAATCAGACATGGATCTTTCCAAGTTCTGTTGCTTGAATGGATGTTTTCCTACGTAGGCTAGTAAAACATGCCCTTCAAAGCATCAGAACATGTGATCAAATTCCAATTTTTTTGTATCTATCTTGTAAAGATAGTAATATATCATATGTTGAACACTATGTTGGAAAGATTTTAATTCGGTTTTTTTAATTTTTATTCAGTTTGTTTTTTAAACTTTGATTAAGAACTTTGATTTTTGTACACCCATAAATTATACGCAGCACAGGTTACCCTTAAATAAAGAACTGACCGACTAATCAGACATGGATCTTTCCAAGTTCTGTTGCTTGAATGGATGTTTTCCTACGTAGGCTAGTAAAACATGCCCTTCAAAGCATCAGAACATGTGATCAAATTCCAATTTTTTTGTATCTATCTTGTAAAGATAATAATATATCATATGTTGAACACTATGTTGGAAAGATTTTAATTCGGTTTTTTTAATTTTTATTCAGTTTGTTTTTTAAACTTTGATTAAGAACTTTGATTTTTGTACACCCATAAATTATACGCAGCATAGGTTACCCTTAAATAATGAACTGACCGACTAATTAGACATGGATCTTTCCAAGTTCTGTTGCTTGAACGGATGTTTTCCTACGTAGGCTAGTAAAACATGCCCTTCAAAGCATCAGAACATGTGATCAAATTCCAATATTTTTGTATCTATCTTGTAAAGATAGTAATATATCATATGTTGAACACTATGTTGGAAAGATTTTAATTCAGATTTTCTAACTTTTATTCAGTTTGTTTTTTAAACTTTGATTAAGAACTTTGATTTTTGTACACCCATAAATTATACGCAGCACAGGTTACCCTTAAATAATGAACTGACCGACTAATCAGACATGGATCTTTCCTAGTTCTGTTGCTTGAATGGATGTTTTCCTACGTAGGCTAGTAAAACATGCCCTTCAAAGCATCAGAACATGTGATCAAATTCCAATTTTTTTGTATCTATCTTGTGAAGATAGTAATATATCATATGTTGAACACTATGTTGGAAAGATTTTCATTCAGATTTTTTAATTTTTATTCAGTTTGTTTTTTAAACTTTGATTAAGAACTTTGATTTTTGTACACCCATAAATTATACGCAGCACAGGTTACCCTTAAATAATGAACTGACCGACTAATTAGACATGGATCTTTCCAAGTTCTGTTGCTTGAACGGATGTTTTCCTACGTAGGCTAGTAAAACATGCCCTTCAAAGCATCAGAACATGTGATCACATTCCAATATTTTTGTATCTATCTTGTAAAGATAGTAATATATCATATGTTGAACACTATGTTGGAAAGATTTTAATTCAGATTTTCTAACTTTTATTCAGTTTGTTTTTTAAACTTTGATTAAGAACTTTGATTTTTGTACACCCATAAATTATACGCAGCACAGGTTACCCTTAAATAAAGAACTGACCGACTAATCAGACATGGATCTTTCCAAGTTCTGTTGCTTGAATGGATGTTTTCCTACGTAGGCTAGTAAAACATGCCCTTCAAAGCATCAGAACATGTGATCAAATTCCAATTTTTTTGTATCTATCTTGTAAAGATAGTAATATATCATATGTTGAACACTATGTTGGAAAGATTTTAATTCGGTTTTTTTAATTTTTATTCAGTTTGTTTTTCAAACTTTGATTAAGAACTTTGATTTTTGTACACCCATAAATTATACGCAGCACAGGTTACCCTTAAATAAAGAACTGACCGACTAATCAGACATGGATCTTTCCAAGTTCTGTTGCTTGAATGGATGTTTTCCTACGTAGGCTAGTAAAACATGCCCTTCAAAGCATCAGAACATGTGATCAAATTCCAATTTTTTTGTATCTATCTTGTAAAGATAGTAATATATCATATGTTGAACACTATGTTGGAAAGATTTTAATTCGGTTTTTTTAATTTTTATTCAGTTTGTTTTTTAAACTTTGATTAAGAACTTTGATTTTTGTACACCCATAAATTATACGCAGCACAGGTTACCCTTAAATAATGAACTGACCAACTAATCAGACATGGATCTTTCCTAGTTCTGTTGCTTGAATGGATGTTTTCCTACGTAGGCTAGTAAAACATGCCCTTCAAAGCATCAGAACTTGTGATCAAATTCCAATTTTTTTGTATCTATCTTGTAAAGATAGTAATATATCATATGTTGAACACTATGTTGGAAAGATTTTAATTCAGAATTTCGAACTTTTATTCAGTTTGTTTTTTAAACTTTGATTAAGAACTTTGATTTTTGTACACCCATAAATTATACGCAGCACAGGTTACCCTTAATTAATGAACTGACCGACTAATCAGACATGGATCTTTCCAAGTTCTGTTGCTTGAACGGATGTTTTCCTACGAAGGCTAGTAAAACATGCCCTTCAAAGCATCAGAACATGTGATCACATTCCAATATTTTTGTATCTATCTTGTAAAGATAGTAATATATCATATGTTGAACACTATGTTGGAAAGATTTTAATTCAGATTTTCGAACTTTTATTCAGTTTGTTTTTTAAACTTTGATTAAGAACTTTGATTTTTGTACACCCATAAATTATACGCAGCACAGGTTACCCTTAAATAATGAACTGACCGACTAATCAGACATGGATCTTTCCTAGTTCTGTTGCTTGAATGGATGTTTTCCTACGTAGGCTAGTAAAACATGCCCTTCAAAGCATCAGAACATGTGATCACATTCCAATTTTTTTGAAATCTATCTTGTAAAGATAGTAATAAACTTTGATTTTTGTACACCCATAAATTATACGCAGCACAGGTTACCCTTAAATAATGAACTGACCGACTAATCAGACATGGATCTTTCCTAGTTCTGTTGCTTGAATGGATGTTTTCCTACGTAGGCTAGTAAAACATGCCCTTCAAAGCATCAGAACATGTGATCACATTCCAATTTTTTTGTATCTTTCTTGTAAAGATAGTAATATATCATATGTTGAACACTATGTTGGAAAGATTTTAATTCAGATTTTCGAACTTTTATTCAGTTTGTTTTTTAAACTTTGATTAAGAACTTTGATTTTTGTACACCCATAAATTATACGCAGCACAGGTTACCCTTAATTAATGAACTGACCGACTAATCAGACATGGATCTTTCCAAGTTCTGTTGCTTGAACGGATGTTTTCCTACGAAGGCTAGTAAAACATGCCCTTCAAAGCATCAGAACATGTGATCACATTCCAATATTTTTGTATCTATCTTGTAAAGATAGTAATATATCATATGTTGAACACTATGTTGGAAAGATTTTAATTCAGATTTTCTAACTTTTATTCAGTTTGTTTTTTAAACTTTGATTAAGAACTTTGATTTTTGTACACCCATAAATTATACGCAGCACAGGTTACCCTTAAATAATGAACTGACCGACTAATCAGACATGGATCTTTCCTAGTTCTGTTGCTTGAATGGATGTTTTCCTACGTAGGCTAGTAAAACATGCCCTTCAAAGCATCAGAACATGTGATCACATTCCAATTTTTTTGAAATCTATCTTGTAAAGATAGTAATAAACTTTGATTTTTGTACACCCATAAATTATACGCAGCACAGGTTACCCTTAAATAATGAACTGACCGACTAATCAGACATGGATCTTTCCTAGTTCTGTTGCTTGAATGGATGTTTTCCTACGTAGGCTAGTAAAACATGCCCTTCAAAGCATCAGAACATGTGATCACATTCCAATTTTTTTGTATCTTTCTTGTAAAGATAGTAATATATCATATGTTGAACACTATGTTGGAAAGATTTTAATTCAGATTTTCGAACTTTTATTCAGTTTGTTTTTTAAACTTTGATTAAGAACTTTGATTTTTGTACACCCATAAATTATACGCAGCACAGGTTACCCTTAATTAATAAACTGACCGACTAATCAGACATGGATCTTTCCAAGTTCTGTTGCTTGAACGGATGTTTTCCTACGAAGGCTAGTAAAACATGCCCTTCAAAGCATCAGAACATGTGATCACATTCCAATATTTTTGTATCTATCTTGTAAAGATAGTAATATATCATATGTTGAACACTATGTTGGAAAGATTTTAATTCAGATTTTCTAACTTTTATTCAGTTTGTTTTTTAAACTTTGATTAAGAACTTTGATTTTTGTACACCCATAAATTATACGCAGCACAGGTTACCCTTAAATAATGAACTGACCGACTAATCAGACATGGATCTTTCCTAGTTCTGTTGCTTGAATGGATGTTTTCCTACGTAGGCTAGTAAAACATGCCCTTCAAAGCATCAGAACATGTGATCACATTCCAATTTTTTTGAAATCTATCTTGTAAAGATAGTAATAAACTTTGATTTTTGTACACCCATAAATTATACGCAGCACAGGTTACCCTTAAATAATGAACTGACCGACTAATCAGACATGGATCTTTCCTAGTTCTGTTGCTTGAATGGATGTTTTCCTACGTAGGCTAGTAAAACATGCCCTTCAAAGCATCAGAACATGTGATCACATTCCAATTTTTTTGAAATCTATCTTGTAAAGATAGTAATAAACTTTGATTTTTGTACACCCATAAATTATACGCAGCACAGGTTACCCTTAAATAATGAACTGACCGACTAATCAGACATGGATCTTTCCAAGTTCTGTTGCTTGAATGGATGTTTTCCTACGTAGGCTAGTAAAACATGCCCTTCAAAGCATCAGAACATGTGATCAAATTCCAATTTTTTTGTATCTATCTTGTAAAGATAGTAATATATCATATGTTGAACACTATGTTGGAAAGATTTTAATTCGGTTTTTTTAATTTTTATTCAGTTTGTTTTTTAAACTTTGATTAAGAACTTTGATTTTTGTACACCCATAAATTATACGCAGCACAGGTTACCCTTAAATAAAGAACTGACCGACTAATCAGACATGGATCTTTCCAAGTTCTGTTGCTTGAATGGATGTTTTCCTACGTAGGCTAGTAAAACATGCCCTTCAAAGCATCAGAACATGTGATCAAATTCCAATTTTTTTGTATCTATCTTGTAAAGATAGTAATATATCATATGTTGAACACTATGTTGGAAAGATTTTAATTCGGTTTTTTTAATTTTTATTCAGTTTGTTTTTTAAACTTTGATTAAGAACTTTGATTTTTGTACACCCATAAATTATACGCAGCACAGGTTACCCTTAAATAAAGAACTGACCGACTAATCAGACATGGATCTTTCCAAGTTCTGTTGCTTGAATGGATGTTTTCCTACGTAGGCTAGTAAAACATGCCCTTCAAAGCATCAGAACATGTGATCACATTCCAATTTTTTTGAAATCTATCTTGTAAAGATAGTAATAAACTTTGATTTTTGTACACCCATAAATTATACGCAGCACAGGTTACCCTTAAATAATGAACTGACCGACTAATCAGACATGGATCTTTCCTAGTTCTGTTGCTTGAATGGATGTTTTCCTACGTAGGCTAGTAAAACATGCCCTTCAAAGCATCAGAACATGTGATCACATTCCAATTTTTTTGTATCTTTCTTGTAAAGATAGTAATATATCATATGTTGAACACTATGTTGGAAAGATTTTAATTCAGATTTTCGAACTTTTATTCAGTTTGTTTTTTAAACTTTGATTAAGAACTTTGATTTTTGTACACCCATAAATTATACGCAGCACAGGTTACCCTTAATTAATGAACTGACCGACTAATCAGACATGGATCTTTCCAAGTTCTGTTGCTTGAATGGATGTTTTCCTACGTAGGCTAGTAAAACATGCCCTTCAAAGCATCAGAACATGTGATCACATTCCAATTTTTTTGAAATCTATCTTGTAAAGATAGTAATAAACTTTGATTTTTGTACACCCATAAATTATACGCAGCACAGGTTACCCTTAAATAATGAACTGACCGACTAATCAGACATGGATCTTTCCAAGTTCTGTTGCTTGAATGGATGTTTTCCTACGTAGGCTAGTAAAACATGCCCTTCAAAGCATCAGAACATGTGATCAAATTCCAATTTTTTTGTATCTATCTTGTAAAGATAGTAATATATCATATGTTGAACACTATGTTGGAAAGATTTTAATTCGGTTTTTTTAATTTTTATTCAGTTTGTTTTTTAAACTTTGATTAAGAACTTTGATTTTTGTACACCCATAAATTATACGCAGCACAGGTTACCCTTAAATAAAGAACTGACCGACTAATCAGACATGGATCTTTCCAAGTTCTGTTGCTTGAATGGATGTTTTCCTACGTAGGCTAGTAAAACATGCCCTTCAAAGCATCAGAACATGTGATCAAATTCCAATTTTTTTGTATCTATCTTGTAAAGATAGTAATATATCATATGTTGAACACTATGTTGGAAAGATTTTAATTCGGTTTTTTTAATTTTTATTCAGTTTGTTTTTTAAACTTTGATTAAGAACTTTGATTTTTGTACACCCATAAATTATACGCAGCACAGGTTACCCTTAAATAAAGAACTGACCGACTAATCAGACATGGATCTTTCCAAGTTCTGTTGCTTGAATGGATGTTTTCCTACGTAGGCTAGTAAAACATGCCCTTCAAAGCATCAGAACATGTGATCACATTCCAATTTTTTTGAAATCTATCTTGTAAAGATAGTAATAAACTTTGATTTTTGTACACCCATAAATTATACGCAGCACAGGTTACCCTTAAATAATGAACTGACCGACTAATCAGACATGGATCTTTCCTAGTTCTGTTGCTTGAATGGATGTTTTCCTACGTAGGCTAGTAAAACATGCCCTTCAAAGCATCAGAACATGTGATCACATTCCAATTTTTTTGTATCTTTCTTGTAAAGATAGTAATATATCATATGTTGAACACTATGTTGGAAAGATTTTAATTCAGATTTTCGAACTTTTATTCAGTTTGTTTTTTAAACTTTGATTAAGAACTTTGATTTTTGTACACCCATAAATTATACGCAGCACAGGTTACCCTTAATTAATGAACTGACCGACTAATCAGACATGGATCTTTCCAAGTTCTGTTGCTTGAATGGATGTTTTCCTACGTAGGCTAGTAAAACATGCCCTTCAAAGCATCAGAACATGTGATCACATTCCAATTTTTTTGAAATCTATCTTGTAAAGATAGTAATAAACTTTGATTTTTGTACACCCATAAATTATACGCAGCACAGGTTACCCTTAAATAATGAACTGACCGACTAATCAGACATGGATCTTTCCAAGTTCTGTTGCTTGAATGGATGTTTTCCTACGTAGGCTAGTAAAACATGCCCTTCAAAGCATCAGAACATGTGATCAAATTCCAATTTTTTTGTATCTATCTTGTAAAGATAGTAATATATCATATGTTGAACACTATGTTGGAAAGATTTTAATTCGGTTTTTTTAATTTTTATTCAGTTTGTTTTTTAAACTTTGATTAAGAACTTTGATTTTTGTACACCCATAAATTATACGCAGCACAGGTTACCCTTAAATAAAGAACTGACCGACTAATCAGACATGGATCTTTCCAAGTTCTGTTGCTTGAATGGATGTTTTCCTACGTAGGCTAGTAAAACATGCCCTTCAAAGCATCAGAACATGTGATCAAATTCCAATTTTTTTGTATCTATCTTGTAAAGATAGTAATATATCATATGTTGAACACTATGTTGGAAAGATTTTAATTCGGTTTTTTTAATTTTTATTCAGTTTGTTTTTTAAACTTTGATTAAGAACTTTGATTTTTGTACACCCATAAATTATACGCAGCACAGGTTACCCTTAAATAAAGAACTGACCGACTAATCAGACATGGATCTTTCCAAGTTCTGTTGCTTGAATGGATGTTTTCCTACGTAGGCTAGTAAAACATGCCCTTCAAAGCATCAGAACATGTGATCACATTCCAATTTTTTTGAAATCTATCTTGTAAAGATAGTAATAAACTTTGATTTTTGTACACCCATAAATTATACGCAGCACAGGTTACCCTTAAATAATGAACTGACCGACTAATCAGACATGGATCTTTCCTAGTTCTGTTGCTTGAATGGATGTTTTCCTACGTAGGCTAGTAAAACATGCCCTTCAAAGCATCAGAACATGTGATCACATTCCAATTTTTTTGTATCTTTCTTGTAAAGATAGTAATATATCATATGTTGAACACTATGTTGGAAAGATTTTAATTCAGATTTTCGAACTTTTATTCAGTTTGTTTTTTAAACTTTGATTAAGAACTTTGATTTTTGTACACCCATAAATTATACGCAGCACAGGTTACCCTTAATTAATGAACTGACCGACTAATCAGACATGGATCTTTCCAAGTTCTGTTGCTTGAATGGATGTTTTCCTACGTAGGCTAGTAAAACATGCCCTTCAAAGCATCAGAACATGTGATCACATTCCAATTTTTTTGAAATCTATCTTGTAAAGATAGTAATAAACTTTGATTTTTGTACACCCATAAATTATACGCAGCACAGGTTACCCTTAAATAATGAACTGACCGACTAATCAGACATGGATCTTTCCAAGTTCTGTTGCTTGAATGGATGTTTTCCTACGTAGGCTAGTAAAACATGCCCTTCAAAGCATCAGAACATGTGATCAAATTCCAATTTTTTTGTATCTATCTTGTAAAGATAGTAATATATCATATGTTGAACACTATGTTGGAAAGATTTTAATTCGGTTTTTTTAATTTTTATTCAGTTTGTTTTTTAAACTTTGATTAAGAACTTTGATTTTTGTACACCCATAAATTATACGCAGCACAGGTTACCCTTAAATAAAGAACTGACCGACTAATCAGACATGGATCTTTCCAAGTTCTGTTGCTTGAATGGATGTTTTCCTACGTAGGCTAGTAAAACATGCCCTTCAAAGCATCAGAACATGTGATCAAATTCCAATTTTTTTGTATCTATCTTGTAAAGATAGTAATATATCATATGTTGAACACTATGTTGGAAAGATTTTAATTCGGTTTTTTTAATTTTTATTCAGTTTGTTTTTTAAACTTTGATTAAGAACTTTGATTTTTGTACACCCATAAATTATACGCAGCACAGGTTACCCTTAAATAAAGAACTGACCGACTAATCAGACATGGATCTTTCCAAGTTCTGTTGCTTGAATGGATGTTTTCCTACGTAGGCTAGTAAAACATGCCCTTCAAAGCATCAGAACATGTGATCACATTCCAATTTTTTTGAAATCTATCTTGTAAAGATAGTAATAAACTTTGATTTTTGTACACCCATAAATTATACGCAGCACAGGTTACCCTTAAATAATGAACTGACCGACTAATCAGACATGGATCTTTCCTAGTTCTGTTGCTTGAATGGATGTTTTCCTACGTAGGCTAGTAAAACATGCCCTTCAAAGCATCAGAACATGTGATCACATTCCAATTTTTTTGTATCTTTCTTGTAAAGATAGTAATATATCATATGTTGAACACTATGTTGGAAAGATTTTAATTCAGATTTTCGAACTTTTATTCAGTTTGTTTTTTAAACTTTGATTAAGAACTTTGATTTTTGTACACCCATAAATTATACGCAGCACAGGTTACCCTTAATTAATGAACTGACCGACTAATCAGACATGGATCTTTCCAAGTTCTGTTGCTTGAATGGATGTTTTCCTACGTAGGCTAGTAAAACATGCCCTTCAAAGCATCAGAACATGTGATCACATTCCAATTTTTTTGAAATCTATCTTGTAAAGATAGTAATAAACTTTGATTTTTGTACACCCATAAATTATACGCAGCACAGGTTACCCTTAAATAATGAACTGACCGACTAATCAGACATGGATCTTTCCAAGTTCTGTTGCTTGAATGGATGTTTTCCTACGTAGGCTAGTAAAACATGCCCTTCAAAGCATCAGAACATGTGATCAAATTCCAATTTTTTTGTATCTATCTTGTAAAGATAGTAATATATCATATGTTGAACACTATGTTGGAAAGATTTTAATTCGGTTTTTTTAATTTTTATTCAGTTTGTTTTTTAAACTTTGATTAAGAACTTTGATTTTTGTACACCCATAAATTATACGCAGCACAGGTTACCCTTAAATAAAGAACTGACCGACTAATCAGACATGGATCTTTCCAAGTTCTGTTGCTTGAATGGATGTTTTCCTACGTAGGCTAGTAAAACATGCCCTTCAAAGCATCAGAACATGTGATCAAATTCCAATTTTTTTGTATCTATCTTGTAAAGATAGTAATATATCATATGTTGAACACTATGTTGGAAAGATTTTAATTCGGTTTTTTTAATTTTTATTCAGTTTGTTTTTTAAACTTTGATTAAGAACTTTGATTTTTGTACACCCATAAATTATACGCAGCACAGGTTACCCTTAAATAATGAACTGACCGACTAATCAGACATGGATCTTTCCTAGTTCTGTTGCTTGAATGGATGTTTTCCTACGTAGGCTAGTAAAACATGCCCTTCAAAGCATCAGAACATGTGATCAAATTCCAATTTTTTTGTATCTATCTTGTAAAGATAGTAATATATCATATGTTGAACACTATGTTGGAAAGATTTTCATTCAGATTTTTTAATTTTTATTCAGTTTGTTTTTTAAACTTTGATTAAGAACTTTGATTTTTGTACACCCATAAATTATACGCAGCACAGGTTACCCTTAAATAATGAACTGACCGACTAATCAGACATGGATCTTTCCTAGTTCTGTTGCTTGAATGGATGTTTTCCTACGTAGGCTAGTAAAACATGCCCTTCAAAGCATCAGAACATGTGATCAAATTCCAATTTTTTTGTATCTATCTTGTAAAGATAGTAATATATCATATGTTGAACACTATGTTGGAAAGATTTTCATTCAGATTTTTTAATTTTTATTCAGTTTGTTTTTTAAACTTTGATTAAGAACTTTGATTTTTGTACACCCATAAATTATACGCAGCACAGGTTACCCTTAAATAATGAACTGACCGACTAATCAGACATGGATCTTTCCAAGTTCTGTTGCTTGAACGGATGTTTTCCTACGTAGGCTAGTAAAACATGCCCTTCAAAGCATCAGAACATGTGATCACATTCCAATTTTTTTGAAATCTATCTTGTAAAGATAGTAATAAACTTTGATTTTTGTACACCCATAAATTATACGCAGCACAGGTTACCCTTAAATAATGAACTGACCGACTAATCAGACATGGATCTTTCCTAGTTCTGTTGCTTGAATGGATGTTTTCCTACGTAGGCTAGTAAAACATGCCCTTCAAAGCATCAGAACATGTGATCACATTCCAATTTTTTTGTATCTTTCTTGTAAAGATAGTAATATATCATATGTTGAACACTATGTTGGAAAGATTTTAATTCAGATTTTCGAACTTTTATTCAGTTTGTTTTTTAAACTTTGATTAAGAACTTTGATTTTTGTACACCCATAAATTATACGCAGCACAGGTTACCCTTAAATAAAGAACTGACCGACTAATCAGACATGGATCTTTCCAAGTTCTGTTGCTTGAATGGATGTTTTCCTACGTAGGCTAGTAAAACATGCCCTTCAAAGCATCAGAACATGTGATCAAATTCCAATTTTTTTGTATCTATCTTGTAAAGATAGTAATATATCATATGTTGAACACTATGTTGGAAAGATTTTAATTCGGTTTTTTTAATTTTTATTCAGTTTGTTTTTTAAACTTTGATTAAGAACTTTGATTTTTGTACACCCATAAATTATACGCAGCACAGGTTACCCTTAAATAATGAACTGACCGACTAATCAGACATGGATCTTTCCTAGTTCTGTTGCTTGAATGGATGTTTTCCTACGTAGGCTAGTAAAACATGCCCTTCAAAGCATCAGAACATGTGATCAAATTCCAATTTTTTTGTATCTATCTTGTAAAGATAGTAATATATCATATGTTGAACACTATGTTGGAAAGATTTTCATTCAGATTTTTTAATTTTTATTCAGTTTGTTTTTTAAACTTTGATTAAGAACTTTGATTTTTGTACACCCATAAATTATACGCAGCACAGGTTACCCTTAAATAATGAACTGACCGACTAATCAGACATGGATCTTTCCTAGTTCTGTTGCTTGAATGGATGTTTTCCTACGTAGGCTAGTAAAACATGCCCTTCAAAGCATCAGAACATGTGATCAAATTCCAATTTTTTTGTATCTATCTTGTAAAGATAGTAATATATCATATGTTGAACACTATGTTGGAAAGATTTTCATTCAGATTTTTTAATTTTTATTCAGTTTGTTTTTTAAACTTTGATTAAGAACTTTGATTTTTGTACACCCATAAATTATACGCAGCACAGGTTACCCTTAAATAATGAACTGACCGACTAATCAGACATGGATCTTTCCAAGTTCTGTTGCTTGAACGGATGTTTTCCTACGTAGGCTAGTAAAACATGCCCTTCAAAGCATCAGAACATGTGATCACATTCCAATTTTTTTGAAATCTATCTTGTAAAGATAGTAATAAACTTTGATTTTTGTACACCCATAAATTATACGCAGCACAGGTTACCCTTAAATAATGAACTGACCGACTAATCAGACATGGATCTTTCCTAGTTCTGTTGCTTGAATGGATGTTTTCCTACGTAGGCTAGTAAAACATGCCCTTCAAAGCATCAGAACATGTGATCACATTCCAATTTTTTTGTATCTTTCTTGTAAAGATAGTAATATATCATATGTTGAACACTATGTTGGAAAGATTTTAATTCAGATTTTCGAACTTTTATTCAGTTTGTTTTTTAAACTTTGATTAAGAACTTTGATTTTTGTACACCCATAAATTATACGCAGCACAGGTTACCCTTAATTAATGAACTGACCGACTAATCAGACATGGATCTTTCCAAGTTCTGTTGCTTGAACGGATGTTTTCCTACGAAGGCTAGTAAAACATGCCCTTCAAAGCATCAGAACATGTGATCACATTCCAATATTTTTGTATCTATCTTGTAAAGATAGTAATATATCATATGTTGAACACTATGTTGGAAAGATTTTAATTCAGATTTTCTAACTTTTATTCAGTTTGTTTTTTAAACTTTGATTAAGAACTTTGATTTTTGTACACCCATAAATTATACGCAGCACAGGTTACCCTTAAATAATGAACTGACCGACTAATCAGACATGGATCTTTCCTAGTTCTGTTGCTTGAATGGATGTTTTCCTACGTAGGCTAGTAAAACATGCCCTTCAAAGCATCAGAACATGTGATCACATTCCAATTTTTTTGAAATCTATCTTGTAAAGATAGTAATAAACTTTGATTTTTGTACACCCATAAATTATACGCAGCACAGGTTACCCTTAAATAATGAACTGACCGACTAATCAGACATGGATCTTTCCTAGTTCTGTTGCTTGAATGGATGTTTTCCTACGTAGGCTAGTAAAACATGCCCTTCAAAGCATCAGAACATGTGATCACATTCCAATTTTTTTGAAATCTATCTTGTAAAGATAGTAATAAACTTTGATTTTTGTACACCCATAAATTATACGCAGCACAGGTTACCCTTAAATAATGAACTGACCGACTAATCAGACATGGATCTTTCCAAGTTCTGTTGCTTGAATGGATGTTTTCCTACGTAGGCTAGTAAAACATGCCCTTCAAAGCATCAGAACATGTGATCAAATTCCAATTTTTTTGTATCTATCTTGTAAAGATAGTAATATATCATATGTTGAACACTATGTTGGAAAGATTTTAATTCGGTTTTTTTAATTTTTATTCAGTTTGTTTTTTAAACTTTGATTAAGAACTTTGATTTTTGTACACCCATAAATTATACGCAGCACAGGTTACCCTTAAATAATGAACTGACCGACTAATCAGACATGGATCTTTCCAAGTTCTGTTGCTTGAATGGATGTTTTCCTACGTAGGCTAGTAAAACATGCCCTTCAAAGCATCAGAACATGTGATCAAATTCCAATTTTTTTGTATCTATCTTGTAAAGATAGTAGTATATCATATGTTGAACACTATGTTGGAAAGATTTTAATTCGGTTTTTTTAATTTTTATTCAGTTTGTTTTTTAAACTTTGATTAAGAACTTTGATTTTTGTACACCCATAAATTATAC
Organism: Auanema rhodensis; assembly: GCA_964057225.1. Lineage (NCBI taxonomy): Eukaryota > Metazoa > Nematoda > Chromadorea > Rhabditida > Rhabditidae > Auanema > Auanema rhodense. The sequence continues at coordinate 3,111,645 of OZ059895.1, forward strand.
GCAGCACAGGTTACCCTTAAATAATGAACTGACCGACTAATCAGACATGGATCTTTCCTAGTTCTGTTGCTTGAATGGATGTTTTCCTACGTAGGCTAGTAAAACATGCCCTTCAAAGCATCAGAACATGTGATCACATTCCAATTTTTTTGTATCTTTCTTGTAAAGATAGTAATATATCATATGTTGAACACTATGTTGGAAAGATTTTAATTCAGATTTTCGAACTTTTATTCAGTTTGTTTTTTAAACTTTGATTAAGAACTTTGATTTTTGTACACCCATAAATTATACGCAGCACAGGTTACCCTTAATTAATGAACTGACCGACTAATCAGACATGGATCTTTCCAAGTTCTGTTGCTTGAACGGATGTTTTCCTACGAAGGCTAGTAAAACATGCCCTTCAAAGCATCAGAACATGTGATCACATTCCAATATTTTTGTATCTATCTTGTAAAGATAGTAATATATCATATGTTGAACACTATGTTGGAAAGATTTTAATTCAGATTTTCTAACTTTTATTCAGTTTGTTTTTTAAACTTTGATTAAGAACTTTGATTTTTGTACACCCATAAATTATACGCAGCACAGGTTACCCTTAAATAATGAACTGACCGACTAATCAGACATGGATCTTTCCTAGTTCTGTTGCTTGAATGGATGTTTTCCTACGTAGGCTAGTAAAACATGCCCTTCAAAGCATCAGAACATGTGATCACATTCCAATTTTTTTGAAATCTATCTTGTAAAGATAGTAATAAACTTTGATTTTTGTACACCCATAAATTATACGCAGCACAGGTTACCCTTAAATAATGAACTGACCGACTAATCAGACATGGATCTTTCCTAGTTCTGTTGCTTGAATGGATGTTTTCCTACGTAGGCTAGTAAAACATGCCCTTCAAAGCATCAGAACATGTGATCACATTCCAATTTTTTTGAAATCTATCTTGTAAAGATAGTAATAAACTTTGATTTTTGTACACCCATAAATTATACGCAGCACAGGTTACCCTTAAATAATGAACTGACCGACTAATCAGACATGGATCTTTCCAAGTTCTGTTGCTTGAATGGATGTTTTCCTACGTAGGCTAGTAAAACATGCCCTTCAAAGCATCAGAACATGTGATCAAATTCCAATTTTTTTGTATCTATCTTGTAAAGATAGTAATATATCATATGTTGAACACTATGTTGGAAAGATTTTAATTCGGTTTTTTTAATTTTTATTCAGTTTGTTTTTTAAACTTTGATTAAGAACTTTGATTTTTGTACACCCATAAATTATACGCAGCACAGGTTACCCTTAAATAAAGAACTGACCGACTAATCAGACATGGATCTTTCCAAGTTCTGTTGCTTGAATGGATGTTTTCCTACGTAGGCTAGTAAAACATGCCCTTCAAAGCATCAGAACATGTGATCAAATTCCAATTTTTTTGTATCTATCTTGTAAAGATAGTAATATATCATATGTTGAACACTATGTTGGAAAGATTTTAATTCGGTTTTTTTAATTTTTATTCAGTTTGTTTTTTAAACTTTGATTAAGAACTTTGATTTTTGTACACCCATAAATTATACGCAGCACAGGTTACCCTTAAATAAAGAACTGACCGACTAATCAGACATGGATCTTTCCAAGTTCTGTTGCTTGAATGGATGTTTTCCTACGTAGGCTAGTAAAACATGCCCTTCAAAGCATCAGAACATGTGATCAAATTCCAATTTTTTTGTATCTATCTTGTAAAGATAGTAATATATCATATGTTGAACACTATGTTGGAAAGATTTTAATTCGGTTTTTTTAATTTTTATTCAGTTTGTTTTTTAAACTTTGATTAAGAACTTTGATTTTTGTACACCCATAAATTATACGCAGCACAGGTTACCCTTAAATAATGAACTGACCGTCTAATCAGACATGGATCTTCCCAAGTTCTGTTGCTTGAATGGATGTTTTCCTACGTAGGCTAGTAAAACATGCCCTTCAAAGCATCAGAACATGTGATCAAATTCCAATTTTTTTGTATCTATCTTGTAAAGATAGTAATATATCATATGTTGAACACTATGTTGGAAAGATTTTCATTCAGATTTTTTAATTTTTATTCAGTTTGTTTTTTAAACTTTGATTAAGAACTTTGATTTTTGTACACCCATAAATTATACGCAGCACAGGTTACCCTTAATTAATGAACTGACCGACTAATCAGACATGGATCTTTCCAAGTTCTGTTGCTTGAACGGATGTTTTCCTACGAAGGCTAGTAAAACATGCCCTTCAAAGCATCAGAACATGTGATCACATTCCAATATTTTTGTATCTATCTTGTAAAGATAGTAATATATCATATGTTGAACACTATGTTGGAAAGATTTTAATTCAGATTTTCTAACTTTTATTCAGTTTGTTTTTTAAACTTTGATTAAGAACTTTGATTTTTGTACACCCATAAATTATACGCAGCACAGGTTACCCTTAAATAATGAACTGACCGACTAATCAGACATGGATCTTTCCTAGTTCTGTTGCTTGAATGGATGTTTTCCTACGTAGGCTAGTAAAACATGCCCTTCAAAGCATCAGAACATGTGATCACATTCCAATTTTTTTGAAATCTATCTTGTAAAGATAGTAATAAACTTTGATTTTTGTACACCCATAAATTATACGCAGCACAGGTTACCCTTAAATAATGAACTGACCGACTAATCAGACATGGATCTTTCCTAGTTCTGTTGCTTGAATGGATGTTTTCCTACGTAGGCTAGTAAAACATGCCCTTCAAAGCATCAGAACATGTGATCACATTCCAATTTTTTTGTATCTTTCTTGTAAAGATAGTAATATATCATATGTTGAACACTATGTTGGAAAGATTTTAATTCAGATTTTCGAACTTTTATTCAGTTTGTTTTTTAAACTTTGATTAAGAACTTTGATTTTTGTACACCCATAAATTATACGCAGCACAGGTTACCCTTAATTAATGAACTGACCGACTAATCAGACATGGATCTTTCCAAGTTCTGTTGCTTGAACGGATGTTTTCCTACGAAGGCTAGTAAAACATGCCCTTCAAAGCATCAGAACATGTGATCACATTCCAATATTTTTGTATCTATCTTGTAAAGATAGTAATATATCATATGTTGAACACTATGTTGAAAAGATTTTAATTCAGATTTTCTAACTTTTATTCAGTTTGTTTTTTAAACTTTGATTAAGAACTTTGATTTTTGTACACCCATAAATTATACGCAGCACAGGTTACCCTTAAATAATGAACTGACCGACTAATCAGACATGGATCTTTCCTAGTTCTGTTGCTTGAATGGATGTTTTCCTACGTAGGCTAGTAAAACATGCCCTTCAAAGCATCAGAACATGTGATCACATTCCAATTTTTTTGAAATCTATCTTGTAAAGATAGTAATAAACTTTGATTTTTGTACACCCATAAATTATACGCAGCACAGGTTACCCTTAAATAATGAACTGACCGACTAATCAGACATGGATCTTTCCTAGTTCTGTTGCTTGAATGGATGTTTTCCTACGTAGGCTAGTAAAACATGCCCTTCAAAGCATCAGAACATGTGATCACATTCCAATTTTTTTGAAATCTATCTTGTAAAGATAGTAATAAACTTTGATTTTTGTACACCCATAAATTATACGCAGCACAGGTTACCCTTAAATAATGAACTGACCGACTAATCAGACATGGATCTTTCCTAGTTCTGTTGCTTGAATGGATGTTTTCCTACGTAGGCTAGTAAAACATGCCCTTCAAAGCATCAGAACATGTGATCACATTCCAATTTTTTTGTATCTTTCTTGTAAAGATAGTAATATATCATATGTTGAACACTATGTTGGAAAGATTTTAATTCAGATTTTCGAACTTTTATTCAGTTTGTTTTTTAAACTTTGATTAAGAACTTTGATTTTTGTACACCCATAAATTATACGCAGCACAGGTTACCCTTAAATAATGAACTGACCGACTAATCAGACATGGATCTTTCCTAGTTCTGTTGCTTGAATGGATGTTTTCCTACGTAGGCTAGTAAAACATGCCCTTCAAAGCATCAGAACATGTGATCACATTCCAATTTTTTTGAAATCTATCTTGTAAAGATAGTAATAAACTTTGATTTTTGTACACCCATAAATTATACGCAGCACAGGTTACCCTTAAATAATGAACTGACCGACTAATCAGACATGGATCTTTCCTAGTTCTGTTGCTTGAATGGATGTTTTCCTACGTAGGCTAGTAAAACATGCCCTTCAAAGCATCAGAACATGTGATCACATTCCAATTTTTTTGAAATCTATCTTGTAAAGATAGTAATAAACTTTGATTTTTGTACACCCATAAATTATACGCAGCACAGGTTACCCTTAAATAATGAACTGACCGACTAATCAGACATGGATCTTTCCTAGTTCTGTTGCTTGAATGGATGTTTTCCTACGTAGGCTAGTAAAACATGCCCTTCAAAGCATCAGAACATGTGATCAAATTCCAATTTTTTTGTATCTATCTTGTAAAGATAGTAATATATCATATGTTGAACACTATGTTGGAAAGATTTTCATTCAGATTTTTTAATTTTTATTCAGTTTGTTTTTTAAACTTTGATTAAGAACTTTGATTTTTGTACACCCATAAATTATACGCAGCACAGGTTACCCTTAAATAATGAACTGACCGACTAATCAGACATGGATCTTTCCTAGTTCTGTTGCTTGAATGGATGTTTTCCTACGTAGGCTAGTAAAACATGCCCTTCAAAGCATCAGAACATGTGATCAAATTCCAATTTTTTTGTATCTATCTTGTAAAGATAGTAATATATCATATGTTGAACACTATGTTGGAAAGATTTTAATTCAGATTTTCGAACTTTTATTCAGTTTGTTTTTTAAACTTTGATTAAGAACTTTGATTTTTGTACACCCATAAATTATACGCAGCACAGGTTACCCTTAATTAATGAACTGACCGACTAATCAGACATGGATCTTTCCAAGTTCTGTTACTTGAACGGATGTTTTCCTACGAAGGCTAGTAAAACATGCCCTTCAAAGCATCAGAACATGTGATCACATTCCAATATTTTTGTATCTATCTTGTAAAGATAGTAATATATCATATGTTGAACACAATGTTGGAAAGATTTTAATTCAGATTTTCTAACTTTTATTCAGTTTGTTTTTTAAACTTTGATTAAGAACTTTGATTTTTGTACACCCATAAATTATACGCAGCACAGGTTACCCTTGAATAATGAACTGACCGACTAATCAGACATGGATCTTTCCTAATTCTGTTGCTTGAATGGATGTTTTCCTACGTAGGCTAGTAAAACATGCCCTTCAAAGCATCAGAACATGTGATCACATTCCAATTTTTTTGTATCTATCTTGTAAAGATAGTAATATATCATATGTTGAACACTATGTTGGAAAGATTTTAATTCAGATTTTTTCAACTTTCACTCAGTTTGTTTTCTAAACTTTGATTAAGAACCTTGTTGTTTGTACACCCATAAAATATACGCAGCACAGGTTACCCTTAAATAATGAACTGACCGTTTAATCAGACATGGATCTTCCCAAGTTCTGTTGCTTGAATGGATGTTTTCCTACGTAGGCTAGTAAAACATGCCCTTCAAAGCATCAGAACATGTGATCACATTCCAATTTATTTGTATCTATCTTGTAAAGATAGTAATATATCATATGTTGAACACTATGTTGGAAAGATTTTAATTCGGTTTTTTTAATTTTTATTCAGTTTGTTTTTTAAACTTTGATTAAGAACTTTGATTTTTGTACACCCATAAATTATACGCAGCACAGGTTACCCTTAAATAAAGAACTGACCGACTAATCAGACATGGATCTTACCAAGTTCTGTTGCTTGAATGGATGTTTTCCTACGTAGGCTAGTAAAACATGCCCTTCAAAGCATCAGAACATGTGATCAAATTCCAATTTTTTTGTATCTATCTTGTAAAGATAGTAATATATCATATGTTGAACACTATGTTGGAAAGATTTTAATTCGGTTTTTTTAATTTTTATTCAGTTTGTTTTTTAAACTTTGATTAAGAACTTTGATTTTTGTACACCCATAAATTATACGCAGCACAGGTTACCCTTGAATAATGAACTGACCGACTAATCAGACATGGATCTTTCCTAATTCTGTTGCTTGAATGGATGTTTTCCTACGTAGGCTAGTAAAACATGCCCTTCAAAGCATCAGAACATGTGATCACATTCCAATTTTTTTGTATCTATCTTGTAAAGATAGTAATAAACTTTGATTTTTGTACACCCATAAATTATACGCAGCACAGGTTACCCTTAAATAATGAACTGACCGACTAATCAGACATGGATCTCTCCAAGTTCTGTTGCTTGAACGGATGTTTTCCTACGTAGGCTAGTAAAACATGCCCTTCAAAGCATCAGAACATGTGATCACATTTCAATTTTTTTGTATCTATCTTGTAAAGATAGTAATATATCATATGTTGAACACTATGTTGGAAAGATTTTAATTCAGATTTTTTCAACTTTCACTCAGTTTGTTTTCTAAACTTTGATTAAGAACCTTGTTGTTTGTACACCCATAAAATATACGCAGCACAGGTTACCCTTAAATAATGAACTGACCGTTTAATCAGACATGGATCTTCCCAAGTTCTGTTGCTTGAATGGATGTTTTCCTACGTAGGCTAGTAAAACATGCCCTTCAAAGCATCAGAACATGTGATCACATTCCAATTTTTTTGTATCTATCTTGTAAAGATAGTAATATATCATATGTTGAACACTATGTTGGAAAGATTTTAATTCGGTTTTTTTAATTTTTATTCAGTTTGTTTTTTAAACTTTGATTAAGAACTTTGATTTTTGTACACCCATAAATTATACGCAGCACAGGTTACCCTTAAATAAAGAACTGACCGACTAATCAGACATGGATCTTTCCTAATTCTGTTGCTTGAATGGATGTTTTCCTACGTAGGCTAGTAAAACATGCCCTTCAAAGCATCAGAACATGTGATCACATTCCAATTTTTTTGTATCTATCTTGTAAAGATAGTAATAAACTTTGATTTTTGTACACCCATAAATTATACGCAGCACAGGTTACCCTTAAATAATGAACTGACCGACTAATCAGACATGGATCTCTCCAAGTTCTGTTGCTTGAACGGATGTTTTCCTACGTAGGCTAGTAAAACATGCCCTTCAAAGCATCAGAACATGTGATCACATTTCAATTTTTTTGTATCTATCTTGTAAAGATAGTAATATATCATATGTTGAACACTATGTTGGAAAGATTTTAATTCAGATTTTTTCAACTTTCACTCAGTTTGTTTTCTAAACTTTGATTAAGAACCTTGTTGTTTGTACACCCATAAAATATACGCAGCACAGGTTACCCTTAAATAATGAACTGACCGTTTAATCAGACATGGATCTTCCCAAGTTCTGTTGCTTGAATGGATGTTTTCCTACGTAGGCTAGTAAAACATGCCCTTCAAAGCATCAGAACATGTGATCACATTCCAATTTTTTTGTATCTATCTTGTAAAGATAGTAATATATCATATGTTGAACACTATGTTGGAAAGATTTTAATTCGGTTTTTTTAATTTTTATTCAGTTTGTTTTTTAAACTTTGATTAAGAACTTTGATTTTTGTACACCCATAAATTATACGCAGCACAGGTTACCCTTAAATAAAGAACTGACCGACTAATCAGACATGGATCTTACCAAGTTCTGTTGCTTGAATGGATGTTTTCCTACGTAGGCTAGTAAAACATGCCCTTCAAAGCATCAGAACATGTGATCAAATTCCAATTTTTTTGTATCTATCTTGTAAAGATAGTAATATATCATATGTTGAACACTATGTTGGAAAGATTTTAATTCGGTTTTTTTAATTTTTATTCAGTTTGTTTTTTAAACTTTGATTAAGAATTTTGATTTTTGTACACCCATAAATTATACGCAGCACAGGTTACCCTTGAATAATGAACTGACCGACTAATCAGACATGGATCTTTCCTAATTCTGTTGCTTGAATGGATGTTTTCCTACGTAGGCTAGTAAAACATGCCCTTCAAAGCATCAGAACATGTGATCACATTCCAATTTTTTTGTATCTATCTTGTAAAGATAGTAATAAACTTTGATTTTTGTACACCCATAAATTATACGCAGCACAGGTTACCCTTAAATAATGAACTGACCGACTAATCAGACATGGATCTCTCCAAGTTCTGTTGCTTGAACGGATGTTTTCCTACGTAGGCTAGTAAAACATGCCCTTCAAAGCATCAGAGCATGTGATCACATTTCAATTTTTTTGTATCTATCTTGTAAAGATAGTAATATATCATATGTTGAACACTATGTTGGAAAGATTTTAATTCAGATTTTTTCAACTTTCACTCAGTTTGTTTTCTAAACTTTGATTAAGAACCTTGTTGTTTGTACACCCATAAAATATACGCAGCACAGGTTACCCTTAAATAATGAACTGACCGTTTAATCAGACATGGATCTTCCCAAGTTCTGTTGCTTGAATGGATGTTTTCCTACGTAGGCTAGTAAAACATGCCCTTCAAAGCATCAGAACATGTGATCACATTCCAATTTTTTTGTATCTATCTTGTAAAGATAGTAATATATCATATGTTGAACACTATGTTGGAAAGATTTTAATTCGGTTTTTTTAATTTTTATTCAGTTTGTTTTTTAAACTTTGATTAAGAACTTTGATTTTTGTACACCCATAAATTATACGCAGCACAGGTTACCCTTAAATAAAGAACTGACCGACTAATCAGACATGGATCTTACCAAGTTCTGTTGCTTGAATGGATGTTTTCCTACGTAGGCTAGTAAAACATGCCCTTCAAAGCATCAGAACATGTGATCAAATTCCAATTTTTTTGTATCTATCTTGTAAAGATAGTAATATATCATATGTTGAACACTATGTTGGAAAGATTTTAATTCAGATTTTCTAACTTTTATTCAGTTTGTTTTTTAAACTTTGATTAAGAACTTTGATTTTTGTACACCCATAAATTATACGCAGCACAGGTTACCCTTAAATAATGAACTGACCGACTAATCAGACATGGATCTTTCCTAGTTCTATTGCTTGAATGGATGTTTTCCTACGTAGGCTAGTAAAACATGCCCTTCAAAGCATCAGAACATGTGATCAAATTCCAATTTTTTTGTATCTATCTTGTAAAGATAGTAATATATCATATGTTGAACACTATGTTGGAAAGATTTAATTCAGATTTTCGAACTTTTATTCAGTTTGTTTTTTAAACTTTGATTAAGAACTTTGATTTTTGTACACCCATAAATTATACGCAGCACAGGTTACCCTTAATTAATGAACTGACCGACTAATCAGACATGGATCTTTCCAAGTTCTGTTGCTTGAACGGATGTTTTCCTACGAAGGCTAGTAAAACATGCCCTTCAAAGCATCAGAACATGTGATCACATTCCAATATTTTTGTATCTATCTTGTAAAGATAGTAATATATCATATGTTGAACACTATGTTGGAAAGATTTTAATTCAGATTTTCTAACTTTTATTCAGTTTGTTTTTTAAACTTTGATTAAGAACTTTGATTTTTGTACACCCATAAATTATACGCAGCACAGGTTACCCTTGAATAATGAACTGACCGACTAATCAGACATGGATCTTTCCTAGTTCTGTTGCTTGAATGGATGTTTTCCTACGTAGGCTAGTAAAACATGCCCTTCAAAGCATCAGAACATGTGATCACATTCCAATTTTTTTGTATCTATCTTGTAAAGATAGTAATAAACTTTGATTTTTGTACACCCATAAATTATACGCAGCACAGGTTACCCTTAAATAATGAACTGACCGACTAATCAGACATGGATCTCTCCAAGTTCTGTTGCTTGAACGGATGTTTTCCTACGTAGGCTAGTAAAACATGCCCTTCAAAGCATCAGAACATGTGATCACATTTCAATTTTTTTGTATCTATCTTGTAAAGATAGTAATATATCATATGTTGAACACTATGTTGGAAAGATTTTGATTCAGATTTTTTCAACTTTCACTCAGTTTGTTTTCTAAACTTTGATTAAGAACCTTGTTGTTTGTACACCCATAAAATATACGCAGCACAGGTTACCCTTAAATAATGAACTGACCGTTTAATCAGACATGGATCTTCCCAAGTTCTGTTGCTTGAATGGATGTTTTCCTACGTAGGCTAGTAAAACATGCCCTTCAAAGCATCAGAACATGTGATCACATTCCAATTTTTTTGTATCTATCTTGTAAAGATAGTAATATATCATATGTTGAACACTATGTTGGAAAGATTTTAATTCAGATTTTCTAACTTTTATTCAGTTTGTTTTTTAAACTTTGATTAAGAACTTTGATTTTTGTACACCCATAAATTATACGCAGCACAGGTTACCCTTGAATAATGAACTGACCGACTAATCAGACATGGATATTTCCTAATTCTGTTGCTTGAATGGATGTTTTCCTACGTAGGCTAGTAAAACATGCCCTTCAAAGCATCAGAATATGTGATCACATTCCAATTTTTTTGTATCTATCTTGTAAAGATAGTAATAAACTTTGATTTTTGTACACCCATAAATTATACGCAGCACAGGTTACCCTTAAATAATGAACTGACCGACTAATCAGACATGGATCTCTCCAAGTTCTGTTGCTTGAACGGATGTTTTCCTACGTAGGCTAGTAAAACATGCCCTTCAAAGCATCAGAACATGTGATCACATTTCAATTTTTTTGTATCTATCTTGTAAAGATAGTAATATATCATATGTTGAACACTATGTTGGAAAGATTTTAATTCAGATTTTTTCAACTTTCACTCAGTTTGTTTTCTAAACTTTGATTAAGAACCTTGTTGTTTGTACACCCATAAAATATACGCAGCACAGGTTACCCTTAAATAATGAACTGACCGTTTAATCAGACATGGATCTTCCCAAGTTCTGTTGCTTGAATGGATGTTTTCCTACGTAGGCTAGTAAAACATGCCCTTCAAAGCATCAGAACATGTGATCACATTCCAATTTTTTTGTATCTATCTTGTAAAGATAGTAATATATCATATGTTGAACACTATGTTGGAAAGATTTTAATTCGGTTTTTTTAATTTTTATTCAGTTTGTTTTTTAAACTTTGATTAAGAACTTTGATTTTTGTACACCCATAAATTATACGCAGCACAGGTTACCCTTAAATAAAGAACTGACCGACTAATCAGACATGGATCTTACCAAGTTCTGTTGCTTGAATGGATGTTTTCCTACGTAGGCTAGTAAAACATGCCCTTCAAAGCATCAGAACATGTGATCAAATTCCAATTTTTTTGTATCTATCTTGTAAAGATAGTAATATATCATATGTTGAACACTATGTTGGAAAGATTTTAATTCAGATTTTCTAACTTTTATTCAGTTTGTTTTTTAAACTTTGATTAAGAACTTTGATTTTTGTACACCCATAAATTATACGCAGCACAGGTTACCCTTAAATAATGAACTGACCGACTAATCAGACATGGATCTTTCCTAGTTCTATTGCTTGAATGGATGTTTTCCTACGTAGGCTAGTAAAACATGCCCTTCAAAGCATCAGAACATGTGATCAAATTCCAATTTTTTTGTATCTATCTTGTAAAGATAGTAATATATCATATGTTGAACACTATGTTGGAAAGATTTAATTCAGATTTTCGAACTTTTATTCAGTTTGTTTTTTAAACTTTGATTAAGAACTTTGATTTTTGTACACCCATAAATTATACGCAGCACAGGTTACCCTTAATTAATGAACTGACCGACTAATCAGACATGGATCTTTCCAAGTTCTGTTGCTTGAACGGATGTTTTCCTACGAAGGCTAGTAAAACATGCCCTTCAAAGCATCAGAACATGTGATCACATTCCAATATTTTTGTATCTATCTTGTAAAGATAGTAATATATCATATGTTGAACACTATGTTGGAAAGATTTTAATTCAGATTTTCTAACTTTTATTCAGTTTGTTTTTTAAACTTTGATTAAGAACTTTGATTTTTGTACACCCATAAATTATACGCAGCACAGGTTACCCTTGAATAATGAACTGACCGACTAATCAGACATGGATCTTTCCTAGTTCTGTTGCTTGAATGGATGTTTTCCTACGTAGGCTAGTAAAACATGCCCTTCAAAGCATCAGAACATGTGATCACATTCCAATTTTTTTGTATCTATCTTGTAAAGATAGTAATAAACTTTGATTTTTGTACACCCATAAATTATACGCAGCACAGGTTACCCTTAAATAATGAACTGACCGACTAATCAGACATGGATCTCTCCAAGTTCTGTTGCTTGAACGGATGTTTTCCTACGTAGGCTAGTAAAACATGCCCTTCAAAGCATCAGAACATGTGATCACATTTCAATTTTTTTGTATCTATCTTGTAAAGATAGTAATATATCATATGTTGAACACTATGTTGGAAAGATTTTGATTCAGATTTTTTCAACTTTCACTCAGTTTGTTTTCTAAACTTTGATTAAGAACCTTGTTGTTTGTACACCCATAAAATATACGCAGCACAGGTTACCCTTAAATAATGAACTGACCGTTTAATCAGACATGGATCTTCCCAAGTTCTGTTGCTTGAATGGATGTTTTCCTACGTAGGCTAGTAAAACATGCCCTTCAAAGCATCAGAACATGTGATCACATTCCAATTTTTTTGTATCTATCTTGTAAAGATAGTAATATATCATATGTTGAACACTATGTTGGAAAGATTTTAATTCAGATTTTCTAACTTTTATTCAGTTTGTTTTTTAAACTTTGATTAAGAACTTTGATTTTTGTACACCCATAAATTATACGCAGCACAGGTTACCCTTGAATAATGAACTGACCGACTAATCAGACATGGATATTTCCTAATTCTGTTGCTTGAATGGATGTTTTCCTACGTAGGCTAGTAAAACATGCCCTTCAAAGCATCAGAATATGTGATCACATTCCAATTTTTTTGTATCTATCTTGTAAAGATAGTAATAAACTTTGATTTTTGTACACCCATAAATTATACGCAGCACAGGTTACCCTTAAATAATGAACTGACCGACTAATCAGACATGGATCTCTCCAAGTTCTGTTGCTTGAACGGATGTTTTCCTACGTAGGCTAGTAAAACATGCCCTTCAAAGCATCAGAACATGTGATCACATTTCAATTTTTTTGTATCTATCTTGTAAAGATAGTAATATATCATATGTTGAACACTATGTTGGAAAGATTTTAATTCAGATTTTTTCAACTTTCACTCAGTTTGTTTTCTAAACTTTGATTAAGAACCTTGTTGTTTGTACACCCATAAAATATACGCAGCACAGGTTACCCTTAAATAATGAACTGACCGTTTAATCAGACATGGATCTTCCCAAGTTCTGTTGCTTGAATGGATGTTTTCCTACGTAGGCTAGTAAAACATGCCCTTCAAAGCATCAGAACATGTGATCACATTCCAATTTTTTTGTATCTATCTTGTAAAGATAGTAATATATCATATGTTGAACACTATGTTGGAAAGATTTTAATTCGGTTTTTTTAATTTTTATTCAGTTTGTTTTTTAAACTTTGATTAAGAACTTTGATTTTTGTACACCCATAAATTATACGCAGCACAGGTTACCCTTAAATAAAGAACTGACCGACTAATCAGACATGGATCTTACCAAGTTCTGTTGCTTGAATGGATGTTTTCCTACGTAGGCTAGTAAAACATGCCCTTCAAAGCATCAGAACATGTGATCAAATTCCAATTTTTTTGTATCTATCTTGTAAAGATAGTAATATATCATATGTTGAACACTATGTTGGAAAGATTTTAATTCAGATTTTCTAACTTTTATTCAGTTTGTTTTTTAAACTTTGATTAAGAACTTTGATTTTTGTACACCCATAAATTATACGCAGCACAGGTTACCCTTAAATAATGAACTGACCGACTAATCAGACATGGATCTTTCCTAGTTCTGTTGCTTGAATGGATGTTTTCCTACGTAGGCTAGTAAAACATGCCCTTCAAAGCATCAGAACATGTGATCAAATTCCAATTTTTTTGTATCTATCTTGTAAAGATAGTAATATATCATATGTTGAACACTATGTTGGAAAGATTTTAATTCAGATTTTCGAACTTTTATTCAGTTTGTTTTTTAAACTTTGATTAAGAACTTTGATTTTTGTACACCCATAAATTATACGCAGCACAGGTTACCCTTAATTAATGAACTGACCGACTAATCAGACATGGATCTTTCCAAGTTCTGTTGCTTGAACGGATGTTTTCCTACGAAGGCTAGTAAAACATGCCCTTCAAAGCATCAGAACATGTGATCACATTCCAATATTTTTGTATCTATCTTGTAAAGATAGTAATATATCATATGTTGAACACTATGTTGGGAAGATTTTAATTCAGATTTTCTAACTTTTATTCAGTTTGTTTTTTAAACTTTGATTAAGAACTTTGATTTTTGTACACCCATAAATTATACGCAGCACAGGTTACCCTTGAATAATGAACTGACCGACTAATCAGACATGGATCTTTCCTAGTTCTGTTGCTTGAATGGATGTTTTCCTACGTAGGCTAGTAAAACATGCCCTTCAAAGCATCAGAACATGTGATCACATTCCAATTTTTTTGTATCTATCTTGTAAAGATAGTAATAAACTTTGATTTTTGTACACCCATAAATTATACGCAGCACAGGTTACCCTTAAATAATGAACTGACCGACTAATCAGACATGGATCTCTCCAAGTTCTGTTGCTTGAACGGATGTTTTCCTACGTAGGCTAGTAAAACATGCCCTTCAAAGCATCAGAACATGTGATCACATTTCAATTTTTTTGTATCTATCTTGTAAAGATAGTAATATATCATATGTTGAACACTATGTTGGAAAGATTTTAATTCAGATTTTTTCAACTTTCACTCAGTTTGTTTTCTAAACTTTGATTAAGAACCTTGTTGTTTGTACACCCATAAAATATACGCAGCACAGGTTACCCTTAAATAATGAACTGACCGTTTAATCAGACATGGATCTTCCCAAGTTCTGTTGCTTGAATGGATGTTTTCCTACGTAGGCTAGTAAAACATGCCCTTCAAAGCATCAGAACATGTGATCACATTCCAATTTTTTTGTATCTATCTTGTAAAGATAGTAATATATCATATGTTGAACACTATGTTGGAAAGATTTTAATTCGGTTTTTTTAATTTTTATTCAGTTTGTTTTTTAAACTTTTATTAAGAACTTTGATTTTTGTACACCCATAAATTATACGCAGCACAGGTTACCCTTAAATAAAGAACTGACCGACTAATCAGACATGGATCTTTCCAAGTTCTGTTGCTTGAATGGATGTTTTCCTACGTAGGCTAGTAAAACATGCCCTTCAAAGCATCAGAACATGTGATCAAATTCCAATTTTTTTGTATCTATCTTGTAAAGATAGTAATATATCATATGTTGAACACTATGTTGGAAAGATTTTAATTCAGATTTTCTAACTTTTATTCAGTTTGTTTTTTAAACTTTGATTAAGAACTTTGATTTTTGTACACCCATAAATTATACGCAGCACAGGTTACCCTTAAATAATGAACTGACCGACTAATCAGACATGGATCTTTCCTAGTTCTGTTGCTTGAATGGATGTTTTCCTACGTAGGCTAGTAAAACATGCCCTTCAAAGCATCAGAACATGTGATCAAATTCCAATTTTTTTGTATCTATCTTGTAAAGATAGTAATATATCATATGTTGAACACTATGTTGGAAAGATTTTAATTCAGATTTTCAAACTTTTATTCAGTTTGTTTTTTAAACTTTGATTAAGAACTTTGATTTTTGTACACCCATAAATTATACGCAGCACAGGTTACCCTTAATTAATGAACTGACCGACTAATCAGACATGGATCTTTCCAAGTTCTGTTGCTTGAACGGATGTTTTCCTACGAAGGCTAGTAAAACATGCCCTTCAAAGCATCAGAACATGTGATCACATTCCAATATTTTTGTATCTATCTTGTAAAGATAGTAATATATCATATGTTGAACACTATGTTGTAAAGATTTTAATTCAGATTTTCTAACTTTTATTCAGTTTGTTTTTTAAACTTTGATTAAGAACTTTGATTTTTGTACACCCATAAATTATACGCAGCACAGGTTACCCTTAAATAATGAACTGACCGACTAATCAGACATGGATCTTTCCTAGTTCTGTTGCTTGAATGGATGTTTTCCTACGTAGGCTAGTAAAACATGCCCTTCAAAGCATCAGAACATGTGATCACATTCCAATTTTTTTGAAATCTATCTTGTAAAGATAGTAATAAACTTTGATTTTTGTACACCCATAAATTATACGCAGCACAGGTTACCCTTAAATAATGAACTGACCGACTAATCAGACATGGATCTTTCCTAGTTCTGTTGCTTGAATGGATGTTTTCCTACGTAGGCTAGTAAAACATGCCCTTCAAAGCATCAGAACATGTGATCACATTCCAATTTTTTTGAAATCTATCTTGTAAAGATAGTAATAAACTTTGATTTTTGTACACCCATAAATTATACGCAGCACAGGTTACCCTTAAATAATGAACTGACCGACTAATCAGACATGGATCTTTCCTAGTTCTGTTGCTTGAATGGATGTTTTCCTACGTAGGCTAGTAAAACATGCCCTTCAAAGCATCAGAACATGTGATCACATTCCAATTTTTTTGTATCTTTCTTGTAAAGATAGTAATATATCATATGTTGAACACTATGTTGGAAAGATTTTAATTCAGATTTTCGAACTTTTATTCAGTTTGTTTTTTAAACTTTGATTAAGAACTTTGATTTTTGTACACCCATAAATTATACGCAGCACAGGTTACCCTTAATTAATGAACTGACCGACTAATCAGACATGGATCTTTCCAAGTTCTGTTGCATGAACGGATGTTTTCCTACGTAGGCTAGTAAAACATGCCCTTCAAAGCATCAGAACATGTGATCACATTCCAATATTTTTGTATCTATCTTGTAAAGATAGTAATATATCATATGTTGAACACTATGTTGGAAAGATTTTAATTCAGATTTTCTAACTTTTATTCAGTTTGTTTTTTAAACTTTGATTAAGAACTTTGATTTTTGTACACCCATAAATTATACGCAGCACAGGTTACCCTTAAATAATGAACTGACCGACTAATCAGACATGGATCTTTCCTAGTTCTGTTGCTTGAATGGATGTTTTCCTACGTAGGCTAGTAAAACATGCCCTTCAAAGCATCAGAACATGTGATCAAATTCCAATTTTTTTGTATCTATCTTGTAAAGATAGTAATATATCATATGTTGAACACTATGTTGGAAAGATTTTAATTCAGATTTTCGAACTTTTATTCAGTTTGTTTTTTAAACTTTGATTAAGAACTTTGATTTTTGTACACCCATAAATTATACGCAGCACAGGTTACCCTTAATTAATGAACTGACCGACTAATCAGACATGGATCTTTCCAAGTTCTGTTACTTGAACGGATGTTTTCCTACGAAGGCTAGTAAAACATGCCCTTCAAAGCATCAGAACATGTGATCACATTCCAATATTTTTGTATCTATCTTGTAAAGATAGTAATATATCATATGTTGAACACTATGTTGGAAAGATTTTAATTCAGATTTTCTAACTTTTATTCAGTTTGTTTTTTAAACTTTGATTAAGAACTTTGATTTTTGTACACCCATAAATTATACGCAGCACAGGTTACCCTTGAATAATGAACTGACCGACTAATCAGACATGGATCTTTCCTAGTTCTGTTGCTTGAATGGATGTTTTCCTACGTAGGCTAGTAAAACATGCCCTTCAAAGCATCAGAACATGTGATCACATTCCAATTTTTTTGTATCTATCTTGTAAAGATAGTAATAAACTTTGATTTTTGTACACCCATAAATTATACGCAGCACAGGTTACCCTTAAATAATGAACTGACCGACTAATCAGACATGGATCTCTCCAAGTTCTGTTGCTTGAACGGATGTTTTCCTACGTAGGCTAGTAAAACATGCCCTTCAAAGCATCAGAACATGTGATCACATTTCAATTTTTTTGTATCTATCTTGTAAAGATAGTAATATATCATATGTTGAACACTATGTTGGAAAGATTTTAATTCAGATTTTTTCAACTTTCACTCAGTTTGTTTTCTAAACTTTGATTAAGAACCTTGTTGTTTGTACACCCATAAAATATACGCAGCACAGGTTACCCTTAAATAATGAACTGACCGTTTAATCAGACATGGATCTTCCCAAGTTCTGTTGCTTGAATGGATGTTTTCCTACGTAGGCTAGTAAAACATGCCCTTCAAAGCATCAGAACATGTGATCACATTCCAATTTTTTTGTATCTATCTTGTAAAGATAGTAATATATCATATGTTGAACACTATGTTGGAAAGATTTTAATTCGGTTTTTTTAATTTTTATTCAGTTTGTTTTTTAAACTTTGATTAAGAACTTTGATTTTTGTACACCCATAAATTATACGCAGCACAGGTTACCCTTAAATAAAGAACTGACCGACTAATCAGACATGGATCTTTCCAAGTTCTGTTGCTTGAATGGATGTTTTCCTACGTAGGCTAGTAAAACATGCCCTTCAAAGCATCAGAACATGTGATCAAATTCCAATTTTTTTGTATCTATCTTGTAAAGATAGTAATATATCATATGTTGAACACTATGTTGGAAAGATTTTAATTCAGATTTTCTAACTTTTATTCAGTTTGTTTTTTAAACTTTGATTAAGAACTTTGATTTTTGTACACCCATAAATTATACGCAGCACAGGTTACCCTTAAATAATGAACTGACCGACTAATCAGACATGGATCTTTCCTAGTTCTGTTGCTTGAATGGATGTTTTCCTACGTAGGCTAGTAAAACATGCCCTTCAAAGCATCAGAACATGTGATCAAATTCCAATTTTTTTGTATCTATCTTGTAAAGATAGTAATATATCATATGTTGAACACTATGTTGGAAAGATTTTAATTCAGATTTTCGAACTTTTATTCAGTTTGTTTTTTAAACTTTGATTAAGAACTTTGATTTTTGTACACCCATAAATTATACGCAGCACAGGTTACCCTTAATTAATGAACTGACCGACTAATCAGACATGGATCTTTCCAAGTTCTGTTGCTTGAACGGATGTTTTCCTACGAAGGCTAGTAAAACATGCCCTTCAAAGCATCAGAACATGTGATCACATTCCAATATTTTTGTATCTATCTTGTAAAGATAGTAATATATCATATGTTGAACACTATGTTGGAAAGATTTTAATTCAGATTTTCTAACTTTTATTCAGTTTGTTTTTTAAACTTTGATTAAGAACTTTGATTTTTGTACACCCATAAATTATACGCAGCACAGGTTACCCTTGAATAATAAACTGACCGACTAATCAGACATGGATCTTTCCTAGTTCTGTTGCTTGAATGGATGTTTTCCTACGTAGGCTAGTAAAACATGCCCTTCAAAGCATCAGAACATGTGATCACATTCCAATTTTTTTGTATCTATCTTGTAAAGATAGTAATAAACTTTGATTTTTGTACACCCATAAATTATACGCAGCACAGGTTACCCTTAAATAATGAACTGACCGACTAATCAGACATGGATCTCTCCAAGTTCTGTTGCTTGAACGGATGTTTTCCTACATAGGCTAGTAAAACATGCCCTTCAAAGCATCAGAACATGTGATCACATTTCAATTTTTTTGTATCTATCTTGTAAAGATAGTAATATATCATATGTTGAACACTATGTTGGAAAGATTTTAATTCAGATTTTTTCAACTTTCACTCAGTTTGTTTTCTAAACTTTGATTAAGAACCTTGTTGTTTGTACACCCATAAAATATACGCAGCACAGGTTACCCTTAAATAATGAACTGACCGTTTAATCAGACATGGATCTTCCCAAGTTCTGTTGCTTGAATGGATGTTTTCCTACGTAGGCTAGTAAAACATGCCCTTCAAAGCATCAGAACATGTGATCACATTCCAATTTTTTTGTATCTATCTTGTAAAGATAGTAATATATCATATGTTGAACACTATGTTGGAAAGATTTTAATTCGGTTTTTTTAATTTTTATTCAGTTTGTTTTTTAAACTTTGATTAAGAACTTTGATTTTTGTACACCCATAAATTATACGCAGCACAGGTTACCCTTAAATAAAGAACTGACCGACTAATCAGACATGGATCTTTCCAAGTTCTGTTGCTTGAATGGATGTTTTCCTACGTAGGCTAGTAAAACATGCCCTTCAAAGCATCAGAACATGTGATCAAATTCCAATTTTTTTGTATCTATCTTGTAAAGATAGTAATATATCATATGTTGAACACTATGTTGGAAAGATTTTAATTCAGATTTTCTAACTTTTATTCAGTTTGTTTTTTAAACTTTGATTAAGAACTTTGATTTTTGTACACCCATAAATTATACGCAGCACAGGTTACCCTTAAATAATGAACTGACCGACTAATCAGACATGGATCTTTCCTAGTTCTGTTGCTTGAATGGATGTTTTCCTACGTAGGCTAGTAAAACATGCCCTTCAAAGCATCAGAACATGTGATCAAATTCCAATTTTTTTGTATCTATCTTGTAAAGATAGTAATATATCATATGTTGAACACTATGTTGGAAAGATTTTAATTCAGATTTTCGAACTTTTATTCAGTTTGTTTTTTAAACTTTGATTAAGAACTTTGATTTTTGTACACCCATAAATTATACGCAGCACAGGTTACCCTTAATTAATGAACTGACCGACTAATCAGACATGGATCTTTCCAAGTTCTGTTGCTTGAACGGATGTTTTCCTACGAAGGCTAGTAAAACATGCCCTTCAAAGCATCAGAACATGTGATCACATTCCAATATTTTTGTATCTATCTTGTAAAGATAGTAATATATCATATGTTGAACACTATGTTGGAAAGATTTTAATTCAGATTTTCTAACTTTTATTCAGTTTGTTTTTTAAACTTTGATTAAGAACTTTGATTTTTGTACACCCATAAATTATACGCAGCACAGGTTACCCTTGAATAATAAACTGACCGACTAATCAGACATGGATCTTTCCTAGTTCTGTTGCTTGAATGGATGTTTTCCTACGTAGGCTAGTAAAACATGCCCTTCAAAGCATCAGAACATGTGATCACATTCCAATTTTTTTGTATCTATCTTGTAAAGATAGTAATAAACTTTGATTTTTGTACACCCATAAATTATACGCAGCACAGGTTACCCTTAAATAATGAACTGACCGACTAATCAGACATGGATCTCTCCAAGTTCTGTTGCTTGAACGGATGTTTTCCTACGTAGGCTAGTAAAACATGCCCTTCAAAGCATCAGAACATGTGATCACATTTCAATTTTTTTGTATCTATCTTGTAAAGATAGTAATATATCATATGTTGAACACTATGTTGGAAAGATTTTAATTCAGATTTTTTCAACTTTCACTCAGTTTGTTTTCTAAACTTTGATTAAGAACCTTGTTGTTTGTACACCCATAAAATATACGCAGCACAGGTTACCCTTAAATAATGAACTGACCGTTTAATCAGACATGGATCTTCCCAAGTTCTGTTGCTTGAATGGATGTTTTCCTACGTAGGCTAGTAAAACATGCCCTTCAAAGCATCAGAACATGTGATCACATTCCAATTTTTTTGTATCTATCTTGTAAAGATAGTAATATATCATATGTTGAACACTATGTTGGAAAGATTTTAATTCGGTTTTTTTAATTTTTATTCAGTTTGTTTTTTAAACTTTGATTAAGAACTTTGATTTTTGTACACCCATAAATTATACGCAGCACAGGTTACCCTTAAATAAAGAACTGACCGACTAATCAGACATGGATCTTTCCAAGTTCTGTTGCTTGAATGGATGTTTTCCTACGTAGGCTAGTAAAACATGCCCTTCAAAGCATCAGAACATGTGATCAAATTCCAATTTTTTTGTATCTATCTTGTAAAGATAGTAATATATCATATGTTGAACACTATGTTGGAAAGATTTTAATTCAGATTTTCTAACTTTTATTCAGTTTGTTTTTTAAACTTTGATTAAGAACTTTGATTTTTGTACACCCATAAATTATACGCAGCACAGGTTACCCTTAAATAATGAACTGACCGACTAATCAGACATGGATCTTTCCTAGTTCTGTTGCTTGAATGGATGTTTTCCTACGTAGGCTAGTAAAACATGCCCTTCAAAGCATCAGAACATGTGATCAAATTCCAATTTTTTTGTATCTATCTTGTAAAGATAGTAATATATCATATGTTGAACACTATGTTGGAAAGATTTTAATTCAGATTTTCGAACTTTTATTCAGTTTGTTTTTTAAACTTTGATTAAGAACTTTGATTTTTGTACACCCATAAATTATACGCAGCACAGGTTACCCTTAATTAATGAACTGACCGACTAATCAGACATGGATCTTTCCAAGTTCTGTTGCTTGAACGGATGTTTTCCTACGAAGGCTAGTAAAACATGCCCTTCAAAGCATCAGAACATGTGATCACATTCCAATATTTTTGTATCTATCTTGTAAAGATAGTAATATATCATATGTTGAACACTATGTTGGAAAGATTTTAATTCAGATTTTCTAACTTTTATTCAGTTTGTTTTTTAAACTTTGATTAAGAACTTTGATTTTTGTACACCCATAAATTATACGCAGCACAGGTTACACTTAAATAATGAACTGACCGACTAATCAGACATGGATCTTTCCTAGTTCTGTTGCTTGAATGGATGTTTTCCTACGTAGGCTAGTAAAACATGCCCTTCAAAGCATCAGAACATGTGATCACATTCCAATTTTTTTGTATCTATCTTGTAAAGATAGTAATATATCATATGTTGAACACTATGTTGGAAAGATTTTCATTCAGATTTTTTAATTTTTATTCAGTTTGTTTTTTAAACTTTGATTAAGAACTTTGATTTTTTTTTACCCATAAATTATACGCAGCACAGGTTACCCTTAATTAATGAACTGACCGACTAATCAGACATGGATCTTTCCAAGTTCTGTTGCTTGAACGGATGTTTTCCTACGAAGGCTAGTAAAACATGCCCTTCAAAGCATCAGAACATGTGATCACATTCCAATATTTTTGTATCTATCTTGTAAAGATAGTAATATATCATATGTTGAACACTATGTTGTAAAGATTTTAATTCAGATTTTCTAACTTTTATTCAGTTTGTTTTTTAAACTTTGATTAAGAACTTTGATTTTTGTACACCCATAAATTATACGCAGCACAGGTTACCCTTAAATAATGAACTGACCGACTAATCAGACATGGATCTCTCCAAGTTCTGTTGCTTGAACGGATGTTTTCCTACGTAGGCTAGTAAAACATGCCCTTCAAAGCATCAGAACATGTGATCACATTTCAATTTTTTTGTATCTATCTTGTAAAGATAGTAATATATCATATGTTGAACACTATGTTGGAAAGATTTTAATTCAGATTTTTTCAACTTTCACTCAGTTTGTTTTCTAAACTTTGATTAAGAACCTTGTTGTTTGTACACCCATAAAATATACGCAGCACAGGTTACCCTTAAATAATGAACTGACCGTTTAATCAGACATGGATCTTCCCAAGTTCTGTTGCTTGAATGGATGTTTTCCTACGTAGGCTAGTAAAACATGCCCTTCAAAGCATCAGAACATGTGATCACATTCCAATTTTTTTGTATCTATCTTGTAAAGATAGTAATATATCATATGTTGAACACTATGTTGGAAAGATTTTAATTCGGTTTTTTTAATTTTTATTCAGTTTGTTTTTTAAACTTTGATTAAGAACTTTGATTTTTGTACACCCATAAATTATACGCAGCACAGGTTACCCTTAAATAATGAACTGACCGTTTAATCAGACATGGATCTTTCCAAGTTCTGTTGCTTGAATGGATGTTTTCCTACGTAGGCTAGTAAAACATGCCCTTCAAAGCATCAGAACATGTGATCAAATTCCAATTTTTTTGTATCTATCTTGTAAAGATAGTAATATATCATATGTTGAACACTATGTTGGAAAGATTTTAATTCGGTTTTTTTAATTTTTATTCAGTTTGTTTTTTAAACTTTGATTAAGAACTTTGATTTTTGTACACCCATAAATTATACGCAGCACAGGTTACCCTTAAATAATGAACTGACCGTCTAATCAGACATGGATCTTCCCAAGTTCTGTTGCTTGAATGGATGTTTTCCTACGTAGGCTAGTAAAACATGCCCTTCAAAGCATCAGAACATGTGATCAAATTCCAATTTTTTTGTATCTATCTTGTAAAGATAGTAATATATCATATGTTGAACACTATGTTGGAAAGATTTTCATTCAGATTTTTTAATTTTTATTCAGTTTGTTTTTTAAACTTTGATTAAGAACTTTGATTTTTGTACACCCATAAATTATACGCAGCACAGGTTACCCTTAAATAATGAACTGACCGTCTAATCAGACATGGATCTTCCCAAGTTCTGTTGCTAATGGATGTTTTCCTACGTAGGCTAGTAAAACATGCCCTTCAAAGCATCAGAACATGTGATCAAATTCCAATTTTTTTGTATCTATCTTGTAAAGATAGTAATATATCATATGTTGAACACTATGTTGGAAAGATTTTAATTCAGATTTTCTAACTTTTATTCAGTTTGTTTTTTAAACTTTGATTAAGAACTTTGATTTTTGTACACCCATAAATTATACGCAGCACAGGTTACCCTTAAATAATGAACTGACCGACTAATCAGACATGGATCTTTCCTAGTTCTGTTGCTTGAGTAATATATCATATGTTGAACACTATGTTGGAAAGATTTTAATTCAGATTTTCTAACTTTTATTCAGTTTGTTTTTTAAACTTTGATTAAGAACTTTGATTTTTGTACACCCATAAATTATACGCAGCACAGGTTACCCTTAATTAATGAACTGACCGACTAATCAGACATGGATCTTTCCAAGTTCTGTTGCTTGAACGGATGTTTTCCTACGAAGGCTAGTAAAACATGCCCTTCAAAGCATCAGAACATGTGATCAAATTCCAATTTTTTTGTATCTATCTTGTAAAGATAGTAATATATCATATGTTGAACACTATGTTGGAAAGATTTTAATTCAGATTTTCTAACTTTTATTCAGTTTGTTTTTTAAACTTTGATTAAGAACTTTGATTTTTGTACACCCATAAATTATACGCAGCACAGGTTACCCTTAAATAATGAACTGACCGACTAATCAGACATGGATCTTTCCTAGTTCTGTTGCTTGAATGGATGTTTTCCTACGTAGGCTAGTAAAACATGCCCTTCAAAGCATCAGAACATGTGATCAAATTCCAATTTTTTTGTATCTATCTTGTAAAGATAGTAATATATCATATGTTGAACACTATGTTGGAAAGATTTTAATTCAGATTTTCTAACTTTTATTCAGTTTGTTTTTTAAACTTTGATTAAGAACTTTGATTTTTGTACACCCATAAATTATACGCAGCACAGGTTACCCTTAAATAATGAACTGACCGACTAATCAGACATGGATCTTTCCTAGTTCTGTTGCTTGAATGGATGTTTTCCTACGTAGGCTAGTAAAACATGCCCTTCAAAGCATCAGAACATGTGATCAAATTCCAATTTTTTTGTATCTATCTTGTAAAGATAGTAATATATCATATGTTGAACACTATGTTGGAAAGATTTTAATTCAGATTTTCGAACTTTTATTCTGTTTGTTTTTTAAACTTTGATTAAGAACTTTGATTTTTGTACACCCATAAGTTATACGCAGCACAGGTTACCCTTAATTAATGAACTGACCGACTAATCAGACATGGATCTTTCCAAGTTCTGTTGCTTGAACGGATGTTTTCCTACGAAGGCTAGTAAAACATGCCCTTCAAAGCATCAGAACATGTGATCAAATTCCAATTTTTTTGTATCTATCTTGTAAAGATAGTAATATATCATATGTTGAACACTATGTTGGAAAGATTTTCATTCAGATTTTTTAATTTTTATTCAGTTTGTTTTTTAAACTTTGATTAAGAACTTTGATTTTTGTACACCCATAAATTATACGCAGCACAGGTTACCCTTAAATAATGAACTGACCGACTAATCAGACATGGATCTTTCCTAGTTCTGTTGCTTGAATGGATGTTTTCCTACGTAGGCTAGTAAAACATGCCCTTCAAAGCATCAGAACATGTGATCAAATTCCAATTTTTTTGTATCTATCTTGTAAAGATAGTAATATATCATATGTTGAACACTATGTTGGAAAGATTTTCATTCAGATTTTTTAATTTTTATTCAGTTTGTTTTTTAAACTTTGATTAAGAACTTTGATTTTTGTACACCCATAAATTATACGCAGCACAGGTTACCCTTAAATAATGAACTGACCGACTAATCAGACATGGATCTTTCCAAGTTCTGTTGCTTGAACGGATGTTTTCCTACGAAGGCTAGTAAAACATGCCCTTCAAAGCATCAGAACATGTGATCAAATTCCAATTTTTTTGTATCTATCTTGTAAAGATAGTAATATATCATATGTTGAACACTATGTTGGAAAGATTTTAATTCAGATTTTCGAACTTTTATTCTGTTTGTTTTTTAAACTTTGATTAAGAACTTTGATTTTTGTACACCCATAAGTTATACGCAGCACAGGTTACCCTTAATTAATGAACTGACCGACTAATCAGACATGGATCTTTCCAAGTTCTGTTGCTTGAACGGATGTTTTCCTACGAAGGCTAGTAAAACATGCCCTTCAAAGCATCAGAACATGTGATCAAATTCCAATTTTTTTGTATCTATCTTGTAAAGATAGTAATATATCATATGTTGAACACTATGTTGGAAAGATTTTAATTCAGATTTTCGAACTTTTATTCTGTTTGTTTTTTAAACTTTGATTAAGAACTTTGATTTTTGTACACCCATAAGTTATACGCAGCACAGGTTACCCTTAATTAATGAACTGACCGACTAATCAGACATGGATCTTTCCTAGTTCTGTTGCTTGAATGGATGTTTTCCTACGTAGGCTAGTAAAACATGCCCTTCAAAGCATCAGAACATGTGATCAAATTCCAATTTTTTTGTATCTATCTTGTAAAGATAGTAATATATCATATGTTGAACACTATGTTGGAAAGATTTTAATTCAGATTTTCGAACTTTTATTCTGTTTGTTTTTTAAACTTTGATTAAGAACTTTGATTTTTGTACACCCATAAGTTATACGCAGCACAGGTTACCCTTAATTAATGAACTGACCGACTAATCAGACATGGATCTTTCCAAGTTCTGTTGCTTGAACGGATGTTTTCCTACGAAGGCTAGTAAAACATGCCCTTCAAAGCATCAGAACATGTGATCAAATTCCAATTTTTTTGTATCTATCTTGTAAAGATAGTAATATATCATATGTTGAACACTATGTTGGAAAGATTTTCATTCAGATTTTTTAATTTTTATTCAGTTTGTTTTTTAAACTTTGATTAAGAACTTTGATTTTTGTACACCCATAAATTATACGCAGCACAGGTTACCCTTAAATAATGAACTGACCGACTAATCAGACATGGATCTTTCCTAGTTCTGTTGCTTGAATGGATGTTTTCCTACGTAGGCTAGTAAAACATGCCCTTCAAAGCATCAGAACATGTGATCAAATTCCAATTTTTTTGTATCTATCTTGTAAAGATAGTAATATATCATATGTTGAACACTATGTTGGAAAGATTTTCATTCAGATTTTTTAATTTTTATTCAGTTTGTTTTTTAAACTTTGATTAAGAACTTTGATTTTTGTACACCCATAAATTATACGCAGCACAGGTTACCCTTAATTAATGAACTGACCGACTAATCAGACATGGATCTTCCCAAGTTCTGTTGCTTGAATGGATGTTTTCCTACGTAGGCTAGTAAAACATGCCCTTCAAAGCATCAGAACATGTGATCAAATTCCAATTTTTTTGTATCTATCTTGTAAAGATAGTAATATATCATATGTTGAACACTATGTTGGAAAGATTTTAATTCAGATTTTCGAACTTTTATTCTGTTTGTTTTTTAAACTTTGATTAAGAACTTTGATTTTTGTACACCCATAAGTTATACGCAGCACAGGTTACCCTTAATTAATGAACTGACCGACTAATCAGACATGGATCTTTCCAAGTTCTGTTGCTTGAACGGATGTTTTCCTACGAAGGCTAGTAAAACATGCCCTTCAAAGCATCAGAACATGTGATCAAATTCCAATTTTTTTGTATCTATCTTGTAAAGATAGTAATATATCATATGTTGAACACTATGTTGGAAAGATTTTCATTCAGATTTTTTAATTTTTATTCAGTTTGTTTTTTAAACTTTGATTAAGAACTTTGATTTTTGTACACCCATAAATTATACGCAGCACAGGTTACCCTTAAATAATGAACTGACCGACTAATCAGACATGGATCTTTCCTAGTTCTGTTGCTTGAATGGATGTTTTCCTACGTAGGCTAGTAAAACATGCCCTTCAAAGCATCAGAACATGTGATCAAATTCCAATTTTTTTGTATCTATCTTGTAAAGATAGTAATATATCATATGTTGAACACTATGTTGGAAAGATTTTCATTCAGATTTTTTAATTTTTATTCAGTTTGTTTTTTAAACTTTGATTAAGAACTTTGATTTTTGTACACCCATAAATTATACGCAGCACAGGTTACCCTTAAATAATGAACTGACCGACTAATCAGACATGGATCTTTCCAAGTTCTGTTGCTTGAACGGATGTTTTCCTACGAAGGCTAGTAAAACATGCCCTTCAAAGCATCAGAACATGTGATCAAATTCCAATTTTTTTGTATCTATCTTGTAAAGATAGTAATATATCATATGTTGAACACTATGTTGGAAAGATTTTAATTCAGATTTTCGAACTTTTATTCTGTTTGTTTTTTAAACTTTGATTAAGAACTTTGATTTTTGTACACCCATAAGTTATACGCAGCACAGGTTACCCTTAATTAATGAACTGACCGACTAATCAGACATGGATCTTTCCAAGTTCTGTTGCTTGAACGGATGTTTTCCTACGAAGGCTAGTAAAACATGCCCTTCAAAGCATCAGAACATGTGATCAAATTCCAATTTTTTTGTATCTATCTTGTAAAGATAGTAATATATCATATGTTGAACACTATGTTGGAAAGATTTTAATTCAGATTTTCGAACTTTTATTCTGTTTGTTTTTTAAACTTTGATTAAGAACTTTGATTTTTGTACACCCATAAGTTATACGCAGCACAGGTTACCCTTAATTAATGAACTGACCGACTAATCAGACATGGATCTTTCCTAGTTCTGTTGCTTGAATGGATGTTTTCCTACGTAGGCTAGTAAAACATGCCCTTCAAAGCATCAGAACATGTGATCAAATTCCAATTTTTTTGTATCTATCTTGTAAAGATAGTAATATATCATATGTTGAACACTATGTTGGAAAGATTTTAATTCAGATTTTCGAACTTTTATTCTGTTTGTTTTTTAAACTTTGATTAAGAACTTTGATTTTTGTACACCCATAAGTTATACGCAGCACAGGTTACCCTTAATTAATGAACTGACCGACTAATCAGACATGGATCTTTCCAAGTTCTGTTGCTTGAACGGATGTTTTCCTACGAAGGCTAGTAAAACATGCCCTTCAAAGCATCAGAACATGTGATCAAATTCCAATTTTTTTGTATCTATCTTGTAAAGATAGTAATATATCATATGTTGAACACTATGTTGGAAAGATTTTCATTCAGATTTTTTAATTTTTATTCAGTTTGTTTTTTAAACTTTGATTAAGAACTTTGATTTTTGTACACCCATAAATTATACGCAGCACAGGTTACCCTTAAATAATGAACTGACCGACTAATCAGACATGGATCTTTCCTAGTTCTGTTGCTTGAATGGATGTTTTCCTACGTAGGCTAGTAAAACATGCCCTTCAAAGCATCAGAACATGTGATCAAATTCCAATTTTTTTGTATCTATCTTGTAAAGATAGTAATATATCATATGTTGAACACTATGTTGGAAAGATTTTCATTCAGATTTTTTAATTTTTATTCAGTTTGTTTTTTAAACTTTGATTAAGAACTTTGATTTTTGTACACCCATAAATTATACGCAGCACAGGTTACCCTTAATTAATGAACTGACCGACTAATCAGACATGGATCTTCCCAAGTTCTGTTGCTTGAATGGATGTTTTCCTACGTAGGCTAGTAAAACATGCCCTTCAAAGCATCAGAACATGTGATCAAATTCCAATTTTTTTGTATCTATCTTGTAAAGATAGTAATATATCATATGTTGAACACTATGTTGGAAAGATTTTAATTCAGATTTTCTAACTTTTATTCAGTTTGTTTTTTAAACTTTGATTAAGAACTTTGATTTTTGTACACCCATAAATTATACGCAGCACAGGTTACCCTTAAATAATGAACTGACCGACTAATCAGACATGGATCTTTCCTAGTTCTGTTGCTTGAATGGATGTTTTCCTACGTAGGCTAGTAAAACATGCCCTTCAAAGCATCAGAACATGTGATCAAATTCCAATTTTTTTGTATCTATCTTGTAAAGATAGTAATATATCATATGTTGAACACTATGTTGGAAAGATTTTAATTCAGATTTTCGAACTTTTATTCTGTTTGTTTTTTAAACTTTGATTAAGAACTTTGATTTTTGTACACCCATAAGTTATACGCAGCACAGGTTACCCTTAATTAATGAACTGACCGACTAATCAGACATGGATCTTTCCAAGTTCTGTTGCTTGAACGGATGTTTTCCTACGAAGGCTAGTAAAACATGCCCTTCAAAGCATCAGAACATGTGATCAAATTCCAATTTTTTTGTATCTATCTTGTAAAGATAGTAATATATCATATGTTGAACACTATGTTGGAAAGATTTTCATTCAGATTTTTTAATTTTTATTCAGTTTGTTTTTTAAACTTTGATTAAGAACTTTGATTTTTGTACACCCATAAATTATACGCAGCACAGGTTACCCTTAAATAATGAACTGACCGACTAATCAGACATGGATCTTTCCTAGTTCTGTTGCTTGAATGGATGTTTTCCTACGTAGGCTAGTAAAACATGCCCTTCAAAGCATCAGAACATGTGATCAAATTCCAATTTTTTTGTATCTATCTTGTAAAGATAGTAATATATCATATGTTGAACACTATGTTGGAAAGATTTTCATTCAGATTTTTAAATTTTTATTCAGTTTGTTTTTTAAACTTTGATTAAGAACTTTGATTTTTGTACACCCATAAATTATACGCAGCACAGGTTACCCTTAATTAATGAACTGACCGACTAATCAGACATGGATCTTCCCAAGTTCTGTTGCTTGAATGGATGTTTTCCTACGTAGGCTAGTAAAACATGCCCTTCAAAGCATCAGAACATGTGATCAAATTCCAATTTTTTTGTATCTATCTTGTAAAGATAGTAATATATCATATGTTGAACACTATGTTGGAAAGATTTTAATTCAGATTTTCTAACTTTTATTCAGTTTGTTTTTTAAACTTTGATTAAGAACTTTGATTTTTGTACACCCATAAATTATACGCAGCACAGGTTACCCTTAAATAATGAACTGACCGACTAATCAGACATGGATCTTTCCTAGTTCTGTTGCTTGAATGGATGTTTTCCTACGTAGGCTAGTAAAACATGCCCTTCAAAGCATCAGAACATGTGATCAAATTCCAATTTTTTTGTATCTATCTTGTAAAGATAGTAATATATCATATGTTGAACACTATGTTGGAAAGATTTTAATTCAGATTTTCGAACTTTTATTCTGTTTGTTTTTTAAACTTTGATTAAGAACTTTGATTTTTGTACACCCATAAGTTATACGCAGCACAGGTTACCCTTAATTAATGAACTGACCGACTAATCAGACATGGATCTTTCCAAGTTCTGTTGCTTGAACGGATGTTTTCCTACGAAGGCTAGTAAAACATGCCCTTCAAAGCATCAGAACATGTGATCAAATTCCAATTTTTTTGTATCTATCTTGTAAAGATAGTAATATATCATATGTTGAACACTATGTTGGAAAGATTTTCATTCAGATTTTTAAATTTTTATTCAGTTTGTTTTTTAAACTTTGATTAAGAACTTTGATTTTTGTACACCCATAAATTATACGCAGCACAGGTTACCCTTAAATAATGAACTGACCGACTAATCAGACATGGATCTTTCCTAGTTCTGTTGCTTGAATGGATGTTTTCCTACGTAGGCTAGTAAAACATGCCCTTCAAAGCATCAGAACATGTGATCAAATTCCAATTTTTTTGTATCTATCTTGTAAAGATAGTAATATATCATATGTTGAACACTATGTTGGAAAGATTTTCATTCAGATTTTTTAATTTTTATTCAGTTTGTTTTTCAAACTTTGATTAAGAACTTTGATTTTTGTACACCCATAAATTATACGCAGCACAGGTTACCCTTAAATAATGAACTGACCGACTAATCAGACATGGATCTTTCCAAGTTCTGTTGCTTGAACGGATGTTTTCCTACGAAGGCTAGTAAAACATGCCCTTCAAAGCATCAGAACATGTGATCAAATTCCAATTTTTTTGTATCTATCTTGTAAAGATAGTAATATATCATATGTTGAACACTATGTTGGAAAGATTTTCATTCAGATTTTTTAATTTTTATTCAGTTTGTTTTTTAAACTTTGATTAAGAACTTTGATTTTTGTACACCCATAAATTATACGCAGCACAGGTTACCCTTAAATAATGAACTGACCGACTAATCAGACATGGATCTTTCCTAGTTCTGTTGCTTGAATGGATGTTTTCCTACGTAGGCTAGTAAAACATGCCCTTCAAAGCATCAGAACATGTGATCAAATTCCAATTTTTTTGTATCTATCTTGTAAAGATAGTAATATATCATATGTTGAACACTATGTTGGAAAGATTTTCATTCAGATTTTTTAATTTTTATTCAGTTTGTTTTTTAAACTTTGATTAAGAACTTTGATTTTTGTACACCCATAAATTATACGCAGCACAGGTTACCCTTAAATAATGAACTGACCGACTAATCAGACATGGATCTTTCCAAGTTCTGTTGCTTGAACGGATGTTTTCCTACGTAGGCTAGTAAAACATGCCCTTCAAAGCATCAGAACATGTGATCACATTCCAATATTTTTGTATCTATCTTGTAAAGATAGTAATATATCATATGTTGAACACTATGTTGGAAAGATTTTAATTCAGATTTTCTAACTTTTATTCAGTTTGTTTTTTAAACTTTGATTAAGAACTTTGATTTTTGTACACCCATAAATTATACGCAGCACAGGTTACCCTTAAATAATGAACTGACCGACTAATCAGACATGGATCTTTCCTAGTTCTGTTGCTTGAATGGATGTTTTCCTACGTAGGCTAGTAAAACATGCCCTTCAAAGCATCAGAACATGTGATCAAATTCCAATTTTTTTGTATCTATCTTGTAAAGATAGTAATATATCATATGTTGAACACTATGTTGGAAAGATTTTAATTCAGATTTTCGAACTTTTATTCTGTTTGTTTTTTAAACTTTGATTAAGAACTTTGATTTTTGTACACCCATAAGTTATACGCAGCACAGGTTACCCTTAATTAATGAACTGACCGACTAATCAGACATGGATCTTTCCAAGTTCTGTTGCTTGAACGGATGTTTTCCTACGAAGGCTAGTAAAACATGCCCTTCAAAGCATCAGAACATGTGATCAAATTCCAATTTTTTTGTATCTATCTTGTAAAGATAGTAATATATCATATGTTGAACACTATGTTGGAAAGATTTTCATTCAGATTTTTTAATTTTTATTCAGTTTGTTTTTTAAACTTTGATTAAGAACTTTGATTTTTGTACACCCATAAATTATACGCAGCACAGGTTACCCTTAAATAATGAACTGACCGACTAATCAGACATGGATCTTTCCTAGTTCTGTTGCTTGAATGGATGTTTTCCTACGTAGGCTAGTAAAACATGCCCTTCAAAGCATCAGAACATGTGATCAAATTCCAATTTTTTTGTATCTATCTTGTAAAGATAGTAATATATCATATGTTGAACACTATGTTGGAAAGATTTTCATTCAGATTTTTTAATTTTTATTCAGTTTGTTTTTTAAACTTTGATTAAGAACTTTGATTTTTGTACACCCATAAATTATACGCAGCACAGGTTACCCTTAATTAATGAACTGACCGACTAATCAGACATGGATCTTCCCAAGTTCTGTTGCTTGAATGGATGTTTTCCTACGTAGGCTAGTAAAACATGCCCTTCAAAGCATCAGAACATGTGATCAAATTCCAATTTTTTTGTATCTATCTTGTAAAGATAGTAATATATCATATGTTGAACACTATGTTGGAAAGATTTTAATTCAGATTTTCTAACTTTTATTCAGTTTGTTTTTTAAACTTTGATTAAGAACTTTGATTTTTGTACACCCATAAATTATACGCAGCACAGGTTACCCTTAAATAATGAACTGACCGACTAATCAGACATGGATCTTTCCTAGTTCTGTTGCTTGAATGGATGTTTTCCTACGTAGGCTAGTAAAACATGCCCTTCAAAGCATCAGAACATGTGATCAAATTCCAATTTTTTTGTATCTATCTTGTAAAGATAGTAATATATCATATGTTGAACACTATGTTGGAAAGATTTTAATTCAGATTTTCGAACTTTTATTCTGTTTGTTTTTTAAACTTTGATTAAGAACTTTGATTTTTGTACACCCATAAGTTATACGCAGCACAGGTTACCCTTAATTAATGAACTGACCGACTAATCAGACATGGATCTTTCCAAGTTCTGTTGCTTGAACGGATGTTTTCCTACGAAGGCTAGTAAAACATGCCCTTCAAAGCATCAGAACATGTGATCAAATTCCAATTTTTTTGTATCTATCTTGTAAAGATAGTAATATATCATATGTTGAACACTATGTTGGAAAGATTTTCATTCAGATTTTTTAATTTTTATTCAGTTTGTTTTTTAAACTTTGATTAAGAACTTTGATTTTTGTACACCCATAAATTATACGCAGCACAGGTTACCCTTAAATAATGAACTGACCGACTAATCAGACATGGATCTTTCCTAGTTCTGTTGCTTGAATGGATGTTTTCCTACGTAGGCTAGTAAAACATGCCCTTCAAAGCATCAGAACATGTGATCAAATTCCAATTTTTTTGTATCTATCTTGTAAAGATAGTAATATATCATATGTTGAACACTATGTTGGAAAGATTTTCATTCAGATTTTTTAATTTTTATTCAGTTTGTTTTTTAAACTTTGATTAAGAACTTTGATTTTTGTACACCCATAAATTATACGCAGCACAGGTTACCCTTAATTAATGAACTGACCGACTAATCAGACATGGATCTTCCCAAGTTCTGTTGCTTGAATGGATGTTTTCCTACGTAGGCTAGTAAAACATGCCCTTCAAAGCATCAGAACATGTGATCAAATTCCAATTTTTTTGTATCTATCTTGTAAAGATAGTAATATATCATATGTTGAACACTATGTTGGAAAGATTTTAATTCAGATTTTCTAACTTTTATTCAGTTTGTTTTTTAAACTTTGATTAAGAACTTTGATTTTTGTACACCCATAAATTATACGCAGCACAGGTTACCCTTAAATAATGAACTGACCGACTAATCAGACATGGATCTTTCCTAGTTCTGTTGCTTGAATGGATGTTTTCCTACGTAGGCTAGTAAAACATGCCCTTCAAAGCATCAGAACATGTGATCAAATTCCAATTTTTTTGTATCTATCTTGTAAAGATAGTAATATATCATATGTTGAACACTATGTTGGAAAGATTTTAATTCAGATTTTCGAACTTTTATTCTGTTTGTTTTTTAAACTTTGATTAAGAACTTTGATTTTTGTACACCCATAAGTTATACGCAGCACAGGTTACCCTTAATTAATGAACTGACCGACTAATCAGACATGGATCTTTCCAAGTTCTGTTGCTTGAACGGATGTTTTCCTACGAAGGCTAGTAAAACATGCCCTTCAAAGCATCAGAACATGTGATCAAATTCCAATTTTTTTGTATCTATCTTGTAAAGATAGTAATATATCATATGTTGAACACTATGTTGGAAAGATTTTCATTCAGATTTTTAAATTTTTATTCAGTTTGTTTTTTAAACTTTGATTAAGAACTTTGATTTTTGTACACCCATAAATTATACGCAGCACAGGTTACCCTTAAATAATGAACTGACCGACTAATCAGACATGGATCTTTCCTAGTTCTGTTGCTTGAATGGATGTTTTCCTACGTAGGCTAGTAAAACATGCCCTTCAAAGCATCAGAACATGTGATCAAATTCCAATTTTTTTGTATCTATCTTGTAAAGATAGTAATATATCATATGTTGAACACTATGTTGGAAAGATTTTCATTCAGATTTTTTAATTTTTATTCAGTTTGTTTTTTAAACTTTGATTAAGAACTTTGATTTTTGTACACCCATAAATTATATGCAGCACAGGTTACCCTTAAATAATGAACTGACCGACTAATCAGACATGGATCTTTCCAAGTTCTGTTGCTTGAACGGATGTTTTCCTACGTAGGCTAGTAAAACATGCCCTTCAAAGCATCAGAACATGTGATCAAATTCCAATTTTTTTGTATCTATCTTGTAAAGATAGTAATATATCATATGTTGAACACTATGTTGGAAAGATTTTCATTCAGATTTTTTAATTTTTATTCAGTTTGTTTTTTAAACTTTGATTAAGAACTTTGATTTTTGTACACCCATAAATTATACGCAGCACAGGTTACCCTTAAATAATGAACTGACCGACTAATCAGACATGGATCTTTCCTAGTTCTGTTGCTTGAATGGATGTTTTCCTACGTAGGCTAGTAAAACATGCCCTTCAAAGCATCAGAACATGTGATCAAATTCCAATTTTTTTGTATCTATCTTGTAAAGATAGTAATATATCATATGTTGAACACTATGTTGGAAAGATTTTCATTCAGATTTTTTAATTTTTATTCAGTTTGTTTTTTAAACTTTGATTAAGAACTTTGATTTTTGTACACCCATAAATTATACGCAGCACAGGTTACCCTTAATTAATGAACTGACCGACTAATCAGACATGGATCTTTCCAAGTTCTGTTGCTTGAACGGATGTTTTCCTACGAAGGCTAGTAAAACATGCCCTTCAAAGCATCAGAACATGTGATCAAATTCCAATTTTTTTGTATCTATCTTGTAAAGATAGTAATATATCATATGTTGAACACTATGTTGGAAAGATTTTCATTCAGATTTTTTAATTTTTATTCTGTTTGTTTTTTAAACTTTGATTAAGAACTTTGATTTTTGTACACCCATAAGTTATACGCAGCACAGGTTACCCTTAATTAATGAACTGACCGACTAATCAGACATGGATCTTTCCAAGTTCTGTTGCTTGAACGGATGTTTTCCTACGAAGGCTAGTAAAACATGCCCTTCAAAGCATCAGAACATGTGATCGAATTCCAATTTTTTTGTATCTATCTTGTAAATATAGTAATATATCATATGTTGAACACTATGTTGGAAAGATTTTCATTCAGATTTTTTAATTTTTATTCAGTTTGTTTTTTAAACTTTGATTAAGAACTTTGATTTTTGTACACCCATAAATTATACGCAGCACAGGTTACCCTTAAATAATGAACTGACCGACTAATCAGACATGGATCTTTCCTAGTTCTGTTGCTTGAATGGATGTTTTCCTACGTAGGCTAGTAAAACATGCCCTTCAAAGCATCAGAACATGTGATCAAATTCCAATTTTTTTGTATCTATCTTGTAAAGATAGTAATATATCATATGTTGAACACTATGTTGGAAAGATTTTCATTCAGATTTTTTAATTTTTATTCAGTTTGTTTTTTAAACTTTGATTAAGAACTTTGATTTTTGTACACCCATAAATTATACGCAGCACAGGTTACCCTTAAATAATGAACTGACCGACTAATCAGACATGGATCTTTCCAAGTTCTGTTGCTTGAACGGATGTTTTCCTACGTAGGCTAGTAAAACATGCCCTTCAAAGCATCAGAACATGTGATCACATTCCAATATTTTTGTATCTATCTTGTAAAGATAGTAATATATCATATGTTGAACACTATGTTGGAAAGATTTTAATTCAGATTTTCTAACTTTTATTCAGTTTGTTTTTTAAACTTTGATTAAGAACTTTGATTTTTGTACACCCATAAATTATACGCAGCACAGGTTACCCTTAAATAATGAACTGACCGACTAATCAGACATGGATCTTTCCTAGTTCTGTTGCTTGAATGGATGTTTTCCTACGTAGGCTAGTAAAACATGCCCTTCAAAGCATCAGAACATGTGATCAAATTCCAATTTTTTTGTATCTATCTTGTAAAGATAGTAATATATCATATGTTGAACACTATGTTGGAAAGATTTTCATTCAGATTTTTTAATTTTTATTCAGTTTGTTTTTTAAACTTTGATTAAGAACTTTGATTTTTGTACACCCATAAATTATACGCAGCACAGGTTACCCTTAATTAATGAACTGACCGACTAATCAGACATGGATCTTTCCAAGTTCTGTTGCTTGAACGGATGTTTTCCTACGAAGGCTAGTAAAACATGCCCTTCAAAGCATCAGAACATGTGATCAAATTCCAATTTTTTTGTATCTATCTTGTAAAGATAGTAATATATCATATGTTGAACACTATGTTGGAAAGATTTTCATTCAGATTTTTTAATTTTTATTCTGTTTGTTTTTTAAACTTTGATTAAGAACTTTGATTTTTGTACACCCATAAGTTATACGCAGCACAGGTTACCCTTAATTAATGAACTGACCGACTAATCAGACATGGATCTTTCCAAGTTCTGTTGCTTGAACGGATGTTTTCCTACGAAGGCTAGTAAAACATGCCCTTCAAAGCATCAGAACATGTGATCGAATTCCAATTTTTTTGTATCTATCTTGTAAATATAGTAATATATCATATGTTGAACACTATGTTGGAAAGATTTTCATTCAGATTTTTTAATTTTTATTCAGTTTGTTTTTTAAACTTTGATTAAGAACTTTGATTTTTGTACACCCATAAATTATACGCAGCACAGGTTACCCTTAAATAATGAACTGACCGACTAATCAGACATGGATCTTTCCTAGTTCTGTTGCTTGAATGGATGTTTTCCTACGTAGGCTAGTAAAACATGCCCTTCAAAGCATCAGAACATGTGATCAAATTCCAATTTTTTTGTATCTATCTTGTAAAGATAGTAATATATCATATGTTGAACACTATGTTGGAAAGATTTTCATTCAGATTTTTTAATTTTTATTCAGTTTGTTTTTTAAACTTTGATTAAGAACTTTGATTTTTGTACACCCATAAATTATACGCAGCACAGGTTACCCTTAAATAATGAACTGACCGACTAATCAGACATGGATCTTTCCAAGTTCTGTTGCTTGAACGGATGTTTTCCTACGTAGGCTAGTAAAACATGCCCTTCAAAGCATCAGAACATGTGATCACATTCCAATATTTTTGTATCTATCTTGTAAAGATAGTAATATATCATATGTTGAACACTATGTTGGAAAGATTTTAATTCAGATTTTCTAACTTTTATTCAGTTTGTTTTTTAAACTTTGATTAAGAACTTTGATTTTTGTACACCCATAAATTATACGCAGCACAGGTTACCCTTAAATAATGAACTGACCAACTAATCAGACATGGATTTTTTTTCTAGTTCTGTTGCTTGAATGGATGTTTTCCTACGTAGGCTAGTAAAACATGCCCTTCAAAGCATCAGAACATGTGATCAAATTCCAATTTTTTTGTATCTATCTTGTAAAGATAGTAATATATCATATGTTGAACACTATGTTGGAAAGATTTTAATTCAGATTTTCGAACTTTTATTCTGTTTGTTTTTTAAACTTTGATTAAGAACTTTGATTTTTGTACACCCATAAGTTATACGCAGCACAGGTTACCCTTAATTAATGAACTGACCGACTAATCAGACATGGATCTTTCCAAGTTCTGTTGCTTGAACGGATGTTTTCCTACGAAGGCTAGTAAAACATGCCCTTCAAAGCATCAGAACATGTGATCAAATTCCAATTTTTTTGTATCTATCTTGTAAAGATAGTAATATATCATATGTTGAACACTATGATGGAAAGATTTTCATTCAGATTTTTTAATTTTTATTCAGTTTGTTTTTTAAACTTTGATTAAGAACTTTGATTTTTGTACACCCATAAATTATACGCAGCACAGGTTACCCTTAAATAATGAACTGACCAACTAATCAGACATGGATCTTTCCTAGTTCTGTTGCTTGAATGGATGTTTTCCTACGTAGGCTAGTAAAACATGCCCTTCAAAGCATCAGAACATGTGATCAAATTCCAATTTTTTTGTATCTATCTTGTAAAGATAGTAATATATCATATGTTGAACACTATGTTGGAAAGATTTTAATTCAGATTTTCGAACTTTTATTCTGTTTGTTTTTTAAACTTTGATTAAGAACTTTGATTTTTGTACACCCATAAGTTATACGCAGCACAGGTTACCCTTAATTAATGAACTGACCGACTAATCAGACATGGATCTTTCCAAGTTCTGTTGCTTGAACGGATGTTTTCCTACGAAGGCTAGTAAAACATGCCCTTCAAAGCATCAGAACATGTGATCAAATTCCAATTTTTTTGTATCTATCTTGTAAAGATAGTAATATATCATATGTTGAACACTATGTTGGAAAGATTTTCATTCAGATTTTTTAATTTTTATTCAGTTTGTTTTTTAAACTTTGATTAAGAACTTTGATTTTTGTACACCCATAAATTATACGCAGCACAGGTTACCCTTAAATAATGAACTGACCGACTAATCAGACATGGATCTTTCCAAGTTCTGTTGCTTGAACGGATGTTTTCCTACGTAGGCTAGTAAAACATGCCCTTCAAAGCATCAGAACATGTGATCACATTCCAATATTTTTGTATCTATCTTGTAAAGATAGTAATATATCATATGTTGAACACTATGTTGGAAAGATTTTAATTCAGATTTTCTAACTTTTATTCAGTTTGTTTTTTAAACTTTGATTAAGAACTTTGATTTTTGTACACCCATAAATTATACGCAGCACAGGTTACCCTTAAATAATGAACTGACCGACTAATCAGACATGGATCTTTCCTAGTTCTGTTGCTTGAATGGATGTTTTCCTACGTAGGCTAGTAAAACATGCCCTTCAAAGCATCAGAACATGTGATCAAATTCCAATTTTTTTGTATCTATCTTGTAAAGATAGTAATATATCATATGTTGAACACTATGTTGGAAAGATTTTAATTCAGATTTTCGAACTTTTATTCTGTTTGTTTTTTAAACTTTGATTAAGAACTTTGATTTTTGTACACCCATAAGTTATACGCAGCACAGGTTACCCTTAATTAATGAACTGACCGACTAATCAGACATGGATCTTTCCAAGTTCTGTTGCTTGAACGGATGTTTTCCTACGAAGGCTAGTAAAACATGCCCTTCAAAGCATCAGAACATGTGATCGAATTCCAATTTTTTTGTATCTATCTTGTAAAGATAGTAATATATCATATGTTGAACACTATGTTGGAAAGATTTTCATTCAGATTTTTTAATTTTTATTCAGTTTGTTTTTTAAACTTTGATTAAGAACTTTGATTTTTGTACACCCATAAATTATACGCAGCACAGGTTACCCTTAAATAATGAACTGACCGACTAATCAGACATGGATCTTTCCTAGTTCTGTTGCTTGAATGGATGTTTTCCTACGTAGGCTAGTAAAACATGCCCTTCAAA
Organism: Auanema rhodensis; assembly: GCA_964057225.1. NCBI lineage: Eukaryota > Metazoa > Nematoda > Chromadorea > Rhabditida > Rhabditidae > Auanema > Auanema rhodense. Next base: position 3,154,085 of record OZ059895.1, read on the forward strand.
GCATCAGAACATGTGATCAAATTCCAATTTTTTTGTATCTATCTTGTAAAGATAGTAATATATCATATGTTGAACACTATGTTGGAAAGATTTTAATTCAGATTTTCTAACTTTTATTCAGTTTGTTTTTTCAACTTTGATTAAGAACTTTGATTTTTGTACACCCATAAATTATACGCAGCACAGGTTACCCTTAAATAATGAACTGACCGACTAATCAGACATGGATCTTTCCAAGTTCTGTTGCTTGAACGGATGTTTTCCTACGTAGGCTAGTAAAACATGCCCTTCAAAGCATCAGAACATGTGATCACATTCCAATATTTTTGTATCTATCTTGTAAAGATAGTAATATATCATATGTTGAACACTATGTTGGAAAGATTTTAATTCAGATTTTCGAACTTTTATTCTGTTTGTTTTTTAAACTTTGATTAAGAACTTTGATTTTTGTACACCCATAAGTTATACGCAGCACAGGTTACCCTTAATTAATGAACTGACCGACTAATCAGACATGGATCTTTCCAAGTTCTGTTGCTTGAACGGATGTTTTCCTACGAAGGCTAGTAAAACATGCCCTTCAAAGCATCAGAACATGTGATCAAATTCCAATTTTTTTGTATCTATCTTGTAAAGATAGTAATATATCATATGTTGAACACTATGTTGGAAAGATTTTCATTCAGATTTTTTAATTTTTATTCAGTTTGTTTTTTAAACTTTGATTAAGAACTTTGATTTTTGTACACCCATAAATTATACGCAGCACAGGTTACCCTTAAATAATGAACTGACCGACTAATCAGACATGGATCTTTCCAAGTTCTGTTGCTTGAACGGATGTTTTCCTACGTAGGCTAGTAAAACATGCCCTTCAAAGCATCAGAACATGTGATCACATTCCAATATTTTTGTATCTATCTTGTAAAGATAGTAATATATCATATGTTGAACACTATGTTGGAAAGATTTTAATTCAGATTTTCTAACTTTTATTCAGTTTGTTTTTTAAACTTTGATTAAGAACTTTGATTTTTGTACACCCATAAATTATACGCAGCACAGGTTACCCTTAAATAATGAACTGACCGACTAATCAGACATGGATCTTTCCTAGTTCTGTTGCTTGAATGGATGTTTTCCTACGTAGGCTAGTAAAACATGCCCTTCAAAGCATCAGAACATGTGATCAAATTCCAATTTTTTTGTATCTATCTTGTAAAGATAGTAATATATCATATGTTGAACACTATGTTGGAAAGATTTTAATTCAGATTTTCGAACTTTTATTCTGTTTGTTTTTTAAACTTTGATTAAGAACTTTGATTTTTGTACACCCATAAGTTATACGCAGCACAGGTTACCCTTAATTAATGAACTGACCGACTAATCAGACATGGATCTTTCCAAGTTCTGTTGCTTGAACGGATGTTTTCCTACGAAGGCTAGTGAAACATGCCCTTCAAAGCATCAGAACATGTGATCAAATTCCAATTTTTTTGTATCTATCTTGTAAAGATAGTAATATATCATATGTTGAACACTATGTTGGAAAGATTTTAATTCAGATTTTCTAACTTTTATTCAGTTTGTTTTTTAAACTTTGATTAAGAACTTTGATTTTTGTACACCCATAAATTATACGCAGCACAGGTTACCCTTAAATAATGAACTGACCGACTAATCAGACATGGATCTTTCCTAGTTCTGTTGCTTGAATGGATGTTTTCCTACGTAGGCTAGTAAAACATGCCCTTCAAAGCATCAGAACATGTGATCAAATTCCAATTTTTTTGTATCTATCTTGTAAAGATAGTAATATATCATATGTTGAACACTATGTTGGAAAGATTTTCATTCAGATTTTTTAATTTTTATTCAGTTTGTTTTTTAAACTTTGATTAAGAACTTTGATTTTTGTACACCCATAAATTATACGCAGCACAGGTTACCCTTAAATAATGAACTGACCGACTAATCAGACATGGATCTTTCCAAGTTCTGTTGCTTGAACGGATGTTTTCCTACGTAGGCTAGTAAAACATGCCCTTCAAAGCATCAGAACATGTGATCAAATTCCAATTTTTTTGTATCTATCTTGTAAAAATAGTAATATATCATATGTTGAACACTATGTTGGAAAGATTTTCATTCAGATTTTTTAATTTTTATTTAGTTTGTTTTTTAAACTTTGATTAAGAACTTTGATTTTTGTACACCCATAAATTATACGCAGCACAGGTTACCCTTAAATAATGAACTGACCGACTAATCAGACATGGATCTTTCCTAGTTCTGTTGCTTGAATGGATGTTTTCCTACGTAGGCTAGTAAAACATGCCCTTCAAAGCATCAGAACATGTGATCAAATTCCAATTTTTTTGTATCTATCTTGTAAAGATAGTAATATATCATATGTTGAACACTATGTTGGAAAGATTTTCATTCAGATTTTTTAATTTTTATTCAGTTTGTTTTTTAAACTTTGATTAAGAACTTTGATTTTTGTACACCCATAAATTATACGCAGCACAGGTTACCCTTAATTAATGAACTGACCGACTAATCAGACATGGATCTTTCCAAGTTCTGTTGCTTGAACGGATGTTTTCCTACGAAGGCTAGTAAAACATGCCCTTCAAAGCATCAGAACATGTGATTAAATTCCAATTTTTTTGTATCTATCTTGTAAAGATAGTAATATATCATATGTTGAACACTATGTTGGAAAGATTTTCATTCAGATTTTTTAATTTTTATTCTGTTTGTTTTTTAAACTTTGATTAAGAACTTTGATTTTTGTACACCCCTAAGTTATACGCAGCACAGGTTACCCTTAATTAATGAACTGACCGACTAATCAGACATGAATCTTTCCAAGTTCTGTTGCTTGAACGGATGTTTTCCTACGAAGGCTAGTAAAACATGCCCTTCAAAGCATCAGAACATGTGATCAAATTCCAATTTTTTTGTATCTATCTTGTAAAGATAGTAATATATCATATGTTGAACACTATGTTGGAAAGATTTTCATTCAGATTTTTTAATTTTTATTCAGTTTGTTTTTTAAACTTTGATTAAGAACTTTGATTTTTGTACACCCATAAATTATACGCAGCACAGGTTACCCTTAAATAATGAACTGACCGACTAATCAGACATGGATCTTTCCTAGTTCTGTTGCTTGAATGGATGTTTTCCTACGTAGGCTAGTAAAACATGCCCTTCAAAGCATCAGAACATGTGATCAAATTCCAATTTTTTTGTATCTATCTTGTAAAGATAGTAATATATCATATGTTGAACACTATGTTGGAAAGATTTTCATTCAGATTTTTTAATTTTTATTCAGTTTGTTTTTTAAACTTTGATTAAGAACTTTGATTTTTGTACACCCATAAATTATACGCAGCACAGGTTACCCTTAAATAATGAACTGACCGACTAATCAGACATGGATCTTTCCAAGTTCTGTTGCTTGAACGGATGTTTTCCTACGTAGGCTAGTAAAACATGCCCTTCAAAGCATCAGAACATGTGATCAAATTCCAATTTTTTTGTATCTATCTTGTAAAGATAGTAATATATCATATGTTGAACACTATGTTGGAAAGATTTTCATTCAGATTTTTTAATTTTTATTCAGTTTGTTTTTTAAACTTTGATTAAGAACTTTGATTTTTGTACACCCATAAATTATACGCAGCACAGGTTACCCTTAAATAATGAACTGACCGACTAATCAGACATGGATCTTTCCTAGTTCTGTTGCTTGAATGGATGTTTTCCTACGTAGGCTAGTAAAACATGCCCTTCAAAGCATCAGAACATGTGATCAAATTCCAATTTTTTTGTATCTATCTTGTAAAGATAGTAATATATCATATGTTGAACACTATGTTGGAAAGATTTTCATTCAGATTTTTTAATTTTTATTCAGTTTGTTTTTTAAACTTTGATTAAGAACTTTGATTTTTGTACACCCATAAATTATACGCAGCACAGGTTACCCTTAATTAATGAACTGACCGACTAATCAGACATGGATCTTTCCAAGTTCTGTTGCTTGAACGGATGTTTTCCTACGAAGGCTAGTAAAACATGCCCTTCAAAGCATCAGAACATGTGATCAAATTCCAATTTTTTTGTATCTATCTTGTAAAGATAGTAATATATCATATGTTGAACACTATGTTGGAAAGATTTTCATTCAGATTTTTTAATTTTTATTCTGTTTGTTTTTTAAACTTTGATTAAGAACTTTGATTTTTGTACACCCATAAGTTATACGCAGCACAGGTTACCCTTAATTAATGAACTGACCGACTAATCAGACATGGATCTTTCCAAGTTCTGTTGCTTGAACGGATGTTTTCCTACGAAGGCTAGTAAAACATGCCCTTCAAAGCATCAGAACATGTGATCGAATTCCAATTTTTTTGTATCTATCTTGTAAATATAGTAATATATCATATGTTGAACACTATGTTGGAAAGATTTTCATTCAGATTTTTTAATTTTTATTCAGTTTGTTTTTTAAACTTTGATTAAGAACTTTGATTTTTGTACACCCATAAATTATACGCAGCACAGGTTACCCTTAAATAATGAACTGACCGACTAATCAGACATGGATCTTTCCTAGTTCTGTTGCTTGAATGGATGTTTTCCTACGTAGGCTAGTAAAACATGCCCTTCAAAGCATCAGAACATGTGATCAAATTCCAATTTTTTTGTATCTATCTTGTAAAGATAGTAATATATCATATGTTGAACACTATGTTGGAAAGATTTTCATTCAGATTTTTTAATTTTTATTCAGTTTGTTTTTTAAACTTTGATTAAGAACTTTGATTTTTGTACACCCATAAATTATACGCAGCACAGGTTACCCTTAAATAATGAACTGACCGACTAATCAGACATGGATCTTTCCAAGTTCTGTTGCTTGAACGGATGTTTTCCTACGTAGGCTAGTAAAACATGCCCTTCAAAGCATCAGAACATGTGATCACATTCCAATATTTTTGTATCTATCTTGTAAAGATAGTAATATATCATATGTTGAACACTATGTTGGAAAGATTTTAATTCAGATTTTCTAACTTTTATTCAGTTTGTTTTTTAAACTTTGATTAAGAACTTTGATTTTTGTACACCCATAAATTATACGCAGCACAGGTTACCCTTAAATAATGAACTGACCAACTAATCAGACATGGATCTTTCCTAGTTCTGTTGCTTGAATGGATGTTTTCCTACGTAGGCTAGTAAAACATGCCCTTCAAAGCATCAGAACATGTGATCAAATTCCAATTTTTTTGTATCTATCTTGTAAAGATAGTAAAATATCATATGTTGAACACTATGTTGGAAAGATTTTAATTCAGATTTTCGAACTTTTATTCTGTTTGTTTTTTAAACTTTGATTAAGAACTTTGATTTTTGTACACCCATAAGTTATACGCAGCACAGGTTACCCTTAATTAATGAACTGACCGACTAATCAGACATGGATCTTTCCAAGTTCTGTTGCTTGAACGGATGTTTTCCTACGAAGGCTAGTAAAACATGCCCTTCAAAGCATCAGAACATGTGATCAAATTCCAATTTTTTTGTATCTATCTTGTAAAGATAGTAATATATCATATGTTGAACACTATGTTGGAAAGATTTTCATTCAGATTTTTTAATTTTTATTCAGTTTGTTTTTTAAACTTTGATTAAGAACTTTGATTTTTGTACACCCATAAATTATACGCAGCACAGGTTACCCTTAAATAATGAACTGACCAACTAATCAGACATGGATCTTTCCTAGTTCTGTTGCTTGAATGGATGTTTTCCTACGTAGGCTAGTAAAACATGCCCTTCAAAGCATCAGAACATGTGATCAAATTCCAATTTTTTTGTATCTATCTTGTAAAGATAGTAATATATCATATGTTGAACACTATGTTGGAAAGATTTTAATTCAGATTTTCGAACTTTTATTCTGTTTGTTTTTTAAACTTTGATTAAGAACTTTGATTTTTGTACACCCATAAGTTATACGCAGCACAGGTTACCCTTAATTAATGAACTGACCGACTAATCAGACATGGATCTTTCCAAGTTCTGTTGCTTGAACGGATGTTTTCCTACGAAGGCTAGTAAAACATGCCCTTCAAAGCATCAGAACATGTGATCAAATTCCAATTTTTTTGTATCTATCTTGTAAAGATAGTAATATATCATATGTTGAACACTATGTTGGAAAGATTTTCATTCAGATTTTTTAATTTTTATTCAGTTTGTTTTTTAAACTTTCATTAAGAACTTTGATTTTTGTACACCCATAAATTATACGCAGCACAGGTTACCCTTAAATAATGAACTGACCGACTAATCAGACATGGATCTTTCCAAGTTCTGTTGCTTGAACGGATGTTTTCCTACGTAGGCTAGTAAAACATGCCCTTCAAAGCATCAGAACATGTGATCACATTCCAATATTTTTGTATCTATCTTGTAAAGATAGTAATATATCATATGTTGAACACTATGTTGGAAAGATTTTAATTCAGATTTTCTAACTTTTATTCAGTTTGTTTTTTAAACTTTGATTAAGAACTTTGATTTTTGTACACCCATAAATTATACGCAGCACAGGTTACCCTTAAATAATGAACTGACCGACTAATCAGACATGGATCTTTCCTAGTTCTGTTGCTTGAATGGATGTTTTCCTACGTAGGCTAGTAAAACATGCCCTTCAAAGCATCAGAACATGTGATCAAATTCCAATTTTTTTGTATCTATCTTGTAAAGATAGTAATATATCATATGTTGAACACTATGTTGGAAAGATTTTAATTCAGATTTTCGAACTTTTATTCTGTTTGTTTTTTAAACTTTGATTAAGAACTTTGATTTTTGTACACCCATAAGTTATACGCAGCACAGGTTACCCTTAATTAATGAACTGACCGACTAATCAGACATGGATCTTTCCAAGTTCTGTTGCTTGAACGGATGTTTTCCTACGAAGGCTAGTAAAACATGCCCTTCAAAGCATCAGAACATGTGATCGAATTCCAATTTTTTTGTATCTATCTTGTAAAGATAGTAATATATCATATGTTGAACACTATGTTGGAAAGATTTTCATTCAGATTTTTTAATTTTTATTCAGTTTGTTTTTTAAACTTTGATTAAGAACTTTGATTTTTGTACACCCATAAATTATACGCAGCACAGGTTACCCTTAAATAATGAACTGACCGACTAATCAGACATGGATCTTTCCTAGTTCTGTTGCTTGAATGGATGTTTTCCTACGTAGGCTAGTAAAACATGCCCTTCAAAGCATCAGAACATGTGATCAAATTCCAATTTTTTTGTATCTATCTTGTAAAGATAGTAATATATCATATGTTGAACACTATGTTGGAAAGATTTTAATTCAGATTTTCTAACTTTTATTCAGTTTGTTTTTTCAACTTTGATTAAGAACTTTGATTTTTGTACACCCATAAATTATACGCAGCACAGGTTACCCTTAAATAATGAACTGACCGACTAATCAGACATGGATCTTTCCAAGTTCTGTTGCTTGAACGGATGTTTTCCTACGTAGGCTAGTAAAACATGCCCTTCAAAGCATCAGAACATGTGATCACATTCCAATATTTTTGTATCTATCTTGTAAAGATAGTAATATATCATATGTTGAACACTATGTTGGAAAGATTTTAATTCAGATTTTCGAACTTTTATTCTGTTTGTTTTTTAAACTTTGATTAAGAACTTTGATTTTTGTACACCCATAAGTTATACGCAGCACAGGTTACCCTTAATTAATGAACTGACCGACTAATCAGACATGGATCTTTCCAAGTTCTGTTGCTTGAACGGATGTTTTCCTACGAAGGCTAGTAAAACATGCCCTTCAAAGCATCAGAACATGTGATCAAATTCCAATTTTTTTGTATCTATCTTGTAAAGATAGTAATATATCATATGTTGAACACTATGTTGGAAAGATTTTCATTCAGATTTTTTAATTTTTATTCAGTTTGTTTTTTAAACTTTGATTAAGAACTTTGATTTTTGTACACCCATAAATTATACGCAGCACAGGTTACCCTTAAATAATGAACTGACCGACTAATCAGACATGGATCTTTCCTAGTTCTGTTGCTTGAATGGATGTTTTCCTACGTAGGCTAGTAAAACATGCCCTTCAAAGCATCAGAACATGTGATCAAATTCCAATTTTTTTGTATCTATCTTGTAAAGATAGTAATATATCATATGTTGAACACTATGTTGGAAAGATTTTAATTCAGATTTTCTAACTTTTATTCAGTTTGTTTTTTCAACTTTGATTAAGAACTTTGATTTTTGTACACCCATAAATTATACGCAGCACAGGTTACCCTTAAATAATGAACTGACCGACTAATCAGACATGGATCTTTCCAAGTTCTGTTGCTTGAACGGATGTTTTCCTACGTAGGCTAGTAAAACATGCCCTTCAAAGCATCAGAACATGTGATCACATTCCAATATTTTTGTATCTATCTTGTAAAGATAGTAATATATCATATGTTGAACACTATGTTGGAAAGATTTTAATTCAGATTTTCGAACTTTTATTCTGTTTGTTTTTTAAACTTTGATTAAGAACTTTGATTTTTGTACACCCATAAGTTATACGCAGCACAGGTTACCCTTAATTAATGAACTGACCGACTAATCAGACATGGATCTTTCCAAGTTCTGTTGCTTGAACGGATGTTTTCCTACGAAGGCTAGTAAAACATGCCCTTCAAAGCATCAGAACATGTGATCAAATTCCAATTTTTTTGTATCTATCTTGTAAAGATAGTAATATATCATATGTTGAACACTATGTTGGAAAGATTTTCATTCAGATTTTTTAATTTTTATTCAGTTTGTTTTTTAAACTTTGATTAAGAACTTTGATTTTTGTACACCCATAAATTATACGCAGCACAGGTTACCCTTAAATAATGAACTGACCGACTAATCAGACATGGATCTTTCCAAGTTCTGTTGCTTGAACGGATGTTTTCCTACGTAGGCTAGTAAAACATGCCCTTCAAAGCATCAGAACATGTGATCACATTCCAATATTTTTGTATCTATCTTGTAAAGATAGTAATATATCATATGTTGAACACTATGTTGGAAAAATTTTAATTCAGATTTTCTAACTTTTATTCAGTTTGTTTTTTAAACTTTGATTAAGAACTTTGATTTTTGTACACCCATAAATTATACGCAGCACAGGTTACCCTTAAATAATGAACTGACCGACTAATCAGACATGGATCTTTCCTAGTTCTGTTGCTTGAATGGATGTTTTCCTACGTAGGCTAGTAAAACATGCCCTTCAAAGCATCAGAACATGTGATCAAATTCCAATTTTTTTGTATCTATCTTGTAAAGATAGTAATATATCATATGTTGAACACTATGTTGGAAAGATTTTAATTCAGATTTTCGAACTTTTATTCTGTTTGTTTTTTAAACTTTGATTAAGAACTTTGATTTTTGTACACCCATAAGTTATACGCAGCACAGGTTACCCTTAATTAATGAACTGACCGACTAATCAGACATGGATCTTTCCAAGTTCTGTTGCTTGAACGGATGTTTTCCTACGAAGGCTAGTAAAACATGCCCTTCAAAGCATCAGAACATGTGATCAAATTCCAATTTTTTTGTATCTATCTTGTAAAGATAGTAATATATCATATGTTGAACACTATGTTGGAAAGATTTTAATTCAGATTTTTTCAACTTTCACTCAGTTTGTTTTCTAAACTTTGATTAAGAACTTTGATTTTTGTACACCCATAAATTATACGCAGCACAGGTTACCCTTAAATAATGAACTGACCGACTAATCAGACATGGATCTTTCCTAGTTCTGTTGCTTGAATGGATGTTTTCCTACGTAGGCTAGTAAAACATGCCCTTCAAAGCATCAGAACATGTGATCAAATTCCAATTTTTTTGTATCTATCTTGTAAAGATAGTAATATATCATATGTTGAACACTATGTTGGAAAGATTTTCATTCAGATTTTTTAATTTTTATTCAGTTTGTTTTTTAAACTTTGATTAAGAACTTTGATTTTTGTACACCCATAAATTATACGCAGCACAGGTTACCCTTAAATAATGAACTGACCGACTAATCAGACATGGATCTTTCCAAGTTCTGTTGCTTGAACGGATGTTTTCCTACGTAGGCTAGTAAAACATGCCCTTCAAAGCATCAGAACATGTGATCAAATTCCAATTTTTTTGTATCTATCTTGTAAAGATAGTAATATATCATATGTTGAACACTATGTTGGAAAGATTTTCATTCAGATTTTTTAATTTTTATTCAGTTTGTTTTTTAAACTTTGATTAAGAACTTTGATTTTTGTACACCCATAAATTATACGCAGCACAGGTTACCCTTAAATAATGAACTGACCGACTAATCAGACATGGATCTTTCCTAGTTCTGTTGCTTGAATGGATGTTTTCCTACGTAGGCTAGTAAAACATGCCCTTCAAAGCATCAGAACATGTGATCAAATTCCAATTTTTTTGTATCTATCTTGTAAAGATAGTAATATATCATATGTTGAACACTATGTTGGAAAGATTTTCATTCAGATTTTTTAATTTTTATTCAGTTTGTTTTTTAAACTTTGATTAAGAACTTTGATTTTTGTACACCCATAAATTATACGCAGCACAGGTTACCCTTAAATAATGAACTGACCGACTAATCAGACATGGATCTTTCCAAGTTCTGTTGCTTGAACGGATGTTTTCCTACGTAGGCTAGTAAAACATGCCCTTCAAAGCATCAGAACATGTGATCAAATTCCAATTTTTTTGTATCTATCTTGTAAAAATAGTAATATATCATATGTTGAACACTATGTTGGAAAGATTTTCATTCAGATTTTTTAATTTTTATTTAGTTTGTTTTTTAAACTTTGATTAAGAACTTTGATTTTTGTACCCCCATAAATTATACGCAGCACAGGTTACCCTTAAATAATGAACTGACCGACTAATCAGACATGGATCTTTCCTAGTTCTGTTGCTTGAATGGATGTTTTCCTACGTAGGCTAGTAAAACATGCCCTTCAAAGCATCAGAACATGTGATCAAATTCCAATTTTTTTGTATCTATCTTGTAAAGATAGTAATATATCATATGTTGAACACTATGTTGGAAAGATTTTCATTCAGATTTTTTAATTTTTATTCAGTTTGTTTTTTAAACTTTGATTAAGAACTTTGATTTTTGTACACCCATAAATTATACGCAGCACAGGTTACCCTTAATTAATGAACTGACCGACTAATCAGACATGGATCTTTCCAAGTTCTGTTGCTTGAACGGATGTTTTCCTACGAAGGCTAGTAAAACATGCCCTTCAAAGCATCAGAACATGTGATCAAATTCCAATTTTTTTGTATCTATCTTGTAAAGATAGTAATATATCATATGTTGAACACTATGTTGGAAAGATTTTCATTCAGATTTTTTAATTTTTATTCTGTTTGTTTTTTAAACTTTGATTAAGAACTTTGATTTTTGTACACCCCTAAGTTATACGCAGCACAGGTTACCCTTAATTAATGAACTGACCGACTAATCAGACATGAATCTTTCCAAGTTCTGTTGCTTGAACGGATGTTTTCCTACGAAGGCTAGTAAAACATGCCCTTCAAAGCATCAGAACATGTGATCAAATTCCAATTTTTTTGTATCTATCTTGTAAAGATAGTAATATATCATATGTTGAACACTATGTTGGAAAGATTTTCATTCAGATTTTTTAATTTTTATTCAGTTTGTTTTTTAAACTTTGATTAAGAACTTTGATTTTTGTACACCCATAAATTATACGCAGCACAGGTTACCCTTAAATAATGAACTGACCGACTAATCAGACATGGATCTTTCCTAGTTCTGTTGCTTGAATGGATGTTTTCCTACGTAGGCTAGTAAAACATGCCCTTCAAAGCATCAGAACATGTGATCAAATTCCAATTTTTTTGTATCTATCTTGTAAAGATAGTAATATATCATATGTTGAACACTATGTTGGAAAGATTTTCATTCAGATTTTTTAATTTTTATTCAGTTTGTTTTTTAAACTTTGATTAAGAACTTTGATTTTTGTACACCCATAAATTATACGCAGCACAGGTTACCCTTAAATAATGAACTGACCGACTAATCAGACATGGATCTTTCCTAGTTCTGTTGCTTGAATGGATGTTTTCCTACGTAGGCTAGTAAAACATGCCCTTCAAAGCATCAGAACATGTGATCAAATTCCAATTTTTTTGTATCTATCTTGTAAAGATAGTAATATATCATATGTTGAACACTATGTTGGAAAGATTTTCATTCAGATTTTTTAATTTTTATTCAGTTTGTTTTTTAAACTTTGATTAAGAACTTTGATTTTTGTACACCCATAAATTATACGCAGCACAGGTTACCCTTAAATAATGAACTGACCGACTAATCAGACATGGATCTTTCCTAGTTCTGTTGCTTGAATGGATGTTTTCCTACGTAGGCTAGTAAAACATGCCCTTCAAAGCATCAGAACATGTGATCACATTCCAATATTTTTGTATCTATCTTGTAAAGATAGTAATATATCATATGTTGAACACTATGTTGGAAAGATTTTAATTCAGATTTTCTAACTTTTATTCAGTTTGTTTTTTAAACTTTGATTAAGAACTTTGATTTTTGTACACCCATAAATTATACGCAGCACAGGTTACCCTTAAATAATGAACTGACCGACTAATCAGACATGGATCTTTCCAAGTTCTGTTGCTTGAACGGATGTTTTCCTACGTAGGCTAGTAAAACATGCCCTTCAAAGCATCAGAACATGTGATCACATTCCAATATTTTTGTATCTATCTTGTAAAGATAGTAATATATCATATGTTGAACACTATGTTGGAAAGATTTTAATTCAGATTTTCTAACTTTTATTCAGTTTGTTTTTTAAACTTTGATTAAGAACTTTGATTTTTGTACACCCATAAATTATACGCAGCACAGGTTACCCTTAATTAATGAACTGACCGACTAATCAGACATGGATCTTTCCAAGTTCTGTTGCTTGAACGGATGTTTTCCTACGAAGGCTAGTAAAACATGCCCTTCAAAGCATCAGAACATGTGATCACATTCCAATATTTTTGTATCTATCTTGTAAAGATAGTAATATATCATATGTTGAACACTATGTTGGAAAGATTTTAATTCAGATTTTCTAACTTTTATTCAGTTTGTTTTTTAAACTTCGATTAAGAACTTTGATTTTTGTACACCCATAAATTATACGCAGCACAGGTTACCCTTAAATATTGAACTGACCGACTAATCAGACATGGATCTTTCCTAGTTCTGTTGCTTGAATGGATGTTTTCCTACGTAGGCTAGTAAAACATGCCCTTCAAAGCATCAGAACATGTGATCACATTCCAATTTTTTTGAAATCTATCTTGTAAAGATAGTAATAAACTTTGATTTTTGTACACCCATAAATTATACGCAGCACAGGTTACCCTTAAATAATGAACTGACCGACTAATCAGACATGGATCTTTCCTAGTTCTGTTGCTTGAATGGATGTTTTCCTACGTAGGCTAGTAAAACATGCCCTTCAAAGCATCAGAACATGTGATCACATTCCAATTTTTTTGTATCTTTCTTGTAAAGATAGTAATATATCATATGTTGAACACTATGTTGGAAAGATTTTCATTCAGATTTTTTAATTTTTATTCAGTTTGTTTTTTAAACTTTGATTAAGAACTTTGATTTTTGTACACCCATAAATTATACGCAGCACAGGTTACCCTTAATTAATGAACTGACCGACTAATCAGACATGGATCTTTCCAAGTTCTGTTGCTTGAACGGATGTTTTCCTACGAAGGCTAGTAAAACATGCCCTTCAAAGCATCAGAACATGTGATCAAATTCCAATTTTTTTGTATCTATCTTGTAAAGATAGTAATATATCATATGTTGAACACTATGTTGGAAAGATTTTCATTCAGATTTTTTAATTTTTATTCAGTTTGTTTTTTAAACTTCGATTAAGAACTTTGATTTTTGTACACCCATAAATTATACGCAGCACAGGTTACCCTTAAATATTGAACTGACCGACTAATCAGACATGGATCTTTCCTAGTTCTGTTGCTTGAATGGATGTTTTCCTACGTAGGCTAGTAAAACATGCCCTTCAAAGCATCAGAACATGTGATCACATTCCAATTTTTTTGAAATCTATCTTGTAAAGATAGTAATAAACTTTGATTTTTGTACACCCATAAATTATACGCAGCACAGGTTACCCTTAAATAATGAACTGACCGACTAATCAGACATGGATCTTTCCTAGTTCTGTTGCTTGAATGGATGTTTTCCTACGTAGGCTAGTAAAACATGCCCTTCAAAGCATCAGAACATGTGATCACATTCCAATTTTTTTGTATCTTTCTTGTAAAGATAGTAATATATCATATGTTGAACACTATGTTGGAAAGATTTTCATTCAGATTTTTTAATTTTTATTCAGTTTGTTTTTTAAACTTTGATTAAGAACTTTGATTTTTGTACACCCATAAATTATACGCAGCACAGGTTACCCTTAATTAATGAACTGACCGACTAATCAGACATGGATCTTTCCAAGTTCTGTTGCTTGAACGGATGTTTTCCTACGAAGGCTAGTAAAACATGCCCTTCAAAGCATCAGAACATGTGATCAAATTCCAATTTTTTTGTATCTATCTTGTAAAGATAGTAATATATCATATGTTGAACACTATGTTGGAAAGATTTTCATTCAGATTTTTTAATTTTTATTCTGTTTGTTTTTTAAACTTTGATTAAGAACTTTGATTTTTGTACACCCATAAGTTATACGCAGCACAGGTTACCCTTAATTAATGAACTGACCGACTAATCAGACATGGATCTTTCCAAGTTCTGTTGCTTGAACGGATGTTTTCCTACGAAGGCTAGTAAAACATGCCCTTCAAAGCATCAGAACATGTGATCAAATTCCAATTTTTTTGTATCTATCTTGTAAAGATAGTAATATATCATATGTTGAACACTATGTTGGAAAGATTTTCATTCAGATTTTTTAATTTTTATTCAGTTTGTTTTTTAAACTTTGATTAAGAACTTTGATTTCTGTACACCCATAAATTATACGCAGCACAGGTTACCCTTAAATAATGAACTGACCGACTAATCAGACATGGATCTTTCCTAGTTCTGTTGCTTGAATGGATGTTTTCCTACGTAGGCTAGTAAAACATGCCCTTCAAAGCATCAGAACATGTGATCAAATTCCAATTTTTTTGTATCTATCTTGTAAAGATAGTAATATATCATATGTTGAACACTATGTTGGAAAGATTTTCATTCAGATTTTTTAATTTTTATTCAGTTTGTTTTTTAAACTTTGATTAAGAACTTTGATTTTTGTACACCCATAAATTATACGCAGCACAGGTTACCCTTAAATAATGAACTGACCGACTAATCAGACATGGATCTTTCCTAGTTCTGTTGCTTGAATGGATGTTTTCCTACGTAGGCTAGTAAAACATGCCCTTCAAAGCATCAGAACATGTGATCACATTCCAATATTTTTGTATCTATCTTGTAAAGATAGTAATATATCATATGTTGAACACTATGTTGGAAAGATTTTAATTCAGATTTTCTAACTTTTATTCAGTTTGTTTTTTAAACTTTGATTAAGAACTTTGATTTTTGTACACCCATAAATTATACGCAGCACAGGTTACCCTTAAATAATGAACTGACCAACTAATCAGACATGGATCTTTCCTAGTTCTGTTGCTTGAATGGATGTTTTCCTACGTAGGCTAGTAAAACATGCCCTTCAAAGCATCAGAACATGTGATCAAATTCCAATTTTTTTGTATCTATCTTGTAAAGATAGTAATATATCATATGTTGAACACTATGTTGGAAAGATTTTAATTCAGATTTTCGAACTTTTATTCTGTTTGTTTTTTAAACTTTGATTAAGAACTTTGATTTTTGTACACCCATGAGTTATACGCAGCACAGGTTACCCTTAATTAATGAACTGACCGACTAATCAGACATGGATCTTTCCAAGTTCTGTTGCTTGAACGGATGTTTTCCTACGAAGGCTAGTAAAACATGCCCTTCAAAGCATCAGAACATGTGATCAAATTCCAATTTTTTTGTATCTATCTTGTAAAGATAGTAATATATCATATGTTGAACACTATGTTGGAAAGATTTTCATTCAGATTTTTTAATTTTTATTCAGTTTGTTTTTTAAACTTTGATTAAGAACTTTGATTTTTGTACACCCATAAATTATACGCAGCACAGGTTACCCTTAAATAATGAACTGACCGACTAATCAGACATGGATCTTTCCTAGTTCTGTTGCTTGAATGGATGTTTTCCTACGTAGGCTAGTAAAACATGCCCTTCAAAGCATCAGAACATGTGATCAAATTCCAATTTTTTTGTATCTATCTTGTAAAGATAGTAATATATCATATGTTGAACACTATGTTGGAAAGATTTTCATTCAGATTTTTTAATTTTTATTCAGTTTGTTTTTTAAACTTTGATTAAGAACTTTGATTTTTGTACACCCATAAATTATACGCAGCACAGGTTACCCTTAAATAATGAACTGACCGACTAATCAGACATGGATCTTTCCAAGTTCTGTTGCTTGAACGGATGTTTTCCTACGTAGGCTAGTAAAACATGCCCTTCAAAGCATCAGAACATGTGATCACATTCCAATATTTTTGTATCTATCTTGTAAAGATAGTAATATATCATATGTTGAACACTATGTTGGAAAGATTTTAATTCAGATTTTCTAACTTTTATTCAGTTTGTTTTTTAAACTTTGATTAAGAACTTTGATTTTTGTACACCCATAAATTATACGCAGCACAGGTTACCCTTGAATAATGAACTGACCAACTAATCAGACATGGATCTTTCCTAGTTCTGTTGCTTGAATGGATGTTTTCCTACGTAGGCTAGTAAAACATGCCCTTCAAAGCATCAGAACATGTGATCAAATTCCAATTTTTTTGTATCTATCTTGTAAAGATAGTAATATATCATATGTTGAACACTATGTTGGAAAGATTTTAATTCAGATTTTCGAACTTTTATTCAGTTTGTTTTTTAAACTTTGATTAAGAACTTTGATTTTTGTACACCCATAAATTATACGCAGCACAGGTTACCCTTAATTAATGAACTGACCGACTAATCAGACATGGATCTTTCCAAGTTCTGTTGCTTGAACGGATGTTTTCCTACGAAGGCTAGTAAAACATGCCCTTCAAAGCATCAGAACATGTGATCACATTCCAATATTTTTGTATCTATCTTGTAAAGATAGTAATATATCATATGTTAAACACTATGTTGGAAAGATTTTAATTCAGATTTTCTAACTTTTATTCAGTTTGTTTTTTAAACTTCGATTAAGAACTTTGATTTTTGTACACCCATAAATTATACGCAGCACAGGTTACCCTTAAATAATGAACTGACCGACTAATCAGACATGGATCTTTCCTAGTTCTGTTGCTTGAATGGATGTTTTCCTACGTAGGCTAGTAAAACATGCCCTTCAAAGCATCAGAACATGTGATCACATTCCAATTTTTTTGAAATCTATCTTGTAAAGATAGTAATAAACTTTGATTTTTGTACACCCATAAATTATACGCAGCACAGGTTACCCTTAAATAATGAACTGACCGACTAATCAGACATGGATCTTTCTTAGTTCTGTTGCTTGAATGGATGTTTTCCTACGTAGGCTAGTAAAACATGCCCTTCAAAGCATCAGAACATGTGATCACATTCCAATTTTTTTGTATCTTTCTTGTAAAGATAGTAATATATCATATGTTGAACACTATGTTGGAAAGATTTTAATTCAGATTTTCGAACTTTTATTCAGTTTGTTTTTTAAACTTTGATTAAGAACTTTGATTTTTGTACACCCATGAATTATACGCAGCACAGGTTACCCTTAATTAATGAACTGACCGACTAATCAGACATGGATCTTTCCAAGTTCTGTTGCTTGAACGGATGTTTTCCTACGAAGGCTAGTAAAACATGCCCTTCAAAGCATCAGAACATGTGATCACATTCCAATATTTTTGTATCTATCTTGTAAAGATAGTAATATATCATATGTTGAACACTATGTTGGAAAGATTTTAATTCAGATTTTCTAACTTTTATTCAGTTTGTTTTTTAAACTTTGATTTTTGTACACCCATAAATTATACGCAGCACAGGTTACCCTTAAATAATGAACTGACCGACTAATCAGACATGGATCTTTCCTAGTTCTGTTGCTTGAATGGATGTTTTCCTACGTAGGCTAGTAAAACATGCCCTTCAAAGCATCAGAACATGTGATCACATTCCAATTTTTTTGAAATCTATCTTGTAAAGATAGTAATAAACTTTGATTTTTGTACACCCATAAATTATACGCAGCACAAGTTACCCTCAAATAATGAACTGACCGACTAATCAGACATGGATCTTTCCTAGTTCTGTTGCTTGAATGGATGTTTTCCTACGTAGGCTAGTAAAACATGCCCTTCAAAGCATCAGAACATGTGATCACATTCCAATTTTTTTGAAATCTATCTTGTAAAGATAGTAATAAACTTTGATTTTTGTACACCCATAAATTATACGCAGCACAGGTTACCCTTAAATAATGAACTGACCGACTAATCAGACATGGATCTTTCCTAGTTCTGTTGCTTGAATGGATGTTTTCCTACGTAGGCTAGTAAAACATGCCCTTCAAAGCATCAGAACATGTGATCACATTCCAATTTTTTTGTATCTTTCTTGTAAAGATAGTAATATATCATATGTTGAACACTATGTTGGAAAGATTTTCATTCAGATTTTTTAATTTTTATTCAGTTTGTTTTTTAAACTTTGATTAAGAACTTTGATTTTTGTACACCCATAAATTATACGCAGCACAGGTTACCCTTAAATAATGAACTGACCGACTAATCAGACATGGATCTTTCCAAGTTCTGTTGCTTGAACGGATGTTTTCCTACGTAGGCTAGTAAAACATGCCCTTCAAAGCATCAGAACATGTGATCACATTCCAATATTTTTGTATCTATCTTGTAAAGATAGTAATATATCATATGTTGAACACTATGTTGGAAAGATTTTAATTCAGATTTTCTAACTTTTATTCAGTTTGTTTTTTAAACTTTGATTAAGAACTTTGATTTTTGTACACCCATAAATTATACGCAGCACAGGTTACCCTTAAATAATGAACTGACCAACTAATCAGACATGGATCTTTCCTAGTTCTGTTGCTTGAATGGATGTTTTCCTACGTAGGCTAGTAAAACATGCCCTTCAAAGCATCAGAACATGTGATCAAATTCCAATTTTTTTGTATCTATCTTGTAAAGATAGTAATATATCATATGTTGAACACTATGTTGGAAAGATTTTAATTCAGATTTTCGAACTTTTATTCAGTTTGTTTTTTAAACTTTGATTAAGAACTTTGATTTTTGTACACCCATGAATTATACGCAGCACAGGTTACCCTTAAATAATGAACTGACCGACTAATCAGACATGGATCTTTCCTAGTTCTGTTGCTTGAATGGATGTTTTCCTACGTAGGCTAGTAAAACATGCCCTTCAAAGCATCAGAACATGTGATCACATTCCAATTTTTTTGTATCTTTCTTGTAAAGATAGTAATATATCATATGTTGAACACTATGTTGGAAAGATTTTAATTCAGATTTTCTAACTTTTATTCAGTTTGTTTTTTAAACTTTGATTAAGAACTTTGATTTTTGTACACCCATGAATTATACGCAGCACAGGTTACCCTTAATTAATGAACTGACCGACTAATCAGACATGGATCTTTCCAAGTTCTGTTGCTTGAACGGATGTTTTCCTACGTAGGCTAGTAAAACATGCCCTTCAAAGCATCAGAACATGTGATCACATTCCAATATTTTTGTATCTATCTTGTAAAGATAGTAATATATCATATGTTGAACACTATGTTGGAAAGATTTTAATTCAGATTTTCTAACTTTTATTCAGTTTGTTTTTTAAACTTTGATTAAGAACTTTGATTTTTGTACACCCATGAATTATACGCAGCACAGGTTACCCTTAATTAATGAACTGACCGACTAATCAGACATGGATCTTTCCAAGTTCTGTTGCTTGAACGGATGTTTTCCTACGAAGGCTAGTAAAACATGCCCTTCAAAGCATCAGAACATGTGATCACATTCCAATATTTTTGTATCTATCTTGTAAAGATAGTAATATATCATATGTTGAACACTATGTTGGAAAGATTTTAATTCAGATTTTCTAACTTTTATTCAGTTTGTTTTTTAAACTTCGATTAAGAACTTTGATTTTTGTACACCCATAAATTATACGCAGCACAGGTTACCCTTAAATAATGAACTGACCGACTAATCAGACATGGATCTTTCCTAGTTCTGTTGCTTGAATGGATGTTTTCCTACGTAGGCTAGTAAAACATGCCCTTCAAAGCATCAGAACATGTGATCACATTCCAATTTTTTTGAAATCTATCTTGTAAAGATAGTAATAAACTTTGATTTTTGTACACCCATAAATTATACGCAGCACAGGTTACCCTTAAATAATGAACTGACCGACTAATCAGACATGGATCTTTCCTAGTTCTGTTGCTTGAATGGATGTTTTCCTACGTAGGCTAGTAAAACATGCCCTTCAAAGCATCAGAACATGTGATCACATTCCAATTTTTTTGTATCTTTCTTGTAAAGATAGTAATATATCATATGTTGAACACTATGTTGGAAAGATTTTAATTCAGATTTTCGAACTTTTATTCAGTTTGTTTTTTAAACTTTGATTAAGAACTTTGATTTTTGTACACCCATGAATTATACGCAGCACAGGTTACCCTTAATTAATGAACTGACCGACTAATCAGACATGGATCTTTCCTAGTTCTGTTGCTTGAATGGATGTTTTCCTACGTAGGCTAGTAAAACATGCCCTTCAAAGCATCAGAACATGTGATCACATTCCAATATTTTTGTATCTATCTTGTAAAGATAGTAATATATCATATGTTGAACACTATGTTGGAAAGATTTTAATTCAGATTTTCTAACTTTTATTCAGTTTGTTTTTTAAACTTTGATTAAGAACTTTGATTTTTGTACACCCATGAATTATACGCAGCACAGGTTACCCTTAATTAATGAACTGACCGACTAATCAGACATGGATCTTTCCAAGTTCTGTTGCTTGAACGGATGTTTTCCTACGAAGGCTAGTAAAACATGCCCTTCAAAGCATCAGAACATGTGATCACATTCCAATTTTTTTGAAATCTATCTTGTAAAGATAGTAATAAACTTTGATTTTTGTACACCCATAAATTATACGCAGCACAGGTTACCCTTAAATAATGAACTGACCGACTAATCAGACATGGATCTTTCCTAGTTCTGTTGCTTGAATGGATGTTTTCCTACGTAGGCTAGTAAAACATGCCCTTCAAAGCATCAGAACATGTGATCACATTCCAATTTTTTTGTATCTTTCTTGTAAAGATAGTAATATATCATATGTTGAACACTATGTTGGAAAGATTTTCATTCAGATTTTTTAATTTTTATTCAGTTTGTTTTTTAAACTTTGATTAAGAACTTTGATTTTTGTACACCCATAAATTATACGCAGCACAGGTTACCCTTAAATAATGAACTGACCGACTAATCAGACATGGATCTTTCCAAGTTCTGTTGCTTGAACGGATGTTTTCCTACGTAGGCTAGTAAAACATGCCCTTCAAAGCATCAGAACATGTGATCACATTCCAATATTTTTGTATCTATCTTGTAAAGATAGTAATATATCATATGTTGAACACTATGTTGGAAAGATTTTAATTCAGATTTTCTAACTTTTATTCAGTTTGTTTTTTAAACTTTGATTAAGAACTTTGATTTTTGTACACCCATAAATTATACGCAGCACAGGTTACCCTTAAATAATGAACTGACCAACTAATCAGACATGGATCTTTCCTAGTTCTGTTGCTTGAATGGATGTTTTCCTACGTAGGCTAGTAAAACATGCCCTTCAAAGCATCAGAACATGTGATCAAATTCCAATTTTTTTGTATCTATCTTGTAAAGATAGTAATATATCATATGTTGAACACTATGTTGGAAAGATTTTAATTCAGATTTTCGAACTTTTATTCAGTTTGTTTTTTAAACTTTGATTAAGAACTTTGATTTTTGTACACCCATAAATTATACGCAGCACAGGTTACCCTTAAATAATGAACTGACCAACTAATCAGACATGGATCTTTCCTAGTTCTGTTGCTTGAATGGATGTTTTCCTACGTAGGCTAGTAAAACATGCCCTTCAAAGCATCAGAACATGTGATCAAATTCCAATTTTTTTGTATCTATCTTGTAAAGATAGTAATATATCATATGTTGAACACTATGTTGGAAAGATTTTAATTCAGATTTTCGAACTTTTATTCAGTTTGTTTTTTAAACTTTGATTAAGAACTTTGATTTTTGTACACCCATAAATTATACGCAGCACAGGTTACCCTTAATTAATGAACTGACCGACTAATCAGACATGGATCTTTCCAAGTTCTGTTGCTTGAACGGATGTTTTCCTACGAAGGCTAGTAAAACATGCCCTTCAAAGCATCAGAACATGTGATCACATTCCAATATTCTTGTATCTATCTTGTAAAGATAGTAATATATCATATGTTGAACACTATGTTGGAAAGATTTTAATTCAGATTTTCTAACTTTTATTCAGTTTGTTTTTTAAACTTCGATTAAGAACTTTGATTTTTGTACACCCATAAATTATACGCAGCACAGGTTACCCTTAAATAATGAACTGACCGACTAATCAGACATGGATCTTTCCTAGTTCTGTTGCTTGAATGGATGTTTTCCTACGTAGGCTAGTAAAACATGCCCTTCAAAGCATCAGAACATGTGATCACATTCCAATTTTTTTGAAATCTATCTTGTAAAGATAGTAATAAACTTTGATTTTTGTACACCCATAAATTATACGCAGCACAGGTTACCCTTAAATAATGAACTGACCGACTAATCAGACATGGATCTTTCCTAGTTCTGTTGCTTGAATGGATGTTTTCCTACGTAGGCTAGTAAAACATGCCCTTCAAAGCATCAGAACATGTGATCACATTCCAATTTTTTTGTATCTTTCTTGTAAAGATAGTAATATATCATATGTTGAACACTATGTTGGAAAGATTTTAATTCAGATTTTCTAACTTTTATTCAGTTTGTTTTTTAAACTTTGATTAAGAACTTTGATTTTTGTACACCCATGAATTATACGCAGCACAGGTTACCCTTAATTAATGAACTGACCGACTAATCAGACATGGATCTTTCCAAGTTCTGTTGCTTGAACGGATGTTTTCCTACGTAGGCTAGTAAAACATGCCCTTCAAAGCATCAGAACATGTGATCACATTCCAATATTTTTGTATCTATCTTGTAAAGATAGTAATATATCATATGTTGAACACTATGTTGGAAAGATTTTAATTCAGATTTTCTAACTTTTATTCAGTTTGTTTTTTAAACTTTGATTAAGAACTTTGATTTTTGTACACCCATGAATTATACGCAGCACAGGTTACCCTTAATTAATGAACTGACCGACTAATCAGACATGGATCTTTCCAAGTTCTGTTGCTTGAACGGATGTTTTCCTACGAAGGCTAGTAAAACATGCCCTTCAAAGCATCAGAACATGTGATCACATTCCAATATTTTTGTATCTATCTTGTAAAGATAGTAATATATCATATGTTGAACACTATGTTGGAAAGATTTTAATTCAGATTTTCTAACTTTTATTCAGTTTGTTTTTTAAACTTTGATTAAGAACTTTGATTTTTGTACACCCATAAATTATACGCAGCACAGGTTACCCTTAAATAATGAACTGACCGACTAATCAGACATGGATCTTTCCTAGTTCTGTTGCTTGAATGGATGTTTTCCTACGTAGGCTAGTAAAACATGCCCTTCAAAGCATCAGAACATGTGATCACATTCCAATTTTTTTGAAATCTATCTTGTAAAGATAGTAATAAACTTTGATTTTTGTACACCCATAAATTATACGCAGCACAAGTTACCCTTAAATAATGAACTGACCGACTAATCAGACATGGATCTTTCCTAGTTCTGTTGCTTGAATGGATGTTTTCCTACGTAGGCTAGTAAAACATGCCCTTCAAAGCATCAGAACATGTGATCACATTCCAATTTTTTTGTATCTTTCTTGTAAAGATAGTAATATATCATATGTTGAACACTATGTTGGAAAGATTTTCATTCAGATTTTTTAATTTTTATTCAGTTTGTTTTTTAAACTTTGATTAAGAACTTTGATTTTTGTACACCCATAAATTATACGCAGCACAGGTTACCCTTAAATAATGAACTGACCGACTAATCAGACATGGATCTTTCCAAGTTCTGTTGCTTGAACGGATGTTTTCCTACGTAGGCTAGTAAAACATGCCCTTCAAAGCATCAGAACATGTGATCACATTCCAATATTTTTGTATCTATCTTGTAAAGATAGTAATATATCATATGTTGAACACTATGTTGGAAAGATTTTAATTCAGATTTTCTAACTTTTATTCAGTTTGTTTTTTAAACTTTGATTAAGAACTTTGATTTTTGTACACCCATAAATTATACGCAGCACAGGTTACCCTTAAATAATGAACTGACCAACTAATCAGACATGGATCTTTCCTAGTTCTGTTGCTTGAATGGATGTTTTCCTACGTAGGCTAGTAAAACATGCCCTTCAAAGCATCAGAACATGTGATCAAATTCCAACTTTTTTGTATCTATCTTGTAAAGATAGTAATATATCATATGTTGAACACTATGTTGGAAAGATTTTAATTCAGATTTTCGAACTTTTATTCAGTTTGTTTTTTAAACTTTGATTAAGAACTTTGATTTTTGTACACCCATAAATTATACGCAGCACAGGTTACCCTTAATTAATGAACTGACCGACTAATCAGACATGGATCTTTCCAAGTTCTGTTGCTTGAACGGATGTTTTCCTAGGAAGGCTAGTAAAACATGCCCTTCAAAGCATCAGAACATGTGATCACATTCCAATATTTTTGTATCTATCTTGTAAAGATAGTAATATATCATATGTTGAACACTATGTTGGAAAGATTTTAATTCAGATTTTCTAACTTTTATTCAGTTTGTTTTTTAAACTTCGATTAAGAACTTTGATTTATGTACACCCATAAATTATACGCAGCACAGGTTACCCTTAAATAATGAACTGACCGACTAATCAGACATGGATCTTTCCTAGTTCTGTTGCTTGAATGGATGTTTTCCTACGTAGGCTAGTAAAACATGCCCTTCAAAGCATCAGAACATGTGATCACATTCCAATTTTTTTGAAATCTATCTTGTAAAGATAGTAATAAACTTTGATTTTTGTACACCCATAAATTATACGCAGCACAGGTTACCCTTAAATAATGAACTGACCGACTAATCAGACATGGATCTTTCCTAGTTCTGTTGCTTGAATGGATGTTTTCCTACGTAGGCTAGTAAAACATGCCCTTCAAAGCATCAGAACATGTGATCACATTCCAATTTTTTTGAAATCTATCTTGTAAAGATAGTAATAAACTTTGATTTTTGTACACCCATAAATTATACGCAGCACAAGTTACCCTTAAATAATGAACTGACCGACTAATCAGACATGGATCTTTCCTAGTTCTGTTGCTTGAATGGATGTTTTCCTACGTAGGCTAGTAAAACATGCCCTTCAAAGCATCAGAACATGTGATCACATTCCAATTTTTTTGTATCTTTCTTGTAAAGATAGTAATATATCATATGTTGAACACTATGTTGGAAAGATTTTCATTCAGATTTTTTAATTTTTATTCAGTTTGTTTTTTAAACTTTGATTAAGAACTTTGATTTTTGTACACCCATAAATTATACGCAGCACAGGTTACCCTTAAATAATGAACTGACCGACTAATCAGACATGGATCTTTCCAAGTTCTGTTGCTTGAACGGATGTTTTCCTACGTAGGCTAGTAAAACATGCCCTTCAAAGCATCAGAACATGTGATCACATTCCAATATTTTTGTATCTATCTTGTAAAGATAGTAATATATCATATGTTGAACACTATGTTGGAAAGATTTTAATTCAGATTTTCTAACTTTTATTCAGTTTGTTTTTTAAACTTTGATTAAGAACTTTGATTTTTGTACACCCATAAATTATACGCAGCACAGGTTACCCTTAAATAATGAACTGACCAACTAATCAGACATGGATCTTTCCTAGTTCTGTTGCTTGAATGGATGTTTTCCTACGTAGGCTAGTAAAACATGCCCTTCAAAGCATCAGAACATGTGATCAAATTCCAACTTTTTTGTATCTATCTTGTAAAGATAGTAATATATCATATGTTGAACACTATGTTGGAAAGATTTTAATTCAGATTTTCGAACTTTTATTCAGTTTGTTTTTTAAACTTTGATTAAGAACTTTGATTTTTGTACACCCATAAATTATACGCAGCACAGGTTACCCTTAATT
This sequence comes from Auanema rhodensis, assembly GCA_964057225.1. Taxonomy (NCBI): domain Eukaryota; kingdom Metazoa; phylum Nematoda; class Chromadorea; order Rhabditida; family Rhabditidae; genus Auanema; species Auanema rhodense. Next base: position 3,180,984 of record OZ059895.1, read on the forward strand.
AATGAACTGACCGACTAATCAGACATGGATCTTTCCAAGTTCTGTTGCTTGAACGGATGTTTTCCTAGGAAGGCTAGTAAAACATGCCCTTCAAAGCATCAGAACATGTGATCACATTCCAATATTTTTGTATCTATCTTGTAAAGATAGTAATATATCATATGTTGAACACTATGTTGGAAAGATTTTAATTCAGATTTTCTAACTTTTATTCAGTTTGTTTTTTAAACTTCGATTAAGAACTTTGATTTATGTACACCCATAAATTATACGCAGCACAGGTTACCCTTAAATAATGAACTGACCGACTAATCAGACATGGATCTTTCCTAGTTCTGTTGCTTGAATGGATGTTTTCCTACGTAGGCTAGTAAAACATGCCCTTCAAAGCATCAGAACATGTGATCACATTCCAATTTTTTTGAAATCTATCTTGTAAAGATAGTAATAAACTTTGATTTTTGTACACCCATAAATTATACGCAGCACAGGTTACCCTTAAATAATGAACTGACCGACTAATCAGACATGGATCTTTCCTAGTTCTGTTGCTTGAATGGATGTTTTCCTACGTAGGCTAGTAAAACATGCCCTTCAAAGCATCAGAACATGTGATCACATTCCAATTTTTTTGTATCTTTCTTGTAAAGATAGTAATATATCATATGTTGAACACTATGTTGGAAAGATTTTAATTCAGATTTTCGAACTTTTATTCAGTTTGTTTTTTAAACTTTGATTAAGAACTTTGATTTTTGTACACCCATGACTTATACGCAGCACAGGTTACCCTTAATTAATGAACTGACCGACTAATCAGACATGGATCTTTCCAAGTTCTGTTGCTTGAACGGATGTTTTCCTACGAAGGCTAGTAAAACATGCCCTTCAAAGCATCAGAACATGTGATCACATTCCAATATTTTTGTATCTATCTTGTAAAGATAGTAATATATCATATGTTGAACACTATGTTGGAAAGATTTTAATTCAGATTTTCTAACTTTTATTCAGTTTGTTTTTTAAACTTTGATTAAGAACTTTGATTTTTGTACACCCATAAATTATACGCAGCACAGGTTACCCTTAAATAATGAACTGACCGACTAATCAGACATGGATCTTTCCTAGTTCTGTTGCTTGAATGGATGTTTTCCTACGTAGGCTAGTAAAACATGCCCTTCAAAGCATCAGAACATGTGATCACATTCCAATTTTTTTGAAATCTATCTTGTAAAGATAGTAATAAACTTTGATTTTTGTACACCCATAAATTATACGCAGCACAAGTTACCCTTAAATAATGAACTGACCGACTAATCAGACATGGATCTTTCCTAGTTCTGTTGCTTGAATGGATGTTTTCCTACGTAGGCTAGTAAAACATGCCCTTCAAAGCATCAGAACATGTGATCACATTCCAATTTTTTTGAAATCTATCTTGTAAAGATAGTAATAAACTTTGATTTTTGTACACCCATAAATTATACGCAGCACAGGTTACCCTTAAATAATGAACTGACCGACTAATCAGACATGGATCTTTCCTAGTTCTGTTGCTTGAATGGATGTTTTCCTACGTAGGCTAGTAAAACATGCCCTTCAAAGCATCAGAACATGTGATCACATTCCAATTTTTTTGTATCTTTCTTGTAAAGATAGTAATATATCATATGTTGAACACTATGTTGGAAAGATTTTAATTCAGATTTTCGAACTTTTATTCAGTTTGTTTTTTAAACTTTGATTAAGAACTTTGATTTTTGTACACCCATAAATTATACGCAGCACAGGTTACCCTTAATTAATGAACTGACCGACTAATCAGACATGGATCTTTCCAAGTTCTGTTGCTTGAACGGATGTTTTCCTACGAAGGCTAGTAAAACATGCCCTTCAAAGCATCAGAACATGTGATCACATTCCAATATTTTTGTATCTATCTTGTAAAGATAGTAATATATCATATGTTGAACACTATGTTGGAAAGATTTTAATTCAGATTTTCTAACTTTTATTCAGTTTGTTTTTTAAACTTTGATTAAGAACTTTGATTTTTGTACACCCATAAATTATACGCAGCACAGGTTACACTTAAATAATGAACTGACCGACTAATCAGACATGGATCTTTCCTAGTTCTGTTGCTTGAATGGATGTTTTCCTACGTAGGCTAGTAAAACATGCCCTTCAAAGCATCAGAACATGTGATCACATTCCAATTTTTTTGTATCTATCTTGTAAAGATAGTAATATATCATATGTTGAACACTATGTTGGAAAGATTTTAATTCAGATTTTCTAACTTTTATTCAGTTTGTTTTTTAAACTTTGATTAAGAACTTTGATTTTTGTACACCCATAAATTATACGCAGCACAGGTTACCCTTAAATAATGAACTGACCGACTAATCAGACATGGATCTTTCCTAGTTCTGTTGCTTGAATGGATGTTTTCCTACGTAGGCTAGTAAAACATGCCCTTCAAAGCATCAGAACATGTGATCACATTCCAATTTTTTTGAAATCTATCTTGTAAAGATAGTAATAAACTTTGATTTTTGTACACCCATAAATTATACGCAGCACAAGTTACCCTTAAATAATGAACTGACCGACTAATCAGACATGGATCTTTCCTAGTTCTGTTGCTTGAATGGATGTTTTCCTACGTAGGCTAGTAAAACATGCCCTTCAAAGCATCAGAACATGTGATCACATTCCAATTTTTTTGAAATCTATCTTGTAAAGATAGTAATAAACTTTGATTTTTGTACACCCATAAATTATACGCAGCACAGGTTACCCTTAAATAATGAACTGACCGACTAATCAGACATGGATCTTTCCTAGTTCTGTTGCTTGAATGGATGTTTTCCTACGTAGGCTAGTAAAACATGCCCTTCAAAGCATCAGAACATGTGATCACATTCCAATTTTTTTGTATCTTTCTTGTAAAGATAGTAATATATCATATGTTGAACACTATGTTGGAAAGATTTTCATTCAGATTTTTTAATTTTTATTCAGTTTGTTTTTTAAACTTTGATTAAGAACTTTGATTTTTGTACACCCATAAATTATACGCAGCACAGGTTACCCTTAAATAATGAACTGACCGACTAATCAGACATGGATCTTTCCAAGTTCTGTTGCTTGAACGGATGTTTTCCTACGTAGGCTAGTAAAACATGCCCTTCAAAGCATCAGAACATGTGATCACATTCCAATATTTTTGTATCTATCTTGTAAAGATAGTAATATATCATATGTTGAACACTATGTTGGAAAGATTTTAATTCAGATTTTCTAACTTTTATTCAGTTTGTTTTTTAAACTTTGATTAAGAACTTTGATTTTTGTACACCCATAAATTATACGCAGCACAGGTTACCCTTAAATAATGAACTGACCAACTAATCAGACATGGATCTTTCCTAGTTCTGTTGCTTGAACGGATGTTTTCCTACGAAGGCTAGTAAAACATGCCCTTCAAAGCATCAGAACATGTGATCACATTCCAATATTTTTGTATCTATCTTGTAAAGATAGTAATATATCATATGTTGAACACTATGTTGGAAAGATTTTAATTCAGATTTTCGAACTTTTATTCAGTTTGTTTTTTAAACTTTGATTAAGAACTTTGATTTTTGTACACCCATGAATTATACGCAGCACAGGTTACCCTTAATTAATGAACTGACCGACTAATCAGACATGGATCTTTCCAAGTTCTGTTGCTTGAACGGATGTTTTCCTACGAAGGCTAGTAAAACATGCCCTTCAAAGCATCAGAACATGTGATCACATTCCAATATTTTTGTATCTATCTTGTAAAGATAGTAATATATCATATGTTGAACACTATGTTGGAAAGATTTTAATTCAGATTTTCTAACTTTTATTCAGTTTGTTTTTTAAACTTTGATTAAGAACTTTGATTTTTGTACACCCATAAATTATACGCAGCACAGGTTACCCTTAAATAATGAACTGACCGACTAATCAGACATGGATCTTTCCTAGTTCTGTTGCTTGAATGGATGTTTTCCTACGTAGGCTAGTAAAACATGCCCTTCAAAGCATCAGAACATGTGATCACATTCCAATTTTTTTGAAATCTATCTTGTAAAGATAGTAATAAACTTTGATTTTTGTACACCCATAAATTATACGCAGCACAAGTTACCCTTAAATAATGAACTGACCGACTAATCAGACATGGATCTTTCCTAGTTCTGTTGCTTGAATGGATGTTTTCCTACGTAGGCTAGTAAAACATGCCCTTCAAAGCATCAGAACATGTGATCACATTCCAATTTTTTTGAAATCTATCTTGTAAAGATAGTAATAAACTTTGATTTTTGTACACCCATAAATTATACGCAGCACAGGTTACCCTTAAATAATGAACTGACCGACTAATCAGACATGGATCTTTCCTAGTTCTGTTGCTTGAATGGATGTTTTCCTACGTAGGCTAGTAAAACATGCCCTTCAAAGCATCAGAACATGTGATCACATTCCAATTTTTTTGTATCTTTCTTGTAAAGATAGTAATATATCATATGTTGAACACTATGTTGGAAAGATTTTAATTCAGATTTTCGAACTTTTATTCAGTTTGTTTTTTAAACTTTGATTAAGAACTTTGATTTTTGTACACCCATAAATTATACGCAGCACAGGTTACCCTTAATTAATGAACTGACCGACTAATCAGACATGGATCTTTCCAAGTTCTGTTGCTTGAACGGATGTTTTCCTACGAAGGCTAGTAAAACATGCCCTTCAAAGCATCAGAACATGTGATCACATTCCAATATTTTTGTATCTATCTTGTAAAGATAGTAATATATCATATGTTGAACACTATGTTGGAAAGATTTTAATTCAGATTTTCTAACTTTTATTCAGTTTGTTTTTTAAACTTTGATTAAGAACTTTGATTTTTGTACACCCATAAATTATACGCAGCACAGGTTACACTTAAATAATGAACTGACCGACTAATCAGACATGGATCTTTCCTAGTTCTGTTGCTTGAATGGATGTTTTCCTACGTAGGCTAGTAAAACATGCCCTTCAAAGCATCAGAACATGTGATCACATTCCAATTTTTTTGTATCTATCTTGTAAAGATAGTAATATATCATATGTTGAACACTATGTTGGAAAGATTTTAATTCAGATTTACGAACTTTTATTCAGTTTGTTTTTTAAACTTTGATTAAGAACTTTGATTTTTGTACACCCATAAATTATACGCAGCACAGGTTACCCTTAATTAATGAACTGACCGACTAATCAGACATGGATCTTTCCAAGTTCTGTTGCTTGAACGGATGTTTTCCTACGTAGGCTAGTAAAACATGCCCTTCAAAGCATCAGAACATGTGATCACATTCCAATTTTTTTGTATCTATCTTGTAAAGATAGTAATATATCATATGTTGAACACTATGTTGGAAAGATTTTAATTCAGATTTTCTAACTTTTATTCAGTTTGTTTTTTAAACTTTGATTAAGAACTTTGATTTTTGTACACCCATAAATTATACGCAGCACAGGTTACCCTTGAATAATGAACTGACCGACTAATCAGACATGGATCTTTCCTAGTTCTGTTGCTTGAATGGATGTTTTCCTACGTAGGCTAGTAAAACATGCCCTTCAAAGCATCAGAACATGTGATCACATTCCAATTTTTTTGTATCTTTCTTGTAAAGATAGTAATATATCATATGTTGAACACTATGTTGGAAAGATTTTAATTCAGATTTTCGAACTTTTATTCAGTTTGTTTTTTAAACTTTGATTAAGAACTTTGATTTTTGTACACCCATAAATTATACGCAGCACAGGTTACCCTTAATTAATGAACTGACCGACTAATCAGACATGGATCTTTCCAAGTTCTGTTGCTTGAACGGATGTTTTCCTACGAAGGCTAGTAAAACATGCCCTTCAAAGCATCAGAACATGTGATCACATTCCAATATTTTTGTATCTATCTTGTAAAGATAGTAATATATCATATGTTGAACACTATGTTGGAAAGATTTTAATTCAGATTTTCTAACTTTTATTCAGTTTGTTTTTTAAACTTTGATTAAGAACTTTGATTTTTGTACACCCATAAATTATACGCAGCACAGGTTACACTTAAATAATGAACTGACCGACTAATCAGACATGGATCTTTCCTAGTTCTGTTGCTTGAATGGATGTTTTCCTACGTAGGCTAGTAAAACATGCCCTTCAAAGCATCAGAACATGTGATCACATTCCAATTTTTTTGTATCTATCTTGTAAAGATAGTAATATATCATATGTTGAACACTATGTTGGAAAGATTTTAATTCAGATTTACGAACTTTTATTCAGTTTGTTTTTTAAACTTTGATTAAGAACTTTGATTTTTGTACACCCATAAATTATACGCAGCACAGGTTACCCTTAATTAATGAACTGACCGACTAATCAGACATGGATCTTTCCAAGTTCTGTTGCTTGAACGGATGTTTTCCTACGTAGGCTAGTAAAACATGCCCTTCAAAGCATCAGAACATGTGATCACATTCCAATTTTTTTGTATCTATCTTGTAAAGATAGTAATATATCATATGTTGAACACTATGTTGGAAAGATTTTAATTCAGATTTTCTAACTTTTATTCAGTTTGTTTTTTAAACTTTGATTAAGAACTTTGATTTTTGTACACCCATAAATTATACGCAGCACAGGTTACCCTTAAATAATGAACTGACCGACTAATCAGACATGGATCTTTCCTAGTTCTGTTGCTTGAATGGATGTTTTCCTACGTAGGCTAGTAAAACATGCCCTTCAAAGCATCAGAACATGTGATCACATTCCAATTTTTTTGTATCTATCTTGTAAAGATAGTAATATATCATATGTTGAACACTATGTTGGAAAGATTTTAATTCAGATTTTCGAACTTTTATTCAGTTTGTTTTTTAAACTTTGATTAAGAACTTTGATTTTTGTACACCCATAAATTATACGCAGCACAGGTTACCCTTAATTAATGAACTGACCGACTAATCAGACATGGATCTTTCCAAGTTCTGTTGCTTGAACGGATGTTTTCCTACGTAGGCTAGTAAAACATGCCCTTCAAAGCATCAGAACATGTGACCACATTCCAATTTTTTTGTATCTTTCTTGTAAAGATAGTAATATATCATATGTTGAACACTATGTTGGAAAGATTTTAATTCAGATTTTTTCAACTTTCACTCAATTTGTTTTCTAAACTTTGATTAAGAACTTTGATTTTTGTACACCCATAAATTATACGCAGCACAGGTTACCCTTGAATAATGAACTGACCGACTAATCAGACATGGATCTTTCCAAGTTCTGTTGCTTGAACGGATGTTTTCCTACGTAGGCTAGTAAAACATGCCCTTCAAAGCATCAGAACATGTGATCACATTCCATTTTTTTTGTATCTATCTTGTAAAGATAGTAATATATCATATGTTGAACACTATGTTGGAAAGATTTTAATTCAGATTTTCTAACTTTTATTCAGTTTGTTTTTTAAACTTTGATTAAGAACTTTGATTTTTGTACACCCATAAATTATACGCAGCACAGGTTACCCTTAAATAATGAACTGACCGACTAATCAGACATGGATCTTTCCTAGTTCTGTTGCTTGAATGGATGTTTTCCTACGTAGGCTAGTAAAACATGCCCTTCAAAGCATCAGAACATGTGATCACATTCCAATTTTTTTGAAATCTATCTTGTAAAGATAGTAATATATCATATGTTGAACACTATGTTGGAAAGATTTTAATTCAGATTTTTTCAACTTTCACTCAGTTTGTTTTCTAAACTTTGATTAAGAACCTTGTTGTTTGTACACCCATAAAATATACGCAGCACAGGTTACCCTTAAATAATGAACTGACCGTCTAATCAGACATGGATCTTCCCAAGTTCTGTTGCTTGAATGGATGTTTTCCTACGTAGGCTAGTAAAACATGCCCTTCAAAGCATCAGAACATGTGATCACATTCCAATTTTTTTGTATCTATCTTGTAAAGATAGTAATATATCATATGTTGAACACTATGTTGGAAAGATTTTAATTCAGATTTTCTAACTTTTATTCAGTTTGTTTTTTAAACTTTGATTAAGAACTTTGATTTTTGTACAAACATAAATTATACGCAGCACAGGTTACCCTTAAATAATGAACTGACCGACTAATCAGACATGGATCTTTCCTAGTTCTGTTGCTTGAATGGATGTTTTCCTACGTAGGCTAGTAAAACATGCCCTTCAAAGCATCAGAACATGTGATCACATTCCAATTTTTTTGAAATCTATCTTGTAAAGATAGTAATAAACTTTGATTTTTGTACACCCATAAATTATACGCAGCACAGGTTACCCTTAAATAATGAACTGACCGACTAATCAGACATGGATCTTTCCAAGTTCTGTTGCTTGAACGGATGTTTTCCTACGTAGGCTAGTAAAACATGCCCTTCAAAGCATCAGAACATGTGACCACATTCCAATTTTTTTGTATCTATCTTGTAAAGATAATAATATATCATATGTTGAACACTATGTTGGAAAGATTTTAATTCACATTTTTTCAACTTTCACTCAATTTGTTTTCTAAACTTTGATTAAGAACTTTGATTTTTGTACACCCATAAATTATACGCAGCACAGGTTACCCTTGAATAATGAACTGACCGACTAATCAGACATGGATCTTTCCTAGTTCTGTTGCTTGAATGGATGTTTTCCTACGTAGGCTAGTAAAACATGCCCTTCAAAGCATCAGAACATGTGATCACAATCCAATTTTTTTGTATCTATCTTGTAAAGATAGTAATAAACTTTGATTTTTGTACACCCATAAATTATACGCAGCACAGGTTACCCTTAAATAATGAACTGACCGACTAATCAGACATGGATCTTTCCTAGTTCTGTTGCTTGAATGGATGTTTTCCTACGTAGGCTAGTAAAACATGCCCTTCAAAGCATCAGAACATGTGACCACATTCCAATTTTTTTGTATCTATCTTGTAAAGATAGTAATATATCATATGTTGAACACTATGTTGGAAAGATTTTAATTCAGATTTACGAACTTTTATTCAGTTTGTTTTTTAAACTTTGATTAAGAACTTTGATTTTTGTACACCCATAAATTATACGCAGCACAGGTTACCCTTAATTAATGAACTGACCGACTAATCAGACATGGATCTTTCCAAGTTCTGTTGCTTGAACGGATGTTTTCCTACGTAGGCTAGTAAAACATGCCCTTCAAAGCATCAGAACATGTGATCACATTCCAATTTTTTTGTATCTATCTTGTAAAGATAGTAATATATCATATGTTGAACACTATGTTGGAAAGATTTTAATTCAGATTTTCTAACTTTTATTCAGTTTGTTTTTTAAACTTTGATTAAGAACTTTGATTTTTGTACACCCATAAATTATACGCAGCACAGGTTACCCTTGAATAATGAACTGACCGACTAATCAGACATGGATCTTTCCTAGTTCTGTTGCTTGAATGGATGTTTTCCTACGTAGGCTAGTAAAACATGCCCTTCAAAGCATCAGAACATGTGATCACATTCCAATTTTTTTGTATCTTTCTTGTAAAGATAGTAATATATCATATGTTGAACACTATGTTGGAAAGATTTTAATTCAGATTTTCGAACTTTTATTCAGTTTGTTTTTTAAACTTTGATTAAGAACTTTGATTTTTGTACACCCATAAATTATACGCAGCACAGGTTACCCTTAATTAATGAACTGACCGACTAATCAGACATGGATCTTTCCAAGTTCTGTTGCTTGAACGGATGTTTTCCTACGAAGGCTAGTAAAACATGCCCTTCAAAGCATCAGAACATGTGATCACATTCCAATATTTTTGTATCTATCTTGTAAAGATAGTAATATATCATATGTTGAACACTATGTTGGAAAGATTTTAATTCAGATTTTCTAACTTTTATTCAGTTTGTTTTTTAAACTTTGATTAAGAACTTTGATTTTTGTACACCCATAAATTATACGCAGCACAGGTTACACTTAAATAATGAACTGACCGACTAATCAGACATGGATCTTTCCTAGTTCTGTTGCTTGAATGGATGTTTTCCTACGTAGGCTAGTAAAACATGCCCTTCAAAGCATCAGAACATGTGATCACATTCCAATTTTTTTGTATCTATCTTGTAAAGATAGTAATATATCATATGTTGAACACTATGTTGGAAAGATTTTAATTCAGATTTACGAACTTTTATTCAGTTTGTTTTTTAAACTTTGATTAAGAACTTTGATTTTTGTACACCCATAAATTATACGCAGCACAGGTTACCCTTAATTAATGAACTGACCGACTAATCAGACATGGATCTTTCCAAGTTCTGTTGCTTGAACGGATGTTTTCCTACGTAGGCTAGTAAAACATGCCCTTCAAAGCATCAGAACATGTGATCACATTCCAATTTTTTTGTATCTATCTTGTAAAGATAGTAATATATCATATGTTGAACACTATGTTGGAAAGATTTTAATTCAGATTTTCTAACTTTTATTCAGTTTGTTTTTTAAACTTTGATTAAGAACTTTGATTTTTGTACACCCATAAATTATACGCAGCACAGGTTACCCTTAAATAATGAACTGACCGACTAATCAGACATGGATCTTTCCTAGTTCTGTTGCTTGAATGGATGTTTTCCTACGTAGGCTAGTAAAACATGCCCTTCAAAGCATCAGAACATGTGATCACATTCCAATTTTTTTGTATCTATCTTGTAAAGATAGTAATATATCATATGTTGAACACTATGTTGGAAAGATTTTAATTCAGATTTTCGAACTTTTATTCAGTTTGTTTTTTAAACTTTGATTAAGAACTTTGATTTTTGTACACCCATAAATTATACGCAGCACAGGTTACCCTTAATTAATGAACTGACCGACTAATCAGACATGGATCTTTCCAAGTTCTGTTGCTTGAACGGATGTTTTCCTACGTAGGCTAGTAAAACATGCCCTTCAAAGCATCAGAACATGTGACCACATTCCAATTTTTTTGTATCTATCTTGTAAAGATAGTAATATATCATATGTTGAACACTATGTTGGAAAGATTTTAATTCAGATTTTTTCAACTTTCACTCAATTTGTTTTCTAAACTTTGATTAAGAACTTTGATTTTTGTACACCCATAAATTATACGCAGCACAGGTTACCCTTGAATAATGAACTGACCGACTAATCAGACATGGATCTTTCCAAGTTCTGTTGCTTGAACGGATGTTTTCCTACGTAGGCTAGTAAAACATGCCCTTCAAAGCATCAGAACATGTGATCACATTCCATTTTTTTTGTATCTATCTTGTAAAGATAGTAATATATCATATGTTGAACACTATGTTGGAAAGATTTTAATTCAGATTTTCTAACTTTTATTCAGTTTGTTTTTTAAACTTTGATTAAGAACTTTGATTTTTGTACACCCATAAATTATACGCAGCACAGGTTACCCTTAAATAATGAACTGACCGACTAATCAGACATGGATCTTTCCTAGTTCTGTTGCTTGAATGGATGTTTTCCTACGTAGGCTAGTAAAACATGCCCTTCAAAGCATCAGAACATGTGATCACATTCCAATTTTTTTGAAATCTATCTTGTAAAGATAGTAATATATCATATGTTGAACACTATGTTGGAAAGATTTTAATTCAGATTTTTTCAACTTTCACTCAGTTTGTTTTCTAAACTTTGATTAAGAACCTTGTTGTTTGTACACCCATAAAATATACGCAGCACAGGTTACCCTTAAATAATGAACTGACCGTCTAATCAGACATGGATCTTCCCAAGTTCTGTTGCTTGAATGGATGTTTTCCTACGTAGGCTAGTAAAACATGCCCTTCAAAGCATCAGAACATGTGATCACATTCCAATTTTTTTGTATCTATCTTGTAAAGATAGTAATATATCATATGTTGAACACTATGTTGGAAAGATTTTAATTCAGATTTTCTAACTTTTATTCAGTTTGTTTTTTAAACTTTGATTAAGAACTTTGATTTTTGTACAATCATAAATTATACGCAGCACAGGTTACCCTTAAATAATGAACTGACCGACTAATCAGACATGGATCTTTCCTAGTTCTGTTGCTTGAATGGATGTTTTCCTACGTAGGCTAGTAAAACATGCCCTTCAAAGCATCAGAACATGTGATCACATTCCAATTTTTTTGTATCTATCTTGTAAAGATGATAATATATCATATGTTGAACACTATGTTGGAAAGATTTTAATTCACATTTTTTCAACTTTCACTCAATTTGTTTTCTAAACTTTGATTAAGAACTTTGATTTTTGTACACCCATAAATTATACGCAGCACAGGTTACCCTTGAATAATGAACTGACCGACTAATCAGACATGGATCTTTCCTAGTTCTGTTGCTTGAATGGATGTTTTCCTACGTAGGCTAGTAAAACATGCCCTTCAAAGCATCAGAACATGTGATCACATTCCAATTTTTTTGTATCTATCTTGTAAAGATAGTAATAAACTTTGATTTTTGTACACCCATAAATTATACGCAGCACAGGTTACCCTTAAATAATGAACTGACCGACTAATCAGACATGGATCTTTCCTAGTTCTGTTGCTTGAATGGATGTTTTCCTACGTAGGCTAGTAAAACATGCCCTTCAAAGCATCAGAACATGTGACCACATTCCAATTTTTTTGTATCTATCTTGTAAAGATAATAATATATCATATGTTGAACACAATGTTGGAAAGATTTTAATTCACATTTTTTCAACTTTCACTCAATTTGTTTTCTAAACTTTGATTAAGAACTTTGATTTTTGTACACCCATAAATTATACGCAGCACAGGTTACCCTTGAATAATGAACTGACCGACTAATCAGACATGGATCTTTCCTAGTTCTGTTGCTTGAATGGATGTTTTCCTACGTAGGCTAGTAAAACATGCCCTTCAAAGCATCAGAACATGTGATCACATTCCAATTTTTTTGAAATCTATCTTGTAAAGATAGTAATAAACTTTGATTTTTGTACACCCATAAATTATACGCAGCACAGGTTACCCTTAAATAATGAACTGACCGACTAATCAGACATGGATCTTTCCTAGTTCTGTTGCTTGAATGGATGTTTTCCTACGTAGGCTAGTAAAACATGCCCTTCAAAGCATCAGAACATGTGATCACATTCCAATTTTTTTGTATCTTTCTTGTAAAGATAGTAATATATCATATGTTGAACACTATGTTGGAAAGATTTTAATTCAGATTTTCGAACTTTTATTCAGTTTGTTTTTTAAACTTTGATTAAGAACTTTGATTTTTGTACACCCATAAATTATACGCAGCACAGGTTACCCTTAATTAATGAACTGACCGACTAATCAGACATGGATCTTTCCAAGTTCTGTTGCTTGAACGGATGTTTTCCTACGAAGGCTAGTAAAACATGCCCTTCAAAGCATCAGAACATGTGATCACATTCCAATATTTTTGTATCTATCTTGTAAAGATAGTAATATATCATATGTTGAACACTATGTTGGAAAGATTTTAATTCAGATTTTCTAACTTTTATTCAGTTTGTTTTTTAAACTTTGATTAAGAACTTTGATTTTTGTACACCCATAAATTATACGCAGCACAGGTTACCCTTAATTAATGAACTGACCGACTAATCAGACATGGATCTTTCCAAGTTCTGTTGCTTGAACGGATGTTTTCCTACGTAGGCTAGTAAAACATGCCCTTCAAAGCATCAGAACATGTGACCACATTCCAATTTTTTTGTATCTATCTTGTAAAGATAGTAATATATCATATGTTGAACACTATGTTGGAAAGATTTTAATTCAGATTTTTTCAACTTTCACTCAATTTGTTTTCTAAACTTTGATTAAGAACTTTGATTTTTGTACACCCATAAATTATACGCAGCACAGGTTACCCTTGAATAATGAACTGACCGACTAATCAGACATGGATCTTTCCAAGTTCTGTTGCTTGAACGGATGTTTTCCTACGTAGGCTAGTAAAACATGCCCTTCAAAGCATCAGAACATGTGATCACATTCCATTTTTTTTGTATCTATCTTGTAAAGATAGTAATATATCATATGTTGAACACTATGTTGGAAAGATTTTAATTCAGATTTTCTAACTTTTATTCAGTTTGTTTTTTAAACTTTGATTAAGAACTTTGATTTTTGTACACCCATAAATTATACGCAGCACAGGTTACCCTTAAATAATGAACTGACCGACTAATCAGACATGGATCTTTCCTAGTTCTGTTGCTTGAATGGATGTTTTCCTACGTAGGCTAGTAAAACATGCCCTTCAAAGCATCAGAACATGTGATCACATTCCAATTTTTTTGAAATCTATCTTGTAAAGATAGTAATATATCATATGTTGAACACTATGTTGGAAAGATTTTAATTCAGATTTTTTCAACTTTCACTCAGTTTGTTTTCTAAACTTTGATTAAGAACCTTGTTGTTTGTACACCCATAAAATATACGCAGCACAGGTTACCCTTAAATAATGAACTGACCGTCTAATCAGACATGGATCTTCCCAAGTTCTGTTGCTTGAATGGATGTTTTCCTACGTAGGCTAGTAAAACATGCCCTTCAAAGCATCAGAACATGTGATCACATTCCAATTTTTTTGTATCTATCTTGTAAAGATAGTAATATATCATATGTTGAACACTATGTTGGAAAGATTTTAATTCAGATTTTCTAACTTTTATTCAGTTTGTTTTTTAAACTTTGATTAAGAACTTTGATTTTTGTACAATCATAAATTATACGCAGCACAGGTTACCCTTAAATAATGAACTGACCGACTAATCAGACATGGATCTTTCCTAGTTCTGTTGCTTGAATGGATGTTTTCCTACGTAGGCTAGTAAAACATGCCCTTCAAAGCATCAGAACATGTGATCACATTCCAATTTTTTTGTATCTATCTTGTAAAGATAATAATATATCATATGTTGAACACTATGTTGGAAAGATTTTAATTCACATTTTTTCAACTTTCACTCAATTTGTTTTCTAAACTTTGATTAAGAACTTTGATTTTTGTACACCCATAAATTATACGCAGCACAGGTTACCCTTGAATAATGAACTGACCGACTAATCAGACATGGATCTTTCCTAGTTCTGTTGTTTGAATGGATGTTTTCCTACGTAGGCTAGTAAAACATGCCCTTCAAAGCATCAGAACATGTGATCACATTCCAATTTTTTTGTATCTATCTTGTAAAGATAGTAATAAACTTTGATTTTTGTACACCCATAAATTATACGCAGCACAGGTTACCCTTAAATAATGAACTGACCGACTAATCAGACATGGATCTTTCCTAGTTCTGTTGCTTGAATGGATGTTTTCCTACGTAGGCTAGTAAAACATGCCCTTCAAAGCATCAGAACATGTGACCACATTCCAATTTTTTTGTATCTATCTTGTAAAGATAATAATATATCATATGTTGAACACAATGTTGGAAAGATTTTAATTCACATTTTTTCAACTTTCACTCAATTTGTTTTCTAAACTTTGATTAAGAACTTTGATTTTTGTACACCCATAAATTATACGCAGCACAGGTTACCCTTGAATAATGAACTGACCGACTAATCAGACATGGATCTTTCCTAGTTCTGTTGCTTGAATGGATGTTTTCCTACGTAGGCTAGTAAAACATGCCCTTCAAAGCATCAGAACATGTGATCACATTCCAATTTTTTTGAAATCTATCTTGTAAAGATAGTAATAAACTTTGATTTTTGTACACCCATAAATTATACGCAGCACAGGTTACCCTTAAATAATGAACTGACCGACTAATCAGACATGGATCTTTCCTAGTTCTGTTGCTTGAATGGATGTTTTCCTACGTAGGCTAGTAAAACATGCCCTTCAAAGCATCAGAACATGTGATCACATTCCAATTTTTTTGTATCTTTCTTGTAAAGATAGTAATATATCATATGTTGAACACTATGTTGGAAAGATTTTAATTCAGATTTTCGAACTTTTATTCAGTTTGTTTTTTAAACTTTGATTAAGAACTTTGATTTTTGTACACCCATAAATTATACGCAGCACAGGTTACCCTTAATTAATGAACTGACCGACTAATCAGACATGGATCTTTCCAAGTTCTGTTGCTTGAACGGATGTTTTCCTACGAAGGCTAGTAAAACATGCCCTTCAAAGCATCAGAACATGTGATCACATTCCAATATTTTTGTATCTATCTTGTAAAGATAGTAATATATCATATGTTGAACACTATGTTGGAAAGATTTTAATTCAGATTTTCTAACTTTTATTCAGTTTGTTTTTTAAACTTTGATTAAGAACTTTGATTTTTGTACACCCATAAATTATACGCAGCACAGGTTACACTTAAATAATGAACTGACCGACTAATCAGACATGGATCTTTCCTAGTTCTGTTGCTTGAATGGATGTTTTCCTACGTAGGCTAGTAAAACATGCCCTTCAAAGCATCAGAACATGTGATCACATTCCAATTTTTTTGTATCTATCTTGTGAAGATAGTAATATATCATATGTTGAACACTATGTTGGAAAGATTTTAATTCAGATTTACGAACTTTTATTCAGTTTGTTTTTTAAACTTTGATTAAGAACTTTGATTTTTGTACACCCATAAATTATACGCAGCACAGGTTACCCTTAATTAATGAACTGACCGACTAATCAGACATGGATCTTTCCAAGTTCTGTTGCTTGAACGGATGTTTTCCTACGTAGGCTAGTAAAACATGCCCTTCAAAGCATCAGAACATGTGATCACATTCCAATTTTTTTGTATCTATCTTGTAAAGATAGTAATATATCATATGTTGAACACTATGTTGGAAAGATTTTAATTCAGATTTTCTAACTTTTATTCAGTTTGTTTTCTAAACTTTGATTAAGAACTTTGATTTTTGTACACCCATAAATTATACGCAGCACAGGTTACCCTTGAATAATGAACTGACCGACTAATCAGACATGGATCTTTCCTAGTTCTGTTGCTTGAATGGATGTTTTCCTACGTAGGCTAGTAAAACATGCCCTTCAAAGCATCAGAACATGTGATCACATTCCAATTTTTTTGAAATCTATCTTGTAAAGATAGTAATAAACTTTGATTTTTGTACACCCATAAATTATACGCAGCACAGGTTACCCTTAAATAATGAACTGACCGACTAATCAGACATGGATCTTTCCTAGTTCTGTTGCTTGAATGGATGTTTTCCTACGTAGGCTAGTAAAACATGCCCTTCAAAGCATCAGAACATGTGATCACATTCCAATTTTTTTGTATCTATCTTGTAAAGATAATAATATATCATATGTTGAACACTATGTTGGAAAGATTTTAATTCACATTTTTTCAACTTTCACTCAATTTGTTTTCTAAACTTTGATTAAGAACTTTGATTTTTGTACACCCATAAATTATACGCAGCACAGGTTACTCTTGAATAATGAACTGACCGACTAATCAGACATGGATCTTTCCTAGTTCTGTTGCTTGAATGGATGTTTTCCTACGTAGGCTAGTAAAACATGCCCTTCAAAGCATCAGAACATGTGATCACATTCCAATTTTTTTGTATCTATCTTGTAAAGATAGTAATAAACTTTGATTTTTGTACACCCATAAATTATACGCAGCACAGGTTACCCTTAAATAATGAACTGACCGACTAATCAGACATGGATCTTTCCTAGTTCTGTTGCTTGAATGGATGTTTTCCTACGTAGGCTAGTAAAACATGCCCTTCAAAGCATCAGAACATGTGACCACATTCCAATTTTTTTGTATCTATCTTGTAAAGATAATAATATATCATATGTTGAACACAATGTTGGAAAGATTTTAATTCACATTTTTTCAACTTTCACTCAATTTGTTTTCTAAACTTTGATTAAGAACTTTGATTTTTGTACACCCATAAATTATACGCAGCACAGGTTACCCTTGAATAATGAACTGACCGACTAATCAGACATGGATCTTTCCTAGTTCTGTTGCTTGAATGGATGTTTTCCTACGTAGGCTAGTAAAACATGCCCTTCAAAGCATCAGAACATGTGATCACATTCCAATTTTTTTGAAATCTATCTTGTAAAGATAGTAATAAACTTTGATTTTTGTACACCCATAAATTATACGCAGCACAGGTTACCCTTAAATAATGAACTGACCGACTAATCAGACATGGATCTTTCCTAGTTCTGTTGCTTGAATGGATGTTTTCCTACGTAGGCTAGTAAAACATGCCCTTCAAAGCATCAGAACATGTGATCACATTCCAATTTTTTTGTATCTTTCTTGTAAAGATAGTAATATATCATATGTTGAACACTATGTTGGAAAGATTTTAATTCAGATTTTCGAACTTTTATTCAGTTTGTTTTTTAAACTTTGATTAAGAACTTTGATTTTTGTACACCCATAAATTATACGCAGCACAGGTTACCCTTAATTAATGAACTGACCGACTAATCAGACATGGATCTTTCCAAGTTCTGTTGCTTGAACGGATGTTTTCCTACGAAGGCTAGTAAAACATGCCCTTCAAAGCATCAGAACATGTGATCACATTCCAATTTTTTTGTATCTATCTTGTGAAGATAGTAATATATCATATGTTGAACACTATGTTGGAAAGATTTTAATTCAGATTTACGAACTTTTATTCAGTTTGTTTTTTAAACTTTGATTAAGAACTTTGATTTTTGTACACCCATAAATTATACGCAGCACAGGTTACCCTTAATTAATGAACTGACCGACTAATCAGACATGGATCTTTCCAAGTTCTGTTGCTTGAACGGATGTTTTCCTACGTAGGCTAGTAAAACATGCCCTTCAAAGCATCAGAACATGTGATCACATTCCAATTTTTTTGTATCTATCTTGTAAAGATAGTAATATATCATATGTTGAACACTATGTTGGAAAGATTTTAATTCAGATTTTCTAACTTTTATTCAGTTTGTTTTCTAAACTTTGATTAAGAACTTTGATTTTTGTACACCCATAAATTATACGCAGCACAGGTTACCCTTGAATAATGAACTGACCGACTAATCAGACATGGATCTTTCCTAGTTCTGTTGCTTGAATGGATGTTTTCCTACGTAGGCTAGTAAAACATGCCCTTCAAAGCATCAGAACATGTGATCACATTCCAATTTTTTTGAAATCTATCTTGTAAAGATAGTAATAAACTTTGATTTTTGTACACCCATAAATTATACGCAGCACAGGTTACCCTTAAATAATGAACTGACCGACTAATCAGACATGGATCTTTCCTAGTTCTGTTGCTTGAATGGATGTTTTCCTACGTAGGCTAGTAAAACATGCCCTTCAAAGCATCAGAACATGTGATCACATTCCAATTTTTTTGTATCTATCTTGTAAAGATAATAATATATCATATGTTGAACACTATGTTGGAAAGATTTTAATTCACATTTTTTCAACTTTCACTCAATTTGTTTTCTAAACTTTGATTAAGAACTTTGATTTTTGTACACCCATAAATTATACGCAGCACAGGTTACTCTTGAATAATGAACTGACCGACTAATCAGACATGGATCTTTCCTAGTTCTGTTGCTTGAATGGATGTTTTCCTACGTAGGCTAGTAAAACATGCCCTTCAAAGCATCAGAACATGTGATCACATTCCAATTTTTTTGTATCTATCTTGTAAAGATAGTAATAAACTTTGATTTTTGTACACCCATAAATTATACGCAGCACAGGTTACCCTTAAATAATGAACTGACCGACTAATCAGACATGGATCTTTCCTAGTTCTGTTGCTTGAATGGATGTTTTCCTACGTAGGCTAGTAAAACATGCCCTTCAAAGCATCAGAACATGTGACCACATTCCAATTTTTTTGTATCTATCTTGTAAAGATAATAATATATCATATGTTGAACACAATGTTGGAAAGATTTTAATTCACATTTTTTCAACTTTCACTCAATTTGTTTTCTAAACTTTGATTAAGAACTTTGATTTTTGTACACCCATAAATTATACGCAGCACAGGTTACCCTTGAATAATGAACTGACCGACTAATCAGACATGGATCTTTCCTAGTTCTGTTGCTTGAATGGATGTTTTCCTACGTAGGCTAGTAAAACATGCCCTTCAAAGCATCAGAACATGTGATCACATTCCAATTTTTTTGAAATCTATCTTGTAAAGATAGTAATAAACTTTGATTTTTGTACACCCATAAATTATACGCAGCACAGGTTACCCTTAAATAATGAACTGACCGACTAATCAGACATGGATCTTTCCTAGTTCTGTTGCTTGAATGGATGTTTTCCTACGTAGGCTAGTAAAACATGCCCTTCAAAGCATCAGAACATGTGATCACATTCCAATTTTTTTGTATCTTTCTTGTAAAGATAGTAATATATCATATGTTGAACACTATGTTGGAAAGATTTTAATTCAGATTTTCGAACTTTTATTCAGTTTGTTTTTTAAACTTTGATTAAGAACTTTGATTTTTGTACACCCATAAATTATACGCAGCACAGGTTACCCTTAATTAATGAACTGACCGACTAATCAGACATGGATCTTTCCAAGTTCTGTTGCTTGAACGGATGTTTTCCTACGAAGGCTAGTAAAACATGCCCTTCAAAGCATCAGAACATGTGATCACATTCCAATATTTTTGTATCTATCTTGTAAAGATAGTAATATATCATATGTTGAACACTATGTTGGAAAGATTTTAATTCAGATTTTCTAACTTTTATTCAGTTTGTTTTTTAAACTTTGATTAAGAACTTTGATTTTTGTACACCCATAAATTATACGCAGCACAGGTTACCCTTAATTAATGAACTGACCGACTAATCAGACATGGATCTTTCCAAGTTCTGTTGCTTGAACGGATGTTTTCCTACGAAGGCTAGTAAAACATGCCCTTCAAAGCATCAGAACATGTGATCACATTCCAATATTTTTGTATCTATCTTGTAAAGATAGTAATATATCATATGTTGAACACTATGTTGGAAAGATTTTAATTCAGATTTTCTAACTTTTATTCAGTTTGTTTTTTAAACTTTGATTAAGAACTTTGATTTTTGTACACCCATAAATTATACGCAGCACAGGTTACACTTAAATAATGAACTGACCGACTAATCAGACATGGATCTTTCCTAGTTCTGTTGCTTGAATGGATGTTTTCCTACGTAGGCTAGTAAAACATGCCCTTCAAAGCATCAGAACATGTGATCACATTCCAATTTTTTTGTATCTATCTTGTGAAGATAGTAATATATCATATGTTGAACACTATGTTGGAAAGATTTTAATTCAGATTTACGAACTTTTATTCAGTTTGTTTTTTAAACTTTGATTAAGAACTTTGATTTTTGTACACCCATAAATTATACGCAGCACAGGTTACCCTTAATTAATGAACTGACCGACTAATCAGACATGGATCTTTCCAAGTTCTGTTGCTTGAACGGATGTTTTCCTACGTAGGCTAGTAAAACATGCCCTTCAAAGCATCAGAACATGTGATCACATTCCAATTTTTTTGTATCTATCTTGTAAAGATAGTAATATATCATATGTTGAACACTATGTTGGAAAGATTTTAATTCAGATTTTCTAACTTTTATTCAGTTTGTTTTCTAAACTTTGATTAAGAACTTTGATTTTTGTACACCCATAAATTATACGCAGCACAGGTTACCCTTGAATAATGAACTGACCGACTAATCAGACATGGATCTTTCCTAGTTCTGTTGCTTGAATGGATGTTTTCCTACGTAGGCTAGTAAAACATGCCCTTCAAAGCATCAGAACATGTGATCACATTCCAATTTTTTTGAAATCTATCTTGTAAAGATAGTAATAAACTTTGATTTTTGTACACCCATAAATTATACGCAGCACAGGTTACCCTTAAATAATGAACTGACCGACTAATCAGACATGGATCTTTCCTAGTTCTGTTGCTTGAATGGATGTTTTCCTACGTAGGCTAGTAAAACATGCCCTTCAAAGCATCAGAACATGTGATCACATTCCAATTTTTTTGTATCTATCTTGTAAAGATAATAATATATCATATGTTGAACACTATGTTGGAAAGATTTTAATTCACATTTTTTCAACTTTCACTCAATTTGTTTTCTAAACTTTGATTAAGAACTTTGATTTTTGTACACCCATAAATTATACGCAGCACAGGTTACTCTTGAATAATGAACTGACCGACTAATCAGACATGGATCTTTCCTAGTTCTGTTGCTTGAATGGATGTTTTCCTACGTAGGCTAGTAAAACATGCCCTTCAAAGCATCAGAACATGTGATCACATTCCAATTTTTTTGTATCTATCTTGTAAAGATAGTAATAAACTTTGATTTTTGTACACCCATAAATTATACGCAGCACAGGTTACCCTTAAATAATGAACTGACCGACTAATCAGACATGGATCTTTCCTAGTTCTGTTGCTTGAATGGATGTTTTCCTACGTAGGCTAGTAAAACATGCCCTTCAAAGCATCAGAACATGTGACCACATTCCAATTTTTTTGTATCTATCTTGTAAAGATAATAATATATCATATGTTGAACACAATGTTGGAAAGATTTTAATTCACATTTTTTCAACTTTCACTCAATTTGTTTTCTAAACTTTGATTAAGAACTTTGATTTTTGTACACCCATAAATTATACGCAGCACAGGTTACCCTTGAATAATGAACTGACCGACTAATCAGACATGGATCTTTCCTAGTTCTGTTGCTTGAATGGATGTTTTCCTACGTAGGCTAGTAAAACATGCCCTTCAAAGCATCAGAACATGTGATCACATTCCAATTTTTTTGAAATCTATCTTGTAAAGATAGTAATAAACTTTGATTTTTGTACACCCATAAATTATACGCAGCACAGGTTACCCTTAAATAATGAACTGACCGACTAATCAGACATGGATCTTTCCTAGTTCTGTTGCTTGAATGGATGTTTTCCTACGTAGGCTAGTAAAACATGCCCTTCAAAGCATCAGAACATGTGATCACATTCCAATTTTTTTGTATCTTTCTTGTAAAGATAGTAATATATCATATGTTGAACACTATGTTGGAAAGATTTTAATTCAGATTTTCGAACTTTTATTCAGTTTGTTTTTTAAACTTTGATTAAGAACTTTGATTTTTGTACACCCATAAATTATACGCAGCACAGGTTACCCTTAATTAATGAACTGACCGACTAATCAGACATGGATCTTTCCAAGTTCTGTTGCTTGAACGGATGTTTTCCTACGAAGGCTAGTAAAACATGCCCTTCAAAGCATCAGAACATGTGATCACATTCCAATTTTTTTGTATCTATCTTGTAAAGATAGTAATAAACTTTGATTTTTGTACACCCATAAATTATACGCAGCACAGGTTACTCTTGAATAATGAACTGACCGACTAATCAGACATGGATCTTTCCTAGTTCTGTTGCTTGAATGGATGTTTTCCTACGTAGGCTAGTAAAACATGCCCTTCAAAGCATCAGAACATGTGATCACATTCCAATTTTTTTGTATCTATCTTGTAAAGATAGTAATAAACTTTGATTTTTGTACACCCATAAATTATACGCAGCACAGGTTACCCTTAAATAATGAACTGACCGACTAATCAGACATGGATCTTTCCTAGTTCTGTTGCTTGAATGGATGTTTTCCTACGTAGGCTAGTAAAACATGCCCTTCAAAGCATCAGAACATGTGACCACATTCCAATTTTTTTGTATCTATCTTGTAAAGATAATAATATATCATATGTTGAACACAATGTTGGAAAGATTTTAATTCACATTTTTTCAACTTTCACTCAATTTGTTTTCTAAACTTTGATTAAGAACTTTGATTTTTGTACACCCATAAATTATACGCAGCACAGGTTACCCTTGAATAATGAACTGACCGACTAATCAGACATGGATCTTTCCTAGTTCTGTTGCTTGAATGGATGTTTTCCTACGTAGGCTAGTAAAACATGCCCTTCAAAGCATCAGAACATGTGATCACATTCCAATTTTTTTGAAATCTATCTTGTAAAGATAGTAATAAACTTTGATTTTTGTACACCCATAAATTATACGCAGCACAGGTTACCCTTAAATAATGAACTGACCGACTAATCAGACATGGATCTTTCCTAGTTCTGTTGCTTGAATGGATGTTTTCCTACGTAGGCTAGTAAAACATGCCCTTCAAAGCATCAGAACATGTGATCACATTCCAATTTTTTTGTATCTTTCTTGTAAAGATAGTAATATATCATATGTTGAACACTATGTTGGAAAGATTTTAATTCAGATTTTCGAACTTTTATTCAGTTTGTTTTTTAAACTTTGATTAAGAACTTTGATTTTTGTACACCCATAAATTATACGCAGCACAGGTTACCCTTAATTAATGAACTGACCGACTAATCAGACATGGATCTTTCCAAGTTCTGTTGCTTGAACGGATGTTTTCCTACGAAGGCTAGTAAAACATGCCCTTCAAAGCATCAGAACATGTGATCACATTCCAATTTTTTTGTATCTATCTTGTGAAGATAGTAATATATCATATGTTGAACACTATGTTGGAAAGATTTTAATTCAGATTTACGAACTTTTATTCAGTTTGTTTTTTAAACTTTGATTAAGAACTTTGATTTTTGTACACCCATAAATTATACGCAGCACAGGTTACCCTTAATTAATGAACTGACCGACTAATCAGACATGGATCTTTCCAAGTTCTGTTGCTTGAACGGATGTTTTCCTACGTAGGCTAGTAAAACATGCCCTTCAAAGCATCAGAACATGTGATCACATTCCAATTTTTTTGTATCTATCTTGTAAAGATAGTAATATATCATATGTTGAACACTATGTTGGAAAGATTTTAATTCAGATTTTCTAACTTTTATTCAGTTTGTTTTCTAAACTTTGATTAAGAACTTTGATTTTTGTACACCCATAAATTATACGCAGCACAGGTTACCCTTGAATAATGAACTGACCGACTAATCAGACATGGATCTTTCCTAGTTCTGTTGCTTGAATGGATGTTTTCCTACGTAGGCTAGTAAAACATGCCCTTCAAAGCATCAGAACATGTGATCACATTCCAATTTTTTTGAAATCTATCTTGTAAAGATAGTAATAAACTTTGATTTTTGTACACCCATAAATTATACGCAGCACAGGTTACCCTTAAATAATGAACTGACCGACTAATCAGACATGGATCTTTCCTAGTTCTGTTGCTTGAATGGATGTTTTCCTACGTAGGCTAGTAAAACATGCCCTTCAAAGCATCAGAACATGTGATCACATTCCAATTTTTTTGTATCTATCTTGTAAAGATAATAATATATCATATGTTGAACACTATGTTGGAAAGATTTTAATTCACATTTTTTCAACTTTCACTCAATTTGTTTTCTAAACTTTGATTAAGAACTTTGATTTTTGTACACCCATAAATTATACGCAGCACAGGTTACTCTTGAATAATGAACTGACCGACTAATCAGACATGGATCTTTCCTAGTTCTGTTGCTTGAATGGATGTTTTCCTACGTAGGCTAGTAAAACATGCCCTTCAAAGCATCAGAACATGTGATCACATTCCAATTTTTTTGTATCTATCTTGTAAAGATAGTAATAAACTTTGATTTTTGTACACCCATAAATTATACGCAGCACAGGTTACCCTTAAATAATGAACTGACCGACTAATCAGACATGGATCTTTCCTAGTTCTGTTGCTTGAATGGATGTTTTCCTACGTAGGCTAGTAAAACATGCCCTTCAAAGCATCAGAACATGTGACCACATTCCAATTTTTTTGTATCTATCTTGTAAAGATAATAATATATCATATGTTGAACACAATGTTGGAAAGATTTTAATTCACATTTTTTCAACTTTCACTCAATTTGTTTTCTAAACTTTGATTAAGAACTTTGATTTTTGTACACCCATAAATTATACGCAGCACAGGTTACCCTTGAATAATGAACTGACCGACTAATCAGACATGGATCTTTCCTAGTTCTGTTGCTTGAATGGATGTTTTCCTACGTAGGCTAGTAAAACATGCCCTTCAAAGCATCAGAACATGTGATCACATTCCAATTTTTTTGAAATCTATCTTGTAAAGATAGTAATAAACTTTGATTTTTGTACACCCATAAATTATACGCAGCACAGGTTACCCTTAAATAATGAACTGACCGACTAATCAGACATGGATCTTTCCTAGTTCTGTTGCTTGAATGGATGTTTTCCTACGTAGGCTAGTAAAACATGCCCTTCAAAGCATCAGAACATGTGATCACATTCCAATTTTTTTGTATCTTTCTTGTAAAGATAGTAATATATCATATGTTGAACACTATGTTGGAAAGATTTTAATTCAGATTTTCGAACTTTTATTCAGTTTGTTTTTTAAACTTTGATTAAGAACTTTGATTTTTGTACACCCATAAATTATACGCAGCACAGGTTACCCTTAATTAATGAACTGACCGACTAATCAGACATGGATCTTTCCAAGTTCTGTTGCTTGAACGGATGTTTTCCTACGAAGGCTAGTAAAACATGCCCTTCAAAGCATCAGAACATGTGATCACATTCCAATATTTTTGTATCTATCTTGTAAAGATAGTAATATATCATATGTTGAACACTATGTTGGAAAGATTTTAATTCAGATTTTCTAACTTTTATTCAGTTTGTTTTTTAAACTTTGATTAAGAACTTTGATTTTTGTACACCCATAAATTATACGCAGCACAGGTTACCCTTAATTAATGAACTGACCGACTAATCAGACATGGATCTTTCCAAGTTCTGTTGCTTGAACGGATGTTTTCCTACGAAGGCTAGTAAAACATGCCCTTCAAAGCATCAGAACATGTGATCACATTCCAATATTTTTGTATCTATCTTGTAAAGATAGTAATATATCATATGTTGAACACTATGTTGGAAAGATTTTAATTCAGATTTTCTAACTTTTATTCAGTTTGTTTTTTAAACTTTGATTAAGAACTTTGATTTTTGTACACCCATAAATTATACGCAGCACAGGTTACACTTAAATAATGAACTGACCGACTAATCAGACATGGATCTTTCCTAGTTCTGTTGCTTGAATGGATGTTTTCCTACGTAGGCTAGTAAAACATGCCCTTCAAAGCATCAGAACATGTGATCACATTCCAATTTTTTTGTATCTATCTTGTGAAGATAGTAATATATCATATGTTGAACACTATGTTGGAAAGATTTTAATTCAGATTTACGAACTTTTATTCAGTTTGTTTTTTAAACTTTGATTAAGAACTTTGATTTTTGTACACCCATAAATTATACGCAGCACAGGTTACCCTTAATTAATGAACTGACCGACTAATCAGACATGGATCTTTCCAAGTTCTGTTGCTTGAACGGATGTTTTCCTACGTAGGCTAGTAAAACATGCCCTTCAAAGCATCAGAACATGTGATCACATTCCAATTTTTTTGTATCTATCTTGTAAAGATAGTAATATATCATATGTTGAACACTATGTTGGAAAGATTTTAATTCAGATTTTCTAACTTTTATTCAGTTTGTTTTCTAAACTTTGATTAAGAACTTTGATTTTTGTACACCCATAAATTATACGCAGCACAGGTTACCCTTGAATAATGAACTGACCGACTAATCAGACATGGATCTTTCCTAGTTCTGTTGCTTGAATGGATGTTTTCCTACGTAGGCTAGTAAAACATGCCCTTCAAAGCATCAGAACATGTGATCACATTCCAATTTTTTTGAAATCTATCTTGTAAAGATAGTAATAAACTTTGATTTTTGTACACCCATAAATTATACGCAGCACAGGTTACCCTTAAATAATGAACTGACCGACTAATCAGACATGGATCTTTCCTAGTTCTGTTGCTTGAATGGATGTTTTCCTACGTAGGCTAGTAAAACATGCCCTTCAAAGCATCAGAACATGTGATCACATTCCAATTTTTTTGTATCTATCTTGTAAAGATAATAATATATCATATGTTGAACACTATGTTGGAAAGATTTTAATTCACATTTTTTCAACTTTCACTCAATTTGTTTTCTAAACTTTGATTAAGAACTTTGATTTTTGTACACCCATAAATTATACGCAGCACAGGTTACTCTTGAATAATGAACTGACCGACTAATCAGACATGGATCTTTCCTAGTTCTGTTGCTTGAATGGATGTTTTCCTACGTAGGCTAGTAAAACATGCCCTTCAAAGCATCAGAACATGTGATCACATTCCAATTTTTTTGTATCTATCTTGTAAAGATAGTAATAAACTTTGATTTTTGTACACCCATAAATTATACGCAGCACAGGTTACCCTTAAATAATGAACTGACCGACTAATCAGACATGGATCTTTCCTAGTTCTGTTGCTTGAATGGATGTTTTCCTACGTAGGCTAGTAAAACATGCCCTTCAAAGCATCAGAACATGTGACCACATTCCAATTTTTTTGTATCTATCTTGTAAAGATAATAATATATCATATGTTGAACACAATGTTGGAAAGATTTTAATTCACATTTTTTCAACTTTCACTCAATTTGTTTTCTAAACTTTGATTAAGAACTTTGATTTTTGTACACCCATAAATTATACGCAGCACAGGTTACCCTTGAATAATGAACTGACCGACTAATCAGACATGGATCTTTCCTAGTTCTGTTGCTTGAATGGATGTTTTCCTACGTAGGCTAGTAAAACATGCCCTTCAAAGCATCAGAACATGTGATCACATTCCAATTTTTTTGAAATCTATCTTGTAAAGATAGTAATAAACTTTGATTTTTGTACACCCATAAATTATACGCAGCACAGGTTACCCTTAAATAATGAACTGACCGACTAATCAGACATGGATCTTTCCTAGTTCTGTTGCTTGAATGGATGTTTTCCTACGTAGGCTAGTAAAACATGCCCTTCAAAGCATCAGAACATGTGATCACATTCCAATTTTTTTGTATCTTTCTTGTAAAGATAGTAATATATCATATGTTGAACACTATGTTGGAAAGATTTTAATTCAGATTTTCGAACTTTTATTCAGTTTGTTTTTTAAACTTTGATTAAGAACTTTGATTTTTGTACACCCATAAATTATACGCAGCACAGGTTACCCTTAATTAATGAACTGACCGACTAATCAGACATGGATCTTTCCAAGTTCTGTTGCTTGAACGGATGTTTTCCTACGAAGGCTAGTAAAACATGCCCTTCAAAGCATCAGAACATGTGATCACATTCCAATATTTTTGTATCTATCTTGTAAAGATAGTAATATATCATATGTTGAACACTATGTTGGAAAGATTTTAATTCAGATTTTCTAACTTTTATTCAGTTTGTTTTTTAAACTTTGATTAAGAACTTTGATTTTTGTACACCCATAAATTATACGCAGCACAGGTTACACTTAAATAATGAACTGACCGACTAATCAGACATGGATCTTTCCTAGTTCTGTTGCTTGAATGGATGTTTTTCTACGTAGGCTAGTAAAACATGCCCTTCAAAGCATCAGAACATGTGATCACATTCCAATTTTTTTGTATCTATCTTGTAAAGATAGTAATATATCATATGTTGAACACTATGTTGGAAAGATTTTAATTCAGATTTACGAACTTTTATTCAGTTTGTTTTTTAAACTTTGATTAAGAACTTTGATTTTTGTACACCCATAAATTATACGCAGCACAGGTTACCCTTAATTAATGAACTGACCGACTAATCAGACATGGATCTTTCCAAGTTCTGTTGCTTGAACGGATGTTTTCCTACGTAGGCTAGTAAAACATGCCCTTCAAAGCATCAGAACATGTGATCACATTCCAATTTTTTTGTATCTATCTTGTAAAGATAGTAATATATCATATGTTGAACACTATGTTGGAAAGATTTTAATTCAGATTTTCTAACTTTTATTCAGTTTGTTTTTTAAACTTTGATTAAGAACTTTGATTTTTGTACACCCATAAATTATACGCAGCACAGGTTACCCTTAATTAATGAACTGACCGACTAATCAGACATGGATCTTTCCAAGTTCTGTTGCTTGAACGGATGTTTTCCTACGAAGGCTAGTAAAACATGCCCTTCAAAGCATCAGAACATGTGATCACATTCCAATATTTTTGTATCTATCTTGTAAAGATAGTAATATATCATATGTTGAACACTATGTTGGAAAGATTTTAATTCAGATTTTCTAACTTTTATTCAGTTTGTTTTTTAAACTTTGATTAAGAACTTTGATTTTTGTACACCCATAAATTATACGCAGCACAGGTTACACTTAAATAATGAACTGACCGACTAATCAGACATGGATCTTTCCTAGTTCTGTTGCTTGAATGGATGTTTTCCTACGTAGGCTAGTAAAACATGCCCTTCAAAGCATCAGAACATGTGATCACATTCCAATTTTTTTGTATCTATCTTGTAAAGATAGTAATATATCATATGTTGAACACTATGTTGGAAAGATTTTAATTCAGATTTACGAACTTTTATTCAGTTTGTTTTTTAAACTTTGATTAAGAACTTTGATTTTTGTACACCCATAAATTATACGCAGCACAGGTTACCCTTAATTAATGAACTGACCGACTAATCAGACTTGGATCTTTCCAAGTTCTGTTGCTTGAACGGATGTTTTCCTACGTAGGCTAGTAAAACATGCCCTTCAAAGCATCAGAACATGTGATCACATTCCAATTTTTTTGTATCTATCTTGTAAAGATAGTAATATATCATATGTTGAACACTATGTTGGAAAGATTTTAATTCAGATTTTCTAACTTTTATTCAGTTTGTTTTTTAAACTTTGATTAAGAACTTTGATTTTTGTACACCCATAAATTATACGCAGCACAGGTTACCCTTGAATAATGAACTGACCGACTAATCAGACATGGATCTTTCCTAGTTCTGTTGCTTGAATGGATGTTTTCCTACGTAGGCTAGTAAAACATGCCCTTCAAAGCATCAGAACATGTGATCACATTCCAATTTTTTTGTATCTATCTTGTAAAGATAGTAATATATCATATGTTGAACACTATGTTGGAAAGATTTTAATTCAGATTTTCTAACTTTTATTCAGTTTGTTTTTTAAACTTTGATTAAGAACTTTGATTTTTGTACACCCATAAATTATACGCAGCACAGGTTACCCTTAAATAATGAACTGACCGACTAATCAGACATGGATCTTTCCTAGTTCTGTTGCTTGAATGGATGTTTTCCTACGTAGGCTAGTAAAACATGCCCTTCAAAGCATCAGAACATGTGATCACATTCCAATTTTTTTGAAATCTATCTTGTAAAGATAGTAATATATCATATGTTGAACACTATGTTGGAAAGATTTTAATTCAGATTTTTTCAACTTTCACTCAGTTTGTTTTCTAAACTTTGATTAAGAACCTTGTTGTTTGTACACCCATAAAATATACGCAGCACAGGTTACCCTTAAATAATGAACTGACCGTCTAATCAGACATGGATCTTCCCAAGTTCTGTTGCTTGAATGGATGTTTTCCTACGTAGGCTAGTAAAACATGCCCTTCAAAGCATCAGAACATGTGATCACATTCCAATTTTTTTGTATCTATCTTGTAAAGATAGTAATATATCATATGTTGAACACTATGTTGGAAAGATTTTAATTCAGATTTTCTAACTTTTATTCAGTTTGTTTTTTAAACTTTGATTAAGAACTTTGATTTTTGTACAATCATAAATTATACGCAGCACAGGTTACCCTTAAATAATGAACTGACCGACTAATCAGACATGGATCTTTCCTAGTTCTGTTGCTTGAATGGATGTTTTCCTACGTAGGCTAGTAAAACATGCCCTTCAAAGCATCAGAACATGTGATCACATTCCAATTTTTTTGTATCTATCTTGTAAAGATAATAATATATCATATGTTGAACACTATGTTGGAAAGATTTTAATTCACATTTTTTCAACTTTCACTCAATTTGTTTTCTAAACTTTGATTAAGAACTTTGATTTTTGTACACCCATAAATTATACGCAGCACAGGTTACCCTTGAATAATGAACTGACCGACTAATCAGACATGGATCTTTCCTAGTTCTGTTGCTTGAATGGATGTTTTCCTACGTAGGCTAGTAAAACATGCCCTTCAAAGCATCAGAACATGTGATCACATTCCAATTTTTTTGAAATCTATCTTGTAAAGATAGTAATAAACTTTGATTTTTGTACACCCATAAATTATACGCAGCACAGGTTACCCTTAAATAATGAACTGACCGACTAATCAGACATGGATCTTTCCTAGTTCTGTTGCTTGAATGGATGTTTTCCTACGTAGGCTAGTAAAACATGCCCTTCAAAGCATCAGAACATGTGATCACATTCCAATTTTTTTGTATCTTTCTTGTAAAGATAGTAATATATCATATGTTGAACACTATGTTGGAAAGATTTTAATTCAGATTTTCGAACTTTTATTCAGTTTGTTTTTTAAACTTTGATTAAGAACTTTGATTTTTGTACACCCATAAATTATACGCAGCACAGGTTACCCTTAATTAATGAACTGACCGACTAATCAGACATGGATCTTTCCAAGTTCTGTTGCTTGAACGGATGTTTTCCTACGAAGGCTAGTAAAACATGCCCTTCAAAGCATCAGAACATGTGATCACATTCCAATATTTTTGTATCTATCTTGTAAAGATAGTAATATATCATATGTTGAACACTATGTTGGAAAGATTTTAATTCAGATTTTCTAACTTTTATTCAGTTTGTTTTTTAAACTTTGATTAAGAACTTTGATTTTTGTACACCCATAAATTATACGCAGCACAGGTTACACTTAAATAATGAACTGACCGACTAATCAGACATGGATCTTTCCTAGTTCTGTTGCTTGAATGGATGTTTTCCTACGTAGGCTAGTAAAACATGCCCTTCAAAGCATCAGAACATGTGATCACATTCCAATTTTTTTGTATCTATCTTGTGAAGATAGTAATATATCATATGTTGAACACTATGTTGGAAAGATTTTAATTCAGATTTACGAACTTTTATTCAGTTTGTTTTTTAAACTTTGATTAAGAACTTTGATTTTTGTACACCCATAAATTATACGCAGCACAGGTTACCCTTAATTAATGAACTGACCGACTAATCAGACATGGATCTTTCCAAGTTCTGTTGCTTGAACGGATGTTTTCCTACGTAGGCTAGTAAAACATGCCCTTCAAAGCATCAGAACATGTGATCACATTCCAATTTTTTTGTATCTATCTTGTAAAGATAGTAATATATCATATGTTGAACACTATGTTGGAAAGATTTTAATTCAGATTTTCTAACTTTTATTCAGTTTGTTTTCTAAACTTTGATTAAGAACTTTGATTTTTGTACACCCATAAATTATACGCAGCACAGGTTACCCTTGAATAATGAACTGACCGACTAATCAGACATGGATCTTTCCTAGTTCTGTTGCTTGAATGGATGTTTTCCTACGTAGGCTAGTAAAACATGCCCTTCAAAGCATCAGAACATGTGATCACATTCCAATTTTTTTGAAATCTATCTTGTAAAGATAGTAATAAACTTTGATTTTTGTACACCCATAAATTATACGCAGCACAGGTTACCCTTGAATAATGAACTGACCGACTAATCAGACATGGATCTTTCCTAGTTCTGTTGCTTGAATGGATGTTTTCCTACGTAGGCTAGTAAAACATGCCCTTCAAAGC
Organism: Auanema rhodensis; assembly: GCA_964057225.1. Classification (NCBI taxonomy): domain Eukaryota; kingdom Metazoa; phylum Nematoda; class Chromadorea; order Rhabditida; family Rhabditidae; genus Auanema; species Auanema rhodense. Next base: position 3,215,077 of record OZ059895.1, read on the forward strand.
ATCAGAACATGTGATCACATTCCAATTTTTTTGTATCTATCTTGTAAAGATAATAATATATCATATGTTGAACACTATGTTGGAAAGATTTTAATTCACATTTTTTCAACTTTCACTCAATTTGTTTTTTAAACTTTGATTAAGAACTTTGATTTTTGTACACCCATAAATTATACGCAGCACAGGTTACCCTTAAATAATGAACTGACCGACTAATCAGACATGGATCTTTCCTAGTTCTGTTGCTTGAATGGATGTTTTCCTACGTAGGCTAGTAAAACATGCCCTTCAAAGCATCAGAACATGTGATCACATTCCAATTTTTTTGAAATCTATCTTGTAAAGATAGTAATATATCATATGTTGAACACTATGTTGGAAAGATTTTAATTCAGATTTTTTCAACTTTCACTCAGTTTGTTTTCTAAACTTTGATTAAGAACCTTGTTGTTTGTACACCCATAAAATATACGCAGCACAGGTTACCCTTAAATAATGAACTGACCGTCTAATCAGACATGGATCTTCCCAAGTTCTGTTGCTTGAATGGATGTTTTCCTACGTAGGCTAGTAAAACATGCCCTTCAAAGCATCAGAACATGTGATCACATTCCAATTTTTTTGTATCTATCTTATAAAGATAGTAATATATCATATGTTGAACACTATGTTGAAAAGATTTTAATTCAGATTTTCTAACTTTTATTCAGTTTGTTTTTTAAACTTTGATTAAGAACTTTGATTTTTGTACACCCATAAATTATACGCAGCACAGGTTACCCTTAAATAATGAACTGACCGACTAATCAGACATGGATCTTTCCTAGTTCTGTTGCTTGAATGGATGTTTTCCTACGTAGGCTAGTAAAACATGCCCTTCAAAGCATCAGAACATGTGATCACATTCCAATTTTTTTGAAATCTATCTTGTAAAGATAGTAATAAACTTTGATTTTTGTACACCCATAAATTATACGCAGCACAGGTTACCCTTAAATAATGAACTGACCGACTAATCAGACATGGATCTTTCCAAGTTCTGTTGCTTGAACGGATGTTTTCCTACGTAGGCTAGTAAAACATGCCCTTCAAAGCATCAGAACATGTGACCACATTCCAATTTTTTTGTATCTATCTTGTAAAGATAATAATATATCATATGTTGAACACTATGTTGGAAAGATTTTAATTCACATTTTTTCAACTTTCACTCAATTTGTTTTCTAAACTTTGATTAAGAACTTTGATTTTTGTACACCCATAAATTATACGCAGCACAGGTTACCCTTAATTAATGAACTGACCGACTAATCAGACATGGATCTTTCCAAGTTCTGTTGCTTGAACGGATGTTTTCCTACGTAGGCTAGTAAAACATGCCCTTCAAAGCATCAGAACATGTGATCACATTCCAATTTTTTTGTATCTATCTTGTAAAGATAGTAATATATCATATGTTGAACACTATGTTGGAAAGATTTTAATTCAGATTTTCTAACTTTTATTCAGTTTGTTTTTTAAACTTTGATTAAGAACTTTGATTTTTGTACACCCATAAATTATACGCAGCACAGGTTACCCTTAATTAATGAACTGACCGACTAATCAGACATGGATCTTTCCAAGTTCTGTTGCTTGAACGGATGTTTTCCTACGAAGGCTAGTAAAACATGCCCTTCAAAGCATCAGAACATGTGATCACATTCCAATATTTTTGTATCTATCTTGTAAAGATAGTAATATATCATATGTTGAACACTATGTTGGAAAGATTTTAATTCAGATTTTCTAACTTTTATTCAGTTTGTTTTTTAAACTTTGATTAAGAACTTTGATTTTTGTACACCCATAAATTATACGCAGCACAGGTTACACTTAAATAATGAACTGACCGACTAATCAGACATGGATCTTTCCTAGTTCTGTTGCTTGAATGGATGTTTTCCTACGTAGGCTAGTAAAACATGCCCTTCAAAGCATCAGAACATGTGATCACATTCCAATTTTTTTGTATCTATCTTGTAAAGATAGTAATATATCATATGTTGAACACTATGTTGGAAAGATTTTAATTCAGATTTACGAACTTTTATTCAGTTTGTTTTTTAAACTTTGATTAAGAACTTTGATTTTTGTACACCCATAAATTATACGCAGCACAGGTTACCCTTAATTAATGAACTGACCGACTAATCAGACATGGATCTTTCCAAGTTCTGTTGCTTGAACGGATGTTTTCCTACATAGGCTAGTAAAACATGCCCTTCAAAGCATCAGAACATGTGATCACATTCCAATTTTTTTGTATCTATCTTGTAAAGATAGTAATATATCATATGTTGAACACTATGTTGGAAAGATTTTAATTCAGATTTTCTAACTTTTATTCAGTTTGTTTTTTAAACTTTGATTAAGAACTTTGATTTTTGTACACCCATAAATTATACGCAGCACAGGTTACCCTTGAATAATGAACTGACCGACTAATCAGACATGGATCTTTCCTAGTTCTGTTGCTTGAATGGATGTTTTCCTACGTAGGCTAGTAAAACATGCCCTTCAAAGCATCAGAACATGTGATCACATTCCAATTTTTTTGTATCTATCTTGTAAAGATAGTAATATATCATATGTTGAACACTATGTTGGAAAGATTTTAATTCAGATTTTCTAACTTTTATTCAGTTTGTTTTTTAAACTTTGATTAAGAACTTTGATTTTTGTACACCCATAAATTATACGCAGCACAGGTTACCCTTAAATAATGAACTGACCGACTAATCAGACATGGATCTTTCCTAGTTCTGTTGCTTGAATGGATGTTTTCCTACGTAGGCTAGTAAAACATGCCCTTCAAAGCATCAGAACATGTGATCACATTCCAATTTTTTTGAAATCTATCTTGTAAAGATAGTAATATATCATATGTTGAACACTATGTTGGAAAGATTTTAATTCAGATTTTTTCAACTTTCACTCAGTTTGTTTTCTAAACTTTGATTAAGAACCTTGTTGTTTGTACACCCATAAAATATACGCAGCACAGGTTACCCTTAAATAATGAACTGACCGTCTAATCAGACATGGATCTTCCCAAGTTCTGTTGCTTGAATGGATGTTTTCCTACGTAGGCTAGTAAAACATGCCCTTCAAAGCATCAGAACATGTGATCACATTCCAATTTTTTTGTATCTATCTTGTAAAGATAGTAATATATCATATGTTGAACACTATGTTGGAAAGATTTTAATTCAGATTTTCTAACTTTTATTCAGTTTGTTTTTTAAACTTTGATTAAGAACTTTGATTTTTGTACAATCATAAATTATACGCAGCACAGGTTACCCTTAAATAATGAACTGACCGACTAATCAGACATGGATCTTTCCTAGTTCTGTTGCTTGAATGGATGTTTTCCTACGTAGGCTAGTAAAACATGCCCTTCAAAGCATCAGAACATGTGATCACATTCCAATTTTTTTGTATCTATCTTGTAAAGATAATAATATATCATATGTTGAACACTATGTTGGAAAGATTTTAATTCACATTTTTTCAACTTTCACTCAATTTGTTTTCTAAACTTTGATTAAGAACTTTGATTTTTGTACACCCATAAATTATACGCAGCACAGGTTACCCTTGAATAATGAACTGACCGACTAATCAGACATGGATCTTTCCTAGTTCTGTTGCTTGAATGGATGTTTTCCTACGTAGGCTAGTAAAACATGCCCTTCAAAGCATCAGAACATGTGATCACATTCCAATTTTTTTGAAATCTATCTTGTAAAGATAGTAATAAACTTTGATTTTTGTACACCCATAAATTATACGCAGCACAGGTTACCCTTAAATAATGAACTGACCGACTAATCAGACATGGATCTTTCCTAGTTCTGTTGCTTGAATGGATGTTTTCCTACGTAGGCTAGTAAAACATGCCCTTCAAAGCATCAGAACATGTGATCACATTCCAATTTTTTTGTATCTTTCTTGTAAAGATAGTAATATATCATATGTTGAACACTATGTTGGAAAGATTTTAATTCAGATTTTCGAACTTTTATTCAGTTTGTTTTTTAAACTTTGATTAAGAACTTTGATTTTTGTACACCCATAAATTATACGCAGCACAGGTTACCCTTAATTAATGAACTGACCGACTAATCAGACATGGATCTTTCCAAGTTCTGTTGCTTGAACGGATGTTTTCCTACGAAGGCTAGTAAAACATGCCCTTCAAAGCATCAGAACATGTGATCACATTCCAATATTTTTGTATCTATCTTGTAAAGATAGTAATATATCATATGTTGAACACTATGTTGGAAAGATTTTAATTCAGATTTTCTAACTTTTATTCAGTTTGTTTTTTAAACTTTGATTAAGAACTTTGATTTTTGTACACCCATAAATTATACGCAGCACAGGTTACACTTAAATAATGAACTGACCGACTAATCAGACATGGATCTTTCCTAGTTCTGTTGCTTGAATGGATGTTTTCCTACGTAGGCTAGTAAAACATGCCCTTCAAAGCATCAGAACATGTGATCACATTCCAATTTTTTTGTATCTATCTTGTGAAGATAGTAATATATCATATGTTGAACACTATGTTGGAAAGATTTTAATTCAGATTTACGAACTTTTATTCAGTTTGTTTTTTAAACTTTGATTAAGAACTTTGATTTTTGTACACCCATAAATTATACGCAGCACAGGTTACCCTTAATTAATGAACTGACCGACTAATCAGACATGGATCTTTCCAAGTTCTGTTGCTTGAACGGATGTTTTCCTACGTAGGCTAGTAAAACATGCCCTTCAAAGCATCAGAACATGTGATCACATTCCAATTTTTTTGTATCTATCTTGTAAAGATAGTAATATATCATATGTTGAACACTATGTTGGAAAGATTTTAATTCAGATTTTCTAACTTTTATTCAGTTTGTTTTCTAAACTTTGATTAAGAACTTTGATTTTTGTACACCCATAAATTATACGCAGCACAGGTTACCCTTGAATAATGAACTGACCGACTAATCAGACATGGATCTTTCCTAGTTCTGTTGCTTGAATGGATGTTTTCCTACGTAGGCTAGTAAAACATGCCCTTCAAAGCATCAGAACATGTGATCACATTCCAATTTTTTTGAAATCTATCTTGTAAAGATAGTAATAAACTTTGATTTTTGTACACCCATAAATTATACGCAGCACAGGTTACCCTTAAATAATGAACTGACCGACTAATCAGACATGGATCTTTCCTAGTTCTGTTGCTTGAATGGATGTTTTCCTACGTAGGCTAGTAAAACATGCCCTTCAAAGCATCAGAACATGTGATCACATTCCAATTTTTTTGTATCTATCTTGTAAAGATAATAATATATCATATGTTGAACACTATGTTGGAAAGATTTTAATTCACATTTTTTCAACTTTCACTCAATTTGTTTTCTAAACTTTGATTAAGAACTTTGATTTTTGTACACCCATAAATTATACGCAGCACAGGTTACTCTTGAATAATGAACTGACCGACTAATCAGACATGGATCTTTCCTAGTTCTGTTGCTTGAATGGATGTTTTCCTACGTAGGCTAGTAAAACATGCCCTTCAAAGCATCAGAACATGTGATCACATTCCAATTTTTTTGTATCTATCTTGTAAAGATAGTAATAAACTTTGATTTTTGTACACCCATAAATTATACGCAGCACAGGTTACCCTTAAATAATGAACTGACCGACTAATCAGACATGGATCTTTCCTAGTTCTGTTGCTTGAATGGATGTTTTCCTACGTAGGCTAGTAAAACATGCCCTTCAAAGCATCAGAACATGTGACCACATTCCAATTTTTTTGTATCTATCTTGTAAAGATAATAATATATCATATGTTGAACACAATGTTGGAAAGATTTTAATTCACATTTTTTCAACTTTCACTCAATTTGTTTTCTAAACTTTGATTAAGAACTTTGATTTTTGTACACCCATAAATTATACGCAGCACAGGTTACCCTTGAATAATGAACTGACCGACTAATCAGACATGGATCTTTCCTAGTTCTGTTGCTTGAATGGATGTTTTCCTACGTAGGCTAGTAAAACATGCCCTTCAAAGCATCAGAACATGTGATCACATTCCAATTTTTTTGTATCTATCTTGTAAAGATAGTAATAAACTTTGATTTTTGTACACCCATAAATTATACGCAGCACAGGTTACCCTTAAATAATGAACTGACCGTCTAATCAGACATGGATCTTCCCAAGTTCTGTTGCTTGAATGGATGTTTTCCTACGTAGGCTAGTAAAACATGCCCTTCAAAGCATCAGAACATGTGATCACATTCCAATTTTTTTGTATCTATCTTGTAAAGATAGTAATATATCATATGTTGAACACTATGTTGGAAAGATTTTAATTCAGATTTTCTAACTTTTATTCAGTTTGTTTTTTAAACTTTGATTAAGAACTTTGATTTTTGTACAATCATAAATTATACGCAGCACAGGTTACCCTTAAATAATGAACTGACCGACTAATCAGACATGGATCTTTCCTAGTTCTGTTGCTTGAACGGATGTTTTCCTACGAAGGCTAGTAAAACATGCCCTTCAAAGCATCAGAACATGTGATCACATTCCAATTTTTTTGTATCTATCTTGTAAAGATAGTAATATATCATATGTTGAACACTATGTTGGAAAGATTTTAATTCAGATTTTCTAACTTTTATTCAGTTTGTTTTTTAAACTTTGATTAAGAACTTTGATTTTTGTACAATCATAAATTATACGCAGCACAGGTTACCCTTAAATAATGAACTGACCGACTAATCAGACATGGATCTTTCCTAGTTCTGTTGCTTGAATGGATGTTTTCCTACGTAGGCTAGTAAAACATGCCCTTCAAAGCATCAGAACATGTGATCACATTCCAATTTTTTTGAAATCTATCTTGTAAAGATAGTAATATATCATATGTTGAACACTATGTTGGAAAGATTTTAATTCAGATTTTTTCAACTTTCACTCAGTTTGTTTTCTAAACTTTGATTAAGAACCTTGTTGTTTGTACACCCATAAAATATACGCAGCACAGGTTACCCTTAAATAATGAACTGACCGTCTAATCAGACATGGATCTTCCCAAGTTCTGTTGCTTGAATGGATGTTTTCCTACGTAGGCTAGTAAAACATGCCCTTCAAAGCATCAGAACATGTGATCACATTCCAATTTTTTTGTATCTATCTTGTAAAGATAGTAATATATCATATGTTGAACACTATGTTGGAAAGATTTTAATTCAGATTTTCTAACTTTTATTCAGTTTGTTTTTTAAACTTTGATTAAGAACTTTGATTTTTGTACAATCATAAATTATACGCAGCACAGGTTACCCTTAAATAATGAACTGACCGACTAATCAGACATGGATCTTTCCTAGTTCTGTTGCTTGAATGGATGTTTTCCTACGTAGGCTAGTAAAACATGCCCTTCAAAGCATCAGAACATGTGATCACATTCCAATTTTTTTGTATCTATCTTGTAAAGATAATAATATATCATATGTTGAACACTATGTTGGAAAGATTTTAATTCACATTTTTTCAACTTTCACTCAATTTGTTTTCTAAACTTTGATTAAGAACTTTGATTTTTGTACACCCATAAATTATACGCAGCACAGGTTACCCTTGAATAATGAACTGACCGACTAATCAGACATGGATCTTTCCTAGTTCTGTTGCTTGAATGGATGTTTTCCTACGTAGGCTAGTAAAACATGCCCTTCAAAGCATCAGAACATGTGATCACATTCCAATTTTTTTGTATCTATCTTGTAAAGATAGTAATAAACTTTGATTTTTGTACACCCATAAATTATACGCAGCACAGGTTACCCTTAAATAATGAACTGACCGACTAATCAGACATGGATCTTTCCTAGTTCTGTTGCTTGAATGGATGTTTTCCTACGTAGGCTAGTAAAACATGCCCTTCAAAGCATCAGAACATGTGACCACATTCCAATTTTTTTGTATCTATCTTGTAAAGATAATAATATATCATATGTTGAACACAATGTTGGAAAGATTTTAATTCACATTTTTTCAACTTTCACTCAATTTGTTTTCTAAACTTTGATTAAGAACTTTGATTTTTGTACACCCATAAATTATACGCAGCACAGGTTACCCTTGAATAATGAACTGACCGACTAATCAGACATGGATCTTTCCTAGTTCTGTTGCTTGAATGGATGTTTTCCTACGTAGGCTAGTAAAACATGCCCTTCAAAGCATCAGAACATGTGATCACATTCCAATTTTTTTGAAATCTATCTTGTAAAGATAGTAATAAACTTTGATTTTTGTACACCCATAAATTATACGCAGCACAGGTTACCCTTAAATAATGAACTGACCGACTAATCAGACATGGATCTTTCCTAGTTCTGTTGCTTGAATGGATGTTTTCCTACGTAGGCTAGTAAAACATGCCCTTCAAAGCATCAGAACATGTGATCACATTCCAATTTTTTTGTATCTTTCTTGTAAAGATAGTAATATATCATATGTTGAACACTATGTTGGAAAGATTTTAATTCAGATTTTCGAACTTTTATTCAGTTTGTTTTTTAAACTTTGATTAAGAACTTTGATTTTTGTACACCCATAAATTATACGCAGCACAGGTTACCCTTAATTAATGAACTGACCGACTAATCAGACATGGATCTTTCCAAGTTCTGTTGCTTGAACGGATGTTTTCCTACGAAGGCTAGTAAAACATGCCCTTCAAAGCATCAGAACATGTGATCACATTCCAATATTTTTGTATCTATCTTGTAAAGATAGTAATATATCATATGTTGAACACTATGTTGGAAAGATTTTAATTCAGATTTTCTAACTTTTATTCAGTTTGTTTTTTAAACTTTGATTAAGAACTTTGATTTTTGTACACCCATAAATTATACGCAGCACAGGTTACACTTAAATAATGAACTGACCGACTAATCAGACATGGATCTTTCCTAGTTCTGTTGCTTGAATGGATGTTTTCCTACGTAGGCTAGTAAAACATGCCCTTCAAAGCATCAGAACATGTGATCACATTCCAATTTTTTTGTATCTATCTTGTGAAGATAGTAATATATCATATGTTGAACACTATGTTGGAAAGATTTTAATTCAGATTTACGAACTTTTATTCAGTTTGTTTTTTAAACTTTGATTAAGAACTTTGATTTTTGTACACCCATAAATTATACGCAGCACAGGTTACCCTTAATTAATGAACTGACCGACTAATCAGACATGGATCTTTCCAAGTTCTGTTGCTTGAACGGATGTTTTCCTACGTAGGCTAGTAAAACATGCCCTTCAAAGCATCAGAACATGTGATCACATTCCAATTTTTTTGTATCTATCTTGTAAAGATAGTAATATATCATATGTTGAACACTATGTTGGAAAGATTTTAATTCAGATTTTCTAACTTTTATTCAGTTTGTTTTCTAAACTTTGATTAAGAACTTTGATTTTTGTACACCCATAAATTATACGCAGCACAGGTTACCCTTGAATAATGAACTGACCGACTAATCAGACATGGATCTTTCCTAGTTCTGTTGCTTGAATGGATGTTTTCCTACGTAGGCTAGTAAAACATGCCCTTCAAAGCATCAGAACATGTGATCACATTCCAATTTTTTTGAAATCTATCTTGTAAAGATAGTAATAAACTTTGATTTTTGTACACCCATAAATTATACGCAGCACAGGTTACCCTTAAATAATGAACTGACCGACTAATCAGACATGGATCTTTCCTAGTTCTGTTGCTTGAATGGATGTTTTCCTACGTAGGCTAGTAAAACATGCCCTTCAAAGCATCAGAACATGTGATCACATTCCAATTTTTTTGTATCTATCTTGTAAAGATAATAATATATCATATGTTGAACACTATGTTGGAAAGATTTTAATTCACATTTTTTCAACTTTCACTCAATTTGTTTTCTAAACTTTGATTAAGAACTTTGATTTTTGTACACCCATAAATTATACGCAGCACAGGTTACTCTTGAATAATGAACTGACCGACTAATCAGACATGGATCTTTCCTAGTTCTGTTGCTTGAATGGATGTTTTCCTACGTAGGCTAGTAAAACATGCCCTTCAAAGCATCAGAACATGTGATCACATTCCAATTTTTTTGTATCTATCTTGTAAAGATAGTAATAAACTTTGATTTTTGTACACCCATAAATTATACGCAGCACAGGTTACCCTTAAATAATGAACTGACCGACTAATCAGACATGGATCTTTCCTAGTTCTGTTGCTTGAATGGATGTTTTCCTACGTAGGCTAGTAAAACATGCCCTTCAAAGCATCAGAACATGTGACCACATTCCAATTTTTTTGTATCTATCTTGTAAAGATAATAATATATCATATGTTGAACACAATGTTGGAAAGATTTTAATTCACATTTTTTCAACTTTCACTCAATTTGTTTTCTAAACTTTGATTAAGAACTTTGATTTTTGTACACCCATAAATTATACGCAGCACAGGTTACCCTTGAATAATGAACTGACCGACTAATCAGACATGGATCTTTCCTAGTTCTGTTGCTTGAATGGATGTTTTCCTACGTAGGCTAGTAAAACATGCCCTTCAAAGCATCAGATCATGTGATCACATTCCAATTTTTTTGAAATCTATCTTGTAAAGATAGTAATAAACTTTGATTTTTGTACACCCATAAATTATACGCAGCACAGGTTACCCTTAAATAATGAACTGACCGACTAATCAGACATGGATCTTTCCTAGTTCTGTTGCTTGAATGGATGTTTTCCTACGTAGGCTAGTAAAACATGCCCTTCAAAGCATCAGAACATGTGATCACATTCCAATTTTTTTGTATCTTTCTTGTAAAGATAGTAATATATCATATGTTGAACACTATGTTGGAAAGATTTTAATTCAGATTTTCGAACTTTTATTCAGTTTGTTTTTTAAACTTTGATTAAGAACTTTGATTTTTGTACACCCATAAATTATACGCAGCACAGGTTACCCTTAATTAATGAACTGACCGACTAATCAGACATGGATCTTTCCAAGTTCTGTTGCTTGAACGGATGTTTTCCTACGAAGGCTAGTAAAACATGCCCTTCAAAGCATCAGAACATGTGATCACATTCCAATATTTTTGTATCTATCTTGTAAAGATAGTAATATATCATATGTTGAACACTATGTTGGAAAGATTTTAATTCAGATTTTCTAACTTTTATTCAGTTTGTTTTTTAAACTTTGATTAAGAACTTTGATTTTTGTACACCCATAAATTATACGCAGCACAGGTTACACTTAAATAATGAACTGACCGACTAATCAGACATGGATCTTTCCTAGTTCTGTTGCTTGAATGGATGTTTTCCTACGTAGGCTAGTAAAACATGCCCTTCAAAGCATCAGAACATGTGATCACATTCCAATTTTTTTGTATCTATCTTGTGAAGATAGTAATATATCATATGTTGAACACTATGTTGGAAAGATTTTAATTCAGATTTACGAACTTTTATTCAGTTTGTTTTTTAAACTTTGATTAAGAACTTTGATTTTTGTACACCCATAAATTATACGCAGCACAGGTTACCCTTAATTAATGAACTGACCGACTAATCAGACATGGATCTTTCCAAGTTCTGTTGCTTGAACGGATGTTTTCCTACGTAGGCTAGTAAAACATGCCCTTCAAAGCATCAGAACATGTGATCACATTCCAATTTTTTTGTATCTATCTTGTAAAGATAGTAATATATCATATGTTGAACACTATGTTGGAAAGATTTTAATTCAGATTTTCTAACTTTTATTCAGTTTGTTTTCTAAACTTTGATTAAGAACTTTGATTTTTGTACACCCATAAATTATACGCAGCACAGGTTACCCTTGAATAATGAACTGACCGACTAATCAGACATGGATCTTTCCTAGTTCTGTTGCTTGAATGGATGTTTTCCTACGTAGGCTAGTAAAACATGCCCTTCAAAGCATCAGAACATGTGATCACATTCCAATTTTTTTGAAATCTATCTTGTAAAGATAGTAATAAACTTTGATTTTTGTACACCCATAAATTATACGCAGCACAGGTTACCCTTAAATAATGAACTGACCGACTAATCAGACATGGATCTTTCCTAGTTCTGTTGCTTGAATGGATGTTTTCCTACGTAGGCTAGTAAAACATGCCCTTCAAAGCATCAGAACATGTGATCACATTCCAATTTTTTTGTATCTATCTTGTAAAGATAATAATATATCATATGTTGAACACTATGTTGGAAAGATTTTAATTCACATTTTTTCAACTTTCACTCAATTTGTTTTCTAAACTTTGATTAAGAACTTTGATTTTTGTACACCCATAAATTATACGCAGCACAGGTTACTCTTGAATAATGAACTGACCGACTAATCAGACATGGATCTTTCCTAGTTCTGTTGCTTGAATGGATGTTTTCCTACGTAGGCTAGTAAAACATGCCCTTCAAAGCATCAGAACATGTGATCACATTCCAATTTTTTTGTATCTATCTTGTAAAGATAGTAATAAACTTTGATTTTTGTACACCCATAAATTATACGCAGCACAGGTTACCCTTAAATAATGAACTGACCGACTAATCAGACATGGATCTTTCCTAGTTCTGTTGCTTGAATGGATGTTTTCCTACGTAGGCTAGTAAAACATGCCCTTCAAAGCATCAGAACATGTGACCACATTCCAATTTTTTTGTATCTATCTTGTAAAGATAATAATATATCATATGTTGAACACAATGTTGGAAAGATTTTAATTCACATTTTTTCAACTTTCACTCAATTTGTTTTCTAAACTTTGATTAAGAACTTTGATTTTTGTACACCCATAAATTATACGCAGCACAGGTTACCCTTGAATAATGAACTGACCGACTAATCAGACATGGATCTTTCCTAGTTCTGTTGCTTGAATGGATGTTTTCCTACGTAGGCTAGTAAAACATGCCCTTCAAAGCATCAGAACATGTGATCACATTCCAATTTTTTTGTATCTATCTTGTAAAGATAGTAATAAACTTTGATTTTTGTACACCCATAAATTATACGCAGCACAGGTTACCCTTAAATAATGAACTGACCGTCTAATCAGACATGGATCTTCCCAAGTTCTGTTGCTTGAATGGATGTTTTCCTACGTAGGCTAGTAAAACATGCCCTTCAAAGCATCAGAACATGTGATCACATTCCAATTTTTTTGTATCTATCTTGTAAAGATAGTAATAAACTTTGATTTTTGTACACCCATAAATTATACGCAGCACAGGTTACCCTTAAATAATGAACTGACCGACTAATCAGACATGGATCTTTCCTAGTTCTGTTGCTTGAATGGATGTTTTCCTACGTAGGCTAGTAAAACATGCCCTTCAAAGCATCAGAACATGTGACCACATTCCAATTTTTTTGTATCTATCTTGTAAAGATAATAATATATCATATGTTGAACACAATGTTGGAAAGATTTTAATTCACATTTTTTCAACTTTCACTCAATTTGTTTTCTAAACTTTGATTAAGAACTTTGATTTTTGTACACCCATAAATTATACGCAGCACAGGTTACCCTTGAATAATGAACTGACCGACTAATCAGACATGGATCTTTCCTAGTTCTGTTGCTTGAATGGATGTTTTCCTACGTAGGCTAGTAAAACATGCCCTTCAAAGCATCAGAACATGTGATCACATTCCAATTTTTTTGAAATCTATCTTGTAAAGATAGTAATAAACTTTGATTTTTGTACACCCATAAATTATACGCAGCACAGGTTACCCTTAAATAATGAACTGACCGACTAATCAGACATGGATCTTTCCTAGTTCTGTTGCTTGAATGGATGTTTTCCTACGTAGGCTAGTAAAACATGCCCTTCAAAGCATCAGAACATGTGATCACATTCCAATTTTTTTGTATCTTTCTTGTAAAGATAGTAATATATCATATGTTGAACACTATGTTGGAAAGATTTTAATTCAGATTTTCGAACTTTTATTCAGTTTGTTTTTTAAACTTTGATTAAGAACTTTGATTTTTGTACACCCATAAATTATACGCAGCACAGGTTACCCTTAATTAATGAACTGACCGACTAATCAGACATGGATCTTTCCAAGTTCTGTTGCTTGAACGGATGTTTTCCTACGAAGGCTAGTAAAACATGCCCTTCAAAGCATCAGAACATGTGATCACATTCCAATATTTTTGTATCTATCTTGTAAAGATAGTAATATATCATATGTTGAACACTATGTTGGAAAGATTTTAATTCAGATTTTCTAACTTTTATTCAGTTTGTTTTCTAAACTTTGATTAAGAACTTTGATTTTTGTACACCCATAAATTATACGCAGCACAGGTTACCCTTGAATAATGAACTGACCGACTAATCAGACATGGATCTTTCCTAGTTCTGTTGCTTGAATGGATGTTTTCCTACGTAGGCTAGTAAAACATGCCCTTCAAAGCATCAGAACATGTGATCACATTCCAATTTTTTTGTATCTATCTTGTAAAGATAGTAATAAACTTTGATTTTTGTACACCCATAAATTATACGCAGCACAGGTTACCCTTAAATAATGAACTGACCGACTAATCAGACATGGATCTTTCCTAGTTCTGTTGCTTGAATGGATGTTTTCCTACGTAGGCTAGTAAAACATGCCCTTCAAAGCATCAGAACATGTGACCACATTCCAATTTTTTTGTATCTATCTTGTAAAGATAATAATATATCATATGTTGAACACAATGTTGGAAAGATTTTAATTCACATTTTTTCAACTTTCACTCAATTTGTTTTCTAAACTTTGATTAAGAACTTTGATTTTTGTACACCCATAAATTATACGCAGCACAGGTTACCCTTGAATAATGAACTGACCGACTAATCAGACATGGATCTTTCCTAGTTCTGTTGCTTGAATGGATGTTTTCCTACGTAGGCTAGTAAAACATGCCCTTCAAAGCATCAGAACATGTGATCACATTCCAATTTTTTTGTATCTATCTTGTAAAGATAGTAATAAACTTTGATTTTTGTACACCCATAAATTATACGCAGCACAGGTTACCCTTAAATAATGAACTGACCGTCTAATCAGACATGGATCTTCCCAAGTTCTGTTGCTTGAATGGATGTTTTCCTACGTAGGCTAGTAAAACATGCCCTTCAAAGCATCAGAACATGTGATCACATTCCAATTTTTTTGTATCTATCTTGTAAAGATAGTAATATATCATATGTTGAACACTATGTTGGAAAGATTTTAATTCAGATTTTCTAACTTTTATTCAGTTTGTTTTTTAAACTTTGATTAAGAACTTTGATTTTTGTACAATCATAAATTATACGCAGCACAGGTTACCCTTAAATAATGAACTGACCGACTAATCAGACATGGATCTTTCCTAGTTCTGTTGCTTGAACGGATGTTTTCCTACGAAGGCTAGTAAAACATGCCCTTCAAAGCATCAGAACATGTGATCACATTCCAATTTTTTTGTATCTATCTTGTAAAGATAGTAATATATCATATGTTGAACACTATGTTGGAAAGATTTTAATTCAGATTTTCTAACTTTTATTCAGTTTGTTTTTTAAACTTTGATTAAGAACTTTGATTTTTGTACAATCATAAATTATACGCAGCACAGGTTACCCTTAAATAATGAACTGACCGACTAATCAGACATGGATCTTTCCTAGTTCTGTTGCTTGAATGGATGTTTTCCTACGTAGGCTAGTAAAACATGCCCTTCAAAGCATCAGAACATGTGATCACATTCCAATTTTTTTGAAATCTATCTTGTAAAGATAGTAATATATCATATGTTGAACACTATGTTGGAAAGATTTTAATTCAGATTTTTTCAACTTTCACTCAGTTTGTTTTCTAAACTTTGATTAAGAACCTTGTTGTTTGTACACCCATAAAATATACGCAGCACAGGTTACCCTTAAATAATGAACTGACCGTCTAATCAGACATGGATCTTCCCAAGTTCTGTTGCTTGAATGGATGTTTTCCTACGTAGGCTAGTAAAACATGCCCTTCAAAGCATCAGAACATGTGATCACATTCCAATTTTTTTGTATCTATCTTGTAAAGATAGTAATATATCATATGTTGAACACTATGTTGGAAAGATTTTAATTCAGATTTTCTAACTTTTATTCAGTTTGTTTTTTAAACTTTGATTAAGAACTTTGATTTTTGTACAATCATAAATTATACGCAGCACAGGTTACCCTTAAATAATGAACTGACCGACTAATCAGACATGGATCTTTCCTAGTTCTGTTGCTTGAATGGATGTTTTCCTACGTAGGCTAGTAAAACATGCCCTTCAAAGCATCAGAACATGTGATCACATTCCAATTTTTTTGTATCTATCTTGTAAAGATAATAATATATCATATGTTGAACACTATGTTGGAAAGATTTTAATTCACATTTTTTCAACTTTCACTCAATTTGTTTTCTAAACTTTGATTAAGAACTTTGATTTTTGTACACCCATAAATTATACGCAGCACAGGTTACCCTTGAATAATGAACTGACCGACTAATCAGACATGGATCTTTCCTAGTTCTGTTGCTTGAATGGATGTTTTCCTACGTAGGCTAGTAAAACATGCCCTTCAAAGCATCAGAACATGTGATCACATTCCAATTTTTTTGTATCTATCTTGTAAAGATAGTAATAAACTTTGATTTTTGTACACCCATAAATTATACGCAGCACAGGTTACCCTTAAATAATGAACTGACCGACTAATCAGACATGGATCTTTCCTAGTTCTGTTGCTTGAATGGATGTTTTCCTACGTAGGCTAGTAAAACATGCCCTTCAAAGCATCAGAACATGTGACCACATTCCAATTTTTTTGTATCTATCTTGTAAAGATAATAATATATCATATGTTGAACACAATGTTGGAAAGATTTTAATTCACATTTTTTCAACTTTCACTCAATTTGTTTTCTAAACTTTGATTAAGAACTTTGATTTTTGTACACCCATAAATTATACGCAGCACAGGTTACCCTTGAATAATGAACTGACCGACTAATCAGACATGGATCTTTCCTAGTTCTGTTGCTTGAATGGATGTTTTCCTACGTAGGCTAGTAAAACATGCCCTTCAAAGCATCAGAACATGTGATCACATTCCAATTTTTTTGAAATCTATCTTGTAAAGATAGTAATAAACTTTGATTTTTGTACACCCATAAATTATACGCAGCACAGGTTACCCTTAAATAATGAACTGACCGACTAATCAGACATGGATCTTTCCTAGTTCTGTTGCTTGAATGGATGTTTTCCTACGTAGGCTAGTAAAACATGCCCTTCAAAGCATCAGAACATGTGATCACATTCCAATTTTTTTGTATCTTTCTTGTAAAGATAGTAATATATCATATGTTGAACACTATGTTGGAAAGATTTTAATTCAGATTTTCGAACTTTTATTCAGTTTGTTTTTTAAACTTTGATTAAGAACTTTGATTTTTGTACACCCATAAATTATACGCAGCACAGGTTACCCTTAATTAATGAACTGACCGACTAATCAGACATGGATCTTTCCAAGTTCTGTTGCTTGAACGGATGTTTTCCTACGAAGGCTAGTAAAACATGCCCTTCAAAGCATCAGAACATGTGATCACATTCCAATATTTTTGTATCTATCTTGTAAAGATAGTAATATATCATATGTTGAACACTATGTTGGAAAGATTTTAATTCAGATTTTCTAACTTTTATTCAGTTTGTTTTTTAAACTTTGATTAAGAACTTTGATTTTTGTACACCCATAAATTATACGCAGCACAGGTTACACTTAAATAATGAACTGACCGACTAATCAGACATGGATCTTTCCTAGTTCTGTTGCTTGAATGGATGTTTTCCTACGTAGGCTAGTAAAACATGCCCTTCAAAGCATCAGAACATGTGATCACATTCCAATTTTTTTGTATCTATCTTGTGAAGATAGTAATATATCATATGTTGAACACTATGTTGGAAAGATTTTAATTCAGATTTTCGAACTTTTATTCAGTTTGTTTTTTAAACTTTGATTAAGAACTTTGATTTTTGTACACCCATAAATTATACGCAGCACAGGTTACCCTTAATTAATGAACTGACCGACTAATCAGACATGGATCTTTCCAAGTTCTGTTGCTTGAACGGATGTTTTCCTACGAAGGCTAGTAAAACATGCCCTTCAAAGCATCAGAACATGTGATCACATTCCAATATTTTTGTATCTATCTTGTAAAGATAGTAATATATCATATGTTGAACACTATGTTGGAAAGATTTTAATTCAGATTTTCTAACTTTTATTCAGTTTGTTTTCTAAACTTTGATTAAGAACTTTGATTTTTGTACACCCATAAATTATACGCAGCACAGGTTACCCTTGAATAATGAACTGACCGACTAATCAGACATGGATCTTTCCTAGTTCTGTTGCTTGAATGGATGTTTTCCTACGTAGGCTAGTAAAACATGCCCTTCAAAGCATCAGAACATGTGATCACATTCCAATTTTTTTGAAATCTATCTTGTAAAGATAGTAATAAACTTTGATTTTTGTACACCCATAAATTATACGCAGCACAGGTTACCCTTAAATAATGAACTGACCGACTAATCAGACATGGATCTTTCCTAGTTCTGTTGCTTGAATGGATGTTTTCCTACGTAGGCTAGTAAAACATGCCCTTCAAAGCATCAGAACATGTGATCACATTCCAATTTTTTTGTATCTATCTTGTAAAGATAATAATATATCATATGTTGAACACTATGTTGGAAAGATTTTAATTCACATTTTTTCAACTTTCACTCAATTTGTTTTCTAAACTTTGATTAAGAACTTTGATTTTTGTACACCCATAAATTATACGCAGCACAGGTTACTCTTGAATAATGAACTGACCGACTAATCAGACATGGATCTTTCCTAGTTCTGTTGCTTGAATGGATGTTTTCCTACGTAGGCTAGTAAAACATGCCCTTCAAAGCATCAGAACATGTGATCACATTCCAATTTTTTTGTATCTATCTTGTAAAGATAGTAATAAACTTTGATTTTTGTACACCCATAAATTATACGCAGCACAGGTTACCCTTAAATAATGAACTGACCGACTAATCAGACATGGATCTTTCCTAGTTCTGTTGCTTGAATGGATGTTTTCCTACGTAGGCTAGTAAAACATGCCCTTCAAAGCATCAGAACATGTGACCACATTCCAATTTTTTTGTATCTATCTTGTAAAGATAATAATATATCATATGTTGAACACAATGTTGGAAAGATTTTAATTCACATTTTTTCAACTTTCACTCAATTTGTTTTCTAAACTTTGATTAAGAACTTTGATTTTTGTACACCCATAAATTATACGCAGCACAGGTTACCCTTGAATAATGAACTGACCGACTAATCAGACATGGATCTTTCCTAGTTCTGTTGCTTGAATGGATGTTTTCCTACGTAGGCTAGTAAAACATGCCCTTCAAAGCATCAGAACATGTGATCACATTCCAATTTTTTTGTATCTATCTTGTAAAGATAGTAATAAACTTTGATTTTTGTACACCCATAAATTATACGCAGCACAGGTTACCCTTAAATAATGAACTGACCGTCTAATCAGACATGGATCTTCCCAAGTTCTGTTGCTTGAATGGATGTTTTCCTACGTAGGCTAGTAAAACATGCCCTTCAAAGCATCAGAACATGTGATCACATTCCAATTTTTTTGTATCTATCTTGTAAAGATAGTAATATATCATATGTTGAACACTATGTTGGAAAGATTTTAATTCAGATTTTCTAACTTTTATTCAGTTTGTTTTTTAAACTTTGATTAAGAACTTTGATTTTTGTACAATCATAAATTATACGCAGCACAGGTTACCCTTAATTAATGAACTGACCGACTAATCAGACATGGATCTTTCCAAGTTCTGTTGCTTGAACGGATGTTTTCCTACGAAGGCTAGTAAAACATGCCCTTCAAAGCATCAGAACATGTGATCACATTCCAATATTTTTGTATCTATCTTGTAAAGATAGTAATATATCATATGTTGAACACTATGTTGGAAAGATTTTAATTCAGATTTTCTAACTTTTATTCAGTTTGTTTTCTAAACTTTGATTAAGAACTTTGATTTTTGTACACCCATAAATTATACGCAGCACAGGTTACCCTTGAATAATGAACTGACCGACTAATCAGACATGGATCTTTCCTAGTTCTGTTGCTTGAATGGATGTTTTCCTACGTAGGCTAGTAAAACATGCCCTTCAAAGCATCAGAACATGTGATCACATTCCAATTTTTTTGAAATCTATCTTGTAAAGATAGTAATAAACTTTGATTTTTGTACACCCATAAATTATACGCAGCACAGGTTACCCTTAAATAATGAACTGACCGACTAATCAGACATGGATCTTTCCTAGTTCTGTTGCTTGAATGGATGTTTTCCTACGTAGGCTAGTAAAACATGCCCTTCAAAGCATCAGAACATGTGATCACATTCCAATTTTTTTGTATCTATCTTGTAAAGATAATAATATATCATATGTTGAACACTATGTTGGAAAGATTTTAATTCACATTTTTTCAACTTTCACTCAATTTGTTTTCTAAACTTTGATTAAGAACTTTGATTTTTGTACACCCATAAATTATACGCAGCACAGGTTACTCTTGAATAATGAACTGACCGACTAATCAGACATGGATCTTTCCTAGTTCTGTTGCTTGAATGGATGTTTTCCTACGTAGGCTAGTAAAACATGCCCTTCAAAGCATCAGAACATGTGATCACATTCCAATTTTTTTGTATCTATCTTGTAAAGATAGTAATAAACTTTGATTTTTGTACACCCATAAATTATACGCAGCACAGGTTACCCTTAAATAATGAACTGACCGACTAATCAGACATGGATCTTTCCTAGTTCTGTTGCTTGAATGGATGTTTTCCTACGTAGGCTAGTAAAACATGCCCTTCAAAGCATCAGAACATGTGACCACATTCCAATTTTTTTGTATCTATCTTGTAAAGATAATAATATATCATATGTTGAACACAATGTTGGAAAGATTTTAATTCACATTTTTTCAACTTTCACTCAATTTGTTTTCTAAACTTTGATTAAGAACTTTGATTTTTGTACACCCATAAATTATACGCAGCACAGGTTACCCTTGAATAATGAACTGACCGACTAATCAGACATGGATCTTTCCTAGTTCTGTTGCTTGAATGGATGTTTTCCTACGTAGGCTAGTAAAACATGCCCTTCAAAGCATCAGAACATGTGATCACATTCCAATTTTTTTGTATCTATCTTGTAAAGATAGTAATAAACTTTGATTTTTGTACACCCATAAATTATACGCAGCACAGGTTACCCTTAAATAATGAACTGACCGTCTAATCAGACATGGATCTTCCCAAGTTCTGTTGCTTGAATGGATGTTTTCCTACGTAGGCTAGTAAAACATGCCCTTCAAAGCATCAGAACATGTGATCACATTCCAATTTTTTTGTATCTATCTTGTAAAGATAGTAATATATCATATGTTGAACACTATGTTGGAAAGATTTTAATTCAGATTTTCTAACTTTTATTCAGTTTGTTTTTTAAACTTTGATTAAGAACTTTGATTTTTGTACAATCATAAATTATACGCAGCACAGGTTACCCTTAAATAATGAACTGACCGACTAATCAGACATGGATCTTTCCTAGTTCTGTTGCTTGAACGGATGTTTTCCTACGAAGGCTAGTAAAACATGCCCTTCAAAGCATCAGAACATGTGATCACATTCCAATTTTTTTGTATCTATCTTGTAAAGATAGTAATATATCATATGTTGAACACTATGTTGGAAAGATTTTAATTCAGATTTTCTAACTTTTATTCAGTTTGTTTTTTAAACTTTGATTAAGAACTTTGATTTTTGTACAATCATAAATTATACGCAGCACAGGTTACCCTTAAATAATGAACTGACCGACTAATCAGACATGGATCTTTCCTAGTTCTGTTGCTTGAATGGATGTTTTCCTACGTAGGCTAGTAAAACATGCCCTTCAAAGCATCAGAACATGTGATCACATTCCAATTTTTTTGTATCTATCTTGTAAAGATAATAATATATCATATGTTGAACACTATGTTGGAAAGATTTTAATTCACATTTTTTCAACTTTCACTCAATTTGTTTTCTAAACTTTGATTAAGAACTTTGATTTTTGTACACCCATAAATTATACGCAGCACAGGTTACTCTTGAATAATGAACTGACCGACTAATCAGACATGGATCTTTCCTAGTTCTGTTGCTTGAATGGATGTTTTCCTACGTAGGCTAGTAAAACATGCCCTTCAAAGCATCAGAACATGTGATCACATTCCAATTTTTTTGTATCTATCTTGTAAAGATAGTAATAAACTTTGATTTTTGTACACCCATAAATTATACGCAGCACAGGTTACCCTTAAATAATGAACTGACCGACTAATCAGACATGGATCTTTCCTAGTTCTGTTGCTTGAATGGATGTTTTCCTACGTAGGCTAGTAAAACATGCCCTTCAAAGCATCAGAACATGTGACCACATTCCAATTTTTTTGTATCTATCTTGTAAAGATAATAATATATCATATGTTGAACACAATGTTGGAAAGATTTTAATTCACATTTTTTCAACTTTCACTCAATTTGTTTTCTAAACTTTGATTAAGAACTTTGATTTTTGTACACCCATAAATTATACGCAGCACAGGTTACCCTTGAATAATGAACTGACCGACTAATCAGACATGGATCTTTCCTAGTTCTGTTGCTTGAATGGATGTTTTCCTACGTAGGCTAGTAAAACATGCCCTTCAAAGCATCAGAACATGTGATCACATTCCAATTTTTTTGTATCTATCTTGTAAAGATAGTAATAAACTTTGATTTTTGTACACCCATAAATTATACGCAGCACAGGTTACCCTTAAATAATGAACTGACCGTCTAATCAGACATGGATCTTCCCAAGTTCTGTTGCTTGAATGGATGTTTTCCTACGTAGGCTAGTAAAACATGCCCTTCAAAGCATCAGAACATGTGATCACATTCCAATTTTTTTGTATCTATCTTGTAAAGATAGTAATATATCATATGTTGAACACTATGTTGGAAAGATTTTAATTCAGATTTTCTAACTTTTATTCAGTTTGTTTTTTAAACTTTGATTAAGAACTTTGATTTTTGTACAATCATAAATTATACGCAGCACAGGTTACCCTTAATTAATGAACTGACCGACTAATCAGACATGGATCTTTCCAAGTTCTGTTGCTTGAACGGATGTTTTCCTACGAAGGCTAGTAAAACATGCCCTTCAAAGCATCAGAACATGTGATCACATTCCAATATTTTTGTATCTATCTTGTAAAGATAGTAATATATCATATGTTGAACACTATGTTGGAAAGATTTTAATTCAGATTTTCTAACTTTTATTCAGTTTGTTTTCTAAACTTTGATTAAGAACTTTGATTTTTGTACACCCATAAATTATACGCAGCACAGGTTACCCTTGAATAATGAACTGACCGACTAATCAGACATGGATCTTTCCTAGTTCTGTTGCTTGAATGGATGTTTTCCTACGTAGGCTAGTAAAACATGCCCTTCAAAGCATCAGAACATGTGATCACATTCCAATTTTTTTGAAATCTATCTTGTAAAGATAGTAATAAACTTTGATTTTTGTACACCCATAAATTATACGCAGCACAGGTTACCCTTAAATAATGAACTGACCGACTAATCAGACATGGATCTTTCCTAGTTCTGTTGCTTGAATGGATGTTTTCCTACGTAGGCTAGTAAAACATGCCCTTCAAAGCATCAGAACATGTGATCACATTCCAATTTTTTTGTATCTATCTTGTAAAGATAATAATATATCATATGTTGAACACTATGTTGGAAAGATTTTAATTCACATTTTTTCAACTTTCACTCAATTTGTTTTCTAAACTTTGATTAAGAACTTTGATTTTTGTACACCCATAAATTATACGCAGCACAGGTTACTCTTGAATAATGAACTGACCGACTAATCAGACATGGATCTTTCCTAGTTCTGTTGCTTGAATGGATGTTTTCCTACGTAGGCTAGTAAAACATGCCCTTCAAAGCATCAGAACATGTGATCACATTCCAATTTTTTTGTATCTATCTTGTAAAGATAGTAATAAACTTTGATTTTTGTACACCCATAAATTATACGCAGCACAGGTTACCCTTAAATAATGAACTGACCGACTAATCAGACATGGATCTTTCCTAGTTCTGTTGCTTGAATGGATGTTTTCCTACGTAGGCTAGTAAAACATGCCCTTCAAAGCATCAGAACATGTGACCACATTCCAATTTTTTTGTATCTATCTTGTAAAGATAATAATATATCATATGTTGAACACAATGTTGGAAAGATTTTAATTCACATTTTTTCAACTTTCACTCAATTTGTTTTCTAAACTTTGATTAAGAACTTTGATTTTTGTACACCCATAAATTATACGCAGCACAGGTTACCCTTGAATAATGAACTGACCGACTAATCAGACATGGATCTTTCCTAGTTCTGTTGCTTGAATGGATGTTTTCCTACGTAGGCTAGTAAAACATGCCCTTCAAAGCATCAGAACATGTGATCACATTCCAATTTTTTTGTATCTATCTTGTAAAGATAGTAATAAACTTTGATTTTTGTACACCCATAAATTATACGCAGCACAGGTTACCCTTAAATAATGAACTGACCGTCTAATCAGACATGGATCTTCCCAAGTTCTGTTGCTTGAATGGATGTTTTCCTACGTAGGCTAGTAAAACATGCCCTTCAAAGCATCAGAACATGTGATCACATTCCAATTTTTTTGTATCTATCTTGTAAAGATAGTAATATATCATATGTTGAACACTATGTTGGAAAGATTTTAATTCAGATTTTCTAACTTTTATTCAGTTTGTTTTTTAAACTTTGATTAAGAACTTTGATTTTTGTACAATCATAAATTATACGCAGCACAGGTTACCCTTAAATAATGAACTGACCGACTAATCAGACATGGATCTTTCCTAGTTCTGTTGCTTGAACGGATGTTTTCCTACGAAGGCTAGTAAAACATGCCCTTCAAAGCATCAGAACATGTGATCACATTCCAATTTTTTTGTATCTATCTTGTAAAGATAGTAATATATCATATGTTGAACACTATGTTGGAAAGATTTTAATTCAGATTTTCTAACTTTTATTCAGTTTGTTTTTTAAACTTTGATTAAGAACTTTGATTTTTGTACAATCATAAATTATACGCAGCACAGGTTACCCTTAAATAATGAACTGACCGACTAATCAGACATGGATCTTTCCTAGTTCTGTTGCTTGAATGGATGTTTTCCTACGTAGGCTAGTAAAACATGCCCTTCAAAGCATCAGAACATGTGATCACATTCCAATTTTTTTGAAATCTATCTTGTAAAGATAGTAATATATCATATGTTGAACACTATGTTGGAAAGATTTTAATTCAGATTTTTTCAACTTTCACTCAGTTTGTTTTCTAAACTTTGATTAAGAACCTTGTTGTTTGTACACCCATAAAATATACGCAGCACAGGTTACCCTTAAATAATGAACTGACCGTCTAATCAGACATGGATCTTCCCAAGTTCTGTTGCTTGAATGGATGTTTTCCTACGTAGGCTAGTAAAACATGCCCTTCAAAGCATCAGAACATGTGATCACATTCCAATTTTTTTGTATCTATCTTGTAAAGATAGTAATATATCATATGTTGAACACTATGTTGGAAAGATTTTAATTCAGATTTTCTAACTTTTATTCAGTTTGTTTTTTAAACTTTGATTAAGAACTTTGATTTTTGTACAATCATAAATTATACGCAGCACAGGTTACCCTTAAATAATGAACTGACCGACTAATCAGACATGGATCTTTCCTAGTTCTGTTGCTTGAATGGATGTTTTCCTACGTAGGCTAGTAAAACATGCCCTTCAAAGCATCAGAACATGTGATCACATTCCAATTTTTTTGTATCTATCTTGTAAAGATAATAATATATCATATGTTGAACACTATGTTGGAAAGATTTTAATTCACATTTTTTCAACTTTCACTCAATTTGTTTTCTAAACTTTGATTAAGAACTTTGATTTTTGTACACCCATAAATTATACGCAGCACAGGTTACCCTTGAATAATGAACTGACCGACTAATCAGACATGGATCTTTCCTAGTTCTGTTGCTTGAATGGATGTTTTCCTACGTAGGCTAGTAAAACATGCCCTTCAAAGCATCAGAACATGTGATCACATTCCAATTTTTTTGTATCTATCTTGTAAAGATAGTAATAAACTTTGATTTTTGTACACCCATAAATTATACGCAGCACAGGTTACCCTTAAATAATGAACTGACCGACTAATCAGACATGGATCTTTCCTAGTTCTGTTGCTTGAATGGATGTTTTCCTACGTAGGCTAGTAAAACATGCCCTTCAAAGCATCAGAACATGTGACCACATTCCAATTTTTTTGTATCTATCTTGTAAAGATAATAATATATCATATGTTGAACACAATGTTGGAAAGATTTTAATTCACATTTTTTCAACTTTCACTCAATTTGTTTTCTAAACTTTGATTAAGAACTTTGATTTTTGTACACCCATAAATTATACGCAGCACAGGTTACCCTTGAATAATGAACTGACCGACTAATCAGACATGGATCTTTCCTAGTTCTGTTGCTTGAATGGATGTTTTCCTACGTAGGCTAGTAAAACATGCCCTTCAAAGCATCAGAACATGTGATCACATTCCAATTTTTTTGAAATCTATCTTGTAAAGATAGTAATAAACTTTGATTTTTGTACACCCATAAATTATACGCAGCACAGGTTACCCTTAAATAATGAACTGACCGACTAATCAGACATGGATCTTTCCTAGTTCTGTTGCTTGAATGGATGTTTTCCTACGTAGGCTAGTAAAACATGCCCTTCAAAGCATCAGAACATGTGATCACATTCCAATTTTTTTGTATCTTTCTTGTAAAGATAGTAATATATCATATGTTGAACACTATGTTGGAAAGATTTTAATTCAGATTTTCGAACTTTTATTCAGTTTGTTTTTTAAACTTTGATTAAGAACTTTGATTTTTGTACACCCATAAATTATACGCAGCACAGGTTACCCTTAATTAATGAACTGACCGACTAATCAGACATGGATCTTTCCAAGTTCTGTTGCTTGAACGGATGTTTTCCTACGAAGGCTAGTAAAACATGCCCTTCAAAGCATCAGAACATGTGATCACATTCCAATATTTTTGTATCTATCTTGTAAAGATAGTAATATATCATATGTTGAACACTATGTTGGAAAGATTTTAATTCAGATTTTCTAACTTTTATTCAGTTTGTTTTTTAAACTTTGATTAAGAACTTTGATTTTTGTACACCCATAAATTATACGCAGCACAGGTTACACTTAAATAATGAACTGACCGACTAATCAGACATGGATCTTTCCTAGTTCTGTTGCTTGAATGGATGTTTTCCTACGTAGGCTAGTAAAACATGCCCTTCAAAGCATCAGAACATGTGATCACATTCCAATTTTTTTGTATCTATCTTGTGAAGATAGTAATATATCATATGTTGAACACTATGTTGGAAAGATTTTAATTCAGATTTACGAACTTTTATTCAGTTTGTTTTTTAAACTTTGATTAAGAACTTTGATTTTTGTACACCCATAAATTATACGCAGCACAGGTTACCCTTAATTAATGAACTGACCGACTAATCAGACATGGATCTTTCCAAGTTCTGTTGCTTGAACGGATGTTTTCCTACGTAGGCTAGTAAAACATGCCCTTCAAAGCATCAGAACATGTGATCACATTCCAATTTTTTTGTATCTATCTTGTAAAGATAGTAATATATCATATGTTGAACACTATGTTGGAAAGATTTTAATTCAGATTTTCTAACTTTTATTCAGTTTGTTTTCTAAACTTTGATTAAGAACTTTGATTTTTGTACACCCATAAATTATACGCAGCACAGGTTACCCTTGAATAATGAACTGACCGACTAATCAGACATGGATCTTTCCTAGTTCTGTTGCTTGAATGGATGTTTTCCTACGTAGGCTAGTAAAACATGCCCTTCAAAGCATCAGAACATGTGATCACATTCCAATTTTTTTGAAATCTATCTTGTAAAGATAGTAATAAACTTTGATTTTTGTACACCCATAAATTATACGCAGCACAGGTTACCCTTAAATAATGAACTGACCGACTAATCAGACATGGATCTTTCCTAGTTCTGTTGCTTGAATGGATGTTTTCCTACGTAGGCTAGTAAAACATGCCCTTCAAAGCATCAGAACATGTGATCACATTCCAATTTTTTTGTATCTATCTTGTAAAGATAATAATATATCATATGTTGAACACTATGTTGGAAAGATTTTAATTCACATTTTTTCAACTTTCACTCAATTTGTTTTCTAAACTTTGATTAAGAACTTTGATTTTTGTACACCCATAAATTATACGCAGCACAGGTTACTCTTGAATAATGAACTGACCGACTAATCAGACATGGATCTTTCCTAGTTCTGTTGCTTGAATGGATGTTTTCCTACGTAGGCTAGTAAAACATGCCCTTCAAAGCATCAGAACATGTGATCACATTCCAATTTTTTTGTATCTATCTTGTAAAGATAGTAATAAACTTTGATTTTTGTACACCCATAAATTATACGCAGCACAGGTTACCCTTAAATAATGAACTGACCGACTAATCAGACATGGATCTTTCCTAGTTCTGTTGCTTGAATGGATGTTTTCCTACGTAGGCTAGTAAAACATGCCCTTCAAAGCATCAGAACATGTGACCACATTCCAATTTTTTTGTATCTATCTTGTAAAGATAATAATATATCATATGTTGAACACAATGTTGGAAAGATTTTAATTCACATTTTTTCAACTTTCACTCAATTTGTTTTCTAAACTTTGATTAAGAACTTTGATTTTTGTACACCCATAAATTATACGCAGCACAGGTTACCCTTGAATAATGAACTGACCGACTAATCAGACATGGATCTTTCCTAGTTCTGTTGCTTGAATGGATGTTTTCCTACGTAGGCTAGTAAAACATGCCCTTCAAAGCATCAGAACATGTGATCACATTCCAATTTTTTTGAAATCTATCTTGTAAAGATAGTAATAAACTTTGATTTTTGTACACCCATAAATTATACGCAGCACAGGTTACCCTTAAATAATGAACTGACCGACTAATCAGACATGGATCTTTCCTAGTTCTGTTGCTTGAATGGATGTTTTCCTACGTAGGCTAGTAAAACATGCCCTTCAAAGCATCAGAACATGTGATCACATTCCAATTTTTTTGTATCTTTCTTGTAAAGATAGTAATATATCATATGTTGAACACTATGTTGGAAAGATTTTAATTCAGATTTTCGAACTTTTATTCAGTTTGTTTTTTAAACTTTGATTAAGAACTTTGATTTTTGTACACCCATAAATTATACGCAGCACAGGTTACCCTTAATTAATGAACTGACCGACTAATCAGACATGGATCTTTCCAAGTTCTGTTGCTTGAACGGATGTTTTCCTACGAAGGCTAGTAAAACATGCCCTTCAAAGCATCAGAACATGTGATCACATTCCAATATTTTTGTATCTATCTTGTAAAGATAGTAATATATCATATGTTGAACACTATGTTGGAAAGATTTTAATTCAGATTTTCTAACTTTTATTCAGTTTGTTTTTTAAACTTTGATTAAGAACTTTGATTTTTGTACACCCATAAATTATACGCAGCACAGGTTACACTTAAATAATGAACTGACCGACTAATCAGACATGGATCTTTCCTAGTTCTGTTGCTTGAATGGATGTTTTCCTACGTAGGCTAGTAAAACATGCCCTTCAAAGCATCAGAACATGTGATCACATTCCAATTTTTTTGTATCTATCTTGTTAAGATAGTAATATATCATATGTTGAACACTATGTTGGAAAGATTTTAATTCAGATTTACGAACTTTTATTCAGTTTGTTTTTTAAACTTTGATTAAGAACTTTGATTTTTGTACACCCATAAATTATACGCAGCACAGGTTACCCTTAATTAATGAACTGACCGACTAATCAGACATGGATCTTTCCAAGTTCTGTTGCTTGAACGGATGTTTTCCTACGTAGGCTAGTAAAACATGCCCTTCAAAGCATCAGAACATGTGATCACATTCCAATTTTTTTGTATCTATCTTGTAAAGATAGTAATATATCATATGTTGAACACTATGTTGGAAAGATTTTAATTCAGATTTTCGAACTTTTATTCAGTTTGTTTTTTAAACTTTGATTAAGAACTTTGATTTTTGTACACCCATAAATTATACGCAGCACAGGTTACCCTTAATTAATGAACTGACCGACTAATCAGACATGGATCTTTCCAAGTTCTGTTGCTTGAACGGATGTTTTCCTACGAAGGCTAGTAAAACATGCCCTTCAAAGCATCAGAACATGTGATCACATTCCAATATTTTTGTATCTATCTTGTAAAGATAGTAATATATCATATGTTGAACACTATGTTGGAAAGATTTTAATTCAGATTTTCTAACTTTTATTCAGTTTGTTTTTTAAACTTTGATTAAGAACTTTGATTTTTGTACACCCATAAATTATACGCAGCACAGGTTACACTTAAATAATGAACTGACCGACTAATCAGACATGGATCTTTCCTAGTTCTGTTGCTTGAATGGATGTTTTCCTACGTAGGCTAGTAAAACATGCCCTTCAAAGCATCAGAACATGTGATCACATTCCAATTTTTTTGTATCTATCTTGTAAAGATAGTAATATATCATATGTTGAACACTATGTTGGAAAGATTTTAATTCAGATTTACGAACTTTTATTCAGTTTGTTTTTTAAACTTTGATTAAGAACTTTGATTTTTGTACACCCATAAATTATACGCAGCACAGGTTACCCTTAATTAATGAACTGACCGACTAATCAGACATGGATCTTTCCAAGTTCTGTTGCTTGAACGGATGTTTTCCTACGTAGGCTAGTAAAACATGCCCTTCAAAGCATCAGAACATGTGATCACATTCCAATTTTTTTGTATCTATCTTGTAAAGATAGTAATATATCATATGTTGAACACTATGTTGGAAAGATTTTAATTCAGATTTTCTAACTTTTATTCAGTTTGTTTTTTAAACTTTGATGAAGAACTTTGATTTTTGTACACCCATAAATTATACGCAGCACAGGTTACCCTTAATTAATGAACTGACCGACTAATCAGACATGGATCTTTCCAAGTTCTGTTGCTTGAACGGATGTTTTCCTACGAAGGCTAGTAAAACATGCCCTTCAAAGCATCAGAACATGTGATCACATTCCAATTTTTTTGTATCTATCTTGTAAAGATAGTAATATATCATATGTTGAACACTATGTTGGAAAGATTTTAATTCAGATTTACGAACTTTTATTCAGTTTGTTTTTTAAACTTTGATTAAGAACTTTGATTTTTGTACACCCATAAATTATACGCAGCACAGGTTACCCTTAATTAATGAACTGACCGACTAATCAGACATGGATCTTTCCAAGTTCTGTTGCTTGAACGGATGTTTTCCTACGTAGGCTAGTAAAACATGCCCTTCAAAGCATCAGAACATGTGATCACATTCCAATTTTTTTGTATCTATCTTGTAAAGATAGTAATATATCATATGTTGAACACTATGTTGGAAAGATTTTAATTCAGATTTTCTAACTTTTATTCAGTTTGTTTTTTAAACTTTGATTAAGAACTTTGATTTTTGTACACCCATAAATTATACGCAGCACAGGTTACCCTTAAATAATGAACTGACCGACTAATCAGACATGGATCTTTCCTAGTTCTGTTGCTTGAATGGATGTTTTCCTACGTAGGCTAGTAAAACATGCCCTTCAAAGCATCAGAACATGTGATCACATTCCAATTTTTTTGTATCTATCTTGTAAAGATAGTAATATATCATATGTTGAACACTATGTTGGAAAGATTTTAATTCAGATTTTCGAACTTTTATTCAGTTTGTTTTTTAAACTTTGATTAAGAACTTTGATTTTTGTACACCCATAAATTATACGCAGCACAGGTTACCCTTAATTAATGAACTGACCGACTAATCAGACATGGATCTTTCCAAGTTCTGTTGCTTGAACGGATGTTTTCCTACGTAGGCTAGTAAAACATGCCCTTCAAAGCATCAGAACATGTGACCACATTCCAATTTTTTTGTATCTATCTTGTAAAGATAGTAATATATCATATGTTGAACACTATGTTGGAAAGATTTTAATTCAGATTTTTTCAACTTTCACTCAATTTGTTTTCTAAACTTTGATTAAGAACTTTGATTTTTGTACACCCATAAATTATACGCAGCACAGGTTACCCTTGAATAATGAACTGACCGACTAATCAGACATGGATCTTTCCAAGTTCTGTTGCTTGAACGGATGTTTTCCTACGTAGGCTAGTAAAACATGCCCTTCAAAGCATCAGAACATGTGATCACATTCCATTTTTTTTGTATCTATCTTGTAAAGATAGTAATATATCATATGTTGAACACTATGTTGGAAAGATTTTAATTCAGATTTTCTAACTTTTATTCAGTTTGTTTTTTAAACTTTGATTAAGAACTTTGATTTTTGTACACCCATAAATTATACGCAGCACAGGTTACCCTTAAATAATGAACTGACCGACTAATCAGACATGGATCTTTCCTAGTTCTGTTGCTTGAATGGATGTTTTCCTACGTAGGCTAGTAAAACATGCCCTTCAAAGCATCAGAACATGTGATCACATTCCAATTTTTTTGAAATCTATCTTGTAAAGATAGTAATATATCATATGTTGAACACTATGTTGGAAAGATTTTAATTCAGATTTTTTCAACTTTCACTCAGTTTGTTTTCTAAACTTTGATTAAGAACTTTGATTTTTGTACACCCATAAATTATACGCAGCACAGGTTACCCTTAAATAATGAACTGACCGACTAATCAGACATGGATCTTTCCTAGTTCTGTTGCTTGAATGGATGTTTTCCTACGTAGGCTAGTAAAACATGCCCTTCAAAGCATCAGAACATGTGATCACATTCCAATTTTTTTGAAATCTATCTTGTAAAGATAGTAATATATCATATGTTGAACACTATGTTGGAAAGATTTTAATTCAGATTTTTTCAACTTTCACTCAGTTTGTTTTCTAAACTTTGATTAAGAACCTTGTTGTTTGTACACCCATAAAATATACGCAGCACAGGTTACCCTTAAATAATGAACTGACCGTCTAATCAGACATGGATCTTCCCAAGTTCTGTTGCTTGAATGGATGTTTTCCTACGTAGGCTAGTAAAACATGCCCTTCAAAGCATCAGAACATGTGATCACATTCCAATTTTTTTGTATCTATCTTGTAAAGATAGTAATATATCATATGTTGAACACTATGTTGGAAAGATTTTAATTCAGATTTTCTAACTTTTATTCAGTTTGTTTTTTAAACTTTGATTAAGAACTTTGATTTTTGTACACCCATAAATTATACGCAGCACAGGTTACCCTTAAATAATGAACTGACCGACTAATCAGACATGGATCTTTCCAAGTTCTGTTGCTTGAACGGATGTTTTCCTACGTAGGCTAGTAAAACATGCCCTTCAAAGCATCAGAACATGTGACCACATTCCAATTTTTTTGTATCTATCTTGTAAAGATAATAATATATCATATGTTGAACACTATGTTGGAAAGATTTTAATTCACATTTTTTCAACTTTCACTCAATTTGTTTTCTAAACTTTGATTAAGAACTTTGATTTTTGTACACCCATAAATTATACGCAGCACAGGTTACCCTTGAATAATGAACTGACCGACTAATCAGACATGGATCTTTCCTAGTTCTGTTGCTTGAATGGATGTTTTCCTACGTAGGCTAGTAAAACATGCCCTTCAAAGCATCAGAACATGTGATCACATTCCAATTTTTTTGTATCTATCTTGTAAAGATAGTAATAAACTTTGATTTTTGTACACCCATAAATTATACGCAGCACAGGTTATTCTTAAATAATGAACTGACCGACTAATCAGACATGGATCTTTCCTAGTTCTGTTGCTTGAATGGATGTTTTCCTACGTAGGCTAGTAAAACATGCCCTTCAAAGCATCAGAACATGTGATCACATTCCAATTTTTTTGTATCTATCTTGTAAAGATAGTAATATATCATATGTTGAACACTATGTTGGAAAGATTTTAATTCAGATTTACGAACTTTTATTCAGTTTGTTTTTTAAACTTTGATTAAGAACTTTGATTTTTGTACACCCATAAATTATACGCAGCACAGGTTACCCTTGAATAATGAACTGACCGACTAATCAGACATGGATCTTTCCAAGTTCTGTTGCTTGAACGGATGTTTTCCTACGTAGGCTAGTGAAACATGCCCTTCAAAGCATCAGAACATGTGATCACATTCCATTTTTTTTGTATCTATCTTGTAAAGATAGTAA
This sequence comes from Auanema rhodensis, assembly GCA_964057225.1. Lineage (NCBI taxonomy): Eukaryota > Metazoa > Nematoda > Chromadorea > Rhabditida > Rhabditidae > Auanema > Auanema rhodense. The sequence goes on from OZ059895.1 coordinate 3,250,057, forward strand.
TATATCATATGTTGAACACTATGTTGGAAAGATTTTAATTCAGATTTTCTAACTTTTATTCAGTTTGTTTTTTAAACTTTGATTAAGAACTTTGATTTTTGTACACCCATAAATTATACGCAGCACAGGTTACCCTTAAATAATGAACTGACCGACTAATCAGACATGGATCTTTCCTAGTTCTGTTGCTTGAATGGATGTTTTCCTACGTAGGCTAGTAAAACATGCCCTTCAAAGCATCAGAACATGTGATCACATTCCAATTTTTTTGAAATCTATCTTGTAAAGATAGTAATATATCATATGTTGAACACTATGTTGGAAAGATTTTAATTCAGATTTTTTCAACTTTCACTCAGTTTGTTTTCTAAACTTTGATTAAGAACCTTGTTGTTTGTACACCCATAAAATATACGCAGCACAGGTTACCCTTAAATAATGAACTGACCGTCTAATCAGACATGGATCTTCCCAAGTTCTGTTGCTTGAATGGATGTTTTCCTACGTAGGCTAGTAAAACATGCCCTTCAAAGCATCAGAACATGTGATCACATTCCAATTTTTTTGTATCTATCTTGTAAAGATAGTAATATATCATATGTTGAACACTATGTTGGAAAGATTTTAATTCAGATTTTCTAACTTTTATTCAGTTTGTTTTTTAAACTTTGATTAAGAACTTTGATTTTTGTACACCCATAAATTATACGCAGCACAGGTTACCCTTAAATAATGAACTGACCGACTAATCAGACATGGATCTTTCCTAGTTCTGTTGCTTGAATGGATGTTTTCCTACGTAGGCTAGTAAAACATGCCCTTCAAAGCATCAGAACATGTGATCACATTTCAATTTTTTTGAAATCTATCTTGTAAAGATAGTAATAAACTTTGATTTTTGTACACCCATAAATTATACGCAGCACAGGTTACCCTTAAATAATGAACTGACCGACTAATCAGACATGGATCTTTCCAAGTTCTGTTGCTTGAACGGATGTTTTCCTACGTAGGCTAGTAAAACATGCCCTTCAAAGCATCAGAACATGTGACCACATTCCAATTTTTTTGTATCTATCTTGTAAAGATAATAATATATCATATGTTGAACACTATGTTGGAAAGATTTTAATTCACATTTTTTCAACTTTCACTCAATTTGTTTTCTAAACTTTGATTAAGAACTTTGATTTTTGTACACCCATAAATTATACGCAGCACAGGTTACCCTTGAATAATGAACTGACCGACTAATCAGACATGGATCTTTCCTAGTTCTGTTGCTTGAATGGATGTTTTCCTACGTAGGCTAGTAAAACATGCCCTTCAAAGCATCAGAACATGTGATCACATTCCAATTTTTTTGTATCTATCTTGTAAAGATAGTAATATATCATATGTTGAACACTATGTTGGAAAGATTTTAATTCAGATTTTTTCAACTTTCACTCAGTTTGTTTTCTAAACTTTGATTAAGAACCTTGTTGTTTGTACACCCATAAAATATACGCAGCACAGGTTACCCTTAAATAATGAACTGACCGTCTAATCAGACATGGATCTTCCCAAGTTCTGTTGCTTGAATGGATGTTTTCCTACGTAGGCTAGTAAAACATGCCCTTCAAAGCATCAGAACATGTGATCACATTCCAATTTTTTTGTATCTATCTTGTAAAGATAGTAATATATCATATGTTGAACACTATGTTGGAAAGATTTTAATTCAGATTTTCTAACTTTTATTCAGTTTGTTTTTTAAACTTTGATTAAGAACTTTGATTTTTGTACACCCATAAATTATACGCAGCACAGGTTACCCTTAAATAATGAACTGACCGACTAATCAAACATGGATCTTTCCTAGTTCTGTTGCTTGAATGGATGTTTTCCTACGTAGGCTAGTAAAACATGCCCTTCAAAGCATCAGAACATGTGATCACATTCCAATTTTTTTGAAATCTATCTTGTAAAGATAGTAATAAACTTTGATTTTTGTACACCCATAAATTATACGCAGCACAGGTTACCCTTAAATAATGAACTGACCGACTAATCAGACATGGATCTTTCCAAGTTCTGTTGCTTGAACGGATGTTTTCCTACGTAGGCTAGTAAAACATGCCCTTCAAAGCATCAGAACATGTGACCACATTCCAATTTTTTTGTATCTATCTTGTAAAGATAATAATATATCATATGTTGAACACTATGTTGGAAAGATTTTAATTCACATTTTTTCAACTTTCACTCAATTTGTTTTCTAAACTTTGATTAAGAACTTTGATTTTTGTACACCCATAAATTATACGCAGCACAGGTTACCCTTGAATAATGAACTGACCGACTAATCAGACATGGATCTTTCCTAGTTCTGTTGCTTGAATGGATGTTTTCCTACGTAGGCTAGTAAAACATGCCCTTCAAAGCATCAGAACATGTGATCACATTCCAATTTTTTTGTATCTATCTTGTAAAGATAGTAATATATCATATGTTGAACACTATGTTGGAAAGATTTTAATTCACATTTTTTCAACTTTCACTCAATTTGTTTTCTAAACTTTGATTAAGAACTTTGATTTTTGTACACCCATAAATTATACGCAGCACAGGTTACCCTTGAATAATGAACTGACCGACTAATCAGACATGGATCTTTCCTAGTTCTGTTGCTTGAATGGATGTTTTCCTACGTAGGCTAGTAAAACATGCCCTTCAAAGCATCAGAACATGTGACCACATTCCAATTTTTTTGTATCTATCTTGTAAAGATAATAATATATCATATGTTGAACACTATGTTGGAAAGATTTTAATTCACATTTTTTCAACTTTCACTCAATTTGTTTTCTAAACTTTGATTAAGAACTTTGATTTTTGTACACCCATAAATTATACGCAGCACAGGTTACCCTTGAATAATGAACTGACCGACTAATCAGACATGGATCTTTCCTAGTTCTGTTGCTTGAATGGATGTTTTCCTACGTAGGCTAGTAAAACATGCCCTTCAAAGCATCAGAACATGTGATCACATTCCAATTTTTTTGTATCTATCTTGTAAAGATAGTAATATATCATATGTTGAACACTATGTTGGAAAGATTTTAATTCACATTTTTTCAACTTTCACTCAATTTGTTTTCTAAACTTTGATTAAGAACTTTGATTTTTGTACACCCATAAATTATACGCAGCACAGGTTACCCTTGAATAATGAACTGACCGACTAATCAGACATGGATCTTTCCTAGTTCTGTTGCTTGAATGGATGTTTTCCTACGTAGGCTAGTAAAACATGCCCTTCAAAGCATCAGAACATGTGATCACATTCCAATTTTTTTGAAATCTATCTTGTAAAGATAGTAATAAACTTTGATTTTTGTACACCCATAAATTATACGCAGCACAGGTTACCCTTAAATAATGAACTGACCGACTAATCAGACATGGATCTTTCCTAGTTCTGTTGCTTGAATGGATGTTTTCCTACGTAGGCTAGTAAAACATGCCCTTCAAAGCATCAGAACATGTGATCACATTCCAATTTTTTTGTATCTATCTTGTAAAGATAGTAATATATCATATGTTGAACACTATGTTGGAAAGATTTTGATTCGGATTTTCTAACTTTTATTCAGTTTGTTTTTTAAACTTTGATTAAGAACTTTGATTTTTGTACACCCATAAATTATACGCAGCACAGGTTACCCTTAATTAATGAACTGACCGACTAATCAGACATGGATCTTCCCAAGTTCTGTTGCTTGAATGGATGTTTTCCTACGTAGGCTAGTAAAACATGCCCTTCAAAGCATCAGAACATGTGATCACATTCCAATTTTTTTGTATCTATCTTGTAAAGATAGTAATATATCATATGTTGAACACTATGTTGGAAAGATTTTAATTCACATTTTTTCAACTTTCACTCAATTTGTTTTCTAAACTTTGATTAAGAACTTTGATTTTTGTACACCCATAAATTATACGCAGCACAGGTTACCCTTGAATAATGAACTGACCGACTAATCAGACATGGATCTTTCCTAGTTCTGTTGCTTGAATGGATGTTTTCCTACGTAGGCTAGTAAAACATGCCCTTCAAAGCATCAGAACATGTGATCACATTCCAATTTTTTTGTATCTATCTTGTAAAGATAGTAATATATCATATGTTGAACACTATGTTGGAAAGATTTTAATTCAGATTTTTTCAACTTTCACTCAGTTTGTTTTCTAAACTTTGATTAAGAACCTTGTTGTTTGTACACCCATAAAATATACGCAGCACAGGTTACCCTTAAATAATGAACTGACCGTCTAATCAGACATGGATCTTCCCAAGTTCTGTTGCTTGAATGGATGTTTTCCTACGTAGGCTAGTAAAACATGCCCTTCAAAGCATCAGAACATGTGATCACATTCCAATTTTTTTGTATCTATCTTGTAAAGATAGTAATATATCATATGTTGAACACTATGTTGGAAAGATTTTAATTCAGATTTTCTAACTTTTATTCAGTTTGTTTTTTTAACTTTGATTAAGAACTTTGATTTTTGTACACCCATAAATTATACGCAGCACAGGTTACCCTTAAATAATGAACTGACCGACTAATCAGACATGGATCTTTCCTAGTTCTGTTGCTTGAATGGATGTTTTCCTACGTAGGCTAGTAAAACATGCCCTTCAAAGCATCAGAACATGTGATCACATTCCAATTTTTTTGAAATCTATCTTGTAAAGATAGTAATAAACTTTGATTTTTGTACACCCATAAATTATACGCAGCACAGGTTACCCTTAAATAATGAACTGACCGACTAATCAGACATGGATCTTTCCTAGTTCTGTTGCTTGAATGGATGTTTTCCTACGTAGGCTAGTAAAACATGCCCTTCAAAGCATCAGAACATGTGATCACATTCCAATTTTTTTGAAATCTATCTTGTAAAGATAGTAATAAACTTTGATTTTTGTACACCCATAAATTATACGCAGCACAGGTTACCCTTAATTAATGAACTGACCGACTAATCAGACATGGATCTTTCCTAGTTCTGTTGCTTGAATGGATGTTTTCCTACGTAGGCTAGTAAAACATGCCCTTCAAAGCATCAGAACATGTGATCACATTCCAATTTTTTTGTATCTATCTTGTAAAGATAGTAATATATCATATGTTGAACACTATGTTGGAAAGATTTTAATTCAGATTTTCTAACTTTTATTCAGTTTGTTTTTTAAACTTTGATTAAGAACTTTGATTTTTGTACACCCATAAATTATACGCAGCACAGGTTACCCTTAAATAATGAACTGACCGACTAATCAGACATGGATCTTTCCTAGTTCTGTTGCTTGAATGGATGTTTTCCTACGTAGGCTAGTAAAACATGCCCTTCAAAGCATCAGAACATGTGATCACATTCCAATTTTTTTGAAATCTATCTTGTAAAGATAGTAAAAAACTTTGATTTTTGTACACCCATAAATTATACGCAGCACAGGTTACCCTTAAATAATGAACTGACCGACTAATCAGACATGGATCTTTCCTAGTTCTGTTGCTTGAACGGATGTTTTCCTACGTAGGCTAGTAAAACATGCCCTTCAAAGCATCAGAACATGTGATCACATTTCAATTTTTTTGTATCTATCTTGTAAAGATAGTAATATATCATATGTTGAACACTATGTTGGAAAGATTTTAATTCAGATTTTTTCAACTTTCACTCAGTTTGTTTTCTAAACTTTGATTAAGAACCTTGTTGTTTGTACACCCATAAAATATACGCAGCACAGGTTACCCTTAAATAATGAACTGACCGTCTAATCAGACATGGATCTTCCCAAGTTCTGTTGCTTGAATGGATGTTTTCCTACGTAGGCTAGTAAAACATGCCCTTCAAAGCATCAGAACATGTGATCACATTCCAATTTTTTTGTATCTATCTTGTAAAGATAGTAATATATCATATGTTGAACACTATGTTGGAAAGATTTTAATTCAGATTTTTTCAACTTTCACTCAGTTTGTTTTCTAAACTTTGATTAAGAACCTTGTTGTTTGTACACCCATAAAATATACGCAGCACAGGTTACCCTTAAATAATGAACTGACCGACTAATCAGACATGGATCTTTCCTAGTTCTGTTGCTTGAACGGATGTTTTCCTACGTAGGCTAGTAAAACATGCCCTTCAAAGCATCAGAACATGTGATCACATTCCAATTTTTTTGTATCTATCTTGTAAAGATAGTAATATATCATATGTTGAACACTATGTTGGAAAGATTTTAATTCAGATTTTCTAACTTTTATTCAGTTTGTTTTTTAAACTTTGATTAAGAACTTTGATTTTTGTACACCCATAAATTATACGCAGCACAGGTTACCCTTAAATAATGAACTGACCGACTAATCAGACATGGATCTTTCCTAGTTCTGTTGCTTGAATGGATGTTTTCCTACGTAGGCTAGTAAAACATGCCCTTCAAAGCATCAGAACATGTGATCACATTCCAATTTTTTTGAAATCTATCTTGTAAAGATAGTAAAAAACTTTGATTTTTGTACACCCATAAATTATACGCAGCACAGGTTACCCTTAAATAATGAACTGACCGACTAATCAGACATGGATCTTTCCTAGTTCTGTTGCTTGAACGGATGTTTTCCTACGTAGGCTAGTAAAACATGCCCTTCAAAGCATCAGAACATGTGATCACATTTCAATTTTTTTGTATCTATCTTGTAAAGATAGTAATATATCATATGTTGAACACTATGTTGGAAAGATTTTAATTCAGATTTTCTAACTTTTATTCAGTTTGTTTTTTAAACTTTGATTAAGAACTTTGATTTTTGTACACCCATAAATTATACGCAGCACAGGTTACCCTTAAATAATGAACTGACCGACTAATCAGACATGGATCTTTCCTAGTTCTGTTGCTTGAATGGATGTTTTCCTACGTAGGCTAGTAAAACATGCCCTTCAAAGCATCAGAACATGTGATCACATTCCAATTTTTTTGTATCTATCTTGTAAAGATAGTAATATATCATATGTTGAACACTATGTTGGAAAGATTTTAATTCACATTTTTTCAACTTTCACTCAATTTGTTTTCTAAACTTTGATTAAGAACTTTGATTTTTGTACACCCATAAATTATACGCAGCACAGGTTACCCTTGAATAATGAACTGACCGACTAATCAGACATGGATCTTTCCTAGTTCTGTTGCTTGAATGGATGTTTTCCTACGTAGGCTAGTAAAACATGCCCTTCAAAGCATCAGAACATGTGATCACATTCCAATTTTTTTGTATCTATCTTGTAAAGATAGTAATATATCATATGTTGAACACTATGTTGGAAAGATTTTAATTCAGATTTTTTCAACTTTCACTCAGTTTGTTTTCTAAACTTTGATTAAGAACCTTGTTGTTTGTACACCCATAAAATATACGCAGCACAGGTTACCCTTAAATAATGAACTGACCGTCTAATCAGACATGGATCTTCCCAAGTTCTGTTGCTTGAATGGATGTTTTCCTACGTAGGCTAGTAAAACATGCCCTTCAAAGCATCAGAACATGTGATCACATTCCAATTTTTTTGTATCTATCTTGTAAAGATAGTAATATATCATATGTTGAACACTATGTTGGAAAGATTTTAATTCAGATTTTCTAACTTTTATTCAGTTTGTTTTTTTAACTTTGATTAAGAACTTTGATTTTTGTACACCCATAAATTATACGCAGCACAGGTTACCCTTAAATAATGAACTGACCGACTAATCAGACATGGATCTTTCCTAGTTCTGTTGCTTGAATGGATGTTTTCCTACGTAGGCTAGTAAAACATGCCCTTCAAAGCATCAGAACATGTGATCACATTCCAATTTTTTTGAAATCTATCTTGTAAAGATAGTAATAAACTTTGATTTTTGTACACCCATAAATTATACGCAGCACAGGTTACCCTTAAATAATGAACTGACCGACTAATCAGACATGGATCTTTCCTAGTTCTGTTGCTTGAATGGATGTTTTCCTACGTAGGCTAGTAAAACATGCCCTTCAAAGCATCAGAACATGTGATCACATTCCAATTTTTTTGTATCTATCTTGTAAAGATAGTAATATATCATATGTTGAACACTATGTTGGAAAGATTTTGATTCGGATTTTCTAACTTTTATTCAGTTTGTTTTTTAAACTTTGATTAAGAACTTTGATTTTTGTACACCCATAAATTATACGCAGCACAGGTTACCCTTAATTAATGAACTGACCGACTAATCAGACATGGATCTTCCCAAGTTCTGTTGCTTGAATGGATGTTTTCCTACGTAGGCTAGTAAAACATGCCCTTCAAAGCATCAGAACATGTGATCACATTCCAATTTTTTTGTATCTATCTTGTAAAGATAGTAATATATCATATGTTGAACACTATGTTGGAAAGATTTTAATTCACATTTTTTCAACTTTCACTCAATTTGTTTTCTAAACTTTGATTAAGAACTTTGATTTTTGTACACCCATAAATTATACGCAGCACAGGTTACCCTTGAATAATGAACTGACCGACTAATCAGACATGGATCTTTCCTAGTTCTGTTGCTTGAATGGATGTTTTCCTACGTAGGCTAGTAAAACATGCCCTTCAAAGCATCAGAACATGTGATCACATTCCAATTTTTTTGTATCTATCTTGTAAAGATAGTAATATATCATATGTTGAACACTATGTTGGAAAGATTTTAATTCAGATTTTTTCAACTTTCACTCAGTTTGTTTTCTAAACTTTGATTAAGAACCTTGTTGTTTGTACACCCATAAAATATACGCAGCACAGGTTACCCTTAAATAATGAACTGACCGTCTAATCAGACATGGATCTTCCCAAGTTCTGTTGCTTGAATGGATGTTTTCCTACGTAGGCTAGTAAAACATGCCCTTCAAAGCATCAGAACATGTGATCACATTCCAATTTTTTTGTATCTATCTTGTAAAGATAGTAATATATCATATGTTGAACACTATGTTGGAAAGATTTTAATTCAGATTTTCTAACTTTTATTCAGTTTGTTTTTTTAACTTTGATTAAGAACTTTGATTTTTGTACACCCATAAATTATACGCAGCACAGGTTACCCTTAAATAATGAACTGACCGACTAATCAGACATGGATCTTTCCTAGTTCTGTTGCTTGAATGGATGTTTTCCTACGTAGGCTAGTAAAACATGCCCTTCAAAGCATCAGAACATGTGATCACATTCCAATTTTTTTGAAATCTATCTTGTAAAGATAGTAATAAACTTTGATTTTTGTACACCCATAAATTATACGCAGCACAGGTTACCCTTAAATAATGAACTGACCGACTAATCAGACATGGATCTTTCCTAGTTCTGTTGCTTGAATGGATGTTTTCCTACGTAGGCTAGTAAAACATGCCCTTCAAAGCATCAGAACATGTGATCACATTCCAATTTTTTTGTATCTATCTTGTAAAGATAGTAATATATCATATGTTGAACACTATGTTGGAAAGATTTTGATTCGGATTTTCTAACTTTTATTCAGTTTGTTTTTTAAACTTTGATTAAGAACTTTGATTTTTGTACACCCATAAATTATACGCAGCACAGGTTACCCTTAATTAATGAACTGACCGACTAATCAGACATGGATCTTCCCAAGTTCTGTTGCTTGAATGGATGTTTTCCTACGTAGGCTAGTAAAACATGCCCTTCAAAGCATCAGAACATGTGATCACATTCCAATTTTTTTGTATCTATCTTGTAAAGATAGTAATATATCATATGTTGAACACTATGTTGGAAAGATTTTAATTCACATTTTTTCAACTTTCACTCAATTTGTTTTCTAAACTTTGATTAAGAACTTTGATTTTTGTACACCCATAAATTATACGCAGCACAGGTTACCCTTGAATAATGAACTGACCGACTAATCAGACATGGATCTTTCCTAGTTCTGTTGCTTGAATGGATGTTTTCCTACGTAGGCTAGTAAAACATGCCCTTCAAAGCATCAGAACATGTGATCACATTCCAATTTTTTTGTATCTATCTTGTAAAGATAGTAATATATCATATGTTGAACACTATGTTGGAAAGATTTTAATTCAGATTTTTTCAACTTTCACTCAGTTTGTTTTCTAAACTTTGATTAAGAACCTTGTTGTTTGTACACCCATAAAATATACGCAGCACAGGTTACCCTTAAATAATGAACTGACCGTCTAATCAGACATGGATCTTCCCAAGTTCTGTTGCTTGAATGGATGTTTTCCTACGTAGGCTAGTAAAACATGCCCTTCAAAGCATCAGAACATGTGATCACATTCCAATTTTTTTGTATCTATCTTGTAAAGATAGTAATATATCATATGTTGAACACTATGTTGGAAAGATTTTAATTCAGATTTTCTAACTTTTATTCAGTTTGTTTTTTTAACTTTGATTAAGAACTTTGATTTTTGTACACCCATAAATTATACGCAGCACAGGTTACCCTTAAATAATGAACTGACCGACTAATCAGACATGGATCTTTCCTAGTTCTGTTGCTTGAATGGATGTTTTCCTACGTAGGCTAGTAAAACATGCCCTTCAAAGCATCAGAACATGTGATCACATTCCAATTTTTTTGAAATCTATCTTGTAAAGATAGTAATAAACTTTGATTTTTGTACACCCATAAATTATACGCAGCACAGGTTACCCTTAAATAATGAACTGACCGACTAATCAGACATGGATCTTTCCTAGTTCTGTTGCTTGAATGGATGTTTTCCTACGTAGGCTAGTAAAACATGCCCTTCAAAGCATCAGAACATGTGATCACATTCCAATTTTTTTGAAATCTATCTTGTAAAGATAGTAATAAACTTTGATTTTTGTACACCCATAAATTATACGCAGCACAGGTTACCCTTAATTAATGAACTGACCGACTAATCAGACATGGATCTTTCCTAGTTCTGTTGCTTGAATGGATGTTTTCCTACGTAGGCTAGTAAAACATGCCCTTCAAAGCATCAGAACATGTGATCACATTCCAATTTTTTTGTATCTATCTTGTAAAGATAGTAATATATCATATGTTGAACACTATGTTGGAAAGATTTTAATTCAGATTTTCTAACTTTTATTCAGTTTGTTTTTTAAACTTTGATTAAGAACTTTGATTTTTGTACACCCATAAATTATACGCAGCACAGGTTACCCTTAAATAATGAACTGACCGACTAATCAGACATGGATCTTTCCTAGTTCTGTTGCTTGAATGGATGTTTTCCTACGTAGGCTAGTAAAACATGCCCTTCAAAGCATCAGAACATGTGATCACATTCCAATTTTTTTGAAATCTATCTTGTAAAGATAGTAAAAAACTTTGATTTTTGTACACCCATAAATTATACGCAGCACAGGTTACCCTTAAATAATGAACTGACCGACTAATCAGACATGGATCTTTCCTAGTTCTGTTGCTTGAACGGATGTTTTCCTACGTAGGCTAGTAAAACATGCCCTTCAAAGCATCAGAACATGTGATCACATTTCAATTTTTTTGTATCTATCTTGTAAAGATAGTAATATATCATATGTTGAACACTATGTTGGAAAGATTTTAATTCAGATTTTTTCAACTTTCACTCAGTTTGTTTTCTAAACTTTGATTAAGAACCTTGTTGTTTGTACACCCATAAAATATACGCAGCACAGGTTACCCTTAAATAATGAACTGACCGTCTAATCAGACATGGATCTTCCCAAGTTCTGTTGCTTGAATGGATGTTTTCCTACGTAGGCTAGTAAAACATGCCCTTCAAAGCATCAGAACATGTGATCACATTCCAATTTTTTTGTATCTATCTTGTAAAGATAGTAATATATCATATGTTGAACACTATGTTGGAAAGATTTTAATTCAGATTTTTTCAACTTTCACTCAGTTTGTTTTCTAAACTTTGATTAAGAACCTTGTTGTTTGTACACCCATAAAATATACGCAGCACAGGTTACCCTTAAATAATGAACTGACCGACTAATCAGACATGGATCTTTCCTAGTTCTGTTGCTTGAACGGATGTTTTCCTACGTAGGCTAGTAAAACATGCCCTTCAAAGCATCAGAACATGTGATCACATTCCAATTTTTTTGTATCTATCTTGTAAAGATAGTAATATATCATATGTTGAACACTATGTTGGAAAGATTTTAATTCAGATTTTCTAACTTTTATTCAGTTTGTTTTTTAAACTTTGATTAAGAACTTTGATTTTTGTACACCCATAAATTATACGCAGCACAGGTTACCCTTAAATAATGAACTGACCGACTAATCAGACATGGATCTTTCCTAGTTCTGTTGCTTGAATGGATGTTTTCCTACGTAGGCTAGTAAAACATGCCCTTCAAAGCATCAGAACATGTGATCACATTCCAATTTTTTTGAAATCTATCTTGTAAAGATAGTAAAAAACTTTGATTTTTGTACACCCATAAATTATACGCAGCACAGGTTACCCTTAAATAATGAACTGACCGACTAATCAGACATGGATCTTTCCTAGTTCTGTTGCTTGAACGGATGTTTTCCTACGTAGGCTAGTAAAACATGCCCTTCAAAGCATCAGAACATGTGATCACATTTCAATTTTTTTGTATCTATCTTGTAAAGATAGTAATATATCATATGTTGAACACTATGTTGGAAAGATTTTAATTCAGATTTTTTCAACTTTCACTCAGTTTGTTTTCTAAACTTTGATTAAGAACCTTGTTGTTTGTACACCCATAAAATATACGCAGCACAGGTTACCCTTAAATAATGAACTGACCGTCTAATCAGACATGGATCTTCCCAAGTTCTGTTGCTTGAATGGATGTTTTCCTACGTAGGCTAGTAAAACATGCCCTTCAAAGCATCAGAACATGTGATCACATTCCAATTTTTTTGTATCTATCTTGTAAAGATAGTAATATATCATATGTTGAACACTATGTTGGAAAGATTTTAATTCAGATTTTCTAACTTTTATTCAGTTTGTTTTTTTAACTTTGATTAAGAACTTTGATTTTTGTACACCCATAAATTATACGCAGCACAGGTTACCCTTAAATAATGAACTGACCGACTAATCAGACATGGATCTTTCCTAGTTCTGTTGCTTGAATGGATGTTTTCCTACGTAGGCTAGTAAAACATGCCCTTCAAAGCATCAGAACATGTGATCACATTCCAATTTTTTTGTATCTATCTTGTAAAGATAGTAATATATCATATGTTGAACACTATGTTGGAAAGATTTTGATTCGGATTTTCTAACTTTTATTCAGTTTGTTTTTTAAACTTTGATCAAGAACTTTGATTTTTGTACATCCATAAATTATACGCAGCACAGGTTACCCTTAATTAATGAACTGACCGACTAATCAGACATGGATCTTCCCAAGTTCTGTTGCTTGAATGGATGTTTTCCTACGTAGGCTAGTAAAACATGCCCTTCAAAGCATCAGAACATGTGATCACATTCCAATTTTTTTGTATCTATCTTGTAAAGATAGTAATATATCATATGTTGAACACTATGTTGGAAAGATTTTGATTCGGATTTTCTAACTTTTATTCAGTTTGTTTTTTAAACTTTGATTAAGAACTTTGATTTTTGTACACCCATAAATTATACGCAGCACAGGTTACCCTTAAATAATGAACTGACCGACTAATCAGACATGGATCTTTCCTAGTTCTGTTGCTTGAATGGATGTTTTCCTACGTAGGCTAGTAAAACATGCCCTTCAAAGCATCAGAACATGTGATCACATTCCAATTTTTTTGAAATCTATCTTGTAAAGATAGTAATAAACTTTGATTTTTGTACACCCATAAATTATACGCAGCACAGGTTACCCTTAAATAATGAACTGACCGACTAATCAGACATGGATCTTTCCTAGTTCTGTTGCTTGAATGGATGTTTTCCTACGTAGGCTAGTAAAACATGCCCTTCAAAGCATCAGAACATGTGATCACATTCCAATTTTTTTGTATCTATCTTGTAAAGATAGTAATATATCATATGTTGAACACTATGTTGGAAAGATTTTAATTCAGATTTACGAACTTTTATTCAGTTTGTTTTTTAAACTTTGATTAAGAACTTTGATTTTTGTACACCCATAAATTATACGCAGCACAGGTTACCCTTAATTAATGAACTGACCGACTAATCAGACATGGATCTTTCCCAGTTCTGTTGCTTGAACGGATGTTTTCCTACGTAGGCTAGTAAAACATGCCCTTCAAAGCATCAGAACATGTGATCACATTCCAATTTTTTTGTATCTATCTTGTAAAGATAGTAATATATCATATGTTGAACACTATGTTGGAAAGATTTTAATTCAGATTTTCTAACTTTTATTCAGTTTGTTTTTTAAACTTTGATTAAGAACTTTGATTTTTGTACACCCATAAATTATACGCAGCACAGGTTACCCTTAAATAATGAACTGACCGACTAATCAGACATGGATCTTTCCTAGTTCTGTTGCTTGAATGGATGTTTTCCTACGTAGGCTAGTAAAACATGCCCTTCAAAGCATCAGAACATGTGATCACATTCCAATTTTTTTGAAATCTATCTTGTAAAGATAGTAATAAACTTTGATTTTTGTACACCCATAAATTATACGCAGCACAGGTTACCCTTAAATAATGAACTGACCGACTAATCAGACATGGATCTTTCCTAGTTCTGTTGCTTTAATGGATGTTTTCCTACGTAGGCTAGTAAAACATGCCCTTCAAAGCATCAGAACATGTGATCACATTCCAATTTTTTTGTATCTATCTTGTAAAGATAGTAATATATCATATGTTGAACACTATGTTGGAAAGATTTTAATTCAGATTTTTTCAACTTTCACTCAATTTGTTTTCTAAACTTTGATTAAGAACTTTGATTTTTGTACACCCATAAATTATACGCAGCACAGGTTACCCTTGAATAATGAACTGACCGACTAATCAGACATGGATCTTTCCTAGTTCTGTTGCTTGAATGGATGTTTTCCTACGTAGGCTAGTAAAACATGCCCTTCAAAGCATCAGAACATGTGATCACATTCCAATTTTTTTGTATCTATCTTGTAAAGATAGTATTAAACTTTGATTTTTGTTCACCCATAAATTATACGCAGTACAGGTTACCCTTAAATAATGAACTGACCGACTAATCAGACATGGATCTTTCCAAGTTCTGTTGCTTGAACGGATGTTTTCCTACGTAGGCTAGTAAAACATGCCCTTCAAAGCATCAGAACATGTGATCACATTTCAATTTTTTTGTATCTATCTTGTAAAGATAGTAATATATCATATGTTGAACACTATGTTGGAAAGATTTTAATTCAGATTTTTTCAACTTTCACTCAGTTTGTTTTCTAAACTTTGATTAAGAACCTTGTTGTTTGTACACCCATAAAATATACGCAGCACAGGTTACCCTTAAATAATGAACTGACCGTCTAATCAGACATGGATCTTCCCAAGTTCTGTTGCTTGAATGGATGTTTTCCTACGTAGGCTAGTAAAACATGCCCTTCAAAGCATCAGAACATGTGATCACATTCCAATTTTTTTGTATCTATCTTGTAAAGATAGTAATATATCATATGTTGAACACTATGTTGGAAAGATTTTAATTCAGATTTTCTAACTTTTATTCAGTTTGTTTTTTAAACTTTGATTAAGAACTTTGATTTTTGTACACCCATAAATTATACGCAGCACAGGTTACCCTTAAATAATGAACTGACCGACTAATCAGACATGGATCTTTCCTAGTTCTGTTGCTTGAATGGATGTTTTCCTACGTAGGCTAGTAAAACATGCCCTTCAAAGCATCAGAACATGTGATCACATTCCAATTTTTTTGAAATCTATCTTGTAAAGATAGTAATAAACTTTGATTTTTGTACACCCATAAATTATACGCAGCACAGGTTACCCTTAAATAATGAACTGACCGACTAATCAGACATGGATCTTTCCAAGTTCTGTTGCTTGAACGGATGTTTTCCTACGTAGGCTAGTAAAACATGCCCTTCAAAGCATCAGAACATGTGACCACATTCCAATTTTTTTGTATCTATCTTGTAAAGATAATAATATGTCATATGTTGAACACTATGTTGGAAAGATTTTAATTCACATTTTTTCAACTTTCACTCAATTTGTTTTCTAAACTTTGATTAAGAACTTTGATTTTTGTACACCCATAAATTATACGCAGCACAGGTTACCCTTAAATAATGAACTGACCAACTAATCAGACATGGATCTTTCCTAGTTCTGTTGCTTGAATAGATGTTTTCCTACGTAGGCTAGTAAAACATGCCCTTCAAAGCATCAGAACATGTGATCACATTCCAATTTTTTTGTATCTATCTTGTAAAGATAGTAATATATCATATGTTGAACACTATGTTGGAAAGATTTTAATTCAGATTTTCTAACTTTTATTCAGTTTGTTTTTTAAACTTTGATTAAGAACTTTGATTTTTGTACACCCATAAATTATACGCAGCACAGGTTACCCTTAAATAATGAACTGACCGACTAATCAGACATGGATCTTTCCTAGTTCTGTTGCTTGAATGGATGTTTTCCTACGTAGGCTAGTAAAACATGCCCTTCAAAGCATCAGAACATGTGATCACATTCCAATTTTTTTGAAATTTATCTTGTAAAGATAGTAATAAACTTTGATTTTTGTACACCCATAAATTATACGCAGCACAGGTTACCCTTAAATAATGAACTGACCGACTAATCAGACATGGATCTTTCCAAGTTCTGTTGCTTGAACGGATGTTTTCCTACGTAGGCTAGTAAAACATGCCCTTCAAAGCATCAGAACATGTGACCACATTCCAATTTTTTTGTATCTATCTTGTAAAGATAATAATATGTCATATGTTGAACACTATGTTGGAAAGATTTTAATTCACATTTTTTCAACTTTCACTCAATTTGTTTTCTAAACTTTGATTAAGAACTTTGATTTTTGTACACCCATAAATTATACGCAGCACAGGTTACCCTTAAATAATGAACTGACCAACTAATCAGACATGGATCTTTCCTAGTTCTGTTGCTTGAATAGATGTTTTCCTACGTAGGCTAGTAAAACATGCCCTTCAAAGCATCAGAACATGTGATCAAATTCCAACTTTTTTGTATCTATCTTGTAAAGATAGTAATATATCATATGTTGAACACTATGTTGGAAAGATTTTAATTCAGATTTTCGAACTTTTATTCAGTTTGTTTTTTAAACTTTGATTAAGAACTTTGATTTTTGTACACCCATAAATTATACGCAGCACAGGTTACCCTTAATTAATGAACTGACCGACTAATCAGACATGGATCTTTCCAAGTTCTGTTGCTTGAACGGATGTTTTCCTACGAAGGCTAGTAAAACATGCCCTTCAAAGCATCAGAACATGTGATCACATTCCAATATTTTTGTATCTATCTTGTAAAGATAGTAATATATCATATGTTGAACACTATGTTGGAAAGATTTTAATTCAGATTTTCTAACTTTTATTCAGTTTGTTTTTTAAACTTCGATTAAGAACTTTGATTTTTGTACACCCATAAATTATACGCAGCACAGGTTACCCTTAAATAATGAACTGACCGACTAATCAGACATGGATCTTTCCTAGTTCTGTTGCTTGAATGGATGTTTTCCTACGTAGGCTAGTAAAACATGCCCTTCAAAGCATCAGAACATGTGATCACATTCCAATTTTTTTGAAATCTATCTTGTAAAGATAGTAATAAACTTTGATTTTTGTACACCCATAAATTATACGCAGCACAGGTTACCCTTAAATAATGAACTGACCGACTAATCAGACATGGATCTTTCCTAGTTCTGTTGCTTGAATGGATGTTTTCCTACGTAGGCTAGTAAAACATGCCCTTCAAAGCATCAGAACATGTGATCACATTCCAATTTTTTTGTATCTTTCTTGTAAAGATAGTAATATATCATATGTTAAACACTATGTTGGAAAGATTTTAATTCAGATTTTCGAACTTTTATTCAGTTTGTTTTTTAAACTTTGATTAAGAACTTTGATTTTTGTACACCCATGAATTATACGCAGCACAGGTTACCCTTAATTAATGAACTGACCGACTAATCAGACATGGATCTTTCCAAGTTCTGTTGCTTGAACGGATGTTTTCCTACGAAGGCTAGTAAAACATGCCCTTCAAAGCATCAGAACATGTGATCACATTCCAATATTTTTGTATCTATCTTGTAAAGATAGTAATATATCATATGTTGAACACTATGTTGGAAAGATTTTAATTCAGATTTTCTAACTTTTATTCAGTTTGTTTTTTAAACTTTGATTAAGAACTTTGATTTTTGTACACCCATAAATTATACGCAGCACAGGTTACCCTTAAATAATGAACTGACCGACTAATCAGACATGGATCTTTCCTAGTTCTGTTGCTTGAATGGATGTTTTCCTACGAAGGCTAGTAAAACATGCCCTTCAAAGCATCAGAACATGTGATCACATTTCAATTTTTTTGTATCTATCTTGTAAAGATAGTAATATATCATATGTTGAACACTATGTTGGAAAGATTTTAATTCAGATTTTCTAACTTTTATTCAGTTTGTTTTTTAAACTTCGATTAAGAACTTTGATTTTTGTACACCCATAAATTATACGCAGCACAGGTTACCCTTAAATAATGAACTGACCGACTAATCAGACATGGATCTTTCCTAGTTCTGTTGCTTGAATGGATGTTTTCCTACGTAGGCTAGTAAAACATGCCCTTCAAAGCATCAGAACATGTGATCACATTCCAATTTTTTTGAAATCTATCTTGTAAAGATAGTAATAAACTTTGATTTTTGTACACCCATAAATTATACGCAGCACAGGTTACCCTTAAATAATGAACTGACCGACTAATCAGACATGGATCTTTCCTAGTTCTGTTGCTTGAATGGATGTTTTCCTACGTAGGCTAGTAAAACATGCCCTTCAAAGCATCAGAACATGTGATCACATTCCAATTTTTTTGTATCTTTCTTGTAAAGATAGTAATATATCATATGTTGAACACTATGTTGGAAAGATTTTAATTCAGATTTTCGAACTTTTATTCAGTTTGTTTTTTAAACTTTGATTAAGAACTTTGATTTTTGTACACCCATAAATTATACGCAGCACAGGTTACCCTTAAATAATGAACTGACCGACTAATCAGACATGGATCTTTCCTAGTTCTGTTGCTTGAATGGATGTTTTCCTACGTAGGCTAGTAAAACATGCCCTTCAAAGCATCAGAACATGTGATCACATTCCAATTTTTTTGTATCTTTCTTGTAAAGATAGTAATATATCATATGTTGAACACTATGTTGGAAAGATTTTAATTCAGATTTTCGAACTTTTATTCAGTTTGTTTTTTAAACTTTGATTAAGAACTTTGATTTTTGTACACCCATAAATTATACGCAGCACAGGTTACCCTTAATTAATGAACTGACCGACTAATCAGACATGGATCTTTCCAAGTTCTGTTGCTTGAACGGATGTTTTCCTACGAAGGCTAGTAAAACATGCCCTTCAAAGCATCAGAACATGTGATCACATTCCAATATTTTTGTATCTATCTTGTAAAGATAGTAATATATCATATGTTGAACACTATGTTGGAAAGATTTTAATTCAGATTTTCTAACTTTTATTCAGTTTGTTTTTTAAACTTTGATTAAGAACTTTGATTTTTGTACACCCATAAATTATACGCAGCACAGGTTACCCTTAAATAATGAACTGACCGACTAATCAGACATGGATCTTTCCTAGTTCTGTTGCTTGAATGGATGTTTTCCTACGTAGGCTAGTAAAACATGCCCTTCAAAGCATCAGAACATGTGATCACATTCCAATTTTTTTGTATCTATCTTGTAAAGATAGTAATATATCATATGTTGAACACTATGTTGGAAAGATTTTAATTCAGATTTTCGAACTTTTATTCAGTTTGTTTTTTAAACTTTGATTAAGAACTTTGATTTTTGTACACCCATAAATTATACGCAGCACAGGTTACCCTTAATTAATGAACTGACCGACTAATCAGACATGGATCTTTCCAAGTTCTGTTGCTTGAACGGATGTTTTCCTACGTAGGCTAGTAAAACATGCCCTTCAAAGCATCAGAACATGTGACCACATTCCAATTTTTTTGTATCTATCTTGTAAAGATAGTAATATATCATATGTTGAACACTATGTTGGAAAGATTTTAATTCAGATTTTTTCAACTTTCACTCAATTTGTTTTCTAAACTTTGATTAAGAACTTTGATTTTTGTACACCCATAAATTATACGCAGCACAGGTTACCCTTGAATAATGAACTGACCGACTAATCAGACATGGATCTTTCCAAGTTCTGTTGCTTGAATGGATGTTTTCCTACGTAGGCTAGTAAAACATGCCCTTCAAAGCATCAGAACATGTGATCACATTCCAATTTTTTTGTATCTATCTTGTAAAGATAGTAATATATCATATGTTGAACACTATGTTGGAAAGATTTTAATTCAGATTTTCTAACTTTTATTCAGTTTGTTTTTTAAACTTTGATTAAGAACTTTGATTTTTGTACACCCATAAATTATACGCAGCACAGGTTACCCTTAATTAATGAACTGACCGACTAATCAGACATGGATCTTTCCAAGTTCTGTTGCTTGAACGGATGTTTTCCTACGTAGGCTAGTAAAACATGCCCTTCAAAGCATCAGAACATGTGATCACATTCCAATTTTTTTGTATCTATCTTGTAAAGATAGTAATATATCATATGTTGAACACTATGTTGGAAAGATTTTAATTCAGATTTTCTAACTTTTATTCAGTTTGTTTTTTAAACTTTGATTAAGAACTTTGATTTTTGTACACCCATAAATTATACGCAGCACAGGTTACCCTTAAATAATGAACTGACCGACTAATCAGACATGGATCTTTCCTAGTTCTGTTGCTTGAATGGATGTTTTCCTACGTAGGCTAGTAAAACATGCCCTTCAAAGCATCAGAACATGTGATCACATTCCAATTTTTTTGTATCTATCTTGTAAAGATAGTAATATATCATATGTTGAACACTATGTTGGAAAGATTTTAATTCAGATTTTCGAACTTTTATTCAGTTTGTTTTTTAAACTTTGATTAAGAACTTTGATTTTTGTACACCCATAAATTATACGCAGCACAGGTTACCCTTAATTAATGAACTGACCGACTAATCAGACATGGATCTTTCCAAGTTCTGTTGCTTGAACGGATGTTTTCCTACGTAGGCTAGTAAAACATGCCCTTCAAAGCATCAGAACATGTGACCACATTCCAATTTTTTTGTATCTATCTTGTAAAGATAGTAATATATCATATGTTGAACACTATGTTGGAAAGATTTTAATTCAGATTTTTTCAACTTTCACTCAATTTGTTTTCTAAACTTTGATTAAGAACTTTGATTTTTGTACACCCATAAATTATACGCAGCACAGGTTACCCTTGAATAATGAACTGACCGACTAATCAGACATGGATCTTTCCAAGTTCTGTTGCTTGAATGGATGTTTTCCTACGTAGGCTAGTAAAACATGCCCTTCAAAGCATCAGAACATGTGATCACATTCCAATTTTTTTGTATCTATCTTGTAAAGATAGTAATATATCATATGTTGAACACTATGTTGGAAAGATTTTAATTCAGATTTTCTAACTTTTATTCAGTTTGTTTTTTAAACTTTGATTAAGAACTTTGATTTTTGTACACCCATAAATTATACGCAGCACAGGTTACCCTTAATTAATGAACTGACCGACTAATCAGACATGGATCTTTCCAAGTTCTGTTGCTTGAACGGATGTTTTCCTACGTAGGCTAGTAAAACATGCCCTTCAAAGCATCAGAACATGTGATCACATTCCAATTTTTTTGTATCTATCTTGTAAAGATAGTAATATATCATATGTTGAACACTATGTTGGAAAGATTTTAATTCAGATTTTCTAACTTTTATTCAGTTTGTTTTTTAAACTTTGATTAAGAACTTTGATTTTTGTACACCCATAAATTATACGCAGCACAGGTTACCCTTAAATAATGAACTGACCGACTAATCAGACATGGATCTTTCCTAGTTCTGTTGCTTGAATGGATGTTTTCCTACGTAGGCTAGTAAAACATGCCCTTCAAAGCATCAGAACATGTGATCACATTCCAATTTTTTTGTATCTATCTTGTAAAGATAGTAATATATCATATGTTGAACACTATGTTGGAAAGATTTTAATTCAGATTTTCGAACTTTTATTCAGTTTGTTTTTTAAACTTTGATTAAGAACTTTGATTTTTGTACACCCATAAATTATACGCAGCACAGGTTACCCTTAATTAATGAACTGACCGACTAATCAGACATGGATCTTTCCAAGTTCTGTTGCTTGAACGGATGTTTTCCTACGTAGGCTAGTAAAACATGCCCTTCAAAGCATCAGAACATGTGACCACATTCTAATTTTTTTGTATCTATCTTGTAAAGATAGTAATATATCATATGTTGAACACTATGTTGGAAAGATTTTAATTCAGATTTTTTCAACTTTCACTCAATTTGTTTTCTAAACTTTGATTAAGAACTTTGATTTTTGTACACCCATAAATTATACGCAGCACAGGTTACCCTTGAATAATGAACTGACCGACTAATCAGACATGGATCTTTCCAAGTTCTGTTGCTTGAACGGATGTTTTCCTACGTAGGCTAGTAAAACATGCCCTTCAAAGCATCAGAACATGTGATCACATTCCATTTTTTTTGTATCTATCTTGTAAAGATAGTAATATATCATATGTTGAACACTATGTTGGAAAGATTTTAATTCAGATTTTCTAACTTTTATTCAGTTTGTTTTTTAAACTTTGATTAAGAACTTTGATTTTTGTACACCCATAAATTATACGCAGCACAGGTTACCCTTAAATAATGAACTGACCGACTAATCAGACATGGATCTTTCCTAGTTCTGTTGCTTGAATGGATGTTTTCCTACGTAGGCTAGTAAAACATGCCCTTCAAAGCATCAGAACATGTGATCACATTCCAATTTTTTTGTATCTATCTTGTAAAGATAGTAATATATCATATGTTGAACACTATGTTGGAAAGATTTTAATTCAGATTTACGAACTTTTATTCAGTTTGTTTTTTAAACTTTGATTAAGAACTTTGATTTTTGTACACCCATAAATTATACGCAGCACAGGTTACCCTTAATTAATGAACTGACCGACTAATCAGACATGGATCTTTCCAAGTTCTGTTGCTTGAACGGATGTTTTCCTACGTAGGCTAGTAAAACATGCCCTTCAAAGCATCAGAACATGTGATCACATTCCAATTTTTTTGAAATCTATCTTGTAAAGATAGTAATAAACTTTGATTTTTGTACACCCATAAATTATACGCAGCACAGGTTACCCTTAAATAATGAACTGACCGACTAATCAGACATGGATCTTTCCTAGTTCTGTTGCTTGAATGGATGTTTTCCTACGTAGGCTAGTAAAACATGCCCTTCAAAGCATCAGAACATGTGATCACATTCCAATTTTTTTGAAATCTATCTTGTAAAGATAGTAATAAACTTTGATTTTTGTACACCCATAAATTATACGCAGCACAAGTTACCCTTAAATAATAAACTGACCGACTAATCAGACATGGATCTTTCCTAGTTCTGTTGCTTGAATGGATGTTTTCCTACGTAGGCTAGTAAAACATGCCCTTCAAAGCATCAGAACATGTGATCACATTCCAATTTTTTTGAAATCTATCTTGTAAAGATAGTAATAAACTTTGATTTTTGTACACCCATAAATTATACGCAGCACAGGTTACCCTTAAATAATGAACTGACCGACTAATCAGACATGGATCTTTCCTAGTTCTGTTGCTTGAATGGATGTTTTCCTACGTAGGCTAGTAAAACATGCCCTTCAAAGCATCAGAACATGTGATCACATTCCAATTTTTTCGTATCTTTCTTGTAAAGATAGTAATATATCATATGTTGAACACTATGTTGGAAAGATTTTAATTCAGATTTTCGAACTTTTATTCAGTTTGTTTTTTAAACTTTGATTAAGAACTTTGATTTTTGTACACCCATAAATTATACGCAGCACAGGTTACCCTTAATTAATGAACTGACCGACTAATCAGACATGGATCTTTCCAAGTTCTGTTGCTTGAACGGATGTTTTCCTACGAAGGCTAGTAAAACATGCCCTTCAAAGCATCAGAACATGTGATCACATTCCAATATTTTTGTATCTATCTTGTAAAGATAGTAATATATCATATGTTGAACACTATGTTGGAAAGATTTTAATTCAGATTTTCTAACTTTTATTCAGTTTGTTTTTTAAACTTTGATTAAGAACTTTGATTTTTGTACACCCATAAATTATACGCAGCACAGGTTACCCTTAAATAATGAACTGACCGACTAATCAGACATGGATCTTTCCTAGTTCTGTTGCTTGAATGGATGTTTTCCTACGTAGGCTAGTAAAACATGCCCTTCAAAGCATCAGAACATGTGATCACATTATAATTTTTTTGTATCTATCTTGTAAAGATAGTAATATATCATATGTTGAACACTATGTTGGAAAGATTTTAATTCAGATTTACGAACTTTTATTCAGTTTGTTTTTTAAACTTTGATTAAGAACTTTGATTTTTGTACACCCATAAATTATACGCAGCACAGGTTACCCTTAATTAATGAACTGACCGACTAATCAGACATGGATCTTTCCAAGTTCTGTTGCTTGAACGGATGTTTTCCTACGTAGGCTAGTAAAACATGCCCTTCAAAGCATCAGAACATGTGATCACATTCCAATTTTTTTGTATCTATCTTGTAAAGATAGTAATATATCATATGTTGAACACTATGTTGGAAAGATTTTAATTCAGATTTTTTCAACTTTCACTCAATTTGTTTTCTAAACTTTGATTAAGAACTTTGATTTTTGTACACCCATAAATTATACGCAGCACAGGTTACCCTTGAATAATGAACTGACCGACTAATCAGACATGGATCTTTCCAAGTTCTGTTGCTTGAACGGATGTTTTCCTACGTAGGCTAGTAAAACATGCCCTTCAAAGCATCAGAACATGTGATCACATTCCATTTTTTTTGTATCTATCTTGTAAAGATAGTAATATATCATATGTTGAACACTATGTTGGAAAGATTTTAATTCAGATTTTCTAACTTTTATTCAGTTTGTTTTTTAAACTTTGATTAAGAACTTTGATTTTTGTACACCCATAAATTATACGCAGCACAGGTTACCCTTAAATAATGAACTGACCGACTAATCAGACATGGATCTTTCCTAGTTCTGTTGCTTGAATGGATGTTTTCCTACGTAGGCTAGTAAAACATGCCCTTCAAAGCATCAGAACATGTGATCACATTCCAATTTTTTTGAAATCTATCTTGTAAAGATAGTAATATATCATATTTTGAACACTATGTTGGAAAGATTTTAATTCAGATTTTTTCAACTTTCACTCAGTTTGTTTTCTAAACTTTGATTAAGAACCTTGTTGTTTGTACACCCATAAAATATACGCAGCACAGGTTACCCTTAAATAATGAACTGACCGTCTAATCAGACATGGATCTTCCCAAGTTCTGTTGCTTGAATGGATGTTTTCCTACGTAGGCTAGTAAAACATGCCCTTCAAAGCATCAGAACATGTGATCACATTCCAATTTTTTTGTATCTATCTTGTAAAGATAGTAATATATCATATGTTGAACACTATGTTGGAAAGATTTTAATTCAGATTTTCTAACTTTTATTCAGTTTGTTTTTTAAACTTTGATTAAGAACTTTGATTTTTGTACACCCATAAATTATACGCAGCACAGGTTACCCTTAAATAATGAACTGACCGACTAATCAGACATGGATCTTTCCTAGTTCTGTTGCTTGAATGGATGTTTTCCTACGTAGGCTAGTAAAACATGCCCTTCAAAGCATCAGAACATGTGATCACATTCCAATTTTTTTGAAATCTATCTTGTAAAGATAGTAATAAACTTTGATTTTTGTACACCCATAAATTATACGCAGCACAGGTTACCCTTAAATAATGAACTGACCGACTAATCAGACATGGATCTTTCCAAGTTCTGTTGCTTGAACGGATGTTTTCCTACGTAGGCTAGTAAAACATTCCCTTCAAAGCATCAGAACATGTGACCACATTCCAATTTTTTTGTATCTATCTTGTAAAGATAATAATATATCATATGTTGAACACTATGTTGGAAAGATTTTAATTCACATTTTTTCAACTTTCACTCAATTTGTTTTCTAAACTTTGATTAAGAACTTTGATTTTTGTACACCCATAAATTATACGCAGCACAGGTTACCCTTGAATAATGAACTGACCGACTAATCAGACATGGATCTTTCCTAGTTCTGTTGCTTGAATGGATGTTTTCCTACGTAGGCTAGTAAAACATGCCCTTCAAAGCATCAGAACATGTGATCACATTCCAATTTTTTTGTATCTATCTTGTAAAGATAGTAATAAACTTTGATTTTTGTACACCCATAAATTATACGCAGCACAGGTTACCCTTAAATAATGAACTGACCGACTAATCAGACATGGATCTTTCCTAGTTCTGTTGCTTGAATGGATGTTTTCCTACGTAGGCTAGTAAAACATGCCCTTCAAAGCATCAGAACATGTGATCACATTCCAATTTTTTTGTATCTATCTTGTAAAGATAGTAATATATCATATGTTGAACACTATGTTGGAAAGATTTTAATTCAGATTTACGAACTTTTATTCAGTTTGTTTTTTAAACTTTGATTAAGAACTTTGATTTTTGTACACCCATAAATTATACGCAGCACAGGTTACCCTTAATTAATGAACTGACCGACTAATCAGACATGGATCTTTCCAAGTTCTGTTGCTTGAACGGATGTTTTCCTACGTAGGCTAATAAAACATGCCCTTCAAAGCATCAGAACATGTGATCACATTCCAATTTTTTTGTATCTATCTTGTAAAGATAGTAATATATCATATGTTGAACACTATGTTGGAAAGATTTTAATTCAGATTTTCTAACTTTCATTCAGTTTGTTTTTTAAACTTTGATTAAGAACTTTGATTTTTGTACACCCATAAATTATACGCAGCACAGGTTACCCTTAAATAATGAACTGACCGACTAATCAGACATGGATCTTTCCTAGTTCTGTTGCTTGAATGGATGTTTTCCTACGTAGGCTAGTAAAACATGCCCTTCAAAGCATCAGAACATGTGATCACATTCCAATTTTTTTGAAATCTATCTTGTAAAGATAGTAAAAAACTTTGATTTTTGTACACCCATAAATTATACGCAGCACAGGTTACCCTTAAATAATGAACTGACCGACTAATCAGACATGGATCTTCCCAAGTTCTGTTGCTTGAATGGATGTTTTCCTACGTAGGCTAGTAAAACATGCCCTTCAAAGCATCAGAACATGTGATCACATTCCAATTTTTTTGTATCTATCTTGTAAAGATAGTAATATATCATATGTTGAACACTATGTTGGAAAGATTTTAATTCAGATTTTCTAACTTTTATTCAGTTTGTTTTTTAAACTTTGATTAAGAACTTTGATTTTTGTACACCCATAAATTATACGCAGCACAGGTTACCCTTAATTAATGAACTGACCGACTAATCAGACATGGATCTTCCCAAGTTCTGTTGCTCTTGAATGGATGTTTTCCTACGTAGGCTAGTAAAACATGCCCTTCAAAGCATCAGAACATGTGATCACATTCCAATATTTTTGTATCTATCTTGTAAAGATAGTAATATATCATATGTTGAACACTATGTTGGAAAGATTTTAATTCAGATTTTCTAACTTTTATTCAGTTTGTTTTTTAAACTTTGATTAAGAACTTTGATTTTTGTACACCCATAAATTATACGCAGCACAGGTTACCCTTAAATAATGAACTGACCGACTAATCAGACATGGATCTTTCCTAGTTCTGTTGCTTGAATGGATGTTTTCCTACGTAGGCTAGTAAAACATGCCCTTCAAAGCATCAGAACATGTGATCACATTCCAATTTTTTTGAAATCTATCTTGTAAAGATAGTAATAAACTTTGATTTTTGTACACCCATAAATTATACGCAGCACAGGTTACCCTTAAATAATGAACTGACCGACTAATCAGACATGGATCTTTCCTAGTTCTGTTGCTTGAATGGATGTTTTCCTACGTAGGCTAGTAAAACATGCCCTTCAAAGCATCAGAACATGTGATCACATTCCAATTTTTTTGAAATCTATCTTGTAAAGATAGTAATAAACTTTGATTTTTGTACACCCATAAATTATACGCAGCACAGGTTACCCTTAAATAATGAACTGACCGACTAATCAGACATGGATCTTTCCTAGTTCTGTTGCTTGAATGGATGTTTTCCTACGTAGGCTAGTAAAACATGCCCTTCAAAGCATCAGAACATGTGATCACATTCCAATTTTTTTGTATCTATCTTGTAAAGATAGTAATATATCATATGTTGAACACTATGTTGGAAAGATTTTAATTCAGATTTACGAACTTTTATTCAGTTTGTTTTTTAAACTTTGATTAAGAACTTTGATTTTTGTACACCCATAAATTATACGCAGCACAGGTTACCCTTAATTAATGAACTGACCGACTAATCAGACATGGATCTTTCCAAGTTCTGTTGCTTGAACGGATGTTTTCCTACGTAGGCTAGTAAAACATGCCCTTCAAAGCATCAGAACATGTGATCACATTCCAATTTTTTTGTATCTATCTTGTAAAGATAGTAATATATCATATGTTGAACACTATGTTGGAAAGATTTTAATTCAGATTTTCTAACTTTTATTCAGTTTGTTTTTTAAACTTTGATTAAGAACTTTGATTTTTGTACACCCATAAATTATACGCAGCACAGGTTACCCTTAAATAATGAACTGACCGACTAATCAGACATGGATCTTTCCTAGTTCTGTTGCTTGAATGGATGTTTTCCTACGTAGGCTAGTAAAACATGCCCTTCAAAGCATCAGATCATGTGATCACATTCCAATTTTTTTGAAATCTATCTTGTAAAGATAGTAATAAACTTTGATTTTTGTACACCCATAAATTATACGCAGCACAGGTTACCCTTAAATAATGAACTGACCGACTAATCAGACATGGATCTTTCCTAGTTCTGTTGCTTTAATGGATGTTTTCCTACGTAGGCTAGTAAAACATGCCCTTCAAAGCATCAGAACATGTGATCACATTCCAATTTTTTTGTATCTATCTTGTAAAGATAGTAATATATCATATGTTGAACACTATGTTGGAAAGATTTTGCTTCAGATTTTTTCAACTTTCACTCAATTTGTTTTCTAAACTTTGATTAAGAACTTTGATTTTTGTACACCCATAAATTATACGCAGCACAGGTTACCCTTGAATAATGAACTGACCGACTAATCAGACATGGATCTTTCCTAGTTCTGTTGCTTGAATGGATGTTTTCCTACGTAGGCTAGTAAAACATGCCCTTCAAAGCATCAGATCATGTGATCACATTCCAATTTTTTTGTATCTATCTTGTAAAGATAGTAATAAACTTTGATTTTTGTTCACCCATAAATTATACGCAGCACAGGTTACCCTTAAATAATGAACTGACCGACTAATCAGACATGGATCTTTCCAAGTTCTGTTGCTTGAACGGATGTTTTCCTACGTAGGCTAGTAAAACATGCCCTTCAAAGCATCAGAACATGTGATCACATTTCAATTTTTTTGTATCTATCTTGTAAAGATAGTAATATATCATATGTTGAACACTATGTTGGAAAGATTTTAATTCAGATTTTTTCAACTTTCACTCAGTTTGTTTTCTAAACTTTGATTAAGAACCTTGTTGTTTGTACACCCATAAAATATACGCAGCACAGGTTACCCTTAAATAATGAACTGACCGTCTAATCAGACATGGATCTTTCCTAGTTCTGTTGCTTGAATGGATGTTTTCCTACGTAGGCTAGTAAAACATGCCCTTCAAAGCATCAGATCATGTGATCACATTCCAATTTTTTTGTATCTATCTTGTAAAGATAGTAATAAACTTTGATTTTTGTTCACCCATAAATTATACGCAGCACAGGTTACCCTTAAATAATGAACTGACCGACTAATCAGACATGGATCTTTCCTAGTTCTGTTGCTTGAATGGATGTTTTCCTACGTAGGCTAGTAAAACATGCCCTTCAAAGCATCAGAACATGTGATCACATTCCAATTTTTTTGAAATCTATCTTGTAAAGATAGTAATAAACTTTGATTTTTGTACACCCATAAATTATACGCAGCACAGGTTACCCTTAAATAATGAACTGACCGACTAATCAGACATGGATCTTTCCTAGTTCTGTTGCTTGAATGGATGTTTTCCTACGTAGGCTAGTAAAACATGCCCTTCAAAGCATCAGAACATGTGATCACATTCCAATTTTTTTGTATCTATCTTGTAAAGATAGTAATATATCATATGTTGAACACTATGTTGGAAAGATTTTAATTCAGATTTACGAACTTTTATTCAGTTTGTTTTTTAAACTTTGATTAAGAACTTTGATTTTTGTACACCCATAAATTATACGCAGCACAGGTTACCCTTAATTAATGAACTGACCGACTAATCAGACATGGATCTTTCCAAGTTCTGTTGCTTGAACGGATGTTTTCCTACGTAGGCTAGTAAAACATGCCCTTCAAAGCATCAGAACATGTGATCACATTCCAATTTTTTTGTATCTATCTTGTAAAGATAGTAATATATCATATGTTGAACACTATGTTGGAAAGATTTTAATTCAGATTTTCTAACTTTTATTCAGTTTGTTTTTTAAACTTTGATTAAGAACTTTGATTTTTGTACACCCATAAATTATACGCAGCACAGGTTACCCTTAAATAATGAACTGACCGACTAATCAGACATGGATCTTTCCTAGTTCTGTTGCTTGAATGGATGTTTTCCTACGTAGGCTAGTAAAACATGCCCTTCAAAGCATCAGATCATGTGATCACATTCCAATTTTTTTGAAATCTATCTTGTAAAGATAGTAATAAACTTTGATTTTTGTACACCCATAAATTATACGCAGCACAGGTTACCCTTAAATAATGAACTGACCGACTAATCAGACATGGATCTTTCCTAGTTCTGTTGCTTTAATGGATGTTTTCCTACGTAGGCTAGTAAAACATGCCCTTCAAAGCATCAGAACATGTGATCACATTCCAATTTTTTTGTATCTATCTTGTAAAGATAGTAATATATCATATGTTGAACACTATGTTGGAAAGATTTTGCTTCAGATTTTTTCAACTTTCACTCAATTTGTTTTCTAAACTTTGATTAAGAACTTTGATTTTTGTACACCCATAAATTATACGCAGCACAGGTTACCCTTGAATAATGAACTGACCGACTAATCAGACATGGATCTTTCCTAGTTCTGTTGCTTGAATGGATGTTTTCCTACGTAGGCTAGTAAAACATGCCCTTCAAAGCATCAGATCATGTGATCACATTCCAATTTTTTTGTATCTATCTTGTAAAGATAGTAATAAACTTTGATTTTTGTTCACCCATAAATTATACGCAGCACAGGTTACCCTTAAATAATGAACTGACCGACTAATCAGACATGGATCTTTCCAAGTTCTGTTGCTTGAACGGATGTTTTCCTACGTAGGCTAGTAAAACATGCCCTTCAAAGCATCAGAACATGTGATCACATTTCAATTTTTTTGTATCTATCTTGTAAAGATAGTAATATATCATATGTTGAACACTATGTTGGAAAGATTTTAATTCAGATTTTTTCAACTTTCACTCAGTTTGTTTTCTAAACTTTGATTAAGAACCTTGTTGTTTGTACACCCATAAAATATACGCAGCACAGGTTACCCTTAAATAATGAACTGACCGTCTAATCAGACATGGATCTTCCCAAGTTCTGTTGCTTGAATGGATGTTTTCCTACGTAGGCTAGTAAAACATGCCCTTCAAAGCATCAGAACATGTGATCACATTCCAATTTTTTTGTATCTATCTTGTAAAGATAGTAATATATCATATGTTGAACACTATGTTGGAAAGATTTTAATTCAGATTTTCTAACTTTTATTCAGTTTGTTTTTTAAACTTTGATTAAGAACTTTGATTTTTGTACACCCATAAA
Source organism: Auanema rhodensis (assembly GCA_964057225.1). Taxonomy (NCBI): domain Eukaryota; kingdom Metazoa; phylum Nematoda; class Chromadorea; order Rhabditida; family Rhabditidae; genus Auanema; species Auanema rhodense. The sequence continues at coordinate 3,282,627 of OZ059895.1, forward strand.
TTATACGCAGCACAGGTTACCCTTAAATAATGAACTGACCGACTAATCAGACATGGATCTTTCCTAGTTCTGTTGCTTGAATGGATGTTTTCCTACGTAGGCTAGTAAAACATGCCCTTCAAAGCATCAGAACATGTGATCACATTCCAATTTTTTTGAAATCTATCTTGTAAAGATAGTAATAAACTTTGATTTTTGTACACCCATAAATTATACGCAGCACAGGTTACCCTTAAATAATGAACTGACCGACTAATCAGACATGGATCTTTCCAAGTTCTGTTGCTTGAACGGATGCTTTCCTACGTAGGCTAGTAAAACATGCCCTTCAAAGCATCAGAACATGTGACCACATTCCAATTTTTTTGTATCTATCTTGTAAAGATAATAATATATCATATGTTGAACACTATGTTGGAAAGATTTTAATTCACATTTTTTCAACTTTCACTCAATTTGTTTTCTAAACTTTGATTAAGAACTTTGATTTTTGTACACCCATAAATTATACGCAGCACAGGTTACCCTTGAATAATGAACTGACCGACTAATCAGACATGGATCTTTCCTAGTTCTGTTGCTTGAATGGATGTTTTCCTACGTAGGCTAGTAAAACATGCCCTTCAAAGCATCAGAACATGTGATCACATTCCAATTTTTTTGAAATCTATCTTGTAAAGATAGTAATAAACTTTGATTTTTGTACACCCATAAATTATACGCAGCACAGGTTACCCTTAAATAATGAACTGACCGACTAATCAGACATGGATCTTTCCTAGTTCTGTTGCTTGAATGGATGTTTTCCTACGTAGGCTAGTAAAACATGCCCTTCAAAGCATCAGAACATGTGATCACATTCCAATTTTTTTGTATCTATCTTGTAAAGATAGTAATATATCATATGTTGAACACTATGTTGGAAAGATTTTAATTCAGATTTACGAACTTTTATTCAGTTTGTTTTTTAAACTTTGATTAAGAACTTTGATTTTTGTACACCCATAAATTATACGCAGCACAGGTTACCCTTAATTAATGAACTGACCGACTAATCAGACATGGATCTTCCCAAGTTCTGTTGCTTGAATGGATGTTTTCCTACGTAGGCTAGTAAAACATGCCCTTCAAAGCATCAGAACATGTGATCACATTCCAATTTTTTTGTATCTATCTTGTAAAGATAGTAATATATCATATGTTGAACACTATGTTGGAAAGATTTTAATTCGGATTTTCTAACTTTTATTCAGTTTGTTTTTTAAACTTTGATTAAGAACTTTGATTTTTGTACACCCATAAATTATACGCAGCACAGGTTACCCTTAAATAATGAACTGACCGACTAATCAGACATGGATCTTTCCAAGTTCTGTTGCTTGAACGGATGCTTTCCTACGTAGGCTAGTAAAACATGCCCTTCAAAGCATCAGAACATGTGACCACATTCCAATTTTTTTGTATCTATCTTGTAAAGATAATAATATATCATATGTTGAACACTATGTTGGAAAGATTTTAATTCACATTTTTTCAACTTTCACTCAATTTGTTTTCTAAACTTTGATTAAGAACTTTGATTTTTGTACACCCATAAATTATACGCAGCACAGGTTACCCTTGAATAATGAACTGACCGACTAATCAGACATGGATCTTTCCTAGTTCTGTTGCTTGAATGGATGTTTTCCTACGTAGGCTAGTAAAACATGCCCTTCAAAGCATCAGAACATGTGATCACATTCCAATTTTTTTGTATCTATCTTGTAAAGATAGTAATAAACTTTGATTTTTGTACACCCATAAATTATACGCAGCACAGGTTACCCTTAAATAATGAACTGACCGACTAATCAGACATGGATCTTTCCTAGTTCTGTTGCATGAATGGATGTTTTCCTACGTAGGCTAGTAAAACATGCCCTTCAAAGCATCAGAACATGTGATCACATTCCAATTTTTTTGTATCTATCTTGTAAAGATAGTAATATATCATATGTTGAACACTATGTTGGAAAGATTTTAATTCAGATTTACGAACTTTTATTCAGTTTGTTTTTTAAACTTTGATTAAGAACTTTGATTTTTGTACACCCATAAATTATACGCAGCACAGGTTACCCTTAATTAATGAACTGACCGACTAATCAGACATGGATCTTTCCAAGTTCTGTTGCTTGAACGGATGTTTTCCTACGTAGGCTAATAAAACATGCCCTTCAAAGCATCAGAACATGTGATCACATTCCAATTTTTTTGTATCTATCTTGTAAAGATAGTAATATATCATATGTTGAACACTATGTTGGAAAGATTTTAATTCAGATTTTCTAACTTTTATTCAGTTTGTTTTTTAAACTTTGATTAAGAACTTTGATTTTTGTACACCCATAAATTATACGCAGCACAGGTTACCCTTAAATAATGAACTGAACGACTAATCAGACATGGATCTTTCCTAGTTCTGTTGCTTGAATGGATGTTTTCCTACGTAGGCTAGTAAAACATGCCCTTCAAAGCATCAGAACATGTGATCACATTCCAATTTTTTTGAAATCTATCTTGTAAAGATAGTAAAAAACTTTGATTTTTGTACACCCATAAATTATACGCAGCACAGGTTACCCTTAATTAATGAACTGACCGACTAATCAGACATGGATCTTTCCTAGTTCTGTTGCTTGAACGGATGTTTTCCTACGTAGGCTAGTAAAACATGCCCTTCAAAGCATCAGAACATGTGATCACATTCCAATTTTTTTGTATCTATCTTGTAAAGATAGTAATATATCATATGTTGAACACTATGTTGGAAAGATTTTAATTCAGATTTTCTAACTTTTATTCAGTTTGTTTTTTTAACTTTGATTAAGAACTTTGATTTTTGTACACCCATAAATTATACGCAGCACAGGTTACCCTTAAATAATGAACTGACCGACTAATCAGACATGGATCTTTCCTAGTTCTGTTGCTTGAATGGATGTTTTCCTACGTAGGCTAGTAAAACATGCCCTTCAAAGCATCAGAACATGTGATCACATTCCAATTTTTTTGTATCTATCTTGTAAAGATAGTAATATATCATATGTTGAACACTATGTTGGAAAGATTTTAATTCGGATTTTCTAACTTTTATTCAGTTTGTTTTTTAAACTTTGATTAAGAACTTTGATTTTTGTACACCCATAAATTATACGCAGCACAGGTTACCCTTAAATAATGAACTGACCGACTAATCAGACATGGATCTTTCCTAGTTCTGTTGCTTGAATGGATGTTTTCCTACGTAGGCTAGTAAAACATGCCCTTCAAAGCATCAGAACATGTGATCACATTCCAATTTTTTTGAAATCTATCTTGTAAAGATAGTAATAAACTTTGATTTTTGTACACCCATAAATTATGCGCAGCACAGGTTACCCTTAAATAATGAACTGACCGACTAATCAGACATGGATCTTTCCTAGTTCTGTTGCTTGAATGGATGTTTTCCTACGTAGGCTAGTAAAACATGCCCTTCAAAGCATCAGAACATGTGATCACATTCCAATTTTTTTGTATCTATCTTGTAAAGATAGTAATATATCATATGTTGAACACTATGTTGGAAAGATTTTAATTCAGATTTTCTAACTTTTATTCAGTTTGTTTTTTTAACTTTGATTAAGAACTTTGATTTTTGTACACCCATAAATTATACGCAGCACAGGTTACCCTTAATTAATGAACTGACCGACTAATCAGACATGGATCTTTCCAAGTTCTGTTGCTTGAACGGATGTTTTCCTACGTAGGCTAGTAAAACATGCCCTTCAAAGCATCAGAACATGTGATCACATTCCAATTTTTTTGTATCTATCTTGTAAAGATAGTAATATATCATATGTTGAACACTATGTTGGAAAGATTTTAATTCAGATTTTCTAACTTTTATTCAGTTTGTTTTTTAAACTTTGATTAAGAACTTTGATTTTTGTACACCCATAAATTATACGCAGCACAGGTTACCCTTAAATAATGAACTGACCGACTAATCAGACATGGATCTTTCCTAGTTCTGTTGCTTGAATGGATGTTTTCCTACGTAGGCTAGTAAAACATGCCCTTCAAAGCATCAGAACATGTGATCACATTCCAATTTTTTTGAAATCTATCTTGTAAAGATAGTAATAAACTTTGATTTTTGTACACCCATAAATTATACGCAGCACAGGTTACCCTTAAATAATGAACTGACCGACTAATCAGACATGGATCTTTCCTAGTTCTGTTGCTTTAATGGATGTTTTCCTACGTAGGCTAGTAAAACATGCCCTTCAAAGCATCAGAACATGTGATCACATTCCAATTTTTTTGTATCTATCTTGTAAAGATAGTAATATATCATATGTTGAACACTATGTTGGAAAGATTTCAATTCAGATTTACGAACTTTTATTCAGTTTGTTTTTTAAACTTTGATTAAGAACTTTGATTTTTGTACACCCATAAATTATACGCAGCACAGGTTACCCTTAAATAATGAACTGACCGACTAATCAGACATGGATCTTTCCTAGTTCTGTTGCTTGAATGGATGTTTTCCTACGTAGGCTAGTAAAACATGCCCTTCAAAGCATCAGAACATGTGATCAAATTCCAATTTTTTTGTATCTATCTTGTAAAGATAGTAATATATCATATGTTGAACACTATGTTGGAAAGATTTTCATTCAGATTTTTTAATTTTTATTCAGTTTGTTTTTTAAACTTTGATTAAGAACTTTGATTTTTGTACACCCATAAATTATACGCAGCACAGGTTACCCTTAAATAATGAACTGACCGACTAATCAGACATGGATCTTTCCAAGTTCTGTTGCTTGAACGGATGTTTTCCTACGTAGGCTAGTAAAACATGCCCTTCAAAGCATCAGAACATGTGATCACATTCCAATATTTTTGTATCTATCTTGTAAAGATAGTAATATATCATATGTTGAACACTATGTTGGAAAGATTTTAATTCAGATTTTCTAACTCTTATTCAGTTTGTTTTTTAAACTTTGATTAAGAACTTTGATTTTTGTACACCCATAAATTATACGCAGCACAGGTTACCCTTAATTAATGAACTGACCGACTAATCAGACATGGATCTTTCCAAGTTCTGTTGCTTGAACGGATGTTTTCCTACGTAGGCTAGTAAAACATGCCCTTCAAAGCATCAGAACATGTGACCACATTCTAATTTTTTTGTATCTATCTTGTAAAGATAGTAATATATCATATGTTGAACACTATGTTGGAAAGATTTTAATTCAGATTTTTTCAACTTTCACTCAATTTGTTTTCTAAACTTTGATTAAGAACTTTGATTTTTGTACACCCATAAATTATACGCAGCACAGGTTACCCTTGAATAATGAACTGACCGACTAATCAGACATGGATCTTTCCAAGTTCTGTTGCTTGAACGGATGTTTTCCTACGTAGGCTAGTAAAACATGCCCTTCAAAGCATCAGAACATGTGATCACATTCCATTTTTTTTGTATCTATCTTGTAAAGATAGTAATATATCATATGTTGAACACTATGTTGGAAAGATTTTAATTCAGATTTTCTAACTTTTATTCAGTTTGTTTTTTAAACTTTGATTAAGAACTTTGATTTTTGTACACCCATAAATTATACGCAGCACAGGTTACCCTTAATTAATGAACTGACCGACTAATCAGACATGGATCTTTCCTAGTTCTGTTGCTTGAATGGATGTTTTCCTACGTAGGCTAGTAAAACATGCCCTTCAAAGCATCAGAACATGTGATCAAATTCCAATTTTTTTGTATCTATCTTGTAAAGATAGTAATATATCATATGTTGAACACTATGTTGGAAAGATTTTCATTCAGATTTTTTAATTTTTATTCAGTTTGTTTTTTAAACTTTGATTAAGAACTTTGATTTTTGTACACCCATAAATTATACGCAGCACAGGTTACCCTTAAATAATGAACTGACCGACTAATCAGACATGGATCTTTCCAAGTTCTGTTGCTTGAACGGATGTTTTCCTACGTAGGCTAGTAAAACATGCCCTTCAAAGCATCAGAACATGTGATCACATTCCAATATTTTTGTATCTATCTTGTAAAGATAGTAATATATCATATGTTGAACACTATGTTGGAAAGATTTTAATTCAGATTTTCTAACTCTTATTCAGTTTGTTTTTTAAACTTTGATTAAGAACTTTGATTTTTGTACACCCATAAATTATACGCAGCACAGGTTACCCTTAATTAATGAACTGACCGACTAATCAGACATGGATCTTTCCAAGTTCTGTTGCTTGAACGGATGTTTTCCTACGTAGGCTAGTAAAACATGCCCTTCAAAGCATCAGAACATGTGACCACATTCTAATTTTTTTGTATCTATCTTGTAAAGATAGTAATATATCATATGTTGAACACTATGTTGGAAAGATTTTAATTCAGATTTTTTCAACTTTCACTCAATTTGTTTTCTAAACTTTGATTAAGAACTTTGATTTTTGTACACCCATAAATTATACGCAGCACAGGTTACCCTTGAATAATGAACTGACCGACTAATCAGACATGGATCTTTCCAAGTTCTGTTGCTTGAACGGATGTTTTCCTACGTAGGCTAGTAAAACATGCCCTTCAAAGCATCAGAACATGTGATCACATTCCATTTTTTTTGTATCTATCTTGTAAAGATAGTAATATATCATATGTTGAACACTATGTTGGAAAGATTTTAATTCAGATTTTCTAACTTTTATTCAGTTTGTTTTTTAAACTTTGATTAAGAACTTTGATTTTTGTACACCCATAAATTATACGCAGCACAGGTTACCCTTAAATAATGAACTGACCGACTAATCAGACATGGATCTTTCCTAGTTCTGTTGCTTGAACGGATGTTTTCCTACGTAGGCTAGTAAAACATGCCCTTCAAAGCATCAGAACATGTGATCACATTCCAATTTTTTTGAAATCTATCTTGTAAAGATAGTAATAAACTTTGATTTTTGTACACCCATAAATTATACGCAGCACAGGTTACCCTTAAATAATGAACTGACCGACTAATCAGACATGGATCTTTCCTAGTTCTGTTGCTTGAATGGATGTTTTCCTACGTAGGCTAGTAAAACATGCCCTTCAAAGCATCAGAACATGTGATCACATTCCAATTTTTTTGAAATCTATCTTGTAAAGATAGTAATAAACTTTGATTTTTGTACACCCATAAATTATACGCAGCACAAGTTACCCTTAAATAATAAACTGACCGACTAATCAGACATGGATCTTTCCTAGTTCTGTTGCTTGAATGGATGTTTTCCTACGTAGGCTAGTAAAACATGCCCTTCAAAGCATCAGAACATGTGATCACATTCCAATTTTTTTGAAATCTATCTTGTAAAGATAGTAATAAACTTTGATTTTTGTACACCCATAAATTATACGCAGCACAGGTTACCCTTAAATAATGAACTGACCGACTAATCAGACATGGATCTTTCCTAGTTCTGTTGCTTGAATGGATGTTTTCCTACGTAGGCTAGTAAAACATGCCCTTCAAAGCATCAGAACATGTGATCACATTCCAATTTTTTCGTATCTTTCTTGTAAAGATAGTAATATATCATATGTTGAACACTATGTTGGAAAGATTTTAATTCAGATTTTCGAACTTTTATTCAGTTTGTTTTTTAAACTTTGATTAAGAACTTTGATTTTTGTACACCCATAAATTATACGCAGCACAGGTTACCCTTAATTAATGAACTGACCGACTAATCAGACATGGATCTTTCCAAGTTCTGTTGCTTGAACGGATGTTTTCCTACGAAGGCTAGTAAAACATGCCCTTCAAAGCATCAGAACATGTGATCACATTCCAATATTTTTGTATCTATCTTGTAAAGATAGTAATATATCATATGTTGAACACTATGTTGGAAAGATTTTAATTCAGATTTTCTAACTTTTATTCAGTTTGTTTTTTAAACTTTGATTAAGAACTTTGATTTTTGTACACCCATAAATTATACGCAGCACAGGTTACCCTTAAATAATGAACTGACCGACTAATCAGACATGGATCTTTCCTAGTTCTGTTGCTTGAATGGATGTTTTCCTACGTAGGCTAGTAAAACATGCCCTTCAAAGCATCAGAACATGTGATCACATTCCAATTTTTTTGTATCTATCTTGTAAAGATAGTAATATATCATATGTTGAACACTATGTTGGAAAGATTTTAATTCAGATTTACGAACTTTTATTCAGTTTGTTTTTTAAACTTTGATTAAGAACTTTGATTTTTGTACACCCATAAATTATACGCAGCACAGGTTACCCTTAATTAATGAACTGACCGACTAATCAGACATGGATCTTTCCAAGTTCTGTTGCTTGAACGGATGTTTTCCTACGTAGGCTAGTAAAACATGCCCTTCAAAGCATCAGAACATGTGATCACATTCCAATTTTTTTGTATCTATCTTGTAAAGATAGTAATATATCATATGTTGAACACTATGTTGGAAAGATTTTAATTCAGATTTTTTCAACTTTCACTCAATTTGTTTTCTAAACTTTGATTAAGAACTTTGATTTTTGTACACCCATAAATTATACGCAGCACAGGTTACCCTTGAATAATGAACTGACCGACTAATCAGACATGGATCTTTCCAAGTTCTGTTGCTTGAACGGATGTTTTCCTACGTAGGCTAGTAAAACATGCCCTTCAAAGCATCAGAACATGTGATCACATTCCAATTTTTTTGTATCTATCTTGTAAAGATAGTAATATATCATATGTTGAACACTATGTTGGAAAGATTTTAATTCAGATTTTCTAACTTTTATTCAGTTTGTTTTTTAAACTTTGATTAAGAACTTTGATTTTTGTACACCCATAAATTATACGCAGCACAGGTTACCCTTAAATAATGAACTGACCGACTAATCAGACATGGATCTTTCCTAGTTCTGTTGCTTGAATGGATGTTTTCCTACGTAGGCTAGTAAAACATGCCCTTCAAAGCATCAGAACATGTGATCACATTCCAATTTTTTTGAAATCTATCTTGTAAAGATAGTAATATATCATATTTTGAACACTATGTTGGAAAGATTTTAATTCAGATTTTTTCAACTTTCACTCAGTTTGTTTTCTAAACTTTGATTAAGAACCTTGTTGTTTGTACACCCATAAAATATACGCAGCACAGGTTACCCTTAAATAATGAACTGACCGTCTAATCAGACATGGATCTTCCCAAGTTCTGTTGCTTGAATGGATGTTTTCCTACGTAGGCTAGTAAAACATGCCCTTCAAAGCATCAGAACATGTGATCACATTCCAATTTTTTTGTATCTATCTTGTAAAGATAGTAATATATCATATGTTGAACACTATGTTGGAAAGATTTTAATTCAGATTTTCTAACTTTTATTCAGTTTGTTTTTTAAACTTTGATTAAGAACTTTGATTTTTGTACACCCATAAATTATACGCAGCACAGGTTACCCTTAAATAATGAACTGACCGACTAATCAGACATGGATCTTTCCTAGTTCTGTTGCTTGAATGGATGTTTTCCTACGTAGGCTAGTAAAACATGCCCTTCAAAGCATCAGAACATGTGATCACATTCCAATTTTTTTGAAATCTATCTTGTAAAGATAGTAATAAACTTTGATTTTTGTACACCCATAAATTATACGCAGCACAGGTTACCCTTAAATAATGAACTGACCGACTAATCAGACATGGATCTTTCCAAGTTCTGTTGCTTGAACGGATGTTTTCCTACGTAGGCTAGTAAAACATTCCCTTCAAAGCATCAGAACATGTGACCACATTCCAATTTTTTTGTATCTATCTTGTAAAGATAATAATATATCATATGTTGAACACTATGTTGGAAAGATTTTAATTCACATTTTTTCAACTTTCACTCAATTTGTTTTCTAAACTTTGATTAAGAACTTTGATTTTTGTACACCCATAAATTATACGCAGCACAGGTTACCCTTGAATAATGAACTGACCGACTAATCAGACATGGATCTTTCCTAGTTCTGTTGCTTGAATGGATGTTTTCCTACGTAGGCTAGTAAAACATGCCCTTCAAAGCATCAGAACATGTGATCACATTCCAATTTTTTTGTATCTATCTTGTAAAGATAGTAATAAACTTTGATTTTTGTACACCCATAAATTATACGCAGCACAGGTTACCCTTAAATAATGAACTGACCGACTAATCAGACATGGATCTTTCCTAGTTCTGTTGCTTGAATGGATGTTTTCCTACGTAGGCTAGTAAAACATGCCCTTCAAAGCATCAGAACATGTGATCACATTCCAATTTTTTTGTATCTATCTTGTAAAGATAGTAATATATCATATGTTGAACACTATGTTGGAAAGATTTTAATTCAGATTTACGAACTTTTATTCAGTTTGTTTTTTAAACTTTGATTAAGAACTTTGATTTTTGTACACCCATAAATTATACGCAGCACAGGTTACCCTTAATTAATGAACTGACCGACTAATCAGACATGGATCTTTCCAAGTTCTGTTGCTTGAACGGATGTTTTCCTACGTAGGCTAATAAAACATGCCCTTCAAAGCATCAGAACATGTGATCACATTCCAATTTTTTTGTATCTATCTTGTAAAGATAGTAATATATCATATGTTGAACACTATGTTGGAAAGATTTTAATTCAGATTTTCTAACTTTCATTCAGTTTGTTTTTTAAACTTTGATTAAGAACTTTGATTTTTGTACACCCATAAATTATACGCAGCACAGGTTACCCTTAAATAATGAACTGACCGACTAATCAGACATGGATCTTTCCTAGTTCTGTTGCTTGAATGGATGTTTTCCTACGTAGGCTAGTAAAACATGCCCTTCAAAGCATCAGAACATGTGATCACATTCCAATTTTTTTGAAATCTATCTTGTAAAGATAGTAAAAAACTTTGATTTTTGTACACCCATAAATTATACGCAGCACAGGTTACCCTTAAATAATGAACTGACCGACTAATCAGACATGGATCTTCCCAAGTTCTGTTGCTTGAATGGATGTTTTCCTACGTAGGCTAGTAAAACATGCCCTTCAAAGCATCAGAACATGTGATCACATTCCAATTTTTTTGTATCTATCTTGTAAAGATAGTAATATATCATATGTTGAACACTATGTTGGAAAGATTTTAATTCAGATTTTCTAACTTTTATTCAGTTTGTTTTTTAAACTTTGATTAAGAACTTTGATTTTTGTACACCCATAAATTATACGCAGCACAGGTTACCCTTAATTAATGAACTGACCGACTAATCAGACATGGATCTTCCCAAGTTCTGTTGCTCTTGAATGGATGTTTTCCTACGTAGGCTAGTAAAACATGCCCTTCAAAGCATCAGAACATGTGATCACATTCCAATATTTTTGTATCTATCTTGTTAAGATAGTAATATATCATATGTTGAACACTATGTTGGAAAGATTTTAATTCAGATTTTCTAACTTTTATTCAGTTTGTTTTTTAAACTTTGATTAAGAACTTTGATTTTTGTACACCCATAAATTATACGCAGCACAGGTTACCCTTAAATAATGAACTGACCGACTAATCAGACATGGATCTTTCCTAGTTCTGTTGCTTGAATGGATGTTTTCCTACGTAGGCTAGTAAAACATGCCCTTCAAAGCATCAGAACATGTGATCACATTCCAATTTTTTTGAAATCTATCTTGTAAAGATAGTAATAAACTTTGATTTTTGTACACCCATAAATTATACGCAGCACAGGTTACCCTTAAATAATGAACTGACCGACTAATCAGACATGGATCTTTCCTAGTTCTGTTGCTTGAATGGATGTTTTCCTACGTAGGCTAGTAAAACATGCCCTTCAAAGCATCAGAACATGTGATCACATTCCAATTTTTTTGAAATCTATCTTGTAAAGATAGTAATAAACTTTGATTTTTGTACACCCATAAATTATACGCAGCACAGGTTACCCTTAAATAATGAACTGACCGACTAATCAGACATGGATCTTTCCTAGTTCTGTTGCTTGAATGGATGTTTTCCTACGTAGGCTAGTAAAACATGCCCTTCAAAGCATCAGAACATGTGATCACATTCCAATTTTTTTGTATCTATCTTGTAAAGATAGTAATATATCATATGTTGAACACTATGTTGGAAAGATTTTAATTCAGATTTACGAACTTTTATTCAGTTTGTTTTTTAAACTTTGATTAAGAACTTTGATTTTTGTACACCCATAAATTATACGCAGCACAGGTTACCCTTAATTAATGAACTGACCGACTAATCAGACATGGATCTTTCCAAGTTCTGTTGCTTGAACGGATGTTTTCCTACGTAGGCTAGTAAAACATGCCCTTCAAAGCATCAGAACATGTGATCACATTCCAATTTTTTTGTATCTATCTTGTAAAGATAGTAATATATCATATGTTGAACACTATGTTGGAAAGATTTTAATTCAGATTTTCTAACTTTTATTCAGTTTGTTTTTTAAACTTTGATTAAGAACTTTGATTTTTGTACACCCATAAATTATACGCAGCACAGGTTACCCTTAAATAATGAACTGACCGACTAATCAGACATGGATCTTTCCTAGTTCTGTTGCTTGAATGGATGTTTTCCTACGTAGGCTAGTAAAACATGCCCTTCAAAGCATCAGATCATGTGATCACATTCCAATTTTTTTGAAATCTATCTTGTAAAGATAGTAATAAACTTTGATTTTTGTACACCCATAAATTATACGCAGCACAGGTTACCCTTAAATAATGAACTGACCGACTAATCAGACATGGATCTTTCCTAGTTCTGTTGCTTTAATGGATGTTTTCCTACGTAGGCTAGTAAAACATGCCCTTCAAAGCATCAGAACATGTGATCACATTCCAATTTTTTTGTATCTATCTTGTAAAGATAGTAATATATCATATGTTGAACACTATGTTGGAAAGATTTTGCTTCAGATTTTTTCAACTTTCACTCAATTTGTTTTCTAAACTTTGATTAAGAACTTTGATTTTTGTACACCCATAAATTATACGCAGCACAGGTTACCCTTGAATAATGAACTGACCGACTAATCAGACATGGATCTTTCCTAGTTCTGTTGCTTGAATGGATGTTTTCCTACGTAGGCTAGTAAAACATGCCCTTCAAAGCATCAGATCATGTGATCACATTCCAATTTTTTTGTATCTATCTTGTAAAGATAGTAATAAACTTTGATTTTTGTTCACCCATAAATTATACGCAGCACAGGTTACCCTTAAATAATGAACTGACCGACTAATCAGACATGGATCTTTCCAAGTTCTGTTGCTTGAACGGATGTTTTCCTACGTAGGCTAGTAAAACATGCCCTTCAAAGCATCAGAACATGTGATCACATTTCAATTTTTTTGTATCTATCTTGTAAAGATAGTAATATATCATATGTTGAACACTATGTTGGAAAGATTTTAATTCAGATTTTTTCAACTTTCACTCAGTTTGTTTTCTAAACTTTGATTAAGAACCTTGTTGTTTGTACACCCATAAAATATACGCAGCACAGGTTACCCTTAAATAATGAACTGACCGTCTAATCAGACATGGATCTTCCCAAGTTCTGTTGCTTGAATGGATGTTTTCCTACGTAGGCTAGTAAAACATGCCCTTCAAAGCATCAGAACATGTGATCACATTCCAATTTTTTTGTATCTATCTTGTAAAGATAGTAATATATCATATGTTGAACACTATGTTGGAAAGATTTTAATTCAGATTTTCTAACTTTTATTCAGTTTGTTTTTTAAACTTTGATTAAGAACTTTGATTTTTGTACACCCATAAATTATACGCAGCACAGGTTACCCTTAAATAATGAACTGACCGACTAATCAGACATGGATCTTTCCTAGTTCTGTTGCTTGAATGGATGTTTTCCTACGTAGGCTAGTAAAACATGCCCTTCAAAGCATCAGAACATGTGATCACATTCCAATTTTTTTGAAATCTATCTTGTAAAGATAGTAATAAACTTTGATTTTTGTACACCCATAAATTATACGCAGCACAGGTTACCCTTAAATAATGAACTGACCGACTAATCAGACATGGATCTTTCCAAGTTCTGTTGCTTGAACGGATGCTTTCCTACGTAGGCTAGTAAAACATGCCCTTCAAAGCATCAGAACATGTGACCACATTCCAATTTTTTTGTATCTATCTTGTAAAGATAATAATATATCATATGTTGAACACTATGTTGGAAAGATTTTAATTCACATTTTTTCAACTTTCACTCAATTTGTTTTCTAAACTTTGATTAAGAACTTTGATTTTTGTACACCCATAAATTATACGCAGCACAGGTTACCCTTGAATAATGAACTGACCGACTAATCAGACATGGATCTTTCCTAGTTCTGTTGCTTGAATGGATGTTTTCCTACGTAGGCTAGTAAAACATGCCCTTCAAAGCATCAGAACATGTGATCACATTCCAATTTTTTTGAAATCTATCTTGTAAAGATAGTAATAAACTTTGATTTTTGTACACCCATAAATTATACGCAGCACAGGTTACCCTTAAATAATGAACTGACCGACTAATCAGACATGGATCTTTCCTAGTTCTGTTGCTTGAATGGATGTTTTCCTACGTAGGCTAGTAAAACATGCCCTTCAAAGCATCAGAACATGTGATCACATTCCAATTTTTTTGTATCTATCTTGTAAAGATAGTAATATATCATATGTTGAACACTATGTTGGAAAGATTTTAATTCAGATTTACGAACTTTTATTCAGTTTGTTTTTTAAACTTTGATTAAGAACTTTGATTTTTGTACACCCATAAATTATACGCAGCACAGGTTACCCTTAATTAATGAACTGACCGACTAATCAGACATGGATCTTCCCAAGTTCTGTTGCTTGAATGGATGTTTTCCTACGTAGGCTAGTAAAACATGCCCTTCAAAGCATCAGAACATGTGATCACATTCCAATTTTTTTGTATCTATCTTGTAAAGATAGTAATATATCATATGTTGAACACTATGTTGGAAAGATTTTAATTCGGATTTTCTAACTTTTATTCAGTTTGTTTTTTAAACTTTGATTAAGAACTTTGATTTTTGTACACCCATAAATTATACGCAGCACAGGTTACCCTTAATTAATGAACTGACCGACTAATCAGACATGGATCTTTCCAAGTTCTGTTGCTTGAACGGATGTTTTCCTACGAAGGCTAGTAAAACATGCCCTTCAAAGCATCAGAACATGTGATCACATTCCAATTTTTTTGTATCTATCTTGTAAAGATAGTAATAAACTTTGATTTTTGTACACCCATAAATTATACGCAGCACAGGTTACCCTTAAATAATGAACTGACCGACTAATCAGACATGGATCTTTCCTAGTTCTGTTGCATGAATGGATGTTTTCCTACGTAGGCTAGTAAAACATGCCCTTCAAAGCATCAGAACATGTGATCACATTCCAATTTTTTTGTATCTATCTTGTAAAGATAGTAATAAACTTTGATTTTTGTACACCCATAAATTATACGCAGCACAGGTTACCCTTAAATAATGAACTGACCGACTAATCAGACATGGATCTTTCCTAGTTCTGTTGCTTGAACGGATGTTTTCCTACGTAGGCTAGTAAAACATGCCCTTCAAAGCATCAGAACATGTGATCACATTCCAATTTTTTTGTATCTATCTTGTAAAGATAGTAATATATCATATGTTGAACACTATGTTGGAAAGATTTTAATTCAGATTTTCTAACTTTTATTCAGTTTGTTTTTTTAACTTTGATTAAGAACTTTGATTTTTGTACACCCATAAATTATACGCAGCACAGGTTACCCTTAAATAATGAACTGACCGACTAATCAGACATGGATCTTTCCTAGTTCTGTTGCTTGAATGGATGTTTTCCTACGTAGGCTAGTAAAACATGCCCTTCAAAGCATCAGAACATGTGATCACATTCCAATTTTTTTGTATCTATCTTGTAAAGATAGTAATATATCATATGTTGAACACTATGTTGGAAAGATTTTAATTCGGATTTTCTAACTTTTATTCAGTTTGTTTTTTAAACTTTGATTAAGAACTTTGATTTTTGTACACCCATAAATTATACGCAGCACAGGTTACCCTTAAATAATGAACTGACCGACTAATCAGACATGGATCTTTCCTAGTTCTGTTGCTTGAATGGATGTTTTCCTACGTAGGCTAGTAAAACATGCCCTTCAAAGCATCAGAACATGTGATCAAATTCCAATTTTTTTGTATCTATCTTGTAAAGATAGTAATATATCATATGTTGAACACTATGTTGGAAAGATTTTAATTCAGATTTTCGAACTTTTATTCAGTTTGTTTTTTAAACTTTGATTAAGAACTTTGATTTTTGTACACCCATAAATTATACGCAGCACAGGTTACCCTTAATTAATGAACTGACCGACTAATCAGACATGGATCTTTCCAAGTTCTGTTGCTTGAACGGATGTTTTCCTACGAAGGCTAGTAAAACATGCCCTTCAAAGCATCAGAACATGTGATCACATTCCAATATTTTTGTATCTATCTTGTAAAGATAGTAATATATCATATGTTGAACACTATGTTGGAAAGATTTTAATTCAGATTTTCTAACTTTTATTCAGTTTGTTTTTTAAACTTTGATTAAGAACTTTGATTTTTGTACACCCATAAATTATAAGCAGCACAGGTTACCCTTAAATAATGAACTGACCGACTAATCAGACATGGATCTTTCCTAGTTCTGTTGCTTGAATGGATGTTTTCCTACGTAGGCTAGTAAAACATGCCCTTCAAAGCATCAGAACATGTGATCACATTCCAATTTTTTTGAAATCTATCTTGTAAAGATAGTAATAAACTTTGATTTTTGTACACCCATAAATTATACGCAGCACAGGTTACCCTTAAATAATGAACTGACCGACTAATCAGACATCGATCTTTCCTAGTTCTGTTGCTTGAATGGATGTTTTCCTACGTAGGCTAGTAAAACATGCCCTTCAAAGCATCAGAACATGTGATCACATTCCAATTTTTTTGTATCTTTCTTGTAAAGATAGTAATATATCATATGTTGAACACTATGTTGGAAAGATTTTAATTCAGATTTTCGAACTTTTATTCAGTTTGTTTTTTAAACTTTGATCAAGAACTTTGATTTTTGTACACCCATAAATTATACGCAGCACAGGTTACCCTTAATTAATGAACTGACCGACTAATCAGACATGGATCTTTCCAAGTTCTGTTGCTTGAACGGATGTTTTCCTACGAAGGCTAGTAAAACATGCCCTTCAAAGCATCAGAACATGTGATCACATTCCAATATTTTTGTATCTATCTTGTAAAGATAGTAATATATCATATGTTGAACACTATGTTGGAAAGATTTTAATTCAGATTTTCGAACTTTTATTCAGTTTGTTTTTTAAACTTTGATTAAGAACTTTGATTTTTGTACACCCATAAATTATACGCAGCACAGGTTACCCTTAATTAATGAACTGACCGACTAATCAGACATGGATCTTTCCAAGTTCTGTTGCTTGAACGGATGTTTTCCTACGAAGGCTAGTAAAACATGCCCTTCAAAGCATCAGAACATGTGATCACATTCCAATATTTTTGTATCTATCTTGTAAAGATAGTAATATATCATATGTTGAACACTATGTTGGAAAGATTTTAATTCAGATTTTCTAACTTTTATTCAGTTTGTTTTTTAAACTTTGATTAAGAACTTTGATTTTTGTACACCCATAAATTATACGCAGCACAGGTTACCCTTAAATAATGAACTGACCGACTAATCAGACATGGATCTTTCCTAGTTCTGTTGCTTGAATGGATGTTTTCCTACGTAGGCTAGTAAAACATGCCCTTCCAAGCATCAGAACATGTGATCACATTCCAATTTTTTTGAAATCTATCTTGTAAAGATAGTAATAAACTTTGATTTTTGTACACCCATAAATTATACGCAGCACAGGTTACCCTTAATTAATGAACTGACCGACTAATCAGACATGGATCTTTCCTAGTTCTGTTGCTTGAATGGATGTTTTCCTACGTAGGCTAGTAAAACATGCCCTTCAAAGCATCAGAACATGTGATCACATTCCAATTTTTTTGTATCTATCTTGTAAAGATAGTAATATATCATATGTTGAACACTATGTTGGAAAGATTTTAATTCGGATTTTCTAACTTTTATTCAGTTTGTTTTTTAAACTTTGATTAAGAACTTTGATTTTTGTACACCCATAAATTATACGCAGCACAGGTTACCCTTAAATAATGAACTGACCGACTAATCAGACATGGATCTTTCCTAGTTCTGTTGCTTGAATGGATGTTTTCCTACGTAGGCTAGTAAAACATGCCCTTCAAAGCATCAGAACATGTGATCACATTCCAATTTTTTTGAAATCTATCTTGTAAAGATAGTAATAAACTTTGATTTTTGTACACCCATAAATTATACGCAGCACAGGTTACCCTTAAATAATGAACTGACCGACTAATCAGACATGGATCTTTCCAAGTTCTGTTGCTTGAACGGATGTTTTCCTACGTAGGCTAGTAAAACATGCCCTTCAAAGCATCAGAACATGTGATCACATTCCAATATTTTTGTATCTATCTTGTAAAGATAGTAATATATCATATGTTGAACACTATGTTGGAAAGATTTTAATTCAGATTTTCTAACTCTTATTCAGTTTGTTTTTTAAACTTTGATTAAGAACTTTGATTTTTGTTCACCCATAAATTATACGCAGCACAGGTTACCCTTAAATAATGAACTGACCGACTAATCAGACATGGATCTTTCCTAGTTCTGTTGCTTGAATGGATGTTTTCCTACGTAGGCTAGTAAAACATGCCCTTCAAAGCATCAGAACATGTGATCAAATTCCAATTTTTTTGTATCTATCTTGTAAAGATAGTAATATATCATATGTTGAACACTATGTTGGAAAGATTTTAATTCAGATTTTCGAACTTTTATTCAGTTTGTTTTTTAAACTTTGATTAAGAACTTTGATTTTTGTACACCCATAAATTATACGCAGCACAGGTTACCCTTAATTAATGAACTGACCGACTAATCAGACATGGATCTTTCCAAGTTCTGTTGCTTGAACGGATGTTTTCCTACGAAGGCTAGTAAAACATGCCCTTCAAAGCATCAGAACATGTGATCACATTCCAATATTTTTGTATCTATCTTGTAAAGATAGTAATATATCATATGTTGAACACTATGTTGGAAAGATTTTAATTCAGATTTTCTAACTTTTATTCAGTTTGTTTTTTAAACTTTGATTAAGAACTTTGATTTTTGTACACCCATAAATTATAAGCAGCACAGGTTACCCTTAAATAATGAACTGACCGACTAATCAGACATGGATCTTTCCTAGTTCTGTTGCTTGAATGGATGTTTTCCTACGTAGGCTAGTAAAACATGCCCTTCAAAGCATCAGAACATGTGATCACATTCCAATTTTTTTGAAATCTATCTTGTAAAGATAGTAATAAACTTTGATTTTTGTACACCCATAAATTATACGCAGCACAGGTTACCCTTAAATAATGAACTGACCGACTAATCAGACATCGATCTTTCCTAGTTCTGTTGCTTGAATGGATGTTTTCCTACGTAGGCTAGTAAAACATGCCCTTCAAAGCATCAGAACATGTGATCACATTCCAATTTTTTTGTATCTTTCTTGTAAAGATAGTAATATATCATATGTTGAACACTATGTTGGAAAGATTTTAATTCAGATTTTCGAACTTTTATTCAGTTTGTTTTTTAAACTTTGATCAAGAACTTTGATTTTTGTACACCCATAAATTATACGCAGCACAGGTTACCCTTAATTAATGAACTGACCGACTAATCAGACATGGATCTTTCCAAGTTCTGTTGCTTGAACGGATGTTTTCCTACGAAGGCTAGTAAAACATGCCCTTCAAAGCATCAGAACATGTGATCACATTCCAATATTTTTGTATCTATCTTGTAAAGATAGTAATATATCATATGTTGAACACTATGTTGGAAAGATTTTAATTCAGATTTTCGAACTTTTATTCAGTTTGTTTTTTAAACTTTGATTAAGAACTTTGATTTTTGTACACCCATAAATTATACGCAGCACAGGTTACCCTTAATTAATGAACTGACCGACTAATCAGACATGGATCTTTCCAAGTTCTGTTGCTTGAACGGATGTTTTCCTACGAAGGCTAGTAAAACATGCCCTTCAAAGCATCAGAACATGTGATCACATTCCAATATTTTTGTATCTATCTTGTAAAGATAGTAATATATCATATGTTGAACACTATGTTGGAAAGATTTTAATTCAGATTTTCTAACTTTTATTCAGTTTGTTTTTTAAACTTTGATTAAGAACTTTGATTTTTGTACACCCATAAATTATACGCAGCACAGGTTACCCTTAAATAATGAACTGACCGACTAATCAGACATGGATCTTTCCTAGTTCTGTTGCTTGAATGGATGTTTTCCTACGTAGGCTAGTAAAACATGCCCTTCAAAGCATCAGAACATGTGATCACATTCCAATTTTTTTGAAATCTATCTTGTAAAGATAGTAATAAACTTTGATTTTTGTACACCCATAAATTATACGCAGCACAGGTTACCCTTAATTAATGAACTGACCGACTAATCAGACATCGATCTTTCCTAGTTCTGTTGCTTGAATGGATGTTTTCCTACGTAGGCTAGTAAAACATGCCCTTCAAAGCATCAGAACATGTGATCACATTCCAATTTTTTTGTATCTTTCTTGTAAAGATAGTAATATATCATATGTTGAACACTATGTTGGAAAGATTTTAATTCAGATTTTCGAACTTTTATTCAGTTTGTTTTTTAAACTTTGATCAAGAACTTTGATTTTTGTACACCCATAAATTATACGCAGCACAGGTTACCCTTAATTAATGAACTGACCGACTAATCAGACATGGATCTTTCCAAGTTCTGTTGCTTGAACGGATGTTTTCCTACGAAGGCTAGTAAAACATGCCCTTCAAAGCATCAGAACATGTGATCACATTCCAATATTTTTGTATCTATCTTGTAAAGATAGTAATATATCATATGTTGAACACTATGTTGGAAAGATTTTAATTCAGATTTTCTAACTTTTATTCAGTTTGTTTTTTAAACTTTGATTAAGAACTTTGATTTTTGTACACCCATAAATTATACGCAGCACAGGTTACCCTTAAATAATGAACTGACCGACTAATCAGACATGGATCTTTCCTAGTTCTGTTGCTTGAATGGATGTTTTCCTACGTAGGCTAGTAAAACATGCCCTTCAAAGCATCAGAACATGTGATCACATTCCAATTTTTTTGAAATCTATCTTGTAAAGATAGTAATAAACTTTGATTTTTGTACACCCATAAATTATACGCAGCACAGGTTACCCTTAAATAATGAACTGACCGACTAATCAGACATGGATCTTTCCTAGTTCTGTTGCTTGAATGGATGTTTTCCTACGTAGGCTAGTAAAACATGCCCTTCAAAGCATCAGAACATGTGATCACATTCCAATTTTTTTGTATCTATCTTGTAAAGATAGTAATATATCATATGTTGAACACTATGTTGGAAAGATTTTAATTCAGATTTACAAACTTTTATTCAGTTTGTTTTTTAAACTTTGATTAAGAACTTTGATTTTTGTACACCCATAAATTATACGCAGCACAGGTTACCCTTAATTAATGAACTGACCGACTAATCAGACATGGATCTTTCCAAGTTCTGTTGCTTGAACGGATGTTTTCCTACGTAGGCTAGTAAAACATGCCCTTCAAAGCATCAGAACATGTGATCACATTCCAATTTTTTTGTATCTATCTTGTAAAGATAGTAATATATCATATGTTGAACACTATGTTGGAGAGATTTTAATTCAGATTTTCTAACTTTTATTCAGTTTGTTTTTTAAACTTTGATTAAGAACTTTGATTTTTGTACACCCATAAATTATACGCAGCACAGGTTACCCTTAAATAATGAACTGACCGACTAATCAGACATGGATCTTTCATAGTTCTGTTGCTTGAATGGATGTTTTCCTACGTAGGCTAGTAAAACATGCCCTTCAAAGCATCAGAACATGCGATCACATTCCAATTTTTTTGTATCTATCTTGTAAAGATAGTAATTTATCATATGTTGAACACTATGTTGGAAAGATTTTAATTCAGATTTTCGAACTTTTATTCAGTTTGTTTTTTAAACTTTGATTAAGAACTTTGATTTTTGTACACCCATAAATTATACGCAGCACAGGTTACCCTTAATTAATGAACTGACCGACTAATCAGACATGGATCTTTCCTAGTTCTGTTGCTTGAATGGATGTTTTCCTACGTAGGCTAGTAAAACATGCCCTTCAAAGCATCAGAACATGTGACCACATTCCAATTTTTTTGAAATCTATCTTGTAAAGATAGTAATAAACTTTGATTTTTGTACACCCATAAATTATACGCAGCACAGGTTACCCTTAAATAATGAACTGACCGACTAATCAGACATGGATCTTTCCTAGTTCTGTTGCTTGAATGGATGTTTTCCTACGTAGGCTAGTAAAACATGCCCTTCAAAGCATCAGAACATGTGATCACATTCCAATTTTTTTGAAATCTATCTTGTAAAGATAGTAATAAACTTTGATTTTTGTACACCCATAAATTATACGCAGCACAGGTTACCCTTAATTAATGAACTGACCGACTAATCAGACATGGATCTTTCCTAGTTCTGTTGCTTGAATGGATGTTTTCCTACGTAGGCTAGTAAAACATGCCCTTCAAAGCATCAGAACATGTGACCACATTCCAATTTTTTTGAAATCTATCTTGTAAAGATAGTAATAAACTTTGATTTTTGTACACCCATAAATTATACGCAGCACAGGTTACCCTTAAATAATGAACTGACCGACTAATCAGACATGGATCTTTCCTAGTTCTGTTGCTTGAATGGATGTTTTCCTACGTAGGCTAGTAAAACATGCCCTTCAAAGCATCAGAACATGTGATCACATTCCAATTTTTTTGAAATCTATCTTGTAAAGATAGTAATAAACTTTGATTTTTGTACACCCATAAATTATACGCAGCACAGGTTACCCTTAAATAATGAACTGACCGACTAATCAGACATGGATCTTTCCTAGTTCTGTTGCTTGAATGGATGTTTTCCTACGTAGGCTAGTAAAACATGCCCTTCAAAGCATCAGAACATGTGATCACATTCCAATTTTTTTGTATCTATCTTGTAAAGATAGTAATATATCATATGTTGAACACTATGTTGGAAAGATTTTAATTCAGATTTACGAACTTTTATTCAGTTTGTTTTTTAAACTTTGATTAAGAACTTTGATTTTTGTACACCCATAAATTATACGCAGCACAGGTTACCCTTAATTAATGAACTGACCGACTAATCAGACATGGATCTTTCCAAGTTCTGTTGCTTGAACGGATGTTTTCCTACGTAGGCTAGTAAAACATGCCCTTCAAAGCATCAGAACATGTGATCACATTCCAATTTTTTTGTATCTATCTTGTAAAGATAGTAATATATCATATGTTGAACACTATGTTGGAAAGATTTTAATTCAGATTTTCTAACTTTTATTCAGTTTGTTTTTTAAACTTTGATTAAGAACTTTGATTTTTGTACACCCATAAATTATACGCAGCACAGGTTACCCTTAAATAATGAACTGACCGACTAATCAGACATGGATCTTTCCTAGTTCTGTTGCTTGAATGGATGTTTTCCTACGTAGGCTAGTAAAACATGCCCTTCAAAGCATCAGAACATGTGATCACATTCCAATTTTTTTGAAATCTATCTTGTAAAGATAGTAATAAACTTTGATTTTTGTACACCCATAAATTATACGCAGCACAGGTTACCCTTAAATAATGAACTGACCGACTAATCAGACATGGATCTTTCCTAGTTCTGTTGCTTTAATGGATGTTTTCCTACGTAGGCTAGTAAAACATGCCCTTCAAAGCATCAGAACATGTGATCACATTCCAATTTTTTTGTATCTATCTTGTAAAGATAGTAATATATCATATGTTGAACACTATGTTGGAAAGATTTCAATTCAGATTTACGAACTTTTATTCAGTTTGTTTTTTAAACTTTGATTAAGAACTTTGATTTTTGTACACCCATAAATTATACGCAGCACAGGTTACCCTTAAATAATGAACTGACCGACTAATCAGACATGGATCTTTCCTAGTTCTGTTGCTTGAATGGATGTTTTCCTACGTAGGCTAGTAAAACATGCCCTTCAAAGCATCAGAACATGTGATCAAATTCCAATTTTTTTGTATCTATCTTGTAAAGATAGTAATATATCATATGTTGAACACTATGTTGGAAAGATTTTCATTCAGATTTTTTAATTTTTATTCAGTTTGTTTTTTAAACTTTGATTAAGAACTTTGATTTTTGTACACCCATAAATTATACGCAGCACAGGTTACCCTTAAATAATGAACTGACCGACTAATCAGACATGGATCTTTCCAAGTTCTGTTGCTTGAACGGATGTTTTCCTACGTAGGCTAGTAAAACATGCCCTTCAAAGCATCAGAACATGTGATCACATTCCAATATTTTTGTATCTATCTTGTAAAGATAGTAATATATCATATGTTGAACACTATGTTGGAAAGATTTTAATTCAGATTTTCTAACTCTTATTCAGTTTGTTTTTTAAACTTTGATTAAGAACTTTGATTTTTGTTCACCCATAAATTATACGCAGCACAGGTTACCCTTAAATAATGAACTGACCGACTAATCAGACATGGATCTTTCCTAGTTCTGTTGCTTGAATGGATGTTTTCCTACGTAGGCTAGTAAAACATGCCCTTCAAAGCATCAGAACATGTGATCAAATTCCAATTTTTTTGTATCTATCTTGTAAAGATAGTAATATATCATATGTTGAACACTATGTTGGAAAGATTTTAATTCAGATTTTCGAACTTTTATTCAGTTTGTTTTTTAAACTTTGATTAAGAACTTTGATTTTTGTACACCCATAAATTATACGCAGCACAGGTTACCCTTAATTAATGAACTGACCGACTAATCAGACATGGATCTTTCCAAGTTCTGTTGCTTGAACGGATGTTTTCCTACGAAGGCTAGTAAAACATGCCCTTCAAAGCATCAGAACATGTGATCACATTCCAATATTTTTGTATCTATCTTGTAAAGATAGTAATATATCATATGTTGAACACTATGTTGGAAAGATTTTAATTCAGATTTTCTAACTTTTATTCAGTTTGTTTTTTAAACTTTGATTAAGAACTTTGATTTTTGTACACCCATAAATTATAAGCAGCACAGGTTACCCTTAAATAATGAACTGACCGACTAATCAGACATGGATCTTTCCTAGTTCTGTTGCTTGAATGGATGTTTTCCTACGTAGGCTAGTAAAACATGCCCTTCAAAGCATCAGAACATGTGATCACATTCCAATTTTTTTGAAATCTATCTTGTAAAGATAGTAATAAACTTTGATTTTTGTACACCCATAAATTATACGCAGCACAGGTTACCCTTAAATAATGAACTGACCGACTAATCAGACATCGATCTTTCCTAGTTCTGTTGCTTGAATGGATGTTTTCCTACGTAGGCTAGTAAAACATGCCCTTCAAAGCATCAGAACATGTGATCACATTCCAATTTTTTTGTATCTTTCTTGTAAAGATAGTAATATATCATATGTTGAACACTATGTTGGAAAGATTTTAATTCAGATTTTCGAACTTTTATTCAGTTTGTTTTTTAAACTTTGATCAAGAACTTTGATTTTTGTACACCCATAAATTATACGCAGCACAGGTTACCCTTAATTAATGAACTGACCGACTAATCAGACATGGATCTTTCCAAGTTCTGTTGCTTGAACGGATGTTTTCCTACGAAGGCTAGTAAAACATGCCCTTCAAAGCATCAGAACATGTGATCACATTCCAATATTTTTGTATCTATCTTGTAAAGATAGTAATATATCATATGTTGAACACTATGTTGGAAAGATTTTAATTCAGATTTTCGAACTTTTATTCAGTTTGTTTTTTAAACTTTGATCAAGAACTTTGATTTTTGTACACCCATAAATTATACGCAGCACAGGTTACCCTTAAATAATGAACTGACCGACTAATCAGACATGGATCTTTCCTAGTTCTGTTGCTTGAATGGATGTTTTCCTACGTAGGCTAGTAAAACATGCCCTTCAAAGCATCAGAACATGTGATCACATTCCAATTTTTTTGAAATCTATCTTGTAAAGATAGTAATAAACTTTGATTTTTGTACACCCATAAATTATACGCAGCACAGGTTACCCTTAAATAATGAACTGACCGACTAATCAGACATGGATCTTTCCTAGTTCTGTTGCTTGAATGGATGTTTTCCTACGTAGGCTAGTAAAACATGCCCTTCAAAGCATCAGAACATGTGATCACATTCCAATTTTTTTGTATCTATCTTGTAAAGATAGTAATATATCATATGTTGAACACTATGTTGGAAAGATTTTAATTCAGATTTACGAACTTTTATTCAGTTTGTTTTTTAAACTTTGATTAAGAACTTTGATTTTTGTACACCCATAAATTATACGCAGCACAGGTTACCCTTAATTAATGAACTGACCGACTAATCAGACATGGATCTTTCCAAGTTCTGTTGCTTGAACGGATGTTTTCCTACGTAGGCTAGTAAAACATGCCCTTCAAAGCATCAGAACATGTGATCACATTCCAATTTTTTTGTATCTATCTTGTAAAGATAGTAATATATCATATGTTGAACACTATGTTGGAGAGATTTTAATTCAGATTTTCTAACTTTTATTCAGTTTGTTTTTTAAACTTTGATTAAGAACTTTGATTTTTGTACACCCATAAATTATACGCAGCACAGGTTACCCTTAAATAATGAACTGACCGACTAATCAGACATGGATCTTTCCTAGTTCTGTTGCTTGAATGGATGTTTTCCTACGTAGGCTAGTAAAACATGCCCTTCAAAGCATCAGAACATGCGATCACATTCCAATTTTTTTGTATCTATCTTGTAAAGATAGTAATTTATCATATGTTGAACACTATGTTGGAAAGATTTTAATTCAGATTTTCGAACTTTTATTCAGTTTGTTTTTTAAACTTTGATTAAGAACTTTGATTTTTGTACACCCATAAATTATACGCAGCACAGGTTACCCTTAATTAATGAACTGACCGACTAATCAGACATGGATCTTTCCTAGTTCTGTTGCTTGAATGGATGTTTTCCTACGTAGGCTAGTAAAACATGCCCTTCAAAGCATCAGAACATGTGACCACATTCCAATTTTTTTGAAATCTATCTTGTAAAGATAGTAATAAACTTTGATTTTTGTACACCCATAAATTATACGCAGCACAGGTTACCCTTAAATAATGAACTGACCGACTAATCAGACATGGATCTTTCCTAGTTCTGTTGCTTGAATGGATGTTTTCCTACGTAGGCTAGTAAAACATGCCCTTCAAAGCATCAGAACATGTGATCACATTCCAATTTTTTTGAAATCTATCTTGTAAAGATAGTAATAAACTTTGATTTTTGTACACCCATAAATTATACGCAGCACAGGTTACCCTTAAATAATGAACTGACCGACTAATCAGACATGGATCTTTCCTAGTTCTGTTGCTTGAATGGATGTTTTCCTACGTAGGCTAGTAAAACATGCCCTTCAAAGCATCAGAACATGTGATCACATTCCAATTTTTTTGTATCTATCTTGTAAAGATAGTAATATATCATATGTTGAACACTATGTTGGAAAGATTTTAATTCAGATTTACGAACTTTTATTCAGTTTGTTTTTTAAACTTTGATCAAGAACTTTGATTTTTGTACACCCATAAATTATACGCAGCACAGGTTACCCTTAATTAATGAACTGACCGACTAATCAGACATGGATCTTTCCAAGTTCTGTTGCTTGAACGGATGTTTTCCTACGAAGGCTAGTAAAACATGCCCTTCAAAGCATCAGAACATGTGATCACATTCCAATATTTTTGTATCTATCTTGTAAAGATAGTAATATATCATATGTTGAACACTATGTTGGAAAGATTTTAATTCAGATTTTCTAACTTTTATTCAGTTTGTTTTTTAAACTTTGATTAAGAACTTTGATTTTTGTACACCCATAAATTATACGCAGCACAGGTTACCCTTAAATAATGAACTGACCGACTAATCAGACATGGATCTTTCCTAGTTCTGTTGCTTGAATGGATGTTTTCCTACGTAGGCTAGTAAAACATGCCCTTCAAAGCATCAGAACATGTGATCACATTCCAATTTTTTTGAAATCTATCTTGTAAAGATAGTAATAAACTTTGATTTTTGTACACCCATAAATTATACGCAGCACAGGTTACCCTTAAATAATGAACTGACCGACTAATCAGACATGGATCTTTCCTAGTTCTGTTGCTTGAATGGATGTTTTCCTACGTAGGCTAGTAAAACATGCCCTTCAAAGCATCAGAACATGTGATCACATTCCAATTTTTTTGTATCTATCTTGTAAAGATAGTAATATATCATATGTTGAACACTATGTTGGAAAGATTTTAATTCAGATTTACGAACTTTTATTCAGTTTGTTTTTTAAACTTTGATTAAGAACTTTGATTTTTGTACACCCATAAATTATACGCAGCACAGGTTACCCTTAATTAATGAACTGACCGACTAATCAGACATGGATCTTTCCAAGTTCTGTTGCTTGAACGGATGTTTTCCTACGTAGGCTAGTAAAACATGCCCTTCAAAGCATCAGAACATGTGATCACATTCCAATTTTTTTGTATCTATCTTGTAAAGATAGTAATATATCATATGTTGAACACTATGTTGGAGAGATTTTAATTCAGATTTTCTAACTTTTATTCAGTTTGTTTTTTAAACTTTGATTAAGAACTTTGATTTTTGTACACCCATAAATTATACGCAGCACAGGTTACCCTTAAATAATGAACTGACCGACTAATCAGACATGGATCTTTCCTAGTTCTGTTGCTTGAATGGATGTTTTCCTACGTAGGCTAGTAAAACATGCCCTTCAAAGCATCAGAACATGCGATCACATTCCAATTTTTTTGTATCTATCTTGTAAAGATAGTAATTTATCATATGTTGAACACTATGTTGGAAAGATTTTAATTCAGATTTTCGAACTTTTATTCAGTTTGTTTTTTAAACTTTGATTAAGAACTTTGATTTTTGTACACCCATAAATTATACGCAGCACAGGTTACCCTTAATTAATGAACTGACCGACTAATCAGACATGGATCTTTCCTAGTTCTGTTGCTTGAATGGATGTTTTCCTACGTAGGCTAGTAAAACATGCCCTTCAAAGCATCAGAACATGTGACCACATTCCAATTTTTTTGAAATCTATCTTGTAAAGATAGTAATAAACTTTGATTTTTGTACACCCATAAATTATACGCAGCACAGGTTACCCTTAAATAATGAACTGACCGACTAATCAGACATGGATCTTTCCTAGTTCTGTTGCTTGAATGGATGTTTTCCTACGTAGGCTAGTAAAACATGCCCTTCAAAGCATCAGAACATGTGATCACATTCCAATTTTTTTGAAATCTATCTTGTAAAGATAGTAATAAACTTTGATTTTTGTACACCCATAAATTATACGCAGCACAGGTTACCCTTAAATAATGAACTGACCGACTAATCAGACATGGATCTTTCCTAGTTCTGTTGCTTGAATGGATGTTTTCCTACGTAGGCTAGTAAAACATGCCCTTCAAAGCATCAGAACATGTGATCACATTCCAATTTTTTTGTATCTATCTTGTAAAGATAGTAATATATCATATGTTGAACACTATGTTGGAAAGATTTTAATTCAGATTTACGAACTTTTATTCAGTTTGTTTTTTAAACTTTGATTAAGAACTTTGATTTTTGTACACCCATAAATTATACGCAGCACAGGTTACCCTTAATTAATGAACTGACCGACTAATCAGACATGGATCTTTCCAAGTTCTGTTGCTTGAACGGATGTTTTCCTACGTAGGCTAGTAAAACATGCCCTTCAAAGCATCAGAACATGTGATCACATTCCAATTTTTTTGTATCTATCTTGTAAAGATAGTAATATATCATATGTTGAACACTATGTTGGAAAGATTTTAATTCAAATTTTCTAACTTTTATTCAGTTTGTTTTTTAAATTTTGATTAAGAACTTTGATTTTTGTACACCCATAAATTATACGCAGCACAGGTTACCCTTGAATAATGAACTGACCGACTAATCAGACATGGATCTTTCCTAGTTCTGTTGCTTGAATGGATGTTTTCCTACGTAGGCTAGTAAAACATGCCCTTCAAAGCATCAGAACATGTGATCACATTCCAATTTTTTTGTATCTATCTTGTAAAGATAGGAATAAACTTTGATTTTTGTACACCTATAAATTATACGCAGCACAGGTTACCCTTAAATAATGAACTGACCGACTAATCAGACATGGATCTTTCCAAGTTCTGTTGCTTGAACGGATGTTTTCCTAGTAAAACATGCCCTTCAAAGCATCAGAACATGTGATCACATTTCAATTTTTTTGTATCTATCTTGTAAAGATAGTAATATATCATATGTTGAACACTATGTTGGAAAGATTTTAATTCAGATTTTTTCAACTTTCACTCAGTTTGTTTTCTAAACTTTGATTAAGAACCTTGTTGTTTGTACACCCATAAAATATACGCAGCACAGGTTACCCTTAAATAATGAACTGACCGTCTAATCAGACATGGATCTTCCCAAGTTCTGTTGCTTGAATGGATGTTTTCCTACGTAGGCTAGTAAAACATGCCCTTCAAAGCATCAGAACATGTGATCACATTCCAATTTTTTTGTATCTATCTTGTAAAGATAGTAATATATCATATGTTGAACACTATGTTGGAAAGATTTTAATTCAGATTTTCTAACTTTTATTCAGTTTGTTTTTTAAACTTTGATTAAGAACTTTGATTTTTGTACACCCATAAATTATACGCAGCACAGGTTACCCTTAAATAATGAACTGACCGACTAATCAGACATGGATCTTTCCTAGTTCTGTTGCTTGAATGGATGTTTTCCTACGTAGGCTAGTAAAACATGCCCTTCAAAGCATCAGAACATGTGATCACATTCCAATTTTTTTGAAATCTATCTTGTAAAGATAGTAATAAACTTTGATTTTTGTACACCCATAAATTATACGCAGCACAGGTTACCCTTAAATAATGAACTGACCGACTAATCAGACATGGATCTTTCCTAGTTCTGTTGCTTGAATGGATGTTTTCCTACGTAGGCTAGTAAAACATGCCCTTCAAAGCATCAGAACATGTGATCACATTCCAATTTTTTTGTATCTATCTTGTAAAGATAGTAATATATCATATGTTGAACACTATGTTGGAAAGATTTTAATTCAGATTTTCTAACTTTTATTCAGTTTGTTTTTTAAATTTTGATTAAGAACTTTGATTTTTGTACACCCATAAATTATACGCAGCACAGGTTACCCTTGAATAATGAACTGACCGACTAATCAGACATGGATCTTTCCTAGTTCTGTTGCTTGAATGGATGTTTTCCTACGTAGGCTAGTAAAACATGCCCTTCAAAGCATCAGAACATGTGATCACATTCCAATTTTTTTGTATCTATCTTGTAAAGATAGTAATAAACTTTGATTTTTGTACACCTATAAATTATACGCAGCACAGGTTACCCTTAAATAATGAACTGACCGACTAATCAGACATGGATCTTTCCAAGTTCTGTTGCTTGAACGGATGTTTTCCTACGTAGGCTAGTAAAACATGCCCTTCAAAGCATCAGAACATGTGATCACATTTCAATTTTTTTGTATCTATCTTGTAAAGATAGTAATATATCATATGTTGAACACTATGTTGGAAAGATTTTAATTCAGATTTTTTCAACTTTCACTCAGTTTGTTTTCTAAACTTTGATTAAGAACCTTGTTGTTTGTACACCCATAAAATATACGCAGCACAGGTTACCCTTAAATAATGAACTGACCGTCTAATCAGACATGGATCTTCCCAAGTTCTGTTGCTTGAATGGATGTTTTCCTACGTAGGCTAGTAAAACATGCCCTTCAAAGCATCAGAACATGTGATCACATTCCAATTTTTTTGTATCTATCTTGTAAAGATAGTAATATATCATATGTTGAACACTATGTTGGAAAGATTTTAATTCAGATTTTCTAACTTTTATTCAGTTTGTTTTTTAAACTTTGATTAAGAACTTTGATTTTTGTACACCCATAAATTATACGCAGCACAGGTTACCCTTAAATAATGAACTGACCGACTAATCAGACATGGATCTTTCCTAGTTCTGTTGCTTGAATGGATGTTTTCCTACGTAGGCTAGTAAAACATGCCCTTCAAAGCATCAGAATATGTGATCACATTCCAATTTTTTTGTATCTATCTTGTAAAGATAGTAATATATCATATGTTGAACACTATGTTGGAAAGATTTTAATTCAGATTTTCTAACTTTTATTCAGTTTGTTTTTTAAATTTTGATTAAGAACTTTGATTTTTGTACACCCATAAATTATACGCAGCACAGGTTACCCTTGAATAATGAACTGACTGACTAATCAGACATGGATCTTTCCTAGTTCTGTTGCTTGAATGGATGTTTTCCTACGTAGGCTAGTAAAACATGCCCTTCAAAGCATCAGAACATGTGATCACATTCCAATTTTTTTGTATCTATCTTGTAAAGATAGTAATAAACTTTGATTTTTGTACACCTATAAATTATACGCAGCACAGGTTACCCTTAAATAATGAACTGACCGACTAATCAGACATGGATCTTTCCAAGTTCTGTTGCTTGAACGGATGTTTTCCTACGTAGGCTAGTAAAACATGCCCTTCAAAGCATCAGAACATGTGATCACATTTCAATTTTTTTGTATCTATCTTGTAAAGATAGTAATATATCATATGTTGAACACTATGTTGGAAAGATTTTAATTCAGATTTTTTCAACTTTCACTCAGTTTGTTTTCTAAACTTTGATTAAGAACCTTGTTGTTTGTACACCCATAAAATATACGCAGCACAGGTTACCCTTAAATAATGAACTGACCGTCTAATCAGACATGGATCTTCCCAAGTTCTGTTGCTTGAATGGATGTTTTCCTACGTAGGCTAGTAAAACATGCCCTTCAAAGCATCAGAACATGTGATCACATTCCAATTTTTTTGTATCTATCTTGTAAAGATAGTAATATATCATATGTTGAACACTATGTTGGAAAGATTTTAATTCAGATTTTCTAACTTTTATTCAGTTTGTTTTTTAAACTTTGATTAAGAACTTTGATTTTTGTACACCCATAAATTATACGCAGCACAGGTTACCCTTAAATAATGAACTGACCGACTAATCAGACATGGATCTTTCCTAGTTCTGTTGCTTGAATGGATGTTTTCCTACGTAGGCTAGTAAAACATGCCCTTCAAAGCATCAGAACATGTGATCACATTCCAATTTTTTTGAAATCTATCTTGTAAAGATAGTAATAAACTTTGATTTTAGTACACCCATAAATTATACGCAGCACAGGTTACCCTTAAATAATGAACTGACCGACTAATCAGACATGGATCTTTCCTAGTTCTGTTGCTTGAATGGATGTTTTCCTACGTAGGCTAGTAAAACATGCCCTTCAAAGCATCAGAACATGTGATCACATTCCAATTTTTTTGTATCTATCTTGTAAAGATAGTAATATATCATATGTTGAACACTATGTTGGAAAGATTTTAATTCAGATTTACGAACTTTTATTCAGTTTGTTTTTTAAACTTTGATTAAGAACTTTGATTTTTGTACACCCATAAATTATACGCAGCACAGGTTACCCTTAAATAATGAACTGACCGACTAATCAGACATGGATCTTTCCAAGTTCTGTTGCTTGAATGGATGTTTTCCTACGTAGGCTAGTAAAACATGCCCTTCAAAGCATCAGAACATGTGACCACATTCCAATTTTTTTTTATCTATCTTGTAAAGATAGTAATATATCATATGCTGAACACTATGTTGGAAAGATTTTAATTCAGATTTTCTAACTTTTATTCAGTTTGTTTTTTAAACTTTGATTAAGAACTTTGATTTTTGTACACCCATTAATTATACGCAGCACAGGTTACCCTTAAATAATGAACTGACCGACTAATCAGACATGGATCTTTCCTAGTTCTGTTGCTTGAATGGATGTTTTCCTACGTAGGCTAGTAAAACATGCCCTTCAAAGCATCAGAACATGTGACCACATTCCAATTTTTTTGTATCTATCTTGTAAAGATAGTAATATATCATATGTTGAACACTATGTTGGAAAGATTTTAATTCAGATTTTTTCAACTTTCACTCAGTTTGTTTTCTAAACTTTGATTAAGAACCTTGAGTTTTGTACACCCATAAATTATACGCAGCACAGGTTACCCTTAAATAATGAACTGACCGACTAATGAGACATGGATCTTTCCAAGTTCTGTTGCTT
Organism: Auanema rhodensis; assembly: GCA_964057225.1. Taxonomy (NCBI): domain Eukaryota; kingdom Metazoa; phylum Nematoda; class Chromadorea; order Rhabditida; family Rhabditidae; genus Auanema; species Auanema rhodense. The sequence goes on from OZ059895.1 coordinate 3,317,607, forward strand.
GAATGGATGTTTTCCTACGTAGGCTAGTAAAACATGCCCTTCAAAGCATCAGAACATGTGACCACATTCCAATTTTTTTGTATCTATCTTGTAAAGATAGTAATATATCATATGTTGAACACTATGTTGGAAAGATTTTAATTCAGATTTTCTAACTTTTATTCAGTTTGTTTTTTAAACTTTGATTAAGAACTTTGATTTTTGTACACCCATAAATTATACGCAGCACAGGTTACCCTTAAATAATGAACTGACCGACTAATCAGACATGGATCTTTCCTAGTTCTGTTGCTTGAATGGATGTTTTCCTACGTAGGCTAGTAAAACATGCCCTTCAAAGCATCAGAATATGTGATCACATTCCAATTTTTTTGTATCTATCTTGTAAAGATAGTAATATATCATATGTTGAACACTATGTTGGAAAGATTTTAATTCAGATTTTCTAACTTTTATTCAGTTTGTTTTTTAAATTTTGATTAAGAACTTTGATTTTTGTACACCCATAAATTATACGCAGCACAGGTTACCCTTGAATAATGAACTGACTGACTAATCAGACATGGATCTTTCCTAGTTCTGTTGCTTGAATGGATGTTTTCCTACGTAGGCTAGTAAAACATGCCCTTCAAAGCATCAGAACATGTGATCACATTCCAATTTTTTTGTATCTATCTTGTAAAGATAGTAATAAACTTTGATTTTTGTACACCTATAAATTATACGCAGCACAGGTTACCCTTAAATAATGAACTGACCGACTAATCAGACATGGATCTTTCCAAGTTCTGTTGCTTGAACGGATGTTTTCCTACGTAGGCTAGTAAAACATGCCCTTCAAAGCATCAGAACATGTGATCACATTTCAATTTTTTTGTATCTATCTTGTAAAGATAGTAATATATCATATGTTGAACACTATGTTGGAAAGATTTTAATTCAGATTTTTTCAACTTTCACTCAGTTTGTTTTCTAAACTTTGATTAAGAACCTTGTTGTTTGTACACCCATAAAATATACGCAGCACAGGTTACCCTTAAATAATGAACTGACCGTCTAATCAGACATGGATCTTCCCAAGTTCTGTTGCTTGAATGGATGTTTTCCTACGTAGGCTAGTAAAACATGCCCTTCAAAGCATCAGAACATGTGATCACATTCCAATTTTTTTGTATCTATCTTGTAAAGATAGTAATATATCATATGTTGAACACTATGTTGGAAAGATTTTAATTCAGATTTTCTAACTTTTATTCAGTTTGTTTTTTAAACTTTGATTAAGAACTTTGATTTTTGTACACCCATAAATTATACGCAGCACAGGTTACCCTTAAATAATGAACTGACCGACTAATCAGACATGGATCTTTCCTAGTTCTGTTGCTTGAATGGATGTTTTCCTACGTAGGCTAGTAAAACATGCCCTTCAAAGCATCAGAACATGTGATCACATTCCAATTTTTTTGAAATCTATCTTGTTAAGATAGTAATAAACTTTGATTTTAGTACACCCATAAATTATACGCAGCACAGGTTACCCTTAAATAATGAACTGACCGACTAATCAGACATGGATCTTTCCTAGTTCTGTTGCTTGAATGGATGTTTTCCTACGTAGGCTAGTAAAACATGCCCTTCAAAGCATCAGAACATGTGATCACATTCCAATTTTTTTGTATCTATCTTGTAAAGATAGTAATATATCATATGTTGAACACTATGTTGGAAAGATTTTAATTCAGATTTACGAACTTTTATTCAGTTTGTTTTTTAAACTTTGATTAAGAACTTTGATTTTTGTACACCCATAAATTATACGCAGCACAGGTTACCCTTAAATAATGAACTGACCGACTAATCAGACATGGATCTTTCCAAGTTCTGTTGCTTGAATGGATGTTTTCCTACGTAGGCTAGTAAAACATGCCCTTCAAAGCATCAGAACATGTGACCACATTCCAATTTTTTTGTATCTATCTTGTAAAGATAGTAATATATCATATGCTGAACACTATGTTGGAAAGATTTTAATTCAGATTTTCTAACTTTTATTCAGTTTGTTTTTTAAACTTTGATTAAGAACTTTGATTTTTGTACACCCATTAATTATACGCAGCACAGGTTACCCTTAAATAATGAACTGACCGACTAATCAGACATGGATCTTTCCTAGTTCTGTTGCTTGAATGGATGTTTTCCTACGTAGGCTAGTAAAACATGCCCTTCAAAGCATCAGAACATGTGACCACATTCCAATTTTTTTGTATCTATCTTGTAAAGATAGTAATATATCATATGTTGAACACTATGTTGGAAAGATTTTAATTCAGATTTTTTCAACTTTCACTCAGTTTGTTTTCTAAACTTTGATTAAGAACCTTGAGTTTTGTACACCCATAAATTATACGCAGCACAGGTTACCCTTAAATAATGAACTGACCGACTAATGAGACATGGATCTTTCCAAGTTCTGTTGCTTGAATGGATGTTTTCCTACGTAGGCTAGTAAAACATGCCCTTCAAAGCATCAGAACATGTGACCACATTCCAATTTTTTTGTATCTATCTTGTAAAGATAGTAATATATCATATGTTGAACACTATGTTGAAAAGATTTTAATTCAGATTTTCTAACTTTTATTCAGTTTGTTTTTTAAACTTTGATTAAGAACTTTGATTTTTGTACACCCATAAATTATACGCAGCACAGGTTACCCTTAAATAATGAACTGACCGACTAATCAGACATGGATCTTTCCTAGTTCTGTTGCTTGAATGGATGTTTTCCTACGTAGGCTAGTAAAACATGACCTTCAAAGCATCAGAACATGTGATCACATTCCAATATTTTTGTATCTATCTTGTAAAGATAGTAATATATCATATGTTGAACACTATGTTGGAAAGATTTTAATTCAGATTTTCTAACTTTTATTCAGTTTGTTTTTTAAACTTTGATTAAGAACTTTGATTTTTGTACACCCATAAATTATACGCAGCACAGGTTACCCTTAAATAATGAACTGACCGACTAATCAGACATGGATCTTTCCTAGTTCTGTTGCTTGAATGGATGTTTTCCTACGTAGGCTAGTAAAACATGCTCTTCAAAGCATCAGAACATGTGACCACATTCCAATTTTTTTGTATCTATCTTGTAAAGATAGTAATATATCATATGTTGAACACTATGTTGGAAAGATTTTAATTCAGATTTTTTCAACTTTCACTTAGTTTGTTTTCTAAACTTTGATTAAGAACCTTGAGTTTTGTACACCCATAAAATATACGCAGCACAGGTTACCCTTAAATAATGAACTGACTGTCTAATCAGACATGGATCTTCCCAAGTTCTGTTGCTTGAATGGATGTTTTCCTACGTAGGCTAGTAAAACATGCCCTTCAAAGCATCAGAACATGTGATCACATTCCAATTTTTTTGTATCTATCTTGTAAAGATAGTAATATATCATATGTTGAACACTATGTTGGAAAGATTTTAATTCAGATTTTCGAACTTTTATTCAGTTTGTTTTTTAAACTTTGATTAAGAACTTTGATTTTTGTACACCCATAAATTATACGCAGCACAGGTTACCCTTAATTAATGAACTGACCGACTAATCAGACATGGATCTTTCCAAGTTCTGTTGCTTGAACGGATGTTTTCCTACGAAGGCTAGTAAAACATGCCCTTCAAAGCATCAGAACATGTGATCTCATTCCAATATTTTTGTATCTATCTTGTAAAGATAGTAATATATCATATGTTGAACACTATGTTGGAAAGATTTTAATTCGGTTTTTTTTCAACTTTCACTCAGTTTGTTTTCTTAACTTTGATTAAGAACCTTGAGTTTTGTACACCCATAAATTATACGCAGCACAGGTTACCCTTAAATAATGAACTGACCGACTAATCAGACATGGATCTTTCCTAGTTCTGTTGCTTGAATGGATGTTTTCCTACGTAGGCTAGTAAAACATGCCCTTCAAAGCATCAGAACATGTGATCACATTCCAATATTTTTGTATCTATCTTGTAAAGATAGTAATATATCATATGTTGAACACTATGTTGGAAAGATTTTAATTCAGATTTTTTCAACTTTCACTCAGTTTGTTTTCTAAACTTTGATTAAGAACCTTGAGTTTTGTACACCCATAAATTATACGCAGCACAGGTTACCCTTAAATAATGAACTGACCGACTAATCAGACATGGATCTTTCCTAGTTCTGTTGCTTGAATGGATGTTTTCCTACGTAGGCTAGTAAAACATGCCCTTCAAAGCATCAGAACATGTGACCACATTCCAATTTTTTTGTATCTATCTTGTAAAGATAGTAATATATCATATGTTGAACACTATGTTGGAAAGATTTTAATTCAGATTTTTTCAACTTTCACTCAGTTTGTTTTCTAAACTTTGATTAAGAACCTTGAGTTTTGTACACCCATAAAATATACGCAGCACAGGTTACCCTTAAATAATGAACTGACTGTCTAATCAGACATGGATCTTCCCAAGTTCTGTTGCTTGAATGGATGTTTTCCTACGTAGGCTAGTAAAACATGCCCTTCAAAGCATCAGAACATGTGATCACATTCCAATATTTTTGTATCTATCTTGTAAAGATAGTAATATATCATATGTTGAACACTATGTTGGAAAGATTTTAATTCAGATTTTTTCAACTTTCACTCAGTTTGTTTTCTAAACTTTGATTAAGAACCTTGAGTTTTGTACACCCATAAATTATACGCAGCACAGGTTACCCTTAAATAATGAACTGACCGACTAATCAGACATGGATCTTTCCTAGTTCTGTTGCTTGAATGGATGTTTTCCTACGTAGGCTAGTAAAACATGCCCTTCAAAGCATCAGAACATGTGATCACATTCCAATTTTTTTGTATCTATCTTGTAAAGATAGTAATTATATCATATGTTGAACACTATGTTGGAAAGATTTTAATTCAGATTTTCTAACTTTTATTCAGTTTGTTTTTTAAACTTTGATTAAGAACTTTGATTTTTGTACACCCATAAATTATACGCAGCACAGGTTACCCTTGAATAATGAACTGACCGACTAATCAGACATGGATCTTTCCTAGTTCTGTTGCTTGAATGGATGTTTTCCTACGTAGGCTAGTAAAACATGCCCTTCAAAGCATCAGAACATGTGATCACATTCCAATTTTTTTGTATCTATCTTGTAAAGATAGTAATAAACTTTGATTTTTGTACACCCATAAATTATACGCAGCACAGGTTACCCTTAAATAATGAACTGACCGACTAATCAGACATGGATCTTTCCAAGTTCTGTTGCTTGAACGGATGTTTTCCTACGTAGGCTAGTAAAACATGCCCTTCAAAGCATCAGAACATGTGATCACATTTCAATTTTTTTGTATCTATCTTGTAAAGATAGTAATATATCATATGTTGAACACTATGTTGGAAAGATTTTAATTCAGATTTTTTCAACTTTCACTCAGTTTGTTTTCTAAACTTTGATTAAGAACCTTGTTGTTTGTACACCCATAAAATATACGCAGCACAGGTTACCCTTAAATAATGAACTGACCGTCTAATCAGACATGGATCTTCCCAAGTTCTGTTGCTTGAATGGATGTTTTCCTACAAAGGCTAGTAAAACATGCCCTTCAAAGCATCAGAACATGTGATCACATTCCAATTTTTTTGTATCTATCTTGTAAAGATAGTAATATATCATATGTTGAACACTATGTTGGAAAGATTTTAATTCAGATTTTCTAACTTTTATTCAGTTTGTTTTTTAAACTTTGATTAAGAACTTTGATTTTTGTACACCCATAAATTATACGCAGCACAGGTTACCCTTAAATAATGAACTGACCGACTAATCAGACATGGATCTTTCCTAGTTCTGTTGCTTGAATGGATGTTTTCCTACGTAGGCTAGTAAAACATGCCCCGTTCCATTCGGATGATCAATACGTAGCAGGCGGGTTAGAGCTAGACGACAAGAGACGAGAGGAGCTGACACGCCCTTTATACGGAACTCAGACTTTAGTTCTGTCTCATGGAATGACTAAGGATGGCTTGTCATCTCCTCAGAGCTCACCTATAGTTTATATCTCTTTAATTCTTATCGTAACTTATTGTAATCATTATGTAGAATAAACCTTTCTTTTCATGAGTCTTATGTTATCCATTATGCTCTATTAATACCGCTACATCTGGAACACTGTATCGCACATCTTATAGACTACATTGGTCTATAGGATAGATGCGAGAGCATAACGGAACGTGGAGGTTCCACCTCGAACGTTTTTTTTACTTTCTCTTATTTTCTTAAATTTTATTCACTCTTGCAATATTCATTTTCTTTTCAACTTTCTCTTATCCATTGCCATCTTCTCCACGCTAAAACACAAAACGGAGGGGCCAACATCGTTATAGGGAACAGATGCAAGGAACTCTCATAATAAGAGAGTAAAATTATACATTTTGGGAAGAATTTATTTTACTTGATCCCGTTGTTCACAATTTTGTCATGTCTGAACCTAAGTCACATATCCTTGCTATTAACATCTGATTATACTGTTACCCGACCTCGAAGCCACATGAGGACTTTAGGCTGAATTCGTGAACAGATTCACCTAAAGATTTTATATATATTTTGATTATTACCCACACCATTCTCCTTTTAAGGATTGATTTCGGCTTTGAGGAAAGAATAACTCCAGTTATTTCTTAAATTTTGTGGATGAAAAGCATGCCAATTTGAATTTTAAATAATTTTGCGATAAGGACTATTATATTTTGCGTTTAAAATCGTTCAGACAACTTTTAGCATTTACCATCCAAAAATATAACAAAACGCTTAAAAATCGTACGGGAAACCTCACAACAAGTGAGAGGATGTTTAATTTAATAACTTACATTCGCTATAGTCCGAAAAATCCTGCGATATTCTTACAAACTGATCTCCCAATTTAAACTTATTCGTCAGGTCGAGTTGGCTAAAGCATATTAGTTGGATTTTCTCCCCATACTATATGTCACCTTCCTCATACCGTTTTGTTGTTTAGAAACATGAGACTCAATTCCAAATCATCTTATTCTTTTTATAATTTCGTATAGTTCTTGTAAATTTTAGTCAGCTATGTAACTTCAATATTATAAAACGAGATCTTTGGTTTGCAAAACGACTACGGTAGATTTCTTAAAAAAGATCCTTACTTCCCGTTGAACCATGAACGAACGAATTAAGTATGCAATTGGGACTAGTAATTCCTCTTGGATAGAGTGATGGATTACCAAAGTCTAATTTTAATGCAACTTTTTGGAATGCCTAAGGGAGTTTGCGACTAAAAATCAAAAATTTCTATAAAAAAGAGAAGGGAATAAGCCCATTGAGACCAGGCAATCATCCATAATGCGTGCAAAGAGAAAAGAAAAATGCAAATGCTATACAAATTGGACCCAAAAGACCAAGATAACCAAAGTCCAATTCCAAAGTACGGTAGAAGGCGGATCTAAAGTTATGGCCAGAACCTTAGATTCATTCCTATCCTTCCGACTTGACCAAACCAGTTGTCAGTCTCAATCTAACTTTTCCCAACTTACCACCAACAACTAAACGTACATACCCGCCCAATTACGTTCAAATTCCATCATCCCACACGTAATCAGACACTCGAGGTTTTTTCAAACCAAGAGCCCTAACAAGGTGGAGAGAAGGTATAACTCAGCAGTACCTCTCAGTACGCACTCCAACCCGGATCCCCGCGACTCAGCTCCAGTAACCAGAAGCCGAACTCGCGCGCAAAGTGTCGCCATCATCAACGAAGACACAGCAGAGGAGAAGCCTAACGTGGAAAAATTTTACACGCCCCGTGCAGGTACGTTTTCTCCTTCAGAACGTTCTAGTGATCCGGACTATATACCATCTGGAGACGACGAGCGACCCTTGGTGATAGACGAACAGACACCGAACACCACTACGAAAGAAAAGGTACGCTCTTCCAATATACATAAAAATAAAAATAATAAAAACCTAAATAATTCTGATATCTCTCTCTCTCTCTCTCTCAAGTCAAGAACCTACTGGTTCACCTTCAACAACAGGCTTACAATCTCTCAAAAACAAAGTCGTTGATTTATTGAATCGCTCACCCAAAGACCCAAACCCAAAATCTAGCCGAGCACAGCGACTTGCTACAATACCCAATACATACACGCGCTATACGTTATCTCCAATCACCTCACCGGAGCAAAGAAAACTTTTGAAAAATAACCCACAAACATCAACCCCAATTCTCAATAGTCCAAGATTAGACGAATTGACGACACCTAACCAATATAACCAAACAGAGCACATTACTCCTACGTCAGGAAGTTCAAGATCTGCACATACAGTAATAGCTGTTCCGAAAAAAATGACTGAGCCCGCAACCAATTTACCCGGAGCGGGGAAAACAACAATTGCCCAAGTTTTAACATCACCCTACTGCCCTGTTTATGACGGTAGCCGCAATTTCCGCGACTTTACCGCTAAATTTAATGTCTTCGCTAATGCACTTGGCCTAGTGATACCTGAAAGGTTGACTCTTCTGCCGTTGCTTCTTAAAAATGATGCGGCAGAAGAAGCATACAAACAAACTCCTGAACACCTTAAAACATCGGGTTCATGGAATGATTTGTTAGCAGCTTTAACATCAAAGCTCTGTCCTGAATATAATCAGGACCCAGCACTGATCAGCCTTCAAAACACTAGTCAAGGGGATCTTTCGATTGATGCCTTTGCTCAGGCTTTGCGAACAATAAGCCTTAGTGCTTTTGCCAGTGATGACCCACATAAGGATCACATACTAAGATCAACCTTCCTGAGAGGACTTAAAAATACTCTGAAGGCAGGAGTGATCCGAGCAAGGCCCAAAACCTTTGCTGAGGCGATTGAGGCTGCTCGCTGGGAAGAATCAATATTGAACCAGACAGCAGACACTCAGGCGATGCTAGTGAATGCAGTTAACCAAGCACTAGCTCCCTTTACGCGCAATAAAGAGAGAAGAGATAACAGAACCTTTGACCGAAGTTACCAGCGCGTTAATCAAAATTATCAAAATTATCAAAATTATCAAACAAATAAAAACCGTTCAAATTATAACAATTTCCAATGACCCGCATGCCAGACGATACCATCCTTTCAAACTTACTACTAAACACTGAAGGGTGCAGTGCGCATCATGGTAACTGCAAATCAAACACATCAATAATTATTTGGGATCCACAAACTACGGATTCCCGTTGCAATTACATAGATATGCACACATATGAAGCCATCATTAGCGGCGATACTATCCTAATTCCGAGCACACAATCTGCTCTTATCCTTTCGAACAAACCAACCCCAAAACCTATCGCTTCGTGTTTTAGACAACCAGCATTTCACACAACATCGGGGAACTACATCATACTCCCCAAATTTCCAAATGACAATAACATTACTATCCTCGTAGAAAGAGAGTTTAGAAAATTGCCGTTCAAAAGACAAAAACGCGCAATCGCTACAGGATGTTTATTCCCTTTAGACCAAGATAGAGTAATGGAAGTTGAAGATTTTGAGACTCATACGCTTCACATATGCCCATATGCCTTTTTGAGACCAATTATGAGCAATCCGGGCATTACGCAGATTATCTCTTTAATCAAAGGAAGACGAATGGCAGATCCCACGTACTCTTTAAAAGAATGGATAACTGCTAATCGCGAGAAATTTGAATTTTTCTTTAAAATCCAAATTTATGATAAATCCTTAAGACATTTTCTTAAACAATACGATTTTCGCGATAAAGATGAAGCAATCCTACAATATGTTGCACAAAGAGAACTGGCGTTAGCAACAAAGACAGGAATATCTTATCTAACACCCAAACAATTACTTCAACAAATATCTGATCGGTTAACTGTTATTGAATTCGATCGCATTCTTCATACCAAAGAAGGCACTTATCGTGAAAGAACTGAAAGTATTGCGCTTGATTTAGCTAATACCCCAGTCATAATCGAAGAAAACCTCACTGTTCCATCTAGACAAGAAGTGTTACAATCTTTTGTGAAATTACCACCGATACGACAAAAGATACTTACAAATGAAGAAGCACAAAAGAGCGAATTCATACAAGAAACAATTAATCTTGTAACCGAACTTAAAACTCTCATAAAAATTAGGAAAAACAAAACAGCAGCAGACATTGATGAGATGAAATTTATTAATCTTCCTGCATCACGAATGTTTGTACAAAATACTGATAAACTGTTCTACGATATCAAAAATAATTTTGGAATACCAATCGGTCCACACCCTAAGCTCATCAAGCCTAGTAAAATCTCTAAAGATTTATTATTGAAAATTTTCTTGCCACTACTTGCTGAAAAGAAATTGCCTTATACTTCAAGTAGAATATCACCAGAACACCTAAGGAGACTAATGGCAGAGAAACTCGAGCTTGAATCGCTGCAAACCACGACGCGTACGCCGAGCGTCGCTGCAGGCGGCAGCAACATCAGCCCAACCCATAATCGATCGGAAGACGACCATCGAATCAGATCCCGCAATGCAGCCGCATGCAATAACAAGCCCTCAAGCAACCGCAGCGACTACCGCGCGCGCGCCATCGTCGACAGCCGAGCCGAAAATAACAGAGAGCTACACAACCGCAACAACTACCGCACGCGCGACAATATCGACTACCCAGGCGCCAACATCAACAAAGCTCTACGCCACTTATAAAGATCAACAAATTCCAATAATGGACGAAATAACATACTTACCCACGACATTGATTCGGAAACAGAGAGCTTCATCAACACCAACAGCAAAAGAAATACAGTCTGTTCAGGCTCAAGCTCATTACATAGCTTCGAAAATTGACTCGGAAGAACAGTATCGCCAAAACATTACGAGCAAGATTGCACAAGATCATTTGCAATACGCCACAACAATGATTCAAAGCGAGCTACAGAAACATTTCAAAGAGTCATACGAATCAATATGTGAGATCCAAAATAGATATCTAGAGCTATGGCGATCAATTTTACAAATCGAACCAACAATCGCGATGCGTACTATCCTTGGAAGAGAAGACATAGCAGCTCGTTTTGTTGGAAGTGAGATATTACACGTACATGTTTGCCCAACAGTTTTCACAAAAACTATTTATCACAATCACACGGTAAACAATACATGTTATCTCGAAACGCCAATTTTAACCGAAGAAGGCCAATTACTATTCGCAGCCCCAGGATCAAAAGATCTTCTACCCCACGGAAAAGAAATCAATTGTGATCACGTACCAACAGACGTATGGTCAGCAGACGGTGAATGGAAAGGAATCAATGGCACAGTAGATGTCAGTCTCATATCCATGGGAGATGGACTGCATCACGAAAAGATCACACCATTAAAATTCACTGGAGCACACCTTTACACTAATTTAACATCACGTGTATACTCCATGACCACAGCCATTGCTTATGGTGCTAGTTTAGCGTCAATCCGTCAAAATCATGTACTTCATACAATTCACAATGATCCTAAAATATCAGCCGCTTATAGTGTTTTAAAGAAGAGTAGTGACTACATATCTAAAGCACACGAATTCACAAAAAACACTTGGAATTCATTCATTGATACGATGGTAGGGACAATCGAACGAACACTAATTACAATTGGTGCAATCACATCTGTTATAATAATTGTGATCATACTAGCATTTATCATCAAGGTCTACTTCCTCAAATCAATTCCGATACCAATCATGCACATTGAACTGAAGGATCGAAATAGTAACCCACCTACATACGAAGAAACCTTAGAGCTAGTTACTCAACCTGATCAACCCATTCCAAGAAACATAATGAAGCAATACTACCCATCAATACTGACGTATATACCAATTGCAATACCATTGGTTTGTTCAATTTCAAAAAGGAAAGATCAATCTTTACCACTATTATGGATGACTGTTAATGACAGATTAGTCCTCACCTTATGGGATTCAGGATCATCTATCAGTTATATCAGAGTATCAACACTACATTACTTGACTTTAAATGACTTTGTAAAGAACAATAAATCAAGTGCTACAACAGCAAACGGATCAGAATTTCGATTCATCGGTACAATAGATCTAACCGTCGAAATTGCCGGATATGAAATCGATCATACATTCTATATATCCAACGATGAAGACTGCCCTTCACCAGCATTAATTGGATTAGATTTCATGAAGACACTTGACAGTCAAAACATTGGCATGAAACTTAGACCATACAAAAGGACACTAGAGATTGGAAACCGCGTAGTACGGTTAGCTAATGGAATTGACGGAAGACTCAGCAAAACATCAACAACTGTCAATCTGATTAACTTAAAACAGCGAGATATGCTTCCAAACGAAACTTGTACACTACAAGTTCAATTAGAAAAACCCATCAGAGACGATTCTTTCGCGATGCTCTCGATAGATAATAACAATATGCTAACACCCAAATACCATACAGCATTTCGCGATGTTAATTCCATTGATATCACGTTCAAAAACAACTCCAACAAATTTATTGAATTACCATCAGGACACGTAATTACTAAAGCTGAGATAGGAATCATGCCAGACTATGAAATCTTCACAACTGATCAAAAACAAGACTATATTCCACCTGAAGCTGATTGGGAAAGTAAATTACCTACTTTTCCAACTGATTTTATGAAAGAACTTGATCTAAAAGATGCTGATCTTACACAAAATCTTAAAGATCATTTACGTTCTATAATTCGCAGACGAAAAAAGGCTTTCCTCAATGAAGACAAAAATATAGGACTGTTCAAAGGCCCTGTAGAACACAGCATACCATTAAGAACTGACATGGATATGCCTAAACCTAGGATCACTCGTATACCCTTAGGAAAACAAGAGGAAATCGAAAGACAAGTACAGGAAATGCTTCAACAAGGAATAATCGAACCATCAACATCACTGTTCAATAGTCCTGTCGTATTAGTGAAGAAAAAGGACGATACATTTCGTTTCGTAACTGATTTCCGCGCCTTAAACAACGTTACACGGAAGCAAACATATGTAATTCCTAATATCTCCGACATTATTGATATGGCAGCTGGATCAAAATATTTTTCCAATTTTGATTTAGTTTCTGGATTTTTCCAAATACCATTAAAAAAATCAGACCGATCCTTAACAGCCTTCACAACAAATACGGGAACGTATCAATACAGAAGGATGCCTATGGGATTATGTGGCGCTCCACATACCTTCCAAACTGCGGTACGATATCTTCAAAGCAGATGCAAATGCAGACTATTCGTTTACTTAGACGATCTACTTGTTATATCAGATAATGCAGAACAACACATATATGATATTGAAGAAGTACTCGAAAGAATTGAAGAACTAGGATTGAAGATAAAGCTCAAGAAATGCTCATTTGCTAGACCAGAAGTCAAATTTCTTGGGTTAATTGTTGGAAGAGATGGAGTTAAGCCTGATCCAAAGAAAGTTTCCGCCATCCAAGACTATCCTGCTCCACAGTCACCTACGGGAGTTAGAGCATTTTTGGGAATGGTAGGATTCTTTCGGAAATTCATTAAAGACTTTGCTCACATCGCAAGCCCTCTATATGATCTCACAAAACTGGACACAGATTTCAAATGGTCAGACCAGTGCCAACAAGCGCTAGATAAATTAAAGAAAAGATTAATGGAAGCACCAGTACTGAAACCACCAAGAGCAGATCGTACTTTCATAATTGAAAGCGATGGCAGCAATATAGCCATCGGAGCAGTACTGTTACAACCTGAAGATCCGAATGAACCTTTGAAAAACTTACATCCTATTGCATTCGCAAGTAGAAAATTAGTTAAAGCCGAACGAAACTATCCTCCTATTGAGATCGAAGCCCTAGGATTAGTATACGCGCTTGCTCAGTTTCGGACTTATATACTTGGATCACACGCAATATGCATTACGGATCACCGACCATTAACAAGCTTAATGACACGAAGAGATTTGTTTGGAAGACTAGCAAAATTTCAATTAGTGATACAGGAATACAACATTGAGATCAGATATCGTGAAGGTAGACTAAACAAAGTCTGTGACGCTCTTTCACGATACATTGGAGACGAAGCTAATGATCCAAAGCCAGAAAAGAAAAAGAAAGTTAAAGAGCCTCAACTTGCTCAGGTTAACTTTGTTAACATACCAGACATTAAACAAATACAAAGCAATACACCTTGGATCAAAAAGACAATTGCCGAAATTGAATACAGAACAAAGAAAAACATGCTCTCCAATGATCGTTATTGTGTAATTGATAACATGCTGTACACAAAACCGAGCACGAAAAGACCACACCCAGCCTTAGTTTTACCACGAGAGAGCGAACTGATCAGCAAGATCATCGAAGAATTTCATGAAGACCCAGCAATCGGGGCACATCAAGGAATTAATAAAACTAAAGAAGCCATATTACGAAGATTCTTCTGGACAAATATGCAAACGGACATAGCAATTTTTGTGAAACAATGCGTTAAATGCGCACAAAGAAAGAAAGACCCTCATGCTATGACCGTTCAGCCAATGGGTCAATTCGAAATACCATCTAAACCATTTGAGAGAATACATATGGATATCATGGGACCATTCCCAACATCAAAAAGAAACAACAACTACGTTCTTACAATCCAGGACTCTTTTTCCAAATGGGCGACAACTATTGCTATACCTAAAATAGTTACGGACGTTGTCATCGACAGATTCCTCAGAAATTTTGTATACATTTATGGACCTCCAAATCGACTAATAACAGATCGAGGTTCCAATTTTGTATCAAAGAAATTCGAAAATATGTGTGATAAACTCGGCATAAAACATGAACCAACACTCCCGCATCAGAAGAACTCTAACGGACAAGTGGAAAGACTACATAGGACGTTAGAAGAAGGATTAACACATTATTTGAACGAAGAAATTACTGATTGGGACTTATTTTTGCCAAAAGTCACCTTTGCGTTAAACACCACAACACACTCAACAACAGGAATATCACCATATATAGCTTTATTCGGAAAAGAAAGTCGTATGAGACTCGATAAAGAATTATCACCTGAAACACCGGAATCAGGAACAATATCCATTGATATAGAAAACATGGAACAACTTCGTCAAGAAAGAAAATCTCTCATTCAAGATAACTTGGAAAAACATCAGCAACAAGCAAAGAAGAAACACGATTCAAGACAACGAATTGAAGAAAGGGACATCCGTGAAGGAGACCAAGTTATGTTGACCATTAAGTCACATAAAATAGGTCAAAAGCTGAGGAAATGTTATGATGGACCCTTTGAGGTCATCAAAGTAAAAGGATCAATGGTACAAATCAAGAATCCTTTTGGAAAACTCCAAGATATACACAAAGACAACTTGAAACTTTTCAATCGAAGTTCAACATGTGGAGCAGCACACAACACTCGCTCCAAAGCTAGAAACAGCGACTCAGATGACGACAGTGACATCGAAATTATCGAAGTTATACACGGAGACAATAACGAAGAATTAGACACCGAAATTGACTCAGAAGACCCATCAGATCATAATTGGATACCATCAAGAAGAAGATAAAACAACCACATTGATTATACTCTTGTTAAACATTTTGCATAAAAAATCGTTTTAAGGAAACTAGAGCTAAAAATTAATTTTACCAACACAAACAACGGATAGATGAGCAGTAAGCTATAACTTAATGAGCAGTCATGTTTCAAGCACATCGAAAAAAAAAATATATATATAATAATAGCTACAAATTATCATAAAAGTTACTCCAATCTCAAATAATTTCCCCTAAAAACCCGAAGAAATGAAAGATGAGAGACATTATATTGCAATCAAAGCTGAGCAACAGTCATCATCAAGTAATTAATGATTCATTTCTGGAAATTATACGGGATTGTTTTAATAATTCCAAACAAATAATGTTTTCTTTCAAAACTGAAGAAACAGCCTAGCTTCATTGAGAGTATAACTTAGCTCTCGCTACTCTGCTCTATATTGGTTAGACATACAGCGTCGTGCCCAAAAAGCTACTTTCATGCACTTTCGCTGACAAAATATAGCTCTAGTATTCTTAAAAGATTGTGTTTTTGCTTTATACTCATGTATTATTTTATTTAAAACTTATTAAATCCTTTTTAGACAATATTGTTGAGGTTAATATTGTATAATTTTGTATTATTTGAACAACAACAATGTATTTTAACATGTAAAACCTCTAAACCTCTTGCTACGATTGAAACAAGCCATACATTTTGATAGTCGCGAGGACGCGACATAAACTCGAAAAAATGGCACGTTCCATTCGGATGATCAATACGTAGCAGGCGGGTTAGAGCTAGACGACAAGAGACGAGAGGAGCTGACACGCCCTTTATACGGAACTCAGACTTTAGTTCTGTCTCATGGAATGACTAAGGATGGCTTGTCATCTCCTCAGAGCTCACCTATAGTTTATATCTCTTTAATTCTTATCGTAACTTATTGTAATCATTATGTAGAATAAACCTTTCTTTTCATGAGTCTTATGTTATCCATTATGCTCTATTAATACCGCTACATCTGGAACACTGTATCGCACATCTTATAGACTACATTGGTCTATAGGATAGATGCGAGAGCATAACGGAACGGCCCTTCAAAGCATCAGAACATGTGATCACATTCCAATTTTTTTGAAATCTATCTTGTAAAGATAGTAATAAACTTTGATTTTTGTACACCCATAAATTATACGCAGCACAGGTTACCCTTAAATAATGAACTGACCGACTAATCAGACATGGATCTTTCCTAGTTCTGTTGCTTGAATGGATGTTTTCCTACGTAGGCTAGTAAAACATGCCCTTCAAAGCATCAGAACATGTGATCACATTCCAATTTTTTTGTATCTATCTTGTAAAGATAGTAATATATCATATGTTGAACACTATGTTGGAAAGATTTTAATTCAGATTTACGAACTTTTATTCAGTTTGTTTTTTAAACTTTGATTAAGAACTTTGATTTTTGTACACCCATAAATTATACGCAGCACAGGTTACCCTTAAATAATGAACTGACCGACTAATCAGACATGGATCTTTCCAAGTTCTGTTGCTTGAATGGATGTTTTCCTACGTAGGCTAGTAAAACATGCCCTTCAAAGCATCAGAACATGTGACCACATTCCAATTTTTTTGTATCTATCTTGTAAAGATAGTAATATATCATATGTTGAACACTATGTTGGAAAGATTTTAATTCAGATTTTCTAACTTTTATTCAGTTTGTTTTTTAAACTTTGATTAAGAACTTTGATTTTTGTACACCCATAAATTATACGCAGCACAGGTTACCCTTAAATAATGAACTGACCGACTAATCAGACATGGATCTTTCCTAGTTCTGTTGCTTGAATGGATGTTTTCCTACGTAGGCTAGTAAAACATGCCCTTCAAAGCATCAGAACATGTGATCACATTCCAATATTTTTCTATCTATCTTGTAAAGATAGTAATATATCATATGTTGAACACTATGTTGGAAAGATTTTAATTCAGATTTTTTCAACTTTCACTCAGTTTGTTTTCTAAACTTTGATTAAGAACCTTGAGTTTTGTACACCCATAAAATATACGCAGCACAGGTTACCCTTAAATAATGAACTGACTGTCTAATCAGACATGGATCTTCCCAAGTTCTGTTGCTTGAATGGATGTTTTCCTACGTAGGCTAGTAAAACATGCCCTTCAAAGCATCAGAACATGTGATCACATTCCAATTTTTTTGTATCTATCTTGTAAAGATAGTAATATATCATATGTTGAA
The DNA here is from genome assembly GCA_964057225.1 of Auanema rhodensis. NCBI lineage: Eukaryota > Metazoa > Nematoda > Chromadorea > Rhabditida > Rhabditidae > Auanema > Auanema rhodense. The sequence continues at coordinate 3,335,547 of OZ059895.1, forward strand.
CACTATGTTGGAAAGATTTTAATTCAGATTTTCGAACTTTTATTCAGTTTGTTTTTTAAACTTTGATTAAGAACTTTGATTTTTGTACACCCATAAATTATACGCAGCACAGGTTACCCTTAATTAATGAACTGACCGACTAATCAGACATGGATCTTTCCAAGTTCTGTTGCTTGAACGGATGTTTTCCTACGAAGGCTAGTAAAACATGCCCTTCAAAGCATCAGAACATGTGATCACATTCCAATATTTTTGTATCTATCTTGTAAAGATAGTAATATATCATATGTTGAACACTATGTTGGAAAGATTTTAATTCGGTATTTTTTCAACTTTCACTCAGTTTGTTTTCTTAACTTTGATTAAGAACCTTGAGTTTTGTACACCCATAAATTATACGCAGCACAGGTTACCCTTAAATAATGAACTGACCGACTAATCAGACATGGATCTTTCCTAGTTCTGTTGCTTGAATGGATGTTTTCCTACGTAGGCTAGTAAAACATGCCCTTCAAAGCATCAGAACATGTGATCACATTCCAATATTTTTGTATCTATCTTGTAAAGATAGTAATATATCATATGTTGAACACTATGTTGGAAAGATTTTAATTCAGATTTTTTCAACTTTCACTCAGTTTGTTTTCTAAACTTTGATTAAGAACCTTGAGTTTTGTACACCCATAAATTATACGCAGCACAGGTTACCCTTAAATAATGAACTGACCGACTAATCAGACATGGATCTTTCCTAGTTCTGTTGCTTGAATGGATGTTTTCCTACGTAGGCTAGTAAAACATGCCCTTCAAAGCATCAGAACATGTGATCACATTCCAATATTTTTGTATCTATCTTGTAAAGATAGTAATATATCATATGTTGAACACTATGTTGGAAAGATTTTAATTCAGATTTTTTCAACTTTCACTCAGTTTGTTTTCTAAACTTTGATTAAGAACCTTGAGTTTTGTACACCCATAAATTATACGCAGCACAGGTTACCCTTAATTAATGAACTGACCGACTAATCAGACATGGATCTTTCCAAGTTCTGTTGCTTGAACGGATGTTTTCCTACGAAGGCTAGTAAAACATGCCCTTCAAAGCATCAGAACATGTGATCACATTCCAATATTTTTGTATCTATCTTGTAAAGATAGTAATATATCATATGTTGAACACTATGTTGGAAAGATTTTAATTCGGTTTTTTTTCAACTTTCACTCAGTTTGTTTTCTTAACTTTGATTAAGAACCTTGAGTTTTGTACACCCATAAATTATACGCAGCACAGGTTACCCTTAAATAATGAACTGACCGACTAATCAGACATGGATCTTTCCTAGTTCTGTTGCTTGAATGGATGTTTTCCTACGTAGGCTAGTAAAACATGCCCTTCAAAGCATCAGAACATGTGATCACATTCCAATATTTTTGTATCTATCTTGTAAAGATAGTAATATATCATATGTTGAACACTATGTTGGAAAGATTTTAATTCAGATTTTTTCAACTTTCACTCAGTTTGTTTTCTAAACTTTGATTAAGAACCTTGAGTTTTGTACACCCATAAATTATACGCAGCACAGGTTACCCTTAAATAATGAACTGACCGACTAATCAGACATGGATCTTTCCTAGTTCTGTTGCTTGAATGGATGTTTTCCTACGTAGGCTAGTAAAACATGCCCTTCAAAGCATCAGAACATGTCATCACATTCCAATTTTTTTGTATCTATCTTGTAAAGATAGTAATTATATCATATGTTGAACACTATGTTGGAAAGATTTTAATTCAGATTTTCTAACTTTTATTCAGTTTGTTTTTTAAACTTTGATTAAGAACTTTGATTTTTGTACACCCATAAATTATACGCAGCACAGGTTACCCTTGAATAATGAACTGACCGACTAATCAGACATGGATCTTTCCTAGTTCTGTTGCTTGAATGGATGTTTTCCTACGTAGGCTAGTAAAACATGCCCTTCAAAGCATCAGAACATGTGATCACATTCCAATTTTTTTGTATCTATCTTGTAAAGATAGTAATAAACTTTGATTTTTGTACACCCATAAATTATACGCAGCACAGGTTACCCTTAAATAATGAACTGACCGACTAATCAGACATGGATCTTTCCAAGTTCTGTTGCTTGAACGGATGTTTTCCTACGTAGGCTAGTAAAACATGCCCTTCAAAGCATCAGAACATGTGATCACATTTCAATTTTTTTGTATCTATCTTGTAAAGATAGTAATATATCATATGTTGAACACTATGTTGGAAAGATTTTAATTCAGATTTTTTCAACTTTCACTCAGTTTGTTTTCTAAACTTTGATTAAGAACCTTGTTGTTTGTACACCCATAAAATATACGCAGCACAGGTTACCCTTAAATAATGAACTGACCGTCTAATCAGACATGGATCTTCCCAAGTTCTGTTGCTTGAATGGATGTTTTCCTACGTAGGCTAGTAAAACATGCCCTTCAAAGCATCAGAACATGTGATCACATTCCAATTTTTTTGTATCTATCTTGTAAAGATAGTAATATATCATATGTTGAACACTATGTTGGAAAGATTTTAATTCAGATTTTCTAACTTTTATTCAGTTTGTTTTTTAAACTTTGATTAAGAACTTTGATTTTTGTACACCCATAAATTATACGCAGCACAGGTTACCCTTAAATAATGAACTGACCGACTAATCAGACATGGATCTTTCCTAGTTCTGTTGCTTGAATGGATGTTTTCCTACGTAGGCTAGTAAAACATGCCCTTCAAAGCATCAGAACATGTGATCACATTCCAATTTTTTTGAAATCTATCTTGTAAAGATAGTAATAAACTTTGATTTTTGTACACTCATAAATTATACGCAGCACAGGTTACCCTTAAATAATGAACTGACCGACTAATCAGACATGGATCTTTCCTAGTTCTGTTGCTTGAATGGATGTTTTCCTACGTAGGCTAGTAAAACATGCCCTTCAAAGCATCAGAACATGTGATCACATTCCAATTTTTTTGTATCTATCTTGTAAAGATAGTAATATATCATATGTTGAACACTATGTTGGAAAGATTTTAATTCAGATTTACGAACTTTTATTCAGTTTGTTTTTTAAACTTTGATTAAGAACTTTGATTTTTGTACACCCATAAATTATACGCAGCACAGGTTACCCTTAAATAATGAACTGACCGACTAATCAGACATGGATCTTTCCAAGTTCTGTTGCTTGAATGGATGTTTTCCTACGTAGGCTAGTAAAACATGCCCTTCAAAGCATCAGAACATGTGACCACATTCCAATTTTTTTGTATCTATCTTGTAAAGATAGTAATATATCATATGTTGAACACTATGTTGGAAAGATTTTAATTCAGATTTTCTAACTTTTATTCAGTTTGTTTTTTAAACTTTGATTAAGAACTTTGATTTTTGTACACCCATAAATTATACGCAGCACAGGTTACCCTTAAATAATGAACTGACCGACTAATCAGACATGGATCTTTCCTAGTTCTGTTGCTTGAATGGATGTTTTCCTACGTAGGCTAGTAAAACATGCCCTTCAAAGCATCAGAACATGTGATCACATTCCAATATTTTTGTATCTATCTTGTAAAGATAGTAATATATCATATGTTGAACACTATGTTGGAAAGATTTTAATTCAGATTTTCTAACTTTTATTCAGTTTGTTTTTTAAACTTTGATTAAGAACTTTGATTTTTGTACACCCATAAATTATACGCAGCACAGGTTACCCTTGAATAATGAACTGACCGACTAATCAGACATGGATCTTTCCTAGTTCTGTTGCTTGAATGGATGTTTTCCTACGTAGGCTAGTAAAACATGCCCTTCAAAGCATCAGAACATGTGATCACATTCCAATTTTTTTGTATCTATCTTGTAAAGATAGTAATAAACTTTGATTTTTGTACACCCATAAATTATACGCAGCACAGGTTACCCTTAAATAATGAACTGACCGACTAATCAGACATGGATCTTTCCAAGTTCTGTTGCTTGAACGGATGTTTTCCTACGTAGGCTAGTAAAACATGCCCTTCAAAGCATCAGAACATGTGATCACATTTCAATTTTTTTGTATCTATCTTGTAAAGATAGTAATATATCATATGTTGAACACTATGTTGGAAAGATTTTAATTCAGATTTTTTCAACTTTCACTCAGTTTGTTTTCTAAACTTTGATTAAGAACCTTGTTGTTTGTACACCCATAAAATATACGCAGCACAGGTTACCCTTAAATAATGAACTGACCGTCTAATCAGACATGGATCTTCCCAAGTTCTGTTGCTTGAATGGATGTTTTCCTACGTAGGCTAGTAAAACATGCCCTTCAAAGCATCAGAACATGTGATCACATTCCAATTTTTTTGTATCTATCTTGTAAAGATAGTAATATATCATATGTTGAACACTATGTTGGAAAGATTTTAATTCAGATTTTCTAACTTTTATTCAGTTTGTTTTTTAAACTTTGATTAAGAACTTTGATTTTTGTACACCCATAAATTATACGCAGCACAGGTTACCCTTAAATAATGAACTGACCGACTAATCAGACATGGATCTTTCCTAGTTCTGTTGCTTGAATGGATGTTTTCCTACGTAGGCTAGTAAAACATGCCCTTCAAAGCATCAGAACATGTGATCACATTCCAATTTTTTTGAAATCTATCTTGTAAAGATAGTAATAAACTTTGATTTTTGTACACCCATAAATTATACGCAGCACAGGTTACCCTTAAATAATGAACTGACCGACTAATCAGACATGGATCTTTCCTAGTTCTGTTGCTTGAATGGATGTTTTCCTACGTAGGCTAGTAAAACATGCCCTTCAAAGCATCAGAACATGTGATCACATTCCAATTTTTTTGTATCTATCTTGTAAAGATAGTAATATATCATATGTTGAACACTATGTTGGAAAGATTTTAATTCAGATTTACGAACTTTTATTCAGTTTGTTTTTTAAACTTTGATTAAGAACTTTGATTTTTGTACACCCATAAATTATACGCAGCACAGGTTACCCTTAAATAATGAACTGACCGACTAATCAGACATGGATCTTTCCAAGTTCTGTTGCTTGAATGGATGTTTTCCTACGTAGGCTAGTAAAACATGCCCTTCAAAGCATCAGAACATGTGACCACATTCCAATTTTTTTGTATCTATCTTGTAAAGATAGTAATATATCATATGTTGAACACTATGTTGGAAAGATTTTAATTCAGATTTTCTAACTTTTATTCAGTTTGTTTTTTAAACTTTGATTAAGAACTTTGATTTTTGTACACCCATAAATTATACGCAGCACAGGTTACCCTTAAATAATGAACTGACCGACTAATCAGACATGGATCTTTCCTAGTTCTGTTGCTTGAATGGATGTTTTCCTACGTAGGCTAGTAAAACATGCCCTTCAAAGCATCAGAACATGTGATCACATTCCAATATTTTTGTATCTATCTTGTAAAGATAGTAATATATCATATGTTGAACACTATGTTGGAAAGATTTTAATTCGGTTTTTTTTCAACTTTCACTCAGTTTGTTTTCTTAACTTTGATTAAGAACTTTGATTTTTGTACACCCATAAATTATACGCAGCACAGGTTACCCTTAAATAATGAACTGACCGACTAATCAGACATGGATCTTTCCTAGTTCTGTTGCTTGAATGGATGTTTTCCTACGTAGGCTAGTAAAACATGCCCTTCAAAGCATCAGAACATGTGATCACATTCCAATTTTTTTGTATCTATCTTGTAAAGATAGTAATAAACTTTGATTTTTGTACACCCATAAATTATACGCAGCACAGGTTACCCTTAAATAATGAACTGACCGACTAATCAGACATGGATCTTTCCAAGTTCTGTTGCTTGAACGGATGTTTTTCTACGTAGGCTAGTAAAACATGCCCTTCAAAGCATCAGAACATGTGATCACATTTCAATTTTTTTGTATCTATCTTGTAAAGATAGTAATATATCATATGTTGAACACTATGTTGGAAAGATTTTAATTCAGATTTTTTCAACTTTCACTCAGTTTGTTTTCTAAACTTTGATTAAGAACCTTGAGTTTTGTACACCCATAAATTATACGCAGCACAGGTTACCCTTAAATAATGAACTGACCGACTAATCAGACATGGATCTTTCCTAGTTCTGTTGCTTGAATGGATGTTTTCCTACGTAGGCTAGTAAAACATGCCCTTCAAAGCATCAGAACATGTGATCACATTCCAATATTTTTGTATCTATCTTGTAAAGATAGTAATATATCATATGTTGAACACTATGTTGGAAAGATTTTAATTCAGATTTTTTCAACTTTCACTCAGTTTGTTTTCTAAACTTTGATTAAGAACCTTGTTGTTTGTACACCCATAAAATATACGCAGCACAGGTTACCCTTAAATAATGAACTGACCGTCTAATCAGACATGGATCTTCCCAAGTTCTGTTGCTTGAATGGATGTTTTCCTACGTAGGCTAGTAAAACATGCCCTTCAAAGCATCAGAACATGTGATCACATTCCAATATTTTTGTATCTATCTTGTAAAGATAGTAATATATCATATGTTGAACACTATGTTGGAAAGATTTTAATTCAGATTTTTTCAACTTTCACTCAGTTTGTTTTCTAAACTTTGATTAAGAACCTTGAGTTTTGTACACCCATAAATTATACGCAGCACAGGTTACCCTTAAATAATGAACTGACCGACTAATCAGACATGGATCTTTCCTAGTTCTGTTGCTTGAATGGATGTTTTCCTACGTAGGCTAGTAAAACATGCCCTTCAAAGCATCAGAACATGTGATCACATTCCAATTTTTTTGTATCTATCTTGTAAAGATAGTAATTATATCATATGTTGAACACTATGTTGGAAAGATTTTAATTCAGATTTTCTAACTTTTATTCAGTTTGTTTTTTAAACTTTGATTAAGAACTTTGATTTTCGTACACCCATAAATTATACGCAGCACAGGTTACCCTTAAATAATGAACTGACCGACTAATCAGACATGGATCTTTCCTAGTTCTGTTGCTTGAATGGATGTTTTCCTACGTAGGCTAGTAAAACATGCCATTCAAAGCATCAGAACATGTGATCACATTCCAATATTTTTGTATCTATCTTGTAAAGATAGTAATATATCATATGTTGAACACTATGTTGGAAAGATTTTAATTCAGATTTTCTAACTTTTATTCAGTTTATTTTTTAAACTTTGATTAAGAACTTTGATTTTTGTACACCCATAAATTATACGCAGCACAGGTTACCCTTAAATAATGAACTGACCGACTAATCAGACATGGATCTTTCCTAGTTCTGTTGCTTGAATGGATGTTTTCCTACGTAGGCTAGTAAAACATGCCCTTCAAAGCATCAGAACATGTGATCACATTCCAATATTTTTGTATCTATCTTGTAAAGATAGTAATATATCATATGTTGAACACTATGTTGGAAAGATTTTAATTCAGATTTTCTAACTTTTATTCAGTTTGTTTTTTAAACTTTGATTAAGAACTTTGATTTTTGTACACCCATAAATTATACGCAGCACAGGTTACCCTTGAATAATGAACTGACCGACTAATCAGACATGGATCTTTCCTAGTTCTGTTGCTTGAATGGATGTTTTCCTACGTAGGCTAGTAAAACATGCCCTTCAAAGCATCAGAACATGTGATCACATTCCAATTTTTTTGTATCTATCTTGTAAAGATAGTAATAAACTTTGATTTTTGTACACCCATAAATTATACGCAGCACAGGTTACCCTTAAATAATGAACTGACCGACTAATCAGACATGGATCTTTCCAAGTTCTGTTGCTTGAACGGATGTTTTCCTACGTAGGCTAGTAAAACATGCCCTTCAAAGCATCAGAACATGTGATCACATTTCAATTTTTTTGTATCTATCTTGTAAAGATAGTAATATATCATATGTTGAACACTATGTTGGAAAGATTTTAATTCAGATTTTTTCAACTTTCACTCAGTTTGTTTTCTAAACTTTGATTAAGAACCTTGTTGTTTGTACACCCATAAAATATACGCAGCACAGGTTACCCTTAAATAATGAACTGACCGTCTAATCAGACATGGATCTTCCCAAGTTCTGTTGCTTGAATGGATGTTTTCCTACGTAGGCTAGTAAAACATGCCCTTCAAAGCATCAGAACATGTGATCACATTCCAATTTTTTTGTATCTATCTTGTAAAGATAGTAATATATCATATGTTGAACACTATGTTGGAAAGATTTTAATTCAGATTTTCTAACTTTTATTCAGTTTGTTTTTTAAACTTTGATTAAGAACTTTGATTTTTGTACACCCATAAATTATACGCAGCACAGGTTACCCTTAAATAATGAACTGACCGACTAATCAGACATGGATCTTTCCTAGTTCTGTTGCTTGAATGGATGTTTTCCTACGTAGGCTAGTAAAACATGCCCTTCAAAGCATCAGAACATGTGATCACATTCCAATTTTTTTGAAATCTATCTTGTAAAGATAGTAATAAACTTTGATTTTTGTACACCCATAAATTATACGCAGCACAGGTTACCCTTAAATAATGAACTGACCGACTAATCAGACATGGATCTTTCCTAGTTCTGTTGCTTGAATGGATGTTTTCCTACGTAGGCTAGTAAAACATGCCCTTCAAAGCATCAGAACATGTGATCACATTCCAATTTTTTTGTATCTATCTTGTAAAGATAGTAATATATCATATGTTGAACACTATGTTGGAAAGATTTTAATTCAGATTTACGAACTTTTATTCAGTTTGTTTTTTAAACTTTGATTAAGAACTTTGATTTTTGTACACCCATAAATTATACGCAGCACAGGTTACCCTTAAATAATGAACTGACCGACTAATCAGACATGGATCTTTCCAAGTTCTGTTGCTTGAATGGATGTTTTCCTACGTAGGCTAGTAAAACATGCCCTTCAAAGCATCAGAACATGTGACCACATTCCAATTTTTTTGTATCTATCTTGTAAAGATAGTAATATATCATATGTTGAACACTATGTTGGAAAGATTTTAATTCAGATTTTCTAACTTTTATTCAGTTTGTTTTTTAAACTTTGATTAAGAACTTTGATTTTTGTACACCCATAAATTATACGCAGCACAGGTTACCCTTAAATAATGAACTGACCGACTAATCAGACATGGATCTTTCCTAGTTCTGTTGCTTGAATGGATGTTTTCCTACGTAGGCTAGTAAAACATGCCCTTCAAAGCATCAGAACATGTGATCACATTCCAATATTTTTGTATCTATCTTGTAAAGATAGTAATATATCATATGTTGAACACTATGTTGGAAAGATTTTAATTCGGTTTTTTTTCAACTTTCACTCAGTTTGTTTTCTTAACTTTGATTAAGAACTTTGATTTTTGTACACCCATAAATTATACGCAGCACAGGTTACCCTTAAATAATGAACTGACCGACTAATCAGACATGGATCTTTCCTAGTTCTGTTGCTTGAATGGATGTTTTCCTACGTAGGCTAGTAAAACATGCCCTTCAAAGCATCAGAACATGTGATCACATTCCAATTTTTTTGTATCTATCTTGTAAAGATAGTAATAAACTTTGATTTTTGTACACCCATAAATTATACGCAGCACAGGTTACCCTTAAATAATGAACTGACCGACTAATCAGACATGGATCTTTCCAAGTTCTGTTGCTTGAACGGATGTTTTTCTACGTAGGCTAGTAAAACATGCCCTTCAAAGCATCAGAACATGTGATCACATTTCAATTTTTTTGTATCTATCTTGTAAAGATAGTAATATATCATATGTTGAACACTATGTTGGAAAGATTTTAATTCAGATTTTTTCAACTTTCACTCAGTTTGTTTTCTAAACTTTGATTAAGAACCTTGAGTTTTGTACACCCATAAATTATACGCAGCACAGGTTACCCTTAAATAATGAACTGACCGACTAATCAGACATGGATCTTTCCTAGTTCTGTTGCTTGAATGGATGTTTTCCTACGTAGGCTAGTAAAACATGCCCTTCAAAGCATCAGAACATGTGATCACATTCCAATATTTTTGTATCTATCTTGTAAAGATAGTAATATATCATATGTTGAACACTATGTTGGAAAGATTTTAATTCAGATTTTTTCAACTTTCACTCAGTTTGTTTTCTAAACTTTGATTAAGAACCTTGTTGTTTGTACACCCATAAAATATACGCAGCACAGGTTACCCTTAAATAATGAACTGACCGTCTAATCAGACATGGATCTTCCCAAGTTCTGTTGCTTGAATGGATGTTTTCCTACGTAGGCTAGTAAAACATGCCCTTCAAAGCATCAGAACATGTGATCACATTCCAATATTTTTGTATCTATCTTGTAAAGATAGTAATATATCATATGTTGAACACTATGTTGGAAAGATTTTAATTCAGATTTTTTCAACTTTCACTCAGTTTGTTTTCTAAACTTTGATTAAGAACCTTGAGTTTTGTACACCCATAAATTATACGCAGCACAGGTTACCCTTAAATAATGAACTGACCGACTAATCAGACATGGATCTTTCCTAGTTCTGTTGCTTGAATGGATGTTTTCCTACGTAGGCTAGTAAAACATGCCCTTCAAAGCATCAGAACATGTGATCACATTCCAATTTTTTTGTATCTATCTTGTAAAGATAGTAATTATATCATATGTTGAACACTATGTTGGAAAGATTTTAATTCAGATTTTCTAACTTTTATTCAGTTTGTTTTTTAAACTTTGATTAAGAACTTTGATTTTCGTACACCCATAAATTATACGCAGCACAGGTTACCCTTAAATAATGAACTGACCGACTAATCAGACATGGATCTTTCCTAGTTCTGTTGCTTGAATGGATGTTTTCCTACGTAGGCTAGTAAAACATGCCATTCAAAGCATCAGAACATGTGATCACATTCCAATATTTTTGTATCTATCTTGTAAAGATAGTAATATATCATATGTTGAACACTATGTTGGAAAGATTTTAATTCAGATTTTCTAACTTTTATTCAGTTTATTTTTTAAACTTTGATTAAGAACTTTGATTTTTGTACACCCATAAATTATACGCAGCACAGGTTACCCTTGAATAATGAACTGACCGACTAATCAGACATGGATCTTTCCTAGTTCTGTTGCTTGAATGGATGTTTTCCTACGTAGGCTAGTAAAACATGCCCTTCAAAGCATCAGAACATGTGATCACATTCCAATTTTTTTGTATCTATCTTGTAAAGATAGTAATAAACTTTGATTTTTGTACACCCATAAATTATACGCAGCACAGGTTACCCTTAAATAATGAACTGACCGACTAATCAGACATGGATCTTCCCAAGTTCTGTTGCTTGAACGGATGTTTTCCTACGTAGGCTAGTAAAACATGCCCTTCAAAGCATCAGAACATGTGATCACATTTCAATTTTTTTGTATCTATCTTGTAAAGATAGTAATATATCATATGTTGAACACTATGTTGGAAAGATTTTAATTCAGATTTTTTCAACTTTCACTCAGTTTGTTTTCTAAACTTTGATTAAGAACCTTGTTGTTTGTACACCCATAAAATATACGCAGCACAGGTTACCCTTAAATAATGAACTGACCGTCTAATCAGACATGGATCTTCCCAAGTTCTGTTGCTTGAATGGATGTTTTCCTACGTAGGCTAGTAAAACATGCCCTTCAAAGCATCAGAACATGTGATCACATTCCAATTTTTTTGTATCTATCTTGTAAAGATAGTAATATATCATATGTTGAACACTATGTTGGAAAGATTTTAATTCAGATTTTCTAACTTTTATTCAGTTTGTTTTTTAAACTTTGATTAAGAACTTTGATTTTTGTACACCCATAAATTATACGCAGCACAGGTTACCCTTAAATAATGAACTGACCGACTAAACAGACATGGATCTTACCTAGTTCTGTTGCTTGAATGGATGTTTTCCTACGTAGGCTAGTAAAACATGCCCTTCAAAGCATCAGAACATGTGATCACATTCCAATTTTTTTGAAATCTATCTTGTAAAGATAGTAATAAACTTTGATTTTTGTACACCCATAAATTATACGCAGCACAGGTTACCCTTAAATAATGAACTGACCGACTAATCAGACATGGATCTTTCCTAGTTCTGTTGCTTGAATGGATGTTTTCCTACGTAGGCTAGTAAAACATGCCCTTCAAAGCATCAGAACATGTGATCACATTCCAATTTTTTTGTATCTATCTTGTAAAGATAGTAATATATCATATGTTGAACACTATGTTGGAAAGATTTTAATTCAGATTTACGAACTTTTATTCAGTTTGTTTTTTAAACTTTGATTAAGAACTTTGATTTTTGTACACCCATAAATTATACGCAGCACAGGTTATCCTTAAATAATGAACTGACCGACTAATATAGTAATATATCATATGTTGAACACTATGTTGGAAAGATTTTAATTCAGATTTTCTAACTTTTATTCAGTTTGTTTTTTAAACTTTGATTAAGAACTTTGATTTTCGTACACCCATAAATTATACGCAGCACAGGTTACCCTTAATTAATGAACTGACCGACTAATCAGACATGGATCTTTCCAAGTTCTGTTGCTTGAACGGATGTTTTCCTACGTAGGCTAGTAATACATGCCCTTCAAAGCATCAGAACATGTGACCACATTCCAATTTTTTTGTATCTATCTTGTAAAGATAGTAATATATCATATGTTGAACACTATGTTGGAAAGATTTTAATTCAGATTTTTTCAACTTTCACTCAGTTTGTTTTCTAAACTTTGATTAAGAACCTTGAGTTTTGTACACCCATAAATTATACGCAGCACAGGTTACCCTTAAATAATGAACTGACCGACTAATCAGACATGGATCTTTCCAAGTTCTGTTGCTTGAATGGATGTTTTCCTACGTAGGCTAGTAAAACATGCCCTTCAAAGCATCAGAACATGTGACCACATTCCAATTTTTTTGTATCTATCTTGTAAAGATAGTAATATATCATATGTTGAACACTATGTTGGAAAGATTTTAATTCAGATTTTCTAACTTTTATTCAGTTTGTTTTTTAAACTTTGATTAAGAACTTTGATTTTTGTACACCCATAAATTATACGCAGCACAGGTTACCCTTAAATAATGAACTGACCGACTAATCAGACATGGATCTTTCCTAGTTCTGTTGCTTGAATGGATGTTTTCCTACGTAGGCTAGTAAAACATGCCCTTCAAAGCATCAGAACATGTGATCACATTCCAATTTTTTTGTATCTATCTTGTAAAGATAGTAATATATCATATGTTGAACACTATGTTGGAAAGATTTTAATTCAGATTTACGAACTTTTATTCAGTTTGTTTTTTAAACTTTGATTAAGAACTTTGATTTTTGTACACCCATAAATTATACGCAGCACAGGTTACCCTTAAATAATGAACTGACCGACTAATATAGTAATATATCATATGTTGAACACTATGTTGGAAAGATTTTAATTCAGATTTTCTAACTTTTATTCAGTTTGTTTTTTAAACTTTGATTAAGAACTTTGATTTTCGTACACCCATAAATTATACGCAGCACAGGTTACCCTTAATTAATGAACTGACCGACTAATCAGACATGGATCTTTCCAAGTTCTGTTGCTTGAACGGATGTTTTCCTACGTAGGCTAGTAAAACATGCCCTTCAAAGCATCAGAACATGTGACCACATTCCAATTTTTTTGTATCTATCTTGTAAAGATAGTAATATATCATATGTTGAACACTATGTTGGAAAGATTTTAATTCAGATTTTTTCAACTTTCACTCAGTTTGTTTTCTAAACTTTGATTAAGAACCTTGAGTTTTGTACACCCATAAATTATACGCAGCACAGGTTACCCTTAAATAATGAACTGACCGACTAATCAGACATGGATCTTTCCAAGTTCTGTTGCTTGAATGGATGTTTTCCTACGTAGGCTAGTAAAACATGCCCTTCAAAGCATCAGAACATGTGACCACATTCCAATTTTTTTGTATCTATCTTGTAAAGATAGTAATATATCATATGTTGAACACTATGTTGGAAAGATTTTAATTCAGATTTTCTAACTTTTATTCTGTTTGTTTTTTAAACTTTGATTAAGAACTTTGATTTTTGTACACCCATAAATTATACGCAGCACAGGTTACCCTTAAATAATGAACTGACCGACTAATCAGACATGGATCTTTCCAAGTTCTGTTGCTTGAACGGATGTTTTTCTACGTAGGCTAGTAAAACATGCCCTTCAAAGCATCAGAACATGTGATCACATTTCAATTTTTTTGTATCTATCTTGTAAAGATAGTAATATATCATATGTTGAACACTATGTTGGAAAGATTTTAATTCAGATTTTTTCAACTTTCACTCAGTTTGTTTTCTAAACTTTGATTAAGAACCTTGAGTTTTGTACACCCATAAATTATACGCAGCACAGGTTACCCTTAAATAATGAACTGACCGACTAATCAGACATGGATCTTTCCTAGTTCTGTTGCTTGAATGGATGTTTTCCTACGTAGGCTAGTAAAACATGCCCTTCAAAGCATCAGAACATGTGATCACATTCCAATATTTTTGTATCTATCTTGTAAAGATAGTAATATATCATATGTTGAACACTATGTTGGAAAGATTTTAATTCAGATTTTTTCAACTTTCACTCAGTTTGTTTTCTAAACTTTGATTAAGAACCTTGTTGTTTGTACACCCATAAAATATACGCAGCACAGGTTACCCTTAAATAATGAACTGACCGTCTAATCAGACATGGATCTTCCCAAGTTCTGTTGCTTGAATGGATGTTTTCCTACGTAGGCTAGTAAAACATGCCCTTCAAAGCATCAGAACATGTGATCACATTCCAATATTTTTGTATCTATCTTGTAAAGATAGTAATATATCATATGTTGAACACTATGTTGGAAAGATTTTAATTCAGATTTTTTCAACTTTCACTCAGTTTGTTTTCTAAACTTTGATTAAGAACCTTGAGTTTTGTACACCCATAAATTATACGCAGCACAGGTTACCCTTAAATAATGAACTGACCGACTAATCAGACATGGATCTTTCCTAGTTCTGTTGCTTGAATGGATGTTTTCCTACGTAGGCTAGTAAAACATGCCCTTCAAAGCATCAGAACATGTGATCACATTCCAATTTTTTTGTATCTATCTTGTAAAGATAGTAATTATATCATATGTTGAACACTATGTTGGAAAGATTTTAATTCAGATTTTCTAACTTTTATTCAGTTTGTTTTTTAAACTTTGATTAAGAACTTTGATTTTCGTACACCCATAAATTATACGCAGCACAGGTTACCCTTAAATAATGAACTGACCGACTAATCAGACATGGATCTTTCCTAGTTCTGTTGCTTGAATGGATGTTTTCCTACGTAGGCTAGTAAAACATGCCATTCAAAGCATCAGAACATGTGATCACATTCCAATATTTTTGTATCTATCTTGTAAAGATAGTAATATATCATATGTTGAACACTATGTTGGAAAGATTTTAATTCAGATTTTCTAACTTTTATTCAGTTTATTTTTTAAACTTTGATTAAGAACTTTGATTTTTGTACACCCATAAATTATACGCAGCACAGGTTACCCTTGAATAATGAACTGACCGACTAATCAGACATGGATCTTTCCTAGTTCTGTTGCTTGAATGGATGTTTTCCTACGTAGGCTAGTAAAACATGCCCTTCAAAGCATCAGAACATGTGATCACATTCCAATTTTTTTGTATCTATCTTGTAAAGATAGTAATAAACTTTGATTTTTGTACACCCATAAATTATACGCAGCACAGGTTACCCTTAAATAATGAACTGACCGACTAATCAGACATGGATCTTCCCAAGTTCTGTTGCTTGAACGGATGTTTTCCTACGTAGGCTAGTAAAACATGCCCTTCAAAGCATCAGAACATGTGATCACATTTCAATTTTTTTGTATCTATCTTGTAAAGATAGTAATATATCATATGTTGAACACTATGTTGGAAAGATTTTAATTCAGATTTTTTCAACTTTCACTCAGTTTGTTTTCTAAACTTTGATTAAGAACCTTGTTGTTTGTACACCCATAAAATATACGCAGCACAGGTTACCCTTAAATAATGAACTGACCGTCTAATCAGACATGGATCTTCCCAAGTTCTGTTGCTTGAATGGATGTTTTCCTACGTAGGCTAGTAAAACATGCCCTTCAAAGCATCAGAACATGTGATCACATTCCAATTTTTTTGTATCTATCTTGTAAAGATAGTAATATATCATATGTTGAACACTATGTTGGAAAGATTTTAATTCAGATTTTCTAACTTTTATTCAGTTTGTTTTTTAAACTTTGATTAAGAACTTTGATTTTTGTACACCCATAAATTATACGCAGCACAGGTTACCCTTAAATAATGAACTGACCGACTAAACAGACATGGATCTTACCTAGTTCTGTTGCTTGAATGGATGTTTTCCTACGTAGGCTAGTAAAACATGCCCTTCAAAGCATCAGAACATGTGATCACATTCCAATTTTTTTGAAATCTATCTTGTAAAGATAGTAATAAACTTTGATTTTTGTACACCCATAAATTATACGCAGCACAGGTTACCCTTAAATAATGAACTGACCGACTAATCAGACATGGATCTTTCCTAGTTCTGTTGCTTGAATGGATGTTTTCCTACGTAGGCTAGTAAAACATGCCCTTCAAAGCATCAGAACATGTGATCACATTCCAATTTTTTTGTATCTATCTTGTAAAGATAGTAATATATCATATGTTGAACACTATGTTGGAAAGATTTTAATTCAGATTTACGAACTTTTATTCAGTTTGTTTTTTAAACTTTGATTAAGAACTTTGATTTTTGTACACCCATAAATTATACGCAGCACAGGTTATCCTTAAATAATGAACTGACCGACTAATATAGTAATATATCATATGTTGAACACTATGTTGGAAAGATTTTAATTCAGATTTTCTAACTTTTATTCAGTTTGTTTTTTAAACTTTGATTAAGAACTTTGATTTTCGTACACCCATAAATTATACGCAGCACAGGTTACCCTTAATTAATGAACTGACCGACTAATCAGACATGGATCTTTCCAAGTTCTGTTGCTTGAACGGATGTTTTCCTACGTAGGCTAGTAATACATGCCCTTCAAAGCATCAGAACATGTGACCACATTCCAATTTTTTTGTATCTATCTTGTAAAGATAGTAATATATCATATGTTGAACACTATGTTGGAAAGATTTTAATTCAGATTTTTTCAACTTTCACTCAGTTTGTTTTCTAAACTTTGATTAAGAACCTTGAGTTTTGTACACCCATAAATTATACGCAGCACAGGTTACCCTTAAATAATGAACTGACCGACTAATCAGACATGGATCTTTCCAAGTTCTGTTGCTTGAATGGATGTTTTCCTACGTAGGCTAGTAAAACATGCCCTTCAAAGCATCAGAACATGTGACCACATTCCAATTTTTTTGTATCTATCTTGTAAAGATAGTAATATATCATATGTTGAACACTATGTTGGAAAGATTTTAATTCAGATTTTCTAACTTTTATTCAGTTTGTTTTTTAAACTTTGATTAAGAACTTTGATTTTTGTACACCCATAAATTATACGCAGCACAGGTTACCCTTAAATAATGAACTGACCGACTAATCAGACATGGATCTTTCCTAGTTCTGTTGCTTGAATGGATGTTTTCCTACGTAGGCTAGTAAAACATGCCCTTCAAAGCATCAGAACATGTGATCACATTCCAATTTTTTTGTATCTATCTTGTAAAGATAGTAATATATCATATGTTGAACACTATGTTGGAAAGATTTTAATTCAGATTTACGAACTTTTATTCAGTTTGTTTTTTAAACTTTGATTAAGAACTTTGATTTTTGTACACCCATAAATTATACGCAGCACAGGTTACCCTTAAATAATGAACTGACCGACTAATATAGTAATATATCATATGTTGAACACTATGTTGGAAAGATTTTAATTCAGATTTTCTAACTTTTATTCAGTTTGTTTTTTAAACTTTGATTAAGAACTTTGATTTTCGTACACCCATAAATTATACGCAGCACAGGTTACCCTTAATTAATGAACTGACCGACTAATCAGACATGGATCTTTCCAAGTTCTGTTGCTTGAACGGATGTTTTCCTACGTAGGCTAGTAAAACATGCCCTTCAAAGCATCAGAACATGTGACCACATTCCAATTTTTTTGTATCTATCTTGTAAAGATAGTAATATATCATATGTTGAACACTATGTTGGAAAGATTTTAATTCAGATTTTTTCAACTTTCACTCAGTTTGTTTTCTAAACTTTGATTAAGAACCTTGAGTTTTGTACACCCATAAATTATACGCAGCACAGGTTACCCTTAAATAATGAACTGACCGACTAATCAGACATGGATCTTTCCAAGTTCTGTTGCTTGAATGGATGTTTTCCTACGTAGGCTAGTAAAACATGCCCTTCAAAGCATCAGAACATGTGACCACATTCCAATTTTTTTGTATCTATCTTGTAAAGATAGTAATATATCATATGTTGAACACTATGTTGGAAAGATTTTAATTCAGATTTTCTAACTTTTATTCTGTTTGTTTTTTAAACTTTGATTAAGAACTTTGATTTTTGTACACCCATAAATTATACGCAGCACAGGTTACCCTTAAATAATGAACTGACCGACTAATCAGACATGGATCTTTCCTAGTTCTGTTGCTTGAATGGATGTTTTCCTACGTAGGCTAGTAAAACATGCCCTTCAAAGCATCAGAACATGTGATCACATTTCAATTTTTTTGTATCTATCTTGTAAAGATAGTAATATATCATATGTTGAACACTATGTTGGAAAGATTTTAATTCAGATTTTTTCAACTTTCACTCAGTTTGTTTTCTAAACTTTGATTAAGAACCTTGTTGTTTGTACACCCATAAAATATACGCAGCACAGGTTACCCTTAAATAATGAACTGACCGTCTAATCAGACATGGATCTTCCCAAGTTCTGTTGCTTGAATGGATGTTTTCCTACGTAGGCTAGTAAAACATGCCCTTCAAAGCATCAGAACATGTGATCACATTCCAATTTTTTTGTATCTATCTTGTAAAGATAGTAATATATCATATGTTGAACACTATGTTTGAAAGATTTTAATTCAGATTTTCTAACTTTTATTCAGTTTGTTTTTTAAACTTTGATTAAGAACTTTGATTTTTGTACACCCATAAATTATACGCAGCACAGGTTACCCTTAAATAATGAACTGACCGACTAATCAGACATGGATCTTTCCTAGTTCTGTTGCTTGAATGGATGTTTTCCTACGTAGGCTAGTAAAACATGCCCTTCAAAGCATCAGAACATGTGACCACATTCCAATTTTTTTGTATCTATCTTGTAAAGATAGTAATATATCAAATGTTGAACACTATGTTGGAAAGATTTTAATTCAGATTTTCTAACTTTTATTCAGTTTGTTTTTTAAACTTTGATTAAGAACTTTGATTTTTGTACACCCATAAATTATACGCAGCACAGGTTACCCTTAAATAATGAACTGACCGACTAATCAGACATGGATCTTTCCTAGTTCTGTTGCTTGAATGGATGTTTTCCTACGTAGGCTAGTAAAACATGCCCTTCAAAGCATCAGAACATGTGACCACATTCCAATTTTTTTGTATCTATCTTGTAAAGATAGTAATATATCATATGTTGAACACTATGTTGGAAAGATTTTAATTCAGATTTTCTAACTTTTATTCAGTTTGTTTTTTAAACTTTGATTAAGAACTTTGATTTTTGTACACCCATAAATTATACGCAGCACAGGTTACCCTTAAATAATGAACTGACCGACTAATCAGACATGGATCTTTCCTAGTTCTGTTGCTTGAATGGATGTTTTCCTACGTAGGCTAGTAAAACATGCCCTTCAAAGCATCAGAACATGTGATCACATTCCAATTTTTTTGAAATCTATCTTGTAAAGATAGTAATAAACTTTGATTTTTGTACACCCATAAATTATACGCAGCACAGGTTACCCTTAAATAATGAACTGACCGACTAATCAGACATGGATCTTTCCTAGTTCTGTTGCTTGAATGGATGTTTTCCTACGTAGGCTAGTAAAACATGCCCTTCAAAGCATCAGAACATGTGATCACATTCCAATTTTTTTGTATCTATCTTGTAAAGATAGTAATATATCATATGTTGAACACTATGTTGGAAAGATTTTAATTCAGATTTACGAACTTTTATTCAGTTTGTTTTTTAAACTTTGATTAAGAACTTTGATTTTTGTACACCCATAAATTATACGCAGCACAGGTTACCCTTAAATAATGAACTGACCGACTAATATAGTAATATATCATATGTTGAACACTATGTTGGAAAGATTTTAATTCAGATTTTCTAACTTTTATTCAGTTTGTTTTTTAAACTTTGATTAAGAACTTTGATTTTCGTACACCCATAAATTATACGCAGCACAGGTTACCCTTAATTAATGAACTGACCGACTAATCAGACATGGATCTTTCCAAGTTCTGTTGCTTGAACGGATGTTTTCCTACGTAGGCTAGTAAAACATGCCCTTCAAAGCATCAGAACATGTGACCACATTCCAATTTTTTTGTATCTATCTTGTAAAGATAGTAATATATCATATGTTGAACACTATGTTGGAAAGATTTTAATTCAGATTTCTTCAACTTTCACTCAGTTTGTTTTCTAAACTTTGATTAAGAACCTTGAGTTTTGTACACCCATAAATTATACGCAGCACAGGTTACCCTTAAATAATGAACTGACCGACTAATCAGACATGGATCTTTCCAAGTTCTGTTGCTTGAATGGATGTTTTCCTACGTAGGCTAGTAAAACATGCCCTTCAAAGCATCAGAACATGTGACCACATTCCAATTTTTTTGTATCTATCTTGTAAAGATAGTAATATATCATATGTTGAACACTATGTTGGAAAGATTTTAATTCAGATTTTCTAACTTTTATTCTGTTTGTTTTTTAAACTTTGATTAAGAACTTTGATTTTTGTACACCCATAAATTATACGCAGCACAGGTTACCCTTAAATAATGAACTGACCGACTAATCAGACATGGATCTTTCCTAGTTCTGTTGCTTGAATGGATGTTTTCCTACGTAGGCTAGTAAAACATGCCCTTCAAAGCATCAGAACATGTGATCACATTTCAATTTTTTTGTATCTATCTTGTAAAGATAGTAATATATCATATGTTGAACACTATGTTGGAAAGATTTTAATTCAGATTTTCTAACTTTTATTCAGTTTGTTTTTTAAACTTTGATTAAGAACTTTGATTTTTGTACACCCATAAATTATACGCAGCACAGGTTACCCTTAAATAATGAACTGACCGACTAATCAGACATGGATCTTTCCTAGTTCTGTTGCTTGAATGGATGTTTTCCTACGTAGGCTAGTAAAACATGCCCTTCAAAGCATCAGAACATGTGATCACATTCCAATTTTTTTGAAATCTATCTTGTAAAGATAGTAATAAACTTTGATTTTTGTACACCCATAAATTATACGCAGCACAGGTTACCCTTAAATAATGAACTGACCGACTAATCAGACATGGATCTTTCCTAGTTCTGTTGCTTGAATGGATGTTTTCCTACGTAGGCTAGTAAAACATGCCCTTCAAAGCATCAGAACATGTGATCACATTCCAATTTTTTTGTATCTATCTTGTAAAGATAGTAATATATCATATGTTGAACACTATGTTGGAAAGATTTTAATTCAGATTTACGAACTTTTATTCAGTTTGTTTTTTAAACTTTGATTAAGAACTTTGATTTTTGTACACCCATAAATTATACGCAGCACAGGTTACCCTTAAATAATGAACTGACCGACTAATATAGTAATATATCATATGTTGAACACTATGTTGGAAAGATTTTAATTCAGATTTTCTAACTTTTATTCAGTTTGTTTTTTAAACTTTGATTAAGAACTTTGATTTTCGTACACCCATAAATTATACGCAGCACAGGTTACCCTTAATTAATGAACTGACCGACTAATCAGACATGGATCTTTCCAAGTTCTGTTGCTTGAACGGATGTTTTCCTACGTAGGCTAGTAAAACATGCCCTTCAAAGCATCAGAACATGTGACCACATTCCAATTTTTTTGTATCTATCTTGTAAAGATAGTAATATATCATATGTTGAACACTATGTTGGAAAGATTTTAATTCAGATTTTTTCAACTTTCACTCAGTTTGTTTTCTAAACTTTGATTAAGAACCTTGAGTTTTGTACACCCATAAATTATACGCAGCACAGGTTACCCTTAAATAATGAACTGACCGACTAATCAGACATGGATCTTTCCAAGTTCTGTTGCTTGAATGGATGTTTTCCTACGTAGGCTAGTAAAACATGCCCTTCAAAGCATCAGAACATGTGACCACATTCCAATTTTTTTGTATCTATCTTGTAAAGATAGTAATATATCATATGTTGAACACTATGTTGGAAAGATTTTAATTCAGATTTTCTAACTTTTATTCTGTTTGTTTTTTAAACTTTGATTAAGAACTTTGATTTTTGTACACCCATAAATTATACGCAGCACAGGTTACCCTTAAATAATGAACTGACCGACTAATCAGACATGGATCTTTCCTAGTTCTGTTGCTTGAATGGATGTTTTCCTACGTAGGCTAGTAAAACATGCCCTTCAAAGCATCAGAACATGTGATCACATTCCAATATTTTTGTATCTATCTTGTAAAGATAGTAATATATCATATGTTGAACACTATGTTGGAAAGATTTTAATTCAGATTTTCTAACTTTTATTCAGTTTGTTTTTTAAATTTTGATTAAGAACTTTGATTTTTGTACACCCATAAATTATACGCAGCACAGGTTACCCTTGAATAATGAACTGACCGACTAATCAGACATGGATCTTTCCTAGTTCTGTTGCTTGAATGGATGTTTTCCTATGTAGGCTAGTAAAACATGCCCTTCAAAGCATCAGAACATGTGATCACATTCCATTTTTTTTGTATCTATCTTGTAAAGATAGTAATAAACTTTGATTTTTGTACACCCATAAATTATACGCAGCACAGGTTACCCTTAAATAATGAACTGACCGACTAATCAGACATGGATCTTTCCAAGTTCTGTTGCTTGAACGGATGTTTTCCTACGTAGGCTAGTAAAACATGCCCTTCAAAGCATCAGAACATGTGATCACATTTCAATTTTTTTGTATCTATCTTGTAAAGATAGTAATATATCATATGTTGAACACTATGTTGGAAAGATTTTAATTCAGATTTTTTTCCACTTTCACTCAGTTTGTTTTCTAAACTTTGATTAAGAACCTTGTTGTTTGTACACCCATAAAATATACGCAGCACAGGTTACCCTTAAATAATGAACTGACCGTCTAATCAGACATGGATCTTCCCAAGTTCTGTTGCTTGAATGGATGTTTTCCTACGTAGGCTAGTAAAACATGCCCTTCAAAGCATCAGAACATGTGATCACATTCCAATTTTTTTGTATCTATCTTGTAAAGATAGTAATATATCATATGTTGAACACTATGTTTGAAAGATTTTAATTCAGATTTTCTAACTTTTATTCAGTTTGTTTTTTAAACTTTGATTAAGAACTTTGATTTTTGTACACCCATAAATTATACGCAGCACAGGTTACCCTTAAATAATGAACTGACCGACTAATCAGACATGGATCTTTCCAAGTTCTGTTGCTTGAATGGATGTTTTCCTACGTAGGCTAGTAAAACATGCCCTTCAAAGCATCAGAACATGTGACCACATTCCAATTTTTTTGTATCTATCTTGTAAAGATAGTAATATATCATATGTTGAACACTATGTTGGAAAGATTTTAATTCAGATTTTCTAACTTTTATTCAGTTTGTTTTTTAAACTTTGATTAAGAACTTTGATTTTTGTACACCCATAAATTATACGCAGCACAGGTTACCCTTAAATAATGAACTGACCGACTAATCAGACATGGATCTTTCCTAGTTCTGTTGCTTGAATGGATGTTTTCCTACGTAGGCTAGTAAAACATGCCCTTCAAAGCATCAGAACATGTGATCACATTCCAATTTTTTTGTATCTATCTTGTAAAGATAGTAATATATCATATGTTGAACACTATGTTGGAAAGATTTTAATTCAGATTTACGAACTTTTATTCAGTTTGTTTTTTAAACTTTGATTAAGAACTTTGATTTTTGTACACCCATAAATTATACGCAGCACAGGTTACCCTTAAATAATGAACTGACCGACTAATATAGTAATATATCATATGTTGAACACTATGTTGGAAAGATTTTAATTCAGATTTTCTAACTTTTATTCAGTTTGTTTTTTAAACTTTGATTAAGAACTTTGATTTTCGTACACCCATAAATTATACGCAGCACAGGTTACCCTTAATTAATGAACTGACCGACTAATCAGACATGGATCTTTCCAAGTTCTGTTGCTTGAACGGATGTTTTCCTACGTAGGCTAGTAAAACATGCCCTTCAAAGCATCAGAACATGTGACCACATTCCAATTTTTTTGTATCTATCTTGTAAAGATAGTAATATATCATATGTTGAACACTATGTTGGAAAGATTTTAATTCAGATTTTTTCAACTTTCACTCAGTTTGTTTTCTAAACTTTGATTAAGAACCTTGAGTTTTGTACACCCATAAATTATACGCAGCACAGGTTACCCTTAAATAATGAACTGACCGACTAATCAGACATGGATCTTTCCAAGTTCTGTTGCTTGAATGGATGTTTTCCTACGTAGGCTAGTAAAACATGCCCTTCAAAGCATCAGAACATGTGACCACATTCCAATTTTTTTGTATCTATCTTGTAAAGATAGTAATATATCATATGTTGAACACTATGTTGGAAAGATTTTAATTCAGATTTTTTCAACTTTCACTCAGTTTGTTTTCTAAACTTTGATTAAGAACCTTGAGTTTTGTACACCCATAAATTATACGCAGCACAGGTTACCCTTAAATAATGAACTGACCGACTAATCAGACATGGATCTTTCCAAGTTCTGTTGCTTGAATGGATGTTTTCCTACGTAGGCTAGTAAAACATGCCCTTCAAAGCATCAGAACATGTGACCACATTCCAATTTTTTTGTATCTATCTTGTAAAGATAGTAATATATCATATGTTGAACACTATGTTGGAAAGATTTTAATTCAGATTTTCTAACTTTTATTCTGTTTGTTTTTTAAACTTTGATTAAGAACTTTGATTTTTGTACACCCATAAATTATACGCAGCACAGGTTACCCTTAAATAATGAACTGACCGTCTAATCAGACATGGATCTTCCCAAGTTCTGTTGCTTGAATGGATGTTTTCCTACGTAGGCTAGTAAAACATGCCCTTCAAAGCATCAGAACATGTGATCACATTCCAATTTTTTTGTATCTATCTTGTAAAGATAGTAATATATCATATGTTGAACACTATGTTTGAAAGATTTTAATTCAGATTTTCTAACTTTTATTCAGTTTGTTTTTTAAACTTTGATTAAGAACTTTGATTTTTGTACACCCATAAATTATACGCAGCACAGGTTACCCTTAAATAATGAACTGACCGACTAATCAGACATGGATCTTTCCTAGTTCTGTTGCTTGAATGGATGTTTTCCTACGTAGGCTAGTAAAACATGCCCTTCAAAGCATCAGAACATGTGACCACATTCCAATTTTTTTGTATCTATCTTGTAAAGATAGTAATATATCAAATGTTGAACACTATGTTGGAAAGATTTTAATTCAGATTTTCTAACTTTTATTCAGTTTGTTTTTTAAACTTTGATTAAGAACTTTGATTTTTGTACACCCATAAATTATACGCAGCACAGGTTACCCTTAAATAATGAACTGACCGACTAATCAGACATGGATCTTTCCTAGTTCTGTTGCTTGAATGGATGTTTTCCTACGTAGGCTAGTAAAACATGCCCTTCAAAGCATCAGAACATGTGACCACATTCCAATTTTTTTGTATCTATCTTGTAAAGATAGTAATATATCATATGTTGAACACTATGTTGGAAAGATTTTAATTCAGATTTTCTAACTTTTATTCAGTTTGTTTTTTAAACTTTGATTAAGAACTTTGATTTTTGTACACCCATAAATTATACGCAGCACAGGTTACCCTTAAATAATGAACTGACCGACTAATCAGACATGGATCTTTCCTAGTTCTGTTGCTTGAATGGATGTTTTCCTACGTAGGCTAGTAAAACATGCCCTTCAAAGCATCAGAACATGTGATCACATTCCAATTTTTTTGAAATCTATCTTGTAAAGATAGTAATAAACTTTGATTTTTGTACACCCATAAATTATACGCAGCACAGGTTACCCTTAAATAATGAACTGACCGACTAATCAGACATGGATCTTTCCTAGTTCTGTTGCTTGAATGGATGTTTTCCTACGTAGGCTAGTAAAACATGCCCTTCAAAGCATCAGAACATGTGATCACATTCCAATTTTTTTGTATCTATCTTGTAAAGATAGTAATATATCATATGTTGAACACTATGTTGGAAAGATTTTAATTCAGATTTACGAACTTTTATTCAGTTTGTTTTTTAAACTTTGATTAAGAACTTTGATTTTTGTACACCCATAAATTATACGCAGCACAGGTTACCCTTAAATAATGAACTGACCGACTAATATAGTAATATATCATATGTTGAACACTATGTTGGAAAGATTTTAATTCAGATTTTCTAACTTTTATTCAGTTTGTTTTTTAAACTTTGATTAAGAACTTTGATTTTCGTACACCCATAAATTATACGCAGCACAGGTTACCCTTAATTAATGAACTGACCGACTAATCAGACATGGATCTTTCCAAGTTCTGTTGCTTGAACGGATGTTTTCCTACGTAGGCTAGTAAAACATGCCCTTCAAAGCATCAGAACATGTGACCACATTCCAATTTTTTTGTATCTATCTTGTAAAGATAGTAATATATCATATGTTGAACACTATGTTGGAAAGATTTTAATTCAGATTTTTTCAACTTTCACTCAGTTTGTTTTCTAAACTTTGATTAAGAACCTTGAGTTTTGTACACCCATAAATTATACGCAGCACAGGTTACCCTTAAATAATGAACTGACCGACTAATCAGACATGGATCTTTCCAAGTTCTGTTGCTTGAATGGATGTTTTCCTACGTAGGCTAGTAAAACATGCCCTTCAAAGCATCAGAACATGTGACCACATTCCAATTTTTTTGTATCTATCTTGTAAAGATAGTAATATATCATATGTTGAACACTATGTTGGAAAGATTTTAATTCAGATTTTCTAACTTTTATTCTGTTTGTTTTTTAAACTTTGATTAAGAACTTTGATTTTTGTACACCCATAAATTATACGCAGCACAGGTTACCCTTAAATAATGAACTGACCGACTAATCAGACATGGATCTTTCCTAGTTCTGTTGCTTGAATGGATGTTTTCCTACGTAGGCTAGTAAAACATGCCCTTCAAAGCATCAGAACATGTGATCACATTTCAATTTTTTTGTATCTATCTTGTAAAGATAGTAATATATCATATGTTGAACACTATGTTGGAAAGATTTTAATTCAGATTTTCTAACTTTTATTCAGTTTGTTTTTTAAACTTTGATTAAGAACTTTGATTTTTGTACACCCATAAATTATACGCAGCACAGGTTACCCTTAAATAATGAACTGACCGACTAATCAGACATGGATCTTTCCTAGTTCTGTTGCTTGAATGGATGTTTTCCTACGTAGGCTAGTAAAACATGCCCTTCAAAGCATCAGAACATGTGATCACATTCCAATTTTTTTGTATCTATCTTGTAAAGATAGTAATATATCATATGTTGAACACTATGTTGGAAAGATTTTAATTCAGATTTACGAACTTTTATTCAGTTTGTTTTTTAAACTTTGATTAAGAACTTTGATTTTTGTACACCCATAAATTATACGCAGCACAGGTTACCCTTAAATAATGAACTGACCGACTAATCAGACATGGATCTTTCCTAGTTCTGTTGCTTGAATGGATGTTTTCCTACGTAGGCTAGTAAAACATGCCCTTCAAAGCATCAGAACATGTGATCACATTCCAATTTTTTTGTATCTATCTTGTAAAGATAGTAATATATCATATGTTGAACACTATGTTTGAAAGATTTTAATTCAGATTTTCTAACTTTTATTCAGTTTGTTTTTTAAACTTTGATTAAGAACTTTGATTTTCGTACACCCATAAATTATACGCAGCACAGGTTACCCTTAAATAATGAACTGACCGACTAATCAGACATGGATCTTTCCTAGTTCTGTTGCTTGAATGGATGTTTTCCTACGTAGGCTAGTAAAACATGCCCTTCAAAGCATCAGAACATGTGATCACATTCCAATTTTTTTGAAATCTATCTTGTAAAGATAGTAATAAACTTTGATTTTTGTACACCCATAAATTATACGCAGCACAGGTTACCCTTAAATAATGAACTGACCGACTAATCAGACATGGATCTTTCCTAGTTCTGTTGCTTGAATGGATGTTTTCCTACGTAGGCTAGTAAAACATGCCCTTCAAAGCATCAGAACATGTGATCACATTCCAATTTTTTTGTATCTATCTTGTAAAGATAGTAATATATCATATGTTGAACACTATGTTGGAAAGATTTTAATTCAGATTTTTTCAACTTTCACTCAGTTTGTTTTCTAAACTTTGATTAAGAACCTTGTTGTTTGTACACCCATAAAATATACGCAGCACAGGTTACCCTTAAATAATGAACTGACCGTCTAATCAGACATGGATCTTCCCAAGTTCTGTTGCTTGAATGGATGTTTTCCTACGTAGGCTAGTAAAACATGCCCTTCAAAGCATCAGAACATGTGATCACATTCCAATTTTTTTGTATCTATCTTGTAAAGATAGTAATATATCATATGTTGAACACTATGTTTGAAAGATTTTAATTCAGATTTTCTAACTTTTATTCAGTTTGTTTTTTAAACTTTGATTAAGAACTTTGATTTTCGTACACCCATAAATTATACGCAGCACAGGTTACCCTTAATTAATGAACTGACCGACTAATCAGACATGGATCTTTCCAAGTTCTGTTGCTTGAACGGATGTTTTCCTACGTAGGCTAGTAAAACATGCCCTTCAAAGCATCAGAACATGTGATCACATTTCAATTTTTTTGTATCTATCTTGTAAAGATAGTAATATATCATATGTTGAACACTATGTTGGAAAGATTTTAATTCAGATTTTTTCAACTTTCACTCAGTTTGTTTTCTAAACTTTGATTAAGAACCTTGTTGTTTGTACACCCATAAAATATACGCAGCACAGGTTACCCTTAAATAATGAACTGACCGTCTAATCAGACATGGATCTTCCCAAGTTCTGTTGCTTGAATGGATGTTTTCCTACGTAGGCTAGTAAAACATGCCCTTCAAAGCATCAGAACATGTGATCACATTCCAATTTTTTTGTATCTATCTTGTAAAGATAGTAATATATCATATGTTGAACACTATGTTTGAAAGATTTTAATTCAGATTTTCTAACTTTTATTCAGTTTGTTTTTTAAACTTTGATTAAGAACTTTGATTTTTGTACACCCATAAATTATACGCAGCACAGGTTACCCTTAAATAATGAACTGACCGACTAATCAGACATGGATCTTTCCTAGTTCTGTTGCTTGAATGGATGTTTTCCTACGTAGGCTAGTAAAACATGCCCTTCAAAGCATCAGAACATGTGACCACATTCCAATTTTTTTGTATCTATCTTGTAAAGATAGTAATATATCATATGTTGAACACTATGTTGGAAAGATTTTAATTCAGATTTTCTAACTTTTATTCTGTTTGTTTTTTGAACTTTGATTAAGAACTTTGATTTTTGTACACCCATAAATTATACGCAGCACAGGTTACCCTTAAATAATGAACTGACCGACTAATCAGACATGGATCTTTCCTAGTTCTGTTGCTTGAATGGATGTTTTCCTACGTAGGCTAGTAAAACATGCCCTTCAAAGCATCAGAACATGTGATCACATTTCAATTTTTTTGTATCTATCTTGTAAAGATAGTAATATATCATATGTTGAACACTATGTTGGAAAGATTTTAATTCAGATTTTCTAACTTTTATTCAGTTTGTTTTTTAAACTTTGATTAAGAACTTTGATTTTTGTACACCCATAAATTATACGCAGCACAGGTTACCCTTAAATAATGAACTGACCGACTAATCAGACATGGATCTTTCCTAGTTCTGTTGCTTGAATGGATGTTTTCCTACGTAGGCTA
The DNA here is from genome assembly GCA_964057225.1 of Auanema rhodensis. Classification (NCBI taxonomy): domain Eukaryota; kingdom Metazoa; phylum Nematoda; class Chromadorea; order Rhabditida; family Rhabditidae; genus Auanema; species Auanema rhodense. The sequence goes on from OZ059895.1 coordinate 3,366,267, forward strand.
GTAAAACATGCCCTTCAAAGCATCAGAACATGTGATCACATTCCAATTTTTTTGTATCTATCTTGTAAAGATAGTAATATATCATATGTTGAACACTATGTTGGAAAGATTTTAATTCAGATTTACGAACTTTTATTCAGTTTGTTTTTTAAACTTTGATTAAGAACTTTGATTTTTGTACACCCATAAATTATACGCAGCACAGGTTACCCTTAAATAATGAACTGACCGACTAATCAGACATGGATCTTTCCTAGTTCTGTTGCTTGAATGGATGTTTTCCTACGTAGGCTAGTAAAACATGCCCTTCAAAGCATCAGAACATGTGATCACATTTCAATTTTTTTGTATCTATCTTGTAAAGATAGTAATATATCATATGTTGAACACTATGTTGGAAAGATTTTAATTCAGATTTTCTAACTTTTATTCAGTTTGTTTTTTAAACTTTGATTAAGAACTTTGATTTTTGTACACCCATAAATTATACGCAGCACAGGTTACCCTTAAATAATGAACTGACCGACTAATCAGACATGGATCTTTCCTAGTTCTGTTGCTTGAATGGATGTTTTCCTACGTAGGCTAGTAAAACATGCCCTTCAAAGCATCAGAACATGTGATCACATTTCAATTTTTTTGTATCTATCTTGTAAAGATAGTAATATATCATATGTTGAACACTATGTTGGAAAGATTTTAATTCAGATTTTCTAACTTTTATTCAGTTTGTTTTTTAAACTTTGATTAAGAACTTTGATTTTTGTACACCCATAAATTATACGCAGCACAGGTTACCCTTAAATAATGAACTGACCGACTAATCAGACATGGATCTTTCCTAGTTCTGTTGCTTGAATGGATGTTTTCCTACGTAGGCTAGTAAAACATGCCCTTCAAAGCATCAGAACATGTGATCACATTCCAATTTTTTTGAAATCTATCTTGTAAAGATAGTAATAAACTTTGATTTTTGTACACCCATAAATTATACGCAGCACAGGTTACCCTTAAATAATGAACTGACCGACTAATCAGACATGGATCTTTCCTAGTTCTGTTGCTTGAATGGATGTTTTCCTACGTAGGCTAGTAAAACATGCCCTTCAAAGCATCAGAACATGTGATCACATTCCAATTTTTTTGTATCTATCTTGTAAAGATAGTAATATATCATATGTTGAACACTATGTTGGAAAGATTTTAATTCAGATTTACGAACTTTTATTCAGTTTGTTTTTTAAACTTTGATTAAGAACTTTGATTTTGTACACCCATAAATTATACGCAGCACAGGTTACCCTTAAATAATGAACTGACCGACTAATATAGTAATATATCATATGTTGAACACTATGTTGGAAAGATTTTAATTCAGATTTTCTAACTTTTATTCAGTTTGTTTTTTAAACTTTGATTAAGAACTTTGATTTTCGTACACCCATAAATTATACGCAGCACAGGTTACCCTTAATTAATGAACTGACCGACTAATCAGACATGGATCTTTCCAAGTTCTGTTGCTTGAACGGATGTTTTCCTACGTAGGCTAGTAAAACATGCCCTTCAAAGCATCAGAACATGTGACCACATTCCAATTTTTTTGTATCTATCTTGTAAAGATAGTAATATATCATATGTTGAACACTATGTTGGAAAGATTTTAATTCAGATTTTTTCAACTTTCACTCAGTTTGTTTTCTAAACTTTGATTAAGAACCTTGAGTTTTGTACACCCATAAATTATACGCAGCACAGGTTACCCTTAATTAATGAACTGACCGACTAATCAGACATGGATCTTTCCAAGTTCTGTTGCTTGAACGGATGTTTTCCTACGTAGGCTAGTAAAACATGCCCTTCAAAGCATCAGAACATGTGATCACATTCCAATTTTTTTGTATCTATCTTGTAAAGATAGTAATATATCATATGTTGAACACTATGTTGGAAAGATTTTAATTCAGATTTACGAACTTTTATTCAGTTTGTTTTTTAAACTTTGATTAAGAACTTTGATTTTGTACACCCATAAATTATACGCAGCACAGGTTACCCTTAAATAATGAACTGACCGACTAATATAGTAATATATCATATGTTGAACACTATGTTGGAAAGATTTTAATTCAGATTTTCTAACTTTTATTCAGTTTGTTTTTTAAACTTTGATTAAGAACTTTGATTTTCGTACACCCATAAATTATACGCAGCACAGGTTACCCTTAATTAATGAACTGACCGACTAATCAGACATGGATCTTTCCAAGTTCTGTTGCTTGAACGGATGTTTTCCTACGTAGGCTAGTAAAACATGCCCTTCAAAGCATCAGAACATGTGACCACATTCCAATTTTTTTGTATCTATCTTGTAAAGATAGTAATATATCATATGTTGAACACTATGTTGGAAAGATTTTAATTCAGATTTTTTCAACTTTCACTCAGTTTGTTTTCTAAACTTTGATTAAGAACCTTGAGTTTTGTACACCCATAAATTATACGCAGCACAGGTTACCCTTAAATAATGAACTGACCGACTAATCAGACATGGATCTTTCCAAGTTCTGTTGCTTGAATGGATGTTTTCCTACGTAGGCTAGTAAAACATGCCCTTCAAAGCATCAGAACATGTGACCACATTCCAATTTTTTTGTATCTATCTTGTAAAGATAGTAATATATCATATGTTGAACACTATGTTGGAAAGATTTTAATTCAGATTTTCTAACTTTTATTCTGTTTGTTTTTTAAACTTTGATTAAGAACTTTGATTTTTGTACACCCATAAATTATACGCAGCACAGGTTACCCTTAAATAATGAACTGACCGACTAATCAGACATGGATCTTTCCTAGTTCTGTTGCTTGAATGGATGTTTTCCTACGTAGGCTAGTAAAACATGCCCTTCAAAGCATCAGAACATGTGATCACATTCCAATATTTTTGTATCTATCTTGTAAAGATAGTAATATATCATATGTTGAACACTATGTTGGAAAGATTTTAATTCAGATTTTCTAACTTTTATTCAGTTTGTTTTTTAAATTTTGATTAAGAACTTTGATTTTTGTACACCCATAAATTATACGCAGCACAGGTTACCCTTGAATAATGAACTGACCGACTAATCAGACATGGATCTTTCCTAGTTCTGTTGCTTGAATGGATGTTTTCCTATGTAGGCTAGTAAAACATGCCCTTCAAAGCATCAGAACATGTGATCACATTCCATTTTTTTTGTATCTATCTTGTAAAGATAGTAATAAACTTTGATTTTTGTACACCCATAAATTATACGCAGCACAGGTTACCCTTAAATAATGAACTGACCGACTAATCAGACATGGATCTTTCCAAGTTCTGTTGCTTGAACGGATGTTTTCCTACGTAGGCTAGTAAAACATGCCCTTCAAAGCATCAGAACATGTGATCACATTTCAATTTTTTTGTATCTATCTTGTAAAGATAGTAATATATCATATGTTGAACACTATGTTGGAAAGATTTTAATTCAGATTTTTTCAACTTTCACTCAGTTTGTTTTCTAAACTTTGATTAAGAACCTTGTTGTTTGTACACCCATAAAATATACGCAGCACAGGTTACCCTTAAATAATGAACTGACCGTCTAATCAGACATGGATCTTCCCAAGTTCTGTTGCTTGAATGGATGTTTTCCTACGTAGGCTAGTAAAACATGCCCTTCAAAGCATCAGAACATGTGATCACATTCCAATTTTTTTGTATCTATCTTGTAAAGATAGTAATATATCATATGTTGAACACTATGTTTGAAAGATTTTAATTCAGATTTTCTAACTTTTATTCAGTTTGTTTTTTAAACTTTGATTAAGAACTTTGATTTTTGTACACCCATAAATTATACGCAGCACAGGTTACCCTTAAATAATGAACTGACCGACTAATCAGACATGGATCTTTCCTAGTTCTGTTGCTTGAATGGATGTTTTCCTACGTAGGCTAGTAAAACATGCCCTTCAAAGCATCAGAACATGTGACCACATTCCAATTTTTTTGTATCTATCTTGTAAAGATAGTAATATATCAAATGTTGAACACTATGTTGGAAAGATTTTAATTCAGATTTTCTAACTTTTATTCAGTTTGTTTTTTAAACTTTGATTAAGAACTTTGATTTTTGTACACCCATAAATTATACGCAGCACAGGTTACCCTTAAATAATGAACTGACCGACTAATCAGACATGGATCTTTCCTAGTTCTGTTGCTTGAATGGATGTTTTCCTACGTAGGCTAGTAAAACATGCCCTTCAAAGCATCAGAACATGTGACCACATTCCAATTTTTTTGTATCTATCTTGTAAAGATAGTAATATATCATATGTTGAACACTATGTTGGAAAGATTTTAATTCAGATTTTCTAACTTTTATTCAGTTTGTTTTTTAAACTTTGATTAAGAACTTTGATTTTTGTACACCCATAAATTATACGCAGCACAGGTTACCCTTGAATAATGAACTGACCGACTAATCAGACATGGATCTTTCCTAGTTCTGTTGCTTGAATGGATGTTTTCCTACGTAGGCTAGTAAAACATGCCCTTCAAAGCATCAGAACATGTGATCACATTCCAATTTTTTTGTATCTATCTTGTAAAGATAGTAATAAACTTTGATTTTTGTACACCCATAAATTATACGCAGCACAGGTTACCCTTAAATAATGAACTGACCGACTAATCAGACATGGATCTTTCCAAGTTCTGTTGCTTGAACGGATGTTTTCCTACGTAGGCTAGTAAAACATGCCCTTCAAAGCATCAGAACATGTGATCACATTTCAATTTTTTTGTATCTATCTTGTAAAGATAGTAATATATCATATGTTGAACACTATGTTGGAAAGATTTTAATTCAGATTTTTTCAACTTTCACTCAGTTTGTTTTCTAAACTTTGATTAAGAACCTTGAGTTTTGTACACCCATAAATTATACGCAGCACAGGTTACCCTTAAATAATGAACTGACCGACTAATCAGACATGGATCTTTCCTAGTTCTGTTGCTTGAATGGATGTTTTCCTACGTAGGCTAGTAAAACATGCCCTTCAAAGCATCAGAACATGTGATCACATTCCAATATTTTTGTATCTATCTTGTAAAGATAGTAATATATCATATGTTGAACACTATGTTGGAAAGATTTTAATTCAGATTTTCTAACTTTTATTCAGTTTGTTTTTTAAATTTTGATTAAGAACTTTGATTTTTGTACACCCATAAATTATACGCAGCACAGGTTACCCTTGAATAATGAACTGACCGACTAATCAGACATGGATCTTTCCTAGTTCTGTTGCTTGAATGGATGTTTTCCTATGTAGGCTAGTAAAACATGCCCTTCAAAGCATCAGAACATGTGATCACATTCCATTTTTTTTGTATCTATCTTGTAAAGATAGTAATAAACTTTGATTTTTGTACACCCATAAATTATACGCAGCACAGGTTACCCTTAAATAATGAACTGACCGACTAATCAGACATGGATCTTTCCAAGTTCTGTTGCTTGAACGGATGTTTTCCTACGTAGGCTAGTAAAACATGCCCTTCAAAGCATCAGAACATGTGATCACATTTCAATTTTTTTGTATCTATCTTGTAAAGATAGTAATATATCATATGTTGAACACTATGTTGGAAAGATTTTAATTCAGATTTTTTCAGCTTTCACTCAGTTTGTTTTCTAAACTTTGATTAAGAACCTTGTTGTTTGTACACCCATAAAATATACGCAGCACAGGTTACCCTTAAATAATGAACTGACCGTCTAATCAGACATGGATCTTCCCAAGTTCTGTTGCTTGAATGGATGTTTTCCTACGTAGGCTAGTAAAACATGCCCTTCAAAGCATCAGAACATGTGATCACATTCCAATTTTTTTGTATCTATCTTGTAAAGATAGTAATATATCATATGTTGAACACTATGTTTGAAAGATTTTAATTCAGATTTTCTAACTTTTATTCAGTTTGTTTTTTAAACTTTGATTAAGAACTTTGATTTTTGTACACCCATAAATTATACGCAGCACAGGTTACCCTTAAATAATGAACTGACCGACTAATCAGACATGGATCTTTCCTAGTTCTGTTGCTTGAATGGATGTTTTCCTACGTAGGCTAGTAAAACATGCCCTTCAAAGCATCAGAACATGTGACCACATTCCAATTTTTTTGTATCTATCTTGTAAAGATAGTAATATATCAAATGTTGAACACTATGTTGGAAAGATTTTAATTCAGATTTTCTAACTTTTATTCAGTTTGTTTTTTAAACTTTGATTAAGAACTTTGATTTTTGTACACCCATAAATTATACGCAGCACAGGTTACCCTTAAATAATGAACTGACCGACTAATCAGACATGGATCTTTCCTAGTTCTGTTGCTTGAATGGATGTTTTCCTACGTAGGCTAGTAAAACATGCCCTTCAAAGCATCAGAACATGTGACCACATTCCAATTTTTTTGTATCTATCTTGTAAAGATAGTAATATATCATATGTTGAACACTATGTTGGAAAGATTTTAATTCAGATTTTCTAACTTTTATTCAGTTTGTTTTCTAAACTTTGATTAAGAACCTTGAGTTTTGTACACCCATAAATTATACGCAGCACAGGTTACCCTTAAATAATGAACTGACCGACTAATCAGACATGGATCTTTCCTAGTTCTGTTGCTTGAATGGATGTTTTCCTACGTAGGCTAGTAAAACATGCCCTTCAAAGCATCAGAACATGTGATCACATTCCAATATTTTTGTATCTATCTTGTAAAGATAGTAATATATCATATGTTGAACACTATGTTGGAAAGATTTTAATTCAGATTTTTTCAACTTTCACTCAGTTTGTTTTCTAAACTTTGATTAAGAACCTTGAGTTTTGTACACCCATAAATTATACGCAGCACAGGTTACCCTTAAATAATGAACTGACCGACTAATCAGACATGGATCTTTCCTAGTTCTGTTGCTTGAATGGATGTTTTCCTACGTAGGCTAGTAAAACATGCCCTTCAAAGCATCAGAACATGTGATCACATTCCAATTTTTTTGTATCTATCTTGTAAAGATAGTAATTATATCATATGTTGAACACTATGTTGGAAAGATTTTAATTCAGATTTTCTAACTTTTATTCAGTTTGTTTTTTAAACTTTGATTAAGAACTTTGATTTTTGTACACCCATAAATTATACGCAGCACAGGTTACCCTTAAATAATGAACTGACCGACTAATCAGACATGGATCTTTCCTAGTTCTGTTGCTTGAATGGATGTTTTCCTACGTAGGCTAGTAAAACATGCCCTTCAAAGCATCAGAACATGTGACCACATTCCAATTTTTTTGTATCTATCTTGTAAAGATAGTAATATATCATATGTTGAACACTATGTTGGAAAGATTTTAATTCAGATTTTCTAACTTTTATTCAGTTTGTTTTTTAAACTTTGATTAAGAACTTTGATTTTTGTACACCCATAAATTATACGCAGCACAGGTTACCCTTGAATAATGAACTGACCGACTAATCAGACATGGATCTTTCCTAGTTCTGTTGCTTGAATGGATGTTTTCCTACGTAGGCTAGTAAAACATGCCCTTCAAAGCATCAGAACATGTGATCACATTCCAATTTTTTTGTATCTATCTTGTAAAGATAGTAATAAACTTTGATTTTTGTACACCCATAAATTATACGCAGCACAGGTTACCCTTAAATAATGAACTGACCGACTAATCAGACATGGATCTTTCCAAGTTCTGTTGCTTGAACGGATGTTTTCCTACGTAGGCTAGTAAAACATGCCCTTCAAAGCATCAGAACATGTGATCACATTTCAATTTTTTTGTATCTATCTTGTAAAGATAGTAATATATCATATGTTGAACACTATGTTGGAAAGATTTTAATTCAGATTTTTTCAACTTTCACTCAGTTTGTTTTCTAAACTTTGATTAAGAACCTTGAGTTTTGTACACCCATAAATTATACGCAGCACAGGTTACCCTTAAATAATGAACTGACCGACTAATCAGACATGGATCTTTCCTAGTTCTGTTGCTTGAATGGATGTTTTCCTACGTAGGCTAGTAAAACATGCCCTTCAAAGCATCAGAACATGTGATCACATTCCAATATTTTTGTATCTATCTTGTAAAGATAGTAATATATCATATGTTGAACACTATGTTGGAAAGATTTTAATTCAGATTTTTTCAACTTTCACTCAGTTTGTTTTCTAAACTTTGATTAAGAACCTTGAGTTTTGTACACCCATAAATTATACGCAGCACAGGTTACCCTTAAATAATGAACTGACCGACTAATCAGACATGGATCTTTCCTAGTTCTGTTGCTTGAATGGATGTTTTCCTACGTAGGCTAGTAAAACATGCCCTTCAAAGCATCAGAACATGTGATCACATTCCAATTTTTTTGTATCTATCTTGTAAAGATAGTAATTATATCATATGTTGAACACTATGTTGGAAAGATTTTAATTCAGATTTTCTAACTTTTATTCAGTTTGTTTTTTAAACTTTGATTAAGAACTTTGATTTTCGTACACCCATAAATTATACGCAGCACAGGTTACCCTTAAATAATGAACTGACCGACTAATCAGACATGGATCTTTCCTAGTTCTGTTGCTTGAATGGATGTTTTCCTACGTAGGCTAGTAAAACATGCCCTTCAAAGCATCAGAACATGTGATCACATTTCAATTTTTTTGTATCTATCTTGTGAAGATAGTAATTATATCATATGTTGAACACTATGTTGGAAAGATTTTAATTCAGATTTTCTAACTTTTATTCAGTTTGTTTTTTAAACTTTGATTAAGAACTTTGATTTTTGTACACCCATAAATTATACGCAGCACAGGTTACCCTTAAATAATGAACTGACCGACTAATCAGACATGGATCTTTCCTAGTTCTGTTGCTTGAATGGATGTTTTCCTACGTAGGCTAGTAAAACATGCCCTTCAAAGCATCAGAACAAGTGATCACATTCCAATTTTTTTGAAATCTATCTTGTAAAGATAGTAATAAACTTTGATTTTTGTACACCCATAAATTATACGCAGCACAGGTTACCCTTAAATAATGAACTGACCGACTAATCAGACATGGATCTTTCCAAGTTTTGTTGCTTGAATGGATGTTTTCCTACGTAGGCTAGTAAAACATGCCTTTCAAAGCATCAGAACATGTGACCACATTCCAATTTTTTTGTATCTATCTTGTAAAGATAGTAATATATCATATGTTGAACACTATGTTGGAAAGATTTTAATTCAGATTTTCTAACTTTTATTCAGTTTGTTTTTTAAACTTTGATTAAGAACTTTGATTTTTGTACACCCATAAATTATACGCAGCACAGGTTACCCTTAAATAATGAACTGACCGACTAATCAGACATGGATCTTTCCTAGTTCTGTTGCTTGAATGGATGTTTTCCTACGTAGGCTAGTAAAACATGCCCTTCAAAGCATCAGAACATGTGACCACATTCCAATTTTTTTGTATCTATCTTGTAAAGATAGTAATATATCATATGTTGAACACTATGTTGGAAAGATTTTAATTCAGATTTTCTAACTTTTATTCAGTTTGTTTTTTAAACTTTGATTAAGAACTTTGATTTTTGTACACCCATAAATTATACGCAGCACAGGTTACCCTTGAATAATGAACTGACCGACTAATCAGACATGGATCTTTCCTAGTTCTGTTGCTTGAATGGATGTTTTCCTACGTAGGCTAGTAAAACATGCCCTTCAAAGCATCAGAACATGTGATCACATTCCAATTTTTTTGTATCTATCTTGTAAAGATAGTAATAAACTTTGATTTTTGTACACCCATAAATTATACGCAGCACAGGTTACCCTTAAATAATGAACTGACCGACTAATCAGACATGGATCTTTCCAAGTTCTGTTGCTTGAACGGATGTTTTCCTACGTAGGCTAGTAAAACATGCCCTTCAAAGCATCAGAACATGTGATCACATTTCAATTTTTTTGTATCTATCTTGTAAAGATAGTAATATATCATATGTTGAACACTATGTTGGAAAGATTTTAATTCAGATTTTTTCAACTTTCACTCAGTTTGTTTTCTAAACTTTGATTAAGAACCTTGAGTTTTGTACACCCATAAATTATACGCAGCACAGGTTACCCTTAAATAATGAACTGACCGACTAATCAGACATGGATCTTTCCTAGTTCTGTTGCTTGAATGGATGTTTTCCTACGTAGGCTAGTAAAACATGCCCTTCAAAGCATCAGAACATGTGATCACATTCCAATATTTTTGTATCTATCTTGTAAAGATAGTAATATATCATATGTTGAACACTATGTTGGAAAGATTTTAATTCAGATTTTTTCAACTTTCACTCAGTTTGTTTTCTAAACTTTGATTAAGAACCTTGAGTTTTGTACACCCATAAATTATACGCAGCACAGGTTACCCTTAAATAATGAACTGACCGACTAATCAGACATGGATCTTTCCTAGTTCTGTTGCTTGAATGGATGTTTTCCTACGTAGGCTAGTAAAACATGCCCTTCAAAGCATCAGAACATGTGATCACATTCCAATTTTTTTGTATCTATCTTGTAAAGATAGTAATTATATCATATGTTGAACACTATGTTGGAAAGATTTTAATTCAGATTTTCTAACTTTTATTCAGTTTGTTTTTTAAACTTTGATTAAGAACTTTGATTTTCGTACACCCATAAATTATACGCAGCACAGGTTACCCTTAAATAATGAACTGACCGACTAATCAGACATGGATCTTTCCTAGTTCTGTTGCTTGAATGGATGTTTTCCTACGTAGGCTAGTAAAACATGCCCTTCAAAGCATCAGAACATGTGATCACATTTCAATTTTTTTGTATCTATCTTGTAAAGATAGTAATTATATCATATGTTGAACACTATGTTGGAAAGATTTTAATTCAGATTTTCTAACTTTTATTCAGTTTGTTTTTTAAACTTTGATTAAGAACTTTGATTTTCGTACACCCATAAATTATACGCAGCACAGGTTACCCTTAAATAATGAACTGACCGACTAATCAGACATGGATCTTTCCTAGTTCTGTTGCTTGAATGGATGTTTTCCTACGTAGGCTAGTAAAACATGCCCTTCAAAGCATCAGAACATGTGATCACATTCCAATATTTTTGTATCTATCTTGTAAAGATAGTAATATATCATATGTTGAACACTATGTTGGAAAGATTTTAATTCAGATTTTCTAACTTTTATTCAGTTTGTTTTTTAAACTTTGATTAAGAACCTTGAGTTTTGTACACCCATAAATTATACGCAGCACAGGTTACCCTTAAATAATGAACTGACCGACTAATCAGACATGGATCTTTCCTAGTTCTGTTGCTTGAATGGATGTTTTCCTACGTAGGCTAGTAAAACATGCCCTTCAAAGCATCAGAACATGTGATCACATTCCAATTTTTTTGTATCTATCTTGTAAAGATAGTAATTATATCATATGTTGAACACTATGTTGGAAAGATTTTAATTCAGATTTTCTAACTTTTATTCAGTTTGTTTTTTAAACTTTGATTAAGAACTTTGATTTTCGTACACCCATAAATTATACGCAGCACAGGTTACCCTTAAATAATGAACTGACCGACTAATCAGACATGGATCTTTCCTAGTTCTGTTGCTTGAATGGATGTTTTCCTACGTAGGCTAGTAAAACATGCCCTTCAAAGCATCAGAACATGTGATCACATTTCAATTTTTTTGTATCTATCTTGTGAAGATAGTAATTATATCATATGTTGAACACTATGTTGGAAAGATTTTAATTCAGATTTTCTAACTTTTATTCAGTTTGTTTTTTAAACTTTGATTAAGAACTTTGATTTTTGTACACCCATAAATTATACGCAGCACAGGTTACCCTTAAATAATGAACTGACCGACTAATCAGACATGGATCTTTCCTAGTTCTGTTGCTTGAATGGATGTTTTCCTACGTAGGCTAGTAAAACATGCCCTTCAAAGCATCAGAACAAGTGATCACATTCCAATTTTTTTGAAATCTATCTTGTAAAGATAGTAATAAACTTTGATTTTTGTACACCCATAAATTATACGCAGCACAGGTTACCCTTAAATAATGAACTGACCGACTAATCAGACATGGATCTTTCCAAGTTTTGTTGCTTGAATGGATGTTTTCCTACGTAGGCTAGTAAAACATGCCTTTCAAAGCATCAGAACATGTGACCACATTCCAATTTTTTTGTATCTATCTTGTAAAGATAGTAATATATCATATGTTGAACACTATGTTGGAAAGATTTTAATTCAGATTTTCTAACTTTTATTCAGTTTGTTTTTTAAACTTTGATTAAGAACTTTGATTTTTGTACACCCATAAATTATACGCAGCACAGGTTACCCTTAAATAATGAACTGACCGACTAATCAGACATGGATCTTTCCTAGTTCTGTTGCTTGAATGGATGTTTTCCTACGTAGGCTAGTAAAACATGCCCTTCAAAGCATCAGAACATGTGACCACATTCCAATTTTTTTGTATCTATCTTGTAAAGATAGTAATATATCATATGTTGAACACTATGTTGGAAAGATTTTAATTCAGATTTTCTAACTTTTATTCAGTTTGTTTTTTAAACTTTGATTAAGAACTTTGATTTTTGTACACCCATAAATTATACGCAGCACAGGTTACCCTTGAATAATGAACTGACCGACTAATCAGACATGGATCTTTCCTAGTTCTGTTGCTTGAATGGATGTTTTCCTACGTAGGCTAGTAAAACATGCCCTTCAAAGCATCAGAACATGTGATCACATTCCAATTTTTTTGTATCTATCTTGTAAAGATAGTAATAAACTTTGATTTTTGTACACCCATAAATTATACGCAGCACAGGTTACCCTTAAATAATGAACTGACCGACTAATCAGACATGGATCTTTCCAAGTTCTGTTGCTTGAACGGATGTTTTCCTACGTAGGCTAGTAAAACATGCCCTTCAAAGCATCAGAACATGTGATCACATTTCAATTTTTTTGTATCTATCTTGTAAAGATAGTAATATATCATATGTTGAACACTATGTTGGAAAGATTTTAATTCAGATTTTTTCAACTTTCACTCAGTTTGTTTTCTAAACTTTGATTAAGAACCTTGAGTTTTGTACACCCATAAATTATACGCAGCACAGGTTACCCTTAAATAATGAACTGACCGACTAATCAGACATGGATCTTTCCTAGTTCTGTTGCTTGAATGGATGTTTTCCTACGTAGGCTAGTAAAACATGCCCTTCAAAGCATCAGAACATGTGATCACATTCCAATATTTTTGTATCTATCTTGTAAAGATAGTAATATATCATATGTTGAACACTATGTTGGAAAGATTTTAATTCAGATTTTTTCAACTTTCACTCAGTTTGTTTTCTAAACTTTGATTAAGAACCTTGAGTTTTGTACACCCATAAATTATACGCAGCACAGGTTACCCTTAAATAATGAACTGACCGACTAATCAGACATGGATCTTTCCTAGTTCTGTTGCTTGAATGGATGTTTTCCTACGTAGGCTAGTAAAACATGCCCTTCAAAGCATCAGAACATGTGATCACATTCCAATTTTTTTGTATCTATCTTGTAAAGATAGTAATTATATCATATGTTGAACACTATGTTGGAAAGATTTTAATTCAGATTTTCTAACTTTTATTCAGTTTGTTTTTTAAACTTTGATTAAGAACTTTGATTTTCGTACACCCATAAATTATACGCAGCACAGGTTACCCTTAAATAATGAACTGACCGACTAATCAGACATGGATCTTTCCTAGTTCTGTTGCTTGAATGGATGTTTTCCTACGTAGGCTAGTAAAACATGCCCTTCAAAGCATCAGAACATGTGATCACATTTCAATTTTTTTGTATCTATCTTGTAAAGATAGTAATTATATCATATGTTGAACACTATGTTGGAAAGATTTTAATTCAGATTTTCTAACTTTTATTCAGTTTGTTTTTTAAACTTTGATTAAGAACTTTGATTTTCGTACACCCATAAATTATACGCAGCACAGGTTACCCTTAAATAATGAACTGACCGACTAATCAGACATGGATCTTTCCTAGTTCTGTTGCTTGAATGGATGTTTTCCTACGTAGGCTAGTAAAACATGCCCTTCAAAGCATCAGAACATGTGATCACATTCCAATATTTTTGTATCTATCTTGTAAAGATAGTAATATATCATATGTTGAACACTATGTTGGAAAGATTTTAATTCAGATTTTCTAACTTTTATTCAGTTTGTTTTTTAAACTTTGATTAAGAACTTTGATTTTTGTACACCCATAAATTATACGCAGCACAGGTTACCCTTGAATAATGAACTGACCGACTAATCAGACATGGATCTTTCCTAGTTCTGTTGCTTGAATGGATGTTTTCCTACGTAGGCTAGTAAAACATGCCCTTCAAAGCATCAGAACATGTGATCACATTCCAATTTTTTTGTATCTATCTTGTAAAGATAGTAATAAACTTTGATTTTTGTACACCCATAAATTATACGCAGCACAGGTTACCCTTAAATAATGAACTGACCGACTAATCAGACATGGATCTTTCCAAGTTCTGTTGCTTGAACGGATGTTTTCCTACGTAGGCTAGTAAAACATGCCCTTCAAAGCATCAGAACATGTGATCACATTTCAATTTTTTTGTATCTATCTTGTAAAGATAGTAATATATCATATGTTGAACACTATGTTGGAAAGATTTTAATTCAGATTTTTTCAACTTTCACTCAGTTTGTTTTCTAAACTTTGATTAAGAACCTTGTTGTTTGTACACCCATAAAATATACGCAGCACAGGTTACCCTTAAATAATGAACTGACCGTCTAATCAGACATGGATCTTCCCAAGTTCTGTTGCTTGAATGGATGTTTTCCTACGTAGGCTAGTAAAACATGCCCTTCAAAGCATCAGAACAAGTGATCACATTCCAATTTTTTTGAAATCTATCTTGTAAAGATAGTAATAAACTTTGATTTTTGTACACCCATAAATTATACGCAGCACAGGTTACCCTTAAATAATGAACTGACCGACTAATCAGACATGGATCTTTCCTAGTTCTGTTGCTTGAATGGATGTTTTCCTACGTAGGCTAGTAAAACATGCCCTTCAAAGCATCAGAACAAGTGATCACATTCCAATTTTTTTGAAATCTATCTTGTAAAGATAGTAATAAACTTTGATTTTTGTACACCCATAAATTATACGCAGCACAGGTTACCCTTAAATAATGAACTGACCGACTAATCAGACATGGATCTTTCCAAGTTTTGTTGCTTGAATGGATGTTTTCCTACGTAGGCTAGTAAAACATGCCCTTCAAAGCATCAGAACATGTGATCACATTTCAATTTTTTTGTATCTATCTTGTAAAGATAGTAATTATATCATATGTTGAACACTATGTTGGAAAGATTTTAATTCAGATTTTCTAACTTTTATTCAGTTTGTTTTTTAAACTTTGATTAAGAACTTTGATTTTTGTACACCCATAAATTATACGCAGCACAGGTTACCCTTGAATAATGAACTGACCGACTAATCAGACATGGATCTTTCCTAGTTCTGTTGCTTGAATGGATGTTTTCCTACGTAGGCTAGTAAAACATGCCCTTCAAAGCATCAGAACATGTGATCACATTCCAATTTTTTTGTATCTATCTTGTAAAGATAGTAATATATCATATGTTGAACACTATGTTGGAAAGATTTTAATTCAGATTTTTTCAACTTTCACTCAGTTTGTTTTCTAAACTTTGATTAAGAACCTTGAGTTTTGTACACCCATAAATTATACGCAGCACAGGTTACCCTTAAATAATGAACTGACCGACTAATCAGACATGGATCTTTCCTAGTTCTGTTGCTTGAATGGATGTTTTCCTACGTAGGCTAGTAAAACATGCCCTTCAAAGCATCAGAACATGTGATCACATTCCAATTTTTTTGTATCTATCTTGTAAAGATAGTAATTATATCATATGTTGAACACTATGTTGGAAAGATTTTAATTCAGATTTTTTAACTTTTATTCAGTTTGTTTTTTAAACTTTGATTAAGAACTTTGATTTTCGTACACCCATAAATTATACGCAGCACAGGTTACCCTTAAATAATGAACTGACCGACTAATCAGACATGGATCTTTCCTAGTTCTGTTGCTTGAATGGATGTTTTCCTACGTAGGCTAGTAAAACATGCCCTTCAAAGCATCAGAACATGTGATCACATTTCAATTTTTTTGTATCTATCTTGTAAAGATAGTAATTATATCATATGTTGAACACTATGTTGGAAAGATTTTAATTCAGATTTTCTAACTTTTATTCAGTTTGTTTTTTAAACTTTGATTAAGAACTTTGATTTTCGTACACCCATAAATTATACGCAGCACAGGTTACCCTTAAATAATGAACTGACCGACTAATCAGACATGGATCTTTCCTAGTTCTGTTGCTTGAATGGATGTTTTCCTACGTAGGCTAGTAAAACATGCCCTTCAAAGCATCAGAACATGTGATCACATTCCAATATTTTTGTATCTATCTTGTAAAGATAGTAATATATCATATGTTGAACACTATGTTGGAAAGATTTTAATTCAGATTTTCTAACTTTTATTCAGTTTGTTTTTTAAACTTTGATTAAGAACTTTGATTTTTGTACACCCATAAATTATACGCAGCACAGGTTACCCTTGAATAATGAACTGACCGACTAATCAGACATGGATCTTTCCTAGTTCTGTTGCTTGAATGGATGTTTTCCTACGTAGGCTAGTAAAACATGCCCTTCAAAGCATCAGAACATGTGATCACATTCCAATTTTTTTGTATCTATCTTGTAAAGATAGTAATAAACTTTGATTTTTGTACACCCATAAATTATACGCAGCACAGGTTACCCTTAAATAATGAACTGACCGACTAATCAGACATGGATCTTTCCAAGTTCTGTTGCTTGAACGGATGTTTTCCTACGTAGGCTAGTAAAACATGCCCTTCAAAGCATCAGAACATGTGATCACATTTCAATTTTTTTGTATCTATCTTGTAAAGATAGTAATATATCATATGTTGAACACTATGTTGGAAAGATTTTAATTCAGATTTTTTCAACTTTCACTCAGTTTGTTTTCTAAACTTTGATTAAGAACCTTGTTGTTTGTACACCCATAAAATATACGCAGCACAGGTTACCCTTAAATAATGAACTGACCGTCTAATCAGACATGGATCTTCCCAAGTTCTGTTGCTTGAATGGATGTTTTCCTACGTAGGCTAGTAAAACATGCCCTTCAAAGCATCAGAACAAGTGATCACATTCCAATTTTTTTGAAATCTATCTTGTAAAGATAGTAATAAACTTTGATTTTTGTACACCCATAAATTATACGCAGCACAGGTTACCCTTAAATAATGAACTGACCGACTAATCAGACATGGATCTTTCCTAGTTCTGTTGCTTGAATGGATGTTTTCCTACGTAGGCTAGTAAAACATGCCCTTCAAAGCATCAGAACAAGTGATCACATTCCAATTTTTTTGAAATCTATCTTGTAAAGATAGTAATAAACTTTGATTTTTGTACACCCATAAATTATACGCAGCACAGGTTACCCTTAAATAATGAACTGACCGACTAATCAGACATGGATCTTTCCAAGTTTTGTTGCTTGAATGGATGTTTTCCTACGTAGGCTAGTAAAACATGCCCTTCAAAGCATCAGAACATGTGATCACATTTCAATTTTTTTGTATCTATCTTGTAAAGATAGTAATTATATCATATGTTGAACACTATGTTGGAAAGATTTTAATTCAGATTTTCTAACTTTTATTCAGTTTGTTTTTTAAACTTTGATTAAGAACTTTGATTTTTGTACACCCATAAATTATACGCAGCACAGGTTACCCTTGAATAATGAACTGACCGACTAATCAGACATGGATCTTTCCTAGTTCTGTTGCTTGAATGGATGTTTTCCTACGTAGGCTAGTAAAACATGCCCTTCAAAGCATCAGAACATGTGATCACATTCCAATTTTTTTGTATCTATCTTGTAAAGATAGTAATAAACTTTGATTTTTGTACACCCATAAATTATACGCAGCACAGGTTACCCTTAAATAATGAACTGACCGACTAATCAGACATGGATCTTCCCAAGTTCTGTTGCTTGAATGGATGTTTTCCTACGTAGGCTAGTAAAACATGCCCTTCAAAGCATCAGAACATGTGATCACATTCCAATTTTTTTGTATCTATCTTGTAAAGATAGTAATATATCATATGTTGAACACTATGTTGGAAAGATTTTAATTCAGATTTTCTAACTTTTATTCAGTTTGTTTTTTAAACTTTGATTAAGAACTTTGATTTTTGTACACCCATAAATTATACGCAGCACAGGTTACCCTTAAATAATGAACTGACCGACTAATCAGACATGGATCTTTCCTAGTTCTGTTGCTTGAACGGATGTTTTCCTACGTAGGCTAGTAAAACATGCCCTTCAAAGCATCAGAACATGTGATCACATTCCAATTTTTTTGTATCTATCTTGTAAAGATAGTAATATATCATATGTTGAACACTATGTTGGAAAGATTTTAATTCAGATTTTTTCAACTTTCACTCAGTTTGTTTTCTAAACTTTGATTAAGAACCTTGAGTTTTGTACACCCATAAATTATACGCAGCACAGGTTACCCTTAAATAATGAACTGACCGACTAATCAGACATGGATCTTTCCTAGTTCTGTTGCTTGAATGGATGTTTTCCTACGTAGGCTAGTAAAACATGCCCTTCAAAGCATCAGAACATGTGATCACATTCCAATTTTTTTGTATCTATCTTGTAAAGATAGTAATTATATCATATGTTGAACACTATGTTGGAAAGATTTTAATTCAGATTTTCTAACTTTTATTCAGTTTGTTTTTTAAACTTTGATTAAGAACTTTGATTTTCGTACACCCATAAATTATACGCAGCACAGGTTACCCTTAAATAATGAACTGACCGACTAATCAGACATGGATCTTTCCTAGTTCTGTTGCTTGAATGGATGTTTTCCTACGTAGGCTAGTAAAACATGCCCTTCAAAGCATCAGAACATGTGATCACATTCCAATATTTTTGTATCTATCTTGTAAAGATAGTAATATATCATATGTTGAACACTATGTTGGAAAGATTTTAATTCAGATTTTCTAACTTTTATTCAGTTTGTTTTTTAAACTTTGATTAAGAACTTTGATTTTTGTACACCCATAAATTATACGCAGCACAGGTTACCCTTGAATAATGAACTGACCGACTAATCAGACATGGATCTTTCCTAGTTCTGTTGCTTGAATGGATGTTTTCCTACGTAGGCTAGTAAAACATGCCCTTCAAAGCATCAGAACATGTGATCACATTCCAATTTTTTTGTATCTATCTTGTAAAGATAGTAATAAACTTTGATTTTTGTACACCCATAAATTATACGCAGCACAGGTTACCCTTAAATAATGAACTGACCGACTAATCAGACATGGATCTTTCCAAGTTCTGTTGCTTGAATGGATGTTTTCCTACGTAGGCTAGTAAAACATGCCCTTCAAAGCATCAGAACATGTGATCACATTTCAATTTTTTTGTATCTATCTTGTAAAGATAGTAATTATATCATATGTTGAACACTATGTTGGAAAGATTTTAATTCAGATTTTCTAACTTTTATTCAGTTTGTTTTTTAAACTTTGATTAAGAACTTTGATTTTTGTACACCCATAAATTATACGCAGCACAGGTTACCCTTGAATAATGAACTGACCGACTAATCAGACATGGATCTTTCCTAGTTCTGTTGCTTGAATGGATGTTTTCCTACGTAGGCTAGTAAAACATGCCCTTCAAAGCATCAGAACATGTGATCACATTCCAATTTTTTTGTATCTATCTTGTAAAGATAGTAATAAACTTTGATTTTTGTACACCCATAAATTATACGCAGCACAGGTTACCCTTAAATAATGAACTGACCGACTAATCAGACATGGATCTTCCCAAGTTCTGTTGCTTGAATGGATGTTTTCCTACGTAGGCTAGTAAAACATGCCCTTCAAAGCATCAGAACATGTGATCACATTCCAATTTTTTTGTATCTATCTTGTAAAGATAGTAATATATCATATGTTGAACACTATGTTGGAAAGATTTTAATTCAGATTTTCTAACTTTTATTCAGTTTGTTTTTTAAACTTTGATTAAGAACTTTGATTTTTGTACACCCATAAATTATACGCAGCACAGGTTACCCTTAAATAATGAACTGACCGACTAATCAGACATGGATCTTTCCTAGTTCTGTTGCTTGAACGGATGTTTTCCTACGTAGGCTAGTAAAACATGCCCTTCAAAGCATCAGAACATGTGATCACATTCCAATTTTTTTGTATCTATCTTGTAAAGATAGTAATATATCATATGTTGAACACTATGTTGGAAAGATTTTAATTCAGATTTTTTCAACTTTCACTCAGTTTGTTTTCTAAACTTTGATTAAGAACCTTGAGTTTTGTACACCCATAAATTATACGCAGCACAGGTTACCCTTAAATAATGAACTGACCGACTAATCAGACATGGATCTTTCCTAGTTCTGTTGCTTGAATGGATGTTTTCCTACGTAGGCTAGTAAAACATGCCCTTCAAAGCATCAGAACATGTGATCACATTCCAATTTTTTTGTATCTATCTTGTAAAGATAGTAATTATATCATATGTTGAACACTATGTTGGAAAGATTTTAATTCAGATTTTCTAACTTTTATTCAGTTTGTTTTTTAAACTTTGATTAAGAACTTTGATTTTCGTACACCCATAAATTATACGCAGCACAGGTTACCCTTAAATAATGAACTGACCGACTAATCAGACATGGATCTTTCCTAGTTCTGTTGCTTGAATGGATGTTTTCCTACGTAGGCTAGTAAAACATGCCCTTCAAAGCATCAGAACATGTGATCACATTCCAATATTTTTGTATCTATCTTGTAAAGATAGTAATATATCATATGTTGAACACTATGTTGGAAAGATTTTAATTCAGATTTTCTAACTTTTATTCAGTTTGTTTTTTAAACTTTGATTAAGAACTTTGATTTTTGTACACCCATAAATTATACGCAGCACAGGTTACCCTTGAATAATGAACTGACCGACTAATCAGACATGGATCTTTCCTAGTTCTGTTGCTTGAATGGATGTTTTCCTACGTAGGCTAGTAAAACATGCCCTTCAAAGCATCAGAACATGTGATCACATTTCAATTTTTTTGTATCTATCTTGTAAAGATAGTAATATATCATATGTTGAACACTATGTTGGAAAGATTTTAATTCAGATTTTTTCAACTTTCACTCAGTTTGTTTTCTAAACTTTGATTAAGAACCTTGTTGTTTGTACACCCATAAAATATACGCAGCACAGGTTACCCTTAAATAATGAACTGACCGTCTAATCAGACATGGATCTTCCCAAGTTCTGTTGCTTGAATGGATGTTTTCCTACGTAGGCTAGTAAAACATGCCCTTCAAAGCATCAGAACAAGTGATCACATTCCAATTTTTTTGAAATCTATCTTGTAAAGATAGTAATAAACTTTGATTTTTGTACACCCATAAATTATACGCAGCACAGGTTACCCTTAAATAATGAACTGACCGACTAATCAGACATGGATCTTTCCAAGTTTTGTTGCTTGAATGGATGTTTTCCTACGTAGGCTAGTAAAACATGCCCTTCAAAGCATCAGAACATGTGACCACATTCCAATTTTTTTGTATCTATCTTGTAAAGATAGTAATATATCATATGTTGAACACTATGTTGGAAAGATTTTAATTCAGATTTTCTAACTTTTATTCAGTTTGTTTTTTAAACTTTGATTAAGAACTTTGATTTTTGTACACCCATAAATTATACGCAGCACAGGTTACCCTTAAATAATGAACTGACCGACTAATCAGACATGGATCTTTCCTAGTTCTGTTGCTTGAATGGATGTTTTCCTACGTAGGCTAGTAAAACATGCCCTTCAAAGCATCAGAACATGTGATCACATTCCAATTTTTTTGTATCTATCTTGTAAAGATAGTAATAAACTTTGAGTTTTGTACACCCATAAATTATACGCAGCACAGGTTACCCTTAAATAATGAACTGACCGACTAATCAGACATGGATCTTTCCTAGTTCTGTTGCTTGAATGGATGTTTTCCTACGTAGGCTAGTAAAACATGCCCTTCAAAGCATCAGAACATGTGATCACATTCCAATTTTTTTGTATCTATCTTGTAAAGATAGTAATTATATCATATGTTGAACACTATGTTGGAAAGATTTTAATTCAGATTTTCTAACTTTTATTCAGTTTGTTTTTTAAACTTTGATTAAGAACTTTGATTTTCGTACACCCATAAATTATACGCAGCACAGGTTACCCTTAAATAATGAACTGACCGACTAATCAGACATGGATCTTTCCTAGTTCTGTTGCTTGAATGGATGTTTTCCTACGTAGGCTAGTAAAACATGCCCTTCAAAGCATCAGAACATGTGATCACATTCCAATATTTTTGTATCTATCTTGTAAAGATAGTAATATATCATATGTTGAACACTATGTTGGAAAGATTTTAATTCAGATTTTCTAACTTTTATTCAGTTTGTTTTTTAAACTTTGATTAAGAACTTTGATTTTTGTACACCCATAAATTATACGCAGCACAGGTTACCCTTGAATAATGAACTGACCGACTAATCAGACATGGATCTTTCCTAGTTCTGTTGCTTGAATGGATGTTTTCCTACGTAGGCTAGTAAAACATGCCCTTCAAAGCATCAGAACATGTGATCACATTTCAATTTTTTTGTATCTATCTTGTAAAGATAGTAATATATCATATGTTGAACACTATGTTGGAAAGATTTTAATTCAGATTTTTTCAACTTTCACTCAGTTTGTTTTCTAAACTTTGATTAAGAACCTTGTTGTTTGTACACCCATAAAATATACGCAGCACAGGTTACCCTTAAATAATGAACTGACCGTCTAATCAGACATGGATCTTCCCAAGTTCTGTTGCTTGAATGGATGTTTTCCTACGTAGGCTAGTAAAACATGCCCTTCAAAGCATCAGAACAAGTGATCACATTCCAATTTTTTTGAAATCTATCTTGTAAAGATAGTAATAAACTTTGATTTTTGTACACCCATAAATTATACGCAGCACAGGTTACCCTTAAATAATGAACTGACCGACTAATCAGACATGGATCTTTCCAAGTTTTGTTGCTTGAATGGATGTTTTCCTACGTAGGCTAGTAAAACATGCCCTTCAAAGCATCAGAACATGTGACCACATTCCAATTTTTTTGTATCTATCTTGTAAAGATAGTAATATATCATATGTTGAACACTATGTTGGAAAGATTTTAATTCAGATTTTCTAACTTTTATTCAGTTTGTTTTTTAAACTTTGATTAAGAACTTTGATTTTTGTACACCCATAAATTATACGCAGCACAGGTTACCCTTAAATAATGAACTGACCGACTAATCAGACATGGATCTTTCCTAGTTCTGTTGCTTGAATGGATGTTTTCCTACGTAGGCTAGTAAAACATGCCCTTCAAAGCATCAGAACATGTGATCACATTCCAATTTTTTTGTATCTATCTTGTAAAGATAGTAATTATATCATATGTTGAACACTATGTTGGAAAGATTTTAATTCAGATTTTCTAACTTTTATTCAGTTTGTTTTTTAAACTTTGATTAAGAACTTTGATTTTCGTACACCCATAAATTATACGCAGCACAGGTTACCCTTAAATAATGAACTGACCGACTAATCAGACATGGATCTTTCCTAGTTCTGTTGCTTGAATGGATGTTTTCCTACGTAGGCTAGTAAAACATGCCCTTCAAAGCATCAGAACATGTGATCACATTTCAATTTTTTTGTATCTATCTTGTAAAGATAGTAATTATATCATATGTTGAACACTATGTTGGAAAGATTTTAATTCAGATTTTCTAACTTTTATTCAGTTTGTTTTTTAAACTTTGATTAAGAACTTTGATTTTTGTACACCCATAAATTATACGCAGCACAGGTTACCCTTAAATAATGAACTGACCGACTAATCAGACATGGATCTTTCCTAGTTCTGTTGCTTGAATGGATGTTTTCCTACGTAGGCTAGTAAAACATGCCCTTCAAAGCATCAGAACAAGTGATCACATTCCAATTTTTTTGAAATCTATCTTGTAAAGATAGTAATAAACTTTGATTTTTGTACACCCATAAATTATACGCAGCACAGGTTACCCTTAAATAATGAACTGACCGACTAATCAGACATGGATCTTTCCAAGTTTTGTTGCTTGAATGGATGTTTTCCTACGTAGGCTAGTAAAACATGCCCTTCAAAGCATCAGAACATGTGACCACATTCCAATTTTTTTGTATCTATCTTGTAAAGATAGTAATATATCATATGTTGAACACTATGTTGGAAAGATTTTAATTCAGATTTTCTAACTTTTATTCAGTTTGTTTTTTAAACTTTGATTAAGAACTTTGATTTTTGTACACCCATAAATTATACGCAGCACAGGTTACCCTTAAATAATGAACTGACCGACTAATCAGACATGGATCTTTCCTAGTTCTGTTGCTTGAATGGATGTTTTCCTACGTAGGCTAGTAAAACATGCCCTTCAAAGCATCAGAACATGTGACCACATTCCAATTTTTTTGTATCTATCTTGTAAAGATAGTAATATATCATATGTTGAACACTATGTTGGAAAGATTTTAATTCAGATTTTCTAACTTTTATTCAGTTTGTTTTTTAAACTTTGATTAAGAACTTTGATTTTTGTACACCCATAAATTATACGCAGCACAGGTTACCCTTGAATAATGAACTGACCGACTAATCAGACATGGATCTTTCCTAGTTCTGTTGCTTGAATGGATGTTTTCCTACGTAGGCTAGTAAAACATGCCCTTCAAAGCATCAGAACATGTGATCACATTCCAATTTTTTTGTATCTATCTTGTAAAGATAGTAATAAACTTTGATTTTTGTACACCCATAAATTATACGCAGCACAGGTTACCCTTAAATAATGAACTGACCGACTAATCAGACATGGATCTTTCCAAGTTCTGTTGCTTGAACGGATGTTTTCCTACGTAGGCTAGTAAAACATGCCCTTCAAAGCATCAGAACATGTGATCACATTTCAATTTTTTTGTATCTATCTTGTAAAGATAGTAATATATCATATGTTGAACACTATGTTGGAAAGATTTTAATTCAGATTTTTTCAACTTTCACTCAGTTTGTTTTCTAAACTTTGATTAAGAACCTTGAGTTTTGTACACCCATAAATTATACGCAGCACAGGTTACCCTTAAATAATGAACTGACCGACTAATCAGACATGGATCTTTCCTAGTTCTGTTGCTTGAATGGATGTTTTCCTACGTAGGCTAGTAAAACATGCCCTTCAAAGCATCAGAACATGTGATCACATTCCAATATTTTTGTATCTATCTTGTAAAGATAGTAATATATCATATGTTGAACACTATGTTGGAAAGATTTTAATTCAGATTTTTTCAACTTTCACTCAGTTTGTTTTCTAAACTTTGATTAAGAACCTTGAGTTTTGTACACCCATAAATTATACGCAGCACAGGTTACCCTTAAATAATGAACTGACCGACTAATCAGACATGGATCTTTCCTAGTTCTGTTGCTTGAATGGATGTTTTCCTACGTAGGCTAGTAAAACATGCCCTTCAAAGCATCAGAACATGTGATCACATTCCAATTTTTTTGTATCTATCTTGTAAAGATAGTAATTATATCATATGTTGAACACTATGTTGGAAAGATTTTAATTCAGATTTTCTAACTTTTATTCAGTTTGTTTTTTAAACTTTGATTAAGAACTTTGATTTTCGTACACCCATAAATTATACGCAGCACAGGTTACCCTTAAATAATGAACTGACCGACTAATCAGACATGGATCTTTCCTAGTTCTGTTGCTTGAATGGATGTTTTCCTACGTAGGCTAGTAAAACATGCCCTTCAAAGCATCAGAACATGTGATCACATTTCAATTTTTTTGTATCTATCTTGTAAAGATAGTAATTATATCATATGTTGAACACTATGTTGGAAAGATTTTAATTCAGATTTTCTAACTTTTATTCAGTTTGTTTTTTAAACTTTGATTAAGAACTTTGATTTTCGTACACCCATAAATTATACGCAGCACAGGTTACCCTTAAATAATGAACTGACCGACTAATCAGACATGGATCTTTCCTAGTTCTGTTGCTTGAATGGATGTTTTCCTACGTAGGCTAGTAAAACATGCCCTTCAAAGCATCAGAACATGTGATCACATTCCAATATTTTTGTATCTATCTTGTAAAGATAGTAATATATCATATGTTGAACACTATGTTGGAAAGATTTTAATTCAGATTTTCTAACTTTTATTCAGTTTGTTTTTTAAACTTTGATTAAGAACTTTGATTTTTGTACACCCATAAATTATACGCAGCACAGGTTACCCTTGAATAATGAACTGACCGACTAATCAGACATGGATCTTTCCTAGTTCTGTTGCTTGAATGGATGTTTTCCTACGTAGGCTAGTAAAACATGCCCTTCAAAGCATCAGAACATGTGACCACATTCCAATTTTTTTGTATCTATCTTGTAAAGATAGTAATATATCATATGTTGAACACTATGTTGGAAAGATTTTAATTCAGATTTTCTAACTTTTATTCAGTTTGTTTTTTAAACTTTGATTAAGAACTTTGATTTTTGTACACCCATAAATTATACGCAGCACAGGTTACCCTTGAATAATGAACTGACCGACTAATCAGACATGGATCTTTCCTAGTTCTGTTGCTTGAATGGATGTTTTCCTACGTAGGCTAGTAAAACATGCCCTTCAAAGCATCAGAACATGTGATCACATTCCAATTTTTTTGTATCTATCTTGTAAAGATAGTAATAAACTTTGATTTTTGTACACCCATAAATTATACGCAGCACAGGTTACCCTTAAATAATGAACTGACCGACTAATCAGACATGGATCTTTCCAAGTTCTGTTGCTTGAACGGATGTTTTCCTACGTAGGCTAGTAAAACATGCCCTTCAAAGCATCAGAACATGTGATCACATTCCAATATTTTTGTATCTATCTTGTAAAGATAGTAATATATCATATGTTGAACACTATGTTGGAAAGATTTTAATTCAGATTTTTTCAACTTTCACTCAGTTTGTTTTCTAAACTTTGATTAAGAACCTTGAGTTTTGTACACCCATAAATTATACGCAGCACAGGTTACCCTTAAATAATGAACTGACCGACTAATCAGACATGGATCTTTCCTAGTTCTGTTGCTTGAATGGATGTTTTCCTACGTAGGCTAGTAAAACATGCCCTTCAAAGCATCAGAACATGTGATCACATTCCAATATTTTTGTATCTATCTTGTAAAGATAGTAATATATCATATGTTGAACACTATGTTGGAAAGATTTTAATTCAGATTTTTTCAACTTTCACTCAGTTTGTTTTCTAAACTTTGATTAAGAACCTTGAGTTTTGTACACCCATAAATTATACGCAGCACAGGTTACCCTTAAATAATGAACTGACCGACTAATCAGACATGGATCTTTCCTAGTTCTGTTGCTTGAATGGATGTTTTCCTACGTAGGCTAGTAAAACATGCCCTTCAAAGCATCAGAACATGTGATCACATTCCAATTTTTTTGTATCTATCTTGTAAAGATAGTAATTATATCATATGTTGAACACTATGTTGGAAAGATTTTAATTCAGATTTTCTAACTTTTATTCAGTTTGTTTTTTAAACTTTGATTAAGAACTTTGATTTTCGTACACCCATAAATTATACGCAGCACAGGTTACCCTTAAATAATGAACTGACCGACTAATCAGACATGGATCTTTCCTAGTTCTGTTGCTTGAATGGATGTTTTCCTACGTAGGCTAGTAAAACATGCCCTTCAAAGCATCAGAACATGTGATCACATTTCAATTTTTTTGTATCTATCTTGTAAAGATAGTAATTATATCATATGTTGAACACTATGTTGGAAAGATTTTAATTCAGATTTTCTAACTTTTATTCAGTTTGTTTTTTAAACTTTGATTAAGAACTTTGATTTTCGTACACCCATAAATTATACGCAGCACAGGTTACCCTTAAATAATGAACTGACCGACTAATCAGACATGGATCTTTCCTAGTTCTGTTGCTTGAATGGATGTTTTCCTACGTAGGCTAGTAAAACATGCCCTTCAAAGCATCAGAACATGTGATCACATTCCAATATTTTTGTATCTATCTTGTAAAGATAGTAATATATCATATGTTGAACACTATGTTGGAAAGATTTTAATTCAGATTTTCTAACTTTTATTCAGTTTGTTTTTTAAACTTTGATTAAGAACTTTGATTTTTGTACACCCATAAATTATACGCAGCACAGGTTACCCTTGAATAATGAACTGACCGACTAATCAGACATGGATCTTTCCTAGTTCTGTTGCTTGAATGGATGTTTTCCTACGTAGGCTAGTAAAACATGCCCTTCAAAGCATCAGAACATGTGACCACATTCCAATTTTTTTGTATCTATCTTGTAAAGATAGTAATATATCATATGTTGAACACTATGTTGGAAAGATTTTAATTCAGATTTTCTAACTTTTATTCAGTTTGTTTTTTAAACTTTGATTAAGAACTTTGATTTTTGTACACCCATAAATTATACGCAGCACAGGTTACCCTTGAATAATGAACTGACCGACTAATCAGACATGGATCTTTCCTAGTTCTGTTGCTTGAATGGATGTTTTCCTACGTAGGCTAGTAAAACATGCCCTTCAAAGCATCAGAACATGTGATCACATTCCAATTTTTTTGTATCTATCTTGTAAAGATAGTAATAAACTTTGATTTTTGTACACCCATAAATTATACGCAGCACAGGTTACCCTTAAATAATGAACTGACCGACTAATCAGACATGGATCTTTCCAAGTTCTGTTGCTTGAACGGATGTTTTCCTACGTAGGCTAGTAAAACATGCCCTTCAAAGCATCAGAACATGTGATCACATTTCAATTTTTTTGTATCTATCTTGTAAAGATAGTAATATATCATATGTTGAACACTATGTTGGAAAGATTTTAATTCAGATTTTTTCAACTTTCACTCAGTTTGTTTTCTAAACTTTGATTAAGAACCTTGTTGTTTGTACACCCATAAAATATACGCAGCACAGGTTACCCTTAAATAATGAACTGACCGTCTAATCAGACATGGATCTTCCCAAGTTCTGTTGCTTGAATGGATGTTTTCCTACGTAGGCTAGTAAAACATGCCCTTCAAAGCATCAGAACAAGTGATCACATTCCAATTTTTTTGAAATCTATCTTGTAAAGATAGTAATAAACTTTGATTTTTGTACACCCATAAATTATACGCAGCACAGGTTACCCTTAAATAATGAACTGACCGACTAATCAGACATGGATCTTTCCAAGTTTTGTTGCTTGAATGGATGTTTTCCTACGTAGGCTAGTAAAACATGCCCTTCAAAGCATCAGAACATGTGACCACATTCCAATTTTTTTGTATCTATCTTGTAAAGATAGTAATATATCATATGTTGAACACTATGTTGGAAAGATTTTAATTCAGATTTTCTAACTTTTATTCAGTCGTTCCATTCGGATGATCAATACGTAGCAGGCGGGTTAGAGCTAGACGACAAGAGACGAGAGGAGCTGACACGCCCTTTATATGGAACTCAGACTTTAGTTCTGTCTCATGGAATGACTAAGGATGGCTTGTCATCTCCTCAGAGCTCACCTATAGTTTATATCTCTTTATTTCTTATCGTAACTTATTGTAATCATTATGTAGAATAAACCTTTCTTTTCATGAGTCTTATGTTATCCATTATGCTCTATTAATACCGCTACATCTGGAACACTATATCGCACATCTTATAGACTACATTGGTCTATAGGATAGATACGAGAGCATAACGGAACGTGGAGGTTCCACCTCGAACGTTTCTTTTACTATTCTCTTATTTTCTTAAATTTTATTCACTCTTGCAATATTCATTTTCTTTTCAACTTTCTCTTATCCATTGCCATCTTCTCCACGCTAAAACACAAAACGGAGGGGCCAACATCGTTATAGGGAACAGATGCAAGGAACTCTCATAATAAGAGAGAAAAATTACACATTTTGGGAAGAATTTATTTTACTTGATCCCGTTGTTCACAATTTTGTCATGTCTGAACCTAAGTCACATATCCTTGCTATTAACATCTGATTATACTGTTACCCGACCTCGAAGCCACATGAGGACTTTAGGTTGAATTCGTGAACAGATTCACCTAAAGATTTTATATATATTTTGATTATTACCCACACCATTCTCCTTTTAAGGATTGATTTCGGCTTTGAGGAAAGAATAACTCCAGTTATTTCTTAAATTTTGTGGATGAAAAGCATGCCAATTTGAATTTTAAATAATTTTGCGATAAGGACTATTATATTTTGCGTTTAAAATCGTTCAGACAACTTTTAGCATTTACCATCCAAAAACATAACAAAACGCTTAAAAATCGTACGGGAAACCTCACAACAAGTGAGAGGATGTTTAATTTAATAACTTACATTCGCTATAGTCCGAAAAATCCTGCGATATTCTTACAAACTGATCTCCCAATTTAAATTTATTCGTCAGGTCGAGTTGGCTAAAGCATATTAGTTGGATTTTCTCCCCATACTATATGTCACCTTCCTCATACCGTTTTGTTGTTTAGAAACATGAGACTCAATTCCAAATCATCTTATTCTTTTTATAATTTCGTATAGTTCTTGTAAATTTTAGTCAGCTATGTAACTTCAATATTATAAAACGAGATCTTTGGTTTGCAAAACGACTACGGTAGATTTCTTAAAAAAGATCCTTACTTCCCGTTGAACCATGAACGAACGAATTAAGTATGCAATTGGGACTAGTAATTCTTCTTGGATAGAGTGATGGATTACCAAAGTCTAATTTTAATGCAACTTTTTGGAATGCCTAAGGGAGTTTGCGACTAAAAATCAAAAAATTCTATAAAAAAGAGAAGGGAATAAGCCCATTGAGACCAGGCAATCATCCATAATGCGTGCAAAGAGAAAAGAAAAATGCAAATGCTATACAAATTGGACCCAAAAGACCAAGATAACCAAAGTCCAATTTCAAAGTACGGTAGAAGGCGGATCTAAAGTTATGGCCAGAACCTTAGATTCATTCCTATCCTTCCGACTTGACCAAACCAGTTGTCAGTCTCAATCTAGCTTTTCCCAACTTACCACCAACAACTAAACGTACATACCCACCCAATTACGTTCAAATTCCATCATCCCACACGTAATCAGACACTCGAGGTTTTTTCAAACCAAGAGTCCTAACAAGGTGGAGAGAAGGTATAACTCAGCAGTACCTCTCAGTACGCACTCCAACCCGGATCCCCGCGACTCAGCTCCAGTAACCAGAAGCCGAACTCGCGCGCAAAGTGTCGCCATTATCAACGAAGACACAGCAGAGGAGAAGCCTAACGTGGAAAAATTTTACACGCCCCGTGCAGGTACGTTTTCTCCTTCAGAACGTTCTAGTGATCCGGACTACATACCATCTGGAGACGACGAGCGACCCTTGGTGATAGACGAACAGACACCGAACACCACTACGAAAGAAAAGGTACGCTCTTCCAATATACATAAAAATAAAAATAATAAAAATCTAAATAATTCTGATATCTCTCTCTCTCTCTCAAGTCAAGAACCTACTGGTTCACCTTCAACTACAGGCTTACAATCTCTCAAAAACAAAGTCGTTGATTTATTGAATCGCTCACCCAAAGACCCAAACCCAAAATCTAGCCGAGCACAGCGACTTGCTACAATACCCAATACATACACGCGCTATACGTTATCTCCAATCACCTCACCGGAGCAAAGAAAACTTTTGAAAAATAACCCACAAACATCAACCCCAATTCTCAATAGTCCAAGATTAGACGAATTGACGACACCTAACCAATATAACCAAACAGAGCACATTACTCCTACGTCAGGAAGTTCAAGATCTGCACATACAGTAATAGCTGTTCCGAAAAAAATGACTGAGCCCGCAACCAATTTACCCGGAGCGGGGAAAACAACAATTGCCCAAGTTTTAACATCACCCTACTGCCCTGTTTATGACGGTAGCCGCAATTTCCGCGACTTTACCGCTAAATTTAATGTCTTCGCTAATGCACTTGGCCTAGTGATACCTGAAAGGTTGACTCTTCTGCCGTTGCTTCTTAAAAATGATGCGGCAGAAGAAGCATACAAACAAACTCCTGAACACCTTAAAACGTCGGGTTCATGGAATGATTTGTTAGCAGCTTTAACATCAAAGCTCTGCCCTGAATATAATCAGGACCCAGCACTGATCAGCCTTCAAAACACTAGTCAAGGGGATCTTTCGATTGATGCCTTTGCTCAGGCTTTGCGAACAATAAGCCTTAGTGCTTTTGCCAGTGATGACCCACATAAGGATCACATACTAAGATCAACCTTCCTGAGAGGACTTAAAAATACTCTGAAGGCAGGAGTGATCCGAGCAAGGCCCAAAACCTTTGCTGAGGCGATTGAGGCTGCTCGCTGGGAAGAATCAATATTGAACCAGACAGCAGACACTCAGGCGATGCTAGTGAATGCAGTTAACCAAGCACTAGCTCCCTTTACGCGCAATAAAGAGAGAAGAGATAACAGAACTTTTGACCGAAGTTACCAGCGCGGTAATCAAAATTATCAAAATTATCAAAATTATCAAACAAATAAAAACCGTTCAAATTATAACAATTTCCAACAACGTAATAATAATTTTGGAAATAATCGCCGTCCAAATAATTTTGGAAGAAATAACGAGCGTCAAAACAGCAATAATGGTACTAATTGGTACCAAAATAATTATAATCCTCGATATAACAATCAAGGAGGAAGAAATGGACAAAGGCGAGTACAATTTAAAGAACGAAGAAACCAATCGAGAGGAAGAGATAGGAGCTCTTCAAGAGTTAACTCCATCTCTCTTTCACCACTCTCATTAACTGTTGTAATGGCATTAGCAGCAGCAATACTGCTACCTTGTGCGTCAAGCTACCAAGCATGCACAAAAGCAACAGGGGGAGCACTACTCATGCCTCCAACATTAAAGAAATGCAAATTAACAGAAGCAAACCACGTGATCCAAACACAAGTCCATCTATACACTCGCAATCACACAGCTCACGAGTGGGACGCGTGGCGCTGCTCGAAGGAAGTGCACAGGCTGTGTGTACGCGATTTATTATTCCTTCGCGACAGCAACAAAACAATCGATAGGATAGAGCCTATAAGCGTGCAGTCATGCAGGCAGGCAATTCGCGATCGAAAGTGGAATAATATGGAACTAGAAAGAATCGATAGTATTGCCCAAGCAACCCCTGAACCCTCCTTCGATCCGGCGCGAGCGTTTAGCCGCGACGAGTGCGAGGAGCGGTCGCGTTTAGTACTGGAGCGGGGTGTTATGACCCGCATGCCAGACGATACCATCCTTTCAAACTTACTACTAAACACTGAAGGGTGCAGTGCGCATCATGGTAACTGCAAATCAAAAAATTCAATAATTATTTGGGATCCACAAACTACGGATTCCCGTTGCAATTACATAGATATGCACACATATGAAGCCATCATTAGCGGCGATACTATCCTAATTCCGAGCACACAATCTGCTCTTATCCTTTCGAACAAACCAACCCCAAAACCTATCGCTTCGTGTTTTAGACAATCAGCATTTCACACAACATCGGGGAACTACATCATACTCCCCAAATTTCCAAATGACAATAACATTACTATCCTCGTAGAAAGAGAGTTTAGAAAATTGCCGTTTAAAAGACAAAAACGCGCAATCGCTACAGGATGTTCATTCCCTTTAGACCAAGATAGAGTAATGGAAGTTGAAGATTTTGAGACTCATACGCTTCACATATGCCCATATGCCTTTTTGAGACCAATTATGAGCAATCCGGGCATTACGCAGATTATCTCTTTAATCAAAGGAAGACGAATGGCAGATCCCACGTACTCTTTAAAAGAATGGATAACTGCTAATCGCGAGAAATTTGAATTTTTCTTTAAAATCCAAATTTATGATAAATCCTTAAGACATTTTCTTAAACAATACGATTTTCGCGATAAAGATGAAGCAATCCTACAATATGTTGCACAAAGAGAACTGGCGTTAGCAACAAAGACAGGAATATCTTATCTAACACCCAAACAATTACTTCAACAAATATCTGATCGGTTAACTGTTATTGAATTCGATCGCATTCTTCATACCAAAGAAGGCACTTATCGGGAAAGAACTGAAAGTATTGCGCTTGATTTAGCTAATACCCCAGTCATAATCGAAGAAAACCTCACTGTTCCATCTAGACAAGAAGTGTTACAATCTTTTGTGAAATTACCACCGATACGACAAAAGATACTAACAAATGAAGAAGCACAAAAGAGCGAATTCATACAAGAAACAATTAATCTTGTAACCGAACTTAAAACTCTCATAAAAATTAGGAAAAACAAAACAGCAGCAGACATTGATGAGATGAAATTTATTAATCTTCCTGCATCACGAATGTTTGTACAAAATACTGATAAACTGTTCTACGATATCAAAAATAATTTTGGAATACCAATCGGTCCACACCCTAAGCTCATCAAGCCTAGTAAAATCTCTAAAGATTTATTATTGAAAATTTTCTTGCCACTACTTGCTGAAAAGAAATTGCCTTATACTTCAAGTAGAATATCACCAGAACACCTAAGGAGACTAATGGCAGAGAAACTCGAGCTTGAATCGCTGCAAACCACGACGCGTACGCCGAGCGTCGCTGCAGGCGGCGCGGCAGCAACATCAGCCCAACCCATAATCGATCGGAAGACGACCATCGAATCAGATCCCGCAATGCAGCCGCATGCAATAACAAGCCCTCAAGCAACCGCAGCGACTACCGCGCGCGCGCCATCGTCGACAGCCGAGCCGAAAATAACAGAGAGCTACACAACCGCAACAACTACCGCACGCGCGACAATATCGACTAGCCAGGCGCCAACATCAACAAAGCTCTACGCCACTTATAAAGATCAACAAATTCCAATAATGGACGAAATAACATACTTACCCACGACATTGATTCGAAAACAGAGAGCTTCATCAACACCAACAGCAAAAGAAATACAGTCTGTTCAGGCTCAAGCTCATTACATAGCTTCGAAAATTGACTCGGAAGAACAGTATCGCCAAAACATTACGAGCAAGATTGCACAAGATCATTTGCAATACGCCACAACAATGATTCAAAGCGAGCTACAGAAACATTTCAAAGAGTCATACGAATCAATATGTGAGATCCAAAATAGATATCTAGAGCTATGGCGATCAATTTTACAAATCGAACCAACAATCGCTATGCGTACTATCCTTGGAAGAGAAGACATAGCAGCTCGTTTTGTTGGAAGTGAGATATTACACGTACATGTTTGCCCAACAGTTTTCACAAAAACTATTTATCACAATCACACGGTAAACAATACATGTTATCTCGAAACGCCAATTTTAACCGAAGAAGGCCAATTACTATTCGCAGCACCAGGATCAAAAGATCTTCTACCCCACGGAAAAGAAATCAATTGTGATCACGTACCAACAGACGTATGGTCAGCAGACGGTGAATGGAAAGGAATCAATGGCACTGTAGATGTCAGTCTCATATCCATGGGAGATGGACTGCATCACGAAAAGATCACACCATTAAAATTCACTGGAGCACACCTTTACACTAATTTAACATCACGTGTATACTCCATGACCACAGCCATTGCTTATGGTGCTAGTTTAGCGTCAATCCGTCAAAATCATGTACTTCATACAATTCACAATGATCCTAAAATATCAGCCGCCTATAGTGTTTTAAAGAAGAGTAGTGACTACATATCTAAAGCACACGAATTCACAAAAAACACTTGGAATTCATTCATTGATACGATGGTAGGGACAATCGAACGAACACTAATTACAATTGGTGCAATCACATCTGTTATAATAATTGTGATCATACTAGCATTTATCATCAAGGTCTACTTCCTCAAATCAATTCCGATACCAGTCATGCACATTGAACTGAAGGATCGAAATAGTAACCCACCTACATACGAAGAAACCTTAGAGCTAGTTACTCAACCTGATCAACCCATTCCAAGAAACATAATGAAGCAATACTACCCATCAATACTGACGTATATACCAATTGCAATACCATTGGTTTGTTCAATTTCAAAAAGGAAAGATCAATCTTTACCACTATTATGGATGACTGTTAATGACAGATTAGTCCTCACCTTATGGGATTCAGGATCATCTATCAGTTATATCAGAGTATCAACACTACATTACTTGACTTTAAACGACTTTGTAAAGAACAATAAATCAAGTGCTACAACAGCAAACGGATCAGAATTTCGATTCATCGGTACAATAGATCTAACCGTCGAAATTGCCGGATATGAAATCGATCATACATTCTATATATCCAACGATGAAGACTGCCCTTCACCAGCATTAATTGGATTAGATTTCATGAAGACACTTGACAGTCAAAACATTGGCATGAAACTTAGACCATACAAAAGGACACTAGAAATTGGAAACCGCGTAGTACGGTTAGCTAATGGAATTGACGGAAGACTCAGCAAAACATCAACAACTGTCAATCTGATTAACTTAAAACAGCGAGATATGCTTCCAAACGAAACTTGTACACTACAAGTTCAATTAGAAAAACCCATCAGAGACGATTCTTTCGCGATGCTCTCGATAGATAATAACAAAATGCTAACACCCAAATACCATACAGCATTTCGCGATGTTAATTCCATTGATATCACGTTCAAAAACAACTCCAACAAATTTATTGAATTACCATCAGGACACGTAATTACTAAAGCTGAGATAGGAATCATGCCTGACTATGAAATCTTCACAACTGATCAAAAACAAGACTATATTCCACCTGAAGCTGATTGGGAAAGTAAATTACCTACTTTTCCAACTGATTTTATGAAAGAACTTGATCTAAAAGATGCCGATCTTACACAAAATCTTAAAGATCATTTACGTTCTATAATTCGCAGACGAAAAAAGGCTTTCCTCAATGAAGACAAAAATATAGGACTGTTCAAAGGCCCTGTAGAACACAGCATACCATTAAGAACTGACATGGATATGCCTAAACCTAGGATCACTCGTATACCCTTAGGAAAACAAGAGGAAATTGAAAGACAAGTACAGGAAATGCTTCAACAAGGAAT
Organism: Auanema rhodensis; assembly: GCA_964057225.1. NCBI lineage: Eukaryota > Metazoa > Nematoda > Chromadorea > Rhabditida > Rhabditidae > Auanema > Auanema rhodense. The sequence goes on from OZ059895.1 coordinate 3,404,092, forward strand.
AATCGAACCATCAACATCACTGTTCAATAGTCCTGTTGTATTAGTGAAGAAAAAGGACGATACATTTCGTTTTGTAACTGATTTCCGCGCCTTAAACAACGTTACACGGAAGCAAACATATGTAATTCCTAATATCTCCGACATTATTGATATGGCAGCTGGATCAAAATATTTTTCCAATTTTGATTTAGTTTCTGGATTTTTCCAAATACCATTAAAGAAATCAGACCGATCCTTAACAGCCTTCACAACAAATACGGGAACGTATCAATACAGAAGGATGCCTATGGGATTATGTGGCGCTCCACATACCTTCCAAACTGCGGTACGATATCTTCAAAGCAGATGCAAATGCAGACTATTCGTTTACTTAGACGATCTACTTGTTATATCAGATAATGCAGAACAACACATATATGATATTGAAGAAGTACTCGAAAGAATTGAAGAACTAGGATTGAAGATAAAGCTCAAGAAATGCTCATTTGCTAGACCAGAAGTCAAATTTCTTGGGTTAATTGTTGGAAGAGATGGAGTTAAGCCTGATCCAAAGAAAGTTTCCGCCATCCAAGACTATCCTGCTCCACAGTCACCTACGGGAGTTAGAGCATTTTTGGGAATGGTAGGATTCTTTCGGAAATTCATTAAAGACTTTGCTCACATCGCAAGCCCTCTATATGATCTCACAAAACTGGACACAGATTTCAAATGGTCAGACCAGTGCCAACAAGCGCTAGAAAAATTAAAGAAAAGATTAATAGAAGCACCAGTACTGAAACCACCAAGAGCAGATCGTACTTTCATAATTGAAAGCGATGGCAGCAATATAGCCATCGGAGCAGTACTGTTACAACCTGAAGATCCGAATGAACCTTTGAAAAACTTACATCCTATTGCTTTTGCAAGTAGAAAATTAGTTAAAGCCGAACGAAACTATCCTCCTATTGAGATCGAAGCCCTAGGATTAGTATACGCGCTTGCTCAGTTTCGGACTTATATACTTGGATCACACGCAATATGCATTACGGATCACCGACCATTAACAAGCTTAATGACACGAAGAGATTTGTTTGGAAGACTAGCAAAATTTCAATTAGTAATACAGGAATACAACATTGAGATCAGATATCGTGAAGGTAGACTAAACAAAGTCTGTGACGCTCTTTCACGATACATTGGAGACGAAGCTAATGATCCAAAGCCAGAAAAGAAAAAGAAAGTTAAAGAGCCTCAACTTGCTCAGGTTAACTTTGTTAACATACCAGACATTAAACAAATACAAGGCAATACACCTTGGATCAAAAAGACAATTGCCGAAATTGAATACAGAACAAAGAAAAACATGCTCTCCAATGATCGTTATTGTGTAATTGATAACATGCTGTACACAAAACCGAGCACGAAAAGACCACACCCAGCCTTAGTTTTACCACGAGAGAGCGAACTGATCAGCAAGATCATCGAAGAATTTCATGAAGACCCAGCAATCGGGGCACATCAAGGAATTAATAAAACTAAAGAAGCCATATTACGAAGATTCTTCTGGACAAATATGCAAACGGACATAGCAATTTTTGTGAAACAATGCGTTAAATGCGCACAAAGGAAGAAAGACCCTCATGCTATGACCGTTCAGCCAATGGGTCAATTCGAAATACCATCTAAACCATTTGAGAGAATACATATGGATATCATGGGACCCTTCCCAACATCAAAAAGAAACAACAACTACGTTCTTACAATCCAGGACTCTTTTTCCAAATGGGCGACAACTATTGCTATACCTACAATAGTTACGGACGTTGTCATCGACAGATTCCTCAGAAATTTTGTATACATTTATGGACCTCCAAATCGACTAATAACAGATCGAGGTTCCAATTTTGTATCAAAGAAATTCGAAAATATGTGTGATAAACTCGGCATAAAACATGAACCAACACTCCCGCATCAGAAGAACTCTAACGGACAAGTGGAAAGACTACATAGGACGTTAGAAGAAGGATTAACACATTATTTGAACGAAGAAATTACTGATTGGGACTTATTTTTGCCAAAAGTCACCTTTGCGTTAAACACCACAACACACTCAACAACAGGAATATCACCATATATAGCTTTATTCGGAAAAGAAAGTCGTATGAGACTCGATAAAGAATTATCACCTGAAACACCGGAATCAGGAACAATATCCATTGATATAGAAAACATGGAACAACTTCGTCAAGAAAGAAAATCTCTCATTCAAGATAACTTGGAAAAACATCAGCAACAAGCAAAGAAGAAACACGATTCAAGACAACGAATTGAAGAAAGGGACATCCGTGAAGGAGACCAAGTTATGTTGACCATTAAGTCACATAAAATAGGTCAAAAGCTGAGGAAATGTTATGATGGACCCTTTGAGGTCATCAAAGTAAAAGGATCAATGGTACAAATCAAGAATCCTTTTGGAAAACTCCAAGATATACACAAAGACAACTTGAAACTTTTCAATCGAAGTTCAACATGTGGAGCAGCACACAACACTCGCTCCAAAGCTAGAAACAGCGACTCAGATGACGACAGTGACATCGAAATTATCGAAGTTATACACGGAGACAATAACGAAGAATTAGACACCGAAATTGACTCAGAAGACCCATCAGATCATAATTGGATACCATCAAGAAGAAGATAAAACAACCACATTGATTATACTCTTGTTAAAAATTTTGCATAAAAATCGTTTTAAGGAAACTAGAGCTAAAAATTAATTTTACCAACACAAACAACAGATAGATGAGCAGTAAGCTATAACTTGATGAGCAGTCATGTTTCAAGCACATCGAAAAAAAAATATATATATAATAATAGCTACAAATTATCATAAAAGTTACTCCAATCTCAAATAATTTCCCCTAAAAACCCGAAGAAATGAAAGATGAGAGACATTATATTGCAATCAAAGCTGAGCAACAGTCATCATCAAGTAATTAATGATTCATTTCCGGAAATTATACGGGATTGTTTTAATAATTCCAAACAAATAATGTTTTCTTTCAAAACTGAAGAAACAGCCTAGCTTCATTGAGAGTATAACTTAGCTCTCGCTACTCTGCTCTATATTGGTTAGACATACAGCGTCGTGCCCAAAAAGCTACTTTCATGCACTTTCGCTGTCAAAATATAGCTCTAGTATTCTTAAAAGATTGTGCTTTTGCTTTATACTCATGTATTATTTTATTTAAAACTTATTAAATCCTTTTTAGACAATATTGTTGAGGTTAATATTGTATAATTTTGTATTATTTGAACAACAACAATGTATTTTAACAAGTAAATCCTCTAAACCTCTTGCTACGATTGAAACAAGCCACACATTTTGATAGTCGCGAGGACGCGACATAAACTCGAAAAAATGGCACGTTCCATTCGGATGATCAATACGTAGCAGGCGGGTTAGAGCTAGACGACAAGAGACGAGAGGAGCTGACACGCCCTTTATATGGAACTCAGACTTTAGTTCTGTCTCATGGAATGACTAAGGATGGCTTGTCATCTCCTCAGAGCTCACCTATAGTTTATATCTCTTTAATTTTTATCGTAACTTATTGTAATCATTATGTAGAATAAACCTTTCTTTTCATGAGTCTTATGTTATCCATTATGCTCTATTAATACCGCTACATCTGGAACACTGTATCGCACATCTTATAGACTACATTGGTCTAAAGGATAGATGCGAGAGCATAACGGAACGAGCCTACGTAGGAAAACATCCGTTCAAGCAACAGAACTTGGGAAGATCCATGTCTGATTAGACGGTCAGTTTATTATTTAAGGGTAACCTGTGCTGCGTATAATTTATGGGTGTACAAAAATCAAAGTTTATTACTATCTTTACAAAATAGATACAAAAAAATTGGAATGTGATCACATGTTCTGATGTTTTGAAGGGCATGTTTTACTAGCCTACGTAGGAAAACATCCATTCAAGCAACAGAACTAGGAAAGATCCATGTCTGATTAGTCGGTCAGTTCATTATTTAAGGGTAACCTGTGCTGCGTATAATTTATGGGTGTACAAAAATCAAAGTTCTTAATCAAAGTTTAAAAAACAAACTGAATAAAAGTTAGAAAATCTGAATTAAAATCTTTCCAACATAGTGTTCAACATATGATATATTACTATCTTTACAAAATAGATACAAAAAAATTGGAATGTGATCACATGTTCTGATGCTTTGAAGGGCATGTTTTACTAGCCTACGTAGGAAAACATCCGTTCAAGCAACAGAACTTGGGAAGATCCATGTCTGATTAGACGGTCAGTTCATTATTTAAGGGTAACCTGTGCTGCGTATAATTTATGGGTGTACAAAAATCAAAGTTTATTACTATCTTTACAAAATAGATACAAAAAAATTGGAATGTGATCACATGTTCTGATGTTTTGAAGGGCATGTTTTACTAGCCTACGTAGGAAAACATCCATTCAAGCAACAGAACTTGGGAAGATCCATGTCTGATTAGACGGTCAGTTCATTATTTAAGGGTAACCTGTGCTGCGTATATTTTATGGGTGTACAAACAACAAGGTTCTTAATCAAAGTTTAGAAAACAAACTGAGTGAAAGTTGAAAAAATCTGAATTAAAATCTTTCCAACATAGTGTTCAACATATGATATATTACTATCTTTACAAGATAGATACAAAAAAATTGGAATGTGATCACATGTTCTGATGCTTTGAAGGGCATGTTTTACTAGCCTACGTAGGAAAACATCCGTTCAAGCAACAGAACTTGGGAAGATCCATGTCTGATTAGACGGTCAGTTCATTATCTAAGGGTAACCTGTGCTGCGTATAATTTATGGGTGTACAAAAATCAAAGTTTATTACTATCTTTACAAAATAGATACAAAAAAATTGGAATGTGATCACATGTTCTGATGTTTTGAAGGGCATGTTTTACTAGCCTACGTAGGAAAACATCCATTCAAGCAACAGAACTAGGAAAGATCCATGTCTGATTAGTCGGTCAGTTCATTATTTAAGGGTAACCTGTGCTGCGTATAATTTATGGGTGTACAAAAATCAAAGTTCTTAATCAAAGTTTAAAAAACAAACTGAATAAAAGTTAGAAAATCTGAATTAAAATCTTTCCAACATAGTGTTCAACATATGATATATTACTATCTTTACAAGATAGATACAAAAAAATTGGAATGTGATCACATGTTCTGATGCTTTGAAGGGCATGTTTTACTAGCCTACGTAGGAAAACATCCATTCAAGCAACAGAACTAGGAAAGATCCATGTCTGATTAGTCGGTCAGTTCATTATTTAAGGGTAACCTGTGCTGCGTATAATTTATGGGTGTACAAAAATCAAAGTTTATTACTATCTTTACAAGATAGATACAAAAAAATTGGAATGTGATCACATGTTCTGATGCTTTGAAGGGCATGTTTTACTAGCCTACGTAGGAAAACATCCATTCAAGCAACAGAACTAGGAAAGATCCATGTCTGATTAGACGGTCAGTTCATTATTTAAGGGTAACCTGTGCTGCGTATATTTTATGGGTGTACAAACAACAAGGTTCTTAATCAAAGTTTAGAAAACAAACTGAGTGAAAGTTGAAAAAATCTGAATTAAAATCTTTCCAACATAGTGTTCAACATATGATATATTACTATCTTTACAAAATAGATACAAAAAAATTGGAATGTGATCACATGTTCTGATGCTTTGAAGGGCATGTTTTACTAGCCTACGTAGGAAAACATCCGTTCAAGCAACAGAACTTGGGAAGATCCATGTCTGATTAGACGGTCAGTTCATTATTTAAGGGTAACCTGTGCTGCGTATAATTTATGGGTGTACAAAAATCAAAGTTTATTACTATCTTTACAAAATAGATACAAAAAAATTGGAATGTGATCACATGTTCTGATGTTTTGAAGGGCATGTTTTACTAGCCTACGTAGGAAAACATCCATTCAAGCAACAGAACTTGGGAAGATCCATGTCTGATTAGACGGTCAGTTCATTATTTAAGGGTAACCTGTGCTGCGTATATTTTATGGGTGTACAAAAATCAAAGTTCTTAATCAAAGTTTAGAAAACAAACTGAGTGAAAGTTGAAAAAATCTGAATTAAAATCTTTCCAACATAGTGTTCAACATATGATATATTACTATCTTTACAAGATAGATACAAAAAAATTGGAATGTGATCACATGTTCTGATGCTTTGAAGGGCATGTTTTACTAGCCTACGTAGGAAAACATCCGTTCAAGCAACAGAACTTGGGAAGATCCATGTCTGATTAGACGGTCAGTTCATTATCTAAGGGTAACCTGTGCTGCGTATAATTTATGGGTGTACAAAAATCAAAGTTTATTACTATCTTTACAAAATAGATACAAAAAAATTGGAATGTGATCACATGTTCTGATGTTTTGAAGGGCATGTTTTACTAGCCTACGTAGGAAAACATCCATTCAAGCAACAGAACTAGGAAAGATCCATGTCTGATTAGTCGGTCAGTTCATTATTTAAGGGTAACCTGTGCTGCGTATAATTTATGGGTGTACAAAAATCAAAGTTCTTAATCAAAGTTTAAAAAACAAACTGAATAAAAGTTAGAAAATCTGAATTAAAATCTTTCCAACATAGTGTTCAACATATGATATATTACTATCTTTACAAGATAGATACAAAAAAATTGGAATGTGATCACATGTTCTGATGCTTTGAAGGGCATGTTTTACTAGCCTACGTAGGAAAACATCCATTCAAGCAACAGAACTAGGAAAGATCCATGTCTGATTAGTCGGTCAGTTCATTATTTAAGGGTAACCTGTGCTGCGTATAATTTATGGGTGTACAAAAATCAAAGTTTATTACTATCTTTACAAGATAGATACAAAAAAATTGGAATGTGATCACATGTTCTGATGCTTTGAAGGGCATGTTTTACTAGCCTACGTAGGAAAACATCCATTCAAGCAACAGAACTAGGAAAGATCCATGTCTGATTAGACGGTCAGTTCATTATTTAAGGGTAACCTGTGCTGCGTATATTTTATGGGTGTACAAACAACAAGGTTCTTAATCAAAGTTTAGAAAACAAACTGAGTGAAAGTTGAAAAAATCTGAATTAAAATCTTTCCAACATAGTGTTCAACATATGATATATTACTATCTTTACAAGATAGATACAAAAAAATTGGAATGTGATCACATGTTCTGATGCTTTGAAGGGCATGTTTTACTAGCCTACGTAGGAAAACATCCATTCAAGCAACAGAACTAGGAAAGATCCATGTCTGATTAGACGGTCAGTTCATTATTTAAGGGTAACCTGTGCTGCGTATATTTTATGGGTGTACAAACAACAAGGTTCTTAATCAAAGTTTAGAAAACAAACTGAGTGAAAGTTGAAAAAATCTGAATTAAAATCTTTCCAACATAGTGTTCAACATATGATATATTACTATCTTTACAAGATAGATACAAAAAAATTGGAATGTGATCACATGTTCTGATGCTTTGAAGGGCATGTTTTACTAGCCTACGTAGGAAAACATCCATTCAAGCAACAGAACTTGGGAAGATCCATGTCTGATTAGACGGTCAGTTCATTATTTAAGGGTAACCTGTGCTGCGTATATTTTATGGGTGTACAAACAACAAGGTTCTTAATCAAAGTTTAGAAAACAAACTGAGTGAAAGTTGAAAAAATCTGAATTAAAATCTTTCCAACATAGTGTTCAACATATGATATATTACTATCTTTACAAGATAGATACAAAAAAATTGGAATGTGATCACATGTTCTGATGCTTTGAAGGGCATGTTTTACTAGCCTACGTAGGAAAACATCCGTTCAAGCAACAGAACTTGGGAAGATCCATGTCTGATTAGACGGTCAGTTCATTATTTAAGGGTAACCTGTGCTGCGTATAATTTATGGGTGTACAAAAATCAAAGTTTATTACTATCTTTACAAAATAGATACAAAAAAATTGGAATGTGATCACATGTTCTGATGTTTTGAAGGGCATGTTTTACTAGCCTACGTAGGAAAACATCCATTCAAGCAACAGAACTAGGAAAGATCCATGTCTGATTAGTCGGTCAGTTCATTATTTAAGGGTAACCTGTGCTGCGTATAATTTATGGGTGTACAAAAATCAAAGTTCTTAATCAAAGTTTAAAAAACAAACTGAATAAAAGTTAGAAAATCTGAATTAAAATCTTTCCAACATAGTGTTCAACATATGATATATTACTATCTTTACAAAATAGATACAAAAAAATTGGAATGTGATCACATGTTCTGATGCTTTGAAGGGCATGTTTTACTAGCCTACGTAGGAAAACATCCATTCAACCAACAGAACTAGGAAAGATCCATGTCTGATTAGTCGGTCAGTTCATTATTTAAGGGTAACCTGTGCTGCGTATAATTTATGGGTGTACAAAAATCAAAGTTTATTACTATCTTTACAAGATAGATACAAAAAAATTGGAATGTGATCACATGTTCTGATGCTTTGAAGGGCATGTTTTACAAGCCTACGTAGGAAAACATCCGTTCAAGCAACAGAACTTGGGAAGATCCATGTCTGATTAGACGGTCAGTTCATTATTTAAGGGTAACCTGTGCTGCGTATAATTTATGGGTGTACAAAAATCAAAGTTTATTACTATCTTTACAAAATAGATACAAAAAAATTGGAATGTGATCACATGTTCTGATGTTTTGAAGGGCATGTTTTACTAGCCTACGTAGGAAAACATCCATTCAAGCAACAGAACTAGGAAAGATCCATGTCTGATTAGTCGATCAGTTCATTATTTAAGGGTAACCTGTGCTGCGTATAATTTATGGGTGTACAAAAATCAAAGTTCTTAATCAAAGTTTAAAAAACAAACTGAATAAAAGTTAGAAAATCTGAATTAAAATCTTTCCAACATAGTGTTCAACATATGATATATTACTATCTTTACAAGATAGATACAAAAAAATTGGAATGTGATCACATGTTCTGATGCTTTGAAGGGCATGTTTTACTAGCCTACGTAGGAAAACATCCATTCAAGCAACAGAACTAGGAAAGATCCATGTCTGATTAGTCGGTCAGTTCATTATTTAAGGGTAACCTGTGCTGCGTATAATTTATGGGTGTACAAAAATCAAAGTTTATTACTATCTTTACAAGATAGATACAAAAAAATTGGAATCTGATCACATGTTCTGATGCTTTGAAGGGCATGTTTTACTAGCCTACGTAGGAAAACATCCGTTCAAGCAACAGAACTTGGGAAGATCCATGTCTGATTAGACGGTCAGTTCATTATTTAAGGGTAACCTGTGCTGCGTATATTTTATGGGTGTACAAACAACAAGGTTCTTAATCAAAGTTTAGAAAACAAACTGAGTGAAAGTTGAAAAAATCTGAATTAAAATCTTTCCAACATAGTGTTCAACATATGATATATTACTATCTTTACAAGATAGATACAAAAAAATTGGAATGTGGTCACATGTTCTGATGCTTTGAAGGGCATGTTTTACTAGCCTACGTAGGAAAACATTCGTTCAAGCAACAGAACTTGGAAAGATCCATGTCTGATTAGTCGGTCATTTCATTATTTAAGGGTAACCTGTGCTGCGTATAATTTATGGGTGTACAAAAATCAAAGTTTATTACTATCTTTACAAGATAGATACAAAAAAATTGGAATGTGATCACATGTTCTGATGCTTTGAAGGGCATGTTTTACTAGCCTACGTAGGAAAACATCCATTCAAGCAACAGAACTTGGTAAGATCCATGTCTGATTAGACGGTCAGTTCATTATTTAAGGGTAACCTGTGCTGCGTATATTTTATGGGTGTACAAACAACAAGGTTCTTAATCAAAGTTTAGAAAACAAACTGAGTGAAAGTTGAAAAAATCTGAATTAAAATCTTTCCAACATAGTGTTCAACATATGATATATTACTATCTTTACAAGATAGATACAAAAAAATTGGAATGTGATCACATGTTCTGATGCTTTGAAGGGCATGTTTTACTAGCCTACGTAGGAAAACATCCATTCAAGCAACAGAACTAGGAAAGATCCATGTCTGATTAGTCGGTCAGTTCATTATTTAAGGGTAACCTGTGCTGCGTATAATTTATGGGTGTACAAAAATCAAAGTTTATTACTATCTTTACAAGATAGATACAAAAAAATTGGAATCTGATCACATGTTCTGATGCTTTGAAGGGCATGTTTTACTAGCCTACGTAGGAAAACATCCGTTCAAGCAACAGAACTTGGGAAGATCCATGTCTGATTAGACGGTCAGTTCATTATTTAAGGGTAACCTGTGCTGCGTATATTTTATGGGTGTACAAACAACAAGGTTCTTAATCAAAGTTTAGAAAACAAACTGAGTGAAAGTTGAAAAAATCTGAATTAAAATCTTTCCAACATAGTGTTCAACATATGATATATTACTATCTTTACAAGATAGATACAAAAAAATTGGAATGTGGTCACATGTTCTGATGCTTTGAAGGGCATGTTTTACTAGCCTACGTAGGAAAACATTCGTTCAAGCAACAGAACTTGGAAAGATCCATGTCTGATTAGTCGGTCATTTCATTATTTAAGGGTAACCTGTGCTGCGTATAATTTATGGGTGTACAAAAATCAAAGTTTATTACTATCTTTACAAGATAGATACAAAAAAATTGGAATGTGATCACATGTTCTGATGCTTTGAAGGGCATGTTTTACTAGCCTACGTAGGAAAACATCCATTCAAGCAACAGAACTTGGTAAGATCCATGTCTGATTAGACGGTCAGTTCATTATTTAAGGGTAACCTGTGCTGCGTATATTTTATGGGTGTACAAACAACAAGGTTCTTAATCAAAGTTTAGAAAACAAACTGAGTGAAAGTTGAAAAAATCTGAATTAAAATCTTTCCAACATAGTGTTCAACATATGATATATTACTATCTTTACAAGATAGATACAAAAAAATTGGAATGTGATCACATGTTCTGATGCTTTGAAGGGCATGTTTTACTAGCCTACGTAGGAAAACATCCGTTCAAGCAACAGAACTTGGGAAGATCCATGTCTGATTAGACGGTCAGTTCATTATTTAAGGGTAACCTGTGCTGCGTATAATTTATGGGTGTACAAAAATCAAAGTTTATTACTATCTTTACAAAATAGATACAAAAAAATTGGAATGTGATCACATGTTCTGATGTTTTGAAGGGCATGTTTTACTAGCCTACGTAGGAAAACATCCATTCAAGCAACAGAACTTGGTAAGATCCATGTCTGATTAGACGGTCAGTTCATTATTTAAGGGTAACCTGTGCTGCGTATATTTTATGGGTGTACAAACAACAAGGTTCTTAATCAAAGTTTAGAAAACAAACTGAGTGAAAGTTGAAAAAATCTGAATTAAAATCTTTCCAACATAGTGTTCAACATATGATATATTACTATCTTTACAAGATAGATACAAAAAAATTGGAATCTGATCACATGTTCTGATGCTTTGAAGGGCATGTTTTACTAGCCTACGTAGGAAAACATCCGTTCAAGCAACAGAACTTGGGAAGATCCATGTCTGATTAGACGGTCAGTTCATTATTTAAGGGTAACCTGTGCTGCGTATATTTTATGGGTGTACAAACAACAAGGTTCTTAATCAAAGTTTAGAAAACAAACTGAGTGAAAGTTGAAAAAATCTGAATTAAAATCTTTCCAACATAGTGTTCAACATATGATATATTACTATCTTTACAAGATAGATACAAAAAAATTGGAATGTGGTCACATGTTCTGATGCTTTGAAGGGCATGTTTTACTAGCCTACGTAGGAAAACATCCGTTTAAGCAACAGAACTTGGAAAGATCCATGTCTGATTAGTCGGTCAGTTCATTATTTAAGGGTAACCTGTGCTGCGTATAATTTATGGGTGTACAAAAATCAAAGTTTATTACTATCTTTACAAGATAGATACAAAAAAATTGGAATGTGATCACATGTTCTGATGCTTTGAAGGGCATGTTTTACTAGCCTACGTAGGAAAACATCCATTCAAGCAACAGAACTTGGTAAGATCCATGTCTGATTAGACGGTCAGTTCATTATTTAAGGGTAACCTGTGCTGCGTATATTTTATGGGTGTACAAACAACAAGGTTCTTAATCAAAGTTTAGAAAACAAACTGAGTGAAAGTTGAAAAAATCTGAATTAAAATCTTTCCAACATAGTGTTCAACATATGATATATTACTATCTTTACAAGATAGATACAAAAAAATTGGAATGTGATCACATGTTCTGATGCTTTGAAGGGCATGTTTTACTAGCCTACGTAGGAAAACATCCGTTCAAGCAACAGAACTTGGGAAGATCCATGTCTGATTAGACGGTCAGTTCATTATTTAAGGGTAACCTGTGCTGCGTATAATTTATGGGTGTACAAAAATCAAAGTTTATTACTATCTTTACAAAATAGATACAAAAAAATTGGAATGTGATCACATGTTCTGATGTTTTGAAGGGCATGTTTTACTAGCCTACGTAGGAAAACATCCATTCAAGCAACAGAACTTGGTAAGATCCATGTCTGATTAGACGGTCAGTTCATTATTTAAGGGTAACCTGTGCTGCGTATATTTTATGGGTGTACAAACAACAAGGTTCTTAATCAAAGTTTAGAAAACAAACTGAGTGAAAGTTGAAAAAATCTGAATTAAAATCTTTCCAACATAGTGTTCAACATATGATATATTACTATCTTTACAAGATAGATACAAAAAAATTGGAATCTGATCACATGTTCTGATGCTTTGAAGGGCATGTTTTACTAGCCTACGTAGGAAAACATCCGTTCAAGCAACAGAACTTGGGAAGATCCATGTCTGATTAGACGGTCAGTTCATTATTTAAGGGTAACCTGTGCTGCGTATATTTTATGGGTGTACAAACAACAAGGTTCTTAATCAAAGTTTAGAAAACAAACTGAGTGAAAGTTGAAAAATCTGAATTAAAATCTTTCCAACATAGTGTTCAACATATGATATATTACTATCTTTACAAGATAGATACAAAAAAATTGGAATGTGGTCACATGTTCTGATGCTTTGAAGGGCATGTTTTACTAGCCTACGTAGGAAAACATCCGTTCAAGCAACAGAACTTGGGAAGATCCATGTCTGATTAGACGGTCAGTTCATTATCTAAGGGTAACCTGTGCTGCGTATAATTTATGGGTGTACAAAAATCAAAGTTTATTACTATCTTTACAAAATAGATACAAAAAAATTGGAATGTGATCACATGTTCTGATGTTTTGAAGGGCATGTTTTACTAGCCTACGTAGGAAAACATCCATTCAAGCAACAGAACTAGGAAAGATCCATGTCTGATTAGTCGGTCAGTTCATTATTTAAGGGTAACCTGTGCTGCGTATAATTTATGGGTGTACAAAAATCAAAGTTCTTAATCAAAGTTTAAAAAACAAACTGAATAAAAGTTAGAAAATCTGAATTAAAATCTTTCCAACATAGTGTTCAACATATGATATATTACTATCTTTACAAGATAGATACAAAAAAATTGGAATGTGATCACATGTTCTGATGCTTTGAAGGGCATGTTTTACTAGCCTACGTAGGAAAACATCCATTCAAGCAACAGAACTAGGAAAGATCCATGTCTGATTAGTCGGTCAGTTCATTATTTAAGGGTAACCTGTGCTGCGTATAATTTATGGGTGTACAAAAATCAAAGTTTATTACTATCTTTACAAGATAGATACAAAAAAATTGGAATGTGATCACATGTTCTGATGCTTTGAAGGGCATGTTTTACTAGCCTACGTAGGAAAACATCCATTCAAGCAACAGAACTAGGAAAGATCCATGTCTGATTAGACGGTCAGTTCATTATTTAAGGGTAACCTGTGCTGCGTATATTTTATGGGTGTACAAACAACAAGGTTCTTAATCAAAGTTTAGAAAACAAACTGAGTGAAAGTTGAAAAAATCTGAATTAAAATCTTTCCAACATAGTGTTCAACATATGATATATTACTATCTTTACAAAATAGATACAAAAAAATTGGAATGTGATCACATGTTCTGATGCTTTGAAGGGCATGTTTTACTAGCCTACGTAGGAAAACATCCGTTCAAGCAACAGAACTTGGGAAGATCCATGTCTGATTAGACGGTCAGTTCATTATTTAAGGGTAACCTGTGCTGCGTATAATTTATGGGTGTACAAAAATCAAAGTTTATTACTATCTTTACAAAATAGATACAAAAAAATTGGAATGTGATCACATGTTCTGATGTTTTGAAGGGCATGTTTTACTAGCCTACGTAGGAAAACATCCATTCAAGCAACAGAACTTGGGAAGATCCATGTCTGATTAGACGGTCAGTTCATTATTTAAGGGTAACCTGTGCTGCGTATATTTTATGGGTGTACAAAAATCAAAGTTCTTAATCAAAGTTTAGAAAACAAACTGAGTGAAAGTTGAAAAAATCTGAATTAAAATCTTTCCAACATAGTGTTCAACATATGATATATTACTATCTTTACAAGATAGATACAAAAAAATTGGAATGTGATCACATGTTCTGATGCTTTGAAGGGCATGTTTTACTAGCCTACGTAGGAAAACATCCGTTCAAGCAACAGAACTTGGGAAGATCCATGTCTGATTAGACGGTCAGTTCATTATCTAAGGGTAACCTGTGCTGCGTATAATTTATGGGTGTACAAAAATCAAAGTTTATTACTATCTTTACAAAATAGATACAAAAAAATTGGAATGTGATCACATGTTCTGATGTTTTGAAGGGCATGTTTTACTAGCCTACGTAGGAAAACATCCATTCAAGCAACAGAACTAGGAAAGATCCATGTCTGATTAGTCGGTCAGTTCATTATTTAAGGGTAACCTGTGCTGCGTATAATTTATGGGTGTACAAAAATCAAAGTTCTTAATCAAAGTTTAAAAAACAAACTGAATAAAAGTTAGAAAATCTGAATTAAAATCTTTCCAACATAGTGTTCAACATATGATATATTACTATCTTTACAAGATAGATACAAAAGAATTGGAATGTGATCACATGTTCTGATGCTTTGAAGGGCATGTTTTACTAGCCTACGTAGGAAAACATCCATTCAAGCAACAGAACTAGGAAAGATCCATGTCTGATTAGTCGGTCAGTTCATTATTTAAGGGTAACCTGTGCTGCGTATAATTTATGGGTGTACAAAAATCAAAGTTTATTACTATCTTTACAAGATAGATACAAAAAAATTGGAATGTGATCACATGTTCTGATGCTTTGAAGGGCATGTTTTACTAGCCTACGTAGGAAAACATCCATTCAAGCAACAGAACTAGGAAAGATCCATGTCTGATTAGACGGTCAGTTCATTATTTAAGGGTAACCTGTGCTGCGTATATTTTATGGGTGTACAAACAACAAGGTTCTTAATCAAAGTTTAGAAAACAAACTGAGTGAAAGTTGAAAAAATCTGAATTAAAATCTTTCCAACATAGTGTTCAACATATGATATATTACTATCTTTACAAGATAGATACAAAAAAATTGGAATGTGATCACATGTTCTGATGCTTTGAAGGGCATGTTTTACTAGCCTACGTAGGAAAACATCCATTCAAGCAACAGAACTAGGAAAGATCCATGTCTGATTAGACGGTCAGTTCATTATTTAAGGGTAACCTGTGCTGCGTATATTTTATGGGTGTACAAACAACAAGGTTCTTAATCAAAGTTTAGAAAACAAACTGAGTGAAAGTTGAAAAAATCTGAATTAAAATCTTTCCAACATAGTGTTCAACATATGATATATTACTATCTTTACAAGATAGATACAAAAAAATTGGAATGTGATCACATGTTCTGATGCTTTGAAGGGCATGTTTTACTAGCCTACGTAGGAAAACATCCATTCAAGCAACAGAACTTGGGAAGATCCATGTCTGATTAGACGGTCAGTTCATTATTTAAGGGTAACCTGTGCTGCGTATATTTTATGGGTGTACAAACAACAAGGTTCTTAATCAAAGTTTAGAAAACAAACTGAGTGAAAGTTGAAAAAATCTGAATTAAAATCTTTCCAACATAGTGTTCAACATATGATATATTACTATCTTTACAAGATAGATACAAAAAAATTGGAATGTGATCACATGTTCTGATGCTTTGAAGGGCATGTTTTACTAGCCTACGTAGGAAAACATCCGTTCAAGCAACAGAACTTGGGAAGATCCATGTCTGATTAGACGGTCAGTTCATTATTTAAGGGTAACCTGTGCTGCGTATAATTTATGGGTGTACAAAAATCAAAGTTTATTACTATCTTTACAAAATAGATACAAAAAAATTGGAATGTGATCACATGTTCTGATGTTTTGAAGGGCATGTTTTACTAGCCTACGTAGGAAAACATCCATTCAAGCAACAGAACTAGGAAAGATCCATGTCTGATTAGTCGGTCAGTTCATTATTTAAGGGTAACCTGTGCTGCGTATAATTTATGGGTGTACAAAAATCAAAGTTCTTAATCAAAGTTTAAAAAACAAACTGAATAAAAGTTAGAAAATCTGAATTAAAATCTTTCCAACATAGTGTTCAACATATGATATATTACTATCTTTACAAAATAGATACAAAAAAATTGGAATGTGATCACATGTTCTGATGCTTTGAAGGGCATGTTTTACTAGCCTACGTAGGAAAACATCCATTCAACCAACAGAACTAGGAAAGATCCATGTCTGATTAGTCGGTCAGTTCATTATTTAAGGGTAACCTGTGCTGCGTATAATTTATGGGTGTACAAAAATCAAAGTTTATTACTATCTTTACAAGATAGATACAAAAAAATTGGAATGTGATCACATGTTCTGATGCTTTGAAGGGCATGTTTTACAAGCCTACGTAGGAAAACATCCGTTCAAGCAACAGAACTTGGGAAGATCCATGTCTGATTAGACGGTCAGTTCATTATTTAAGGGTAACCTGTGCTGCGTATAATTTATGGGTGTACAAAAATCAAAGTTTATTACTATCTTTACAAAATAGATACAAAAAAATTGGAATGTGATCACATGTTCTGATGTTTTGAAGGGCATGTTTTACTAGCCTACGTAGGAAAACATCCATTCAAGCAACAGAACTAGGAAAGATCCATGTCTGATTAGTCGATCAGTTCATTATTTAAGGGTAACCTGTGCTGCGTATAATTTATGGGTGTACAAAAATCAAAGTTCTTAATCAAAGTTTAAAAAACAAACTGAATAAAAGTTAGAAAATCTGAATTAAAATCTTTCCAACATAGTGTTCAACATATGATATATTACTATCTTTACAAGATAGATACAAAAAAATTGGAATGTGATCACATGTTCTGATGCTTTGAAGGGCATGTTTTACTAGCCTACGTAGGAAAACATCCATTCAAGCAACAGAACTAGGAAAGATCCATGTCTGATTAGTCGGTCAGTTCATTATTTAAGGGTAACCTGTGCTGCGTATAATTTATGGGTGTACAAAAATCAAAGTTTATTACTATCTTTACAAGATAGATACAAAAAAATTGGAATCTGATCACATGTTCTGATGCTTTGAAGGGCATGTTTTACTAGCCTACGTAGGAAAACATCCGTTCAAGCAACAGAACTTGGGAAGATCCATGTCTGATTAGACGGTCAGTTCATTATTTAAGGGTAACCTGTGCTGCGTATATTTTATGGGTGTACAAACAACAAGGTTCTTAATCAAAGTTTAGAAAACAAACTGAGTGAAAGTTGAAAAAATCTGAATTAAAATCTTTCCAACATAGTGTTCAACATATGATATATTACTATCTTTACAAGATAGATACAAAAAAATTGGAATGTGGTCACATGTTCTGATGCTTTGAAGGGCATGTTTTACTAGCCTACGTAGGAAAACATTCGTTCAAGCAACAGAACTTGGAAAGATCCATGTCTGATTAGTCGGTCATTTCATTATTTAAGGGTAACCTGTGCTGCGTATAATTTATGGGTGTACAAAAATCAAAGTTTATTACTATCTTTACAAGATAGATACAAAAAAATTGGAATGTGATCACATGTTCTGATGCTTTGAAGGGCATGTTTTACTAGCCTACGTAGGAAAACATCCATTCAAGCAACAGAACTTGGTAAGATCCATGTCTGATTAGACGGTCAGTTCATTATTTAAGGGTAACCTGTGCTGCGTATATTTTATGGGTGTACAAACAACAAGGTTCTTAATCAAAGTTTAGAAAACAAACTGAGTGAAAGTTGAAAAAATCTGAATTAAAATCTTTCCAACATAGTGTTCAACATATGATATATTACTATCTTTACAAGATAGATACAAAAAAATTGGAATGTGATCACATGTTCTGATGCTTTGAAGGGCATGTTTTACTAGCCTACGTAGGAAAACATCCATTCAAGCAACAGAACTAGGAAAGATCCATGTCTGATTAGTCGGTCAGTTCATTATTTAAGGGTAACCTGTGCTGCGTATAATTTATGGGTGTACAAAAATCAAAGTTTATTACTATCTTTACAAGATAGATACAAAAAAATTGGAATCTGATCACATGTTCTGATGATTTGAAGGGCATGTTTTACTAGCCTACGTAGGAAAACATCCGTTCAAGCAACAGAACTTGGGAAGATCCATGTCTGACTAGACGGTCAGTTCATTATTTAAGGGTAACCTGTGCTGCGTATATTTTATGGGTGTACAAACAACAAGGTTCTTAATCAAAGTTTAGAAAACAAACTGAGTGAAAGTTGAAAAAATCTGAATTAAAATCTTTCCAACATAGTGTTCAACATATGATATATTACTATCTTTACAAGATAGATACAAAAAAATTGGAATGTGGTCACATGTTCTGATGCTTTGAAGGGCATGTTTTACTAGCCTACGTAGGAAAACATTCGTTCAAGCAACAGAACTTGGAAAGATCCATGTCTGATTAGTCGGTCATTTCATTATTTAAGGGTAACCTGTGCTGCGTATAATTTATGGGTGTACAAAAATCAAAGTTTATTACTATCTTTACAAGATAGATACAAAAAAATTGGAATGTGATCACATGTTCTGATGCTTTGAAGGGCATGTTTTACTAGCCTACGTAGGAAAACATCCATTCAAGCAACAGAACTTGGTAAGATCCATGTCTGATTAGACGGTCAGTTCATTATTTAAGGGTAACCTGTGCTGCGTATATTTTATGGGTGTACAAACAACAAGGTTCTTAATCAAAGTTTAGAAAACAAACTGAGTGAAAGTTGAAAAAATCTGAATTAAAATCTTTCCAACATAGTGTTCAACATATGATATATTACTATCTTTACAAGATAGATACAAAAAAATTGGAATGTGATCACATGTTCTGATGCTTTGAAGGGCATGTTTTACTAGCCTACGTAGGAAAACATCCGTTCAAGCAACAGAACTTGGGAAGATCCATGTCTGATTAGACGGTCAGTTCATTATTTAAGGGTAACCTGTGCTGCGTATAATTTATGGGTGTACAAAAATCAAAGTTTATTACTATCTTTACAAAATAGATACAAAAAAATTGGAATGTGATCACATGTTCTGATGTTTTGAAGGGCATGTTTTACTAGCCTACGTAGGAAAACATCCATTCAAGCAACAGAACTTGGTAAGATCCATGTCTGATTAGACGGTCAGTTCATTATTTAAGGGTAACCTGTGCTGCGTATATTTTATGGGTGTACAAACAACAAGGTTCTTAATCAAAGTTTAGAAAACAAACTGAGTGAAAGTTGAAAAAATCTGAATTAAAATCTTTCCAACATAGTGTTCAACATATGATATATTACTATCTTTACAAGATAGATACAAAAAAATTGGAATCTGATCACATGTTCTGATGCTTTGAAGGGCATGTTTTACTAGCCTACGTAGGAAAACATCCGTTCAAGCAACAGAACTTGGGAAGATCCATGTCTGATTAGACGGTCAGTTCATTATTTAAGGGTAACCTGTGCTGCGTATATTTTATGGGTGTACAAACAACAAGGTTCTTAATCAAAGTTTAGAAAACAAACTGAGTGAAAGTTGAAAAAATCTGAATTAAAATCTTTCCAACATAGTGTTCAACATATGATATATTACTATCTTTACAAGATAGATACAAAAAAATTGGAATGTGGTCACATGTTCTGATGCTTTGAAGGGCATGTTTTACTAGCCTACGTAGGAAAACATCCGTTTAAGCAACAGAACTTGGAAAGATCCATGTCTGATTAGTCGGTCAGTTCATTATTTAAGGGTAACCTGTGCTGCGTATAATTTATGGGTGTACAAAAATCAAAGTTTATTACTATCTTTACAAGATAGATACAAAAAAATTGGAATGTGATCACATGTTCTGATGCTTTGAAGGGCATGTTTTACTAGCCTACGTAGGAAAACATCCATTCAAGCAACAGAACTTGGTAAGATCCATGTCTGATTAGACGGTCAGTTCATTATTTAAGGGTAACCTGTGCTGCGTATATTTTATGGGTGTACAAACAACAAGGTTCTTAATCAAAGTTTAGAAAACAAACTGAGTGAAAGTTGAAAAAATCTGAATTAAAATCTTTCCAACATAGTGTTCAACATATGATATATTACTATCTTTACAAGATAGATACAAAAAAATTGGAATGTGATCACATGTTCTGATGCTTTGAAGGGCATGTTTTACTAGCCTACGTAGGAAAACATCCGTTCAAGCAACAGAACTTGGGAAGATCCATGTCTGATTAGACGGTCAGTTCATTATTTAAGGGTAACCTGTGCTGCGTATAATTTATGGGTGTACAAAAATCAAAGTTTATTACTATCTTTACAAAATAGATACAAAAAAATTGGAATGTGATCACATGTTCTGATGTTTTGAAGGGCATGTTTTACTAGCCTACGTAGGAAAACATCCATTCAAGCAACAGAACTTGGTAAGATCCATGTCTGATTAGACGGTCAGTTCATTATTTAAGGGTAATCTGTGCTGCGTATATTTTATGGGTGTACAAACAACAAGGTTCTTAATCAAAGTTTAGAAAACAAACTGAGTGAAAGTTGAAAAAATCTGAATTAAAATCTTTCCAACATAGTGTTCAACATATGATATATTACTATCTTTACAAGATAGATACAAAAAAATTGGAATCTGATCACATGTTCTGATGCTTTGAAGGGCATGTTTTACTAGCCTACGTAGGAAAACATCCGTTCAAGCAACAGAACTTGGGAAGATCCATGTCTGATTAGACGGTCAGTTCATTATTTAAGGGTAACCTGTGCTGCGTATATTTTATGGGTGTACAAACAACAAGGTTCTTAATCAAAGTTTAGAAAACAAACTGAGTGAAAGTTGAAAAATCTGAATTAAAATCTTTCCAACATAGTGTTCAACATATGATATATTACTATCTTTACAAGATAGATACAAAAAAATTGGAATGTGGTCACATGTTCTGATGCTTTGAAGGGCATGTTTTACTAGCCTACGTAGGAAAACATCCGTTCAAGCAACAGAACTTGGAAAGATCCATGTCTGATTAGTCGGTCAGTTCATTATTTAAGGGTAACCTGTGCTGCGTATAATTTATGGGTGTACAAAAATTAAAGTTTATTACTATCTTTACAAGATAGATACAAAAAAATTGGAATGTGATCACATGTTCTGATGCTTTGAAGGGCATGTTTTACTAGCCTACGTAGGAAAACATCCATTCAAGCAACAGAACTTGGGAAGATCCATGTCTGATTAGACGGTCAGTTCATTATTTAAGGGTAACCTGTGCTGCGTATATTTTATGGGTGTACAAACAACAAGGTTCTTAATCAAAGTTTAGAAAACAAACTGAGTGAAAGTTGAAAAAATCTGAATTAAAATCTTTCCAACATAGTGTTCAACATATGATATATTACTATCTTTACAAGATAGATACAAAAAAATTGGAATGTGATCACATGTTCTGATGCTTTGAAGGGCATGTTTTACTAGCCTACGTAGGAAAACATCCGTTCAAGCAACAGAACTTGGGAAGATCCATGTCTGATTAGACGGTCAGTTCATTATTTAAGGGTAACCTGTGCTGCGTATAATTTATGGGTGTACAAAAATCAAAGTTCTTAATCAAAGTTTAAAAAACAAACTGAATAAAAGTTAGAAAATCTGAATTAAAATCTTTCCAACATAGTGTTCAACATATGATATATTACTATCTTTACAAAATAGATACAAAAAAATTGGAATGTGATCACATGTTCTGATGCTTTGAAGGGCATCTTTTACTAGCCTACGTAGGAAAACATCCATTCAACCAACAGAACTAGGAAAGATCCATGTCTGATTAGTCGGTCAGTTCATTATTTAAGGGTAACCTGTGCTGCGTATAATTTATGGGTGTACAAAAATCAAAGTTTATTACTATCTTTACAAGATAGATACAAAAAAATTGGAATGTGATCACATGTTCTGATGCTTTGAAGGGCATGTTTTACTAGCCTACGTAGGAAAACATCCATTCAAGCAACAGAACTTGGGAAGATCCATGTCTGATTAGACGGTCAGTTCATTATTTAAGGGTAACCTGTGCTGCGTATATTTTATGGGTGTACAAACAACAAGGTTCTTAATCAAAGTTTAGAAAACAAACTGAGTGAAAGTTGAAAAAATCTGAATTAAAATCTTTCCAACATAGTGTTCAACATATGATATATTACTATCTTTACAAGATAGATACAAAAAAATTGGAATGTGATCACATGTTCTGATGCTTTGAAGGGCATGTTTTACTAGCCTACGTAGGAAAACATCCGTTCAAGCAACAGAACTTGGGAAGATCCATGTCTGATTAGACGGTCAATTCATTATTTAAGGGTAACCTGTGCTGCGTATAATTTATGGGTGTACAAAAATCAAAGTTTATTACTATCTTTACAAAATAGATACAAAAAAATTGGAATGTGATCACATGTTCTGATGTTTTGAAGGGCATGTTTTACTAGCCTACGTAGGAAAACATCCATTCAAGCAACAGAACTTGGTAAGATCCATGTCTGATTAGACGGTCAGTTCATTATTTAAGGGTAACCTGTGCTGCGTATATTTTATGGGTGTACAAACAACAAGGTTCTTAATCAAAGTTTAGAAAACAAACTGAGTGAAAGTTGAAAAAATCTGAATTAAAATCTTTCCAACATAGTGTTCAACATATGATATATTACTATCTTTACAAGATAGATACAAAAAAATTGGAATCTGATCACATGTTCTGATGCTTTGAAGGGCATGTTTTACTAGCCTACGTAGGAAAACATCCGTTCAAGCAACAGAACTTGGGAAGATCCATGTCTGATTAGACGGTCAGTTCATTATTTAAGGATAACCTGTGCTGCGTATATTTTATGGGTGTACAAACAACAAGGTTCTTAATCAAAGTTTAGAAAACAAACTGAGTGAAAGTTGAAAAAATCTGAATTAAAATCTTTCCAACATAGTGTTCAACATATGATATATTACTATCTTTACAAGATAGATACAAAAAAATTGGAATGTGGTCACATGTTCTGATGCTTTGAAGGGCATGTTTTACTAGCCTACGTAGGAAAACATCCGTTCAAGCAACAGAACTTGGAAAGATCCATGTCTGATTAGTCGGTCAGTTCATTATTTAAGGGTAACCTGTGCTGCGTATAATTTATGGGTGTACAAAAATCAAAGTTTATTACTATCTTTACAAGATAGATACAAAAAAATTGGAATGTGATCACATGTTCTGATGCTTTGAAGGGCATGTTTTACTAGCCTACGTAGGAAAACATCCATTCAAGCAACAGAACTTGGGAAGATCCATGTCTGATTAGACGGTCAGTTCATTATTTAAGGGTAACCTGTGCTGCGTATATTTTATGGGTGTACAAACAACAAGGTTCTTAATCAAAGTTTAGAAAACAAACTGAGTGAAAGTTGAAAAAATCTGAATTAAAATCTTTCCAACATAGTGTTCAACATATGATATATTACTATCTTTACAAGATAGATACAAAAAAATTGGAATGTGATCACATGTTCTGATGCTTTGAAGGGCATGTTTTACTAGCCTACGTAGGAAAACATCCGTTCAAACAACAGAACTTGGGAAGATCCATGTCTGATTAGACGGTCAGTTCATTATTTAAGGGTAACCTGTGCTGCGTATAATTTATGGGTGTACAAAAATCAAAGTTCTTAATCAAAGTTTAAAAAACAAACTGAATAAAAGTTAGAAAATCTGAATTAAAATCTTTCCAACATAGTGTTCAACATATGATATATTACTATCTTTACAAAATAGATACAAAAAAATTGGAATGTGATCACATGTTCTGATGCTTTGAAGGGCATGTTTTACTAGCCTACGTAGGAAAACATCCATTCAACCAACAGAACTAGGAAAGATCCATGTCTGATTAGTCGGTCAGTTCATTATTTAAGGGTAACCTGTGCTGCGTATAATTTATGGGTGTACAAAAATCAAAGTTTATTACTATCTTTACAAGATAGATACAAAAAAATTGGAATGTGATCACATGTTCTGATGCTTTGAAGGGCATGTTTTACTAGCCTACGTAGGAAAACATCCATTCAAGCAACAGAACTTGGGAAGATCCATGTCTGATTAGACGGTCAGTTCATTATTTAAGGGTAACCTGTGCTGCGTATATTTTATGGGTGTACAAACAACAAGGTTCTTAATCAAAGTTTAGAAAACAAACTGAGTGAAAGTTGAAAAAATCTGAATTAAAATCTTTCCAACATAGTGTTCAACATATGATATATTACTATCTTTACAAGATAGATACAAAAAAATTGGAATGTGATCACATGTTCTGATGCTTTGAAGGGCATGTTTTACTAGCCTACGTAGGAAAACATCCGTTCAAGCAACAGAACTTGGGAAGATCCATGTCTGATTAGACGGTCAATTCATTATTTAAGGGTAACCTGTGCTGCGTATAATTTATGGGTGTACAAAAATCAAAGTTTATTACTATCTTTACAAAATAGATACAAAAAAATTGGAATGTGATCACATGTTCTGATGTTTTGAAGGGCATGTTTTACTAGCCTACGTAGGAAAACATCCATTCAAGCAACAGAACTTGGGAAGATCCATGTCTGATTAGACGGTCAGTTCATTATTTAAGGGTAACCTGTGCTGCGTATATTTTATGGGTGTACAAACAACAAGGTTCTTAATCAAAGTTTAGAAAACAAACTGAGTGAAAGTTGAAAAAATCTGAATTAAAATCTTTCCAACATAGTGTTCAACATATGATATATTACTATCTTTACAAGATAGATACAAAAAAATTGGAATGTGATCACATGTTCTGATGCTTTGAAGGGCATGTTTTACTAGCCTACGTAGGAAAACATCCGTTCAAGCAACAGAACTTGGGAAGATCCATGTCTGATTAAACGGTCAGTTCATTATTTAAGGGTAACCTGTGCTGCGTATAATTTATGGGTGTACAAAAATCAAAGTTTATTACTATCTTTACAAAATAGATACAAAAAAATTGGAATGTGATCACATGTTCTGATGTTTTGAAGGGCATGTTTTACTAGCCTACGTAGGAAAACATCCATTCAAGCAACAGAACTAGGAAAGATCCATGTCTGATTAGTCGGTCAGTTCATTATTTAAGGGTAACCTGTGCTGCGTATAATTTATGGGTGTACAAAAATCAAAGTTCTTAATCAAAGTTTAAAAAACAAACTGAATAAAAGTTAGAAAATCTGAATTAAAATCTTTCCAACATAGTGTTCAACATATGATATATTACTATCTTTACAAGATAGATACAAAAAAATTGGAATGTGATCACATGTTCTGATGCTTTGAAGGGCATGTTTTACTAGCCTACGTAGGAAAACATCCATTCAAGCAACAGAACTAGGAAAGATCCATGTCTGATTAGTCGGTCAGTTCATTATTTAAGAGTAACCTGTGCGGCGTATAATTTATGGGTGTACAAAAATCAAAGTTTATTACTATCTTTACAAGATAGATACAAAAAAATTGGAATGTGATCACATGTTCTGATGCTTTGAAGGGCATGTTTTACTAGCCTACGTAGGAAAACATCCATTCAAGCAACAGAACTAGGAAAGATCCATGTCTGATTAGTCGGTCAGTTCATTATTTAAGGGTAACCTGTGCTGCGTATAATTTATGGGTGTACAAAAATCAAAGTTCTTAATCAAAGTTTAAAAAACAAACTGAATAAAAGTTAGAAAATCTGAATTAAAATCTTTCCAACATAGTGTTCAACATATGATATATTACTATCTTTACAAGATAGATACAAAAAAATTGGAATGTGATCACATGTTCTGATGCTTTGAAGGGCATGTTTTACTAGCCTACGTAGGAAAACATCCATTCAAGCAACAGAACTAGGAAAGATCCATGTCTGATTAGTCGGTCAGTTCATTATTTAAGAGTAACCTGTGCGGCGTATAATTTATGGGTGTACAAAAATCAAAGTTTATTACTATCTTTACAAGATAGATACAAAAAAATTGGAATGTGATCACATGTTCTGATGCTTTGAAGGGCATGTTTTACTAGCCTACGTAGGAAAACATCCATTCAAGCAACAGAACTAGGAAAGATCCATGTCTGATTAGTCGGTCAGTTCATTATTTAAGAGTAACCTGTGCGGCGTATAATTTATGGGTGTACAAAAATCAAAGTTTATTACTATCTTTACAAGATAGATACAAAAAAATTGGAATGTGATCACATGTTCTGATGCTTTGAAGGGCATGTTTTACTAGCCTACGTAGGAAAACATCCGTTCAAGCAACAGAACTTGGGAAGATCCATGTCTGATTAGACGGTCAATTCATTATTTAAGGGTAACCTGTGCTGCGTATAATTTATGGGTGTACAAAAATCAAAGTTTATTACTATCTTTACAAAATAGATACAAAAAAATTGGAATGTGATCACATGTTCTGATGTTTTGAAGGGCATGTTTTACTAGCCTACGTAGGAAAACATCCATTCAAGCAACAGAACTTGGGAAGATCCATGTCTGATTAGACGGTCAGTTCATTATTTAAGGGTAACCTGTGCTGCGTATATTTTATGGGTGTACAAACAACAAGGTTCTTAATCAAAGTTTAGAAAACAAACTGAGTGAAAGTTGAAAAAATCTGAATTAAAATCTTTCCAACATAGTGTTCAACATATGATATATTACTATCTTTACAAGATAGATACAAAAAAATTGGAATGTGATCACATGTTCTGATGCTTTGAAGGGCATGTTTTACTAGCCTACGTAGGAAAACATCCGTTCAAGCAACAGAACTTGGGAAGATCCATGTCTGATTAAACGGTCAGTTCATTATTTAAGGGTAACCTGTGCTGCGTATAATTTATGGGTGTACAAAAATCAAAGTTTATTACTATCTTTACAAAATAGATACAAAAAAATTGGAATGTGATCACATGTTCTGATGTTTTGAAGGGCATGTTTTACTAGCCTACGTAGGAAAACATCCATTCAAGCAACAGAACTAGGAAAGATCCATGTCTGATTAGTCGGTCAGTTCATTATTTAAGGGTAACCTGTGCTGCGTATAATTTATGGGTGTACAAAAATCAAAGTTCTTAATCAAAGTTTAAAAAACAAACTGAATAAAAGTTAGAAAATCTGAATTAAAATCTTTCCAACATAGTGTTCAACATATGATATATTACTATCTTTACAAGATAGATACAAAAAAATTGGAATGTGATCACATGTTCTGATGCTTTGAAGGGCATGTTTTACTAGCCTACGTAGGAAAACATCCATTCAAGCAACAGAACTAGGAAAGATCCATGTCTGATTAGTCGGTCAGTTCATTATTTAAGAGTAACCTGTGCGGCGTATAATTTATGGGTGTACAAAAATCAAAGTTTATTACTATCTTTACAAGATAGATACAAAAAAATTGGAATGTGATCACATGTTCTGATGCTTTGAAGGGCATGTTTTACTAGCCTACGTAGGAAAACATCCATTCAAGCAACAGAACTAGGAAAGATCCATGTCTGATTAGTCGGTCAGTTCATTATTTAAGGGTAACCTGTGCTGCGTATAATTTATGGGTGTACAAAAATCAAAGTTCTTAATCAAAGTTTAAAAAACAAACTGAATAAAAGTTAGAAAATCTGAATTAAAATCTTTCCAACATAGTGTTCAACATATGATATATTACTATCTTTACAAGATAGATACAAAAAAATTGGAATGTGATCACATGTTCTGATGCTTTGAAGGGCATGTTTTACTAGCCTACGTAGGAAAACATCCATTCAAGCAACAGAACTAGGAAAGATCCATGTCTGATTAGTCGGTCAGTTCATTATTTAAGAGTAACCTGTGCGGCGTATAATTTATGGGTGTACAAAAATCAAAGTTTATTACTATCTTTACAAGATAGATACAAAAAAATTGGAATGTGATCACATGTTCTGATGCTTTGAAGGGCATGTTTTACTAGCCTACGTAGGAAAACATCCATTCAAGCAACAGAACTAGGAAAGATCCATGTCTGATTAGTCGGTCAGTTCATTATTTAAGAGTAACCTGTGCGGCGTATAATTTATGGGTGTACAAAAATCAAAGTTTATTACTATCTTTACAAGATAGATACAAAAAAATTGGAATGTGATCACATGTTCTGATGCTTTGAAGGGCATGTTTTACTAGCCTACGTAGGAAAACATCCATTCAAGCAACAGAACTAGGAAAGATCCATGTCTGATTAGTCGGTCAGTTCATTATT
Source organism: Auanema rhodensis (assembly GCA_964057225.1). Lineage (NCBI taxonomy): Eukaryota > Metazoa > Nematoda > Chromadorea > Rhabditida > Rhabditidae > Auanema > Auanema rhodense. Next base: position 3,433,058 of record OZ059895.1, read on the forward strand.
TAAGGGTAACCTGTGCTGCGTATAATTTATGGGTGTACAAAAATCAAAGTTCTTAATCAAAGTTTAAAAAACAAACTGAATAAAAGTTAGAAAATCTGAATTAAAATCTTTCCAACATAGTGTTCAACATATGATATATTACTATCTTTACAAGATAGATACAAAAAAATTGGAATGTGATCACATGTTCTGATGCTTTGAAGGGCATGTTTTACTAGCCTACGTAGGAAAACATCCATTCAAGCAACAGAACTAGGAAAGATCCATGTCTGATTAGTCGGTCAGTTCATTATTTAAGAGTAACCTGTGCGGCGTATAATTTATGGGTGTACAAAAATCAAAGTTTATTACTATCTTTACAAGATAGATACAAAAAAATTGGAATGTGATCACATGTTCTGATGCTTTGAAGGGCATGTTTTACTAGCCTACGTAGGAAAACATCCATTCAAGCAACAGAACTAGGAAAGATCCATGTCTGATTAGTCGGTCAGTTCATTATTTAAGAGTAACCTGTGCGGCGTATAATTTATGGGTGTACAAAAATCAAAGTTTATTACTATCTTTACAAGATAGATACAAAAAAATTGGAATGTGATCACATGTTCTGATGCTTTGAAGGGCATGTTTTACTAGCCTACGTAGGAAAACATCCATTCAAGCAACAGAACTAGGAAAGATCCATGTCTGATTAGTCGGTCAGTTCATTATTTAAGGGTAACCTGTGCTGCGTATAATTTATGGGTGTACAAAAATCAAAGTTCTTAATCAAAGTTTAAAAAACAAACTGAATAAAAGTTAGAAAATCTGAATTAAAATCTTTCCAACATAGTGTTCAACATATGATATATTACTATCTTTACAAGATAGATACAAAAAAATTGGAATGTGATCACATGTTCTGATGCTTTGAAGGGCATGTTTTACTAGCCTACGTAGGAAAACATCCATTCAAGCAACAGAACTAGGAAAGATCCATGTCTGATTAGTCGGTCAGTTCATTATTTAAGAGTAACCTGTGCTGCGTATAATTTATGGGTGTACAAAAATCAAAGTTTATTACTATCTTTACAAGATAGATACAAAAAAATTGGAATATGATCACAAGTTCTGATGCTTTGAAGGGCATGTTTTACTAGCCTACGTAGGAAAACATCCATTCAAGCAACAGAACTAGGAAAGATCCATGTCTGATTAGTCGGTCAGTTCATTATTTAAGGGTAACCTGTGCTGCGTATAATTTATGGGTGTACAAAAATCAAAGTTCTTAATCAAAGTTTAAAAAACAAACTGAATAAAAGTTAGAAAATCTGAATTAAAATCTTTCCAACATAGTGTTCAACATATGATATATTACTATCTTTACAAGATAGATACAAAAAAATTGGAATCTGATCACATGTTCTGATGCTTTGAAGGGCATGTTTTACTAGCCTACGTAGGAAAACATCCGTTCAAGCAACAGAACTTGGGAAGATCCATGTCTGATTAGACGGTCAGTTCATTATTTAAGGGTAACCTGTGCTGCGTATATTTTATGGGTGTACAAACAACAAGGTTCTTAATCAAAGTTTAGAAAACAAACTGAGTGAAAGTTGAAAAAATCTGAATTAAAATCTTTCCAACATAGTGTTCAACATATGATATATTACTATCTTTACAAGATAGATACAAAAAAATTGGAATGTGGTTACATGTTCTGATGCTTTGAAGGGCATGTTTTACTAGCCTACGTAGGAAAACATCCGTTCAAGCAACAGAACTTGGAAAGATCCATGTCTGATTAGTCGGTCAGTTCATTATTTAAGGGTAACCTGTGCTGCGTATAATTTATGGGTGTACAAAAATCAAAGTTTATTACTATCTTTACAAGATAGATACAAAAAAATTGGAATGTGATCACATGTTCTGATGCTTTGAAGGGCATGTTTTACTAGCCTACGTAGGAAAACATCCATTCAAGCAACAGAACTTGGGAAGATCCATGTCTGATTAGACGGTCAGTTCATTATTTAAGGGTAACCTGTGCTGCGTATATTTTATGGGTGTACAAACAACAAGGTTCTTAATCAAAGTATAGAAAACAAACTGAGTGAAAGTTGAAAAAATCTGAATTAAAATCTTTCCAACATAGTGTTCAACATATGATATATTACTATCTTTACAAGATAGATACAAAAAAATTGGAATGTGATCACATGTTCTGATGCTTTGAAGGGCATGTTTTACTAGCCTACGTAGGAAAACATCCGTTCAAGCAACAGAACTTGGGAAGATCCATGTCTGATTAGACGGTCAGTTCATTATTTAAGGGTAACCTGTGCTGCGTATAATTTATGGGTGTACAAAAATCAAAGTTTATTACTATCTTTACAAAATAGATACAAAAAAATTGGAATGTGATCACATGTTCTGATGTTTTGAAGGGCATGTTTTACTAGCCTACGTAGGAAAACATCCATTCAAGCAACAGAACTAGGAAAGATCCATGTCTGATTAGTCGGTCAGTTCATTATTTAAGGGTAAACGGTGCTGCGTATAATTTATGGGTGTACAAAAATCAAAGTTCTTAATCAAAGTTTAAAAAACAAACTGAATAAAAGTTAGAAAATCTGAATTAAAATCTTTCCAACATAGTGTTCAACATATGATATATTACTATCTTTACAAGATAGATACAAAAAAATTGGAATGTGATCACATGTTCTGATGCTTTGAAGGGCATGTTTTACTAGCCTACGTAGGAAAACATCCATTCAAGCAACAGAACTAGGAAAGATCCATGTCTGATTAGTCGGTCAGTTCATTATTTAAGGGTAACCTGTGCTGCGTATAATTTATGGGTGTACAAAAATCAAAGTTTATTACTATCTTTACAAGATAGATACAAAAAAATTGGAATGTGATCACATGTTCTGATGCTTTGAAGGGCATGTTTTACTAGCCTACGTAGGAAAACATCCATTCAAGCAACAGAACTAGGAAAGATCCATGTCTGATTAGTCGGTCAGTTCATTATTTAAGGGTAACCTGTGCTGCGTATAATTTATGGGTGTACAAAAATCAAAGTTCTTAATCAAAGTTTAAAAAACAAACTGAATAAAAGTTAGAAAATCTGAATTAAAATCTTTCCAACATAGTGTTCAACATATGATATATTACTATCTTTACAAGATAGATACAAAAAAATTGCAATGTGATCACATGTTCTGATGCTTTGAAGGGCATGTTTTAGTAGCCTACGTAGGAAAACATCCATTCAAGCAACAGAACTTGGGAAGATCCATGTCTGATTAGACGGTCAGTTCATTATTTAAGGGTAACCTGTGCTGCGTATATTTTATGGGTGTACAAACAACAAGGTTCTTAATCAAAGTTTAGAAAACAAACTGAGTGAAAGTTTAAAAAATCTGAATTAAAATCTTTCCAACATAGTGTTCAACATATGATATATTACTATCTTTACAAGATAGATACAAAAAAATTGGAATCTGATCACATGTTCTGATGCTTTGAAGGGCATGTTTTACTAGCCTACGTAGGAAAACATCCGTTCAAGCAACAGAACTTGGGAAGATCCATGTCTGATTAGACGGTCAGTTCATTATTTAAGGGTAACCTGTGCTGCGTATATTTTATGGGTGTACAAACAACAAGGTTCTTAATCAAAGTTTAGAAAACAAACTGAGTGAAAGTTGAAAAAATCTGAATTAAAATCTTTCCAACATAGTGTTCAACATATGATATATTACTATCTTTACAAGATAGATACAAAAAAATTGGAATGTGGTCACATGTTCTGATGCTTTGAAGGGCATGTTTTACTAGCCTACGTAGGAAAACATCCGTTCAAGCAACAGAACTTGGAAAGATCCATGTCTGATTAGTCGGTCAGTTCATTATTTAAGGGTAACCTGTGCTGCGTATAATTTATGGGTGTACAAAAATCAAAGTTTATTACTATCTTTACAAAATAGATACAAAAAAATTGGAATGTGATCACATGTTCTGATGTTTTGAAGGGCATGTTTTACTAGCCTACGTAGGAAAACATCCATTCAAGCAACAGAACTAGGAAAGATCCATGTCTGATTAGTCGGTCAGTTCATTATTTAAGGGTAACCTGTGCTGCGTATAATTTATGGGTGTACAAAAATCAAAGTTCTTAATCAAAGTTTAAAAAACAAACTGAATAAAAGTTAGAAAATCTGAATTAAAATCTTTCCAACATAGTGTTCAACATATGATATATTACTATCTTTACCAGATAGATACAAAAAAATTGGAATGTGATCACATGTTCTGATGCTTTGAAGGGCATGTTTTACTAGCCTACGTAGGAAAACATCCATTCAAGCAACAGAACTAGGAAAGATCCATGTCTGATTAGTCGGTCAGTTCATTATTTAAGAGTAACCTGTGCTGCGTATAATTTATGGGTGTACAAAAATCAAAGTTTATTACTATCTTTACAAGATAGATACAAAAAAATTGGAATATGATCACATGTTCTGATGCTTTGAAGGGCATGTTTTACTAGCCTACGTAGGAAAACATCCATTCAAGCAACAGAACTAGGAAAGATCCATGTCTGATTAGTCGGTCAGTTCATTATTTAAGGGTAACCTGTGCTGCGTATAATTTATGGGTGTACAAAAATCAAAGTTCTTAATCAAAGTTTAAAAAACAAACTGAATAAAAGTTAGAAAATCTGAATTAAAATCTTTCCAACATAGTGTTCAACATATGATATATTACTATCTTTACAAGATAGATACAAAAAAATTGGAATGTGGTCACATGTTCTGATGCTTTGAAGGGCATTTTTTACTAGCCTACGTAGGAAAACATCCATTCAAGCAACAGAACTTGGAAAGATCCATGTCTGATTAGTCGGTCAGTTCATTATTTAAGGGTAACCTGTGCTGCGTATAATTTATGGGTGTACAAAAATCAAAGTTCTTAATCAAAGTTTAAAAAACAAACTGAATAAAAGTTCGTAAATCTGAATTAAAATCTTTCCAACATAGTGTTCAACATATGATATATTACTATCTTTACAAGATAGATACAAAAAAATTGGAATGTGATCACATGTTCTGATGCTTTGAAGGGCATGTTTTACTAGCCTACGTAGGAAAACATCCATTCAAGCAACAGAACTAGGAAAGATCCATGTCTGATTAGTCGGTCAGTTCATTATTTAAGGGTAACCTGTGCTGCGTATAATTTATGGGTGTATAAAAATCAAAGATTATTACTATCTTTACAAGATAGATTTCAAAAAAATTGGAATGTGATCACATGTTCTGATGCTTTGAAGGGCATGTTTTACTAGCCTACGTAGGAAAACATCCATTCAAGCAACAGAACTAGGAAAGATCCATGTCTGATTAGTCGGTCAGTTCATTATTTAAGGGTAACCTGTGCTGCGTATAATTTATGGGTGTACAAAAATCAAAGTTCTTAATCAAAGTTTAAAAAACAAACTGAATAAAAGTTAGAAAATCTGAATTAAAATCTTTCCAACATAGTGTTCAACATATGATATATTACTATCTTTATAAGATAGATACAAAAAAATTGGAATGTGATCACATGTTCTGATGCTTTGAAGGGCATGTTTTACTAGCCTACGTAGGAAAACATCCATTCAAGCAACAGAACTTGGGAAGATCCATGTCTGATTAGACAGTCAGTTCATTATTTAAGGGTAACCTGTGCTGCGTATAATTTATGGGTGTACAAAAATCAAAGTTTATTACTATCTTTACAAAATAGATACAAAAAAATTGGAATGTGATCACATGTTCTGATGTTTTGAAGGGCATGTTTTACTAGCCTACGTAGGAAAACATCCATTCAAGCAACAGAACTAGGAAAGATCCATGTCTGATTAGTCGGTCAGTTCATTATTTAAGGGTAACCTGTGCTGCGTATATTTTATGGGTGTACAAACAACAAGGTTCTTAATCAAAGTATAGAAAACAAACTGAGTGAAAGTTGAAAAAATCTGAATTAAAATCTTTCCAACATAGTGTTCAACATATGATATATTACTATCTTTACAAGATAGATACAAAAAAATTGGAATGTGATCACATGTTCTGATGCTTTGAAGGGCATGTTTTACTAGCCTACGTAGGAAAACATCCGTTCAAGCAACAGAACTTGGGAAGATCCATGTCTGATTAGACGGTCAGTTCATTATTTAAGGGTAACCTGTGCTGCGTATAATTTATGGGTGTACAAAAATCAAAGTTTATTACTATCTTTACAAAATAGATACAAAAAAATTGGAATGTGATCACATGTTCTGATGTTTTGAAGGGCATGTTTTACTAGCCTACGTAGGAAAACATCCATTCAAGCAACAGAACTAGGAAAGATCCATGTCTGATTAGTCGGTCAGTTCATTATTTAAGGGTAACCGGTGCTGCGTATAATTTATGGGTGTACAAAAATCAAAGTTCTTAATCAAAGTTTAAAAAACAAACTGAATAAAAGTTAGAAAATCTGAATTAAAATCTTTCCAACATAGTGTTCAACATATGATATATTACTATCTTTACAAGATAGATACAAAAAAATTGGAATGTGATCACATGTTCTGATGCTTTGAAGGGCATGTTTTACTAGCCTACGTAGGAAAACATCCATTCAAGCAACAGAACTAGGAAAGATCCATGTCTGATTAGTCGGTCAGTTCATTATTTAAGGGTAACCTGTGCTGCGTATAATTTATGGGTGTACAAAAATCAAAGTTTATTACTATCTTTACAAGATAGATACAAAAAAATTGGAATGTGATCACATGTTCTGATGCTTTGAAGGGCATGTTTTACTAGCCTACGTAGGAAAACATCCATTCAAGCAACAGAACTAGGAAAGATCCATGTCTGATTAGTCGGTCAGTTCATTATTTAAGGGTAACCTGTGCTGCGTATAATTTATGGGTGTACAAAAATCAAAGTTCTTAATCAAAGTTTAAAAAACAAACTGAATAAAAGTTAGAAAATCTGAATTAAAATCTTTCCAACATAGTGTTCAACATATGATATATTACTATCTTTACAAGATAGATACAAAAAAATTGCAATGTGATCACATGTTCTGATGCTTTGAAGGGCATGTTTTAGTAGCCTACGTAGGAAAACATCCATTCAAGCAACAGAACTTGGGAAGATCCATGTCTGATTAGACGGTCAGTTCATTATTTAAGGGTAACCTGTGCTGCGTATATTTTATGGGTGTACAAACAACAAGGTTCTTAATCAAAGTTTAGAAAACAAACTGAGTGAAAGTTTAAAAAATCTGAATTAAAATCTTTCCAACATAGTGTTCAACATATGATATATTACTATCTTTACAAGATAGATACAAAAAAATTGGAATCTGATCACATGTTCTGATGCTTTGAAGGGCATGTTTTACTAGCCTACGTAGGAAAACATCCGTTCAAGCAACAGAACTTGGGAAGATCCATGTCTGATTAGACGGTCAGTTCATTATTTAAGGGTAACCTGTGCTGCGTATATTTTATGGGTGTACAAACAACAAGGTTCTTAATCAAAGTTTAGAAAACAAACTGAGTGAAAGTTGAAAAAATCTGAATTAAAATCTTTCCAACATAGTGTTCAACATATGATATATTACTATCTTTACAAGATAGATACAAAAAAATTGGAATGTGGTCACATGTTCTGATGCTTTGAAGGGCATGTTTTACTAGCCTACGTAGGAAAACATCCGTTCAAGCAACAGAACTTGGAAAGATCCATGTCTGATTAGTCGGTCAGTTCATTATTTAAGGGTAACCTGTGCTGCGTATAATTTATGGGTGTACAAAAATCAAAGTTTATTACTATCTTTACAAAATAGATACAAAAAAATTGGAATGTGATCACATGTTCTGATGTTTTGAAGGGCATGTTTTACTAGCCTACGTAGGAAAACATCCATTCAAGCAACAGAACTAGGAAAGATCCATGTCTGATTAGTCGGTCAGTTCATTATTTAAGGGTAACCTGTGCTGCGTATAATTTATGGGTGTACAAAAATCAAAGTTCTTAATCAAAGTTTAAAAAACAAACTGAATAAAAGTTAGAAAATCTGAATTAAAATCTTTCCAACATAGTGTTCAACATATGATATATTACTATCTTTACAAGATAGATACAAAAAAATTGGAATGTGATCACATGTTCTGATGCTTTGAAGGGCATGTTTTACTAGCCTACGTAGGAAAACATCCATTCAAGCAACAGAACTAGGAAAGATCCATGTCTGATTAGTCGGTCAGTTCATTATTTAAGAGTAACCTGTGCTGCGTATAATTTATGGGTGTACAAAAATCAAAGTTTATTACTATCTTTACAAGATAGATACAAAAAAATTGGAATATGATCACATGTTCTGATGCTTTGAAGGGCATGTTTTACTAGCCTACGTAGGAAAACATCCATTCAAGCAACAGAACTAGGAAAGATCCATGTCTGATTAGTCGGTCAGTTCATTATTTAAGGGTAACCTGTGCTGCGTATAATTTATGGGTGTACAAAAATCAAAGTTCTTAATCAAAGTTTAAAAAACAAACTGAATAAAAGTTAGAAAATCTGAATTAAAATCTTTCCAACATAGTGTTCAACATATGATATATTACTATCTTTACAAGATAGATACAAAAAAATTGGAATCTGATCACATGTTCTGATGCTTTGAAGGGCATGTTTTACTAGCCTACGTAGGAAAACATCCGTTCAAGCAACAGAACTTGGGAAGATCCATGTCTGATTAGACGGTCAGTTCATTATTTAAGGGTAACCTGTGCTGCGTATATTTTATGGGTGTACAAACAACAAGGTTCTTAATCAAAGTTTAGAAAACAAACTGAGTGAAAGTTGAAAAAATCTGAATTAAAATCTTTCCAACATAGTGTTCAACATATGATATATTACTATCTTTACAAGATAGATACAAAAAAATTGGAATGTGGTTACATGTTCTGATGCTTTGAAGGGCATGTTTTACTAGCCTACGTAGGAAAACATCCGTTCAAGCAACAGAACTTGGAAAGATCCATGTCTGATTAGTCGGTCAGTTCATTATTTAAGGGTAACCTGTGCTGCGTATAATTTATGGGTGTACAAAAATCAAAGTTTATTACTATCTTTACAAGATAGATACAAAAAAATTGGAATGTGATCACATGTTCTGATGCTTTGAAGGGCATGTTTTACTAGCCTACGTAGGAAAACATCCATTCAAGCAACAGAACTTGGGAAGATCCATGTCTGATTAGACGGTCAGTTCATTATTTAAGGGTAACCTGTGCTGCGTATATTTTATGGGTGTACAAACAACAAGGTTCTTAATCAAAGTTTAGAAAACAAACTGAGTGAAAGTTGAAAAAATCTGAATTAAAATCTTTCCAACATAGTGTTCAACATATGATATATTACTATCTTTACAAGATAGATACAAAAAAATTGGAATGTGATCACATGTTCTGATGCTTTGAAGGGCATGTTTTACTAGCCTACGTAGGAAAACATCCGTTCAAGCAACAGAACTTGGGAAGATCCATGTCTGATTAGACGGTCAGTTCATTATTTAAGGGTAACCTGTGCTGCGTATAATTTATGGGTGTACAAAAATCAAAGTTTATTACTATCTTTACAAAATAGATACAAAAAAATTGGAATGTGATCACATGTTCTGATGTTTTGAAGGGCATGTTTTACTAGCCTACGTAGGAAAACATCCATTCAAGCAACAGAACTAGGAAAGATCCATGTCTGATTAGTCGGTCAGTTCATTATTTAAGGGTAACCGGTGCTGCGTATAATTTATGGGTGTACAAAAATCAAAGTTCTTAATCAAAGTTTAAAAAACAAACTGAATAAAAGTTAGAAAATCTGAATTAAAATCTTTCCAACATAGTGTTCAACATATGATATATTACTATCTTTACAAGATAGATACAAAAAAATTGGAATGTGATCACATGTTCTGATGCTTTGAAGGGCATGTTTTACTAGCCTACGTAGGAAAACATCCATTCAAGCAACAGAACTAGGAAAGATCCATGTCTGATTAGTCGGTCAGTTCATTATTTAAGGGTAACCTGTGCTGCGTATAATTTATGGGTGTACAAAAATCAAAGTTTATTACTATCTTTACAAGATAGATACAAAAAAATTGGAATGTGATCACATGTTCTGATGCTTTGAAGGGCATGTTTTACTAGCCTACGTAGGAAAACATCCATTCAAGCAACAGAACTAGGAAAGATCCATGTCTGATTAGTCGGTCAGTTCATTATTTAAGGGTAACCTGTGCTGCGTATAATTTATGGGTGTACAAAAATCAAAGTTCTTAATCAAAGTTTAAAAAACAAACTGAATAAAAGTTAGAAAATCTGAATTAAAATCTTTCCAACATAGTGTTCAACATATGATATATTACTATCTTTACAAGATAGATACAAAAAAATTGCAATGTGATCACATGTTCTGATGCTTTGAAGGGCATGTTTTAGTAGCCTACGTAGGAAAACATCCATTCAAGCAACAGAACTTGGGAAGATCCATGTCTGATTAGACGGTCAGTTCATTATTTAAGGGTAACCTGTGCTGCGTATATTTTATGGGTGTACAAACAACAAGGTTCTTAATCAAAGTTTAGAAAACAAACTGAGTGAAAGTTTAAAAAATCTGAATTAAAATCTTTCCAACATAGTGTTCAACATATGATATATTACTATCTTTACAAGATAGATACAAAAAAATTGGAATCTGATCACATGTTCTGATGCTTTGAAGGGCATGTTTTACTAGCCTACGTAGGAAAACATCCGTTCAAGCAACAGAACTTGGGAAGATCCATGTCTGATTAGACGGTCAGTTCATTATTTAAGGGTAACCTGTGCTGCGTATATTTTATGGGTGTACAAACAACAAGGTTCTTAATCAAAGTTTAGAAAACAAACTGAGTGAAAGTTGAAAAAATCTGAATTAAAATCTTTCCAACATAGTGTTCAACATATGATATATTACTATCTTTACAAGATAGATACAAAAAAATTGGAATGTGGTCACATGTTCTGATGCTTTGAAGGGCATGTTTTACTAGCCTACGTAGGAAAACATCCGTTCAAGCAACAGAACTTGGAAAGATCCATGTCTGATTAGTCGGTCAGTTCATTATTTAAGGGTAACCTGTGCTGCGTATAATTTATGGGTGTACAAAAATCAAAGTTTATTACTATCTTTACAAGATAGATACAAAAAAATTGGAATGTGATCACATGTTCTGATGCTTTGAAGGGCATGTTTTACTAGCCTACGTAGGAAAACATCCATTCAAGCAACAGAACTAGGAAAGATCCATGTCTGCTTAGTCGGTCAGTTCATTATTTAAGGGTAACCTGTGCTGCGTATAATTTATGGGTGTACAAAAATCAAAGTTCTTAATCAAAGTTTAAAAAACAAACTGAATAAAAGTTAGAAAATCTGAATTAAAATCTTTCCAACATAGTGTTCAACATATGATATATTACTATCTTTACAAGATAGATACAAAAAAATTGGAATGTGATCACATGTTCTGATGCTTTGAAGGGCATGTTTTACTAGCCTACGTAGGAAAACATCCATTCAAGCAACAGAACTAGGAAAGATCCATGTCTGATTAGTCGGTCAGTTCATTATTTAAGGGTAACCTGTGCTGCGTATAATTTATGGGTGTACAAAAATCAAAGTTTATTACTATCTTTACAAGATAGATACAAAAAAATTGGAATGTGATCACATGTTCTGATGCTTTGAAGGGCATGTTTTACTAGCCTACGTAGGAAAACATCCGTTCAAGCAACAGAACTTGGGAAGATCCATGTCTGATTAGACGGTCAGTTCATTATTTAAGGGTAACCTGTGCTGCGTATATTTTATGGGTGTACAAACAACAAGGTTCTTAATCAAAGTTTAGAAAACAAACTGAGTGAAAGTTGAAAAAATCTGAATTAAAATCTTTCCAACATAGTGTTCAACATATGATATATTACTATCTTTACAAGATAGATACAAAAAAATTGGAATCTGATCACATGTTCTGATGCTTTGAAGGGCATGTTTTACTAGCCTACGTAGGAAAACATCCGTTCAAGCAACAGAACTTGGGAAGATCCATGTCTGATTAGACGGTCAGTTCATTATTTAAGGGTAACCTGTGCTGCGTATATTTTATGGGTGTACAAAAATCAAAGTTTATTACTATCTTTACAAAATAGATACAAAAAAATTGGAATGTGATCACATGTTCTGATGTTTTGAAGGTCATGTTTTACTAGCCTACGTAGGAAAACATCCGTTCAAGCAACAGAACTTGGAAAGATCCATGTCTGATTAGTCGGTCAGTTCATTATTTAAGGGTAACCTGTGCTGCGTATAATTTATGGGTGTACAAAAATCAAAGTTTATTACTATCTTTACAAGATAGATACAAAAAAATTGGAATGTGATCACATGTTCTGATGCTTTGAAGGGCATGTTTTACTAGCCTACGTAGGAAAACATCCGTTCAAGCAACAGAACTTGGGAAGATCCATGTCTGATTAGTCGGTCAGTTCATTATTCAAGGGTAACCTGTGCTGCGTATAATTTATGGGTGTACAAAAATCAAAGTTCTTAATCAAAGTTTAAAAAACAAACTGAATAAAAGTTAGAAAATCTGAATTAAAATCTTTCCAACATAGTGTTCAACATATGATATATTACTATCTTTACAAGATAGATACAAAAAAATTGCAATGTGATCACATGTTCTGATGCTTTGAAGGGCATGTTTTAGTAGCCTACGTAGGAAAACATCCATTCAAGCAACAGAACTTGGGAAGATCCATGTCTGATTAGACGGTCAGTTCATTATTTAAGGGTAACCTGTGCTGCGTATATTTTATGGGTGTACAAACAACAAGGTTCTTAATCAAAGTTTAGAAAACAAACTGAGTGAAAGTTTAAAAAATCTGAATTAAAATCTTTCCAACATAGTGTTCAACATATGATATATTACTATCTTTACAAGATAGATACAAAAAAATTGGAATCTGATCACATGTTCTGATGCTTTGAAGGGCATGTTTTACTAGCCTACGTAGGAAAACATCCGTTCAAGCAACAGAACTTGGGAAGATCCATGTCTGATTAGACGGTCAGTTCATTATTTAAGGGTAACCTGTGCTGCGTATATTTTATGGGTGTACAAACAACAAGGTTCTTAATCAAAGTTTAGAAAACAAACTGAGTGAAAGTTGAAAAAATCTGAATTAAAATCTTTCCAACATAGTGTTCAACATATGATATATTACTATCTTTACAAGATAGATACAAAAAAATTGGAATGTGGTCACATGTTCTGATGCTTTGAAGGGCATGTTTTACTAGCCTACGTAGGAAAACATCCGTTCAAGCAACAGAACTTGGAAAGATCCATGTCTGATTAGTCGGTCAGTTCATTATTTAAGGGTAACCTGTGCTGCGTATAATTTATGGGTGTACAAAAATCAAAGTTTATTACTATCTTTACAAGATAGATACAAAAAAATTGGAATGTGATCACATGTTCTGATGCTTTGAAGGGCATGTTTTACTAGCCTACGTAGGAAAACATCCATTCAAGCAACAGAACTAGGAAAGATCCATGTCTGCTTAGTCGGTCAGTTCATTATTTAAGGGTAACCTGTGCTGCGTATAATTTATGGGTGTACAAAAATCAAAGTTCTTAATCAAAGTTTAAAAAACAAACTGAATAAAAGTTAGAAAATCTGAATTAAAATCTTTCCAACATAGTGTTCAACATATGATATATTACTATCTTTACAAGATAGATACAAAAAAATTGGAATGTGATCACATGTTCTGATGCTTTGAAGGGCATGTTTTACTAGCCTACGTAGGAAAACATCCATTCAAGCAACAGAACTAGGAAAGATCCATGTCTGATTAGTCGGTCAGTTCATTATTTAAGGGTAACCTGTGCTGCGTATAATTTATGGGTGTACAAAAATCAAAGTTTATTACTATCTTTACAAGATAGATACAAAAAAATTGGAATGTGATCACATGTTCTGATGCTTTGAAGGGCATGTTTTACTAGCCTACGTAGGAAAACATCCGTTCAAGCAACAGAACTTGGGAAGATCCATGTCTGATTAGACGGTCAGTTCATTATTTAAGGGTAACCTGTGCTGCGTATATTTTATGGGTGTACAAACAACAAGGTTCTTAATCAAAGTTTAGAAAACAAACTGAGTGAAAGTTGAAAAAATCTGAATTAAAATCTTTCCAACATAGTGTTCAACATATGATATATTACTATCTTTACAAGATAGATACAAAAAAATTGGAATCTGATCACATGTTCTGATGCTTTGAAGGGCATGTTTTACTAGCCTACGTAGGAAAACATCCGTTCAAGCAACAGAACTTGGGAAGATCCATGTCTGATTAGACGGTCAGTTCATTATTTAAGGGTAACCTGTGCTGCGTATATTTTATGGGTGTACAAAAATCAAAGTTTATTACTATCTTTACAAAATAGATACAAAAAAATTGGAATGTGATCACATGTTCTGATGTTTTGAAGGTCATGTTTTACTAGCCTACGTAGGAAAACATCCGTTCAAGCAACAGAACTTGGAAAGATCCATGTCTGATTAGTCGGTCAGTTCATTATTTAAGGGTAACCTGTGCTGCGTATAATTTATGGGTGTACAAAAATCAAAGTTTATTACTATCTTTACAAGATAGATACAAAAAAATTGGAATGTGATCACATGTTCTGATGCTTTGAAGGGCATGTTTTACTAGCCTACGTAGGAAAACATCCGTTCAAGCAACAGAACTTGGGAAGATCCATGTCTGATTAGTCGGTCAGTTCATTATTCAAGGGTAACCTGTGCTGCGTATAATTTATGGGTGTACAAAAATCAAAGTTCTTAATCAAAGTTTAAAAAACAAACTGAATAAAAGTTAGAAAATCTGAATTAAAATCTTTCCAACATAGTGTTCAACATATGATATATTACTATCTTTACAAGATAGATACAAAAAAATTGCAATGTGATCACATGTTCTGATGCTTTGAAGGGCATGTTTTAGTAGCCTACGTAGGAAAACATCCATTCAAGCAACAGAACTTGGGAAGATCCATGTCTGATTAGACGGTCAGTTCATTATTTAAGGGTAACCTGTGCTGCGTATATTTTATGGGTGTACAAACAACAAGGTTCTTAATCAAAGTTTAGAAAACAAACTGAGTGAAAGTTTAAAAAATCTGAATTAAAATCTTTCCAACATAGTGTTCAACATATGATATATTACTATCTTTACAAGATAGATACAAAAAAATTGGAATCTGATCACATGTTCTGATGCTTTGAAGGGCATGTTTTACTAGCCTACGTAGGAAAACATCCGTTCAAGCAACAGAACTTGGGAAGATCCATGTCTGATTAGACGGTCAGTTCATTATTTAAGGGTAACCTGTGCTGCGTATATTTTATGGGTGTACAAACAACAAGGTTCTTAATCAAAGTTTAGAAAACAAACTGAGTGAAAGTTGAAAAAATCTGAATTAAAATCTTTCCAACATAGTGTTCAACATATGATATATTACTATCTTTACAAGATAGATACAAAAAAATTGGAATGTGGTCACATGTTCTGATGCTTTGAAGGGCATGTTTTACTAGCCTACGTAGGAAAACATCCGTTCAAGCAACAGAACTTGGAAAGATCCATGTCTGATTAGTCGGTCAGTTCATTATTTAAGGGTAACCTGTGCTGCGTATAATTTATGGGTGTACAAAAATCAAAGTTTATTACTATCTTTACAAGATAGATACAAAAAAATTGGAATGTGATCACATGTTCTGATGCTTTGAAGGGCATGTTTTACTAGCCTACGTAGGAAAACATCCATTCAAGCAACAGAACTAGGAAAGATCCATGTCTGATTAGTCGGTCAGTTCATTATTTAAGGGTAACCTGTGCTGCGTATAATTTATGGGTGTACAAAAATCAAAGTTTATTACTATCTTTACAAGATAGATACAAAAAAATTGGAATGTGATCACATGTTCTGATGCTTTGAAGGGCATGTTTTACTAGCCTACGTAGGAAAACATCCGTTCAAGCAACAGAACTTGGGAAGATCCATGTCTGATTAGACGGTCAGTTCATTATTTAAGGGTAACCTGTGCTGCGTATATTTTATGGGTGTACAAACAACAAGGTTCTTAATCAAAGTTTAGAAAACAAACTGAGTGAAAGTTGAAAAAATCTGAATTAAAATCTTTCCAACATAGTGTTCAACATATGATATATTACTATCTTTACAAGATAGATACAAAAAAATTGGAATCTGATCACATGTTCTGATGCTTTGAAGGGCATGTTTTACTAGCCTACGTAGGAAAACATCCGTTCAAGCAACAGAACTTGGGAAGATCCATGTCTGATTAGACGGTCAGTTCATTATTTAAGGGTAACCTGTGCTGCGTATATTTTATGGGTGTACAAAAATCAAAGTTTATTACTATCTTTACAAAATAGATACAAAAAAATTGGAATGTGATCACATGTTCTGATGTTTTGAAGGGCATGTTTTACTAGCCTACGTAGGAAAACATCCGTTCAAGCAACAGAACTTGGAAAGATCCATGTCTGATTAGTCGGTCAGTTCATTATTTAAGGGTAACCTGTGCTGCGTATAATTTATGGGTGTACAAAAATCAAAGTTTATTACTATCTTTACAAGATAGATACAAAAAAATTGGAATGTGATCACATGTTCTGATGCTTTGAAGGGCATGTTTTACTAGCCTACGTAGGAAAACATCCGTTCAAGCAACAGAACTTGGGAAGATCCATGTCTGATTAGTCGGTCAGTTCATTAATTAAGGGTAACCTGTGCTGCGTATAATTTATGGGTGTACAAAAATCAAAGTTCTTAATCAAAGTTTAGAAAAACAAACTGAGTGAAAGTTGAAAAAATCTGAATTAAAATCTTTCCAACATAGTGTTCAACATATGATATATTACTATCTTTACAAGATAGATACAAAAAAATTGGAATGTGATCACATGTTCTGATGCTTTGAAGGGCATGTTTTACTAGCCTACGTAGGAAAACATCCGTTCAAGCAACAGAACTTGGGAAGATCCATGTCTGATTAGTCGGTCAGTTCATTAATTAAGGGTAACCTGTGCTGCGTATATTTTATGGGTGTACAAACAACAAGGTTCTTAATCAAAGTTTAGAAAAACAAACTGAGTGAAAGTTGAAAAAATCTGAATTAAAATCTTTCCAACATAGTGTTCAACATATGATATATTACTATCTTTACAAGATAGATACAAAAAAATTGGAATGTGGTCACATGTTCTGATGCTTTGAAGGGCATGTTTTACTAGCCTACGTAGGAAAACATCCGTTCAAGCAACAGAACTTGGAAAGATCCATGTCTGATTAGTCGGTCAGTTCATTAATTAAGGGTAACCTGTGCTGCGTATAATTTATGGGTGTACAAAAATCAAAGTTCTTAATCAAAGTTTAAAAAACAAACTGAATAAAAGTTCGAAAATCTGAATTAAAATCTTTCCAACATAGTGTTCAACATATGATATATTACTATCTTTACAAGATAGATACAAAAAAATTGGAATGTGATCACATGTTCTGATGCTTTGAAGGGCATGTTTTACTAGCCTACGTAGGAAAACATCCATTCAAGCAACAGAACTAGGAAAGATCCATGTCTGATTAGTCGGTCAGTTCATTATTTAAGGGTAACCTGTGCTGCGTATAATTTATGGGTGTACAAAAATCAAAGTTTATTACTATCCTTACAAGATAGATACAAAAAAATTGGAATGTGATCACATGTTCTGATGCTTTGAAGGGCATGTTTTACTAGCCTACGTAGGAAAACATCCATTCAAGCAACAGAACTAGGAAAGATCCATGTCTGATTAGTCGGTCAGTTCATTATTTAAGGGTAACCTGTGCTGCGTATAATTTATGGGTGTACAAAAATCAAAGTTCTTAATCAAAGTTTAAAAAACAAACTGAATAAAAGTTAGAAAATCTGAATTAAAATCTTTCCAACATAGTGTTCAACATATGATATATTACTATCTTTACAAGATAGATACAAAAAAATTGGAATGTGATCACATGTTCTGATGCTTTGAAGGGCATGTTTTACTAGCCTACGTAGGAAAACATCCGTTCAAGCAACAGAACTTGGAAAGATCCATGTCTGATTAGTCGGTCAGTTGATTAATTAAGGGTAACCTGTGCTGCGTATAATTTATGGGTGTACAAAAATCAAAGTTCTTAATCAAAGTTTAAAAAACAAACTGAATAAAAGTTCGTAAATCTGAATTAAAATCTTTCCAACATAGTGTTCAACATATGATATATTACTATCTTTACAAGATAGATACAAAAAAATTGGAATGTGATCACATGTTCTGATGCTTTGAAGGGCATGTTTTACTAGCCTACGTAGGAAAACATCCATTCAAGCAACAGAACTAGGAAAGATCCATGTCTGATTAGTCGGTCAGTTCATTATTTAAGGGTAACCTGTGCTGCGTATAATTTATGGGTGTACAAACAACAAGGTTCTTAATCAAAGTTTAGAAAACAAACTGAGTGAAAGTTGAAAAAATCTGAATTAAAATCTTTCCAACATTGTGTTCAACATATGATATATTACTATCTTTACAAGATAGATACAAAAAAATTGGAATGTGGTCACATGTTCTGATGCTTTGAAGGGCAAGTTTTACTAGCCTACGTAGGAAAACATCCGTTCAAGCAACAGAACTTGGAAAGATCCATGTCTGATTAGTCGGTCAGTTCATTATTTAAGGGTAACCTGTGCTGCGTATAATTTATGGGTGTACAAAAATCAAAGTTTATTACTATATTTAAAAGATAGATACAAAAAAATTGGAATGTGATCACATGTTCTGATGCTTTGAAGGGCATGTTTTACTAGCCTACGTAGGAAAACATCCATTCAAGCAACAGAACTTGGGAAGATCCATGTCTGATTAGTCGGTCAGTTCATTATTTAAGGGTAACCTGTGCTGCGTATATTTTATGGGTGTACAAACAACAAGGTTCTTAATCAAAGTTTAGAAAACAAACTGAGTGAAAGTTGAAAAAATCTGAATTAAAATCTTTCCAACATAGTGTTCAACATATGATTTATTACTATCTTTACAAGATAGATACAAAAAAATTGGAATGTGGTCACATGTTCTGATGCTTTGAAGGGCATGTTTTACTAGCCTACGTAGGAAAACATCCGTTCAAGCAACAGAACTTGGAAAGATCCATGTCTGATTAGTCGGTCAGTTCATTAATTAAGGGTAACCTGTGCTGCGTATAATTTATGGGTGTACAAAAATCAAAGTTCTTAATCAAAGTTTAAAAAACAAACTGAATAAAAGTTAGAAAATCTGAATTAAAATCTTTCCAACATAGTGTTCAACATATGATATATTACTATCTTTACAAGATAGATACAAAAAAATTGGAATGTGATCACATGTTCTGATGCTTTGAAGGGCATGTTTTACTAGCCTACGTAGGAAAACATCCATTCAAGCAACAGAACTTGGGAAGATCCATGTCTGATTAGTCGGTCAGTTCATTATTTAAGGGTAACCTGTGCTGCGTATAATTTATGGGTGTACAAAACTCAAGGTTCTTAATCAAAGTTTAGAAAACAAACTGAGTGAAAGTTGAAAAAATCTGAATTAAAATCTTTCCAACATAGTGTTCAACATATGATTTATTACTATCTTTACAAGATAGATACAAAAAAATTGGAATGTGGTCACATGTTCTGATGCTTTGAAGGGCATGTTTTACTAGCCTACGTAGGAAAACATCCGTTCAAGCAACAGAACTTGGAAAGATCCATGTCTGATTAGTCGGTCAGTTCATTAATTAAGGGTAACCTGTGCTGCGTATAATTTATGGGTGTACAAAAATCAAAGTTCTTAATCAAAGTTTAAAAAACAAACTGAATAAAAGTTAGAAAATCTGAATTAAAATCTTTCCAACATAGTGTTCAACATATGATATATTACTATCTTTACAAGATAGATACAAAAAAATTGGAATGTGATCACATGTTCTGATGCTTTGAAGGGCATGTTTTACTAGCCTACGTAGGAAAACATCCATTCAAGCAACAGAACTTGGGAAGATCCATGTCTGATTAGTCGGTCAGTTAATTATTTAAGGGTAACCTGTGCTGCGTATAATTTATGGGTGTACAAAACTCAAGGTTCTTAATCAAAGTTTAGAAAACAAACTGAGTGAAAGTTGAAAAAATCTGAATTAAAATCTTTCCAACATAGTGTTCAACATATGATATATTACTATCTTTACAAGATAGATACAAAAAAAATTGGAATGTGGTCACATGTTCTGATGCTTTGAAGGGCATGTTTTACTAGCCTACGTAGGAAAACATCCGTTCAAGCAACAGAACTTGGAAAGATCCATGTCTGATTAGTCGGTCAGTTCATTAATTAAGGGTAACCTGTGCTGCGTATAATTTATGGGTGTACAAAAATCAAAGTTTATTACTATCTTTAAAAGATAGATACAAAAAAATTGGAATGTGATCACATGTTCTGATGCTTTGAAGGGCATGTTTTACTAGCCTACGTAGGAAAACATCCATTCAAGCAACAGAACTTGGGAAGATCCATGTCTGATTAGTCGGTCAGTTCATTATTTAAGGGTAACCTGTGCTGCGTATATTTTATGGGTCTACAAACAACAAGGTTCTTAATCAAAGTTTAGAAAACAAACTGAGTGAAAGTTGAAAAAATCTGAATTAAAATCTTTCCAACATAGTGTTCAACATATGATATATTACTATCTTTACAAGATAGATACAAAAAAATTGGAATGTGGTCACATGTTCTGATGCTTTGAAGGGCATGTTTTACTAGCCTACGTAGGAAAACATCCGTTCAAGCAACAGAACTTGGAAAGATCCATGTCTTATTAGTCGGTCAGTTCATTATTTAAGGGTAACCTGTGCTGCGTATAATTTATGGGTGTACAAAAATCAAAGTTCTTAATCAAAGTTTAAAAAACAAACTGAATAAAAGTTCGAAAATCTGAATTAAAATCTTTCCAACATAGTGTTCAACATATGATATATTACTATCTTTACAAGATAGATACAAAAAAATTGGAATGTGGTCACATGTTCTGATGCTTTGAAGGGCATGTTTCACTAGCCTACGTAGGAAAACATCCGTTCAAGCAACAGAACTTGGAAAGATCCATGTCTGATTAGTCGGTCAGTTCATTATTTAAGGGTAACCTGTGCTGCGTATAATTTATGGGTGTACAAAAATCAAAGTTTATTACTATCTTTAAAAGATAGATACAAAAAAATTGGAATGTGATCACATGTTCTGATGCTTTGAAGGGCATGTTTTACTAGCCTTCGTAGGAAAACATCCATTCAAGCAACAGAACTTGGGAAGATCCATGTCTGATTAGTCGGTCAGTTCATTATTTAAGGGTAACCTGTGCTGCGTATATTTTATGGGTGTACAAACAACAAGGTTCTTAATCAAAGTTTAGAAAACAAACTGAGTGAAAGTTGAAAAAATCTGAATTAAAATCTTTCCAACATAGTGTTCAACATATGATATATTACTATCTTTACAAGATAGATACAAAAAAATTGGAATGTGGTCACATGTTCTGATGCTTTGAAGGGCATGTTTTACTAGCCTACGTAGGAAAACATCCGTTCAAGCAACAGAACTTGGGAAGATCCATGTCTGATTAGTCGGTCAGTTCATTATATAAGGGTAACCTGTGCTGCGTATATTTTATGGGTGTACAAACAACAAGGTTCTTATTCAAAGTTTAGAAAACAAACTGAGTGAAAGTTGAAAAAATCTGAATTAAAATCTTTCCAACATAGTGTTCAACATATGATATATTACTATCTTTACAAGATAGATACAAAAAAATTGGAATGTGGTCACATGTTCTGATGCTTTGAAGGGCATGTTTTACTAGCCTACGTAGGAAAACATCCGTTCAAGCAACAGAACTTGGAAAGATCCATGTCTGATTAGTCGGTCAGTTCATTATTTAAGGGTAACCTGTGCTGCGTATAATTTATGGGTGTACAAACAACAAGGTTCTTAATCAAAGTTTAGAAAACAAACTGAGTGAAAGTTGAAAAAATCTGAATTAAAATCTTTCCAACATAGTGTTCAACATATGATATATTACTATCTTTACAAGATAGATACAAAAAAATTGGAATGTGGTCACATGTTCTGATGCTTTGAAGGGCATGTTTTACTAGCCTACGTAGGAAAACATCCGTTCAAGCAACAGAACTTGGAAAGATCCATGTCTGATTAGTCGGTCAGTTCATTAATTAAGGGTAACCTGTGCTGCGTATATTTTATGGGTGTACAAAAATCAAAGTTTATTACTATCTTTAAAAGATAGATACAAAAAAATTGGAATGTGATCACATGTTCTGATGCTTTGAAGGGCATGTTTTACTAGCCTTCGTA
Organism: Auanema rhodensis; assembly: GCA_964057225.1. Taxonomy (NCBI): domain Eukaryota; kingdom Metazoa; phylum Nematoda; class Chromadorea; order Rhabditida; family Rhabditidae; genus Auanema; species Auanema rhodense. The sequence goes on from OZ059895.1 coordinate 3,455,710, forward strand.
GGAAAACATCCATTCAAGCAACAGAACTTGGGAAGATCCATGTCTGATTAGTCGGTCAGTTCATTATTTAAGGGTAACCTGTGCTGCGTATATTTTATGGGTGTACAAACAACAAGGTTCTTAATCAAAGTTTAGAAAACAAACTGAGTGAAAGTTGAAAAAATCTGAATTAAAATCTTTCCAACATAGTGTTCAACATATGATATATTACTATCTTTACAAGATAGATACAAAAAAATTGGAATGTGGTCACATGTTCTGATGCTTTGAAGGGCATGTTTTACTAGCCTACGTAGGAAAACATCCGTTCAAGCAACAGAACTTGGAAAGATCCATGTCTGATTAGTCGGTCAGTTCATTAATTAAGGGTAACCTGTGCTGCGTATAATTTATGGGTGCACAAAAATCAAAGTTCTTAATCAAAGTTTAAAAAACAAACTGAATAAAAGTTCGAAAATCTGAATTAAAATCTTTCCAACATAGTGTTCAACATATGATATATTACTATCTTTACAAGATAGATACAAAAAAATTGGAATGTGATCACATGTTCTGATGCTTTGAAGGGCATGTTTTACTAGCCTACGTAGGAAAACATCCATTCAAGCAACAGAACTAGGAAAGATCCATGTCTGATTAGTCGGTCAGTTCATTATTTAAGGGTAACCTGTGCTGCGTATAATTTATGGGTGTACAAAAATCAAAGTTTATTACTATCTTTACAAGATAGATACAAAAAAATTGGAATGTGATCACATGTTCTGATGCTTTGAAGGGCATGTTTTACTAGCCTACGTAGGAAAACATCCATTCAAGCAACAGAACTAGGAAAGATCCATGTCTGATTAGTCGGTCAGTTCATTATTTAAGGGTAACCTGTGCTCCGTATAATTTATGGGTGTACAAAAATCAAAGTTCTTAATCAAAGTTTAAAAAACAAACTGAATAAAAGTTAGAAAATCTGAATTAAAATCTTTCCAACATAGTGTTCAACATATGATATATTACTATCTTTACAAGATAGATACAAAAAAATTGGAATGTGATCACATGTTCTGATGCTTTGAAGGGCATGTTTTACTAGCCTACGTAGGAAAACATCCGTTCAAGCAACAGAACTTGGAAAGATCCATGTCTGATTAGTCGGTCAGTTCATTAATTAAGGGTAACCTGTGCTGCGTATAATTTATGGGTGTACAAAAATCAAAGTTCTTAATCAAAGTTTAAAAAACAAACTGAATAAAAGTTCGTAAATCTGAATTAAAATCTTTCCAACATAGTGTTCAACATATGATATATTACTATCTTTACAAGATAGATACAAAAAAATTGGAATGTGATCACATGTTCTGATGCTTTGAAGGGCATGTTTTACTAGCCTACGTAGGAAAACATCCATTCAAGCAACAGAACTAGGAAAGATCCATGTCTGATTAGTCGGTCAGTTCATTATTTAAGGGTAACCTGTGCTGCGTATAATTTATGGGTGTACAAAAGTCAAAGTTTATTACTATCTTTACAAGATAGATTTCAAAAAAATTGGAATGTGATCACATGTTCTGATGCTTTGAAGGGCATGTTTTACTAGCCTACGTAGGAAAACATCCATTCAAGCAACAGAACTAGGAAAGATCCATGTCTGATTAGTCGGTCAGTTCATTATTTAAGGGTAACCTGTGCTGCGTATAATTTATGGGTGTACAAAAATCAAAGTTTATTACTATCTTTACAAGATAGATACAAAAAAATTGGAATGTGGTCACATGTTCTGATGCTTTGAAGGGCATGTTTTACTAGCCTACGTAGGAAAACATCCGTTCAAGCAACAGAACTTGGAAAGATCCATGTCTGATTAGTCGGTCAGTTCATTAATTAAGGGTAACCTGTGCTGCGTATAATTTATGGGTGTACAAAAATCAAAGTTCTTAATCAAAGTTTAAAAAACAAACTGAATAAAAGTTCGTAAATCTGAATTAAAATCTTTCCAACATAGTGTTCAACATATGATATATTACTATCTTTACAAGATAGATACAAAAAAATTGGAATGTGATCACATGTTCTGATGCTTTGAAGGGCATGTTTTACTAGCCTACGTAGGAAAACATCCATTCAAGCAACAGAACTAGGAAAGATCCATGTCTGATTAGTCGGTCAGTTCATTATTTAAGGGTAACCTGTGCTGCGTATAATTTATGGGTGTACAAAAATCAAAGTTTATTACTATCTTTACAAGATAGATACAAAAAAATTGGAATGTGATCACATGTTCTGATGCTTTGAAGGGCATGTTTTACTAGCCTACGTAGGAAAACATCCATTCAAGCAACAGAACTAGGAAAGATCCATGTCTGATTAGTCGGTCAGTTCATTATTTAAGGGTAACCTGTGCTCCGTATAATTTATGGGTGTACAAAAATCAAAGTTCTTAATCAAAGTTTAAAAAACAAACTGAATAAAAGTTAGAAAATCTGAATTAAAATCTTTCCAACATAGTGTTCAACATATGATATATTACTATCTTTACAAGATAGATACAAAAAAATTGGAATGTGATCACATGTTCTGATGCTTTGAAGGGCATGTTTTACTAGCCTACGTAGGAAAACATCCGTTCAAGCAACAGAACTTGGAAAGATCCATGTCTGATTAGTCGGTCAGTTCATTAATTAAGGGTAACCTGTGCTGCGTATAATTTATGGGTGTACAAAAATCAAAGTTCTTAATCAAAGTTTAAAAAACAAACTGAATAAAAGTTCGTAAATCTGAATTAAAATCTTTCCAACATAGTGTTCAACATATGATATATTACTATCTTTACAAGATAGATACAAAAAAATTGGAATGTGATCACATGTTCTGATGCTTTGAAGGGCATGTTTTACTAGCCTACGTAGGAAAACATCCATTCAAGCAACAGAACTAGGAAAGATCCATGTCTGATTAGTCGGTCAGTTCATTATTTAAGGGTAACCTGTGCTGCGTATAATTTATGGGTGTACAAAAGTCAAAGTTTATTACTATCTTTACAAGATAGATTTCAAAAAAATTGGAATGTGATCACATGTTCTGATGCTTTGAAGGGCATGTTTTACTAGCCTACGTAGGAAAACATCCATTCAAGCAACAGAACTAGGAAAGATCCATGTCTGATTAGTCGGTCAGTTCATTATTTAAGGGTAACCTGTGCTGCGTATAATTTATGGGTGTACAAAAATCAAAGTTTATTACTATCTTTACAAGATAGATACAAAAAAATTGGAATGTGATCACATGTTCTGATGCTTTGAAGGGCATGTTTTACTAGCCTACGTAGGAAAACATCCGTTCAAGCAACAGAACTTGAAAGATCCATGTCTGATTAGTCGGTCAGTTCATTAATTAAGGGTAACCTGTGCTGCGTATAATTTATGGGTGTACAAAAATCAAAGTTCTTAATCAAAGTTTAAAAAACAAACTGAATAAAAGTTCGTAAATCTGAATTAAAATCTTTCCAACATAGTGTTCAACATATGATATATTACTATCTTTACAAGATAGATACAAAAAAATTGGAATGTGATCACATGTTCTGATGCTTTGAAGGGCATGTTTTACTAGCCTACGTAGGAAAACATCCATTCAAGCAACAGAACTAGGAAAGATCCATGTCTGATTAGTCGGTCAGTTCATTATTTAAGGGTAACCTGTGCTGCGTATAATTTATGGGTGTACAAAAATCAAAGTTTATTACTATCTTTACAAGATAGATTTCAAAAAAATTGGAATGTGATCACATGTTCTGATGCTTTGAAGGGCATGTTTTACTAGCCTACGTAGGAAAACATCCATTCAAGCAACAGAACTAGGAAAGATCCATGTCTGATTAGTCGGTCAGTTCATTATTTAAGGGTAACCTGTGCTGCGTATAATTTATGGGTGTACAAAAATCAAAGTTTATTACTATCTTTACAAGATAGATTTCAAAAAAATTGGAATGTGATCACATGTTCTGATGCTTTGAAGGGCATGTTTTACTAGCCTACGTAGGAAAACATCTATTCAAGCAACAGAACTAGGAAAGATCCATGTCTGATTAGTCGGTCAGTTCATTATTTAAGGGTAACCTGTGCTGCGTATAATTTATGGGTGTACAAAAATCAAAGTTCTTAATCAAAGTTTAAAAAACAAACTGAATAAAAGTTAGAAAATCTGAATTAAAATCTTTCCAACATAGTGTTCAACATATGATATATTACTATCTTTACAAGATAGATACAAAAAAATTGGAATGTGATCACATGTTCTGATGCTTTGAAGGGCATGTTTTACTAGCCTACGTAGGAAAACATCCATTCAAGCAACAGAACTTGGGAAGATCCATGTCTGATTAGACGGTCAGTTCATTATTTAAGGGTAACCTGTGCTGCGTATATTTTATGGGTGTACAAACAACAAGGTTCTTAATCAAAGTTTAGAAAACAAACTGAGTGAAAGTTGAAAAAATCTGAATTAAAATCTTTCCAACATAGTGTTCAACATATGATATATTACTATCTTTACAAGATAGATACAAAAAAATTGAAATGTGATCACATGGTCTGATGCTTTGAAGGGCATGTTTTACTAGCCTACGTAGGAAAACATCCGTTCAAGCAACAGAACTTGGAAAGATCCATGTCTGATTAGTCGGTCAGTTCATTAATTAAGGGTAACCTGTGCTGCGTATAATTTATGGGTGTACAAAAATCAAAGTTCTTAATCAAAGTTTAAAAAACAAACTGAATAAAAGTTCGTAAATCTGAATTAAAATCTTTCCAACATAGTGTTCAACATATGATATATTACTATCTTTACAAGATAGATACAAAAAAATTGGAATGTGATCACATGTTCTGATGCTTTGAAGGGCATGTTTTACTAGCCTACGTAGGAAAACATCCATTCAAGCAACAGAACTAGGAAAGATCCATGTCTGATTAGTCGGTCAGTTCATTATTTAAGGGTAACCTGTGCTGCGTATAATTTATGGGTGTACAAAAATCAAAGTTTATTACTATCTTTACAAGATAGATACAAAAAAATTGGAATGTGATCACATGTTCTGATGCTTTGAAGGGCATGTTTTACTAGCCTACGTAGGAAAACATCCATTCAAGCAACAGAACTAGGAAAGATCCATGTCTGATTAGTCGGTCAGTTCATTATTTAAGGGTAACCTGTGCTCCGTATAATTTATGGGTGTACAAAAATCAAAGTTCTTAATCAAAGTTTAAAAAACAAACTGAATAAAAGTTAGAAAATCTGAATTAAAATCTTTCCAACATAGTGTTCAACATATGATATATTACTATCTTTACAAGATAGATACAAAAAAATTGGAATGTGATCACATGTTCTGATGCTTTGAAGGGCATGTTTTACTAGCCTACGTAGGAAAACATCCGTTCAAGCAACAGAACTTGGAAAGATCCATGTCTGATTAGTCGGTCAGTTCATTAATTAAGGGTAACCTGTGCTGCGTATAATTTATGGGTGTACAAAAATCAAAGTTCTTAATCAAAGTTTAAAAAACAAACTGAATAAAAGTTCGTAAATCTGAATTAAAATCTTTCCAACATAGTGTTCAACATATGATATATTACTATCTTTACAAGATAGATACAAAAAAATTGGAATGTGATCACATGTTCTGATGCTTTGAAGGGCATGTTTTACTAGCCTACGTAGGAAAACATCCATTCAAGCAACAGAACTAGGAAAGATCCATGTCTGATTAGTCGGTCAGTTCATTATTTAAGGGTAACCTGTGCTGCGTATAATTTATGGGTGTACAAAAGTCAAAGTTTATTACTATCTTTACAAGATAGATTTCAAAAAAATTGGAATGTGATCACATGTTCTGATGCTTTGAAGGGCATGTTTTACTAGCCTACGTAGGAAAACATCCATTCAAGCAACAGAACTAGGAAAGATCCATGTCTGATTAGTCGGTCAGTTCATTATTTAAGGGTAACCTGTGCTGCGTATAATTTATGGGTGTACAAAAATCAAAGTTTATTACTATCTTTACAAGATAGATACAAAAAAATTGGAATGTGATCACATGTTCTGATGCTTTGAAGGGCATGTTTTACTAGCCTACGTAGGAAAACATCCGTTCAAGCAACAGAACTTGAAAGATCCATGTCTGATTAGTCGGTCAGTTCATTAATTAAGGGTAACCTGTGCTGCGTATAATTTATGGGTGTACAAAAATCAAAGTTCTTAATCAAAGTTTAAAAAACAAACTGAATAAAAGTTCGTAAATCTGAATTAAAATCTTTCCAACATAGTGTTCAACATATGATATATTACTATCTTTACAAGATAGATACAAAAAAATTGGAATGTGATCACATGTTCTGATGCTTTGAAGGGCATGTTTTACTAGCCTACGTAGGAAAACATCCATTCAAGCAACAGAACTAGGAAAGATCCATGTCTGATTAGTCGGTCAGTTCATTATTTAAGGGTAACCTGTGCTGCGTATAATTTATGGGTGTACAAAAATCAAAGTTTATTACTATCTTTACAAGATAGATTTCAAAAAAATTGGAATGTGATCACATGTTCTGATGCTTTGAAGGGCATGTTTTACTAGCCTACGTAGGAAAACATCCATTCAAGCAACAGAACTAGGAAAGATCCATGTCTGATTAGTCGGTCAGTTCATTATTTAAGGGTAACCTGTGCTGCGTATAATTTATGGGTGTACAAAAATCAAAGTTTATTACTATCTTTACAAGATAGATTTCAAAAAAATTGGAATGTGATCACATGTTCTGATGCTTTGAAGGGCATGTTTTACTAGCCTACGTAGGAAAACATCTATTCAAGCAACAGAACTAGGAAAGATCCATGTCTGATTAGTCGGTCAGTTCATTATTTAAGGGTAACCTGTGCTGCGTATAATTTATGGGTGTACAAAAATCAAAGTTCTTAATCAAAGTTTAAAAAACAAACTGAATAAAAGTTAGAAAATCTGAATTAAAATCTTTCCAACATAGTGTTCAACATATGATATATTACTATCTTTACAAGATAGATACAAAAAAATTGGAATGTGATCACATGTTCTGATGCTTTGAAGGGCATGTTTTACTAGCCTACGTAGGAAAACATCCATTCAAGCAACAGAACTTGGGAAGATCCATGTCTGATTAGACGGTCAGTTCATTATTTAAGGGTAACCTGTGCTGCGTATATTTTATGGGTGTACAAACAACAAGGTTCTTAATCAAAGTTTAGAAAACAAACTGAGTGAAAGTTGAAAAAATCTGAATTAAAATCTTTCCAACATAGTGTTCAACATATGATATATTACTATCTTTACAAGATAGATACAAAAAAATTGAAATGTGATCACATGGTCTGATGCTTTGAAGGGCATGTTTTACTAGCCTACGTAGGAAAACATCCGTTCAAGCAACAGAACTTGGAAAGATCCATGTCTGATTAGTCGGTCAGTTCATTAATTAAGGGTAACCTGTGCTGCGTATAATTTATGGGTGTACAAAAATCAAAGTTCTTAATCAAAGTTTAAAAAACAAACTGAATAAAAGTTCGAAAATCTGAATTAAAATCTTTCCAACATAGTGTTCAACATATGATATATTACTATCTTTACAAGATAGATACAAAAAAATTGGAATGTGATCACATGTTCTGATGCTTTGAAGGGCATGTTTTACTAGCCTACGTAGGAAAACATCCATTCAAGCAACAGAACTAGGAAAGATCCATGTCTGATTAGTCGGTCAGTTCATTATTTAAGGGTAACCTGTGCTCCGTATAATTTATGGGTGTACAAAAATCAAAGTTTATTACTATCTTTACAAGATAGATACAAAAAAATTGGAATGTGATCACATGTTCTGATGCTTTGAAGGGCATGTTTTACTAGCCTACGTAGGAAAACATCCATTCAAGCAACAGAACTAGGAAAGATCCATGTCTGATTAGTCGGTCAGTTCATTATTTAAGGGTAACCTGTGCTCCGTATAATTTATGGGTGTACAAAAATCAAAGTTCTTAATCAAAGTTTAAAAAACAAACTGAATAAAAGTTAGAAAATCTGAATTAAAATCTTTCCAACATAGTGTTCAACATATGATATATTACTATCTTTACAAGATAGATACAAAAAAATTGGAATGTGATCACATGTTCTGATGCTTTGAAGGGCATGTTTTACTAGCCTACGTAGGAAAACATCCGTTCAAGCAACAGAACTTGGAAAGATCCATGTCTGATTAGTCGGTCAGTTCATTAATTAAGGGTAACCTGTGCTGCGTATAATTTATGGGTGTACAAAAATCAAAGTTCTTAATCAAAGTTTAAAAAACAAACTGAATAAAAGTTCGTAAATCTGAATTAAAATCTTTCCAACATAGTGTTCAACATATGATATATTACTATCTTTACAAGATAGATACAAAAAAATTGGAATGTGATCACATGTTCTGATGCTTTGAAGGGCATGTTTTACTAGCCTACGTAGGAAAACATCCATTCAAGCAACAGAACTAGGAAAGATCCATGTCTGATTAGTCGGTCAGTTCATTAATTAAGGGTAACCTGTGCTGCGTATAATTTATGGGTGTACAAAAATCAAAGTTCTTAATCAAAGTTTAAAAAACAAACTGAATAAAAGTTCGTAAATCTGAATTAAAATCTTTCCAACATAGTGTTCAACATATGATATATTACTATCTTTACAAGATAGATACAAAAAAATTGGAATGTGATCACATGTTCTGATGCTTTGAAGGGCATGTTTTACTAGCCTACGTAGGAAAACATCCATTCAAGCAACAGAACTAGGAAAGATCCATGTCTGATTAGTCGGTCAGTTCATTATTTAAGGGTAACCTGTGCTGCGTATAATTTATGGGTGTACAAAAATCAAAGTTTATTACTATCTTTACAAGATAGATACAAAAAAAATTGGAATGTGGTCACATGTTCTGATGCTTTGAAGGGCATGTTTTACTAGCCTACGTAGGAAAACATCCGTTCAAGCAACAGAACTTGAAAGATCCATGTCTGATTAGTCGGTCAGTTCATTATTTAAGGGTAACCTGTGCTGCGTATAATTTATGGGTGTACAAAAATCAAAGTTCTTAATCAAAGTTTAAAAAACAAACTGAATAAAAGTTAGAAAATCTGAATTAAAATCTTTCCAACATAGTGTTCAACATATGATATATTACTATCTTTACAAGATAGATACAAAAAAATTGGAATGTGATCACATGTTCTGATGCTTTGAAGGGCATGTTTTACTAGCCTACGTAGGAAAACATCCATTCAAGCAACAGAACTAGGAAAGATCCATGTCTGATTAGTCGGTCAGTTCATTATTTAAGGGTAACCTGTGCTGCGTATAATTTATGGGTGTACAAAAATCAAAGTTCTTAATCAAAGTTTAAAAAACAAACTGAATAAAAGTTAGAAAATCTGAATTAAAATCTTTCCAACATAGTGTTCAACATATGATATATTACTATCTTTACAAGATAGATACAAAAAAATTGGAATGTGATCACATGTTCTGATGCTTTGAAGGGCATGTTTTACTAGCCTACGTAGGAAAACATCCATTCAAGCAACAGAACTTGGGAAGATCCATGTCTGATTAGACGGTCAGTTCATTATTTAAGGGTAACCTGTGCTGCGTATATTTTATGGGTGTACAAACAACAAGGTTCTTAATCAAAGTTTAGAAAACAAACTGAGTGAAAGTTGAAAAAATCTGAATTAAAATCTTTCCAACATAGTGTTCAACATATGATATATTACTATCTTTACAAGATAGATACAAAAAAATTGAAATGTGATCACATGTTCTGATGCTTTGAAGGGCATGTTTTACTAGCCTACGTAGGAAAACATCCGTTCAAGCAACAGAACTTGGAAAGATCCATGTCTGATTAGTCGGTCAGTTCATTAATTAAGGGTAACCTGTGCTGCGTATAATTTATGGGTGTACAAAAATCAAAGTTCTTAATCAAAGTTTAAAAAACAAACTGAATAAAAGTTCGTAAATCTGAATTAAAATCTTTCCAACATAGTGTTCAACATATGATATATTACTATCTTTACAAGATAGATACAAAAAAATTGGAATGTGATCACATGTTCTGATGCTTTGAAGGGCATGTTTTACTAGCCTACGTAGGAAAACATCCATTCAAGCAACAGAACTAGGAAAGATCCATGTCTGATTAGTCGGTCAGTTCATTATTTAAGGGTAACCTGTGCTGCGTATAATTTATGGGTGTACAAAAGTCAAAGTTTATTACTATCTTTACAAGATAGATTTCAAAAAAATTGGAATGTGATCACATGTTCTGATGCTTTGAAGGGCATGTTTTACTAGCCTACGTAGGAAAACATCCATTCAAGCAACAGAACTAGGAAAGATCCATGTCTGATTAGTCGGTCAGTTCATTATTTAAGGGTAACCTGTGCTGCGTATAATTTATGGGTGTACAAAAATCAAAGTTCTTAATCAAAGTTTAAAAAACAAACTGAATAAAAGTTAGAAAATCTGAATTAAAATCTTTCCAACATAGTGTTCAACATATGATATATTACTATCTTTACAAGATAGATACAAAAAAATTGGAATGTGATCACATGTTCTGATGCTTTGAAGGGCATGTTTTACTAGCCTACGTAGGAAAACATCCATTCAAGCAACAGAACTAGGAAAGATCCATGTCTGATTAGTCGGTCAGTTCATTATTTAAGGGTAACCTGTGCTGCGTATAATTTATGGGTGTACAAAAATCAAAGTTCTTAATCAAAGTTTAAAAAACAAACTGAATAAAAGTTAGAAAATCTGAATTAAAATCTTTCCAACATAGTGTTCAACATATGATATATTACTATCTTTACAAGATAGATACAAAAAAATTGGAATGTGATCACATGTTCTGATGCTTTGAAGGGCATGTTTTACTAGCCTACGTAGGAAAACATCCATTCAAGCAACAGAACTTGGGAAGATCCATGTCTGATTAGACGGTCAGTTCATTATTTAAGGGTAACCTGTGCTGCGTATATTTTATGGGTGTACAAACAACAAGGTTCTTAATCAAAGTTTAGAAAACAAACTGAGTGAAAGTTGAAAAAATCTGAATTAAAATCTTTCCAACATAGTGTTCAACATATGATATATTACTATCTTTACAAGATAGATACAAAAAAATTGAAATGTGATCACATGTTCTGATGCTTTGAAGGGCATGTTTTACTAGCCTACGTAGGAAAACATCCGTTCAAGCAACAGAACTTGGAAAGATCCATGTCTGATTAGTCGGTCAGTTCATTAATTAAGGGTAACCTGTGCTGCGTATAATTTATGGGTGTACAAAAATCAAAGTTCTTAATCAAAGTTTAAAAAACAAACTGAATAAAAGTTCGTAAATCTGAATTAAAATCTTTCCAACATAGTGTTCAACATATGATATATTACTATCTTTACAAGATAGATACAAAAAAATTGGAATGTGATCACATGTTCTGATGCTTTGAAGGGCATGTTTTACTAGCCTACGTAGGAAAACATCCATTCAAGCAACAGAACTAGGAAAGATCCATGTCTGATTAGTCGGTCAGTTCATTATTTAAGGGTAACCTGTGCTGCGTATAATTTATGGGTGTACAAAAGTCAAAGTTTATTACTATCTTTACAAGATAGATTTCAAAAAAATTGGAATGTGATCACATGTTCTGATGCTTTGAAGGGCATGTTTTACTAGCCTACGTAGGAAAACATCCATTCAAGCAACAGAACTAGGAAAGATCCATGTCTGATTAGTCGGTCAGTTCATTATTTAAGGGTAACCTGTGCTGCGTATAATTTATGGGTGTACAAAAATCAAAGTTTATTACTATCTTTACAAGATAGATACAAAAAAATTGGAATGTGATCACATGTTCTGATGCTTTGAAGGGCATGTTTTACTAGCCTACGTAGGAAAACATCCGTTCAAGCAACAGAACTTGAAAGATCCATGTCTGATTAGTCGGTCAGTTCATTATTTAAGGGTAACCTGTGCTGCGTATAATTTATGGGTGTACAAAAATCAAAGTTCTTAATCAAAGTTTAAAAAACAAACTGAATAAAAGTTCGTAAATCTGAATTAAAATCTTTCCAACATAGTGTTCAACATATGATATATTACTATCTTTACAAGATAGATACAAAAAAATTGGAATGTGATCACATGTTCTGATGCTTTGAAGGGCATGTTTTACTAGCCTACGTAGGAAAACATCCATTCAAGCAACAGAACTAGGAAAGATCCATGTCTGATTAGTCGGTCAGTTCATTATTTAAGGGTAACCTGTGCTGCGTATAATTTATGGGTGTACAAAAATCAAAGTTTATTACTATCTTTACAAGATAGATTTCAAAAAAATTGGAATGTGATCACATGTTCTGATGCTTTGAAGGGCATGTTTTACTAGCCTACGTAGGAAAACATCCATTCAAGCAACAGAACTAGGAAAGATCCATGTCTGATTAGTCGGTCAGTTCATTATTTAAGGGTAACCTGTGCTGCGTATAATTTATGGGTGTACAAAAATCAAAGTTCTTAATCAAAGTTTAAAAAACAAACTGAACAAAAGTTAGAAAATCTGAATTAAAATCTTTCCAACATAGTGTTCAACATATGATATATTACTATCTTTACAAGATAGATACAAAAAAATTGGAATGTGATCACATGTTCTGATGCTTTGAAGGGCATGTTTTACTAGCCTACGTAGGAAAACATCCATTCAAGCAACAGAACTTGGGAAGATCCATGTCTGATTAGACGGTCAGTTCATTATTTAAGGGTAACCTGTGCTGCGTATATTTTATGGGTGTACAAACAACAAGGTTCTTAATCAAAGTTTAGAAAACAAACTGAGTGAAAGTTGAAAAAATCTGAATTAAAATCTTTCCAACATAGTGTTCAACATATGATATATTACTATCTTTACAAGATAGATACAAAAAAATTGAAATGTGATCACATGTTCTGATGCTTTGAAGGGCATGTTTTACTAGCCTACGTAGGAAAACATCCGTTCAAGCAACAGAACTTGGAAAGATCCATGTCTGATTAGTCGGTCAGTTCATTAATTAAGGGTAACCTGTGCTGCGTATAATTTATGGGTGTACAAAAATCAAAGTTCTTAATCAAAGTTTAAAAAACAAACTGAATAAAAGTTCGTAAATCTGAATTAAAATCTTTCCAACATAGTGTTCAACATATGATATATTACTATCTTTACAAGATAGATACAAAAAAATTGAAATGTGATCACATGTTCTGATGCTTTGAAGGGCATGTTTTACTAGCCTACGTAGGAAAACATCCGTTCAAGCAACAGAACTTGGAAAGATCCATGTCTGATTAGTCGGTCAGTTCATTAATTAAGGGTAACCTGTGCTGCGTATAATTTATGGGTGTACAAAAATCAAAGTTCTTAATCAAAGTTTAAAAAACAAACTGAATAAAAGTTCGTAAATCTGAATTAAAATCTTTCCAACATAGTGTTCAACATATGATATATTACTATCTTTACAAGATAGATACAAAAAAATTGGAATGTGATCACATGTTCTGATGCTTTGAAGGGCATGTTTTACTAGCCTACGTAGGAAAACATCCATTCAAGCAACAGAACTAGGAAAGATCCATGTCTGATTAGTCGGTCAGTTCATTATTTAAGGGTAACCTGTGCTGCGTATATTTTATGGGTGTACAAAAATCAAAGTTTATTACTATCTTTAAAAGATAGATACAAAAAAATTGGAATGTGATCACATGTTCTGATGCTTTGAAGGGCATGTTTTACTAGCCTTCGTAGGAAAACATCCATTCAAGCAACAGAACTTGGGAAGATCCATGTCTGATTAGTCGGTCAGTTCATTATTTAAGGGTAACCTGTGCTGCGTATATTTTATGGGTGTACAAACAACAAGGTTCTTAATCAAAGTTTAGAAAACAAACTGAGTGAAAGTTGAAAAAATCTGAATTAAAATCTTTCCAACATAGTGTTCAACATATGATATATTACTATCTTTACAAGATAGATACAAAAAAATTGGAATGTGGTCACATGTTCTGATGCTTTGAAGGGCATGTTTTACTAGCCTACGTAGGAAAACATCCGTTCAAGCAACAGAACTTGGAAAGATCCATGTCTGATTAGTCGGTCAGTTCATTAATTAAGGGTAACCTGTGCTGCGTATAATTTATGGGTGCACAAAAATCAAAGTTCTTAATCAAAGTTTAAAAAACAAACTGAATAAAAGTTCGAAAATCTGAATTAAAATCTTTCCAACATAGTGTTCAACATATGATATATTACTATCTTTACAAGATAGATACAAAAAAATTGGAATGTGATCACATGTTCTGATGCTTTGAAGGGCATGTTTTACTAGCCTACGTAGGAAAACATCCATTCAAGCAACAGAACTAGGAAAGATCCATGTCTGATTAGTCGGTCAGTTCATTATTTAAGGGTAACCTGTGCTGCGTATAATTTATGGGTGTACAAAAATCAAAGTTTATTACTATCTTTACAAGATAGATACAAAAAAATTGGAATGTGATCACATGTTCTGATGCTTTGAAGGGCATGTTTTACTAGCCTACGTAGGAAAACATCCATTCAAGCAACAGAACTAGGAAAGATCCATGTCTGATTAGTCGGTCAGTTCATTATTTAAGGTTAACCTGTGCTCCGTATAATTTATGGGTGTACAAAAATCAAAGTTCTTAATCAAAGTTTAAAAAACAAACTGAATAAAAGTTAGAAAATCTGAATTAAAATCTTTCCAACATAGTGTTCAACATATGATATATTACTATCTTTACAAGATAGATACAAAAAAATTGGAATGTGATCACATGTTCTGATGCTTTGAAGGGCATGTTTTACTAGCCTACGTAGGAAAACATCCGTTCAAGCAACAGAACTTGGAAAGATCCATGTCTGATTAGTCGGTCAGTTCATTAATTAAGGGTAACCTGTGCTGCGTATAATTTATGGGTGTACAAAAATCAAAGTTCTTAATCAAAGTTTAAAAAACAAACTGAATAAAAGTTCGTAAATCTGAATTAAAATCTTTCCAACATAGTGTTCAACATATGATATATTACTATCTTTACAAGATAGATACAAAAAAATTGGAATGTGATCACATGTTCTGATGCTTTGAAGGGCATGTTTTACTAGCCTACGTAGGAAAACATCCATTCAAGCAACAGAACTAGGAAAGATCCATGTCTGATTAGTCGGTCAGTTCATTATTTAAGGGTAACCTGTGCTGCGTATAATTTATGGGTGTACAAAAGTCAAAGTTTATTACTATCTTTACAAGATAGATTTCAAAAAAATTGGAATGTGATCACATGTTCTGATGCTTTGAAGGGCATGTTTTACTAGCCTACGTAGGAAAACATCCATTCAAGCAACAGAACTAGGAAAGATCCATGTCTGATTAGTCGGTCAGTTCATTATTTAAGGGTAACCTGTGCTGCGTATAATTTATGGGTGTACAAAAATCAAAGTTTATTACTATCTTTACAAGATAGATACAAAAAAATTGGAATGTGATCACATGTTCTGATGCTTTGAAGGGCATGTTTTACTAGCCTACGTAGGAAAACATCCGTTCAAGCAACAGAACTTGAAAGATCCATGTCTGATTAGTCGGTCAGTTCATTAATTAAGGGTAACCTGTGCTGCGTATAATTTATGGGTGTACAAAAATCAAAGTTCTTAATCAAAGTTTAAAAAACAAACTGAATAAAAGTTCGTAAATCTGAATTAAAATCTTTCCAACATAGTGTTCAACATATGATATATTACTATCTTTACAAGATAGATACAAAAAAATTGGAATGTGATCACATGTTCTGATGCTTTGAAGGGCATGTTTTACTAGCCTACGTAGGAAAACATCCATTCAAGCAACAGAACTAGGAAAGATCCATGTCTGATTAGTCGGTCAGTTCATTATTTAAGGGTAACCTGTGCTGCGTATATTTTATGGGTGTACAAAAATCAAAGTTTATTACTATCTTTAAAAGATAGATACAAAAAAATTGGAATGTGATCACATGTTCTGATGCTTTGAAGGGCATGTTTTACTAGCCTTCGTAGGAAAACATCCATTCAAGCAACAGAACTTGGGAAGATCCATGTCTGATTAGTCGGTCAGTTCATTATTTAAGGGTAACCTGTGCTGCGTATATTTTATGGGTGTACAAACAACAAGGTTCTTAATCAAAGTTTAGAAAACAAACTGAGTGAAAGTTGAAAAAATCTGAATTAAAATCTTTCCAACATAGTGTTCAACATATGATATATTACTATCTTTACAAGATAGATACAAAAAAATTGGAATGTGGTCACATGTTCTGATGCTTTGAAGGGCATGTTTTACTAGCCTACGTAGGAAAACATCCGTTCAAGCAACAGAACTTGGAAAGATCCATGTCTGATTAGTCGGTCAGTTCATTAATTAAGGGTAACCTGTGCTGCGTATAATTTATGGGTGCACAAAAATCAAAGTTCTTAATCAAAGTTTAAAAAACAAACTGAATAAAAGTTCGAAAATCTGAATTAAAATCTTTCCAACATAGTGTTCAACATATGATATATTACTATCTTTACAAGATAGATACAAAAAAATTGGAATGTGATCACATGTTCTGATGCTTTGAAGGGCATGTTTTACTAGCCTACGTAGGAAAACATCCATTCAAGCAACAGAACTAGGAAAGATCCATGTCTGATTAGTCGGTCAGTTCATTATTTAAGGGTAACCTGTGCTGCGTATAATTTATGGGTGTACAAAAATCAAAGTTTATTACTATCTTTACAAGATAGATACAAAAAAATTGGAATGTGATCACATGTTCTGATGCTTTGAAGGGCATGTTTTACTAGCCTACGTAGGAAAACATCCATTCAAGCAACAGAACTAGGAAAGATCCATGTCTGATTAGTCGGTCAGTTCATTATTTAAGGTTAACCTGTGCTCCGTATAATTTATGGGTGTACAAAAATCAAAGTTCTTAATCAAAGTTTAAAAAACAAACTGAATAAAAGTTAGAAAATCTGAATTAAAATCTTTCCAACATAGTGTTCAACATATGATATATTACTATCTTTACAAGATAGATACAAAAAAATTGGAATGTGATCACATGTTCTGATGCTTTGAAGGGCATGTTTTACTAGCCTACGTAGGAAAACATCCGTTCAAGCAACAGAACTTGGAAAGATCCATGTCTGATTAGTCGGTCAGTTCATTAATTAAGGGTAACCTGTGCTGCGTATAATTTATGGGTGTACAAAAATCAAAGTTCTTAATCAAAGTTTAAAAAACAAACTGAATAAAAGTTCGTAAATCTGAATTAAAATCTTTCCAACATAGTGTTCAACATATGATATATTACTATCTTTACAAGATAGATACAAAAAAATTGGAATGTGATCACATGTTCTGATGCTTTGAAGGGCATGTTTTACTAGCCTACGTAGGAAAACATCCATTCAAGCAACAGAACTAGGAAAGATCCATGTCTGATTAGTCGGTCAGTTCATTATTTAAGGGTAACCTGTGCTGCGTATAATTTATGGGTGTACAAAAGTCAAAGTTTATTACTATCTTTACAAGATAGATTTCAAAAAAATTGGAATGTGATCACATGTTCTGATGCTTTGAAGGGCATGTTTTACTAGCCTACGTAGGAAAACATCCATTCAAGCAACAGAACTAGGAAAGATCCATGTCTGATTAGTCGGTCAGTTCATTATTTAAGGGTAACCTGTGCTGCGTATAATTTATGGGTGTACAAAAATCAAAGTTTATTACTATCTTTACAAGATAGATACAAAAAAATTGGAATGTGATCACATGTTCTGATGCTTTGAAGGGCATGTTTTACTAGCCTACGTAGGAAAACATCCGTTCAAGCAACAGAACTTGAAAGATCCATGTCTGATTAGTCGGTCAGTTCATTAATTAAGGGTAACCTGTGCTGCGTATAATTTATGGGTGTACAAAAATCAAAGTTCTTAATCAAAGTTTAAAAAACAAACTGAATAAAAGTTCGTAAATCTGAATTAAAATCTTTCCAACATAGTGTTCAACATATGATATATTACTATCTTTACAAGATAGATACAAAAAAATTGGAATGTGATCACATGTTCTGATGCTTTGAAGGGCATGTTTTACTAGCCTACGTAGGAAAACATCCATTCAAGCAACAGAACTAGGAAAGATCCATGTCTGATTAGTCGGTCAGTTCATTATTTAAGGGTAACCTGTGCTGCGTATAATTTATGGGTGTACAAAAATCAAAGTTTATTACTATCTTTACAAGATAGATTTCAAAAAAATTGGAATGTGATCACATGTTCTGATGCTTTGAAGGGCATGTTTTACTAGCCTACGTAGGAAAACATCCATTCAAGCAACAGAACTAGGAAAGATCCATGTCTGATTAGTCGGTCAGTTCATTATTTAAGGGTAACCTGTGCTGCGTATAATTTATGGGTGTACAAAAATCAAAGTTTATTACTATCTTTACAAGATAGATTTCAAAAAAATTGGAATGTGATCACATGTTCTGATGCTTTGAAGGGCATGTTTTACTAGCCTACGTAGGAAAACATCTATTCAAGCAACAGAACTAGGAAAGATCCATGTCTGATTAGTCGGTCAGTTCATTATTTAAGGGTAACCTGTGCTGCGTATAATTTATGGGTGTACAAAAATCAAAGTTCTTAATCAAAGTTTAAAAAACAAACTGAATAAAAGTTAGAAAATCTGAATTAAAATCTTTCCAACATAGTGTTCAACATATGATATATTACTATCTTTACAAGATAGATACAAAAAAATTGGAATGTGATCACATGTTCTGATGCTTTGAAGGGCATGTTTTACTAGCCTACGTAGGAAAACATCCATTCAAGCAACAGAACTTGGGAAGATCCATGTCTGATTAGACGGTCAGTTCATTATTTAAGGGTAACCTGTGCTGCGTATATTTTATGGGTGTACAAACAACAAGGTTCTTAATCAAAGTTTAGAAAACAAACTGAGTGAAAGTTGAAAAAATCTGAATTAAAATCTTTCCAACATAGTGTTCAACATATGATATATTACTATCTTTACAAGATAGATACAAAAAAATTGAAATGTGATCACATGGTCTGATGCTTTGAAGGGCATGTTTTACTAGCCTACGTAGGAAAACATCCGTTCAAGCAACAGAACTTGGAAAGATCCATGTCTGATTAGTCGGTCAGTTCATTAATTAAGGGTAACCTGTGCTGCGTATAATTTATGGGTGTACAAAAATCAAAGTTCTTAATCAAAGTTTAAAAAACAAACTGAATAAAAGTTCGAAAATCTGAATTAAAATCTTTCCAACATAGTGTTCAACATATGATATATTACTATCTTTACAAGATAGATACAAAAAAATTGGAATGTGATCACATGTTCTGATGCTTTGAAGGGCATGTTTTACTAGCCTACGTAGGAAAACATCCATTCAAGCAACAGAACTAGGAAAGATCCATGTCTGATTAGTCGGTCAGTTCATTATTTAAGGGTAACCTGTGCTCCGTATAATTTATGGGTGTACAAAAATCAAAGTTTATTACTATCTTTACAAGATAGATACAAAAAAATTGGAATGTGATCACATGTTCTGATGCTTTGAAGGGCATGTTTTACTAGCCTACGTAGGAAAACATCCATTCAAGCAACAGAACTAGGAAAGATCCATGTCTGATTAGTCGGTCAGTTCATTATTTAAGGGTAACCTGTGCTCCGTATAATTTATGGGTGTACAAAAATCAAAGTTCTTAATCAAAGTTTAAAAAACAAACTGAATAAAAGTTAGAAAATCTGAATTAAAATCTTTCCAACATAGTGTTCAACATATGATATATTACTATCTTTACAAGATAGATACAAAAAAATTGGAATGTGATCACATGTTCTGATGCTTTGAAGGGCATGTTTTACTAGCCTACGTAGGAAAACATCCGTTCAAGCAACAGAACTTGGAAAGATCCATGTCTGATTAGTCGGTCAGTTCATTAATTAAGGGTAACCTGTGCTGCGTATAATTTATGGGTGTACAAAAATCAAAGTTCTTAATCAAAGTTTAAAAAACAAACTGAATAAAAGTTCGTAAATCTGAATTAAAATCTTTCCAACATAGTGTTCAACATATGATATATTACTATCTTTACAAGATAGATACAAAAAAATTGGAATGTGATCACATGTTCTGATGCTTTGAAGGGCATGTTTTACTAGCCTACGTAGGAAAACATCCATTCAAGCAACAGAACTAGGAAAGATCCATGTCTGATTAGTCGGTCAGTTCATTATTTAAGGGTAACCTGTGCTGCGTATAATTTATGGGTGTACAAAAATCAAAGTTTATTACTATCTTTACAAGATAGATACAAAAAAATTGGAATGTGATCACATGTTCTGATGCTTTGAAGGGCATGTTTTACTAGCCTACGTAGGAAAACATCCGTTCAAGCAACAGAACTTGAAAGATCCATGTCTGATTAGTCGGTCAGTTCATTATTTAAGGGTAACCTGTGCTGCGTATAATTTATGGGTGTACAAAAATCAAAGTTCTTAATCAAAGTTTAAAAAACAAACTGAATAAAAGTTAGAAAATCTGAATTAAAATCTTTCCAACATAGTGTTCAACATATGATATATTACTATCTTTACAAGATAGATACAAAAAAATTGGAATGTGATCACATGTTCTGATGCTTTGAAGGGCATGTTTTACTAGCCTACGTAGGAAAACATCCATTCAAGCAACAGAACTAGGAAAGATCCATGTCTGATTAGTCGGTCAGTTCATTATTTAAGGGTAACCTGTGCTGCGTATAATTTATGGGTGTACAAAAATCAAAGTTTATTACTATCTTTACAAGATAGATTTCAAAAAAATTGGAATGTGATCACATGTTCTGATGCTTTGAAGGGCATGTTTTACTAGCCTACGTAGGAAAACATCCATTCAAGCAACAGAACTAGGAAAGATCCATGTCTGATTAGTCGGTCAGTTCATTATTTAAGGGTAAACTGTGCTGCGTATAATTTATGGGTGTACAAAAATCAAAGTTTATTACTATCTTTACAAGATAGATTTCAAAAAAATTGGAATGTGATCACATGTTCTGATGCTTTGAAGGGCATGTTTTACTAGCCTACGTAGGAAAACATCCATTCAAGCAACAGAACTAGGAAAGATCCATGTCTGATTAGTCGGTCAGTTCATTATTTAAGGGTAACCTGTGCTGCGTATAATTTATGGGTGTACAAAAATCAAAGTTCTTAATCAAAGTTTAAAAAACAAACTGAATAAAAGTTAGAAAATCTGAATTAAAATCTTTCCAACATAGTGTTCAACATATGATATATTACTATCTTTACAAGATAGATACAAAAAAATTGGAATGTGATCACATGTTCTGATGCTTTGAAGGGCATGTTTTACTAGCCTACGTAGGAAAACATCCATTCAAGCAACAGAACTTGGGAAGATCCATGTCTGATTAGACGGTCAGTTCATTATTTAAGGGTAACCTGTGCTGCGTATATTTTATGGGTGTACAAACAACAAGGTTCTTAATCAAAGTTTAGAAAACAAACTGAGTGAAAGTTGAAAAAATCTGAATTAAAATCTTTCCAACATAGTGTTCAACATATGATATATTACTATCTTTACAAGATAGATACAAAAAAATTGAAATGTGATCACATGTTCTGATGCTTTGAAGGGCATGTTTTACTAGCCTACGTAGGAAAACATCCGTTCAAGCAACAGAACTTGGAAAGATCCATGTCTGATTAGTCGGTCAGTTCATTAATTAAGGGTAACCTGTGCTGCGTATAATTTATGGGTGTACAAAAATCAAAGTTCTTAATCAAAGTTTAAAAAACAAACTGAATAAAAGTTCGTAAATCTGAATTAAAATCTTTCCAACATAGTGTTCAACATATGATATATTACTATCTTTACAAGATAGATACAAAAAAATTGGAATGTGATCACATGTTCTGATGCTTTGAAGGGCATGTTTTACTAGCCTACGTAGGAAAACATCCATTCAAGCAACAGAACTAGGAAAGATCCATGTCTGATTAGTCGGTCAGTTCATTATTTAAGGGTAACCTGTGCTGCGTATAATTTATGGGTGTACAAAAGTCAAAGTTTATTACTATCTTTACAAGATAGATTTCAAAAAAATTGGAATGTGATCACATGTTCTGATGCTTTGAAGGGCATGTTTTACTAGCCTACGTAGGAAAACATCCATTCAAGCAACAGAACTAGGAAAGATCCATGTCTGATTAGTCGGTCAGTTCATTATTTAAGGGTAACCTGTGCTGCGTATAATTTATGGGTGTACAAAAATCAAAGTTTATTACTATCTTTACAAGATAGATACAAAAAAATTGGAATGTGATCACATGTTCTGATGCTTTGAAGGGCATGTTTTACTAGCCTACGTAGGAAAACATCCGTTCAAGCAACAGAACTTGAAAGATCCATGTCTGATTAGTCGGTCAGTTCATTATTTAAGGGTAACCTGTGCTGCGTATAATTTATGGGTGTACAAAAATCAAAGTTCTTAATCAAAGTTTAAAAAACAAACTGAATAAAAGTTCGTAAATCTGAATTAAAATCTTTCCAACATAGTGTTCAACATATGATATATTACTATCTTTACAAGATAGATTTCAAAAAAATTGGAATGTGATCACATGTTCTGATGCTTTGAAGGGCATGTTTTACTAGCCTACGTAGGAAAACATCCATTCAAGCAACAGAACTAGGAAAGATCCATGTCTGATTAGTCGGTCAGTTCATTATTTAAGGGTAACCTGTGCTGCGTATAATTTATGGGTGTACAAAAATCAAAGTTTATTACTATCTTTACAAGATAGATTTCAAAAAAATTGGAATGTGATCACATGTTCTGATGCTTTGAAGGGCATGTTTTACTAGCCTACGTAGGAAAACATCTATTCAAGCAACAGAACTAGGAAAGATCCATGTCTGATTAGTCGGTCAGTTCATTATTTAAGGGTAACCTGTGCTGCGTATAATTTATGGGTGTACAAAAATCAAAGTTCTTAATCAAAGTTTAAAAAACAAACTGAATAAAAGTTAGAAAATCTGAATTAAAATCTTTCCAACATAGTGTTCAACATATGATATATTACTATCTTTACAAGATAGATACAAAAAAATTGGAATGTGATCACATGTTCTGATGCTTTGAAGGGCATGTTTTACTAGCCTACGTAGGAAAACATCCATTCAAGCAACAGAACTTGGGAAGATCCATGTCTGATTAGACGGTCAGTTCATTATTTAAGGGTAACCTGTGCTGCGTATATTTTATGGGTGTACAAACAACAAGGTTCTTAATCAAAGTTTAGAAAACAAACTGAGTGAAAGTTGAAAAAATCTGAATTAAAATCTTTCCAACATAGTGTTCAACATATGATATATTACTATCTTTACAAGATAGATACAAAAAAATTGAAATGTGATCACATGGTCTGATGCTTTGAAGGGCATGTTTTACTAGCCTACGTAGGAAAACATCCGTTCAAGCAACAGAACTTGGAAAGATCCATGTCTGATTAGTCGGTCAGTTCATTAATTAAGGGTAACCTGTGCTGCGTATAATTTATGGGTGTACAAAAATCAAAGTTCTTAATCAAAGTTTAAAAAACAAACTGAATAAAAGTTCGAAAATCTGAATTAAAATCTTTCCAACATAGTGTTCAACATATGATATATTACTATCTTTACAAGATAGATACAAAAAAATTGGAATGTGATCACATGTTCTGATGCTTTGAAGGGCATGTTTTACTAGCCTACGTAGGAAAACATCCATTCAAGCAACAGAACTAGGAAAGATCCATGTCTGATTAGTCGGTCAGTTCATTATTTAAGGGTAACCTGTGCTCCGTATAATTTATGGGTGTACAAAAATCAAAGTTTATTACTATCTTTACAAGATAGATACAAAAAAATTGGAATGTGATCACATGTTCTGATGCTTTGAAGGGCATGTTTTACTAGCCTACGTAGGAAAACATCCATTCAAGCAACAGAACTAGGAAAGATCCATGTCTGATTAGTCGGTCAGTTCATTATTTAAGGGTAACCTGTGCTCCGTATAATTTATGGGTGTACAAAAATCAAAGTTCTTAATCAAAGTTTAAAAAACAAACTGAATAAAAGTTAGAAAATCTGAATTAAAATCTTTCCAACATAGTGTTCAACATATGATATATTACTATCTTTACAAGATAGATACAAAAAAATTGGAATGTGATCACATGTTCTGATGCTTTGAAGGGCATGTTTTACTAGCCTACGTAGGAAAACATCCGTTCAAGCAACAGAACTTGGAAAGATCCATGTCTGATTAGTCGGTCAGTTCATTAATTAAGGGTAACCTGTGCTGCGTATAATTTATGGGTGTACAAAAATCAAAGTTCTTAATCAAAGTTTAAAAAACAAACTGAATAAAAGTTCGTAAATCTGAATTAAAATCTTTCCAACATAGTGTTCAACATATGATATATTACTATCTTTACAAGATAGATACAAAAAAATTGGAATGTGATCACATGTTCTGATGCTTTGAAGGGCATGTTTTACTAGCCTACGTAGGAAAACATCCATTCAAGCAACAGAACTAGGAAAGATCCATGTCTGATTAGTCGGTCAGTTCATTATTTAAGGGTAACCTGTGCTGCGTATAATTTATGGGTGTACAAAAATCAAAGTTTATTACTATCTTTACAAGATAGATACAAAAAAATTGGAATGTGATCACATGTTCTGATGCTTTGAAGGGCATGTTTTACTAGCCTACGTAGGAAAACATCCGTTCAAGCAACAGAACTTGAAAGATCCATGTCTGATTAGTCGGTCAGTTCATTATTTAAGGGTAACCTGTGCTGCGTATAATTTATGGGTGTACAAAAATCAAAGTTCTTAATCAAAGTTTAAAAAACAAACTGAATAAAAGTTAGAAAATCTGAATTAAAATCTTTCCAACATAGTGTTCAACATATGATATATTACTATCTTTACAAGATAGATACAAAAAAATTGGAATGTGATCACATGTTCTGATGCTTTGAAGGGCATGTTTTACTAGCCTACGTAGGAAAACATCCATTCAAGCAACAGAACTAGGAAAGATCCATGTCTGATTAGTCGGTCAGTTCATTATTTAAGGGTAACCTGTGCTGCGTATAATTTATGGGTGTACAAAAATCAAAGTTTATTACTATCTTTACAAGATAGATTTCAAAAAAATTGGAATGTGATCACATGTTCTGATGCTTTGAAGGGCATGTTTTACTAGCCTACGTAGGAAAACATCCATTCAAGCAACAGAACTAGGAAAGATCCATGTCTGATTAGTCGGTCAGTTCATTATTTAAGGGTAAACTGTGCTGCGTATAATTTATGGGTGTACAAAAATCAAAGTTTATTACTATCTTTACAAGATAGATTTCAAAAAAATTGGAATGTGATCACATGTTCTGATGCTTTGAAGGGCATGTTTTACTAGCCTACGTAGGAAAACATCCATTCAAGCAACAGAACTAGGAAAGATCCATGTCTGATTAGTCGGTCAGTTCATTATTTAAGGGTAACCTGTGCTGCGTATAATTTATGGGTGTACAAAAATCAAAGTTCTTAATCAAAGTTTAAAAAACAAACTGAATAAAAGTTAGAAAATCTGAATTAAAATCTTTCCAACATAGTGTTCAACATATGATATATTACTATCTTTACAAGATAGATACAAAAAAATTGGAATGTGATCACATGTTCTGATGCTTTGAAGGGCATGTTTTACTAGCCTACGTAGGAAAACATCCATTCAAGCAACAGAACTTGGGAAGATCCATGTCTGATTAGACGGTCAGTTCATTATTTAAGGGTTACCTGTGCTGCGTATATTTTATGGGTGTACAAACAACAAGGTTCTTAATCAAAGTTTAGAAAACAAACTGAGTGAAAGTTGAAAAAATCTGAATTAAAATCTTTCCAACATAGTGTTCAACATATGATATATTACTATCTTTACAAGATAGATACAAAAAAATTGAAATGTGATCACATGTTCTGATGCTTTGAAGGGCATGTTTTACTAGCCTACGTAGGAAAACATCCGTTCAAGCAACAGAACTTGGAAAGATCCATGTCTGATTAGTCGGTCAGTTCATTAATTAAGGGTAACCTGTGCTGCGTATAATTTATGGGTGTACAAAAATCAAAGTTCTTAATCAAAGTTTAAAAAACAAACTGAATAAAAGTTCGTAAATCTGAATTAAAATCTTTCCAACATAGTGTTCAACATATGATATATTACTATCTTTACAAGATAGATACAAAAAAATTGGAATGTGATCACATGTTCTGATGCTTTGAAGGGCATGTTTTACTAGCCTACGTAGGAAAACATCCATTCAAGCAACAGAACTAGGAAAGATCCATGTCTGATTAGTCGGTCAGTTCATTATTTAAGGGTAACCTGTGCTGCGTATAATTTATGGGTGTACAAAAGTCAAAGTTTATTACTATCTTTACAAGATAGATTTCAAAAAAATTGGAATGTGATCACATGTTCTGATGCTTTGAAGGGCATGTTTTACTAGCCTACGTAGGAAAACATCCATTCAAGCAACAGAACTAGGAAAGATCCATGTCTGATTAGTCGGTCAGTTCATTATTTAAGGGTAACCTGTGCTGCGTATAATTTATGGGTGTACAAAAATCAAAGTTTATTACTATCTTTACAAGATAGATACAAAAAAATTGGAATGTGATCACATGTTCTGATGCTTTGAAGGGCATGTTTTACTAGCCTACGTAGGAAAACATCCGTTCAAGCAACAGAACTTGAAAGATCCATGTCTGATTAGTCGGTCAGTTCA
This sequence comes from Auanema rhodensis, assembly GCA_964057225.1. Taxonomy (NCBI): domain Eukaryota; kingdom Metazoa; phylum Nematoda; class Chromadorea; order Rhabditida; family Rhabditidae; genus Auanema; species Auanema rhodense. The sequence continues at coordinate 3,482,804 of OZ059895.1, forward strand.
TTATTTAAGGGTAACCTGTGCTGCGTATAATTTATGGGTGTACAAAAATCAAAGTTCTTAATCAAAGTTTAAAAAACAAACTGAATAAAAGTTCGTAAATCTGAATTAAAATCTTTCCAACATAGTGTTCAACATATGATATATTACTATCTTTACAAGATAGATACAAAAAAATTGGAATGTGATCACATGTTCTGATGCTTTGAAGGGCATGTTTTACTAGCCTACGTAGGAAAACATCCATTCAAGCAACAGAACTAGGAAAGATCCATGTCTGATTAGTCGGTCAGTTCATTATTTAAGGGTAACCTGTGCTGCGTATAATTTATGGGTGTACAAAAATCAAAGTTTATTACTATCTTTACAAGATAGATTTCAAAAAAATTGGAATGTGATCACATGTTCTGATGCTTTGAAGGGCATGTTTTACTAGCCTACGTAGGAAAACATCCATTCAAGCAACAGAACTAGGAAAGATCCATGTCTGATTAGTCGGTCAGTTCATTATTTAAGGGTAACCTGTGCTGCGTATAATTTATGGGTGTACAAAAATCAAAGTTCTTAATCAAAGTTTAAAAAACAAACTGAACAAAAGTTAGAAAATCTGAATTAAAATCTTTCCAACATAGTGTTCAACATATGATATATTACTATCTTTACAAGATAGATACAAAAAAATTGGAATGTGATCACATGTTCTGATGCTTTGAAGGGCATGTTTTACTAGCCTACGTAGGAAAACATCCATTCAAGCAACAGAACTTGGGAAGATCCATGTCTGATTAGACGGTCAGTTCATTATTTAAGGGTAACCTGTGCTGCGTATATTTTATGGGTGTACAAACAACAAGGTTCTTAATCAAAGTTTAGAAAACAAACTGAGTGAAAGTTGAAAAAATCTGAATTAAAATCTTTCCAACATAGTGTTCAACATATGATATATTACTATCTTTACAAGATAGATACAAAAAAATTGAAATGTGATCACATGTTCTGATGCTTTGAAGGGCATGTTTTACTAGCCTACGTAGGAAAACATCCGTTCAAGCAACAGAACTTGGAAAGATCCATGTCTGATTAGTCGGTCAGTTCATTAATTAAGGGTAACCTGTGCTGCGTATAATTTATGGGTGTACAAAAATCAAAGTTCTTAATCAAAGTTTAAAAAACAAACTGAATAAAAGTTCGTAAATCTGAATTAAAATCTTTCCAACATAGTGTTCAACATATGATATATTACTATCTTTACAAGATAGATACAAAAAAATTGAAATGTGATCACATGTTCTGATGCTTTGAAGGGCATGTTTTACTAGCCTACGTAGGAAAACATCCGTTCAAGCAACAGAACTTGGAAAGATCCATGTCTGATTAGTCGGTCAGTTCATTAATTAAGGGTAACCTGTGCTGCGTATAATTTATGGGTGTACAAAAATCAAAGTTCTTAATCAAAGTTTAAAAAACAAACTGAATAAAAGTTCGTAAATCTGAATTAAAATCTTTCCAACATAGTGTTCAACATATGATATATTACTATCTTTACAAGATAGATACAAAAAAATTGGAATGTGATCACATGTTCTGATGCTTTGAAGGGCATGTTTTACTAGCCTACGTAGGAAAACATCCATTCAAGCAACAGAACTAGGAAAGATCCATGTCTGATTAGTCGGTCAGTTCATTATTTAAGGGTAACCTGTGCTGCGTATAATTTATGGGTGTACAAAAGTCAAAGTTTATTACTATCTTTACAAGATAGATTTCAAAAAAATTGGAATGTGATCACATGTTCTGATGCTTTGAAGGGCATGTTTTACTAGCCTACGTAGGAAAACATCCATTCAAGCAACAGAACTAGGAAAGATCCATGTCTGATTAGTCGGTCAGTTCATTATTTAAGGGTAACCTGTGCTGCGTATAATTTATGGGTGTACAAAAATCAAAGTTTATTACTATCTTTACAAGATAGATACAAAAAAATTGGAATGTGATCACATGTTCTGATGCTTTGAAGGGCATGTTTTACTAGCCTACGTAGGAAAACATCCGTTCAAGCAACAGAACTTGAAAGATCCATGTCTGATTAGTCGGTCAGTTCATTATTTAAGGGTAACCTGTGCTGCGTATAATTTATGGGTGTACAAAAATCAAAGTTCTTAATCAAAGTTTAAAAAACAAACTGAATAAAAGTTCGTAAATCTGAATTAAAATCTTTCCAACATAGTGTTCAACATATGATATATTACTATCTTTACAAGATAGATACAAAAAAATTGGAATGTGATCACATGTTCTGATGCTTTGAAGGGCATGTTTTACTAGCCTACGTAGGAAAACATCCATTCAAGCAACAGAACTAGGAAAGATCCATGTCTGATTAGTCGGTCAGTTCATTATTTAAGGGTAACCTGTGCTGCGTATAATTTATGGGTGTACAAAAATCAAAGTTTATTACTATCTTTACAAGATAGATTTCAAAAAAATTGGAATGTGATCACATGTTCTGATGCTTTGAAGGGCATGTTTTACTAGCCTACGTAGGAAAACATCCATTCAAGCAACAGAACTAGGAAAGATCCATGTCTGATTAGTCGGTCAGTTCATTATTTAAGGGTAACCTGTGCTGCGTATAATTTATGGGTGTACAAAAATCAAAGTTCTTAATCAAAGTTTAAAAAACAAACTGAACAAAAGTTAGAAAATCTGAATTAAAATCTTTCCAACATAGTGTTCAACATATGATATATTACTATCTTTACAAGATAGATACAAAAAAATTGGAATGTGATCACATGTTCTGATGCTTTGAAGGGCATGTTTTACTAGCCTACGTAGGAAAACATCCATTCAAGCAACAGAACTTGGGAAGATCCATGTCTGATTAGACGGTCAGTTCATTATTTAAGGGTAACCTGTGCTGCGTATATTTTATGGGTGTACAAACAACAAGGTTCTTAATCAAAGTTTAGAAAACAAACTGAGTGAAAGTTGAAAAAATCTGAATTAAAATCTTTCCAACATAGTGTTCAACATATGATATATTACTATCTTTACAAGATAGATACAAAAAAATTGAAATGTGATCACATGTTCTGATGCTTTGAAGGGCATGTTTTACTAGCCTACGTAGGAAAACATCCGTTCAAGCAACAGAACTTGGAAAGATCCATGTCTGATTAGTCGGTCAGTTCATTAATTAAGGGTAACCTGTGCTGCGTATAATTTATGGGTGTACAAAAATCAAAGTTCTTAATCAAAGTTTAAAAAACAAACTGAATAAAAGTTCGTAAATCTGAATTAAAATCTTTCCAACATAATGTTCAACATATGATATATTACTATCTTTACAAGATAGATACAAAAAAATTGGAATGTGATCACATGTTCTGATGCTTTGAAGGGCATGTTTTACTAGCCTACGTAGGAAAACATCCATTCAAGCAACAGAACTAGGAAAGATCCATGTCTGATTAGTCGGTCAGTTCATTATTTAAGGGTAACCTGTGCTGCGTATAATTTATGGGTGTACAAAAGTCAAAGTTTATTACTATCTTTACAAGATAGATTTCAAAAAAATTGGAATGTGATCACATGTTCTGATGCTTTGAAGGGCATGTTTTACTAGCCTACGTAGGAAAACATCCATTCAAGCAACAGAACTAGGAAAGATCCATGTCTGATTAGTCGGTCAGTTCATTATTTAAGGGTAACCTGTGCTGCGTATAATTTATGGGTGTACAAAAATCAAAGTTCTTAATCAAAGTTTAAAAAACAAACTGAACAAAAGTTAGAAAATCTGAATTAAAATCTTTCCAACATAGTGTTCAACATATGATATATTACTATCTTTACAAGATAGATACAAAAAAATTGGAATGTGATCACATGTTCTGATGCTTTGAAGGGCATGTTTTACTAGCCTACGTAGGAAAACATCCATTCAAGCAACAGAACTTGGGAAGATCCATGTCTGATTAGACGGTCAGTTCATTATTTAAGGGTAACCTGTGCTGCGTATATTTTATGGGTGTACAAACAACAAGGTTCTTAATCAAAGTTTAGAAAACAAACTGAGTGAAAGTTGAAAAAATCTGAATTAAAATCTTTCCAACATAGTGTTCAACATATGATATATTACTATCTTTACAAGATAGATACAAAAAAATTGAAATGTGATCACATGTTCTGATGCTTTGAAGGGCATGTTTTACTAGCCTACGTAGGAAAACATCCGTTCAAGCAACAGAACTTGGAAAGATCCATGTCTGATTAGTCGGTCAGTTCATTAATTAAGGGTAACCTGTGCTGCGTATAATTTATGGGTGTACAAAAATCAAAGTTCTTAATCAAAGTTTAAAAAACAAACTGAATAAAAGTTCGTAAATCTGAATTAAAATCTTTCCAACATAGTGTTCAACATATGATATATTACTATCTTTACAAGATAGATACAAAAAAATTGGAATGTGATCACATGTTCTGATGCTTTGAAGGGCATGTTTTACTAGCCTACGTAGGAAAACATCCATTCAAGCAACAGAACTAGGAAAGATCCATGTCTGATTAGTCGGTCAGTTCATTATTTAAGGGTAACCTGTGCTGCGTATAATTTATGGGTGTACAAAAGTCAAAGTTTATTACTATCTTTACAAGATAGATTTCAAAAAAATTGGAATGTGATCACATGTTCTGATGCTTTGAAGGGCATGTTTTACTAGCCTACGTAGGAAAACATCCATTCAAGCAACAGAACTAGGAAAGATCCATGTCTGATTAGTCGGTCAGTTCATTATTTAAGGGTAACCTGTGCTGCGTATAATTTATGGGTGTACAAAAATCAAAGTTTATTACTATCTTTACAAGATAGATACAAAAAAATTGGAATGTGATCACATGTTCTGATGCTTTGAAGGGCATGTTTTACTAGCCTACGTAGGAAAACATCCGTTCAAGCAACAGAACTTGAAAGATCCATGTCTGATTAGTCGGTCAGTTCATTATTTAAGGGTAACCTGTGCTGCGTATAATTTATGGGTGTACAAAAATCAAAGTTCTTAATCAAAGTTTAAAAAACAAACTGAATAAAAGTTAGAAAATCTGAATTAAAATCTTTCCAACATAGTGTTCAACATATGATATATTACTATCTTTACAAGATAGATACAAAAAAATTGGAATGTGATCACATGTTCTGATGCTTTGAAGGGCATGTTTTACTAGCCTACGTAGGAAAACATCCATTCAAGCAACAGAACTAGGAAAGATCCATGTCTGATTAGTCGGTCAGTTCATTATTTAAGGGTAACCTGTGCTGCGTATAATTTATGGGTGTACAAAAATCAAAGTTTATTACTATCTTTACAAGATAGATTTCAAAAAAATTGGAATGTGATCACATGTTCTGATGCTTTGAAGGGCATGTTTTACTAGCCTACGTAGGAAAACATCCATTCAAGCAACAGAACTAGGAAAGATCCATGTCTGATTAGTCGGTCAGTTCATTATTTAAGGGTAACCTGTGCTGCGTATAATTTATGGGTGTACAAAAATCAAAGTTCTTAATCAAAGTTTAAAAAACAAACTGAACAAAAGTTAGAAAATCTGAATTAAAATCTTTCCAACATAGTGTTCAACATATGATATATTACTATCTTTACAAGATAGATACAAAAAAATTGGAATGTGATCACATGTTCTGATGCTTTGAAGGGCATGTTTTACTAGCCTACGTAGGAAAACATCCATTCAAGCAACAGAACTTGGGAAGATCCATGTCTGATTAGACGGTCAGTTCATTATTTAAGGGTAACCTGTGCTGCGTATATTTTATGGGTGTACAAACAACAAGGTTCTTAATCAAAGTTTAGAAAACAAACTGAGTGAAAGTTGAAAAAATCTGAATTAAAATCTTTCCAACATAGTGTTCAACATATGATATATTACTATCTTTACAAGATAGATACAAAAAAATTGAAATGTGATCACATGTTCTGATGCTTTGAAGGGCATGTTTTACTAGCCTACGTAGGAAAACATCCGTTCAAGCAACAGAACTTGGAAAGATCCATGTCTGATTAGTCGGTCAGTTCATTATTTAAGGGTAACCTGTGCTGCGTATAATTTATGGGTACACAAAAATCAAAGTTTATTACTATCTTTACAAGATAGATACAAAAAAATTGGAATGTGATCACATGTTCTGATGCTTTGAAGGGCATGTTTTACTAGCCTACGTAGGAAAACATCCATTCAAGCAACAGAACTAGGAAAGATCCATGTCTGATTAGTCGGTCAGTTCATTATTTAAGGGTAACCTGTGCTGCGTATAATTTATGGGTGTACAAAAGTCAAAGTTTATTACTATCTTTACAAGATAGATTTCAAAAAAATTGGAATGTGATCACATGTTCTGATGCTTTGAAGGGCATGTTTTACTAGCCTACGTAGGAAAACATCTATTCAAGCAACAGAACTAGGAAAGATCCATGTCTGATTAGTCGGTCAGTTCATTATTTAAGGGTAACCTGTGCTGCGTATAATTTATGGGTGTACAAAAATCAAAGTTCTTAATCAAAGTTTAAAAAACAAACTGAATAAAAGTTAGAAAATCTGAATTAAAATCTTTCCAACATAGTGTTCAACATATGATATATTACTATCTTTACAAGATAGATACAAAAAAATTGGAATGTGATCACATGTTCTGATGCTTTGAAGGGCATGTTTTACTAGCCTACGTAGGAAAACATCCGTTCAAGCAACAGAACTTGGAAAGATCCATGTCTGATTAGTCGGTCAGTTCATTAATTAAGGGTAACCTGTGCTGCGTATAATTTATGGGTGTACAAAAATCAAAGTTCTTAATCAAAGTTTAAAAAACAAACTGAATAAAAGTTCGTAAATCTGAATTAAAATCTTTCCAACATAGTGTTCAACATATGATATATTACTATCTTTACAAGATAGATACAAAAAAATTGGAATGTGATCACATGTTCTGATGCTTTGAAGGGCATGTTTTACTAGCCTACGTAGGAAAACATCCATTCAAGCAACAGAACTAGGAAAGATCCATGTCTGATTAGTCGGTCAGTTCATTATTTAAGGGTAACCTGTGCTGCGTAAAATTTATGGGTGTACAAAAATCAAAGTTTATTACTATCTTTACAAGATAGATTTCAAAAAAATTGGAATGTGATCACATGTTCTGATGCTTTGAAGGGCATGTTTTACTAGTCTACGTAGGAAAACATCCATTCAAGCAACAGAACTAGGAAAGATCCATGTCTGATTAGTCGGTCAGTTCATTATTTAAGGGTAACCTGTGCTGCGTATAATTTATGGGTGTACAAAAATCAAAGTTCTTAATCAAAGTTTAAAAAACAAACTGAATAAAAGTTAGAAAATCTGAATTAAAATCTTTCCAACATAGTGTTCAACATATGATATATTACTATCTTTACAAGATAGATACAAAAAAATTGGAATGTGATCACATGTTCTGATGCTTTGAAGGGCATGTTTTACTAGCCTACGCAGGAAAACATCCATTCAAGCAACAGAACTTGGGAAGATCCATGTCTGATTAGACGGTTAGTTCATTATTTAAGGGTAACCTGTGCTGCGTATATTTTATGGGTGTACAAACAACAAGGTTCTTAATCAAAGTTTAGAAAACAAACTGAGTGAAAGTTGAAAAAATCTGAATTAAAATCTTTCCAACATAGTGTTCAACATATGATATATTACTATCTTTACAAGATAGATACAAAAAAATTGAAATGTGATCACATGTTCTGATGCTTTGAAGGGCATGTTTTACTAGCCTACGTAGGAAAACATCCGTTCAAGCAACAGAACTTGGAAAGATCCATGTCTGATTAGTCGGTCAGTTCATTATTTAAGGGTAACCTGTGCTGCGTATAATTTATGGGTGTACAAAAATCAAAGTTTATTACTATCTTTACAAGATAGATACAAAAAAATTGAAATGTGATCACATGTTCTGATGCTTTGAAGGGCATGTTTTACTAGCCTACGTAGGAAAACATCCGTTCAAGCAACAGAACTTGGAAAGATCCATGTCTGATTAGTCGGTCAGTTCATTATTTAAGGGTAACCTGTGCTGCGTATAATTTATGGGTGTACAAAAATCAAAGTTTATTACTATCTTTACAAGATAGATACAAAAAAATTGGAATGTGATCACATGTTCTGATGCTTTGAAGGGCATGTTTTACTAGCCTACGTAGGAAAACATCCATTCAAGCAACAGAACTAGGAAAGATCCATGTCTGATTAGTCGGTCAGTTCATTATTCAAGGGTAACCTGTGCTGCGTATAATTTATGGGTGTACAAAAATCAAAGTTCTTAATCAAAGTTTAGAAAACAAATTGAGTGAAAGTTGGAAAAATCTGAATTAAAATCTTTCCAACATAGTGTTCAACATATGATATATCACTATCTTTACAAGATAGATACAAAAAAATTGGAATGTGGTCACATGTTCTGATGCTTTGAAGGGCATGTTTCACTAGCCTACGTAGGAAAACATCCGTTCAAGCAACAGAACTTGGAAAGATCCATGTCTGATTAGTCGGTCAGTTCATTAATTAAGGGTAACCTGTGCTGCGTATAATTTATGGGTGTACAAAAATCAAAGTTCTTAATCAAAGTTTAAAAAACAAACTGAATAAAAGTTCGAAAATCTGAATTAAAATCTTTCCAACATAGTGTTCAACATATGATATATTACTATCTTTACAAGATAGATACAAAAAAATTGGAATGTGATCACATGTTCTGATGCTTTGAAGGGCATGTTTTACTAGCCTACGTAGGAAAACATCCATTCAAGCAACAGAACTAGGAAAGATCCATGTCTGATTAGTCGGTCAGTTCATTATTTAAGGGTAACCTGTGCTGCGTATAATTTATGGGTGTACAAAAATCAAAGTTCTTAATCAAAGTTTAAAAAACAAACTGAATAAAAGTTAGAAAATCTGAATTAAAATCTTTCCAACATAGTGTTCAACATATGATATATTACTATCTTTACAAGATAGATACAAAAAAATTGGAATGTGATCACATGTTCTGATGCTTTGAAGGGCATGTTTTACTAGCCTACGTAGGAAAACATCCGTTCAAGCAACAGAACTTGGAAAGATCCATGTCTGATTAGTCGGTCAGTTCATTAATTAAGGGTAACCTGTGCTGCGTATAATTTATGGGTGTACAAAAATCAAAGTTTATTACTATCTTTACAAGATAGATTTCAAAAAAATTGGAATGTGATCACATGTTCTGATGCTTTGAAGGGCATGTTTTACTAGCCTACGTAGGAAAACATCCATTCAAGCAACAGAACTAGGAAAGATCCATGTCTGATTAGTCAGTCAGTTCATTATTTAAGGGTAACCTGTGCTGCGTATAATTTATGGGTGTACAAAAATCAAAGTTCTTAATCAAAGTTTAAAAAACAAACTGAATAAAAGTTAGAAAATCTGAATTAAAATCTTTCCAACATAGTGTTCAACATATGATATATTACTATCTTTACAAGATAGATACAAAAATATTGGAATGTGATCACATGTTCTGATGCTTTGAAGGGCATGTTTTACTAGCCTTCGTAGGAAAACATCCGTTCAAGCAACAGAACTTGGAAAGATCCATGTCTGATTAGTCGGTCAGTTCATTAATTAAGGGTAACCTGTGCTGCGTATAATTTATGGGTGTACAAAAATCAAAGTTCTTAATCAAAGTTTAAAAAACAAACTGAATAAAAGTTCGAAAATCTGAATTAAAATCTTTCCAACATAGTGTTCAACATATGATATATTACTATCTTTACAAGAAAGATACAAAAAAATTGAAATGTGATCACATGTTCTGATGCTTTGAAGGGCATGTTTTACTAGCCTACGTAGGAAAACATCCGTTCAAGCAACAGAACTTGGAAAGATCCATGTCTGATTAGTCGGTCAGTTCATTTTTTAAGGGTAACCTGTGCTGCGTATAATTTATGGGTGTACAAAAATCAAAGTTTATTACTATCTTTACAAGATAGATACAAAAAAATTGGAATGTGATCACATGTTCTGATGCTTTGAAGGGCATGTTTTACTAGCCTACGTAGGAAAACATCCATTCAAGCAACAGAACTAGGAAAGATCCATGTCTGATTAGTCGGTCAGTTCATTATTCAAGGGTAACCTGTGCTGCGTATAATTTATGGGTGTACAAAAATCAAAGTTCTTAATCAAAGTTTAGAAAACATATTGAGTGAAAGTTGAAAAAATCTGAATTAAAATCTTTCCAACATAGTGTTCAACATATGATATTTTACTATCTTTACAAGATAGATACAAAAAAATTGGAATGTGGTCACATGTTCTGATGCTTTGAAGGGCATGTTTTACTAGCCTACGTAGGAAAACATCCGTTCAAGCAACAGAACTTGGAAAGATCCATGTCTGATTAGTCGGTCAGTTCATTAATTAAGGGTAACCTGTGCTGCGTATAATTTATGGGTGTACAAAAATCAAAGTTCTTAGTCAAAGTTTAAAAAACAAACTGAATAAAAGTTCGAAAATCTGAATTAAAATCTTTCCAACATAGTGTTCAACATATGATATATTACTATCTTTACAAGATAGATACAAAAAAATTGGAATGTGATCACATGTTCTGATGCTTTGAAGGGCATGTTTTACTAGCCTACGTAGGAAAACATCCATTCAAGCAACAGAACTAGGAAAGATCCATGTCTGATTAGTCGGTCAGTTCATTATTTAAGGGTAACCTGTGCTGCGTATAATTTATGGGTGTACAAAAATCAAAGTTCTCAATCAAAGTTTAAAAAACAAACTGAATAAAAGTTAGAAAATCTGAATTAAAATCTTTCCAACATAGTGTTCAACATATGATATATTACTATCTTTACAAGATAGATACAAAAAAATTGGAATGTGATCACATGTTCTGATGCTTTGAAGGGCATGTTTTACTAGCCTACGTAGGAAAACATCCGTTCAAGCAACAGAACTTGGAAAGATCCATGTCTGATTAGTCGGTCAGTTCATTAATTAAGGGTAACCTGTGCTGCGTATAATTTATGGGTGTACAAAAATCAAAGTTCTTAATCAAAGTTTAAAAAACAAACTGAATAAAAGTTCGTAAATCTGAATTAAAATCTTTCCAACATAGTGTTCAACATATGATATATTACTATCTTTACAAGATAGATACAAAAAAATTGGAATGTGATCACATGTTCTGATGCTTTGAAGGGCATGTTTTACTAGCCTACGTAGGAAAACATCCATTCAAGCAACAGAACTAGGAAAGATCCATATCTGATTAGTCGGTCAGTTCATTATTTAAGGGTAACCTGTGCTGCGTATAATTTATGGGTGTACAAAAATCAAAGTTTATTACTATCTTTACAAGATAGATTTCAAAAAAATTGGAATGTGATCACATGTTCTGATGCTTTGAAGGGCATGTTTTACTAGCCTACGTAGGAAAACATCCATTCAAGCAACAGAACTAGGAAAGATCCGTGTCTGATTAGTCGGTCAGTTCATTATTTAAGGGTAACCTGTGCTGCGTATAATTTATGGGTGTACAAAAATCAAAGTTCTTAATCAAAGTTTAAAAAACAAACTGAATAAAAGTTAGAAAATCTGAATTAAAATCTTTCCAACATAGTGTTCAACATATGATATATTACTATCTTTACAAGATAGATACAAAAATATTGGAATGTGATCACATGTTCTGATGCTTTGAAGGGCATGTTTTACTAGCCTTCGGAGGAAAACATCCGTTCAAGCAACAGAACTTGGAAAGATCCATGTCTGATTAGTCGGTCAGTTCATTAATTAAGGGTAACCTGTGCTGCGTATAATTTATGGGTGTACAAAAATCAAAGTTCTTAATCAAAGTTTAAAAAACAAACTGAATAAAAGTTCGAAAATCTGAATTAAAATCTTTCCAACATAGTGTTCAACATATGATATATTACTATCTTTACAAGAAAGATACAAAAAAATTGAAATGTGATCACATGTTCTGATGCTTTGAAGGGCATGTTTTACTAGCCTACGTAGGAAAACATCCGTTCAAGCAACAGAACTTGGAAAGATCCATGTCTGATTAGTCGGTCAGTTCATTATTTAAGGGTAACCTGTGCTGCGTATAATTTATGGGTGTACAAAAATCAAAGTTCTTAATCAAAGTTTAGAAAACAAATTGAGTGAAAGTTGAAAAAATGTGAATTAAAATCTTTCCAACATAGTGTTCAACATATGATATATTACTATCTTTACAAGATAGATACAAAAAAATTGGAATTTGATCACATGTTCTGATGCTTTGAAGGGCATGTTTTACTAGCCTACGTAGGAAAACATCCATTCAAGCAACAGAACTAGGAAAGATCCATGTCTGATTAGTCGGTCAGTTCATTAATTAAGGGTAACCTGTGCTGCGTATAATTTATGGGTGTACAAAAATCAAAGTTCTTAATCAAAGTTTAAAAAACAAACTGAATAAAAGTTCGTAAATCTGAATTAAAATCTTTCCAACATAGTGTTCAACATATGATATATTACTATCTTTACAAGATAGATACAAAAAAATTGGAATGTGATCACATGTTCTGATGCTTTGAAGGGCATGTTTTACTAGCCTACGTAGGAAAACATCCATTCAAGCAACAGAACTAGGAAAGATCCATGTCTGATTAGTCGGTCAGTTCATTATTTAAGGGTAACCTGTGCTGCGTATAATTTATGGGTGTACAAAAATCAAAGTTTATTACTATCTTTACAAGATAGATTTCAAAAAAATTGGAATGTGATCACATGTTCTGATGCTTTGAAGGGCATGTTTTACTAGCCTACGTAGGAAAACATCCATTCAAGCAACAGAACTAGGAAAGATCCATGTCTGATTAGTCGGTCAGTTCATTATTTAAGGGTAACCTGTGCTGCGTATAATTTATGGGTGTACAAAAATCAAAGTTCTTAATCAAAGTTTAAAAAACAAACTGAATAAAAGTTAGAAAATCTGAATTAAAATCTTTCCAACATAGTGTTCAACATATGATATATTACTATCTTTACAAGATAGATACAAAAATATTGGAATGTGATCACATGTTCTGATGCTTTGAAAGGCATGTTTTACTAGCCTTCGTAGGGAAACATCCGTTCAAGCAACAGAACTTGGAAAGATCCATGTCTGATTAGTCGGTCAGTTCATTAATTAAGGGTAACCTGTGCTGCGTATAATTTATGGGTGTACAAAAATCAAAGTTCTTAATCAAAGTTTAAAAAACAAACTGAATAAAAGTTCGAAAATCTGAATTAAAATCTTTCCAACATAGTGTTCAACATATGATATATTACTATCTTTACAAGAAAGATACAAAAAAATTGAAATGTGATCACATGTTCTGATGCTTTGAAGGGCATGTTTTACTAGCCTACGTAGGAAAACATCCGTTCAAGCAACAGAACTTGGAAAGATCCATGTCTGATTAGTCGGTCAGTTCATTATTTAAGGGTAACCTGTGCTGCGTATAATTTATGGGTGTACAAAAATCAAAGTTTATTACTATCTTTACAAGATAGATACAAAAAAATTGGAATGTGATCACATGTTCTGATGCTTTGAAGGGCATGTTTTACTAGCCTACGTAGGAAAACATCCATTCAAGCAACAGAACTAGGAAAGATCCATGTCTGATTAGTCGGTCAGTTCATTATTCAAGGGTAACCTGTGCTGCGTATAATTTATGGGTGTACAAAAATCAAAGTTCTTAATCAAAGTTTAGAAAACAAATTGAGTGAAAGTTGAAAAAATCTGAATTAAAATCTTTCCAACATAGTGTTCAACATATGATATATTACTATCTTTACAAGATAGATACAAAAAAATTGGAATGTGGTCACATGTTCTGATGCTTTGAAGGGCATGTTTTACTAGCCTACGTAGGAAAACATCCATTCAAGCAACAGAACTAGGAAAGATCCATGTCTGATTAGTCGGTCAGTTCATTAATTAAGGGTAACCTGTGCTGCGTATAATTTATGGGTGTACAAAAATCAAAGTTCTTAATCAAAGTTTAAAAAACAAACTGAATAAAAGTTCGAAAATCTGAATTAAAATCTTTCCAACATAGTGTTCAACATATGATATATTACTATCTTTACAAGATAGATACAAAAAAATTGGAATGTGATCACATGTTCTGATGCTTTGAAGGGCATGTTTTACTAGCCTACGTAGGAAAACATCCATTCAAGCAACAGAACTAGGAAAGATCCATGTCTGATTAGTCGGTCAGTTCATTATTTAAGGGTAACCTGTGCTGCGTATAATTTATGGGTGTACAAAAATCAAAGTTCTTAATCAAAGTTTAAATAACAAACTGAATAAAAGTTAGAAAATCTGAATTAAAATCTTTCCAACATAGTGTTCAACATATGATATATTACTATCTTTACAAGATAGATACAAAAAAATTGGAATGTGATCACATGTTCTGATGCTTTGAAGGGCATGTTTTACTAGCCTACGTAGGAAAACATCCGTTCAAGCAACAGAACTTGGAAAGATCCATGTCTGATTAGTCGGTCAGTTCATTAATTAAGGGTAACCTGTGCTGCGTATAATTTATGGGTGTACAAAAATCAAAGTTCTTAATCAAAGTTTAAAAAACAAACTGAATAAAAGTTCGTAAATCTGAATTAAAATCTTTCCAACATAGTGTTCAACATATGATATATTACTATCTTTACAAGATAGATACAAAAATATTGGAATGTGATCACATGTTCTGATGCTTTGAAGGGCATGTTTTACTAGCCTTCGTAGGAAAACATCCGTTCAAGCAACAGAACTTGGAAAGATCCATGTCTGATTAGTCGGTCAGTTCATTAATTAAGGGTAACCTGTGCTGCGTATAATTTATGGGTGTACAAAAATCAAAGTTCTTAATCAAAGTTTAAAAAACAAACTGAATAAAAGTTCGAAAATCTGAATTAAAATCTTTCCAACATAGTGTTCAACATATGATATATTACTATCTTTACAAGATAGATACAAAAATATTGGAATGTGATCACATGTTCTGATGCTTTGAAGGGCATGTTTTACTAGCCTACGTAGGAAAACATCCATTCAAGCAACAGAACTAGGAAAGATCCATGTCTGATTAGTCGGTCAGTTCATTATTTAAGGGTAACCTGTGCTGCGTATAATTTATGGGTGTACAAAAATCAAAGTTCTTAATCAAAGTTTAAAAAACAAACTGAATAAAAGTTAGAAAATCTGAATTAAAATCTTTCCAACATAGTGTTCAACATATGATATATTACTATCTTTACAAGATAGATACAAAAAAATTGGAATGTGATCACATGTTCTGATGCTTTGAAGGGCATGTTTTACTAGCCTACGTAGGAAAACATCCGTTCAAGCAACAGAACTTGGAAAGATTCATGTCTGATTAGTCGGTCAGTTCATTAATTAAGGGTAACCTGTGCTGCGTATAATTTATGGGTGTACAAAAATCAAAGTTCTTAATCAAAGTTTAAAAAACAAACTGAATAAAAGTTCGTAAATCTGAATTAAAATCTTTCCAACATAGTGTTCAACATATGATATATTACTATCTTTACAAGATAGATACAAAAAAATTGGAATGTGATCACATGTTCTGATGCTTTGAAGGGCATGTTTTACTAGCCTACGTAGGAAAACATCCATTCAAGCAACAGAACTAGGAAAGATCCATGTCTGATTAGTCGGTCAGTTCATTATTTAAGGGTAACCTGTGCTGCGTATAATTTATGGGTGTACAAAAATCAAAGTTTATTACTATCTTTACAAGATAGATACAAAAAAATTGGAATTTGATCACATGTTCTGATGCTTTGAAGGGCATGTTTTACTAGCCTACGTAGGAAAACATCCATTCAAGCAACAGAACTAGGAAAGATCCATGTCTGATTAGTCGGTCAGTTCATTATTTAAGGGTAACCTGTGCTGCGTATAATTTATGGGTGTACAAAAATCAAAGTTCTTAATCAAAGTTTAAAAAACAAACTGAATAAAAGTTAGAAAATCTGAATTAAAATTTTTCCAACATAGTGTTCAACATATGATATATTACTATCTTTACAAGATAGATACAAAAAAATTGGAATGTGATCACATGTTCTGATGCTTTGAAGGGCATGTTTTACTAGCCTACGTAGGAAAACATCCGTTCAAGCAACAGAACTTGGAAAGATCCATGTCTGATTAGTCGGTCAGTTCATTAATTAAGGGTAACCTGTGCTGCGTATAATTTATGGGTGTACAAAAATCAAAGTTCTTAATCAAAGTTTAAAAAACAAACTGAATAAAAGTTCGTAAATCTGAATTAAAATCTTTCCAACATAGTGTTCAACATATGATATATTACTATCTGCACAAGATAGATACAAAAAAATTGGAATGTGATCACATGTTCTGATGCTTTGAAGGGCATGTTTTACTAGCCTACGTAGGAAAACATCCATTCAAGCAACAGAACTAGGAAAGATCCATGTCTGATTAGTCGGTCAGTTCATTATTTAAGGGTAACCTGTGCTGCGTATAATTTATGGGTGTACAAAAATCAAAGTTTATTACTATCTTTACAAGATAGATTTCAAAAAAATTGGAATGTGATCACATGTTCTGATGCTTTGAAGGGCATGTTTTACTAGCCTACGTAGGAAAACATCCATTCAAGCAACAGAACTAGGAAAGATCCATGTCTGATTAGTCGGTCAGTTCATTATTTAAGGGTAACCTGTGCTGCGTATAAGTTATGGGTGTACAAAAATCAAAGTTCTTAATCAAAGTTTAAAAAACAAACTGAATAAAAGTTAGAAAATCTGAATTAAAATCTTTCCAACATAGTGTTCAACATATGATATATTACTATCTTTACAAGATAGATACAAAAAAATTGGAATGTGATCACATGTTCTGATGCTTTGAAGGGCATGTTTTACTAGCCTTCGTAGGAAAACATCCGTTCAAGCAACAGAACTTGGAAAGATCCATGTCTGATTAGTCGGTCAGTTCATTAATTAAGGGTAACCTGTGCTGCGTATAATTTATGGGTGTACAAAAATCAAAGTTCTTAATCAAAGTTTAAAAAACAAACTGAATAAAAGTTCGAGAATCTGAATTAAAATCTTTCCAACATAGTGTTCAACATATGATATATTACTATCTTTACAAGAAAGATACAAAAAAATTGGAATGTGATCACATGTTCTGATGCTTTGAAGGGCATGTTTTACTAGCCTACGTAGGAAACATCCATTCAAGCAACAGAACTAGGAAAGATCGATGTCTGATTAGTCGGTCAGTTCATTATTTAAGGGTAACCTGTGCTGCGTATAATTTATGGGTGTACAAAAATCAAAGTTTATTACTATCTTTACAAGATAGATTTCAAAAAAATTGGAATGTGATCACATGTTCTGATGCTTTGAAGGGCATGTTTTACTAGCCTACGTAGGAAAACATCCATTCAAGCAACAGAACTAGGAAAGATCCATGTCTGATTAGTCGGTCAGTTCATTATTTAAGGGTAACCTGTGCTGCGTATAATTTATGGGTGTACAAAAATCAAAGTTCTTAATCAAAGTTTAAAAAACAAACTGAATAAAAGTTAGAAAATCTGAATTAAAATCTTTCCAACATAGTGTTCAACATATGATATATTACTATCTTTACAAGATAGATACAAAAATATTGGAATGTGATCACATGTTCTGATGCTTTGAAGGGCATGTTTTACTAGCCTACGTAGGAAAACATCCGTTCAAGCAACAGAACTTGGAAAGATCCATGTCTGATTAGTCGGTCAGTTCATTATTTAAGGGTTACCTGTGCTGCGTATAATTTATGGGTGTACAAAAATCAAAGTTCTTAATCAAAGTTTAAAAAACAAACTGAATAAAAATTAAAAAATCTGAATGAAAATCTTTCCAACATAGTGTTCAACATATGATATATTACTATCTTTACAAGATAGATACAAAAAAATTGGAATTTGATCACATGTTCTGATGCTTTGAAGGGCATGTTTTACTAGCCTACGTAGGAAAACATCCATTCAAGCAACAGAACTAGGAAAGATCCATGTCTGATTAGTCGGTCAGTTCATTATTTAAGGGTAACCTGTGCTGCGTATAATTTATGGGTGTACAAAAATCAAAGTTTATTACTATCTTTACAAGATAGATACAAAAAAATTGGAATGTGATCACATGTTCTGATGCTTTGAAGGGCATGTTTTACTAGCCTACGTAGGAAAACATCCATTCAAGCAACAGAACTAGGAAAGATCCATGTCTGATTAGTCGGTCAGTTCATTATTTAAGGGTAACCTGTGCTGCGTATAATTTATGGGTGTACAAAAATCAAAGTTTATTACTATCTTTACAAGATAGATTTCAAAAAAATTGGAATGTGATCACATGTTCTGATGCTTTGAAGGGCATGTTTTACTAGCCTACGTAGGAAAACATCCATTCAAGCAACAGAACTAGGAAAGATCCATGTCTGATTAGTCGGTCAGTTCATTATTTAAGGGTAACCTGTGCTGCGTATAATTTATGGGTGTACAAAAATCAAAGTTCTTAATCAAAGTTTAAAAAACAAACTGAATAAAAGTTCGAAAATCTGAATTAAAATCTTTCCAACATAGTGTTCAACATATGATATATTACTATCTTTACAAGAAAGATACAAAAAAATTGGAATGTGATCACATGTTCTGATGCTTTGAAGGGCATGTTTTACTAGCCTTCGTAGGAAAACATCCGTTCAAGCAACAGAACTTGGAAAGATCCATGTCTGATTAGTCGGTCAGTTCATTAATTAAGGGTAACCTGTGCTGCGTATAATTTATGGGTGTACAAAAATCAAAGTTCTTAATCAAAGTTTAAAAAACAAACTGAATAAAAGTTCGAAAATCTGAATTAAAATCTTTCCAACATAGTGTTCAACATATGATATATTACTATCTTTACAAGATAGATACAAAAAAATTGGAATTTGATCACATGTTCTGATGCTTTGAAGGGCATGTTTTACTAGCCTACGTAGGAAAACATCCATTCAAGCAACAGAACTAGGAAAGATCCATGTCTGATTAGTCGGTCAGTTCATTATTTAAGGGTAACCTGTGCTGCGTATAATTTATGGGTGTACAAAAATCAAAGTTTATTACTATCTTTACAAGATAGATTTCAAAAAAATTGGAATGTGATCACATGTTCTGATGCTTTGAAGGGCATGTTTTACTAGCCTACGTAGGAAAACATCCATTCAAGCAACAGAACTAGGAAAGATCCATGTCTGATTAGTCGGTCAGTTCATTATTTAAGGGTAACCTGTGCTGCGTATAATTTATGGGTGTACAAAAATCAAAGTTCTTAATCAAAGTTTAAAAAACAAACTGAATAAAAGTTCGAAAATCTGAATTAAAATCTTTCCAACATAGTGTTCAACATATGATATATTACTATCTTTACAAGATAGATACAAAAATATTGGAATGTGATCACATGTTCTGATGCTTTGAAGGGCATGTTTTACTAGCCTTCGTAGGAAAACATCCGTTCAAGCAACAGAACTTGGAAAGATCCATGTCTGATTAGTCGGTCAGTTCATTAATTAAGGGTAACCTGTGCTGCGTATAATTTATGGGTGTACAAAAATCAAAGTTCTTAATCAAAGTTTAAAAAACAAACTGAATAAAAGTTCGAAAATCTGAATTAAAATCTTTCCAACATAGTGTTCAACATATGATATATTACTATCTTTACAAGATAGATACAAAAAAATTGGAATTTGATCACATGTTCTGATGCTTTGAAGGGCATGTTTTACTAGCCTACGTAGGAAAACATCCATTCAAGCAACAGAACTAGGAAAGATCCATGTCTGATTAGTCGGTCAGTTCATTATTTAAGGGTAACCTGTGCTGCGTATAATTTATGGGTGTACAAAAATCAAAGTTCTTAATCAAAGTTTAAAAAACAAACTGAATAAAAGTTCGTAAATCTGAATTAAAATCTTTCCAACATAGTGTTCAACATATGATATATTACTATCTTTACAAGATAGATACAAAAAAATTGGAATGTGATCACATGTTCTGATGCTTTGAAGGGCATGTTTTACTAGCCTACGTAGGAAAACATCCATTCAAGCAACAGAACTAGGAAAGATCCATGTCTGATTAGTCGGTCAGTTCATTATTTAAGGGTAACCTGTGCTGCGTATAATTTATGGGTGTACAAAAATCAAAGTTTATTACTATCTTTACAAGATAGATTTCAAAAAATTGGAATGTGATCACATGTTCTGATGCTTTGAAGGGCATGTTTTACTAGCCTACGTAGGAAAACATCCATTCAAGCAACAGAACTAGGAAAGATCCATGTCTGATTAGTCGGTCAGTTCATTATTTAAGGGTAACCTGATTTATGGGTGTACAAAAATCAAAGTTTATTACTATCTTTACAAGATAGATTTCAAAAAATTGGAATGTGATCACATGTTCTGATGCTTTGAAGGGCATGTTTTACTAGCCTACGTAGGAAAACATCCATTCAAGCAACAGAACTAGGAAAGATCCATGTCTGATTAGTCGGTCAGTTCATTATTTAAGGGTAACCTGTGCTGCGTATAATTTATGGGTGTACAAAAATCAAAGTTTATTACTATCTTTACAAGATAGATTTCAAAAAATTGGAATGTGATCACATGTTCTGATGCTTTGAAGGGCATGTTTTACTAGCCTACGTAGGAAAACATCCATTCAAGCAACAGAACTAGGAAAGATCCATGTCTGATTAGTCGGTCAGTTCATTATTTAAGGGTAACCTGTGCTGCGTATAAGTTATGGGTGTACAAAAATCAAAGTTCTTAATCAAAGTTTAAAAAACAAACTGAATAAAAGTTAGAAAATCTGAATTAAAATCTTTCCAACATAGTGTTCAACATATGATATATTACTATCTTTACAAGATAGATACAAAAAAATTGGAATGTGATCACATGTTCTGATGCTTTGAAGGGCATGTTTTACTAGCCTACGTAGGAAAACATCCGTTCAAGCAACAGAACTTGGAAAGATCCATGTCTGATTAGTCGGTCAGTTCATTAATTAAGGGTAACCTGTGCTGCGTATAATTTATGGGTGTACAAAAATCAAAGTTCTTAATCAAAGTTTAAAAAACAAACTGAATAAAAGTTAGAAAATCTGAATTAAAATCTTTCCAACATAGTGTTCAACATATGATATATTACTATCTTTACAAGATAGATACAAAAAAATTGGAATGTGATCACATGTTCTGATGCTTTGAAGGGCATGTTTTACTAGCCTACGTAGGAAACATCCATTCAAGCAACAGAACTAGGAAAGATCGATGTCTGATTAGTCGGTCAGTTCATTATTTAAGGGTAACCTGTGCTGCGTATAATTTATGGGTGTACAAAAATCAAAGTTTATTACTATCTTTACAAGATAGATTTCAAAAAAATTGGAATGTGATCACATGTTCTGATGCTTTGAAGGGCATGTTTTACTAGCCTACGTAGGAAAACATCCATTCAAGCAACAGAACTAGGAAAGATCCATGTCTGATTAGTCGGTCAGTTCATTATTTAAGGGTAACCTGTGCTGCGTATAATTTATGGGTGTACAAAAATCAAAGTTCTTAATCAAAGTTTAAAAAACAAACTGAATAAAAGTTAGAAAATCTGAATTAAAATCTTTCCAACATAGTGTTCAACATATGATATATTACTATCTTTACAAGATAGATACAAAAATATTGGAATGTGATCACATGTTCTGATGCTTTGAAGGGCATGTTTTACTAGCCTACGTAGGAAAACATCCGTTCAAGCAACAGAACTTGGAAAGATCCATGTCTGATTAGTCGGTCAGTTCATTATTTAAGGGTTACCTGTGCTGCGTATAATTTATGGGTGTACAAAAATCAAAGTTCTTAATCAAAGTTTAAAAAACAAACTGAATAAAAATTAAAAAATCTGAATGAAAATCTTTCCAACATAGTGTTCAACATATGATATATTACTATCTTTACAAGATAGATACAAAAAAATTGGAATTTGATCACATGTTCTGATGCTTTGAAGGGCATGTTTTACTAGCCTACGTAGGAAAACATCCATTCAAGCAACAGAACTAGGAAAGATCCATGTCTGATTAGTCGGTCAGTTCATTATTTAAGGGTAACCTGTGCTGCGTATAATTTATGGGTGTACAAAAATCAAAGTTTATTACTATCTTTACAAGATAGATACAAAAAAATTGGAATGTGATCACATGTTCTGATGCTTTGAAGGGCATGTTTTACTAGCCTACGTAGGAAAACATCCATTCAAGCAACAGAACTAGGAAAGATCCATGTCTGATTAGTCGGTCAGTTCATTATTTAAGGGTAACCTGTGCTGCGTATAAGTTATGGGTGTACAAAAATCAAAGTTCTTAATCAAAGTTTAAAAAACAAACTGAATAAAAGTTAGAAAATCTGAATTAAAATCTTTCCAACATAGTGTTCAACATATGATATATTACTATCTTTACAAGATAGATACAAAAAAATTGGAATGTGATCACATGTTCTGATGCTTTGAAGGGCATGTTTTACTAGCCTTCGTAGGAAAACATCCGTTCAAGCAACAGAACTAGGAAAGATCCATGTCTGATTAGTCGGTCAGTTCATTATTTAAGGGTAACCTGTGCTGCGTATTATTTATGGGTGTACAAAAATCAAAGTTCTTAATCAAAGTTTAAAAAACAAACTGAATAAAAGTTCGAGAATCTGAATTAAAATCTTTCCAACATAGTGTTCAACATATGATATATTACTATCTTTACAAGAAAGATACAAAAAAATTGGAATGTGATCACATGTTCTGATGCTTTGAAGGGCATGTTTTACTAGCCTACGTAGGAAACATCCATTCAAGCAACAGAACTAGGAAAGATCGATGTCTGATTAGTCGGTCAGTTCATTATTTAAGGGTAACCTGTGCTGCGTATAATTTATGGGTGTACAAAAATCAAAGTTTATTACTATCTTTACAAGATAGATTTCAAAAAAATTGGAATGTGATCACATGTTCTGATGCTTTGAAGGGCATGTTTTACTAGCCTACGTAGGAAAACATCCATTCAAGCAACAGAACTAGGAAAGATCCATGTCTGATTAGTCGGTCAGTTCATTATTTAAGGGTAACCTGTGCTGCGTATAATTTATGGGTGTACAAAAATCAAAGTTCTTAATCAAAGTTTAAAAAACAAACTGAATAAAAGTTAGAAAATCTGAATTAAAATCTTTCCAACATAGTGTTCAACATATGATATATTACTATCTTTACAAGATAGATACAAAAATATTGGAATGTGATCACATGTTCTGATGCTTTGAAGGGCATGTTTTACTAGCCTACGTAGGAAAACATCCGTTCAAGCAACAGAACTTGGAAAGATCCATGTCTGATTAGTCGGTCAGTTCATTATTTAAGGGTTACCTGTGCTGCGTATAATTTATGGGTGTACAAAAATCAAAGTTCTTAATCAAAGTTTAAAAAACAAACTGAATAAAAATTAAAAAATCTGAATGAAAATCTTTCCAACATAGTGTTCAACTTATGATATATTACTATCCTTACAAGATAGATACAAAAAAATTGGAATTTGATCACATGTTCTGATGCTTTGAAGGGCATGTTTTACTAGCCTACGTAGGAAAACATCCATTCAAGCAACAGAACTAGGAAAGATCCATGTCTGATTAATCGGTCAGTTCATTATTTAAGGGTAACCTGTGCTGCGTATAATTTATGGGTGTACAAAAATCAAAGTTTATTACTATCTTTACAAGATAGATACAAAAAAATTGGAATGTGATCACATGTTCTGATGCTTTGAAGGGCATGTTTTACTAGCCTACGTAGGAAAACATCCATTCAAGCAACAGAACTAGGAAAGATCCATGTCTGATTAGTCGGTCAGTTCATTATTTAAGGGTAACCTGTGCTGCGTATAATTTATGGGTGTACAAAAATCAAAGTTCTTAATCAAAGTTTAAAAAACAAACTGAATAAAAGTTAGAAAATCTGAATTAAAATCTTTCCAACATAGTGTTCAACATATGATATATTACTATCTTTACAAGATAGATACAAAAAAATTGGAATGTGATCACATGTTCTGATGCTTTGAAGGGCATGTTTTACTAGCCTACGTAGGAAAACATCCATTCAAGCAACAGAACTAGGAAAGATCCATGTCTGATTAGTCGGTCAGTTCATTATTTAAGGGTAACCTGTGCTGCGTATAATTTATGGGTGTACAAAAATCAAAGTTTATTACTATCTTTACAAGATAGATTTCAAAAAAATTGGAATGTGATCACATGTTCTGATGCTTTGAAGGGCATGTTTTACTAGCCTACGTAGGAAAACATCCATTCAAGCAACAGAACTAGGAAAGATCCATGTCTGATTAGTCGGTCAGTTCATTATTTAAGGGTAACCTGTGCTGCGTATAATTTATGGGTGTACAAAAATCAAAGTTCTTAATCAAAGTTTAAAAAACAAACTGAATAAAAGTTAGAAAATCTGAATTAAAATCTTTCCAACATAGTGTTCAACATATGATATATTACTATCTTTACAAGATAGATACAAAAATATTGGAATGTGATCACATGTTCTGATGCTTTGAAGGGCATGTTTTACTAGCCTTCGTAGGAAAACATCCGTTCAAGCAACAGAACTTGGAAAGATCCATGTCTGATTAGTCGGTCAGTTCATTAATTAAGGGTAACCTGTGCTGCGTATAATTTATGGGTGTACAAAAATCAAAGTTTATTACTATCTTTACAAGATAGATACAAAAAAATTGGAATGTGATCACATGTTCTGATGCTTTGAAGGGCATGTTTTACTAGCCTACGTAGGAAAACATCCATTCAAGCAACAGAACTAGGAAAGATCCATGTCTGATTAGTCGGTCAGTTCATTATTTAAGGGTAACCTGTGCTGCGTATAATTTATGGGTGTACAAAAATCAAAGTTCTTAATCAAAGTTTAAAAAACAAACTGAATAAAAGTTAGAAAATCTGAATTAAAATCTTTCCAACATAGTGTTCAACATATGATATATTACTATCTTTACAAGATAGATACAAAAAAATTGGAATGTGATCACATGTTCAGATGCTTTGAAGGGCATGTTTTACTAGCCTACGTAGGAAAACACCCGTTCAAGCAACAGAACTTGGAAAGATCCATGTCTGATTAGTCGGTCAGTTCATTAATTAAGGGTAACCTGTGCTGCGTATAATTTATGGGTGTACAAAAATCAAAGTTCTTAATCAAAGTTTAAAAAACAAACTGAATAAAAGTTCGTAAATCTGAATTAAAATCTTCCCAACATAGTGTTCAACATATGATATATTACTATCTTTACAAGATAGATACAAAAATATTGGAATGTGATCACATGTTCTGATGCTTTGAAGGGCATGTTTTACTAGCCTTCGTAGGAAAACATCCGTTCAAGCAACAGAACTTGGAAAGATCCATGTCTGATTAGTCGGTCAGTTCATTAATTAAGGGTAACCTGTGCTGCGTATAATTTATGGGTGTACAAAAATCAAAGTTCTTAATCAAAGTTTAAAAAACAAACTGAATAAAAGTTCGAAAATCTGAATTAAAATCTTTCCAACATAGTGTTCAACATATGATATATTACTATCTTTACAAGAAAGATACAAAAAAATTGGAATGTGATCACATGTTCTGATGCTTTGAAGGGCATGTTTTACTAGCCTACGTAGGAAAACATCCATTCAAGCAACAGAACTAGGAAAGATCGATGTCTGATTAGTCGGTCAGTTCATTATTTAAGGGTAACCTGTGCTGCGTATAATTTATGGGTGTACAAAAATCAAAGTTTATTACTATCTTTACAAGATAGATTTCAAAAAAATTGGAATGTGATCACATGTTCTGATGCTTTGAAGGGCATGTTTTACTAGCCTACGTAGGAAAACATCCATTCAAGCAACAGAACTAGGAAAGATCCATGTCTGATTAGTCGGTCAGTTCATTATTTAAGGGTAACCTGTGCTGCGTATAATTTATGGGTGTACAAAAATCAAAGTTCTTAATCAAAGTTTAAAAAACAAACTGAATAAAAGTTCGAAAATCTGAATTAAAATCTTTCCAACATAGTGTTCAACATATGATATATTACTATCTTTACAAGATAGATACAAAAATATTGGAATGTGATCACATGTTCTGATGCTTTGAAGGGCATGTTTTACTAGCCTTCGTAGGAAAACATCCGTTCAAGCAACAGAACTTGGAAAGATCCATGTCTGATTAGTCGGTCAGTTCATTAATTAAGGGTAACCTGTGCTGCGTATAATTTATGGGTGTACAAAAATCAAAGTTCTTAATCAAAGTTTAAAAAACAAACTGAATAAAAGTTCGAAAATCTGAATTAAAATCTTTCCAACATAGTGTTCAACATATGATATATTACTATCTTTACAAGAAAGATACAAAAAAATTGGAATGTGATCACATGTTCTGATGCTTTGAAGGGCATGTTTTACTAGCCTACGTAGGAAAACATCCATTCAAGCAACAGAACTAGGAAAGATCGATGTCTGATTAGTCGGTCAGTTCATTATTTAAGGGTAACCTGTGCTGCGTATAATTTATGGGTGTACAAAAATCAAAGTTTATTACTATCTTTACAAGATAGATTTCAAAAAAATTGGAATGTGATCACATGTTCTGATGCTTTGAAGGGCATGTTTTACTAGCCTACGTAGGAAAACATCCATTCAAGCAACAGAACTAGGAAAGATCCATGTCTGATTAGTCGGTCAGTTCATTATTTAAGGGTAACCTGTGCTGCGTATAATTTATGGGTGTACAAAAATCAAAGTTCTTAATCAAAGTTTAAAAAACAAACTGAATAAAAGTTCGTAAATCTGAATTAAAATCTTCCCAACATAGTGTTCAACATATGATATATTACTATCTTTACAAGATAGATACAAAAATATTGGAATGTGATCACATGTTCTGATGCTTTGAAGGGCATGTTTTACTAGCCTTCGTAGGAAAACATCCGTTCAAGCAACAGAACTTGGAAAGATCCATGTCTGATTAGTCGGTCAGTTCATTAATTAAGGGTAACCTGTGCTGCGTATAATTTATGGGTGTACAAAAATCAAAGTTCTTAATCAAAGTTTAAAAAACAAACTGAATAAAAGTTCGAAAATCTGAATTAAAATCTTTCCAACATAGTGTTCAACATATGATATATTACTATCTTTACAAGAAAGATACAAAAAAATTGGAATGTGATCACAT
The DNA here is from genome assembly GCA_964057225.1 of Auanema rhodensis. NCBI lineage: Eukaryota > Metazoa > Nematoda > Chromadorea > Rhabditida > Rhabditidae > Auanema > Auanema rhodense. The sequence goes on from OZ059895.1 coordinate 3,510,315, forward strand.
GTTCTGATGCTTTGAAGGGCATGTTTTACTAGCCTACGTAGGAAAACATCCATTCAAGCAACAGAACTAGGAAAGATCGATGTCTGATTAGTCGGTCAGTTCATTATTTAAGGGTAACCTGTGCTGCGTATAATTTATGGGTGTACAAAAATCAAAGTTTATTACTATCTTTACAAGATAGATTTCAAAAAAATTGGAATGTGATCACATGTTCTGATGCTTTGAAGGGCATGTTTTACTAGCCTACGTAGGAAAACATCCATTCAAGCAACAGAACTAGGAAAGATCCATGTCTGATTAGTCGGTCAGTTCATTATTTAAGGGTAACCTGTGCTGCGTATAATTTATGGGTGTACAAAAATCAAAGTTCTTAATCAAAGTTTAAAAAACAAACTGAATAAAAGTTCGAAAATCTGAATTAAAATCTTTCCAACATAGTGTTCAACATATGATATATTACTATCTTTACAAGATAGATACAAAAATATTGGAATGTGATCACATGTTCTGATGCTTTGAAGGGCATGTTTTACTAGCCTTCGTAGGAAAACATCCGTTCAAGCAACAGAACTTGGAAAGATCCATGTCTGATTAGTCGGTCAGTTCATTAATTAAGGGTAACCTGTGCTGCGTATAATTTATGGGTGTACAAAAATCAAAGTTCTTAATCAAAGTTTAAAAAACAAACTGAATAAAAGTTCGAAAATCTGAATTAAAATCTTTCCAACATAGTGTTCAACATATGATATATTACTATCTTTACAAGAAAGATACAAAAAAATTGGAATGTGATCACATGTTCTGATGCTTTGAAGGGCATGTTTTACTAGCCTACGTAGGAAAACATCCATTCAAGCAACAGAACTAGGAAAGATCGATGTCTGATTAGTCGGTCAGTTCATTATTTAAGGGTAACCTGTGCTGCGTATAATTTATGGGTGTACAAAAATCAAAGTTTATTACTATCTTTACAAGATAGATTTCAAAAAAATTGGAATGTGATCACATGTTCTGATGCTTTGAAGGGCATGTTTTACTAGCCTACGTAGGAAAACATCCATTCAAGCAACAGAACTAGGAAAGATCCATGTCTGATTAGTCGGTCAGTTCATTATTTAAGGGTAACCTGTGCTGCGTATAATTTATGGGTGTACAAAAATCAAAGTTCTTAATCAAAGTTTAAAAAACAAACTGAATAAAAGTTCGAAAATCTGAATTAAAATCTTTCCAACATAGTGTTCAACATATGATATATTACTATCTTTACAAGATAGATACAAAAATATTGGAATGTGATCACATGTTCTGATGCTTTGAAGGGCATGTTTTACTAGCCTTCGTAGGAAAACATCCGTTCAAGCAACAGAACTTGGAAAGATCCATGTCTGATTAGTCGGTCAGTTCATTAATTAAGGGTAACCTGTGCTGCGTATAATTTATGGGTGTACAAAAATCAAAGTTCTTAATCAAAGTTTAAAAAACAAACTGAATAAAAGTTCGAAAATCTGAATTAAAATCTTTCCAACATAGTGTTCAACATATGATATATTACTATCTTTACAAGATAGATACAAAAAAATTGGAATTTGATCACATGTTCTGATGCTTTGAAGGGCATGTTTTACTAGCCTACGTAGGAAAACATCCATTCAAGCAACAGAACTAGGAAAGATCCATGTCTGATTAGTCGGTCAGTTCATTATTTAAGGGTAACCTGTGCTGCGTATAATTTATGGGTGTACAAAAATCAAAGTTCTTAATCAAAGTTTAAAAAACAAACTGAATAAAAGTTAGAAAATCTGAATTAAAATCTTTCCAACATAGTGTTCAACATATGATATATTACTATCTTTACAAGATAGATACAAAAAAATTGGAATGTGATCACATGTTCTGATGCTTTGAAGGGCATGTTTTACTAGCCTACGTAGGAAAACATCCATTCAAGCAACAGAACTAGGAAAGATCCATGTCTGATTAGTCGGTCAGTTCATTATTTAAGGGTAACCTGTGCTGCGTATAATTTATGGGTGTACAAAAATCAAAGTTTATTACTATCTTTACAAGATAGATTTCAAAAAAATTGGAATGTGATCACATGTTCTGATGCTTTGAAGGGCATGTTTTACTAGCCTACGTAGGAAAACATCCATTCAAGCAACAGAACTAGGAAAGATCCATGTCTGATTAGTCGGTCAGTTCATTATTTAAGGGTAACCTGTGCTGCGTATAATTTATGGGTGTACAAAAATCAAAGTTCTTAATCAAAGTTTAAAAAACAAACTGAATAAAAGTTAGAAAATCTGAATTAAAATCTTTCCAACATAGTGTTCAACATATGATATATTACTATCTTTACAAGATAGATACAAAAATATTGGAATGTGATCACATGTTCTGATGCTTTGAAGGGCATGTTTTACTAGCCTTCGTAGGAAAACATCCGTTCAAGCAACAGAACTTGGAAAGATCCATGTCTGATTAGTCGGTCAGTTCATTAATTAAGGGTAACCTGTGCTGCGTATAATTTATGGGTGTACAAAAATCAAAGTTTATTACTATCTTTACAAGATAGATTTCAAAAAAATTGGAATGTGATCACATGTTCTGATGCTTTGAAGGGCATGTTTTACTAGCCTACGTAGGAAAACATCCATTCAAGCAACAGAACTAGGAAAGATCGATGTCTGATTAGTCGGTCAGTTCATTATTTAAGGGTAACCTGTGCTGCGTATAATTTATGGGTGTACAAAAATCAAAGTTTATTACTATCTTTACAAGATAGATTTCAAAAAAATTGGAATGTGATCACATGTTCTGATGCTTTGAAGGGCATGTTTTACTAGCCTACGTAGGAAAACATCCATTCAAGCAACAGAACTAGGAAAGATCCATGTCTGATTAGTCGGTCAGTTCATTATTTAAGGGTAACCTGTGCTGCGTATAATTTATGGGTGTACAAAAATCAAAGTTCTTAATCAAAGTTTAAAAAACAAACTGAATAAAAGTTCGAAAATCTGAATTAAAATCTTTCCAACATAGTGTTCAACATATGATATATTACTATCTTTACAAGATAGATACAAAAAAATTGGAATTTGATCACATGTTCTGATGCTTTGAAGGGCATGTTTTACTAGCCTTCGTAGGAAAACATCCGTTCAAGCAACAGAACTTGGAAAGATCCATGTCTGATTAGTCGGTCAGTTCATTAATTAAGGGTAACCTGTGCTGCGTATAATTTATGGGTGTACAAAAATCAAAGTTCTTAATCAAAGTTTAAAAAACAAACTGAATAAAAGTTCGAAAATCTGAATTAAAATCTTTCCAACATAGTGTTCAACATATGATATATTACTATCTTTACAAGATAGATACAAAAAAATTGGAATTTGATCACATGTTCTGATGCTTTGAAGGGCATGTTTTACTAGCCTACGTAGGAAAACATCCATTCAAGCAACAGAACTAGGAAAGATCCATGTCTGATTAGTCGGTCAGTTCATTATTTAAGGGTAACCTGTGCTGCGTATAATTTATGGGTGTACAAAAATCAAAGTTCTTAATCAAAGTTTAAAAAACAAACTGAATAAAAGTTAGAAAATCTGAATTAAAATCTTTCCAACATAGTGTTCAACATATGATATATTACTATCTTTACAAGATAGATACAAAAAAATTGGAATGTGATCACATGTTCTGATGCTTTGAAGGGCATATTTTACTAGCCTACGTAGGAAAACATCCATTCAAGCAACAGAACTAAGAAAGATCGATGTCTGATTAGTCGGTCAGTTCATTATTTAAGGGTAACCTGTGCTGCGTATAATTTATGGGTGTACAAAAATCAAGTTTATTACTATCTTTACAAGATAGATTTCAAAAAAATTGGAATGTGATCACATGTTCTGATGCTTTGAAGGGCATGTTTTACTAGCCTACGTAGGAAAACATCCATTCAAGCAACAGAACTAGGAAAGATCCATGTCTGATTAGTCGGTCAGTTCATTATTTAAGGGTAACCTGTGCTGCGTATAATTTATGGGTGTACAAAAATCAAAGTTCTTAATCAAAGTTTAAAAAACAAACTGAATAAAAGTTAGAAAATCTGAATTAAAATCTTTCCAACATAGTGTTCAACATATGATATATTACTATCTTTACAAGATAGATACAAAAAAATTGGAATGTGATCACATGTTCTGATGCTTTGAAGGGCATGTTTTACTAGCCTACGTAGGAAAACATCCATTCAAGCAACAGAACTAGGAAAGATCCATGTCTGATTAGTCGGTCAGTTCATTATTTAAGGTTAACCTGTGCTGCGTATAATTTATGGGTGTACAAAAATCAAAGTTCTTAATCAAAGTTTAAAAAACAAACTGAATAAAAGTTAGAAAATCTGAATTAAAATCTTTCCAACATAGTGTTCAACATATGATATATTACTATCTTTACAAGATAGATACAAAAAAATTGGAATGTGATCACATGTTCTGATGCTTTGAAGGGCATGTTTTACTAGCCTACGTAGGAAAACATCCGTTCAAGCAACAGAACTTGGAAAGATCCATGTCTGATTAGTCGGTCAGTTCATTAATTAAGGGTAACCTGTGCTGCGTATAATTTATGGGTGTACAAAAATGAAAGTTCTTAATCAAAGTTTAAAAAACAAACTGAATAAAAGTTCGTAAATCTGAATTAAAATCTTCCCAACATAGTGTTCAACATATGATATATTACTATCTTTACAAGATAGATACAAAAATATTGGAATGTGATCACATGTTCTGATGCTTTGAAGGGCATGTTTTACTAGCCTTCGTAGGAAAACATCCGTTCAAGCAACAGAACTTGGAAAGATCCATGTCTGATTAGTCGGTCAGTTCATTAATTAAGGGTAACCTGTGCTGCGTATAATTTATGGATGTACAAAAATCAAAGTTCTTAATCAAAGTTTAAAAAACAAACTGAATAAAAGTTCGAAAATCTGAATTAAAATCTTTCCAACATAGTGTTCAACATATGATATATTACTATCTTTACAAGAAAGATACAAAAAAATTGGAATGTGATCACATGTTCTGATGCTTTGAAGGGCATGTTTTACTAGCCTACGTAGGAAAACATCCATTCAAGCAACAGAACTAGGAAAGATCGATGTCTGATTAGTCGGTCAGTTCATTATTTAAGGGTAACCTGTGCTGCGTATAATTTATGGGTGTACAAAAATCAAAGTTTATTACTATCTTTACAAGATAGATTTCAAAAAAATTGGAATGTGATCACATGTTCTGATGCTTTGAAGGGCATGTTTTACTAGCCTACGTAGGAAAACATCCATTCAAGCAACAGAACTAGGAAAGATCCATGTCTGATTAGTCGGTCAGTTCATTATTTAAGGGTAACCTGTGCTGCGTATAATTTATGGGTGTACAAAAATCAAAGTTCTTAATCAAAGTTTAAAAAACAAACTGAATAAAAGTTAGAAAATCTGAATTAAAATCTTTCCAACATAGTGTTCAACATATGATATATTACTATCTTTACAAGATAGATACAAAAAAATTGGAATGTGATCACATGTTCTGATGCTTTGAAGGGCATGTTTTACTAGCCTACGTAGGAAAACATCCATTCAAGCAACAGAACTAGGAAAGATCCATGTCTGATTAGTCGGTCAGTTCATTATTTAAGGGTAACCTGTGCTGCGTATAATTTATGGGTGTACAAAAATCAAAGTTCTTAATCAAAGTTTAAAAAACAAACTGAATAAAAGTTAGAAAATCTGAATTAAAATCTTTCCAACATAGTGTTCAACATATGATATATTACTATCTTTACAAGATAGATACAAAAATATTGGAATGTGATCACATGTTCTGATGCTTTGAAGCGCATGTTTTACTAGCCTTCGTAGGAAAACATCCGTTCAAGCAACAGAACTTGGAAAGATCCATGTCTGATTAGTCGGTCAGTTCATTAATTAAGGGTAACCTGTGCTGCGTATAATTTATGGGTGTACAAAAATCAAAGTTTATTACTATCTTTACAAGATAGATACAAAAAAATTGGAATGTGATCACATGTTCTGATGCTTTGAAGGGCATGTTTTACTAGCCTACGTAGGAAAACATCCATTCAAGCAACAGAACTAGGAAAGATCCATGTCTGATTAGTCGGTCAGTTCATTATTCAAGGGTAACCTGTGCTGCGTATAATTTATGGGTGTACAAAAATCAAAGTTCTTAATCAAAGTTTAGAAAACAAATTGAGTGAAAGTTGAAAAAATCTGAATTAAAATCTTTCCAACATAGTGTTCAACATATGATATATTACTATCTTTACAAGATAGATACAAAAAAATTGGAATGTGGTCACATGTTCTGATGCTTTGAAGGGCATGTTTTACTAGCCTACGTAGGAAAACATCCATTCAAGCAACAGAACTAGGAAAGATCCATGTCTGATTAGTCGGTCAGTTCATTATTTAAGGGTAACCTGTGCTGCGTATAATTTATGGGTGTACAAAAATCAAAGTTCTTAATCAAAGTTTAAAAAACAAACTGAATAAAAGTTCGAAAATCTGAATTAAAATCTTTCCAACATAGTGTTCAACATATGATATATTACTATCTTTACAAGATAGATACAAAAAAATTGGAATGTGATCACATGTTCTGATGCTTTGAAGGGCATGTTTTACTAGCCTACGTAGGAAAACATCCATTCAAGCAACAGAACTTGGAAAGATCCATGTCTGATTAGTCGGTCAGTTCATTAATTAAGGGTAACCTGTGCTGCGTATAATTTATGGGTGTACAAAAATGAAAGTTCTTAATCAAAGTTTAAAAAACAAACTGAATAAAAGTTCGTAAATCTGAATTAAAATCTTCCCAACATAGTGTTCAACATATGATATATTACTATCTTTACAAGATAGATACAAAAATATTGGAATGTGATCACATGTTCTGATGCTTTGAAGGGCATGTTTTACTAGCCTTCGTAGGAAAACATCCGTTCAAGCAACAGAACTTGGAAAGATCCATGTCTGATTAGTCGGTCAGTTCATTAATTAAGGGTAACCTGTGCTGCGTATAATTTATGGATGTACAAAAATCAAAGTTCTTAATCAAAGTTTAAAAAACAAACTGAATAAAAGTTCGAAAATCTGAATTAAAATCTTTCCAACATAGTGTTCAACATATGATATATTACTATCTTTACAAGAAAGATACAAAAAAATTGGAATGTGATCACATGTTCTGATGCTTTGAAGGGCATGTTTTACTAGCCTACGTAGGAAAACATCCATTCAAGCAACAGAACTAGGAAAGATCGATGTCTGATTAGTCGGTCAGTTCATTATTTAAGGGTAACCTGTGCTGCGTATAATTTATGGGTGTACAAAAATCAAAGTTTATTACTATCTTTACAAGATAGATTTCAAAAAAATTGGAATGTGATCACATGTTCTGATGCTTTGAAGGGCATGTTTTACTAGCCTACGTAGGAAAACATCCATTCAAGCAACAGAACTAGGAAAGATCCATGTCTGATTAGTCGGTCAGTTCATTATTAAAGGGTAACCTGTGCTGCGTATAATTTATGGGTGTACAAAAATCAAAGTTCTTAATCAAAGTTTAAAAAACAAACTGAATAAAAGTTAGAAAATCTGAATTAAAATCTTTCCAACATAGTGTTCAACATATGATATATTACTATCTTTACAAGATAGATACAAAAAAATTGGAATGTGATCACATGTTCTGATGCTTTGAAGGGCATGTTTTACTAGCCTACGTAGGAAAACATCCATTCAAGCAACAGAACTAGGAAAGATCCATGTCTGATTAGTCGGTCAGTTCATTATTTAAGGGTAACCTGTGCTGCGTATAATTTATGGGTGTACAAAAATCAAAGTTCTTAATCAAAGTTTAAAAAACAAACTGAATAAAAGTTAGAAAATCTGAATTAAAATCTTTCCAACATAGTGTTCAACATATGATATATTACTATCTTTACAAGATAGATACAAAAATATTGGAATGTGATCACATGTTCTGATGCTTTGAAGCGCATGTTTTACTAGCCTTCGTAGGAAAACATCCGTTCAAGCAACAGAACTTGGAAAGATCCATGTCTGATTAGTCGGTCAGTTCATTAATTAAGGGTAACCTGTGCTGCGTATAATTTATGGGTGTACAAAAATCAAAGTTTATTACTATCTTTACAAGATAGATACAAAAAAATTGGAATGTGATCACATGTTCTGATGCTTTGAAGGGCATGTTTTACTAGCCTACGTAGGAAAACATCCATTCAAGCAACAGAACTAGGAAAGATCCATGTCTGATTAGTCGGTCAGTTCATTATTCAAGGGTAACCTGTGCTGCGTATAATTTATGGGTGTACAAAAATCAAAGTTCTTAATCAAAGTTTAGAAAACAAATTGAGTGAAAGTTGAAAAAATCTGAATTAAAATCTTTCCAACATAGTGTTCAACATATGATATATTACTATCTTTACAAGATAGATACAAAAAAATTGGAATGTGGTCACATGTTCTGATGCTTTGAAGGGCATGTTTTACTAGCCTACGTAGGAAAACATCCATTCAAGCAACAGAACTAGGAAAGATCCATGTCTGATTAGTCGGTCAGTTCATTATTTAAGGGTAACCTGTGCTGCGTATAATTTATGGGTGTACAAAAATCAAAGTTCTTAATCAAAGTTTAAAAAACAAACTGAATAAAAGTTCGAAAATCTGAATTAAAATCTTTCCAACATAGTGTTCAACATATGATATATTACTATCTTTACAAGATAGATACAAAAAAATTGGAATGTGATCACATGTTCTGATGCTTTGAAGGGCATGTTTTACTAGCCTACGTAGGAAAACATCCATTCAAGCAACAGAACTAGGAAAGATCCATGTCTGATTAGTCGGTCAGTTCATTATTTAAGGGTAACCTGTGCTGCGTATAATTTATGGGTGTACAAAAATCAAAGTTCTTAATCAAAGTTTAAAAAACAAACTGAATAAAAGTTAGAAAATCTGAATTAAAATCTTTCCAACATAGTGTTCAACATATGATATATTACTATCTTTACAAGATAGATACAAAAAAATTGGAATGTGATCACATGTTCTGATGCTTTGAAGGGCATGTTTTACTAGCCTACGTAGGAAAACATCCGTTCAAGCAACAGAACTTGGAAAGATCCATGTCTGATTAGTCGGTCAGTTCATTAATTAAGGGTAACCTGTGCTGCGTATAATTTATGGGTGTACAAAAATCAAAGTTCTTAATCAAAGTTTAAAAAACAAACTGAATAAAAGTTCGTAAATCTGAATTAAAATCTTCCCAACATAGTGTTCAACATATGATATATTACTATCTTTACAAGATAGATACAAAAATATTGGAATGTGATCACATGTTCTGATGCTTTGAAGGGCATGTTTTACTAGCCTTCGTAGGAAAACATCCGTTCAAGCAACAGAACTTGGAAAGATCCATGTCTGATTAGTCGGTCAGTTCATTAATTAAGGGTAACCTGTGCTGCGTATAATTTATGGGTGTACAAAAATCAAAGTTCTTAATCAAAGTTTAAAAAACAAACTGAATAAAAGTTCGAAAATCTGAATTAAAATCTTTCCAACATAGTGTTCAACATATGATATATTACTATCTTTACAAGAAAGATACAAAAAAATTGGAATGTGATCACATGTTCTGATGCTTTGAAGGGCATGTTTTACTAGCCTACGTAGGAAAACATCCATTCAAGCAACAGAACTAGGAAAGATCGATGTCTGATTAGTCGGTCAGTTCATTATTTAAGGGTAACCTGTGCTGCGTATAATTTATGGGTGTACAAAAATCAAAGTTTATTACTATCTTTACAAGATAGATTTCAAAAAAATTGGAATGTGATCACATGTTCTGATGCTTTGAAGGGCATGTTTTACTAGCCTACGTAGGAAAACATCCATTCAAGCAACAGAACTAGGAAAGATCCATGTCTGATTAGTCGGTCAGTTCATTATTTAAGGGTAACCTGTGCTGCGTATAATTTATGGGTGTACAAAAATCAAAGTTCTTAATCAAAGTTTAAAAAACAAACTGAATAAAAGTTCGAAAATCTGAATTAAAATCTTTCCAACATAGTGTTCAACATATGATATATTACTATCTTTACAAGATAGATACAAAAAAATTGGAATGTGATCACATGTTCTGATGCTTTGAAGGGCATGTTTTACTAGCCTACGTAGGAAAACATCCATTCAAGCAACAGAACTAGGAAAGATCCATGTCTGATTAGTCGGTCAGTTCATTATTCAAGGGTAACCTGTGCTGCGTATAATTTATGGGTGTACAAAAATCAAAGTTCTTAATCAAAGTTTAGAAAACAAATTGAGTGAAAGTTGAAAAAATCTGAATTAAAATCTTTCCAACATAGTGTTCAACATATGATATATTACTATCTTTACAAGATAGATACAAAAAAATTGGAATGTGGTCACATGTTCTGATGCTTTGAAGGGCATGTTTTACTAGCCTACGTAGGAAAACATCCGTTCAAGCAACAGAACTTGGAAAGATCCATGTCTGATTAGTCGGTCAGTTCATTAATTAAGGGTAACCTGTGCTGCGTATAATTTATGGGTGTACAAAAATCAAAGTTCTTAATCAAAGTTTAAAAAACAAACTGAATAAAAGTTCGAAAATCTGAATTAAAATCTTTCCAACATAGTGTTCAACATATGATATATTACTATCTTTACAAGATAGATACAAAAAAATTGGAATGTGATCACATGTTCTGATGCTTTGAAGGGCATGTTTTACTAGCCTACGTAGGAAAACATCCATTCAAGCAACAGAACTAGGAAAGATCCATGTCTGATAAGTCGGTCAGTTCATTATTTAAGGGTAACCTGTGCTGCGTATAATTTATGGGTGTACAAAAATCAAAGTTCTTAATCAAAGTTTAAAAAACAAACTGAATAAAAGTTAGAAAATCTGAATTAAAATCTTTCCAACATAGTGTTCAACATATGATATATTACTATCTTTACAAGATAGATACAAAAAAATTGGAATGTGATCACATGTTCTGATGCTTTGAAGGGCATGTTTTACTAGCCTACGTAGGAAAACATCCGTTCAAGCAACAGAACTTGGAAAGATCCATGTCTGATTAGTCGGTCAGTTCATTAATTAAGGGTAACCTGTGCTGCGTATAATTTATGGGTGTACAAAAATCAAAGTTCTTAATCAAAGTTTAAAAAACAAACTGAATAAAAGTTCGTAAATCTGAATTAAAATCTTCCCAACATAGTGTTCAACATATGATATATTACTATCTTTACAAGATAGATACAAAAATATTGGAATGTGATCACATGTTCTGATGCTTTGAAGGGCATGTTTTACTAGCCTTCGTAGGAAAACATCCGTTCAAGCAACAGAACTTGGAAAGATCCATGTCTGATTAGTCGGTCAGTTCATTAATTAAGGGTAACCTGTGCTGCGTATAATTTATGGGTGTACAAAAATCAAAGTTCTTAATCAAAGTTTAAAAAACAAACTGAATAAAAGTTCGAAAATCTGAATTAAAATCTTTCCAACATAGTGTTCAACATATGATATATTACTATCTTTACAAGAAAGATACAAAAAAATTGGAATGTGATCACATGTTCTGATGCTTTGAAGGGCATGTTTTACTAGCCTACGTAGGAAAACATCCATTCAAGCAACAGAACTAGGAAAGATCGATGTCTGATTAGTCGGTCAGTTCATTATTTAAGGGTAACCTGTGCTGCGTATAATTTATGGGTGTACAAAAATCAAAGTTTATTACTATCTTTACAAGATAGATTTCAAAAAAATTGGAATGTGATCACATGTTCTGATGCTTTGAAGGGCATGTTTTACTAGCCTACGTAGGAAAACATCCATTCAAGCAACAGAACTAGGAAAGATCCATGTCTGATTAGTCGGTCAGTTCATTATTTAAGGGTAACCTGTGCTGCGTATAATTTATGGGTGTACAAAAATCAAAGTTCTTAATCAAAGTTTAAAAAACAAACTGAATAAAAGTTCGAAAATCTGAATTAAAATCTTTCCAACATAGTGTTCAACATATGATATATTACTATCTTTACAAGATAGATACAAAAAAATTGGAATTTGATCACATGTTCTGATGCTTTGAAGGGCATGTTTTACTAGCCTACGTAGGAAAACATCCATTCAAGCAACAGAACTAGGAAAGATCCATGTCTGATTAGTCGGTCAGTTCATTATTTAAGGGTAACCTGTGCTGCGTATAATTTATGGGTGTACAAAAATCAAAGTTCTTAATCAAAGTTTAAAAAACAAACTGAATAAAAGTTCGTAAATCTGAATTAAAATCTTCCCAACATAGTGTTCAACATATGATATATTACTATCTTTACAAGATAGATACAAAAATATTGGAATGTGATCACATGTTCTGATGCTTTGAAGGGCATGTTTTACTAGCCTTCGTAGGAAAACATCCGTTCAAGCAACAGAACTTGGAAAGATCCATGTCTGATTAGTCGGTCAGTTCATTAATTAAGGGTAACCTGTGCTGCGTATAATTTATGGATGTACAAAAATCAAAGTTCTTAATCAAAGTTTAAAAAACAAACTGAATAAAAGTTCGAAAATCTGAATTAAAATCTTTCCAACATAGTGTTCAACATATGATATATTACTATCTTTACAAGAAAGATACAAAAAAATTGGAATGTGATCACATGTTCTGATGCTTTGAAGGGCATGTTTTACTAGCCTACGTAGGAAAACATCCATTCAAGCAACAGAACTAGGAAAGATCGATGTCTGATTAGTCGGTCAGTTCATTATTTAAGGGTAACCTGTGCTGCGTATAATTTATGGGTGTACAAAAATCAAAGTTTATTACTATCTTTACAAGATAGATTTCAAAAAAATTGGAATGTGATCACATGTTCTGATGCTTTGAAGGGCATGTTTTACTAGCCTACGTAGGAAAACATCCATTCAAGCAACAGAACTAGGAAAGATCCATGTCTGATTAGTCGGTCAGTTCATTATTTAAGGGTAACCTGTGCTGCGTATAATTTATGGGTGTACAAAAATCAAAGTTCTTAATCAAAGTTTAAAAAACAAACTGAATAAAAGTTCGAAAATCTGAATTAAAATCTTTCCAACATAGTGTTCAACATATGATATATTACTATCTTTACAAGATAGATACAAAAATATTGGAATGTGATCACATGTTCTGATGCTTTGAAGGGCATGTTTTACTAGCCTTCGTAGGAAAACATCCGTTCAAGCAACAGAACTTGGAAAGATCCATGTCTGATTAGTCGGTCAGTTCATTAATTAAGGGTAACCTGTGCTGCGTATAATTTATGGGTGTACAAAAATCAAAGTTCTTAATCAAAGTTTAAAAAACAAACTGAATAAAAGTTCGAAAATCTGAATTAAAATCTTTCCAACATAGTGTTCAACATATGATATATTACTATCTTTACAAGATAGATACAAAAAAATTGGAATTTGATCACATGTTCTGATGCTTTGAAGGGCATGTTTTACTAGCCTACGTAGGAAAACATCCATTCAAGCAACAGAACTAGGAAAGATCCATGTCTGATTAGTCGGTCAGTTCATTATTTAAGGGTAACCTGTGCTGCGTATAATTTATGGGTGTACAAAAATCAAAGTTCTTAATCAAAGTTTAAAAAACAAACTGAATAAAAGTTAGAAAATCTGAATTAAAATCTTTCCAACATAGTGTTCAACATATGATATATTACTATCTTTACAAGATAGATACAAAAAAATTGGAATGTGATCACATGTTCTGATGCTTTGAAGGGCATGTTTTACTAGCCTACGTAGGAAAACATCCATTCAAGCAACAGAACTAGGAAAGATCCATGTCTGATTAGTCGGTCAGTTCATTATTTAAGGGTAACCTGTGCTGCGTATAATTTATGGGTGTACAAAAATCAAAGTTTATTACTATCTTTACAAGATAGATTTCAAAAAAATTGGAATGTGATCACATGTTCTGATGCTTTGAAGGGCATGTTTTACTAGCCTACGTAGGAAAACATCCATTCAAGCAACAGAACTAGGAAAGATCCATGTCTGATTAGTCGGTCAGTTCATTATTTAAGGGTAACCTGTGCTGCGTATAATTTATGGGTGTACAAAAATCAAAGTTCTTAATCAAAGTTTAAAAAACAAACTGAATAAAAGTTAGAAAATCTGAATTAAAATCTTTCCAACATAGTGTTCAACATATGATATATTACTATCTTTACAAGATAGATACAAAAATATTGGAATGTGATCACATGTTCTGATGCTTTGAAGGGCATGTTTTACTAGCCTTCGTAGGAAAACATCCGTTCAAGCAACAGAACTTGGAAAGATCCATGTCTGATTAGTCGGTCAGTTCATTAATTAAGGGTAACCTGTGCTGCGTATAATTTATGGGTGTACAAAAATCAAAGTTTATTACTATCTTTACAAGATAGATACAAAAAAATTGGAATGTGATCACATGTTCTGATGCTTTGAAGGGCATGTTTTACTAGCCTACGTAGGAAAACATCCATTCAAGCAACAGAACTAGGAAAGATCCATGTCTGATTAGTCGGTCAGTTCATTAATTAAGGGTAACCTGTGCTGCGTATAATTTATGGGTGTACAAAAATCAAAGTTCTTAATCAAAGTTTAGAAAACAAATTGAGTGAAAGTTGAAAAAATCTGAATTAAAATCTTTCCAACATAGTGTTCAACATATGATATATTACTATCTTTACAAGATAGATACAAAAAAATTGGAATGTGGTCACATGTTCTGATGCTTTGAAGGGCATGTTTTACTAGCCTACGTAGGAAAACATCCGTTCAAGCAACAGAACTTGGAAAGATCCATGTCTGATTAGTCGGTCAGTTCATTAATTAAGGGTAACCTGTGCTGCGTATAATTTATGGGTGTACAAAAATCAAAGTTCTTAATCAAAGTTTAAAAAACAAACTGAATAAAAGTTCGAAAATCTGAATTAAAATCTTTCCAACATAGTGTTCAACATATGATATATTACTATCTTTACAAGATAGATACAAAAAAATTGGAATGTGATCACATGTTCTGATGCTTTGAAGGGCATGTTTTACTAGCCTACGTAGGAAAACATCCATTCAAGCAACAGAACTAGGAAAGATCCATGTCTGATTAGTCGGTCAGTTCATTATTTAAGGGTAACCTGTGCTACGTATAATTTATGGGTGTACAAAAATCAAAGTTCTTAATCAAAGTTTAAAAAACAAACTGAATAAAAGTTAGAAAATCTGAATTAAAATCTTTCCAACATAGTGTTCAACATATGATATATTACTATCTTTACAAGATAGATACAAAAAAATTGGAATGTGATCACATGTTCTGATGCTTTGAAGGGCATGTTTTACTAGCCTACGTAGGAAAACATCCATTCAAGCAACAGAACTAGGAAAGATCGATGTCTGATTAGTCGGTCAGTTCATTATTTAAGGGTAACCTGTGCTGCGTATAATTTATGGGTGTACAAAAATCAAAGTTTATTACTATCTTTACAAGATAGATTTCAAAAAAATTGGAATGTGATCACATGTTCTGATGCTTTGAAGGGCATGTTTTACTAGCCTACGTAGGAAAACATCCATTCAAGCAACAGAACTAGGAAAGATCCATGTCTGATTAGTCGGTCAGTTCATTAATAAAGGGTAACCTGTGCTGCGTATAATTTATGGGTGTACAAAAATCAAAGTTCTTAATCAAAGTTTAAAAAACAAACTGAATAAAAGTTCGAAAATCTGAATTAAAATCTTTCCAACATAGTGTTCAACATATGATATATTACTATCTTTACAAGATAGATACAAAAATATTGGAATGTGATCACATGTTCTGATGCTTTGAAGGGCATGTTTTACTAGCCTTCGTAGGAAAACATCCGTTCAAGCAACAGAACTTGGAAAGATCCATGTCTGATTAGTCGGTCAGTTCATTAATTAAGGGTAACCTGTGCTGCGTATAATTTATGGGTGTACAAAAATCAAAGTTCTTAATCAAAGTTTAAAAAACAAACTGAATAAAAGTTAGAAAATCTGAATTAAAATCTTTCCAACATAGTGTTCAACATATGATATATTACTATCTTTACAAGATAGATACAAAAATATTGGAATGTGATCACATGTTCTGATGCTTTGAAGGGCATGTTTTACTAGCCTTCGTAGGAAAACATCCGTTCAAGCAACAGAACTTGGAAAGATCCATGTCTGATTAGTCGGTCAGTTCATTAATTAAGGGTAACCTGTGCTGCGTATAATTTATGGGTGTACAAAAATCAAAGTTCTTAATCAAAGTTTAAAAAACAAACTGAATAAAAGTTCGAGAATCTGAATTAAAATCTTTCCAACATAGTGTTCAACATATGATATATTACTATCTTTACAAGATAGATACAAAAATATTGGAATGTGATCACATGTTCTGATGCTTTGAAGGGCATGTTTTACTAGCCTACGTAGGAAAACATCCATTCAAGCAACAGAACTAGGAAAGATCCATGTCTGATTAGTCGGTCAGTTCATTATTTAAGGGTAACCTGTGCTGCGTATAATTTATGGGTGTACAAAAATCAAAGTTCTTAATCAAAGTTTAAAAAACAAACTGAATAAAAGTTAGAAAATCTGAATTAAAATCTTTCCAACATAGTGTTCAACATATGATATATTACTATCTTTACAAGATAGATACAAAAATATTGGAATGTGATCACATGTTCTGATGCTTTGAAGGGCATGTTTTACTAGCCTTCGTAGGAAAACATCCGTTCAAGCAACAGAACTTGGAAAGATCCATGTCTGATTAGTCGGTCAGTTCATTAATTAAGGGTAACCTGTGCTGCGTATAATTTATGGGTGTACAAAAATCAAAGTTCTTAATCAAAGTTTAAAAAACAAACTGAATAAAAGTTCGAGAATCTGAATTAAAATCTTTCCAACATAGTGTTCAACATATGATATATTACTATCTTTACAAGAAAGATACAAAAAAATTGGAATGTGATCACATGTTCTGATGCTTTGAAGGGCATGTTTTACTAGCCTACGTAGGAAAACATCCATTCAAGCAACAGAACTAGGAAAGATCGATGTCTGATTAGTCGGTCAGTTCATTATTTAAGGGTAACCTGTGCTGCGTATAATTTATGGGTGTACAAAAATCAAAGTTTATTACTATCTTTACAAGATAGATTTCAAAAAAATTGGAATGTGATCACATGTTCTGATGCTTTGAAGGGCATGTTTTACTAGCCTACGTAGGAAAACATCCATTCAAGCAACAGAACTAGGAAAGATCCATGTCTGATTAGTCGGTCAGTTCATTATTTAAGGGTAACCTGTGCTGCGTATAATTTATGGGTGTACAAAAATCAAAGTTCTTAATCAAAGTTTAAAAAACAAACTGAATAAAAGTTCGTAAATCTGAATTAAAATCTTCCCAACATAGTGTTCAACATATGATATATTACTATCTTTACAAGATAGATACAAAAATATTGGAATGTGATCACATGTTCTGATGCTTTGAAGGGCATGTTTTACTAGCCTTCGTAGGAAAACATCCGTTCAAGCAACAGAACTTGGAAAGATCCATGTCTGATTAGTCGGTCAGTTCATTAATTAAGGGTAACCTGTGCTGCGTATAATTTATGGATGTACAAAAATCAAAGTTCTTAATCAAAGTTTAAAAAACAAACTGAATAAAAGTTCGAAAATCTGAATTAAAATCTTTCCAACATAGTGTTCAACATATGATATATTACTATCTTTACAAGAAAGATACAAAAAAATTGGAATGTGATCACATGTTCTGATGCTTTGAAGGGCATGTTTTACTAGCCTACGTAGGAAAACATCCATTCAAGCAACAGAACTAGGAAAGATCGATGTCTGATTAGTCGGTCAGTTCATTATTTAAGGGTAACCTGTGCTGCGTATAATTTATGGGTGTACAAAAATCAAAGTTTATTACTATCTTTACAAGATAGATTTCAAAAAAATTGGAATGTGATCACATGTTCTGATGCTTTGAAGGGCATGTTTTACTAGCCTACGTAGGAAAACATCCATTCAAGCAACAGAACTAGGAAAGATCCATGTCTGATTAGTCGGTCAGTTCATTATTTAAGGGTAACCTGTGCTGCGTATAATTTATGGGTGTACAAAAATCAAAGTTCTTAATCAAAGTTTAAAAAACAAACTGAATAAAAGTTCGAAAATCTGAATTAAAATCTTTCCAACATAGTGTTCAACATATGATATATTACTATCTTTACAAGATAGATACAAAAATATTGGAATGTGATCACATGTTCTGATGCTTTGAAGGGCATGTTTTACTAGCCTTCGTAGGAAAACATCCGTTCAAGCAACAGAACTTGGAAAGATCCATGTCTGATTAGTCGGTCAGTTCATTAATTAAGGGTAACCTGTGCTGCGTATAATTTATGGGTGTACAAAAATCAAAGTTCTTAATCAAAGTTTAAAAAACAAACTGAATAAAAGTTCGAAAATCTGAATTAAAATCTTTCCAACATAGTGTTCAACATATGATATATTACTATCTTTACAAGATAGATACAAAAAAATTGGAATTTGATCACATGTTCTGATGCTTTGAAGGGCATGTTTTACTAGCCTACGTAGGAAAACATCCATTCAAGCAACAGAACTAGGAAAGATCCATGTCTGATTAGTCGGTCAGTTCATTATTTAAGGGTAACCTGTGCTGCGTATAATTTATGGGTGTACAAAAATCAAAGTTCTTAATCAAAGTTTAAAAAACAAACTGAATAAAAGTTAGAAAATCTGAATTAAAATCTTTCCAACATAGTGTTCAACATATGATATATTACTATCTTTACAAGATAGATACAAAAAAATTGGAATGTGATCACATGTTCTGATGCTTTGAAGGGCATGTTTTACTAGCCTACGTAGGAAAACATCCATTCAAGCAACAGAACTAGGAAAGATCCATGTCTGATTAGTCGGTCAGTTCATTATTTAAGGGTAACCTGTGCTGCGTATAATTTATGGGTGTACAAAAATCAAAGTTTATTACTATCTTTACAAGATAGATTTCAAAAAAATTGGAATGTGATCACATGTTCTGATGCTTTGAAGGGCATGTTTTACTAGCCTACGTAGGAAAACATCCATTCAAGCAACAGAACTAGGAAAGATCCATGTCTGATTAGTCGGTCAGTTCATTATTTAAGGGTAACCTGTGCTGCGTATAATTTATGGGTGTACAAAAATCAAAGTTCTTAATCAAAGTTTAAAAAACAAACTGAATAAAAGTTAGAAAATCTGAATTAAAATCTTTCCAACATAGTGTTCAACATATGATATATTACTATCTTTACAAGATAGATACAAAAATATTGGAATGTGATCACATGTTCTGATGCTTTGAAGGGCATGTTTTACTAGCCTTCGTAGGAAAACATCCGTTCAAGCAACAGAACTTGGAAAGATCCATGTCTGATTAGTCGGTCAGTTCATTAATTAAGGGTAACCTGTGCTGCGTATAATTTATGGGTGTACAAAAATCAAAGTTTATTACTATCTTTACAAGATAGATACAAAAAAATTGGAATGTGATCACATGTTCTGATGCTTTGAAGGGCATGTTTTACTAGCCTACGTAGGAAAACATCCATTCAAGCAACAGAACTAGGAAAGATCCATGTCTGATTAGTCGGTCAGTTCATTAATTAAGGGTAACCTGTGCTGCGTATAATTTATGGGTGTACAAAAATCAAAGTTCTTAATCAAAGTTTAGAAAACAAATTGAGTGAAAGTTGAAAAAATCTGAATTAAAATCTTTCCAACATAGTGTTCAACATATGATATATTACTATCTTTACAAGATAGATACAAAAAAATTGGAATGTGGTCACATGTTCTGATGCTTTGAAGGGCATGTTTTACTAGCCTACGTAGGAAAACATCCGTTCAAGCAACAGAACTTGGAAAGATCCATGTCTGATTAGTCGGTCAGTTCATTAATTAAGGGTAACCTGTGCTGCGTATAATTTATGGGTGTACAAAAATCAAAGTTCTTAATCAAAGTTTAAAAAACAAACTGAATAAAAGTTCGAAAATCTGAATTAAAATCTTTCCAACATAGTGTTCAACATATGATATATTACTATCTTTACAAGATAGATACAAAAAAATTGGAATGTGATCACATGTTCTGATGCTTTGAAGGGCATGTTTTACTAGCCTACGTAGGAAAACATCCATTCAAGCAACAGAACTAGGAAAGATCCATGTCTGATTAGTCGGTCAGTTCATTATTTAAGGGTAACCTGTGCTACGTATAATTTATGGGTGTACAAAAATCAAAGTTCTTAATCAAAGTTTAAAAAACAAACTGAATAAAAGTTAGAAAATCTGAATTAAAATCTTTCCAACATAGTGTTCAACATATGATATATTACTATCTTTACAAGATAGATACAAAAAAATTGGAATGTGATCACATGTTCTGATGCTTTGAAGGGCATGTTTTACTAGCCTACGTAGGAAAACATCCATTCAAGCAACAGAACTAGGAAAGATCGATGTCTGATTAGTCGGTCAGTTCATTATTTAAGGGTAACCTGTGCTGCGTATAATTTATGGGTGTACAAAAATCAAAGTTTATTACTATCTTTACAAGATAGATTTCAAAAAAATTGGAATGTGATCACATGTTCTGATGCTTTGAAGGGCATGTTTTACTAGCCTACGTAGGAAAACATCCATTCAAGCAACAGAACTAGGAAAGATCCATGTCTGATTAGTCGGTCAGTTCATTAATAAAGGGTAACCTGTGCTGCGTATAATTTATGGGTGTACAAAAATCAAAGTTCTTAATCAAAGTTTAAAAAACAAACTGAATAAAAGTTCGAAAATCTGAATTAAAATCTTTCCAACATAGTGTTCAACATATGATATATTACTATCTTTACAAGATAGATACAAAAATATTGGAATGTGATCACATGTTCTGATGCTTTGAAGGGCATGTTTTACTAGCCTTCGTAGGAAAACATCCGTTCAAGCAACAGAACTTGGAAAGATCCATGTCTGATTAGTCGGTCAGTTCATTAATTAAGGGTAACCTGTGCTGCGTATAATTTATGGGTGTACAAAAATCAAAGTTCTTAATCAAAGTTTAAAAAACAAACTGAATAAAAGTTAGAAAATCTGAATTAAAATCTTTCCAACATAGTGTTCAACATATGATATATTACTATCTTTACAAGATAGATACAAAAATATTGGAATGTGATCACATGTTCTGATGCTTTGAAGGGCATGTTTTACTAGCCTTCGTAGGAAAACATCCGTTCAAGCAACAGAACTTGGAAAGATCCATGTCTGATTAGTCGGTCAGTTCATTAATTAAGGGTAACCTGTGCTGCGTATAATTTATGGGTGTACAAAAATCAAAGTTCTTAATCAAAGTTTAAAAAACAAACTGAATAAAAGTTCGAGAATCTGAATTAAAATCTTTCCAACATAGTGTTCAACATATGATATATTACTATCTTTACAAGATAGATACAAAAATATTGGAATGTGATCACATGTTCTGATGCTTTGAAGGGCATGTTTTACTAGCCTACGTAGGAAAACATCCATTCAAGCAACAGAACTAGGAAAGATCCATGTCTGATTAGTCGGTCAGTTCATTATTTAAGGGTAACCTGTGCTGCGTATAATTTATGGGTGTACAAAAATCAAAGTTCTTAATCAAAGTTTAAAAAACAAACTGAATAAAAGTTAGAAAATCTGAATTAAAATCTTTCCAACATAGTGTTCAACATATGATATATTACTATCTTTACAAGATAGATACAAAAATATTGGAATGTGATCACATGTTCTGATGCTTTGAAGGGCATGTTTTACTAGCCTTCGTAGGAAAACATCCGTTCAAGCAACAGAACTTGGAAAGATCCATGTCTGATTAGTCGGTCAGTTCATTAATTAAGGGTAACCTGTGCTGCGTATAATTTATGGGTGTACAAAAATCAAAGTTCTTAATCAAAGTTTAAAAAACAAACTGAATAAAAGTTCGAGAATCTGAATTAAAATCTTTCCAACATAGTGTTCAACATATGATATATTACTATCTTTACAAGAAAGATACAAAAAAATTGGAATGTGATCACATGTTCTGATGCTTTGAAGGGCATGTTTTACTAGCCTACGTAGGAAAACATCCATTCAAGCAACAGAACTAGGAAAGATCGATGTCTGATTAGTCGGTCAGTTCATTATTTAAGGGTAACCTGTGCTGCGTATAATTTATGGGTGTACAAAAATCAAAGTTTATTACTATCTTTACAAGATAGATTTCAAAAAAATTGGAATGTGATCACATGTTCTGATGCTTTGAAGGGCATGTTTTACTAGCCTACGTAGGAAAACATCCATTCAAGCAACAGAACTAGGAAAGATCCATGTCTGATTAGTCGGTCAGTTCATTATTTAAGGGTAACCTGTGCTGCGTATAATTTATGGGTGTACAAAAATCAAAGTTCTTAATCAAAGTTTAAAAAACAAACTGAATAAAAGTTAGAAAATCTGAATTAAAATCTTTCCAACATAGTGTTCAACATATGATATATTACTATCTTTACAAGATAGATACAAAAATATTGGAATGTGATCACATGTTCTGATGCTTTGAAGGGCATGTTTTACTAGCCTACGTAGGAAAACATCCGTTCAAGCAACAGAACTTGGAAAGATCCATGTCTGATTAGTCGGTCAGTTCATTATTTAAGGGTAACCTGTGCTGCGTATAATTTATGGGTGTACAAAAATCAAAGTTCTTAATCAAAGTTTAAAAAACAAACTGAATAAAAATTAAAAAATCTGAATGAAAATCTTTCCAACATAGTGTTCAACATATGATATATTACTATCTTTACAAGATAGATACAAAAAAATTGGAATTTGATCACATGTTCTGATGCTTTGAAGGGCATGTTTTACTAGCCTACGTAGGAAAACATCCATTCAAGCAACAGAACTAGGAAAGATCCATGTCTGATTAGTCGGTCAGTTCATTATTTAAGGGTAACCTGTGCTGCGTATAATTTATGGGTGTACAAAAATCAAAGTTTATTACTATCTTTACAAGATAGATACAAAAAAATTGGAATGTGATCACATGTTCTGATGCTTTGAAGGGCATGTTTTACTAGCCTACGTAGGAAAACATCCGTTCAAGCAACAGAACTTGGGAAGATCCATGTCTGATTAGACGGTCAGTTCATTATTTAAGGGTAACCTGTGCTGCGTATATTTTATGGGTGTACAAACAACAAGGTTCTTAATCAAAGTTTAGAAAACAAACTGAGTGAAAGTTGAAAAAATCTGAATTAAAATCTTTCCAACATAGTGTTCAACATATGATATATTACTATCTTTACAAGATAGATACAAAAAAATTGGAATGTGATCACATGTTCTGATGCTTTGAAGGGCATGTTTTACTAGCCTACGTAGGAAAACATCCGTTCAAGCAACAGAACTTGGAAAGATCCATGTCTGATTAGTCGGTCAGTTCATTATTTAAGGGTAACCTGTGCTGCGTATAATTTATGGGTGTACAAAAATCAAAGTTCTTAATCAAAGTTTAAAAAACAAACTGAATAAAAATTAAAAAATCTGAATGAAAATCTTTCCAACATAGTGTTCAACATATGATATATTACTATCTTTACAAGATAGATACAAAAAAATCGGAATGTGATCACATGTTCTGATGCTTTGAAGGGCATGTTTTACTAGCCTACGTAGGAAAACATCCATTCAAGCAACAGAACTAGGAAAGATCCATGTCTGATTAGTCGGTCAGTTCATTATTTAAGGGTAACCTCTGCTGCGTATAATTTATGGGTGTACAAAAATCAAAGTTCTTAATCAAAGTTTAAAAAACAAACTGAATAAAAGTTAGAAAATCTGAATTAAAATCTTTCCAACATAGTGTTCAACATATGATATATTACTATTTTTACAAGATAGATACAAAAAAATTGGAATGTGATCACATGTTCTGATGCTTTGAAGGGCATGTTTTACTAGCCTTCGTAGGAAAACATCCGTTCAAGCAACAGAACTTGGAAAGATCCATGTCTGATTAGTCGGTCAGTTCATTAATTAAGGGTAACCTGTGCTGCGTATAATTTATGGGTGTACAAAAATCAAAGTTCTTAATCAAAGTTTAAAAAACAAACTGAATAAAAGTTCGAGAATCTGAATTAAAATCTTTCCAACATAGTGTTCAACATATGATATATTACTATCTTTACAAGAAAGATACAAAAAAATTGGAATGTGATCACATGTTCTGATGCTTTGAAGGGCATGTTTTACTAGCCTACGTAGGAAAACATCCATTCAAGCAACAGAACTAGGAAAGATCGATGTCTGATTAGTCGGTCAGTTCATTATTTAAGGGTAACCTGTGCTGCGTATAATTTATGGGTGTACAAAAATCAAAGTTCTTAATCAAAGTTTAAAAAACAAACTGAATAAAAGTTCGAGAATCTGAATTAAAATCTTTCCAACATAGTGTTCAACATATGATATATTACTATCTTTACAAGAAAGATACAAAAAAATTGGAATGTGATCACATGTTCTGATGCTTTGAAGGGCATGTTTTACTAGCCTACGTAGGAAAACATCCATTCAAGCAACAGAACTAGGAAAGATCGATGTCTGATTAGTCGGTCAGTTCATTATTTAAGGGTAACCTGTGCTGCGTATAATTTATGGGTGTACAAAAATCAAAGTTTATTACTATCTTTACAAGATAGATTTCAAAAAAATTGGAATGTGATCACATGTTCTGATGCTTTGAAGGGCATGTTTTACTAGCCTACGTAGGAAAACATCCATTCAAGCAACAGAACTAGGAAAGATCCATGTCTGATTAGTCGGTCAGTTCATTATTTAAGGGTAACCTGTGCTGCGTATAATTTATGGGTGTACAAAAATCAAAGTTCTTAATCAAAGTTTAAAAAACAAACTGAATAAAAGTTCGAAAATCTGAATTAAAATCTTTCCAACATAGTGTTCAACATATGATATATTACTATCTTTACAAGATAGATACAAAAATATTGGAATGTGATCACATGTTCTGATGCTTTGAAGGGCATGTTTTACTAGCCTTCGTAGGAAAACATCCGTCCAAGCAACAGAACTTGGAAAGATCCATGTCTGATTAGTCGGTCAGTTCATTAATTAAGGGTAACCTGTGCTGCGTATAATTTATGGGTGTACAAAAATCAAAGTTCTTAATCAAAGTTTAAAAAACAAACTGAATAAAAGTTCGAAAATCTGAATTAAAATCTTTCCAACATAGTGTTCAACATATGATATATTACTATCTTTACAAGATAGATACAAAAATATTGGAATGTGATCACATGTTCTGATGCTTTGAAGGGCATGTTTTACTAGCCTACGTAGGAAAACATCCGTTCAAGCAACAGAACTTGGAAAGATCCATGTCTGATTAGTCGGTCAGTTCATTATTTAAGGGTAACCTGTGCTGCGTATAATTTATGGGTGTACAAAAATCAAAGTTCTTAATCAAAGTTTAAAAAACAAACTGAATAAAAATTAAAAAATCTGAATGAAAATCTTTCCAACATAGTGTTCAACATATGATATATTACTATCTTTACAAGATAGATACAAAAAAATTGGAATGTGATCACATGTTCTGATGCTTTGAAGGGCATGTTTTACTAGCCTACGTAGGAAAACATCCATTCAAGCAACAGAACTAGGAAAGATCCATGTCTGATTAGTCGGTCAGTTCATTATTTAAGGGTAACCTGTGCTGCGTATAATTTATGGGTGTACAAAAATCAAAGTTCTTAATCAAAGTTTAAAAAACAAACTGAATAAAAGTTAGAAAATCTGAATTAAAATCTTTCCAACATAGTGTTCAACATATGATATATTACTATTTTTACAAGATAGATACAAAAAAATTGGAATGTGATCACATGTTCTGATGCTTTGAAGGGCATGTTTTACTAGCCTTCGTAGGAAAACATCCGTTCAAGCAACAGAACTTGGAAAGATCCATGTCTGATTAGTCGGTCAGTTCATTATTTAAGGGTAACCTGTGCTGCGTATAATTTATGGGTGTACAAAAATCAAAGTTCTTAATCAAAGTTTAAAAAACAAACTGAATAAAAATTAAAAAATCTGAATGAAAATCTTTCCAACATAGTGTTCAACATATGATATATTACTATCTTTACAAGATAGATACAAAAAAATTGGAATTTGATCACATGTTCTGATGCTTTGAAGGGCATGTTTTACTAGCCTACGTAGGAAAACATCCATTCAAGCAACAGAACTAGGAAAGATCGATGTCTGATTAGTCGGTCAGTTCATTATTTAAGGGTAACCTGTGCTGCGTATAATTTATGGGTGTACAAAAATCAAAGTTTATTACTATCTTTACAAGATAGATTTCAAAAAAATTGGAATGTGATCACATGTTCTGATGCTTTGAAGGGCATGTTTTACTAGCCTACGTAGGAAAACATCCGTTCAAGCAACAGAACTTGGGAAGATCCATGTCTGATTAGACGGTCAGTTCATTATTTAAGGGTAACCTGTGCTGCGTATATTTTATGGGTGTACAAACAACAAGGTTCTTAATCAAAGTTTAGAAAACAAACTGAGTGAAAGTTGAAAAAATCTGAATTAAAATCTTTCCAACATAGTGTTCAACATATGATATATTACTATCTTTACAAGATAGATACAAAAAAATTGGAATGTGATCACATGTTCTGATGCTTTGAAGGGCATGTTTTACTAGCCTACGTAGGAAAACATCCGTTCAAGCAACAGAACTTGGAAAGATCCATGTCTGATTAGTCGGTCAGTTCATTATTTAAGGGTAACCTGTGCTGCGTATAATTTATGGGTGTACAAAAATCAAAGTTCTTAATCAAAGTTTAAAAAACAAACTGAATAAAAATTAAAAAATCTGAATGAAAATCTTTCCAACATAGTGTTCAACATATGATATATTACTATCTTTACAAGATAGATACAAAAAAATTGGAATGTGATCACATGTTCTGATGCTTTGAAGGGCATGTTTTACTAGCCTACGTAGGAAAACATCCATTCAAGCAACAGAACTAGGAAAGATCCATGTCTGATTAGTCGGTCAGTTCATTATTTAAGGGTAACCTGTGCTGCGTATAATTTATGGGTGTACAAAAATCAAAGTTCTTAATCAAAGTTTAAAAAACAAACTGAATAAAAGTTAGAAAATCTGAATTAAAATCTTTCCAACATAGTGTTCAACATATGATATATTACTATTTTTACAAGATAGATACAAAAAAATTGGAATGTGATCACATGTTCTGATGCTTTGAAGGGCATGTTTTACTAGCCTTCGTAGGAAAACATCCGTTCAAGCAACAGAACTTGGAAAGATCCATGTCTGATTAGTCGGTCAGTTCATTAATTAAGGGTAACCTGTGCTGCGTATAATTTATGGGTGTACAAAAATCAAAGTTCTTAATCAAAGTTTAAAAAACAAACTGAATAAAAGTTCGAGAATCTGAATTAAAATCTTTCCAACATAGTGTTCAACATATGATATATTACTATCTTTACAAGAAAGATACAAAAAAATTGGAATGTGATCACATGTTCTGATGCTTTGAAGGGCATGTTTTACTAGCCTACGTAGGAAAACATCCATTCAAGCAACAGAACTAGGAAAGATCGATGTCTGATTAGTCGGTCAGTTCATTATTTAAGGGTAACCTGTGCTGCGTATAATTTATGGGTGTACAAAAATCAAAGTTTATTACTATCTTTACAAGATAGATTTCAAAAAAATTGGAATGTGATCACATGTTCTGATGCTTTGAAGGGCATGTTTTACTAGCCTACGTAGGAAAACATCCATTCAAGCAACAGAACTAGGAAAGATCCATGTCTGATTAGTCGGTCAGTTCATTATTTAAGGGTAACCTGTGCTGCGTATAATTTATGGGTGTACAAAAATCAAAGTTCTTAATCAAAGTTTAAAAAACAAACTGAATAAAAGTTCGAAAATCTGAATTAAAATCTTTCCAACATAGTGTTCAACATATGATATATTACTATCTTTACAATATAGATACAAAAAAATTGGAATTTGATCACATGTTCTGATGCTTTGAAGGGCATGTTTTACTAGCCTACGTAGGAAAACATCCATTCAAGCAACAGAACTAGGAAAGATCCATGTCTGATTAGTCGGTCAGTTCATTATTTAAGGGTAACCTGTGCTGCGTATAATTTATGGGTGTACAAAAATCAAAGTTCTTAATCAAAGTTTAAAAAACAAACTGAATAAAAGTTAGAAAATCTGAATTAAAATCTTTCCAACATAGTGTTCAACATATGATATATTACTATCTTTACAAGATAGATACAAAAATATTGGAATGTGATCACATGTTCTGATGCTTTGAAGGGCATGTTTTACTAGCCTACGTAGGAAAACATCCGTTCAAGCAACAGAACTTGGAAAGATCCATGTCTGATTAGTCGGTCAGTTCATTATTTAAGGGTAACCTGTGCTGCGTATAATTTATGGGTGTACAAAAATCAAAGTTCTTAATCAAAGTTTAAAAAACAAACTGAATAAAAATTAAAAAATCTGAATGAAAATCTTTCCAACATAGTGTTCAACATATGATATATTACTATCTTTACAAGATAGATACAAAAAAATTGGAATTTGATCACATGTTCTGATGCTTTGAAGGGCATGTTTTACTAGCCTACGTAGGAAAACATCCATTCAAGCAACAGAACTAGGAAAGATCCATGTCTGATTAGTCGGTCAGTTCATTATTTAAGGGTAACCTGTGCTGCGTATAATTTATGGGTGTACAAAAATCAAAGTTCTTAATCAAAGTTTAAAAAACAAACTGAATAAAAATTAAAAAATCTGAATGAAAATCTTTCCAACATAGTGTTCAACATATGATATATTACTATCTTTACAAGATAGATACAAAAAAATTGGAATTTGATCACATGTTCTGATGCTTTGAAGGGCATGTTTTACTAGCCTACGTAGGAAAACATCCGTTCAAGCAACAGAACTTGGGAAGATCCATGTCTGATTAGACGGTCAGTTCATTATTTAAGGGTAACCTGTGCTGCGTATATTTTATGGGTGTACAAACAACAAGGTTCTTAATCAAAGTTTAGAAAACAAACTGAGTGAAAGTTGAAAAAATCTGAATTAAAATCTTTCCAACATAGTGTTCAACATATGATATATTACTATCTTTACAAGATAGATACAAAAAAATTGGAATGTGATCACATGTTCTGATGCTTTGAAGGGCATGTTTTACTAGCCTACGTAGGAAAACATCCGTTCAAGCAACAGAACTTGGAAAGATCCATGTCTGATTAGTCGGTCAGTTCATTATTTAAGGGTAACCTGTGCTGCGTATAATTTATGGGTGTACAAAAATCAAAGTTCTTAATCAAAGTTTAAAAAACAAACTGAATAAAAATTAAAAAATCTGAATGAAAATCTTTCCAACATAGTGTTCAACATATGATATATTACTATCTTTACAAGATAGATACAAAAAAATTGGAATTTGATCACATGTTCTGATGCTTTGAAGGGCATGTTTTACTAGCCTACGTAGGAAAACATCCATTCAAGCAACAGAACTAGGAAAGATCCATGTCTGATTAGTCGGTCAGTTCATTATTTAAGGGTAACCTGTGCTGCGTATAATTTATGGGTGTACAAAAATCAAAGTTTATTACTATCTTTACAAGATAGATACAAAAAAATTGGAATGTGATCACATGTTCTGATGCTTTGAAGGGCATGTTTTACTAGCCTACGTAGGAAAACATCCATTCAAGCAACAGAACTAGGAAAGATCCATGTCTGATTAGTCGGTCAGTTCATTATTCAAGGGTAACCTGTGCTGCGTATAATTTATGGGTGTACAAAAATCAAAGTTCTTAATCAAAGTTTAAAAAATAAACTGAATAAAAGTTAGAAAATCTGAATTAAAATCTTTCCAACATAGTGTTCAACATATGATATATTACTATCTTTACAAGATAGATACAAAAAAATTGGAATGTGATCACATGTTCTGATGCTTTGAAGGGCATGTTTTACTAGCCTTCGTAGGAAAACATCCGTTCAAGCAACAGAACTTGGAAAGATCCATGTCTGATTAGTCGGTCAGTTCATTAATTAAGGGTAACCTGTGCTGCGTATAATTTATGGGTGTACAAAAATCAAAGTTCTTAATCAAAGTTTAAAAAACAAACTGAATAAAAGTTCGAAAATCTGAATTAAAATCTTTCCAACATAGTGTTCAACATATGATATATTACTATCTTTACAATATAGATACAAAAAAATTGGAATTTGATCACATGTTCTGATGCTTTGAAGGGCATGTTTTACTAGCCTACGTAGGAAAACATCCATTCAAGCAACAGAACTAGGAAAGATCCATGTCTGATTAGTCGGTCAGTTCATTATTTAAGGGTAACCTGTGCTGCGTATAATTTATGGGTGTACAAAAATCAAAGTTTATTACTATCTTTACAAGATAGATACAAAAAAATTGGAATGTGATCACATGTTCTGATGCTTTGAAGGGCATGTTTTACTAGCCTACGTAGGAAAACATCCGTTCAAGCAACAGAACTAGGAAAGATCCATGTCTGATTAGTCGGTCAGTTCATTATTTAAGGGTAACCTGTGCTGCGTATAATTTATGGGTGTACAAAAATCAAAGTTCTTAATCAAAGTTTAAAAAACAAACTGAATAAAAGTTCGAAAATCTGAATTAAAATCTTTCCAACATAGTGTTCAACATATGATATATTACTATCTTTACAATATAGATACAAAAAAATTGGAATTTGATCACATGTTCTGATGCTTTGAAGGGCATGTTTTAAATGAATTGAAGGGCATGTTTTAAATGTTTAAAATGAACTGACCGTCTAATCAGACATGGATCTTCCCAAGTTCTGTTGCTTGAATGGATGTTTTCCTACGTAGGCTAGTAAAACATGCCCTTCAAAGCATCAGAACATGTGATCACATTCCAATTTTTTTGTATCTATCTTGTAAAGATAGTGATAAACTTTGATTTTTGTACACCCATAAATTATACGCAGCACAGGTTACCCTTAAATAATGAACTGACCGACTAATCAGACATGGATCTTTCCAAGTTCTGTTGCTTGAACGGATGTTTTCCTACGTAGGCTAGTAAAACATGCCCTTCAAAGCATCAGAACATGTGATCAGATTCCAATTTTTTTGTATCTATCTTGTAAAGATAGTAATATATCATATGTTGAACACTATGTTGGAAAGATTTTAATTCAGATTTTTTCAACTTTCACTCAGTTTGTTTTCTAAACTTTGATTAAGAACCTTGTTGTTTGTACACCCATAAAATATACGCAGCACAGGTTACCCTTAAATAATGAACTGACCGTCTAATCAGACATGGATCTTACCAAGTTCTGTTGCTTGAATGGATGTTTTCCTACGTAGGCTAGTAAAACATGCCCTTCAAAGCATCAGAACATGTGATCACATTCCAATTTTTTTGTATCTATCTTGTAAAGATAGTAATATATCATATGTTGAACACTATGTTGGAAAGATTTTAATTCAGATTTTCTAACTTTTATTCAGTTTGTTTTTTAAACTTTGATTAAGAACTTTGATTTTTGTACACCCATAAATTATACGCAGCACAGGTTACCCTTAAATAATGAACTGACCGTCTAATCAGACATGGATCTTCCCAAGTTCTGTTGCTTGAACGGATGTTTTCCTACGTAGGCTAGTAAAACATGCCCTTCAAAGCATCAGAACATGTGATCACATTCCAATTTTTTTGTATCTATCTTGTAAAGATAGTAATATATCATATGTTGAACACTATGTTGGAAAGATTTTAATTCAGATTGTTTCAACTTTCACTCAGTTTGTTTTCTAAACTTTGATTAAGAACCTTGTTGTTTGTACACCCATAAAATATACGCAGCACAGGTTACCCTTAAATAATGAACTGACCGTCTAATCAGACATGGATCTTCCCAAGTTCTGTTGCTTGAATGGATGTTTTCCTACGTAGGCTAGTAAAACATGCCCTTCAAAGCATCAGAACATGTGATCACATTCCAATTTTTTTGTATCTATCTTGTAAAGATAGTAATAAACTTTGATTTTTGTACACTTATAAATTATACGCAGCACAGGTTACCCTTAAATAATGAACTGACCGACTAATCAGACATGGATCTTTCCAAGTTCTGTTGCTTGAACGGATGTTTTCCTACGTAGGCTAGTAAAACATGCCCTTCAAAGCATCAGAACATGTGATCACATTCCAATTTTTTTGTATCTATCTTGTAAAGATAGTAATATATCATATGTTGAACACTATGTTGGAAAGATTTTAATTCAGATTTTTTCAACTTTCACTCAGTTTGTTTTCTAAACTTTGATTAAGAACCTTGTTGTTTGTACACCCATAAAATATACGCAGCACAGGTTACCCTTAAATAATGAACTGACCGTCTAATCAGACATGGATCTTCCCAAGTTCTGTTGCTTGAATGGATGTTTTCCTACGTAGGCTAGTAAAACATGCCCTTCAAAGCATCAGAACATGTGATCACATTCCAATTTTTTTGTATCTATCTTGTAAAGATAGTAATAAACTTTGATTTTTGTACACCCATAAATTATACGCAGCACAGGTTACCCTTAAATAATGAACTGACCGACTAATCAGACATGGATCTTTCCAAGTTCTGTTGCTTGAACGGATGTTTTCCTACGTAGGCTAGTAAAACATGCCCTTCAAAGCATCAGAACATGTGATCAGATTCCAATTTTTTTGTATCTATCTTGTAAAGATAGTAATATATCATATGTTGAACACTATGTTGGAAAGATTTTAATTCAGATTTTTTCAACTTTCACTCAGTTTGTTTTCTAAACTTTGATTAAGAACCTTGTTGTTTGTACACCCATAAAATATACGCAGCACAGGTTACCCTTAAATAATGAACTGACCGTCTAATCAGACATGGATCTTACCAAGTTCTGTTGCTTGAATGGATGTTTTCCTACGTAGGCTAGTAAAACATGCCCTTCAAAGCATCAGAACATGTGATCACATTCCAATTTTTTTGTATCTATCTTGTAAAGATAGTAATATATCATATGTTGAACACTATGTTGGAAAGATTTTAATTCAGATTTTCTAACTTTTATTCAGTTTGTTTTTTAAACTTTGATTAAGAACTTTGATTTTTGTACACCCATAAATTATACGCAGCACAGGTTACCCTTAAATAATGAACTGACCGACTAATCAGACATGGATCTTTCCTAGTTCTGTTGCTTGAATGGATGTTTTCCTACGTAAGCTAGTAAAACATGCCCTTCAAAGCATCAGAACATGTGATCACATTCCAATTTTTTTGTATCTATCTTGTAAAGATAGTAATATATCATATGTTGAACACTATGTTGGAAAGATTTTAATTCAGATTTTTTCAACTTTCACTCAGTTTGTTTTCTAAACTTTGATTAAGAACCTTGTTGTTTGTACACCCATAAAATATACGCAGCACAGGTTACCCTTAAATAATGAACTGACCGTCTAATCAGACATGGATCTTCCCAAGTTCTGTTGCTTGAATGGATGTTTTCCTACGTAGGCTAGTAAAACATGCCCTTCAAAGCATCAGAACATGTGATCACATTCCAATTTTTTTGTATCTATCTTGTAAAGATAGTAATAAACTTTGATTTTTGTACACTTATAAATTATACGCAGCACAGGTTACCCTTAAATAATGAACTGACCGACTAATCAGACATGGATCTTTCCAAGTTCTGTTGCTTGAACGGATGTTTTCCTACGTAGGCTAGTAAAACATGCCCTTCAAAGCATCAGAACATGTGATCACATTCCAATTTTTTTGTATCTATCTTGTAAAGATAGTAATATATCATATGTTGAACACTATGTTGGAAAGATTTTAATTCAGATTTTTTCAACTTTCACTCAGTTTGTTTTCTAAACTTTGATTAAGAACCTTGTTGTTTGTACACCCATAAAATATACGCAGCACAGGTTACCCTTAAATAATGAACTGACCGTCTAATCAGACATGGATCTTCCCAAGTTCTGTTGCTTGAATGGATGTTTTCCTACGTAGGCTAGTAAAACATGCCCTTCAAAGCATCAGAACATGTGATCACATTCCAATTTTTTTGTATCTATCTTGTAAAGATAGTAATAAACTTTGATTTTTGTACACCCATAAATTATACGCAGCACAGGTTACCCTTAAATAATGAACTGACCGACTAATCAGACATGGATCTTTCCAAGTTCTGTTGCTTGAACGGATGTTTTCCTACGTAGGCTAGTAAAACATGCCCTTCAAAGCATCAGAACATGTGACCACATTCCAATTTTTTTGTATCTATCTTGTAAAGATAGTAATATATCATATGTTGAACACTATGTTGGAAAGATTTTAATTCAGATTTTTTCAACTTTCACTCAGTTTGTTTTCTAAACTTTGATTAAGAACCTTGTTGTTTGTACACCCATAAAATATACGCAGCACAGGTTACCCTTAAATAATGAACTGACCGACTAATCAGACATGGATCTTTCCTAGTTCTGTTGCTTGAATGGATGTTTTCCTACGTAGGCTAGTAAAACATGCCCTTCAAAGCATCAGAACATGTGATCACATTCCAATTTTTTTGTATCTATCTTGTAAAGATAGTAATATATCATATGTTGAACACTATGTTGGAAAGATTTTAATTCAGATTTTTTCAACTTTCACTCAGTTTGTTTTCTAAACTTTGATTAAGAACCTTGAGTTTTGTACACCCATAAATTATACGCAGCACAGGTTACCCTTAAATAATGAACTGACCGTCTAATCAGACATGGATCTTACCAAGTTCTGTTGCTTGAATGGATGTTTTCCTACGTAGGCTAGTAAAACATGCCCTTCAAAGCATCAGAACATGTGATCACATTCCAATTTTTTTGTATCTATCTTGTAAAGATAGTAATATATCATATGTTGAACACTATGTTGGAAAGATTTTAATTCAGATTTTTTCAACTTTCACTCAGTTTGTTTTCTAAACTTTGATTAAGAACCTTGTTGTTTGTACACCCATAAAATATACGCAGCACAGGTTACCCTTAAATAATGAACTGACCGTCTAATCAGACATGGATCTTCCCAAGTTCTGTTGCTTGAATGGATGTTTTCCTACGTAGGCTAGTAAAACATGCCCTTCAAAGCATCAGAACATGTGATCACATTCCAATTTTTTTGTATCTATCTTGTAAAGATAGTAATAAACTTTGATTTTTGTACACTTATAAATTATACGCAGCACAGGTTACCCTTAAATAATGAACTGACCGACTAATCAGACATGGATCTTTCCAAGTTCTGTTGCTTGAACGGATGTTTTCCTACGTAGGCTAGTAAAACATGCCCTTCAAAGCATCAGAACATGTGATCAGATTCCAATTTTTTTGTATCTATCTTGTAAAGATAGTAATATATCATATGTTGAACACTATGTTGGAAAGATTTTAATTCAGATTTTTTCAACTTTCACTCAGTTTGTTTTCTAAACTTTGATTAAGAACCTTGTTGTTTGTACACCCATAAAATATACGCAGCACAGGTTACCCTTAAATAATGAACTGACCGTCTAATCAGACATGGATCTTACCAAGTTCTGTTGCTTGAATGGATGTTTTCCTACGTAGGCTAGTAAAACATGCCCTTCAAAGCATCAGAACATGTGATCACATTCCAATTTTTTTGTATCTATCTTGTAAAGATAGTAATATATCATATGTTGAACACTATGTTGGAAAGATTTTAATTCAGATTTTCTAACTTTTATTCAGTTTGTTTTTTAAACTTTGATTAAGAACTTTGATTTTTGTACACCCATAAATTATACGCAGCACAGGTTACCCTTAAATAATGAACTGACCGTCTAATCAGACATGGATCTTCCCAAGTTCTGTTGCTTGAACGGATGTTTTCCTACGTAGGCTAGTAAAACATGCCCTTCAAAGCATCAGAACATGTGATCACATTCCAATTTTTTTGTATCTATCTTGTAAAGATAGTAATATATCATATGTTGAACACTATGTTGGAAAGATTTTAATTCAGATTGTTTCAACTTTCACTCAGTTTGTTTTCTAAACTTTGATTAAGAACCTTGTTGTTTGTACACCCATAAAATATACGCAGCACAGGTTACCCTTAAATAATGAACTGACCGTCTAATCAGACATGGATCTTCCCAAGTTCTGTTGCTTGAATGGATGTTTTCCTACGTAGGCTAGTAAAACATGCCCTTCAAAGCATCAGAACATGTGATCACATTCCAATTTTTTTGTATCTATCTTGTAAAGATAGTAATAAACTTTGATTTTTGTACACTTATAAATTATACGCAGCACAGGTTACCCTTAAATAATGAACTGACCGACTAATCAGACATGGATCTTTCCAAGTTCTGTTGCTTGAACGGATGTTTTCCTACGTAGGCTAGTAAAACATGCCCTTCAAAGCATCAGAACATGTGATCACATTCCAATTTTTTTGTATCTATCTTGTAAAGATAGTAATATATCATATGTTGAACACTATGTTGGAAAGATTTTAATTCAGATTTTTTCAACTTTCACTCAGTTTGTTTTCTAAACTTTGATTAAGAACCTTGTTGTTTGTACACCCATAAAATATACGCAGCACAGGTTACCCTTAAATAATGAACTGACCGTCTAATCAGACATGGATCTTCCCAAGTTCTGTTGCTTGAATGGATGTTTTCCTACGTAGGCTAGTAAAACATGCCCTTCAAAGCATCAGAACATGTGATCACATTCCAATTTTTTTGTATCTATCTTGTAAAGATAGTAATAAACTTTGATTTTTGTACACCCATAAATTATACGCAGCACAGGTTACCCTTAAATAATGAACTGACCGACTAATCAGACATGGATCTTTCCAAGTTCTGTTGCTTGAACGGATGTTTTCCTACGTAGGCTAGTAAAACATGCCCTTCAAAGCATCAGAACATGTGATCAGATTCCAATTTTTTTGTATCTATCTTGTAAAGATAGTAATATATCATATGTTGAACACTATGTTGGAAAGATTTTAATTCAGATTTTTTCAACTTTCACTCAGTTTGTTTTCTAAACTTTGATTAAGAACCTTGTTGTTTGTACACCCATAAAATATACGCAGCACAGGTTACCCTTAAATAATGAACTGACCGTCTAATCAGACATGGATCTTACCAAGTTCTGTTGCTTGAATGGATGTTTTCCTACGTAGGCTAGTAAAACATGCCCTTCAAAGCATCAGAACATGTGATCACATTCCAATTTTTTTGTATCTATCTTGTAAAGATAGTAATATATCATATGTTGAACACTATGTTGGAAAGATTTTAATTCAGATTTTCTAACTTTTATTCAGTTTGTTTTTTAAACTTTGATTAAGAACTTTGATTTTTGTACACCCATAAATTATACGCAGCACAGGTTACCCTTAAATAATGAACTGACCGACTAATCAGACATGGATCTTTCCTAGTTCTGTTGCTTGAATGGATGTTTTC
The DNA here is from genome assembly GCA_964057225.1 of Auanema rhodensis. NCBI lineage: Eukaryota > Metazoa > Nematoda > Chromadorea > Rhabditida > Rhabditidae > Auanema > Auanema rhodense. The sequence goes on from OZ059895.1 coordinate 3,548,286, forward strand.
CTACGTAAGCTAGTAAAACATGCCCTTCAAAGCATCAGAACATGTGATCACATTCCAATTTTTTTGTATCTATCTTGTAAAGATAGTAATATATCATATGTTGAACACTATGTTGGAAAGATTTTAATTCAGATTTTTTCAACTTTCACTCAGTTTGTTTTCTAAACTTTGATTAAGAACCTTGTTGTTTGTACACCCATAAAATATACGCAGCACAGGTTACCCTTAAATAATGAACTGACCGTCTAATCAGACATGGATCTTCCCAAGTTCTGTTGCTTGAATGGATGTTTTCCTACGTAGGCTAGTAAAACATGCCCTTCAAAGCATCAGAACATGTGATCACATTCCAATTTTTTTGTATCTATCTTGTAAAGATAGTAATAAACTTTGATTTTTGTACACTTATAAATTATACGCAGCACAGGTTACCCTTAAATAATGAACTGACCGACTAATCAGACATGGATCTTTCCAAGTTCTGTTGCTTGAACGGATGTTTTCCTACGTAGGCTAGTAAAACATGCCCTTCAAAGCATCAGAACATGTGATCACATTCCAATTTTTTTGTATCTATCTTGTAAAGATAGTAATATATCATATGTTGAACACTATGTTGGAAAGATTTTAATTCAGATTTTTTCAACTTTCACTCAGTTTGTTTTCTAAACTTTGATTAAGAACCTTGTTGTTTGTACACCCATAAAATATACGCAGCACAGGTTACCCTTAAATAATGAACTGACCGTCTAATCAGACATGGATCTTCCCAAGTTCTGTTGCTTGAATGGATGTTTTCCTACGTAGGCTAGTAAAACATGCCCTTCAAAGCATCAGAACATGTGATCACATTCCAATTTTTTTGTATCTATCTTGTAAAGATAGTAATAAACTTTGATTTTTGTACACCCATAAATTATACGCAGCACAGGTTACCCTTAAATAATGAACTGACCGACTAATCAGACATGGATCTTTCCAAGTTCTGTTGCTTGAACGGATGTTTTCCTACGTAGGCTAGTAAAACATGCCCTTCAAAGCATCAGAACATGTGACCACATTCCAATTTTTTTGTATCTATCTTGTAAAGATAGTAATATATCATATGTTGAACACTATGTTGGAAAGATTTTAATTCAGATTTTTTCAACTTTCACTCAGTTTGTTTTCTAAACTTTGATTAAGAACCTTGTTGTTTGTACACCCATAAAATATACGCAGCACAGGTTACCCTTAAATAATGAACTGACCGACTAATCAGACATGGATCTTTCCTAGTTCTGTTGCTTGAATGGATGTTTTCCTACGTAGGCTAGTAAAACATGCCCTTCAAAGCATCAGAACATGTGATCACATTCCAATTTTTTTGTATCTATCTTGTAAAGATAGTAATATATCATATGTTGAACACTATGTTGGAAAGATTTTAATTCAGATTTTTTCAACTTTCACTCAGTTTGTTTTCTAAACTTTGATTAAGAACCTTGAGTTTTGTACACCCATAAATTATACGCAGCACAGGTTACCCTTAAATAATGAACTGACCGTCTAATCAGACATGGATCTTACCAAGTTCTGTTGCTTGAATGGATGTTTTCCTACGTAGGCTAGTAAAACATGCCCTTCAAAGCATCAGAACATGTGATCACATTCCAATTTTTTTGTATCTATCTTGTAAAGATAGTAATATATCATATGTTGAACACTATGTTGGAAAGATTTTAATTCAGATTTTCTAACTTTTATTCAGTTTGTTTTTTAAACTTTGATTAAGAACTTTGATTTTTGTACACCCATAAATTATACGCAGCACAGGTTACCCTTAAATAATGAACTGACCGACTAATCAGACATGGATCTTTCCTAGTTCTGTTGCTTGAATGGATGTTTTCCTACGTAGGCTAGTAAAACATGCCCTTCAAAGCATCAGAACATGTGATCACATTCCAATTTTTTTGTATCTATCTTGTAAAGATAGTAATATATCATATGTTGAACACTATGTTGGAAAGATTTTAATTCAGATTTTTTCAACTTTCACTCAGTTTGTTTTCTAAACTTTGATTAAGAACCTTGTTGTTTGTACACCCATAAAATATACGCAGCACAGGTTACCCTTAAATAATGAACTGACCGTCTAATCAGACATGGATCTTCCCAAGTTCTGTTGCTTGAATGGATGTTTTCCTACGTAAGCTAGTAAAACATGCCCTTCAAAGCATCAGAACATGTGATCACATTCCAATTTTTTTGTATCTATCTTGTAAAGATAGTAATATATCATATGTTGAACACTATGTTGGAAAGATTTTAATTCAGATTTTTTCAACTTTCACTCAGTTTGTTTTCTAAACTTTGATTAAGAACCTTGTTGTTTGTACACCCATAAAATATACGCAGCACAGGTTACCCTTAAATAATGAACTGACCGTCTAATCAGACATGGATCTTCCCAAGTTCTGTTGCTTGAATGGATGTTTTCCTACGTAGGCTAGTAAAACATGCCCTTCAAAGCATCAGAACATGTGATCACATTCCAATTTTTTTGTATCTATCTTGTAAAGATAGTAATAAACTTTGATTTTTGTACACTTATAAATTATACGCAGCACAGGTTACCCTTAAATAATGAACTGACCGACTAATCAGACATGGATCTTTCCAAGTTCTGTTGCTTGAACGGATGTTTTCCTACGTAGGCTAGTAAAACATGCCCTTCAAAGCATCAGAACATGTGATCACATTCCAATTTTTTTGTATCTATCTTGTAAAGATAGTAATATATCATATGTTGAACACTATGTTGGAAAGATTTTAATTCAGATTTTTTCAACTTTCACTCAGTTTGTTTTCTAAACTTTGATTAAGAACCTTGTTGTTTGTACACCCATAAAATATACGCAGCACAGGTTACCCTTAAATAATGAACTGACCGTCTAATCAGACATGGATCTTCCCAAGTTCTGTTGCTTGAATGGATGTTTTCCTACGTAGGCTAGTAAAACATGCCCTTCAAAGCATCAGAACATGTGATCACATTCCAATTTTTTTGTATCTATCTTGTAAAGATAGTAATAAACTTTGATTTTTGTACACCCATAAATTATACGCAGCACAGGTTACCCTTAAATAATGAACTGACCGACTAATCAGACATGGATCTTTCCAAGTTCTGTTGCTTGAACGGATGTTTTCCTACGTAGGCTAGTAAAACATGCCCTTCAAAGCATCAGAACATGTGACCACATTCCAATTTTTTTGTATCTATCTTGTAAAGATAGTAATATATCATATGTTGAACACTATGTTGGAAAGATTTTAATTCAGATTTTTTCAACTTTCACTCAGTTTGTTTTCTAAACTTTGATTAAGAACCTTGTTGTTTGTACACCCATAAAATATACGCAGCACAGGTTACCCTTAAATAATGAACTGACCGACTAATCAGACATGGATCTTTCCTAGTTCTGTTGCTTGAATGGATGTTTTCCTACGTAGGCTAGTAAAACATGCCCTTCAAAGCATCAGAACATGTGATCACATTCCAATTTTTTTGTATCTATCTTGTAAAGATAGTAATATATCATATGTTGAACACTATGTTGGAAAGATTTTAATTCAGATTTTTTCAACTTTCACTCAGTTTGTTTTCTAAACTTTGATTAAGAACCTTGAGTTTTGTACACCCATAAATTATACGCAGCACAGGTTACCCTTAAATAATGAACTGACCGTCTAATCAGACATGGATCTTACCAAGTTCTGTTGCTTGAATGGATGTTTTCCTACGTAGGCTAGTAAAACATGCCCTTCAAAGCATCAGAACATGTGATCACATTCCAATTTTTTTGTATCTATCTTGTAAAGATAGTAATAAACTTTGATTTTTGTACACTTATAAATTATACGCAGCACAGGTTACCCTTAAATAATGAACTGACCGACTAATCAGACATGGATCTTTCCAAGTTCTGTTGCTTGAACGGATGTTTTCCTACGTAGGCTAGTAAAACATGCCCTTCAAAGCATCAGAACATGTGATCACATTCCAATTTTTTTGTATCTATCTTGTAAAGATAGTAATATATCATATGTTGAACACTATGTTGGAAAGATTTTAATTCAGATTTTTTCAACTTTCACTCAGTTTGTTTTCTAAACTTTGATTAAGAACCTTGTTGTTTGTACACCCATAAAATATACGCAGCACAGGTTACCCTTAAATAATGAACTGACCGTCTAATCAGACATGGATCTTCCCAAGTTCTGTTGCTTGAATGGATGTTTTCCTACGTAGGCTAGTAAAACATGCCCTTCAAAGCATCAGAACATGTGATCACATTCCAATTTTTTTGTATCTATCTTGTAAAGATAGTAATAAACTTTGATTTTTGTACACCCATAAATTATACGCAGCACAGGTTACCCTTAAATAATGAACTGACCGACTAATCAGACATGGATCTTTCCAAGTTCTGTTGCTTGAACGGATGTTTTCCTACGTAGGCTAGTAAAACATGCCCTTCAAAGCATCAGAACATGTGACCACATTCCAATTTTTTTGTATCTATCTTGTAAAGATAGTAATATATCATATGTTGAACACTATGTTGGAAAGATTTTAATTCAGATTTTTTCAACTTTCACTCAGTTTGTTTTCTAAACTTTGATTAAGAACCTTGTTGTTTGTACACCCATAAAATATACGCAGCACAGGTTACCCTTAAATAATGAACTGACCGACTAATCAGACATGGATCTTTCCTAGTTCTGTTGCTTGAATGGATGTTTTCCTACGTAGGCTAGTAAAACATGCCCTTCAAAGCATCAGAACATGTGATCACATTCCAATTTTTTTGTATCTATCTTGTAAAGATAGTAATATATCATATGTTGAACACTATGTTGGAAAGATTTTAATTCAGATTTTTTCAACTTTCACTCAGTTTGTTTTCTAAACTTTGATTAAGAACCTTGAGTTTTGTACACCCATAAATTATACGCAGCACAGGTTACCCTTAAATAATGAACTGACCGTCTAATCAGACATGGATCTTACCAAGTTCTGTTGCTTGAATGGATGTTTTCCTACGTAGGCTAGTAAAACATGCCCTTCAAAGCATCAGAACATGTGATCACATTCCAATTTTTTTGTATCTATCTTGTAAAGATAGTAATATATCATATGTTGAACACTATGTTGGAAAGATTTTAATTCAGATTTTCTAACTTTTATTCAGTTTGTTTTTTAAACTTTGATTAAGAACTTTGATTTTTGTACACCCATAAATTATACGCAGCACAGGTTACCCTTAAATAATGAACTGACCGACTAATCAGACATGGATCTTTCCTAGTTCTGTTGCTTGAATGGATGTTTTCCTACGTAGGCTAGTAAAACATGCCCTTCAAAGCATCAGAACATGTGATCACATTCCAATTTTTTTGTATCTATCTTGTAAAGATAGTAATATATCATATGTTGAACACTATGTTGGAAAGATTTTAATTCAGATTTTTTCAACTTTCACTCAGTTTGTTTTCTAAACTTTGATTAAGAACCTTGTTGTTTGTACACCCATAAAATATACGCAGCACAGGTTACCCTTAAATAATGAACTGACCGTCTAATCAGACATGGATCTTCCCAAGTTCTGTTGCTTGAATGGATGTTTTCCTACGTAAGCTAGTAAAACATGCCCTTCAAAGCATCAGAACATGTGATCACATTCCAATTTTTTTGTATCTATCTTGTAAAGATAGTAATATATCATATGTTGAACACTATGTTGGAAAGATTTTAATTCAGATTTTTTCAACTTTCACTCAGTTTGTTTTCTAAACTTTGATTAAGAACCTTGTTGTTTGTACACCCATAAAATATACGCAGCACAGGTTACCCTTAAATAATGAACTGACCGTCTAATCAGACATGGATCTTCCCAAGTTCTGTTGCTTGAATGGATGTTTTCCTACGTAGGCTAGTAAAACATGCCCTTCAAAGCATCAGAACATGTGATCACATTCCAATTTTTTTGTATCTATCTTGTAAAGATAGTAATAAACTTTGATTTTTGTACACTTATAAATTATACGCAGCACAGGTTACCCTTAAATAATGAACTGACCGACTAATCAGACATGGATCTTTCCAAGTTCTGTTGCTTGAACGGATGTTTTCCTACGTAGGCTAGTAAAACATGCCCTTCAAAGCATCAGAACATGTGATCACATTCCAATTTTTTTGTATCTATCTTGTAAAGATAGTAATATATCATATGTTGAACACTATGTTGGAAAGATTTTAATTCAGATTTTTTCAACTTTCACTCAGTTTGTTTTCTAAACTTTGATTAAGAACCTTGTTGTTTGTACACCCATAAAATATACGCAGCACAGGTTACCCTTAAATAATGAACTGACCGTCTAATCAGACATGGATCTTCCCAAGTTCTGTTGCTTGAATGGATGTTTTCCTACGTAGGCTAGTAAAACATGCCCTTCAAAGCATCAGAACATGTGATCACATTCCAATTTTTTTGTATCTATCTTGTAAAGATAGTAATAAACTTTGATTTTTGTACACCCATAAATTATACGCAGCACAGGTTACCCTTAAATAATGAACTGACCGACTAATCAGACATGGATCTTTCCAAGTTCTGTTGCTTGAACGGATGTTTTCCTACGTAGGCTAGTAAAACATGCCCTTCAAAGCATCAGAACATGTGACCACATTCCAATTTTTTTGTATCTATCTTGTAAAGATAGTAATATATCATATGTTGAACACTATGTTGGAAAGATTTTAATTCAGATTTTTTCAACTTTCACTCAGTTTGTTTTCTAAACTTTGATTAAGAACCTTGTTGTTTGTACACCCATAAAATATACGCAGCACAGGTTACCCTTAAATAATGAACTGACCGACTAATCAGACATGGATCTTTCCTAGTTCTGTTGCTTGAATGGATGTTTTCCTACGTAGGCTAGTAAAACATGCCCTTCAAAGCATCAGAACATGTGATCACATTCCAATTTTTTTGTATCTATCTTGTAAAGATAGTAATATATCATATGTTGAACACTATGTTGGAAAGATTTTAATTCAGATTTTTTCAACTTTCACTCAGTTTGTTTTCTAAACTTTGATTAAGAACCTTGAGTTTTGTACACCCATAAATTATACGCAGCACAGGTTACCCTTAAATAATGAACTGACCGTCTAATCAGACATGGATCTTACCAAGTTCTGTTGCTTGAATGGATGTTTTCCTACGTAGGCTAGTAAAACATGCCCTTCAAAGCATCAGAACATGTGATCACATTCCAATTTTTTTGTATCTATCTTGTAAAGATAGTAATATATCATATGTTGAACACTATGTTGGAAAGATTTTAATTCAGATTTTCTAACTTTTATTCAGTTTGTTTTTTAAACTTTGATTAAGAACTTTGATTTTTGTACACCCATAAATTATACGCAGCACAGGTTACCCTTAAATAATGAACTGACCGACTAATCAGACATGGATCTTTCCTAGTTCTGTTGCTTGAATGGATGTTTTCCTACGTAGGCTAGTAAAACATGCCCTTCAAAGCATCAGAACATGTGATCACATTCCAATTTTTTTGTATCTATCTTGTAAAGATAGTAATATATCATATGTTGAACACTATGTTGGAAAGATTTTAATTCAGATTTTTTCAACTTTCACTCAGTTTGTTTTCTAAACTTTGATTAAGAACCTTGTTGTTTGTACACCCATAAAATATACGCAGCACAGGTTACCCTTAAATAATGAACTGACCGTCTAATCAGACATGGATCTTCCCAAGTTCTGTTGCTTGAATGGATGTTTTCCTACGTAGGCTAGTAAAACATGCCCTTCAAAGCATCAGAACATGTGATCACATTCCAATTTTTTTGTATCTATCTTGTAAAGATAGTAATATATCATATGTTGAACACTATGTTGGAAAGATTTTAATTCAGATTTTCGAACTTTTATTCAGTTTGTTTTTCAAACTTTGATTAAGAACTTTGATTTTTGTACACCCATAAATTATACGCAGCACAGGTTACCCTTAAATAATGAACTGACCGACTAATCAGACATGGATCTTTCCAAGTTCTGTTGCTTGAACGGATGTTTTCCTACGTAGGCTAGTAAAACATGCCCTTCAAAGCATCAGAACATGTGACCACATTCCAATTTTTTTGTATCTATCTTGTAAAGATAGTAATATATCATATGTTGAACACTATGTTGGAAAGATTTTAATTCAGATTTTTTCAACTTTCACTCAGTTTGTTTTCTAAACTTTGATTAAGAACCTTGTTGTTTGTACACCCATAAAATATACGCAGCACAGGTTACCCTTAAATAATGAACTGACCGTCTAATCAGACATGGATCTTCCCAAGTTCTGTTGCTTGAACGGATGTTTTCCTACGTAGGCTAGTAAAACATGCCCTTCAAAGCATCAGAACATGTGATCAGATTCCAATTTTTTTGTATCTATCTTGTAAAGATAGTAATATATCATATGTTGAACACTATGTTGGAAAGATTTTAATTCAGATTTTTTCAACTTTCACTCAGTTTGTTTTCTAAACTTTGATTAAGAACCTTGTTGTTTGTACACCCATAAAATATACGCAGCACAGGTTACCCTTAAATAATGAACTGACCGTCTAATCAGACATGGATCTTACCAAGTTCTGTTGCTTGAATGGATGTTTTCCTACGTAGGCTAGTAAAACATGCCCTTCAAAGCATCAGAACATGTGATCACATTCCAATTTTTTTGTATCTATCTTGTAAAGATAGTAATATATCATATGTTGAACACTATGTTGGAAAGATTTTAATTCAGATTTTCTAACTTTTATTCAGTTTGTTTTTTAAACTTTGATTAAGAACTTTGATTTTTGTACACCCATAAATTATACGCAGCACAGGTTACCCTTAAATAATGAACTGACCGACTAATCAGACATGGATCTTTCCTAGTTCTGTTGCTTGAATGGATGTTTTCCTACGTAGGCTAGTAAAACATGCCCTTCAAAGCATCAGAACATGTGATCACATTCCAATTTTTTTGTATCTATCTTGTAAAGATAGTAATATATCATATGTTGAACACTATGTTGGAAAGATTTTAATTCAGATTTTTTCAACTTTCACTCAGTTTGTTTTCTAAACTTTGATTAAGAACCTTGTTGTTTGTACACCCATAAAATATACGCAGCACAGGTTACCCTTAAATAATGAACTGACCGTCTAATCAGACATGGATCTTCCCAAGTTCTGTTGCTTGAATGGATGTTTTCCTACGTAGGCTAGTAAAACATGCCCTTCAAAGCATCAGAACATGTGATCACATTCCAATTTTTTTGTATCTATCTTGTAAAGATAGTAATAAACTTTGATTTTTGTACACCCATAAATTATACGCAGCACAGGTTACCCTTAAATAATGAACTGACCGACTAATCAGACATGGATCTTTCCAAGTTCTGTTGCTTGAACGGATGTTTTCCTACGTAGGCTAGTAAAACATGCCCTTCAAAGCATCAGAACATGTGACCACATTCCAATTTTTTTGTATCTATCTTGTAAAGATAGTAATATATCATATGTTGAACACTATGTTGGAAAGATTTTAATTCAGATTTTTTCAACTTTCACTCAGTTTGTTTTCTAAACTTTGATTAAGAACCTTGTTGTTTGTACACCCATAAAATATACGCAGCACAGGTTACCCTTAAATAATGAACTGACCGTCTAATCAGACATGGATCTTCCCAAGTTCTGTTGCTTGAACGGATGTTTTCCTACGTAGGCTAGTAAAACATGCCCTTCAAAGCATCAGAACATGTGATCAGATTCCAATTTTTTTGTATCTATCTTGTAAAGATAGTAATATATCATATGTTGAACACTATGTTGGAAAGATTTTAATTCAGATTTTTTCAACTTTCACTCAGTTTGTTTTCTAAACTTTGATTAAGAACCTTGTTGTTTGTACACCCATAAAATATACGCAGCACAGGTTACCCTTAAATAATGAACTGACCGTCTAATCAGACATGGATCTTACCAAGTTCTGTTGCTTGAATGGATGTTTTCCTACGTAGGCTAGTAAAACATGCCCTTCAAAGCATCAGAACATGTGATCACATTCCAATTTTTTTGTATCTATCTTGTAAAGATAGTAATATATCATATGTTGAACACTATGTTGGAAAGATTTTAATTCAGATTTTCTAACTTTTATTCAGTTTGTTTTTTAAACTTTGATTAAGAACTTTGATTTTTGTACACCCATAAATTATACGCAGCACAGGTTACCCTTAAATAATGAACTGACCGACTAATCAGACATGGATCTTTCCTAGTTCTGTTGCTTGAATGGATGTTTTCCTACGTAGGCTAGTAAAACATGCCCTTCAAAGCATCAGAACATGTGATCACATTCCAATTTTTTTGTATCTATCTTGTAAAGATAGTAATAAACTTTGATTTTTGTACACCCATAAATTATACGCAGCACAGGTTACCCTTAAATAATGAACTGACCGACTAATCAGACATGGATCTTTCCAAGTTCTGTTGCTTGAACGGATGTTTTCCTACGTAGGCTAGTAAAACATGCCCTTCAAAGCATCAGAACATGTGACCACATTCCAATTTTTTTGTATCTATCTTGTAAAGATAGTAATATATCATATGTTGAACACTATGTTGGAAAGATTTTAATTCAGATTTTTTCAACTTTCACTCAGTTTGTTTTCTAAACTTTGATTAAGAACCTTGTTGTTTGTACACCCATAAAATATACGCAGCACAGGTTACCCTTAAATAATGAACTGACCGACTAATCAGACATGGATCTTTCCTAGTTCTGTTGCTTGAATGGATGTTTTCCTACGTAGGCTAGTAAAACATGCCCTTCAAAGCATCAGAACATGTGATCACATTCCAATTTTTTTGTATCTATCTTGTAAAGATAGTAATATATCATATGTTGAACACTATGTTGGAAAGATTTTAATTCAGATTTTTTCAACTTTCACTCAGTTTGTTTTCTAAACTTTGATTAAGAACCTTGAGTTTTGTACACCCATAAATTATACGCAGCACAGGTTACCCTTAAATAATGAACTGACCGTCTAATCAGACATGGATCTTACCAAGTTCTGTTGCTTGAACGGATGTTTTCCTACGTAGGCTAGTAAAACATGCCCTTCAAAGCATCAGAACATGTGATCACATTCCAATTTTTTTGTATCTATCTTGTAAAGATAGTAATATATCATATGTTGAACACTATGTTGGAAAGATTTTAATTCAGATTTTCTAACTTTTATTCAGTTTGTTTTTTAAACTTTGATTAAGAACTTTGATTTTTGTACACCCATAAATTATACGCAGCACAGGTTACCCTTAAATAATGAACTGACCGACTAATCAGACATGGATCTTTCCTAGTTCTGTTGCTTGAATGGATGTTTTCCTACGTAGGCTAGTAAAACATGCCCTTCAAAGCATCAGAACATGTGATCACATTCCAATTTTTTTGTATCTATCTTGTAAAGATAGTAATATATCATATGTTGAACACTATGTTGGAAAGATTTTAATTCAGATTTTCTAACTTTTATTCAGTTTGTTTTTTAAACTTTGATTAAGAACTTTGATTTTTGTACACCCATAAATTATACGCAGCACAGGTTACCCTTAAATAATGAACTGACCGACTAATCAGACATGGATCTTTCCTAGTTCTGTTGCTTGAATGGATGTTTTCCTACGTAGGCTAGTAAAACATGCCCTTCAAAGCATCAGAACATGTGATCACATTCCAATTTTTTTGTATCTATCTTGTAAAGATAGTAATAAACTTTGATTTTTGTACACCCATAAATTATACGCAGCACAGGTTACCCTTAAATAATGAACTGACCGACTAATCAGACATGGATCTTTCCAAGTTCTGTTGCTTGAACGGATGTTTTCCTACGTAGGCTAGTAAAACATGCCCTTCAAAGCATCAGAACATGTGACCACATTCCAATTTTTTTGTATCTATCTTGTAAAGATAGTAATATATCATATGTTGAACACTATGTTGGAAAGATTTTAATTCAGATTTTTTCAACTTTCACTCAGTTTGTTTTCTAAACTTTGATTAAGAACCTTGTTGTTTGTACACCCATAAAATATACGCAGCACAGGTTACCCTTAAATAATGAACTGACCGACTAATCAGACATGGATCTTTCCTAGTTCTGTTGCTTGAATGGATGTTTTCCTACGTAGGCTAGTAAAACATGCCCTTCAAAGCATCAGAACATGTGATCACATTCCAATTTTTTTGTATCTATCTTGTAAAGATAGTAATATATCATATGTTGAACACTATGTTGGAAAGATTTTAATTCAGATTTTTTCAACTTTCACTCAGTTTGTTTTCTAAACTTTGATTAAGAACCTTGAGTTTTGTACACCCATAAATTATACGCAGCACAGGTTACCCTTAAATAATGAACTGACCGTCTAATCAGACATGGATCTTACCAAGTTCTGTTGCTTGAACGGATGTTTTCCTACGTAGGCTAGTAAAACATGCCCTTCAAAGCATCAGAACATGTGATCACATTCCAATTTTTTTGTATCTATCTTGTAAAGATAGTAATATATCATATGTTGAACACTATGTTGGAAAGATTTTAATTCAGATTTTCTAACTTTTATTCAGTTTGTTTTTTAAACTTTGATTAAGAACTTTGATTTTTGTACACCCATAAATTATACGCAGCACAGGTTACCCTTAAATAATGAACTGACCGACTAATCAGACATGGATCTTTCCTAGTTCTGTTGCTTGAATGGATGTTTTCCTACGTAGGCTAGTAAAACATGCCCTTCAAAGCATCAGAACATGTGATCACATTCCAATTTTTTTGTATCTATCTTGTAAAGATAGTAATATATCATATGTTGAACACTATGTTGGAAAGATTTTAATTCAGATTTTTTCAACTTTCACTCAGTTTGTTTTCTAAACTTTGATTAAGAACCTTGAGTTTTGTACACCCATAAATTATACGCAGCACAGGTTACCCTTAAATAATGAACTGACCGACTAATCAGACATGGATCTTTCCAAGTTCTGTTGCTTGAACGGATGTTTTCCTACGTAGGCTAGTAAAACATGCCCTTCAAAGCATCAGAACATGTGACCACATTCCAATTTTTTTGTATCTATCTTGTAAAGATAGTAATATATCATATGTTGAACACTATGTTGGAAAGATTTTAATTCAGATTTTTTCAACTTTCACTCAGTTTGTTTTCTAAACTTTGATTAAGAACCTTGTTGTTTGTACACCCATAAAATATACGCAGCACAGGTTACCCTTAAATAATGAACTGACCGTCTAATCAGACATGGATCTTCCCAAGTTCTGTTGCTTGAATGGATGTTTTCCTACGTAGGCTAGTAAAACATGCCCTTCAAAGCATCAGAACATGTGATCACATTCCAATTTTTTTGTATCTATCTTGTAAAGATAGTAATATATCATATGTTGAACACTATGTTGGAAAGATTTTAATTCAGATTTTCTAACTTTTATTCAGTTTGTTTTTTAAACTTTGATTAAGAACTTTGATATTTGTACACCCATAAATTATACGCAGCACAGGTTACCCTTAAATAATGAACTGACCGACTAATCAGACATGGATCTTTCCTAGTTCTGTTGCTTGAATGGATGTTTTCCTACGTAGGCTAGTAAAACATGCCCTTCAAAGCATCAGAACATGTGATCACATTCCAATTTTTTTGTATCTATCTTGTAAAGATAGTAATAAACTTTGATTTTTGTACACCCATAAATTATACGCAGCACAGGTTACCCTTAAATAATGAACTGACCGACTAATCAGACATGGATCTTTCCTAGTTCTGTTGCTTGAATGGATGTTTTCCTACGTAGGCTAGTAAAACATGCCCTTCAAAGCATCAGAACATGTGATCACATTCCAATTTTTTTGTATCTATTTTGTAAAGATAGTAATATATCATATGTTGAACACTATGTTGGAAAGATTTTAATTCAGATTTTCTAACTTTTATTCAGTTTGTTTTTTAAACTTTGATTAAGAACTTTGATTTTTGTACACCCATAAATTATACGCAGCACAGGTTACCCTTAAATAATGAACTGACCGACTAATCAGACATGGATCTTTCCTAGTTCTGTTGCTTGAATGGATGTTTTCCTACGTAGGCTAGTAAAACATGCCCTTCAAAACATCAGAACATGTGATCACATTCCAATTTTTTTGTATCTGTTTTGTAAAGATAGTAATAAACTTTGATTTTTGTACACCCATAAATTATACGCAGCACAGGTTACCCTTAAATAATGAACTGACCGACTAATCAGACATGGATCTTTCCTAGTTCTGTTGCTTGAATGGATGTTTTCCTACGTAGGCTAGTAAAACATGCCCTTCAAAGCATCAGAACATGTGATCACATTCCAATTTTTTTGTATCTATCTTGTAAAGATAGTAATATATCATATGTTGAACACTATGTTGGAAAGATTTTAATTCAGATTTTTTCAACTTTCACTCAGTTTGTTTTCTAAACTTTGATTAAGAACCTTGAGTTTTGTACACCCATAAATTATACGCAGCACAGGTTACCCTTAAATAATGAACTGACCGACTAATCAGACATGGATCTTCCCAAGTTCTGTTGCTTGAATGGATGTTTTCCTACGTAGGCTAGTAAAACATGCCCTTCAAAGCATCAGAACATGTGATCACATTCCAATTTTTTTGTATCTATCTTGTAAAGATAGTAATAAACTTTGATTTTTGTACACCCATAAATTATACGCAGCACAGGTTACCCTTAAATAATGAACTGACCGACTAATCAGACATGGATCTTTCCAAGTTCTGTTGCTTGAACGGATGTTTTCCTACGTAGGCTAGTAAAACATGCCCTTCAAAGCATCAGAACATGTGACCACATTCCAATTTTTTTGTATCTATCTTGTAAAGATAGTAATATATCATATGTTGAACACTATGTTGGAAAGATTTTAATTCAGATTTTTTCAACTTTCACTCAGTTTGTTTTCTAAACTTTGATTAAGAACCTTGTTGTTTGTACACCCATAAAATATACGCAGCACAGGTTACCCTTAAATAATGAACTGACCGTCTAATCAGACATGGATCTTCCCAAGTTCTGTTGCTTGAATGGATGTTTTCCTACGTAGGCTAGTAAAACATGCCCTTCAAAGCATCAGAACATGTGATCACATTCCAATTTTTTTGTATCTATCTTGTAAAGATAGTAATATATCATATGTTGAACACTATGTTGGAAAGATTTTAATTCAGATTTTCTAACTTTTATTCAGTTTGTTTTTTAAACTTTGATTAAGAACTTTGATATTTGTACACCCATAAATTATACGCAGCACAGGTTACCCTTAAATAATGAACTGACCGACTAATCAGACATGGATCTTTCCTAGTTCTGTTGCTTGAATGGATGTTTTCCTACGTAGGCTAGTAAAACATGCCCTTCAAAGCATCAGAACATGTGATCACATTCCAATTTTTTTGTATCTATTTTGTAAAGATAGTAATATATCATATGTTGAACACTATGTTGGAAAGATTTTAATTCAGATTTTCTAACTTTTATTCAGTTTGTTTTTTAAACTTTGATTAAGAACTTTGATTTTTGTACACCCATAAATTATACGCAGCACAGGTTACCCTTAAATAATGAACTGACCGACTAATCAGACATGGATCTTTCCTAGTTCTGTTGCTTGAATGGATGTTTTCCTACGTAGGCTAGTAAAACATGCCCTTCAAAACATCAGAACATGTGATCACATTCCAATTTTTTTGTATCTGTTTTGTAAAGATAGTAATAAACTTTGATTTTTGTACACCCATAAATTATACGCAGCACAGGTTACCCTTAAATAATGAACTGACCGACTAATCAGACATGGATCTTTCCTAGTTCTGTTGCTTGAATGGATGTTTTCCTACGTAGGCTAGTAAAACATGCCCTTCAAAGCATCAGAACATGTGATCACATTCCAATTTTTTTGTATCTATCTTGTAAAGATAGTAATATATCATATGTTGAACACTATGTTGGAAAGATTTTAATTCAGATTTTTTCAACTTTCACTCAGTTTGTTTTCTAAACTTTGATTAAGAACCTTGAGTTTTGTACACCCATAAATTATACGCAGCACAGGTTACCCTTAAATAATGAACTGACCGACTAATCAGACATGGATCTTCCCAAGTTCTGTTGCTTGAATGGATGTTTTCCTACGTAGGCTAGTAAAACATGCCCTTCAAAACATCAGAACATGTGATCACATTCCAATTTTTTTGTATCTGTTTTGTAAAGATAGTAATAAACTTTGATTTTTGTACACCCATAAATTATACGCAGCACAGGTTACCCTTAAATAATGAACTGACCGACTAATCAGACATGGATCTTTCCAAGTTCTGTTGCTTGAACGGATGTTTTCCTACGTAGGCTAGTAAAACATGCCCTTCAAAGCATCAGAACATGTGACCACATTCCAATTTTTTTGTATCTATCTTGTAAAGATAGTAATATATCATATGTTGAACACTATGTTGGAAAGATTTTAATTCAGATTTTTTCAACTTTCACTCAGTTTGTTTTCTAAACTTTGATTAAGAACCTTGTTGTTTGTACACCCATAAAATATACGCAGCACAGGTTACCCTTAAATAATGAACTGACCGTCTAATCAGACATGGATCTTCCCAAGTTCTGTTGCTTGAATGGATGTTTTCCTACGTAGGCTAGTAAAACATGCCCTTCAAAGCATCAGAACATGTGATCACATTCCAATTTTTTTGTATCTATCTTGTAAAGATAGTAATATATCATATGTTGAACACTATGTTGGAAAGATTTTAATTCAGATTTTCTAACTTTTATTCAGTTTGTTTTTTAAACTTTGATTAAGAACTTTGATATTTGTACACCCATAAATTATACGCAGCACAGGTTACCCTTAAATAATGAACTGACCGACTAATCAGACATGGATCTTTCCTAGTTCTGTTGCTTGAATGGATGTTTTCCTACGTAGGCTAGTAAAACATGCCCTTCAAAGCATCAGAACATGTGATCACATTCCAATTTTTTTGTATCTATTTTGTAAAGATAGTAATATATCATATGTTGAACACTATGTTGGAAAGATTTTAATTCAGATTTTCTAACTTTTATTCAGTTTGTTTTTTAAACTTTGATTAAGAACTTTGATTTTTGTACACCCATAAATTATACGCAGCACAGGTTACCCTTAAATAATGAACTGACCGACTAATCAGACATGGATCTTTCCTAGTTCTGTTGCTTGAATGGATGTTTTCCTACGTAGGCTAGTAAAACATGCCCTTCAAAACATCAGAACATGTGATCACATTCCAATTTTTTTGTATCTGTTTTGTAAAGATAGTAATATATCATATGTTGAACACTATGTTGGAAAGATTTTAATTCAGATTTTCTAACTTTTATTCAGTTTGTTTTTTAAACTTTGATTAAGAACTTTGATTTTTGTACACCCATAAATTATACGCAGCACAGGTTACCCTTAAATAATGAACTGACCGACTAATCAGACATGGATCTTTCCTAGTTCTGTTGCTTGAATGGATGTTTTCCTACGTAGGCTAGTAAAACATGCCCTTCAAAACATCAGAACATGTGATCACATTCCAATTTTTTTGTATCTGTTTTGTAAAGATAGTAATAAACTTTGATTTTTGTACACCCATAAATTATACGCAGCACAGGTTACCCTTAAATAATGAACTGACCGACTAATCAGACATGGATCTTTCCTAGTTCTGTTGCTTGAATGGATGTTTTCCTACGTAGGCTAGTAAAACATGCCCTTCAAAGCATCAGAACATGTGATCACATTCCAATTTTTTTGTATCTATCTTGTAAAGATAGTAATATATCATATGTTGAACACTATGTTGGAAAGATTTTAATTCAGATTTTTTCAACTTTCACTCAGTTTGTTTTCTAAACTTTGATTAAGAACCTTGAGTTTTGTACACCCATAAATTATACGCAGCACAGGTTACCCTTAAATAATGAACTGACCGACTAATCAGACATGGATCTTCCCAAGTTCTGTTGCTTGAATGGATGTTTTCCTACGTAGGCTAGTAAAACATGCCCTTCAAAACATCAGAACATGTGATCACATTCCAATTTTTTTGTATCTGTTTTGTAAAGATAGTAATAAACTTTGATTTTTGTACACCCATAAATTATACGCAGCACAGGTTACCCTTAAATAATGAACTGACCGACTAATCAGACATGGATCTTTCCAAGTTCTGTTGCTTGAACGGATGTTTTCCTACGTAGGCTAGTAAAACATGCCCTTCAAAGCATCAGAACATGTGACCACATTCCAATTTTTTTGTATCTATCTTGTAAAGATAGTAATATATCATATGTTGAACACTATGTTGGAAAGATTTTAATTCAGATTTTTTCAACTTTCACTCAGTTTGTTTTCTAAACTTTGATTAAGAACCTTGAGTTTTGTACACCCATAAATTATACGCAGCACAGGTTACCCTTAAATAATGAACTGACCGTCTAATCAGACATGGATCTTCCCAAGTTCTGTTGCTTGAATGGATGTTTTCCTACGTAGGCTAGTAAAACATGCCCTTCAAAGCATCAGAACATGTGATCACATTCCAATTTTTTTGTATCTATCTTGTAAAGATAGTAATATATCATATGTTGAACACTATGTTGGAAAGATTTTAATTCAGATTTTCTAACTTTTATTCAGTTTGTTTTTTAAACTTTGATTAAGAACTTTGATATTTGTACACCCATAAATTATACGCAGCACAGGTTACCCTTAAATAATGAACTGACCGACTAATCAGACATGGATCTTTCCTAGTTCTGTTGCTTGAATGGATGTTTTCCTACGTAGGCTAGTAAAACATGCCCTTCAAAGCATCAGAACATGTGATCACATTCCAATTTTTTTGTATCTATTTTGTAAAGATAGTAATATATCATATGTTGAACACTATGTTGGAAAGATTTTAATTCAGATTTTCTAACTTTTATTCAGTTTGTTTTTTAAACTTTGATTAAGAACTTTGATTTTTGTACACCCATAAATTATACGCAGCACAGGTTACCCTTAAATAATGAACTGACCGACTAATCAGACATGGATCTTTCCTAGTTCTGTTGCTTGAATGGATGTTTTCCTACGTAGGCTAGTAAAACATGCCCTTCAAAACATCAGAACATGTGATCACATTCCAATTTTTTTGTATCTGTTTTGTAAAGATAGTAATAAACTTTGATTTTTGTACACCCATAAATTATACGCAGCACAGGTTACCCTTAAATAATGAACTGACCGACTAATCAGACATGGATCTTTCCTAGTTCTGTTGCTTGAATGGATGTTTTCCTACGTAGGCTAGTAAAACATGCCCTTCAAAACATCAGAACATGTGATCACATTCCAATTTTTTTGTATCTGTTTTGTAAAGATAGTAATAAACTTTGATTTTTGTACACCCATAAATTATACGCAGCACAGGTTACCCTTAAATAATGAACTGACCGACTAATCAGACATGGATCTTTCCTAGTTCTGTTGCTTGAATGGATGTTTTCCTACGTAGGCTAGTAAAACATGCCCTTCAAAGCATCAGAACATGTGATCACATTCCAATTTTTTTGTATCTATCTTGTAAAGATAGTAATATATCATATGTTGAACACTATGTTGGAAAGATTTTAATTCAGATTTTTTCAACTTTCACTCAGTTTGTTTTCTAAACTTTGATTAAGAACCTTGAGTTTTGTACACCCATAAATTATACGCAGCACAGGTTACCCTTAAATAATGAACTGACCGACTAATCAGACATGGATCTTCCCAAGTTCTGTTGCTTGAATGGATGTTTTCCTACGTAGGCTAGTAAAACATGCCCTTCAAAGCATCAGAACATGTGATCACATTCCAATTTTTTTGTATCTATCTTGTAAAGATAGTAATAAACTTTGATTTTTGTACACCCATAAATTATACGCAGCACAGGTTACCCTTAAATAATGAACTGACCGACTAATCAGACATGGATCTTTCCAAGTTCTGTTGCTTGAACGGATGTTTTCCTACGTAGGCTAGTAAAACATGCCCTTCAAAGCATCAGAACATGTGACCACATTCCAATTTTTTTGTATCTATCTTGTAAAGATAGTAATATATCATATGTTGAACACTATGTTGGAAAGATTTTAATTCAGATTTTTTCAACTTTCACTCAGTTTGTTTTCTAAACTTTGATTAAGAACCTTGTTGTTTGTACACCCATAAAATATACGCAGCACAGGTTACCCTTAAATAATGAACTGACCGTCTAATCAGACATGGATCTTCCCAAGTTCTGTTGCTTGAATGGATGTTTTCCTACGTAGGCTAGTAAAACATGCCCTTCAAAGCATCAGAACATGTGATCACATTCCAATTTTTTTGTATCTATCTTGTAAAGATAGTAATATATCATATGTTGAACACTATGTTGGAAAGATTTTAATTCAGATTTTCTAACTTTTATTCAGTTTGTTTTTTAAACTTTGATTAAGAACTTTGATATTTGTACACCCATAAATTATACGCAGCACAGGTTACCCTTAAATAATGAACTGACCGACTAATCAGACATGGATCTTTCCTAGTTCTGTTGCTTGAATGGATGTTTTCCTACGTAGGCTAGTAAAACATGCCCTTCAAAGCATCAGAACATGTTATCACATTCCAATTTTTTTGTATCTATCTTGTAAAGATAGTAATAAACTTTGATTTTTGTACACCCATAAATTATACGCAGCACAGGTTACCCTTAAATAATGAACTGACCGACTAATCAGACATGGATCTTTCCAAGTTCTGTTGCTTGAACGGATGTTTTCCTACGTAGGCTAGTAAAACATGCCCTTCAAAGCATCAGAACATGTGACCACATTCCAATTTTTTTGTATCTATCTTGTAAAGATAGTAATATATCATATGTTGAACACTATGTTGGAAAGATTTTAATTCAGATTTTTTCAACTTTCACTCAGTTTGTTTTCTAAACTTTGATTAAGAACCTTGTTGTTTGTACACCCATAAAATATACGCAGCACAGGTTACCCTTAAATAATGAACTGACCGTCTAATCAGACATGGATCTTCCCAAGTTCTGTTGCTTGAATGGATGTTTTCCTACGTAGGCTAGTAAAACATGCCCTTCAAAGCATCAGAACATGTGATCACATTCCAATTTTTTTGTATCTATCTTGTAAAGATAGTAATAAACTTTGATTTTTGTACACCCATAAATTATACGCAGCACAGGTTACCCTTAAATAATGAACTGACCGACTAATCAGACATGGATCTTCCCAAGTTCTGTTGCTTGAATGGATGTTTTCCTACGTAGGCTAGTAAAACATGCCCTTCAAAGCATCAGAACATGTGATCACATTCCAATTTTTTTGTATCTATTTTGTAAAGATAGTAAAATATCATATGTTGAACACTATGTTGGAAAGATTTTAATTCAGATTTTCTAACTTTTATTCAGTTTGTTTTTTAAACTTTGATTAAGAACTTTGATTTTTGTACACCCATAAATTATACGCAGCACAGGTTACCCTTAAATAATGAACTGACCGACTAATCAGACATGGATCTTTCCTAGTTCTGTTGCTTGAATGGATGTTTTCCTACGTAGGCTAGTAAAACATGCCCTTCAAAACATCAGAACATGTGATCACATTCCAATTTTTTTGTATCTATTTTGTAAAGATAGTAATAAACTTTGATTTTTGTACACCCATAAATTATACGCAGCACAGGTTACCCTTAAATAATGAACTGACCGACTAATCAGACATGGATCTTTCCTAGTTCTGTTGCTTGAATGGATGTTTTCCTACGTAGGCTAGTAAAACATGCCCTTCAAAGCATCAGAACATGTGACCACATTCCAATTTTTTTGTATCTGTTTTGTGAAGATAGTAAAATATCATATGTTGAACACTATGTTGGAAAGATTTTAATTCAGATTTTCTAACTTTTATTCAGTTTGTTTTTTAAACTTTGATTAAGAACTTTGATTTTTGTACACCCATAAATTATACGCAGCACAGGTTACCCTTAAATAATGAACTGACCGACTAATCAGACATGGATCTTTTCTAGTTCTGTTGCTTGAATGGATGTTTTCCTACGTAGGCTAGTAAAACATGCCCTTCAAAACATCAGAACATGTGATCACATTCCAATTTTTTTGTATCTATTTTGTAAAGATAGTAATAAACTTTGATTTTTGTACACCCATAAATTATACGCAGCACAGGTTACCCTTAAATAATGAACTGACCGACTAATCAGACATGGATCTTTCCTAGTTCTGTTGCTTGAATGGATGTTTTCCTACGTAGGCTAGTAAAACATGCCCTTCAAAGCATCAGAACATGTGATCACATTCCAATTTTTTTGTATCTATCTTGTAAAGATAGTAATATATCATATGTTGAACACTATGTTGGAAAGATTTTAATTCAGATTTTCGAACTTTTATTCAGTTTGTTTTTCAAACTTTGATTAAGAACTTTGATTTTTGTACACCCATAAATTATACGCAGCACAGGTTACCCTTAATTAATGAACTGACCGACTAATCAGACATGGATCTTTCCAAGTTCTGTTGCTTGAATGGATGTTTTCCTACGTAGGCTAGTAAAACATGCCCTTCAAAGCATCAGAACATGTGATCACATTCCAATATTTTTGTATCTATCTTGTAAAGATAGTAATATATCATATGTTGAACACTATGTTGGAAAGATTTTAATTCAGATTTTTTCAACTTTCACTCAGTTTGTTTTCTAAACTTTGATTAAGAACCTTGAGTTTTGTACACCCATAAATTATACGCAGCACAGGTTACCCTTAAATAATGAACTGACCGACTAATCAGACATGGATCTTTCCTAGTTCTGTTGCTTGAATGGATGTTTTCCTACGTAGGCTAGTAAAACATGCCCTTCAAAGTATCAGAACATGTGATCACATTCCAATTTTTTTGTATCTATCTTGTAAAGATAGTAATATATCATATGTTGAACACTATGTTGGAAAAATTTTAATTCAGATTTTCGAACTTTTATTCAGTTTGTTTTTCAAACTTTGATTAAGAACTTTGATTTTCGTACTCCCATAAATTATACGCAGCACAGGTTACCCTTAATTAATGAACTGACCGACTAATCAGACATGGATCTTTCCAAGTTCTGTTGCTTGAACGGATGTTTTCCTACGTAGGCTAGTAAAACATGCCCTTCAAAGCATCAGAACATGTGACCACATTCCAATTTTTTTGTATCTATTTTGTAAAGATAGTAATAAACTTTGATTTTTGTACACCCATAAATTATACGCAGCACAGGTTACCCTTAAATAATGAACTGACCGACTAATCAGACATGGATCTTTCCAAGTTCTGTTGCTTGAACGGATGTTTTCCTACGTAGGCTAGTAAAACATGCCCTTCAAAGCATCAGAACATGTGACCACATTCCAATTTTTTTGTATCTATCTTGTAAAGATAGTAATATATCATATGTTGAACACTATGTTGGAAAGATTTTAATTCAGATTTTTTCAACTTTCACTCAGTTTGTTTTCTAAACTTTGATTAAGAACCTTGTTGTTTGTACACCCATAAAATATACGCAGCACAGGTTACCCTTAAATAATGAACTGACCGTCTAATCAGACATGGATCTTCCCAAGTTCTGTTGCTTGAATGGATGTTTTCCTACGTAGGCTAGTAAAACATGCCCTTCAAAGCATCAGAACATGTGATCACATTCCAATTTTTTTGTATCTATCTTGTAAAGATAGTAATAAACTTTGATTTTTGTACACCCATAAATTATACGCAGCACAGGTTACCCTTAAATAATGAACTGACCGACTAATCAGACATGGATCTTCCCAAGTTCTGTTGCTTGAATGGATGTTTTCCTACGTAGGCTAGTAAAACATGCCCTTCAAAGCATCAGAACATGTGATCACATTCCAATTTTTTTGTATCTATTTTGTAAAGATAGTAAAATATCATATGTTGAACACTATGTTGGAAAGATTTTAATTCAGATTTTCTAACTTTTATTCAGTTTGTTTTTTAAACTTTGATTAAGAACTTTGATTTTTGTACACCCATAAATTATACGCAGCACAGGTTACCCTTAAATAATGAACTGACCGACTAATCAGACATGGATCTTTCCTAGTTCTGTTGCTTGAATGGATGTTTTCCTACGTAGGCTAGTAAAACATGCCCTTCAAAACATCAGAACATGTGATCACATTCCAATTTTTTTGTATCTATTTTGTAAAGATAGTAATAAACTTTGATTTTTGTACACCCATAAATTATACGCAGCACAGGTTACCCTTAAATAATGAACTGACCGACTAATCAGACATGGATCTTTCCTAGTTCTGTTGCTTGAATGGATGTTTTCCTACGTAGGCTAGTAAAACATGCCCTTCAAAGCATCAGAACATGTGACCACATTCCAATTTTTTTGTATCTGTTTTGTGAAGATAGTAAAATATCATATGTTGAACACTATGTTGGAAAGATTTTAATTCAGATTTTCTAACTTTTATTCAGTTTGTTTTTTAAACTTTGATTAAGAACTTTGATTTTTGTACACCCATAAATTATACGCAGCACAGGTTACCCTTAAATAATGAACTGACCGACTAATCAGACATGGATCTTTTCTAGTTCTGTTGCTTGAATGGATGTTTTCCTACGTAGGCTAGTAAAACATGCCCTTCAAAACATCAGAACATGTGATCACATTCCAATTTTTTTGTATCTATTTTGTAAAGATAGTAATAAACTTTGATTTTTGTACACCCATAAATTATACGCAGCACAGGTTACCCTTAAATAATGAACTGACCGACTAATCAGACATGGATCTTTCCTAGTTCTGTTGCTTGAATGGATGTTTTCCTACGTAGGCTAGTAAAACATGCCCTTCAAAGCATCAGAACATGTGATCACATTCCAATTTTTTTGTATCTATCTTGTAAAGATAGTAATATATCATATGTTGAACACTATGTTGGAAAGATTTTAATTCAGATTTTCGAACTTTTATTCAGTTTGTTTTTCAAACTTTGATTAAGAACTTTGATTTTTGTACACCCATAAATTATACGCAGCACAGGTTACCCTTAATTAATGAACTGACCGACTAATCAGACATGGATCTTTCCAAGTTCTGTTGCTTGAATGGATGTTTTCCTACGTAGGCTAGTAAAACATGCCCTTCAAAGCATCAGAACATGTGATCACATTCCAATATTTTTGTATCTATCTTGTAAAGATAGTAATATATCATATGTTGAACACTATGTTGGAAAGATTTTAATTCAGATTTTTTCAACTTTCACTCAGTTTGTTTTCTAAACTTTGATTAAGAACCTTGAGTTTTGTACACCCATAAATTATACGCAGCACAGGTTACCCTTAAATAATGAACTGACCGACTAATCAGACATGGATCTTTCCTAGTTCTGTTGCTTGAATGGATGTTTTCCTACGTAGGCTAGTAAAACATGCCCTTCAAAGTATCAGAACATGTGATCACATTCCAATTTTTTTGTATCTATCTTGTAAAGATAGTAATATATCATATGTTGAACACTATGTTGGAAAAATTTTAATTCAGATTTTCGAACTTTTATTCAGTTTGTTTTTCAAACTTTGATTAAGAACTTTGATTTTCGTACTCCCATAAATTATACGCAGCACAGGTTACCCTTAATTAATGAACTGACCGACTAATCAGACATGGATCTTTCCAAGTTCTGTTGCTTGAACGGATGTTTTCCTACGTAGGCTAGTAAAACATGCCCTTCAAAGCATCAGAACATGTGACCACATTCCAATTTTTTTGTATCTATCTTGTAAAGATAGTAATATATCATATGTTGAACACTATGTTGGAAAGATTTTAATTCAGATTTTTTCAACTTTCACTCAGTTTGTTTTCTAAACTTTGATTAAGAACCTTGTTGTTTGTACACCCATAAAATATACGCAGCACAGGTTACCCTTAAATAATGAACTGACCGTCTAATCAGACATGGATCTTCCCAAGTTCTGTTGCTTGAATGGATGTTTTCCTACGTAGGCTAGTAAAACATGCCCTTCAAAGCATCAGAACATGTGATCACATTCCAATTTTTTTGTATCTATCTTGTAAAGATAGTAATAAACTTTGATTTTTGTACACCCATAAATTATACGCAGCACAGGTTACCCTTAAATAATGAACTGACCGACTAATCAGACATGGATCTTCCCAAGTTCTGTTGCTTGAATGGATGTTTTCCTACGTAGGCTAGTAAAACATGCCCTTCAAAGCATCAGAACATGTGATCACATTCCAATTTTTTTGTATCTATTTTGTAAAGATAGTAAAATATCATATGTTGAACACTATGTTGGAAAGATTTTAATTCAGATTTTCTAACTTTTATTCAGTTTGTTTTTTAAACTTTGATTAAGAACTTTGATTTTTGTACACCCATAAATTATACGCAGCACAGGTTACCCTTAAATAATGAACTGACCGACTAATCAGACATGGATCTTTCCTAGTTCTGTTGCTTGAATGGATGTTTTTCTACGTAGGCTAGTAAAACATGCCCTTCAAAACATCAGAACATGTGATCACATTCCAATTTTTTTGTATCTATTTTGTAAAGATAGTAATAAACTTTGATTTTTGTACACCCATAAATTATACGCAGCACAGGTTACCCTTAAATAATGAACTGACCGACTAATCAGACATGGATCTTTCCTAGTTCTGTTGCTTGAATGGATGTTTTCCTACGTAGGCTAGTAAAACATGCCCTTCAAAGCATCAGAACATGTGACCACATTCCAATTTTTTTGTATCTGTTTTGTGAAGATAGTAAAATATCATATGTTGAACACTATGTTGGAAAGATTTTAATTCAGATTTTCTAACTTTTATTCAGTTTGTTTTTTAAACTTTGATTAAGAACTTTGATTTTTGTACACCCATAAATTATACGCAGCACAGGTTACCCTTAAATAATGAACTGACCGACTAATCAGACATGGATCTTTTCTAGTTCTGTTGCTTGAATGGATGTTTTCCTACGTAGGCTAGTAAAACATGCCCTTCAAAACATCAGAACATGTGATCACATTCCAATTTTTTTGTATCTATTTTGTAAAGATAGTAATAAACTTTGATTTTTGTACACCCATAAATTATACGCAGCACAGGTTACCCTTAAATAATGAACTGACCGACTAATCAGACATGGATCTTTCCTAGTTCTGTTGCTTGAATGGATGTTTTCCTACGTAGGCTAGTAAAACATGCCCTTCAAAGCATCAGAACATGTGATCACATTCCAATTTTTTTGTATCTATCTTGTAAAGATAGTAATATATCATATGTTGAACACTATGTTGGAAAGATTTTAATTCAGATTTTCGAACTTTTATTCAGTTTGTTTTTCAAACTTTGATTAAGAACTTTGATTTTTGTACACCCATAAATTATACGCAGCACAGGTTACCCTTAATTAATGAACTGACCGACTAATCAGACATGGATCTTTCCAAGTTCTGTTGCTTGAATGGATGTTTTCCTACGTAGGCTAGTAAAACATGCCCTTCAAAGCATCAGAACATGTGATCACATTCCAATATTTTTGTATCTATCTTGTAAAGATAGTAATATATCATATGTTGAACACTATGTTGGAAAGATTTTAATTCAGATTTTTTCAACTTTCACTCAGTTTGTTTTCTAAACTTTGATTAAGAACCTTGAGTTTTGTACACCCATAAATTATACGCAGCACAGGTTACCCTTAAATAATGAACTGACCGACTAATCAGACATGGATCTTTCCTAGTTCTGTTGCTTGAATGGATGTTTTCCTACGTAGGCTAGTAAAACATGCCCTTCAAAGTATCAGAACATGTGATCACATTCCAATTTTTTTGTATCTATCTTGTAAAGATAGTAATATATCATATGTTGAACACTATGTTGGAAAAATTTTAATTCAGATTTTCGAACTTTTATTCAGTTTGTTTTTCAAACTTTGATTAAGAACTTTGATTTTCGTACTCCCATAAATTATACGCAGCACAGGTTACCCTTAATTAATGAACTGACCGACTAATCAGACATGGATCTTTCCAAGTTCTGTTGCTTGAACGGATGTTTTCCTACGTAGGCTAGTAAAACATGCCCTTCAAAGCATCAGAACATGTGACCACATTCCAATTTTTTTGTATCTATCTTGTAAAGATAGTAATAAACTTTGATTTTTGTACACCCATAAATTATACGCAGCACAGGTTACCCTTAAATAATGATTTGACCGACTAATCAGACATGGATCTTTCCAAGTTCTGTTGCTTGAATGGATGTTTTCCTACGTAGGCTAGTAAAACATGCCCTTCAAAGCATCAGAACATGTGATCACATTACAATTTTTTTGTATCTATCTTGTAAAGATAGTAATATATCATATGTTGAACACTATGTTGGAAAGATTCGTTCCGTTATGCTCTCGCACTATCCTATAGACCAATGTAGTCTATAAGATGTGCGATACAGTGTTCCAGATGTAGCGGTATTAATAGAGCATAATGGATAACATAAGACTCATGAAAAGAAAGGTTTATTCTACATAATGATTACAATAAGTTACGATAAGAATTAAAGAGATATAAACTATAGGTGAGCTCTGAGGAGATGACAAGCCATCCTTAGTCATTCCATGAGACAGAACTAAAGTCTGAGTTCCATATAAAGGGCGTGTCAGCTCCTCTCGTCTCTTGTCGTCTAGCTCTAACCCGCCTGCTACGTATTGATCATCCGAATGGAACGTGCCATTTTTTCGAGTTTATGTCGCGTCCTCGCGACTATCAAAATGTGTGGCTTGTTTCAATCGTAGCAAGAGGTTTAGAGGTTTTACATGTTAAAATACATTGTTGTTGTTCAAATAATACAAAATTATACAATATTAACCTCAACAATATTGTCTAAAAAGGATTTAATAAGTTTTAAATAAAATAATACATGAGTATAAAGCAAAAACACAATCTTTTAAGAATACTAGAGCTATATTTTGTCAGCGAAAGTGCATGAAAGTAGCTTTTTGGGCACGACGCTGTATGTCTAACCAATATAGAGCAGAGTAGGGAGAGCTAAGTTATACTCTCAATGAAGCTAGGCTGTTTCTTCAGTTTTGAAAGAAAACATTATTTGTTTGGAATTATTAAAACAATCCCGTATAATTTCCAGAAATGAATCATTAATTACTTGATGATGACTGTTGCTCAGCTTTGATTGCAATATAATGTCTCTCATCTTTCATTTCTTCGGGTTTTTAGGGGAAATTATTTGAGATTGGAGTAACTTTTATGATAATTTGTAGCTATTATTATATATATATATATTTTTTTTTTTTTCGATGTGCTTGAAACATGACTGCTCATTAAGTTATAGCTTACTGCTCATCTATCTGTTGTTTGTGTTGGTAAAATTAATTTTTAGCTCTAGTTTCCTTAAAACGATTTTTATGCAAAATGTTTAACAAGAGTATAATCAATGTGGTTGTTTTATCTTCTTCTTGATGGTATCCAATTATGATCTGATGGGTCTTCTGAGTCAATTTCGGTGTCTAATTCTTCGTTATTGTTTCCGTGTATAACTTCGATAATTTCGATGTCACTGTCGTCATCTGAGTCGCTGTTTCTAGCTTTGGAGCGAGTGTTGTGCGCTGCTCCACATGTTGCACTTCGATTGAAAAGTTTCAAGTTGTCTTTGTGTATATCTTGGAGTTTTCCAAAAGGATTCTTGATTTGTACCATTGATCCTTTTACTTTGATGACCTCAAAAGGTCCATCATAACATTTCCTCAGCTTTTGACCTATTTTATGTGACTTAATGGTCAACATAACTTGGTCTCCTTCACTGATGTCTCTTTCTTCAATTCGTTGTCTTGAATCGTGTTTCTTCTTTGCTTGTTGCTGATGTTTTTCCAAGTTATCTTGAATGATAGATTTTCTTTCTTGACGAAGTTGTTCCATGTTTTCTATATCAATGGATATTGTTCCTGATTCCGGTGTTTCAGGTGATAATTCTTTATCGAGTCTCATACGACTTTCTTTTCCGAATAAAGCTATATATGGTGATATTCCTGTTGTTGAGTGTGTTGTGGTGTTTAACGCAAAGGTGACTTTTGGCAAAAATAAGTCCCAATCAGTAACTTCTTCGTTCAAATAATGTGTTAATCCTTCTTCTAACGTCCTATGTAGTCTTTCCACTTGTCCGTTAGAGTTCTTCTGATGCGGGAGTGTTGGTTCATGTTTTATGCCGAGTTTATCACACATATTTTCGAATTTCTTTGATACAAAATTGGAACCTCGATCTGTTATTAGTCGATTTGGAGGTCCATAAATGTATACAAAATTTCTGAGGAATCTGTCGATGACAACGTCCGTAACTATTGTAGGTATAGCAATAGTTGTCGCCCATTTGGAAAAAGAGTCCTGGATTGTAAGAACGTAGTTGTTGTTTCTTTTTGATGTTGGGAAGGGTCCCATGATATCCATATGTATTCTCTCAAATGGTTTAGATGGTATTTCGAATTGACCCATTGGCTGAACGGTCATAGCATGAGGGTCTTTCTTTCTTTGTGCGCATTTAACGCATTGTTTCACAAAAATTGCTATGTCCGTTTGCATATTTGTCCAGAAGAATCTTCGTAATATGGCTTCTTTAGTTTTATTAATTCCTTGATGTGCCCCGATTGCTGGGTCTTCATGAAATTCTTCGATGATCTTGCTGATCAGTTCGCTCTCTCGTGGTAAAACTAAGGCTGGGTGTGGTCTTTTCGTGCTCGGTTTTGTGTACAGCATGTTATCAATTACACAATAACGATCATTGGAGAGCATGTTTTTCTTTGTTCTGTATTCAATTTCGGCAATTGTCTTTTTGATCCAAGGTGTATTGCTTTGTATTTGTTTAATGTCTGGTATGTTAACAAAGTTAACCTGAGCAAGTTGAGGCTCTTTAACTTTCTTTTTCTTTTCTGGCTTTGGATCATTAGTTTCGTCTCCAATGTATCGTGAAAGAGCGTCACAGACTTTGTTTAGTCTACCTTCACGATATCTGATCTCAATGTTGTATTCCTGTATTACTAATTGAAATTTTGCTAGTCTTCCAAACAAATCTCTTCGTGTCATTAAGCTTGTTAATGGTCGGTGATCCGTAATGCATATTGCGTGTGATCCAAGTATATAAGTCCGAAACTGAGCAAGCGCGTATACTAATCCTAGGGCTTCGATCTCAATAGGAGGATAGTTTCGTTCGGCTTTAACTAATTTTCTACTTGCAAAAGCAATAGGATGTAAGTTTTTCAAAGGTTCATTCGGATCTTCAGGTTGTAACAGTACTGCTCCGATGGCTATATTGCTGCCATCGCTTTCAATTATGAAAGTACGATCTGCTCTTGGTGGTTTCAGTACTGGTGCTTCCATTAATCTTTTCTTTAATTTTTCTAGCGCTTGTTGGCACTGATCTGACCATTTGAAATCTGTGTCCAGTTTTGTGAGATCATATAGAGGGCTTGCGATGTGAGCAAAGTCTTTAATGAATTTCCGAAAGAATCCTACCATTCCCAAAAATGCTCTAACTCCCGTAGGTGACTGTGGAGCAGGATAGTCTTGGATGGCGGAAACTTTCTTTGGATCAGGCTTAACTCCATCTCTTCCAACAATTAACCCAAGAAATTTGACTTCTGGTCTAGCAAATGAGCATTTCTTGAGCTTTATCTTCAATCCTAGTTCTTCAATTCTTTCGAGTACTTCTTCAATATCATATATGTGTTGTTCTGCATTATCTGATATAACAAGTAGATCGTCTAAGTAAACGAATAGTCTGCATTTGCATCTGCTTTGAAGGTATCGTACCGCAGTTTGGAAGGTATGTGGAGCGCCACATAATCCCATAGGCATCCTTCTGTATTGATACGTTCCCGTATTTGTTGTGAAGGCTGTTAAGGATCGGTCTGATTTCTTTAATGGTATTTGGAAAAATCCCGAAACTAAATCAAAATTGGAAAAATATTTTGATCCAGCTGCCATATCAATAATGTCGGAGATATTAGGAATTACATATGTTTGCTTCCGTGTAACGTTGTTTAAGGCGCGGAAATCAGTTACAAAACGAAATGTATCGTCCTTTTTCCTCACTAATACGACAGGACTATTGAACAGTGATGTTGATGGTTCGATTATTCCTTGTTGAAGCATTTCCTGTACTTGTCTTTCAATTTCCTCTTGTTTCCCTAAGGGTATACGAGTGATCCTAGGTTTAGGCATATCCATGTCAGTTCTTAATGGTATGCTGTGTTCTACAGGGCCTTTGAACAGTCCTATATTTTTGTCTTCATTGAGGAAAGCCTTTTTTCGTCTGCGAATTATAGAACGTAAATGATCTTTAAGATTTTGTGTAAGATCGGCATCTTTTAGATCAAGTTCTTTCATAAAATCAGTTGGAAAAGTAGGTAATTTACTTTCCCAATCAGCTTCAGGTGGAATATAGTCTTGTTTTTGATCAGTTGTGAAGATTTCATAGTCAGGCATGATTCCTATCTCAGCTTTAGTAATTACGTGTCCTGATGGTAATTCAATAAATTTGTTGGAGTTGTTTTTGAACGTGATATCAATGGAATTAACATCGCGAAATGCTGTATGGTATTTGGGTGTTAACATATTGTTATTATCTATCGAGAGCATCGCGAAAGAATCGTCTCTGATGGGTTTTTCTAATTGAACTTGTAGTGTACAAGTTTCGTTTGGAAGCATATCTCGCTGTTTTAAGTTAATCAGATTGACAGTTGTTGATGTTTTGCTGAGTCTTCCGTCAATTCCATTAGCTAACCGTACTACGCGGTTTCCAATTTCTAGTGTCCTTTTGTATGGTCTAAGTTTCATGCCAATGTTTTGACTGTCAAGTGTCTTCATGAAATCTAATCCAATTAATGCTGGTGAAGGGCAGTCTTCATCGTTGGATATATAGAATGTATGATCGATTTCATATCCGGCAATTTCGACGGTTAGATCTATTGTACCGATGAATCGAAATTCTGATCCGTTTGCTGTTGTAGCACTTGATTTATTGTTCTTTACAAAGTCGTTTAAAGTCAAGTAATGTAGTGTTGATACTCTGATATAACTGATAGATGATCCTGAATCCCATAAGGTGAGGACTAATCTGTCATTAACAGTCATCCATAATAGTGGTAAAGATTGATCTTTCCTTTTTGAAATTGAACAAACCAATGGTATTGCAATTGGTATATACGTCAGTATTGATGGGTAGTATTGCTTCATTATGTTTCTTGGAATGGGTTGATCAGGTTGAGTAACTAGCTCTAAGGTTTCTTCGTATGTAGGTGGGTTACTATTTCGATCCTTCAGTTCAATGTGCATGACTGGTATCGGAATTGATTTGAGGAAGTAGACCTTGATGATAAATGCTAGTATGATCACAATTATTATAACAGATGTGATTGCACCAATTGTAATTAGTGTTCGTTCGATTGTCCCTACCATCGTATCAATGAATGAATTCCAAGTGTTTTTTGTGAATTCGTGTGCTTTAGATATGTAGTCACTACTCTTCTTTAAAACACTATAAGCGGCTGATATTTTAGGATCATTGTGAATTGTATGAAGTACATGATTTTGACGGATTGACGCTAAACTAGCACCATAAGCAATGGCTGTGGTCATGGAGTATACACGTGATGTTAAATTAGTGTAAAGGTGTGCTCCAGTGAATTTTAATGGTGTGATCTTTTCGTGATGCAGTCCATCTCCCATGGATATGAGACTGACATCTACTGTGCCATTGATTCCTTTCCATTCACCGTCTGCTGACCATACGTCTGTTGGTACGTGATCACAATTGATTTCTTTTCCGTGGGGTAGAAGATCTTTTGATCCTGGTGCTGCGAATAGTAATTGGCCTTCTTCGGTTAAAATTGGCGTTTCGAGATAACATGTATTGTTTACCGTGTGATTGTGATAAATAGTTTTTGTGAAAACTGTTGGGCAAACATGTACGTGTAATATCTCACTTCCAACGAAACGAGCTGCTATGTCTTCTCTTCCAAGGATAGTACGCATAGCGATTGTTGGTTCGATTTGTAAAATTGATCGCCATAGCTCTAGATATCTATTTTGGATCTCACATATTGATTCGTATGACTCTTTGAAATGTTTCTGTAGCTCGCTTTGAATCATTGTTGTGGCGTATTGCAAATGATCTTGTGCAATCTTGCTCGTAATGTTTTGGCGATACTGTTCTTCCGAGTCAATTTTCGA
The DNA here is from genome assembly GCA_964057225.1 of Auanema rhodensis. Lineage (NCBI taxonomy): Eukaryota > Metazoa > Nematoda > Chromadorea > Rhabditida > Rhabditidae > Auanema > Auanema rhodense. The sequence goes on from OZ059895.1 coordinate 3,582,950, forward strand.
AGCTATGTAATGAGCTTGAGCCTGAACAGACTGTATTTCTTTTGCTGTTGGTGTTGATGAAGCTCTCTGTTTCCGAATCAATGTCGTGGGTAAGTATGTTATTTCGTCCATTATTGGAATTTGTTGATCTTTATAAGTGGCGTAGAGCTTTGTTGATGTTGGCGCCTGGGTAGTCGATATTGTCGCGCGTGCGGTAGTTGTTGCGGTTGTGTAGCTCTCTGTTATTTTCGGCTCGGCTGTCGACGATGGCGCGCGCGCGGTAGTCGCTGCGGTTGCTTGAGGGCTTGTTATTGCATGCGGCTGCATTGCGGGATCTGATTCGATGGTCGTCTTCCGATCGATTATGGGTTGGGCTGATGTTGCTGCCGCGCCGCCTGCAGCGACGCTCGGCGTACGCGTCGTGGTTTGCAGCGATTCAAGCTCGAGTTTCTCTGCCATTAGTCTCCTTAGGTGTTCTGGTGATATTCTACTTGAAGTATAAGGCAATTTCTTTTCAGCAAGTAGTGGCAAGAAAATTTTCAATAATAAATCTTTAGAGATTTTACTAGGCTTGATGAGCTTAGGGTGTGGACCGATTGGTATTCCAAAATTATTTTTGATATCGTAAAACAGTTTATCAGTATTTTGTACAAACATTCGTGATGCAGGAAGATTAATAAATTTCATCTCATCAATGTCTGCTGCTGTTTTGTTTTTCCTAATTTTTATGAGAGTTTTAAGTTCGGTTACAAGATTAATTGTTTCTTGTATGAATTCGCTCTTTTGTGCTTCTTCATTTGTTAGTATCTTTTGTCGTATCGGTGGTAATTTCACAAAAGATTGTAACACTTCTTGTCTAGATGGAACAGTGAGGTTTTCTTCGATTATGACTGGGGTATTAGCTAAATCAAGCGCAATACTTTCAGTTCTTTCACGGTAAGTGCCTTCTTTGGTATGAAGAATGCGATCGAATTCAATAACAGTTAACCGATCAGATATTTGTTGAAGTAATTGTTTGGGTGTTAGATAAGATATTCCTGTCTTTGTTGCTAACGCCAGTTCTCTTTGTGCAACATATTGTAGGATTGCTTCATCTTTATCGCGAAAATCGTATTGTTTAAGAAAATGTCTTAAGGATTTATCATAAATTTGGATTTTAAAGAAAAATTCAAATTTCTCGCGATTAGCAGTTATCCATTCCTTTAAAGAGTACGTGGGATCTGCCATTCGTCTTCCTTTGATTAAAGAGATAATCTGCGTAATGCCCGGATTGCTCATAATTGGTCTCAAAAAGGCATATGGGCATATGTGAAGCGTATGAGTCTCAAAATCTTCAACTTCCATTACTCTATCTTGGTCTAAAGGGAATGAACATCCTGTAGCGATTGCGCGTTTTTGTCTTTTAAACGGCAATTTTCTAAACTCTCTTTCTACGAGGATAGTAATGTTATTGTCATTTGGAAATTTGGGGAGTATGATGTAGTTCCCCGATGTTGTGTGAAATGCTGGTTGTCTAAAACACGAAGCGATAGGTTTTGGGGTTGGTTTGTTCGAAAGGATAAGAGCAGATTGTGTGCTCGGAATTAGGATAGTATCGCCGCTAATGATGGCTTCATATGTGTGCATATCTATGTAATTGCAACGGGAATCCGTAGTTTGTGGATCCCAAATAATTATTGATGTGTTTGATTTGCAGTTACCATGATGCGCACTGCACCCTTCAGTGTTTAGTAGTAAGTTTGAAAGGATGGTATCGTCTGGCATGCGGGTCATAACACCCCGCTCCAGTACTAAACGCGACCGCTCCTCGCACTCGTCGCGGCTAAACGCTCGCGCCGGATCGAAGGAGGGTTCAGGGGTTGCTTGGGCAATACTATCGATTCTTTCTAGTTCCATATTATTCCACTTTCGATCGCGAATTGCCTGCCTGCATGACTGCACGCTTATAGGCTCTATCCTATCGATTGTTTTGTTGCTGTCGCGAAGGAATAATAAATCGCGTACACACAGCCTGTGCACTTCCTTCGAGCAGCGCCACGCGTCCCACTCGTGGGCTGTGTGATTGCGAGTGTATAGATGGACTTGTGTTTGGATCACGTGGTTTGCTTCGGTTAATTTGCATTTCTTTAATGTTGGAGGCATGAGTAGTGCTCCCCCTGTTGCTTTTGTGCATGCTTGGTAGCTTGACGCACAAGGTAGCAGTATTGCTGCTGCTAATGCCATTACAACAGTTAATGAGAGTGGTGAAAGAGAGATGGAGTTAACTCTTGAAGAGCTCCTATCTCTTCCTCTCGATTGGTTTCTTCGTTCTTTAAATTGTACTCGCCTTTGTCCATTTCTTCCTCCTTGATTGTTATATCGAGGATTATAATTATTTTGGTACCAATTAGTACCATTATTGCTGTTTTGACGCTCGTTATTTCTTCCAAAATTATTTGGACGGCGATTATTTCCAAAATTATTATTACGTTGTTGGAAATTGTTATAATTTGAACGGTTTTTATTTGTTTGATAATTTTGATAATTTTGATAATTTTGATTACCGCGCTGGTAACTTCGGTCAAAAGTTCTGTTATCTCTTCTCTCTTTATTGCGCGTAAAGGGAGCTAGTGCTTGGTTAACTGCATTCACTAGCATCGCCTGAGTGTCTGCCGTCTGGTTCAATATTGATTCTTCCCAGCGAGCAGCCTCAATCGCCTCAGCAAAGGTTTTGGGCCTTGCTCGGATCACTCCTGCCTTCAGAGTATTTTTAAGTCCTCTCAGGAAGGTTGATCTTAGTATGTGATCCTTATGTGGGTCATCACTGGCAAAAGCACTAAGGCTTATTGTTCGCAAAGCCTGAGCAAAGGCATCAATCGAAAGATCCCCTTGACTAGTGTTTTGAAGGCTGATCAGTGCTGGGTCCTGATTATATTCAGGACAGAGCTTTGATGTTAAAGCTGCTAACAAATCGTTCCATGAACCCGATGTTTTAAGGTGTTCAGGAGTTTGTTTGTATGCTTCTTCTGCCGCATCATTTTTAAGAAGCAACGGCAGAAGAGTCAACCTTTCAGGTATCACTAGGCCAAGTGCATTAGCGAAGACATTAAATTTCGCGGTAAAGTCGCGGAAATTGCGGCTACCGTCATAAACAGGGCAGTAGGGTGATGTTAAAACTTGGGCAATTGTTGTTTTCCCCGCTCCGGGTAAATTGGTTGCGGGCTCGGTCATTTTTTTCGGAACAGCTATTACTGTATGTGCAGATCTTGAACTTCCTGACGTAGGAGTAATGTGCTCTGTTTGGTTATATTGGTTAGGTGTCGTCAATTCGTCTAATCTTGGACTATTGAGAATTGGGGTTGATGTTTGTGGGTTATTTTTCAAAAGTTTTCTTTGCTCCGGTGAGGTGATTGGAGATAACGTATAGCGCGTGTATGTATTGGGTATTGTAGCAAGTCGCTGTGCTCGGCTAGATTTTGGGTTTGGGTCTTTGGGTGAGCGATTCAATAAATCAACGACTTTGTTTTTGAGAGATTGTAAGCCTGTTGTTGAAGGTGAACCAGTAGGTTCTTGACTTGAGAGAGAGAGAGAGATATCAGAATTATTTAGATTTTTATTATTTTTATTTTTATGTATATTGGAAGAGCGTACCTTTTCTTTCGTAGTGGTGTTCGGTGTCTGTTCGTCTATCACCAAGGGTCGCTCGTCGTCTCCAGATGGTATATAGTCCGGATCACTAGAACGTTCTGAAGGAGAAAACGTACCTGCACGGGGCGTGTAAAATTTTTCCACGTTAGGCTTCTCCTCTGCTGTGTCTTCGTTGATAATGGCGACACTTTGCGCGCGAGTTCGGCTTCTGGTTACTGGAGCTGAGTCGCGGGGATCCGGGTTGGAGTGCGTACTGAGAGGTACTGCTGAGTTATACCTTCTCTCCACCTTGTTAGGACTCTTGGTTTGAAAAAACCTCGAGTGTCTGATTACGTGTGGGATGATGGAATTTGAACGTAATTGGGTGGGTATGTACGTTTAGTTGTTGGTGGTAAGTTGGGAAAAGCTAGATTGAGACTGACAACTGGTTTGGTCAAGTCGGAAGGATAGGAATGAATCCAAGGTTCTGGCCATAACTTTAGATCCGCCTTCTACCGTACTTTGAAATTGGACTTTGGTTATCTTGGTCTTTTGGGTCCAATTTGTATAGCATTTGCATTTTTCTTTTCTCTTTGCACGCATTATGGATGATTGCCTGGTCTCAATGGGCTTATTCCCTTCTCTTTTTTATAGAATTTTTTGATTTTTAGTCGCAAACTCCCTTAGGCATTCCAAAAAGTTGCATTAAAATTAGACTTTGGTAATCCATCACTCTATCCAAGAAGAATTACTAGTCCCAATTGCATACTTAATTCGTTCGTTCATGGTTCAACGGGAAGTAAGGATCTTTTTTAAGAAATCTACCGTAGTCGTTTTGCAAACCAAAGATCTCGTTTTATAATATTGAAGTTACATAGCTGACTAAAATTTACAAGAACTATACGAAATTATAAAAAGAATAAGATGATTTGGAATTGAGTCTCATGTTTCTAAACAACAAAACGGTATGAGGAAGGTGACATATAGTATGGGGAGAAAATCCAACTAATATGCTTTAGCCAACTCGACCTGACGAATAAGTTTAAATTGGGAGATCAGTTTGTGAGAATATCGCAGGATTTTTCGGACTATAGCGAATGTAAGTTATTAAATTAAACATCCTCTCACTTGTTGTGAGGTTTCCCGTACGATTTTTAAGCGTTTTGTTATGTTTTTGGATGGTAAATGCTAAAAGTTGTCTGAACGATTTTAAACGCAAAATATAATAGTCCTTATCGCAAAATTATTTAAAATTCAAATTGGCATGCTTTTCATCCACAAAATTTAAGAAATAACTGGAGTTATTCTTTCCTCAAAGCCGAAATCAATCCTTAAAAGGAGAATGGTGTGGGTAATAATCAAAATATATATAAAATCTTTAGGTGAATCTGTTCACGAATTCAGCCTAAAGTCCTCATGTGGCTTCGAGGTCGGGTAACAGTATAATCAGATGTTAATAGCAAGGATATGTGACTTAGGTTCAGACATGACAAAATTGTGAACAACGGGATCAAGTAAAATAAATTCTTCCCAAAATGTATAATTTTACTCTCTTATTATGAGAGTTCCTTGCATCTGTTCCCTATAACGATGTTGGCCCCTCCGTTTTGTGTTTTAGCGTGGAGAAGATGGCAATGGATAAGAGAAAGTTGAAAAGAAAATGAATATTGCAAGAGTGAATAAAATTTAAGAAAATAAGAGAATAGTAAAAGAAACGTTCGAGGTGGAACCTCCACGTTCCGTTATGCTCTCGCACTATCCTATAGACCAATGTAGTCTATAAGATGTGCGATACAGTGTTCCAGATGTAGCGGTATTAATAGAGCATAATGGATAACATAAGACTCATGAAAAGAAAGGTTTATTCTACATAATGATTACAATAAGTTACGATAAGAATTAAAGAGATATAAACTATAGGTGAGCTCTGAGGAGATGACAAGCCATCCTTAGTCATTCCATGAGACAGAACTAAAGTCTGAGTTCCATATAAAGGGCGTGTCAGCTCCTCTCGTCTCTTGTCGTCTAGCTCTAACCCGCCTGCTACGTATTGATCATCCGAATGGAACGGATTTTAATTCAGATTTTTTCAACTTTCACTCAGTTTGTTTTCTAAACTTTGATTAAGAACCTTGTTGTTTGTACAACCATAAAATATACGCAGCACAGGTTACCCTTAAATAATGAACTGACCGTCTAATCAGACATGGATCTTCCCAAGTTCTGTTGCTTGAATGGATGTTTTCCTACGTAGGCTAGTAAAACATGCCCTTCAAAGCATCAGAACATGTGATCACATTCCAATTTTTTTGTATCTATCTTGTAAAGATAGTAATAAACTTTGATTTTTGTACACCCATAAATTATACGCAGCACAGGTTACCCTTAAATAATGAACTGACCGACTAATCAGACATGGATCTTTCCAAGTTCTGTTGCTTGAACGGATGTTTTCCTACGTAGGCTAGTAAAACATGCCCTTCAAAGCATCAGAACATGTGACCACATTCCTATTTTTTTGTATCTATCTTGTAAAGATAGTAATATATCATATGTTGAACACTATGTTGGAAAGATTTTAATTCAGATTTTTTCAACTTTCACTCAGTTTGTTTTCTAAACTTTGATTAAGAACCTTGTTGTTTGTACACCCATAAAATATACGCAGCACAGGTTACCCTTAAATAATGAACTGACCGTCTAATCAGACATGGATCTTCCCAAGTTCTGTTGCTTGAACGGATGTTTTCCTACGTAGGCTAGTAAAACATGCCCTTCAAAGCATCAGAACATGTGATCAGATTCCAATTTTTTTGTATCTATCTTGTAAAGATAGTAATATATCATATGTTGAACACTATGTTGGAAAGATTTTAATTCAGATTTTTTCAACTTTCACTCAGTTTGTTTTCTAAACTTTGATTAAGAACCTTGTTGTTTGTACACCCATAAAATATACGCAGCACAGGTTACCCTTAAATAATGAACTGACCGTCTAATCAGACATGGATCTTACCAAGTTCTGTTGCTTGAATGGATGTTTTCCTACGTAGGCTAGTAAAACATGCCCTTCAAAACATCAGAACATGTGATCACATTCCAATTTTTTTGTATCTATTTTGTAAAGATAGTAATAAACTTTGATTTTTGTACACCCATAAATTATACGCAGCACAGGTTACCCTTAAATAATGAACTGACCGACTAATCAGACATGGATCTTTCCTAGTTCTGTTGCTTGAATGGATGTTTTCCTACGTAGGCTAGTAAAACATGCCCTTCAAAGCATCAGAACATGTGACCACATTCCAATTTTTTTGTATCTGTTTTGTGAAGATAGTAAAATATCATATGTTGAACACTATGTTGGAAAGATTTTAATTCAGATTTTCTAACTTTTATTCAGTTTGTTTTTTAAACTTTGATTAAGAACTTTGATTTTTGTACACCCATAAATTATACGCAGCACAGGTTACCCTTAAATAATGAACTGACCGACTAATCAGACATGGATCTTTTCTAGTTCTGTTGCTTGAATGGATGTTTTCCTACGTAGGCTAGTAAAACATGCCCTTCAAAACATCAGAACATGTGATCACATTCCAATTTTTTTGTATCTATTTTGTAAAGATAGTAATAAACTTTGATTTTTGTACACCCATAAATTATACGCAGCACAGGTTACCCTTAAATAATGAACTGACCGACTAATCAGACATGGATCTTTCCTAGTTCTGTTGCTTGAATGGATGTTTTCCTACGTAGGCTAGTAAAACATGCCCTTCAAAGCATCAGAACATGTGATCACATTCCAATTTTTTTGTATCTATCTTGTAAAGATAGTAATATATCATATGTTGAACACTATGTTGGAAAGATTTTAATTCAGATTTTCGAACTTTTATTCAGTTTGTTTTTCAAACTTTGATTAAGAACTTTGATTTTTGTACACCCATAAATTATACGCAGCACAGGTTACCCTTAATTAATGAACTGACCGACTAATCAGACATGGATCTTTCCAAGTTCTGTTGCTTGAACGGATGTTTTCCTACGAAGGCTAGTAAAACATGCCCTTCAAAGCATCAGAACATGTGATCACATTCCAATATTTTTGTATCTATCTTGTAAAGATAGTAATATATCATATGTTGAACACTATGTTGGAAAGATTTTAATTCAGATTTTCTAACTTTTATTCAGTTTGTTTTTTAAACTTTGATTAAGAACTTTGATTTTTGTACACCCATAAATTATACGCAGCACAGGTTACCCTTAAATAATGAACTGACCGACTAATCAGACATGGATCTTTCCTAGTTCTGTTGCTTGAATGGATGTTTTCCTACGTAGGCTAGTAAAACATGCCCTTCAAAACATCAGAACATGTGATCACATTCCAATTTTTTTGTATCTATCTTGTAAAGATAGTAATATATCATATGTTGAACACTATGTTGGAAAGATTTTAATTCAGATTTTTTCAACTTTCACTCAGTTTGTTTTCTAAACTTTGATTAAGAACCTTGAGTTTTGTACACCCATAAATTATACGCAGCACAGGTTACCCTTAAATAATGAACTGACCGACTAATCAGACATGGATCTTTCCTAGTTCTGTTGCTTGAATGGATGTTTTCCTACGTAGGCTAGTAAAACATGCCCTTCAAAGCATCAGAACATGTGATCACATTCCAATTTTTTTGTATCTATCTTGTAAAGATAGTAATATATCATATGTTGAACACTATGTTGGAAAAATTTTAATTCAGATTTTCGAACTTTTATTCAGTTTGTTTTTCAAACTTTGATTAAGAACTTTGATTTTCGTACTCCCATAAATTATACGCAGCACAGGTTACCCTTAATTAATGAACTGACCGACTAATCAGACATGGATCTTTCCAAGTTCTGTTGCTTGAACGGATGTTTTCCTACGTAGGCTAGTAAAACATGCCCTTCAAAGCATCAGAACATGTGACCACATTCCAATTTTTTTGTATCTATCTTGTAAAGATAGTAATAAACTTTGATTTTTGTACACCCATAAATTATACGCAGCACAGGTTACCCTTAAATAATGATTTGACCGACTAATCAGACATGGATCTTTCCAAGTTCTGTTGCTTGAATGGATGTTTTCCTACGTAGGCTAGTAAAACATGCCCTTCAAAGCATCAGAACATGTGGTCACATTCCAATTTTTTTGTATCTATCTTGTAAAGATAGTAATATATCATATGTTGAACACTATGTTGGAAAGATTTTAATTCAGATTTTTTCAACTTTCACTCAGTTTGTTTTCTAAACTTTGATTAAGAACCTTGTTGTTTGTACAACCATAAAATATACGCAGCACAGGTTACCCTTAAATAATGAACTGACCGTCTAATCAGACATGGATCTTCCCAAGTTCTGTTGCTTGAATGGATGTTTTCCTACGTAGGCTAGTAAAACATGCCCTTCAAAGCATCAGAACATGTGATCACATTCCAATTTTTTTGTATCTATCTTGTAAAGATAGTAATAAACTTTGATTTTTGTACACCCATAAATTATACGCAGCACAGGTTACCCTTAAATAATGAACTGACCGACTAATCAGACATGGATCTTTCCAAGTTCTGTTGCTTGAACGGATGTTTTCCTACGTAGGCTAGTAAAACATGCCCTTCAAAGCATCAGAACATGTGACCACATTCCTATTTTTTTGTATCTATCTTGTAAAGATAGTAATATATCATATGTTGAACACTATGTTGGAAAGATTTTAATTCAGATTTTTTCAACTTTCACTCAGTTTGTTTTCTAAACTTTGATTAAGAACCTTGTTGTTTGTACAACCATAAAATATACGCAGCACAGGTTACCCTTAAATAATGAACTGACCGTCTAATCAGACATGGATCTTTCCAAGTTCTGTTGCTTGAACGGATGTTTTCCTACGTAGGCTAGTAAAACATGCCCTTCAAAGCATCAGAACATGTGACCACATTCCTATTTTTTTGTATCTATCTTGTAAAGATAGTAATATATCATATGTTGAACACTATGTTGGAAAGATTTTAATTCAGATTTTTTCAACTTTCACTCAGTTTGTTTTCTAAACTTTGATTAAGAACCTTGTTGTTTGTACACCCATAAAATATACGCAGCACAGGTTACCCTTAAATAATGAACTGACCGTCTAATCAGACATGGATCTTCCCAAGTTCTGTTGCTTGAACGGATGTTTTCCTACGTAGGCTAGTAAAACATGCCCTTCAAAGCATCAGAACATGTGATCAGATTCCAATTTTTTTGTATCTATCTTGTAAAGATAGTAATATATCATATGTTGAACACTATGTTGGAAAGATTTTAATTCAGATTTTTTCAACTTTCACTCAGTTTGTTTTCTAAACTTTGATTAAGAACCTTGTTGTTTGTACACCCATAAAATATACGCAGCACAGGTTACCCTTAAATAATGAACTGACCGTCTAATCAGACATGGATCTTACCAAGTTCTGTTGCTTGAATGGATGTTTTCCTACGTAGGCTAGTAAAACATGCCCTTCAAAGCATCAGAACATGTGATCACATTCCAATTTTTTTGTATCTATCTTGTAAAGATAGTAATATATCATATGTTGAACACTATGTTGGAAAGATTTTAATTCAGATTTTCTAACTTTTATTCAGTTTGTTTTTTAAACTTTGATTAAGAACTTTGATTTTTGTACACCCATAAATTATACGCAGCACAGGTTACCCTTAAATAATGAACTGACCGACTAATCAGACATGGATCTTTCCTAGTTCTGTTGCTTGAATGGATGTTTTCCTACGTAGGCTAGTAAAACATGCCCTTCAAAGCATCAGAACATGTGATCACATTCCAATTTTTTTGTATCTATCTTGTAAAGATAGTAATATATCATATGTTGAACACTATGTTGGAAAAATTTTAATTCAGATTTTCGAACTTTTATTCAGTTTGTTTTTCAAACTTTGATTAAGAACTTTGATTTTCGTACTCCCATAAATTATACGCAGCACAGGTTACCCTTAATTAATGAACTGACCGACTAATCAGACATGGATCTTTCCAAGTTCTGTTGCTTGAATGGATGTTTTCCTACGTAGGCTAGTAAAACATGCCCTTCAAAGCATCAGAACATGTGATCACATTCCAATTTTTTTGTATCTATCTTGTAAAGATAGTAATAAACTTTGATTTTTGTACACCCATAAATTATACGCAGCACAGGTTACCCTTAAATAATGAACTGACCGACTAATCAGACATGGATCTTTCCAAGTTCTGTTGCTTGAACGGATGTTTTCCTACGTAGGCTAGTAAAACATGCCCTTCAAAGCATCAGAACATGTGACCACATTCCAATTTTTTTGTATCTATCTTGTAAAGATAGTAATATATCATATGTTGAACACTATGTTGGAAAGATTTTAATTCAGATTTTTTCAACTTTCACTCAGTTTGTTTTCTAAACTTTGATTAAGAACCTTGTTGTTTGTACACCCATAAAATATACGCAGCACAGGTTACCCTTAAATAATGAACTGACCGTCTAATCAGACATGGATCTTCCCAAGTTCTGTTGCTTGAATGGATGTTTTCCTACGTAGGCTAGTAAAACATGCCCTTCAAAGCATCAGAACATGTGATCACATTCCAATTTTTTTGTATCTATCTTGTAAAGATAGTAATAAACTTTGATTTTTGTACACCCATAAATTATACGCAGCACAGGTTACTCTTAAATAATGAACTGACCGACTAATCAGACACGGATCTTTCCTAGTTCTGTTGCTTGAATGGATGTTTTCCTACGTAGGCTAGTAAAACATGCCCTTCAAAGCATCAGAACATGTGATCACATTCCAATTTTTTTGTATCTATTTTGTAAAGATAGTAATATATCATATGTTGAACACTATGTTGGAAAGATTTTAATTCAGATTTTCTAACTTTTATTCAGTTTGTTTTTTAAACTTTGATTAAGAACTTTGATTTTTGTACACCCATAAATTATACGCAGCACAGGTTACCCTTAAATAATGAACTGACCGACTAATCAGACATGGATCTTTCCTAGTTCTGTTGCTTGAATGGATGTTTTCCTACGTAGGCTAGTAAAACATGCCCTTCAAAACATCAGAACATGTGATCACATTCCAATTTTTTTGTATCTGTTTTGTAAAGATAGTAATAAACTTTGATTTTTGTACACCCATAAATTATACGCAGCACAGGTTACCCTTAAATAATGAACTGACCGACTAATCAGACATGGATCTTTCCTAGTTCTGTTGCTTGAATGGATGTTTTCCTACGTAGGCTAGTAAAACATGCCCTTCAAAGCATCAGAACATGTGATCACATTCCAATTTTTTTGTATCTATTTTGTAAAGATAGTAATATATCATATGTTGAACACTATGTTGGAAAGATTTTAATTCAGATTTTCTAACTTTTATTCAGTTTGTTTTTTAAACTTTGATTAAGAACTTTGATTTTTGTACACCCATAAATTATACGCAGCACAGGTTACCCTTAAATAATGAACTGACCGACTAATCAGACATGGATCTTTCCTAGTTCTGTTGCTTGAATGGATGTTTTCCTACGTAGGCTAGTAAAACATGCCCTTCAAAACATCAGAACATGTGATCACATTCCAATTTTTTTGTATCTGTTTTGTAAAGATAGTAATAAACTTTGATTTTTGTACACCCATAAATTATACGCAGCACAGGTTACCCTTAAATAATGAACTGACCGACTAATCAGACATGGATCTTTCCTAGTTCTGTTGCTTGAATGGATGTTTTCCTACGTAGGCTAGTAAAACATGCCCTTCAAAGCATCAGAACATGTGATCACATTCCAATTTTTTTGTATCTATCTTGTAAAGATAGTAATAAACTTTGATTTTTGTACACCCATAAATTATACGCAGCACAGGTTACCCTTAAATAATGAACTGACCGACTAATCAGACATGGATCTTTCCAAGTTCTGTTGCTTGAACGGATGTTTTCCTACGTAGGCTAGTAAAACATGCCCTTCAAAGCATCAGAACATGTGACCACATTCCAATTTTTTTGTATCTATCTTGTAAAGATAGTAATATATCATATGTTGAACACTATGTTGGAAAGATTTTAATTCAGATTTTTTCAACTTTCACTCAGTTTGTTTTCTAAACTTTGATTAAGAACCTTGTTGTTTGTACACCCATAAAATATACGCAGCACAGGTTACCCTTAAATAATGAACTGACCGTCTAATCAGACATGGATCTTCCCAAGTTCTGTTGCTTGAATGGATGTTTTCCTACGTAGGCTAGTAAAACATGCCCTTCAAAGCATCAGAACATGTGATCACATTCCAATTTTTTTGTATCTATCTTGTAAAGATAGTAATAAACTTTGATTTTTGTACACCCATAAATTATACGCAGCACAGGTTACTCTTAAATAATGAACTGACCGACTAATCAGACACGGATCTTTCCTAGTTCTGTTGCTTGAATGGATGTTTTCCTACGTAGGCTAGTAAAACATGCCCTTCAAAGCATCAGAACATGTGATCACATTCCAATTTTTTTGTATCTATTTTGTAAAGATAGTAATATATCATATGTTGAACACTATGTTGGAAAGATTTTAATTCAGATTTTCTAACTTTTATTCAGTTTGTTTTTTAAACTTTGATTAAGAACTTTGATTTTTGTACACCCATAAATTATACGCAGCACAGGTTACCCTTAAATAATGAACTGACCGACTAATCAGACATGGATCTTTCCTAGTTCTGTTGCTTGAATGGATGTTTTCCTACGTAGGCTAGTAAAACATGCCCTTCAAAACATCAGAACATGTGATCACATTCCAATTTTTTTGTATCTGTTTTGTAAAGATAGTAATAAACTTTGATTTTTGTACACCCATAAATTATACGCAGCACAGGTTACCCTTAAATAATGAACTGACCGACTAATCAGACATGGATCTTTCCTAGTTCTGTTGCTTGAATGGATGTTTTCCTACGTAGGCTAGTAAAACATGCCCTTCAAAGCATCAGAACATGTGATCACATTCCAATTTTTCTGTATCTATCTTGTAAAGATAGTAATAAACTTTGATTTTTGTACACCCATAAATTATACGCAGCACAGGTTACCCTTAAATAATGAACTGACCGACTAATCAGACATGGATCTTTCCAAGTTCTGTTGCTTGAACGGATGTTTTCCTACGTAGGCTAGTAAAACATGCCCTTCAAAGCATCAGAACATGTGATCACATTCCAATTTTTTTGTATCTATTTTGTAAAGATAGTAATATATCATATGTTGAACACTATGTTGGAAAGATTTTAATTCAGATTTTCTAACTTTTATTCAGTTTGTTTTTTAAACTTTGATTAAGAACTTTGATTTTTGTACACCCATAAATTATACGCAGCACAGGTTACCCTTAAATAATGAACTGACCGACTAATCAGACATGGATCTTTCCTAGTTCTGTTGCTTGAATGGATGTTTTCCTACGTAGGCTAGTAAAACATGCCCTTCAAAACATCAGAACATGTGATCACATTCCAATTTTTTTGTATCTGTTTTGTAAAGATAGTAATAAACTTTGATTTTTGTACACCCATAAATTATACGCAGCACAGGTTACCCTTAAATAATGAACTGACCGACTAATCAGACATGGATCTTTCCTAGTTCTGTTGCTTGAATGGATGTTTTCCTACGTAGGCTAGTAAAACATGCCCTTCAAAGCATCAGAACATGTGATCACATTCCAATTTTTCTGTATCTATCTTGTAAAGATAGTAATAAACTTTGATTTTTGTACACCCATAAATTATACGCAGCACAGGTTACCCTTAAATAATGAACTGACCGACTAATCAGACATGGATCTTTCCAAGTTCTGTTGCTTGAACGGATGTTTTCCTACGTAGGCTAGTAAAACATGCCCTTCAAAGCATCAGAACATGTGATCACATTCCAATTTTTTTGTATCTATTTTGTAAAGATAGTAATATATCATATGTTGAACACTATGTTGGAAAGATTTTAATTCAGATTTTCTAACTTTTATTCAGTTTGTTTTTTAAACTTTGATTAAGAACTTTGATTTTTGTACACCCATAAATTATACGCAGCACAGGTTACCCTTAAATAATGAACTGACCGACTAATCAGACATGGATCTTTCCTAGTTCTGTTGCTTGAATGGATGTTTTCCTACGTAGGCTAGTAAAACATGCCCTTCAAAACATCAGAACATGTGATCACATTCCAATTTTTTTGTATCTGTTTTGTAAAGATAGTAATAAACTTTGATTTTTGTACACCCATAAATTATACGCAGCACAGGTTACCCTTAAATAATGAACTGACCGACTAATCAGACATGGATCTTTCCAAGTTCTGTTGCTTGAATGGATGTTTTCCTACGTAGGCTAGTAAAACATGCCCTTCAAAGCATCAGAACATGTGATCACATTCCAATTTTTTTGTATCTATCTTGTAAAGATAGTAATAAACTTTGATTTTTGTACACCCATAAATTATACGCAGCACAGGTTACCCTTAAATAATGAACTGACCGACTAATCAGACATGGATCTTTCCAAGTTCTGTTGCTTGAACGGATGTTTTCCTACGTAGGCTAGTAAAACATGCCCTTCAAAGCATCAGAACATGTGACCACATTCCAATTTTTTTGTATCTATCTTGTAAAGATAGTAATATATCATATGTTGAACACTATGTTGGAAAGATTTTAATTCAGATTTTTTCAACTTTCACTCAGTTTGTTTTCTAAACTTTGATTAAGAACCTTGTTGTTTGTACACCCATAAAATATACGCAGCACAGGTTACCCTTAAATAATGAACTGACCGTCTAATCAGACATGGATCTTCCCAAGTTCTGTTGCTTGAATGGATGTTTTCCTACGTAGGCTAGTAAAACATGCCCTTCAAAGCATCAGAACATGTGATCACATTCCAATTTTTTTGTATCTATCTTGTAAAGATAGTAATAAACTTTGATTTTTGTACACCCATAAATTATACGCAGCACAGGTTACTCTTAAATAATGAACTGACCGACTAATCAGACACGGATCTTTCCTAGTTCTGTTGCTTGAATGGATGTTTTCCTACGTAGGCTAGTAAAACATGCCCTTCAAAGCATCAGAACATGTGATCACATTCCAATTTTTTTGTATCTATTTTGTAAAGATAGTAATATATCATATGTTGAACACTATGTTGGAAAGATTTTAATTCAGATTTTCTAACTTTTATTCAGTTTGTTTTTTAAACTTTGATTAAGAACTTTGATTTTTGTACACCCATAAATTATACGCAGCACAGGTTACCCTTAAATAATGAACTGACCGACTAATCAGACATGGATCTTTCCTAGTTCTGTTGCTTGAATGGATGTTTTCCTACGTAGGCTAGTAAAACATGCCCTTCAAAACATCAGAACATGTGATCACATTCCAATTTTTTTGTATCTGTTTTGTAAAGATAGTAATAAACTTTGATTTTTGTACACCCATAAATTATACGCAGCACAGGTTACCCTTAAATAATGAACTGACCGACTAATCAGACATGGATCTTTCCTAGTTCTGTTGCTTGAATGGATGTTTTCCTACGTAGGCTAGTAAAACATGCCCTTCAAAGCATCAGAACATGTGATCACATTCCAATTTTTCTGTATCTATCTTGTAAAGATAGTAATAAACTTTGATTTTTGTACACCCATAAATTATACGCAGCACAGGTTACCCTTAAATAATGAACTGACCGACTAATCAGACATGGATCTTTCCAAGTTCTGTTGCTTGAACGGATGTTTTCCTACGTAGGCTAGTAAAACATGCCCTTCAAAGCATCAGAACATGTGATCACATTCCAATTTTTTTGTATCTATTTTGTAAAGATAGTAATATATCATATGTTGAACACTATGTTGGAAAGATTTTAATTCAGATTTTCTAACTTTTATTCAGTTTGTTTTTTAAACTTTGATTAAGAACTTTGATTTTTGTACACCCATAAATTATACGCAGCACAGGTTACCCTTAAATAATGAACTGACCGACTAATCAGACATGGATCTTTCCTAGTTCTGTTGCTTGAATGGATGTTTTCCTACGTAGGCTAGTAAAACATGCCCTTCAAAACATCAGAACATGTGATCACATTCCAATTTTTTTGTATCTGTTTTGTAAAGATAGTAATAAACTTTGATTTTTGTACACCCATAAATTATACGCAGCACAGGTTACCCTTAAATAATGAACTGACCGACTAATCAGACATGGATCTTTCCTAGTTCTGTTGCTTGAATGGATGTTTTCCTACGTAGGCTAGTAAAACATGCCCTTCAAAGCATCAGAACATGTGATCACATTCCAATTTTTCTGTATCTATCTTGTAAAGATAGTAATAAACTTTGATTTTTGTACACCCATAAATTATACGCAGCACAGGTTACCCTTAAATAATGAACTGACCGACTAATCAGACATGGATCTTTCCAAGTTCTGTTGCTTGAACGGATGTTTTCCTACGTAGGCTAGTAAAACATGCCCTTCAAAGCATCAGAACATGTGATCACATTCCAATTTTTTTGTATCTATTTTGTAAAGATAGTAATATATCATATGTTGAACACTATGTTGGAAAGATTTTAATTCAGATTTTCTAACTTTTATTCAGTTTGTTTTTTAAACTTTGATTAAGAACTTTGATTTTTGTACACCCATAAATTATACGCAGCACAGGTTACCCTTAAATAATGAACTGACCGACTAATCAGACATGGATCTTTCCTAGTTCTGTTGCTTGAATGGATGTTTTCCTACGTAGGCTAGTAAAACATGCCCTTCAAAACATCAGAACATGTGATCACATTCCAATTTTTTTGTATCTGTTTTGTAAAGATAGTAATAAACTTTGATTTTTGTACACCCATAAATTATACGCAGCACAGGTTACCCTTAAATAATGAACTGACCGACTAATCAGACATGGATCTTTCCAAGTTCTGTTGCTTGAATGGATGTTTTCCTACGTAGGCTAGTAAAACATGCCCTTCAAAGCATCAGAACATGTGATCACATTCCAATTTTTTTGTATCTATCTTGTAAAGATAGTAATAAACTTTGATTTTTGTACACCCATAAATTATACGCAGCACAGGTTACCCTTAAATAATGAACTGACCGACTAATCAGACATGGATCTTTCCAAGTTCTGTTGCTTGAACGGATGTTTTCCTACGTAGGCTAGTAAAACATGCCCTTCAAAGCATCAGAACATGTGACCACATTCCAATTTTTTTGTATCTATCTTGTAAAGATAGTAATATATCATATGTTGAACACTATGTTGGAAAGATTTTAATTCAGATTTTTTCAACTTTCACTCAGTTTGTTTTCTAAACTTTGATTAAGAACCTTGTTGTTTGTACACCCATAAAATATACGCAGCACAGGTTACCCTTAAATAATGAACTGACCGTCTAATCAGACATGGATCTTCCCAAGTTCTGTTGCTTGAATGGATGTTTTCCTACGTAGGCTAGTAAAACATGCCCTTCAAAGCATCAGAACATGTGATCACATTCCAATTTTTTTGTATCTATCTTGTAAAGATAGTAATAAACTTTGATTTTTGTACACCCATAAATTATACGCAGCACAGGTTACTCTTAAATAATGAACTGACCGACTAATCAGACACGGATCTTTCCTAGTTCTGTTGCTTGAATGGATGTTTTCCTACGTAGGCTAGTAAAACATGCCCTTCAAAGCATCAGAACATGTGATCACATTCCAATTTTTTTGTATCTATTTTGTAAAGATAGTAATATATCATATGTTGAACACTATGTTGGAAAGATTTTAATTCAGATTTTCTAACTTTTATTCAGTTTGTTTTTTAAACTTTGATTAAGAACTTTGATTTTTGTACACCCATAAATTATACGCAGCACAGGTTACCCTTAAATAATGAACTGACCGACTAATCAGACATGGATCTTTCCTAGTTCTGTTGCTTGAATGGATGTTTTCCTACGTAGGCTAGTAAAACATGCCCTTCAAAACATCAGAACATGTGATCACATTCCAATTTTTTTGTATCTGTTTTGTAAAGATAGTAATAAACTTTGATTTTTGTACACCCATAAATTATACGCAGCACAGGTTACCCTTAAATAATGAACTGACCGACTAATCAGACATGGATCTTTCCTAGTTCTGTTGCTTGAATGGATGTTTTCCTACGTAGGCTAGTAAAACATGCCCTTCAAAGCATCAGAACATGTGATCACATTCCAATTTTTCTGTATCTATCTTGTAAAGATAGTAATAAACTTTGATTTTTGTACACCCATAAATTATACGCAGCACAGGTTACCCTTAAATAATGAACTGACCGACTAATCAGACATGGATCTTTCCAAGTTCTGTTGCTTGAACGGATGTTTTCCTACGTAGGCTAGTAAAACATGCCCTTCAAAGCATCAGAACATGTGATCACATTCCAATTTTTTTGTATCTATTTTGTAAAGATAGTAATATATCATATGTTGAACACTATGTTGGAAAGATTTTAATTCAGATTTTCTAACTTTTATTCAGTTTGTTTTTTAAACTTTGATTAAGAACTTTGATTTTTGTACACCCATAAATTATACGCAGCACAGGTTACCCTTAAATAATGAACTGACCGACTAATCAGACATGGATCTTTCCTAGTTCTGTTGCTTGAATGGATGTTTTCCTACGTAGGCTAGTAAAACATGCCCTTCAAAACATCAGAACATGTGATCACATTCCAATTTTTTTGTATCTGTTTTGTAAAGATAGTAATAAACTTTGATTTTTGTACACCCATAAATTATACGCAGCACAGGTTACCCTTAAATAATGAACTGACCGACTAATCAGACATGGATCTTTCCTAGTTCTGTTGCTTGAATGGATGTTTTCCTACGTAGGCTAGTAAAACATGCCCTTCAAAGCATCAGAACATGTGATCACATTCCAATTTTTCTGTATCTATCTTGTAAAGATAGTAATATATCATATGTTGAACACTATGTTGGAAAGATTTTAATTCAGATTTTCTCAACTTTCACTCAGTTTGTTTTCTAAACTTTGATTAAGAACCTTGAGTTTTGTACACCCATAAATTATACGCAGCACAGGTTACCCTTAAATAATGAACTGATCGACTAATCAGACATGGATCTTCCCAAGTTCTGTTGCTTGAATGGATGTTTTCCTACGTAGGCTAGTAAAACATGCCCTTCAAAGCATCAGAACATGTGATCACATTCCAATTTTTTTGTATCTATCTTGTAAAGATAGTAATAAACTTTGATTTTTGTACACCCATAAATTATACGCAGCACAGGTTACCCTTAAATAATGAACTGACCGACTAATCAGACATGGATCTTTCCAAGTTCTGTTGCTTGAACGGATGTTTTCCTACGTAGGCTAGTAAAACATGCCCTTCAAAGCATCAGAACATGTGACCACATTCCAATTTTTTTGTATCTATCTTGTAAAGATAGTAATATATCATATGTTGAACACTATGTTGGAAAGATTTTAATTCAGATTTTTTCAACTTTCACTCAGTTTGTTTTCTAAACTTTGATTTAGAACCTTGTTGTTTGTACACCCATAAAATATAGGCAGCACAGGTTACCCTTAAATAATGAACTGACCGTCTAATCAGACATGGATCTTCCCAAGTTCTGTTGCTTGAATGGATGTTTTCCTACGTAGGCTAGTAAAACATGCCCTTCAAAGCATCAGAACATGTGATCACATTCCAATTTTTTTGTATCTATCTTGTAAAGATAGTAATAAACTTTGATTTTTGTACACCCATAAATTATACGCAGCACAGGTTACCCTTAAATAATGAACTGACCGACTAATCAGACATGGATCTTTCCAAGTTCTGTTGCTTGAACGGATGTTTTCCTACGTAGGCTAGTAAAACATGCCCTTCAAAGCATCAGAACATGTGATCACATTCCAATTTTTTTGTATCTATCTTGTAAAGATAGTAATATATCATATGTTGAACACTATGTTGGAAAGATTTTAATTCAGATTTTCGAACTTTTATACGCAGCACAGGTTACCCTTAATTAATGAACTGACCGACTAATCAGACATGGATCTTTCCAAGTTCTGTTGCTTGAATGGATGTTTTCCTACGTAGGCTAGTAAAACATGCCCTTCAAAGCATCAGAACATGTGATCACATTCCAATTTTTTTGTATCTATCTTGTAAAGATAGTAATATATCATATGTTGAACACTATGTTGGAAAGATTTTAATTCAGATTTTCTAACTTTTAATCAGTTTGTTTTTTAAACTTTGATTAAGAACTTTGATTTTTGTACACCCATAAATTA
This sequence comes from Auanema rhodensis, assembly GCA_964057225.1. Lineage (NCBI taxonomy): Eukaryota > Metazoa > Nematoda > Chromadorea > Rhabditida > Rhabditidae > Auanema > Auanema rhodense. The sequence continues at coordinate 3,604,031 of OZ059895.1, forward strand.
TACGCAGCACAGGTTACCCTTAAATAATGAACTGACCGACTAATCAGACATGGTTCTTTCCTAGTTCTGTTGCTTGAATGGATGTTTTCCTACGTAGGCTAGTAAAACATGCCCTTCAAAGCATCAGAACATGTGATCACATTCCAATTTTTTCGTATCTATCTTGTAAAGATAGTAATAAACTTTGATTTTTGTACACCCATAAATTATACGCAGCACAGGTTACCCTTAAATAATGAACTGACCGACTAATCATACATGGATCTTTCCAAGTTCTGTTGCTTGAACGGATGTTTTCCTACGTAGGCTAGTAAAACATGCCCTTCAAAGCATCAGAACATGTGATCACATTCCAATTTTTTTGTATCTATCTTGTAAAGATAGTAATATATCATATGTTGAACACTATGTTGGAAAGATTTTAATTCAGATTTTCGAACTTTTATTCAGTTTGTTTTTTAAACTTTGATTAAGAACTTTGATTTTTGTACACCCATAAATTATACGCAGCACAGGTTACCCTTAATTAATGAACTGACCGACTAATCAGACATGGATCTTTCCAAGTTCTGTTGCTTGAACGGATGTTTTCCTACGTAGGCTAGTAAAACATGCCCTTCAAAGCATCAGAACATGTGACCACATTCCAATTTTTTTGTATCTATCTTGTAAAGATAGTAATATATCATATGTTGAACACTATGTTGGAAAGATTTTAATTCAGATTTTTTCAACTTTCACTCAGTTTGTTTTCTAAACTTTGATTAAGAACCTTGTTGTTTGTACACCCATAAAATATACGCAGCACAGGTTACCCTTAAATAATGAACTGACCGACTAATCAGACATGGATCTTTCCTAGTTCTGTTGCTTGAACGGATGTTTTCCTACGTAGGCTAGTAAAACATGCCCTTCAAAGCATCAGAACATGTGATCACATTCCAATTTTTTTGTATCTATCTTGTAAAGATAGTAATATATCATATGTTGAACACTATGTTGGAAAGATTTTAATTCAGATTTTCGAACTTTTATTCAGTTTGTTTTTTAAACTTTGATTAAGAACTTTGATTTTTGTACACCCATAAATTATACGCAGCACAGGTTACCCTTAATTAATGAACTGACCGACTAATCAGACATGGATCTTTCCAAGTTCTGTTGCTTGAACGGATGTTTTCCTACGTAGGCTAGTAAAACATGCCCTTCAAAGCATCAGAACATGTGACCACATTCCAATTTTTTTGTATCTATCTTGTAAAGATAGTAATATATCATATGTTGAACACTATGTTGGAAAGATTTTAATTCAGATTTTTTCAACTTTCACTCAGTTTGTTTTCTAAACTTTGATTAAGAACCTTGTTGTTTGTACACCCATAAAATATACGCAGCACAGGTTACCCTTAAATAATGAACTGACCGACTAATCAGACATGGATCTTTCCTAGTTCTGTTGCTTGAATGGATGTTTTCCTACGTAGGCTTTTAAAACATGCCCTTCAAAGCATCAGAACATGTGATCACATTCCAATTTTTTTGTATCTATCTTGTAAAGATAGTAATAAACTTTGATTTTTGTACACCCATAAATTATACGCAGCACAGGTTACCCTTAAATAATGAACTGACCGTCTAATCAGACATGGATCTTCCAAAGTTCTGTTGCTTGAATGGATGTTTTCCTACGTAGGCTAGTAAAACATGCCCTTCAAAGCATCAGAACATGTGATCACATTCCAATTTTTTTGTATCTATCTTGTAAAGATAGTAATAAACTTTGATTTTTGTACACCCATAAATTATACGCAGCACAGGTTACCCTTAAATAATGAACTGACCGACTAATCAGACATGGATCTTTCCAAGTTCTGTTGCTTGAACGGATGTTTTCCTACGTAGGCTAGTAAAACATGCCCTTCAAAGCATCAGAACATGTGACCACATTCCTATTTTTTTGTATCTATCTTGTAAAGATAGTAATATATCATATGTTGAACACTATGTTGGAAAGATTTTAATTCAGATTTTTTCAACTTTCACTCAGTTTGTTTTCTAAACTTTGATTAAGAACCTTGTTGTTTGTACACCCATAAAATATACGCAGCACAGGTTACCCTTAAATAATGAACTGACCGTCTAATCAGACATGGATCTTACCAAGTTCTGTTGCTTGAATGGATGTTTTCCTACGTAGGCTAGTAAAACATGCCCTTCAAAGCATCAGAACATGTGATCACATTCCAATTTTTTTGTATCTATCTTGTAAAGATAGTAATATATCATATGTTGAACACTATGTTGGAAAGATTTTAATTCAGATTTTCTAACTTTTATTCAGTTTGTTTTTTAAACTTTGATTAAGAACTTTGATTTTTGTACACCCATAAATTATACGCAGCACAGGTTACCCTTAAATAATGAACTGACCGACTAATCAGACATGGATCTTTCCTAGTTCTGTTGCTTGAATGGATGTTTTCCTACGTAGGCTAGTAAAACATGCCCTTCAAAGCATCAGAACATGTGATCACATTCCAATTTTTTTGTATCTATCTTGTAAAGATAGTAATATATCATATGTTGAACACTATGTTGGAAAGATTTTAATTCAGATTTTTTCAACTTTCACTCAGTTTGTTTTCTAAACTTTGATTAAGAACCTTGAGTTTTGTACACCCATAAATTATACGCAGCACAGGTTACCCTTAAATAATGAACTGACCGACTAATCAGACATGGATCTTCCCAAGTTCTGTTGCTTGAATGGATGTTTTCCTACGTAGGCTAGTAAAACATGCCCTTCAAAGCATCAGAACATGTGATCACATTCCAATTTTTTTGTATCTATCTTGTAAAGATAGTAATAAACTTTGATTTTTGTACACCCATAAATTATACGCAGCACAGGTTACCCTTAAATAATGAACTGACCGACTAATCAGACATGGATCTTTCCAAGTTCTGTTGCTTGAACGGATGTTTTCCTACGTAGGCTAGTAAAACATGCCCTTCAAAGCATCAGAACATGTGACCACATTCCAATTTTTTTGTATCTATCTTGTAAAGATAGTAATATATCATATGTTGAACACTATGTTGGAAAGATTTTAATTCAGATTTTTTCAACTTTCACTCAGTTTGTTTTCTAAACTTTGATTAAGAACCTTGTTGTTTGTACACCCATAAAATATACGCAGCACAGGTTACCCTTAAATAATGAACTGACCGTCTAATCAGACATGGATCTTCCCAAGTTCTGTTGCTTGAATGGATGTTTTCCTACGTAGGCTAGTAAAACATGCCCTTCAAAGCATCAGAACATGTGATCACATTCCAATTTTTTTGTATCTATCTTGTAAAGATAGTAATAAACTTTGATTTTTGTACACCCATAAATTATACGCAGCACAGGTTACCCTTAAATAATGAACTGACCGACTAATCAGACACGGATCTTTCCTAGTTCTGTTGCTTGAATGGATGTTTTCCTACGTAGGCTAGTAAAACATGCCCTTCAAAGCATCAGAACATGTGATCACATTCCAATTTTTTTGTATCTATTTTGTAAAGATAGTAATATATCATATGTTGAACACTATGTTGGAAAGATTTTAATTCAGATTTTCTAACTTTTATTCAGTTTGTTTTTTAAACTTTGATTAAGAACTTTGATTTTTGTACACCCATAAATTATACGCAGCACAGGTTACCCTTAAATAATGAACTGACCGACTAATCAGACATGGATCTTTCCTAGTTCTGTTGCTTGAATGGATGTTTTCCTACGTAGGCTAGTAAAACATGCCCTTCAAAACATCAGAACATGTGATCACATTCCAATTTTTTTGTATCTGTTTTGTAAAGATAGTAATAAACTTTGATTTTTGTACACCCATAAATTATACGCAGCACAGGTTACCCTTAAATAATGAACTGACCGACTAATCAGACATGGATCTTTCCTAGTTCTGTTGCTTGAATGGATGTTTTCCTACGTAGGCTAGTAAAACATGCCCTTCAAAGCATCAGAACATGTGATCACATTCCAATTTTTCTGTATCTATCTTGTAAAGATAGTAATATATCATATGTTGAACACTATGTTGGAAAGATTTTAATTCAGATTTTCTCAACTTTCACTCAGTTTGTTTTCTAAACTTTGATTAAGAACCTTGAGTTTTGTACACCCATAAATTATACGCAGCACAGGTTACCCTTAAATAATGAACTGACCGACTAATCAGACATGGATCTTTCCTAGTTCTGTTGCTTGAATGGATGTTTTCCTACGTAGGCTAGTAAAACATGCCCTTCAAAGCATCAGAACATGTGATCACATTCCAATTTTTTTGTATCTATCTTGTAAAGATAGTAATAAACTTTGATTTTTGTACACCCATAAATTATACGCAGCACAGGTTACCCTTAAATAATGAACTGACCGACTAATCAGACATGGATCTTTCCTAGTTCTGTTGCTTGAATGGATGTTTTCCTACGTAGGCTAGTAAAACATGCCCTTCAAAGCATCAGAACATGTGATCACATTCCAATTTTTCTGTATCTATCTTGTAAAGATAGTAATATATCATATGTTGAACACTATGTTGGAAAGATTTTAATTCAGATTTTCTCAACTTTCACTCAGTTTGTTTTTTAAACTTTGATTAAGAACTTTGATTTTTGTACACCCATAAATTATACGCAGCACAGGTTACCCTTAAATAATGAACTGACCGACTAATCAGACATGGATCTTTCCTAGTTCTGTTGCTTGAATGGATGTTTTCCTACGTAGGCTAGTAAAACATGCCCTTCAAAGCATCAGAACATGTGATCACATTCCAATTTTTTTGTATCTATCTTGTAAAGATAGTAATAAACTTTGATTTTTGTACACCCATAAATTATACGCAGCACAGGTTACCCTTAAATAATGAACTGACCGACTAATCAGACACGGATCTTTCCTAGTTCTGTTGCTTGAATGGATGTTTTCCTACGTAGGCTAGTAAAACATGCCCTTCAAAGCATCAGAACATGTGATCACATTCCAATTTTTTTGTATCTATTTTGTAAAGATAGTAATATATCATATGTTGAACACTATGTTGGAAAGATTTTAATTCAGATTTTCTAACTTTTATTCAGTTTGTTTTTTAAACTTTGATTAAGAACTTTGATTTTTGTACACCCATAAATTATACGCAGCACAGGTTACCCTTAAATAATGAACTGACCGACTAATCAGACATGGATCTTTCCTAGTTCTGTTGCTTGAATGGATGTTTTCCTACGTAGGCTAGTAAAACATGCCCTTCAAAGCATCAGAACATGTGATCACATTCCAATTTTTTTGTATCTATCTTGTAAAGATAGTAATATATCATATGTTGAACACTATGTTGGAAAGATTTTAATTCAGATTTTTTCAACTTTCACTCAGTTTGTTTTCTAAACTTTGATTAAGAACCTTGAGTTTTGTACACCCATAAATTATACGCAGCACAGGTTACCCTTAAATAATGAACTGACCGACTAATCAGACATGGATCTTCCCAAGTTCTGTTGCTTGAATGGATGTTTTCCTACGTAGGCTAGTAAAACATGCCCTTCAAAGCATCAGAACATGTGATCACATTCCAATTTTTTTGTATCTATCTTGTAAAGATAGTAATAAACTTTGATTTTTGTACACCCATAAATTATACGCAGCACAGGTTACCCTTAAATAATGAACTGACCGACTAATCAGACATGGATCTTTCCAAGTTCTGTTGCTTGAACGGATGTTTTCCTACGTAGGCTAGTAAAACATGCCCTTCAAAGCATCAGAACATGTGACCACATTCCAATTTTTTTGTATCTATCTTGTAAAGATAGTAATATATCATATGTTGAACACTATGTTGGAAAGATTTTAATTCAGATTTTTTCAACTTTCACTCAGTTTGTTTTCTAAACTTTGATTAAGAACCTTGTTGTTTGTACACCCATAAAATATACGCAGCACAGGTTACCCTTAAATAATGAACTGACCGTCTAATCAGACATGGATCTTCCCAAGTTCTGTTGCTTGAATGGATGTTTTCCTACGTAGGCTAGTAAAACATGCCCTTCAAAGCATCAGAACATGTGATCACATTCCAATTTTTTTGTATCTATCTTGTAAAGATAGTAATAAACTTTGATTTTTGTACACCCATAAATTATACGCAGCACAGGTTACCCTTAAATAATGAACTGACCGACTAATCAGACACGGATCTTTCCTAGTTCTGTTGCTTGAATGGATGTTTTCCTACGTAGGCTAGTAAAACATGCCCTTCAAAGCATCAGAACATGTGATCACATTCCAATTTTTTTGTATCTATTTTGTAAAGATAGTAATATATCATATGTTGAACACTATGTTGGAAAGATTTTAATTCAGATTTTCTAACTTTTATTCAGTTTGTTTTTTAAACTTTGATTAAGAACTTTGATTTTTGTACACCCATAAATTATACGCAGCACAGGTTACCCTTAAATAATGAACTGACCGACTAATCAGACATGGATCTTTCCTAGTTCTGTTGCTTGAATGGATGTTTTCCTACGTAGGCTAGTAAAACATGCCCTTCAAAACATCAGAACATGTGATCACATTCCAATTTTTTTGTATCTGTTTTGTAAAGATAGTAATAAACTTTGATTTTTGTACACCCATAAATTATACGCAGCACAGGTTACCCTTAAATAATGAACTGACCGACTAATCAGACATGGATCTTTCCTAGTTCTGTTGCTTGAATGGATGTTTTCCTACGTAGGCTAGTAAAACATGCCCTTCAAAGCATCAGAACATGTGATCACATTCCAATTTTTCTGTATCTATCTTGTAAAGATAGTAATATATCATATGTTGAACACTATGTTGGAAAGATTTTAATTCAGATTTTCTCAACTTTCACTCAGTTTGTTTTCTAAACTTTGATTAAGAACCTTGAGTTTTGTACACCCATAAATTATACGCAGCACAGGTTACCCTTAAATAATGAACTGACCGACTAATCAGACATGGATCTTCCCAAGTTCTGTTGCTTGAATGGATGTTTTCCTACGTAGGCTAGTAAAACATGCCCTTCAAAGCATCAGAACATGTGATCACATTCCAATTTTTTTGTATCTATCTTGTAAAGATAGTAATAAACTTTGATTTTTGTACACCCATAAATTATACGCAGCACAGGTTACCCTTAAATAATGAACTGACCGACTAATCAGACATGGATCTTTCCAAGTTCTGTTGCTTGAACGGATGTTTTCCTACGTAGGCTAGTAAAACATGCCCTTCAAAGCATCAGAACATGTGACCACATTCCAATTTTTTTGTATCTATCTTGTAAAGATAGTAATATATCATATGTTGAACACTATGTTGGAAAGATTTTAATTCAGATTTTTTCAACTTTCACTCAGTTTGTTTTCTAAACTTTGATTTAGAACCTTGTTGTTTGTACACCCATAAAATATAGGCAGCACAGGTTACCCTTAATTAATGAACTGACCGACTAATCAGACATGGATCTTTCCAAGTTCTGTTGCTTGAACGGATGTTTTCCTACGTAGGCTAGTAAAACATGCCCTTCAAAGCATCAGAACATGTGACCACATTCCAATTTTTTTGTATCTATCTTGTAAAGATAGTAATATATCATATGTTGAACACTATGTTGGAAAGATTTTAATTCAGATTTTTTCAACTTTCACTCAGTTTGTTTTCTAAACTTTGATTAAGAACCTTGTTGTTTGTACACCCATAAAATATACGCAGCACAGGTTACCCTTAAATAATGAACTGACCGACTAATCAGACATGGATCTTTCCTAGTTCTGTTGCTTGAATGGATGTTTTCCTACGTAGGCTTTTAAAACATGCCCTTCAAAGCATCAGAACATGTGATCACATTCCAATTTTTTTGTATCTATCTTGTAAAGATAGTAATAAACTTTGATTTTTGTACACCCATAAATTATACGCAGCACAGGTTACCCTTAAATAATGAACTGACCGTCTAATCAGACATGGATCTTCCAAAGTTCTGTTGCTTGAATGGATGTTTTCCTACGTAGGCTAGTAAAACATGCCCTTCAAAGCATCAGAACATGTGATCACATTCCAATTTTTTTGTATCTATCTTGTAAAGATAGTAATAAACTTTGATTTTTGTACACCCATAAATTATACGCAGCACAGGTTACCCTTAAATAATGAACTGACCGACTAATCAGACATGGATCTTTCCAAGTTCTGTTGCTTGAACGGATGTTTTCCTACGTAGGCTAGTAAAACATGCCCTTCAAAGCATCAGAACATGTGACCACATTCCTATTTTTTTGTATCTATCTTGTAAAGATAGTAATATATCATATGTTGAACACTATGTTGGAAAGATTTTAATTCAGATTTTTTCAACTTTCACTCAGTTTGTTTTCTAAACTTTGATTAAGAACCTTGTTGTTTGTACACCCATAAAATATACGCAGCACAGGTTACCCTTAAATAATGAACTGACCGTCTAATCAGACATGGATCTTACCAAGTTCTGTTGCTTGAATGGATGTTTTCCTACGTAGGCTAGTAAAACATGCCCTTCAAAGCATCAGAACATGTGATCACATTCCAATTTTTTTGTATCTATCTTGTAAAGATAGTAATATATCATATGTTGAACACTATGTTGGAAAGATTTTAATTCAGATTTTCTAACTTTTATTCAGTTTGTTTTTTAAACTTTGATTAAGAACTTTGATTTTTGTACACCCATAAATTATACGCAGCACAGGTTACCCTTAAATAATGAACTGACCGACTAATCAGACATGGATCTTTCCTAGTTCTGTTGCTTGAATGGATGTTTTCCTACGTAGGCTAGTAAAACATGCCCTTCAAAGCATCAGAACATGTGATCACATTCCAATTTTTTTGTATCTATCTTGTAAAGATAGTAATATATCATATGTTGAACACTATGTTGGAAAGATTTTAATTCAGATTTTTTCAACTTTCACTCAGTTTGTTTTCTAAACTTTGATTAAGAACCTTGAGTTTTGTACACCCATAAATTATACGCAGCACAGGTTACCCTTAAATAATGAACTGACCGACTAATCAGACATGGATCTTCCCAAGTTCTGTTGCTTGAATGGATGTTTTCCTACGTAGGCTAGTAAAACATGCCCTTCAAAGCATCAGAACATGTGATCACATTCCAATTTTTTTGTATCTATCTTGTAAAGATAGTAATAAACTTTGATTTTTGTACACCCATAAATTATACGCAGCACAGGTTACCCTTAAATAATGAACTGACCGACTAATCAGACATGGATCTTTCCAAGTTCTGTTGCTTGAACGGATGTTTTCCTACGTAGGCTAGTAAAACATGCCCTTCAAAGCATCAGAACATGTGACCACATTCCAATTTTTTTGTATCTATCTTGTAAAGATAGTAATATATCATATGTTGAACACTATGTTGGAAAGATTTTAATTCAGATTTTTTCAACTTTCACTCAGTTTGTTTTCTAAACTTTGATTAAGAACCTTGTTGTTTGTACACCCATAAAATATACGCAGCACAGGTTACCCTTAAATAATGAACTGACCGTCTAATCAGACATGGATCTTCCCAAGTTCTGTTGCTTGAATGGATGTTTTCCTACGTAGGCTAGTAAAACATGCCCTTCAAAGCATCAGAACATGTGATCACATTCCAATTTTTTTGTATCTATCTTGTAAAGATAGTAATAAACTTTGATTTTTGTACACCCATAAATTATACGCAGCACAGGTTACCCTTAAATAATGAACTGACCGACTAATCAGACACGGATCTTTCCTAGTTCTGTTGCTTGAATGGATGTTTTCCTACGTAGGCTAGTAAAACATGCCCTTCAAAGCATCAGAACATGTGATCACATTCCAATTTTTTTGTATCTATTTTGTAAAGATAGTAATATATCATATGTTGAACACTATGTTGGAAAGATTTTAATTCAGATTTTCTAACTTTTATTCAGTTTGTTTTTTAAACTTTGATTAAGAACTTTGATTTTTGTACACCCATAAATTATACGCAGCACAGGTTACCCTTAAATAATGAACTGACCGACTAATCAGACATGGATCTTTCCTAGTTCTGTTGCTTGAATGGATGTTTTCCTACGTAGGCTAGTAAAACATGCCCTTCAAAACATCAGAACATGTGATCACATTCCAATTTTTTTGTATCTGTTTTGTAAAGATAGTAATAAACTTTGATTTTTGTACACCCATAAATTATACGCAGCACAGGTTACCCTTAAATAATGAACTGACCGACTAATCAGACATGGATCTTTCCTAGTTCTGTTGCTTGAATGGATGTTTTCCTACGTAGGCTAGTAAAACATGCCCTTCAAAGCATCAGAACATGTGATCACATTCCAATTTTTCTGTATCTATCTTGTAAAGATAGTAATATATCATATGTTGAACACTATGTTGGAAAGATTTTAATTCAGATTTTCTCAACTTTCACTCAGTTTGTTTTCTAAACTTTGATTAAGAACCTTGAGTTTTGTACACCCATAAATTATACGCAGCACAGGTTACCCTTAAATAATGAACTGACCGACTAATCAGACATGGATCTTCCCAAGTTCTGTTGCTTGAATGGATGTTTTCCTACGTAGGCTAGTAAAACATGCCCTTCAAAGCATCAGAACATGTGATCACATTCCAATTTTTTTGTATCTATCTTGTAAAGATAGTAATAAACTTTGATTTTTGTACACCCATAAATTATACGCAGCACAGGTTACCCTTAAATAATGAACTGACCGACTAATCAGACATGGATCTTTCCAAATTCTGTTGCTTGAACGGATGTTTTCCTACGTAGGCTAGTAAAACATGCCCTTCAAAGCATCAGAACATGTGACCACATTCCAATTTTTTTGTATCTATCTTGTAAAGATAGTAATATATCATATGTTGAACACTATGTTGGAAAGATTTTAATTCAGATTTTTTCAACTTTCACTCAGTTTGTTTTCTAAACTTTGATTTAGAACCTTGTTGTTTGTACACCCATAAAATATAGGCAGCACAGGTTACCCTTAAATAATGAACTGACCGTCTAATCAGACATGGATCTTCCCAAGTTCTGTTGCTTGAATGGATGTTTTCCTACGTAGGCTAGTAAAACATGCCCTTCAAAGCATCAGAACATGTGATCACATTCCAATTTTTTTGTATCTATCTTGTAAAGATAGTAATAAACTTTGATTTTTGTACACCCATAAATTATACGCAGCACAGGTTACCCTTAAATAATGAACTGACCGACTAATCAGACATGGATCTTTCCAAGTTCTGTTGCTTGAACGGATGTTTCCCTACGTAGGCTAGTAAAACATGCCCTTCAAAGCATCAGAACATGTGATCACATTCCAATTTTTTTGTATCTATCTTGTAAAGATAGTAATATATCATATGTTGAACACTATGTTGGAAAGATTTTAATTCAGATTTTCGAACTTTTATTCAGTTTGTTTTTTAAACTTTGATTAAGAACTTTGATTTTTGTACACCCATAAATTATACGCAGCACAGGTTACCCTTAAATAATGAACTGACCGACTAATCAGACACGGATCTTTCCTAGTTCTGTTGCTTGAATGGATGTTTTCCTACGTAGGCTAGTAAAACATGCCCTTCAAAGCATCAGAACATGTGATCACATTCCAATTTTTTTGTATCTATTTTGTAAAGATAGTAATATATCATATGTTGAACACTATGTTGGAAAGATTTTAATTCAGATTTTCTAACTTTTATTCAGTTTGTTTTTTAAACTTTGATTAAGAACTTTGATTTTTGTACACCCATAAATTATACGCAGCACAGGTTACCCTTAAATAATGAACTGACCGACTAATCAGACATGGATCTTTCCTAGTTCTGTTGCTTGAATGGATGTTTTCCTACGTAGGCTAGTAAAACATGCCCTTCAAAACATCAGAACATGTGATCACATTCCAATTTTTTTGTATCTGTTTTGTAAAGATAGTAATAAACTTTGATTTTTGTACACCCATAAATTATACGCAGCACAGGTTACCCTTAAATAATGAACTGACCGACTAATCAGACATGGATCTTTCCTAGTTCTGTTGCTTGAATGGATGTTTTCCTACGTAGGCTAGTAAAACATGCCCTTCAAAGCATCAGAACATGTGATCACATTCCAATTTTTCTGTATCTATCTTGTAAAGATAGTAATATATCATATGTTGAACACTATGTTGGAAAGATTTTAATTCAGATTTTCTCAACTTTCACTCAGTTTGTTTTCTAAACTTTGATTAAGAACCTTGAGTTTTGTACACCCATAAATTATACGCAGCACAGGTTACCCTTAAATAATGAACTGACCGACTAATCAGACATGGATCTTCCCAAGTTCTGTTGCTTGAATGGATGTTTTCCTACGTAGGCTATTAAAACATGCCCTTCAAAGCATCAGAACATGTGATCACATTCCAATTTTTTTGTATCTATCTTGTAAAGATAGTAATAAACTTTGATTTTTGTACACCCATAAATTATACGCAGCACAGGTTACCCTTAAATAATGAACTGACCGACTAATCAGACATGGATCTTTCCAAGTTCTGTTGCTTGAACGGATGTTTTCCTACGTAGGCTAGTAAAACATGCCCTTCAAAGCATCAGAACATGTGATCACATTCCAATTTTTTTGTATCTATCTTGTAAAGATAGTAATATATCATATGTTGAACACTATGTTGGAAAGATTTTAATTCAGATTTTCGAACTTTTATACGCAGCACAGGTTACCCTTAATTAATGAACTGACCGACTAATCAGACATGGATCTTTCCAAGTTCTGTTGCTTGAATGGATGTTTTCCTACGTAGGCTAGTAAAACATGCCCTTCAAAGCATCAGAACATGTGATCACATTCCAATTTTTTTGTATCTATCTTGTAAAGATAGTAATATATCATATGTTGAACACTATGTTGGAAAGATTTTAATTCAGATTTTCGAACTTTTATACGCAGCACAGGTTACCCTTAATTAATGAACTGACCGACTAATCAGACATGGATCTTTCCAAGTTCTGTTGCTTGAATGGATGTTTTCCTACGTAGGCTAGTAAAACATGCCCTTCAAAGCATCAGAACATGTGATCACATTCCAATTTTTTTGTATCTATCTTGTAAAGATAGTAATAAACTTTGATTTTTGTACACCCATAAATTATACGCAGCACAGGTTACCCTTAAATAATGAACTGACCGACTAATCAGACATGGATCTTTCCAAGTTCTGTTGCTTGAACGGATGTTTTCCTACGTAGGCTAGTAAAACATGCCCTTCAAAGCATCAGAACATGTGATCACATTCCAATTTTTTTGTATCTATCTTGTAAAGATAGTAATATATCATATGTTGAACACTATGTTGGAAAGATTTTAATTCAGATTTTCGAACTTTTATACGCAGCACAGGTTACCCTTAATTAATGAACTGACCGACTAATCAGACATGGATCTTTCCAAGTTCTGTTGCTTGAATGGATGTTTTCCTACGTAGACTAGTAAAACATGCCCTTCAAAGCATCAGAACATGTGATCACATTCCAATTTTTTTGTATCTATCTTGTAAAGATAGTAATATATCATATGTTGAACACTATGTTGGAAAGATTTTAATTCAGATTTTCTAACTTTTAATCAGTTTGTTTTTTAAACTTTGATTAAGAACTTTGATTTTTGTACACCCATAAATTATACGCAGCACAGGTTACCCTTAAATAATGAACTGACCGACTAATCAGACATGGTTCTTTCCTAGTTCTGTTGCTTGAATGGATGTTTTCCTACGTAGGCTAGTAAAACATGCCCTTCAAAGCATCAGAACATGTGATCACATTCCAATTTTTTCGTATCTATCTTGTAAAGATAGTAATAAACTTTGATTTTTGTACACCCATAAATTATACGCAGCACAGGTTACCCTTAAATAATGAACTGACCGACTAATCAGACATGGATCTTTCCAAGTTCTGTTGCATGAACGGATGTTTTCCTACGTAGGCTAGTAAAACATGCCCTTCAAAGCATCAGAACATGTGATCACATTCCAATTTTTTTGTATCTATCTTGTAAAGATAGTAATATATCATATGTTGAACACTATGTTGGAAAGATTTTAATTCAGATTTTCGAACTTTTATTCAGTTTGTTTTTTAAACTTTGATTAAGAACTTTGATTTTTGTACACCCATAAATTATACGCAGCACAGGTTACCCTTAATTAATGAACTGACCGACTAATCAGACATGGATCTTTCCAAGTTCTGTTGCTTGAACGGATGTTTTCCTACGTAGGCTAGTAAAACATGCCCTTCAAAGCATCAGAACATGTGACCACATTCCAATTTTTTTGTATCTATCTTGTAAAGATAGTAATATATCATATGTTGAACACTATGTTGGAAAGATTTTAATTCAGATTTTTTCAACTTTCACTCAGTTTGTTTTCTAAACTTTGATTAAGAACCTTGTTGTTTGTACACCCATAAAATATACGCAGCACAGGTTACCCTTAAATAATGAACTGACCGACTAATCAGACATGGATCTTTCCTAGTTCTGTTGCTTGAATGGATGTTTTCCTACGTAGGCTTTTAAAACATGCCCTTCAAAGCATCAGAACATGTGATCACATTCCAATTTTTTCGTATCTATCTTGTAAAGATAGTAATAAACTTTGATTTTTGTACACCCATAAATTATACGCAGCACAGGTTAGCCTTAAATAATGAACTGACCGACTAATCAGACATGGATCTTTCCTAGTTCTGTTGCTTGAATGGATGTTTTCCTACGTAGGCTTTTAAAACATGCCCTTCAAAGCATCAGAACATGTGATCACATTCCAATTTTTTCGTATCTATCTTGTAAAGATAGTAATAAACTTTGATTTTTGTACACCCATAAATTATACGCAGCACAGGTTACCCTTAAATAATGAACTGACCGACTAATCAGACATGGATCTTTCCAAGTTCTGTTGCTTGAACGGATGTTTTCCTACGTAGGCTAGTAAAACATGCCCTTCAAAGCATCAGAACATGTGATCACATTCCAATTTTTTTGTATCTATCTTGTAAAGATAGTAATATATCATATGTTGAACACTATGTTGGAAAGATTTTAATTCAGATTTTCGAACTTTTATTCAGTTTGTTTTTTAAACTTTGATTAAGAACTTTGATTTTTGTACACCCATAAATTATACGCAGCACAGGTTACCCTTAATTAATGAACTGACCGACTAATCAGACATGGATCTTTCCAAGTTCTGTTGCTTGAACGGATGTTTTCCTACGTAGGCTAGTAAAACATGCCCTTCAAAGCATCAGAACATGTGACCACATTCCAATTTTTTCGTATCTATCTTGTAAAGATAGTAATATATCATATGTTGAACACTATGTTGGAAAGATTTTAATTCAGATTTTTTCAACTTTCACTCAGTTTGTTTTCTAAACTTTGATTAAGAACCTTGAGTTTTGTACACCCATAAATTATACGCAGCACAGGTTACCCTTAAATAATGAACTGACCGACTAATCAGACATGGATCTTCCCAAGTTCTGTTGCTTGAATGGATGTTTTCCTACAGAGGCTAGTAAAACATGCCCTTCAAAGCATCAGAACATGTGATCACATTCCAATTTTTTTGTATCTATCTTGTAAAGATAGTAATAAACTTTGATTTTTGTACACCCATAAATTATACGCAGCACAGGTTACCCTTAAATAATGAACTGACCGACTAATCAGACATGGATCTTTCCAAGTTCTGTTGC
Source organism: Auanema rhodensis (assembly GCA_964057225.1). NCBI lineage: Eukaryota > Metazoa > Nematoda > Chromadorea > Rhabditida > Rhabditidae > Auanema > Auanema rhodense. Next base: position 3,619,968 of record OZ059895.1, read on the forward strand.
TTGAACGGATGTTTTCCTACGTAGGCTAGTAAAACATGCCCTTCAAAGCATCAGAACATGTGACCACATTCCAATTTTTTTGTATCTATCTTGTAAAGATAGTGATATATCATATGTTGAACACTATGTTCGAAAGATTTTAATTCAGATTTTTTCAACTTTCACTCAGTTTGTTTTCTAAACTTTGATTAAGAACCTTGTTGTTTGTACACCCATAAAATATACGCAGCACAGGTTACCCTTAAATAATGAACTGACCGACTAATCAGACATGGATCTTTCCTAGTTCTGTTGCTTCAATGGATGTTTTCCTACGTAGGCTAGTAAAACATGCCCTTCAAAGCATCAGAACATGTGATCACATTCCAATTTTTTTGTATCTATCTTGTAAAGATAGTAATATATCATATGTTGAACACTATGTTGGAAAGATTTTAATTCAGATTTTCTAACTTTTAATCAGTTTGTTTTTTAAACTTTGATTAAGAACTTTGATTTTTGTACACCCATAAATTATACGCAGCACAGGTTACCCTTAAATAATGAACTGACCGACTAATCAGACATGGATCTTTCCTAGTTCTGTTGCTTGAATGGATGTTTTCCTACGTAGGCTAGTAAAACATGCCCTTCAAAGCATCAGAACATGTGACCACATTCCAATTTTTTTGTATCTATCTTGTAAAGATAGTAATAAACTTTGATTTTTGTACACCCATAAATTATACGCAGCACAGGTTACCCTTAAATAATGAAATGACCGACTAATCAGACATGGATCTTTCCAAGTTCTGTTGCTTGAACGGATGTTTTCCTACGTAGGCTAGTAAAACATGCCCTTCAAAGCATCAGAACATGTGATCACATTCCAATTTTTTTGTATCTATCTTGTAAAGATAGTAATATATCATATGTTGAACACTATGTTGGAAAGATTTTAATTCAGATTTTCTAACTTTTAATCAGTTTGTTTTTTAAACTTTGATTAAGAACTTTGATTTTTGTACACCCATAAATTATACGCAGCACAGGTTACCCTTAAATAATGAACTGACCGACTAATCAGACATGGATCTTTCCTAGTTCTGTTGCTTGAATGGATGTTTTCCTACGTAGGCTAGTAAAACATGCCCTTCAAAGCATCAGAACATGTGATCACATTCCAATTTTTTTGTATCTATCTTGTAAAGATAGTAATATATCATATGTTGAACACTATGTTGGAAAGATTTTAATTCAGATTTTCTAACTTTTAATCAGTTTGTTTTTTAAACTTTGATTAAGAACTTTGATTTTTGTACACCCATAAATTATACGCAGCACAGGTTACCCTTAAATAATGAACTGACCGACTAATCAGACATGGATCTTTCCTAGTTCTGTTGCTTGAATGGATGTTTTCCTACGTAGGCTAGTAAAACATGCCATTCAAAGCATCAGAACATGTGATCAGATTCCAATTTTTTTGTATCTATCTTGTAAAGATAGTAATAAACTTTGATTTTTGTACACCCATAAATTATACGCAGCACAGGTTACCCTTAAATAATGAACTGACCGACTAATCAGACATGGATCTTTCCAAGTTCTGTTGCTTGAACGGATGTTTTCCTACGTAGGCTAGTAAAACATGCCCTTCAAAGCATCAGAACATGTGACCACATTCCTATTTTTTTGTATCTATCTTGTAAAGATAGTAATATATCATATGTTGAACACTATGTTGGAAAGATTTTAATTCAGATTTTTTCAACTTTCACTCAGTTTGTTTTCTAAACTTTGATTAAGAACCTTGTTGTTTGTACACCCATAAAATATACGCAGCACAGGTTACCCTTAAATAATGAACTGACCGTCTAATCAGACATGGATCTTCCCAAGTTCTGTTGCTTTAACGGATGTTTTCCTACGTAGGCTAGTAAAACATGCCCTTCAAAGCATCAGAACATGTGATCAGATTCCAATTTTTTTGTATCTATCTTGTAAAGATAGTAATATATCATATGTTGAACACTATGTTGGAAAGATTTTAATTCAGATTTTTTCAACTTTCACTCAGTTTGTTTTCTAAACTTTGATTAAGAACCTTGTTGTTTGTACACCCATAAAATATACGCAGCACAGGTTACCCTTAAATAATGAACTGACCGTCTAATCAGACATGGATCTTACCAAGTTCTGTTGCTTGAATGGATGTTTTCCTACGTAGGCTAGTAAAACATGCCCTTCAAAGCATCAGAACATGTGATCACATTCCAATTTTTTTGTATCTATCTTGTAAAGATAGTAATATATCATATGTTGAACACTATGTTGGAAAGATTTTAATTCAGATTTTTTCAACTTTCACTCAGTTTGTTTTCTAAACTTTGATTAAGAACCTTGTTGTTTGTACACCCATAAAATATACGCAGCACAGGTTACCCTTAAATAATGAACTGACCGACTAATCAGACATGGATCTTTCCTAGTTCTGTTGCTTGAATGGATGTTTTCCTACGTAGGCTAGTAAAACATGCCCTTCAAAGCATCAGAACATGTGACCACATTCCAATTTTTTTGTATCTATCTTGTAAAGATAGTAATAAACTTTGATTTTTGTACACCCATAACTTATACGCAGCACAGGTTACCCTTAAATAATGAAATGACCGACTAATCAGACATGGATCTTTCCAAGTTCTGTTGCTTGAACGGATGTTTTCCTACGTAGGCTAGTAAAACATGCCCTTCAAAACATCAGAACATGTGACCACATTCCAATTTTTTTGTATCTATCTTGTAAAGATAGTAATATATCATATGTTGAACACTATGTTGGAAAGATTTTAATTCAGATTGTTTCAACTTTCACTCAGTTTGTTTTCTAAACTTTGATTAAGAACCTTGTTGTTTGTACACCCATAAAATATACGCAGCACAGGTTACCCTTAAATAATGAACTGACCGACTAATCAGACATGGATCTTTCCTAGTTCTGTTGCTTGAATGGATGTTTTCCTACGTAGGCTAGTAAAACATGCCCTTCAAAGCATCAGAACATGTGACCACATTCCAATTTTTTTGTATCTATCTTGTAAAGATAGTAATAAACTTTGATTTTTGTACACCCATAACTTATACGCAGCACAGGTTACCCTTAAATAATGAAATGACCGACTAATCAGACATGGATCTTTCCAAGTTCTGTTGCTTGAACGGATGTTTTCCTACGTAGGCTAGTAAAACATGCCCTTCAAAACATCAGAACATGTGACCACATTCCAATTTTTTTGTATCTATCTTGTAAAGATAGTAATATATCATATGTTGAACACTATGTTGGAAAGATTTTAATTCAGATTTTTTCAACTTTCACTCAGTTTGTTTTCTAAACTTTGATTAAGAACCTTGTTGTTTGTACACCCATAAAATATACGCAGCACAGGTTACCCTTAAATAATGAACTGACCGTCTAATCAGACATGGATCTTCCCAAGTTCTGTTGCTTGAACGGATGTTTTCCTACGTAGGCTAGTAAAACATGCCATTCAAAGCATCAGAACATGTGATCACATTCCAATTTTTTTGTATCTATCTTGTAAAGATAGTAATGAACTTTGATTTTTGTACACCCATAAATTATACGCAGCACAGGTTACCCTTAAATAATGAACTGACCGTCTAATCAGACATGGATCTTCCCAAGTTCTGTTGCTTGAATGGATGTTTTCCTACGTAGGCTAGTAAAACATGCCCTTCAAAGCATCAGAACATGTGATCACATTCCAATTTTTTTGTATCTATCTTGTAAAGATAGTAATATATCATATGTTGAACACTATGTTGGAAAGATTTTAATTCAGATTGTTTCAACTTTCACTCAGTTTGTTTTCTAAACTTTGATTAAGAACCTTGTTGTTTGTACACCCATAAAATATACGCAGCACAGGTTACCCTTAAATAATGAACTGACCGTCTAATCAGACATGGATCTTCCCAAGTTCTGTTGCTTGAATGGATGTTTTCCTACGTAGGCTAGTAAAACATGCCCTTCAAAGCATCAGAACATGTGATCACATTCCAATTTTTTTGTATCTATCTTGTAAAGATAGTAATAAACTTTGATTTTTGTACACTTATAAATTATACGCAGCACAGGTTACCCTTAAATAATGAACTGACCGACTAATCAGACATGGATCTTTCCAAGTTCTGTTGCTTGAACGGATGTTTTCCTACGTAGGCTAGTAAAACATGCCCTTCAAAGCATCAGAACATGTGATCACATTCCAATTTTTTTGTATCTATCTTGTAAAGATAGTAATAAACTTTGATTTTTGTACACCCATAAATTATACGCAGCACAGGTTACCCTTAAATAATGAACTGACCGACTAATCAGACATGGATCTTTCCAAGTTCTGTTGCTTGAACGGATGTTTTCCTACGTAGGCTAGTAAAACATGCCCTTCAAAGCATCAGAACATGTGACCACATTCCAATTTTTTTGTATCTATCTTGTAAAGATAGTAATATATCATATGTTGAACACTATGTTGGAAAGATTTTAATTCAGATTTTTTCAACTTTCACTCAGTTTGTTTTCTAAACTTTGATTAAGAACCTTGTTGTTTGTACACCCATAAAATATACGCAGCACAGGTTACCCTTAAATAATGAACTGACCGTCTAATCAGACATGGATCTTCCCAAGTTCTGTTGCTTGAACGGATGTTTTCCTACGTAGGCTAGTAAAACATGCCCTTCAAAGCATCAGAACATGTGATCAGATTCCAATTTTTTTGTATCTATCTTGTAAAGATAGTAATATATCATATGTTGAACACTATGTTGGAAAGATTTTAATTCAGATTTTTTCAACTTTCACTCAGTTTGTTTTCTAAACTTTGATTAAGAACCTTGTTGTTTGTACACCCATAAAATATACGCAGCACAGGTTACCCTTAAATAATGAACTGACCGTCTAATCAGACATGGATCTTACCAAGTTCTGTTGCTTGAATGGATGTTTTCCTACGTAGGCTAGTAAAACATGCCCTTCAAAGCATCAGAACATGTGATCACATTCCAATTTTTTTGTATCTATCTTGTAAAGATAGTAATATATCATATGTTGAACACTATGTTGGAAAGATTTTAATTCAGAATTTGTAACTTTTATTCAGTTTGTTTTTTAAACTTTGATTAAGAACTTTGATTTTTGTACACCCATAAATTATACGCAGCACAGGTTACCCTTAAATAATGAACTGACCGACTAATCAGACATGGATCTTTCCTAGTTCTGTTGCTTGAATGGATGTTTTCCTACGTAGGCTAGTAAAACATGCCCTTCAAAGCATCAGAACATGTGATCACATTCCAATTTTTTTGTATCTATCTTGTAAAGATAGTAATATATCATATGTTGAACACTATGTTGGAAAGATTTTAATTCAGATTTTTTCAACTTTCACTCAGTTTGTTTTCTAAACTTTGATTAAGAACCTTGTTGTTTGTACACCCATAAAATATACGCAGCACAGGTTACCCTTAAATAATGAACTGACCGTCTAATCAGACATGGATCTTCCCAAGTTCTGTTGCTTGAATGGATGTTTTCCTACGTAGGCTAGTAAAACATGCCCTTCAAAGCATCAGAACATGTGATCACATTCCAATTTTTTTGTATCTATCTTGTAAAGATAGTAATAAACTTTGATTTTTGTACACTTATAAATTATACGCAGCACAGGTTACCCTTAAATAATGAACTGACCGACTAATCAGACATGGATCTTTCCAAGTTCTGTTGCTTGAACGGATGTTTTCCTACGTAGGCTAGTAAAACATGCCCTTCAAAGCATCAGAACATGTGATCACATTCCAATTTTTTTGTATCTATCTTGTAAAGATAGTAATATATCATATGTTGAACACTATGTTGGAAAGATTTTAATTCAGATTTTTTCAACTTTCACTCAGTTTGTTTTCTAAACTTTGATTAAGAACCTTGTTGTTTGTACACCCATAAAATATACGCAGCACAGGTTACCCTTAAATAATGAACTGACCGTCTAATCAGACATGGATCTTCCCAAGTTCTGTTGCTTGAATGGATGTTTTCCTACGTAGGCTAGTAAAACATGCCCTTCAAAGCATCAGAACATGTGATCACATTCCAATTTTTTTGTATCTATCTTGTAAAGATAGTAATAAACTTTGATTTTTGTACACCCATAAATTATACGCAGCACAGGTTACCCTTAAATAATGAACTGACCGACTAATCAGACATGGATCTTTCCAAGTTCTGTTGCTTGAACGGATGTTTTCCTACGTAGGCTAGTAAAACATGCCCTTCAAAGCATCAGAACATGTGACCACATTCCAATTTTTTTGTATCTATCTTGTAAAGATAGTAATATATCATATGTTGAACACTATGTTGGAAAGATTTTAATTCAGATTTTTTCAACTTTCACTCAGTTTGTTTTCTAAACTTTGATTAAGAACCTTGTTGTTTGTACACCCATAAAATATACGCAGCACAGGTTACCCTTAAATAATGAACTGACCGACTAATCAGACATGGATCTTTCCTAGTTCTGTTGCTTGAATGGATGTTTTCCTACGTAGGCTAGTAAAACATGCCCTTCAAAGCATCAGAACATGTGATCACATTCCAATTTTTTTGTATCTATCTTGTAAAGATAGTAATATATCATATGTTGAACACTATGTTGGAAAGATTTTAATTCAGATTTTTTCAACTTTCACTCAGTTTGTTTTCTAAACTTTGATTAAGAACCTTGAGTTTTGTACACCCATAAATTATACGCAGCACAGGTTACCCTTAAATAATGAACTGACCGACTAATCAGACATGGATCTTCCCAAGTTCTGTTGCTTGAATGGATGTTTTCCTACGTAGGCTAGTAAAACATGCCCTTCAAAGCATCAGAACATGTGATCACATTCCAATTTTTTTGTATCTATCTTGTAAAGATAGTAATAAACTTTGATTTTTGTACACCCATAAATTATACGCAGCACAGGTTACCCTTAAATAATGAACTGACCGACTAATCAGACATGGATCTTTCCAAGTTCTGTTGCTTGAACGGATGTTTTCCTACGTAGGCTAGTAAAACATGCCCTTCAAAGCATCAGAACATGTGACCACATTCCAATTTTTTTGTATTTATCTTGTAAAGATAGTAATATATCATATGTTGAACACTATGTTGGAAAGATTTTAATTCAGATTTTTTCAACTTTCACTCAGTTTGTTTTCTAAACTTTGATTAAGAACCTTGTTGTTTGTACACCCATAAAATATACGCAGCACAGGTTACCCTTAAATAATGAACTGACCGTCTAATCAGACATGGATCTTCCCAAGTTCTGTTGCTTGAATGGATGTTTTCCTACGTAGGCTAGTAAAACATGCCCTTCAAAGCATCAGAACATGTGATCACATTCCAATTTTTTTGTATCTATCTTGTAAAGATAGTAATATATCATATGTTGAACACTATGTTGGAAAGATTTTAATTCAGATTTTCTAACTTTTATTCAGTTTGTTTTTTAAACTTTGATTAAGAACTTTGATATTTGTACACCCATAAATTATACGCAGCACAGGTTACCCTTAAATAATGAACTGACCGACTAATCAGACATGGATCTTTCCTAGTTCTGTTGCTTGAATGGATGTTTTCCTACGTAGGCTAGTAAAACATGCCCTTCAAAGCATCAGAACATGTGATCACATTCCAATTTTTTTGTATCTATCTTGTAAAGATAGTAATAAACTTTGATTTTTGTACACCCATAAATTATACGCAGCACAGGTTACCCTTAAATAATGAACTGACCGACTAATCAGACATGGATCTTTCCTAGTTCTGTTGCTTGAATGGATGTTTTCCTACGTAGGCTAGTAAAACATGCCCTTCAAAGCATCAGAACATGTGATCACATTCCAATTTTTTTGTATCTATTTTGTAAAGATAGTAATATATCATATGTTGAACACTATGTTGGAAAGATTTTAATTCAGATTTTCTAACTTTTATTCAGTTTGTTTTTTAAACTTTGATTAAGAACTTTGATTTTTGTACACCCATAAATTATACGCAGCACAGGTTACCCTTAAATAATGAACTGACCGACTAATCAGACATGGATCTTTCCTAGTTCTGTTGCTTGAATGGATGTTTTCCTACGTAGGCTAGTAAAACATGCCCTTCAAAACATCAGAACATGTGATCACATTCCAATTTTTTTGTATCTGTTTTGTAAAGATAGTAATAAACTTTGATTTTTGTACACCCATAAATTATACGCAGCACAGGTTACCCTTAAATAATGAACTGACCGACTAATCAGACATGGATCTTTCCTAGTTCTGTTGCTTGAATGGATGTTTTCCTACGTAGGCTAGTAAAACATGCCCTTCAAAGCATCAGAACATGTGATCACATTCCAATTTTTTTGTATCTATCTTGTAAAGATAGTAATATATCATATGTTGAACACTATGTTGGAAAGATTTTAATTCAGATTTTTTCAACTTTCACTCAGTTTGTTTTCTAAACTTTGATTAAGAACCTTGAGTTTTGTACACCCATAAATTATACGCAGCACAGGTTACCCTTAAATAATGAACTGACCGACTAATCAGACATGGATCTTCCCAAGTTCTGTTGCTTGAATGGATGTTTTCCTACGTAGGCTAGTAAAACATGCCCTTCAAAGCATCAGAACATGTGATCACATTCCAATTTTTTTGTATCTATCTTGTAAAGATAGTAATAAACTTTGATTTTTGTACACCCATAAATTATACGCAGCACAGGTTACCCTTAAATAATGAACTGACCGACTAATCAGACATGGATCTTTCCAAGTTCTGTTGCTTGAACGGATGTTTTCCTACGTAGGCTAGTAAAACATGCCCTTCAAAGCATCAGAACATGTGACCACATTCCAATTTTTTTGTATCTATCTTGTAAAGATAGTAATATATCATATGTTGAACACTATGTTGGAAAGATTTTAATTCAGATTTTTTCAACTTTCACTCAGTTTGTTTTCTAAACTTTGATTAAGAACCTTGTTGTTTGTACACCCATAAAATATACGCAGCACAGGTTACCCTTAAATAATGAACTGACCGTCTAATCAGACATGGATCTTCCCAAGTTCTGTTGCTTGAATGGATGTTTTCCTACGTAGGCTAGTAAAACATGCCCTTCAAAGCATCAGAACATGTGATCACATTCCAATTTTTTTGTATCTATCTTGTAAAGATAGTAATATATCATATGTTGAACACTATGTTGGAAAGATTTTAATTCAGATTTTCTAACTTTTATTCAGTTTGTTTTTTAAACTTTGATTAAGAACTTTGATATTTGTACACCCATAAATTATACGCAGCACAGGTTACCCTTAAATAATGAACTGACCGACTAATCAGACATGGATCTTTCCTAGTTCTGTTGCTTGAATGGATGTTTTCCTACGTAGGCTAGTAAAACATGCCCTTCAAAGCATCAGAACATGTGATCACATTCCAATTTTTTTGTATCTATCTTGTAAAGATAGTAATATATCATATGTTGAACACTATGTTGGAAAGATTTTAATTCAGATTTTTTCAACTTTCACTCAGTTTGTTTTCTAAACTTTGATTAAGAACCTTGAGTTTTGTACACCCATAAATTATACGCAGCACAGGTTACCCTTAAATAATGAACTGACCGACTAATCAGACATGGATCTTCCCAAGTTCTGTTGCTTGAATGGATGTTTTCCTACGTAGGCTAGTAAAACATGCCCTTCAAAGCATCAGAACATGTGATCACATTCCAATTTTTTTGTATCTATCTTGTAAAGATAGTAATATATCATATGTTGAACACTATGTTGGAAAGATTTTAATTCAGATTTTTTCAACTTTCACTCAGTTTGTTTTCTAAACTTTGATTAAGAACCTTGAGTTTTGTACACCCATAAATTATACGCAGCACAGGTTACCCTTAAATAATGAACTGACCGACTAATCAGACATGGATCTTCCCAAGTTCTGTTGCTTGAATGGATGTTTTCCTACGTAGGCTAGTAAAACATGCCCTTCAAAGCATCAGAACATGTGATCACATTCCAATTTTTTTGTATCTATCTTGTAAAGATAGTAATAAACTTTGATTTTTGTACACCCATAAATTATACGCAGCACAGGTTACCCTTAAATAATGAACTGACCGACTAATCAGACATGGATCTTTCCAAGTTCTGTTGCTTGAACGGATGTTTTCCTACGTAGGCTAGTAAAACATGCCCTTCAAAGCATCAGAACATGTGACCACATTCCAATTTTTTTGTATTTATCTTGTAAAGATAGTAATATATCATATGTTGAACACTATGTTGGAAAGATTTTAATTCAGATTTTTTCAACTTTCACTCAGTTTGTTTTCTAAACTTTGATTAAGAACCTTGTTGTTTGTACACCCATAAAATATACGCAGCACAGGTTACCCTTAAATAATGAACTGACCGTCTAATCAGACATGGATCTTCCCAAGTTCTGTTGCTTGAATGGATGTTTTCCTACGTAGGCTAGTAAAACATGCCCTTCAAAGCATCAGAACATGTGATCACATTCCAATTTTGTATCTATCTTGTAAAGATAGTAATATATCATATGTTGAACACTATGTTGGAAAGATTTTAATTCAGATTTTCTAACTTTTATTCAGTTTGTTTTTTAAACTTTGATTAAGAACTTTGATATTTGTACACCCATAAATTATACGCAGCACAGGTTACCCTTAAATAATGAACTGACCGACTAATCAGACATGGATCTTTCCTAGTTCTGTTGCTTGAATGGATGTTTTCCTACGTAGGCTAGTAAAACATGCCCTTCAAAGCATCAGAACATGTGATCACATTCCAATTTTTTTGTATCTATCTTGTAAAGATAGTAATAAACTTTGATTTTTGTACACCCATAAATTATACGCAGCACAGGTTACCCTTAAATAATGAACTGACCGACTAATCAGACATGGATCTTTCCTAGTTCTGTTGCTTGAATGGATGTTTTCCTACGTAGGCTAGTAAAACATGCCCTTCAAAGCATCAGAACATGTGATCACATTCCAATTTTTTTGTATCTATTTTGTAAAGATAGTAATATATCATATGTTGAACACTATGTTGGAAAGATTTTAATTCAGATTTTCTAACTTTTATTCAGTTTGTTTTTTAAACTTTGATTAAGAACTTTGATTTTTGTACACCCATAAATTATACGCAGCACAGGTTACCCTTAAATAATGAACTGACCGACTAATCAGACATGGATCTTTCCTAGTTCTGTTGCTTGAATGGATGTTTTCCTACGTAGGCTAGTAAAACATGCGCTTCAAAACATCAGAACATGTGATCACATTCCAATTTTTTTGTATCTGTTTTGTAAAGATAGTAATAAACTTTGATTTTTGTACACCCATAAATTATACGCAGCACAGGTTACCCTTAAATAATGAACTGACCGACTAATCAGACATGGATCTTTCCTAGTTCTGTTGCTTGAATGGATGTTTTCCTACGTAGGCTAGTAAAACATGCCCTTCAAAGCATCAGAACATGTGACCACATTCCAATTTTTTTGTATCTATCTTGTAAAGATAGTAATATATCATATGTTGAACACTATGTTGGAAAGATTTTAATTCAGATTTTTTCAACTTTCACTCAGTTTGTTTTCTAAACTTTGATTAAGAACCTTGTTGTTTGTACACCCATAAATTATACGCAGCACAGGTTACCCTTAAATAATGAACTGACCGTCTAATCAGACATGGATCTTCCCAAGTTCTGTTGCTTGAATGGATGTTTTCCTACGTAGGCTAGTAAAACATGCCCTTCAAAGCATCAGAACATGTGATCACATTCCAATTTTTTTGTATCTATCTTGTAAAGATAGTAATATATCATATGTTGAACACTATGTTGGAAAGATTTTAATTCAGATTTTCTAACTTTTATTCAGTTTGTTTTTTAAACTTTGATTAAGAACTTTGATATTTGTACACCCATAAATTATACGCAGCACAGGTTACCCTTAAATAATGAACTGACCGACTAATCAGACATGGATCTTTCCTAGTTCTGTTGCTTGAATGGATGTTTTCCTACGTAGGCTAGTAAAACATGCCCTTCAAAGCATCAGAACATGTGATCACATTCCAATTTTTTTGTATCTATCTTGTAAAGATAGTAATATATCATATGTTGAACACTATGTTGGAAAGATTTTAATTCAGATTTTTTCAACTTTCACTCAGTTTGTTTTCTAAACTTTGATTAAGAACCTTGAGTTTTGTACACCCATAAATTATACGCAGCACAGGTTACCCTTAAATAATGAACTGACCGACTAATCAGACATGGATCTTCCCAAGTTCTGTTGCTTGAATGGATGTTTTCCTACGTAGGCTAGTAAAACATGCCCTTCAAAGCATCAGAACATGTGATCACATTCCAATTTTTTTGTATCTATCTTGTAAAGATAGTAATATATCATATGTTGAACACTATGTTGGAAAGATTTTAATTCAGATTTTTTCAACTTTCACTCAGTTTGTTTTCTAAACTTTGATTAAGAACCTTGAGTTTTGTACACCCATAAATTATACGCAGCACAGGTTACCCTTAAATAATGAACTGACCGACTAATCAGACATGGATCTTCCCAAGTTCTGTTGCTTGAATGGATGTTTTCCTACGTAGGCTAGTAAAACATGCCCTTCAAAGCATCAGAACATGTGATCACATTCCAATTTTTTTGTATCTATCTTGTAAAGATAGTAATAAACTTTGATTTTTGTACACCCATAAATTATACGCAGCACAGGTTACCCTTAAATAATGAACTGACCGACTAATCAGACATGGATCTTTCCAAGTTCTGTTGCTTGAACGGATGTTTTCCTACGTAGGCTAGTAAAACATGCCCTTCAAAGCATCAGAACATGTGACCACATTCCAATTTTTTTGTATTTATCTTGTAAAGATAGTAATATATCATATGTTGAACACTATGTTGGAAAGATTTTAATTCAGATTTTTTCAACTTTCACTCAGTTTGTTTTCTAAACTTTGATTAAGAACCTTGTTGTTTGTACACCCATAAAATATACGCAGCACAGGTTACCCTTAAATAATGAACTGACCGTCTAATCAGACATGGATCTTCCCAAGTTCTGTTGCTTGAATGGATGTTTTCCTACGTAGGCTAGTAAAACATGCCCTTCAAAGCATCAGAACATGTGATCACATTCCAATTTTGTATCTATCTTGTAAAGATAGTAATATATCATATGTTGAACACTATGTTGGAAAGATTTTAATTCAGATTTTCTAACTTTTATTCAGTTTGTTTTTTAAACTTTGATTAAGAACTTTGATATTTGTACACCCATAAATTATACGCAGCACAGGTTACCCTTAAATAATGAACTGACCGACTAATCAGACATGGATCTTTCCTAGTTCTGTTGCTTGAATGGATGTTTTCCTACGTAGGCTAGTAAAACATGCCCTTCAAAGCATCAGAACATGTGATCACATTCCAATTTTTTTGTATCTATCTTGTAAAGATAGTAATAAACTTTGATTTTTGTACACCCATAAATTATACGCAGCACAGGTTACCCTTAAATAATGAACTGACCGACTAATCAGACATGGATCTTTCCTAGTTCTGTTGCTTGAATGGATGTTTTCCTACGTAGGCTAGTAAAACATGCCCTTCAAAGCATCAGAACATGTGATCACATTCCAATTTTTTTGTATCTATTTTGTAAAGATAGTAATATATCATATGTTGAACACTATGTTGGAAAGATTTTAATTCAGATTTTCTAACTTTTATTCAGTTTGTTTTTTAAACTTTGATTAAGAACTTTGATTTTTGTACACCCATAAATTATACGCAGCACAGGTTACCCTTAAATAATGAACTGACCGACTAATCAGACATGGATCTTTCCTAGTTCTGTTGCTTGAATGGATGTTTTCCTACGTAGGCTAGTAAAACATGCGCTTCAAAACATCAGAACATGTGATCACATTCCAATTTTTTTGTATCTGTTTTGTAAAGATAGTAATAAACTTTGATTTTTGTACACCCATAAATTATACGCAGCACAGGTTACCCTTAAATAATGAACTGACCGACTAATCAGACATGGATCTTTCCTAGTTCTGTTGCTTGAATGGATGTTTTCCTACGTAGGCTAGTAAAACATGCCCTTCAAAGCATCAGAACATGTGATCACATTCCAATTTTTTTGTATCTATCTTGTAAAGATAGTAATATATCATATGTTGAACACTATGTTGGAAAGATTTTAATTCAGATTTTTTCAACTTTCACTCAGTTTGTTTTCTAAACTTTGATTAAGAACCTTGAGTTTTGTACACCCATAAATTATACGCAGCACAGGTTACCCTTAAATAATGAACTGACCGACTAATCAGACATGGATCTTCCCAAGTTCTGTTGCTTGAATGGATGTTTTCCTACGTAGGCTAGTAAAACATGCCCTTCAAAGCATCAGAACATGTGATCACATTCCAATTTTTTTGTATCTATCTTGTAAAGATAGTAATAAACTTTGATTTTTGTACACCCATAAATTATACGCAGCACAGGTTACCCTTAAATAATGAACTGACCGACTAATCAGACATGGATCTTTCCAAGTTCTGTTGCTTGAACGGATGTTTTCCTACGTAGGCTAGTAAAACATGCCCTTCAAAGCATCAGAACATGTGACCACATTCCAATTTTTTTGTATCTATCTTGTAAAGATAGTAATAAACTTTGATTTTTGTACACCCATAAATTATACGCAGCACAGGTTACCCTTAAATAATGAACTGACCGACTAATCAGACATGGATCTTTCCTAGTTCTGTTGCTTGAATGGATGTTTTCCTACGTAGGCTAGTAAAACATGCCCTTCAAAGCATCAGAACATGTGATCACATTCCAATTTTTTTGTATCTATTTTGTAAAGATAGTAATATATCATATGTTGAACACTATGTTGGAAAGATTTTAATTCAGATTTTCTAACTTTTATTCAGTTTGTTTTTTAAACTTTGATTAAGAACTTTGATTTTTGTACACCCATAAATTATACGCAGCACAGGTTACCCTTAAATAATGAACTGACCGACTAATCAGACATGGATCTTTCCTAGTTCTGTTGCTTGAATGGATGTTTTCCTACGTAGGCTAGTAAAACATGCGCTTCAAAACATCAGAACATGTGATCACATTCCAATTTTTTTGTATCTGTTTTGTAAAGATAGTAATAAACTTTGATTTTTGTACACCCATAAATTATACGCAGCACAGGTTACCCTTAAATAATGAACTGACCGACTAATCAGACATGGATCTTTCCTAGTTCTGTTGCTTGAATGGATGTTTTCCTACGTAGGCTAGTAAAACATGCCCTTCAAAGCATCAGAACATGTGATCACATTCCAATTTTTTTGTATCTATCTTGTAAAGATAGTAATATATCATATGTTGAACACTATGTTGGAAAGATTTTAATTCAGATTTTTTCAACTTTCACTCAGTTTGTTTTCTAAACTTTGATTAAGAACCTTGAGTTTTGTACACCCATAAATTATACGCAGCACAGGTTACCCTTAAATAATGAACTGACCGACTAATCAGACATGGATCTTCCCAAGTTCTGTTGCTTGAATGGATGTTTTCCTACGTAGGCTAGTAAAACATGCCCTTCAAAGCATCAGAACATGTGATCACATTCCAATTTTTTTGTATCTATCTTGTAAAGATAGTAATAAACTTTGATTTTTGTACACCCATAAATTATACGCAGCACAGGTTACCCTTAAATAATGAACTGACCGACTAATCAGACATGGATCTTTCCAAGTTCTGTTGCTTGAACGGATGTTTTCCTACGTAGGCTAGTAAAACATGCCCTTCAAAGCATCAGAACATGTGACCACATTCCAATTTTTTTGTATCTATCTTGTAAAGATAGTAATATATCATATGTTGAACACTATGTTGGAAAGATTTTAATTCAGATTTTTTCAACTTTCACTCAGTTTGTTTTCTAAACTTTGATTAAGAACCTTGTTGTTTGTACACCCATAAAATATACGCAGCACAGGTTACCCTTAAATAATGAACTGACCGTCTAATCAGACATGGATCTTCCCAAGTTCTGTTGCTTGAATGGATGTTTTCCTACGTAGGCTAGTAAAACATGCCCTTCAAAGCATCAGAACATGTGATCACATTCCAATTTTTTTGTATCTATCTTGTAAAGATAGTAATATATCATATGTTGAACACTATGTTGGAAAGATTTTAATTCAGATTTTCTAACTTTTATTCAGTTTGTTTTTTAAACTTTGATTAAGAACTTTGATATTTGTACACCCATAAATTATACGCAGCACAGGTTACCCTTAAATAATGAACTGACCGACTAATCAGACATGGATCTTTCCTAGTTCTGTTGCTTGAATGGATGTTTTCCTACGTAGGCTAGTAAAACATGCCCTTCAAAGCATCAGAACATGTTATCACATTCCAATTTTTTTGTATCTGTTTTGTAAAGATAGTAATAAACTTTGATTTTTGTACACCCATAAATTATACGCAGCACAGGTTACCCTTAAATAATGAACTGACCGACTAATCAGACATGGATCTTTCCTAGTTCTGTTGCTTGAATGGATGTTTTCCTACGTAGGCTAGTAAAACATGCCCTTCAAAGCATCAGAACATGTGATCACATTCCAATTTTTTTGTATCTATCTTGTAAAGATAGTAATATATCATATGTTGAACACTATGTTGGAAAGATTTTAATTCAGATTTTTTCAACTTTCACTCAGTTTGTTTTCTAAACTTTCATTAAGAACCTTGAGTTTTGTACACCCATAAATTATACGCAGCACAGGTTACCCTTAAATAATGAACTGACCGACTAATCAGACATGGATCTTCCCAAGTTCTGTTGCTTGAATGGATGTTTTCCTACGTAGGCTAGTAAAACATGCCCTTCAAAGCATCAGAACATGTGATCACATTCCAATTTTTTTGTATCTATCTTGTAAAGATAGTAATAAACTTTGATTTTTGTACACCCATAAATTATACGCAGCACAGGTTACCCTTAAATAATGAACTGACCGACTAATCAGACATGGATCTTTCCAAGTTCTGTTGCTTGAACGGATGTTTTCCTACGTAGGCTAGTAAAACATGCCCTTCAAAGCATCAGAACATGTGACCACATTCCAATTTTTTTGTATCTATCTTGTAAAGATAGTAATATATCATATGTTGAACACTATGTTGGAAAGATTTTAATTCAGATTTTTTCAAATTTCACTCAGTTTGTTTTCTAAACTTTGATTAAGAACCTTGTTGTTTGTACACCCATAAAATATACGCAGCACAGGTTACCCTTAAATAATGAACTGACCGTCTAATCAGACATGGATCTTCCCAAGTTCTGTTGCTTGAATGGATGTTTTCCTACGTAGGCTAGTAAAACATGCCCTTCAAAGCATCAGAACATGTGATCACATTCCAATTTTTTTGTATCTATCTTGTAAAGATAGTAATATATCATATGTTGAACACTATGTTGGAAAGATTTTAATTCAGATTTTCTAACTTTTATTCAGTTTGTTTTTTAAACTTTGATTAAGAACTTTGATATTTGTACACCCATAAATTATACGCAGCACAGGTTACCCTTAAATAATGAACTGACCGACTAATCAGACATGGATCTTTCCTAGTTCTGTTGCTTGAATGGATGTTTTCCTACGTAGGCTAGTAAAACATGCCCTTCAAAGCATCAGAACATGTTATCACATTCCAATTTTTTTGTATCTATCTTGTAAAGATAGTAATGAACTTTGATTTTTGTACACCCATAAATTATACGCAGCACAGGTTACCCTTAAATAATGAACTGACCGTCTAATCAGACATGGATCTTCCCAAGTTCTGTTGCTTGAATGGATGTTTTCCTACGTAGGCTAGTAAAACATGCCCTTCAAAGCATCAGAACATGTGATCACATTCCAATTTTTTTGTATCTATCTTGTAAAGATAGTAATATATCATATGTTGAACACTATGTTGGAAAGATTTTAATTCAGATTTTCTAACTTTTATTCAGTTTGTTTTTTAAACTTTGATTAAGAACTTTGATATTTGTACACCCATAAATTATACGCAGCACAGGTTACCCTTAAATAATGAACTGACCGACTAATCAGACATGGATCTTTCCTAGTTCTGTTGCTTGAATGGATGTTTTCCTACGTAGGCTAGTAAAACATGCCCTTCAAAGCATCAGAACATGTGATCACATTCCAATTTTTTTGTATCTATCTTGTAAAGATAGTAATATATCATATGTTGAACACTATGTTGGAAAGATTTTAATTCAGATTTTTTCAACTTTCACTCAGTTTGTTTTCTAAACTTTCATTAAGAACCTTGAGTTTTGTACACCCATAAATTATACGCAGCACAGGTTACCCTTAAATAATGAACTGACCGACTAATCAGACATGGATCTTCCCAAGTTCTGTTGCTTGAATGGATGTTTTCCTACGTAGGCTAGTAAAACATGCCCTTCAAAGCATCAGAACATGTGATCACATTCCAATTTTTTTGTATCTATCTTGTAAAGATAGTAATAAACTTTGATTTTTGTACACCCATAAATTATACGCAGCACAGGTTACCCTTAAATAATGAACTGACCGACTAATCAGACATGGATCTTTCCAAGTTCTGTTGCTTGAACGGATGTTTTCCTACGTAGGCTAGTAAAACATGCCCTTCAAAGCATCAGAACATGTGACCACATTCCAATTTTTTTGTATCTATCTTGTAAAGATAGTAATATATCATATGTTGAACACTATGTTGGAAAGATTTTAATTCAGATTTTTTCAAATTTCACTCAGTTTGTTTTCTAAACTTTGATTAAGAACCTTGTTGTTTGTACACCCATAAAATATACGCAGCACAGGTTACCCTTAAATAATGAACTGACCGTCTAATCAGACATGGATCTTCCCAAGTTCTGTTGCTTGAATGGATGTTTTCCTACGTAGGCTAGTAAAACATGCCCTTCAAAGCATCAGAACATGTGATCACATTCCAATTTTTTTGTATCTATCTTGTAAAGATAGTAATATATCATATGTTGAACACTATGTTGGAAAGATTTTAATTCAGATTTTCTAACTTTTATTCAGTTTGTTTTTTAAACTTTGATTAAGAACTTTGATATTTGTACACCCATAAATTATACGCAGCACAGGTTACCCTTAAATAATGAACTGACCGACTAATCAGACATGGATCTTTCCTAGTTCTGTTGCTTGAATGGATGTTTTCCTACGTAGGCTAGTAAAACATGCCCTTCAAAGCATCAGAACATGTTATCACATTCCAATTTTTTTGTATCTATCTTGTAAAGATAGTAATGAACTTTGATTTTTGTACACCCATAAATTATACGCAGCACAGGTTACCCTTAAATAATGAACTGACCGTCTAATCAGACATGGATCTTCCCAAGTTCTGTTGCTTGAATGGATGTTTTCCTACGTAGGCTAGTAAAACATGCCCTTCAAAGCATCAGAACATGTGATCACATTCCAATTTTTTTGTATCTATCTTGTAAAGATAGTAATATATCATATGTTGAACACTATGTTGGAAAGATTTTAATTCAGATTTTCTAACTTTTATTCAGTTTGTTTTTTAAACTTTGATTAAGAACTTTGATATTTGTACACCCATAAATTATACGCAGCACAGGTTACCCTTAAATAATGAACTGACCGACTAATCAGACATGGATCTTCCCAAGTTCTGTTGCTTGAATGGATGTTTTCCTACGTAGGCTAGTAAAACATGCCCTTCAAAGCATCAGAACATGTGATCACATTCCAATTTTTTTGTATCTATCTTGTAAAGATAGTAATATATCATATGTTGAACACTATGTTGGAAAGATTTTAATTCAGATTTTCTAACTTTTATTCAGTTTGTTTTCTAAACTTTCATTAAGAACCTTGAGTTTTGTACACCCATAAATTATACGCAGCACAGGTTACCCTTAAATAATGAACTGACCGACTAATCAGACATGGATCTTCCCAAGTTCTGTTGCTTGAATGGATGTTTTCCTACGTAGGCTAGTAAAACATGCCCTTCAAAGCATCAGAACATGTGATCACATTCCAATTTTTTTGTATCTATCTTGTAAAGATAGTAATAAACTTTGATTTTTGTACACCCATAAATTATACGCAGCACAGGTTACCCTTAAATAATGAACTGACCGACTAATCAGACATGGATCTTTCCTAGTTCTGTTGCTTGAATGGATGTTTTCCTACGTAGGCTAGTAAAACATGCCCTTCAAAGCATCAGAACATGTGATCACATTCCAATTTTTTTGTATCTATTTTGTAAAGATAGTAATATATCATATGTTGAACACTATGTTGGAAAGATTTTAATTCAGATTTTCTAACTTTTATTCAGTTTGTTTTTTAAACTTTGATTAAGAACTTTGATTTTTGTACACCCATAAATTATACGCAGCACAGGTTACCCTTAAATAATGAACTGACCGACTAATCAGACATGGATCTTTCCTAGTTCTGTTGCTTGAATGGATGTTTTCCTACGTAGGCTAGTAAAACATGCGCTTCAAAACATCAGAACATGTGATCACATTCCAATTTTTTTGTATCTGTTTTGTAAAGATAGTAATAAACTTTGATTTTTGTACACCCATAAATTATACGCAGCACAGGTTACCCTTAAATAATGAACTGACCGACTAATCAGACATGGATCTTTCCTAGTTCTGTTGCTTGAATGGATGTTTTCCTACGTAGGCTAGTAAAACATGCCCTTCAAAGCATCAGAACATGTGACCACATTCCAATTTTTTTGTATCTATCTTGTAAAGATAGTAATATATCATATGTTGAACACTATGTTGGAAAGATTTTAATTCAGATTTTTTCAACTTTCACTCAGTTTGTTTTCTAAACTTTGATTAAGAACCTTGTTGTTTGTACACCCATAAATTATACGCAGCACAGGTTACCCTTAAATAATGAACTGACCGTCTAATCAGACATGGATCTTCCCAAGTTCTGTTGCTTGAATGGATGTTTTCCTACGTAGGCTAGTAAAACATGCCCTTCAAAGCATCAGAACATGTGATCACATTCCAATTTTTTTGTATCTATCTTGTAAAGATAGTAATATATCATATGTTGAACACTATGTTGGAAAGATTTTAATTCAGATTTTCTAACTTTTATTCAGTTTGTTTTTTAAACTTTGATTAAGAACTTTGATATTTGTACACCCATAAATTATACGCAGCACAGGTTACCCTTAAATAATGAACTGACCGACTAATCAGACATGGATCTTTCCTAGTTCTGTTGCTTGAATGGATGTTTTCCTACGTAGGCTAGTAAAACATGCCCTTCAAAGCATCAGAACATGTGATCACATTCCAATTTTTTTGTATCTATCTTGTAAAGATAGTAATATATCATATGTTGAACACTATGTTGGAAAGATTTTAATTCAGATTTTTTCAACTTTCACTCAGTTTGTTTTCTAAACTTTGATTAAGAACCTTGAGTTTTGTACACCCATAAATTATACGCAGCACAGGTTACCCTTAAATAATGAACTGACCGACTAATCAGACATGGATCTTCCCAAGTTCTGTTGCTTGAATGGATGTTTTCCTACGTAGGCTAGTAAAACATGCCCTTCAAAGCATCAGAACATGTGATCACATTCCAATTTTTTTGTATCTATCTTGTAAAGATAGTAATATATCATATGTTGAACACTATGTTGGAAAGATTTTAATTCAGATTTTTTCAACTTTCACTCAGTTTGTTTTCTAAACTTTGATTAAGAACCTTGAGTTTTGTACACCCATAAATTATACGCAGCACAGGTTACCCTTAAATAATGAACTGACCGACTAATCAGACATGGATCTTCCCAAGTTCTGTTGCTTGAATGGATGTTTTCCTACGTAGGCTAGTAAAACATGCCCTTCAAAGCATCAGAACATGTGATCACATTCCAATTTTTTTGTATCTATCTTGTAAAGATAGTAATAAACTTTGATTTTTGTACACCCATAAATTATACGCAGCACAGGTTACCCTTAAATAATGAACTGACCGACTAATCAGACATGGATCTTTCCAAGTTCTGTTGCTTGAACGGATGTTTTCCTACGTAGGCTAGTAAAACATGCCCTTCAAAGCATCAGAACATGTGACCACATTCCAATTTTTTTGTATTTATCTTGTAAAGATAGTAATATATCATATGTTGAACACTATGTTGGAAAGATTTTAATTCAGATTTTTTCAACTTTCACTCAGTTTGTTTTCTAAACTTTGATTAAGAACCTTGTTGTTTGTACACCCATAAAATATACGCAGCACAGGTTACCCTTAAATAATGAACTGACCGTCTAATCAGACATGGATCTTCCCAAGTTCTGTTGCTTGAATGGATGTTTTCCTACGTAGGCTAGTAAAACATGCCCTTCAAAGCATCAGAACATGTGATCACATTCCAATTTTGTATCTATCTTGTAAAGATAGTAATATATCATATGTTGAACACTATGTTGGAAAGATTTTAATTCAGATTTTCTAACTTTTATTCAGTTTGTTTTTTAAACTTTGATTAAGAACTTTGATATTTGTACACCCATAAATTATACGCAGCACAGGTTACCCTTAAATAATGAACTGACCGACTAATCAGACATGGATCTTTCCTAGTTCTGTTGCTTGAATGGATGTTTTCCTACGTAGGCTAGTAAAACATGCCCTTCAAAGCATCAGAACATGTGATCACATTCCAATTTTTTTGTATCTATCTTGTAAAGATAGTAATAAACTTTGATTTTTGTACACCCATAAATTATACGCAGCACAGGTTACCCTTAAATAATGAACTGACCGACTAATCAGACATGGATCTTTCCTAGTTCTGTTGCTTGAATGGATGTTTTCCTACGTAGGCTAGTAAAACATGCCCTTCAAAGCATCAGAACATGTGATCACATTCCAATTTTTTTGTATCTATTTTGTAAAGATAGTAATATATCATATGTTGAACACTATGTTGGAAAGATTTTAATTCAGATTTTCTAACTTTTATTCAGTTTGTTTTTTAAACTTTGATTAAGAACTTTGATTTTTGTACACCCATAAATTATACGCAGCACAGGTTACCCTTAAATAATGAACTGACCGACTAATCAGACATGGATCTTTCCTAGTTCTGTTGCTTGAATGGATGTTTTCCTACGTAGGCTAGTAAAACATGCGCTTCAAAACATCAGAACATGTGATCACATTCCAATTTTTTTGTATCTGTTTTGTAAAGATAGTAATAAACTTTGATTTTTGTACACCCATAAATTATACGCAGCACAGGTTACCCTTAAATAATGAACTGACCGACTAATCAGACATGGATCTTTCCTAGTTCTGTTGCTTGAATGGATGTTTTCCTACGTAGGCTAGTAAAACATGCCCTTCAAAGCATCAGAACATGTGATCACATTCCAATTTTTTTGTATCTATCTTGTAAAGATAGTAATATATCATATGTTGAACACTATGTTGGAAAGATTTTAATTCAGATTTTTTCAACTTTCACTCAGTTTGTTTTCTAAACTTTGATTAAGAACCTTGAGTTTTGTACACCCATAAATTATACGCAGCACAGGTTACCCTTAAATAATGAACTGACCGACTAATCAGACATGGATCTTCCCAAGTTCTGTTGCTTGAATGGATGTTTTCCTACGTAGGCTAGTAAAACATGCCCTTCAAAGCATCAGAACATGTGATCACATTCCAATTTTTTTGTATCTATCTTGTAAAGATAGTAATAAACTTTGATTTTTGTACACCCATAAATTATACGCAGCACAGGTTACCCTTAAATAATGAACTGACCGACTAATCAGACATGGATCTTTCCAAGTTCTGTTGCTTGAACGGATGTTTTCCTACGTAGGCTAGTAAAACATGCCCTTCAAAGCATCAGAACATGTGACCACATTCCAATTTTTTTGTATCTATCTTGTAAAGATAGTAATAAACTTTGATTTTTGTACACCCATAAATTATACGCAGCACAGGTTACCCTTAAATAATGAACTGACCGACTAATCAGACATGGATCTTTCCTAGTTCTGTTGCTTGAATGGATGTTTTCCTACGTAGGCTAGTAAAACATGCCCTTCAAAGCATCAGAACATGTGATCACATTCCAATTTTTTTGTATCTATTTTGTAAAGATAGTAATATATCATATGTTGAACACTATGTTGGAAAGATTTTAATTCAGATTTTCTAACTTTTATTCAGTTTGTTTTTTAAACTTTGATTAAGAACTTTGATTTTTGTACACCCATAAATTATACGCAGCACAGGTTACCCTTAAATAATGAACTGACCGACTAATCAGACATGGATCTTTCCTAGTTCTGTTGCTTGAATGGATGTTTTCCTACGTAGGCTAGTAAAACATGCGCTTCAAAACATCAGAACATGTGATCACATTCCAATTTTTTTGTATCTGTTTTGTAAAGATAGTAATAAACTTTGATTTTTGTACACCCATAAATTATACGCAGCACAGGTTACCCTTAAATAATGAACTGACCGACTAATCAGACATGGATCTTTCCTAGTTCTGTTGCTTGAATGGATGTTTTCCTACGTAGGCTAGTAAAACATGCCCTTCAAAGCATCAGAACATGTGATCACATTCCAATTTTTTTGTATCTATCTTGTAAAGATAGTAATATATCATATGTTGAACACTATGTTGGAAAGATTTTAATTCAGATTTTTTCAACTTTCACTCAGTTTGTTTTCTAAACTTTGATTAAGAACCTTGAGTTTTGTACACCCATAAATTATACGCAGCACAGGTTACCCTTAAATAATGAACTGACCGACTAATCAGACATGGATCTTCCCAAGTTCTGTTGCTTGAATGGATGTTTTCCTACGTAGGCTAGTAAAACATGCCCTTCAAAGCATCAGAACATGTGATCACATTCCAATTTTTTTGTATCTATCTTGTAAAGATAGTAATAAACTTTGATTTTTGTACACCCATAAATTATACGCAGCACAGGTTACCCTTAAATAATGAACTGACCGACTAATCAGACATGGATCTTTCCAAGTTCTGTTGCTTGAACGGATGTTTTCCTACGTAGGCTAGTAAAACATGCCCTTCAAAGCATCAGAACATGTGACCACATTCCAATTTTTTTGTATCTATCTTGTAAAGATAGTAATATATCATATGTTGAACACTATGTTGGAAAGATTTTAATTCAGATTTTTTCAACTTTCACTCAGTTTGTTTTCTAAACTTTGATTAAGAACCTTGTTGTTTGTACACCCATAAAATATACGCAGCACAGGTTACCCTTAAATAATGAACTGACCGTCTAATCAGACATGGATCTTCCCAAGTTCTGTTGCTTGAATGGATGTTTTCCTACGTAGGCTAGTAAAACATGCCCTTCAAAGCATCAGAACATGTGATCACATTCCAATTTTTTTGTATCTATCTTGTAAAGATAGTAATATATCATATGTTGAACACTATGTTGGAAAGATTTTAATTCAGATTTTCTAACTTTTATTCAGTTTGTTTTTTAAACTTTGATTAAGAACTTTGATATTTGTACACCCATAAATTATACGCAGCACAGGTTACCCTTAAATAATGAACTGACCGACTAATCAGACATGGATCTTTCCTAGTTCTGTTGCTTGAATGGATGTTTTCCTACGTAGGCTAGTAAAACATGCCCTTCAAAGCATCAGAACATGTTATCACATTCCAATTTTTTTGTATCTGTTTTGTAAAGATAGTAATAAACTTTGATTTTTGTACACCCATAAATTATACGCAGCACAGGTTACCCTTAAATAATGAACTGACCGACTAATCAGACATGGATCTTTCCTAGTTCTGTTGCTTGAATGGATGTTTTCCTACGTAGGCTAGTAAAACATGCCCTTCAAAGCATCAGAACATGTGATCACATTCCAATTTTTTTGTATCTATCTTGTAAAGATAGTAATATATCATATGTTGAACACTATGTTGGAAAGATTTTAATTCAGATTTTTTCAACTTTCACTCAGTTTGTTTTCTAAACTTTCATTAAGAACCTTGAGTTTTGTACACCCATAAATTATACGCAGCACAGGTTACCCTTAAATAATGAACTGACCGACTAATCAGACATGGATCTTCCCAAGTTCTGTTGCTTGAATGGATGTTTTCCTACGTAGGCTAGTAAAACATGCCCTTCAAAGCATCAGAACATGTGATCACATTCCAATTTTTTTGTATCTATCTTGTAAAGATAGTAATAAACTTTGATTTTTGTACACCCATAAATTATACGCAGCACAGGTTACCCTTAAATAATGAACTGACCGACTAATCAGACATGGATCTTTCCAAGTTCTGTTGCTTGAACGGATGTTTTCCTACGTAGGCTAGTAAAACATGCCCTTCAAAGCATCAGAACATGTGACCACATTCCAATTTTTTTGTATCTATCTTGTAAAGATAGTAATATATCATATGTTGAACACTATGTTGGAAAGATTTTAATTCAGATTTTTTCAAATTTCACTCAGTTTGTTTTCTAAACTTTGATTAAGAACCTTGTTGTTTGTACACCCATAAAATATACGCAGCACAGGTTACCCTTAAATAATGAACTGACCGTCTAATCAGACATGGATCTTCCCAAGTTCTGTTGCTTGAATGGATGTTTTCCTACGTAGGCTAGTAAAACATGCCCTTCAAAGCATCAGAACATGTGATCACATTCCAATTTTTTTGTATCTATCTTGTAAAGATAGTAATATATCATATGTTGAACACTATGTTGGAAAGATTTTAATTCAGATTTTCTAACTTTTATTCAGTTTGTTTTTTAAACTTTGATTAAGAACTTTGATATTTGTACACCCATAAATTATACGCAGCACAGGTTACCCTTAAATAATGAACTGACCGACTAATCAGACATGGATCTTTCCTAGTTCTGTTGCTTGAATGGATGTTTTCCTACGTAGGCTAGTAAAACATGCCCTTCAAAGCATCAGAACATGTTATCACATTCCAATTTTTTTGTATCTATCTTGTAAAGATAGTAATGAACTTTGATTTTTGTACACCCATAAATTATACGCAGCACAGGTTACCCTTAAATAATGAACTGACCGTCTAATCAGACATGGATCTTCCCAAGTTCTGTTGCTTGAATGGATGTTTTCCTACGTAGGCTAGTAAAACATGCCCTTCAAAGCATCAGAACATGTGATCACATTCCAATTTTTTTGTATCTATCTTGTAAAGATAGTAATATATCATATGTTGAACACTATGTTGGAAAGATTTTAATTCAGATTTTCTAACTTTTATTCAGTTTGTTTTTTAAACTTTGATTAAGAACTTTGATATTTGTACACCCATAAATTATACGCAGCACAGGTTACCCTTAAATAATGAACTGACCGACTAATCAGACATGGATCTTTCCTAGTTCTGTTGCTTGAATGGATGTTTTCCTACGTAGGCTAGTAAAACATGCCCTTCAAAGCATCAGAACATGTGATCACATTCCAATTTTTTTGTATCTATCTTGTAAAGATAGTAATATATCATATGTTGAACACTATGTTGGAAAGATTTTAATTCAGATTTTTTCAACTTTCACTCAGTTTGTTTTCTAAACTTTGATTAAGAACCTTGAGTTTTGTACACCCATAAATTATACGCAGCACAGGTTACCCTTAAATAATGAACTGACCGACTAATCAGACATGGATCTTCCCAAGTTCTGTTGCTTGAATGGATGTTTTCCTACGTAGGCTAGTAAAACATGCCCTTCAAAGCATCAGAACATGTGATCACATTCCAATTTTTTTGTATCTATCTTGTAAAGATAGTAATAAACTTTGATTTTTGTACACCCATAAATTATACGCAGCACAGGTTACCCTTAAATAATGAACTGACCGACTAATCAGACATGGATCTTTCCAAGTTCTGTTGCTTGAACGGATGTTTTCCTACGTAGGCTAGTAAAACATGCCCTTCAAAGCATCAGAACATGTGACCACATTCCAATTTTTTTGTATCTATCTTGTAAAGATAGTAATATATCATATGTTGAACACTATGTTGGAAAGATTTTAATTCAGATTTTTTCAAATTTCACTCAGTTTGTTTTCTAAACTTTGATTAAGAACCTTGTTGTTTGTACACCCATAAAATATACGCAGCACAGGTTACCCTTAAATAATGAACTGACCGTCTAATCAGACATGGATCTTCCCAAGTTCTGTTGCTTGAATGGATGTTTTCCTACGTAGGCTAGTAAAACATGCCCTTCAAAGCATCAGAACATGTGATCACATTCCAATTTTTTTGTATCTATCTTGTAAAGATAGTAATATATCATATGTTGAACACTATGTTGGAAAGATTTTAATTCAGATTTTCTAACTTTTATTCAGTTTGTTTTTTAAACTTTGATTAAGAACTTTGATATTTGTACACCCATAAATTATACGCAGCACAGGTTACCCTTAAATAATGAACTGACCGACTAATCAGACATGGATCTTTCCTAGTTCTGTTGCTTGAATGGATGTTTTCCTACGTAGGCTAGTAAAACATGCCCTTCAAAGCATCAGAACATGTTATCACATTCCAATTTTTTTGTATCTATCTTGTAAAGATAGTAATGAACTTTGATTTTTGTACACCCATAAATTATACGCAGCACAGGTTACCCTTAAATAATGAACTGACCGTCTAATCAGACATGGATCTTCCCAAGTTCTGTTGCTTGAATGGATGTTTTCCTACGTAGGCTAGTAAAACATGCCCTTCAAAGCATCAGAACATGTGATCACATTCCAATTTTTTTGTATCTATCTTGTAAAGATAGTAATATATCATATGTTGAACACTATGTTGGAAAGATTTTAATTCAGATTTTCTAACTTTTATTCAGTTTGTTTTTTAAACTTTGATTAAGAACTTTGATATTTGTACACCCATAAATTATACGCAGCACAGGTTACCCTTAAATAATGAACTGACCGACTAATCAGACATGGATCTTTCCTAGTTCTGTTGCTTGAATGGATGTTTTCCTACGTAGGCTAGTAAAACATGCCCTTCAAAGCATCAGAACATGTTATCACATTCCAATTTTTTTGTATCTGTTTTGTAAAGATAGTAATAAACTTTGATTTTTGTACACCCATAAATTATACGCAGCACAGGTTACCCTTAAATAATGAACTGACCGACTAATCAGACATGGATCTTTCCAAGTTCTGTTGCTTGAACGGATGTTTTCCTACGTAGGCTAGTAAAACATGCCCTTCAAAGCATCAGAACATGTGACCACATTCCAATTTTTTTGTATCTATCTTGTAAAGATAGTAATATATCATATGTTGAACACTATGTTGGAAAGATTTTAATTCAGATTTTTTCAACTTTCACTCAGTTTGTTTTCTAAACTTTGATTAAGAACCTTGTTGTTTGTACACCCATAAAATATACGCAGCACAGGTTACCCTTAAATAATGAACTGACCGTCTAATCAGACATGGATCTTCCCAAGTTCTGTTGCTTGAATGGATGTTTTCCTACGTAGGCTAGTAAAACATGCCCTTCAAAGCATCAGAACATGTGATCACATTCCAATTTTTTTGTATCTATCTTGTAAAGATAGTAATAAACTTTGATTTTTGTACACCCATAAATTATACGCAGCACAGGTTACCCTTAAATAATGAACTGACCGACTAATCAGACATGGATCTTTCCAAGTTCTGTTGCTTGAACGGATGTTTTCCTACGTAGGCTAGTAAAACATGCCCTTCAAAGCATCAGAACATGTGACCACATTCAAATTTTTTTGTATCTATCTTGTAAAGATAGTAATATATCATATGTTGAACACTATGTTGGAAAGATTTTAATTCAGATTTTTTCAAATTTCACTCAGTTTGTTTTCTAAACTTTGATTAAGAACCTTGTTGTTTGTACACCCATAAAATATACGCAGCACAGGTTACCCTTAAATAATGAACTGACCGTCTAATCAGACATGGATCTTCCCAAGTTCTGTTGCTTGAATGGATGTTTTCCTACGTAGGCTAGTAAAACATGCCCTTCAAAGCATCAGAACATGTGATCACATTCCAATTTTTTTGTATCTATCTTGTAAAGATAGTAATATATCATATGTTGAACACTATGTTGGAAAGATTTTAATTCAGATTTTCTAACTTTTATTCAGTTTGTTTTTTAAACTTTGATTAAGAACTTTGATATTTGTACACCCATAAATTATACGCAGCACAGGTTACCCTTAAATAATGAACTGACCGACTAATCAGACATGGATCTTTCCTAGTTCTGTTGCTTGAATGGATGTTTTCCTACGTAGGCTAGTAAAACATGCCCTTCAAAGCATCAGAACATGTTATCACATTCCAATTTTTTTTGTATCTATCTTGTAAAGATAGTAATGAACTTTGATTTTTGTACACCCATAAATTATACGCAGCACAGGTTACCCTTAAATAATGAACTGACCGTCTAATCAGACATGGATCTTCCCAAGTTCTGTTGCTTGAATGGATGTTTTCCTACGTAGGCTAGTAAAACATGCCCTTCAAAGCATCAGAACATGTGATCACATTCCAATTTTTTTGTATCTATCTTGTAAAGATAGTAATATATCATATGTTGAACACTATGTTGGAAAGATTTTAATTCAGATTTTCTAACTTTTATTCAGTTTGTTTTTTAAACTTTGATTAAGAACTTTGATATTTGTACACCCATAAATTATACGCAGCACAGGTTACCCTTAAATAATGAACTGACCGACTAATCAGACATGGATCTTTCCTAGTTCTGTTGCTTGAATGGATGTTTTCCTACGTAGGCTAGTAAAACATGCCCTTCAAAGCATCAGAACATGTTATCACATTCCAATTTTTTTGTATCTGTTTTGTAAAGATAGTAATAAACTTTGATTTTTGTACACCCATAAATTATACGCAGCACAGGTTACCCTTAAATAATGAACTGACCGACTAATCAGACATGGATCTTTCCAAGTTCTGTTGCTTGAACGGATGTTTTCCTACGTAGGCTAGTAAAACATGCCCTTCAAAGCATCAGAACATGTGACCACATTCCAATTTTTTTGTATCTATCTTGTAAAGATAGTAATATATCATATGTTGAACACTATGTTGGAAAGATTTTAATTCAGATTTTTTCAACTTTCACTCAGTTTGTTTTCTAAACTTTGATTAAGAACCTTGATATTTGTACACCCATAAATTATACGCAGCACAGGTTACCCTTAAATAATGAACTGACCGTCTAATCAGACATGGATCTTCCCAAGTTCTGTTGCTTGAATGGATGTTTTCCTACGTAGGCTAGTAAAACATGCCCTTCAAAGCATCAGAACATGTGATCACATTCCAATTTTTTTGTATCTATCTTGTAAAGATAGTAATATATCATATGTTGAACACTATGTTGGAAAGATTTTAATTCAGATTTTCTAACTTTTATTCAGTTTGTTTTTTAAACTTTGATTAAGAACTTTGATATTTGTACACCCATAAATTATACGCAGCACAGGTTACCCTTAAATAATGAACTGACCGACTAATCAGACATGGATCTTTCCTAGTTCTGTTGCTTGAATGGATGTTTTCCTACGTAGGCTAGTAAAACATGCCCTTCAAAGCATCAGAACATGTTATCACATTCCAATTTTTTTGTATCTATCTTGTAAAGATAGTAATGAACTTTGATTTTTGTACACCCATAAATTATACGCAGCACAGGTTACCCTTAAATAATGAACTGACCGTCTAATCAGACATGGATCTTCCCAAGTTCTGTTGCTTGAATGGATGTTTTCCTACGTAGGCTAGTAAAACATGCCCTTCAAAGCATCAGAACATGTGATCACATTCCAATTTTTTTGTATCTATCTTGTAAAGATAGTAATATATCATATGTTGAACACTATGTTGGAAAGATTTTAATTCAGATTTTCTAACTTTTATTCAGTTTGTTTTTTAAACTTTGATTAAGAACTTTGATATTTGTACACCCATAAATTATACGCAGCACAGGTTACCCTTAAATAATGAACTGACCGACTAATCAGACATGGATCTTTCCTAGTTCTGTTGCTTGAATGGATGTTTTCCTACGTAGGCTAGTAAAACATGCCCTTCAAAGCATCAGAACATGTTATCACATTCCAATTTTTTTGTATCTGTTTTGTAAAGATAGTAATAAACTTTGATTTTTGTACACCCATAAATTATACGCAGCACAGGTTACCCTTAAATAATGAACTGACCGACTAATCAGACATGGATCTTTCCTAGTTCTGTTGCTTGAATGGATGTTTTCCTACGTAGGCTAGTAAAACATGCCCTTCAAAGCATCAGAACATGTTATCACATTCCAATTTTTTTGTATCTATCTTGTAAAGATAGTAATGAACTTTGATTTTTGTACACCCATAAATTATACGCAGCACAGGTTACCCTTAAATAATGAACTGACCGTCTAATCAGACATGGATCTTCCCAAGTTCTGTTGCTTGAATGGATGTTTTCCTACGTAGGCTAGTAAAACATGCCCTTCAAAGCATCAGAACATGTGATCACATTCCAATTTTTTTGTATCTATCTTGTAAAGATAGTAATATATCATATGTTGAACACTATGTTGGAAAGATTTTAATTCAGATTTTCTAACTTTTATTCAGTTTGTTTTTTAAACTTTGATTAAGAACTTTGATATTTGTACACCCATAAATTATACGCAGCACAGGTTACCCTTAAATAATGAACTGACCGACTAATCAGACATGGATCTTTCCTAGTTCTGTTGCTTGAATGGATGTTTTCCTACGTAGGCTAGTAAAACATGCCCTTCAAAGCATCAGAACATGTTATCACATTCCAATTTTTTTGTATCTGTTTTGTAAAGATAGTAATAAACTTTGATTTTTGTACACCCATAAATTATACGCAGCACAGGTTACCCTTAAATAATGAACTGACCGACTAATCAGACATGGATCTTTCCAAGTTCTGTTGCTTGAACGGATGTTTTCCTACGTAGGCTAGTAAAACATGCCCTTCAAAGCATCAGAACATGTGACCACATTCCAATTTTTTTGTATCTATCTTGTAAAGATAGTAATATATCATATGTTGAACACTATGTTGGAAAGATTTTAATTCAGATTTTTTCAACTTTCACTCAGTTTGTTTTCTAAACTTTGATTAAGAACCTTGTTGTTTGTACACCCATAAAATATACGCAGCACAGGTTACCCTTAAATAATGAACTGACCGTCTAATCAGACATGGATCTTCCCAAGTTCTGTTGCTTGAATGGATGTTTTCCTACGTAGGCTAGTAAAACATGCCCTTCAAAGCATCAGAACATGTGATCACATTCCAATTTTTTTGTATCTATCTTGTAAAGATAGTAATAAACTTTGATTTTTGTACACCCATAAATTATACGCAGCACAGGTTACCCTTAAATAATGAACTGACCGACTAATCAGACATGGATCTTTCCAAGTTCTGTTGCTTGAACGGATGTTTTCCTACGTAGGCTAGTAAAACATGCCCTTCAAAGCATCAGAACATGTGACCACATTCAAATTTTTTTGTATCTATCTTGTAAAGATAGTAATATATCATATGTTGAACACTATGTTGGAAAGATTTTAATTCAGATTTTTTCAAATTTCACTCAGTTTGTTTTCTAAACTTTGATTAAGAACCTTGTTGTTTGTACACCCATAAAATATACGCAGCACAGGTTACCCTTAAATAATGAACTGACCGTCTAATCAGACATGGATCTTCCCAAGTTCTGTTGCTTGAATGGATGTTTTCCTACGTAGGCTAGTAAAACATGCCCTTCAAAGCATCAGAACATGTGATCACATTCCAATTTTTTTGTATCTATCTTGTAAAGATAGTAATATATCATATGTTGAACACTATGTTGGAAAGATTTTAATTCAGATTTTCTAACTTTTATTCAGTTTGTTTTTTAAACTTTGATTAAGAACTTTGATATTTGTACACCCATAAATTATACGCAGCACAGGTTACCCTTAAATAATGAACTGACCGACTAATCAGACATGGATCTTTCCTAGTTCTGTTGCTTGAATGGATGTTTTCCTACGTAGGCTAGTAAAACATGCCCTTCAAAGCATCAGAACATGTTATCACATTCCAATTTTTTTTGTATCTATCTTGTAAAGATAGTAATGAACTTTGATTTTTGTACACCCATAAATTATACGCAGCACAGGTTACCCTTAAATAATGAACTGACCGTCTAATCAGACATGGATCTTCCCAAGTTCTGTTGCTTGAATGGATGTTTTCCTACGTAGGCTAGTAAAACATGCCCTTCAAAGCATCAGAACATGTGATCACATTCCAATTTTTTTGTATCTATCTTGTAAAGATAGTAATATATCATATGTTGAACACTATGTTGGAAAGATTTTAATTCAGATTTTCTAACTTTTATTCAGTTTGTTTTTTAAACTTTGATTAAGAACTTTGATATTTGTACACCCATAAATTATACGCAGCACAGGTTACCCTTAAATAATGAACTGACCGACTAATCAGACATGGATCTTTCCTAGTTCTGTTGCTTGAATGGATGTTTTCCTACGTAGGCTAGTAAAACATGCCCTTCAAAGCATCAGAACATGTTATCACATTCCAATTTTTTTGTATCTGTTTTGTAAAGATAGTAATAAACTTTGATTTTTGTACACCCATAAATTATACGCAGCACAGGTTACCCTTAAATAATGAACTGACCGACTAATCAGACATGGATCTTTCCAAGTTCTGTTGCTTGAACGGATGTTTTCCTACGTAGGCTAGTAAAACATGCCCTTCAAAGCATCAGAACATGTGACCACATTCCAATTTTTTTGTATCTATCTTGTAAAGATAGTAATATATCATATGTTGAACACTATGTTGGAAAGATTTTAATTCAGATTTTTTCAACTTTCACTCAGTTTGTTTTCTAAACTTTGATTAAGAACCTTGTTGTTTGTACACCCATAAAATATACGCAGCACAGGTTACCCTTAAATAATGAACTGACCGTCTAATCAGACATGGATCTTCCCAAGTTCTGTTGCTTGAATGGATGTTTTCCTACGTAGGCTAGTGAAACATGCCCTTCAAAGCATCAGAACATGTGATCACATTCCAATTTTTTTGTATCTATCTTGTAAAGATAGTAATATATCATATGTTGAACACTATGTTGGAAAGATTTTAATTCAGATTTTCTAACTTTTATTCAGTTTGTTTTTTAAACTTTGATTAAGAACTTTGATATTTGTACACCCATAAATTATACGCAGCACAGGTTACCCTTAAATAATGAACTGACCGACTAATCAGACATGGATCTTTCCTAGTTCTGTTGCTTGAATGGATGTTTTCCTACGTAGGCTAGTAAAACATGCCCTTCAAAGCATCAGAACATGTTATCACATTCCAATTTTTTTGTATCTATCTTGTAAAGATAGTAATGAACTTTGATTTTTGTACACCCATAAATTATACGCAGCACAGGTTACCCTTAAATAATGAACTGACCGACTAATCAGACATGGATCTTTCCAAGTTCTGTTGCTTGAACGGATGTTTTCCTACGTAGGCTAGTAAAACATGCCCTTCAAAGCATCAGAACATGTGACCACATTCCAATTTTTTTGTATCTATCTTGTAAAGATAGTAATATATCATATGTTGAACACTATGTTGGAAAGATTTTAATTCAGATTTTTTCAACTTTCACTCAGTTTGTTTTCTAAACTTTGATTAAGAACCTTGTTGTTTGTACACCCATAAAATATACGCAGCACAGGTTACCCTTAAATAATGAACTGACCGTCTAATCAGACATGGATCTTCCCAAGTTCTGTTGCTTGAATGGATGTTTTCCTACGTAGGCTAGTAAAACATGCCCTTCAAAGCATCAGAACATGTGATCACATTCCAATTTTTTTGTATCTATCTTGTAAAGATAGTAATAAACTTTGATTTTTGTACACCCATAAATTATACGCAGCACAGGTTACCCTTAAATAATGAACTGACCGACTAATCAGACATGGATCTTCCCAAGTTCTGTTGCTTGAATGGATGTTTTCCTACGTAGGCTAGTAAAACATGCCCTTCAAAGCATCAGAACATGTGATCACATTCCAATTTTTTTGTATCTATTTTGTAAAGATAGTAAAATATCATATGTCGAACACTATGTTGGAAAGATTTTAATTCAGATTTTCTAACTTTTATTCAGTTTGTTTTTTAAACTTTGATTAAGAACTTTGATTTTTGTACACCCATAAATTATACGCAGCACAGGTTACCCTTAAATAATGAACTGACCGACTAATCAGACATGGATCTTTCCTAGTTCTGTTGCTTGAATGGATGTTTTCCTACGTAGGCTAGTAAAACATGCCCTTCAAAACATCAGAACATGTGATCACATTCCAATTTTTTTGTATCTATTTTGTAAAGATAGTAATAAACTTTGATTTTTGTACACCCATAAATTATACGCAGCACAGGTTACCCTTAAATAATGAACTGACCGACTAATCAGACATGGATCTTTCCTAGTTCTGTTGCTTGAATGGATGTTTTCCTACGTAGGCTAGTAAAACATGCCCTTCAAAGCATCAGAACATGTGACCACATTCCAATTTTTTTGTATCTGTTTTGTGAAGATAGTAAAATATCATATGTTGAACACTATGTTGGAAAGATTTTAATTCAGATTTTCTAACTTTTATTCAGTTTGTTTTTTAAACTTTGATTAAGAACTTTGATTTTTGTACACCCATAAATTATACGCAGCACAGGTTACCCTTAAATAATGAACTGACCGACTAATCAGACATGGATCTTTTCTAGTTCTGTTGCTTGAATGGATGTTTTCCTACGTAGGCTAGTAAAACATGCCCTTCAAAACATCAGAACATGTGATCACATTCCAATTTTTTTGTATCTATTTTGTAAAGATAGTAATAAACTTTGATTTTTGTACACCCATAAATTATACGCAGCACAGGTTACCCTTAAATAATGAACTGACCGACTAATCAGACATGGATCTTTCCTAGTTCTGTTGCTTGAATGGATGTTTTCCTACGTAGGCTAGTAAAACATGCCCTTCAAAGCATCAGAACATGTGATCACATTCCAATTTTTTTGTATCTATCTTGTAAAGATAGTAATATATCATATGTTGAACACTATGTTGGAAAGATTTTAATTCAGATTTTCGAACTTTTATTCAGTTTGTTTTTCAAACTCTGATTAAGAACTTTGATTTTTGTACACCCATAAATTATACGCAGCACAGGTTACCCTTAATTAATGAACTGACCGACTAATCAGACATGGATCTTTCCAAGTTCTGTTGCTTGAACGGATGTTTTCCTACGAAGGCTAGTAAAACATGCCCTTCAAAGCATCAGAACATGTGATCACATTCCAATATTTTTGTATCTATCTTGTAAAGATAGTAATATATCATATGTTGAACACTATGTTGGAAAGATTTTAATTCAGATTTTTTCAACTTTCACTCAGTTTGTTTTCTTAACTTTGATTAAGAACCTTGAGTTTTGTACACCCATAAATTATACGCAGCACAGGTTACCCTTAAATAATGAACTGACC
This sequence comes from Auanema rhodensis, assembly GCA_964057225.1. Lineage (NCBI taxonomy): Eukaryota > Metazoa > Nematoda > Chromadorea > Rhabditida > Rhabditidae > Auanema > Auanema rhodense. The sequence continues at coordinate 3,658,053 of OZ059895.1, forward strand.
GACTAATCAGACATGGATCTTTCCTAGTTCTGTTGCTTGAATGGATGTTTTCCTACGTAGGCTAGTAAAACATGCCCTTCAAAGCATCAGAACATGTGATCACATTCCAATATTTTTGTATCTATCTTGTAAAGATAGTAATATATCATATGTTGAACACTATGTTGGAAAGATTTTAATTCAGATTTTTTCAACTTTCACTCAGTTTGTTTTCTAAACTTTGATTAATAACCTTGATTTTTGTACACCCATAAATTATACGCAGCACAGGTTACCCTTAAATAATGATTTGACCGACTAATCAGACATGGATCTTTCCAAGTTCTGTTGCTTGAATGGATGTTTTCCTACGTAGGCTAGTAAAACATGCCCTTCAAAGCATCAGAACATGTGATCACATTCCAATTTTTTTGTATCTATCTTGTAAAGATAGTAATATATCATATGTTGAACACTATGTTGGAAAGATTTTAATTCAGATTTTTTCAACTTTCACTCAGTTTGTTTTCTAAACTTTGATTAAGAACCTTGTTGTTTGTACACCCATAAAATATACGCAGCACAGGTTACCCTTAAATAATGAACTGACCGTCTAATCAGACATGGATCTTCCCAAGTTCTGTTGCTTGAATGGATGTTTTCCTACGTAGGCTAGTAAAACATGCCCTTCAAAGCATCAGAACATGTGATCACATTCCAATTTTTTTGTATCTATCTTGTAAAGATAGTAATAAACTTTGATTTTTGTACACCCATAAATTATACGCAGCACAGGTTACCCTTAAATAATGAACTGACCGACTAATCAGACATGGATCTTTCCAAGTTCTGTTGCTTGAACGGATGTTTTCCTACGTAGGCTAGTAAAACATGCCCTTCAAAGCATCAGAACATGTGACCACATTTCTATTTTTTTGTATCTATCTTGTAAAGATAGTAATATATCATATGTTGAACACTATGTTGGAAAGATTTTAATTCAGATTTTTTCAACTTTCACTCAGTTTGTTTTCTAAACTTTGATTAAGAACCTTGTTGTTTGTACACCCATAAAATATACGCAGCACAGGTTACCCTTAAATAATGAACTGACCGTCTAATCAGACATGGATCTTCCCAAGTTCTGTTGCTTGAACGGATGTTTTCCTACGTAGGCTAGTAAAACATGCCCTTCAAAGCATCAGAACATGTGATCAGATTCCAATTTTTTTGTATCTATCTTGTAAAGATAGTAATATATCATATGTTGAACACTATGTTGGAAAGATTTTAATTCAGATTTTTTCAACTTTCACTCAGTTTGTTTTCTAAACTTTGATTAAGAACCTTGTTGTTTGTACACCCATAAAATATACGCAGCACAGGTTACCCTTAAATAATGAACTGACCGTCTAATCAAACATGGATCTTACCAAGTTCTGTTGCTTGAATGGATGTTTTCCTACGTAGGCTAGTAAAACATGCCCTTCAAAGCATCAGAACATGTGATCACATTCCAATTTTTTCGTATCTCTCTTGTAAAGATAGTAATATATCATATGTTGAACACTATGTTGGAAAGATTTTAATTCAGATTTTAATTCAGATTTTCTAACTTTTATTCAGTTTGTTTTTTAAACTTTGATTAAGAACTTTGATTTTTGTACACCCATAAATTATACGCAGCACAGGTTACCCTTAAATAATGAACTGACCGACTAATCAGACATGGATCTTTCCTAGTTCTGTTGCTTGAATGAATGTTTTCCTACGTAGGCTAGTAAAACATGCCCTTCAAAGCATCAGAACATGTGATCACATTCCAATTTTTTTGTATCTATCTTGTAAAGATAGTAATATATCATATGTTGAACACTATGTTGGAAAGATTTTAATTCAGATTTTTTCAACTTTCACTCAGTTTGTTTTCTAAACTTTGATTAAGAACCTTGAGTTTTGTACACCCATAAATTATACGCAGCACAGGTTACCCTTAAATAATGAACTGACCGACTAATCAGACATCGATCTTCCCAAGTTCTGTTGCTTGAATGGATGTTTTCCTACGTAGGCTAGTAAAACATGCCCTTCAAAGCATCAGAACATGTGATCACATTCCAATTTTTTTGTATCTATCTTGTAAAGATAGTAATAAACTTTGATTTTTGTACACCCATAAATTATACGCAGCACAGGTTACCCTTAAATAATGAACTGACCGACTAATCAGACATGGATCTTTCCAAGTTCTGTTGCTTGAACGGATGTTTTCCTACGTAGGCTAGTAAAACATGCCCTTCAAAGCATCAGAACATGTGACCACATTCCAATTTTTTTGTATCTATCTTGTAAAGATAGTAATATATCATATGTTGAACACTATGTTGGAAAGATTTTAATTCAGATTTTTTCAACTTTCACTCAGTTTGTTTTCTAAACTTTGATTAAGAACCTTGTTGTTTGTACACCCATAAAATATACGCAGCACAGGTTACCCTTAAATAATGAACTGACCGTCTAATCAGACATGGATCTTCCCAAGTTCTGTTGCTTGAATGGATGTTTTCCTACGTAGGCTAGTAAAACATGCCCTTCAAAGCATCAGAACATGTGATCACATTCCAATTTTTTTGTATCTATCTTGTAAAGATAGTAATAAACTTTGATTTTTGTACACCCATAAATTATACGCAGCACAGGTTACCCTTAAATAATGAACTGACCGACTAATCAGACACGGATCTTTCCTAGTTCTGTTGCTTGAATGGATGTTTTCCTACGTAGGCTAGTAAAACATGCCCTTCAAAGCATCAGAACATGTGATCACATTCCAATTTTTTTGTATCTATTTTGTAAAGATAGTAATATATCATATGTTGAACACTATGTTGGAAAGATTTTAATTCAGATTTTCTAACTTTTATTCAGTTTGTTTTTTAAACTTTGATTAAGAACTTTGATTTTTGTACACCCATAAATTATACGCAGCACAGGTTACCCTTAAATAATGAACTGACCGACTAATCAGACATGGATCTTTCCTAGTTCTGTTGCTTGAATGGATGTTTTCCTACGTAGGCTAGTAAAACATGCCCTTCAAAACATCAGAACATGTGATCACATTCCAATTTTTTTGTATCTGTTTTGTAAAGATAGTAATAAACTTTGATTTTTGTACACCCATAAATTATACGCAGCACAGGTTACCCTTAAATAATGAACTGACCGACTAATCAGACATGGATCTTTCCTAGTTCTGTTGCTTGAATGGATGTTTTCCTACGTAGGCTAGTAAAACATGCCCTTCAAAGCATCAGAACATGTGATCACATTCCAATTTTTCTGTATCTATCTTGTAAAGATAGTAATATATCATATGTTGAACACTATGTTGGAAAGATTTTAATTCAGATTTTCTCAACTTTCACTCAGTTTGTTTTCTTAACTTTGATTAAGAACCTTGAGTTTTGTACACCCATAAATTATACGCAGCACAGGTTACCCTTAAATAATGAACTGACCGACTAATCAGACATGGATCTTTCCTAGTTCTGTTGCTTGAATGGATGTTTTCCTACGTAGGCTAGTAAAACATGCCCTTCAAAGCATCAGAACATGTGATCACATTCCAATATTTTTGTATCTATCTTGTAAAGATAGTAATATATCATATGTTGAACACTATGTTGGAAAGATTTTAATTCAGATTTTTTCAACTTTCACTCAGTTTGTTTTCTAAACTTTGATTAAGAACCTTGAGTTTTGTACACCCATAAATTATACGCAGCACAGGTTACCTTTAAATAATGAACTGACCGACTAATCAGACATGGATCTTTCCTAGTTCTGTTGCTTGAATGGATGTTTTCCTACGTAGGCTAGTAAAACATGCCCTTCAAAGCATCAGAACATGTGATCACATTCCAATTTTTTTGTATCTATCTTGTAAAGATAGTAATATATCATATGTTGAACACTATGTTGGAAAAATTTTAATTCAGATTTTCGAACTTTTATTCAGTTTGTTTTTCAAACTTTGATTAAGAACTTTGATTTTCGTACTCCCATAAATTATACGCAGCACAGGTTACCCTTAATTAATGAACTGACCGACTAATCAGACATGGATCTTTCCAAGTTCTGTTGCTTGAACGGATGTTTTCCTACGTAGGCTAGTAAAACATGCCCTTCAAAGCATCAGAACATGTGACCACATTCCAATTTTTTTGTATCTATCTTGTAAAGATAGTAATAAACTTTGATTTTTGTACACCCATAAATTATACGCAGCACAGGTTACCCTTAAATAATGATTTGACCGACTAATCAGACATGGATCTTTCCAAGTTCTGTTGCTTGAATGGATGTTTTCCTACGTAGGCTAGTAAAACATGCCCTTCAAAGCATCAGAACATGTGATCACATTCCAATTTTTTTGTATCTATCTTGTAAAGATAGTAATATATCATATGTTGAACACTATGTTGGATAGATTTTAATTCAGATTTTTTCAACTTTCACTCAGTTTGTTTTCTAAACTTTGATTAAGAACCTTGTTGTTTGTACACCCATAAAATATACGCAGCACAGGTTACCCTTAAATAATGAACTGACCGTCTAATCAGACATGGATCTTCCCAAGTTCTGTTGCTTGAATGGATGTTTTCCTACGTAGGCTAGTAAAACATGCCCTTCAAAGCATCAGAACATGTGATCACATTCCAATTTTTTTGTATCTATCTTGTAAAGATAGTAATAAACTTTGATTTTTGTACACCCATAAATTATACGCAGCACAGGTTACCCTTAAATAATGAACTGACCGACTAATCAGACATGGATCTTTCCAAGTTCTGTTGCTTGAACGGATGTTTTCCTACGTAGGCTAGTAAAACATGCCCTTCAAAGCATCAGAACATGTGACCACATTCCAATTTTTTTGTATCTATCTTGTAAAGATAGTAATAAACTTTGATTTTTGTACACCCATAAATTATACGCAGCACAGGTTACCCTTAAATAATGATTTGACCGACTAATCAGACATGGATCTTTCCAAGTTCTGTTGCTTGAATGGATGTTTTCCTACGTAGGCTAGTAAAACATGCCCTTCAAAGCATCAGAACATGTGATCACATTCCAATTTTTTTGTATCTATCTTGTAAAGATAGTAATATATCATATGTTGAACACTATGTTGGAAAGATTTTAATTCAGATTTTTTCAACTTTCACTCAGTTTGTTTTCTAAACTTTGATTAAGAACCTTGTTGTTTGTACACCCATAAAATATACGCAGCACAGGTTACCCTTAAATAATGAACTGACCGTCTAATCAGACATGGATCTTCCCAAGTTCTGTTGCTTGAATGGATGTTTTCCTACGTAGGCTAGTAAAACATGCCCTTCAAAGCATCAGAACATGTGATCACATTCCAATTTTTTTGTATCTATCTTGTAAAGATAGTAATAAACTTTGATTTTTGTACACCCATAAATTATACGCAGCACAGGTTACCCTTAAATAATGAACTGACCGACTAATCAGACATGGATCTTTCCAAGTTCTGTTGCTTGAACGGATGTTTTCCTACGTAGGCTAGTAAAACATGCCCTTCAAAGCATCAGAACATGTGACCACATTTCTATTTTTTTGTATCTATCTTGTAAAGATAGTAATATATCATATGTTGAACACTATGTTGGAAAGATTTTAATTCAGATTTTTTCAACTTTCACTCAGTTTGTTTTCTAAACTTTGATTAAGAACCTTGTTGTTTGTACACCCATAAAATATACGCAGCACAGGTTACCCTTAAATAATGAACTGACCGTCTAATCAGACATGGATCTTCCCAAGTTCTGTTGCTTGAACGGATGTTTTCCTACGTAGGCTAGTAAAACATGCCCTTCAAAGCATCAGAACATGTGATCAGATTCCAATTTTTTTGTATCTATCTTGTAAAGATAGTAATATATCATATGTTGAACACTATGTTGGAAAGATTTTAATTCAGATTTTTTCAACTTTCACTCAGTTTGTTTTCTAAACTTTGATTAAGAACCTTGTTGTTTGTACACCCATAAAATATACGCAGCACAGGTTACCCTTAAATAATGAACTGACCGTCTAATCAGACATGGATCTTACCAAGTTCTGTTGCTTGAATGGATGTTTTCCTACGTAGGCTAGTAAAACATGCCCTTCAAAGCATCAGAACATGTGATCACATTCCAATTTTTTTGTATCTCTCTTGTAAAGATAGTAATATATCATATGTTGAACACTATGTTGGAAAGATTTTAATTCAGATTTTAATTCAGATTTTCTAACTTTTATTCAGTTTGTTTTTTAAACTTTGATTAAGAACTTTGATTTTTGTACACCCATAAATTATACGCAGCACAGGTTACCCTTAAATAATGAACTGACCGACTAATCAGACATGGATCTTCCCAAGTTCTGTTGCTTGAATGGATGTTTTCCTACGTAGGCTAGTAAAACATGCCCTTCAAAGCATCAGAACATGTGATCACATTCCAATTTTTTTGTATCTATCTTGTAAAGATAGTAATAAACTTTGATTTTTGTACACCCATAAATTATACGCAGCACAGGTTACCCTTAAATAATGAACTGACCGACTAATCAGACATGGATCTTTCCAAGTTCTGTTGCTTGAACGGATGTTTTCCTACGTAGGCTAGTAAAACATGCCCTTCAAAGCATCAGAACATGTGACCACATTCCAATTTTTTTGTATCTATCTTGTAAAGATAGTAATATATCATATGTTGAACACTATGTTGGAAAGATTTTAATTCAGATTTTTTCAACTTTCACTCAGTTTGTTTTCTAAACTTTGATTAAGAACCTTGTTGTTTGTACACCCATAAAATATACGCAGCACAGGTTACCCTTAAATAATGAACTGACCGTCTAATCAGACATGGATCTTACCAAGTTCTGTTGCTTGAATGGATGTTTTCCTACGTAGGCTAGTAAAACATGCCCTTCAAAGCATCAGAACATGTGATCACATTCCAATTTTTTTGTATCTCTCTTGTAAAGATAGTAATAAATCATATGTTGAACACTATGTTGGAAAGATTTTAATTCACATTTTAATTCAGATTTTCTAACTTTTATTCAGTTTGTTTTTTAAACTTTGATTAAGAACTTTGATTTTTGTACACCCATAAATTATACGCAGCACAGGTTACCCTTAAATAATGAACTGACCGTCTAATCAGACATGGATCTTCCCAAGTTCTGTTGCTTGAACGGATGTTTTCCTACGTAGGCTAGTAAAACATGCCCTTCAAAGCATCAGAACATGTGATCAGATTCCAATTTTTTTGTATCTATCTTGTAAAGATAGTAATATATCATATGTTGAACACTATGTTGGAAAGATTTTAATTCAGATTTTTTCAACTTTCACTCAGTTTGTTTTCTTAACTTTGATTAAGAACCTTGAGTTTTGTACACCCATAAATTATACGCAGCACAGGTTACCCTTAAATAATGAACTGACCGACTAATCAGACATGGATCTTTCCTAGTTCTGTTGCTTGAATGGATGTTTTCCTACGTAGGCTAGTAAAACATGCCCTTCAAAGCATCAGAACATGTGATCACATTCCAATATTTTTGTATCTATCGTGTAAAGATAGTAATATATCATATGTTGAACACTATGTTGGAAAGATTTTAATTCAGATTTTTTCAACTTTCACTCAGTTTGTTTTCTAAACTTTGATTAAGAACCTTGAGTTTTGTACACCCATAAATTATACGCAGCACAGGTTACCCTTAAATAATGAACTGACCGACTAATCAGACATGGATCTTTCCTAGTTCTGTTGCTTGAATGGATGTTTTCCTACGTAGGCTAGTAAAACATGCCCTTCAAAGCATCAGAACATGTGATCACATTCCAATTTTTTTGTATCTATCTTGTAAAGATAGTAATATATCATATGTTGAACACTATGTTGGAAAAATTTTAATTCAGATTTTCGAACTTTTATTCAGTTTGTTTTTCAAACTTTGATTAAGAACTTTGATTTTCGTACTCCCATAAATTATACGCAGCACAGGTTACCCTTAATTAATGAACTGACCGACTAATCAGACATGGATCTTTCCAAGTTCTGTTGCTTGAACGGATGTTTTCCTACGTAGGCTAGTAAAACATGCCCTTCAAAGCATCAGAACATGTGACCACATTCCAATTTTTTTGTATCTATCTTGTAAAGATAGTAATAAACTTTGATTTTTGTACACCCATAAATTATACGCAGCACAGGTTACCCTTAAATAATGATTTGACCGACTAATCAGACATGGATCTTTCCAAGTTCTGTTGCTTGAATGGATGTTTTCCTACGTAGGCTAGTAAAACATGCCCTTCAAAGCATCAGAACATGTGATCACATTCCAATTTTTTTGTATCTATCTTGTAAAGATAGTAATATATCATATGTTGAACACTATGTTGGAAAGATTTTAATTCAGATTTTTTCAACTTTCACTCAGTTTGTTTTCTAAACTTTGATTAAGAACCTTGTTGTTTGTACACCCATAAAATATACGCAGCACAGGTTACCCTTAAATAATGAACTGACCGTCTAATCAGACATGGATCTTCCCAAGTTCTGTTGCTTGAATGGATGTTTTCCTACGTAGGCTAGTAAAACATGCCCTTCAAAGCATCAGAACATGTGATCACATTCCAATTTTTTTGTATCTATCTTGTAAAGATAGTAATAAACTTTGATTTTTGTACACCCATAAATTATACGCAGCACAGGTTACCCTTAAATAATGAACTGACCGACTAATCAGACATGGATCTTTCCAAGTTCTGTTGCTTGAACGGATGTTTTCCTACGTAGGCTAGTAAAACATGCCCTTCAAAGCATCAGAACATGTGACCACATTCCAATTTTTTTGTATCTATCTTGTAAAGATAGTAATAAACTTTGATTTTTGTACACCCATAAATTATACGCAGCACAGGTTACCCTTAAATAATGATTTGACCGACTAATCAGACATGGATCTTTCCAAGTTCTGTTGCTTGAATGGATGTTTTCCTACGTAGGCTAGTAAAACATGCCCTTCAAAGCATCAGAACATGTGATCACATTCCAATTTTTTTGTATCTATCTTGTAAAGATAGTAATATATCATATGTTGAACACTATGTTGGAAAGATTTTAATTCAGATTTTTTCAACTTTCACTCAGTTTGTTTTCTAAACTTTGATTAAGAACCTTGTTGTTTGTACACCCATAAAATATACGCAGCACAGGTTACCCTTAAATAATGAACTGACCGTCTAATCAGACATGGATCTTCCCAAGTTCTGTTGCTTGAATGGATGTTTTCCTACGTAGGCTAGTAAAACATGCCCTTCAAAGCATCAGAACATGTGATCACATTCCAATTTTTTTGTATCTATCTTGTAAAGATAGTAATAAACTTTGATTTTTGTACACCCATAAATTATACGCAGCACAGGTTACCCTTAAATAATGAACTGACCGACTAATCAGACATGGATCTTTCCAAGTTCTGTTGCTTGAACGGATGTTTTCCTACGTAGGCTAGTAAAACATGCCCTTCAAAGCATCAGAACATGTGACCACATTTCTATTTTTTTGTATCTATCTTGTAAAGATAGTAATATATCATATGTTGAACACTATGTTGGAAAGATTTTAATTCAGATTTTTTCAACTTTCACTCAGTTTGTTTTCTAAACTTTGATTAAGAACCTTGTTGTTTGTACACCCATAAAATATACGCAGCACAGGTTACCCTTAAATAATGAACTGACCGTCTAATCAGACATGGATCTTCCCAAGTTCTGTTGCTTGAACGGATGTTTTCCTACGTAGGCTAGTAAAACATGCCCTTCAAAGCATCAGAACATGTGATCAGATTCCAATTTTTTTGTATCTATCTTGTAAAGATAGTAATATATCATATGTTGAACACTATGTTGGAAAGATTTTAATTCAGATTTTTTCAACTTTCACTCAGTTTGTTTTCTAAACTTTGATTAAGAACCTTGTTGTTTGTACACCCATAAAATATACGCAGCACAGGTTACCCTTAAATAATGAACTGACCGTCTAATCAGACATGGATCTTACCAAGTTCTGTTGCTTGAATGGATGTTTTCCTACGTAGGCTAGTAAAACATGCCCTTCAAAGCATCAGAACATGTGATCACATTCCAATTTTTTTGTATCTCTCTTGTAAAGATAGTAATATATCATATGTTGAACACTATGTTGGAAAGATTTTAATTCAGATTTTAATTCAGATTTTCTAACTTTTATTCAGTTTGTTTTTTAAACTTTGATTAAGAACTTTGATTTTTGTACACCCATAAATTATACGCAGCACAGGTTACCCTTAAATAATGAACTGACCGACTAATCAGACATGGATCTTCCCAAGTTCTGTTGCTTGAATGGATGTTTTCCTACGTAGGCTAGTAAAACATGCCCTTCAAAGCATCAGAACATGTGATCACATTCCAATTTTTTTGTATCTATCTTGTAAAGATAGTAATAAACTTTGATTTTTGTACACCCATAAATTATACGCAGCACAGGTTACCCTTAAATAATGAACTGACCGACTAATCAGACATGGATCTTTCCAAGTTCTGTTGCTTGAACGGATGTTTTCCTACGTAGGCTAGTAAAACATGCCCTTCAAAGCATCAGAACATGTGACCACATTCCAATTTTTTTGTATCTATCTTGTAAAGATAGTAATATATCATATGTTGAACACTATGTTGGAAAGATTTTAATTCAGATTTTTTCAACTTTCACTCAGTTTGTTTTCTAAACTTTGATTAAGAACCTTGTTGTTTGTACACCCATAAAATATACGCAGCACAGGTTACCCTTAAATAATGAACTGACCGTCTAATCAGACATGGATCTTCCCAAGTTCTGTTGCTTGAATGGATGTTTTCCTACGTAGGCTAGTAAAACATGCCCTTCAAAGCATCAGAACATGTGATCACATTCCAATTTTTTTGTATCTATCTTGTAAAGATAGTAATAAACTTTGATTTTTGTACACCCATAAATTATACGCAGCACAGGTTACCCTTAAATAATGAACTGACCGACTAATCAGACATGGATCTTTCCAAGTTCTGTTGCTTGAACGGATGTTTTCCTACGTAGGCTAGTAAAACATGCCCTTCAAAGCATCAGAACATGTGACCACATTCCAATTTTTTTGTATCTATCTTGTAAAGATAGTAATATATCATATGTTGAACACTATGTTGGAAAGATTTTAATTCAGATTTTTTCAACTTTCACTCAGTTTGTTTTCTAAACTTTGATTAAGAACCTTGTTGTTTGTACACCCATAAAATATACGCAGCACAGGTTACCCTTAAATAATGAACTGACCGTCTAATCAGACATGGATCTTCCCAAGTTCTGTTGCTTGAATGGATGTTTTCCTACGTAGGCTAGTAAAACATGCCCTTCAAAGCATCAGAACATGTGATCACATTCCAATTTTTTTGTATCTATCTTGTAAAGATAGTAATAAACTTTGATTTTTGTACACCCATAAATTATACGCAGCACAGGTTACCCTTAAATAATGAACTGACCGACTAATCAGACACGGATCTTTCCTAGTTCTGTTGCTTGAATGGATGTTTTCCCACGTAGGCTAGTAAAACATGCCCTTCAAAGCATCAGAACATGTGATCACATTCCAATTTTTTTGTATCTATTTTGTAAAGATAGTAATATATCATATGTTGAACATTATGTTGGAAAGATTTTAATTCAGATTTTCTAACTTTTATTCAGTTTGTTTTTTAAACTTTGATTAAGAACTTTGATTTTTGTACACCCATAAATTATACGCAGCACAGGTTACCCTTAAATAATGAACTGACCGACTAATCAGACATGGATCTTTCCTAGTTCTGTTGCTTGAATGGATGTTTTCCTACGTAGGCTAGTAAAACATGCCCTTCAAAACATCAGAACATGTGATCACATTCCAATTTTTTTGTATCTGTTTTGTAAAGATAGTAATAAACTTTGATTTTTGTACACCCATAAATTATACGCAGCACAGGTTACCCTTAAATAATGAACTGACCGACTAATCAGACATGGATCTTTCCTAGTTCTGTTGCTTGAATGGATGTTTTCCTACGTAGGCTAGTAAAACATGCCCTTCAAAGCATCAGAACATGTGATCACATTCCAATTTTTCTGTATCTATCTTGTAAAGATAGTAATATATCATATGTTGAACACTATGTTGGAAAGATTTTAATTCAGATTTTCTCAACTTTCACTCAGTTTGTTTTCTAAACTTTGATTAAGAACCTTGAGTTTTGTACACCCATAAATTATACGCAGCACAGGTTACCCTTAAATAATGAACTGACCGACTAATCAGACATGGATCTTCCCAAGTTCTGTTGCTTGAATGGATGTTTTCCTACGTAGGCTAGTAAAACATGCCCTTCAAAGCATCAGAACATGTGATCACATTCCAATTTTTTTGTATCTATCTTGTAAAGATAGTAATAAACTTTGATTTTTGTACACCCATAAATTATACGCAGCACAGGTTACCCTTAAATAATGAACTGACCGACTAATCAGACATGGATCTTTCCAAGTTCTGTTGCTTGAACGGATGTTTTCCTACGTAGGCTAGTAAAACATGCCCTTCAAAGCATCAGAACATGTGACCACATTCCAATTTTTTTGTATCTATCTTGTAAAGATAGTAATATATCATATGTTGAACACTATGTTGGAAAGATTTTAATTCAGATTTTTTCAACTTTCACTCAGTTTGTTTTCTAAACTTTGATTTAGAACCTTGTTGTTTGTACACCCATAAAATATAGGCAGCACAGGTTACCCTTAAATAATGAACTGACCGTCTAATCAGACATGGATCTTCCCAAGTTCTGTTGCTTGAATGGATGTTTTCCTACGTAGGCTAGTAAAACATGCCCTTCAAAGCATCAGAACATGTGATCACATTCCAATTTTTTTGTATCTATCTTGTAAAGATAGTAATAAACTTTGATTTTTGTACACCCATAAATTATACGCAGCACAGGTTACCCTTAAATAATGAACTGACCGACTAATCAGACATGGATCTTTCCAAGTTCTGTTGCTTGAACGGATGTTTTCCTACGTAGGCTAGTAAAACATGCCCTTCAAAGCATCAGAACATGTGATCACATTCCAATTTTTTCGTATCTATCTTGTAAAGATAGTAATAAACTTTGATTTTTGTACACCCATAAATTATACGCAGCACAGGTTACCCTTAAATAATGAACTGACCGACTAATCAGACATGGTTCTTTCCAAGTTCTGTTGCTTGAACGGATGTTTTCCTACGTAGGCTAGTAAAACATGCCCTTCAAAGCACCAGAACATGTGATCACATTCCAATTTTTTCGTATCTATCTTGTAAAGATAGTAATAAACTTTGATTTTTGTACACCCATAAATTATACGCAGCACAGGTTACCCTTAAATAATGAACTGACCGACTAATCAGACATGGATCTTTCCAAGTGCTGTTGCTTGAACGGATGTTTTCCTACGTAGGCTAGTAAAACATGCCCTTCAAAGCATCAGAACATGTGATCACATTCCAATTTTTTTGTATCTATCTTGTAAAGATAGTAATATATCATATGTTGAACACTATGTTGGAAAGATTTTAATTCAGATTTTCGAACTTTTATTCAGTTTGTTTTTTAAACTTTGATTAAGAACTTTGATTTTTGTACACCCATAAATTATACGCAGCACAGGTTACCCTTAATTAATGAACTGACCGACTAATCAGACATGGATCTTTCCAAGTTCTGTTGCTTGAACGGATGTTTTCCTACGTAGGCTAGTAAAACATGCCCTTCAAAGCATCAGAACATGTGACCACATTCCAATTTTTTTGTATCTATCTTGTAAAGATAGTAATATATCATATGTTGAACACTATGTTGGAAAGATTTTAATTCAGATTTTTTCAACTTTCACTCAGTTTGTTTTCTAAACTTTGATTAAGAACCTTGTTGTTTGTACACCCATAAAATATACGCAGCACAGGTTACCCTTAAATAATGAACTGACCGACTAATCAGACATGGATCTTTCCTAGTTCTGTTGCTTGAATGGATGTTTTCCTACGTAGGCTTTTAAAACATGCCCTTCAAAGCATCAGAACATGTGATCACATTCCAATTTTTTCGTATCTATCTTGTAAAGATAGTAATAAACTTTGATTTTTGTACACCCATAAATTATACGCAGCACAGGTTAGCCTTAAATAATGAACTGACCGACTAATCAGACATGGATCTTTCCTAGTTCTGTTGCTTGAATGGATGTTTTCCTACGTAGGCTTTTAAAACATGCCCTTCAAAGCATCAGAACATGTGATCACATTCCAATTTTTTCGTATCTATCTTGTAAAGATAGTAATAAACTTTGATTTTTGTACACCCATAAATTATACGCAGCACAGGTTACCCTTAAATAATGAACTGACCGACTAATCAGACATGGATCTTTCCAAGTTCTGTTGCTTGAACGGATGTTTCCCTACGTAGGCTAGTAAAACATGCCCTTCAAAGCATCAGAACATGTGATCACATTCCAATTTTTTTGTATCTATCTTGTAAAGATAGTAAGATATCATATGTTGAACACTATGTTGGAAAGATTTTAATTCAGATTTTTTCAACTTTCACTCAGTTTGTTTTCTAAACTTTGATTAAGAACCTTGTTGTTTGTACACCCATAAAATATACGCAGCACAGGTTACCCTTAAATAATGAACTGACCGACTAATCAGACATGGATCTTTCCTAGTTCTGTTGCTTGAATGGATGTTTTCCTACGTAGGCTTTTAAAACATGCCCTTCAAAGCATCAGAACATGTGACCACATTCCAATTTTTTTGTATCTATCTTGTAAAGATAGTAATATATCATATGTTGAACACTATGTTGGAAAGATTTTAATTCAGATTTTTTCAACTTTCACTCAGTTTGTTTTCTAAACTTTGATTAAGAACCTTGAGTTTTGTACACCCATAAATTATACGCAGCACAGGTTACCCTTAAATAATGAACTGACCGACTAATCAGACATGGATCTTCCCAAGTTCTGTTGCTTGAATGGATGTTTTCCTACAGAGGCTAGTAAAACATGCCCTTCAAAGCATCAGAACATGTGATCACATTCCAATTTTTTTGTATCTATCTTGTAAAGATAGTAATAAACTTCGATTTTTGTACACCCATAAATTATACGCAGCACAGGTTACCCTTAAATAATGAACTGACCGACTAATCAGACATGGATCTTTCCAAGTTCTGTTGCTTGAACGGATGTTTTCCTACGTAGGCTAGTAAAACATGCCCTTCAAAGCATCAGAACATGTGACCACATTCCAATTTTTTTGTATCTATCTTGTAAAGATAGTGATATATCATATGTTGAACACTATGTTCGAAAGATTTTAATTCAGATTTTTTCAACTTTCACTCAGTTTGTTTTCTAAACTTTGATTAAGAACCTTGTTGTTTGTACACCCATAAAATATACGCAGCACAGGTTACCCTTAAATAATGAACTGACCGACTAATCAGACATGGATCTTTCCTAGTTCTGTTGCTTGAATGGATGTTTTCCTACGTAGGCTAGTAAAACATGCCCTTCAAAGCATCAGAACATGTGATCACATTCCAATTTTTTTGTATCTATCTTGTAAAGATAGTAATATATCATATGTTGAACACTATGTTGGAAAGATTTTAATTCAGATTTTCTAACTTTTAATCAGTTTGTTTTTTAAACTTTGATTAAGAACTTTGATTTTTGTACACCCATAAATTATACGCAGCACAGGTTACCCTTAAATAATGAACTGACCGACTAATCAGACATGGATCTTTCCTAGTTCTGTTGCTTGAATGGATGTTTTCCTACGTAGGCTAGTAAAACATGCCCTTCAAAGCATCAGAACATGTGACCACATTCCAATTTTTTTGTATCTATCTTGTAAAGATAGTAATAAACTTTGATTTTTGTACACCCATAAATTATACGCAGCACAGGTTACCCTTAAATAATGAAATGACCGACTAATCAGACATGGATCTTTCCAAGTTCTGTTGCTTGAACGGATGTTTTCCTACGTAGGCTAGTAAAACATGCCCTTCAAAGCATCAGAACATGTGATCACATTCCAATTTTTTTGTATCTATCTTGTGAAGATAGTAATATATCATATGTTGAACACTATGTTGGAAAGATTTTAATTCAGATTTTCGAACTTTTATACGCAGCACAGGTTACCCTTAATTAATGAACTGACCGACTAATCAGACATGGATCTTTCCAAGTTCTGTTGCTTGAACGGATGTTTTCCTACGTAGGCTAGTAAAACATGCCCTTCAAAGCATCAGAACATGTGACCACATTCCAATTTTTTTGTATCTATCTTGTAAAGATAGTAATATATCATATGTTGAACACTATGTTGGAAAGATTTTAATTCAGATTTTCTAACTTTTAATCAGTTTGTTTTTTAAACTTTGATTAAGAACTTTGATTTTTGTACACCCATAAATTATACGCAGCACAGGTTACCCTTAAATAATGAACTGACCGACTAATCAGACATGGATCTTTCCTAGTTCTGTTGCTTGAATGGATGTTTTCCTACGTAGGCTAGTAAAACATGCCCTTCAAAGCATCAGAACATGTGATCACATTCCAATTTTTTCGTATCTATCTTGTAAAGATAGTAATAAACTTTGATTTTTGTACACCCATAAATTATACGCAGCACAGGTTACCCTTAAATAATGAACTGACCGACTAATCAGACATGGATCTTTCCAAGTTCTGTTGCTTGAACGGATGTTTTCCTACGTAGGCTAGTAAAACATGCCCTTCAAAGCATCAGAACATGTGATCACATTCCAATTTTTTTGTATCTATCTTGTAAAGATAGTAATATATCATATGTTGAACACTATGTTGGAAAGATTTTAATTCAGATTTTCGAACTTTTATTCAGTTTGTTTTTTAAACTTTGAATAAGAACTTTGATTTTTGTACACCCATAAATTATACGCAGCACAGGTTACCCTTAATTAATGAACTGACCGACTAATCAGACATGGATCTTTCCAAGTTCTGTTGCTTGAACGGATGTTTTCCTACGTAGGCTAGTAAAACATGCCCTTCAAAGCATCAGAACATGTGACCACATTCCAATTTTTTTGTATCTATCTTGTAAAGATAGTAATATATCATATGTTGAACACTATGTTGGAAAGATTTTAATTCAGATTTTTTCAACTTTCACTCAGTTTGTTTTCTAAACTTTGATTAAGAACCTTGTTGTTTGTACACCCATAAAATATACGCAGCACAGGTTACCCTTAAATAATGAACTGACCGACTAATCAGACATGGATCTTTCCTAGTTCTGTTGCTTGAATGGATGTTTTCCTACGTAGGCTAGTAAAACATGCCCTTCAAAGCATCAGAACATGTGACCACATTCCAATTTTTTTGTATCTATCTTGTAAAGATAGTAATAAACTTTGATTTTTGTACACCCATAAATTATACGCAGCACAGGTTACCCTTAAATAATGAAATGACCGACTAATCAGACATGGATCTTTCCAAGTTCTGTTGCTTGAACGGTAATTTCCTACGTAGGCTAGTAAAACATGCCCTTCAAAGCATCAGAACATGTGATCACATTCCAATTTTTTTGTATCTATCTTGTGAAGATAGTAATATATCATATGTTGAACACTATGTTGGAAAGATTTTAATTCAGATTTTCGAACTTTTATACGCAGCACAGGTTACCCTTAATTAATGAACTGACCGACTAATCAGACATGGATCTTTCCAAGTTCTGTTGCTTGAACGGATGTTTTCCTACGTAGGCTAGTAAAACATGCCCTTCAAAGCATCAGAACATGTGACCACATTCCAATTTTTTTGTATCTATCTTGTAAAGATAGTAATATATCATATGTTGAACACTATGTTGGAAAGATTTTAATTCAGATTTTCTAACTTTTAATCAGTTTGTTTTTTAAACTTTGATTAAGAACTTTGATTTTTGTACACCCATAAATTATACGCAGCACAGGTTACCCTTAAATAATGAACTGACCGACTAATCAGACATGGATCTTTCCTAGTTCTGTTGCTTGAATGGATGTTTTCCTACGTAGGCTAGTAAAACATGCCCTTCAAAGCATCAGAACATGTGATCACATTCCAATTTTTTCGTATCTATCTTGTAAAGATAGTAATAAACTTTGATTTTTGTACACCCATAAACTATACGCAGCACAGGTTACCCTTAAATAATGAACTGACCGACTAATCAGACATGGATCTTTCCAAGTTCTGTTGCTTGAACGGATGTTTTCCTACGTAGGCTAGTAAAACATGCCCTTCAAAGCATCAGAACATGTGATCACATTCCAATTTTTTCGTATCTATCTTGTAAAGATAGTAATAAACTTTGATTTTTGTACACCCATAAATTATACGCAGCACAGGTTACCCTTAAATAATGAACTGACCGACTAATCAGACATGGATCTTTCCAAGTTCTGTTGCTTGAACGGATGTTTTCCTACGTAGGCTAGTAAAACATGCCCTTCAAAGCATCAGAACATGTGATCACATTCCAATTTTTTTGTATCTATCTTGTAAAGATAGTAATATATCATATGTTGAACACTATGTTGGAAAGATTTTAATTCAGATTTTCGAACTTTTATTCAGTTTGTTTTTTAAACTTTGATTAAGAACTTTGATTTTTGTACACCCATAAATTATACGCAGCACAGGTTACCCTTAATTAATGAACTGACCGACTAATCAGACATGGATCTTTCCAAGTTCTGTTGCTTGAACGGATGTTTTCCTACGTAGGCTAGTAAAACATGCCCTTCAAAGCATCAGAACATGTGACCACATTCCAATTTTTTTGTATCTATCTTGTAAAGATAGTAATATATCATATGTTGAACACTATGTTGGAAAGATTTTAATTCAGATTTTTTCAACTTTCACTCAGTTTGTTTTCTAAACTTTGATTAAGAACCTTGTTGTTTGTACACCCATAAAATATACGCAGCACAGGTTACCCTTAAATAATGAACTGACCGACTAATCAGACATGGATCTTTCCTAGTTCTGTTGCTTGAATGGATGTTTTCCTACGTAGGCTTTTAAAACATGCCCTTCAAAGCATCAGAACATGTGATCACATTCCAATTTTTTCGTATCTATCTTGTAAAGATAGTAATAAACTTTGATTTTTGTACACCCATAAATTATACGCAGCACAGGTTAGCCTTAAATAATGAACTGACCGACTAATCAGACATGGATCTTTCCTAGTTCTGTTGCTTGAATGGATGTTTTCCTACGTAGGCTTTTAAAACATGCCCTTCAAAGCATCAGAACATGTGATCACATTCCAATTTTTTCGTATCTATCTTGTAAAGATAGTAATAAACTTTGATTTTTGTACACCCATAAATTATACGCAGCACAGGTTACCCTTAAATAATGAACTGACCGACTAATCAGACATGGATCTTTCCAAGTTCTGTTGCTTGAACGGATGTTTTCCTACGTAGGCTAGTAAAACATGCCCTTCAAAGCATCAGAACATGTGATCACATTCCAATTTTTTTGTATCTATCTTGTAAAGATAGTAATATATCATATGTTGAACACTATGTTGGAAAGATTTTAATTCAGATTTTCGAACTTTTATTCAGTTTGTTTTTTAAACTTTGATTAAGAACTTTGATTTTTGTACACCCATAAATTATACGCAGCACAGGTTACCCTTAATTAATGAACTGACCGACTAATCAGACATGGATCTTTCCAAGTTCTGTTGCTTGAACGGATGTTTTCCTACGTAGGCTAGTAAAACATGCCCTTCAAAGCATCAGAACATGTGACCACATTCCAATTTTTTTGTATCTATCTTGTAAAGATAGTAATAAACTTCGATTTTTGTACACCCATAAATTATACGCAGCACAGGTTACCCTTAAATAATGAACTGACCGACTAATCAGACATGGATCTTTCCAAGTTCTGTTGCTTGAACGGATGTTTTCCTACGTAGGCTAGTAAAACATGCCCTTCAAAGCATCAGAACATGTGACCACATTCCAATTTTTTTGTATCTATCTTGTAAAGATAGTGATATATCATATGTTGAACACTATGTTCGAAAGATTTTAATTCAGATTTTTTCAACTTTCACTCAGTTTGTTTTCTAAACTTTGATTAAGAACCTTGTTGTTTGTACACCCATAAAATATACGCAGCACAGGTTACCCTTAAATAATGAACTGACCGACTAATCAGACATGGATCTTTCCTAGTTCTGTTGCTTGAATGGATGTTTTCCTACGTAGGCTAGTAAAACATGCCCTTCAAAGCATCAGAACATGTGATCACATTCCAATTTTTTTGTATCTATCTTGTAAAGATAGTAATATATCATATGTTGAACACTATGTTGGAAAGATTTTAATTCAGATTTTCTAACTTTTAATCAGTTTGTTTTTTAAACTTTGATTAAGAACTTTGATTTTTGTACACCCATAAATTATACGCAGCACAGGTTACCCTTAAATAATGAACTGACCGACTAATCAGACATGGATCTTTCCTAGTTCTGTTGCTTGAATGGATGTTTTCCTACGTAGGCTAGTAAAACATGCCCTTCAAAGCATCAGAACATGTGACCACATTCCAATTTTTTTGTATCTATCTTGTAAAGATAGTAATAAACTTTGATTTTTGTACACCCATAAATTATACGCAGCACAGGTTACCCTTAAATAATGAAATGACCGACTAATCAGACATGGATCTTTCCAAGTTCTGTTGCTTGAACGGATGTTTTCCTACGTAGGCTAGTAAAACATGCCCTTCAAAGCATCAGAACATGTGATCACATTCCAATTTTTTTGTATCTATCTTGTGAAGATAGTAATATATCATATGTTGAACACTATGTTGGAAAGATTTTAATTCAGATTTTCGAACTTTTATACGCAGCACAGGTTACCCTTAATTAATGAACTGACCGACTAATCAGACATGGATCTTTCCAAGTTCTGTTGCTTGAACGGATGTTTTCCTACGTAGGCTAGTAAAACATGCCCTTCAAAGCATCAGAACATGTGAACACATTCCAATTTTTTTGTATCTATCTTGTAAAGATAGTAATATATCATATGTTGAACACTATGTTGGAAAGATTTTAATTCAGATTTTCTAACTTTTAATCAGTTTGTTTTTTAAACTTTGATTAAGAACTTTGATTTTTGTACACCCATAAATTATACGCAGCACAGGTTACCCTTAAATAATGAACTGACCGACTAATCAGACATGGATCTTTCCTAGTTCTGTTGCTTGAATGGATGTTTTCCTACGTAGGCTAGTAAAACATGCCCTTCAAAGCATCAGAACATGTGATCACATTCCAATTTTTTCGTATCTATCTTGTAAAGATAGTAATAAACTTTGATTTTTGTACACCCATAAATTATACGCAGCACAGGTTACCCTTAAATAATGAACTGACCGACTAATCAGACATGGATCTTTCCAAGTTCTGTTGCTTGAACGGATGTTTTCCTACGTAGGCTAGTAAAACATGCCCTTCAAAGCATCAGAACATGTGATCACATTCCAATTTTTTTGTATCTATCTTGTAAAGATAGTAATATATCATATGTTGAACACTATGTTGGAAAGATTTTAATTCAGATTTTCGAACTTTTATTCAGTTTGTTTTTTAAACTTTGAATAAGAACTTTGATTTTTGTACACCCATAAATTATACGCAGCACAGGTTACCCTTAATTAATGAACTGACCGACTAATCAGACATGGATCTTTCCAAGTTCTGTTGCTTGAACGGATGTTTTCCTACGTAGGCTAGTAAAACATGCCCTTCAAAGCATCAGAACATGTGACCACATTCCAATTTTTTTGTATCTATCTTGTAAAGATAGTAATATATCATATGTTGAACACTATGTTGGAAAGATTTTAATTCAGATTTTTTCAACTTTCACTCAGTTTGTTTTCTAAACTTTGATTAAGAACCTTGTTGTTTGTACACCCATAAAATATACGCAGCACAGGTTACCCTTAAATAATGAACTGACCGACTAATCAGACATGGATCTTTCCTAGTTCTGTTGCTTGAATGGATGTTTTCCTACGTAGGCTAGTAAAACATGCCCTTCAAAGCATCAGAACATGTGACCACATTCCAATTTTTTTGTATCTATCTTGTAAAGATAGTAATAAACTTTGATTTTTGTACACCCATAAATTATACGCAGCACAGGTTACCCTTAAATAATGAAATGACCGACTAATCAGACATGGATCTTTCCAAGTTCTGTTGCTTGAACGGATGTTTTCCTACGTAGGCTAGTAAAACATGCCCTTCAAAGCATCAGAACATGTGATCACATTCCAATTTTTTTGTATCTATCTTGTGAAGATAGTAATATATCATATGTTGAACACTATGTTGGAAAGATTTTAATTCAGATTTTCGAACTTTTATACGCAGCACAGGTTACCCTTAATTAATGAACTGACCGACTAATCAGACATGGATCTTTCCAAGTTCTGTTGCTTGAACGGATGTTTTCCTACGTAGGCTAGTAAAACATGCCCTTCAAAGCATCAGAACATGTGAACACATTCCAATTTTTTTGTATCTATCTTGTAAAGATAGTAATATATCATATGTTGAACACTATGTTGGAAAGATTTTAATTCAGATTTTCTAACTTTTAATCAGTTTGTTTTTTAAACTTTGATTAAGAACTTTGATTTTTGTACACCCATAAATTATACGCAGCACAGGTTACCCTTAAATAATGAACTGACCGACTAATCAGACATGGATCTTTCCTAGTTCTGTTGCTTGAATGGATGTTTTCCTACGTAGGCTAGTAAAACATGCCCTTCAAAGCATCAGAACATGTGATCACATTCCAATTTTTTCGTATCTATCTTGTAAAGATAGTAATAAACTTTGATTTTTGTACACCCATAAATTATACGCAGCACAGGTTACCCTTAAATAATGAACTGACCGACTAATCAGACATGGATCTTTCCAAGTTCTGTTGCTTGAACGGATGTTTTCCTACGTAGGCTAGTAAAACATGCCCTTCAAAGCATCAGAACATGTGATCACATTCCAATTTTTTTGTATCTATCTTGTAAAGATAGTAATATATCATATGTTGAACACTATGTTGGAAAGATTTTAATTCAGATTTTCGAACTTTTATTCAGTTTGTTTTTTAAACTTTGAATAAGAACTTTGATTTTTGTACACCCATAAATTATACGCAGCACAGGTTACCCTTAATTAATGAACTGACCGACTAATCAGACATGGATCTTTCCAAGTTCTGTTGCTTGAACGGATGTTTTCCTACGTAGGCTAGTAAAACATGCCCTTCAAAGCATCAGAACATGTGACCACATTCCAATTTTTTTGTATCTATCTTGTAAAGATAGTAATATATCATATGTTGAACACTATGTTGGAAAGATTTTAATTCAGATTTTTTCAACTTTCACTCAGTTTGTTTTCTAAACTTTGATTAAGAACTTTGATTTTTGTACACCCATAAATTATACGCAGCACAGGTTACCCTTAAATAATGAACTGACCGACTAATCAGACATGGATCTTTCCTAGTTCTGTTGCTTGAATGGATGTTTTCCTACGTAGGCTAGTAAAACATGCCCTTCAAAGCATCAGAACATGTGATCACATTCCAATTTTTTTGTATCTATCTTGTAAAGATAGTAATATATCATATGTTGAACACTATGTTGGAAAGATTTTAATTCAGATTTTCGAACTTTTATTCAGTTTGTTTTTTAAACTTTGAATAAGAACTTTGATTTTTGTACACCCATAAATTATACGCAGCACAGGTTAGCCTTAAATAATGAACTGACCGACTAATCAGACATGGATCTTTCCTAGTTCTGTTGCTTGAATGGATGTTTTCCTACGTAGGCTTTTAAAACATGCCCTTCAAAGCATCAGAACATGTGATCACATTCCAATTTTTTCGTATCTATCTTGTAAAGATAGTAATAAACTTTGATTTTTGTACACCCATAAATTTTACGCAGCACAGGTTACCCTTAAATAATGAACTGACCGACTAATCAGACATGGATCTTTCCAAGTTCTGTTGCTTGAACGGATGTTTTCCTACGTAGGCTAGTAAAACATGCCCTTCAAAGCATCAGAACATGTGATCACATTCCAATTTTTTTGTATCTATCTTGTAAAGATAGTAATATATCATATGTTGAACACTATGTTGGAAAGATTTTAATTCAGATTTTCGAACTTTTATTCAGTTTGTTTTTTAAACTTTGATTAAGAACTTTGATTTTTGTACACCCATAAATTATACGCAGCACAGGTTACCCTTAATTAATGAACTGACCGACTAATCAGACATGGATCTTTCCAAGTTCTGTTGCTTGAACGGATGTTTTCCTACGTAGGCTAGTAAAACATGCCCTTCAAAGCATCAGAACATGTGACCACATTCCAATTTTTTTGTATCTATCTTGTAAAGATAGTAATATATCATATGTTGAACACTATGTTGGAAAGATTTTAATTCAGATTTTTTCAACTTTCACTCAGTTTGTTTTCTAAACTTTGATTAAGAACCTTGAGTTTTGTACACCCATAAATTATACGCAGCACAGGTTACCCTTAAATAATGAACTGACCGACTAATCAGACATGGATCTTCCCAAGTTCTGTTGCTTGAATGGATGTTTTCCTACAGAGGCTAGTAAAACATGCCCTTCAAAGCATCAGAACATGTGATCACATTCCAATTTTTTTGTATCTATCTTGTAAAGATAGTAATAAACTTCGATTTTTGTACACCCATAAATTATACGCAGCACAGGTTACCCTTAAATAATGAACTGACCGACTAATCAGACATGGATCTTTCCAAGTTCTGTTGCTTGAACGGATGTTTTCCTACGTAGGCTAGTAAAACATGCCCTTCAAAGCATCAGAACATGTGACCACATTCCAATTTTTTTGTATCTATCTTGTAAAGATAGTGATATATCATATGTTGAACACTATGTTCGAAAGATTTTAATTCAGATTTTTTCAACTTTCACTCAGTTTGTTTTCTAAACTTTGATTAAGAACCTTGTTGTTTGTACACCCATAAAATATACGCAGCACAGGTTACCCTTAAATAATGAACTGACCGACTAATCAG
Organism: Auanema rhodensis; assembly: GCA_964057225.1. Taxonomy (NCBI): domain Eukaryota; kingdom Metazoa; phylum Nematoda; class Chromadorea; order Rhabditida; family Rhabditidae; genus Auanema; species Auanema rhodense. The sequence continues at coordinate 3,683,494 of OZ059895.1, forward strand.
ACATGGATCTTTCCTAGTTCTGTTGCTTGAATGGATGTTTTCCTACGTAGGCTAGTAAAACATGCCCTTCAAAGCATCAGAACATGTGATCACATTCCAATTTTTTTGTATCTATCTTGTAAAGATAGTAATATATCATATGTTGAACACTATGTTGGAAAGATTTTAATTCAGATTTTCTAACTTTTAATCAGTTTGTTTTTTAAACTTTGATTAAGAACTTTGATTTTTGTACACCCATAAATTATACGCAGCACAGGTTACCCTTAAATAATGAACTGACCGACTAATCAGACATGGATCTTTCCTAGTTCTGTTGCTTGAATGGATGTTTTCCTACGTAGGCTAGTAAAACATGCCCTTCAAAGCATCAGAACATGTGACCACATTCCAATTTTTTTGTATCTATCTTGTAAAGATAGTAATAAACTTTGATTTTTGTACACCCATAAATTATACGCAGCACAGGTTACCCTTAAATAATGAAATGACCGACTAATCAGACATGGATCTTTCCAAGTTCTGTTGCTTGAACGGATGTTTTCCTACGTAGGCTAGTAAAACATGCCCTTCAAAGCATCAGAACATGTGATCACATTCCAATTTTTTTGTATCTATCTTGTAAAGATAGTAATATATCATATGTTGAACACTATGTTGGAAAGATTTTAATTCAGATTTTCGAACTTTTATACGCAGCACAGGTTACCCTTAATTAATGAACTGACCGACTAATCAGACATGGATCTTTCCAAGTTCTGTTGCTTGAATGGATGTTTTCCTACGTAGGCTAGTAAAACATGCCCTTCAAAGCATCAGAACATGTGATCACATTCCAATTTTTTCGTATCTATCTTGTAAAGATAGTAATAAACTTTGATTTTCGTACACCCATAAATTATACGCAGCACAGGTTACCCTTAAATAATGAACTGACCGACTAATCATACATGGATCTTTCCAAGTTCTGTTGCTTGAACGGATGTTTTCCTACGTAGGCTAGTAAAACATGCCCTTCAAAGCATCAGAACATGTGATCACATTCCAATTTTTTTGTATCTATCTTGTAAAGATAGTAATATATCATATGTTGAACACTATGTTGGAAAGATTTTAATTCAGATTTTCGAACTTTTATTCAGTTTGTTTTTTAAACTTTGAATAAGAACTTTGATTTTTGTACACCCATAAATTATACGCAGCACAGGTTACCCTTAATTAATGAACTGACCGACTAATCAGACATGGATCTTTCCAAGTTCTGTTGCTTGAATGGATGTTTTCCTACGTAGGCTAGTAAAACATGCCCTTCAAAGCATCAGAACATGTGATCACATTCCAATTTTTTTGTATCTATCTTGTAAAGATAGTAATATATCATATGTTGAACACTATGTTGGAAAGATTTTAATACAGATTTTCTAACTTTTAATCAGTTTGTTTTTTAAACTTTGATTAAGAACTTTGATTTTTGTACACCCATAAATTATACGCAGCACAGGTTACCCTTAAATAATGAACTGACCGACTAATCAGACATGGATCTTTCCTAGTTCTGTTGCTTGAATGGATGTTTTCCTACGTAGGCTAGTAAAACATGCCCTTCAAAGCATCAGAACATGTGATCACATTCCAATTTTTTTGTATCTATCTTGTAAAGATAGTAATAAACTTTGATTTTTGTACACCCATAAATTATACGCAGCACAGGTTACCCTTAAATAATGAACTGACCGAATAATCAGACATGGATCTTTCCTAGTTCTGTTGCTTGAATGGATGTTTTCCTACGTAGGCTAGTAAAACATGCCCTTCAAAGCATCAGAACATGTGACCACATTCCAATTTTTTTGTATCTATCTTGTAAAGATAGTAATAAACTTTGATTTTTGTACACCCATAAATTATACGCAGCACAGGTTACCCTTAATTAATGAACTGACCGACTAATCAGACATGGATCTTTCCAAGTTCTGTTGCTTGAATGGATGTTTTCCTACGTAGGCTAGTAAAACATGCCCTTCAAAGCATCAGAACATGTGATCACATTCCAATTTTTTTGTATCTATCTTGTAAAGATAGTAATATATCATATGTTGAACACTATGTTGGAAAGATTTTAATTCAGATTTTCTAACTTTTAATCAGTTTGTTTTTTAAACTTTGATTAAGAACTTTGATTTTTGTACACCCATAAATTATACGCAGCACAGGTTACCCTTAAATAATGAACTGACCGACTAATCAGACATGGATCTTTCCTAGTTCTGTTGCTTGAATGGATGTTTTCCTACGTAGGCTTTTAAAACATGCCCTTCAAAGCATCAGAACATGTGATCACATTCCAATTTTTTCGTATCTATCTTGTAAAGATAGTAATAAACTTTGATTTTTGTACACCCATAAATTATACGCAGCACAGGTTACCCTTAAATAATGAACTGACCGACTAATCAGACATGGATCTTTCCAAGTTCTGTTGCTTGAACGGATGTTTTCCTACGTAGGCTAGTAAAACATGCCCTTCAAAGCATCAGAACATGTGATCACATTCCAATTTTTTTGTATCTATCTTGTAAAGATAGTAATATATCATATGTTGAACACTATGTTGGAAAGATTTTAATTCAGATTTTCGAACTTTTATTCAGTTTGTTTTTTAAACTTTGATTAAGAACTTTGATTTTTGTACACCCATAAATTATACGCAGCACAGGTTACCCTTAATTAATGAACTGACCGACTAATCAGACATGGATCTTTCCAAGTTCTGTTGCTTGAACGGATGTTTTCCTACGTAGGCTAGTAAAACATGCCCTTCAAAGCATCAGAACATGTGACCACATTCCAATTTTTTTGTATCTATCTTGTAAAGATAGTAATATATCATATGTTGAACACTATGTTGGAAAGATTTTAATTCAGATTTTCGAACTTTTATTCAGTTTGTTTTTTAAACTTTGATTAAGAACCTTGAGTTTTGTACACCCATAAATTATACGCAGCACAGGTTACCCTTAAATAATGAACTGACCGACTAATCAGACATGGATCTTCCCAAGTTCTGTTGCTTGAATGGATGTTTTCCTACAGAGGCTAGTAAAACATGCCCTTCAAAGCATCAGAACATGTGATCACATTCCAATTTTTTTGTATCTATCTTGTAAAGATAGTAATAAACTTTGATTTTTTTACACCCATAAATTATACGCAGCACAGGTTACCCTTAAATAATGAACTGACCGACTAATCAGACATGGATCTTTCCAAGTTCTGTTGCTTGAACGGATGTTTTCCTACGTAGGCTAGTAAAACATGCCCTTCAAAGCATCAGAACATGTGACCACATTCCAATTTTTTTGTATCTATCTTGTAAAGATAGTGATATATCATATGTTGAACACTATGTTGGAAAGATTTTAATTCAGATTTTTTCAACTTTCACTCAGTTTGTTTTCTAAACTTTGATTAAGAACCTTGTTGTTTGTACACCCATAAAATATACGCAGCATAGGTTACCCTTAAATAATGAACTGACCGACTAATCAGACATGGATCTTTCCTAGTTCTGTTGCTTGAATGGATGTTTTCCTACGTAGGCTAGTAAAACATGCCCTTCAAAGCATCAGAACATGTGATCACATTCCAATTTTTTTGTATCTATCTTGTAAAGATAGTAATATATCATATGTTGAACACTATGTTGGAAAGATTTTAATTCAGATTTTCTAACTTTTAATCAGTTTGTTTTTTAAACTTTGATTAAGAACTTTGATTTTTGTACACCCATAAATTATACGCAGCACAGGTTACCCTTAAATAATGAACTGACCGACTAATCAGACATGGATCTTTCCTAGTTCTGTTGCTTGAATGGATGTTTTCCTACGTAGGCTAGTAAAACATGCCCTTCAAAGCATCAGAACATGTGACCACATTCCAATTTTTTTGTATCTATCTTGTAAAGATAGTAATAAAATTTGATTTTTGTACACCCATAAATTATACGCAGCACAGGTTACCCTTAAATAATGAACTGACCGACTAATCAGACATGGATCTTTCCAACTTCTGTTGCTTGAACGGATGTTTTCCTACGTAGGCTAGTAAAACATGCCCTTCAAAGCATCAGAACATGTGATCACATTCCAATTTTTTTGTATCTATCTTGTAAAGATAGTAATATATCATATGTTGAACACTATGTTGGAAAGATTTTAATTCAGATTTTCGAACTTTTATACGCAGCACAGGTTACCCTTAATTAATGAACTGACCGACTAATCAGACATGGATCTTTCCAAGTTCTGTTGCTTGAATGGATGTTTTCCTACGTAGGCTAGTAAAACATGCCCTTCAAAGCATCAGAACATGTGATCACATTCCAATTTTTTTGTATCTATCTTGTAAAGATAGTAATATATCATATGTTGAACACTATGTTGGAAAGATTTTAATTCAGATTTTCTAACTTTTAATCAGTTTGTTTTTTAAACTTTGATTAAGAACTTTGATTTTTGTACACCCATAAATTATACGCAGCACAGGTTACCCTTAAATAATGAACTGACCGACTAATCAGACATGGATCTTTCCTAGTTCTGTTGCTTGAATGGATGTTTTCCTACGTAGGCTTTTAAAACATGCCCTTCAAAGCATCAGAACATGTGATCACATTCCAATTTTTTCGTATCTATCTTGTAAAGATAGTAATAAACTTTGATTTTTGTACACCCATAAATTATACGCAGCACAGGTTACCCTTAAATAATGAACTGACCGACTAATCAGACATGGATCTTTCCAAGTTCTGTTGCTTGAACGGATGTTTTCCTACGTAGGCTAGTAAAACATGCCCTTCAAAGCATCAGAACATGTGATCACATTCCAATTTTTTTGTATCTATCTTGTAAAGATAGTAATATATCATATGTTGAACACTATGTTGGAAAGATTTTAATTCAGATTTTCGAACTTTTATTCAGTTTGTTTTTTAAACTTTGATTAAGAACTTTGATTTTTGTACACCCATAAATTATACGCAGCACAGGTTACCCTTAATTAATGAACTGACCGACTAATCAGACATGGATCTTTCCAAGTTCTGTTGCTTGAACGGATGTTTTCCTACGTAGGCTAGTAAAACATGCCCTTCAAAGCATCAGAACATGTGACCACATTCCAATTTTTTTGTATCTATCTTGTAAAGATAGTAATATATCATATGTTGAACACTATGTTGGAAAGATTTTAATTCAGATTTTTTCAACTTTCACTCAGTTTGTTTTCTAAACTTTGATTAAGAACCTTGAGTTTTGTACACCCATAAATTATACGCAGCACAGGTTACCCTTAAATAATGAACTGACCGACTAATCAGACATGGATCTTCCCAAGTTCTGTTGCTTGAATGGATGTTTTCCTACAGAGGCTAGTAAAACATGCCCTTCAAAGCATCAGAACATGTGATCACATTCCAATTTTTTTGTATCTATCTTGTAAAGATAGTAATAAACTTTGATTTTTTTACACCCATAAATTATACGCAGCACAGGTTACCCTTAAATAATGAACTGACCGACTAATCAGACATGGATCTTTCCAAGTTCTGTTGCTTGAACGGATGTTTTCCTACGTAGGCTAGTAAAACATGCCCTTCAAAGCATCAGAACATGTGACCACATTCCAATTTTTTTGTATCTATCTTGTAAAGATAGTGATATATCATATGTTGAACACTATGTTGGAAAGATTTTAATTCAGATTTTTTCAACTTTCACTCAGTTTGTTTTCTAAACTTTGATTAAGAACCTTGTTGTTTGTACACCCATAAAATATACGCAGCACAGGTTACCCTTAAATAATGAACTGACCGACTAATCAGACATGGATCTTTCCTAGTTCTGTTGCTTGAATGGATGTTTTCCTACGTAGGCTAGTAAAACATGCCCTTCAAAGCATCAGAACATGTGATCACATTCCAATTTTTTTGTATCTATCTTGTAAAGATAGTAATATATCATATGTTGAACACTATGTTGGAAAGATTTTAATTCAGATTTTCTAACTTTTAATCAGTTTGTTTTTTAAACTTTGATTAAGAACTTTGATTTTTGTACACCCATAAATTATACGCAGCACAGGTTACCCTTAAATAATGAACTGACCGACTAATGAGACATGGATCTTTCCTAGTTCTGTTGCTTGAATGGATGTTTTCCTACGTAGGCTAGTAAAACATGCCCTTCAAAGCATCAGAACATGTGACCACATTCCAATTTTTTTGTATCTATCTTGTAAAGATAGTAATAAAATTTGATTTTTGTACACCCATAAATTATACGCAGCACAGGTTACCCTTAAATAATGAACTGACCGACTAATCAGACATGGATCTTTCCAACTTCTGTTGCTTGAACGGATGTTTTCCTACGTAGGCTAGTAAAACATGCCCTTCAAAGCATCAGAACATGTGATCACATTCCAATTTTTTTGTATCTATCTTGTAAAGATAGTAATATATCATATGTTGAACACTATGTTGGAAAGATTTTAATTCAGATTTTCGAACTTTTATACGCAGCACAGGTTACCCTTAATTAATGAACTGACCGACTAATCAGACATGGATCTTTCCAAGTTCTGTTGCTTGAATGGATGTTTTCCTACGTAGGCTAGTAAAACATGCCCTTCAAAGCATCAGAACATGTGATCACATTCCAATTTTTTTGTATCTATCTTGTAAAGATAGTAATATATCATATGTTGAACACTATGTTGGAAAGATTTTAATTCAGATTTTCTAACTTTTAATCAGTTTGTTTTTTAAACTTTGATTAAGAACTTTGATTTTTGTACACCCATAAATTATACGCAGCACAGGTTACCCTTAAATAATGAACTGACCGACTAATCAGACATGGATCTTTCCTAGTTCTGTTGCTTGAATGGATGTTTTCCTACGTAGGCTTTTAAAACATGCCCTTCAAAGCATCAGAACATGTGATCACATTCCAATTTTTTCGTATCTATCTTGTAAAGATAGTAATAAACTTTGATTTTTGTACACCCATAAATTATACGCAGCACAGGTTACCCTTAAATAATGAACTGACCGACTAATCAGACATGGATCTTTCCAAGTTCTGTTGCTTGAACGGATGTTTTCCTACGTAGGCTAGTAAAACATGCCCTTCAAAGCATCAGAACATGTGATCACATTCCAATTTTTTTGTATCTATCTTGTAAAGATAGTAATATATCATATGTTGAACACTATGTTGGAAAGATTTTAATTCAGATTTTCGAACTTTTATTCAGTTTGTTTTTTAAACTTTGATTAAGAACTTTGATTTTTGTACACCCATAAATTATACGCAGCACAGGTTACCCTTAATTAATGAACTGACCGACTAATCAGACATGGATCTTTCCAAGTTCTGTTGCTTGAACGGATGTTTTCCTACGTAGGCTAGTAAAACATGCCCTTCAAAGCATCAGAACATGCGACCACATTCCAATTTTTTTGTATCTATCTTGTAAAGATAGTAATATATCATATGTTGAACACTATGTTGGAAAGATTTTAATTCAGATTTTTTCAACTTTCACTCAGTTTGTTTTCTAAACTTTGATTAAGAACCTTGAGTTTTGTACACCCATAAATTATACGCAGCACAGGTTACCCTTAAATAATGAACTGACCGACTAATCAGACATGGATCTTCCCAAGTTCTGTTGCTTGAATGGATGTTTTCCTACAGAGGCTAGTAAAACATGCCCTTCAAAGCATCAGAACATGTGATCACATTCCAATTTTTTTGTATCTATCTTGTAAAGATAGTAATATATCATATGTTGAACACTATGTTGGAAAGATTTTAATTCAGATTTTCTAACTTTTAATCAGTTTGTTTTTTAAACTTTGATTAAGAACTTTGATTTTTGTACACCCATAAATTATACGCAGCACAGGTTACCCTTAAATAATGAACTGACCGACTAATCAGACATGGATCTTTCCTAGTTCTGTTGCTTGAATGGATGTTTTCCTACGTAGGCTAGTAAAACATGCCCTTCAAAGCATCAGAACATGTGACCACATTCCAATTTTTTTGTATCTATCTTGTAAAGATAGTAATAAACTTTGATTTTTGTACACCCATAAATTATACGCAGCACAGGTTACCCTTAAATAATGAACTGACCGACTAATCAGACATGGATCTTTCCAAGTTCTGTTGCTTGAACGGATGTTTTCCTACGTAGGCTAGTAAAACATGCCCTTCAAAGCATCAGAAAATGTGATCACATTCCAATTTTTTTGTATCTATCTTGTAAAGATAGTAATATATCATATGTTGAACACTATGTTGGAAAGATTTTAATTCAGATTTTCGAACTTTTATACGCAGCACAGGTTACCCTTAATTAATGAACTGACCGACTAATCAGACATGGATCTTTCCAAGTTCTGTTGCTTGAATGGATGTTTTCCTACGTAGGCTAGTAAAACATGCCCTTCAAAGCATCAGAACATGTGATCACATTCCAATTTTTTTGTATCTATCTTGTAAAGATAGTAATATATCATATGTTGAACACTATGTTGGAAAGATTTTAATTCAGATTTTCTAACTTTTAATCAGTTTGTTTTTTAAACTTTGATTAAGAACTTTGATTTTTGTACACCCATAAATTATACGCAGCACAGATTACCCTTAAATAATGAACTGACCGACTAATCAGACATGGATCTTTCCTAGTTCTGTTGCTTGAATGGATGTTTTCCTACGTAGGCTTTTAAAACATGCCCTTCAAAGCATCAGAACATGTGATCACATTCCAATTTTTTCGTATCTATCTTGTAAAGATAGTAATAAACTTTGATTTTTGTACACCCATAAATTATACGCAGCACAGGTTACCCTTAAATAATGAACTGACCGACTAATCAGACATGGATCTTTCCAAGTTCTGTTGCTTGAACGGATGTTTTCCTACGTAGGCTAGTAAAACATGCCCTTCAAAGCATCAGAACATGTGACCACATTCCAATTTTTTTGTATCTATCTTGTAAAGATAGTGATATATCATATGTTGAACACTATGTTGGAAAGATTTTAATTCAGATTTTTTCAACTTTCACTCAGTTTGTTTTCTAAACTTTGATTAAGAACCTTGTTGTTTGTACACCCATAAAATATACGCAGCACAGGTTACCCTTAAATAATGAACTGACCGACTAATCAGACATGGATCTTTCCTAGTTCTGTTGCTTGAATGGATGTTTTCCTACGTAGGCTAGTAAAACATGCCCTTCAAAGCATCAGAACATGTGACCACATTCCAATTTTTTTGTATCTATCTTGTAAAGATAGTAATATATCATATGTTGAACACTATGTTGGAAAGATTTTAATTCAGATTTTCTAACTTTTAATCAGTTTGTTTTTTAAACTTTGATTAAGAACTTTGATTTTTGTACACCCATAAATTATACGCAGCACAGGTTACCCTTAAATAATGAACTGACCAACTAATCAGACATGGATCTTTCCTAGTTCTGTTGCTTGAATGGATGTTTTCCTACGTAGGCTTTTAAAACATGCCCTTCAAAGCATCAGAACATGTGATCACATTCCAATTTTTTCGTATCTATCTTGTAAAGATAGTAATAAACTTTGATTTTTGTACACCCATAAATTATACGCAGCACAGGTTACCCTTAAATAATGAACTGACCGACTAATCAGACATGGATCTTTCCAAGTTCTGTTGCTTGAACGGATGTTTTCCTACGTAGGCTAGTAAAACATGCCCTTCAAAGCATCAGAACATGTGACCACATTCCAATTTTTTTGTATCTATCTTGTAAAGATAGTGATATATCATAAGTTGAACACTATGTTGGAAAGATTTTAATTCAGATTTTTTCAACTTTCACTCAGTTTGTTTTCTAAACTTTGATTAAGAACCTTGTTGTTTGTACACCCATAAAATATACGCAGCACAGGTTACCCTTAAATAATGAACTGACCGACTAATCAGACATGGATCTTTCCTAGTTCTGTTGCTTGAATGGATGTTTTCCTATGTAGGCTAGTAAAACATGCCCTTCAAAGCATCAGAACATGTGATCACATTCCAATTTTTTTGTATCTATCTTGTAAAGATAGTAATATATCATATGTTGAACACTATGTTGGAAAGATTTTAATTCAGATTTTCTAACTTTTTATCAGTTTGTTTTTTAAACTTTGATTAAGAACTTTGATTTTTGTACACCCATAAATTATACGCAGCACAGGTTACCCTTAAATAATGAACTGACCGACTAATCAGACATGGATCTTTCCTAGTTCTGTTGCTTGAATGGATGTTTTCCTACGTAGGCTAGTAAAACATGCCCTTCAAAGCATCAGAACATGTGACCACATTCCAATTTTTTTGTATCTATCTTGTAAAGATAGTAATAAACTTTGATTTTTGTACACCCATAAATTATACGCAGCACAGGTTACCCTTAAATAATGAACTGACCGACTAATCAGACATGGATCTTTCCAAGTTCTGTTGCTTGAACGGATGTTTTCCTACGTAGGCTAGTAAAACATGCCCTTCAAAGCATCAGAACATGTGATCACATTCCAATTTTTTTGTATCTATCTTGTAAAGATAGTAATATATCATATGTTGAACACTATGTTGGAAAGATTTTAATTCAGATTTTCGAACTTTTATACGCAGCACAGGTTACCCTTAATTAATGAACTGACCGACTAATCAGACATGGATCTTTCCAAGTTCTGTTGCTTGAATGGATGTTTTCCTACGTAGGCTAGTAAAACATGCCCTTCAAAGCATCATAACATGTGATCACATTCCAATTTTTTTGTATCTATCTTGTAAAGATAGTAATATATCATATGTTGAACACTATGTTGGAAAGATTTTAATTCAGATTTTCTAACTTTTAATCAGTTTGTTTTTTAAACTTTGATTAAGAACTTTGATTTTTGTACACCCATAAATTATACGCAGCACAGGTTACCCTTAAATAATGAACTGACCGACTAATCAGACATGGATCTTTCCTAGTTCTGTTGCTTGAACGGATGTTTTCCTACGTAGGCTAGTAAAACATGCCCTTCAAAGCATCAGAACATGTGATCACATTCCAATTTTTTTGTATCTATCTTGTAAAGATAGTAATATATCATATGTTGAACACTATGTTGGAAAGATTTTAATTCAGATTTTCGAACTTTTATACGCAGCACAGGTTACCCTTAATTAATGAACTGACCGACTAATCAGACATGGATCTTTCCAAGTTCTGTTGCTTGAATGGATGTTTTCCTACGTAGGCTAGTAAAACATGCCCTTCAAAGCATCAGAACATGTGATCACATTCCAATTTTTTTGTATCTATCTTGTAAAGATAGTAATATATCATATGTTGAACACTACATGGATCTTTCCTAGTTCTGTTGCTTGAATGGATGTTTTCCTACGTAGGCTAGTAAAACATGCCCTTCAAAGCATCAGAACATGTGATCACATTCCAATTTTTCCGTATCTATCTTGTAAAGATAGTAATAAACTTTGATTTTTGTACACCCATAAATTATACGCAGCACAGGTTACCCTTAAATAATGAACTGACCGACTAATCAGACATGGATCTTTCCAAGTTCTGTTGCTTGAACGGATGTTTTCCTACGTAGGCTAGTAAAACATGCCCTTCAAAGCATCAGAACATGTGATCACATTCCAATTTTTTTGTATCTATCTTGTAAAGATAGTAATATATCATATGTTGAACACTATGTTGGAAAGATTTTAATTCAGATTTTCGAACTTTTATTCAGTTTGTTTTTTAAACTTTGATTAAGAACTTTGATTTTTGTACACCCATAAATTATACGCAGCACAGGTTACCCTTAATTAATGAACTGACCGACTAATCAGACATGGATCTTTCCAAGTTCTGTTGCTTGAACGGATGTTTTCCTACGTAGGCTAGTAAAACATGCCCTTCAAAGCATCAGAACATGTGATCACATTCCAATTTTTTTGTATCTATCTTGTAAAGATAGTAATAAACTTTGATTTTTGTACACCCATAAATTATACGCAGCACAGGTTACCCTTAAATAATGAACTGACCGACTAATCAGACATGGATCTTTCCAAGTTCTGTTGCTTGAACGGATGTTTTCCTACGTAGGCTAGTAAAACATGCCCTTCAAAGCATCAGAACATGTGACCACATTCCAATTTTTTTGTATCTATCTTGTAAAGATAGTAATATATCATATGTTGAACACTATGTTGGAAAGATTTTAATTCAGATTTTTTCAACTTTCACTCAGTTTGTTTTCTAAACTTTGATTAAGAACCTTGTTGTTTGTACACCCATAAAATATACGCAGCACAGGTTACCCCTAAATAATGAACTGACCGACTAATCAGACATGGATCTTTCCTAGTTCTGTTGCTTGAATGGATGTTTTCCTACGTAGGCTAGTAAAACATGCCCTTCAAAGCATCAGAACATGTGATCACATTCCAATTTTTTTGTATCTATCTTGTAAAGATAGTAATATATCATATGTTGAACACTATGTTGGAAAGATTTTAATTCAGATTTTCTAACTTTTAATCAGTTTGTTTTTTAAACTTTGATTAAGAATTTTGATTTTTGTACACCCATAAATTATACGCAGCACAGGTTACCCTTAAATAATGAACTGACCGACTAATCAGACATGGATCTTTCCTAGTTCTGTTGCTTGAATGGATGTTTTCCTACGTAGGCTAGTAAAACATGCCCTTCAAAGCATCAGAACATGTGACCACATTCCAATTTTTTTGTATCTATCTTGTAAAGATAGTAATAAACTTTGATTTTTGTACACCCATAAATTATACGCAGCACAGGTTACCCTTAAATAATGAACTGACCGACTAATCAGACATGGATCTTTCCAAGTTCTGTTGCTTGAACGGATGTTTTCCTACGTAGGCTAGTAAAACATGCCCTTCAAAGCATCAGAACATGTGATCACATTCCAATTTTTTTGTATCTATCTTGTAAAGATAGTAATATATCATATGTTGAACACTATGTTGGAAAGATTTTAATTCAGATTTTCGAACTTTTATACGCAGCACAGGTTACCCTTAATTAATGAACTGACCGACTAATCAGACATGGATCTTTCCAAGTTCTGTTGCTTGAATGGATGTTTTCCTACGTAGGCTAGTAAAACATGCCCTTCAAAGCATCAGAACATGTGATCACATTCCAATTTTTTTGTATCTATCTTGTAAAGATAGTAATAAACTTTGATTTTTGTACACCCATAAATTATACGCAGCACAGGTTACCCTTAAATAATGAACTGACCGACTAATCAGACATGGATCTTTCCAAGTTCTGTTGCTTGAACGGATGTTTTCCTACGTAGGCTAGTAAAACATGCCCTTCAAAGCATCAGAACATGTGATCACATTCCAATTTTTTTGTATCTATCTTGTAAAGATAGTAATATATCATATGTTGAACACTATGTTGGAAAGATTTTAATTCAGATTTTCTAACTTTTAATCAGTTTGTTTTTTAAACTTTGATTAAGAACTTTGATTTTTGTACACTCATAAATTATACGCAGCACAGGTTACCCTTAAATAATGAACTGACCGACTAATCAGACATGGATCTTTCCAAGTTCTGTTGCTTGAACGGATGTTTTCCTACGTAGGCTAGTAAAACATGCCCTTCAAAGCATCAGAACATGTGATCACATTCCAATTTTTTTGTATCTATCTTGTAAAGATAGTAATATATCATATGTTGAACACTATGTTGGAAAGATTTTAATTCAGATTTTCGAACTTTTATACGCAGCACAGGTTACCCTTAATTAATGAACTGACCGACTAATCAGACATGGATCTTTCCAAGTTCTGTTGCTTGAATGGATGTTTTCCTACGTAGGCTAGTAAAACATGCCCTTCAAAGCATCAGAACATGTGATCACATTCCAATTTTTTTGTATCTATCTTGTAAAGATAGTAATAAACTTTGATTTTTGTACACCCATAAATTATACGCAGCACAGGTTACCCTTAAATAATGAACTGACCGACTAATCAGACATGGATCTTTCCAAGTTCTGTTGCTTGAACGGATGTTTTCCTACGTAGGCTAGTAAAACATGCCCTTCAAAGCATCAGAACATGTGATCACATTCCAATTTTTTTGTATCTATCTTGTAAAGATAGTAATAAACTTTGATTTTTGTACACCCATAAATTATACGCAGCACAGGTTACCCTTAAATAATGAACTGACCGACTAATCAGACATGGATCTTTCCAAGTTCTGTTGCTTGAACGGATGTTTTCCTACGTAGGCTAGTAAAACATGCCCTTCAAAGCATCAGAACATGTGATCACATTCCAATTTTTTTGTATCTATCTTGTAAAGATAGTAATATATCATATGTTGAACACTATGTTGGAAAGATTTTAATTCAGATTTTCTAACTTTTAATCAGTTTGTTTTTTAAACTTTGATTAAGAACTTTGATTTTTGTACACTCATAAATTATACGCAGCACAGGTTACCCTTAAATAATGAACTGACCGACTAATCAGACATGGATCTTTCCAAGTTCTGTTGCTTGAACGGATGTTTTCCTACGTAGGCTAGTAAAACATGCCCTTCAAAGCATCAGAACATGTGATCACATTCCAATTTTTTCGTATCTATCTTGTAAAGATAGTAATAAACTTTGATTTTTGTACACCCATAAATTATACGCAGCACAGGTTACCCTTAAATAATGAACTGACCGACTAATCAGACATGGATCTTTCCAAGTTCTGTTGCTTGAACGGATGTTTTCCTACGTAGGCTAGTAAAACATGCCCTTCAAAGCATCAGAACATGTGACCACATTCCAATTTTTTTGTATCTATCTTGTAAAGATAGTGATATATCATATGTTGAACACTATGTTGGAAAGATTTTAATTCAGATTTTTTCAACTTTCACTCAGTTTGTTTTCTAAACTTTGATTAAGAACCTTGTTGTTTGTACACCCATAAAATATACGCAGCACAGGTTACCCTTAAATAATGAACTGACCGACTAATCAGACATGGATCTTTCCTAGTTCTGTTGCTTGAATGGATGTTTTCCTACGTAGGCTAGTAAAACATGCCCTTCAAAGCATCAGAACATGTGATCACATTCCAATTTTTTTGTATCTATCTTGTAAAGATAGTAATATATCATATGTTGAACACTATGTTGGAAAGATTTTAATTCAGATTTTCTAACTTTTTATCAGTTTGTTTTTTAAACTTTGATTAAGAACTTTGATTTTTGTACACCCATAAATTATACGCAGCACAGGTTACCCTTAAATAATGAACTGACCGACTAATCAGACATGGATCTTTCCTAGTTCTGTTGCTTGAATGGATGTTTTCCTACGTAGGCTAGTAAAACATGCCCTTCAAAGCATCAGAACATGTGACCACATTCCAATTTTTTTGTATCTATCTTGTAAAGATAGTAATATATCATATGTTGAACACTATGTTGGAAAGATTTTAATTCAGATTTTCGAACTTTTATACGCAGCACAGGTTACCCTTAATTAATGAACTGACCGACTAATCAGACATGGATCTTTCCAAGTTCTGTTGCTTGAATGGATGTTTTCCTACGTAGGCTAGTAAAACATGCCCTTCAAAGCATCAGAACATGTGATCACATTCCAATTTTTTTGTATCTATCTTGTAAAGATAGTAATATATCATATGTTGAACACTATGTTGGAAAGATTTTAATTCAGATTTTCTAACTTTTATTCAGTTTGTTTTTTAAACTTTGATTAAGAACTTTGATTTTTGTACACCCATAAATTATACGCAGCACAGGTTACCCTTAAATAATGAACTGACCGACTAATCAGACATGGATCTTTCCTAGTTCTGTTGCTTGAACGGATGTTTTCCTACGTAGGCTAGTAAAACATGCCCTTCAAAGCATCAGAACATGTGATCACATTCCAATTTTTTTGTATCTATCTTGTAAAGATAGTAATATATCATATGTTGAACACTATGTTGGAAAGATTTTAATTCAGATTTTCGAACTTTTATACGCAGCACAGGTTACCCTTAATTAATGAACTGACCGACTAATCAGACATGGATCTTTCCAAGTTCTGTTGCTTGAATGGATGTTTTCCTACGTAGGCTAGTAAAACATGCCCTTCAAAGCATCAGAACATGTGATCACATTCCAATTTTTTTGTATCTATCTTGTAAAGATAGTAATATATCATATGTTGAACACTATGTTGGAAAGATTTTAATTCAGATTTTCTAACTTTTAATCAGTTTGTTTTTTAAACTTTGATTAAGAACTTTGATTTTTGTACACCCATAAATTATACGCAGCACAGGTTACCCTTAAATAATGAACTGACCGACTAATCAGACATGGATCTTTCCTAGTTCTGTTGCTTGAATGGATGTTTTCCTACGTAGGCTAGTAAAACATGCCCTTCAAAGCATCAGAACATGTGATCACATTCCATTTTTTCCGTATCTATCTTGTAAAGATAGTAATAAACTTTGATTTTTGTACACCCATAAATTATACGCAGCACAGGTTACCCTTAAATAATGAACTGACCGACTAATCAGACATGGATCTTTCCAAGTTCTGTTGCTTGAACGGATGTTTTCCTACGTAGGCTAGTAAAACATGCCCTTCAAAGCATCAGAACATGTGATCACATTCCAATTTTTTTGTATCTATCTTGTAAAGATAGTAATATATCATATGTTGAACACTATGTTGGAAAGATTTTAATTCAGATTTTCTAACTTTTAATCAGTTTGTTTTTTAAACTTTGATTAAGAACTTTGATTTTTGTACACTCATAAATTATACGCAGCACAGGTTACCCTTAAATAATGAACTGACCGACTAATCAGACATGGATCTTTCCAAGTTCTGTTGCTTGAACGGATGTTTTCCTACGTAGGCTAGTAAAACATGCCCTTCAAAGCATCAGAACATGTGATCACATTCCAATTTTTTTGTATCTATCTTGTAAAGATAGTAATATATCATATGTTGAACACTATGTTGGAAAGATTTTAATTCAGATTTTCGAACTTTTATACGCAGCACAGGTTACCCTTAATTAATGAACTGACCGACTAATCAGACATGGATCTTTCCAAGTTCTGTTGCTTGAATGGATGTTTTCCTACGTAGGCTAGTAAAACATGCCCTTCAAAGCATCAGAACATGTGATCACATTCCAATTTTTTTGTATCTATCTTGTAAAGATAGTAATAAACTTTGATTTTTGTACACCCATAAATTATACGCAGCACAGGTTACCCTTAAATAATGAACTGACCGACTAATCAGACATGGATCTTTCCAAGTTCTGTTGCTTGAACGGATGTTTTCCTACGTAGGCTAGTAAAACATGCCCTTCAAAGCATCAGAACATGTGATCACATTCCAATTTTTTTGTATCTATCTTGTAAAGATAGTAATAAACTTTGATTTTTGTACACCCATAAATTATACGCAGCACAGGTTACCCTTAAATAATGAACTGACCGACTAATCAGACATGGATCTTTCCAAGTTCTGTTGCTTGAACGGATGTTTTCCTACGTAGGCTAGTAAAACATGCCCTTCAAAGCATCAGAACATGTGATCACATTCCAATTTTTTTGTATCTATCTTGTAAAGATAGTAATATATCATATGTTGAACACTATGTTGGAAAGATTTTAATTCAGATTTTCTAACTTTTAATCAGTTTGTTTTTTAAACTTTGATTAAGAACTTTGATTTTTGTACACTCATAAATTATACGCAGCACAGGTTACCCTTAAATAATGAACTGACCGACTAATCAGACATGGATCTTTCCAAGTTCTGTTGCTTGAACGGATGTTTTCCTACGTAGGCTAGTAAAACATGCCCTTCAAAGCATCAGAACATGTGATCACATTCCAATTTTTTCGTATCTATCTTGTAAAGATAGTAATAAACTTTGATTTTTGTACACCCATAAATTATACGCAGCACAGGTTACCCTTAAATAATGAACTGACCGACTAATCAGACATGGATCTTTCCAAGTTCTGTTGCTTGAACGGATGTTTTCCTACGTAGGCTAGTAAAACATGCCCTTCAAAGCATCAGAACATGTGACCACATTCCAATTTTTTTGTATCTATCTTGTAAAGATAGTGATATATCATATGTTGAACACTATGTTGGAAAGATTTTAATTCAGATTTTTTCAACTTTCACTCAGTTTGTTTTCTAAACTTTGATTAAGAACCTTGTTGTTTGTACACCCATAAAATATACGCAGCACAGGTTACCCTTAAATAATGAACTGACCGACTAATCAGACATGGATCTTTCCTAGTTCTGTTGCTTGAATGGATGTTTTCCTACGTAGGCTAGTAAAACATGCCCTTCAAAGCATCAGAACATGTGATCACATTCCAATTTTTTTGTATCTATCTTGTAAAGATAGTAATATATCATATGTTGAACACTATGTTGGAAAGATTTTAATTCAGATTTTCTAACTTTTTATCAGTTTGTTTTTTAAACTTTGATTAAGAACTTTGATTTTTGTACACCCATAAATTATACGCAGCACAGGTTACCCTTAAATAATGAACTGACCGACTAATCAGACATGGATCTTTCCTAGTTCTGTTGCTTGAATGGATGTTTTCCTACGTAGGCTAGTAAAACATGCCCTTCAAAGCATCAGAACATGTGACCACATTCCAATTTTTTTGTATCTATCTTGTAAAGATAGTAATATATCATATGTTGAACACTATGTTGGAAAGATTTTAATTCAGATTTTCTAACTTTTTATCAGTTTGTTTTTTAAACTTTGATTAAGAACTTTGATTTTTGTACACCCATAAATTATACGCAGCACAGGTTACCCTTAAATAATGAACTGACCGACTAATCAGACATGGATCTTTCCTAGTTCTGTTGCTTGAATGGATGTTTTCCTACGTAGGCTAGTAAAACATGCCCTTCAAAGCATCAGAACATGTGATCACATTCCAATTTTTTTGTATCTATCTTGTAAAGATAGTAATATATCATATGTTGAACACTATGTTGGAAAGATTTTAATTCAGATTTTCTAACTTTTATTCAGTTTGTTTTTTAAACTTTGATTAAGAACTTTGATTTTTGTACACCCATAAATTATACGCAGCACAGGTTACCCTTAAATAATGAACTGACCGACTAATCAGACATGGATCTTTCCTAGTTCTGTTGCTTGAACGGATGTTTTCCTACGTAGGCTAGTAAAACATGCCCTTCAAAGCATCAGAACATGTGATCACATTCCAATTTTTTTGTATCTATCTTGTAAAGATAGTAATATATCATATGTTGAACACTATGTTGGAAAGATTTTAATTCAGATTTTCGAACTTTTATACGCAGCACAGGTTACCCTTAATTAATGAACTGACCGACTAATCAGACATGGATCTTTCCAAGTTCTGTTGCTTGAATGGATGTTTTCCTACGTAGGCTAGTAAAACATGCCCTTCAAAGCATCAGAACATGTGATCACATTCCAATTTTTTTGTATCTATCTTGTAAAGATAGTAATATATCATATGTTGAACACTATGTTGGAAAGATTTTAATTCAGATTTTCTAACTTTTAATCAGTTTGTTTTTTAAACTTTGATTAAGAACTTTGATTTTTGTACACCCATAAATTATACGCAGCACAGGTTACCCTTAAATAATGAACTGACCGACTAATCAGACATGGATCTTTCCTAGTTCTGTTGCTTGAATGGATGTTTTCCTACGTAGGCTAGTAAAACATGCCCTTCAAAGCATCAGAACATGTGATCACATTCCAATTTTTCCGTATCTATCTTGTAAAGATAGTAATAAACTTTGATTTTTGTACACCCATAAATTATACGCAGCACAGGTTACCCTTAAATAATGAACTGACCGACTAATCAGACATGGATCTTTCCAAGTTCTGTTGCTTGAACGGATGTTTTCCTACGTAGGCTAGTAAAACAAGCCCTTCAAAGCATCAGAACATGTGATCACATTCCAATTTTTTTGTATCTATCTTGTAAAGATAGTAATATATCATATGTTGAACACTATGTTGGAAAGATTTTAATTCAGATTTTCGAACTTTTATTCAGTTTGTTTTTTAAACTTTGATTAAGAACTTTGATTTTTGTACACCCATAAATTATACGCAGCACAGGTTACCCTTAATTAATGAACTGACCGACTAATCAGACATGGATCTTTCCAAGTTCTGTTGCTTGAACGGATGTTTTCCTACGTAGGCTAGTAAAACATGCCCTTCAAAGCATCAGAACATGTGACCACATTCCAATTTTTTTGTATCTATCTTGTAAAGATAGTAATATATCATATGTTGAACACTATGTTGGAAAGATTTTAATTCAGATTTTTTCAACTTTCACTCAGTTTGTTTTCTAAACTTTGATTAAGAACCTTGAGTTTTGTACACCCATAAATTATACGCAGCACAGGTTACCCTTAATTAATGAACTGACCGACTAATCAGACATGGATCTTCCCAAGTTCTGTTGCTTGAATGGATGTTTTCCTACGTAGGCTAGTAAAACATGCCCTTCAAAGCATCAGAACATGTGATCACATTCCAATTTTTTTGTATCTATCTTGTAAAGATAGTAATAAACTTTGATTTTTGTACACCCATAAATTATACGCAGCACAGGTTACCCTTAAATAATGAACTGACCGACTAATCAGACATGGATCTTTCCAAGTTCTGTTGCTTGAACGGATGTTTTCCTACGTAGGCTAGTAAAACATGCCCTTCAAAGCATCAGAACATGTGACCACATTCCAATTTTTTTGTATCTATCTTGTAAAGATAGTAATATATCATATGTTGAACACTATGTTGGAAAGATTTTAATTCAGATTTTTTCAACTTTCACTCAGTTTGTTTTCTAAACTTTGATTAAGAACCTTGTTGTTTGTACACCCATAAAATATACGCAGCACAGGTTACCCCTAAATAATGAACTGACCGACTAATCAGACATGGATCTTTCCTAGTTCTGTTGCTTGAATGGATGTTTTCCTACATAGGCTAGTAAAACATGCCCTTCAAAGCATCAGAACATGTGATCACATTCCAATTTTTTTGTATCTATCTTGTAAAGATAGTAATATATCATATGTTGAACACTATGTTGGAAAGATTTTAATTCAGATTTTCTAACTTTTAATCAGTTTGTTTTTTAAACTTTGATTAAGAATTTTGATTTTTGTACACCCATAAATTATACGCAGCACAGGTTACCCTTAAATAATGAACTGACCGACTAATCAGACATGGATCTTTCCTAGTTCTGTTGCTTGAATGGATGTTTTCCTACGTAGGCTAGTAAAACATGCCCTTCAAAGCATCAGAACATGTGACCACATTCCAATTTTTTTGTATCTATCTTGTAAAGATAGTAATAAACTTTGATTTTTGTACACCCATAAATTATACGCAGCACAGGTTACCCTTAAATAATGAACTGACCGACTAATCAGACATGGATCTTTCCAAGTTCTGTTGCTTGAACGGATGTTTTCCTACGTAGGCTAGTAAAACATGCCCTTCAAAGCATCAGAACATGTGATCACATTCCAATTTTTTTGTATCTATCTTGTAAAGATAGTAATATATCATATGTTGAACACTATGTTGGAAAGATTTTAATTCAGATTTTCGAACTTTTATACGCAGCACAGGTAACCCTTAATTAATGAACTGACCGACTAATCAGACATGGATCTTTCCAAGTTCTGTTGCTTGAATGGATGTTTTCCTACGTAGGCTAGTAAAACATGCCCTTCAAAGCATCAGAACATGTGATCACATTCCAATTTTTTTGTATCTATCTTGTAAAGATAGTAATAAACTTTGATTTTTGTACACCCATAAATTATACGCAGCACAGGTTACCCTTAAATAATGAACTGACCGACTAATCAGACATGGATCTTTCCAAGTTCTGTTGCTTGAACGGATGTTTTCCTACGTAGGCTAGTAAAACATGCCCTTCAAAGCATCAGAACATGTGATCACATTCCAATTTTTTTGTATCTATCTTGTAAAGATAGTAATAAACTTTGATTTTTGTACACCCATAAATTATACGCAGCACAGGTTACCCTTAAATAATGAACTGACCGACTAATCAGACATGGATCTTTCCAAGTTCTGTTGCTTGAACGGATGTTTTCCTACGTAGGCTAGTAAAACATGCCCTTCAAAGCATCAGAACATGTGATCACATTCCAATTTTTTTGTATCTATCTTGTAAAGATAGTAATATATCATATGTTGAACACTATGTTGGAAAGATTTTAATTCAGATTTTCTAACTTTTAATCAGTTTGTTTTTTAAACTTTGATTAAGAACTTTGATTTTTGTACACTCATAAATTATACACAGCACAGGTTACCCTTAAATAGTGAACTGACCGACTAATCAGACATGGATCTTTCCTAGTTCTGTTGCTTGAATGGATGTTTTCCTACGTAGGCTAGTAAAACATGCCCTTCAAAGCATCAGAACATGTGATCACATTCCAATTTTTTCGTATCTATCTTGTAAAGATAGTAATAAACTTTGATTTTTGTACACCCATAAATTATACGCAGCACAGGTTACCCTTAAATAATGAACTGACCGACTAATCAGACATGGATCTTTCCAAGTTCTGTTGCTTGAACGGATGTTTTCCTACGTAGGCTAGTAAAACATGCCCTTCAAAGCATCAGAACATGTGATCACATTCCAATTTTTTTGTATCTATCTTGTAAAGATAGTAATATATCATATGTTGAACACTATGTTGGAAAGATTTTAATTCAGATTTTCGAACTTTTATTCAGTTTGTTTTTTAAACTTTGATTAAGAACTTTGATTTTTGTACACCCATAAATTATACGCAGCACAGGTTACCCTTAATTAATGAACTGACCGACTAATCAGACATGGATCTTTCCAAGTTCTGTTGCTTGAACGGATGTTTTCCTACGTAGGCTAGTAAAACATGCCCTTCAAAGCATCAGAACATGTGACCACATTCCAATTTTTTTGTATCTATCTTGTAAAGATAGTAATATATCATATGTTGAACACTATGTTGGAAAGATTTTAATTCAGATTTTTTCAACTTTCACTCAGTTTGTTTTCTAAACTTTGATTAAGAACCTTGAGTTTTGTACACCCATAAATTATACGCAGCACAGGTTACCCTTAAATAATGAACTGACCGACTAATCAGACATGGATCTTCCCAAGTTCTGTTGCTTGAATGGATGTTTTCCTACAGAGGCTAGTAAAACATGCCCTTCAAAGCATCAGAACATGTGATCACATTCCAATTTTTTTGTATCTATCTTGTAAAGATAGTAATAAACTTTGATTTTTGTACACCCATAAATTATACGCAGCACAGGTTACCCTTAAATAATGAACTGACCGACTAATCAGACATGGATCTTTCCAAGTTCTGTTGCTTGAACGGATGTTTTCCTACGTAGGCTAGTAAAACATGCCCTTCAAAGCATCAGAACATGTGATCACATTCCAATTTTTTTGTATCTATCTTGTAAAGATAGTAATATATCATATGTTGAACACTATGTTGGAAAGATTTTAATTCAGATTTTCGAACTTTTATACGCAGCACAGGTTACCCTTAATTAATGAACTGACCGACTAATCAGACATGGATCTTTCCAAGTTCTGTTGCTTGAATGGATGTTTTCCTACGTAGGCTAGTAAAACATGCCCTTCAAAGCATCAGAACATGTGATCACATTCCAATTTTTTTGTATCTATCTTGTAAAGATAGTAATATATCATATGTTGAACACTATGTTGGAAAGATTTTAATTCAGATTTTCTAACTTTTAATCAGTTTGTTTTTTAAACTTTGATTAAGAACTTTGATTTTTGTACACCCATAAATTATACGCAGCACAGGTTACCCTTAAATAATGAACTGACCGACTAATCAGACATGGATCTTTCCTAGTTCTGTTGCTTGAACGGATGTTTTCCTACGTAGGCTAGTAAAACATGCCCTTCAAAGCATCAGAACATGTGATCACATTCCAATTTTTTTGTATCTATCTTGTAAAGATAGTAATATATCATATGTTGAACACTATGTTGGAAAGATTTTAATTCAGATTTTCGAACTTTTATACGCAGCACAGGTTACCCTTAATTAATGAACTGACCGACTAATCAGACATGGATCTTTCCAAGTTCTGTTGCTTGAATGGATGTTTTCCTACGTAGGCTAGTAAAACATGCCCTTCAAAGCATCAGAACATGTGATCACATTCCAATTTTTTTGTATCTATCTTGTAAAGATAGTAATATATCATATGTTGAACACTATGTTGGAAAGATTTTAATTCAGATTTTCTAACTTTTAATCAGTTTGTTTTTTAAACTTTGATTAAGAACTTTGATTTTTGTACACTCATAAATTATACGCAGCACAGGTTACCCTTAAATAGTGAACTGACCGACTAATCAGACATGGATCTTTCCTAGTTCTGTTGCTTGAATGGATGTTTTCCTACGTAGGCTAGTAAAACATGCCCTTCAAAGCATCAGAACATGTGATCACATTCCAATTTTTTCGTATCTATCTTGTAAAGATAGTAATAAACTTTGATTTTTGTACACCCATAAATTATACGCAGCACAGGTTACCCTTAAATAATGAACTGACCGACTAATCAGACATGGATCTTTCCAAGTTCTGTTGCTTGAACGGATGTTTTCCTACGTAGGCTAGTAAAACATGCCCTTCAAAGCATCAGAACATGTGATCACATTCCAATTTTTTTGTATCTATCTTGTAAAGATAGTAATATATCATATGTTGAACACTATGTTGGAAAGATTTTAATTCAGATTTTCGAACTTTTATTCAGTTTGTTTTTTAAACTTTGATTAAGAACTTTGATTTTTGTACACTCATAAATTATACGCAGCACAGGTTACCCTTAATTAATGAACTGACCGACTAATCAGACATGGATCTTTCCAAGTTCTGTTGCTTGAACGGATGTTTTCCTACGTAGGCTAGTAAAACATGCCCTTCAAAGCATCAGAACATGTGACCACATTCCAATTTTTTTGTATCTATCTTGTAAAGATAGTAATATATCATATGTTGAACACTATGTTGGAAAGATTTTAATTCAGATTTTTTCAACTTTCACTCAGTTTGTTTTCTAAACTTTGATTAAGAACCTTGAGTTTTGTACACCCATAAATTATACGCAGCACAGGTTACCCTTAAATAATGAACTGACCGACTAATCAGACATGGATCTTCCCAAGTTCTGTTGCTTGAATGGATGTTTTCCTACAGAGGCTAGTAAAACATGCCCTTCAAAGCATCAGAACATGTGATCACATTCCAATTTTTTTGTATCTATCTTGTAAAGATAGTAATAAACTTTAATTTTTGTACACCCATAAATTATACGCAGCACAGGTTACCCTTAAATAATGAACTGACCGACTAATCAGACATGGATCTTTCCAAGTTCTGTTGCTTGAACGGATGTTTTCCTACGTAGGCTAGTAAAACATGCCCTTCAAAGCATCAGAACATGTGACCACATTCCAATTTTTTTGTATCTATCTTGTAAAGATAGTGATATATCATATGTTGAACACTATGTTGGAAAGATTTTAATTCAGATTTTTTCAACTTTCACTCAGTTTGTTTTCTAAACTTTGATTAAGAACCTTGTTGTTTGTACACCCATAAAATATACGCAGCACAGGTTACCCTTAAATAATGAACTGACCGACTAATCAGACATGGATCTTCCCAAGTTCTGTTGCTTGAATGGATGTTTTCCTACGTAGGCTAGTAAAACATGCCCTTCAAAGCATCAGAACATGTGATCACATTCCAATTTTTTTGTATCTATCTTGTAAAGATAGTAATATATCATATGTTGAACACTATGTTGGAAAGATTTTAATTCAGATTTTCTAACTTTTATTCAGTTTGTTTTTTAAACTTTGATTAAGAACTTTGATTTTTGTACACCCATAAATTATACGCAGCACAGGTTACCCTTAAATAATGAACTGACCGACTAATCAGACATGGATCTTTCCTAGTTCTGTTGCTTGAATGGATGTTTTCCTACGTAGGCTAGTAAAACATGCCCTTCAAAGCATCAGAACATGTGATCACATTCCAATTTTTTTGTATCTATTTTGTAAAGATAGTAATAAACTTTGATTTTTGTACACCCATAAATTTTACGCAGCACAGGTTACCCTTAAATAATGAACTGACCGACTAATCAGACATGGATCTTTCCAAGTTCTGTTGCTTGAACGGATGTTTTCCTACGTAGGCTAGTAAAACATGCCCTTCAAAGCATCAGAACATGTGACCACATTCCAATTTTTTTGTATCTATCTTGTAAAGATAGTGATATATCATATGTTGAACACTATGTTGGAAAGATTTTAATTCAGATTTTTTCAACTTTCACTCAGTTTGTTTTCTAAACTTTGATTAAGAACCTTGTTGTTTGTACACCCATAAATTATACGCAGCACAGGTTACCCTTAAATAATGAACTGACCGACTAATCAGACATGGATCTTTCCTAGTTCTGTTGCTTGAATGGATGTTTTCCTACGTAGGCTAGTAAAACATGCCCTTCAAAGCATCAGAACATGTGATCACATTCCAATTTTTTTGTATCTATTTTGTAAAGATAGTAATAAACTTTGATTTTTGTACACCCATAAATTTTACGCAGCACAGGTTACCCTTAAATAATGAACTGACCGACTAATCAGACATGGATCTTTCCAAGTTCTGTTGCTTGAACGGATGTTTTCCTACGTAGGCTAGTAAAACATGCCCTTCAAAGCATCAGAACATGTGACCACATTCCAATTTTTTTGTATCTATCTTGTAAAGATAGTGATATATCATATGTTGAACACTATGTTGGAAAGATTTTAATTCAGATTTTTTCAACTTTCACTCAGTTTGTTTTCTAAACTTTGATTAAGAACCTTGTTGTTTGTACACCCATAAAATATACGCAGCACAGGTTACCCTTAAATAATGAACTGACCGACTAATCAGACATGGATCTTTCCTAGTTCTGTTGCTTGAATGGATGTTTTCCTACGTAGGCTAGTAAAACATGCCCTTCAAAGCATCAGAACATGTGATCACATTCCAATTTTTTTGTATCTATCTTGTAAAGATAGTAATATATCATATGTTGAACACTATGTTGGAAAGATTTTAATTCAGATTTTCTAACTTTTAATCAGTTTGTTTTTTAAACTTTGATTAAGAACTTTGATTTTTGTACACCCATAAATTATACGCAGCACAGATTACCCTTAAATAATGAACTGACCGACTAATCAGACATGGATCTTTCCTAGTTCTGTTGCTTGAATGGATGTTTTCCTACGTAGGCTAGTAAAACATGCCCTTCAAAGCATCAGAACATGTGACCACATTCCAATTTTTTTGTATCTATCTTGTAAAGATAGTAATAAACTTTGATTTTTGTACACCCATAAATTATACGCAGCACAGGTTACCCTTAAATAATGAACTGACCGACTAATCAGACATGGATCTTTCCAAGTTCTGTTGCTTGAACGGATGTTTTCCTACGTAGGCTAGTAAAACATGCCCTTCAAAGCATGAGAACATGTGATCACATTCCAATTTTTTTGTATCTATCTTGTAAAGATAGTAATATATCATATGTTGAACACTATGTTGGAAAGATTTTAATTCAGATTTTTTCAACTTTCACTCAGTTTGTTTTCTAAACTTTGATTAAGAACCTTGAGTTTTGTACACCCATAAATTATACGCAGCACAGGTTACCCTTAAATAATGAACTGACCGACTAATCAGACATGGATCTTCCCAAGTTCTGTTGCTTGAATGGATGTTTTCCTACAGAGGCTAGTAAAACATGCCCTTCAAAGCATCAGAACATGTGATCACATTCCAATTTTTTTGTATCTATCTTGTAAAGATAGTAATAAACTTTAATTTTTGTACACCCATAAATTATACGCAGCACAGGTTACCCTTAAATAATGAACTGACCGACTAATCAGACATGGATCTTTCCAAGTTCTGTTGCTTGAACGGATGTTTTCCTACGTAGGCTAGTAAAACATGCCCTTCAAAGCATCAGAACATGTGACCACATTCCAATTTTTTTGTATCTATCTTGTAAAGATAGTGATATATCATATGTTGAACACTATGTTGGAAAGATTTTAATTCAGATTTTTTCAACTTTCACTCAGTTTGTTTTCTAAACTTTGATTAAGAACCTTGTTGTTTGTACACCCATAAAATATACGCAGCACAGGTTACCCTTAAATAATGAACTGACCGACTAATCAGACATGGATCTTCCCAAGTTCTGTTGCTTGAATGGATGTTTTCCTACGTAGGCTAGTAAAACATGCCCTTCAAAGCATCAGAACATGTGATCACATTCCAATTTTTTTGTATCTATCTTGTAAAGATAGTAATATATCATATGTTGAACACTATGTTGGAAAGATTTTAATTCAGATTTTCTAACTTTTATTCAGTTTGTTTTTTAAACTTTGATTAAGAACTTTGATTTTTGTACACCCATAAATTATACGCAGCACAGGTTACCCTTAAATAATGAACTGACCGACTAATCAGACATGGATCTTTCCTAGTTCTGTTGCTTGAATGGATGTTTTCCTACGTAGGCTAGTAAAACATGCCCTTCAAAGCATCAGAACATGTGATCACATTCCAATTTTTTTGTATCTATTTTGTAAAGATAGTAATAAACTTTGATTTTTGTACACCCATAAATTTTACGCAGCACAGGTTACCCTTAAATAATGAACTGACCGACTAATCAGACATGGATCTTTCCAAGTTCTGTTGCTTGAACGGATGTTTTCCTACGTAGGCTAGTAAAACATGCCCTTCAAAGCATCAGAACATGTGACCACATTCCAATTTTTTTGTATCTATCTTGTAAAGATAGTGATATATCATATGTTGAACACTATGTTGGAAAGATTTTAATTCAGATTTTTTCAACTTTCACTCAGTTTGTTTTCTAAACTTTGATTAAGAACCTTGTTGTTTGTACACCCATAAATTATACGCAGCACAGGTTACCCTTAAATAATGAACTGACCGACTAATCAGACATGGATCTTTCCTAGTTCTGTTGCTTGAATGGATGTTTTCCTACGTAGGCTAGTAAAACATGCCCTTCAAAGCATCAGAACATGTGATCACATTCCAATTTTTTTGTATCTATTTTGTAAAGATAGTAATAAACTTTGATTTTTGTACACCCATAAATTTTACGCAGCACAGGTTACCCTTAAATAATGAACTGACCGACTAATCAGACATGGATCTTTCCAAGTTCTGTTGCTTGAACGGATGTTTTCCTACGTAGGCTAGTAAAACATGCCCTTCAAAGCATCAGAACATGTGACCACATTCCAATTTTTT
Organism: Auanema rhodensis; assembly: GCA_964057225.1. Taxonomy (NCBI): domain Eukaryota; kingdom Metazoa; phylum Nematoda; class Chromadorea; order Rhabditida; family Rhabditidae; genus Auanema; species Auanema rhodense. The sequence continues at coordinate 3,713,225 of OZ059895.1, forward strand.
TGTATCTATCTTGTAAAGATAGTGATATATCATATGTTGAACACTATGTTGGAAAGATTTTAATTCAGATTTTTTCAACTTTCACTCAGTTTGTTTTCTAAACTTTGATTAAGAACCTTGTTGTTTGTACACCCATAAAATATACGCAGCACAGGTTACCCTTAAATAATGAACTGACCGACTAATCAGACATGGATCTTTCCTAGTTCTGTTGCTTGAATGGATGTTTTCCTACGTAGGCTAGTAAAACATGCCCTTCAAAGCATCAGAACATGTGATCACATTCCAATTTTTTTGTATCTATCTTGTAAAGATAGTAATATATCATATGTTGAACACTATGTTGGAAAGATTTTAATTCAGATTTTCTAACTTTTAATCAGTTTGTTTTTTAAACTTTGATTAAGAACTTTGATTTTTGTACACCCATAAATTATACGCAGCACAGATTACCCTTAAATAATGAACTGACCGACTAATCAGACATGGATCTTTCCTAGTTCTGTTGCTTGAATGGATGTTTTCCTACGTAGGCTAGTAAAACATGCCCTTCAAAGCATCAGAACATGTGACCACATTCCAATTTTTTTGTATCTATCTTGTAAAGATAGTAATAAACTTTGATTTTTGTACACCCATAAATTATACGCAGCACAGGTTACCCTTAAATAATGAACTGACCGACTAATCAGACATGGATCTTTCCAAGTTCTGTTGCTTGAACGGATGTTTTCCTACGTAGGCTAGTAAAACATGCCCTTCAAAGCATGAGAACATGTGATCACATTCCAATTTTTTTGTATCTATCTTGTAAAGATAGTAATATATCATATGTTGAACACTATGTTGGAAAGATTTTAATTCAGATTTTCGAACTTTTATACGCAGCACAGGTTACCCTTAATTAATGAACTGACCGACTAATCAGACATGGATCTTTCCAAGTTCTGTTGCTTGAATGGATGTTTTCCTACGTAGGCTAGTAAAACATGCCCTTCAAAGCATCAGAACATGTGATCACATTCCAATTTTTTTGTATCTATCTTGTAAAGATAGTAATATATCATATGTTGAACACTATGTTGGAAAGATTTTAATTCAGATTTTCGAACTTTTATACGCAGCACAGGTTACCCTTAATTAATGAACTGACCGACTAATCAGACATGGATCTTTCCTAGTTCTGTTGCTTGAATGGATGTTTTCCTACGTAGGCTAGTAAAACATGCCCTTCAAAGCATCAGAACATGTGATCACATTCCAATTTTTTTGTATCTATCTTGTAAAGATAGTAATATATCATATGTTGAACACTATGTTGGAAAGATTTTAATTCAGATTTTCTAACTTTTAATCAGTTTGTTTTTTAAACTTTGATTAAGAACTTTGATTTTTGTACACCCATAAATTATACGCAGCACAGGTTACCCTTAAATAATGAACTGACCGACTAATCAGACATGGATCTTTCCTAGTTCTGTTGCTTGAATGGATGTTTTCCTACGTAGGCTAGTAAAACATGCCCTTCAAAGCATCAGAACATGTGATCACATTCCAATTTTTTCGTATCTATCTTGTAAAGATAGTAATAAACTTTGATTTTTGTACACCCATAAATTATACGCAGCACAGGTTACCCTTAAATAATGAACTGACCGACTAATCAGACATGGATCTTTCCTAGTTCTGTTGCTTGAATGGATGTTTTCCTACGTAGGCTAGTAAAACATGCCCTTCAAAGCATCAGAACATGTGATCACATTCCAATTTTTTTGTATCTATCTTGTAAAGATAGTAATAAACTTTGATTTTTGTACACCCATAAATTATACGCAGCACAGGTTACCCTTAAATAATGAACTGACCGACTAATCAAACATGGATCTTTCCTAGTTCTGTTGCTTGAATGGATGTTTTCCTATGTAGGCTAGTAAAACATGCCCTTCAAAGCATCAGAACATGTGATCACATTCCAATTTTTTTGTATCTATTTTGTAAAGATAGTAATAAACTTTGATTTTTGTACACCCATAAATTTTACGCAGCACAGGTTACCCTTAAATAATGAACTGACCGACTAATCAGACATGGATCTTTCCAAGTTCTGTTGCTTGAACGGATGTTTTCCTACGTAGGCTAGTAAAACATGCCCTTCAAAGCATCAGAACATGTGACCACATTCCAATTTTTTTGTATCTATCTTGTAAAGATAGTGATATATCATATGTTGAACACTATGTTGGAAAGATTTTAATTCAGATTTTTTCAACTTTCACTCAGTTTGTTTTCTAAACTTTGATTAAGAACCTTGTTGTTTGTACACCCATAAAATATACGCAGCACAGGTTACCCTTAAATAATGAACTGACCGACTAATCAGACATGGATCTTTCCAAGTTCTGTTGCTTGAATGGATGTTTTCCTACGTAGGCTAGTAAAACATGCCCTTCAAAGCATCAGAACATGTGATCACATTCCAATTTTTTTGTATCTATCTTGTAAAGATAGTAATATATCATATGTTGAACACTATGTTGGAAAGATTTTAATTCAGATTTTCTAACTTTTAATCAGTTTGTTTTTTAAACTTTGATTAAGAACTTTGATTTTTGTACACCCATAAATTATACGCAGCACAGGTTACCCTTAAATAATGAACTGACCGACTAATCAGACATGGATCTTTCCTAGTTCTGTTGCTTGAATGGATGTTTTCCTACGTAGGCTAGTAAAACATGCCCTTCAAAGCATCAGAACATGTGATCACATTCCAATTTTTTCGTATCTATCTTGTAAAGATAGTAATAAACTTTGATTTTTGTACACCCATAAATTATACGCAGCACAGGTTACCCTTAAATAATGAACTGACCGACTAATCAGACATGGATCTTTCCTAGTTCTGTTGCTTGAATGGATGTTTTCCTACGTAGGCTAGTAAAACATGCCCTTCAAAGCATCAGAACATGTGATCACATTCCAATTTTTTTGTATCTATCTTGTAAAGATAGTAATAAACTTTGATTTTTGTACACCCATAAATTATACGCAGCACAGGTTACCCTTAAATAATGAACTGACCGACTAATCAAACATGGATCTTTCCTAGTTCTGTTGCTTGAATGGATGTTTTCCTACGTAGGCTAGTAAAACATGCCCTTCAAAGCATCAGAACATGTGATCACATTCCAATTTTTTTGTATCTATTTTGTAAAGATAGTAATAAACTTTGATTTTTGTACACCCATAAATTTTACGCAGCACAGGTTACCCTTAAATAATGAACTGACCGACTAATCAGACATGGATCTTTCCAAGTTCTGTTGCTTGAACGGATGTTTTCCTACGTAGGCTAGTAAAACATGCCCTTCAAAGCATCAGAACATGTGACCACATTCCAATTTTTTTGTATCTATCTTGTAAAGATAGTGATATATCATATGTTGAACACTATGTTGGAAAGATTTTAATTCAGATTTTTTCAACTTTCACTCAGTTTGTTTTCTAAACTTTGATTAAGAACCTTGTTGTTTGTACACCCATAAAATATACGCAGCACAGGTTACCCTTAAATAATGAACTGACCGACTAATCAGACATGGATCTTTCCTAGTTCTGTTGCTTGAATGGATGTTTTCCTACGTAGGCTAGTAAAACATGCCCTTCAAAGCATCAGAACATGTGATCACATTCCAATTTTTTTGTATCTATCTTGTAAAGATAGTAATATATCATATGTTGAACACTATGTTGGAAAGATTTTAATTCAGATTTTCTAACTTTTAATCAGTTTGTTTTTTAAACTTTGATTAAGAACTTTGATTTTTGTACACCCATAAATTATACGCAGCACAGGTTACCCTTAAATAATGAACTGACCGACTAATCAGACATGGATCTTTCCTAGTTCTGTTGCTTGAATGGATGTTTTCCTACGTAGGCTAGTAAAACATGCCCTTCAAAGCATCAGAACATGTGACCACATTCCAATTTTTTTGTATCTATCTTGTAAAGATAGTAATAAACTTTGATTTTTGTACACCCATAAATTATACGCAGCACAGGTTACCCTTAAATAATGAACTGACCGACTAATCAGACATGGATCTTTCCAAGTTCTGTTGCTTGAACGGATGTTTTCCTACGTAGGCTAGTAAAACATGCCCTTCAAAGCATCAGAACATGTGATCACATTCCAATTTTTTTGTATCTATCTTGTAAAGATAGTAATATATCATATGTTGAACACTATGTTGGAAAGATTTTAATTCAGATTTTCGAACTTTTATACGCAGCACAGGTTACCCTTAATTAATGAACTGACCGACTAATCAGACATGGATCTTTCCAAGTTCTGTTGCTTGAATGGATGTTTTCCTACGTAGGCTAGTAAAACATGCCCTTCAAAGCATCAGAACATGTGACCACATTCCAATTTTTTTGTATCTATCTTGTAAAGATAGTAATATATCATATGTTGAACACTATGTTGGAAAGATTTTAATTCAGATTTTTTCAACTTTCACTCAGTTTGTTTTCTAAACTTTGATTAAGAACCTTGAGTTTTGTACACCCATAAATTATACGCAGCACAGGTTACCCTTAAATAATGAACTGACCGACTAATCAGACATGGATCTTTCCAAGTTCTGTTGCTTGAACGGATGTTTTCCTACGTAGGCTAGTAAAACATGCCCTTCAAAGCATCAGAACATGTGACCACATTCCAATTTTTTTGTATCTATCTTGTCAAGATAGTGATATATCATATGTTGAACACTATGTTGGAAAGATTTTAATTCAGATTTTTTCAACTTTCACTCAGTTTGTTTTCTAAACTTTGATTAAGAACCTTGTTGTTTGTACACCCATAAAAAATACGCAGCACAGGTTACCCTTAAATAATGAACTGACCGACTAATCAGACATGGATCTTCCCAAGTTCTGTTGCTTGAATGGATGTTTTCCTACGTAGGCTAGTAAAACATGCCCTTCAAAGCATCAGAACATGTGATCACATTCCAATTTTTTTGTATCTATCTTGTAAAGATAGTAATATATCATATGTTGAACACTATGTTGGAAAGATTTTAATTCAGATTTTCTAACTTTTTTTCAGTTTGTTTTTTAAACTTTGATTAAGAACTTTGTTTTTTGTACACCCATAAATTATACGCAGCACAGGTTACCCTTAAATAATGAACTGACCGACTAATCAGACATGGATCTTTTCTAGTTCTGTTGCTTGAATGGATGTTTTCCTACGTAGGCTAGTAAAACATGCCCTTCAAAGCATCAGAACATGTGATCACATTCCAATTTTTTTGTATCTATCTTGTAAAGATAGTAATAAACTTTGATTTTTGTACACCCATAAATTATACGCAGCACAGGTTACCCTTAAATAATGAACTGACCGACTAATCAAACATGGATCTTTCCTAGTTCTGTTGCTTGAATGGATGTTTTCCTACGTAGGCTAGTAAAACATGCCCTTCAAAGCATCAGAACATGTGATCACATTCCAATTTTTTTTGTATCTATTTTGTAAAGATAGTAATAAACTTTGATTTTTGTACACCCATAAATTTTACGCAGCACAGGTTACCCTTAAATAATGAACTGACCGACTAATCAGACATGGATCTTTCCTAGTTCTGTTGCTTGAATGGATGTTTTCCTACGTAGGCTAGTAAAACATGCCCTTCAAAGCATCAGAACATGTGATCACATTCCAATTTTTTTGTATCTATCTTGTAAAGATAGTAATATATCATATGTTGAACACTATGTTGGAAAGATTTTAATTCAGATTTTTTCAACTTTCACTCAGTTTGTTTTCTAAACTTTGATTAAGAACCTTGTTGTTTGTACACCCATAAAATATAAGCAGCACAGGTTACCCTTAAATAATGAACTGACCGACTAATCAGACATGGATCTTCCCAAGTTCTGTTGCTTGAATGGATGTTTTCCTACGTAGGCTAGTAAAACATGCCCTTCAAAGCATCAGAACATGTGATCACATTCCAATTTTTTTGTATCTATCTTGTAAAGATAGTAATATATCATATGTTGAACACTATGTTGGAAAGATTTTAATTCAGATTTTCTAACTTTTTTTCAGTTTGTTTTTTAAACTTTGATTAAGAACTTTGATTTTTGTACACCCATAAATTATACGCAGCACAGGTTACCCTTAAATAATGAACTGACCGACTAATCAGACATGGATCTTTCCTAGTTCTGTTGCTTGAATGGATGTTTTCCTACGTAGGCTAGTAAAACATGCCCTTCAAAGCATCAGAACATGTGATCACATTCCAATTTTTTTGTATCTATCTTGTAAAGATAGTAATAAACTTTGATTTTTGTACACCCATAAATTATACGCAGCACAGGTTACCCTTAAATAATGAACTGACCGACTAATCAAACATGGATCTTTCCTAGTTCTGTTGCTTGAATGGATGTTTTCCTACGTAGGCTAGTAAAACATGCCCTTCAAAGCATCAGAACATGTGATCACATTCCAATTTTTTTGTATCTATTTTGTAAAGTTAGTAATAAACTTTGATTTTTGTACACCCATAAATTTTACGCAGCACAGGTTACCCTTAAATAATGAACTGACCGACTAATCAGACATGGATCTTTCCTAGTTCTGTTGCTTGAATGGATGTTTTCCTACGTAGGCTAGTAAAACATGCCCTTCAAAGCATCAGAACATGTGATCACATTCCAATTTTTTTGTATCTATTTTGTAAAGATAGTAATAAACTTTGATTTTTGTACACCCATAAATTTTACGCAGCACAGGTTACCCTTAAATAATGAACTGACCGACTAATCAGACATGGATATTTCCTAGTTCTGTTGCTTGAATGAATGTTTTCCTACGTAGGCTAGTAAAACATGCCCTTCAAAGCATCAAAACATGTGATCACATTCCAATTTTTTTGTATCTATCTTGTAAAGATAGTAATATATCATATGTTGAACACTATGTTGGAAAGATTTTAATTCAGATTTTTTCAACTTTCACTCAGTTTGTTTTCTAAACTTTGATTAAGAACCTTGTTGTTTGTACACCCATAAAATATAAGCAGCACAGGTTACCCTTAAATAATGAACTGACCGACTAATCAGACATGGATCTTCCCAAGTTCTGTTGCTTGAATGGATGTTTTCCTACGTAGGCTACTAAAACATGCCCTTCAAAGCATCAGAACATGTGATCACATTCCAATTTTTTTGTATCTATCTTGTAAAGATAGTAATAAACTTTGATTTTTGTACACCCATAAATTATACGCAGCACAGGTTACCCTTAAATAATGAACTGACCGACTAATCAGACATGAATCTTTCCTAGTTCTGTTGCTTGAATGGATGTTTTCCTACGTAGGCTAGTAAAACATGCCCTTCAAAGCATCAGAACATGTGATCACATTCCAATTTTTTTGTATCTATCTTGTAAAGATAGTAATAAACTTTGATTTTTGTACACCCATAAATTATACGCAGCACAGGTTACCCTTAAATAATGAACTGACCGACTAATCAAACATGGATCTTTCCTAGTTCTGTTGCTTGAATGGATGTTTTCCTACGTAGGCTAGTAAAACATGCCCTTCAAAGCATCAGAACATGTGATCACATTCCAATTTTTTTGTATCTATTTTGTAAAGATAGTAATAAACTTTGATTTTTGTACACCCATAAATTTTACGCAGCACAGGTTACCCTTAAATAATGAACTGACCGACTAATCAGACATGGATCTTTCCTAGTTCTGTTGCTTGAATGGATGTTTTCCTACGTAGGCTAGTAAAACATGCCCTTCAAAGCATCAGAACATGTGATCACATTCCAATTTTTTTGTATCTATTTTGTAAAGATAGTAATAAACTTTGATTTTTGTACACCCATAAATTTTACGCAGCACAGGTTACCCTTAAATAATGAACTGACCGACTAATCAGACATGGATCTTTCCTAGTTCTGTTGCTTGAATGGATGTTTTCCTACGTAGGCTAGTAAAACATGCCCTTCAAAGCATCAGAACATGTGATCACATTCCAATTTTTTTGTATCTATCTTGTAAAGATAGTAATATATCATATGTTGAACACTATGTTGGAAAGATTTTAATTCAGATTTTCGAACTTTTATTCAGTTTGTTTTTTAAACTTTGATTAAGAACTTTGATTTTTGTACACCCATAAATTATACGCAGCACAGGTTACTCTTAATTAATGAACTGACCGACTAATCAGACATGGATCTTTCCAAGTTCTGTTGCTTGAACGGATGTTTTCCTACGTAGGCTAGTAAAACATGCCCTTCAAAGCATCAGAACATGTGACCACATTCCAATTTTTCTGTATCTATCTTGTAAAGATAGTAATAAACTTTGATTTTTGTACACCCAAAATTATTATACGCAGCACAGGTTACCCTTAAATAATGAACTGACCGACTAATCAGACATGGATGTTTCCTAGTTCTGTTGCTTGAATGGATGTTTTCCTACGTAGGCTAGTAAAACATGCCCTTCAAAGCATCAGAACATGTGATCACATTCCAATTTTTTTGTATCTATCTTGTAAAGATAGTAATAAACTTTGATTTTTGTACACCCATAAATTATACGCAGCACAGGTTACCCTTAAATAATGAACTGACCGACTAATCAGACATGAATCTTTCCTAGTTCTGTTGCTTGAATGGATGTTTTCCTACGTAGGCTAGTAAAACATGCCCTTCAAAGCATCAGAACATGTGATCACATTCCAATTTTTTTGTATCTATCTTGTAAAGATAGTAATAAACTTTGATTTTTGTACACCCATAAATTATACGCAGCACAGGTTACCCTTAAATAATGAACTGACCGACTAATCAAACATGGATCTTTCCTAGTTCTGTTGCTTGAATGGATGTTTTCCTACGTAGGCTAGTAAAACATGCCCTTCAAAGCATCAGAACATGTGATCACATTCCAATTTTTTTGTATCTATTTTGTAAAGATAGTAATAAACTTTGATTTTTGTACACCCATAAATTTTACGCAGCACAGGTTACCCTTAAATAATGAACTGACCGACTAATCAGACATGGATCTTTCCTAGTTCTGTTGCTTGAATGGATGTTTTCCTACGTAGGCTAGTAAAACATGCCCTTCAAAGCATCAGAACATGTGATCACATTCCAATTTTTTTGTATCTATCTTGTAAAGATAGTAATATATCATATGTTGAACACTATGTTGGAAAGATTTTAATTCAGATTTTCGAACTTTTATTCAGTTTGTTTTTTAAACTTTGATTAAGAACTTTGATTTTTGTACACCCATAAATTATACGCAGCACAGGTTACTCTTAATTAATGAACTGACCGACTAATCAGACATGGATCTTTCCAAGTTCTGTTGCTTGAACGGATGTTTTCCTACGTAGGCTAGTAAAACATGCCCTTCAAAGCATCAGAACATGTGACCACATTCCAATTTTTCTGTATCTATCTTGTAAAGATAGTAATAAACTTTGATTTTTGTACACCCAAAATTATTATACGCAGCACAGGTTACCCTTAAATAATGAACTGACCGACTAATCAGACATGGATGTTTCCTAGTTCTGTTGCTTGAATGGATGTTTTCCTACGTAGGCTAGTAAAACATGCCCTTCAAAGCATCAGAACATGTGATCACATTCCAATTTTTTTGTATCTATCTTGTAAAGATAGTAATATATCATATGTTGAACACTATGTTGGAAAGATTTTAATTCAGATTTTCTAACTTTTAATCAGTTTGTTTTTTAAACTTTGATTAAGAACTTTGATTTTTGTACACCCATAAATTATACGCAGCACAGGTTACCCTTAAATAATGAACTGACCGACTAATCAGACATGGATCTTTCCTAGTTCTGTTGCTTGAATGGATGTTTTCCTACGTAGGCTAGTAAAACATGCCCTTCAAAGCATCAGAACATGTGATCACATTCCAATTTTTTTGTATCTATCTTGTAAAGATAGTAATATATCATATGTTGAACACTATGTTGGAAAGATTTTAATTCAGATTTTCTAACTTTTATTCAGTTTGTTTTTTAAACTTTGATTAAGAACTTTGATTTTTGTACACCCATAAATTATACGCAGCACAGGTTACCCTTAAATAATGAACTGACCGACTAATCAGACATGGATCTTTCCTAGTTCTGTTGCTTGAATGGATGTTTTCCTACGTAGGCTAGTAAAACATGCCCTTCAAAGCATCAGAACATGTGATCACATTCCAATTTTTTTGTATCTATCTTGTAAAGATAGTAATAAACTTTGATTTTTGTACACCCATAAATTATACGCAGCACAGGTTACCCTTAAATAATGAACTGACCGACTAATCAAACATGGATCTTTCCTAGTTCTGTTGCTTGAACGGATGTTTTCCTACGTAGGCTAGTAAAACATGCCCTTCAAAGCATCAGAACATGTGACCACATTCCAATTTTTTTGTATCTATCTTGTAAAGATAGTAATAAACTTTGATTTTTGTACACCCATAAATTATACGCAGCACAGGTTACCCTTAAATAATGAACTGACCGACTAATCAGACATGGATCTTTCCTAGTTCTGTTGCTTGAATGGATGTTTTCCTACGTAGGCTAGTAAAACATGCCCTTCAAAGCATCAGAACATGTGATCACATTCCAATTTTTTTGTATCTATCTTGTAAAGATAGTAATATATCATATGTTGAACACTATGTTGGAAAGATTTTAATTCAGATTTTCTAACTTTTATTCAGTTTGTTTTCTAAACTTTGATTAAGAACTTTGATTTTTGTACACCCATAAATTATACGCAGCACAGGTTACCCTTAAATAATGAACTGACCGACTAATCAGACATGGATCTTTCCTAGTTCTGTTGCTTGAATGGATGTTTTCCTACGTAGGCTAGTAAAACATGCCCTTCAAAGCATCAGAACATGTGATCACATTCCAATTTTTTTGTATCTATCTTGAAAAGGTAGTAATATATCATATGTTGAACACTATGTTGGAAAGATTTTAATTCAGATTTTCTAACTTTTATTCAGTTTGTTTTTTAAACTTTGATTAAGAACTTTGATTTTTGTACACCCATAAATTATACGCAGCACAGGTTACCCTTAAATAATGAACTGACCGACTAATCAGACATGGATCTTTCCTAGTTCTGTTGCTTGAATGGATGTTTTCCTACGTAGGCTAGTAAAACATGCCCTTCAAAGCATCAGAACATGTGATAACATTCCAATTTTTTTGTATCTATTTTGTAAAGATAGTAATAAACTTTGATTTTTGTACACCCATAAATTTTACGCAGCACAGGTTACCCTTAAATAATGAACTGACCGACTAATCAGACATGGATCTTTCCTAGTTCTGTTGCTTGAATGGATGTTTTCCTACGTAGGCTAGTAAAACATGCCCTTCAAAGCATCAGAACATGTGATCACATTCCAATTTTTTTGTATCTATCTTGTAAAGATAGTAATATATCATATGTTGAACACTATGTTGGAAAGATTTTAATTCAGATTTTCTAACTTTTATTCAGTTTGTTTTTTAAACTTTGATTAAGAACTTTGATTTTTGTACACCCATAAATTATACGCAGCACAGGTTACCCTTAAATAATGAACTGACCGACTAATCAGACATGGATCTTTCCTAGTTCTGTTGCTTGAATGGATGTTTTCCTACGTAGGCTAGTAAAACATGCCCTTCAAAGCATCAGAACATGTGATCACATTCCAATTTTTTTGTATCTATTTTGTAAAGATAGTAATAAACTTTTATTTTTGTACACCCATAAATTTTACGCAGCACAGGTTACCCTTAAATAATGAACTGACCGACTAATCAGACATGGATCTTTCCTAGTTCTGTTGCTTGAATGGATGTTTTCCTACGTAGGCTAGTAAAACATGCCCTTCAAAGCATCAGAACATGTGATCACATTCCAATTTTTTTGTATCTATCTTGTAAAGATAGTAATATATCATATGTTGAACACTATGTTGGAAAGATTTTAATTCAGATTTTCAAACTTTTATTCAGTTTGTTTTTTAAACTTTGATTAAGAACTTTGATTTTTGTACACCCATAAATTATACGCAGCACAGGTTACCCTTAATTAATGAACTGACCGACTAATCAGACATGGATCTTTCCAAGTTCTGTTGCTTGAACGGATGTTTTCCTACTTAGGCTAGTAAAACATGCCCTTCAAAGCATCAGAACATGTGACCACATTCCAATTTTTCTGTATCTATCTTGTAAAGATAGTAATAAACTTTGATTTTTGTACACCCATAAATTATACGCAGCACAGGTTACCCTTAAATAATGAACTGACCGACTAATCAGACATGGATCTTTCCTAGTTCTGTTGCTTGAATGGATGTTTTCCTACGTAGGCTAGTAAAACATGCCCTTCAAAGCATCAGAACATGTGATCACATTCCAATTTTTTTGTATCTATCTTGTAAAGATAGTAATATATCATATGTTGAACACTATGTTGGAAAGATTTTAATTCAGATTTTCAAACTTTTATTCAGTTTGTTTTTTAAACTTTGATTAAGAACTTTGATTTTTGTACACCCATAAATTATACGCAGCACAGGTTACCCTTAATTAATGAACTGACCGACTAATCAGACATGGATCTTTCCAAGTTCTGTTGCTTGAACGGATGTTTTCCTACGTAGGCTAGTAAAACATGCCCTTCAAAGCATCAGAACATGTGATCACATTCCAATTTTTTTGTATCTATCTTGTAAAGATAGTAATATATCATATGTTGAACACTATGTTGGAAAGATTTTAATTCAGATTTTTTCAACTTTCACTCAGTTTGTTTTCTAAACTTTGATTAAGAACCTTGTTGTTTGTACACCCATAAATTTTACGCAGCACAGGTTACCCTTAAATAATGAACTGACCGACTAATCAGACATGGATCTTTCCTAGTTCTGTTGCTTGAATGGATGTTTTCCTACGTAGGCTAGTAAAACATGCCCTTCAAAGCATCAGAACATGTGATCACATTCCAATTTTTTTGTATCTATCTTGTAAAGATAGTAATATATCATATGTTGAACACTATGTTGGAAAGATTTTAATTCAGATTTTTTCAACTTTCACTCAGTTTGTTTTCTAAACTTTGATTAAGAACCTTGTTGTTTGTACACCCATAAATTTTACGCAGCACAGGTTACCCTTAAATAATGAACTGACCGACTAATCAGACATGGATCTTTCCTAGTTCTGTTGCTTGAATGGATGTTTTCCTACGTAGGCTAGTAAAACATGCCCTTCAAAGCATCAGAACATGTGATCACATTCCAATTTTTTTGTATCTATCTTGTAAAGATAGTAATATATCATATGTTGAACACTATGTTGGAAAGATTTTAATTCAGATTTTCGAACTTTTATTCAGTTTGTTTTTTAAACTTTGATTAAGAACTTTGATTTTTGTACACCCATAAATTATACGCAGCACAGGTTACTCTTAATTAATGAACTGACCGACTAATCAGACATGGATCTTTCCAAGTTCTGTTGCTTGAACGGATGTTTTCCTACGTAGGCTAGTAAAACATGCCCTTCAAAGCATCAGAACATGTGACCACATTCCAATTTTTCTGTATCTATCTTGTAAAGATAGTAATAAACTTTGATTTTTGTACACCCATAAATTATACGCAGCACAGGTTACCCTTAAATAATGAACTGACCGACTAATCAGACATGGATCTTTCCTAGTTCTGTTGCTTGAATGGATGTTTTCCTACGTAGGCTAGTAAAACATGCCCTTCAAAGCATCAGAACATGTGATCACATTCCAATTTTTTTGTATCTATCTTGTAAAGATAGTAATATATCATATGTTGAATACTATGTTGGAAAGATTTTAATTCAGATTTTCTAACTTTTATTCAGTTTGTTTTTTAAACTTTGATTAAGAACTTTGATTTTTGTACACCCATAAATTATACGCAGCACAGGTTACTCTTAATTAATGAACTGACCGACTAATCAGACATGGATCTTTCCAAGTTCTGTTGCTTGAACGGATGTTTTCCTACGTAGGCTAGTAAAACATGCCCTTCAAAGCATCAGAACATGTGATCACATTCCAATTTTTTTGTATCTATTTTGTAAAGATAGTAATAAACTTTGATTTTTGTACACCCATAAATTTTACGCAGCACAGGTTACCCTTAAATAATGAACTGACCGACTAATCAGACATGGATCTTTCCAAGTTCTGTTGCTTGAACGGATGTTTTCCTACGTAGGCTAGTAAAACATGCCCTTCAAAGCATCAGAACATGTGATCACATTCCAATTTTTTTGTATCTATCTTGTAAAGATAGTAATATATCATATGTTGAACACTATGTTGGAAAGATTTTAATTCAGATTTTCGAACTTTTATTCAGTTTGTTTTTTAAACTTTGATTAAGAACTTTGATTTTTGTACACCCATAAATTATACGCAGCACAGGTTACTCTTAATTAATGAACTGACCGACTAATCAGACATGGATCTTTCCAAGTTCTGTTGCTTGAACGGATGTTTTCCTACGTAGGCTAGTAAAACATGCCCTTCAAAGCATCAGAACATGTGACCACATTCCAATTTTTCTGTATCTATCTTGTAAAGATAGTAATAAACTTTGATTTTTGTACACCCATAAATTATACGCAGCACAGGTTACCCTTAAATAATGAACTGACCGACTAATCAGACATGGATCTTTCCTAGTTCTGTTGCTTGAATGGATGTTTTCCTACGTAGGCTAGTAAAACATGCCCTTCAAAGCATCAGAACATGTGATCACATTCCAATTTTTTTGTATCTATCTTGTAAAGATAGTAATATATCATATGTTGAACACTATGTTGGAAAGATTTTAATTCAGATTTTCTAACTTTTAATCAGTTTGTTTTTTAAACTTTGATTAAGAACTTTGATTTTTGTACACCCATAAATTATACGCAGCACAGGTTACCCTCAAATAATGAACTGACCGACTAATCAGACATGGATCTTTCCTAGTTCTGTTGCTTGAATGGATGTTTTCCTACGTAGGCTAGTAAAACATGCCCTTCAAAGCATCAGAACATGTGATCACATTCCAATTTTTTTGTATCTATTTTGTGAAGATAGTAATAAACTTTGATTTTTGTACACCCATAAATTTTACGCAGCACAGGTTACCCTTAAATAATGAACTGACCGACTAATCAGACATGGATCTTTCCTAGTTCTGTTGCTTGAATGGATGTTTTCCTACGTAGGCTAGTAAAACATGCCCTTCAAAGCATCAGAACATGTGATCACATTCCAATTTTTTTGTATCTATCTTGTAAAGATAGTAATATATCATATGTTGAACACTATGTTGGAAAGATTTTAATTCAGATTTTCGAACTTTTATTCAGTTTGTTTTTTAAACTTTGATTAAGAACTTTGATTTTTGTACACCCATAAATTATACGCAGCACAGGTTACCTTTAAATAATGAACTGACCGACTAATCAGACATGGATCTTTCCTAGTTCTGTTCCTTGAATGGATGTTTTCCTACGTAGGCTAGTAAAACATGCCCTTCAAAGCATCAGAACATGTGATCACATTCCAATTTTTTTGTATCTATCTTGTAAAGATAGTAATATATCATATGTTGAATACTATGTTGGAAAGATTTTAATTCAGATTTTCTAACTTTTATTCAGTTTGTTTTTTAAACTTTGATTAAGAACTTTGATTTTTGTACACCCATAAATTATACGCAGCACAGGTTACTCTTAATTAATGAACTGACCGACTAATCAGACATGGATCTTTCCAAGTTCTGTTGCTTGAACGGATGTTTTCCTACGTAGGCTAGTAAAACATGCCCTTCAAAGCATCAGAACATGTGATCACATTCCAATTTTTTTGTATCTATTTTGTAAAGATAGTAATAAACTTTGATTTTTGTACACCCATAAATTATACGCAGCACAGGTTACCCTTAAATAATGAACTGACCGACTAATCAGACATGGATCTTTCCTAGTTCTGTTGCTTGAATGGATGTTTTCCTACGTAGGCTAGTAAAACATGCCCTTCAAAGCATCAGAACATGTGATCACATTCCAATTTTTTTGTATCTATCTTGTAAAGATAGTAATATATCATATGTTGAACACTATGTTGGAAAGATTTTAATTCAGATTTTCTAACTTTTAATCAGTTTGTTTTTTAAACTTTGATTAAGAACTTTGATTTTTGTACACCCATAAATTATACGCAGCACAGGTTACCCTTAAATAATGAACTGACCGACTAATCAGACATGGATCTTTCCTAGTTCTGTTGCTTGAATGGATGTTTTCCTACGTAGGCTAGTAAAACATGCCCTTCAAAGCATCAGAACATGTGATCACATTCCAATTTTTTTGTATCTATCTTGTAAAGATAGTAATATATCATATGTTGAATACTATGTTGGAAAGATTTTAATTCAGATTTTCTAACTTTTATTCAGTTTGTTTTTTAAACTTTGATTAAGAACTTTGATTTTTGTACACCCATAAATTATACGCAGCACAGGTTACTCTTAATTAATGAACTGACCGACTAATCAGACATGGATCTTTCCAAGTTCTGTTGCTTGAACGGATGTTTTCCTACGTAGGCTAGTAAAACATGCCCTTCAAAGCATCAGAACATGTGATCACATTCCAATTTTTTTGTATCTATTTTGTAAAGATAGTAATAAACTTTGATTTTTGTACACCCATAAATTTTACGCAGCACAGGTTACCCTTAAATAATGAACTGACCGACTAATCAGACATGGATCTTTCCTAGTTCTGTTGCTTGAATGGATGTTTTCCTACGTAGGCTAGTAAAACATGCCCTTCAAAGCATCAGAACATGTGATCACATTCCAATTTTTTTGTATCTATCTTGTAAAGATAGTAATATATCATATGTTGAACACTATGTTGGAAAGATTTTAATTCAGATTTTCGAACTTTTATTCAGTTTGTTTTTTAAACTTTGATTAAGAACTTTGATTTTTGTACACCCATAAATTATACGCAGCACAGGTTACTCTTAATTAATGAACTGACCGACTAATCAGACATGGATCTTTCCAAGTTCTGTTGCTTGAACGGATGTTTTCCTACGTAGGCTAGTAAAACATGCCCTTCAAAGCATCAGAACATGTGATCACATTCCAATTTTTTTGTATCTATTTTGTAAAGATAGTAATAAACTTTGATTTTTGTACACCCATAAATTTTACGCAGCACAGGTTACCCTTAAATAATGAACTGACCGACTAATCAGACATGGATCTTTCCAAGTTCTGTTGCTTGAACGGATGTTTTCCTACGTAGGCTAGTAAAACATGCCCTTCAAAGCATCAGAACATGTGATCACATTCCAATTTTTTTGTATCTATCTTGTAAAGATAGTAATATATCATATGTTGAACACTATGTTGGAAAGATTTTAATTCAGATTTTCGAACTTTTATTCAGTTTGTTTTTTAAACTTTGATTAAGAACTTTGATTTTTGTACACCCATAAATTATACGCAGCACAGGTTACTCTTAATTAATGAACTGACCGACTAATCAGACATGGATCTTTCCAAGTTCTGTTGCTTGAATGGATGTTTTCCTACGTAGGCTAGTAAAACATGCCCTTCAAAGCATCAGAACATGTGATCACATTCCAATTTTTTTGTATCTATCTTGTAAAGATAGTAATATATCATATGTTGAACACTATGTTGGAAAGATTTTAATTCAGATTTTCGAACTTTTATTCAGTTTGTTTTTTAAACTTTGATTAAGAACTTTGATTTTTGTACACCCATAAATTATACGCAGCACAGGTTACTCTTAATTAATGAACTGACCGACTAATCAGACATGGATCTTTCCAAGTTCTGTTGCTTGAATGGATGTTTTCCTACGTAGGCTAGTAAAACATGCCCTTCAAAGCATCAGAACATGTGACCACATTCCAATTTTTCTGTATCTATCTTGTAAAGATAGTAATAAACTTTGATTTTTGTACACCCATAAATTATACGCAGCACAGGTTACCCTTAAATAATGAACTGACCGACTAATCAGACATGGATCTTTCCTAGTTCTGTTGCTTGAATGGATGTTTTCCTACGTAGGCTAGTAAAACATGCCCTTCAAAGCATCAGAACATGTGATCACATTCCAATTTTTTTGTATCTATCTTGTAAAGATAGTAATATATCATATGTTGAACACTATGTTGGAAAGATTTTAATTCAGATTTTCTAACTTTTAATCAGTTTGTTTTTTAAACTTTGATTAAGAACTTTGATTTTTGTACACCCATAAATTATACGCAGCACAGGTTACCCTTAAATAATGAACTGACCGACTAATCAGACATGGATCTTTCCTAGTTCTGTTGCTTGAATGGATGTTTTCCTACGTAGGCTAGTAAAACATGCCCTTCAAAGCATCAGAACATGTGATCACATTCCAATTTTTTTGTATCTATTTTGTGAAGATAGTAATAAACTTTGATTTTTGTACACCCATAAATTTTACGCAGCACAGGTTACCCTTAAATAATGAACTGACCGACTAATCAGACATGGATCTTTCCTAGTTCTGTTGCTTGAATGGATGTTTTCCTACGTAGGCTAGTAAAACATGCCCTTCAAAGCATCAGAACATGTGATCACATTCCAATTTTTTTGTATCTATCTTGTAAAGATAGTAATATATCATATGTTGAACACTATGTTGGAAAGATTTTAATTCAGATTTTCTAACTTTTATTCAGTTTGTTTTTTAAACTTTGATTAAGAACTTTGATTTTTGTACACCCATAAATTATACGCAGCACAGGTTAACCTTAAATAATGAACTGACCGACTAATCAGACATGGATCTTTCCTAGTTCTGTTGCTTGAATGGATGTTTTCCTACGTAGGCTAGTAAAACATGCCCTTCAAAGCATCAGAACATGTGATCACATTCCAATTTTTTTGTATCTATCTTGTAAAGATAGTAATATATCATATGTTGAACACTATGTTGGAAAGATTTTAATTCAGATTTTCTAACTTTTATTCAGTTTGTTTTTTAAACTTTGATTAAGAACTTTGATTTTTGTACACCCATAAATTATACGCAGCACAGGTTACCCTTAAATAATGAACTGACCGACTAATCAGACATGGATCTTTCCTAGTTCTGTTGCTTGAATGGATGTTTTCCTACGTAGGCTAGTAAAACATGCCCTTCAAAGCATCAGAACATGTGATCACATTCCAATTTTTTTGTATCTATCTTGTAAAGATAGTAATATATCATATGTTGAATACTATGTTGGAAAGATTTTAATTCAGATTTTCTAACTTTTATTCAGTTTGTTTTTTAAACTTTGATTAAGAACTTTGATTTTTGTACACCCATAAATTATACGCAGCACAGGTTACTCTTAATTAATGAACTGACCGACTAATCAGACATGGATCTTTCCAAGTTCTGTTGCTTGAACGGATGTTTTCCTACGTAGGCTAGTAAAACATGCCCTTCAAAGCATCAGAACATGTGATCACATTCCAATTTTTTTGTATCTATTTTGTAAAGATAGTAATAAACTTTGATTTTTGTACACCCATAAATTATACGCAGCACAGGTTACCCTTAAATAATGAACTGACCGACTAATCAGACATGGATCTTTCCTAGTTCTGTTGCTTGAATGGATGTTTTCCTACGTAGGCTAGTAAAACATGCCCTTCAAAGCATCAGAACATGTGATCACATTCCAATTTTTTTGTATCTATCTTGTAAAGATAGTAATATATCATATGTTGAACACTATGTTGGAAAGATTTTAATTCAGATTTTCTAACTTTTAATCAGTTTGTTTTTTAAACTTTGATTAAGAACTTTGATTTTTGTACACCCATAAATTATACGCAGCACAGGTTACCCTTAAATAATGAACTGACCGACTAATCAGACATGGATCTTTCCTAGTTCTGTTGCTTGAATGGATGTTTTCCTACGTAGGCTAGTAAAACATGCCCTTCAAAGCATCAGAACATGTGATCACATTCCAATTTTTTTGTATCTATCTTGTAAAGATAGTAATATATCATATGTTGAATACTATGTTGGAAAGATTTTAATTCAGATTTTCTAACTTTTATTCAGTTTGTTTTTTAAACTTTGATTAAGAACTTTGATTTTTGTACACCCATAAATTATACGCAGCACAGGTTACTCTTAATTAATGAACTGACCGACTAATCAGACATGGATCTTTCCAAGTTCTGTTGCTTGAACGGATGTTTTCCTACGTAGGCTAGTAAAACATGCCCTTCAAAGCATCAGAACATGTGATCACATTCCAATTTTTTTGTATCTATTTTGTAAAGATAGTAATAAACTTTGATTTTTGTACACCCATAAATTTTACGCAGCACAGGTTACCCTTAAATAATGAACTGACCGACTAATCAGACATGGATCTTTCCTAGTTCTGTTGCTTGAATGGATGTTTTCCTACGTAGGCTAGTAAAACATGCCCTTCAAAGCATCAGAACATGTGATCACATTCCAATTTTTTTGTATCTATCTTGTAAAGATAGTAATATATCATATGTTGAACACTATGTTGGAAAGATTTTAATTCAGATTTTCGAACTTTTATTCAGTTTGTTTTTTAAACTTTGATTAAGAACTTTGATTTTTGTACACCCATAAATTATACGCAGCACAGGTTACTCTTAATTAATGAACTGACCGACTAATCAGACATGGATCTTTCCAAGTTCTGTTGCTTGAACGGATGTTTTCCTACGTAGGCTAGTAAAACATGCCCTTCAAAGCATCAGA
Source organism: Auanema rhodensis (assembly GCA_964057225.1). NCBI lineage: Eukaryota > Metazoa > Nematoda > Chromadorea > Rhabditida > Rhabditidae > Auanema > Auanema rhodense. The sequence goes on from OZ059895.1 coordinate 3,734,212, forward strand.
ACATGTGACCACATTCCAATTTTTCTGTATCTATCTTGTAAAGATAGTAATAAACTTTGATTTTTGTACACCCATAAATTATACGCAGCACAGGTTACCCTTAAATAATGAACTGACCGACTAATCAGACATGGATCTTTCCTAGTTCTGTTGCTTGAATGGATGTTTTCCTACGTAGGCTAGTAAAACATGCCCTTCAAAGCATCAGAACATGTGATCACATTCCAATTTTTTTGTATCTATCTTGTAAAGATAGTAATATATCATATGTTGAATACTATGTTGGAAAGATTTTAATTCAGATTTTCTAACTTTTATTCAGTTTGTTTTTTAAACTTTGATTAAGAACTTTGATTTTTGTACACCCATAAATTATACGCAGCACAGGTTACTCTTAATTAATGAACTGACCGACTAATCAGACATGGATCTTTCCAAGTTCTGTTGCTTGAACGGATGTTTTCCTACGTAGGCTAGTAAAACATGCCCTTCAAAGCATCAGAACATGTGATCACATTCCAATTTTTTTGTATCTATTTTGTAAAGATAGTAATAAACTTTGATTTTTGTACACCCATAAATTTTACGCAGCACAGGTTACCCTTAAATAATGAACTGACCGACTAATCAGACATGGATCTTTCCAAGTTCTGTTGCTTGAACGGATGTTTTCCTACGTAGGCTAGTAAAACATGCCCTTCAAAGCATCAGAACATGTGATCACATTCCAATTTTTTTGTATCTATCTTGTAAAGATAGTAATATATCATATGTTGAACACTATGTTGGAAAGATTTTAATTCAGATTTTCGAACTTTTATTCAGTTTGTTTTTTAAACTTTGATTAAGAACTTTGATTTTTGTACACCCATAAATTATACGCAGCACAGGTTACTCTTAATTAATGAACTGACCGACTAATCAGACATGGATCTTTCCAAGTTCTGTTGCTTGAACGGATGTTTTCCTACGTAGGCTAGTAAAACATGCCCTTCAAAGCATCAGAACATGTGACCACATTCCAATTTTTCTGTATCTATCTTGTAAAGATAGTAATAAACTTTGATTTTTGTACACCCATAAATTATACGCAGCACAGGTTACCCTTAAATAATGAACTGACCGACTAATCAGACATGGATCTTTCCTAGTTCTGTTGCTTGAATGGATGTTTTCCTACGTAGGCTAGTAAAACATGCCCTTCAAAGCATCAGAACATGTGATCACATTCCAATTTTTTTGTATCTATCTTGTAAAGATAGTAATATATCATATGTTGAACACTATGTTGGAAAGATTTTAATTCAGATTTTCTAACTTTTAATCAGTTTGTTTTTTAAACTTTGATTAAGAACTTTGATTTTTGTACACCCATAAATTATACGCAGCACAGGTTACCCTTAAATAATGAACTGACCGACTAATCAGACATGGATCTTTCCTAGTTCTGTTGCTTGAATGGATGTTTTCCTACGTAGGCTAGTAAAACATGCCCTTCAAAGCATCAGAACATGTGATCACATTCCAATTTTTTTGTATCTATTTTGTGAAGATAGTAATAAACTTTGATTTTTGTACACCCATAAATTTTACGCAGCACAGGTTACCCTTAAATAATGAACTGACCGACTAATCAGACATGGATCTTTCCTAGTTCTGTTGCTTGAATGGATGTTTTCCTACGTAGGCTAGTAAAACATGCCCTTCAAAGCATCAGAACATGTGATCACATTCCAATTTTTTTGTATCTATCTTGTAAAGATAGTAATATATCATATGTTGAACACTATGTTGGAAAGATTTTAATTCAGATTTTCGAACTTTTATTCAGTTTGTTTTTTAAACTTTGATTAAGAACTTTGATTTTTGTACACCCATAAATTATACGCAGCACAGGTTACCCTTAAATAATGAACTGACCGACTAATCAGACATGGATCTTTCCTAGTTCTGTTGCTTGAATGGATGTTTTCCTACGTAGGCTAGTAAAACATGCCCTTCAAAGCATCAGAACATGTGATCACATTCCAATTTTTTTGTATCTATCTTGTAAAGATAGTAATATATCATATGTTGAACACTATGTTGGAAAGATTTTAATTCAGATTTTCGAACTTTTATTCAGTTTGTTTTTTAAACTTTGATTAAGAACTTTGATTTTTGTACACCCATAAATTATACGCAGCACAGGTTACCCTTAAATAATGAACTGACCGACTAATCAGACATGGATCTTTCCTAGTTCTGTTGCTTGAATGGATGTTTTCCTACGTAGGCTAGTAAAACATGCCCTTCAAAGCATCAGAACATGTGATCACATTCCAATTTTTTTGTATCTATTTTGTAAAGATAGTAATAAACTTTGATTTTTGTACACCCATAAATTTTACGCAGCACAGGTTACCCTTAAATAATGAACTGACCGACTAATCAGACATGGATCTTTCCTAGTTCTGTTGCTTGAATGGATGTTTTCCTACGTAGGCTAGTAAAACATGCCCTTCAAAGCATCAGAACATGTGATCACATTCCAATTTTTTTGTATCTATCTTGTAAAGATAGTAATATATCATATGTTGAACACTATGTTGGAAAGATTTTAATTCAGATTTTTTCAACTTTCACTCAGTTTGTTTTCTAAACTTTGATTAAGAACCTTGTTGTTTGTACACCCATAAATTTTACGCAGCACAGGTTACCCTTAAATAATGAACTGACCGACTAATCAGACATGGATCTTTCCTAGTTCTGTTGCTTGAATGGATGTTTTCCTACGTAGGCTAGTAAAACATGCCCTTCAAAGCATCAGAACATGTGATCACATTCCAATTTTTTTGTATCTATCTTGTAAAGATAGTAATATATCATATGTTGAACACTATGTTGGAAAGATTTTAATTCAGATTTTCTAACTTTTATTCAGTTTGTTTTTTAAACTTTGATTAAGAACTTTGATTTTTGTACACCCATAAATTATACGCAGCACAGGTTACCCTTAAATAATGAACTGACCGACTAATCAGACATGGATCTTTCCTAGTTCTGTTGCTTGAATGGATGTTTTCCTACGTAGGCTAGTAAAACATGCCCTTCAAAGCATCAGAACATGTGATCACATTCCAATTTTTTTGTATCTATCTTGTAAAGATAGTAATATATCATATGTTGAATACTATGTTGGAAAGATTTTAATTCAGATTTTCTAACTTTTATTCAGTTTGTTTTTTAAACTTTGATTAAGAACTTTGATTTTTGTACACCCATAAATTATACGCAGCACAGGTTACTCTTAATTAATGAACTGACCGACTAATCAGACATGGATCTTTCCAAGTTCTGTTGCTTGAACGGATGTTTTCCTACGTAGGCTAGTAAAACATGCTCTTCAAAGCATCAGAACATGTGATCACATTCCAATTTTTTTGTATCTATTTTGTAAAGATAGTAATAAACTTTGATTTTTGTACACCCATAAATTTTACGCAGCACAGGTTACCCTTAAATAATGAACTGACCGACTAATCAGACATGGATCTTTCCTAGTTCTGTTGCTTGAATGGATGTTTTCCTACGTAGGCTAGTAAAACATGCCCTTCAAAGCATCAGAACATGTGATCACATTCCAATTTTTTTGTATCTATCTTGTAAAGATAGTAATATATCATATGTTGAACACTATGTTGGAAAGATTTTAATACAGATTTTCGAACTTTTATTCAGTTTGTTTTTTAAACTTTGATTAAGAACTTTGATTTTTGTACACCCATAAATTATACGCAGCACAGGTTACTCTTAATTAATGAACTGACCGGCTAATCAGACATGGATCTTTCCAAGTTCTGTTGCTTGAACGGATGTTTTCCTACGTAGGCTAGTAAAACATGCCCTTCAAAGCATCAGAACATGTGACCACATTCCAATTTTTCTGTATCTATCTTGTAAAGATAGTAATAAACTTTGATTTTTGTACACCCATAAATTATACGCAGCACAGGTTACCCTTAAATAATGAACTGACCGACTAATCAGACATGGATCTTTCCTAGTTCTGTTGCTTGAATGGATGTTTTCCTACGTAGGCTAGTAAAACATGCCCTTCAAAGCATCAGAACATGTGATCACATTCCAATTTTTTTGTATCTATCTTGTAAAGATAGTAATATATCATATGTTGAACACTATGTTGGAAAGATTTTAATTCAGATTTTCGAACTTTTATTCAGTTTGTTTTTTAAACTTTGATTAAGAACTTTGATTTTTGTACACCCATAAATTATACGCAGCACAGGTTACTCTTAATTAATGAACTGACCGACTAATCAGACATGGATCTTTCCAAGTTCTGTTGCTTGAACGGATGTTTTCCTACGTAGGCTAGTAAAACATGCCCTTCAAAGCATCAGAACATGTGACCACATTCCAATTTTTCTGTATCTATCTTGTAAAGATAGTAATAAACTTTGATTTTTGTACACCCATAAATTATACGCAGCACAGGTTACCCTTAAATAATGAACTGACCGACTAATCAGACATGGATCTTTCCTAGTTCTGTTGCTTGAATGGATGTTTTCCTACGTAGGCTAGTAAAACATGCCCTTCAAAGCATCAGAACATGTGATCACATTCCAATTTTTTTGTATCTATCTTGTAAAGATAGTAATATATCATATGTTGAACACTATGTTGGAAAGATTTTAATTCAGATTTTCTAACTTTTAATCAGTTTGTTTTTTAAACTTTGATTAAGAACTTTGATTTTTGTACACCCATAAATTATACGCAGCACAGGTTACCCTTAAATAATGAACTGACCGACTAATCAGACATGGATCTTTCCTAGTTCTGTTGCTTGAATGGATGTTTTCCTACGTAGGCTAGTAAAACATGCCCTTCAAAGCATCAGAACATGTGATCACATTCCAATTTTTTTGTATCTATTTTGTGAAGATAGTAATAAACTTTGATTTTTGTACACCCATAAATTTTACGCAGCACAGGTTACCCTTAAATAATGAACTGACCGACTAATCAGACATGGACCTTTCCTAGTTCTGTTGCTTGAATGGATGTTTTCCTACGTAGGCTAGTAAAACATGCCCTTCAAAGCATCAGAACATGTGATCACATTCCAATTTTTTTGTATCTATCTTGTAAAGATAGTAATATATCATATGTTGAACACTATGTTGGAAAGATTTTAATTCAGATTTTCGAACTTTTATTCAGTTTGTTTTTTAAACTTTGATTAAGAACTTTGATTTTTGTACACCCATAAATTATACGCAGCACAGGTTACCCTTAAATAATGAACTGACCGACTAATCAGACATGGATCTTTCCTAGTTCTGTTGCTTGAATGGATGTTTTCCTACGTAGGCTAGTAAAACATGCCCTTCAAAGCATCAGAACATGTGATCACATTCCAATTTTTTTGTATCTATTTTGTAAAGATAGTAATAAACTTTGATTTTTGTACACCCATAAATTTTACGCAGCACAGGTTACCCTTAAATAATGAACTGACCGACTAATCAGACATGGATCTTTCCTAGTTCTGTTGCTTGAATGGATGTTTTCCTACGTAGGCTAGTAAAACATGCCCTTCAAAGCATCAGAACATGTGATCACATTCCAATTTTTTTGTATCTATCTTGTAAAGATAGTAATATATCATATGTTGAACACTATGTTGGAAAGATTTTAATTCAGATTTTCGAACTTTTATTCAGTTTGTTTTTTAAACTTTGATTAAGAACTTTGATTTTTGTACACCCATAAATTATACGCAGCACAGGTTACCCTTAATTAATGAACTGACCGACTAATCAGACATGGATCTTTCCAAGTTCTGTTGCTTGAACGGATGTTTTCCTACGTAGGCTAGTAAAACATGCCCTTCAAAGCATCAGAACATGTGACCACATTCCAATTTTTTTGTATCTATCTTGTAAAGATAGTAATATATCATGTGTTGAACACTATGTTGGAAAGATTTTAATTCAGATTTTCGAACTTTTATTCAGTTTGTTTTTTAAACTTTGATTAAGAACTTTGATTTTTGTACACCCATAAATTATACGCAGCACAGGTTACCCTTAAATAATGAACTGACCGACTAATCAGACATGGATCTTTCCTAGTTCTGTTGCTTGAATGGATGTTTTCCTACGTAGGCTAGTAAAACATGCCCTTCAAAGCATCAGAACATGTGATCACATTCCAATTTTTTTGTATCTATCTTGTAAAGATAGTAATAAACTTTGATTTTTGTACACCCATAAATTATACGCAGCACAGGTTACCCTTAAATAATGAACTGACCGACTAATCAGACATGGATCTTTCCTAGTTCTGTTGCTTGAATGGATGTTTTCCTACGTAGGCTAGTAAAACATGCCCTTCAAAGCATCAGAACATGTGATCACATTCCAATTTTTTTGTATCTATCTTGTAAAGATAGTAATAAACTTTGATTTTTGTACACCCATAAATTATACGCAGCACAGGTTACCCTTAAATAATGAACTGACCGACTAATCAAACATGGATCTTTCCTAGTTCTGTTGCTTGAATGGATGTTTTCCTACGTAGGCTAGTGAAACATGCCCTTCAAAGCATCAGAACATGTGATCACATTCCAATTTTTTTGTATCTATCTTGTAAAGATAGTAATATATCATATGTTGAACACTATGTTGGAAAGATTTTAATTCAGATTTTCTAACTTTTAATCAGTTTGTTTTTTAAACTTTGATTAAGAACTTTGATTTTTGTACACCCATAAATTATACGCAGCACAGGTTACCCTTAAATAATGAACTGACCGACTAATCAGACATGGATCTTTCCTAGTTCTGTTGCTTGAATGGATGTTTTCCTACGTAGGCTAGTAAAACATGCCCTTTAAAGCATCAGAACATGTGATCACATTCCAATTTTTTTGTATCTATCTTGTAAAGATAGTAATATATCATATGTTGAACACTATGTTGGAAAGATTTTAATTCAGATTTTCTAACTTTTATTCAGTTTGTTTTTTAAACTTTGATTAAGAACTTTGATTTTTGTACACCCATAAATTATACGCAGCACAGGTTACCCTTAAATAATGAACTGACCGACTAATCAGACATGGATCTTTCCTAGTTCTGTTGCTTGAATGGATGTTTTCCTACGTAGGCTAGTAAAACATGCCCTTCAAAGCATCAGAACATGTGATCACATTCCAATTTTTTTGTATCTATTTTGTAAAGATAGTAATAAACTTTGATTTTTGTACACCCATAAATTTTACGCAGCACAGGTTACCCTTAAATAATGAACTGACCGACTAATCCGACATGGATCTTTCCTAGTTCTGTTGCTTGAATGGATGTTTTCCTACGTAGGCTAGTAAAACATGCCCTTCAAAGCATCAGAACATGTGATCACATTCCAATTTTTTTGTATCTATCTTGTAAAGATAGTAATATATCATATGTTGAACACTATGTTGGAAAGATTTTAATTCAGATTTTCAAACTTTTATTCAGTTTGTTTTTTAAACTTTGATTAAGAACTTTGATTTTTGTACACCCATAAATTATACGCAGCACAGGTTACCCTTAATTAATGAACTGACCGACTAATCAGACATGGATCTTTCCAAGTTCTGTTGCTTGAACGGATGTTTTCCTACTTAGGCTAGTAAAACATGCCCTTCAAAGCATCAGAACATGTGACCACATTCCAATTTTTCTGTATCTATCTTGTAAAGATAGTAATAAACTTTGATTTTTGTACACCCATAAATTATACGCAGCACAGGTTACCCTTAAATAATGAACTGACCGACTAATCAGACATGGATCTTTCCTAGTTCTGTTGCTTGAATGGATGTTTTCCTACGTAGGCTAGTAAAACATGCCCTTCAAAGCATCAGAACATGTGATCACATTCCAATTTTTTTGTATCTATCTTGTAAAGATAGTAATATATCATATGTTGAACACTATGTTGGAAAGATTTTAATTCAGATTTTCAAACTTTTATTCAGTTTGTTTTTTAAACTTTGATTAAGAACTTTGATTTTTGTACACCCATAAATTATACGCAGCACAGGTTACCCTTAATTAATGAACTGACCGACTAATCAGACATGGATCTTTCCAAGTTCTGTTGCTTGAACGGATGTTTTCCTACGTAGGCTAGTAAAACATGCCCTTCAAAGCATCAGAACATGTGATCACATTCCAATTTTTTTGTATCTATCTTGTAAAGATAGTAATATATCATATGTTGAACACTATGTTGGAAAGATTTTAATTCAGATTTTTTCAACTTTCACTCAGTTTGTTTTCTAAACTTTGATTAAGAACCTTGTTGTTTGTACACCCATAAATTTTACGCAGCACAGGTTACCCTTAAATAATGAACTGACCGACTAATCAGACATGGATCTTTCCTAGTTCTGTTGCTTGAATGGATGTTTTCCTACGTAGGCTAGTAAAACATGCCCTTCAAAGCATCAGAACATGTGATGACATTCCAATTTTTTTGTATCTATCTTGTAAAGATAGTAATATATCATATGTTGAACACTATGTTGGAAAGATTTTAATTCAGATTTTCTAACTTTTATTCAGTTTGTTTTTTAAACTTTGATTAAGAACTTTGATTTTTGTACACCCATAAATTATACGCAGCACAGGTTACCCTTAAATAATGAACTGACCGACTAATCAGACATGGATCTTTCCTAGTTCTGTTGCTTGAATGGATGTTTTCCTACGTAGGCTAGTAAAACATGCCCTTCAAAGCATCAGAACATGTGATCACATTCCAATTTTTTTGTATCTATCTTGTAAAGATAGTAATATATCATATGTTGAACACTATGTTGGAAAGATTTTAATTCAGATTTTCAAACTTTTATTCAGTTTGTTTTTTAAACTTTGATTAAGAACTTTGATTTTTGTACACCCATAAATTATACGCAGCACAGGTTACCCTTAATTAATGAACTGACCGACTAATCAGACATGGATCTTTCCAAGTTCTGTTGCTTGAACGGATGTTTTCCTACTTAGGCTAGTAAAACATGCCCTTCAAAGCATCAGAACATGTGACCACATTCCAATTTTTCTGTATCTATCTTGTAAAGATAGTAATAAACTTTGATTTTTGTACACCCATAAATTATACGCAGCACAGGTTACCCTTAAATAATGAACTGACCGACTAATCAGACATGGATCTTTCCTAGTTCTGTTGCTTGAATGGATGTTTTCCTACGTAGGCTAGTAAAACATGCCCTTCAAAGCATCAGAACATGTGACCACATTCCAATTTTTTTGTATCTATCTTGTAAAGATAGTAATAAACTTTGATTTTTGTACACCCATAAATTATACGCAGCACAGGTTACCCTTAAATAATGAACTGACCGACTAATCAGACATGGATCTTTCCTAGTTCTGTTGCTTGAATGGATGTTTTCCTACGTAGGCTAGTAAAACATGCCCTTCAAAGCATCAGAACATGTGATCACATTCCAATTTTTTTGTATCTATCTTGTAAAGATAGTAATATATCATATGTTGAACACTATGTTGGAAAGATTTTAATTCAGATTTTCTAACTTTTTTTCAGTTTGTTTTTTAAACTTTGATTAAGAACTTTGATTTTTGTACACCCATAAATTATACGCAGCACAGGTTACCCTTAAATAATGAACTGACCGACTAATCAGACATGGATCTTTCCTAGTTCTGTTGCTTGAACGGATGTTTTCCTACGTAGGCTAGTAAAACATGCCCTTCAAAGCATCAGAACATGTGACCACATTCCAATTTTTTTGTATCTATCTTGTAAAGATAGTAATAAACTTTGATTTTTGTACACCCATAAATTATACGCAGCACAGGTTACCCTTAAATAATGAACTGACCGACTAATCAGACATGGATCTTTCCTAGTTCTGTTGCTTGAATGGATGTTTTCCTACGTAGGCTAGTAAAACATGCCCTTCAAAGCATCAGAACATGTGATCACATTCCAATTTTTTTGTATCTATCTTGTAAAGATAGTAATATATCATATGTTGAACACTATGTTGGAAAGATTTTAATTCAGATTTTCGAACTTTTATTCAGTTTGTTTTTTAAACTTTGATTAAGAACTTTGATTTTTGTACACCCATAAATTATACGCAGCACAGGTTACCCTTAAATAATGAACTGACCGACTAATCAGACATGGATCTTTCCTAGTTCTGTTGCTTGAATGGATGTTTTCCTACGTAGGCTAGTAAAACATGCCCTTCAAAGCATCAGAACATGTGATCACATTCCAATTTTTTTGTATCTATCTTGTAAAGATAGTAATATATCATATGTTGAACACTATGTTGGAAAGATTTTAATTCAGATTTTCGAACTTTTATTCAGTTTGTTTTTTAAACTTTGATTAAGAACTTTGATTTTTGTACACCCATAAATTATACGCAGCACAGGTTACCCTTAATTAATGAACTGACCGACTAATCAGACATGGATCTTTCCAAGTTCTGTTGCTTGAACGGATGTTTTCCTACGTAGGCTAGTAAAACATGCCCTTCAAAGCATCAGAACATGTGACCACATTCCAATTTTTTTGTATCTATCTTGTAAAGATAGTAATATATCATATGTTGAACACTATGTTGGAAAGATTTTAATTCAGATTTTCGAACTTTTGTTCAGTTTGTTTTTTAAACTTTGATTAAGAACTTTGATTTTTGTACACCCATAAATTATACGCAGCACAGGTTACCCTTAAATAATGAACTGACCGACTAATCAGACATGGATCTTTCCTAGTTCTGTTGCTTGAATGGATGTTTTCCTACGTAGGCTAGTAAAACATGCCCTTCAAAGCATCAGAACATGTGATCACATTCCAATTTTTTTGTATCTATCTTGTAAAGATAGTAATATATCATATGTTGAACACTATGTTGGAAAGATTTTAATTCAGATTTTCTAACTTTTATTCAGTTTGTTTTTTAAACTTTGATTAAGAACTTTGATTTTTGTACACCCATAAATTATACGCAGCACAGGTTACCCTTAAATAATGAACTGACCGACTAATCAGACATGGATCTTTCCTAGTTCTGTTGCTTGAATGGATGTTTTCCTACGTAGGCTAGTAAAACATGCCCTTCAAAGCATCAGAACATGTGATCACATTCCAATTTTTTTGTATCTATCTTGTAAAGATAGTAATATATCATATGTTGAACACTATGTTGGAAAGATTTTAATTCAGATTTTCTAACTTTTATTCAGTTTGTTTTTTAAACTTTGATTAAGAACTTTGATTTTTGTACACCCATAAATTATACGCAGCACAGGTTACTCTTAATTAATGAACTGACCGACTAATCAGACATGGATCTTTCCTAGTTCTGTTGCTTGAATGGATGTTTTCCTACGTAGGCTAGTAAAACATGCCCTTCAAAGCATCAGAACATGTGATCACATTCCAATTTTTTTGTATCTATCTTGTAAAGATAGTAATATATCATATGTTGAACACTATGTTGGAAAGATTTTAATTCAGATTTTCTAACTTTTATTCAGTTTGTTTTTTAAACTTTGATTAAGAACTTTGATTTTTGTACACCCATAAATTATACGCAGCACAGGTTACCCTTAAATAATGAACTGACCGACTAATCAGACATGGATCTTTCCTAGTTCTGTTGCTTGAATGGATGTTTTCCTACGTAGGCTAGTAAAACATGCCCTTCAAAGCATCAGAACATGTGATCACATTCCAATTTTTTTGTATCTATCTTGTAAAGATAGTAATATATCATATGTTGAACACTATGTTGGAAAGATTTTAATTCAGATTTTCTAACTTTTATTCAGTTTGTTTTTTAAACTTTGATTAAGAACTTTGATTTTTGTACACCCATAAATTATACGCAGCACAGGTTACCCTTAAATAATGAACTGACCGACTAATCAGACATGGATCTTTCCTAGTTCTGTTGCTTGAACGGATGTTTTCCTACGTAGGCTAGTAAAACATGCCCTTCAAAGCATCAGAACATGTGACCACATTCCAATTTTTTTGTATCTATCTTGTAAAGATAGTAATAAACTTTGATTTTTGTACACCCATAAATTATACGCAGCACAGGTTACCCTTAAATAATGAACTGACCGACTAATCAGACATGGATCTTTCCTAGTTCTGTTGCTTGAATGGATGTTTTCCTACGTAGGCTAGTAAAACATGCCCTTCAAAGCATCAGAACATGTGATCACATTCCAATTTTTTTGTATCTATCTTGTAAAGATAGTAATATATCATATGTTGAACACTATGTTGGAAAGATTTTAATTCAGATTTTCGAACTTTTATTCAGTTTGTTTTTTAAACTTCGATTAAGAACTTTGATTTTTGTACACCCATAAATTATACGCAGCATAGGTTACCCTTAAATAATGAACTGACCGACTAATCAGACATGGATCTTTCCTAGTTCTGTTGCTTGAATGGATGTTTTCCTACGTAGGCTAGTAAAACATGCCCTTCAAAGCATCAGAACATGTGATCACATTCCAATTTTTTTGTATCTATTTTGTAAAGATAGTAATAAACTTTGATTTTTGTACACCCATAAATTTTACGCAGCACAGGTTACCCTTAAATAATGAACTGACCGACTAATCAGACATGGATCTTTCCTAGTTCTGTTGCTTGAATGGATGTTTTCCTACGTAGGCTAGTAAAACATGCCCTTCAAAGCATCAGAACATGTGATCACATTCCAATTTTTTTGTATCTATCTTGTAAAGATAGTAATATATCATATGTTGAACACTATGTTGGAAAGATTTTAATTCAGATTTTCGAACTTTTATTCAGTTTGTTTTTTAAACTTTGATTAAGAACTTTGATTTTTGTACACCCATAAATTATACGCAGCACAGGTTACCCTTAATTAATGAACTGACCGACTAATCAGACATGGATCTTTCCAAGTTCTGTTGCTTGAACGGATGTTTTCCTACGTAGGCTAGTAAAACATGCCCTTCAAAGCATCAGAACATGTGACCACATTCCAATTTTTTTGTATCTATCTTGTAAAGATAGTAATATATCATATGTTGAACACTATGTTGGAAAGATTTTAATTCAGATTTTCGAACTTTTATTCAGTTTGTTTTTTAAACTTTGATTAAGAACTTTGATTTTTGTACACCCATAAATTATACGCAGCACAGGTTACCCTTAAATAATGAACTGACCGACTAATCAGACATGGATCTTTCCTAGTTCTGTTGCTTGAATGGATGTTTTCCTACGTAGGCTAGTAAAACATGCCCTTCAAAGCATCAGAACATGTGATCACATTCCAATTTTTTTGTATCTATCTTGTAAAGATAGTAATATATCATATGTTGAACACTATGTTGGAAAGATTTTAATTCAGATTTTTTCAACTTTCACTCAGTTTGTTTTCTAAACTTTGATTAAGAACCTTGTTGTTTGTACACCCATAAATTTTACGCAGCACAGGTTACCCTTAAATAATGAACTGACCGACTAATCAGACATGGATCTTTCCTAGTTCTGTTGCTTGAATGGATGTTTTCCTACGTAGGCTAGTAAAACATGCCCTTCAAAGCATCAGAACATGTGATCACATTCCAATTTTTTTGTATCTATCTTGTAAAGATAGTAATATATCATATGTTGAACACTATGTTGGAAAGATTTTAATTCAGATTTTCTAACTTTTATTCAGTTTGTTTTTTAAACTTTGATTAAGAACTTTGATTTTTGTACACCCATAAATTATACGCAGCACAGGTTACCCTTAAATAATGAACTGACCGACTAATCAGACATGGATCTTTCCTAGTTCTGTTGCTTGAATGGATGTTTTCCTACGTAGGCTAGTAAAACATGCCCTTCAAAGCATCAGAACATGTGATCACATTCCAATTTTTTTGTATCTATCTTGTAAAGATAGTAATATATCATATGTTGAACACTATGTTGGAAAGATTTTAATTCAGATTTTCTAACTTTTATTCAGTTTGTTTTTTAAACTTTGATTAAGAACTTTGATTTTTGTACACCCATAAATTATACGCAGCACAGGTTACTCTTAATTAATGAACTGACCGACTAATCAGACATGGATCTTTCCAAGTTCTGTTGCTTGAACGGATGTTTTCCTACGTAGGCTAGTAAAACATGCCCTTCAAAGCATCAGAACATGTGATCACATTCCAATTTTTTTGTATCTATTTTGTAAAGATAGTAATAAACTTTGATTTTTGTACACCCATAAATTTTACGCAGCACAGGTTACCCTTAAATAATGAACTGACCGACTAATCAGACATGGATCTTTCCTAGTTCTGTTGCTTGAATGGATGTTTTCCTACGTAGGCTAGTAAAACATGCCCTTCAAAGCATCAGAACATGTGACCACATTCCAATTTTTTTGTATCTATCTTGTAAAGATAGTAATAAACTTTGATTTTTGTACACCCATAAATTATACGCAGCACAGGTTACCCTTAAATAATGAACTGACCGACTAATCAGACATGGATCTTTCCAAGTTCTGTTGCTTGAACGGATGTTTTCCTACGTAGGCTAGTAAAACATGCCCTTCAAAGCATCAGAACATGTGATCACATTCCAATTTTTTTGTATCTATCTTGTAAAGATAGTAATATATCATATGTTGAACACTATGTTGGAAAGATTTTAATTCAGATTTTTTCAACTTTCACTCAGTTTGTTTTCTAAACTTTGATTAAGAACCTTGTTGTTTGTACACCCATAAATTTTACGCAGCACAGGTTACCCTTAAATAATGAACTGACCGACTAATCAGACATGGATCTTTCCTAGTTCTGTTGCTTGAATGGATGTTTTCCTACGTAGGCTAGTAAAACATGCCCTTCAAAGCATCAGAACATGTGATGACATTCCAATTTTTTTGTATCTATCTTGTAAAGATAGTAATATATCATATGTTGAACACTATGTTGGAAAGATTTTAATTCAGATTTTCTAACTTTTATTCAGTTTGTTTTTTAAACTTTGATTAAGAACTTTGATTTTTGTACACCCATAAATTATACGCAGCACAGGTTACCCTTAAATAATGAACTGACCGACTAATCAGACATGGATCTTTCCTAGTTCTGTTGCTTGAATGGATGTTTTCCTACGTAGGCTAGTAAAACATGCCCTTCAAAGCATCAGAACATGTGATCACATTCCAATTTTTTTGTATCTATCTTGTAAAGATAGTAATATATCATATGTTGAACACTATGTTGGAAAGATTTTAATTCAGATTTTCAAACTTTTATTCAGTTTGTTTTTTAAACTTTGATTAAGAACTTTGATTTTTGTACACCCATAAATTATACGCAGCACAGGTTACCCTTAATTAATGAACTGACCGACTAATCAGACATGGATCTTTCCAAGTTCTGTTGCTTGAACGGATGTTTTCCTACTTAGGCTAGTAAAACATGCCCTTCAAAGCATCAGAACATGTGACCACATTCCAATTTTTCTGTATCTATCTTGTAAAGATAGTAATAAACTTTGATTTTTGTACACCCATAAATTATACGCAGCACAGGTTACCCTTAAATAATGAACTGACCGACTAATCAGACATGGATCTTTCCTAGTTCTGTTGCTTGAATGGATGTTTTCCTACGTAGGCTAGTAAAACATGCCCTTCAAAGCATCAGAACATGTGATCACATTCCAATTTTTTTTTATCTATCTTGTAAAGATAGTAATAAACTTTGATTTTTGTACACCCATAAATTATACGCAGCACAGGTTACCCTTAAATAATGAACTGACCGACTAATCAAACATGGATCTTTCCTAGTTCTGTTGCTTGAACGGATGTTTTCCTACGTAGGCTAGTAAAACATGCCCTTCAAAGCATCAGAACATGTGACCACATTCCAATTTTTTTGTATCTATCTTGTAAAGATAGTAATAAACTTTGATTTTTGTACACCCATAAATTATACGCAGCACAGGTTACCCTTAAATAATGAACTGACCGACTAATCAGACATGGATCTTTCCTAGTTCTGTTGCTTGAATGGATGTTTTCCTACGTAGGCTAGTAAAACATGCCCTTCAAAGCATCAGAACATGTGATCACATTCCAATTTTTTTGTATCTATCTTGTAAAGATAGTAATATATCATATGTTGAACACTATGTTGGAAAGATTTTAATTCAGATTTTCTAACTTTTATTCAGTTTGTTTTTTAAACTTTGATTAAGAACTTTGATTTTTGTACACCCATAAATTATACGCAGCACAGGTTACCCTTAAATAATGAACTGACCGACTAATCAGACATGGATCTTTCCTAGTTCTGTTGCTTGAACGGATGTTTTCCTACGTAGGCTAGTAAAACATGCCCTTCAAAGCATCAGAACATGTGACCACATTCCAATTTTTTTGTATCTATCTTGTAAAGATAGTAATAAACTTTGATTTTTGTACACCCATAAATTATACGCAGCACAGGTTACCCTTAAATAATGAACTGACCGACTAATCAGACATGGATCTTTCCTAGTTCTGTTGCTTGAATGGATGTTTTCCTACGTAGGCTAGTAAAACATGCCCTTCAAAGCATCAGAACATGTGATCACATTCCAATTTTTTTGTATCTATCTTGTAAAGATAGTAATATATCATATGTTGAACACTATGTTGGAAAGATTTTAATTCAGATTTTCGAACTTTTATTCAGTTTGTTTTTTAAACTTTGATTAAGAACTTTGATTTTTGTACACCCATAAATTATACGCAGCACAGGTTACCCTTAAATAATGAACTGACCGACTAATCAGACATGGATCTTTCCTAGTTCTGTTGCTTGAATGGATGTTTTCCTACGTAGGCTAGTAAAACATGCCCTTCAAAGCATCAGAACATGTGATCACATTCCAATTTTTTTGTATCTATCTTGTAAAGATAGTAATATATCATATGTTGAACACTATGTTGGAAAGATTTTAATTCAGATTTTCGAACTTTTATTCAGTTTGTTTTTTAAACTTTGATTAAGAACTTTGATTTTTGTACACCCATAAATTATACGCAGCACAGGTTACCCTTAATTAATGAACTGACCGACTAATCAGACATGGATCTTTCCAAGTTCTGTTGCTTGAACGGATGTTTTCCTACGTAGGCTAGTAAAACATGCCCTTCAAAGCATCAGAACATGTGACCACATTCCAATTTTTTTGTATCTATCTTGTAAAGATAGTAATATATCATATGTTGAACACTATGTTGGAAAGATTTTAATTCAGATTTTCGAACTTTTGTTCAGTTTGTTTTTTAAACTTTGATTAAGAACTTTGATTTTTGTACACCCATAAATTATACGCAGCACAGGTTACCCTTAAATAATGAACTGACCGACTAATCAGACATGGATCTTTCCTAGTTCTGTTGCTTGAATGGATGTTTTCCTACGTAGGCTAGTAAAACATGCCCTTCAAAGCATCAGAACATGTGATCACATTCCAATTTTTTTGTATCTATCTTGTAAAGATAGTAATATATCATATGTTGAACACTATGTTGGAAAGATTTTAATTCAGATTTTCTAACTTTTATTCAGTTTGTTTTTTAAACTTTGATTAAGAACTTTGATTTTTGTACACCCATAAATTATACGCAGCACAGGTTACCCTTAAATAATGAACTGACCGACTAATCAGACATGGATCTTTCCTAGTTCTGTTGCTTGAATGGATGTTTTCCTACGTAGGCTAGTAAAACATGCCCTTCAAAGCATCAGAACATGTGATCACATTCCAATTTTTTTGTATCTATCTTGTAAAGATAGTAATATATCATATGTTGAACACTATGTTGGAAAGATTTTAATTCAGATTTTCTAACTTTTATTCAGTTTGTTTTTTAAACTTTGATTAAGAACTTTGATTTTTGTACACCCATAAATTATACGCAGCACAGGTTACTCTTAATTAATGAACTGACCGACTAATCAGACATGGATCTTTCCTAGTTCTGTTGCTTGAATGGATGTTTTCCTACGTAGGCTAGTAAAACATGCCCTTCAAAGCATCAGAACATGTGATCACATTCCAATTTTTTTGTATCTATCTTGTAAAGATAGTAATATATCATATGTTGAACACTATGTTGGAAAGATTTTAATTCAGATTTTCTAACTTTTATTCAGTTTGTTTTTTAAACTTTGATTAAGAACTTTGATTTTTGTACACCCATAAATTATACGCAGCACAGGTTACCCTTAAATAATGAACTGACCGACTAATCAGACATGGATCTTTCCTAGTTCTGTTGCTTGAATGGATGTTTTCTTACGTAGGCTAGTAAAACATGCCCTTCAAAGCATCAGAACATGTGATCACATTCCAATTTTTTTGTATCTATCTTGTAAAGATAGTAATATATCATATGTTGAACACTATGTTGGAAAGATTTTAATTCAGATTTTCTAACTTTTATTCAGTTTGTTTTTTAAACTTTGATTAAGAACTTTGATTTTTGTACACCCATAAATTATACGCAGCACAGGTTACCCTTAAATAATGAACTGACCGACTAATCAGACATGGATCTTTCCTAGTTCTGTTGCTTGAACGGATGTTTTCCTACGTAGGCTAGTAAAACATGCCCTTCAAAGCATCAGAACATGTGACCACATTCCAATTTTTTTGTATCTATCTTGTAAAGATAGTAATAAACTTTGATTTTTGTACACCCATAAATTATACGCAGCACAGGTTACCCTTAAATAATGAACTGACCGACTAATCAGACATGGATCTTTCCTAGTTCTGTTGCTTGAATGGATGTTTTCCTACGTAGGCTAGTAAAACATGCCCTTCAAAGCATCAGAACATGTGATCACATTCCAATTTTTTTGTATCTATCTTGTAAAGATAGTAATATATCATATGTTGAACACTATGTTGGAAAGATTTTAATTCAGATTTTCGAACTTTTATTCAGTTTGTTTTTTAAACTTCGATTAAGAACTTTGATTTTTGTACACCCATAAATTATACGCAGCACAGGTTACCCTTAAATAATGAACTGACCGACTAATCAGACATGGATCTTTCCTAGTTCTGTTGCTTGAATGGATGTTTTCCTACGTAGGCTAGTAAAACATGCCCTTCAAAGCATCAGAACATGTGATCACATTCCAATTTTTTTGTATCTATTTTGTAAAGATAGTAATAAACTTTGATTTTTGTACACCCATAAATTTTACGCAGCACAGGTTACCCTTAAATAATGAACTGACCGACTAATCAGACATGGATCTTTCCTAGTTCTGTTGCTTGAATGGATGTTTTCCTACGTAGGCTAGTAAAACATGCCCTTCAAAGCATCAGAACATGTGATCACATTCCAATTTTTTTGTATCTATCTTGTAAAGATAGTAATATATCATATGTTGAACACTATGTTGGAAAGATTTTAATTCAGATTTTCGAACTTTTATTCAGTTTGTTTTTTAAACTTTGATTAAGAACTTTGATTTTTGTACACCCATAAATTATACGCAGCACAGGTTACCCTTAATTAATGAACTGACCGACTAATCAGACATGGATCTTTCCAAGTTCTGTTGCTTGAACGGATGTTTTCCTACGTAGGCTAGTAAAACATGCCCTTCAAAGCATCAGAACATGTGACCACATTCCAATTTTTTTGTATCTATCTTGTAAAGATAGTAATATATCATATGTTGAACACTATGTTGGAAAGATTTTAATTCAGATTTTCGAACTTTTATTCAGTTTGTTTTTTAAACTTTGATTAAGAACTTTGATTTTTGTACACCCATAAATTATACGCAGCACAGGTTACCCTTAAATAATGAACTGACCGACTAATCAGACATGGATCTTTCCTAGTTCTGTTGCTTGAATGGATGTTTTCCTACGTAGGCTAGTAAAACATGCCCTTCAAAGCATCAGAACATGTGACCACATTCCAATTTTTTTGTATCTATCTTGTAAAGATAGTAATATATCATATGTTGAACACTATGTTGGAAAGATTTTAATTCAGATTTTCGAACTTTTATTCAGTTTGTTTTTTAAACTTTGATTAAGAACTTTGATTTTTGTACACCCATAAATTATACGCAGCACAGGTTACCCTTAAATAATGAACTGACCGACTAATCAGACATGGATCTTTCCTAGTTCTGTTGCTTGAACGGATGTTTTCCTACGTAGGCTAGTAAAACATGCCCTTCAAAGCATCAGAACATGTGACCACATTCCAATTTTTTTGTATCTATCTTGTAAAGATAGTAATAAACTTTGATTTTTGTACACCCATAAATTATACGCAGCACAGGTTACCCTTAAATAATGAACTGACCGACTAATCAGACATGGATCTTTCCTAGTTCTGTTGCTTGAATGGATGTTTTCCTACGTAGGCTAGTAAAACATGCCCTTCAAAGCATCAGAACATGTGATCACATTCCAATTTTTTTGTATCTATCTTGTAAAGATAGTAATATATCATATGTTGAACACTATGTTGGAAAGATTTTAATTCAGATTTTCGAACTTTTATTCAGTTTGTTTTTTAAACTTTGATTAAGAACTTTGATTTTTGTACACCCATAAATTATACGCAGCACAGGTTACCCTTAAATAATGAACTGACCGACTAATCAGACATGGATCTTTCCTAGTTCTGTTGCTTGAATGGATGTTTTCCTACGTAGGCTAGTAAAACATGCCCTTCAAAGCATCAGAACATGTGATCACATTCCAATTTTTTTGTATCTATCTTGTAAAGATAGTAATATATCATATGTTGAACACTATGTTGGAAAGATTTTAATTCAGATTTTCGAACTTTTATTCAGTTTGTTTTTTAAACTTTGATTAAGAACTTTGATTTTTGTACACCCATAAATTATACGCAGCACAGGTTACCCTTAATTAATGAACTGACCGACTAATCAGACATGGATCTTTCCAAGTTCTGTTGCTTGAACGGATGTTTTCCTACGTAGGCTAGTAAAACATGCCCTTCAAAGCATCAGAACATGTGACCACATTCCAATTTTTTTGTATCTATCTTGTAAAGATAGTAATATATCATATGTTGAACACTATGTTGGAAAGATTTTAATTCAGATTTTCGAACTTTTGTTCAGTTTGTTTTTTAAACTTTGATTAAGAACTTTGATTTTTGTACACCCATAAATTATACGCAGCACAGGTTACCCTTAAATAATGAACTGACCGACTAATCAGACATGGATCTTTCCTAGTTCTGTTGCTTGAATGGATGTTTTCCTACGTAGGCTAGTAAAACATGCCCTTCAAAGCATCAGAACATGTGATCACATTCCAATTTTTTTGTATCTATCTTGTAAAGATAGTAATATATCATATGTTGAACACTATGTTGGAAAGATTTTAATTCAGATTTTCTAACTTTTATTCAGTTTGTTTTTTAAACTTTGATTAAGAACTTTGATTTTTGTACACCCATAAATTATACGCAGCACAGGTTACCCTTAAATAATGAACTGACCGACTAATCAGACATGGATCTTTCCTAGTTCTGTTGCTTGAATGGATGTTTTCCTACGTAGGCTAGTAAAACATGCCCTTCAAAGCATCAGAACATGTGATCACATTCCAATTTTTTTGTATCTATCTTGTAAAGATAGTAATATATCATATGTTGAACACTATGTTGGAAAGATTTTAATTCAGATTTTCTAACTTTTATTCAGTTTGTTTTTTAAACTTTGATTAAGAACTTTGATTTTTGTACACCCATAAATTATACGCAGCACAGGTTACTCTTAATTAATGAACTGACCGACTAATCAGACATGGATCTTTCCTAGTTCTGTTGCTTGAATGGATGTTTTCCTACGTAGGCTAGTAAAACATGCCCTTCAAAGCATCAGAACATGTGATCACATTCCAATTTTTTTGTATCTATCTTGTAAAGATAGTAATATATCATATGTTGAACACTATGTTGGAAAGATTTTAATTCAGATTTTCTAACTTTTATTCAGTTTGTTTTTTAAACTTTGATTAAGAACTTTGATTTTTGTACACCCATAAATTATACGCAGCACAGGTTACCCTTAAATAATGAACTGACCGACTAATCAGACATGGATCTTTCCTAGTTCTGTTGCTTGAATGGATGTTTTCTTACGTAGGCTAGTAAAACATGCCCTTCAAAGCATCAGAACATGTGATCACATTCCAATTTTTTTGTATCTATCTTGTAAAGATAGTAATATATCATATGTTGAACACTATGTTGGAAAGATTTTAATTCAGATTTTCTAACTTTTATTCAGTTTGTTTTTTAAACTTTGATTAAGAACTTTGATTTTTGTACACCCATAAATTATACGCAGCACAGGTTACCCTTAAATAATGAACTGACCGACTAATCAGACATGGATCTTTCCTAGTTCTGTTGCTTGAACGGATGTTTTCCTACGTAGGCTAGTAAAACATGCCCTTCAAAGCATCAGAACATGTGACCACATTCCAATTTTTTTGTATCTATCTTGTAAAGATAGTAATAAACTTTGATTTTTGTACACCCATAAATTATACGCAGCACAGGTTACCCTTAAATAATGAACTGACCGACTAATCAGACATGGATCTTTCCTAGTTCTGTTGCTTGAATGGATGTTTTCCTACGTAGGCTAGTAAAACATGCCCTTCAAAGCATCAGAACATGTGATCACATTCCAATTTTTTTGTATCTATCTTGTAAAGATAGTAATATATCATATGTTGAACACTATGTTGGAAAGATTTTAATTCAGATTTTCGAACTTTTATTCAGTTTGTTTTTTAAACTTCGATTAAGAACTTTGATTTTTGTACACCCATAAATTATACGCAGCACAGGTTACCCTTAAATAATGAACTGACCGACTAATCAGACATGGATCTTTCCTAGTTCTGTTGCTTGAATGGATGTTTTCCTACGTAGGCTAGTAAAACATGCCCTTCAAAGCATCAGAACATGTGATCACATTCCAATTTTTTTGTATCTATTTTGTAAAGATAGTAATAAACTTTGATTTTTGTACACCCATAAATTTTACGCAGCACAGGTTACCCTTAAATAATGAACTGACCGACTAATCAGACATGGATCTTTCCTAGTTCTGTTGCTTGAATGGATGTTTTCCTACGTAGGCTAGTAAAACATGCCCTTCAAAGCATCAGAACATGTGATCACATTCCAATTTTTTTGTATCTATCTTGTAAAGATAGTAATATATCATATGTTGAACACTATGTTGGAAAGATTTTAATTCAGATTTTCGAACTTTTATTCAGTTTGTTTTTTAAACTTTGATTAAGAACTTTGATTTTTGTACACCCATAAATTATACGCAGCACAGGTTACCCTTAATTAATGAACTGACCGACTAATCAGACATGGATCTTTCCAAGTTCTGTTGCTTGAACGGATGTTTTCCTACGTAGGCTAGTAAAACATGCCCTTCAAAGCATCAGAACATGTGACCACATTCCAATTTTTTTGTATCTATCTTGTAAAGATAGTAATATATCATATGTTGAACACTATGTTGGAAAGATTTTAATTCAGATTTTCGAACTTTTATTCAGTTTGTTTTTTAAACTTTGATTAAGAACTTTGATTTTTGTACACCCATAAATTATACGCAGCACAGGTTACCCTTAAATAATGAACTGACCGACTAATCAGACATGGATCTTTCCTAGTTCTGTTGCTTGAATGGATGTTTTCCTACGTAGGCTAGTAAAACATGCCCTTCAAAGCATCAGAACATGTGATCACATTCCAATTTTTTTGTATCTATCTTGTAAAGATAGTAATATATCATATGTTGAACACTATGTTGGAAAGATTTTAATTCAGATTTTTTCAACTTTCACTCAGTTTGTTTTCTAAACTTTGATTAAGAACCTTGTTGTTTGTACACCCATAAATTTTACGCAGCACAGGTTACCCTTAAATAATGAACTGACCGACTAATCAGACATGGATCTTTCCTAGTTCTGTTGCTTGAATGGATGTTTTCCTACGTAGGCTAGTAAAACATGCCCTTCAAAGCATCAGAACATGTGATCACATTCCAATTTTTTTGTATCTATCTTGTAAAGATAGTAATATATCATATGTTGAACACTATGTTGGAAAGATTTTAATTCAGATTTTCTAACTTTTATTCAGTTTGTTTTTTAAACTTTGATTAAGAACTTTGATTTTTGTACACCCATAAATTATACGCAGCACAGGTTACCCTTAAATAATGAACTGACCGACTAATCAGACATGGATCTTTCCTAGTTCTGTTGCTTGAATGGATGTTTTCCTACGTAGGCTAGTAAAACATGCCCTTCAAAGCATCAGAACATGTGATCACATTCCAATTTTTTTGTATCTATCTTGTAAAGATAGTAATATATCATATGTTGAACACTATGTTGGAAAGATTTTAATTCAGATTTTCTAACTTTTATTCAGTTTGTTTTTTAAACTTTGATTAAGAACTTTGATTTTTGTACACCCATAAATTATACGCAGCACAGGTTACTCTTAATTAATGAACTGACCGACTAATCAGACATGGATCTTTCCAAGTTCTGTTGCTTGAATGGATGTTTTCCTACGTAGGCTAGTAAAACATGCCCTTCAAAGCATCAGAACATGTGATCACATTCCAATTTTTTTGTATCTATCTTGTAAAGATAGTAATATATCATATGTTGAACACTATGTTGGAAAGATTTTAATTCAGATTTTCGAACTTTTATTCAGTTTGTTTTTTAAACTTTGATTAAGAACTTTGATTTTTGTACACCCATAAATTATACGCAGCACAGGTTACTCTTAATTAATGAACTGACCGACTAATCAGACATGGATCTTTCCAAGTTCTGTTGCTTGAACGGATGTTTTCCTACGTAGGCTAGTAAAACATGTCCTTCAAAGCATCAGAACATGTGACCACATTCCAATTTTTCTGTATCTATCTTGTAAAGATAGTAATAAACTTTGATTTTTGTACACCCATAAATTATACGCAGCACAGGTTACCCTTAAATAATGAACTGACCGACTAATCAGACATGGATCTTTCCTAGTTCTGTTGCTTGAATGGATGTTTTCCTACGTAGGCTAGTGAAACATGCCCTTCAAAGCATCAGAACATGTGATCACATTCCAATTTTTTTGTATCTATCTTGTAAAGATAGTAATATATCATATGTTGAACACTATGTTGGAAAGATTTTAATTCAGATTTTCTAACTTTTAATCAGTTTGTTTTTTAAACTTTGATTAAGAACTTTGATTTTTGTACACCCATAAATTATACGCAGCACAGGTTACCCTTAAATAATGAACTGACCGACTAATCAGACATGGATCTTTCCTAGTTCTGTTGCTTGAATGGATGTTTTCCTACGTAGGCTAGTAAAACATGCCCTTCAAAGCATCAGAACATGTGATCACATTCCAATTTTTTTGTATCTATCTTGTAAAGATAGTAATATATCATATGTTGAACACTATGTTGGAAAGATTTTAATTCAGATTTTCTAACTTTTATTCAGTTTGTTTTTAAAACTTTGATTAAGAACTTTGATTTTTGTACACCCATAAATTATACGCAGCACAGGTTACCCTTAAATAATGAACTGACCGACTAATCAGACATGGATCTTTCCTAGTTCTGTTGCTTGAATGGATGTTTTCCTACGTAGGCTAGTAAAACATGCCCTTCAAAGCATCAGAACATGTGATCACATTCCAATTTTTTGGTATCTATCTTGTAAAGATAGTAATAAACTTTGATTTTTGTACAACCATAAATTATACGCAGCACAGGTTACCCTTAAATAATGAACTGACCGACTAATCAAACATGGATCTTTCCTAGTTCTGTTGCTTGAACGGATGTTTTCCTACGTAGGCTAGTAAAACATGCCCTTCAAAGCATCAGAACATGTGACCACATTCCAATTTTTTTGTATCTATCTTGTAAAGATAGTAATAAACTTTGATTTTTGTACACCCATAAATTATACGCAGCACAGGTTACCCTTAAATAATGAACTGACCGACTAATCAGACATGGATCTTTCCTAGTTCTGTTGCTTGAATGGATGTTTTCCTACGTAGGCTAGTAAAACATGCCCTTCAAAGCATCAGAACATGTGATCACATTCCAATTTTTTTGTATCTATCTTGTAAAGATAGTAATATATCATATGTTGAACACTATGTTGGAAAGATTTTAATTCAGATTTTCTAACTTTTATTCAGTTTGTTTTTTAAACTTTGATTAAGAACTTTGATTTTTGTTTACCCATAAATTATACGCAGCACAGGTTACCCTTAAATAATGAACTGACCGACTAATCAGACATGGATCTTTCCTAGTTCTGTTGCTTGAATGGATGTTTTTCTACGTAGGCTAGTAAAACATGACCTTCAAAGCATCAGAACATGTGATCACATTCCAATATTTTTGTATCTATCTTGTAAAGATAGTAATATATCATATGTTGAACACTATGTTGGAAAGATTTTCATTCAGATTTTTTAATTTTTATTCAGTTTGTTTTTTAAACTTTGATTAAGAACTTTGATTTTTGTTTACCCATAAATTATACGCAGCACAGGTTACCCTTAAATAATGAACTGACCGACTAATCAGACATGGATCTTTCCTAGTTCTGTTGCTTGAATGGATGTTTTCCTACGTAGGCTAGTAAAACATGCCCTTCAAAGCATCAGAACATGTGATCACATTCCAATTTTTTTGTATCTATCTTGTAAAGATAGTAATATATCATATGTTGAACACTATGTTGGAAAGATTTTAATTCAGATTTTCGAACTTTTATTCAGTTTGTTTTTTAAACTTTGATTAAGAACTTTGATTTTTGTACACCCATAAATTATACGCAGCACAGGTTACCCTTAAATAATGAACTGACCGACTAATCAGACATGGATCTTTCCTAGTTCTGTTGCTTGAATGGATGTTTTCCTACGTAGGCTAGTAAAACATGCCCTTCAAAGCATCAGAACATGTGATCACATTCCAATTTTTTTGTATCTATTTTGTAAAGATAGTAATAAACTTTGATTTTTGTACACCCATAAATTTTACGCAGCACAGGTTACCCTTAAATAATGAACTGACCGACTAATCAGACATGGATCTTTCCTAGTTCTGTTGCTTGAATGGATGTTTTCCTACGTAGGCTAGTAAAACATGCCCTTCAAAGCATCAGAACATGTGATCACATTCCAATTTTTTTGTATCTATCTTGTAAAGATAGTAATATATCATATGTTGAACACTATGTTGGAAAGATTTTAATTCAGATTTTCGAACTTTTATTCAGTTTGTTTTTTAAACTTTGATTAAGAACTTTGATTTTTGTACACCCATAAATTATACGCAGCACAGGTTACCCTTAATTAATGAACTGACCGACTAATCAGACATGGATCTTTCCAAGTTCTGTTGCTTGAACGGATGTTTTCCTACGTAGGCTAGTAAAACATGCCCTTCAAAGCATCAGAACATGTGACCACATTCCAATTTTTTTGTATCTATCTTGTAAAGATAGTAATATATCATATGTTGAACACTATGTTGGAAAGATTTTAATTCAGATTTTCGAACTTTTATTCAGTTTGTTTTTTAAACTTTGATTAAGAACTTTGATTTTTGTACACCCATAAATTATACGCAGCACAGGTTACCCTTAAATAATGAACTGACCGACTAATCAGACATGGATCTTTCCTAGTTCTGTTGCTTGAATGGATGTTTTCCTACGTAGGCTAGTAAAACATGCCCTTCAAAGCATCAGAACATGTGATCACATTCCAATTTTTTTGTATCTATCTTGTAAAGATAGTAATAAACTTTGATTTTTGTACACCCATAAATTATACGCAGCACAGGTTACCCTTAAATAATGAACTGACCGACTAATCAGACATGGATCTTTCCTAGTTCTGTTGCTTGAATGGATGTTTTCCTACGTAGGCTAGTAAAACATGCCCTTCAAAGCATCAGAACATGTGATCACATTCCAATTTTTTTGTATCTATCTTGTAAAGATAGTAATAAACTTTGATTTTTGTACACCCATAAATTATACGCAGCACAGGTTACCCTTAAATAATGAACTGACCGACTAATCAGACATGGATCTTTCCTAGTTCTGTTGCTTGAATGGATGTTTTCCTACGTAGGCTAGTAAAACATGCCCTTCAAAGCATCAGAACATGTGATCACATTCCAATTTTTTTGTATCTATCTTGTAAAGATAGTAATAAACTTTGATTTTTGTACACCCATAAATTATACGCAGCACAGGTTACCCTTAAATAATGAACTGACCGACTAATCAGACATGGATCTTTCCTAGTTCTGTTGCTTGAATGGATGTTTTCCTACGTAGGCTAGTAAAACATGCCCTTCAAAGCATCAGAACATGTGATCACATTCCAATTTTTTTGTATCTATCTTGTAAAGATAGTAATATATCATATGTTGAACACTATGTTGGAAAGATTTTAATTCAGATTTTCTAACTTTTAATCAGTTTGTTTTTTAAACTTTGATTAAGAACTTTGATTTTTGTACACCCATAAATTATACGCAGCACAGGTTACCCTTAAATAATGAACTGACCGACTAATCAGACATGGATCTTTCCTAGTTCTGTTGCTTGAATGGATGTTTTCCTACGTAGGCTAGTAAAACATGCCCTTCAAAGCATCAGAACATGTGATCACATTCCAATTTTTTTGTATCTATCTTGTAAAGATAGTAATATATCATATGTTGAACACTATGTTGGAAAGATTTTAATTCAGATTTTCTAACTTTTATTCAGTTTGTTTTTTAAACTTTGATTAAGAACTTTGATTTTTGTACACCCATAAATTATACGCAGCACAGGTTACCCTTAAATAATGAACTGACCGACTAATCAGACATGGATCTTTCCTAGTTCTGTTGCTTGAATGGATGTTTTCCTACGTAGGCTAGTAAAACATGCCCTTAAAAGCATCAGAACATGTGATCACATTCCAATTTTTTTGTATCTATTTTGTAAAGATAGTAATAAACTTTGATTTTTGTACACCCATAAATTTTACGCAGCACAGGTTACCCTTAAATAATGAACTGACCGACTAATCAGACATGGATCTTTCCTAGTTCTGTTGCTTGAATGGATGTTTTCCTACGTAGGCTAGTAAAACATGCCCTTCAAAACATCAGAACATGTGATCACATTCCAATTTTTTTGTATCTATCTTGTAAAGATAGTAATATATCATATGTTGAACACTATGTTGGAAAGATTTTAATTCAGATTTTCAAACTTTTATTCAGTTTGTTTTTTAAACTTTGATTAAGAACTTTGATTTTTGTACACCCATAAATTATACGCAGCACAGGTTACCCTTAATTAATGAACTGACCGACTAATCAGACATGGATCTTTCCAAGTTCTGTTGCTTGAACGGATGTTTTCCTACTTAGGCTAGTAAAACATGCCCTTCAAAGCATCAGAACATGTGACCACATTCCAATTTTTCTGTATCTATCTTGTAAAGATAGTAATAAACTTTGATTTTTGTACACCCATAAATTATACGCAGCACAGGTTACCCTTAAATAATGAACTGACCGACTAATCAGACATGGATCTTTCCTAGTTCTGTTGCTTGAATGGATGTTTTCCTACGTAGGCTAGTAAAACATGCCCTTCAAAGCATCAGAACATGTGATCACATTCCAATTTTTTTGTATCTATCTTGTAAAGATAGTAATATATCATATGTTGAACACTATGTTGGAAAGATTTTAATTCAGATTTTCAAACTTTTATTCAGTTTGTTTTTTAAACTTTGATTAAGAACTTTGATTTTTGTACACCCATAAATTATACGCAGCACAGGTTACCCTTAATTAATGAACTGACCGACTAATCAGACATGGATCTTTCCAAGTTCTGTTGCTTGAACGGATGTTTTCCTACTTAGGCTAGTAAAACATGCCCTTCAAAGCATCAGAACATGTGACCACATTCCAATTTTTCTGTATCTATCTTGTAAAGATAGTAATAAACTTTGATTTTTGTACACCCATAAATTATACGCAGCACAGGTTACCCTCAAATAATGAACTGACCGACTAATCAGACATGGATCTTTCCTAGTTCTGTTGCTTGAATGGATGTTTTCCTACGTAGGCTAGTAAAACATGCCCTTCAAAGCATCAGAACATGTGATCACATTCCAATTTTTTTGTATCTATCTTGTAAAGATAGTAATAAACTTTGATTTTTGTACACCCATAAATTATACGCAGCACAGGTTACCCTTAAATAATGAACTGACCGACTAATCAGACATGGATCTTTCCTAGTTCTGTTGCTTGAATGGATGTTTTCCTACGTAGGCTAGTAAAACATGCCCTTCAAAGCATCAGAACATGTGATCACATTCCAATTTTTTTGTATCTATCTTGTAAAGATAGTAATATATCATATGTTGAACACTATGTTGGAAAGATTTTAATTCAGATTTTCAAACTTTCATTCAGTTTGTTTTTTAAACTTTGATTAAGAACTTTGATTTTTGTACACCCATAAATTATACGCAGCACAGGTTACCCTTAATTAATGAACTGACCGACTAATCAGACATGGATCTTTCCAAGTTCTGTTGCTTGAACGGATGTTTTCCTACTTAGGCTAGTAAAACATGCCCTTCAAAGCATCAGAACATGTGACCACATTCCAATTTTTCTGTATCTATCTTGTAAAGATAGTAATAAACTTTGATTTTTGTACACCCATAAATTATACGCAACACAGGTTACCCTTAAATAATGAACTGACCGACTAATCAGACATGGATCTTTCCTAGTTCTGTTGCTTGAATGGATGTTTTCCTACGTAGGCTAGTAAAACATGCCCTTCAAAGCATCAGAACATGTGATCACATTCCAATTTTTTTGTATCTATCTTGTAAAGATAGTAATATATCATATGTTGAACACTATGTTGGAAAGATTTTAATTCAGATTTTCTAACTTTTAATCAGTTTGTTTTTTAAACTTTGATTAAGAACTTTGATTTTTGTACACCCATAAATTATACGCAGCACAGGTTACCCTTAAATAATGAACTGACCGACTAATCAGACATGGATCTTTCCTAGTTCTGTTGCTTGAATGGATGTTTTCCTACGTAGGCTAGTAAAACATGCCCTTCAAAGCATCAGAACATGTGATCACATTCCAATTTTTTTGTATCTATCTTGTAAAGATAGTAATAAACTTTGATTTTTGTACACCCATAAATTATACGCAGCACAGGTTACCCTTAAATAATGAACTGACCGACTAATCAGACATGGATCTTTCCTAGTTCTGTTGCTTGAATGGATGTTTTCCTACGTAGGCTAGTAAAACATGCCCTTCAAAGCATCAGAACATGTGATCACATTCCAATTTTTTTGTATCTATCTTGTAAAGATAGTAATATATCATATGTTGAACACTATGTTGGAAAGATTTTAATTCAGATTTTCTAACTTTTATTCAGTTTGTTTTTTAAACTTTGATTAAGAACTTTGATTTTTGTACACCCATAAATTATACGCAGCACAGGTTACCCTTAAATAATGAACTGACCGACTAATCAGACATGGATCTTTCCTAGTTCTGTTGCTTGAATGGATGTTTTCCTACGTAGGCTAGTAAAACATGCCCTTCAAAGCATCAGAACATGTGATCACATTCCAATTTTTTTGTATCTATCTTGTAAAGATAGTAATAAACTTTGATTTTTGTACACCCATAAATTATACGCAGCACAGGTTACCCTTAAATAATGAACTGACCGACTAATCAGACATGGATCTTTCCTAGTTCTGTTGCTTGAATGGATGTTTTCCTACGTAGGCTAGTAAAACATGCCCTTCAAAGCATCAGAACATGTGATCACATTCCAATTTTTTTGTATCTATCTTGTAAAGATAGTAATATATCATATGTTGAACACTATGTTGGAAAGATTTTAATTCAGATTTTCTAACTTTTATTCAGTTTGTTTTTTAAACTTTGATTAAGAACTTTGATTTTTGTACACCCATAAATTATACGCAGCACAGGTTACCCTTAAATAATGAACTGACCGACTAATCAGACATGGATCTTTCCTAGTTCTGTTGCTTGAATGGATGTTTTCCTACGTATGCTAGTAAAACATGCCCTTCAAAGCATCAGAACATGTGACCACATTCCAATTTTTCTGTATCTATCTTGTAAAGATAGTAATAAACTTTGATTTTTGTACACCCATAAATTATACGCAGCACAGGTTACCCTTAAATAATGAACTGACCGACTAATCAGACATGGATCTTTCCTAGTTCTGTTGCTTGAATGGATGTTTTCCTACGTAGGCTAGTAAAACATGCCCTTCAAAGCATCAGAACATGTGATCACATTCCAATTTTTTTGTATCTATCTTGTAAAGATAGTAATATATCATATGTTGAACACTATGTTGGAAAGATTTTAATTCAGATTTTCAAACTTTTATTCAGTTTGTTTTTTAAACTTTGATTAAGAACTTTGATTTTTGTACACCCATAAATTATACGCAGCACAGGTTACCCTTAATTAATGAACTGACCGACTAATCAGACATGGATCTTTCCAAGTTCTGTTGCTTGAACGGATGTTTTCCTACTTAGGCTAGTAAAACATGCCCTTCAAAGCATCAGAACATGTGACCACATTCCAATTTTTCTGTATCTATCTTGTAAAGATAGTAATAAACTTTGATTTTTGTACACCCATAAATTATACGCAGCACAGGTTACCCTCAAATAATGAACTGACCGACTAATCAGACATGGATCTTTCCTAGTTCTGTTGCTTGAATGGATGTTTTCCTACGTAGGCTAGTAAAACATGCCCTTCAAAGCATCAGAACATGTGATCACATTCCAATTTTTTTGTATCTATCTTGTAAAGATAGTAATAAACTTTGATTTTTGTACACCCATAAATTATACGCAGCACAGGTTACCCTTAAATAATGAACTGACCGACTAATCAGACATGGATCTTTCCTAGTTCTGTTGCTTGAATGGATGTTTTCCTACGTAGGCTAGTAAAACATGCCCTTCAAAGCATCAGAACATGTGATCACATTCCAATTTTTTTGTATCTATCTTGTAAAGATAGTAATATATCATATGTTGAACACTATGTTGGAAAGATTTTAATTCAGATTTTCTAACTTTTATTCAGTTTGTTTTTTAAACTTTGATTAAGAACTTTGATTTTTGTACACCCATAAATTATACGCAGCACAGGTTACCCTTAAATAATGAACTGACCGACTAATCAGACATGGATCTTTCCTAGTTCTGTTGCTTGAATGGATGTTTTCCTACGTAGGCTAGTAAAACATGCCCTTAAAAGCATCAGAACATGTGATCACATTCCAATTTTTTTGTATCTATTTTGTAAAGATAGTAATAAACTTTGATTTTTGTACACCCATAAATTTTACGCAGCACAGGTTACCCTTAAATAATGAACTGACCGACTAATCAGACATGGATCTTTCCTAGTTCTGTTGCTTGAATGGATGTTTTCCTACGTAGGCTAGTAAAACATGCCCTTCAAAGCATCAGAACATGTGATCACATTCCAATTTTTTTGTATCTATCTTGTAAAGATAGTAATATATCATATGTTGAACACTATGTTGGAAAGATTTTAATTCAGATTTTCAAACTTTTATTCAGTTTGTTTTTTAAACTTTGATTAAGAACTTTGATTTTTGTACACCCATAAATTATACGCAGCACAGGTTACCCTTAATTAATGAACTGACCGACTAATCAGACATGGATCTTTCCAAGTTCTGTTGCTTGAACGGATGTTTTCCTACTTAGGCTAGTAAAACATGCCCTTCAAAGCATCAGAACATGTGACCACATTCCAATTTTTCTGTATCTATCTTGTAAAGATAGTAATAAACTTTGATTTTTGTACACCCATAAATTATACGCAGCACAGGTTACCCTTAAATAATGAACTGACCGACTAATCAGACATGGATCTTTCCTAGTTCTGTTGCTTGAATGGATGTTTTCCTACGTAGGCTAGTAAAACATGCCCTTCAAAGCATCAGAACATGTGATCACATTCCAATTTTTTTGTATCTATCTTGTAAAGATAGTAATATATCATATGTTGAACACTATGTTGGAAAGATTTTAATTCAGATTTTCAAACTTTCATTCAGTTTGTTTTTTAAACTTTGATTAAGAACTTTGATTTTTGTACACCCATAAATTATACGCAGCACAGGTTACCCTTAATTAATGAACTGACCGACTAATCAGACATGGATCTTTCCAAGTTCTGTTGCTTGAACGGATGTTTTCCTACTTAGGCTAGTAAAACATGCCCTTCAAAGCATCAGAACATGTGACCACATTCCAATTTTTCTGTATCTATCTTGTAAAGATAGTAATAAACTTTGATTTTTGTACACCCATAAATTATACGCAACACAGGTTACCCTTAAATAATGAACTGACCGACTAATCAGACATGGATCTTTCCTAGTTCTGTTGCTTGAATGGATGTTTTCCTACGTAGGCTAGTAAAACATGCCCTTCAAAGCATCAGAACATGTGATCACATTCCAATTTTTTTGTATCTATCTTGTAAAGATAGTAATATATCATATGTTGAACACTATGTTGGAAAGATTTTAATTCAGATTTTCTAACTTTTAATCAGTTTGTTTTTTAAACTTTGATTAAGAACTTTGATTTTTGTACACCCATAAATTATACGCAGCACAGGTTACCCTTAAATAATGAACTGACCGACTAATCAGACATGGATCTTTCCTAGTTCTGTTGCTTGAATGGATGTTTTCCTACGTAGGCTAGTAAAACATGCCCTTCAAAGCATCAGAACATGTGATCACATTCCAATTTTTTTGTATCTATCTTGTAAAGATAGTAATAAACTTTGATTTTTGTACACCCATAAATTATACGCAGCACAGGTTACCCTTAAATAATGAACTGACCGACTAATCAGACATGGATCTTTCCTAGTTCTGTTGCTTGAATGGATGTTTTCCTACGTAGGCTAGTAAAACATGCCCTTCAAAGCATCAGAACATGTGATCACATTCCAATTTTTTTGTATCTATCTTGTAAAGATAGTAATAAACTTTGATTTTTGTACACCCATAAATTATACGCAGCACAGGTTACCCTTAAATAATGAACTGACCGACTAATCAGACATGGATCTTTCCTAGTTCTGTTGCTTGAATGGATGTTTTCCTACGTAGGCTAGTAAAACATGCCCTTCAAAGCATCAGAACATGTGATCACATTCCAATTTTTTTGTATCTATCTTGTAAAGATAGTAATAAACTTTGATTTTTGTACACCCATAAATTTTACGCAGCACAGGTTACCCTTAAATAATGAACTGACCGACTAATCAGACATGGATCTTTCCTAGTTCTGTTGCTTGAATGGATGTTTTCCTACGTAGGCTAGTAAAACATGCCCTTCAAAGCATCAGAACATGTGATCACATTCCAATTTTTTTGTATCCATTTTGTAAAGATAGTAATAAACTTTGATTTTTGTACACCCATAAATTATACGCAGCACAGGTTACCCTTAAATAATGAACTGACCGACTAATCAGACATGGATCTTTCCTAGTTCTGTTGCTTGAATGGATGTTTTCCTACGTAGGCTAGTAAAACATGCCCTTCAAAGCATCAGAACATGTGATCACATTCCAATTTTTTTGTATCTATCTTGTAAAGATAGTAATATATCATATGTTGAACACTATGTTGGAAAGATTTTAATTCAGATTTTCTAACTTTTATTCAGTTTGTTTTTTAAACTTTGATTAAGAACTTTGATTTTTGTACACCCATAAATTATACGCAGCACAGGTTACCCTTAAATAATGAACTGACCGACTAATCAGACATGGATCTTTCCTAGTTCTGTTGCTTGAATGGATGTTTTCCTACGTAGGCTAGTAAAACATGCCCTTCAAAGCATCAGAACATGTGATCACATTCCAATTTTTTTGTATCTATCTTGTAAAGATAGTAATAAACTTCGATTTTTGTACACCCATAAATTATACGCAGCACAGGTTACCCTTAAATAATGAACTGACCGACTAATCAGACATGGATCTTTCCTAGTTCTGTTGCTTGAATGGATGTTTTCCTACGTAGGCTAGTAAAACATGCCCTTCAAAGCATCAGAACATGTGATCACATTCCAATTTTTTTGTATCTATCTTGTAAAGATAGTAATATATCATATGTTGAACACTATGTTGGAAAGATTTTAATTCAGATTTTCTAACTTTTAATCAGTTTGTTTTTTAAACTTTGATTAAGAACTTTGATTTTTGTACACCCATAAATTATACGCAGCACAGGTTACCCTTAAATAATGAACTGACCGACTAATCAGACATGGATCTTTCCTACTTCTGTTGCTTGAATGGATGTTTTCCTACGTAGGCTAGTAAAACATGCCCTTCAAAGCATCAGAACATGTGATCACATTCCAATTTTTTTGTATCTATCTTGTAAAGATAGTAATATATCATATGTTGAACACTATGTTGGAAAGATTTTAATTCAGATTTTCTAACTTTTATTCAGTTTGTTTTTTAAACTTTGATTAAGAACTTTGATTTTTGTACACCCATAAATTATACGCAGCACAGGTTACCCTTAAATAATGAACTGACCGACTAATCAGACATGGATCATTCCTAGTTCTGTTGCTTGAATGGATGTTTTCCTACGTAGGCTAGTAAAACATGCCCTTCAAAGCATCAGAACATGTGATCACATTCCAATTTTTTTGTATCTATTTTGTAAAGATAGTAATAAACTTTGATTTTTGTACACCCATAAATTTTACGCAGCACAGGTTACCCTTAAATAATGAACTGACCGACTAATCAGACATGGATCTTTCCTAGTTCTGTTGCTTGAATGGATGTTTTCCTACGTAGGCTAGTAAAACATGCCCTTCAAAGCATCAGAACATGTGATCACATTCCAATTTTTTTGTATCTATCTTGTAAAGATAGTAATATATCATATGTTGAACACTATGTTGGAAAGATTTTAATTCAGATTTTCAAACTTTTATTCAGTTTGTTTTTTAAACTTTGATTAAGAACTTTGATTTTTGTACACCCATAAATTATACGCAGCACAGGTTACCCTTAATTAATGAACTGACCGACTAATCAGACATGGATCTTTCCAAGTTCTGTTGCTTGAACGGATGTTTTCCTACGTAGGCTAGTAAAACATGCCCTTCAAAGCATCAGAACATGTGACCACATTCCAATTTTTCTGTATCTATCTCGTAAAGATAGTAATAAACTTTGATTTTTGTACACCCATAAATTATACGCAGCACAGGTTACCCTTAAATAATGAACTGACCGACTAATCAGACATGGATCTTTCCTAGTTCTGTTGCTTGAATGGATGTTTTCCTACGTAGGCTAGTAAAACATGCCCTTCAAAGCATCAGAACATGTGATCACATTCCAATTTTTTTGTATCTATCTTGTAAAGATAGTAATATATCATATGTTGAACACTATGTTGGAAAGATTTTAATTCAGATTTTCAAACTTTTATTCAGTTTGTTTTTTAAACTTTGATTAAGAACTTTGATTTTTGTACACCCATAAATAATACGCAGCACAGGTTACCCTTAATTAATGAACTGACCGACTAATCAGACATGGATCTTTCCAAGTTCTGTTGCTTGAACGGATGTTTTCCTACGTAGGCTAGTAAAACATGCCCTTCAAAGCATCAGAACATGTGACCACATTCCAATTTTTCTGTATCTATCTTGTAAAGATAGTAATAAACTTTGATTTTTGTACACCCATAAATTATACGCAGCACAGGTTACCCTTAAATAATGAACTGACCGACTAATCAGACATGGATCTTTCCTAGTTCTGTTGCTTGAATGGATGTTTTCCTACGTAGGCTAGTAAAACATGCCCTTCAAAGCATCAGAACATGTGATCACATTCCAATTTTTTTGTATCTATCTTGTAAAGATAGTAATATATCATATGTTGAACACTATGTTGGAAAGATTTTAATTCAGATTTTCTAACTTTTATTCAGTTTGTTTTTTAAACTATGATTAAGAACTTTGATTTTTGTACACCCATAAATTATACGCAGCACAGGTTACCCTTAAATAATGAACTGACCGACTAATCAGACATGGATCTTTCCTAGTTCTGTTGCTTGAATGGATGTTTTCCTACGTAGGCTAGTAAAACATGCCCTTCAAAGCATCAGAACATGTGATCACATTCCAATTTTTTTGTATCTATCTTGTAAAGATAGTAATAAACTTCGATTTTTGTACACCCATAAATTATACGCAGCACAGGTTACCCTTAAATAATGAACTGACCGACTAATCAGACATGGATCTTTCCTAGTTCTGTTGCTTGAATGGATGTTTTCCTACGTAGGCTAGTAAAACATGCCCTTCAAAGCATCAGAACATGTGATCACATTCCAATTTTTTTGTATCTATCTTGTAAAGATAGTAATATATCATATGTTGAACACTATGTTAGAAAGATTTTAATTCAGATTTTCTAACTTTTATTCAGTTTGTTTTTTAAACTTTGATTAAGAACTTTGATTTTTGTACACCCATAAATAATACGCAGCACAGGTTACCCTTAATTAATGAACTGACCGACTAATCAGACATGGATCTTTCCAAGTTCTGTTGCTTGAACGGATGTTTTCCTACGTAGGCTAGTAAAACATGCCCTTCAAAGCATCAGAACATGTGACCACATTCCAATTTTTCTGTATCTATCTTGTAAAGATAGTAATAAACTTTGATTTTTGTACACCCATAAATTATACGCAGCACAGGTTACCCTTAAATAATGAACTGACCGACTAATCAGACATGGATCTTTCCTAGTTCTGTTGCTTGAATGGATGTTTTCCTACGTAGGCTAGTAAAACATGCCCTTCAAAGCATCAGAACATGTGATCACATTCCAATTTTTTTGTATCTATCTTGTAAAGATAGTAATATATCATATGTTGAACACTATGTTGGAAAGATTTTAATTCAGATTTTCTAACTTTTAATCAGTTTGTTTTTTAAACTTTGATTAAGAACTTTGATTTTTGTACACCCATAAATTATACGCAGCACAGGTTACCCTTAAATAATGAACTGACCGACTAATCAGACATGGATCTTTCCTAGTTCTGTTGCTTGAATGGATGTTTTCCTACGTAGGCTAGTAAAACATGCCCTTCAAAGCATCAGAACATGTGATCACATTCCAATTTTTTTGTATCTATCTTGTAAAGATAGTAATATATCATATGTTGAACACTATGTTGGAAAGATTTTAATTCAGATTTTCTAACTTTTATTCAGTTTGTTTTTTAAACTTTGATTAAGAACTTTGATTTTTGTACACCCATAAATTATACGCAGCACAGGTTACCCTTAAATAATGAACTGACCGACTAATCAGACATGGATCTTTCCTAGTTCTGTTGCTTGAATGGATGTTTTCCTACGTAGGCTAGTAAAACATGCCCTTCAAAGCATCAGAACATGTGATCACATTCCAATTTTTTTGTATCTATCTTGTAAAGATAGTAATAAACTTCGATTTTTGTACACCCATAAATTATACGCAGCACAGGTTACCCTTAAATAATGAACTGACCGACTAATCAGACATGGATCTTTCCTAGTTCTGTTGCTTGAATGGATGTTTTCCTACGTAGGCTAGTAAAACATGCCCTTCAAAGCATCAGAACATGTGATCACATTCCAATTTTTTTTTTATCTATCTTGTAAAGATAGTAATATATCATATGTTGAACACTATGTTGGAAAGATTTTAATTCAGATTTTCTAACTTTTATTCAGTTTGTTTTTTAAACTTTGATTAAGAACTTTGATTTTTGTACACCCATAAATTATACGCAGCACAGGTTACCCTTAAATAATGAACTGACCGACTAATCAGACATGGATCTTTCCTAGTTCTGTTGCTTGAATGGATGTTTTCCTACGTAGGCTAGTAAAACATGCCCTTCAAAGCATCAGAACATGTGATCACATTCCAATTTTTTTGTATCTATCTTGTAAAGATAGTAATATATCATATGTTGAACACTATGTTAGAAAGATTTTAATTCAGATTTTCTAACTTTTATTCAGTTTGTTTTTTAAACTTTGATTAAGAACTTTGATTTTTGTACACCCATAAATTATACGCAGCACAGGTTACCCTTAAATAATGAACTGACCGACTAATCAGACATGGATCTTTCCTAGTTCTGTTGCTTGAATGGATGTTTTCCTACGTAGGCTAGTAAAACATGCCCTTCAAAGCATCAGAACATGTGATCACATTCCAATTTTTTTGTATCCATTTTGTAAAGATAGTAATAAACTTTGATTTTTGTACACCCATAAATTATACGCAGCACAGGTTACCCTTAAATAATGAACTGACCGACTAATCAGACATGGATCTTTCCAAGTTCTGTTGCTTGAATGGATGTTTTCCTACGTAGGCTAGTAAAACATGCCCTTCAAAGCATCAGAACATGTGATCACATTCCAATTTTTTTGTATCTATCTTGTAAAGATAGTAATAAACTTCGATTTTTGTACACCCATAAATTATACGCAGCACAGGTTACCCTTAAATAATGAACTGACCGACTAATCAGACATGGATCTTTCCTAGTTCTGTTGCTTGAATGGATGTTTTCCTACGTAGGCTAGTAAAACATGCCCTTCAAAGCATCAGAACATGTGATCACATTCCAATTTTTTTGTATCTATCTTGTAAAGATAGTAATATATCATATGTTGAACACTATGTTGGAAAGATTTTAATTCAGATTTTCTAACTTTTAATCAGTTTGTTTTTTAAACTTTGATTAAGAACTTTGATTTTTGTACACCCATAAATTATACGCAGCACAGGTTACCCTTAAATAATGAACTGACCGACTAATCAGCCATGGATCTTTCCTAGTTCTGTTGCTTGAATGGATGTTTTCCTACGTAGGCTAGTAAAACATGCCCTTCAAAGCATCAGAACTTGTGATCACATTCCAATTTTTTTGTATCTATCTTATAAAGATAGTAATATATCATATGTTGAACACTATGTTGGAAAGATTTTAATTCAGATTTTCTAACTTTTATTCAGTTTGTTTTTTAAACTTTGATTAAGAACTTTGATTTTTGTACACCCATAAATTATACGCAGCACAGGTTACCCTTAAATAATGAACTGACCGACTAATCAGACATGGATCTTTCCTAGTTCTGTTGCTTGAATGGATGTTTTCCTACGTAGGCTAGTAAAACATGCCCTTCAAAGCATCAGAACATGTGATCACATTCCAATTTTTTTGTATCTATCTTGTAAAGATAGTAATATATCATATGTTGAACACTATGTTAGAAAGATTTTAATTCAGATTTTCTAACTTTTATTCAGTTTGTTTTTTAAACTTTGATTAAGAACTTTGATTTTTGTACACCCATAAATTATACGCAGCACAGGTTACCCTTAAATAATGAACTGACCGACTAATCAGACATGGATCTTTCCTAGTTCTGTTGCTTGAATGGATGTTTTCCTACGTAGGCTAGTAAAACATGCCCTTCAAAGCATCAGAACATGTGATCACATTCCAATTTTTTTGTATCCATTTTGTAATGATAGTAATAAACTTTGATTTTTGTACACCCATAAATTATACGCAGCACAGGTTACCCTTAAATAATGAACTGACCGACTAATCAGACATGGATCTTTCCTAGTTCTGTTGCTTGAATGGATGTTTTCCTACGTAGGCTAGTAAAACATGCCCTTCAAAGCATCAGAACATGTGATCACATTCCAATTTTTTTGTATCCATTTTGTAAAGATAGTAATAAACTTTGATTTTTGTACACCCATAAATTATACGCAGCACAGGTTACCCTTAAATAATGAACTGACCGACTAATCAGACATGGATCTTTCCAAGTTCTGTTGCTTGAATGGATGTTTTCCTACGTAGGCTAGTAAAACATGCCCTTCAAAGCATCAGAACATGTGATCACATTCCAATTTTTTTGTATCTATCTTGTAAAGATAGTAATAAACTTCGATTTTTGTACACCCATAAATTATACGCAGCACAGGTTACCCTTAAATAATGAACTGACCGACTAATCAGACATGGATCTTTCCTAGTTCTGTTGCTTGAATGGATGTTTTCCTACGTAGGCTAGTAAAACATGCCCTTCAAAGCATCAGAACATGTGATCACATTCCAATTTTTTTGTATCTATCTTGTAAAGATAGTAATATATCATATGTTGAACACTATGTTGGAAAGATTTTAATTCAGATTTTCTAACTTTTAATCAGTTTGTTTTTTAAACTTTGATTAAGAACTTTGATTTTTGTACACCCATAAATTATACGCAGCACAGGTTACCCTTAAATAATGAACTGACCGACTAATCAGCCATGGATCTTTCCTAGTTCTGTTGCTTGAATGGATGTTTTCCTACGTAGGCTAGTAAAACATGCCCTTCAAAGCATCAGAACTTGTGATCACATTCCAATTTTTTTGTATCTATCTTATAAAGATAGTAATATATCATATGTTGAACACTATGTTGGAAAGATTTTAATTCAGATTTTCTAACTTTTATTCAGTTTGTTTTTTAAACTTTGATTAAGAACTTTGATTTTTGTACACCCATAAATTATACGCAGCACAGGTTACCCTTAAATAATGAACTGACCGACTAATCAGACATGGATCTTTCCTAGTTCTGTTGCTTGAATGGATGTTTTCCTACGTAGGCTAGTAAAACATGCCCTTCAAAGCATCAGAACATGTGATCACATTCCAATTTTTTTGTATCTATCTTGTAAAGATAGTAATATATCATATGTTGAACACTATGTTAGAAAGATTTTAATTCAGATTTTCTAACTTTTATTCAGTTTGTTTTTTAAACTTTGATTAAGAACTTTGATTTTTGTACACCCATAAATTATACGCAGCACAGGTTACCCTTAAATAATGAACTGACCGACTAATCAGACATGGATCTTTCCTAGTTCTGTTGCTTGAATGGATGTTTTCCTACGTAGGCTAGTAAAACATGCCCTTCAAAGCATCAGAACATGTGATCACATTCCAATTTTTTTGTATCCATTTTGTAATGATAGTAATAAACTTTGATTTTTGTACACCCATAAATTATACGCAGCACAGGTTACCCTTAAATAATGAACTGACCGACTAATCAGACATGGATCTTTCCTAGTTCTGTTGCTTGAATGGATGTTTTCCTACGTAGGCTAGTAAAACATGCCCTTCAAAGCATCAGAACATGTGATCACATTCCAATTTTTTTGTATCTATCTTGTAAAGATAGTAATATATCATATGTTGAACACTATGTTGGAAAGATTTTAATTCAGATTTTCTAACTTTTAATCAGTTTGTTTTTTAAACTTTGATTAAGAACTTTGATTTTTGTACACCCATAAATTATACGCAGCACAGGTTACCCTTAAATAATGAACTGACCGACTAATCAGCCATGGATCTTTCCTAGTTCTGTTGCTTGAATGGATGTTTTCCTACGTACGCTAGTAAAACATGCCCTTCAAAGCATCAGAACATGTGATCACATTCCAATTTTTTTGTATCTATCTTGTAAAGATAGTAATATATCATATGTTGAACACTATGTTGGAAAGATTTTAATTCAGATTTACGAACTTTTATTCAGTTTGTTTTTTAAACTTTGATTAAGAACTTTGATTTTTGTACACCCATAAATTATACGCAGCACAGGTTACCCTTAAATAATGAACTGACCGACTAATCAGACATGGATCTTTCCTAGTTCTGTTGCTTGAATGGATGTTTTCCTACGTAGGCTAGTAAAACATGCCCTTCAAAGCATCAGAACATGTGATCACATTCCAATTTTTTTGTATCTATCTTGTAAAGATAGTAATAAACTTCGATTTTTGTACACCCATAAATTATACGCAGCACAGGTTACCCTTAAATAATGAACTGACCGACTAATCAGACATGGATCTTTCCTAGTTCTGTTGCTTGAATGGATGTTTTCCTACGTAGGCTAGTAAAACATGCCCTTCAAAGCATCA
Organism: Auanema rhodensis; assembly: GCA_964057225.1. NCBI lineage: Eukaryota > Metazoa > Nematoda > Chromadorea > Rhabditida > Rhabditidae > Auanema > Auanema rhodense. The sequence continues at coordinate 3,778,710 of OZ059895.1, forward strand.
GAACATGTGATCACATTCCAATTTTTTTGTATCTATCTTGTAAAGATAGTAATATATCATATGTTGAACACTATGTTGGAAAGATTTTAATTCAGATTTTCTAACTTTTAATCAGTTTGTTTTTTAAACTTTGATTAAGAACTTTGATTTTTGTACACCCATAAATTATACGCAGCACAGGTTACCCTTAAATAATGAACTGACCGACTAATCAGACATGGATCTTTCCTACTTCTGTTGCTTGAATGGATGTTTTCCTACGTAGGCTAGTAAAACATGCCCTTCAAAGCATCAGAACATGTGATCACATTCCAATTTTTTTGTATCTATCTTGTAAAGATAGTAATATATCATATGTTGAACACTATGTTGGAAAGATTTTAATTCAGATTTTCTAACTTTTATTCAGTTTGTTTTTTAAACTTTGATTAAGAACTTTGATTTTTGTACACCCATAAATTATACGCAGCACAGGTTACCCTTAAATAATGAACTGACCGACTAATCAGACATGGATCATTCCTAGTTCTGTTGCTTGAATGGATGTTTTCCTACGTAGGCTAGTAAAACATGCCCTTCAAAGCATCAGAACATGTGATCACATTCCAATTTTTTTGTATCTATTTTGTAAAGATAGTAATAAACTTTGATTTTTGTACACCCATAAATTTTACGCAGCACAGGTTACCCTTAAATAATGAACTGACCGACTAATCAGACATGGATCTTTCCTAGTTCTGTTGCTTGAATGGATGTTTTCCTACGTAGGCTAGTAAAACATGCCCTTCAAAGCATCAGAACATGTGATCACATTCCAATTTTTTTGTATCTATCTTGTAAAGATAGTAATATATCATATGTTGAACACTATGTTGGAAAGATTTTAATTCAGATTTTCAAACTTTTATTCAGTTTGTTTTTTAAACTTTGATTAAGAACTTTGATTTTTGTACACCCATAAATTATACGCAGCACAGGTTACCCTTAATTAATGAACTGACCGACTAATCAGACATGGATCTTTCCAAGTTCTGTTGCTTGAACGGATGTTTTCCTACGTAGGCTAGTAAAACATGCCCTTCAAAGCATCAGAACATGTGACCACATTCCAATTTTTCTGTATCTATCTCGTAAAGATAGTAATAAACTTTGATTTTTGTACACCCATAAATTATACGCAGCACAGGTTACCCTTAAATAATGAACTGACCGACTAATCAGACATGGATCTTTCCTAGTTCTGTTGCTTGAATGGATGTTTTCCTACGTAGGCTAGTAAAACATGCCCTTCAAAGCATCAGAACATGTGATCACATTCCAATTTTTTTGTATCTATCTTGTAAAGATAGTAATATATCATATGTTGAACACTATGTTAGAAAGATTTTAATTCAGATTTTCTAACTTTTATTCAGTTTGTTTTTTAAACTTTGATTAAGAACTTTGATTTTTGTACACCCATAAATAATACGCAGCACAGGTTACCCTTAATTAATGAACTGACCGACTAATCAGACATGGATCTTTCCAAGTTCTGTTGCTTGAACGGATGTTTTCCTACGTAGGCTAGTAAAACATGCCCTTCAAAGCATCAGAACATGTGACCACATTCCAATTTTTCTGTATCTATCTTGTAAAGATAGTAATAAACTTTGATTTTTGTACACCCATAAATTATACGCAGCACAGGTTACCCTTAAATAATGAACTGACCGACTAATCAGACATGGATCTTTCCTAGTTCTGTTGCTTGAATGGATGTTTTCCTACGTAGGCTAGTAAAACATGCCCTTCAAAGCATCAGAACATGTGATCACATTCCAATTTTTTTGTATCTATCTTGTAAAGATAGTAATATATCATATGTTGAACACTATGTTGGAAAGATTTTAATTCAGATTTTCTAACTTTTATTCAGTTTGTTTTTTAAACTTTGATTAAGAACTTTGATTTTTGTACACCCATAAATTATACGCAGCACAGGTTACCCTTAAATAATGAACTGACCGACTAATCAGACATGGATCTTTCCTAGTTCTGTTGCTTGAATGGATGTTTTCCTACGTAGGCTAGTAAAACATGCCCTTCAAAGCATCAGAACATGTGATCACATTCCAATTTTTTTGTATCTATCTTGTAAAGATAGTAATAAACTTCGATTTTTGTACACCCATAAATTATACGCAGCACAGGTTACCCTTAAATAATGAACTGACCGACTAATCAGACATGGATCTTTCCTAGTTCTGTTGCTTGAATGGATGTTTTCCTACGTAGGCTAGTAAAACATGCCCTTCAAAGCATCAGAACATGTGATCACATTCCAATTTTTTTTTTATCTATCTTGTAAAGATAGTAATATATCATATGTTGAACACTATGTTGGAAAGATTTTAATTCAGATTTTCTAACTTTTATTCAGTTTGTTTTTTAAACTTTGATTAAGAACTTTGATTTTTGTACACCCATAAATTATACGCAGCACAGGTTACCCTTAAATAATGAACTGACCGACTAATCAGACATGGATCTTTCCTAGTTCTGTTGCTTGAATGGATGTTTTCCTACGTAGGCTAGTAAAACATGCCCTTCAAAGCATCAGAACATGTGATCACATTCCAATTTTTTTGTATCTATCTTGTAAAGATAGTAATATATCATATGTTGAACACTATGTTAGAAAGATTTTAATTCAGATTTTCTAACTTTTATTCAGTTTGTTTTTTAAACTTTGATTAAGAACTTTGATTTTTGTACACCCATAAATAATACGCAGCACAGGTTACCCTTAATTAATGAACTGACCGACTAATCAGACATGGATCTTTCCAAGTTCTGTTGCTTGAACGGATGTTTTCCTACGTAGGCTAGTAAAACATGCCCTTCAAAGCATCAGAACATGTGACCACATTCCAATTTTTCTGTATCTATCTTGTAAAGATAGTAATAAACTTTGATTTTTGTACACCCATAAATTATACGCAGCACAGGTTACCCTTAAATAATGAACTGACCGACTAATCAGACATGGATCTTTCCTAGTTCTGTTGCTTGAATGGATGTTTTCCTACGTAGGCTAGTAAAACATGCCCTTCAAAGCATCAGAACATGTGATCACATTCCAATTTTTTTGTATCTATCTTGTAAAGATAGTAATATATCATATGTTGAACACTATGTTGGAAAGATTTTAATTCAGATTTTCTAACTTTTAATCAGTTTGTTTTTTAAACTTTGATTAAGAACTTTGATTTTTGTACACCCATAAATTATACGCAGCACAGGTTACCCTTAAATAATGAACTGACCGACTAATCAGACATGGATCTTTCCTAGTTCTGTTGCTTGAATGGATGTTTTCCTACGTAGGCTAGTAAAACATGCCCTTCAAAGCATCAGAACATGTGATCACATTCCAATTTTTTTGTATCTATCTTGTAAAGATAGTAATATATCATATGTTGAACACTATGTTGGAAAGATTTTAATTCAGATTTTCTAACTTTTATTCAGTTTGTTTTTTAAACTTTGATTAAGAACTTTGATTTTTGTACACCCATAAATTATACGCAGCACAGGTTACCCTTAAATAATGAACTGACCGACTAATCAGACATGGATCTTTCCTAGTTCTGTTGCTTGAATGGATGTTTTCCTACGTAGGCTAGTAAAACATGCCCTTCAAAGCATCAGAACATGTGATCACATTCCAATTTTTTTGTATCTATCTTGTAAAGATAGTAATAAACTTCGATTTTTGTACACCCATAAATTATACGCAGCACAGGTTACCCTTAAATAATGAACTGACCGACTAATCAGACATGGATCTTTCCTAGTTCTGTTGCTTGAATGGATGTTTTCCTACGTAGGCTAGTAAAACATGCCCTTCAAAGCATCAGAACATGTGATCACATTCCAATTTTTTTTTTATCTATCTTGTAAAGATAGTAATATATCATATGTTGAACACTATGTTGGAAAGATTTTAATTCAGATTTTCTAACTTTTATTCAGTTTGTTTTTTAAACTTTGATTAAGAACTTTGATTTTTGTACACCCATAAATTATACGCAGCACAGGTTACCCTTAAATAATGAACTGACCGACTAATCAGACATGGATCTTTCCTAGTTCTGTTGCTTGAATGGATGTTTTCCTACGTAGGCTAGTAAAACATGCCCTTCAAAGCATCAGAACATGTGATCACATTCCAATTTTTTTGTATCTATCTTGTAAAGATAGTAATATATCATATGTTGAACACTATGTTAGAAAGATTTTAATTCAGATTTTCTAACTTTTATTCAGTTTGTTTTTTAAACTTTGATTAAGAACTTTGATTTTTGTACACCCATAAATTATACGCAGCACAGGTTACCCTTAAATAATGAACTGACCGACTAATCAGACATGGATCTTTCCTAGTTCTGTTGCTTGAATGGATGTTTTCCTACGTAGGCTAGTAAAACATGCCCTTCAAAGCATCAGAACATGTGATCACATTCCAATTTTTTTGTATCCATTTTGTAAAGATAGTAATAAACTTTGATTTTTGTACACCCATAAATTATACGCAGCACAGGTTACCCTTAAATAATGAACTGACCGACTAATCAGACATGGATCTTTCCAAGTTCTGTTGCTTGAATGGATGTTTTCCTACGTAGGCTAGTAAAACATGCCCTTCAAAGCATCAGAACATGTGATCACATTCCAATTTTTTTGTATCTATCTTGTAAAGATAGTAATAAACTTCGATTTTTGTACACCCATAAATTATACGCAGCACAGGTTACCCTTAAATAATGAACTGACCGACTAATCAGACATGGATCTTTCCTAGTTCTGTTGCTTGAATGGATGTTTTCCTACGTAGGCTAGTAAAACATGCCCTTCAAAGCATCAGAACATGTGATCACATTCCAATTTTTTTGTATCTATCTTGTAAAGATAGTAATATATCATATGTTGAACACTATGTTGGAAAGATTTTAATTCAGATTTTCTAACTTTTAATCAGTTTGTTTTTTAAACTTTGATTAAGAACTTTGATTTTTGTACACCCATAAATTATACGCAGCACAGGTTACCCTTAAATAATGAACTGACCGACTAATCAGCCATGGATCTTTCCTAGTTCTGTTGCTTGAATGGATGTTTTCCTACGTAGGCTAGTAAAACATGCCCTTCAAAGCATCAGAACTTGTGATCACATTCCAATTTTTTTGTATCTATCTTATAAAGATAGTAATATATCATATGTTGAACACTATGTTGGAAAGATTTTAATTCAGATTTTCTAACTTTTATTCAGTTTGTTTTTTAAACTTTGATTAAGAACTTTGATTTTTGTACACCCATAAATTATACGCAGCACAGGTTACCCTTAAATAATGAACTGACCGACTAATCAGACATGGATCTTTCCTAGTTCTGTTGCTTGAATGGATGTTTTCCTACGTAGGCTAGTAAAACATGCCCTTCAAAGCATCAGAACATGTGATCACATTCCAATTTTTTTGTATCTATCTTGTAAAGATAATAATATATCATATGTTGAACACTATGTTAGAAAGATTTTAATTCAGATTTTCTAACTTTTATTCAGTTTGTTTTTTAAACTTTGATTAAGAACTTTGATTTTTGTACACCCATAAATTATACGCAGCACAGGTTACCCTTAAATAATGAACTGACCGACTAATCAGACATGGATCTTTCCTAGTTCTGTTGCTTGAATGGATGTTTTCCTACGTAGGCTAGTAAAACATGCCCTTCAAAGCATCAGAACATGTGATCACATTCCAATTTTTTTGTATCCATTTTGTAAAGATAGTAATAAACTTTGATTTTTGTACACCCATAAATTATACGCAGCACAGGTTACCCTTAAATAATGAACTGACCGACTAATCAGACATGGATCTTTCCAAGTTCTGTTGCTTGAATGGATGTTTTCCTACGTAGGCTAGTAAAACATGCCCTTCAAAGCATCAGAACATGTGATCACATTCCAATTTTTTTGTATCTATCTTGTAAAGATAGTAATAAACTTCGATTTTTGTACACCCATAAATTATACGCAGCACAGGTTACCCTTAAATAATGAACTGACCGACTAATCAGACATGGATCTTTCCTAGTTCTGTTGCTTGAATGGATGTTTTCCTACGTAGGCTAGTAAAACATGCCCTTCAAAGCATCAGAACATGTGATCACATTCCAATTTTTTTGTATCCATTTTGTAAAGATAGTAATAAACTTTGATTTTTGTACACCCATAAATTATACGCAGCACAGGTTACCCTTAAATAATGAACTGACCGACTAATCAGACATGGATCTTTCCTAGTTCTGTTGCTTGAATGGATGTTTTCCTACGTAGGCTAGTAAAACATGCCCTTCAAAGCATCAGAACATGTGATCACATTCCAATTTTTTTGTATCTATCTTGTAAAGATAGTAATATATCATATGTTGAACACTATGTTAGAAAGATTTTAATTCAGATTTTCTAACTTTTATTCAGTTTGTTTTTTAAACTTTGATTAAGAACTTTGATTTTTGTACACCCATAAATTATACGCAGCACAGGTTACCCTTAAATAATGAACTGACCGACTAATCAGACATGGATCTTTCCTAGTTCTGTTGCTTGAATGGATGTTTTCCTACGTAGGCTAGTAAAACATGCCCTTCAAAGCATCAGAACATGTGATCACATTCCAATTTTTTTGTATCCATTTTGTAAAGATAGTAATAAACTTTGATTTTTGTACACCCATAAATTATACGCAGCACAGGTTACCCTTAAATAATGAACTGACCGACTAATCAGACATGGATCTTTCCAAGTTCTGTTGCTTGAATGGATGTTTTCCTACGTAGGCTAGTAAAACATGCCCTTCAAAGCATCAGAACATGTGATCACATTCCAATTTTTTTGTATCTATCTTGTAAAGATAGTAATAAACTTCGATTTTTGTACACCCATAAATTATACGCAGCACAGGTTACCCTTAAATAATGAACTGACCGACTAATCAGACATGGATCTTTCCTAGTTCTGTTGCTTGAATGGATGTTTTCCTACGTAGGCTAGTAAAACATGCCCTTCAAAGCATCAGAACATGTGATCACATTCCAATTTTTTTGTATCTATCTTGTAAAGATAGTAATATATCATATGTTGAACACTATGTTGGAAAGATTTTAATTCAGATTTTCTAACTTTTAATCAGTTTGTTTTTTAAACTTTGATTAAGAACTTTGATTTTTGTACACCCATAAATTATACGCAGCACAGGTTACCCTTAAATAATGAACTGACCGACTAATCAGCCATGGATCTTTCCTAGTTCTGTTGCTTGAATGGATGTTTTCCTACGTAGGCTAGTAAAACATGCCCTTCAAAGCATCAGAACTTGTGATCACATTCCAATTTTTTTGTATCTATCTTATAAAGATAGTAATATATCATATGTTGAACACTATGTTGGAAAGATTTTAATTCAGATTTTCTAACTTTTATTCAGTTTGTTTTTTAAACTTTGATTAAGAACTTTGATTTTTGTACACCCATAAATTATACGCAGCACAGGTTACCCTTAAATAATGAACTGACCGACTAATCAGACATGGATCTTTCCTAGTTCTGTTGCTTGAATGGATGTTTTCCTACGTAGGCTAGTAAAACATGCCCTTCAAAGCATCAGAACATGTGATCACATTCCAATTTTTTTGTATCTATCTTGTAAAGATAGTAATATATCATATGTTGAACACTATGTTAGAAAGATTTTAATTCAGATTTTCTAACTTTTATTCAGTTTGTTTTTTAAACTTTGATTAAGAACTTTGATTTTTGTACACCCATAAATTATACGCAGCACAGGTTACCCTTAAATAATGAACTGACCGACTAATCAGACATGGATCTTTCCTAGTTCTGTTGCTTGAATGGATGTTTTCCTACGTAGGCTAGTAAAACATGCCCTTCAAAGCATCAGAACATGTGATCACATTCCAATTTTTTTGTATCCATTTTGTAAAGATAGTAATAAACTTTGATTTTTGTACACCCATAAATTATACGCAGCACAGGTTACCCTTAAATAATGAACTGACCGACTAATCAGACATGGATCTTTCCAAGTTCTGTTGCTTGAATGGATGTTTTCCTACGTAGGCTAGTAAAACATGCCCTTCAAAGCATCAGAACATGTGATCACATTCCAATTTTTTTGTATCTATCTTGTAAAGATAGTAATAAACTTCGATTTTTGTACACCCATAAATTATACGCAGCACAGGTTACCCTTAAATAATGAACTGACCGACTAATCAGACATGGATCTTTCCTAGTTCTGTTGCTTGAATGGATGTTTTCCTACGTAGGCTAGTAAAACATGCCCTTCAAAGCATCAGAACATGTGATCACATTCCAATTTTTTTGTATCTATCTTGTAAAGATAGTAATATATCATATGTTGAACACTATGTTGGAAAGATTTTAATTCAGATTTTCTAACTTTTAATCAGTTTGTTTTTTAAACTTTGATTAAGAACTTTGATTTTTGTACACCCATAAATTATACGCAGCACAGGTTACCCTTAAATAATGAACTGACCGACTAATCAGCCATGGATCTTTCCTAGTTCTGTTGCTTGAATGGATGTTTTCCTACGTAGGCTAGTAAAACATGCCCTTCAAAGCATCAGAACTTGTGATCACATTCCAATTTTTTTGTATCTATCTTATAAAGATAGTAATATATCATATGTTGAACACTATGTTGGAAAGATTTTAATTCAGATTTTCTAACTTTTATTCAGTTTGTTTTTTAAACTTTGATTAAGAACTTTGATTTTTGTACACCCATAAATTATACGCAGCACAGGTTACCCTTAAATAATGAACTGACCGACTAATCAGACATGGATCTTTCCTAGTTCTGTTGCTTGAATGGATGTTTTCCTACGTAGGCTAGTAAAACATGCCCTTCAAAGCATCAGAACATGTGATCACATTCCAATTTTTTTGTATCTATCTTGTAAAGATAGTAATATATCATATGTTGAACACTATGTTAGAAAGATTTTAATTCAGATTTTCTAACTTTTATTCAGTTTGTTTTTTAAACTTTGATTAAGAACTTTGATTTTTGTACACCCATAAATTATACGCAGCACAGGTTACCCTTAAATAATGAACTGACCGACTAATCAGACATGGATCTTTCCTAGTTCTGTTGCTTGAATGGATGTTTTCCTACGTAGGCTAGTAAAACATGCCCTTCAAAGCATCAGAACATGTGATCACATTCCAATTTTTTTGTATCCATTTTGTAATGATAGTAATAAACTTTGATTTTTGTACACCCATAAATTATACGCAGCACAGGTTACCCTTAAATAATGAACTGACCGACTAATCAGACATGGATCTTTCCTAGTTCTGTTGCTTGAATGGATGTTTTCCTACGTAGGCTAGTAAAACATGCCCTTCAAAGCATCAGAACATGTGATCACATTCCAATTTTTTTGTATCTATCTTGTAAAGATAGTAATATATCATATGTTGAACACTATGTTGGAAAGATTTTAATTCAGATTTTCTAACTTTTAATCAGTTTGTTTTTTAAACTTTGATTAAGAACTTTGATTTTTGTACACCCATAAATTATACGCAGCACAGGTTACCCTTAAATAATGAACTGACCGACTAATCAGACATGGATCTTTCCTAGTTCTGTTGCTTGAATGGATGTTTTCCTACGTAGGCTAGTAAAACATGCCCTTCAAAGCATCAGAACATGTGATCACATTCCAATTTTTTTGTATCTATCTTGTAAAGATAGTAATATATCATATGTTGAACACTATGTTGGAAAGATTTTAATTCAGATTTACGAACTTTTATTCAGTTTGTTTTTTAAACTTTGATTAAGAACTTTGATTTTTGTACACCCATAAATTATACGCAGCACAGGTTACCCTTAAATAATGAACTGACCGACTAATCAGACATGGATCTTTCCTAGTTCTGTTGCTTGAATGGATGTTTTCCTACGTAGGCTAGTAAAACATGCCCTTCAAAGCATCAGAACATGTGATCACATTCCAATTTTTTTGTATCTATCTTGTAAAGATAGTAATATATCATATGTTGAACACTATGTTAGAAAGATTTTAATTCAGATTTTCTAACTTTTATTCAGTTTGTTTTTTAAACTTTGATTAAGAACTTTGATTTTTGTACACCCATAAATTATACGCAGCACAGGTTACCCTTAAATAATGAACTGACCGACTAATCAGACATGGATCTTTCCTAGTTCTGTTGCTTGAATGGATGTTTTCCTACGTAGGCTAGTAAAACATGCCCTTCAAAGCATCAGAACATGTGATCACATTCCAATTTTTTTGTATCCATTTTGTAATGATAGTAATAAACTTTGATTTTTGTACACCCATAAATTATACGCAGCACAGGTTACCCTTAAATAATGAACTGACCGACTAATCAGACATGGATCTTTCCTAGTTCTGTTGCTTGAATGGATGTTTTCCTACGTAGGCTAGTAAAACATGCCCTTCAAAGCATCAGAACATGTGATCACATTCCAATTTTTTTGTATCTATCTTGTAAAGATAGTAATATATCATATGTTGAACACTATGTTGGAAAGATTTTAATTCAGATTTTCTAACTTTTAATCAGTTTGTTTTTTAAACTTTGATTAAGAACTTTGATTTTTGTACACCCATAAATTATACGCAGCACAGGTTACCCTTAAATAATGAACTGACCGACTAATCAGACATGGATCTTTCCTAGTTCTGTTGCTTGAATGGATGTTTTCCTACGTAGGCTAGTAAAACATGCCCTTCAAAGCATCAGAACATGTGATCACATTCCAATTTTTTTGTATCTATCTTGTAAAGATAGTAATATATCATATGTTGAACACTATGTTGGAAAGATTTTAATTCAGATTTACGAACTTTTATTCAGTTTGTTTTTTAAACTTTGATTAAGAACTTTGATTTTTGTACACCCATAAATTATACGCAGCACAGGTTACCCTTAAATAATGAACTGACCGACTAATCAGACATGGATCTTTCCTAGTTCTGTTGCTTGAATGGATGTTTTCCTACGTAGGCTAGTAAAACATGCCCTTCAAAGCATCAGAACATGTGATCACATTCCAATTTTTTTGTATCTATCTTGTAAAGATAGTAATATATCATATGTTGAACACTATGTTAGAAAGATTTTAATTCAGATTTTCTAACTTTTATTCAGTTTGTTTTTTAAACTTTGATTAAGAACTTTGATTTTTGTACACCCATAAATTATACGCAGCACAGGTTACCCTTAAATAATGAACTGACCGACTAATCAGACATGGATCTTTCCTAGTTCTGTTGCTTGAATGGATGTTTTCCTACGTAGGCTAGTAAAACATGCCCTTCAAAGCATCAGAACATGTGATCACATTCCAATTTTTTTGTATCCATTTTGTAATGATAGTAATAAACTTTGATTTTTGTACACCCATAAATTATACGCAGCACAGGTTACCCTTAAATAATGAACTGACCGACTAATCAGACATGGATCTTTCCTAGTTCTGTTGCTTGAATGGATGTTTTCCTACGTAGGCTAGTAAAACATGCCCTTCAAAGCATCAGAACATGTGATCACATTCCAATTTTTTTGTATCTATCTTGTAAAGATAGTAATATATCATATGTTGAACACTATGTTGGAAAGATTTTAATTCAGATTTTCTAACTTTTAATCAGTTTGTTTTTTAAACTTTGATTAAGAACTTTGATTTTTGTACACCCATAAATTATACGCAGCACAGGTTACCCTTAAATAATGAACTGACCGACTAATCAGACATGGATCTTTCCTAGTTCTGTTGCTTGAATGGATGTTTTCCTACGTAGGCTAGTAAAACATGCCCTTCAAAGCATCAGAACATGTGATCACATTCCAATTTTTTTGTATCTATCTTGTAAAGATAGTAATATATCATATGTTGAACACTATGTTGGAAAGATTTTAATTCAGATTTACGAACTTTTATTCAGTTTGTTTTTTAAACTTTGATTAAGAACTTTGATTTTTGTACACCCATAAATTATACGCAGCACAGGTTACCCTTAAATAATGAACTGACCGACTAATCAGACATGGATCTTTCCTAGTTCTGTTGCTTGAATGGATGTTTTCCTACGTAGGCTAGTAAAACATGCCCTTCAAAGCATCAGAACATGTGATCACATTCCAATTTTTTTGTATCTATCTTGTAAAGATAGTAATAAACTTCGATTTTTGTACACCCATAAATTATACGCAGCACAGGTTACCCTTAAATAATGAACTGACCGACTAATCAGACATGGATCTTTCCTAGTTCTGTTGCTTGAATGGATGTTTTCCTACGTAGGCTAGTAAAACATGCCCTTCAAAGCATCAGAACATGTGATCACATTCCAATTTTTTTGTATCTATCTTGTAAAGATAGTAATATATCATATGTTGAACACTATGTTGGAAAGATTTTAATTCAGATTTTCTAACTTTTAATCAGTTTGTTTTTTAAACTTTGATTAAGAACTTTGATTTTTGTACACCCATAAATTATACGCAGCACAGGTTACCCTTAAATAATGAACTGACCGACTAATCAGCCATGGATCTTTCCTAGTTCTGTTGCTTGAATGGATGTTTTCCTACGTAGGCTAGTAAAACATGCCTTTCAAAGCATCAGAACATGTGATCACATTCCAATTTTTTTGTATCTATCTTGTAAAGATAGTAATATATCATATGTTGAACACTATGTTGGAAAGATTTTAATTCAGATTTACGAACTTTTATTCAGTTTGTTTTTTAAACTTTGATTAAGAACTTTGATTTTTGTACACCCATAAATTATACGCAGCACAGGTTACCCTTAAATAATGAACTGACCGACTAATCAGACATGGATCTTTCCTAGTTCTGTTGCTTGAATGGATGTTTTCCTACGTAGGCTAGTAAAACATGCCCTTCAAAGCATCAGAACATGTGATCACATTCCAATTTTTTTGTATCTATCTTGTAAAGATAGTAATAAACTTCGATTTTTGTACACCCATAAATTATACGCAGCACAGGTTACCCTTAAATAATGAACTGACCGACTAATCAGACATGGATCTTTCCTAGTTCTGTTGCTTGAATGGATGTTTTCCTACGTAGGCTAGTAAAACATGCCCTTCAAAGCATCAGAACATGTGATCACATTCCAATTTTTTTGTATCTATCTTGTAAAGATAGTAATATATCATATGTTGAACACTATGTTGGAAAGATTTTAATTCAGATTTTCTAACTTTTAATCAGTTTGTTTTTTAAACTTTGATTAAGAACTTTGATTTTTGTACACCCATAAATTATACGCAGCACAGGTTACCCTTAAATAATGAACTGACCGACTAATCAGCCATGGATCTTTCCTAGTTCTGTTGCTTGAATGGATGTTTTCCTACGTAGGCTAGTAAAACATGCCCTTCAAAGCATCAGAACATGTGATCACATTCCAATTTTTTTGTATCTATCTTGTAAAGATAGTAATATATCATATGTTGAACACTATGTTGGAAAGATTTTAATTCAGATTTACGAACTTTTATTCAGTTTGTTTTTTAAACTTTGATTAAGAACTTTGATTTTTGTACACCCATAAATTATACGCAGCACAGGTTACCCTTAAATAATGAACTGACCGACTAATCAGACATGGATCTTTCCTAGTTCTGTTGCTTGAATGGATGTTTTCCTACGTAGGCTAGTAAAACATGCCCTTCAAAGCATCAGAACATGTGATCACATTCCAATTTTTTTGTATCTATCTTGTAAAGATAGTAATAAACTTCGATTTTTGTACACCCATAAATTATACGCAGCACAGGTTACCCTTAAATAATGAACTGACCGACTAATCAGACATGGATCTTTCCTAGTTCTGTTGCTTGAATGGATGTTTTCCTACGTAGGCTAGTAAAACATGCCCTTCAAAGCATCAGAACATGTGATCACATTCCAATTTTTTTGTATCTATCTTGTAAAGATAGTAATATATCATATGTTGAACACTATGTTGGAAAGATTTTAATTCAGATTTTCTAACTTTTAATCAGTTTGTTTTTTAAACTTTGATTAAGAACTTTGATTTTTGTACACCCATAAATTATACGCAGCACAGGTTACCCTTAAATAATGAACTGACCGACTAATCAGCCATGGATCTTTCCTAGTTCTGTTGCTTGAATGGATGTTTTCCTACGTAGGCTAGTAAAACATGCCTTTCAAAGCATCAGAACATGTGATCACATTCCAATTTTTTTGTATCTATCTTGTAAAGATAGTAATATATCATATGTTGAACACTATGTTGGAAAGATTTTAATTCAGATTTACGAACTTTTATTCAGTTTGTTTTTTAAACTTTGATTAAGAACTTTGATTTTTGTACACCCATAAATTATACGCAGCACAGGTTACCCTTAAATAATGAACTGACCGACTAATCAGACATGGATCTTTCCTAGTTCTGTTGCTTGAATGGATGTTTTCCTACGTAGGCTAGTAAAACATGCCCTTCAAAGCATCAGAACATGTGATCACATTCCAATTTTTTTGTATCTATCTTGTAAAGATAGTAATAAACTTCGATTTTTGTACACCCATAAATTATACGCAGCACAGGTTACCCTTAAATAATGAACTGACCGACTAATCAGACATGGATCTTTCCTAGTTCTGTTGCTTGAATGGATGTTTTCCTACGTAGGCTAGTAAAACATGCCCTTCAAAGCATCAGAACATGTGATCACATTCCAATTTTTTTGTATCTATCTTGTAAAGATAGTAATAAACTTCGATTTTTGTACACCCATAAATTATACGCAGCACAGGTTACCCTTAAATAATGAACTGACCGACTAATCAGACATGGATCTTTCCTAGTTCTGTTGCTTGAATGGATGTTTTCCTACGTAGGCTAGTAAAACATGCCCTTCAAAGCATCAGAACATGTGATCACATTCCAATTTTTTTGTATCTATCTTGTAAAGATAGTAATATATCATATGTTGAACACTATGTTGGAAAGATTTTAATTCAGATTTTCTAACTTTTAATCAGTTTGTTTTTTAAACTTTGATTAAGAACTTTGATTTTTGTACACCCATAAATTATACGCAGCACAGGTTACCCTTAAATAATGAACTGACCGACTAATCAGCCATGGATCTTTCCTAGTTCTGTTGCTTGAATGGATGTTTTCCTACGTAGGCTAGTAAAACATGCCCTTCAAAGCATCAGAACATGTGATCACATTCCAATTTTTTTGTATCTATCTTGTAAAGATAGTAATATATCATATGTTGAACACTATGTTGGAAAGATTTTAATTCAGATTTACGAACTTTTATTCAGTTTGTTTTTTAAACTTTGATTAAGAACTTTGATTTTTGTACACCCATAAATTATACGCAGCACAGGTTACCCTTAAATAATGAACTGACCGACTAATCAGACATGGATCTTTCCTAGTTCTGTTGCTTGAATGGATGTTTTCCTACGTAGGCTAGTAAAACATGCCCTTCAAAGCATCAGAACATGTGATCACATTCCAATTTTTTTGTATCTATCTTGTAAAGATAGTAATAAACTTCGATTTTTGTACACCCATAAATTATACGCAGCACAGGTTACCCTTAAATAATGAACTGACCGACTAATCAGACATGGATCTTTCCTAGTTCTGTTGCTTGAATGGATGTTTTCCTACGTAGGCTAGTAAAACATGCCCTTCAAAGCATCAGAACATGTGATCACATTCCAATTTTTTTGTATCTATCTTGTAAAGATAGTAATATATCATATGTTGAACACTATGTTGGAAAGATTTTAATTCAGATTTTCTAACTTTTAATCAGTTTGTTTTTTAAACTTTGATTAAGAACTTTGATTTTTGTACACCCATAAATTATACGCAGCACAGGTTACCCTTAAATAATGAACTGACCGACTAATCAGCCATGGATCTTTCCTAGTTCTGTTGCTTGAATGGATGTTTTCCTACGTAGGCTAGTAAAACATGCCTTTCAAAGCATCAGAACATGTGATCACATTCCAATTTTTTTGTATCTATCTTGTAAAGATAGTAATATATCATATGTTGAACACTATGTTGGAAAGATTTTAATTCAGATTTACGAACTTTTATTCAGTTTGTTTTTTAAACTTTGATTAAGAACTTTGATTTTTGTACACCCATAAATTATACGCAGCACAGGTTACCCTTAAATAATGAACTGACCGACTAATCAGACATGGATCTTTCCTAGTTCTGTTGCTTGAATGGATGTTTTCCTACGTAGGCTAGTAAAACATGCCCTTCAAAGCATCAGAACATGTGATCACATTCCAATTTTTTTGTATCTATCTTGTAAAGATAGTAATAAACTTCGATTTTTGTACACCCATAAATTATACGCAGCACAGGTTACCCTTAAATAATGAACTGACCGACTAATCAGACATGGATCTTTCCTAGTTCTGTTGCTTGAATGGATGTTTTCCTACGTAGGCTAGTAAAACATGCCCTTCAAAGCATCAGAACATGTGATCACATTCCAATTTTTTTGTATCTATCTTGTAAAGATAGTAATATATCATATGTTGAACACTATGTTGGAAAGATTTTAATTCAGATTTTCTAACTTTTAATCAGTTTGTTTTTTAAACTTTGATTAAGAACTTTGATTTTTGTACACCCATAAATTATACGCAGCACAGGTTACCCTTAAATAATGAACTGACCGACTAATCAGCCATGGATCTTTCCTAGTTCTGTTGCTTGAATGGATGTTTTCCTACGTAGGCTAGTAAAACATGCCCTTCAAAGCATCAGAACATGTGATCACATTCCAATTTTTTTGTATCTATCTTGTAAAGATAGTAATATATCATATGTTGAACACTATGTTGGAAAGATTTTAATTCAGATTTACGAACTTTTATTCAGTTTGTTTTTTAAACTTTGATTAAGAACTTTGATTTTTGTACACCCATAAATTATACGCAGCACAGGTTACCCTTAAATAATGAACTGACCGACTAATCAGACATGGATCTTTCCTAGTTCTGTTGCTTGAATGGATGTTTTCCTACGTAGGCTAGTAAAACATGCCCTTCAAAGCATCAGAACATGTGATCACATTCCAATTTTTTTGTATCTATTTTGTAAAGATAGTAATAAACTTTGATTTTTGTACACCCATAAATTTTACGCAGCACAGGTTACCCTTAAATAATGAACTGACAGACTAATCAGACATGGATCTTTCCTAGTTCTGTTGCTTGAATGGATGTTTTCCTACGTAGGCTAGTAAAACATGCCCTTCAAAGCATCAGAACATGTGATCACATTCCAATTTTTTTGTATCTATCTTGTAAAGATAGTAATATATCATATGTTGAACACTATGTTGGAAAGATTTTAATTCAGATTTTCAAACTTTTATTCAGTTTGTTTTTTAAACTTTGATTAAGAACTTTGATTTTTGTACACCCATAAATTATACGCAGCACAGGTTACCCTTAATTAATGAACTGACCGACTAATCAGACATGGATCTTTCCAAGTTCTGTTGCTTGAACGGATGTTTTCCTACGTAGGCTAGTAAAACATGCCCTTCAAAGCATCAGAACATGTGACCACATTCCAATTTTTCTGTATCTATCTTGTAAAGATAGTAATAAACTTTGATTTTTGTACACCCATAAATTATACGCAGAACAGGTTACCCTTAAATAATGAACTGACCGACTAATCAGACATGGATCTTTCCTAGTTCTGTTGCTTGAATGGATGTTTTCCTACGTAGGCTAGTAAAACATGCCCTTCAAAGCATCAGAACATGTGATCACATTCCAATTTTTTTGTATCTATCTTGTAAAGATAGTAATATATCATATGTTGAACACTATGTTGGAAAGATTTTAATTCAGATTTTCTAACTTTTAATCAGTTTGTTTTTTAAACTTTGATTAAGAACTTTGATTTTTGTACACCCATAAATTATACGCAGCACAGGTTACCCTTAAATAATGAACTGACCGACTAATCAGACATGGATCTTTCCTAGTTCTGTTGCTTGAATGGATGTTTTCCTACGTAGGCTAGTAAAACATGCCCTTCAAAGCATCAGAACATGTGATCACATTCCAATTTTTTTGTATCTATCTTGTAAAGATAGTAATATATCATATGTTGAACACTATGTTGGAAAGATTTTAATTCAGATTTTCTAACTTTTATTCAGTTTGTTTTTTAAACTTTGATTAAGAACTTTGATTTTTGTACACCCATAAATTATACGCAGCACAGGTTACCCTTAAATAATGAACTGACCGACTAATCAGACATGGATCTTTCCTAGTTCTGTTGCTTGAATGGATGTTTTCCTACGTAGGCTAGTAAAACATGCCCTTCAAAGCATCAGAACATGTGATCACATTCCAATTTTTTTGTTACTATCTTGTAAAGATAGTAATAAACTTTGATTTTTGTACACCCATAAATTATACGCAGCACAGGTTACCCTTAAATAATGAACTGACCGACTAATCAGACATGGATCTTTCCTAGTTCTGTTGCTTGAATGGATGTTTTCCTACGTAGGCTAGTAAAACATGCCCTTCAAAGCATCAGAACATGTGATCACATTCCAATTTTTTTGTATCTATCTTGTAAAGATAGTAATATATCATATGTTGAACACTATGTTGGAAAGATTTTAATTCAGATTTTCTAACTTTTAATCAGTTTGTTTTTTAAACTTTGATTAAGAACTTTGATTTTTGTACACCCATAAATTATACGCAGCACAGGTTACCCTTAAATAATGAACTGACCGACTAATCAGACATGGATCTTTCCAAGTTCTGTTGCTTGAACGGATGTTTTCCTACGTAGGCTAGTAAAACATGCCCTTCAAAGCATCAGAACATGTGACCACATTCCAATTTTTCTGTATCTATCTTGTAAAGATAGTAATAATCTTTGATTTTTGTACACCCATAAATTATACGCAGAACAGGTTACCCTTAAATAATGAACTGACCGACTAATCAGACATGGATCTTTCCTAGTTCTGTTGCTTGAATGGATGTTTTCCTACGTAGGCTAGTAAAACATGCCCTTCAAAGCATCAGAACATGTGATCACATTCCAATTTTTTTGTATCTATCTTGTAAAGATAGTAATATATCATATGTTGAACACTATGTTGGAAAGATTTTAATTCAGATTTTCTAACTTTTAATCAGTTTGTTTTTTAAACTTTGATTAAGAACTTTGATTTTTGTACACCCATAAATTATACGCAGCACAGGTTACCCTTAAATAATGAACTGACCGACTAATCAGACATGGATCTTTCCTAGTTCTGTTGCTTGAATGGATGTTTTCCTACGTAGGCTAGTAAAACATGCCCTTCAAAGCATCAGAACATGTGATCACATTCCAATTTTTTTGTATCTATCTTGTAAAGATAGTAATATATCATATGTTGAACACTATGTTGGAAAGATTTTAATTCAGATTTTCTAACTTTTATTCAGTTTGTTTTTTAAACTTTGATTAAGAACTTTGATTTTTGTACACCCATAAATTATACGCAGCACAGGTTACCCTTAAATAATGAACTGACCGACTAATCAGACATGGATCTTTCCTAGTTCTGTTGCTTGAATGGATGTTTTCCTACGTAGGCTAGTAAAACATGCCCTTCAAAGCATCAGAACATGTGATCACATTCCAATTTTTTTGTTACTATCTTGTAAAGATAGTAATAAACTTTGATTTTTGTACACCCATAAATTATACGCAGCACAGGTTACCCTTAAATAATGAACTGACCGACTAATCAGACATGGATCTTTCCTAGTTCTGTTGCTTGAATGGATGTTTTCCTACGTAGGCTAGTAAAACATGCCCTTCAAAGCATCAGAACATGTGATCACATTCCAATTTTTTTGTATCTATCTTGTAAAGATAGTAATATATCATATGTTGAACACTATGTTGGAAAGATTTTAATTCAGATTTTCTAACTTTTAATCAGTTTGTTTTTTAAACTTTGATTAAGAACTTTGATTTTTGTACACCCATAAATTATACGCAGCACAGGTTACCCTTAAATAATGAACTGACCGACTAATCAGCCATGGATCTTTCCTAGTTCTGTTGCTTGAATGGATGTTTTCCTACGTAGGCTAGTAAAACATGCCCTTCAAAGCATCAGAACTTGTGATCACATTCCAATTTTTTTGTATCTATCTTATAAAGATAGTAATATATCATATGTTGAACACTATGTTGGAAAGATTTTAATTCAGATTTTCTAACTTTTATTCAGTTTGTTTTTTAAACTTTGATTAAGAACTTTGATTTTTGTACACCCATAAATTATACGCAGCACAGGTTACCCTTAAATAATGAACTGACCGACTAATCAGACATGGATCTTTCCTAGTTCTGTTGCTTGAATGGATGTTTTCCTACGTAGGCTAGTAAAACATGCCCTTCAAAGCATCAGAACATGTGATCACATTCCAATTTTTTTGTATCTATCTTGTAAAGATAGTAATATATCATATGTTGAACACTATGTTAGAAAGATTTTAATTCAGATTTTCTAACTTTTATTCAGTTTGTTTTTTAAACTTTGATTAAGAACTTTGATTTTTGTACACCCATAAATTATACGCAGCACAGGTTACCCTTAAATAATGAACTGACCGACTAATCAGACATGGATCTTTCCTAGTTCTGTTGCTTGAATGGATGTTTTCCTACGTAGGCTAGTAAAACATGCCCTTCAAAGCATCAGAACATGTGATCACATTCCAATTTTTTTGTATCCATTTTGTAAAGATAGTAATAAACTTTGATTTTTGTACACCCATAAATTATACGCAGCACAGGTTACCCTTAAATAATGAACTGACCGACTAATCAGACATGGATCTTTCCTAGTTCTGTTGCTTGAATGGATGTTTTCCTACGTAGGCTAGTAAAACATGCCCTTCAAAGCATCAGAACATGTGATCACATTCCAATTTTTTTGTATCTATCTTGTAAAGATAGTAATATATCATATGTTGAACACTATGTTGGAAAGATTTTAATTCAGATTTTCTAACTTTTATTCAGTTTGTTTTTTAAACTTTGATTAAGAACTTTGATTTTTGTACACCCATAAATTATACGCAGCACAGGTTACCCTTAAATAATGAACTGACCGACTAATCAGACATGGATCTTTCCTAGTTCTGTTGCTTGAATGGATGTTTTCCTACGTAGGCTAGTAAAACATGCCCTTCAAAGCATCAGAACATGTGATCACATTCCAATTTTTTTGTATCTATCTTGTAAAGATAGTAATAAACTTCGATTTTTGTACACCCATAAATTATACGCAGCACAGGTTACCCTTAAATAATGAACTGACCGACTAATCAGACATGGATCTTTCCTAGTTCTGTTGCTTGAATGGATGTTTTCCTACGTAGGCTAGTAAAACATGCCCTTCAAAGCATCAGAACATGTGATCACATTCCAATTTTTTTGTATCTATCTTGTAAAGATAGTAATAAACTTCGATTTTTGTACACCCATAAATTATACGCAGCACAGGTTACCCTTAAATAATGAACTGACCGACTAATCAGACATGGATCTTTCCTAGTTCTGTTGCTTGAATGGATGTTTTCCTACGTAGGCTAGTAAAACATGCCCTTCAAAGCATCAGAACATGTGATCACATTCCAATTTTTTTGTATCTATCTTGTAAAGATAGTAATATATCATATGTTGAACACTATGTTGGAAAGATTTTAATTCAGATTTTCTAACTTTTAATCAGTTTGTTTTTTAAACTTTGATTAAGAACTTTGATTTTTGTACACCCATAAATTATACGCAGCACAGGTTACCCTTAAATAATGAACTGACCGACTAATCAGCCATGGATCTTTCCTAGTTCTGTTGCTTGAATGGATGTTTTCCTACGTAGGCTAGTAAAACATGCCCTTCAAAGCATCAGAACATGTGATCACATTCCAATTTTTTTGTATCTATCTTGTAAAGATAGTAATATATCATATGTTGAACACTATGTTGGAAAGATTTTAATTCAGATTTACGAACTTTTATTCAGTTTGTTTTTTAAACTTTGATTAAGAACTTTGATTTTTGTACACCCATAAATTATACGCAGCACAGGTTACCCTTAAATAATGAACTGACCGACTAATCAGACATGGATCTTTCCTAGTTCTGTTGCTTGAATGGATGTTTTCCTACGTAGGCTAGTAAAACATGCCCTTCAAAGCATCAGAACATGTGATCACATTCCAATTTTTTTGTATCTATCTTGTAAAGATAGTAATAAACTTCGATTTTTGTACACCCATAAATTATACGCAGCACAGGTTACCCTTAAATAATGAACTGACCGACTAATCAGACATGGATCTTTCCTAGTTCTGTTGCTTGAATGGATGTTTTCCTACGTAGGCTAGTAAAACATGCCCTTCAAAGCATCAGAACATGTGATCACATTCCAATTTTTTTGTATCTATCTTGTAAAGATAGTAATATATCATATGTTGAACACTATGTTGGAAAGATTTTAATTCAGATTTTCTAACTTTTAATCAGTTTGTTTTTTAAACTTTGATTAAGAACTTTGATTTTTGTACACCCATAAATTATACGCAGCACAGGTTACCCTTAAATAATGAACTGACCGACTAATCAGCCATGGATCTTTCCTAGTTCTGTTGCTTGAATGGATGTTTTCCTACGTAGGCTAGTAAAACATGCCCTTCAAAGCATCAGAACATGTGATCACATTCCAATTTTTTTGTATCTATCTTGTAAAGATAGTAATATATCATATGTTGAACACTATGTTGGAAAGATTTTAATTCAGATTTACGAACTTTTATTCAGTTTGTTTTTTAAACTTTGATTAAGAACTTTGATTTTTGTACACCCATAAATTATACGCAGCACAGGTTACCCTTAAATAATGAACTGACCGACTAATCAGACATGGATCTTTCCTAGTTCTGTTGCTTGAATGGATGTTTTCCTACGTAGGCTAGTAAAACATGCCCTTCAAAGCATCAGAACATGTGATCACATTCCAATTTTTTTGTATCTATCTTGTAAAGATAGTAATAAACTTCGATTTTTGTACACCCATAAATTATACGCAGCACAGGTTACCCTTAAATAATGAACTGACCGACTAATCAGACATGGATCTTTCCTAGTTCTGTTGCTTGAATGGATGTTTTCCTACGTAGGCTAGTAAAACATGCCCTTCAAAGCATCAGAACATGTGATCACATTCCAATTTTTTTGTATCTATCTTGTAAAGATAGTAATATATCATATGTTGAACACTATGTTGGAAAGATTTTAATTCAGATTTTCTAACTTTTAATCAGTTTGTTTTTTAAACTTTGATTAAGAACTTTGATTTTTGTACACCCATAAATTATACGCAGCACAGGTTACCCTTAAATAATGAACTGACCGACTAATCAGCCATGGATCTTTCCTAGTTCTGTTGCTTGAATGGATGTTTTCCTACGTAGGCTAGTAAAACATGCCCTTCAAAGCATCAGAACATGTGATCACATTCCAATTTTTTTGTATCTATCTTGTAAAGATAGTAATATATCATATGTTGAACACTATGTTGGAAAGATTTTAATTCAGATTTACGAACTTTTATTCAGTTTGTTTTTTAAACTTTGATTAAGAACTTTGATTTTTGTACACCCATAAATTATACGCAGCACAGGTTACCCTTAAATAATGAACTGACCGACTAATCAGACATGGATCTTTCCTAGTTCTGTTGCTTGAATGGATGTTTTCCTACGTAGGCTAGTAAAACATGCCCTTCAAAGCATCAGAACATGTGATCACATTCCAATTTTTTTGTATCTATCTTGTAAAGATAGTAATAAACTTCGATTTTTGTACACCCATAAATTATACGCAGCACAGGTTACCCTTAAATAATGAACTGACCGACTAATCAGACATGGATCTTTCCTAGTTCTGTTGCTTGAATGGATGTTTTCCTACGTAGGCTAGTAAAACATGCCCTTCAAAGCATCAGAACATGTGATCACATTCCAATTTTTTTGTATCTATCTTGTAAAGATAGTAATATATCATATGTTGAACACTATGTTGGAAAGATTTTAATTCAGATTTTCTAACTTTTAATCAGTTTGTTTTTTAAACTTTGATTAAGAACTTTGATTTTTGTACACCCATAAATTATACGCAGCACAGGTTACCCTTAAATAATGAACTGACCGACTAATCAGCCATGGATCTTTCCTAGTTCTGTTGCTTGAATGGATGTTTTCCTACGTAGGCTAGTAAAACATGCCCTTCAAAGCATCAGAACATGTGATCACATTCCAATTTTTTTGTATCTATCTTGTAAAGATAGTAATATATCATATGTTGAACACTATGTTGGAAAGATTTTAATTCAGATTTACGAACTTTTATTCAGTTTGTTTTTTAAACTTTGATTAAGAACTTTGATTTTTGTACACCCATAAATTATACGCAGCACAGGTTACCCTTAAATAATGAACTGACCGACTAATCAGACATGGATCTTTCCTAGTTCTGTTGCTTGAATGGATGTTTTCCTACGTAGGCTAGTAAAACATGCCCTTCAAAGCATCAGAACATGTGATCACATTCCAATTTTTTTGTATCTATTTTGTAAAGATAGTAATAAACTTTGATTTTTGTACACCCATAAATTTTACGCAGCACAGGTTACCCTTAAATAATGAACTGACAGACTAATCAGACATGGATCTTTCCTAGTTCTGTTGCTTGAATGGATGTTTTCCTACGTAGGCTAGTAAAACATGCCCTTCAAAGCATCAGAACATGTGATCACATTCCAATTTTTTTGTATCTATCTTGTAAAGATAGTAATATATCATATGTTGAACACTATGTTGGAAAGATTTTAATTCAGATTTTCTAACTTTTAATCAGTTTGTTTTTTAAACTTTGATTAAGAACTTTGATTTTTGTACACCCATAAATTATACGCAGCACAGGTTACCCTTAAATAATGAACTGACCGACTAATCAGACATGGATCTTTCCTAGTTCTGTTGCTTGAATGGATGTTTTCCTACGTAGGCTAGTAAAACATGCCCTTCAAAGCATCAGAACATGTGATCACATTCCAATTTTTTTGTATCTATCTTGTAAAGATAGTAATAAACTTTGATTTTTGTACACCCATAAATTATACGCAGCACAGGTTACCCTTAAATAATGAACTGACCGACTAATCAGACATGGATCTTTCCTAGTTCTGTTGCTTGAATGGATGTTTTCCTACGTAGGCTAGTAAAACATGCCCTTCAAAGCATCAGAACATGTGATCACATTCCAATTTTTTTGTATCTATCTTGTAAAGATAGTAATATATCATATGTTGAACACTATGTTGGAAAGATTTTAATTCAGATTTTCTAACTTTTAATCAGTTTGTTTTTTAAACTTTGATTAAGAACTTTGATTTTTGTACACCCATAAATTATACGCAGCACAGGTTACCCTTAAATAATAAACTGACCGACTAATCAGACATGGATCTTTCCTAGTTCTGTTGCTTGAATGGATGTTTTCCTACGTAGGCTAGTAAAACATGCCCTTCAAAGCATCAGAACATGTGATCACATTCCAATTTTTTTGTATCTATTTTGTAAAGATAGTAATAAACTTTGATTTTTGTACACCCATAAATTATACGCAGCACAGGTTACCCTTAAATAATGAACTGACCGACTAATCAGACATGGATCTTTCCTAGTTCTGTTGCTTGAATGGATGTTTTCCTACGTAGGCTAGTAAAACATGCCCTTCAAAGCATCAGAACATGTGATCACATTCCAATTTTTTTGTATCTATTTTGTAAAGATAGTAATAAACTTTGATTTTTGTACACCCATAAATTATACGCAGAACAGGTTACCCTTAAATAATGAACTGACCGACTAATCAGACATGGATCTTTCCTAGTTCTGTTGCTTGAATGGATGTTTTCCTACGTAGGCTAGTAAAACATGCCCTTCAAAGCATCAGAACATGTGATCACATTCCAATTTTTTTGTATCTATCTTGTAAAGATAGTAATATATCATATGTTGAACACTATGTTGGAAAGATTTTAATTCAGATTTTCTAACTTTTATTCAGTTTGTTTTTTAAACTTTGATTAAGAACTTTGATTTTTGTACACCCATAAATTATACGCAGCACAGGTTACCCTTAAATAATGAACTGACCGACTAATCAGACATGGATCTTTCCTAGTTCTGTTGCTTGAATGGATGTTTTCCTACGTAGGCTAGTAAAACATGCCCTTCAAAGCATCAGAACATGTGATCACATTCCAATTTTTTTGTATCTATCTTGTAAAGATAGTAATAAACTTTGATTTTTGTACACCCATAAATTATACGCAGCACAGGTTACCCTTAAATAATGAACTGACCGACTAATCAGACATGGATCTTTCCTAGTTCTGTTGCTTGAATGGATGTTTTCCTACGTAGGCTAGTAAAACATGCCCTTCAAAGCATCAGAACATGTGATCACATTCCAATTTTTTTGTATCTATCTTGTAAAGATAGTAATATATCATATGTTGAACACTATGTTGGAAAGATTTTAATTCAGATTTTCTAACTTTTAATCAGTTTGTTTTTTAAACTTTGATTAAGAACTTTGATTTTTGTACACCCATAAAATATACGCAGCACAGGTTACCCTTAAATAATGAACTGACCGACTAATCAGACATGGATCTTTCCTAGTTCTGTTGCTTGAATGGATGTTTTCCTACGTAGGCTAGTAAAACATGCCCTTCAAAGCATCAGAACATGTGATCACATTCCAATTTTTTTGTATCTATCTTGTGAAGATAGTAATATATCATATGTTGAACACTATGTTGGAAAGATTTTAATTCAGATTTTCTAACTTTTATTCAGTTTGTTTTTTAAACTTTGATTAAGAACTTTGATTTTTGTACACCCATAAATTATACGCAGCACAGGTTACCCTTAAATAATGAACTGACCGACTAATCAGACATGGATCTTTCCTAGTTCTGTTGCTTGAATGGATGTTTTCCTACGTAGGCTAGTAAAACATGCCCTTCAAAGCATCAGAACATGTGATCACATTCCAATTTTTTTGTATCTATCTTGTAAAGATAGTAATACATCATATGTTGAACACTATGTTGGAAAGATTTTAATTCAGATTTTCTAACTTTTATTCAGTTTGTTTTTTAAACTTTGATTAAGAACTTTGATTTTTGTACACCCATAAATTATACGCAGCACAGGTTACCCTTAAATAATGAACTGACCGACTAATCAGACATGGATCTTTCCTAGTTCTGTTGCTTGAATGGATGTTTTCCTACGTAGGCTAGTAAAACATGCCCTTCAAAGCATCAGAACATGTGATCACATTCCAATTTTTTTGTATCTATCTTGTAAAGATAGTAATAAACTTTGATTTTTGTACACCCATAAATTATACGCAGCACAGGTTACCCTTAAATAATGAACTGACCGACTAATCAGACATGGATCTTTCCTAGTTCTGTTGCTTGAATGGATGTTTTCCTACGTAGGCTAGTAAAACATGCCCTTCAAAGCATCAGAACATGTGATCACATTCCAATTTTTTTGTATCTATCTTGTAAAGATAGTAATATATCATATGTTGAACACTATGTTGGAAAGATTTTAATTCAGATTTTCTAACTTTTATTCAGTTTGTTTTTTAAACTTTGATTAAGAACTTTGATTTTTGTACACCCATAAATTATACGCAGCACAGGTTACCCTTAAATAATGAACTGACCGACTAATCAGACATGGATCTTTCCTAGTTCTGTTGCTTGAATGGATGTTTTCCTACGTAGGCTAGTAAAACATGCCCTTCAAAGCATCAGAACATGTGATCACATTCCAATTTTTTTGTATCTATCTTGTAAAGATAGTAATAAACTTTGATTTTTGTACACCCATAAATTATACGCAGCACAGGTTACCCTTAAATAATGAACTGACCGACTAATCAGACATGGATCTTTCCTAGTTCTGTTGCTTGAATGGATGTTTTCCTACGTAGGCTAGTAAAACATGCCCTTCAAAGCATCAGAACATGTGATCACATTCCAATTTTTTTGTATCTATCTTGTAAAGATAGTAATATATCATATGTTGAACACTATGTTGGAAAGATTTTAATTCAGATTTTCTAACTTTTAATCAGTTTGTTTTTTAAACTTTGATTAAGAACTTTGATTTTTGTACACCCATAAATTATACGCAGCACAGGTTACCCTTAAATAATGAACTGACCGACTAATCAGACATGGATCTTTCCTAGTTCTGTTGCTTGAATGGATGTTTTCCTACGTAGGCTAGTAAAACATGCCCTTCAAAGCATCAGAACATGTGATCACATTCCAATTTTTTTGTATCTATCTTGTAAAGATAGTAATAAACTTTGATTTTTGTACACCCATAAATTATACGCAGCACAGGTTACCCTTAAATAATGAACTGACCGACTAATCAGACATGGATCTTTCCTAGTTCTGTTGCTTGAATGGATGTTTTCCTACGTAGGCTAGTAAAACATGCCCTTCAAAGCATCAGAACATGTGATCACATTCCAATTTTTTTGTATCTATCTTGTAAAGATAGTAATATATCATATGTTGAACACTATGTTGGAAAGATTTTAATTCAGATTTTCTAACTTTTAATCAGTTTGTTTTTTAAACTTTGATTAAGAACTTTGATTTTTGTACACCCATAAATTATACGCAGCACAGGTTACCCTTAAATAATGAACTGACCGACTAATCAGACATGGATCTTTCCTAGTTCTGTTGCTTGAATGGATGTTTTCCTACGTAGGCTAGTAAAACATGCCCTTCAAAGCATCAGAACATGTGATCACATTCCAATTTTTTTGTATCTATCTTGTGAAGATAGTAATATATCATATGTTGAACACTATGTTGGAAAGATTTTAATTCAGATTTTCTAAGTTTTATTCAGTTTGTTTTTTAAACTTTGATTAAGAACTTTGATTTTTGTACACCCATAAATTATACGCAGCACAGGTTACCCTTAAATAATAAACTGACCGACTAATCAGACATGGATCTTTCCTAGTTCTGTTGCTTGAATGGATGTTTTCCTACGTAGGCTAGTAAAACATGCCCTTCAAAGCATCAGAACATGTGATCACATTCCAATTTTTTTGTATCTATTTTGTAAAGATAGTAATAAACTTTGATTTTTGTACACCCATAAATTATACGCAGCACAGGTTACCCTTAAATAATGAACTGACCGACTAATCAGACATGGATCTTTCCTAGTTCTGTTGCTTGAATGGATGTTTTCCTACGTAGGCTAGTAAAACATGCCCTTCAAAGCATCAGAACATGTGATCACATTCCAATTTTTTTGTATCTATCTTGTAAAGATAGTAATATATCATATGTTGAACACTATGTTGGAAAGATTTTAATTCAGATTTTCTAACTTTTATTCAGTTTGTTTTTTAAACTTTGATTAAGAACTTTGATTTTTGTACACCCATAAATTATACGCAGCACAGGTTACCCTTAAATAATGAACTGACCGACTAATCAGACATGGATCTTTCCTAGTTCTGTTGCTTGAATGGATGTTTTCCTACGTAGGCTAGTAAAACATGCCCTTCAAAGCATCAGAACATGTGATCACATTCCAATTTTTTTGTATCTATCTTGTAAAGATAGTAATAAACTTTGATTTTTGTACACCCATAAATTATACGCAGCACAGGTTACCCTTAAATAATGAACTGACCGACTAATCAGACATGGATCTTTCCTAGTTCTGTTGCTTGAATGGATGTTTTCCTACGTAGGCTAGTAAAACATGCCCTTCAAAGCATCAGAACATGTGATCACATTCCAATTTTTTTGTATCTATCTTGTAAAGATAGTAATATATCATATGTTGAACACTATGTTGGAAAGATTTTAATTCAGATTTTCTAACTTTTAATCAGTTTGTTTTTTAAACTTTGATTAAGAACTTTGATTTTTGTACACCCATAAATTATACGCAGCACAGGTTACCCTTAAATAATGAACTGACCGACTAATCAGACATGGATCTTTCCTAGTTCTGTTGCTTGAATGGATGTTTTCCTACGTAGGCTAGTAAAACATGCCCTTCAAAGCATCAGAACATGTGATCACATTCCAATTTTTTTGTATCTATCTTGTAAAGATAGTAATAAACTTTGATTTTTGTACACCCATAAATTATACGCAGCACAGGTTACCCTTAAATAATGAACTGACCGACTAATCAGACATGGATCTTTCCTAGTTCTGTTGCTTGAATGGATGTTTTCCTACGTAGGCTAGTAAAACATGCCCTTCAAAGCATCAGAACATGTGATCACATTCCAATTTTTTTGTATCTATCTTGTAAAGATAGTAATATATCATATGTTGAACACTATGTTGGAAAGATTTTAATTCAGATTTTCTAACTTTTAATCAGTTTGTTTTTTAAACTTTGATTAAGAACTTTGATTTTTGTACACCCATAAATTATACGCAGCACAGGTTACCCTTAAATAATGAACTGACCGACTAATCAGACATGGATCTTTCCTAGTTCTGTTGCTTGAATGGATGTTTTCCTACGTAGGCTAGTAAAACATGCCCTTCAAAGCATCAGAACATGTGATCACATTCCAATTTTTTTGTATCTATCTTGTGAAGATAGTAATATATCATATGTTGAACACTATGTTGGAAAGATTTTAATTCAGATTTTCTAAGTTTTATTCAGTTTGTTTTTTAAACTTTGATTAAGAACTTTGATTTTTGTACACCCATAAATTATACGCAGCACAGGTTACCCTTAAATAATAAACTGACCGACTAATCAGACATGGATCTTTCCTAGTTCTGTTGCTTGAATGGATGTTTTCCTACGTAGGCTAGTAAAACATGCCCTTCAAAGCATCAGAACATGTGATCACATTCCAATTTTTTTGTATCTATTTTGTAAAGATAGTAATAAACTTTGATTTTTGTACACCCATAAATTATACGCAGCACAGGTTACCCTTAAATAATGAACTGACCGACTAATCAGACATGGATCTTTCCTAGTTCTGTTGCTTGAATGGATGTTTTCCTACGTAGGCTAGTAAAACATGCCCTTCAAAGCATCAGAACATGTGATCACATTCCAATTTTTTTGTATCTATTTTGTAAAGATAGTAATAAACTTTGATTTTTGTACACCCATAAATTATACGCAGCACAGGTTACCCTTAAATAATGAACTGACCGACTAATCAGACATGGATCTTTCCTAGTTCTGTTGCTTGAATGGATGTTTTCCTACGTACGCTAGTGAAACATGCCCTTCAAAGCATCAGAACATGTGATCACATTCCAATTTTCTTGTATCTATCTTGTAAAGATAGTAATATATCATATGTTGAACCCTATGTTGGAAAGATTTTAATTCAGATTTTCTAACTTTTATTCAGTTTGTTTTTTAAACTTTGATTAAGAACTTTGATTTTTGTACACCCATAAATTATACGCAGCACAGGTTACCTTTAAATAATGAACTGACCGACTAATCAGACATGGATCTTTCCTAGTTCTGTTGCTTGAATGGATGTTTTCCTACGTAGGCTAGTAAAACATGCCCTTCAAAGCATCAGAACATGTGATCACATTCCAATTTTTTTGTATCTATCTTGTAAAGATAGTAATAAACTTTGATTTTTGTACACCCATAAATTATACGCAGCACAGGTTACCCTTAAATAATGAACTGACCGACTAATCAGACATGAATCTTTCCTAGTTCTGTTGCTTGAATGGATGTTTTCCTACGTAGGCTAGTAAAACATGCCCTTCAAAGCATCAGAACATGTGATCACATTCCAATTTTTTTGTATCTATCTTGTAAAGATAGTAATAAACTTTGATTTTTGTACACATATAAATTATACGCAGCACAGGTTACCCTTAAATAATGAACTGACCGACTAATCAGACATGGATCTTTCCTAGTTCTGTTGCTTGAATGGATGTTTTCCTACGTATGCTTGTAAAACATGCCCTTCAAAGCATCAGAACATGTGATCACATTCCAATTTTTTTGTATCTATCTTGTAAAGATAGTAATATATCATATGTTGAACACTATGTTGGAAAGATTTTAATTCAGATTTTTTAATTTTTATTCAGTTTGTTTTTTAAACTTTGATTAAGAACTTTGATTTTTGTACACCCATAAAATATACGCAGCACAGGTTACCCTTGAATAATGAACTGACCGACTAATCAGACATGGATCTTTCCTAGTTCTGTTGCTTGAATGGATGTTTTCCTACGTAGGCTAGTAAAACATGCCCTTCAAAGCATCAGAACATGTGACCACATTCCAATTTTTTTGTATCTATCTTGTAAAGATAGTAATATATCATATGTTGAACACTATGTTGGAAAGATTTTAATTCAGATTTTCTAACTTTTATTCAGTTTGTTTTTTAAACTTTGATTAAGAACTTTGATTTTTGTACACCCATAAATTATACGCAGCACAGGTTACCCTTAATTAATGAACTGACCGACTAATCAGACATGGATCTTTCCAAGTTCTGTTGCTTGAACGGATGTTTTCCTACGAAGGCTAGTAAAACATGCCCTTCAAAGCATCAGAACATGTGATCACATTCCAATATTTTTGTATCTATCTTGTAAAGATAGTAATATATCATATGTTGAACACTATGTTGGAAAGATTTTAATTCAGATTTTTTCAACTTTCACTCAGTTTGTTTTCTTAACTTTGATTAAGAACCTTGTTGTTCGTACACCCATAAAATATACGCAGCACAGGTTACCCTTAAATAATGAACTGACCGACTAATCAGACATGGATCTTTCCTAGTTCTGTTGCTTGAATGGATGTTTTCCTACGTAGGCTAGTAAAACATGCCCTTCAAAGCATCAGAACATGTGATCACATTCCAATTTTTTTGTATCTATCTTGTAAAGATAGTAATATATCATATGTTGAACACTATGTTGGAAAGATTTTAATTCAGATTTTTTAATTTTTATTCAGTTTGTTTTTTAAACTTTGATTAAGAACTTTGATTTTTGTACACCCATAAATTATACGCAGCACAGGTTACCCTTAAATAATGAACTGACCGACTAATCAGACATGGATCTTTCCAAGTTCTGTTGCTTGAACGGATGTTTTCCTACGTAGGCTAGTAAAACATGCCCTTCAAAGCATCAGAACATGTGATCACATTCCAATTTTTTTGTATCTATCTTGTAAAGATAGTAATATATCATATGTTGAACACTATGTTGGAAAGATTTTAATTCAGATTTTTTCATCTTTCACTCAGTTTGTTCTCTAAACTTTGATTAAGAACCTTGTTGTTTGTACACCCATAAGATATACGCAGCACAGGTTACCCTTAATTAATGAACTGACCGACTAATCAGACATGGATCTTTCCAAGTTCTGTTGCTTGAACGGATGTTTTCCAACGTAGGCTAGTAAAACATGCCCTTCAAAGCATCAGAACATGTGATCACATTCCAATTTTTTTGTATCTATTTTGTAAAGATAGTAATAAACTTTGATTTTTGTACACCCATAAATTATACGCAGCACAGGTTACCCTTAAATAATGAACTGACCGACTAATCAGACATGGATCTTTCCTAGTTCTGTTGCTTGAATGGATGTTTTCCTACGTAGGCTAGTAAAACATGCCCTTCAAAGCATCAGAACATGTGATCACATTCCAATTTTTTTGTATCTATCTTGTAAAGATAGTAATATATCATATGTTGAACACTATGTTGGAAAGATTTTAATTCAGATTTTCTAACTTTTATTCAGTTTGTTTTTTAAACTTTGATTAAGAACTTTGATTTTTGTACACCCATAAATTATACGCAGCACAGGTTACCCTTAAATAATGAACTGACCGACTAATCAGACATGGATCTTTCCTAGTTCTGTTGCTTGAATGGATGTTTTCCTACGTAGGCTAGTAAAACATGCCCTTCAAAGCATCAGAACATGTGATCACATTCCAATTTTTTTGTATCTATCTTGTAAAGATAGTAATAAACTTTGATTTTTGTACACCCATAAATTATACGCAGCACAGGTTACCCTTAAATAATGAACTGACCGACTAATCAGACATGGATCTTTCCTAGTTCTGTTGCTTGAATGGATGTTTTCCTACGTAGGCTAGTAAAACATGCCCTTCAAAGCATCAGAACATGTGATCACATTCCAATTTTTTTGTATCTATCTTGTAAAGATAGTAATATATCATATGTTGAACACTATGTTGGAAAGATTTTAATTCAGATTTTCTAACTTTTAATCAGTTTGTTTTTTAAACTTTGATTAAGAACTTTGATTTTTGTACACCCATAAATTATACGCAGCACAGGTTACCCTTAAATAATGAACTGACCGACTAATCAGACATGGATCTTTCCTAGTTCTGTTGCTTGAATGGATGTTTTCCTACGTAGGCTAGTAAAACATGCCCTTCAAAGCATCAGAACATGTGATCACATTCCAATTTTTTTGTATCTATCTTGTAAAGATAGTAATAAACTTTGATTTTTGTACACCCATAAATTATACGCAGCACAGGTTACCCTTAAATAATGAACTGACCGACTAATCAGACATGGATCTTTCCTAGTTCTGTTGCTTGAATGGATGTTTTCCTACGTAGGCTAGTAAAACATGCCCTTCAAAGCATCAGAACATGTGATCACATTCCAATTTTTTTGTATCTATCTTGTAAAGATAGTAATATATCATATGTTGAACACTATGTTGGAAAGATTTTAATTCAGATTTTCTAACTTTTAATCAGTTTGTTTTTTAAACTTTGATTAAGAACTTTGATTTTTGTACACCCATAAATTATACGCAGCACAGGTTACCCTTAAATAATGAACTGACCGACTAATCAGACATGGATCTTTCCTAGTTCTGTTGCTTGAATGGATGTTTTCCTACGTAGGCTAGTAAAACATGCCCTTCAAAGCATCAGAACATGTGATCACATTCCAATTTTTTTGTATCTATCTTGTGAAGATAGTAATATATCATATGTTGAACACTATGTTGGAAAGATTTTAATTCAGATTTTCTAAGTTTTATTCAGTTTGTTTTTTAAACTTTGATTAAGAACTTTGATTTTTGTACACCCATAAATTATACGCAGCACAGGTTACCCTTAAATAATAAACTGACCGACTAATCAGACATGGATCTTTCCTAGTTCTGTTGCTTGAATGGATGTTTTCCTACGTAGGCTAGTAAAACATGCCCTTCAAAGCATCAGAACATGTGATCACATTCCAATTTTTTTGTATCTATTTTGTAAAGATAGTAATAAACTTTGATTTTTGTACACCCATAAATTATACGCAGCACAGGTTACCCTTAAATAATGAACTGACCGACTAATCAGACATGGATCTTTCCTAGTTCTGTTGCTTGAATGGATGTTTTCCTACGTAGGCTAGTAAAACATGCCCTTCAAAGCATCAGAACATGTGATCACATTCCAATTTTTTTGTATCTATTTTGTAAAGATAGTAATAAACTTTGATTTTTGTACACCCATAAATTATACGCAGCACAGGTTACCCTTAAATAATGAACTGACCGACTAATCAGACATGGATCTTTCCTAGTTCTGTTGCTTGAATGGATGTTTTCCTACGTACGCTAGTGAAACATGCCCTTCAAAGCATCAGAACATGTGATCACATTCCAATTTTCTTGTATCTATCTTGTAAAGATAGTAATATATCATATGTTGAACCCTATGTTGGAAAGATTTTAATTCAGATTTTCTAACTTTTATTCAGTTTGTTTTTTAAACTTTGATTAAGAACTTTGATTTTTGTACACCCATAAATTATACGCAGCACAGGTTACCTTTAAATAATGAACTGACCGACTAATCAGACATGGATCTTTCCTAGTTCTGTTGCTTGAATGGATGTTTTCCTACGTAGGCTAGTAAAACATGCCCTTCAAAGCATCAGAACATGTGATCACATTCCAATTTTTTTGTATCTATCTTGTAAAGATAGTAATAAACTTTGATTTTTGTACACCCATAAATTATACGCAGCACAGGTTACCCTTAAATAATGAACTGACCGACTAATCAGACATGAATCTTTCCTAGTTCTGTTGCTTGAATGGATGTTTTCCTACGTAGGCTAGTAAAACATGCCCTTCAAAGCATCAGAACATGTGATCACATTCCAATTTTTTTGTATCTATCTTGTAAAGATAGTAATAAACTTTGATTTTTGTACACATATAAATTATACGCAGCACAGGTTACCCTTAAATAATGAACTGACCGACTAATCAGACATGGATCTTTCCTAGTTCTGTTGCTTGAATGGATGTTTTCCTACGTATGCTTGTAAAACATGCCCTTCAAAGCATCAGAACATGTGATCACATTCCAATTTTTTTGTATCTATCTTGTAAAGATAGTAATATATCATATGTTGAACACTATGTTGGAAAGATTTTAATTCAGATTTTTTAATTTTTATTCAGTTTGTTTTTTAAACTTTGATTAAGAACTTTGATTTTTGTACACCCATAAAATATACGCAGCACAGGTTACCCTTGAATAATGAACTGACCGACTAATCAGACATGGATCTTTCCTAGTTCTGTTGCTTGAATGGATGTTTTCCTACGTAGGCTAGTAAAACATGCCCTTCAAAGCATCAGAACATGTGACCACATTCCAATTTTTTTGTATCTATCTTGTAAAGATAGTAATATATCATATGTTGAACACTATGTTGGAAAGATTTTAATTCAGATTTTCTAACTTTTATTCAGTTTGTTTTTTAAACTTTGATTAAGAACTTTGATTTTTGTACACCCATAAATTATACGCAGCACAGGTTACCCTTAATTAATGAACTGACCGACTAATCAGACATGGATCTTTCCAAGTTCTGTTGCTTGAACGGATGTTTTCCTACGAAGGCTAGTAAAACATGCCCTTCAAAGCATCAGAACATGTGATCACATTCCAATATTTTTGTATCTATCTTGTAAAGATAGTAATATATCATATGTTGAACACTATGTTGGAAAGATTTTAATTCAGATTTTTTCAACTTTCACTCAGTTTGTTTTCTTAACTTTGATTAAGAACCTTGTTGTTCGTACACCCATAAAATATACGCAGCACAGGTTACCCTTAAATAATGAACTGACCGACTAATCAGACATGGATCTTTCCTAGTTCTGTTGCTTGAATGGATGTTTTCCTACGTAGGCTAGTAAAACATGCCCTTCAAAGCATCAGAACATGTGATCACATTCCAATTTTTTTGTATCTATCTTGTAAAGATAGTAATATATCATATGTTGAACACTATGTTGGAAAGATTTTAATTCAGATTTTTTAATTTTTATTCAGTTTGTTTTTTAAACTTTGATTAAGAACTTTGAT
Organism: Auanema rhodensis; assembly: GCA_964057225.1. NCBI lineage: Eukaryota > Metazoa > Nematoda > Chromadorea > Rhabditida > Rhabditidae > Auanema > Auanema rhodense. Next base: position 3,816,563 of record OZ059895.1, read on the forward strand.
TTTTGTACACCCATAAATTATACGCAGCACAGGTTACCCTTAAATAATGAACTGACCGACTAATCAGACATGGATCTTTCCAAGTTCTGTTGCTTGAACGGATGTTTTCCTACGTAGGCTAGTAAAACATGCCCTTCAAAGCATCAGAACATGTGATCACATTCCAATTTTTTTGTATCTATCTTGTAAAGATAGTAATATATCATATGTTGAACACTATGTTGGAAAGATTTTAATTCAGATTTTTTCATCTTTCACTCAGTTTGTTCTCTAAACTTTGATTAAGAACCTTGTTGTTTGTACACCCATAAGATATACGCAGCACAGGTTACCCTTAATTAATGAACTGACCGACTAATCAGACATGGATCTTTCCAAGTTCTGTTGCTTGAACGGATGTTTTCCAACGTAGGCTAGTAAAACATGCCCTTCAAAGCATCAGAACATGTGATCACATTCCAATTTTTTTGTATCTATCTTGTAAAGATAGTAATAAACTTTGATTTTTGTACACCCATAAATTATACGCAGCACAGGTTACCCTTAAATAATGAACTGACCGACTAATCAGACATGGATCTTTCCTAGTTCTGTTGCTTGAATGGATGTTTTCCTACCTAGGCTAGTAAAACATGCCCTTCAAAGCATCAGAACATGTGATCACATTCCAATTTTTTTGTATCTATCTTGTAAAGATAGTAATATATCATATGTTGAACACTATGTTCGAAAGATTTTAATTCAGATTTTCTAACTTTTATTCAGTTTGTTTTTTAAACCGTTCCGTTATGCTCTCGCATCTATCCTATAGACCAATGTAGTCTATAAGATGTGCGATACAGTGTTCCAGATGTAGCGGTATTAATAGAGCATATGGATAACATAAGACTCATGAAAAGAAAGGTTTATTCTACATAATGATTACAATAAGTTACGATAAGAATTAAAGAGATATAAACTATAGGTGAGCTCTGAGGAGATGACAAGCCATCCTTAGTCATTCCATGAGACAGAACTAAAGTCTGAGTTCCGTATAAAGGGCGTGTCAGCTCCTCTCGTCTCTTGTCGTCTAGCTCTAACCCGCCTGCTACGTATTGATCATCCGAATGGAACGTGCCATTTTTTCGAGTTTATGTCGCGTCCTCGCGACTATCAAAATGTGTGGCTTGTTTCAATCGTAGCAAGAGGTTTAGAGGTTTTACATGTTAAAATATATTGTTGTTGTTCAAATAATACAAAATTATACAATATTAACCTCAACAATATTGTCTAAAAAGGATTTAATAAGTTTTAAATAAAATAATACATGAGTATAAAGCAAAAACACAATCTTTTAAGAATACTAGAGCTATATTTTGTCAGCGAAAGTGCATGAAAGTAGCTTTTTGGGCACGACGCTGTATGTCTAACCAATATAGAGCAGAGTAGCGAGAGCTAAGTTATATTCTCAATGAAGCTAGGCTGTTTCTTCAGCTTTGAAAGAAAACATTATTTGTTTGGAATTATTAAAACAATCCCGTATAATTTCCAGAAATGAATCATTAATTACTTGATGATGACTGTTGCTCAGCTTTGATTGCAATATAATGTCTCTCATCTTTCATTTCTTCGGGTTTTTAGGGGAAATTATTTGAGATTGGAGTAACTTTTATGATAATTTGTAGCTATTATTATATATATATTTTTTTTTCGATGTGCTTGAAACATGACTGCTCATTAAGTTATAGCTTACTGCTCATCTATCTGTTGTTTGTGTTGGTAAAATTAATTTTTAGCTCTAGTTTCCTTTAAACGATTTTTATGCAAAATTTTTAACAATAGTGTAATCAATGTGGTTGTTTTATCTTCTTCTTGATGGTATCCAATTATGATCTGATGGGTCTTCTGAGTCAATTTCGGTGTCTAATTCTTCGTTATTGTTTCCGTGTATAACTTCGATAATTTCGATGTCACTGTCGTCATCTGAGTCGCTGTTTCTAGCTTTGGAGCGAGTGTTGTGCGCTGCTCCACATGTTGAACTTCGATTGAAAAGTTTCAAGTTGTCTTTGTGTATATCTTGGAGTTTTCCAAAAGGATTCTTGATTTGTACCATTGATCCTTTTACTTTGATGACCTCAAAGGGTCCATCATAACATTTCCTCAGCTTTTGACCTATTTTATGTGACTTAATGGTCAACATAACTTGGTCTCCTTCACTGATGTCTCTTTCTTCAATTCGTTGTCTTGAATCGTGTTTCTTCTTTGCTTGTTGCTGATGTTTTTCCAAGTTATCTTGAATGATAGATTTTCTTTCTTGACGAAGTTGTTCCATGTTTTCTACATCAATGGATATTGTTCCTGATTCCGGTGTTTCAGGTGATAATTCTTTATCGAGTCTCATACGACTTTCTTTTCCGAATAAAGCTATATATGGTGATATTCCTGTTGTTGAGTGTGTTGTGGTGTTTAACGCAAAGGTGACTTTTGGCAAAAATAAGTCCCAATCAGTAACTTCTTCGTTCAAATAATGTGTTAATCCTTCTTCTAACGTCCTATGTAGTCTTTCCACTTGTCCGTTAGAGTTCTTCTGATGCGGGAGTGTTGGTTCATGTTTTATGCCGAGTTTATCACACATATTTTCGAATTTCTTTGATACAAAATTGGAACCTCGATCTGTTATTAGTCGATTTGGAGGTCCATAAATGTATACAAAATTTCTGAGGAATCTGTCGATGACAACGTCCGTAACTATTGTAGGTATAGCAATAGTTGTCGCCCATTTGGAAAAAGAGTCCTGGATTGTAAGAACGTAGTTGTTGTTTTTTTTTGATGTTGGGAAGGGTCCCATAATATCCATATGTATTCTCTCAAATGGTTTAGATGGTATTTCGAATTGACCCATTGGCTGAACGGTCATAGCATGAGGGTCTTTCTTCCTTTGTGCGCATTTAACGCATTGTTTCACAAAAATTGCTATGTCCGTTTGCATATTTGTCCAGAAGAATCTTCGTAATATGGCTTCTTTCGTTTTATTAATTCCTTGATGTGCCCCGATTGCTGGGTCTTCATGAAATTCTTCGATGATCTTGCTGATCAGTTCGCTTTTGTGGTAAAACTAAGGCTGGGTGTGGTCTTTTCGTGCTCGGTTTTGTGTACAGCATGTTATCAATTACACAATAACGATCATTGGAGAGCATGTTTTTCTTTGTTCTGTATTCAATTTCGGCAATTGTCTTTTTGATCCAAGGTGTATTGCCTTGTATTTGTTTAATGTCTGGTATGTTAACAAAGTTAACCTGAGCAAGTTGAGGCTCTTTAACTTTCTTTTTCTTTTCTGGCTTTGGATCATTAGCTTCGTCTCCAATGTATCGTGAAAGAGCGTCACAGACTTTGTTTAGTCTACCTTCACGATATCTGATCTCAATGTTGTATTCCTGTATCACTAATTGAAATTTTGCTAGTCTTCCAAACAAATCTCTTCGTGTCATTAAGCTTGTTAATGGTCGGTGATCCGTAATGCATATTGCGTGTGATCCAAGTATATAAGTCCGAAACTGAGCAAGCGCGTATACTAATCCTAGGGCTTCGATCTCAATAGGAGGATAGTTTCGTTCGGCTTTAACTAATTTTCTACTTGCAAAAGCAATAGGATGTAAGTTTTTCAAAGGTTCATTCGGATCTTCAGGTTGTAACAGTACTGCTCCGATGGCTATATTGCTGCCATCGCTTTCAATTATGAAAATACGATCTGCTCTTGGTGGTTTCAGTACTGGTGCTTCCATTAATCTTTTCTTTAATTTTTCTAGCGCTTGTTGGCACTGGTCTGACCATTTGAAATCTGTGTCCAGTTTTGTGAGATCATATAGAGGGCTTGCGATGTGAGCAAAGTCTTTAATGAATTTCCGAAAGAATCCTACCATTCCCAAAAATGCTCTAACTCCCGTAGGTGACTGTGGAGCAGGATAGTCTTGGATGGCGGAAACTTTCTTTGGATCAGGCTTAACTCCATCTCTTCCAACAATTAACCCAAGAAATTTGACTTCTGGTCTAGCAAATGAGCATTTCTTGAGCTTTATCTTCAATCCTAGTTCTTCAATTCTTTCGAGTACTTCTTCAATATCATATATGTGTTGTTCTGCATTATCTGATATAACAAGTAGATCGTCTAAGTAAACGAATAGTCTGCATTTGCATCTGCTTTGAAGATATCGTACCGCAGTTTGGAAGGTATGTGGAGCGCCACATAATCCCATAGGCATCCTTCTGTATTGATACGTTCCCGTATTTGTTGTGAAGGCTGTTAAGGATCGGTCTGATTTCTTTAATGGTATTTGGAAAAATCCAGAAACTAAATCAAAATTGGAAAAATATTTTGATCCAGCTGTCATATCAATAATGTCGGAGATATTAGGAATTACATATGTTTGCTTCCGTGTAACGTTGTTTAAAGCGCGGAAATCAGTTACGAAACGAAATGTATCGTCCTTTTTCTTCACTAATACGACAGGACTATTGAACAGTGATGTTGATGGTTCGATTATTCCTTGTTGAAGCATTTCCTGTACTTGTCTTTCGATTTCCTCTTGTTTTCCTAAGGGTATACGAGTGATCCTAGGTTTAGGCATATCCATGTCAGTTCTTAATGGTATGCTGTGTTCTACAGGGCCTTTGAACAGCCCTATATTTTTGTCTTCATTGAGGAAAGCCTTTTTTCGTCTGCGAATTATAGAACGTAAATGATCTTTAAGATTTTGTGTAAGATCAGCATCTTTTAGATCAAGTTCTTTCATAAAATCAGTTGGAAAAGTAGGTAATTTACTTTCCCAATCAGCTTCAGGTGGAATATAGTCTTGTTTTTGATCAGTTGTGAAGATTTCATAGTCTGGCATGATTCCTATCTCAGCTTTAGTAATTACGTGTCCTGATGGTAATTCAATAGATTTGTTGGAGTTGTTTTTGAACGTGATATCAATGGAATTAACATCGCGAAATGCTGTATGGTATTTGGGTGTTAACATATTGTTATTATCTATCGAGAGCATCGCGAAAGAATCGTCTCTGATGGGTTTTTCTAATTGAACTTGTAGTGTACAAGTTTCGTTTGGAAGCATATCTCGCTGTTTTAAGTTAATCAGATTGACAGTTGTTGATGTTTTGCTGAGTCTTCCGTCAATTCCATTAGCTAACCGTACTACGCGGTTTCCAATTTCTAGTGTCCTTTTGTATGGTCTAAGTTTCATGCCAATGTTTTGACTGTCAAGTGTCTTCATGAAATCTAATCCAATTAATGCTGGTGAAGGGCAGTCTTCATCGTTGGATATATAGAATGTATGATCGATTTCATATCCGGCAATTTCGACGGTTAGATCTATTGTACCGATGAATCGAAATTCTGATCCGTTTGCTGTTGTAGCACTTGATTTATTGTTCTTTACAAAGTCGTTTAAAGTCAAGTAATGTAGTGTTGATACTCTGATATAACTGATAGATGATCCTGAATCCCATAAGGTGAGGACTAATCTGTCATTAACAGTCATCCATAATAGTGGTAAAGATTGATCTTTCCTTTTTGAAATTGAACAAACCAATGGTATTGCAATTGGTATATACGTCAGTATTGATGGGTAGTATTGCTTCATTATGTTTCTTGGAATGGGTTGATCAGGTTGAGTAACTAGCTCTAAGGTTTCTTCGTATGTAGGTGGGTTACTATTTCGATCCTTCAGTTCAATGTGCATGATTGGTATCGGAATTGATTTGAGGAAGTAGACCTTGATGATAAATGCTAGTATGATCACAATTATTATAACAGATGTGATTGCACCAATTGTAATTAGTGTTCGTTCGATTGTCCCTACCATCGTATCAATGAATGAATTCCAAGTGTTTTTTGTGAATTCGTGTGCTTTAGATATGTAGTCACTACTCTTCTTTAAAACACTATAAGCGGCTGATATTTTAGGATCATTGTGAATTGTATGAAGTACATGATTTTGACGGATTGACGCTAAACTAGCACCATAAGCAATGGCTGTGGTCATGGAGTATACACGTGATGTTAAATTAGTGTAAAGGTGTGCTCCAGTGAATTTTAATGGTGTGATATTTTCGTGATGCAGTCCATCTCCCATGGATATGAGACTGACATCTACTGTGCCATTGATTCCTTTCCATTCACCGTCTGCTGACCATACGTCTGTTGGTACGTGATCACAATTGATTTCTTTTCCGTGGGGTAGAAGATCTTTTGATCCTGGTGCTGCGAATAGTAATTGGCCTTCTTCGGTTAAAATTGGCGTTTCGAGATAACATGTATTGTTTACCGTGTGATTGTGATAAATAGTTTTTGTGAAAACTGTTGGGCAAACATGTACGTGTAATATCTCACTTCCAACAAAACGAGCTGCTATGTCTTCTCTTCCAAGGATAGTACGCATAGCGATTGTTGGTTCGATTTGTAAAATTGATCGCCATAGCTCTGGATATCTATTTTGGATCTCACATATTGATTCGTATGACTCTTTGAAATGTTTCTGTAGCTCGCTTTGAATCATTGTTGTGGCGTATTGCAAATGATCTTGTGCAATCTTGCTCGTAATGTTTTGGCGATACTGTTCTTCCGAGTCAATTTTCGAAGCTATGTAATGAGCTTGAGCCTGAACAGACTGTATTTCTTTTGCTGTTGGTGTTGATGAAGCTCTCTGTTTCCGAATCAATGTCGTGGGTAAGTATGTTATTTCGTCCATTATTGGAATTTGTTGATCTTTATAAGTGGCGTAGAGCTTTGTTGATGTTGGCGCCTGGGTAGTCGATATTGTCGCGCGTGCGGTAGTTGTTGCGGTTGTGTAGCTCTCTGTTATTTTCGGCTCGGCTGTCGACGATGGCGCGCGCGCGGTAGTCGCTGCGGTTGCTTGAGGGCTTGTTATTGCATGCGGCTGCATTGCGGGATCTGATTCGATGGTCGTCTTCCGATCGATTATGGGTTGGGCTGATGTTGCTGCCGCGCCGCCTGCAGCGACGCTCGGCGTACGCGTCGTGGTTTGCAGCGATTCAAGCTCGAGTTTCTCTGCCATTAGTCTCCTTAGGTGTTCTGGTGATATTCTACTTGAAGTATAAGGCAATTTCTTTTCAGCAAGTAGTGGCAAGAAAATTTTCAATAATAAATCTTTAGAGATTTTACTAGGCTTGATGAGCTTAGGGTGTGGACCGATTGGTATTCCAAAATTATTTTTGATATCGTAAAACAGTTTATCAGTATTTTGTACAAATATTCGTGATGCAGGAAGATTAATAAATTTCATCTCATCAATGTCTGCTGCTGTTTTGTTTTTCCTAATTTTTATGAGAGTTTTAAGTTCGGTTACAAGATTAATTGTTTCTTGTATGAATTCGCTCTTTTGTGCTTCTTCATTTGTTAGTATCTTTTGTCGTATCGGTGGTAATTTCACAAAAGATTGTAACACTTCTTGTCTAGATGGAACAGTGAGGTTTTCTTCGATTATGACTGGGGTATTAGCTAAATCAAGCGCAATACTTTCAGTTCTTTCACGATAAGTGCCTTCTTTGGTATGAAGAATGCGATCGAATTCAATAACAGTTAACCGATCAGATATTTGTTGAAGTAATTGTTTGGGTGTTAGATAAGATATTCCTGTCTTTGTTGCTAACGCCAGTTCTCTTTGTGCAACATATTGTAGGATTGCTTCATCTTTATCGCGAAAATCGTATTGTTTAAGAAAATGTCTTAAGGATTTATCATAAATTTGGATTTTAAAGAAAAATTCAAATTTCTCGCGATTAGCAGTTATCCATTCCTTTAAAGAGTACGTGGGATCTGCCATTCGTCTTCCTTTGATTAAAGAGATAATCTGCGTAATGCCCGGATTGCTCATAATTGGTCTCAAAAAGGCATATGGGCATATGTGAAGCGTATGAGTCTCAAAATCTTCAACTTCCATTACTCTATCTTGGTCTAAAGGGAATGAACATCCTGTAGCGATTGCGCGTTTTTGTCTTTTAAACGGCAATTTTCTAAACTCTCTTTCTACGAGGATAGTAATGTTATTGTCATTTGGAAATTTGGGGAGTATGATGTAGTTCCCCGATGTTGTGTGAAATGCTGGTTGTCTAAAACACGAAGCGATAGGTTTTGGGGTTGGTTTGTTCGAAAGGATAAGAGCAGATTGTGTGCTCGGAATTAGGATAGTATCGCCGCTAATGATGGCTTCATATGTGTGCATATCTATGTAATTGCAACGGGAATCCGTAGTTTGTGGATCCCAAATAATTATTGATGTGTTTGATTCGCAGTTACCATGATGCGCACTGCCCTTCAGTGTTTAGTAGTAAGTTTGAAAGGATGGTATCGTCTGGCATGCGGGTCATAACACCCCGCTCCAGTACTAAACGCGACCGCTCCTCGCACTCGTCGCGGCTAAACGGTCGCGCCGGATCGAAGGAGGGTTCAGGGGTTGCTTGGGCAATACTATCGATTCTTTCTAGTTCCATATTATTCCACTTTCGATCGCGAATTGCCTGCCTGCATGACTGCACGCTTATAGGCTCTATCCTATCGATTGTTTTGTTGCTGTCGCGAAGGAATAATAAATCGCGTACACACAGCCTGTGCACTTCCTTCGAGCAGCGCCACGCGTCCCACTCGTGAGCTGTGTGATTGCGAGTGTATAGATGGACTTGTGTTTGGATCACGTGGTTTGCTTCGGTTAATTTGCATTTCTCTAATGTTGGAGGCATGAGTAGTGCTCCCCCTGTTGCTTTTGTGCATGCTTGGTAGCTTGACGCACAAGGTAGCAGTATTGCTGCTGCTAATGCCATTACAACAGTTAATGAGAGTGGTGAAAGAGAGATGGAGTTAACTCTTGAAGAGCTCCTATCTCTTCCTCTCGATTGGTTTCTTCGTTCTTTAAATTGTACTCGCCTTTGTCCATTTCTTCCTCCTTGATTGTTATATCGAGGATTATAATTATTTTGGTACCAATTAGTACCATTATTGCTGTTTTGACGCTCGTTATTTCTTCCAAAATTATTTGGACGGCGATTATTTCCAAAATTATTATTACGTTGTTGGAAATTGTTATAATTTGAACGGTTTTTATTTGTTTGATAATTTTGATAATTTTGATTACCGCGCTGGTAACTTCGGTCAAAAGTTCTGTTATCTCTTCTCTCTTTATTGCGCGTAAAGGGAGCTAGTGCTTGGTTAACTGCATTCACTAGCATCGCCTGAGTGTCTGCCGTCTGGTTCAATATTGATTCTTCCCAGCGGGCAGCCTCAATCGCCTCAGCAAAGGTTTTGGGCCTTGCTCGGATCACTCCTGCCTTCAGAGTATTTTTAAGTCCTCTCAGGAAGGTTGATCTTAGTATGTGATCCTTATGTGGGTCATCACTGGCAAAAGCACTAAGGCTTATTGTTCGCAAAGCCTGAGCAAAGGCATCAATCGAAAGATCCCCTTGACTAGTGTTTTGAAGGCTGATCAGTGCTGGGTCCTGATTATATTCAGGACAGAGCTTTGATGTTAAAGCTGCTAACAAATCATTCCATGAACCCGATGTTTTAAGGTGTTCAGGAGTTTGTTTGTATGCTTCTTCTGCCGCATCATTTTTAAGAAGCAACGGCAGAAGAGTCAACCTTTCAGGTATCACTAGGCCAAGTGCATTAGCGAAGACATTAAATTTAGCGGTAAAGTCGCGGAAATTGCGGCTACCGTCATAAACAGGGCAGTAGGGTGATGTTAAAACTTGGGCAATTGTTGTTTTCCCCGCTCCGGGTAAATTGGTTGCGGGCTCAGTCATTTTTTTCGGAACAGCTATTACTGTATGTGCAGATCTTGAACTTCCTGACGTAGAAGTAATATGCTCTGTTTGGTTATATTGGTTAGGTGTCGTCAATTCGTCTAATCTTGGACTATTGAGAATTGGGGTTGATGTTTGTGGGTTATTTTTCAAAAGTTTTCTTTGCTCCGGTGAGGTGATTGGAGATAACGTATAGCGCGTGTATGTATTGGGTATTGTAGCAAGTCGCTGTGCTCGGCTAGATTTTGGGTTTGGGTCTTTGGGTGAGCGATTCAATAAATCAACGACTTTGTTTTTGAGAGATTGTAAGCCTGTTGTTGAAGGTGAACCAGTAGGTTCTTGACTTGAGAGAGAGAGAGAGATATCAGAATTATTTAGATTTTTATTATTTTTATTTTTATGTATATTGGAAGAGCGTACCTTTTCTTTCGTAGTGGTGTTCGGTGTCTGTTCGTCTATCACCAAGGGTCGCTCGTCGTCTCCAGATGGTATGTAGTCCGGATCACTAGAACGTTCTGAAGGAGAAAACGTACCTGCACGGGGCGTGTAAAATTTTTCCACGTTAGGCTTCTCCTCTGCTGTGTCTTCGTTGATGATGGCGACACTTTGCGCGCGAGTTCGGCTTCTGGTTACTGGAGCTGAGTCGCGGGGATCCGGGTTGGAGTGCGTACTGAGAGGTACTGCTGAGTTATACCTTCTCTCCACCTTGTTAGGACTCTTGGTTTGAAAAAAACCTCGAGTGTCTGATTACGTGTGGGATGATGGAATTTGAACGTAATTGGGTGGGTATGTACGTTTAGTTGTTGGTGGTAAGTTGGGAAAAGCTAGATTGAGACTGACAACTGGTTTGGTCAAGTCGGAAGGATAGGAATGAATCTAAGGTTCTGGCCATAACTTTAGATCCGAATTCTACCGTACTTTGAAATTGGACTTTGGTTATCTTGGTCTTTTGGGTCCAATTTGTATAGCATTTGCATTTTTCTTTTCTCTTTGCACGCATTATGGATGATTGCCTGGTCTCAATGGGCTTATTCCCTTCTCTTTTTTATAGAATTTTTTGATTTTTAGTCGCAAACTCCCTTAGGCATTCCAAAAAGTTGCATTAAAATTAGACTTTGGTAATCCATCACTCTATCCAAGAAGAATTACTAGTCCCAATTGCATACTTAATTCGTTCGTTCATGGTTCAACGGGAAGTAAGGATCTTTTTTAAGAAATCTACCGTAGTCGTTTTGCAAACCAAAGATCTCGTTTTATAATATTGAAGTTACATAGCTGACTAAAATTTACAAGAACTATACGAAATTATAAAAAGAATAAGGTGATTTGGAATTGAGTCTCATGTTTCTAAACAACAAAACGGTATGAGGAAGGTGACATATAGTATGGGGAGAAAATCCAACTAATATGCTTTAGTCAACTCGACCTGACGAATAAATTTAAATTGGGAGATCAGTTTGTAAGAATATCGCAGGATTTTTCGGACTATAGCGAATGTAAGTTATTGAATTAAACATCCTCTCACTTGTTGTGAGGTTTCCCGTACGATTTTTAAGCGTTTTGTTATGTTTTTGGATGGTAAATGCTAAAAGTTGTCTGAACGATTTTAAACGCAAAATATAATAGTCCTTATCGCAAAATTATTTAAAATTCAAATTGGCATGCTTTTCATCCACAAAATTTAAGAAATAACTGGAGTTATTCTTTCCTCAAAGCCGAAATCAATCCTTAAAAGGAGAATGGTGTGGGTAATAATCAAAATATATATAAAATCTTTAGGTGAATCTGTTCACGAATTCAGCCTAAAGTCCTCATGTGGCTTCGAGGTCGGGTAACAGTATAATCAGATGTTAATAGCAAGGATATGTGACTTAGGTTCAGACATGACAAAATTGTGAACAACGGGATCAAGTAAAATAAATTCTTCCCAAAATGTATAATTTTACTCTCTTATTATGAGAGTTCCTTGCATCTGTTCCCTATAACGATGTTGGCCCCTCCGTTTTGTGTTTTAGCGTGGAGAAGATGGCAATGGATAAGAGAAAGTTGAAAAGAAAATGAATATTGCAAGAGTGAATAAAATTTAAGAAAATAAGAGAAAGTAAAAAAACGTTCGAGGTGGAACCTCCACGTTCCGTTATGCTCTCGCATCTATCCTATAGACCAATGTAGTCTATAAGATGTGCGATACAGTGTTCCAGATGTAGCGGTATTAATAGAGCATAATGGATAACATAAGACTCATGAAAAGAAAGGTTTATTCTACATAATGATTACAATAAGTTACGATAAGAATTAAAGAGATATAAACTATAGGTGAGCTCTGAGGAGATGACAAGCCATCCTTAGTCATTCCATGAGACAGAACTAAAGTCTGAGTTCCGTATAAAGGGCGTGTCAGCTCCTCTCGTCTCTTGTCGTCTAGCTCTAACCCGCCTGCTACGTATTGATCATCCGAATGGAACGAAACTTTGATTAAGAACTTTGATTTTTGTACACCCATAAATTACACGCAGCACAGGTTACCCTTAATTAATGAACTGACCGACTAATCAGACATGGATCTTTCCAAGTTCTGTTGCTTGAACGGATGTTTTCCTACGTAGGCTAGTAAAACATGCCCTTCAAAGCATCAGAACATGTGACCACATTCCAATTTTTTTGTATCTATCTTGTAAAGATAGTAATATATCATATGTTGAACACTATGTTGGAAAGATTTTAATTCAGATTTTCTAACTTTTATTCAGTTTGTTTTTTAAACTTTGATTAAGAACTTTGATTTTTGTACACCCATAAATTATACGCAGCACAGGTTACCCTTAAATAATGAACTGACCGACTAATCAGACATGGATCTTTCCTAGTTCTGCTGCTTGAATGGATGTTTTCCTACGTAGGCTAGTAAAACATGCCCTTCAAAGCATCAGAACATGTGATCACATTCCAATTTTTTTGTATCTATCTTGTAAAGATAGTAATAAACTTTGATTTTTGTACACCCATAAATTATACACAGCACAGGTTACCCTTAAATAATGAACTGACCGACTAATCAGACATGGATCTTTCCTAGTTCTGTTGCTTGAATGGATGTTTTCCTACGTAAGCTAGTAAAACATGCCCTTCAAAGCATCAGAACATGTGATCACATTCCAATTTTTTTGTATCTATCTTGTAAAGATAGTAATATATCATATGTTGAACACTATGTTGGAAAGATTTTAATTCAGATTTTCTAACTTTTAATCAGTTTGTTTTTTAAACTTTGATTAAGAACTTTGATTTTTGTACACCCATAAATTATACGCAGCACAGGTTACCCTTAAATAATGAACTGACCGACTAATCAGACATGGATCTTTCCTAGTTCTGTTGCTTGAATGGATGTTTTCCTACGTAGGCTAGTAAAACATGCCCTTCAAAGCATCAGAACATGTGATCACATTCCAATTTTTTTGTATCTATCTTGTAAAGATAGTAATATATCATATGTTGAACACTATGTTAGAAAGATTTTAATTCAGATTTTCTAACTTTTAATCAGTTTGTTTTTTAAACTTTGATTAAGAACTTTGATTTTTGTACACCCATAAATTATACGCAGCACAGGTTACCCTTAAATAATGAACTGACCGACTAATCAGACATGGATCTTTCCTAGTTCTGTTGCTTGAATGGATGTTTTCCTACGTAGGCTAGTAAAACATGCCCTTCAAAGCATCAGAACATGTGATCACATTCCAATTTTTTTGTATCTATCTTGTAAAGATAGTAATAAACTTTGATTTTTGTACACCCATAAATTACACGCAGCACAGGTTACCCTTAATTAATGAACTGACCGACTAATCAGACATGGATTTTTCCAAGTTCTGTTGCTTGAACGGATGTTTTCCTACGTAGGCTAGTAAAACATGCCCTTCAAAGCATCAGAACATGTGACCACATTCCAATTTTTTTGTATCTATCTTGTAAAGATAGTAATATATCATATGTTGAACACTATGTTGGAAAGATTTTAATTCAGATTTTCTAACTTTTATTCAGTTTGTTTTTTAAACTTTGATTAAGAACTTTGATTTTTGTACACCCATAAATTATACGCAGCACAGGTTACCCTTAAATAATGAACTGACCGACTAATCAGACATGGATCTTTCCTAGTTCTGTTGCTTGAATGGATGTTTTCCTACGTAGGCTAGTAAAACATGCCCTTCAAAGCATCAGAACATGTGATCACATTCCAATTTTTTTGTATCTATCTTGTAAAGATAGTAATATATCATATGTTGAACACTATGTTGGAAAGATTTTAATTCAGATTTTCTAACTTTTAATCAGTTTGTTTTTTAAACTTTGATTAAGAACTTTGATTTTTGTACACCCATAAATTATACGCAGCACAGGTTACCCTTAAATAATGAACTGACCGACTAATCAGACATGGATCTTTCCTAGTTCTGTTGCTTGAATGGATGTTTTCCTACGTAGGCTAGTAAAACATGCCCTTCAAAGCATCAGAACATGTGATCACATTCCAATTTTTTTGTATCTATCTTGTAAAGATAGTAATATATCATATGTTGAACACTATGTTAGAAAGATTTTAATTCAGATTTTCTAACTTTTAATCAGTTTGTTTTTTAAACTTTGATTAAGAACTTTGATTTTTGTACACCCATAAATTATACGCAGCACAGGTTACCCTTAAATAATGAACTGACCGACTAATCAGACATGGATCTTTCCTAGTTCTGTTGCTTGAATGGATGTTTTCCTACGTAGGCTAGTAAAACATGCCCTTCAAAGCATCAGAACATGTGATCACATTCCAATTTTTTTGTATCTATCTTGTAAAGATAGTAATATATCATATGTTGAACACTATGTTGGAAAGATTTTAATTCAGATTTTCTAACTTTTATTCAGTTTGTTTTTTAAACTTTGATTAAAAACTTTGATTTTTGTACACCCATAAATCATACGCAGCACAGGTTACCCTTAAATAATGAACTGACCGACTAATCAGACATGGATCTTTCCTAGTTCTGTTGCTTGAATGGATGTTTTCCAACGTAGGCTAGTAAAACATGCCCTTCAAAGCATCAGAACATGTGATCACATTCCAATTTTTTTGTATCTATCTTGTAAAGATAGTAATATATCATATGTTGAACACTATGTTGGAAAGATTTTAATTCAGATTTTCTAACTTTTATTCAGTTTGTTTTTTAAACTTTGATTAAAAACTTTGATTTTTGTACACCCATAAATTATACGCAGCACAGGTTACCCTTAAATAATGAACTGACCGACTAATCAGACATGGATCTTTCCTAGTTCTGTTGCTTGAATGGATGTTTTCCAACGTAGGCTAGTAAAACATGCCCTTCAAAGCATCAGAACATGTGATCACATTCCAATTTTTTTGTATCTATCTTGTAAAGATAGTAATAAACTTTGATTTTTGTACACCCATAAATTATACGCAGCACAGGTTACCCTTAAATAATGAACTGACCGACTAATCAGACATGGATCTTTCCAAGTTCTGTTGCTTGAACGGATGTTTTCCTACGTAGGCTAGTAAAACATGCCCTTCAAAGCATCAGAACATGTGACCACATTCCAATTTTTTTGTATCTATCTTGTAAAGATAGTAATATATCATATGTTGAACACTATGTCGGAAAGATTTTAATTCAGATTTTTTCAACTTTCACTCAGTTTGTTTTCTAAACTTTGATTAAGAACCTTGTTGTTTGTACACCCATAAATTATACGCAGCACAGGTTACCCTTAATTAATGAACTGACCGACTAATCAGACATGGATCTTTCCTAGTTCTGTTGCTTGAATGGATGTTTTCCTACGTAGGCTAGTAAAACATGCCCTTCAAAGCATCAGAACATGTGACCACATTCCAATTTTTTTGTATCTATCTTGTAAAGATAGTAATATATCATATGTTGAACACTATGTCGGAAAGATTTTAATTCAGATTTTTTCAACTTTCACTCAGTTTGTTTTCTAAACTTTGATTAAGAACCTTGTTGTTTGTACACCCATAAATTATACGCAGCACAGGTTACCCTTAATTAATGAACTGACCGACTAATCAGACATGGATCTTTCCTAGTTCTGTTGCTTGAATGGATGTTTTCCTACGTAGGCTAGTAAAACATGCCCTTCAAAGCATCAGAACATGTGACCACATTCTAATTTTTTTGTATCTATCTTGTAAAGATAGTAATATATCATATGTTGAACACTATGTTGGAAAGATTTTAATTCAGATTTTCTCAACTTTCACTCAGTTTGTTTTCTAAACTTTGATTGAGAACTTTGATTTTTGTACACCCATAAATTATACGCAGCACAGGTTACCCTTAAATAATGAACTGACCGACTAATCAGACATGGATCTTTCCAAGTTCTGTTGCTTGAACGGATGTTTTCCTACGTAGGCTAGTAAAACATGCCCTTCAAAGCATCAGAACATGTGACCACATTCCAATTTTTTTGTATCTATCTTGTAAAGATAGTAATATATCATATGTTGAACACTAAGTTGGAAAGATTTTAATTCAGATTTTTTCAACTTTCACTCAGTTTGTTTTCTAAACTTTGATTAAGAACCTTGTTGTTTGTACACCCATAAAATATACGCAGCACAGGTTACCCTTAAATAATGAACTGACCGACTAATCAGACATGGATCTTCCCAAGTTCTGTTGCTTGAATGGATGTTTTCCTACGTAGGCTAGTAAAACATGCCTTTCAAAGCATCAGAACATGTGATCACATTCCAATTTTTTTGTATCTATCTTGTAAAGATAGTAATATATCATATGTTGAACACTATGTTGGAAAGATTTTAATTCAGATTTTTTCATCTTTCACTCAGTTTGTTTTCTAAACTTTGATTAAGAACCTTGTTGTTTGTACACGCATAAGATATACGCAGCACAGGTTACCCTTAATTAATGAACTGACCGACTAATCAGACATGGATCTTTCCTAGTTCTGTTGCTTGAATGGATGTTTTCCAACGTAGGCTAGTAAAACATGCCCTTCAAAGCATCAGAACATGTGATCACATTCCAATTTTTTTGTATCTATCTTGTAAAGATAGTAATATATCATATGTTGAACACTATGTTGGAAAGATTTTAATTCAGATTTTCTAACTTTTATTCAGTTTGTTTTTTAAACTTTGATTAAAAACTTTGATTTTTGTACACCCATAAATTATACGCAGCACAGGTTACCCTTAAATAATGAACTGACCGACTAATCAGACATGGATCTTTCCTAGTTCTGTTGCTTGAATGGATGTTTTCCAACGTAGGCTAGTAAAACATGCCCTTCAAAGCATCAGAACATGTGATCACATTCCAATTTTTTTGTATCTATCTTGTAAAGATAGTAATAAACTTTGATTTTTGTACACCCATAAATTATACGCAGCACAGGTTACCCTTAAATAATGAACTGACCGACTAATCAGACATGGATCTTTCCAAGTTCTGTTGCTTGAACGGATGTTTTCCTACGTAGGCTAGTAAAACATGCCCTTCAAAGCATCAGAACATGTGACCACATTCCAATTTTTTTGTATCTATCTTGTAAAGATAGTAATATATCATATGTTGAACACTATGTCGGAAAGATTTTAATTCAGATTTTTTCAACTTTTATTCAGTTTGTTTTTTAAACTTTGATTAAGAACTTTGATTTTTGTACACCCATAAATTATACGCAGCACAGGTTACCCTTAAATAATGAACTGACCGACTAATCAGACATGGATCTTTCCTAGTTCTGTTGCTTGAATGGATGTTTTCCAACGTAGGCTAGTAAAACATGCCCTTCAAAGCATCAGAACATGTGATCATATTCCAATTTTTTTGTATCTATCTTGTAAAGATAGTAATAAACTTTGATTTTTGTACACCCATAAATTATACGCAGCACAGGTTACCCTTAAATAATGAACTGACCGACTGATCAGACATGGATCTTTCCTAGTTCTGTTGCTTGAATGGATGTTTTCCTACGTAGGCTAGTAAAACATGCCCTTCAAAGCATCAGAACATGTGATCACATTCCAATTTTTTTGTATCTATCTTGTAAAGATAGTAATATATCATATGTTGAACACTATGTTGGAAAGATTTTAATTCAGATTTTCTAACTTTTATTCAGTTTGTTTTTTAAACTTTGATTAAGAACTTTGATTTTTGTACACCCATAAATTACACGCAGCACAGGTTACCCTTAAATAATGAACTGACCGACTAATCAGACATGGATCTTTCCTAGTTCTGTTGCTTGAATGGATGTTTTCCTACGTAGGCTAGTAAAACATGCCCTTCAAAGCATCAGAACATGTGACCACATTCTAATTTTTTTGTATCTATCTTGTAAAGATAGTAATATATCATATGTTGAACACTATGTTGGAAAGATTTTAATTCAGATTTTTTCAACTTTCACTCAGTTTGTTTTCTAAACTTTGATTGAGAACTTTGATTTTTGTACACCCATAAATTATACGCAGCACAGGTTACCCTTAAATAATGAACTGACCGACTAATCAGACATGGATCTTTCCAAGTTCTGTTGCTTGAACGGATGTTTTCCTACGTAGGCTAGTAAAACATGCCCTTCAAAGCATCAGAACATGTGACCACATTCCAATTTTTTTGTATCTATCTTGTAAAGATAGTAATATATCATATGTTGAACACTAAGTTGGAAAGATTTTAATTCAGATTTTTTCAACTTTCACTCAGTTTGTTTTCTAAACTTTGATTAAGAACCTTGTTGTTTGTACACCCATAAAATATACGCAGCACAGGTTACCCTTAAATAATGAACTGACCGACTAATCAGACATGGATCTTCCCAAGTTCTGTTGCTTGAATGGATGTTTTCCTACGTAGGCTAGTAAAACATGCCCTTCAAAGCATCAGAACATGTGATCACATTCCAATTTTTTTGTATCTATCTTGTAAAGATAGTAATAAACTTTGATTTTTGTACACCCATAAATTATACGCAGCACAGGTTACCCTTAAATAATGAACTGACCGACTAATCAGACATGGATCTTTCCAAGTTCTGTTGCTTGAACGGATGTTTTCCTACGTAGGCTAGTAAAACATGCCCTTCAAAGCATCAGAACATGTGATCACATTCCAATTTTTTTGTATCTATCTTGTAAAGATAGTAATATATCATATGTTGAACACTATGTTGGAAAGATTTTAATTCAGATTTTCTAACTTTTATTCAGTTTGTTTTTTAAACTTTGATTAAGAACTTTCATTTTTGTACACCCATAAATTATACGCAGCACAGGTTACCCTTAATTAATGAACTGACCGACTAATCAGACATGGATCTTTCCAAGTTCTGTTGCTTGAACGGATGTTTTCCTACGTAGGCTAGTAAAACATGCCCTTCAAAGCATCAGAACATGTGACCACATTCCAATTTTTTTGTATCTATCTTGTAAAGATAGTAATATATCATATGTTGAACACTAAGTTGGAAAGATTTTAATTCAGATTTTTTCAACTTTCACTCAGTTTGTTTTCTAAACTTTGATTAAGAACCTTGTTGTTTGTACACCCATAAAATATACGCAGCACAGGTTACCCTTAAATAATGAACTGACCGACTAATCAGACATGGATCTTCCCAAGTTCTGTTGCTTGAATGGATGTTTTCCTACGTAGGCTAGTAAAACATGCCCTTCAAAGCATCAGAACATGTGATCACATTCCAATTTTTTTGTATCTATCTTGTAAAGATAGTAATAAACTTTGATTTTTGTACACCCATAAATTATACGCAGCACAGGTTACCCTTAAATAATGAACTGACCGACTAATCAGACATGGATCTTTCCAAGTTCTGTTGCTTGAACGGATGTTTTCCTACGTAGGCTAGTAAAACATGCCCTTCAAAGCATCAGAACATGTGATCACATTCCAATTTTTTTGTATCTATCTTGTAAAGATAGTAATATATCATATGTTGAACACTATGTTGGAAAGATTTTAATTCAGATTTTCTAACTTTTATTCAGTTTGTTTTTTAAACTTTGATTAAGAACTTTCATTTTTGTACACCCATAAATTATACGCAGCACAGGTTACCCTTAATTAATGAACTGACCGACTAATCAGACATGGATCTTTCCAAGTTCTGTTGCTTGAACGGATGTTTTCCTACGTAGGCTAGTAAAACATGCCCTTCAAAGCATCAGAACATGTGACCACATTCCAATTTTTTTGTATCTATCTTGTAAAGATAGTAATATATCATATGTTGAACACTATGTTGGAAAGATTTTAATTCAGATTTTCTAACTTTTATTCAGTTTGTTTTTTAAACTTTGATTAAGAACTTTGATTTTTGTACACCCATAAATTATACGCAGCACAGGTTACCCTTAAATAATGAACTGACCGACTAATCAGACATGGATCTTTCCTAGTTCTGTTGCTTGAATGGATGTTTTCCTACGTAGGCTAGTAAAACATGCCCTTCAAAGCATCAGAACATGTGATCACATTCCAATTTTTTTGTATCTATCTTGTAAAGATAGTAATAAACTTTGATTTTTGTACACCCATAAATCATACGCAGCACAGGTTACTCTTAAATAATGAACTGACCGACTTATCAGACATGGATCTTTCCTAGTTCTGTTGCTTGAATGGATGTTTTCCTACGTAGGCTAGTAAAACATGCCCTTCAAAGCATCAGAACATGTGATCACATTCCAATTTTTTTGTATCTATCTTGTAAAGATAGTAATATATCATATGTTGAACACTATGTTGGAAAGATTTTAATTCAGATTTTTTCAACTTTCACTCAGTTTGTTTTCTAAACTTTGATTAAGAACTTTGATTTTTGTACACCCATAAATTATACGCAGCACAGGTTACCCTTAAATAATGAACTGACCGACTAATCAGACATGGATCTTTCCTAGTTCTGTTGCTTGAACGGATGTTTTCCTACGTAGGCTAGTAAAACATGCCCTTCAAAGCATCTGAACATGTGATCACATTCCAATTTTTTTGTATCTATCTTGTAAAGATAGTAATATATCATATGTTGAACACTATGTTGGAAAGATTTTAATTCAGATTTTTTCAACTTTCACTCAGTTTGTTTTCTAAACTTTGATTAAGAACTTCGATTTTTGTACACCCATAAATTATACGCAGCACAGGTTACCCTTAAATAATGAACTGACCGACTAATCAGACATGGATCTTTCCTAGTTCTGTTGCTTGAATGGATGTTTTCCTACGTAGGCTAGTAAAACATGCCCTTCAAAGCATCAGAACATGTGATCACATTCCAATTTTTTTGTATCTATCTTGTAAAGATAGTAATAAACTTTGATTTTTGTACACCCATAAATTATACGCAGCACAGGTTACCCTTAAATAATGAACTGACCGACTAATCAGACATGGATCTTTCCAAGTTCTGTTGCTTGAACGGATGTTTTCCTACGTAGGCTAGTAAAACATGCCCTTCAAAGCATCAGAACATGTGACCACATTCCAATTTTTTTGTATCTATCTTGTAAAGATAGTGATATATCATATGTTGAACACTATGTTGGAAAGATTTTAATTCAGATTTTTTCAACTTTCACTCAATTTGTTTTCTAAACTTTGATTAAGAACCTTGTTGTTTGTACACCCATAAAATATACGCAGCACAGGTTACCCTTAAATAATGAACTGACCGACTAATCAGACATGGATCTTCCCAAGTTCTGTTGCTTGAATGGATGTTTTCCTACGTAGGCTAGTAAAACATGCCCTTCAAAGCATCAGAACATGTGATCACATTCCAATTTTTTTGTATCTATCTTGTAAAGATAGTAATATATCATATGTTGAACACTATGTTGGAAAGATTTTAATTCAGATTTTCTAACTTTTATTCAGTTTGTTTTTTAAACTTTGATTAAGAACTTTGATTTTTGTACACCCATAAATTATACGCAGCACAGGTTACCCTTAAATAATGAACTGACCGACTAATCAGACATGGATCTTTCCTAGTTCTGTTGCTTGAATGGATGTTTTCCTACGTAGGCTAGTAAAACATGCCCTTCAAAGCATCAGAACATGTGATCACATTCCAATTTTTTTGTATCGATCTTGTAAAGATAGTAATATATCATATGTTGAACACTATGTTGGAAAGATTTTAATTCAGATTTTCTAACTTTTATTCAGTTTGTTTTTTAAACTTTGATTAAGAACTTTGATTTTTGTACACCCATAAATTATACGCAGCACAGGTTACCCTTAAATAATGAACTGACCGACTAATCAGACATGGATCTTTCCTAGTTCTGTTGCTTGAATGGATGTTTTCCTACGTAGGCTAGTAAAACATGCCCTTCAAAGCATCAGAACATGTGATCACATTCCAATTTTTTTGTATCGATCTTGTAAAGATAGTAATATATCATATGTTGAACACTATGTTGGAAAGATTTTAATTCAGATTTTTTCATCTTTCACTCAGTTTGTTTTCTAAACTTTGATTAAGAACCTTGTTGTTTGTACACCCATAAATTATACGCAGCACAGGTTACCCTTAAATAATGAACTGACCGACTAATCAGACATGGATCTTTCCTAGTTCTGTTGCTTGAATGGATGTTTTCCTACGTAGGCTAGTAAAACATGCCCTTCAAAGCATCAGAACATGTGATCACATTCCAATTTTTTTGTATCTATCTTGTAAAGATAGTAATATATCATATGTTGAACACTATGTTGGAAAGATTTTAATTCAGATTTTCTAACTTTTATTCAGTTTGTTTTTTAAACTTTGATTAAAAACTTTGATTTTTGTACACCCATAAATTATACGCAGCACAGGTTACCCTTAAATAATGAACTGACCGACTAATCAGACATGGATCTTTCCTAGTTCTGTTGCTTGAATGGATGTTTTCCAACGTAGGCTAGTAAAACATGCCCTTCAAAGCATCAGAACATGTGATCACATTCCAATTTTTTTGTATCTATCTTGTAAAGATAGTAATATATCATATGTTGAACACTATGTTGGAAAGATTTTAATTCAGATTTTCTAACTTTTATTCAGTTTGTTTTTTAAACTTTGATTAAAAACTTTGATTTTTGTACACCCATAAATTATACGCAGCACAGGTTACCCTTAAATAATGAACTGACCGACTAATCAGACATGGATCTTTCCTAGTTCTGTTGCTTGAATGGATGTTTTCCAACGTAGGCTAGTAAAACATGCCCTTCAAAGCATCAGAACATGTGATCACATTCCAATTTTTTTGTATCTATCTTGTAAAGATAGTAATAAACTTTGATTTTTGTACACCCATAAATTATACGCAGCACAGGTTACCCTTAAATAATGAACTGACCGACTAATCAGACATGGATCTTTCCTAGTTCTGTTGCTTGAATGGATGTTTTCCTACGTAGGCTAGTAAAACATGCCCTTCAAAGCATCAGAACATGTGATCACATTCCAATTTTTTTGTATCTATCTTGTAAAGATAGTAATAAACTTTGATTTTTGTACACCCATAAATTATACGCAGCACAGGTTACCCTTAAATAATGAACTGACCGACTAATCAGACATGGATCTTTCCAAGTTCTGTTGCTTGAACGGATGTTTTCCTACGTAGGCTAGTAAAACATGCCCTTCAAAGCATCAGAACATGTGACCACATTCCAATTTTTTTGTATCTATCTTGTAAAGATAGTAATATATCATATGTTGAACACTATGTTGGAAAGATTTTAATTCAGATTTTCTAACTTTTAATCAGTTTGTTTTTTAAATTTTGATTAAGAACTTTGATTTTTGTACACCCATAAATTATACGCAGCACAGGTTACCCTTAAATAATGAACTGACCGACTAATCAGACATGGATCTTTCCTAGTTCTGTTGCTTGAATGGATGTTTTCCTACGTAGGCTAGTAAAACATGCCCTTCAAAGCATCAGAACATGTGATCACATTCCAATTTTTTTGTATCTATCTTGTAAAGATAGTAATAAACTTTGATTTTTGTACACCCATAAATTATACGCAGCACAGGTTACCCTTAAATAATGAACTGACCGACTAATCAGACATGGATCTTTCCAAGTTCTGTTGCTTGAACGGATGTTTTCCTACGTAGGCTAGTAAAACATGCCCTTCAAAGCATCAGAACATGTGACCACATTCCAATTTTTTTGTATCTATCTTGTAAAGATAGTAATATATCATATGTTGAACACTATGTCGGAAAGATTTTAATTCAGATTTTTTCAACTTTCACTCAGTTTGTTTTCTAAACTTTGATTAAGAACCTTGTTGTTTGTACACCCATAAAATATACGCAGCACAGGTTACCCTTAAATAATGAACTGACCGACTAATCAGACATGGATCTTCCCAAGTTCTGTTGCTTGAATGGATGTTTTCCTACGTAGGCTAGTAAAACATGCCTTTCAAAGCATCAGAACATGTGATCACATTCCAATTTTTTTGTATCTATCTTGTAAAGACAGTAATAAACTTTGATTTTTGTACACCCATAAATTATACGCAGCACAGGTTACCCTTAAATAATGAACTGACCGACTAATCAGACATGGATCTTTCCTAGTTCTGTTGCTTGAATGGATGTTTTCCTACGTAGGCTAGTAAAACATGCCTTTCAAAGCATCAGAACATGTGATCAAATTCCAATTTTTTTGTATCTATCTTGTAAAGATAGTAATATATCATATGTTGAACACTATGTTGGAAAGATTTTAATTCAGATTTTCTAACTTTTATTCAGTTTGTTTTTTAAACTTTGATTAAAAACTTTGATTTTTGTACACCCATAAATTATACGCAGCACAGGTTACCCTTAAATAATGAACTGACCGACTAATCAGACATGGATCTTTCCTAGTTCTGTTGCTTGAATGGATGTTTTCCTACGTAGGCTAGTAAAACATGCCCTTCAAAGCATCAGAACATGTGATCACATTCCAATTTTTTTGTATCTATCTTGTAAAGATAGTAATAAACTTTGATTTTTGTACACCCATAATTTATACGCAGCACAGGTTACCCTTAAATAATGAACTGACCGACTAATCAGACATGGATCTTTCCAAGTTCTGTTGCTTGAACGGATGTTTTCCTACGTAGGCTAGTAAAACATGCCCTTCAAAGCATCAGAACATGTGACCACATTCCAATTTTTTTGTATCTATCTTGTAAAGATAGTGATATATCATATGTTGAACACTATGTTGGAAAGATTTTAATTCAGATTTTTTCAACTTTCACTCAATTTGTTTTCTAAACTTTGATTAAGAACCTTGTTGTTTGTACACCCATAAAATATACGCAGCACAGGTTACCCTTAAATAATGAACTGACCGACTAATCAGACATGGATCTTCCCAAGTTCTGTTGCTTGAATGGATGTTTTCCTACGTAGGCTAGTAAAACATGCCCTTCAAAGCATCAGAACATGTGATCACATTCCAATTTTTTTGTATCTATCTTGTAAAGATAGTAATATATCATATGTTGAACACTATGTTGGAAAGATTTTAATTCAGATTTTCTAACTTTTATTCAGTTTGTTTTTTAAACTTTGATTAAGAACTTTGATTTTTGTACACCCATAAATTATACGCAGCACAGGTTACCCTTAAATAATGAACTGACCGACTAATCAGACATGGATCTTTCCTAGTTCTGTTGCTTGAATGGATGTTTTCCTACGTAGGCTAGTAAAACATGCCCTTCAAAGCATCAGAACATGTGATCACATTCCAATTTTTTTGTATCGATCTTGTAAAGATAGTAATATATCATATGTTGAACACTATGTTGGAAAGATTTTAATTCAGATTTTCTAACTTTTATTCAGTTTGTTTTTTAAACTTTGATTAAGAACTTTGATTTTTGTACACCCATAAATTATACGCAGCACAGGTTACCCTTAAATAATGAACTGACCGACTAATCAGACATGGATCTTTCCTAGTTCTGTTGCTTGAATGGATGTTTTCCTACGTAGGCTAGTAAAACATGCCCTTCAAAGCATCAGAACATGTGATCACATTCCAATTTTTTTGTATCGATCTTGTAAAGATAGTAATATATCATATGTTGAACACTATGTTGGAAAGATTTTAATTCAGATTTTTTCATCTTTCACTCAGTTTGTTTTCTAAACTTTGATTAAGAACCTTGTTCTTTGTACACCCATAAATTATACGCAGCACAGGTTACCCTTAAATAATGAACTGACCGACTAATCAGACATGGATCTTTCCTAGTTCTGTTGCTTGAATGGATGTTTTCCTACGTAGGCTAGTAAAACATGCCCTTCAAAGCATCAGAACATGTGATCACATTCCAATTTTTTTGTATCTATCTTGTAAAGATAGTAATATATCATATGTTGAACACTATGTTGGAAAGATTTTAATTCAGATTTTCTAACTTTTATTCAGTTTGTTTTTTAAACTTTGATTAAAAACTTTGATTTTTGTACACCCATAAATTATACGCAGCACAGGTTACCCTTAAATAATGAACTGACCGACTAATCAGACATGGATCTTTCCTAGTTCTGTTGCTTGAATGGATGTTTTCCAACGTAGGCTAGTAAAACATGCCCTTCAAAGCATCAGAACATGTGATCACATTCCAATTTTTTTGTATCTATCTTGTAAAGATAGTAATATATCATATGTTGAACACTATGTTGGAAAGATTTTAATTCAGATTTTCTAACTTTTATTCAGTTTGTTTTTTAAACTTTGATTAAAAACTTTGATTTTTGTACACCCATAAATTATACGCAGCACAGGTTACCCTTAAATAATGAACTGACCGACTAATCAGACATGGATCTTTCCTAGTTCTGTTGCTTGAATGGATGTTTTCCAACGTAGGCTAGTAAAACATGCCCTTCAAAGCATCAGAACATGTGATCACATTCCAATTTTTTTGTATCTATCTTGTAAAGATAGTAATAAACTTTGATTTTTGTACACCCATAAATTATACGCAGCACAGGTTACCCTTAAATAATGAACTGACCGACTAATCAGACATGGATCTTTCCTAGTTCTGTTGCTTGAATGGATGTTTTCCAACGTAGGCTAGTAAAACATGCCCTTCAAAGCATCAGAACATGTGATCACATTCCAATTTTTTTGTATCTATCTTGTAAAGATAGTAATAAACTTTGATTTTTGTACACCCATAAATTATACGCAGCACAGGTTACCCTTAAATAATGAACTGACCGACTAATCAGACATGGATCTTTCCTAGTTCTGTTGCTTGAATGGATGTTTTCCTACGTAGGCTAGTAAAACATGCCCTTCAAAGCATCAGAACATGTGATCACATTCCAATTTTTTTGTATCGATCTTGTAAAGATAGTAATATATCATATGTTGAACACTATGTTGGAAAGATTTTAATTCAGATTTTCTAACTTTTATTCAGTTTGTTTTTTAAACTTTGATTAAGAACTTTGATTTTTGTACACCCATAAATTATACGCAGCACAGGTTACCCTTAAATAATGAACTGACCGACTAATCAGACATGGATCTTTCCTAGTTCTGTTGCTTGAATGGATGTTTTCCTACGTAGGCTAGTAAAACATGCCCTTCAAAGCATCAGAACATGTGATCACATTCCAATTTTTTTGTATCGATCTTGTAAAGATAGTAATATATCATATGTTGAACACTATGTTGGAAAGATTTTAATTCAGATTTTTTCATCTTTCACTCAGTTTGTTTTCTAAACTTTGATTAAGAACCTTGTTGTTTGTACACCCATAAATTATACGCAGCACAGGTTACCCTTAAATAATGAACTGACCGACTAATCAGACATGGATCTTTCCTAGTTCTGTTGCTTGAATGGATGTTTTCCTACGTAGGCTAGTAAAACATGCCCTTCAAAGCATCAGAACATGTGATCACATTCCAATTTTTTTGTATCTATCTTGTAAAGATAGTAATATATCATATGTTGAACACTATGTTGGAAAGATTTTAATTCAGATTTTCTAACTTTTATTCAGTTTGTTTTTTAAACTTTGATTAAAAACTTTGATTTTTGTACACCCATAAATTATACGCAGCACAGGTTACCCTTAAATAATGAACTGACCGACTAATCAGACATGGATCTTTCCTAGTTCTGTTGCTTGAATGGATGTTTTCCAACGTAGGCTAGTAAAACATGCCCTTCAAAGCATCAGAACATGTGATCACATTCCAATTTTTTTGTATCTATCTTGTAAAGATAGTAATATATCATATGTTGAACACTATGTTGGAAAGATTTTAATTCAGATTTTCTAACTTTTATTCAGTTTGTTTTTTAAACTTTGATTAAAAACTTTGATTTTTGTACACCCATAAATTATACGCAGCACAGGTTACCCTTAAATAATGAACTGACCGACTAATCAGACATGGATCTTTCCTAGTTCTGTTGCTTGAATGGATGTTTTCCAACGTAGGCTAGTAAAACATGCCCTTCAAAGCATCAGAACATGTGATCACATTCCAATTTTTTTGTATCTATCTTGTAAAGATAGTAATAAACTTTGATTTTTGTACACCCATAAATTATACGCAGCACAGGTTACCCTTAAATAATGAACTGACCGACTAATCAGACATGGATCTTTCCTAGTTCTGTTGCTTAAATGGATGTTTTCCTACGTAGGCTAGTAAAACATGCCCTTCAAAGCATCAGAACATGTGATCACATTCCAATTTTTTTGTATCTATCTTGTAAAGATAGTAATAAACTTTGATTTTTGTACACCCATAAATTATACGCAGCACAGGTTACCCTTAAATAATGAACTGACCGACTAATCAGACATGGATCTTTCCAAGTTCTGTTGCTTGAACGGATGTTTTCCTACGTAGGCTAGTAAAACATGCCCTTCAAAGCATCAGAACATGTGACCACATTCCAATTTTTTTGTATCTATCTTGTAAAGATAGTAATATATCATATGTTGAACACTATGTTGGAAAGATTTTAATTCAGATTTTCTAACTTTTAATCAGTTTGTTTTTTAAATTTTGATTAAGAACTTTGATTTTTGTACACCCATAAATTATACGCAGCACAGGTTACCCTTAAATAATGAACTGACCGACTAATCAGACATGGATCTTTCCTAGTTCTGTTGCTTGAATGGATGTTTTCCTACGTAGGCTAGTAAAACATGCCCTTCAAAGCATCAGAACATGTGATCACATTCCAATTTTTTTGTATCTATCTTGTAAAGATAGTAATAAACTTTGATTTTTGTACACCCATAAATTATACGCAGCACAGGTTACCCTTAAATAATGAACTGACCGACTAATCAGACATGGATCTTTCCAAGTTCTGTTGCTTGAACGGATGTTTTCCTACGTAGGCTAGTAAAACATGCCCTTCAAAGCATCAGAACATGTGACCACATTCCAATTTTTTTGTATCTATCTTGTAAAGATAGTAATATATCATATGTTGAACACTATGTCGGAAAGATTTTAATTCAGATTTTTTCAACTTTCACTCAGTTTGTTTTCTAAACTTTGATTAAGAACCTTGTTGTTTGTACACCCATAAAATATACGCAGCACAGGTTACCCTTAAATAATGAACTGACCGACTAATCAGACATGGATCTTCCCAAGTTCTGTTGCTTGAATGGATGTTTTCCTACGTAGGCTAGTAAAACATGCCTTTCAAAGCATCAGAACATGTGATCACATTCCAATTTTTTTGTATCTATCTTGTAAAGACAGTAATAAACTTTGATTTTTGTACACCCATAAATTATACGCAGCACAGGTTACCCTTAAATAATGAACTGACCGACTAATCAGACATGGATCTTTCCTAGTTCTGTTGCTTGAATGGATGTTTTCCTACGTAGGCTAGTAAAACATGCCTTTCAAAGCATCAGAACATGTGATCAAATTCCAATTTTTTTGTATCTATCTTGTAAAGATAGTAATATATCATATGTTGAACACTATGTTGGAAAGATTTTAATTCAGATTTTCTAACTTTTATTCAGTTTGTTTTTTAAACTTTGATTAAAAACTTTGATTTTTGTACACCCATAAATTATACGCAGCACAGGTTACCCTTAAATAATGAACTGACCGACTAATCAGACATGGATCTTTCCTAGTTCTGTTGCTTGAATGGATGTTTTCCAACGTAGGCTAGTGAAACATGCCCTTCAAAGCATCAGAACATGTGATCACATTCCAATTTTTTTGTATCTATCTTGTAAAGATAGTAATAAACTTTGATTTTTGTACACCCATAAATTATACGCAGCACAGGTTACCCTTAAATAATGAACTGACCGACTAATCAGACATGGATCTTTCCTAGTTCTGTTGCTTGAATGGATGTTTTCCTACGTAGGCTAGTAAAACATGCCCTTCAAAGCATCAGAACATGTGATCACATTCCAATTTTTTTGTATCTATCTTGTAAAGATAGTAATAAACTTTGATTTTTGTACACCCATAAATTATACGCAGCACAGGTTACCCTTAAATAATGAACTGACCGACTAATCAGACATGGATCTTTCCAAGTTCTGTTGCTTGAACGGATGTTTTCCTACGTAGGCTAGTAAAACATGCCCTTCAAAGCATCAGAACATGTGACCACATTCCAATTTTTTTGTATCTATCTTGTAAAGATAGTAATATATCATATGTTGAACACTATGTTGGAAAGATTTTAATTCAGATTTTCTAACTTTTAATCAGTTTGTTTTTTAAATTTTGATTAAGAACTTTGATTTTTGTACACCCATAAATTATACGCAGCACAGGTTACCCTTAAATAATGAACTGACCGACTAATCAGACATGGATCTTTCCTAGTTCTGTTGCTTGAATGGATGTTTTCCTACGTAGGCTAGTAAAACATGCCCTTCAAAGCATCAGAACATGTGATCACATTCCAATTTTTTTGTATCTATCTTGTAAAGATAGTAATAAACTTTGATTTTTGTACACCCATAAATTATACGCAGCACAGGTTACCCTTAAATAATGAACTGACCGACTAATCAGACATGGATCTTTCCAAGTTCTGTTGCTTGAACGGATGTTTTCCTACGTAGGCTAGTAAAACATGCCCTTCAAAGCATCAGAACATGTGACCACATTCCAATTTTTTTGTATCTATCTTGTAAAGATAGTAATATATCATATGTTGAACACTATGTCGGAAAGATTTTAATTCAGATTTTTTCAACTTTCACTCAGTTTGTTTTCTAAACTTTGATTAAGAACCTTGTTGTTTGTACACCCATAAAATATACGCAGCACAGGTTACCCTTAAATAATGAACTGACCGACTAATCAGACATGGATCTTCCCAAGTTCTGTTGCTTGAATGGATGTTTTCCTACGTAGGCTAGTAAAACATGCCTTTCAAAGCATCAGAACATGTGATCACATTCCAATTTTTTTGTATCTATCTTGTAAAGACAGTAATATATCTTATGTTGAACACTATGTTGGAAAGATTTTAATTCAGATTTTCTAACTTTTATTCAGTTTGTTTTTTAAACTTTGATTAAGAACTTTGATTTTTGTACACCCATAAATTATACGCAGCACAGGTTACCCTTAAATAATGAACTGACCGACTAATCAGACATGGATCTTTCCTAGTTCTGTTGCTTGAATGGATGTTTTCCTACGTAGGCTAGTAAAACATGCCCTTCAAAGCATCAGAACATGTGATCACATTCCAATTTTTTTGTATCTATCTTGTAAAGATAGTAATATATCATATGTTGAACACTATGTTGGAAAGATTTTAATTCAGATTTTCTAACTTTTATTCAGTTTGTTTTTTAAACTTTGATTAAGAACTTTGATTTTTGTACACCCATAAATTATACGCAGCACAGCTTACCCTTAAATAATGAACTGACCGACTAATCAGACATGGATCTTTCCTAGTTCTGTTGCTTGAATGGATGTTTTCCTACGTAGGCTAGTAAAACATGCCCTTCAAAGCATCAGAACATGTGATCACATTCCAATTTTTTTGTATCGATCTTGTAAAGATAGTAATATATCATATGTTGAACACTATGTTGGAAAGATTTTAATTCAGATTTTCTAACTTTTATTCAGTTTGTTTTTTAAACTTTGATTAAGAACTTCGATTTTTGTACACCCATAAATTATACGCAGCACAGGTTACCCTTAAATAATGAACTGACCGACTAATCAGACATGGATCTTTCCTAGTTCTGTTGCTTGAATGGATGTTTTCCTACGTAGGCTAGTAAAACATGCCCTTCAAAGCATCAGAACATGTGATCACATTCCAATTTTTTTGTATCTATCTTGTAAAGATAGTAATAAACTTTGATTTTTGTACACCCATAAATTATACGCAGCACAGGTTACCCTTAAATAATGAACTGACCGACTAATCAGACATGGATCTTTCCAAGTTCTGTTGCTTGAACGGATGTTTTCCTACGTAGGCTAGTAAAACATGCCCTTCAAAGCATCAGAACATGTGACCACATTCCAATTTTTTTGTATCTATCTTGTAAAGATAGTGATATATCATATGTTGAACACTATGTTGGAAAGATTTTAATTCAGATTTTTTCAACTTTCACTCAATTTGTTTTCTAAACTTTGATTAAGAACCTTGTTGTTTGTACACCCATAAAATATACGCAGCACAGGTTACCCTTAAATAATGAACTGACCGACTAATCAGACATGGATCTTCCCAAGTTCTGTTGCTTGAATGGATGTTTTCCTACGTAGGCTAGTAAAACATGCCCTTCAAAGCATCAGAACATGTGATCACATTCCAATTTTTTTGTATCTATCTTGTAAAGATAGTAATATATCATATGTTGAACACTATGTTGGAAAGATTTTAATTCAGATTTTCTAACTTTTATTCAGTTTGTTTTTTAAACTTTGATTAAGAACTTTGATTTTTGTACACCCATAAATTATACGCAGCACAGGTTACCCTTAAATAATGAACTGACCGACTAATCAGACATGGATCTTTCCTAGTTCTGTTGCTTGAATGGATGTTTTCCTACGTAGGCTAGTAAAACATGCCCTTCAAAGCATCAGAACATGTGATCACATTCCAATTTTTTTGTATCGATCTTGTAAAGATAGTAATATATCATATGTTGAACACTATGTTGGAAAGATTTTAATTCAGATTTTCTAACTTTTATTCAGTTTGTTTTTTAAACTTTGATTAAGAACTTTGATTTTTGTACACCCATAAATTATACGCAGCACAGGTTACCCTTAAATAATGAACTGACCGACTAATCAGACATGGATCTTTCCTAGTTCTGTTGCTTGAATGGATGTTTTCCTACGTAGGCTAGTAAAACATGCCCTTCAAAGCATCAGAACATGTGATCACATTCCAATTTTTTTGTATCGATCTTGTAAAGATAGTAATATATCATATGTTGAACACTATGTTGGAAAGATTTTAATTCAGATTTTTTCATCTTTCACTCAGTTTGTTTTCTAAACTTTGATTAAGAACCTTGTTGTTTGTACACCCATAAATTATACGCAGCACAGGTTACCCTTAAATAATGAACTGACCGACTAATCAGACATGAATCTTTCCTAGTTCTGTTGCTTGAATGGATGTTTTCCTACGTAGGCTAGTAAAACATGCCCTTCAAAGCATCAGAACATGTGATCACATTCCAATTTTTTTGTATCTATCTTGTAAAGATAGTAATATATCATATGTTGAACACTATGTTGGAAAGATTTTAATTCAGATTTTCTAACTTTTATTCAGTTTGTTTTTTAAACTTTGATTAAAAACTTTGATTTTTGTACACCCATAAATTATACGCAGCACAGGTTACCCTTAAATAATGAACTGACCGACTAATCAGACATGGATCTTTCCTAGTTCTGTTGCTTGAATGGATGTTTTCCAACGTAGGCTAGTAAAACATGCCCTTCAAAGCATCAGAACATGTGATCACATTCCAATTTTTTTGTATCTATCTTGTAAAGATAGTAATATATCATATGTTGAACACTATGTTGGAAAGATTTTAATTCAGATTTTCTAACTTTTATTCAGTTTGTTTTTTAAACTTTGATTAAAAACTTTGATTTTTGTACACCCATAAATTATACGCAGCACAGGTTACCCTTAAATAATGAACTGACCGACTAATCAGACATGGATCTTTCCTAGTTCTGTTGCTTGAATGGATGTTTTCCAACGTAGGCTAGTAAAACATGCCCTTCAAAGCATCAGAACATGTGATCACATTCCAATTTTTTTGTATCTATCTTGTAAAGATAGTAATAAACTTTGATTTTTGTACACCCATAAATTATACG
This sequence comes from Auanema rhodensis, assembly GCA_964057225.1. Lineage (NCBI taxonomy): Eukaryota > Metazoa > Nematoda > Chromadorea > Rhabditida > Rhabditidae > Auanema > Auanema rhodense. The sequence goes on from OZ059895.1 coordinate 3,850,872, forward strand.
CAGCACAGGTTACCCTTAAATAATGAACTGACCGACTAATCAGACATGGATCTTTCCTAGTTCTGTTGCTTGAATGGATGTTTTCCTACGTAGGCTAGTAAAACATGCCCTTCAAAGCATCAGAACATGTGATCACATTCCAATTTTTTTGTATCTATCTTGTAAAGATAGTAATAAACTTTGATTTTTGTACACCCATAAATTATACGCAGCACAGGTTACCCTTAAATAATGAACTGACCGACTAATCAGACATGGATCTTTCCAAGTTCTGTTGCTTGAACGGATGTTTTCCTACGTAGGCTAGTAAAACATGCCCTTCAAAGCATCAGAACATGTGACCACATTCCAATTTTTTTGTATCTATCTTGTAAAGATAGTAATATATCATATGTTGAACACTATGTTGGAAAGATTTTAATTCAGATTTTCTAACTTTTAATCAGTTTGTTTTTTAAATTTTGATTAAGAACTTTGATTTTTGTACACCCATAAATTATACGCAGCACAGGTTACCCTTAAATAATGAACTGACCGACTAATCAGACATGGATCTTTCCTAGTTCTGTTGCTTGAATGGATGTTTTCCTACGTAGGCTAGTAAAACATGCCCTTCAAAGCATCAGAACATGTGATCACATTCCAATTTTTTTGTATCTATCTTGTAAAGATAGTAATAAACTTTGATTTTTGTACACCCATAAATTATACGCAGCACAGGTTACCCTTAAATAATGAACTGACCGACTAATCAGACATGGATCTTTCCAAGTTCTGTTGCTTGAACGGATGTTTTCCTACGTAGGCTAGTAAAACATGCCCTTCAAAGCATCAGAACATGTGACCACATTCCAATTTTTTTGTATCTATCTTGTAAAGATAGTAATATATCATATGTTGAACACTATGTCGGAAAGATTTTAATTCAGATTTTTTCAACTTTCACTCAGTTTGTTTTCTAAACTTTGATTAAGAACCTTGTTGTTTGTACACCCATAAAATATACGCAGCACAGGTTACCCTTAAATAATGAACTGACCGACTAATCAGACATGGATCTTCCCAAGTTCTGTTGCTTGAATGGATGTTTTCCTACGTAGGCTAGTAAAACATGCCTTTCAAAGCATCAGAACATGTGATCACATTCCAATTTTTTTGTATCTATCTTGTAAAGACAGTAATAAACTTTGATTTTTGTACACCCATAAATTATACGCAGCACAGGTTACCCTTAAATAATGAACTGACCGACTAATCAGACATGGATCTTCCCAAGTTCTGTTGCTTGAATGGATGTTTTCCCACGTAGGCTAGTAAAACATGCCCTTCAAAGCATCAGAACATGTGATCACATTCCAATTTTTTTGTATCTATCTTGTAAAGATAGTAATAAACTTTGATTTTTGTACACCCATAAATTATACGCAGCACAGGTTACCCTTAAATAATGAACTGACCGACTAATCAGACATGGATCTTTCCAAGTTCTGTTGCTTGAACGGATGTTTTCCTACGTAGGCTAGTAAAACATGCCCTTCAAAGCATCAGAACATGTGACCACATTCCAATTTTTTTGTATCTATCTTGTAAAGATAGTAATATATCATATGTTGAACACTATGTCGGAAAGATTTTAATTCAGATTTTTTCAACTTTCACTCAGTTTGTTTTCTAAACTTTGATTAAGAACCTTGTTGTTTGTACACCCATAAAATATACGCAGCACAGGTTACCCTTAAATAATGAACTGACCGACTAATCAGACATGGATCTTCCCAAGTTCTGTTGCTTGAATGGATGTTTTCCTACGTAGGCTAGTAAAACATGCCTTTCAAAGCATCAGAACATGTGATCACATTCCAATTTTTTTGTATCTATCTTGTAAAGACAGTAATAAACTTTGATTTTTGTACACCCATAAATTATACGCAGCACAGGTTACCCTTAAATAATGAACTGACCGACTAATCAGACATGGATCTTTCCTAGTTCTGTTGCTTGAATGGATGTTTTCCTACGTAGGCTAGTAAAACATGCCTTTCAAAGCATCAGAACATGTGATCAAATTCCAATTTTTTTGTATCTATCTTGTAAAGATAGTAATATATCATATGTTGAACACTATGTTGGAAAGATTTTAATTCAGATTTTCTAACTTTTATTCAGTTTGTTTTTTAAACTTTGATTAAAAACTTTGATTTTTGTACACCCATAAATTATACGCAGCACAGGTTACCCTTAAATAATGAACTGACCGACTAATCAGACATGGATCTTTCCTAGTTCTGTTGCTTGAATGGATGTTTTCCAACGTAGGCTAGTAAAACATGCCCTTCAAAGCATCAGAACATGTGATCACATTCCAATTTTTTTGTATCTATCTTGTAAAGATAGTAATAAACTTTGATTTTTGTACACCCATAAATTATACGCAGCACAGGTTACCCTTAAATAATGAACTGACCGACTAATCAGACATGGATCTTTCCTAGTTCTGTTGCTTGAATGGATGTTTTCCTACGTAGGCTAGTAAAACATGCCCTTCAAAGCATCAGAACATGTGATCACATTCCAATTTTTTTGTATCTATCTTGTAAAGATAGTAATAAACTTTGATTTTTGTACACCCATAAATTATACGCGGCACAGGTTACCCTTAAATAATGAACTGACCGACTAATCAGACATGGATCTTTCCAAGTTCTGTTGCTTGAACGGATGTTTTCCTACGTAGGCTAGTAAAACATGCCCTTCAAAGCATCAGAACATGTGACCACATTCCAATTTTTTTGTATCTATCTTGTAAAGATAGTAATATATCATATGTTGAACACTATGTTGGAAAGATTTTAATTCAGATTTTCTAACTTTTAATCAGTTTGTTTTTTAAATTTTGATTAAGAACTTTGATTTTTGTACACCCATAAATTATACGCAGCACAGGTTACCCTTAAATAATGAACTGACCGACTAATCAGACATGGATCTTTCCTAGTTCTGTTGCTTGAATGGATGTTTTCCTACGTAGGCTAGTAAAACATGCCCTTCAAAGCATCAGAACATGTGATCACATTCCAATTTTTTTGTATCTATCTTGTAAAGATAGTAATAAACTTTGATTTTTGTACACCCATAAATTATACGCAGCACAGGTTACCCTTAAATAATGAACTGACCGACTAATCAGACATGGATCTTTCCAAGTTCTGTTGCTTGAACGGATGTTTTCCTACGTAGGCTAGTAAAACATGCCCTTCAAAGCATCAGAACATGTGACCACATTCCAATTTTTTTGTATCTATCTTGTAAAGATAGTAATATATCATATGTTGAACACTATGTCGGAAAGATTTTAATTCAGATTTTTTCAACTTTCACTCAGTTTGTTTTCTAAACTTTGATTAAGAACCTTGTTGTTTGTACACCCATAAAATATACGCAGCACAGGTTACCCTTAAATAATGAACTGACCGACTAATCAGACATGGATCTTCCCAAGTTCTGTTGCTTGAATGGATGTTTTCCTACGTAGGCTAGTAAAACATGCCTTTCAAAGCATCAGAACATGTGATCACATTCCAATTTTTTTGTATCTATCTTGTAAAGACAGTAATATATCTTATGTTGAACACTATGTTGGAAAGATTTTAATTCAGATTTTCTAACTTTTATTCAGTTTGTTTTTTAAACTTTGATTAAGAACTTTGATTTTTGTACACCCATAAATTATACGCAGCACAGGTTACCCTTAAATAATGAACTGACCGACTAATCAGACATGGATCTTTCCTAGTTCTGTTGCTTGAATGGATGTTTTCCTACGTAGGCTAGTAAAACATGCCCTTCAAAGCATCAGAACATGTGATCACATTCCAATTTTTTTGTATCTATCTTGTAAAGATAGTAATATATCATATGTTGAACACTATGTTGGAAAGATTTTAATTCAGATTTTCTAACTTTTATTCAGTTTGTTTTTTAAACTTTGATTAAGAACTTTGATTTTTGTACACCCATAAATTATACGCAGCACAGCTTACCCTTAAATAATGAACTGACCGACTAATCAGACATGGATCTTTCCTAGTTCTGTTGCTTGAATGGATGTTTTCCTACGTAGGCTAGTAAAACATGCCCTTCAAAGCATCAGAACATGTGACCACATTCTAATTTTTTTGTATCTATCTTGTAAAGATAGTAATATATCATATGTTAAACACTATGTTGGAAAGATTTTAATTCAGATTTTTTCAACTTTCACTCAGTTTGTTTTCTAAACTTTGATTAAGAACCTTGAGTTTTGTACACCCATAAATTATACGCAGCACAGGTTACCCTTAAATAATGAACTGACCGACTAATCAGACATGGATCTTTCCAAGTTCTGTTGCTTGAACGGATGTTTTCCTACGTAGGCTAGTAAAACATGCCCTTCAAAGCATCAGAACATGTGACCACATTCCAATTTTTTTGTATCTATCTTGTAAAGATAGTAATATATCATATGTTGAACACTAAGTTGGAAAGATTTTAATTCAGATTTTTTCAACTTTCACTCAGTTTGTTTTCTAAACTTTGATTAAGAACCTTGTTGTTTGTACACCCATAAAATATACGCAGCACAGGTTACCCTTAAATAATGAACTGACCGACTAATCAGACATGGATCTTCCCAAGTTCTGTTGCTTGAATGGATGTTTTCCTACGTAGGCTAGTAAAACATGCCCTTCAAAGCATCAGAACATGTGACCACATTCCAATTTTTTTGTATCTATCTTGTAAAGATAGTAATAAACTTTGATTTTTGTACACCCATAAATTATACGCAGCACAGGTTACCCTTAAATAATGAACTGACCGACTAATCACATGGATCTTTCCAAGTTCTGTTGCTTGAACGGATGTTTTCCTACGTAGGCTAGTAAAACATGCCCTTCAAAGCATCAGAACATGTGATCACATTCCAATTTTTTTGTATCTATCTTGTAAAGATAGTAATATATCATATGTTGAACACTATGTTGGAAAGATTTTAATTCAGATTTTCTAACTTTTATTCAGTTTGTTTTTTAAACTTTGATTAAGAACTTTCATTTTTGTACACCCATAAATTATACGCAGCACAGGTTACCCTTAATTAATGAACTGACCGACTAATCAGACATGGATCTTCCCAAGTTCTGTTGCTTGAATGGATGTTTTCCTACGTAGGCTAGTAAAACATGCCCTTCAAAGCATCAGAACATGTGATCACATTCCAATTTTTTTGTATCTATCTTGTAAAGATAGTAATATATCATATGTTGAACACTAAGTTGGAAAGATTTTAATTCAGATTTTTTCAACTTTCACTCAGTTTGTTTTCTAAACTTTGATTAAGAACCTTGTTGTTTGTACACCCATAAAATATACGCAGCACAGGTTACCCTTAAATAATGAACTGACCGACTAATCAGACATGGATCTTCCCAAGTTCTGTTGCTTGAATGGATGTTTTCCTACGTAGGCTAGTAAAACATGCCCTTCAAAGCATCAGAACATGTGACCACATTCCAATTTTTTTGTATCTATCTTGTAAAGATAGTAATAAACTTTGATTTTTGTACACCCATAAATTATACGCAGCACAGGTTACCCTTAAATAATGAACTGACCGACTAATCACATGGATCTTTCCAAGTTCTGTTGCTTGAACGGATGTTTTCCTACGTAGGCTAGTAAAACATGCCCTTCAAAGCATCAGAACATGTGATCACATTCCAATTTTTTTGTATCTATCTTGTAAAGATAGTAATATATCATATGTTGAACACTATGTTGGAAAGATTTTAATTCAGATTTTCTAACTTTTATTCAGTTTGTTTTTTAAACTTTGATTAAGAACTTTCATTTTTGTACACCCATAAATTATACGCAGCACAGGTTACCCTTAATTAATGAACTGACCGACTAATCAGACATGGATCTTTCCAAGTTCTGTTGCTTGAACGGATGTTTTCCTACGTAGGCTAGTAAAACATGCCCTTCAAAGCATCAGAACATGTGATCACATTCCAATTTTTTTGTATCTATCTTGTAAAGATAGTAATATATCATATGTTGAACACTATGTTGGAAAGATTTTAATTCAGATTTTCTAACTTTTATTCAGTTTGTTTTTTAAACTTTGATTAAGAACTTTCATTTTTGTACACCCATAAATTATACGCAGCACAGGTTACCCTTAATTAATGAACTGACCGACTAATCAGACATGGATCTTTCCAAGTTCTGTTGCTTGAACGGATGTTTTCCTACGTAGGCTAGTAAAACATGCCCTTCAAAGCATCAGAACATGTGATCACATTCCAATTTTTTTGTATCTATCTTGTAAAGATAGTAATATATCATATGTTGAACACTATGTTGGAAAGATTTTAATTCAGATTTTCTAACTTTTATTCAGTTTGTTTTTTAAACTTTGATTAAGAACTTTGATTTTTGTACACCCATAAATTATACGCAGCACAGCTTACCCTTAAATAATGAACTGACCGACTAATCAGACATGGATCTTTCCTAGTTCTGTTGCTTGAATGGATGTTTTCCTACGTAGGCTAGTAAAACATGCCCTTCAAAGCATCAGAACATGTGACCACATTCTAATTTTTTTGTATCTATCTTGTAAAGATAGTAATATATCATATGTTAAACACTATGTTGGAAAGATTTTAATTCAGATTTTTTCAACTTTCACTCAGTTTGTTTTCTAAACTTTGATTAAGAACCTTGAGTTTTGTACACCCATAAATTATACGCAGCACAGGTTACCCTTAAATAATGAACTGACCGACTAATCAGACATGGATCTTTCCAAGTTCTGTTGCTTGAACGGATGTTTTCCTACGTAGGCTAGTAAAACATGCCCTTCAAAGCATCAGAACATGTGACCACATTCCAATTTTTTTGTATCTATCTTGTAAAGATAGTAATATATCATATGTTGAACACTAAGTTGGAAAGATTTTAATTCAGATTTTTTCAACTTTCACTCAGTTTGTTTTCTAAACTTTGATTAAGAACCTTGTTGTTTGTACACCCATAAAATATACGCAGCACAGGTTACCCTTAAATAATGAACTGACCGACTAATCAGACATGGATCTTCCCAAGTTCTGTTGCTTGAATGGATGTTTTCCTACGTAGGCTAGTAAAACATGCCCTTCAAAGCATCAGAACATGTGACCACATTCCAATTTTTTTGTATCTATCTTGTAAAGATAGTAATAAACTTTGATTTTTGTACACCCATAAATTATACGCAGCACAGGTTACCCTTAAATAATGAACTGACCGACTAATCACATGGATCTTTCCAAGTTCTGTTGCTTGAACGGATGTTTTCCTACGTAGGCTAGTAAAACATGCCCTTCAAAGCATCAGAACATGTGATCACATTCCAATTTTTTTGTATCTATCTTGTAAAGATAGTAATATATCATATGTTGAACACTATGTTGGAAAGATTTTAATTCAGATTTTCTAACTTTTATTCAGTTTGTTTTTTAAACTTTGATTAAGAACTTTCATTTTTGTACACCCATAAATTATACGCAGCACAGGTTACCCTTAATTAATGAACTGACCGACTAATCAGACATGGATCTTCCCAAGTTCTGTTGCTTGAATGGATGTTTTCCTACGTAGGCTAGTAAAACATGCCCTTCAAAGCATCAGAACATGTGATCACATTCCAATTTTTTTGTATCTATCTTGTAAAGATAGTAATATATCATATGTTGAACACTAAGTTGGAAAGATTTTAATTCAGATTTTTTCAACTTTCACTCAGTTTGTTTTCTAAACTTTGATTAAGAACCTTGTTGTTTGTACACCCATAAAATATACGCAGCACAGGTTACCCTTAAATAATGAACTGACCGACTAATCAGACATGGATCTTCCCAAGTTCTGTTGCTTGAATGGATGTTTTCCTACGTAGGCTAGTAAAACATGCCCTTCAAAGCATCAGAACATGTGACCACATTCCAATTTTTTTGTATCTATCTTGTAAAGATAGTAATAAACTTTGATTTTTGTACACCCATAAATTATACGCAGCACAGGTTACCCTTAAATAATGAACTGACCGACTAATCACATGGATCTTTCCAAGTTCTGTTGCTTGAACGGATGTTTTCCTACGTAGGCTAGTAAAACATGCCCTTCAAAGCATCAGAACATGTGATCACATTCCAATTTTTTTGTATCTATCTTGTAAAGATAGTAATATATCATATGTTGAACACTATGTTGGAAAGATTTTAATTCAGATTTTCTAACTTTTATTCAGTTTGTTTTTTAAACTTTGATTAAGAACTTTCATTTTTGTACACCCATAAATTATACGCAGCACAGGTTACCCTTAATTAATGAACTGACCGACTAATCAGACATGGATCTTTCCAAGTTCTGTTGCTTGAACGGATGTTTTCCTACGTAGGCTAGTAAAACATGCCCTTCAAAGCATCAGAACATGTGACCACATTCCAATTTTTTTGTATCTATCTTGTAAAGATAGTAATATATCATATGTTGAACACTATGTTGGAAAGATTTTAATTCAGATTTTCTAACTTTTATTCAGTTTGTTTTTTAAACTTTGATTAAGAACTTTGATTTTTGTACACCCATAAATTATACGCAGCACAGGTTACCCTTAAATAATCAACTGACCGACTAATCAGACATGGATCTTTCCTAGTTCTGTTGCTTGAATGGATGTTTTCCTACGTAGGCTAGTAAAACATGCCCTTCAAAGCATCAGAACATGTGATCACATTCCAATTTTTTTGTATCTATCTTGTAAAGATAGTAAAAAACTTTGATTTTTGTACACCCATAAATTATACGCAGCACAGGTTACCCTTAAATAATGAACTGACCGACTAATCAGACATGGATCTTTCCTAGTTCTGTTGCTTGAATGGATGTTTTCCTACGTAGGCTAGTAAAACATGCCCTTCAAAGCATCAGAACATGTGATCACATTAAAATTTTTTGGTATCTATCTTGTAAAGATAGTAATATATCATATGTTGAACACTATGTTGGAAAGATTTTAATTCAGATTTTCTAACTTTTATTCAGTTTGTTTTTTAAACTTTGATTAAGAACTTTGATTTTTGTACATCCATAAATTATACGCAGCACAGCTTACCCTTAAATAATGAACTGACCGACTAATCAGACATGGATCTTTCCTAGTTCTGTTGCTTGAATGGATGTTTTCCTACGTAGGCTAGTAAAACATGCCCTTCAAAGCATCAGAACATGTGACCACATTCTAATTTTTTTGTATCTATCTTGTAAAGATAGTAATATATCATATGTTGAACACTATGTTGGAAAGATTTTAATTCAGATTTTTTCAACTTTCACTCAGTTTGTTTTCTAAACTTTGATTAAGAACCTTGAGTTTTGTACACCCATAAATTATACGCAGCACAGGTTACCCTTAAATAATGAACTGACCGACTAATCAGACATGGATCTTTCCAAGTTCTGTTGCTTGAACGGATGTTTTCCTACGTAGGCTAGTAAAACATGCCCTTCAAAGCATCAGAACATGTGACCACATTCCAATTTTTTTGTATCTATCTTGTAAAGATAGTAATATATCATATGTTGAACACTAAGTTGGAAAGATTTTAATTCAGATTTTTTCAACTTTCACTCAGTTTGTTTTCTAAACTTTGATTAAGAACCTTGTTGTTTGTACACCCATAAAATATACGCAGCACAGGTTACCCTTGAATAATGAACTGACCGACTAATCAGACATGGATCTTCCCAAGTTCTGTTGCTTGAATGGATGTTTTCCTACGTAGGCTAGTAAAACATGCCCTTCAAAGCATCAGAACATGTGATCACATTCCAATTTTTTTGTATCTATCTTGTAAAGATAGTAATAAACTTTGATTTTTGTACACCCATAAATTATACGCAGCACAGGTTACCCTTAAATAATGAACTGACCGACTAATCACATGGATCTTTCCAAGTTCTGTTGCTTGAACGGATGTTTTCCTACGTAGGCTAGTAAAACATGCCCTTCAAAGCATCAGAACATGTGATCACATTCCAATTTTTTTGTATCTATCTTGTAAAGATAGTAATATATCATATGTTGAACACTATGTTGGAAAGATTTTAATTCAGATTTTCTAACTTTTATTCAGTTTGTTTTTTAAACTTTGATTAAGAACTTTCATTTTTGTACACCCATAAATTATACGCAGCACAGGTTACCCTTAATTAATGAACTGACCGACTAATCAGACATGGATCTTTCCAAGTTCTGTTGCTTGAACGGATGTTTTCCTACGTAGGCTAGTAAAACATGCCCTTCAAAGCATCAGAACATGTGACCACATTCCAATTTTTTTGTATCTATCTTGTAAAGATAGTAATATATCATATGTTGAACACTATGTTGGAAAGATTTTAATTCAGATTTTCTAACTTTTATTCAGTTTGTTTTTTAAACTTTGATTAAGAACTTTGATTTTTGTACACCCATAAATTATACGCAGCACAGGTTACCCTTAAATAATCAACTGACCGACTAATCAGACATGGATCTTTCCTAGTTCTGTTGCTTGAATGGATGTTTTCCTACGTAGGCTAGTAAAACATGCCCTTCAAAGCATCAGAACATGTGATCACATTCCAATTTTTTTGTATCTATCTTGTAAAGATAGTAATAAACTTTGATTTTTGTACACCCATAAATTATACGCAGCACAGGTTACCCTTAAATAATGAACTGACCGACTAATCAGACATGGATCTTTCCTAGTTCTGTTGCTTGAATGGATGTTTTCCTACGTAGGCTAGTAAAACATGCCCTTCAAAGCATCAGAACATGTGACCACATTCTAATTTTTTTGTATCTATCTTGTAAAGATAGTAATATATCATATGTTGAACACTATGTTGGAAAGATTTTAATTCAGATTTTTTCAACTTTCACTCAGTTTGTTTTCTAAACTTTGATTAAGAACCTTGAGTTTTGTACACCCATAAATTATACGCAGCACAGGTTACCCTTAAATAATGAACTGACCGACTAATCAGACATGGATCTTTCCAAGTTCTGTTGCTTGAACGGATGTTTTCCTACGTAGGCTAGTAAAACATGCCCTTCAAAGCATCAGAACATGTGACCACATTCCAATTTTTTTGTATCTATCTTGTAAAGATAGTAATATATCATATGTTGAACACTAAGTTGGAAAGATTTTAATTCAGATTTTTTCAACTTTCACTCAGTTTGTTTTCTAAACTTTGATTAAGAACCTTGTTGTTTGTACACCCATAAAATATACGCAGCACAGGTTACCCTTGAATAATGAACTGACCGACTAATCAGACATGGATCTTCCCAAGTTCTGTTGCTTGAATGGATGTTTTCCTACGTAGGCTAGTAAAACATGCCCTTCAAAGCATCAGAACATGTGATCACATTCCAATTTTTTTGTATCTATCTTGTAAAGATAGTAATAAACTTTGATTTTTGTACACCCATAAATTATACGCAGCACAGGTTACCCTTAAATAATGAACTGACCGACTAATCACATGGATCTTTCCAAGTTCTGTTGCTTGAACGGATGTTTTCCTACGTAGGCTAGTAAAACATGCCCTTCAAAGCATCAGAACATGTGATCACATTCCAATTTTTTTGTATCTATCTTGTAAAGATAGTAATATATCATATGTTGAACACTATGTTGGAAAGATTTTAATTCAGATTTTCTAACTTTTATTCAGTTTGTTTTTTAAACTTTGATTAAGAACTTTCATTTTTGTACACCCATAAATTATACGCAGCACAGGTTACCCTTAATTAATGAACTGACCGACTAATCAGACATGGATCTTTCCAAGTTCTGTTGCTTGAACGGATGTTTTCCTACGTAGGCTAGTAAAACATGCCCTTCAAAGCATCAGAACATGTGACCACATTCCAATTTTTTTGTATCTATCTTGTAAAGATAGTAATATATCATATGTTGAACACTATGTTGGAAAGATTTTAATTCAGATTTTCTAACTTTTATTCAGTTTGTTTTTTAAACTTTGATTAAGAACTTTGATTTTTGTACACCCATAAATTATACGCAGCACAGGTTACCCTTAAATAATCAACTGACCGACTAATCAGACATGGATCTTTCCTAGTTCTGTTGCTTGAATGGATGTTTTCCTACGTAGGCTAGTAAAACATGCCCTTCAAAGCATCAGAACATGTGATCACATTCCAATTTTTTTGTATCTATCTTGTAAAGATAGTAATAAACTTTGATTTTTGTACACCCATAAATTATACGCAGCACAGGTTACCCTTAAATAATGAACTGACCGACTAATCAGACATGGATCTTTCCTAGTTCTGTTGCTTGAATGGATGTTTTCCTACGTAGGCTAGTAAAACATGCCCTTCAAAGCATCAGAACATGTGACCACATTCCAATTTTTTTGTATCTATCTTGTAAAGATAGTAATATATCATATGTTGAACACTATGTTGGAAAGATTTTAATTCAGATTTTCTAACTTTTATTCAGTTTGTTTTTTAAACTTTGATTAAGAACTTTGATTTTTGTACACCCATAAATTATACGCAGCACAGCTTACCCTTAAATAGTGAACTGACCGACTAATCAGACATGGATCTTTCCTAGTTCTGTTGCTTGAATGGATGTTTTCCTACGTAGGCTAGTAAAACATGCCCTTCAAAGCATCAGAACATGTGACCACATTCTAATTTTTTTGTATCTATCTTGTAAAGATAGTAATATATCATATGTTGAACAGTATGTTGGAAAGATTTTAATTCAGATTTTTTCAACTTTCACTCAGTTTGTTTTCTAAACTTTGATTGAGAACCTTGAGTTTTGTACACCCATAAATTATACGCAGCACAGGTTACCCTTAAATAATGAACTGACCGACTAATCAGACATGGATCTTCCCAAGTTCTGTTGCTTGAATGGATGTTTTCCTACGTAGGCTAGTAAAACATGCCCTTCAAAGCATCAGAACATGTGATCACATTCCAATTTTTTTGTATCTATCTTGTAAAGATAGTAATAAACTTTGATTTTTGTACACCCATAAATTATACGCAGCACAGGTTACCCTTGAATAATGAACTGACCGACTAATCAGACATGGATCTTTCCAAGTTCTGTTGCTTGAACGGATGTTTTCCTACGTAGGCTAGTAAAACATGCCCTTCAAAGCATCAGAACATGTGACCACATTCCAATTTTTTTGTATCTATCTTGTAAAGATAGTAATATATCATATGTTGAACACTAAGTTGGAAAGATTTTAATTCAGATTTTTTCAACTTTCACTCAGTTTGTTTTCTAAACTTTGATTAAGAACCTTGTTGTTTGTACACCCATAAAATATACGCAGCACAGGTTACCCTTAAATAATGAACTGACCGACTAATCAGACATGGATCTTTCCAAGTTCTGTTGCTTGAATGGATGTTTTCCTACGTAGGCTAGTAAAACATGCCCTTCAAAGCATCAGAACATGTGATCACATTCCAATTTTTTTGTATCTATCTTGTAAAGATAGTAATAAACTTTGATTTTTGTACACCCATAAATTATACGCAGCACAGGTTACCCTTAAATAATGAACTGACCGACTAATCAGACATGGATCTTTCCAAGTTCTGTTGCTTGAACGGATGTTTTCCTACGTAGGCTAGTAAAACATGCCCTTCAAAGCATCAGAACATGTGATCACATTCCAATTTTTTTGTATCTATCTTGTAAAGATAGTAATATATCATATGTTGAACACTATGTTGGAAAGATTTTAATTCAGATTTTCTAACTTTTATTCAGTTTGTTTTTTAAACTTTGATTAAGAACTTTCATTTTTGTACACCCATAAATTATACGCAGCACAGGTTACCCTTAATTAATGAACTGACCGACTAATCAGACATGGATCTTTCCAAGTTCTGTTGCTTGAACGGATGTTTTCCTACGTAGGCTAGTAAAACATGCCCTTCAAAGCATCAGAACATGTGACCACATTCCAATTTTTTTGTATCTATCTTGTAAAGATAGTAATATATCATATGTTGAACACTATGTTGGAAAGATTTTAATTCAGATTTTCTAACTTTTATTCAGTTTGTTTTTTAAACTTTGATTAAGAACTTTGATTTTTGTACACCCATAAATTATACGCAGCACAGGTTACCCTTAAATAATCAACTGACCGACTAATCAGACATGGATCTTTCCTAGTTCTGTTGCTTGAATGGATGTTTTCCTACGTAGGCTAGTAAAACATGCCCTTCAAAGCATCAGAACATGTGATCACATTCCAATTTTTTTGTATCTATCTTGTAAAGATAGTAATAAACTTTGATTTTTGTACACCCATAAATTATACGCAGCACAGGTTACCCTTAAATAATGAACTGACCGACTAATCAGACATGGATCTTTCCTAGTTCTGTTGCTTGAATGGATGTTTTCCTACGTAGGCTAGTAAAACATGCCCTTCAAAGCATCAGAACATGTGACCACATTCCAATTTTTTTGTATCTATCTTGTAAAGATAGTAATATATCATATGTTGAACACTATGTTGGAAAGATTTTAATTCAGATTTTCTAACTTTTATTCAGTTTGTTTTTTAAACTTTGATTAAGAACTTTGATTTTTGTACACCCATAAATTATACGCAGCACAGCTTACCCTTAAATAGTGAACTGACCGACTAATCAGACATGGATCTTTCCTAGTTCTGTTGCTTGAATGGATGTTTTCCTACGTAGGCTAGTAAAACATGCCCTTCAAAGCATCAGAACATGTGACCACATTCTAATTTTTTTGTATCTATCTTGTAAAGATAGTAATATATCATATGTTGAACAGTATGTTGGAAAGATTTTAATTCAGATTTTTTCAACTTTCACTCAGTTTGTTTTCTAAACTTTGATTGAGAACCTTGAGTTTTGTACACCCATAAATTATACGCAGCACAGGTTACCCTTAAATAATGAACTGACCGACTAATCAGACATGGATCTTCCCAAGTTCTGTTGCTTGAATGGATGTTTTCCTACGTAGGCTAGTAAAACATGCCCTTCAAAGCATCAGAACATGTGATCACATTCCAATTTTTTTGTATCTATCTTGTAAAGATAGTAATAAACTTTGATTTTTGTACACCCATAAATTATACGCAGCACAGGTTACCCTTGAATAATGAACTGACCGACTAATCAGACATGGATCTTTCCAAGTTCTGTTGCTTGAACGGATGTTTTCCTACGTAGGCTAGTAAAACATGCCCTTCAAAGCATCAGAACATGTGACCACATTCCAATTTTTTTGTATCTATCTTGTAAAGATAGTAATATATCATATGTTGAACACTAAGTTGGAAAGATTTTAATTCAGATTTTTTCAACTTTCACTCAGTTTGTTTTCTAAACTTTGATTAAGAACCTTGTTGTTTGTACACCCATAAAATATACGCAGCACAGGTTACCCTTAAATAATGAACTGACCGACTAATCAGACATGGATCTTTCCAAGTTCTGTTGCTTGAATGGATGTTTTCCTACGTAGGCTAGTAAAACATGCCCTTCAAAGCATCAGAACATGTGATCACATTCCAATTTTTTTGTATCTATCTTGTAAAGATAGTAATAAACTTTGATTTTTGTACACCCATAAATTATACGCAGCACAGGTTACCCTTAAATAATGAACTGACCGACTAATCAGACATGGATCTTTCCAAGTTCTGTTGCTTGAACGGATGTTTTCCTACGTAGGCTAGTAAAACATGCCCTTCAAAGCATCAGAACATGTGATCACATTCCAATTTTTTTGTATCTATCTTGTAAAGATAGTAATATATCATATGTTGAACACTATGTTGGAAAGATTTTAATTCAGATTTTCTAACTTTTATTCAGTTTGTTTTTTAAACTTTGATTAAGAACTTTCATTTTTGTACACCCATAAATTATACGCAGCACAGGTTACCCTTAATTAATGAACTGACCGACTAATCAGACATGGATCTTTCCAAGTTCTGTTGCTTGAACGGATGTTTTCCTACGTAGGCTAGTAAAACATGCCCTTCAAAGCATCAGAACATGTGACCACATTCCAATTTTTTTGTATCTATCTTGTAAAGATAGTAATATATCATATGTTGAACACTATGTTGGAAAGATTTTAATTCAGATTTTCTAACTTTTATTCAGTTTGTTTTTTAAACTTTGATTAAGAACTTTGATTTTTGTACACCCATAAATTATACGCAGCACAGGTTACCCTTAAATAATCAACTGACCGACTAATCAGACATGGATCTTTCCTAGTTCTGTTGCTTGAATGGATGTTTTCCTACGTAGGCTAGTAAAACATGCCCTTCAAAGCATCAGAACATGTGATCACATTCCAATTTTTTTGTATCTATCTTGTAAAGATAGTAATAAACTTTGATTTTTGTACACCCATAAATTATACGCAGCACAGGTTACCCTTAAATAATGAACTGACCGACTAATCAGACATGGATCTTTCCTAGTTCTGTTGCTTGAATGGATGTTTTCCTACGTAGGCTAGTAAAACATGCCCTTCAAAGCATCAGAACATGTGACCACATTCCAATTTTTTTGTATCTATCTTGTAAAGATAGTAATATATCATATGTTGAACACTATGTTGGAAAGATTTTAATTCAGATTTTCTAACTTTTATTCAGTTTGTTTTTTAAACTTTGATTAAGAACTTTGATTTTTGTACACCCATAAATTATACGCAGCACAGCTTACCCTTAAATAGTGAACTGACCGACTAATCAGACATGGATCTTTCCTAGTTCTGTTGCTTGAATGGATGTTTTCCTACGTAGGCTAGTAAAACATGCCCTTCAAAGCATCAGAACATGTGACCACATTCTAATTTTTTTGTATCTATCTTGTAAAGATAGTAATATATCATATGTTGAACAGTATGTTGGAAAGATTTTAATTCAGATTTTTTCAACTTTCACTCAGTTTGTTTTCTAAACTTTGATTGAGAACCTTGAGTTTTGTACACCCATAAATTATACGCAGCACAGGTTACCCTTAAATAATGAACTGACCGACTAATCAGACATGGATCTTCCCAAGTTCTGTTGCTTGAATGGATGTTTTCCTACGTAGGCTAGTAAAACATGCCCTTCAAAGCATCAGAACATGTGATCACATTCCAATTTTTTTGTATCTATCTTGTAAAGATAGTAATAAACTTTGATTTTTGTACACCCATAAATTATACGCAGCACAGGTTACCCTTGAATAATGAACTGACCGACTAATCAGACATGGATCTTTCCAAGTTCTGTTGCTTGAACGGATGTTTTCCTACGTAGGCTAGTAAAACATGCCCTTCAAAGCATCAGAACATGTGACCACATTCCAATTTTTTTGTATCTATCTTGTAAAGATAGTAATATATCATATGTTGAACACTAAGTTGGAAAGATTTTAATTCAGATTTTTTCAACTTTCACTCAGTTTGTTTTCTAAACTTTGATTAAGAACCTTGTTGTTTGTACACCCATAAAATATACGCAGCACAGGTTACCCTTAAATAATGAACTGACCGACTAATCAGACATGGATCTTTCCAAGTTCTGTTGCTTGAATGGATGTTTTCCTACGTAGGCTAGTAAAACATGCCCTTCAAAGCATCAGAACATGTGATCACATTCCAATTTTTTTGTATCTATCTTGTAAAGATAGTAATAAACTTTGATTTTTGTACACCCATAAATTATACGCAGCACAGGTTACCCTTAAATAATGAACTGACCGACTAATCAGACATGGATCTTTCCAAGTTCTGTTGCTTGAACGGATGTTTTCCTACGTAGGCTAGTAAAACATGCCCTTCAAAGCATCAGAACATGTGACCACATTCCAATTTTTTTGTATCTATCTTGTAAAGATAGTAATATATCATATGTTGAACACTATGTTGGAAAGATTTTAATTCAGATTTTTTCAACTTTCACTCAGTTTGTTTTCTAAACTTTGATTGAGAACCTTGAGTTTTGTACACCCATAAATTATACGCAGCACAGGTTACCTTTAAATAATGAACTGACCGACTAATCAGACATGGATCTTTCCTAGTTCTGTTGCTTGAATGGATGTTTTCCTACGTAGGCTAGTAAAACATGCCCTTCAAAGCATCAGAACATGTGATCACATTCCAATTTTTTTGTATCTATCTTGTAAAGATAGTAATAAACTTTGATTTTTGTACACCCATAAATTATACGCAGCACAGGTTACCCTTAAATAATGAACTGACCGACTAATCAGACATGGATCTTTCCAAGTTCTGTTGCTTGAACGGATGTTTTCCTACGTAGGCTAGTAAAACATGCCCTTCAAAGCATCAGAACATGTGACCACATTCCAATTTTTTTGTATCTATCTTGTAAAGATAGTAATATATCATATGTTGAACACTATGTTGGAAAGATTTTAATTCAGATTTTTTCAACTTTCACTCAGTTTGTTTTCTAAACTTTGATTGAGAACCTTGAGTTTTGTACACCCATAAATTATACGCAGCACAGGTTACCCTTAAATAATGAACTGACCGACTAATCAGACATGGATCTTCCCAAGTTCTGTTGCTTGAATGGATGTTTTCCTACGTAGGCTAGTAAAACATGCCTTTCAAAGCATCAGAACATGTGATCACATTCCAATTTTTTTGTATCTATCTTGTAAAAATAGTAATAAACTTTGATTTTTGTACACCCATAAATTATACGCAGCACAGGTTACCCTTAAATAATGAACTGACCGACTAATCAGACATGGATCTTTCCAAGTTCTGTTGCTTGAACGGATGTTTTCCTACGTAGGCTAGTAAAACATGCCCTTCAAAGCATCAGAACATGTGACCACATTCCAATTTTTTTGTATCTATCTTGTAAAGATAGTAATATATCATATGTTGAACACTAAGTTGGAAAGATTTTAATTCAGATTTTTTCAACTTTCACTCAGTTTGTTTTCTAAACTTTGATTAAGAACCTTGTTGTTTGTACACCCATAAAATATACGCAGCACAGGTTACCCTTAAATAATGAACTGACCGACTAATCAGACATGGATCTTTCCTAGTTCTGTTGCTTGAATGGATGTTTTCCTACGTAGGCTAGTAAAACATGCCCTTCAAAGCATCAGAACATGTGATCACATTCCAATTTTTTTGTATCTATCTTGTAAAGATAGTAATAAACTTTGATTTTTGTACACCCATAAATTATACGCAGCACAGGTTACCCTTAAATAATGAACTGACCGACTAATCAGACATGGATCTTTCCAAGTTCTGTTGCTTGAACGGATGTTTTCCTACGTAGGCTAGTAAAACATGCCCTTCAAAGCATCAGAACATGTGACCACATTCCAATTTTTTTGTATCTATCTTGTAAAGATAGTAATATATCATATGTTGAACACTAAGTTGGAAAGATTTTAATTCAGATTTTTTCAACTTTCACTCAGTTTGTTTTCTAAACTTTGATTAAGAACCTTGTTGTTTGTACACCCATAAAATATACGCAGCACAGGTTACCCTTAAATAATGAACTGACCGACTAATCAGACATGGATCTTTCCTAGTTCTGTTGCTTGAATGGATGTTTTCCTACGTAGGCTAGTAAAACATGCCCTTCAAAGCATCAGAACATGTGATCACATTCCAATTTTTTTGTATCTATCTTGTAAAGATAGTAATAAACTTTGATTTTTGTACACCCATAAATTATACGCAGCACAGGTTACCCTTAAATAATGAACTGACCGACTAATCAGACATGGATCTTTCCAAGTTCTGTTGCTTGAACGGATGTTTTCCTACGTAGGCTAGTAAAACATGCCCTTCAAAGCATCAGAACATGTGACCACATTCCAATTTTTTTGTATCTATCTTGTAAAGATAGTAATATATCATATGTTGAACACTATGTTGGAAAGATTTTAATTCAGATTTTTTCAACTTTCACTCAGTTTGTTTTCTAAACTTTGATTGAGAACCTTGAGTTTTGTACACCCATAAATTATACGCAGCACAGGTTACCCTTAAATAATGAACTGACCGACTAATCAGACATGGATCTTCCCAAGTTCTGTTGCTTGAATGGATGTTTTCCTACGTAGGCTAGTAAAACATGCCCTTCAAAGCATCAGAACATGTGATCACATTCCAATTTTTTTGTATCTATCTTGTAAAGATAGTTATAAACTTTGATTTTTGTACACCCATAAATTATACGCAGCACAGGTTACCCTTAAATAATGAACTGACCGACTAATCAGACATGGATCTTTCCTAGTTCTGTTGCTTGAATGGATGTTTTCCAACGTAGGCTAGTAAAACATGCCCTTCAAAGCATCAGAACATGTGATCACATTCCAATTTTTTTGTATCTATCTTGTAAAGATAGTAATAAACTTTGATTTTTGTACACCCATAAATTATACGCAGCACAGGTTACCCTTAAATAATGAACTGACCGACTAATCAGACATGGATCTTTCCTAGTTCTGTTGCTTGAATGGATGTTTTCCTACGTAGGCTAGTAAAACATGCCCTTCAAAGCATCAGAACATGTGACCACATTCCAATTTTTTTGTATCTATCTTGTAAAGATAGTAATATATCTTATGTTGAACACTAAGTTGGAAAGATTTTAATTCAGATTTTTTCAACTTTCACTCAGTTTGTTTTCTAAACTTTGATTAAGAACCTTGTTGTTTGTACACCCATAAAATATACGCAGCACAGGTTACCCTTAAATAATGAACTGACCGACTAATCAGACATGGATCTTTCCTAGTTCTGTTGCTTGAATGGATGTTTTCCTACGTAGGCTAGTAAAACATGCCCTTCAAAGCATCAGAACATGTGATCACATTCCAATTTTTTTGTATCTATCTTGTAAAGATAGTAATAAACTTTGATTTTTGTACACCCATAAATTATACGCAGCACAGGTTACCCTTAGATAATGAACTGACCGACTAATCAGACATGGATCTTTCCAAGTTCTGTTGCTTGAACGGATGTTTTCCTACGTAGGCTAGTAAAACATGCCCTTCAAAGCATCAGAACATGTGACCACATTCCAATTTTTTTGTATCTATCTTGTAAAGATAGTAATATATCATATGTTGAACACTAAGTTGGAAAGATTTTAATTCAGATTTTTTCAACTTTCACTCAGTTTGTTTTCTAAACTTTGATTGAGAACCTTGAGTTTTGTACACCCATAAATTATACGCAGCACAGGTTACCCTTAAATAATGAACTGACCGACTAATCAGACATGGATCTTCCCAAGTTCTGTTGCTTGAATGGATGTTTTCCTACGTAGGCTAGTAAAACATGCCCTTCAAAGCATCAGAACATGTGATCACATTCCAATTTTTTTGTATCTATCTTGTAAAGATAGTTATAAACTTTGATTTTTGTACACCCATAAATTATACGCAGCACAGGTTACCCTTAAATAATGAACTGACCGACTAATCAGACATGGATCTTTCCTAGTTCTGTTGCTTGAATGGATGTTTTCCAACGTAGGCTAGTAAAACATGCCCTTCAAAGCATCAGAACATGTGATCACATTCCAATTTTTTTGTATCTATCTTGTAAAGATAGTAATAAACTTTGATTTTTGTACACCCATAAATTATACGCAGCACAGGTTACCCTTAAATAATGAACTGACCGACTAATCAGACATGGATCTTTCCTAGTTCTGTTGCTTGAATGGATGTTTTCCTACGTAGGCTAGTAAAACATGCCCTTCAAAGCATCAGAACATGTGACCACATTCCAATTTTTTTGTATCTATCTTGTAAAGATAGTAATATATCTTATGTTGAACACTAAGTTGGAAAGATTTTAATTCAGATTTTTTCAACTTTCACTCAGTTTGTTTTCTAAACTTTGATTAAGAACCTTGTTGTTTGTACACCCATAAAATATACGCAGCACAGGTTACCCTTAAATAATGAACTGACCGACTAATCAGACATGGATCTTTCCTAGTTCTGTTGCTTGAATGGATGTTTTCCTACGTAGGCTAGTAAAACATGCCCTTCAAAGCATCAGAACATGTGATCACATTCCAATTTTTTTGTATCTATCTTGTAAAGATAGTAATAAACTTTGATTTTTGTACACCCATAAATTATACGCAGCACAGGTTACCCTTAAATAATGAACTGACCGACTAATCAGACATGGATCTTTCCAAGTTCTGTTGCTTGAACGGATGTTTTCCTACGTAGGCTAGTAAAACATGCCCTTCAAAGCATCAGAACATGTGACCACATTCCAATTTTTTTGTATCTATCTTGTAAAGATAGTAATATATCATATGTTGAACACTAAGTTGGAAAGATTTTAATTCAGATTTTTTCAACTTTCACTCAGTTTGTTTTCTAAACTTTGATTAAGAACCTTGTTGTTTGTACACCCATAAAATATACGCAGCACAGGTTACCCTTAAATAATGAACTGACCGACTAATCAGACATGGATCTTTCCTAGTTCTGTTGCTTGAATGGATGTTTTCCTACGTAGGCTAGTAAAACATGCCCTTCAAAGCATCAGAACATGTGATCACATTCCAATTTTTTTGTATCTATCTTGTAAAGATAGTAATAAACTTTGATTTTTGTACACCCATAAATTATACGCAGCACAGGTTACCCTTAAATAATGAACTGACCGACTAATCAGACATGGATCTTTCCAAGTTCTGTTGCTTGAACGGATGTTTTCCTACGTAGGCTAGTAAAACATGCCCTTCAAAGCATCAGAACATGTGACCACATTCCAATTTTTTTGTATCTATCTTGTAAAGATAGTAATATATCATATGTTGAACACTAAGTTGGAAAGATTTTAATTCAGATTTTTTCAACTTTCACTCAGTTTGTTTTCTAAACTTTGATTAAGAACCTTGTTGTTTGTACACCCATAAAATATACGCAGCACAGGTTACCCTTAAATAATGAACTGACCGACTAATCAGACATGGATCTTCCCAAGTTCTGTTGCTTGAATGGATGTTTTCCTACGTAGGCTAGTAAAACATGCCCTTCAAAGCATCAGAACATGTGATCACATTCCAATTTTTTTGTATCTATCTTGTAAAGATAGTAATAAACTTTGATTTTTGTACACCCATAAATTATACGCAGCACAGGTTACCCTTAAATAATGAACTGACCGACTAATCAGACATGGATCTTTCCAAGTTCTGTTGCTTGAACGGATGTTTTCCTACGTAGGCTAGTAAAACATGCCCTTCAAAGCATCAGAACATGTGACCACATTCCAATTTTTTTGTATCTATCTTGTAAAGATAGTAATATATCATATGTTGAACACTATGTTGGAAAGATTTTAATTCAGATTTTTTCAACTTTCACTCAGTTTGTTTTCTAAACTTTGATTGAGAACCTTGAGTTTTGTACACCCATAAATTATACGCAGCACAGGTTACCCTTAAATAATGAACTGACCGACTAATCAGACATGGATCTTCCCAAGTTCTGTTGCTTGAATGGATGTTTTCCTACGTAGGCTAGTAAAACATGCCCTTCAAAGCATCAGAACATGTGATCACATTCCAATTTTTTTGTATCTATCTTGTAAAGATAGTAATAAACTTTGATTTTTGTACACCCATAAATTATACGCAGCACAGGTTACCCTTAAATAATGAACTGACCGACTAATCAGACATGGATCTTTCCTAGTTCTGTTGCTTGAATGGATGTTTTCCAACGTAGGCTAGTAAAACATGCCCTTCAAAGCATCAGAACATGTGATCACATTCCAATATTTTTGTATCTATCTTGTAAAGATAGTAATATATCATATGTTGAACACTATGTTGGAAAGATTTTAATTCAGATTTTTTCAACTTTCACTCAGTTTGTTTTCTAAACTTTGATTAAGAACCTTGTTGTTTGTACACCCATAAAATATACGCAGCACAGGTTACCCTTAAATAATGAACTGACCGACTAATCAGACATGGATCTTTCCTAGTTCTGTTGCTTGAATGGATGTTTTCCTACGTAGGCTAGTAAAACATGCCCTTCAAAGCATCAGAACATGTGATCACATTCCAATTTTTTTGTATCTATCTTGTAAAGATAGTAATAAACTTTGATTTTTGTACACCCATAAATTATACGCAGCACAGGTTACCCTTAAATAATGAACTGACCGACTAATCAGACATGGATCTTTCCAAGTTCTGTTGCTTGAACGGATGTTTTCCTACGTAGGCTAGTAAAACATGCCCTTCAAAGCATCAGAACATGTGACCACATTCCAATTTTTTTGTATCTATCTTGTAAAGATAGTAATATATCATATGTTGAACACTAAGTTGGAAAGATTTTAATTCAGATTTTTTCAACTTTCACTCAGTTTGTTTTCTAAACTTTGATTAAGAACCTTGTTGTTTGTACACCCATAAAATATACGCAGCACAGGTTACCCTTAAATAATGAACTGACCGACTAATCAGACATGGATCTTTCCTAGTTCTGTTGCTTGAATGGATGTTTTCCTACGTAGGCTAGTAAAACATGCCCTTCAAAGCATCAGAACATGTGATCACATTCCAATTTTTTTGTATCTATCTTGTAAAGATAGTAATAAACTTTGATTTTTGTACACCCATAAATTATACGCAGCACAGGTTACCCTTAAATAATGAACTGACCGACTAATCAGACATGGATCTTTCCAAGTTCTGTTGCTTGAACGGATGTTTTCCTACGTAGGCTAGTAAAACATGCCCTTCAAAGCATCAGAACATGTGACCACATTCCAATTTTTTTGTATCTATCTTGTAAAGATAGTAATATATCATATGTTGAACACTAAGTTGGAAAGATTTTAATTCAGATTTTTTCAACTTTCACTCAGTTTGTTTTCTAAACTTTGATTAAGAACCTTGTTGTTTGT
The DNA here is from genome assembly GCA_964057225.1 of Auanema rhodensis. NCBI lineage: Eukaryota > Metazoa > Nematoda > Chromadorea > Rhabditida > Rhabditidae > Auanema > Auanema rhodense. The sequence continues at coordinate 3,875,993 of OZ059895.1, forward strand.
ACACCCATAAAATATACGCAGCACAGGTTACCCTTAAATAATGAACTGACCGACTAATCAGACATGGATCTTCCCAAGTTCTGTTGCTTGAATGGATGTTTTCCTACGTAGGCTAGTAAAACATGCCCTTCAAAGCATCAGAACATGTGATCACATTCCAATTTTTTTGTATCTATCTTGTAAAGATAGTAATAAACTTTGATTTTTGTACACCCATAAATTATACGCAGCACAGGTTACCCTTAAATAATGAACTGACCGACTAATCAGACATGGATCTTTCCAAGTTCTGTTGCTTGAACGGATGTTTTCCTACGTAGGCTAGTAAAACATGCCCTTCAAAGCATCAGAACATGTGACCACATTCCAATTTTTTTGTATCTATCTTGTAAAGATAGTAATATATCATATGTTGAACACTATGTTGGAAAGATTTTAATTCAGATTTTTTCAACTTTCACTCAGTTTGTTTTCTAAACTTTGATTGAGAACCTTGAGTTTTGTACACCCATAAATTATACGCAGCACAGGTTACCCTTAAATAATGAACTGACCGACTAATCAGACATGGATCTTCCCAAGTTCTGTTGCTTGAATGGATGTTTTCCTACGTAGGCTAGTAAAACATGCCCTTCAAAGCATCAGAACATGTGATCACATTCCAATTTTTTTGTATCTATCTTGTAAAGATAGTAATAAACTTTGATTTTTGTACACCCATAAATTATACGCAGCACAGGTTACCCTTAAATAATGAACTGACCGACTAATCAGACATGGATCTTTCCTAGTTCTGTTGCTTGAATGGATGTTTTCCAACGTAGGCTAGTAAAACATGCCCTTCAAAGCATCAGAACATGTGATCACATTCCAATTTTTTTGTATCTATCTTGTAAAGATAGTAATAAACTTTGATTTTTGTACACCCATAAATTATACGCAGCACAGGTTACCCTTAAATAATGAACTGACCGACTAATCAGACATGGATCTTTCCTAGTTCTGTTGCTTGAATGGATGTTTTCCAACGTAGGCTAGTAAAACATGCCCTTCAAAGCATCAGAACATGTGATCACATTCCAATTTTTTTGTATCTATCTTGTAAAGATAGTAATAAACTTTGATTTTTGTACACCCATAAATTATACGCAGCACAGGTTACCCTTAAATAATGAACTGACCGACTAATCAGACATGGATCTTCCCAAGTTCTGTTGCTTGAATGGATGTTTTCCTACGTAGGCTAGTAAAACATGCCCTTCAAAGCATCAGAACATGTGATCACATTCCAATTTTTTTGTATCTATCTTGTAAAGATAGTTATAAACTTTGATTTTTGTACACCCATAAATTATACGCAGCACAGGTTACCCTTAAATAATGAACTGACCGACTAATCAGACATGGATCTTTCCTAGTTCTGTTGCTTGAATGGATGTTTTCCAACGTAGGCTAGTAAAACATGCCCTTCAAAGCATCAGAACATGTGATCACATTCCAATTTTTTTGTATCTATCTTGTAAAGATAGTAATAAACTTTGATTTTTGTACACCCATAAATTATACGCAGCACAGGTTACCCTTAAATAATGAACTGACCGACTAATCAGACATGGATCTTTCCTAGTTCTGTTGCTTGAATGGATGTTTTCCTACGTAGGCTAGTAAAACATGCCCTTCAAAGCATCAGAACATGTGACCACATTCCAATTTTTTTGTATCTATCTTGTAAAGATAGTAATATATCTTATGTTGAACACTAAGTTGGAAAGATTTTAATTCAGATTTTTTCAACTTTCACTCAGTTTGTTTTCTAAACTTTGATTAAGAACCTTGTTGTTTGTACACCCATAAAATATGCGCAGCACAGGTTACCCTTAAATAATGAACTGACCGACTAATCAGACATGGATCTTTCCTAGTTCTGTTGCTTGAATGGATGTTTTCCTACGTAGGCTAGTAAAACATGCCCTTCAAAGCATCAGAACATGTGATCACATTCCAATTTTTTTGTATCTATCTTGTAAAGATAGTAATAAACTTTGATTTTTGTACACCCATAAATTATACGCAGCACAGGTTACCCTTAAATAATGAACTGACCGACTAATCAGACATGGATCTTTCCAAGTTCTGTTGCTTGAACGGATGTTTTCCTACGTAGGCTAGTAAAACATGCCCTTCAAAGCATCAGAACATGTGACCACATTCCAATTTTTTTGTATCTATCTTGTAAAGATAGTAATATATCATATGTTGAACACTAAGTTGGAAAGATTTTAATTCAGATTTTTTCAACTTTCACTCAGTTTGTTTTCTAAACTTTGATTAAGAACCTTGTTGTTTGTACACCCATAAAATATACGCAGCACAGGTTACCCTTAAATAATGAACTGACCGACTAATCAGACATGGATCTTTCCAAGTTCTGTTGCTTGAACGGATGTTTTCCTACGTAGGCTAGTAAAACATGCCCTTCAAAGCATCAGAACATGTGACCACATTCCAATTTTTTTGTATCTATCTTGTAAAGATAGTAATATATCATATGTTGAACACTAAGTTGGAAAGATTTTAATTCAGATTTTTTCAACTTTCACTCAGTTTGTTTTCTAAACTTTGATTAAGAACCTTGTTGTTTGTACACCCATAAAATATACGCAGCACAGGTTACCCTTAAATAATGAACTGACCGACTAATCAGACATGGATCTTCCCAAGTTCTGTTGCTTGAATGGATGTTTTCCTACGTAGGCTAGTAAAACATGCCCTTCAAAGCATCAGAACATGTGATCACATTCCAATTTTTTTGTATCTATCTTGTAAAGATAGTAATAAACTTTGATTTTTGTACACCCATAAATTATACGCAGCACAGGTTACCCTTAAATAATGAACTGACCGACTAATCAGACATGGATCTTTCCTAGTTCTGTTGCTTGAATGGATGTTTTCCAACGTAGGCTAGTAAAACATGCCCTTCAAAGCATCAGAACATGTGATCACATTCCAATTTTTTTGTATCTATCTTGTAAAGATAGTAATAAACTTTGATTTTTGTACACCCATAAATTATACGCAGCACAGGTTACCCTTAAATAAAGAACTGACCGACTAATCAGACATGGATCTTTCCTAGTTCTGTTGCTTGAATGGATGTTTTCCAACGTAGGCTAGTAAAACATGCCCTTCAAAGCATCAGAACATGTGATCACATTCCAATTTTTTTGTATCTATCTTGTAAAGATAGTAATAAACTTTGATTTTTGTACACCCATAAATTATACGCAGCACAGGTTACCCTTAAATAATGAACTGACCGACTAATCAGACATGGATCTTTCCTAGTTCTGTTGCTTGAATGGATGTTTTCCTACGTAGGCTAGTAAAACATGCCCTTCAAAGCATCAGAACATGTGATCACATTCCAATTTTTTTGTATCTATCTTGTAAAGATAGTAATATATCATATGTTGAACACTATGTTGGAAAGATTTTAATTCAGATTTTCTAACTTTTAATCAGTTTGTTTTTTAAACTTTGATTAAGAACTTTGATTTTTGTACACCCATAAATTATACGCAGCACAGGTTACCCTTAAATAATGAACTGACCAACTAATCAGACATGGTTCTTTCCTAGTTCTGTTGCTTGAATGGATGTTTTCCTACGTAGGCTAGTAAAACATGCCCTTCAAAGCATCAGAACATGTGATCACATTCCAATTTTTTTGTATCTATCTTGTAAAGATAGTAATAAACTTTGATTTTTGTACACCCATAAATTATACGCAGCACAGGTTACCCTTAAATAATGAACTGACCGACTAATCAGACATGGATCTTTCCAAGTTCTGTTGCTTGAACGGATGTTTTCCTACGTAGGCTAGTAAAACATGCCCTTCAAAGCATCAGAACATGTGACCACATTCCAATTTTTTTGTATCTATCTTGTAAAGATAGTAATAAACTTTGATTTTTGTACACCCATAAATTATACGCAGCACAGGTTACCCTTAAATAATGAACTGACCGACTAATCAGACATGGATCTTTCCTAGTTCTGTTGCTTGAATGGATGTTTTCCAACGTAGGCTAGTAAAACATGCCCTTCAAAGCATCAGAACATGTGATCACATTCCAATTTTTTTGTATCTATCTTGTAAAGATAGTAATAAACTTTGATTTTTGTACACCCATAAATTATACGCAGCACAGGTTACCCTTAAATAATGAACTGACCGACTAATCAGACATGGATCTTTCCTAGTTCTGTTGCTTGAATGGATGTTTTCCAACGTAGGCTAGTAAAACATGCCCTTCAAAGCATCAGAACATGTGATCACATTCCAATTTTTTTGTATCTATCTTGTAAAGATAGTAATAAACTTTGATTTTTGTACACCCATAAATTATACGCAGCACAGGTTACCCTTAAATAATGAACTGACCGACTAATCAGACATGGATCTTTCCTAGTTCTGTTGCTTGAATGGATGTTTTCCTACGTAGGCTAGTAAAACATGCCCTTCAAAGCATCAGAACATGTGATCACATTCCAATTTTTTTGTATCTATCTTGTAAAGATAGTAATATATCATATGTTGAACACTATGTTGGAAAGATTTTAATTCAGATTTTCTAACTTTTAATCAGTTTGTTTTTTAAACTTTGATTAAGAACTTTGATTTTTGTACACCCATAAATTATACGCAGCACAGGTTACCCTTAAATAATGAACTGACCAACTAATCAGACATGGTTCTTTCCTAGTTCTGTTGCTTGAATGGATGTTTTCCTACGTAGGCTAGTAAAACATGCCCTTCAAAGCATCAGAACATGTGATCACATTCCAATTTTTTTGTATCTATCTTGTAAAGATAGTAATAAACTTTGATTTTTGTACACCCATAAATTATACGCAGCACAGGTTACCCTTAAATAATGAACTGACCGACTAATCAGACATGGATCTTTCCAAGTTCTGTTGCTTGAACGGATGTTTTCCTACGTAGGCTAGTAAAACATGCCCTTCAAAGCATCAGAACATGTGACCACATTCCAATTTTTTTGTATCTATCTTGTAAAGATAGTAATAAACTTTGATTTTTGTACACCCATAAATTATACGCAGCACAGGTTACCCTTAAATAATGAACTGACCGACTAATCAGACATGGATCTTTCCTAGTTCTGTTGCTTGAATGGATGTTTTCCAACGTAGGCTAGTAAAACATGCCCTTCAAAGCATCAGAACATGTGATCACATTCCAATTTTTTTGTATCTATCTTGTAAAGATAGTAATATATCATATGTTGAACACTATGTTGGAAAGATTTTAATTCAGATTTTTTCAACTTTCACTCAGTTTGTTTTCTAAACTTTGATTAAGAACCTTGTTGTTTGTACACCCATAAAATATACGCAGCACAGGTTACCCTTAAATAATGAACTGACCGACTAATCAGACATGGATCTTCCCAAGTTCTGTTGCTTGAATGGATGTTTTCCTACGTAGGCTAGTAAAACATGCCCTTCAAAGCATCAGAACATGTGATCACATTCCAATTTTTTTGTATCTATCTTGTAAAGATAGTAATATATCATATGTTGAACACTATTTTGGAAAGATTTTAATTCAGATTTTCTAACTTTTATTCAGTTTGTTTTTTAAACTTTGATTAAGAACTTTGATTTTTGTACACCCATAAATTATACGCAGCACAGGTTACCCTTAAATAATGAACTGACCGACTAATCAGACATGGATCTTTCCTAGTTCTGTTGCTTGAACGGATGTTTTCCTACGTAGGCTAGTAAAACATGCCCTTCAAAGCATCAGAACATGTGATCACATTCCAATTTTTTTGTATCTATCTTGTAAAGATAGTAATATATCATATGTTGAACACTATGTTGGAAAGATTTTAATTCAGATTTTCTAACTTTTATTCAGTTTGTTTTTTAAACTTTGATTAAGAACTTTGATTTTTGTACACCCATAAATTATACGCAGCACAGGTTACCCTTAAATAATGAACTGACCGACTAATCAGACATGGATCTTTCCTAGTTCTGTTGCTTGAATGGATGTTTTCCTACGTAGGCTAGTAAAACATGCCTTTCAAAGCATCAGAACATGTGATCAAATTCCAATTTTTTTGTATCTATCTTGTAAAGATAGTAATATATCATATGTTGAACACTATGTTGGAAAGATTTTCATTCAGATTTTTTAATTTTTATTCAGTTTGTTTTTTAAACTTTGATTAAGAACTTTGATTTTTGTACACCCATAAATTATACGCAGCACAGGTTACCCTTAAATAATGAACTGACCGACTAATCAGACATGGATCTTTCCTAGTTCTGTTGCTTGAATGGATGTTTTCCTACGTAGGCTAGTAAAACATGCCCTTCAAAGCATCAGAACATGTGATCACATTCCAATTTTTTTGTATCTATCTTGTAAAGATAGTAATAAACTTTGATTTTTGTACACCCATAAATTATACGCAGCACAGGTTTCTCTTAAATAATGAACTGACCGACTAATCAGACATGGATCTTTCCTAGTTCTGTTGCTTGAATGGATGTTTTCCTACGTAGGCTAGTAAAACATGCCCTTCAAAGCATCAGAACATGTGATCACATTCCAATTTTTTTGTATCTATCTTGTAAAGATAGTAATAAACTTTGATTTTTGTACACCCATAAATTATACGCAGCACAGGTTACCCTTAAATAATGAACTGACCGACTAATCAGACATGGATCTTTCCAAGTTCTGTTGCTTGAACGGATGTTTTCCTACGTAGGCTAGTAAAACATGCCCTTCAAAGCATCAGAACATGTGACCACATTCCAATTTTTTTGTATCTATCTTGTAAAGATAGTAATATATCATATGTTGAACACTATGTTGGAAAGATTTTAATTCAGATTTTTTCAACTTTCACTCAGTTTGTTTTCTAAACTTTGATTAAGAACTTTGATTTTTGTACACCCATAAATTATACGCAGCACAGGTTACCCTTAAATAATGAACTGACCGACTAATCAGACATGGATCTTTCCAAGTTCTGTTGCTTGAACGGATGTTTTCCTACGTAGGCAAGTAAAACATGCCCTTCAAAGCATCAGAACATGTGACCACATTCCAATTTTTTTGTATCTATCTTGTAAAGATAGTAATATATCATATGTTGAACACTATGTTGGAAAGATTTTAATTCAGATTTTTTCAACTTTCACTCAGTTTGTTTTCTAAACTTTGATTAAGAACCTTGTTGTTTGTACACCCATAAAATATACGCAGCACAGGTTACCCTTAAATAATGAACTGACCGACTAATCAGACATGGATCTTTCCTAGTTCTATTGCTTGAATGGATGTTTTCCTACGTAGGCTAGTAAAACATGCCTTTCAAAGCATCAGAACATGTGATCAAATTCCAATTTTTTTGTATCTATCTTGTAAAAATAGTAATAAACTTTGATTTTTGTACACCCATAAATTATACGCAGCACAGGTTACCCTTAAATAATGAACTGACCGACTAATCAGACATGGATCTTCCCAAGTTCTGTTGCTTGAATGGATGTTTTCCTACGTAGGCTAGTAAAACATGCCTTTCAAAGCATCAGAACATGTGATCACATTCCAATTTTTTTGTATCTATCTTGTAAAAATAGTAATAAACTTTGATTTTTGTACACCCATAAATTATACGCAGCACAGGTTACCCTTAAATAATGAACTGACCGACTAATCAGACATGGATCTTTCCAAGTTCTGTTGCTTGAACGGATGTTTTCCTACGTAGGCTAGTAAAACATGCCCTTCAAAGCATCAGAACATGTGACCACATTCCAATTTTTTTGTATCTATCTTGTAAAGATAGTAATATATCATATGTTGAACACTAAGTTGGAAAGATTTTAATTCAGATTTTTTCAACTTTCACTCAGTTTGTTTTCTAAACTTTGATTAAGAACCTTGTTGTTTGTACACCCATAAAATATACGCAGCACAGGTTACCCTTAAATAATGAACTGACCGACTAATCAGACATGGATCTTTCCTAGTTCTGTTGCTTGAATGGATGTTTTCCTACGTAGGCTAGTAAAACATGCCCTTCAAAGCATCAGAACATGTGATCACATTCCAATTTTTTTGTATCTATCTTGTAAAGATAGTAATAAACTTTGATTTTTGTACACCCATAAATTATACGCAGCACAGGTTACCCTTAAATAATGAACTGACCGACTAATCAGACATGGATCTTTCCAAGTTCTGTTGCTTGAACGGATGTTTTCCTACGTAGGCTAGTAAAACATGCCCTTCAAAGCATCAGAACATGTGACCACATTCCAATTTTTTTGTATCTATCTTGTAAAGATAGTAATATATCATATGTTGAACACTAAGTTGGAAAGATTTTAATTCAGATTTTTTCAACTTTCACTCAGATTGTTTTCTAAACTTTGATTAAGAACCTTGTTGTTTGTACACCCATAAAATATACGCAGCACAGGTTACCCTTAAATAATGAACTGACCGACTAATCAGACATGGATCTTTCCTAGTTCTGTTGCTTGAATGGATGTTTTCCTACGTAGGCTAGTAAAACATGCCCTTCAAAGCATCAGAACATGTGATCACATTCCAATTTTTTTGTATCTATCTTGTAAAGATAGTAATAAACTTTGATTTTTGTACACCCATAAATTATACGCAGCACAGGTTACCCTTAAATAATGAACTGACCGACTAATCAGACATGGATCTTTCCAAGTTCTGTTGCTTGAACGGATGTTTTCCTACGTAGGCTAGTAAAACATGCCCTTCAAAGCATCAGAACATGTGACCACATTCCAATTTTTTTGTATCTATCTTGTAAAGATAGTAATATATCATATGTTGAACACTAAGTTGGAAAGATTTTAATTCAGATTTTTTCAACTTTCACTCAGTTTGTTTTCTAAACTTTGATTAAGAACCTTGTTGTTTGTACACCCATAAAATATACGCAGCACAGGTTACCCTTAAATAATGAACTGACCGACTAATCAGACATGGATCTTCCCAAGTTCTGTTGCTTGAATGGATGTTTTCCTACGTAGGCTAGTAAAACATGCCCTTCAAAGCATCAGAACATGTGATCACATTCCAATTTTTTTGTATCTATCTTGTAAAGATAGTAATAAACTTTGATTTTTGTACACCCATAAATTATACGCAGCACAGGTTACCCTTAAATAATGAACTGACCGACTAATCAGACATGGATCTTTCCAAGTTCTGTTGCTTGAACGGATGTTTTCCTACGTAGGCTAGTAAAACATGCCCTTCAAAGCATCAGAACATGTGACCACATTCCAATTTTTTTGTATCTATCTTGTAAAGATAGTAATATATCATATGTTGAACACTATGTTGGAAAGATTTTAATTCAGATTTTTTCAACTTTCACTCAGTTTGTTTTCTAAACTTTGATTGAGAACCTTGAGTTTTGTACACCCATAAATTATACGCAGCACAGGTTACCCTTAAATAATGAACTGACCGACTAATCAGACATGGATCTTCCCAAGTTCTGTTGCTTGAATGGATGTTTTCCTACGTAGGCTAGTAAAACATGCCCTTCAAAGCATCAGAACATGTGATCACATTCCAATTTTTTTGTATCTATCTTGTAAAGATAGTAATAAACTTTGATTTTTGTACACCCATAAATTATACGCAGCACAGGTTACCCTTAAATAATGAACTGACCGACTAATCAGACATGGATCTTTCCTAGTTCTGTTGCTTGAATGGATGTTTTCCAACGTAGGCTAGTAAAACATGCCCTTCAAAGCATCAGAACATGTGATCACATTCCAATTTTTTTGTATCTATCTTGTAAAGATAGTAATAAACTTTGATTTTTGTACACCCATAAATTATACGCAGCACAGGTTACCCTTAAATAATGAACTGACCGACTAATCAGACATGGATCTTCCCAAGTTCTGTTGCTTGAATGGATGTTTTCCTACGTAGGCTAGTAAAACATGCCTTTCAAAGCATCAGAACATGTGATCACATTCCAATTTTTTTGTATCTATCTTGTAAAAATAGTAATAAACTTTGATTTTTGTACACCCATAAATTATACGCAGCACAGGTTACCCTTAAATAATGAACTGACCGACTAATCAGACATGGATCTTTCCAAGTTCTGTTGCTTGAACGGATGTTTTCCTACGTAGGCTAGTAAAACATGCCCTTCAAAGCATCAGAACATGTGACCACATTCCAATTTTTTTGTATCTATCTTGTAAAGATAGTAATATATCATATGTTGAACACTATGTTGGAAAGATTTTAATTCAGATTTTTTCAACTTTCACTCAGTTTGTTTTCTAAACTTTGATTGAGAACCTTCAGTTTTGTACACCCATAAATTATACGCAGCACAGGTTACCCTTAAATAATGAACTGACCGACTAATCAGACATGGATCTTCCCAAGTTCTGTTGCTTGAATGGATGTTTTCCTACGTAGGCTAGTAAAACATGCCCTTCAAAGCATCAGAACATGTGATCACATTCCAATTTTTTTGTATCTATCTTGTAAAGATAGTAATAAACTTTGATTTTTGTACACCCATAAATTATACGCAGCACAGGTTACCCTTGAATAATGAACTGACCGACTAATCAGACATGAATCTTTCCTAGTTCTGTTGCTTGAATGGATGTTTTCCAACGTAGGCTAGTAAAACATGCCCTTCAAAGCATCAGAACATGTGATCACATTCTAATTTTTTTGTATCTATCTTGTAAAGATAGTAATAAACTTTGATTTTTGTACACCCATAAATTATACGCAGCACAGGTTACCCTTAAATAATGAACTGACCGACTAATCAGACATGGATCTTCCCAAGTTCTGTTGCTTGAATGGATGTTTTCCTACGTAGGCTAGTAAAACATGCCTTTCAAAGCATCAGAACATGTGATCACATTCCAATTTTTTTGTATCTATCTTGTAAAAATAGTAATAAACTTTGATTTTTGTACACCCATAAATTATACGCAGCACAGGTTACCCTTAAATAATGAACTGACCGACTAATCAGACATGGATCTTTCCAAGTTCTGTTGCTTGAACGGATGTTTTCCTACGTAGGCTAGTAAAACATGCCCTTCAAAGCATCAGAACATGTGACCACATTCCAATTTTTTTGTATCTATCTTGTAAAGATAGTAATATATCATATGTTGAACACTATGTTGGAAAGATTTTAATTCAGATTTTTTCAACTTTCACTCAGTTTGTTTTCTAAACTTTGATTGAGAACCTTGAGTTTTGTACACCCATAAATTATACGCAGCACAGGTTACCCTTAAATAATGAACTGACCGACTAATCAGACATGGATCTTTCCTAGTTCTGTTGCTTGAATGGATGTTTTCCTACGTAGGCTAGTAAAACATGCCCTTCAAAGCATCAGAACATGTGATCACATTCCAATTTTTTTGTATCTATCTTGTAAAGATAGTAATAAACTTTGATTTTTGTACACCCATAAATTATACGCAGCACAGGTTACCCTTAAATAATGAACTGACCGACTAATCAGACATGGATCTTTCCAAGTTCTGTTGCTTGAACGGATGTTTTCCTACGTAGGCTAGTAAAACATGCCCTTCAAAGCATCAGAACATGTGACCACATTCCAATTTTTTTGTATCTATCTTGTAAAGATAGTAATATATCATATGTTGAACACTAAGTTGGAAAGATTTTAATTCAGATTTTTTCAACTTTCACTCAGTTTGTTTTCTAAACTTTGATTAAGAACCTTGTTGTTTGTACACCCATAAAATATACGCAGCACAGGTTACCCTTAAATAATGAACTGACCGACTAATCAGACATGGATCTTTCCTAGTTCTGTTGCTTGAATGGATGTTTTCCTACGTAGGCTAGTAAAACATGCCCTTCAAAGCATCAGAACATGTGATCACATTCCAATTTTTTTGTATCTATCTTGTAAAGATAGTAATAAACTTTGATTTTTGTACACCCATAAATTATACGCAGCACAGGTTACCCTTAAATAATGAACTGACCGACTAATCAGACATGGATCTTTCCAAGTTCTGTTGCTTGAACGGATGTTTTCCTACGTAGGCTAGTAAAACATGCCCTTCAAAGCATCAGAACATGTGACCACATTCCAATTTTTTTGTATCTATCTTGTAAAGATAGTAATATATCATATGTTGAACACTAAGTTGGAAAGATTTTAATTCAGATTTTTTCAACTTTCACTCAGTTTGTTTTCTAAACTTTGATTAAGAACCTTGTTGTTTGTACACCCATAAAATATACGCAGCACAGGTTACCCTTAAATAATGAACTGACCGACTAATCAGACATGGATCTTTCCTAGTTCTGTTGCTTGAATAGATGTTTTCCTACGTAGGCTAGTAAAACATGCCCTTCAAAGCATCAGAACATGTGATCACATTCCAATTTTTTTGTATCTATCTTGTAAAGATAGTAATAAACTTTGATTTTTGTACACCCATAAATTATACGCAGCACAGGTTACCCTTAAATAATGAACTGACCGACTAATCAGACATGGATCTTTCCAAGTTCTGTTGCTTGAACGGATGTTTTCCTACGTAGGCTAGTAAAACATGCCCTTCAAAGCATCAGAACATGTGATCACATTCCAATTTTTTTGTATCTATCTTGTAAAGATAGTAATATATCATATGTTGAACACTATGTTGGAAAGATTTTAATTCAGATTTTTTCAACTTTCACTCAGTTTGTTTTCTAAACTTTGATTAAGAACTTTGATATTTGTACACCCATAAATTATACGCAGCACAGGTTACCCTTAAATAATGAACTGACCGACTAATCAGACATGGATCTTTCCTAGTTCTGTTGCTTGAATGGATGTTTTCCTACGTAGGCTAGTAAAACATGCCCTTCAAAGCATCAGAACATGTTATCACATTCCAATTTTTTTGTATCTGTTTTGTAAAGATAGTAATAAACTTTGATTTTTGTACACCCATAAATTATACGCAGCACAGGTTACCCTTAAATAATGAACTGACCGACTAATCAGACATGGATCTTTCCAAGTTCTGTTGCTTGAACGGATGTTTTCCTACGTAGGCTAGTAAAACATGCCCTTCAAAGCATCAGAACATGTGACCACATTCCAATTTTTTTGTATCTATCTTGTAAAGATAGTAATATATCATATGTTGAACACTATGTTGGAAAGATTTTAATTCAGATTTTTTCAACTTTCACTCAGTTTGTTTTCTAAACTTTGATTGAGAACCTTGAGTTTTGTACACCCATAAATTATACGCAGCACAGGTTACCCTTAAATAATGAACTGACCGACTAATCAGACATGGATCTTCCCAAGTTCTGTTGCTTGAATGGATGTTTTCCTACGTAGGCTAGTAAAACATGCCCTTCAAAGCATCAGAACATGTGATCACATTCCAATTTTTTTGTATCTATCTTGTAAAGATAGTAATAAACTTTGATTTTTGTACACCCATAAATTATACGCAGCACAGGTTACCCTTAAATAATGAACTGACCGACTAATCAGACATGGATCTTTCCTAGTTCTGTTGCTTGAATGGATGTTTTCCAACGTAGGCTAGTAAAACATGCCCTTCAAAGCATCAGAACATGTGATCACATTCCAATTTTTTTGTATCTATCTTGTAAAGATAGTAATAAACTTTGATTTTTGTACACCCATAAATTATACGCAGCACAGGTTACCCTTAAATAATGAACTGACCGACTAATCAGACATGGATCTTTCCTAGTTCTGTTGCTTGAATGGATGTTTTCCTACGTAGGCTAGTAAAACATGCCCTTCAAAGCATCAGAACATGTGACCACATTCCAATTTTTTTGTATCTATCTTGTAAAGATAGTAATATATCTTATGTTGAACACTAAGTTGGAAAGATTTTAATTCAGATTTTTTCAACTTTCACTCAGTTTGTTTTCTAAACTTTGATTAAGAACCTTGTTGTTTGTACACCCATAAAATATACGCAGCACAGGTTACCCTTAAATAATGAACTGACCGACTAATCAGACATGGATCTTTCCTAGTTCTGTTGCTTGAATGGATGTTTTCCTACGTAGGCTAGTAAAACATGCCCTTCAAAGCATCAGAACATGTGATCACATTCCAATTTTTTTGTATCTATCTTGTAAAGATAGTAATAAACTTTGATTTTTGTACACCCATAAATTATACGCAGCACAGGTTACCCTTAAATAATGAACTGACCGACTAATCAGACATGGATCTTTCCAAGTTCTGTTGCTTGAACGGATGTTTTCCTACGTAGGCTAGTAAAACATGCCCTTCAAAGCATCAGAACATGTGACCACATTCCAATTTTTTTGTATCTATCTTGTAAAGATAGTAATATATCATATGTTGAACACTAAGTTGGAAAGATTTTAATTCAGATTTTTTCAACTTTCACTCAGTTTGTTTTCTAAACTTTGATTAAGAACCTTGTTGTTTGTACACCCATAAAATATACGCAGCACAGGTTACCCTTAAATAATGAACTGACCGACTAATCAGACATGGATCTTCCCAAGTTCTGTTGCTTGAATGGATGTTTTCCTACGTAGGCTAGTAAAACATGCCCTTCAAAGCATCAGAACATGTGATCACATTCCAATTTTTTTGTATCTATCTTGTAAAGATAGTAATAAACTTTGATTTTTGTACACCCATAAATTATACGCAGCACAGGTTACCCTTAAATAATGAACTGACCGACTAATCAGACATGGATCTTTCCAAGTTCTGTTGCTTGAACGGATGTTTTCCTACGTAGGCTAGTAAAACATGCCCTTCAAAGCATCAGAACATGTGACCACATTCCAATTTTTTTGTATCTATCTTGTAAAGATAGTAATATATCATATGTTGAACACTATGTTGGAAAGATTTTAATTCAGATTTTTTCAACTTTCACTCAGTTTGTTTTCTAAACTTTGATTGAGAACCTTGAGTTTTGTACACCCATAAATTATACGCAGCACAGGTTACCCTTAAATAATGAACTGACCAACTAATCAGACATGGATCTTCCCAAGTTCTGTTGCTTGAATGGATGTTTTCCTACGTAGGCTAGTAAAACATGCCCTTCAAAGCATCAGAACATGTGATCACATTCCAATTTTTTTGTATCTATCTTGTAAAGATAGTAATAAACTTTGATTTTTGTACACCCATAAATTATACGCAGCACAGGTTACCCTTAAATAATGAACTGACCGACTAATCAGACATGGATCTTCCCAATTTCTGTTGCTTGAATGGATGTTTTCCTACGTAGGCTAGTAAAACATGCCCTTCAAAGCATCAGAACATGTGATCACATTCCAATTTTTTTGTATCTATCTTGTAAAGATAGTAATAAACTTTGATTTTTGTACACCCATAAATTATACGCAGCACAGGTTACCCTTAAATAATGAACTGACCGACTAATCAGACATGGATCTTTCCTAGTTCTGTTGCTTGAATGGATGTTTTCCAACGTAGGCTAGTAAAACATGCCCTTCAAAGCATCAGAACATGTGATCACATTCCAATTTTTTTGTATCTATCTTGTAAAGATAGTAATAAACTTTGATTTTTGTACACCCATAAATTATACGCAGCACAGGTTACCCTTAAATAATGAACTGACCGACTAATCAGACATGGATCTTTCCTAGTTCTGTTGCTTGAATGGATGTTTTCCTACGTAGGCTAGTAAAACATGCCCTTCAAAGCATCAGAACATGTGATCACATTCCAATTTTTTTGTATCTATCTTGTAAAGATAGTAATATATCATATGTTGAACACTATGTTGGAAAGATTTTAATTCAGATTTTCTAACTTTTAATCAGTTTGTTTTTTAAACTTTGATTAAGAACTTTGATTTTTGTACACCCATAAATTATACGCAGCACAGGTTACCCTTAAATAATGAACTGACCAACTAATCAGACATGGTTCTTTCCTAGTTCTGTTGCTTGAATGGATGTTTTCCTACGTAGGCTAGTAAAACATGCCCTTCAAAGCATCAGAACATGTGATCACATTCCAATTTTTTTGTATCTATCTTGTAAAGATAGTAATAAACTTTGATTTTTGTACACCCATAAATTATACGCAGCACAGGTTACCCTTAAATAATGAACTGACCGACTAATCAGACATGGATCTTTCCAAGTTCTGTTGCTTGAACGGATGTTTTCCTACGTAGGCTAGTAAAACATGCCCTTCAAAGCATCAGAACATGTGACCACATTCCAATTTTTTTGTATCTATCTTGTAAAGATAGTAATAAACTTTGATTTTTGTACACCCATAAATTATACGCAGCACAGGTTACCCTTAAATAATGAACTGACCGACTAATCAGACATGGATCTTTCCTAGTTCTGTTGCTTGAATGGATGTTTTCCAACGTAGGCTAGTAAAACATGCCCTTCAAAGCATCAGAACATGTGATCACATTCCAATTTTTTTGTATCTATCTTGTAAAGATAGTAATATATCATATGTTGAACACTATGTTGGAAAGATTTTAATTCAGATTTTTTCAACTTTCACTCAGTTTGTTTTCTAAACTTTGATTAAGAACCTTGTTGTTTGTACACCCATAAAATATACGCAGCACAGGTTACCCTTAAATAATGAACTGACCGACTAATCAGACATGGATCTTCCCAAGTTCTGTTGCTTGAATGGATGTTTTCCTACGTAGGCTAGTAAAACATGCCCTTCAAAGCATCAGAACATGTGATCACATTCCAATTTTTTTGTATCTATCTTGTAAAGATAGTAATATATCATATGTTGAACACTATGTTGGAAAGATTTTAATTCAGATTTTCTAACTTTTATTCAGTTTGTTTTTTAAACTTTGATTAAGAACTTTGATTTTTGTACACCCATAAATTATACGCAGCACAGGTTACCCTTAAATAATGAACTGACCGACTAATCAGACATGGATCTTTCCTAGTTCTGTTGCTTGAATGGATGTTTTCCTACGTAGGCTAGTAAAACATGCCTTTCAAAGCATCAGAACATGTGATCAAATTCCAATTTTTTTGTATCTATCTTGTAAAGATAGTAATATATCATATGTTGAACACTATGTTGGAAAGATTTTCATTCAGATTTTTTAATTTTTATTCAGTTTGTTTTTTAAACTTTGATTAAGAACTTTGATTTTTGTACACCCATAAATTATACGCAGCACAGGTTACCCTTAAATAATGAACTGACCGACTAATCAGACATGGATCTTTCCTAGTTCTGTTGCTTGAATGGATGTTTTCCTACGTAGGCTAGTAAAACATGCCCTTCAAAGCATCAGAACATGTGACCACATTCCAATTTTTTTGTATCTATCTTGTAAAGATAGTAATATATCATATGTTGAACACTATGTTGGAAAGATTTTAATTCAGATTTTCTAACTTTTATTCAGTTTGTTTTTTAAACTTTGATTAAGAACTTTGATTTTTGTACACCCATAAATTATACGCAGCACAGGTTACCCTTAAATAATGAACTGACCGACTAATCAGACATGGATCTTTCCTAGTTCTGTTGCTTGAATGGATGTTTTCCTACGTAGGCTAGTAAAACATGCCCTTCAAAGCATCAGAACATGTGATCACATTCCAATTTTTTTGTATCTATCTTGTAAAGATAGTAATAAACTTTGATTTTTGTACACCCATAAATTATACGCAGCACAGGTTACTCTTAAATAATGAACTGACCGACTAATCAGACATGGATCTTTCCTAGTTCTGTTGCTTGAATGGATGTTTTCCTACGTAGGCTAGTAAAACATGCCCTTCAAAGCATCAGAACATGTGATCACATTCCAATTTTTTTGTATCTATCTTGTAAAGATAGTAATATATCATATGTTGAACACTATGTTGGAAAGATTTTAATTCAGATTTTCTAACTTTTAATCAGTTTGTTTTTTAAACTTTGATTAAGAACTTTGATTTTTGTACACCCATAAATTATACGCAGCACAGGTTACCCTTAAATAATGAACTGACCGACTAATCAGACATGGATCTTTCCTAGTTCTGTTGCTTGAATGGATGTTTTCCTACGTAGGCTAGTAAAACATGCCCTTCAAAGCATCAGAACATGTGATCACATTCCAATTTTTTTGTATCTATCTTGTAAAGATAGTAATAAACTTTGATTTTTGTACACCCATAAATTATACGCAGCACAGGTTACCCTTAAATAATGAACTGACCGACTAATCAGACATGGATCTTTCCTAGTTCTGTTGCTTGAATGGATGTTTTCCTACGTAGGCTAGTAAAACATGCCTTTCAAAGCATCAGAACATGTGATCAAATTCCAATTTTTTTGTATCTATCTTGTAAAGATAGTAATATATCATATGTTGAACACTATGTTGGAAAGATTTTCATTCAGATTTTTTAATTTTTATTCAGTTTGTTTTTTAAACTTTGATTAAGAACTTTGATTTTTGTACACCCATAAATTATACGCAGCACAGGTTACCCTTAAATAATGAACTGACCGACTAATCAGACATGGATCTTTCCTAGTTCTGTTGCTTGAATGGATGTTTTCCTACGTAGGCTAGTAAAACATGCCCTTCAAAGCATCAGAACATGTGACCACATTCCAATTTTTTTGTATCTATCTTGTAAAGATAGTAATATATCATATGTTGAACACTATGTTGGAAAGATTTTAATTCAGATTTTCTAACTTTTATTCAGTTTGTTTTTTAAACTTTGATTAAGAACTTTGATTTTTGTACACCCATAAATTATACGCAGCACAGGTTACCCTTAAATAATGAACTGACCGACTAATCAGACATGGATCTTTCCTAGTTCTGTTGCTTGAATGGATGTTTTCCTACGTAGGCTAGTAAAACATGCCCTTCAAAGCATCAGAACATGTGATCACATTCCAATTTTTTTGTATCTATCTTGTAAAGATAGTAATAAACTTTGATTTTTGTACACCCATAAATTATACGCAGCACAGGTTACTCTTAAATAATGAACTGACCGATTAATCAGACATGGATCTTTCCTAGTTCTGTTGCTTGAATGGATGTTTTCCTACGTAGGCTAGTAAAACATGCCCTTCAAAGCATCAGAACATGTGATCACATTCCAATTTTTTTGTATCTATCTTGTAAAGATAGTAATATATCATATGTTGAACACTATGTTGGAAAGATTTTAATTCAGATTTTCTAACTTTTAATCAGTTTGTTTTTTAAACTTTGATTAAGAACTTTGATTTTTGTACACCCATAAATTATACGCAGCACAGGTTACCCTTAAATAATGAACTGACCGACTAATCAGACATGGATCTTTCCTAGTTCTGTTGCTTGAATGGATGTTTTCCTACGTAGGCTAGTAAAACATGCCCTTCAAAGCATCAGAACATGTGATCACATTCCAATTTTTTTGTATCTATCTTGTAAAGATAGTAATAAACTTTGATTTTTGTACACCCATAAATTATACGCAGCACAGGTTACCCTTAAATAATGAACTGACCGACTAATCAGACATGGATCTTTCCAAGTTCTGTTGCTTGAACGGATGTTTTCCTACGTAGGCTAGTAAAACATGTCCTTCAAAGCATCAGAACATGTGACCACATTCCAATTTTTTTGTATCTATCTTGTAAAGATAGTAATATATCATATGTTGAACACTATGTTGGAAAGATTTTAATTCAGATTTTTTCAACTTTCACTCAGTTTGTTTTCTAAACTTTGATTAAGAACTTTGATTTTTGTACACCCATAAATTATACGCAGCACAGGTTACCCTTAAATAATGAACTGACCGACTAATCAGACATGGATCTTTCCAAGTTCTGTTGCTTGAACGGATGTTTTCCTACGTAGGCAAGTAAAACATGCCCTTCAAAGCATCAGAACATGTGACCACATTCCAATTTTTTTGTATCTATCTTGTAAAGATAGTAATATATCATATGTTGAACACTATGTTGGAAAGATTTTAATTCAGATTTTTTCAACTTTCACTCAGTTTGTTTTCTAAACTTTGATTAAGAACCTTGTTGTTTGTACACCCATAAAATATACGCAGCACAGGTTACCCTTAAATAATGAACTGACCGACTAATCAGACATGGATCTTTCCTAGTTCTGTTGCTTGAATGGATGTTTTCCTACGTAGGCTAGTAAAACATGCCTTTCAAAGCATCAGAACATGTGATCAAATTCCAATTTTTTTGTATCTATCTTGTAAAAATAGTAATAAACTTTGATTTTTGTACACCCATAAATTATACGCAGCACAGGTTACCCTTAAATAATGAACTGACCGACTAATCAGACATGGATCTTCCTAAGTTCTGTTGCTTGAATGGATGTTTTCCTACGTAGGCTAGTAAAACATGCCTTTCAAAGCATCAGAACATGTGATCACATTCCAATTTTTTTGTATCTATCTTGTAAAAATAGTAATAAACTTTGATTTTTGTACACCCATAAATTATACGCAGCACAGGTTACCCTTAAATAATGAACTGACCGACTAATCAGACATGGATCTTTCCAAGTTCTGTTGCTTGAACGGATGTTTTCCTACGTAGGCTAGTAAAACATGCCCTTCAAAGCATCAGAACATGTGACCACATTCCAATTTTTTTGTATCTATCTTGTAAAGATAGTAATATATCATATGTTGAACACTAAGTTGGAAAGATTTTAATTCAGATTTTTTCAACTTTCACTCAGTTTGTTTTCTAAACTTTGATTAAGAACCTTGTTGTTTGTACACCCATAAAATATACGCAGCACAGGTTACCCTTAAATAATGAACTGACCGACTAATCAGACATGGATCTTTCCTAGTTCTGTTGCTTGAATGGATGTTTTCCTACGTAGGCTAGTAAAACATGCCCTTCAAAGCATCAGAACATGTGATCACATTCCAATTTTTTTGTATCTATCTTGTAAAGATAGTAATAAACTTTGATTTTTGTACACCCATAAATTATACGCAGCACAGGTTACCCTTAAATAATGAACTGACCGACTAATCAGACATGGATCTTTCCAAGTTCTGTTGCTTGAACGGATGTTTTCCTACGTAGGCTAGTAAAACATGCCCTTCAAAGCATCAGAACATGTGACCACATTCCAATTTTTTTGTATCTATCTTGTAAAGATAGTAATATATCATATGTTGAACACTAAGTTGGAAAGATTTTAATTCAGATTTTTTCAACTTTCACTCAGTTTGTTTTCTAAACTTTGATGAAGAACCTTGTTGTTTGTACACCCATAAAATATACGCAGCACAGGTTACCCTTAAATAATGAACTGACCGACTAATCAGACATGGATCTTTCCTAGTTCTGTTGCTTGAATGGATGTTTTCCTACGTAGGCTAGTAAAACATGCCCTTCAAAGCATCAGAACATGTGATCACATTCCAATTTTTTTGTATCTATCTTGTAAAGATAGTAATAAACTTTGATTTTTGTACACCCATAAATTATACGCAGCACAGGTTACCCTTAAATAATGAACTGACCGACTAATCAGACATGGATCTTTCCAAGTTCTGTTGCTTGAACGGATGTTTTCCTACGTAGGCTAGTAAAACATGCCCTTCAAAGCATCAGAACATGTGACCACATTCCAATTTTTTTGTATCTATCTTGTAAAGATAGTAATATATCATATGTTGAACACTAAGTTGGAAAGATTTTAATTCAGATTTTTTCAACTTTCACTCAGTTTGTTTTCTAAACTTTGATTAAGAACCTTGTTGTTTGTACACCCATAAAATATACGCAGCACAGGTTACCCTTAAATAATGAACTGACCGACTAATCAGACATGGATCTTTCCTAGTTCTGTTGCTTGAATGGATGTTTTCCTACGTAGGCTAGTAAAACATGCCCTTCAAAGCATCAGAACATGTGATCACATTCCAATTTTTTTGTATCTATCTTGTAAAGATAGTAATAAACTTTGATTTTTGTACACCCATAAATTATACGCAGCACAGGTTACCCTTAAATAATGAACTGACCGACTAATCAGACATGGATCTTTCCAAGTTCTGTTGCTTGAACGGATGTTTTCCTACGTAGGCTAGTAAAACATGCCCTTCAAAGCATCAGAACATGTGACCACATTCCAATTTTTTTGTATCTATCTTGTAAAGATAGTAATATATCATATGTTGAACACTAAGTTGGAAAGATTTTAATTCAGATTTTTTCAACTTTCACTCAGTTTGTTTTCTAAACTTTGATTAAGAACCTTGTTGTTTGTACACCCATAAAATATACGCAGCACAGGTTACCCTTAAATAATGAACTGACCGACTAATCAGACATGGATCTTCCCAAGTTCTGTTGCTTGAATGGATGTTTTCCTACGTAGGCTAGTAAAACATGCCCTTCAAAGCATCAGAACATGTGATCACATTCCAATTTTTTTGTATCTATCTTGTAAAGATAGTAATAAACTTTGATTTTTGTACACCCATAAATTATACGCAGCACAGGTTACCCTTAAATAATGAACTGACCGACTAATCAGACATGGATCTTTCCAAGTTCTGTTGCTTGAACGGATGTTTTCCTACGTAGGCTAGTAAAACATGCCCTTCAAAGCATCAGAACATGTGACCACATTCCAATTTTTTTGTATCTATCTTGTAAAGATAGTAATATATCATATGTTGAACACTATGTTGGAAAGATTTTAATTCAGATTTTTTCAACTTTCACTCAGTTTGTTTTCTAAACTTTGATTGAGAACCTTGAGTTTTGTACACCCATAAATTATACGCAGCACAGGTTACCCTTAAATAATGAACTGACCGACTAATCAGACATGGATCTTCCCAAGTTCTGTTGCTTGAATGGATGTTTTCCTACGTAGGCTAGTAAAACATGCCCTTCAAAGCATCAGAACATGTGATCACATTCCAATTTTTTTGTATCTATCTTGTAAAGATAGTAATAAACTTTGATTTTTGTACACCCATAAATTATACGCAGCACAGGTTACCCTTAAATAATGAACTGACCGACTAATCAGACATGGATCTTTCCTAGTTCTGTTGCTTGAATGGATGTTTTCCAACGTAGGCTAGTAAAACATGCCCTTCAAAGCATCAGAACATGTGATCACATTCCAATTTTTTTGTATCTATCTTGTAAAGATAGTAATAAACTTTGATTTTTGTACACCCATAAATTATACGCAGCACAGGTTACCCTTAAATAATGAACTGACCGACTAATCAGACATGGATCTTCCCAAGTTCTGTTGCTTGAATGGATGTTTTCCTACGTAGGCTAGTAAAACATGCCTTTCAAAGCATCAGAACATGTGATCACATTCCAATTTTTTTGTATCTATCTTGTAAAAATAGTAATAAACTTTGATTTTTGTACACCCATAAATTATACGCAGCACAGGTTACCCTTAAATAATGAACTGACCGACTAATCAGACATGGATCTTTCCAAGTTCTGTTGCTTGAACGGATGTTTTCCTACGTAGGCTAGTAAAACATGCCCTTCAAAGCATCAGAACATGTGACCACATTCCAATTTTTTTGTATCTATCTTGTAAAGATAGTAATATATCATATGTTGAACACTATGTTGGAAAGATTTTAATTCAGATTTTTTCAACTTTCACTCAGTTTGTTTTCTAAACTTTGATTGAGAACCTTGAGTTTTGTACACCCATAAATTATACGCAGCACAGGTTACCCTTAAATAATGAACTGACCGACTAATCAGACATGGATCTTCCCAAGTTCTGTTGCTTGAATGGATGTTTTCCTACGTAGGCTAGTAAAACATGCCCTTCAAAGCATCAGAACATGTGATCACATTCCAATTTTTTTGTATCTATCTTGTAAAGATAGTAATAAACTTTGATTTTTGTACACCCATAAATTATACGCAGCACAGGTTACCCTTAAATAATGAACTGACCGACTAATCAGACATGGATCTTTCCTAGTTCTGTTGCTTGAATGGATGTTTTCCAACGTAGGCTAGTAAAACATGCCCTTCAAAGCATCAGAACATGTGATCACATTCCAATTTTTTTGTATCTATCTTGTAAAGATAGTAATAAACTTTGATTTTTGTACACCCATAAATTATACGCAGCACAGGTTACCCTTAAATAATGAACTGACCGACTAATCAGACATGGATCTTCCCAAGTTCTGTTGCTTGAATGGATGTTTTCCTACGTAGGCTAGTAAAACATGCCTTTCAAAGCATCAGAACATGTGATCACATTCCAATTTTTTTGTATCTATCTTGTAAAAATAGTAATAAACTTTGATTTTTGTACACCCATAAATTATACGCAGCACAGGTTACCCTTAAATAATGAACTGACCGACTAATCAGACATGGATCTTTCCAAGTTCTGTTGCTTGAACGGATGTTTTCCTACGTAGGCTAGTAAAACATGCCCTTCAAAGCATCAGAACATGTGACCACATTCCAATTTTTTTGTATCTATCTTGTAAAGATAGTAATATATCATATGTTGAACACTAAGTTGGAAAGATTTTAATTCAGATTTTTTCAACTTTCACTCAGTTTGTTTTCTAAACTTTGATTAAGAACCTTGTTGTTTGTACACCCATAAAATATACGCAGCACAGGTTACCCTTTAATAATGAACTGACCGACTAATCAGACATGGATCTTTCCTAGTTCTGTTGCTTGAATGGATGTTTTCCTACGTAGGCTAGTAAAACATGCCCTTCAAAGCATCAGAACATGTGATCACATTCCAATTTTTTTGTATCTATCTTGTAAAGATAGTAATAAACTTTGATTTTTGTACACCCATAAATTATACGCAGCACAGGTTACCCTTAAATAATGAACTGACCGACTAATCAGACATGGATCTTTCCAAGTTCTGTTGCTTGAACGGATGTTTTCCTACGTAGGCTAGTAAAACATGCCCTTCAAAGCATCAGAACATGTGACCACATTCCAATTTTTTTGTATCTATCTTGTAAAGATAGTAATATATCATATGTTGAACACTAAGTTGGAAAGATTTTAATTCAGATTTTTTCAACTTTCACTCAGTTTGTTTTCTAAACTTTGATTAAGAACCTTGTTGTTTGTACACCCATAAAATATACGCAGCACAGGTTACCCTTAAATAATCAACTGACCGACTAATCAGACATGGATCTTCCCAAGTTCTGTTGCTTGAATGGATGTTTTCCTACGTAGGCTAGTAAAACATGCCCTTCAAAGCATCAGAACATGTGATCACATTCCAATTTTTTTGTATCTATCTTGTAAAGATAGTAATAAACTTTGATTTTTGTACACCCATAAATTATACGCAGCACAGGTTACCCTTAAATAATGAACTGACCGACTAATCAGACATGGATCTTTCCAAGTTCTGTTGCTTGAACGGATGTTTTCCTACGTAGGCTAGTAAAACATGCCCTTCAAAGCATCAGAACATGTGACCACATTCCAATTTTTTTGTATCTATCTTGTAAAGATAGTAATATATCATATGTTGAACACTATGTTGGAAAGATTTTAATTCAGATTTTTTCAACTTTCACTCAGTTTGTTTTCTAAACTTTGATTGAGAACCTTGATTTTTGTACACCCATAAATTATACGCAGCACAGGTTACCCTTAAATAATGAACTGACCGACTAATCAGACATGGATCTTCCCAAGTTCTGTTGCTTGAATGGATGTTTTCCTACGTAGGCTAGTAAAACATGCCCTTCAAAGCATCAGAACATGTGATCACATTCCAATTTTTTTGTATCTATCTTGTAAAGATAGTAATAAACTTTGATTTTTGTACACCCATAAATTATACGCAGCACAGGTTACCCTTAAATAATGAACTGACCGACTAATCAGACATGGATCTTTCCTAGTTCTGTTGCTTGAATGGATGTTTTCCAACGTAGGCTAGTAAAACATGCCCTTCAAAGCATCAGAACATGTGATCACATTCCAATTTTTTTGTATCTATCTTGTAAAGATAGTAATAAACTTTGATTTTTGTACACCCATAAATTATACGCAGCACAGGTTACCCTTAAATAATGAACTGACCGACTAATCAGACATGGATCTTTCCTAGTTCTGTTGCTTGAATGGATGTTTTCCTACGTAGGCTAGTAAAACATGCCCTTCAAAGCATCAGAACATGTGACCACATTCCAATTTTTTTGTATCTATCTTGTAAAGATAGTAATATATCATATGTTGAACACTATGTTGGAAAGATTTTAATTCAGATTTTCTAACTTTTATTCAGTTTGTTTTTTAAACTTTGATTAAGAACTTTGATTTTTGTACACCCATAAATTACACGCAGCACAGGTTACCCTTAAATAATGAACTGACCGACTAATCAGACATGGATCTTTCCAAGTTCTGTTGCTTGAACGGATGTTTTCCTACGTAGGCTAGTAAAACATGCCCTTCAAAACATCAGAACATGTGACCACATTCCAATTTTTTTGTATCTATCTTGTAAAGATAGTAATATATCATATGTTGAACACTAAGTTGGAAAGATTTTAATTCAGATTTTTTCAACTTTCACTCAGTTTGTTTTCTAAACTTTGATTAAGAACCTTGTTGTTTGTACACCCATAAAATATACGCAGCACAGGTTACCCTTAAATAATGAACTGACCGACTAATCAGACATGGATCTTTCCTAGTTCTGTTGCTTGAATGGATGTTTTCCTACGTAGGCTAGTAAAACATGCCCTTCAAAGCATCAGAACATGTGATCACATTCCAATTTTTTTGTATCTATCTTGTAAAGATAGTAATAAACTTTGATTTTTGTACACCCATAAATTATACGCAGCACAGGTTACCCTTAAATAATGAACTGACCGACTAATCAGACATGGATCTTTCCAAGTTCTGTTGCTTGAACGGATGTTTTCCTACGTAGGCTAGTAAAACATGCCCTTCAAAGCATCAGAACATGTGACCACATTCCAATTTTTTTGTATCTATCTTGTAAAGATAGTAATATATCATATGTTGAACACTAAGTTGGAAAGATTTTAATTCAGATTTTTTCAACTTTCACTCAGTTTGTTTTCTAAACTTTGATTAAGAACCTTGTTGTTTGTACACCCATAAAATATACGCAGCACAGGTTACCCTTAAATAATGAACTGACCGACTAATCAGACATGGATCTTCCCAAGTTCTGTTGCTTGAATGGATGTTTTCCTACGTAGGCTAGTAAAACATGCCCTTCAAAGCATCAGAACATGTGATCACATTCCAATTTTTTTGTATCTATCTTGTAAAGATAGTAATAAACTTTGATTTTTGTACACCCATAAATTATACGCAGCACAGGTTACCCTTAAATAATGAACTGACCGACTAATCAGACATGGATCTTTCCAAGTTCTGTTGCTTGAACGGATGTTTTCCTACGTAGGCTAGTAAAACATGCCCTTCAAAGCATCAGAACATGTGACCACATTCCAATTTTTTTGTATCTATCTTGTAAAGATAGTAATATATCATATGTTGAACACTATGTTGGAAAGATTTTAATTCAGATTTTTTCAACTTTCACTCAGTTTGTTTTCTAAACTTTGATTGAGAACCTTGAGTTTTGTACACCCATAAATTATACGCAGCACAGGTTACCCTTAAATAATGAACTGACCGACTAATCAGACATGGATCTTCCCAAGTTCTGTTGCTTGAATGGATGTTTTCCTACGTAGGCTAGTAAAACATGCCCTTCAAAGCATCAGAACATGTGATCACATTCCAATTTTTTTGTATCTATCTTGTAAAGATAGTAATAAACTTTGATTTTTGTACACCCATAAATTATACGCAGCACAGGTTACCCTTAAATAATGAACTGACCGACTAATCAGACATGGATCTTTCCTAGTTCTGTTGCTTGAATGGATGTTTTCCAACGTAGGCTAGTAAAACATGCCCTTCAAAGCATCAGAACATGTGATCACATTCCAATTTTTTTGTATCTATCTTGTAAAGATAGTAATAAACTTTGATTTTTGTACACCCATAAATTATACGCAGCACAGGTTACCCTTAAATAATGAACTGACCGACTAATCAGACATGGATCTTTCCTAGTTCTGTTGCTTGAATGGATGTTTTCCTACGTAGGCTAGTAAAACATGCCCTTCAAAGCATCAGAACATGTGACCACATTCCAATTTTTTTGTATCTATCTTGTAAAGATAGTAATATATCATATGTTGAACACTAAGTTGGAAAGATTTTAATTCAGATTTTTTCAACTTTCACTCAGTTTGTTTTCTAAACTTTGATTAAGAACCTTGTTGTTTGTACACCCATAAAATATACGCAGCACAGGTTACCCTTAAATAATGAACTGACCGACTAATCAGACATGGATCTTTCCTAGTTCTGTTGCTTGAATGGATGTTTTCCTACGTAGGCTAGTAAAACATGCCCTTCAAAGCATCAGAACATGTGATCACATTCCAATTTTTTTGTATCTATCTTGTAAAGATAGTAATAAACTTTGATTTTTGTACACCCATAAATTATACGCAGCACAGGTTACCCTTAAATAATGAACTGACCGACTAATCAGACATGGATCTTTCCAAGTTCTGTTGCTTGAACGGATGTTTTCCTACGTAGGCTAGTAAAACATGCCCTTCAAAGCATCAGAACATGTGACCACATTCCAATTTTTTTGTATCTATCTTGTAAAGATAGTAATATATCATATGTTGAACACTAAGTTGGAAAGATTTTAATTCAGATTTTTTCAACTTTCACTCAGTTTGTTTTCTAAACTTTGATTAAGAACCTTGTTGTTTGTACACCCATAAAATATACGCAGCACAGGTTACCCTTAAATAATGAACTGACCGACTAATCAGACATGGATCTTTCCTAGTTCTGTTGCTTGAATGGATGTTTTCCTACGTAGGCTAGTAAAACATGCCCTTCAAAGCATCAGAACATGTGATCACATTCCAATTTTTTTGTATCTATCTTGTAAAGATAGTAATAAACTTTGATTTTTGTACACCCATAAATTATACGCAGCACAGGTTACCCTTAAATAATGAACTGACCGACTAAACAGACATGGATCTTTCCAAGTTCTGTTGCTTGAACGGATGTTTTCCTACGTAGGCTAGTAAAACATGCCCTTCAAAGCATCAGAACATGTGATCACATTCCAATTTTTTTGTATCTATCTTGTAAAGATAGTAATAAACTTTGATTTTTGTACACCCATAAATTATACGCAGCACAGGTTACCCTTAAATAATGAACTGACCGACTAATCAGACATGGATCTTTCCTAGTTCTGTTGCTTGAATGGATGTTTTCCTACGTAGGCTAGTAAAACATGCCCTTCAAAGCATCAGAACATGTGATCACATTCCAATTTTTTTGTATCTATCTTGTAAAGATAGTAATAAACTTTGATTTTTGTACACCCATAAATTATACGCAGCACAGGTTACCCTTAAATAATGAACTGACCGACTAATCAGACATGGATCTTCCCAAGTTCTGTTGCTTGAATGGATGTTTTCCTACGTAGGCTAGTAAAACATGCCCTTCAAAGCATCAGAACATGTGATCACATTCCAATTTTTTTGTATCTATCTTGTAAAGATAGTAATAAACTTTGATTTTTGTACACCCATAAATTATACGCAGCACAGGTTACCCTTAAATAATGAACTGACCGACTAATCAGACATGGATCTTTCCTAGTTCTGTTGCTTGAATGGATGTTTTCCAACGTAGGCTAGTAAAACATGCCCTTCAAAGCATCAGAACATGTGATCACATTCCAATTTTTTTGTATCTATCTTGTAAAGATAGTAATAAACTTTGATTTTTGTACACCCATAAATTATACGCAGCACAGGTTACCCTTAAATAATGAACTGACCGACTAATCAGACATGGATCTTTCCTAGTTCTGTTGCTTGAATGGATGTTTTCCTACGTAGGCTAGTAAAACATGCCCTTCAAAGCATCAGAACATGTGACCACATTCCAATTTTTTTGTATCTATCTTGTAAAGATAGTAATATATCATATGTTGAACACTATGTTGGAAAGATTTTAATTCAGATTTTCTAACTTTTATTCAGTTTGTTTTTTAAACTTTGATTAAGAACTTTGATTTTTGTACACCCATAAATTACACGCAGCACAGGTTACCCTTAAATAATGAACTGACCGACTAATCAGACATGGATCTTTCCAAGTTCTGTTGCTTGAACGGATGTTTTCCTACGTAGGCTAGTAAAACATGCCCTTCAAAGCATCAGAACATGTGACCACATTCCAATTTTTTTGTATCTATCTTGTAAAGATAGTAATATATCATATGTTGAACACTAAGTTGGAAAGATTTTAATTCAGATTTTTTCAACTTTCACTCAGTTTGTTTTCTAAACTTTGATTAAGAACCTTGTTGTTTGTACACCCATAAAATATACGCAGCACAGGTTACCCTTAAATAATGAACTGACCGACTAATCAGACATGGATCTTTCCTAGTTCTGTTGCTTGAATGGATGTTTTCCTACGTAGGCTAGTAAAACATGCCCTTCAAAGCATCAGAACATGTGATCACATTCCAATTTTTTTGTATCTATCTTGTAAAGATAGTAATAAACTTTGATTTTTGTACACCCATAAATTATACGCAGCACAGGTTACCCTTAAATAATGAACTGACCGACTAATCAGACATGGATCTTTCCAAGTTCTGTTGCTTGAACGGATGTTTTCCTACGTAGGCTAGTAAAACATGCCCTTCAAAGCATCAGAACATGTGACCACATTCCAATTTTTTTGTATCTATCTTGTAAAGATAGTAATATATCATATGTTGAACACTAAGTTGGAAAGATTTTAATTCAGATTTTTTCAACTTTCACTCAGTTTGTTTTCTAAACTTTGATTAAGAACCTTGTTGTTTGTACACCCATAAAATATACGCAGCACAGGTTACCCTTAAATAATGAACTGACCGACTAATCAGACATGGATCTTTCCTAGTTCTGTTGCTTGAATGGATGTTTTCCTACGTAGGCTAGTAAAACATGCCCTTCAAAGCATCAGAACATGTGATCACATTCCAATTTTTTTGTATCTATCTTGTAAAGATAGTAATAAACTTTGATTTTTGTACACCCATAAATTATACGCAGCACAGGTTACCCTTAAATAATGAACTGACCGACTAATCAGACATGGATCTTTCCAAGTTCTGTTGCTTGAACGGATGTTTTCCTACGTAGGCTAGTAAAACATGCCCTTCAAAGCATCAGAACATGTGACCACATTCCAATTTTTTTGTATCTATCTTGTAAAGATAGTAATATATCATATGTTGAACACTAAGTTGGAAAGATTTTAATTCAGATTTTTTCAACTTTCACTCAGTTTGTTTTCTAAACTTTGATTAAGAACCTTGTTGTTTGTACACCCATAAAATATACGCAGCACAGGTTACCCTTAAATAATGAACTGACCGACTAATCAGACATGGATCTTCCCAAGTTCTGTTGCTTGAATGGATGTTTTCCTACGTAGGCTAGTAAAACATGCCCTTCAAAGCATCAGAACATGTGATCACATTCCAATTTTTTTGTATCTATCTTGTAAAGATAGTAATAAACTTTGATTTTTGTACACCCATAAATTATACGCAGCACAGGTTACCCTTAAATAATGAACTGACCGACTAATCAGACATGGATCTTTCCAAGTTCTGTTGCTTGAACGGATGTTTTCCTACGTAGGCTAGTAAAACATGCCCTTCAAAGCATCAGAACATGTGACCACATTCCAATTTTTTTGTATCTATCTTGTAAAGATAGTAATATATCATATGTTGAACACTATGTTGGAAAGATTTTAATTCAGATTTTTTCAACTTTCACTCAGTTTGTTTTCTAAACTTTGATTGAGAACCTTGAGTTTTGTACACCCATAAATTATACGCAGCACAGGTTACCCTTAAATAATGAACTGACCGACTAATCAGACATGGATCTTCCCAAGTTCTGTTGCTTGAATGGATGTTTTCCTACGTAGGCTAGTAAAACATGCCCTTCAAAGCATCAGAACATGTGATCACATTCCAATTTTTTTGTATCTATCTTGTAAAGATAGTAATAAACTTTGATTTTTGTACACCCATAAATTATACGCAGCACAGGTTACCCTTAAATAATGAACTGACCGACTAATCAGACATGGATCTTTCCTAGTTCTGTTGCTTGAATGGATGTTTTCCAACGTAGGCTAGTAAAACATGCCCTTCAAAGCATCAGAACATGTGATCACATTCCAATTTTTTTGTATCTATCTTGTAAAGATAGTAATAAACTTTGATTTTTGTACACCCATAAATTATACGCAGCACAGGTTACCCTTAAATAATGAACTGACCGACTAATCAGACATGGATCTTTCCTAGTTCTGTTGCTTGAATGGATGTTTTCCTACGTAGGCTAGTAAAACATGCCCTTCAAAGCATCAGAACATGTGACCACATTCCAATTTTTTTGTATCTATCTTGTAAAGATAGTAATATATCATATGTTGAACACTAAGTTGGAAAGATTTTAATTCAGATTTTTTCAACTTTCACTCAGTTTGTTTTCTAAACTTTGATTAAGAACCTTGTTGTTTGTACACCCATAAAATATACGCAGCACAGGTTACCCTTAAATAATGAACTGACCGACTAATCAGACATGGATCTTTCCTAGTTCTGTTGCTTGAATGGATGTTTTCCTACGTAGGCTAGTAAAACATGCCCTTCAAAGCATCAGAACATGTGATCACATTCCAATTTTTTTGTATCTATCTTGTAAAGATAGTAATAAACTTTGATTTTTGTACACCCATAAATTATACGCAGCACAGGTTACCCTTAAATAATGAACTGACCGACTAATCAGACATGGATCTTTCCAAGTTCTGTTGCTTGAACGGATGTTTTCCTACGTAGGCTAGTAAAACATGCCCTTCAAAGCATCAGAACATGTGACCACATTCCAATTTTTTTGTATCTATCTTGTAAAGATAGTAATATATCATATGTTGAACACTAAGTTGGAAAGATTTTAATTCAGATTTTTTCAACTTTCACTCAGTTTGTTTTCTAAACTTTGATTAAGAACCTTGTTGTTTGTACACCCATAAAATATACGCAGCACAGGTTACCCTTAAATAATGAACTGACCGACTAATCAGACATGGATCTTTCCTAGTTCTGTTGCTTGAATGGATGTTTTCCTACGTAGGCTAGTAAAACATGCCCTTCAAAGCATCAGAACATGTGATCACATTCCAATTTTTTTGTATCTATCTTGTAAAGATAGTAATAAACTTTGATTTTTGTACACCCATAAATTATACGCAGCACAGGTTACCCTTAAATAATGAACTGACCGACTAATCAGACATGGATCTTTCCAAGTTCTGTTGCTTGAACGGATGTTTTCCTACGTAGGCTAGTAAAACATGCCCTTCAAAGCATCAGAACATGTGACCACATTCCAATTTTTTTGTATCTATCTTGTAAAGATAGTAATATATCATATGTTGAACACTAAGTTGGAAAGATTTTAATTCAGATTTTTTCAACTTTCACTCAGTTTGTTTTCTAAACTTTGATTAAGAACCTTGTTGTTTGTACACCCATAAAATATACGCAGCACAGGTTACCCTTAAATAATGAACTGACCGACTAATCAGACATGGATCTTCCCAAGTTCTGTTGCTTGAATGGATGTTTTCCTACGTAGGCTAGTAAAACATGCCCTTCAAAGCATCAGAACATGTGATCACATTCCAATTTTTTTGTATCTATCTTGTAAAGATAGTAATAAACTTTGATTTTTGTACACCCATAAATTATACGCAGCACAGGTTACCCTTAAATAATGAACTGACCGACTAATCAGACATGGATCTTTCCAAGTTCTGTTGCTTGAACGGATGTTTTCCTACGTAGGCTAGTAAAACATGCCCTTCAAAGCATCAGAACATGTGACCACATTCCAATTTTTTTGTATCTATCTTGTAAAGATAGTAATATATCATATGTTGAACACTATGTTGGAAAGATTTTAATTCAGATTTTTTCAACTTTCACTCAGTTTGTTTTCTAAACTTTGATTGAGAACCTTGAGTTTTGTACACCCATAAATTATACGCAGCACAGGTTACCCTTAAATAATGAACTGACCGACTAATCAGACATGGATCTTCCCAAGTTCTGTTGCTTGAATGGATGTTTTCCTACGTAGGCTAGTAAAACATGCCCTTCAAAGCATCAGAACATGTGATCACATTCCAATTTTTTTGTATCTATCTTGTAAAGATAGTAATAAACTTTGATTTTTGTACACCCATAAATTATACGCAGCACAGGTTACCCTTAAATAATGAACTGACCGACTAATGAGACATGGATCTTTCCTAGTTCTGTTGCTTGAATGGATGTTTTCCTACGTAGGCTAGTAAAACATGCCCTTCAAAGCATCAGAACATGTGATCACATTCCAATTTTTTTGTATCTATCTTGTAAAGATAGTAATATATCATATGTTGAACACTATGTTGGAAAGATTTTAATTCAGATTTTCTGACTTTTAATCAGTTTGTTTTTTTAACTTTGATTAAGAACTTTGATTTTTGTACACCCATAAATTATACGCAGCACAGGTTACCCTTAAATAATGAACTGACCAACTAATCAGACATGGATCTTTCCTAGTTCTGTTGCTTGAATGGATGTTTTCCTACGTAGGCTAGTAAAACATGCCCTTCAAAGCATCAGAACATGTGATCACATTCCAATTTTTTTGTATCTATCTTGTAAAGATAGTAATAAACTTTGATTTTTGTACACCCATAAATTATACGCAGCACAGGTTACCCTTAAATAATGAACTGACCAACTAATCAGACATGGATCTTTCCTAGTTCTGTTGCTTGAATGGATGTTTTCCTACGTAGGCTAGTAAAACATGCCCTTCAAAGCATCAGAACATGTGATCACATTCCAATTTTTTTGTATCTATCTTGTAAAGATAGTAATAAACTTTGATTTTTGTACACCCATAAATTATACGCAGCACAGGTTACCCTTAAATAATGAACTGACCGACTAATCAGACATGGATCTTCCCAAGTTCTGTTGCTTGAATGGATGTTTTCCTACGTAGGCTAGTAAAACATGCCCTTCAAAGCATCAGAACATGTGATCACATTCCAATTTTTTTGTATCTATCTTGTAAAGATAGTAATATATCATATGTTGAACACTATGTTGGAAAGATTTTAATTCAGATTTTCTAACTTTTATTCAGTTTGTTTTTTAAACTTTGATTAAGAACTTTGATTTTTGTACACCCATAAATTATACGCAGCACAGGTTACCCTTAAATAATGAACTGACCGACTAATCAGACATGGATCTTTCCTAGTTCTGTTGCTTGAACGGATGTTTTCCTACGTAGGCTAGTAAAACATGCCCTTCAAAGCATCAGAACATGTGATCACATTCCAATTTTTTTGTATCTATCTTGTAAAGATAGTAATATATCATATGTTGAACACTATGTTGGAAAGATTTTAATTCAGATTTTCTAACTTTTATTCAGTTTGTTTTTTAAACTTTGATTAAGAACTTTGATTTTTGTACACCCATAAATTATACGCAGCACAGGTTACCCTTAAATAATGAACTGACCGACTAATCAGACATGGATCTTTCCTAGTTCTGTTGCTTGAATGGATGTTTTCCTACGTAGGCTAGTAAAACATGCCTTTCAAAGCATCAGAACATGTGATCAAATTCCAATTTTTTTGTATCTATCTTGTAAAGATAGTAATATATCATATGTTGAACACTATGTTGGAAAGATTTTCATTCAGATTTTTTAATTTTTATTCAGTTTGTTTTCTAAACTTTGATTAAGAACCTTGTTGTTTGTACACCCATAAAATATACGCAGCACAGGTTACCCTTAAATAATGAACTGACCGATTAATCAGACATGGATCTTCCCAAGTTCTGTTGCTTGAATGGATGTTTTCCTACGTAGGCTAGTAAAACATGCCCTTCAAAGCATCAGAACATGTGATCACATTCCAATTTTTTTGTATCTATCTTGTAAAGATAGTAATATATCATATGTTGAACACTATGTTGGAAAGATTTTAATTCAGATTTTCTAACTTTCACTCAGTTTGTTTTCTAAACTTTGATTAAGAACCTTGTTGTTTGTACACCCATAAATTATACGCAGCACAGGTTACCCTTAAATAATGAACTGACCGACTAATCAGACATGGATCTTTCCTAGTTCTGTTGCTTGAACGGATGTTTTCCTACGTAGGCTAGTAAAACATGCCCTTCAAAGCATCAGAACATGTGATCACATTCCAATTTTTTTGTATCTATCTTGTAAAGATAGTAATATATCATATGTTGAACACTATGTTGGAAAGATTTTAATTCAGATTTTCTAACTTTTATTCAGTTTGTTTTTTAAACTTTGATTAAGAACTTTGATTTTTGTACACCCATAAATTATACGCAGCACAGGTTACCCTTAAATAATGAACTGACCGACTAATCAGACATGGATCTTTCCTAGTTCTGTTGCTTGAATGGATGTTTTCCTACGTAGGCTAGTAAAACATGCCTTTCAAAGCATCAGAACATGTGATCAAATTCCAATTTTTTTGTATCTATCTTGTAAAGATAGTAATATATCATATGTTGAACACTATGTTGGAAAGATTTTCATTCAGATTTTTTAATTTTTATTCAGTTTGTTTTTTAAACTTTGATTAAGAACTTTGATTTTTGTACACCCATAAATTATACGCAGCACAGGTTACCCTTAAATAATGAACTGACCGACTAATCAGACATGGATCTTTCCTAGTTCTGTTGCTTGAATGGATGTTTTCCTACGTAGGCTAGTAAAACATGCCCTTCAAAGCATCAGAACATGTGACCACATTCCAATTTTTTTGTATCTATCTTGTAAAGATAGTAATATATCATATGTTGAACACTATGTTGGAAAGATTTTAATTCAGATTTTCTAACTTTTATTCAGTTTGTTTTTTAAACTTTGATTAAGAACTTTGATTTTTGTACACCCATAAATTATACGCAGCACAGGTTACCCTTAAATAATGAACTGACCGACTAATCAGACATGGATCTTTCCTAGTTCTGTTGCTTGAATGGATGTTTTCCTACGTAGGCTAGTAAAACATGCCCTTCAAAGCATCAGAACATGTGATCACATTCCAATTTTTTTGTATCTATCTTGTAAAGATAGTAATAAACTTTGATTTTTGTACACCCATAAATTATACGCAGCACAGGTTACCCTTAAATAATGAACTGACCGACTAATCAGACATGGATCTTTCCAAGTTCTGTTGCTTGAACGGATGTTTTCCTACGTAGGCTAGTAAAACATGCCCTTCAAAGCATCAGAACATGTGACCACATTCCAATTTTTTTGTATCTATCTTGTAAAGATAGTAATATATCATATGTTGAACACTAAGTTGGAAAGATTTTAATTCAGATTTTTTCAACTTTCACTCAGTTTGTTTTCTAAACTTTGATTAAGAACCTTGTTGTTTGTACACCCATAAAATATACGCAGCACAGGTTACCCTTAAATAATGAACTGACCGACTAATCAGACATGGATCTTTCCTAGTTCTGTTGCTTGAATGGATGTTTTCCTACGTAGGCTAGTAAAACATGCCCTTCAAAGCATCAGAACATGTGATCACATTCCAATTTTTTTGTATCTATCTTGTAAAGATAGTAATAAACTTTGATTTTTGTACACCCATAAATTATACGCAGCACAGGTTACCCTTAAATAATGAACTGACCGACTAATCAGACATGGATCTTCCCAAGTTCTGTTGCTTGAATGGATGTTTTCCTACGTAGGCTAGTAAAACATGCCCTTCAAAGCATCAGAACATGTGATCACATTCCAATTTTTTTGTATCTATCTTGTAAAGATAGTAATAAACTTTGATTTTTGTACACCCATAAATTATACGCAGCACAGGTTACCCTTA
This sequence comes from Auanema rhodensis, assembly GCA_964057225.1. Taxonomy (NCBI): domain Eukaryota; kingdom Metazoa; phylum Nematoda; class Chromadorea; order Rhabditida; family Rhabditidae; genus Auanema; species Auanema rhodense. The sequence continues at coordinate 3,914,335 of OZ059895.1, forward strand.
AATAATGAACTGACCGACTAATCAGACATGGATCTTTCCAAGTTCTGTTGCTTGAACGGATGTTTTCCTACGTAGGCTAGTAAAACATGCCCTTCAAAGCATCAGAACATGTGACCACATTCCAATTTTTTTGTATCTATCTTGTAAAGATAGTAATATATCATATGTTGAACACTATGTTGGAAAGATTTTAATTCAGATTTTTTCAACTTTCACTCAGTTTGTTTTCTAAACTTTGATTGAGAACCTTGAGTTTTGTACACCCATAAATTATACGCAGCACAGGTTACCCTTAAATAATGAACTGACCGACTAATCAGACATGGATCTTCCCAAGTTCTGTTGCTTGAATGGATGTTTTCCTACGTAGGCTAGTAAAACATGCCCTTCAAAGCATCAGAACATGTGATCACATTCCAATTTTTTTGTATCTATCTTGTAAAGATAGTAATAAACTTTGATTTTTGTACACCCATAAATTATACGCAGCACAGGTTACCCTTAAATAATGAACTGACCGACTAATCAGACATGGATCTTTCCTAGTTCTGTTGCTTGAATGGATGTTTTCCTACGTAGGCTAGTAAAACATGCCCTTCAAAGCATCAGAACATGTGATCACATTCCAATTTTTTTGTATCTATCTTGTAAAGATAGTAATATATCATATGTTGAACACTATGTTGGAAAGATTTTAATTCAGATTTTCTGACTTTTAATCAGTTTGTTTTTTAAACTTTGATTAAGAACTTTGATTTTTGTACACCCATAAATTATACGCAGCACAGGTTACCCTTAAATAATGAACTGACCAACTAATCAGACATGGATCTTTCCTAGTTCTGTTGCTTGAATGGATGTTTTCCTACGTAGGCTAGTAAAACATGCCCTTCAAAGCATCAGAACATGTGATCACATTCCAATTTTTTTGTATCTATCTTGTAAAGATAGTAATAAACTTTGATTTTTGTACACCCATAAATTATACGCAGCACAGGTTACCCTTAAATAATGAACTGACCGACTAATCAGACATGGATCTTTCCAAGTTCTGTTGCTTGAACGGATGTTTTCCTACGTAGGCTAGTAAAACATGCCCTTCAAAGCATCAGAACATGTGACCACATTCCAATTTTTTTGTATCTATCTTGTAAAGATAGTAATATATCATATGTTGAACACTATGTTGGAAAGATTTTAATTCAGATTTTTTCAACTTTCACTCAGTTTGTTTTCTAAACTTTGATTAAGAACCTTGTTGTTTGTACACCCATAAAATATACGCAGCACAGGTTACCCTTAAATAATGAACTGACCGACTAATCAGACATGGATCTTCCCAAGTTCTGTTGCTTGAATGGATGTTTTCCTACGTAGGCTAGTAAAACATGCCCTTCAAAGCATCAGAACATGTGATCACATTCCAATTTTTTTGTATCTATCTTGTAAAGATAGTAATATATCATATGTTGAACACTATGTTGGAAAGATTTTAATTCAGATTTTCTAACTTTTATTCAGTTTGTTTTTTAAACTTTGATTAAGAACTTTGATTTTTGTACACCCATAAATTATACGCAGCACAGGTTACCCTTAAATAATGAACTGACCGACTAATCAGACATGGATCTTTCCTAGTTCTGTTGCTTGAACGGATGTTTTCCTACGTAGGCTAGTAAAACATGCCCTTCAAAGCATCAGAACATGTGATCACATTCCAATTTTTTTGTATCTATCTTGTAAAGATAGTAATATATCATATGTTGAACACTATGTTGGAAAGATTTTCATTCAGATTTTTTAATTTTTATTCAGTTTGTTTTTTAAACTTTGATTAAGAACTTTGATTTTTGTACACCCATAAATTATACGCAGCACAGGTTACCCTTAAATAATGAACTGACCGACTAATCAGACATGGATCTTTCCTAGTTCTGTTGCTTGAATGGATGTTTTCCTACGTAGGCTAGTAAAACATGCCCTTCAAAGCATCAGAACATGTGACCACATTCCAATTTTTTTGTATCTATCTTGTAAAGATAGTAATATATCATATGTTGAACACTATGTTGGAAAGATTTTAATTCAGATTTTCTAACTTTTATTCAGTTTGTTTTTTAAACTTTGATTAAGAACTTTGATTTTTGTACACCCATAAATTATACGCAGCACAGGTTACCCTTAAATAATGAACTGACCGACTAATCAGACATGGATCTTTCCTAGTTCTGTTGCTTGAATGGATGTTTTCCTACGTAGGCTAGTAAAACATGCCCTTCAAAGCATCAGAACATGTGATCACATTCCAATTTTTTTGTATCTATCTTGTAAAGATAGTAATAAACTTTGATTTTTGTACACCCATAAATTATACGCAGCACAGGTTACTCTTAAATAATGAACTGACCGACTAATCAGACATGGATCTTTCCTAGTTCTGTTGCTTGAATGGATGTTTTCCTACGTAGGCTAGTAAAACATGCCCTTCAAAGCATCAGAACATGTGATCACATTCCAATTTTTTTGTATCTATCTTGTAAAGATAGTAATAAACTTTGATTTTTGTACACCCATAAATTATACGCAGCACAGGTTACCCTTAAATAATGAACTGACCGACTAATCAGACATGGATCTTTCCAAGTTCTGTTGCTTGAACGGATGTTTTCCTACGTAGGCTAGTAAAACATGCCCTTCAAAGCATCAGAACATGTGACCACATTCCAATTTTTTTGTATCTATCTTGTAAAGATAGTAATATATCATATGTTGAACACTATGTTGGAAAGATTTTAATTCAGATTTTTTCAACTTTCACTCAGTTTGTTTTCTAAACTTTGATTAAGAACTTTGATTTTTGTACACCCATAAATTATACGCAGCACAGGTTACCCTTAAATAATGAACTGACCGACTAATCAGACATGGATCTTTCCAAGTTCTGTTGCTTGAACGGATGTTTTCCTACGTAGGCAAGTAAAACATGCCCTTCAAAGCATCAGAACATGTGACCACATTCCAATTTTTTTGTATCTATCTTGTAAAGATAGTAATATATCATATGTTGAACACTATGTTGGAAAGATTTTAATTCAGATTTTTTCAACTTTCACTCAGTTTGTTTTCTAAACTTTGATTAAGAACCTTGTTGTTTGTACACCCATAAAATATACGCAGCACAGGTTACCCTTAAATAATGAACTGACCGACTAATCAGACATGGATCTTTCCTAGTTCTGTTGCTTGAATGGATGTTTTCCTACGTAGGCTAGTAAAACATGCCTTTCAAAGCATCAGAACATGTGATCAAATTCCAATTTTTTTGTATCTATCTTGTAAAGATAGTAATATATCATATGTTGAACACTATGTTGGAAAGATTTTCATTCAGATTTTTTAATTTTTATTAAGTTTGTTTTTTAAACTTTGATTAAGAACTTTGATTTTTGTACACCCATAAATTATACGCAGCACAGGTTACCCTTAAATAATGAACTGACCGACTAATCAGACATGGATCTTTCCTAGTTCTGTTGCTTGAATGGATGTTTTCCTACGTAGGCTAGTAAAACATGCCCTTCAAAGCATCAGAACATGTGACCACATTCCAATTTTTTTGTATCTATCTTGTAAAGATAGTAATATATCATATGTTGAACACTATGTTGGAAAGATTTTAATTCAGATTTTCTAACTTTTATTCAGTTTGTTTTTTAAACTTTGATTAAGAACTTTGATTTTTGTACACCCATAAATTATACGCAGCACAGGTTACCCTTAAATAATGAACTGACCGACTAATCAGACATGGATCTTTCCAAGTTCTGTTGCTTGAACGGATGTTTTCCTACGTAGGCAAGTAAAACATGCCCTTCAAAGCATCAGAACATGTGATCAAATTCCAATTTTTTTGTATCTATCTTGTAAAGATAGTAATATATCATATGTTGAACACTATGTTGGAAAGATTTTCATTCAGATTTTTTAATTTTTATTAAGTTTGTTTTTTAAACTTTGATTAAGAACTTTGATTTTTGTACACCCATAAATTATACGCAGCACAGGTTACCCTTAAATAATGAACTGACCGACTAATCAGACATGGATCTTTCCTAGTTCTGTTGCTTGAATGGATGTTTTCCTACGTAGGCTAGTAAAACATGCCCTTCAAAGCATCAGAACATGTGACCACATTCCAATTTTTTTGTATCTATCTTGTAAAGATAGTAATATATCATATGTTGAACACTATGTTGGAAAGATTTTAATTCAGATTTTCTAACTTTTATTCAGTTTGTTTTTTAAACTTTGATTAAGAACTTTGATTTTTGTACACCCATAAATTATACGCAGCACAGGTTACCCTTAAATAATGAACTGACCGACTAATCAGACATGGATCTTTCCTAGTTCTGTTGCTTGAATGGATGTTTTCCTACGTAGGCTAGTAAAACATGCCCTTCAAAGCATCAGAACATGTGATCACATTCCAATTTTTTTGTATCTATCTTGTAAAGATAGTAATAAACTTTGATTTTTGTACACCCATAAATTATACGAAAAAATTAATTCTTCAGGGTGAAAATCGAGGATATAAGTGTGAACTTATATCAGTTGATATCTCGGTGCATTTTTAAGCTAGCGCAAATCTGATAACACAGATCGACGCAGCTTAAAAGTCCGCATCGAATGCACTATACTACATTGAAAAACGCTTAATACAAAAATTAGTTATGATTGTTTGAAAAATGATGCATTAGTGTATGTTGAGTTTCCATGTACACTCAACATTGCTTCCAAAAACATTTTGACAAAAATGTTTTCAAAAAATTTCAAAATAATTTAGCAAAAAGTAGATGTTTTTAGATTCCCTTTTTCAAGGCAAAGTCGATGGACAATGTTATTCAACGAAAAAATTAATTCTTCAGGGTGAAAATCGAGGATATAAGTGTGAACTCATATCAGTTGATATCTCGGTGCATTTTTAAGCTAGCGCAAATCTGATAACACAGATCGACGCAGCTTAAAAGTCCGCATCGAATGCACTATACTACATTGAAAAACGCTTAATACAAAAATTAGTTATGATTGTTTGAAAAATGATGCATTAGTGTATGTTGAGTTTCCATGTACACTCAACATTGCTTCCAAAAACATTTTGACAAAAATGTTTTCAAAAAATTTCAAAATAATTTAGCAAAAAGTAGATGTTTTTAGATTCCCTTTTTCAAGGCAAAGTCGATGGACAATGTTATTCAACGAAAAAATTAATTCTTCAGGGTGAAAATCGAGGATATAAGTGTGAACTCATATCAGTTGATATCTCGGTACATTTTTAAGCTAGCGCAAATCTGATAACACAGATCGACGCAGCTTAAAAATCCGCATCGAATGCACTATACTTCATTGAAAAACGCTTAATACAAAAATTAGTTATGATCGTTTGAAAAATGATGCATTAGTGTATGTTGAGTTTCCATGTACACTCAACATTGCTTCCAAAAACATTTTGACAAAAATTTTTTCAAAAAATTTCAAAATAATTTAGCAAAAAGTAGATGTTTTTAGATTCCTTTTTTCAAGGCAAAGACGATGGACAATGTTATTCAACGAAAAAATTAATTCTTCAGGGTGAAAATCGAGGATATAAGTGTGAACTCATATCAGTTGATATCTCGGTACATTTTTAAGCTAGCGCAAATCTGATAACACAGATCGACGCAGCTTAAAAATCCGCATCGAATGCACTATACTTCATTGAAAAACGCTTAATACAAAAATTAGTTATGATCGTTTGAAAAATGATGCATTAGTGTATGTTGAGTTTCCATGTACACTCAACATTGCTTCCAAAAACATTTTGACAAAAATGTTTTCAAAAAATTTCAAAATAATTTAGCAAAAAGTAGATGTTTTTAGATTCCTTTTTTTATGGCAAAGACGATGGACAATGTTATTCAACGTAAAAATTAATTCTTCAGGGTGAAAATCGAGGATATAAGTGTGAACTCATATCAGTTGATATCTCGGTACATTTTTAAGCTAGCGCAAATCTGATAACACAGATCGACGCAGCTTAAAAATCCGCATCGAAAGCACTATACTACATTGAGAAACGCTTAATACAAAAATTAGTTATGATCGTTTGAAAAATGATGCATTAGTGTATGTTGAGTTTCCATGTACACTCAACATTGCTTCCAAAAACATTTTGACAAAAAGTTTTTCGAAAAATTTCAGAATAATTTAGCAAAAAGTAGATGTTTTTAGATTCCTTTTTTTATGGCAAAGACGATGGACAATGTTATTCAACGTAAAAATTAATTCTTCAGGGTGAAAATCGAGGATATAAGTGTGAACTTATATCAGTTGATATCTCGGTGCATTTTTAAGCTAGCGCAAATCTGATAACACAGATCGACGCAGCTTAAAAATCCGCATCGAAAGCACTATACTACATTGAGAAACGCTTAATACAAAAATTAGTTTAGATCGTTTGAAAAATGATGCATTAGTGTATGTTGAGTTTCCATGTACACTCAACATTGCTTCCAAAAACATTTTGACAAAAAGTTTTTCGAAAAATTTCAGAATAATTTAGCAAAAAGTAGATGTTTTTAGATTCCTTTTTTCAAGGCAAAGACGATGGACAATGTTATTCAACGAAAAAATTAATTCTTCAGGGTGAAAATCGAGGATATAAGTGTGAACTCATATCAGTTGATATCTCGGTACATTTTTAAGCTAGCGCAAATCTGATAACACAGATCGACGCAGCTTAAAAATCCGCATCGAAAGCACTATACTACATTGAGAAACGCTTAATACAAAAATTAGTTTAGATCGTTTGAAAAATGATGCATTAGTGTATGTTGAGTTTCCATGTACACTCAACATTGCTTCCAAAAACATTTTGACAAAAATTTTTTCGTTAAATTTCATAATAATTCAGCAAAAAGTAGATGTTTTTAGATTCCTTTTTTCAAGGCAAAGACGATGGACAATGTTATTCAACGAAAAAATTAATTCTTCAGGGTGAAAATCGAGGATATAAGTGTGAACTTATATCAGTTGATATCTCGGTGCATTTTTAAGCTAGCGCAAATCTGATAACACAGATCGACGCAGCTTAAAAATCCGCATCGAATGCACTATACTACATTGAGAAACGCTTAATACAAAAATTAGTTTAGATCGTTTGAAAAATGATGCATTAGTGTATGTTGAGTTTCCATGTACACTCAACATTGCTTCCAAAAACATTTTGACAAAAATTTTTTCGAAAAATTTCAGAATAATTCAGCAAAAAGTAGATGTTTTTAGATTCCTTTTTTCAAGGCAAAGACGATGGACAATGTTATTCAACGAAAAAATTAATTCTTCAGGGTGAAAATCGAGGAAATAAGTGTGAACTTATATCAGTTGATATCTCGGTGCATTTATAAGCTAGCGCAAATCTGATAACACAGATCGACGCAGCTTAAAAATCCGCATCGAATGCACTATACTACATTGAAAAACGCTTAATACAAAAATTAGTTATGATCGTTTGAAAAATGATGCATTAGTGTATGTTGAGTTTCCATGTACACTCAACATTGCTTCCAAAAACATTTTGACAAAAATGTTTTCAAAACATTTCAAAATAATTTAGCAAAAAGTAGATGCTTTTAGATTCCTTTTTTCAAGGCAAAGACGATGGACAATGTTATTCAACGAAAAAATTAATTCTTCAGGGTGAAAATCGAGGATATAAGTGTGAACTCATATCAGTTGATATCTCGGTACATTTTTAAGCTAGCGCAAATCTGATAACACAGATCGACGCAGCTTAAAAATCCGCATCGAATGCACTATACTTCATTGAAAAACGCTTAATACAAAAATTAGTTATGATCGTTTGAAAAATGATGCATTAGTGTATGTTGAGTTTCCATGTACACTCAACATTGCTTCCAAAAACATTTTGACAAAAAGTTTTTCGAAAAATTTCAGAATAATTTAGCAAAAAGTAGATGTTTTTAGATTCCTTTTCTCATGGCAAAGACGATGGACAATGTTATTCAACGAAAAAATTAATTCTTCAGGGTGAAAATCGAGGATATAAGTGTGAACTTATATCAGTTGATATCTCGGTGCATTTATAAGCTAGCGCAAATCTGATAACACAGATCGACGCAGCTTAAAAATCCGCATCGAATGCACTATACTACATTGAAAAACGCTTAATACAAAAATTAGTTATGATCGTTTGAAAAATGATGCATTAGTGTATGTTGAGTTTCCATGTACACTCAACATTGCTTCCAAAAACATTTTGACAAAAATTTTTTCAAAACATTTCAAAATAATTTAGCAAAAAGTAGATGTTTTTAGATTCCTTTTTTCAAGGCAAAGACGATGGACAATGTTATTCAACGAAAAAATTAATTCTTCAGGGTGAAAATCGAGGATATAAGTGTGAACTTATATCAGTTGATATCTCGGTGCATTTTTAAGCTAGCGCATATCTGATAACACAGATCGACGCAGCTTAAAAATCCGCATCGAATGCACTATACTACATTGAAAAACGCTTAATACAAAAATTAGTTATGATCGTTTGAAAAATGATGCATTAGTGTATGTTGAGTTTCCATGTACACTCAACATTGCTTCCAAAAACATTTTGACAAAAATTTTTTCAAAAAATTTCAAAATAATTTAGCAAAAAGTAGATGTTTTTAGATTCCTTTTTTCAAGGCAAAGACGATGGACAATGTTATTCAACGAAAAAATTAATTCTTCAGGGTGAAAATCGAGGATATAAGTGTGAACTTATATCAGTTGATATCTTGGTGCATTTATAAGCTAGCGCAAATCTGATAACACAGATCGACGCAGCTTAAAAATCCGCATCGAATGCACTATACTACATTGAAAAACGCTTAATACAAAAATTAGTTATGATCGTTTGAAAAATGATGCATTAGTGTATGTTGAGTTTCCATGTACACTCAACATTGCTTCCAAAAACATTTTGACAAAAATGTTTTCAAAAAATTTCAAAATAATTTAGCAAAAAGTAGATGCTTTTAGATTCCTTTTTTCAAGGCAAAGACGATGGACAATGTTATTCAACGAAAAAATTAATTCTTCAGGGTGAAAATCGAGGATATAAGTGTGAACTCATATCAGTTGATATCTCGGTACATTTTTAAGCTAGCGCAAATCTGATAACACAGATCGACGCAGCTTAAAAATCCGCATCGAATGCACTATACTTCATTGAAAAACGCTTAATACAAAAATTAGTTATGATCGTTTGAAAAATGATGCATTAGTGTATGTTGAGTTTCCATGTACACTCAACATTGCTTCCAAAAACATTTTGACAAAAAGTTTTTCAAAAAATTTCAGAATAATTTAGCAAAAAGTAGATGTTTTTAGATTCCTTTTTTTATGGCAAAGACGATGGACAATGTTATTCAACGTAAAAATTAATTCTTCAGGGTGAAAATCGAGGATATAAGTGTGAACTTATATCAGTTGATATCTCGGTGCATTTTTAAGCTAGCGCAAATCTGATAACACAGATCGACGCAGCTTAAAAATCCGCATCGAAAGCACTATACTACATTGAGAAACGCTTAATACAAAAATTAGTTTAGATCGTTTGAAAAATGATGCATTAGTGTATGTTGAGTTTCCATGTACACTCAACATTGCTTCCAAAAACATTTTGACAAAAAGTTTTTCAAAAAATTTCAGAATAATTTAGCAAAAAGTAGATGTTTTTAGATTCCTTTTTTTATGGCAAAGACGATGGACAATGTTATTCAACGTAAAAATTAATTCTTCAGGGTGAAAATCGAGGATATAAGTGTGAACTTATATCAGTTGATATCTCGGTGCATTTTTAAGCTAGCGCAAATCTGATAACACAGATCGACGCAGCTTAAAAATCCGCATCGAAAGCACTATACTACATTGAGAAACGCTTAATACAAAAATTAGTTTAGATCGTTTGAAAAATGATGCATTAGTGTATGTTGAGTTTCCATGTACACTCAACATTGCTTCCAAAAACATTTTGACAAAAAGTTTTTCGAAAAATTTCAGAATAATTTAGCAAAAAGTAGATGTTTTTAGATTCCTTTTCTCATGGCAAAGACGATGGACAATGTTATTCAACGAAAAAATTAATTCTTCAGGGTGAAAATCGAGGATATATGTGTGAACTTATATCAGTTGATATCTCGGTGCATTTATAAGCTAGCGCAAATCTGATAACACAGATCGACGCAGCTTAAAAATCCGCATCGAATGCACTATACTACATTGAAAAACGCTTAATACAAAAATTAGTTATGATCGTTTGAAAAATGATGCATTAGTGTATGTTGAGTTTCCATGTACACTCAACATTGCTTCCAAAAACATTTTGACAAAAAGTTTTTCAAAAAATTTCAGAATAATTTAGCAAAAAGTAGATGTTTTTAGATTCCTTTTTTTATGGCAAAGACGATGGACAATGTTATTCAACGTAAAAATTAATTCTTCAGGGTGAAAATCGAGGATATAAGTGTGAACTTATATCAGTTGATATCTCGGTGCATTTTTAAGCTTGCGCATATCTGATAACACAGATCGACGCAGCTTAAAAATCCGCATCGAATGCACTATACTACATTGAAAAACGCTTAATACAAAAATTAGTTTAGATCGTTTGAAAAATGATGCATTAGTGTATGTTGAGTTTCCATGTACACTCAACATTGCTTCCAAAAACATTTTGACAAAAAGTTTTTCGAAAAATTTCAGAATAATTTAGCAAAAAGTAGATGTTTTTAGATTCCTTTTCTCATGGCAAAGACGATGGACAATGTTATTCAACGAAAAAATTAATTCTTCAGGGTGAAAATCGAGGATATAAGTGTGAACTTATATCAGTTGATATCTTGGTGCATTTATAAGCTAGCGCAAATCTGATAACACAGATCGACGCAGCTTAAAAATCCGCATCGAATGCACTATACTACATTGAAAAACGCTTAATACAAAAATTAGTTATGATCGTTTGAAAAATGATGCATTAGTGTATGTTGAGTTTCCATGTACACTCAACATTGCTTCCAAAAACATTTTGACAAAAATTTTTTCAAAACATTTCAAAATAATTTAGCAAAAAGTAGATGTTTTTAGATTCCTTTTTTCAAGGCAAAGACGATGGACAATGTAATTCAACGAAAAAATTAATTCTTCAGGGTGAAAATCGAGGATATAAGTGTGAACTTATATCAGTTGATATCTCGGTGCATTTTTAAGCTTGCGCATATCTGATAACACAGATCGACGCAGCTTAAAAATCCGCATCGAATGCACTATACTACATTGAAAAACGCTTAATACAAAAATTAGTTATGATCGTTTGAAAAATGATGCATTAGTGTATGTTGAGTTTCCATGTACACTCAACATTGCTTCCAAAAACATTTTGACAAAAATTTTTTCAAAACATTTCAAAATAATTTAGCAAAAAGTAGATGTTTTTAGATTCCTTTTTTCAAGGCAAAGACGATGGACAATGTAATTCAACGAAAAAATTAATTCTTCAGGGTGAAAATCGAGGATATAAGTGTGAACTTATATCAGTTGATATCTCGGTGCATTTTTAAGCTTGCGCATATCTGATAACACAGATCGACGCAGCTTAAAAATCCGCATCGAATGCACTATACTACATTGAAAAACGCTTAATACAAAAATTAGTTATGATCGTTTGAAAAATGATGCATTAGTGTATGTTGAGTTTCCATGTACACTCAACATTGCTTCCAAAAACATTTTGACAAAAATTTTTTCAAAAAATTTCAAAATAATTTAGCAAAAAGTAGATGTTTTTAGATTCCTTTTTTCAAGGCAAAGACGATGGACAATGTTATTCAACGAAAAAATTAATTCTTCAGGGTGAAAATCGAGGATATAAGTGTGAACTTATATCAGTTGATATCTTGGTGCATTTATAAGCTAGCGCAAATCTGATAACACAGATCGACGCAGCTTAAAAATCCGCATCGAATGCACTATACTACATTGAAAAACGCTTAATACAAAAATTAGTTATGATCGTTTGAAAAATGATGCATTAGTGTATGTTGAGTTTCCATGTACACTCAACATTGCTTCCAAAAACATTTTGACAAAAATGTTTTCAAAAAATTTCAAAATAATTTAGCAAAAAGTAGATGCTTTTAGATTCCTTTTTTCAAGGCAAAGACGATGGACAATGTTATTCAACGAAAAAATTAATTCTTCAGGGTGAAAATCGAGGATATAAGTGTGAACTCATATCAGTTGATATCTCGGTACATTTTTAAGCTAGCGCAAATCTGATAACACAGATCGACGCAGCTTAAAAATCCGCATCGAATGCACTATACTTCATTGAAAAACGCTTAATACAAAAATTAGTTATGATCGTTTGAAAAATGATGCATTAGTGTATGTTGAGTTTCCATGTACACTCAACATTGCTTCCAAAAACATTTTGACAAAAAGTTTTTCAAAAAATTTCAGAATAATTTAGCAAAAAGTAGATGTTTTTAGATTCCTTTTTTTATGGGAAAGACGATGGACAATGTTATTCAACGTAAAAATTAATTCTTCAGGGTGAAAATCGAGGATATAAGTGTGAACTTATATCAGTTGATATCTTGGTGCATTTATAAGCTAGCGCAAATCTGATAACACAGATCGACGCAGCTTAAAAATCCGCATCGAATGCACTATACTACATTGAAAAACGCTTAATACAAAAATTAGTTATGATCGTTTGAAAAATGATGCATTAGTGTATGTTGAGTTTCCATGTACACTCAACATTGCTTCCAAAAACATTTTGACAAAAAGTTTTTCAAAAAATTTCAGAATAATTTAGCAAAAAGTAGATGTTTTTAGATTCCTTTTTTTATGGCAAAGACGATGGACAATGTTATTCAACGTAAAAATTAATTCTTCAGGGTGAAAATCGAGGATATAAGTGTGAACTTATATCAGTTGATATCTCGGTGCATTTTTAAGCTAGCGCAAATCTGATAACACAGATCGACGCAGCTTAAAAATCCGCATCGAAAGCACTATACTACATTGAGAAACGCTTAATACAAAAATTAGTTTAGATCGTTTGAAAAATGATGCATTAGTGTATGTTGAGTTTCCATGTACACTCAACATTGCTTCCAAAAACATTTTGACAAAAATTTTTTCGAAAAATTTCAGAATAATTCAGCAAAAAGTAGATGTTTTTAGATTCCTTTTTTCAAGGCAAAGACGATGGACAATGTTATTCAACGAAAAATTTAATTCTTCAGGGTGAAAATCGAGGATATAAGTGTGAACTTATATCAGTTGATATCTCGGTGCATTTTTAAGCTAGCGCAAATCTGATAACACAGATCGACGCAGCTTAAAAATCCGCATCGAATGCACTATACTACATTGAAAAACGCTTAATACAAAAATTAGTTTAGATCGTTTGAAAAATGATGCATTAGTGTATGTTGAGTTTCCATGTACACTCAACATTGCTTCCAAAAACATTTTGACAAAAATTTTTTCGAAAAATTTCAGAATAATTCAGCAAAAAGTAGATGTTTTTAGATTCCTTTTTTCAAGGCAAAGACGATGGACAATGTTATTCATCGAAAAAATTAATTCTTCAGGGTGAAAATCGAGGATATAAGTGTGAACTTATATCAGTTGATATCTCGGTGCATTTATAAGCTAGCGCAAATCTGATAACACAGATCGACGCAGCTTAAAAATCCGCATCGAATGCACTATACTACATTGAAAAACGCTTAATACAAAAATTAGTTTAGATCGTTTGAAAAATGATGCATTAGTGTATGTTGAGTTTCCATGTACACTCAACATTGCTTCCAAAAACATTTTGACAAAAAGTTTTTCAAAAAATTTCAGAATAATTTAGCAAAAAGTAGATGTTTTTAGATTCCTTTTTTTATGGCAAAGACGATGGACAATGTTATTCAACGTAAAAATTAATTCTTCAGGGTGAAAATCGAGGATATAAGTGTGAACTTATATCAGTTGATATCTTGGTGCATTTATAAGCTAGCGCAAATCTGATAACACAGATCGACGCAGCTTAAAAATCCGCATCGAATGCACTATACTACATTGAAAAACGCTTAATACAAAAATTAGTTATGATCGTTTGAAAAATGATGCATTAGTGTATGTTGAGTTTCCATGTACACTCAACATTGCTTCCAAAAACATTTTGACAAAAAGTTTTTCAAAAAATTTCAGAATAATTTAGCAAAAAGTAGATGTTGTTAGATTCCTTTTTTTATGGCAAAGACGATGGACAATGTTATTCAACGTAAAAATTAATTCTTCAGGGTGAAAATCGAGGATATAAGTGTGAACTTATATCAGTTGTTATCTCGGTGCATTTTTAAGCTAGCGCAAATCTGATAACACAGATCGACGCAGCTTAAAAATCCGCATCGAAAGCACTATACTACATTGAGAAACGCTTAATACAAAAATTAGTTTAGATCGTTTGAAAAATGATGCATTAGTGTATGTTGAGTTTCCATGTACACTCAACATTGCTTCCAAAAACATTTTGACAAAAATTTTTTCGAAAAATTTCAGAATAATTCAGCAAAAAGTAGATGTTTTTAGATTCCTTTTTTCAAGGCAAAGACGATGGACAATGTTATTCAACGAAAAATTTAATTCTTCAGGGTGAAAATCGAGGATATAAGTGTGAACTTATATCAGTTGATATCTCGGTGCATTTTTAAGCTAGCGCAAATCTGATAACACAGATCGACGCAGCTTAAAAATCCGCATCGAATGCACTATACTACATTGAGAAACGCTTAATACAAAAATTAGTTTAGATCGTTTGAAAAATGATGCATTAGTGTATGTTGAGTTTCCATGTACACTCAACATTGCTTCCAAAAACATTTTGACAAAAATTTTTTCGAAAAATTTCAGAATAATTCAGCAAAAAGTAGATGTTTTTAGATTTCTTTTTTCAAGGCAAAGACGATGGACAATGTTATTCATCGAAAAAATTAATTCTTCAGGGTGAAAATCGAGGATAAAAGTGTGAACTTATATCAGTTGATATCTCGGTGCATTTATAAGCTAGCGCAAATCTGATAACACAGATCGACGCAGCTTAAAAATCCGCATCGAATGCACTATACTACATTGAAAAACGCTTAATACAAAAATTAGTTATGATCGTTTGAAAAATGATGCATTAGTGTATGTTGAGTTTCCATGTACGCTCAACATTGCTTCCAAAAACATTTTGACAAAAATTTTTTCAAAACATTTCAAAATAATTTAGCAAAAAGTAGATGTTTTTAGATTCCTTTTTTCAAGGCAAAGACGATGGACAATGTTATTCAACGAAAAATTTAATTCTTCAGGGTGAAAATCGAGGATATAAGTGTGAACTTATATCAGTTGATATCTCGGTGCATTTTTAAGCTAGCGCAAATCTGATAACACAGATCGACGCAGCTTAAAAATCCGCATCGAATGCACTATACTACATTGAGAAACGCTTAATACAAAAATTAGTTTAGATCGTTTGAAAAATGATGCATTAGTGTATGTTGAGTTTCCATGTACACTCAACATTGCTTCCAAAAACATTTTGACAAAAATTTTTTCGAAAAATTTCAGAATAATTCAGCAAAAAGTAGATGTTTTTAGATTCCTTTTTTCAAGGCAAAGACGATGGACAATGTTATTCATCGAAAAAATTAATTCTTCAGGGTGAAAATCGAGGATATAAGTGTGAACTTATATCAGTTGATATCTCGGTGCATTTATAAGCTAGCGCAAATCTGATAACACAGATCGACGCAGCTTAAAAATCCGCATCGAATGCACTATACTACATTGAAAAACGCTTAATACAAAAATTAGTTATGATCGTTTGAAAAATGATGCATTAGTGTATGTTGAGTTTCCATGTACACTCAACATTGCTTCCAAAAACATTTTGACAAAAATGTTTTCAAAAAATTTCAAAATAATTTAGCAAAAAGTAGATGCTTTTAGATTCCTTTTTTCAAGGCAAAGACGATGGACAATGTTATTCAACGAAAAAATTAATTCTTCAGGGTGAAAATCGAGGATATAAGTGTGAACTTATATCAGTTGATATCTCGGTGCATTTTTAAGCTAGCGCAAATCTGATAACACAGATCGACGCAGCTTAAAAATCCGCATCGAATGCACTATACTACATTGAGAAACGCTTAATACAAAAATTAGTTTAGATCGTTTGAAAAATGATGCATTAGTGTATGTTGAGTTTCCATGTACACTCAACATTGCTTCCAAAAACATTTTGACAAAAATTTTTTCGAAAAATTTCAGAATAATTCAGCAAAAAGTAGATGTTTTTAGATTCCTTTTTTCAAGGCAAAGACGATGGACAATGTTATTCATCGAAAAAATTAATTCTTCAGGGTGAAAATCGAGGATATAAGTGTGAACTTATATCAGTTGATATCTCGGTGCATTTATAAGCTAGCGCAAATCTGATAACACAGATCGACGCAGCTTAAAAATCCGCATCGAATGCACTATACTACATTGAAAAACGCTTAATACAAAAATTAGTTATGATCGTTTGAAAAATGATGCATTAGTGTATGTTGAGTTTCCATGTACACTCAACATTGCTTCCAAAAACATTTTGACAAAAATTTTTTCAAAAAATTTCAAAATAATTTAGCAAAAAGTAGATGTTTTTAGATTCCTTTTTTCAAGGCAAAGACGATGGACAATGTTATTCAACGAAAAAATTAATTCTTCAGGGTGAAAATCGAGGATATAAGTGTGAACTTATATCAGTTGATATCTTGGTGCATTTATAAGCTAGCGCAAATCTGATAACACAGATCGACGCAGCTTAAAAATCCGCATCGAATGCACTATACTACATTGAAAAACGCTTAATACAAAAATTAGTTATGATCGTTTGAAAAATGATGCATTAGTGTATGTTGAGTTTCCATGTACACTCAACATTGCTTCCAAAAACATTTTGACAAAAATGTTTTCAAAAAATTTCAAAATAATTTAGCAAAAAGTAGATGCTTTTAGATTCCTTTTTTCAAGGCAAAGTCGATGGACAATGTTATTCAACGAAAAAATTAATTCTTCAGGGTGAAAATCGAGGATATAAGTGTGAACTCATATCAGTTGATATCTCGGTACATTTTTAAGCTAGCGCAAATCTGATAACACAGATCGACGCAGCTTAAAAATCCGCATCGAATGCACTATACTTCATTGAAAAACGCTTAATACAAAAATTAGTTATGATCGTTTGAAAAATGATGCATTAGTGTATGTTGAGTTTCCATGTACACTCAACATTGCTTCCAAAAACATTTTGACAAAAATTTTTTCAAAAAATTTCAAAATAATTTAGCAAAAAGTAGATGTTTTTAGATTCCTTTTTTCAAGGCAAAGACGATGGACAATGTTATTCAACGAAAAAATTAATTCTTCAGGGTGAAAATCGAGGATATAAGTGTGAACTCATATCAGTTGATATCTCGGTACATTTTTAAGCTAGCGCAAATCTGATAACACAGATCGACGCAGCTTAAAAATCCGCATCGAATGCACTATACTTCATTGAAAAACGCTTAATACAAAAATTAGTTATGATCGTTTGAAAAATGATGCATTAGTGTATGTTGAGTTTCCATGTACACTCAACATTGCTTCCAAAAACATTTTGACAAAAAGTTTTTCGAAAAATTTCAGAATAATTTAGCAAAAAGTAGATGTTTTTAGATTCCTTTTTTCATGGCAAAGACGATGGACAATGTTATTCAACGAAAAAATTAATTCTTCAGGGTGAAAATTGAGGATATAAGTGTGAACTTATATCAGTTGATATCTCGGTGCATTTATAAGCTAGCGCAAATCTGATAACACAGATCGACGCAGCTTAAAAATCCCCATCGAATGCACTATACTACATTGAAAAACGCTTAATACAAAAATTAGTTATGATCGTTTGAAAAATGATGCATTAGTGTATGTTGAGTTTCCATGTACACTCAACATTGCTTCCAAAAACATTTTGACAAAAAGTTTTTCGAAAAATTTCAGAATAATTTAGCAAAAAGTAGATGTTTTTAGATTCCTTTTTTTATGGCAAAGATGATGGACAATGTTATTCAACGTAAAAATTAATTCTTCAGGGTGAAAATCGAGGATATAAGTGTGAACTTATATCAGTTGATATCTCGGTGCATTTTTAAGCTAGCGCAAATCTGATAACACAGATCGACGCAGCTTAAAAATCCGCATCGAATGCACTATACTACATTGAGAAACGCTTAATACAAAAATTAGTTTAGATCGTTTGAAAAATGATGCATTAGTGTATGTTGAGTTTCCATGTACACTCAACATTGCTTCCAAAAACATTTTGACAAAAATTTTTTCGAAAAATTTCAGAATAATTCAGCAAAAAGTAAATGTTTTTAGATTCCTTTTTTCAAGGCAAAGACGATGGACAATGTTATTCAACGAAAAAATTAATTCTTCAGGGTGAAAATCGAGGATATAAGTGTGAACTTATATCAGTTGATATCTCGGTGCATTTATAAGCTAGCGCAAATCTGATAACACAGATCGACGCAGCTTAAAAATCCGCATCGAATGCACTATACTACATTGAAAAACGCTTAATACAAAAATTAGTTTAGATCGTTTGAAAAATGATGCATTAGTGTATGTTGAGTTTCCATGTACACTCAACATTGCTTCCAAAAACATTTTGACAAAAATTTTTTCGAAAAATTTCAGAATAATTCAGCAAAAAGTAGATGTTTTTAGATTCCTTTTTTTATGGCAAAGATGATGGACAATGTTATTCAACGAAAAAATTAATTCTTCAGGGTGAAAATCGAGGATATAAGTGTGAACTCATATCAGTTGATATCTCGGTACATTTTTAAGCTAGCGCAAATCTGATAACACAGATCGACGCAGCTTAAAAATCCGCATCGAATGCACTATACTTCATTGAAAAACGCTTAATACAAAAATTAGTTATGATCGTTTGAAAAATGATGCATTAGTGTATGTTGAGTTTCCATGTACACTCAACATTGCTTCCAAAAACATTTTGACAAAAAGTTTTTCGAAAAATTTCAGAATAATTTAGCAAAAAGTAGATGTTTTTAGATTCCTTTTTTCATGGCAAAGACGATGGACAATGTTATTCAACGAAAAAATTAATTCTTCAGGGTGAAAATTGAGGATATAAGTGTGAACTTATATCAGTTGATATCTCGGTGCATTTATAAGCTAGCGCAAATCTGATAACACAGATCGACGCAGCTTAAAAATCCCCATCGAATGCACTATACTACATTGAAAAACGCCTAATACAAAAATTAGTTATGATCGTTTGAAAAATGATGCATTAGTGTATGTTGAGTTTCCATGTACACTCAACATTGCTTCCAAAAACATTTTGACAAAAAGTTTTTCGAAAAATTTCAGAATAATTTAGCAAAAAGTAGATGTTTTCAGATTCCTTTTTTTATGGCAAAGATGATGGACAATGTTATTCAACGTAAAAATTAATTCTTCAGGGTGAAAATCGAGGATATAAGTGTGAACTTATATCAGTTGATATCTCGGTGCATTTATAAGCTAGCGCAAATCTGATAACACAGATCGACGCAGCTTAAAAATCCCCATCGAATGCACTATACTACATTGAAAAACGCCTAATACAAAAATTAGTTATGATCGTTTGAAAAATGATGCATTAGTGTATGTTGAGTTTCCATGTACACTCAACATTGCTTCCAAAAACATTTTGACAAAAAGTTTTTCGAAAAATTTCAGAATAATTTAGCAAAAAGTAGATGTTTTTAGATTCCTTTTTTCATGGCAAAGACGATGGACAATGTTATTCAACGAAAAAATTAATTCTTCAGGGTGAAAATCGAGGATATAAGTGTGAACTTATATCAGTTGATATCTCGGTGCATTTTTAAGCTAGCGCAAATCTGATAACACATATCGACGCAGCTTAAAAATCCGCATCGAATGCACCATACTTCATTGAGAAACGCTTAATACAAAAAATAGTTATGATCGTTTGAAAAATGATGCATTAGTGTATGTTGAGTTTCCATGTACACTCAACATTGCTTCCAAAAACATTTTGACAAAAATTTTTTCAAAAAATTTCAGAATAATTTAGCAAAAAGTAGATGTTTTTAGAACCCTTTTTTCAAGGCAAAGACGATGGACAATGTTATTCAACGAAAAAATTAATTCTTCAGGGTGAAAATCGAGGATATAAGTGTGAAATTATATCAGTTGATATCTCGGTGCATTTTTAAGCTAGCGCAAATCTGATAACACATATCGACGCAGCTTAAAAATCCGCATCGAATGCACCATACTTCATTGAGAAACGCTTAATACAAAAAATAGTTATGATCGTTTGAAAAATGATGCATTAGTGTATGTTGAGTTTCCATGTACACTCAACATTGCTTCCAAAAACATTTTGACAAAAATTTTTTCAAAAAATTTCAGAATAATTTAGCAAAAAGTAGATGTTTTTAGAACCCTTTTTTCAAGGCAAAGACGATGGAAAATGTTATTCAACGAAAAAATTAATTCTTCAGGGTGAAAATCGAGGATATAAGTGTGAACTTATATCAGTTGATATCTCGGTGCATTTTTAAGCTAGCGCAAATCTGATAACACATATCGACGCAGCTTAAAAATCCGCATCGAATGCACTACACTTCATTGAAAAACGCTTGATACAATAATTAGTTATGATCGTTTGAAAAATGATGCATTAGTGTATGTTGAGTTTCCATGTACACTCAACATTGCTTCCAAAAACATTTTGACAAAAATTTTTTCGAAAAATTTCAAAATAATTTAGCAAAAAGTAGATGTTTTTAGATTCCTTTTTTAAAGGCAAAGATGATGGACAATGTTATTCAACGAAAAAATTAATTCTTCAGGGTGAAAATCGAGGATATAAGTGTGAACTTATATCAGTTGATATCTCGGTGCATTTTTAAGCTAGCGCAAATCTGATAACACAGATCGACGCCGCTTAAAAATCCGCATCGAATGCACTATACTACATTGAAAAACGCTTAATACAAAAATTAGTTATGATCGTTTGAAAAATGATGCATTAGTGTATGTTGAGTTTCCATGTACACTCAACATTGCTTCCAAAAACATTTTGACAAAAATTTTTTCGAAAAATTTCAAAATAATTTAGCAAAAAGTAGATGTTTTTAGATTCCTTTTTTAAAGGCAAAGATGATGGACAATGTTATTCAACGAAAAAATTAATTCTTCAGGGTGAAAATCGAGGATATAAGTGTGAACTTATATCAGTTGATATCTCGGTGCATTTTTAAGCTAGCGCAAATCTGATAACACAGATCGACGCAGCTTAAAAATCCGCATCGAATGCACTATACTACATTGAAAAACGCTTAATACAAAAATTAGTTATGATCGTTTGAAAAATGATGCATTAGTGTATGTTGAGTTTCCATGTACACTCAACATTGCTTCCAAAAACATTTTGACAAAAATTTTTTCAAAAAATTTCAGAATAATTTAGCAAAAAGTAGATGTTTTTAGATTCCTTTTTTCAAGGCAAAGACGATGGAAAATGTTATTCAACGAAAAAATTAATTCTTCAGGGTGAAAATCGAGGATATAAGTGTGAACTTATATCAGTTGATATCTCGGTGCATTTTTAAGCTAGCGCAAATCTGATAACACAGATCGACGCAGCTTAAAAATCCGCATCGAATGCACTATACTACATTGAAAAACGCTTAATACAAAAATTAGTTATGATCGTTTGAAAAATGATGCATTAGTGTATGTTGAGTTTCCATGTACACTCAACATTGCTTCCAAAAACATTTTGATAAAAATTTTTTCAAAAAATTTCAGAATAATTTAGCAAAAAGTAGATGTTTTTAGATTCCTTTTTTAAAGGCAAAGATGATGGACAATGTTATTCAACGAAAAAATTAATTCTTCAGGGTGAAAATCGAGGATATAAGTGTGAACTTATATCAGTTGATATCTCGGTGCATTTTTAAGCTAGCGCAAATCTGATAACACAGATCGACGCCGCTTAAAAATCCGCATCGAATGCACTATACTACATTGAAAAACGCTTAATACAAAAATTAGTTATGATCGTTTGAAAAATGATGCATTAGTGTATGTTGAGTTTCCATGTACACTCAACATTGCTTCCAAAAACATTTTGACAAAAATTTTTTCGAAAAATTTCAAAATAATTTAGCAAAAAGTAGATGTTTTTAGATTCCTTTTTTAAAGGCAAAGATGATGGACAATGTTATTCAACGAAAAAATTAATTCTTCAGGGTGAAAATCGAGGATATAAGTGTGAACTTATATCAGTTGATATCTCGGTGCATTTTTAAGCTAGCGCAAATCTGATAACACAGATCGACGCAGCTTAAAAATCCGCATCGAATGCACTATACTACATTGAAAAACGCTTAATACAAAAATTAGTTATGATCGTTTGAAAAATGATGCATTAGTGTATGTTGAGTTTCCATGTACACTCAACATTGCTTCCAAAAACATTTTGACAAAAATTTTTTCGAAAAATTTCAGAATAATTTAGCAAAAAGTAGATGTTTTTAGATTCCTTTTTTCAAGGCAAAGACGATGGAAAATGTTATTCAACGAAAAAATTAATTCTTCAGGGTGAAAATCGAGGATATAAGTGTGAAATTATATCAGTTGATATCTCGGTGCATTTTTAAGCTAGCGCAAATCTGATAACACATATCGACGCAGCTTAAAAATCCGCATCGAATGCACTATACTTCATTGAGAAACGCTTAATACAAAAAATAGTTATGATCGTTTGAAAAATGATGCATTAGTGTATGTTGAGTTTCCATGTACACTCAACATTGCTTCCAAAAACATTTTGACAAAAATTTTTTCAAAAAATTTCAGAATAATTTAGCAAAAAGTAGATGTTTTTAGATTCCTTTTTTCAAGGCAAAGACGATGGAAAATGTTATTCAACGAAAAAATTAATTCTTCAGGGTGAAAATCGAGGATATAAGTGTGAAATTATATCAGTTGATATCTCGGTGCATTTTTAAGCTAGCGCAAATCTGATAACACATATCGACGCAGCTTAAAAATCCGCATCGAATGCACTACACTTCATTGAAAAACGCTTGATACAATAATTAGTTATGATCGTTTGAAAAATGATGCATTAGTGTATGTTGAGTTTCCATGTACACTCAACATTGCTTCCAAAAACATTTTGACAAAAATGTTTTCAAAAAATTTCAAAATAATTTAGCAAAAAGTAGATGTTTTTAGATTCCTTTTTTCATGGCAAAGACGATGGACAATGTTATTCAACGTAAAAATTAATTCTTCAGGGTGAAAATCGAGGATATAAGTGTGAACTTATATCAGTTGATATCTCGGTGCATTTTTAAGCTAGCGCAAATCTGATAACACAGATCGACGCCGCTTAAAAATCCGCATCGAATGCACTATACTACATTGAAAAACGCTTAATACAAAAATTAGTTTAGATCGTTTGAAAAATGATGCATTAGTGTATGTTGAGTTTCCATGTACACTCAACATTGCTTCCAAAAACATTTTGACAAAAATTTTTTCGAAAAATTTCAGAATAATTTAGCAAAAAGTAGATGTTTTTAGATTCCTTTTTTCAAGGCAAAGACGATGGAAAATGTTATTCAACGAAAAAATTAATTCTTCAGGGTTAAAATCGAGGATATAAGTGTGAAATTATATCAGTTGATATCTCGGTGCATTTTTAAGCTAGCGCAAATCTGATAACACAGATCGACGCAGCTTAAAAATCCGCATCGAATGCACTATACTACATTGAGAAACGCTTAATACAAAAATTAGTTTAGATCGTTTGAAAAATGATGCATTAGTGAATGTTGAGTTTCCATGTACACTCAACATTGCTTCCAAAAACATTTTGACAAAAATTTTTTCGAAAAATTTCAGAATAATTTAGCAAAAAGTAGATGTTTTTAGATTCCTTTTTTCAAGGCAAAGACGATGGAAAATGTTATTCAACGAAAAAATTAATTCTTCAGGGTGAAAATCGAGGATATAAGTGTGAAATTATATCAGTTGATATCTCGGTGCATTTTTAAGCTAGCGCAAATCTGATAACACAGATCGACGCAGCTTAAAAATCCGCATCGAATGCACTATACTACATTGAAAAACGCTTAATACAAAAATTAGTTTAGATCGTTTGAAAAATGATGCATTAGTGTATGTTGAGTTTCCATGTACACTCAACATTGCTTCCAAAAACATTTTGACAAAAATTTTTTCGAAAAATTTCAGAATAATTTAGCAAAAAGTAGATGTTTTTAGATTCCTTTTTTCAAGGCAAAGACGATGGAAAATGTTATTCAACGAAAAAATTAATTCTTCAGGGTTAAAATCGAGGATATAAGTGTGAAATTATATCAGTTGATATCTCGGTGCATTTTTAAGCTAGCGCAAATCTGATAACACAGATCGACGCAGCTTAAAAATCCGCATCGAATGCACTATACTACATTGAGAAACGCTTAATACAAAAATTAGTTTAGATCGTTTGAAAAATGATGCATTAGTGAATGTTGAGTTTCCATGTACACTCAACATTGCTTCCAAAAACATTTTGACAAAAATTTTTTCGAAAAATTTCAGAATAATTTAGCAAAAAGTAGATGTTTTTAGATTCCTTTTTTCAAGGCAAAGACGATGGAAAATGTTATTCAACGAAAAAATTAATTCTTCAGGGTGAAAATCGAGGATATAAGTGTGAAATTATATCAGTTGATATCTCGGTGCATTTTTAAGCTAGCGCAAATCTGATAACACAGATCGACGCAGCTTAAAAATCCGCATCGAATGCACTATACTACATTGAGAAACGCTTAATACAAAAATTAGTTTAGATCGTTTGAAAAATGATGCATTAGTGTATGTTGAGTTTCCATGTACACTCAACATTGCTTCCAAAAACATTTTGACAAAAATTTTTTCGAAAAATTTCAGAATAATTTAGCAAAAAGTAGATGTTTTTAGATTCCTTTTTTCAAGGCAAAGACGATGGAAAATGTTATTCAACGAAAAAATTAATTCTTCAGGGTGAAAATCGAGGATATAAGTGTGAAATTATATCAGTTGATATCTCGGTGCATTTTTAAGCTAGCGCAAATCTGATAACACAGATCGACGCAGCTTAAAAATCCGCATCGAATGCACTATACTACATTGAGAAACGCTTAATACAAAAATTAGTTTAGATCGTTTGAAAAATGATGCATTAGTGTATGTTGAGTTTCCATGTACACTCAACATTGCTTCCAAAAACATTTTGACAAAAATTTTTTCGAAAAATTTCAGAATAATTTAGCAAAAAGTAGATGTTTTTAGATTCCTTTTTTCAAGGCAAAGACGATGGAAAATGTTATTCAACGAAAAAATTAATTCTTCAGGGTGAAAATCGAGGATATAAGTGTGAAATTATATCAGTTGATATCTCGGTGCATTTTTAAGCTAGCGCAAATCTGATAACACAGATCGACGCAGCTTAAAAATCCGCATCGAATGCACTATACTACATTGAGAAACGCTTAATACAAAAATTAGTTTAGATCGTTTGAAAAATGATGCATTAGTGTATGTTGAGTTTCCATGTACACTCAACATTGCTTCCAAAAACATTTTGACAAAAATTTTTTCGAAAAATTTCAGAATAATTTAGCAAAAAGTAGATGTTTTTAGATTCCTTTTTTCAAGGCAAAGACGATGGAAAATGTTATTCAACGAAAAAATTAATTCTTCAGGGTGAAAATCGAGGATATAAGTGTGAAATTATATCAGTTGATATCTCGGTGCATTTTTAAGCTAGCGCAAATCTGATAACACAGATCGACGCAGCTTAAAAATCCGCATCGAATGCACTATACTTCATTGAAAAACGCTTGATACAATAATTAGTTATGATCGTTTGAAAAATGATGCATTAGTGTATGTTGAGTTTCCATGTACACTCAACATTGCTTCCAAAAACATTTTGACAAAAATGTTTTCAAAAAATTTCAAAATAATTTAGCAAAAAGTAGATGTTTTTAGATTCCTTTTTTCAAGGCAAAGACGATGAACAATATTATTCAACGAAAAAATTAATTCTTCAGGGTGAAAATCGAGGATATAAGTGTGAACTTATATCAGTTGATATCTCGGTGCATTTTTAAGCTAGCGCAAATCTGATAACACAGATCGACGCAGCTTAAAAATCCGCATCGAATGCAATATACTACATTGAAAAACGCTTAATACAAAAATTAGTTATAATCGTTTGAAAAATGATGCATTAGTGTATGTTGAGTTTCCATGTACACTCAACATTGCTTCCAAAAACATTTTGACAAAAATTTTTTCAAAAAATTTCAAAATAATTTAGCAAAAAGTAGATGTTTTTAGATTCCTTTTTTCAAGGCAAAGACGATGAACAATGTTATTCAACGAAAAAATTAATTCTTCAGGGTGAAAATCGAGGATATAAGTGTGAACTTATATCAGTTGATATCTCGGTGCATTTTTAAGCTAGCGCAAATCTGATAACACAGATCGACGCCGCTTAAAAATCCGCATCGAATGCACTATACTACATTGAAAAACGCTTAATACAAAAATTAGTTATGATCGTTTGAAAAATGATGCATTAGTGTATGTTGAGTTTCCATGTACACTCAACATTGCTTCCAAAAACATTTTGACAAAAATTTTTTCGAAAAATTTCAGAATAATTTAGCAAAAAGTAGATGTTTTTAGATTCCTTTTTTAAAGGCAAAGATGATGGACAATGTTATTCAACGAAAAAATTAATTCTTCAGGGTGAAAATCGAGGATATAAGTGTGAACTTATATCAGTTGATATCTCGGTGCATTTTTAAGCTAGCGCAAATCTGATAACACAGATCGACGCCGCTTAAAAATCCGCATCGAATGCACTATACTACATTGAAAAACGCTTAATACAAAAATTAGTTATGATCATTTGAAAAATGATGCATTAGTGTATGTTGAGTTTCCATGTACACTCAACATTGCTTCCAAAAACATTTTGACAAAAATTTTTTCGAAAAATTTCAAAATAATTTAGCAAAAAGTAGATGTTTTTAGATTCCTTTTTTAAAGGCAAAGATGATGGACAATGTTATTCAACGAAAAAATTAATTCTTCAGGGTGAAAATCGAGGATATAAGTGTGAACTTATATCAGTTGATATCTCGGTGCATTTTTAAGCTAGCGCAAATCTGATAACACAGATCGACGCAGCTTAAAAATCCGCATCGAATGCACTATACTACATTGAAAAACGCTTAATACAAAAGTTAGTTATGATCGTTTGAAAAATGATGCATTAGTGTATGTTGAGTTTCCATGTACACTCAACATTGCTTCCAAAAACATTTTGACAAAAATTTTTTCAAAAAATTTCAGAATAATTTAGCAAAAAGTAGATGTTTTTAGATTCCTTTTTTCAAGGCAAAGACGATGGAAAATGTTATTCAACGAAAAAATTAATTCTTCAGGGTGAAAATCGAGGATATAAGTGTGAAATTATATCAGTTGATATCTCGGTGCATTTTTAAGCTAGCGCAAATCTGATAACACATATCGACGCAGCTTAAAAATCCGCATCGAATGCACTATACTTCATTGAGAAACGCTTAATACAAAAAATAGTTATGATCGTTTGAAAAATGATGCATTAGTGTATGTTGAGTTTCCATGTACACTCAACATTGCTTCCAAAAACATTTTGACAAAAATTTTTTCAAAAAATTTCAGAATAATTTAGCAAAAAGTAGATGTTTTTAGATTCCTTTTTTCAAGGCAAAGACGATGGAAAATGTTATTCAACGAAAAAATTAATTCTTCAGGGTGAAAATCGAGGATATAAGTGTGAAATTATATCAGTTGATATCTCGGTGCATTTTTAAGCTAGCGCAAATCTGATAACACAGATCGACGCAGCTTAAAAATCCGCATCGAAAGCACTATACTACATTGAAAAACGCTTAATACAAAAATTAGTTATGATCGTTTGAAAAATGATGCATTAGTGTATGTTGAGTTTCCATGTACACTCAACATTGCTTCCAAAAACATTTTGACAAAAATTTTTTCAAAAAATTTCAGAATAATTTAGCAAAACGTAGATGTTTTTAGATTCATTTTTTTAAGGCAAAGACGATGGACAATGTTATTCAACGAAAAAATTAATTCTTCAGGGTGAAAATCGAGGATATAAGTGTGAACTTATATCAGTTGATATCTCGGTGCATTTTCAAGCTAGCGCAAATCTGATAACACAGATCGACGCAGCTTAAAAATCCGCATCGAATGCACTATACTTCATTGAGAAACGCTTAATACAAAAATTAGTTATGATCGTTTGAAAAATGATGCATTAGTGTATGTTGAGTTTCCATGTACACTCAACATTGCTTCCAAAAATATTTTGACAAAAATTTTTTCGAAAAATTTCAAAATAATTTAGCAAAAAGTAGATGTTTTTAGATTTCTTTTTTCAAGGCAAAGACGATGGACAATGTTATTCAACGAAAAAATTAATTCTTCAGCATGAAAATCGAGGATATAAGTGTGAACTTATATCAGTTGATATCTCGGTGCATTTTTAAGCTAGCGCAAATCTGATAACACAGATCGACGCAGCTTAAAAATCCGGATCGAATGCACTATACTTCATAGAGAAACGCTTAATACAAAACTTAGTTATGATCGTTTGAAAAATGATGCATTAGTGTATGTTGAGTTTCCATGTACACTCAACATTGCTTCCAAAAACATTTTGACAAAAATGTTTTCGAAAAATTTCAAAATAATTTAGCAAAAAGTAGATGTTTTTAGATTCCTTTTTTAAAGGCAAAGATGATGGACAATGTTATTCAACAAAAAAATTAATTCTTCAGGGTGAAAATCGAGGATATAAGTGTGAACTTATATCAGTTGATATCTCGGTGCATTTTTAAGCTAGCGCAAATCTGATAACACAGATCGACGCAGCTTAAAAATCCGCATCGAATGCACTATACTTCATTGAAAAACGCTTAATACAAAACTTAGTTATGATCGTTTGAAAAATGATGTATTAGTGTATGTTGAGTTTCCATGTACACTCAACATTGCTTCCAAAAATATTTTGACAAAAATTTTTTCGAAAAATTTCAAAATAATTTAGCAAAACGTAGATGTTTTTAGATTTCTTTTTTCAAGGCAAAGACGATGGACAATGTTATTCAACGAAAAAATTAATTCTTCAGGGTGAAAATCGAGGATATAAGTGTGAACTTATATCAGTTGATATCTCGGTGCATTTTCAAGCTAGCGCAAATCTGATAACACAGATCGACGCAGCTTAAAAATCCGCATCGAAAGCACTATACTACATTGAAAAACGCTTAATACAAAAATTAGTTATGATCGTTTGAAAAATGATGCATTAGTGTATGTTGAGTTTCCATGTACACTCAACATTGCTTCCAAAAACATTTTGACAAAAATTTTTTCAAAAAATTTCAGAATAATTTAGCAAAACGTAGATGTTTTTAGATTCATTTTTTTAAGGCAAAGACGATGGACAATGTTATTCAACGAAAAAATTAATTCTTCAGGGTGAAAATCGAGGATATAAGTGTGAACTTATATCAGTTGATATCTCGGTGCATTTTCAAGCTAGCGCAAATCTGATAACACAGATCGACGCAGCTTAAAAATCCGCATCGAATGCACTATACTTCATTGAGAAACGCTTAATACAAAAATTAGTTATGATCGTTTGAAAAATGATGCATTAGTGTATGTTGAGTTTCCATGTACACTCAACATTGCTTCCAAAAATATTTTGACAAAAATTTTTTCGAAAAATTTCAAAATAATTTAGCAAAAAGTAGATGTTTTTAGATTTCTTTTTTCAAGGCAAAGACGATGGACAATGTTATTCAACGAAAAAATTAATTCTTCAGCATGAAAATCGAGGATATAAGTGTGAACTTATATCAGTTGATATCTCGGTGCATTTTTAAGCTAGCGCAAATCTGATAACACAGATCGACGCAGCTTAAAAATCCGGATCGAATGCACTATACTTCATAGAGAAACGCTTAATACAAAACTTAGTTATGATCGTTTGAAAAATGATGCATTAGTGTATGTTGAGTTTCCATGTACACTCAACATTGCTTCCAAAAACATTTTGACAAAAATGTTTTCGAAAAATTTCAAAATAATTTAGCAAAAAGTAGATGTTTTTAGATTCCTTTTTTAAAGGCAAAGATGATGGACAATGTTATTCAACAAAAAAATTAATTCTTCAGGGTGAAAATCGAGGATATAAGTGTGAACTTATATCAGTTGATATCTCGGTGCATTTTTAAGCTAGCGCAAATCTGATAACACAGATCGACGCAGCTTACAAATCCGCATCGAATGCACTATACTTCATTGAAAAACGCTTAATACAAAAATTAGTTATGATTGTTTGAAAAATGATGCATTAGTGTATGTTGAGTTTCCATGTACACTCAACATTGCTTCCAAAAACATTTTGACAAAAATTTTTTCAAAAAATTTCAGAATAATTTAGCGAAAAGTAGATGTTTTTAGATTCATTTTTTTAAGGCAAAGACGATGGACAATGTTTTTCAACGAAAAAATTGATTCTTCAGGGTGAAAATCGAGGATATAAGTGTGAACTTATATCAGTTGATATCTCGGTGCATTTTTAAGCTAGCGCAAATCTGATAACACAGATCGACGCAGCTTACAAATCCGCATCGAATGCACTATACTACATTGAGAAACGCTTAATACAAAAATTAGTTATGATTGTTTGAAAAATGATGCATTAGTGTATGTTGAGTTTCCATGTACACTCAACATTGCTTCCAAAAACATTTTGACAAAAATTTTTTCAAAAAATTTCAGAATAATTTAGCAAAAAGTAGATGTTTTTAGATTCATTTTTTTAAGGCAAAGACGATGGACAATGTTATTCAACGAAAAAATTAATTCTTCAGGGTGAAAATCGAGGATATAAGTGTGAACTTATATCAGTTGATATCTCGGTGCATTTTCAAGCTAGCGCAAATCTGATAACACAGATCGACGCAGCTTAAAAATCCGCATCGAATGCACTATACTTCATTGAGAAACGCTTAATACAAAAATTAGTTATGATCGTTTGAAAAATGATGCATTAGTGTATGTTGAGTTTCCATGTACACTCAACATTGCTTCCAAAAATATTTTGACAAAAATTTTTTCGAAAAATTTCAAAATAGTTTAGCAAAAAGTAGATGTTTTTAGATTTCTTTTTTCAAGGCAAAGACGATGGACAATGTTATTCAACGAAAAAATTAATTCTTCAGCATGAAAATCGAGGATATAAGTGTGAACTTATATCAGTTGATATCTCGGTGCATTTTTAAGCTAGCGCAAATCTGATAACACAGATCGACGCAGCTTAAAAATCCGGATCGAATGCACTATACTTCATAGAGAAACGCTTAATACAAAACTTAGTTATGATCGTTTGAAAAATGATGCATTAGTGTATGTTGAGTTTCCATGTACACTCAACATTGCTTCCAAAAACATTTTGACAAAAATGTTTTCGAAAAATTTCAAAATAATTTAGCAAAAAGTAGATGTTTTTAGATTCCTTTTTTAAAGGCAAAGATGATGGACAATGTTATTCAACAAAAAAATTAATTCTTCAGGGTGAAAATCGAGGATATAAGTGTGAACTTATATCAGTTGATATCTCGGTGCATTT
Organism: Auanema rhodensis; assembly: GCA_964057225.1. NCBI lineage: Eukaryota > Metazoa > Nematoda > Chromadorea > Rhabditida > Rhabditidae > Auanema > Auanema rhodense. Next base: position 3,946,346 of record OZ059895.1, read on the forward strand.
TTAAGCTAGCGCAAATCTGATAACACAGATCGACGCAGCTTACAAATCCGCATCGAATGCACTATACTTCATTGAAAAACGCTTAATACAAAAATTAGTTATGATTGTTTGAAAAATGATGCATTAGTGTATGTTGAGTTTCCATGTACACTCAACATTGCTTCCAAAAACATTTTGACAAAAATTTTTTCAAAAAATTTCAGAATAATTTAGCAAAAAGTAGATGTTTTTAGATTCATTTTTTTAAGGCAAAGACGATGGACAATGTTATTCAACAAAAAAATTAATTCTTCAGGGTGAAAATCGAGGATATAAGTGTGAACTTATATCAGTTGATATCTCGGTGCATTTTCAAGCTAGCGCAAATCTGATAACACAGATCGACGCAGCTTAAAAATCCGCATCGAATGCACTATACTTCATTGAGAAACGCTCAATACAAAACTTAGTTATGATCGTTTGAAAAATGATGCATTAGTGTATGTTGAGTTTCCATGTACACTCAACATTGCTTCCAAAAACATTTTGACAAAAATTTTTTCGAAAAATTTCAAAATAATTTAGCAAAAAGTAGATGTTTTTAGATTCCTTTTTTGAAGGCAAAGATGATGGACAATGTTATTCAACGAAAAAATTAATTCTTCAGGGTGAAAATCGAGGATATAAGTGTGAACTTATATCAGTTGATATCTCGGTGCATTTTTAAGCTAGCGCAAATCTGATAACACAGATCGACGCAGCTTACAAATCCGCATCGAATGCACAATACTTCATTGAGAAACGCTTAATACAAAAATTAGTTATGATTGTTTGAAAAATGATGCATTAGTGTATGTTGAGTTTCCATGTACACTCAACATTGCTTCCAAAAACATTTTGACAAAAATTTTTTCAAAAAATTTCAGAATAATTTAGCAAAAAGTAGATGTTTTTAGATTCATTTTTTTAAGGCAAAGACGATGGACAATGTTTTTCAACGAAAAAATTGATTCTTCAGGGTGAAAATCGAGGATATAAGTGTGAACTTATATCAGTTGATATCTCGGTGCATTTTTAAGCTAGCGCAAATCTGATAACACAGATCGACGCAGCTTACAAATCCGCATCGAATGCACTATACTTCATTGAGAAACGCTTAATACAAAAATTAGTTATGATTGTTTGAAAAATGATGCATTAGTGTATGTTGAGTTTCCATGTACACTCAACATTGCTTCCAAAAACATTTTGACAAAAATTTTTTCAAAAAATTTCAGAATAATTTAGCAAAAAGTAGATGTTTTTAGATTCATTTTTTTAAGGCAAAGACGATGGACAATGTTATTCAACGAAAAAATTAATTCTTCAGGGTGAAAATCGAGGATATAAGTGTGAACTTATATCAGTTGATATCTCGGTGCATTTTCAAGCTAGCGCAAATCTGATAACACAGATCGACGCAGCTTAAAAATCCGCATCAAATGCACTATACTTCATTGAGAAACGCTTAATACAAAAATTAGTTATGATCGTTTGAAAAATGATGCATTAGTGTATGTTGAGTTTCCATGTACACTCAACATTGCTTCCAAAAATATTTTGACAAAAATTTTTTCGAAAAATTTCAAAATAATTTAGCAAAAAGTAGATGTTTTTAGATTTCTTTTTTCAAGGCAAAGACGATGGACAATGTTATTCAACGAAAAAATTAATTCTTCAGCATGAAAATCGAGGATATAAGTGTGAACTTATATCAGTTGATATCTCGGTGCATTTTTAAGCTAGCGCAAATCTGATAACACAGATCGACGCAGCTTAAAAATCCGGATCGAATGCACTATACTTCATAGAGAAACGCTTAATACAAAACTTAGTTATGATCGTTTGAAAAATGATGCATTAGTGTATGTTGAGTTTCCATGTACACTCAACATTGCTTCCAAAAACATTTTGACAAAAATGTTTTCGAAAAATTTCAAAATAATTTAGCAAAAAGTAGATGTTTTTAGATTCCTTTTTTAAAGGCAAAGATGATGGACAATGTTATTCAACAAAAAAATTAATTCTTCAGGGTGAAAATCGAGGATATAAGTGTGAACTTATATCAGTTGATATCTCGGTGCATTTTTAAGCTAGCGCAAATCTAATAACACAGATCGACGCAGCTTACAAATCCGCATCGAATGCACTATACTTCATTGAAAAACGCTTAATACAAAAATTAGTTATGATTGTTTGAAAAATGATGCATTAGTGTATGTTGAGTTTCCATGTACACTCAACATTGCTTCCAAAAACATTTTGACAAAAATTTTTTCAAAAAATTTCAGAATAATTTAGCAAAAAGTAGATGTTTTTAGATTCATTTTTTTAAGGCAAAGACGATGGACAATGTTATTCAACGAAAAAATTAATTCTTCAGGGTGAAAATCGAGGATATAAGTGTGAACTTATATCAGTTGATATCTCGGTGCATTTTCAAGCTAGCGCAAATCTGATAACACAGATCGACGCAGCTTAAAAATCCGCATCGAATGCACTATACTTCATTGAGAAACGCTTAATACAAAACTTAGTTATGATCGTTTGAAAAATGATGCATTAGTGTATGTTGAGTTTCCATGTACACTCAACATTGCTTCCAAAAACATTTTTCGAAAAATTTTTTCGAAAAATTTCAAAATAATTTAGCAAAAAGTAGATGTTTTTAGATTCCTTTTTTGAAGGCAAAGATGATGGACAATGTTATTCAACGAAAAAATTAATTCTTCAGGGTGAAAATCGAGGATATAAGTGTGAACTTATATCAGTTGATATCTCGGTGCATTTTTAAGCTAGCGCAAATCTGATAACACAGATCGACGCAGCTTACAAATCCGCATCGAATGCACAATACTTCATTGAGAAACGCTTAATACAAAAATTAGTTATGATTGTTTGAAAAATGATGCATTAGTGTATGTTGAGTTTCCATGTACACTCAACATTGCTTCCAAAAACATTTTGACAAAAATTTTTTCAAAAAATTTCAGAATAATTTAGCAAAAAGTAAATGTTTTTAGATTCATTTTTTTAAGGCAAAGACGATGGACAATGTTTTTCAACGAAAAAATTGATTCTTCAGGGTGAAAATCGAGGATATAAGTGTGAACTTATATCAGTTGATATCTCGGTGCATTTTCAAGCTAGCGCAAATCTGATAACACAGATCGACGCAGCTTAAAAATCCGCATCGAATGCACAATACTTCATTGAGAAACGCTTAATACAAAAATTAGTTATGATCGTTTGAAAAATGATGCATTAGTGTATGTTGAGTTTCCATGTACACTCAACATTGCTTCCAAAAACATTTTGACAAAAATTTTTTCAAAAAATTTCAGAATAATTTAGCAAAAAGTAGATGTTTTTAGATTCATTTTTTTAAGGCAAAGACGATGGACAATGTGATTCAACGAAAAAATTGATTCTTCAGGGTGAAAATCGAGGATATAAGTGTGAACTTATATCAGTTGATATCTCGGTGCATTTTCAAGCTAGCGCAAATCTGATAACACAGATCGACGCAGCTTAAAAATCCGCATCGAATGCACAATACTTCATTGAGAAACGCTTAATACAAAAATTAGTTATGATCGTTTGAAAAATGATGCATTAGTGTATGTTGAGTTTCCATGTACACTCAACATTGCTTCCAAAAACATTTTGACAAAAATTTTTTCGAAAAATTTCAAAATAATTTAGCAAAAAGTAGATGTTTTTAGATTCCTTTCTTTAAGGCAAAGACGATGGACAATGTGATTCAACGAAAAAATCAATTCTTCAGGGTGAAAATCGAGGATATAAGTGTGAACTTATATCAGTTGATATCTCGGTGCATTTTTGAGCTAGCGCAAATCTGATAACACAGATCGACGCAGCTTAAAAATCCGCATCTAATACACTATACTACATTGAGAAACGCTTAATACAAAACTTAGTTATGATCGTTTGAAAAATGATGCATTAGTGTATGTTGAGTTTCCATGTACACTCAACATTGCTTCCAAAAACATTTTGACAAAAATTTTTTCGAAAAATTTCAAAATAATTTAGCAAAAAGTAGATGTTTTTAGATTCCTTTTTTAAAGGCAAAGATGATGGACAATGTTATTCAACGAAAAAATTAATTCTTCAGGGTGAAAATCGAGGATATATGTGTGAACTTATATCAGTTGATATATCGGTGCATTTTCAAGCTAGCGCAAATCTGATAACACAGATCGACGAACCTAAAAAATCCGCATCGAATGCACTATACTTCATTGAGAAACGCTTAATACAAAACTTAGTTATGATCGTTTGAAAAATGATGCATTAGTGTATGTTGAGTTTCCATGTACACTCAACATTGCTTCCAAAAACATTTTGACAAAAATTTTTTCGAAAAATTTCAAAATAATTTAGCAAAAAGTAGATGTTTTTAGATTCCTTTTTTTAAGGCAAAGATGATGGACAATGTTATTCAACGAAAAAATCAATTCTTCAGGGTGAAAATCGAGGATATAAGTGTGAACTTATATCAGTTGATATCTCGGTGCATTTTTAAGCTAGCGCAAATCTGATAACACAGATCGACGCAGCTTAAAAATCCGCATCGAATACACTATACTACATTGAGAAACGCTTAATACAAAACTTAGTTATGATCGTTTGAAAAATGATGCATTAGTGTATGTTGAGTTTCCATGTACACTCAACATTGCTTCCAAAAACATTTTGACAAAAATTTTTTCGAAAAATTTCAAAATAATTTAGCAAAAAGTAGATGTTTTTAGATTCCTTTTTTTAAGGCAAAGACGATGGACAATGTTATTCAACGAAAAAATCAATTCTTCAGGGTGAAAATCGAGGATATAAGTGTGAACTTATATCAGTTGATATCTCGGTGCATTTTCAAGCTAGCGCAAATCTGATAACACAGATCGACGCAGCTTAAAAATCCGCATCGAATGCACTATACTTCATTGAGAAACGCTTAATACAAAAATTAGTTATGATCGTTTGAAAAATGATGCATTAGTGTATGTTGAGTTTCCATGTACACTCAACATTGCTTCCAAAAACATTTTGACAAAAATTTTTTCGAAAAATTTCAAAATAATTTAGCAAAAAGTAGATGTTTTTAGATTCCTTTCTTTAAGGCAAAGACGATGGACAATGTGATTCAACGAAAAAATCAATTCTTCAGGGTGAAAATCGAGGATATAAGTGTGAACTTATATCAGTTGATATCTCGGTGCATTTTTGAGCTAGCGCAAATCTGATAACACAGATCGACGCAGCTTAAAAATCCGCATCTAATACACTATACTACATTGAGAAACGCTTAATACAAAACTTAGTTATGATCGTTTGAAAAATGATGCATTAGTGTATGTTGAGTTTCCATGTACACTCAACATTGCTTCCAAAAACATTTTGACAAAAATTTTTTCGAAAAATTTCAAAATAATTTAGCAAAAAGTAGATGTTTTTAGATTCATTTTTTTAAGGCAAAGACGATGGACAATGTGATTCAACGAAAAAATTGATTCTTCAGGGTGAAAATCGAGGATATAAGTGTGAACTTATATCAGTTGATATCTCGGTGCATTTTCAAGCTAGCGCAAATCTGATAACACAGATCGACGCAGCTTAAAAATCCGCATCGAATGCACTATACTTCATTGAGAAACGCTTAATACAAAACTTAGTTATGATCGTTTGAAAAATGATGCATTAGTGTATGTTGAGTTTCCATGTACACTCAACATTGCTTCCAAAAACATTTTGACAAAAATTTTTTCGAAAAATTTCAAAATAATTTAGCAAAAAGTAGATGTTTTTAGATTCCTTTCTTTAAGGCAAAGACGATGGACAATGTGATTCAACGAAAAAATCAATTCTTCAGGGTGAAAATCGAGGATATAAGTGTGAACTTATATCAGTTGATATCTCGGTGCATTTTTAAGCTAGCGCAAATCTGATAACACAGATCGACGCAGCTTAAAAATCCGCATCGAATACACTATACTACATTGAGAAACGCTTAATACAAAACTTAGTTATGATCGTTTGAAAAATGATGCATTAGTGTATGTTGAGTTTCCATGTACACTCAACATTGCTTCCAAAAACATTTTGACAAAAATTTTTTCGAAAAATTTCAAAATAATTTAGCAAAAAGTAGATGTTTTTAGATTCATTTTTTTAAGGCAAAGATGATGGACAATGTTTTTCAACGAAAAAATTGATTCTTCAGGGTGAAAATCGAGGATATAAGTGTGAACTTATATCAGTTGATATCTCGGTGCATTTTTAAGCTAGCGCAAATCTGATAACACAGATCGACGCAGCTTACAAATCCGCATCGAATGCACTACACTTCATTGAGAAACGCTTAATACAAAACTTAGTTATGATCGTTTGAAAAATGATGCATTAGTGTATGTTGAGTTTCCATGTACACTCAACATTGCTTCCAAAAACATTTTGACAAAAATTTTTTCGAAAAATTTCAAAATAATTTAGCAAAAAGTAGATGTTTTTAGATTCCTTTTTTTAAGGCAAAGACGATGGACAATGTTATTCAACGAAAAAATCAATTCTTCAGGGTGAAAATCGAGGATATAAGTGTGAACTTATATCAGTTGATATCTCGGTGCATTTTTGAGCTAGCGCAAATCTGATAACACAGATCGACGCAGCTTAAAAATCCGCATCGAATACACTATACTACATTGAGAAACGCTTAATACAAAACTTAGTTATGATCGTTTGAAAAATGATGCATTAGTGTATGTTGAGTTTCCATGTACACTCAACATTGCTTCCAAAAACATTTTGACAAAAATTTTTTCGAAAAATTTCAAAATAATTTAGCAAAAAGTAGATGTTTTTAGATTCCTTTTTTAAAGGCAAAGATGATGGACAATGTTATTCAACGAAAAAATTAATTCTTCAGGGTGAAAATCGAGGATATAAGTGTGAACTTATATCAGTTGATATCTCGGTGCATTTTCAAGCTAGCGCAAATCTGATAACACAGATCGACGAACCTAAAAAATCCGCATCGAATGCACTATACTTCATTGAGAAACGCTTAATACAAAACTTAGTTATGATCGTTTGAAAAATGATGCATTAGTGTATGTTGAGTTTCCATGTACACTCAACATTGCTTCCAAAAACATTTTGACAAAAATTTTTTCGAAAAATTTCAAAATAATTTAGCAAAAAGTAGATGTTTTTAGATTCCTTTTTTTAAGGCAAAGATGATGGACAATGTTATTCAACGAAAAAATCAATTCTTCAGGGTGAAAATCGAGGATATAAGTGTGAACTTATATCAGTTGATATCTCGGTGCATTTTTAAGCTAGCGCAAATCTGATAACACAGATCGACGCAGCTTAAAAATCCGCATCGAATACACTATACTACATTGAGAAACGCTTAATACAAAACTTAGTTATGATCGTTTGAAAAATGATGCATTAGTGTATGTTGAGTTTCCATGTACACTCAACATTGCTTCCAAAAACATTTTGACAAAAATTTTTTCGAAAAATTTCAAAATAATTTAGCAAAAAGTAGATGTTTTTAGATTCCTTTTTTAAAGGCAAAGATGATGGACAATGTTATTCAACGAAAAAATTAATTCTTCAGGGTGAAAATCGAGGATATAAGTGTGAACTTATATCATTTGATATCTCGGTGCATTTTTAAGCTAGCGCAAATCTGATAACACAGATCGACGCAGCTTACAAATCCGCATCGAATGCACTACACTTCATTGAGAACCGCTTAATACAAAACTTAGTTATGATCGTTTGAAAAATGATGCATTAGTGTATGTTGAGTTTCCATGTACACTCAACATTGCTTCCAAAAACATTTTGACAAAAATTTTTTCGAAAAATTTCAAAATAATTTAGCAAAAAGTAGATGTTTTTAGATTCCTTTTTTTAAGGCAAAGACGATGGACAATGTTATTCAACGAAAAAATCAATTCTTCAGGGTGAAAATCGAGGATATAAGTGTGAACTTATATCAGTTTATATCTCGGTGCATTTTTAAGCTAGCGCAAATCTGATAACACAGATCGACGCAGCTTAAAAATCCGCATCGAATACACTATACTACATTGAGAAACGTTTAATACAAAAATTAGTTATGATCGTTTGAAAAATGATGCATTAGTGTATGTTGAGTTTCCATGTACACTCAACATTGCTTCCAAAAACATTTTGACAAAAATTTTTTCGAAAAATTTCAAAATAATTTAGCAAAAAGTAGATGTTTTTAGATTCCTTTTTTAAAGGCAAAGATGATGGACAATGTTATTCAACGAAAAAATTAATTCTTCAGGGTGAAAATCGAGGATATAAGTGTGAACATATATCAGTTAATATCTCGGTGCATTTTTAAGCTAGCGCAAATCTGATAACACAGATCGACGCAGCTTACAAATCCGCATCGAATGCACTATACTACATTGAAAAACGCTTAATACAAAACTTAGTTATGATCGTTTGAAAAATGATGCATTAGTGTATGTTGAGTTTCCATGTACACTCAACATTGCTTCCAAAAACATTTTGACAAAAATTTTTTCAAAAAATTTCAGAATAATTTAGCAAAAAGTAGATGTTTTTAGATTCATTTTTTTAAGGCAAAGACGATGGACAATGTTATTCAACGAAAAAATTAATTCTTCAGGGTGAAAATCGAGGATATAAGTGTGAACTTATATCAGTTGATATCTCGGTGCATTTTTAAGCTAGCGCAAATCTGATAACACAGATCGACGCAGCTTACAAATCCGCATCGAATGCACTATACTTCATTGAGAAACGTTTAATACAAAAATTAGTTATGATTGTTTGAAAAATGATGCATTAGTGTATGTTGAGTTTCCATGTACACTCAACATTGCTTCCAAAAACATTTTGACAAAAATTTTTTCAAAAAATTTCAGAATAATTTAGCAAAAAGTAGATGTTTTTAGATTCATTTTTTTAAGGCAAAGACGATGGACAATGTTTTTCAACGAAAAAATTGATTCTTCAGGGTGAAAATCGAGGATATAAGTGTGAACTTATATCAGTTGATATCTCGGTGCATTTTCAAGCTAGCGCAAATCTGATAACACAGATCGACGCAGCTTAAAAATCCGCATCGAATGCACTATACTTCATTGAGAAACGCTTAATACAAAAATTAGTTATGATCGTTTGAAAAATGATGCATTAGTGTATGTTGAGTTTCCATGTACACTCAACATTGCTTCCAAAAACATTTTGACAAAAATTTTTTCGAAAAATTTCAAAATAATTTAGCAAAAAGTAGATGTTTTTAGATTCCTTTTTTTAAGGCAAAGACGATGGACAATGTTATTCAACGAAAAAATCAATTCTTCAGGGTGAAAATCGAGGATATAAGTGTGAACTTATATCAGTTGATATCTCGGTGCATTTTTAAGCTAGCGCAAATCTGATAACACAGATCGACGCAGCTTACAAATCCGCATCGAATGCACTATACTTCATTGAAAAACGCTTAATACAAAAATTAGTTATGATTGTTTGAAAAATGATGCATTAGTGTATGTTGAGTTTCCATGTACACTCAACATTGCTTCCAAAAACATTTTGACAAAAATTTTTTCAAAAAATTTCAGAATAATTTAGCAAAAAGTAGATGTTTTTAGATTCATTTTTTTAAGGCAAAGACGATGGACAATGTTATTCAACGAAAAAATTAATTCTTCAGGGTGAAAATCGAGGATATAAGTGTGAACTTATATCAGTTGATATCTCGGTGCATTTTCAAGCTAGCGCAAATCTGATAACACAGATCGACGCAGCTTAAAAATCCGCATCGAATGCACTATACTTCATTGAGAAACGCTTAATACAAAACTTAGTTATGATCGTTTGAAAAATGATGCATTAGTGTATGTTGAGTTTCCATGTACACTCAACATTGCTTCCAAAAACATTTTGACAAAAATTTTTTCGAAAAATTTCAAAATAATTTAGCAAAAAGTAGATGTTTTTAGATTCCTTTTTTGAAGGCAAAGATGATGGACAATGTTATTCAACGAAAAAATTAATTCTTCAGGGTGAAAATCGAGGATATAAGTGTGAACTTATATCAGTTGATATCTCGGTGCATTTTTAAGCTAGCGCAAATCTGATAACACAGATCGACGCAGCTTACAAATCCGCATCGAATGCACAATACTTCATTGAGAAACGCTTAATACAAAAATTAGTTATGATTGTTTGAAAAATGATGCATTAATGTATGTTGAGTTTCCATGTACACTCAACATTGCACCAAAAACATTTTGACAAAAATTTTTTCAAAAAATTTCAGAATAATTTAGCAAAAAGTAGATGTTTTTAGATTCATTTTTTTAAGGCAAAGACGATGGACAATGTTTTTCAACGAAAAAATTAATTCTTCAGGGTGAAAATCGAGGATATAAGTGTGAACTTATATCAGTTGATATCTCGGTGCATTTTCAAGCTAGCGCAAATCTGATAACACAGATCGACGCAGCTTAAAAATCCGCATCGAATGCACTATACTTCATTGAGAAACGCTTAATACAAAACTTAGTTATGATCGTTTGAAAAATGATGCATTAGTGTATGTTGAGTTTCCATGTACACTCAACATTGCTTCCAAAAACATTTTGACAAAAATTTTTTCGAAAAATTTCAAAATAATTTAGCAAAAAGTAGATGTTTTTAGATTCCTTTTTTGAAGGCAAAGATGATGGACAATGTTATTCAACGAAAAAATTAATTCTTCAGGGTGAAAATCGAGGATATAAGTGTGAACTTATATCAGTTGATATCTCGGTGCATTTTTAAGCTAGCGCAAATCTGATAACACAGATCGACGCAGCTTACAAATCCGCATCGAATGCACAATACTTCATTGAGAAACGCTTAATACAAAAATTAGTTATGATTGTTTGAAAAATGATGCATTAGTGTATGTTGAGTTTCCATGTACACTCAACATTGCTTCCAAAAACATTTTGACAAAAATTTTTTCAAAAAATTTCAGAATAATTTAGCAAAAAGTAGATGTTTTTAGATTCATTTTTTTAAGGCAAAGACGATGGACAATGTTTTTAAACGAAAAAATTGATTCTTCAGGGTGAAAATCGAGGATATAAGTGTGAACTTATATCAGTTGATATCTCGGTGCATTTTCAAGCTAGCGCAAATCTGATAACACAGATCGACGCAGCTTAAAAATCCGCATCGAATGCACAATACTTCATTGAGAAACGCTTAATACAAAAATTAGTTATGATCGTTTGAAAAATGATGCATTAGTGTATGTTGAGTTTCCATGTACACTCAACATTGCTTCCAAAAACATTTTGACAAAAATTTTTTCGAAAAATTTCAAAATAATTTAGCAAAAAGTAGATGTTTTTAGATCGTTACATATTGTTTCTTCCCGTCTTTTCATGGTCGGAAGATATATGTACTTCTACCTTGTTCCTTAGGTAGGCAGACCCGAACGCCCCGATTTCCTTATTAAGACAAATACTTAAAGAGAAAAGGATTCATTATCAGATAACAAGAAAATACAATATATGAATTACATTAAGAAAGAATATAAAGAGATATAACAAAGTATTAAATAGAGTATATATATAGATGATATAGAGATGAGACTCACATGGCTATAAGACAACCTATCTGGGTTAGGCCAGAAGCAAGAGTGCCATGTGTGTCCCATGTTGTGGGCGGGGCTTGTTCAGGCTCCCGCTATTTGAATAGCGCGCACATGTTTACCATGTGCTTGCAGATGTGACATCCCCCCACCTTAAAAAGTTGAACGTCCTCGTTCAAAAACAAAATAAATTAATTCACTTTTTAAGATAGTTGGGTGTTGGAAAAAAATCATGGTGTAGTGGATAAAAAAAAAAAGTGTTTACAATACGATTTGAAAGTTTAGCTATTGTCTCTTCAAGTTTGTTGAATTCGAAATGTAGTATCGAGTAGATTCTATTCCATTCACTTGAGTAGTGAAATGCTTGCAAACGAGAGCTTTGCTTCTAAACCATTCGACTGTGATATAGTCGTTCATTTTCTCGAGTTGTACAGGTACGGTGTTACCCTGAGAATAGGTCGAGCCCGTTCTGTACAAAAAAATGAAAACTCGTTTAACCCGTATGACTAATGTCCATAAGGTGAATACAAGTAATGATTAAGCATAAAAAATAGCAAAATTCACAAGAGAATGTTGAAAAAAAATCTACTCAATGAGAGTTGGAGTAATAAAACAAACTTTTGTAAAACAATAGCAGACTTCTCAGAGAAAATCAATCAACAACAAAGAAGTGGTACAATCAGAAATGGCACAAAATAAAATTAAAAAAATTTCAACAATTTGATTTTGTTAAAAAAAAAACTACCTTCAAGAAATTGTGATAACCGGAATAGATGTTGTCCGTTGGTAAGGTTTGACGAAGTCCTTGTGTACTCTTCTGCTTTTTCCTTTATCTGTTTGAACCACGACGAAAGATCTTTGAACTGCTGTAACTAAATAAGGCCCTTCGAATGAAGGTGTTAGTTTGTTTCGAGTAGAATTCACTTTTATCATAACTAAGTCATTAACCTGAATTTCTTTATTTTGTGTTCTATTTCGTGTATTGTACCGTTGTTCATTCTTCTTTGTGCATGTTTCAATTCTATCTTTTACTATATTAGATGTGCTTTCATTTTGTATTAGCGATCTATTGACAAAATCTTCTGTAGGATTGGCTGGTTCTTCAGTTTGAAGATTATTTCCAGGCAATTGATGGTCAATAGGAAGTCTTGCATCCCGACCAAATAATACAACATATGGACTAATAGATGTTGATGAGTTTGGTAACGTATTGATCGCAAACATAACTTTAGGTAGGTGTATATCCCAGTTAGTTTGTTGTTCATTCACGAATGAAGAGAGAGCTTCTTCTAAAGTTCTATGAAGTCTCTCCACTTGTCCATTAGCATTTTTATGATATGGTAGCGTAGTAGTGTGTTCAATTCCAAATTGTTTACACATAGCTTGAAATTCAGATGACAAAAAGCTACTACCATTATCGGTTATCATACTCATTGGTGGTCCATATATGAAAACAAATCTAATTACAAACGCTTTTGTGATTTCAGTAGCCGTTTGTGTTATTAATGGGCAAGTTGTTCCCCATTTACTAAAAGCGTCTTGAATACTCAAGATGTATCGATGTCCATCATTAGTGCGAGGTAAAGGACCTAGTATATCTACATGAATACGATCAAATGGCTTTTCGGGTACAACAAATCTTCCCATAGGTTGAATATACGATTGGTGTGGGTTAGATTTCCTACTTGCACATTTTGTACAACGATTAATAAATTCAGTTATTTGTGGAACCATATTAGTCCAAAAGAATCGTCGCCGAATCGCATCAGTAGTTTTATTTATACCTAGGTGTGCACCAATTTTGGAATCTTCATGAAAAAACTTGATAACAACATCAGTTATTTTGTCGTTACGAGGCAAAATAATAGATGGTTTCAAATAATTTTTCGCTTGTTTTGCATGTAATATGCCTTCTCGTTCTTCATACCGGTCTGATATATTAGCCGGACAGTTATCATTATTAATTTGAGAAAGTGCTTCGCGAATCCAGGGAACTCCAGCTTGAACTTTCCGTATTTCTTCACAATTTAGTTGGTCAATAGAAGAAATAGTTGTGATATGAGCAATAAAAGCATCAACAGGTTTTACTTTGTCCTTTGGTTTAGTAGGACGACTGTCATTTGCTTCGTTTCCTATATACCTGGAGAGAGCATCACAGACACTGTTTAATTTGCCAGGACGATATTCAATCTTTATGTTGAAATCTTGTATCATTAGTTGATACTTGGCTAATCTACCTATGAGATCTTTACGCGACATTAAACTGGTTAATGGTCGGTGATCTGTGATAACTGTGGTAGGTACTCCTAATACATAGGTACGGAATTGTTGAAGAGCAAAGACTAAACCGAGTGCTTCAACTTCAATAGGAGGATATTTCCGTTCCGCTGGAGTCAACTTTCTACTAGCGAACGCAATCGGGTGTAATGGAGAATTTTTCTCTGCTGATTGCAATAAAACTGCTCCCACAGCGAACATACTGCCATCACTTTCTATAACAAAAGGTTGGTCTGCTTTAGGAGGTTTCAGTACAGGGGCAGTACACAGTAATGTTTTTAAAGTTTCAAATGCGTCTGCATGTTCCGATTTCCACTCAAAAGGAGTATCCTTATGTGTTAACTTATACAATGGCTCAGCTATTCCGGCATAATTTTGAATAAACCGTCGAAAATAGTTAGTCATACCTAGAAAGGATCTGACAGCCGTAACTGTGCTTGGATTTGGAAATTCGGAAACAGCCTGCATTTTAGCAGGATCTGGTTTAACACCATTTCTACCTATTATAAAACCCAAAAACTTTACTTCAGTGGCTGCAAAGCAACATTTAGATAACTTAATTTTTAACCCTAGTTCAGTGACCTTTTTCAGCACTTCTTGTATATCTCTTAAATGTTCTTCAGCTGAGTTCGAAATTATTAGCAAATCATCTAGATATACAAACAGTTTGCATCTAACAAGAGATTGCAAGTATCGTACTGCGGATTGAAAAGTGTGTGGCGCTCCACACAATCCCATAGGCATTCGGCAATACTGATAGGTACCTGATGGAGTGGTAAAAGCAGTTAAGTATCTATCTGAGCGTTTCAACGGTATTTGGAAGAAACCAGAAATGAGATCAAAATTCGAAAAGAACTGAGCTCCAGCCGCTAAGTCTATGATATCAGGAATGTGTGGGATGCTGTATGTTTGTTTCTTAGTAACACTATTCAATGCTCTAAAGTCAGTAACGAACCGGAAAGAATTATATTTCTTTTTCACAAGAACAACCGGACTAGTGAAAGTAGCCGTCGAATTTTCGATTATACCTTGCGACAACATTTCTTTCACTTGCCGTTCTACTTCTTCTTGCTTACCCAATGGTACTCTGTAAGATCTACTTTTTGGAAAATCCATATCAGATCTTATAGGAATGGCATGTTCAACTGGTCCGCAAAAGAGACCAATATTATGATCATGGTTGAAAAATGCCGTTTGGTTTTCCTTAATGATTGTGATCAGATTTTTCTTCATTTTATGAGACAGAGTGCAAGAATTGAAGTTCAAATCATCCAAAAGATGCTGAGGAAAAGTTGGTAACTTATCTTCCCAATCAGCTTCAGGTGGAACATAATCGTTCATAATTTCTTTAGATGCTATAAGTCCTGAACCAATGTGGTCATTTTTATTAATTTTAATTGGCTTTGAAGAATTGTTTGATACTACCATAGTAATAGGAAAAGGTCCTATGGCGGCATCTGGAATTGATATAGGACCTGTGCTAGATTTTAAAAGAGCATATTGATCAAAATCTAATTCTGGTCCTGTTTGCAAAGATATGTGGGATGTACTATGTGGTGGAACTGTTACTGTGGACAAACTTATGATATTTACTGTTTTAGTTGTGGTTTTATATGCAAAACAACCAGGTTTTACTAAGGGTGTTTCCATATTACCAACAATCAACTTTCCTTTACATAGTTTTAATGTAGTAAATATCTCTCTTTCTTCCAACGTACGCATAAAATCAGTACCAAGTAACATTTGTCCTGGACAGTCATTGTCTTCAGATATTAAAAATTCGTGTTCCACTTGGTAACCTGCTATACCCACATCTAACTTGCATTTTCCCACAAAGCGAAACTCTGATCCATTTGCAGTGGATGCAGATTTAGAATATTTTGTATAATATTGTCTTCCAATATATGCCAATGTGGAGAACGGAATATATGAGACAGTAGCTCCAGAATCCCATAATGCTAACAGTCCTCTACCTTCAATGTCAATATGAACAAACGGTAACAAGTGTCCATTTTTCTTTGTTGTTGTGTGACATACAAAAGGTATGGCTAAAGGAATGTAAGTTATTATGGTGGGAAAATAGCTCCGCATCAATTCATCACTAACTGTTTCATGAATCTCATCTCCCTCAAGTGGTGGAGCTGTTGGGCTCAACATGATATGGTTTATTTTTAACATAGAAGTAGGGGAGAGATAACATTTTATAGTGAAATATAATGCTATCATTAGACATAATATCAGAGTTATACAACCGATGGTAATGAGTGTTCGTTCAATTGAACCTATACAAAAGTCAATGAACAGATCCCAATTGGAGAAAACAATTTTCCTGGCATCTCTTATAAGTTTACTTCCTTTGAAGATGAAAGAGGAAATTTGAGGCCAATCACGTGAACGAGAAATTACGCGGAGAAGATCATGGTGAGGTGAAGTAGATAAACTATAACCATAAGTTAATCCAATAGATAGGGCTAAGGATTTTTCAGTCGAATTTTCAAACAAATTCCGCCCTGTGAATCGAAGTTTACTCAATTCAGCATAATGATCATGTTTTTCTGAATGAATACTATCTACTTTATGTGTGTCACCTTTATAATCTCTCCATGTTCCATTTTCATACCAAATCTCTGTCTCTTTGTGTTCACAATTGATCTCATGTCCTTCAGTGCTCAAATCGTAGCTATCGATAGGAGCAAAGAATAATTGTTTATCGTGTGTTAAAACAGGGGTCTCTGCATAACATTTATCATTGTAAGAATGATTACGATAAATGAAATGTGGTTCTATTTCCTGACAAGTTGTTATTTTTAAAACATTTCTTCCAACAAATCGGGCAACGATATCATCCCGCTGAAGCATAGCTCTTACTCCTATTGTAGGATGTATACGTAATATAGCTTGCCAGCTTTTTACAGTTTCCATTTGAGATTTACAGATGGTATGAAACTGTTGATGAAATTCGTCAATTATGGAGAGACGCGCTTTCTCAAACCCATAATTCAACTTATTATCTATTATCGTTTTAGTTTTATGCTCTGATTTGTGGAGAACATTGTCATATACTTCTGCTACATACAACTCTCGACCTCTCTCGTACGCATTAGAGGTAGGAGTTGTTAAACTACGAATTGTAGTTTTGGTGGAAGTTATTGGGGTTACAGTAGTATGCTGTACCATATTTTTATCAGTTGTGATTTGAGTTTTAACCCAACTTATGAATTCTAAAACTTCTGTTTTATTGAATTTAGGATTTTCCTGTGGGTATTCGATGGACTGTGGAGGAAATCCATAATATGCTGTACTATTCTTTGTATAAAGGTTGTGATAGTCAGGCAGCTTGGATATAATTGCTAAATCTTGCTCTTGGTTATTTCTAACAGTAGCATCAGCTTTTTGTTGTCGACTGACTTGCATGTCACGAGATATTTGTTCTTTTCCCGATTGTTGTTGGATCATGAATAACATGCCTTGAGCAGTTGCAATAATTTCAGATTGATTCATATTTCCACTGCGTGGTAATATAGATGGATATAAGGCTCTTGCCAACTGTTCAATTGATGGAACTGTTTGTGTACCATCAAGAATTGTGGCTTGATATACTACTGCGTGAGCCATTCCTCGAAAGAAATCTTCTATGGATGTTGTAGATTTCATCAAAGATCTTTTTAACCGAGGAACTTCTATACGACGAGCTACTTGAGTGATAAGATCATCCAATTTCATGCTATTAATCATCTGTCTAGTAGCCAGTTTAATTTCCTCTATACCCATACATTGTAAAATCAAAAGATTGGGATCTTTGAAATTATTAGACTTTGCCCAGTTAGTTATATGATCTTTTGTCAATCCTAAACTAACAATTGTGTCAATGAACAGTGGATTATCTATCGCGAATTTTAGCAAACTCTCATAAGATGATGTAGCTGCATATCTCATATATTTTGCGTAAAACTTAGTGATAGATGCAGATCCAAAAATGAAAGTAGGTCTTAGAAATGGAAACGCATATGGTTGGGATTTCGCATTAACAAAAAGATAATCATCACTGAAAGAGCGATGTTTTTGAGGTAATGCATTACGTTTATTTCTGCGTCTATCAGCATTAAGCAAAGTATTGGAAAGATCAAGCAAATTATAAACACGGGGATATGCTGTGAATCGGATAATTGCCTCAGAAGATGATTCAAAAACAGCGAATTCGAAACAAGATTGAACGTGAGCGGATGTGGAATGATTTTGGAGAACAAAAGCGCTTTCAATAGAGTGAACTAGAAGAATATGATCACCCAACATGGCGGAGAAGGGGCCAAGTTTTTGATAGTGACAGACAACTGATGGGATAGGTGGTTGCCAGATAACTGCACCTTCACCAGTTGCACAAAACCCTTCATTTCCTTTACAATTATCAGTATTTATAAATAAGTCTGATACAATGTGATCTTCTTTCAATCTAGTTATTATCCCTCGCTTCAATACAAATTGTTCAATTTCTACACATTCTTCAGTGGTCCAAGAGCGAGTTGGATTATGCTCGTTTAATGGTGTTTCAAAAACTGAATGCTGTTGGGCATTCATGATTTTATCATTCCACATACGATTTCTATGTGCTCGAACACAATCTTTCTTATCTACTGTTTCAATATGAGAGAATGTGGTGTTACGATCTCTCAAAAACATGAAATCTCTCACACAGCTTTTATACTTTTTCACATAGCATTTCCATGCTTCCCATGACTCTATCTCAGCCTTTGGTAGATATATTTCTACCTCAACACTGTGAGCCTTTTCAATTTCTGCCTTATGGCAGCCTGTGACCACAGGAGGTGTTACTAATATACCCCCTTCAGATTGAGCGCAAATCTGATATTTTGCCGACCCAAAGGGAAGGCATGAGAGTGCCAATAAAGTCAGGCACAACGTGACCGGTGGCATGAATGGGGTCGCTACGCTGTATACCCTTGAGTTACCATTCCCATTGGCTGATGGTCTTTGTCTTCTTGGGGAACTAGGCCTAGGGTTCCAAGACGAGCTATTGGCATTTCTGCCATTGGCAAATGGGCGGTTTCCCGGGTTAGGACGCCTATTCATATTCCCGTTCTGCGAGTTATTATTCTTATAACGTACGGCAGAAGGTCGCTCTCTCTCTCGCTCATAATCATTAGAGCCATTATTGTGCTGAGTCCAGTTATTATTTTTTTTATTATTTTTATTATTTTTATAATTTTTATTATTATTATTCCTACTTCTTTCTCTTTCTTCACTAAAGCTTAATTTATGTTGTAAAGCATTTATGAGCTCCTTCAAGGTGCTGGTGTCTTCATTTCTTTTCATGAAGCTATTCCGAACGCCTTCTTCAAACCTAGCTAATTTCTTAGCTTGTTCATAAGTGGCGGGGTTTTTAGTTAAAACCGCAATACCCAGTTCCTCTTTTAAACCATTTAAAAATGCCGTTTTCAACATTGGTTCCCGCTCGGGATCCATTGGTGACATTATGGTGCTTGCCATTCTCTCTAATTCCATACTAAAATCAAGAACAGATTTATCTCCTTGTTGTACTCGATGAATAAGCGCTATGGTGAAATTTTTATCTGTTTTAGGCGCTAAAAGCTCAGTGAGCTGATCCATCAAAACAATCCATGGGCCATTAGTTCTTATGCCACTAGGAATACTATTATACAAGGAGAGAGCTGTTTCATTTGATTTCAAAAGAAGAGGCAAAATTAATAGTCTCTCAGGTAAGCTTAGATTCATAACATTAAAAAATCTATTTAAAGATTCAACAAAAGAACGAAAGCTACGAGAGCCGTCATACCTGGGACAGAGATGGCAATTCAAAATAGTTGCCATATTTCTAGAGGGTGGAGCAACATTAGAATTAGGAGATGGAGAGGTAGGAGTCATTTTTCTTTCAAAAGCTTTAGTTATAGCAGCGGCCCACCGACTTGGTGATCTATTTCGTACTGTAGTAGGTGCCCGAGGTGTTTCCTCAGTGATGGCCTTTCTGCTTTTACTTCTCGTTCTAATTGTTAGAGAAGAAGAGTGAGAAGAAGAAGAGGAATCACCTTCTTCTCTCAAAAATTCAAAAGGAGAGAGGTAGGTGGATGGAGTATTTAAGTTTTTAGAATTAAATTCAAAAACTTGGCGTACCTCTGGTGATCCTTGTTCCTGATCTTTGTTTTCCTCGCTGATGTCCGAGTCCGACAGGGTGGCTGGTGAATACAGTTAGATGAATATAAGAGCGCGTACTGGAAGCAACTAGACTCCAGTAAAAACGTTTGTGACAATGGCGTCTGATGAAGGAGGATCGTTGAAGCTTCAAGCTCCGCCTCCAGCCATGTGTCACGACACCAGATGTTAGCGCTTATGGTAAACAACCATTGACCGTCTGTCGTGATATTTGAATATTATAATCACTTATGTCAGCTTAGAGACAAATAAGGAATCACAGATGGTGCCTTAAGCCTGTTTGAAAACTTTTGAATTTTAACAGCTGTTATTGACTACACATGTCGAACAGCTGGTACGCGTGGGCCAACTATTTGAATGTGAGTAAGCTTAAAGTAAACAAAAATGTCTCATCTCGTATATTAAGTTCAATTTTATAAAGTTTATTAAGATTTGTAGAAAGAATTTCAAAATAAATCTTAATTAAGATTATTTTTAATTTAATTTCAAAAGATTTAGAAGGTAATTTAAGATTGATATAGGAATTTAAATTCAGTAATCTGTCAATAATATAGGAAAAAGGAAACGTTGGCAGACGTAGAGTGGACTTGGGTGGGTAGGAATTTAAATATTCTTATTATCTCTGAACTAATAAGAAAAGAGTTAACAGGAGTAGAACCCTGATGAACCCTTGGATGTGAATCAAAATCAAAAAATCGTAAATAAAATTATCCCAACAGCCTCCAGCTTCCAAACAACTCAGCTAAAAAGTGAGCTCTGTTGCCACACTGGACATTCACATCATAAAGTAATGAATCAAAATAGCACGCGCGTGCATAACAAAAAGGTAACGCTCGTCAAAACTATTGTCTGATAGTTTCCCCAAACGTCTCAGACACCTCCCAGTTTTCGTTGAGCGGAGGAGAAGTGGTAGCCAAAATAATTTTTGGGGAAATCATGGTGCACGGCTCGGTTACTCCTCACTGTTGGGTAATTAAGTCCAAAAGTCTCGTAAACTTGCTGTCAATAAATTAACAGTAAAGTAAGCAAGGTGGAACCTCCACGTTACATATTGTTTCTTCCCGTCTTTTCATGGTCGGAAGATATATGTACTTCTACCTTGTTCCTTAGGTAGGCAGACCCGAACGCCCCGATTTCCTTATTAAGACAAATACTTAAAGAGAAAAGGATTCATTATCAGATAACAAGAAAATACAATATATGAATTACATTAAGAAAGAATATAAAGAGATATAACAAAGTATTAAATAGAGTATATATATAGATGATATAGAGATGAGACTCACATGGCTATAAGACAACCTATCTGGGTTAGGCCAGAAGCAAGAGTGCCATGTGTGTCCCATGTTGTGGGCGGGGCTTGTTCAGGCTCCCGCTATTTGAATAGCGCGCACATGTTTACCATGTGCTTGCAGATGTGACAAGATTCCTTTCTTTAAGGCAAAGACGATGGACAATGTGATTCAACGAAAAAATCAATTCTTCAGGGTGAAAATCGAGGATATAAGTGTGAACTTATATCAGTTGATATCTCGGTGCATTTTTGAGCTAGCGCAAATCTGATAACACAGATCGACGCAGCTTAAAAATCCGCATCGAATACACTATACTACATTGAGAAACGCTTAATACAAAACTTAGTTATGATCGTTTGAAAAATGATGCATTAGTGTATGTTGAGTTTCCATGTACACTCAACATTGCTTCCAAAAACATTTTGACAAAAATTTTTTCGAAAAATTTCAAAATAATTTAGCAAAAAGTAGATGTTTTTAGATTCCTTTTTTAAAGGCAAAGATGATGGACAATGTTATTCAACGAAAAAATTAATTCTTCAGGGTGAAAATCGAGGATATAAGTGTGAACTTATATCAGTTGATATCTCGGTGCATTTTCAAGCTAGCGCAAATCTGATAACACAGATCGACGAACCTAAAAAATCCGCATCGAATGCACTATACTTCATTGAGAAACGCTTAATACAAAACTTAGTTATGATCGTTTGAAAAATGATGCATTAGTGTATGTTGAGTTTCCATGTACACTCAACATTGCTTCCAAAAACATTTTGACAAAAATTTTTTCGAAAAATTTCAAAATAATTTAGCAAAAAGTAGATGTTTTTAGATTCCTTTTTTTAAGGCAAAGATGATGGACAATGTGATTCAACGAAAAAATCAATTCTTCAGGGTGAAAATCGAGGATATAAGTGTGAACTTATATCAGTTGATATCTCGGTGCATTTTTAAGCTAGCGCAAATCTGATAACACAGATCGACGCAGCTTAAAAATCCGCATCGAATACACTATACTACATTGAGAAACGCTTAATACAAAACTTAGTTATGATCGTTTGAAAAATGATGCATTAGTGTATGTTGAGTTTCCATGTACACTCAACATTGCTTCCAAAAACATTTTGACAAAAATTTTTTCGAAAAATTACAAAATAATTTAGCAAAAAGTAGATGTTTTTAGATTCCTTTTTTAAAGGCAAAGATGATGGACAATGTTATTCAACGAAAAAATTAATTCTTCAGGGTGAAAATCGAGGATATAAGTGTGAACTTATATCAGTTGATATCTCGGTGCATTTTTAAGCTAGCGCAAATCTGATAACACAGATCGACGCAGCTTACAAATCCGCATCGAATGCACTACACTTCATTGAGAAACGCTTAATACAAAACTTAGTTATGATCGTTTGAAAAATGATGCATTAGTGTATGTTGAGTTTCCATGTACACTCAACATTGCTTCCAAAAACATTTTGACAAAAATTTTTTCGAAAAATTTCAAAATAATTTAGCAAAAAGTAGATGTTTTTAGATTCCTTTTTTTAAGGCAAAGACGATGGACAATGTTATTCAACGAAAAAATCAATTCTTCAGGGTGAAAATCGAGGATATAAGTGTGAACTTATATCAGTTGATATCTCGGTGCATTTTTAAGCTAGCGCAAATCTGATAACACAGATCGACGCAGCTTAAAAATCCGCATCGAATACACTATACTACATTGAGAAACGTTTAATACAAAAATTAGTTATGATCGTTTGAAAAATGATGCATTAGTGTATGTTGAGTTTCCATGTACACTCAACATTGCTTCCAAAAACATTTTGACAAAAATTTTTTCGAAAAATTTCAAAATAATTTAGCAAAAAGTAGATGTTTTTAGATTCCTTTTTTAAAGGCAAAGATGATGGACAATGTTATTCAACGAAAAAATTAATTCTTCAGGGTGAAAATCGAGGATATAAGTGTGAACATATATCAGTTAATATCTCGGTGCATTTTTAAGCTAGCGCAAATCTGATAACACAGATCGACGCAGCTTACAAATCCGCATCGAATGCACTATACTACATTGAAAAACGCTCAATACAAAACTTAGTTATGATCGTTTGAAAAATGATGCATTAGTGTATGTTGAGTTTCCATGTACACTCAACATTGCTTCCAAAAACATTTTGACAAAAATTTTTTCAAAAAATTTCAGAATAATTTAGCAAAAAGTAGATGTTTTTAGATTCATTTTTTTAAGGCAAAGACGATGGACAATGTTATTCAACGAAAAAATTAATTCTTCAGGGTGAAAATCGAGGATATAAGTGTGAACTTATATCAGTTGATATCTCGGTGCATTTTTAAGCTAGCGCAAATCTGATAACACAGATCGACGCAGCTTACAAATCCGCATCGAATGCACTATACTTCATTGAGAAACGCTTAATACAAAAATTAGTTATGATTGTTTGAAAAATGATGCATTAGTGTATGTTGAGTTTCCATGTACACTCAACATTGCTTCCAAAAACATTTTGACAAAAATTTTTTCAAAAAATTTCAGAATAATTTAGCAAAAAGTAGATGTTTTTAGATTCATTTTTTTAAGGCAAAGACGATGGACAATGTTTTTCAACGAAAAAATTGATTCTTCAGGGTGAAAATCGAGGATATAAGTGTGAACTTATATCAGTTGATATCTCGGTGCATTTTCAAGCTAGCGCAAATCTGATAACACAGATCGACGCAGCTTAGAAATCCGCATCGAATGCACTATACTTTATTGAGAAACGCTTAATACAAAAATTAGTTATGATCGTTTGAAAAATGATGCATTAGTGTATGTTGAGTTTCCATGTACACTCAACATTGCTTCCAAAAACATTTTGACAAAAATTTTTTCGAAAAATTTCAAAATAATTTAGCAAAAAGTAGATGTTTTTAGATTCCTTTTTTTAAGGCAAAGACGATGGACAATGTTATTCAACGAAAAAATCAATTCTTCAGGGTGAAAATCGAGGATATAAGTGTGAACTTATATCAGTTGATATCTCGGTGCATTTTTGAGCTAGCGCAAATCTGATAACACAGATCGACGCAGCTTAAAAATCCGCATCGAATGCACTATACTTCATTGAGAAACGCTTAATACAAAAATTAGTTATGATCGTTTGAAAAATGATGCATTAGTGTATGTTGAGTTTCCATGTACACTCAACATTGCTTCCAAAAACATTTTGACAAAAATTTTTTCGAAAAATTTCAAAATAATTTAGCAAAAAGTAGATGTTTTTAGATTCCTTTTTTAAAGGCAAAGATGATGGACAATGTTATTCAACGAAAAAATTAATTCTTCAGGGTGAAAATCGAGGATATAAGTGTGAACATATATCAGTTAATATCTCGGTGCATTTTTAAGCTAGCGCAAATCTGATAACACAGATCGACGCAGCTTACAAATCCGCATCGAATGCACTATACTACATTGAAAAACGCTTAATACAAAACTTAGTTATGATCGTTTGAAAAATGATGCATTAGTGTATGTTGAGTTTCCATGTACACTCAACATTGCTTCCAAAAACATTTTGACAAAAATTTTTTCAAAAAATTTCAGAATAATTTAGCAAAAAGTAGATGTTTTTAGATTCATTTTTTTAAGGCAAAGACGATGGACAATGTTATTCAACGAAAAAATTAATTCTTCAGGGTGAAAATCGAGGATATAAGTGTGAACTTATATCAGTTGATATCTCGGTGCATTTTTAAGCTAGCGCAAATCTGATAACACAGATCGACGCAGCTTACAAATCCGCATCGAATGCACTATACTTCATTGAGAAACGCTTAATACAAAAATTAGTTATGATTGTTTGAAAAATGATGCATTAGTGTATGTTGAGTTTCCATGTACACTCAACATTGCTTCCAAAAACATTTTGACAAAAATTTTTTCAAAAAATTTCAGAATAATTTAGCAAAAAGTAGATGTTTTTAGATTCATTTTTTTAAGGCAAAGACGATGGACAATGTTTTTCAACGAAAAAATTGATTCTTCAGGGTGAAAATCGAGGATATAAGTGTGAACTTATATCAGTTGATATCTCGGTGCATTTTCAAGCTAGCGCAAATCTGATAACACAGATCGACGCAGCTTAGAAATCCGCATCGAATGCACTATACTTTATTGAGAAACGCTTAATACAAAAATTAGTTATGATCGTTTGAAAAATGATGCATTAGTGTATGTTGAGTTTCCATGTACACTCAACATTGCTTCCAAAAACATTTTGACAAAAATTTTTTCGAAAAATTTCAAAATAATTTAGCAAAAAGTAGATGTTTTTAGATTCCTTTTTTTAAGGCAAAGACGATGGACAATGTTATTCAACGAAAAAATCAATTCTTCAGGGTGAAAATCGAGGATATAAGTGTGAACTTATATCAGTTGATATCTCGGTGCATTTTTGAGCTAGCGCAAATCTGATAACACAGATCGACGCAGCTTAAAAATCCGCATCGAATACACTATACTACATTGAGAAACGCTTAATACAAAACTTAGTTATGATCGTTTGAAAAATGATGCATTAGTGTATGTTGAGTTTCCATGTACACTCAACATTGCTTCCAAAAACATTTTGACAAAAATTTTTTCGAAAAATTTCAAAATAATTTAGCAAAAAGTAGATGTTTTTAGATTCCTTTTTTAAAGGCAAAGATGATGGACAATGTTATTCAACGAAAAAATTAATTCTTCAGGGTGAAAATCGAGGATATAAGTGTGAACTTATATCAGTTGATATCTCGGTGCATTTTCAAGCTAGCGCAAATCTGATAACACAGATCGACGAACCTAAAAAATCCGCATCGAATGCACTATACTTCATTGAGAAACGCTTAATACAAAACTTAGTTATGATCGTTTGAAAAATGATGCATTAGTGTATGTTGAGTTTCCATGTACACTCAACATTGCTTCCAAAAACATTTTGACAAAAATTTTTTCGAAAAATTTCAAAATAATTTAGCAAAAAGTAGATGTTTTTAGATTCCTTTTTTTAAGGCAAAGATGATGGACAATGTTATTCAACGAAAAAATCAATTCTTCAGGGTGAAAATCGAGGATATAAGTGTGAACTTATATCAGTTGATATCTCGGTGCATTTTTAAGCTAGCGCAAATCTGATAACACAGATCGACGCAGCTTAAAAATCCGCATCGAATACACTATACTACATTGAGAAACGCTTAATACAAAACTTAGTTATGATCGTTTGAAAAATGATGCATTAGTGTATGTTGAGTTTCCATGTACACTCAACATTGCTTCCAAAAACATTTTGACAAAAATTTTTTCGAAAAATTTCAAAATAATTTAGCAAAAAGTAGATGTTTTTAGATTCCTTTTTTAAAGGCAAAGATGATGGACAATGTTATTCAACGAAAAAATTAATTCTTCAGGGTGAAAATCGAGGATATAAGTGTGAACTTATATCAGTTGATATCTCGGTGCATTTTTAAGCTAGCGCAAATCTGATAACACAGATCGACGCAGCTTACAAATCCGCATCGAATGCACTACACTTCATTGAGAAACGCTTAATACAAAACTTAGTTATGATCGTTTGAAAAATGATGCATTAGTGTATGTTGAGTTTCCATGTACACTCAACATTGCTTCCAAAAACATTTTGACAAAAATTTTTTCGAAAAATTTCAAAATAATTTAGCAAAAAGTAGATGTTTTTAGATTCCTTTTTTTAAGGTAAAGACGATGGACAATGTTATTCAACGAAAAAATCAATTCTTCATTGTGAAAATCGAGGATATAAGTGTGAACTTATATCAGTTGATATCTCGGTGCAATTTTAAGCTAGCGCAAATCTGATAACACAGATCGACGCAGCTTAAAAATCCGCATCGAATACACTATACTACATTGAGAAACGTTTAATACAAAAATTAGTTATGATCGTTTGAAAAATGATGCATTAGTGTATGTTGAGTTTCCATGTACACTCAACATTGCTTCCAAAAACATTTTGACAAAAATTTTTTCGAAAAATTTCAAAATAATTTAGCAAAAAGTAGATGTTTTTAGATTCCTTTTTTAAAGGCAAAGATGATGGACAATGTTATTCAACGAAAAAATTAATTCTTCAGGGTGAAAATCGAGGATATAAGTGTGAACATATATCAGTTAATATCTCGGTGCATTTTTAAGCTAGCGCAAATCTGATAACACAGATCGACGCAGCTTACAAATCCGCATCGAATGCACTATACTACATTGAAAAACGCTTAATACAAAACTTAGTTATGATCGTTTGAAAAATGATGCATTAGTGTATGTTGAGTTTCCATGTACACTCAACATTGCTTCCAAAAACATTTTGACAAAAATTTTTTCAAAAAATTTCAGAATAATTTAGCAAAAAGTAGATGTTTTTAGATTCATTTTTTTAAGGCAAAGACGATGGACAATGTTATTCAACGAAAAAATTAATTCTTCAGGGTGAAAATCGAGGATATAAGTGTGAACTTATATCAGTTGATATCTCGGTGCATTTTTAAGCTAGCGCAAATCTGATAACACAGATCGACGCAGCTTACAAATCCGCATCGAATGCACTATACTTCATTGAGAAACGCTTAATACAAAAATTAGTTATGATTGTTTGAAAAATGATGCATTAGTGTATGTTGAGTTTCCATGTACACTCAACATTGCTTCCAAAAACATTTTGACAAAAATTTTTTCAAAAAATTTCAGAATAATTTAGCAAAAAGTAGATGTTTTTAGATTCATTTTTTTAAGGCAAAGACGATGGACAATGTTTTTCAACGAAAAAATTGATTCTTCAGGGTGAAAATCGAGGATATAAGTGTGAACTTATATCAGTTGATATCTCGGTGCATTTTCAAGCTAGCGCAAATCTGATAACACAGATCGACGCAGCTTAGAAATCCGCATCGAATGCACTATACTTTATTGAGAAACGCTTAATACAAAAATTAGTTATGATCGTTTGAAAAATGATGCATTAGTGTATGTTGAGTTTCCATGTACACTCAACATTGCTTCCAAAAACATTTTGACAAAAATTTTTTCGAAAAATTTCAAAATAATTTAGCAAAAAGTAGATGTTTTTAGATTCCTTTTTTTAAGGCAAAGACGATGGACAATGTTATTCAACGAAAAAATCAATTCTTCAGGGTGAAAATCGAGGATATAAGTGTGAACTTATATCAGTTGATATCTCGGTGCATTTTTGAGCTAGCGCAAATCTGATAACACAGATCGACGCAGCTTAAAAATCCGCATCGAATACACTATACTACATTGAGAAACGCTTAATACAAAACTTAGTTATGATCGTTTGAAAAATGATGCATTAGTGTATGTTGAGTTTCCATGTACACTCAACATTGCTTCCAAAAACATTTTGACAAAAATTTTTTCGAAAAATTTCAAAATAATTTAGCAAAAAGTAGATGTTTTTAGATTCCTTTTTTAAAGGCAAAGATGATGGACAATGTTATTCAACGAAAAAATTAATTCTTCAGGGTGAAAATCGAGGATATAAGTGTGAACTTATATCAGTTGATATCTCGGTGCATTTTCAAGCTAGCGCAAATCTGATAACACAGATCGACGCAGCTTAGAAATCCGCATCGAATGCACTATACTTTATTGAGAAACGCTTAATACAAAAATTAGTTATGATCGTTTGAAAAATGATGCATTAGTGTATGTTGAGTTTCCATGTACACTCAACATTGCTTCCAAAAACATTTTGACAAAAATTTTTTCGAAAAATTTCAAAATAATTTAGCAAAAAGTAGATGTTTTTAGATTCCTTTTTTTAAGGCAAAGACGATGGACAATGTTATTCAACGAAAAAATCAATTCTTCAGGGTGAAAATCGAGGATATAAGTGTGAACTTATATCAGTTGATATCTCGGTGCATTTTTGAGCTAGCGCAAATCTGATAACACAGATCGACGCAGCTTAAAAATCCGCATCGAATACACTATACTACATTGAGAAACGCTTAATACAAAACTTAGTTATGATCGTTTGAAAAATGATGCATTAGTGTATGTTGAGTTTCCATGTACACTCAACATTGCTTCCAAAAACATTTTGACAAAAATTTTTTCGAAAAATTTCAAAATAATTTAGCAAAAAGTAGATGTTTTTAGATTCCTTTTTTAAAGGCAAAGATGATGGACAATGTTATTCAACGAAAAAATTAATTCTTCAGGGTGAAAATCGAGGATATAAGTGTGAACTTATATCAGTTGATATCTCGGTGCATTTTCAAGCTAGCGCAAATCTGATAACACAGATCGACGAACCTAAAAAATCCGCATCGAATGCACTATACTTCATTGAGAAACGCTTAATACAAAACTTAGTTATGATCGTTTGAAAAATGATGCATTAGTGTATGTTGAGTTTCCATGTACACTCAACATTGCTTCCAAAAACATTTTGACAAAAATTTTTTCGAAAAATTTCAAAATAATTTAGCAAAAAGTAGATGTTTTTAGATTCCTTTTTTTAAGGCAAAGATGATGGACAATGTTATTCAACGAAAAAATCAATTCTTCAGGGTGAAAATCGAGGATATAAGTGTGAACTTATATCAGTTGATATCTCGGTGCATTTTTAAGCTAGCGCAAATCTGATAACACAGATCGACGCAGCTTAAAAATCCGCATCGAATACACTATACTACATTGAGAAACGCTTAATACAAAACTTAGTTATGATCGTTTGAAAAATGATGCATTAGTGTATGTTGAGTTTCCATGTACACTCAACATTGCTTCCAAAAACATTTTGACAAAAATTTTTTCGAAAAATTTCAAAATAATTTAGCAAAAAGTAGATGTTTTTAGATTCCTTTTTTAAAGGCAAAGATGATGGACAATGTTATTTAACGAAAAAATTAATTCTTCAGGGTGAAAATCGAGGATATAAGTGTGAACTTATATCAGTTGATATCTCGATGCATTTTTAAGCTAGCGCAAATCTGATAACACAGATCGACGCAGCTTACAAATCCGCATCGAATGCACTATACTTCATTGAGAAACGCTTAATACAAAACTTAGTTATGATCGTTTGAAAAATGATGCATTAGTGTATGTTGAGTTTCCATGTACACTCAACATTGCTTCCAAAAACATTTTGACAAAAATTTTTTCAAAAAATTTCAAAATAATTTAGCAAAAAGTAGATGTTTTTAGATTCCTTTTTTTAAGGCAAAGACGATGGACAATGTTATTCAACGAAAAAATCAATTCTTCAGGGTGAAAATCGAGGATATAAGTGTGAACTTATATCAGTTGATATCTCGGTGCATTTTTAAGCTAGCGCAAATCTGATAACACAGATCGACGCAGCTTAAAAATCCGCATCGAATACACTATACTACATTGAGAAACGTTTAATACAAAAATTAGTTATGATCGTTTGAAAAATGATGCATTAGTGTATGTTGAGTTTCCATGTACACTCAACATTGCTTCCAAAAACATTTTGACAAAAATTTTTTCGAAAAATTTCAAAATAATTTAGCAAAAAGTAGATGTTTTTAGATTCCTTTTTTTAAGGCAAAGACGATGGACAATGTTATTCAACGAAAAAATCAATTCTTCAGGGTGAAAATCGAGGATATAAGTGTGAACTTATATCAGTTAATATCTCGGTGCATTTTTAAGCTAGCGCAAATCTGATAACACAGATCGACGCAGCTTACAAATCTGCATCGAATGCACTATATTTCATTGAGAAACGCTTAATACAAAAATTAGTTATGATCGTTTGAAAAATGATGCATTAGTGTATGTTGAGTTTCCAAGTACACTCAACATTGCTTCCAAAAACATTTTGACAAACATTTTTTCAAAAAATTTCAAAATAATTTAGCAAAAAGTAGATGTTTTTAGATTCCTTTTTTTAAGGCAAAGACGATGGACAATGTTATTCAACGAAAAAATCAATTCTTCAGGGTGAAAATCGAGGATATAAGTGTGAACTTATATCAGTTGATATCTCGGTGCATTTTTAAGCTAGCGCAAATCTGATAACACAGATCGACGCAGCTTAAAAATCCGCATCGAATACACTATACTACATTGAGAAACGTTTAATACAAAAATTAGTTATGATCGTTTGAAAAATGATGCATTAGTGTATGTTGAGTTTCCATGTACACTCAACATTGCTTCCAAAAACATTTTGACAAAAATTTTTTCGAAAAATTTCAAAATAATTTAGCAAAAAGTAGATGTTTTTAGATTCCTTTTTTAAAGGCAAAGATGATGGACAATGTTATTCAACGAAAAAATTAATTCTTCAGGGTGAAAATCGAGGATATAAGTGTGAACTTATATCAGTTAATATCTCGGTGCATTTTTAGGCTAGCGCAAATCTGATAACACAGATCGACGCAGCATACAAATCCGCATCGAATGCACTATACTTCATTGAGAAACGCTTAATACAAAAATTAGTTATGATCGTTTGAAAAATGATGCATTAGTGTATGTTGAGTTTCCATGTACACTCAACATTGCTTCCAAAAACATTTTGACAAAAATTTTTTCGAAAAATTTCAAAATAATTTAGCAAAAAGTAGATGTTTTTAGATTCCTTTTTTAAAGGCAAAGATGATGGACAATGTTATTCAACGAAAAAATTAATTCTTCAGGGTGAAAATCGAGGATATAAGTGTGAACTTATATCAGTTAATATCTCGGTGCATTTTTAAGCTAGCGCAAATCTGATAACACAGATCGACGCAGCTTACAAATCCGCATCGAATGCACTATATTTCATTGAGAAACGCTTAATACAAAAATTAGTTATGATCGTTTGAAAAATGATGCATTAGTGTATGTTGAGTTTCCATGTACACTCAACATTGCTTCCAAAAACATTTTGACAAACATTTTTTCAAAAAATTTCAAAATAATTTAGCAAAAAGTAGATGTTTTTAGATTCCTTTTTTTAAGGCAAAGACGATGGACAATGTTATTCATTGAAAAAATCAATTCTTCAGGGTGAAAATCGAGGATATAAGTGTGAACTTATATCAGTTAATATCTCGGTGCATTTTTAAGCTAGCGCAAATCTGATAACACAGATCGACGCAGCTTACAAATCCGCATCGAATGCACTATATTTCATTGAGAAACGCTTAATACAAAAATTAGTTATGATCGTTTGAAAAATGATGCATTAGTGTATGTTGAGTTTCCAAGTACACTCAACATTGCTTCCAAAAACATTTTGACAAACATTTTTTCAAAAAATTTCAAAATAATTTAGCAAAAAGTAGATGTTTTTAGATTCCTTTTTTTAAGGCAAAGACGATGGACAATGTTATTCAACGAAAAAATCAATTCTTCAGGGTGAAAATCGAGGATATAAGTGTGAACTTATATCAGTTGATATCTCGGTGCATTTTTAAGCTAGCGCAAATCTGATAACACAGATCGACGCAGCTTAAAAATCCGCATCGAATACACTATACTACATTGAGAAACGTTTAATACAAAAATTAGTTATGATCGTTTGAAAAATGATGCATTAGTGTATGTTGAGTTTCCATGTACACTCAACATTGCTTCCAAAAACATTTTGACAAAAATTTTTTCGAAAAATTTCAAAATAATTTAGCAAAAAGTAGATGTTTTTAGATTCCTTTTTTAAAGGCAAAGATGATGGACAATGTTATTCAACGAAAAAATTAATTCTTCAGGGTGAAAATCGAGGATATAAGTGTGAACTTATATCAGTTAATATCTCGGTGCATTTTTAGGCTAGCGCAAATCTGATAACACAGATCGACGCAGCATACAAATCCGCATCGAATGCACTATACTTCATTGAGAAACGCTTAATACAAAAATTAGTTATGATCGTTTGAAAAATGATGCATTAGTGTATGTTGAGTTTCCATGTACACTCAACATTGCTTCCAAAAACATTTTGACAAAAATTTTTTCGAAAAATTTCAAAATAATTTAGCAAAAAGTAGATGTTTTTAGATTCCTTTTTTAAAGGCAAAGATGATGGACAATGTTATTCAACGAAAAAATTAATTCTTCAGGGTGAAAATCGAGGATATAAGTGTGAACTTATATCAGTTAATATCTCGGTGCATTTTTAAGCTAGCGCAAATCTGATAACACAGATCGACGCAGCTTACAAATCCGCATCGAATGCACTATATTTCATTGAGAAACGCTTAATACAAAAATTAGTTATGATCGTTTGAAAAATGATGCATTAGTGTATGTTGAGTTTCCATGTACACTCAACATTGCTTCCAAAAACATTTTGACAAACATTTTTTCAAAAAATTTCAAAATAATTTAGCAAAAAGTAGATGTTTTTAGATTCCTTTTTTTAAGGCAAAGACGATGGACAATGTTATTCATTGAAAAAATCAATTCTTCAGGGTGAAAATCGAGGATATAAGTGTGAACTTATATCAGTTGATATCTCGGTGCATTTTTAAGCTAGCGCAAATCTGATAACACAGATCGACGCAGCTTAAAAATCCGCATCGAATACACTATACTACATTGAGAAACGTTTAATACAAAAATTAGTTATGATCGTTTGAAAAATGATGCATTAGTGTATGTTGAGTTTCCATGTACACTCAACATTGCTTCCAAAAACATTTTGACAAAAATTTTTTCGAAAAATTTCAAAATAATTTAGCAAAAAGTAGATGTTTTTAGATTCCTTTTTTAAAGGCAAAGATGATGGACAATGTTATTCAACGAAAAAATTAATTCTTCAGGGTGAAAATCGAGGATATAAGTGTGAACTTATATCAGTTAATATCTCGGTGCATTTTTAGGCTAGCGCAAATCTGATAACACAGATCGACGCAGCTTACAAATCCGCATCGAATGCACTATACTTCATTGAGAAACGCTTAATACAAAAATTAGTTATGATCGTTTGAAAAATGATGCATTAGTGTATGTTGAGTTTCCATGTACACTCAACATTGCTTCCAAAAACATTTTGACAAAAATTTTTTCGAAAAATTTCAAAATAATTTAGCAAAAAGTAGATGTTTTTAGATTCCTTTTTTAAAGGCAAAGATGATGGACAATGTTATTCAACGAAAAAATTAATTCTTCAGGGTGAAAATCGAGGATATAAGTGTGAACTTATATCAGTTAATATCTCGGTGCATTTTTAGGCTAGCGCAAATCTGATAACACAGATCGACGCAGCTTAAAAATCCGCATCGAATGCACTATACTTCATTGAGAAACGCTTAATACAAAACTTAGTTATGATCGTTTGAAAAATGATGCATTAGTGTATGTTGAGTTTCCATGTACACTCAACATTGCTTCCAAAAACATTTTGACAAAAATTTTTTCAAAAAATTTCAGAATAATTTAGCAAAAAGTAGATGTTTTTAGATTCCTTTTTTCAAGGCAAAGACGATGGGCAATGTTATTCAACGAAAAAATTAGTTCTTCAGGGTGAAAATCGAGGATATAAGTGTGAACTTATATCAGTTGATATCTCGGTGCATTTTCAAGCTAGCGCAAATCTGATAACGCAGATCGACGCAGCTTAAAAATCCGCATCGAATGCACTATACTTCATTGAGAAACGCTTAATACAAAAATTAGTTATGATCGTTTGAAAAATGATGCATTAGTGTATGTTGAGTTTCCATTTTGACAAAAATTTTTTCGAAAAATTTCAAAATAATTTAGCAAAAAGTAGATGTTTTTAGATTCATTTTTTTAAGGCAAAGACGATGGACAATGTTATTCAACGAAAAAATTAATTCTTCAGGGTGAAAATCGAGGATATAAGTGTGAACTTATATCAGTTGATATCTCGGTGCATTTTCAAGCTAGCGCAAATCTGATTACACAGATCGACGCAGCATAAAAATCCGCATCGAATGCACTATACTTCATTGAGAAACGCTTAATACAAAAATTAGTTATGATCGTTTGAAAAATGATGCATTAGTGTATGTTGAGTTTCCATGTACACTCAACATTGCTTCCAAAAACATTTTGACAAAAATTTTTTCAAAAAATTTCAAAATAATTTAGCAAAAAGTAGATGTTTTTAGATTCCTTTTTTCAAGGCAAAGACGATGGGCAATGTTATTCAACGAAAAAATTAATTCTTCAGGGTGAAAATCGAGGATATAAGTGTGAACTTATATCAGTTGATATCTCGGTGCATTTTCAAGCTAGCGCAAATCTGATAACGCAGATCGATGCAGCTTAAAAATCCGCATCGAATGCACTATACTTCATTGAGAAACGCTTAATACAAAAATTAGTTATGATCGTTTGAAAAATGATGCATTAGTGTATGTTGAGTTTCCATTTTGACAAAAATTTTTTCGAAAAATTTCAAAATAATTTAGCAAAAAGTAGATGTTTTTAGATTCATTTTTTTAAGGCAAAGACGATGGACAATGTTATTCAACGAAAAAATTAATTCTTCAGGGTGAAAATCGAGGATATAAGTGTGAACTTATATCAGTTGATATCTCGGTGCATTTTCAAGCTAGCGCAAATCTGATAACACAGATCGACGCAGCTTAAAAATCCGCATCGAATGCACTATACTTCATTGAGAAACGCGTAATACAAAAATTAGTTATGATTGTTTGAAAAATGATGCATTAGTGTATGTTGAGTTTCCATGTACACTCAACATTGCTTCCAAAAACATTTTGACAAAAATTTTTTCGAAAAATTTCAAAATAATTTAGCAAAAAGTAGATGTTTTTAGATTCCTTTTTTAAAGGCAAAGATGATGGACAATGTTATTCAACGAAAAAATTAATTCTTCAGGGTGAAAATCGAGGATATAAGTGAGAACTTATATCAGTTGATATCTCGGTGCATTCTTAAGCTAGCGCAAATCTGATAACACAGATCGACGCAGCTTAAAAATCCGCATCGAATGCACTATACTTCATTGAGAAACGCTTAATACAAAACTTAGTTATGATCGTTTGAAAAATGATGCATTAGTGTATGTTGAGTTTCCATGTACACTCAACATTGCTTCCAAAAACATTTTGACAAAAATTTTTTCGAAAAATTTCAAAATAATTTAGCAAAAAGTAGATGTTTTTAGATTCCTTTTTTTAAGGCAAAGACGATGGACAATGTTTTTCAACGAAAACATCAATTCTTCAGGGTGAAAATCGAGGATATAAGTTTGAACTTATATCAGTTGATATCTCGGTGCATTTTCAAGCTAGCGCAAATCTGATTACACAGATCGACGCAGCTTAAAAATCCGCATCGAATGCACTATACTTCATTGAGAAACGCTTAATACAAAAATTAGTTATGATCGTTTGAAAAATGATGCATTAGTGTATGTTGAGTTTCCATGTACACTCAACATTGCTTCCAAAAACATTTTGACAAAAATTTTTTCAAAAAATTTCAAAATAATTTAGCAAAAAGTAGATGTTTTTAGATTCCTTTTTTCAAGGCAAAGACGATGGGCAATGTTATTCAACGAAAAAATTAATTCTTCAGGGTGAAAATCGAGGATATAAGTGTGAACTTATATCAGTTGATATCTCGGTGCATTTTCAAGCTAGCGCAAATCTGATAACGCAGATCGATGCAGCTTAAAAATCCGCATCGAATGCACTATACTTCATTGAGAAACGCTTAATACAAAAGTTAGTTATGATCGTTTGAAAAATGATGCATTAGTGTATGTTGAGTTTCCATTTTGACAAAAATTTTTTCGAAAAATTTCAAAATAATTTAGCAAAAAGTAGATGTTTTTAGATTCATTTTTTTAAGGCAAAGACGATGGACAATGTTATTCAACGAAAAAATTAATTCTTCAGGGTGAAAATCGAGGATATAAGTGTGAACTTATATCAGTTGATATCTCGGTGCATTTTCAAGCTAGCGCAAATCTGATAACACAGATCGACGCAGCTTAAAAATCCGCATCGAATGCACTATACTTCATTGAGAAACGCGTAATACAAAAATTAGTTATGATTGTTTGAAAAATGATGCATTAGTGTATGTTGAGTTTCCATGTACACTCAACATTGCTTCCAAAAACATTTTGACAAAAATTTTTTCGAAAAATTTCAAAATAATTTAGCAAAAAGTAGATGTTTTTAGATTCCTTTTTTAAAGGCAAAGATGATGGACAATGTTATTCAACGAAAAAATTAATTCTTCAGGGTGAAAATCGAGGATATAAGTGAGAACTTATATCAGTTGATATCTCGGTGCATTCTTAAGCTAGCGCAAATCTGATAACACAGATCGACGCAGCTTAAAAATCCGCATCGAATGCACTATACTTCATTGAGAAACGCTTAATACAAAACTTAGTTATGATCGTTTGAAAAATGATGCATTAGTGTATGTTGAGTTTCCATGTACACTCAACATTGCTTCCAAAAACATTTTGACAAAAATTTTTTCGAAAAATTTCAAAATAATTTAGCAAAAAGTAGATGTTTTTAGATTCCTTTTTTTAAGGCAAAGACGATGGACAATGTTTTTCAACGAAAAAATCAATTCTTCAGGGTGAAAATCGAGGATA
The DNA here is from genome assembly GCA_964057225.1 of Auanema rhodensis. Lineage (NCBI taxonomy): Eukaryota > Metazoa > Nematoda > Chromadorea > Rhabditida > Rhabditidae > Auanema > Auanema rhodense. The sequence goes on from OZ059895.1 coordinate 3,984,430, forward strand.
TAAGTTTGAACTTATATCAGTTGATATCTCGGTGCATTTTCAAGCTAGCGCAAATCTGATTACACAGATCGACGCAGCTTAAAAATCCGCATCGAATGCACTATACTTCATTGAGAAACGCTTAATACAAAAATTAGTTATGATCGTTTGAAAAATGATGCATTAGTGTATGTTGAGTTTCCATGTACACTCAACATTGCTTCCAAAAACATTTTGACAAACATCATTACTTATTCTTTCGTATATATACGAAACATTCCCCCTAAAAAAGGGCATTTTCGAACAGATTATAGATTATAGGTGAATGGGGAATTTTTTGTTTCTTTCTTTGTATGAACGTCACTTTATGTGACCATTCCCCCGAAAACAAACTAGACCAATTTTATTTTCTTTATTTTCAGAAATATGGTTTGTAATCAATATTGGTATTTTGTCTCAGTCCGTTTTTCCAAATTCCAATATTTTCCTCATTATTAACATTGTTACTGTTTTTTAGATTTTCTAATTCATTTTTATCTATTTTCTGTTTGGTTTCTGTATTTTTAACTTTGTCTAGTTTTTCTTCGGTTATTTCTAAGGGTATCAGTTGATTTATAGATCTCAAAAGTCTGTTACCTTCAGAATTTCGTATTTTGACGCTTCGAATTTCTTTATCTTCAGAGACAATCAATTCTTCAATGACAGCTAAAGGCCATTTATGTCTTTTTACGTTATTCTCTTTACAAAGGACAATTTCACCAACTACAGGAGTTGCTTTTGAATAGCTTTTACTCAAACTTTTCTTATTTGATAGATTCCTTAGTTCTTCAAGGTATGTTTCACTCCAAGCTCTCCAAAACTGATTTATGTTCGAAGTACATGAGTTTAAATACTCAATTATATCGTTTTTATTATTTATTACGTTTTTTCCCTTGTTGTCGATGTTAAATTGACAGATTAAATTTTCTGGATGAAATATTTCTAAACTCTTTGGAGTAATAATGCTATCAAAATCGTTATTTATATATGAAATTGGTCTTGAATTGATGATATTTTCAATCTCTGATAATATGACCAGTAATTCGTTATATTTCAATTTTTTCCCTTCGATATTTTTTATCAAATATTTCTTAGTTAAACCAATTAATCTTTCATAAAAACCTCCTTTCCACGGGGAATACGGAGTGATCATTTTCCATTGTATTTTCTTATTTTCGAGAAAGTTTTGAAAAATTTTCTCGGTCTTACAGAATTGAGAACCATTATCTGATATAATTTTACTTGGTATTCTCTTTCGAGCAAAAAATTTTCTTAGATTATTCATTAATTCCTTGCTAGAGCTATCATTAGCGACATCTAAGTATACTGCTCGTGTACATAGACAAGTAATTAGCATAATCCAAACTTTTTTATCAGCGTTGGTTTCATTTTTCACAATTAATGGGCCGGCGTAGTCAATGCCTATGTTTTCATATGGTTTAAATTTTAAAACTCTTTCAACTGGTAATTGAGGAAAATCTGGATACTTATAAGGTCTGTTGTTAGCTTTTTTGCATTTCATACATTTGGAAATTGTTACATTTATACAGCTTTTCAGTTTTATAATGAAAAATTGTTTACGTATTATCGCCATCATTGTTTCTCTGTTAGCATGAAGTGAAATTTCATGCATATACTTAATCATGAGATTTGTGAAGAATTTTTTCCCATATAATAATACTGGATAACTGTTATTCAACTTATTTGCGTTACCTAATCGGCCTCGTACTCTTAAAATACCATCTTCATCTTGAACAATGTCTAATTTTTTAAATTTTTCTTTTTTCAATTCATTACAATTCTGCAATTGATGTGCTTTTATCATAATTTTTTCACAAATTATGTTTCTTTTCGAACTATCCGATTTTTCAAAATCTTCTATCAATTTCTTAAAACATCCTTTTGAGGTTTTTCTAAGTTTAGATATGAATATCAAAATATTTTTCACAATTCTTAATAATTTTGGATATGAAGATACTTTTTGAGCTAGGAAGTCCAAATCTTGGCTTTCCTTTGTTAAGTTCTCGTTTTTTATTAGAAAATTAATGATTTTTGATTCTGCATTACTGTTTTCTTGTCCTACAACTTCTTTTAACGTTTTAATATTATTTTGTCGTTGAATTTCATCTTTGTACCATATTGGACCTTTCAACCATTCTTTGTATTTTTCTTCCTGAGGTTCTAGACCTCTTGTTGGTACGTCAGCTGGATTTTTCTTGGTATTCACGTAAAAATATTCTATTTTTCCGTTTTCTTTTTCCAAGTCGTCTGTTAGATGTTTGATTTTTTCCAATCTGTTTCTAACATAGACTCTTTTTGTGGGACTTTTAAAAATCCAGCATAAAACTACTTGGGAATCAGAAAATATTTTGATATTTTGTATGTTTATATTCATTTCTCTTATATTTTCTTTCATCATTTTAACACCTAAAAGAACTGCAGACAATTCTTTCATTGGAATTGATCCTTCAATCATTGTGGAAGATTTTACGCAAAGAAGTTCAATTTCTTCAATAATTCCGTTTTTGACATATGCTAAATAGCCTGTTGCAGCAATTACGTCTCTAGATGCGTCTGTGAACAATAAATATTCCACATATTCATTACTTCTTAATATGGATCTATCTATTTCAATTTTTTGATTCTCGATTTTACTGTATATTTCTTTCCATTCTTCTATCAAATTTTCTGACAGTTCATCATCCCATTTTATTTGACTTTCCCACAGTTTTTTGAGGAAAAGTCGTGATTTCAATGTTATAGGATGAGTTATACCTATTGGATCAAAAATCGCGTTTATGAAACTCAGAATATTTCTTTTCGTTGTTTGTTTTTCTTTCCATTCTGGAATTTTCACTTCCAATTTATCTGTTACTGTATTGTAATTCATTCCTAATATTTTAAAACTTGTTTCTTTTATTTTATCTTTTTCTGGGATTTTACTATTTTCTGATTCACAATTTGTATAAAATTCTCTTATGTTCATTCCGATTTTTGAGAATAAATTTTTTACTTCTGCGTATAACTGCATTATTTGATTTTTGTTTTCAACTTTTAACATTACATTATCCACATAAATATTACTCAGTATTTCTTCACATATTTCTGATTTTTCTTGTTTTAAAAAATATTTTATACTTGCTCCTAATAAAAATGGAGAACTGTTCACCCCAAATGGGATTCTTGTGAATCTTAGATTTAGCACATTACTTTTTTGTACACCTTTTTTGATGTTTTTAATCCATAAAATTCTTGTCAAATCTCTATGACTTTCGTCTAGTTCAATTTGATGAAATGCCTTTTCAATATCTCCCATCAAAAAAGTTTTACTGAGTCTGAGTCTTATCAACATGCCTGTTAAGTTAGGGATTATTGCTTCACCTTGAAATAATATATCATTCAACGATTTCTCATTTTTAACTTTGCTTAAAGCATTTAGTACTATTCGTAATTTTGTTGTTGTGCTTGTCGGTTTTAAAACATAATGATGAGGAATATAATATGTGAAAAGTGGATGGTTACGTTCTGGACAATATTCTAAAATGCCACTTTCTAGTTGTTCCATAATTGTGTTGTCGTATTTTTCTAACATATCGTGATCTTTTTCCAAAGTTTTAAGAATACTTTTTAAGCACCCTATACTTTTACCATAATTATTGTTAATTGACTGAATATTTGGTTTTATGGGAAATTTTACATTAATTCTTCCATTTTTCATTTTTACATTTTCGTGAAATTGTTTCCAAGCAAAATCATCTTCGTATTTTCTCATTTCATCTTTATTCAGTTTTTTATTCTCATCTTTCAATTTATTTCCTATTAGGAAACATTTCAGATCTGAACCACATTCGGTTTCATCGTTTTCACTATCTGATATTTCATCAAACGTTTTATGTTTTGATGATAGGGTTCAATTTTGTTGGAATTACTACTAATCCGTTTTTCAAATCAATGCTTTCAAATGTTTTTGGAACTAATTTCCAAAATTGATCCATTCCTATTAATATATCTGGTTCAATATTGCCCTTTTCAAAAATTAATTTACAACAAGGAAAAAAACGTAATAAATAATAAAAACGATATAATTGAGTATTTAAACTCATGTACTTCGAACATAAATCAGTTTTGGAGAGCTTGGAGTGAAACATACCTTGAAGAACTAAGGAATCTATCAAATAAGAAAAGTTTGAGTAAAAGCTATTCAAAAGCAACTCCTGTAGTTGGTGAAATTGTCCTTTGTAAAGAGAATAACGTAAAAAGACATAAATGGCCTTTAGCTGTCATTGAAGAATTGATTGTCTCTGAAGATAAAGAAATTCGAAGCGTCAAAATACGAAATTCTGAAGGTAACAGACTTTTGAGATCTATAAATCAACTGATACCCTTAGAAATAACCGAAGAAAAACTAGACAAAGTTAAAAATACAGAAACCAAACAGAAAATAGATATAAATGAATTAGAAAATCTAAAAAACAGTAACAATGTTAATAATGAGGAAAATATTGGAATTTGGAAAAACAGACTGAGACAAAATACCAATATTGATTACAAACCATATTTCTGAAAATAAAGAAAATAAAATTGGTCTAGTTTGTTTTCGGGGGAATGGTCACATAAAGTGACGTTCATACAAAGAAAGAAACAAAAAATTCCCCATTCACCTATAATCTATAATCTGTTCGAAAATGCCCTTTTTTAGGGGGAATGTTTCGTATATATACGAAAGAATAAGTAATGAATCATTAAATTAAGTAAAACATAAGAAAATTGGTTTTAAATAGAAAATAAGTAAATTCATTTTAAAATATATTTCTGTTGTGAGCGGTCGTATACAGTTTACGTCATATTTACGTGAACTGACGTACGCCAAATGCTTCACTTTTAAATCAGTTCACATTGTTGACTCATAGCGCGTAGTCGCATTTATTATTAACTGTTTTATCACTATAAATTGAATAAATCATTATTTTTATATTCTGTATCTTTTCGGAATATAAATTTCGTTCATACAAAGAAAGAAACAAAAAATTCCCCATTCACCTATAATCTATAATCTGTTCGAAAATGCCCTTTTTTAGGGGGAATGTTTCGTATATATACGAAAGAATAAGTAATGAATCATTAAATTAAGTAAAACATAAGAAAATTGGTTTTAAATAGAAAATAAGTAAATTCATTTTAAAATATATTTCTGTTGTGAGCGGTCGTATACAGTTTACGTCATATTTACGTGAACTGACGTACGCCAAATGCTTCACTTTTAAATTTATATTCCGAAAAGATACAGAATATAAAAATAATGATTTATTCAATTTATAGTGATAAAACAGTTAATAATAAATGCGACTACGCGCTATGAGTCAACAATGTGAACTGATTTAAAAGTGAAGCATTTGGCGTACGTCAGTTCACGTAAATATGACGTAAACTGTATACGACCGCTCACAACAGAAATATATTTTAAAATGAATTTACTTATTTTTAGCGCGTAGTCGCATATTTAATAATATATATCGTGATTCATAAAATATTTCTTATAAATAAATCATTTTCATTATATTTCGTTTTAATTTCGAGATATAAAAAGATATATATTATTAAATATGCGACTACGCGCTATGAGCCAACTATGTGAACTGAAAGATAACTTTATAGTCCTCGTTACGTCAATTTCACGCGCTTATGACGTGACGCGTATACAACCGGTTTTCTCAAACCAAATGAGAATAAATGATTAATGAATTATTTCTTTTCAGGATGATTTTAATATTTAATGAATTCTCACTTTTTTAATAGTTTCTCCGTTACTTTCATTAAATTTCGTATAATATACGAAACATTCCAGCCCGAATCGGGTTGTTTAATATGTTTCACGAAAGAATTCATTTTATTTCATTTAAAAAATGTTTATTTTCGTTTGGTACATGGGCAGATAATAAAATTATACTGCTTCAAATTACAAAATTTACAAATTTTTGCTTTTGTGCAATCTCCTTTATGTCTGTTAAGACAGAGTAAGCATAACTTCATAGAGACTGCTTTGGTAAACTTAGAAAGTTTAGATGGATGTTGGGAACATTTTTCGGTGTTGTGTTCTTTTTTACAGAGTTTGCAGTATGACTTCGGTTTATATGTTATAGTTGATGTACCATCTTTCTTAAATAATTTTTTGTTATTTATAAGTTGTTTATTATTAAATTATATACCTTTTCTGGTTGTTTACTACTTATCTCTCGTTTTTCAGAGTAAATATCATTCAATTTCTTCAGTGCTTCACACATAGTAACCACGTGTTTCTCCAGAAAGGATATTCTTTCTATGAGATTGTCGGTGGTTGCTTGGTTTTCTTCAATTCCTTCCTCCAGAAGTAGTTCTTCATAATCATTCATGATTTCGTTCTGTTCCTTCATGAGAAATGAATTTTTCTGTTAGATTCTTTTCTTTATATACTATTTCTGGTTGCGTGACTTTACGTGACGTTCACGTAACGTTATGACGTGTCACGAATCATCCGCCGCAAAAAAAAAACGACCGATTAACTCTTTTCACATAATTTGAATTACTTTTTATTTAAAATTAATATATATATATATATTTTTTTTATTCTAGAAACTACACTATGCATCTACAAAATTTAATTTAATTCAATGTTGTTATAGCTAAAAGAACATAGTGTAGTCAATTTTTTCGATATTCCGAAGTCTATTTTTCCATAATTCTGGATTATTCTCTTTTATATTTTTTGGTTCATTACTTTTTTCATGATTTTGCAATGATTCACTGTTTATTCTATGATTTTCTTCGTTATTTGGTGTATTTTCTGATATTTCCAGAGGGATGAGATGATTAATAGATCTGAGAAATCGATTCCCTTCAGAATTTCTAATTTTGACGGCAAGTGGCCATTTGTGTCTTTTTACGTTATTTTCAATGCATAAAACAATTTCACCAACTTTGGGATTTGTTTTATTACAGTTTTTGTTGATAGCACTCTTGTTAGATAATGCTCTTAGTTCTTCAAGGTAAGTTAAAGACCATTCTCTCCAAAATTCCGAAATAGTTCTATTGCAAATACTCATCCAGTCTTTTATTTCGTTAATTTGAGATAAATTTGTTTTCTTTGCATTATCCGAGAATTCGCAAATGAGGTTTTCTGGATGGTAGTACTCTAGACTTTTAGGAGTTATTATTTTGTCAAAATCGTCATGTATGTACGATATAGGTCTCGAATTTATTATATTTTCAATTTCTGTTAAAATTGTACTTAATTCATTGAAATAAACTGTTCTTGTTCCAAGTGTTTTTATTAAGTACTTTTTTGTTACTCCAATCAATCTTTCATAAAATCCTCCTTTCCATGGTGAATAAGGAGTTATTTTTTGCCAGTTTACATGCTTTTTTTCAATGAAAGTTTCGAGAATTTTATCAGTTTTTGTAAACTGACTGCCGTTATCTGATATTATTTTTGTTGGTACTCGTTTTCGAGCAAAAAATTTTCTCAGATTTAGTGTTAATTCTTTACTGGAGATTGCTCCAGTAAAGATTGGCTTTGGCTAAATCCAAATATACTGCTCGTGTACACAGGCAAGTAATTAACATAATCCAAACCTTCTTGTCATAATTACTATTTGTTTTTACTAATAACGGACCGGCGTAATCAATACCTATATTTTCGAAAGGTTTATATATTAGGACTCTTTCTTTTGGTAATTGAGGATAATTTGGGTATTTATATGGCCTATTATTTAATTTTTTACATTTTAAACATTTTGAAATTACTGTATTTATGCATGTTTTAAGTTTTATGATGAAAAATTCTCTTCTTACTATTGCCATCATGGTTTCTCGCGAACTATGAAGCGATGTCTCATGAATGTAAGTAAGAATGAGTTTAGTGAATGTTTTTTTTCCAAAAAGAAGAATTGGATACTGTTTGTTACTATTTTCTGAGTTGCCTAATCGGCCTCGCACTCTTAATATTCCAGAATCATCTGTAATTATATCCAATTTCTTGTATTTTTCTTTTTTAAGCAAAATGCTGTTTTGGTTTTGATGACATTTTATTAGAAGTTGTTGAATCATTTTGTTTTTTGTCAACGTATCTTTTTCATTAAAATTCTCAAGCAGATTTTGACTTGTTTTTCCGATATTTTTCTGCATTTTAGTGATGAAAATTAGAACTTGGCGAATTATGTTAATGAACTTTGAATACGATGAAAAAGTTTGTGCCAAGAAATCTAAATCTTGATTCTCAGCTGGATTCATATCAGATTTTAACAACAAAGTCACTATTTTTAGTTGTGGTTCATCACAATACTTTTCTATAACTTCTTTCAATGTTTTTATGTGCAAATTTCGTTCTTTTTCTGCTTTATACCATTGAGGACCTTCGATCCATTGCATATATGTTTCATCGGGTTTTTCTAAACCTCTCGTAGGTAAATCGGCAGGATTAAACTTTGTATTCACATAAAAAAATTCAATTTTTCGGTTTCCTTGTTCAATTTCGGTTATTAATTCTGTTATTTTGTTCAATCTGTTCTGTACATATATTTTTTTCGTTGGATTCTTATGTAACCAACATAGAACAACTTGTGAATCAGTGAAAATTTTAATATTTTTGATTTTTACGTTTATTTCTTTGATATTTTCTTTTAACATTTTCATTCCGAAAAGAACAGCAGTTAGTTCTTTCATTGGTATGGTTCCTTCAACCATTGTCGATGATTTAGAGCATAAAAAATCTATTTTTTCAATTTTTCCATGAATATTTATACTCATCACATATGCGACGGCCGCTATGACATCTTTAGACGCGTCAGTGAATAATAAAAATTCATATTTTTGAGATGTATCGCTTGTTTCATCGATAATTGCTCTTTTAATTTCGATTTTTTCGTTTTCGATCTTTTTATATAAGGTTTTTCATACTGATTGTTGTTTTTCTGGTATTAGTTCGTCCCATCCTATTTTGGAATCCCAAATTTCTTTCAAAAATAACCTTAGTTTTAATGTTAGAGGTTGTGTTATACCGAGAGGGTCGAATATTGAGTTTATATAGCTCAAAATTCCTCTTTTGGTGATAGACTTCTCTTCCCATTTGGGTATTTTTATTAATAAAACATCTTTTTCACCGTTGTAATGCATTCCTAGTATTTTGAAGCTTGTTTCTTTAATCTGGTCTTTGATTGGGATCATGTCTTTTTGAATTACATCATTAGTATAAAATTCTCTAACGTTCATTCCTATTTTTGAAAATAAATTTTTTACTTCCTCATAAAATTTGAAAATTTGATCTTTATTTTCAATTTTCAGCATTATGTTGTCCACATAAATGTTTCTTAATATATTTTCTGAGATTTCACTTTTTTCCGTTTTTAAAAAATAAATTATGCTTGCTGCTAATAGGAATGGTGAACTGTTCACTCCAAAAGGTATTCTTGTAAATCGTAAGTTTAGAATGTTACTTTTCTGCGTTCCTTTGTGAATGTCTTTCACCCATAAAATTCTTGTTAAATCTCTATGATTTTCGTCTAATTCTATTTGGTGGAACGCTTTCTCTATGTCCCCTATTAAGAAGTTTCTACTCATTCTGAGTCTTATTAGCATGCCTGCAAGACTTGGTATGATGCCTTCACCTTGATACAGTATGTCATTGAGAGATTTTTCATTTTTCTTTTTACTTGATGCATTTAGAACAATTCTGAGCTTTGTAGTCAGGCTCGACAGTTTTAAAACATAATGATGTGGTATATAATAAGTGAAAAAAGGATGATTTTGCTCTGGAGCAATTTCTAGAATTCCAGTTTTCATTTGTTCCATCATTGTTTCGTTATATTTCATCAAAATATCGGTTTTATCTTTCATTGTGTTCAGTATGCCATTCAAACATCCGATACTTTTGCCATAATTATCGTTAATTGATTGAACATCCGGTCTTATTGGAAATTTAACTTTAATTCGATCATTTACATATTGTACATTATCGTAAAAATGTTTCCAAGCCATTTTATCTTCATATTTACGTATTTCTTCTTTAGTTGCTTTTTTATTATCATCATTTAAACTAATTCCGTTTAAAAAACAGCTTATATCTTCGTTTTGAACGGATTCTTTTGAATTACTATCATTACAGTCACTTTGAGCAATAATAGGATGTATTATAGTTGGTATTATAATCAAATCATTACGTATATTAATAGATTTGAAAGTTTTTGGAACAAAATCGAAGAAATTGTCCATTCCTATTAAAATATCTGGTTCTACAAGACCTTTTTCAAATAATAATGTATTACTTTTTAGTTTATATGCTTTGATTTCTTTAATATCCTCTTCATTTAATATGGGCATATTAACATATTTTGTAATTTGATCAATACTCATTAGTTTTACTGCTTTTTTAACTTCGGGAATATCCCACATAACTTCTCTAGATGATATGTTTTTTATATTGTTATTTATGCTTGAAATACTTAAAGATTTTTCGTTTAAAATTTTTAAATTCAACAGTTTCGCTGTTTTTTCTTTTATAAATGATTGATGAGAGCAAGTATCGAATAATATTACTAGATTTTTATGATAAGTTTTGAAAAATGATATGAAAAATGTGTTATTTCTATTTTTTTCTGTGTTATTTATATTTTCTGATAAAAGATTAGTTCTTATTATCCCTTTTCTATTACATTTTTCATTATTCGAAAATTTTGCCCTAATGGTTCTTGATTGCCACCTGTTAGTTGAAGTTTCTGGCCTCTCTCTTCATTAGCATAATATTTTCTTTCATTTTGGTTTGGGGTACCTTCATTAGCATATGCGTTTCTGTTGTTTTTGAGTGTAGTTTGCTCATTAGCATATTGGTTTTTTATGCAAATGCTTTGATGATGCCGTCCATTGCATATTTCGCATGGTTTTTCTTTACATTCGAATGATGAATGTTTTTTGCTAAAACAAATCCAGCATACTTTGTTTTGCATAATAATATTTCGCTTTTCGCTAATTGGTTTCAATTTTCTACAGTATTTCGTATCATGATTATCCATTCTACAGTATATGCATGTTTTTTCAATTTGTTTTGTAGGGCTATAATTATTTTCGTTCATTCTATTATAATTTTTTATTGTTTTCGGATTTCTTTCTTTATTTGAATTTGTTAAAAAATTAATTGTTGATCTATGCTCATATTTTTCACTTTTGCTGTTTTTTGTTGCTGCAATTCCTGCTTCTATTTTGATTTCTATGCATTTTAGCACGTCTTCTATGTTCATTCTCCTTTTTTCTGTTATTTCTATTTCGGATATTTTTGTGTTGATCTCTATATCAAATTTGCTTTTTATTATTTCTATTATTTCATCATTATCAACGTTTTCGTACTCTTCTAATGCTGATATTATTGACTTAATTTTATAAAAATTTTCTCTTGCATGTATTGGGTTGTTATATGATTTTCTTACGTTACTAAGCTCCATTTTAAATCTTTTTTAATTTCGTAAGGTCTATCAAACGTATCTTTTAACAATTTCAGAGCTTTTGCATAATTGTTCGCCTCTAGGCTGATGTGTTCCAACAGTTGTGATGGGAAGCCGGTAAGTGATGTTTTGAGATAGTATAATTTTTCTAATTTTGTTATTTTTTCGCATCATTTTTCAAACGATCATAACTGAATTTTGTATTGAGCGTTTTTCAATGAAATATAGTGCATTCGATGCGGATTTTTAAGCTGCGTCGATCTGTGTTATCAGATTTGCGCTAGCTTAAAAATGTACCGAGATATCAACTGATATGAGTTCACACTTATATCCTCGATTTTCACCCTGAAGAATTAATTTTTTCGTTGAATAACATTGTCCATCGTCTTTGCCTTGAAAAAGGAATCTAAAAACATCTACTTTTTGTTAAATTATTTTGAAATTTTTTGAAAACATTTTTGTCAAAATGTTTTTGGAAGCAATGTTGAGTGTACATGGAAACTCAACATACACTAATGCATCATTTTTCAAACGATCATAACTAATTTTTGTATTAAGCGTTTTTCAATGTAGTATAGTGCATTCGATGCGGATTTTTAAGCTGCGTCGATCTGTGTTATCAGATTTGCGCTAGCTTAAAAATGCACCGAGATATCAACTGATATAAGTTCACACTTATATCCTCGATTTTCACCCTGAAGAATTAATTTTTTCGTTGAATAACATTGTCCATCGTCTTTGCCTTGAAAAAAGGAATCTAAAAATATCTACTTTTTGCTAAATTATTCTGAAATTTTTTGAAAAAATTTTTGTCAAAATGTTTTTGGAAGCAATGTTGAGTGTACATGGAAACTCAACATACACTAATGCATCATTTTTCAAACGATCATAACTAAGTTTTGTATTAAGCGTTTCTCAATGAAGTATAGTGCATTCGATGCGGATTTTTAAGCTGCGTCGATCTGTGTTATCAGATTTGCGCTAGCTTGGAAATGCACCGAGATATCAACTGATATAAGTTTACACTTATATCCTCGATTTTCACCCTGAAGAATTAATTTTTTCGTTGAATAACATTGTCCATCGTCTTTGCCTTAAAAAAATGAATCTAAAAACATCTACTTTTTGCTAAATTATTCTGAAATTTTTTGAAAAAATTTTTGTCAAAATGTAAATCAGTTCACATTGTTGACTCATAGCGCGTAGTCGCATTTATTATTAACTGTTTTATCACTATAAATTGAATAAATCATTATTTTTATATTCTGTATCTTTTCGGAATATAAATTTCGTTCATACAAAGAAAGAAACAAAAAATTCCCCATTCACCTATAATCTATAATCTGTTCGAAAATGCCCTTTTTTAGGGGGAATGTTTCGTATATATACGAAAGAATAAGTAATGAATCATTAAATTAAGTAAAACATAAGAAATTTGGTTTTAAATAGAAAATAAGTAAATTCATTTTAAAATATATTTCTGTTGTGAGCGGTCGTATACAGTTTACGTCATATTTACGTGAACTGACGTACGCCAAATGCTTCACTTTTAAATTTATATTCCGAAAAGATACAGAATATAAAAATAATGATTTATTCAATTTATAGTGATAAAACAGTTAATAATAAATGCGACTACGCGCTATGAGTCAACAATGTGAACTGATTTAAAAGTGAAGCATTTGGCGTACGTCAGTTCACGTAAATATGACGTAAACTGTATACGACCGCTCACAACAGAAATATATTTTAAAATGAATTTACTTATTTTTAGCGCGTAGTCGCATATTTAATAATATATATCGTGATTCATAAAATATTTCTTATAAATAAATCATTTTCATTATATTTCGTTTTAATTTCGAGATATAAAAAGATATATATTATTAAATATGCGACTACGCGCTATGAGCCAACTATGTGAACTGAAAGATAACTTTATAGTCCTCGTTACGTCAATTTCACGCGCTTATGACGTGACGCGTATACAACCGGTTTTCTCAAACCAAATGAGAATAAATGATTAATGAATTATTTCTTTTCAGGATGATTTTAATATTTAATGAATTCTCACTTTTTTAATAGTTTCTCCGTTACTTTCATTAAATTTCGTATAATATACGAAACATTCCAGCCCGAATCGGGTTGTTTAATATGTTTCACGAAAGAATTCATTTTATTTCATTTAAAAAATGTTTATTTTCGTTTGGTACATGGGCAGATAATAAAATTATACTGCTTCAAATTACAAAATTTACAAATTTTTGCTTTTGTGCAATCTCCTTTATGTCTGTTAAGACAGAGTAAGCATAACTTCATAGAGACTGCTTTGGTAAACTTAGAAAGTTTAGATGGATGTTGGGAACATTTTTCGGTGTTGTGTTCTTTTTTACAGAGTTTGCAGTATGACTTCGGTTTATATGTTATAGTTGATGTACCATCTTTCTTAAATAATTTTTTGTTATTTATAAGTTGTTTATTATTAAATTATATACCTTTTCTGGTTGTTTACTACTTATCTCTCGTTTTTCAGAGTAAATATCATTCAATTTCTTCAGTGCTTCACACATAGTAACCACGTGTTTCTCCAGAAAGGATATTCTTTCTATGAGATTGTCGGTGGTTGCTTGGTTTTCTTCAATTCCTTCCTCCAGAAGTAGTTCTTCATAATCATTCATGATTTCGTTCTGTTCCTTCATGAGAAATGAATTTTTCTGTTAGATTCTTTTCTTTATATACTATTTCTGGTTGCGTGACTTTACGTGACGTTCACGTAACGTTATGACGTGTCACGAATCATCCGCCGCAAAAAAAAAACGACCGATTAACTCTTTTCACATAATTTGAATTACTTTTTATTTAAAATTAATATATATATATATATTTTTTTTATTCTAGAAACTACACTATGCATCTACAAAATTTAATTTAATTCAATGTTGTTATAGCTAAAAGAACATAGTGTAGTCAATTTTTTCGATATTCCGAAGTCTATTTTTCCATAATTCTGGATTATTCTCTTTTATATTTTTTGGTTCATTACTTTTTTCATGATTTTGCAATGATTCACTGTTTATTCTATGATTTTCTTCGTTATTTGGTGTATTTTCTGATATTTCCAGAGGGATGAGATGATTAATAGATCTGAGAAATCGATTCCCTTCAGAATTTCTAATTTTGACGGCAAGTGGCCATTTGTGTCTTTTTACGTTATTTTCAATGCATAAAACAATTTCACCAACTTTGGGATTTGTTTTATTACAGTTTTTGTTGATAGCACTCTTGTTAGATAATGCTCTTAGTTCTTCAAGGTAAGTTAAAGACCATTCTCTCCAAAATTCCGAAATAGTTCTATTGCAAATACTCATCCAGTCTTTTATTTCGTTAATTTGAGATAAATTTGTTTTCTTTGCATTATCCGAGAATTCGCAAATGAGGTTTTCTGGATGGTAGTACTCTAGACTTTTAGGAGTTATTATTTTGTCAAAATCGTCATGTATGTACGATATAGGTCTCGAATTTATTATATTTTCAATTTCTGTTAAAATTGTACTTAATTCATTGAAATAAACTGTTCTTGTTCCAAGTGTTTTTATTAAGTACTTTTTTGTTACTCCAATCAATCTTTCATAAAATCCTCCTTTCCATGGTGAATAAGGAGTTATTTTTTGCCAGTTTACATGCTTTTTTTCAATGAAAGTTTCGAGAATTTTATCAGTTTTTGTAAACTGACTGCCGTTATCTGATATTATTTTTGTTGGTACTCGTTTTCGAGCAAAAAATTTTCTCAGATTTAGTGTTAATTCTTTACTGGAGATTGCTCCAGTAAAGATTGGCTTTGGCTAAATCCAAATATACTGCTCGTGTACACAGGCAAGTAATTAACATAATCCAAACCTTCTTGTCATAATTACTATTTGTTTTTACTAATAACGGACCGGCGTAATCAATACCTATATTTTCGAAAGGTTTATATATTAGGACTCTTTCTTTTGGTAATTGAGGATAATTTGGGTATTTATATGGCCTATTATTTAATTTTTTACATTTTAAACATTTTGAAATTACTGTATTTATGCATGTTTTAAGTTTTATGATGAAAAATTCTCTTCTTACTATTGCCATCATGGTTTCTCGCGAACTATGAAGCGATGTCTCATGAATGTAAGTAAGAATGAGTTTAGTGAATGTTTTTTTTCCAAAAAGAAGAATTGGATACTGTTTGTTACTATTTTCTGAGTTGCCTAATCGGCCTCGCACTCTTAATATTCCAGAATCATCTGTAATTATATCCAATTTCTTGTATTTTTCTTTTTTAAGCAAAATGCTGTTTTGGTTTTGATGACATTTTATTAGAAGTTGTTGAATCATTTTGTTTTTTGTCAACGTATCTTTTTCATTAAAATTCTCAAGCAGATTTTGACTTGTTTTTCCGATATTTTTCTGCATTTTAGTGATGAAAATTAGAACTTGGCGAATTATGTTAATGAACTTTGAATACGATGAAAAAGTTTGTGCCAAGAAATCTAAATCTTGATTCTCAGCTGGATTCATATCAGATTTTAACAACAAAGTCACTATTTTTAGTTGTGGTTCATCACAATACTTTTCTATAACTTCTTTCAATGTTTTTATGTGCAAATTTCGTTCTTTTTCTGCTTTATACCATTGAGGACCTTCGATCCATTGCATATATGTTTCATCGGGTTTTTCTAAACCTCTCGTAGGTAAATCGGCAGGATTAAACTTTGTATTCACATAAAAAAATTCAATTTTTCGGTTTCCTTGTTCAATTTCGGTTATTAATTCTGTTATTTTGTTCAATCTGTTCTGTACATATATTTTTTTCGTTGGATTCTTATGTAACCAACATAGAACAACTTGTGAATCAGTGAAAATTTTAATATTTTTGATTTTTACGTTTATTTCTTTGATATTTTCTTTTAACATTTTCATTCCGAAAAGAACAGCAGTTAGTTCTTTCATTGGTATGGTTCCTTCAACCATTGTCGATGATTTAGAGCATAAAAAATCTATTTTTTCAATTTTTCCATGAATATTTATACTCATCACATATGCGACGGCCGCTATGACATCTTTAGACGCGTCAGTGAATAATAAAAATTCATATTTTTGAGATGTATCGCTTGTTTCATCGATAATTGCTCTTTTAATTTCGATTTTTTCGTTTTCGATCTTTTTATATAAGGTTTTTCATACTGATTGTTGTTTTTCTGGTATTAGTTCGTCCCATCCTATTTTGGAATCCCAAATTTCTTTCAAAAATAACCTTAGTTTTAATGTTAGAGGTTGTGTTATACCGAGAGGGTCGAATATTGAGTTTATATAGCTCAAAATTCCTCTTTTGGTGATAGACTTCTCTTCCCATTTGGGTATTTTTATTAATAAAACATCTTTTTCACCGTTGTAATGCATTCCTAGTATTTTGAAGCTTGTTTCTTTAATCTGGTCTTTGATTGGGATCATGTCTTTTTGAATTACATCATTAGTATAAAATTCTCTAACGTTCATTCCTATTTTTGAAAATAAATTTTTTACTTCCTCATAAAATTTGAAAATTTGATCTTTATTTTCAATTTTCAGCATTATGTTGTCCACATAAATGTTTCTTAATATATTTTCTGAGATTTCACTTTTTTCCGTTTTTAAAAAATAAATTATGCTTGCTGCTAATAGGAATGGTGAACTGTTCACTCCAAAAGGTATTCTTGTAAATCGTAAGTTTAGAATGTTACTTTTCTGCGTTCCTTTGTGAATGTCTTTCACCCATAAAATTCTTGTTAAATCTCTATGATTTTCGTCTAATTCTATTTGGTGGAACGCTTTCTCTATGTCCCCTATTAAGAAGTTTCTACTCATTCTGAGTCTTATTAGCATGCCTGCAAGACTTGGTATGATGCCTTCACCTTGATACAGTATGTCATTGAGAGATTTTTCATTTTTCTTTTTACTTGATGCATTTAGAACAATTCTGAGCTTTGTAGTCAGGCTCGACAGTTTTAAAACATAATGATGTGGTATATAATAAGTGAAAAAAGGATGATTTTGCTCTGGAGCAATTTCTAGAATTCCAGTTTTCATTTGTTCCATCATTGTTTCGTTATATTTCATCAAAATATCGGTTTTATCTTTCATTGTGTTCAGTATGCCATTCAAACATCCGATACTTTTGCCATAATTATCGTTAATTGATTGAACATCCGGTCTTATTGGAAATTTAACTTTAATTCGATCATTTACATATTGTACATTATCGTAAAAATGTTTCCAAGCCATTTTATCTTCATATTTACGTATTTCTTCTTTAGTTGCTTTTTTATTATCATCATTTAAACTAATTCCGTTTAAAAAACAGCTTATATCTTCGTTTTGAACGGATTCTTTTGAATTACTATCATTACAGTCACTTTGAGCAATAATAGGATGTATTATAGTTGGTATTATAATCAAATCATTACGTATATTAATAGATTTGAAAGTTTTTGGAACAAAATCGAAGAAATTGTCCATTCCTATTAAAATATCTGGTTCTACAAGACCTTTTTCAAATAATAATGTATTACTTTTTAGTTTATATGCTTTGATTTCTTTAATATCCTCTTCATTTAATATGGGCATATTAACATATTTTGTAATTTGATCAATACTCATTAGTTTTACTGCTTTTTTAACTTCGGGAATATCCCACATAACTTCTCTAGATGATATGTTTTTTATATTGTTATTTATGCTTGAAATACTTAAAGATTTTTCGTTTAAAATTTTTAAATTCAACAGTTTCGCTGTTTTTTCTTTTATAAATGATTGATGAGAGCAAGTATCGAATAATATTACTAGATTTTTATGATAAGTTTTGAAAAATGATATGAAAAATGTGTTATTTCTATTTTTTTCTGTGTTATTTATATTTTCTGATAAAAGATTAGTTCTTATTATCCCTTTTCTATTACATTTTTCATTATTCGAAAATTTTGCCCTAATGGTTCTTGATTGCCACCTGTTAGTTGAAGTTTCTGGCCTCTCTCTTCATTAGCATAATATTTTCTTTCATTTTGGTTTGGGGTACCTTCATTAGCATATGCGTTTCTGTTGTTTTTGAGTGTAGTTTGCTCATTAGCATATTGGTTTTTTATGCAAATGCTTTGATGATGCCGTCCATTGCATATTTCGCATGGTTTTTCTTTACATTCGAATGATGAATGTTTTTTGCTAAAACAAATCCAGCATACTTTGTTTTGCATAATAATATTTCGCTTTTCGCTAATTGGTTTCAATTTTCTACAGTATTTCGTATCATGATTATCCATTCTACAGTATATGCATGTTTTTTCAATTTGTTTTGTAGGGCTATAATTATTTTCGTTCATTCTATTATAATTTTTTATTGTTTTCGGATTTCTTTCTTTATTTGAATTTGTTAAAAAATTAATTGTTGATCTATGCTCATATTTTTCACTTTTGCTGTTTTTTGTTGCTGCAATTCCTGCTTCTATTTTGATTTCTATGCATTTTAGCACGTCTTCTATGTTCATTCTCCTTTTTTCTGTTATTTCTATTTCGGATATTTTTGTGTTGATCTCTATATCAAATTTGCTTTTTATTATTTCTATTATTTCATCATTATCAACGTTTTCGTACTCTTCTAATGCTGATATTATTGACTTAATTTTATAAAAATTTTCTCTTGCATGTATTGGGTTGTTATATGATTTTCTTACGTTACTAAGCTCCATTTTAAATCTTTTTTAATTTCGTAAGGTCTATCAAACGTATCTTTTAACAATTTCAGAGCTTTTGCATAATTGTTCGCCTCTAGGCTGATGTGTTCCAACAGTTGTGATGGGAAGCCGGTAAGTGATGTTTTGAGATAGTATAATTTTTCTAATTTTGTTATTTTTTCGCATCATTTTTCAAACGATCATAACTGAATTTTGTATTGAGCGTTTTTCAATGAAATATAGTGCATTCGATGCGGATTTTTAAGCTGCGTCGATCTGTGTTATCAGATTTGCGCTAGCTTAAAAATGTACCGAGATATCAACTGATATGAGTTCACACTTATATCCTCGATTTTCACCCTGAAGAATTAATTTTTTCGTTGAATAACATTGTCCATCGTCTTTGCCTTGAAAAAGGAATCTAAAAACATCTACTTTTTGTTAAATTATTTTGAAATTTTTTGAAAACATTTTTGTCAAAATGTTTTTGGAAGCAATGTTGAGTGTACATGGAAACTCAACATACACTAATGCATCATTTTTCAAACGATCATAACTAATTTTTGTATTAAGCGTTTTTCAATGTAGTATAGTGCATTCGATGCGGATTTTTAAGCTGCGTCGATCTGTGTTATCAGATTTGCGCTAGCTTAAAAATGCACCGAGATATCAACTGATATAAGTTCACACTTATATCCTCGATTTTCACCCTGAAGAATTAATTTTTTCGTTGAATAACATTGTCCATCGTCTTTGCCTTGAAAAAAGGAATCTAAAAATATCTACTTTTTGCTAAATTATTCTGAAATTTTTTGAAAAAATTTTTGTCAAAATGTTTTTGGAAGCAATGTTGAGTGTACATGGAAACTCAACATACACTAATGCATCATTTTTCAAACGATCATAACTAAGTTTTGTATTAAGCGTTTCTCAATGAAGTATAGTGCATTCGATGCGGATTTTTAAGCTGCGTCGATCTGTGTTATCAGATTTGCGCTAGCTTGGAAATGCACCGAGATATCAACTGATATAAGTTTACACTTATATCCTCGATTTTCACCCTGAAGAATTAATTTTTTCGTTGAATAACATTGTCCATCGTCTTTGCCTTAAAAAAATGAATCTAAAAACATCTACTTTTTGCTAAATTATTCTGAAATTTTTTGAAAAAATTTTTGTCAAAATGTAAATCAGTTCACATTGTTGACTCATAGCGCGTAGTCGCATTTATTATTAACTGTTTTATCACTATAAATTGAATAAATCATTATTTTTATATTCTGTATCTTTTCGGAATATAAATTTCGTTCATACAAAGAAAGAAACAAAAAATTCCCCATTCACCTATAATCTATAATCTGTTCGAAAATGCCCTTTTTTAGGGGGAATGTTTCGTATATATACGAAAGAATAAGTAATGAATCATTAAATTAAGTAAAACATAAGAAAATTGGTTTTAAATAGAAAATAAGTAAATTCATTTTAAAATATATTTCTGTTGTGAGCGGTCGTATACAGTTTACGTCATATTTACGTGAACTGACGTACGCCAAATGCTTCACTTTTAAATTTATATTCCGAAAAGATACAGAATATAAAAATAATGATTTATTCAATTTATAGTGATAAAACAGTTAATAATAAATGCGACTACGCGCTATGAGTCAACAATGTGAACTGATTTAAAAGTGAAGCATTTGGCGTACGTCAGTTCACGTAAATATGACGTAAACTGTATACGACCGCTCACAACAGAAATATATTTTAAAATGAATTTACTTATTTTTAGCGCGTAGTCGCATATTTAATAATATATATCGTGATTCATAAAATATTTCTTATAAATAAATCATTTTCATTATATTTCGTTTTAATTTCGAGATATAAAAAGATATATATTATTAAATATGCGACTACGCGCTATGAGCCAACTATGTGAACTGAAAGATAACTTTATAGTCCTCGTTACGTCAATTTCACGCGCTTATGACGTGACGCGTATACAACCGGTTTTCTCAAACCAAATGAGAATAAATGATTAATGAATTATTTCTTTTCAGGATGATTTTAATATTTAATGAATTCTCACTTTTTTAATAGTTTCTCCGTTACTTTCATTAAATTTCGTATAATATACGAAACATTCCAGCCCGAATCGGGTTGTTTAATATGTTTCACGAAAGAATTCATTTTATTTCATTTAAAAAATGTTTATTTTCGTTTGGTACATGGGCAGATAATAAAATTATACTGCTTCAAATTACAAAATTTACAAATTTTTGCTTTTGTGCAATCTCCTTTATGTCTGTTAAGACAGAGTAAGCATAACTTCATAGAGACTGCTTTGGTAAACTTAGAAAGTTTAGATGGATGTTGGGAACATTTTTCGGTGTTGTGTTCTTTTTTACAGAGTTTGCAGTATGACTTCGGTTTATATGTTATAGTTGATGTACCATCTTTCTTAAATAATTTTTTGTTATTTATAAGTTGTTTATTATTAAATTATATACCTTTTCTGGTTGTTTACTACTTATCTCTCGTTTTTCAGAGTAAATATCATTCAATTTCTTCAGTGCTTCACACATAGTAACCACGTGTTTCTCCAGAAAGGATATTCTTTCTATGAGATTGTCGGTGGTTGCTTGGTTTTCTTCAATTCCTTCCTCCAGAAGTAGTTCTTCATAATCATTCATGATTTCGTTCTGTTCCTTCATGAGAAATGAATTTTTCTGTTAGATTCTTTTCTTTATATACTATTTCTGGTTGCGTGACTTTACGTGACGTTCACGTAACGTTATGACGTGTCACGAATCATCCGCCGCAAAAAAAAAACGACCGATTAACTCTTTTCACATAATTTGAATTACTTTTTATTTAAAATTAATATATATATATATATTTTTTTTATTCTAGAAACTACACTATGCATCTACAAAATTTAATTTAATTCAATGTTGTTATAGCTAAAAGAACATAGTGTAGTCAATTTTTTCGATATTCCGAAGTCTATTTTTCCATAATTCTGGATTATTCTCTTTTATATTTTTTGGTTCATTACTTTTTTCATGATTTTGCAATGATTCACTGTTTATTCTATGATTTTCTTCGTTATTTGGTGTATTTTCTGATATTTCCAGAGGGATGAGATGATTAATAGATCTGAGAAATCGATTCCCTTCAGAATTTCTAATTTTGACGGTTCTGATCTCTCCATCTTGCGAATATATCAATTCTTCAATAATTGCAAGTGGCCATTTGTGTCTTTTTACGTTATTTTCAATGCATAAAACAATTTCACCAACTTTGGGATTTGTTTTATTACAGTTTTTGTTGATAGCACTCTTGTTAGATAATGCTCTTAGTTCTTCAAGGTAAGTTAAAGACCATTCTCTCCAAAATTCCGAAATAGTTCTATTGCAAATACTCATCCAGTCTTTTATTTCGTTAATTTGAGATAAATTTGTTTTCTTTGCATTATCCGAGAATTCGCAAATGAGGTTTTCTGGATGGTAGTACTCTAGACTTTTAGGAGTTATTATTTTGTCAAAATCGTCATGTATGTACGATATAGGTCTCGAATTTATTATATTTTCAATTTCTGTTAAAATTGTACTTAATTCATTGAAATAAACTGTTCTTGTTCCAAGTGTTTTTATTAAGTACTTTTTTGTTACTCCAATCAATCTTTCATAAAATCCTCCTTTCCATGGTGAATAAGGAGTTATTTTTTGCCAGTTTACATGCTTTTTTTCAATGAAAGTTTCGAGAATTTTATCAGTTTTTGTAAACTGACTGCCGTTATCTGATATTATTTTTGTTGGTACTCGTTTTCGAGCAAAAAATTTTCTCAGATTTAGTGTTAATTCTTTACTGGAGATTGCTCCAGTAAAGATTGGCTTTGGCTAAATCCAAATATACTGCTCGTGTACACAGGCAAGTAATTAACATAATCCAAACCTTCTTGTCATAATTACTATTTGTTTTTACTAATAACGGACCGGCGTAATCAATACCTATATTTTCGAAAGGTTTATATATTAGGACTCTTTCTTTTGGTAATTGAGGATAATTTGGGTATTTATATGGCCTATTATTTAATTTTTTACATTTTAAACATTTTGAAATTACTGTATTTATGCATGTTTTAAGTTTTATGATGAAAAATTCTCTTCTTACTATTGCCATCATGGTTTCTCGCGAACTATGAAGCGATGTCTCATGAATGTAAGTAAGAATGAGTTTAGTGAATGTTTTTTTTCCAAAAAGAAGAATTGGATACTGTTTGTTACTATTTTCTGAGTTGCCTAATCGGCCTCGCACTCTTAATATTCCAGAATCATCTGTAATTATATCCAATTTCTTGTATTTTTCTTTTTTAAGCAAAATGCTGTTTTGGTTTTGATGACATTTTATTAGAAGTTGTTGAATCATTTTGTTTTTTGTCAACGTATCTTTTTCATTAAAATTCTCAAGCAGATTTTGACTTGTTTTTCCGATATTTTTCTGCATTTTAGTGATGAAAATTAGAACTTGGCGAATTATGTTAATGAACTTTGAATACGATGAAAAAGTTTGTGCCAAGAAATCTAAATCTTGATTCTCAGCTGGATTCATATCAGATTTTAACAACAAAGTCACTATTTTTAGTTGTGGTTCATCACAATACTTTTCTATAACTTCTTTCAATGTTTTTATGTGCAAATTTCGTTCTTTTTCTGCTTTATACCATTGAGGACCTTCGATCCATTGCATATATGTTTCATCGGGTTTTTCTAAACCTCTCGTAGGTAAATCGGCAGGATTAAACTTTGTATTCACATAAAAAAATTCAATTTTTCGGTTTCCTTGTTCAATTTCGGTTATTAATTCTGTTATTTTGTTCAATCTGTTCTGTACATATATTTTTTTCGTTGGATTCTTATGTAACCAACATAGAACAACTTGTGAATCAGTGAAAATTTTAATATTTTTGATTTTTACGTTTATTTCTTTGATATTTTCTTTTAACATTTTCATTCCGAAAAGAACAGCAGTTAGTTCTTTCATTGGTATGGTTCCTTCAACCATTGTCGATGATTTAGAGCATAAAAAATCTATTTTTTCAATTTTTCCATGAATATTTATACTCATCACATATGCGACGGCCGCTATGACATCTTTAGACGCGTCAGTGAATAATAAAAATTCATATTTTTGAGATGTATCGCTTGTTTCATCGATAATTGCTCTTTTAATTTCGATTTTTTCGTTTTCGATCTTTTTATATAAGGTTTTTCATACTGATTGTTGTTTTTCTGGTATTAGTTCGTCCCATCCTATTTTGGAATCCCAAATTTCTTTCAAAAATAACCTTAGTTTTAATGTTAGAGGTTGTGTTATACCGAGAGGGTCGAATATTGAGTTTATATAGCTCAAAATTCCTCTTTTGGTGATAGACTTCTCTTCCCATTTGGGTATTTTTATTAATAAAACATCTTTTTCACCGTTGTAATGCATTCCTAGTATTTTGAAGCTTGTTTCTTTAATCTGGTCTTTGATTGGGATCATGTCTTTTTGAATTACATCATTAGTATAAAATTCTCTAACGTTCATTCCTATTTTTGAAAATAAATTTTTTACTTCCTCATAAAATTTGAAAATTTGATCTTTATTTTCAATTTTCAGCATTATGTTGTCCACATAAATGTTTCTTAATATATTTTCTGAGATTTCACTTTTTTCCGTTTTTAAAAAATAAATTATGCTTGCTGCTAATAGGAATGGTGAACTGTTCACTCCAAAAGGTATTCTTGTAAATCGTAAGTTTAGAATGTTACTTTTCTGCGTTCCTTTGTGAATGTCTTTCACCCATAAAATTCTTGTTAAATCTCTATGATTTTCGTCTAATTCTATTTGGTGGAACGCTTTCTCTATGTCCCCTATTAAGAAGTTTCTACTCATTCTGAGTCTTATTAGCATGCCTGCAAGACTTGGTATGATGCCTTCACCTTGATACAGTATGTCATTGAGAGATTTTTCATTTTTCTTTTTACTTGATGCATTTAGAACAATTCTGAGCTTTGTAGTCAGGCTCGACAGTTTTAAAACATAATGATGTGGTATATAATAAGTGAAAAAAGGATGATTTTGCTCTGGAGCAATTTCTAGAATTCCAGTTTTCATTTGTTCCATCATTGTTTCGTTATATTTCATCAAAATATCGGTTTTATCTTTCATTGTGTTCAGTATGCCATTCAAACATCCGATACTTTTGCCATAATTATCGTTAATTGATTGAACATCCGGTCTTATTGGAAATTTAACTTTAATTCGATCATTTACATATTGTACATTATCGTAAAAATGTTTCCAAGCCATTTTATCTTCATATTTACGTATTTCTTCTTTAGTTGCTTTTTTATTATCATCATTTAAACTAATTCCGTTTAAAAAACAGCTTATATCTTCGTTTTGAACGGATTCTTTTGAATTACTATCATTACAGTCACTTTGAGCAATAATAGGATGTATTATAGTTGGTATTATAATCAAATCATTACGTATATTAATAGATTTGAAAGTTTTTGGAACAAAATCGAAGAAATTGTCCATTCCTATTAAAATATCTGGTTCTACAAGACCTTTTTCAAATAATAATGTATTACTTTTTAGTTTATATGCTTTGATTTCTTTAATATCCTCTTCATTTAATATGGGCATATTAACATATTTTGTAATTTGATCAATACTCATTAGTTTTACTGCTTTTTTAACTTCGGGAATATCCCACATAACTTCTCTAGATGATATGTTTTTTATATTGTTATTTATGCTTGAAATACTTAAAGATTTTTCGTTTAAAATTTTTAAATTCAACAGTTTCGCTGTTTTTTCTTTTATAAATGATTGATGAGAGCAAGTATCGAATAATATTACTAGATTTTTATGATAAGTTTTGAAAAATGATATGAAAAATGTGTTATTTCTATTTTTTTCTGTGTTATTTATATTTTCTGATAAAAGATTAGTTCTTATTATCCCTTTTCTATTACATTTTTCATTATTCGAAAATTTTGCCCTAATGGTTCTTGATTGCCACCTGTTAGTTGAAGTTTCTGGCCTCTCTCTTCATTAGCATAATATTTTCTTTCATTTTGGTTTGGGGTACCTTCATTAGCATATGCGTTTCTGTTGTTTTTGAGTGTAGTTTGCTCATTAGCATATTGGTTTTTTATGCAAATGCTTTGATGATGCCGTCCATTGCATATTTCGCATGGTTTTTCTTTACATTCGAATGATGAATGTTTTTTGCTAAAACAAATCCAGCATACTTTGTTTTGCATAATAATATTTCGCTTTTCGCTAATTGGTTTCAATTTTCTACAGTATTTCGTATCATGATTATCCATTCTACAGTATATGCATGTTTTTTCAATTTGTTTTGTAGGGCTATAATTATTTTCGTTCATTCTATTATAATTTTTTATTGTTTTCGGATTTCTTTCTTTATTTGAATTTGTTAAAAAATTAATTGTTGATCTATGCTCATATTTTTCACTTTTGCTGTTTTTTGTTGCTGCAATTCCTGCTTCTATTTTGATTTCTATGCATTTTAGCACGTCTTCTATGTTCATTCTCCTTTTTTCTGTTATTTCTATTTCGGATATTTTTGTGTTGATCTCTATATCAAATTTGCTTTTTATTATTTCTATTATTTCATCATTATCAACGTTTTCGTACTCTTCTAATGCTGATATTATTGACTTAATTTTATAAAAATTTTCTCTTGCATGTATTGGGTTGTTATATGATTTTCTTACGTTACTAAGCTCCATTTTAAATCTTTTTTAATTTCGTAAGGTCTATCAAACGTATCTTTTAACAATTTCAGAGCTTTTGCATAATTGTTCGCCTCTAGGCTGATGTGTTCCAACAGTTGTGATGGGAAGCCGGTAAGTGATGTTTTGAGATAGTATAATTTTTCTAATTTTGTTATTTTTTCGCATCATTTTTCAAACGATCATAACTGAATTTTGTATTGAGCGTTTTTCAATGAAATATAGTGCATTCGATGCGGATTTTTAAGCTGCGTCGATCTGTGTTATCAGATTTGCGCTAGCTTAAAAATGTACCGAGATATCAACTGATATGAGTTCACACTTATATCCTCGATTTTCACCCTGAAGAATTAATTTTTTCGTTGAATAACATTGTCCATCGTCTTTGCCTTGAAAAAGGAATCTAAAAACATCTACTTTTTGTTAAATTATTTTGAAATTTTTTGAAAACATTTTTGTCAAAATGTTTTTGGAAGCAATGTTGAGTGTACATGGAAACTCAACATACACTAATGCATCATTTTTCAAACGATCATAACTAATTTTTGTATTAAGCGTTTTTCAATGTAGTATAGTGCATTCGATGCGGATTTTTAAGCTGCGTCGATCTGTGTTATCAGATTTGCGCTAGCTTAAAAATGCACCGAGATATCAACTGATATAAGTTCACACTTATATCCTCGATTTTCACCCTGAAGAATTAATTTTTTCGTTGAATAACATTGTCCATCGTCTTTGCCTTGAAAAAAGGAATCTAAAAATATCTACTTTTTGCTAAATTATTCTGAAATTTTTTGAAAAAATTTTTGTCAAAATGTTTTTGGAAGCAATGTTGAGTGTACATGGAAACTCAACATACACTAATGCATCATTTTTCAAACGATCATAACTAAGTTTTGTATTAAGCGTTTCTCAATGAAGTATAGTGCATTCGATGCGGATTTTTAAGCTGCGTCGATCTGTGTTATCAGATTTGCGCTAGCTTGGAAATGCACCGAGATATCAACTGATATAAGTTTACACTTATATCCTCGATTTTCACCCTGAAGAATTAATTTTTTCGTTGAATAACATTGTCCATCGTCTTTGCCTTAAAAAAATGAATCTAAAAACATCTACTTTTTGCTAAATTATTCTGAAATTTTTTGAAAAAATTTTTGTCAAAATGTAAATCAGTTCACATTGTTGACTCATAGCGCGTAGTCGCATTTATTATTAACTGTTTTATCACTATAAATTGAATAAATCATTATTTTTATATTCTGTATCTTTTCGGAATATAAATTTCGTTCATACAAAGAAAGAAACAAAAAATTCCCCATTCACCTATAATCTATAATCTGTTCGAAAATGCCCTTTTTTAGGGGGAATGTTTCGTATATATACGAAAGAATAAGTAATGAATCATTAAATTAAGTAAAACATAAGAAATTTGGTTTTAAATAGAAAATAAGTAAATTCATTTTAAAATATATTTCTGTTGTGAGCGGTCGTATACAGTTTACGTCATATTTACGTGAACTGACGTACGCCAAATGCTTCACTTTTAAATTTATATTCCGAAAAGATACAGAATATAAAAATAATGATTTATTCAATTTATAGTGATAAAACAGTTAATAATAAATGCGACTACGCGCTATGAGTCAACAATGTGAACTGATTTAAAAGTGAAGCATTTGGCGTACGTCAGTTCACGTAAATATGACGTAAACTGTATACGACCGCTCACAACAGAAATATATTTTAAAATGAATTTACTTATTTTTAGCGCGTAGTCGCATATTTAATAATATATATCGTGATTCATAAAATATTTCTTATAAATAAATCATTTTCATTATATTTCGTTTTAATTTCGAGATATAAAAAGATATATATTATTAAATATGCGACTACGCGCTATGAGCCAACTATGTGAACTGAAAGATAACTTTATAGTCCTCGTTACGTCAATTTCACGCGCTTATGACGTGACGCGTATACAACCGGTTTTCTCAAACCAAATGAGAATAAATGATTAATGAATTATTTCTTTTCAGGATGATTTTAATATTTAATGAATTCTCACTTTTTTAATAGTTTCTCCGTTACTTTCATTAAATTTCGTATAATATACGAAACATTCCAGCCCGAATCGGGTTGTTTAATATGTTTCACGAAAGAATTCATTTTATTTCATTTAAAAAATGTTTATTTTCGTTTGGTACATGGGCAGATAATAAAATTATACTGCTTCAAATTACAAAATTTACAAATTTTTGCTTTTGTGCAATCTCCTTTATGTCTGTTAAGACAGAGTAAGCATAACTTCATAGAGACTGCTTTGGTAAACTTAGAAAGTTTAGATGGATGTTGGGAACATTTTTCGGTGTTGTGTTCTTTTTTACAGAGTTTGCAGTATGACTTCGGTTTATATGTTATAGTTGATGTACCATCTTTCTTAAATAATTTTTTGTTATTTATAAGTTGTTTATTATTAAATTATATACCTTTTCTGGTTGTTTACTACTTATCTCTCGTTTTTCAGAGTAAATATCATTCAATTTCTTCAGTGCTTCACACATAGTAACCACGTGTTTCTCCAGAAAGGATATTCTTTCTATGAGATTGTCGGTGGTTGCTTGGTTTTCTTCAATTCCTTCCTCCAGAAGTAGTTCTTCATAATCATTCATGATTTCGTTCTGTTCCTTCATGAGAAATGAATTTTTCTGTTAGATTCTTTTCTTTATATACTATTTCTGGTTGCGTGACTTTACGTGACGTTCACGTAACGTTATGACGTGTCACGAATCATCCGCCGCAAAAAAAAAACGACCGATTAACTCTTTTCACATAATTTGAATTACTTTTTATTTAAAATTAATATATATATATATATTTTTTTTATTCTAGAAACTACACTATGCATCTACAAAATTTAATTTAATTCAATGTTGTTATAGCTAAAAGAACATAGTGTAGTCAATTTTTTCGATATTCCGAAGTCTATTTTTCCATAATTCTGGATTATTCTCTTTTATATTTTTTGGTTCATTACTTTTTTCATGATTTTGCAATGATTCACTGTTTATTCTATGATTTTCTTCGTTATTTGGTGTATTTTCTGATATTTCCAGAGGGATGAGATGATTAATAGATCTGAGAAATCGATTCCCTTCAGAATTTCTAATTTTGACGGCAAGTGGCCATTTGTGTCTTTTTACGTTATTTTCAATGCATAAAACAATTTCACCAACTTTGGGATTTGTTTTATTACAGTTTTTGTTGATAGCACTCTTGTTAGATAATGCTCTTAGTTCTTCAAGGTAAGTTAAAGACCATTCTCTCCAAAATTCCGAAATAGTTCTATTGCAAATACTCATCCAGTCTTTTATTTCGTTAATTTGAGATAAATTTGTTTTCTTTGCATTATCCGAGAATTCGCAAATGAGGTTTTCTGGATGGTAGTACTCTAGACTTTTAGGAGTTATTATTTTGTCAAAATCGTCATGTATGTACGATATAGGTCTCGAATTTATTATATTTTCAATTTCTGTTAAAATTGTACTTAATTCATTGAAATAAACTGTTCTTGTTCCAAGTGTTTTTATTAAGTACTTTTTTGTTACTCCAATCAATCTTTCATAAAATCCTCCTTTCCATGGTGAATAAGGAGTTATTTTTTGCCAGTTTACATGCTTTTTTTCAATGAAAGTTTCGAGAATTTTATCAGTTTTTGTAAACTGACTGCCGTTATCTGATATTATTTTTGTTGGTACTCGTTTTCGAGCAAAAAATTTTCTCAGATTTAGTGTTAATTCTTTACTGGAGATTGCTCCAGTAAAGATTGGCTTTGGCTAAATCCAAATATACTGCTCGTGTACACAGGCAAGTAATTAACATAATCCAAACCTTCTTGTCATAATTACTATTTGTTTTTACTAATAACGGACCGGCGTAATCAATACCTATATTTTCGAAAGGTTTATATATTAGGACTCTTTCTTTTGGTAATTGAGGATAATTTGGGTATTTATATGGCCTATTATTTAATTTTTTACATTTTAAACATTTTGAAATTACTGTATTTATGCATGTTTTAAGTTTTATGATGAAAAATTCTCTTCTTACTATTGCCATCATGGTTTCTCGCGAACTATGAAGCGATGTCTCATGAATGTAAGTAAGAATGAGTTTAGTGAATGTTTTTTTTCCAAAAAGAAGAATTGGATACTGTTTGTTACTATTTTCTGAGTTGCCTAATCGGCCTCGCACTCTTAATATTCCAGAATCATCTGTAATTATATCCAATTTCTTGTATTTTTCTTTTTTAAGCAAAATGCTGTTTTGGTTTTGATGACATTTTATTAGAAGTTGTTGAATCATTTTGTTTTTTGTCAACGTATCTTTTTCATTAAAATTCTCAAGCAGATTTTGACTTGTTTTTCCGATATTTTTCTGCATTTTAGTGATGAAAATTAGAACTTGGCGAATTATGTTAATGAACTTTGAATACGATGAAAAAGTTTGTGCCAAGAAATCTAAATCTTGATTCTCAGCTGGATTCATATCAGATTTTAACAACAAAGTCACTATTTTTAGTTGTGGTTCATCACAATACTTTTCTATAACTTCTTTCAATGTTTTTATGTGCAAATTTCGTTCTTTTTCTGCTTTATACCATTGAGGACCTTCGATCCATTGCATATATGTTTCATCGGGTTTTTCTAAACCTCTCGTAGGTAAATCGGCAGGATTAAACTTTGTATTCACATAAAAAAATTCAATTTTTCGGTTTCCTTGTTCAATTTCGGTTATTAATTCTGTTATTTTGTTCAATCTGTTCTGTACATATATTTTTTTCGTTGGATTCTTATGTAACCAACATAGAACAACTTGTGAATCAGTGAAAATTTTAATATTTTTGATTTTTACGTTTATTTCTTTGATATTTTCTTTTAACATTTTCATTCCGAAAAGAACAGCAGTTAGTTCTTTCATTGGTATGGTTCCTTCAACCATTGTCGATGATTTAGAGCATAAAAAATCTATTTTTTCAATTTTTCCATGAATATTTATACTCATCACATATGCGACGGCCGCTATGACATCTTTAGACGCGTCAGTGAATAATAAAAATTCATATTTTTGAGATGTATCGCTTGTTTCATCGATAATTGCTCTTTTAATTTCGATTTTTTCGTTTTCGATCTTTTTATATAAGGTTTTTCATACTGATTGTTGTTTTTCTGGTATTAGTTCGTCCCATCCTATTTTGGAATCCCAAATTTCTTTCAAAAATAACCTTAGTTTTAATGTTAGAGGTTGTGTTATACCGAGAGGGTCGAATATTGAGTTTATATAGCTCAAAATTCCTCTTTTGGTGATAGACTTCTCTTCCCATTTGGGTATTTTTATTAATAAAACATCTTTTTCACCGTTGTAATGCATTCCTAGTATTTTGAAGCTTGTTTCTTTAATCTGGTCTTTGATTGGGATCATGTCTTTTTGAATTACATCATTAGTATAAAATTCTCTAACGTTCATTCCTATTTTTGAAAATAAATTTTTTACTTCCTCATAAAATTTGAAAATTTGATCTTTATTTTCAATTTTCAGCATTATGTTGTCCACATAAATGTTTCTTAATATATTTTCTGAGATTTCACTTTTTTCCGTTTTTAAAAAATAAATTATGCTTGCTGCTAATAGGAATGGTGAACTGTTCACTCCAAAAGGTATTCTTGTAAATCGTAAGTTTAGAATGTTACTTTTCTGCGTTCCTTTGTGAATGTCTTTCACCCATAAAATTCTTGTTAAATCTCTATGATTTTCGTCTAATTCTATTTGGTGGAACGCTTTCTCTATGTCCCCTATTAAGAAGTTTCTACTCATTCTGAGTCTTATTAGCATGCCTGCAAGACTTGGTATGATGCCTTCACCTTGATACAGTATGTCATTGAGAGATTTTTCATTTTTCTTTTTACTTGATGCATTTAGAACAATTCTGAGCTTTGTAGTCAGGCTCGACAGTTTTAAAACATAATGATGTGGTATATAATAAGTGAAAAAAGGATGATTTTGCTCTGGAGCAATTTCTAGAATTCCAGTTTTCATTTGTTCCATCATTGTTTCGTTATATTTCATCAAAATATCGGTTTTATCTTTCATTGTGTTCAGTATGCCATTCAAACATCCGATACTTTTGCCATAATTATCGTTAATTGATTGAACATCCGGTCTTATTGGAAATTTAACTTTAATTCGATCATTTACATATTGTACATTATCGTAAAAATGTTTCCAAGCCATTTTATCTTCATATTTACGTATTTCTTCTTTAGTTGCTTTTTTATTATCATCATTTAAACTAATTCCGTTTAAAAAACAGCTTATATCTTCGTTTTGAACGGATTCTTTTGAATTACTATCATTACAGTCACTTTGAGCAATAATAGGATGTATTATAGTTGGTATTATAATCAAATCATTACGTATATTAATAGATTTGAAAGTTTTTGGAACAAAATCGAAGAAATTGTCCATTCCTATTAAAATATCTGGTTCTACAAGACCTTTTTCAAATAATAATGTATTACTTTTTAGTTTATATGCTTTGATTTCTTTAATATCCTCTTCATTTAATATGGGCATATTAACATATTTTGTAATTTGATCAATACTCATTAGTTTTACTGCTTTTTTAACTTCGGGAATATCCCACATAACTTCTCTAGATGATATGTTTTTTATATTGTTATTTATGCTTGAAATACTTAAAGATTTTTCGTTTAAAATTTTTAAATTCAACAGTTTCGCTGTTTTTTCTTTTATAAATGATTGATGAGAGCAAGTATCGAATAATATTACTAGATTTTTATGATAAGTTTTGAAAAATGATATGAAAAATGTGTTATTTCTATTTTTTTCTGTGTTATTTATATTTTCTGATAAAAGATTAGTTCTTATTATCCCTTTTCTATTACATTTTTCATTATT
Organism: Auanema rhodensis; assembly: GCA_964057225.1. Lineage (NCBI taxonomy): Eukaryota > Metazoa > Nematoda > Chromadorea > Rhabditida > Rhabditidae > Auanema > Auanema rhodense. The sequence continues at coordinate 4,018,450 of OZ059895.1, forward strand.
CGAAAATTTTGCCCTAATGGTTCTTGATTGCCACCTGTTAGTTGAAGTTTCTGGCCTCTCTCTTCATTAGCATAATATTTTCTTTCATTTTGGTTTGGGGTACCTTCATTAGCATATGCGTTTCTGTTGTTTTTGAGTGTAGTTTGCTCATTAGCATATTGGTTTTTTATGCAAATGCTTTGATGATGCCGTCCATTGCATATTTCGCATGGTTTTTCTTTACATTCGAATGATGAATGTTTTTTGCTAAAACAAATCCAGCATACTTTGTTTTGCATAATAATATTTCGCTTTTCGCTAATTGGTTTCAATTTTCTACAGTATTTCGTATCATGATTATCCATTCTACAGTATATGCATGTTTTTTCAATTTGTTTTGTAGGGCTATAATTATTTTCGTTCATTCTATTATAATTTTTTATTGTTTTCGGATTTCTTTCTTTATTTGAATTTGTTAAAAAATTAATTGTTGATCTATGCTCATATTTTTCACTTTTGCTGTTTTTTGTTGCTGCAATTCCTGCTTCTATTTTGATTTCTATGCATTTTAGCACGTCTTCTATGTTCATTCTCCTTTTTTCTGTTATTTCTATTTCGGATATTTTTGTGTTGATCTCTATATCAAATTTGCTTTTTATTATTTCTATTATTTCATCATTATCAACGTTTTCGTACTCTTCTAATGCTGATATTATTGACTTAATTTTATAAAAATTTTCTCTTGCATGTATTGGGTTGTTATATGATTTTCTTACGTTACTAAGCTCCATTTTAAATCTTTTTTAATTTCGTAAGGTCTATCAAACGTATCTTTTAACAATTTCAGAGCTTTTGCATAATTGTTCGCCTCTAGGCTGATGTGTTCCAACAGTTGTGATGGGAAGCCGGTAAGTGATGTTTTGAGATAGTATAATTTTTCTAATTTTGTTATTTTTTCGCATCATTTTTCAAACGATCATAACTGAATTTTGTATTGAGCGTTTTTCAATGAAATATAGTGCATTCGATGCGGATTTTTAAGCTGCGTCGATCTGTGTTATCAGATTTGCGCTAGCTTAAAAATGTACCGAGATATCAACTGATATGAGTTCACACTTATATCCTCGATTTTCACCCTGAAGAATTAATTTTTTCGTTGAATAACATTGTCCATCGTCTTTGCCTTGAAAAAGGAATCTAAAAACATCTACTTTTTGTTAAATTATTTTGAAATTTTTTGAAAACATTTTTGTCAAAATGTTTTTGGAAGCAATGTTGAGTGTACATGGAAACTCAACATACACTAATGCATCATTTTTCAAACGATCATAACTAATTTTTGTATTAAGCGTTTTTCAATGTAGTATAGTGCATTCGATGCGGATTTTTAAGCTGCGTCGATCTGTGTTATCAGATTTGCGCTAGCTTAAAAATGCACCGAGATATCAACTGATATAAGTTCACACTTATATCCTCGATTTTCACCCTGAAGAATTAATTTTTTCGTTGAATAACATTGTCCATCGTCTTTGCCTTGAAAAAAGGAATCTAAAAATATCTACTTTTTGCTAAATTATTCTGAAATTTTTTGAAAAAATTTTTGTCAAAATGTTTTTGGAAGCAATGTTGAGTGTACATGGAAACTCAACATACACTAATGCATCATTTTTCAAACGATCATAACTAAGTTTTGTATTAAGCGTTTCTCAATGAAGTATAGTGCATTCGATGCGGATTTTTAAGCTGCGTCGATCTGTGTTATCAGATTTGCGCTAGCTTGGAAATGCACCGAGATATCAACTGATATAAGTTTACACTTATATCCTCGATTTTCACCCTGAAGAATTAATTTTTTCGTTGAATAACATTGTCCATCGTCTTTGCCTTAAAAAAATGAATCTAAAAACATCTACTTTTTGCTAAATTATTCTGAAATTTTTTGAAAAAATTTTTGTCAAAATGTAAATCAGTTCACATTGTTGACTCATAGCGCGTAGTCGCATTTATTATTAACTGTTTTATCACTATAAATTGAATAAATCATTATTTTTATATTCTGTATCTTTTCGGAATATAAATTTCGTTCATACAAAGAAAGAAACAAAAAATTCCCCATTCACCTATAATCTATAATCTGTTCGAAAATGCCCTTTTTTAGGGGGAATGTTTCGTATATATACGAAAGAATAAGTAATGAATCATTAAATTAAGTAAAACATAAGAAAATTGGTTTTAAATAGAAAATAAGTAAATTCATTTTAAAATATATTTCTGTTGTGAGCGGTCGTATACAGTTTACGTCATATTTACGTGAACTGACGTACGCCAAATGCTTCACTTTTAAATTTATATTCCGAAAAGATACAGAATATAAAAATAATGATTTATTCAATTTATAGTGATAAAACAGTTAATAATAAATGCGACTACGCGCTATGAGTCAACAATGTGAACTGATTTAAAAGTGAAGCATTTGGCGTACGTCAGTTCACGTAAATATGACGTAAACTGTATACGACCGCTCACAACAGAAATATATTTTAAAATGAATTTACTTATTTTTAGCGCGTAGTCGCATATTTAATAATATATATCGTGATTCATAAAATATTTCTTATAAATAAATCATTTTCATTATATTTCGTTTTAATTTCGAGATATAAAAAGATATATATTATTAAATATGCGACTACGCGCTATGAGCCAACTATGTGAACTGAAAGATAACTTTATAGTCCTCGTTACGTCAATTTCACGCGCTTATGACGTGACGCGTATACAACCGGTTTTCTCAAACCAAATGAGAATAAATGATTAATGAATTATTTCTTTTCAGGATGATTTTAATATTTAATGAATTCTCACTTTTTTAATAGTTTCTCCGTTACTTTCATTAAATTTCGTATAATATACGAAACATTCCAGCCCGAATCGGGTTGTTTAATATGTTTCACGAAAGAATTCATTTTATTTCATTTAAAAAATGTTTATTTTCGTTTGGTACATGGGCAGATAATAAAATTATACTGCTTCAAATTACAAAATTTACAAATTTTTGCTTTTGTGCAATCTCCTTTATGTCTGTTAAGACAGAGTAAGCATAACTTCATAGAGACTGCTTTGGTAAACTTAGAAAGTTTAGATGGATGTTGGGAACATTTTTCGGTGTTGTGTTCTTTTTTACAGAGTTTGCAGTATGACTTCGGTTTATATGTTATAGTTGATGTACCATCTTTCTTAAATAATTTTTTGTTATTTATAAGTTGTTTATTATTAAATTATATACCTTTTCTGGTTGTTTACTACTTATCTCTCGTTTTTCAGAGTAAATATCATTCAATTTCTTCAGTGCTTCACACATAGTAACCACGTGTTTCTCCAGAAAGGATATTCTTTCTATGAGATTGTCGGTGGTTGCTTGGTTTTCTTCAATTCCTTCCTCCAGAAGTAGTTCTTCATAATCATTCATGATTTCGTTCTGTTCCTTCATGAGAAATGAATTTTTCTGTTAGATTCTTTTCTTTATATACTATTTCTGGTTGCGTGACTTTACGTGACGTTCACGTAACGTTATGACGTGTCACGAATCATCCGCCGCAAAAAAAAAACGACCGATTAACTCTTTTCACATAATTTGAATTACTTTTTATTTAAAATTAATATATATATATATATTTTTTTTATTCTAGAAACTACACTATGCATCTACAAAATTTAATTTAATTCAATGTTGTTATAGCTAAAAGAACATAGTGTAGTCAATTTTTTCGATATTCCGAAGTCTATTTTTCCATAATTCTGGATTATTCTCTTTTATATTTTTTGGTTCATTACTTTTTTCATGATTTTGCAATGATTCACTGTTTATTCTATGATTTTCTTCGTTATTTGGTGTATTTTCTGATATTTCCAGAGGGATGAGATGATTAATAGATCTGAGAAATCGATTCCCTTCAGAATTTCTAATTTTGACGGTTCTGATCTCTCCATCTTGCGAATATATCAATTCTTCAATAATTGCAAGTGGCCATTTGTGTCTTTTTACGTTATTTTCAATGCATAAAACAATTTCACCAACTTTGGGATTTGTTTTATTACAGTTTTTGTTGATAGCACTCTTGTTAGATAATGCTCTTAGTTCTTCAAGGTAAGTTAAAGACCATTCTCTCCAAAATTCCGAAATAGTTCTATTGCAAATACTCATCCAGTCTTTTATTTCGTTAATTTGAGATAAATTTGTTTTCTTTGCATTATCCGAGAATTCGCAAATGAGGTTTTCTGGATGGTAGTACTCTAGACTTTTAGGAGTTATTATTTTGTCAAAATCGTCATGTATGTACGATATAGGTCTCGAATTTATTATATTTTCAATTTCTGTTAAAATTGTACTTAATTCATTGAAATAAACTGTTCTTGTTCCAAGTGTTTTTATTAAGTACTTTTTTGTTACTCCAATCAATCTTTCATAAAATCCTCCTTTCCATGGTGAATAAGGAGTTATTTTTTGCCAGTTTACATGCTTTTTTTCAATGAAAGTTTCGAGAATTTTATCAGTTTTTGTAAACTGACTGCCGTTATCTGATATTATTTTTGTTGGTACTCGTTTTCGAGCAAAAAATTTTCTCAGATTTAGTGTTAATTCTTTACTGGAGATTGCTCCAGTAAAGATTGGCTTTGGCTAAATCCAAATATACTGCTCGTGTACACAGGCAAGTAATTAACATAATCCAAACCTTCTTGTCATAATTACTATTTGTTTTTACTAATAACGGACCGGCGTAATCAATACCTATATTTTCGAAAGGTTTATATATTAGGACTCTTTCTTTTGGTAATTGAGGATAATTTGGGTATTTATATGGCCTATTATTTAATTTTTTACATTTTAAACATTTTGAAATTACTGTATTTATGCATGTTTTAAGTTTTATGATGAAAAATTCTCTTCTTACTATTGCCATCATGGTTTCTCGCGAACTATGAAGCGATGTCTCATGAATGTAAGTAAGAATGAGTTTAGTGAATGTTTTTTTTCCAAAAAGAAGAATTGGATACTGTTTGTTACTATTTTCTGAGTTGCCTAATCGGCCTCGCACTCTTAATATTCCAGAATCATCTGTAATTATATCCAATTTCTTGTATTTTTCTTTTTTAAGCAAAATGCTGTTTTGGTTTTGATGACATTTTATTAGAAGTTGTTGAATCATTTTGTTTTTTGTCAACGTATCTTTTTCATTAAAATTCTCAAGCAGATTTTGACTTGTTTTTCCGATATTTTTCTGCATTTTAGTGATGAAAATTAGAACTTGGCGAATTATGTTAATGAACTTTGAATACGATGAAAAAGTTTGTGCCAAGAAATCTAAATCTTGATTCTCAGCTGGATTCATATCAGATTTTAACAACAAAGTCACTATTTTTAGTTGTGGTTCATCACAATACTTTTCTATAACTTCTTTCAATGTTTTTATGTGCAAATTTCGTTCTTTTTCTGCTTTATACCATTGAGGACCTTCGATCCATTGCATATATGTTTCATCGGGTTTTTCTAAACCTCTCGTAGGTAAATCGGCAGGATTAAACTTTGTATTCACATAAAAAAATTCAATTTTTCGGTTTCCTTGTTCAATTTCGGTTATTAATTCTGTTATTTTGTTCAATCTGTTCTGTACATATATTTTTTTCGTTGGATTCTTATGTAACCAACATAGAACAACTTGTGAATCAGTGAAAATTTTAATATTTTTGATTTTTACGTTTATTTCTTTGATATTTTCTTTTAACATTTTCATTCCGAAAAGAACAGCAGTTAGTTCTTTCATTGGTATGGTTCCTTCAACCATTGTCGATGATTTAGAGCATAAAAAATCTATTTTTTCAATTTTTCCATGAATATTTATACTCATCACATATGCGACGGCCGCTATGACATCTTTAGACGCGTCAGTGAATAATAAAAATTCATATTTTTGAGATGTATCGCTTGTTTCATCGATAATTGCTCTTTTAATTTCGATTTTTTCGTTTTCGATCTTTTTATATAAGGTTTTTCATACTGATTGTTGTTTTTCTGGTATTAGTTCGTCCCATCCTATTTTGGAATCCCAAATTTCTTTCAAAAATAACCTTAGTTTTAATGTTAGAGGTTGTGTTATACCGAGAGGGTCGAATATTGAGTTTATATAGCTCAAAATTCCTCTTTTGGTGATAGACTTCTCTTCCCATTTGGGTATTTTTATTAATAAAACATCTTTTTCACCGTTGTAATGCATTCCTAGTATTTTGAAGCTTGTTTCTTTAATCTGGTCTTTGATTGGGATCATGTCTTTTTGAATTACATCATTAGTATAAAATTCTCTAACGTTCATTCCTATTTTTGAAAATAAATTTTTTACTTCCTCATAAAATTTGAAAATTTGATCTTTATTTTCAATTTTCAGCATTATGTTGTCCACATAAATGTTTCTTAATATATTTTCTGAGATTTCACTTTTTTCCGTTTTTAAAAAATAAATTATGCTTGCTGCTAATAGGAATGGTGAACTGTTCACTCCAAAAGGTATTCTTGTAAATCGTAAGTTTAGAATGTTACTTTTCTGCGTTCCTTTGTGAATGTCTTTCACCCATAAAATTCTTGTTAAATCTCTATGATTTTCGTCTAATTCTATTTGGTGGAACGCTTTCTCTATGTCCCCTATTAAGAAGTTTCTACTCATTCTGAGTCTTATTAGCATGCCTGCAAGACTTGGTATGATGCCTTCACCTTGATACAGTATGTCATTGAGAGATTTTTCATTTTTCTTTTTACTTGATGCATTTAGAACAATTCTGAGCTTTGTAGTCAGGCTCGACAGTTTTAAAACATAATGATGTGGTATATAATAAGTGAAAAAAGGATGATTTTGCTCTGGAGCAATTTCTAGAATTCCAGTTTTCATTTGTTCCATCATTGTTTCGTTATATTTCATCAAAATATCGGTTTTATCTTTCATTGTGTTCAGTATGCCATTCAAACATCCGATACTTTTGCCATAATTATCGTTAATTGATTGAACATCCGGTCTTATTGGAAATTTAACTTTAATTCGATCATTTACATATTGTACATTATCGTAAAAATGTTTCCAAGCCATTTTATCTTCATATTTACGTATTTCTTCTTTAGTTGCTTTTTTATTATCATCATTTAAACTAATTCCGTTTAAAAAACAGCTTATATCTTCGTTTTGAACGGATTCTTTTGAATTACTATCATTACAGTCACTTTGAGCAATAATAGGATGTATTATAGTTGGTATTATAATCAAATCATTACGTATATTAATAGATTTGAAAGTTTTTGGAACAAAATCGAAGAAATTGTCCATTCCTATTAAAATATCTGGTTCTACAAGACCTTTTTCAAATAATAATGTATTACTTTTTAGTTTATATGCTTTGATTTCTTTAATATCCTCTTCATTTAATATGGGCATATTAACATATTTTGTAATTTGATCAATACTCATTAGTTTTACTGCTTTTTTAACTTCGGGAATATCCCACATAACTTCTCTAGATGATATGTTTTTTATATTGTTATTTATGCTTGAAATACTTAAAGATTTTTCGTTTAAAATTTTTAAATTCAACAGTTTCGCTGTTTTTTCTTTTATAAATGATTGATGAGAGCAAGTATCGAATAATATTACTAGATTTTTATGATAAGTTTTGAAAAATGATATGAAAAATGTGTTATTTCTATTTTTTTCTGTGTTATTTATATTTTCTGATAAAAGATTAGTTCTTATTATCCCTTTTCTATTACATTTTTCATTATTCGAAAATTTTGCCCTAACGGTTCTTGATTGCCACCTGTTAGTTGAAGTTTCTGGCCTCTCTCTTCATTAGCATAATATTTTCTTTCATTTTGGTTTGGGGTACCTTCATTAGCATATGCGTTTCTGTTGTTTTTGAGTGTAGTTTGCTCATTAGCATATTGGTTTTTTATGCAAATGCTTTGATGATGCCGTCCATTGCATATTTCGCATGGTTTTTCTTTACATTCGAATGATGAATGTTTTTTGCTAAAACAAATCCAGCATACTTTGTTTTGCATAATAATATTTCGCTTTTCGCTAATTGGTTTCAATTTTCTACAGTATTTCGTATCATGATTATCCATTCTACAGTATATGCATGTTTTTTCAATTTGTTTTGTAGGGCTATAATTATTTTCGTTCATTCTATTATAATTTTTTATTGTTTTCGGATTTCTTTCTTTATTTGAATTTGTTAAAAAATTAATTGTTGATCTATGCTCATATTTTTCACTTTTGCTGTTTTTTGTTGCTGCAATTCCTGCTTCTATTTTGATTTCTATGCATTTTAGCACGTCTTCTATGTTCATTCTCCTTTTTTCTGTTATTTCTATTTCGGATATTTTTGTGTTGATCTCTATATCAAATTTGCTTTTTATTATTTCTATTATTTCATCATTATCAACGTTTTCGTACTCTTCTAATGCTGATATTATTGACTTAATTTTATAAAAATTTTCTCTTGCATGTATTGGGTTGTTATATGATTTTCTTACGTTACTAAGCTCCATTTTTAAATCTTTTTTAATTTCGTAAGGTCTATCAAACGTATCTTTTAACAATTTCAGAGCTTTTGCATAATTGTTCGCCTCTAGGCTGATGTGTTCCAACAGTTGTGATGGGAAGCCGGTAAGTGATGTTTTGAGATAGTATAATTTTTCTAATTTTGTTATTTTTTTATTATTATGTATAAGCATTTTGAACATGTTGTAAAATTCTTTAAATTTTTTGATTTCTCCATCAAATTTTTGTAATTCCATTTTTGGTTTGAATCCTTCATTTTTCATGATCTTGTGTTTGTTTTTTCCATAAGATATATTTTCTTCATCTGATTCTGTATTATATTCTTCATTACTTTCGTACTTTTCTGTTCTTTTGTGTATTTCACATTTTTTATGTGTTTTTCCAATTTCTTCATTATATTTCGTTTTTAATTCATTTAAATTGTTTGTCAATTGTTTTATTTTTGATAATAAATCGTTTTCTTTATATTGAACTGTTTGTTTTGCTCTTGGGGATATTATTAAATTAGGTGTACCTTTTTTGATTGGGGTTTGGTACACATATTTTGCATGTTTGCTTTTAAATTGGTTAATTTTGAAGTTGGTAGGAGTGAATCTTTATGATAACTTTTCGTATTCCGATTCTAAATCTTCTTCTGAAGAAAATTGAGTTTCCTCTTCATTATCTGAGGGTTCCTCTTCGATTTCGATTAAATCTTTTTGATTTATTGCTTCTAGGAAGTCTTTTGCATTTAATTTGAAATTTCTGATGCATAATTTTATTTCTTCTCGTGAAGCGCTTTGTATATCACTATTAAAATTTTTCGCAATAAAGTATATTTCATTTTTTATGCTTTCCCAGTTTTCAATTATGATTGAATTTTCAACTTTTTCTTTTATAATTGGAAAATCTTCTTCAATTCTGAGAGAAATCACACTTTCCATGAATCTAACAAAATAATTTAAGTATTCCTTTATTTCTGGTAAATAAACTTCCATTTCGTTCAAATCTGAATCGAAAATAATTTTTATTTTTTCTCTTCTTGCTAATGTACAGTTTATTTTTCTTTGTATAGCTGATTTATAGGCACTATTGTCATTTTTGTTTCCTTGACTGCTCATTTCAGCTTATAATTTTTTTTTTCAATTAATTTTATAAGTTTATTCTCTGTTTGAGAATTGATCTTATTTTTGGAATTGATATTTCTTTTATGTTTGTGATTCTAGATTTGCCGATGCACCACTTTTTATATCTCGAAATTAAAAGAGCAATTATCGATGAAACAAGCGATACATCTCAAAAATATGAATTTTTATTATTCACTGACGCGTCTAAAGATGTCATAGCGGCCGTCGCATATGTGATGAGTATAAATATTCATTTGGTGTATCGGTGGTTCAGTGGTAGAATGCTCGCCTGCCACGCGGGCGACCCGGGTTCGATTCCCGGCCGAAGCACCAAATTTATATTCCGAAAAGATACAGAATATAAAAATAATGATTTATTCAATTTATAGTGATAAAACAGTTAATAATAAATGCGACTACGCGCTATGAGTCAACAATGTGAACTGATTTAAAAGTGAAGCATTTGCCGTACGTCAGTTCACGTAAATATGACGTAAACTGTATACGACCGCTCACAACAGAAATATATTTTAAAATGAATTTACTTATTTTCTATTTAAAACCAATTTTCTTATGTTTTACTTAAGTTAATGATTCATTACTTATTCTTTCGTATATATACGAAACATATGTTGAGTTTCCATGTACACTTAACATTGCTTCCAAAAACATTTTGACAAACATTTTTTCAAAAAATTTCAAAATAATTTAGCAAAAAGTAGATGTTTTTAGATTCATTTTTTTAAGGCAAAGACGATGGACAATGTTATTCAACGAAAAAAATTAATTCTTCAGGGTGAAAATCGAGGATATAAGTGTGAACTTATATCAGTTGATATCTCGGTGCATTTTCAAGCTAGCGCAAATCTGATAACACAGATCGACGCAGCTTAAAAATCCGCATTGAATGCACTATACTTCATTGAGAAACGCTTAATACAAAACTTAGTTATGATCGTTTGAAAAATGATGCATTAGTGTATGTTGAGTTTCCATGTACACTCAACATTGCTTCCAAAAACATTTTGACAAAAATTTTTTCGAAAAATTTCAAAATAATTTAGCAAAAAGTAGATGTTTTTAGATTCATTTTTTTAAGGCAAAGACGATGGACAATGTTATTCAACGAAAAAATTAATTCTTCAGGGTGAAAATCGAGGATATAAGTGTGAACTTATATCAGTTGATATCTCGGTGCATTTTTAAGCTAGCGCAAATCTGATAACACAGATCGACGCACCTTAAAAATCCGCATCGAATGCACTATACTTCATTGAGAAACGCTTAATACAAAAATTAGTTATGATCGTTTGAAAAATGATGCATTAGTGTATGTTGAGTTTCCATGTACACTCAACATTGCTTCCAAAAACATTTTGACAAACATTTTTTCAAAAAATTTCAAAATAATTTAGCAAAAAGTAGATGTTTTTAGATTCCTTTTTTCAAGGCAAAGACGATGGGCAATGTTATTCAACGAAAAAAATAATTCTTCAGGGTGAAAATCGAGGATATAAGTGTGAACTTATATCAGTTGATATCTCGGTGCATTTTCAAGCTAGCGCAAATCTGATAACACAGATCGACGCAGCTTAAAAATCCGCATCGAATGCACTATACTTCATTGAGAAACGCTTAATACAAAAATTAGTTATGATCGTTTGAAAAATGATGCATTAGTGTATGTTGAGTTTCCATGTACACTCAACATTGCTTCCAAAAACATTTTGACAAACATTTTTTCAAAAAATTTCAAAATAATTTAGCAAAAAGTAGATGTTTTTAGATTCCTTTTTTCAAGGCAAAGACGATGGACAATGTTATTCAACGAAAAAATTAATTCTTCAGGGTGAAAATCGAGGATATAAGTGTGAACTTATATCAGTTGATATCTCGGTGCATTTTCAAGCTAGCGCAAATCTGATAACACAGATCGACGCAGCTTAAAAATCCGCATTGAATGCACTATACTTCATTGAGAAACGCTTAATACAAAACTTAGTTATGATCGTTTGAAAAATGATGCATTAGTGTATGTTGAGTTTCCATGTACACTCAACATTGCTTCCAAAAACATTTTGACAAAAATTTTTTCGAAAAATTTCAAAATAATTTAGCAAAAAGTAGATGTTTTTAGATTCCTTTTTTCAAGGCAAAGACGATGGGCAATGTTATTCAATGAAAAAATTAATTCTTCAGGGTGAAAATCGAGGATATAAGTGTGAACTTATATCAGTTGATATCTCGGTGCATTTTCAAGCTAGCGCAAATCTGATAACACAGATCGACGCAGCTTAAAAATCCGCATCGAATGCACTATACTTCATTGAGAAACGCTTAATACAAAAATTAGTTATGATCATTTGAAAAATGATGCATTAGTGTATGTTGAGTTTCCATGTACACTCAACATTGCTTCCAAAAACATTTTGACAAAAATTTTTTCGAAAAATTTCAAAATAATTTAGCAAAAAGTAGATGTTTTTAGATTCATTTTTTTGAGGCAAAGACGATGGACAATGTTATTCAACGAAAAAATTAATTCTTCAGGGTGAAAATCGAGGATATAAGTGTGAACTTATATCAGTTGATATCTCGGTGCATTTTTAAGCTAGCGCAAATCTGATAACACAGATCGACGCAGCTTAAAAATCCGCATCGAATGCACTATACTTCATTGAGAAACGCTTAATACAAAAATTAGTTATGATCGTTTGAAAAATGATGCATTAGTGTATGTTGAGTTTCCATGTACACTCAACATTGCTTCCAAAAACATTTTGACAAACATTTTTTCAAAAAATTTCAAAATAATTTAGCAAAAAGTAGATGTTTTTAGATTCCTTTTTTCAAGGCAAAGACGATGGGCAATGTTATTCAACGAAAAAATTAATTCTTCAGGGTGAAAATCGAGGATATAAGTGTGAACTTATATCAGTTGATATCTCGGTGCATTTTCAAGCTAGCGCAAATCTGATAACACAGATCGACGCAGCTTAAAAATCCGCATCGAATGCACTATACTTCATTGAGAAACGCTTAATACAAAACTTAGTTATGATCGTTTGAAAAATGATGCATTAGTGTATGTTGAGTTTCCATGTACACTCAACATTGCTTCCAAAAACATTTTGACAAAAATTTTTTCGAAAAATTTCAAAATAATTTAGCAAAAAGTAGATGTTTTTAGATTCCTTTTTTCAAGGCAAAGACGATGGGCAATGTTATTCAATGAAAAAATTAATTCTTCAGGGTGAAAATCGAGGATATAAGTGTGAACTTATATCAGTTGATATCTCGGTGCATTTTCAAGCTAGCGCAAATCTGATAACACAGATCGACGCAGCTTAAAAATCCGCATCGAATGCACTATACTTCATTGAGAAACGCTTAATACAAAAATTAGTTATGATCGTTTGAAAAATGATGCATTAGTGTATGTTGAGTTTCCATGTACACTCAACATTGCTTCCAAAAACATTTTGACAAACATTTTTTCAAAAAATTTCAAAATAATTTAGCAAAAAGTAGATGTTTTTAGATTCCTTTTTTCAAGGCAAAGACGATGGGCAATGTTATTCAACGAAAAAATTAATTCTTCAGGGTGAAAATCGAGGATATAAGTGTGAACTTATATCAGTTGATATCTCGGTGCATTTTCAAGCTAGCGCAAATCTGATAACACAGATCGACGCAGCTTAAAAATCCGCATCGAATGCACTATACTTCATTGAGAAACGCTTAATACAAAAATTAGTTATGATCGTTTGAAAAATGATGCATTAGTGTATGTTGAGTTTCCATGTACACTCAACATTGCTTCCAAAAACATTTTGACAAAAATTTTTTCGAAAAATTTCAAAATAATTTAGCAAAAAGTAGATGTTTTTAGATTCATTTTTTTAAGGCAAAGACGATGGACAATGTTATTCAACGAAAAAATTAATTCTTCAGGGTGAAAATCGAAGATATAAGTGTGAACTTATATCAGTTGATATCTCGGTGCATTTTTAAGCTAGCGCAAATCTGATAACACAGATCTACGCAGCTTAAAAATCCGCATCGAATGCACTATACTTCATTGAGAAACGCTTAATACAAAAATTAGTTATGATCGTTTGAAAAATGATGCATTAGTGTATGTTGAGTTTCCATGTACACTCAACATTGCTTCCAAAAACATTTTGACAAAAATTTTTTCAAAAAATTTCAAAATAATTTAGCAAAAAGTAGATGTTTTTAGATTCCTTTTTTCAAGGCAAAGACGATGGGCAATGTTATTCAACGAAAAAATTAATTCTTCAGGGTGAAAATCGAGGATATAAGTGTGAACTTATATCAGTTGATATCTCGGTGCATTTTTAAGCTAGCGCAAATCTGACAACACAGATCTACGCAGCTTAAAAATCCGCATCGAATGCACTATACTTCATTGAGAAACGCTTAATACAAAAATTAGTTATGATCGTTTGAAAAATGATGCATTAGTGTATGTTGAGTTTCCATGTACACTCAACATTGCTTCCAAAAACATTTTGACAAAAATTTTTTCAAAAAATTTCAAAATAATTTAGCAAAAAGTAGATGTTTTTAGATTCCTTTTTTCAAGGCAAAGACGATGGGCAATGTTATTCAACGAAAAAATTAATTCTTCAGGGTGAAAATCGAGGATATAAGTGTGAACTTATATCAGTTGATATCTCGGTGCATTTTCAAGCTAGCGCAAATCTGATAACACAGATGGACGCAGCTTAAAAATCCGCATCGAATGCACTATACTTCATTGAGAAACGCTTAATACAAAACTTAGTTATGATCGTTTGAAAAATGATGCATTAGTGTATGTTGAGTTTCCATGTACACTCAACATTGCTTCCAAAAACATTTTGACAAAAATTTTTTCGAAAAATTTCAAAATAATTTAGCAAAAAGTAGATGTTTTTAGATTCATTTTTTTAAGGCAAAGACGATGGACAATGTTATTCAACGAAAAAATTAATTCTTCAGGGTGAAAATCGAGGATATAAGTGTGAACTTATATCAGTTGATATCTCGGTGCATTTTCAAGCTAGCGCAAATCTGATAACACAGATCGACGCAGCTTAAAAATCCGCATCGAATGCACTATACTTCATTGAGAAACGCTTAATACAAAAATTAGTTATGATCATTTGAAAAATGATGCATTAGTGTATGTTGAGTTTCCATGTACACTCAACATTGCTTCCAAAAACATTTTGACAAAAATTTTTTCGAAAAATTTCAAAATAATTTAGCAAAAAGTAGATGTTTTTAGATTCATTTTTTTGAGGCAAAGACGATGGACAATGTTATTCAACGAAAAAATTAATTCTTCAGGGTGAAAATCGAGGATATAAGTGTGAACTTATATCAGTTGATATCTCGGTGCATTTTTAAGCTAGCGCAAATCTGATAACACAGATCGACGCAGCTTAAAAATCCGCATCGAATGCACTATACTTCATTGAGAAACGCTTAATACAAAAATTAGTTATGATCGTTTGAAAAATGATGCATTAGTGTATGTTGAGTTTCCATGTACACTCAACATTGCTTCCAAAAACATTTTGACAAACATTTTTTCAAAAAATTTCAAAATAATTTAGCAAAAAGTAGATGTTTTTAGATTCCTTTTTTCAAGGCAAAGACGATGGGCAATGTTATTCAACGAAAAAATTAATTCTTCAGGGTGAAAATCGAGGATATAAGTGTGAACTTATATCAGTTGATATCTCGGTGCATTTCAAGCTAGCGCAAATCTGATAACACAGATCGACGCAGCTTAAAAATCCGCATCGAATGCACTATACTTCATTGAGAAACGCTTAATACAAAAATTAGTCATGATCGTTTGAAAAATGATGCATTAGTGTATGTTGAGTTTCCATGTACACTCAACATTGCTTCCAAAAACATTTTGACAAACATTTTTTCAAAAAATTTCAAAATAATTTAGCAAAAAGTAGATGTTTTTAGATTCCTTTTTTCGAGGCAAAGACGATGGGCAATGTTATTCAACGAAACAATTAATTCTTCAGGGTGAAAATCGAGGATATAAGTGTGAACTTATATCAGTTGATATCTCGGTGCATCTTCAAGCTAGCGCAAATCTGATAACACAGATCGACGCAGCTTAAAAATCCGCATCGAATGCACTATACTTCATTCAGAAACGCTTAATACAAAAATTAGTTATGATCGTTTGAAAAATGATGCATTAGTGTATGTTGAGTTTCCATGTACACTCAAGATTGCTTCCAAAAACATTTTGACAAACATTTTTTCAAAAAATTTCAAAATAATTTAGCAAAAAGTAGATGTTTTTAGATTCCTTTTTTCAAGGCAAAGACGATGGGCAATGTTATTCAACGAAACAATTAATTCTTCAGGGTGAAAATCGAGGATATAAGTGTGAACTTATATCAGTTGATATCTCGGTGCATCTTCAAGCTAGCGCAAATCTGATAACACAGATCGACGCAGCTTAAAAATCCGCATCGAATGCACTATACTTCATTGAGAAACGCTTAATACAAAAATTAGTTATGATCGTTTGAAAAATGATGCATTAGTGTATGTTGAGTTTCCATGTACACTCAACATTGCTTCCAAAAACATTTTGACAAACATTTTTTCAAAAAATTTCAAAATAATTTAGCAAAAAGTAGATGTTTTTAGATTCCTTTTTTCAAGGCAAAGACGATGGGCAATGTTATTCAACGAAAAAATTAATTCTTCAGGGTGAAAATCGAGGATATAAGTGTGAACTTATATCAGTTGATATCTCGGTGCATTTTCAAGCTAGCGCAAATCTGATAACACAGATCGACGCAGCTTAAAAATCCGCATCGAATGCACTATACTTCATTGAGAAACGCTTAATACAAAAATTAGTTATGATCGTTTGAAAAATGATGCATTAGTGTATGTTGAGTTTCCATGTACACTCAACATTGCTTCCAAAAACATTTTGACAAAAATTTTTTCGAAAAATTTCAAAATAATTTAGCAAAAAGTAGATGTTTTTAGATTCATTTTTTTAAGGCAAAGACGATGGACAATGTTATTCAACGAAAAAATTAATTCTTCAGGGTGAAAATCGAAGATATAAGTGTGAACTTATATCAGTTGATATCTCGGTGCATTTTTAAGCTAGCGCAAATCTGATAACACAGATCTACGCAGCTTAAAAATCCGCATCGAATGCACTATACTTCATTGAGAAACGCTTAATACAAAAATTAGTTATGATCGTTTGAAAAATGATGCATTAGTGTATGTTGAGTTTCCATGTACACTCAACATTGCTTCCAAAAACATTTTGACAAAAATTTTTTCAAAAAATTTCAAAATAATTTAGCAAAAAGTAGATGTTTTTAGATTCCTTTTTTCAAGGCAAAGACGATGGGCAATGTTATTCAACGAAAAAATTAATTCTTCAGGGTGAAAATCGAGGATATAAGTGTGAACTTATATCAGTTGATATCTCGGTGCATTTTCAAGCTAGCGCAAATCTGATAACACAGATCGACGCAGCTTAAAAATCCGCATCGAATGCACTATACTTCATTGAGAAACGCTTAATACAAAACTTAGTTATGATCGTTTGAAAAATGATGCATTAGTGTATGTTGAGTTTCCATGTACACTCAACATTGCTTCCAAAAACATTTTGACAAAAATTTTTTCGAAAAATTTCAAAATAATTTAGCAAAAAGTAGATGTTTTTAGATTCATTTTTTTAAGGCAAAGACGATGGACAATGTTATTCAACGAAAAAATTAATTCTTCAGGGTGAAAATCGAGGATATAAGTGTGAACTTATATCAGTTGATATCTCGGTGCATTTTCAAGCTAGCGCAAATCTGATAACACAGATCGACGCAGCTTAAAAATCCGCATTGAATGCACTATACTTCATTGAGAAACGCTTAATACAAAACTTAGTTATGATCGTTTGAAAAATGATGCATTAGTGTATGTTGAGTTTCCATGTACACTCAACATTGCTTCCAAAAACATTTTGACAAAAATTTTTTCGAAAAATTTTAAAATAATTTAGCAAAAAGTAGATGTTTTTAGATTCCTTTTTTCAAGGCAAAGACGATGGGCAATGTTATTCAATGAAAAAATTAATTCTTCAGGGTGAAAATCGAGGATATAAGTGTGAACTTATATCAGTTGATATCTCGGTGCATTTTCAAGCTAGCGCAAATCTGATAACACAGATCGACGCAGCTTAAAAATCCGCATCGAATGCACTATACTTCATTGAGAAACGCTTAATACAAAAATTAGTTATGATCATTTGAAAAATGATGCATTAGTGTATGTTGAGTTTCCATGTACACTCAACTTTGCTTCCAAAAACATTTTGACAAAAATTTTTTCGAAAAATTTCAAAATAATTTAGCAAAAAGTAGATGTTTTCAGATTCATTTTTTTGAGGCAAAGACGATGGACAATGTTATTCGACGAAAAAATTAATTCTTCAGGGTGAAAATCGAGGATATAAGTGTGAACTTATATCAGTTGATATCTCGGTGCATTTTTAAGCTAGCGCAAATCTGATAACACAGATCGACGCAGCTTAAAAATCCGCATCGAATGCACTATACTTCATTGAGAAACGCTTAATACAAAAATTAGTTATGATCGTTTGAAAAATGATGCATTAGTGTATGTTGAGTTTCCATGTACACTCAACATTGCTTCCAAAAACATTTTGACAAACATTTTTTCAAAAAATTTCAAAATAATTTAGCAAAAAGTAGATGTTTTTAGATTCCTTTTTTCAAGGCAAAGACGATGGGCAATGTTATTCAACGAAAAAATTAATTCTTCAGGGTGAAAATCGAGGATATAAGTGTGAACTTATATCAGTTGATATCTCGGTGCATTTTCAAGCTAGCGCAAATCTGATAACACAGATCGACGCAGCTTAAAAATCCGCATCGAATGCACTATACTTCATTGAGAAACGCTTAATACAAAAATTAGTTATGATCGTTTGAAAAATGATGCATTAGTGTATGTTGAGTTTCCATGTACACTCAACATTGCTTCCAAAAACATTTTGACAAAAATTTTTTCGAAAAATTTCAAAATAATTTAGCAAAAAGTAGATGTTTTTAGATTCATTTTTTTAAGGCAAAGACGATGGACAATGTTATTCAACGAAAAAATTAATTCTTCAGGGTGAAAATCGAAGATATAAGTGTGAACTTATATCAGTTGATATCTCGGTGCATTTTTAAGCTAGCGCAAATCTGATAACACAGATCTACGCAGCTTAAAAATCCGCATCGAATGCACTATACTTCATTGAGAAACGCTTAATACAAAATATAGTTATGATCGTTTGAAAAATGATGCATTAGTGTATGTTGAGTTTCCATGTACACTCAACATTGCTTCCAAAAACATTTTGACAAAAATTTTTTCAAAAAATTTCAAAATAATTTAGCAAAAAGTAGATGTTTTTAGATTCCTTTTTTCAAGGCAAAGACGATGGGCAATGTTATTCAACGAAAAAATTAATTCTTCAGGGTGAAAATCGAGGATATAAGTGTGAACTTATATCAGTTGATATCTCGGTGCATTTTCAAGCTAGCGCAAATCTGATAACACAGATCGACGCAGCTTAAAAATCCGCATCGAATGCACTATACTTCATTGAGAAACGCTTAATACAAAACTTAGTTATGATCGTTTGAAAAATGATGCATTAGTGTATGTTGAGTTTCCATGTACACTCAACATTGCTTCCAAAAACATTTTGACAAAAATTTTTTCGAAAAATTTCAAAATAATTTAGCAAAAAGTAGATGTTTTTAGATTCATTTTTTTAAGGCAAAGACGATGGACAATGTTATTCAACGAAAAAATTAATTCTTCAGGGTGAAAATCGAGGATATAAGTGTGAACTTATATCAGTTGATATCTCGGTGCATTTTCAAGCTAGCGCAAATCTGATAACACAGATCGACGCAGCTTAAAAATCCGCATTGAATGCACTATACTTCATTGAGAAACGCTTAATACAAAACTTAGTTATGATCGTTTGAAAAATGATGCATTAGTGTATGTTGAGTTTCCATGTACACTCAACATTGCTTCCAAAAACATTTTGACAAAAATTTTTTCGAAAAATTTTAAAATAATTTAGCAAAAAGTAGATGTTTTTAGATTCCTTTTTTCAAGGCAAAGACGATGGGCAATGTTATTCAATGAAAAAATTAATTCTTCAGGGTGAAAATCGAGGATATAAGTGTGAACTTATATCAGTTGATATCTCGGTGCATTTTCAAGCTAGCGCAAATCTGATAACACAGATCGACGCAGCTTAAAAATCCGCATCGAATGCACTATACTTCATTGAGAAACGCTTAATACAAAAATTAGTTATGATCATTTGAAAAATGATGCATTAGTGTATGTTGAGTTTCCATGTACACTCAACTTTGCTTCCAAAAACATTTTGACAAAAATTTTTTCGAAAAATTTCAAAATAATTTAGCAAAAAGTAGATGTTTTCAGATTCATTTTTTTGAGGCAAAGACGATGGACAATGTTATTCGACGAAAAAATTAATTCTTCAGGGTGAAAATCGAGGATATAAGTGTGAACTTATATCAGTTGATATCTCGGTGCATTTTTAAGCTAGCGCAAATCTGATAACACAGATCGACGCAGCTTAAAAATCCGCATCGAATGCACTATACTTCATTGAGAAACGCTTAATACAAAAATTAGTTATGATCGTTTGAAAAATGATGCATTAGTGTATGTTGAGTTTCCATGTACACTCAACATTGCTTCCAAAAACATTTTGACAAACATTTTTTCAAAAAATTTCAAAATAATTTAGCAAAAAGTAGATGTTTTTAGATTCCTTTTTTCAAGGCAAAGACGATGGGCAATGTTATTCAACGAAAAAATTAATTCTTCAGGGTGAAAATCGAGGATATAAGTGTGAACTTATATCAGTTGATATCTCGGTGCATTTTCAAGCTAGCGCAAATCTGATAACACAGATCGACGCAGCTTAAAAATCCGCATCGAATGCACTATACTTCATTGAGAAACGCTTAATACAAAACTTAGTTATGATCGTTTGAAAAATGATGCATTAGTGTATGTTGAGTTTCCATGTACACTCAACATTGCTTCCAAAAACATTTTGACAAAAATTTTTTCGAAAAATTTCAAAATAATTTAGCAAAAAGTAGATGTTTTTAGATTCATTTTTTTGAGGCAAAGACGATGGACAATGTTATTCAACGAAAAAATTAATTCTTCAGGGTGAAAATCGAGGATATAAGTGTGAACTTATATCAGTTGATATCTCGGTGCATTTTTAAGCTAGCGCAAATCTGATAACACAGATCGACGCAGCTTAAAAATCCGCATCGAATGCACTATACTTCATTGAGAAACGCTTAATACAAAAATTAGTTATGATCGTTTGAAAAATGATGCATTAATGTATGTTGAGTTTCCATGTACACTCAAGATTGCTTCCAAAAACATTTTGACAAACATTTTTTCAAAAAATTTCAAAATAATTTAGCAAAAAGTAGATGTTTTTAGATTCCTTTTTTCAAGGCAAAGACGATGGGCAATGTTATTCAACGAAACAATTAATTCTTCAGGGTGAAAATCGAGGATATAAGTGTGAACTTATATCAGTTGATATCTCGGTGCATCTTCAAGCTAGCGCAAATCTGATAACACAGATCGACGCAGCTTAAAAATCCGCATCGAATGCACTATACTTCATTGAGAAACGCTTAATACAAAACTTAGTTATGATCGTTTGAAAAATGATGCATTAGTGTATGTTGAGTTTCCATGTACACTCAACATTGCTTCCAAAAACATTTTGACAAAAATTTTTTTCGAAAAATTTCAAAATAATTTAGCAAAAAGTAGATGTTTTTAGATTCATTTTTTTAAGGCAAAGACGATGGACAATGTTATTCAACGAAAAAATTAATTCTTCAGGGTGAAAATCGAGGATATAAGTGTGAACTTATATCAGTTGATATCTCGGTGCATTTTTAAGCTAGCGCAAATCTGATAACACAGATCGACGCAGCTTAAAAATCCGCATCGAATGCACTATACTTCATTGAGAAACGCTTAATACAAAAATTAGTTATGATCGTTTGAAAAATGATGCATTAGTGTATGTTGAGTTTCCATGTACACTCAACATTGCTTCCAAAAACATTTTGACAAACATTTTTTCAAAAAATTTCAAAATAATTTAGCAAAAAGTAGATGTTTTTAGATTCCTTTTTTCAAGGCAAAGACGATGGGCAATGTTATTCAACGAAAAAATTAATTCTTCAGGGTGAAAATCGAGGATATAAGTGTGAACTTATATCAGTTGATATCTCGGTGCATTTTCAAGCTAGCGCAAATCTGATAACACAGATCGACGCAGCTTAAAAATCCGCATCGAATGCACTATACTTCATTGAGAAACGCTTAATACAAAATTTAGTTATGATCGTTTGAAAAATGATGCATTAGTGTATGTTGAGTTTCCATGTACACTCAACATTGCTTCCAAAAACATTTTGACAAAAATTTTTTCGAAAAATTTCAAAATAATTTAGCAAAAAGTAGATGTTTTTAGATTCATTTTTTTAAGGCAAAGACGATGGACAATGTTATTCAACGAAAAAATTAATTCTTCAGGGTGAAAATCGAAGATATAAGTGTGAACTTATATCAGTTGATATCTCGGTGCATTTTTAAGCTAGCGCAAATCTGATAACACAGATCGACGCAGCTTAAAAATCCGCATCGAATGCACTATACTTCATTGAGAAACGCTTAATACAAAAATTAGTTATGATCGTTTGAAAAATGATGCATTAGTGTATGTTGAGTTTCCATGTACACTCAACATTGCTTTCAAAAACATTTTGACAAACATTTTTTCAAAAAATTTCAAAATAATTTAGCAAAAAGTAGATGTTTTTAGATTCCTTTTTTCAAGGCAAAGACGATGGGCAATGTTATTCAACGAAAAAATTAATTCTTCAGGGTGAAAATCGAGGATATAAGTGTGAACTTATATCAGTTGATATCTCGGTGCATTTTCAAGCTAGCGCAAATCTGATAACACAGATCGACGCAGCTTAAAAATCCGCATCGAATGCACTATACTTCATTGAGAAACGCTTAATACAAAACTTAGTTATGATCGTTTGAAAAATGATGCATTAGTGTATGTTGAGTTTCCATGTACACTCAACATTGCTTCCAAAAACATTTTGACAAAAATTTTTTTCGAAAAATTTCAAAATAATTTAGCAAAAAGTAGATGTTTTTAGATTCATTTTTTTAAGGCAAAGACGATGGACAATGTTATTCAACGAAAAAATTAATTCTTCAGGGTGAAAATCGAGGATATAAGTGTGAACTTATATCAGTTGATATCTCGGTGCATTTTCAAGCTAGCGCAAATCTGATAACACAGATCGACGCAGCTTAAAAATCCGCATCGAATGCACTATACTTCATTGAGAAACGCTTAATACAAAAATTAGTTATGATCGTTTGAAAAATGATGCATTAGTGTATGTTGAGTTTCCATGTACACTCAACATTGCTTCCAAAAACATTTTGACAAACATTTTTTCAAAAAATTTCAAAATAATTTAGCAAAAAGTAGATGTTTTTAGATTCCTTTTTTCAAGGCAAAGACGATGGGCAATGTTATTCAACGAAAAAATTAATTCTTCAGGGTGAAAATCGAGGATATAAGTGTGAACTTATATCAGTTGATATCTCGGTGCATTTTCAAGCTAGCGCAAATCTGATAACACAGATCGACGCAGCTTAAAAATCCGCATCGAATGCACTATACTTCATTGAGAAACGCTTAATACAAAAATTAGTTATGATCGTTTGAAAAATGATGCATTAGTGTATGTTGAGTTTCCATGTACACTCAACATTGCTTCCAAAAACATTTTGACAAAAATTTTTTCGAAAAATTTCAAAATAATTTAGCAAAAAGTAGATGTTTTTAGATTCATTTTTTTAAGGCAAAGACGATGGACAATGTTATTCAACGAAAAAATTAATTCTTCAGGGTGAAAATCGAAGATATAAGTGTGAACTTATATCAGTTGATATCTCGGTGCATTTTTAAGCTAGCGCAAATCTGATAACACAGATCGACGCAGCTTAAAAATCCGCATCGAATGCACTATACTTCATTGAGAAACGCTTAATACCAAAATTAGTTATGATCGTTTGAAAAATGATGCATTAGTGTATGTTGAGTTTCCATGTACACTCAACATTGCTTTCAAAAACATTTTGACAAACATTTTTTCAAAAAATTTCAAAATAATTTAGCAAAAAGTAGATGTTTTTAGATTCCTTTTTTCAAAGCAAAGACGATGGGCAATGTTATTCAACGAAAAAATTAATTCTTCAGGGTGAAAATCGAGGATATAAGTGTGAACTTATATCAGTTGATATCTCGGTGCATTTTCAAGCTAGCGCAAATCTGATAACACAGATCGACGCAGCTTAAAAATCCGCATCGAATGCACTATACTTCATTGAGAAACGCTTAATACAAAACTTAGTTATGATCGTTTGAAAAATGATGCATTAGTGTATGTTGAGTTTCCATGTACACTCAACATTGCTTCCAAAAACATTTTGACAAAAATTTTTTTCGAAAAATTTCAAAATAATTTAGCAAAAAGTAGATGTTTTTAGATTCATTTTTTTAAGGCAAAGACGATGGACAATGTTATTCAACGAAAAAATTAATTCTTCAGGGTGAAAATCGAAGATATAAGTGTGAACTTATATCAGTTGATATCTCGGTGCATTTTCAAGCTAGCGCAAATCTGATAACACAGATCGACGCAGCTTAAAAATCCGCATCGAATGCACTATACTTCATTGAGAAACGCTTAATACAAAAATTAGTTATGATCGTTTGAAAAATGATGCATTAGTGTATGTTGAGTTTCCATGTACACTCAACATTGCTTCCAAAAACATTTTGACAAACATTTTTTCAAAAAATTTCAAAATAATTTAGCAAAAAGTAGATGTTTTTAGATTCCTTTTTTCAAGGCAAAGACGATGGGCAATGTTATTCAACGAAAAAATTAATTCTTCAGGGTGAAAATCGAAGATATAAGTGTGAACTTATATCAGTTGATATCTCGGTGCATTTTTAAGATAGCGCAAATCTGATAACACAGATCGACGCAGCTTAAAAATCCGCATCGAATGCACTATACTTCATTGAGAAACGCTTAATACAAAAATTAGTTATGATCGTTTGAAAAATGATGCATTAGTGTATGTTGAGTTTCCATGTACACTCAACATTGCTTTCAAAAACATTTTGACAAACATTTTTTCAAAAAATTTCAAAATAATTTAGCAAAAAGTAGATGTTTTTAGATTCCTTTTTTCAAGGCAAAGACGATGGGCAATGTTATTCAACGAAAAAATTAATTCTTCAGGGTGAAAATCGAGGATATAAGTGTGAACTTATATCAGTTGATATCTCGGTGCATTTTCAAGCTAGCGCAAATCTGATAACACAGATCGACGCAGCTTAAAAATCCGCATCGAATGCACTATACTTCATTGAGAAACGCTTAATACAAAAATTAGTTATGATCGTTTGAAAAATGATGCATTAGTGTATGTTGAGTTTCCATGTACACTCAACATTGCTTCCAAAAACATTTTGACAAAAATTTTTTCGAAAAATTTCAAAATAATTTAGCAAAAAGTAGATGTTTTTAGATTCATTTTTTTAAGGCAAAGACGATGGACAATGTTATTCAACGAAAAAATTAATTCTTCAGGGTGAAAATCGAAGATATAAGTGTGAACTTATATCAGTTGATATCTCGGTGCATTTTTAAGCTAGCGCAAATCTGATAACACAGATCGACGCAGCTTAAAAATCCGCATCGAATGCACTATACTTCATTGAGAAACGCTTAATACAAAAATTAGTTATGATCGTTTGAAAAATGATGCATTAGTGTATGTTGAGTTTCCATGTACACTCAACATTGCTTTCAAAAACATTTTGACAAACATTTTTTCAAAAAATTTCAAAATAATTTAGCAAAAAGTAGATGTTTTTAGATTCCTTTTTTCAAGGCAAAGACGATGGGCAATGTTATTCAACGAAAAAATTAATTCTTCAGGGTGAAAATCGAGGATATAAGTGTGAACTTATATCAGTTGATATCTCGGTGCATTTTCAAGCTAGCGCAAATCTGATAACACAGATCGACGCAGCTTAAAAATCCGCATCGAATGCACTATACTTCATTGAGAAACGCTTAATACAAAAATTAGTTATGATCGTTTGAAAAATGATGCATTAGTGTATGTTGAGTTTCCATGTACACTCAACATTGCTTCCAAAAACATTTTGACAAACATTTTTTCAAAAAATTTCAAAATAATTTAGCAAAAAGTAGATGTTTTTAGATTCCTTTTTTCAAGGCAAAGACGATGGGCAATGTTATTCAACGAAAAAATTAATTCTTCAGGGTGAAAATCGAGGATATAAGTGTGAACTTATATCAGTTGATATCTCGGTGCATTTTTAAGCTAGCGCAAATCTGATAACACAGATCGACGCAGCTTAAAAATCCGCATCGAATGCACTATACTTCATTGAGAAACGCTTAATACAAAAATTAGTTATGATCGTTTGAAAAATGATGCATTAGTGTATGTTGAGTTTCCATGTACACTCAACATTGCTTCCAAAAACATTTTGACAAACATTTTTTCAAAAAATTTCAAAATAATTTAGCAAAAAGTAGATGTTTTTAGATTCCTTTTTTCAAGGCAAAGACGATGGGCAATGTTATTCAACGAAAAAATTAATTCTTCAGGGTGAAAATCGAGGATATAAGTGTGAACTTATATCAGTTGATATCTCGGTGCATTTTCAAGCTAGCGCAAATCTGATAACACAGATCGACGCAGCTTAAAAATCCGCATCGATTGCACTATACTTCATTGAGAAACGCTTAATACAAAAATTAGTTATGATCGTTTGAAAAATGATGCATTAGTGTATGTTGAGTTTCCATGTACACTCAACATTGCTTCCAAAAACATTTTGACAAAAATTTTTTCAAAAAATTTCAAAATAATTTAGCAAAAAGTAGATGTTTTTAAATTCCTTTTTTCAAGGCAAAGACGATGGGCAATGTTATTCAACGAAAAAATTAATTCTTCAGGGTGAAAATCGAGGATATAAGTGTGAACTTATATCAGTTGATATCTCGGTGCATTTTCAAGCTAGCGCAAATCTGATAACACAGATCGACGCAGCTTAAAAATCCGCATCGAATGCACTATACTTCATTGAGAAACGCTTAATACAAAAATTAGTTATGATCGTTTGAAAAATGATGCATTAGTGTATGTTGAGTTTCCATGTACACTCAACATTGCTTCCAAAAACATTTTGACAAAAATTTTTTCGAAAAATTTCAAAATAATTTAGCAAAAAGTAGATGTTTTTAGATTCATTTTTTTAAGGCAAAGACGATGGACAATGTTATTCAACGAAAAAATTAATTCTTCAGGGTGAAAATCGAAGATATAAGTGTGAACTTATATCAGTTGATATCTCGGTGCATTTTTAAGATAGCGCAAATCTGATAACACAGATCGACGCAGCTTAAAAATCCGCATCGAATGCACTATACTTCATTGAGAAACGCTTAATACAAAAATTAGTTATGATCGTTTGAAAAATGATGCATTAGTGTATGTTGAGTTTCCATGTACACTCAACATTGCTTTCAAAAACATTTTGACAAACATTTTTTCAAAAAATTTCAAAATAATTTAGCAAAAAGTAGATGTTTTTAGATTCCTTTTTTCAAGGCAAAGACGATGGGCAATGTTATTCAACGAAAAAATTAATTCTTCAGGGTGAAAATCGAGGATATAAGTGTGAACTTATATCAGTTGATATCTCGGTGCATTTTCAAGCTAGCGCAAATCTGATAACACAGATCGACGCAGCTTAAAAATCCGCATCGAATGCACTATACTTCATTGAGAAACGCTTAATACAAAAATTAGTTATGATCGTTTGAAAAATGATGCATTAGTGTATGTTGAGTTTCCATGTACACTCAACATTGCTTTCAAAAACATTTTGACAAAAATTTTTTCGAAAAATTTCAAAATAATTTAGCAAAAAGTAGATGTTTTTAGATTCCTTTTTTCAAGGCAAAGACGATGGGCAATGTTATTCAACGAAAAAATTAATTCTTCAGGGTGAAAATCGAGGATATAAGTGTGAACTTATATCAGTTGATATCTCGGTGCATTTTCAAGCTAGCGCAAATCTGATAACACAGATCGACGCAGCTTAAAAATCCGCATCGAATGCACTATACTTCATTGAGAAACGCTTAATACAAAAATTAGTTATGATCGTTTGAAAAATGATGCATTAGTGTATGTTGAGTTTCCATGTACACTCAACATTGCTTCCAAAAACATTTTGACAAACATTTTTTCAAAAAATTTCAAAATAATTTAGCAAAAAGTAGATGTTTTTAGATTCCTTTTTTCAAGGCAAAGACGATGGGCAATGTTATTCAACGAAAAAATTAATTCTTCAGGGTGAAAATCGAGGATATAAGTGTGAACTTATATCAGTTGATATCTCGGTGCATTTTTAAGCTAGCGCAAATCTGATAACACAGATCGACGCAGCTTAAAAATCCGCATCGAATGCACTATACTTCATTGAGAAACGCTTAATACAAAAATTAGTTATGATCGTTTGAAAAATGATGCATTAGTGTATGTTGAGTTTCCATGTACACTCAACATTGCTTCCAAAAACATTTTGACAAAAATTTTTTCAAAAAATTTCAAAATAATTTAGCAAAAAGTAGATGTTTTTAGATTCCTTTTCTCAAGGCAAAGACGATGGGCAATGTTATTCAACGAAAAAATTAATTCTTCAGGGTGAAAATCGAAGATATAAGTGTGAACTTATATCAGTTGATATCTCGGTGCATTTTCAAGCTAGCGCAAATCTGATAACACAGATCGACGCAGCTTAAAAATCCGCATCGAATGCACTATACTTCATTGAGAAACGCTTAATACAAAAATTAGTTATGATCGTTTGAAAAATGATGCATTAGTGTATGTTGAGTTTCCATGTACACTCAACATTGCTTCCAAAAACATTTTGACAAAAATTTTTTCGAAAAATTTCAAAATAATTTAGCAAAAAGTAGATGTTTTTAGATTCATTTTTTTAAGGCAAAGACGATGGACAATGTTATTCAACGAAAAAATTAATTCTTCAGGGTGAAAATCGAGGATATAAGTTTGAACTTATATCAGTTGATATCTCGGTGCATTTTTAAGCTAGCGCAAATCTGATAACACAGATCGACGCAGCTTAAAAATCCGCATCGAATGCACTATACTTCATTGAGAAACGCTTAATACAAAAATTAGTTATGATCGTTTGAAAAATGATGCATTAGTGTATGTTGAGTTTCCATGTACACTCAACATTGCTTCCAAAAACATTTTGACAAACATTTTTTCAAAAAATTTCAAAATAATTTAGCAAAAAGTAGATGTTTTTAGATTCCTTTTTTCAAGGCAAAGACGATGGGCAATGTTATTCAACGAAAAAATTAATTCTTCAGGGTGAAAATCGAGGATATAAGTGTGAACATATATCAGTTGATATCTCGGTGCATTTTCAAGCTAGCGCAAATCTGATAACACAGATCGACGCAGCTTAAAAATCCGCATCGAATGCACTATACTTCATTGAGAAACGCTTAATACAAAAATTAGTTATGATCGTTTGAAAAATGATGCATTAGTGTATGTTGAGTTTCCATGTACACTCAACATTGCTTCCAAAAACATTTTGACAAAAATTTTTTCGAAAAATTTCAAAATAATTTAGCAAAAAGTAGATGTTTTTAGATTCCTTTTTTCAAGGCAAAGACGATGGGCAATGTTATTCAACGAAAAAATTAATTCTTCAGGGTGAAAATCGAGGATATAAGTGTGAACTTATATCAGTTGATATCTCGGTGCATTTTCAAGCTAGCGCAAATCTGATAACACAGATCGACGCAGCTTAAAAATCCGCATCGATTGCACTATACTTCATTGAGAAACGCTTAATACAAAAATTAGTTATGATCGTTTGAAAAATGATGCATTAGTGTATGTTGAGTTTCCATGTACACTCAACATTGCTTCCAAAAACATTTTGACAAAAATTTTTTCAAAAAATTTCAAAATAATTTAGCAAAAAGTAGATGTTTTTAGATTCCTTTTTTCAAGGCAAAGACGATGGGCAATGTTATTCAACGAAAAAATTAATTCTTCAGGGTGAAAATCGAGGATATAAGTGTGAACTTATATCAGTTGATATCTCGGTGCATTTTCAAGCTAGCGCAAATCTGATAACACAGATCGACGCAGCTTAAAAATCCGCATCGAATGCACTATACTTCATTGAGAAACGCTTAATACAAAAATTAGTTATGATCGTTTGAAAAATGATGCATTAGTGTATGTTGAGTTTCCATGTACACTCAACATTGCTTCCAAAAACATTTTGACAAAAATGTTTTCAAAAAATTTCAAAATAATTTAGCAAAAAGTAGATGTTTTTAGATTCCTTTTTTCAAGGCAAAGACGATGGGCAATGTTATTCAACGAAAAAATTAATTCTTCAGGGTGAAAATCGAGGATATAAGTGTGAACTTATATCAGTTGATATCTCGGTGCATTTTCAAGCTAGCGCAAATCTGATAACACAGATCGACGCAGCTTAAAAATCCGCATCGATTGCACTATACTTCATTGAGAAACGCTTAATACAAAAATTAGTTATGATCGTTTGAAAAATGATGCATTAGTGTATGTTGAGTTTCCATGTACACTCAACATTGCTTCCAAAAACATTTTGACAAAAATTGTTTCGAAAAATTTCAAAATAATTTAGCAAAAAGTAGATGTTTTTAGATTCATTTTTTTAAGGCAAAGAGGATGGACAATGTTATTCAACGAAAAAATTAATTCTTCAGGGTGAAAATCGAGGATATAAGTTTGAACTTATATCAGTTGATATCTCGGTGCATTTTTAAGCTAGCGCAAATCTGATAACACAGATCGACGCAGCTTAAAAATCCGCATCGAATGCACTATACTTCATTGAGAAACGCTTAATACAAAAATTAGTTATGATCGTTTGAAAAATGATGCATTAGTGTATGTTGAGTTTCCATGTACACTCAACATTGCTTCCAAAAACATTTTGACAAACATTTTTTCAAAAAATTTCAAAATAATTTAGCAAAAAGTAGATGTTTTTAGATTCCTTTTTTCAAGGCAAAGACGATGGGCAATGTTATTCAACGAAAAAATTAATTCTTCAGGGTGAAAATCGAGGATATAAGTGTGAACTTATATCAGTTGATATCTCGGTGCATTTTCAAGCTAGCGCAAATCTGATAACACAGATCGACGCAGCTTAAAAATCCGCATCGAATGCACTATACTTCATTGAGAAACGCTTAATACAAAAATTAGTTATGATCGTTTGAAAAATGATGCATTAGTGTATGTTGAGTTTCCATGTACACTCAACATTGCTTCCAAAAACATTTTGACAAAAATTTTTTCAAAAAATTTCAAAATAATTTAGCAAAAAGTAGATGTTTTTAGATTCCTTTTTTCAAGGCAAAGACGATGGGCAATGTTATTCAACGAAAAAATTAATTCTTCAGGGTGAAAATCGAGGATATAAGTGTGAACTTATATCAGCTGATATCTCGGTGCATTTTCAAGCTAGCGCAAATCTGATAACACAGATCGACGCAGCTTAAAAATCCGCATCGAATGCACTATACTTCATTGAGAAACGCTTAATACAAAACTTAGTTATGATCGTTTGAAAAATGATGCATTAGTGTATGTTGAGTTTCCATGTACACTCAACATTGCTTCCAAAAACATTTTGACAAACATTTTTTCAAAAAATTTCAAAATAATTTAGCAAAAAGTAGATGTTTTTAGATTCCTTTTTTCAAGGCAAAGACAATGGGCAATGTTATTCAACGAAAAAATTAATTCTTCAGGGTGAAAATCGAGGATATAAGTGTGAACTTATATCAGTTGATATCTCGGTGCATTTTCAAGCTAGCGCAAATCTGATAACACAGATCGACGCAGCTTAAAAATCCGCATCGAATGCACTATACTTCATTGAGAAACGCTTAATACAAAAATTAGTTATGATCGTTTGAAAAATGATGCATTAGTGTATGTTGAGTTTCCATGTACACTCAACATTGCTTCCAAAAACATTTTGACAAACATTTTTTCAAAAAATTTCAAAATAATTTAGCAAAAAGTAGATGTTTTTAGATTCCTTTTTTCAAGGCAAAGACGATGGGCAATGTTATTCAACGAAAAAATTAATTCTTCAGGGTGAAAATCGAGGATATAAGTGTGAACTTATATCAGTTGATATCTCGGTGCATTTTCAAGCTAGCGCAAATCTGATAACACAGATCGACGCAGCTTAAAAATCCGCATCGAATGCACTATACTTCATTGAGAAACGCTTAATACAAAAATTAGTTATGATCGTTTGAAAAATGATGCATTAGTGTATGTTGAGTTTCCATGTACACTCAACATTGCTTCCAAAAACATTTTGACAAAAATTTTTTCAAAAAATTTCAAAATAATTTAGCAAAAAGTAGATGTTTTTAGATTCCTTTTTTCAAGGCAAAGACGATGGGCAATGTTATTCAACGAAAAAATTAATTCTTCAGGGTGAAAATCGAGGATATAAGTGTGAACTTATATCAGTTGATATCTCGGTGCATTTTCAAGCTAGCGCAAATCTGATAACACAGATCGACGCAGCTTAAAAATCCGCATCGATTGCACTATACTTCATTGAGAAACGCTTAATACAAAAATTAGTTATGATCGTTTGAAAAATGATGCATTAGTGTATGTTGAGTTTCCATGTACACTCAACATTGCTTCCAAAAACATTTTGACAAAAATTTTTTCAAAAAATTTCAAAATAATTTAGCAAAAAGTAGATGTTTTTAGATTCCTTTTCTCAAGGCAAAGACGATGGGCAATGTTATTCAACGAAAAAATTAATTCTTCAGGGTGAAAATCGAGGATATAAGTTTGAACTTATATCAGTTGATATCTCGGTGCATTTTCAAGCTAGCGCAAATCTGATAACACAGATCGACGCAGCTTAAAAATCCGCATCGAATGCACTATACTTCATTGAGAAACGCTTAATACAAAAATTAGTTATGATCGTTTGAAAAATGATGCATTAGTGTATGTTGAGTTTCCATGTACACTCAACATTGCTTCCAAAAACATTTTGACAAAAATTTTTTCAAAAAATTTCAAAATAATTTAGCAAAAAGTAGATGTTTTTAGATTCCTTTTTTCAAGGCAAAGACGATGGGCAATGTTATTCAACGAAAAAATTAATTCTTCAGGGTGAAAATCGAGGATATAAGTGTGAACTTATATCAGTTGATATCTCGGTGCATTTTCAAGCTAGCGCAAATCTGATAACACAGATCGACGCAGCTTAAAAATCCGCATCGATTGCACTATACTTCATTGAGAAACGCTTAATACAAAAATTAGTTATGATCGTTTGAAAAATGATGCATTAGTGTATGTTGAGTTTCCATGTACACTCAACATTGCTTCCAAAAACATTTTGACAAAAATTTTTTCAAAAAATTTCAAAATAATTTAGCAAAAAGTAGATGTTTTTAGATTCCTTTTCTCAAGGCAAAGACGATGGGCAATGTTATTCAACGAAAAAATTAATTCTTCAGGGTGAAAATCGAGGATATAAGTGTGAACTTATATCAGTTGATATCTCGGTGCATTTTCAAGCTAGCGCAAATCTGATAACACAGATCGACGCAGCTTAAAAATCCGCATCGAATGCACTATACTTCATTGAGAAACGCTTAATACAAAAATTAGTTATGATCGTTTGAAAAATGATGCATTAGTGTATGTTGAGTTTCCATGTACACTCAACATTGCTTCCAAAAACATTTTGACAAAAATTTTTTCGAAAAATTTCAAAATAATTTAGCAAAAAGTAGATGTTTTTAGATTCATTTTTTTAAGGCAAAGACGATGGACAATGTTATTCAACGAAAAAATTAATTCTTCAGGGTGAAAATCGAGGATATAAGTTTGAACTTATATCAGTTGATATCTCGGTGCATTTTTAAGCTAGCGCAAATCTGATAACACAGATCGACGCAGCTTAAAAATCCGCATCGAATGCACTATACTTCATTGAGAAACGCTTAATACAAAAATTAGTTATGATCGTTTGAAAAATGATGCATTAGTGTATGTTGAGTTTCCATGTACACTCAACATTGCTTCCAAAAACATTTTGACAAACATTTTTTCAAAAAATTTCAAAATAATTTAGCAAAAAGTAGATGTTTTTAGATTCCTTTTTTCAAGGCAAAGACGATGGGCAATGTTATTCAACGAAAAAATTAATTCTTCAGGGTGAAAATCGAGGATATAAGTGTGAACATATATCAGTTGATATCTCGGTGCATTTTCAAGCTAGCGCAAATCTGATAACACAGATCGACGCAGCTTAAAAATCCGCATCGAATGCACTATACTTCATTGAGAAACGCTTAATACAAAAATTAG
The DNA here is from genome assembly GCA_964057225.1 of Auanema rhodensis. Taxonomy (NCBI): domain Eukaryota; kingdom Metazoa; phylum Nematoda; class Chromadorea; order Rhabditida; family Rhabditidae; genus Auanema; species Auanema rhodense. Next base: position 4,052,957 of record OZ059895.1, read on the forward strand.
TTATGATCGTTTGAAAAATGATGCATTAGTGTATGTTGAGTTTCCATGTACACTCAACATTGCTTCCAAAAACATTTTGACAAAAATTTTTTCGAAAAATTTCAAAATAATTTAGCAAAAAGTAGATGTTTTTAGATTCCTTTTTTCAAGGCAAAGACGATGGGCAATGTTATTCAACGAAAAAATTAATTCTTCAGGGTGAAAATCGAGGATATAAGTGTGAACTTATATCAGTTGATATCTCGGTGCATTTTCAAGCTAGCGCAAATCTGATAACACAGATCGACGCAGCTTAAAAATCCGCATCGATTGCACTATACTTCATTGAGAAACGCTTAATACAAAAATTAGTTATGATCGTTTGAAAAATGATGCATTAGTGTATGTTGAGTTTCCATGTACACTCAACATTGCTTCCAAAAACATTTTGACAAAAATTTTTTCGAAAAATTTCAAAATAATTTAGCAAAAAGTAGATGTTTTTAGATTCATTTTTTTAAGGCAAAGACGATGGACAATGTTATTCAACGAAAAAATTAATTCTTCAGGGTGAAAATCGAGGATATAAGTTTGAACTTATATCAGTTGATATCTCGGTGCATTTTTAAGCTAGCGCAAATCTGATAACACAGATCGACGCAGCTTAAAAATCCGCATCGAATGCACTATACTTCATTGAGAAACGCTTAATACAAAAATTAGTTATGATCGTTTGAAAAATGATGCATTAGTGTATGTTGAGTTTCCATGTACACTCAACATTGCTTCCAAAAACATTTTGACAAACATTTTTTCAAAAAATTTCAAAATAATTTAGCAAAAAGTAGATGTTTTTAGATTCCTTTTTTCAAGGCAAAGACGATGGGCAATGTTATTCAACGAAAAAATTAATTCTTCAGGGTGAAAATCGAGGATATAAGTGTGAACATATATCAGTTGATATCTCGGTGCATTTTCAAGCTAGCGCAAATGTGATAACACAGATCGACGCAGCTTAAAAATCCGCATCGAATGCACTATACTTCATTGAGAAACGCTTAATACAAAAATTAGTTATGATCGTTTGAAAAATGATGCATTAGTGTATGTTGAGTTTCCATGTACACTCAACATTGCTTCCAAAAACATTTTGACAAAAATTTTTTCAAAAAATTTCAAAATAATTTAGCAAAAAGTAGATGTTTTTAGATTCCTTTTTTCAAGGCAAAGACGATGGGCAATGTTATTCAACGAAAAAATTAATTCTTCAGGGTGAAAATCGAGGATATAAGTGTGAACATATATCAGTTGATATCTCGGTGCATTTTCAAGCTAGCGCAAATCTGATAACACAGATCGACGCAGCTTAAAAATCCGCATCGAATGCACTATACTTCATTGAGAAACGCTTAATACAAAAATTAGTTATGATCGTTTGAAAAATGATGCATTAGTGTATGTTGAGTTTCCATGTACACTCAACATTGCTTCCAAAAACATTTTGACAAAAATTTTTTCGAAAAATTTCAAAATAATTTAGCAAAAAGTAGATGTTTTTAGATTCATTTTTTTAAGGCAAAGACGATGGACAATGTTATTCAACGAAAAAATTAATTCTTCAGGGTGAAAATCGAGGATATAAGTTTGAACTTATATCAGTTGATATCTCGGTGCATTTTTAAGCTAGCGCAAATCTGATAACACAGATCGACGCAGCTTAAAAATCCGCATCGAATGCACTATACTTCATTGAGAAACGCTTAATACAAAAATTAGTTATGATCGTTTGAAAAATGATGCATTAGTGTATGTTGAGTTTCCATGTACACTCAACATTGCTTCCAAAAACATTTTGACAAACATTTTTTCAAAAAATTTCAAAATAATTTAGCAAAAAGTAGATGTTTTTAGATTCCTTTTTTCAAGGCAAAGACGATGGGCAATGTTATTCAACGAAAAAATTAATTCTTCAGGGTGAAAATCGAGGATATAAGTGTGAACATATATCAGTTGATATCTCGGTGCATTTTCAAGCTAGCGCAAATCTGATAACACAGATCGACGCAGCTTAAAAATCCGCATCGAATGCACTATACTTCATTGAGAAACGCTTAATACAAAAATTAGTTATGATCGTTTGAAAAATGATGCATTAGTGTATGTTGAGTTTCCATGTACACTCAACATTGCTTCCAAAAACATTTTGACAAAAATTTTTTCGAAAAATTTCAAAATAATTTAGCAAAAAGTAGATGTTTTTAGATTCCTTTTTTCAAGGCAAAGACGATGGGCAATGTTATTCAACGAAAAAATTAATTCTTCAGGGTGAAAATCGAGGATATAAGTGTGAACTTATATCAGTTGATATCTCGGTGCATTTTCAAGCTAGCGCAAATCTGATAACACAGATCGACGCAGCTTAAAAATCCGCATCGATTGCACTATACTTCATTGAGAAACGCTTAATACAAAAATTAGTTATGATCGTTTGAAAAATGATGCATTAGTGTATGTTGAGTTTCCATGTACACTCAACATTGCTTCCAAAAACATTTTGACAAAAATTTTTTCGAAAAATTTCAAAATAATTTAGCAAAAAGTAGATGTTTTTAGATTCATTTTTTTAAGGCAAAGACGATGGACAATGTTATTCAACGAAAAAATTAATTCTTCAGGGTGAAAATCGAGGATATAAGTTTGAACTTATATCAGTTGATATCTCGGTGCATTTTTAAGCTAGCGCAAATCTGATAACACAGATCGACGCAGCTTAAAAATCCGCATCGAATGCACTATACTTCATTGAGAAACGCTTAATACAAAAATTAGTTATGATCGTTTGAAAAATGATGCATTAGTGTATGTTGAGTTTCCATGTACACTCAACATTGCTTCCAAAAACATTTTGACAAACATTTTTTCAAAAAATTTCAAAATAATTTAGCAAAAAGTAGATGTTTTTAGATTCCTTTTTTCAAGGCAAAGACGATGGGCAATGTTATTCAACGAAAAAATTAATTCTTCAGGGTGAAAATCGAGGATATAAGTGTGAACATATATCAGTTGATATCTCGGTGCATTTTCAAGCTAGCGCAAATCTGATAACACAGATCGACGCAGCTTAAAAATCCGCATCGAATGCACTATACTTCATTGAGAAACGCTTAATACAAAAATTAGTTATGATCGTTTGAAAAATGATGCATTAGTGTATGTTGAGTTTCCATGTACACTCAACATTGCTTCCAAAAACATTTTGACAAAAATTTTTTCAAAAAATTTCAAAATAATTTAGCAAAAAGTAGATGTTTTTAGATTCCTTTTTTCAAGGCAAAGACGATGGGCAATGTTATTCAACGAAAAAATTAATTCTTCAGGGTGAAAATCGAGGATATAAGTGTGAACTTATATCAGCTGATATCTCGGTGCATTTTCAAGCTAGCGCAAATCTGATAACACAGATCGACGCAGCTTAAAAATCCGCATCGAATGCACTATACTTCATTGAGAAACGCTTAATACAAAACTTAGTTATGATCGTTTGAAAAATGATGCATTAGTGTATGTTGAGTTTCCATGTACACTCAACATTGCTTCCAAAAACATTTTGACAAACATTTTTTCAAAAAATTTCAAAATAATTTAGCAAAAAGTAGATGTTTTTAGATTCCTTTTTTCAAGGCAAAGACAATGGGCAATGTTATTCAACGAAAAAATTAATTCTTCAGGGTGAAAATCGAGGATATAAGTGTGAACTTATATCAGTTGATATCTCGGTGCATTTTCAAGCTAGCGCAAATCTGATAACACAGATCGACGCAGCTTAAAAATCCGCATCGAATGCACTATACTTCATTGAGAAACGCTTAATACAAAAATTAGTTATGATCGTTTGAAAAATGATGCATTAGTGTATGTTGAGTTTCCATGTACACTCAACATTGCTTCCAAAAACATTTTGACAAACATTTTTTCAAAAAATTTCAAAATAATTTAGCAAAAAGTAGATGTTTTTAGATTCCTTTTTTCAAGGCAAAGACGATGGGCAATGTTATTCAACGAAAAAATTAATTCTTCAGGGTGAAAATCGAGGATATAAGTGTGAACTTATATCAGTTGATATCTCGGTGCATTTTCAAGCTAACGCAAATCTGATAACACAGATCGACGCAGCTTAAAAATCCGCATCGAATGCACTATACTTCATTGAGAAACGCTTAATACAAAAATTAGTTATGATCGTTTGAAAAATGATGCATTAGTGTATGTTGAGTTTCCATGTACACTCAACATTGCTTCCAAAAACATTTTGACAAACATTTTTTCAAAAAATTTCAAAATAATTTATCAAAAAGTAGATGTTTTTAGATTCCTTTTTTCAAGGCAAAGACGATGGGCAATGTTATTCAACGAAAAAATTAATTCTTCAGGGTGAAAATCGAGGATATAAGTGTGAACTTATATCAGTTGATATCTCGGTGCATTTTCAAGCTAGCGCAAATCTGATAACACAGATCGACGCAGCTTAAAAATCCGCATCGAATGCACTATACTTCATTGAGAAACGCTCAATACAAAAATTAGTTATGATCGTTTGAAAAATGATGCATTAGTGTATGTTGAGTTTCCATGTACACTCAACATTGCTTCCAAAAACATTTTGACAAACATTTTTTCAAAAAATTTCAAAATAATTTAGCAAAAAGTAGATGTTTTTAGATTCCTTTTTTCAAGGCAAAGACGATGGGCAATGTTATTCAACGAAAAAATTAATTCTTCAGGGTGAAAATCGAGGATATAAGTGTGAACTTATATCAGTTGATATCTCGGTGCATTTTCAAGCTAGCGCAAATCTGATAACACAGATCGACGCAGCTTAAAAATCCGCATCGAATGCACTATACTTCATTGAGAAACGCTTAATACAAAAATTAGTTATGATCGTTTGAAAAATGATGCATTAGTGTATGTTGAGTTTCCATGTACACTCAACATTGCTTCCAAAAACATTTTGACAAACATTTTTTCAAAAAATTTCAAAATAATTTATCAAAAAGTAGATGTTTTTAGATTCCTTTTTTCAAGGCAAAGACGATGGGCAATGTTATTCAACGAAAAAATTAATTCTTCAGGGTGAAAATCGAGGATATAAGTGTGAACTTATATCAGTTGATATCTCGGTGCATTTTCAAGCTAGCGCAAATCTGATAACACAGATCGACGCAGCTTAAAAATCCGCATCGAATGCACTATACTTCATTGAGAAACGCTTAATACAAAAATTAGTTATGATCGTTTGAAAAATGATGCATTAGTGTATGTTGAGTTTCCATGTACACTCAACATTGCTTCCAAAAACATTTTGACAAAAATTTTTTCGAAAAATTTCAAAATAATTTAGCAAAAAGTAGATGTTTTTAGATTCATTTTTTTGAGGCAAAGACGATGGACAATGTTATTCAACGAAAAAATTAATTCTTCAGGGTGAAAATCGAAGATATAAGTGTGAACTTATATCAGTTGATATCTCGGTGCATTTTTAAGCTAGCGCAAATCTGATAACACAGATCGACGCAGCTTAAAAATCCGCATCGAATGCACTATACTTCATTGAGAAACGCTTAATACAAAAATTAGTTATGATCGTTTGAAAAATGATGCATTAGTGTATGTTGAGTTTCCATGTACACTCAACATTGCTTCCAAAAACATTTTGACAAACATTTTTTCAAAAAATTTCAAAATAATTTAGCAAAAAGTAGATGTTTTTAGATTCCTTTTTTCAAGGCAAAGACGATGGGCAATGTTATTCAACGAAAAAATTAATTCTTCAGGGTGAAAATCGAGGATATAAGTGTGAACTTATATCAGTTGATATCTCGGTGCATTTTCAAGCTAGCGCAAATCTGATAACACAGATCGACGCAGCTTAAAAATCCGCATCGAATGCACTATACTTCATTGAGAAACGCTTAATACAAAAATTAGTTATGATCGTTTGAAAAATGATGCATTAGTGTATGTTGAGTTTCCATGTACACTCAACATTGCTTCCAAAAACATTTTGACAAAAATTTTTTCGAAAAATTTCAAAATAATTTAGCAAAAAGTAGATGTTTTTAGATTCATTTTTTTGAGGCAAAGACGATGGACAATGTTATTCAACGAAAAAATTAATTCTTCAGGGTGAAAATCGAGGATATAAGTGTGAACTTATATCAGTTGATATATCGGTGCATTTTCAAGCTAGCGCAAATCTGATAACACAGATCGACGCAGCTTAAAAATCCGCATCGATTGCACTATACTTCATTGAGAAACGCTTAATACAAAAATTAGTTATGATCGTTTGAAAAATGATGCATTAGTGTATGTTGAGTTTCCATGTACACTCAACATTGCTTCCAAAAACATTTTGACAAAAATTTTTTCGAAAAATTTCAAAATAATTTAGCAAAAAGTAGATGTTTTTAGATTCATTTTTTTGAGGCAAAGACGATGGACAATGTTATTCAACGAAAAAATTAATTCTTCAGGGTGAAAATCGAGGATATAAGTGTGAACTTATATCAGTTGATATATCGGTGCATTTTCAAGCTAGCGCAAATCTGATAACACAGATCGACGCAGCTTAAAAATCCGCATCGATTGCACTATACTTCATTGAGAAACGCTTAATACAAAAATTAGTTATGATCGTTTGAAAAATGATGCATTAGTGTATGTTGAGTTTCCATGTACACTCAACATTGCTTCCAAAAACATTTTGACAAAAATTTTTTCAAAAAATTTCAAAATAATTTAGCAAAAAGTAGATGTTTTTAGATTCCTTTTTTCAAGGCAAAGACGATGGGCAATGTTATTCAACGAAAAAATTAATTCTTCAGGGTGAAAATCGAGGATATAAGTGTGAACTTATATCAGTTGATATCTCGGTGCATTTTCAAGCTAGCGCAAATCTGATAACACAGATCGACGCAGCTTAAAAATCCGCATCGAATGCACTATACTTCATTGAAAAACGCTTAATACAAAACTTAGTTATGATCGTTTGAAAAATGATGCATTAGTGTATGTTGAGTTTCCATGTACACTCAACATTGCTTCCAAAAACATTTTGACAAAAATTTTTTCAAAAAATTTCAAAATAATTTAGCAAAAAGTAGATGTTTTTAGATTCATTTTTTTGAGGCAAAGACGATGGACAATGTTATTCAACGAAAAAATTAATTCTTCAGGGTGAAAATCGAAGATATAAGTGTGAACTTATATCAGTTGATATCTCGGTGCATTTTTAAGCTAGCGCAAATCTGATAACACAGATCGACGCAGCTTAAAAATCCGCATCGAATGCACTATACTTCATTGAGAAACGCTTAATACAAAAATTAGTTATGATCGTTTGAAAAATGATGCATTAGTGTATGTTGAGTTTCCATGTACACTCAACATTGCTTCCAAAAACATTTTGACAAACATTTTTTCAAAAAATTTCAAAATAATTTAGCAAAAAGTAGATGTTTTTAGATTCCTTTTTTCAAGGCAAAGACGATGGGCAATGTTATTCAACGAAAAAATTAATTCTTCAGGGTGAAAATCGAGGATATAAGTGTGAACTTATATCAGTTGATATCTCGGTGCATTTTTAAGCTAGCGCAAATCTGATAACACAGATCGACGCAGCTTAAAAATCCGCATCGAATGCACTATACTTCATTGAGAAACGCTTAATACAAAAATTAGTTATGATCGTTTGAAAAATGATGCATTAGTGTATGTTGAGTTTCCATGTACACTCAACATTGCTTCCAAAAATATTTTGACAAACATTTTTTCAAAAAATTTCAAAATAATTTAGCAAAAAGTAGATGTTTTTAGATTCATTTTTTTAAGGCAAAGACGATGGACAATGTTATTCAACGAAAAAATTAATTCTTCAGGGTGAAAATCGAGGATATAAGTGTGAACTTATATCAGTTGATATCTCGGTGCATTTTCAAGCTAGCGCAAATCTGATAACACAGATCGACGCAGCTTAAAAATCCGCATCGAATGCACTATACTTCATTGAGAAACGCTTAATACAAAAATTAGTTATGATCGTTTGAAAAATGATGCATTAGTGTATGTTGAGTTTCCATGTACACTCAACATTGCTTCCAAAAACATTTTGACAAAAATTTTTTCGAAAAATTTCAAAATAATTTAGCAAAAAGTAGATGTTTTTAGATTCATTTTTTTGAGGCAAAGACGATGGACAATGTTATTCAACGAAAAAATTAATTCTTCAGGGTGAAAATCGAGGATATAAGTGTGAACTTATATCAGTTGATATCTCGGTGCATTTTTAAGCTAGCGCAAATCTGATAACACAGATCGACGCAGCTTAAAAATCCGCATCGAATGCACTATACTTCATTGAGAAACGCTTAATACAAAAATTAGTTATGATCGTTTGAAAAATGATGCATTAGTGTATGTTGAGTTTCCATGTACACTCAACATTGCTTCCAAAAACATTTTGACAAACATTTTTTCAAAAAATTTCAAAATAATTTAGCAAAAAGTAGATGTTTTTAGATTCCTTTTTTCAAGGCAAAGACGATGGGCAATGTTATTCAACGAAAAAATTAATTCTTCAGGGTGAAAATCGAGAATATAAGTGTGAACTTATATCAGTTGATATCTCGGTGCATTTTCAAGCTAGCGCAAATATGATAACACAGATCGACGCAGCTTAAAAATCCGCATCGAATGCACTATACTTCATTGAGAAACGCTTAATACAAAAATTAGTTATGATCGTTTGAAAAATGATGCATTAGTGTATGTTGAGTTTCCATGTACACTCAACATTGCTTCCAAAAACATTTTGACAAACATTTTTTCAAAAAATTTCAAAATAATTTAGCAAAAAGTAGATGTTTTTAGATTCATTTTTTTAAGGCAAAGACGATGGACAATGTTATTCAACGAAAAAATTAATTCTTCAGGGTGAAAATCGAGGATATAAGTGTGAACTTATATCAGTTGATATCTCGGTGCATTTTCAAGCTAGCGCAAATCTGATAACACAGATCGACGCAGCTTAAAAATCCGCATCGAATGCACTATACTTCATTGAGAAACGCTTAATACAAAAATTAGTTATGATCGTTTGAAAAATGATGCATTAGTGTATGTTGAGTTTCCATGTACACTCAACATTGCTTCCAAAAACATTTTGACAAAAATTTTTTCGAAAAATTTCAAAATAATTTAGCAAAAAGTAGATGTTTTTAGATTCATTTTTTTGAGGCAAAGACGATGGACAATGTTATTCAACGAAAAAATTAATTCTTCAGGGTGAAAATCGAGGATATAAGTGTGAACTTATATCAGTTGATATCTCGGTGCATTTTTAAGCTAGCGCAAATCTGATAACACAGATCGACGCAGCTTAAAAATCCGCATCGAATGCACTATACTTCATTGAGAAACGCTTAATACAAAAATTAGTTATGATCGTTTGAAAAATGATGCATTAGTGTATGTTGAGTTTCCATGTACACTCAACATTGCTTCCAAAAACATTTTGACAAAAATTTTTTCGAAAAATTTCAAAATAATTTAGCAAAAAGTAGATGTTTTTAGATTCATTTTTTTGAGGCAAAGACGATGGACAATGTTATTCAACGAAAAAATTAATTCTTCAGGGTGAAAATCGAGGATATAAGTGTGAACTTATATCAGTTGATATCTCGGTGCATTTTTAAGCTAGCGCAAATCTGATAACACAGATCGACGCAGCTTAAAAATCCGCATCGAATGCACTATACTTCATTGAGAAACGCTTAATACAAAAATTAGTTATGATCGTTTGAAAAATGATGCATTAGTGTATGTTGAGTTTCCATGTACACTCAACATTGCTTCCAAAAACATTTTGACAAACATTTTTTCAAAAAATTTCAAAATAATTTAGCAAAAAGTAGATGTTTTTAGATTCCTTTTTTCAAGGCAAAGACGATGGGCAATGTTATTCAACGAAAAAATTAATTCTTCAGGGTGAAAATCGAGGATATAAGTGTGAACTTATATCAGTTGATATCTCGGTGCATTTTTAAGCTAGCGCAAATCTGATAACACAGATCGACGCAGCTTAAAAAACTCAAACAATTTCGTTGAATAACATTGTCCATCGTCTTTGCCTTAATAAAATGAATCTAAAAACATCTACTTTTTGCTAAATTATTTTGAAATTTTTCGAAAAAATGTTTGTCAAAATGTTTTTGGAAGCAATGTTAGGTGTACATGGAAACTCAACATACACTAATGCATCATTTTTCAAACGATCATAACTAATTTTTGTATTAAGCGTTTCTTAATGAAGTATAGTGCATTCGATGCGGATTTTTAAGCTGCGTCGATCTGTGTTATCAGATTTGCGCTAGCTTAAAAATGCACCGAGATATCAACTGATATTAGTTCACACTTATATCCTCGATTTTCACCCTGAAGAATTAATTTTTTCGTTGAATAACATTGCCCATCGTCTTTGCCTTGAAAAAAGGAATCTAAAAACATCTACTTTTTGCTAAATTATTTTGAAATTTTTTGAAAAAATGTTTGTCAAAATGTTTTTGGAAGCAATGTTGAGTGTACATGGAAACTCAACATACACTAATGCATCATTTTTCAAACGATCATAACTAATTTTTGTATTGAGCGTTTCTCAATGAAGTATAGTGCATTCGATGCGGATTTTTAAGCTGCGTCGATCTGTGTTATCAGATTTGCGCTAGCTTAAAAATGCACCGAGATATCAACTGATATAAGTTCACACTTATATCCTCGATTTTCACCCTGAAGAATTAATTTTTTCGTTGAATAACATTGCCCATCGTCTTTGCCTTGAAAAAAGGAATCTAAAAACATCTACTTTTTGCTAAATTATTTTGAAATTTTTTGAAAAAATGTTTGTCAAAATGTTTTTGGAAGCAATGTTAGGTGTACATGGAAACTCAACATACACTAATGCATCATTTTTCAAACGATCATAACTAATTTTTGTATTAAGCGTTTCTTAATGAAGTATAGTGCATTCGATGCGGATTTTTAAGCTGCGTCGATCTGTGTTATCAGATTTGCGCTAGCTTAAAAATGCACCGAGATATCAACTGATATTAGTTCACACTTATATCCTCGATTTTCACCCTGAAGAATTAATTTTTTCGTTGAATAACATTGCCCATCGTCTTTGCCTTGAAAAAAGGAATCTAAAAACATCTACTTTTTGCTAAATTATTTTGAAATTTTTTGAAAAAATGTTTGTCAAAATGTTTTTGGAAGCAATGTTGAGTGTACATGGAAACTCAACATACACTAATGCATCATTTTTCAAACGATCATAACTAATTTTTGTATTAAGCGTTTCTCAATGAAGTATAGTGCATTCGATGCGGATTTTTAAGCTGCGTCGATCTGTGTTATCAGATTTGCGCTAGCTTAAAAATGCACCGAGACATCAACTGATATAAGTTCACACTTATATCCTCGATTTTCACCCTGAAGAATTAATTTTTTCGTTGAATAACATTGCCCATCGTCTTTGCCTTGAAAAAAGGAATCTAAAAACATCTACTTTTTGCTAAATTATTTTGAAATTTTTTGAAAAAATGTTTGTCAAAATGTTTTTGGAAGCAATGTTGAGTGTACATGGAAACTCAACATACACTAATGCATCATTTTTCAAACGATCATAACTAAGTTTTGTATTAAGCGTTTCTCAATGAAGTATAGTGCATTCGATGCGGATTTTTAAGCTGCGTCGATCTGTGTTATCAGATTTGCGCTAGCTTAAAAATGCACCGAGACATCAACTGATATAAGTTCACACTTATATCCTCGATTTTCACCCTGAAGAATTAATTTTTTCGTTGAATAACATTGCCCATCGTCTTTGCCTTGAAAAAAGGAATCTAAAAACATCTACTTTTTGCTAAATTATTTTGAAATTTTTTGAAAAAATGTTTGTCAAAATGTTTTTGGAAGCAATGTTGAGTGTACATGGAAACTCAACATACACTAATGCATCATTTTTCAAACGATCATAACTAATTTTTGTATTAAGCGTTTCTCAATGAAGTATAGTGCATTCGATGCGGATTTTTAAGCTGCGTCGATCTGTGTTATCAGATTTGCGCTAGCTTAAAAATGCACCGAGATATCAACTGATATAAGTTCAAACTTATATCCTCGATTTTCACCCTGAAGAATTAATTTTTTCGTTGAATAACATTGTCCATCGTCTTTGCCTTAAAAAAATGAATCTAAAAACATCTACTTTTTGCTAAATTATTTTGAAATTTTTCGAAAAAATTTTTGTCAAAATGTTTTTGGAAGCAATGTTGAGTGTACATGGAAACTCAACATACACTAATGCATCATTTTTCAAACGATCATAACTAATTTTTGTATTAAGCGTTTCTCAATGAAGTATAGTGCATTCGATGCGGATTTTTAAGCTGCGTCGATCTGTGTTATCAGATTTGCGCTAGCTTGAAAATGCACCGAGATATCAACTGATATAAGTTCACACTTATATCCTCGATTTTCACCCTGAAGAATTAATTTTTTCGTTGAATAACATTGCCCATCGTCTTTGCCTTGAAAAAAGGAATCTAAAAACATCTACTTTTTGCTAAATTATTTTGAAATTTTTCGAAAAAATTTTTGTCAAAATGTTTTTGGAAGCAATGTTGAGTGTACATGGAAACTCAACATACACTAATGCATCATTTTTCAAACGATCATAACTAAGTTTTGTTTTAAGCGTTTTTCAATGAAGTATAGTGCATTCGATGCGGATTTTTAAGCTGCGTCGATCTGTGTTATCAGATTTGCGCTAGCTTGAAAATGCACCGAGATATCAACTGATATAAGTTCACACTTATATCCTCGATTTTCACCCTGAAGAATTAATTTTTTCGTTGAATAACATTGCCCATCGTCTTTGCCTTGAAAAAAGGAATCTAAAAACATCTACTTTTTGCTAAATTATTTTGAAATTTTTTGAAAAAATTTTTGTCAAAATGTTTTTGGAAGCAATGTTGAGTGTACATGGAAACTCAACATACACTAATGCATCATTTTTCAAACGATCATAACTAATTTTTGTATTAAGCGTTTCTCAATGAAGTATAGTGCAATCGATGCGGATTTTTAAGCTGCGTCGATCTGTGTTATCAGATTTGCGCTAGCTTGAAAATGCACCGAGATATCAACTGATATAAGTTCACACTTATATCCTCGATTTTCACCCTGAAGAATTAATTTTTTCGTTGAATAACATTGCCCATCGTCTTTGCCTTGAAAAAAGGAATCTAAAAACATCTACTTTTTGCTAAATTATTTTGAAATTTTTTGAAAAAATGTTTGTCAAAATGTTTTTGGAAGCAATGTTGAGTGTACATGGAAACTCAACATACACTAATGCATCATTTTTCAAACGATCATAACTAATTTTTGTATTAAGCGTTTCTCAATGAAGTATAGTGCATTCGATGCGGATTTTTAAGCTGCGTCGATCTGTGTTATCAGATTTGCGCTAGCTTAAAAATGCACCGAGATATCAACTGATATAAGTTCACACTTATATCCTCGATTTTCACCCTGAAGAATTAATTTTTTCGTTGAATAACATTGCCCATCGTCTTTGCCTTGAAAAAAGGAATCTAAAAACATCTACTTTTTGCTAAATTATTTTGAAATTTTTTGAAAAAATGTTTGTCAAAATGTTTTTGGAAGCAATGTTGAGTGTACATGGAAACTCAACATACACTAATGCATCATTTTTCAAACGATCATAACTAATTTTTGTATTAAGCGTTTCTCAATGAAGTATAGTGCATTCGATGCGGATTTTTAAGCTGCGTCGATCTGTGTTATCAGATTTGCGCTAGCTTGAAAATGCACCGAGATATCAACTGATATAAGTTCACACTTATATCCTCAATTTTCACCCTGAAGAATTAATTTTTTCGTTGAATAACATTGCCCATCGTCTTTGCCTTGAAAAAAGGAATCTAAAAACATCTACTTTTTGCTAAATTATTTTGAAATTTTTTGAAAAAATGTTTGTCAAAATGTTTTTGGAAGCAATGTTGAGTGTACATGGAAACTCAACATACACTAATGCATCATTTTTCAAACGATCATAACTAATTTTTGTATTAAGCGTTTCTCAATGAAGTATAGTGCATTCGATGCGGATTTTTAAGCTGCGTCGATCTGTGTTATCAGATTTGCGCTAGCTTAAAAATGCACCGAGATATCAACTGATATAAGTTCAAACTTATATCCTCGATTTTCACCCTGAAGAATTAATTTTTTCGTTGAATAACATTGTCCATCGTCTTTGCCTTAAAAAAATGAATCTAAAAACATCTACTTTTTGCTAAATTATTTTGAAATTTTTCGAAAAAATTTTTGTCAAAATGTTTTTGGAAGCAATGTTGAGTGTACATGGAAACTCAACATACACTAATGCATCATTTTTCAAACGATCATAACTAATTTTTGTATTAAGCGTTTCTCAATGAAGTATAGTGCATTCGATGCGGATTTTTAAGCTGCGTCGATCTGTGTTATCAGATTTGCGCTAGCTTGAAAATGCACCGAGATATCAACTGATATAAGTTCACACTTATATCCTCGATTTTCACCCTGAAGAATTAATTTTTTCGTTGAATAACATTGCCCATCGTCTTTGCCTTGAAAAAAGGAATCTAAAAACATCTACTTTTTGCTAAATTATTTTGAAATTTTTCGAAAAAATTTTTGTCAAAATGTTTTTGGAAGCAATGTTGAGTGTACATGGAAACTCAACATACACTAATGCATCATTTTTCAAACGATCATAACTAAGTTTTGTATTAAGCGTTTCTCAATGAAGTATAGTGCATTCGATGCGGATTTTTAAGCTGCGTCGATCTGTGTTATCAGATTTGCGCTAGCTTGAAAATGCACCGAGATATCAACTGATATAAGTTCACACTTATATCCTCGATTTTCACCCTGAAGAATTAATTTTTTCGTTGAATAACATTGCCCATCGTCTTTGCCTTGAAAAAAGGAATCTAAAAACATCTACTTTTTGCTAAATTATTTTGAAATTTTTTGAAAAAATGTTTGTCAAAATGTTTTTGGAAGCAATGTTGAGTGTACATGGAAACTCAACATACACTAATGCATCATTTTTCAAACGATCATAACTAATTTTTGTATTAAGCGTTTCTCAATGAAGTATAGTGCATTCGATGCGGATTTTTAAGCTGCGTCGATCTGTGTTATCAGATTTGCGCTAGCTTAAAAATGCACCGAGATATCAACTGATATAAGTTCACACTTATATCCTCGATTTTCACCCTGAAGAATTAATTTTTTCGTTGAATAACATTGCCCATCGTCTTTGCCTTGAAAAAAGGAATCTAAAAACATCTACTTTTTGCTAAATTATTTTGAAATTTTTTGAAAAAATGTTTGTCAAAATGTTTTTGGAAGCAATGTTGAGTGTACATGGAAACTCAACATACACTAATGCATCATTTTTCAAACGATCATAACTAATTTTTGTATTAAGCGTTTCTCAATGAAGTATAGTGCATTCGATGCGGATTTTTAAGCTGCGTCGATCTGTGTTATCAGATTTGCGCTAGCTTGAAAATGCACCGAGATATCAACTGATATAAGTTCACACTTATATCCTCAATTTTCACCCTGAAGAATTAATTTTTTCGTTGAATAACATTGCCCATCGTCTTTGCCTTGAAAAAAGGAATCTAAAAACATCTACTTTTTGCTAAATTATTTTGAAATTTTTTGAAAAAATGTTTGTCAAAATGTTTTTGGAAGCAATGTTGAGTGTACATGGAAACTCAACATACACTAATGCATCATTTTTCAAACGATCATAACTAATTTTTGTATTAAGCGTTTCTCAATGAAGTATAGTGCATTCGATGCGGATTTTTAAGCTGCGTCGATCTGTGTTATCAGATTTGCGCTAGCTTAAAAATGCACCGAGATATCAACTGATATAAGTTCAAACTTATATCCTCGATTTTCACCCTGAAGAATTAATTTTTTCGTTGAATAACATAGTCCATCGTCTTTGCCTTAAAAAAATGAATCTAAAAACATCTACTTTTTGCTAAATTATTTTGAAATTTTTCGAAAAAATTTTTGTCAAAATGTTTTTGGAAGCAATGTTGAGTGTACATGGAAACTCAACATACACTAATGCATCATTTTTCAAACGATCATAACTAATTTTTGTATTAAGCGTTTCTCAATGAAGTATAGTGCATTCGATGCGGATTTTTAAGCTGCGTCGATCTGTGTTATCAGATTTGCGCTAGCTTGAAAATGCACCGAGATATCAACTGATATAAGTTCACACTTATATCCTCGATTTTCACCCTGAAGAATTAATTTTTTCGTTGAATAACATTGCCCATCGTCTTTGCCTTGAAAAAAGGAATCTAAAAACATCTACTTTTTGCTAAATTATTTTGAAATTTTTCGAAAAAATTTTTGTCAAAATGTTTTTGGAAGCAATGTTGAGTGTACATGGAAACTCAACATACACTAATGCATCATTTTTCAAACGATCATAACTAAGTTTTGTATTAAGCGTTTCTCAATGAAGTATAGTGCATTCGATGCGGATTTTTAAGCTGCGTCGATCTGTGTTATCAGATTTGCGCTAGCTTGAAAATGCACCGAGATATCAACTGATATAAGTTCACACTTATATCCTCGATTTTCACCCTGAAGAATTAATTTTTTCGTTGAATAACATTGCCCATCGTCTTTGCCTTGAAAAAAGGAATCTAAAAACATCTACTTTTTGCTAAATTATTTTGAAATTTTTTGAAAAAATGTTTGTCAAAATGTTTTTGGAAGCAATGTTGAGTGTACATGGAAACTCAACATACACTAATGCATCATTTTTCAAACGATCATAACTAATTTTTGTATTAAGCGTTTCTCAATGAAGTATAGTGCATTCGATGCGGATTCTTAAGCTGCGTCGATCTGTGTTATCAGATTTGCGCTAGCTTAAAAATGCACCGAGATATCAACTGATATAAGTTCAAACTTATATCCTCGATTTTCACCCTGAAGAATTAATTTTTTCGTTGAATAACATTGTCCATCGTCTTTGCCTTAAAAAAATGAATCTAAAAACATCTACTTTTTGCTAAATTATTTTGAAATTTTTCGAAAAAATTTTTGTCAAAATGTTTTTGGAAGCAATGTTGAGTGTACATGGAAACTCAACATACACTAATGCATCATTTTTCAAACGATCATAACTAATTTTTGTATTAAGCGTTTCTCAATGAAGTATAGTGCATTCGATGCGGATTTTTAAGCTGCGTCGATCTGTGTTATCAGATTTGCGCTAGCTTGAAAATGCACCGAGATATCAACTGATATAAGTTCACACTTATATCCTCGATTTTCACCCTGAAGAATTAATTTTTTCGTTGAATAACATTGCCCATCGTCTTTGCCTTGAAAAAAGGAATCTAAAAACATCTACTTTTTGCTAAATTATTTTGAAATTTTTCGAAAAAATTTTTGTCAAAATGTTTTTGGAAGCAATGTTGAGTGTACATGGAAACTCAACATACACTAATGCATCATTTTTCAAACGATCATAACTAAGTTTTGTATTAAGCGTTTCTCAATGAAGTATAGTGCATTCGATGCGGATTTTTAAGCTGCGTCGATCTGTGTTATCAGATTTGCGCTAGCTTGAAAATGCACCGAGATATCAACTGATATAAGTTCACACTTATATCCTCGATTTTCACCCTGAAGAATTAATTTTTTCGTTGAATAACATTGCCCATCGTCTTTGCCTTAAAAAAAGGAATCTAAAAACATCTACTTTTTGCTAAATTATTTTGAAATTTTTTGAAAAAATTTTTGTCAAAATGTTTTTGGAAGCAATGTTGAGTGTACATGGAAACTCAACATACACTAATGCATCATTTTTCAAACGATCATAACTAATTTTTGTATAAAGCGTTTCTCAATGAAGTATAGTGCAATCGATGCGGATTTTTAAGCTGCGTCGATCTGTGTTATCAGATTTGCGCTAGCTTGAAAATGCACCGAGATATCAACTGATATAAGTTCACACTTATATCCTCGATTTTCACCCTGAAGAATTAATTTTTTCGTTGAATAACATTGTCCATCGTCTTTGCCTTAAAAAAATGAATCTAAAAACATCTACTTTTTGCTAAATTATTTTGAAATTTTTCGAAAAAATTTTTGTCAAAATGTTTTTGGAAGCAATGTTGAGTGTACATGGAAACTCAACATACACTAATGCATCATTTTTCAAACGATCATAACTAATTTTTGTATTAAGCGTTTCTCAATGAAGTATAGTGCATTCGATGCGGATTTTTAAGCTGCGTCGATCTGTGTTATCAGATTTGCGCTAGCTTGAAAATGCACCGAGATATCAACTGATATAAGTTCACACTTATATCCTCGATTTTCACCCTGAAGAATTAATTTTTTCGTTGAATAACATTGCCCATCGTCTTTGCCTTGAAAAAAGGAATCTAAAAACATCTACTTTTTGCTAAATTATTTTGAAATTTTTCGAAAAAATTTTTGTCAAAATGTTTTTGGAAGCAATGTTGAGTGTACATGGAAACTCAACATACACTAATGCATCATTTTTCAAACGATCATAACTAATTTTTGTATTAAGCGTTTCTCAATGAAGTATAGTGCATTCGATGCGGATTTTTAAGCTGCGTCGATCTGTGTTATCAGATTTGCGCTAGCTTGAAAATGCACCGAGATATCAACTGATATAAGTTCACACTTATATCCTCGATTTTCACCCTGAAGAATTAATTTTTTCGTTGAATAACATTGTCCATCGTCTTTGCCTTAAAAAAATGAATCTAAAAACATCTACTTTTTGCTAAATTATTTTGAAATTTTTCGAAAAAATTTTTGTCAAAATGTTTTTGGAAGCAATGTTGAGTGTACATGGAAACTCAACATACACTAATGCATCATTTTTCAAACGATCATAACTAATTTTTGTATTAAGCGTTTCTCAATGAAGTATAGTGCATTCGATGCGGATTTTTAAGCTGCGTCGATCTGTGTTATCAGATTTGCGCTAGCTTGAAAATGCACCGAGATATCAACTGATATAAGTTCACACTTATATCCTCGATTTTCACCCTGAAGAATTAATTTTTTCGTTGAATAACATTGCCCATCGTCTTTGCCTTGAAAAAAGGAATCTAAAAACATCTACTTTTTGCTAAATTATTCTGAAATTTTTTGAAAAAATTTTTGTCAAAATGTTTTTGGAAGCAATGTTGAGTGTACATGGAAACTCAACATACACTAATGCATCATTTTTCAAACGATCATAACTAATTTTTGTATTAAGCGTTTCTCAATGAAGTATAGTGCATTCGATGCGGATTTTTAAGCTGCGTCGATCTGTGTTATCAGATTTGCGCTAGCTTGAAAATGCACCGAGATATCAACTGATATAAGTTCACACTTATATCCTCGATTTTCACCCTGAAGAATTAATTTTTTCGTTGAATAACATTGCCCATCGTCTTTGCCTTGAAAAAAGGAATCTAAAAACATCTACTTTTTGCTAAATTATTTTGAAATTTTTCGAAAAAATTTTTGTCAAAATGTTTTTGGAAGCAATGTTGAGTGTACATGGAAACTCAACATACACTAATGCATCATTTTTCAAACGATCATAACTAATTTTTGTATTAAGCGTTTCTCAATGAAGTATAGTGCATTCGATGCGGATTTTTAAGCTGCGTCGATCTGTGTTATCAGATTTGCGCTAGCTTGAAAATGCACCGAGATATCAACTGATATAAGTTCACACTTATATCCTCGATTTTCACCCTGAAGAATTAATTTTTTCGTTGAATAACATTGCCCATCGTCTTTGCCTTGAAAAAAGGAATCTAAAAACATCTACTTTTTGCTAAATTATTTTGAAATTTTTCGAAAAAATTTTTGTCAAAATGTTTTTGGAAGCAATGTTGAGTGTACATGGAAACTCAACATACACTAATGCATCATTTTTCAAACGATCATAACTAATTTTTGTATTAAGCGTTTCTCAATGAAGTATAGTGCATTCGATGCGGATTTTTAAGCTGCGTCGATCTGTGTTATCAGATTTGCGCTAGCTTGAAAATGCACCGAGATATCAACTGATATAAGTTCACACTTATATCCTCGATTTTCACCCTGAAGAATCAATTTTTTCGTTGAATAACATTGCCCATCGTCTTTGCCTTGAAAAAAGGAATCTAAAAACATCTACTTTTTGCTAAATTATTTTGAAATTTTTCGAAAAAATTTTTGTCAAAATGTTTTTGGAAGCAATGTTGAGTGTACATGGAAACTCAACATACACTAATGCATCATTTTTCAAACGATCATAACTAAGTTTTGTATTAAGCGTTTCTCAATGAAGTATAGTGCATTCGATGCGGATTTTTAAACTGCGTCGATCTGTGTTATCAGATTTGCGCTAGCTTGAAAATGCACCGAGATATCAACTGATATAAGTTCACACTTATATCCTCGATTTTCACCCTGAAGAATTAATTTTTTCGTTGAATAACATTGCCCATCGTCTTTGCCTTGAAAAAAGGAATCTAAAAACATCTACTTTTTGCTAAATTATTTTGAAATTTTTCGAAAAAATTTTTGTCAAAATGTTTTTGGAAGCAATGTTGAGTGTACATGGAAACTCAACATACACTAATGCATCATTTTTCAAACGATCATAACTAATTTTTGTATTAAGCGTTTCTCAATGAAGTATAGTGCATTCGATGCGGATTTTTAAGCTGCGTCGATCTGTGTTATCAGATTTGCGCTAGCTTGAAAATGCACCGAGATATCAACTGATATAAGTTCACACTTATATCCTCGATTTTCACCCTGAAGAATTAATTTTTTCGTTGAATAACATTGCCCATCGTCTTTGCCTTGAAAAAAGGAATCTAAAAACATCTACTTTTTGCTAAATTATTTTGAAATTTTTTGAAAAAATGTTTGTCAAAATGTTTTTGGAAGCAATGTTGAGTGTACATGGAAACTCAACATACACTAATGCATCATTTTTCAAACGATCATAACTAATTTTTGTATTAAGCGTTTCTCAATGAAGTATAGTGCATTCGATGCGGATTCTTAAGCTGCGTCGATCTGTGTTATCAGATTTGCGCTAGCTTAAAAATGCACCGAGATATCAACTGATATAAGTTCAAACTTATATCCTCGATTTTCACCCTGAAGAATTAATTTTTTCGTTGAATAACATTGTCCATCGTCTTTGCCTTAAAAAAATGAATCTAAAAACATCTACTTTTTGCTAAATTATTTTGAAATTTTTCGAAAAAATTTTTGTCAAAATGTTTTTGGAAGCAATGTTGAGTGTACATGGAAACTCAACATACACTAATGCATCATTTTTCAAACGATCATAACTAATTTTTGTATTAAGCGTTTCTCAATGAAGTATAGTGCATTCGATGCGGATTTTTAAGCTGCGTCGATCTGTGTTATCAGATTTGCGCTAGCTTGAAAATGCACCGAGATATCAACTGATATAAGTTCACACTTATATCCTCGATTTTCACCCTGAAGAATTAATTTTTTCGTTGAATAACATTGCCCATCGTCTTTGCCTTGAAAAAAGGAATCTAAAAACATCTACTTTTTGCTAAATTATTTTGAAATTTTTCGAAAAAATTTTTGTCAAAATGTTTTTGGAAGCAATGTTGAGTGTACATGGAAACTCAACATACACTAATGCATCATTTTTCAAACGATCATAACTAAGTTTTGTATTAAGCGTTTCTCAATGAAGTATAGTGCATTCGATGCGGATTTTTAAGCTGCGTCGATCTGTGTTATCAGATTTGCGCTAGCTTGAAAATGCACCGAGATATCAACTGATATAAGTTCACACTTATATCCTCGATTTTCACCCTGAAGAATTAATTTTTTCGTTGAATAACATTGCCCATCGTCTTTGCCTTGAAAAAAGGAATCTAAAAACATCTACTTTTTGCTAAATTATTTTGAAATTTTTTGAAAAAATTTTTGTCAAAATGTTTTTGGAAGCAATGTTGAGTGTACATGGAAACTCAACATACACTAATGCATCATTTTTCAAACGATCATAACTAATTTTTGTATAAAGCGTTTCTCAATGAAGTATAGTGCAATCGATGCGGATTTTTAAGCTGCGTCGATCTGTGTTATCAGATTTGCGCTAGCTTGAAAATGCACCGAGATATCAACTGATATAAGTTCACACTTATATCCTCGATTTTCACCCTGAAGAATTAATTTTTTCGTTGAATAACATTGTCCATCGTCTTTGCCTTAAAAAAATGAATCTAAAAACATCTACTTTTTGCTAAATTATTTTGAAATTTTTCGAAAAAATTTTTGTCAAAATGTTTTTGGAAGCAATGTTGAGTGTACATGGAAACTCAACATACACTAATGCATCATTTTTCAAACGATCATAACTAATTTTTGTATTAAGCGTTTCTCAATGAAGTATAGTGCATTCGATGCGGATTTTTAAGCTGCGTCGATCTGTGTTATCAGATTTGCGCTAGCTTGAAAATGCACCGAGATATCAACTGATATAAGTTCACACTTATATCCTCGATTTTCACCCTGAAGAATTAATTTTTTCGTTGAATAACATTGCCCATCGTCTTTGCCTTGAAAAAAGGAATCTAAAAACATCTACTTTTTGCTAAATTATTTTGAAATTTTTCGAAAAAATTTTTGTCAAAATGTTTTTGGAAGCAATGTTGAGTGTACATGGAAACTCAACATACACTAATGCATCATTTTTCAAACGATCATAACTAATTTTTGTATTAAGCGTTTCTCAATGAAGTATAGTGCATTCGATGCGGATTTTTAAGCTGCGTCGATCTGTGTTATCAGATTTGCGCTAGCTTGAAAATGCACCGAGATATCAACTGATATAAGTTCACACTTATATCCTCGATTTTCACCCTGAAGAATTAATTTTTTCGTTGAATAACATTGTCCATCGTCTTTGCCTTAAAAAAATGAATCTAAAAACATCTACTTTTTGCTAAATTATTTTGAAATTTTTCGAAAAAATTTTTGTCAAAATGTTTTTGGAAGCAATGTTGAGTGTACATGGAAACTCAACATACACTAATGCATCATTTTTCAAACGATCATAACTAATTTTTGTATTAAGCGTTTCTCAATGAAGTATAGTGCATTCGATGCGGATTTTTAAGCTGCGTCGATCTGTGTTATCAGATTTGCGCTAGCTTGAAAATGCACCGAGATATCAACTGATATAAGTTCACACTTATATCCTCGATTTTCACCCTGAAGAATTAATTTTTTCGTTGAATAACATTGCCCATCGTCTTTGCCTTGAAAAAAGGAATCTAAAAACATCTACTTTTTGCTAAATTATTCTGAAATTTTTTGAAAAAATTTTTGTCAAAATGTTTTTGGAAGCAATGTTGAGTGTACATGGAAACTCAACATACACTAATGCATCATTTTTCAAACGATCATAACTAATTTTTGTATTAAGCGTTTCTCAATGAAGTATAGTGCATTCGATGCGGATTTTTAAGCTGCGTCGATCTGTGTTATCAGATTTGCGCTAGCTTGAAAATGCACCGAGATATCAACTGATATAAGTTCACACTTATATCCTCGATTTTCACCCTGAAGAATCAATTTTTTCGTTGAATAACATTGCCCATCGTCTTTGCCTTGAAAAAAGGAATCTAAAAACATCTACTTTTTGCTAAATTATTTTGAAATTTTTCGAAAAAATTTTTGTCAAAATGTTTTTGGAAGCAATGTTGAGTGTACATGGAAACTCAACATACACTAATGCATCATTTTTCAAACGATCATAACTAAGTTTTGTATTAAGCGTTTCTCAATGAAGTATAGTGCATTCGATGCGGATTTTTAAACTGCGTCGATCTGTGTTATCAGATTTGCGCTAGCTTGAAAATGCACCGAGATATCAACTGATATAAGTTCACACTTATATCCTCGATTTTCACCCTGAAGAATTAATTTTTTCGTTGAATAACATTGCCCATCGTCTTTGCCTTGAAAAAAGGAATCTAAAAACATCTACTTTTTGCTAAATTATTTTGAAATTTTTCGAAAAAATTTTTGTCAAAATGTTTTTGGAAGCAATGTTGAGTGTACATGGAAACTCAACATACACTAATGCATCATTTTTCAAACGATCATAACTAATTTTTGTATTAAGCGTTTCTCAATGAAGTATAGTGCATTCGATGCGGATTTTTAAGCTGCGTCGATCTGTGTTATCAGATTTGCGCTAGCTTGAAAATGCACCGAGATATCAACTGATATAAGTTCACACTTATATCCTCGATTTTCACCCTGAAGAATTAATTTTTTCGTTGAATAACATTGCCCATCGTCTTTGCCTTGAAAAAAGGAATCTAAAAACATCTACTTTTTGCTAAATTATTTTGAAATTTTTCGAAAAAATTTTTGTCAAAATGTTTTTGGAAGCAATGTTGAGTGTACATGGAAACTCAACATACACTAATGCATCATTTTTCAAACGATCATAACTAAGTTTTGTATTAAGCGTTTCTCAATGAAGTATAGTGCATTCGATGCGGATTTTTAAGCTGCGTCGATCTGTGTTATCAGATTTGCGCTAGCTTGAAAATGAACCGAGATATCAACTGATATAAGTTCACACTTATATCCTCGATTTTCACCCTGAAGAATTAATTTTTTCGTTGAATAACATTGTCCATCGTCTTTGCCTTAAAAAAATGAATCTAAAAACATCTACTTTTTGCTAAATTATTTTGAAATTTTTCGAAAAAATTTTTGTCAAAATGTTTTTGGAAGCAATGTTGAGTGTACATGGAAACTCAACATACACTAATGCATCATTTTTCAAACGATCATAACTAATTTTTGTATTAAGCGTTTCTCAATGAAGTATAGTGCATTCGATGCGGATTTTTAAGCTGCGTCGATCTGTGTTATCAGATTTGCGCTAGCTTGAAAATGCACCGAGATATCAACTGATATAAGTTCACACTTATATCCTCGATTTTCACCCTGAAGAATTAATTTTTTCGTTGAATAACATTGTCCATCGTCTTTGCCTTAAAAAAATGAATCTAAAAACATCTACTTTTTGCTAAATTATTTTGAAATTTTTCGAAAAAATTTTTGTCAAAATGTTTTTGGAAGCAATGTTGAGTGTACATGGAAACTCAACATACACTAATGCATCATTTTTCAAACGATCATAACTAATTTTTGTATTAAGCGTTTCTCAATGAAGTATAGTGCAATCGATGCGGATTTTTAAGCTGCGTCGATCTGTGTTATCAGATTTGCGCTAGCTTGAAAATGCACCGAGATATCAACTGATATAAGTTCACACTTATATCCTCGATTTTCACCCTGAAGAATTAATTTTTTCGTTGAATAACATTGCCCATCGTCTTTGCCTCGAAAAAAGGAATCTAAAAACATCTACTTTTTGCTAAATTATTTTGAAATTTTTCGAAAAAATTTTTGTCAAAATGTTTTTGGAAGCAATGTTGAGTGTACATGGAAACTCAACATACACTAATGCATCATTTTTCAAACGATCATAACTAATTTTTGTATTAAGCGTTTCTCAATGAAGTATAGTGCATTCGATGCGGATTTTTATGCTGCGTCGATCTGTGTTATCAGATTTGCGCTAGCTTGAAAATGCACCGAGATATCAACTGATATAAGTTCACACTTATATCCTCGATTTTCACCCTGAAGAATTAATTTTTTCGTTGAATAACATTGCCCATCGTCTTTGCCTTGAAAAAAGGAATCTAAAAACATCTACTTTTTGCTAAATTATTTTGAAATTTTTCGAAAAAATTTTTGTCAAAATGTTTTTGGAAGCAATGTTGAGTGTACATGGAAACTCAACATACACTAATGCATCATTTTTCACACGATCATAACTAAGTTTTGTATTAAGCGTTTCTCAATGAAGTATAGTGCATTCGATGCGGATTTTTAAGCTGCGTCGATCTGTGTTATCAGATTTGCGCTAGCTTGAAAGTGCACCGAGATATCAACTGATATAAGTTCACACTTATATCCTCGATTTTCACCCTGAAGAATTAATTTTTTCGTTGAATAACATTGCCCATCGTCTTTGCCTTGAAAAAAGGAATCTAAAAACATCTACTTTTTGCTAAATTATTTTGAAATTTTTTGAAAAAATTTTTGTCAAAATGTTTTTGGAAGCAATGTTGAGTGTACATGGAAACTCAACATACACTAATGCATCATTTTTCAAACGATCATAACTAATTTTTGTATGAAGCGTTTCTCAATGAAGTATAGTGCAATCGATGCGGATTTTTAAGCTGCGTCGATCTGTGTTATCAGATTTGCGCTAGCTTGAAAATGCACCGAGATATCAACTGATATAAGTTCACACTTATATCCTCGATTTTCACCCTGAAGAATTAATTTTTTCGTTGAATAACATTGCCCATCGTCTTTGCCTTGAAAAAAGGAATCTAAAAACATCTACTTTTTGCTAAATTATCTTGAAATTTTTCGAAAAAATTTTTGTCAAAATGTTTTTGGAAGCAATGTTGAGTGTACATGGAAACTCAACATACACTAATGCATCATTTTTCAAACGATCATAACTAATTTTTGTATTAAGCGTTTCTCAATGAAGTATTGTGCATTCGATGCGGATTTTTAAGCTGCGTCGATCTGTGTTATCAGATTTGCGCTAGCTTGAAAATGCACCGAGATATCAACTGATATAAGTTCACACTTATATCCTCGATTTTCACCCTGAAGAATTAATTTTTTCGTTGAATAACATTGTCCATCGTCTTTGCCTTAAAAAAATGAATCTAAAAACATCTACTTTTTGCTAAATTATTTTGAAATTTTTCGAAAAAATTTTTGTCAAAATGTTTTTGGAAGCAATGTTGAGTGTACATGGAAACTCAACATACACTAATGCATCATTTTTCAAACGATCATAACTAATTTTTGTATTAAGCGTTTCTCAATGAAGTATAGTGCATTCGATGCGGATTTTTAAGCTGCGTCGATCTGTGTTATCAGATTTGCGCTAGCTTGAAAATGCACCGAGATATCAACTGATATAAGTTCACACTTATATCCTCGATTTTCACCCTGAAGAATTAATTTTTTCGTTGAATAACATTGCCCATCGTCTTTGCCTTGAAAAAAGGAATCTAAAAACATCTACTTTTTGCTAAATTATTTTGAAATTTTTTGAAAAAATTTTTGTCAAAATGTTTTTGGAAGCAATGTTGAGTGTACATGGAAACTCAACATACACTAATGCATCATTTTTCAAACGATCATAACTAATTTTTGTATTAAGCGTTTCTCAATGAAGTATAGTGCATTCGATGCGGATTTTTAAGCTGCGTCGATCTGTGTTATCAGATTTGCGCTAGCTTGAAAATGCACCGAGATATCAACTGATATAAGTTCACACTTATATCCTCGATTTTCACCCTGAAGAATTAATTTTTTCGTTGAATAACATTGCCCATCGTCTTTGCCTTGAAAAAAGGAATCTAAAAACATCTACTTTTTGCTAAATTATTTTGAAATTTTTCGAAAAAATTTTTGTCAAAATGTTTTTGGAAGCAATGTTGAGTGTACATGGAAACTCAACATACACTAATGCATCATTTTTCAAACGATCATAACTAAGTTTTGTATTAAGCGTTTCTCAATGAAGTATAGTGCATTCGATGCGGATTTTTAAACTGCGTCGATCTGTGTTATCAGATTTGCGCTAGCTTGAAAATGCACCGAGATATCAACTGATATAAGTTCACACTTATATCCTCGATTTTCACCCTGAAGAATTAATTTTTTCGTTGAATAACATTGCCCATCGTCTTTGCCTTGAAAAAAGGAATCTAAAAACATCTACTTTTTGCTAAATTATTTTGAAATTTTTCGAAAAAATTTTTGTCAAAATGTTTTTGGAAGCAATGTTGAGTGTACATGGAAACTCAACATACACTAATGCATCATTTTTCAAACGATCATAACTAATTTTTGTATTAAGCGTTTCTCAATGAAGTATAGTGCATTCGATGCGGATTTTTAAGCTGCGTCGATCTGTGTTATCAGATTTGCGCTAGCTTGAAAATGCACCGAGATATCAACTGATATAAGTTCACACTTATATCCTCGATTTTCACCCTGAAGAATTAATTTTTTCGTTGAATAACATTGCCCATCGTCTTTGCCTTGAAAAAAGGAATCTAAAAACATCTACTTTTTGCTAAATTATTTTGAAATTTTTCGAAAAAATTTTTGTCAAAATGTTTTTGGAAGCAATGTTGAGTGTACATGGAAACTCAACATACACTAATGCATCATTTTTCAAACGATCATAACTAAGTTTTGTATTAAGCGTTTCTCAATGAAGTATAGTGCATTCGATGCGGATTTTTAAGCTGCGTCGATCTGTGTTATCAGAATTGCGCTAGCTTGAAAATGCACCGAGATATCAACTGATATAAGTTCACACTTATATCCTCGATTTTCACCCTGAAGAATTAATTTTTTCGTTGAATAACATTGTCCATCGTCTTTGCCTTAAAAAAATGAATCTAAAAACATCTACTTTTTGCTAAATTATTTTGAAATTTTTCGAAAAAATTTTTGTCAAAATGTTTTTGGAAGCAATGTTGAGTGTACATGGAAACTCAACATACACTAATGCATCATTTTTCAAACGATCATAACTAATTTTTGTATTAAGCGTTTCTCAATGAAGTATAGTGCATTCGATGCGGATTTTTAAGCTGCGTCGATCTGTGTTATCAGATTTGCGCTAGCTTGAAAATGCACCGAGATATCAACTGATATAAGTTCACACTTATATCCTCGATTTTCACCCTGAAGAATTAATTTTTTCGTTGAATAACATTGCCCATCGTCTTTGCCTTGAAAAAAGGAATCTAAAAACATCTACTTTTTGCTAAATTATTTTGAAATTTTTTGAAAAAATTTTTGTCAAAATGTTTTTGGAAGCAATGTTGAGTGTACATGGAAACTCAACATACACTAATGCATCATTTTTCAAACGATCATAACTAATTTTTGTATAAAGCGTTTCTCAATGAAGTATAGTGCAATCGATGCGGATTTTTAAGCTGCGTCGATCTGTGTTATCAGATTTGCGCTAGCTTGAAAATGCACCGAGATATCAACTGATATAAGTTCACACTTATATCCTCGATTTTCACCCTGAAGAATTAATTTTTTCGTTGAATAACATTGCCCATCGTCTTTGCCTTGAAAAAAGGAATCTAAAAACATCTACTTTTTGCTAAATTATTTTGAAATTTTTCGAAAAAATTTTTGTCAAAATGTTTTTGGAAGCAATGTTGAGTGTACATGGAAACTCAACATACACTAATGCATCATTTTTCAAACGATCATAACTAATTTTTGTATTAAGCGTTTCTCAATGAAGTATAGTGCATTCGATGCGGATTTTTAAGCTGCGTCGATCTGTGTTATCAGATTTGCGCTAGCTTGAAAGTGCACCGAGATATCAACTGATATAAGTTCACACTTATATCCTCGATTTTCACCCTGAAGAATTAATTTTTTCGTTGAATAACATTGCCCATCGTCTTTGCCTTGAAAAAAGGAATCTAAAAACATCTACTTTTTGCTAAATTATTTTGAAATTTTTTGAAAAAATTTTTGTCAAAATGTTTTTGGAAGCAATGTTGAGTGTACATGGAAACTCAACATACACTAATGCATCATTTTTCAAACGATCATAACTAATTTTTGTATTAAGCGTTTCTCAATGAAGTATTGTGCATTCGATGCGGATTTTTAAGCTGCGTCGATCTGTGTTATCAGATTTGCGCTAGCTTGAAAATGCACCGAGATATCAACTGATATAAGTTCACACTTATATCCTCGATTTTCACCCTGAAGAATTAATTTTTTCGTTGAATAACATTGCCCATCGTCTTTGCCTTGAAAAAAGGAATCTAAAAACATCTACTTTTTGCTAAATTATTTTGAAATTTTTTGAAAAAATTTTTGTCAAAATGTTTTTGGAAGCAATGTTGAGTGTACATGGAAACTCAACATACACTAATGCATCATTTTTCAAACGATCATAACTAATTTTTGTATTAAGCGTTTCTCAATGAAGTATAGTGCATTCGATGCGGATTTTTAAGCTGCGTCGATCTGTGTTATCAGATTTGCGCTAGCTTGAAAATGCACCGAGATATCAACTGATATAAGTTCACACTTATATCCTCGATTTTCACCCTGAAGAATTAATTTTTTCGTTGAATAACATTGCCCATCGTCTTTGCCTTGAAAAAAGGAATCTAAAAACATCTACTTTTTGCTAAATTATTTTGAAATTTTTTGAAAAAATTTTTGTCAAAATGTTTTTGGAAGCAATGTTGAGTGTACATGGAAACTCAACATACACTAATGCATCATTTTTCAAACGATCATAACTAATTTTTGTATAAAGCGTTTTTCAATGAAGTATAGTGCAATCGATGCGGATTTTTAAGCTGCGTCGATCTGTGTTATCAGATTTGCGCTAGCTTGAAAATGCACCGAGATATCAACTGATATAAGTTCACACTTATATCCTCGATTTTCACCCTGAAGAATTAATTTTTTCGTTGAATAACATTGTCCATCGTCTTTGCCTTAAAAAAATGAATCTAAAAACATCTACTTTTTGCTAAATTATTTTGAAATTTTTCGAAAAAATGTTTGTGAAAATGTTTTTGGAAGCAATGTTGAGTGTACATGGAAACTCAACATACACTAATGCATCATTTTTCAAACGATCATAACTAATTTTTGTATTAAGCGTTTCTCAATGAAGTATAGTGCATTCGATGCGGATTTTTAAGCTGCGTCGATCTGTGTTATCAGATTTGCGCTAGCTTAAAAATGCACCGAGATATCAACTGATATAAGTTCACACTTATATCCTCGATTTTCACCCTGAAGAATTAATTTTTTCGTTGAATAACATTGCCCATCGTCTTTGCCTTGAAAAAAGGAATCTAAAAACATCTACTTTTTGCTAAATTATTTTGAAATTTTTTGAAAAAATGTTTGTCAAAATGTTTTTGGAAGAAATGTTGAGTGTACATGGAAACTCAACATACACTAATGCATCATTTTTCAAACGATCATAACTAATTTTTGTATTAAGCGTTTCTCAATGAAGTATAGTGCATTCGATGCGGATTTTTAAGCTGCGTCGATCTGTGTTATCAGATTTGCGCTAGCTTGAAAATGCACCGAGATATCAACTGATATAAGTTCACACTTATATCCTCGATTTTCACCCTGAAGAATTAATTTTTTCGTTGAATAACATTGCCCATCGTCTTTGCCTTGAAAAAAGGAATCTAAAAACATCTACTTTTTGCTAAATTATTTTGAAATTTTTTGAAAAAATGTTTGTCAAAATGTTTTTGGAAGCAATGTTGAGTGTACATGGAAACTCAACATACACTAATGCATCATTTTTCAAACGATCATAACTAATTTTTGTATTAAGCGTTTCTCAATGAAGTATAGTGCATTCGATGCGGATTTTTAAGCTGCGTCGATCTGTGTTATCAGATTTGCGCTAGCTTAAAAATGCACCGAGATATCAACTGATATAAGTTCAAACTTATATCCTCGATTTTCACCCTGAAGAATTAATTTTTTCGTTGAATAACATTGCCCATCGTCTTTGCCTTGAAAAAAGGAATCTAAAAACATCTACTTTTTGCTAAATTATTTTGAAATTTTTTGAAAAAATGTTTGTCAAAATGTTTTTGGAAGCAATGTTGAGTGTACATGGAAACTCAACATACACTAATGCATCATTTTTCAAACGATCATAACTAATTTTTGTATTAAGCGTTTCTCAATGAAGTATAGTGCATTCGATGCGGATTTTTAAGCTGCGTCGATCTGTGTTATCAGATTTGCGCTAGCTTGAAAATGCACCGAGATATCAACTGATATAAGTTCAAACTTATATCCTCGATTTTCACCCTGAAGAATTAATTTTTTCGTTGAATAACATTGCCCATCGTCTTTGCCTTGAAAAAAGGAATCTAAAAACATCTACTTTTTGCTAAATTATTTTGAAATTTTTTGAAAAAATTTTTGTCAAAATGTTTTTGGAAGCAATGTGGAGTGTACATGGAAACTCAACATACACTAATGCATCATTTTTCAAACGATCATAACTAATTTTTGTATTAAGCGTTTCTCAATGAAGTATAGTGCATTCGATGCGGATTTTTAAGCTGCGTCGATCTGTTTTATCAGATTTGCGCTAGCTTGAAAATGCACCGAGATATCAACTGATATAAGTTCACACTTATATCCTCGATTTTCACCCTGAAGAATTAATTTTTTCGTTGAATAACATTGCCCATCGTCTTTGCCTTGAAAAAAGGAATCTAAAAACATCTACTTTTTGCTAAATTATTTTGAAATTTTTTGAAAAAATTTTTGTCAAAATGTTTTTGGAAGCAATGTTGAGTGTACATGGAAACTCAACATACACTAATGCATCATTTTTCAAACGATCATAACTAATTTTTGTATAAAGCGTTTCTCAATGAAGTATAGTGCAATCGATGCGGATTTTTAAGCTGCGTCGATCTGTGTTATCAGATTTGCGCTAGCTTGAAAATGCACCGAGATATCAACTGATATAAGTTCACACTTATATCCTCGATTTTCACCCTGAAGAATTAATTTTTTCGTTGAATAACATTGCCCATCGTCTTTGCCTTGAAAAAAGGAATCTAAAAACATCTACTTTTTGCTAAATTATTTTGAAATTTTTTGAAAAAATTTTTGTCAAAATGTTTTTGGAAGCAATGTTGAGTGTACATGGAAACTCAACATACACTAATGCATCATTTTTCAAACGATCATAACTAATTTTTGTATTAACCGTTTCTCAATGAAGTATAGTGCATTCGATGCGGATTTTTAAGCTGCGTCGATCTGTGTTATCAGATTTGCGCTAGCTTGAAAATGCACCGAGATATCAACTGATATAAGTTCACACTTATATCCTCGATTTTCACCCTGAAGAATTAATTTTTTCGTTGAATAACATTGCCCATCGTCTTTGCCTTGAAAAAAGCAATCTAAAAACATCTACTTTTTGCTAAATTATTTTGAAATTTTTTGAAAAAATTTTTGTCAAAATGTTTTTGGAAGCAATGTTGAGTGTACATGGAAACTCAACATACACTAATGCATCATTTTTCAAACGATCATAACTAATTTTTGTATAAAGCGTTTCTCAATGAAGTATAGTGCAATCGATGCGGATTTTTAAGCTGCGTCGATCTGTGTTATCAGATTTGCGCTAGCTTGAAAATGCACCGAGATATCAACTGATATAAGTTCACACTTATATCCTCGATTTTCACCCTGAAGAATTAATTTTTTCGTTGAATAACATTGCCCATCGTCTTTGCCTTGAAAAAAGGAATCTAAAAACATCTACTTTTTGCTAAATTATTTTGAAATTTTTTGAAAAAATTTTTGTCAAAATGTTTTTGGAAGCAATGTTGAGTGTACATGGAAACTCAACATACACTAATGCATCATTTTTCAAACGATCATAACTAATTTTTGTATAAAGCGTTTCTCAATGAAGTATAGTGCAATCGATGCGGATTTTTAAGCTGCGTCGATCTGTGTTATCAGATTTGCGCTAGCTTGAAAATGCACCGAGATATCAACTGATATAAGTTCACACTTATATCCTCGATTTTCACCCTGAAGAATTAATTTTTTCGTTGAATAACATTGTCCATCGTCTTTGCCTTAAAAAAATGAATCTAAAAACATCTACTTTTTGCTAAATTATTTTGAAATTTTTCGAAAAAATGTTTGTCAAAATGTTTTTGGAAGCAATGTTGAGTGTACATGGAAACTCAACATACACTAATGCATCATTTTTCAAACGATCATAACTAATTTTTGTATTAAGCGTTTCTCAATGGAGTATAGTGCATTCGATGCGGATTTTTAAGCTGCGTCGATCTGTGTTATCAGATTTGCGCTAGCTTAAAAATGCACCGAGATATCAACTGATATAAGTTCACACTTATATCCTCGATTTTCACCCTGAAGAATTAATTTTTTCGTTGAATAACATTGCCCATCGTCTTTGCCTTGAAAAAAGGAATCTAAAAACATCTACTTTTTGCTAAATTATTTTGAAATTTTTTGAAAAAATGTTTGTCAAAATGTTTTTGGAAGAAATGTTGAGTGTACATGGAAACTCAACATACACTAATGCATCATTTTTCAAACGATCATAACTAATTTTTGTATTGAGCGTTTCTCAATGAAGTATAGTGCATTCGATGCGGATTTTTAAGCTGCGTCGATCTGTGTTATCAGATTTGCGCTAGCTTGAAAATGCACCGAGATATCAACTGATATAAGTTCACACTTATATCCTCGATTTTCACCCTGAAGAATTAATTTTTTCGTTGAATAACATTGCCCATCGTCTTTGCCTTGAAAAAAGGAATCTAAAAACATCTACTTTTTGCTAAATTATTTTGAAATTTTTTGAAAAAATGTTTGTCAAAATGTTTTTGGAAGAAATGTTGAGTGTACATGGAAACTCAACATACACTAATGCATCATTTTTCAAACGATCATAACTAATTTTTGTATTAAGCGTTTCTCAATGAAGTATAGTGCATTCGATGCAGATTTTTAAGCTGCGTCGATCTGTGTTATCAGATTTGCGCTAGCTTGAAAATGCACCGAGATATCAACTGATATAAGTTCACACTTATATCCTCGATTTTCACCCTGAAGAATTAATTTTTTCGTTGAATAACATTGTCCATCGTCTTTGCCTTAAAAAAATGAATCTAAAAACATCTACTTTTTGCTAAATTATTTTGAAATTTTTCGAAAAAATGTTTGTCAAAATGTTTTTGGAAGCAATGTTGAGTGTACATGGAAACTCAACATACACTAATGCATCATTTTTCAAACGATCATAACTAATTTTTGTATTAAGCGTTTCTCAATGGAGTATAGTGCATTCGATGCGGATTTTTAAGCTGCGTCGATCTGTGTTATCAGATTTGCGCTAGCTTAAAAATGCACCGAGATATCAACTGATATAAGTTCACACTTATATCCTCGATTTTCACCCTGAAGAATTAATTTTTTCGTTGAATAACATTGCCCATCGTCTTTGCCTTGAAAAAAGGAATCTAAAAACATCTACTTTTTGCTAAATTATTTTGAAATTTTTTGAAAAAATGTTTGTCAAAATGTTTTTGGAAGAAATGTTGAGTGTACATGGAAACTCAACATACACTAATGCATCATTTTTCAAACGATCATAACTAATTTTTGTATTAAGCGTTTCTCAATGAAGTATAGTGCATTCGATGCGGATTTTTAAGCTGCGTCGATCTGTGTTATCAGATTTGCGCTAGCTTGAAAATGCACCGAGATATCAACTGATATAAGTTCACACTTATATCCTCGATTTTCACCCTGAAGAATTAATTTTTTCGTTGAATAACATTGCCCATCGTCTTTGCCTTGAAAAAAGGAATCTAAAAACATCTACTTTTTGCTAAATTATTTTGAAATTTTTTGAAAAAATGTTTGTCAAAATGTTTTTGGAAGCAATGTTGAGTGTACATGGAAACTCAACATACACTAATGCATCATTTTTCAAACGATCATAACTAATTTTTGTATTAAGCGTTTCTCAATGAAGTATAGTGCATTCGATGCGGATTTTTAAGCTGCGTCGATCTGTGTTATCAGATTTGCGCTAGCTTAAAAATGCACCGAGATATCAACTGATATAAGTTCAAACTTATATCCTCGATTTTCACCCTGAAGAATTAATTTTTTCGTTGAATAACATTGCCCATCGTCTTTGCCTTGAAAAAAGGAATCTAAAAACATCTACTTTTTGCTAAATTATTTTGAAATTTTTTGAAAAAATGTTTGTCAAAATGTTTTTGGAAGCAATGTTGAGTGTACATGGAAACTCAACATACACTAATGCATCATTTTTCAAACGATCATAACTAATTTTTGTATAAAGCGTTTCTCAATGAAGTATAGTGCAATCGATGCGGATTTTTAAGCTGCGTCGATCTGTGTTATCAGATTTGCGCTAGCTTGAAAATGCACCGAGATATCAACTGATATAAGTTCACACTTATATCCTCGATTTTCACCCTGAAGAATTAATTTTTTCGTTGAATAACATTGCCCATCGTCTTTGCCTTGAAAAAAGGAATCTAAAAACATCTACTTTTTGCTAAATTATTTTGAAATTTTTTGAAAAAATTTTTGTCAAAATGTTTTTGGAAGCAATGTTGAGTGTACATGGAAACTCAACATACACTAATGCATCATTTTTCAAACGATCATAACTAATTTTTGTATAAAGCGTTTCTCAATGAAGTATAGTGCAATCGATGCGGATTTTTAAGCTGCGTCGATCTGTGTTATCAGATTTGCGCTAGCTTGAAAATGCACCGAGATATCAACTGA
This sequence comes from Auanema rhodensis, assembly GCA_964057225.1. Taxonomy (NCBI): domain Eukaryota; kingdom Metazoa; phylum Nematoda; class Chromadorea; order Rhabditida; family Rhabditidae; genus Auanema; species Auanema rhodense. The sequence goes on from OZ059895.1 coordinate 4,089,722, forward strand.
TATAAGTTCACACTTATATCCTCGATTTTCACCCTGAAGAATTAATTTTTTCGTTGAATAACATTGTCCATCGTCTTTGCCTTAAAAAAATGAATCTAAAAACATCTACTTTTTGCTAAATTATTTTGAAATTTTTCGAAAAAATGTTTGTCAAAATGTTTTTGGAAGCAATGTTGAGTGTACATGGAAACTCAACATACACTAATGCATCATTTTTCAAACGATCATAACTAATTTTTGTATTAAGCGTTTCTCAATGGAGTATAGTGCATTCGATGCGGATTTTTAAGCTGCGTCGATCTGTGTTATCAGATTTGCGCTAGCTTAAAAATGCACCGAGATATCAACTGATATAAGTTCACACTTATATCCTCGATTTTCACCCTGAAGAATTAATTTTTTCGTTGAATAACATTGCCCATCGTCTTTGCCTTGAAAAAAGGAATCTAAAAACATCTACTTTTTGCTAAATTATTTTGAAATTTTTTGAAAAAATGTTTGTCAAAATGTTTTTGGAAGAAATGTTGAGTGTACATGGAAACTCAACATACACTAATGCATCATTTTTCAAACGATCATAACTAATTTTTGTATTAAGCGTTTCTCAATGAAGTATAGTGCATTCGATGCGGATTTTTAAGCTGCGTCGATCTGTGTTATCAGATTTGCGCTAGCTTGAAAATGCACCGAGATATCAACTGATATAAGTTCACACTTATATCCTCGATTTTCACCCTGAAGAATTAATTTTTTCGTTGAATAACATTGCCCATCGTCTTTGCCTTGAAAAAAGGAATCTAAAAACATCTACTTTTTGCTAAATTATTTTGAAATTTTTTGAAAAAATGTTTGTCAAAATGTTTTTGGAAGCAATGTTGAGTGTACATGGAAACTCAACATACACTAATGCATCATTTTTCAAACGATCATAACTAATTTTTGTATTAAGCGTTTCTCAATGAAGTATAGTGCATTCGATGCGGATTTTTAAGCTGCGTCGATCTGTGTTATCAGATTTGCGCTAGCTTAAAAATGCACCGAGATATCAACTGATATAAGTTCAAACTTATATCCTCGATTTTCACCCTGAAGAATTAATTTTTTCGTTGAATAACATTGCCCATCGTCTTTGCCTTGAAAAAAGGAATCTAAAAACATCTACTTTTTGCTAAATTATTTTGAAATTTTTTGAAAAAATGTTTGTCAAAATGTTTTTGGAAGCAATGTTGAGTGTACATGGAAACTCAACATACACTAATGCATCATTTTTCAAACGATCATAACTAATTTTTGTATTAAGCGTTTCTCAATGAAGTATAGTGCATTCGATGCGGATTTTTAAGCTGCGTCGATCTGTGTTATCAGATTTGCGCTAGCTTAAAAATGCACCGAGATATCAACTGATATAAGTTCAAACTTAAATCCTCGATTTTCACCCTGAAGAATTAATTTTTTCGTTGAATAACATTGTCCATCGTCTTTGCCTTAAAAAAATGAATCTAAAAACATCTACTTTTTGCTAAATTATTTTGAAATTTTTCGAAAAAATTTTTGTCAAAATGTTTTTGGAAGCAATGTTGAGTGTACATGGAAACTCAACATACACTAATGCATCATTTTTCAAACGATCATAACTAATTTTTGTATTAAGCGTTTCTCAATGAAGTATAGTGCATTCGATGCGGATTTTTAAGCTGCGTCGATCTGTGTTATCAGATTTGCGCTAGCTTGAAAATGCACCGAGATATCAACTGATATAAGTTCACACTTATATCCTCGATTTTCACCCTGAAGAATTAATTTTTTCGTTGAATAACATTGCCCATCGTCTTTGCCTTGAAAAAAGGAATCTAAAAACATCTACTTTTTGCTAAATTATTTTGAAATTTTTCGAAAAAATTTTTGTCAAAATGTTTTTGGAAGCAATGTTGAGTGTACATGGAAACTCAACATACACTAATGCATCATTTTTCAAACGATCATAACTAAGTTTTGTATTAAGCGTTTCTTAATGAAGTATAGTGCTTTCGATGCGGATTTTTAAGCTGCGTCGATCTGTGTTATCAGATTTGCGCTAGCTTGAAAATGCACCGAGATATCAACTGATATAAGTTCACACTTATATCCTCGATTTTCACCCTGAAGAATTAATTTTTTCGTTGAATAACATTGCCCATCGTCTTTGCCTTGAAAAAAGGAATCTAAAAACATCTACTTTTTGCTAAATTATTTTGAAATTTTTTGAAAAAATTTTTGTCAAAATGTTTTTGGAAGCAATGTTGAGTGTACATGGAAACTCAACATACACTAATGCATCATTTTTCAAACGATCATAACTAATTTTTGTATTAAGCGTTTCTCAATGAAGTATAGTGCAATCGATGCGGATTTTTAAGCTGCGTCGATCTGTGTTATCAGATTTGCGCTAGCTTGAAAATGCACCGAGATATCAACTGATATAAGTTCACACTTATATCCTCGATTTTCACCCTGAAGAATTAATTTTTTCGTTGAATAACATTGCCCATCGTCTTTGCCTTGAAAAAAGGAATCTAAAAACATCTACTTTTTGCTAAATTATTTTGAAATTTTTCGAAAAAATTTTTGTCAAAATGTTTTTGGAAGCAATGTTGAGTGTACATGGAAACTCAACATACACTAATGCATCATTTTTCAAACGATCATAACTAAGTTTTGTATTAAGCGTTTCTCAATGAAGTATAGTGCATTCGATGCGGATTTTTAAGCTGCGTCGATCTGTGTTATCAGATTTGCGCTAGCTTGAAAATGCACCGAGATATCAACTGATATAAGTTCACACTTATATCCTCGATTTTCACCCTGAAGAATTAATTTTTTCGTTGAATAACATTGCCCATCGTCTTTGCCTTGAAAAAAGGAATCTAAAAACATCTACTTTTTGCTAAATTATTTTGAAATTTTTTGAAAAAATGTTTGTCAAAATGTTTTTGGAAGCAATGTTGAGTGTACATGGAAACTCAACATACACTAATGCATCATTTTTCAAACGATCATAACTAATTTTTGTATTAAGCGTTTCTCAATGAAGTATAGTGCATTCGATGCGGATTTTTAAGCTGCGTCGATCTGTGTTATCAGATTTGCGCTAGCTTAAAAATGCACCGAGATATCAACTGATATAAGTTCGAACTTATATCCTCGATTTTCACCCTGAAGAATTAATTTTTTCGTTGAATAACATTGCCCATCGTCTTTGCCTTGAAAAAAGGAATCTAAAAACATCTACTTTTTGCTAAATTATTTTGAAATTTTTCGAAAAAATTTTTGTCAAAATGTTTTTGGAAGCAATGTTGAGTGTACATGGAAACTCAACATACACTAATGCATCATTTTTCAAACGATCATAACTAAGTTTTGTATTAAGCGTTTCTCAATGAAGTATAGTGCATTCGATGCGGATTTTTAAGCTGCGTCGATCTGTGTTATCAGATTTGCGCTAGCTTAAAAATTCACCGAGATATCAACTGATATAAGTTAACACTTATATCCTCGATTTTCACCCTGAAGAATTAATTTTTTCGTTGAATAACATTGTCCATCATCTTTGCCTTAAAAAAAGGAATCTAAAAACATCTACTTTTTGCTAAATTATTTTGAAATTTTTCGAAAAAATTTTTGTCAAAATGTTTTTGGAAGCAATGTTGAGTGTACATGGAAACTCAACATACACTAATGCATCATTTTTCAAACGATCATAACTAATTTTTGTATTAAGCGTTTCTCAATGTAGTATAGTGCATTCGATGCGGATTTTTAAGCTGCGTCGATCTGTGTTATCAGATTTGCGCTAGCTTGAAAATGCACCGAGATATCAACTGATATAAGTTCACACTTATATCCTCGATTTTCACCCTGAAGAATTAATTTTTTCGTTGAATAACATTGCCCATCGTCTTTGCCTTGAAAAAAGGAATCTAAAAACATCTACTTTTTGCTAAATTATTTTGGAATTTTTTGAAAAAATGTTTGTCAAAATGTTTTTGGAAGCAATGTTGAGTGTACATGGAAACTCAACATACACTAATGCATCATTTTTCAAACGATCGTAACTAATTTTTGTATTAAGCGTTTCTCAATGAAGTATAGTGCATTCGATGCGGATTTTTAAGCTGCGTCGATCTGTGTTATCAGATTTGCGCTAGCTTGAAAATGCACCGAGATATCAACTGATATAAGTTCACACTTATATCCTCGATTTTCACCCTGAAGAATTAATTTTTTCGTTGAATAACATTGCCCATCGTCTTTGCCTTGAAAAAAGGAATCTAAAAACATCTACTTTTTGCTAAATTATTTTGAAATTTTTCGAAAAAATTTTTGTCAAAATGTTTTTGGAAGCAATGTTGAGTGTACATGGAAACTCAACATACACTAATGCATCATTTTTTAAACGATCATAACTAAGTTTTGTATTAAGCGTTTCTCAATGAAGTATAGTGCATTCGATGCGGATTTTTAAGCTGCGTCGATCTGTGTTATCAGATTTGCGCTAGCTTGAAAATGCACCGAGATATCAACTGATATAAGTTCACACTTATATCCTCGATTTTCACCCTGAAGAATTAATTTTTTCGTTGAATAACATTGCCCATCGTCTTTGCCTTGAAAAAAGGAATCTAAAAACATCTACTTTTTGCTAAATTATTCTGAAATTGTTTGAAAAAATGTTTGTCAAAATGTTTTTGGAAGCAATGTTGAGTGTACATGGAAACTCAACATACACTAATGCATCATTTTTCAAACGATCATAACTGATTTTTGTATTAAGCGTTTCTCAATGAAGTATAGTGCATTCGATGCGGATTTTTAAGCTGCGTCGATCTGTGTTATCAGATTTGCGCTAGCTTAAAAATGCACCGAGATATCAACTGATATAAGTTCAAACTTATATCCTCGATTTTCACCCTGAAGAATTAATTTTTTCGTTGAATAACATTGCCCATCGTCTTTGCCTTGAAAAAAGGAATCTAAAAACATCTACTTTTTGCTAAATTATTTTGAAATTTTTCGAAAAAATTTTTGTCAAAATGTTTTTGGAAGCAATGTTGAGTGTACATGGAAACTCAACATACACTAATGCATCATTTTTCAAACGATCATAACTAAGTTTTGTATTAAGCGTTTCTCAATGAAGTATAGTGCATTCGATGCGGATTTTTAAGCTGCGTCGATCTGTGTTATCAGATTTGCGCTAGCTTGAAAATGCACCGAGATATCAACTGATATAAGTTCACACTTATATCCTCGATTTTCACCCTGAAGAATTAATTTTTTCGTTGAATAACATTGCCCATCGTCTTTGCCTTGAAAAAAGGAATCTAAAAACATCTACTTTTTGCTAAATTATTTTGAAATTTTTTGAAAAAATGTTTGTCAAAATGTTTTTGGAAGCAATGTTGAGTGTACATGGAAACTCAACATACACTAATGCATCATTTTTCAAACGATCATAACTAATTTTTGTATTAAGCGTTTCTCAATGTAGTATAGTGCATTCGATGCGGATTTTTAAGCTGCGTCGATCTGTGTTATCAGATTTGCGCTAGCTTGAAAATGCACCGAGATATCAACTGATATAAGTTCACACTTATATCCTCGATTTTCACCCTGAAGAATTAATTTTTTCGTTGAATAACATTGCCCATCGTCTTTGCCTTGAAATAAGGAATCTAAAAACATCTACTTTTTGCTAAATTATTTTGAAATTTTTCGAAAAAATTTTTGTCAAAATGTTTTTGGAAGCAATGTTGAGTGTACATGGAAACTCAACATACACTAATGCATCATTTTTCAAACGATCATAACTAATTTTTGTATTAAGCGTTTCTCAATGAAGTATAGTGCATTCGATGCGGATTTTTAAGCTGCGTCGATCTGTGTTATCAGATTTGCGCTAGCTTGAAAATGCACCGAGATATCAACTGATATAAGTTCACACTTATATCCTCGATTTTCACCCTGAAGAATTAATTTTTTCGTTGAATAACATTGCCCATCGTCTTTGCCTTGAAAAAAGGAATCTAAAAACATCTACTTTTTGCTAAATTATTTTGAAATTTTTTGAAAAAATGTTTGTCAAAATGTTTTTGGAAGCAATGTTGAGTGTACATGGAAACTCAACATACACTAATGCATCATTTTTCAAACGATCGTAACTAATTTTTGTATTAAGCGTTTCTCAATGAAGTATAGTGCATTCGATGCGGATTTTTAAGCTGCGTCGATCTGTGTTATCAGATTTGCGCTAGCTTGAAAATGCACCGAGATATCAACTGATATAAGTTCACACTTATATCCTCGATTTTCACCCTGAAGAATTAATTTTTTCGTTGAATAACATTGCCCATCGTCTTTGCCTTGAAAAAAGGAATCTAAAAACATCTACTTTTTGCTAAATTATTTTGAAATTTTTCGAAAAAATTTTTGTCAAAATGTTTTTGGAAGCAATGTTGAGTGTACATGGAAACTCAACATACACTAATGCATCATTTTTCAAACGATCATAACTAAGTTTTGTATTAAGCGTTTCTCAATGAAGTATAGTGCATTCGATGCGGATTTTTAAGCTGCGCCGATCTGTGTTATCAGATTTGCGCTAGCTTAAAAATTCACCGAGATATCAACTGATATAAGTTCACACTTATATCCTCGATTTTCACCCTGAAGAATTGATTTTTTCGTTGAATAACATTGTCCATCATCTTTGCCTTAAAAAAAGGAATCTAAAAACATCTACTTTTTGCTAAATTATTTTGAAATTTTTCGAAAAAATTTTTGTCAAAATGTTTTTGGAAGCAATGTTGAGTGTACATGGAAACTCAACATACACTAATGCATCATTTTTCAAACGATCATAACTAATTTTTGTATTAAGCGTTTCTCAATGTAGTATAGTGCATTCGATGCGGATTTTTAAGCTGCGTCGATCTGTGTTATCAGATTTGCGCTAGCTTGAAAATGCACCGAGATATCAACTGATATAAGTTCACACTTATATCCTCGATTTTCACCCTGAAGAATTAATTTTTTCGTTGAATAACATTGCCCATCGTCTTTGCCTTGAAATAAGGAATCTAAAAACATCTACTTTTTGCTAAATTATTTTGAAATTTTTCGAAAAAATTTTTGTCAAAATGTTTTTGGAAGCAATGTTGAGTGTACATGGAAACTCAACATACACTAATGCATCATTTTTCAAACGATCATAACTAATTTTTGTATTAAGCGTTTCTCAATGAAGTATAGTGCATTCGATGCGGATTTTTAAGCTGCGTCGATCTGTGTTATCAGATTTGCGCTAGCTTGAAAATGCACCGAGATATCAACTGATATAAGTTCACACTTATATCCTCGATTTTCACCCTGAAGAATTAATTTTTTCGTTGAATAACATTGCCCATCGTCTTTGCCTTGAAAAAAGGAATCTAAAAACATCTACTTTTTGCTAAATTATTTTGAAATTTTTTGAAAAAATGTTTGTCAAAATGTTTTTGGAAGCAATGTTGAGTGTACATGGAAACTCAACATACACTAATGCATCATTTTTCAAACGATCATAACTAAGTTTTGTATTAAGCGTTTCTCAATGAAGTATAGTGCATTCGATGCGGATTTTTAAGCTGCGTCGATCTGTGTTATCAGATTTGCGCTAGCTTGAAAATGCACCGAGATATCAACTGATATAAGTTCACACTTATATCCTCGATTTTCACCCTGAAGAATTAATTTTTTCGTTGAATAACATTGCCCATCGTCTTTGCCTTGAAAAAAGGAATCTAAAAACATCTACTTTTTGCTAAATTATTTTGAAATTTTTCGAAAAAATTTTTGTCAAAATGTTTTTGGAAGCAATGTTGAGTGTACATGGAAACTCAACATACACTAATGCATCATTTTTCAAACGATCATAACTAAGTTTTGTATTAAGCGTTTCTCAATGAAGTATAGTGCATTCGATGCGGATTTTTAAGCTGCGCCGATCTGTGTTATCAGATTTGCGCTAGCTTAAAAATTCACCGAGATATCAACTGATATAAGTTCACACTTATATCCTCGATTTTCACCCTGAAGAATTGATTTTTTCGTTGAATAACATTGTCCATCATCTTTGCCTTAAAAAAAGGAATCTAAAAACATCTACTTTTTGCTAAATTATTTTGAAATTTTTCGAAAAAATTTTTGTCAAAATGTTTTTGGAAGCAATGTTGAGTGTACATGGAAACTCAACATACACTAATGCATCATTTTTCAAACGATCATAACTAATTTTTGTATTAAGCGTTTCTCAATGTAGTATAGTGCATTCGATGCGGATTTTTAAGCTGCGTCGATCTGTGTTATCAGATTTGCGCTAGCTTGAAAATGCACCGAGATATCAACTGATATAAGTTCACACTTATATCCTCGATTTTCACCCTGAAGAATTAATTTTTTCGTTGAATAACATTGCCCATCGTCTTTGCCTTGAAATAAGGAATCTAAAAACATCTACTTTTTGCTAAATTATTTTGAAATTTTTCGAAAAAATTTTTGTCAAAATGTTTTTGGAAGCAATGTTGAGTGTACATGGAAACTCAACATACACTAATGCATCATTTTTCAAACGATCATAACTAATTTTTGTATTAAGCGTTTCTCAATGAAGTATAGTGCATTCGATGCGGATTTTTAAGCTGCGTCGATCTGTGTTATCAGATTTGCGCTAGCTTGAAAATGCACCGAGATATCAACTGATATAAGTTCACACTTATATCCTCGATTTTCACCCTGAAGAATTAATTTTTTCGTTGAATAACATTGCCCATCGTCTTTGCCTTGAAAAAAGGAATCTAAAAACATCTACTTTTTGCTAAATTATTTTGAAATTTTTTGAAAAAATGTTTGTCAAAATGTTTTTGGAAGCAATGTTGAGTGTACATGGAAACTCAACATACACTAATGCATCATTTTTCAAACGATCGTAACTAATTTTTGTATTAAGCGTTTCTCAATGAAGTATAGTGCATTCGATGCGGATTTTTAAGCTGCGTCGATCTGTGTTATCAGATTTGCGCTAGCTTAAAAATGCACCGAGATATCAACTGATATAAGTTCACACTTATATCCTCGATTTTCACCCTGAAGAATTAATTTTTTCGTTGAATAACATTGTCCATCGTCTTTGCCTTAAAAAAATGAATCTAAAAACATCTACTTTTTGCTAAATTATTTTGAAATTTTTCGAAAAAATTTTTGTCAAAATGTTTTTGGAAGCAATGTTGAGTGTACATGGAAACTCAACATACACTAATGCATCATTTTTCAAACGATCATAACTAATTTTTGTATTAAGCGTTTCTCAATGAAGTATAGTGCATTCGATGCGGATTTTTAAGCTGCGTCGATCTGTGTTATCAGATTTGCGCTAGCTTAAAAATGCACCGAGATATCAACTGATATAAGTTCAAACTTATATCCTCGATTTTCACCCTGAAGAATTAATTTTTTCGTTGAATAACATTGCCCATCGTCTTTGCCTTGAAAAAAGGAATCTAAAAACATCTACTTTTTGCTAAATTATTTTGAAATTTTTCGAAAAAATTTTTGTCAAAATGTTTTTGGAAGCAATGTTGAGGGTACATGGAAACTCAACATACACTAATGCATCATTTTTCAAACGATCATAACTAAGTTTTGTATTAAGCGTTTCTCAATGAAGTATAGTGCATTCGATGCGGATTTTTAAGCTGCGTCGATCTGTGTTATCAGATTTGCACTAGCTTAAAAATTCACCGAGATATCAACTGATATAAGTTCACACTTATATCCTCGATTTTCACCCTGAAGAATTAATTTTTTCGTTGAATAACATTGTCCATCATCTTTGCCTTAAAAAAAGGAATCTAAAAACATCTACTTTTTGCTAAATTATTTTGAAATTTTTCGAAAAAATTTTTGTCAAAATGTTTTTGGAAGCAATGTTGAGTGTACATGGAAACTCAACATACACTAATGCATCATTTTTCAAACGATCATAACTAATTTTTGTATTAAGCGTTTCTCAATGTAGTATAGTGCATTCGATGCGGATTTTTAAGCTGCGTCGATCTGTGTTATCAGATTTGCGCTAGCTTGAAAATGCACCGAGATATCAACTGATATAAGTTCACACTTATATCCTCGATTTTCACCCTGAAGAATTAATTTTTTCGTTGAATAACATTGCCCATCGTCTTTGCCTTGAAATAAGGAATCTAAAAACATCTACTTTTTGCTAAATTATTTTGAAATTTTTCGAAAAAATTTTTGTCAAAATGTTTTTGGAAGCAATGTTGAGTGTACATGGAAACTCAACATACACTAATGCATCATTTTTCAAACGATCATAACTAATTTTTGTATTAAGCGTTTCTCAATGAAGTATAGTGCATTCGATGCGGATTTTTAAGCTGCGTCGATCTGTGTTATCAGATTTGCGCTAGCTTGAAAATGCACCGAGATATCAACTGATATAAGTTCACACTTATATCCTCGATTTTCACCCTGAAGAATTAATTTTTTCGTTGAATAACATTGCCCATCGTCTTTGCCTTGAAAAAAGGAATCTAAAAACATCTACTTTTTGCTAAATTATTTTGAAATTTTTTGAAAAAATGTTTGTCAAAATGTTTTTGGAAGCAATGTTGAGTGTACATGGAAACTCAACATACACTAATGCATCATTTTTCAAACGATCGTAACTAATTTTTGTATTAAGCGTTTCTCAATGAAGTATAGTGCATTCGATGCGGATTTTTAAGCTGCGTCGATCTGTGTTATCAGATTTGCGCTAGCTTGAAAATGCACCGAGATATCAACTGATATAAGTTCACACTTATATCCTCGATTTTCACCCTGAAGAATTAATTTTTTCGTTGAATAACATTGCCCATCGTCTTTGCCTTGAAAAAAGGAATCTAAAAACATCTACTTTTTGCTAAATTATTTTGAAATTTTTCGAAAAAATTTTTGTCAAAATGTTTTTGGAAGCAATGTTGAGTGTACATGGAAACTCAACATACACTAATGCATCATTTTTCAAACGATCATAACTAAGTTTTGTATTAAGCGTTTCTCAATGAAGTATAGTGCATTCGATGCGGATTTTTAAGCTGCGTCGATCTGTGTTATCAGATTTGCGCTAGCTTAAAAATTCACCGAGATATCAACTGATATAAGTTCACACTTATATCCTCGATTTTCACCCTGAAGAATTGATTTTTTCGTTGAATAACATTGTCCATCATCTTTGCCTTAAAAAAAGGAATCTAAAAACATCTACTTTTTGCTAAATTATTTTGAAATTTTTCGAAAAAATTTTTGTCAAAATGTTTTTGGAAGCAATGTTGAGTGTACATGGAAACTCAACATACACTAATGCATCATTTTTCAAACGATCATAACTAATTTTTGTATTAAGCGTTTCTCAATGTAGTATAGTGCATTCGATGCGGATTTTTAAGCTGCGTCGATCTGTGTTATCAGATTTGCGCTAGCTTGAAAATGCACCGAGATATCAACTGATATAAGTTCACACTTATATCCTCGATTTTCACCCTGAAGAATTAATTTTTTCGTTGAATAACATTGCCCATCGTCTTTGCCTTGAAATAAGGAATCTAAAAACATCTACTTTTTGCTAAATTATTTTGAAATTTTTCGAAAAAATTTTTGTCAAAATGTTTTTGGAAGCAATGTTGAGTGTACATGGAAACTCAACATACACTAATGCATCATTTTTCAAACGATCATAACTAATTTTTGTATTAAGCGTTTCTCAATGAAGTATAGTGCATTCGATGCGGATTTTTAAGCTGCGTCGATCTGTGTTATCAGATTTGCGCTAGCTTGAAAATGCACCGAGATATCAACTGATATAAGTTCACACTTATATCCTCGATTTTCACCCTGAAGAATTAATTTTTTCGTTGAATAACATTGCCCATCGTCTTTGCCTTGAAAAAAGGAATCTAAAAACATCTACTTTTTGCTAAATTATTTTGAAATTTTTTGAAAAAATGTTTGTCAAAATGTTTTTGGAAGCAATGTTGAGTGTACATGGAAACTCAACATACACTAATGCATCATTTTTCAAACGATCGTAACTAATTTTTGTATTAAGCGTTTCTCAATGAAGTATAGTGCATTCGATGCGGATTTTTAAGCTGCGTCGATCTGTGTTATCAGATTTGCGCTAGCTTAAAAATGCACCGAGATATCAACTGATATAAGTTCACACTTATATCCTCGATTTTCACCCTGAAGAATTAATTTTTTCGTTGAATAACATTGTCCATCGTCTTTGCCTTAAAAAAATGAATCTAAAAACATCTACTTTTTGCTAAATTATTTTGAAATTTTTCGAAAAAATTTTTGTCAAAATGTTTTTGGAAGCAATGTTGAGTGTACATGGAAACTCAACATACACTAATGCATCATTTTTCAAACGATCATAACTAATTTTTGTATTAAGCGTTTCTCAATGAAGTATAGTGCATTCGATGCGGATTTTTAAGCTGCGTCGATCTGTGTTATCAGATTTGCGCTAGCTTAAAAATGCACCGAGATATCAACTGATATAAGTTCAAACTTATATCCTCGATTTTCACCCTGAAGAATTAATTTTTTCGTTGAATAACATTGCCCATCGTCTTTGCCTTGAAAAAAGGAATCTAAAAACATCTACTTTTTGCTAAATTATTTTGAAATTTTTCGAAAAAATTTTTGTCAAAATGTTTTTGGAAGCAATGTTGAGGGTACATGGAAACTCAACATACACTAATGCATCATTTTTCAAACGATCATAACTAAGTTTTGTATTAAGCGTTTCTCAATGAAGTATAGTGCATTCGATGCGGATTTTTAAGCTGCGTCGATCTGTGTTATCAGATTTGCACTAGCTTAAAAATTCACCGAGATATCAACTGATATAAGTTCACACTTATATCCTCGATTTTCACCCTGAAGAATTAATTTTTTCGTTGAATAACATTGTCCATCATCTTTGCCTTAAAAAAAGGAATCTAAAAACATCTACTTTTTGCTAAATTATTTTGAAATTTTTCGAAAAAATTTTTGTCAAAATGTTTTTGGAAGCAATGTTGAGTGTACATGGAAACTCAACATACACTAATGCATCATTTTTCAAACGATCATAACTAATTTTTGTATTAAGCGTTTCTCAATGTAGTATAGTGCATTCGATGCGGATTTTTAAGCTGCGTCGATCTGTGTTATCAGATTTGCGCTAGCTTGAAAATGCACCGAGATATCAACTGATATAAGTTCACACTTATATCCTCGATTTTCACCCTGAAGAATTAATTTTTTCGTTGAATAACATTGCCCATCGTCTTTGCCTTGAAATAAGGAATCTAAAAACATCTACTTTTTGCTAAATTATTTTGAAATTTTTCGAAAAAATTTTTGTCAAAATGTTTTTGGAAGCAATGTTGAGTGTACATGGAAACTCAACATACACTAATGCATCATTTTTCAAACGATCATAACTAATTTTTGTATTAAGCGTTTCTCAATGAAGTATAGTGCATTCGATGCGGATTTTTAAGCTGCGTCGATCTGTGTTATCAGATTTGCACTAGCTTAAAAATTCACCGAGATATCAACTGATATAAGTTCACACTTATATCCTCGATTTTCACCCTGAAGAATTAATTTTTTCGTTGAATAACATTGTCCATCATCTTTGCCTTAAAAAAAGGAATCTAAAAACATCTACTTTTTGCTAAATTATTTTGAAATTTTTCGAAAAAATTTTTGTCAAAATGTTTTTGGAAGCAATGTTGAGTGTACATGGAAACTCAACATACACTAATGCATCATTTTTCAAACGATCATAACTAATTTTTGTATTAAGCGTTTCTCAATGAAGTATAGTGCATTCGATGCGGATTTTTAAGCTGCGTCGATCTGTGTTATCAGATTTGCGCTAGCTTGAAAATGCACCGAGATATCAACTGATATAAGTTCACACTTATATCCTCGATTTTCACCCTGAAGAATTAATTTTTTCGTTGAATAACATTGCCCATCGTCTTTGCCTTGAAATAAGGAATCTAAAAACATCTACTTTTTGCTAAATTATTTTGAAATTTTTCGAAAAAATTTTTGTCAAAATGTTTTTGGAAGCAATGTTGAGTGTACATGGAAACTCAACATACACTAATGCATCATTTTTCAAACGATCATAACTAATTTTTGTATTAAGCGTTTCTCAATGAAGTATAGTGCATTCGATGCGGATTTTTAAGCTGCGTCGATCTGTGTTATCAGATTTGCGCTAGCTTGAAAATGCACCGAGATATCAACTGATATAAGTTCACACTTATATCCTCGATTTTCACCCTGAAGAATTAATTTTTTCGTTGAATAACATTGCCCATCGTCTTTGCCTTGAAAAAAGGAATCTAAAAACATCTACTTTTTGCTAAATTATTTTGAAATTTTTTGAAAAAATGTTTGTCAAAATGTTTTTGGAAGCAATGTTGAGTGTACATGGAAACTCAACATACACTAATGCATCATTTTTCAAACGATCGTAACTAATTTTTGTATTAAGCGTTTCTCAATGAAGTATAGTGCATTCGATGCGGATTTTTAAGCTGCGTCGATCTGTGTTATCAGATTTGCGCTAGCTTAAAAATGCACCGAGATATCAACTGATATAAGTTCACACTTATATCCTCGATTTTCACCCTGAAGAATTAATTTTTTCGTTGAATAACATTGTCCATCGTCTTTGCCTTAAAAAAATGAATCTAAAAACATCTACTTTTTGCTAAATTATTTTGAAATTTTTCGAAAAAATTTTTGTCAAAATGTTTTTGGAAACAATGTTGAGTGTACATGGAAACTCAACATACACTAATGCATCATTTTTCAAACGATCATAACTAATTTTTGTATTAAGCGTTTCTCAATGAAGTATAGTGCATTCGATGCGGATTTTTAAGCTGCGTCGATCTGTGTTATCAGATTTGCGCTAGCTTAAAAATGCACCGAGATATCAACTGATATAAGTTCAAACTTATATCCTCGATTTTCACCCTGAAGAATTAATTTTTTCGTTGAATAACATTGCCCATCGTCTTTGCCTTGAAAAAAGGAATCTAAAAACATCTACTTTTTGCTAAATTATTTTGAAATTTTTCGAAAAAATTTTTGTCAAAATGTTTTTGGAAGCAATGTTGAGGGTACATGGAAACTCAACATACACTAATGCATCATTTTTCAAACGATCATAACTAAGTTTTGTATTAAGCGTTTCTCAATGAAGTATAGTGCATTCGATGCGGATTTTTAAGCTGCGTCGATCTGTGTTATCAGATTTGCACTAGCTTAAAAATTCACCGAGATATCAACTGATATAAGTTCACACTTATATCCTCGATTTTCACCCTGAAGAATTAATTTTTTCGTTGAATAACATTGTCCATCATCTTTGCCTTAAAAAAAGGAATCTAAAAACATCTACTTTTTGCTAAATTATTTTGAAATTTTTCGAAAAAATTTTTGTCAAAATGTTTTTGGAAGCAATGTTGAGTGTACATGGAAACTCAACATACACTAATGCATCATTTTTCAAACGATCATAACTAATTTTTGTATTAAGCGTTTCTCAATGTAGTATAGTGCATTCGATGCGGATTTTTAAGCTGCGTCGATCTGTGTTATCAGATTTGCGCTAGCTTGAAAATGCACCGAGATATCAACTGATATAAGTTCACACTTATATCCTCGATTTTCACCCTGAAGAATTAATTTTTTCGTTGAATAACATTGCCCATCGTCTTTGCCTTGAAAAAAGGAATCTAAAAACATCTACTTTTTGCTAAATTATTTTGAAATTTTTCGAAAAAATTTTTGTCAAAATGTTTTTGGAAGCAATGTTGAGTGTACATGGAAACTCAACATACACTAATGCATCATTTTTCAAACGATCGTAACTAATTTTTGTATTAAGCGTTTCTCAATGAAGTATAGTGCATTCGATGCGGATTTTTAAGCTGCGTCGATCTGTGTTATCAGATTTGCGCTAGCTTGAAAATGCACCGAGATATCAACTGATATAAGTTCACACTTATATCCTCGATTTTCACCCTGAAGAATTAATTTTTTCGTTGAATAACATTGCCCATCGTCTTTGCCTTGAAAAAAGGAATCTAAAAACATCTACTTTTTGCTAAATTATCTTGAAATTTTTTGAAAAAATGTTTGTCAAAATGTTTTTGGAAGCAATGTTGAGTGTACATGGAAACTCAACATACACTAATGCATCATTTTTCAAACGATCATAACTAATTTTTGTATTAAGCGTTTCTCAATGAAGTATAGTGCATTCGATGCGGATTTTTAAGCTGCGTCGATCTGTGTTATCAGATTTGCGCTAGCTTAAAAATGCACCGAGATATCAACTGATATAAGTTCAAACTTATATCCTCGATTTTCACCCTGAAGAATTAATTTTTTCGTTGAATAACATTGTCCATCGTCTTTGCCTTAAAAAAATGAATCTAAAAACATCTACTTTTTGCTAAATTATTTTGAAATTTTTCGAAAAAATTTTTGTCAAAATGTTTTTGGAAGCAATGTTGAGTGTACATGGAAACTCAACATACACTAATGCATCATTTTTCAAACGATCATAACTAATTTTTGTATTAAGCGTTTCTCAATGAAGTATAGTGCATTCGATGCGGATTTTTTATGCTGCGTCGATCTGTGTTATCAGATTTGCGCTAGCTTGAAAATGCACCGAGATATCAACTGATATAAGTTCACACTTATGACCTCGATTTTCACCCTGAAGAATTAATTTTTTCGTTGAATAACATTGCCCATCGTCTTTGCCTTGAAAAAAGGAATCTAAAAACATCTACTTTTTGCTAAATTATTTTGAAATTTTTCGAAAAAATTTTTGTCAAAATGTTTTTGGAAGCAATGTTGAGTGTACATGGAAACTCAACATACACTAATGCATCATTTTTCAAACGATCATAACTAAGTTTTGTATTAAGCGTTTCTCAATGAAGTATAGTGCATTCGATGCGGATTTTTAAGCTGCGTCGATCTGTGTTATCAGATTTGCGCTAGCTTAAAAATTCACCGAGATATCAACTGATATAAGTTCACACTTATATCCTCGATTTTCACCCTGAAGAATTAATTTTTTCGTTGAATAACATTGTCCATCATCTTTGCCTTAAAAAAAGGAATCTAAAAACATCTACTTTTTGCTAAATTATTTTGAAATTTTTCGAAAAAATTTTTGTCAAAATGTTTTTGGAAGCAATGTTGAGTGTACATGGAAACTCAACATACACTAATGCATCATTTTTCAAACGATCATAACTAATTTTTGTATTAAGCGTTTCTCAATGTAGTATAGTGCATTCGATGCGGATTTTTAAGCTGCGTCGATCTGTGTTATCAGATTTGCGCTAGCTTGAAAATGCACCGAGATATCAACTGATATAAGTTCACACTTATATCCTCGATTTTCACCCTGAAGAATTAATTTTTTCGTTGAATAACATTGCCCATCGTCTTTGCCTTGAAATAAGGAATCTAAAAACATCTACTTTTTGCTAAATTATTTTGAAATTTTTCGAAAAAATTTTTGTCAAAATGTTTTTGGAAGCAATGTTGAGTGTACATGGAAACTCAACATACACTAATGCATCATTTTTCAAACGATCATAACTAATTTTTGTATTAAGCGTTTCTCAATGAAGTATAGTGCATTCGATGCGGATTTTTAAGCTGCGTCGATCTGTGTTATCAGATTTGCGCTAGCTTGAAAATGCACCGAGATATCAACTGATATAAGTTCACACTTATATCCTCGATTTTCACCCTGAAGAATTAATTTTTTCGTTGAATAACATTGCCCATCGTCTTTGCCTTGAAAAAAGGAATCTAAAAACATCTACTTTTTGCTAAATTATTTTGAAATTTTTTGAAAAAATGTTTGTCAAAATGTTTTTGGAAGCAATGTTGAGTGTACATGGAAACTCAACATACACTAATGCATCATTTTTCAAACGATCGTAACTAATTTTTGTATTAAGCGTTTCTCAATGAAGTATAGTGCATTCGATGCGGATTTTTAAGCTGCGTCGATCTGTGTTATCAGATTTGCGCTAGCTTAAAAATGCACCGAGATATCAACTGATATAAGTTCACACTTATATCCTCGATTTTCACCCTGAAGAATTAATTTTTTCGTTGAATAACATTGTCCATCGTCTTTGCCTTAAAAAAATGAATCTAAAAACATCTACTTTTTGCTAAATTATTTTGAAATTTTTCGAAAAAATTTTTGTCAAAATGTTTTTGGAAGCAATGTTGAGTGTACATGGAAACTCAACATACACTAATGCATCATTTTTCAAACGATCATAACTAATTTTTGTATTAAGCGTTTCTCAATGAAGTATAGTGCATTCGATGCGGATTTTTAAGCTGCGTCGATCTGTGTTATCAGATTTGCGCTAGCTTGAAAATGCACCGAGATATCAACTGATATAAGTTCACACTTATATCCTCGATTTTCACCCTGAAGAATTAATTTTTTCGTTGAATAACATTGCCCATCGTCTTTGCCTTGAAAAAAGGAATCTAAAAACATCTACTTTTTGCTAAATTATTTTGAAATTTTTTGAAAAAATGTTTGTCAAAATGTTTTTGGAAGCAATGTTGAGTGTACATGGAAACTCAACATACACTAATGCATCATTTTTCAAACGATCGTAACTAATTTTTGTATTAAGCGTTTCTCAATGAAGTATAGTGCATTCGATGCGGATTTTTAAGCTGCGTCGATCTGTGTTATCAGATTTGCGCTAGCTTAAAAATGCACCGAGATATCAACTGATATAAGTTCACACTTATATCCTCGATTTTCACCCTGAAGAATTAATTTTTTCGTTGAATAACATTGTCCATCGTCTTTGCCTTAAAAAAATGAATCTAAAAACATCTACTTTTTGCTAAATTATTTTGAAATTTTTCGAAAAAATTTTTGTCAAAATGTTTTTGGAAGCAATGTTGAGTGTACATGGAAACTCAACATACACTAATGCATCATTTTTCAAACGATCATAACTAATTTTTGTATTAAGCGTTTCTCAATGTAGTATAGTGCATTCGATGCGGATTTTTAAGCTGCGTCGATCTGTGTTATCAGATTTGCGCTAGCTTGAAAATGCACCGAGATATCAACTGATATAAGTTCACACTTATATCCTCGATTTTCACCCTGAAGAATTAATTTTTTCGTTGAATAACATTGCCCATCGTCTTTGTCTTGAAATAAGGAATCTAAAAACATCTACTTTTTGCTAAATTATTTTGAAATTTTTCGAAAAAATTTTTGTCAAAATGTTTTTGGAAGCAATGTTGAGTGTACATGGAAACTCAACATACACTAATGCATCATTTTTCAAACGATCATAACTAATTTTTGTATTAAGCGTTTCTCAATGAAGTATAGTGCATTCGATGCGGATTTTTAAGCTGCGTCGATCTGTGTTATCAGATTTGCGCTAGCTTGAAAATGCACCGAGATATCAACTGATATAAGTTCACACTTATATCCTCGATTTTCACCCTGAAGAATTAATTTTTTCGTTGAATAACATTGCCCATCGTCTTTGCCTTGAAAAAAGGAATCTAAAAACATCTACTTTTTGCTAAATTATTTTGAAATTTTTTGAAAAAATGTTTGTCAAAATGTTTTTGGAAGCAATGTTGAGTGTACATGGAAACTCAACATACACTAATGCATCATTTTTCAAACGATCGTAACTAATTTTTGTATTAAGCGTTTCTCAATGAAGTATAGTGCATTCGATGCGGATTTTTAAGCTGCGTCGATCTGTGTTATCAGATTTGCGCTAGCTTAAAAATGCACCGAGATATCAACTGATATAAGTTCACACTTATATCCTCGATTTTCACCCTGAAGAATTAATTTTTTCGTTGAATAACATTGTCCATCGTCTTTGCCTTAAAAAAATGAATCTAAAAACATCTACTTTTTGCTAAATTATTTTGAAATTTTTCGAAAAAATTTTTGTCAAAATGTTTTTGGAAGCAATGTTGAGTGTACATGGAAACTCAACATACACTAATGCATCATTTTTCAAACGATCATAACTAATTTTTGTATCAAGCGTTTCTCAATGAAGTATAGTGCATTCGATGCGGATTTTTAAGCTGCGTCGATCTGTGTTATCAGATTTGCGCTAGCTTGAAAATGCACCGAGATATCAACTAATATAAGTTCACACTTATATCCTCGATTTTCACCCTGAAGAATTAATTTTTTCGTTGAATAACATTGCCCATCGTCTTTGCCTTGAAAAAAGGAATCTAAAAACATCTACTTTTTGCTAAATTATTTTGAAATTTTTTGAAAAAATGTTTGTCAAAATGTTTTTGGAAGCAATGTTGAGTGTACATGGAAACTCAACATACACTAATGCATCATTTTTCAAACGATCGTAACTAATTTTTGTATTAAGCGTTTCTCAATGAAGTATAGTGCATTCGATGCGGATTTTTAAGCTGCGTCGATCTGTGTTATCAGATTTGCGCTAGCTTAAAAATGCACCGAGATATCAACTGATATAAGTTCACACTTATATCCTCGATTTTCACCCTGAAGAATTAATTTTTTCGTTGAATAACATTGCCCATCGTCTTTGCCTTGAAATAAGGAATCTAAAAACATCTACTTTTTGCTAAATTATTTTGAAATTTTTCGAAAAAATTTTTGTCAAAATGTTTTTGGAAGCAATGTTGAGTGTACATGGAAACTCAACATACACTAATGCATCATTTTTCAAACGATCATAACTAATTTTTGTATTAAGCGTTTCTCAATGAAGTATAGTGCATTCGATGCGGATTTTTAAGCTGCGTCGATCTGTGTTATCAGATTTGCGCTAGCTTGAAAATGCACCGAGATATCAACTGATATAAGTTCACACTTATATCCTCGATTTTCACCCTGAAGAATTAATTTTTTCGTTGAATAACATTGCCCATCGTCTTTGCCTTGAAAAAAGGAATCTAAAAACATCTACTTTTTGCTAAATTATTTTGAAATTTTTTGAAAAAATGTTTGTCAAAATGTTTTTGGAAGCAATGTTGAGTGTACATGGAAACTCAACATACACTAATGCATCATTTTTCAAACGATCGTAACTAATTTTTGTATTAAGCGTTTCTCAATGAAGTATAGTGCATTCGATGCGGATTTTTAAGCTGCGTCGATCTGTGTTATCAGATTTGCGCTAGCTTAAAAATGCACCGAGATATCAACTGATATAAGTTCACACTTATATCCTCGATTTTCACCCTGAAGAATTAATTTTTTCGTTGAATAACATTGTCCATCGTCTTTGCCTCAAAAAAATGAATCTAAAAACATCTACTTTTTGCTAAATTATTTTGAAATTTTTCGAAAAAATTTTTGTCAAAATGTTTTTGGAAGCAATGTTGAGTGTACATGGAAACTCAACATACACTAATGCATCATTTTTCAAACGATCGTAACTAATTTTTGTATTAAGCGTTTCTCAATGAAGTATAGTGCATTCGATGCGGATTTTTAAGCTGCGTCGATCTGTGTTATCAGATTTGCGCTAGCTTAAAAATGCACCGAGATATCAACTGATATAAGTTCACACTTATATCCTCGATTTTCACCCTGAAGAATTAATTTTTTCGTTGAATAACATTGTCCATCGTCTTTGCCTTAAAAAAATGAATCTAAAAACATCTACTTTTTGCTAAATTATTTTGAAATTTTTCGAAAAAATTTTTGTCAAAATGTTTTTGGAAGCAATGTTGAGTGTACATGGAAACTCAACATACACTAATGCATCATTTTTCAAACGATCATAACTAATTTTTGTATTAAGCGTTTCTCAATGAAGTATAGTGCATTCGATGCGGATTTTTAAGCTGCGTCGATCTGTGTTATCAGATTTGCGCTAGCTTGAAAATGCACCGAGATATCAACTGATATAAGTTCACACTTATATCCTCGATTTTCACCCTGAAGAATTAATTTTTTCGTTGAATAACATTGCCCATCGTCTTTGCCTTGAAATAAGGAATCTAAAAACATCTACTTTTTGCTAAATTATTTTGAAATTTTTCGAAAAAATTTTTGTCAAAATGTTTTTGGAAGCAATGTTGAGTGTACATGGAAACTCAACATACACTAATGCATCATTTTTCAAACGATCATAACTAAGTTTTGTATTAAGCGTTTCTCAATGAAGTATAGTGCATTCGATGCGGATTTTTAAGCTGCGTCGATCTGTGTTATCAGATTTGCACTAGCTTAAAAATTCACCGAGATATCAACTGATATAAGTTCACACTTATATCCTCGATTTTCACCCTGAAGAATTAATTTTTTCGTTGAATAACATTGTCCATCATCTTTGCCTTAAAAAAAGGAATCTAAAAACATCTACTTTTTGCTAAATTATTTTGAAATTTTTCGAAAAAATTTTTGTCAAAATGTTTTTGGAAGCAATGTTGAGTGTACATGGAAACTCAACATACACTAATGCATCATTTTTCAAACGATCATAACTAATTTTTGTATTAAGCGTTTCTCAATGTAGTATAGTGCATTCGATGCGGATTTTTAAGCTGCGTCGATCTGTGTTATCAGATTTGCGCTAGCTTGAAAATGCACCGAGATATCAACTGATATAAGTTCACACTTATATCCTCGATTTTCACCCTGAAGAATTAATTTTTTCGTTGAATAACATTGCCCATCGTCTTTGCCTTGAAATAAGGAATCTAAAAACATCTACTTTTTGCTAAATTATTTTGAAATTTTTCGAAAAAATTTTTGTCAAAATGTTTTTGGAAGCAATGTTGAGTGTACATGGAAACTCAACATACACTAATGCATCATTTTTCAAACGATCATAACTAATTTTTGTATTAAGCGTTTCTCAATGAAGTATAGTGCATTCGATGCGGATTTTTAAGCTGCGTCGATCTGTGTTATCAGATTTGCGCTAGCTTGAAAATGCACCGAGATATCAACTGATATAAGTTCACACTTATATCCTCGATTTTCACCCTGAAGAATTAATTTTTTCGTTGAATAACATTGCCCATCGTCTTTGCCTTGAAAAAAGGAATCTAAAAACATCTACTTTTTGCTAAATTATTTTGAAATTTTTTGAAAAAATGTTTGTCAAAATGTTTTTGGAAGCAATGTTGAGTGTACATGGAAACTCAACATACACTAATGCATCATTTTTCAAACGATCGTAACTAATTTTTGTATTAAGCGTTTCTCAATGAAGTATAGTGCATTCGATGCGGATTTTTAAGCTGCGTCGATCTGTGTTATCAGATTTGCGCTAGCTTGAAAATGCACCGAGATATCAACTGATATAAGTTCACACTTATATCCTCGATTTTCACCCTGAAGAATTAATTTTTTCGTTGAATAACATTGCCCATCGTCTTTGCCTTGAAAAAAGGAATCTAAAAACATCTACTTTTTGCTAAATTATCTTGAAATTTTTTGAAAAAATGTTTGTCAAAATGTTTTTGGAAGCAATGTTGAGTGTACATGGAAACTCAACATACACTAATGCATCATTTTTCAAACGATCATAACTAATTTTTGTATTAAGCGTTTCTCAATGAAGTATAGTGCATTCGATGCGGATTTTTAAGCTGCGTCGATCTGTGTTATCAGATTTGCGCTAGCTTAAAAATGCACCGAGATATCAACTGATATAAGTTCAAACTTATATCCTCGATTTTCACCCTGAAGAATTAATTTTTTCGTTGAATAACATTGTCCATCGTCTTTGCCTTAAAAAAATGAATCTAAAAACATCTACTTTTTGCTAAATTATTTTGAAATTTTTCGAAAAAATTTTTGTCAAAATGTTTTTGGAAGCAATGTTGAGTGTACATGGAAACTCAACATACACTA
Source organism: Auanema rhodensis (assembly GCA_964057225.1). NCBI lineage: Eukaryota > Metazoa > Nematoda > Chromadorea > Rhabditida > Rhabditidae > Auanema > Auanema rhodense. The sequence goes on from OZ059895.1 coordinate 4,113,795, forward strand.
ATGCATCATTTTTCAAACGATCATAACTAATTTTTGTATTAAGCGTTTCTCAATGAAGTATAGTGCATTCGATGCGGATTTTTTATGCTGCGTCGATCTGTGTTATCAGATTTGCGCTAGCTTGAAAATGCACCGAGATATCAACTGATATAAGTTCACACTTATGACCTCGATTTTCACCCTGAAGAATTAATTTTTTCGTTGAATAACATTGCCCATCGTCTTTGCCTTGAAAAAAGGAATCTAAAAACATCTACTTTTTGCTAAATTATTTTGAAATTTTTCGAAAAAATTTTTGTCAAAATGTTTTTGGAAGCAATGTTGAGTGTACATGGAAACTCAACATACACTAATGCATCATTTTTCAAACGATCATAACTAAGTTTTGTATTAAGCGTTTCTCAATGAAGTATAGTGCATTCGATGCGGATTTTTAAGCTGCGTCGATCTGTGTTATCAGATTTGCGCTAGCTTAAAAATTCACCGAGATATCAACTGATATAAGTTCACACTTATATCCTCGATTTTCACCCTGAAGAATTAATTTTTTCGTTGAATAACATTGTCCATCATCTTTGCCTTAAAAAAAGGAATCTAAAAACATCTACTTTTTGCTAAATTATTTTGAAATTTTTCGAAAAAATTTTTGTCAAAATGTTTTTGGAAGCAATGTTGAGTGTACATGGAAACTCAACATACACTAATGCATCATTTTTCAAACGATCATAACTAATTTTTGTATTAAGCGTTTCTCAATGTAGTATAGTGCATTCGATGCGGATTTTTAAGCTGCGTCGATCTGTGTTATCAGATTTGCGCTAGCTTGAAAATGCACCGAGATATCAACTGATATAAGTTCACACTTATATCCTCGATTTTCACCCTGAAGAATTAATTTTTTCGTTGAATAACATTGCCCATCGTCTTTGCCTTGAAATAAGGAATCTAAAAACATCTACTTTTTGCTAAATTATTTTGAAATTTTTCGAAAAAATTTTTGTCAAAATGTTTTTGGAAGCAATGTTGAGTGTACATGGAAACTCAACATACACTAATGCATCATTTTTCAAACGATCATAACTAATTTTTGTATTAAGCGTTTCTCAATGAAGTATAGTGCATTCGATGCGGATTTTTAAGCTGCGTCGATCTGTGTTATCAGATTTGCGCTAGCTTGAAAATGCACCGAGATATCAACTGATATAAGTTCACACTTATATCCTCGATTTTCACCCTGAAGAATTAATTTTTTCGTTGAATAACATTGCCCATCGTCTTTGCCTTGAAAAAAGGAATCTAAAAACATCTACTTTTTGCTAAATTATTTTGAAATTTTTTGAAAAAATGTTTGTCAAAATGTTTTTGGAAGCAATGTTGAGTGTACATGGAAACTCAACATACACTAATGCATCATTTTTCAAACGATCGTAACTAATTTTTGTATTAAGCGTTTCTCAATGAAGTATAGTGCATTCGATGCGGATTTTTAAGCTGCGTCGATCTGTGTTATCAGATTTGCGCTAGCTTAAAAATGCACCGAGATATCAACTGATATAAGTTCACACTTATATCCTCGATTTTCACCCTGAAGAATTAATTTTTTCGTTGAATAACATTGTCCATCGTCTTTGCCTTAAAAAAATGAATCTAAAAACATCTACTTTTTGCTAAATTATTTTGAAATTTTTCGAAAAAATTTTTGTCAAAATGTTTTTGGAAGCAATGTTGAGTGTACATGGAAACTCAACATACACTAATGCATCATTTTTCAAACGATCATAACTAATTTTTGTATTAAGCGTTTCTCAATGAAGTATAGTGCATTCGATGCGGATTTTTAAGCTGCGTCGATCTGTGTTATCAGATTTGCGCTAGCTTGAAAATGCACCGAGATATCAACTGATATAAGTTCACACTTATATCCTCGATTTTCACCCTGAAGAATTAATTTTTTCGTTGAATAACATTGCCCATCGTCTTTGCCTTGAAAAAAGGAATCTAAAAACATCTACTTTTTGCTAAATTATTTTGAAATTTTTTGAAAAAATGTTTGTCAAAATGTTTTTGGAAGCAATGTTGAGTGTACATGGAAACTCAACATACACTAATGCATCATTTTTCAAACGATCGTAACTAATTTTTGTATTAAGCGTTTCTCAATGAAGTATAGTGCATTCGATGCGGATTTTTAAGCTGCGTCGATCTGTGTTATCAGATTTGCGCTAGCTTAAAAATGCACCGAGATATCAACTGATATAAGTTCACACTTATATCCTCGATTTTCACCCTGAAGAATTAATTTTTTCGTTGAATAACATTGTCCATCGTCTTTGCCTTAAAAAAATGAATCTAAAAACATCTACTTTTTGCTAAATTATTTTGAAATTTTTCGAAAAAATTTTTGTCAAAATGTTTTTGGAAGCAATGTTGAGTGTACATGGAAACTCAACATACACTAATGCATCATTTTTCAAACGATCATAACTAATTTTTGTATTAAGCGTTTCTCAATGTAGTATAGTGCATTCGATGCGGATTTTTAAGCTGCGTCGATCTGTGTTATCAGATTTGCGCTAGCTTGAAAATGCACCGAGATATCAACTGATATAAGTTCACACTTATATCCTCGATTTTCACCCTGAAGAATTAATTTTTTCGTTGAATAACATTGCCCATCGTCTTTGTCTTGAAATAAGGAATCTAAAAACATCTACTTTTTGCTAAATTATTTTGAAATTTTTCGAAAAAATTTTTGTCAAAATGTTTTTGGAAGCAATGTTGAGTGTACATGGAAACTCAACATACACTAATGCATCATTTTTCAAACGATCATAACTAATTTTTGTATTAAGCGTTTCTCAATGAAGTATAGTGCATTCGATGCGGATTTTTAAGCTGCGTCGATCTGTGTTATCAGATTTGCGCTAGCTTGAAAATGCACCGAGATATCAACTGATATAAGTTCACACTTATATCCTCGATTTTCACCCTGAAGAATTAATTTTTTCGTTGAATAACATTGCCCATCGTCTTTGCCTTGAAAAAAGGAATCTAAAAACATCTACTTTTTGCTAAATTATTTTGAAATTTTTTGAAAAAATGTTTGTCAAAATGTTTTTGGAAGCAATGTTGAGTGTACATGGAAACTCAACATACACTAATGCATCATTTTTCAAACGATCGTAACTAATTTTTGTATTAAGCGTTTCTCAATGAAGTATAGTGCATTCGATGCGGATTTTTAAGCTGCGTCGATCTGTGTTATCAGATTTGCGCTAGCTTAAAAATGCACCGAGATATCAACTGATATAAGTTCACACTTATATCCTCGATTTTCACCCTGAAGAATTAATTTTTTCGTTGAATAACATTGTCCATCGTCTTTGCCTTAAAAAAATGAATCTAAAAACATCTACTTTTTGCTAAATTATTTTGAAATTTTTCGAAAAAATTTTTGTCAAAATGTTTTTGGAAGCAATGTTGAGTGTACATGGAAACTCAACATACACTAATGCATCATTTTTCAAACGATCATAACTAATTTTTGTATCAAGCGTTTCTCAATGAAGTATAGTGCATTCGATGCGGATTTTTAAGCTGCGTCGATCTGTGTTATCAGATTTGCGCTAGCTTGAAAATGCACCGAGATATCAACTAATATAAGTTCACACTTATATCCTCGATTTTCACCCTGAAGAATTAATTTTTTCGTTGAATAACATTGCCCATCGTCTTTGCCTTGAAAAAAGGAATCTAAAAACATCTACTTTTTGCTAAATTATTTTGAAATTTTTTGAAAAAATGTTTGTCAAAATGTTTTTGGAAGCAATGTTGAGTGTACATGGAAACTCAACATACACTAATGCATCATTTTTCAAACGATCGTAACTAATTTTTGTATTAAGCGTTTCTCAATGAAGTATAGTGCATTCGATGCGGATTTTTAAGCTGCGTCGATCTGTGTTATCAGATTTGCGCTAGCTTAAAAATGCACCGAGATATCAACTGATATAAGTTCACACTTATATCCTCGATTTTCACCCTGAAGAATTAATTTTTTCGTTGAATAACATTGCCCATCGTCTTTGCCTTGAAATAAGGAATCTAAAAACATCTACTTTTTGCTAAATTATTTTGAAATTTTTCGAAAAAATTTTTGTCAAAATGTTTTTGGAAGCAATGTTGAGTGTACATGGAAACTCAACATACACTAATGCATCATTTTTCAAACGATCATAACTAATTTTTGTATTAAGCGTTTCTCAATGAAGTATAGTGCATTCGATGCGGATTTTTAAGCTGCGTCGATCTGTGTTATCAGATTTGCGCTAGCTTGAAAATGCACCGAGATATCAACTGATATAAGTTCACACTTATATCCTCGATTTTCACCCTGAAGAATTAATTTTTTCGTTGAATAACATTGCCCATCGTCTTTGCCTTGAAAAAAGGAATCTAAAAACATCTACTTTTTGCTAAATTATTTTGAAATTTTTTGAAAAAATGTTTGTCAAAATGTTTTTGGAAGCAATGTTGAGTGTACATGGAAACTCAACATACACTAATGCATCATTTTTCAAACGATCGTAACTAATTTTTGTATTAAGCGTTTCTCAATGAAGTATAGTGCATTCGATGCGGATTTTTAAGCTGCGTCGATCTGTGTTATCAGATTTGCGCTAGCTTAAAAATGCACCGAGATATCAACTGATATAAGTTCACACTTATATCCTCGATTTTCACCCTGAAGAATTAATTTTTTCGTTGAATAACATTGTCCATCGTCTTTGCCTCAAAAAAATGAATCTAAAAACATCTACTTTTTGCTAAATTATTTTGAAATTTTTCGAAAAAATTTTTGTCAAAATGTTTTTGGAAGCAATGTTGAGTGTACATGGAAACTCAACATACACTAATGCATCATTTTTCAAACGATCGTAACTAATTTTTGTATTAAGCGTTTCTCAATGAAGTATAGTGCATTCGATGCGGATTTTTAAGCTGCGTCGATCTGTGTTATCAGATTTGCGCTAGCTTAAAAATGCACCGAGATATCAACTGATATAAGTTCACACTTATATCCTCGATTTTCACCCTGAAGAATTAATTTTTTCGTTGAATAACATTGTCCATCGTCTTTGCCTTAAAAAAATGAATCTAAAAACATCTACTTTTTGCTAAATTATTTTGAAATTTTTCGAAAAAATTTTTGTCAAAATGTTTTTGGAAGCAATGTTGAGTGTACATGGAAACTCAACATACACTAATGCATCATTTTTCAAACGATCATAACTAATTTTTGTATTAAGCGTTTCTCAATGAAGTATAGTGCATTCGATGCGGATTTTTAAGCTGCGTCGATCTGTGTTATCAGATTTGCGCTAGCTTGAAAATGCACCGAGATATCAACTGATATAAGTTCACACTTATATCCTCGATTTTCACCCTGAAGAATTAATTTTTTCGTTGAATAACATTGCCCATCGTCTTTGCCTTGAAATAAGGAATCTAAAAACATCTACTTTTTGCTAAATTATTTTGAAATTTTTCGAAAAAATTTTTGTCAAAATGTTTTTGGAAGCAATGTTGAGTGTACATGGAAACTCAACATACACTAATGCATCATTTTTCAAACGATCATAACTAATTTTTGTATCAAGCGTTTCTCAATGAAGTATAGTGCATTCGATGCGGATTTTTAAGCTGCGTCGCTCTGTGTTATCAGATTTGCGCTAGCTTGAAAATGCACCGAGATATCAACTGATATAAGTTCACACTTATATCCTCGATTTTCACCCTGAAGAATTAATTTTTTCGTTGAATAACATTGCCCATCGTCTTTGCCTTGAAAAAAGGAATCTAAAAACATCTACTTTTTGCTAAATTATTTTGAAATTTTTCGAAAAAATTTTTGTCAAAATGTTTTTGGAAGCAATGTTGAGTGTACATGGAAACTCAACATACACTAATGCATCATTTTTCAAACGATCATAACTAATTTTTGTATTAAGCGTTTCTCAATGAAGTATAGTGCATTCGATGCGGATTTTTAAGCTGCGTCGATCTGTGTTATCAGATTTGCGCTAGCTTGAAAATGCACCGAGATATCAACTGATATAAGTTCACACTTATATCCTCGATTTTCACCCTGAAGAATTAATTTTTTCGTTGAATAACATTGCCCATCGTCTTTGCCTTGAAAAAAGGAATCTAAAAACATCTACTTTTTGCTAAATTATTTTGAAATTTTTTGAAAAAATGTTTGTCAAAATGTTTTTGGAAGCAATGTTGAGTGTACATGGAAACTCAACATACACTAATGCATCATTTTTCAAACGATCGTAACTAATTTTTGTATTAAGCGTTTCTCAATGAAGTATAGTGCATTCGATGCGGATTTTTAAGCTGCGTCGATCTGTGTTATCAGATTTGCGCTAGCTTAAAAATGCACCGAGATATCAACTGATATAAGTTCACACTTATATCCTCGATTTTCACCCTGAAGAATTAATTTTTTCGTTGAATAACATTGTCCATCGTCTTTGCCTTAAAAAAATGAATCTAAAAACATCTACTTTTTGCTAAATTATTTTGAAATTTTTCGAAAAAATTTTTGTCAAAATGTTTTTGGAAGCAATGTTGAGTGTACATGGAAACTCAACATACACTAATGCATCATTTTTCAAACGATCGTAACTAATTTTTGTATTAAGCGTTTCTCAATGAAGTATAGTGCATTCGATGCGGATTTTTAAGCTGCGTCGATCTGTGTTATCAGATTTGCGCTAGCTTGAAAATGCACCGAGATATCAACTGATATAAGTTCACACTTATATCCTCGATTTTCACCCTGAAGAATTAATTTTTTCGTTGAATAACATTGCCCATCGTCTTTGCCTTGAAAAAAGGAATCTAAAAACATCTACTTTTTGCTAAATTATTTTGAAATTTTTTGAAAAAATGTTTGTCAAAATGTTTTTGGAAGCAATGTTGAGTGTACATGGAAACTCAACATACACTAATGCATCATTTTTCAAACGATCATAACTAATTTTTGTATTAAGCGTTTCTCAATGAAGTATAGTGCATTCGATGCGGATTTTTAAGCTGCGTCGATCTGTGTTATCAGATTTGCGCTAGCTTAAAAATGCACCGAGATATCAACTGATATAAGTTCTCACTTATATCCTCGATTTTCACCCTGAAGAATTAATTTTTTCGTTGAATAACATTGTCCATCGTCTTTGCCTTAAAAAAATGAATCTAAAAACATCTACTTTTCGCTAAATTATTTTGAAATTTTTCGAAAAAATTTTTGTCAAAATGTTTTTGGAAGCAATGTTGAGTGTACATGGAAACTCAACATACACTAATGCATCATTTTTCAAACGATCATAACTAATTTTTGTATTAAGCGTTTCTCAATGAAGTATAGTGCATTCGATGCGGATTTTTAAGCTGCGTCGATCTGTGTTATCAGATTTGCGCTAGCTTGAAAATGCACCGAGATATCAACTGATATAAGTTCACACTTATATCCTCGATTTTCACCCTGAAGAATTAATTTTTTCGTTGAATAACATTGCCCATTGTCTTTGCCTTGAAAAAAGGAATCTAAAAACATCTACTTTTTGCTAAATTATTTTGAAATTTTTTGAAAAAATGTTTGTCAAAATGTTTTTGGAAGCAATGTTGAGTGTACATGGAAACTCAACATACACTAATGCATCATTTTTCAAACGATCATAACTAAGTTTTGTATTAAGCGTTTCTCAATGAAGTATAGTGCATTCGATGCGGATTTTTAAGCTGCGTCGATCTGTGTTATCAGATTTGCGCTAGCTTGAAAATGCACCGAGATATCAACTGATATAAGTTCACACTTATATCCTCGATTTTCACCCTGAAGAATTAATTTTTTCGTTGAATAACATTGCCCATCGTCTTTGCCTTGGAAAAAGGAATCTAAAAACATCTACTTTTTGCTAAATTATTTTGAAATTTTTTGAAAAAATTTTTGTCAAAATGTTTTTGGAAGCAATGTTGAGTGTACATGGAAACTCAACATACACTAATGCATCATTTTTCAAACGATCATAACTAATTTTTGTATTAAGCGTTTCTCAATAAAGTATAGTGCATTCGATGCGGATTTTTAAGCTGCGTCGATCTGTGTTATCAGATTTGCGCTAGCTTAAAAATGCACCGAGATATCAACTGATATAAGTTCACACTTATATCCTCGATTTTCACCCTGAAGAATTAATTTTTTCGTTGAATAACATTGTCCATCGTCTTTGCCTTAAAAAAATGAATCTAAAAACATCTACTTTTTGCTAAATTATTTTGAAATTTTTCGAAAAAATTTTTGTCAAAATGTTTTTGGAAGCAATGTTGAGTGTACATGGAAACTCAACATACACTAATGCATCATTTTTCAAACGATCATAACTAATTTTTGTATTAAGCGTTTCTCAATGAAGTATAGTGCATTCGATGCGGATTTTTAAGCTGCGTCGATCTGTGTTATCAGATTTGCGCTAGCTTGAAAATGCACCGAGATATCAACTGATATAAGTTCACACTTATATCCTCGATTTTCACCCTGAAGAATTAATTTTTTCGTTGAATAACATTGCCCATCGTCTTTGCCTTGAAAAAAGAAATCTAAAAACATCTACTTTTTGCTAAATTATTTTGAAATTTTTTGAAAAAATGTTTGTCAAAATGTTTTTGGAAGCAATGTTGAGTGTACATGGAAACTCAACATACACTAATGCATCATTTTTCAAACGATCATAACTAATTTTTGTATTAAGCGTTTCTCAATAAAGTATAGTGCATTCGATGCGGATTTTTAAGCTGCGTCGATCTGTGTTATCAGATTTGCGCTAGCTTAAAAATGCACCGAGATATCAACTGATATAAGTTCACACTTATATCCTCGATTTCACCCTGAAGAATTAATTTTTTCGTTGAATAACATTGTCCATCGTCTTTGCCTTAAAAAAATGAATCTAAAAACATCTACTTTTTGCTAAATTATTTTGAAATTTTTCGAAAAAATTTTTGTCAAAATGTTTTTGGAAGCAATGTTGAGTGTACATGGAAACTCAACATACACTAATGCATCATTTTTCAAACGATCATAACTAATTTTTGTATTAAGCGTTTCTCAATGAAGTATAGTGCATTCGATGCGGATTTTTAAGCTGCGTCGATCTGTGTTATCAGATTTGCGCTAGCTTAAAAATGCACCGAGATATCAACTGATATAAGTTCTCACTTATATCCTCGATTTTCACCCTGAAGAATTAATTTTTTCGTTGAATAACATTGTCCATCGTCTTTGCCTTAAAAAAATGAATCTAAAAACATCTACTTTTTGCTAAATTATTTTGAAATTTTTCGAAAAAATTTTTGTCAAAATGTTTTTGGAAGCAATGTTGAGTGTACATGGAAACTCAACATACACTAATGCATCATTTTTCAAACGATCATAACTAATTTTTGTATTAAGCGTTTCTCAATGAAGTATAGTGCATTCGATGCGGATTTTTAAGCTGCGTCGATCTGTGTTATCAGATTTGCGCTAGCTTGAAAATGCACCGAGATATCAACTGATATAAGTTCACACTTATATCCTCGATTTTCACCCTGAAGAATTAATTTTTTCGTTGAATAACATTGCCCATCGTCTTTGCCTTGGAAAAAAGAATCTAAAAACATCTACTTTTTGCTAAATTATTTTGAAATTTTTTGAAAAAATTTTTGTCAAAATGTTTTTGGAAGCAATGTTGAGTGTACATGGAAACTCAACATACACTAATGCATCATTTTTCAAACGATCATAACTAATTTTTGTATTAAGCGTTTCTCAATAAAGTATAGTGCATTCGATGCGGATTTTTAAGCTGCGTCGATCTGTGTTATCAGATTTGCGCTAGCTTAAAAATGCACCGAGATATCAACTGATATAAGTTCACACTTATATCCTCGATTTTCACCCTGAAGAATTAATTTTTTCGTTGAATAACATTGTCCATCGTCTTTGCCTTAAAAAAATGAATCTAAAAACATCTACTTTTTGCTAAATTATTTTGAAATTTTTCGAAAAAATTTTTGTCAAAATGTTTTTGGAAGCAATGTTGAGTGTACATGGAAACTCAACATACACTAATGCATCATTTTTCAAACGATCATAACTAATTTTTGTATTAAGCGTTTCTCAATGAAGTATAGTGCATTCGATGCGGATTTTTAAGCTGCGTCGATCTGTGTTATCAGATTTGCGCTAGCTTGAAAATGCACCGAGATATCAACTGATATAAGTTCACACTTATATCCTCGATTTTCACCCTGAAGAATTAATTTTTTCGTTGAATAACATTGCCCATCGTCTTTGCCTTGAAAAAAGGAATCTAAAAACATCTACTTTTTGCTAAATTATTTTGAAATTTTTTGAAAAAATGTTTGTCAAAATGTTTTTGGAAGCAATGTTGAGTGTACATGGAAACTCAACATACACTAATGCATCATTTTTCAAACGATCATAACTAATTTTTGTATTAAGCGTTTCTCAATAAAGTATAGTGCATTCGATGCGGATTTTTAAGCTGCGTCGATCTGTGTTATCAGATTTGCGCTAGCTTAAAAATGCACCGAGATATCAACTGATATAAGTTCACACTTATATCCTCGATTTTCACCCTGAAGAATTAATTTTTTCGTTGAATAACATTGTCCATCGTCTTTGCCTTAAAAAAATGAATCTAAAAACATCTACTTTTTGCTAAATTATTTTGAAATTTTTCGAAAAAATTTTTGTCAAAATGTTTTTGGAAGCAATGTTGAGTGTACATGGAAACTCAACATACACTAATGCATCATTTTTCAAACGATCATAACTAATTTTTGTATTAAGCGTTTCTCAATAAAGTATAGTGCATTCGATGCGGATTTTTAAGCTGCGTCGATCTGTGTTATCAGATTTGCGCTAGCTTAAAAATGCACCGAGATATCAACTGATATAAGTTCACACTTATATCCTCGATTTTCACCCTGAAGAATTAATTTTTTCGTTGAATAACATTGTCCATCGTCTTTGCCTTAAAAAAATGAATCTAAAAACATCTACTTTTTGCTAAATTATTTTGAAATTTTTCGAAAAAATTTTTGTCAAAATGTTTTTGGAAGCAATGTTGAGTGTACATGGAAACTCAACATACACTAATGCATCATTTTTCAAACGATCATAACTAATTTTTGTATTAAGCGTTTCTCAATGAAGTATAGTGCATTCGATGCGGATTTTTAAGCTGCGTCGATCTGTGTTATCAGATTTGCGCTAGCTTGAAAATGCACCGAGATATCAACTGATATAAGTTCACACTTATATCCTCGATTTTCACCCTGAAGAATTAATTTTTTCGTTGAATAACATTGCCCATTGTCTTTGCCTTGAAAAAAGGAATCTAAAAACATCTACTTTTTGCTAAATTATTTTGAAATTTTTTGAAAAAATGTTTGTCAAAATGTTTTTGGAAGCAATGTTGAGTGTACATGGAAACTCAACATACACTAATGCATCATTTTTCAAACGATCATAACTAAGTTTTGTATTAAGCGTTTCTCAATGAAGTATAGTGCATTCGATGCGGATTTTTAAGCTGCGTCGATCTGTGTTATCAGATTTGCGCTAGCTTGAAAATGCACCGAGATATCAACTGATATAAGTTCACACTTATATCCTCGATTTTCACCCTGAAGAATTAATTTTTTCGTTGAATAACATTGCCCATCGTCTTTGCCTTGGAAAAAGGAATCTAAAAACATCTACTTTTTGCTAAATTATTTTGAAATTTTTTGAAAAAATTTTTGTCAAAATGTTTTTGGAAGCAATGTTGAGTGTACATGGAAACTCAACATACACTAATGCATCATTTTTCAAACGATCATAACTAATTTTTGTATTAAGCGTTTCTCAATAAAGTATAGTGCATTCGATGCGGATTTTTAAGCTGCGTCGATCTGTGTTATCAGATTTGCGCTAGCTTAAAAATGCACCGAGATATCAACTGATATAAGTTCACACTTATATCCTCGATTTTCACCCTGAAGAATTAATTTTTTCGTTGAATAACATTGTCCATCGTCTTTGCCTTAAAAAAATGAATCTAAAAACATCTACTTTTTGCTAAATTATTTTGAAATTTTTCGAAAAAATTTTTGTCAAAATGTTTTTGGAAGCAATGTTGAGTGTACATGGAAACTCAACATACACTAATGCATCATTTTTCAAACGATCATAACTAATTTTTGTATTAAGCGTTTCTCAATGAAGTATAGTGCATTCGATGCGGATTTTTAAGCTGCGTCGATCTGTGTTATCAGATTTGCGCTAGCTTGAAAATGCACCGAGATATCAACTGATATAAGTTCACACTTATATCCTCGATTTTCACCCTGAAGAATTAATTTTTTCGTTGAATAACATTGCCCATCGTCTTTGCCTTGAAAAAAGAAATCTAAAAACATCTACTTTTTGCTAAATTATTTTGAAATTTTTTGAAAAAATGTTTGTCAAAATGTTTTTGGAAGCAATGTTGAGTGTACATGGAAACTCAACATACACTAATGCATCATTTTTCAAACGATCATAACTAATTTTTGTATTAAGCGTTTCTCAATAAAGTATAGTGCATTCGATGCGGATTTTTAAGCTGCGTCGATCTGTGTTATCAGATTTGCGCTAGCTTAAAAATGCACCGAGATATCAACTGATATAAGTTCACACTTATATCCTCGATTTCACCCTGAAGAATTAATTTTTTCGTTGAATAACATTGTCCATCGTCTTTGCCTTAAAAAAATGAATCTAAAAACATCTACTTTTTGCTAAATTATTTTGAAATTTTTCGAAAAAATTTTTGTCAAAATGTTTTTGGAAGCAATGTTGAGTGTACATGGAAACTCAACATACACTAATGCATCATTTTTCAAACGATCATAACTAATTTTTGTATTAAGCGTTTCTCAATGAAGTATAGTGCATTCGATGCGGATTTTTAAGCTGCGTCGATCTGTGTTATCAGATTTGCGCTAGCTTAAAAATGCACCGAGATATCAACTGATATAAGTTCTCACTTATATCCTCGATTTTCACCCTGAAGAATTAATTTTTTCGTTGAATAACATTGTCCATCGTCTTTGCCTTAAAAAAATGAATCTAAAAACATCTACTTTTTGCTAAATTATTTTGAAATTTTTCGAAAAAATTTTTGTCAAAATGTTTTTGGAAGCAATGTTGAGTGTACATGGAAACTCAACATACACTAATGCATCATTTTTCAAACGATCATAACTAATTTTTGTATTAAGCGTTTCTCAATGAAGTATAGTGCATTCGATGCGGATTTTTAAGCTGCGTCGATCTGTGTTATCAGATTTGCGCTAGCTTGAAAATGCACCGAGATATCAACTGATATAAGTTCACACTTATATCCTCGATTTTCACCCTGAAGAATTAATTTTTTCGTTGAATAACATTGCCCATCGTCTTTGCCTTGGAAAAAAGAATCTAAAAACATCTACTTTTTGCTAAATTATTTTGAAATTTTTTGAAAAAATTTTTGTCAAAATGTTTTTGGAAGCAATGTTGAGTGTACATGGAAACTCAACATACACTAATGCATCATTTTTCAAACGATCATAACTAATTTTTGTATTAAGCGTTTCTCAATAAAGTATAGTGCATTCGATGCGGATTTTTAAGCTGCGTCGATCTGTGTTATCAGATTTGCGCTAGCTTAAAAATGCACCGAGATATCAACTGATATAAGTTCACACTTATATCCTCGATTTTCACCCTGAAGAATTAATTTTTTCGTTGAATAACATTGTCCATCGTCTTTGCCTTAAAAAAATGAATCTAAAAACATCTACTTTTTGCTAAATTATTTTGAAATTTTTCGAAAAAATTTTTGTCAAAATGTTTTTGGAAGCAATGTTGAGTGTACATGGAAACTCAACATACACTAATGCATCATTTTTCAAACGATCATAACTAATTTTTGTATTAAGCGTTTCTCAATGAAGTATAGTGCATTCGATGCGGATTTTTAAGCTGCGTCGATCTGTGTTATCAGATTTGCGCTAGCTTGAAAATGCACCGAGATATCAACTGATATAAGTTCACACTTATATCCTCGATTTTCACCCTGAAGAATTAATTTTTTCGTTGAATAACATTGCCCATCGTCTTTGCCTTGAAAAAAGGAATCTAAAAACATCTACTTTTTGCTAAATTATTTTGAAATTTTTTGAAAAAATGTTTGTCAAAATGTTTTTGGAAGCAATGTTGAGTGTACATGGAAACTCAACATACACTAATGCATCATTTTTCAAACGATCATAACTAATTTTTGTATTAAGCGTTTCTCAATAAAGTATAGTGCATTCGATGCGGATTTTTAAGCTGCGTCGATCTGTGTTATCAGATTTGCGCTAGCTTAAAAATGCACCGAGATATCAACTGATATAAGTTCACACTTATATCCTCGATTTTCACCCTGAAGAATTAATTTTTTCGTTGAATAACATTGTCCATCGTCTTTGCCTTAAAAAAATGAATCTAAAAACATCTACTTTTTGCTAAATTATTTTGAAATTTTTCGAAAAAATTTTTGTCAAAATGTTTTTGGAAGCAATGTTGAGTGTACATGGAAACTCAACATACACTAATGCATCATTTTTCAAACGATCATAACTAATTTTTGTATTAAGCGTTTCTCAATAAAGTATAGTGCATTCGATGCGGATTTTTAAGCTGCGTCGATCTGTGTTATCAGATTTGCGCTAGCTTAAAAATGCACCGAGATATCAACTGATATAAGTTCACACTTATATCCTCGATTTTCACCCTGAAGAATTAATTTTTTCGTTGAATAACATTGTCCATCGTCTTTGCCTTAAAAAAATGAATCTAAAAACATCTACTTTTTGCTAAATTATTTTGAAATTTTTCGAAAAAATTTTTGTCAAAATGTTTTTGGAAGCAATGTTGAGTGTACATGGAAACTCAACATACACTAATGCATCATTTTTCAAACGATCATAACTAATTTTTGTATTAAGCGTTTCTCAATGAAGTATAGTGCATTCGATGCGGATTTTTAAGCTGCGTCGATCTGTGTTATCAGATTTGCGCTAGCTTGAAAATGCACCGAGATATCAACTGATATAAGTTCACACTTATATCCTCGATTTTCACCCTGAAGAATTAATTTTTTCGTTGAATAACATTGCCCATTGTCTTTGCCTTGAAAAAAGGAATCTAAAAACATCTACTTTTTGCTAAATTATTTTGAAATTTTTCGAAAAAATTTTTGTCAAAATGTTTTTGGAAGCAATGTTGAGTGTACATGGAAACTCAACATACACTAATGCATCATTTTTCAAACGATCATAACTAAGTTTTGTATTAAGCGTTTCTCAATGAAGTATAGTGCATTCGATGCGGATTTTTAAGCTGCGTCGATCTGTGTTATCAGATTTGCGCTAGCTTGAAAATGCACCGAGATATCAACTGATATAAGTTCACACTTATATCCTCGATTTTCACCCTGAAGAATTAATTTTTTCGTTGAATAACATTGCCCATCGTCTTTGCCTTGAAAAAAGGAATCTAAAAACATCTACTTTTTGCTAAATTATTTTGAAATTTTTTGAAAAAATTTTTGTCAAAATGTTTTTGGAAGCAATGTTGAGTGTACATGGAAACTCAACATACACTAATGCATCATTTTTCAAACGATCATAACTAATTTTTGTATTAAGCGTTTCTCAATAAAGTATAGTGCATTCGATGCGGATTTTTAAGCTGCGTCGATCTGTGTTATCTGATTTGCGCTAGCTTGAAAATGCACCGAGATATCAACTGATATAAGTTCACACTTATATCCTCGATTTTCACCCTGAAGAATTAATTTTTTCGTTGAATAACATTGCCCATCGTCTTTGCCTTGAAAAAAGGAATCTAAAAACATCTACTTTTTGCTAAATTATTTTGAAATTTTTCGAAAAAACTTTTGTCAAAATGTTTTTGGAAGCAATGTTGAGTGTACATGGAAACTCAACATACACTAATGCATCATTTTTCAAACGATCATAACTAATTTTTTATTAAGCGTTTCTCAATGAAGTATAGTGCATTCGATGCGGATTTTTAAGCTGCGTCGATCTTTGTTATCAGATTTGCGCTAGCTTGAAAATGCACCGAGATATCAACTGATATAAGTTCACACTTATATCCTCGATTTTCACCCTGAAGAATTAATTTTTTCGTTGAATAACATTGCCCATCGTCTTTGCCTTGAAAAAAGGAATCTAAAAACATCTACTTTTTGCTAAATTATTTTGAAATTTTTTGAAAAAATGTTTGTCAAAATGTTTTTGGAAGCAATGTTGAGTGTACATGGAAACTCAACATACACTAATGCATCATTTTTCAAACGATCATAACTAATTTTTGTATTAAGCGTTTCTCAATGAAGTATAGTGCATTCGATGCGGATTTTTTTTACGTGAACTGACGTACGCCAAATGCTTCACTTTTAAATTCATATTCCGAAAAGATACAGAATATAAAAATAATGATTTATTCAATTTATAGTGATAAAACAGTTAATAATAAATGCGACTACGCGCTATGAGTCAACAATGTGAACTGATTTAAAAGTGAAGCATTTGGCGTACGTCAGTTCACGTAAATATGACGTAAACTGTATACGACCGCTCACAACAGAAATATATTTTAAAATGAATTTACTTATTTTTAGCGCGTAGTCGCATATTTAATAATATATATCGTGATTCATAAAATATTTCTTATAAATAAATCATTTTCATTATATTTCGTTTTAATTTCGAGATATAAAAAGATATATATTATTAAATATGCGACTACGCGCTATGAGCCAACTATGTGAACTGAAAGATAACTTTATAGTCCTCGTTACGTCAATTTCACGCGCTTATGACGTGACGCGTATACAACCGGTTTTCTCAAACCAAATGAGAATAAATGATTAATGAATTATTTCTTTTCAGGATGATTTTAATATTTAATGAATTCTCACTTTTTTAATAGTTTCTCCGTTACTTTCATTAAATTTCGTATAATATACGAAACATTCCAGCCCGAATCGGGTTGTTTAATATGTTTCACGAAAGAATTCATTTTATTTCATTTAAAAAATGTTTATTTTCGTTTGGTACATGTGCAGATAATAAAATTATACTGCTTCAAATTACAAAATTTACAAATTTTTGCTTTTGTGCAATCTCCTTTATGTCTGTTAAGACAGAGTAAGCATAACTTCATAGAGACTGCTTTGGTAAACTTAGAAAGTTTAGATGGATGTTGGGAACATTTTTCGGTGTTGTGTTCTTTTTTACAGAGTTTGCAGTATGACTTCGGTTTATATGTTATAGTTGATGTACCATCTTTCTTAAATAATTTTTTGTTATTTATAAGTTGTTTATTATTAAATTATATACCTTTTCTGGTTGTTTACTACTTATCTCTCGTTTTTCAGAGTAAATATCATTCAATTTCTTCAGTGCTTCACACATAGTAACCACGTGTTTCTCCAGAAAGGATATTCTTTCTATGAGATTGTCGGTGGTTGCTTGGTTTTCTTCAATTCCTTCCTCCAGAAGTAGTTCTTCATAATCATTCATGATTTCGTTCTGTTCCTTCATGAGAAATGAATTTTTCTGTTAGATTCTTTTCTTTATATACTATTTCTGGTTGCGTGACTTTACGTGACGTTCACGTAACGTTATGACGTGTCACGAATCATCCGCCGCAAAAAAAAACGACCGATTAACTCTTTTCACATAATTTGAATTACTTTTTATTTAAAATTAATATATATATATATATATATTTTTTATTCTAGAAACTACACTATGCATCTACAATATTTAATTTAATTCAATGTTGTTATAGTTAAAAGAACATAGTGTAGTCAATTTTTTCGATATTCCGAAGTCTATTTTTCCATAATTCTGGATTATTCTCTTTTATATTTTTTGGTTCATTACTTTTTTCATGATTTTGCAATGATTCACTGTTTATTCTATGATTTTCTTCGTTATTTGGTGTATTTTCTGATATTTCCAGAGGGATGAGATGATTAATAGATCTGAGAAATCGATTCCCTTCAGAATTTCTAATTTTGACGGTTCTGATCTCTCCATCTTGCGAATATATCAATTCTTCAATAATTGCAAGTGGCCATTTGTGTCTTTTTACGTTATTTTCAATGCATAAAACAATTTCACCAACTTTGGGATTTGTTTTATTACAGTTTTTGTTGATAGCACTCTTGTTAGATAATGCTCTTAGTTCTTCAAGGTAAGTTAAAGACCATTCTCTCCAAAATTCCGAAATAGTTCTATTGCAAATACTCATCCAGTCTTTTATTTCGTTAATTTGAGATAAATTTGTTTTCTTTGCATTATCCGAGAATTCGCAAATGAGGTTTTCTGGATGGTAGTACTCTAGACTTTTAGGAGTTATTATTTTGTCAAAATCGTCATGTATGTACGATATAGGTCTCGAATTTATTATATTTTCAATTTCTGTTAAAATTGTACTTAATTCATTGAAATAAACTGTTCTTGTTCCAAGTGTTTTTATTAAGTACTTTTTTGTTACTCCAATCAATCTTTCATAAAATCCTCCTTTCCATGGTGAATAAGGAGTTATTTTTTGCCAGTTTACATGCTTTTTTTCAATGAAAGTTTCGAGAATTTTATCAGTTTTTGTAAACTGACTGCCGTTATCTGATATTATTTTTGTTGGTACTCGTTTTCGAGCAAAAAATTTTCTCAGATTTAGTGTTAATTCTTTACTGGAGCAATCATTGGCTAAATCCAAATATACTGCTCGTGTACACAGGCAAGTAATTAACATAATCCAAACCTTCTTGTCATAATTACTATTTGTTTTTACTAATAACGGACCGGCGTAATCAATACCTATATTTTCGAAAGGTTTATATATTAGGACTCTTTCTTTTGGTAATTGAGGATAATTTGGGTATTTATATGGCCTATTATTTAATTTTTTACATTTTAAACATTTTGAAATTACTGTATTTATGCATGTTTTAAGTTTTATGATGAAAAATTCTCTTCTTACTATTGCCATCATGGTTTCTCGCGAACTATGAAGCGATGTCTCATGAATGTAAGTAAGAATAAGTTTAGTGAATGTTTTTTTTCCAAAAAGAAGAATTGGATACTGTTTGTTACTATTTTCTGAGTTGCCTAATCGGCCTCGCACTCTTAATATTCCAGAATCATCTGTAATTATATCCAATTTCTTGTATTTTTCTTTTTTAAGCAAAATGCTGTTTTGGTTTTGATGACATTTTATTAGAAGTTGTTGAATCATTTTGTTTTTTGTCAACGTATCTTTTTCATTAAAATTCTCAAGCAGATTTTGACTTGTTTTTCCGATATTTTTCTGCATTTTAGTGATGAAAATTAGAACTTGGCGAATTATGTTAATGAACTTTGAATACGATGAAAAAGTTTGTGCCAAGAAATCTAAATCTTGATTCTCAGCTGGATTCATTTCAGATTTTAACAACAAAGTCACTATTTTTAGTTGTGGTTCATCACAATACTTTTCTATAACTTCTTTCAATGTTTTTATGTGCAAATTTCGTTCTTTTTCTGCTTTATACCATTGAGGACCTTCGATCCATTGCATATATGTTTCATCGGGTTTTTCTAAACCTCTCGTAGGTAAATCGGCAGGATTAAACTTTGTATTCACATAAAAAAATTCAATTTTTCGGTTTCCTTGTTCAATTTCGGTTATTAATTCTGTTATTTTGTTCAATCTGTTCCGTACATATATTTTTTTCGTTGGATTCTTATGTAACCAATATAGAACAACTTGTGAATCAGTGAAAATTTTAATATTTTTGATTTTTACGTTTATTTCTTTGATATTTTCTTTTAACATTTTCATTCCGAAAAGAACAGCAGTTAGTTCTTTCATTGGTATGGTTCCTTCAACCATTGTCGATGATTTAGAGCATAAAAAATCTATTTTTTCAATTTTTCCATGAATATTTATACTCATCACATATGCGACGGCCGCTATGACATCTTTAGACGCGTCAGTGAATAATAAAAATTCATATTTTTGAGATGTATCGCTTGTTTCATCGATAATTGCTCTTTTAATTTCGATTTTTTCGTTTTCGATCTTTTTATATAAGGTTTTCCATACTGATTGTTGTTTTTCTGGTATTAGTTCGTCCCATCCTATTTTGGAATCCCAAATTTCTTTCAAAAATAACCTTAGTTTTAATGTTAGAGGTTGTGTTATACCGAGAGGGTCGAATATTGAGTTTATATAGCTCAAAATTCCTCTTTTGGTGATAGACTTCTCTTCCCATTTGGGTATTTTTATTAATAAAACATCTTTTTTACCGTTGTAATGCATTCCTAGTATTTTGAAGCTTGTTTCTTTAATCTGGTCTTTGATTGGGATCATGTCTTTTTGAATTACATCATTAGTATAAAATTCTCTAACGTTCATTCCTATTTTTGAAAATAAATTTTTTACTTCCTCATAAAATTTGAAAATTTGATCTTTATTTTCAATTTTCAGCATTATGTTGTCCACATAAATGTTTCTTAATATATTTTCTGAGATTTCACTTTTTTCCGTTTTTAAAAAATAAATTATGCTTGCTGCTAATAGGAATGGTGAACTGTTCACTCCAAAAGGTATTCTTGTAAATCGTAAGTTTAGAATGTTACTTTTCTGCGTTCCTTTGTGAATGTCTTTCACCCATAAAATTCTTGTTAAATCTCTATGATTTTCGTCTAATTCTATTTGGTGGAACGCTTTCTCTATGTCCATTACAACGGTGAAAAAGATGTTTTATTAATAAAAATACCCAAATGGGAAGAGAAGTCTATCACCAAAAGAGGAATTTTGAGCTATATAAACTCAATATTCGACCCTCTCGGTATAACACAACCTCTAACATTAAAACTAAGGTTATTTTTGAAAGAAATTTGGGATTCCAAAATAGGATGGGACGAACTAATACCAGAAAAACAACAATCAGTATGGAAAACCTTATATAAAAAGATCGAAAACGAAAAAATCGAAATTAAAAGAGCAATTATCGATGAAACAAGCGATACATCTCAAAAATATGAATTTTTATTATTCACTGACGCGTCTAAAGATGTCATAGCGGCCGTCGCATATGTGATGAGTATAAATATTCATGGAAAAATTGAAAAAATAGATTTTTTATGCTCTAAATCATCGACAATGGTTGAAGGAACCATACCAATGAAAGAACTAACTGCTGTTCTTTTCGGAATGAAAATGTTAAAAGAAAATATCAAAGAAATAAACGTAAAAATCAAAAATATTAAAATTTTCACTGATTCACAAGTTGTTCTATGTTGGTTACATAAGAATCCAACGAAAAAAATATATGTACGGAACAGATTGAACAAAATAACAGAATTAATAACCGAAATTGAACAAGGAAACCGAAAAATTGAATTTTTTTATGTGAATACAAAGTTTAATCCTGCCGATTTACCTACGAGAGGTTTAGAAAAACCCGATGAAACATATATGCAATGGATCGAAGGTCCTCAATGGTATAAAGCAGAAAAAGAACGAAATTTGCACATAAAAACATTGAAAGAAGTTATAGAAAAGTATTGTGATGAACCACAACTAAAAATAGTGACTTTGTTGTTAAAATCTGAAATGAATCCAGCTGAGAATCAAGATTTAGATTTCTTGGCACAAACTTTTTCATCGTATTCAAAGTTCATTAACATAATTCGCCAAGTTCTAATTTTCATCACTAAAATGCAGAAAAATATCGGAAAAACAAGTCAAAATCTGCTTGAGAATTTTAATGAAAAAGATACGTTGACAAAAAACAAAATGATTCAACAACTTCTAATAAAATGTCATCAAAACCAAAACAGCATTTTGCTTAAAAAAGAAAAATACAAGAAATTGGATATAATTACAGATGATTCTGGAATATTAAGAGTGCGAGGCCGATTAGGCAACTCAGAAAATAGTAACAAACAGTATCCAATTCTTCTTTTTGGAAAAAAAACATTCACTAAACTTATTCTTACTTACATTCATGAGACATCGCTTCATAGTTCGCGAGAAACCATGATGGCAATAGTAAGAAGAGAATTTTTCATCATAAAACTTAAAACATGCATAAATACAGTAATTTCAAAATGTTTAAAATGTAAAAAATTAAATAATAGGCCATATAAATACCCAAATTATCCTCAATTACCAAAAGAAAGAGTCCTAATATATAAACCTTTCGAAAATATAGGTATTGATTACGCCGGTCCGTTATTAGTAAAAACAAATAGTAATTATGACAAGAAGGTTTGGATTATGTTAATTACTTGCCTGTGTACACGAGCAGTATATTTGGATTTAGCCAATGATTGCTCCAGTAAAGAATTAACACTAAATCTGAGAAAATTTTTTGCTCGAAAACGAGTACCAACAAAAATAATATCAGATAACGGCAGTCAGTTTACAAAAACTGATAAAATTCTCGAAACTTTCATTGAAAAAAAGCATGTAAACTGGCAAAAAATAACTCCTTATTCACCATGGAAAGGAGGATTTTATGAAAGATTGATTGGAGTAACAAAAAAGTACTTAATAAAAACACTTGGAACAAGAACAGTTTATTTCAATGAATTAAGTACAATTTTAACAGAAATTGAAAATATAATAAATTCGAGACCTATATCGTACATACATGACGATTTTGACAAAATAATAACTCCTAAAAGTCTAGAGTACTACCATCCAGAAAACCTCATTTGCGAATTCTCGGATAATGCAAAGAAAACAAATTTATCTCAAATTAACGAAATAAAAGACTGGATGAGTATTTGCAATAGAACTATTTCGGAATTTTGGAGAGAATGGTCTTTAACTTACCTTGAAGAACTAAGAGCATTATCTAACAAGAGTGCTATCAACAAAAACTGTAATAAAACAAATCCCAAAGTTGGTGAAATTGTTTTATGCATTGAAAATAACGTAAAAAGACACAAATGGCCACTTGCAATTATTGAAGAATTGATATATTCGCAAGATGGAGAGATCAGAACCGTCAAAATTAGAAATTCTGAAGGGAATCGATTTCTCAGATCTATTAATCATCTCATCCCTCTGGAAATATCAGAAAATACACCAAATAACGAAGAAAATCATAGAATAAACAGTGAATCATTGCAAAATCATGAAAAAAGTAATGAACCAAAAAATATAAAAGAGAATAATCCAGAATTATGGAAAAATAGACTTCGGAATATCGAAAAAATTGACTACACTATGTTCTTTTAGCTATAACAACATTGAATTAAATTAAATTTTGTAGATGCATAGTGTAGTTTCTAGAATAAAAAAAATATATATATATATATATTAATTTTAAATAAAAAGTAATTCAAATTATGTGAAAAGAGTTAATCGGTCGTTTTTTTTTGCGGCGGATGATTCGTGACACGTCATAACGTTACGTGAACGTCACGTAAAGTCACGCAACCAGAAATAGTATATAAAGAAAAGAATCTAACAGAAAAATTCATTTCTCATGAAGGAACAGAACGAAATCATGAATGATTATGAAGAACTACTTCTGGAGGAAGGAATTGAAGAAAACCAAGCAACCACCGACAATCTCATAGAAAGAATATCCTTTCTGGAGAAACACGTGGTTACTATGTGTGAAGCACTGAAGAAATTGAATGATATTTACTCTGAAAAACGAGAGATAAGTAGTAAACAACCAGAAAAGGTATATAATTTATTAATAAACAACTTATAAATAACAAAAAATTATTTAAGAAAGATGGTACATCAACTATAACATATAAACCGAAGTCATACTGCAAACTCTGTAAAAAAGAACACAACACCGAAAAATGTTCCCAACATCCATCTAAACTTTCTAAGTTTACCAAAGCAGTCTCTATGAAGTTATGCTTACTCTGTCTTAACAGACATAAAGGAGATTGCACAAAAGCAAAAATTTGTAAATTTTGTAATTTGAAGCAGTATAATTTTATTATCTGCCCATGTACCAAACGAAAATAAACATTTTTTAAATGAAATAAAATGAATTCTTTCGTGAAACATATTAAACAACCCGATTCGGGCTGGAATGTTTCGTATATTATACGAAATTTAATGAAAGTAACGGAGAAACTATTAAAAAAGTGAGAATTCATTAAATATTAAAATCATCCTGAAAAGAAATAATTCATTAATCATTTATTCTCATTTGGTTTGAGAAAACCGGTTGTATACGCGTCACCTCATAAGCGCGTGAAATTGACGTAACGAGGACTATAAAGTTATCTTTCAGTTCACATAGTTGGCTCATAGCGCGTAGTCGCATATTTAATAATATATATCTTTTTATATCTCGAAATTAAAACGAAATATAATGAAAATGATTTATTTATAAGAAATATTTTATGAATCACGATATATATTATTGAATATGCGACTACGCGCTAAAAATAAGTAAATTCATTTTAAAATATATTTCTGTTGTGAGCGGTCGTATACAGTTTACGTCATATTTACGTGAACTGACGTACGCCAAATGCTTCACTTTTAAATCAGTTCACATTGTTGACTCATAGCGCGTAGTCGCATTTATTATTAACTGTTTTATCACTATAAATTGAATAAATCATTATTTTTATATTCTGTATCTTTTCGGAATATAAATTTAAAAGTGAAGCATTTGGCGTACGTCAGTTCACGTAAATATGACGTAAACTGTATACGACCGCTCACAACAGAAATATATTTTAAAATGAATTTACTTATTTTCTATTTAAAACCAATTTTCTTATGTTTTACTTAATTTAATGATTCATTACTTATTCTTTCGTATATATACGAAACATTCCCCCTAAAAAAGGGCATTTTCGAACAGATTATAGATTATAGGTGAATGGGGAATTTTTTGTTTCTTTCTTTGTATGAACGAAATTTATATTCCGAAAAGATACAGAATATAAAAATAATGATTTATTCAATTTATAGTGATAAAACAGTTAATAATAAATGCGACTACGCGCTATGAGTCAACAATGTGAACTGATTTACATTTTGACAAAAATTTTTTCAAAAAATTTCAAAATAATTTAGCAAAAAGTAGATGTTTTTAAATTTCTTTTTTCAAGGCAAAGACGATGGGCAATGTTATTCAACGAAAAAATTAATTCTTCAGGGTGAGAATCGAGGATATATGTGTGAACTTATATCAGTTGATATCTCGGTGCATTTTCAAGCTAGCGCAAATCTGATAACACAGATCGACGCAGCTTAAAAATCCGCATCGAATGCACTATACTTCATTGAGAAACGCTTAATACAAAAATAAGTTATGATCGTTTGAAAAATGATGCATTAGTGTATGTTGAGTTTCCATGTACACTCAACATTGCTTCCAAAAACATTTTGACAAAAATTTTTTCGAAAAATTTCAAAATAATTTAGCAAAAAGTAGATGTTTTTAGATTCCTTTTTTCAAGGCAAAGACAATGGGCAATGTTATTCAACGAAAAAATTAATTCTTCAGGGTGAAAATCGAGGATATAAGTGTGAACTTATATCAGTTGATATCTCGGTGCATTTTCAAGCTAGCGCAAATCTGATAACACAGATCGACGCAGCTTAAAAATCCGCATCGAATGCACTATACTTCATTGAGAAACGCTTAATACAAAAATTAGTTATGATTGTTTGAAAAATGATGCATTAGTGTATGTTGAGTTTCCATGTACACTCAACATTGCTTCCAAAAACATTTTGACAAAAATTTTTTCGAAAAATTTCAAAATAATTTAGCAAAAAGTAGATGTTTTTAGATTCATTTTTTTAAGGCAAAGACGATGGACAATGTTATTCAACGAAAAAATTAATTCTTCCGGGTGAAAATCGAGGATATAAGTGTGAACTTATATCAGTTGATATCTCGGTGCATTTTCAAGCTAGCGCAAATCTGATAACACAGATCGACGCAGCTTAAAAATCCGCATCGAATGCACTATACTTCATTGAGAAACGCTTAATACAAAAATTAG
Source organism: Auanema rhodensis (assembly GCA_964057225.1). Classification (NCBI taxonomy): domain Eukaryota; kingdom Metazoa; phylum Nematoda; class Chromadorea; order Rhabditida; family Rhabditidae; genus Auanema; species Auanema rhodense. The sequence continues at coordinate 4,140,018 of OZ059895.1, forward strand.
TTATGATTGTTTGAAAAATGATGCATTAGTGTATGTTGAGTTTCCATGTACACTCAACATTGCTTCCAAAAACATTTTGACAAAAATTTTTTCGAAAAATTTCAAAATAATTTAGCAAAAAGTAGATGTTTTTAGATTCCTTTTCTCAAGGCAAAGACGATGGACAATGTTATTCAACGAAAAAATTAATTCTTCAGGGTGAAAATCGAGGATATAAGTGTGAACTTATATCAGTTGATATCTCGGTGCATTTTTAAGCTAGCGCAAATCTGATAACACAGATCGACGCAGCTTAAAAATCCGCATCGAATACACTATACTACATTGAGAAACGTTTAATACAAAAATTAGTTATGATCGTTTGAAAAATGATGCATTAGTGTATGTTGAGTTTCCATGTACACTCAACATTGCTTCCAAAAACATTTTGACAAAAATTTTTTCGAAAAATTTCAAAATAATTTAGCAAAAAGTAGATGTTTTTAGATTCCTTTTTTTAAGGCAAAGACGATGGACAATGTTATTCAACGAAAAAATTAATTCTTCAGGGTGAAAATCGAGGATATAAGTGTGAACTTATATCAGTTGATATCTCGGTGCATTTTCAAGCTAGCGCAAATCTGATAACACAGATCGACGCAGCTTAAAAATCCGCATCGAATGCACTATACTTCATTGAGAAACGCTTAATACAAAAATTAGTTATGATTGTTTGAAAAATGATGCATTAGTGTATGTTGAGTTTCCATGTACACTCAACATTGCTTCCAAAAACATTTTGACAAAAATTTTTTCGAAAAATTTCAAAATAATTTAGCAAAAAGTAGATGTTTTTAGATTCCTTTTCTCAAGGCAAAGACGATGGACAATGTTATTCAACGAAAAAATTAATTCTTCAGGGTGAAAATCGAGGATATAAGTGTGAACTTATATCAGTTGATATCTCGGTGCATTTTTAAGCTAGCGCAAATCTGATAACACAGATCGACGCAGCTTAAAAATCCGCATCGAATACACTATACTACATTGAGAAACGTTTAATACAAAAATAAGTTATGATCGTTTGAAAAATGATGCATTAGTGTATGTTGAGTTTCCATGTACACTCAACATTGCTTCCAAAAACATTTTGACAAAAATTTTTTCGAAAAATTTCAAAATAATTTAGCAAAAAGTAGATGTTTTTAGATTCATTTTTTTAAGGCAAAGACGATGGACAATGTTATTCAACGAAAAAATTAATTCTTCAGGGTGAAAATCGAGGATATAAGTGTGAACTTATATCAGTTGATATCTCGGTGCATTTTCAAGCTAGCGCAAATCTGATAACACAGATCGACGCAGCTTAAAAATCCGCATCGAATGCACTATACTTCATTGAGAAACGCTTAATACAAAAATTAGTTATGATTGTTTGAAAAATGATGCATTAGTGTATGTTGAGTTTCCATGTACACTCAACATTGCTTCCAAAAACATTTTGACAAAAATTTTTTCGAAAAATTTCAAAATAATTTAGCAAAAAGTAGATGTTTTTAGATTCCTTTTTTTAAGGCAAAGACGATGGACAATGTTATTCAACGAAAAAATTAATTCTTCAGGGTGAAAATCGAGGATATAAGTGTGAACTTATATCAGTTGATATCTCGGTGCATTTTCAAGCTAGCGCAAATCTGATAACACAGATCGACGCAGCTTAAAAATCCGCATCGAATGCACTATACTTCATTGAGAAACGCTTAATACAAAAATTAGTTATGATTGTTTGAAAAATGATGCATTAGTGTATGTTGAGTTTCCATGTACACTCAACATTGCTTCCAAAAACATTTTGACAAAAATTTTTTCGAAAAATTTCAAAATAATTTAGCAAAAAGTAGATGTTTTTAGATTCATTTTTTTAAGGCAAAGACGATGGACAATGTTATTCAACGAAAAAATTAATTCTTCAGGGTGAAAATCGAGGATATAAGTGTGAACTTATATCAGTTGATATCTCGGTGCATTTTCAAGCTAGCGCAAATCTGATAACACAGATCGACGCAGCTTAAAAATCCGCATCGAATGCACTATACTTCATTGAGAAACGCTTAATACAAAAATTAGTTATGATTGTTTGAAAAATGATGCATTAGTGTATGTTGAGTTTCCATGTACACTCAACATTGCTTCCAAAAACATTTTGACAAAAATTTTTTCGAAAAATTTCAAAATAATTTAGCAAAAAGTAGATGTTTTTAGATTCATTTTTTTAAGGCAAAGACGATGGACAATGTTATTCAACGAAAAAATTAATTCTTCAGGGTGAAAATCGAGGATATAAGTGTGAACTTATATCAGTTGATATCTCGGTGCATTTTCAAGCTAGCGCAAATCTGATAACACAGATCGACGCAGCTTAAAAATCCGCATCGAATGCACTATACTTCATTGAGAAACGTTTAATACAAAAATAAGTTATGATCGTTTGAAAAATGATGCATTAGTGTATGTTGAGTTTCCATGTACACTCAACATTGCTTCCAAAAACATTTTGACAAAACTTTTTTCGAAAAATTTCAAAATAATTTAGCAAAAAGTAGATGTTTTTAGATTCATTTTTTTAAGGCAAAGACGATGGACAATGTTATTCAACGAAAAAATTAATTCTTCAGGGTGAAAATCGAGGATATAAGTGTGAACTTATATCAGTTGATATCTCGGTGCATTTTCAAGCTAGCGCAAATCTGATAACACAGATCGACGCAGCTTAAAAATCCGCATCGAATGCACTATACTTCATTGAGAAACGCTTAATACAAAAATTAGTTATGATTGTTTGAAAAATGATGCATTAGTGTATGTTGAGTTTCCATGTACACTCAACATTGCTTCCAAAAACATTTTGACAAAAATTTTTTCGAAAAATTTCAAAATAATTTAGCAAAAAGTAGATGTTTTTAGATTCCTTTTTTTAAGGCAAAGACGATGGACAATGTTATTCAACGAAAAAATTAATTCTTCAGGGTGAAAATCGAGGATATAAGTGTGAACTTATATCAGTTGATATCTCGGTGCATTTTCAAGCTAGCGCAAATCTGATAACACAGATCGACGCAGCTTAAAAATCCGCATCGAATGCACTATACTTCATTGAGAAACGCTTAATACAAAAATTAGTTATGATTGTTTGAAAAATGATGCATTAGTGTATGTTGAGTTTCCATGTACACTCAACATTGCTTCCAAAAACATTTTGACAAAAATTTTTTCGAAAAATTTCAAAATAATTTAGCAAAAAGTAGATGTTTTTAGATTCATTTTTTTAAGGCAAAGACGATGGACAATGTTATTCAACGAAAAAATTAATTCTTCAGGGTGAAAATCGAGGATATAAGTGTGAACTTATATCAGTTGATATCTCGGTGCATTTTCAAGCTAGCGCAAATCTGATAACACAGATCGACGCAGCTTAAAAATCCGCATCGAATGCACTATACTTCATTGAGAAACGCTTAATACAAAAATTAGTTATGATTGTTTGAAAAATGATGCATTAGTGTATGTTGAGTTTCCATGTACACTCAACATTGCTTCCAAAAACATTTTGACAAAAATTTTTTCGAAAAATTTCAAAATAATTTAGCAAAAAGTAGATGTTTTTAGATTCCTTTTTTTAAGGCAAAGACGATGGACAATGTTATTCAACGAAAAAATTAATTCTTCAGGGTGAAAATCGAGGATATAAGTGTGAACTTATATCAGTTGATATCTCGGTGCATTTTCAAGCTAGCGCAAATCTGATAACACAGATCGACGCAGCTTAAAAATCCGCATCGAATGCACTATACTTCATTGAGAAACGCTTAATACAAAAATTAGTTATGATTGTTTGAAAAATGATGCATTAGTGTATGTTGAGTTTCCATGTACACTCAACATTGCTTCCAAAAACATTTTGACAAAAATTTTTTCGAAAAATTTCAAAATAATTTAGCAAAAAGTAGATGTTTTTAGATTCCTTTTCTCAAGGCAAAGACGATGGACAATGTTATTCAACGAAAAAATTAATTCTTCAGGGTGAAAATCGAGGATATAAGTGTGAACTTATATCAGTTGATATCTCGGTGCATTTTTAAGCTAGCGCAAATCTGATAACACAGATCGACGCAGCTTAAAAATCCGCATCGAATACACTATACTACATTGAGAAACGTTTAATACAAAAATAAGTTATGATCGTTTGAAAAATGATGCATTAGTGTATGTTGAGTTTCCATGTACACTCAACATTGCTTCCAAAAACATTTTGACAAAAATTTTTTCGAAAAATTTCAAAATAATTTAGCAAAAAGTAGATGTTTTTAGATTCATTTTTTTAAGGCAAAGACGATGGACAATGTTATTCAACGAAAAAATTAATTCTTCAGGGTGAAAATCGAGGATATAAGTGTGAACTTATATCAGTTGATATCTCGGTGCATTTTCAAGCTAGCGCAAATCTGATAACACAGATCGACGCAGCTTAAAAATCCGCATCGAATGCACTATACTTCATTGAGAAACGCTTAATACAAAAATTAGTTATGATTGTTTGAAAAATGATGCATTAGTGTATGTTGAGTTTCCATGTACACTCAACATTGCTTCCAAAAACATTTTGACAAAAATTTTTTCGAAAAATTTCAAAATAATTTAGCAAAAAGTAGATGTTTTTAGATTCCTTTTCTCAAGGCAAAGACGATGGACAATGTTATTCAACGAAAAAATTAATTCTTCAGGGTGAAAATCGAGGATATAAGTGTGAACTTATATCAGTTGATATCTCGGTGCATTTTTAAGCTAGCGCAAATCTGATAACACAGATCGACGCAGCTTAAAAATCCGCATCGAATACACTATACTACATTGAGAAACGTTTAATACAAAAATTAGTTATGATCGTTTGAAAAATGATGCATTAGTGTATGTTGAGTTTCCATGTACACTCAACATTGCTTCCAAAAACATTTTGACAAAAATTTTTTCGAAAAATTTCAAAATAATTTAGCAAAAAGTAGATGTTTTTAGATTCCTTTTTTAAAGGCAAAAATGATGGACAATGTTATTCAACGAAAAAATTAATTCTTCAGGGTGAAAATCGAGGATATAAGTGTGAACTTATATCAGTTAATATCTCGGTGCATTTTTAAGCTAGCGCAAATCTGATAACACAGATCGACGCAGCTTACAAATCCGCATCGAATGCACTATACTTCATTGAGAAACGCTTAATACAAAACTTAGTTATGATCGTTTGAAAAATGATGCATTAGTGTATGTTGAGTTTCCATGTACACTCAACATTGCTTCCAAAAACATTTTGACAAAAATTTTTTCGAAAAATTTCAAAATAATTTAGCAAAAAGTAGATGTTTTTAGATTCCTTTTTTAAAGGCAAAGATGATGGACAATGTTATTCAACGAAAAAATTAATTCTTCAGGGTGAAAATCGAGGATATAAGTGTGAACTTATATCAGTTGATATCTCGGTGCATTTTCAAGCTAGCGCAAATCTGATAACACAGATCGACGCAGCTTAAAAATCCGCATCGAATGCACTATACTTCATTGAGAAACGCTTAATACAAAAATTAGTTATGATTGTTTGAAAAATGATGCATTAGTGTATGTTGAGTTTCCATGTACACTCAACATTGCTTCCAAAAACATTTTGACAAAAATTTTTTCGAAAAATTTCAAAATAATTTAGCAAAAAGTAGATGTTTTTAGATTCCTTTTCTCAAGGCAAAGACGATGGACAATGTTATTCAACGAAAAAATTAATTCTTCAGGGTGAAAATCGAGGATATAAGTGTGAACTTATATCAGTTGATATCTCGGTGCATTTTTAAGCTAGCGCAAATCTGATAACACAGATCGACGCAGCTTAAAAATCCGCATCGAATACACTATACTACATTGAGAAACGTTTAATACAAAAATTAGTTATGATCGTTTGAAAAATGATGCATTAGTGTATGTTGAGTTTCCATGTACACTCAACATTGCTTCCAAAAACATTTTGACAAAAATTTTTTCGAAAAATTTCAAAATAATTTAGCAAAAAGTAGATGTTTTTAGATTCCTTTTTTTAAGGCAAAGACGATGGACAATGTTATTCAACGAAAAAATCAATTCTTCAGGGTGAAAATCGAGGATATAAGTGTGAACTTATATCAGTTGATATCTCGGTGCATTTTTAAGCTAGCGCAAATCTGATAACACAGATCGACGCAGCTTAAAAATCCGCATCGAATACACTATACTACATTGAGAAACGTTTAATACAAAAATTAGTTATGATCGTTTGAAAAATGATGCATTAGTGTATGTTGAGTTTCCATGTACACTCAACATTGCTTCCAAAAACATTTTGACAAAAATTTTTTCGAAAAATTTCAAAATAATTTAGCAAAAAGTAGATGTTTTTAGATTCCTTATTTAAAGGCAAAGATGATGGACAATGTTATTCAACGAAAAAATTAATTCTTCAGGGTGAAAATCGAGGATATAAGTGTGAACTTATATCAGTTAATATCTCGGTGCATTTTTAAGCTAGCGCAAATCTGATAACACAGATCGACGCAGCTTACAAATCCGCATCGAATACACTATACTACATTGAGAAACGTTTAATACAAAAATTAGTTATGATCGTTTGAAAAATGATGCATTAGTGTATGTTGAGTTTCCATGTACACTCAACATTGCTTCCAAAAACATTTTGACAAAAATTTTTTCGAAAAATTTCAAAATAATTTAGCAAAAAGTAGATGTTTTTAGATTCCTTTTTTAAAGGCAAAAATGATGGACAATGTTATTCAACGAAAAAATTAATTCTTCAGGGTGAAAATCGAGGATATAAGTGTGAACTTATATCAGTTAATATCTCGGTGCATTTTTAAGCTAGCGCAAATCTGATAACACAGATCGACGCAGCTTACAAATCCGCATCGAATGCACTATACTTCATTGAGAAACGCTTAATACAAAACTTAGTTATGATCGTTTGAAAAATGATGCATTAGTGTATGTTGAGTTTCCATGTACACTCAACATTGCTTCCAAAAACATTTTGACAAAAATTTTTTCGAAAAATTTCAAAATAATTTAGCAAAAAGTAGATGTTTTTAGATTCCTTTTTTAAAGGCAAAGATGATGGACAATGTTATTCAACAAAAAAATTAATTCTTCAGGGTGAAAATCGAGGATATAAGTGTGAACTTATATCAGTTGATATCTCGGTGCATTTTCAAGCTAGCGCAAATCTGACGCTTAAAAATCCGCATCGAATGCACTATACTTCATTGAGAAACGCTTAATACAAAAATTAGTTATGATTGTTTGAAAAATGATGCATTAGTGTATGTTGAGTTTCCATGTACACTCAACATTGCTTCCAAAAACATTTTGACAAAAATTTTTTCGAAAAATTTCAAAATAATTTAGCAAAAAGTAGATGTTTTTAGATTCCTTTTCTCAAGGCAAAGACGATGGACAATGTTATTCAACGAAAAAATTAATTCTTCAGGGTGAAAATCGAGGATATAAGTGTGAACTTATATCAGTTGATATCTCGGTGCATTTTTAAGCTAGCGCAAATCTGATAACACAGATCGACGCAGCTTAAAAATCCGCATCGAATACACTATACTACATTGAGAAACGTTTAATACAAAAATTAGTTATGATCGTTTGAAAAATGATGCATTAGTGTATGTTGAGTTTCCATGTACACTCAACATTGCTTCCAAAAACATTTTGACAAAAATTTTTTCGAAAAATTTCAAAATAATTTAGCAAAAAGTAGATGTTTTTAGATTCCTTTTTTAAAGGCAAAGATGATGGACAATGTTATTCAACGAAAAAATTAATTCTTCAGGGTGAAAATCGAGGATATAAGTGTGAACTTATATCAGTTAATATCTCGGTGCATTTTTAAGCTAGCGCAAATCTGATAACACAGATCGACGCAGCTTACAAATCCGCATCGAATGCACTATACTTCATTGAGAAACGCTTAATACAAAACTTAGTTATGATCGTTTGAAAAATGATGCATTAGTGTATGTTGAGTTTCCATGTACACTCAACATTGCTTCCAAAAACATTTTGACAAAAATTTTTTCGAAAAATTTCAAAATAATTTAGCAAAAAGTAGATGTTTTTAGATTCCTTTTTTAAAGGCAAAGATGATGGACAATGTTATTCAACGAAAAAATTAATTCTTCAGGGTGAAAATCGAGGATATAAGTGTGAACTTATATCAGTTGATATCTCGGTGCATTTTCAAGCTAGCGCAAATCTGACGCTTAAAAATCCGCATCGAATGCACTATACTTCATTGAGAAACGCTTAATACAAAACTTAGTTATGATCGTTTGAAAAATGATGCATTAGTGTATGTTGAGTTTCCATGTACACTCAACATTGCTTCCAAAAACATTTTGACAAAAATTTTTTCGAAAAATTTCAAAATAATTTAGCAAAAAGTAGATGTTTTTAGATTCCTTTTTTAAAGGCAAAGATGATGGACAATGTTATTCAACGAAAAAATTAATTCTTCAGGGTGAAAATCGAGGATATAAGTGTGAACTTATATCAGTTGATATCTCGGTGCATTTTCAAGCTAGCGCAAATCTGACGCTTAAAAATCCGCATCGAATGCACTATACTTCATTGAGAAACGCTTAATACAAAACTTAGTTATGATCGTTTGAAAAATGATGCATTAGTGTATGTTGAGTTTCCATGTACACTCAACATTGCTTCCAAAAACATTTTGACAAAAATTTTTTCGAAAAATTTCAAAATAATTTAGCAAAAAGTAGATGTTTTTAGATTCCTTTTTTAAAGGCAAAGATGATGGACAATGTTATTCAACGAAAAAATTAATTCTTCAGGGTGAAAATCGAGGATATAAGTGTGAACTTATATCAGTTGATATCTCGGTGCATTTTCAAGCTAGCGCAAATCTGATAACACAGATCGACGCAGCTTAAAAATCCGCATCGAATGCACTATACTACATTGAGAAACGCTTAATACAAAACTTAGTTATGATCGTTTGAAAAATGATGCATTAGTGTATGTTGAGTTTCCATGTACACTCAACATTGCTTCCAAAAACATTTCGACAAAAATGTTTTCGAAAAATTTCAAAATAATTTAGCAAAAAGTAGATGTTTTTAGATTTCTTTTTTTAAGGCAAAGACGATGGACAATGTTATTCAACGAAAAAATTAATTCTTCAGGGTGAAAATCGAGGATATAAGTGTGAACTTATATCAGTTGATATCTCGGTGCATTTTCAAGCTAGCGCAAATCTGATAACACAGATCGACGCAGCTTAAAAATCCGCATCGAATGCACTATACTACATTGAGAAACGCTTAATACAAAAATTAGTTATGATCGTTTGAAAAATGATGCATTAGTGTATGTTGAGTTTCCATGTACACTCAACATTGCTTCCAAAAACATTTTGACAAAAATTTTTTCGAAAAATTTCAAAATAATTTAGCAAAAAGTAGATGTTTTTAGATTCCTTTTTTCAAGGCAAAGATGATGGACAATGTTATTCAACGAAAAAATTAATTCTTCAGGGTGAAAATCGAGGATATAAGTGTGAACTTATATCAGTTGATATCTCGGTGCATTTTCAAGCTAGCGCAAATCTGACGCTTAAAAATCCGCATCGAATGCACTATACTTCATTGAGAAACGCTTAATACAAAACTTAGTTATGATCGTTTGAAAAATGATGCATTAGTGTATGTTGAGTTTCCATGTACACTCAACATTGCTTCCAAAAACATTTCGACAAAAATGTTTTCGAAAAATTTCAAAATAATTTAGCAAAAAGTAGATGTTTTTAGATTTCTTTTTTTAAGGCAAAGACGATGGACAATGTTATTCAACGAAAAAATTAATTCTTCAGGGTGAAAATCGAGGATATAAGTGTGAACTTATATCAGTTGATATCTCGGTGCATTTTTAAGCTAGCGCAAATCTGACGCTTAAAAATCCGCATCGAATGCACTATACTACATTGAGAAACGCTTAATACAAAAATTAGTTATGATCGTTTGAAAAATGATGCATTAGTGTATGTTGAGTTTCCATGTACACTCAACATTGCTTCCAAAAACATTTTGACAAAAATTTTTTCGAAAAATTTCAAAATAATTTAGCAAAAAGTAGATGTTTTTAGATTTCTTTTTTTAAGGCAAAGACGATGGACAATGTTATTCAACGAAAAAATTAATTCTTCAGGGTGAAAATCGAGGATATAAGTGTGAATTTATATCAGTTGATATCTCGGTGCATTTTCAAGCTAGCGCAAATCTGATAACACAGATCGACGCAGCTTAAAAATCCGCATCGAATGCACTATACTACATTGAGAAACGCTTAATACAAAAATTAGTTATGATCGTTTGAAAAATGATGCATTAGTGTATGTTGAGTTTCCATGTACACTCAACATTGCTTCCAAAAACATTTTGACAAAAATTTTTTCGAAAAATTTCAAAATAATTTAGCAAAAAGTAGATGTTTTTAGATTCCTTTTTTCAAGGCAAAGATGATGGACAATGTTATTCAACGAAAAAAATTATTCTTCAGGGTGAAAATCGAGGATATAAGTGTGAACTTATATCAGTTGATATCTCGGTGCATTTTCAAGCTAGCGCAAATCTGATAACACAGATCGACGCAGCTTAACAATCCGCATCGAATGCACTATACTACATTGAGAAACGCTTAATACAAAACTTAGTTATGATCGTTTGAAAAATGATGCATTAGTGTATGTTGAGTTTCCATGTACACTCAACATTGCTTCCAAAAACATTTTGACAAAAATTTTTTCGAAAAATTTCAAAATAATTTAGCAAAAAGTAGATGTTTTTAGATTCCTTTTTTCAAGGCAAAGATGATGGACAATGTTATTCAACGAAAAAAATTATTCTTCAGGGTGAAAATCGAGGATATAAGTGTGAACTTATATCAGTTGATATCTCGGTGCATTTTCAAGCTAGCGCAAATCTGATAACACAGATCGACGCAGCTTAAAAATCCGCATCGAATGCACTATACTACATTGAGAAACGCTTAATACAAAACTTAGTTATGATCGTTTGAAAAATGATGCATTAGTGTATGTTGAGTTTCCATGTACACTCAACATTGCTTCCAAAAACATTTCGACAAAAATGTTTTCGAAAAATTTCAAAATAATTTAGCAAAAAGTAGATGTTTTTAGATTTCTTTTTTTAAGGCAAAGACGATGGACAATGTTATTCAACGAAAAAATTAATTCTTCAGGGTGAAAATCGAGGATATAAGTGTGAACTTATATCAGTTGATATCTCGGTGCATTTTCAAGCTAGCGCAAATCTGATAACACAGATCGACGCAGCTTAAAAATCCGCATCGAATGCACTATACTACATTGAGAAACGCTTAATACAAAAATTAGTTATGATCGTTTGAAAAATGATGCATTAGTGTATGTTGAGTTTCCATGTACACTCAACATTGCTTCCAAAAACATTTTGACAAAAATTTTTTCGAAAAATTTCAAAATAATTTAGCAAAAAGTAGATGTTTTTAGATTCCTTTTTTCAAGGCAAAGATGATGGACAATGTTATTCAACGAAAAAATTAATTCTTCAGGGTGAAAATCGAGGATATAAGTGTGAACTTATATCAGTTGATATCTCGGTGCATTTTCAAGCTAGCGCAAATCTGACGCTTAAAAATCCGCATCGAATGCACTATACTTCATTGAGAAACGCTTAATACAAAACTTAGTTATGATCGTTTGAAAAATGATGCATTAGTGTATGTTGAGTTTCCATGTACACTCAACATTGCTTCCAAAAACATTTCGACAAAAATGTTTTCGAAAAATTTCAAAATAATTTAGCAAAAAGTAGATGTTTTTAGATTTCTTTTTTTAAGGCAAAGACGATGGACAATGTTATTCAACGAAAAAATTAATTCTTCAGGGTGAAAATCGAGGATATAAGTGTGAACTTATATCAGTTGATATCTCGGTGCATTTTCAAGCTAGCGCAAATCTGATAACACAGATCGACGCAGCTTAAAAATCCGCATCGAATGCACTATACTACATTGAGAAACGCTTAATACAAAAATCAGTTATGATCGTTTGAAAAATGATGCATTAGTGTATGTTGAGTTTCCATGTACACTCAACATTGCTTCCAAAAACATTTTGACAAAAATTTTTTCGAAAAATTTCAAAATAATTTAGCAAAAAGTAGATGTTTTTAGATTTCTTTTTTTAAGGCAAAGACGATGGACAATGTTATTCAACGAAAAAATTAATTCTTCAGGGTGAAAATCGAGGATATAAGTGTGAACTTATATCAGTTGATATCTCGGTGCATTTTCAAGCTAGCGCAAATCTGATAACACAGATCGACGCAGCTTAAAAATCCGCATCGAATGCACTATACTACATTGAGAAACGCTTAATACAAAAATTAGTTATGATCGTTTGAAAAATGATGCATTAGTGTATGTTGAGTTTCCATGTACACTCAACATTGCTTCCAAAAACATTTTGACAAAAATTTTTTCGAAAAATTTCAAAATAATTTAGCAAAAAGTAGATGTTTTTAGATTCCTTTTTTCAAGGCAAAGATGATGGACAATGTTATTCAACGAAAAAAATTATTCTTCAGGGTGAAAATCGAGGATATAAGTGTGAACTTATATCAGTTGATATCTCGGTGCATTTTCAAGCTAGCGCAAATCTGACGCTTAAAAATCCGCATCGAATGCACTATACTTCATTGAGAAACGCTTAATACAAAACTTAGTTATGATCGTTTGAAAAATGATGCATTAGTGTATGTTGAGTTTCCATGTACACTCAACATTGCTTCCAAAAACATTTTGACAAAAATTTTTTCGAAAAATTTCAAAATAATTTAGCAAAAAGTAGATGTTTTTAGATTCCTTTTTTTAAGGCAAAGATGATGGACAATGTTATTCAACGAAAAAATTAATTCTTCAGGGTGAAAATCGAGGATATAAGTGTGAACTTATATCAGTTGATATCTCGGTGCATTTTTAAGCTAGCGCAAATCTGATAACACAGATCGACGCAGCTTAAAAATCCGCATCGAATGCACTATACTACATTGAGAAACGCTTAATACAAAACTTAGTTATGATCGTTTGAAAAATGATGCATTAGTGTATGTTGAGTTTCCATGTACACTCAACATTGCTTCCAAAAACATTTTGACAAAAATTTTTTCGAAAAATTTCAAAATAATTTAGCAAAAAGTAGATGTTTTTAGATTTCTTTTTTTAAGGCAAAGACGATGGACAATGTTATTCAACGAAAAAATTAATTCTTCAGGGTGAAAATCGAGGATATAAGTGTGAACTTATATCAGTTGATATCTCGGTGCATTTTTAAGCTAGCGCAAATCTGATAACACAGATCGACGCAGCTTAAAAATCCGCATCGAATGCACTATACTACATTGAGAAACGCTTAATACAAAAATCAGTTATGATCGTTTGAAAAATGATGCATTAGTGTATGTTGAGTTTCCATGTACACTCAACATTGCTTCCAAAAACATTTTGACAAAAATTTTTTCGAAAAATTTCAAAATAATTTAGCAAAAAGTAGATGTTTTTAGATTTCTTTTTTTAAGGCAAAGACGATGGACAATGTTATTCAACGAAAAAATTAATTCTTCAGGGTGAAAATCGAGGATATAAGTGTGAACTTATATCAGTTGATATCTCGGTGCATTTTCAAGCTAGCGCAAATCTGATAACACAGATCGACGCAGCTTAAAAATCCGCATCGAATGCACTATACTACATTGAGAAACGCTTAATACAAAAATTAGTTATGATCGTTTGAAAAATGATGCATTAGTGTATGTTGAGTTTCCATGTACACTCAACATTGCTTCCAAAAACATTTTGACAAAAATTTTTTCGAAAAATTTCAAAATAATTTAGCAAAAAGTAGATGTTTTTAGATTCCTTTTTTCAAGGCAAAGATGATGGACAATGTTATTCAACGAAAAAAATTATTCTTCAGGGTGAAAATCGAGGATATAAGTGTGAACTTATATCAGTTGATATCTCGGTGCATTTTCAAGCTAGCGCAAATCTGACGCTTAAAAATCCGCATCGAATGCACTATACTTCATTGAGAAACGCTTAATACAAAACTTAGTTATGATCGTTTGAAAAATGATGCATTAGTGTATGTTGAGTTTCCATGTACACTCAACATTGCTTCCAAAAACATTTTGACAAAAATTTTTTCGAAAAATTTCAAAATAATTTAGCAAAAAGTAGATGTTTTTAGATTCCTTTTTTTAAGGCAAAGATGATGGACAATGTTATTCAACGAAAAAATTAATTCTTCAGGGTGAAAATCGAGGATATAAGTGTGAACTTATATCAGTTGATATCTCGGTGCATTTTTAAGCTAGCGCAAATCTGATAACACAGATCGACGCAGCTTAAAAATCCGCATCGAATGCACTATACTACATTGAGAAACGCTTAATACAAAACTTAGTTATGATCGTTTGAAAAATGATGCATTAGTGTATGTTGAGTTTCCATGTACACTCAACATTGCTTCCAAAAACATTTTGACAAAAATTTTTTCGAAAAATTTCAAAATAATTTAGCAAAAAGTAGATGTTTTTAGATTCCTTTTTTTAAGGCAAAGATGATGGACAATGTTATTCAACGAAAAAATTAATTCTTCAGGGTGAAAATCGAGGATATAAGTGTGAACTTATATCAGTTGATATCTCGTTGCATTTTCAAGCTAGCGCAAATCTGACGCTTAAAAATCCGCATCGAATGCACTATACTTCATTGAGAAACGCTTAATACAAAACTTAGTTATGATCGTTTGAAAAATGATGCATTAGTGTATGTTGAGTTTCCATGTACACTCAACATTGCTTCCAAAAACATTTCGACAAAAATGTTTTCGAAAAATTTCAAAATAATTTAGCAAAAAGTAGATGTTTTTAGATTTCTTTTTTTAAGGCAAAGACGATGGACAATGTTATTCAACGAAAAAATTAATTCTTCAGGGTGAAAATCGAGGATATAAGTGTGAACTTATATCAGTTGATATCTCGGTGCATTTTCAAGCTAGCGCAAATCTGATAACACAGATCGACGCAGCTTAAAAATCCGCATCGAATGCACTATACTACATTGAGAAACGCTTAATACAAAAATTAGTTATGATCGTTTGAAAAATGATGCATTAGTGTATGTTGAGTTTCCATGTACACTCAACATTGCTTCCAAAAACATTTTGACAAAAATTTTTTCGAAAAATTTCAAAATAATTTAGCAAAAAGTAGATGTTTTTAGATTTCTTTTTTTAAGGCAAAGACGATGGACAATGTTATTCAACGAAAAAATTAATTCTTCAGGGTGAAAATCGAGGATATAAGTGTGAACTTATATCAGTTGATATCTCGGTGCATTTTCAAGCTAGCGCAAATCTGATAACACAGATCGACGCAGCTTAAAAATCCGCATCGAATGCACTATACTACATTGAGAAACGCTTAATACAAAAATTAGTTATGATCGTTTGAAAAATGATGCATTAGTGTATGTTGAGTTTCCATGTACACTCAACATTGCTTCCAAAAACATTTTGACAAAAATTTTTTCAAAAAATTTCAAAATAATTTAGCAAAAAGTAGATGTTTTTAGATTCCTTTTTTCAAGGCAAAGATGATGGACAATGTTATTCAACGAAAAAATTAATTCTTCAGGGTGAAAATCGAGGATATAAGTGTGAACTTATATCAGTTGATATCTCGGTGCATTTTCAAGCTAGCGCAAATCTGATAACACAGATCGACGCAGCTTAAAAATCCGCATCGAATGCACTATACTACATTGAGAAACGCTTAATACAAAACTTAGTTATGATCGTTTGAAAAATGATGCATTAGTGTATGTTGAGTTTCCATGTACACTCAACATTGCTTCCAAAAACATTTCGACAAAAATGTTTTCGAAAAATTTCAAAATAATTTAGCAAAAAGTAGATGTTTTTAGATTTCTTTTTTTAAGGCAAAGACGATGGACAATGTTATTCAACGAAAAAATTAATTCTTCAGGGTGAAAATCGAGGATATAAGTGTGAACTTATATCAGTTGATATCTCGGTGCATTTTCAAGCTAGCGCAAATCTGATAACACAGATCGACGCAGCTTAAAAATCCGCATCGAATGCACTATACTACATTGAGAAACGCTTAATACAAAAATTAGTTATGATCGTTTGAAAAATGATGCATTAGTGTATGTTGAGTTTCCATGTACACTCAACATTGCTTCCAAAAACATTTTGACAAAAATTTTTTCGAAAAATTTCAAAATAATTTAGCAAAAAGTAGATGTTTTTAGATTCCTTTTTTTAAGGCAAAGATGATGGACAATGTTATTCAACGAAAAAATTAATTCTTCAGGGTGAAAATCGAGGATATAAGTGTGAACTTATATCAGTTGATATCTCGTTGCATTTTCAAGCTAGCGCAAATCTGATAACACAGATCGACGCAGCTTAAAAATCCGCATCGAATGCACTATACTACATTGAGAAACGCTTAATACAAAACTTAGTTATGATCGTTTGAAAAATGATGCATTAGTGTATGTTGAGTTTCCATGTACACTCAACATTGCTTCCAAAAACATTTCGACAAAAATGTTTTCGAAAAATTTCAAAATAATTTAGCAAAAAGTAGATGTTTTTAGATTTCTTTTTTTAAGGCAAAGACGATGGACAATGTTATTCAACGAAAAAATTAATTCTTCAGGGTGAAAATCGAGGATATAAGTGTGAACTTATATCAGTTGATATCTCGGTGCATTTTCAAGCTAGCGCAAATCTGATAACACAGATCGACGCAGCTTAAAAATCCGCATCGAATGCACTATACTACATTGAGAAACGCTTAATACAAAAATTAGTTATGATCGTTTGAAAAATGATGCATTAGTGTATGTTGAGTTTCCATGTACACTCAACATTGCTTCCAAAAACATTTTGACAAAAATTTTTTCGAAAAATTTCAAAATAATTTAGCAAAAAGTAGATGTTTTTAGATTCCTTTTTTCAAGGCAAAGATGATGGACAATGTTATTCAACGAAAAAATTAATTCTTCAGGGTGAAAATCGAGGATATAAGTGTGAACTTATATCAGTTGATATCTCGGTGCATTTTCAAGCTAGCGCAAATCTGATAACACAGATCGACGCAGCTTAAAAATCCGCATCGAATGCACTATACTACATTGAGAAACGCTTAATACAAAACTTAGTTATGATCGTTTGAAAAATGATGCATTAGTGTATGTTGAGTTTCCATGTACACTCAACATTGCTTCCAAAAACATTTCGACAAAAATGTTTTCGAAAAATTTCAAAATAATTTAGCAAAAAGTAGATGTTTTTAGATTTCTTTTTTTAAGGCAAAGACGATGGACAATGTTATTCAACGAAAAAATTAATTCTTCAGGGTGAAAATCGAGGATATAAGTGTGAACTTATATCAGTTGATATCTCGGTGCATTTTCAAGCTAGCGCAAATCTGATAACACAGATCGACGCAGCTTAAAAATCCGCATCGAATGCACTATACTACATTGAGAAACGCTTAATACAAAAATTAGTTATGATCGTTTGAAAAATGATGCATTAGTGTATGTTGAGTTTCCATGTACACTCAACATTGCTTCCAAAAACATTTTGACAAAAATTTTTTCGAAAAATTTCAAAATAATTTAGCAAAAAGTAGATGTTTTTAGATTCCTTTTTTCAAGGCAAAGATGATGGACAATGTTATTCAACGAAAAAATTAATTCTTCAGGGTGAAAATCGAGGATATAAGTGTGAACTTATATCAGTTGATATCTCGGTGCATTTTCAAGCTAGCGCAAATCTGATAACACAGATCGACGCAGCTTAAAAATCCGCATCGAATGCACTATACTACATTGAGAAACGCTTAATACAAAACTTAGTTATGATCGTTTGAAAAATGATGCATTAGTGTATGTTGAGTTTCCATGTACACTCAACATTGCTTCCAAAAACATTTCGACAAAAATGTTTTCGAAAAATTTCAAAATAATTTAGCAAAAAGTAGATGTTTTTAGATTTCTTTTTTTAAGGCAAAGACGATGGACAATGTTATTCAACGAAAAAATTAATTCTTCAGGGTGAAAATCGAGGATATAAGTGTGAACTTATATCAGTTGATATCTCGGTGCATTTTCAAGCTAGCGCAAATCTGATAACACAGATCGACGCAGCTTAAAAATCCGCATCGAATGCACTATACTACATTGAGAAACGCTTAATACAAAAATTAGTTATGATCGTTTGAAAAATGATGCATTAGTGTATGTTGAGTTTCCATGTACACTCAACATTGCTTCCAAAAACATTTTGACAAAAATTTTTTCGAAAAATTTCAAAATAATTTAGCAAAAAGTAGATGTTTTTAGATTCCTTTTTTCAAGGCAAAGATGATGGACAATGTTATTCAACGAAAAAATTAATTCTTCAGGGTGAAAATCGAGGATATAAGTGTGAACTTATATCAGTTGATATCTCGGTGCATTTTCAAGCTAGCGCAAATCTGATAACACAGATCGACGCAGCTTAAAAATCCGCATCGAATGCACTATACTACATTGAGAAACGCTTAATACAAAACTTAGTTATGATCGTTTGAAAAATGATGCATTAGTGTATGTTGAGTTTCCATGTACACTCAACATTGCTTCCAAAAACATTTCGACAAAAATGTTTTCGAAAAATTTCAAAATAATTTAGCAAAAAGTAGATGTTTTTAGATTTCTTTTTTTAAGGCAAAGACGATGGACAATGTTATTCAACGAAAAAATTAATTCTTCAGGGTGAAAATCGAGGATATAAGTGTGAACTTATATCAGTTGATATCTCGGTGCATTTTCAAGCTAGCGCAAATCTGATAACACAGATCGACGCAGCTTAAAAATCCGCATCGAATGCACTATACTACATTGAGAAACGCTTAATACAAAAATTAGTTATGATCGTTTGAAAAATGATGCATTAGTGTATGTTGAGTTTCCATGTACACTCAACATTGCTTCCAAAAACATTTTGACAAAAATTTTTTCGAAAAATTTCAAAATAATTTAGCAAAAAGTAGATGTTTTTAGATTCCTTTTTTTAAGGCAAAGATGATGGACAATGTTATTCAACGAAAAAATTAATTCTTCAGGGTGAAAATCGAGGATATAAGTGTGAACTTATATCAGTTGATATCTCGTTGCATTTTCAAGCTAGCGCAAATCTGATAACACAGATCGACGCAGCTTAAAAATCCGCATCGAATGCACTATACTACATTGAGAAACGCTTAATACAAAACTTAGTTATGATCGTTTGAAAAATGATGCATTAGTGTATGTTGAGTTTCCATGTACACTCAACATTGCTTCCAAAAACATTTCGACAAAAATGTTTTCGAAAAATTTCAAAATAATTTAGCAAAAAGTAGATGTTTTTAGATTTCTTTTTTTAAGGCAAAGACGATGGACAATGTTATTCAACGAAAAAATTAATTCTTCAGGGTGAAAATCGAGGATATAAGTGTGAACTTATATCAGTTGATATCTCGGTGCATTTTCAAGCTAGCGCAAATCTGATAACACAGATCGACGCAGCTTAAAAATCCGCATCGAATGCACTATACTACATTGAGAAACGCTTAATACAAAAATTAGTTATGATCGTTTGAAAAATGATGCATTAGTGTATGTTGAGTTTCCATGTACACTCAACATTGCTTCCAAAAACATTTTGACAAAAATTTTTTCGAAAAATTTCAAAATAATTTAGCAAAAAGTAGATGTTTTTAGATTCCTTTTTTCAAGGCAAAGATGATGGACAATGTTATTCAACGAAAAAATTAATTCTTCAGGGTGAAAATCGAGGATATAAGTGTGAACTTATATCAGTTGATATCTCGGTGCATTTTCAAGCTAGCGCAAATCTGATAACACAGATCGACGCAGCTTAAAAATCCGCATCGAATGCACTATACTACATTGAGAAACGCTTAATACAAAACTTAGTTATGATCGTTTGAAAAATGATGCATTAGTGTATGTTGAGTTTCCATGTACACTCAACATTGCTTCCAAAAACATTTCGACAAAAATGTTTTCGAAAAATTTCAAAATAATTTAGCAAAAAGTAGATGTTTTTAGATTTCTTTTTTTAAGGCAAAGACGATGGACAATGTTATTCAACGAAAAAATTAATTCTTCAGGGTGAAAATCGAGGATATAAGTGTGAACTTATATCAGTTGATATCTCGGTGCATTTTCAAGCTAGCGCAAATCTGATAACACAGATCGACGCAGCTTAAAAATCCGCATCGAATGCACTATACTACATTGAGAAACGCTTAATACAAAAATTAGTTATGATCGTTTGAAAAATGATGCATTAGTGTATGTTGAGTTTCCATGTACACTCAACATTGCTTCCAAAAACATTTTGACAAAAATTTTTTCGAAAAATTTCAAAATAATTTAGCAAAAAGTAGATGTTTTTAGATTCCTTTTTTCAAGGCAAAGATGATGGACAATGTTATTCAACGAAAAAATTAATTCTTCAGGGTGAAAATCGAGGATATAAGTGTGAACTTATATCAGTTGATATCTCGGTGCATTTTCAAGCTAGCGCAAATCTGACGCTTAAAAATCCGCATCGAATGCACTATACTTCATTGAGAAACGCTTAATACAAAACTTAGTTATGATCGTTTGAAAAATGATGCATTAGTGTATGTTGAGTTTCCATGTACACTCAACATTGCTTCCAAAAACATTTCGACAAAAATGTTTTCGAAAAATTTCAAAATAATTTAGCAAAAAGTAGATGTTTTTAGATTTCTTTTTTTAAGGCAAAGACGATGGACAATGTTATTCAACGAAAAAATTAATTCTTCAGGGTGAAAATCGAGGATATAAGTGTGAACTTATATCAGTTGATATCTCGGTGCATTTTCAAGCTAGCGCAAATCTGATAACACAGATCGACGCAGCTTAAAAATCCGCATCGAATGCACTATACTACATTGAGAAACGCTTAGTACAAAAATTAGTTATGATCGTTTGAAAAATGATGCATTAGTGTATGTTGAGTTTCCATGTACACTCAACATTGCTTCCAAAAACATTTTGACAAAAATTTTTTCGAAAAATTTCAAAATAATTTAGCAAAAAGTAGATGTTTTTAGATTTCTTTTTTTAAGGCAAAGACGATGGACAATGTTATTCAACGAAAAAATTAATTCTTCAGGGTGAAAATCGAGGATATAAGTGTGAACTTATATCAGTTGATATCTCGGTGCATTTTCAAGTTAGCGCAAATCTGATAACACAGATCGACGCAGCTTAAAAATCCGCATCGAATGCACTATACTACATTGAGAAACGCTTAATACAAAACTTAGTTATGATCGTTTGAAAAATGATGCATTAGTGTATGTTGAGTTTCCATGTACACTCAACATTGCTTCCAAAAACATTTCGACAAAAATGTTTTCGAAAAATTTCAAAATAATTTAGCAAAAAGTAGATGTTTTTAGATTTCTTTTTTTAAGGCAAAGACGATGGACAATGTTATTCAACGAAAAAATTAATTCTTCAGGGTGAAAATCGAGGATATAAGTGTGAACTTATATCAGTTGATATCTCGGTGCATTTTCAAGCTAGCGCAAATCTGATAACACAGATCGACGCAGCTTAAAAATCCGCATCGAATGCACTATACTACATTGAGAAACGCTTAATACAAAAATTAGTTATGATCGTTTGAAAAATGATGCATTAGTGTATGTTGAGTTTCCATGTACACTCAACATTGCTTCCAAAAACATTTTGACAAAAATTTTTTCGAAAAATTTCAAAATAATTTAGCAAAAAGTAGATGTTTTTAGATTCCTTTTTTCAAGGCAAAGATGATGGACAATGTTATTCAACGAAAAAATTAATTCTTCAGGGTGAAAATCGAGGATATAAGTGTGAACTTATATCAGTTGATATCTCGGTGCATTTTCAAGCTAGCGCAAATCTGACGCTTAAAAATCCGCATCGAATGCACTATACTTCATTGAGAAACGCTTAATACAAAACTTAGTTATGATCGTTTGAAAAATGATGCATTAGTGTATGTTGAGTTTCCATGTACACTCAACATTGCTTCCAAAAACATTTCGACAAAAATGTTTTCGAAAAATTTCAAAATAATTTAGCAAAAAGTAGATGTTTTTAGATTTCTTTTTTTAAGGCAAAGACGATGGACAATGTTATTCAACGAAAAAATTAATTCTTCAGGGTGAAAATCGAGGATATAAGTGTGAACTTATATCAGTTGATATCTCGGTGCATTTTCAAGCTAGCGCAAATCTGATAACACAGATCGACGCAGCTTAAAAATCCGCATCGAATGCACTATACTACATTGAGAAACGCTTAGTACAAAAATTAGTTATGATCGTTTGAAAAATGATGCATTAGTGTATGTTGAGTTTCCATGTACACTCAACATTGCTTCCAAAAACATTTTGACAAAAATTTTTTCGAAAAATTTCAAAATAATTTAGCAAAAAGTAGATGTTTTTAGATTTCTTTTTTTAAGGCAAAGACGATGGACAATGTTATTCAACGAAAAAATTAATTCTTCAGGGTGAAAATCGAGGATATAAGTGTGAACTTATATCAGTTGATATCTCGGTGCATTTTCAAGCTAGCGCAAATCTGATAACACAGATCGACGCAGCTTAAAAATCCGCATCGAATGCACTATACTACATTGAGAAACGCTTAATACAAAAATTAGTTATGATCGTTTGAAAAATGATGCATTAGTGTATGTTGAGTTTCCATGTACACTCAACATTGCTTCCAAAAACATTTTGACAAAAATTTTTTCGAAAAATTTCAAAATAATTTAGCAAAAAGTAGATGTTTTTAGATTCCTTTTTTCAAGGCAAAGATGATGGACAATGTTATTCAACGAAAAAATTAATTCTTCAGGGTGAAAATCGAGGATATAAGTGTGAACTTATATCAGTTGATATCTCGGTGCATTTTCAAGCTAGCGCAAATCTGACGCTTAAAAATCCGCATCGAATGCACTATACTTCATTGAGAAACGCTTAATACAAAACTTAGTTATGATCGTTTGAAAAATGATGCATTAGTGTATGTTGAGTTTCCATGTACACTCAACATTGCTTCCAAAAACATTTTGACAAAAATTTTTTCGAAAAATTTCAAAATAATTTAGCAAAAAGTAGATGTTTTTAGATTCCTTTTTTTAAGGCAAAGATGATGGACAATGTTATTCAACGAAAAAATTAATTCTTCAGGGTGAAAATCGAGGATATAAGTGTGAACTTATATCAGTTGATATCTCGGTGCATTTTTAAGCTAGCGCAAATCTGACGCTTAAAAATCCGCATCGAATGCACTATACTTCATTGAGAAACGCTTAATACAAAACTTAGTTATGATCGTTTGAAAAATGATGCATTAGTGTATGTTGAGTTTCCATGTACACTCAACATTGCTTCCAAAAACATTTTGACAAAAATTTTTTCGAAAAATTTCAAAATAATTTAGCAAAAAGTAGATGTTTTTAGATTCCTTTTTTCAAGGCAAAGATGATGGACAATGTTATTCAACGAAAAAATTAATTCTTCAGGGTGAAAATCGAGGATATAAGTGTGAACTTATATCAGTTGATATCTCGGTGCATTTTCAAGCTAGCGCAAATCTGACGCTTAAAAATCCGCATCGAATGCACTATACTTCATTGAGAAACGCTTAATACAAAACTTAGTTATGATCGTTTGAAAAATGATGCATTAGTGTATGTTGAGTTTCCATGTACACTCAACATTGCTTCCAAAAACATTTCGACAAAAATGTTTTCGAAAAATTTCAAAATAATTTAGCAAAAAGTAGATGTTTTTAGATTTCTTTTTTTAAGGCAAAGACGATGGACAATGTTATTCAACGAAAAAATTAATTCTTCAGGGTGAAAATCGAGGATATAAGTGTGAACTTATATCAGTTGATATCTCGGTGCATTTTCAAGCTAGCGCAAATCTGATAACACAGATCGACGCAGCTTAAAAATCCGCATCGAATGCACTATACTACATTGAGAAACGCTTAATACAAAAATTAGTTATGATCGTTTGAAAAATGATGCAATAGTGTATGTTGAGTTTCCATGTACACTCAACATTGCTTCCAAAAACATTTTGACAAAAATTTTTTCGAAAAATTTCAAAATAATTTAGCAAAAAGTAGATGTTTTTAGATTCCTTTTTTCAAGGCAAAGATGATGGACAATGTTATTCAACGAAAAAATTAATTCTTCAGGGTGAAAATCGAGGATATAAGTGTGAACTTATATCAGTTGATATCTCGGTGCATTTTTAAGCTAGCGCAAATCTGATAACACAGATCGACGCAGCTTAAAAATCCGCATCGAATGCACTATACTACATTGAGAAACGCTTAATACAAAACTTAGTTATGATCGTTTGAAAAATGATGCATTAGTGTATGTTGAGTTTCCATGTACACTCAACATTGCTTCCAAAAACATTTTGACAAAAATTTTTTCGAAAAATTTCAAAATAATTTAGCAAAAAGTAGATGTTTTTAGATTCCTTTTTTTAAGGCAAAGATGATGGACAATGTTATTCAACGAAAAAATTAATTCTTCAGGGTGAAAATCGAGGATATAAGTGTGAACTTATATCAGTTGATATCTCGTTGCATTTTCAAGCTAGCGCAAATCTGATAACACAGATCGACGCAGCTTAAAAATCCGCATCGAATGCACTATACTACATTGAGAAACGCTTAATACAAAACTTAGTTATGATCGTTTGAAAAATGATGCATTAGTGTATGTTGAGTTTCCATGTACACTCAACATTGCTTCCAAAAACATTTCGACAAAAATGTTTTCGAAAAATTTCAAAATAATTTAGCAAAAAGTAGATGTTTTTAGATTTCTTTTTTTAAGGCAAAGACGATGGACAATGTTATTCAACGAAAAAATTAATTCTTCAGGGTGAAAATCGAGGATATAAGTGTGAACTTATATCAGTTGATATCTCGGTGCATTTTCAAGCTAGCGCAAATCTGATAACACAGATCGACGCAGCTTAAAAATCCGCATCGAATGCACTATACTACATTGAGAAACGCTTAATACAAAAATTAGTTATGATCGTTTGAAAAATGATGCATTAGTGTATGTTGAGTTTCCATGTACACTCAACATTGCTTCCAAAAACATTTTGACAAAAATTTTTTCGAAAAATTTCAAAATAATTTAGCAAAAAGTAGATGTTTTTAGATTTTTTTTTTTAAGGCAAAGACGATGGACAATGTTATTCAACGAAAAAATTAATTCTTCAGGGTGAAAATCGAGGATATAAGTGTGAACTTATATCAGTTGATATCTCGGTGCATTTTCAAGCTAGCGCAAATCTGACGCTTAAAAATCCGCATCGAATGCACTATACTTCATTGAGAAACGCTTAATACAAAACTTAGTTATGATCGTTTGAAAAATGATGCATTAGTGTATGTTGAGTTTCCATGTACACTCAACATTGCTTCCAAAAACATTTCGACAAAAATGTTTTCGAAAAATTTCAAAATAATTTAGCAAAAAGTAGATGTTTTTAGATTTCTTTTTTTAAGGCAAAGACGATGGACAATGTTATTCAACGAAAAAATTAATTCTTCAGGGTGAAAATCGAGGATATAAGTGTGAACTTATATCAGTTGATATCTCGGTGCATTTTCAAGCTAGCGCAAATCTGATAACACAGATCGACGCAGCTTAAAAATCCGCATCGAATGCACTATACTACATTGAGAAACGCTTAATACAAAAATTAGTTATGATCGTTTGAAAAATGATGCAATAGTGTATGTTGAGTTTCCATGTACACTCAACATTGCTTCCAAAAACATTTTGACAAAAATTTTTTCGAAAAATTTCAAAATAATTTAGCAAAAAGTAGATGTTTTTAGATTCCTTTTTTCAAGGCAAAGATGATGGACAATGTTATTCAACGAAAAAATTAATTCTTCAGGGTGAAAATCGAGGATATAAGTGTGAACTTATATCAGTTGATATCTCGGTGCATTTTTAAGCTAGCGCAAATCTGATAACACAGATCGACGCAGCTTAAAAATCCGCATCGAATGCACTATACTACATTGAGAAACGCTTAATACAAAACTTAGTTATGATCGTTTGAAAAATGATGCATTAGTGTATGTTGAGTTTCCATGTACACTCAACATTGCTTCCAAAAACATTTTGACAAAAATTTTTTCGAAAAATTTCAAAATAATTTAGCAAAAAGTAGATGTTTTTAGATTCCTTTTTTTAAGGCAAAGATGATGGACAATGTTATTCAACGAAAAAATTAATTCTTCAGGGTGAAAATCGAGGATATAAGTGTGAACTTATATCAGTTGATATCTCGTTGCATTTTCAAGCTAGCGCAAATCTGATAACACAGATCGACGCAGCTTAAAAATCCGCATCGAATGCACTATACTACATTGAGAAACGCTTAATACAAAACTTAGTTATGATCGTTTGAAAAATGATGCATTAGTGTATGTTGAGTTTCCATGTACACTCAACATTGCTTCCAAAAACATTTCGACAAAAATGTTTTCGAAAAATTTCAAAATAATTTAGCAAAAAGTAGATGTTTTTAGATTTCTTTTTTTAAGGCAAAGACGATGGACAATGTTATTCAACGAAAAAATTAATTCTTCAGGGTGAAAATCGAGGATATAAGTGTGAACTTATATCAGTTGATATCTCGGTGCATTTTCAAGCTAGCGCAAATCTGATAACACAGATCGACGCAGCTTAAAAATCCGCATCGAATGCACTATACTACATTGAGAAACGCTTAATACAAAAATTAGTTATGATCGTTTGAAAAATGATGCATTAGTGTATGTTGAGTTTCCATGTACACTCAACATTGCTTCCAAAAACATTTTGACAAAAATTTTTTCGAAAAATTTCAAAATAATTTAGCAAAAAGTAGATGTTTTTAGATTTTTTTTTTTAAGGCAAAGACGATGGACAATGTTATTCAACGAAAAAATTAATTCTTCAGGGTGAAAATCGAGGATATAAGTGTGAACTTATATCAGTTGATATCTCGGTGCATTTTCAAGCTAGCGCAAATCTGATAACACAGATCGACGCAGCTTAAAAATCCGCATCGAATGCACTATACTACATTGAGAAACGCTTAATACAAAAATTAGTTATGATCGTTTGAAAAATGATGCATTAGTGTATGTTGAGTTTCCATGTACACTCAACATTGCTTCCAAAAACATTTTGACAAAAATTTTTTCGAAAAATTTCAAAATAATTTAGCAAAAAGTAGATGTTTTTAGATTCCTTTTTTCAAGGCAAAGATGATGGACAATGTTATTCAACGAAAAAATTAATTCTTCAGGGTGAAAATCGAGGATATAAGTGTGAACTTATATCAGTTGATATCTCGGTGCATTTTTAAGCTAGCGCAAATCTGATAACACAGATCGACGCAGCTTAAAAATCCGCATCGAATGCACTATACTACATTGAGAAACGCTTAATACAAAACTTAGTTATGATCGTTTGAAAAATGATGCATTAGTGTATGTTGAGTTT
The DNA here is from genome assembly GCA_964057225.1 of Auanema rhodensis. Classification (NCBI taxonomy): domain Eukaryota; kingdom Metazoa; phylum Nematoda; class Chromadorea; order Rhabditida; family Rhabditidae; genus Auanema; species Auanema rhodense. The sequence continues at coordinate 4,167,901 of OZ059895.1, forward strand.
CCATGTACACTCAACATTGCTTCCAAAAACATTTTGACAAAAATTTTTTCGAAAAATTTCAAAATAATTTAGCAAAAAGTAGATGTTTTTAGATTCCTTTTTTTAAGGCAAAGATGATGGACAATGTTATTCAACGAAAAAATTAATTCTTCAGGGTGAAAATCGAGGATATAAGTGTGAACTTATATCAGTTGATATCTCGTTGCATTTTCAAGCTAGCGCAAATCTGATAACACAGATCGACGCAGCTTAAAAATCCGCATCGAATGCACTATACTACATTGAGAAACGCTTAATACAAAACTTAGTTATGATCGTTTGAAAAATGATGCATTAGTGTATGTTGAGTTTCCATGTACACTCAACATTGCTTCCAAAAACATTTCGACAAAAATGTTTTCGAAAAATTTCAAAATAATTTAGCAAAAAGTAGATGTTTTTAGATTTCTTTTTTTAAGGCAAAGACGATGGACAATGTTATTCAACGAAAAAATTAATTCTTCAGGGTGAAAATCGAGGATATAAGTGTGAACTTATATCAGTTGATATCTCGGTGCATTTTCAAGCTAGCGCAAATCTGATAACACAGATCGACGCAGCTTAAAAATCCGCATCGAATGCACTATACTACATTGAGAAACGCTTAATACAAAAATTAGTTATGATCGTTTGAAAAATGATGCATTAGTGTATGTTGAGTTTCCATGTACACTCAACATTGCTTCCAAAAACATTTTGACAAAAATTTTTTCGAAAAATTTCAAAATAATTTAGCAAAAAGTAGATGTTTTTAGATTCCTTCTTTCAAGGCAAAGATGATGGACAATGTTATTCAACGAAAAAATTAATTCTTCAGGGTGAAAATCGAGGATATAAGTGTGAACTTATATCAGTTGATATCTCGGTGCATTTTCAAGCTAGCGCAAATCTGATAACACAGATCGACGCAGCTTAAAAATCCGCATCGAATGCACTATACTACATTGAGAAACGCTTAATACAAAACTTAGTTATGATCGTTTGAAAAATGATGCATTAGTGTATGTTGAGTTTCCATGTACACTCAACATTGCTTCCAAAAACATTTCGACAAAAATGTTTTCGAAAAATTTCAAAATAATTTAGCAAAAAGTAGATGTTTTTAGATTTCTTTTTTTAAGGCAAAGACGATGGACAATGTTATTCAACGAAAAAATTAATTCTTCAGGGTGAAAATCGAGGATATAAGTGTGAACTTATATCAGTTGATATCTCGGTGCATTTTCAAGCTAGCGCAAATCTGATAACACAGATCGACGCAGCTTAAAAATCCGCATCGAATGCACTATACTACATTGAGAAACGCTTAATACAAAAATTAGTTATGATCGTTTGAAAAATGATGCATTAGTGTATGTTGAGTTTCCATGTACACTCAACATTGCTTCCAAAAACATTTTGACAAAAATTTTTTCGAAAAATTTCAAAATAATTTAGCAAAAAGTAGATGTTTTTAGATTCCTTTTTTCAAGGCAAAGATGATGGACAATGTTATTCAACGAAAAAATTAATTCTTCAGGGTGAAAATCGAGGATATAAGTGTGAACTTATATCAGTTGATATCTCGGTGCATTTTCAAGCTAGCGCAAATCTGACGCTTAAAAATCCGCATCGAATGCACTATACTTCATTGAGAAACGCTTAATACAAAACTTAGTTATGATCGTTTGAAAAATGATGCATTAGTGTATGTTGAGTTTCCATGTACACTCAACATTGCTTCCAAAAACATTTCGACAAAAATGTTTTCGAAAAATTTCAAAATAATTTAGCAAAAAGTAGATGTTTTTAGATTTCTTTTTTTAAGGCAAAGACGATGGACAATGTTATTCAACGAAAAAATTAATTCTTCAGGGTGAAAATCGAGGATATAAGTGTGAACTTATATCAGTTGATATCTCGGTGCATTTTCAAGCTAGCGCAAATCTGATAACACAGATCGACGCAGCTTAAAAATCCGCATCGAATGCACTATACTACATTGAGAAACGCTTAATACAAAAATTAGTTATGATCGTTTGAAAAATGATGCATTAGTGTATGTTGAGTTTCCATGTACACTCAACATTGCTTCCAAAAACATTTTGACAAAAATTTTTTCGAAAAATTTCAAAATAATTTAGCAAAAAGTAGATGTTTTTAGATTCCTTTTTTCAAGGCAAAGATGATGGACAATGTTATTCAACGAAAAAATTAATTCTTCAGGGTGAAAATCGAGGATATAAGTGTGAACTTATATCAGTTGATATCTCGGTGCATTTTCAAGCTAGCGCAAATCTGACGCTTAAAAATCCGCATCGAATGCACTATACTTCATTGAGAAACGCTTAATACAAAACTTAGTTATGATCGTTTGAAAAATGATGCATTAGTGTATGTTGAGTTTCCATGTACACTCAACATTGCTTCCAAAAACATTTTGACAAAAATTTTTTCGAAAAATTTCAAAATAATTTAGCAAAAAGTAGATGTTTTTAGATTCCTTTTTTTAAGGCAAAGATGATGGACAATGTTATTCAACGAAAAAATTAATTCTTCAGGGTGAAAATCGAGGATATAAGTGTGAACTTATATCAGTTGATATCTCGGTGCATTTTTAAGCTAGCGCAAATCTGATAACACAGATCGACGCAGCTTAAAAATCCGCATCGAATGCACTATACTACATTGAGAAACGCTTAATACAAAACTTAGTTATGATCGTTTGAAAAATGATGCATTAGTGTATGTTGAGTTTCCATGTACACTCAACATTGCTTCCAAAAACATTTTGACAAAAATTTTTTCGAAAAATTTCAAAATAATTTAGCAAAAAGTAGATGTTTTTAGATTCCTTTTTTTAAGGCAAAGATGATGGACAATGTTATTCAACGAAAAAATTAATTCTTCAGGGTGAAAATCGAGGATATAAGTGTGAACTTATATCAGTTGATATCTCGTTGCATTTTCAAGCTAGCGCAAATCTGATAACACAGATCGACGCAGCTTAAAAATCCGCATCGAATGCACTATACTACATTGAGAAACGCTTAATACAAAACTTAGTTATGATCGTTTGAAAAATGATGCATTAGTGTATGTTGAGTTTCCATGTACACTCAACATTGCTTCCAAAAACATTTCGACAAAAATGTTTTCGAAAAATTTCAAAATAATTTAGCAAAAAGTAGATGTTTTTAGATTTCTTTTTTTAAGGCAAAGACGATGGACAATGTTATTCAACGAAAAAATTAATTCTTCAGGGTGAAAATCGAGGATATAAGTGTGAACTTATATCAGTTGATATCTCGGTGCATTTTCAAGCTAGCGCAAATCTGATAACACAGATCGACGCAGCTTAAAAATCCGCATCGAATGCACTATACTACATTGAGAAACGCTTAATACAAAAATTAGTTATGATCGTTTGAAAAATGATGCATTAGTGTATGTTGAGTTTCCATGTACACTCAACATTGCTTCCAAAAACATTTTGACAAAAATTTTTTCGAAAAATTTCAAAATAATTTAGCAAAAAGTAGATGTTTTTAGATTTTTTTTTTTAAGGCAAAGACGATGGACAATGTTATTCAACGAAAAAATTAATTCTTCAGGGTGAAAATCGAGGATATAAGTGTGAACTTATATCAGTTGATATCTCGGTGCATTTTCAAGCTAGCGCAAATCTGATAACACAGATCGACGCAGCTTAAAAATCCGCATCGAATGCACTATACTACATTGAGAAACGCTTAATACAAAAATTAGTTATGATCGTTTGAAAAATGATGCATTAGTGTATGTTGAGTTTCCATGTACACTCAACATTGCTTCCAAAAACATTTTGACAAAAATTTTTTCGAAAAATTTCAAAATAATTTAGCAAAAAGTAGATGTTTTTAGATTCCTTTTTTCAAGGCAAAGATGATGGACAATGTTATTCAACGAAAAAATTAATTCTTCAGGGTGAAAATCGAGGATATAAGTGTGAACTTATATCAGTTGATATCTCGGTGCATTTTTAAGCTAGCGCAAATCTGATAACACAGATCGACGCAGCTTAAAAATCCGCATCGAATGCACTATACTACATTGAGAAACGCTTAATACAAAACTTAGTTATGATCGTTTGAAAAATGATGCATTAGTGTATGTTGAGTTTCCATGTACACTCAACATTGCTTCCAAAAACATTTTGACAAAAATTTTTTCGAAAAATTTCAAAATAATTTAGCAAAAAGTAGATGTTTTTAGATTCCTTTTTTTAAGGCAAAGATGATGGACAATGTTATTCAACGAAAAAATTAATTCTTCAGGGTGAAAATCGAGGATATAAGTGTGAACTTATATCAGTTGATATCTCGTTGCATTTTCAAGCTAGCGCAAATCTGATAACACAGATCGACGCAGCTTAAAAATCCGCATCGAATGCACTATACTACATTGAGAAACGCTTAATACAAAACTTAGTTATGATCGTTTGAAAAATGATGCATTAGTGTATGTTGAGTTTCCATGTACACTCAACATTGCTTCCAAAAACATTTCGACAAAAATGTTTTCGAAAAATTTCAAAATAATTTAGCAAAAAGTAGATGTTTTTAGATTTCTTTTTTTAAGGCAAAGACGATGGACAATGTTATTCAACGAAAAAATTAATTCTTCAGGGTGAAAATCGAGGATATAAGTGTGAACTTATATCAGTTGATATCTCGGTGCATTTTCAAGCTAGCGCAAATCTGATAACACAGATCGACGCAGCTTAAAAATCCGCATCGAATGCACTATACTACATTGAGAAACGCTTAATACAAAAATTAGTTATGATCGTTTGAAAAATGATGCATTAGTGTATGTTGAGTTTCCATGTACACTCAACATTGCTTCCAAAAACATTTTGACAAAAATTTTTTCGAAAAATTTCAAAATAATTTAGCAAAAAGTAGATGTTTTTAGATTCCTTCTTTCAAGGCAAAGATGATGGACAATGTTATTCAACGAAAAAATTAATTCTTCAGGGTGAAAATCGAGGATATAAGTGTGAACTTATATCAGTTGATATCTCGGTGCATTTTCAAGCTAGCGCAAATCTGATAACACAGATCGACGCAGCTTAAAAATCCGCATCGAATGCACTATACTACATTGAGAAACGCTTAATACAAAACTTAGTTATGATCGTTTGAAAAATGATGCATTAGTGTATGTTGAGTTTCCATGTACACTCAACATTGCTTCCAAAAACATTTCGACAAAAATGTTTTCGAAAAATTTCAAAATAATTTAGCAAAAAGTAGATGTTTTTAGATTTCTTTTTTTAAGGCAAAGACGATGGACAATGTTATTCAACGAAAAAATTAATTCTTCAGGGTGAAAATCGAGGATATAAGTGTGAACTTATATCAGTTGATATCTCGGTGCATTTTCAAGCTAGCGCAAATCTGATAACACAGATCGACGCAGCTTAAAAATCCGCATCGAATGCACTATACTACATTGAGAAACGCTTAATACAAAAATTAGTTATGATCGTTTGAAAAATGATGCATTAGTGTATGTTGAGTTTCCATGTACACTCAACATTGCTTCCAAAAACATTTTGACAAAAATTTTTTCGAAAAATTTCAAAATAATTTAGCAAAAAGTAGATGTTTTTAGATTCCTTTTTTCAAGGCAAAGATGATGGACAATGTTATTCAACGAAAAAATTAATTCTTCAGGGTGAAAATCGAGGATATAAGTGTGAACTTATATCAGTTGATATCTCGGTGCATTTTCAAGCTAGCGCAAATCTGACGCTTAAAAATCCGCATCGAATGCACTATACTTCATTGAGAAACGCTTAATACAAAACTTAGTTATGATCGTTTGAAAAATGATGCATTAGTGTATGTTGAGTTTCCATGTACACTCAACATTGCTTCCAAAAACATTTCGACAAAAATGTTTTCGAAAAATTTCAAAATAATTTAGCAAAAAGTAGATGTTTTTAGATTTCTTTTTTTAAGGCAAAGACGATGGACAATGTTATTCAACGAAAAAATTAATTCTTCAGGGTGAAAATCGAGGATATAAGTGTGAACTTATATCAGTTGATATCTCGGTGCATTTTCAAGCTAGCGCAAATCTGATAACACAGATCGACGCAGCTTAAAAATCCGCATCGAATGCACTATACTACATTGAGAAACGCTTAATACAAAAATTAGTTATGATCGTTTGAAAAATGATGCATTAGTGTATGTTGAGTTTCCATGTACACTCAACATTGCTTCCAAAAACATTTTGACAAAAATTTTTTCGAAAAATTTCAAAATAATTTAGCAAAAAGTAGATGTTTTTAGATTCCTTTTTTCAAGGCAAAGATGATGGACAATGTTATTCAACGAAAAAATTAATTCTTCAGGGTGAAAATCGAGGATATAAGTGTGAACTTATATCAGTTGATATCTCGGTGCATTTTCAAGCTAGCGCAAATCTGACGCTTAAAAATCCGCATCGAATGCACTATACTTCATTGAGAAACGCTTAATACAAAACTTAGTTATGATCGTTTGAAAAATGATGCATTAGTGTATGTTGAGTTTCCATGTACACTCAACATTGCTTCCAAAAACATTTTGACAAAAATTTTTTCGAAAAATTTCAAAATAATTTAGCAAAAAGTAGATGTTTTTAGATTCCTTTTTTTAAGGCAAAGATGATGGACAATGTTATTCAACGAAAAAATTAATTCTTCAGGGTGAAAATCGAGGATATAAGTGTGAACTTATATCAGTTGATATCTCGGTGCATTTTTAAGCTAGCGCAAATCTGATAACACAGATCGACGCAGCTTAAAAATCCGCATCGAATGCACTATACTACATTGAGAAACGCTTAATACAAAACTTAGTTATGATCGTTTGAAAAATGATGCATTAGTGTATGTTGAGTTTCCATGTACACTCAACATTGCTTCCAAAAACATTTTGACAAAAATTTTTTCGAAAAATTTCAAAATAATTTAGCAAAAAGTAGATGTTTTTAGATTCCTTTTTTTAAGGCAAAGATGATGGACAATGTTATTCAACGAAAAAATTAATTCTTCAGGGTGAAAATCGAGGATATAAGTGTGAACTTATATCAGTTGATATCTCGTTGCATTTTCAAGCTAGCGCAAATCTGATAACACAGATCGACGCAGCTTAAAAATCCGCATCGAATGCACTATACTACATTGAGAAACGCTTAATACAAAACTTAGTTATGATCGTTTGAAAAATGATGCATTAGTGTATGTTGAGTTTCCATGTACACTCAACATTGCTTCCAAAAACATTTCGACAAAAATTTTTTCGAAAAATTTCAAAATAATTTAGCAAAAAGTAGATGTTTTTAGATTCCTTTTTTCAAGGCAAAGATGATGGACAATGTTATTCAACGAAAAAATTAATTCTTCAGGGTGAAAATCGAGGATATAAGTGTGAACTTATATCAGTTGATATCTCGGTGCATTTTCAAGCTAGCGCAAATCTGATAACACAGATCGACGCAGCTTAAAAATCCGCATCGAATGCACTATACTACATTGAGAAACGCTTAATACAAAACTTAGTTATGATCGTTTGAAAAATGATGCATTAGTGTATGTTGAGTTTCCATGTACACTCAACATTGCTTCCAAAAACATTTTGACAAAAATTTTTTCGAAAAATTTCAAAATAATTTAGCAAAAAGTAGATGTTTTTAGATTCCTTTTTTTAAGGCAAAGATGATGGACAATGTTATTCAACGAAAAAATTAATTCTTCAGGGTGAAAATCGAGGATATAAGTGTGAACTTATATCAGTTGATATCTCGGTGCATTTTTAAGCTAGCGCAAATCTGATAACACAGATCGACGCAGCTTAAAAATCCGCATCGAATGCACTATACTACATTGAGAAACGCTTAATACAAAACTTAGTTATGATCGTTTGAAAAATGATGCATTAGTGTATGTTGAGTTTCCATGTACACTCAACATTGCTTCCAAAAACATTTTGACAAAAATTTTTTCGAAAAATTTCAAAATAATTTAGCAAAAAGTAGATGTTTTTAGATTCCTTTTTTTAAGGCAAAGATGATGGACAATGTTATTCAACGAAAAAATTAATTCTTCAGGGTGAAAATCGAGGATATAAGTGTGAACTTATATCAGTTGATATCTCGTTGCATTTTCAAGCTAGCGCAAATCTGATAACACAGATCGACGCAGCTTAAAAATCCGCATCGAATGCACTATACTACATTGAGAAACGCTTAATACAAAACTTAGTTATGATCGTTTGAAAAATGATGCATTAGTGTATGTTGAGTTTCCATGTACACTCAACATTGCTTCCAAAAACATTTCGACAAAAATTTTTTCGAAAAATTTCAAAATAATTTAGCAAAAAGTAGATGTTTTTAGATTCCTTTTTTCAAGGCAAAGATGATGGACAATGTTATTCAACGAAAAAATTAATTCTTCAGGGTGAAAATCGAGGATATAAGTGTGAACTTATATCAGTTGATATCTCGGTGCATTTTCAAGCTAGCGCAAATCTGATAACACAGATCGACGCAGCTTAAAAATCCGCATCGAATGCACTATACTACATTGAAAAACGCTTAATACAAAACTTAGTTATGATCGTTTGAAAAATGATGCATTAGTGTATGTTGAGTTTCCATGTACACTCAACATTGCTTCCAAAAACATTTCGACAAAAATGTTTTCGAAAAATTTCAAAATAATTTAGCAAAAAGTAGATGTTTTTAGATTTCTTTTTTTAAGGCAAAGACGATGGACAATGTTATTCAACGAAAAAATTAATTCTTCAGGGTGAAAATCGAGGATATAAGTGTGAACTTATATCAGTTGATATCTCGGTGCATTTTCAAGCTAGCGCAAATCTGATAACACAGATCGACGCAGCTTAAAAATCCGCATCGAATGCACTATACTACATTGAGAAACGCTTAATACAAAACTTAGTTATGATCGTTTGAAAAATGATGCATTAGTGTATGTTGAGTTTCCATGTACACTCAACATTGCTTCCAAAAACATTTTGACAAAAATTTTTTCGAAAAATTTCAAAATAATTTAGCAAAAAGTAGATGTTTTTAGATTCCTTTTTTTAAGGCAAAGATGATGGACAATGTTATTCAACGAAAAAATTAATTCTTCAGGGTGAAAATCGAGGATATAAGTGTGAACTTATATCAGTTGATATCTCGTTGCATTTTCAAGCTAGCGCAAATCTGATAACACAGATCGACGCAGCTTAAAAATCCGCATCGAATGCACTATACTACATTGAGAAACGCTTAATACAAAACTTAGTTATGATCGTTTGAAAAATGATGCATTAGTGTATGTTGAGTTTCCATGTACACTCAACATTGCTTCCAAAAACATTTCGACAAAAATTTTTTCGAAAAATTTCAAAATAATTTAGCAAAAAGTAGATGTTTTTAGATTCCTTTTTTCAAGGCAAAAATGATGGACAATGTTATTCAACGAAAAAATTAATTCTTCAGGGTGAAAATCGAGGATATAAGTGTGAACTTATATCAGTTGATATCTCGGTGCATTTTCAAGCTAGCGCAAATCTGATAACACAGATCGACGCAGCTTAAAAATCCGCATCGAATGCACTATACTACATTGAGAAACGCTTAATACAAAACTTAGTTATGATCGTTTGAAAAATGATGCATTAGTGTATGTTGAGTTTCCATGTACACTCAACATTGCTTCCAAAAACATTTCGACAAAAATGTTTTCGAAAAATTTCAAAATAATTTAGCAAAAAGTAGATGTATTTAGATTTCTTTTTTTAAGGCAAAGACGATGGACAATGTTATTCAACGAAAAAATTAATTCTTCAGGGTGAAAATCGAGGATATAAGTGTGAACTTATATCAGTTGATATCTCGGTGCATTTTCAAGCTAGCGCAAATCTGATAACACAGATCGACGCAGCTTAAAAATCCGCATCGAATGCACTATACTACATTGAGAAACGCTTAATACAAAAATTAGTTATGATCGTTTGAAAAATGATGCATTAGTGTATGTTGAGTTTCCATGTACACTCAACATTGCTTCCAAAAACATTTTGACAAAAATTTTTTCGAAAAATTTCAAAATAATTTAGCAAAAAGTAGATGTTTTTAGATTCCTTTTTTCAAGGCAAAGATGATGGACAATGTTATTCAACGAAAAAATTAATTCTTCAGGGTGAAAATCGAGGATATAAGTGTGAACTTATATCAGTTGATATCTCGGTGCATTTTCAAGCTAGCGCAAATCTGACGCTTAAAAATCCGCATCGAATGCACTATACTTCATTGAGAAACGCTTAATACAAAACTTAGTTATGATCGTTTGAAAAATGATGCATTAGTGTATGTTGAGTTTCCATGTACACTCAACATTGCTTCCAAAAACATTTTGACAAAAATTTTTTCGAAAAATTTCAAAATAATTTAGCAAAAAGTAGATGTTTTTAGATTCCTTTTTTTAAGGCAAAGATGATGGACAATGTTATTCAACGAAAAAATTAATTCTTCAGGGTGAAAATCGAGGATATAAGTGTGAACTTATATCAGTTGATATCTCGGTGCATTTTTAAGCTAGCGCAAATCTGACGCTTAAAAATCCGCATCGAATGCACTATACTTCATTGAGAAACGCTTAATACAAAACTTAGTTATGATCGTTTGAAAAATGATGCATTAGTGTATGTTGAGTTTCCATGTACACTCAACATTGCTTCCAAAAACATTTCGACAAAAATGTTTTCGAAAAATTTCAAAATAATTTAGCAAAAAGTAGATGTTTTTAGATTTCTTTTTTTAAGGCAAAGACGATGGACAATGTTATTCAACGAAAAAATTAATTCTTCAGGGTGAAAATCGAGGATATAAGTGTGAACTTATATCAGTTGATATCTCGGTGCATTTTCAAGCTAGCGCAAATCTGATAACACAGATCGACGCAGCTTAAAAATCCGCATCGAATGCACTATACTACATTGAGAAACGCTTAATACAAAACTTAGTTATGATCGTTTGAAAAATGATGCATTAGTGTATGTTGAGTTTCCATGTACACTCAACATTGCTTCCAAAAACATTTCGACAAAAATTTTTTCGAAAAATTTCAAAATAATTTAGCAAAAAGTAGATGTTTTTAGATTCCTTTTTTCAAGGCAAAAATGATGGACAATGTTATTCAACGAAAAAATTAATTCTTCAGGGTGAAAATCGAGGATATAAGTGTGAACTTATATCAGTTGATATCTCGGTGCATTTTCAAGCTAGCGCAAATCTGATAACACAGATCGACGCAGCTTAAAAATCCGCATCGAATGCACTATACTACATTGAGAAACGCTTAATACAAAACTTAGTTATGATCGTTTGAAAAATGATGCATTAGTGTATGTTGAGTTTCCATGTACACTCAACATTGCTTCCAAAAACATTTCGACAAAAATGTTTTCGAAAAATTTCAAAATAATTTAGCAAAAAGTAGATGTATTTAGATTTCTTTTTTTAAGGCAAAGACGATGGACAATGTTATTCAACGAAAAAATTAATTCTTCAGGGTGAAAATCGAGGATATAAGTGTGAACTTATATCAGTTGATATCTCGGTGCATTTTCAAGCTAGCGCAAATCTGATAACACAGATCGACGCAGCTTAAAAATCCGCATCGAATGCACTATACTACATTGAGAAACGCTTAATACAAAAATTAGTTATGATCGTTTGAAAAATGATGCATTAGTGTATGTTGAGTTTCCATGTACACTCAACATTGCTTCCAAAAACATTTTGACAAAAATTTTTTCGAAAAATTTCAAAATAATTTAGCAAAAAGTAGATGTTTTTAGATTCCTTTTTTCAAGGCAAAGATGATGGACAATGTTATTCAACGAAAAAATTAATTCTTCAGGGTGAAAATCGAGGATATAAGTGTGAACTTATATCAGTTGATATCTCGGTGCATTTTCAAGCTAGCGCAAATCTGACGCTTAAAAATCCGCATCGAATGCACTATACTTCATTGAGAAACGCTTAATACAAAACTTAGTTATGATCGTTTGAAAAATGATGCATTAGTGTATGTTGAGTTTCCATGTACACTCAACATTGCTTCCAAAAACATTTTGACAAAAATTTTTTCGAAAAATTTCAAAATAATTTAGCAAAAAGTAGATGTTTTTAGATTCCTTTTTTTAAGGCAAAGATGATGGACAATGTTATTCAACGAAAAAATTAATTCTTCAGGGTGAAAATCGAGGATATAAGTGTGAACTTATATCAGTTGATATCTCGGTGCATTTTTAAGCTAGCGCAAATCTGACGCTTAAAAATCCGCATCGAATGCACTATACTTCATTGAGAAACGCTTAATACAAAACTTAGTTATGATCGTTTGAAAAATGATGCATTAGTGTATGTTGAGTTTCCATGTACACTCAACATTGCTTCCAAAAACATTTCGACAAAAATGTTTTCGAAAAATTTCAAAATAATTTAGCAAAAAGTAGATGTTTTTAGATTTCTTTTTTTAAGGCAAAGACGATGGACAATGTTATTCAACGAAAAAATTAATTCTTCAGGGTGAAAATCGAGGATATAAGTGTGAACTTATATCAGTTGATATCTCGGTGCATTTTCAAGCTAGCGCAAATCTGATAACACAGATCGACGCAGCTTAAAAATCCGCATCGAATGCACTATACTACATTGAGAAACGCTTAATACAAAACTTAGTTATGATCGTTTGAAAAATGATGCATTAGTGTATGTTGAGTTTCCATGTACACTCAACATTGCTTCCAAAAACATTTCGACAAAAATTTTTTCGAAAAATTTCAAAATAATTTAGCAAAAAGTAGATGTTTTTAGATTCCTTTTTTCAAGGCAAAAATGATGGACAATGTTATTCAACGAAAAAATTAATTCTTCAGGGTGAAAATCGAGGATATAAGTGTGAACTTATATCAGTTGATATCTCGGTGCATTTTCAAGCTAGCGCAAATCTGATAACACAGATCGACGCAGCTTAAAAATCCGCATCGAATGCACTATACTACATTGAGAAACGCTTAATACAAAACTTAGTTATGATCGTTTGAAAAATGATGCATTAGTGTATGTTGAGTTTCCATGTACACTCAACATTGCTTCCAAAAACATTTCGACAAAAATGTTTTCGAAAAATTTCAAAATAATTTAGCAAAAAGTAGATGTATTTAGATTTCTTTTTTTAAGGCAAAGACGATGGACAATGTTATTCAACGAAAAAATTAATTCTTCAGGGTGAAAATCGAGGATATAAGTGTGAACTTATATCAGTTGATATCTCGGTGCATTTTCAAGCTAGCGCAAATCTGATAACACAGATCGACGCAGCTTAAAAATCCGCATCGAATGCACTATACTACATTGAGAAACGCTTAATACAAAAATTAGTTATGATCGTTTGAAAAATGATGCATTAGTGTATGTTGAGTTTCCATGTACACTCAACATTGCTTCCAAAAACATTTTGACAAAAATTTTTTCGAAAAATTTCAAAATAATTTAGCAAAAAGTAGATGTTTTTAGATTCCTTTTTTCAAGGCAAAGATGATGGACAATGTTATTCAACGAAAAAATTAATTCTTCAGGGTGAAAATCGAGGATATAAGTGTGAACTTATATCAGTTGATATCTCGGTGCATTTTCAAGCTAGCGCAAATCTGATAACACAGATCGACGCAGCTTAAAAATCCGCATCGAATGCACTATACTACATTGAGAAACGCTTAATACAAAACTTAGTTATGATCGTTTGAAAAATGATGCATTAGTGTATGTTGAGTTTCCATGTACACTCAACATTGCTTCCAAAAACATTTCGACAAAAATGTTTTCGAAAAATTTCAAAATAATTTAGCAAAAAGTAGATGTTTTTAGATTTCTTTTTTTAAGGCAAAGACGATGGACAATGTTATTCAACGAAAAAATTAATTCTTCAGGGTGAAAATCGAGGATATAAGTGTGAACTTATATCAGTTGATATCTCGGTGCATTTTCAAGCTAGCGCAAATCTGATAACACAGATCGACGCAGCTTAAAAATCCGCATCGAATGCACTATACTACATTGAGAAACGCTTAATACAAAAATTAGTTATGATCGTTTGAAAAATGATGCATTAGTGTATGTTGAGTTTCCATGTACACTCAACATTGCTTCCAAAAACATTTTGACAAAAATTTTTTCGAAAAATTTCAAAATAATTTAGCAAAAAGTAGATGTTTTTAGATTCCTTTTTTCAAGGCAAAGATGATGGACAATGTTATTCAACGAAAAAATTAATTCTTCAGGGTGAAAATCGAGGATATAAGTGTGAACTTATATCAGTTGATATCTCGGTGCATTTTCAAGCTAGCGCAAATCTGACGCTTAAAAATCCGCATCGAATGCACTATACTTCATTGAGAAACGCTTAATACAAAACTTAGTTATGATCGTTTGAAAAATGATGCATTAGTGTATGTTGAGTTTCCATGTACACTCAACATTGCTTCCAAAAACATTTCGACAAAAATGTTTTCGAAAAATTTCAAAATAATTTAGCAAAAAGTAGATGTTTTTAGATTTCTTTTTTTAAGGCAAAGACGATGGACAATGTTATTCAACGAAAAAATTAATTCTTCAGGGTGAAAATCGAGGATATAAGTGTGAACTTATATCAGTTGATATCTCGGTGCATTTTCAAGCTAGCGCAAATCTGATAACACAGATCGACGCAGCTTAAAAATCCGCATCGAATGCACTATACTACATTGAGAAACGCTTAATACAAAAATTAGTTATGATCGTTTGAAAAATGATGCATTAGTGTATGTTGAGTTTCCATGTACACTCAACATTGCTTCCAAAAACATTTTGACAAAAATTTTTTCGAAAAATTTCAAAATAATTTAGCAAAAAGTAGATGTTTTTAGATTTCTTTTTTTAAGGCAAAGACGATGGACAATGTTATTCAACGAAAAAATTAATTCTTCAGGGTGAAAATCGAGGATATAAGTGTGAACTTATATCAGTTGATATCTCGGTGCATTTTCAAGCTAGCGCAAATCTGATAACACAGATCGACGCAGCTTAAAAATCCGCATCGAATGCACTATACTACATTGAGAAACGCTTAATACAAAAATTAGTTATGATCGTTTGAAAAATGATGCATTAGTGTATGTTGAGTTTCCATGTACACTCAACATTGCTTCCAAAAACATTTTGACAAAAATTTTTTCGAAAAATTTCAAAATAATTTAGCAAAAAGTAGATGTTTTTAGATTCCTTTTTTCAAGGCAAAGATGATGGACAATGTTATTCAACGAAAAAATTAATTCTTCAGGGTGAAAATCGAGGATATAAGTGTGAACTTATATCAGTTGATATCTCGGTGCATTTTCAAGCTAGCGCAAATCTGACGCTTAAAAATCCGCATCGAATGCACTATACTTCATTGAGAAACGCTTAATACAAAACTTAGTTATGATCGTTTGAAAAATGATGCATTAGTGTATGTTGAGTTTCCATGTACACTCAACATTGCTTCCAAAAACATTTTGACAAAAATTTTTTCGAAAAATTTCAAAATAATTTAGCAAAAAGTAGATGTTTTTAGATTCCTTTTTTTAAGGCAAAGATGATGGACAATGTTATTCAACGAAAAAATTAATTCTTCAGGGTGAAAATCGAGGATATAAGTGTGAACTTATATCAGTTGATATCTCGGTGCATTTTTAAGCTAGCGCAAATCTGATAACACAGATCGACGCAGCTTAAAAATCCGCATCGAATGCACTATACTACATTGAGAAACGCTTAATACAAAACTTAGTTATGATCGTTTGAAAAATGATGCATTAGTGTATGTTGAGTTTCCATGTACACTCAACATTGCTTCCAAAAACATTTTGACAAAAATTTTTTCGAAAAATTTCAAAATAATTTAGCAAAAAGTAGATGTTTTTAGATTCCTTTTTTTAAGGCAAAGATGATGGACAATGTTATTCAACGAAAAAATTAATTCTTCAGGGTGAAAATCGAGGATATAAGTGTGAACTTATATCAGTTGATATCTCGTTGCATTTTCAAGCTAGCGCAAATCTGATAACACAGATCGACGCAGCTTAAAAATCCGCATCGAATGCACTATACTACATTGAGAAACGCTTAATACAAAACTTAGTTATGATCGTTTGAAAAATGATGCATTAGTGTATGTTGAGTTTCCATGTACACTCAACATTGCTTCCAAAAACATTTCGACAAAAATGTTTTCGAAAAATTTCAAAATAATTTAGCAAAAAGTAGATGTTTTTAGATTCCTTTTTTTAAGGCAAAAATGATGGACAATGTTATTCAACGAAAAAATTAATTCTTCAGGGTGAAAATCGAGGATATAAGTGTGAACTTATATCAGTTGATATCTCGGTGCATTTTCAAGCTAGCGCAAATCTGACGCTTAAAAATCCGCATCGAATGCACTATACTTCATTGAGAAACGCTTAATACAAAACTTAGTTATGATCGTTTGAAAAATGATGCATTAGTGTATGTTGAGTTTCCATGTACACTCAACATTGCTTCCAAAAACATTTCGACAAAAATGTTTTCGAAAAATTTCAAAATAATTTAGCAAAAAGTAGATGTTTTTAGATTTCTTTTTTTAAGGCAAAGACGATGGACAATGTTATTCAACGAAAAAATTAATTCTTCAGGGTGAAAATCGAGGATATAAGTGTGAACTTATATCAGTTGATATCTCGGTGCATTTTCAAGCTAGCGCAAATCTGATAACACAGATCGACGCAGCTTAAAAATCCGCATCGAATGCACTATACTACATTGAGAAACGCTTAATACAAAAATTAGTTATGATCGTTTGAAAAATGATGCATTAGTGTATGTTGAGTTTCCATGTACACTCAACATTGCTTCCAAAAACATTTTGACAAAAATTTTTTCGAAAAATTTCAAAATAATTTAGCAAAAAGTAGATGTTTTTAGATTTCTTTTTTTAAGGCAAAGACGATGGACAATGTTATTCAACGAAAAAATTAATTCTTCAGGGTGAAAATCGAGGATATAAGTGTGAACTTATATCAGTTGATATCTCGGTGCATTTTCAAGCTAGCGCAAATCTGATAACACAGATCGACGCAGCTTAAAAATCCGCATCGAATGCACTATACTACATTGAGAAACGCTTAATACAAAAATTAGTTATGATCGTTTGAAAAATGATGCATTAGTGTATGTTGAGTTTCCATGTACACTCAACATTGCTTCCAAAAACATTTTGACAAAAATTTTTTCGAAAAATTTCAAAATAATTTAGCAAAAAGTAGATGTTTTTAGATTCCTTTTTTCAAGGCAAAGATGATGGACAATGTTATTCAACGAAAAAATTAATTCTTCAGGGTGAAAATCGAGGATATAAGTGTGAACTTATATCAGTTGATATCTCGGTGCATTTTCAAGCTAGCGCAAATCTGACGCTTAAAAATCCGCATCGAATGCACTATACTTCATTGAGAAACGCTTAATACAAAACTTAGTTATGATCGTTTGAAAAATGATGCATTAGTGTATGTTGAGTTTCCATGTACACTCAACATTGCTTCCAAAAACATTTTGACAAAAATTTTTTCGAAAAATTTCAAAATAATTTAGCAAAAAGTAGATGTTTTTAGATTCCTTTTTTTAAGGCAAAGATGATGGACAATGTTATTCAACGAAAAAATTAATTCTTCAGGGTGAAAATCGAGGATATAAGTGTGAACTTATATCAGTTGATATCTCGGTGCATTTTTAAGCTAGCGCAAATCTGATAACACAGATCGACGCAGCTTAAAAATCCGCATCGAATGCACTATACTACATTGAGAAACGCTTAATACAAAACTTAGTTATGATCGTTTGAAAAATGATGCATTAGTGTATGTTGAGTTTCCATGTACACTCAACATTGCTTCCAAAAACATTTTGACAAAAATTTTTTCGAAAAATTTCAAAATAATTTAGCAAAAAGTAGATGTTTTTAGATTTCTTTTTTTAAGGCAAAGACGATGGACAATGTTATTCAACGAAAAAATTAATTCTTCAGGGTGAAAATCGAGGATATAAGTGTGAACTTATATCAGTTGATATCTCGGTGCATTTTCAAGCTAGCGCAAATCTGATAACACAGATCGACGCAGCTTAAAAATCCGCATCGAATGCACTATACTACATTGAGAAACGCTTAATACAAAAATTAGTTATGATCGTTTGAAAAATGATGCATTAGTGTATGTTGAGTTTCCATGTACACTCAACATTGCTTCCAAAAACATTTTGACAAAAATTTTTTCGAAAAATTTCAAAATAATTTAGCAAAAAGTAGATGTTTTTAGATTCCTTTTTTCAAGGCAAAGATGATGGACAATGTTATTCAACGAAAAAATTAATTCTTCAGGGTGAAAATCGAGGATATAAGTGTGAACTTATATCAGTTGATATCTCGGTGCATTTTCAAGCTAGCGCAAATCTGACGCTTAAAAATCCGCATCGAATGCACTATACTTCATTGAGAAACGCTTAATACAAAACTTAGTTATGATCGTTTGAAAAATGATGCATTAGTGTATGTTGAGTTTCCATGTACACTCAACATTGCTTCCAAAAACATTTTGACAAAAATTTTTTCGAAAAATTTCAAAATAATTTAGCAAAAAGTAGATGTTTTTAGATTCCTTTTTTTAAGGCAAAGATGATGGACAATGTTATTCAACGAAAAAATTAATTCTTCAGGGTGAAAATCGAGGATATAAGTGTGAACTTATATCAGTTGATATCTCGGTGCATTTTTAAGCTAGCGCAAATCTGATAACACAGATCGACGCAGCTTAAAAATCCGCATCGAATGCACTATACTACATTGAGAAACGCTTAATACAAAACTTAGTTATGATCGTTTGAAAAATGATGCATTAGTGTATGTTGAGTTTCCATGTACACTCAACATTGCTTCCAAAAACATTTTGACAAAAATTTTTTCGAAAAATTTCAAAATAATTTAGCAAAAAGTAGATGTTTTTAGATTTCTTTTTTTAAGGCAAAGACGATGGACAATGTTATTCAACGAAAAAATTAATTCTTCAGGGTGAAAATCGAGGATATAAGTGTGAACTTATATCAGTTGATATCTCGTTGCATTTTCAAGCTAGCGCAAATCTGATAACACAGATCGACGCAGCTTAAAAATCCGCATCGAATGCACTATACTACATTGAGAAACGCTTAATACAAAACTTAGTTATGATCGTTTGAAAAATGATGCATTAGTGTATGTTGAGTTTCCATGTACACTCAACATTGCTTCCAAAAACATTTTGACAAAAATTTTTTCGAAAAATTTCAAAATAATTTAGCAAAAAGTAGATGTTTTTAGATTCCTTTTTTCAAGGCAAAGATGATGGACAATGTTATTCAACGAAAAAATTAATTCTTCAGGGTGAAAATCGAGGATATAAGTGTGAACTTATATCAGTTGATATCTCGGTGCATTTTCAAGCTAGCGCAAATCTGACGCTTAAAAATCCGCATCGAATGCACTATACTTCATTGAGAAACGCTTAATACAAAACTTAGTTATGATCGTTTGAAAAATGATGCATTAGTGTATGTTGAGTTTCCATGTACACTCAACATTGCTTCCAAAAACATTTCGACAAAAATGTTTTCGAAAAATTTCAAAATAATTTAGCAAAAAGTAGATGTTTTTAGATTTCTTTTTTTAAGGCAAAGACGATGGACAATGTTATTCAACGAAAAAATTAATTCTTCAGGGTGAAAATCGAGGATATAAGTGTGAACTTATATCAGTTGATATCTCGGTGCATTTTCAAGCTAGCGCAAATCTGATAACACAGATCGACGCAGCTTAAAAATCCGCATCGAATGCACTATACTACATTGAGAAACGCTTAATACAAAAATTAGTTATGATCGTTTGAAAAATGATGCATTAGTGTATGTTGAGTTTCCATGTACACTCAACATTGCTTCCAAAAACATTTTGACAAAAATTTTTTCGAAAAATTTCAAAATAATTTAGCAAAAAGTAGATGTTTTTAGATTCCTTTTTTCAAGGCAAAGATGATGGACAATGTTATTCAACGAAAAAATTAATTCTTCAGGGTGAAAATCGAGGATATAAGTGTGAACTTATATCAGTTGATATCTCGGTGCATTTTCAAGCTAGCGCAAATCTGACGCTTAAAAATCCGCATCGAATGCACTATACTTCATTGAGAAACGCTTAATACAAAACTTAGTTATGATCGTTTGAAAAATGATGCATTAGTGTATGTTGAGTTTCCATGTACACTCAACATTGCTTCCAAAAACATTTTGACAAAAATTTTTTCGAAAAATTTCAAAATAATTTAGCAAAAAGTAGATGTTTTTAGATTTCTTTTTTTAAGGCAAAGATGATGGACAATGTTATTCAACGAAAAAATTAATTCTTCAGGGTGAAAATCGAGGATATAAGTGTGAACTTATATCAGTTGATATCTCGGTGCATTTTTAAGCTAGCGCAAATCTGATAACACAGATCGACGCAGCTTAAAAATCCGCATCGAATGCACTATACTACATTGAGAAACGCTTAATACAAAAATTAGTTATGATCGTTTGAAAAATGATGCATTAGTGTATGTTGAGTTTCCATGTACACTCAACATTGCTTCCAAAAACATTTTGACAAAAATTTTTTCGAAAAATTTCAAAATAATTTAGCAAAAAGTAGATGTTTTTAGATTCCTTTTTTTAAGGCAAAGATGATGGACAATGTTATTCAACGAAAAAATTAATTCTTCAGGGTGAAAATCGAGGATATAAGTGTGAACTTATATCAGTTGATATCTCGTTGCATTTTCAAGCTAGCGCAAATCTGATAACACAGATCGACGCAGCTTAAAAATCCGCATCGAATGCACTATACTACATTGAGAAACGCTTAATACAAAACTTAGTTATGATCGTTTGAAAAATGATGCATTAGTGTATGTTGAGTTTCCATGTACACTCAACATTGCTTCCAAAAACATTTCGACAAAAATGTTTTCGAAAAATTTCAAAATAATTTAGCAAAAAGTAGATGTTTTTAGATTTCTTTTTTTAAGGCAAAGACGATGGACAATGTTATTCAACGAAAAAATTAATTCTTCAGGGTGAAAATCGAGGATATAAGTGTGAACTTATATCAGTTGATATCTCGGTGCATTTTCAAGCTAGCGCAAATCTGATAACACAGATCGACGCAGCTTAAAAATCCGCATCGAATGCACTATACTACATTGAGAAACGCTTAATACAAAAATTAGTTATGATCGTTTGAAAAATGATGCATTAGTGTATGTTGAGTTTCCATGTACACTCAACATTGCTTCCAAAAACATTTTGACAAAAATTTTTTCGAAAAATTTCAAAATAATTTAGCAAAAAGTAGATGTTTTTAGATTCCTTTTTTCAAGGCAAAGATGATGGACAATGTTATTCAACGAAAAAATTAATTCTTCAGGGTGAAAATCGAGGATATAAGTGTGAACTTATATCAGTTGATATCTCGGTGCATTTTCAAGCTAGCGCAAATCTGATAACACAGATCGACGCAGCTTAAAAATCCGCATCGAATGCACTATACTACATTGAGAAACGCTTAATACAAAACTTAGTTATGATCGTTTGAAAAATGATGCATTAGTGTATGTTGAGTTTCCATGTACACTCAACATTGCTTCCAAAAACATTTCGACAAAAATGTTTTCGAAAAATTTCAGAATAATTTAGCAAAAAGTAGATGTTTTTAGATTTCTTTTTTTAAGGCAAAGACGATGGACAATGTTATTCAACGAAAAAATTAATTCTTCAGGGTGAAAATCGAGGATATAAGTGTGAACTTATATCAGTTGATATCTCGGTGCATTTTCAAGCTAGCGCAAATCTGATAACACAGATCGACGCAGCTTAAAAATCCGCATCGAATGCACTATACTACATTGAGAAACGCTTAATACAAAAATTAGTTATGATCGTTTGAAAAATGATGCATTAGTGTATGTTGAGTTTCCATGTACACTCAACATTGCTTCCAAAAACATTTTGACAAAAATTTTTTCGAAAAATTTCAAAATAATTTAGCAAAAAGTAGATGTTTTTAGATTCCTTTTTTCAAGGCAAAGATGATGGACAATGTTATTCAACGAAAAAATTAATTCTTCAGGGTGAAAATCGAGGATATAAGTGTGAACTTATATCAGTTGATATCTCGGTGCATTTTCAAGCTAGCGCAAATCTGACGCTTAAAAATCCGCATCGAATGCACTATACTTCATTGAGAAACGCTTAATACAAAACTTAGTTATGATCGTTTGAAAAATGATGCATTAGTGTATGTTGAGTTTCCATGTACACTCAACATTGCTTCCAAAAACATTTCGACAAAAATGTTTTCGAAAAATTTCAAAATAATTTAGCAAAAAGTAGATGTTTTTAGATTTCTTTTTTTAAGGCAAAGACGATGGACAATGTTATTCAACGAAAAAATTAATTCTTCAGGGTGAAAATCGAGGATATAAGTGTGAACTTATATCAGTTGATATCTCGGTGCATTTTCAAGCTAGCGCAAATCTGATAACACAGATCGACGCAGCTTAAAAATCCGCATCGAATGCACTATACTACATTGAGAAACGCTTAATACAAAAATTAGTTATGATCGTTTGAAAAATGATGCATTAGTGTATGTTGAGTTTCCATGTACACTCAACATTGCTTCCAAAAACATTTTGACAAAAATTTTTTCGAAAAATTTCAAAATAATTTAGCAAAAAGTAGATGTTTTTAGATTTCTTTTTTTAAGGCAAAGACGATGGACAATGTTATTCAACGAAAAAATTAATTCTTCAGGGTGAAAATCGAGGATATAAGTGTGAACTTATATCAGTTGATATCTCGGTGCATTTTCAAGCTAGCGCAAATCTGATAACACAGATCGACGCAGCTTAAAAATCCGCATCGAATGCACTATACTACATTGAGAAACGCTTAATACAAAAATTAGTTATGATCGTTTGAAAAATGATGCATTAGTGTATGTTGAGTTTCCATGTACACTCAACATTGCTTCCAAAAACATTTTGACAAAAATTTTTTCGAAAAATTTCAAAATAATTTAGCAAAAAGTAGATGTTTTTAGATTCCTTTTTTCAAGGCAAAGATGATGGACAATGTTATTCAACGAAAAAATTAATTCTTCAGGGTGAAAATCGAGGATATAAGTGTGAACTTATATCAGTTGATATCTCGGTGCATTTTCAAGCTAGCGCAAATCTGACGCTTAAAAATCCGCATCGAATGCACTATACTTCATTGAGAAACGCTTAATACAAAACTTAGTTATGATCGTTTGAAAAATGATGCATTAGTGTATGTTGAGTTTCCATGTACACTCAACATTGCTTCCAAAAACATTTTGACAAAAATTTTTTCGAAAAATTTCAAAATAATTTAGCAAAAAGTAGATGTTTTTAGATTCCTTTTTTTAAGGCAAAGATGATGGACAATGTTATTCAACGAAAAAATTAATTCTTCAGGGTGAAAATCGAGGATATAAGTGTGAACTTATATCAGTTGATATCTCGGTGCATTTTTAAGCTAGCGCAAATCTGATAACACAGATCGACGCAGCTTAAAAATCCGCATCGAATGCACTATACTACATTGAGAAACGCTTAATACAAAACTTAGTTATGATCGTTTGAAAAATGAAGCATTAGTGTATGTTGAGTTTCCATGTACACTCAACATTGCTTCCAAAAACATTTTGACAAAAATTTTTTCGAAAAATTTCAAAATAATTTAGCAAAAAGTAGATGTTTTTAGATTCCTTTTTTTAAGGCAAAGATGATGGACAATGTTATTCAACGAAAAAATTAATTCTTCAGGGTGAAAATCGAGGATATAAGTGTGAACTTATATCAGTTGATATCTCGTTGCATTTTCAAGCTAGCGCAAATCTGATAACACAGATCGACGCAGCTTAAAAATCCGCATCGAATGCACTATACTACATTGAGAAACGCTTAATACAAAACTTAGTTATGATCGTTTGAAAAATGATGCATTAGTGTATGTTGAGTTTCCATGTACACTCAACATTGCTTCCAAAAACATTTCGACAAAAATGTTTTCGAAAAATTTCAAAATAATTTAGCAAAAAGTAGATGTTTTTAGATTTCTTTTTTTAAGGCAAAGACGATGGACAATGTTATTCAACGAAAAAATTAATTCTTCAGGGTGAAAATCGAGGATATAAGTGTGAACTTATATCAGTTGATATCTCGGTGCATTTTCAAGCTAGCGCAAATCTGATAACACAGATCGACGCAGCTTAAAAATCCGCATCGAATGCACTATACTACATTGAGAAACGCTTAATACAAAAATTAGTTATGATCGTTTGAAAAATGATGCATTAGTGTATGTTGAGTTTCCATGTACACTCAACATTGCTTCCAAAAACATTTTGACAAAAATTTTTTCGAAAAATTTCAAAATAATTTAGCAAAAAGTAGATGTTTTTAGATTCCTTTTTTCAAGGCAAAGATGATGGACAATGTTATTCAACGAAAAAATTAATTCTTCAGGGTGAAAATCGAGGATATAAGTGTGAACTTATATCAGTTGATATCTCGGTGCATTTTCAAGCTAGCGCAAATCTGATAACACAGATCGACGCAGCTTAAAAATCCGCATCGAATGCACTATACTACATTGAGAAACGCTTAATACAAAACTTAGTTATGATCGTTTGAAAAATGATGCATTAGTGTATGTTGAGTTTCCATGTACACTCAACATTGCTTCCAAAAACATTTCGACAAAAATGTTTTCGAAAAATTTCAAAATAATTTAGCAAAAAGTAGATGTTTTTAGATTTCTTTTTTTAAGGCAAAGACGATGGACAATGTTATTCAACGAAAAAATTAATTCTTCAGGGTGAAAATCGAAGATATAAGTGTGAACTTATATCAGTTGATATCTCGGTGCATTTTCAAGCTAGCGCAAATCTGATAACACAGATCGACGCAGCTTAAAAATCCGCATCGAATGCACTATACTACATTGAGAAACGCTTAATACAAAAATTAGTTATGATCGTTTGAAAAATGATGCATTAGTGTATGTTGAGTTTCCATGTACACTCAACATTGCTTCCAAAAACATTTTGACAAAAATTTTTTCGAAAAATTTCAAAATAATTTAGCAAAAAGTAGATGTTTTTAGATTCCTTTTTTCAAGGCAAAGATGATGGACAATGTTATTCAACGAAAAAATTAATTCTTCAGGGTGAAAATCGAGGATATAAGTGTGAACTTATATCAGTTGATATCTCGGTGCATTTTCAAGCTAGCGCAAATCTGACGCTTAAAAATCCGCATCGAATGCACTATACTTCATTGAGAAACGCTTAATACAAAACTTAGTTATGATCGTTTGAAAAATGATGCATTAGTGTATGTTGAGTTTCCATGTACACTCAACATTGCTTCCAAAAACATTTCGACAAAAATGTTTTCGAAAAATTTCAAAATAATTTAGCAAAAAGTAGATGTTTTTAGATTTCTTTTTTTAAGGCAAAGACGATGGACAATGTTATTCAACGAAAAAATTAATTCTTCAGGGTGAAAATCGAGGATATAAGTGTGAACTTATATCAGTTGATATCTCGGTGCATTTTCAAGCTAGCGCAAATCTGATAACACAGATCGACGCAGCTTAAAAATCCGCATCGAATGCACTATACTACATTGAGAAACGCTTAATACAAAAATTAGTTATGATCGTTTGAAAAATGATGCATTAGTGTATGTTGAGTTTCCATGTACACTCAACATTGCTTCCAAAAACATTTTGACAAAAATTTTTTCGAAAAATTTCAAAATAATTTAGCAAAAAGTAGATGTTTTTAGATTTCTTTTTTTAAGGCAAAGACGATGGACAATGTTATTCAACGAAAAAATTAATTCTTCAGGGTGAAAATCGAGGATATAAGTGTGAACTTATATCAGTTGATATCTCGGTGCATTTTCAAGCTAGCGCAAATCTGATAACACAGATCGACGCAGCTTAAAAATCCGCATCGAATGCACTATACTACATTGAGAAACGCTTAATACAAAAATTAGTTATGATCGTTTGAAAAATGATGCATTAGTGTATGTTGAGTTTCCATGTACACTCAACATTGCTTCCAAAAACATTTTGACAAAAATTTTTTCGAAAAATTTCAAAATAATTTAGCAAAAAGTAGATGTTTTTAGATTCCTTTTTTCAAGGCAAAGATGATGGACAATGTTATTCAACGAAAAAATCAATTCTTCAGGGTGAAAATCGAGGATATAAGTGTGAACTTATATCAGTTGATATCTCGGTGCATTTTCAAGCTAGCGCAAATCTGACGCTTAAAAATCCGCATCGAATGCACTATACTTCATTGAGAAACGCTTAATACAAAACTTAGTTATGATCGTTTGAAAAATGATGCATTAGTGTATGTTGAGTTTCCATGTACACTCAACATTGCTTCCAAAAACATTTTGACAAAAATTTTTTCGAAAAATTTCAAAATAATTTAGCAAAAAGTAGATGTTTTTAGATTCCTTTTTTTTAAAGGCAAAGATGATGGACAATGTTATTCAACGAAAAAATTAATTCTTCAGGGTGAAAATCGAGGATATAAGTGTGAACTTATATCAGTTGATATCTCGGTGCATTTTTAAGCTAGCGCAAATCTGATAACACAGATCGACGCAGCTTAAAAATCCGCATCGAATGCACTATACTACATTGAGAAACGCTTAATACAAAACTTAGTTATGATCGTTTGAAAAATGATGCATTAGTGTATGTTGAGTTTCCATGTACACTCAACATTGCTTCCAAAAACATTTTGACAAAAATTTTTTCGAAAAATTTCAAAATAATTTAGCAAAAAGTAGATGTTTTTAGATTCCTTTTTTTAAGGCAAAGATGATGGACAATGTTATTCAACGAAAAAATTAATTCTTCAGGGTGAAAATCGAGGATATAAGTGTGAACTTATATCAGTTGATATCTCGTTGCATTTTCAAGCTAGCGCAAATCTGATAACACAGATCGACGCAGCTTAAAAATCCGCATCGAATGCACTATACTACATTGAGAAACGCTTAATACAAAACTTAGTTATGATCGTTTGAAAAATGATGCATTAGTGTATGTTGAGTTTCCATGTACACTCAACATTGCTTCCAAAAACATTTCGACAAAAATGTTTTCGAAAAATTTCAAAATAATTTAGCAAAAAGTAGATGTTTTTAGATTTCTTTTTTTAAGGCAAAGACGATGGACAATGTTATTCAACGAAAAAATTAATTCTTCAGGGTGAAAATCGAGGATATAAGTGTGAACTTATATCAGTTGATATCTCGGTGCATTTTCAAGCTAGCGCAAATCTGATAACACAGATCGACGCAGCTTAAAAATCCGCATCGAATGCACTATACTACATTGAGAAACGCTTAATACAAAAATTAGTTATGATCGTTTGAAAAATGATGCATTAGTGTATGTTGAGTTTCCATGTACACTCAACATTGCTTCCAAAAACATTTTGACAAAAATTTTTTCGAAAAATTTCAAAATAATTTAGCAAAAAGTAGATGTTTTTAGATTCCTTTTTTCAAGGCAAAGATGATGGACAATGTTATTCAACGAAAAAATTAATTCTTCAGGGTGAAAATCGAGGATATAAGTGTGAACTTATATCAGTTGATATCTCGGTGCATTTTCAAGCTAGCGCAAATCTGATAACACAGATCGACGCAGCTTAAAAATCCGCATCGAATGCACTATACTACATTGAGAAACGCTTAATACAAAACTTAGTTATGATCGTTTGAAAAATGATGCATTAGTGTATGTTGAGTTTCCATGTACACTCAACATTGCTTCCAAAAACATTTCGACAAAAATGTTTTCGAAAAATTTCAAAATAATTTAGCAAAAAGTAGATGTTTTTAGATTTCTTTTTTTAAGGCAAAGACGATGGACAATGTTATTCAACGAAAAAATTAATTCTTCAGGGTGAAAATCGAGGATATAAGTGTGAACTTATATCAGTTGATATCTCGGTGCATTTTCAAGCTAGCGCAAATCTGATAACACAGATCGACGCAGCTTAAAAATCCGCATCGAATGCACTATACTACATTGAGAAACGCTTAATACAAAAATTAGTTATGATCGTTTGAAAAATGATGCATTAGTGTATGTTGAGTTTCCATGTACACTCAACATTGCTTCCAAAAACATTTTGACAAAAATTTTTTCGAAAAATTTCAAAATAATTTAGCAAAAAGTAGATGTTTTTAGATTCCTTTTTTCAAGGCAAAGATGATGGACAATGTTATTCAACGAAAAAATTAATTCTTCAGGGTGAAAATCGAGGATATAAGTGTGAACTTATATCAGTTGATATCTCGGTGCATTTTCAAGCTAGCGCAAATCTGACGCTTAAAAATCCGCATCGAATGCACTATACTTCATTGAGAAACGCTTAATACAAAACTTAGTTATGATCGTTTGAAAAATGATGCATTAGTGTATGTTGAGTTTCCATGTACACTCAACATTGCTTCCAAAAACATTTCGACAAAAATGTTTTCGAAAAATTTCAAAATAATTTAGCAAAAAGTAGATGTTTTTAGATTTCTTTTTTTAAGGCAAAGACGATGGACAATGTTATTCAACGAAAAAATTAATTCTTCAGGGTGAAAATCGAGGATATAAGTGTGAACTTATATCAGTTGATATCTCGGTGCATTTTCAAGCTAGCGCAAATCTGATAACACAGATCGACGCAGCTTAAAAATCCGCATCGAATGCACTATACTACATTGAGAAACGCTTAATACAAAAATTAGTTATGATCGTTTGAAAAATGATGCATTAGTGTATGTTGAGTTTCCATGTACACTCAACATTGCTTCCAAAAACATTTTGACAAAAATTTTTTCGAAAAATTTCAAAATAATTTAGCAAAAAGTAGATGTTTTTAGATTTCTTTTTTTAAGGCAAAGACGATGGACAATGTTATTCAACGAAAAAATTAATTCTTCAGGGTGAAAATCGAGGATATAAGTGTGAACTTATATCAGTTGATATCTCGGTGCATTTTCAAGCTAGCGCAAATCTGATAACACAGATCGACGCAGCTTAAAAATCCGCATCGAATGCACTATACTACATTGAGAAACGCTTAATACAAAAATTAGTTATGATCGTTTGAAAAATGATGCATTAGTGTATGTTGAGTTTCCATGTACACTCAACATTGCTTCCAAAAACATTTTGACAAAAATTTTTTCGAAAAATTTCAAAATAATTTAGCAAAAAGTAGATGTTTTTAGATTCCTTTTTTCAAGGCAAAGATGATGGACAATGTTATTCAACGAAAAAATTAATTCTTCAGGGTGAAAATCGAGGATATAAGTGTGAACTTATATCAGTTGATATCTCGGTGCATTTTCAAGCTAGCGCAAATCTGATAACACAGATCGACGCAGCTTAAAAATCCGCATCGAATGCACTATACTACATTGAGAAACGCTTAATACAAAAATTAGTTATGATCGTTTGAAAAATGATGCATTAGTGTATGTTGAGTTTCCATGTACACTCAACATTGCTTCCAAAAACATTTTGACAAAAATTTTTTCGAAAAATTTCAAAATAATTTAGCAAAAAGTAGATGTTTTTAGATTCCTTTTTTCAAGGCAAAGATGATGGACAATGTTATTCAACGAAAAAATTAATTCTTCAGGGTGAAAATCGAGGATATAAGTGTGAACTTATATCAGTTGATATCTCGGTGCATTTTCAAGCTAGCGCAAATCTGACGCTTAAAAATCCGCATCGAATGCACTATACTTCATTGAGAAACGCTTAATACAAAACTTAGTTATGATCGTTTGAAAAATGATGCATTAGTGTATGTTGAGTTTCCATGTACACTCAACATTGCTTCCAAAAACATTTCGACAAAAATGTTTTCGAAAAATTTCAAAATAATTTAGCAAAAAGTAGATGTTTTTAGATTTCTTTTTTTAAGGCAAAGACGATGGACAATGTTATTCAACGAAAAAATTAATTCTTCAGGGTGAAAATCGAGGATATAAGTGTGAACTTATATCAGTTGATATCTCGGTGCATTTTCAAGCTAGCGCAAATCTGATAACACAGATCGACGCAGCTTAAAAATCCGCATCGAATGCACTATACTACATTGAGAAACGCTTAATACAAAAATTAGTTATGATCGTTTGAAAAATGATGCATTAGTGTATGTTGAGTTTCCATGTACACTCAACATTGCTTCCAAAAACATTTTGACAAAAATTTTTTCGAAAAATTTCAAAATAATTTAGCAAAAAGTAGATGTTTTTAGATTTCTTTTTTTAAGGCAAAGACGATGGACAATGTTATTCAACGAAAAAATTAATTCTTCAGGGTGAAAATCGAGGATATAAGTGTGAACTTATATCAGTTGATATCTCGGTGCATTTTTAAGCTAGCGCAAATCTGATAACACAGATCGACGCAGCTTAAAAATCCGCATCGAATGCACTATACTACATTGAGAAACGCTTAATACAAAAATTAGTTATGATCGTTTGAAAAATGATGCATTAGTGTATGTTGAGTTTCCATGTACACTCAACATTGCTTCCAAAAACATTTTGACAAAAATTTTTTCGAAAAATTTCAAAATAATTTAGCAAAAAGTAGATGTTTTTAGATTCCTTTTTTTAAGGCAAAGATGATGGACAATGTTATTCAACGAAAAAATTAATTCTTCAGGGTGAAAATCGAGGATATAAGTGTGAACTTATATCAGTTGATATCTCGGTGCATTTTCAAGCTAGCGCAAATCTGATAACACAGATCGACGCAGCTTAAAAATCCGCATCGAATGCACTATACTACATTGAGAAACGCTTAATACAAAACTTAGTTATGATCGTTTGAAAAATGATGCATTAGTGTATGTTGAGTTTCCATGTACACTCAACATTGCTTCCAAAAACATTTCGACAAAAATGTTTTCGAAAAATTTCAAAATAATTTAGCAAAAAGTAGATGTTTTTAGATTTCTTTTTTTAAGGCAAAGACGATGGACAATGTTATTCAACGAAAAAATTAATTCTTCAGGGTGAAAATCGAGGATATAAGTGTGAACTTATATCAGTTGATATCTCGGTGCATTTTCAAGCTAGCGCAAATCTGATAACACAGATCGACGCAGCTTAAAAATCCGCATCGAATGCACTATACTACATTGAGAAACGCTTAATACAAAAATTAGTTATGATCGTTTGAAAAATGATGCATTAGTGTATGTTGAGTTTCCATGTACACTCAACATTGCTTCCAAAAACATTTTGACAAAAATTTTTTCGAAAAATTTCAAAATAATTTAGCAAAAAGTAGATGTTTTTAGATTCCTTTTTTCAAGGCAAAGACGATGGACAATGTTATTCAACGAAAAAATTAATTCTTCAGGGTGAAAATCGAGGATATAAGTGTGAACTTATATCAGTTGATATCTCGGTGCATTTTCAAGCTAGCGCAAATCTGATAACACAGATCGACGCAGCTTAAAAATCCGCATCGAATGCACTATACTACA
Source organism: Auanema rhodensis (assembly GCA_964057225.1). Taxonomy (NCBI): domain Eukaryota; kingdom Metazoa; phylum Nematoda; class Chromadorea; order Rhabditida; family Rhabditidae; genus Auanema; species Auanema rhodense. The sequence goes on from OZ059895.1 coordinate 4,199,789, forward strand.
TTGAGAAACGCTTAATACAAAAATTAGTTATGATCGTTTGAAAAATGATGCATTAGTGTATGTTGAGTTTCCATGTACACTCAACATTGCTTCCAAAAACATTTTGACAAAAATTTTTTCGAAAAATTTCAAAATAATTTAGCAAAAAGTAGATGTTTTTAGATTCCTTTTTTCAAGGCAAAGATGATGGACAATGTTATTCAACGAAAAAATTAATTCTTCAGGGTGAAAATCGAGGATATAAGTGTGAACTTATATCAGTTGATATCTCGGTGCATTTTCAAGCTAGCGCAAATCTGATAACACAGATCGACGCAGCTTAAAAATCCGCATCGAATGCACTATACTACATTGAGAAACGCTTAATACAAAACTTAGTTATGATCGTTTGAAAAATGATGCATTAGTGTATGTTGAGTTTCCATGTACACTCAACATTGCTTCCAAAAACATTTCGACAAAAATGTTTTCGAAAAATTTCAAAATAATTTAGCAAAAAGTAGATGTTTTTAGATTTCTTTTTTTAAGGCAAAGACGATGGACAATGTTATTCAACGAAAAAATTAATTCTTCAGGGTGAAAATCGAGGATATAAGTGTGAACTTATATCAGTTGATATCTCGGTGCATTTTCAAGCTAGCGCAAATCTGATAACACAGATCGACGCAGCTTAAAAATCCGCATCGAATGCACTATACTACATTGAGAAACGCTTAATACAAAAATTAGTTATGATCGTTTGAAAAATGATGCATTAGTGTATGTTGAGTTTCCATGTACACTCAACATTGCTTCCAAAAACATTTTGACAAAAATTTTTTCGAAAAATTTCAAAATAATTTAGCAAAAAGTAGATGTTTTTAGATTCCTTTTTTCAAGGCAAAGATGATGGACAATGTTATTCAACGAAAAAATTAATTCTTCAGGGTGAAAATCGAGGATATAAGTGTGAACTTATATCAGTTGATATCTCGGTGCATTTTCAAGCTAGCGCAAATCTGACGCTTAAAAATCCGCATCGAATGCACTATACTTCATTGAGAAACGCTTAATACAAAACTTAGTTATGATCGTTCGAAAAATGATGCATTAGTGTATGTTGAGTTTCCATGTACACTCAACATTGCTTCCAAAAACATTTCGACAAAAATGTTTTCGAAAAATTTCAAAATAATTTAGCAAAAAGTAGATGTTTTTAGATTTCTTTTTTTAAGGCAAAGACGATGGACAATGTTATTCAACGAAAAAATTAATTCTTCAGGGTGAAAATCGAGGATATAAGTGTGAACTTATATCAGTTGATATCTCGGTGCATTTTCAAGCTAGCGCAAATCTGATAACACAGATCGACGCAGCTTAAAAATCCGCATCGAATGCACTATACTACATTGAGAAACGCTTAATACAAAAATTAGTTATGATCGTTTGAAAAATGATGCATTAGTGTATGTTGAGTTTCCATGTACACTCAACATTGCTTCCAAAAACATTTTGACAAAAATTTTTTCGAAAAATTTCAAAATAATTTAGCAAAAAGTAGATGTTTTTAGATTTCTTTTTTTAAGGCAAAGACGATGGACAATGTTATTCAACGAAAAAATTAATTCTTCAGGGTGAAAATCGAGGATATAAGTGTGAACTTATATCAGTTGATATCTCGGTGCATTTTCAAGCTAGCGCAAATCTGATAACACAGATCGACGCAGCTTAAAAATCCGCATCGAATGCACTATACTACATTGAGAAACGCTTAATACAAAAATTAGTTATGATCGTTTGAAAAATGATGCATTAGTGTATGTTGAGTTTCCATGTACACTCAACATTGCTTCCAAAAACATTTTGACAAAAATTTTTTCGAAAAATTTCAAAATAATTTAGCAAAAAGTAGATGTTTTTAGATTCCTTTTTTCAAGGCAAAGATGATGGACAATGTTATTCAACGAAAAAATTAATTCTTCAGGGTGAAAATCGAGGATATAAGTGTGAACTTATATCAGTTGATATCTCGGTGCATTTTCAAGCTAGCGCAAATCTGACGCTTAAAAATCCGCATCGAATGCACTATACTACATTGAGAAACGCTTAATACAAAACTTAGTTATGATCGTTTGAAAAATGATGCATTAGTGTATGTTGAGTTTCCATGTACACTCAACATTGCTTCCAAAAACATTTTGACAAAAATTTTTTCGAAAAATTTCAAAATAATTTAGCAAAAAGTAGATGTTTTTAGATTCCTTTTTTTAAGGCAAAGATGATGGACAATGTTATTCAACGAAAAAATTAATTCTTCAGGGTGAAAATCGAGGATATAAGTGTGAACTTATATCAGTTGATATCTCGTTGCATTTTCAAGCTAGCGCAAATCTGATAACACAGATCGACGCAGCTTAAAAATCCGCATCGAATGCACTATACTACATTGAGAAACGCTTAATACAAAACTTAGTTATGATCGTTTGAAAAATGATGCATTAGTGTATGTTGAGTTTCCATGTACACTCAACATTGCTTCCAAAAACATTTCGACAAAAATGTTTTCGAAAAATTTCAAAATAATTTAGCAAAAAGTAGATGTTTTTAGATTTCTTTTTTTAAGGCAAAGACGATGGACAATGTTATTCAACGAAAAAATTAATTCTTCAGGGTGAAAATCGAGGATATAAGTGTGAACTTATATCAGTTGATATCTCGGTGCATTTTCAAGCTAGCGCAAATCTGATAACACAGATCGACGCAGCTTAAAAATCCGCATCGAATGCACTATACTACATTGAGAAACGCTTAATACAAAACTTAGTTATGATCGTTTGAAAAATGATGCATTAGTGTATGTTGAGTTTCCATGTACACTCAACATTGCTTCCAAAAACATTTCGACAAAAATGTTTTCGAAAAATTTCAAAATAATTTAGCAAAAAGTAGATGTTTTTAGATTTCTTTTTTTAAGGCAAAGACGATGGACAATGTTATTCAACGAAAAAATTAATTCTTCAGGGTGAAAATCGAGGATATAAGTGTGAACTTATATCAGTTGATATCTCGGTGCATTTTCAAGCTAGCGCAAATCTGATAACACAGATCGACGCAGCTTAAAAATCCGCATCGAATGCACTATACTACATTGAGAAACGCTTAATACAAAAATTAGTTATGATCGTTTGAAAAATGATGCATTAGTGTATGTTGAGTTTCCATGTACACTGAACATTGCTTCCAAAAACATTTTGACAAAAATTTTTTCGAAAAATTTCAAAATAATTTAGCAAAAAGTAGATGTTTTTAGATTCCTTTTTTCAAGGCAAAGATGATGGACAATGTTATTCAACGAAAAAATTAATTCTTCAGGGTGAAAATCGAGGATATAAGTGTGAACTTATATCAGTTGATATCTCGGTGCATTTTCAAGCTAGCGCAAATCTGATAACACAGATCGACGCAGCTTAAAAATCCGCATCGAATGCACTATACTACATTGAGAAACGCTTAATACAAAAATTAGTTATGATCGTTTGAAAAATGATGCATTAGTGTATGTTGAGTTTCCATGTACACTGAACATTGCTTCCAAAAACATTTTGACAAAAATTTTTTCGAAAAATTTCAAAATAATTTAGCAAAAAGTAGATGTTTTTAGATTCCTTTTTTCAAGGCAAAGATGATGGACAATGTTATTCAACGAAAAAATTAATTCTTCAGGGTGAAAATCGAGGATATAAGTGTGAACTTATATCAGTTGATATCTCGGTGCATTTTCAAGCTAGCGCAAATCTGACGCTTAAAAATCCGCATCGAATGCACTATACTTCATTGAGAAACGCTTAATACAAAACTTAGTTATGATCGTTTGAAAAATGATGCATTAGTGTATGTTGAGTTTCCATGTACACTCAACATTGCTTCCAAAAACATTTTGACAAAAATTTTTTCGAAAAATTTCAAAATAATTTAGCAAAAAGTAGATGTTTTTAGATTCCTTTTTTCAAGGCAAAGACGATGGACAATGTTATTCAACGAAAAAATTAATTCTTCAGGGTGAAAATCGAGGATATAAGTGTGAACTTATATCAGTTGATATCTCGGTGCATTTTCAAGCTAGCGCAAATCTGATAACACAGATCGACGCAGCTTAAAAATCCGCATCGAATGCACTATACTACATTGAGAAACGCTTAATACAAAACTTAGTTATGATCGTTTGAAAAATGATGCATTAGTGTATGTTGAGTTTCCATGTACACTCAACATTGCTTCCAAAAACATTTCGACAAAAATGTTTTCGAAAAATTTCAAAATAATTTAGCAAAAAGTAGATGTTTTTAGATTTCTTTTTTTAAGGCAAAGACGATGGACAATGTTATTCAACGAAAAAATTAATTCTTCAGGGTGAAAATCGAGGATATAAGTGTGAACTTATATCAGTTGATATCTCGGTGCATTTTCAAGCTAGCGCAAATCTGACGCTTAAAAATCCGCATCGAATGCACTATACTTCATTGAGAAACGCTTAATACAAAACTTAGTTATGATCGTTTGAAAAATGATGCATTAGTGTATGTTGAGTTTCCATGTACACTCAACATTGCTTCCAAAAACATTTCGACAAAAATGTTTTCGAAAAATTTCAAAATAATTTAGCAAAAAGTAGATGTTTTTAGATTTCTTTTTTTAAGGCAAAGACGATGGACAATGTTATTCAACGAAAAAATTAATTCTTCAGGGTGAAAATCGAGGATATAAGTGTGAACTTATATCAGTTGATATCTCGGTGCATTTTCAAGCTAGCGCAAATCTGATAACACAGATCGACGCAGCTTAAAAATCCGCATCGAATGCACTATACTACATTGAGAAACGCTTAATACAAAAATTAGTTATGATCGTTTGAAAAATGATGCATTAGTGTATGTTGAGTTTCCATGTACACTCAACATTGCTTCCAAAAACATTTTGACAAAAATTTTTTCGAAAAATTTCAAAATAATTTAGCAAAAAGTAGATGTTTTTAGATTCCTTTTTTCAAGGCAAAGATGATGGACAATGTTATTCAACGAAAAAATTAATTCTTCAGGGTGAAAATCGAGGATATAAGTGTGAACTTATATCAGTTGATATCTCGGTGCATTTTCAAGCTAGCGCAAATCTGACGCTTAAAAATCCGCATCGAATGCACTATACTTCATTGAGAAACGCTTAATACAAAACTTAGTTATGATCGTTTGAAAAATGATGCATTAGTGTATGTTGAGTTTCCATGTACACTCAACATTGCTTCCAAAAACATTTCGACAAAAATGTTTTCGAAAAATTTCAAAATAATTTAGCAAAAAGTAGATGTTTTTAGATTTCTTTTTTTAAGGCAAAGACGATGGACAATGTTATTCAACGAAAAAATTAATTCTTCAGGGTGAAAATCGAGGATATAAGTGTGAACTTATATCAGTTGATATCTCGGTGCATTTTCAAGCTAGCGCAAATCTGATAACACAGATCGACGCAGCTTAAAAATCCGCATCGAATGCACTATACTACATTGAGAAACGCTTAATACAAAAATTAGTTATGATCGTTTGAAAAATGATGCATTAGTGTATGTTGAGTTTCCATGTACACTCAACATTGCTTCCAAAAACATTTTGACAAAAATTTTTTCGAAAAATTTCAAAATAATTTAGCAAAAAGTAGATGTTTTTAGATTTCTTTTTTTAAGGCAAAGACGATGGACAATGTTATTCAACGAAAAAATTAATTCTTCAGGGTGAAAATCGAGGATATAAGTGTGAACTTATATCAGTTGATATCTCGGTGCATTTTCAAGCTAGCGCAAATCTGATAACACAGATCGACGCAGCTTAAAAATCCGCATCGAATGCACTATACTACATTGAGAAACGCTTAATACAAAAATTAGTTATGATCGTTTGAAAAATGATGCATTAGTGTATGTTGAGTTTCCATGTACACTCAACATTGCTTCCAAAAACATTTTGACAAAAATTTTTTCGAAAAATTTCAAAATAATTTAGCAAAAAGTAGATGTTTTTAGATTCCTTTTTTCAAGGCAAAGATGATGGACAATGTTATTCAACGAAAAAATTAATTCTTCAGGGTGAAAATCGAGGATATAAGTGTGAACTTATATCAGTTGATATCTCGGTGCATTTTCAAGCTAGCGCAAATCTGACGCTTAAAAATCCGCATCGAATGCACTATACTTCATTGAGAAACGCTTAATACAAAACTTAGTTATGATCGTTTGAAAAATGATGCATTAGTGTATGTTGAGTTTCCATGTACACTCAACATTGCTTCCAAAAACATTTTGACAAAAATTTTTTCGAAAAATTTCAAAATAATTTAGCAAAAAGTAGATGTTTTTAGATTCTTTTTTTCAAGGCAAAGATGATGGACAATGTTATTCAACGAAAAAATTAATTCTTCAGGGTGAAAATCGAGGATATAAGTGTGAACTTATATCAGTTGATATCTCGGTGCATTTTCAAGCTAGCGCAAATCTGACGCTTAAAAATCCGCATCGAATGCACTATACTTCATTGAGAAACGCTTAATACAAAACTTAGTTATGATCGTTTGAAAAATGATGCATTAGTGTATGTTGAGTTTCCATGTACACTCAACATTGCTTCCAAAAACATTTTGACAAAAATTTTTTCGAAAAATTTCAAAATAATTTAGCAAAAAGTAGATGTTTTTAGATTCCTTTTTTTAAGGCAAAGATGATGGACAATGTTATTCAACGAAAAAATTAATTCTTCAGGGTGAAAATCGAGGATATAAGTGTGAACTTATATCAGTTGATATCTCGGTGCATTTTTAAGCTAGCGCAAATCTGATAACACAGATCGACGCAGCTTAAAAATCCGCATCGAATGCACTATACTACATTGAGAAACGCTTAATACAAAACTTAGTTATGATCGTTTGAAAAATGATGCATTAGTGTATGTTGAGTTTCCATGTACACTCAACATTGCTTCCAAAAACATTTCGACAAAAATGTTTTCGAAAAATTTCAAAATAATTTAGCAAAAAGTAGATGTTTTTAGATTTCTTTTTTTAAGGCAAAGACGATGGACAATGTTATTCAACGAAAAAATTAATTCTTCAGGGTGAAAATCGAGGATATAAGTGTGAACTTATATCAGTTGATATCTCGGTGCATTTTCAAGCTAGCGCAAATCTGATAACACAGATCGACGCAGCTTAAAAATCCGCATCGAATGCACTATACTACATTGAGAAACGCTTAATACAAAAATTAGTTATGATCGTTTGAAAAATGATGCATTAGTGTATGTTGAGTTTCCATGTACACTCAACATTGCTTCCAAAAACATTTTGACAAAAATTTTTTCGAAAAATTTCAAAATAATTTAGCAAAAAGTAGATGTTTTTAGATTCCTTTTTTCAAGGCAAAGATGATGGACAATGTTATTCAACGAAAAAATTAATTCTTCAGGGTGAAAATCGAGGATATAAGTGTGAACTTATATCAGTTGATATCTCGGTGCATTTTCAAGCTAGCGCAAATCTGATAACACAGATCGACGCAGCTTAAAAATCCGCATCGAATGCACTATACTACATTGAGAAACGCTTAATACAAAACTTAGTTATGATCGTTTGAAAAATGATGCATTAGTGTATGTTGAGTTTCCATGTACACTCAACATTGCTTCCAAAAACATTTCGACAAAAATGTTTTCGAAAAATTTCAAAATAATTTAGCAAAAAGTAGATGTTTTTAGATTTCTTTTTTTAAGGCAAAGACGATGGACAATGTTATTCAACGAAAAAATTAATTCTTCAGGGTGAAAATCGAGGATATAAGTGTGAACTTATATCAGTTGATATCTCGGTGCATTTTCAAGCTAGCGCAAATCTGATAACACAGATCGACGCAGCTTAAAAATCCGCATCGAATGCACTATACTACATTGAGAAACGCTTAATACAAAAATTAGTTATGATCGTTTGAAAAATGATGCATTAGTGTATGTTGAGTTTCCATGTACACTCAACATTGCTTCCAAAAACATTTTGACAAAAATTTTTTCGAAAAATTTCAAAATAATTTAGCAAAAAGTAGATGTTTTTAGATTTCTTTTTTTAAGGCAAAGACGATGGACAATGTTATTCAACGAAAAAATTAATTCTTCAGGGTGAAAATCGAGGATATAAGTGTGAACTTATATCAGTTGATATCTCGGTGCATTTTCAAGCTAGCGCAAATCTGATAACACAGATCGACGCAGCTTAAAAATCCGCATCGAATGCACTATACTACATTGAGAAACGCTTAATACAAAAATTAGTTATGATCGTTTGAAAAATGATGCATTAGTGTATGTTGAGTTTCCATGTACACTCAACATTGCTTCCAAAAACATTTTGACAAAAATTTTTTCGAAAAATTTCAAAATAATTTAGCAAAAAGTAGATGTTTTTAGATTCCTTTTTTCAAGGCAAAGATGATGGACAATGTTATTCAACGAAAAAATTAATTCTTCAGGGTGAAAATCGAGGATATAAGTGTGAACTTATATCAGTTGATATCTCGGTGCATTTTCAAGCTAGCGCAAATCTGACGCTTAAAAATCCGCATCGAATGCACTATACTTCATTGAGAAACGCTTAATACAAAACTTAGTTATGATCGTTTGAAAAATGATGCATTAGTGTATGTTGAGTTTCCATGTACACTCAACATTGCTTCCAAAAACATTTTGACAAAAATTTTTTCGAAAAATTTCAAAATAATTTAGCAAAAAGTAGATGTTTTTAGATTCCTTTTTTTAAGGCAAAGATGATGGACAATGTTATTCAACGAAAAAATTAATTCTTCAGGGTGAAAATCGAGGATATAAGTGTGAACTTATATCAGTTGATATCTCGGTGCATTTTTAAGCTAGCGCAAATCTGATAACACAGATCGACGCAGCTTAAAAATCCGCATCGAATGCACTATACTACATTGAGAAACGCTTAATACAAAACTTAGTTATGATCGTTTGAAAAATGATGCATTAGTGTATGTTGAGTTTCCATGTACACTCAACATTGCTTCCAAAAACATTTTGACAAAAATTTTTTCGAAAAATTTCAAAATAATTTAGCAAAAAGTAGATGTTTTTAGATTCCTTTTTTTAAGGCAGAGATGATGGACAATGTTATTCAACGAAAAAATTAATTCTTCAGGGTGAAAATCGAGGATATAAGTGTGAACTTATATCAGTTGATATCTCGTTGCATTTTCAAGCTAGCGCAAATCTGATAACACAGATCGACGCAGCTTAAAAATCCGCATCGAATGCACTATACTACATTGAGAAACGCTTAATACAAAAATTAGTTATGATCGTTTGAAAAATGATGCATTAGTGTATGTTGAGTTTCCATGTACACTCAACATTGCTTCCAAAAACATTTTGACAAAAATTTTTTCGAAAAATTTCAAAATAATTTAGCAAAAAGTAGATGTTTTTAGATTCCTTTTTTCAAGGCAAAGATGATGGACAATGTTATTCAACGAAAAAATTAATTCTTCAGGGTGAAAATCGAGGATATAAGTGTGAACTTATATCAGTTGATATCTCGTTGCATTTTCAAGCTAGCGCAAATCTGATAACACAGATCGACGCAGCTTAAAAATCCGCATCGAATGCACTATACTACATTGAGAAACGCTTAATACAAAAATTAGTTATGATCGTTTGAAAAATGATGCATTAGTGTATGTTGAGTTTCCATGTACACTCAACATTGCTTCCAAAAACATTTTGACAAAAATTTTTTCGAAAAATTTCAAAATAATTTAGCAAAAAGTAGATGTTTTTAGATTCCTTTTTTCAAGGCAAAGATGATGGACAATGTTATTCAACGAAAAAATTAATTCTTCAGGGTGAAAATCGAGGATATAAGTGTGAACTTATATCAGTTGATATCTCGGTGCATTTTCAAGCTAGCGCAAATCTGACGCTTAAAAATCCGCATCGAATGCACTATACTTCATTGAGAAACGCTTAATACAAAACTTAGTTATGATCGTTTGAAAAATGATGCATTAGTGTATGTTGAGTTTCCATGTACACTCAACATTGCTTCCAAAAACATTTCGACAAAAATGTTTTCGAAAAATTTCAAAATAATTTAGCAAAAAGTAGATGTTTTTAGATTTCTTTTTTTAAGGCAAAGACGATGGACAATGTTATTCAACGAAAAAATTAATTCTTCAGGGTGAAAATCGAGGATATAAGTGTGAACTTATATCAGTTGATATCTCGGTGCATTTTCAAGCTAGCGCAAATCTGACGCTTAAAAATCCGCATCGAATGCACTATACTTCATTGAGAAACGCTTAATACAAAACTTAGTTATGATCGTTTGAAAAATGATGCATTAGTGTATGTTGAGTTTCCATGTACACTCAACATTGCTTCCAAAAACATTTTGACAAAAATTTTTTCGAAAAATTTCAAAATAATTTAGCAAAAAGTAGATGTTTTTAGATTCCTTTTTTTAAGGCAAAGATGATGGACAATGTTATTCAACGAAAAAATTAATTCTTCAGGGTGAAAATCGAGGATATAAGTGTGAACTTATATCAGTTGATATCTCGGTGCATTTTTAAGCTAGCGCAAATCTGATAACACAGATCGACGCAGCTTAAAAATCCGCATCGAATGCACTATACTACATTGAGAAACGCTTAATACAAAACTTAGTTATGATCGTTTGAAAAATGATGCATTAGTGTATGTTGAGTTTCCATGTACACTCAACATTGCTTCCAAAAACATTTTGACAAAAATTTTTTCGAAAAATTTCAAAATAATTTAGCAAAAAGTAGATGTTTTTAGATTCCTTTTTTTAAGGCAAAGATGATGGACAATGTTATTCAACGAAAAAATTAATTCTTCAGGGTGAAAATCGAGGATATAAGTGTGAACTTATATCAGTTGATATCTCGTTGCATTTTCAAGCTAGCGCAAATCTGATAACACAGATCGACGCAGCTTAAAAATCCGCATCGAATGCACTATACTACATTGAGAAACGCTTAATACAAAAATTAGTTATGATCGTTTGAAAAATGATGCATTAGTGTATGTTGAGTTTCCATGTACACTCAACATTGCTTCCAAAAACATTTTGACAAAAATTTTTTCGAAAAATTTCAAAATAATTTAGCAAAAAGTAGATGTTTTTAGATTCCTTTTTTCAAGGCAAAGATGATGGACAATGTTATTCAACGAAAAAATTAATTCTTCAGGGTGAAAATCGAGGATATAAGTGTGAACTTATATCAGTTGATATCTCGGTGCATTTTCAAGCTAGCGCAAATCTGACGCTTAAAAATCCGCATCGAATGCACTATACTTCATTGAGAAACGCTTAATACAAAACTTAGTTATGATCGTTTGAAAAATGATGCATTAGTGTATGTTGAGTTTCCATGTACACTCAACATTGCTTCCAAAAACATTTCGACAAAAATGTTTTCGAAAAATTTCAAAATAATTTAGCAAAAAGTAGATGTTTTTAGATTTCTTTTTTTAAGGCAAAGACGATGGACAATGTTATTCAACGAAAAAATTAATTCTTCAGGGTGAAAATCGAGGATATAAGTGTGAACTTATATCAGTTGATATCTCGGTGCATTTTCAAGCTAGCGCAAATCTGATAACACAGATCGACGCAGCTTAAAAATCCGCATCGAATGCACTATACTACATTGAGAAACGCTTAATACAAAAATTAGTTATGATCGTTTGAAAAATGATGCATTAGTGTATGTTGAGTTTCCATGTACACTGAACATTGCTTCCAAAAACATTTTGACAAAAATTTTTTCGAAAAATTTCAAAATAATTTAGCAAAAAGTAGATGTTTTTAGATTCCTTTTTTCAAGGCAAAGATGATGGACAATGTTATTCAACGAAAAAATTAATTCTTCAGGGTGAAAATCGAGGATATAAGTGTGAACTTATATCAGTTGATATCTCGGTGCATTTTCAAGCTAGCGCAAATCTGACGCTTAAAAATCCGCATCGAATGCACTATACTTCATTGAGAAACGCTTAATACAAAACTTAGTTATGATCGTTTGAAAAATGATGCATTAGTGTATGTTGAGTTTCCATGTACACTCAACATTGCTTCCAAAAACATTTCGACAAAAATGTTTTCGAAAAATTTCAAAATAATTTAGCAAAAAGTAGATGTTTTTAGATTTCTTTTTTTAAGGCAAAGACGATGGACAATGTTATTCAACGAAAAAATTAATTCTTCAGGGTGAAAATCGAGGATATAAGTGTGAACTTATATCAGTTGATATCTCGGTGCATTTTCAAGCTAGCGCAAATCTGATAACACAGATCGACGCAGCTTAAAAATCCGCATCGAATGCACTATACTACATTGAGAAACGCTTAATACAAAAATTAGTTATGATCGTTTGAAAAATGATGCATTAGTGTATGTTGAGTTTCCATGTACACTGAACATTGCTTCCAAAAACATTTTGACAAAAATTTTTTCGAAAAATTTCAAAATAATTTAGCAAAAAGTAGATGTTTTTAGATTCCTTTTTTCAAGGCAAAGATGATGGACAATGTTATTCAACGAAAAAATTAATTCTTCAGGGTGAAAATCGAGGATATAAGTGTGAACTTATATCAGTTGATATCTCGGTGCATTTTCAAGCTAGCGCAAATCTGACGCTTAAAAATCCGCATCGAATGCACTATACTTCATTGAGAAACGCTTAATACAAAACTTAGTTATGATCGTTTGAAAAATGATGCATTAGTGTATGTTGAGTTTCCATGTACACTCAACATTGCTTCCAAAAACATTTTGACAAAAATTTTTTCGAAAAATTTCAAAATAATTTAGCAAAAAGTAGATGTTTTTAGATTCCTTTTTTCAAGGCAAAGACGATGGACAATGTTATTCAACGAAAAAATTAATTCTTCAGGGTGAAAATCGAGGATATAAGTGTGAACTTATATCAGTTGATATCTCGGTGCATTTTCAAGCTAGCGCAAATCTGATAACACAGATCGACGCAGCTTAAAAATCCGCATCGAATGCACTATACTACATTGAGAAACGCTCAATACAAAACTTAGTTATGATCGTTTGAAAAATGATGCATTAGTGTATGTTGAGTTTCCATGTACACTCAACATTGCTTCCAAAAACATTTCGACAAAAATGTTTTCGAAAAATTTCAAAATAATTTAGCAAAAAGTAGATGTTTTTAGATTTCTTTTTTTAAGGCAAAGACGATGGACAATGTTATTCAACGAAAAAATTAATTCTTCAGGGTGAAAATCGAGGATATAAGTGTGAACTTATATCAGTTGATATCTCGGTGCATTTTCAAGCTAGCGCAAATCTGATAACACAGATCGACGCAGCTTAAAAATCCGCATCGAATGCACTATACTACATTGAGAAACGCTTAATACAAAAATTAGTTATGATCGTTTGAAAAATGATGCATTAGTGTATGTTGAGTTTCCATGTACACTCAACATTGCTTCCAAAAACATTTTGACAAAAATTTTTTCGAAAAATTTCAAAATAATTTAGCAAAAAGTAGATGTTTTTAGATTCCTTTTTTCAAGGCAAAGATGATGGACAATGTTATTCAACGAAAAAATTAATTCTTCAGGGTGAAAATCGAGGATATAAGTGTGAACTTATATCAGTTGATATCTCGGTGCATTTTCAAGCTAGCGCAAATCTGACGCTTAAAAATCCGCATCGAATGCACTATACTTCATTGAGAAACGCTTAATACAAAACTTAGTTATGATCGTTTGAAAAATGATGCATTAGTGTATGTTGAGTTTCCATGTACACTCAACATTGCTTCCAAAAACATTTCGACAAAAATGTTTTCGAAAAATTTCAAAATAATTTAGCAAAAAGTAGATGTTTTTAGATTTCTTTTTTTAAGGCAAAGACGATGGACAATGTTATTCAACGAAAAAATTAATTCTTCAGGGTGAAAATCGAGGATATAAGTGTGAACTTATATCAGTTGATATCTCGGTGCATTTTCAAGCTAGCGCAAATCTGATAACACAGATCGACGCAGCTTAAAAATCCGCATCGAATGCACTATACTACATTGAGAAACGCTTAATACAAAAATTAGTTATGATCGTTTGAAAAATGATGCATTAGTGTATGTTGAGTTTCCATGTACACTCAACATTGCTTCCAAAAACATTTTGACAAAAATTTTTTCGAAAAATTTCAAAATAATTTAGCAAAAAGTAGATGTTTTTAGATTTCTTTTTTTAAGGCAAAGACGATGGACAATGTTATTCAACGAAAAAATTAATTCTTCAGGGTGAAAATCGAGGATATAAGTGTGAACTTATATCAGTTGATATCTCGGTGCATTTTCAAGCTAGCGCAAATCTGATAACACAGATCGACGCAGCTTAAAAATCCGCATCGAATGCACTATACTACATTGAGAAACGCTTAATACAAAAATTAGTTATGATCGTTTGAAAAATGATGCATTAGTGTATGTTGAGTTTCCATGTACACTCAACATTGCTTCCAAAAACATTTTGACAAAAATTTTTTCGAAAAATTTCAAAATAATTTAGCAAAAAGTAGATGTTTTTAGATTCCTTTTTTCAAGGCAAAGATGATGGACAATGTTATTCAACGAAAAAATTAATTCTTCAGGGTGAAAATCGAGGATATAAGTGTGAACTTATATCAGTTGATATCTCGGTGCATTTTCAAGCTAGCGCAAATCTGACGCTTAAAAATCCGCATCGAATGCACTATACTTCATTGAGAAACGCTTAATACAAAACTTAGTTATGATCGTTTGAAAAATGATGCATTAGTGTATGTTGAGTTTCCATGTACACTCAACATTGCTTCCAAAAACATTTCGACAAAAATGTTTTCGAAAAATTTCAAAATAATTTAGCAAAAAGTAGATGTTTTTAGATTTCTTTTTTTAAGGCAAAGACGATGGACAATGTTATTCAACGAAAAAATTAATTCTTCAGGGTGAAAATCGAGGATATAAGTGTGAACTTATATCAGTTGATATCTCGGTGCATTTTCAAGCTAGCGCAAATCTGATAACACAGATCGACGCAGCTTAAAAATCCGCATCGAATGCACTATACTACATTGAGAAACGCTTAATACAAAAATTAGTTATGATCGTTTGAAAAATGATGCATTAGTGTATGTTGAGTTTCCATGTACACTCAACATTGCTTCCAAAAACATTTTGACAAAAATTTTTTCGAAAAATTTCAAAATAATTTAGCAAAAAGTAGATGTTTTTAGATTCCTTTTTTCAAGGCAAAGATGATGGACAATGTTATTCAACGAAAAAATTAATTCTTCAGGGTGAAAATCGAGGATATAAGTGTGAACTTATATCAGTTGATATCTCGGTGCATTTTCAAGCTAGCGCAAATCTGACGCTTAAAAATCCGCATCGAATGCACTATACTTCATTGAGAAACGCTTAATACAAAACTTAGTTATGATCGTTTGAAAAATGATGCATTAGTGTATGTTGAGTTTCCATGTACACTCAACATTGCTTCCAAAAACATTTTGACAAAAATTTTTTCGAAAAATATCAAATTAATTTAGCAAAAAGTAGATGTTTTTAGATTCATTTTTTTAAGGCAAAGACGATGGACAATGTTATTCAACGAAAAAATTAATTCTTCAGGGTGAAAATCGAGGATATAAGTGTGAACATATATCAGTTGATATCTCGGTGCATTTTCAAGCTAGCGCAAATCTGATAACACAGATCGACGCAGCTTAAAAATCCGCATCGAATGCACTATACTACATTGAGAAACGCTTAATACAAAACTTAGTTATGATCGTTTGAAAAATGATGCATTAGTGTATGTTGAGTTTCCATGTACACTCAACATTGCTTCCAAAAACATTTTGACAAAAATTTTTTCGAAAAATTTCAAAATAATTTAGCAAAAAGTAGATGTTTTTAGATTCCTTTTTTTAAGGCAAAGATGATGGATAATGTTATTCAACGAAAAAATTAATTCTTCAGGGTGAAAATCGAGGATATAAGTGTGAACTTATATCAGTTGATATCTCGTTGCATTTTCAAGCTAGCGCAAATCTGATAACACAGATCGACGCAGCTTAAAAATCCGCATCGAATGCACTATACTACATTGAGAAACGCTTAATACAAAACTTAGTTATGATCGTTTGAAAAATGATGCATTAGTGTATGTTGAGTTTCCATGTACACTCAACATTGCTTCCAAAAACATTTCGACAAAAATGTTTTCGAAAAATTTCAAAATAATTTAGCAAAAAGTAGATGTTTTTAGATTTCTTTTTTTAAGGCAAAGACGATGGACAATGTTATTCAACGAAAAAATTAATTCTTCAGGGTGAAAATCGAGGATATAAGTGTGAACATATATCAGTTGATATCTCGGTGCATTTTCAAGCTAGCGCAAATCTGATAACACAGATCGACGCAGCTTAAAAATCCGCATCGAATACACTATACTACATTGAGAAACGTTTAATACAAAAATTAGTTATGATCGTTTGAAAAATGATGCATTAGTGTATGTTGAGTTTCCATGTACACTCAACATTGCTTCCAAAAACATTTTGACAAAAATTTTTTCGAAAAATTTCAAAATAATTTAGCAAAAAGTAGATGTTTTTAGATTCCTTTTCTCAAGGCAAAGACGATGGACAATGTTATTCAACGAAAAAATTAATTCTTCAGGGTGAAAATCGAGGATATAAGTGTGAACTTATATCAGTTGATATCTCGGTGCATTTTCAAGCTAGCGCAAATCTGATAACACAGATCGACGCAGCTTAAAAATCCGCATCGAATGCACTATACTACATTGAGAAACGCTTAATACAAAAATTAGTTATGATCGTTTGAAAAATGATGCATTAGTGTATGTTGAGTTTCCATGTACACTCAACATTGCTTCCAAAAACATTTTGACAAAAATTTTTTCGAAAAATTTCAAAATAATTTAGCAAAAAGTAGATGTTTTTAGATTTCTTTTTTTAAGGCAAAGACGATGGACAATGTTATTCAACGAAAAAATTAATTCTTCAGGGTGAAAATCGAGGATATAAGTGTGAACTTATATCAGTTGATATCTCGGTGCATTTTCAAGCTAGCGCAAATCTGATAACACAGATCGACGCAGCTTAAAAATCCGCATCGAATGCACTATACTACATTGAGAAACGCTTAATACAAAAATTAGTTATGATCGTTTGAAAAATGATGCATTAGTGTATGTTGAGTTTCCATGTACACTCAACATTGCTTCCAAAAACATTTTGACAAAAATTTTTTCGAAAAATTTCAAAATAATTTAGCAAAAAGTAGATGTTTTTAGATTCCTTTTTTCAAGGCAAAGATGATGGACAATGTTATTCAACGAAAAAATTAATTCTTCAGGGTGAAAATCGAGGATATAAGTGTGAACTTATATCAGTTGATATCTCGGTGCATTTTCAAGCTAGCGCAAATCTGACGCTTAAAAATCCGCATCGAATGCACTATACTTCATTGAGAAACGCTTAATACAAAACTTAGTTATGATCGTTTGAAAAATGATGCATTAGTGTATGTTGAGTTTCCATGTACACTCAACATTGCTTCCAAAAACATTTCGACAAAAATGTTTTCGAAAAATTTCAAAATAATTTAGCAAAAAGTAGATGTTTTTAGATTTCTTTTTTTAAGGCAAAGACGATGGACAATGTTATTCAACGAAAAAATTAATTCTTCAGGGTGAAAATCGAGGATATAAGTGTGAACTTATATCAGTTGATATCTCGGTGCATTTTCAAGCTAGCGCAAATCTGATAACACAGATCGACGCAGCTTAAAAATCCGCATCGAATGCACTATACTACATTGAGAAACGCTTAATACAAAAATTAGTTATGATCGTTTGAAAAATGATGCATTAGTGTATGTTGAGTTTCCATGTACACTCAACATTGCTTCCAAAAACATTTTGACAAAAATTTTTTCGAAAAATTTCAAAATAATTTAGCAAAAAGTAGATGTTTTTAGATTCCTTTTTTCAAGGCAAAGATGATGGACAATGTTATTCAACGAAAAAATTAATTCTTCAGGGTGAAAATCGAGGATATAAGTGTGAACTTATATCAGTTGATATCTCGGTGCATTTTCAAGCTAGCGCAAATCTGACGCTTAAAAATCCGCATCGAATGCACTATACTTCATTGAGAAACGCTTAATACAAAACTTAGTTATGATCGTTTGAAAAATGATGCATTAGTGTATGTTGAGTTTCCATGTACACTCAACATTGCTTCCAAAAACATTTTGACAAAAATTTTTTCGAAAAATATCAAATTAATTTAGCAAAAAGTAGATGTTTTTAGATTCATTTTTTTAAGGCAAAGACGATGGACAATGTTATTCAACGAAAAAATTAATTCTTCAGGGTGAAAATCGAGGATATAAGTGTGAACATATATCAGTTGATATCTCGGTGCATTTTCAAGCTAGCGCAAATCTGATAACACAGATCGACGCAGCTTAAAAATCCGCATCGAATGCACTATACTACATTGAGAAACGCTTAATACAAAACTTAGTTATGATCGTTTGAAAAATGATGCATTAGTGTATGTTGAGTTTCCATGTACACTCAACATTGCTTCCAAAAACATTTTGACAAAAATTTTTTCGAAAAATTTCAAAATAATTTAGCAAAAAGTAGATGTTTTTAGATTCCTTTTTTTAAGGCAAAGATGATGGATAATGTTATTCAACGAAAAAATTAATTCTTCAGGGTGAAAATCGAGGATATAAGTGTGAACTTATATCAGTTGATATCTCGTTGCATTTTCAAGCTAGCGCAAATCTGATAACACAGATCGACGCAGCTTAAAAATCCGCATCGAATGCACTATACTACATTGAGAAACGCTTAATACAAAACTTAGTTATGATCGTTTGAAAAATGATGCATTAGTGTATGTTGAGTTTCCATGTACACTCAACATTGCTTCCAAAAACATTTCGACAAAAATGTTTTCGAAAAATTTCAAAATAATTTAGCAAAAAGTAGATGTTTTTAGATTTCTTTTTTTAAGGCAAAGACGATGGACAATGTTATTCAACGAAAAAATTAATTCTTCAGGGTGAAAATCGAGGATATAAGTGTGAACTTATATCAGTTGATATCTCGGTGCATTTTCAAGCTAGCGCAAATCTGATAACACAGATCGACGCAGCTTAAAAATCCGCATCGAATACACTATACTACATTGAGAAACGTTTAATACAAAAATTAGTTATGATCGTTTGAAAAATGATGCATTAGTGTATGTTGAGTTTCCATGTACACTCAACATTGCTTCCAAAAACATTTTGACAAAAATTTTTTCGAAAAATTTCAAAATAATTTAGCAAAAAGTAGATGTTTTTAGATTCCTTTTCTCAAGGCAAAGACGATGGACAATGTTATTCAACGAAAAAATTAATTCTTCAGGGTGAAAATCGAGGATATAAGTGTGAACTTATATCAGTTGATATCTCGGTGCATTTTCAAGCTAGCGCAAATCTGATAACACAGATCGACGCAGCTTAAAAATCCGCATCGAATGCACTATACTACATTGAGAAACGCTTAATACAAAACTTAGTTATGATCGTTTGAAAAATGATGCATTAGTGTATGTTGAGTTTCCATGTACACTCAACATTGCTTCCAAAAACATTTCGACAAAAATGTTTTCGAAAAATTTCAAAATAATTTAGCAAAAAGTAGATGTTTTTAGATTCCTTTTTTTAAGGCAAAGACGATGGACAATGTTATTCAACGAAAAAATTAATTCTTCAGGGTGAAAATCGAGGATATAAGTGTGAACTTATATCAGTTGATATCTCGGTGCATTTTCAAGCTAGCGCAAATCTGATAACACAGATCGACGCAGCTTAAAAATCCGCATCGAATACACTATACTACATTGAGAAACGTTTAATACAAAAATTAGTTATGATCGTTTGAAAAATGATGCATTAGTGTATGTTGAGTTTCCATGTACACTCAACATTGCTTCCAAAAACATTTTGACAAAAATTTTTTCGAAAAATTTCAAAATAATTTAGCAAAAAGTAGATGTTTTTAGATTCCTTTTCTCAAGGCAAAGACGATGGACAATGTTATTCAACGAAAAAATTAATTCTTCAGGGTGAAAATCGAGGATATAAGTGTGAACTTATATCAGTTGATATCTCGGTGCATTTTCAAGCTAGCGCAAATCTGATAACACAGATCGACGCAGCTTAAAAATCCGCATCGAATGCACTATACTACATTGAGAAACGCTTAATACAAAACTTAGTTATGATCGTTTGAAAAATGATGCATTAGTGTATGTTGAGTTTCCATGTACACTCAACATTGCTTCCAAAAACATTTCGACAAAAATGTTTTCGAAAAATTTCAAAATAATTTAGCAAAAAGTAGATGTTTTTAGATTCCTTTTTTTAAGGCAAAGACGATGGAAAATGTTATTCAACGAAAAAATTAATTCTTCAGGGTGAAAATCGAGGATATAAGTGTGAACTTATATCAGTTGATATCGCGGTGCATTTTCAAGCTAGCGCAAATCTGATAACACAGATCGACGCAGCTTAAAAATCCGCATCGAATGCACTATACTTCATTGAGAAACGCTTAATACAAAACTTAGTTATGATCGTTTGAAAAATGATGCATTAGTGTATGTTGAGTTTCCATGTACACTCAACATTGCTTCCAAAAACATTTTGACAAAAATTTTTTCGAAAAATTTCAAAATAATTTAGCAAAAAGTAGATGTTTTTAGATTCATTTTTTAAGGCAAAGACGATGGACAATGTTATTCAACGAAAAAAGTAATTCTTCAGGGTGAAAATCGAGGATATATGTGTGAACTTATATCAGTTGATATCTCGGTGCATTTTCAAGCTAGCGCAAATCTGATAACACAGATCGACGCAGCTTAAAAATCCGCATCGAATGCACTATACTTCATTGAGAAACGCTTAATACAAAAATTAGTTATGATTGTTTGAAAAATGATGCATTAGTGTATGTTGAGTTTCCATGTACACTCAACATTGCTTCCAAAAACATTTTGACAAAAATTTTTTCGAAAAATTTCAAAATAATTTAGCAAAAAGTAGATGTTTTTAGATTCCTTTTCTCAAGGCAAAGACGATGGACATTGTTATTCAACGAAAAAATTAATTCTTCAGGGTGAAAATCGAGGATATAAGTGTGAACTTATATCAGTTGATATCTCGGTGCATTTTTAAGCTAGCGCAAATCTGATAACACAGATCGACGCAGCTTAAAAATCCGCATCGAATACACTATACTACATTGAGAAACGTTTAATACAAAAATTAGTTATGATCGTTTGAAAAATGATGCATTAGTGTATGTTGAGTTTCCATGTACACTCAACATTGCTTCCAAAAACATTTTGACAAAAATTTTTTCGAAAAATTTCAAAATAATTTAGCAAAAAGTAGATGTTTTTAGATTCCTTTTTTAAAGGCAAAGATGATGGACAATGT
Source organism: Auanema rhodensis (assembly GCA_964057225.1). Taxonomy (NCBI): domain Eukaryota; kingdom Metazoa; phylum Nematoda; class Chromadorea; order Rhabditida; family Rhabditidae; genus Auanema; species Auanema rhodense. The sequence goes on from OZ059895.1 coordinate 4,221,459, forward strand.
TATTCAACGAAAAAATTAATTCTTCAGGGTGAAAATCGAGGATATAAGTGTGAACTTATATCAGTTGATATCTCGGTGCATTTTCAAGCTAGCGCAAATCTGACGCTTAAAAATCCGCATCGAATGCACTATACTTCATTGAGAAACGCTTAATACAAAACTTAGTTATGATCGTTTGAAAAATGATGCATTAGTGTATGTTGAGTTTCCATGTACACTCAACATTGCTTCCAAAAACATTTTGACAAAAATTTTTGCGAAAAATTTCAAAATAATTTAGCAAAAAGTAGATGTTTTTAGATTCCTTTTTTTAAGGCAAAGATGATGGACAATGTTATTCAACGAAAAAATTAATTCTTCAGGGTGAAAATCGAGGATATAAGTGTGAACTTATATCAGTTGATATCTCGGTGCATTTTTAAGCTAGCGCAAATCTGATAACACAGATCGACGCAGCTTAAAAATCCGCATCGAATGCACTATACTACATTGAGAAACGCTTAATACAAAACTTAGTTATGATCGTTTGAAAAATGATGCATTAGTGTATGTTGAGTTTCCATGTACACTCAACATTGCTTCCAAAAACATTTTGACAAAAATTTTTTCGAAAAATTTCAAAATAATTTAGCAAAAAGTAGATGTTTTTAGATTCCTTTTTTTAAGGCAAAGATGATGGACAATGTTATTCAACGAAAAAATTAATTTTTCAGGGTGAAAATCGAGGATATAAGTGTGAACTTATATCAGTTGATATCTCGTTGCATTTTCAAGCTAGCGCAAATCTGATAACACAGATCGACGCAGCTTAAAAATCCGCATCGAATGCACTATACTACATTGAGAAACGCTCAATACAAAACTTAGTTATGATCGTTTGAAAAATGATGCATTAGTGTATGTTGAGTTTCCATGTACACTCAACATTGCTTCCAAAAACATTTCGACAAAAATGTTTTCGAAAAATTTCAAAATAATTTAGCAAAAAGTAGATGTTTTTAGATTTCTTTTTTTAAGGCAAAGACGATGGACAATGTTATTCAACGAAAAAATTAATTCTTCAGGGTGAAAATCGAGGATATAAGTGTGAACTTATATCAGTTGATATCTCGGTGCATTTTCAAGCTAGCGCAAATCTGATAACACAGATCGACGCAGCTTAAAAATCCGCATCGAATGCACTATACTACATTGAGAAACGCTTAATACAAAAATTAGTTATGATCGTTTGAAAAATGATGCATTAGTGTATGTTGAGTTTCCATGTACACTCAACATTGCTTCCAAAAACATTTTGACAAAAATTTTTTCGAAAAATTTCAAAATAATTTAGCAAAAAGTAGATGTTTTTAGATTCCTTTTTTCAAGGCAAAGATGATGGACAATGTTATTCAACGAAAAAATTAATTCTTCAGGGTGAAAATCGAGGATATAAGTGTGAACTTATATCAGTTGATATCTCGGTGCATTTTCAAGCTAGCGCAAATCTGACGCTTAAAAATCCGCATCGAATGCACTATACTTCATTGAGAAACGCTTAATACAAAACTTAGTTATGATCGTTTGAAAAATGATGCATTAGTGTATGTTGAGTTTCCATGTACACTCAACATTGCTTCCAAAAACATTTTGACAAAAATTTTTTCGAAAAATATCAAATTAATTTAGCAAAAAGTAGATGTTTTTAGATTCATTTTTTCAAGGCAAAGACGACGGACAATGTTATTCAACGAAAAAATTAATTCTTCAGGGTGAAAATCGAGGATATAAGTGTGAACATATATCAGTTGATATCTCGGTGCATTTTCAAGCTAGCGCAAATCTGATAACACAGATCGACGCAGCTTAAAAATCCGCATCGAATGCACTATACTTCATTGAGAAACGCTTAATACAAAACTTAGTTATGATCGTTTGAAAAATGATGCATTAGTGTATGTTGAGTTTCCATGTACACTCAACATTGCTTCCAAAAACATTTTGACAAAAATTTTTGCGAAAAATTTCAAAATAATTTAGCAAAAAGTAGATGTTTTTAGATTCCTTTTTTCAAGGCAAAGATGATGGACAATGTTATTCAACGAAAAAATTAATTCTTCAGGGTGAAAATCGAGGATATAAGTGTGAACTTATATCAGTTGATATCTCGGTGCATTTTCAAGCTAGCGCAAATCTGACGCTTAAAAATCCGCATCGAATGCACTATACTTCATTGAGAAACGCTTAATACAAAACTTAGTTATGATCGTTTGAAAAATGATGCATTAGTGTATGTTGAGTTTCCATGTACACTCAACATTGCTTCCAAAAACATTTTGAGAAAAATTTTTTCGAAAAATATCAAATTAATTTAGCAAAAAGTAGATGTTTTTAGATTCATTTTTTTAAGGCAAAGACGATGGACAATGTTATTCAACGAAAAAATTAATTCTTCAGGGTGAAAATCGAGGATATAAGTGTGAACATATATCAGTTGATATCTCGGTGCATTTTCAAGCTAGCGCAAATCTGATAACACAGATCGACGCAGCTTAAAAATCCGCATCGAATGCACTATACTTCATTGAGAAACGCTTAATACAAAACTTAGTTATGATCGTTTGAAAAATGATGCATTAGTGTATGTTGAGTTTCCATGTACACTCAACATTGCTTCCAAAAACATTTTGACAAAAATTTTTGCGAAAAATTTCAAAATAATTTAGCAAAAAGTAGATGTTTTTAGATTCCTTTTTTTAAGGCAAAGATGATGGACAATGTTATTCAACGAAAAAATTAATTCTTCAGGGTGAAAATCGAGGATATAAGTGTGAACTTATATCAGTTGATATCTCGGTGCATTTTTAAGCTAGCGCAAATCTGATAACACAGATCGACGCAGCTTAAAAATCCGCATCGAATACACTATACTACATTGAGAAACGTTTAATACAAAAATTAGTTATGATCGTTTGAAAAATGATGCATTAGTGTATGTTGAGTTTCCATGTACACTCAACATTGCTTCCAAAAACATTTTGACAAAAATTTTTTCGAAAAATTTCAAAATAATTTAGCAAAAAGTAGATGTTTTTAGATTCCTTTTTTAAAGGCAAAGATGATGGACAATGTTATTCAACGAAAAAATTAATTCTTCAGGGTGAAAATCGAGGATATAAGTGTGAACTTATATCAGTTGATATCTCGGTGCATTTTCAAGCTAGCGCAAATCTGACGCTTAAAAATCCGCATCGAATGCACTATACTTCATTGAGAAACGCTTAATACAAAACTTAGTTATGATCGTTTGAAAAATGATGCATTAGTGTATGTTGAGTTTCCATGTACACTCAACATTGCTTCCAAAAACATTTTGACAAAAATTTTTGCGAAAAATTTCAAAATAATTTAGCAAAAAGTAGATGTTTTTAGATTCCTTTTTTTAAGGCAAAGATGATGGACAATGTTATTCAACGAAAAAATTAATTCTTCAGGGTGAAAATCGAGGATATAAGTGTGAACTTATATCAGTTGATATCTCGGTGCATTTTTAAGCTAGCGCAAATCTGATAACACAGATCGACGCAGCTTAAAAATCCGCATCGAATGCACTATACTACATTGAGAAACGCTTAATACAAAACTTAGTTATGATCGTTTGAAAAATGATGCATTAGTGTATGTTGAGTTTCCATGTACACTCAACATTGCTTCCAAAAACATTTTGACAAAAATTTTTTCGAAAAATTTCAAAATAATTTAGCAAAAAGTAGATGTTTTTAGATTCCTTTTTTTAAGGCAAAGATGATGGACAATGTTATTCAACGAAAAAATTAATTTTTCAGGGTGAAAATCGAGGATATAAGTGTGAACTTATATCAGTTGATATCTCGTTGCATTTTCAAGCTAGCGCAAATCTGATAACACAGATCGACGCAGCTTAAAAATCCGCATCGAATGCACTATACTACATTGAGAAACGCTCAATACAAAACTTAGTTATGATCGTTTGAAAAATGATGCATTAGTGTATGTTGAGTTTCCATGTACACTCAACATTGCTTCCAAAAACATTTCGACAAAAATGTTTTCGAAAAATTTCAAAATAATTTAGCAAAAAGTAGATGTTTTTAGATTTCTTTTTTTAAGGCAAAGACGATGGACAATGTTATTCAACGAAAAAATTAATTCTTCAGGGTGAAAATCGAGGATATAAGTGTGAACTTATATCAGTTGATATCTCGGTGCATTTTCAAGCTAGCGCAAATCTGATAACACAGATCGACGCAGCTTAAAAATCCGCATCGAATGCACTATACTACATTGAGAAACGCTTAATACAAAAATTAGTTATGATCGTTTGAAAAATGATGCATTAGTGTATGTTGAGTTTCCATGTACACTCAACATTGCTTCCAAAAACATTTTGACAAAAATTTTTGCGAAAAATTTCAAAATAATTTAGCAAAAAGTAGATGTTTTTAGATTCCTTTTTTCAAGGCAAAGATGATGGACAATGTTATTCAACGAAAAAATTAATTCTTCAGGGTGAAAATCGAGGATATAAGTGTGAACTTATATCAGTTGATATCTCGGTGCATTTTCAAGCTAGCGCAAATCTGACGCTTAAAAATCCGCATCGAATGCACTATACTTCATTGAGAAACGCTTAATACAAAACTTAGTTATGATCGTTTGAAAAATGATGCATTAGTGTATGTTGAGTTTCCATGTACACTCAACATTGCTTCCAAAAACATTTTGACAAAAATTTTTTCGAAAAATATCAAATTAATTTAGCAAAAAGTAGATGTTTTTAGATTCATTTTTTCAAGGCAAAGACGATGGACAATGTTATTCAACGAAAAAATTAATTCTTCAGGGTGAAAATCGAGGATATAAGTGTGAACATATATCAGTTGATATCTCGGTGCATTTTCAAGCTAGCGCAAATCTGATAACACAGATCGACGCAGCTTAAAAATCCGCATCGAATGCACTATACTTCATTGAGAAACGCTTAATACAAAACTTAGTTATGATCGTTTGAAAAATGATGCATTAGTGTATGTTGAGTTTCCATGTACACTCAACATTGCTTCCAAAAACATTTTGACAAAAATTTTTGCGAAAAATTTCAAAATAATTTAGCAAAAAGTAGATGTTTTTAGATTCCTTTTTTCAAGGCAAAGATGATGGACAATGTTATTCAACGAAAAAATTAATTCTTCAGGGTGAAAATCGAGGATATAAGTGTGAACTTATATCAGTTGATATCTCGGTGCATTTTCAAGCTAGCGCAAATCTGACGCTTAAAAATCCGCATCGAATGCACTATACTTCATTGAGAAACGCTTAATACAAAACTTAGTTATGATCGTTTGAAAAATGATGCATTAGTGTATGTTGAGTTTCCATGTACACTCAACATTGCTTCCAAAAACATTTTGAGAAAAATTTTTTCGAAAAATATCAAATTAATTTAGCAAAAAGTAGATGTTTTTAGATTCATTTTTTTAAGGCAAAGACGATGGACAATGTTATTCAACGAAAAAATTAATTCTTCAGGGTGAAAATCGAGGATATAAGTGTGAACATATATCAGTTGATATCTCGGTGCATTTTCAAGCTAGCGCAAATCTGATAACACAGATCGACGCAGCTTAAAAATCCGCATCGAATGCACTATACTTCATTGAGAAACGCTTAATACAAAACTTAGTTATGATCGTTTGAAAAATGATGCATTAGTGTATGTTGAGTTTCCATGTACACTCAACATTGCTTCCAAAAACATTTTGACAAAAATTTTTGCGAAAAATTTCAAAATAATTTAGCAAAAAGTAGATGTTTTTAGATTCCTTTTTTTAAGGCAAAGATGATGGACAATGTTATTCAACGAAAAAATTAATTCTTCAGGGTGAAAATCGAGGATATAAGTGTGAACTTATATCAGTTGATATCTCGGTGCATTTTTAAGCTAGCGCAAATCTGATAACACAGATCGACGCAGCTTAAAAATCCGCATCGAATGCACTATACTACATTGAGAAACGCTTAATACAAAAATTAGTTATGATTGTTTGAAAAATGATGCATTAGTGTATGTTGAGTTTCCATGTACACTCAACATTGCTTCCAAAAACATTTTGACAAAAATTTTTTCGAAAAATTTCAAAATAATTTAGCAAAAAGTAGATGTTTTTCGATTCCTTTTTTTAAGGCAAAGACGATGGACAATGTTATTCAACGAAAAAATCAATTCTTCAGGGTGAAAATCGAGGATATAAGTGTGAACTTATATCAGTTGATATCTCGTTGCATTTTCAAGCTAGCGCAAATCTGATAACACAGATCGACGCAGCTTAAAAATCCGCATCGAATGCACTATACTACATTGAGAAACGCTTAATACAAAACTTAGTTATGATCGTTTGAAAAATGATGCATTAGTGTATGTTGAGTTTCCATGTACACTCAACATTGCTTCCAAAAACATTTGGACAAAAATGTTTTCGAAAAATTTCAAAATAATTTAGCAAAAAGTAGATGTTTTTAGATTCCTTTTTTTAAGGCAAAGACGATGGACAATGTTATTCAACGAAAAAATTAATTCTTCAGGGTGAAAATCGAGGATATAAGTGTGAACTTATATCAGTTGATATCTCGGTGCATTTTCAAGCTAGCGCAAATCTGATAACACAGATCGACGCAGCTTAAAAATCCGCATCGAATGCACTATACTTCATTGAGAAACGCTCAATACAAAAATAAGTTATGATCGTTTGAAAAATGATGCATTAGTGTATGTTGAGTTTCCATGTACACTCAACATTGCTTCCAAAAACATTTTGACAAAAATTTTTTCGAAAAATTTCAAAATAATTTAGCAAAAAGTAGATGTTTTTAGATTCATTTTTTTAAGGCAAAGACGATGGACAATGTTATTCAACGAAAAAATTAATTCTTCAGGGTGAAAATCGAGGATATATGTGTGAACTTATATCAGTTGATATCTCGGTGAATTTTCAAGCTAGCGCAAATCTGATAACACAGATCGACGCAGCTTAAAAATCCGCATCGAATGCACTATACTTCATTGAGAAACGCTTAATACAAAAATTAGTTATGATTGTTTGAAAAATGATGCATTAGTGTATGTTGAGTTTCCATGTACACTCAACATTGCTTCCAAAAACATTTTGACAAAAATTTTTTCGAAAAATTTCAAAATAATTTAGCAAAAAGTAGATGTTTTTAGATTCATTTTTTTAAGGCAAAGACGATGGACAATGTTATTCAACGAAAAAATTAATTCTTCAGGGTGAAAATCGAGGATATAAGTGTGAACTTATATCAGTTGATATCTCGGTGCATTTTCAAGCTAGCGCAAATCTGATAACACAGATCGACGCAGCTTAAAAATCCGCATCGAATGCACTATACTTCATTGAGAAACGCTTAATACAAAAATTAGTTATGATTGTTTGAAAAATGATGCATTAGTGTATGTTGAGTTTCCATGTACACTCAACATTGCTTCCAAAAACATTTTGACAAAAATTTTTTCGAAAAATTTCAAAATAATTTAGCAAAAAGTAGATGTTTTTAGATTCCTTTTCTCAAGGCAAAGACGATGGACAATGTTATTCAACGAAAAAATTAATTCTTCAGGGTGAAAATCGAGGATATAAGTGTGAACTTATATCAGTTGATATCTCGGTGCATTTTTAAGCTAGCGCAAATCTGATAACACAGATCGACGCAGCTTAAAAATCCGCATCGAATACACTATACTACATTGAGAAACGTTTAATACAAAAATTAGTTATGATCGTTTGAAAAATGATGCATTAGTGTATGTTGAGTTTCCATGTACACTCAACATTGCTTCCAAAAACATTTTGACAAAAATTTTTTCGAAAAATTTCAAAATAATTTAGCAAAAAGTAGATGTTTTTAGATTCCTTTTTTTAAGGCAAAGACGATGGACAATGTTATTCAACGAAAAAATTAATTCTTCAGGGTGAAAATCGAGGATATAAGTGTGAACTTATATCAGTTGATATCTCGGTGCATTTTTAAGCTAGCGCAAATCTGATAACACAGATCGACGCAGCTTAAAAATCCGCATCGAATACACTATACTACATTGAGAAACGTTTAATACAAAAATTAGTTATGATCGTTTGAAAAATGATGCATTAGTGTATGTTGAGTTTCCATGTACACTCAACATTGCTTCCAAAAACATTTTGACAAAAATTTTTTCGAAAAATTTCAAAATAATTTAGCAAAAAGTAGATGTTTTTAGATTCCTTTTTTAAAGGCAAAGATGATGGACAATGTTATTCAACGAAAAAATTAATTCTTCAGGGTGAAAATCGAGGATATAAGTGTGAACTTATATCAGTTAATATCTCGGTGCATTTTTAAGCTAGCGCAAATCTGATAACACAGATCGACGCAGCTTACAAATCCGCATCGAATGCACTATACTTCATTGAGAAACGCTTAATACAAAACTTAGTTATGATCGTTTGAAAAATGATGCATTAGTGTATGTTGAGTTTCCATGTACACTCAACATTGCTTCCAAAAACATTTTGACAAAAATTTTTTCGAAAAATTTCAAAATAATTTAGCAAAAAGTAGATGTTTTTAGATTCCTTTTCTAAAGGCAAAGATGATGGACAATGTTATTCAACGAAAAAATTAATTCTTCAGGGTGAAAATCGAGGATATAAGTGTGAACTTATATCAGTTGATATCTCGGTGCATTTTCAAGCTAGCGCAAATCTGACGCTTAAAAATCCGCATCGAATGCACTATACTTCATTGAGAAACGCTTAATACAAAACTTAGTTATGATCGTTTGAAAAATGATGCATTAGTGTATGTTGAGTTTCCATGTACACTCAACATTGCTTCCAAAAACATTTTGACAAAAATTTTTTCGAAAAATATCAAATTAATTTAGCAAAAAGTAGATGTTTTTAGATTCATTTTTTTAAGGCAAAGACGATGGACAATGTTATTCAACGAAAAAATTAATTCTTCAGGGTGAAAATCGAGGATATAAGTGTGAACTTATATCAGTTGATATCTCGGTGCATTTTTAAGCTAGCGCAAATCTGATAACACAGATCGACGCAGCTTAAAAATCCGCATCGAATACACTATACTACATTGAGAAACGTTTAATACAAAAATTAGTTATGATTGTTTGAAAAATGATGCATTAGTGTATGTTGAGTTTCCATGTACACTCAACATTGCTTCCAAAAACATTTTGACAAAAATTTTTGCGAAAAATTTCAAAATAATTTAGCAAAAAGTAGATGTTTTTAGATTCCTTTTTTTAAGGCAAAGATGATGGACAATGTTATTCAACGAAAAAATTAATTCTTCAGGGTGAAAATCGAGGATATAAGTGTGAACTTATATCAGTTGATATCTCGGTGCATTTTTAAGCTAGCGCAAATCTGATAACACAGATCGACGCAGCTTAAAAATCCGCATCGAATACACTATACTACATTGAGAAACGTTTAATACAAAAATTAGTTATGATCGTTTGAAAAATGATGCATTAGTGTATGTTGAGTTTCCATGTACACTCAACATTGCTTCCAAAAACATTTCGACAAAAATGTTTTCGAAAAATTTCAAAATAATTTAGCAAAAAGTAGATGTTTTTAGATTTCTTTTTTTAAGGCAAAGACGATGGACAATGTTATTCAACGAAAAAATTAATTCTTCAGGGTGAAAATCGAGGATATAAGTGTGAACTTATATCAGTTGATATCTCGGTGCATTTTTAAGCTAGCGCAAATCTGATAACACAGATCGACGCAGCTTAAAAATCCGCATCGAATACACTATACTACATTGAGAAACGTTTAATACAAAAATTAGTTATGATTGTTTGAAAAATGATGCATTAGTGTATGTTGAGTTTCCATGTACACTCAACATTGCTTCCAAAAACATTTTGACAAAAATTTTTGCGAAAAATTTCAAAATAATTTAGCAAAAAGTAGATGTTTTTAGATTCCTTTTTTTAAGGCAAAGACGATGGACAATGTTATTCAACGAAAAAATTAATTCTTCAGGGTGAAAATCGAGGATATAAGTGTGAACTTATATCAGTTGATATCTCGGTGCATTTTTAAGCTAGCGCAAATCTGATAACACAGATCGACGCAGCTTAAAAATCCGCATCGAATACACTATACTACATTGAGAAACGTTTAATACAAAAATTAGTTATGATCGTTTGAAAAATGATGCATTAGTGTATGTTGAGTTTCCATGTACACTCAACATTGCTTCCAAAAACATTTTGACAAAAATTTTTTCGAAAAATTTCAAAATAATTTAGCAAAAAGTAGATGTTTTTAGATTCCTTTTTTAAAGGCAAAGATGATGGACAATGTTATTCAACGAAAAAATTAATTCTTCAGGGTGAAAATCGAGGATATAAGTGTGAACTTATATCAGTTAATATCTCGGTGCATTTTTAAGCTAGCGCAAATCTGATAACACAGATCGACGCAGCTTACAAATCCGCATCGAATGCACTATACTTCATTGAGAAACGCTTAATACAAAACTTAGTTATGATCGTTTGAAAAATGATGCATTAGTGTATGTTGAGTTTCCATGTACACTCAACATTGCTTCCAAAAACATTTTGACAAAAATTTTTTCGAAAAATTTCAAAATAATTTAGCAAAAAGTAGATGTTTTTAGATTCCTTTTTTAAAGGCAAAGATGATGGACAATGTTATTCAACGAAAAAATTAATTCTTCAGGGTGAAAATCGAGGATATAAGTGTGAACTTATATCAGTTGATATCTCGGTGCATTTTCAAGCTAGCGCAAATCTGACGCTTAAAAATCCGCATCGAATGCACTATACTTCATTGAGAAACGCTTAATACAAAACTTAGTTATGATCGTTTGAAAAATGATGCATTAGTGTATGTTGAGTTTCCATGTACACTCAACATTGCTTCCAAAAACATTTTGACAAAAATTTTTGCGAAAAATTTCAAAATAATTTAGCAAAAAGTAGATGTTTTTAGATTCCTTTTTTTAAGGCAAAGATGATGGACAATGTTATTCAACGAAAAAATTAATTCTTCAGGGTGAAAATCGAGGATATAAGTGTGAACTTATATCAGTTGATATCTCGGTGCATTTTTAAGCTAGCGCAAATCTGATAACACAGATCGACGCAGCTTAAAAATCCGCATCGAATGCACTATACTACATTGAGAAACGCTTAATACAAAAATTAGTTATGATTGTTTGAAAAATGATGCATTAGTGTATGTTGAGTTTCCATGTACACTCAACATTGCTTCCAAAAACATTTTGACAAAAATTTTTTCGAAAAATTTCAAAATAATTTAGCAAAAAGTAGATGTTTTTCGATTCCTTTTTTTAAGGCAAAGACGATGGACAATGTTATTCAACGAAAAAATCAATTCTTCAGGGTGAAAATCGAGGATATAAGTGTGAACTTATATCAGTTGATATCTCGTTGCATTTTCAAGCTAGCGCAAATCTGATAACACAGATCGACGCAGCTTAAAAATCCGCATCGAATGCACTATACTACATTGAGAAACGCTTAATACAAAACTTAGTTATGATCGTTTGAAAAATGATGCATTAGTGTATGTTGAGTTTCCATGTACACTCAACATTGCTTCCAAAAACATTTCGACAAAAATGTTTTCGAAAAATTTCAAAATAATTTAGCAAAAAGTAGATGTTTTTAGATTTCTTTTTTTAAGGCAAAGACGATGGACAATGTTATTCAACGAAAAAATTAATTCTTCAGGGTGAAAATCGAGGATATAAGTGTGAACTTATATCAGTTGATATCTCGTTGCATTTTCAAGCTAGCGCAAATCTGATAACACAGATCGACGCAGCTTAAAAATCCGCATCGAATGCACTATACTACATTGAGAAACGCTTAATACAAAAATTAGTTATGATTGTTTGAAAAATGATGCATTAGTGTATGTTGAGTTTCCATGTACACTCAACATTGCTTCCAAAAACATTTTGACAAAAATTTTTTCGAAAAATTTCAAAATAATTTAGCAAAAAGTAGATGTTTTTAGATTCCTTTTTTCAAGGCAAAGACGATGGACAATGTTATTCAACGAAAAAATTAATTCTTCAGGGTGAAAATCGAGGATATAAGTGTGAACTTATATCAGTTGATATCTCGGTGCATTTTCAAGCTAGCGCAAATCTGATAACACAGATCGACGCAGCTTAAAAATCCGCATCGAATGCACTATACTACATTGAGAAACGCTTAATACAAAACTTAGTTATGATCGTTTGAAAAATGATGCATTAGTGTATGTTGAGTTTCCATGTACACTCAACATTGCTTCCAAAAACATTTGGACAAAAATGTTTTCGAAAAATTTCAAAATAATTTAGCAAAAAGTAGATGTTTTTAGATTCCTTTTTTTAAGGCAAAGACGATGGACAATGTTATTCAACGAAAAAATTAGTTCTTCAGGGTGAAAATCGAGGATATAAGTGTGAACTTATATCAGTTGATATCTCGGTGCATTTTCAAGCTAGCGCAAATCTGATAACACAGATCGACGCAGCTTAAAAATCCGCATCGAATACACTATACTACATTGAGAAACGTTTAATACAAAAATTAGTTATGATCGTTTGAAAAATGATGCATTAGTGTATGTTGAGTTTCCATGTACACTCAACATTGCTTCCAAAAACATTTTGACAAAAATTTTTTCGAAAAATTTCAAAATAATTTAGCAAAAAGTAGATGTTTTTAGATTTCTTTTTTAAAGGCAAAGATGATGGACAATGTTATTCAACGAAAAAATTAATTCTTCAGGGTGAAAATCGAGGATATAAGTGTGAACTTATATCAGTTAATATCTCGGTGCATTTTTAAGCTAGCGCAAATCTGATAACACAGATCGACGCAGCTTACAAATCCGCATCGAATGCACTATACTTCATTGAGAAACGCTTAATACAAAACTTAGTTATGATCGTTTGAAAAATGATGCATTAGTGTATGTTGAGTTTCCATGTACACTCAACATTGCTTCCAAAAACATTTTGACAAAAATTTTTTCGAAAAATTTCAAAATAATTTAGCGAAAAGTAGATGTTTTTAGATTCCTTTTTTAAAGGCAAAGATGATGGACAATGTTATTCAACGAAAAAATTAATTCTTCAGGGTGAAAATCAAGGATATAAGTGTGAACTTATATCAGTTGATATCTCGGTGCATTTTCAAGCTAGCGCAAATCTGACGCTTAAAAATCCGCATCGAATGCACTATACTTCATTGAGAAACGCTTAATACAAAACTTAGTTATGATCGTTTGAAAAATGATGCATTAGTGTATGTTGAGTTTCCATGTACACTCAACATTGCTTCCAAAAACATTTTGACAAAAATTTTTTCGAAAAATATCAAATTAATTTAGCAAAAAGTAGATGTTTTTAGATTCATTTTTTTAAGGCAAAGACGATGGACAATGTTATTCAACGAAAAAATTAATTCTTCAGGGTGAAAATCGAGGATATAAGTGTGAACTTATATCAGTTGATATCTCGGTGCATTTTTAAGCTAGCGCAAATCTGATAACACAGATCGACGCAGCTTAAAAATCCGCATCGAATACACTATACTACATTGAGAAACGTTTAATACAAAAATTAGTTATGATTGTTTGAAAAATGATGCATTAGTGTATGTTGAGTTTCCATGTACACTCAACATTGCTTCCAAAAACATTTTGACAAAAATTTTTGCGAAAAATTTCAAAATAATTTAGCAAAAAGTAGATGTTTTTAGATTCCTTTTTTTAAGGCAAAGATGATGGACAATGTTATTCAACGAAAAAATTAATTCTTCAGGGTGAAAATCGAGGATATAAGTGTGAACTTATATCAGTTGATATCTCGGTGCATTTTTAAGCTAGCGCAAATCTGATAACACAGATCGACGCAGCTTAAAAATCCGCATCGAATACACTATACTACATTGAGAAACGTTTAATACAAAAATTAGTTATGATCGTTTGAAAAATGATGCATTAGTGTATGTTGAGTTTCCATGTACACTCAACATTGCTTCCAAAAACATTTCGACAAAAATGTTTTCGAAAAATTTCAAAATAATTTAGCAAAAAGTAGATGTTTTTAGATTTCTTTTTTTAAGGCAAAGACGATGGACAATGTTATTCAACGAAAAAATTAATTCTTCAGGGTGAAAATCGAGGATATAAGTGTGAACTTATATCAGTTGATATCTCGGTGCATTTTTAAGCTAGCGCAAATCTGATAACACAGATCGACGCAGCTTAAAAATCCGCATCGAATACACTATACTACATTGAGAAACGTTTAATACAAAAATTAGTTATGATTGTTTGAAAAATGATGCATTAGTGTATGTTGAGTTTCCATGTACACTCAACATTGCTTCCAAAAACATTTTGACAAAAATTTTTGCGAAAAATTTCAAAATAATTTAGCAAAAAGTAGATGTTTTTAGATTCCTTTTTTTAAGGCAAAGACGATGGACAATGTTATTCAACGAAAAAATTAATTCTTCAGGGTGAAAATCGAGGATATAAGTGTGAACTTATATCAGTTGATATCTCGGTGCATTTTTAAGCTAGCGCAAATCTGATAACACAGATCGACGCAGCTTAAAAATCCGCATCGAATACACTATACTACATTGAGAAACGTTTAATACAAAAATTAGTTATGATCGTTTGAAAAATGATGCATTAGTGTATGTTGAGTTTCCATGTACACTCAACATTGCTTCCAAAAACATTTTGACAAAAATTTTTTCGAAAAATTTCAAAATAATTTAGCAAAAAGTAGATGTTTTTAGATTCCTTTTTTAAAGGCAAAGATGATGGACAATGTTATTCAACGAAAAAATTAATTCTTCAGGGTGAAAATCGAGGATATAAGTGTGAACTTATATCAGTTGATATCTCGGTGCATTTTCAAGCTAGCGCAAATCTGACGCTTAAAAATCCGCATCGAATGCACTATACTTCATTGAGAAACGCTTAATACAAAACTTAGTTATGATCGTTTGAAAAATGATGCATTAGTGTATGTTGAGTTTCCATGTACACTCAACATTGCTTCCAAAAACATTTTGACAAAAATTTTTTCGAAAAATATCAAATTAATTTAGCAAAAAGTAGATGTTTTTAGATTCATTTTTTTAAGGCAAAGACGATGGACAATGTTATTCAACGAAAAAATTAATTCTTCAGGGTGAAAATCGAGGATATAAGTGTGAACATATATCAGTTGATATCTCGGTGCATTTTCAAGCTAGCGCAAATCTGATAACACAGATCGACGCAGCTTAAAAATCCGCATCGAATGCACTATACTTCATTGAGAAACGCTTAATACAAAACTTAGTTATGATCGTTTGAAAAATGATGCATTAGTGTATGTTGAGTTTCCATGTACACTCAACATTGCTTCCAAAAACATTTTGACAAAAATTTTTGCGAAAAATTTCAAAATAATTTAGCAAAAAGTAGATGTTTTTAGATTCCTTTTTTTAAGGCAAAGATGATGGACAATGTTATTCAACGAAAAAATTAATTCTTCAGGGTGAAAATCGAGGATATAAGTGTGAACTTATATCAGTTGATATCTCGGTGCATTTTTAAGCTAGCGCAAATCTGATAACACAGATCGACGCAGCTTAAAAATCCGCATCGAATGCACTATACTACATTGAGAAACGCTTAATACAAAAATTAGTTATGATTGTTTGAAAAATGATGCATTAGTGTATGTTGAGTTTCCATGTACACTCAACATTGCTTCCAAAAACATTTTGACAAAAATTTTTTCGAAAAATTTCAAAATAATTTAGCAAAAAGTAGATGTTTTTCGATTCCTTTTTTTAAGGCAAAGACGATGGACAATGTTATTCAACGAAAAAATCAATTCTTCAGGGTGAAAATCGAGGATATAAGTGTGAACTTATATCAGTTGATATCTCGTTGCATTTTCAAGCTAGCGCAAATCTGATAACACAGATCGACGCAGCTTAAAAATCCGCATCGAATGCACTATACTACATTGAGAAACGCTTAATACAAAACTTAGTTATGATCGTTTGAAAAATGATGCATTAGTGTATGTTGAGTTTCCATGTACACTCAACATTGCTTCCAAAAACATTTTGACAAAAATTTTTTCGAAAAATTTCAAAATAATTTAGCAAAAAGTAGATGTTTTTCGATTCCTTTTTTTAAGGCAAAGACGATGGACAATGTTATTCAACGAAAAAATCAATTCTTCAGGGTGAAAATCGAGGATATAAGTGTGAACTTATATCAGTTGATATCTCGTTGCATTTTCAAGCTAGCGCAAATCTGATAACACAGATCGACGCAGCTTAAAAATCCGCATCGAATGCACTATACTTCATTGAGAAACGCTTAATACAAAACTTAGTTATGATCGTTTGAAAAATGATGCATTAGTGTATGTTGAGTTTCCATGTACACTCAACATTGCTTCCAAAAACATTTTGACAAAAATTTTTGCGAAAAATTTCAAAATAATTTAGCAAAAAGTAGATGTTTTTAGATTCCTTTTTTTAAGGCAAAGATGATGGACAATGTTATTCAACGAAAAAATTAATTCTTCAGGGTGAAAATCGAGGATATAAGTGTGAACTTATATCAGTTGATATCTCGGTGCATTTTCAAGCTAGCGCAAATCTGACGCTTAAAAATCCGCATCGAATGCACTATACTTCATTGAGAAACGCTTAATACAAAACTTAGTTATGATCGTTTGAAAAATGATGCATTAGTGAATGTTGAGTTTCCATGTACACTCAACATTGCTTCCAAAAACATTTTGACAAAAATTTTTTCGAAAAATTTCAAAATAATTTAGCAAAAAGTAGATGTTTTTAGATTCCTTTTTTTAAGGCAAAGACGATGGACAATGTTATTCAACGAAAAAATTAATTCTTCAGGGTGAAAATCGAGGATATAAGTGTGAACTTATATCAGTTGATATCTCGGTGCATTTTTAAGCTAGCGCAAATCTGATAACACAGATCGACGCAGCTTAAAAATCCGCATCGAATGCACTATACTACATTGAGAAACGCTTAATACAAAAATTAGTTATGATCATTTGAAAAATGATGCATTAGTGTATGTTGAGTTTCCATGTACACTCAACATTGCTTCCAAAAACATTTTGACAAAAATTTTTTCGCAAAATTTCAAAATAATTTAGCAAAAAGTAGATGTTTTTAGATTCCTTTTTTTAAGGCAAAGATGATGGACAATGTTATTCAACGAAAAAATTAATTCTTCAGGGTGAAAATCGAGGATATAAGTGTGAACTTATATCAGTTGATATCTCGGTGCATTTTTAAGTTAGCGCAAATCTGATAACACAGATCGACGCAGCTTAAAAATCCGCATCGAATGCACTATACTTCATTGAGAGACGCTTAATACAAAAATTAGTTATGATCGTTTGAAAAATGATGCATTAGTGTATGTTGAGTTTCCATGTACACTCAACATTGCTTCCAAAAACATTTTGACAAAAATTTTTTCGAAAAATTTCAAAATAATTTAGCAAAAAGTAGATGTTTTTAGATTCCTTTTTTTAAGGCAAAGTTGATGGACAATGTTATTCAACGAAAAAATTAATTCTTCAGGGTGAAAATCGAGGATATAAGTGTGAACTTATATCAGTTGATATCTCGGTGCATTTTTAAGCTAGCGCAAATCTGATAACACAGATCGACGCAGCTTAAAAATCCGCATCGAATGCACTATACTTCATTGAGAAACGCTTAATACAAAACTTAGTTATGATCGTTTGAAAAATGAGGCATTAGTGTATGTTGAGTTTCCATGTACACTCAACATTGCTTCCAAAAACATTTTGACAAAAATTTTTTCGAAAAATTTCAAAATAATTTAGCAAAAAGTAGATGTTATTAGATTCCTTTTCTTAAGGCAAAGATGATGGACAATGTTATTCAACGAAAAAATTAATTCTTCAGGGTGAAAATCGAGGATATAAGTGTGAACTTATATCAGTTGATATCTCGGTGAATTTTTAAGCTAGCGCAAATCTGATAACACAGATCGACGCAGCTTAAAAATCCGCATCGAATGCACTATACTACACTGAGAAACGCTTAATACAAAAATTAGTTATGATCGTTTGAAAAATGATGCATTAGTGTATGTTGAGTTTCCATGTACACTCAACATTGCTTCCAAAAACATTTTGACAAAAATTTTTTCGAAAAATTTCAAAATAATTTAGCAAAAAGTAGATGTTTTTAGATTCCTTTTTTTAAGGCAAAGATGATGGACAATGTTATTCAACGAAAAAATTAATTCTTCAGGGTGAAAATCGAGGATATAAGTGTGAACTTATATCAGTTGATATCTCGGTGAATTTATAAGCTAGCGCAAATTTGATAACACAGATCGACGAAGCTTAAAAATCCGCATCGAATGCACTATACTACACTGAGAAACGCTTAATACAAAAATTAGTTATGATCGTTTGAAAAATGATGCATTAGTGTATGTTGAGTTTCCATGTACACTCAACATTGCTTCCAAAAACATTTTGACAAAAATTTTTTCGAAAAATTTCAAAATAATTTAGCAAAAAGTAGATGTTTTTAGATTCCTTTTTTCAAGGCAAAGACGATGGACAATGTTATTCAACGAAAAAATTAATTCTTCAGGGTGAAAATCGAGGATATAAGTGTGAACTTATATCAGTTGATATCTCGGTGCATTTTTAAGCTAGCGCAAATCTGATAACACAGATCGACGCAGCTTAAAAATCCGCATCGAATGCACTATACTACATTGAGAAACGCTTAATACAAAAATTAGTTATGATCGTTTGAAAAATGATGCATTAGTGTATGTTGAGTTTCCATGTACACTCAACATTGCTTCCAAAAACATTTTGACAAAAATTTTTTCGCAAAATTTCAAAATAATTTAGCAAAAAGTAGATGTTTTTAGATTCCTTTTTTCAAGGCAAAGACGATGGACAATGTTATTCAACGAAAAAATTAATTCTTCAGGGTGAAAATCGAGGATATAAGTGTGAACTTATATCAGTTGATATCTCGGTGCATTTTTAAGCTAGCGCAAATCTGATAACACAGATCGACGCAGCTTAAAAATCCGCATCGAATGCACTATACTACACTGAGAAACGCTTAATACAAAAATTAGTTATGATCGTTTGAAAAATGATGCATTAGTGTATGTTGAGTTTCCATGTACACTCAACATTGCTTCCAAAAACATTTTGACAAAAATTTTTTCGAAAAATTTCAAAATAATTTAGCAAAAAGTAGATGTTTTTAGATTCCTTTTTTCAAGGCAAAGACGATGGACAATGTTATTCAACGAAAAAATTAATTCTTCAGGGTGAAAATCGAGGATATAAGTGTGAACTTATATCAGTTGATATCTCGGTGCATTTTTAAGCTAGCGCAAATCTGATAACACAGATCGACGCAGCTTAAAAATCCGCATCGAATGCACTATACTACATTGAGAAACGCTTAATACAAAAATTAGTTATGATCGTTTGAAAAATGATGCATTAGTGTATGTTGAGTTTCCATGTACACTCAACATTGCTTCCAAAAACATTTTGACAAAAATTTTTTCGCAAAATTTCAAAATAATTTAGCAAAAAGTAGATGTTTTTAGATTCCTTTTTTTAAGGCAAAGATGATGGACAATGTTATTCAACGAAAAAATTAATTCTTCAGGGTGAAAATCGAGGATATAAGTGTGAACTTATATCAGTTGATATCTCGGTGCATTTTTAAGCTAGCGCAAATCTGATAACACAGATCGACGCAGCTTAAAAATCCGCATCGAATGCACTATACTTCATTGAGAAACGCTTAATACAAAACTTAGTTATGATCGTTTGAAAAATGAGGCATTAGTGTATGTTGAGTTTCCATGTACACTCAACATTGCTTCCAAAAACATTTTGACAAAAATTTTTTCGAAAAATTTCAAAATAATTTAGCAAAAAGTAGATGTTATTAGATTCCTTTTCTTAAGGCAAAGATGATGGACAATGTTATTCAACGAAAAAATTAATTCTTCAGGGTGAAAATCGAGGATATAAGTGTGAACTTATATCAGTTGATATCTCGGTGAATTTTTAAGCTAGCGCAAATCTGATAACACAGATCGACGCAGCTTAAAAATCCGCATCGAATGCACTATACTACACTGAGAAACGCTTAATACAAAAATTAGTTATGATCGTTTGAAAAATGATGCATTAGTGTATGTTGAGTTTCCATGTACACTCAACATTGCTTCCAAAAACATTTTGACAAAAATTTTTTCGAAAAATTTCGAAATAATTTAGCAAAAAGTAGATGTTTTTAGATTCCTTTTTTTAAGGCAAAGATGATGGACAATGTTATTCAACGAAAAAATTAATTCTTCAGGGTGAAAATCGAGGATATAAGTGTGAACTTATATCAGTTGATATCTCGGTGAATTTATAAGCTAGCGCAAATTTGATAACACAGATCGACGAAGCTTAAAAATCCGCATCGAATGCACTATACTACACTGAGAAACGCTTAATACAAAAATTAGTTATGATCGTTTGAAAAATGATGCATTAGTGTATGTTGAGTTTCCATGTACACTCAACATTGCTTCCAAAAACATTTTGACAAAAATTTTTTCGAAAAATTTCAAAATAATTTAGCAAAAAGTAGATGTTTTTAGATTCCTTTTTTCAAGGCAAAGACGATGGACAATGTTATTCAACGAAAAAATTAATTCTTCAGGGTGAAAATCGAGGATATAAGTGTGAACTTATATCAGTTGATATCTCGGTGCATTTTTAAGCTAGCGCAAATCTGATAACACAGATCGACGCAGCTTAAAAATCCGCATCGAATGCACTATACTACATTGAGAAACGCTTAATACAAAAATTAGTTATGATCGTTTGAAAAATGATGCATTAGTGTATGTTGAGTTTCCATGTACACTCAACATTGCTTCCAAAAACATTTTGACAAAAATTTTTTCGCAAAATTTCAAAATAATTTAGCAAAAAGTAGATGTTTTTAGATTCCTTTTTTCAAGGCAAAGACGATGGACAATGTTATTCAACGAAAAAATTAATTCTTCAGGGTGAAAATCGAGGATATAAGTGTGAACTTATATCAGTTGATATCTCGGTGCATTTTTAAGCTAGCGCAAATCTGATAACACAGATCGACGCAGCTTAAAAATCCGCATCGAATGCACTATACTACACTGAGAAACGCTTAATACAAAAATTAGTTATGATCGTTTGAAAAATGATGCATTAGTGTATGTTGAGTTTCCATGTACACTCAACATTGCTTCCAAAAACATTTTGACAAAAATTTTTTCGAAAAATTTCAAAATAATTTAGCAAAAAGTAGATGTTTTTAGATTCCTTTTTTCAAGGCAAAGACGATGGACAATGTTATTCAACGAAAAAATTAATTCTTCAGGGTGAAAATCGAGGATATAAGTGTGAACTTATATCAGTTGATATCTCGGTGCATTTTTAAGCTAGCGCAAATCTGATAACACAGATCGACGCAGCTTAAAAATCCGCATCGAATGCACTATACTACATTGAGAAACGCTTAATACAAAAATTAGTTATGATCGTTTGAAAAATGATGCATTAGTGTATGTTGAGTTTCCATGTACACTCAACATTGCTTCCAAAAACATTTTGACAAAAATTTTTTCGCAAAATTTCAAAATAATTTAGCAAAAAGTAGATGTTTTTAGATTCCTTTTTTTAAGGCAAAGATGATGGACAATGTTATTCAACGAAAAAATTAATTCTTCAGGGTGAAAATCGAGGATATAAGTGTGAACTTATATCAGTTGATATCTCGGTGCATTTTTAAGTTAGCGCAAATCTGATAACACAGATCGACGCAGCTTAAAAATCCGCATCGAATGCACTATACTTCATTGAGAGACGCTTAATACAAAAATTAGTTATGATCGTTTGAAAAATGATGCATTAGTGTATGTTGAGTTTCCATGTACACTCAACATTGCTTCCAAAAACATTTTGACAAAAATTTTTTCGAAAAATTTCAAAATAATTTAGCAAAAAGTAGATGTTTTTAGATTCCTTTTTTTAAGGCAAAGATGATGGACAATGTTATTCAACGAAAAAATTATTTCTTCAGGGTGAAAATCGAGGATATAAGTGTGAACTTATATCAGTTGATATCTCGGTGAATTTTTAAGCTAGCGCAAATCTGATAACACAGATCGACGCAGCTTAAAAATCCGCATCGAATGCACTATACTACATTGAGAAACGCTTAATACAAAAATTAGTTATGATCGTTTGAAAAATGATGCATTAGTGTATGTTGAGTTTCCATGTACACTCAACATTGCTTCCAAAAACATTTTGACAAAAATTTTTTCGCAAAATTTCAAAATAATTTAGCAAAAAGTAGATGTTTTTAGATTCCTTTTTTCAAGGCAAAGACGATGGACAATGTTATTCAACGAAAAAATTAATTCTTCAGGGAGAAAATCGAGGATATAAGTGTGAACTTATATCAGTTGATATCTCGGTGCATTTTTAAGCTAGCGCAAATCTGATAACACAGATCGACGCAGCTTAAAAATCCGCATCGAATGCACTATACTACACTGAGAAACGCTTAATACAAAAATTAGTTATGATCGTTTGAAAAATGATGCATTAGTGTATGTTGAGTTTCCATGTACACTCAACATTGCTTCCAAAAACATTTTGACAAAAATTTTTTCGAAAAATTTCAAAATAATTTAGCAAAAAGTAGATGTTTTTAGATTCCTTTTTTCAAGGCAAAGACGATGGACAATGTTATTCAACGAAAAAATTAATTCTTCAGGGTGAAAATCGAGGATATAAGTGTGAACTTATATCAGTTGATATCTCGGTGCATTTTTAAGCTAGCGCAAATCTGATAACACAGATCGACGCAGCTTAAAAATCCGCATCGAATGCACTATACTACATTGAGAAACGCTTAATACAAAAATTAGTTATGATCGTTTGAAAAATGATGCATTAGTGTATGTTGAGTTTCCATGTACACTCAACATTGCTTCCAAAAACATTTTGACAAAAATTTTTTCGCAAAATTTCAAAATAATTTAGCAAAAAGTAGATGTTTTTAGATTCCTTTTTTTAAGGCAAAGATGATGGACAATGTTATTCAACGAAAAAATTAATTCTTCAGGGTGAAAATCGAGGATATAAGTGTGAACTTATATCAGTTGATATCTCGGTGCATTTTTAAGTTAGCGCAAATCTGATAACACAGATCGACGCAGCTTAAAAATCCGCATCGAATGCACTATACTTCATTGAGAGACGCTTAATACAAAAATTAGTTATGATCGTTTGAAAAATGATGCATTAGTGTATGTTGAGTTTCCATGTACACTCAACATTGCTTCCAAAAACATTTTGACAAAAATTTTTTCGAAAAATTTCAAAATAATTTAGCAAAAAGTAGATGTTTTTAGATTCCTTTTTTTAAGGCAAAGATGATGGACAATGTTATTCAACGAAAAAATTATTTCTTCAGGGTGAAAATCGAGGATATAAGTGTGAACTTATATCAGTTGATATCTCGGTGAATTTTTAAGCTAGCGCAAATCTGATAACACAGATCGACGCAGCTTAAAAATCCGCATCGAATACACTATACTACATTGAGAAACGCTTAATACAAAGATTAGTTATGATCGTTTGAAAAATGATGCATTAGTGTATGTTGAGTTTCCATGTACACTCAACATTGCTTCCAAAAACATTTTGACAAAAATTTTTTAGAAAAATTTCAAAATAATTTAGCAAAAAGTAGATGTTTTTAGATTCTTTTTTTCAAGGCAAAGACGATGGACAATGTTATTCAACGAAAAAATTAATTCTTCAGGGTGAAAATCGAGGATATAAGTGTGAACTTATATCAGTTGATATCTCGGTGCATTTTCAAGCTAGCGCAAATCTGATAACACAGATCGACGCAGCTTAAAAATCCGCATCGAATGCACTATACTTCATTGAGAAACGCTCAATACAAAAATTAGTTATGATCGTTTGAAAAATGATGCATTAGTGTATGTTGAGTTTCCATGTACACTCAACATTGCTTCCAAAAACATTTTGACAAAAATTTTTTCGAAAAATTTCAAAATAATTTAGCAGAAAGTAGATGTTTTTAGATTCCTTTTTTTAAGGCAAAGATGATGGACAATGTTATTCAACGAAAAAATTAATTCTTCAGGGTGAAAATCGAGGATATAAGTGTGAACTTATATCAGTTGATATCTCGGTGAATTTTTAAGCTAGCGCAAATCTGATAACACAGATCGACGCAGCTTAAAAATCCGCATCGAATACACTATACTACATTGAGAAACGCTTAATACAAAGATTAGTTATGATCGTTTGAAAAATGATGCATTAGTGTATGTTGAGTTTCCATGTACACTCAACATTGCTTCCAAAAACATTTTGACAAAAATTTTTTAGAAAAATTTCAAAATAATTTAGCAAAAAGTAGATGTTTTTAGATTCTTTTTTTTAAGGCAAAGACGATGGACAATGTTATTCAACGAAAAAATTAATTCTTCAGGGTGAAAATCGAGGATATAAGTGTGAACTTATATCAGTTGATATCTCGGTGCATTTTCAAGCTAGCGCAAATCTGATAACACAGATCGACGCAGCTTAAAAATCCGCATCGAATGCACTATACTTCATTGAGAAACGCTCAATACAAAAATTAGTTATGATCGTTTGAAAAATGATGCATTAGTGTATGTTGAGTTTCCATGTACACTCAACATTGCTTCCAAAAACATTTTGACAAAAATTTTTTCGAAAAATTTCAAAATAATTTAGCAGAAAGTAGATGTTTTTAGATTCCTTTTTTTAAGGCAAAGATGATGGACAATGTTATTCAACGAAAAAATTAATTCTTCAGGGTGAAAATCGAGGATATAAGTGTGAACTTATATCAGTTGATATCTCGGTGAATTTTTAAGCTAGCGCAAATCTGATAACACAGATCGACGCAGCTTAAAAATCCGCATCGAATACACTATACTACATTGAGAAACGCTTAATACAAAGATTAGTTATGATCGTTTGAAAAATGATGCATTAGTGTATGTTGAGTTTCCATGTACACTCAACATTGCTTCCAAAAACATTTTGACAAAAATTTTTTAGAAAAATTTCAAAATAATTTAGCAAAAAGTAGATGTTTTTAGATTCTTTTTTTCAAGGCAAAGACGATGGACAATGTTATTCAACGAAAAAATTAATTCTTCAGGGTGAAAATCGAGGATATAAGTGTGAACTTATATCAGTTGATATCTCGGTGCATTTTCAAGCTAGCGCAAATCTGATAACACAGATCGACGCAGCTTAAAAATCCGCATCGAATACACTATACTACATTGAGAAACGCTTAATACAAAGATTAGTTATGATCGTTTGAAAAATGATGCATTAGTGTATGTTGAGTTTCCATGTACACTCAACATTGCTTCCAAAAACATTTTGACAAAAATTTTTTAGAAAAATTTCAAAATAATTTAGCAAAAAGTAGATGTTTTTAGATTCTTTTTTTCAAGGCAAAGACGATGGACAATGTTATTCAACGAAAAAATTAATTCTTCAGGGTGAAAATCGAGGATATAAGTGTGAACTTATATCAGTTGATATCTCGGTGCATTTTCAAGCTAGCGCAAATCTGATAACACAGATCGACGCAGCTTAAAAATCCGCATCGAATGCACTATACTTCATTGAGAAACGCTCAATACAAAAATTAGTTATGATCGTTTGAAAAATGATGCATTAGTGTATGTTGAGTTTCCATGTACACTCAACATTGCTTCCAAAAACATTTTGACAAAAATTTTTTCGAAAAATTTCAAAATAATTTAGCAGAAAGTAGATGTTTTTAGATTCCTTTTTTTAAGGCAAAGATGATGGACAATGTTATTCAACGAAAAAATTAATTCTTCAGGGTGAAAATCGAGGATATAAGTGTGAACTTATATCAGTTGATATCTCGGTGAATTTTTAAGCTAGCGCAAATCTGATAACACAGATCGACGCAGCTTAAAAATCCGCATCGAATACACTATACTACATTGAGAAACGCTTAATACAAAGATTAGTTATGATCGTTTGAAAAATGATGCATTAGTGTATGTTGAGTTTCCATGTACACTCAACATTGCTTCCAAAAACATTTTGACAAAAATTTTTTAGAAAAATTTCAAAATAATTTAGCAAAAAGTAGATGTTTTTAGATTCTTTTTTTTAAGGCAAAGACGATGGACAATGTTATTCAACGAAAAAATTAATTCTTCAGGGTGAAAATCGAGGATATAAGTGTGAACTTATATCAGTTGATATCTCGGTGCATTTTCAAGCTAGCGCAAATCTGATAACACAGATCGACGCAGCTTAAAAATCCGCATCGAATGCACTATACTTCATTGAGAAACGCTCAATACAAAAATTAGTTATGATCGTTTGAAAAATGATGCATTAGTGTATGTTGAGTTTCCATGTACACTCAACATTGCTTCCAAAAACATTTTGACAAAAATTTTTTCGAAAAATTTCAAAATAATTTAGCAGAAAGTAGATGTTTTTAGATTCCTTTTTTTAAGGCAAAGATGATGGACAATGTTATTCAACGAAAAAATTAATTCTTCAGGGTGAAAATCGAGGATATAAGTGTGAACTTATATCAGTTGATATCTCGGTG
The DNA here is from genome assembly GCA_964057225.1 of Auanema rhodensis. Taxonomy (NCBI): domain Eukaryota; kingdom Metazoa; phylum Nematoda; class Chromadorea; order Rhabditida; family Rhabditidae; genus Auanema; species Auanema rhodense. The sequence goes on from OZ059895.1 coordinate 4,248,388, forward strand.
AATTTTTAAGCTAGCGCAAATCTGATAACACAGATCGACGCAGCTTAAAAATCCGCATCGAATACACTATACTACATTGAGAAACGCTTAATACAAAGATTAGTTATGATCGTTTGAAAAATGATGCATTAGTGTATGTTGAGTTTCCATGTACACTCAACATTGCTTCCAAAAACATTTTGACAAAAATTTTTTAGAAAAATTTCAAAATAATTTAGCAAAAAGTAGATGTTTTTAGATTCTTTTTTTCAAGGCAAAGACGATGGACAATGTTATTCAACGAAAAAATTAATTCTTCAGGGTGAAAATCGAGGATATAAGTGTGAACTTATATCAGTTGATATCTCGGTGCATTTTCAAGCTAGCGCAAATCTGATAACACAGATCGACGCAGCTTAAAAATCCGCATCGAATGCACTATACTTCATTGAGAAACGCTCAATACAAAAATTAGTTATGATCGTTTGAAAAATGATGCATTAGTGTATGTTGAGTTTCCATGTACACTCAACATTGCTTCCAAAAACATTTTGACAAAAATTTTTTCGAAAAATTTCAAAATAATTTAGCAAAAAGTAGATGTTTTTAGATTCTTTTTTTCAAGGCAAAGACGATGGACAATGTTATTCAACGAAAAAATTAATTCTTCAGGGTGAAAATCGAGGATATAAGTGTGAACTTATATCAGTTGATATCTCGGTGCATTTTCAAGCTAGCGCAAATCTGATAACACAGATCGACGCAGCTTAAAAATCCGCATCGAATGCACTATACTTCATTGAGAAACGCTCAATACAAAAATTAGTTATGATCGTTTGAAAAATGATGCATTAGTGTATGTTGAGTTTCCATGTACACTCAACATTGCTTCCAAAAACATTTTGACAAAAATTTTTTCGAAAAATTTCAAAATAATTTAGCAAAAAGTAGATGTTTTTAGATTCCTTTTTTTAAGGCAAAGATGATGGACAATGTTATTCAACGAAAAAATTAATTCTTCAGGGTGAAAATCGAGGATATAAGTGTGAACTTATATCAGTTGATATCTCGGTGCATTTTTAAGTTAGCGCAAATCTGATAACACAGATCGACGCAGCTTAAAAATCCGCATCGAATGCACTATACTTCATTGAGAGACGCTTAATACAAAAATTAGTTATGATCGTTTGAAAAATGATGCATTAGTGTATGTTGAGTTTCCATGTACACTCAACATTGCTTCCAAAAACATTTTGACAAAAATTTTTTCGCAAAATTTCAAAATAATTTAGCAAAAAGTAGATGTTTTTAGATTCCTTTTTTTAAGGCAAAGATGATGGACAATGTTATTCAACGAAAAAATTAATTCTTCAGGGTGAAAATCGAGGATATAAGTGTGAACTTATATCAGTTGATATCTCGGTGCATTTTTAAGTTAGCGCAAATCTGATAACACAGATCGACGCAGCTTAAAAATCCGCATCGAATGCACTATACTTCATTGAGAGACGCTTAATACAAAAATTAGTTATGATCGTTTGAAAAATGATGCATTAGTGTATGTTGAGTTTCCATGTACACTCAACATTGCTTCCAAAAACATTTTGACAAAAATTTTTTCGAAAAATTTCAAAATAATTTAGCAAAAAGTAGATGTTTTTAGATTCCTTTTTTTAAGGCAAAGATGATGGACAATGTTATTCAACGAAAAAATTATTTCTTCAGGGTGAAAATCGAGGATATAAGTGTGAACTTATATCAGTTGATATCTCGGTGAATTTTTAAGCTAGCGCAAATCTGATAACACAGATCGACGCAGCTTAAAAATCCGCATCGAATACACTATACTACATTGAGAAACGCTTAATACAAAGATTAGTTATGATCGTTTGAAAAATGATGCATTAGTGTATGTTGAGTTTCCATGTACACTCAACATTGCTTCCAAAAACATTTTGACAAAAATTTTTTAGAAAAATTTCAAAATAATTTAGCAAAAAGTAGATGTTTTTAGATTCTTTTTTTCAAGGCAAAGACGATGGACAATGTTATTCAACGAAAAAATTAATTCTTCAGGGTGAAAATCGAGGATATAAGTGTGAACTTATATCAGTTGATATCTCGGTGCATTTTCAAGCTAGCGCAAATCTGATAACACAGATCGACGCAGCTTAAAAATCCGCATCGAATGCACTATACTTCATTGAGAAACGCTCAATACAAAAATTAGTTATGATCGTTTGAAAAATGATGCATTAGTGTATGTTGAGTTTCCATGTACACTCAACATTGCTTCCAAAAACATTTTGACAAAAATTTTTTCGAAAAATTTCAAAATAATTTAGCAGAAAGTAGATGTTTTTAGATTCCTTTTTTTAAGGCAAAGATGATGGACAATGTTATTCAACGAAAAAATTAATTCTTCAGGGTGAAAATCGAGGATATAAGTGTGAACTTATATCAGTTGATATCTCGGTGAATTTTTAAGCTAGCGCAAATCTGATAACACAGATCGACGCAGCTTAAAAATCCGCATCGAATACACTATACTTCATTGAGAAACGCTCAATACAAAAATTAGTTATGATCGTTTGAAAAATGATGCATTAGTGTATGTTGAGTTTCCATGTACACTCAACATTGCTTCCAAAAACATTTTGACAAAAATTTTTTCGAAAAATTTCAAAATAATTTAGCAAAAAGTAGATGTTTTTAGATTCTTTTTTTCAAGGCAAAGACGATGGACAATGTTATTCAACGAAAAAATTAATTCTTCAGGGTGAAAATCGAGGATATAAGTGTGAACTTATATCAGTTGATATCTCGGTGCATTTTCAAGCTAGCGCAAATCTGATAACACAGATCGACGCAGCTTAAAAATCCGCATCGAATGCACTATACTTCATTGAGAAACGCTCAATACAAAAATTAGTTATGATCGTTTGAAAAATGATGCATTAGTGTATGTTGAGTTTCCATGTACACTCAACATTGCTTCCAAAAACATTTTGACAAAAATTTTTTCGAAAAATTTCAAAATAATTTAGCAAAAAGTAGATGTTTTTAGATTCTTTTTTTCAAGGCAAAGACGATGGACAATGTTATTCAACGAAAAAATTAATTCTTCAGGGTGAAAATCGAGGATATAAGTGTGAACTTATATCAGTTGATATCTCGGTGCATTTTCAAGCTAGCGCAAATCTGATAACACAGATCGACGCAGCTTAAAAATCCGCATCGAATGCACTATACTTCATTGAGAAACGCTCAATACAAAAATTAGTTATGATCGTTTGAAAAATGATGCATTAGTGTATGTTGAGTTTCCATGTACACTCAACATTGCTTCCAAAAACATTTTGACAAAAATTTTTTAGAAAAATTTCAAAATAATTTAGCAAAAAGTAGATGTTTTTAGATTCTTTTTTTCAAGGCAAAGACGATGGACAATGTTATTCAACGAAAAAATTAATTCTTCAGGGTGAAAATCGAGGATATAAGTGTGAACTTATATCAGTTGATATCTCGGTGCATTTTCAAGCTAGCGCAAATCTGATAACACAGATCGACGCAGCTTAAAAATCCGCATCGAATGCACTATACTTCATTGAGAAACGCTCAATACAAAAATTAGTTATGATCGTTTGAAAAATGATGCATTAGTGTATGTTGAGTTTCCATGTACACTCAACATTGCTTCCAAAAACATTTTGACAAAAATTTTTTCGAAAAATTTCAAAATAATTTAGCAAAAAGTAGATGTTTTTAGATTCTTTTTTTCAAGGCAAAGACGATGGACAATGTTATTCAACGAAAAAATTAATTCTTCAGGGTGAAAATCGAGGATATAAGTGTGAACTTATATCAGTTGATATCTCGGTGCATTTTCAAGCTAGCGCAAATCTGATAACACAGATCGACGCAGCTTAAAAATCCGCATCGAATGCACTATACTTCATTGAGAAACGCTCAATACAAAAATTAGTTATGATCGTTTGAAAAATGATGCATTAGTGTATGTTGAGTTTCCATGTACACTCAACATTGCTTCCAAAAACATTTTGACAAAAATTTTTTCGAAAAATTTCAAAATAATTTAGCAAAAAGTAGATGTTTTTAGATTCTTTTTTTCAAGGCAAAGACGATGGACAATGTTATTCAACGAAAAAATTAATTCTTCAGGGTGAAAATCGAGGATATAAGTGTGAACTTATATCAGTTGATATCTCGGTGCATTTTCAAGCTAGCGCAAATCTGATAACACAGATCGACGCAGCTTAAAAATCCGCATCGAATGCACTATACTTCATTGAGAAACGCTCAATACAAAAATTAGTTATGATCGTTTGAAAAATGATGCATTAGTGTATGTTGAGTTTCCATGTACACTCAACATTGCTTCCAAAAACATTTTGACAAAAATTTTTTCGAAAAATTTCAAAATAATTTAGCAAAAAGTAGATGTTTTTAGATTCTTTTTTTCAAGGCAAAGACGATGGACAATGTTATTCAACGAAAAAATTAATTCTTCAGGGTGAAAATCGAGGATATAAGTGTGAACTTATATCAGTTGATATCTCGGTGCATTTTCAAGCTAGCGCAAATCTGATAACACAGATCGACGCAGCTTAAAAATCCGCATCGAATGCACTATACTTCATTGAGAAACGCTCAATACAAAAATTAGTTATGATCGTTTGAAAAATGATGCATTAGTGTATGTTGAGTTTCCATGTACACTCAACATTGCTTCCAAAAACATTTTGACAAAAATTTTTTCGAAAAATTTCAAAATAATTTAGCAGAAAGTAGATGTTTTTAGATTCCTTTTTTTAAGGCAAAGATGATGGACAATGTTAATCAACGAAAAAATTATTTCTTCAGGGTGAAAATCGAGGATATAAGTGTGAACTTATATCAGTTGATATCTCGGTGCATTTTCAAGCTAGCGCAAATCTGATAACACAGATCGACGCAGCTTAAAAATCCGCATCGAATGCACTATACTACATTGAGGAAAGCTTAATACAAAAATTAGTTATGATCGTTTGAAAAATGATGCATTAGTGTATGTTGAGTTTCCATGTACACTCAACATTGCTTCCAAAAACATTTTGACAAAAATTTTTTCGAAAAATTTCAAAATAATTTAGCAAAAAGTAGATGTTTTTAGATTTCTTTTTTTAAGGCAAAGACGATGGACAATGTTATTCAACGAAAAAATTAATTCTTCAGGGTGAAAATCGAGGATATAAGTGTGAACTTATATCAGTTGATATCTCGGTGCATTTTCAAGCTAGCGCAAATCTGATAACACAGATCGACGCAGCTTAAAAATCCGCATCGAATGCACTATACTACATTGAGGAAAGCTTAATACAAAAATTAGTTATGATCGTTTGAAAAATGATGCATTAGTGTATGTTGAGTTTCCACGTACACTCAACATTGCTTCCAAAAACATTTTGACAAAAATTTTTTCGAAAAATTTCAAAATAATTTAGCAAAAAGTAGATGTTTTTAGATTCCTTTTTTTAAGGCAAAGATGATGGACAATGTTATTCAACGAAAAAATTATTTCTTCAGGGTGAAAATCGAGGATATAAGTGTGAACTTATATCAGTTGATATCTCGGTGAATTTTTAAGCTAGCGCAAATCTGATAACACAGATCGACGCAGCTTAAAAATCCGCATCGAATGCACTATACTTCATTGAGAAACGCTCAATACAAAATTAGTTATGATCGTTTGAAAAATGATGCATTAGTGTATGTTGAGTTTCCATGTACACTCAACATTGCTTCCAAAAACATTTTGACAAAAATTTTTTCGAAAAATTTCAAAATAATTTAGCAGAAAGTAGATGTTTTTAGATTCCTTTTTTTAAGGCAAAGATGATGGACAATGTTATTCAACGAAAAAATTAATTCTTCAGGGTGAAAATCGAGGATATAAGTGTGAACTTATATCAGTTGATATCTCGGTGAATTTTTAAGCTAGCGCAAATCTGATAACACAGATCGACGCAGCTTAAAAATCCGCATCGAATACACTATACTACATTGAGAAACGCTTAATACAAAGATTAGTTATGATCGTTTGAAAAATGATGCATTAGTGTATGTTGAGTTTCCATGTACACTCAACATTGCTTCCAAAAACATTTTGACAAAAATTTTTTAGAAAAATTTCAAAATAATTTAGCAAAAAGTAGATGTTTTTAGATTCTTTTTTTTAAGGCAAAGACGATGGACAATGTTATTCAACGAAAAAATTAATTCTTCAGGGTGAAAATCGAGGATATAAGTGTGAACTTATATCAGTTGATATCTCGGTGCATTTTCAAGCTAGCGCAAATCTGATAACACAGATCGACGCAGCTTAAAAATCCGCATCGAATGCACTATACTTCATTGAGAAACGCTCAATACAAAAATTAGTTATGATCGTTTGAAAAATGATGCATTAGTGTATGTTGAGTTTCCATGTACACTCAACATTGCTTCCAAAAACATTTTGACAAAAATTTTTTCGAAAAATTTCAAAATAATTTAGCAGAAAGTAGATGTTTTTAGATTCCTTTTTTTAAGGCAAAGATGATGGACAATGTTATTCAACGAAAAAATTAATTCTTCAGGGTGAAAATCGAGGATATAAGTGTGAACTTATATCAGTTGATATCTCGGTGAATTTTTAAGCTAGCGCAAATCTGATAACACAGATCGACGCAGCTTAAAAATCCGCATCGAATACACTATACTACATTGAGAAACGCTTAATACAAAGATTAGTTATGATCGTTTGAAAAATGATGCATTAGTGTATGTTGAGTTTCCATGTACACTCAACATTGCTTCCAAAAACATTTTGACAAAAATTTTTTAGAAAAATTTCAAAATAATTTAGCAAAAAGTAGATGTTTTTAGATTCTTTTTTTCAAGGCAAAGACGATGGACAATGTTATTCAACGAAAAAATTAATTCTTCAGGGTGAAAATCGAGGATATAAGTGTGAACTTATATCAGTTGATATCTCGGTGCATTTTCAAGCTAGCGCAAATCTGATAACACAGATCGACGCAGCTTAAAAATCCGCATCGAATGCACTATACTTCATTGAGAAACGCTCAATACAAAAATTAGTTATGATCGTTTGAAAAATGATGCATTAGTGTATGTTGAGTTTCCATGTACACTCAACATTGCTTCCAAAAACATTTTGACAAAAATTTTTTCGAAAAATTTCAAAATAATTTAGCAAAAAGTAGATGTTTTTAGATTCTTTTTTTCAAGGCAAAGACGATGGACAATGTTATTCAACGAAAAAATTAATTCTTCAGGGTGAAAATCGAGGATATAAGTGTGAACTTATATCAGTTGATATCTCGGTGCATTTTCAAGCTAGCGCAAATCTGATAACACAGATCGACGCAGCTTAAAAATCCGCATCGAATGCACTATACTTCATTGAGAAACGCTCAATACAAAAATTAGTTATGATCGTTTGAAAAATGATGCATTAGTGTATGTTGAGTTTCCATGTACACTCAACATTGCTTCCAAAAACATTTTGACAAAAATTTTTTCGAAAAATTTCAAAATAATTTAGCAGAAAGTAGATGTTTTTAGATTCCTTTTTTTAAGGCAAAGATGATGGACAATGTTATTCAACGAAAAAATTAATTCTTCAGGGTGAAAATCGAGGATATAAGTGTGAACTTATATCAGTTGATATCTCGGTGAATTTTTAAGCTAGCGCAAATCTGATAACACAGATCGACGCAGCTTAAAAATCCGCATCGAATACACTATACTACATTGAGAAACGCTTAATACAAAGATTAGTTATGATCGTTTGAAAAATGATGCATTAGTGTATGTTGAGTTTCCATGTACACTCAACATTGCTTCCAAAAACATTTTGACAAAAATTTTTTAGAAAAATTTCAAAATAATTTAGCAAAAAGTAGATGTTTTTAGATTCTTTTTTTCAAGGCAAAGACGATGGACAATGTTATTCAACGAAAAAATTAATTCTTCAGGGTGAAAATCGAGGATATAAGTGTGAACTTATATCAGTTGATATCTCGGTGCATTTTCAAGCTAGCGCAAATCTGATAACACAGATCGACGCAGCTTAAAAATCCGCATCGAATGCACTATACTTCATTGAGAAACGCTCAATACAAAAATTAGTTATGATCGTTTGAAAAATGATGCATTAGTGTATGTTGAGTTTCCATGTACACTCAACATTGCTTCCAAAAACATTTTGACAAAAATTTTTTCGAAAAATTTCAAAATAATTTAGCAGAAAGTAGATGTTTTTAGATTCCTTTTTTTAAGGCAAAGATGATGGACAATGTTATTCAACGAAAAAATTAATTCTTCAGGGTGAAAATCGAGGATATAAGTGTGAACTTATATCAGTTGATATCTCGGTGCATTTTCAAGCTAGCGCAAATCTGATAACACAGATCGACGCAGCTTAAAAATCCGCATCGAATGCACTATACTACATTGAGGAAAGCTTAATACAAAAATTAGTTATGATCGTTTGAAAAATGATGCATTAGTGTATGTTGAGTTTCCACGTACACTCAACATTGCTTCCAAAAACATTTTGACAAAAATTTTTTCGAAAAATTTCAAAATAATTTAGCTAAAAGTAGATGTTTTTAGATTCCTTTTTTTAAGGCAAAGATGATGGACAATGTTATTCAACGAAAAAATTATTTCTTCAGGGTGAAAATCGAGGATATAAGTGTGAACTTATATCAGTTGATATCTCGGTGAATTTTTAAGCTAGCGCAAATCTGATAACACAGATCGACGCAGCTTAAAAATCCGCATCGAATACACTATACTACATTGAGAAACGCTTAATACAAAGATTAGTTATGATCGTTTGAAAAATGATGCATTAGTGTATGTTGAGTTTCCATGTACACTCAACATTGCTTCCAAAAACATTTTGACAAAAATTTTTTAGAAAAATTTCAAAATAATTTAGCAAAAAGTAGATGTTTTTAGATTCTTTTTTCCAAGGCAAAGACGATGGACAATGTTATTCAACGAAAAAATTAATTCTTCAGGGTGAAAATCGAGGATATAAGTGTGAACTTATATCAGTTGATATCTCGGTGCATTTTCAAGCTAGCGCAAATCTGATAACACAGATCAACGCAGCTTAAAAATCCGCATCGAATGCACTATACTTCATTGAGAAACGCTCAATACAAAAATTAGTTATGATCGTTTGAAAAATGATGCATTAGTGTATGTTGAGTTTCCATGTACACTCAACATTGCTTCCAAAAACATTTTGACAAAAATTTTTTCGAAAAATTTCAAAATAATTTAGCAGAAAGTAGATGTTTTTAGATTCCTTTTTTTAAGGCAAAGATGATGGACAATGTTATTCAACGAAAAAATTAATTCTTCAGGGTGAAAATCGAGGATATAAGTGTGAACTTATATCAGTTGATATCTCGGTGAATTTTTAAGCTAGCGCAAATCTGATAACACAGATCGACGCAGCTTAAAAATCCGCATCGAATACACTATACTACATTGAGAAACGCTTAATACAAAGATTAGTTATGATCGTTTGAAAAATGATGCATTAGTGTATGTTGAGTTTCCATGTACACTCAACATTGCTTCCAAAAACATTTTGACAAAAATTTTTTAGAAAAATTTCAAAATAATTTAGCAAAAAGTAGATGTTTTTAGATTCTTTTTTTCAAGGCAAAGACGATGGACAATGTTATTCAACGAAAAAATTAATTCTTCAGGGTGAAAATCGAGGATATAAGTGTGAACTTATATCAGTTGATATCTCGGTGCATTTTCAAGCTAGCGCAAATCTGATAACACAGATCGACGCAGCTTAAAAATCCGCATCGAATGCACTATACTACATTGAGAAACGCTTAATACAAAAATTAGTTATGATCGTTTGAAAAATGATGCATTAGTGTATGTTGAGTTTCCATGTACACTCAACATTGCTTCCAAAAACATTTTGACAAAAATTTTTTCGAAAAATTTCAAAATAATTTAGCAAAAAGTAGATGTTTTTAGATTCCTTTTTTCAAGGCAAAGACGATGGACAATGTTATTCAACGAAAAAATTAATTCTTCAGGGTGAAAATCGAGGATATAAGTGTGAACTTATATCAGTTGATATCTCGGTGCATTTTTAAGCTAGCGCAAATCTGATAACACAGATCGACGCAGCTTAAAAATCCGCATCGAATGCACTATACTACATTGAGAAACGCTTAATACAAAAATTAGTTATGATCGTTTGAAAAATGATGCATTAGTGTATGTTGAGTTTCCATGTACACTCAACATTGCTTCCAAAAACATTTTGACAAAAATTTTTTCGAAAAATTTCAAAATAATTTAGCAAAAAGTAGATGTTTTTAGATTCCTTTTTTCAAGGCAAAGACGATGGACAATGTTATTCAACGAAAAAATTAATTCTTCAGGGTGAAAATCGAGGATATAAGTGTGAACTTATATCAGTTGATATCTCGGTGCATTTTTAAGCTAGCGCAAATCTGATAACACAGATCGACGCAGCTTAAAAATCCGCATCGAGTGCACTATACTACATTGAGAAACGCTTAATACAAAAATTAGTTATGATCGTTTGAAAAATGATGCATTAGTGTATGTTGAGTTTCCATGTACACTCAACATTGCTTCCAAAAACATTTTGACAAAAATTTTTTCGAAAAATTTCAATATAATTTAGCAAAAAGTAGATGTTTTTAGATTCCTTTTTTTAAGGCAAAGATGATGGACAATGTTATTCAACGAAAAAATTAATTCTTCAGGGTGAAAATCGAGGATATAAGTGTGAACTTATATCAGTTGATATCTCGGTGCATTTTCAAGCTAGCGCAAATCTGATAACACAGATCGACGCAGCTTAAAAATCCGCATCGAATGCACTATACTTCATTGAGAAACGCTCAATACAAAAATTAGTTATGATCGTTTGAAAAATGATGCATTAGTGTATGTTGAGTTTCCATGTACACTCAACATTGCTTCCAAAAACATTTTGACAAAAATTTTTTCGAAAAATTTCAAAATAATTTAGCAGAAAGTAGATGTTTTTAGATTCCTTTTTTTAAGGCAAAGATGATGGACAATGTTATTCAACGAAAAAATTGATTCTTCAGGGTGAAAATCGAGGATATAAGTGTGAACTTATATCAGTTGATATCTCGGTGCATTTTTAAGCTAGCGCAAATCTGATAACACAGATCGACGCAGCTTAAAAATCCGCATCGAATGCACTATACTACATTGAGAAACGCTTAATACAAAAATTAGTTATGATCGTTTGAAAAATGATGCATTAGTGTATGTTGAGTTTCCATGTACACTCAACATTGCTTCCAAAAACATTTTGACAAAAATTTTTTCGTAAAATTTCAAAATAATTTAGCAAAAAGTAGATGTTTTTAGATTCCTTTTTTTAAGGCAAAGATGATGGACAATGTTATTCAACGAAAAAATTATTTCTTCAGGGTGAAAATCGAGGATATAAGTGTGAACTTATATCAGTTGATATCTCGGTGAATTTTTAAGCTAGCGCAAATCTGATAACACAGATCGACGCAGCTTAAAAATCCGCATCGAATACACTATACTACATTGAGAAACGCTTAATACAAAGATTAGTTATGATCGTTTGAAAAATGATGCATTAGTGTATGTTGAGTTTCCATGTACACTCAACATTGCTTCCAAAAACATTTTGACAAAAATTTTTTAGAAAAATTTCAAAATAATTTAGCAAAAAGTAGATGTTTTTAGATTCTTTTTTTCAAGGCAAAGACGATGGACAATGTTATTCAACGAAAAATTTAATTCTTCAGGGTGAAAATCGAGGATATAAGTGTGAACTTATATCAGTTGATATCTCGGTGCATTTTCAAGCTAGCGCAAATCTGATAACACAGATCGACGCAGCTTAAAAATCCGCATCGAATGCACTATACTTCATTGAGAAACGCTTAATACAAAGATTAGTTATGATCGTTTGAAAAATGATGCATTAGTGTATGTTGAGTTTCCATGTACACTCAACATTGCTTCCAAAAACATTTTGACAAAAATTTTTTAGAAAAATTTCAAAATAATTTAGCAAAAAGTAGATGTTTTTAGATTCTTTTTTTCAAGGCAAAGACGATGGACAATGTTATTCAACGAAAAAATTAATTCTTCAGGGTGAAAATCGAGGATATAAGTGTGAACTTATATCAGTTGATATCTCGGTGCATTTTCAAGCTTGCGCAAATCTGATAACACAGATCGACGCAGCTTAAAAATCCGCATCGAATGCACTATACTTCATTGAGAAACGCTCAATACAAAAATTAGTTATGATCGTTTGAAAAATGATGCATTAGTGTATGTTGAGTTTCCATGTACACTCAACATTGCTTCCAAAAACATTTTGACAAAAATTTTTTCGAAAAATTTCAAAATAATTTAGCAGAAAGTAGATGTTTTTAGATTCCTTTTTTTAAGGCAAAGATGATGGACAATGTTATTCAACGAAAAAATTAATTCTTCAGGGTGAAAATCGAGGATATAAGTGTGAACTTATATCAGTTGATATCTCGGTGCATTTTTAAGCTAGCGCAAATCTGATAACACAGATCGACGCAGCTTAAAAATCCGCATCGAATGCACTATACTACATTGAGAAACGCTTAATACAAAAATTAGTTATGATCGTTTGAAAAATGATGCATTAGTGTATGTTGAGTTTCCATGTACACTCAACATTGCTTCCAAAAACATTTTGACAAAAATTTTTTCGAAAAATTTCAAAATAATTTAGCAAAAAGTAGATGTTTTTAGATTCCTTTTTTTAAAGCAAAGATGATGGACAATGTTATTCAACGAAAAAATTATTTCTTCAGGGTGAAAATCGAGGATATAAGTGTGAACTTATATCAGTTGATATCTCGGTGAATTTTTAAGCTAGCGCAAATCTGATAACACAGATCGACGCAGCTTAAAAATCCGCATCGAATACACTATACTACATTGAGAAACGCTTAATACAAAGATTAGTTATGATCGTTTGAAAAATGATGCATTAGTGTATGTTGAGTTTCCATGTACACTCAACATTGCTTCCAAAAACATTTTGACAAAAATTTTTTCGAAAAATTTCAAAATAATTTAGCAGAAAGTAGATGTTTTTAGATTCCTTTTTTTAAGGCAAAGATGATGGACAATGTTATTCAACGAAAAAATTAATTCTTCAGGGTGAAAATCGAGGATATAAGTGTGAACTTATATCAGTTGATATCTCGGTGCATTTTTAAGCTAGCGCAAATCTGATAACACAGATCGACGCAGCTTAAAAATCCGCATCGAATGCACTATACTACATTGAGAAACGCTTAATACAAAAATTAGTTATGATCGTTTGAAAAATGATGCATTAGTGTATGTTGAGTTTCCATGTACACTCAACATTGCTTCCAAAAACATTTTGACAAAAATTTTTTCGAAAAATTTCAAAATAATTTAGCAAAAAGTAGATGTTTTTAGATTCCTTTTTTTAAAGCAAAGATGATGGACAATGTTATTCAACGAAAAAATTATTTCTTCAGGGTGAAAATCGAGGATATAAGTGTGAACTTATATCAGTTGATATCTCGGTGAATTTTTAAGCTAGCGCAAATCTGATAACACAGATCGACGCAGCTTAAAAATCCGCATCGAATACACTATACTACATTGAGAAACGCTTAATACAAAGATTAGTTATGATCGTTTGAAAAATGATGCATTAGTGTATGTTGAGTTTCCATGTACACTCAACATTGCTTCCAAAAACATTTTGACAAAAATTTTTTAGAAAAATTTCAAAATAATTTAGCAAAAAGTAGATGTTTTTAGATTCTTTTTTTCAAGGCAAAGACGATGGACAATGTTATTCAACGAAAAAATTAATTCTTCAGGGTGAAAATCGAGGATATAAGTATGAACTTATATCAGTTGATATCTCGGTGAATTTTTAAGCTAGCGCAAATCTGATAACACAGATCGACGCAGCTTAAAAATCCGCATCGAATGCACTATACTACATTGAGAAACGCTTAATACAAAAATTAGTTATGATCGTTTGAAAAATGATGCATTAGTGTATGTTGAGTTTCCATGTACACTCAACATTGCTTCCAAAAACATTTTGACAAAAATTTTTTCGAAAAATTTCAAAATAATTTAGCAAAAAGTAGATGTTTTTAGATTCCTTTTTTTAAGGCAAAAATGATGGACAATGTTATTAAACGAAAAAATTAATTCTTCAGGGTGAAAATCGAGGATATAAGTGTGAACTTATATCAGTTGATATCTCGGTGCATTTTTAAGCTAGCGCAAATCTGATAACACAGATCGACGCAGCTTAAAAATCCGCATCGAATGCACTATACTACATTGAGAAACGCTTAATACAAAAATTAGTTATGATCGTTTGAAAAATGATGCATTAGTGTATGTTGAGTTTCCATGTACACTCAACATTGCTTCCAAAAACATTTTGACAAAAATTTTTTCGCAAAATTTCAAAATAATTTAGCGAAAAGTAGATGTTTTTAGATTCCTTTTTTTAAGGCAAAGATGATGGACAATGTTATTCAACGAAAAAATTAATTCTTCAGGGTGAAAATCGAGGATATAAGTGTGAACTTATATCAGTTGATATCTCGGTGCATTTTTAAGTTAGCGCAAATCTGATAACACAGATCGACGCAGCTTAAAAATCCGCATCGAATGCACTATACTACATTGAGAAACGCTTAATACAAAGATTAGTTATGATCGTTTGAAAAATGATGCATTAGTGTATGTTGAGTTTCCATGTACACTCAACATTGCTTCCAAAAACATTTTGACAAAAATTTTTTCGAAAAATTTCAAAATAATTTAGCAAAAAGTAGATGTTTTTAGATTCTTTTTTTCAAGGCAAAGACGATGGACAATGTTATTCAACGAAAAAATTATTTCTTCAGGGTGAAAATCGAGGATATAAGTGTGAACTTATATCAGTTGATATCTCGGTGAATTTTTAAGCTAGCGCAAATCTGATAACACAGATCGACGCAGCTTAAAAATCCGCATCGAATACACTATACTACATTGAGAAACGCTTAATACAAAGATTAGTTATGATCGTTTGAAAAATGATGCATTAGTGTATGTTGAGTTTCCATGTACACTCAACATTGCTTCCAAAAACATTTTGACAAAAATTTTTTCGAAAAATTTCAAAATAATTTAGCAAAAAGTAGATGTTTTTAGATTCCTTTTTTTAAGGCAAAGATGATGGACAATGTTATTCAACGAAAAAATTATTTCTTCAGGGTGAAAATCGAGGATATAAGTGTGAACTTATATCAGTTGATATCTCGGTGAATTTTTAAGCTAGCGCAAATCTGATAACACAGATCGACGCAGCTTAAAAATCCGCATCGAATACACTATACTACATTGAGAAACGCTTAATACAAAGATTAGTTATGATCGTTTGAAAAATGATGCATTAGTGTATGTTGAGTTTCCATGTACACTCAACATTGCTTCCAAAAACATTTTGACAAAAATTTTTTAGAAAAATTTCAAAATAATTTAGCAAAAAGTAGATGTTTTTAGATTCTTTTTTTCAAGGCAAAGACGATGGACAATGTTATTCAACGAAAAAATTAATTCTTCAGGGTGAAAATCGAGGATATAAGTGTGAACTTATATCAGTTGATATCTCAGTGCATTTTCAAGCTAGCGCAAATCTGATAACACAGATCGACGCAGCTTAAAAATCCGCATCGAATGCACTATACTTCATTGAGAAACGCTCAATACAAAAATTAGTTATGATCGTTTGAAAAATGATGCATTAGTGTATGTTGAGTTTCCATGTACACTCAACATTGCTTCCAAAAACATTTTGACAAAAATTTTTTCGAAAAATTTCAAAATAATTTAGCAGAAAGTAGATGTTTTTAGATTCCTTTTTTTAAGGCAAAGATGATGGACAATGTTATTCAACGAAAAAATTAATTCTTCAGGGTGAAAATCGAGGATATAAGTGTGAACTTATATCAGTTGATATCTCGGTGAATTTTTAAGCTAGCGCAAATCTGATAACACAGATCGACGCAGCTTAAAAATCCGCATCGAATACACTATACTACATTGAGAAACGCTTAATACAAAGATTAGTTATGATCGTTTGAAAAATGATGCATTAGTGTATGTTGAGTTTCCATGTACACTCAACATTGCTTCCAAAAACATTTTGACAAAAATTTTTTCGAAAAATTTCAAAATAATTTAGCAAAAAGTAGATGTTTTTAGATTCCTTTTTTTAAGGCAAAAATGATGGACAATGTTATTAAACGAAAAAATTAATTCTTCAGGGTGAAAATCGAGGATATAAGTGTGAACTTATATCAGTTGATATCTCGGTGCATTTTTAAGCTAGCGCAAATCTGATAACACAGATCGACGCAGCTTAAAAATCCGCATCGAATGCACTATACTACATTGAGAAACGCTTAATACAAAAATTAGTTATGATCGTTTGAAAAATGATGCATTAGTGTATGTTGAGTTTCCATGTACACTCAACATTGCTTCCAAAAACATTTTGACAAAAATTTTTTCGAAAAATTTCAAAATAATTTAGCAAAAAGTAGATGTTTTTCGATTCCTTTTTTTAAGGCAAAGACGATGGACAATGTTATTCAACGAAAAAATCAATTCTTCAGGGTGAAAATCGAGGATATAAGTGTGAACTTATATCAGTTGATATCTCGGTGCATTTTTAAGCTAGCGCAAATCTGATCACACAGATCGACGCAGCTTAAAAATCCGCATCGAATGCACTATACTACATTGAGAAACGCTTAATACAAAAATTAGTTATGATCGTTTGAAAAATGATGCATTAGTGTATGTTGAGTTTCCATGTACACTCAACATTGCTTCCAAAAACATTTTGACAAAAATTTTTTCGCAAAATTTCAAAATAATTTAGCAAAAAGTAGATGTTTTTAGATTCCTTTTTTTAAGGCAAAGATGATGGACAATGTTATTCAACGAAAAAATTAATTCTTCAGGGTGAAAATCGAGGATATAAGTGTGAACTTATATCAGTTGATATCTCGGTGCATTTTTAAGTTAGCGCAAATCTGATAACACAGATCGACGCAGCTTAAAAATCCGCATCGAATGCACTATACTTCATTGAGAAACGCTTAATACAAAAATTAGTTATGATCGTTTGAAAAATGATGCATTAGTGTATGTTGAGTTTCCATGTACACTCAACATTGCTTCCAAAAACATTTTGACAAAAATTTTTTCGAAAAATTTCAAAATAATTCAGCAAAAAGTAGATGTTTTTAGATTCCTTTTTTTAAGGCAAAAATGATGGACAATGTTATTAAACGAAAAAATTAATTCTTCAGGGTGAAAATCGAGGATATAAGTGTGAACTTATATCAGTTGATATCTCGGTGCATTTTTAAGCTAGCGCAAATCTGATAACACAGATCGACGCAGCTTAAAAATCCGCATCGAATGCACTATACTACATTGAGAAACGCTTAATACAAAAATTAGTTATGATCGTTTGAAAAATGATGCATTAGTGTATGTTGAGTTTCCATGTACACTCAACATTGCTTCCAAAAACATTTTGACAAAAATTTTTTCGAAAAATTTCAAAATAATTTAGCAAAAAGTAGATGTTTTTCGATTCCTTTTTTTAAGGCAAAGACGATGGACAATGTTATTCAACGAAAAAATCAATTCTTCAGGGTGAAAATCGAGGATATAAGTGTGAACTTATATCAGTTGATATCTCGGTGCATTTTTAAGCTAGCGCAAATCTGATAACACAGATCGACGCAGCTTAAAAATCCGCATCGAATGCACTATACTACACTGAGAAACGCTTAATACAAAAATTAGTTATGATCGTTTGAAAAATGATGCATTAGTGTATGTTGAGTTTCCATGTACACTCAACATTGCTTCCAAAAACATTTTAACAAAAATGTTTTCGAAAAATTTCAAAATAATTTAGCAAAAAGTAGATGTTTTTAGATTTTTTTTTTCAAGGCAAAGACGATGGACAATGTTATTCAACGAAAAAATTAATTCTTCAGGGTGAAAATCGAGGATATAAGTGTGAACTTATATCAGTTGATATCTCGGTGCATTTTCAAGCTAGCGCAAATCTGATAACACAGATCGACGCAGCTTAAAAATCCGCATCGAATGCACTATACTTCATTGAGAAACGCTCAATACAAAAATTAGTTATGATCGTTTGAAAAATGATGCATTAGTGTATGTTGAGTTTCCATGTACACTCAACATTGCTTCCAAAAACATTTTGACAAAAATTTTTTCGAAAAATTTCAAAATAATTTAGCAGAAAGTAGATGTTTTTAGATTCCTTTTTTTAAGGCAAAGATGATGGACAATGTTATTCAACGAAAAAATTAATTCTTCAGGGTGAAAATCGAGGATATAAGTATGAACTTATATCAGTTGATATCTCGGTGAATTTTTAAGCTAGCGCAAATCTGATAACACAGATCGACGCAGCTTAAAAATCCGCATCGAATACACTATACTACACTGAGAAACGCTTAATACAAAAATTAGTTATGATCGTTTGAAAAATGATGCATTAGTGTATGTTGAGTTTCCATGTACACTCAACATTGCTTCCAAAAACATTTTGACAAAAATTTTTTCGAAAAATTTCAAAATAATTTAGCAAAAAGTAGATGTTTTTAGATTCCTTCTTTTAAGGCAAAAATGATGGACAATGTTATTAAACGAAAAAATTAATTCTTCAGGGTGAAAATCGAGGATATAAGTGTGAACTTATATCAGTTGATATCTCGGTGCATTTTTAAGCTAGCGCAAATCTGATAACACAGATCGACGCAGCTTAAAAATCCGCATCGAATGCACTATACTACATTGAGAAACGCTTAATACAAAAATTAGTTATGATCGTTTGAAAAATGATGCATTAGTGTATGTTGAGTTTCCATGTACACTCAACATTGCTTCCAAAAACATTTTGACAAAAATTTTTTCGAAAAATTTCAAAATAATTCAGCAAAAAGTAGATGTTTTTAGATTCCTTTATTCAAGGCAAAGATGATGGACAATGTTATTCAACGAAAAAACTTCAGGGTGAAAATCGAGGATATAAGTGTGAACATATATCAGTTGATATCTCGGTGCATGTTCAAGCTAGCGCAAATCTGATAACACAGATCGACGCAGCTTAAAAATCCGCATCGAATGCACTATACTACATTGAGAAACGCTTAATACAAAAATTAGTTATGATCGTTTGAAAAATGATGCATTAGTGTATGTTGAGTTTCCATGTACACTCAACATTGCTTCCAAAAACATTTTGACAAAAATTTTTTCGAAAAATTTCAAAATAATTCAGCAAAAAGTAGATGTTTTTAGATTCCTTTTTTTAAGGCAAAAATGATGGACAATGTTATTAAACGAAAAAATTAATTCTTCAGGGTGAAAATCGAGGATATAAGTGTGAACTTATATCAGTTGATATCTCGGTGCATTTTTAAGCTAGCGCAAATCTGATAACACAGATCGACGCAGCTTAAAAATCCGCATCGAATGCACTATACTACATTGAGAAACGCTTAATACAAAAATTAGTTATGATCGTTTGAAAAATGATGCATTAGTGTATGTTGAGTTTCCATGTACACTCAACATTGCTTCCAAAAACATTTTAACAAAAATGTTTTCGAAAAATTTCAAAATAATTTAGCAAAAAGTAGATGTTTTTAGATTCCTTTTTTTAAGGCAAAAATGATGGACAATGTTATTCAACGAAAAAATTAATTCTTCAGGGTGAAAATCGAGGATATAAGTGTGAACTTATATCAGTTGATATCTCGGTGCATTTTTAAGCTAGCGCAAATCTGATAACACAGATCGACGCAGCTTAAAAATCCGCATCGAATGCACTATACTACATTGAGAAACGCTTAATACAAAAATTAGTTATGATCGTTTGAAAAATGATGCATTAGTGTATGTTGAGTTTCCATGTACACTCAACATTGCTTCCAAAAACATTTTGACAAAAATTTTTTCGAAAAATTTCAAAATAATTTAGCAAAAAGTAGATGTTTTTAGATTCCTTTATTCAAGGCAAAGATGATGGACAATGTTATTCAACGAAAAAACTTCAGGGTGAAAATCGAGGATATAAGTGTGAACTTATATCAGTTGATATCTCGTTGCATTTTCAAGCTAGCGCAAATCTGATAACACAGATCGACGCAGCTTAAAAATCCGCATCGAATGCACTATACTACATTGAGAAACGCTTAATACAAAAATTAGTTATGATCGTTTGAAAAATGATGCATTAGTGTATGTTGAGTTTCCATGTACACTCAACATTGCTTCCAAAAACATTTTGACAAAAATTTTTTCGAAAAATTTCAAAATAATTTAGCAAAAAGTAGATGTTTTTAGATTCCTTTTTTTAAGGCAAAGATGATGGACAATGTTATTCAACAAAAAAATTAATTCTTCAGGGTGAAAATCGAGGATATAAGTGTGAACTTATATCAGTAGATATCTCGGTGCATTTTTAAGCCAGCGCAAATCTGATAACACAGATCGACGCAGCTTAAAAATCCGCATCGAATGCACTATACTACATTGAGAAACGCTTAATACAAAAATTAGTTATGATCGTTTGAAAAATGATGCATTAGTGTATGTTGAGTTTCCATGTACACTCAACATTGCTTCCAAAAACATTTTGACAAAAATTTTTTCGAAAAATTTCAAAATAATTTAGCAAAAAGTAGATGTTTTTAGATTCCTTTATTCAAGGCAAAGATGATGGACAATGTTATTCAACGAAAAAACTTCAGGGTGAAAATCGAGGATATAAGTGTGAACATATATCAGTTGATATCTCGGTGCATGTTCAAGCTAGCGCAAATCTGATAACACAGATCGACGCAGCTTAAAAATCCGCATCGAATGCACTATACTACATTGAGAAACGCTTAATACAAAAATTAGTTATGATCGTTTGAAAAATGATGCATTAGTGTATGTTGAGTTTCCATGTACACTCAACATTGCTTCCAAAAACATTTTGACAAAAATTTTTTCGAAAAATTTCAAAATAATTCAGCAAAAAGTAGATGTTTTTAGATTCCTTTTTTTAAGGCAAAAATGATGGACAATGTTATTAAACGAAAAAATTAATTCTTCAGGGTGAAAATCGAGGATATAAGTGTGAACTTATATCAGTTGATATCTCGGTGCATTTTTAAGCTAGCGCAAATCTGATAACACAGATCGACGCAGCTTAAAAATCCGCATCGAATGCACTATACTACATTGAGAAACGCTTAATACAAAAATTAGTTATGATCGTTTGAAAAATGATGCATTAGTGTATGTTGAGTTTCCATGTACACTCAACATTGCTTCCAAAAACATTTTAACAAAAATGTTTTCGAAAAATTTCAAAATAATTTAGCAAAAAGTAGATGTTTTTAGATTCCTTTTTTTAAGGCAAAAATGATGGACAATGTTATTCAACGAAAAAATTAATTCTTCAGGGTGAAAATCGAGGATATAAGTGTGAACTTATATCAGTTGATATCTCGGTGCATTTTTAAGCTAGCGCAAATCTGATAACACAGATCGACGCAGCTTAAAAATCCGCATCGAATGCACTATACTACACTGAGAAACGCTTAATACAAAAATTAGTTATGATCGTTTGAAAAATGATGCATTAGTGTATGTTGAGTTTCCATGTACACTCAACATTGCTTCCAAAAACATTTTGACAAAAATTTTTTCGAAAAATTTCAAAATAATTTAGCAAAAAGTAGATGTTTTTCGATTCCTTTTTTTAAGGCAAAGACGATGGACAATGTTATTCAACGAAAAAATCAATTCTTCAGGGTGAAAATCGAGGATATAAGTGTGAACTTATATCAGTTGATATCTCGGTGCATTTTTAAGCTAGCGCAAATCTGATAACACAGATCGACGCAGCTTAAAAATCCGCATCGAATGCACTATACTACACTGAGAAACGCTTAATACAAAAATTAGTTATGATCGTTTGAAAAATGATGCATTAGTGTATGTTGAGTTTCCATGTACACTCAACATTGCTTCCAAAAACATTTTAACAAAAATGTTTTCGAAAAATTTCAAAATAATTTAGCAAAAAGTAGATGTTTTTAGATTCCTTTTTTTAAGGCAAAAATGATGGACAATGTTATTCAACGAAAAAATTAATTCTTCAGGGTGAAAATCGAGGATATAAGTGTGAACTTATATCAGTTGATATCTCGGTGCATTTTTAAGCTAGCGCAAATCTGATAACACAGATCGACGCAGCTTAAAAATCCGCATCGAATGCACTATACTACATTGGGAAACGCTTAATACAAAAATTAGTTATGATCGTTTGAAAAATGATGCATTAGTGTATGTTGAGTTTCCATGTACACTCAACATTGCTTCCAAAAACATTTTGACAAAAATTTTTTCGAAAAATTTCAAAATAATTTAGCAAAAAGTAGATGTTTTTAGATTCCTTTATTCAAGGCAAAGATGATGGACAATGTTATTCAACGAAAAAACTTCAGGGTGAAAATCGAGGATATAAGTGTGAACTTATATCAGTTGATATCTCGTTGCATTTTCAAGCTAGCGCAAATCTGATAACACAGATCGACGCAGCTTAAAAATCCGCATCGAATGCACTGTACTACATTGAGAAACGCTTAATACAAAAATTAGTTATGATCGTTTGAAAAATGATGCATTAGTGTATGTTGAGTTTCCATGTACACTCAACATTGCTTCCAAAAACATTTTGACAAAAATTTTTTCGAAAAATTTCAAAATAATTTAGCAAAAAGTAGATGTTTTTAGATTCCTTTTTTTAAGGCAAAGATGATGGACAATGTTATTCAACAAAAAAATTAATTCTTCAGGGTGAAAATCGAGGATATAAGTGTGAACTTATATCAGTAGATATCTCGGTGCATTTTTAAGCCAGCGCAAATCTGATAACACAGATCGACGCAGCTTAAAAATCCGCATCGAATACACTATACTACACTGAGAAACGCTTAATACAAAAATTAGTTATGATCGTTTGAAAAATGATGCATTAGTGTATGTTGAGTTTCCATGTACACTCAACATTGCTTCCAAAAACATTTTGACAAAAATTTTTTCGAAAAATTTCAAAATAATTTAGCAAAAAGTAGATGTTTTTAGATTCCTTTTTTTAAGGCAAAAATGATGGACAATGTTATTCAACGAAAAAATTAATTCTTCAGGGTGAAAATCGAGGATATAAGTGTGAACTTATATCAGTTGATATCTCGTTGCATTTTCAAGCTAGCGCAAATCTGATAACACAGATCGACGCAGCTTAAAAATCCGCATCGAATGCACTATACTACATTGAGAAACGCTTAATACAAAAATTAGTTATGATCGTTTGAAAAATGATGCATTAGTGTATGTTGAGTTTCCATGTACACTCAACATTGCTTCCAAAAACATTTTGACAAAAATTTTTTCGAAAAATTTCAAAATAATTTAGCAAAAAGTAGATGTTTTTAGATTCCTTTTTTTAAGGCAAAGATGATGGACAATGTTATTCAACAAAAAAATTAATTCTTCAGGGTGAAAATCGAGGATATAAGTGTGAACTTATATCAGTTGATATCTCGGTGCATTTTTAAGCTAGCGCAAATCTGATAACACAGATCGACGTAGCTTAAAAATCCGCATCGAATGCACTATACTACATTGAGAAACGCTTAATACAAAAATTAGTTATGATCGTTTGAAAAATGATGCATTAGTGTATGTTGAGTTTCCATGTACACTCAACATTGCTTCCAAAAACATTTTGACAAAAATTTTTTCGAAAAATTTCAAAATAATTTAGCAAAAAGTAGATGTTTTTAGATTCCTTTTTTTAAGGCAAAAATGATGGACAATGTTATTAAACGAAAAAATTAATTCTTCAGGGTGAAAATCGAGGATATAAGTGTGAATTTATATCAGTTGATATCTCGGTGCATTTTTAAGCTAGCGCAAATCTGATAACACAGATCGACGCAGCTTAAAAATCCGCATCGAATGCACTATACTACATTGAGAAACGCTTAATACAAAAATTAGTTATGATCGTTTGAAAAATGATGCATTAGTGTATGTTGAGTTTCCATGTACACTCAACATTGCTTCCAAAAACATTTTGACAAAAATTTTTTCGAAAAATTTCAAAATAATTTAGCAAAAAGTAGATGTTTTTAGATTCCTTTTTTTAAGGCAAAAATGATGGACAATGTTATTAAACGAAAAAATTAATTCTTCAGGGTGAAAATCGAGGATATAAGTGTGAACTTATATCAGTTGATATCTCGGTGCATTTTTAAGCTAGCGCAAATCTGATAACACAGATCGACGCAGCTTAAAAATCCGCATCGAATGCACTATACTACATTGAGAAACGCTTAATACAAAAATTAGTTATGATCGTTTGAAAAATGATGCATTAGTGTATGTTGAGTTTCCATGTACACTCAACATTGCTTCCAAAAACATTTTGACAAAAATTTTTTCGAAAAATTTCAAAATAATTTAGCAAAAAGTAGATGTTTTTCGATTCCTTTTTTTAAGGCAAAGACGATGGACAATGTTATTCAACGAAAAAATCAATTCTTCAGGGTGAAAATCGAGGATATAAGTGTGAACTTATATCAGTTGATATCTCGGTGCATTTTTAAGCTAGCGCAAATCTGATAACACAGATCGACGCAGCTTAAAAATCCGCATCGAATGCACTATACTACACTGAGAAACGCTTAATACAAAAATTAGTTATGATCGTTTGAAAAATGATGCATTAGTGTATGTTGAGTTTCCATGTACACTCAACATTGCTTCCAAAAACATTTTAACAAAAATGTTTTCGAAAAATTTCAAAATAATTTAGCAAAAAGTAGATGTTTTTAAATTCCTTTTTTTAAGGCAAAAATGATGGACAATGTTATTCAACGAAAAAATTAATTCTTCAGGGTGAAAATCGAGGATATAAGTGTGAACTTATATCAGTTGATATCTCGTTGCATTTTCAAGCTAGCGCAAATCTGATAACACAGATCGACGCAGCTTAAAAATCCGCATCGAATGCACTATACTACACTGAGAAACGCTTAATACAAAAATTAGTTATGATCGTTTGAAAAATGATGCATTAGTGTATGTTGAGTTTCCATGTACACTCAACATTGCTTCCAAAAACATTTTGACAAAAATTTTTTCGAAAAATTTCAAAATAATTTAGCAAAAAGTAGATGTTTTTCGATTCCTTTTTTTAAGGCAAAGACGATGGACAATGTTATTCAACGAAAAAATCAATTCTTCAGGGTGAAAATCGAGGATATAAGTGTGAACTTATATCAGTTGATATCTCGGTGCATTTTTAAGCTAGCGCAAATCTGATAACACAGATCGACGCAGCTTAAAAATCCGCATCGAATGCACTATACTACACTGAGAAACGCTTAATACAAAAATTAGTTATGATCGTTTGAAAAATGATGCATTAGTGTATGTTGAGTTTCCATGTACACTCAACATTGCTTCCAAAAACATTTTAACAAAAATGTTTTCGAAAAATTTCAAAATAATTTAGCAAAAAGTAGATGTTTTTCGATTCCTTTTTTTAAGGCAAAGACGATGGACAATGTTATTCAACGAAAAAATCAATTCTTCAGGGTGAAAATCGAGGATATAAGTGTGAACTTATATCAGTTGATATCTCGGTGCATTTTTAAGCTAGCGCAAATCTGATAACACAGATCGACGCAGCTTAAAAATCCGCATCGAATGCACTATACTACACTGAGAAACGCTTAATACAAAAATTAGTTATGATCGTTTGAAAAATGATGCATTAGTGTATGTTGAGTTTCCATGTACACTCAACATTGCTTCCAAAAACATTTTAACAAAAATGTTTTCGAAAAATTTCAAAATAATTTAGCAAAAAGTAGATGTTTTTAGATTCCTTTTTTTAAGGCAAAAATGATGGACAATGTTATTCAACGAAAAAATTAATTCTTCAGGGTGAAAATCGAGGATATAAGTGTGAACTTATATCAGTTGATATCTCGTTGCATTTTCAAGCTAGCGCAAATCTGATAACACAGATCGACGCAGCTTAAAAATCCGCATCGAATGCACTATACAACATTGAGAAACGCTTAATACAAAAATTAGTTATGATCGTTTGAAAAATGATGCATTAGTGTATGTTGAGTTTCCATGTACACTCAACATTGCTTCCAAAAACATTTTGACAAAAATGTTTTCGAAAAATTTCAAAATAATTTAGCAAAAAGTAGATGTTTTTAGATTCCTTTTTTTAAGGCAAAAATGATGGACAATGTTATTCAACGAAAAAATTAATTCTTCAGGGTGAAAATCGAGGATATAAGTGTGAACTTATATCAGTAGATATCTCGGTGCATTTTTAAGCCAGCGCAAATCTGATAACACAGATCGACGCAGCTTAAAAATCCGCATCGAATACACTATACTACACTGAGAAACGCTTAATACAAAAATTAGTTATGATCGTTTGAAAAATGATGCATTAGTGTATGTTGAGTTTCCATGTACACTCAACATTGCTTCCAAAAACATTTTGACAAAAATGTTTTCGAAAAATTTCAAAATAATTTAGCAAAAAGTAGATGTTTTTAGATTCCTTTTTTTAAGGCAAAGATGATGGACAATGTTATTCAACAAAAAAATTAATTCTTCAGGGTGAAAATCGAGGATATAAGTGTGAACTTATATCAGTAGATATCTCGGTGCATTTTTAAGCCAGCGCAAATCTGATAACACAGATCGACGCAGCTTAAAAATCCGCATCGAATACACTATACTACACTGAGAAACGCTTAATACAAAAATTAGTTATGATCGTTTGAAAAATGATGCATTAGTGTATGTTGAGTTTCCATGTACACTCAACATTGCTTCCAAAAACATTTTGACAAAAATTTTTTCGAAAAATTTCAAAATAATTTAGCAAAAAGTAGATGTTTTTAGATTCCTTCTTTTAAGGCAAAAATGATGGACAATGTTATTAAACGAAAAAATTAATTCTTCAGGGTGAAAATCGAGGATATAAGTGTGAACTTATATCAGTTGATATCTCGGTGCATTTTTAAGCTAGCGCAAATCTGATAACACAGATCGACGCAGCTTAAAAATCCGCATCGAATGCACTATACTACATTGAGAAACGCTTAATACAAAAATTAGTTATGATCGTTTGAAAAATGATGCATTAGTGTATGTTGAGTTTCCATGTACACTCAACATTGCTTCCAAAAACATTTTGACAAAAATTTTTTCGAAAAATTTCAAAATAATTTAGCAAAAAGTAGATGTTTTTAGATTCCTTTATTCAAGGCAAAGATGATGGACAATGTTATTCAACGAAAAAACTTCAGGGTGAAAATCGAGGATATAAGTGTGAACATATATCAGTTGATATCTCGGTGCATGTTCAAGCTAGCGCAAATCTGATAACACAGATCGACGCAGCTTAAAAATCCGCATCGAATGCACTATACTACATTGAGAAACGCTTAATACAAAAATTAGTTATGATCGTTTGAAAAATGATGCATTAGTGTATGTTGAGTTTCCATGTACACTCAACATTGCTTCCAAAAACATTTTGACAAAAATTTTTTCGAAAAATTTCAAAATAATTCAGCAAAAAGTAGATGTTTTTAGATTCCTTTTTTTAAGGCAAAAATGATGGACAATGTTATTAAACGAAAAAATTAATTCTTCAGGGTGAAAATCGAGGATATAAGTGTGAACTTATATCAGTTGATATCTCGGTGCATTTTTAAGCTAGCGCAAATCTGATAACACAGATCGACGCAGCTTAAAAATCCGCATCGAATGCACTATACTACATTGAGAAACGCTTAATACAAAAATTAGTTATGATCGTTTGAAAAATGATGCATTAGTGTATGTTGAGTTTCCATGTACACTCAACATTGCTTCCAAAAACATTTTAACAAAAATGTTTTCGAAAAATTTCAAAATAATTTAGCAAAAAGTAGATGTTTTTAGATTCCTTTTTTTAAGGCAAAAATGATGGACAATGTTATTCAACGAAAAAATTAATTCTTCAGGGTGAAAATCGAGGATATAAGTGTGAACTTATATCAGTTGATATCTCGGTGCATTTTTAAGCTAGCGCAAATCTGATAACACAGATCGACGCAGCTTAAAAATCCGCATCGAATGCACTATACTACACTGAGAAACGCTTAATACAAAAATTAGTTATGATCGTTTGAAAAATGATGCATTAGTGTATGTTGAGTTTCCATGTACACTCAACATTGCTTCCAAAAACATTTTGACAAAAATTTTTTCGAAAAATTTCAAAATAATTTAGCAAAAAGTAGATGTTTTTCGATTCCTTTTTTTAAGGCAAAGACGATGGACAATGTTATTCAACGAAAAAATCAATTCTTCAGGGTGAAAATCGAGGATATAAGTGTGAACTTATATCAGTTGATATCTCGGTGCATTTTTAAGCTAGCGCAAATCTGATAACACAGATCGACGCAGCTTAAAAATCCGCATCGAATGCACTATACTACATTGAGAAACGCTTAATACAAAAATTAGTTATGATCGTTTGAAAAATGATGCATTAGTGTATGTTGAGTTTCCATGTACACTCAACATTGCTTCCAAAAACATTTTGACAAAAATTTTTTCGAAAAATTTCAAAATAATTTAGCAAAAAGTAGATGTTTTTAGATTCCTTTATTCAAGGCAAAGATGATGGACAATGTTATTCAACGAAAAAACTTCAGGGTGAAAATCGAGGATATAAGTGTGAACTTATATCAGTTGATATCTCGTTGCATTTTCAAGCTAGCGCAAATCTGATAACACAGATCGACGCAGCTTAAAAATCCGCATCGAATGCACTATACTACATTGAGAAACGCTTAATACAAAAATTAGTTATGATCGTTTGAAAAATGATGCATTAGTGTATGTTGAGTTTCCATGTACACTCAACATTGCTTCCAAAAACATTTTGACAAAAATTTTTTCGAAAAATTTCAAAATAATTTAGCAAAAAGTAGATGTTTTTAGATTCCTTTTTTTAAGGCAAAGATGATGGACAATGTTATTCAACAAAAAAATTAATTCTTCAGGGTGAAAATCGAGGATATAAGTGTGAACTTATATCAGTAGATATCTCGGTGCATTTTTAAGCCAGCGCAAATCTGATAACACAGATCGACGCAGCTTAAAAATCCGCATCGAATACACTATACTACACTGAGAAACGCTTAATACAAAAATTAGTTATGATCGTTTGAAAAATGATGCATTAGTGTATGTTGAGTTTCCATGTACACTCAACATTGCTTCCAAAAACATTTTGACAAAAATTTTTTCGAAAAATTTCAAAATAATTTAGCAAAAAGTAGATGTTTTTAGATTCCTTTTTTTAAGGCAAAAATGATGGACAATGTTATTCAACGAAAAAATTAATTCTTCAGGGTGAAAATCGAGGATATAAGTGTGAACTTATATCAGTTGATATCTCGTTGCATTTTCAAGCTAGCGCAAATCTGATAACACAGATCGACGCAGCTTAAAAATCCGCATCGAATGCACTATACTACATTGAGAAACGCTTAATACAAAAATTAGTTATGATCGTTTGAAAAATGATGCATTAGTGTATGTTGAGTTTCCATGTACACTCAACATTGCTTCCAAAAACATTTTGACAAAAATTTTTTCGAAAAATTTCAAAATAATTTAGCAAAAAGTAGATGTTTTTAGATTCCTTTTTTTAAGGCAAAGATGATGGACAATGTTATTCAACAAAAAAATTAATTCTTCAGGGTGAAAATCGAGGATATAAGTGTGAACTTATATCAGTTGATATCTCGGTGCATTTTTAAGCTAGCGCAAATCTGATAACACAGATCGACGCAGCTTAAAAATCCGCATCGAATGCACTATACTACATTGAGAAACGCTTAATACAAAAATTAGTTATGATCGTTTGAAAAATGATGCATTAGTGTATGTTGAGTTTCCATGTACACTCAACATTGCTTCCAAAAACATTTTGACAAAAATTTTTTCGAAAAATTTCAAAATAATTTAGCAAAAAGTAGATGTTTTTAGATTCCTTTTTTTAAGGCAAAGATGATGGACAATGTTATTCAACAAAAAAATTAATTCTTCAGGGTGAAAATCGAGGATATAAGTGTGAACTTATATCAGTAGATATCTCGGTGCATTTTTAAGCCAGCGCAAATCTGATAACACAGATCGACGCAGCTTAAAAATCCGCATCGAATACACTATACTACACTGAGAAACGCTTAATACAAAAATTAGTTATGATCGTTTGAAAAATGATGCATTAGTGTATGTTGAGTTTCCATGTACACTCAACATTGCTTCCAAAAACATTTTGACAAAAATTTTTTCGAAAAATTTCAAAATAATTTAGCAAAAAGTAGATGTTTTTAGATTCCTTTTTTTAAGGCAAAAATGATGGACAATGTTATTCAACGAAAAAATTAATTCTTCAGGGTGAAAATCGAGGATATAAGTGTGAACTTATATCAGTTGATATCTCGTTGCATTTTCAAGCTAGCGCAAATCTGATAACACAGATCGACGCAGCTTAAAAATCCGCATCGAATGCACTATACTACATTGAGAAACGCTTAATACAAAAATTAGTTATGATCGTTTGAAAAATGATGCATTAGTGTATGTTGAGTTTCCATGTACACTCAACATTGCTTCCAAAAACATTTTGACAAAAATTTTTTCGAAAAATTTCAAAATAATTTAGCAAAAAGTAGATGTTTTTAGATTCCTTTTTTTAAGGCAAAGATGATGGACAATGTTATTCAACAAAAAAATTAATTCTTCAGGGTGAAAATCGAGGATATAAGTGTGAACTTATATCAGTTGATATCTCGGTGCATTTTTAAGCTAGCGCAAATCTGATAACACAGATCGACGCAGCTTAAAAATCCGCATCGAATGCACTATACTACATTGAGAAACGCTTAATACAAGAATTAGTTATGATCGTTTGAAAAATGATGCATTAGTGTATGTTGAGTTTCCATGTACACTCAACATTGCTTCCAAAAACATTTTGACAAAAATTTTTTCGAAAAATTTCAAAATAATTTAGCAAAAAGTAGATGTTTTTAGATTCCTTTTTTTAAGGCAAAAATGATGGACAATGTTATTAAACGAAAAAATTAATTCTTCAGGGTGAAAATCGAGGATATAAGTGTGAACTTATATCAGTTGATATCTCGGTGCATTTTTAAGCTAGCGCAAATCTGATAACACAGATCGACGCAGCTTAAAAATCCGCATCGAATGCACTATACTACATTGAGAAACGCTTAATACAAAAATTAGTTATGATCGTTTGAAAAATGATGCATTAGTGTATGTTGAGTTTCCATGTACACTCAACATTGCTTCCAAAAACATTTTGACAAAAATTTTTTCGAAAAATTTCAAAATAATTTAGCAAAAAGTAGATGTTTTTCGATTCCTTTTTTTAAGGCAAAGACGATGGACAATGTTATTCAACGAAAAAATCAATTCTTCAGGGTGAAAATCGAGGATATAAGTGTGAACTTATATCAGTTGATATCTCGGTGCATTTTTAAGCTAGCGCAAATCTGATAACACAGATCGACGCAGCTTAAAAATCCGCATCGAATGCACTATACTACACTGAGAAACGCTTAATACAAAAATTAGTTATGATCGTTTGAAAAATGATGCATTAGTGTATGTTGAGTTTCCATGTACACTCAACATTGCTTCCAAAAACATTTTAACAAAAATGTTTTCGAAAAATTTCAAAATAATTTAGCAAAAAGTAGATGTTTTTAGATTCCTTTTTTTAAGGCAAAAATGATGGACAATGTTATTCAACGAAAAAATTAATTCTTCAGGGTGAAAATCGAGGATATAAGTGTGAACTTATATCAGTTGATATCTCGTTGCATTTTCAAGCTAGCGCAAATCTGATAACACAGATCGACGCAGCTTAAAAATCCGCATCGAATGCACTATACAACATTGAGAAACGCTTAATACAAAAATTAGTTATGATCGTTTGAAAAATGATGCATTAGTGTATGTTGAGTTTCCATGTACACTCAACATTGCTTCCAAAAACATTTTGACAAAAATGTTTTCGAAAAATTTCAAAATAATTTAGCAAAAAGTAGATGTTTTTAGATTCCTTTTTTTAAGGCAAAAATGATGGACAATGTTATTCAACGAAAAAATTAATTCTTCAGGGTGAAAATCGAGGATATAAGTGTGAACTTATATCAGTTGATATCTCGTTGCATTTTCAAGCTAGCGCAAATCTGATAACACAGATCGACGCAGCTTAAAAATCCGCATCGAATGCACTATACAACATTGAGAAACGCTTAATACAAAAATTAGTTATGATCGTTTGAAAAATGATGCATTAGTGTATGTTGAGTTTCCATGTACACTCAACATTGCTTCCAAAAACATTTTGACAAAAATGTTTTCGAAAAATTTCAAAATAATTTAGCAAAAAGTAGATGTTTTTAGATTCCTTTTTTTAAGGCAAAAATGATGGACAATGTTATTCAACGAAAAAATTAATTCTTCAGGGTGAAAATCGAGGATATAAGTGTGAACTTATATCAGTTGATATCTCGTTGCATTTTCAAGCTAGCGCAAATCTGATAACACAGATCGACGCAGCTTAAAAATCCGCATCGAATGCACTATGCTACACTGAGAAACGCTTAATACAAAAATTAGTTATGATCGTTTGAAAAATGATGCATTAGTGTATGTTGAGTTTCCATGTACACTCAACATTGCTTCCAAAAACATTTTGACAAAAATGTTTTCGAAAAATTTCAAAATAATTTAGCAAAAAGTAGATGTTTTTAGATTCCTTTTTTTAAGGCAAAAATGATGGACAATGTTATTCAACGAAAAAATTAATTCTTCAGGGTGAAAATCGAGGATATAAGTGTGAACTTATATCAGTTGATATCTCGTTGCATTTTCAA
Organism: Auanema rhodensis; assembly: GCA_964057225.1. Classification (NCBI taxonomy): domain Eukaryota; kingdom Metazoa; phylum Nematoda; class Chromadorea; order Rhabditida; family Rhabditidae; genus Auanema; species Auanema rhodense. The sequence continues at coordinate 4,281,705 of OZ059895.1, forward strand.
GCTAGCGCAAATCTGATAACACAGATCGACGCAGCTTAAAAATCCGCATCGAATGCACTATACAACATTGAGAAACGCTTAATACAAAAATTAGTTATGATCGTTTGAAAAATGATGCATTAGTGTATGTTGAGTTTCCATGTACACTCAACATTGCTTCCAAAAACATTTTGACAAAAATGTTTTCGAAAAATTTCAAAATAATTTAGCAAAAAGTAGATGTTTTTAGATTCCTTTTTTTAAGGCAAAAATGATGGACAATGTTATTCAACGAAAAAATTAATTCTTCAGGGTGAAAATCGAGGATATAAGTGTGAACTTATATCAGTTGATATCTCGTTGCATTTTCAAGCTAGCGCAAATCTGATAACACAGATCGACGCAGCTTAAAAATCCGCATCGAATGCACTATACTACACTGAGAAACGCTTAATACAAAAATTAGTTATGATCGTTTGAAAAATGATGCATTAGTGTATGTTGAGTTTCCATGTACACTCAACATTGCTTCCAAAAACATTTTGACAAAAATTTTTTCGAAAAATTTCAAAATAATTTAGCAAAAAGTAGATGTTTTTCGATTCCTTTTTTTAAGGCAAAGACGATGGACAATGTTATTCAACGAAAAAATCAATTCTTCAGGGTGAAAATCGAGGATATAAGTGTGAACTTATATCAGTTGATATATCGGTGCATTTTTAAGCTAGCGCAAATCTGATAACACAGATCGACGCAGCTTAAAAATCCGCATCGAATGCACTATACTACACTGAGAAACGCGTAATACAAAAATTAGTTATGATCGTTTGAAAAATGATGCATTAGTGTATGTTGAGTTTCCATGTACACTCAACATTGCTTCCAAAAACATTTTAACAAAAATGTTTTCGAAAAATTTCAAAATAATTTAGCAAAAAGTAGATGTTTTTAGATTCCTTTTTTTAAGGCAAAAATGATGGACAATGTTATTCAACGAAAAAATTAATTCTTCAGGGTGAAAATCGAGGATATAAATGTGAACTTATATCAGTTGATATCTCGTTGCATTTTCAAGCTAGCGCAAATCTGATAACACAGATCGACGCAGCTTAAAAATCCGCATCGAATGCACTATACTACATTGAGAAACGCTTAATACAAAAATTAGTTATGATCGTTTGAAAAATGATGCATTAGTGTATGTTGAGTTTCCATGTACACTCAACATTGCTTCCAAAAACATTTTGACAAAAATGTTTTCGAAAAATTTCAAAATAATTTAGCAAAAAGTAGATGTTTTTAGATTCCTTTTTTTAAGGCAAAAATGATGGACAATGTTATTCAACGAAAAAATTAATTCTTCAGGGTGAAAATCGAGGATATAAGTGTGAACTTATATCAGTTGATATCTCGTTGCATTTTCAAGCTAGCGCAAATCTGATAACACAGATCGACGCAGCTTAAAAATCCGCATCGAATGCACTATACTACACTGAGAAACGCTTAATACAAAAATTAGTTATGATCGTTTGAAAAATGATGCATTAGTGTATGTTGAGTTTCCATGTACACTCAACATTGCTTCCAAAAACATTTTGACAAAAATTTTTTCGAAAAATTTCAAAATAATTTAGCAAAAAGTAGATGTTTTTCGATTCCTTTTTTTAAGGCAAAGACGATGGACAATGTTATTCAACGAAAAAATCAATTCTTCAGGGTGAAAATCGAGGATATAAGTGTGAACTTATATCAGTTGATATATCGGTGCATTTTTAAGCTAGCGCAAATCTGATAACACAGATCGACGCAGCTTAAAAATCCGCATCGAATGCACTATACTACACTGAGAAACGCTTAATACAAAAATTAGTTATGATCGTTTGAAAAATGATGCATTAGTGTATGTTGAGTTTCCATGTACACTCAACATTGCTTCCAAAAACATTTTGACAAAAATGTTTTCGAAAAATTTCAAAATAATTTAGCAAAAAGTAGATGTTTTTCGATTCCTTTTTTTAAGGCAAAGACGATGGACAATGTTATTCAACGAAAAAATCAATTCTTCAGGGTGAAAATCGAGGATATTAGTGTGAACTTATATCAGTTGATATATCGGTGCATTTTTAAGCTAGCGCAAATCTGATAACACAGATCGACGCAGCTTAAAAATCCGCATCGAATGCACTATACTACACTGAGAAACGCGTAATACAAAAATTAGTTATGATCGTTTGAAAAATGATGCATTAGTGTATGTTGAGTTTCCATGTACACTCAACATTGCTTCCAAAAACATTTTAACAAAAATGTTTTCGAAAAATTTCAAAATAATTTAGCAAAAAGTAGATGTTTTTAGATTCCTTTTTTTAAGGCAAAAATGATGGACAATGTTATTCAACGAAAAAATTAATTCTTCAGGGTGAAAATCGAGGATATAAGTGTGAACTTATATCAGTTGATATCTCGTTGCATTTTCAAGCTAGCGCAAATCTGATAACACAGATCGACGCAGCTTAAAAATCCGCATCGAATGCACTATACTACACTGAGAAACGCTTAATACAAAAATTAGTTATGATCGTTTGAAAAATGATGCATTAGTGTATGTTGAGTTTCCATGTACACTCAACATTGCTTCCAAAAACATTTTGACAAAAATTTTTTCGAAAAATTTCAAAATAATTTAGCAAAAAGTAGATGTTTTTCGATTCCTTTTTTTAAGGCAAAGACGATGGACAATGTTATTCAACGAAAAAATCAATTCTTCAGGGTGAAAATCGAGGATATAAGTGTGAACTTATATCAGTTGATATATCGGTGCATTTTTAAGCTAGCGCAAATCTGATAACACAGATCGACGCAGCTTAAAAATCCGCATCGAATGCACTATACTACACTGAGAAACGCGTAATACAAAAATTAGTTATGATCGTTTGAAAAATGATGCATTAGTGTATGTTGAGTTTCCATGTACACTCAACATTGCTTCCAAAAACATTTTAACAAAAATGTTTTCGAAAAATTTCAAAATAATTTAGCAAAAAGTAGATGTTTTTAGATTCCTTTTTTTAAGGCAAAAATGATGGACAATGTTATTCAACGAAAAAATTAATTCTTCAGGGTGAAAATCGAGGATATAAGTGTGAACTTATATCAGTTGATATCTCGTTGCATTTTCAAGCTAGCGCAAATCTGATAACACAGATCGACGCAGCTTAAAAATCCGCATCGAATGCACTATACTACATTGAGAAACGCTTAATACAAAAATTAGTTATGATCGTTTGAAAAATGATGCATTAGTGTATGTTGAGTTTCCATGTACACTCAACATTGCTTCCAAAAACATTTTGACAAAAATGTTTTCGAAAAATTTCAAAATAATTTAGCAAAAAGTAGATGTTTTTAGATTCCTTTTTTTAAGGCAAAAATGATGGACAATGTTATTCAACGAAAAAATTAATTCTTCAGGGTGAAAATCGAGGATATAAGTGTGAACTTATATCAGTTGATATCTCGTTGCATTTTCAAGCTAGCGCAAATCTGATAACACAGATCGACGCAGCTTAACAATCCGCATCGAATGCACTATACTACATTGAGAAACGCTTAATACAAAAATTAGTTATGATCGTTTGAAAAATGATGCATTAGTGTATGTTGAGTTTCCATGTACACTCAACATTGCTTCCAAAAACATTTTGACAAAAATTTTTTCGAAAAATTTCAAAATAATTTAGCAAAAAGTAGATGTTTTTAGATTCCTTTTTTTAAGGCAAAGATGATGGACAATGTTATTCAACAAAAAAATTAATTCTTCAGGGTGAAAATCGAGGATATAAGTGTGAACTTATATCAGTTGATATCTCGTTGCATTTTCAAGCTAGCGCAAATCTGATAACACAGATCGACGCAGCTTAAAAATCCGCATCGAATGCACTATACTACACTGAGAAACGCTTAATACAAAAATTAGTTATGATCGTTTGAAAAATGATGCATTAGTGTATGTTGAGTTTCCATGTACACTCAACATTGCTTCCAAAAACATTTTGACAAAAATTTTTTCGAAAAATTTCAAAATAATTTAGCAAAAAGTAGATGTTTTTCGATTCCTTTTTTTAAGGCAAAGACGATGGACAATGTTATTCAACGAAAAAATCAATTCTTCAGGGTGAAAATCGAGGATATAAGTGTGAACTTATATCAGTTGATATCTCGGTGCATTTTTAAGCTAGCGCAAATCTGATAACACAGATCGACGCAGCTTAAAAATCCGCATCGAATGCACTATACTACACTGAGAAACGCTTAATACAAAAATTAGTTATGATCGTTTGAAAAATGATGCATTAGTGTATGTTGAGTTTCCATGTACACTCAACATTGCTTCCAAAAACATTTTAACAAAAATGTTTTCGAAAAATTTCAAAATAATTTAGCAAAAAGTAGATGTTTTTAGATTCCTTTTTTTAAGGCAAAAATGATGGACAATGTTATTCAACGAAAAAATTAATTCTTCAGGGTGAAAATCGAGGATATAAGTGTGAACTTATATCAGTTGATATCTCGTTGCATTTTCAAGCTAGCGCAAATCTGATAACACAGATCGACGCAGCTTAAAAATCCGCATCGAATGCACTATACTACATTGAGAAACGCTTAATACAAAAATTAGTTATGATCGTTTGAAAAATGATGCATTAGTGTATGTTGAGTTTCCATGTACACTCAACATTGCTTCCAAAAACATTTTGACAAAAATTTTTTCGAAAAATTTCAAAATAATTTAGCAAAAAGTAGATGTTTTTAGATTCCTTTTTTTAAGGCAAAGATGATGGACAATGTTATTCAACAAAAAAATTAATTCTTCAGGGTGAAAATCGAGGATATAAGTGTGAACTTATATCAGTAGATATCTCGGTGCATTTTTAAGCCAGCGCAAATCTGATAACACAGATCGACGCAGCTTAAAAATCCGCATCGAATACACTATACTACACTGAGAAACGCTTAATACAAAAATTAGTTATGATCGTTTGAAAAATGATGCATTAGTGTATGTTGAGTTTCCATGTACACTCAACATTGCTTCCAAAAACATTTTGACAAAATTTTTTTCGAAAAATTTCAAAATAATTTAGCAAAAAGTAGATGTTTTTCGATTCCTTTTTTTAAGGCAAAGACGATGGACAATGTTATTCAACGAAAAAATCAATTCTTCAGGGTGAAAATCGAGGATATAAGTGTGAACTTATATCAGTTGATATCTCGGTGCATTTTTAAGCTAGCGCAAATCTGATAACACAGATCGACGCAGCTTAAAAATCCGCATCGAATGCACTATACTACACTGAGAAACGCTTAATACAAAAATTAGTTATGATCGTTTGAAAAATGATGCATTAGTGTATGTTGAGTTTCCATGTACACTCAACATTGCTTCCAAAAACATTTTAACAAAAATGTTTTCGAAAAATTTCAAAATAATTTAGCAAAAAGTAGATGTTTTTAGATTCCTTTTTTTAAGGCAAAAATGATGGACAATGTTATTCAACGAAAAAATTAATTCTTCAGGGTGAAAATCGAGGATATAAGTGTGAACTTATATCAGTAGATATCTCGGTGCATTTTTAAGCCAGCGCAAATCTGATAACACAGATCGACGCAGCTTAAAAATCCGCATCGAATACACTATACTACACTGAGAAACGCTTAATACAAAAATTAGTTATGATCGTTTGAAAAATGATGCATTAGTGTATGTTGAGTTTCCATGTACACTCAACATTGCTTCCAAAAACATTTTAACAAAAATGTTTTCGAAAAATTTCAAAATAATTTAGCAAAAAGTAGATGTTTTTAAATTCCTTTTTTTAAGGCAAAAATGATGGACAATGTTATTCAACGAAAAAATTAATTCTTCAGGGTGAAAATCGAGGATATAAGTGTGAACTTATATCAGTTGATATCTCGTTGCATTTTCAAGCTAGCGCAAATCTGATAACACAGATCGACGCAGCTTAAAAATCCGCATCGAATGCACTATACTACACTGAGAAACGCTTAATACAAAAATTAGTTATGATCGTTTGAAAAATGATGCATTAGTGTATGTTGAGTTTCCATGTACACTCAACATTGCTTCCAAAAACATTTTAACAAAAATGTTTTCGAAAAATTTCAAAATAATTTAGCAAAAAGTAGATGTTTTTAGATTCCTTTTTTTAAGGCAAAAATGATGGACAATGTTATTCAACGAAAAAATTAATTCTTCAGGGTGAAAATCGAGGATATAAGTGTGAACTTATATCAGTTGATATCTCGTTGCATTTTCAAGCTAGCGCAAATCTGATAACACAGATCGACGCAGCTTAAAAATCCGCATCGAATGCACTATACTACATTGAGAAACGCTTAATACAAAAATTAGTTATGATCGTTTGAAAAATGATGCATTAGTGTATGTTGAGTTTCCTTGTACACTCAACATTGCTTCCAAAAACATTTTGACAAAAATTTTTTCGAAAAATTTCAAAATAATTTAGCAAAAAGTAGATGTTTTTAGATTCCTTTTTTTAAGGCAAAGATGATGGACAATGTTATTCAACAAAAAAATTAATTCTTCAGGGTGAAAATCGAGGATATAAGTGTGAACTTATATCAGTAGATATCTCGGTGCATTTTTAAGCCAGCGCAAATCTGATAACACAGATCGACGCAGCTTAAAAATCCGCATCGAATACACTATACTACACTGAGAAACGCTTAATACAAAAATTAGTTATGATCGTTTGAAAAATGATGCATTAGTGTATGTTGAGTTTCCATGTACACTCAACATTGCTTCCAAAAACATTTTGACAAAAATGTTTTCGAAAAATTTCAAAATAATTTAGCAAAAAGTAGATGTTTTTAGATTCCTTTTTTTAAGGCAAAAATGATGGACAATGTTATTCAACGAAAAAATTAATTCTTCAGGGTGAAAATCGAGGATATAAGTGTGAACTTATATCAGTAGATATCTCGGTGCATTTTTAAGCCAGCGCAAATCTGATAACACAGATCGACGCAGCTTAAAAATCCGCATCGAATACACTATACTACACTGAGAAACGCTTAATACAAAAATTAGTTATGATCGTTTGAAAAATGATGCATTAGTGTATGTTGAGTTTCCATGTACACTCAACATTGCTTCCAAAAACATTTTGACAAAAATGTTTTCGAAAAATTTCAAAATAATTTAGCAAAAAGTAGATGTTTTTCGATTCCTTTTTTTAAGGCAAAGACGATGGACAATGTTATTCAACGAAAAAATCAATTCTTCAGGGTGAAAATCGAGGATATAAGTGTGAACTTATATCAGTTGATATCTCGTTGCATTTTCAAGCTAGCGCAAATCTGATAACACAGATCGACGCAGCTTAAAAATCCGCATCGAATACACTATACTACACTGAGAAACGCTTAATACAAAAATTAGTTATGATCGTTTGAAAAATGATGCATTAGTGTATGTTGAGTTTCCATGTACACTCAACATTGCTTCCAAAAACATTTTAACAAAAATGTTTTCGAAAAATTTCAAAATAATTTAGCAAAAAGTAGATGTTTTTAGATTCCTTTTTTTAAGGCAAAAATGATGGACAATGTTATTCAACGAAAAAATTAATTCTTCAGGGTGAAAATCGAGGATATAAGTGTGAACTTATATCAGTTGATATCTCGTTGCATTTTCAAGCTAGCGCAAATCTGATAACACAGATCGACGCAGCTTAAAAATCCGCATCGAATGCACTATACTACACTGAGAAACGCTTAATACAAAAATTAGTTATGATCGTTTGAAAAATGATGCATTAGTGTATGTTGAGTTTCCATGTACACTCAACATTGCTTCCAAAAACATTTTAACAAAAATGTTTTCGAAAAATTTCAAAATAATTTAGCAAAAAGTAGATGTTTTTAGATTCCTTTTTTTAAGGCAAAAATGATGGACAATGTTATTCAACGAAAAAATTAATTCTTCAGGGTGAAAATCGAGGATATAAGTGTGAACTTATATCAGTTGATATCTCGTTGCATTTTCAAGCTAGCGCAAATCTGATAACACAGATCGACGCAGCTTAAAAATCCGCATCGAATGCACTATACTACATTGAGAAACGCTTAATACAAAAATTAGTTATGATCGTTTGAAAAATGATGCATTAGTGTATGTTGAGTTTCCATGTACACTCAACATTGCTTCCAAAAACATTTTGACAAAAATTTTTTCGAAAAATTTCAAAATAATTTAGCAAAAAGTAGATGTTTTTAGATTCCTTTTTTTAAGGCAAAGATGATGGACAATGTTATTCAACAAAAAAATTAATTCTTCAGGGTGAAAATCGAGGATATAAGTGTGAACTTATATCAGTAGATATCTCGGTGCATTTTTAAGCCAGCGCAAATCTGATAACACAGATCGACGCAGCTTAAAAATCCGCATCGAATACACTATACTACACTGAGAAACGCTTAATACAAAAATTAGTTATGATCGTTTGAAAAATGATGCATTAGTGTATGTTGAGTTTCCATGTACACTCAACATTGCTTCCAAAAACATTTTGACAAAAATGTTTTCGAAAAATTTCAAAATAATTTAGCAAAAAGTAGATGTTTTTCGATTCCTTTTTTTAAGGCAAAGACGATGGACAATGTTATTCAACGAAAAAATCAATTCTTCAGGGTGAAAATCGAGGATATAAGTGTGAACTTATATCAGTTGATATCTCGTTGCATTTTCAAGCTAGCGCAAATCTGATAACACAGATCGACGCAGCTTAAAAATCCGCATCGAATACACTATACTACACTGAGAAACGCTTAATACAAAAATTAGTTATGATCGTTTGAAAAATGATGCATTAGTGTATGTTGAGTTTCCATGTACACTCAACATTGCTTCCAAAAACATTTTAACAAAAATGTTTTCGAAAAATTTCAAAATAATTTAGCAAAAAGTAGATGTTTTTAGATTCCTTTTTTTAAGGCAAAAATGATGGACAATGTTATTCAACGAAAAAATTAATTCTTCAGGGTGAAAATCGAGGATATAAGTGTGAACTTATATCAGTTGATATCTCGTTGCATTTTCAAGCTAGCGCAAATCTGATAACACAGATCGACGCAGCTTAAAAATCCGCATCGAATGCACTATACTACATTGAGAAACGCTTAATACAAAAATTAGTTATGATCGTTTGAAAAATGATGCATTAGTGTATGTTGAGTTTCCATGTACACTCAACATTGCTTCCAAAAACATTTTGACAAAAATGTTTTCGAAAAATTTCAAAATAATTTAGCAAAAAGTAGATGTTTTTAGATTCCTTTTTTTAAGGCAAAAATGATGGACAATGTTATTCAACGAAAAAATTAATTCTTCAGGGTGAAAATCGAGGATATAAGTGTGAACTTATATCAGTTGATATCTCGTTGCATTTTCAAGCTAGCGCAAATCTGATAACACAGATCGACGCAGCTTAAAAATCCGCATCGAATACACTATACTACACTGAGAAACGCTTAATACAAAAATTAGTTATGATCGTTTGAAAAATGATGCATTAGTGTATGTTGAGTTTCCATGTACACTCAACATTGCTTCCAAAAACATTTTAACAAAAATGTTTTCGAAAAATTTCAAAATAATTTAGCAAAAAGTAGATGTTTTTAGATTCCTTTTTTTAAGGCAAAAATGATGGACAATGTTATTCAACGAAAAAATTAATTCTTCAGGGTGAAAATCGAGGATATAAGTGTGAACTTATATCAGTTGATATCTCGTTGCATTTTCAAGCTAGCGCAAATCTGATAACACAGATCGACGCAGCTTAAAAATCCGCATCGAATGCACTATACTACATTGAGAAACGCTTAATACAAAAATTAGTTATGATCGTTTGAAAAATGATGCATTAGTGTATGTTGAGTTTCCATGTACACTCAACATTGCTTCCAAAAACATTTTGACAAAAATGTTTTCGAAAAATTTCAAAATAATTTAGCAAAAAGTAGATGTTTTTAGATTCCTTTTTTTAAGGCAAAAATGATGGACAATGTTATTCAACGAAAAAATTAATTCTTCAGGGTGAAAATCGAGGATATAAGTGTGAACTTATATCAGTTGATATCTCGTTGCATTTTCAAGCTAGCGCAAATCTGATAACACAGATCGACGCAGCTTAAAAATCCGCATCGAATGCACTATACTACATTGAGAAACGCTTAATACAAAAATTAGTTATGATCGTTTGAAAAATGATGCATTAGTGTATGTTGAGTTTCCATGTACACTCAACATTGCTTCCAAAAACATTTTGACAAAAATTTTTTCGAAAAATTTCAAAATAATTTAGCAAAAAGTAGATGTTTTTAGATTCCTTTTTTTAAGGCAAAGATGATGGACAATGTTATTCAACGAAAAAACTTCAGGGTGAAAATCGAGGATATAAGTGTGAACATATATCAGTTGATATCTCGGTGCATGTTCAAGCTAGCGCAAATCTGATAACACAGATCGACGCAGCTTAAAAATCCGCATCGAATGCACTATACTACATTGAGAAACGCTTAATACAAAAATTAGTTATGATCGTTTGAAAAATGATGCATTAGTGTATGTTGAGTTTCCATGTACACTCAACATTGCTTCCAAAAACATTTTGACAAAAATTTTTTCGAAAAATTTCAAAATAATTTAGCAAAAAGTAGATGTTTTTCGATTCCTTTTTTTAAGGCAAAGACGATGGACAATGTTATTCAACGAAAAAATCAATTCTTCAGGGTGAAAATCGAGGATATAAGTGTGAACTTATATCAGTTGATATCTCGGTGCATTTTTAAGCTAGCGCAAATCTGATAACACAGATCGACGCAGCTTAAAAATCCGCATCGAATGCACTATACTACACTGAGAAACGCTTAATACAAAAATTAGTTATGATCGTTTGAAAAATGATGCATTAGTGTATGTTGAGTTTCCATGTACACTCAACATTGCTTCCAAAAACATTTTAACAAAAATGTTTTCGAAAAATTTCAAAATAATTTAGCAAAAAGTAGATGTTTTTCGATTCCTTTTTTTAAGGCAAAGACGATGGACAATGTTATTCAACGAAAAAATCAATTCTTCAGGGTGAAAATCGAGGATATAAGTGTGAACTTATATCAGTTGATATCTCGTTGCATTTTCAAGCTAGCGCAAATCTGATAACACAGATCGACGCAGCTTAAAAATCCGCATCGAATACACTATACTACACTGAGAAACGCTTAATACAAAAATTAGTTATGATCGTTTGAAAAATGATGCATTAGTGTATGTTGAGTTTCCATGTACACTCAACATTGCTTCCAAAAACATTTTAACAAAAATGTTTTCGAAAAATTTCAAAATAATTTAGCAAAAAGTAGATGTTTTTAGATTCCTTTTTTTAAGGCAAAAATGATGGACAATGTTATTCAACGAAAAAATTAATTCTTCAGGGTGAAAATCGAGGATATAAGTGTGAACTTATATCAGTTGATATCTCGTTGCATTTTCAAGCTAGCGCAAATCTGATAACACAGATCGACGCAGCTTAAAAATCCGCATCGAATGCACTATACTACATTGAGAAACGCTTAATACAAAAATTAGTTATGATCGTTTGAAAAATGATGCATTAGTGTATGTTGAGTTTCCATGTACACTCAACATTGCTTCCAAAAACATTTTGACAAAAATGTTTTCGAAAAATTTCAAAATAATTTAGCAAAAAGTAGATGTTTTTAGATTCCTTTTTTTAAGGCAAAAATGATGGACAATGTTATTCAACGAAAAAATTAATTCTTCAGGGTGAAAATCGAGGATATAAGTGTGAACTTATATCAGTTGATATCTCGTTGCATTTTCAAGCTAGCGCAAATCTGATAACACAGATCGACGCAGCTTAAAAATCCGCATCGAATACACTATACTACACTGAGAAACGCTTAATACAAAAATTAGTTATGATCGTTTGAAAAATGATGCATTAGTGTATGTTGAGTTTCCATGTACACTCAACATTGCTTCCAAAAACATTTTAACAAAAATGTTTTCGAAAAATTTCAAAATAATTTAGCAAAAAGTAGATGTTTTTAGATTCCTTTTTTTAAGGCAAAAATGATGGACAATGTTATTCAACGAAAAAATTAATTCTTCAGGGTGAAAATCGAGGATATAAGTGTGAACTTATATCAGTTGATATCTCGTTGCATTTTCAAGCTAGCGCAAATCTGATAACACAGATCGACGCAGCTTAAAAATCCGCATCGAATGCACTATACTACATTGAGAAACGCTTAATACAAAAATTAGTTATGATCGTTTGAAAAATGATGCATTAGTGTATGTTGAGTTTCCATGTACACTCAACATTGCTTCCAAAAACATTTTGACAAAAATTTTTTCGAAAAATTTCAAAATAATTTAGCAAAAAGTAGATGTTTTTAGATTCCTTTTTTTAAGGCAAAGATGATGGACAATGTTATTCAACGAAAAAACTTCAGGGTGAAAATCGAGGATATAAGTGTGAACATATATCAGTTGATATCTCGGTGCATGTTCAAGCTAGCGCAAATCTGATAACACAGATCGACGCAGCTTAAAAATCCGCATCGAATGCACTATACTACATTGAGAAACGCTTAATACAAAAATTAGTTATGATCGTTTGAAAAATGATGCATTAGTGTATGTTGAGTTTCCATGTACACTCAACATTGCTTCCAAAAACATTTTGACAAAAATTTTTTCGAAAAATTTCAAAATAATTTAGCAAAAAGTAGATGTTTTTCGATTCCTTTTTTTAAGGCAAAGACGATGGACAATGTTATTCAACGAAAAAATCAATTCTTCAGGGTGAAAATCGAGGATATAAGTGTGAACTTATATCAGTTGATATCTCGGTGCATTTTTAAGCTAGCGCAAATCTGATAACACAGATCGACGCAGCTTAAAAATCCGCATCGAATGCACTATACTACACTGAGAAACGCTTAATACAAAAATTAGTTATGATCGTTTGAAAAATGATGCATTAGTGTATGTTGAGTTTCCATGTACACTCAACATTGCTTCCAAAAACATTTTAACAAAAATGTTTTCGAAAAATTTCAAAATAATTTAGCAAAAAGTAGATGTTTTTAGATTCCTTTTTTTAAGGCAAAAATGATGGACAATGTTATTCAACGAAAAAATTAATTCTTCAGGGTGAAAATCGAGGATATAAGTGTGAACTTATATCAGTTGATATCTCGTTGCATTTTCAAGCTAGCGCAAATCTGATAACACAGATCGACGCAGCTTAAAAATCCGCATCGAATGCACTATACTACATTGAGAAACGCTTAATACAAAAATTAGTTATGATCGTTTGAAAAATGATGCATTAGTGTATGTTGAGTTTCCATGTACACTCAACATTGCTTCCAAAAACATTTTGACAAAAATTTTTTCGAAAAATTTCAAAATAATTTAGCAAAAAGTAGATGTTTTTAGATTCCTTTTTTTAAGGCAAAGATGATGGACAATGTTATTCAACGAAAAAACTTCAGGGTGAAAATCGAGGATATAAGTGTGAACATATATCAGTTGATATCTCGGTGCATGTTCAAGCTAGCGCAAATCTGATAACACAGATCGACGCAGCTTAAAAATCCGCATCGAATGCACTATACTACATTGAGAAACGCTTAATACAAAAATTAGTTATGATCGTTTGAAAAATGATGCATTAGTGTATGTTGAGTTTCCATGTACACTCAACATTGCTTCCAAAAACATTTTGACAAAAATTTTTTCGAAAAATTTCAAAATAATTTAGCAAAAAGTAGATGTTTTTCGATTCCTTTTTTTAAGGCAAAGACGATGGACAATGTTATTCAACGAAAAAATCAATTCTTCAGGGTGAAAATCGAGGATATAAGTGTGAACTTATATCAGTTGATATCTCGGTGCATTTTTAAGCTAGCGCAAATCTGATAACACAGATCGACGCAGCTTAAAAATCCGCATCGAATGCACTATACTACACTGAGAAACACTTAATACAAAAATTAGTTATGATCGTTTGAAAAATGATGCATTAGTGTATGTTGAGTTTCCATGTACACTCAACATTGCTTCCAAAAACATTTTAACAAAAATGTTTTCGAAAAATTTCAAAATAATTTAGCAAAAAGTAGATGTTTTTAGATTCCTTTTTTTAAGGCAAAAATGATGGACAATGTTATTCAACGAAAAAATTAATTCTTCAGGGTGAAAATCGAGGATATAAGTGTGAACTTATATCAGTTGATATCTCGTTGCATTTTCAAGCTAGCGCAAATCTGATAACACAGATCGACGCAGCTTAAAAATCCGCATCGAATGCACTATACTACATTGAGAAACGCTTAATACAAAAATTAGTTATGATCGTTTGAAAAATGATGCATTAGTGTATGTTGAGTTTCCATGTACACTCAACATTGCTTCCAAAAACATTTTGACAAAAATTTTTTCGAAAAATTTCAAAATAATTTAGCAAAAAGTAGATGTTTTTAGATTCCTTTTTTTAAGGCAAAGATGATGGACAATGTTATTCAACAAAAAAATTAATTCTTCAGGGTGAAAATCGAGGATATAAGTGTGAACTTATATCAGTAGATATCTCGGTGCATTTTTAAGCCAGCGCAAATCTGATAACACAGATCGACGCAGCTTAAAAATCCGCATCGAATACACTATACTACATTGAGAAACGCTTAATACAAAAATTAGTTATGATCGTTTGAAAAATGATGCATTAGTGTATGTTGAGTTTCCATGTACACTCAACATTGCTTCCAAAAACATTTTAACAAAAATGTTTTCGAAAAATTTCAAAATAATTTAGCAAAAAGTAGATGTTTTTAGATTCCTTTTTTTAAGGCAAAAATGATGGACAATGTTATTCAACGAAAAAATTAATTCTTCAGGGTGAAAATCGAGGATATAAGTGTGAACTTATATCAGTTGATATCTCGTTGCATTTTCAAGCTAGCGCAAATCTGATAACACAGATCGACGCAGCTTAAAAATCCGCATCGAATGCACTATACTACATTGAGAAACGCTTAATACAAAAATTAGTTATGATCGTTTGAAAAATGATGCATTAGTGTATGTTGAGTTTCCATGTACACTCAACATTGCTTCCAAAAACATTTTGACAAAAATTTTTTCGTAAAATTTCAAAATAATTTAGCAAAAAGTAGATGTTTTTAGATTCCTTTTTTTAAGGCAAAGATGATGGACAATGTTATTCAACAAAAAAATTAATTCTTCAGGGTGAAAATCGAGGATATAAGTGTGAACTTATATCAGTAGATATCTCGGTGCATTTTTAAGCCAGCGCAAATCTGATAACACAGATCGACGCAGCTTAAAAATCCGCATCGAATACACTATACTACATTGAGAAACGCTTAATACAAAAATTAGTTATGATCGTTTGAAAAATGATGCATTAGTGTATGTTGAGTTTCCATGTACACTCAACATTGCTTCCAAAAACATTTTAACAAAAATGTTTTCGAAAAATTTCAAAATAATTTAGCAAAAAGTAGATGTTTTTAGATTCCTTTTTTTAAGGCAAAAATGATGGACAATGTTATTCAACGAAAAAATTAATTCTTCAGGGTGAAAATCGAGGATATAAGTGTGAACTTATATCAGTAGATATCTCGGTGCATTTTTAAGCCAGCGCAAATCTGATAACACAGATCGACGCAGCTTAAAAATCCGCATCGAATACACTATACTACACTGAGAAACGCTTAATACAAAAATTAGTTATGATCGTTTGAAAAATGATGCATTAGTGTATGTTGAGTTTCCATGTACACTCAACATTGCTTCCAAAAACATTTTGACAAAAATGTTTTCGAAAAATTTCAAAATAATTTAGCAAAAAGTAGATGTTTTTCGATTCCTTTTTTTAAGGCAAAGACGATGGACAATGTTATTCAACGAAAAAATCAATTCTTCAGGGTGAAAATCGAGGATATAAGTGTGAACTTATATCAGTTGATATCTCGTTGCATTTTCAAGCTAGCGCAAATCTGATAACACAGATCGACGCAGCTTAAAAATCCGCATCGAATACACTATACTACACTGAGAAACGCTTAATACAAAAATTAGTTATGATCGTTTGAAAAATGATGCATTAGTGTATGTTGAGTTTCCATGTACACTCAACATTGCTTCCAAAAACATTTTAACAAAAATGTTTTCGAAAAATTTCAAAATAATTTAGCAAAAAGTAGATGTTTTTAGATTCCTTTTTTTAAGGCAAAAATGATGGACAATGTTATTCAACGAAAAAATTAATTCTTCAGGGTGAAAATCGAGGATATAAGTGTGAACTTATATCAGTTGATATCTCGTTGCATTTTCAAGCTAGCGCAAATCTGATAACACAGATCGACGCAGCTTAAAAATCCGCATCGAATGCACTATACTACACTGAGAAACGCTTAATACAAAAATTAGTTATGATCGTTTGAAAAATGATGCATTAGTGTATGTTGAGTTTCCATGTACACTCAACATTGCTTCCAAAAACATTTTAACAAAAATGTTTTCGAAAAATTTCAAAATAATTTAGCAAAAAGTAGATGTTTTTAGATTCCTTTTTTTAAGGCAAAAATGATGGACAATGTTATTCAACGAAAAAATTAATTCTTCAGGGTGAAAATCGAGGATATAAGTGTGAACTTATATCAGTTGATATCTCGTTGCATTTTCAAGCTAGCGCAAATCTGATAACACAGATCGACGCAGCTTAAAAATCCGCATCGAATGCACTATACTACACTGAGAAACGCTTAATACAAAAATTAGTTATGATCGTTTGAAAAATGATGCATTAGTGTATGTTGAGTTTCCATGTACACTCAACATTGCTTCCAAAAACATTTTAACAAAAATGTTTTCGAAAAATTTCAAAATAATTTAGCAAAAAGTAGATGTTTTTAGATTCCTTTTTTTAAGGCAAAAATGATGGACAATGTTATTCAACGAAAAAATTAATTCTTCAGGGTGAAAATCGAGGATATAAGTGTGAACTTATATCAGTTGATATCTCGTTGCATTTTCAAGCTAGCGCAAATCTGATAACACAGATCGACGCAGCTTAAAAATCCGCATCGAATGCACTATACTACATTGAGAAACGCTTAATACAAAAATTAGTTATGATCGTTTGAAAAATGATGCATTAGTGTATGTTGAGTTTCCATGTACACTCAACATTGCTTCCAAAAACATTTTGACAAAAATTTTTTCGAAAAATTTCAAAATAATTTAGCAAAAAGTAGATGTTTTTAGATTCCTTTTTTTAAGGCAAAGATGATGGACAATGTTATTCAACAAAAAAATTAATTCTTCAGGGTGAAAATCGAGGATATAAGTGTGAACTTATATCAGTAGATATCTCGGTGCATTTTTAAGCCAGCGCAAATCTGATAACACAGATCGACGCAGCTTAAAAATCCGCATCGAATACACTATACTACACTGAGAAACGCTTAATACAAAAATTAGTTATGATCGTTTGAAAAATGATGCATTAGTGTATGTTGAGTTTCCATGTACACTCAACATTGCTTCCAAAAACATTTTAACAAAAATGTTTTCGAAAAATTTCAAAATAATTTAGCAAAAAGTAGATGTTTTTAGATTCCTTTTTTTAAGGCAAAAATGATGGACAATGTTATTCAACGAAAAAATTAATTCTTCAGGGTGAAAATCGAGGATATAAGTGTGAACTTATATCAGTTGATATCTCGTTGCATTTTCAAGCTAGCGCAAATCTGATAACACAGATCGACGCAGCTTAAAAATCCGCATCGAATGCACTATACTACATTGAGAAACGCTTAATACAAAAATTAGTTATGATCGTTTGAAAAATGATGCATTAGTGTATGTTGAGTTTCCATGTACACTCAACATTGCTTCCAAAAACATTTTGACAAAAATGTTTTCGAAAAATTTCAAAATAATTTAGCAAAAAGTAGATGTTTTTAGATTCCTTTTTTTAAGGCAAAAATGATGGACAATGTTATTCAACGAAAAAATTAATTCTTCAGGGTGAAAATCGAGGATATAAGTGTGAACTTATATCAGTTGATATCTCGTTGCATTTTCAAGCTAGCGCAAATCTGATAACACAGATCGACGCAGCTTAAAAATCCGCATCGAATGCACTATACTACATTGAGAAACGCTTAATACAAAAATTAGTTATGATCGTTTGAAAAATGATGCATTAGTGTATGTTGAGTTTCCATGTACACTCAACATTGCTTCCAAAAACATTTTGACAAAAATTTTTTCGAAAAATTTCAAAATAATTTAGCAAAAAGTAGATGTTTTTCGATTCCTTTTTTTAAGGCAAAGACGATGGACAATGTTATTCAACGAAAAAATCAATTCTTCAGGGTGAAAATCGAGGATATAAGTGTGAACTTATATCAGTTGATATCTCGTTGCATTTTTAAGCTAGCGCAAATCTGATAACACAGATCGACGCAGCTTAAAAATCCGCATCGAATACACTATACTACACTGAGAAACGCTTAATACAAAAATTAGTTATGATCGTTTGAAAAATGATGCATTAGTGTATGTTGAGTTTCCATGTACACTCAACATTGCTTCCAAAAACATTTTAACAAAAATGTTTTCGAAAAATTTCAAAATAATTTAGCAAAAAGTAGATGTTTTTAGATTCCTTTTTTTAAGGCAAAAATGATGGACAATGTTATTCAACGAAAAAATTAATTCTTCAGGGTGAAAATCGAGGATATAAGTGTGAACTTATATCAGTTGATATCTCGTTGCATTTTCAAGCTAGCGCAAATCTGATAACACAGATCGACGCAGCTTAAAAATCCGCATCGAATGCACTATACTACATTGAGAAACGCTTAATACAAAAATTAGTTATGATCGTTTGAAAAATGATGCATTAGTGTATGTTGAGTTTCCATGTACACTCAACATTGCTTCCAAAAACATTTTGACAAAAATGTTTTCGAAAAATTTCAAAATAATTTAGCAAAAAGTAGATGTTTTTAGATTCCTTTTTTTAAGGCAAAAATGATGGACAATGTTATTCAACGAAAAAATTAATTCTTCAGGGTGAAAATCGAGGATGTAAGTGTGAACTTATATCAGTTGATATCTCGTTGCATTTTCAAGCTAGCGCAAATCTGATAACACAGATCGACGCAGCTTAAAAATCCGCATCGAATGCACTATACTACATTGAGAAACGCTTAATACAAAAATTAGTTATGATCGTTTGAAAAATGATGCATTAGTGTATGTTGAGTTTCCATGTACACTCAACATTGCTTCCAAAAACATTTTGACAAAAATTTTTTCGAAAAATTTCAAAATAATTTAGCAAAAAGTAGATGTTTTTAGATTCCTTTTTTTAAGGCAAAGATGATGAACAATGTTATTCAACGAAAAAACTTCAGGGTGAAAATCGAGGATATAAGTGTGAACATATATCAGTTGATATCTCGGTGCATGTTCAAGCTAGCGCAAATCTGATAACACAGATCGACGCAGCTTAAAAATCCGCATCGAATGCACTATACTACATTGAGAAACGCTCAATACAAAAATTAGTTATGATCGTTTGAAAAATGATGCATTAGTGTATGTTGAGTTTCCATGTACACTCAACATTGCTTCCAAAAACATTTTGACAAAAATTTTTTCGAAAAATTTCAAAATAATTTAGCAAAAAGTAGATGTTTTTCGATTCCTTTTTTTAAGGCAAAGACGATGGACAATGTTATTCAACGAAAAAATCAATTCTTCAGGGTGAAAATCGAGGATATAAGTGTGAACTTATATCAGTTGATATCTCGGTGCATTTTTAAGCTAGCGCAAATCTGATAACACAGATCGACGCAGCTTAAAAATCCGCATCGAATGCACTATACTACACTGAGAAACGCTTAATACAAAAATTAGTTATGATCGTTTGAAAAATGATGCATTAGTGTATGTTGAGTTTCCATGTACACTCAACATTGCTTCCAAAAACATTTTAACAAAAATGTTTTCGAAAAATTTCAAAATAATTTAGCAAAAAGTAGATGTTTTTAGATTCCTTTTTTTAAGGCAAAAATGATGGACAATGTTATTCAACGAAAAAATTAATTCTTCAGGGTGAAAATCGAGGATATAAGTGTGAACTTATATCAGTTGATATCTCGTTGCATTTTCAAGCTAGCGCAAATCTGATAACACAGATCGACGCAGCTTAAAAATCCGCATCGAATGCACTATACTACATTGAGAAACGCTTAATACAAAAATTAGTTATGATCGTTTGAAAAATGATGCATTAGTGTATGTTGAGTTTCCATGTACACTCAACATTGCTTCCAAAAACATTTTGACAAAAATTTTTTCGAAAAATTTCAAAATAATTTAGCAAAAAGTAGATGTTTTTAGATTCCTTTTTTTAAGGCAAAGATGATGGACAATGTTATTCAACGAAAAAACTTCAGGGTGAAAATCGAGGATATAAGTGTGAACATATATCAGTTGATATCTCGGTGCATGTTCAAGCTAGCGCAAATCTGATAACACAGATCGACGCAGCTTAAAAATCCGCATCGAATGCACTATACTACATTGAGAAACGCTTAATACAAAAATTAGTTATGATCGTTTGAAAAATGATGCATTAGTGTATGTTGAGTTTCCATGTACACTCAACATTGCTTCCAAAAACATTTTGACAAAAATTTTTTCGAAAAATTTCAAAATAATTTAGCAAAAAGTAGATGTTTTTCGATTCCTTTTTTTAAGGCAAAGACGATGGACAATGTTATTCAACGAAAAAATCAATTCTTCAGGGTGAAAATCGAGGATATAAGTGTGAACTTATATCAGTTGATATCTCGGTGCATTTTTAAGCTAGCGCAAATCTGATAACACAGATCGACGCAGCTTAAAAATCCGCATCGAATGCACTATACTACACTGAGAAACGCTTAATACAAAAATTAGTTATGATCGTTTGAAAAATGATGCATTAGTGTATGTTGAGTTTCCATGTACACTCAACATTGCTTCCAAAAACATTTTAACAAAAATGTTTTCGAAAAATTTCAAAATAATTTAGCAAAAAGTAGATGTTTTTAGATTCCTTTTTTTAAGGCAAAAATGATGGACAATGTTATTCAACGAAAAAATTAATTCTTCAGGGTGAAAATCGAGGATATAAGTGTGAACTTATATCAGTTGATATCTCGTTGCATTTTCAAGCTAGCGCAAATCTGATAACACAGATCGACGCAGCTTAAAAATCCGCATCGAATGCACTATACTACATTGAGAAACGCTTAATACAAAAATTAGTTATGATCGTTTGAAAAATGATGCATTAGTGTATGTTGAGTTTCCATGTACACTCAACATTGCTTCCAAAAACATTTTGACAAAAATTTTTTCGAAAAATTTCAAAATAATTTAGCAAAAAGTAGATGTTTTTAGATTCCTTTTTTTAAGGCAAAGATGATGGACAATGTTATTCAACAAAAAAATTAATTCTTCAGGGTGAAAATCGAGGATATAAGTGTGAACTTATATCAGTAGATATCTCGGTGCATTTTTAAGCCAGCGCAAATCTGATAACACAGATCGACGCAGCTTAAAAATCCGCATCGAATACACTATACTACATTGAGAAACGCTTAATACAAAAATTAGTTATGATCGTTTGAAAAATGATGCATTAGTGTATGTTGAGTTTCCATGTACACTCAACATTGCTTCCAAAAACATTTTAACAAAAATGTTTTCGAAAAATTTCAAAATAATTTAGCAAAAAGTAGATGTTTTTAGATTCCTTTTTTTAAGGCAAAAATGATGGACAATGTTATTCAACGAAAAAATTAATTCTTCAGGGTGAAAATCGAGGATATAAGTGTGAACTTATATCAGTTGATATCTCGTTGCATTTTCAAGCTAGCGCAAATCTGATAACACAGATCGACGCAGCTTAAAAATCCGCATCGAATGCACTATACTACATTGAGAAACGCTTAATACAAAAATTAGTTATGATCGTTTGAAAAATGATGCATTAGTGTATGTTGAGTTTCCATGTACACTCAACATTGCTTCCAAAAACATTTTGACAAAAATTTTTTCGTAAAATTTCAAAATAATTTAGCAAAAAGTAGATGTTTTTAGATTCCTTTTTTTAAGGCAAAGATGATGGACAATGTTATTCAACAAAAAAATTAATTCTTCAGGGTGAAAATCGAGGATATAAGTGTGAACTTATATCAGTAGATATCTCGGTGCATTTTTAAGCCAGCGCAAATCTGATAACACAGATCGACGCAGCTTAAAAATCCGCATCGAATACACTATACTACATTGAGAAACGCTTAATACAAAAATTAGTTATGATCGTTTGAAAAATGATGCATTAGTGTATGTTGAGTTTCCATGTACACTCAACATTGCTTCCAAAAACATTTTAACAAAAATGTTTTCGAAAAATTTCAAAATAATTTAGCAAAAAGTAGATGTTTTTAGATTCCTTTTTTTAAGGCAAAAATGATGGACAATGTTATTCAACGAAAAAATTAATTCTTCAGGGTGAAAATCGAGGATATAAGTGTGAACTTATATCAGTTGATATCTCGTTGCATTTTCAAGCTAGCGCAAATCTGATAACACAGATCGACGCAGCTTAAAAATCCGCATCGAATGCACTATACTACATTGAGAAACGCTTAATACAAAAATTAGTTATGATCGTTTGAAAAATGATGCATTAGTGTATGTTGAGTTTCCATGTACACTCAACATTGCTTCCAAAAACATTTTGACAAAAATTTTTTCGAAAAATTTCAAAATAATTTAGCAAAAAGTAGATGTTTTTAGATTCCTTTTTTTAAGGCAAAGATGATGGACAATGTTATTCAACAAAAAAATTAATTCTTCAGGGTGAAAATCGAGGATATAAGTGTGAACTTATATCAGTAGATATCTCGGTGCATTTTTAAGCCAGCGCAAATCTGATAACACAGATCGACGCAGCTTAAAAATCCGCATCGAATACACTATACTACACTGAGAAACGCTTAATACAAAAATTAGTTATGATCGTTTGAAAAATGATGCATTAGTGTATGTTGAGTTTCCATGTACACTCAACATTGCTTCCAAAAACATTTTGACAAAAATGTTTTCGAAAAATTTCAAAATAATTTAGCAAAAAGTAGATGTTTTTAGATTCCTTTTTTTAAGGCAAAAATGATGGACAATGTTATTCAACGAAAAAATTAATTCTTCAGGGTGAAAATCGAGGATATAAGTGTGAACTTATATCAGTTGATATCTCGTTGCATTTTCAAGCTAGCGCAAATCTGATAACACAGATCGACGCAGCTTAAAAATCCGCATCGAATGCACTATACTACATTGAGAAACGCTTAATACAAAAATTAGTTATGATCGTTTGAAAAATGATGCATTAGTGTATGTTGAGTTTCCATGTACACTCAACATTGCTTCCAAAAACATTTTGACAAAAATTTTTTCGAAAAATTTCAAAATAATTTAGCAAAAAGTAGATGTTTTTAGATTCCTTTTTTTAAGGCAAAAATGATGGACAATGTTATTAAACGAAAAAATTAATTCTTCAGGGTGAAAATCGAGGATATAAGTGTGAACTTATATCAGTTGATATCTCGGTGCATTTTTAAGCTAGCGCAAATCTAATAACACAGATCGACGCAGCTTAAAAATCCGCATCGAATGCACTATACTACATTGAGAAACGCTTAATACAAAAATTAGTTATGATCGTTTGAAAAATGATGCATTAGTGTATGTTGAGTTTCCATGTACACTCAACATTGCTTCCAAAAACATTTTGACAAAAATTTTTTCGAAAAATTTCAAAATAATTTAGCAAAAAGTAGATGTTTTTAGATTTCTTTATTCAAGGCAAAGATGATGGACAATGTTATTCAACAAAAAAATTAATTCTTCAGGGTGAAAATCGAGGATATAAGTGTGAACTTATATCAGTAGATATCTCGGTGCATTTTTAAGCCAGCGCAAATCTGATAACACAGATCGACGCAGCTTAAAAATCCGCATCGAATGCACTATACTACATTGAGAAACGCTTAATACAAAAATTAGTTATGATCGTTTGAAAAATGATGCATTAGTGTATGTTGAGTTTCCATGTACACTCAACATTGCTTCCAAAAACATTTTAACAAAAATGTTTTCGAAAAATTTCAAAATAATTTAGCAAAAAGTAGATGTTTTTAGATTCCTTTTTTTAAGGCAAAAATGATGGACAATGTTATTCAACGAAAAAATTAATTCTTCAGGGTGAAAATCGAGGATATAAGTGTGAACTTATATCAGTTGATATCTCGTTGCATTTTCAAGCTAGCGCAAATCTGATAACACAGATCGACGCAGCTTAAAAATCCGCATCGAATGCACTATACTACATTGAGAAACGCTTAATACAAAAATTAGTTATGATCGTTTGAAAAATGATGCATTAGTGTATGTTGAGTTTCCATGTACACTCAACATTGCTTCCAAAAACATTTTGACAAAAATTTTTTCGAAAAATTTCAAAATAATTTAGCAAAAAGTAGATGTTTTTAGATTCCTTTTTTTAAGGCAAAAATGATGGACAATGTTATTAAACGAAAAAATTAATTCTTCAGGGTGAAAATCGAGGATATAAGTGTGAACTTATATCAGTTGATATCTCGGTGCATTTTTAAGCTAGCGCAAATCTAATAACACAGATCGACGCAGCTTAAAAATCCGCATCGAATGCACTATACTACATTGAGAAACGCTTAATACAAAAATTAGTTATGATCGTTTGAAAAATGATGCATTAGTGTATGTTGAGTTTCCATGTACACTCAACATTGCTTCCAAAAACATTTTGACAAAAATTTTTTCGAAAAATTTCAAAATAATTTAGCAAAAAGTAGATGTTTTTAGATTTCTTTATTCAAGGCAAAGATGATGGACAATGTTATTCAACGAAAAAATTAATTCTTCAGGGTGAAAATCGAGGATATAAGTGTGAACTTATATCAGTTGATATCTCGTTGCATTTTCAAGCTAGCGCAAATCTGATAACACAGATCGACGCAGCTTAAAAATCCGCATCGAATGCACTATACTACATTGAGAAACGCTTAATACAAAAATTAGTTATGATCGTTTGAAAAATGATGCATTAGTGTATGTTGAGTTTCCATGTACACTCAACATTGCTTCCAAAAACATTTTAACAAAAATGTTTTCGAAAAATTTCAAAATAATTTAGCAAAAAGTAGATGTTTTTAGATTCCTTTTTTTAAGGCAAAGATGATGGACAATGTTATTCAACGAAAAAACTTCAGGGTGAAAATCGAGGATATAAGTGTGAACATATATCAGTTGATATCTCGGTGCATGTTCAAGCTAGCGCAAATCTGATAACACAGATCGACGCAGCTTAAAAATCCGCATCGAATGCACTATACTACATTGAGAAACGCTTAATACAAAAATTAGTTATGATCGTTTGAAAAATGATGCATTAGTGTATGTTGAGTTTCCATGTACACTCAACATTGCTTCCAAAAACATTTTAACAAAAATGTTTTCGAAAAATTTCAAAATAATTTAGCAAAAAGTAGATGTTTTTAGATTCCTTTTTTTAAGGCAAAAATGATGGACAATGTTATTCAACGAAAAAATTAATTCTTCAGGGTGAAAATCGAGGATATAAGTGTGAACTTATATCAGTTGATATCTCGTTGCATTTTCAAGCTAGCGCAAATCTGATAACACAGATCGACGCAGCTTAAAAATCCGCATCGAATGCACTATACTACATTGAGAAACGCTTAATACAAAAATTAGTTATGATCGTTTGAAAAATGATGCATTAGTGTATGTTGAGTTTCCATGTACACTCAACATTGCTTCCAAAAACATTTTGACAAAAATTTTTTCGAAAAATTTCAAAATAATTTAGCAAAAAGTAGATGTTTTTAGATTCCTTTTTTTAAGGCAAAGATGATGGACAATGTTATTCAACAAAAAAATTAATTCTTCAGGGTGAAAATCGAGGATATAAGTGTGAACTTATATCAGTAGATATCTCGGTGCATTTTTAAGCCAGCGCAAATCTGATAACACAGATCGACGCAGCTTAAAAATCCGCATCGAATGCACTATACTACATTGAGAAACGCTTAATACAAAAATTAGTTATGATCGTTTGAAAAATGATGCATTAGTGTATGTTGAGTTTCCATGTACACTCAACATTGCTTCCAAAAACATTTTAACAAAAATGTTTTCGAAAAATTTCAAAATAATTTAGCAAAAAGTAGATGTTTTTAGATTCCTTTTTTTAAGGCAAAAATGATGGACAATGTTATTCAACGAAAAAATTAATTCTTCAGGGTGAAAATCGAGGATATAAGTGTGAACTTATATCAGTTGATATCTCGTTGCATTTTCAAGCTAGCGCAAATCTGATAACACAGATCGACGCAGCTTAAAAATCCGCATCGAATGCACTATACTACATTGAGAAACGCTTAATACAAAAATTAGTTATGATCGTTTGAAAAATGATGCATTAGTGTATGTTGAGTTTCCATGTACACTCAACATTGCTTCCAAAAACATTTTGACAAAAATTTTTTCGAAAAATTTCAAAATAATTTAGCAAAAAGTAGATGTTTTTAGATTCCTTTTTTTAAGGCAAAGATGATGGACAATGTTATTCAACGAAAAAACTTCAGGGTGAAAATCGAGGATATAAGTGTGAACATATATCAGTTGATATCTCGGTGCATGTTCAAGCTAGCGCAAATCTGATAACACAGATCGACGCAGCTTAAAAATCCGCATCGAATGCACTATACTACATTGAGAAACGCTTAATACAAAAATTAGTTATGATCGTTTGAAAAATGATGCATTAGTGTATGTTGAGTTTCCATGTACACTCAACATTGCTTCCAAAAACATTTTGACAAAAATTTTTTCGAAAAATTTCAAAATAATTTAGCAAAAAGTAGATGTTTTTCGATTCCTTTTTTTAAGGCAAAGACGATGGACAATGTTATTCAACGAAAAAATCAATTCTTCAGGGTGAAAATCGAGGATATAAGTGTGAACTTATATCAGTTGATATCTCGGTGCATTTTTAAGCTAGCGCAAATCTGATAACACAGATCGACGCAGCTTAAAAATCCGCATCGAATGCACTATACTACACTGAGAAACGCTTAATACAAAAATTAGTTATGATCGTTTGAAAAATGATGCATTAGTGTATGTTGAGTTTCCATGTACACTCAACATTGCTTCCAAAAACATTTTAACAAAAATGTTTTCGAAAAATTTCAAAATAATTTAGCAAAAAGTAGATGTTTTTAGATTCCTTTTTTTAAGGCAAAAATGATGGACAATGTTATTCAACGAAAAAATTAATTCTTCAGGGTGAAAATCGAGGATATAAGTGTGAACTTATATCAGTTGATATCTCGTTGCATTTTCAAGCTAGCGCAAATCTGATAACACAGATCGACGCAGCTTAAAAATCCGCATCGAATGCACTATACTACATTGAGAAACGCTTAATACAAAAATTAGTTATGATCGTTTGAAAAATGATGCATTAGTGTATGTTGAGTTTCCATGTACACTCAACATTGCTTCCAAAAACATTTTGACAAAAATTTTTTCGAAAAATTTCAAAATAATTTAGCAAAAAGTAGATGTTTTTAGATTCCTTTTTTTAAGGCAAAGATGATGGACAATGTTATTCAACAAAAAAATTAATTCTTCAGGGTGAAAATCGAGGATATAAGTGTGAACTTATATCAGTAGATATCTCGGTGCATTTTTAAGCCAGCGCAAATCTGATAACACAGATCGACGCAGCTTAAAAATCCGCATCGAATACACTATACTACATTGAGAAACGCTTAATACAAAAATTAGTTATGATCGTTTGAAAAATGATGCATTAGTGTATGTTGAGTTTCCATGTACACTCAACATTGCTTCCAAAAACATTTTAACAAAAATGTTTTCGAAAAATTTCAAAATAATTTAGCAAAAAGTAGATGTTTTTAGATTCCTTTTTTTAAGGCAAAAATGATGGACAATGTTATTCAACGAAAAAATTAATTCTTCAGGGTGAAAATCGAGGATATAAGTGTGAACTTATATCAGTTGATATCTCGTTGCATTTTCAAGCTAGCGCAAATCTGATAACACAGATCGACGCAGCTTAAAAATCCGCATCGAATGCACTATACTACATTGAGAAACGCTTAATACAAAAATTAGTTATGATCGTTTGAAAAATGATGCATTAGTGTATGTTGAGTTTCCATGTACACTCAACATTGCTTCCAAAAACATTTTGACAAAAATTTTTTCGTAAAATTTCAAAATAATTTAGCAAAAAGTAGATGTTTTTAGATTCCTTTTTTTAAGGCAAAGATGATGGACAATGTTATTCAACAAAAAAATTAATTCTTCAGGGTGAAAATCGAGGATATAAGTGTGAACTTATATCAGTAGATATCTCGGTGCATTTTTAAGCCAGCGCAAATCTGATAACACAGATCGACGCAGCTTAAAAATCCGCATCGAATACACTATACTACATTGAGAAACGCTTAATACAAAAATTAGTTATGATCGTTTGAAAAATGATGCATTAGTGTATGTTGAGTTTCCATGTACACTCAACATTGCTTCCAAAAACATTTTAACAAAAATGTTTTCGAAAAATTTCAAAATAATTTAGCAAAAAGTAGATGTTTTTAGATTCCTTTTTTTAAGGCAAAAATGATGGACAATGTTATTCAACGAAAAAATTAATTCTTCAGGGTGAAAATCGAGGATATAAGTGTGAACTTATATCAGTTGATATCTCGTTGCATTTTCAAGCTAGCGCAAATCTGATAACACAGATCGACGCAGCTTAAAAATCCGCATCGAATGCACTATACTACATTGAGAAACGCTTAATACAAAAATTAGTTATGATCGTTTGAAAAATGATGCATTAGTGTATGTTGAGTTTCCATGTACACTCAACATTGCTTCCAAAAACATTTTGACAAAAATTTTTTCGAAAAATTTCAAAATAATTTAGCAAAAAGTAGATGTTTTTAGATTCCTTTTTTTAAGGCAAAGATGATGGACAATGTTATTCAACAAAAAAATTAATTCTTCAGGGTGAAAATCGAGGATATAAGTGTGAACTTATATCAGTAGATATCTCGGTGCATTTTTAAGCCAGCGCAAATCTGATAACACAGATCGACGCAGCTTAAAAATCCGCATCGAATACACTATACTACACTGAGAAACGCTTAATACAAAAATTAGTTATGATCGTTTGAAAAATGATGCATTAGTGTATGTTGAGTTTCCATGTACACTCAACATTGCTTCCAAAAACATTTTGACAAAAATGTTTTCGAAAAATTTCAAAATAATTTAGCAAAAAGTAGATGTTTTTAGATTCCTTTTTTTAAGGCAAAAATGATGGACAATGTTATTCAACGAAAAAATTAATTCTTCAGGGTGAAAATCGAGGATATAAGTGTGAACTTATATCAGTTGATATCTCGTTGCATTTTCAAGCTAGCGCAAATCTGATAACACAGATCGACGCAGCTTAAAAATCCGCATCGAATGCACTATACTACATTGAGAAACGCTTAATACAAAAATTAGTTATGATCGTTTGAAAAATGATGCATTAGTGTATGTTGAGTTTCCATGTACACTCAACATTGCTTCCAAAAACATTTTGACAAAAATTTTTTCGAAAAATTTCAAAATAATTTAGCAAAAAGTAGATGTTTTTAGATTCCTTTTTTTAAGGCAAAAATGATGGACAATGTTATTAAACGAAAAAATTAATTCTTCAGGGTGAAAATCGAGGATATAAGTGTGAACTTATATCAGTTGATATCTCGGTGCATTTTTAAGCTAGCGCAAATCTAATAACACAGATCGACGCAGCTTAAAAATCCGCATCGAATGCACTATACTACATTGAGAAACGCTTAATACAAAAATTAGTTATGATCGTTTGAAAAATGATGCATTAGTGTATGTTGAGTTTCCATGTACACTCAACATTGCTTCCAAAAACATTTTGACAAAAATTTTTTCGAAAAATTTCAAAATAATTTAGCAAAAAGTAGATGTTTTTAGATTTCTTTATTCAAGGCAAAGATGATGGACAATGTTATTCAACAAAAAAATTAATTCTTCAGGGTGAAAATCGAGGATATAAGTGTGAACTTATATCAGTAGATATCTCGGTGCATTTTTAAGCCAGCGCAAATCTGATAACACAGATCGACGCAGCTTAAAAATCCGCATCGAATGCACTATACTACATTGAGAAACGCTTAATACAAAAATTAGTTATGATCGTTTGAAAAATGATGCATTAGTGTATGTTGAGTTTCCATGTACACTCAACATTGCTTCCAAAAACATTTTAACAAAAATGTTTTCGAAAAATTTCAAAATAATTTAGCAAAAAGTAGATGTTTTTAGATTCCTTTTTTTAAGGCAAAAATGATGGACAATGTTATTCAACGAAAAAATTAATTCTTCAGGGTGAAAATCGAGGATATAAGTGTGAACTTATATCAGTTGATATCTCGTTGCATTTTCAAGCTAGCGCAAATCTGATAACACAGATCGACGCAGCTTAAAAATCCGCATCGAATGCACTATACTACATTGAGAAACGCTTAATACAAAAATTAGTTATGATCGTTTGAAAAATGATGCATTAGTGTATGTTGAGTTTCCATGTACACTCAACATTGCTTCCAAAAACATTTTGACAAAAATTTTTTCGAAAAATTTCAAAATAATTTAGCAAAAAGTAGATGTTTTTAGATTCCTTTTTTTAAGGCAAAAATGATGGACAATGTTATTAAACGAAAAAATTAATTCTTCAGGGTGAAAATCGAGGATATAAGTGTGAACTTATATCAGTTGATATCTCGGTGCATTTTTAAGCTAGCGCAAATCTAATAACACAGATCGACGCAGCTTAAAAATCCGCATCGAATGCACTATACTACATTGAGAAACGCTTAATACAAAAATTAGTTATGATCGTTTGAAAAATGATGCATTAGTGTATGTTGAGTTTCCATGTACACTCAACATTGCTTCCAAAAACATTTTGACAAAAATTTTTTCGAAAAATTTCAAAATAATTTAGCAAAAAGTAGATGTTTTTAGATTTCTTTATTCAAGGCAAAGATGATGGACAATGTTATTCAACGAAAAAATTAATTCTTCAGGGTGAAAATCGAGGATATAAGTGTGAACTTATATCAGTTGATATCTCGTTGCATTTTCAAGCTAGCGCAAATCTGATAACACAGATCGACGCAGCTTAAAAATCCGCATCGAATGCACTATACTACATTGAGAAACGCTTAATACAAAAATTAGTTATGATCGTTTGAAAAATGATGCATTAGTGTATGTTGAGTTTCCATGTACACTCAACATTGCTTCCAAAAACATTTTAACAAAAATGTTTTCGAAAAATTTCAAAATAATTTAGCAAAAAGTAGATGTTTTTAGATTCCTTTTTTTAAGGCAAAGATGATGGACAATGTTATTCAACGAAAAAACTTCAGGGTGAAAATCGAGGATATAAGTGTGAACATATATCAGTTGATATCTCGGTGCATGTTCAAGCTAGCGCAAATCTGATAACACAGATCGACGCAGCTTAAAAATCCGCATCGAATGCACTATACTACATTGAGAAACGCTTAATACAAAAATTAGTTATGATCGTTTGAAAAATGATGCATTAGTGTATGTTGAGTTTCCATGTACACTCAACATTGCTTCCAAAAACATTTTAACAAAAATGTTTTCGAAAAATTTCAAAATAATTTAGCAAAAAGTAGATGTTTTTAGATTCCTTTTTTTAAGGCAAAAATGATGGACAATGTTATTCAACGAAAAAATTAATTCTTCAGGGTGAAAATCGAGGATATAAGTGTGAACTTATATCAGTTGATATCTCGTTGCATTTTCAAGCTAGCGCAAATCTGATAACACAGATCGACGCAGCTTAAAAATCCGCATCGAATGCACTATACTACATTGAGAAACGCTTAATACAAAAATTAGTTATGATCGTTTGAAAAATGATGCATTAGTGTATGTTGAGTTTCCATGTACACTCAACATTGCTTCCAAAAACATTTTAACAAAAATGTTTTCGAAAAATTTCAAAATAATTTAGCAAAAAGTAGATGTTTTTAGATTCCTTTTTTTAAGGCAAAAATGATGGACAATGTTATTCAACGAAAAAATTAATTCTTCAGGGTGAAAATCGAGGATATAAGTGTGAACTTATATCAGTTGATATCTCGTTGCATTTTCAAGCTAGCGCAAATCTGATAACACAGATCGACGCAGCTTAAAAATCCGCATCGAATGCACTATACTACATTGAGAAACGCTTAATACAAAAATTAGTTATGATCGTTTGAAAAATGATGCATTAGTGTATGTTGAGTTTCCATGTACACTCAACATTGCTTCCAAAAACATTTTGACAAAAATTTTTTCGAAAAATTTCAAAATAATTTAGCAAAAAGTAGATGTTTTTAGATTCCTTTTTTTAAGGCAAAGATGATGGACAATGTTATTCAACAAAAAAATTAATTCTTCAGGGTGAAAATCGAGGATATAAGTGTGAACTTATATCAGTAGATATCTCGGTGCATTTTTAAGCCAGCGCAAATCTGATAACACAGATCGACGCAGCTTAAAAATCCGCATCGAATACACTATACTACACTGAGAAACGCTTAATACAAAAATTAGTTATGATCGTTTGAAAAATGATGCATTAGTGTATGTTGAGTTTCCATGTACACTCAACATTGCTTCCAAAAACATTTTGACAAAAATGTTTTCGAAAAATTTCAAAATAATTTAGCAAAAAGTAGATGTTTTTAGATTCCTTTTTTTAAGGCAAAAATGATGGACAATGTTATTCAACGAAAAAATTAATTCTTCAGGGTGAAAATCGAGGATATAAGTGTGAACTTATATCAGTTGATATCTCGTTGCATTTTCAAGCTAGCGCAAATCTGATAACACAGATCGACGCAGCTTAAAAATCCGCATCGAATGCACTATACTACATTGAGAAACGCTTAATACAAAAATTAGTTATGATCGTTTGAAAAATGATGCATTAGTGTATGTTGAGTTTCCATGTACACTCAACATTGCTTCCAAAAACATTTTGACAAAAATTTTTTCGAAAAATTTCAAAATAATTTAGCAAAAAGTAGATGTTTTTAGATTCCTTTTTTTAAGGCAAAAATGATGGACAATGTTATTAAACGAAAAAAT
This sequence comes from Auanema rhodensis, assembly GCA_964057225.1. Classification (NCBI taxonomy): domain Eukaryota; kingdom Metazoa; phylum Nematoda; class Chromadorea; order Rhabditida; family Rhabditidae; genus Auanema; species Auanema rhodense. The sequence continues at coordinate 4,315,282 of OZ059895.1, forward strand.
TAATTCTTCAGGGTGAAAATCGAGGATATAAGTGTGAACTTATATCAGTTGATATCTCGGTGCATTTTTAAGCTAGCGCAAATCTAATAACACAGATCGACGCAGCTTAAAAATCCGCATCGAATGCACTATACTACATTGAGAAACGCTTAATACAAAAATTAGTTATGATCGTTTGAAAAATGATGCATTAGTGTATGTTGAGTTTCCATGTACACTCAACATTGCTTCCAAAAACATTTTGACAAAAATTTTTTCGAAAAATTTCAAAATAATTTAGCAAAAAGTAGATGTTTTTAGATTCCTTTATTCAAGGCAAAGATGATGGACAATGTTATTCAACGAAAAAACTTCAGGGTGAAAATCGAGGATATAAGTGTGAACATATATCAGTTGATATCTCGGTGCATGTTCAAGCTAGCGCAAATCTGATAACACAGATCGACGCAGCTTAAAAATCCGCATCGAATGCACTATACTACATTGAGAAACGCTTAATACAAAAATTAGTTATGATCGTTTGAAAAATGATGCATTAGTGTATGTTGAGTTTCCATGTACACTCAACATTGCTTCCAAAAACATTTTAACAAAAATGTTTTCGAAAAATTTCAAAATAATTTAGCAAAAAGTAGATGTTTTTAGATTCCCTTTTTTAAGGCAAAAATGATGGACAATGTTATTCAACGAAAAAATTAATTCTTCAGGGTGAAAATCGAGGATATAAGTGTGAACTTATATCAGTTGATATCTCGTTGCATTTTCAAGCTAGCGCAAATCTGATAACACAGATCGACGCAGCTTAAAAATCCGCAACGAATGCACTATACTGCATTGAGAAACGCTTAATACAAAAATTAGTTATGATCGTTTGAAAAATGATGCATTAGTGTATGTTGAGTTTCCATGTACACTCAACATTGCTTCCAAAAACATTTTGACAAAAATTTTTTCGAAAAATTTCAAAATAATTTAGCAAAAAGTAGATGTTTTTAGATTCCTTTTTTTAAGGCAAAGATGATGGACAATGTTATTCAACAAAAAAATTAATTCTTCAGGGTGAAAATCGAGGATATAAGTGTGAACTTATATCAGTAGATATCTCGGTGCATTTTTAAGCCAGCGCAAATCTGATAACACAGATCGACGCAGCTTAAAAATCCGCATCGAATACACTATACTACACTGAGAAACGCTTAATACAAAAATTAGTTATGATCGTTTGAAAAATGATGCATTAGTGTATGTTGAGTTTCCATGTACACTCAACATTGCTTCCAAAAACATTTTGACAAAAATGTTTTCGAAAAATTTCAAAATAATTTAGCAAAAAGTAGATGTTTTTAGATTCCTTTTTTTAAGGCAAAAATGATGGACAATGTTATTCAACGAAAAAATTAATTCTTCAGGGTGAAAATCGAGGATATAAGTGTGAACTTATATCAGTTGATATCTCGTTGCATTTTCAAGCTAGCGCAAATCTGATAACACAGATCGACGCAGCTTAGAAATCCGCATCGAATGCACTATACTACATTGAGAAACGCTTAATACAAAAATTAGTTATGATCGTTTGAAAAATGATGCATTAGTGTATGTTGAGTTTCCATGTACACTCAACATTGCTTCCAAAAACATTTTGACAAAAATTTTTTCGAAAAATTTCAAAATAATTTAGCAAAAAGTAGATGTTTTTAGATTCCTTTTTTTAAGGCAAAGATGATGGACAATGTTATTCAACAAAAAAATTAATTCTTCAGGGTGAAAATCGAGGATATAAGTGTGAACTTATATCAGTTGATATCTCGGTGCATTTTTAAGCTAGCGCAAATCTGATAACACAGATCGACGCAGCTTAAAAATCCGCATCGAATGCACTATACTACATTGAGAAACGCTTAATACAAAAATTAGTTATGATCGTTTGAAAAATGATGCATTAGTGTATGTTGAGTTTCCATGTACACTCAACATTGCTTCCAAAAACATTTTGACAAAAATTTTTTCGAAAAATTTCAAAATAATTTAGCAAAAAGTAGATGTTTTTAGATTCCTTTTTTTAAGGCAAAGATGATGGACAATGTTATTCAACAAAAAAATTAATTCTTCAGGGTGAAAATCGAGGATATAAGTGTGAACTTATATCAGTTGATATCTCGGTGCATTTTTAAGCTAGCGCAAATCTGATAACACAGATCGACGCAGCTTAAAAATCCGCATCGAATGCACTATACTACATTGAGAAACGCTTAATACAAAAATTAGTTATGATCGTTTGAAAAATGATGCATTAGTGTATGTTGAGTTTCCATGTACACTCAACATTGCTTCCAAAAACATTTTGACAAAAATTTTTTCGAAAAATTTCAAAATAATTTAGCAAAAAGTAGATGTTTTTAGATTCCTTTTTTTAAGGCAAAAATGATGGACAATGTTATTAAACGAAAAAATTAATTCTTCAGGGTGAAAATCGAGGATATAAGTGTGAACTTATATCAGTTGATATCTCGGTGCATTTTTAAGCTAGCGCAAATCTGATAACACAGATCGACGCAGCTTAAAAATCCGCATCGAATGCACTATACTACATTGAGAAACGCTTAATACAAAAATTAGTTATGATCGTTTGAAAAATGATGCATTAGTGTATGTTGAGTTTCCATGTACACTCAACATTGCTTCCAAAAACATTTTGACAAAAATTTTTTTGAAAAATTTCAAAATAATTTAGCAAAAAGTAGATGTTTTTAGATTCCTTTTTTTAAGGCAAAAATGATGGACAATGTTATTAAACGAAAAAATTAATTCTTCAGGGTGAAAATCGAGGATATAAGTGTGAACTTATATCAGTTGATATCTCGGTGCATTTTTAAGCTAGCGCAAATCTGATAACACAGATCGACGCAGCTTAAAAATCCGCATCGAATGCACTATACTACATTGAGAAACGCTTAATACAAAAATTAGTTATGATCGTTTGAAAAATGATGCATTAGTGTATGTTGAGTTTCCATGTACACTCAACATTGCTTCCAAAAACATTTTGACAAAAATTTTTTCGAAAAATTTCAAAATAATTTAGCAAAAAGTAGATGTTTTTAGATTCCTTTATTCAAGGCAAAGATGATGGACAATGTTATTCAACGAAAAAACTTCAGGGTGAAAATCGAGGATATAAGTGTGAACATATATCAGTTGATATCTCGGTGCATGTTCAAGCTAGCGCAAATCTGATAACACAGATCGACGCAGCTTAAAAATCCGCATCGAATGCACTATACTACATTGAGAAACGCTTAATACAAAAATTAGTTATGATCGTTTGAAAAATGATGCATTAGTGTATGTTGAGTTTCCATGTACACTCAACATTGCTTCCAAAAACATTTTAACAAAAATGTTTTCGAAAAATTTCAAAATAATTTAGCAAAAAGTAGATGTTTTTAGATTCCTTTTTTTAAGGCAAAAATGATGGACAATGTTATTCAACGAAAAAATTAATTCTTCAGGGTGAAAATCGAGGATATAAGTGTGAACTTATATCAGTTGATATCTCGTTGCATTTTCAAGCTAGCGCAAATCTGATAACACAGATCGACGCAGCTTAAAAATCCGCATCGAATGCACTATACTACATTGAGAAACGCTTAATACAAAAATTAGTTATGATCGTTTGAAAAATGATGCATTAGTGTATGTTGAGTTTCCATGTACACTCAACATTGCTTCCAAAAACATTTTGACAAAAATGTTTTCGAAAAATTTCAAAATAATTTAACAAAAAGTAGATGTTTTTAGATTCCTTTTTTTAAGGCAAAAATGATGGACAATGTTATTCAACGAAAAAATTAATTCTTCAGGGTGAAAATCGAGGATATAAGTGTGAACTTATATCAGTTGATATCTCGTTGCATTTTCAAGCTAGCGCAAATCTGATAACACAGATCGACGCAGCTTAAAAATCCGCATCGAATGCACTATACTACATTGAGAAACGCTTAATACAAAAATTAGTTATGATCGTTTGAAAAATGATGCATTAGTGTATGTTGAGTTTCCATGTACACTCAACATTGCTTCCAAAAACATTTTGACAAAAATTTTTTCGAAAAATTTCAAAATAATTTAGCAAAAAGTAGATGTTTTTAGATTCCTTTTTTCAAGGCAAAGATGATGGACAATGTTATTCAACAAAAAAATTAATTCTTCAGGGTGAAAATCGAGGATATAAGTGTGAACTTATATCAGTTGATATCTCGGTGCATTTTTAAGCTAGCGCAAATCTGATAACACAGATCGACGCAGCTTAAAAATCCGCATCGAATGCACTATACTACATTGAGAAACGCTTAATACAAAAATTAGTTATGATCGTTTGAAAAATGATGCATTAGTGTATGTTGAGTTTCCATGTACACTCAACATTGCTTCCAAAAACATTTTGACAAAAATTTTTTCGAAAAATTTCAAAATAATTTAGCAAAAAGTAGATGTTTTTAGATTCCTTTTTTTAAGGCAAAAATGATGGACAATGTTATTAAACGAAAAAATTAATTCTTCAGGGTGAAAATCGAGGATATAAGTGTGAACTTATATCAGTTGATATCTCGGTGCATTTTTAAGCTAGCGCAAATCTGATAACACAGATCGACGCAGCTTAAAAATCCGCATCGAATGCACTATACTACATTGAGAAACGCTTAATACAAAAATTAGTTATGATCGTTTGAAAAATGATGCATTAGTGTATGTTGAGTTTCCATGTACACTCAACATTGCTTCCAAAAACATTTTGACAAAAATTTTTTCGAAAAATTTCAAAATAATTTAGCAAAAAGTAGATGTTTTTAGATTCCTTTTTTTAAGGCAAAAATGATGGACAATGTTATTAAACGAAAAAATTAATTCTTCAGGGTGAAAATCGAGGATATAAGTGTGAACTTATATCAGTTGATATCTCGGTGCATTTTTAAGCTAGCGCAAATCTGATAACACAGATCGACGCAGCTTAAAAATCCGCATCGAATGCACTATACTACATTGAGAAACGCTTAATACAAAAATTAGTTATGATCGTTTGAAAAATGATGCATTAGTGTATGTTGAGTTTCCATGTACACTCAACATTGCTTCCAAAAACATTTTGACAAAAATTTTTTTGAAAAATTTCAAAATAATTTAGCAAAAAGTAGATGTTTTTAGATTCCTTTTTTTAAGGCAAAAATGATGGACAATGTTATTAAACGAAAAAATTAATTCTTCAGGGTGAAAATCGAGGATATAAGTGTGAACTTATATCAGTTGATATCTCGGTGCATTTTTAAGCTAGCGCAAATCTGATAACACAGATCGACGCAGCTTAAAAATCCGCATCGAATGCACTATACTACATTGAGAAACGCTTAATACAAAAATTAGTTATGATCGTTTGAAAAATGATGCATTAGTGTATGTTGAGTTTCCATGTACACTCAACATTGCTTCCAAAAACATTTTGACAAAAATTTTTTCGAAAAATTTCAAAATAATTTAGCAAAAAGTAGATGTTTTTAGATTCCTTTATTCAAGGCAAAGATGATGGACAATGTTATTCAACGAAAAAACTTCAGGGTGAAAATCGAGGATATAAGTGTGAACATATATCAGTTGATATCTCGGTGCATGTTCAAGCTAGCGCAAATCTGATAACACAGATCGACGCAGCTTAAAAATCCGCATCGAATGCACTATACTACATTGAGAAACGCTTAATACAAAAATTAGTTATGATCGTTTGAAAAATGATGCATTAGTGTATGTTGAGTTTCCATGTACACTCAACATTGCTTCCAAAAACATTTTAACAAAAATGTTTTCGAAAAATTTCAAAATAATTTAGCAAAAAGTAGATGTTTTTAGATTCCTTTTTTTAAGGCAAAAATGATGGACAATGTTATTCAACGAAAAAATTAATTCTTCAGGGTGAAAATCGAGGATATAAGTGTGAACTTATATCAGTTGATATCTCGTTGCATTTTCAAGCTAGCGCAAATCTGATAACACAGATCGACGCAGCTTAAAAATCCGCATCGAATGCACTATACTACATTGAGAAACGCTTAATACAAAAATTAGTTATGATCGTTTGAAAAATGATGCATTAGTGTATGTTGAGTTTCCATGTACACTCAACATTGCTTCCAAAAACATTTTGACAAAAATGTTTTCGAAAAATTTCAAAATAATTTAACAAAAAGTAGATGTTTTTAGATTCCTTTTTTTAAGGCAAAAATGATGGACAATGTTATTCAACGAAAAAATTAATTCTTCAGGGTGAAAATCGAGGATATAAGTGTGAACTTATATCAGTTGATATCTCGTTGCATTTTCAAGCTAGCGCAAATCTGATAACACAGATCGACGCAGCTTAAAAATCCGCATCGAATGCACTATACTACATTGAGAAACGCTTAATACAAAAATTAGTTATGATCGTTTGAAAAATGATGCATTAGTGTATGTTGAGTTTCCATGTACACTCAACATTGCTTCCAAAAACATTTTGACAAAAATTTTTTCGAAAAATTTCAAAATAATTTAGCAAAAAGTAGATGTTTTTAGATTCCTTTTTTCAAGGCAAAGATGATGGACAATGTTATTCAACAAAAAAATTAATTCTTCAGGGTGAAAATCGAGGATATAAGTGTGAACTTATATCAGTTGATATCTCGGTGCATTTTTAAGCTAGCGCAAATCTGATAACACAGATCGACGCAGCTTAAAAATCCGCATCGAATGCACTATACTACATTGAGAAACGCTTAATACAAAAATTAGTTATGATCGTTTGAAAAATGATGCATTAGTGTATGTTGAGTTTCCATGTACACTCAACATTGCTTCCAAAAACATTTTGACAAAAATTTTTTCGAAAAATTTCAAAATAATTTAGCAAAAAGTAGATGTTTTTAGATTCCTTTTTTTAAGGCAAAAATGATGGACAATGTTATTAAACGAAAAAATTAATTCTTCAGGGTGAAAATCGAGGATATAAGTGTGAACTTATATCAGTTGATATCTCGGTGCATTTTTAAGCTAGCGCAAATCTGATAACACAGATCGACGCAGCTTAAAAATCCGCATCGAATGCACTATACTACATTGAGAAACGCTTAATACAAAAATTAGTTATGATCGTTTGAAAAATGATGCATTAGTGTATGTTGAGTTTCCATGTACACTCAACATTGCTTCCAAAAACATTTTGACAAAAATTTTTTCGAAAAATTTCAAAATAATTTAGCAAAAAGTAGATGTTTTTAGATTCCTTTTTTTAAGGCAAAAATGATGGACAATGTTATTAAACGAAAAAATTAATTCTTCAGGGTGAAAATCGAGGATATAAGTGTGAACTTATATCAGTTGATATCTCGGTGCATTTTTAAGCTAGCGCAAATCTGATAACACAGATCGACGCAGCTTAAAAATCCGCATCGAATGCACTATACTACATTGAGAAACGCTTAATACAAAAATTAGTTATGATCGTTTGAAAAATGATGCATTAGTGTATGTTGAGTTTCCATGTACACTCAACATTGCTTCCAAAAACATTTTGACAAAAATTTTTTCGAAAAATTTCAAAATAATTTAGCAAAAAGTAGATGTTTTTAGATTCCTTTTTTTAAGGCAAAAATGATGGACAATGTTATTAAACGAAAAAATTAATTCTTCAGGGTGAAAATCGAGGATATAAGTGTGAACTTATATCAGTTGATATCTCGGTGCATTTTTAAGCTAGCGCAAATCTGATAACACAGATCGACGCAGCTTAAAAATCCGCATCGAATGCACTATACTACATTGAGAAACGCTTAATACAAAAATTAGTTATGATCGTTTGAAAAATGATGCATTAGTGTATGTTGAGTTTCCATGTACACTCAACATTGCTTCCAAAAACATTTTGACAAAAATTTTTTCGAAAAATTTCAAAATAATTTAGCAAAAAGTAGATGTTTTTAGATTCCTTTATTCAAGGCAAAGATGATGGACAATGTTATTCAACGAAAAAACTTCAGGGTGAAAATCGAGGATATAAGTGTGAACATATATCAGTTGATATCTCGGTGCATGTTCAAGCTAGCGCAAATCTGATAACACAGATCGACGCAGCTTAAAAATCCGCATCGAATGCACTATTCTACATTGAGAAACGCTTAATACAAAAATTAGTTATGATCGTTTGAAAAATGATGCATTAGTGTATGTTGAGTTTCCATGTACACTCAACATTGCTTCCAAAAACATTTTGACAAAAATTTTTTCGAAAAATTTCAAAATAATTTAGCAAAAAGTAGATGTTTTTAGATTCCTTTTTTTAAGGCAAAAATGATGGACAATGTTATTCAACGAAAAAATTAATTCTTCAGGGTGAAAATCGAGGATATAAGTGTGAACTTATATCAGTTGATATCTCGTTGCATTTTCAAGCTAGCGCAAATCTGATAACACAGATCGACGCAGCTTAAAAATCCGCATCGAATGCACTATACTACATTGAGAAACGCTTAATACAAAAATTAGTTATGATCGTTTGAAAAATGATGCATTAGTGTATGTTGAGTTTCCATGTACACTCAACATTGCTTCCAAAAACATTTTGACAAAAATTTTTTCGAAAAATTTCAAAATAATTTAGCAAAAAGTAGATGTTTTTAGATTCCTTTTTTTAAGGCAAAGATGATGGACAATGTTATTCAACAAAAAAATTAATTCTTCAGGGTGAAAATCGAGGATATAAGTGTGAACTTATATCAGTTGATATCTCGGTGCATTTTCAAGCTAGCGCAAATCTGATAACACAGATCGACGCAGCTTAAAAATCCGCATCGAATGCACTATACTTCATTGAGAAACGCTTAATACAAAAATTAGTTATGATCGTTTGAAAAATGATGCATTAGTGTATGTTGAGTTTCCATGTACACTCAACATTGCTTCCAAAAACATTTTGACAAAAATTTTTTCGAAAAATTTCAAAATAATTTAGCAAAAAGTAGATGTTTTTAGATTCCTTTTTTTAAGGCAAACATGATGGACAACGTTATTCAACGAAAAAATTAATTCTTCAGGGTGAAAATCGAGGATATAAGTGTGAACTTATATCAGTTGATATCTCGGTGAATTTTTAAGCTAGCGCAAATCTGATAACACAGATCGACGCAGCTTAAAAATCCGCATCGAATGCACTATACTTCATTGAGAAACGCTTAATACAAAAATTAGTTATGATCGTTTGAAAAATGATGCATTAGTGTATGTTGAGTTTCCATGTACACTCAACATTGCTTCCAAAAACATTTTGACAAAAATTTTTTCGAAAAATTTCAAAATAATTTAGCAAAAAGTAGATGTTTTTAGATTCCTTTTTTTAAGGCAAACATGATGGACAACGTTATTCAACGAAAAAATTAATTCTTCAGGGTGAAAATCGAGGATATAAGTGTGAACTTATATCAGTTGATATCTCGGTGAATTTTTAAGCTAGCGCAAATCTGATAACACAGATCGACGCAGCTTAAAAATCCGCATCGAATGCACTATACTACATTGAGAAACGCTTAATACAAAGATTAGTTATGATCGTTTGAAAAATGATGCATTAGTGTATGTTGAGTTTCCATGTACACTCAACATTGCTTCCAAAAACATTTTGACAAAAATTTTTTCGAAAAATTTCAAAATAATTTAGCAAAAAGTAGATGTTTTTAGATTCCTTTTTTCAAGGCAAAGACGATGGACAATGTTATTCAACGAAAAAATTAATTCTTCAGGGTGAAAATCGAGGATATAAGTGTGAACTTATATCAGTTGATATCTCGGTGCATTTTCAAGCTAGCGCAAATCTGATAACACAGATCGACGCAGCTTAAAAATCCGCATCGAATGCACTATACTTCATTGAGAAACGCTTAATACAAAAATTAGTTATGATCGTTTGAAAAATGATGCATTAGTGTATGTTGAGTTTCCATGTACACTCAACATTGCTTCCAAAAACATTTTGACAAAAATTTTTTCGAAAAATTTCAAAATAATTTAGCAAAAAGTAGATGTTTTTAGATTCCTTTTTTTAAGGCAAAGATGATGGACAATGTTATTCAACGAAAAAATTAATTCTTCAGGGTGAAAATCGAGGATATAAGTGTGAACTTATATCAGTTGATATCTCGGTGCATTTTCAAGCTAGCGCAAATCTGATAACACAGATCGACGCAGCTTAAAAATCCGCATCGAATGCACTATACTTCATTGAGAAACGCTTAATACAAAAATTAGTTATGATCGTTTGAAAAATGATGCATTAGTGTATGTTGAGTTTCCATGTACACTCAACATTGCTTCCAAAAACATTTTGACAAAAATTTTTTCGAAAAATTTCAAAATAATTTAGCAAAAAGTAGATGTTTTTAGATTCCTTTTTTTAAGGCAAACATGATGGACAACGTTATTCAACGAAAAAATTAATTCTTCAGGGTGAAAATCGAGGATATAAGTGTGAACTTATATCAGTTGATATCTCGGTGAATTTTTAAGCTAGCGCAAATCTGATAACACAGATCGACGCAGCTTAAAAATCCGCATCGAATGCACTATACTACATTGAGAAACGCTTAATACAAAGATTAGTTATGATCGTTTGAAAAATGATGCATTAGTGTATGTTGAGTTTCCATGTACACTCAACATTGCTTCCAAAAACATTTTGACAAAAATTTTTTCGAAAAATTTCAAAATAATTTAGCAAAAAGTAGATGTTTTTAGATTCCTTTTTTCAAGGCAAAGACGATGGACAATGTTATTCAACGAAAAAATTAATTCTTCAGGGTGAAAATCGAGGATATAAGTGTGAACTTATATCAGTTGATATCTCGGTGCATTTTCAAGCTAGCGCAAATCTGATAACACAGATCGACGCAGCTTAAAAATCCGCATCGAATGCACTATACTTCATTGAGAAACGCTTAATACAAAAATTAGTTATGATCGTTTGAAAAATGATGCATTAGTGTATGTTGAGTTTCCATGTACACTCAACATTGCTTCCAAAAACATTTTGACAAAAATTTTTTCGAAAAATTTCAAAATAATTTAGCAAAAAGTAGATGTTTTTAGATTCCTTTTTTTAAGGCAAAGATGATGGACAATGTTATTCAACGAAAAAATTAATTCTTCAGGGTGAAAATCGAGGATATAAGTGTGAACTTATATCAGTTGATATCTCGGTGCATTTTCAAGCTAGCGCAAATCTGATAACACAGATCGACGCAGCTTAAAAATCCGCATCGAATGCACTATACTTCATTGAGAAACGCTTAATACAAAAATTAGTTATGATCGTTTGAAAAATGATGCATTAGTGTATGTTGAGTTTCCATGTACACTCAACATTGCTTCCAAAAACATTTTGACAAAAATTTTTTCGAAAAATTTCAAAATAAGTTAGCAAAAAGTAGATGTTTTTAGATTCCTTTTTTCAAGGCAAAGACGATGGACAATGTTATTCAACGAAAAAATTAATTCTTCAGGGTGAAAATCGAGGATATAAGTGTGAACTTATATCAGTTGATATCTCGGTGCATTTTCAAGCTAGCGCAAATCTGATAACACAGATCGACGCAGCTTAAAAATCCGCATCGAATGCACTATACTTCATTGAGAAACGCTTAATACAAAAATTAGTTATGATCGTTTGAAAAATGATGCATTAGTGTATGTTGAGTTTCCATGTACACTCAACATTGCTTCCAAAAACATTTTGACAAAAATTTTTTCGAAAAATTTCAAAATAATTTAGCAAAAAGTAGATGTTTTTAGATTCCTTTTTTTAAGGCAAAGATGATGGACAATGTTATTCAACGAAAAAATTAATTCTTCAGGGTGAAAATCGAGGATATAAGTGTGAACTTATATCAGTTGATATCTCGGTGCATTTTCAAGCTAGCGCAAATCTGATAACACAGATCGACGCAGCTTAAAAATCCGCATCGAATGCACTATACTTCATTGAGAAACGCTTAATACAAAAATTAGTTATGATCGTTTGAAAAATGATGCATTAGTGTATGTTGAGTTTCCATGTACACTCAACATTGCTTCCAAAAACATTTTGACAAAAATTTTTTCGAAAAATTTCAAAATAATTTAGCAAAAAGTAGATGTTTTTAGATTCCTTTTTTTAAGGCAAACATGATGGACAACGTTATTCAACGAAAAAATTAATTCTTCAGGGTGAAAATCGAGGATATAAGTGTGAACTTATATCAGTTGATATCTCGGTGAATTTTTAAGCTAGCGCAAATCTGATAACACAGATCGACGCAGCTTAAAAATCCGCATCGAATGCACTATACTACATTGAGAAACGCTTAATACAAAGATTAGTTATGATCGTTTGAAAAATGATGCATTAGTGTATGTTGAGTTTCCATGTACACTCAACATTGCTTCCAAAAACATTTTGACAAAAATTTTTTCGAAAAATTTCAAAATAATTTAGCAAAAAGTAGATGTTTTTAGATTCCTTTTTTTAAGGCAAACATGATGGACAACGTTATTCAACGAAAAAATTAATTCTTCAGGGTGAAAATCGAGGATATAAGTGTGAACTTATATCAGTTGATATCTCGGTGAATTTTCAAGCTAGCGCAAATCTGATAACACAGATCGACGCAGCTTAAAAATCCGCATCGAATGCACTATACTTCATTGAGAAACGCTTAATACAAAAATTAGTTATGATCGTTTGAAAAATGATGCATTAGTGTATGTTGAGTTTCCATGTACACTCAACATTGCTTCCAAAAACATTTTGACAAAAATTTTTTCGAAAAATTTCAAAATAATTTAGCAAAAAGTAGATGTTTTTAGATTCCTTTTTTTAAGGCAAACATGATGGACAACGTTATTCAACGAAAAAATTAATTCTTCAGGGTGAAAATCGAGGATATAAGTGTGAACTTATATCAGTTGATATCTCGGTGAATTTTTAAGCTAGCGCAAATCTGATAACACAGATCGACGCAGCTTAAAAATCCGCATCGAATGCACTATACTACATTGAGAAACGCTTAATACAAAGATTAGTTATGATCGTTTGAAAAATGATGCATTAGTGTATGTTGAGTTTCCATGTACACTCAACATTGCTTCCAAAAACATTTTGACAAAAATTTTTTCGAAAAATTTCAAAATAATTTAGCAAAAAGTAGATGTTTTTAGATTCCTTTTTTCAAGGCAAAGACGATGGACAATGTTATTCAACGAAAAAATTAATTCTTCAGGGTGAAAATCGAGGATATAAGTGTGAACTTATATCAGTTGATATCTCGGTGCATTTTCAAGCTAGCGCAAATCTGATAACACAGATCGACGCAGCTTAAAAATCCGCATCGAATGCACTATACTTCATTGAGAAACGCTTAATACAAAAATTAGTTATGATCGTTTGAAAAATGATGCATTAGTGTATGTTGAGTTTCCATGTACACTCAACATTGCTTCCAAAAACATTTTGACAAAAATTTTTTCGAAAAATTTCAAAATAATTTAGCAAAAAGTAGATGTTTTTAGATTCCTTTTTTTAAGGCAAAGATGATGGACAATGTTATTCAACGAAAAAATTAATTCTTCAGGGTGAAAATCGAGGATATAAGTGTGAACTTATATCAGTTGATATCTCGGTGCATTTTCAAGCTAGCGCAAATCTGATAACACAGATCGACGCAGCTTAAAAATCCGCATCGAATGCACTATACTTCATTGAGAAACGCTTAATACAAAAATTAGTTATGATCGTTTGAAAAATGATGCATTAGTGTATGTTGAGTTTCCATGTACACTCAACATTGCTTCCAAAAACATTTTGACAAAAATTTTTTCGAAAAATTTCAAAATAATTTAGCAAAAAGTAGATGTTTTTAGATTCCTTTTTTTAAGGCAAACATGATGGACAACGTTATTCAACGAAAAAATTAATTCTTCAGGGTGAAAATCGAGGATATAAGTGTGAACTTATATCAGTTGATATCTCGGTGAATTTTTAAGCTAGCGCAAATCTGATAACACAGATCGACGCAGCTTAAAAATCCGCATCGAATGCACTATACTACATTGAGAAACGCTTAATACAAAGATTAGTTATGATCGTTTGAAAAATGATGCATTAGTGTATGTTGAGTTTCCATGTACACTCAACATTGCTTCCAAAAACATTTTGACAAAAATTTTTTCGAAAAATTTCAAAATAATTTAGCAAAAAGTAGATGTTTTTAGATTCCTTTTTTCAAGGCAAAGACGATGGACAATGTTATTCAACGAAAAAATTAATTCTTCAGGGTGAAAATCGAGGATATAAGTGTGAACTTATATCAGTTGATATCTCGGTGCATTTTCAAGCTAGCGCAAATCTGATAACACAGATCGACGCAGCTTAAAAATCCGCATCGAATGCACTATACTTCATTGAGAAACGCTTAATACAAAAATTAGTTATGATCGTTTGAAAAATGATGCATTAGTGTATGTTGAGTTTCCATGTACACTCAACATTGCTTCCAAAAACATTTTGACAAAAATTTTTTCGAAAAATTTCAAAATAATTTAGCAAAAAGTAGATGTTTTTAGATTCCTTTTTTTAAGGCAAAGATGATGGACAATGTTATTCAACGAAAAAATTAATTCTTCAGGGTGAAAATCGAGGATATAAGTGTGAACTTATATCAGTTGATATCTCGGTGCATTTTCAAGCTAGCGCAAATCTGATAACACAGATCGACGCAGCTTAAAAATCCGCATCGAATGCACTATACTTCATTGAGAAACGCTTAATACAAAAATTAGTTATGATCGTTTGAAAAATGATGCATTAGTGTATGTTGAGTTTCCATGTACACTCAACATTGCTTCCAAAAACATTTTGACAAAAATTTTTTCGAAAAATTTCAAAATAATTTAGCAAAAAGTAGATGT
This sequence comes from Auanema rhodensis, assembly GCA_964057225.1. Classification (NCBI taxonomy): domain Eukaryota; kingdom Metazoa; phylum Nematoda; class Chromadorea; order Rhabditida; family Rhabditidae; genus Auanema; species Auanema rhodense. Next base: position 4,330,294 of record OZ059895.1, read on the forward strand.
TTTTAGATTCCTTTTTTTAAGGCAAAGATGATGGACAATGTTATTCAACGAAAAAATTAATTCTTCAGGGTGAAAATCGAGGATATAAGTGTGAACTTATATCAGTTGATATCTCGGTGCATTTTCAAGCTAGCGCAAATCTGATAACACAGATCGACGCAGCTTAAAAATCCGCATCGAATGCACTATACTTCATTGAGAAACGCTTAATACAAAAATTAGTTATGATCGTTTGAAAAATGATGCATTAGTGTATGTTGAGTTTCCATGTACACTCAACATTGCTTCCAAAAACATTTTGACAAAAATTTTTTCGAAAAATTTCAAAATAATTTAGCAAAAAGTAGATGTTTTTAGATTCCTTTTTTCAAGGCAAAGACGATGGACAATGTTATTCAACGAAAAAATTAATTCTTCAGGGTGAAAATCGAGGATATAAGTGTGAACTTATATCAGTTGATATCTCGGTGCATTTTCAAGCTAGCGCAAATCTGATAACACAGATCGACGCAGCTTAAAAATCCGCATCGAATGCACTATACTTCATTGAGAAACGCTTAATACAAAAATTAGTTATGATCGTTTGAAAAATGATGCATTAGTGTATGTTGAGTTTCCATGTACACTCAACATTGCTTCCAAAAACATTTTGACAAAAAGTTTTTCGAAAAATTTCAAAATAATTTAGCAAAAAGTAGATGTTTTTAGATTCCTTTTTTTAAGGCAAAGATGATGGACAATGTTATTCAACGAAAAAATTAATTCTTCAGGGTGAAAATCGAGGATATAAGTGTGAACTTATATCAGTTGATATCTCGGTGCATTTTCAAGCTAGCGCAAATCTGATAACACAGATCGACGCAGCTTAAAAATCCGCATCGAATGCACTATACTTCATTGAGAAACGCTTAATACAAAAATTAGTTATGATCGTTTGAAAAATGATGCATTAGTGTATGTTGAGTTTCCATGTACACTCAACATTGCTTCCAAAAACATTTTGACAAAAATTTTTTCGAAAAATTTCAAAATAATTTAGCAAAAAGTAGATGTTTTTAGATTCCTTTTTTTAAGGCAAACATGATGGACAACGTTATTCAACGAAAAAATTAATTCTTCAGGGTGAAAATCGAGGATATAAGTGTGAACTTATATCAGTTGATATCTCGGTGAATTTTTAAGCTAGCGCAAATCTGATAACACAGATCGACGCAGCTTAAAAATCCGCATCGAATGCACTATACTACATTGAGAAACGCTTAATACAAAGATTAGTTATGATCGTTTGAAAAATGATGCATTAGTGTATGTTGAGTTTCCATGTACACTCAACATTGCTTCCAAAAACATTTTGACAAAAATTTTTTCGAAAAATTTCAAAATAATTTAGCAAAAAGTAGATGTTTTTAGATTCCTTTTTTCAAGGCAAAGACGATGGACAATGTTATTCAACGAAAAAATTAATTCTTCAGGGTGAAAATCGAGGATATAAGTGTGAACTTATATCAGTTGATATCTCGGTGCATTTTCAAGCTAGCGCAAATCTGATAACACAGATCGACGCAGCTTAAAAATCCGCATCGAATGCACTATATTTCATTGAGAAACGCTTAATACAAAAATTAGTTATGATCGTTTGAAAAATGATGCATTAGTGTATGTTGAGTTTCCATGTACACTCAACATTGCTTCCAAAAACATTTTGACAAAAATTTTTTCGAAAAATTTCAAAATAATTTAGCAAAAAGTAGATGTTTTTAGATTCCTTTTTTTAAGGCAAACATGATGGACAACGTTATTCAACGAAAAAATTAATTCTTCAGGGTGAAAATCGAGGATATAAGTGTGAACTTATATCAGTTGATATCTCGGTGAATTTTTAAGCTAGCGCAAATCTGATAACACAGATCGACGCAGCTTAAAAATCCGCATCGAATGCACTATACTACATTGAGAAACGCTTAATACAAAGATTAGTTATGATCGTTTGAAAAATGATGCATTAGTGTATGTTGAGTTTCCATGTACACTCAACATTGCTTCCAAAAACATTTTGACAAAAATTTTTTCGAAAAATTTCAAAATAATTTAGCAAAAAGTAGATGTTTTTAGATTCCTTTTTTCAAGGCAAAGACGATGGACAATGTTATTCAACGAAAAAATTAATTCTTCAGGGTGAAAATCGAGGATATAAGTGTGAACTTATATCAGTTGATATCTCGGTGCATTTTCAAGCTAGCGCAAATCTGATAACACAGATCGACGCAGCTTAAAAATCCGCATCGAATGCACTATACTTCATTGAGAAACGCTTAATACAAAAATTAGTTATGATCGTTTGAAAAATGATGCATTAGTGTATGTTGAGTTTCCATGTACACTCAACATTGCTTCCAAAAACATTTTGACAAAAATTTTTTCGAAAAATTTCAAAATAATTTAGCAAAAAGTAGATGTTTTTAGATTCCTTTTTTTAAGGCAAAGATGATGGACAATGTTATTCAACGAAAAAATTAATTCTTCAGGGTGAAAATCGAGGATATAAGTGTGAACTTATATCAGTTGATATCTCGGTGCATTTTCAAGCTAGCGCAAATCTGATAACACAGATCGACGCAGCTTAAAAATCCGCATCGAATGCACTATACTTCATTGAGAAACGCTTAATACAAAAATTAGTTATGATCGTTTGAAAAATGATGCATTAGTGTATGTTGAGTTTCCATGTACACTCAACATTGCTTCCAAAAACATTTTGACAAAAATTTTTTCGAAAAATTTCAAAATAATTTAGCAAAAAGTAGATGTTTTTAGATTCCTTTTTTCAAGGCAAAGACGATGGACAATGTTATCCAACGAAAAAATTAATTCTTCAGGGTGAAAATCGAGGATATAAGTGTGAACTTATATCAGTTGATATCTCGGTGCATTTTCAAGCTAGCGCAAATCTGATAACACAGATCGACGCAGCTTAAAAATCCGCATCGAATGCACTATACTTCATTGAGAAACGCTTAATACAAAAATTAGTTATGATAGTTTGAAAAATGATGCATTAGTGTATGTTGAGTTTCCATGTACACTCAACATTGCTTCCAAAAACATTTTGACAAAAATTTTTTCGAAAAATTTCAAAATAATTTAGCAAAAAGTAGATGTTTTTAGATTCCTTTTTTTAAGGCAAAGATGATGGACAATGTTATTCAACGAAAAAATTAATTCTTCAGGGTGAAAATCGAGGATATAAGTGTGAACTTATATCAGTTGATATCTCGGTGCATTTTCAAGCTAGCGCAAATCTGATAACACAGATCGACGCAGCTTAAAAATCCGCATCGAATGCACTATACTTCATTGAGAAACGCTTAATACAAAAATTAGTTATGATCGTTTGAAAAATGATGCATTAGTGTATGTTGAGTTTCCATGTACACTCAACATTGCTTCCAAAAACATTTTGACAAAAATTTTTTCGAAAAATTTCAAAATAATTTAGCAAAAAGTAGATGTTTTTAGATTCCTTTTTTTAAGGCAAAGATGATGGACAATGTTATTCAACGAAAAAATTAATTCTTCAGGGTGAAAATCGAGGATATAAGTGTGAACTTATATCAGTTGATATCTCGGTGCATTTTCAAGCTAGCGCAAATCTGATAACACAGATCGACGCAGCTTAAAAATCCGCATCGAATCCACTATACTTCATTGAGAAACGCTTAATACAAAAATTAGTTATGATAGTTTGAAAAATGATGCATTAGTGTATGTTGAGTTTCCATGTACACTCAACATTGCTTCCAAAAACATTTTGACAAAAATTTTTTCGAAAAATTTCAAAATAATTTAGCAAAAAGTAGATGTTTTTAGATTCCTTTTTTTAAGGCAAAGATGATGGACAATGTTATTCAACGAAAAAATTAATTCTTCAGGGTGAAAATCGAGGATATAAGTGTGAACTTATATCAGTTGATATCTCGGTGAATTTTTAAGCTAGCGCAAATCTGATAACACAGATCGACGCAGCTTAAAAATCCGCATCGAATGCACTATACTACATTGAGAAACGCTTAATACAAAAATTAGTTATGATCGTTTGAAAAATGATGCATTAGTGTATGTTGAGTTTCCATGTATACTCAACATTGCTTCCAAAAACATTTTGACAAAAATTTTTTCGAAAAATTTCAAAATAATTTAGCAAAAAGTAGATGTTTTTAAATTCCTTTTTTTAAGGCAAAGATGATGGACAATGTTATTCAACGAAAAAATTAATTCTTCAGGGTGAAAATCGAGGATATAAGTGTGAACTTATATCAGTTGATATCTCGGTGAATTTTTAAGCTAGCGCAAATCTGATAACACAGATCGACGCAGCTTAAAAATCCGCATCGAATGCACTATACTACATTGAGAAACGCTTAATACAAAAATTAGTTATGATCGTTTGAAAAATGATGCATTAGTGTATGTTGAGTTTCCATGTATACTCAACATTGCTTCCAAAAACATTTTGACAAAAATTTTTTCGAAAAATTTCAAAATAATTTAGCAAAAAGTAGATGTTTTTAAATTCCTTTTTTTAAGGCAAAGATGATGGACAATGTTATTCAACGAAAAAATTAATTCTTCAGGGTGAAAATCGAGGATATAAGTGTGAACTTATATCAGTTGATATCTCGGTGAATTTTTAAGCTAGCGCAAATCTGATAACACAGATCGACGCAGCTTAAAAATCCGCATCGAATGCACTATACTACATTGAGAAACGCTTAATACAAAAATTAGTTATGATCGTTTGAAAAATGATGCATTAGTGTATGTTGAGTTTCCATGTATACTCAACATTGCTTCCAAAAACATTTTGACAAAAATTTTTTCGAAAAATTTCAAAATAATTTAGCAAAAAGTAGATGTTTTTAAATTCCTTTTTTTAAGGCAAAGATGATGGACAATGTTATTCAACGAAAAAATTAATTCTTCAGGGTGAAAATCGAGGATATAAGTGTGAACTTATATCAGTTGATATCTCGGTGCATTTTTAAGCTAGCGCAAATCTGATAACACAGATCGACGCAGCTTAAAAATCCGCATCGAATGCACTATACTACATTGAGAAACGCCTAATACAAAAATTAGTTATGATCGTTTGAAAAATGATGCATTAGTGTATGTTGAGTTTCCATGTACACTCAACATTGCTTCCAAAAACATTTTGACAAAAATTTTTTCGAAAAATTTCAAAATAATTTAGCAAAAAGTAGATGTTTTTAGATTCCTTTTTTTAAGGCAAAAATGATGGACAATGTTATTCAACGAAAAAATTAATTCTTCAGGGTGAAAATCGAGGATATAAGTGTGAACTTATATCAGTTGATATCTCGGTGCATTTTTAAGCTAGCGCAAATCTGATAACACAGATCGACGCAGCTTAAAAATCCGCATCGAATGCACTATACTACATTGAGAAACGCTTAATACAAAAATTAGTTATGATCGTTTGAAAAATGATGCATTAGTGTATGTTGAGTTTCCATGTACACTCAACATTGCTTCCAAAAACATTTTGACAAAAATTTTTTCGAAAAATTTCAAAATAATTTAGCAAAAAGTAGATGTTTTTAGATTCCTTTTTTTAAGGCAAACATGATGGACAACGTTATTCAACGAAAAAATTAATTCTTCAGGGTGAAAATCGAGGATATAAGTGTGAAATTATATCAGTTGATATCTCGGTGAATTTTTAAGCTAGCGCAAATCTGATAACACAGATCGACGCAGCTTAAAAATCCGCATCGAATGCACTATACTACATTGAGAAACGCTTAATACAAAAATTAGTTATGATCGTTTGAAAAATGATGCATTAGTGTATGTTGAGTTTCCATGTATACTCAACATTGCTTCCAAAAACATTTTGACAAAAATTTTTTCGAAAAATTTCAAAATAATTTAGCAAAAAGTAGATGTTTTTAAATTCCTTTTTTTAAGGCAAAAATGATGGACAATGTTATTCAACGAAAAAATTAATTCTTCAGGGTGAAAATCGAGGATATAAGTGTGAACTTATATCAGTTGATATCTCGGTGCATTTTTAAGCTAGCGCAAATCTGATAACACAGATCGACGCAGCTTAAAAATCCGCATCGAATGCACTATACTACATTGAGAAACGCTTAATACAAAAATTAGTTATGATCGTTTGAAAAATGATGCATTAGTGTATGTTGAGTTTCCATGTACACTCAACATTGCTTCCAAAAACATTTTGACAAAAATTTTTTCGAAAAATTTCAAAATAATTTAGCAAAAAGTAGATGTTTTTAGATTCCTTTTTTTAAGGCAAACATGATGGACAACGTTATTCAACGAAAAAATTAATTCTTCAGGGTGAAAATCGAGGATATAAGTGTGAACTTATATCAGTTGATATCTCGGTGAATTTTTAAGCTAGCGCAAATCTGATAACACAGATCGACGCAGCTTAAAAATCCGCATCGAATGCACTATACTACATTGAGAAACGCTTAATACAAAAATTAGTTATGATCGTTTGAAAAATGATGCATTAGTGTATGTTGAGTTTCCATGTATACTCAACATTGCTTCCAAAAACATTTTGACAAAAATTTTTTCGAAAAATTTCAAAATAATTTAGCAAAAAGTAGATGTTTTTAGATTTCTTTTTTTAAGGCAAAGATGATGGACAATGTTATTCAACGAAAAAATTAATTCTTCAGGGTGAAAATCGAGGATATAAGTGTGAACTTATATCAGTTGATATCTCGGTGAATTTTTAAGCTAGCGCAAATCTGATAACACAGATCGACGCAGCTTAAAAATCCGCATCGAATGCACTATACTACATTGAGAAACGCTTAATACAAAAATTAGTTATGATCGTTTGAAAAATGATGCATTAGTGTATGTTGAGTTTCCATGTACACTCAACATTGCTTCCAAAAACATTTTGACGAAAATTTTTTCGAAAAATTTCAAAATAATTTAGCAAAAAGTAGATGTTTTTAGATTCCTTTTTTTAAGGCAAACATGATGGACAACGTTATTCAACGAAAAAATTAATTCTTCAGGGTGAAAATCGAGGATATAAGTGTGAACTTATATCAGTTGATATCTCGGTGCATTTTCAAGCTAGCGCAAATCTGATAACACAGATCGACGCAGCTTAAAAATCCGCATCGAATGCACTATACTTCATTGAGAAACGCTTAATACAAAAATTAGTTATGATCGTTTGAAAAATGATGCATTAGTGTATGTTGAGTTTCCATGTACACTCAACATTGCTTCCAAAAACATTTTGACAAAAATTTTTTCGAAAAATTTCAAAATAATTTAGCAAAAAGTAGATGTTTTTAGATTCCTTTTTTTAAGGCAAAGATGATGGACAATGTTATTCAACGAAAAAATTAATTCTTCAGGGTGAAAATCGAGGATATAAGTGTGAACTTATATCAGTTGATATCTCGGTGCATTTTCAAGCTAGCGCAAATCTGATAACACAGATCGACGCAGCTTAAAAATCCGCATCGAATGCACTATACTACATTGAGAAACGCCTAATACAAAAATTAGTTATGATCGTTTGAAAAATGATGCATTAGTGTATGTTGAGTTTCCATGTACACTCAACATTGCTTCCAAAAACATTTTGACAAAAATTTTTTCGAAAAATTTCAAAATAATTTAGCAAAAAGTAGATGTTTTTAGATTCCTTTTTTTAAGGCAAAGATGATGGACAATGTTATTCAACGAAAAAATTAATTCTTCAGGGTGAAAATCGAGGATATAAGTGTGAACTTATATCAGTTGATATCTCGGTGCATTTTTAAGCTAGCGCAAATCTGATAACACAGATCGACGCAGCTTAAAAATCCGCATCGAATGCACTATACTACATTGAGAAACGCTTAATACAAAAATTAGTTATGATCGTTTGAAAAATGATGCATTAGTGTATGTTGAGTTTCCATGTACACTCAACATTGCTTCCAAAAACATTTTGACAAAAATTTTTTCGAAAAATTTCAAAATAATTTAGCAAAAAGTAGATGTTTTTAGATTCCTTTTTTCAAGGCAAAGACGATGGACAATGTTATTCAACGAAAAAATTAATTCTTCAGGGTGAAAATCGAGGATATAAGTGTGAACTTATATCAGTTGATATCTCGGTGCATTTTCAAGCTAGCGCAAATCTGATAACACAGATCGACGCAGCTTAAAAATCCGCATCGAATGCACTATACTTCATTGAGAAACGCTTAATACAAAAATTAGTTATGATCGTTTGAAAAATGATGCATTAGTGTATGTTGAGTTTCCATGTACACTCAACATTGCTTCCAAAAACATTTTGACAAAAATTTTTTCGAAAAATTTCAAAATAATTTAGCAAAAAGTAGATGTTTTTAGATTCCTTTTTTTAAGGCAAAGATGATGGACAATGTTATTAAACGAAAAAATTAATTCTTCAGGGTGAAAATCGAGGATATAAGTGTGAACTTATATCAGTTGATATCTCGGTGCATTTTTAAGCTAGCGCAAATCTGATAACACAGATCGACGCAGCTTAAAAATCCGCATCGAATGCACTATACTACATTGAGAAACGCTTAATACAAAAATTAGTTATGATCGTTTGAAAAATGATGCATTAGTGTATGTTGAGTTTCCATGTACACTCAACATTGCTTCCAAAAACATTTTGACGAAAATTTTTTCGAAAAATTTCAAAATAATTTAGCAAAAAGTAGATGTTTTTAGATTCCTTTTTTTAAGGCAAAGATGATGGACAATGTTATTCAACGAAAAAATTAATTCTTCAGGGTGAAAATCGAGGATATAAGTGTGAACTTATATCAGTTGATATCTCGGTGCATTTTCAAGCTAGCGCAAATCTGATAACACAGATCGACGCAGCTTAAAAATCCGCATCGAATGCACTATACTTCATTGAGAAACGCTTAATACAAAAATTAGTTATGATCGTTTGAAAAATGATGCATTAGTGTATGTTGAGTTTCCATGTACACTCAACATTGCTTCCAAAAACATTTTGACAAAAATTTTTTCGAAAAATTTCCAAATAATTTAGCAAAAAGTAGATGTTTTTAGATTTCTTTTTTTAAGGCAAAGATGATGGACAATGTTATTCAACGAAAAAATTAATTCTTCAGGGTGAAAATCGAGGATATAAGTGTGAACTTATATCAGTTGATATCTCGGTGAATTTTTAAGCTAGCGCAAATCTGATAACACAGATCGACGCAGCTTAAAAATCCGCATCGAATGCACTATACTACATTGAGAAACGCTTAATACAAAAATTAGTTATGATCGTTTGAAAAATGATGCATTAGTGTATGTTGAGTTTCCATGTACACTCAACATTGCTTCCAAAAACATTTTGACAAAAATTTTTTCGAAAAATTTCCAAATAATTTAGCAAAAAGTAGATGTTTTTAGATTCCTTTTTTTAAGGCAAAAATGATGGACAATGTTATTAAACGAAAAAATTAATTCTTCAGGGTGAAAATCGAGGATATAAGTGTGAACTTATATCAGTTGATATCTCGGTGCATTTTTAAGCTAGCGCAAATCTGATAACACAGATCGACGCAGCTTAAAAATCCGCATCGAATGCACTATACTACATTGAGAAACGCTTAATACAAAAATTAGTTATGATCGTTTGAAAAATGATGCATTAGTGTATGTTGAGTTTCCATGTACACTCAACATTGCTTCCAAAAACATTTTGACAAAAATTTTTTCGAAAAATTTCAAAATAATTTAGCAAAAAGTAGATGTTTTTAGATTCCTTTTTTTAAGGCAAAGATGATGGACAATGTTATTCAACGAAAAAATTAATTCTTCAGGGTGAAAATCGAGGATATAAGTGTGAACTTATATCAGTTGATATCTCGGTGAATTTTTAAGCTAGCGCAAATCTGATAACACAGATCGACGCAGCTTAAAAATCCGCATCGAATGCACTATACTTCATTGAGAAACGCTTAATACAAAAATTAGTTATGATCGTTTGAAAAATGATGCATTAGTGTATGTTGAGTTTCCATGTACACTCAACATTGCTTCCAAAAACATTTTGACAAAAATTTTTTCGAAAAATTTCAAAATAATTTAGCAAAAAGTAGATGTTTTTAGATTCCTTTTTTTAAGGCAAAGATGATGGACAATGTTATTCAACGAAAAAATTAATTCTTCAGGGTGAAAATCGAGGATATAAGTGTGAACTTATATCAGTTGATATCTCGGTGAATTTTTAAGCTAGCGCAAATCTGATAACACAGATCGACGCAGCTTAAAAATCCGCATCGAATGCACTATACTACATTGAGAAACGCTTAATACAAAAATTAGTTATGATCGTTTGAAAAATGATGCATTAGTGTATGTTGAGTTTCCATGTATACTCAACATTGCTTCCAAAAACATTTTGACAAAAATTTTTTCGAAAAATTTCAAAATAATTTAGCAAAAAGTAGATGTTTTTAGATTTCTTTTTTTAAGGCAAAGATGATGGACAATGTTATTCAACGAAAAAATTAATTCTTCAGGGTGAAAATCGAGGATATAAGTGTGAACTTATATCAGTTGATATCTCGGTGAATTTTTAAGCTAGCGCAAATCTGATAACACAGATCGACGCAGCTTAAAAATCCGCATCGAATGCATTATACTACATTGAGAAACGCTTAATACAAAAATTAGTTATGATCGTTTGAAAAATGATGCATTAGTGTATGTTGAGTTTCCATGTACACTCAACATTGCTTCCAAAAACATTTTGACAAAAATTTTTTCGAAAAATTTCCAAATAATTTAGCAAAAAGTAGATGTTTTTAGATTCCTTTTTTTAAGGCAAAAATGATGGACAATGTTATTAAACGAAAAAATTAATTCTTCAGGGTGAAAATCGAGGATATAAGTGTGAACTTATATCAGTTGATATCTCGGTGCATTTTTAAGCTAGCGCAAATCTGATAACACAGATCGACGCAGCTTAAAAATCCGCATCGAATGCACTATACTACATTGAGAAACGCTTAATACAAAAATTAGTTATGATCGTTTGAAAAATGATGCATTAGTGTATGTTGAGTTTCCATGTACACTGAAATACAAATGTGGAAAGAAAAGACAAAGAAAGGGAAGAGAAATAAATTTATTGAAAACAAAAGGAAACTTATAAAAATACAAAATATAATTGAACTGTCAAAATATGAAATAAAATTGTTTACATCAACAATTTTAGGCCAAATAATCATTTTAATCATTTTATCATTTTATCTTAGATGTTCAGGTTGTTTGCATGGTGTTTACAAGCGTTGAGTTGATAACCTGCCAATAAAGTAACATCTTGAAATCTTAAACTGAAACTATAATATATATATATATTCTTGTTCTCCGTAACAAGACAAATCTAATTATGCTAATTTCACGTATCTAACTATGCGTTATAAATTATGTGATTTTATAAATTGCATTGATGGTTAAGAAAGCTCAAGTTAACCATTTAATGGGATGTAACTAAGAAATTATTTGAATAAGCAATCATTAAACCTTCATTTAGTTGTGGTTTTGAACACATTTGTGACATCCCCGGCCTTTCTATATTCTCGTCCCGAGAATATATAGTAGAAAAAAAATTTTTTTTTTTTTTTTTTCATATCTCACTTCTACCATCCCCGGCCTTTTTTCTATTCTTGTCCCGAGAATAAGAATAAAACAAATTGATTCTTTCAAACAAAGAATCCCAAAGTTTTGCTCTCTCCAGAAACAAATTTGTTCTGCTTCATTAGGAAGATGGATTTTGCCTGGGCACTCAAACAGAGGATGACATGCATCTTTAGGCGTGACTTCGACGTGTCTGAAAAAAGACAAATAATTAATCTCAATAATATTTTTAGATTTTCTGATTTTTTCCAACTTCATATCGTCAATATTTTCAGGGAGTGTGATTAATTGTTGAAAAGGTACAATAATCGGTTCACTTTTTCCTGTGATATCAGTAATCAAAGCAGAAGTTTTCTTCACTTCTAGAACTCGGAAAGGTCCTTTCATATCAAAGATCAATTTTGGTATTGTGTGACCCCTTTTTTGTGTTAGGGTTTTGAGATACACTCGATCTCCTACTTTAGGTATTTGAACCCTTTCTCTCAAGTTTTTGTTATCGTAAGCTGTTTTGAAGCGAGCTTTTTCGGCTTCATTTTTTTCTTGAGCTATTCTACGAACTAATGCTAAATTAGTTGTGATATCACGTTTGTACGCTGGTATTCCCTCCGTATTCTTTTGAATACTATCTTGTGGGGGTTCTATTGCGGATGGATAAACTGGTTCTATCCCATGCAAAAGATAGAATGGTGATTCACCCGTTGCCTCATGTGGCGTAGTGTTGTAAGCAAACACTATATAAGGAAGAACTGTATCCCAATTTCTCTGATCTTCCACAGATTTTTTGAGTCCACGTAGTATTGTTTGGTTCACTCTCTCAGTTATACCGTTTATTCTTGGATTATATCCATATGTGGAGATCCAATTAATTTTAGTTTTCTCTAATATTTCTTTCAGAACAGCGTTTGTGAATTCTGTTCCTTTATCAGACAAAATATTCTTAGGCCATTTCCCGCCCTCAAGTATCCATTTTTCCAAAATTATACTTGCAATTATAGTTGCCGTTTTGTTGGGGATGGCATATGCATTCATCCATTTCGTGAAATCAATTATCACAAGAATATATTTATTGCCTTTGTATGACTGTCCTATTTGAAGAACATCAACCCCAATTATTTCAAACGGTTTCTCTGTGTTTATTGGACAGAGTGGAGCAACATAGCTCCTTTTGTTTGTCATAAAACATTTTTTACATTCTTTGTGCCATTTATGCACATTCGAACTGAGCCCATTCCAAAAAAATTGCTTTTTCAGTTTTCTAATAATTTTTTGTGGACCAAAGTGTGCCCCAAAAAGACCTTTATGACATTCTTCATAAATCTTTTTTCTTTTTGAATGAGGAATAACTAATCTATAGTCACCATCATTATTGACATAAAACAATCGGTTCTCATTGATAACAAAATCACCGACAAAAGTTTTTTCAGGATGATTTGGTAGAAAGATTCTATCTTTCAGTTCACCTTTGTTCAATTTATCGATTATTTCTCCAAATATTTCATCAGATTTTAATTCTTCGATATGATCATCAGTGATATCTATCGAACAAACATAATTTATTCCAAGTTCTTCACTTTCATTTTCTAAAGAATCATTGAATGGCACTCCTCTAGATAGAGCATCTGCTACTATGTTTGTTTTTCCTTTCACATATTCAATGTTAACATTGAATCTTTGAACAATCAAACTCCATCTCAAAATTCTTCCATTAGCCGTCCTTTTTAGAAGGCATGTTAATGGTTTGTGATCAGTGCGAACTGTCGTGTTTTTCATATTATATAGATAATATTGAAATTTATTTAGCGAAAAGACTACAGCTAGTGCTTCTAAATCTGTCACATGGTATCGCGACTCAGCTTTAGTCAACCCTTTCGACACAAAAGAAATTGGATGTAAAAATTCATCTTTTCCTTTCTGGCACAATACCGCTCCAACTCCTGATGAGCAAGCATCACAGTATATGATGAATGGGTTTTTCCCACTCATAGCCCCCTCGACATCAGGTTGCATTAAAATAGGGGCAGTAGTCATAGCTTGTTTTAAATGTACAAAAGCATTTTTCCTCAGCGATGTCCATTCCCACTGATTTTTTTCACTAGTCATTTCATGTAAAGGCTTAGCAATTGCGGCAAATTTATGAATAAATTTCCTATAATATGATGCCATTCCCAAAAAAGTTCGTAGTTCGGCAACAGTTTTGGGAATTTCATAATTAACAATTGCTTTAATTTTTTCAGGGTCAGCATGAATCCCTTGCCCATCTAATTTATGTCCGAGATATTTGATTTCTCTCTGCATAAGTTTACATTTCGAAGCTTTCAAAGACAAGTTAGCGTTTTTCACCGCTTCAAATACTTTTTTTATTACTTCCATATGGCGCTCCACCGTTTCAGTGGCTATTAGTATATCATCAATGTAGACGAATACTTCATTTGTTTGTAACAATGTCCCTAATACAGTATCCATCATTCGTTGGAACGTAGGTGGACTAGTAGCTAATCCGAAAGGACAAACTAAAAATTGAAATAGCCCTTCACTTGTAATGAAAGCCGTTTTCTCTTTATCATTTTCGTCTAACTTGATCTGCCAAAACCCAGAGCAAAGATCGAAAGTAGAAAAGATTTTTTTATCTTTCAATGATCTCAAAAGAAGATCAATTGTAGGAATTGGATAAGCATCCAATTTCAGAATTTTATTTAATTCTCGATAATCAATACATAGACGTAGTGATTTATCTTTTTTTTCTACTAGTACAATAGGACTAGCCCAAGCGCTTTTACTTGGTTCTATTATTTTTCTTTTTAATAAACCATCCAGAAGATCTCGAAAATGTGTCCTGGCTCCAAATGGAACTGGTCTCACTTTTTGTCTAATCGGCACATGATCTGCAGTATCTATTTTCATGACTACTGCATTGGTATGCGTTAAATCTGCATCTACCAAAGCAAAAATATCATAATTAGAAGATATGACCTCATGCAGTTCTCCTTCTATGGAAAACCCACTCGATTTTGTTAATACTTCTAGTACATTTTCTCTCTTTCTTTCTGGATCGGAGGGTTTACATCCCTGATCAAGCATTTCTGCATCAGTGTTTATTTTTGAATGTAACAGACATTCTGGGTTTTTTATTGATGAATCAACATCATCACTACTCCATTCCCCAATTATTTCGTTTTTTCGCATAATTTTTGGAGAATACGAGGTATTCGCTACTAAAATTTCAGTTTCGTCACTTTCGTTTAGTGTACAAATTCCTGAAGGTATAGTATCTATTTTAGAGTTTAAATAGTTACTCTCATTTTTACCTCCCGTAACTCTAACCCATTTTTGAGTTTTCGGTGGAATTACCACTCTTTCTAAAACTCGTGCTTGCTCATTTACAAACCTCAAAGAAAAATTAAAAGCTGCCAGCATATTTGTTCCCATTATTATTTTCTCTTGTTTATCTTTTCTGACGAGAAAAGGGACTACTGCTGTAATGTTGTTATCGCAACATGTAACAGACATTTTTACGGCTCCAACAAATTTCATACTTTCTCCTGAAGCATTCTGAACTGTGCCGAAAGAATCAATATCAATCCTAAGAATTTCTAGATATTGTTCAATATTGTTACATTTGAGCAACTTTTGTAGTAAACCAGTGGTTACTACTGATATCTGAGACCCAGAATCTATAAGACTTGGTATTCTCACTTGTTCACAAAGTATGAAATCGAAAAGGGTTTGTTTCCCTACTATTTCAGTAACTTCTCTTTTTGTGACACTTATATTATTACTCCAAGCGTTTATCTCGTTATTGAGTAATGGTTTCATTTTCTCATAACTGGGTTGCTTGTATTGGAGTTTGTCCACTATCTGGTTCTTGTTATTTTCTTGTTCCCTCTTTCTTTTGAAACAATTTGAACCAGAGTGTCCAGATTTTCCACAATAAAAGCATGGTGGATTGTCATGCACTTTTCTTTCTTTCCGTTCGTATTTTCGTTTCATATCCCGAGCTACTTCGTGAGTAGACGAAACTTTTTTGAATGAATTATCCAACGTTTTTTCTCTCCTGCTTGCTTGATTTCTTTCACAACGGAGGGCAATATCTCTGATTTTGTCATAGAGAAATTCATTTTTCTCATTTTCTAGTATGTCTAACAACATCATACTACATCGACATCTCAGTAACGTGTTATATAACGCGTTCGCTCTTTCAAAAGCTAGTTCTTCAGCACTTAACTCCGGGTGGGCAATCTGTGTCAAACTTTCGAGCGTGTTACAATAATGAAGCAAAGATTTGCACTTTGCTACATCGAGATCTTTCAATGATTGTAAAGCTTTAGCTCGTTCGCGACGACTAGAACTGATAGAATTACTGTTTAAACTAGCAACTATCTCCTCCACCGTACTCATTCTTACTTTCTCTGGCAAGCAATCAAATTTTTCTTTTATTTGACCCCCCAGTTTAGAAATAAACATCAATCTGCGTGATGCACTTGAAAAAATTTCTAATGGATATTTTTCATTAAAATTTTCTACGAACCCTCTCCATGCATTTTCACTACCATTCGTGAATGTTAATACATCCGGAAGCATTTGCATACGTAATAGGTCCATTATCTTTCCACTAACGTTATCGTTTTCAGACATAATAAGACTCTTACCTGGAGTATAAGGCTCGGTACTCGGTATTCTGTACTTTTCTAGATGCCTCTGTAATTTAGGTTGATACGTTGCAGTACTAGAAAAAGTTTTACCTTCATTATTCAAGTTTAGTTGATCCATTTTATCAACATCAATGTCAATATCAACATCTACATCCACATTGTTCTGAAAAATTAATAATTCAATTGTTTCAGGAAGATGTGTAATTTCACAATCCATTATTTGACAACACTTCGTTATGTTGGAGTTCAAATTATAAACTGTACTGAATAGTTCCTCTTTAGAAACATTCAATAATTCAGCAAGATTTTTCATAAGAACACTTGCTTCTCGTTCTCTTAAAATTAAGTCTAATTTTTCCGAATTATTCTGTTGAACGGACAGAAACTCTGTTTTAGAATTCTCATGCTCTTCTACTATTTGAGCGGTACGAGAACAATTTTTTAAGACAGTAGTTACTGAATCTAAAGCTGTAATCGATTCGATTCGTGCTTTAGACAGTCTAGAAGTCAATCGTATTATTGACTTTTTGACTTTTTCGATAACATCAATAGCATTATCGATTTCCTCTTTATGAAAACTATGACCAACCTCATATTCATTAGTAGCCATTTTCGCGAGAAAAAAAATTCTTCTGTTGCAATACCTGCAAATGAATTTTATTAAATTTTTGTTTTAACAAAACAAAACACAGTTTATACGTAAAACGACGTATAATAAACTATGAAAGCAATAAGCTGTAAGCTACAACTATCACTATAAAAGTACCTAATCCAGCAAGAAGTTCCTCTACTGATAATTCCAAAAAAATTATCAAGATAAAATCTCGAAACAAAACAAAACAGCTCTGTTGCTCTTCAAACTTTCAAAGCTAACAGTTTTGATCGGAAAACAAAAGTTTTACCTAATCAAAAAACACTTCAATGTTTTGAAATTTTTTTTTTTTTTTTTTTTTTTTTTTTTAGAGGAACTCTAATCGAGCTGATTTGGCTAAAACCAACGCTAAACGCGTGAAACTTTTGTGAACTTAGCGTTCAAGTTTCAAGAATACAATGAAAATACACAATTATATTCTTAGTGACTGAAAACCATAAGCTGGTTTAGTTCGGCCCCCATGAAATACAAATGTGGAAAGAAAAGACAAAGAAAGGGAAGAGAAATAAATTTATTGAAAACAAAAGGAAACTTATAAAAATACAAAATATAATTGAACTGTCAAAATATGAAATAAAATTGTTTACATCAACAATTTTAGGCCAAATAATCATTTTAATCATTTTATCATTTTATCTTAGATGTTCAGGTTGTTTGCATGGTGTTTACAAGCGTTGAGTTGATAACCTGCCAATAAAGTAACATCTTGAAATCTTAAACTGAAACTATAATATATATATATATTCTTGTTCTCCGTAACAAGACAAATCTAATTATGCTAATTTCACGTATCTAACTATGCGTTATAAATTATGTGATTTTATAAATTGCATTGATGGTTAAGAAAGCTCAAGTTAACCATTTAATGGGATGTAACTAAGAAATTATTTGAATAAGCAATCATTAAACCTTCATTTAGTTGTGGTTTTGAACACATTTGTGACAACACTCAACATTGCTTCCAAAAACATTTTGACGAAAATTTTTTCGAAAAATTTCAAAATAATTTAGCAAAAAGTAGATGTTTTTAGATTC
The DNA here is from genome assembly GCA_964057225.1 of Auanema rhodensis. Lineage (NCBI taxonomy): Eukaryota > Metazoa > Nematoda > Chromadorea > Rhabditida > Rhabditidae > Auanema > Auanema rhodense. Next base: position 4,348,348 of record OZ059895.1, read on the forward strand.
CTTTTTTTAAGGCAAAGATGATGGACAATGTTATTCAACGAAAAAATTAATTCTTCAGGGTGAAAATCGAGGATATAAGTGTGAACTTATATCAGTTGATATCTCGGTGCATTTTCAAGCTAGCGCAAATCTGATAACACAGATCGACGCAGCTTAAAAATCCGCATCGAATGCACTATACTTCATTGAGAAACGCTTAATACAAAAATTAGTTATGATCGTTTGAAAAATGATGCATTAGTGTATGTTGAGTTTCCATGTACACTCAACATTGCTTCCAAAAACATTTTGACAAAAATTTTTTCGAAAAATTTCCAAATAATTTAGCAAAAAGTAGATGTTTTTAGATTTCTTTTTTTAAGGCAAAGATGATGGACAATGTTATTCAACGAAAAAATTAATTCTTCAGGGTGAAAATCGAGGATATAAGTGTGAACTTATATCAGTTGATATCTCGGTGAATTTTTAAGCTAGCGCAAATCTGATAACACAGATCGACGCAGCTTAAAAATCCGCATCGAATGCACTATACTACATTGAGAAACGCTTAATACAAAAATTAGTTATGATCGTTTGAAAAATGATGCATTAGTGTATGTTGAGTTTCCATGTACACTCAACATTGCTTCCAAAAACATTTTGACAAAAATTTTTTCGAAAAATTTCCAAATAATTTAGCAAAAAGTAGATGTTTTTAGATTCCTTTTTTTAAGGCAAAAATGATGGACAATGTTCTTAAACGAAAAAATTAATTCTTCAGGGTGAAAATCGAGGATATAAGTGTGAACTTATATCAGTTGATATCTCGGTGCATTTTTAAGCTAGCGCAAATCTGATAACACAGATCGACGCAGCTTAAAAATCCGCATCGAATGCACTATACTACATTGAGAAACGCTTAATACAAAAATTAGTTATGATCGTTTGAAAAATGATGCATTAGTGTATGTTGAGTTTCCATGTACACTCAACATTGCTTCCAAAAACATTTTGACAAAAATTTTTTCGAAAAATTTCAAAATAATTTAGCAAAAAGTAGATGTTTTTAGATTCCTTTTTTTAAGGCAAAGATGATGGACAATGTTATTCAACGAAAAAATTAATTCTTCAGGGTGAAAATCGAGGATATAAGTGTGAACTTATATCAGTTGATATCTCGGTGAATTTTTAAGCTAGCGCAAATCTGATAACACAGATCGACGCAGCTTAAAAATCCGCATCGAATGCACTATACTACATTGAGAAACGCTTAATACAAAAATTAGTTATGATCGTTTGAAAAATGATGCATTAGTGTATGTTGAGTTTCCATGTACACTCAACATTGCTTCCAAAAACATTTTGACAAAAATTTTTTCGAAAAATTTCCAAATAATTTAGCAAAAAGTAGATGTTTTTAGATTCCTTTTTTTAAGGCAAAAATGATGGACAATGTTATTAAACGAAAAAATTAATTCTTCAGGGTGAAAATCGAGGATATAAGTGTGAACTTATATCAGTTGATATCTCGGTGCATTTTTAAGCTAGCGCAAATCTGATAACACAGATCGACGCAGCTTAAAAATCCGCATCGAATGCACTATACTACATTGAGAAACGCTTAATACAAAAATTAGTTATGATCGTTTGAAAAATGATGCATTAGTGTATGTTGAGTTTCCATGTACACTCAACATTGCTTCCAAAAACATTTTGACAAAAATTTTTTCGAAAAATTTCAAAATAATTTAGCAAAAAGTAGATGTTTTTAGATTCCTTTTTTTAAGGCAAAGATGATGGACAATGTTATTCAACGAAAAAATTAATTCTTCAGGGTGAAAATCGAGGATATAAGTGTGAACTTATATCAGTTGATATCTCGGTGCATTTTCAAGCTAGCGCAAATCTGATAACACAGATCGACGCAGCTTAAAAATCCGCATCGAATGCACTATACTTCATTGAGAAACGCTTAATACAAAAATTAGTTATGATCGTTTGAAAAATGATACATTAGTGTATGTTGAGTTTCCATGTACACTCAACATTGCTTCCAAAAACATTTTGACAAAAATTTTTTCGAAAAATTTCAAAATAATTTAGCAAAAAGTAGATGTTTTTAGATTCCTTTTTTCAAGGCAAAGATGATGGACAATGTTATTCAACGAAAAAATTAATTCTTCAGGGTGAAAATCGAGGATATAAGTGTGAACTTATATCAGTTGATATCTCGGTGCATTTTCAAGCTAGCGCAAATCTGATAACACAGATCGACGCAGCTTAAAAATCCGCATCGAATGCACTATACTTCATTGAGAAACGCTTAATACAAAAATTAGTTATGATCGTTTGAAAAATGATGCATTAGTGTATGTTGAGTTTCCATGTACACTCAACATTGCTTCCAAAAACATTTTGACAAAAATTTTTTCGAAAAATTTCAAAATAATTTAGCAAAAAGTAGATGTTTTTAGATTCCTTTTTTTAAGGCAAAGATGATGGACAATGTTATTCAACGAAAAAATTAATTCTTCAGGGTGAAAATCGAGGATATAAGTGTGAACTTATATCAGTTGATATCTCGGTGAATTTTTAAGCTAGCGCAAATCTGATAACACAGATCGACGCAGCTTAAAAATCCGCATCGAATGCACTATACTACATTGAGAAACGCTTAATACAAAAATTAGTTATGATCGTTTGAAAAATGATGCATTAGTGTATGTTGAGTTTCCATGTATACTCAACATTGCTTCCAAAAACATTTTGACAAAAATTTTTTCGAAAAATTTCAAAATAATTTAGCAAAAAGTAGATGTTTTTAGATTTCTTTTTTTAAGGCAAAGATGATGGACAATGTTATTCAACGAAAAAATTAATTCTTCAGGGTGAAAATCGAGGATATAAGTGTGAACTTATATCAGTTGATATCTCGGTGAATTTTTAAGCTAGCGCAAATCTGATAACACAGATCGACGCAGCTTAAAAATCCGCATCGAATGCATTATACTACATTGAGAAACGCTTAATACAAAAATTAGTTATGATCGTTTGAAAAATGATGCATTAGTGTATGTTGAGTTTCCATGTACACTCAACATTGCTTCCAAAAACATTTTGACAAAAATTTTTTCGAAAAATTTCCAAATAATTTAGCAAAAAGTAGATGTTTTTAGATTCCTTTTTTTAAGGCAAAAATGATGGACAATGTTATTAAACGAAAAAATTAATTCTTCAGGGTGAAAATCGAGGATATAAGTGTGAACTTATATCAGTTGATATCTCGGTGCATTTTTAAGCTAGCGCAAATCTGATAACACAGATCGACGCAGCTTAAAAATCCGCATCGAATGCACTATACTACATTGAGAAACGCTTAATACAAAAATTAGTTATGATCGTTTGAAAAATGATGCATTAGTGTATGTTGAGTTTCCATGTACACTCAACATTGCTTCCAAAAACATTTTGACAAAAATTTTTTCGAAAAATTTCAAAATAATTTAGCAAAAAGTAGATGTTTTTAGATTCCTTTTTCTAAGGCAAAGATGATGGACAATGTTATTCAACGAAAAAATTAATTCTTCAGGGTGAAAATCGAGGATATAAGTGTGAACTTATATCAGTTGATATCTCGTTGCATTTTCAAGCTAGCGCAAATCTGATAACACAGATCGACGCAGCTTAAAAATCCGCATCGAATGCACTATACTACATTGAGAAACGCTTAATACAAAAATTAGTTATGATCGTTTGAAAAATGATGCATTAGTGTATGTTGAGTTTCCATGTACACTCAACATTGCTTCCAAAAACATTTTGACAAAAATTTTTTCGAAAAATTTCAAAATAATTTAGCAAAAAGTAGATGTTTTTAGATTCCTTTTTTTAAGGCAAAGATGATGGACAATGTTATTCAACGAAAAAATTAATTCTTCAGGGTGAAAATCGAGGATATAAGTGTGAACTTATATCAGTTGATATCTCGGTGAATTTTTAAGCTAGCGCAAATCTGATAACACAGATCGACGCAGCTTAAAAATCCGCATCGAATGCACTATACTACATTGAGAAACGCTTAATACAAAAATTAGTTATGATCGTTTGAAAAATGATGCATGAGTGTATGTTGAGTTTCCATGTACACTCAACATTGCTTCCAAAAACATTTTGACAAAAATTTTTTCGAAAAATTTCAAAATAATTTAGCAAAAAGTAGATGTTTTTAGATTCCTTTTTTTAAGGCAAAAATGATGGACAATGTTATTAAACGAAAAAATTAATTCTTCAGGGTGAAAATCGAGGATATAAGTGTGAACTTATATCAGTTGATATCTCGGTGCATTTTTAAGCTAGCGCAAATCTGATAACACAGATCGACGCAGCTTAAAAATCCGCATCGAATGCACTATACTTCATTGAGAAACGCTTAATACAAAAATTAGTTATGATCGTTTGAAAAATGATGCATTAGTGTATGTTGAGTTTCCATGTACACTCAAAATTGCTTCCAAAAACATTTTGACAAAAATTTTTTCGAAAAATTTCAAAATAATTTAGCAAAAAGTAGATGTTTTTAGATTTTTTTTTTTAAGGCAAAGATGATGGACAATGTTATTCAACGAAAAAATTAATTCTTCAGGGTGAAAATCGAGGATATAAGTGTGAACTTATATCAGTTGATATCTCGGTGCATTTTTAAGCTAGCGCAAATCTGATAACACAGATCGACGCAGCTTAAAAATCCGCATCGAATGCACTATACTACATTGAGAAACGCTTAATACAAAAATTAGTTATGATCGTTTGAAAAATGATGCATTAGTGTATGTTGAGTTTCCATGTACACTCAACATTGCTTCCAAAAACATTTTGACAAAAATTTTTTCGAAAAATTTCAAAATAATTTAGCAAAAAGTAGATGTTTTTAGATTCCTTTTTTCAAGGCAAAGATGATGGACAATGTTATTCAACGAAAAAATTAATTCTTCAGGGTGAAAATCGAGGATATAAGTGTGAACTTATATCAGTTGATATCTCGGTGCATTTTCAAGCTAGCGCAAATCTGATAACACAGATCGACGCAGCTTAAAAATCCGCATCGAATGCACTATACTTCATTGAGAAACGCTTAATACAAAAATTAGTTATGATCGTTTGAAAAATGATGCATTAGTGTATGTTGAGTTTCCATGTACACTCAACATTGCTTCCAAAAACATTTTGACAAAAATTTTTTCGAAAAATTTCAAAATAATTTAGCAAAAAGTAGATGTTTTTAGATTCCTTTTTTTAAGGCAAAGATGATGGACAATGTTATTCAACGAAAAAATTAATTCTTCAGGGTGAAAATCGAGGATATAAGTGTGAACTTATATCAGTTGATATCTCGGTGAATTTTTAAGCTAGCGCAAATCTGATAACACAGATCGACGCAGCTTAAAAATCCGCATCGAATGCACTATACTACATTGAGAAACGCTTAATACAAAAATTAGTTATGATCGTTTGAAAAATGATGCATTAGTGTATGTTGAGTTTCCATGTATACTCAACATTGCTTCCAAAAACATTTTGACAAAAATTTTTTCGAAAAATTTCAAAATAATTTAGCAAAAAGTAGATGTTTTTAGATTTCTTTTTTTAAGGCAAAGATGATGGACAATGTTATTCAACGAAAAAATTAATTCTTCAGGGTGAAAATCGAGGATATAAGTGTGAACTTATATCAGTTGATATCTCGGTGAATTTTTAAGCTAGCGCAAATCTGATAACACAGATCGACGCAGCTTAAAAATCCGCATCGAATGCATTATACTACATTGAGAAACGCTTAATACAAAAATTAGTTATGATCGTTTGAAAAATGATGCATTAGTGTATGTTGAGTTTCCATGTACACTCAACATTGCTTCCAAAAACATTTTGACAAAAATTTTTTCGAAAAATTTCCAAATAATTTAGCAAAAAGTAGATGTTTTTAGATTCCTTTTTTTAAGGCAAAAATGATGGACAATGTTATTAAACGAAAAAATTAATTCTTCAGGGTGAAAATCGAGGATATAAGTGTGAACTTATATCAGTTGATATCTCGGTGCATTTTTAAGCTAGCGCAAATCTGATAACACAGATCGACGCAGCTTAAAAATCCGCATCGAATGCACTATACTACATTGAGAAACGCTTAATACAAAAATTAGTTATGATCGTTTGAAAAATGATGCATTAGTGTATGTTGAGTTTCCATGTACACTCAACATTGCTTCCAAAAACATTTTGACAAAAATTTTTTCGAAAAATTTCAAAATAATTTAGCAAAAAGTAGATGTTTTTAGATTCCTTTTTCTAAGGCAAAGATGATGGACAATGTTATTCAACGAAAAAATTAATTCTTCAGGGTGAAAATCGAGGATATAAGTGTGAACTTATATCAGTTGATATCTCGTTGCATTTTCAAGCTAGCGCAAATCTGATAACACAGATCGACGCAGCTTAAAAATCCGCATCGAATGCACTATACTACATTGAGAAACGCTTAATACAAAAATTAGTTATGATCGTTTGAAAAATGATGCATTAGTGTATGTTGAGTTTCCATGTACACTCAACATTGCTTCCAAAAACATTTTGACAAAAATTTTTTCGAAAAATTTCATAATAATTTAGCAAAAAGTAGATGTTTTTAGATTCCTTTTTTTAAGGCAAAGATGATGGACAATGTTATTCAACGAAAAAATTAATTCTTCAGGGTGAAAATCGAGGATATAAGTGTAAACTTATATCAGTTGATATCTCGGTGAATTTTTAAGCTAGCGCAAATCTGATAACACAGATCGACGCAGCTTAAAAATCCGCATCGAATGCACTATACTACATTGAGAAACGCTTAATACAAAAATTAGTTATGATCGTTTGAAAAATGATGCATGAGTGTATGTTGAGTTTCCATGTACACTCAACATTGCTTCCAAAAACATTTTGACAAAAATTTTTTCGAAAAATTTCAAAATAATTTAGCAAAAAGTAGATGTTTTTAGATTCCTTTTTTTAAGGCAAAAATGATGGACAATGTTATTAAACGAAAAAATTAATTCTTCAGGGTGAAAATCGAGGATATAAGTGTGAACTTATATCAGTTGATATCTCGGTGCATTTTTAAGCTAGCGCAAATCTGATAACACAGATCGACGCAGCTTAAAAATCCGCATCGAATGCACTATACTTCATTGAGAAACGCTTAATACAAAAATTAGTTATGATCGTTTGAAAAATGATGCATTAGTGTATGTTGAGTTTCCATGTACACTCAAAATTGCTTCCAAAAACATTTTGACAAAAATTTTTTCGAAAAATTTCAAAATAATTTAGCAAAAAGTAGATGTTTTTAGATTTTTTTTTTTAAGGCAAAGATGATGGACAATGTTATTCAACGAAAAAATTAATTCTTCAGGGTGAAAATCGAGGATATAAGTGTGAACTTATATCAGTTGATATCTCGGTGCATTTTTAAGCTAGCGCAAATCTGATAACACAGATCGACGCAGCTTAAAAATCCGCATCGAATGCACTATACTACATTGAGAAACGCTTAATACAAAAATTAGTTATGATCGTTTGAAAAATGATGCATTAGTGTATGTTGAGTTTCCATGTACACTCAACATTGCTTCCAAAAACATTTTGACAAAAATTTTTTCGAAAAATTTCAAAATAATTTAGCAAAAAGTAGATGTTTTTAGATTCCTTTTTTTAAGGCAAAGATGATGGACAATGTTATTCAACGAAAAAATTAATTCTTCAGGGTGAAAATCGAGGATATAAGTGTGAACTTATATCAGTTGATATCTCGGTGAATTTTTAAGCTAGCGCAAATCTGATAACACAGATCGACGCAGCTTAAAAATCCGCATCGAATGCACTATACTTCATTGAGAAACGCTTAATACAAAAATTAGTTATGATCGTTTGAAAAATGATGCATTAGTGTATGTTGAGTTTCCATGTACACTCAAAATTGCTTCCAAAAACATTTTGACAAAAATTTTTTCGAAAAATTTCAAAATAATTTAGCAAAAAGTAGATGTTTTTAGATTTTTTTTTTTAAGGCAAAGATGATGGACAATGTTATTCAACGAAAAAATTAATTCTTCAGGGTGAAAATCGAGGATATAAGTGTGAACTTATATCAGTTGATATCTCGGTGCATTTTTAAGCTAGCGCAAATCTGATAACACAGATCGACGCAGCTTAAAAATCCGCATCGAATGCACTATACTACATTGAGAAACGCTTAATACAAAAATTAGTTATGATCGTTTGAAAAATGATGCATTAGTGTATGTTGAGTTTCCATGTACACTCAACATTGCTTCCAAAAACATTTTGACAAAAATTTTTTCGAAAAATTTCAAAATAATTTAGCAAAAAGTAGATGTTTTTAGATTCCTTTTTCTAAGGCAAAGATGATGGACAATGTTATTCAACGAAAAAATTAATTCTTCAGGGTGAAAATCGAGGATATAAGTGTGAACTTATATCAGTTGATATCTCGTTGCATTTTCAAGCTAGCGCAAATCTGATAACACAGATCGACGCAGCTTAAAAATCCGCATCGAATGCACTATACTACATTGAGAAACGCTTAATACAAAAATTAGTTATGATCGTTTGAAAAATGATGCATTAGTGTATGTTGAGTTTCCATGTACACTCAACATTGCTTCCAAAAACATTTTGACAAAAATTTTTTCGAAAAATTTCAAAATAATTTAGCAAAAAGTAGATGTTTTTAGATTCCTTTTTTTAAGGCAAAGATGATGGACAATGTTATTCAACGAAAAAATTAATTCTTCAGGGTGAAAATCGAGGATATAAGTGTGAACTTATATCAGTTGATATCTCGGTGAATTTTTAAGCTAGCGCAAATCTGATAACACAGATCGACGCAGCTTAAAAATCCGCATCGAATGCACTATACTACATTGAGAAACGCTTAATACAAAAATTAGTTATGATCGTTTGAAAAATGATGCATGAGTGTATGTTGAGTTTCCATGTACACTCAACATTGCTTCCAAAAACATTTTGACAAAAATTTTTTCGAAAAATTTCAAAATAATTTAGCAAAAAGTAGATGTTTTTAGATTCCTTTTTTTAAGGCAAAAATGATGGACAATGTTATTAAACGAAAAAATTAATTCTTCAGGGTGAAAATCGAGGATATAAGTGTGAACTTATATCAGTTGATATCTCGGTGCATTTTTAAGCTAGCGCAAATCTGATAACACAGATCGACGCAGCTTAAAAATCCGCATCGAATGCACTATACTTCATTGAGAAACGCTTAATACAAAAATTAGTTATGATCGTTTGAAAAATGATGCATTAGTGTATGTTGAGTTTCCATGTACACTCAAAATTGCTTCCAAAAACATTTTGACAAAAATTTTTTCGAAAAATTTCAAAATAATTTAGCAAAACGTAGATGTTTTTAGATTTTTTTTTTTAAGGCAAAGATGATGGACAATGTTATTCAACGAAAAAATTAATTCTTCAGGGTGAAAATCGAGGATATAAGTGTGAACTTATATCAGTTGATATCTCGGTGCATTTTTAAGCTAGCGCAAATCTGATAACACAGATCGACGCAGCTTAAAAATCCGCATCGAATGCACTATACTACATTGAGAAACGCTTAATACAAAAATTAGTTATGATCGTTTGAAAAATGATGCATTAGTGTATGTTGAGTTTCCATGTACACTCAACATTGCTTCCAAAAACATTTTGACAAAAATTTTTTCGAAAAATTTCAAAATAATTTAGCAAAAAGTAGATGTTTTTAGATTCCTTTTTTTAAGGCAAAGATGATGGACAATGTTATTCAACGAAAAAATTAATTCTTCAGGGTGAAAATCGAGGATATAAGTGTGAACTTATATCAGTTGATATCTCGGTGAATTTTTAAGCTAGCGCAAATCTGATAACACAGATCGACGCAGCTTAAAAATCCGCATCGAATGCACTATACTACATTGAGAAACGCTTAATACAAAAATTAGTTATGATCGTTTGAAAAATGATGCATTAGTGTATGTTGAGTTTCCATGTACACTCAACATTGCTTCCAAAAACATTTTGACAAAAATTTTTTCGAAAAATTTCAAAATAATTTAGCAAAAAGTAGATGTTTTTAGATTCCTTTTTTTAAGGCAAAAATGATGGACAATGTTATTAAACGAAAAAATTAATTCTTCAGGGTGAAAATCGAGGATATAAGTGTGAACTTATATCAGTTGATATCTCGGTGCATTTTTAAGCTAGCGCAAATCTGATAACACAGATCGACGCAGCTTAAAAATCCGCATCGAATGCACTATACTTCATTGAGAAACGCTTAATACAAAAATTAGTTATGATCGTTTGAAAAATGATGCATTAGTGTATGTTGAGTTTCCATGTACACTCAACATTGCTTCCAAAAACATTTTGACAAAAATTTTTTCGAAAAATTTCAAAATAATTTAGCAAAAAGTAGATGTTTTTAGATTCCTTTTTTTAAGGCAAAAATGATGGACAATGTTATTAAACGAAAAAATTAATTCTTCAGGGTGAAAATCGAGGATATAAGTGTGAACTTATATCAGTTGATATCTCGGTGCATTTTTAAGCTAGCGCAAATCTGATAACACAGATCGACGCAGCTTAAAAATCCGCATCGAATGCACTATACTTCATTGAGAAACGCTTAATACAAAAATTAGTTATGATCGTTTGAAAAATGATGCATTAGTGTATGTTGAGTTTCCATGTACACTCAAAATTGCTTCCAAAAACATTTTGACAAAAATTTTTTCGAAAAATTTCAAAATAATTTAGCAAAAAGTAGATGTTTTTAGATTTTTTTTTTTAAGGCAAAGATGATGGACAATGTTATTCAACGAAAAAATTAATTCTTCAGGGTGAAAATCGAGGATATAAGTGTGAACTTATATCAGTTGATATCTCGGTGCATTTTTAAGCTAGCGCAAATCTGATAACACAGATCGACGCAGCTTAAAAATCCGCATCGAATGCACTATACTACATTGAGAAACGCTTAATACAAAAATTAGTTATGATCGTTTGAAAAATGATGCATTAGTGTATGTTGAGTTTCCATGTACACTCAACATTGCTTCCAAAAACATTTTGACAAAAATTTTTTCGAAAAATTTCAAAATAATTTAGCAAAAAGTAGATGTTTTTAGATTCCTTTTTTTAAGGCAAAGATGATGGACAATGTTATTCAACGAAAAAATTAATTCTTCAGGGTGAAAATCGAGGATATAAGTGTGAACTTATATCAGTTGATATCTCGGTGCATTTTTAAGCTAGCGCAAATCTGATAACACAGATCGACGCAGCTTAAAAATCCGCATCGAATGCACTATACTACATTGAGAAACGCTTAATACAAAAATTAGTTATGATCGTTTGAAAAATGATGCATTAGTGTATGTTGAGTTTCCATGTACACTCAACATTGCTTCCAAAAACATTTTGACAAAAATTTTTTCGAAAAATTTCAAAATAATTTAGCAAAAAGTAGATGTTTTTAGATTCCTTTTTTTAAGGCAAAGATGATGGACAATGTTATTCAACGAAAAAATTAATTCTTCAGGGTGAAAATCGAGGATATAAGTGTGAACTTATATCAGTTGATATCTCGGTGAATTTTTAAGCTAGCGCAAATCTGATAACACAGATCGACGCAGCTTAAAAATCCGCATCGAATGCACTATACTACATTGAGAAACGCTTAATACAAAAATTAGTTATGATCGTTTGAAAAATGATGCATTAGTGTATGTTGAGTTTCCATGTACACTCAACATTGCTTCCAAAAACATTTTGACAAAAATTTTTTCGAAAAATTTCAAAATAATTTAGCGAAAAGTAGATGTTTTTAGATTCCTTTTTTTAAGGCAAAAATGATGGACAATGTTATTAAACGAAAAAATTAATTCTTCAGGGTGAAAATCGAGGATATAAGTGTGAACTTATATCAGTTGATATCTCGGTGCATTTTTAAGCTAGCGCAAATCTGATAACACAGATCGACGCAGCTTAAAAATCCGCATCGAATGCACTATACTACATTGAGAAACGCTTAATACAAAAATTAGTTATGATCGTTTGAAAAATGATGCATTAGTGTATGTTGAGTTTCCATGTACACTCAACATTGCTTCCAAAAACATTTTGACAAAAATTTTTTCGAAAAATTTCAAAATAATTTAGCAGAAAGTAGATGTTTTTAGATTCCTTTTTTTAAGGCAAAAATGATGGACAATGTTATTAAACGAAAAAATTAATTCTTCAGGGTGAAAATCGAGGATATAAGTGTGAACTTATATCAGTTGATATCTCGGTGCATTTTTAAGCTAGCGCAAATCTGATAACACAGATCGACGCAGCTTAAAAATCCGCATCGAATGTACTATACTACATTGAGAAACGCTTAATACAAAAATTAGTTATGATCGTTTGAAAAATGATGCATTAGTGTATGTTGAGTTTCCATGTACACTCAACATTGCTTCCAAAAACATTTTGACAAAAATTTTTTCGAAAAATTTCAAAATAATTTAGCAAAAAGTAGATGTTTTTAGATTCCTTTTTTTAAGGCAAAGATGATGGACAATGTTATTCAACGAAAAAATTAATTCTTCAGGGTGAAAATCGAGGATATAAGTGTGAACTTATATCAGTTGATATCTCGGTGCATTTTTAAGCTAGCGCAAAACTGATAACACAGATCGACGCAGCTTAAAAATCCGCATCGAATGCACTATACTACATTGAGAAACGCTTAATACAAAAATTAGTTATGATCGTTTGAAAAATGATGCATTAGTGTATGTTGAGTTTCCATGTACACTCAACATTGCTTCCAAAAACATTTTGACAAAAATTTTTTCGAAAAATTTCAAAATAATTTAGCAAAAAGTAGATGTTTTTAGATTCCTTTTTTTTAAGGCAAAGATGATGGACAATGTTATTCAACGAAAAAATTAATTCTTCAGGGTGAAAATCGAGGATATAAGTGTGAACTTATATCAGTTGATATCTCGTTGCATTTTCAAGCTAGCGCAAATCTGATAACACAGATCGACGCAGCTTAAAAATCCGCATTGAATGCACTATACTACATTGAGAAACGCTTAATACAAAAATTAGTTATGATCGTTTGAAAAATGATGCATTAGTGTATGTTGAGTTTCCATGTACACTCAACATTGCTTCCAAAAACATTTTGACAAAAATTTTTTCGAAAAATTTCAAAATAATTTAGCAAAAAGTAGATGTTTTTAGATTCCTTTTTTTAAGGCAAAAATGATAGACAATGTTATTAAACGAAAAAATTAATTCTTCAGGGTGAAAATCGAGGATATAAGTGTGAACTTATATCAGTTGATATCTCGGTGCATTTTTAAGCTAGCGCAAATCTGATAACACAGATCGACGCAGCTCAGAAATCCGCATCGAATGCACTATACTACATTGAGAAACGCTTAATACAAAAATTAGTTATGATCGTTTGAAAAATGATGCATTAGTGTATGTTGAGTTTCCATGTACACTCAACATTGCTTCCAAAAACATTTTGACAAAAATTTTTTCGAAAAATTTCAAAATAATTTAGCAAAAAGTAGATGTTTTTAGATTCCTTTTTTTAAGGCAAAAATGATGGACAATGTTATTAAACGAAAAAATTAATTCTTCAGGGTGAAAATCGAGGATATAAGTGTGAACTTATATCAGTTGATATCTCGGTGCATTTTTAAGCTAGCGCAAATCTGATAACACAGATCGACGCAGCTTAAAAATCCGCATCGAATGTACTATACTACATTGAGAAACGCTTAATACAAAAATTAGTTATGATCGTTTGAAAAATGATGCATTAGTGTATGTTGAGTTTCCATGTACACTCAACATTGCTTCCAAAAACATTTTGACAAAAATTTTTTCGAAAAATTTCAAAATAATTTAGCAAAAAGTAGATGTTTTTAGATTCCTTTTTTTAAGGCAAAGATGATGGACAATGTTATTCAACGAAAAAATTAATTCTTCAGGGTGAAAATCGAGGATATAAGTGTGAACTTATATCAGTTGATATCTCGGTGCATTTTTAAGCTAGCGCAAAACTGATAACACAGATCGACGCAGCTTAAAAATCAGCATCGAATGCACTATACTACATTGAGAAACGCTTAATACAAAAATTAGTTATGATCGTTTGAAAAATGATGCATTAGTGTATGTTGAGTTTCCATGTACACTCAACATTGCTTCCAAAAACATTTTGACAAAAATTTTTTCGAAAAATTTCAAAATAATTTAGCAAAAAGTAGATGTTTTTAGATTCCTTTTTTTTAAGGCAAAGATGATGGACAATGTTATTCAACGAAAAAATTAATTCTTCAGGGTGAAAATCGAGGATATAAGTGTGAACTTATATCAGTTGATATCTCGTTGCATTTTCAAGCTAGCGCAAATCTGATAACACAGATCGACGCAGCTTAAAAATCCGCATCGAATGCACTATACTACATTGAGAAACGCTTAATACAAAAATTAGTTATGATCGTTTGAAAAATGATGCATTAGTGTATGTTGAGTTTCCATGTACACTCAACATTGCTTCCAAAAACATTTTGACAAAAATTTTTTCGAAAAATTTCAAAATAATTTAGCAAAAAGTAGATGTTTTTAGATTCCTTTTTTTAAGGCAAAGATGATGGACAATGTTATTCAACGAAAAAATTAATTCTTCAGGGTGAAAATCGAGGATATAAGTGTGAACTTATATCAGTTGATATCTCGGTGAATTTTTAAGCTAGCGCAAATCTGATAACACAGATCGACGCAGCTTAAAAATCCGCATCGAATGCACTATACTACATTGAGAAACGCTTAATACAAAAATTAGTTATGATCGTTTGAAAAATGATGCATTAGTGTATGTTGAGTTTCCATGTACACTCAACATTGCTTCCAAAAACATTTTGACAAAAATTTTTTCGAAAAATTTCAAAATAATTTAGCAAAAAGTAGATGTTTTTAGATTTCTTTTTTTAAGGCAAAAATGATGGACAATGTTATTAAACGAAAAAATTAATTCTTCAGGGTGAAAATCGAGGATATAAGTGTGAACTTATATCAGTTGATATCTCGGTGCATTTTTAAGCTAGCGCAAATCTGATAACACAGATCGACGCAGCTTAAAAATCCGCATCGAATGCACTATACTTCATTGAGAAACGCTTAATACAAAAATTAGTTATGATCGTTTGAAAAATGATGCATTAGTGTATGTTGAGTTTCCATGTACACTCAAAATTGCTTCCAAAAACATTTTGACAAAAATTTTTTCGAAAAATTTCAAAATAATTTAGCAAAAAGTAGATGTTTTTAGATTTTTTTTTTTAAGGCAAAGATGATGGACAATGTTATTCAACGAAAAAATTAATTCTTCAGGGTGAAAATCGAGGATATAAGTGTGAACTTATATCAGTTGATATCTCGGTGCATTTTTAAGCTAGCGCAAATCTGATAACACAGATCGACGCAGCTTAAAAATCCGCATCGAATGCACTATACTACATTGAGAAACGCTTAATACAAAAATTAGTTATGATCGTTTGAAAAATGATGCATTAGTGTATGTTGAGTTTCCATGTACACTCAACATTGCTTCCAAAAACATTTTGACAAAAATTTTTTCGAAAAATTTCAAAATAATTTAGCAAAAAGTAGATGTTTTTAGATTCCTTTTTTTAAGGCAAAGATGATGGACAATGTTATTCAACGAAAAAATTAATTCTTCAGGGTGAAAATCGAGGATATAAGTGTGAACTTATATCAGTTGATATCTCGGTGAATTTTTAAGCTAGCGCAAATCTGATAACACAGATCGACGCAGCTTAAAAATCCGCATCGAATGCACTATACTACATTGAGAAACGCTTAATACAAAAATTAGTTATGATCGTTTGAAAAATGATGCATTAGTGTATGTTGAGTTTCCATGTACACTCAACATTGCTTCCAAAAACATTTTGACAAAAATTTTTTCGAAAAATTTCAAAATAATTTAGCAAAAAGTAGATGTTTTTAGATTCCTTTTTTTAAGGCAAAAATGATGGACAATGTTATTAAACGAAAAAATTAATTCTTCAGGGTGAAAATCGAGGATATAAGTGTGAACTTATATCAGTTGATATCTCGGTGCATTTTTAAGCTAGCGCAAATCTGATAACACAGATCGACGCAGCTTAAAAATCCGCATCGAATGCACTATACTTCATTGAGAAACGCTTAATACAAAAATTAGTTATGATCGTTTGAAAAATGATGCATTAGTGTATGTTGAGTTTCCATGTACACTCAAAATTGCTTCCAAAAACATTTTGACAAAAATTTTTTCGAAAAATTTCAAAATAATTTAGCAAAAAGTAGATGTTTTTAGATTTTTTTTTTTAAGGCAAAGATGATGGACAATGTTATTCAACGAAAAAATTAATTCTTCAGGGTGAAAATCGAGGATATAAGTGTGAACTTATATCAGTTGATATCTCGGTGCATTTTTAAGCTAGCGCAAATCTGATAACACAGATCGACGCAGCTTAAAAATCCGCATCGAATGCACTATACTACATTGAGAAACGCTTAATACAAAAATTAGTTATGATCGTTTGAAAAATGATGCATTAGTGTATGTTGAGTTTCCATGTACACTCAACATTGCTTCCAAAAACATTTTGACAAAAATTTTTTCGAAAAATTTCAAAATAATTTAGCAAAAAGTAGATGTTTTTAGATTCCTTTTTTTAAGGCAAAGATGATGGACAATGTTATTCAACGAAAAAATTAATTCTTCAGGGTGAAAATCGAGGATATAAGTGTGAACTTATATCAGTTGATATCTCGGTGAATTTTTAAGCTAGCGCAAATCTGATAACACAGATCGACGCAGCTTAAAAATCCGCATCGAATGCACTATACTTCATTGAGAAACGCTTAATACAAAAATTAGTTATGATCGTTTGAAAAATGATGCATTAGTGTATGTTGAGTTTCCATGTACACTCAAAATTGCTTCCAAAAACATTTTGACAAAAATTTTTTCGAAAAATTTCAAAATAATTTAGCAAAAAGTAGATGTTTTTAGATTTTTTTTTTTAAGGCAAAGATGATGGACAATGTTATTCAACGAAAAAATTAATTCTTCAGGGTGAAAATCGAGGATATAAGTGTGAACTTATATCAGTTGATATCTCGGTGCATTTTTAAGCTAGCGCAAATCTGATAACACAGATCGACGCAGCTTAAAAATCCGCATCGAATGCACTATACTACATTGAGAAACGCTTAATACAAAAATTAGTTATGATCGTTTGAAAAATGATGCATTAGTGTATGTTGAGTTTCCATGTACACTCAACATTGCTTCCAAAAACATTTTGACAAAAATTTTTTCGAAAAATTTCAAAATAATTTAGCAAAAAGTAGATGTTTTTAGATTCCTTTTTTTAAGGCAAAGATGATGGACAATGTTATTCAACGAAAAAATTAATTCTTCAGGGTGAAAATCGAGGATATAAGTGTGAACTTATATCAGTTGATATCTCGGTGAATTTTTAAGCTAGCGCAAATCTGATAACACAGATCGACGCAGCTTAAAAATCCGCATCGAATGCACTATACTACATTGAGAAACGCTTAATACAAAAATTAGTTATGATCGTTTGAAAAATGATGCATTAGTGTATGTTGAGTTTCCATGTACACTCAACATTGCTTCCAAAAACATTTTGACAAAAATTTTTTCGAAAAATTTCAAAATAATTTAGCAAAAAGTAGATGTTTTTAGATTCCTTTTTTTAAGGCAAAAATGATGGACAATGTTATTAAACGAAAAAATTAATTCTTCAGGGTGAAAATCGAGGATATAAGTGTGAACTTATATCAGTTGATATCTCGGTGCATTTTTAAGCTAGCGCAAAACTGATAACACAGATCGACGCAGCTTAAAAATCCGCATCGAATGCACTATACTACATTGAGAAACGCTTAATACAAAAATTAGTTATGATCGTTTGAAAAATGATGCATTAGTGTATGTTGAGTTTCCATGTACACTCAACATTGCTTCCAAAAACATTTTGACAAAAATTTTTTCGAAAAATTTCAAAATAATTTAGCAAAAAGTAGATGTTTTTAGATTCCTTTTTTTTAAGGCAAAGATGATGGACAATGTTATTCAACGAAAAAATTAATTCTTCAGGGTGAAAATCGAGGATATAAGTGTGAACTTATATCAGTTGATATCTCGTTGCATTTTCAAGCTAGCGCAAATCTGATAACACAGATCGACGCAGCTTAAAAATCCGCATCGAATGCACTATACTACATTGAGAAACGCTTAATACAAAAATTAGTTATGATCGTTTGAAAAATGATGCATTAGTGTATGTTGAGTTTCCATGTACACTCAACATTGCTTCCAAAAACATTTTGACAAAAATTTTTTCGAAAAATTTCAAAATAATTTAGCAAAAAGTAGATGTTTTTAGATTCCTTTTTTTAAGGCAAAGATGATGGACAATGTTATTCAACGAAAAAATTAATTCTTCAGGGTGAAAATCGAGGATATAAGTGTGAACTTATATCAGTTGATATCTCGGTGAATTTTTAAGCTAGCGCAAATCTGATAACACAGATCGACGCAGCTTAAAAATCCGCATCGAATGCACTATACTACATTGAGAAACGCTTAATACAAAAATTAGTTATGATCGTTTGAAAAATGATGCATTAGTGTATGTTGAGTTTCCATGTACACTCAACATTGCTTCCAAAAACATTTTGACAAAAATTTTTTCGAAAAATTTCAAAATAATTTAGCAAAAAGTAGATGTTTTTAGATTCCTTTTTTTAAGGCAAAGATGATGGACAATGTTATTCAACGAAAAAATTAATTCTTCAGGGTGAAAATCGAGGATATAAGTGTGAACTTATATCAGTTGATATCTCGGTGAATTTTTAAGCTAGCGCAAATCTGATAACACAGATCGACGCAGCTTAAAAATCCGCATCGAATGCACTATACTACATTGAGAAACGCTTAATACAAAAATTAGTTATGATCGTTTGAAAAATGATGCATTAGTGTATGTTGAGTTTCCATGTACACTCAACATTGCTTCCAAAAACATTTTGACAAAAATTTTTTCGAAAAATTTCAAAATAATTTAGCAAAAAGTAGATGTTTTTAGATTTCTTTTTTTAAGGCAAAAATGATGGACAATGTTATTAAACGAAAAAATTAATTCTTCAGGGTGAAAATCGAGGATATAAGTGTGAACTTATATCAGTTGATATCTCGGTGCATTTTTAAGCTAGCGCAAATCTGATAACACAGATCGACGCAGCTTAAAAATCCGCATCGAATGCACTATACTTCATTGAGAAACGCTTAATACAAAAATTAGTTATGATCGTTTGAAAAATGATGCATTAGTGTATGTTGAGTTTCCATGTACACTCAAAATTGCTTCCAAAAACATTTTGACAAAAATTTTTTCGAAAAATTTCAAAATAATTTAGCAAAAAGTAGATGTTTTTAGATTTTTTTTTTTAAGGCAAAGATGATGGACAATGTTATTCAACGAAAAAATTAATTCTTCAGGGTGAAAATCGAGGATATAAGTGTGAACTTATATCAGTTGATATCTCGGTGCATTTTTAAGCTAGCGCAAATCTGATAACACAGATCGACGCAGCTTAAAAATCCGCATCGAATGCACTATACTACATTGAGAAACGCTTAATACAAAAATTAGTTATGATCGTTTGAAAAATGATGCATTAGTGTATGTTGAGTTTCCATGTACACTCAACATTGCTTCCAAAAACATTTTGACAAAAATTTTTTCGAAAAATTTCAAAATAATTTAGCAAAAAGTAGATGTTTTTAGATTCCTTTTTTTAAGGCAAAGATGATGGACAATGTTATTCAACGAAAAAATTAATTCTTCAGGGTGAAAATCGAGGATATAAGTGTGAACTTATATCAGTTGATATCTCGGTGAATTTTTAAGCTAGCGCAAATCTGATAACACAGATCGACGCAGCTTAAAAATCCGCATCGAATGCACTATACTACATTGAGAAACGCTTAATACAAAAATTAGTTATGATCGTTTGAAAAATGATGCATTAGTGTATGTTGAGTTTCCATGTACACTCAACATTGCTTCCAAAAACATTTTGACAAAAATTTTTTCGAAAAATTTCAAAATAATTTAGCAAAAAGTAGATGTTTTTAGATTCCTTTTTTTAAGGCAAAAATGATGGACAATGTTATTAAACGAAAAAATTAATTCTTCAGGGTGAAAATCGAGGATATAAGTGTGAACTTATATCAGTTGATATCTCGGTGCATTTTTAAGCTAGCGCAAATCTGATAACACAGATCGACGCAGCTTAAAAATCCGCATCGAATGCACTATACTTCATTGAGAAACGCTTAATACAAAAATTAGTTATGATCGTTTGAAAAATGATGCATTAGTGTATGTTGAGTTTCCATGTACACTCAAAATTGCTTCCAAAAACATTTTGACAAAAATTTTTTCGAAAAATTTCAAAATAATTTAGCAAAAAGTAGATGTTTTTAGATTTTTTTTTTTAAGGCAAAGATGATGGACAATGTTATTCAACGAAAAAATTAATTCTTCAGGGTGAAAATCGAGGATATAAGTGTGAACTTATATCAGTTGATATCTCGGTGCATTTTTAAGCTAGCGCAAATCTGATAACACAGATCGACGCAGCTTAAAAATCCGCATCGAATGCACTATACTACATTGAGAAACGCTTAATACAAAAATTAGTTATGATCGTTTGAAAAATGATGCATTAGTGTATGTTGAGTTTCCATGTACACTCAACATTGCTTCCAAAAACATTTTGACAAAAATTTTTTCGAAAAATTTCAAAATAATTTAGCAAAAAGTAGATGTTTTTAGATTCCTTTTTTTAAGGCAAAGATGATGGACAATGTTATTCAACGAAAAAATTAATTCTTCAGGGTGAAAATCGAGGATATAAGTGTGAACTTATATCAGTTGATATCTCGGTGAATTTTTAAGCTAGCGCAAATCTGATAACACAGATCGACGCAGCTTAAAAATCCGCATCGAATGCACTATACTACATTGAGAAACGCTTAATACAAAAATTAGTTATGATCGTTTGAAAAATGATGCATTAGTGTATGTTGAGTTTCCATGTACACTCAACATTGCTTCCAAAAACATTTTGACAAAAATTTTTTCGAAAAATTTCAAAATAATTTAGCGAAAAGTAGATGTTTTTAGATTCCTTTTTTTAAGGCAAAAATGATGGACAATGTTATTAAACGAAAAAATTAATTCTTCAGGGTGAAAATCGAGGATATAAGTGTGAACTTATATCAGTTGATATCTCGGTGCATTTTTAAGCTAGCGCAAATCTGATAACACAGATCGACGCAGCTTAAAAATCCGCATCGAATGCACTATACTACATTGAGAAACGCTCAATACAAAAATTAGTTATGATCGTTTGAAAAATGATGCATTAGTGTATGTTGAGTTTCCATGTACACTCAACATTGCTTCCAAAAACATTTTGACAAAAATTTTTTCGAAAAATTTCAAAATAATTTAGCAAAAAGTAGATGTTTTTAGATTCCTTTTTTTAAGGCAAAAATGATGGACAATGTTATTAAACGAAAAAATTAATTCTTCAGGGTGAAAATCGAGGATATAAGTGTGAACTTATATCAGTTGATATCTCGGTGCATTTTTAAGCTAGCGCAAATCTGATAACACAGATCGACGCAGCTTAAAAATCCGCATCGAATGCACTATACTACATTGAGAAACGCTTAATACAAAAATTAGTTATGATCGTTTGAAAAATGATGCATTAGTGTATGTTGAGTTTCCATGTACACTCAACATTGCTTCCAAAAACATTTTGACAAAAATTTTTTCGAAAAATTTCAAAATAATTTAGCAAAAAGTAGATGTTTTTAGATTCCTTTTTTTAAGGCAAAAATGATGGACAATGTTATTAAACGAAAAAATTAATTCTTCAGGGTGAAAATCGAGGATATAAGTGTGAACTTATATCAGTTGATATCTCGGTGCATTTTTAAGCTAGCGCAAATCTGATAACACAGATCGACGCAGCTTAAAAATCCGCATCGAATGCACTATACTACATTGAGAAACGCTTAATACAAAAATTAGTTATGATCGTTTGAAAAATGATGCATTAGTGTATGTTGAGTTTCCATGTACACTCAACATTGCTTCCAAAAACATTTTGACAAAAATGTTTTCGAAAAATTTCAAAATAATTTAGCAAAAAGTAGATGTTTTTAGATTCCTTTTTTTAAGGCAAAAATGATGGACAATGTTATTAAACGAAAAAATTAATTCTTCAGGGTGAAAATCGAGGATATAAGTGTGAACTTATATCAGTTGATATCTCGGTGCATTTTCAAGCTAGCGCAAATCTGATAACACAGATCGACGCAGCTTAAAAATCCGCATCGAATGCACTATACTACATTGAGAAACGCTTAATACAAAAATTAGTTATGATCGTTTGAAAAATGATGCATTAGTGTATGTTGAGTTTCCATGTACACTCAACATTGCTTCCAAAAACATTTTGACAAAAATTTTTTCGAAAAATTTCAAAATAATTTAGCAAAAAGTAGATGTTTTTAGATTCCTTTTTTTAAGGCAAAGATGATGGAAAATGTTATTAAACGAAAAAATTAATTCTTCAGGGTGAAAATCGAGGATATAAGTGTGAACTTATATCAGTTGATATCTCGGTGCATTTTCAAGCTAGCGCAAATCTGATAACACAGATCGACGCAGCTTAAAAATCCGCATCGAATGCACTATACTACATTGAGAAACGCTTAATACAAAAATTAGTTATGATCGTTTGAAAAATGATGCATTAGTGTATGTTGAGTTTCCATGTACACTCAACATTGCTTCCAAAAACATTTTGACAAAAATTTTTTCGAAAAATTTCAAAATAATTTAGCAAAAAGTAGATGTTTTTAGATTTTTTTTTTTAAGGCAAAGATGATGGACAATGTTATTCAACGAAAAAATTAATTCTTCAGGGTGAAAATCGAGGATATAAGTGTGAACTTATATCAGTTGATATCTCATTGCATTTTCAAGCTAGCGCAAATCTGATAACACAGATCGACGCAGCTTAAAAATCCGCATCGAATGCACTATACTACATTGAGAAACACTTAATACAAAAATTAGTTATGATCGTTTGAAAAATGATGCATTAGTGTATGTTGAGTTTCCATGTACACTCAACATTGCTTCCAAAAACATTTTGACAAAAATTTTTTCGAAAAATTTCAAAATAATTTAGCAAAAAGTAGATGTTTTTAGATTCCTTTTTTTGAGGCAAAGATGATGGACAATGTTATTAAACGAAAAAATTAATTCTTCAGGGTGAAAATCGAGGATATAAGTGTGAACTTATATCAGTTGATATCTCGGTGCATTTTTAAGCTAGCGCAAATCTGATAACACAGATCGACGCAGCTTAAAAATCCGCATCGAATGCACTATACTACATTGAGAAACGCTTAATACAAAAATTAGTTATGATCGTTTGAAAAATGATGCATTAGTGTATGTTGAGTTTCCATGTACACTCAACATTGCTTCCAAAAACATTTTGACAAAAATTTTTTCGAAAAATTTCAAAATAATTTAGCAAAAAGTAGATGTTTTTAGATTCCTTTTTTTAAGGCAAAAATGATGGACAATGTTATTAAACGAAAAAATTAATTCTTCAGGGTGAAAATCGAGGATATAAGTGTGAACTTATATCAGTTGATATCTCGGTGCATTTTTAAGCTAGCGCAAATCTGATAACACAGATCGACGCAGCTTAAAAATCCGCATCGAATGCACTATACTACATTGAGAAACGCTTAATACAAAAGTTAGTTATGATCGTTTGAAAAATGATGCATTAGTGTATGTTGAGTTTCCATGTACACTCAACATTGCTTCCAAAAACATTTTGACAAAAATTTTTTCGAAAAATTTCAAAATAATTTAGCAAAAAGTAGATGTTTTTAGATTTTTTTTTTTAAGGCAAAGATGATGGACAATGTTATTTAACGAAAAAATTAATTCTTCAGGGTGAAAATCGAGGATATAAGTGTGAACTTATATCAGTTGATATCTCGTTGCATTTTTAAGCTAGCGCAAATCTGATAACACAGATCGACGCAGCTTAAAAATCCGCATCGAATGCACTATACTACATTGAGAAACGCTTAATACAAAAATTAGTTATGATCGTTTGAAAAATGATGCATTAGTGTATGTTGAGTTTCCATGTACACTCAACATTGCTTCCAAAAACATTTTGACAAAAATTTTTTCGAAAAATTTCAAAATAATTTAGCAAAAAGTAGATGTTTTTAGATTTTTTTTTTTAAGGCAAAGATGATGGACAATGTTATTTAACGAAAAAATTAATTCTTCAGGGTGAAAATCGAGGATATAAGTGTGAACTTATATCAGTTGATATCTCGTTGCATTTTCAAGCTAGCGCAAATCTGATAACACAGATCGACGCAGCTTAAAAATCCGCATCGAATGCACTATACTACATTGAGAAACGCTTAATACAAAAATTAGTTATGATCGTTTGAAAAATGATGCATTAGTGTATGTTGAGTTTCCATGTACACTCAACATTGCTTCCAAAAACATTTTGACAAAAATTTTTTCGAAAAATTTCAAAATAATTTAGCAAAAAGTAGATGTTTTTAGATTTTTTTTTTTAAGGCAAAGATGATGGACAATGTTATTCAACGAAAAAATTAATTCTTCAGGGTGAAAATCGAGGATATAAGTGTGAACTTATATCAGTTGATATCTCATTGCATTTTCAAGCTAGCGCAAATCTGATAACACAGATCGACGCAGCTTAAAAATCCGCATCGAATGCACTATACTACATTGAGAAACACTTAATACAAAAATTAGTTATGATCGTTTGAAAAATGATGCATTAGTGTATGTTGAGTTTCCATGTACACTCAACATTGCTTCCAAAAACATTTTGACAAAAATTTTTTCGAAAAATTTCAAAATAATTTAGCAAAAAGTAGATGTTTTTAGATTCCTTTTTTTGAGGCAAAGATGATGGACAATGTTATTAAACGAAAAAATTAATTCTTCAGGGTGAAAATCGAGGATATAAGTGTGAACTTATATCAGTTGATATCTCGGTGCATTTTTAAGCTAGCGCAAATCTGATAACACAGATCGACGCAGCTTAAAAATCCGCATCGAATGCACTATACTACATTGAGAAACGCTTAATACAAAAATTAGTTATGATCGTTTGAAAAATGATGCATTAGTGTATGTTGAGTTTCCATGTACACTCAACATTGCTTCCAAAAACATTTTGACAAAAATTTTTTCGAAAAATTTCAAAATAATTTAGCAAAAAGTAGATGTTTTTAGATTCCTTTTTTTAAGGCAAAAATGATGGACAATGTTATTAAACGAAAAAATTAATTCTTCAGGGTGAAAATCGAGGATATAAGTGTGAACTTATATCAGTTGATATCTCGGTGCATTTTTAAGCTAGCGCAAATCTGATAACACAGATCGACGCAGCTTAAAAATCCGCATCGAATGCACTATACTACATTGAGAAACGCTTAATACAAAAGTTAGTTATGATCGTTTGAAAAATGATGCATTAGTGTATGTTGAGTTTCCATGTACACTCAACATTGCTTCCAAAAACATTTTGACAAAAATTTTTTCGAAAAATTTCAAAATAATTTAGCAAAAAGTAGATGTTTTTAGATTTTTTTTTTTAAGGCAAAGATGATGGACAATGTTATTTAACGAAAAAATTAATTCTTCAGGGTGAAAATCGAGGATATAAGTGTGAACTTATATCAGTTGATATCTCGTTGCATTTTTAAGCTAGCGCAAATCTGATAACACAGATCGACGCAGCTTAAAAATCCGCATCGAATGCACTATACTACATTGAGAAACGCTTAATACAAAAATTAGTTATGATCGTTTGAAAAATGATGCATTAGTGTATGTTGAGTTT
This sequence comes from Auanema rhodensis, assembly GCA_964057225.1. Lineage (NCBI taxonomy): Eukaryota > Metazoa > Nematoda > Chromadorea > Rhabditida > Rhabditidae > Auanema > Auanema rhodense. The sequence continues at coordinate 4,374,580 of OZ059895.1, forward strand.
CCATGTACACTCAAAATTGCTTCCAAAAACATTTTGACAAAAATTTTTTCGAAAAATTTCAAAATAATTTAGCAAAAAGTAGATGTTTTTAGATTTTTTTTTTTAAGGCAAAGATGATGGACAATGTTATTTAACGAAAAAATTAATTCTTCAGGGTGAAAATCGAGGATATAAGTGTGAACTTATATCAGTTGATATCTCGTTGCATTTTCAAGCTAGCGCAAATCTGATAACACAGATCGACGCAGCTTAAAAATCCGCATCGAATGCACTATACTACATTGAGAAACGCTTAATACAAAAATTAGTTATGATCGTTTGAAAAATGATGCATTAGTGTATGTTGAGTTTCCATGTACACTCAACATTGCTTCCAAAAACATTTTGACAAAAATTTTTTCGAAAAATTTCAAAATAATTTAGCAAAAAGTAGATGTTTTTAGATTCCTTTTTTTAAGGCAAAGATGATGGACAATGTTATTCAACGAAAAAATTAATTCTTCAGGGTGAAAATCGAGGATATAAGTGTGAACTTATATCAGTTGATATCTCGTTGCATTTTCAAGCTAGCGCAAATCTGATAACACAGATCGACGCAGCTTAAAAATCCGCATCGAATGCACTATACTTCATTGAGAAACGCTTAATACAAAAATTAGTTATGATCGTTTGAAAAATGATGCATTAGTGTATGTTGAGTTTCCATGTACACTCAAAATTGCTTCCAAAAACATTTTGACAAAAATTTTTTCGAAAAATTTCAAAATAATTTAGCAAAAAGTAGATGTTTTTAGATTTTTTTTTTTAAGGCAAAGATGATGGACAATGTTATTCAACGAAAAAATTAATTCTTCAGGGTGAAAATCGAGGATATAAGTGTGAACTTATATCAGTTGATATCTCGGTGCATTTTTAAGCTAGCGCAAATCTGATAACACAGATCGACGCAGCTTAAAAATCCGCATCGAATGCACTATACTACATTGAGAAACGCTTAATACAAAAATTAGTTATGATCGTTTGAAAAATGATGCATTAGTGTATGTTGAGTTTCCATGTACACTCAACATTGCTTCCAAAAACATTTTGACAAAAATTTTTTCGAAAAATTTCAAAATAATTTAGCAAAAAGTAGATGTTTTTAGATTCCTTTTTTTGAGGCAAAAATGATGGACAATGTTATTAAACGAAAAAATTAATTCTTCAGGGTGAAAATCGAGGATATAAGTGTGAACTTATATCAGTTGATATCTCGGTGCATTTTTAAGCTAGCGCAAATCTGATAACACAGATCGACGCAGCTTAAAAATCCGCATCGAATGCACTATACTACATTGAGAAACGCTTAATACAAAAATTAGTTATGATCGTTTGAAAAATGATGCATTAGTGTATGTTGAGTTTCCATGTACACTCAACATTGCTTCCAAAAACATTTTGACAAAAATTTTTTCGAAAAATTTCAAAATAATTTAGCAAAAAGTAGATGTTTTTAGATTCCTTTTTTTAAGGCAAAAATGATGGACAATGTTATTAAACGAAAAAATTAATTCTTCAGGGTGAAAATCGAGGATATAAGTGTGAACTTATATCAGTTGATATCTCGGTGCATTTTTAAGCTAGCGCAAATCTGATAACACAGATCGACGCAGCTTAAAAATCCGCATCGAATGCACTATACTACATTGAGAAACGCTTAATACAAAAATTAGTTATGATCGTTTGAAAAATGATGCATTAGTGTATGTTGAGTTTCCATGTACACTCAACATTGCTTCCAAAAACATTTTGACAAAAATTTTTTCGAAAAATTTCAAAATAATTTAGCAAAAAGTAGATGTTTTTAGATTTCTTTTTTTAAGGCAAAAATGATGGACAATGTTATTAAACGAAAAAATTAATTCTTCAGGGTGAAAATCGAGGATATAAGTGTGAACTTATATCAGTTGATATCTCGGTGCATTTTCAAGCTAGCGCAAATCTGATAACACAGATCGACGCAGCTTAAAAATCCGCATCGAATGCACTATACTACATTGAGAAACGCTTAATACAAAAATTAGTTATGATCGTTTGAAAAATGATGCATTAGTGTATGTTGAGTTTCCATGTACACTCAACATTGCTTCCAAAAACATTTTGACAAAAATTTTTTCGAAAAATTTCAAAATAATTTAGCAAAAAGTAGATGTTTTTAGATTTTTTTTTTTAAGGCAAAGATGATGGACAATGTTATTCAACGAAAAAATTAATTCTTCAGGGTGAAAATCGAGGATATAAGTGTGAACTTATATCAGTTGATATCTCATTGCATTTTCAAGCTAGCGCAAATCTGATAACACAGATCGACGCAGCTTAAAAATCCGCATCGAATGCACTATACTACATTGAGAAACACTTAATACAAAAATTAGTTATGATCGTTTGAAAAATGATGCATTAGTGTATGTTGAGTTTCCATGTACACTCAACATTGCTTCCAAAAACATTTTGACAAAAATTTTTTTCGAAAAATTTCAAAATAATTTAGCAAAAAGTAGATGTTTTTAGATTCCTTTTTTTGAGGCAAAGATGATGGACAATGTTATTCAACGAAAAAATTAATTCTTCAGGGTGAAAATCGAGGATATAAGTGTGAACTTATATCAGTTGATATCTCGGTGCATTTTTAAGCTAGCGCAAATCTGATAACACAGATCGACGCAGCTTAAAAATCCGCATCGAATGCACTATACTACATTGAGAAACGCTTAATACAAAAATTAGTTATGATCGTTTGAAAAATGATGCATTAGTGTATGTTGAGTTTCCATGTACACTCAACATTGCTTCCAAAAACATTTTGACAAAAATTTTTTCGAAAAATTTCAAAATAATTTAGCAAAAAGTAGATGTTTTTAGATTCCTTTTTTTAAGGCAAAAATGATGGACAATGTTATTAAACGAAAAAATTAATTCTTCAGGGTGAAAATCGAGGATATAAGTGTGAACTTATATCAGTTGATATCTCGTTGCATTTTCAAGCTAGCGCAAATCTGATAACACAGATCGACGCAGCTTAAAAATCCGCATCGAATGCACTATACTTCATTGAGAAACGCTTAATACAAAAATTAGTTATGATCGTTTGAAAAATGATGCATTAGTGTATGTTGAGTTTCCATGTACACTCAAAATTGCTTCCAAAAACATTTTGACAAAAATTTTTTCGAAAAATTTCAAAATAATTTAGCAAAAAGTAGATGTTTTTAGATTCCTTTTTTTAAGGCAAAGATGATGGACAATGTTATTCAACGAAAAAATTAATTCTTCAGGGTGAAAATCGAGGATATAAGTGTGAACTTATATCAGTTGATATCTCGTTGCATTTTCAAGCTAGCGCAAATCTGATAACACAGATCGACGCAGCTTAAAAATCCGCATCGAATGCACTATACTACATTGAGAAACGCTTAATACAAAAATTAGTTATGATCGTTTGAAAAATGATGCATTAGTGTATGTTGAGTTTCCATGTACACTCAACATTGCTTCCAAAAACATTTTGACAAAAATTTTTTCGAAAAATTTCAAAATAATTTAGCAAAAAGTAGATGTTTTTAGATTCCTTTTTTTAAGGCAAAGATGATGGACAATGTTATTCAACGAAAAAATTAATTCTTCAGGGTGAAAATCGAGGATATAAGTGTGAACTTATATCAGTTGATATCTCGTTGCATTTTCAAGCTAGCGCAAATCTGATAACACAGATCGACGCAGCTTAAAAATCCGCATCGAATGCACTATACTTCATTGAGAAACGCTTAATACAAAAATTAGTTATGATCGTTTGAAAAATGATGCATTAGTGTATGTTGAGTTTCCATGTACACTCAAAATTGCTTCCAAAAACATTTTGACAAAAATTTTTTCGAAAAATTTCAAAATAATTTAGCAAAAAGTAGATGTTTTTAGATTTTTTTTTTTAAGGCAAAGATGATGGACAATGTTATTCAACGAAAAAATTAATTCTTCAGGGTGAAAATCGAGGATATAAGTGTGAACTTATATCAGTTGATATCTCGGTGCATTTTTAAGCTAGCGCAAATCTGATAACACAGATCGACGCAGCTTAAAAATCCGCATCGAATGCACTATACTACATTGAGAAACGCTTAATACAAAAATTAGTTATGATCGTTTGAAAAATGATGCATTAGTGTATGTTGAGTTTCCATGTACACTCAACATTGCTTCCAAAAACATTTTGACAAAAATTTTTTCGAAAAATTTCAAAATAATTTAGCAAAAAGTAGATGTTTTTAGATTCCTTTTTTTGAGGCAAAAATGATGGACAATGTTATTAAACGAAAAAATTAATTCTTCAGGGTGAAAATCGAGGATATAAGTGTGAACTTATATCAGTTGATATCTCGGTGCATTTTTAAGCTAGCGCAAATCTGATAACACAGATCGACGCAGCTTAAAAATCCGCATCGAATGCACTATACTACATTGAGAAACGCTTAATACAAAAATTAGTTATGATCGTTTGAAAAATGATGCATTAGTGTATGTTGAGTTTCCATGTACACTCAACATTGCTTCCAAAAACATTTTGACAAAAATTTTTTCGAAAAATTTCAAAATAATTTAGCAAAAAGTAGATGTTTTTAGATTCCTTTTTTTAAGGCAAAAATGATGGACAATGTTATTAAACGAAAAAATTAATTCTTCAGGGTGAAAATCGAGGATATAAGTGTGAACTTATATCAGTTGATATCTCGGTGCATTTTTAAGCTAGCGCAAATCTGATAACACAGATCGACGCAGCTTAAAAATCCGCATCGAATGCACTATACTACATTGAGAAACGCTTAATACAAAAATTAGTTATGATCGTTTGAAAAATGATGCATTAGTGTATGTTGAGTTTCCATGTACACTCAACATTGCTTCCAAAAACATTTTGACAAAAATTTTTTCGAAAAATTTCAAAATAATTTAGCAAAAAGTAGATGTTTTTAGATTTCTTTTTTTAAGGCAAAAATGATGGACAATGTTATTAAACGAAAAAATTAATTCTTCAGGGTGAAAATCGAGGATATAAGTGTGAACTTATATCAGTTGATATCTCGGTGCATTTTCAAGCTAGCGCAAATCTGATAACACAGATCGACGCAGCTTAAAAATCCGCATCGAATGCACTATACTACATTGAGAAACGCTTAATACAAAAATTAGTTATGATCGTTTGAAAAATGATGCATTAGTGTATGTTGAGTTTCCATGTACACTCAACATTGCTTCCAAAAACATTTTGACAAAAATTTTTTCGAAAAATTTCAAAATAATTTAGCAAAAAGTAGATGTTTTTAGATTTTTTTTTTTAAGGCAAAGATGATGGACAATGTTATTCAACGAAAAAATTAATTCTTCAGGGTGAAAATCGAGGATATAAGTGTGAACTTATATCAGTTGATATCTCATTGCATTTTCAAGCTAGCGCAAATCTGATAACACAGATCGACGCAGCTTAAAAATCCGCATCGAATGCACTATACTACATTGAGAAACGCTTAATACAAAAATTAGTTATGATCGTTTGAAAAATGATGCATTAGTGTATGTTGAGTTTCCATGTACACTCAACATTGCTTCCAAAAACATTTTGACAAAAATTTTTTCGAAAAATTTCAAAATAATTTAGCAAAAAGTAGATGTTTTTAGATTCCTTTTTTTAAGGCAAAAATGATGGACAATGTTATTAAACGAAAAAATTAATTCTTCAGGGTGAAAATCGAGGATATAAGTGTGAACTTATATCAGTTGATATCTCGGTGCATTTTTAAGCTAGCGCAAATCTGATAACACAGATCGACGCAGCTTAAAAATCCGCATCGAATGCACTATACTACATTGAGAAACGCTTAATACAAAAATTAGTTATGATCGTTTGAAAAATGATGCATTAGTGTATGTTGAGTTTCCATGTACACTCAACATTGCTTCCAAAAACATTTTGACAAAAATTTTTTCGAAAAATTTCCAAATAATTTAGCAAAAAGTAGATGTTTTTAGATTCCTTTTTTTAAGGCAAAAATGATGGACAATGTTATTAAACGAAAAAATTAATTCTTCAGGGTGAAAATCGAGGATATAAGTGTGAACTTATATCAGTTGATATCTCGGTGCATTTTTAAGCTAGCGCAAATCTGATAACACAGATCGACGCAGCTTAAAAATCCGCATCGAATGCACTATACTACATTGAGAAACGCTTAATACAAAAATTAGTTATGATCGTTTGAAAAATGATGCATTAGTGTATGTTGAGTTTCCATGTACACTCAACATTGCTTCCAAAAACATTTTGACAAAAATTTTTTCGAAAAATTTCAAAATAATTTAGCAAAAAGTAGATGTTTTTAGATTTTTTTTTTTAAGGCAAAGATGATGGACAATGTTATTTAACGAAAAAATTAATTCTTCAGGGTGAAAATCGAGGATATAAGTGTGAACTTATATCAGTTGATATCTCGTTGCATTTTCAAGCTAGCGCAAATCTGATAACACAGATCGACGCAGCTTAAAAATCCGCATCGAATGCACTATACTACATTGAGAAACGCTTAATACAAAAATTAGTTATGATCGTTTGAAAAATGATGCATTAGTGTATGTTGAGTTTCCATGTACACTCAACATTGCTTCCAAAAACATTTTGACAAAAATTTTTTCGAAAAATTTCAAAATAATTTAGCAAAAAGTAGATGTTTTTAGATTCCTTTTTTTAAGGCAAAGATGATGGACAATGTTATTCAACGAAAAAATTAATTCTTCAGGGTGAAAATCGAGGATATAAGTGTGAACTTATATCAGTTGATATCTCGTTGCATTTTCAAGCTAGCGCAAATCTGATAACACAGATCGACGCAGCTTAAAAATCCGCATCGAATGCACTATACTTCATTGAGAAACGCTTAATACAAAAATTAGTTATGATCGTTTGAAAAATGATGCATTAGTGTATGTTGAGTTTCCATGTACACTCAAAATTGCTTCCAAAAACATTTTGACAAAAATTTTTTCGAAAAATTTCAAAATAATTTAGCAAAAAGTAGATGTTTTTAGATTTTTTTTTTTAAGGCAAAGATGATGGACAATGTTATTCAACGAAAAAATTAATTCTTCAGGGTGAAAATCGAGGATATAAGTGTGAACTTATATCAGTTGATATCTCGGTGCATTTTTAAGCTAGCGCAAATCTGATAACACAGATCGACGCAGCTTAAAAATCCGCATCGAATGCACTATACTACATTGAGAAACGCTTAATACAAAAATTAGTTATGATCGTTTGAAAAATGATGCATTAGTGTATGTTGAGTTTCCATGTACACTCAACATTGCTTCCAAAAACATTTTGACAAAAATTTTTTCGAAAAATTTCAAAATAATTTAGCAAAAAGTAGATGTTTTTAGATTCCTTTTTTTGAGGCAAAAATGATGGACAATGTTATTAAACGAAAAAATTAATTCTTCAGGGTGAAAATCGAGGATATAAGTGTGAACTTATATCAGTTGATATCTCGGTGCATTTTTAAGCTAGCGCAAATCTGATAACACAGATCGACGCAGCTTAAAAATCCGCATCGAATGCACTATACTACATTGAGAAACGCTTAATACAAAAATTAGTTATGATCGTTTGAAAAATGATGCATTAGTGTATGTTGAGTTTCCATGTACACTCAACATTGCTTCCAAAAACATTTTGACAAAAATTTTTTCGAAAAATTTCAAAATAATTTAGCAAAAAGTAGATGTTTTTAGATTCCTTTTTTTAAGGCAAAAATGATGGACAATGTTATTAAACGAAAAAATTAATTCTTCAGGGTGAAAATCGAGGATATAAGTGTGAACTTATATCAGTTGATATCTCGGTGCATTTTTAAGCTAGCGCAAATCTGATAACACAGATCGACGCAGCTTAAAAATCCGCATCGAATGCACTATACTACATTGAGAAACGCTTAATACAAAAATTAGTTATGATCGTTTGAAAAATGATGCATTAGTGTATGTTGAGTTTCCATGTACACTCAACATTGCTTCCAAAAACATTTTGACAAAAATTTTTTCGAAAAATTTCAAAATAATTTAGCAAAAAGTAGATGTTTTTAGATTCCTTTTTTTAAGGCAAAAATGATGGACAATGTTATTAAACGAAAAAATTAATTCTTCAGGGTGAAAATCGAGGATATAAGTGTGAACTTATATCAGTTGATATCTCGGTGCATTTTTAAGCTAGCGCAAATCTGATAACACAGATCGACGCAGCTTAAAAATCCGCATCGAATGCACTATACTACATTGAGAAACGCTTAATACAAAAATTAGTTATGATCGTTTGAAAAATGATGCATTAGTGTATGTTGAGTTTCCATGTACACTCAACATTGCTTCCAAAAACATTTTGACAAAAATTTTTTCGAAAAATTTCAAAAAAATTTAGCAAAAAGTAGATGTTTTTAGATTCCTTTTTTTAAGGCAAAAATGATGGACAATGTTATTAAACGAAAAAATTAATTCTTCAGGGTGAAAATCGAGGATATAAGTGTGAACTTATATCAGTTGATATCTCGGTGCATTTTTAAGCTAGCGCAAATCTGATAACACAGATCGACGCAGCTTAAAAATCCGCATCGAATGCACTATACTACATTGAGAAACGCTTAATACAAAAATTAGTTATGATCGTTTGAAAAATGATGCATTAGTGTATGTTGAGTTTCCATGTACACTCAACATTGCTTCCAAAAACATTTTGACAAAAATTTTTTCGAAAAATTTCAAAATAATTTAGCAAAAAGTAGATGTTTTTAGATTCCTTTTTTTAATGCAAAAATGATGGACAATGTTATTAAACGAAAAAATTAATTCTTCAGGGTGAAAATCGAGGATATAAGTGTGAACTTATATCAGTTGATATCTCGGTGCATTTTTAAGCTAGCGCAAATCTGATAACACAGATCGACGCAGCTTAAAAATCCGCATCGAATGCACTATACTACATTGAGAAACGCTTAATACAAAAATTAGTTATGATCGTTTGAAAAATGATGCATTAGTGTATGTTGAGTTTCCATGTACACTCAACATTGCTTCCAAAAACATTTTGACAAAAATTTTTTCGAAAAATTTCAAAATAATTTAGCAAAAAGTAGATGTTTTTAGATTCCTTTTTTTAAGGCAAAAATGATGGACAATGTTATTAAACGAAAAAATTAATTCTTCAGGGTGAAAATCGAGGATATAAGTGTGAACTTATATCAGTTGATATCTCGGTGCATTTTCAAGCTAGCGCAAATCTGATAACACAGATCGACGCAGCTTAAAAATCCGCATCGAATGCACTATACTACATTGAGAAACGCTTAATACAAAAATTAGTTATGATCGTTTGAAAAATGATGCATTAGTGTATGTTGAGTTTCCATGTACACTCAACATTGCTTCCAAAAACATTTTGACAAAAATTTTTTCGAAAAATTTCAAAATAATTTAGCAAAAAGTAGATGTTTTTAGATTCCTTTTTTTAAGGCAAAAATGATGGACAATGTTATTAAACGAAAAAATTAATTCTTCAGGGTGAAAATCGAGGATATAAGTGTGAACTTATATCAGTTGATATCTCGGTGCATTTTTAAGCTAGCGCAAATCTGATAACACAGATCGACGCAGCTTAAAAATCCGCATCGAATGCACTATACTACATTGAGAAACGCTTAATACAAAAATTAGTTATGATCGTTTGAAAAATGATGCATTAGTGTATGTTGAGTTTCCATGTACACTCAACATTGCTTCCAAAAACATTTTGACAAAAATTTTTTCGAAAAATTTCAAAATAATTTAGCAAAAAGTAGATGTTTTTAGATTCCTTTTTTTAAGGCAAAAATGATGGACAATGTTATTAAACGAAAAAATTAATTCTTCAGGGTGAAAATCGAGGATATAAGTGTGAACTTATATCAGTTGATATCTCGGTGCATTTTTAAGCTAGCGCAAATCTGATAACACAGATCGACGCAGCTTAAAAATCCGCATCGAATGCACTATACTACATTGAGAAACGCTTAATACAAAAATTAGTTATGATCGTTTGAAAAATGATGCATTAGTGTATGTTGAGTTTCCATGTACACTCAACATTGCTTCCAAAAACATTTTGACAAAAATTTTTTCGAAAAATTTCAAAATAATTTAGCAAAAAGTAGATGTTTTTAGATTCCTTTTTTTAAGGCAAAAATGATGGACAATGTTATTAAACGAAAAAATTAATTCTTCAGGGTGAAAATCGAGGATATAAGTGTGAACTTATATCAGTTGATATCTCGGTGCATTTTCAAGCTAGCGCAAATCTGATAACACAGATCGACGCAGCTTAAAAATCCGCATCGAATGCACTATACTACATTGAGAAACGCTTAATACAAAAATTAGTTATGATCGTTTGAAAAATGATGCATTAGTGTATGTTGAGTTTCCATGTACACTCAACATTGCTTCCAAAAACATTTTGACAAAAATTTTTTCGAAAAATTTCAAAATAATTTAGCAAAAAGTAGATGTTTTTAGATTCCTTTTTTTAAGGCAAAAATGATGGACAATGTTATTAAACGAAAAAATTAATTCTTCAGGGTGAAAATCGAGGATATAAGTGTGAACTTATATCAGTTGATATCTCGGTGCATTTTTAAGCTAGCGCAAATCTGATAACACAGATCGACGCAGCTTAAAAATCCGCATCGAATGCACTATACTACATTGAGAAACGCTTAATACAAAAATTAGTTATGATCGTTTGAAAAATGATGCATTAGTGTATGTTGAGTTTCCATGTACACTCAACATTGCTTCCAAAAACATTTTGACAAAAATTTTTTCGAAAAATTTCAAAATAATTTAGCAAAAAGTAGATGTTTTTAGATTCCTTTTTTTAAGGCAAAAATGATAGACAATGTTATTAAACGAAAAAATTAATTCTTCAGGGTGAAAATCGAGGATATAAGTGTGAACTTATATCAGTTGATATCTCGGTGCATTTTTAAGCTAGCGCAAATCTGATAACACAGATCGACGCAGCTTAAAAATCCGCATCGAATGCACTATACTACATTGAGAAACGCTTAATACAAAAATTAGTTATGATCGTTTGAAAAATGATGCATTAGTGTATGTTGAGTTTCCATGTACACTCAACATTGCTTCCAAAAACATTTTGACAAAAATTTTTTCGAAAAATTTCAAAATAATTTAGCAAAAAGTAGATGTTTTTAGATTCCTTTTTTTAAGGCAAAAATGATGGACAATGTTATTAAACGAAAAAATTAATTCTTCAGGGTGAAAATCGAGGATATAAGTGTGAACTTATATCAGTTGATATCTCGGTGCATTTTTAAGCTAGCGCAAATCTGATAACACAGATCGACGCAGCTTAAAAATCCGCATCGAATGCACTATACTACATTGAGAAACGCTTAATACAAAAATTAGTTATGATCGTTTGAAAAATGATGCATTAGTGTATGTTGAGTTTCCATGTACACTCAACATTGCTTCCAAAAACATTTTGACAAAAATTTTTTCGAAAAATTTCAAAATAATTTAGCAAAAAGTAGATGTTTTTAGATTCCTTTTTTTAAGGCAAAAATGATGGACAATGTTATTAAACGAAAAAATTAATTCTTCAGGGTGAAAATCGAGGATATAAGTGTGAACTTATATCAGTTGATATCTCGGTGCATTTTTAAGCTAGCGCAAATCTGATAACACAGATCGACGCAGCTTAAAAATCCGCATCGAATGCACTATACTACATTGAGAAACGCTTAATACAAAAATTAGTTATGATCGTTTGAAAAATGATGCATTAGTGTATGTTGAGTTTCCATGTACACTCAACATTGCTTCCAAAAACATTTTGACAAAAATGTTTTCGAAAAATTTCAAAATAATTTAGCAAAAAGTAGATGTTTTTAGATTCCTTTTTTTAAGGCAAAAATGATGGACAATGTTATTAAACGAAAAAATTAATTCTTCAGGGTGAAAATCGAGGATATAAGTGTGAACTTATATCAGTTGATATCTCGGTGCATTTTCAAGCTAGCGCAAATCTGATAACACAGATCGACGCAGCTTAAAAATCCGCATCGAATGCACTATACTACATTGAGAAACGCTCAATACAAAAATTAGTTATGATCGTTTGAAAAATGATGCATTAGTGTATGTTGAGTTTCCATGTACACTCAACATTGCTTCCAAAAACATTTTGACAAAAATTTTTTCGAAAAATTTCAAAATAATTTAGCAAAAAGTAGATGTTTTTAGATTCCTTTTTTTAAGGCAAAAATGATGGACAATGTTATTAAACGAAAAAATTAATTCTTCAGGGTGAAAATCGAGGATATAAGTGTGAACTTATATCAGTTGATATCTCGGTGCATTTTTAAGCTAGCGCAAATCTGATAACACAGATCGACGCAGCTTAAAAATCCGCATCGAATGCACTATACTACATTGAGAAACGCTTAATACAAAAATTAGTTATGATCGTTTGAAAAATGATGCATTAGTGTATGTTGAGTTTCCATGTACACTCAACATTGCTTCCAAAAACATTTTGACAAAAATTTTTTCGAAAAATTTCAAAATAATTTAGCAAAAAGTAGATGTTTTTAGATTCCTTTTTTTAAGGCAAAAATGATGGACAATGTTATTAAACGAAAAAATTAATTCTTCAGGGTGAAAATCGAGGATATAAGTGTGAACTTATATCAGTTGATATCTCGGTGCATTTTTAAGCTAGCGCAAATCTGATAACACAGATCGACGCAGCTTAAAAATCCGCATCGAATGCACTATACTACATTGAGAAACGCTTAATACAAAAATTAGTTATGATCGTTTGAAAAATGATGCATTAGTGTATGTTGAGTTTCCATGTACACTCAACATTGCTTCCAAAAACATTTTGACAAAAATTTTTTCGAAAAATTTCAAAATAATTTAGCAAAAAGTAGATGTTTTTAGATTCCTTTTTTTGAGGCAAAAATGATGGACAATGTTATTAAACGAAAAAATTAATTCTTCAGGGTGAAAATCGAGGATATAAGTGTGAACTTATATCAGTTGATATCTCGGTGCATTTTTAAGCTAGCGCAAATCTGATAACACAGATCGACGCAGCTTAAAAATCCGCATCGAATGCACTATACTACATTGAGAAACGCTTAATACAAAAATTAGTTATGATCGTTTGAAAAATGATGCATTAGTGTATGTTGAGTTTCCATGTACACTCAACATTGCTTCCAAAAACATTTTGACAAAAATTTTTTCGAAAAATTTCAAAATAATTTAGCAAAAAGTAGATGTTTTTAGATTCCTTTTTTTAAGGCAAAAATGATGGACAATGTTATTAAACGAAAAAATTAATTCTTCAGGGTGAAAATCGAGGATATAAGTGTGAACTTATATCAGTTGATATCTCGGTGCATTTTTAAGCTAGCGCAAATCTGATAACACAGATCGACGAAGCTTAAAAATCCGCATCGAATGCACTATACTACATTGAGAAACGCTTAATACAAAAATTAGTTATGATCGTTTGAAAAATGATGCATTAGTGTATGTTGAGTTTCCATGTACACTCAACATTGCTTCCAAAAACATTTTGACAAAAATTTTTTCGAAAAATTTCAAAATAATTTAGCAAAAAGTAGATGTTTTTAGATTCCTTTTTTTAAGGCAAAAATGATGGACAATGTTATTAAACGAAAAAATTAATTCTTCAGGGTGAAAATCGAGGATATAAGTGTGAACTTATATCAGTTGATATCTCGGTGCATTTTTAAGCTAGCGCAAATCTGATAACACAGATCGACGCAGCTTAAAAATCCGCATCGAATGTACTATACTACATTGAGAAACGCTTAATACAAAAATTAGTTATGATCGCTTGAAAAATGATGCATTAGTGTATGTTGAGTTTCCATGTACACTCAACATTGCTTCCAAAAACATTTTGACAAAAATTTTTTCGAAAAATTTCAAAATAATTTAGCAAAAAGTAGATGTTTTTAGATTCCTTTTTTTAAGGCAAAGATGATGGACAATGTTATTCAACGAAAAAATTAATTCTTCAGGGTGAAAATCGAGGATATAAGTGTGAACTTATATCAGTTGATATCTCGGTGCATTTTTAAGCTAGCGCAAATCTGATAACACAGATCGACGCAGCTTAAAAATCCGCATCGAATGCACTATACTACATTGAGAAACGCTTAATACAAAAATTAGTTATGATCGTTTGAAAAATGATGCATTAGTGTATGTTGAGTTTCCATGTACACTCAACATTGCTTCCAAAAACATTTTGACAAAAATTTTTTCGAAAAATTTCAAAATAATTTAGCAAAAAGTAGATGTTTTTAGATTTTTTTTTTTAAGGCAAAGATGATGGACAATGTTATTCAACGAAAAAATTAATTCTTCAGGGTGAAAATCGAGGATATAAGTGTGAACTTATATCAGTTGATATCTCGTTGCATTTTCAAGCTAGCGCAAATCTGATAACACAGATCGACGCAGCTTAAAAATCCGCATCGAATGCACTATACTACATTGAGAAACACTTAATACAAAAATTAGTTATGATCGTTTGAAAAATGATGCATTAGTGTATGTTGAGTTTCCATGTACACTCAACATTGCTTCCAAAAACATTTTGACAAAAATTTTTTCGAAAAATTTCAAAATAATTTAGCAAAAAGTAGATGTTTTTAGATTCCTTTTTTTAAGGCAAAAATGATGGACAATGTTATTAAACGAAAAAATTAATTCTTCAGGGTGAAAATCGAGGATATAAGTGTGAACTTATATCAGTTGATATCTCGGTGCATTTTTAAGCTAGCGCAAATCTGATAACACAGATCGACGCAGCTTAAAAATCCGCATCGAATGCACTATACTACATTGAGAAACGCTTAATACAAAAATTAGTTATGATCGTTTGAAAAATGATGCATTAGTGTATGTTGAGTTTCCATGTACACTCAACATTGCTTCCAAAAACATTTTGACAAAAATTTTTTCGAAAAATTTCAAAATAATTTAGCAAAAAGTAGATGTTTTTAGATTCCTTTTTTTAAGGCATAAATGATGGACAATGTTATTAAACGAAAAAATTAATTCTTCAGGGTGAAAATCGAGGATATAAGTGTGAACTTATATCAGTTGATATCTCGGTGCATTTTTAAGCTAGCGCAAATCTGATAACACAGATCGACGCAGCTTAAAAATCCGCATCGAATGCACTATACTACATTGAGAAACGCTTAATACAAAAATTAGTTATGATCGTTTGAAAAATGATGCATTAGTGTATGTTGAGTTTCCATGTACACTCAACATTGCTTCCAAAAACATTTTGACAAAAATTTTTTCGAAAAATTTCAAAATAATTTAGCAAAAAGTAGATGTTTTTAGATTCCTTTTTTTGAGGCAAGAATGATGGACAATGTTATTAAACGAAAAAATTAATTCTTCAGGGTGAAAATCGAGGATATAAGTGTGAACTTATATCAGTTGATATCTCGGTGCATTTTTAAGCTAGCGCAAATCTGATAACACAGATCGACGCAGCTTAAAAATCCGCATCGAATGCACTATACTACATTGAGAAACGCTTAATACAAAAATTAGTTATGATCGTTTGAAAAATGATGCATTAGTGTATGTTGAGTTTCCATGTACACTCAACATTGCTTCCAAAAACATTTTGACAAAAATTTTTTCGAAAAATTTCAAAATAATTTAGCAAAAAGTAGATGTTTTTAGATTCCTTTTTTTAAGGCAAAAATGATGGACAATGTTATTAAACGAAAAAATTAATTCTTCAGGGTGAAAATCGAGGATATAAGTGTGAACTTATATCAGTTGATATCTCGGTGCATTTTTAAGCTAGCGCAAATCTGATAACACAGATCGACGCAGCTTAAAAATCCGCATCGAATGCACTATACTACATTGAGAAACGCTTAATACAAAAATTAGTTATGATCGTTTGAAAAATGATGCATTAGTGTATGTTGAGTTTCCATGTACACTCAACATTGCTTCCAAAAACATTTTGACAAAAATTTTTTCGAAAAATTTCAAAATAATTTAGCAAAAAGTAGATGTTTTTAGATTCCTTTTTTTAAGGCAAAAATGATGGACAATGTTATTAAACGAAAAAATTAATTCTTCAGGGTGAAAATCGAGGATATAAGTGTGAACTTATATCAGTTGATATCTCGGTGCATTTTTAAGCTAGCGCAAATCTGATAACACAGATCGACGCAGCTTAAAAATCCGCATCGAATGCACTATACTACATTGAGAAACGCTTAATACAAAAATTAGTTATGATCGTTTGAAAAATGATGCATTAGTGTATGTTGAGTTTCCATGTACACTCAACATTGCTTCCAAAAACATTTTGACAAAAATTTTTTCGAAAAATTTCAAAATAATTTAGCAAAAAGTAGATGTTTTTAGATTCCTTTTTTTAAGGCAAAGATGATGGACAATGTTATTCAACGAAAAAATTAATTCTTCAGGGTGAAAATCGAGGATATAAGTGTGAACTTATATCAGTTGATATCTCGGTGCATTTTTAAGCTAGCGCAAATCTGATAACACAGATCGACGCAGCTTAAAAATCCGCATCGAATGCACTATACTACATTGAGAAACGCTTAATACAAAAATTAGTTATGATCGTTTGAAAAATGATGCATTAGTGTATGTTGAGTTTCCATGTACACTCAACATTGCTTCCAAAAACATTTTGACAAAAATTTTTTCGAAAAATTTCAAAATAATTTAGCAAAAAGTAGATGTTTTTAGATTCCTTTTTTTGAGGCAAAAATGATGGACAATGTTATTAAACGAAAAAATTAATTCTTCAGGGTGAAAATCGAGGATATAAGTGTGAACTTATATCAGTTGATATCTCGGTGCATTTTTAAGCTAGCGCAAATCTGATAACACAGATCGACGCAGCTTAAAAATCCGCATCGAATGCACTATACTACATTGAAAAACGCTTAATACAAAAATTAGTTATGATCGTTTGAAAAATGATGCATTAGTGTATGTTGAGTTTCCATGTACACTCAACATTGCTTCCAAAAACATTTTGACAAAAATTTTTTCGAAAAATTTCAAGATAATTTAGCAAAAAGTAGATGTTTTTAGATTCCTTTTTTTGAGGCAAAAATGATGGACAATGTTATTAAACGAAAAAATTAATTCTTCAGGGTGAAAATCGAGGATATAAGTGTGAACTTATATCAGTTGATATCTCGGTGCATTTTTAAGCTAGCGCAAATCTGATAACACAGATCGACGCAGCTTAAAAATCCGCATCGAATGCACTATACTACATTGAGAAACGCTTAATACAAAAATTAGTTATGATCGTTTGAAAAATGATGCATTAGTGTATGTTGAGTTTCCATGTACACTCAACATTGCTTCCAAAAACATTTTGACAAAAATTTTTTCGAAAAATTTCAAAATAATTTAGCAAAAAGTAGATGTTTTTAGATTCCTTTTTTTAAGGCAAAGATGATGGACAATGTTATTCAACGAAAAAATTAATTCTTCAGGGTGAAAATCGAGGATATAAGTGTGAACTTATATCAGTTGATATCTCGGTGCATTTTTAAGCTAGCGCAAATCTGATAACACAGATCGACGCAGCTTAAAAATCCGCATCGAATGCACTATACTACATTGAGAAACGCTTAATACAAAAATTAGTTATGATCGTTTGAAAAATGATGCATTAGTGTATGTTGAGTTTCCATGTACACTCAACATTGCTTCCAAAAACATTTTGACAAAAATTTTTTCGAAAAATTTCAAAATAATTTAGCAAAAAGTAGATGTTTTTAGATTCCTTTTTTTAAGGCAAAAATGATGGACAATGTTATTAAACGAAAAAATTAATTCTTCAGGGTGAAAATCGAGGATATAAGTGTGAACTTATATCAGTTGATATCTCGGTGCATTTTTAAGCTAGCGCAAATCTGATAACACAGATCGACGCAGCTTAAAAATCCGCATCGAATGCACTATACTACATTGAGAAACGCTTAATACAAAAATTAGTTATGATCGTTTGAAAAATGATGCATTAGTGTATGTTGAGTTTCCATGTACACTCAACATTGCTTCCAAAAACATTTTGACAAAAATTTTTTCGAAAAATTTCAAAATAATTTAGCAAAAAGTAGATGTTTTTAGATTCCTTTTTTTGAGGCAAAAATGATGGACAATGTTATTAAACGAAAAAATTAATTCTTCAGGGTGAAAATCGAGGATATAAGTGTGAACTTATATCAGTTGATATCTCGGTGCATTTTTAAGCTAGCGCAAATCTGATAACACAGATCGACGCAGCTTAAAAATCCGCATCGAATGCACTATACTACATTGAGAAACGCTTAATACAAAAATTAGTTATGATCGTTTGAAAAATGATGCATTAGTGTATGTTGAGTTTCCATGTACACTCAACATTGCTTCCAAAAACATTTTGACAAAAATTTTTTCGAAAAATTTCAAGATAATTTAGCAAAAAGTAGATGTTTTTAGATTCCTTTTTTTGAGGCAAAAATGATGGACAATGTTATTAAACGAAAAAATTAATTCTTCAGGGTGAAAATCGAGGATATAAGTGTGAACTTATATCAGTTGATATCTCGGTGCATTTTTAAGCTAGCGCAAATCTGATAACACAGATCGACGCAGCTTAAAAATCCGCATCGAATGCACTATACTACATTGAGAAACGCTTAATACAAAAATTAGTTATGATCGTTTGAAAAATGATGCATTAGTGTATGTTGAGTTTCCATGTACACTCAACATTGCTTCCAAAAACATTTTGACAAAAATTTTTTCGAAAAATTTCAAAATAATTTAGCAAAAAGTAGATGTTTTTAGATTCCTTTTTTTAAGGCAAAGATGATGGACAATGTTATTCAACGAAAAAATTAATTCTTCAGGGTGAAAATCGAGGATATAAGTGTGAACTTATATCAGTTGATATCTCGGTGCATTTTTAAGCTAGCGCAAATCTGATAACACAGATCGACGCAGCTTAAAAATCCGCATCGAATGCACTATACTACATTGAGAAACGCTTAATACAAAAATTAGTTATGATCGTTTGAAAAATGATGCATTAGTGTATGTTGAGTTTCCATGTACACTCAACATTGCTTCCAAAAACATTTTGACAAAAATTTTTTCGAAAAATTTCAAAATAATTTAGCAAAAAGTAGATGTTTTTAGATTCCTTTTTTTAAGGCAAAGATGATGGACAATGTTATTCAACGAAAAAATTAATTCTTCAGGGTGAAAATCGAGGATATAAGTGTGAACTTATATCAGTTGATATCTCGGTGCATTTTTAAGCTAGCGCAAATCTGATAACACAGATCGACGCAGCTTAAAAATCCGCATCGAATGCACTATACTACATTGAGAAACGCTTAATACAAAAATTAGTTATGATCGTTTGAAAAATGATGCATTAGTGTATGTTGAGTTTCCATGTACACTCAACATTGCTTCCAAAAACATTTTGACAAAAATTTTTTCGAAAAATTTCAAAATAATTTAGCAAAAAGTAGATGTTTTTAGATTTTTTTTTTAAGGCAAAGATGATGGACAATGTTATTCAACGAAAAAATTAATTCTTCAGGGTGAAAATCGAGGATATAAGTGTGAACTTATATCAGTTGATATCTCGTTGCATTTTCAAGCTAGCGCAAATCTGATAACACAGATCGACGCAGCTTAAAAATCCGCATCGAATGCACTATACTACATTGAGAAACGCTTAATACAAAAATTAGTTATGATCGTTTGAAAAATGATGCATTAGTGTATGTTGAGTTTCCATGTACACTCAACATTGCTTCCAAAAACATTTTGACAAAAATTTTTTCGAAAAATTTCAAAATAATTTAGCAAAAAGTAGATGTTTTTAGATTCCTTTTTTTAAGGCAAAGATGATGGACAATGTTATTCAACGAAAAAATTAATTCTTCAGGGTGAAAATCGAGGATATAAGTGTGAACTTATATCAGTTGATATCTCGGTGCATTTTTAAGCTAGCGCAAATCTGATAACACAGATCGACGCAGCTTAAAAATCCGCATCGAATGCACTATACTACATTGAGAAACGCTTAATACAAAAATTAGTTATGATCGTTTGAAAAATGATGCATTAGTGTATGTTGAGTTTCCATGTACACTCAACATTGCTTCCAAAAACATTTTGACAAAAATTTTTTCGAAAAATTTCAAAATAATTTAGCAAAAAGTAGATGTTTTTAGATTTTTTTTTTAAGGCAAAGATGATGGACAATGTTATTCAACGAAAAAATTAATTCTTCAGGGTGAAAATCGAGGATATAAGTGTGAACTTATATCAGTTGATATCTCGTTGCATTTTCAAGCTAGCGCAAATCTGATAACACAGATCGACGCAGCTTAAAAATCCGCATCGAATGCACTATACTACATTGAGAAACGCTTAATACAAAAATTAGTTATGATCGTTTGAAAAATGATGCATTAGTGTATGTTGAGTTTCCATGTACACTCAACATTGCTTCCAAAAACATTTTGACAAAAATTTTTTCGAAAAATTTTAAAATAATTTAGCAAAAAGTAGATGTTTTTAGATTCCTTTTTTTAAGGCAAAGATGATGGACAATGTTATTAAACGAAAAAATTAATTCTTCAGGGTGAAAATCGAGGATATAAGTGTGAACTTATATCAGTTGATATCTCGTTGCATTTTCAAGCTAGCGCAAATCTGATAACACAGATCGACGCAGCTTAAAAATCCGCATCGAATGCACTATACTACATTGAGAAACGCTTAATACAAAAATTAGTTATGATCGTTTGAAAAATGATGCATTAGTGTATGTTGAGTTTCCATGTACACTCAACATTGCTTCCAAAAACATTTTGACAAAAATTTTTTCGAAAAATTTCAAAATAATTTAGCAAAAAGTAGATGTTTTCAGATTCCTTTTTTTAAGGCAAAGATGATGGACAATGTTATTCAACGAAAAAATTAATTCTTCAGGGTGAAAATCGAGGATATAAGTGTGAACTTATATCAGTTGATATCTCGGTGAATTTTTAAGCTAGCGCAAATCTGATAACACAGATCGACGCAGCTTAAAAATCCGCATCGAATGCACTATACTACATTGAGAAACGCTTAATACAAAAATTAGTTTTGATCGTTTGAAAAATGATGCATTAGTGTATGTTGAGTTTCCATGTACACTCAACATTGCTTCCAAAAACATTTTGACAAAAATTTTTTCGAAAAATTTCAAAATAATTTAGCAAAAAGTAGATGTTTTTAGATTTCTTTTTTTAAGGCAAAAATGATGGACAATGTTATTAAACGAAAAAATTAATTCTTCAGGGTGAAAATCGAGGATATAAGTGTGAACTTATATCAGTTGATATCTCGGTGCATTTTTAAGCTAGCGCAAATCTGATAACACAGATCGACGCAGCTTAAAAATCCGCATCGAATGCACTATACTACATTGAGAAACGCTTAATACAAAAATTAGTTATGATCGTTTGAAAAATGATGCATTAGTGTATGTTGAGTTTCCATGTACACTCAACATTGCTTCCAAAAACATTTTGACAAAAATTTTTTCGAAAAATTTCAAAATAATTTAGCAAAAAGTAGATGTTTTTAGATTCCTTTTTTTAAGGCAAAAATGATGGACAATGTTATTAAACGAAAAAATTAATTCTTCAGGGTGAAAATCGAGGATATAAGTGTGAACTTATATCAGTTGATATCTCGGTGAATTTTTAAGCTAGCGCAAATCTGATAACACAGATCGACGCAGCTTAAAAATCCGCATCGAATGCACTATACTACATTGAGAAACGCTTAATACAAAAATTAGTTTTGATCGTTTGAAAAATGATGCATTAGTGTATGTTGAGTTTCCATGTACACTCAACATTGCTTCCAAAAACATTTTGACAAAAATTTTTTCGAAAAATTTCAAAATAATTTAGCAAAAAGTAGATGTTTTTAGATTTCTTTTTTTAAGGCAAAAATGATGGACAATGTTATTAAACGAAAAAATTAATTCTTCAGGGTGAAAATCGAGGATATAAGTGTGAACTTATATCAGTTGATATCTCGGTGCATTTTTAAGCTAGCGCAAATCTGATAACACAGATCGACGCAGCTTAAAAATCCGCATCGAATGCACTATACTACATTGAGAAACGCTTAATACAAAACTTAGTTATGATCGTTTGAAAAATGATGCATTAGTGTATGTTGAGTTTCCATGTACACTCAACATTGCTTCCAAAAACATTTTGACAAAAATTTTTTCGAAAAATTTCAAAATAATTTAGCAAAAAGTAGATGTTTGTAGATTCCTTTTTTTAAGGCAAAGATGATGGACAATGTTATTCAACGAAAAAATTAATTCTTCAGGGTGAAAATCGAGGATATAAGTGTGAACTTATATCAGTTGATATCTCGTTGCATTTTTAAGCTAGCGCAAATCTGATAACACAGATCGACGCAGCTTAAAAATCCGCATCGAATGCACTATACTACACTGAGAAACGCTTAATACAAAAATTAGTTATGATCGTTTGAAAAATGATGCATTAGTGTATGTTGAGTTTCCATGTACACTCAACATTGCTTCCAAAAACATTTTGACGAAAATTTTTTCGAAAAATTTCAAAATAATTTAGCAAAAAGTAGTTGTTTGTAGATTCCTTTTTTTAAGGCAAAGATGATGGACAATGTTATTCAACGAAAAAATTAATTCTTCAGGGTGAAAATCGAGGATATAAGTGTGAACTTATATCAGTTGATATCTCGTTGCATTTTTAAGCTAGCGCAAATCTGATAACACAGATCGACGCAGCTTAAAAATCCGCATCGAATGCACTATACTACACTGAGAAACGCTTAATACAAAAATTAGTTATGATCGTTTGAAAAATGATGCATTAGTGTATGTTGAGTTTCCATGTACACTCAACATTGCTTCCAAAAACATTTTGACGAAAATTTTTTCGAAAAATTTCAAAATAATTTAGCAAAAAGTAGTTGTTTGTAGATTCCTTTTTTTAAGGCAAAGATGATGGACAATGTTATTCAACGAAAAAATTAATTCTTCAGGGTGAAAATCGAGGATATAAGTGTGAACTTATATCAGTTGATATCTCGTTGCATTTTGAAGCTAGCGCAAATCTGATAACACAGATCGACGCAGCTTAAAAATCCGCATCGAATGCACTATACTACATTGAGAAACGCTTAATACAAAAATTAGTTATGATCGTTTGAAAAATGATGCATTAGTGTATGTTGAGTTTCCATGTACACTCAACATTGCTTCCAAAAACATTTTGACAAAAATTTTTTCGAAAAATTTCAAAATAATTTAGCAAAAAGTAGATGTTTTTAGATTCCTTTTTTCAAGGCAAAGATGATGGACAATGTTATTCAACGAAAAAATTAATTCTTCAGGGTGAAAATCGAGGATATAAGTGTGAACTTATATCAGTTGATATCTCGTTGCATTTTCAAGCTAGCGCAAATCTGATAACACAGATCGACGCAGCTTAAAAATCCGCATCGAATGCACTATACTACATTGAGAAACGCTTAATACAAAAATTAGTTATGATCGTTTGAAAAATGATGCATTAGTGTATGTTGAGTTTCCATGTACACTCAACATTGCTTCCAAAAACATTTTGACAAAAATTTTTTCGAAAAATTTCAAAATAATTTAGCAAAAAGTAGATGTTTTTAGATTCCTTTTTTTAAGGCAAAGATGATGGACAATGTTATTAAACGAAAAAATTAATTCTTCAGGGTGAAAATCGAGGATATAAGTGTGAACTTATATCAGTTGATATCTCGGTGCATTTTCAAGCTAGCGCAAATCTGATAACACAGATCGACGCAGCTTAAAAATCCGCATCGAATGCACTATACTACATTGAGAAACGCTTAATACAAAAATTAGTTATGATCGTTTGAAAAATGATGCATTAGTGTATGTTGAGTTTCCATGTACACTCAACATTGCTTCCAAAAACATTTTGACAAAAATTTTTTCGAAAAATTTCAAAATAATTTAGCAAAAAGTAGATGTTTTTAGATTCCTTTTTTTAAGGCAAAGATGATGGACAATGTTATTCAACGAAAAAATTAATTCTTCAGGGTGAAAATCGAGGATATAAGTGTGAACTTATATCAGTTGATATCTCGTTGCATTTTCAAGCTAGCGCAAATCTGATAACACAGATCGACGCAGCTTAAAAATCCGCATCGAATGCACTATACTACATTGAGAAACGCTTAATACAAAAATTAGTTATGATCGTTTGAAAAATGATGCATTAGTGTATGTTGAGTTTCCATGTACACTCAACATTGCTTCCAAAAACATTTTGACAAAAATTTTTTCGAAAAATTTCAAAATAATTTAGCAAAAAGTAGATGTTTTTAGATTCCTTTTTTTAAGGCAAAAATGATGGACAATGTTATTAAACGAAAAAATTAATTCTTCAGGGTGAAAATCGAGGATATAAGTGTGAACTTATATCAGTTGATATCTCGGTGCATTTTTAAGCTAGCGCAAATCTGATAACACAGATCGACGCAGCTTAAAAATCCGCATCGAATGCACTATACTACATTGAGAAACGCTTAATACAAAAATTAGTTATGATCGTTTGAAAAATGATGCATTAGTGTATGTTGAGTTTCCATGTACACTCAACATTGCTTCCAAAAACATTTTGACAAAAATTTTTTCGAAAAATTTCAAAATAATTTAGCAAAAAGTAGATGTTTTTAGATTCCTTTTTTTAAGGCAAAAATGATGGACAATGTTATTAAACGAAAAAATTAATTCTTCAGGGTGAAAATCGAGGATATAAGTGTGAACTTATATCAGTTGATATCTCGGTGCATTTTTAAGCTAGCGCAAATCTGATAACACAGATCGACGCAGCTTAAAAATCCGCATCGAATGCACTATACTACATTGAGAAACGCTTAATACAAAAATTAGTTATGATCGTTTGAAAAATGATGCATTAGTGTATGTTGAGTTTCCATGTACACTCAACATTGCTTCCAAAAACATTTTGACAAAAATTTTTTCGAAAAATTTCAAAATAATTTAGCAAAAAGTAGATGTTTTTAGATTCCTTTTTTTAAGGCAAAAATGATGGACAATGTTATTAAACGAAAAAATTAATTCTTCAGGGTGAAAATCGAGGATATAAGTGTGAACTTATATCAGTTGATATCTCGGTGAATTTTTAAGCTAGCGCAAATCTGATAACACAGATCGACGCAGCTTAAAAATCCGCATCGAATGCACTATACTACATTGAGAAACGCTTAATACAAAAATTAGTTTTGATCGTTTGAAAAATGATGCATTAGTGTATGTTGAGTTTCCATGTACACTCAACATTGCTTCCAAAAACATTTTGACAAAAATTTTTTCGAAAAATTTCAAAATAATTTAGCAAAAAGTAGATGTTTTTAGATTTCTTTTTTTAAGGCAAAAATGATGGACAATGTTATTAAACGAAAAAATTAATTCTTCAGGGTGAAAATCGAGGATATAAGTGTGAACTTATATCAGTTGATATCTCGGTGCATTTTTAAGCTAGCGCAAATCTGATAACACAGATCGACGCAGCTTAAAAATCCGCATCGAATGCACTATACTACATTGAGAAACGCTTAATACAAAACTTAGTTATGATCGTTTGAAAAATGATGCATTAGTGTATGTTGAGTTTCCATGTACACTCAACATTGCTTCCAAAAACATTTTGACAAAAATTTTTTCGAAAAATTTCAAAATAATTTAGCAAAAAGTAGATGTTTGTAGATTCCTTTTTTTAAGGCAAAGATGATGGACAATGTTATTCAACGAAAAAATTAATTCTTCAGGGTGAAAATCGAGGATATAAGTGTGAACTTATATCAGTTGATATCTCGTTGCATTTTGAAGCTAGCGCAAATCTGATAACACAGATCGACGCAGCTTAAAAATCCGCATCGAATGCACTATACTACATTGAGAAACGCTTAATACAAAAATTAGTTATGATCGTTTGAAAAATGATGCATTAGTGTATGTTGAGTTTCCATGTACACTCAACATTGCTTCCAAAAACATTTTGACAAAAATTTTTTCGAAAAATTTCAAAATAATTTAGCAAAAAGTAGATGTTTTTAGATTCCTTTTTTCAAGGCAAAGATGATGGACAATGTTATTCAACGAAAAAATTAATTCTTCAGGGTGAAAATCGAGGATATAAGTGTGAACTTATATCAGTTGATATCTCGTTGCATTTTCAAGCTAGCGCAAATCTGATAACACAGATCGACGCAGCTTAAAAATCCGCATCGAATGCACTATACTACATTGAGAAACGCTTAATACAAAAATTAGTTATGATCGTTTGAAAAATGATGCATTAGTGTATGTTGAGTTTCCATGTACACTCAACATTGCTTCCAAAAACATTTTGACAAAAATTTTTTCGAAAAATTTCAAAATAATTTAGCAAAAAGTAGATGTTTTTAGATTCCTTTTTTTAAGGCAAAGATGATGGACAATGTTATTAAACGAAAAAATTAATTCTTCAGGGTGAAAATCGAGGATATAAGTGTGAACTTATATCAGTTGATATCTCGGTGCATTTTCAAGCTAGCGCAAATCTGATAACACAGATCGACGCAGCTTAAAAATCCGCATCGAATGCACTATACTACATTGAGAAACGCTTAATACAAAAATTAGTTATGATCGTTTGAAAAATGATGCATTAGTGTATGTTGAGTTTCCATGTACACTCAACATTGCTTCCAAAA
Source organism: Auanema rhodensis (assembly GCA_964057225.1). Taxonomy (NCBI): domain Eukaryota; kingdom Metazoa; phylum Nematoda; class Chromadorea; order Rhabditida; family Rhabditidae; genus Auanema; species Auanema rhodense. Next base: position 4,401,634 of record OZ059895.1, read on the forward strand.
ACATTTTGACAAAAATTTTTTCGAAAAATTTCAAAATAATTTAGCAAAAAGTAGATGTTTTTAGATTCCTTTTTTTAAGGCAAAGATGATGGACAATGTTATTCAACGAAAAAATTAATTCTTCAGGGTGAAAATCGAGGATATAAGTGTGAACTTATATCAGTTGATATCTCGTTGCATTTTCAAGCTAGCGCAAATCTGATAACACAGATCGACGCAGCTTAAAAATCCGCATCGAATGCACTATACTACATTGAGAAACGCTTAATACAAAAATTAGTTATGATCGTTTGAAAAATGATGCATTAGTGTATGTTGAGTTTCCATGTACACTCAACATTGCTTCCAAAAACATTTTGACAAAAATTTTTTCGAAAAATTTCAAGATAATTTAGCAAAAAGTAGATGTTTTTAGATTCCTTTTTTTAAGGCAAAGATGATGGACAATGTTATTCAACGAAAAAATTAATTCTTCAGGGTGAAAATCGAGGATATAAGTGTGAACTTATATCAGTTGATATCTCGGTGAATTTTTAAGCTAGCGCAAATCTGATAAAACAGATCGACGCAGCTTAAAAATCCGCATCGAATGCACTATACTACATTGAGAAACGCTTAATACAAAAATTAGTTATGATCGTTTGAAAAATGATGCATTAGTGTATGTTGAGTTTCCATGTACACTCAACATTGCTTCCAAAAACATTTTGACAAAAATGTTTTCAAAAAATTTCAAAATAATTTAGCAAAAAGTAGATGTTTTTAGATTCCTTTTTTTAAGGCAAAGATGATGGACAATGTTATTCAACGAAAAAATTAATTCTTCAGGGTGAAAATCGAGGATATAAGTGTGAACTTATATCAGTTGATATCTCGTTGCATTTTCAAGCTAGCGCAAATCTGATAACACAGATCGACGCAGCTTAAAAATCCGCATCGAATGCACTATACTACATTGAGAAACGCTTAATACAAAAATTAGTTATGATCGTTTGAAAAATGATGCATTAGTGTATGTTGAGTTTCCATGTACACTCAACATTGCTTCCAAAAACATTTTGACAAAAATTTTTTCGAAAAATTTCAAAATAATTTAGCAAAAAGTAGATGTTTTTAGATTCCTTTTTTTAAGGCAAAAATGATGGACAATGTTATTAAACGAAAAAATTAATTCTTCAGGGTGAAAATCGAGGATATAAGTGTGAACTTATATCAGTTGATATCTCGGTGCATTTTTAAGCTAGCGCAAATCTGATAACACAGATCGACGCAGCTTAAAAATCCGCATCGAATGCACTATACTACATTGAGAAACGCTTAATACAAAAATTAGTTATGATCGTTTGAAAAATGATGCATTAGTGTATGTTGAGTTTCCATGTACACTCAACATTGCTTCCAAAAACATTTTGACAAAAATTTTTTCGAAAAATTTCAAAATAATTTAGCAAAAAGTAGATGTTTTTAGATTCCTTTTTTTAAGGCAAAAATGATGGACAATGTTATTAAACGAAAAAATTAATTCTTCAGGGTGAAAATCGAGGATATAAGTGTGAACTTATATCAGTTGATATCTCGGTGCATTTTTAAGCTAGCGCAAATCTGATAACACAGATCGACGCAGCTTAAAAATCCGCATCGAATGCACTATACTACATTGAGAAACGCTTAATACAAAAATTAGTTATGATCGTTTGAAAAATGATGCATTAGTGTATGTTGAGTTTCCATGTACACTCAACATTGCTTCCAAAAACATTTTGACAAAAATTTTTTCGAAAAATTTCAAAATAATTTAGCAAAAAGTAGATGTTTTTAGATTCCTTTTTTTAAGGCAAAAATGATGGACAATGTTATTAAACGAAAAAATTAATTCTTCAGGGTGAAAATCGAGGATATAAGTGTGAACTTATATCAGTTGATATCTCGGTGCATTTTTAAGCTAGCGCAAATCTGATAACACAGATCGACGCAGCTTAAAAATCCGCATCGAATGCACTATACTACATTGAGAAACGCTTAATACAAAAATTAGTTATGATCGTTTGAAAAATGATGCATTAGTGTATGTTGAGTTTCCATGTACACTCAACATTGCTTCCAAAAACATTTTGACAAAAATTTTTTCGAAAAATTTCAAAATAATTTAGCAAAAAGTAGATGTTTTTAGATTCCTTTTTTTAAGGCAAAGATGATGGACAATGTTATTCAACGAAAAAATTAATTCTTCAGGGTGAAAATCGAGGATATAAGTGTGAACTTATATCAGTTGATATCTCGTTGCATTTTCAAGCTAGCGCAAATCTGATAACACAGATCGACGCAGCTTAAAAATCCGCATCGAATGCACTATACTACATTGAGAAACGCTTAATACAAAAATTAGTTATGATCGTTTGAAAAATGATGCATTAGTGTATGTTGAGTTTCCATGTACACTCAACATTGCTTCCAAAAACATTTTGACAAAAATTTTTTCGAAAAATTTCAAAATAATTTAGCAAAAAGTAGATGTTTTTAGATTCCTTTTTTTAAGGCAAAAATGATGGACAATGTTATTAAACGAAAAAATTAATTCTTCAGGGTGAAAATCGAGGATATAAGTGTGAACTTATATCAGTTGATATCTCGGTGCATTTTTAAGCTAGCGCAAATCTGATAACACAGATCGACGCAGCTTAAAAATCCGCATCGAATGCACTATACTACATTGAGAAACGCTTAATACAAAAATTAGTTATGATCGTTTGAAAAATGATGCATTAGTGTATGTTGAGTTTCCATGTACACTCAACATTGCTTCCAAAAACATTTTGACAAAAATTTTTTCGAAAAATTTCAAAATAATTTAGCAAAAAGTAGATGTTTTTAGATTCCTTTTTTTAAGGCAAAAATGATGGACAATGTTATTAAACGAAAAAATTAATTCTTCAGGGTGAAAATCGAGGATATAAGTGTGAACTTATATCAGTTGATATCTCGGTGCATTTTTAAGCTAGCGCAAATCTGATAACACAGATCGACGCAGCTTAAAAATCCGCATCGAATGCACTATACTACATTGAGAAACGCTTAATACAAAAATTAGTTATGATCGTTTGAAAAATGATGCATTAGTGTATGTTGAGTTTCCATGTACACTCAACATTGCTTCCAAAAACATTTTGACAAAAATTTTTTCGAAAAATTTCAAAATAATTTAGCAAAAAGTAGATGTTTTTAGATTCCTTTTTTTAAGGCAAAAATGATGGACAATGTTATTAAACGAAAAAATTAATTCTTCAGGGTGAAAATCGAGGATATAAGTGTGAACTTATATCAGTTGATATCTCGGTGCATTTTTAAGCTAGCGCAAATCTGATAACACAGATCGACGCAGCTTAAAAATCCGCATCGAATGCACTATACTACATTGAGAAACGCTTAATACAAAAATTAGTTATGATCGTTTGAAAAATGATGCATTAGTGTATGTTGAGTTTCCATGTACACTCAACATTGCTTCCAAAAACATTTTGACAAAAATTTTTTCGAAAAATTTCAAAATAATTTAGCAAAAAGTAGATGTTTTTAGATTTTTTTTTTTAAGGCAAAGATGATGGACAATGTTATTCAACGAAAAAATTAATTCTTCAGGGTGAAAATCGAGGATATAAGTGTGAACTTATATCAGTTGATATCTCGTTGCATTTTCAAGCTAGCGCAAATCTGATAACACAGATCGACGCAGCTTAAAAATCCGCATCGAATGCACTATACTACATTGAGAAACGCTTAATACAAAAATTAGTTATGATCGTTTGAAAAATGATGCATTAGTGTATGTTGAGTTTCCATGTACACTCAACATTGCTTCCAAAAACATTTTGACAAAAATTTTTTCGAAAAATTTCAAGATAATTTAGCAAAAAGTAGATGTTTTTAGATTCCTTTTTTTAAGGCAAAGATGATGGACAATGTTATTCAACGAAAAAATTAATTCTTCAGGGTGAAAATCGAGGATATAAGTGTGAACTTATATCAGTTGATATCTCGGTGAATTTTTAAGCTAGCGCAAATCTGATAAAACAGATCGACGCAGCTTAAAAATCCGCATCGAATGCACTATACTACATTGAGAAACGCTTAATACAAAAATTAGTTATGATCGTTTGAAAAATGATGCATTAGTGTATGTTGAGTTTCCATGTACACTCAACATTGCTTCCAAAAACATTTTGACAAAAATTTTTTCGAAAAATTTCAAAATAATTTAGCAAAAAGTAGATGTTTTTAGATTCCTTTTTTTAAGGCAAAAATGATGGACAATGTTATTAAACGAAAAAATTAATTCTTCAGGGTGAAAATCGAGGATATAAGTGTGAACTTATATCAGTTGATATCTCGGTGCATTTTTAAGCTAGCGCAAATCTGATAACACAGATCGACGCAGCTTAAAAATCCGCATCGAATGCACTATACTACATTGAGAAACGCTTAATACAAAAATTAGTTATGATCGTTTGAAAAATGATGCATTAGTGTATGTTGAGTTTCCATGTACACTCAACATTGCTTCCAAAAACATTTTGACAAAAATTTTTTCGAAAAATTTCAAAATAATTTAGCAAAAAGTAGATGTTTTTAGATTTTTTTTTTTAAGGCAAAGATGATGGACAATGTTATTCAACGAAAAAATTAATTCTTCAGGGTGAAAATCGAGGATATAAGTGTGAACTTATATCAGTTGATATCTCGGTGAATTTTTAAGCTAGCGCAAATCTGATAAAACAGATCGACGCAGCTTAAAAATCCGCATCGAATGCACTATACTACATTGAGAAACGCTTAATACAAAAATTAGTTATGATCGTTTGAAAAATGATGCATTAGTGTATGTTGAGTTTCCATGTACACTCAACATTGCTTCCAAAAACATTTTGACAAAAATTTTTTCGAAAAATTTCAAAATAATTTAGCAAAAAGTAGATGTTTTTAGATTCCTTTTTTTAAGGCAAAAATGATGGACAATGTTATTAAACGAAAAAATTAATTCTTCAGGGTGAAAATCGAGGATATAAGTGTGAACTTATATCAGTTGATATCTCGGTGCATTTTTAAGCTAGCGCAAATCTGATAACACAGATCGACGCAGCTTAAAAATCCGCATCGAATGCACTATACTACATTGAGAAACGCTTAATACAAAAATTAGTTATGATCGTTTGAAAAATGATGCATTAGTGTATGTTGAGTTTCCATGTACACTCAACATTGCTTCCAAAAACATTTTGACAAAAATTTTTTCGAAAAATTTCAAAATAATTTAGCAAAAAGTAGATGTTTTTAGATTCCTTTTTTCAAGGCAAAGATGATGGACAATGTTATTCAACGAAAAAATTAATTCTTCAGGGTGAAAATCGAGGATATAAGTGTGAACATATATCAGTTGATATCTCGTTGCATTTTTAAGCTAGCGCAAATCTGATAACACAGATCGACGCAGCTTAAAAATCCGCATCGAATGCACTATACTACATTGAGAAACGCTTAATACAAAAATTAGTTATGATCGTTTGAAAAATGATGCATTAGTGTATGTTGAGTTTCCATGTACACTCAACATTGCTTCCAAAAACATTTTGACAAAAATTTTTTCGAAAAATTTCAAAATAATTTAGCAAAAAGTAGATGTTTTTAGATTCCTTTTTTCAAGGCAAAGATGATGGACAATGTTATTCAACGAAAAAATTAATTCTTCAGGGTGAAAATCGAGGATATAAGTGTGAACTTATATCAGTTGATATCTCGTTGCATTTTCAAGCTAGCGCAAATCTGATAACACAGATCGACGCAGCTTAAAAATCCGCATCGAATGCACTATACTACATTAAGAAACGCTTAATATAAAAATTAGTTATGATCGTTTGAAAAATGATGCATTAGTGTATGTTGAGTTTCCATGTACACTCAACATTGCTTCCAAAAACATTTTGACAAAAATGTTTTCAAAAAATTTCAAAATAATTTAGCAAAAAGTAGATGTTTTTAGATTCCTTTTTTTAAGGCAAAGATGATGGACAATGTTATTCAACGAAAAAATTAATTCTTCAGGGTGAAAATCGAGGATATAAGTGTGAACTTATATCAGTTGATATCTCGTTGCATTTTCAAGCTAGCGCAAATCTGATAACACAGATCGACGCAGCTTAAAAATCCGCATCGAATGCACTATACTACACTGAGAAACGCTTAATACAAAAATTAGTTATGATCGTTTGAAAAATGATGCATTAGTGTATGTTGAGTTTCCATGTACACTCAACATTGCTTCCAAAAACATTTTGACAAAAATTTTTTCGAAAAATTTCAAAATAATTTAGCAAAAAGTAGATGTTTTTAGATTCCTTTTTTTAAGGCAAAAATGATGGACAATGTTATTAAACGAAAAAATTAATTCTTCAGGGTGAAAATCGAGGATATAAGTGTGAACTTATATCAGTTGATATCTCGGTGCATTTTTAAGCTAGCGCAAATCTGATAACACAGATCGACGCAGCTTAAAAATCCGCATCGAATGCACTATACTACACTGAGAAACGCTTAATACAAAAATTAGTTATGATCGTTTGAAAAATGATGCATTAGTGTATGTTGAGTTTCCATGTACACTCAACATTGCTTCCAAAAACATTTTGACAAAAATTTTTTCGAAAAATTTCAAAATAATTTAGCAAAAAGTAGATGTTTTTAGATTCCTTTTTTTAAGGCAAAAATGATGGACAATGTTATTAAACGAAAAAATTAATTCTTCAGGGTGAAAATCGAGGATATAAGTGTGAACTTATATCAGTTGATATCTCGTTGCATTTTCAAGCTAGCGCAAATCTGATAACACAGATCGACGCAGCTTAAAAATCCGCATCGAATGCACTATACTACATTGAGAAACGCTTAATACAAAAATTAGTTATGATCGTTTGAAAAATGATGCATTAGTGTATGTTGAGTTTCCATGTACACTCAACATTGCTTCCAAAAACATTTTGACAAAAATTTTTTCGAAAAATTTCAAAATAATTTAGCAAAAAGTAGATGTTTTTAGATTCCTTTTTTTAAGGCAAAGATGATGGACAATGTTATTCAACGAAAAAATTAATTCTTCAGGGTGAAAATCGAGGATATAAGTGTGAACTTATATCAGTTGATATCTCGGTGAATTTTTAAGCTAGCGCAAATCTGATAACACAGATCGACGCAGCTTAAAAATCCGCATCGAATGCACTATACTACATTGAGAAACGCTTAATACAAAAATTAGTTATGATTGTTTGAAAAATGATGCATTAGTGTATGTTGAGTTTCCATGTACACTCAACATTGCTTCCAAAAACATTTTGACAAAAATTTTTTCGAAAAATTTCAAAATAATTTAGCAAAAAGTAGATGTTTTTAGATTCCTTTTTTTAAGGCAAAAATGATGGACAATGTTATTAAACGAAAAAATTAATTCTTCAGGGTGAAAATCGAGGATATAAGTGTGAACTTATATCAGTTGATATCTCGGTGCATTTTTAAGCTAGCGCAAATCTGATAACACAGATCGACGCAGCTTAAAAATCCGCATCGAATGCACTATACTACACTGAGAAACGCTTAATACAAAAATTAGTTATGATCGTTTGAAAAATGATGCATTAGTGTATGTTGAGTTTCCATGTACACTCAACATTGCTTCCAAAAACATTTTGACAAAAATTTTTTCGAAAAATTTCAAAATAATTTAGCAAAAAGTAGATGTTTTTAGATTCCTTTTTTTAAGGCAAAAATGATGGACAATGTTATTAAACGAAAAAATTAATTCTTCAGGGTGAAAATCGAGGATATAAGTGTGAACTTATATCAGTTGATATCTCGTTGCATTTTCAAGCTAGCGCAAATCTGATAACACAGATCGACGCAGCTTAAAAATCCGCATCGAATGCACTATACTACATTGAGAAACGCTTAATACAAAAATTAGTTATGATCGTTTGAAAAATGATGCATTAGTGTATGTTGAGTTTCCATGTACACTCAACATTGCTTCCAAAAACATTTTGACAAAAATTTTTTCGAAAAATTTCAAAATAATTTAGCAAAAAGTAGATGTTTTTAGATTCCTTTTTTTAAGGCAAAGATGATGGACAATGTTATTCAACGAAAAAATTAATTCTTCAGGGTGAAAATCGAGGATATAAGTGTGAACTTATATCAGTTGATATCTCGGTGAATTTTTAAGCTAGCGCAAATCTGATAACACAGATCGACGCAGCTTAAAAATCCGCATCGAATGCACTATACTACATTGAGAAACGCTTAATACAAAAATTAGTTATGATCGTTTGAAAAATGATGCATTAGTGTATGTTGAGTTTCCATGTACACTCAACATTGCTTCCAAAAACATTTTGACAAAAATTTTTTCGAAAAATTTCGAAATAATTTAGCAAAAAGTAGATGTTTTTAGATTCCTTTTTTTAAGGCAAAAATGATGGACAATGTTATTAAACGAAAAAATTAATTCTTCAGGGTGAAAATCGAGGATATAAGTGTGAACTTATATCAGTTGATATCTCGGTGCATTTTTAAGCTAGCGCAAATCTCATAACACAGATCGACGCAGCTTAAAAATCCGCATCGAATGCACTATACTACATTGAGAAACGCTTAATACAAAAATTAGTTATGATCGTTTGAAAAATGATGCATTAGTGTATGTTGAGTTTCCATGTACACTCAACATTGCTTCCAAAAACATTTTGACAAAAATTTTTTCGAAAAATTTCAAAATAATTTAGCAAAAAGTAGATGTTTTTAGATTCCTTTATTCAAGGCAAAGATGATGGACAATGTTATTCAACGAAAAAACTTCAGGGTGAAAATCGAGGATATAAGTGTGAACTTATATCAGTTGATATCTCGGTGCATTTTCAAGCTAGCGCAAATCTGATAACACAGATCGACGCAGCTTAAAAATCCGCATCGAATGCACTATACTACATTGAGAAACGCTTAATACAAAAATTAGTTATGATCGTTTGAAAAATGATGCATTAGTGTATGTTGAGTTTCCATGTACACTCAACATTGCTTCCAAAAACATTTTGACAAAAATTTTTTCGAAAAATTTCAAAATAATTTAGCAAAAAGTAGATGTTTTTAGATTTCTTTTTTTAAGGCAAAGATGATGGACAATGTTATTCAACGAAAAAATTAATTCTTCAGGGTGAAAATCGAGGATATAAGTGTGAACTTATATCAGTTGATATCTCGTTGCATTTTCAAGCTAGCGCAAATCTGATAACACAGATCGACGCAGCTTAAAAATCCGCATCGAATGCACTATACTACATTGAGAAACGCTTAATACAAAAATTAGTTATGATCGTTTGAAAAATGATGCATTAGTGTATGTTGAGTTTCCATGTACACTCAACATTGCTTCCAAAAACATTTTGACAAAAATTTTTTCGAAAAATTTCAAAATAATTTAGCAAAAAGTAGATGTTTTTAGATTCCTTTATTCAAGGCAAAGATGATGGACAATGTTATTCAACGAAAAAACTTCAGGGTGAAAATCGAGGATATAAGTGTGAACTTATATCAGTTGATATCTCGGTGCATTTTCAAGCTAGCGCAAATCTGATAACACAGATCGACGCAGCTTAAAAATCCGCATCGAATGCACTATACTACATTGAGAAACGCTTAATACAAAAATTAGTTATGATCGTTTGAAAAATGATGCATTAGTGTATGTTGAGTTTCCATGTACACTCAACATTGCTTCCAAAAACATTTTGACAAAAATTTTTTCGAAAAATTTCAAAATAATTTAGCAAAAAGTAGATGTTTTTAGATTTCTTTTTTTAAGGCAAAGATGATGGACAATGTTATTCAACGAAAAAATTAATTCTTCAGGGTGAAAATCGAGGATATAAGTGTGAACTTATATCAGTTGATATCTCGTTGCATTTTCAAGCTAGCGCAAATCTGATAACACAGATCGACGCAGCTTAAAAATCCGCATCGAATGCACTATACTACATTGAGAAACGCTTAATACAAAAATTAGTTATGATCGTTTGAAAAATGATGCATTAGTGTATGTTGAGTTTCCATGTACACTCAACATTGCTTCCAAAAACATTTTGACAAAAATTTTTTCGAAAAATTTCAAAATAATTTAGCAAAAAGTAGATGTTTTTAGATTCCTTTATTCAAGGCAAAGATGATGGACAATGTTATTCAACGAAAAAACTTCAGGGTGAAAATCGAGGATATAAGTGTGAACTTATATCAGTTGATATCTCGGTGCATTTTCAAGCTAGCGCAAATCTGATAACACAGATCGACGCAGCTTAAAAATCCGCATCGAATGCACTATACTACATTGAGAAACGCTTAATACAAAAATTAGTTATGATCGTTTGAAAAATGATGCATTAGTGTATGTTGAGTTTCCATGTACACTCAACATTGCTTCCAAAAACATTTTGACAAAAATTTTTTCGAAAAATTTCAAAATAATTTAGCAAAAAGTAGATGTTTTTAGATTCCTTTTTTTAAGGCAAAAATGATGGACAATGTTATTAAACGAAAAAATTAATTCTTCAGGGTGAAAATCGAGGATATAAGTGTGAACTTATATCAGTTGATATCTCGGTGCATTTTCAAGCTAGCGCAAATCTGATAACACAGATCGACGCAGCTTAAAAATCCGCATCGAATGCACTATACAACATTGAGAAACGCTCAATACAAAAATTAGTTATGATCGTTTGAAAAATGATGCATTAGTGTATGTTGAGTTTCCATGTACACTCAACATTGCTTCCAAAAACATTTTGACAAAAATTTTTTCGAAAAATTTCAAAATAATTTAGCAAAAAGTAGATGTTTTTAGATTCCTTTTTTCAAGGCAAAAATGATGGACAATGTTATTAAACGAAAAAATTAATTCTTCAGGGTGAAAATCGAGGATATAAGTGTGAACTTATATCAGTTGATATCTCGGTGCATTTTCAAGCTAGCGCAAATCTGATAACACAGATCGACGCAGCTTAAAAATCCGCATCGAATGCACTATACTACATTGAGAAACGCTTAATACAAAAATTAGTTATGATCGTTTGAAAAATGATGCATTAGTGTATGTTGAGTTTCCATGTACACTCAACATTGCTTCCAAAAACATTTTGACAAAAATTTTTTCGAAAAATTTCAAAATAATTTAGCAAAAAGTAGATGTTTTCAGATTCCTTTTTTTAAGGCAAAGATGATGGACAATGTTATTCAACAAAAAAATTAATTCTTCAGGGTGAAAATCGAGGATATAAGTGTGAACTTATATCAGTTGATATCTCGGTGCATTTTCAAGCTAGCGCAAATCTGATAACACAGATCGACGCAGCTTAAAAATCCGCATCGAATGCACTATACTACATTGAGAAACGCTTAATACAAAAATTAGTTATGATCGTTTGAAAAATAGAATTTTTTTACTATAATAAGACGTAAAAAAGAGATTATATTTATTCGACTGTTAGCTATATTGTTTACATTGACCTCACGTTACAAAAAAAAAAATTTTTTTGAATAGGGTAATAAGACCGTGGGAAAGGCGGGCTTTAAGTATTGGCGGGAACCGGGTTCTCAAGTCAATTCTATCAGTAAAACACTTCATAATTTCTAAAAAGTTAAAGGGGACACAAAACGATACTGACAGAGAGATCTTCGGATAAGGATGAGCAGGATCTATCTTCTTGGAACTGGGTTCTTCGAGGGGCGTCGGAATCTAAAGAAAAACGTAATCTAGAGAGCGCGAGGAAGGGACTCCGTAGGTGGAGACCAAGGGGTGGAAGGTGGGACTCCAGTCGAATAAATATAATCTCTTTTTTACGTCTTATTATAGTAAAAAAATTCTATTATATTTATTCGACTGTTAGCTAGTTAAAGAAAATAAGGAGTCCTGGAAAGAGCGTCTCTTGCAATAGTGTTTGAAGAAGGTGCTTTCCGAGGCCCAGTTAGCTGCGTCTAAGATAGTTTTGACAGGCAGTCCATTCTTAAAAGCTTTGGACGTAGCGGCAGCACGTACTGAGTGAGCTTTGAATTTTGTGGGGATTCCCGCTTCTTCTAGGCAAGTTCTAATCCAACCCGCTACCGTAGTTGCGACTACTGGTTCTCCTCTGTTAATGCTAACTAGAAGGTTTCGCGATCGACGAGTATGCATGGTAGCCGTCAGGTAGGCATTTATGCAATCAATGGGGCAGACAAGAGGGCGTTCTGAATGGCTTTCGAAACAAGCTTCGCGGGGAGGGCCCTTGCCCCTATTCTTGTTCCTGAATTCGATGAAGAAGGTGACCCCTCGTGTGTCAAAGCGCATATGGTCGAGTGATAGCGCCGATAGTTCCGATGCTCGTTGAGGGGAGCACATAGCTAAGAGGGTAGCTAGCTTGCGGGTTAGACAGTCTAAGGACAGCGAATCGTTAGGACCTAGACTTTCTAGGTGAGCCAAGACCGTAGAAGGGTCCCAGATATCCATGTATCTAGCGTGTGGAGGCTTGGAACGATATATCCCGCGGAGAAGCTTTTTTAACATCGGATCGTCCCGGAGTGGGGGAGTTACGGAATAGTGTTCAGCGAGAAGGCAGAGAGCCGCCCTTGCTGTAGCAGCTGAGGAAAAACCGTTGTTCTCTGCTCGATGGGCTAAGAAATTGGCAACATTTTTTGCATTGGGGATGAACTCGATCTGGGATAGCTTGCAATAATTCTCCCAAGCTTTGTAAGCCGTGTTATATTGTTTTCGGGTACCAGGAGCGAAAGCGTTTACCAATAGTAGTTTGGTCTGGTCCGATATTCCTTCTATGTTGGCGGTGAAATCCTCCACGCCGCCAGGAAAAAATTTCTTGTCCCCAGGAGGGGGTGAGAGTTGCCTTTCTTGTCTTGGAGAAGGCTGGGATGATGGAGGCTCATTGGGGGTTCCTGGACTAGTTGGGACAGAAGGGGAAACCAGATCTGGCTTTTCCAAAGTGGAGCGATCAGGATGGCCTGTCGTCCTGAGTCTGCCAACTTGTTGATGGTCCTCTTGAGGAGGTGGAAGGGCGGGAAGACGAAGAGAAGTCCTTGCGGCAGCAGTTTCCAGCTGTGAGAGAAGGCGTCTACGCAGAATGCGTTCTCGTCTAGAAGGAAAGAGCAGTAAAGTGGTGCCTTTGCGTTCCAGGAGGATGCAAAAAGATCAAATGAAGGGGTACCGAATCTTTGGAAAATACTCGCAGTCGTCTCCGGATGGAGGGACCAATCTTCGTGAAGGCATCTACCCCTGGAGAGTTGGTCTGCGATGTGATTCAGTCTGCCGGCGATGTGCGTTGCTCTGACTCGGATATTGCGCTCCCTGCAGAAGTGCCAGAGCTTACGGGCTATTTCCGAACCTCGTTCTGAGGCCGAGCCACCCCGCCTGTTGATGTAAGTTATCGCCGATGTGTTATCGATTAACAGTAACACGTCAATATTGCACCACTCAGTGCCGAAATGGACCAGGGCTTTGAAGGCCGCAATAAGTTCCAACCAGTTTATGTGATAAGCATATCTCTCCTCGATTGACCATTTCCCTGAGATAGTGTTGCCTTCCCATGATGCTCCATATCCTTCACCGGAGGCGTCCGATGTAATGGACAGGGATGGAGAGAAGGGTACAAGTGAACTCGGGGAGCCTAGTGTGCAAGATTCTTCTGATAGGAAGGCACGTAAGGTATCCCGAAGGTCTCCTACAATAGAGACCTGAGCGGGAAGCTCGTTGGGGTCGTTTAGGTTGGGAAAACCTATGTCTCGTAAATCTCTTTGAGTTTGTCTAACCCAAAAGGAAAAATGTGGGTGTACCACAGTGGCGAAGTTGATTCTCCCGAGGAGGGAGGCCAGTTTCCGGAGTGGGGAGGCCTGGGATCTGAGAAGGACCGACAGGGAGGTGCTTATAGCCTCCCGTTTCTCTGTTGGCAGGCGCCATTCAAGTGAGCGCGTGTCTATTTCTAAACCTAGAAAATCGAGCGATTGGGTAGGGCTTAAGATGGATTTAAGCATGTTAATAGAGAAACCCGCGTCACGGAATAGATCTATAGCACGAGACGCATGATCGGCCACTCTTGTGGCTGACCTGTCTAGAAAAAGCCAGTCGTCAAGGTAGTTGATTAGGCGAATTCCCTGATCCCTGAGGAGCGCTGCAAGCACCCTCATCAGCTTATGAAACACGTATGGGGCTGCGTTTAGGCCGAAAGGAAGGACGCAGAACACGTATGATCTGCCCTCTATATCAAAGCCCAGGTAGGGTTGATGTTCTATTGCCACAGGGATAGAATGATAGGCCGACTGGAAGTCCACCTTGCATAACCAATCATTGCGTTGCAACACCGATGGGAGGTCCCTAACGGATTCCAGCTTGAACCGGGGTGTCTCTATGAAGGTGTTAAGCGTCTTCAAGTTGAGGATAAAGCGGCTGGACCCATCGGACTTGGGTACTAGAAAAGTAGAGGACCGGAAGATCCTTTCCCCAGGTCTAGCCGGTCTGATTGCCCCCGTCTCCAAAAGCTCCGCAAGGAGAGGGTTAGCCCGAAGGGATTGCGGTAACGATGTCAGATTTGACAGAAGGCGCTTAGGTTTACTCCCTGCGAAAGGGAGGCGGTAGCCTTTTACCGTCTGAAGGATATCCTGGTCTTTAGAGAGGGAACCCCAAAAGTCTAGGTGGGACGAAAGAGCACCTGCTCGAAAATGGACGCACCTGCTATAGGAGTTAGCCTTGTGGATGGGTCGTGTTGATGGTCCCGATCGTTGGTTCGATGACGGTCTTGGACGTTGATGATCTCGGGAACTTGAATTGGTTCTTGAGTTTCTAGAGAGTTCAGAGAAAGCCGAGATTTCTGCCCTTAGCTTCTTTCCGAAGAGTTCCGGGACTGAGTCCTGAGAATAAAGATTAATAGACGTTGGTCGCTTATGGCATCCTACCTCCTGAGAGTTGTCGAGAGACATGGTAGAACCGTAGAGCGGGGCCCTTTTGTAGCTAGGCATAGCCTTGATGGGCTGAGAGTACTTCATTTTAAGAAGTGCGATCTCTCTGAGGTGAGTATAATCCGTCTTGATATTGGCGCTGAGGAATCTTTCTGTCACGTTGATGTATGCCTGTTGTTTGGAGGAAAGTGGAGACTTGTTATCGATCTTCGCAAGTTTCCTGATGATCCGTAGGCCGGCGAGCGCATTGAGCGTGTTCTCGTAAGAGGCCCTGATGTCAGCCTCGCTTATCTTCACTGATGGCTTGACTGAGCTATCCACGTGGGTGGTGTATTTCTCATCCAGGCATGGTAGACGGGCGACTGGAGAATCAAGTATTGGGAGCTCAGATAAGATGTCGGCTCTTTCAGTGTGCGTCATGGAGCAACCGGAGGCAAGACGCTCGAAGTCGGCAAGTTCGGAACCGGAGAGGCGGACTACAGGCCTGGTTCTAGGTCCTTGAGATTCTGGTTTCATCGAATGCACTATACTACATTGAGAAACGCTTAATACAAAAATTAGTTATGATCGTTTGAAAAATGATGCATTAGTGTATGTTGAGTTTCCATGTACACTCAACATTGCTTCCAAAAACATTTTGACAAAAATTTTTTCGAAAAATTTCAAAATAATTTAGCAAAAAGTAGATGTTTTTAGATTCCTTTTTTTAAGGCAAAGATGATGGACAATGTTATTCAACAAAAAAATTAATTCTTCAGGGTGAAAATCGAGGATATAAGTGTGAACTTATATCAGTAGATATCTCGGTGCATTTTTAAGCCAGCGCAAATCTGATAACACAGATCGACGCAGCTTAAAAATCCGCATCGAATGCACTATACTACATTGAGAAACGCTTAATACAAAAATTAGTTATGATCGTTTGAAAAATGATGCATTAGTGTATGTTGAGTTTCCATGTACACTCAACATTGCTTCCAAAAACATTTTGACAAAAATTTTTTCGAAAAATTTCAAAATAATTTAGCAAAAAGTAGATGTTTTTAGATTCCTTTTTTTAAGGCAAAAATGATGGACAATGTTATTAAACGAAAAAATTAATTCTTCAGGGTGAAAATCGAGGATATAAGTGTGAACTTATATCAGTTGATATCTCGGTGCATTTTTAAGCTAGCGCAAATCTGATAACACAGATCGACGCAGCTTAAAAATCCGCATCGAATGCACTATACTACATTGAGAAACGCTTAATACAAAAATTAGTTATGATCGTTTGAAAAATAGAATTTTTTTACTATAATAAGACGTAAAAAAGAGATTATATTTATTCGACTGTTAGCTATATTGTTTACATTGACCTCACGTTACAAAAAAAAAATTTTTTTTGAATAGGGTAATAAGACCGTGGGAAAGGCGGGCTTTAAGTATTGGCGGGAACCGGGTTCTCAAGTCAATTCTATCAGTAAAACACTTCATAATTTCTAAAAAGTTAAAGGGGACACAAAACGATACTGACAGAGAGATCTTCGGATAAGGATGAGCAGGATCTATCTTCTTGGAACTGGGTTCTTCGAGGGGCGTCGGAATCTAAAGAAAAACGTAATCTAGAGAGCGCGAGGAAGGGACTCCGTAGGTGGAGACCAAGGGGTGGAAGGTGGGACTCCAGTCGAATAAATATAATCTCTTTTTTACGTCTTATTATAGTAAAAAAATTCTATTATATTTATTCGACTGTTAGCTAGTTAAAGAAAATAAGGAGTCCTGGAAAGAGCGTCTCTTGCAATAGTGTTTGAAGAAGGTGCTTTCCGAGGCCCAGTTAGCTGCGTCTAAGATAGTTTTGACAGGCAGTCCATTCTTAAAAGCTTTGGACGTAGCGGCAGCACGTACTGAGTGAGCTTTGAATTTTGTGGGGATTCCCGCTTCTTCTAGGCAAGTTCTAATCCAACCCGCTACCGTAGTTGCGACTACTGGTTCTCCTCTGTTAATGCTAACTAGAAGGTTTCGCGATCGACGAGTATGCATGGTAGCCGTCAGGTAGGCATTTATGCAATCAATGGGGCAGACAAGAGGGCGTTCTGAATGGCTTTCGAAACAAGCTTCGCGGGGAGGGCCCTTGCCCCTATTCTTGTTCCTGAATTCGATGAAGAAGGTGACCCCTCGTGTGTCAAAGCGCATATGGTCGAGTGATAGCGCCGATAGTTCCGATGCTCGTTGAGGGGAGCACATAGCTAAGAGGGTAGCTAGCTTGCGGGTTAGACAGTCTAAGGACAGCGAATCGTTAGGACCTAGACTTTCTAGGTGAGCCAAGACCGTAGAAGGGTCCCAGATATCCATGTATCTAGCGTGTGGAGGCTTGGAACGATATATCCCGCGGAGAAGCTTTTTTAACATCGGATCGTCCCGGAGTGGGGGAGTTACGGAATAGTGTTCAGCGAGAAGGCAGAGAGCCGCCCTTGCTGTAGCAGCTGAGGAAAAACCGTTGTTCTCTGCTCGATGGGCTAAGAAATTGGCAACATTTTTTGCATTGGGGATGAACTCGATCTGGGATAGCTTGCAATAATTCTCCCAAGCTTTGTAAGCCGTGTTATATTGTTTTCGGGTACCAGGAGCGAAAGCGTTTACCAATAGTAGTTTGGTCTGGTCCGATATTCCTTCTATGTTGGCGGTGAAATCCTCCACGCCGCCAGGAAAAAATTTCTTGTCCCCAGGAGGGGGTGAGAGTTGCCTTTCTTGTCTTGGAGAAGGCTGGGATGATGGAGGCTCATTGGGGGTTCCTGGACTAGTTGGGACAGAAGGGGAAACCAGATCTGGCTTTTCCAAAGTGGAGCGATCAGGATGGCCTGTCGTCCTGAGTCTGCCAACTTGTTGATGGTCCTCTTGAGGAGGTGGAAGGGCGGGAAGACGAAGAGAAGTCCTTGCGGCAGCAGTTTCCAGCTGTGAGAGAAGGCGTCTACGCAGAATGCGTTCTCGTCTAGAAGGAAAGAGCAGTAAAGTGGTGCCTTTGCGTTCCAGGAGGATGCAAAAAGATCAAATGAAGGGGTACCGAATCTTTGGAAAATACTCGCAGTCGTCTCCGGATGGAGGGACCAATCTTCGTGAAGGCATCTACCCCTGGAGAGTTGGTCTGCGATGTGATTCAGTCTGCCGGCGATGTGCGTTGCTCTGACTCGGATATTGCGCTCCCTGCAGAAGTGCCAGAGCTTACGGGCTATTTCCGAACCTCGTTCTGAGGCCGAGCCACCCCGCCTGTTGATGTAAGTTATCGCCGATGTGTTATCGATTAACAGTAACACGTCAATATTGCACCACTCAGTGCCGAAATGGACCAGGGCTTTGAAGGCCGCAATAAGTTCCAACCAGTTTATGTGATAAGCATATCTCTCCTCGATTGACCATTTCCCTGAGATAGTGTTGCCTTCCCATGATGCTCCATATCCTTCACCGGAGGCGTCCGATGTAATGGACAGGGATGGAGAGAAGGGTACAAGTGAACTCGGGGAGCCTAGTGTGCAAGATTCTTCTGATAGGAAGGCACGTAAGGTATCCCGAAGGTCTCCTACAATAGAGACCTGAGCGGGAAGCTCGTTGGGGTCGTTTAGGTTGGGAAAACCTATGTCTCGTAAATCTCTTTGAGTTTGTCTAACCCAAAAGGAAAAATGTGGGTGTACCACAGTGGCGAAGTTGATTCTCCCGAGGAGGGAGGCCAGTTTCCGGAGTGGGGAGGCCTGGGATCTGAGAAGGACCGACAGGGAGGTGCTTATAGCCTCCCGTTTCTCTGTTGGCAGGCGCCATTCAAGTGAGCGCGTGTCTATTTCTAAACCTAGAAAATCGAGCGATTGGGTAGGGCTTAAGATGGATTTAAGCATGTTAATAGAGAAACCCGCGTCACGGAATAGATCTATAGCACGAGACGCATGATCGGCCACTCTTGTGGCTGACCTGTCTAGAAAAAGCCAGTCGTCAAGGTAGTTGATTAGGCGAATTCCCTGATCCCTGAGGAGCGCTGCAAGCACCCTCATCAGCTTATGAAACACGTATGGGGCTGCGTTTAGGCCGAAAGGAAGGACGCAGAACACGTATGATCTGCCCTCTATATCAAAGCCCAGGTAGGGTTGATGTTCTATTGCCACAGGGATAGAATGATAGGCCGACTGGAAGTCCACCTTGCATAACCAATCATTGCGTTGCAACACCGATGGGAGGTCCCTAACGGATTCCAGCTTGAACCGGGGTGTCTCTATGAAGGTGTTAAGCGTCTTCAAGTTGAGGATAAAGCGGCTGGACCCATCGGACTTGGGTACTAGAAAAGTAGAGGACCGGAAGATCCTTTCCCCAGGTCTAGCCGGTCTGATTGCCCCCGTCTCCAAAAGCTCCGCAAGGAGAGGGTTAGCCCGAAGGGATTGCGGTAACGATGTCAGATTTGACAGAAGGCGCTTAGGTTTACTCCCTGCGAAAGGGAGGCGGTAGCCTTTTACCGTCTGAAGGATATCCTGGTCTTTAGAGAGGGAACCCCAAAAGTCTAGGTGGGACGAAAGAGCACCTGCTCGAAAATGGACGCACCTGCTATAGGAGTTAGCCTTGTGGATGGGTCGTGTTGATGGTCCCGATCGTTGGTTCGATGACGGTCTTGGACGTTGATGATCTCGGGAACTTGAATTGGTTCTTGAGTTTCTAGAGAGTTCAGAGAAAGCCGAGATTTCTGCCCTTAGCTTCTTTCCGAAGAGTTCCGGGACTGAGTCCTGAGAATAAAGATTAATAGACGTTGGTCGCTTATGGCATCCTACCTCCTGAGAGTTGTCGAGAGACATGGTAGAACCGTAGAGCGGGGCCCTTTTGTAGCTAGGCATAGCCTTGATGGGCTGAGAGTACTTCATTTTAAGAAGTGCGATCTCTCTGAGGTGAGTATAATCCGTCTTGATATTGGCGCTGAGGAATCTTTCTGTCACGTTGATGTATGCCTGTTGTTTGGAGGAAAGTGGAGACTTGTTATCGATCTTCGCAAGTTTCCTGATGATCCGTAGGCCGGCGAGCGCATTGAGCGTGTTCTCGTAAGAGGCCCTGATGTCAGCCTCGCTTATCTTCACTGATGGCTTGACTGAGCTATCCACGTGGGTGGTGTATTTCTCATCCAGGCATGGTAGACGGGCGACTGGAGAATCAAGTATTGGGAGCTCAGATAAGATGTCGGCTCTTTCAGTGTGCGTCATGGAGCAACCGGAGGCAAGACGCTCGAAGTCGGCAAGTTCGGAACCGGAGAGGCGGACTACAGGCCTGGTTCTAGGTCCTTGAGATTCTGGTTTCATCGAATGCACTATACTACATTGAGAAACGCTTAATACAAAAATTAGTTATGATCGTTTGAAAAATGATGCATTAGTGTATGTTGAGTTTCCATGTACACTCAACATTGCTTCGAAAAACATTTTGACAAAAATTTTTTCGAAAAATTTCAAAATAATTTAGCAAAAAGTAGATGTTTTTAGATTCCTTTTTTTAAGGCAAAGATGATGGACAATGTTATTCAACGAAAAAATCAATTCTTCAGGGTGAAAATCGAGGATATAAGTGTGAACTTATATCAGTTGATATCTCGGTGCATTTTTAAGCTAGCGCAAATCTGATAACACAGATCGACGCAGCTTAAAAATCCGCATCGAATGCACTATACTACATTGAGAAACGCTTAATACAAAAATTAGTTATGATCGTTTGAAAAATGATGCATTAGTGTATGTTGAGTTTCCATGTACACTCAACATTGCTTCCAAAAACATTTTGACAAAAATTTTTTCGAAAAATTTCAAAATAATTTAGCGAAAAGTAGATGTTTTTAGATTCCTTTTTTCAAGGCAAAGATGATGGACAATGTTATTCAACGAAAAAATCAATTCTTCAGGGTGAAAATCGAGGATATAAGTGTGAACTTATATCAGTTGATATCTCGGTGCATTTTTAAGCTAGCGCAAATCTGATAACACAGATCGACGCAGCTTAAAAATCCGCATCGAATGCACTATACTTCATTGAAAAACGCTTAATACAAAAATTAGTTATGATCGTTTGAAAAATGATGCATTAGTGTATGTTGAGTTTCCATGTACACTCAACATTGCTTCCAAAAACATTTTGACAAAAATTTTTTCGAAACATTTCAAGATAATTTAGCAAAAAGTAGATGTTTTTAGATTCCTTTTTTCAAGGCAAAGATGATGGACAATGTTATTCAACGAAAAAATCAATTCTTCAGGGTGAAAATCGAGGATATAAGTGTGAACTTATATCAGTTGATATCTCGGTGCATTTTTAAGCTAGCGCAAATCTGATAACACAGATCGACGCAGCTTAAAAATCCGCATCGAATGCACTATACTTCATTGAAAAACGCTTAATACAAAAAATAGTTATGATCGTTTGAAAAATGATGCATTAGTGTATGTTGAGTTTCCATGTACACTCAACATTGCTTCCAAAAACATTTTGACAAAAATTTTTTCGAAAAATTTCAAAATAATTTAGCAAAAAGTAGATGTTTTTAGATTCCTTTTTTCAAGGCAAAGATGATGGACAATGTTATTCAACGAAAAAATCAATTCTTCAGGGTGAAAATCGAGGATATAAGTGTGAACTTATATCAGTTGATATCTCGGTGCATTTTTAAGCTAGCGCAAATCTGATAACACAGATCGACGCAGCTTAAAAATCCGCATCGAATGCACTATACTACATTGAGAAACGCTTAATACAAAAATTAGTTATGATCGTTTGAAAAATGATGCATTAGTGTATGTTGAGTTTCCATGTACACTCAACATTGCTTCCAAAAACATTTTGACAAAAATTTTTTCGAAAAATTTCAAAATAATTTAGCAAAAAGTAGATGTTTTTAGATTTCTTTTTTCAAGGCAAAGACGATGGACAATGTTATTCAACGAAAAAATTAATTCTTCAGGGTGAAAATCGAGGGTATATGTGTGAAGTTATATCAGTTGATATCTCGGTGCATTTTCAAGCTAGCGCAAATCTGATAACACAGATCGACGCAGCTTAAAAATCCGCATCGAATGCACTATACTACATTGAGAAACGCTTAATACAAAAATTAGTTATGATCGTTTGAAAAATGATGCATTAGTGTATGTTGAGTTTCCATGTACACTCAACATTGCTTCCAAAAACATTTTGACAAAAATTTTTTCGAAAAATTTCAAAATAATTTAGCAAAAAGTAGATGTTTTTAGATTCCTTTTTTTAAGGCAAAGATGATGGACAATGTTTTTAAACGAAAAAATTAATTCTTCAGTGTGAAAATCGAGGATATAAGTGTGAACTTATATCAGTTGATATCTCGGTGCATTTTCAAGCTAGCGCAAATCTGATAACACAGATCGACGCAGCTTAAAAATCCGCATCGAATGCACTATACTTCATTGAGAAACGCTTAATACAAAAATTAGTTATGATCGTTTGAAAAATGATGCATTAGTGTATGTTGAGTTTCCATGTACACTCAACATTGCTTCCAAAAACATTTTGACAAAAATTTTTTCGAAAAATTTCAAAATAATTTAGCAAAAAGTAGATGTTTTTAGATTCCTTTTTCCAAGGCAAAGACGATGGACAATGTTATTCAACGAAAAAATTAATTCTTCAGGGTGAAAATCGAGGATATATGTGTGAACTTATATCAGTTGATATCTCGGTGCATTTTCAAGCTAGCGCAAATCTGATAACACAGATCGACGCAGCTTAAAAATCCGCATCGAATGCACTATACTCCATTAAGAAACGCTTAATACAAAAATTAGTTATGATCGTTTGAAAAATGATGCATTAGTGTATGTTGAGTTTCCATGTACACTCAACATTGCTTCCAAAAACATTTTGACAAAAATTTTTTCGAAAAATTTCAAAATAATTTAGCAAAAAGTAGATGTTTTTAGATTCCTTTTTTCAAGGCAAAGACGATGGACATTGTTATTCAACGAAAAAATTAATTCTTTAGGGTGAAAATCGAGGATATAAGTGTGAACTTATATCAGTTGATATCTCGGTGCATTTTCAAGCTAGCGCAAATCTGATAACACAGATCGACGCAGCTTAAAAATCCGCATCGAATGCAGTATACTTCATTGAGAAACGCTTAATACAAAAATTAGTTATGATCGTTTGAAAAATGATGCATTAGTGTATGTTGAGTTTCCATGTACACTCAACACTGCTTCCAAAAACATTTTGACAACAATTTTTTCGAAAAATTTCAAAATAATTTAGCAAAAAGTAGATGTTTTTAGATTCCTTTTTTCAAGGCAAAGATGATGGACAATGTTATTCAACGAAAAAATTAATTCTTCAGGGTGAAAATCGAGGATATAAGTGTGAACATATATCAGTTGATATCTCGGTGCATTTTCAAGCTAGCGCAAATCTGATAACACAGATCGACGCAGCTTAAAAATCCGCATCGAATGCACTATACTTCATTGAGAAACGCTTAATACAAAAATTAGTTATGATCGTTTGAAAAATGATGCATTAGTGTATGTTGAGTTTCCATGTACACTCAACATTGCTTCCAAAAACATTTTGACAAAAATTTTTTCGAAAAATTTCAAAATAATTTAGCAAAAAGTAGATGTTTTTAGATTCCTTTTTTCAAGGCAAAGATGATGGACAATGTTATTCAACGAAAAAATCAATTCTTCAGGGTGAAAATCGAGGATATAAGTGTGAACTTATATCAGTTGATATCTCGGTGCATTTTCAAGCTAGCGCAAATCTGATAACACAGATCGACGCAGCTTAAAAATCCGCATCGAATGCTTTATACTTCATTGAGAAACGCTTAATACAAAAATTAGTTATGATCGTTTGAAAAATGATGCATTAGTGTATGTTGAGTTTCCATGTACACTCAACATTGCTTCCAAAAACATTTTGACAAAAATTTTTTCGAAAAATTTCAAAATAATTTAGCAAAAAGTAGATGTTTTTAGATTCCTTTTTTCAAGGCAAAGATGATGGACAATGTTATTCAACGAAAAAATCAATTCTTCAGGGTGAAAATCGAGGATATAAGTGTGAACTTATATCAGTTGATATCTCGGTGCATTTTCAAGCTAGCGCAAATCTGATAACACAGATCGACGCAGCTTAAAAATCCGCATCGAATGCACTATACTTCATTGAGAAACGCTTAATACAAAAATTAGTTATGATCGTTTGAAAAATGATGCATTAGTGTATGTTGAGTTTCCATGTACACTCAACATTGCTTCCAAAAACATTTTGACAAAAATTTTTTCGAAAAATTTCAAAATAATTTAGCAAAAAGTAGATGTTTTTAGATTCCTTTTTTCAAGGCAAAGATGATGGACAATGTTATTCAACGAAAAAATTAATTCTTCAGGGTGAAAATCGAGGATATAAGTGTGAACATATATCAGTTGATATCTCGGTGCATTTTCAAGCTAGCGCAAATCTGATAACACAGATCGACGCAGCTTAAAAATCCGCATCGAATGCACTTTACTTCATTGAGAAACGCTTAATACAAAAATTAGTTATGATCGTTTGAAAAATGATGCATTAGTGTATGTTGAGTTTCCATGTACACTCAACATTGCTTCCAAAAACATTTTGACAAAAATTTTTTCGAAAAATTTCAAAATAATTTAGCAAAAAGTAGATGTTTTTAGATTCCTTTTTTCAAGGCAAAGATGATGGACAATGTTATTCAACGAAAAAATTAATTCTTCAGGGTGAAAATCGAGGATATAAGTGTGAACATATATCAGTTGATATCTCGGTGCATTTTCAAGCTAGCGCAAATCTGATAACACAGATCGACGCAGCTTAAAAATCCGCATCGAATGCACTATACTTCATTGAGAAACGCTTAATACAAAAATTAGTTATGATCGTTTGAAAAATGATGCATTAGTGTATGTTGAGTTTCCATGTACACTCAACATTGCTTCCAAAAACATTTTGACAAAAATTTTTTCGAAAAATTTCAAAATAATTTAGGAAAAAGTAGATGTTTTTAGATTCCTTTTTTCAAGTCAAAGACGATGGACAATGTTATTCAACGAAAAAATTAATTCTTCAGGGTGAAAATCGAGGATATAAGTGTGAACTTATATCAGTTGATATCTCGGTGCATTTTCAAGCTAGCGCAAATCTGATAACACAGATCGACGCAGCTTAAAAATTTGCATCGAATGCACTATACTTCATTGAGAAACGCTTAATACAAAAACTAGTTATGATCGTTTGAAAAATGATGCATTAGTGTATGTTGAGTTTCCATGTACACTCAACATTGCTTCCAAAAACATTTTGACAAAAATTTTTTCGAAAAATTTCAAAATAATTTAGGAAAAAGTAGATGTTTTTAGATTCCTTTTTTCAAGTCAAAGACGATGGACAATGTTATTCAACGAAAAAATTAATTCTTCAGGGTGAAAATCGAGGATATATGTGTGAACTTATATCAGTTGATATCTCGGTGCATTTTCAAGCTAGCGCAAATCTGATAACACAGATCGACGCAGCTTAAAAATTTGCATCGAATGCACTATACTTCATTGAGAAACGCTTAATACAAAAACTAGTTATGATCGTTTGAAAAATGATGCATTAGTGTATGTTGAGTTTCCATGTACACTCAACATTGCTTCCAAAAACATTTTGACAAAAATTTTTTCGAAAAATTTCAAAATAATTTAGCGAAAAGTAGATGTTTTTAGATTCCTTTTTTCAAGGCAAAGATGATGGACAATGTTATTCAACGAAAAAATTAATTCTTCAGGGTGAAAATCGAGGATATAAGTGTGAACATATATCAGTTGATATCTCGGTGCATTTTCAAGCTAGCGCAAATCTGATAACACAGATCGACGCAGCTTAAAAATTTGCATCGAATGCACTATACTTCATTGAGAAACGCTTAATACAAAAACTAGTTATGATCGTTTGAAAAATGATGCATTAGTGTATGTTGAGTTTCCATGTACACTCAACATTGCTTCCAAAAACATTTTGACAAAAATTTTTTCGAAAAATTTCAAAATAATTTAGGAAAAAGTAGATGTTTTTAGATTCCTTTTTTCAAGTCAAAGACGATGGACAATGTTATTCAACGAAAAAATTAATTCTTCAGGGTGAAAATCGAGGATATAAGTGTGAACTTATATCAGTTGATATCTCGGTGCATTTTCAAGCTAGCGCAAATCTGATAACACAGATCGACGCAGCTTAAAAATTTGCATCGAATGCACTATACTTCATTGAGAAACGCTTAATACAAAAACTAGTTATGATCGTTTGAAAAATGATGCATTAGTGTATGTTGAGTTTCCATGTACACTCAACATTGCTTCCAAAAACATTTTGACAAAAATTTTTTCGAAAAATTTCAAAATAATTTAGGAAAAAGTAGATGTTTTTAGATTCCTTTTTTCAAGTCAAAGACGATGGACAATGTTATTCAACGAAAAAATTAATTCTTCAGGGTGAAAATCGAGGATATAAGTGTGAACTTATATCAGTTGATATCTCGGTGCATTTTCAAGCTAGCGCAAATCTGATAACACAGATCGACGCAGCTTAAAAATTTGCATCGAATGCACTATACTTCATTGAGAAACGCTTAATACAAAAATTAGTTATGATCGTTTGAAAAATGATGCATTAGTGTATGTTGAGTTTCCATGTACACTCAACATTGCTTCCAAAAACATTTTGACAAAAATTTTTTCGAAAAATTTCAAAATAATTTAGCGAAAAGTAGATGTTTTTAGATTCCTTTTTTCAAGGCAAAGATGATGGACAATGTTATTCAACGAAAAAATTAATTCTTCAGGGTGAAAATCGAGGATATAAGTGTGAACATATATCAGTTGATATCTCGGTGCATTTTCAAGCTAGCGCAAATCTGATAACACAGATCGACGCAGCATAAAAATCCGCATCGAATGCACTATACTTCATTGAGAAACGCTTAATACAAAAATTAGTTATGATCGTTTGAAAAATGATGCATTAGTGTATGTTGAGTTTCCATGTACACTCAACATTGCTTCCAAAAACATTTTGACAAAAATTTTTTCGAAAAATTTCAAAATAATTTAGCAAAAAGTAGATGTTTTTAGATTCCTTTTTTCAAGGCAAAGATGATGGACAATGTTATTCAACGAAAAAATCAATTCTTCAGGGTGAAAATCGAGGATATAAGTGTGAACTTATATCAGTTGATATCTCGGTGCATTTTTAAGCTAGCGCAAATCTGATAACACAGATCGACGCAGCTTAAAAATCCGCATCGAATGCACTATACTTCATTGAAAAACGCTTAATACAAAAAATAGTTATGATCGTTTGAAAAATGATGCATTAGTGTATGTTGAGTTTCCATGTACACTCAACATTGCTTCCAAAAACATTTTGACAAAACTTTTTTCGAAAAATTTCAAAATAATTTAGCAAAAAGTAGATGTTTTTAGATTCCTTTTTTTAAGGCAAAGATGATGGACAATGTTATTCAACGAAAAAATCAATTCTTCAGGGTGAAAATCGAGGATATAAGTGTGAACATATATCAGTTGATATCTCGGTGCATTTTCAAGCTAGCGCAAATCTGATAACACAGATCGACGCAGCTTAAAAATCCGCATCGAATGCACTTTACTTCATTAAGAAACGCTTAATACAAAAATTAGTTATGATCGTTTGAAAAATGATGCATTAGTGTATGTTGAGTTTCCATGTACACTCAACATTGCTTCCAAAAACATTTTGACAAAAATTTTTTCGAAAAATTTCAAAATAATATAGCAAAAAGTAGATGTTTTTAGATTCCTTTTTTCAAGGCAAAGACGATGGACATTGTTATTCAACGAAAAAATTAATTCTTCAGGGTGAAAATCGAGGATATAAGTGTGAACTTATATCAGTTGATATCTCGGTGCATTTTCAAGCTAGCGCAAATCTGATAACACAGATCGACGCAGCTTAAAAATCCGCATCGAATGCAGTATACTTCATTGAGAAACGCTTAATACAAAAATTAGTTATGATCGTTTGAAAAATGATGCATTAGTGTATGTTGAGTTTCCATGTACACTCAACATTGCTTCCAAAAACATTTTGACAACAATTTTTTCGAAAAATTTCAAAATAATTTAGCAAAAAGTAGATGTTTTTAGATTCCTTTTTTCAAGGCAAAGATGATGGACAATGTTATTCAACGAAAAAATTAATTCTTCAGGGTGAAAATCGAGGATATAAGTGTGAACATATATCAGTTGATATCTCGGTGCATTTTCAAGCTAGCGCAAATCTGATAACACAGATCGACGCAGCTTAAAAATCCGCATTGAATGCACTATACTTCATTGAGAAACGCTTAATACAAAAATTAGTTATGATCGTTTGAAAAATGATGCATTAGTGTATGTTGAGTTTCCATGTACACTCAACATTGCTTCCAAAAACATTTTGACAAAAATTTTTTCGAAAAATTTCAAAATAATTTAGCAAAAAGTAGATGTTTTTAGATTCCTTTTTTCAAGGCAAAGATGATGGACAATGTTATTCAACGAAAAAATCAATTCTTCAGGGTGAAAATCGAGGATATAAGTGTGAACTTATATCAGTTGATATCTCGGTGCATTTTCAAGCTAGCGCAAATCTGATAACACAGATCGACGCAGCTTAAAAATCCGCATCGAATGCACTATACTTCATTGAGAAACGCTTAATACAAAAATTAGTTATGATCGTTTGAAAAATGATGCATTAGTGTATGTTGAGTTTCCATGTACACTCAATATTGCTTCCAAAAACATTTTGACAAAAATTTTTTCGAAAAATTTCAAAATAATTTAGCAAAAAGTAGATGTTTTTAGATTCCTTTTTTCAAGGCAAAGATGATGGACAATGTTATTCAACGAAAAAATCAATTCTTCAGGGTGAAAATCGAGGATATAAGTGTGAACTTATATCAGTTGATATCTCGGTGCATTTTCAAGCTAGCGCAAATCTGATAACACAGATCGACGCAGCTTAAAAATCCGCATCGAATGCAGTATACTTCATTGAGAAACGCTTAATACAAAAATTAGTTATGATCGTTTGAAAAATGATGCATTAGTGTATGTTGAGTTTCCATGTACACTCAACATTGCTTCCAAAAACATTTTGACAAAAATTTTTTCGAAAAATTTCAAAATAATTTAGCAAAAAGTAGATGTTTTTAGATTCCTTTTTTCAAGGCAAAGATGATGGACAATGTTATTCAACGAAAAAATCAATTCTTCAGGGTGAAAATCGAGGATATAAGTGTGAACTTATATCAGTTGATATCTCGGTGCATTTTCAAGCTAGCGCAAATCTGATAACACAGATCGACGCAGCTTAAAAATCCGCATCGAATGCACTATACTTCATTGAGAAACGCTTAATACAAAAATTAGTTATGATCGTTTGAAAAATGATGCATTAGTGTATGTTGAGTTTCCATGTACACTCAATATTGCTTCCAAAAACATTTTGACAAAAATTTTTTCGAAAAATTTCAAAATAATTTAGCAAAAAGTAGATGTTTTTAGATTCCTTTTTTCAAGGCAAAGATGATGGACAATGTTATTCAACGAAAAAATCAATTCTTCAGGGTGAAAATCGAGGATATAAGTGTGAACTTATATCAGTTGATATCTCGGTGCATTTTCAAGCTAGCGCAAATCTGATAACACAGATCGACGCAGCTTAAAAATCCGCATCGAATGCAGTATACTTCATTGAGAAACGCTTAATACAAAAATTAGTTATGATCGTTTGAAAAATGATGCATTAGTGTATGTTGAGTTTCCATGTACACTCAACATTGCTTCCAAAAACATTTTGACAAAAATTTTTTCGAAAAATTTCAAAATAATTTAGCAAAAAGTAGATGTTTTTAGATTCCTTTTTTTAAGGCAAAGATGATGGACAATGTTTTTAAACGAAAAAATTAATTCTTCAGTGTGAAAATCGAGGATATAAGTGTGAACTTATATCAGTTGATATCTCGGTGCATTTTCAAGCTAGAGCAAATCTGATAACACAGATCGACGCAGCTTAAAAATCCGCATCGAATGCACTATACTTCATTGAGAAACGCTTAATACAAAAATTAGTTATGATCGTTTGAAAAATGATGCATTAGTGTATGTTGAGTTTCCATGTACACTCAACATTGCTTACAAAAACATTTTGACAACAATTTTTTCGAAAAATTTCAAAATAATTTAGCAAAAAGTAGATGTTTTTAGATTTCTTTTTTCAAGGCAAAGATGATGGACAATGTTATTCAACGAAAAAATTAATTCTTCAGGGTGAAAATCGAGGATATAAGTGTGAACATATATCAGTTGATATCTCGGTGCATTTTCAAGCTAGCGCAAATCTGATAACACAGATCGACGCAGCTTAAAAATCCGCATCGAATGCACTATACTTCATTAAGAAACGCTTAATACAAAAATTAGTTATGATCGTTTGAAAAATGATGCATTAGTGTATGTTGAGTTTCCATGTACACTCAACATTGCTTCCAAAAACATTTTGACAAAAATTTTTTCGAAAAATTTCAAAATAATATAGCAAAAAGTAGATGTTTTTAGATTCCTTTTTTCAAGGCAAAGACGATGGACATTGTTATTCAACGAAAAAATTAATTCTTCAGGGTGAAAATCGAGGATATAAGTGTGAACTTATATCAGTTGATATCTCGGTGCATTTTCAAGCTAGCGCAAATCTGATAACACAGATCGACGCAGCTTAAAAATCCGCATCGAATGCAGTATACTTCATTGAGAAACGCTTAATACAAAAATTAGTTATGATCGTTTGAAAAATGATGCATTAGTGTATGTTGAGTTTCCATGTACACTCAACATTGCTTCCGAAAACATTTTGACAACAATTTTTTCGAAAAATTTCAAAACAATTTAGCAAAAAGTAGATGTTTTTAGATTCCTTTTTTCAAGGCAAGGATGATGGACAATGTTATTCAACGAAAAAATTAATTCTTCAGGGTGAAAATCGAGGATATAAGTGTGAACATATATCAGTTGATATCTCGGTGCATTTTCAAGCTAGCGCAAATCTGATAACACAGATCGACGCAGCTTAAAAATCCGCATTGAATGCAGTATACTTCATTGAGAAACGCTTAATACAAAAATTAGTTATGATCGTTTGAAAAATGATGCATTAGTGTATGTTGAGTTTCCATGTACACTCAACATTGCTTCCAAAAACATTTTGACAAAAATTTTTTCGAAAAATTTCAAAATAATTTAGCAAAAAGTAGATGTTTTTAGATTCCTTTTTTCAAGGCAAAGATGATGGACAATGTTATTCAACGAAAAAATCAATTCTTCAGGGTGAAAATCGAGGATATAAGTGTGAACTTATATCAGTTGATATCTCGGTGCATTTTCAAGCTAGCGCAAATCTGATAACACAGATCGACGCAGCTTAAAAATCCGCATCGAATGCACTATACTTCATTGAGAAACGCTTAATACAAAAATTAGTTATGATCGTTTGAAAAATGATGCATTAGTGTATGTTGAGTTTCCATGTACACTCAACATTGCTTCCAAAAACATTTTGACAAAAATTTTTTCGAAAAATTTCAAAATAATTTAGCAAAAAGTAGATGTTTTTAGATTCCTTTTTTCAAGGCAAAGATGATGGACAATGTTATTCAACGAAAAAATCAATTCTTCAGGGTGAAAATCGAGGATATAAGTGTGAACTTATATCAGTTGATATCTCGGTGCATTTTCAAGCTAGCGCAAATCTGATAACACAGATCGACGCAGCTTAAAAATCCGCATCGAATGCACTATACTTCATTGAGAAACGCTTAATACAAAAATTAGTTATGATCGTTTGAAAAATGATGCATTAGTGTATGTTGAGTTTCCATGTACACTCAATATTGCTTCCAAAAACATTTTGACAAAAATTTTTTCGAAAAATTTCAAAATAATTTAGCAAAAAGTAGATGTTTTTAGATTCCTTTTTTCAAGGCAAAGATGATGGACAATGTTATTCAACGAAAAAATCAATTCTTCAGGGTGAAAATCGAGGATATAAGTGTGAACTTATATCAGTTGATATCTCGGTGCATTTTCAAGCTAGCGCAAATCTGATAACACAGATCGACGCAGCTTAAAAATCCGCATCGAATGCAGTATACTTCATTGAGAAACGCTTAATACAAAAATTAGTTATGATCGTTTGAAAAATGATGCATTAGTGTATGTTGAGTTTCCATGTACACTCAACATTGCTTCCAAAAACATTTTGACAAAAATTTTTTCGAAAAATTTCAAAATAATTTAGCAAAAAGTAGATGTTTTTAGATTCCTTTTTTTAAGGCAAAGATGATGGACAATGTTTTTAAACGAAAAAATTAATTCTTCAGTGTGAAAATCGAGGATATAAGTGTGAACTTATATCAGTTGATATCTCGGTGCATTTTCAAGCTAGAGCAAATCTGATAACACAGATCGACGCAGCTTAAAAATCCGCATCGAATGCACTATACTTCATTGAGAAACGCTTAATACAAAAATTAGTTATGATCGTTTGAAAAATGATGCATTAGTGTATGTTGAGTTTCCATGTACACTCAACATTGCTTACAAAAACATTTTGACAACAATT
This sequence comes from Auanema rhodensis, assembly GCA_964057225.1. Taxonomy (NCBI): domain Eukaryota; kingdom Metazoa; phylum Nematoda; class Chromadorea; order Rhabditida; family Rhabditidae; genus Auanema; species Auanema rhodense. The sequence goes on from OZ059895.1 coordinate 4,434,373, forward strand.
TTTTCGAAAAATTTCAAAATAATTTAGCAAAAAGTAGATGTTTTTAGATTTCTTTTTTCAAGGCAAAGATGATGGACAATGTTATTCAACGAAAAAATTAATTCTTCAGGGTGAAAATCGAGGATATAAGTGTGAACATATATCAGTTGATATCTCGGTGCATTTTCAAGCTAGCGCAAATCTGATAACACAGATCGACGCAGCTTAAAAATCCGCATCGAATGCACTATACTTCATTAAGAAACGCTTAATACAAAAATTAGTTATGATCGTTTGAAAAATGATGCATTAGTGTATGTTGAGTTTCCATGTACACTCAACATTGCTTCCAAAAACATTTTGACAAAAATTTTTTCGAAAAATTTCAAAATAATATAGCAAAAAGTAGATGTTTTTAGATTCCTTTTTTCAAGGCAAAGACGATGGACATTGTTATTCAACGAAAAAATTAATTCTTCAGGGTGAAAATCGAGGATATAAGTGTGAACTTATATCAGTTGATATCTCGGTGCATTTTCAAGCTAGCGCAAATCTGATAACACAGATCGACGCAGCTTAAAAATCCGCATCGAATGCAGTATACTTCATTGAGAAACGCTTAATACAAAAATTAGTTATGATCGTTTGAAAAATGATGCATTAGTGTATGTTGAGTTTCCATGTACACTCAACATTGCTTCCGAAAACATTTTGACAACAATTTTTTCGAAAAATTTCAAAACAATTTAGCAAAAAGTAGATGTTTTTAGATTCCTTTTTTCAAGGCAAGGATGATGGACAATGTTATTCAACGAAAAAATTAATTCTTCAGGGTGAAAATCGAGGATATAAGTGTGAACATATATCAGTTGATATCTCGGTGCATTTTCAAGCTAGCGCAAATCTGATAACACAGATCGACGCAGCTTAAAAATCCGCATTGAATGCACTATACTTCATTGAGAAACGCTTAATACAAAAATTAGTTATGATCGTTTGAAAAATGATGCATTAGTGTATGTTGAGTTTCCATGTACACTCAACATTGCTTCCAAAAACATTTTGACAAAAATTTTTTCGAAAAATTTCAAAATAATTTAGCAAAAAGTAGATGTTTTTAGATTCCTTTTTTCAAGGCAAAGATGATGGACAATGTTATTCAACGAAAAAATCAATTCTTCAGGGTGAAAATCGAGGATATAAGTGTGAACTTATATCAGTTGATATCTCGGTGCATTTTCAAGCTAGCGCAAATCTGATAACACAGATCGACGCAGCTTAAAAATCCGCATCGAATGCACTATACTTCATTGAGAAACGCTTAATACAAAAATTAGTTATGATCGTTTGAAAAATGATGCATTAGTGTATGTTGAGTTTCCATGTACACTCAACATTGCTTCCAAAAACATTTTGACAAAAATTTTTTCGAAAAATTTCAAAATAATTTAGCAAAAAGTAGATGTTTTTAGATTCCTTTTTTCAAGGCAAAGATGATGGACAATGTTATTCAACGAAAAAATCAATTCTTCAGGGTGAAAATCGAGGATATAAGTGTGAACATATATCAGTTGATATCTCGGTGCATTTTCAAGCTAGCGCAAATCTGATAACACAGATCGACGCAGCTTAAAAATCCGCATCGAATGCACTATACTTCATTAAGAAACGCTTGATACAAAAATTAGTTATGATCGTTTGAAAAATGATGCATTAGTGTATGTTGAGTTTCCATGTACACTCAACATTGCTTCCAAAAACATTTTGACAAAAATTTTTTCGAAAAATTTCAAAATAATATAGCAAAAAGTAGATGTTTTTAGATTTCTTTTTTCAAGGCAAAGACGATGGACATTGTTATTCAACGAAAAAATTAATTCTTCAGGGTGAAAATCGAGGATATAAGTGTGAACTTATATCAGTTGATATCTCGGTGCATTTTCAAGCTAGCGCAAATCTGATAACACAGATCGACGCAGCTTAAAAATCCGCATCGAATGCAGTATACTTCATTGAGAAACGCTTAATACAAAAATTAGTTATGATCGTTTGAAAAATGATGCATTAGTGTATGTTGAGTTTCCATGTACACTCAACATTGCTTCCAAAAACATTTTGACAAAAATTTTTTCGAAAAATTTCAAAATAATTTAGCAAAAAGTAGATGTTTTTAGATTCCTTTTTTCAAGGCAAAGATGATGGACAATGTTATTCAACGAAAAAATCAATTCTTCAGGGTGAAAATCGAGGATATAAGTGTGAACTTATATCAGTTGATATCTCGGTGCATTTTCAAGCTAGCGCAAATCTGATAACACAGATCGACGCAGCTTAAAAATCCGCATCGAATGCACTATACTTCATTGAGAAACGCTTAATACAAAAATTAGTTATGATCGTTTGAAAAATGATGCATTAGTGTATGTTGAGTTTCCATGTACACTCAACATTGCTTCCAAAAACATTTTGACAAAAATTTTTTCGAAAAATTTCAAAATAATTTAGCAAAAAGTAGATGTTTTTAGATTTCTTTTTTCAAGGCAAAGATGATGGACAATGTTATTCAACGAAAAAATCAATTCTTCAGGGTGAAAATCGAGGATATAAGTGTGAACTTATATCAGTTGATATCTCGGTGCATTTTCAAGCTAGCGCAAATCTGATAACACAGATCGACGCAGCTTAAAAATCCGCATCGAATGCACTATACTTCATTAAGAAACGCTTAATACAAAAATTAGTTATGATCGTTTGAAAAATGATGCATTAGTGTATGTTGAGTTTCCATGTACACTCAACATTGCTTCCAAAAACATTTTGACAAAAATTTTTTCGAAAAATTTCAAAATAATTTAGCAAAAAGTAGATGTTTTTAGATTCCTTTTTTCAAGGCAAAGATGATGGACAATGTTATTCAACGAAAAAATCAATTCTTCAGGGTGAAAATCGAGGATATAAGTGTGAACTTATATCAGTTGATATCTCGGTGCATTTTCAAGCTAGCGCAAATCTGATAACACAGATCGACGCAGCTTAAAAATCCGCATCGAATGCACTATACTTCATTGAGAAACGCTTAATACAAAAATTAGTTATGATCGTTTGAAAAATGATGCATTAGTGTATGTTGAGTTTCCATGTACACTCAACATTGCTTCCAAAAACATTTTGACAAAAATTTTTTCGAAAAATTTCAAAATAATTTAGCAAAAAGTAGATGTTTTTAGATTTCTTTTTTCAAGGCAAAGATGATGGACAATGTTATTCAACGAAAAAATCAATTCTTCAGGGTGAAAATCGAGGATATAAGTGTGAACTTATATCAGTTGATATCTCGGTGCATTTTCAAGCTAGCGCAAATCTGATAACACAGATCGACGCAGCTTAAAAATCCGCATCGAATGCACTATACTTCATTGAGAAACGCTTAATACAAAAATTAGTTATGATCGTTTGAAAAATGATGCATTAGTGTATGTTGAGTTTCCATGTACACTCAACATTGCTTCCAAAAACATTTTGACAAAAATTTTTTCGAAAAATTTCAAAATAATTTAGCAAAAAGTAGATGTTTTTAGATTCCTTTTTTCAAGGCAAAGATGATGGACAATGTTATTCAACGAAAAAATCAATTCTTCAGGGTGAAAATCGAGGATATAAGTGTGAACTTATATCAGTTGATATCTCGGTGCATTTTCAAGCTAGCGCAAATCTGATAACACAGATCGACGCAGCTTAAAAATCCGCATCGAATGCACTATACTTCACTGAGAAACGCTTAATACAAAAATTAGTTATGATCGTTTGAAAAATGATGCATTAGTGTATGTTGAGTTTCCATGTACACTCAACATTGCTTCCAAAAACATTTTGACAAAAATTTTTTCGAAAAATTTCAAAATAATTTAGCAAAAAGTAGATGTTTTTAGATTCCTTTTTTCAAGGCAAAGATGATGGACAATGTTATTCAACGAAAAAATCAATTCTTCAGGGTGAAAATCGAGGATATAAGTGTGAACTTATATCAGTTGATATCTCGGTGCATTTTCAAGCTAGCGCAAATCTGATAACACAGATCGACGCAGCTTAAAAATCCGCATTGAATGCACTATACTTCATTGAGAAACGCTTAATACAAAAATTAGTTATGATCGTTTGAAAAATGATGCATTAGTGTATGTTGAGTTTCCATGTACACTCAACATTGCTTACAAAAACATTTTGACAACAATTTTTTCGAAAAATTTCAAAATAATTTAGCAAAAAGTAGATGTTTTTAGATTCCTTTTTTCAAGGCAAAGATGATGGACAATGTTATTCAACGAAAAAATTAATTCTTCAGGGTGAAAATCGAGGATATAAGTGTGAACATATATCAGTTGATATCTCGGTGCATTTTCAAGCTAGCGCAAATCTGATAACACAGATCGACGCAGCTTAAAAATCCGCATCGAATGCACTATACTTCATTAAGAAACGCTTAATACAAAAATTAGTTATGATCGTTTGAAAAATGATGCATTAGTGTATGTTGAGTTTCCATGTACACTCAACATTGCTTCCAAAAACATTTTGACAAAAATTTTTTCGAAAAATTTCAAAATAATATAGCAAAAAGTAGATGTTTTTAGATTCCTTTTTTCAAGGCAAAGACGATGGACATTGTTATTCAACGAAAAAATTAATTCTTCAGGGTGAAAATCGAGGATATAAGTGTGAACTTATATCAGTTGATATCTCGGTGCATTTTCAAGCTAGCGCAAATCTGATAACACAGATCGACGCAGCTTAAAAATCCGCATCGAATGCACTATACTTCATTGAGAAACGCTTAATACAAAAATTAGTTATGATCGTTTGAAAAATGATGCATTAGTGTATGTTGAGTTTCCATGTACACTCAACATTGCTTACAAAAACATTTTGACAACAATTTTTTCGAAAAATTTCAAAATAATTTAGCAAAAAGTAGATGTTTTTAGATTCCTTTTTTCAAGGCAAAGATGATGGACAATGTTATTCAACGAAAAAATTAATTCTTCAGGGTGAAAATCGAGGATATAAGTGTGAACATATATCAGTTGATATCTCGGTGCATTTTCAAGCTAGCGCAAATCTGATAACACAGATCGACGCAGCTTAAAAATCCGCATCGAATGCACTATACTTCATTAAGAAACGCTTAATACAAAAATTAGTTATGATCGTTTGAAAAATGATGCATTAGTGTATGTTGAGTTTCCATGTACACTCAACATTGCTTCCAAAAACATTTTGACAAAAATTTTTTCGAAAAATTTCAAAATAATATAGCAAAAAGTAGATGTTTTTAGATTCCTTTTTTCAAGGCAAAGATGATGGACAATGTTATTCAACGAAAAAATCAATTCTTCAGGGTGAAAATCGAGGATATAAGTGTGAACTTATATCAGTTGATATCTCGGTGCATTTTCAAGCTAGCGCAAATCTGATAACACAGATCGACGCAGCTTAAAAATCCGCATCGAATGCACTATACTTCATTGAGAAACGCTTAATACAAAAATTAGTTATGATCGTTTGAAAAATGATGCATTAGTGTATGTTGAGTTTCCATGTACACTCAACATTGCTTACAAAAACATTTTGACAACAATTTTTTCGAAAAATTTCAAAATAATTTAGCAAAAAGTAGATGTTTTTAGATTCCTTTTTTCAAGGCAAAGATGATGGACAATGTTATTCAACGAAAAAATTAATTCTTCAGGGTGAAAATCGAGGATATAAGTGTGAACATATATCAGTTGATATCTCGGTGCATTTTCAAGCTAGCGCAAATCTGATAACACAGATCGACGCAGCTTAAAAATCCGCATCGAATGCACTATACTTCATTAAGAAACGCTTAATACAAAAATTAGTTATGATCGTTTGAAAAATGATGCATTAGTGTATGTTGAGTTTCCATGTACACTCAACATTGCTTCCAAAAACATTTTGACAAAAATTTTTTCGAAAAATTTCAAAATAATATAGCAAAAAGTAGATGTTTTTAGATTCCTTTTTTCAAGGCAAAGACGATGGACATTGTTATTCAACGAAAAAATTAATTCTTCAGGGTGAAAATCGAGGATATAAGTGTGAACTTATATCAGTTGATATCTCGGTGCATTTTCAAGCTAGCGCAAATCTGATAACACAGATCGACGCAGCTTAAAAATCCGCATCGAATGCAGTATACTTCATTGAGAAACGCTTAATACAAAAATTAGTTATGATCGTTTGAAAAATGATGCATTAGTGTATGTTGAGTTTCCATGTACACTCAACATTGCTTCCAAAAACATTTTGACAAAAATTTTTTCGAAAAATTTCAAAATAATTTAGCAAAAAGTAGATGTTTTTAGATTCCTTTTTTCAAGGCAAAGATGATGGACAATGTTATTCAACGAAAAAATCAATTCTTCAGGGTGAAAATCGAGGATATAAGTGTGAACTTATATCAGTTGATATCTCGGTGCATTTTCAAGCTAGCGCAAATCTGATAACACAGATCGACGCAGCTTAAAAATCCGCATCGAATGCACTATACTTCATTGAGAAACGCTTAATACAAAAATTAGTTATGATCGTTTGAAAAATGATGCATTAGTGTATGTTGAGTTTCCATGTACACTCAACATTGCTTACAAAAACATTTTGACAACAATTTTTTCGAAAAATTTCAAAATAATTTAGCAAAAAGTAGATGTTTTTAGATTCCTTTTTTCAAGGCAAAGATGATGGACAATGTTATTCAACGAAAAAATTAATTCTTCAGGGTGAAAATCGAGGATATAAGTGTGAGCATATATCAGTTGATATCTCGGTGCATTTTCAAGCTAGCGCAAATCTGATAACACAGATCGACGCAGCTTAAAAATCCGCATCGAATGCACTATACTTCATTAAGAAACGCTTAATACAAAAATTAGTTATGATCGTTTGAAAAATGATGCATTAGTGTATGTTGAGTTTCCATGTACACTCAACATTGCTTCCAAAAACATTTTGACAAAAATTTTTTCGAAAAATTTCAAAATAATATAGCAAAAAGTAGATGTTTTTAGATTCCTTTTTTCAAGGCAAAGACGATGGACATTGTTATTCAACGAAAAAATTAATTCTTCAGGGTGAAAATCGAGGATATAAGTGTGAACTTATATCAGTTGATATCTCGGTGCATTTTCAAGCTAGCGCAAATCTGATAACACAGATCGACGCAGCTTAAAAATCCGCATCGAATGCAGTATACTTCATTGAGAAACGCTTAATACAAAAATTAGTTATGATCGTTTGAAAAATGATGCATTAGTGTATGTTGAGTTTCCATGTACACTCAACATTGCTTCCAAAAACATTTTGACAACAATTTTTTCGAAAAATTTCAAAATAATTTAGCAAAAAGTAGATGTTTTTAGATTCCTTTTTTCAAGGCAAAGATGATGGACAATGTTATTCAACGAAAAAATTAATTCTTCAGGGTGAAAATCGAGGATATAAGTGTGAACATATATCAGTTGATATCTCGGTGCATTTTCAAGCTAGCGCAAATCTGATAACACAGATCGACGCAGCTTAAAAATCCGCATTGAATGCACTATACTTCATTGAGAAACGCCTAATACAAAAATTAGTTATGATCGTTTGAAAAATGATGCATTAGTGTATGTTGAGTTTCCATGTACACTCAACATTGCTTCCAAAAACATTTTGACAACAATTTTTTCGAAAAATTTCGAAATAATTTAGCAAAAAGTAGATGTTTTTAGATTCCTTTTTTCAAGGCAAAGATGATGGACAATGTTATTCAACGAAAAAATCAATTCTTCAGGGTGAAAATCGAGGATATAAGTGTGAACTTATATCAGTTGATATCTCGGTGCATTTTCAAGCTAGCGCAAATCTGATAACACAGATCGACGCAGCTTAAAAATCCGCATCGAATGCACTATACTTCATTGGAAAACGCTTAATACAAAAATTAGTTATGATCGTTTGAAAAATGATGCATTAGTGTATGTTGAGTTTCCATGTACACTCAACATTGCTTCCAAAAACATTTTGACAAAAATTTTTTCGAAAAATTTCAAAATAATTTAGCAAAAAGTAGATGTTTTTAGATTCCTTTTTTCAAGGCAAAGATGATGGACAATGTTATTCAACGAAAAAATCAATTCTTCAGGGTGAAAATCGAGGATATAAGTGTGAACTTATATCAGTTGATATCTCGGTGCATTTTCAAGCTAGCGCAAATCTGATAACACAGATCGACGCAGCTTAAAAATCCGCATCGAATGCAGTATACTTCATTGAGAAACGCTTAATACAAAAATTAGTTATGATCGTTTGAAAAATGATGCATTAGTGTATGTTGAGTTTCCATGTACACTCAACATTGCTTCCAAAAACATTTTGACAACAATTTTTTCGAAAAATTTCAAAATAATTTAGCAAAAAGTAGATGTTTTTAGATTCCTTTTTTCAAGGCAAAGATGATGGACAATGTTATTCAACGAAAAAATTAATTCTTCAGGGTGAAAATCGAGGATATAAGTGTGAACATATATCAGTTGATATCTCGGTGCATTTTCAAGCTAGCGCAAATCTGATAACACAGATCGACGCAGCTTAAAAATCCGCATTGAATGCACTATACTTCATTGAGAAACGCTTAATACAAAAATTAGTTATGATCGTTTGAAAAATGATGCATTAGTGTATGTTGAGTTTCCATGTACACTCAACATTGCTTCCAAAAACATTTTGACAAAAATTTTTTCGAAAAATTTCAAAATAATTTAGCAAAAAGTAGATGTTTTTAGATTCCTTTTTTCAAGGCAAAGATGATGGACAATGTTATTCAACGAAAAAATCAATTCTTCAGGGTGAAAATCGAGGATATAAGTGTGAACTTATATCAGTTGATATCTCGGTGCATTTTCAAGCTAGCGCAAATCTGATAACACAGATCGACGCAGCTTAAAAATCCGCATCGAATGCACTATACTTCATTGAGAAACGCTTAATACAAAAATTAGTTATGATCGTTTGAAAAATGATGCATTAGTGTATGTTGAGTTTCCATGTACACTCAACATTGCTTCCAAAAACATTTTGACAAAAATTTTTTCAAAAAATTTCAAAATAATTTAGCAAAAAGTAGATGTTTTTAGATTCCTTTTTTCAAGGCAAAGATGATGGACAATGTTATTCAACGAAAAAATCAATTCTTCAGGGTGAAAATCGAGGATATAAGTGTGAACTTATATCAGTTGATATCTCGGTGCATTTTCAAGCTAGCGCAAATCTGATAACACAGATCGACGCAGCTTAAAAATCCGCATCGAATGCAGTATACTTCATTGAGAAACGCTTAATACAAAAATTAGTTATGATCGTTTGAAAAATGATGCATTAGTGTATGTTGAGTTTCCATGTACACTCAACATTGCTTCCAAAAACATTTTGACAAAAATTTTTTCGAAAAATTTCAAAATAATTTAGCAAAAAGTAGATGTTTTTAGATTCCTTTTTTTAAGGCAAAGATGATGGACAATGTTTTTAAACGAAAAAATTAATTCTTCAGTGTGAAAATCGAGGATATAAGTGTGAACTTATATCAGTTGATATCACGGTGCATTTTCAAGCTAGCGCAAATCTGATAACACAGATCGACGCAGCTTAAAAATCCGCATCGAATGCACTATACTTCATTGAGAAACGCTTAATACAAAAATTAGTTATGATCGTTTGAAAAATGATGCATTAGTGTATGTTGAGTTTCCATGTACACTCAACATTGCTTACAAAAACATTTTGACAACAATTTTTTCGAAAAATTTCAAAATAATTTAGCAAAAAGTAGATGTTTTTAGATTCCTTATTTCAAGGCAAAGATGATGGACAATGTTATTCAACGAAAAAATTAATTCTTCAGGGTGAAAATCGAGGATATAAGTGTGAACATATATCAGTTGATATCTCGGTGCATTTTCAAGCTAGCGCAAATCTGATAACACAGATCGACGCAGCTTAAAAATCCGCATCGAATGCACTATACTTCATTAAGAAACGCTTAATACAAAAATTAGTTATGATCGTTTGAAAAATGATGCATTAGTGTATGTTGAGTTTCCATGTACACTCAACATTGCTTCCAAAAACATTTTGACAAAAATTTTTTCGAAAAATTTCAAAATAATATAGCAAAAAGTAGATGTTTTTAGATTCCTTTTTTCAAGGCAAAGATGATGGACAATGTTATTCAACGAAAAAATCAATTCTTCAGGGTGAAAATCGAGGATATAAGTGTGAACTTATATCAGTTGATATCTCGGTGCATTTTCAAGCTAGCGCAAATCTGATAACACAGATCGACGCAGCTTAAAAATCCGCATCGAATGCACTATACTTCATTGAGAAACGCTTAATACAAAAATTAGTTATGATCGTTTGAAAAATGATGCATTAGTGTATGTTGAGTTTCCATGTACACTCAACATTGCTTACAAAAACATTTTGACAACAATTTTTTCGAAAAATTTCAAAATAATTTAGCAAAAAGTAGATGTTTTTAGATTCCTTTTTTCAAGGCAAAGATGATGGACAATGTTATTCAACGAAAAAATTAATTCTTCAGGGTGAAAATCGAGGATATAAGTGTGAACATATATCAGTTGATATCTCGGTGCATTTTCAAGCTAGCGCAAATCTGATAACACAGATCGACGCAGCTTAAAAATCCGCATCGAATGCACTATACTTCATTAAGAAACGCTTAATACAAAAATTAGTTATGATCGTTTGAAAAATGATGCATTAGTGTATGTTGAGTTTCCATGTACACTCAACATTGCTTCCAAAAACATTTTGACAAAAATTTTTTCGAAAAATTTCAAAATAATATAGCAAAAAGTAGATGTTTTTAGATTCCTTTTTTCAAGGCAAAGACGATGGACATTGTTATTCAACGAAAAAATTAATTCTTCAGGGTGAAAATCGAGGATATAAGTGTGAACTTATATCAGTTGATATCTCGGTGCATTTTCAAGCTAGCGCAAATCTGATAACACAGATCGACGCAGCTTAAAAATCCGCATCGAATGCAGTATACTTCATTGAGAAACGCTTAATACAAAAATTAGTTATGATCGTTTGAAAAATGATGCATTAGTGTATGTTGAGTTTCCATGTACACTCAACATTGCTTCCAAAAACATTTTGACAAAAATTTTTTCGAAAAATTTCAAAATAATTTAGCAAAAAGTAGATGTTTTTAGATTCCTTTTTTCAAGGCAAAGATGATGGACAATGTTATTCAACGAAAAAATCAATTCTTCAGGGTGAAAATCGAGGATATAAGTGTGAACTTATATCAGTTGATATCTCGGTGCATTTTCAAGCTAGCGCAAATCTGATAACACAGATCGACGCAGCTTAAAAATCCGCATCGAATGCACTATACTTCATTGAGAAACGCTTAATACAAAAATTAGTTATGATCGTTTGAAAAATGATGCATTAGTGTATGTTGAGTTTCCATGTACACTCAACATTGCTTACAAAAACATTTTGACAACAATTTTTTCGAAAAATTTCAAAATAATTTAGCAAAAAGTAGATGTTTTTAGATTCCTTTTTTCAAGGCAAAGATGATGGACAATGTTATTCAACGAAAAAATTAATTCTTCAGGGTGAAAATCGAGGATATAAGTGTGAGCATATATCAGTTGATATCTCGGTGCATTTTCAAGCTAGCGCAAATCTGATAACACAGATCGACGCAGCTTAAAAATCCGCATCGAATGCACTATACTTCATTAAGAAACGCTTAATACAAAAATTAGTTATGATCGTTTGAAAAATGATGCATTAGTGTATGTTGAGTTTCCATGTACACTCAACATTGCTTCCAAAAACATTTTGACAAAAATTTTTTCGAAAAATTTCAAAATAATATAGCAAAAAGTAGATGTTTTTAGATTCCTTTTTTCAAGGCAAAGACGATGGACATTGTTATTCAACGAAAAAATTAATTCTTCAGGGTGAAAATCGAGGATATAAGTGTGAACTTATATCAGTTGATATCTCGGTGCATTTTCAAGCTAGCGCAAATCTGATAACACAGATCGACGCAGCTTAAAAATCCGCATCGAATGCAGTATACTTCATTGAGAAACGCTTAATACAAAAATTAGTTATGATCGTTTGAAAAATGATGCATTAGTGTATGTTGAGTTTCCATGTACACTCAACATTGCTTCCAAAAACATTTTGACAACAATTTTTTCGAAAAATTTCAAAATAATTTAGCAAAAAGTAGATGTTTTTAGATTCCTTTTTTCAAGGCAAAGATGATGGACAATGTTATTCAACGAAAAAATTAATTCTTCAGGGTGAAAATCGAGGATATAAGTGTGAACATATATCAGTTGATATCTCGGTGCATTTTCAAGCTAGCGCAAATCTGATAACACAGATCGACGCAGCTTAAAAATCCGCATTGAATGCACTATACTTCATTGAGAAACGCCTAATACAAAAATTAGTTATGATCGTTTGAAAAATGATGCATTAGTGTATGTTGAGTTTCCATGTACACTCAACATTGCTTCCAAAAACATTTTGACAACAATTTTTTCGAAAAATTTCGAAATAATTTAGCAAAAAGTAGATGTTTTTAGATTCCTTTTTTCAAGGCAAAGATGATGGACAATGTTATTCAACGAAAAAATCAATTCTTCAGGGTGAAAATCGAGGATATAAGTGTGAACTTATATCAGTTGATATCTCGGTGCATTTTCAAGCTAGCGCAAATCTGATAACACAGATCGACGCAGCTTAAAAATCCGCATCGAATGCACTATACTTCATTGGAAAACGCTTAATACAAAAATTAGTTATGATCGTTTGAAAAATGATGCATTAGTGTATGTTGAGTTTCCATGTACACTCAACATTGCTTCCAAAAACATTTTGACAAAAATTTTTTCGAAAAATTTCAAAATAATTTAGCAAAAAGTAGATGTTTTTAGATTCCTTTTTTCAAGGCAAAGATGATGGACAATGTTATTCAACGAAAAAATCAATTCTTCAGGGTGAAAATCGAGGATATAAGTGTGAACTTATATCAGTTGATATCTCGGTGCATTTTCAAGCTAGCGCAAATCTGATAACACAGATCGACGCAGCTTAAAAATCCGCATCGAATGCAGTATACTTCATTGAGAAACGCTTAATACAAAAATTAGTTATGATCGTTTGAAAAATGATGCATTAGTGTATGTTGAGTTTCCATGTACACTCAACATTGCTTCCAAAAACATTTTGACAACAATTTTTTCGAAAAATTTCAAAATAATTTAGCAAAAAGTAGATGTTTTTAGATTCCTTTTTTCAAGGCAAAGATGATGGACAATGTTATTCAACGAAAAAATTAATTCTTCAGGGTGAAAATCGAGGATATAAGTGTGAACATATATCAGTTGATATCTCGGTGCATTTTCAAGCTAGCGCAAATCTGATAACACAGATCGACGCAGCTTAAAAATCCGCATTGAATGCACTATACTTCATTGAGAAACGCTTAATACAAAAATTAGTTATGATCGTTTGAAAAATGATGCATTAGTGTATGTTGAGTTTCCATGTACACTCAACATTGCTTCCAAAAACATTTTGACAAAAATTTTTTCGAAAAATTTCAAAATAATTTAGCAAAAAGTAGATGTTTTTAGATTCCTTTTTTCAAGGCAAAGATGATGGACAATGTTATTCAACGAAAAAATCAATTCTTCAGGGTGAAAATCGAGGATATAAGTGTGAACTTATATCAGTTGATATCTCGGTGCATTTTCAAGCTAGCGCAAATCTGATAACACAGATCGACGCAGCTTAAAAATCCGCATCGAATGCACTATACTTCATTGAGAAACGCTTAATACAAAAATTAGTTATGATCGTTTGAAAAATGATGCATTAGTGTATGTTGAGTTTCCATGTACACTCAACATTGCTTCCAAAAACATTTTGACAAAAATTTTTTCAAAAAATTTCAAAATAATTTAGCAAAAAGTAGATGTTTTTAGATTCCTTTTTTCAAGGCAAAGATGATGGACAATGTTATTCAACGAAAAAATCAATTCTTCAGGGTGAAAATCGAGGATATAAGTGTGAACTTATATCAGTTGATATCTCGGTGCATTTTCAAGCTAGCGCAAATCTGATAACACAGATCGACGCAGCTTAAAAATCCGCATCGAATGCAGTATACTTCATTGAGAAACGCTTAATACAAAAATTAGTTATGATCGTTTGAAAAATGATGCATTAGTGTATGTTGAGTTTCCATGTACACTCAACATTGCTTCCAAAAACATTTTGACAAAAATTTTTTCGAAAAATTTCAAAATAATTTAGCAAAAAGTAGATGTTTTTAGATTCCTTTTTTTAAGGCAAAGATGATGGACAATGTTTTTAAACGAAAAAATTAATTCTTCAGTGTGAAAATCGAGGATATAAGTGTGAACTTATATCAGTTGATATCACGGTGCATTTTCAAGCTAGCGCAAATCTGATAACACAGATCGACGCAGCTTAAAAATCCGCATCGAATGCACTATACTTCATTGAGAAACGCTTAATACAAAAATTAGTTATGATCGTTTGAAAAATGATGCATTAGTGTATGTTGAGTTTCCATGTACACTCAACATTGCTTACAAAAACATTTTGACAACAATTTTTTCGAAAAATTTCAAAATAATTTAGCAAAAAGTAGATGTTTTTAGATTCCTTATTTCAAGGCAAAGATGATGGACAATGTTATTCAACGAAAAAATTAATTCTTCAGGGTGAAAATCGAGGATATAAGTGTGAACATATATCAGTTGATATCTCGGTGCATTTTCAAGCTAGCGCAAATCTGATAACACAGATCGACGCAGCTTAAAAATCCGCATCGAATGCACTATACTTCATTAAGAAACGCTTAATACAAAAATTAGTTATGATCGTTTGAAAAATGATGCATTAGTGTATGTTGAGTTTCCATGTACACTCAACATTGCTTCCAAAAACATTTTGACAAAAATTTTTTCGAAAAATTTCAAAATAATTTAGCAAAAAGTAGATGTTTTTAGATTCCTTTTTGCAAGGCAAAGATGATGGACAATGTTATTCAACGAAAAAATTAATTCTTCAGGGTGAAAATCGAGGATATAAGTGTGAACATATATCAGTTGATATCTCGGTGCATTTTCAAGCTAGCGCAAATCTGATAACACAGATCGACGCAGCTTAAAAATCCGCATCGAATGCACTATACTTCATTGAGAAACGCTTAATACAAAAATTAGTTATGATCGTTTGAAAAATGATGCATTAGTGTATGTTGAGTTTCCATGTACACTCAACATTGCTTCCAAAAACATTTTGACAAAAATTTTTTCGAAAAATTTCAAAATAATTTAGCAAAAAGTAGATGTTTTTAGATTCCTTTTTTCAAGGCAAAGATGATGGACAATGTTATTCAACGAAAAAATCAATTCTTCAGGGTGAAAATCGAGGATATAAGTGTGAACTTATATCAGTTGATATCTCGGTGCATTTTCAAGCTAGCGCAAATCTGATAACACAGATCGACGCAGCTTAAAAATCCGCATCGAATGCAGTATACTTCATTGAGAAACGCTTAATACAAAAATTAGTTATGATCGTTTGAAAAATGATGCATTAGTGTATGTTGAGTTTCCATGTACACTCAACATTGCTTCCAAAAACATTTTGACAACAATTTTTTCGAAAAATTTCAAAATAATTTAGCAAAAAGTAGATGTTTTTAGATTCCTTTTTTTAAGGCAAAGATGATGGACAATGTTTTTAAACGAAAAAATTAATTCTTCAGTGTGAAAATCGAGGATATAAGTGTGAACTTATATCAGTTGATATCTCGGTGCATTTTCAAGCTAGCGCAAATCTGATAACACAGATCGACGCAGCTTAAAAATCCGCATCAAATGCACTATACTTCATTGAGAAACGCTTAATACAAAAATTAGTTATGATCGTTTGAAAAATGATGCATTAGTGTATGTTGAGTTTCCATGTACACTCAACATTGCTTACAAAAACATTTTGACAACAATTTTTTCGAAAAATTTCAAAATAATTTAGCAAAAAGTAGATGTTTTTAGATTCCTTTTTTCAAGGCAAAGATGATGGACAATGTTATTCAACGAAAAAATCAATTCTTCAGGGTGAAAATCGAGGATATAAGTGTGAACTTATATCAGTTGATATCTCGGTGCATTTTCAAGCTAGCGCAAATCTGATAACACAGATCGACGCAGCTTAAAAATCCGCATCGAATGCAGTATACTTCATTGAGAAACGCTTAATACAAAAATTAGTTATGATCGTTTGAAAAATGATGCATTAGTGTATGTTGAGTTTCCATGTACACTCAACATTGCTTCCAAAAACATTTTGACAACAATTTTTTCGAAAAATTTCAAAATAATTTAGCAAAAAGTAGATGTTTTTAGATTCCTTTTTTTAAGGCAAAGATGATGGACAATGTTTTTAAACGAAAAAATTAATTCTTCAGTGTGAAAATCGAGGATATAAGTGTGAACTTATATCAGTTGATATCTCGGTGCATTTTCAAGCTAGCGCAAATCTGATAACACAGATCGACGCAGCTTAAAAATCCGCATCGAATGCACTATACTTCATTGAGAAACGCTTAATACAAAAATTAGTTATGATCGTTTGAAAAATGATGCATTAGTGTATGTTGAGTTTCCATGTACACTCAACATTGCTTACAAAAACATTTTGACAACAATTTTTTCGAAAAATTTCAAAATAATTTAGCAAAAAGTAGATGTTTTTAGATTCCTTTTTTCAAGGCAAAGATGATGGACAATGTTATTCAACGAAAAAATTAATTCTTCAGGGTGAAAATCGAGGATATAAGTGTGAACATATATCAGTTGATATCTCGGTGCATTTTCAAGCTAGCGCAAATCTGATAACACAGATCGACGCAGCTTAAAAATCCGCATCGAATGCACTATACTTCATTAAGAAACGCTTAATACAAAAATTAGTTATGATCGTTTGAAAAATGATGCATTAGTGTATGTTGAGTTTCCATGTACACTCAACATTGCTTCCAAAAACATTTTGACAAAAATTTTTTCGAAAAATTTCAAAATAATATAGCAAAAAGTAGATGTTTTTAGATTCCTTTTTTCAAGGCAAAGACGATGGACATTGTTATTCAACGAAAAAATTAATTCTTCAGGGTGAAAATCGAGGATATAAGTGTGAACTTATATCAGTTGATATCTCGGTGCATTTTCAAGCTAGCGCAAATCTGATAACACAGATCGACGCAGCTTAAAAATCCGCATCGAATGCACTATACTTCATTAAGAAACGCTTAATACAAAAATTAGTTATGATCGTTTGAAAAATGATGCATTAGTGTATGTTGAGTTTCCATGTACACTCAACATTGCTTCCAAAAACATTTTGACAAAAATTTTTTCGAAAAATTTCAAAATAATTTAGCAAAAAGTAGATGTTTTTAGATTCCTTTTTGCAAGGCAAAGATGATGGACAATGTTATTCAACGAAAAAATTAATTCTTCAGGGTGAAAATCGAGGATATAAGTGTGAACATATATCAGTTGATATCTCGGTGCATTTTCAAGCTAGCGCAAATCTGATAACACAGATCGACGCAGCTTAAAAATCCGCATCGAATGCACTATACTTCATTGAGAAACGCTTAATACAAAAATTAGTTATGATCGTTTGAAAAATGATGCATTAGTGTATGTTGAGTTTCCATGTACACTCAACATTGCTTCCAAAAACATTTTGACAAAAATTTTTTCGAAAAATTTCAAAATAATTTAGCAAAAAGTAGATGTTTTTAGATTCCTTTTTTCAAGGCAAAGATGATGGACAATGTTATTCAACGAAAAAATCAATTCTTCAGGGTGAAAATCGAGGATATAAGTGTGAACTTATATCAGTTGATATCTCGGTGCATTTTCAAGCTAGCGCAAATCTGATAACACAGATCGACGCAGCTTAAAAATCCGCATCGAATGCAGTATACTTCATTGAGAAACGCTTAATACAAAAATTAGTTATGATCGTTTGAAAAATGATGCATTAGTGTATGTTGAGTTTCCATGTACACTCAACATTGCTTCCAAAAACATTTTGACAACAATTTTTTCGAAAAATTTCAAAATAATTTAGCAAAAAGTAGATGTTTTTAGATTCCTTTTTTTAAGGCAAAGATGATGGACAATGTTTTTAAACGAAAAAATTAATTCTTCAGTGTGAAAATCGAGGATATAAGTGTGAACTTATATCAGTTGATATCTCGGTGCATTTTCAAGCTAGCGCAAATCTGATAACACAGATCGACGCAGCTTAAAAATCCGCATCGAATGCACTATACTTCATTGAGAAACGCTTAATACAAAAATTAGTTATGATCGTTTGAAAAATGATGCATTAGTGTATGTTGAGTTTCCATGTACACTCAACATTGCTTACAAAAACATTTTGACAACAATTTTTTCGAAAAATTTCAAAATAATTTAGCAAAAAGTAGATGTTTTTAGATTCCTTTTTTCAAGGCAAAGATGATGGACAATGTTATTCAACGAAAAAATCAATTCTTCAGGGTGAAAATCGAGGATATAAGTGTGAACTTATATCAGTTGATATCTCGGTGCATTTTCAAGCTAGCGCAAATCTGATAACACAGATCGACGCAGCTTAAAAATCCGCATCGAATGCAGTATACTTCATTGAGAAACGCTTAATACAAAAATTAGTTATGATCGTTTGAAAAATGATGCATTAGTGTATGTTGAGTTTCCATGTACACTCAACATTGCTTCCAAAAACATTTTGACAACAATTTTTTCGAAAAATTTCAAAATAATTTAGCAAAAAGTAGATGTTTTTAGATTCCTTTTTTTAAGGCAAAGATGATGGACAATGTTTTTAAACGAAAAAATTAATTCTTCAGTGTGAAAATCGAGGATATAAGTGTGAACTTATATCAGTTGATATCTCGGTGCATTTTCAAGCTAGCGCAAATCTGATAACACAGATCGACGCAGCTTAAAAATCCGCATCGAATGCACTATACTTCATTGAGAAACGCTTAATACAAAAATTAGTTATGATCGTTTGAAAAATGATGCATTAGTGTATGTTGAGTTTCCATGTACACTCAACATTGCTTACAAAAACATTTTGACAACAATTTTTTCGAAAAATTTCAAAATAATTTAGCAAAAAGTAGATGTTTTTAGATTCCTTTTTTCAAGGCAAAGATGATGGACAATGTTATTCAACGAAAAAATTAATTCTTCAGGGTGAAAATCGAGGATATAAGTGTGAACATATATCAGTTGATATCTCGGTGCATTTTCAAGCTAGCGCAAATCTGATAACACAGATCGACGCAGCTTAAAAATCCGCATCGAATGCACTATACTTCATTAAGAAACGCTTAATACAAAAATTAGTTATGATCGTTTGAAAAATGATGCATTAGTGTATGTTGAGTTTCCATGTACACTCAACATTGCTTCCAAAAACATTTTGACAAAAATTTTTTCGAAAAATTTCAAAATAATATAGCAAAAAGTAGATGTTTTTAGATTCTTTTTTTCAAGGCAAAGACGATGGACATTGTTATTCAACGAAAAAATTAATTCTTCAGGGTGAAAATCGAGGATATAAGTGTGAACTTATATCAGTTGATATCTCGGTGCATTTTCAAGCTAGCGCAAATCTGATAACACAGATCGACGCAGCTTAAAAATCCGCATCGAATGCAGTATACTTCATTGAGAAACGCTTATTACAAAAATTAGTTATGATCGTTTGAAAAATGATGCATTAGTGTATGTTGAGTTTCCATGTACACTCAACATTGCTTCCAAAAACATTTTGACAACAATTTTTTCGAAGAATTTCAAAATAATTTAGCAAAAAGTAGATGTTTTTAGATTCCTTTTTTCAAGGCAAAGATGATGGACAATGTTATTCAACGAAAAAATCAATTCTTCAGGGTGAAAATCGAGGATATAAGTGTGAACTTATATCAGTTGATATCTCGGTGCATTTTCAAGCTAGCGCAAATCTGATAACACAGATCGACGCAGCTTAAAAATCCGCATCGAATGCAGTATACTTCATTGAGAAACGCTTAATACAAAAATTAGTTATGATCGTTTGAAAAATGATGCATTAGTGTATGTTGAGTTTCCATGTACACTCAACATTGCTTCCAAAAACATTTTGACAACAATTTTTTCGAAAAATTTCAAAATAATTTAGCAAAAAGTAGATGTTTTTAGATTCCTTTTTTTAAGGCAAAGATGATGGACAATGTTTTTAAACGAAAAAATTAATTCTTCAGTGTGAAAATCGAGGATATAAGTGTGAACTTATATCAGTTGATATCTCGGTGCATTTTCAAGCTAGCGCAAATCTGATAACACAGATCGACGCAGCTTAAAAATCCGCATCGAATGCACTATACTTCATTGAGAAACGCTTAATACAAAAATTAGTTATGATCGTTTGAAAAATGATGCATTAGTGTATGTTGAGTTTCCATGTACACTCAACATTGCTTACAAAAACATTTTGACAACAATTTTTTCGAAAAATTTCAAAATAATTTAGCAAAAAGTAGATGTTTTTAGATTCCTTTTTTCAAGGCAAAGATGATGGACAATGTTATTCAACGAAAAAATCAATTCTTCAGGGTGAAAATCGAGGATATAAGTGTGAACTTATATCAGTTGATATCTCGGTGCATTTTCAAGCTAGCGCAAATCTGATAACACAGATCGACGCAGCTTAAAAATCCGCATCGAATGCAGTATACTTCATTGAGAAACGCTTAATACAAAAATTAGTTATGATCGTTTGAAAAATGATGCATTAGTGTATGTTGAGTTTCCATGTACACTCAACATTGCTTCCAAAAACATTTTGACAACAATTTTTTCGAAAAATTTCAAAATAATTTAGCAAAAAGTAGATGTTTTTAGATTCCTTTTTTTAAGGCAAAGATGATGGACAATGTTTTTAAACGAAAAAATTAATTCTTCAGTGTGAAAATCGAGGATATAAGTGTGAACTTATATCAGTTGATATCTCGGTGCATTTTCAAGCTAGCGCAAATCTGATAACACAGATCGACGCAGCTTAAAAATCCGCATCGAATGCACTATACTTCATTGAGAAACGCTTAATACAAAAATTAGTTATGATCGTTTGAAAAATGATGCATTAGTGTATGTTGAGTTTCCATGTACACTCAACATTGCTTACAAAAACATTTTGACAACAATTTTTTCGAAAAATTTCGAAATAATTTAGCAAAAAGTAGATGTTTTTAGATTCCTTTTTTCAAGGCAAAGATGATGGACAATGTTATTCAACGAAAAAATTAATTCTTCAGGGTGAAAATCGAGGATATAAGTGTGAACATATATCAGTTGATATCTCGGTGCATTTTCAAGCTAGCGCAAATCTGATAACACAGATCGACGCAGCTTAAAAATCCGCATCGAATGCACTATACTTCATTAAGAAACGCTTAATACAAAAATTAGTTATGATCGTTTGAAAAATGATGCATTAGTGTATGTTGAGTTTCCATGTACACTCAACATTGCTTCCAAAAACATTTTGACAAAAATTTTTTCGAAAAATTTCAAAATAATATAGCAAAAAGTAGATGTTTTTAGATTCCTTTTTTCGAGGCAAAGACGATGGACATTGTTATTCAACGAAAAAATTAATTCTTCAGGGTGAAAATCGAGGATATAAGTGTGAACTTATATCAGTTGATATCTCGGTGCATTTTCAAGCTAGCGCAAATCTGATAACACAGATCGACGCAGCTTAAAAATCCGCATCGAATGCAGTATACTTCATTGAGAAACGCTTAATACAAAAATTAGTTATGATCGTTTGAAAAATGATGCATTAGTGTATGTTGAGTTTCCATGTACACTCAACATTGCTTCCAAAAACATTTTGACAACAATTTTTTCGAAAAATTTCAAAATAATTTAGCAAAAAGTAGATGTTTTTAGATTCCTTTTTTCAAGGCAAAGATGATGGACAATGTTATTCAACGAAAAAATTAATTCTTCAGGGTGAAAATCGAGGATATAAGTGTGAACATATATCAGTTGATATCTCGGTGCATTTTCAAGCTAGCGCAAATCTGATAACACAGATCGACGCAGCTTAAAAATCCGCATTGAATGCACTATACTTCATTGAGAAACGCTTAATACAAAAATTAGTTATGATCGTTTGAAAAATGATGCATTAGTGTATGTTGAGTTTCCATGTACACTCAACATTGCTTCCAAAAACATTTTGACAAAAATTTTTTCGAAAAATTTCAAAATAATTTAGCAAAAAGTAGATGTTTTTAGATTCCTTTTTTCAAGGCAAAGATGATGGACAATGTTATTCAACGAAAAAATCAATTCTTCAGGGTGAAAATCGAGGATATAAGTGTGAACTTATATCAGTTGATATCTCGGTGCATTTTCAAGCTAGCGCAAATCTGATAACACAGATCGACGCAGCTTAAAAATCCGCATCGAATGCACTATACTTCATTGAGAAACGCTTAATACAAAAATTAGTTATGATCGTTTGAAAAATGATGCATTAGTGTATGTTGAGTTTCCATGTACACTCAACATTGCTTCCAAAAACATTTTGACAAAAATTTTTTCGAAAAATTTCAAAATAATTTAGCAAAAAGTAGATGTTTTTAGATTCCTTTTTTCAAGGCAAAGATGATGGACAATGTTATTCAACAAAAAAATCCATTCTTCAGGGTGAAAATCGAGGATATAAGTGTGAACTTATATCAGTTGATATCTCGGTGCATTTTCAAGCTAGCGCAAATCTGATAACACAGATCGACGCAGCTTAAAAATCCGCATCGAATGCAGTATACTTCATTGAGAAACGCTTAATACAAAAATTAGTTATGATCGTTTGAAAAATGATGCATTAGTGTATGTTGAGTTTCCATGTACACTCAACATTGCTTCCAAAAACATTTTGACAACAATTTTTTCGAAAAATTTCAAAATAATTTAGCAAAAAGTAGATGTTTTTAGATTCCTTTTTTTAAGGCAAAGATGATGGACAATGTTTTTAAACGAAAAAATTAATTCTTCAGTGTGAAAATCGAGGATATAAGTGTGAACTTATATCAGTTGATATCTCGGTGCATTTTCAAGCTAGCGCAAATCTGATAACACAGATCGACGCAGCTTAAAAATCCGCATCGAATGCACTATACTTCATTGAGAAACGCTTAATACAAAAATTAGTTATGATCGTTTGAAAAATGATGCATTAGTGTATGTTGAGTTTCCATGTACACTCAACATTGCTTCCAAAAACATTTTGACAACAATTTTTTCGAAAAATTTCAGAATAATTTAGCAGAAAGTAGATGTTTTTAGATTCCTTTTTTTAAGGCAAAGATGATGGACAATGTTTTTAAACGAAAAAATTAATTCTTCAGTGTGAAAATCGAGGATATAAGTGTGAACTTATATCAGTTGATATCTCGGTGCATTTTCAAGCTAGCGCAAATCTGATAACACAGATCGACGCAGCTTAAAAATCCGCATCGAATGCACTATACTTCATTGAGAAACGCTTAATACAAAAATTAGTTATGATCGTTTGAAAAATGATGCATTAGTGTATGTTGAGTTTCCATGTACACTCAACATTGCTTACAAAAACATTTTGACAACAATTTTTTCGAAAAATTTCAAAATAATTTAGCAAAAAGTAGATGTTTTTAGATTCCTTTTTCCAAGGCAAAGATGATGGACAATGTTATTCAACGAAAAAATCAATTCTTCAGGGTGAAAATCGAGGATATAAGTGTGAACTTATATCAGTTGATATCTCGGTGCATTTTCAAGCTAGCGCAAATCTGATAACACAGATCGACGCAGCTTAAAAATCCGCATCGAATGCACTATACTTCATTGAGAAACGCTTAATACAAAAATTAGTTATGATCGTTTGAAAAATGATGCATTAGTGTATGTTGAGTTTCCATGTACACTCAACATTGCTTCCAAAAACATTTTGACAAAAATTTTTTCGAAAAATTTCAAAATAATTTAGCAAAAAGTAGATGTTTTTAGATTCCTTTTTTCAAGGCAAAGATGATGGACAATGTTATTCAACAAAAAAATCCATTCTTCAGGGTGAAAATCGAGGATATAAGTGTGAACTTATATCAGTTGATATCTCGGTGCATTTTCAAGCTAGCGCAAATCTGATAACACAGATCGACGCAGCTTAAAAATCCGCATCGAATGCAGTATACTTCATTGAGAAACGCTTAATACAAAAATTAGTTATGATCGTTTGAAAAATGATGCATTAGTGTATGTTGAGTTTCCATGTACACTCAACATTGCTTCCAAAAACATTTTGACAACAATTTTTTCGAAAAATTTCAAAATAATTTAGCAAAAAGTAGATGTTTTTAGATTCCTTTTTTTAAGGCAAAGATGATGGACAATGTTTTTAAACGAAAAAATTAATTCTTCAGTGTGAAAATCGAGGATATAAGTGTGAACTTATATCAGTTGATATCTCGGTGCATTTTCAAGCTAGCGCAAATCTGACAACACAGATCGACGCAGCTTAAAAATCCGCATCGAATGCACTATACTTCATTGAGAAACGCTTAATACAAAAATTAGTTATGATCGTTTGAAAAATGATGCATTAGTGTATGTTGAGTTTCCATGTACACTCAACATTGCTTACAAAAACATTTTGACAACAATTTTTTCGAAAAATTTCAAAATAATTTAGCAAAAAGTAGATGTTTTTAGATTCCTTTTTTCAAGGCAAAGATGATGGACAATGTTATTCAACGAAAAAATCAATTCTTCAGGGTGAAAATCGAGGATATAAGTGTGAACTTATATCAGTTGATATCTCGGTGCATTTTCAAGCTAGCGCAAATCTGATAACACAGATCGACGCAGCTTAAAAATCCGCATCGAATGCAGTATACTTCATTGAGAAACGCTTAATACAAAAATTAGTTATGATCGTTTGAAAAATGATGCATTAGTGTATGTTGAGTTTCCATGTACACTCAACATTGCTTCCAAAAACATTTTGACAACAATTTTTTCGAAAAATTTCAAAATAATTTAGCAAAAAGTAGATGTTTTTAGATTCCTTTTTTTAAGGCAAAGATGATGGACAATGTTTTTAAACGAAAAAATTAATTCTTCAGTGTGAAAATCGAGGATATAAGTGTGAACTTATATCAGTTGATATCTCGGTGCATTTTCAAGCTAGCGCAAATCTGATAACACAGATCGACGCAGCTTAAAAATCCGCATCGAATGCAGTATACTTCATTGAGAAACGCTTAATACAAAAATTAGTTATGATCGTTTGAAAAATGATGCATTAGTGTATGTTGAGTTTCCATGTACACTCAACATTGCTTCCAAAAACATTTTGACAACAATTTTTTCGAAAAATTTCAAAATAATTTAGCAAAAAGTAGATGTTTTTAGATTCCTTTTTTTAAGGCAAAGATGATGGACAATGTTTTTAAACGAAAAAATTAATTCTTCAGTGTGAAAATCGAGGATATAAGTGTGAACTTATATCAGTTGATATCTCGGTGCATTTTCAAGCTAGCGCAAATCTGATAACACAGATCGACGCAGCTTAAAAATCCGCATCGAATGCACTATACTTCATTGAGAAACGCTTAATACAAAAATTAGTTATGATCGTTTGAAAAATGATGCATTAGTGTATGTTGAGTTTCCATGTACACTCAACATTGCTTACAAAAACATTTTGACAACAATTTTTTCGAAAAATTTCAAAATAATTTAGCAAAAAGTAGATGTTTTTAGATTCCTTTTTTCAAGGCAAAGATGATGGACAATGTTATTCAACGAAAAAATTAATTCTTCAGGGTGAAAATCGAGGATATAAGTGTGAACATATATCAGTTGATATCTCGGTGCATTTTCAAGCTAGCGCAAATCTGATAACACAGATCGACGCAGCTTAAAAATCCGCATCGAATGCACTATACTTCATTAAGAAACGCTTAATACAAAAATTAGTTATGATCGTTTGAAAAATGATGCATTAGTGTATGTTGAGTTTCCATGTACACTCAACATTGCTTCCAAAAACATTTTGACAAAAATTTTTTCGAAAAATTTCAAAATAATATAGCAAAAAGTAGATGTTTTTAGATTCCTTTTTTCAAGGCAAAGACGATGGACATTGTTATTCAACGAAAAAATTAATTCTTCAGGGTGAAAATCGAGGATATAAGTGTGAACTTACATCAGTTGATATCTCGGTGCATTTTCAAGCTAGCGCAAATCTGATAACACAGATCGACGCAGCTTAAAAATCCGCATCGAATGCAGTATACTTCATTGAGAAACGCTTAATACAAAAATTAGTTATGATCGTTTGAAAAATGATGCATTAGTGTATGTTGAGTTTCCATGTACACTCAACATTGCTTCCAAAAACATTTTGACAACAATTTTTTCGAAAAATTTCAAAATAATTTAGCAAAAAGTAGATGTTTTTAGATTCCTTTTTTCAAGGCAAAGATGATGGACAATGTTATTCAACGAAAAAATTAATTCTTCAGGGTGAAAATCGAGGATATAAGTGTGAACATATATCAGTTGATATCTCGGTGCATTTTCAAGCTAGCGCAAATCTGATAACACAGATCGACGCAGCTTAAAAATCCGCATTGAATGCACTATACTTCATTGAGAAACGCTTAATACAAAAATTAGTTATGATCGTTTGAAAAATGATGCATTAGTGTATGTTGAGTTTCCATGTACACTCAACATTGCTTCCAAAAACATTTTGACAAAAATTTTTTCGAAAAATTTCAAAATAATTTAGCAAAAAGTAGATGTTTTTAGATTCCTTTTTTCAAGGCAAAGATGATGGACAATGTTATTCAACGAAAAAATCAATTCTTCAGGGTGAAAATCGAGGATATAAGTGTGAACTTATATCAGTTGATATCTCGGTGCATTTTCAAGCTAGCGCAAATCTGATAACACAGATCGACGCAGCTTAAAAATCCGCATCGAATGCACTATACTTCATTGAGAAACGCTTAATACAAAAATTAGTTATGATCGTTTGAAAAATGATGCATTAGTGTATGTTGAGTTTCCATGTACACTCAACATTGCTTCCAAAAACATTTTGACAAAAATTTTTTCGAAAAATTTCAGAATAATTTAGCAAAAAGTAGATGTTTTTAGATTCCTTTTTTCAAGGCAAAGATGATGGACAATGTTATTCAACAAAAAAATCCATTCTTCAGGGTGAAAATCGAGGATATAAGTGTGAACTTATATCAGTTGATATCTCGGTGCATTTTCAAGCTAGCGCAAATCTGATAACACAGATCGACGCAGCTTAAAAATCCGCATCGAATGCAGTATACTTCATTGAGAAACGCTTAATACAAAAATTAGTTATGATCGTTTGAAAAATGATGCATTAGTGTATGTTGAGTTTCCATGTACACTCAACATTGCTTCCAAAAACATTTTGACAACAATTTTTTCGAAAAATTTCAAAATAATTTAGCAAAAAGTAGATGTTTTTAGATTCCTTTTTTCAAGGCAAAGATGATGGACAATGTTATTCAACGAAAAAATTAATTCTTCAGGGTGAAAATCGAGGATATAAGTGTGAACATATATCAGTTGATATCTCGGTGCATTTTCAAGCTAGCGCAAATCTGATAACACAGATCGACGCAGCTTAAAAATCCGCATCGAATGCACTATACTTCATTGAGAAACGCTTAATACAAAAATTAGTTATGATCGTTTGAAAAATGATGCATTAGTGTATGTTGAGTTTCCATGTACACTCAACATTGCTTCCAAAAACATTTTGACAAAAATTTTTTCGAAAAATTTCAAAATAATTTAGCAAAAAGTAGATGTTTTCAGATTCCTTTTTTCAAGGCAAAGACGATGGACAATGTTATTCAACGAAAAAATTAATTCTTCAGGGTGAAAATCGAGGATATAAGTGTGAACTTATATCAGTTGATATCTCGGTGCATTTTCAAGCTAGCGCAAATCTGATAACACAGATCGACGCAGCTTAAAAATTTGCATCGAATGCACTATACTTCATTGAGAAACGCTTAATACAAAAACTAGTTATGATCGTTTGAAAAATGATGCATTAGTGTATGTTGAGTTTCCATGTACACTCAACATTGCTTCCAAAAACATTTTGACAAAAATTTTTTCGAAAAATTTCAAAATAATTTAGCAAAAAGTAGATGTTTTTAGATTCCTTTTTTCAAGGCAAAGATGATGGACAATGTTATTCAACGAAAAAATCAATTCTTCAGGGTGAAAATCGAGGATATAAGTGTGAACTTATATCAGTTGATATCTCGGTGCATTTTCAAGCTAGCGCAAATCTGATAACACAGATCGACGCAGCTTAAAAATCCGCATCGAATGCAGTATACTTCATTGAGAAACGCTTAATACAAAAATTAGTTATGATCGTTTGAAAAATGATGCATTAGTGTATGTTGAGTTTCCATGTACACTCAACATTGCTTCCAAAAACATTTTGACAACAATTTTTTCGAAAAATTTCAAAATAATTTAGCAAAAAGTAGATGTTTTTAGATTCCTTTTTTCAAGGCAAAGATGATGGACAATGTTATTCAACGAAAAAATTAATTCTTCAGGGTGAAAATCGAGGATATAAGTGTGAACATATATCAGTTGATATCTCGGTGCATTTTCAAGCTAGCGCAAATCTGATAACACAGATCGACGCAGCTTAAAAATCCGCATCGAATGCACTATACTTCATTGAGAAACGCTTAATACAAAAATTAGTTATGATCGTTTGAAAAATGATGCATTAGTGTATGTTGAGTTTCCATGTACACTCAACATTGCTTCCAAAAACATTTTGACAAAAATTTTTTCGAAAAATTTCAAAATAATTTAGCAAAAAGTAGATGTTTTTAGATTCCTTTTTTCAAGGCAAAGATGATGGACAATGTTATTCAACGAAAAAATCAATTCTTCAGGGTGAAAATCGAGGATATAAGTGTGAACTTATATCAGTTGATATCTCGGTGCATTTTCAAGCTAGCGCAAATCTGATAACACAGATCGACGCAGCTTAAAAATCCGCATCGAATGCACTATACTTCATTGAGAAACGCTTAATACAAAAATTAGTTATGATCGTTTGAAAAATGATGCATTAGTGTATGTTGAGTTTCCATGTACACTCAACATTGCTTACAAAAACATTTTGACAACAATTTTTTCGAAAAATTTCAAAATAATTTAGCAAAAAGTAGATGTTTTTAGATTCCTTTTTTCAAGGCAAAGATGATGGACAATGTTATTCAACGAAAAAATTAATTCTTCAGGGTGAAAATCGAGGATATAAGTGTGAACATATATCAGTTGATATCTCGGTGCATTTTCAAGCTAGCGCAAATCTGATAACACAGATCGACGCAGCTTAAAAATCCGCATCGAATGCACTATACTTCATTAAGAAACGCTTAATACAAAAATTAGTTATGATCGTTTGAAAAATGATGCATTAGTGTATGTTGAGTTTCCATGTACACTCAACATTGCTTCCAAAAACATTTTGACAAAAATTTTTTCGAAAAATTTCAAAATAATATAGCAAAAAGTAGATGTTTTTAGATTCCTTTTTTCAAGGCAAAGACGATGGACATTGTTATTCAACGAAAAAATTAATTCTTCAGGGTGAAAATCGAGGATATAAGTGTGAACTTATATCAGTTGATATCTCGGTGCATTTTCAAGCTAGCGCAAATCTGATAACACAGATCGACGCAGCTTAAAAATCCGCATCGAATGCAGTATACTTCATTGAGAAACGCTTAATACAAAAATTAGTTATGATCGTTTGAAAAATGATGCATTAGTGTATGTTGAGTTTCCATGTACACTCAACATTGCTTCCAAAAACATTTTGACAACAATTTTTTCGAAAAATTTCAAAATAATTTAGCAAAAAGTAGATGTTTTTAGATTCCTTTTTTCAAGGCAAAGATGATGGACAATGTTATTCAACGAAAAAATTAATTCTTCAGGGTGAAAATCGAGGATATAAGTGTGAACATATATCAGTTGATATCTCGGTGCATTTTCAAGCTAGCGCAAATCTGATAACACAGATCGACGCAGCTTAAAAATCCGCATCGAATGCACTATACTTCATTGAGAAACGCTTAATACAAAAATTAGTTACGATCGTTTGAAAAATGATGCATTAGTGTATGTTGAGTTTCCATGTACACTCAACATTGCTTCCAAAAACATTTTGACAAAAATTTTTTCGAAAAATTTCAAAATAATTTAGCAAAAAGTAGATGTTTTTAGATTCCTTTTTTCAAGGCAAAGATGATGGACAATGTTATTCAACGAAAAAATCAATTCTTCAGGGTGAAAATCGAGGATATAAGTGTGAACTTATATCAGTTGATATCTCGGTGCATTTTCAAGCTAGCGCAAATCTGATAACACAGATCGACGCAGCTTAAAAATCCGCATCGAATGCACTATACTTCATTGAGAAACGCTTAATACAAAAATTAGTTATGATCGTTTGAAAAATGATGCATTAGTGTATGTTGAGTTTCCATGTACACTCAACATTGCTTACAAAAACATTTTGACAACAATTTTTTCGAAAAATTTCAAAATAATTTAGCAAAAAGTAGATGTTTTTAGATTCCTTTTTTCAAGGCAAAGATGATGGACAATGTTATTCAACGAAAAAATTAATTCTTCAGGGTGAAAATCGAGGATATAAGTGTGAACATATATCAGTTGATATCTCGGTGCATTTTCAAGCTAGCGCAAATCTGATAACACAGATCGACGCAGCTTAAAAATCCGCATCGAATGCACTATACTTCATTAAGAAACGCTTAATACAAAAATTAGTTATGATCGTTTGAAAAATGATGCATTAGTGTATGTTGAGTTTCCATGTACACTCAACATTGCTTCCAAAAACATTTTGACAAAAATTTTTTCGAAAAATTTCAAAATAATTTAGCAAAAAGTAGATGTTTTTAGATTCCTTTTTTCAAGGCAAAGATGATGGACAATGTTATTCAACGAAAAAATCAATTCTTCAGGGTGAAAATCGAGGATATAAGTGTGAACTTATATCAGTTGATATCTCGGTGCATTTTCAAGCTAGCGCAAATCTGATAACACAGATCGACGCAGCTTAAAAATCCGCATCGAATGCACTATACTTCATTGAGAAACGCTTAATACAAAAATTAGTTATGATCGTTTGAAAAATGATGCATTAGTGTATGTTGAGTTTCCATGTACACTCAACATTGCTTACAAAAACATTTTGACAACAATTTTTTCGAAAAATTTCAAAATAATTTAGCAAAAAGTAGATGTTTTTAGATTCCTTTTTTCAAGGCAAAGATGATGGACAATGTTATTAACGAAAAAATTAATTCTTCAGGGTGAAAATCGAGGATATAAGTGTGAACATATATCAGTTGATATCTCGGTGCATTTTCAAGCTAGCGCAAATCTGATAACACAGATCGACGCAGCTTAAAAATCCGCATCGAATGCACTATACTTCATTAAGAAACGCTTAATACAAAAATTAGTTATGATCGTTTGAAAAATGATGCATTAGTGTATGTTGAGTTTCCATGTACACTCAACATTGCTTCCAAAAACATTTTGACAAAAATTTTTTCGAAAAATTTCAAAATAATTTAGCAAAAAGTAGATGTTTTTAGATTCCTTTTTTCAAGGCAAAGATGATGGACAATGTTATTCAACGAAAAAATCAATTCTTCAGGGTGAAAATCGAGGATATAAGTGTGAACTTATATCAGTTGATATCTCGGTGCATTTTCAAGCTAGCGCAAATCTGATAACACAGATCGACGCAGCTTAAAAATCCGCATCGAATGCAGTATACTTCATTGAGAAACGCTTAATACAAAAATTAGTTATGATCGTTTGAAAAATGATGCATTAGTGTATGTTGAGTTTCCATGTACACTCAACATTGCTTCCAAAAACATTTTGACAACAATTTTTTCGAAAAATTTCAAAATAATTTAGCAAAAAGTAGATGTTTTTAGATTCCTTTTTTCAAGGCAAAGATGATGGACAATGTTATTCAACGAAAAAATTAATTCTTCAGGGTGAAAATCGAGGATATAAGTGTGAACATATATCAGTTGATATCTCGGTGCATTTTCAAGCTAGCGCAAATCTGATAACACAGATCGACGCAGCTTAAAAATCCGCATCGAATGCACTATACTTCATTGAGAAACGCTTAATACAAAAATTAGTTATGATCGTTTGAAAAATGATGCATTAGTGTATGTTGAGTTTCCATGTACACTCAACATTGCTTCCAAAAACATTTTGACAAAAATTTTTTCGAAAAATTTCAAAATAATTTAGCAAAAAGTAGATGTTTTTAGATTCCTTTTTTCAAGGCAAAGATGATGGACAATGTTATTCAACGAAAAAATCAATTCTTCAGGGTGAAAATCGAGGATATAAGTGTGAACTTATATCAGTTGATATCTCGGTGCATTTTCAAGCTAGCGCAAATCTGATAACACAGATCGACGCAGCTTAAAAATCCGCCTCGAATGCACTATACTTCATTGAGAAACGCTTAATACAAAAATTAGTTATGATCGTTTGAAAAATGATGCATTAGTGTATGTTGAGTTTCCATGTACACTCAACATTGCTTACAAAAACATTTTGACAACAATTTTTTCGAAAAATTTCAAAATAATTTAGCAAAAAGTAGATGTTTTTAGATTCCTTTTTTCAAGGCAAAGATGATGGACAATGTTATTCAACGAAAAAATTAATTCTTCAGGGTGAAAATCGAGGATATAAGTGTGAACATATATCAGTTGATATCTCGGTGCATTTTCAAGCTAGCGCAAATCTGATAACACAGATCGACGCAGCTTAAAAATCCGCATCGAATGCACTATACTTCATTGAGAAACGCTTAATACAAAAATTAGTTATGATCGTTTGAAAAATGATGCATTAGTGTATGTTGAGTTTCCATGTACACTCAACATTGCTTACAAAAACATTTTGACAACAATTTTTTCGAAAAATTTCAAAATAATTTAGCAAAAAGTAGATGTTTTTAGATTCCTTTTTTCAAGGCAAAGATGATGGACAATGTTATTCAACGAAAAAATTAATTCTTCAGGGTGAAAATCGAGGATATAAGTGTGAACATATATCAGTTGATATCTCGGTGCATTTTCAAGCTAGCGCAAATCTGATAACACAGATCGACGCAGCTTAAAAATCCGCATCGAATGCACTATACTTCATTAAGAAACGCTTAATACAAAAATTAGTTATGATCGTTTGAAAAATGATGCATTAGTGTATGTTGAGTTTCCATGTACACTCAACATTGCTTCCAAAAACATTTTGACAAAAATTTTTTCGAAAAATTTCAAAATAATATAGCAAAAAGTAGATGTTTTTAGATTCCTTTTTTCAAGGCAAAGACGATGGACATTGTTATTCAACGAAAAAATTAATTCTTCAGGGTGAAAATCGAGGATATAAGTGTGAACTTATATCAGTTGATATCTCGGTGCATTTTCAAGCTAGCGCAAATCTGATAACACAGATCGACGCAGCTTAAAAATCCGCATCGAATGCAGTATACTTCATTGAGAAACGCTTAATACAAAAATTAGTTATGATCGTTTGAAAAATGATGCATTAGTGTATGTTGAGTTTCCATGTACACTCAACATTGCTTCCAAAAACATTTTGACAACAATTTTTTCGAAAAATTTCAAAATAATTTAGCAAAAAGTAGATGTTTTTAGATTCCTTTTTTCAAGGCAAAGATGATGGACAATGTTATTCAACGAAAAAATTAATTCTTCAGGGTGAAAATCGAAGATATAAGTGTGAACATATATCAGTTGATATCTCGGTGCATTTTCAAGCTAGCGCAAATCTGATAACACAGATCGACGCAGCTTAAAAATCCGCATCGAATGCACTATACTTCATTGAGAAACGCTTAATACAAAAATTAGTTACGATCGTTTGAAAAATGATGCATTAGTGTATGTTGAGTTTCCATGTACACTCAACATTGCTTCCAAAAACATTTTGACAAAAATTTTTTCGAAAAATTTCAAAATAATTTAGCAAAAAGTAGATGTTTTTAGATTCCTTTTTTCAAGGCAAAGATGATGGACAATGTTATTCAACGAAAAAATCAATTCTTCAGGGTGAAAATCGAGGATATAAGTGTGAACTTATATCAGTTGATATCTCGGTGCATTTTCAAGCTAGCGCAAATCTGATAACACAGATCGACGCAGCTTAAAAATCCGCATCGAATGCACTATACTTCATTGAGAAACGCTTAATACAAAAATTAGTTATGATCGTTTGAAAAATGATGCATTAGTGTATGTTGAGTTTCCATGTACACTCAACATTGCTTACAAAAACATTTTGACAACAATTTTTTCGAAAAATTTCAAAATAATTTAGCAAAAAGTAGATGCTTTAGATTCCTTTTTTCAAGGCAAAGATGATGGACAATGTTATTCAACGAAAAAATTAATTCTTCAGGGTGAAAATCGAGGATATAAGTGTGAACATATATCAGTTGATATCTCGGTGCATTTTCAAGCTAGCGCAAATCTGATAACACAGATCGACGCAGCTTAAAAATCCGCATCGAATGCACTATACTTCATTAAGAAACGCTTAATACAAAAATTAGTTATGATCGTTTGAAAAATGATGCATTAGTGTATGTTGAGTTTCCATGTACACTCAACATTGCTTCCAAAAACATTTTGACAAAAATTTTTTCGAAAAATTTCAAAATAATATAGCAAAAAGTAGATGTTTTTAGATTCCTTTTTTCAAGGCAAAGACGATGGACATTGTTATTCAACGAAAAAATTAATTCTTCAGGGTGAAAATCGAGGATATAAGTGTGAACTTATATCAGTTGATATCTCGGTGCATTTTCAAGCTAGCGCAAATCTGATAACACAGATCGACGCAGCTTAAAAATCCGCATCGAATGCAGTATACTTCATTGAGAAACGCTTAATACAAAAATTAGTTATGATCGTTTGAAAAATGATGCATTAGTGTATGTTGAGTTTCCATGTACACTCAACATTGCTTCCAAAAACATTTTGACAACAATTTTTTCGAAAAATTTCAAAATAATTTAGCAAAAAGTAGATGTTTTTAGATTCCTTTTTTCAAGGCAAAGATGATGGACAATGTTATTCAACGAAAAAATTAATTCTTCAGGGTGAAAATCGAGGATATAAGTGTGAACATATATCAGTTGATATCTCGGTGCATTTTCAAGCTAGCGCAAATCTGATAACACAGATCGACGCAGCTTAAAAATCCGCATCGAATGCACTATACTTCATTGAGAAACGCTTAATACAAAAATTAGTTACGATCGTTTGAAAAATGATGCATTAGTGTATGTTGAGTTTCCATGTACACTCAACATTGCTTCCAAAAACATTTTGACAAAAATTTTTTCGAAAAATTTCAAAATAATTTAGCAAAAAGTAGATGTTTTTAGATTCCTTTTTTCAAGGCAAAGATGATGGACAATGTTATTCAACGAAAAAATCAATTCTTCAGGGTGAAAATCGAGGATATAAGTGTGAACTTATATCAGTTGATATCTCGGTGCATTTTCAAGCTAGCGCAAATCTGATAACACAGATCGACGCAGCTTAAAAATCCGCATCGAATGCACTATACTTCATTGAGAAACGCTTAATACAAAAATTAGTTATGATCGTTTGAAAAATGATGCATTAGTGTATGTTGAGTTTCCATGTACACTCAACATTGCTTACAAAAACATTTTGACAAAAATTTTTTCGAAAAATTTCAAAATAATTTAGCGAAAAGTAGATGTTTTTAGATTCCTTTTTTCAAGGCAAAGATGATGGACAATGTTATTCAACGAAAAAATTAATTCTTCAGGGTGAAAATCGAGGATATAAGTGTGAACATATATCAGTTGATATCTCGGTGCATTTTCAAGCTAGCGCAAATCTGATAACACAGATCGACGCAGCTTAAAAATCCGCATCGAATGCACTATACTTCATTAAGAAACGCTTAATACAAAAATTAGTTATGATCGTTTGAAAAATGATGCATTAGTGTATGTTGAGTTTCCATGTACACTCAACATTGCTTCCAAAAACATTTTGACAAAAATTTTTTCGAAAAATTTCAAAATAATTTAGCGAAAAGTAGATGTTTTTAGATTCCTTTTTTCAAGGCAAAGATGATGGACAATGTTATTCAACGAAAAAATTAATTCTTCAGGGTGAAAATCGAGGATATAAGTGTGAACATATATCAGTTGATATCTCGGTGCATTTTCAAGCTAGCGCAAATCTGATAACACAGATCGACGCAGCATAAAAATCCGCATCGAATGCACTATACTTCATTGAGAAACGCTTAATACAAAAATTAGTTATGATCGTTTGAAAAATGATGCATTAGTGTATGTTGAGTTTCCATGTACACTCAACATTGCTTCCAAAAACATTTTGACAAAAATTTTTTCGAAAAATTTCAAAATAATTTAGCAAAAAGTAGATGTTTTTAGATTCCTTTTTTCAAGGCAAAGACGATGGACAATGTTATTCAACGAAAAAATTAATTCTTCAGGGTGAAAATCGAGGATATAAGTGTGAACTTATATCAGTTGATATCTCGGTGCATTTTCAAGCTAGCGCAAATCTGATAACACAGATCGACGCAGCTTAAAAATCCGCATCGAATGCACTATACTTCATTGAGAAACGCTTAATACAAAAATTAGTTATGATCGTTTGAAAAATGATGCATTAGTGTATGTTGAGTTTCCATGTACACTCAACATTGCTTACAAAAACATTTTGACAAAAATTTTTTCGAAAAATTTCAAAATAATTTAGCAAAAAGTAGATGTTTTTAGATTCCTTTTTTCAAGGCAAAGATGATGGACAATGTTATTCAACGGAAAAATCAATTCTTCAGGGTGAAAATCGAGGATATAAGTGTGAACTTATATCAGTTGATATCTCGGTGCATTTTCAAGCTAGCGCAAATCTGATAACACAGATCGACGCAGCTTAAAAATCCGCATCGAATGCACTATACTTCATTAAGAAACGCTTAATACAAAAATTAGTTATGATCGTTTGAAAAATGATGCATTAGTGTATGTTGAGTTTCCATGTACACTCAACATTGCTTCCAAAAACATTTTGACAAAAATTTTTTCGAAAAATTTCAAAATAATATAGCAAAAAGTAGATGTTTTTAGATTCCTTTTTTCAAGGCAAAGACGATGGACATTGTTATTCAACGAAAAAATTAATTCTTCAGGGTGAAAATCGAGGATATAAGTGTGAACTTATATCAGTTGATATCTCGGTGCATTTTCAAGCTAGCGCAAATCTGATAACACAGATCGACGCAGCTTAAAAATCCGCATCGAATGCAGTATACTTCATTGAGAAACGCTTAATACAAAAATTAGTTATGATCGTTTGAAAAATGATGCATTAGTGTATGTTGAGTTTCCATGTACACTCAACATTGCTTCCAAAAACATTTTGACAACAATTTTTTCGAAAAATTTCAAAATAATTTAGCAAAAAGTAGATGTTTTTAGATTCCTTTTTTCAAGGCAAAGATGATGGACAATGTTATTCAACGAAAAAATCAATTCTTCAGGGTGAAAATCGAGGATATAAGTGTGAACTTATATCAGTTGATATCTCGGTGCATTTTCAAGCTAGCGCAAATCTGATAACACAGATCGACGCAG
The DNA here is from genome assembly GCA_964057225.1 of Auanema rhodensis. Lineage (NCBI taxonomy): Eukaryota > Metazoa > Nematoda > Chromadorea > Rhabditida > Rhabditidae > Auanema > Auanema rhodense. The sequence continues at coordinate 4,472,482 of OZ059895.1, forward strand.
CTTAAAAATCCGCATCGAATGCACTATACTTCATTGAGAAACGCTTAATACAAAAATTAGTTATGATCGTTTGAAAAATGATGCATTAGTGTATGTTGAGTTTCCATGTACACTCAACATTGCTTCCAAAAACATTTTGACAAAAATTTTTTCGAAAAATTTCAAAATAATTTAGCAAAAAGTAGATGTTTTTAGATTCCTTTTTTCAAGGCAAAGATGATGGACAATGTTATTCAACGAAAAAATTAATTCTTCAGGGTGAAAATCGAGGATATAAGTGTGAACATATATCAGTTGATATCTCGGTGCATTTTCAAGCTAGCGCAAATCTGATAACACAGATCGACGCAGCTTAAAAATCCGCATCGAATGCACTATACTTCATTGAGAAACGCTTAATACAAAAATTAGTTATGATCGTTTGAAAAATGATGCATTAGTGTATGTTGAGTTTCCATGTACACTCAACATTGCTTCCAAAAACATTTTGACAAAAATTTTTTCGAAAAATTTCAAAATAATTTAGCAAAAAGTAGATGTTTTTAGATTCCTTTTTTCAAGGCAAAGATGATGGACAATGTTATTCAACGAAAAAATTAATTCTTCAGGGTGAAAATCGAGGATATAAGTGTGAACATATATCAGTTGATATCTCGGTGCATTTTCAAGCTAGCGCAAATCTGATAACACAGATCGACGCAGCTTAAAAATCCGCATCGAATGCACTATACTTCATTGAGAAACGCTTAATACAAAAATTAGTTATGGTCGTTTGAAAAATGATGCATTAGTGTATGTTGAGTTTCCATGTACACTCAACATTGCTTCCAAAAACATTTTGACAAAAATTTTTTCGAAAAATTTCAAAATAATTTAGCAAAAAGTAGATGTTTTTAGATTCCTTTTTTCAAGGCAAAGATGATGGACAATGTTATTCAACGAAAAAATTAATTCTTCAGGGTGAAAATCGAGGATATAAGTGTGAACATTTATCAGTTGATATCTCGGTGCATTTTCAAGCTAGCGCAAATCTGATAACACAGATCGACGCAGCTTAAAAATCCGCATCGAATGCACTATACTTCATTGAGAAACGCTTAATACAAAAATTAGTTATGATCGTTTGAAAAATGATGCATTAGTGTATGTTGAGTTTCCATGTACACTCAACATTGCTTCCAAAAACATTTTGACAAAAATTTTTTCGAAAAATTTCAAAATAATTTAGCAAAAAGTAGATGTTTTTAGATTCCTTTTTTCAAGGCAAAGATGATGGACAATGTTATTCAACGAAAAAATTAATTCTTCAATGTGAAAATCGAGGATATAAGTGTGAACATATATCAGTTGATATCTCGGTGCATTTTCAAGCTAGCGCAAATCTGATAACACAGATCGACGCAGCTTAAAAATCCGCATCGAATGCATTATACTTCATTGAGAAACGCTTAATACAAAAATTAGTTATGATCGTTTGAAAAATGATGCATTAGTGTATGTTGAGTTTCCATGTACACTCAACATTGCTTCCAAAAACATTTTGACAAAAATTTTTTCGAAAAATTTCAAAATAATTTAGGAAAAAGTAGATGTTTTTAGATTCCTTTTTTCAAGGCAAAGACGATGGACAATGTTATTCAACGAAAAAATTAATTCTTCAGGGTGAAAATCGAGGATATAAGTGTGAACTTATATCAGTTGATATCTCGGTGCATTTTCAAGCTAGCGCAAATCTGATAACACAGATCGACGCAGCTTAAAAATTTGCATCGAATGCACTATACTTCATTGAGAAACGCTTAATACAAAAACTAGTTATGATCGTTTGAAAAATGATGCATTAGTGTATGTTGAGTTTCCATGTACACTCAACATTGCTTCCAAAAACATTTTGACAAAAATTTTTTCGAAAAATTTCAAAATAATTTAGCGAAAAGTAGATGTTTTTAGATTCCTTTTTTCAAGGCAAAGATGATGGACAATGTTATTCAACGAAAAAATTAATTCTTCAGGGTGAAAATCGAGGATATAAGTGTGAACATATATCAGTTGATATCTCGGTGCATTTTCAAGCTAGCGCAAATCTGATAACACAGATCGACGCAGCTTAAAAATCCGCATCGAATGCACTATACTTCATTGAGAAACGCTTAATACAAAAATTAGTTATGATCGTTTGAAAAATGATGCATTAGTGTATGTTGAGTTTCCATGTACACTCAACATTGCTTCCAAAAACATTTTGACAAAAATTTTTTCGAAAAATTTCAAAATAATTTAGCGAAAAGTAGATGTTTTTAGATTCCTTTTTTCAAGGCAAAGATGATGGACAATGTTATTCAACGAAAAAATTAATTCTTCAGGGTGAAAATCGAGGATATAAGTGTGAACATATATCAGTTGATATCTCGGTGCATTTTCAAGCTAGCGCAAATCTGATAACACAGATCGACGCAGCATAAAAATCCGCATCGAATGCACTATACTTCATTGAGAAACGCTTAATACAAAAATTAGTTATGATCGTTTGAAAAATGATGCATTAGTGTATGTTGAGTTTCCATGTACACTCAACATTGCTTCCAAAAACATTTTGACAAAAATTTTTTCGAAAAATTTCAAAATAATTTAGCAAAAAGTAGATGTTTTTAGATTCCTTTTTTCAAGGCAAAGACGATGGACAATGTTATTCAACGAAAAAATTAATTCTTCAGGGTGAAAATCGAGGATATAAGTGTGAACTTATATCAGTTGATATCTCGGTGCATTTTCAAGCTAGCGCAAATCTGATAACACAGATCGACGCAGCTTAAAAATCCGCATCGAATGCACTATACTTCATTGAGAAACGCTTAATACAAAAATTAGTTATGATCGTTTGAAAAATGATGCATTAGTGTATGTTGAGTTTCCATGTACACTCAACATTGCTTACAAAAACATTTTGACAAAAATTTTTTCGAAAAATTTCAAAATAATTTAGCAAAAAGTAGATGTTTTTAGATTCCTTTTTTTAAGGCAAAGATGATGGACATTGTTATTCAACGAAAAAATTAATTCTTCAGGGTGAAAATCGAGGATATAAGTGTGAACTTATATCAGTTGATATCTCGGTGCATTTTCAAGCTAGCGCAAATCTGATAACACAGATCGACGCAGCTTAAAAATCCGCATCGAATGCACTATACTTCATTGAGAAACGCTTAATACAAAAATTAGTTATGATCGTTTGAAAAATGATGCATTAGTGTATGTTGAGTTTCCATGTACACTCAACATTGCTTACAAAAACATTTTGACAACAATTTTTTCGAAAAATTTCAAAATAATTTAGCAAAAAGTAGATGTTTTTAGATTCCTTTTTTCAAGGCAAAGATGATGGACAATGTTATTCAACGAAAAAATTAATTCTTCAGGGTGAAAATCGAGGATATAAGTGTGAACATATATCAGTTGATATCTCGGTGCATTTTCAAGCTAGCGCAAATCTGATAACACAGATCGACGCAGCTTAAAAATCCGCATCGAATGCACTATACTTCATTAAGAAACGCTTAATACAAAAATTAGTTATGATCGTTTGAAAAATGATGCATTAGTGTATGTTGAGTTTCCATGTACACTCAACATTGCTTCCAAAAACATTTTGACAAAAATTTTTTCGAAAAATTTCAAAATAATATAGCAAAAAGTAGATGTTTTTAGATTCCTTTTTTCAAGGCAAAGACGATGGACATTGTTATTCAACGAAAAAATTAATTCTTCAGGGTGAAAATCGAGGATATAAGTGTGAACTTATATCAGTTGATATCTCGGTGCATTTTCAAGCTAGCGCAAATCTGATAACACAGATCGACGCAGCTTAAAAATCCGCATCGAATGCAGTATACTTCATTGAGAAACGCTTAATACAAAAATTAGTTATGATCGTTTGAAAAATGATGCATTAGTGTATGTTGAGTTTCCATGTACACTCAACATTGCTTCCAAAAACATTTTGACAAAAATTTTTTCGAAAAATTTCAAAATAATTTAGCAAAAAGTAGATGTTTTTAGATTCCTTTTTTCAAGGCAAAGATGATGGACAATGTTATTCAACGAAAAAATTAATTCTTCAGGGTGAAAATCGAGGATATAAGTGTGAACATATATCAGTTGATATCTCGGTGCATTTTCAAGCTAGCGCAAATCTGATAACACAGATCGACGCAGCTTAAAAATCCGCATCGAATGCACTTTATTTCATTGAGAAACGCTTAATACAAAAATTAGTTATGATCGTTTGAAAAATGATGCATTAGTGTATGTTGAGTTTCCATGTACACTCAACATTGCTTCCAAAAACATTTTGACAAAAATTTTTTCGAAAAATTTCAAAATAATTTAGCAAAAAGTAGATGTTTTTAGATTCCTTTTTTCAAGGCAAAGATGATGGACAATGTTATTCAACGAAAAAATTAATTCTTCAGGGTGAAAATCGAGGATATAAGTGTGAACATATATCAGTCGATATCTCGGTGCATTTGCGAGCTAGCGCAAATCTGATAACACAGATCGACGCAGCTTAAAAATCCGCATCGAATGCACTATACTTCATTGAGAAACGCTTAATACAAAAATTAGTTATGATCGTTTGAAAAATGATGCATTAGTGTATGTTGAGTTTCCATGTACACTCAACATTGCTTCCAAAAACATTTTGACAAAAATTTTTTCGAAAAATTTCAAAATAATTTAGCAAAAAGTAGATGTTTTTAGATTCCTTTTTTCAAGGCAAAGATGATGGACAATGTTATTCAACGAAAAAATTAATTCTTCAGGGTGAAAATCGAGGATATAAGTGTGAACATATATCAGTTGATATCTCGGTGCATTTTCAAGCTAGCGCAAATCTGATAACACAGATCGACGCAGCTTAAAAATCCGCATCGAATGCACTATACTTCATTGAGAAACGCTTAATACAAAAATTAGTTATGATCGTTTGAAAAATGATGCATTAGTGTATGTTGAGTTTCCATGTACACTCAACATTGCTTCCAAAAACATTTTGACAAAAATTTTTTCGAAAAATTTCAAAATAATTTAGGAAAAAGTAGATGTTTTTAGATTCCTTTTTTCAAGGCAAAGACGATGGACAATGTTATTCAACGAAAAAATTAATTCTTCAGGGTGAAAATCGAGGATATAAGTGTGAACTTATATCAGTTGATATCTCGGTGCATTTTCAAGCTAGCGCAAATCTGATAACACAGATCGACGCAGCTTAAAAATTTGCATCGAATGCACTATACTTCATTGAGAAACGCTTAATACAAAAACTAGTTATGATCGTTTGAAAAATGATGCATTAGTGTATGTTGAGTTTCCATGTACACTCAACATTGCTTCCAAAAACATTTTGACAAAAATTTTTTCGAAAAATTTCAAAATAATTTAGGAAAAAGTAGATGTTTTTAGATTCCTTTTTTCAAGGCAAAGACGATGGACAATGTTATTCAACGAAAAAATTAATTCTTCAGGGTGAAAATCGAGGATATAAGTGTGAACTTATATCAGTTGATATCTCGGTGCATTTTCAAGCTAGCGCAAATCTGATAACACAGATCGACGCAGCTTAAAAATTTGCATCGAATGCACTATACTTCATTGAGAAACGCTTAATACAAAAACTAGTTATGATCGTTTGAAAAATGATGCATTAGTGTATGTTGAGTTTCCATGTACACTCAACATTGCTTCCAAAAACATTTTGACAAAAATTGTTTCGAAAAATTTCAAAATAATTTAGCGAAAAGTAGATGTTTTTAGATTCCTTTTTTCAAGGCAAAGATGATGGACAATGTTATTCAACGAAAAAATTAATTCTTCAGGGTGAAAATCGAGGATATAAGTGTGAACATATATCAGTTGATATCTCGGTGCATTTTCAAGCTAGCGCAAATCTGATAACACAGATCGACGCAGCATAAAAATCCGCATCGAATGCACTATACTTCATTGAGAAACGCTTAATACAAAAATTAGTTATGATTGTTTGAAAAATGATGCATTAGTGTATGTTGAGTTTCCATGTACACTCAACATTGCTTCCAAAAACATTTTGACAAAAATTTTTTCGAAAAATTTCAAAATAATTTAGCAAAAAGTAGATGTTTTTAGATTCCTTTTTTCAAGGCAAAGACGATGGACAATGTTATTCAACGAAAAAATTAATTCTTCAGGGTGAAAATCGAGGATATAAGTGTGAACTTATATCAGTTGATATCTCGGTGCATTTTCAAGCTAGCGCAAATCTGATAACACAGATCGACGCAGCTTAAAAATCCGCATCGAATGCACTATACTTCATTGAGAAACGCTTAATACAAAAATTAGTTATGATCGTTTGAAAAATGATGCATTAGTGTATGTTGAGTTTCCATGTACACTCAACATTGCTTCCAAAAACATTTTGACAAAAATTTTTTCGAAAAATTTCAAAATAATTTAGCAAAAAGTAGATGTTTTTAGATTCCTTTTTTCAAGGCAAAGATGATGGACAATGTTATTCAACGAAAAAATCAATTCTTCAGGGTGAAAATCGAGGATATAAGTGTGAACTTATATCAGTTGATATCTCGGTGCATTTTCAAGCTAGCGCAAATCTGATAACACAGATCGACGCAGCTTAAAAATCCGCATCGAATGTACTATACTTCATTGAGAAACGCTTAATACAAAAATTAGTTATGATCGTTTGAAAAATGATGCATTAGTGTATGTTGAGTTTCCATGTACACTCAACATTGCTTCCAAAAACATTTTGACAAAAATTTTTTCGAAAAATTTCAAAATAATTTAGCAAAAAGTAGATGTTTTTAGATTCCTTTTTTCAAGGCAAAGATGATGGACAATGTTATTCAACGAAAAAATTAATTCTTCAGGGTGAAAATCGAGGATATAAGTGTGAACATATATCAGTTGATATCTCGGTGCATTTTCAAGCTAGCGCAAATCTGATAACACAGATCGACGCAGCTTAAAAATCCGCATCGAATGCACTATACTTCATTGAGAAACGCTTAATACAAAAATTAGTTATGATTGTTTGAAAAATGATGCATTAGTGTATGTTGAGTTTCCATGTACACTCAACATTGCTTCCAAAAACATTTTGACAAAAATTTTTTCGAAAAATTTCAAAATAATATAGCAAAAAGTAGATGTTTTTAGATTCCTTTTTTCAAGGCAAAGACGATGGACAATGTTATTCAACGAAAAAATTAATTCTTCAGGGTGAAAATCGAGGATATAAGTGTGAACTTATATCAGTTGATATCTCGGTGCATTTTCAAGCTAGCGCAAATCTGATAACACAGATCGACGCAGCTTAAAAATCCGCATCGAATGCACTATACTTCATTGAGAAACGCTTAATACAAAAATTAGTTATGATCGTTTGAAAAATGATGCATTAGTGTATGTTGAGTTTCCATGTACACTCAACATTGCTTCCAAAAACATTTTGACAAAAATTTTTTCGAAAAATTTCAAAATAATTTAGCGAAAAGTAGATGTTTTTAGATTCCTTTTTTCAAGGCAAAGATGATGGACAATGTTATTCAACGAAAAAATTAATTCTTCAGGGTGAAAATCGAGGATATAAGTGTGGACATATATCAGTTGATATCTCGGTGCATTTTCAAGCTAGCGCAAATCTGATAACACAGATCGACGCAGCTTAAAAATCCGCATCGAATGCACTATACTACATTGAGAAACGCTTAATACAAAAATTAGTTATGATCGTTTGAAAAATGATTTATTAGTGTATGTTGAGTTTCCATGTACACTCAACATTGCTTCCAAAAACATTTTGACAAAAATTTTTTCGAAAAATTTCAAAATAATTTAGCAAAAAGTAGATGTTTTTAGATTCCTTTTTTCAAGGCAAAGACGATGGACAATGTTATTCAACGAAAAAATTAATTCTTCATTGTGAAAATCGAGGATATAAGTGTGAACTTATATCAGTTGATATCTCGGTGCATTTTCAAGCTAGCGCAAATCTGATAACACAGATCGACGCAGCTTAAAAATCCGCATCGAATGCACTATACTTCATTGAGAAACGCTTAATACAAAAATTAGTTATGATCGTTTGAAAAATGATGCATTAGTGTATGTTGAGTTTCCATGTACACTCAACATTGCTTCCAAAAACATTTTGACAAAAATTTTTTCGAAAAATTTCAAAATAATTTAGCGAAAAGTAGATGTTTTTAGATTCCTTTTTTCAAGGCAAAGATGATGGACAATGTTATTCAACGAAAAAATTAATTCTTCAGGGTGAAAATCGAGGATATAAGTGTGAACATATATCAGTTGATATCTCGGTGCATTTTCAAGCTAGCGCAAATCTGATAACACAGATCGACGCAGCTTAAAAATCCGCATCGAATGCACTATACTTCATTGAGAAACGCTTAATACAAAAATTAGTTATGATCGTTTGAAAAATGATGCATTAGTGTATGTTGAGTTTCCATGTACACTCAACATTGCTTCCAAAAACATTTTGACAAAAATTTTTTCGAAAAATTTCAAAATAATTTAGCAAAAAGTAGATGTTTTTAGATTCCTTTTTTCAGGGCAAAGACGATGGACAATGTTATTCAACGAAAAAATTAATTCTTCAGGGTGAAAATCGAGGATATAAGTGTGAACTTATATCAGTTGATATCTCGGTGCATTTTCAAGCTAGCGCAAATCTGATAACACATATCGACGCAGCTTAAAAATCCGCATCGAATGCACTATACTTCATTGAGAAACGCTTAATACAAAAATTAGTTATGATCGTTTGAAAAATGATGCATTAGTGTATGTTGAGTTTCCATGTACACTCAACATTGCTTCCAAAAACATTTTGACAAAAATTTTTTCGAAAAATTTCAAAATAATTTAGCAAAAAGTAGATGTTTTTAGATTCCTTTTTTCAAGGCAAAAATGATGGACAATGTTATTAAACGAAAAAATCAATTCTTCAGGGTGAAAATCGAGGATATAAGTGTGAACTTATATCAGTTGATATCTCGGTGCATTTTCAAGCTAGCGCAAATCTGATAACACAGATTGACGCAGCTTAAAAATCCGCATCGAATGCACTATACTACATTGAGAAACGCTTAATACAAAAATTAGTTATGATCGTTTGAAAAATGATGCATTAGTGTATGTTGAGTTTCCATGTACACTCAACATTGCTTCCAAAAACATTTTGACAAAAATTTTTTCGAAAAATTTCAGAATAATTTAGCAAAAAGTAGATGTTTTTAGATTCCTTTTTTCAAGGCAAAGACGATGGACAATGTTATTCAACGAAAAAATCAATTCTTCAGGGTGAAAATCGAGGATATAAGTGTGAACTTATATCAGTTGATATCTCGGTGCATTTTCAAGCTAGCGCAAATCTGATAACACAGATCGACGCAGCTTAAAAATCCGCATCGAATGCACTATACTACATTGAGAAACGCTTAATACAAAAATTAGTTATGATCGTTTGAAAAATGATGCATTAGTGTATGTTGAGTTTCCATGTACACTCAACATTGCTTCCAAAAACATTTTGACAAAAATTTTTTCGAAAAATTTCAAAATAATTTAGCAAAAAGTAGATGTTTTTAGATTCCTTTTTTCAAGGCAAAGACGATGGACAATGTTATTCAACGAAAAAATTAATTCTTCAGGGTGAAAATCGAGGATATAAGTGTGAACTTATATCAGTTGATATCTCGGTGCATTTTCAAGCTAGCGCAAATCTGATAACACAGATCGACGCAGCTTAAAAATCCGCATCGAATGCACTATACTACATTGAGAAACGCTTAATACAAAAATTAGTTATGATCGTTTGAAAAATGATGCATTAGTGTATGTTGAGTTTCCATGTACACTCAACATTGCTTCCAAAAACATTTTGACAAAAATTTTTTCGAAAAATTTCAAAATAATTTAGCAAAAAGTAGATGTTTTTAGATTCCTTTTTTCAAGGCAAAGACGATGGACAATGTTATTCAACGAAAAAATTAATTCTTCAGGGTGAAAATCGAGGATATAAGTGTGAACTTATATCAGTTGATATCTCGGTGCATTTTCAAGCTAGCGCAAATCTGATAACACAGATCGACGCAGCTTAAAAATCCGCATCGAATGCACTATACTTCATTGAGAAACGCTTAATACAAAAATTAGTTATGATCGTTTGAAAAATGATGCATTAGTGTATGTTGAGTTTCCATGTACACTCAACATTGCTTCCAAAAACATTTTGACAAAAATTTTTTCGAAAAATTTCAAAATAATTTAGCGAAAAGAAGATGTTTTTAGATTCCTTTTTTCAAGGCAAAGATGATGGACAATGTTATTCAACGAAAAAATTAATTCTTCAGGGTGAAAATCGAGGATATAAGTGTGAACATATATCAGTTGATATCTCGGTGCATTTTCAAGCTAGCGCAAATCTGATAACACAGATCGACGCAGCTTAAAAATCCGCATCGAATGCACTATACTTCATTGAGAAACGCTTAATACAAAAATTAGTTATGATCGTTTGAAAAATGATGCATTAGTGTATGTTGAGTTTCCATGTACACTCAACATTGCTTCCAAAAACATTTTGACAAAAATTTTTTCGAAAAATTTCAAAATAATTTAGCAAAAAGTAGATGTTTTTAGATTCCTTTTTTCAAGGCAAAAATGATGGACAATGTTATTAAACGAAAAAATCAATTCTTCAGGGTGAAAATCGAGGATATAAGTGTGAACTTATATCAGTTGATATCTCGGTGCATTTTCAAGCTAGCGCAAATCTGATAACACAGATCGACGCAGCTTAAAAATCCGCATCGAATGCACTATACTACATTGAGAAACGCTTAATACAAAAATTAGTTATGATCGTTTGAAAAATGATGCATTAGTGTATGTTGAGTTTCCATGTACACTCAACATTGCTTCCAAAAACATTTTGACAAAAATTTTTTCGAAAAATTTCAGAATAATTTAGCAAAAAGTAGATGTTTTTAGATTCCTTTTTTCAAGGCAAAGACGATGGACAATGTTATTCAACGAAAAAATTAATTCTTCAGGGTGAAAATCGAGGATATAAGTGTGAACTTATATCAGTTGATATCTCGGTGCATTTTCAAGCTAGCGCAAATCTGATAACACAGATCGACGCAGCTTAAAAATCCGCATCGAATGCACTATACTACATTGAGAAACGCTTAATACAAAAATTAGTTATGATCGTTTGAAAAATGATGCATTAGTGTATGTTGAGTTTCCATGTACACTCAACATTGCTTCCAAAAACATTTTGACAAAAATTTTTTCGAAAAATTTCAAAATAATTTAGCAAAAAGTAGATGTTTTTAGATTCCTTTTTTCAAGGCAAAAATGATGGACAATGTTATTAAACGAAAAAATCAATTCTTCAGGGTGAAAATCGAGGATATAAGTGTGAACTTATATCAGTTGATATCTCGGTGCATTTTCAAGCTAGCGCAAATCTGATAACACAGATCGACGCAGCTTAAAAATCCGCATCGAATGCACTATACTACATTGAGAAACGCTTAATACAAAAATTAGTTATGATCGTTTGAAAAATGATGCATTAGTGTATGTTGAGTTTCCATGTACACTCAACATTGCTTCCAAAAACATTTTGACAAAAATTTTTTCGAAAAATTTCAAAATAATTTAGCAAAAAGTAGATGTTTTTAGATTCCTTTTTTCAAGGCAAAAATGATGGACAATGTTATTAAACGAAAAAATCAATTCTTCAGGGTGAAAATCGAGGATATAAGTGTGAACTTATATCAGTTGATATCTCGGTGCATTTTCAAGCTAGCGCAAATCTGATAACACAGATCGACGCAGCTTAAAAATCCGCATCGAATGCACTATACTACATTGAGAAACGCTTAATACAAAAATTAGTTATGATCGTTTGAAAAATGATGCATTAGTGTATGTTGAGTTTCCATGTACACTCAACATTGCTTCCAAAAACATTTTGACAAAAATTTTTTCGAAAAATTTCAGAATAATTTAGCAAAAAGTAGATGTTTTTAGATTCCTTTTTTCAAGGCAAAGACGATGGACAATGTTATTCAACGAAAAAATTAATTCTTCAGGGTGAAAATCGAGGATATAAGTGTGAACTTATATCAGTTGATATCTCGGTGCATTTTCAAGCTAGCGCAAATCTGATAACACAGATCGACGCAGCTTAAAAATCCGCATCGAATGCACTATACTACATTGAGAAACGCTTAATACAAAAATTAGTTATGATCGTTTGAAAAATGATGCATTAGTGTATGTTGAGTTTCCATGTACACTCAACATTGCTTCCAAAAACATTTTGACAAAAATTTTTTCGAAAAATTTCAAAATAATTTAGCAAAAAGTAGATGTTTTTAGATTCCTTTTTTCAAGGCAAAAATGATGGACAATGTTATTAAACGAAAAAATCAATTCTTCAGGGTGAAAATCGAGGATATAAGTGTGAACTTATATCAGTTGATATCTCGGTGCATTTTCAAGCTAGCGCAAATCTGATAACACAGATCGACGCAGCTTAAAAATCCGCATCGAATGCACTATACTACATTGAGAAACGCTTAATACAAAAATTAGTTATGATCGTTTGAAAAATGATGCATTAGTGTATGTTGAGTTTCCATGTACACTCAACATTGCTTCCAAAAACATTTTGACAAAAATTTTTTCGAAAAATTTCAAAATAATTTAGCAAAAAGTAGATGTTTTTAGATTCCTTTTTTCAAGGCAAAAATGATGGACAATGTTATTAAACGAAAAAATCAATTCTTCAGGGTGAAAATCGAGGATATAAGTGTGAACTTATATCAGTTGATATCTCGGTGCATTTTCAAGCTAGCGCAAATCTGATAACACAGATCGACGCAGCTTAAAAATCCGCATCGAATGCACTATACTACATTGAGAAACGCTTAATACAAAAATTAGTTATGATCGTTTGAAAAATGATGCATTAGTGTATGTTGAGTTTCCATGTACACTCAACATTGCTTCCAAAAACATTTTGACAAAAATTTTTTCGAAAAATTTCAGAATAATTTAGCAAAAAGTAGATGTTTTTAAATTCCTTTTTTCAAGGCAAAGACGATGGACAATGTTATTCAACGAAAAAATCAATTCTTCAGGGTGAAAATCGAGGATATAAGTGTGAACTTATATCAGTTGATATCTCGGTGCATTTTCAAGCTAGCGCAAATCTGATAACACAGATCGACGCAGCTTAAAAATCCGCATCGAATGCACTATACTACATTGAGAAACGCTTAATACAAAAATTAGTTATGATCGTTTGAAAAATGATGCATTAGTGTATGTTGAGTTTCCATGTACACTCAACATTGCTTCCAAAAACATTTTGACAAAAATTTTTTCGAAAAATTTCAAAATAATTTAGCAAAAAGTAGATGTTTTTAGATTCCTTTTTTCAAGGCAAAGACGATGGACAATGTTATTCAACGAAAAAATTAATTCTTCAGGGTGAAAATCGAGGATATAAGTGTGAACTTATATCAGTTGATATCTCGGTGCATTTTCAAGCTAGCGCAAATCTGATAACACAGATCGACGCAGCTTAAAAATCCGCATCGAATGCACTATACTTCATTGAGAAACGCTTAATACAAAAATTAGTTATGATCGTTTGAAAAATGATGCATTAGTGTATGTTGAGTTTCCATGTACACTCAACATTGCTTCCAAAAACATTTTGACAAAAATTTTTTCGAAAAATTTCAAGATAATTTAGCAAAAAGTAGATGTTTTTAGATTCCTTTTTTCAAGGCAAAGATGATGGACAATGTTATTCAACGAAAAAATCAATTCTTCAGGGTGAAAATCGAGGATATAAGTGTGAACTTATATCAGTTGATATCTCGGTGCATTTTCAAGCTAGCGCAAATCTGATAACACAGATCGACGCAGCTTAAAAATCCGCATCGAATGCACTATACTACATTGAGAAACGCTTAATACAAAAATTAGTTATGATCGTTTGAAAAATGATGCATTAGTGTATGTTGAGTTTCCATGTACACTCAACATTGCTTCCAAAAACATTTTGACAAAAATTTTTTCGAAAAATTTCAAAATAATTTAGCAAAAAGTAGATGTTTTTAGATTCCTTTTTTCAAGGCAAAGACGATGGACAATGTTATTCAACGAAAAAATTAATTCTTCAGGGTGAAAATCGAGGATATAAGTGTGAACTTATATCAGTTGATATCTCGGTGCATTTTCAAGCTAGCGCAAATCTGATAACACAGATCGACGCAGCTTAAAAATCCGCATCGAATGCACTATACTTCATTGAGAAACGCTTAATACAAAAATTAGTTATGATCGTTTGAAAAATGATGCATTAGTGTATGTTGAGTTTCCATGTACACTCAACATTGCTTCCAAAAACATTTTGACAAAAATTTTTTCGAAAAATTTCAAAATAATTTAGCGAAAAGTAGATGTTTTTAGATTCCTTTTTTCAAGGCAAAGATGATGGACAATGTTATTCAACGAAAAAATTAATTCTTCAGGGTGAAAATCGAGGATATAAGTGTGAACATATATCAGTTGATATCTCGGTGCATTTTCAAGCTAGCGCAAATCTGATAACACAGATCGACGCAGCTTAAAAATCCGCATCGAATGCACTATACTTCATTGAGAAACGCTTAATACAAAAATTAGTTATGATCGTTTGAAAAATGATGCATTAGTGTATGTTGAGTTTCCATGTACACTCAACATTGCTTCCAAAAACATTTTGACAAAAATTTTTTCGAAAAATTTCAAAATAATTTAGCAAAAAGTAGATGTTTTTAGATTCCTTTTTTCAAGGCAAAGATGATGGACAATGTTATTCAACGAAAAAATCAATTCTTCAGGGTGAAAATCGAGGATATAAGTGTGAACTTATATCAGTTGATATCTCGGTGCATTTTCAAGCTAGCGCAAATCTGATAACACAGATCGACGCAGCTTAAAAATCCGCATCGAATGCACTATACTACATTGAGAAACGCTTAATACAAAAATTAGTTATGATCGTTTGAAAAATGATGCATTAGTGTATGTTGAGTTTCCATGTACACTCAACATTGCTTCCAAAAACATTTTGACAAAAATTTTTTCGAAAAATTTCAAAATAATTTAGCAAAAAGTAGATGTTTTTAGATTCCTTTTTTCAAGGCAAAGACGATGGACAATGTTATTCAACGAAAAAATTAATTCTTCAGGGTGAAAATCGAGGATATAAGTGTGAACTTATATCAGTTGATATCTCGGTGCATTTTCAAGCTAGCGCAAATCTGATAACACAGATCGACGCAGCTTAAAAATCCGCATCGAATGCACTATACTTCATTGAGAAACGCTTAATACAAAAATTAGTTATGATCGTTTGAAAAATGATGCATTAGTGTATGTTGAGTTTCCATGTACACTCAACATTGCTTCCAAAAACATTTTGACAAAAATTTTTTCGAAAAATTTCAAAATAATTTAGCGAAAAGTAGATGTTTTTAGATTCCTTTTTTCAAGGCAAAGATGATGGACAATGTTATTCAACGAAAAAATTAATTCTTCAGGGTGAAAATCGAGGATATAAGTGTGAACATATATCAGTTGATATCTCGGTGCATTTTCAAGCTAGCGCAAATCTGATAACACAGATCGACGCAGCTTAAAAATCCGCATCGAATGCACTATACTTCATTGAGAAACGCTTAATACAAAAATTAGTTATGATCGTTTGAAAAATGATGCATTAGTGTATGTTGAGTTTCCATGTACACTCAACATTGCTTCCAAAAACATTTTGACAAAAATTTTTTCGAAAAATTTCAAAATAATTTAGCAAAAAGTAGATGTTTTTAGATTCCTTTTTTCAAGGCAAAAATGATGGACAATGTTATTAAACGAAAAAATCAATTCTTCAGGGTGAAAATCGAGGATATAAGTGTGAACTTATATCAGTTGATATCTCGGTGCATTTTCAAGCTAGCGCAAATCTGATAACACAGATCGACGCAGCTTAAAAATCCGCATCGAATGCACTATACTACATTGAGAAACGCTTAATACAAAAATTAGTTATGATCGTTTGAAAAATGATGCATTAGTGTATGTTGAGTTTCCATGTACACTCAACATTGCTTCCAAAAACATTTTGACAAAAATTTTTTCGAAAAATTTCAAAATAATTTAGCGAAAAGTAGATGTTTTTAGATTCCTTTTTTCAAGGCAAAGATGATGGACAATGTTATTCAACGAAAAAATTAATTCTTCAGGGTGAAAATCGAGGATATAAGTGTGAACATATATCAGTTGATATCTCGGTGCATTTTCAAGCTAGCGCAAATCTGATAACACAGATCGACGCAGCTTAAAAATCCGCATCGAATGCACTATACTTCATTGAGAAACGCTTAATACAAAAATTAGTTATGATCGTTTGAAAAATGATGCATTAGTGTATGTTGAGTTTCCATGTACACTCAACATTGCTTCCAAAAACATTTTGACAAAAATTTTTTCGAAAAATTTCAAAATAATTTAGCAAAAAGTAGATGTTTTTAGATTCCTTTTTTCAAGGCAAAGATGATGGACAATGTTATTCAACGAAAAAATCAATTCTTCAGGGTGAAAATCGAGGATATAAGTGTGAACTTATATCAGTTGATATCTCGGTGCATTTTCAAGCTAGCGCAAATCTGATAACACAGATCGACGCAGCTTAAAAATCCGCATCGAATGCACTATACTACATTGAGAAACGCTTAATACAAAAATTAGTTATGATCGTTTGAAAAATGATGCATTAGTGTATGTTGAGTTTCCATGTACACTCAACATTGCTTCCAAAAACATTTTGACAAAAATTTTTTCGAAAAATTTCAAAATAATTTAGCGAAAAGTAGATGTTTTTAGATTCCTTTTTTCAAGGCAAAGATGATGGACAATGTTATTCAACGAAAAAATTAATTCTTCAGGGTGAAAATCGAGGATATAAGTGTGAACATATATCAGTTGATATCTCGGTGCATTTTCAAGCTAGCGCAAATCTGATAACACAGATCGACGCAGCTTAAAAATCCGCATCGAATGCACTATACTTCATTGAGAAACGCTTAATACAAAAATTAGTTATGATCGTTTGAAAAATGATGCATTAGTGTATGTTGAGTTTCCATGTACACTCAACATTGCTTCCAAAAACATTTTGACAAAAATTTTTTCGAAAAATTTCAAAATAATTTAGCAAAAAGTAGATGTTTTTAGATTCCTTTTTTCAAGGCAAAGATGATGGACAATGTTATTCAACGAAAAAATCAATTCTTCAGGGTGAAAATCGAGGATATAAGTGTGAACTTATATCAGTTGATATCTCGGTGCATTTTCAAGCTAGCGCAAATCTGATAACACAGATCGACGCAGCTTAAAAATCCGCATCGAATGCACTATACTACATTGAGAAACGCTTAATACAAAAATTAGTTATGATCGTTTGAAAAATGATGCATTAGTGTATGTTGAGTTTCCATGTACACTCAACATTGCTTCCAAAAACATTTTGACAAAAATTTTTTCGAAAAATTTCAAAATAATTTAGCAAAAAGTAGATGTTTTTAGATTCCTTTTTTCAAGGCAAAGACGATGGACAATGTTATTCAACGAAAAAATTAATTCTTCAGGGTGAAAATCGAGGATATAAGTGTGAACTTATATCAGTTGATATCTCGGTGCATTTTCAAGCTAGCGCAAATCTGATAACACAGATCGACGCAGCTTAAAAATCCGCATCGAATGCACTATACTTCATTGAGAAACGCTTAATACAAAAATTAGTTATGATCGTTTGAAAAATGATGCATTAGTGTATGTTGAGTTTCCATGTACACTCAACATTGCTTCCAAAAACATTTTGACAAAAATTTTTTCGAAAAATTTCAAAATAATTTAGCGAAAAGTAGATGTTTTTAGATTCCTTTTTTCAAGGCAAAGATGATGGACAATGTTATTCAACGAAAAAATTAATTCTTCAGGGTGAAAATCGAGGATATAAGTGTGAACATATATCAGTTGATATCTCGGTGCATTTTCAAGCTAGCGCAAATCTGATAACACAGATCGACGCAGCTTAAAAATCCGCATCGAATGCACTATACTTCATTGAGAAACGCTTAATACAAAAATTAGTTATGATCGTTTGAAAAATGATGCATTAGTGTATGTTGAGTTTCCATGTACACTCAACATTGCTTCCAAAAACATTTTGACAAAAATTTTTTCGAAAAATTTCAAAATAATTTAGCAAAAAGTAGATGTTTTTAGATTCCTTTTTTCAAGGCAAAAATGATGGACAATGTTATTAAACGAAAAAATCAATTCTTCAGGGTGAAAATCGAGGATATAAGTGTGAACTTATATCAGTTGATATCTCGGTGCATTTTCAAGCTAGCGCAAATCTGATAACACAGATCGACGCAGCTTAAAAATCCGCATCGAATGCACTATACTACATTGAGAAACGCTTAATACAAAAATTAGTTATGATCGTTTGAAAAATGATGCATTAGTGTATGTTGAGTTTCCATGTACACTCAACATTGCTTCCAAAAACATTTTGACAAAAATTTTTTCGAAAAATTTCAAAATAATTTAGCAAAAAGTAGATGTTTTTAGATTCCTTTTTTCAAGGCAAAGACGATGGACAATGTTATTCAACGAAAAAATTAATTCTTCAGGGTGAAAATCGAGGATATAAGTGTGAACTTATATCAGTTGATATCTCGGTGCATTTTCAAGCTAGCGCAAATCTGATAACACAGATCGACGCAGCTTAAAAATCCGCATCGAATGCACTATACTTCATTGAGAAACGCTTAATACAAAAATTAGTTATGATCGTTTGAAAAATGATGCATTAGTGTATGTTGAGTTTCCATGTACACTCAACATTGCTTCCAAAAACATTTTGACAAAAATTTTTTCGAAAAATTTCAAAATAATTTAGCGAAAAGTAGATGTTTTTAGATTCCTTTTTTCAAGGCAAAGATGATGGACAATGTTATTCAACGAAAAAATTAATTCTTCAGGGTGAAAATCGAGGATATAAGTGTGAACATATATCAGTTGATATCTCGGTGCATTTTCAAGCTAGCGCAAATCTGATAACACAGATCGACGCAGCTTAAAAATCCGCATCGAATGCACTATACTTCATTGAGAAACGCTTAATACAAAAATTAGTTATGATCGTTTGAAAAATGATGCATTAGTGTATGTTGAGTTTCCATGTACACTCAACATTGCTTCCAAAAACATTTTGACAAAAATTTTTTCGAAAAATTTCAAAATAATTTAGCAAAAAGTAGATGTTTTTAGATTCCTTTTTTCAAGGCAAAAATGATGGACAATGTTATTAAACGAAAAAATCAATTCTTCAGGGTGAAAATCGAGGATATAAGTGTGAACTTATATCAGTTGATATCTCGGTGCATTTTCAAGCTAGCGCAAATCTGATAACACAGATCGACGCAGCTTAAAAATCCGCATCGAATGCACTATACTACATTGAGAAACGCTTAATACAAAAATTAGTTATGATCGTTTGAAAAATGATGCATTAGTGTATGTTGAGTTTCCATGTACACTCAACATTGCTTCCAAAAACATTTTGACAAAAATTTTTTCGAAAAATTTCAGAATAATTTAGCAAAAAGTAGATGTTTTTAGATTCCTTTTTTCAAGGCAAAGACGATGGACAATGTTATTCAACGAAAAAATTAATTCTTCAGGGTGAAAATCGAGGATATAAGTGTGAACTTATATCAGTTGATATCTCGGTGCATTTTCAAGCTAGCGCAAATCTGATAACACAGATCGACGCAGCTTAAAAATCCGCATCGAATGCACTATACTACATTGAGAAACGCTTAATACAAAAATTAGTTATGATCGTTTGAAAAATGATGCATTAGTGTATGTTGAGTTTCCATGTACACTCAACATTGCTTCCAAAAACATTTTGACAAAAATTTTTTCGAAAAATTTCAAAATAATTTAGCAAAAAGTAGATGTTTTTAGATTCCTTTTTTCAAGGCAAAGACGATGGACAATGTTTTTAAACGAAAAAATTAATTCTTCAGTGTGAAAATCGAGGATATAAGTGTGAACTTATATCAGTTGATATCTCGGTGCATTTTCAAGCTAGCGCAAATCTGATAACACAGATCGACGCAGCTTAAAAATCCGCATCGAATGCACTATACTTCATTGAGAAACGCTTAATACAAAAATTAGTTATGATCGTTTGAAAAATGATGCATTAGTGTATGTTGAGTTTCCATGTACACTCAACATTGCTTCCAAAAACATTTTGACAAAAATTTTTTCGAAAAATTTCAAAATAATTTAGCAAAAAGTAGATGTTTTTAGATTCCTTTTTTCAAGGCAAAGACGATGGACAATGTTATTCAACGAAAAAATTAATTCTTCAGTGTGAAAATCGAGGATATAAGTGTGAACTTATATCAGTTGATATCTCGGTGCATTTTCAAGCTAGCGCAAATCTGATAACACAGATCGACGCAGCTTAAAAATCCGCATCGAATGCACTATACTTCATTGAGAAACGCTTAATACAAAAATTAGTTATGATTGTTTGAAAAATGATGCATTAGTGTATGTTGAGTTTCCATGTACACTCAACATTGCTTCCAAAAACATTTTGACAAAAATTTTTTCGAAAAATTTCAAAACAATATAGCAAAAAGTAGATGTTTTTAGATTCCTTTTTTCAAGGCAAAGACGATGGACAATGTTATTCAACGAAAAAATTAATTCTTCAGGGTGAAAATCGAGGATATAAGTGTGAACTTATATCAGTTGATATCTCGGTGCATTTTTAAGCTAGCGCAAATCTGATAACACAGATCGACGCAGCTTAAAAATCCGCATCGAATGCACTATACTTCATCGAGAAACGCTTAATACAAAAATTAGTTATGATCGTTTGAAAAATGATGCATTAGTGTATGTTGAGTTTCCATGTACACTCAACATTGCTTCCAAAAACATTTTGACAAAAATTTTTTCGAAAAATTTCAAAATAATTTAGCAAAAAGTAGATGTTTTTAGATTCCTTTTTTCAAGGCAAAGACGATGGACAATGTTTTTAAACGAAAAAATTAATTCTTCAGTGTGAAAATCGAGGATATAAGTGTGAACTTATATCAGTTGATATCTCGGTGCATTTTCAAGCTAGCGCAAATCTGATAACACAGATCGACGCAGCTTAAAAATCCGCATCGAATGCACTATACTTCATTGAGAAACGCTTAATACAAAAATTAGTTATGATCGTTTGAAAAATGATGCATTAGTGTATGTTGAGTTTCCATGTACACTCAACATTGCTTCCAAAAACATTTTGACAAAAATTTTTTCGAAAAATTTCAAAATAATTTAGCAAAAAGTAGATGTTTTTAGATTCCTTTTTTCAAGGCAAAGATGATGGACAATGTTATTCAACGAAAAAATTAATTCTTCAGGGTGAAAATCGAGGATATAAGTGTGAACATATATCAGTTGATATCTCGGTGCATTTTCAAGCTAGCGCAAATCTGATAACACAGATCGACGCAGCTTAAAAATCCGCATCGAATGCACTATACTTCATTGAGAAACGCTTAATACAAAAATTAGTTATGATCGTTTGAAAAATGATGCATTAGTGTATGTTGAGTTTCCATGTACACTCAACATTGCTTCCAAAAACATTTTGACAAAAATTTTTTCGAAAAATTTCGAAATAATTTAGCAAAAAGTAGATGTTTTTAGATTCCTTTTTTCAAGGCAAAGATGATGGACAATGTTATTCAACGAAAAAATTAATTCTTCAGGGTGAAAATCGAGGATATAAGTGTGAACATATATCAGTTGATATCTCGGTGCATTTTCAAGCTAGCGCAAATCTGATAACACAGATCGACGCAGCTTAAAAATCCGCATCGAATGCACTATACTTCATTGAGAAACGCTTAATACAAAAATTAGTTATGATCGTTTGAAAAATGATGCATTAGTGTATGTTGAGTTTCCATGTACACTCAACATTGCTTCCAAAAACATTTTGACAAAAATTTTTTCGAAAAATTTCAAAATAATTTAGCAAAAAGTAGATGTTTTTAGATTCCTTTTTTCAAGGCAAAGATGATGGACAATGTTATTCAACGAAAAAATTAATTCTTCAGGGTGAAAATCGAGGATATAAGTGTGAACATATATCAGTTGATATCTCGGTGCATTTTCAAGCTAGCGCAAATCTGATAACACAGATCGACGCAGCTTAAAAATCCGCATCGAATGCACTATACTTCATTGAGAAACGCTTAATACAAAAATTAGTTATGATCGTTTGAAAAATGATGCATTAGTGTATGTTGAGTTTCCATGTACACTCAACATTGCTTCCAAAAACATTTTGACAAAAATTTTTTCGAAAAATTTCGAAATAATTTAGCAAAAAGTAGATGTTTTTAGATTCCTTTTTTCAAGGCAAAGATGATGGACAATGTTATTCAACGAAAAAATTAATTCTTCAGGGTGAAAATCGAGGATATAAGTGTGAACATATATCAGTTGATATCTCGGTGCATTTTCAAGCTAGCGCAAATCTGATAACACAGATCGACGCAGCTTAAAAATCCGCATCGAATGCACTATACTTCATTGAGAAACGCTTAATACAAAAATTAGTTATGATCGTTTGAAAAATGATTTATTAGTGTATGTTGAGTTTCCATGTACACTCAACATTGCTTCCAAAAACATTTTGACAAAAATTTTTTCGAAAAATTTCAAAATAATTTAGCAAAAAGTAGATGTTTTTAGATTCCTTTTTTCAAGGCAAAGACGATGGACAATGTTATTCAACGAAAAAATTAATTCTTCAGGGTGAAAATCGAGGATATAAGTGTGAACATATATCAGTTGATATCTCGGTGCATTTTCAAGCTAGCGCAAATCTGATAACACAGATCGACGCAGCTTAAAAATCCGCATCGAATGCACTATACTTCATTGAAAAACGCTTAATACAAAAATTAGTTATGATCGTTTGAAAAATGATGCATTAGTGTATGTTGAGTTTCCATGTACACTCAACATTGCTTCCAAAAACATTTTGACAAAAATTTTTTCGAAAAATTTCAAAATAATTTAGCAAAAAGTAGATGTTTTTAGATTCCTTTTTTCAAGGCAAAGACGATGGACAATGTTATTCAACGAAAAAATTAATTCTTCAGGGTGAAAATCGAGGATATAAGTGTGAACTTATATCAGTTGATATCTCGGTGCATTTTCAAGCTAGCGCAAATCTGATAACACAGATCGACGCAGCTTAAAAATCTGCATCGAATGCACTATACTTCATTGAGAAACGCTTAATACAAAAATTAGTTATGATCGTTTGAAAAATGATGCATTAGTGTATGTTGAGTTTCCATGTACACTCAACATTGCTTCCAAAAACATTTTGACAAAAATTTTTTCGAAAAATTTCAAAATAATTTAGCAAAAAGTAGATGTTTTTAGATTCCTTTTTTCAAGGCAAAGATGATGGACAATGTTATTCAACGAAAAAATCAATTCTTCAGGGTGAAAATCGAGGATATAAGTGTGAACTTATATCAGTTGATATCTCGGTGCATTTTCAAGCTAGCGCAAATCTGATAACACAGATCGACGCAGCTTAAAAATCCGCATCGAATGCACTATACTTCATTGAGAAACGCTTAATACAAAAATTAGTTATGATCGTTTGAAAAATGATGCATTAGTGTATGTTGAGTTTCCATGTACACTCAACATTGCTTCCAAAAACATTTTGACAAAAATTTTTTCGAAAAATTTCAAAATAATTTAGCAAAAAGTAGATGTTTTTAGATTCCTTTTTTCAAGGCAAAGATGATGGACAATGTTATTCAACGAAAAAATTAATTCTTCAGGGTGAAAATCGAGGATATAAGTGTGAACTTATATCAGTTGATATCTCGGTGCATTTTCAAGCTACCGCAAATCTGATAACACAGATCGACGCAGCTTAAAAATCCGCATCGAATGCACTATACTTCATTGAGAAACGCTTAATACAAAAATTAGTTATGATCGTTTGAAAAATGATGCATTAGTGTATGTTGAGTTTCCATGTACACTCAACATTGCTTCCAAAAACATTTTGACAAAAATTTTTTCGAAAAATTTCAAAATAATTTAGCGAAAAGTAGATGTTTTTAGATTCCTTTTTTCAAGGCAAAGATGATGGACAATGTTATTCAACGAAAAAATTAATTCTTCAGGGTGAAAATCGAGGATATAAGTGTGAACATATATCAGTTGATATCTCGGTGCATTTTCAAGCTAGCGCAAATCTGATAACACAGATCGACGCAGCTTAAAAATCCGCATCGAATGCACTATACTTCATTGAGAAACGCTTAATACAAAAATTAGTTATGATCGTTTGAAAAATGATGCATTAGTGTATGTTGAGTTTCCATGTACACTCAACATTGCTTCCAAAAACATTTTGACAAAAATTTTTTCGAAAAATTTCAAAATAATTTAGCAAAAAGTAGATGTTTTTAGATTCCTTTTTTCAAGGCAAAAATGATGGACAATGTTATTAAACGAAAAAATCAATTCTTCAGGGTGAAAATCGAGGATATAAGTGTGAACTTATATCAGTTGATATCTCGGTGCATTTTCAAGCTAGCGCAAATCTGATAACACAGATCGACGCAGCTTAAAAATCCGCATCGAATGCACTATACTACATTGAGAAACGCTTAATACAAAAATTAGTTATGATCGTTTGAAAAATGATGCATTAGTGTATGTTGAGTTTCCATGTACACTCAACATTGCTTCCAAAAACATTTTGACAAAAATTTTTTCGAAAAATTTCAGAATAATTTAGCAAAAAGTAGATGTTTTTAGATTCCTTTTTTCAAGGCAAAGACGATGGACAATGTTATTCAACGAAAAAATTAATTCTTCAGGGTGAAAATCGAGGATATAAGTGTGAACTTATATCAGTTGATATCTCGGTGCATTTTCAAGCTAGCGCAAATCTGATAACACAGATCGACGCAGCTTAAAAATCCGCATCGAATGCACTATACTACATTGAGAAACGCTTAATACAAAAATTAGTTATGATCGTTTGAAAAATGATGCATTAGTGTATGTTGAGTTTCCATGTACACTCAACATTGCTTCCAAAAACATTTTGACAAAAATTTTTTCGAAAAATTTCAAAATAATTTAGCAAAAAGTAGATGTTTTTAGATTCCTTTTTTCAAGGCAAAAATGATGGACAATGTTATTAAACGAAAAAATCAATTCTTCAGGGTGAAAATCGAGGATATAAGTGTGAACTTATATCAGTTGATATCTCGGTGCATTTTCAAGCTAGCGCAAATCTGATAACACAGATCGACGCAGCTTAAAAATCCGCATCGAATGCACTATACTACATTGAGAAACGCTTAATACAAAAATTAGTTATGATCGTTTGAAAAATGATGCATTAGTGTATGTTGAGTTTCCATGTACACTCAACATTGCTTCCAAAAACATTTTGACAAAAATTTTTTCGAAAAATTTCAGAATAATTTAGCAAAAAGTAGATGTTTTTAGATTCCTTTTTTCAAGGCAAAGACGATGGACAATGTTATTCAACGAAAAAATTAATTCTTCAGGGTGAAAATCGAGGATATAAGTGTGAACTTATATCAGTTGATATCTCGGTGCATTTTCAAGCTAGCGCAAATCTGATAACACAGATCGACGCAGCTTAAAAATCCGCATCGAATGCACTATACTACATTGAGAAACGCTTAATACAAAAATTAGTTATGATCGTTTGAAAAATGATGCATTAGTGTATGTTGAGTTTCCATGTACACTCAACATTGCTTCCAAAAACATTTTGACAAAAATTTTTTCGAAAAATTTCAAAATAATTTAGCAAAAAGTAGATGTTTTTAGATTCCTTTTTTCAAGGCAAAAATGATGGACAATGTTATTAAACGAAAAAATCAATTCTTCAGGGTGAAAATCGAGGATATAAGTGTGAACTTATATCAGTTGATATCTCGGTGCATTTTCAAGCTAGCGCAAATCTGATAACACAGATCGACGCAGCTTAAAAATCCGCATCGAATGCACTATACTACATTGAGAAACGCTTAATACAAAAATTAGTTATGATCGTTTGAAAAATGATGCATTAGTGTATGTTGAGTTTCCATGTACACTCAACATTGCTTCCAAAAACATTTTGACAAAAATTTTTTCGAAAAATTTCAGAATAATTTAGCAAAAAGTAGATGTTTTTAGATTCCTTTTTTCAAGGCAAAGACGATGGACAATGTTATTCAACGAAAAAATCAATTCTTCAGGGTGAAAATCGAGGATATAAGTGTGAACTTATATCAGTTGATATCTCGGTGCATTTTCAAGCTAGCGCAAATCTGATAACACAGATCGACGCAGCTTAAAAATCCGCATCGAATGCACTATACTACATTGAGAAACGCTTAATACAAAAATTAGTTATGATCGTTTGAAAAATGATGCATTAGTGTATGTTGAGTTTCCATGTACACTCAACATTGCTTCCAAAAACATTTTGACAAAAATTTTTTCGAAAAATTTCAAAATAATTTAGCAAAAAGTAGATGTTTTTAGATTCCTTTTTTCAAGGCAAAGACGATGGACAATGTTATTCAACGAAAAAATTAATTCTTCAGGGTGAAAATCGAGGATATAAGTGTGAACTTATATCAGTTGATATCTCGGTGCATTTTCAAGCTAGCGCAAATCTGATAACACAGATCGACGCAGCTTAAAAATCCGCATCGAATGCACTATACTTCATTGAGAAACGCTTAATACAAAAATTAGTTATGATCGTTTGAAAAATGATGCATTAGTGTATGTTGAGTTTCCATGTACACTCAACATTGCTTCCAAAAACATTTTGACAAAAATTTTTTCGAAAAATTTCAAAATAATTTAGCAAAAAGTAGATGTTTTTAGATTCCTTTTTTCAAGGCAAAGATGATGGACAATGTTATTCAACGAAAAAATCAATTCTTCAGGGTGAAAATCGAGGATATAAGTGTGAACTTATATCAGTTGATATCTCGGTGCATTTTCAAGCTAGCGCAAATCTGATAACACAGATCGACGCAGCTTAAAAATCCGCATCGAATGCACTATACTACATTGAGAAACGCTTAATACAAAAATTAGTTATGATCGTTTGAAAAATGATGCATTAGTGTATGTTGAGTTTCCATGTACACTCAACATTGCTTCCAAAAACATTTTGACAAAAATTTTTTCGAAAAATTTCAAAATAATTTAGCAAAAAGTAGATGTTTTTAGATTCCTTTTTTCAAGGCAAAGACGATGGACAATGTTATTCAACGAAAAAATTAATTCTTCAGGGTGAAAATCGAGGATATAAGTGTGAACTTATATCAGTTGATATCTCGGTGCATTTTCAAGCTAGCGCAAATCTGATAACACAGATCGACGCAGCTTAAAAATCCGCATCGAATGCACTATACTTCATTGAGAAACGCTTAATACAAAAATTAGTTATGATCGTTTGAAAAATGATGCATTAGTGTATGTTGAGTTTCCATGTACACTCAACATTGCTTCCAAAAACATTTTGACAAAAATTTTTTCGAAAAATTTCAAAATAATTTAGCGAAAAGTAGATGTTTTTAGATTCCTTTTTTCAAGGCAAAGATGATGGACAATGTTATTCAACGAAAAAATTAATTCTTCAGGGTGAAAATCGAGGATATAAGTGTGAACATATATCAGTTGATATCTCGGTGCATTTTCAAGCTAGCGCAAATCTGATAACACAGATCGACGCAGCTTAAAAATCCGCATCGAATGCACTATACTTCATTGAGAAACGCTTAATACAAAAATTAGTTATGATCGTTTGAAAAATGATGCATTAGTGTATGTTGAGTTTCCATGTACACTCAACATTGCTTCCAAAAACATTTTGACAAAAATTTTTTCGAAAAATTTCAAAATAATTTAGCAAAAAGTAGATGTTTTTAGATTCCTTTTTTCAAGGCAAAAATGATGGACAATGTTATTAAACGAAAAAATCAATTCTTCAGGGTGAAAATCGAGGATATAAGTGTGAACATATATCAGTTGATATCTCGGTGCATTTTCAAGCTAGCGCAAATCTGATAACACAGATCGACGCAGCTTAAAAATCCGCATCGAATGCACTATACTACATTGAGAAACGCTCAATACAAAAATTAGTTATGATCGTTTGAAAAATGATGCATTAGTGTATGTTGAGTTTCCATGTACACTCAACATTGCTTCCAAAAACATTTTGACAAAAATTTTTTCGAAAAATTTCAGAATAATTTAGCAAAAAGTAGATGTTTTTAGATTCCTTTTTTCAAGGCAAAGACGATGGACAATGTTATTCAACGAAAAAATTAATTCTTCAGGGTGAAAATCGAGGATATAAGTGTGAACTTATATCAGTTGATATCTCGGTGCATTTTCAAGCTAGCGCAAATCTGATAACACAGATCGACGCAGCTTAAAAATCCGCATCGAATGCACTATACTACATTGAGAAACGCTTAATACAAAAATTAGTTATGATCGTTTGAAAAATGATGCATTAGTGTATGTTGAGTTTCCATGTACACTCAACATTGCTTCCAAAAACATTTTGACAAAAATTTTTTCGAAAAATTTCAAAATAATTTAGCAAAAAGTAGATGTTTTTAGATTCCTTTTTTCAAGGCAAAGACGATGGACAATGTTTTTAAACGAAAAAATTAATTCTTCAGTGTGAAAATCGAGGATATAAGTGTGAACTTATATCAGTTGATATCTCGGTGCATTTTCAAGCTAGCGCAAATCTGATAACACAGATCGACGCAGCTTAAAAATCCGCATCGAATGCACTATACTTCATTGAGAAACGCTTAATACAAAAATTAGTTATGATCGTTTGAAAAATGATGCATTAGTGTATGTTGAGTTTCCATGTACACTCAACATTGCTTCCAAAAACATTTTGACAAAAATTTTTTCGAAAAATTTCAAAATAATTTAGCAAAAAGTAGATGTTTTTAGATTCCTTTTTTCAAGGCAAAGACGATGGACAATGTTATTCAACGAAAAAATTAATTCTTCAGTGTGAAAATCGAGGATATAAGTGTGAACTTATATCAGTTGATATCTCGGTGCATTTTCAAGCTAGCGCAAATCTGATAACACAGATCGACGCAGCTTAAAAATCCGCATCGAATGCACTATACTTCATTGAGAAACGCTTAATACAAAAATTAGTTATGATTGTTTGAAAAATGATGCATTAGTGTATGTTGAGTTTCCATGTACACTCAACATTGCTTCCAAAAACATTTTGACAAAAATTTTTTCGAAAAATTTCAAAATAATATAGCAAAAAGTAGATGTTTTTAGATTCCTTTTTTCAAGGCAAAGACGATGGACAATGTTATTCAACGAAAAAATTAATTCTTCAGGGTGAAAATCGAGGATATAAGTGTGAACTTATATCAGTTGATATCTCGGTGCATTTTCAAGCTAGCGCAAATCTGATAACACAGATCGACGCAGCTTAAAAATCCGCATCAAATGCACTATACTTCATCGAGAAACGCTTAATACAAAAATTAGTTATGATCGTTTGAAAAATGATGCATTAGTGTATGTTGAGTTTCCATGTACACTCAACATTGCTTCCAAAAACATTTTGACAAAAATTTTTTCGAAAAATTTCAAAATAATTTAGCAAAAAGTAGATGTTTTTAGATTCCTTTTTTCAAGGCAAAGATGATGGACAATGTTATTCAACGAAAAAATTAATTCTTCAGGGTGAAAATCGAGGATATAAGTGTGAACATATATCAGTTGATATCTCGGTGCATTTTCAAGCTAGCGCAAATCTGATAACACAGATCGACGCAGCTTAAAAATCCGCATCGAATGCACTATACTTCATTGAGAAACGCTTAATACAAAAATTAGTTATGATTGTTTGAAAAATGATGCATTAGTGTATGTTGAGTTTCCATGTACACTCAACATTGCTTCCAAAAACATTTTGACAAAAATTTTTTCGAAAAATTTCAAAATAATATAGCAAAAAGTAGATGTTTTTAGATTCCTTTTTTCAAGGCAAAGACGATGGACAATGTTATTCAACGAAAAAATTAATTCTTCAGGGTGAAAATCGAGGATATAAGTGTGAACTTATATCAGTTGATATCTCGGTGCATTTTTAAGCTAGCGCAAATCTGATAACACAGATCGACGCAGCTTAAAAATCCGCATCGAATGCACTATACTTCATCGAGAAACGCTTAATACAAAAATTAGTTATGATCGTTTGAAAAATGATGCATTAGTGTATGTTGAGTTTCCATGTACACTCAACATTGCTTCCAAAAACATTTTGACAAAAATTTTTTCGAAAAATTTCAAAATAATTTAGCAAAAAGTAGATGTTTTTAGATTCCTTTTTTCAAGGCAAAGACGATGGACAATGTTTTTAAACGAAAAAATTAATTCTTCAGTGTGAAAATCGAGGATATAAGTGTGAACTTATATCAGTTGATATCTCGGTGCATTTTCAAGCTAGCGCAAATCTGATAACACAGATCGACGCAGCTTAAAAATCCGCATCGAATGCACTATACTTCATTGAGAAACGCTTAATACAAAAATTAGTTATGATCGTTTGAAAAATGATGCATTAGTGTATGTTGAGTTTCCATGTACACTCAACATTGCTTCCAAAAACATTTTGACAAAAATTTTTTCGAAAAATTTCAAAATAATTTAGCAAAAAGTAGATGTTTTTAGATTCCTTTTTTCAAGGCAAAGACGATGGACAATGTTTTTAAACGAAAAAATTAATTCTTCAGTGTGAAAATCGAGGATATAAGTGTGAACTTATATCAGTTGATATCTCGGTGCATTTTCAAGCTAGCGCAAATCTGATAACACAGATCGACGCAGCTTAAAAATCCGCATCGAATGCACTATACTTCATTGAGAAACGCTTAATACAAAAATTAGTTATGATCGTTTGAAAAATGATGCATTAGTGTATGTTGAGTTTCCATGTACACTCAACATTGCTTCCAAAAACATTTTGACAAAAATTTTTTCGAAAAATTTCAAAATAATTTAGCAAAAAGTAGATGTTTTTAGATTCCTTTTTTCAAGGCAAAGATGATGGACAATGTTATTCAACGAAAAAATTAATTCTTCAGGGTGAAAATCGAGGATATAAGTGTGAACATATATCAGTTGATATCTCGGTGCATTTTCAAGCTAGCGCAAATCTGATAACACAGATCGACGCAGCTTAAAAATCCGCATCGAATGCACTATACTTCATTGAGAAACGCTTAATACAAAAATTAGTTATGATCGTTTGAAAAATGATGCATTAGTGTATGTTGAGTTTCCATGTACACTCAACATTGCTTCCAAAAACATTTTGACAAAAATTTTTTCGAAAAATTTCGAAATAATTTAGCAAAAAGTAGATGTTTTTAGATTCCTTTTTTCAAGGCAAAGATGATGGACAATGTTATTCAACGAAAAAATTAATTCTTCAGGGTGAAAATCGAGGATATAAGTGTGAACATATATCAGTTGATATCTCGGTGCATTTTTAAGCTAGCGCAAATCTGATAACACAGATCGACGCAGCTTAAAAATCCGCATCGAATGCATTATACTACATTGAGAAACGCTTAATACAAAAATTAGTTTAGATCGTTTGAAAAATGATGCATTAGTGTATGTTGAGTTTCCATGTACACTCAACATTGCTTCCAAAAACATTTTGACAAAAATTTTTTCGAAAAATTTCAAGATAATTTAGCAAAAAGTAGATGTTTTTAGATTCCTTTTTTCAAGGCAAAGACGATGGACAATGTTATTCAACGAAAAAATTAATTCTTCAGGGTGAAAATCGAGGATATAAGTGTGAACTTATATCAGTTGATATCTCGGTGCATTTTCAAGCTAGCGCAAATCTGATAACACAGATCGACGCAGCTTAAAAATCCGCATCGAATGCACTATACTTCATTGAGAAACGCTTAATACAAAAATTAGTTATGATCGTTTGAAAAATGATGCATTAGTGTATGTTGAGTTTCCATGTACACTCAACATTGCTTCCAAAAACATTTTGACAAAAATTTTTTCGAAAAATTTCAAAATAATTTAGCAAAAAGTAGATGTTTTTAGATTCCTTTTTTCAAGGCAAAGACGATGGACAATGTTATTCAACGAAAAAATTAATTCTTCAGGGTGAAAATCGAGGATATAAGTGTGAACTTATATCAGTTGATATCTCGGTGCATTTTCAAGCTAGCGCAAATCTGATAACACAGATCGACGCAGCTTAAAAATCCGCATCGAATGCACTATACTTCATTGAGAAACGCTTAATACAAAAATTAGTTATGATCGTTTGAAAAATGATGCATTAGTGTATGTTGAGTTTCCATGTACACTCAACATTGCTTCCAAAAACATTTTGACAAAAATTTTTTCGAAAAATTTCAAAATAATTTAGCAAAAAGTAGATGTTTTTAGATTCCTTTTTTCAAGGCAAAGACGATGGACAATGTTATTCAACGAAAAAATTAATTCTTCAGGGTGAAAATCGAGGATATAAGTGTGAACATATATCAGTTGATATCTCGGTGCATTTTCAAGCTAGCGCAAATCTGATAACACAGATCGACGCAGCTTAAAAATCCGCATCGAATGCACTATACTTCATTGAGAAACGCTTAATACAAAAATTAGTTATGATCGTTTGAAAAATGATGCATTAGTGTATGTTGAGTTTCCATGTACACTCAACATTGCTTCCAAAAACATTTTGACAAAAATTTTTTCGAAAAATTTCAAAATAATTTAGCAAAAAGTAGATGTTTTTAGATTCCTTTTTTCAAGGCAAAGACGATGGACAATGTTATTCAACGAAAAAATTAATTCTTCAGGGTGAAAATCGAGGATATAAGTGTGAACATATATCAGTTGATATCTCGGTGCATTTTCAAGCTAGCGCAAATCTGATAACACAGATCGACGCAGCTTAAAAATCCGCATCGAATGCACTATACTTCATTGAAAAACGCTTAATACAAAAATTAGTTATGATCGTTTGAAAAATGATGCATTAGTGTATGTTGAGTTTCCATGTACACTCAACATTGCTTCCAAAAACATTTTGACAAAAATTTTTTCGAAAAATTTCAAAATAATTTAGCAAAAAGTAGATGTTTTTAGATTCCTTTTTTCAAGGCAAAGACGATGGACAATGTTATTCAACGAAAAAATTAATTCTTCAGGGTGAAAATCGAGGATATAAGTGTGAACTTATATCAGTTGATATCTCGGTGCATTTTCAAGCTAGCGCAAATCTGATAACACAGATCGACGCAGCTTAAAAATCTGCATCGAATGCACTATACTTCATTGAGAAACGCTTAATACAAAAATTAGTTATGATCGTTTGAAAAATGATGCATTAGTGTATGTTGAGTTTCCATGTACACTCAACATTGCTTCCAAAAACATTTTGACAAAAATTTTTTCGAAAAATTTCAAAATAATTTAGCAAAAAGTAGATGTTTTTAGATTCCTTTTTTCAAGGCAAAGATGATGGACAATGTTATTCAACGAAAAAATCAATTCTTCAGGGTGAAAATCGAGGATATAAGTGTGAACTTATATCAGTTGATATCTCGGTGCATTTTCAAGCTAGCGCAAATCTGATAACACAGATCGACGCAGCTTAAAAATCCGCATCGAATGCACTATACTTCATTGAGAAACGCTTAATACAAAAATTAGTTATGATCGTTTGAAAAATGATGCATTAGTGTATGTTGAGTTTCCATGTACACTCAACATTGCTTCCAAAAACATTTTGACAAAAATTTTTTCGAAAAATTTCAAAATAATTTAGCAAAAAGTAGATGTTTTTAGATTCCTTTTTTCAAGGCAAAGACGATGGACAATGTTATTCAACGAAAAAATTAATTCTTCAGGGTGAAAATCGAGGATATAAGTGTGAACATATATCAGTTGATATCTCGGTGCATTTTCAAGCTAGCGCAAATCTGATAACACAGATCGACGCAGCTTAAAAATCCGCATCGAATGCACTATACTTCATTGAAAAACGCTTAATACAAAAATTAGTTATGATCGTTTGAAAAATGATGCATTAGTGTATGTTGAGTTTCCATGTACACTCAACATTGCTTCCAAAAACATTTTGACAAAAATTTTTTCGAAAAATTTCAAAATAATTTAGCAAAAAGTAGATGTTTTTAGATTCCTTTTTTCAAGGCAAAGACGATGGACAATGTTATTCAACGAAAAAATTAATTCTTCAGGGTGAAAATCGAGGATATAAGTGTGAACTTATATCAGTTGATATCTCGGTGCATTTTCAAGCTAGCGCAAATCTGATAACACAGATCGACGCAGCTTAAAAATCTGCATCGAATGCACTATACTTCATTGAGAAACGCTTAATACAAAAATTAGTTATGATCGTTTGAAAAATGATGCATTAGTGTATGTTGAGTTTCCATGTACACTCAACATTGCTTCCAAAAACATTTTGACAAAAATTTTTTCGAAAAATTTCAAAATAATTTAGCAAAAAGTAGATGTTTTTAGATTCCTTTTTTCAAGGCAAAGATGATGGACAATGTTATTCAACGAAAAAATCAATTCTTCAGGGTGAAAATCGAGGATATAAGTGTGAACTTATATCAGTTGATATCTCGGTGCATTTTCAAGCTAGCGCAAATCTGATAACACAGATCGACGCAGCTTAAAAATCCGCATCGAATGCACTATACTTCATTGAGAAACGCTTAATACAAAAATTAGTTATGATCGTTTGAAAAATGATGCATTAGTGTATGTTGAGTTTCCATGTACACTCAACATTGCTTCCAAAAACATTTTGACAAAAATTTTTTCGAAAAATTTCAAAATAATTTAGCAAAAAGTAGATGTTTTTAGATTCCTTTTTTCAAGGCAAAGACGATGGACAATGTTATTCAACGAAAAAATTAATTCTTCAGGGTGAAAATCGAGGATATAAGTGTGAACTTATATCAGTTGATATCTCGGTGCATTTTCAAGCTAGCGCAAATCTGATAACACAGATCGACGCAGCTTAAAAATCCGCATCGAATGCACTATACTTCATTGAGAAACGCTTAATACAAAAATTAGTTATGATCGTTTGAAAAATGATGCATTAGTGTATGTTGAGTTTCCATGTACACTCAACATTGCTTCCAAAAACATTTTGACAAAAATTTTTTCGAAAAATTTCAAAATAATTTAGAAAAAGTAGATGTTTTTAGATTCCTTTTTTCAAGGCAAAGACGATGGACAATGTTATTCAACGAAAAAATTAATTCTTCAGGGTGAAAATCGAGGATATAAGTGTGAACTTATATCAGTTGATATCTCGGTGCATTTTCAAGCTAGCGCAAATCTGATAACACAGATCGACGCAGCTTAAAAATCCGCATCGAATGCACTATACTTCATTGAGAAACGCTTAATACAAAAATTAGTTATGATCGTTTGAAAAATGATGCATTAGTGTATGTTGAGTTTCCATGTACACTCAACATTGCTTCCAAAAACATTTTGACAAAAATTTTTTCGAAAAATTTCAAAATAATTTAGCAAAAAGTAGATGTTTTTAGATTCCTTTTTTCAAGGCAAAGACGATGGACAATGTTATTCAACGAAAAAATTAATTCTTCAGGGTGAAAATCGAGGATATAAGTGTGAACTTATATCAGTTGATATCTCGGTGCATTTTCAAGCTAGCGCAAATCTGATAACACAGATCGACGCAGCTTAAAAATCTGCATCGAATGCACTATACTTCATTGAGAAACGCTTAATACAAAAATTAGTTATGATCGTTTGAAAAATGATGCATTAGTGTATGTTGAGTTTCCATGTACACTCAACATTGCTTCCAAAAACATTTTGACAAAAATTTTTTCGAAAAATTTCAAAATAATTTAGCAAAAAGTAGATGTTTTTAGATTCCTTTTTTCAAGGCAAAGATGATGGACAATGTTATTCAACGAAAAAATCAATTCTTCAGGGTGAAAATCGAGGATATAAGTGTGAACTTATATCAGTTGATATCTCGGTGCATTTTCAAGCTAGCGCAAATCTGATAACACAGATCGACGCAGCTTAAAAATCCGCATCGAATGCACTATACTTCATTGAGAAACGCTTAATACAAAAATTAGTTATGATCGTTTGAAAAATGATGCATTAGTGTATGTTGAGTTTCCATGTACACTCAACATTGCTTCCAAAAACATTTTGACAAAAATTTTTTCGAAAAATTTCAAAATAATTTAGCAAAAAGTAGATGTTTTTAGATTCCTTTTTTCAAGGCAAAGACGATGGACAATGTTATTCAACGAAAAAATTAATTCTTCAGGGTGAAAATCGAGGATATAAGTGTGAACTTATATCAGTTGATATCTCGGTGCATTTTCAAGCTAGCGCAAATCTGATAACACAGATCGACGCAGCTTAAAAATCCGCATCGAATGCACTATACTTCATTGAGAAACGCTTAATACAAAAATTAGTTATGATCGTTTGAAAAATGATGCATTAGTGTATGTTGAGTTTCCATGTACACTCAACATTGCTTCCAAAAACATTTTGACAAAAATTTTTTCGAAAAATTTCAAAATAATTTAGCAAAAAGTAGATGTTTTTAGATTCCTTTTTTCAAGGCAAAGACGATGGACAATGTTATTCAACGAAAAAATTAATTCTTCAGGGTGAAAATCGAGGATATAAGTGTGAACTTATATCAGTTGATATCTCGGTGCATTTTCAAGCTAGCGCAAATCTGATAACACAGATCGACGCAGCTTAAAAATCTGCATCGAATGCACTATACTTCATTGAGAAACGCTTAATACAAAAATTAGTTATGATTGTTTGAAAAATGATGCATTAGTGTATGTTGAGTTTCCATGTACACTCAACATTGCTTCCAAAAACATTTTGACAAAAATTTTTTCGAAAAATTTCAAAATAATTTAGCAAAAAGTAGATGTTTTTAGATTCCTTTTTTCAAGGCAAAGATGATGGACAATGTTATTCAACGAAAAAATCAATTCTTCAGGGTGAAAATCGAGGATATAAGTGTGAACTTATATCAGTTGATATCTCGGTGCATTTTCAAGCTAGCGCAAATCTGATAACACAGATCGACGCAGCTTAAAAATCCGCATCGAATGCACTATACTTCATTGAGAAACGCTTAATACAAAAATTAGTTATGATCGTTTGAAAAATGATGCATTAGTGTATGTTGAGTTTCCATGTACACTCAACATTGCTTCCAAAAACATTTTGACAAAAATTTTTTCGAAAAATTTCAAAATAATTTAGCAAAAAGTAGATGTTTTTAGATTCCTTTTTTCAAGGCAAAGACGATGGACAATGTTATTCAACGAAAAAATTAATTCTTCAGGGTGAAAATCGAGGATATAAGTGTGAACTTATATCAGTTGATATCTCGGTGCATTTTCAAGCTAGCGCAAATCTGATAACACAGATCGACGCAGCTTAAAAATCCGCATCGAATGCACTATACTTCATTGAGAAACGCTTAATACAAAAATTAGTTATGATCGTTTGAAAAATGATGCATTAGTGTATGTTGAGTTTCCATGTACACTCAACATTGCTTCCAAAAACATTTTGACAAAAATTTTTTCGAAAAATTTCAAAATAATTTAGAAAAAGTAGATGTTTTTAGATTCCTTTTTTCAAGGCAAAGACGATGGACAATGTTATTCAACGAAAAAATTAATTCTTCAGGGTGAAAATCGAGGATATAAGTGTGAACTTATATCAGTTGATATCTCGGTGCATTTTTAAGCTAGCGCAAATCTGATAACACAGATCGACGCAGCTTAAAAATCCGCATCGAATGCACTATACTTCATTGAGAAACGCTTAATACAAAAATTAGTTATGATCGTTTGAAAAATGATGCATTAGTGTATGTTGAGTTTCCATGTACACTCAACATTGCTTCCAAAAACATTTTGACAAAAATTTTTTCGAAAAATTTCAAAATAATTTAGCAAAAAGTAGATGTTTTTAGATTCCTTTTTTCAAGGCAAAGATGATGGACAATGTTATTCAACGAAAAAATCAATTCTTCAGGGTGAAAATCGAGGATATAAGTGTGAACTTATATCAGTTGATATCTCGGTGCATTTTCAAGCTAGCGCAAATCTGATAACACAGATCGACGCAGCTTAAAAATCCGCATCGAATGCACTATACTTCATTGAGAAACGCTTAATACAAAAATTAGTTATGATCGTTTGAAAAATGATGCATTAGTGTATGTTGAGTTTCCATGTACACTCAACATTGCTTCCAAAAACATTTTGACAAAAATTTTTTCGAAAAATTTCAAAATAATTTAGCAAAAAGTAGATGTTTTTAGATTCCTTTTTTCAAGGCAAAGGCGATGGACAATGTTATTCAACGAAAAAATTAATTCTTCAGGGTGAAAATCGAGGATATAAGTGTGAACATATATCAGTTGATATCTCGGTGCATTTTCAAGCTAGCGCAAATCTGATAACACAGATCGACGCAGCTTAAAAATCCGCATCGAATGCACTATACTTCATTGAAAAACGCTTAATACAAAAATTAGTTATGATCGTTTGAAAAATGATGCATTAGTGTATGTTGAGTTTCCATGTACACTCAACATTGCTTCCAAAAACATTTTGACAAAAATTTTTTCGAAAAATTTCAAGATAATTTAGCAAAAAGTAGATGTTTTTAGATTCCTTTTTTCAAGGCAAAGACGATGGACAATGTTATTCAACGAAAAAATTAATTCTTCAGGGTGAAAATCGAGGATATAAGTGTGAACTTATATCAGTTGATATCTCGGTGCATTTTCAAGCTAGCGCAAATCTGATAACACAGATCGACGCAGCTTAAAAATCCGCATCGAATGCACTATACTTCATTGAGAAACGCTTAATACAAAAATTAGTTATGATCGTTTGAAAAATGATTTATTAGTGTATGTTGAGTTTCCATGTACACTCAACATTGCTTCCAAAAACATTTTGACAAAAATTTTTTCGAAAAATTTCAAAATAATTTAGCAAAAAGTAGATGTTTTTAGATTCCTTTTTTCAAGGCAAAGGCGATGGACAATGTTATTCAACGAAAAAATTAATTCTTCAGGGTGAAAATCGAGGATATAAGTGTGAACATATATCAGTTGATATCTCGGTGCATTTTCAAGCTAGCGCAAATCTGATAACACAGATCGACGCAGCTTAAAAATCCGCATCGAATGCACTATACTTCATTGAAAAACGCTTAATACAAAAATTAGTTATGATCGTTTGAAAAATGATGCATTAGTGTATGTTGAGTTTCCATGTACACTCAACATTGCTTCCAAAAACATTTTGACAAAAATTTTTTCGAAAAATTTCAAGATAATTTAGCAAAAAGTAGATGTTTTTAGATTCCTTTTTTCAAGGCAAAGACGATGGACAATGTTATTCAACGAAAAAATTAATTCTTCAGGGTGAAAATCGAGGATATAAGTGTGAACTTATATCAGTTGATATCTCGGTGCATTTTCAAGCTAGCGCAAATCTGATAACACAGATCGACGCAGCTTAAAAATCCGCATCGAATGCACTATACTTCATTGAGAAACGCTTAATACAAAAATTAGTTATGATCGTTTGAAAAATGATGCATTAGTGTATGTTGAGTTTCCATGTACACTCAACATTGCTTCCAAAAACATTTTGACAAAAATTTTTTCGAAAAATTTCAAAATAATTTAGCGAAAAGTAGATGTTTTTAGATTCCTTTTTTCAAGGCAAAGATGATGGACATTGTTATTCAACGAAAAAATTAATTCTTCAGGGTGAAAATCGAGGATATAAGTGTGAACATATATCAGTTGATATCTCGGTGCATTTTCAAGCTAGCGCAAATCTGATAACACAGATCGACGCAGCTTAAAAATCCGCATCGAATGCACTATACTTCATTGAGAAACGCTTAATACAAAAATTAGTTATGATCGTTTGAAAAATGATGCATTAGTGTATGTTGAGTTTCCATGTACACTCAACATTGCTTCCAAAAACATTTTGACAAAAATTTTTTCGAAAAATTTCAAAATAATTTAGCAAAAAGTAGATGTTTTTAGATTCCTTTTTTCAAGGCAAAGATGATGGACAATGTTATTCAACGAAAAAATCAATTCTTCAGGGTGAAAATCGAGGATATAAGTGTGAACTTATATCAGTTGATATCTCGGTGCATTTTCAAGCTAGCGCAAATCTGATAACACAGATCGACGCAGCTTAAAAATCCGCATCGAATGCACTATACTTCATTGAGAAACGCTTAATACAAAAATTAGTTATGATCGTTTGAAAAATGATGCATTAGTGTATGTTGAGTTTCCATGTACACTCAACATTGCTTCCAAAAACATTTTGACAAAAATTTTTTCGAAAAATTTCAAAATAATTTAGCAAAAAGTAGATGTTTTTAGATTCCTTTTTTCAAGGCAAAGATGATGGACAATGTTATTCAACGAAAAAATCAATTCTTCAGGGTGAAAATCGAGGATATAAGTGTGAACTTATATCAGTTGATATCTCGGTGCATTTTCAAGCTAGCGCAAATCTGATAACACAGATCGACGCAGCTTAAAAATCCGCATCGAATGCACTATACTTCATTGAGAAACGCTTAATACAAAAATTAGTTATGATCGTTTGAAAAATGATGCATTAGTGTATGTTGAGTTTCCATGTACACTCAACATTGCTTCCAAAAACATTTTGACAAAAATTTTTTCGAAAAATTTCAAAATAATTTAGCAAAAAGTAGATGTTTTTAGATTCCTTTTTTCAAGGCAAAGATGATGGACAATGTTATTCAACGAAAAAATCAATTCTTCAGGGTGAAAATCGAGGATATAAGTGTGAACTTATATCAG
Source organism: Auanema rhodensis (assembly GCA_964057225.1). Taxonomy (NCBI): domain Eukaryota; kingdom Metazoa; phylum Nematoda; class Chromadorea; order Rhabditida; family Rhabditidae; genus Auanema; species Auanema rhodense. The sequence continues at coordinate 4,513,841 of OZ059895.1, forward strand.
TTGATATCTCGGTGCATTTTCAAGCTAGCGCAAATCTGATAACACAGATCGACGCAGCTTAAAAATCCGCATCGAATGCACTATACTTCATTGAGAAACGCTTAATACAAAAATTAGTTATGATCGTTTGAAAAATGATGCATTAGTGTATGTTGAGTTTCCATGTACACTCAACATTGCTTCCAAAAACATTTTGACAAAAATTTTTTCGAAAAATTTCAAAATAATTTAGCAAAAAGTAGATGTTTTTAGATTCCTTTTTTTAAGGCAAAAATGATGGACAATGTTATTCAACGAAAAAATCAATTCTTCAGGGTGAAAATCGAGGATATAAGTGTGAACTTATATCAGTTGATATCTCGGTGCATTTTCAAGCTAGCGCAAATCTGATAACACAGATCGACGCAGCTTAAAAATCCGCATCGAATGCACTATACTTCATTGAGAAACGCTTAATACAAAAATTAGTTATGATCGTTTGAAAAATGATGCATTAGTGTATGTTGAGTTTCCATGTACACTCAACATTGCTTCCAAAAACATTTTGACAAAAATTTTTTCGAAAAATTTCAAAATAATTTAGCAAAAAGTAGATGTTTTTAGATTCCTTTTTTAAGGCAAAAATGATGGACAATGTTATTAAACGAAAAAATTAATTCTTCAGGGTGAAAATCGAGGATATAAGTGTGAACTTATATCAGTTGATATCTCGGTGCATTTTCAAGCTAGCGCAAATCTGATAACACAGATCGACGCAGCTTAAAAATCCGCATCGAATGCACTATACTACATTGAGAAACGCTTAATACAAAAATTAGTTATGATCGTTTGAAAAATGATGCATTAGTGTATGTTGAGTTTCCATGTACACTCAACATTGCTTCCAAAAACATTTTGACAAAAATTTTTTCGAAAAATTTCAAAATAATTTAGCAAAAAGTAGATGTTTTTAGATTCCTTTTTTCAAGGCAAAGACGATGGACAATGTTATTCAACGAAAAAATTAATTCTTCAGGGTGAAAATCGAGGATATAAGTGTGAACTTATATCAGTTGATATCTCGGTGCATTTTCAAGCTAGCGCAAATCTGATAACACAGATCGACGCAGCTTAAAAATCCGCATCGAATGCACTATACTTCATTGAGAAACGCTTAATACAAAAATTAGTTATGATCGTTTGAAAAATGATGCATTAGTGTATGTTGAGTTTCCATGTACACTCAACATTGCTTCCAAAAACATTTTGACAAAAATTTTTTCGAAAAATTTCAAAATAATTTAGCAAAAAGTAGATGTTTTTAGATTCCTTTTTTCAAGGCAAAGATGATGGACAATGTTATTCAACGAAAAAATCAATTCTTCAGGGTGAAAATCGAGGATATAAGTGTGAACTTATATCAGTTGATATCTCGGTGCATTTTCAAGCTAGCGCAAATCTGATAACACAGATCGACGCAGCTTAAAAATCCGCATCGAATGCACTATACTTCATTGAGAAACGCTTAATACAAAAATTAGTTATGATCGTTTGAAAAATGATGCATTAGTGTATGTTGAGTTTCCATGTACACTCAACATTGCTTCCAAAAACATTTTGACAAAAATTTTTTCGAAAAATTTCAAAATAATTTAGCAAAAAGTAGATGTTTTTAGATTCCTTTTTTCAAGGCAAAGACGATGGACAATGTTATTCAACGAAAAAATTAATTCTTCAGGGTGAAAATCGAGGATATAAGTGTGAACTTATATCAGTTGATATCTCGGTGCATTTTCAAGCTAGCGCAAATCTGATAACACAGATCGACGCAGCTTAAAAATCCGCATCGAATGCACTATACTTCATTGAGAAACGCTTAATACAAAAATTAGTTATGATCGTTTGAAAAATGATGCATTAGTGTATGTTGAGTTTCCATGTACACTCAACATTGCTTCCAAAAACATTTTGACAAAAATTTTTTCGAAAAATTTCAAGATAATTTAGCGAAAAGTAGATGTTTTTAGATTCCTTTTTTCAAGGCAAAGATGATGGACAATGTTATTCAACGAAAAAATTAATTCTTCACGGTGAAAATCGAGGATATAAGTGTGAACATATATCAGTTGATATCTCGGTGCATTTTCAAGCTAGCGCAAATCTGATAACACAGATCGACGCAGCTTAAAAATCCGCATCGAATGCACTATACTTCATTGAGAAACGCTTAATACAAAAATTAGTTATGATCGTTTGAAAAATGATGCATTAGTGTATGTTGAGTTTCCATGTACACTCAACATTGCTTCCAAAAACATTTTGACAAAAATTTTTTCGAAAAATTTCAAAATAATTTAGCGAAAAGTAGATGTTTTTAGATTCCTTTTTTCAAGGCAAAGATGATGGACAATGTTATTCAACGAAAAAATTAATTCTTCAGGGTGAAAATCGAGGATATAAGTGTGAACATATATCAGTTGATATCTCGGTGCATTTTCAAGCTAGCGCAAATCTGATAACACAGATCGACGCAGCTTAAAAATCCGCATCGAATGCACTATACTTCATTGAGAAACGCTTAATACAAAAATTAGTTATGATCGTTTGAAAAATGATTTATTAGTGTATGTTGAGTTTCCATGTACACTCAACATTGCTTCCAAAAACATTTTGACAAAAATTTTTTCGAAAAATTTCAAAATAATTTAGCAAAAAGTAGATGTTTTTAGATTCCTTTTTTCAAGGCAAAGGCGATGGACAATGTTATTCAACGAAAAAATTAATTCTTCAGGGTGAAAATCGAGGATATAAGTGTGAACATATATCAGTTGATATCTCGGTGCATTTTCAAGCTAGCGCAAATCTGATAACACAGATCGACGCAGCTTAAAAATCCGCATCGAATGCACTATACTTCATTGAAAAACGCTTAATACAAAAATTAGTTATGATCGTTTGAAAAATGATGCATTAGTGTATGTTGAGTTTCCATGTACACTCAACATTGCTTCCAAAAACATTTTGACAAAAATTTTTTCGAAAAATTTCAAGATAATTTAGCAAAAAATAGATGTTTTTAGATTCCTTTTTTCAAGGCAAAGACGATGGACAATGTTATTCAACGAAAAAATTAATTCTTCAGGGTGAAAATCGAGGATATAAGTGTGAACTTATATTAGTTGATATCTCGGTGCATTTTTAAGCTAGCGCAAATCTGATAACACAGATCGACGCAGCTTAAAAATCCGCATCGAATGCACTATACTTCATTGAGAAACGCTTAATACAAAAATTAGTTATGATCGTTTGAAAAATGATGCATTAGTGTATGTTGAGTTTCCATGTACACTCAACATTGCTTCCAAAAACATTTTGACAAAAATTTTTTCGAAAAATTTCAAAATAATTTAGCGAAAAGTAGATGTTTTTAGATTCCTTTTTTCAAGGCAAAGATGATGGACATTGTTATTCAACGAAAAAATTAATTCTTCAGGGTGAAAATCGAGGATATAAGTGTGAACATATATCAGTTGATATCTCGGTGCATTTTCAAGCTAGCGCAAATCTGATAACACAGATCGACGCAGCTTAAAAATCCGCATCGAATGCACTATACTTCATTGAGAAACGCTTAATACAAAAATTAGTTATGATCGTTTGAAAAATGATGCATTAGTGTATGTTGAGTTTCCATGTACACTCAACATTGCTTCCAAAAACATTTTGACAAAAATTTTTTCGAAAAATTTCAAAATAATTTAGCAAAAAGTAGATGTTTTTAGATTCCTTTTTTCAAGGCAAAGATGATGGACAATGTTATTCAACGAAAAAATCAATTCTTCAGGGTGAAAATCGAGGATATAAGTGTGAACTTATATCAGTTGATATCTCGGTGCATTTTCAAGCTAGCGCAAATCTGATAACACAGATCGACGCAGCTTAAAAATCCGCATCGAATGCACTATACTTCATTGAGAAACGCTTAATACAAAAATTAGTTATGATCGTTTGAAAAATGATGCATTAGTGTATGTTGAGTTTCCATGTACACTCAACATTGCTTCCAAAAACATTTTGACAAAAATTTTTTCGAAAAATTTCAAAATAATTTAGCAAAAAGTAGATGTTTTTAGATTCCTTTTTTCAAGGCAAAGATGATGGACAATGTTATTCAACGAAAAAATCAATTCTTCAGGGTGAAAATCGAGGATATAAGTGTGAACTTATATCAGTTGATATCTCGGTGCATTTTCAAGCTAGCGCAAATCTGATAACACAGATCGACGCAGCTTAAAAATCCGCATCGAATGCACTATACTTCATTGAGAAACGCTTAATACAAAAATTAGTTATGATCGTTTGAAAAATGATGCATTAGTGTATGTTGAGTTTCCATGTACACTCAACATTGCTTCCAAAAACATTTTGACAAAAATTTTTTCGAAAAATTTCAAAAAAATTTAGCAAAAAGTAGATGTTTTTAGATTCCTTTTTTTAAGGCAAAAATGATGGACAATGTTATTCAACGAAAAAATCAATTCTTCAGGGTGAAAATCGAGGATATAAGTGTGAACTTATATCAGTTGATATCTCGGTGCATTTTCAAGCTAGCGCAAATCTGATAACACAGATCGACGCAGCTTAAAAATCCGCATCGAATGCACTATACTTCATTGAGAAACGCTTAATAAAAAAATTAGTTATGATCGTTTGAAAAATGATGCATTAGTGTATGTTGAGTTTCCATGTACACTCAACATTGCTTCCAAAAACATTTTGACAAAAATTTTTTCGAAAAATTTCAAAATAATTTAGCAAAAAGTAGATGTTTTTAGATTCCTTTTTTAAGGCAAAAATGATGGACAATGTTATTAAACGAAAAAATTAATTCTTCAGGGTGAAAATCGAGGATATAAGTGTGAACTTATATCAGTTGATATCTCGGTGCATTTTCAAGCTAGCGCAAATCTGATAACACAGATCGACGCAGCTTAAAAATCCGCATCGAATGCACTATACTACATTGAGAAACGCTTAATACAAAAATTAGTTATGATCGTTTGAAAAATGATGCATTAGTGTATGTTGAGTTTCCATGTACACTCAACATTGCTTCCAAAAACATTTTGACAAAAATTTTTTCGAAAAATTTCAAAATAATTTAGCAAAAAGTAGATGTTTTTAGATTCCTTTTTTTAAGGCAAAAATGATGGACAATGTTATTCAACGAAAAAATCAATTCTTTAGGGTGAAAATCGAGGATATAAGTGTGAACTTATATCAGTTGATATCTCGGTGCATTTTCAAGCTAGCGCAAATCTGATAACACAGATCGACGCAGCTTAAAAATCCGCATCGAATGCACTATACTTCATTGAGAAACGCTTAATACAAAAATTAGTTATGATCGTTTGAAAAATGATGCATTAGTGTATGTTGAGTTTCCATGTACACTCAACATTGCTTCCAAAAACATTTTGACAAAAATTTTTTCGAAAAATTTCAAAATAATTTAGCAAAAAGTAGATGTTTTTAGATTCCTTTTTTAAGGCAAAAATGATGGACAATGTTATTAAACGAAAAAATTAATTCTTCAGGGTGAAAATCGAGGATATAAGTGTGAACTTATATCAGTTGATATCTCGGTGCATTTTCAAGCTAGCGCAAATCTGATAACACAGATCGACGCAGCTTAAAAATCCGCATCGAATGCACTATACTACATTGAGAAACGCTTAATACAAAAATTAGTTATGATCGTTTGAAAAATGATGCATTAGTGTATGTTGAGTTTCCATGTACACTCAACATTGCTTCCAAAAACATTTTGACAAAAATTTTTTCGAAAAATTTCAAAATAATTTAGCAAAAAGTAGATGTTTTTAGATTCCTTTTTTCAAGGCAAAGACGATGGACAATGTTATTCAACGAAAAAATTAATTCTTCAGGGTGAAAATCGAGGATATAAGTGTGAACTTATATCAGTTGATATCTCGGTGCATTTTCAAGCTAGCGCAAATCTGATAACACAGATCGACGCAGCTTAAAAATCCGCATCGAATGCACTATACTACATTGAGAAACGCTAAATACAAAAATTAGTTATGATCGTCTGAAAAATGATGCATTAGTGTATGTTGAGTTTCCATGTACACTCAACATTGCTTCCAAAAACATTTTGACAAAAATTTTTTCGAAAAATTTCAAAATAATTTAGCAAAAAGTAGATGTTTTTAAATTCCTTTATTCGAGGCAAAGATGATGGACAATGTTATTCAACGAAAAAACTTCAGGGTGAAAATCGAGGATATAAGTGTGAACTTATATCAGTTGATATCTCGGTGCATTTTCAAGCTAGCGCAAATCTGATAACACAGATCGACGCAGCTTAAAAATCCGCATCGAATGCACTATACTACATTGAGAAACGCTTAATACAAAAATTAGTTATGATCGTTTGAAAAATGATGCATTAGTGTATGTTGAGCGTTCCGTTATGCTCCCGCGTCGATCTTACAGACCAATGGAGTCTACAAGATGAGCGTGGTAGTATTCCAGATGTAGCGGTTAAACATGGAGCATAAGGATAAACATAAGACTCGAGAAAGATTGGTTTATTATATCTACGTGATTACAATAAGATACATATAACTAAGTAAAGGTTAAACTAATAGAGAACAGAGAGAGAACGACCAACCATCCATGATCGTCCCTGAGGCAAAGCTGAAGTGTTGTAATATGGAAAAGGGCGGGTCGTCTTCTCTCAGTCTCGCATTCTCTGACTCTAACCCGCCTGCTACAGCTTCGTCATATGAATGTAATGCATTGATCATCCGAATGGAACGTGCCCTTTTTCGAGTTTATGTCGCGTCCTCGCGACAATCAAAAGTTTTGACTTGATTAACTGTAGCAGAAGGGTTAATGTGTGTATTAAAGTACATGTTACAATACAATATTTTACGTAAAATTCTTATAATATGAACATAATACAATATAAAACATCAGTATCTGAAAAGAATTAAAAAAAATTTTTTTAACCAAATTATGAAAGTTTTAACCCTCTTTAACGAATACTAGACTATGTTTTATTGGCGAACGTGCTTATAAAATAATAAAAAAAAAAAGTTTTTAAGCATAACGCTCCAACAAGTGTAGATAAAAAATTAACTATTTTTTTGCTAGAGCTCGGTTGTTTGTTTCAATTTGTGTGAGTTTAGAAAAAAAAGAAAAGTTTTGCGTAATACCAAATAACTTCCAAATTGAGTCATTGATTACTCAAGTGAAGACTGTTGCTCAGATATTGTTGCAAACTATGTCTTTCATTTTTCATCTCATCTAGTATGGGGAAGTTAGTTGAAATTAGGAAGGTTCGAACTATATGATAAAAGAATTATCTTCTCACATTTCCCGTGTTCATTATGCTCTAGTTTACTTTTTTGACTTAAGAGTGACTTGTTTTAGAGGAGTCGTTACAAAATTTGTGTTCTAGTATTACTTTAAAGAAAGTTATTACAAAACAATTTACAATAAAATCTCATGAGTTAATGGTTTTTTCTTGATGGTAGCCAATTTGTATCCGAAAGGTCTTCTGGTTCGTCATAAGAGTCTTCATCGTTGTTGTTTCCGTTGATAACCTCTATGATTTCAATATCGCTGTCATCGTCTGAGCTGTCTGTACGTGTACTGGGCTTATGTGCGATTCCGTCATCTGTTTCTCGATTAAATAATTTGAGATTGTCCTTGTGAACGTCTTGGATCTTTCCGAAAAGGTTTTTGATTTGAACCATGTTTCCCTTCACATTAATAACTTCAAATGGTCCATCATAAGCTTTCCGAAGCTTTTGTCCTGGCTTGTGCATTTTCACAGCTAACATAACGCAGTCTCCTTCTTGTATATCTCTTTCGTGAGTGCGTAATCGAGCATCATGTTTCTTTTTTGCTAATTCTTGATGCTTTTCCAAATTTTCTTGAATGATTGTTTTCTGTTTGCTTCGGATTTTCTCAATATTTTCAACCTCCTTTGAAATTTCCTTTGGTTCAGTTGTTTCGGGGTATAAATCTTTATCCAATCTCAAACGGCTTTCTTTCCCGAATAGTACAACGTATGGTGATATTCCTGTGGTTGCATGCGTTGTGGTGTTCAATGCAAAGGTAATTTTTGGCAAAAACATGTCCCAATCAGTGACATCTTCGTTGAGATAATGTGTGAGTCCTTCTTCTAACGTTCTATGAAGTCTTTCTACTTGTCCATTGGAATTCTTCTGATGTGGGAGTGTTGATTCATGTTTGATACCGAGTTTTTCGCACATGTCTTCAAATTTCCTTGATAGGAAGTTGGAACCGCGGTCTGTTATTAAGCGGTTCGGTGGTCCATAGACATATACAAAGTTTCTGAGGAATCTATCAATGACAACTTCACTAACAATTGTTGGTATGGCGATAGTTGTAGCCCATTTGGAGAAAGAGTCTTGTATTGTGAGGACATAGCTGTTGTTCCTTTTTGATGTTGGGAATGGTCCCATGATATCCATATGTATTCTCTCAAATGGTTTTGATGGTATGTTAAATTGACCCATCGGTTGTACGGTCATAGCATGAGGATCTTTCTTTCGTTGTGCACATTTGATGCACTGTTTTACGTATTTTGCTATGTCGTTCTGCATGTTAGTCCAGGAAAATCTTCGTAATATGGCTTCTTTTGTTTTGTTGATTCCTTGATGCGCCCCGATTGTTGGGTCTTCATGAAATTCTTCAATGATTTTGTTAATTATATCACTATCCGATGGCAATATTAACGCTGGATGAGGTCTTTTGACGCTTGGTTTTGTGTAGAGTAAGTTGTTTATAACACAATAACGGTCATTTTGAATCATATTTTTCTTCGTTCTGTATTCAATCTCAGCTATTGTTCTCTTGATCCAAGGAGTATTTTGTTGGATTGAGCTGAATTCTGGTAACTTCACAACATTTACTTGTTGTGTCTCAATTTTCTCTTTCGAATTCGTCTTTTGTTTCTTGTTCGACGTCTTTGGATCGTTAGCTTCATCTCCAATGTATCTAGAGAGTGCGTCACAGACTTTGTTTAATCTGCCTTCTCGATATTTGATCTCAATATCGTATTCCTGTATGACCAATTGGAACTTTGCTAGTCTTCCAAATAGGTCTCTTCTAGTTAGTAAGCTTGTCAATGGGCGATGATCGGTGATGCAAATTGAATGTGATCCAAGTATGTATGTTCGAAACTGTGCTAGAGCGTAAACTAAGCCTAAGGCTTCTATCTCTATGGGAGCATAGTTACGTTCTGCTTTTACTAATTTCCTACTTGCGAAAGCAATTGGATGTAAGTTCTTGAATGGTTCGTTTGGATCTTCGGGCTGCAGTAATACTGCGCCTATGATGTTGCTGCCATCACTTTCAATGATGAAAGTTCGGTCTGATCGTGGTGGTTTCAGTACCGGTGCTTCGATTAGTCGTTCCTTTAGCTTATCTAGTGAACGTTGACATTCGCTAGTCCAATTGAAGTCTGCGTCTAGCTTAGTAAGGTCATACAGCGGACTTGCTATATGTGCAAAATCTTTAATAAATTTTCTAAAGAATCCGACCATTCCTAAGAATGCTCTTACTCCTGTGGGTGTTTGAGGAGCAGGGTAATCGCGGATGGCGGAAACTTTCTGTTGATCGGGCTTAACTCCGTCTCTTCCGACAATGAGTCCGAGAAATTTCACTTCTGGTCTTGCAAATGAACATTTCTTGAGTTTAATCTTAAATCCTAGTCTTTCTACAGCGAGTAATACTTCTTTGATGTCTTCGAGGTGTTGTTCTGCGCTGTCTGATATGACTAGTAAATCGTCCAAATAGACAAATAGTCGGCATTTACATTTACTTTGGAGATATCTCACGGCTGTTTGAAAGGTATGTGGCGCACCACATAATCCCATAGGCATTCTCCTGTACTGATAAGTCCCACTATTGGTGGTAAAGGATGTGAGTGGTCTATCCTTCTTCAATAATGGTATTTGGAAAAAGCCAGAAACAAGATCAAAATTAGAAAAGTATTGTGATCCAGCCGCTAAGTCAATGATATCAGAGATGTTAGGAATCACATATGTCTGTTTTCTTGTAACGTTATTTAAGGCTCGGAAATCCGTAACGAAACGGAATGTTTCGTCTTTTTTCTTAACGAGAACGACAGGGCTGTTGAACAAAGATGTCGATCGTTCTATTATCCCTTGCTCGAGCATTTCTTGGACTTGTTTTTCTACCTCTTCTTGTTTCCCGAGAGGTATACGTGAAATTCGTGGCTTTGGCATATCCATATCCGTTCGTAGTGGTATCTTGTGTTCTACTGGTCCTTTGAACAATCCTATCTTTTTATCTTCATTGAGGAATGCCTTCTTACGCTGACGAATGATGTTTCGTAGTTCGTCTTTTTGTCGTTGCGTAAGATCAGCCTCTTTTAGGTCAAGTTCTTTCATGAAATCACCAGGGAAGTGAGGTAATTTGCCTTCCCAGTCTGCTTCTGGTGGAATATAGTCGTACTGTTGTTCTGTTGAGAAGATTTCATAGTCCGGTATAGATCCTATTTCGGCTTCTGCAATCACAGTGCCGGCCGGTATTTCTATGAATTCTTTAGAATTGTTCCGGAATTGGATATTGATGGAGTTAACATCGCGAAATGCTGTGTCGTATCGAGGTGAGAGAGGAGTATTGTCGTTTGGTTTAATCATAGCGATTAAGTCTTCTCCGATTGGGTTCTCTAATTGGACTTGGAAATTAAAAACTTGTCGAGGAAGTAGACTCCGCGGCTCCAAGGTTATCAAATTAACAGTTTTTGATATCCTGTTAATATCCCCGTTAATTCCGCTAGCCAAAGGTACTACATGATTTCCAATTTCCAGTGTTCTTTTGTATGGTCTTAGTTTCATGCCAATGTTTTGACAGTCAAGTGTTTTCATGAAATCTAATCCAATCAACGCTGGCGATGGACAGTCTTTGTCGTCTGATATGAAGAATGTATGGTCGATTTCGTAACCGGCTATTTCGACGGTTAAGTCGATAGTACCAATGAATACAAATTCTGATCCGTTCGCTGTTGTTGCTCTTAATGTATTCTTCTTAACAAAGTCATTCAAAGCTAAGTAGTGTAGTGTCGATATTCTTATGTAACTGACGGACGAACCTGAGTCCCATAAAGTTAGGATCAGTCTATCATTAACAGTCATCCATAGAAGTGGTAGTGCTTGATCTTTCTTTTTGGAAATCGAGCAAACTAATGGTAGTGCGATTGGTATGAATGTGAGCATTGATGGATAGTATTGTTTCATTATGTGTCTTGGAATCGGTTGATCCGGATGACTAACTAATTCCAAAGTTTCTTCGTATGTTGGTAGATCACTGTCGTGATCTTTGAGTGCAATATGCATAACTGGTATGCCTACTGGTTTGAAGAAATAGATCTTTACAATGAAACCTATCACAAAGAGTATGATGGTAAATAATGTAATTGCACCGATCGTTATTAGTGTTCGCTCAATCGTTCCTGCAATTGTATCGATGAATGACTTCCATGTGCTCTTGGTGAATTCTTGAGCTTTCGATATGTAGTCGCTACTTTTCTTTAGTACACTGAATGTAGCTGATATCTTTGGATCATTGTGAATTGTGTGAAGAACGTGATTCTGACGAATCGATGCTAAACTCGCACCGTAAGCTATGGCTGTGGTCATTGAGTATACACGAGACGATAAATTAGTGTATAAGTGAGCTCCGGTGAATTTTAATGGTGTTATTTTTTCGTGATGAAGTCCGTCCCACATTGATACAAGACTGACGTCTGCAGTCCCATTAATTCCTTTCCATTCACCTTCGCTAGACCAGATATCTGTTGGTACGTGATCACAGCTTATTTCTTTACCATGAGGTAAAAGATCCTTGGATCCGGGTGCTGCAAACAGTAACTGTCCGTCTTGTGTCCAGACTGGGGTTTCGAGATAGCATGTGCCATTTACGGTGTGATTGTGATAAATGGTTTTCTCTAGCACTGTAGGGCATACATGTATATGCAAAATTTCATTGCCTACAAACCGTGCGGCTATATCTTCTCTTCCCAGTATTGTTCGCATTGCGATTGTTGGTTCAATTTGTAGAATTGATTTCCATAATTCCAGATACCGATTTTGTATCTCGCAAATCGATTCGTATGATTCTTCAAAATGTTTCTGCAATTCCTCTTGGATCATTGTAGTAGCATACTGTAAATGATCTTGGGCTATTTTGTTCGATATATTTTGACGAAACTCTTGTACCGAGTCAATTTTCGTTGCTATGTATCTCGCATTTGCTTCCACTAAATTTGAGGTTTCTACTGATGGTGTTGAAGAAGCTCGGTTTTTTCGAATCAATGTTGGAGAGGCTTCGGTTGTCTCTTGTATTTTTGGAATCTGTGCGTCTTTGTATATGGCATAGCTTCTTGTTGTTGTTGGCGAACGAGCGGTTGATGTTGTGGTGCGTGCTGTTGTCGCAGCGGTCGTGTGAGGCGCCGTTGTTGATGGCTGTTGCTTCCATGATGGTGCTCTTGTGGTGGTTGATGCATTTGTGTGAGGATTGTTCGTTATTTGCGGCTGTATTGTGGTAACTGATTGGATTGTTCCCTTCTGTTCGATCAAAGGTTGGACTGGTGTCACAACCGCGCCGCTAGCCGCGCCGCCTGCAGCGACGCTAGCCGCGCCGCCTGCCGCGACGCTGGATGTCCGTGTTGCGATTTGCCGAAAATTTGTTTCATTTTCCTCTGCCATTAAGATTTGAAGTTGTTCTTGTGTTATCCTACTTGATGTATAAGGTGTTTTTACATTATTGAGCAGGGGTAAAAATATTTCCAATAATAATTTCTTTGAAAGATTGCTGGGCTTGATCAGCTTAGGGTGTGGACCGATCGGTATTCCATAATTATTCTTCCTGTCATAAAATAGTTTATCTGTATTTGGCATGAATTGTCGTGATGCTGGCAATTTTATAAATTTTCTGTCATCAATAAATGCTGCAGTTTTATTCCATCGTACTGTTGTGAGGGTTTTTAGTTCTCTTAGTAAATTGATCGTTGCCTTAATGAATTCGCTTTTCTTCTGTTCCTCGTCAGTTAGTATACGTTTCCTTATTGGTGGCATTTGTATGAACGTTTGTAGGACTTCTTGTCGTGATGGAACTGTCAGTCCTTCTTCAATTATAACTGGTGTATTGGTTAAATTGAGAGCTATGCTTTCAATTCGTTCGCGATATGAACCTTCTTTCTTCCTTATGATTTCATCGAATTCGATTACTGTCAAACGATCTGATATTTGTTCGAGAAGCTGTTCAGATGTTAAGTATGATATTGCTGCCTTTGTAGTAATGGCTAATTCTCTTTGTGCTATATAATATAGCAGAGCTTCTTCTTTATCACTGAAATCGTATTGCTTGAGAAAATGTCGAACAGAATGTTCATTTATTTGAATTCTGAAGAAAAATTCGAATTTTTCTTTATGTGATGTTATCCATGCCTTTAGAGAGTATGTTGGATCTACTAAACGTCTTCCTTTGATTATAGGAATAATTGAAGTAATACCGGGATTACTCATTAATGGTCTTAGGAAAGTATATGGACAGACGTGAAGCAATACTGTTTCATAATCTTCAACTTCGTTGATCCGATCTTGATCCAGTGGGAAAGAACATCCTTCGGTGACTGCACGTTTTGGTCTTTTAAACGGCAGCTTTTTGAACTCTCTTTCAATAAGGGTGGTTATATTGTTGTCGTTTGGAAATTTAGGAAGAATGATATAATTTCCTGATGTCGTATGGAACGCTGGCTGCCTGAAGCAAGAAGAAATAGGTTTCGGAGTTGGTTTGCTCGAAAGAATAAGTGCCGATTGTGTACTAGGGATTAAAATAGTATCTTGACTAATGATAGCGTCATATGTATGCATATCGATGTAATTACAACGTGAAGCAGTGGTTTGTGGGTCCCATATTATTATTGATGTACTTGATTCACAATTACCATGATGTGCATTGCATCCTTCCGTGTTTAATATTAAGTTTGACAATATTGTATCGTCAGGCATACGGGTCATGACTCCGCGCTCTAATATTAGACGTGACCGCTCCTCGCACGCGTCGCGGTTGAACGCGCGCGCTGGGTCATAGGAGGGCTCCGGAGTTGCTTGGGTGATACTATCAATGCGTTGCAGTTCTATGTTATTCCACTTGCGATCGCGGATCGCCTGTCTGCATTCGCGCTCTCCTATAGGCTGTATTCTATTTATTGTTCTGTTCGTATCGCGGAGGAATAGCAGGTCTCGTACGCATAACTTGTGTACTTCCTCTGAACAACGCCACGCATCCCATTCGTGTGCTGTGTGATTTCTTGTGTACAGATGAACTTCTGTACGTAGCACATGGTTTTTCTCTGTTAATCTGCATTTTCTGATTGTTGGTGGCATAAGTAATGCGCCTCCTGTTGCTCTTGTACAGATTTGATATGTAGATGCACAGGGCAAGAATATTGCTGCTGTTATTGCCATGATAACTGTGAGCGTCAAAGGCGAAAGGGTGACAGAGTTTATTCTTGTTGAGCTTCTATCTCTTCCTCTTGAGTTGTCTCTTGGATTTTTGAATTGAACTCTTCTTTGTCCGTTGTTGTTATTGAATCTGCCTCGTTGGTTGTTATGACGAAAATTATAATTTCTTTGATGCCAATCAGAACTCGATTGCCTATTATCTTGTTCGTTATAATTTGTACGGCGATTATTATTAGCGAAAGAACCGTAACGGTTTCGATTATTATTGAAATTAGAAAAGTTTTTATTTTTTTGATAATTTTGATAATTTTGATTATTTTGATAATTTTGATTGTTTCTTATCATTTGGTTATCGCGTTGATAATTGCGATTAAATGTTTGGCTATCTCGTCTCTCATCATTACGCGCAAAGGGTGCTAGTGCTTTGTTCACAGCGTTGACCAACATCGATTGCGTGTCTGTTGTTTGGTTCACTATCGATTCCTCCCAGCGAGCTGCTTCAATCGCTTCTGTGAAGGATTTTGGCTTTGCTCGGATCACAGCTGGTTTTAGAGAATTTTTAAGTCCTCTGAGGAATGTTGATCTCAGTATTTGATCTTTATGTGGGTCATCAGATGCAAATGCACTCAGTGCCATTGTTCTTAATGCTTGGGCGTATGCATCAATTGTCAATTCCCCTTGCGTGGTGTTTTGAAGGTTAATAAGTGCAGGGTCTTGGTTATATTCAGGGCAGAGCTTCGATGTTAGTGCTCTAATCAGATCATTCCACGAACCAGTTGTTTTAAGTTGTTCAGGAACTTGTCTGTAAGCTTCTTCTGCTGCTTCATTTTTGAGAAGCAAAGGAAGAAGTGCTAACCTTTCAGGGATAACAAGGCCAATGGCATTAGCAAACAAGTTGAATTTACCCGTAAAATCACGGAAGTTACGACTGCCGTCGTAAGTTGGACAGTAAGGCGAAAGTAAGGCTTGCGCGATTGTTGTTTTCCCTGCCCCAGGTAGTGAGGAAACAGCTTCCGTCATGATGTTATTCGTACGGGTAGATGGTATTTTGATCGTTCTACCTGTTATTGGTGGGGTCTCCAAAATAGGGGTTGTTTGCGTGGATGGAATAGGTCTATTGGGTGCCTTAGGAAGTGAGTCTGTTGTTGTTAAGATGGGAGTAGAAGTTTGATGAATACTGGTATTTGGTGCAGGTGGTTGAATTGGTGAGATATTAATGTTAGGGACTGATGAATATCTGCTTTTGCGCTTGGTGTTGAAAGTTTTATCTTTAGGCGAAAGGTTAAAAAGATCAGTAACAATGTTTCTAAGAGAACTAAGCCCACCCGCGCTAGAAGTTTTTGAAAGTAAAGGGGAATCGGTTGGTTCGGTTAGTGAGAGAGAGAGAGAAGCGTCGCTGATGTTTTGATTTTTCTTATTTTTATTAGAATTAGAGGAGCGTACCTTTTTAGGAGTGATCGGTGTTTGTTCCTCCACAATGATTGATAGTTCTTCTTCTATAGTAGGTACGTAGTCCGGGTCGCCTAGTTGTTCAGTAGGTGAGACAGAATCAGTAGTAGGAATAAGGAAATTATCCGGCTTCTTGTCGACTTTCTGCTCCTCTTCTAATATAGCGACGTCTTGAGCTCGAGCTCGACTTCTGGTAAAGGGAGCTGAGTCTTGGGAATCGAAATGCGTACTTATAGGTACGGCTGAATGGAATCTCTTAGCCACCTTGCTAGAACTCTTGGTTTGAAAAAACCTTGAGTGCTTGGTAACGTGTGGGATGTTGAGACGTTAAAGAATGCGGTGAATAAGGATGAGGATGTAGGCAAAATGAGAAAGGCTTTGGAGAGCGACCGGTGTCGTATCGACAACTTGTGAGAATGAGGTCGATGCCTTGGCCAATGGCGATGGATCCGCCTTCTACTGTGTGATATCGAGACTCTGGTGCTCTCCGTATTTTCTCTGTAGTTGAAAATCTGATTCACAAAACATCTGGGGTGACCAAGCTGTTATTTTACAAAACGTTTAGTGTAATTCGTAATATTCGTTCAATTACAGCACATTTTACTGATTTGTATGCAACCATTTTCCTCATGCTGACTAAACTTATGTTTTGTTACACTAGTTTCTCGACCATGTGGTGTGTCATCTTGCAACAAAACTTATGGTGTAATTCGTAACATGCTTTTGATAAAAGAGCAGTTTAACAATAAATGTGCACCAATTTCTCTTTTGTGACCAAAAATAATTTTTGTTTCTTTACAATCTGGTTTTCAAATACATTTGGTGTAGCTCGCATTTTTCGTTGTAACAAAAGTCATGGGATTCGTAATATTAGTTTTACAAAAGAGCGTTTCGCAATGATGAATGTAGGTATTTCGTGATCAGAAATCGAATTTTGAAATAAAAGCAGAGTTAAATGGCTAAATATTACAAGAACTAGTATTAAAGTTGGAATAAGGTTCAATGCGTGAGTCTTATGCTTCTGAACAACAATAACGGTATGAGGAAGGTGACATTCAGTAAGGGGAGAAAATCCAAACCGATATGCTTTAGCCAACACGACCTGTGTTAATCATGATTCAAATTCGAGATAATATTTTTCAACAGGATTTTTCGGACTATAGCGATCTATAAATTAACAATCCTCCCTTTTTGGTGAGGTTTCCCGTGTAATTTTTTTTTCATGCGTACTGATTATAAATTTGGGATGTTAGAAGCAAAATTTGTCTGAACGAAATCGTAACGCAAAATAAAATAGTCCTGATCGCAAAACAAACTTCATCCACGAAATATAAAGATATAACCGAAGTTATTCTTTCCTTGAAGCCAAAATTAATCCTTAAAAAGGAGAAAGCGTGGGAAATACGAAATAACAATTACTTTAGGTGAATTTGTTCACTAATTCAGCCTAAAGCCCTCATCAAGCTTCAAGGTTGGGTAACAGAGCATTTCAGATGTTATAAGCAAGGATACGAAATTTAAAGGTTCAGACGAAAGAATTTTTGTGAACAAACGGGAAAATAATAATCTCGAAACGTATAATCCTTCTTTAAAAAAAAAGGATTCCTTGCCTCTGTTCCCATTTAACGTTGTTGGCCCCTCCGTATTGTGTTAAGACATAGAGTAGATGGTATGAGAAAAAGAGAGATGAAAGAAATTTGAAAATGAATTAACAACACAAACATTAAAGAGAAGGAAAAAAAAATTGTGATAAGTTCGAGGTGGAACCTCCACGTTCCGTTATGCTCCCGCGTCGATCTTACAGACCAATGGAGTCTACAAGATGAGCGTGGTAGTATTCCAGATGTAGCGGTTAAACATGGAGCATAAGGATAAACATAAGACTCGAGAAAGATTGGTTTATTATATCTACGTGATTACAATAAGATACATATAACTAAGTAAAGGTTAAACTAATAGAGAACAGAGAGAGAACGACCAACCATCCATGATCGTCCCTGAGGCAAAGCTGAAGTGTTGTAATATGGAAAAGGGCGGGTCGTCTTCTCTCAGTCTCGCATTCTCTGACTCTAACCCGCCTGCTACAGCTTCGTCATATGAATGTAATGCATTGATCATCCGAATGGAACGTGAGTTTCCATGTACACTCAACATTGCTTCCAAAAACATTTTGACAAAAATTTTTTCGAAAAATTTCAAAATAATTTAGCAAAAAGTAGATGTTTTTAGATTCCTTTTTTCAAGGCAAAGATGATGGACAATGTTATTCAACGAAAAAATCAATTCTTCAGGGTGAAAATCGAGGATATAAGTGTGAACTTATATTAGTTGATATCTCGGTGCATTTTCAAGCTAGCGCAAATCTGATAACACAGATCGACGCAGCTTAAAAATCCGCATCGAATGCACTATACTTCATTGAGAAACGCTTAATACAAAAATTAGTTATGATCGTTTGAAAAATGATGCATTAGTGTATGTTGAGTTTCCATGTACACTCAACATTGCTTCCAAAAACATTTTGACAAAAATTTTTTCGAAAAATTTCAAAATAATTTAGCAAAAAGTAGATGTTTTTAGATTCCTTTTTTTAAGGCAAAAATGATGGACAATGTTATTCAACGAAAAAATCAATTCTTCAGGGTGAAAATCGAGGATATAAGTGTGAACTTATATCAGTTGATATCTCGGTGCATTTTCAAGCTAGCGCAAATCTGATAACACAGATCGACGCAGCTTAAAAATCCGCATCGAATGCACTATACTTCATTGAGAAACGCTTAATACAAAAATTAGTTATGATCGTCTGAAAAATGATGCATTAGTGTATGTTGAGTTTCCATGTACACTCAACATTGCTTCCAAAAACATTTTGACAAAAATTTTTTCGAAAAATTTCAAAATAATTTAGCAAAAAGTAGATGTTTTTAAATTCCTTTTTTTAAGGCAAAAATGATGGACAATGTTATTAAACGAAAAAATTAATTCTTCAGGGTGAAAATCGAGGATATAAGTGTGAACTTATATTAGTTGATATCTCGGTGCATTTTCAAGCTAGCGCAAATCTGATAACACAGATCGACGCAGCTTAAAAATCCGCATCGAATGCACTATACTTCATTGAGAAACGCTTAATACAAAAATTAGTTATGATCGTTTGAAAAATGATGCATTAGTGTATGTTGAGTTTCCATGTACACTCAACATTGCTTCCAAAAACATTTTGACAAAAATTTTTTCGAAAAATTTCAAAATAATTTAGCAAAAAGTAGATGTTTTTAGATTCCTTTTTTTAAGGCAAAAATGATGGACAATGTTATTCAACGAAAAAATCAATTCTTCAGGGTGAAAATCGAGGATATAAGTGTGAACTTATATCAGTTGATATCTCGGTGCATTTTCAAGCTAGCGCAAATCTGATAACACAGATCGACGCAGCTTAAAAATCCGCATCGAATGCACTATACTTCATTGAGAAACGCTTAATACAAAAATTAGTTATGATCGTTTGAAAAATGATGCATTAGTGTATGTTGAGTTTCCATGTACACTCAACATTGCTTCCAAAAACATTTTGACAAAAATTTTTTCGAAAAATTTCAAAATAATTTAGCAAAAAGTAGATGTTTTTAGATTTCTTTTTTTAAGGCAAAAATGATGGACAATGTTATTAAACGAAAAAATTAATTCTTCAGGGTGAAAATCGAGGATATAAGTGTGAACTTATATCAGTTGATATCTCGGTGCATTTTCAAGCTAGCGCAAATCTGATAACACAGATCGACGCAGCTTAAAAATCCGCATCGAATGCACTATACTACATTGAGAAACGCTTAATACAAAAATTAGTTATGATCGTTTGAAAAATGATGCATTAGTGTATGTTGAGTTTCCATGTACACTCAACATTGCTTCCAAAAACATTTTGACAAAAATTTTTTCGAAAAATTTCAAAATAATTTAGCAAAAAGTAGATGTTTTTAGATTCCTTTTTTCAAGGCAAAGACGATGGACAATGTTATTCAACGAAAAAATTAATTCTTCAGGGTGAAAATCGAGGATATAAGTGTGAACTTATATCAGTTGATATCTCGGTGCATTTTCAAGCTAGCGCAAATCTGATAACACAGATCGACGCAGCTTAAAAATCCGCATCGAATGCACTATACTACATTGAGAAACGCTAAATACAAAAATTAGTTATGATCGTTTGAAAAATGATGCATTAGTGTATGTTGAGTTTCCATGTACACTCAACATTGCTTCCAAAAACATTTTGACAAAAATTTTTTCGAAAAATTTCAAAATAATTTAGCAAAAAGTAGATGTTTTTAGATTCCTTTATTCGAGGCAAAGATGATGGACAATGTTATTCAACGAAAAAACTTCAGGGTGAAAATCGAGGATATAAGTGTGAACTTATATCAGTTGATATCTCGGTGCATTTTCAAGCTAGCGCAAACCTGATAACACAGATCGACGCAGCTTAAAAATCCGCATCGAATGCACTATACTACATTGAGAAACGCTTAATACAAAAATTAGTTATGATCGTTTGAAAAATGATGCATTAGTGTATGTTGAGTTTCCATGTACACTCAACATTGCTTCCAAAAACATTTTGACAAAAATTTTTTCGAAAAATTTCAAAATAATTTAGCAAAAAGTAGATGTTTTTAGATTCCTTTTTTCAAGGCAAAGACGATGGACAATGTTATTCAACGAAAAAATTAATTCTTCAGGGTGAAAATCGAGGATATAAGTGTGAACTTATATCAGTTGATATCTCGGTGCATTTTTAAGCTAGCGCAAATCTGATAACACAGATCGACGCAGCTTAAAAATCCGCATCGAATGCACTATACTACATTGAGAAACGCTTAATACAAAAATTAGTTATGATCGTTTGAAAAATGATGCATTAGTGTATGTTGAGTTTCCATGTACACTCAACATTGCTTCCAAAAACATTTTGACAAAAATTTTTTCGAAAAATTTCAAAATAATTTAGCAAAAAGTAGATGTTTTTAGATTCCTTTTTTCAAGGCAAAGATGATGGACAATGTTATTCAACGAAAAAATCAATTCTTCAGGGTGAAAATCGAGGATATAAGTGTGAACTTATATTAGTTGATATCTCGGTGCATTTTTAAGCTAGCGCAAATCTGATAACACAGATCGACGCAGCTTAAAAATCCGCATCGAATGCACTATACTACATTGAGAAACGCTTAATACAAAAATTAGTTATGATCGTTTGAAAAATGATGCATTAGTGTATGTTGAGTTTCCATGTACACTCAACATTGCTTCCAAAAACATTTTGACAAAAATTTTTTCGAAAAATTTCAAAATAATTTAGCAAAAAGTAGATGTTTTTAGATTCCTTTTTTTAAGGCAAAAATGATGGACAATGTTATTAAACGAAAAAATTAATTCTTCAGGGTGAAAATCGAGGATATAAGTGTGAACTTATATCAGTTGATATCTCGGTGCATTTTTAAGCTAGCGCAAATCTGATAACACAGATCGACGCAGCTTAAAAATCCGCATCGAATGCACTATACTACATTGAGAAACGCTTAATACAAAAATTAGTTATGATCGTTTGAAAAATGATGCATTAGTGTATGTTGAGTTTCCATGTACACTCAACATTGCTTCCAAAAACATTTTGACAAAAATTTTTTCGAAAAATTTCAAAATAATTTAGCAAAAAGTAGATGTTTTTAGATTCCTTTTTTTAAGGCAAAAATGATGGACAATGTTATTCAACGAAAAAATCAATTCTTCAGGGTGAAAATCGAGGATATAAGTGTGAACTTATATCAGTTGATATCTCGGTGCATTTTTAAGCTAGCGCAAATCTGATAACACAGATCGACGCAGCTTAAAAATCCGCATCGAATGCACTATACTACATTGAGAAACGCTTAATACAAAAATTAGTTATGATCGTTTGAAAAATGATGCATTAGTGTATGTTGAGTTTCCATGTACACTCAACATTGCTTCCAAAAACATTTTGACAAAAATTTTTTCGAAAAATTTCAAAATAATTTAGCAAAAAGTAGATGTTTTTAGATTCCTTTTTTCAAGGCAAAGACGATGGACAATGTTATTCAACGAAAAAATTAATTCTTCAGGGTGAAAATCGAGGATATAAGTGTGAACTTATATCAGTTGATATCTCGGTGCATTTTTAAGCTAGCGCAAATCTGATAACACAGATCGACGCAGCTTAAAAATCCGCATCGAATGCACTATACTACATTGAGAAACGCTTAATACAAAAATTAGTTATGATCGTTTGAAAAATGATGCATTAGTGTATGTTGAGTTTCCATGTACACTCAACATTGCTTCCAAAAACATTTTGACAAAAATTTTTTCGAAAAATTTCAAAATAATTTAGCAAAAAGTAGATGTTTTTAGATTCCTTTTTTCAAGGCAAAGATGATGGACAATGTTATTCAACGAAAAAATCAATTCTTCAGGGTGAAAATCGAGGATATAAGTGTGAACTTATATTAGTTGATATCTCGGTGCATTTTTAAGCTAGCGCAAATCTGATAACACAGATCGACGCAGCTTAAAAATCCGCATCGAATGCACTATACTACATTGAGAAACGCTTAATACAAAAATTAGTTATGATCGTTTGAAAAATGATGCATTAGTGTATGTTGAGTTTCCATGTACACTCAACATTGCTTCCAAAAACATTTTGACAAAAATTTTTTCGAAAAATTTCAAAATAATTTAGCAAAAAGTAGATGTTTTTAGATTCCTTTTTTTAAGGCAAAAATGATGGACAATGTTATTAAACGAAAAAATTAATTCTTCAGGGTGAAAATCGAGGATATAAGTGTGAACTTATATCAGTTGATATCTCGGTGCATTTTTAAGCTAGCGCAAATCTGATAACACAGATCGACGCAGCTTAAAAATCCGCATCGAATGCACTATACTACATTGAGAAACGCTTAATACAAAAATTAGTTATGATCGTTTGAAAAATGATGCATTAGTGTATGTTGAGTTTCCATGTACACTCAACATTGCTTCCAAAAACATTTTGACAAAAATTTTTTCGAAAAATTTCAAAATAATTTAGCAAAAAGTAGATGTTTTTAGATTCCTTTTTTTAAGGCAAAAATGATGGACAATGTTATTAAACGAAAAAATTAATTCTTCAGGGTGAAAATCGAGGATATAAGTGTGAACTTATATCAGTTGATATCTCGGTGCATTTTCAAGCTAGCGCAAATCTGATAACACAGATCGACGCAGCTTAAAAATCCGCATCGAATGCACTATACTTCATTGAGAAACGCTTAATACAAAAATTAGTTATGATCGTCTGAAAAATGATGCATTAGTGTATGTTGAGTTTCCATGTACACTCAACATTGCTTCCAAAAACATTTTGACAAAAATTTTTTCGAAAAATTTCAAAATAATTTAGCAAAAAGTAGATGTTTTTAAATTCCTTTTTTTAAGGCAAAAATGATGGACAATGTTATTAAACGAAAAAATTAATTCTTCAGGGTGAAAATCGAGGATATAAGTGTGAACTTATATTAGTTGATATCTCGGTGCATTTTCAAGCTAGCGCAAATCTGATAACACAGATCGACGCAGCTTAAAAATCCGCATCGAATGCACTATACTTCATTGAGAAACGCTTAATACAAAAATTAGTTATGATCGTTTGAAAAATGATGCATTAGTGTATGTTGAGTTTCCATGTACACTCAACATTGCTTCCAAAAACATTTTGACAAAAATTTTTTCGAAAAATTTCAAAATAATTTAGCAAAAAGTAGATGTTTTTAGATTCCTTTTTTTAAGGCAAAAATGATGGACAATGTTATTCAACGAAAAAATCAATTCTTCAGGGTGAAAATCGAGGATATAAGTGTGAACTTATATCAGTTGATATCTCGGTGCATTTTCAAGCTAGCGCAAATCTGATAACACAGATCGACGCAGCTTAAAAATCCGCATCGAATGCACTATACTTCATTGAGAAACGCTTAATACAAAAATTAGTTATGATCGTTTGAAAAATGATGCATTAGTGTATGTTGAGTTTCCATGTACACTCAACATTGCTTCCAAAAACATTTTGACAAAAATTTTTTCGAAAAATTTCAAAATAATTTAGCAAAAAGTAGATGTTTTTAGATTTCTTTTTTTAAGGCAAAAATGATGGACAATGTTATTAAACGAAAAAATTAATTCTTCAGGGTGAAAATCGAGGATATAAGTGTGAACTTATATCAGTTGATATCTCGGTGCATTTTCAAGCTAGCGCAAATCTGATAACACAGATCGACGCAGCTTAAAAATCCGCATCGAATGCACTATACTACATTGAGAAACGCTTAATACAAAAATTAGTTATGATCGTTTGAAAAATGATGCATTAGTGTATGTTGAGTTTCCATGTACACTCAACATTGCTTCCAAAAACATTTTGACAAAAATTTTTTCGAAAAATTTCAAAATAATTTAGCAAAAAGTAGATGTTTTTAGATTCCTTTTTTCAAGGCAAAGACGATGGACAATGTTATTCAACGAAAAAATTAATTCTTCAGGGTGAAAATCGAGGATATAAGTGTGAACTTATATCAGTTGATATCTCGGTGCATTTTCAAGCTAGCGCAAATCTGATAACACAGATCGACGCAGCTTAAAAATCCGCATCGAATGCACTATACTACATTGAGAAACGCTAAATACAAAAATTAGTTATGATCGTTTGAAAAATGATGCATTAGTGTATGTTGAGTTTCCATGTACACTCAACATTGCTTCCAAAAACATTTTGACAAAAATTTTTTCGAAAAATTTCAAAATAATTTAGCAAAAAGTAGATGTTTTTAGATTCCTTTATTCGAGGCAAAGATGATGGACAATGTTATTCAACGAAAAAACTTCAGGGTGAAAATCGAGGATATAAGTGTGAACTTATATCAGTTGATATCTCGGTGCATTTTCAAGCTAGCGCAAACCTGATAACACAGATCGACGCAGCTTAAAAATCCGCATCGAATGCACTATACTACATTGAGAAACGCTTAATACAAAAATTAGTTATGATCGTTTGAAAAATGATGCATTAGTGTATGTTGAGTTTCCATGTACACTCAACATTGCTTCCAAAAACATTTTGACAAAAATTTTTTCGAAAAATTTCAAAATAATTTAGCAAAAAGTAGATGTTTTTAGATTCCTTTTTTCAAGGCAAAGACGATGGACAATGTTATTCAACGAAAAAATTAATTCTTCAGGGTGAAAATCGAGGATATAAGTGTGAACTTATATCAGTTGATATCTCGGTGCATTTTTAAGCTAGCGCAAATCTGATAACACAGATCGACGCAGCTTAAAAATCCGCATCGAATGCACTATACTACATTGAGAAACGCTTAATACAAAAATTAGTTATGATCGTTTGAAAAATGATGCATTAGTGTATGTTGAGTTTCCATGTACACTCAACATTGCTTCCAAAAACATTTTGACAAAAATTTTTTCGAAAAATTTCAAAATAATTTAGCAAAAAGTAGATGTTTTTAGATTCCTTTTTTCAAGGCAAAGATGATGGACAATGTTATTCAACGAAAAAATCAATTCTTCAGGGTGAAAATCGAGGATATAAGTGTGAACTTATATTAGTTGATATCTCGGTGCATTTTTAAGCTAGCGCAAATCTGATAACACAGATCGACGCAGCTTAAAAATACGCATCGAATGCACTATACTTCATTGAGAAACGCTTAATACAAAAATTAGTTATGATCGTTTGAAAAATGATGCATTAGTGTATGTTGAGTTTCCATGTACACTCAACATTGCTTCCAAAAACATTTTGACAAAAATTTTTTCGAAAAATTTCAAAATAATTTAGCGAAAAGTAGATGTTTTTAGATTCCTTTTTTCAAGGCAAAGATGATGGACAATGTTATTCAACGAAAAAATTAATTCTTCAGGGTGAAAATCGAGGATATAAGTGTGAACATATATCAGTTGATATCTCGGTGCATTTTCAAGCTAGCGCAAATCTGATAACACAGATCGACGCAGCTTAAAAATCCGCATCGAATGCACTATACTTCATTGAGAAACGCTTAATACAAAAATTAGTTATGATCGTTTGAAAAATGATGCATTAGTGTATGTTGAGTTTCCATGTACACTCAACATTGCTTCCAAAAACATTTTGACAAAAATTTTTTCGAAAAATTTCAAAATAATTTAGCAAAAAATAGATGTTTTTAGATTCCTTTTTTTAAGGCAAAAATGATGGACAATGTTATTCAACGAAAAAATCAATTCTTCAGGGTGAAAATCGAGGATATAAGTGTGAACTTATATCAGTTGATATCTCGGTGCATTTTCAAGCTAGCGCAAATCTGATAACACAGATCGACGCAGCTTAAAAATCCGCATCGAATGCACTATACTTCATTGAGAAACGCTTAATACAAAAATTAGTTATGATCGTTTGAAAAATGATGCATTAGTGTATGTTGAGTTTCCATGTACACTCAACATTGCTTCCAAAAACATTTTGACAAAAATTTTTTCGAAAAATTTCAAGATAATTTAGCGAAAAGTAGATGTTTTTAGATTCCTTTTTTCAAGGCAAAGATGATGGACAATGTTATTCAACGAAAAAATTAATTCTTCAGGGTGAAAATCGAGGATATAAGTGTGAACATATATCAGTTGATATCTCGGTGCATTTTCAAGCTAGCGCAAATCTGATAACACAGATCGACGCAGCTTAAAAATCCGCATCGAATGCACTATACTTCATTGAGAAACGCTTAATACAAAAATTAGTTATGATCGTTTGAAAAATGATGCATTAGTGTATGTTGAGTTTCCATGTACACTCAACATTGCTTCCAAAAACATTTTGACAAAAATTTTTTTGAAAAATTTCAAGATAATTTAGCGAAAAGTAGATGTTTTTAGATTCCTTTTTTCAAGGCAAAGATGATGGACAATGTTATTCAACGAAAAAATTAATTCTTCAGGGTGAAAATCGAGGATATAAGTGTGAACTTATATCAGTTGATATCTCGGTGCATTTTCAAGCTAGCGCAAATCTGATAACACAGATCGACGCAGCTTAAAAATCCGCATCGAATGCACTATACTTCATTGAGAAACGCTTAATACAAAAATTAGTTATGATCGTTTGAAAAATGATGCATTAGTGTATGTTGAGTTTCCATGTACACTCAACATTGCTTCCAAAAACATTTTGACAAAAATTTTTTCGAAAAATTTCAAGATAATTTAGCGAAAAGTAGATGTTTTTAGATTCCTTTTTTCAAGGCAAAGATGATGGACAATGTTATTCAACGAAAAAATTAATTCTTCAGGGTGAAAATCGAGGATATAAGTGTGAACATATATCAGTTGATATCTCGGTGCATTTTCAAGCTAGCGCAAATCTGATAACACAGATCGACGCAGCTTAAAAATCCGCATCGAATGCACTATACTTCATTGAGAAACGCTTAATACAAAAATTAGTTATGATCGTTTGAAAAATGATGCATTAGTGTATGTTGAGTTTCCATGTACACTCAACATTGCTTCCAAAAACATTTTGACAAAAATTTTTTTGAAAAATTTCAAGATAATTTAGCGAAAAGTAGATGTTTTTAGATTCCTTTTTTCAAGGCAAAGATGATGGACAATGTTATTCAACGAAAAAATTAATTCTTCAGGGTGAAAATCGAGGATATAAGTGTGAACATATATCAGTTGATATCTCGGTGCATTTTCAAGTTAGCGCAAATCTGATAACACAGATCGACGCAGCTTAAAAATCCGCATCGAATGCACTATACTACATTGAGAAACGCTTAATACAAAAATTAGTTATGATCGTTTGAAAAATGATGCATTAGTGTATGTTGAGTTTCCATGTACACTCAACATTGCTTCCAAAAACATTTTGACAAAAATTTTTTCGAAAAATTTCAAAATAATTTAGCAAAAAGTAGATGTTTTTAGATTCCTTTTTTCAAGGCAAAGATGATGGACAATGTTATTCAACGAAAAAATCAATTCTTCAGGGTGAAAATCGAGGATATAAGTGTGAACTTATATTAGTTGATATCTCGGTGCATTTTCAAGCTAGCGCAAATCTGATAACACAGATCGACGCAGCTTAAAAATCCGCATCGAATGCACTATACTTCATTGAGAAACGCTTAATACAAAAATTAGTTATGATCGTTTGAAAAATGATGCATTAGTGTATGTTGAGTTTCCATGTACACTCAACATTGCTTCCAAAAACATTTTGACAAAAATTTTTTCGAAAAATTTCAAAATAATTTAGCAAAAAGTAGATGTTTTTAGATTCCTTTTTTTAAGGCAAAAATGATGGACAATGTTATTCAACGAAAAAATCAATTCTTCAGGGTGAAAATCGAGGATATAAGTGTGAACTTATATCAGTTGATATCTCGGTGCATTTTCAAGCTAGCGCAAATCTGATAACACAGATCGACGCAGCTTAAAAATCCGCATCGAATGCACTATACTTCATTGAGAAACGCTTAATACAAAAATTAGTTATGATCGTTTGAAAAATGATGCATTAGTGTATGTTGAGTTTCCATGTACACTCAACATTGCTTCCAAAAACATTTTGACAAAAATTTTTTCGAAAAATTTCAAAATAATTTAGCAAAAAGTAGATGTTTTTAGATTCCTTTTTTCAAGGCAAAGACGATGGACAATGTTATTCAACGAAAAAATTAATTCTTCAGGGTGAAAATCGAGGATATAAGTGTGAACTTATATCAGTTGATATCTCGGTGCATTTTCAAGCTAGCGCAAATCTGATAACACAGATCGCCGCAGCTTAAAAATCCGCATCGAATGCACTATACTTCATTGAGAAACGCTTAATACAAAAATTAGTTATGATCGTTTGAAAAATGATGCATTAGTGTATGTTGAGTTTCCATGTACACTCAACATTGCTTCCAAAAACATTTTGACAAAAATTTTTTCGAAAAATTTCAAAATAATTTAGCAAAAAGTAGATGTTTTTAAATTCCTTTATTCGAGGCAAAGATGATGGACAATGTTATTCAACGAAAAAACTTCAGGGTGAAAATCGAGGATATAAGTGTGAACTTATATCAGTTGATATCTCGGTGCATTTTCAAGCTAGCGCAAATCTGATAACACAGATCGACGCAGCTTAAAAATCCGCATCGAATGCACTATACTTCATTGAGAAACGCTTAATACAAAAATTAGTTATGATCGTTTGAAAAATGATGCATTAGTGTATGTTGAGTTTCCATGTACACTCAACATTGCTTCCAAAAACATTTTGACAAAAATTTTTTCGAAAAATTTCAAAATAATTTAGCAAAAAATAGATGTTTTTAGATTCCTTTTTTTAAGGCAAAAATGATGGACAATGTTATTCAACGAAAAAATCAATTCTTCAGGGTGAAAATCGAGGATATAAGTGTGAACTTATATCAGTTGATATCTCGGTGCATTTTCAAGCTAGCGCAAATCTGATAACACAGATCGACGCAGCTTAAAAATCCGCATCGAATGCACTATACTTCATTGAGAAACGCTTAATACAAAAATTAGTTATGATCGTTTGAAAAATGATGCATTAGTGTATGTTGAGTTTCCATGTACACTCAACATTGCTTCCAAAAACATTTTGACAAAAATTTTTTCGAAAAATTTCAAAATAATTTAGCAAAAAGTAGATGTTTTTAGATTCCTTTTTTCAAGGCAAAGACGATGGACAATGTTATTCAACGAAAAAATTAATTCTTCAGGGTGAAAATCGAGGATATAAGTGTGAACTTATATCAGTTGATATCTCGGTGCATTTTCAAGCTAGCGCAAATCTGATAACACAGATCGACGCAGCTTAAAAATCCGCATCGAATGCACTATACTTCATTGAGAAACGCTTAATACAAAAATTAGTTATGATCGTTTGAAAAATGATGCATTAGTGTATGTTGAGTTTCCATGTACACTCAACATTGCTTCCAAAAACATTTTGACAAAAATTTTTTCGAAAAATTTCAAGATAATTTAGCGAAAAGTAGATGTTTTTAGATTCCTTTTTTCAAGGCAAAGATGATGGACAATGTTATTCAACGAAAAAATTAATTCTTCAGGGTGAAAATCGAGGATATAAGTGTGAACATATATCAGTTGATATCTCGGTGCATTTTCAAGCTAGCGCAAATCTGATAACACAGATCGACGCAGCTTAAAAATCCGCATCGAATGCACTATACTTCATTGAGAAACGCTTAATACAAAAATTAGTTATGATCGTTTGAAAAATGATGCATTAGTGTATGTTGAGTTTCCATGTACACTCAACATTGCTTCCAAAAACATTTTGACAAAAATTTTTTTGAAAAATTTCAAGATAATTTAGCGAAAAGTAGATGTTTTTAGATTCCTTTTTTCAAGGCAAAGATGATGGACAATGTTATTCAACGAAAAAATTAATTCTTCAGGGTGAAAATCGAGGATATAAGTGTGAACATATATCAGTTGATATCTCGGTGCATTTTCAAGCTAGCGCAAATCTGATAACACAGATCGACGCAGCTTAAAAATCCGCATCGAATGCACTATACTACATTGAGAAACGCTTAATACAAAAATTAGTTATGATCGTTTGAAAAATGATGCATTAGTGTATGTTGAGTTTCCATGTACACTCAACATTGCTTCCAAAAACATTTTGACAAAAATTTTTTCGTAAAATTTCAAAATAATTTAGCAAAAAGTAGATGTTTTTAGATTCCTTTTTTCAAGGCAAAGATGATGGACAATGTTATTCAACGAAAAAATCAATTCTTCAGGGTGAAAATCGAGGATATAAGTGTGAACTTATATTAGTTGATATCTCGGTGCATTTTCAAGCTAGCGCAAATCTGATAACACAGATCGACGCAGCTTAAAAATCCGCATCGAATGCACTATACTTCATTGAGAAACGCTTAATACAAAAATTAGTTATGATCGTTTGAAAAATGATGCATTAGTGTATGTTGAGTTTCCATGTACACTCAACATTGCTTCCAAAAACATTTTGACAAAAATTTTTTCGAAAAATTTCAAAATAATTTAGCAAAAAGTAGATGTTTTTAGATTCCTTTTTTTAAGGCAAAAATGATGGACAATGTTATTCAACGAAAAAATCAATTCTTCAGGGTGAAAATCGAGGATATAAGTGTGAACTTATATCAGTTGATATCTCGGTGCATTTTCAAGCTAGCGCAAATCTGATAACACAGATCGACGCAGCTTAAAAATCCGCATCGAATGCACTATACTTCATTGAGAAACGCTTAATACAAAAATTAGTTATGATCGTTTGAAAAATGATGCATTAGTGTATGTTGAGTTTCCATGTACACTCAACATTGCTTCCAAAAACATTTTGACAAAAATTTTTTCGAAAAATTTCAAAATAATTTAGCAAAAAGTAGATGTTTTTAGATTCCTTTTTTCAAGGCAAAGACGATGGACAATGTTATTCAACGAAAAAATTAATTCTTCAGGGTGAAAATCGAGGATATAAGTGTGAACTTATATCAGTTGATATCTCGGTGCATTTTCAAGCTAGCGCAAATCTGATAACACAGATCGCCGCAGCTTAAAAATCCGCATCGAATGCACTATACTTCATTGAGAAACGCTTAATACAAAAATTAGTTATGATCGTTTGAAAAATGATGCATTAGTGTATGTTGAGTTTCCATGTACACTCAACATTGCTTCCAAAAACATTTTGACAAAAATTTTTTCGAAAAATTTCAAAATAATTTAGCAAAAAGTAGATGTTTTTAAATTCCTTTATTCGAGGCAAAGATGATGGACAATGTTATTCAACGAAAAAACTTCAGGGTGAAAATCGAGGATATAAGTGTGAACTTATATCAGTTGATATCTCGGTGCATTTTTAAGCTAGCGCAAATCTGATAACACAGATCGACGCAGCTTAAAAATCCGCATCGAATGCACTATACTACATTGAGAAACGCTTAATACAAAAATTAGTTATGATCGTTTGAAAAATGATGCATTAGTGTATGTTGAGTTTCCATGTACACTCAACATTGCTTCCAAAAACATTTTGACAAAAATTTTTTCGAAAAATTTCAAAATAATTTAGCAAAAAGTAGATGTTTTTAGATTCCTTTTTTCAAGGCAAAGATGATGGACAATGTTATTCAACGAAAAAATCAATTCTTCAGGGTGAAAATCGAGGATATAAGTGTGAACTTATATCAGTTGATATCTCGGTGCATTTTCAAGCTAGCGCAAATCTGATAACACAGATCGCCGCAGCTTAAAAATCCGCATCGAATGCACTATATTTCATTGAGAAACGCTTAATACAAAAATTAGTTATGATCGTTTGAAAAATGATGCATTAGTGTATGTTGAGTTTCCATGTACACTCAACATTGCTTCCAAAAACATTTTGACAAAAATTTTTTCGAAAAATTTCAAAATAATTTAGCAAAAAGTAGATGTTTTTAGATTCCTTTTTTAAGGCAAAAATGATGGACAATGTTATTAAACGAAAAAATTAATTCTTCAGGGTGAAAATCGAGGATATAAGTGTGAACTTATATCAGTTGATATCTCGGTGCATTTTCAAGCTAGCGCAAATCTGATAACACAGATCGACGTAGCTTAAAAATCCGCATCGAATGCACTATACTACATTGAGAAACGCTAAATACAAAAATTAGTTATGATCGTCTGAAAAATGATGCATTAGTGTATGTTGAGTTTCCATGTACACTCAACATTGCTTCCAAAAACATTTTGACAAAAATTTTTTCGAAAAATTTCAAAATAATTTAGCAAAAAGTAGATGTTTTTAAATTCCTTTATTCGAGGCAAAGATGATGGACAATGTTATTCAACGAAAAAACTTCAGGGTGAAAATCGAGGATATAAGTGTGAACTTATATCAGTTGATATCTCGGTGCATTTTTAAGCTAGCGCGAATCTGATAACACAGATCGACGCAGCTTAAAAATCCGCATCGAATGCACTATACTACATTGAGAAACGCTTAATACAAAAATTAGTTATGATCGTTTGAAAAATGATGCATTAGTGTATGTTGAGTTTCCATGTACACTCAACATTGCTTCCAAAAACATTTTGACAAAAATTTTTTCGAAAAATTTCAAAATAATTTAGCAAAAAGTAGATGTTTTTAGATTCCTTTTTTCAAGGCAAAGACGATGGACAATGTTATTCAACGAAAAAATTAATTCTTCAGGGTGAAAATCGAGGATATAAGTGTGAACTTATATCAGTTGATATCTCGGTGCATTTTCAAGCTAGCGCAAATCTGATAACACAGATCGCCGCAGCTTAAAAATCCGCATCGAATGCACTATACTTCATTGAGAAACGCTTAATACAAAAATTAGTTATGATCGTTTGAAAAATGATGCATTAGTGTATGTTGAGTTTCCATGTACACTCAACATTGCTTCCAAAAACATTTTGACAAAAATTTTTTCGAAAAATTTCAAAATAATTTAGCAAAAAGTAGATGTTTTTAAATTCCTTTATTCGAGGCAAAGATGATGGACAATGTTATTCAACGAAAAAACTTCAGGGTGAAAATCGAGGATATAAGTGTGAACTTATATCAGTTGATATCTCGGTGCATTTTTAAGCTAGCGCAAATCTGATAACACAGATCGACGCAGCTTAAAAATCCGCATCGAATGCACTATACTACATTGAGAAACGCTTAATACAAAAATTAGTTATGATCGTTTGAAAAATGATGCATTAGTGTATGTTGAGTTTCCATGTACACTCAACATTGCTTCCAAAAACATTTTGACAAAAATTTTTTCGAAAAATTTCAAAATAATTTAGCAAAAAGTAGATGTTTTTAGATTCCTTTTTTCAAGGCAAAGATGATGGACAATGTTATTCAACGAAAAAATCAATTCTTCAGGGTGAAAATCGAGGATATAAGTGTGAACTTATATCAGTTGATATCTCGGTGCATTTTCAAGCTAGCGCAAATCTGATAACACAGATCGCCGCAGCTTAAAAATCCGCATCGAATGCACTATATTTCATTGAGAAACGCTTAATACAAAAATTAGTTATGATCGTTTGAAAAATGATGCATTAGTGTATGTTGAGTTTCCATGTACACTCAACATTGCTTCCAAAAACATTTTGACAAAAATTTTTTCGAAAAATTTCAAAATAATTTAGCAAAAAGTAGATGTTTTTAGATTCCTTTTTTAAGGCAAAAATGATGGACAATGTTATTAAACGAAAAAATTAATTCTTCAGGGTGAAAATCGAGGATATAAGTGTGAACTTATATCAGTTGATATCTCGGTGCATTTTCAAGCTAGCGCAAATCTGATAACACAGATCGACGCAGCTTAAAAATCCGCATCGAATGCACTATACTACATTGAGAAACGCTAAATACAAAAATTAGTTATGATCGTCTGAAAAATGATGCATTAGTGTATGTTGAGTTTCCATGTACACTCAACATTGCTTCCAAAAACATTTTGACAAAAATTTTTTCGAAAAATTTCAAAATAATTTAGCAAAAAGTAGATGTTTTTAAATTCCTTTATTCGAGGCAAAGATGATGGACAATGTTATTCAACGAAAAAACTTCAGGGTGAAAATCGAGGATATAAGTGTGAACTTATATCAGTTGATATCTCGGTGCATTTTTAAGCTAGCGCAAATCTGATAACACAGATCGACGCAGCTTAAAAATCCGCATCGAATGCACTATACTACATTGAGAAACGCTTAATACAAAAATTAGTTATGATCGTTTGAAAAATGATGCATTAGTGTATGTTGAGTTTCCATGTACACTCAACATTGCTTCCAAAAACATTTTGACAAAAATTTTTTCGAAAAATTTCAAAATAATTTAGCAAAAAGTAGATGTTTTTAGATTCCTTTTTTCAAGGCAAAGATGATGGACAATGTTATTCAACGAAAAAATCAATTCTTCAGGGTGAAAATCGAGGATATAAGTGTGAACTTATATTAGTTGATATCTCGGTGCATTTTCAAGCTAGCGCAAATCTGATAACACAGATCGACGCAGCTTAAAAATCCGCATCGAATGCACTATACTTCATTGAGAAACGCTTAATACAAAAATTAGTTATGATCGTTTGAAAAATGATGCATTAGTGTATGTTGAGTTTCCATGTACACTCAACATTGCTTCCAAAAACATTTTGACAAAAATTTTTTCGAAAAATTTCAAAATAATTTAGCAAAAAGTAGATGTTTTTAGATTCCTTTTTTAAGGCAAAAATGATGGACAATGTTATTCAACGAAAAAATCAATTCTTCAGGGTGAAAATCGAGGATATAAGTGTGAACTTATATCAGTTGATATCTCGGTGCATTTTCAAGCTAGCGCAAATCTGATAACACAGATCGACGCAGCTTAAAAATCCGCATCGAATGCACTATACTACATTGAGAAACGCTAAATACAAAAATTAGTTATGATCGTTTGAAAAATGATGCATTAGTGTATGTTGAGTTTCCATGTACACTCAACATTGCTTCCAAAAACATTTTGACAAAAATTTTTTCGAAAAATTTCAAAATAATTTAGCAAAAAGTAGATGTTTTTAGATTCCTTTATTCGAGGCAAAGATGATGGACAATGTTATTCAACGAAAAAATTAATTCTTCAGGGTGAAAATCGAGGATATAAGTGTGAACTTATATCAGTTGATATCTCGGTGCATTTTCAAGCTAGCGCAAACCTGATAACACAGATCGACGCAGCTTAAAAATCCGCATCGAATGCACTATACTACATTGAGAAACGCTTAATACAAAAATTAGTTATGATCGTTTGAAAAATGATGCATTAGTGTATGTTGAGTTTCCATGTACACTCAACATTGCTTCCAAAAACATTTTGACAAAAATTTTTTCGAAAAATTTCAAAATAATTTAGCAAAAAGTAGATGTTTTTAGATTCCTTTTTTCAAGGCAAAGACGATGGACAATGTTATTCAACGAAAAAATTAATTCTTCAGGGTGAAAATCGAGGATATAAGTGTGAACTTATATCAGTTGATATCTCGGTGCATTTTCAAGCTAGCGCAAATCTGATAACACAGATCGACGCAGCTTAAAAATCCGCATCGAATGCACTATACTTCATTGAGAAACGCTTAATACAAAAATTAGTTATGATTGTTTGAAAAATGATGCATTAGTGTATGTTGAGTTTCCATGTACACTCAACATTGCTTCCAAAAACATTTTGACAAAAATTTTTTCGAAAAATTTCAAAATAATATAGCAAAAAGTAGATGTTTTTAGATTCCTTTTTTCAAGGCAAAGACGATGGACAATGTTATTCAACGAAAAAATTAATTCTTCAGGGTGAAAATCGAGGATATAAGTGTGAACTTATATCAGTTGATATCTCGGTGCATTTTTAAGCTAGCGCAAATCTGATAACACAGATCGACGCAGCTTAAAAATCCGCATCGAATGCACTATACTACATTGAGAAACGCTTAATACAAAAATTAGTTATGATCGTTTGAAAAATGATGCATTAGTGTATGTTGAGTTTCCATGTACACTCAACATTGCTTCCAAAAACATTTTGACAAAAATTTTTTCGAAAAATTTCAAAATAATTTAGCAAAAAGTAGATGTTTTTAGATTCCTTTTTTCAAGGCAAAGATGATGGACAATGTTATTCAACGAAAAAATCAATTCTTCAGGGTGAAAATCGAGGATATAAGTGTGAACTTATATTAGTTGATATCTCGGTGCATTTTCAAGCTAGCGCAAATCTGATAACACAGATCGACGCAGCTTAAAAATCCGCATCGAATGCACTATACTTCATTGAGAAACGCTTAATACAAAAATTAGTTATGATCGTTTGAAAAATGATGCATTAGTGTATGTTGAGTTTCCATGTACACTCAACATTGCTTCCAAAAACATTTTGACAAAAATTTTTTCGAAAAATTTCAAAATAATATAGCAAAAAGTAGATGTTTTCAGATTTCTTTTTTCAAGGCAAAGACGATAGACAATGTTATTCAACGAAAAAATTAATTCTTCAGGGTGAAAATCGAGGATATAAGTGTGAACTTATATCAGTTGATATCTCGGTGCATTTTCAAGCTAGCGCAAACCTGATAACACAGATCGACGCAGCTTAAAAATCCGCATCGAATGCACTATACTTCATTGAGAAACGCTTAATACAAAAATTAGTTATGATCGTTTGAAAAATGATGCATTAGTGTATGTTGAGTTTCCATGTACACTCAACATTGCTTCCAAAAACATTTTGACAAAAATTTTTTCGAAAAATTTCAAAATAATTTAGCAAAAAGTAGATGTTTTTAGATTCCTTTTTTCAAGGCAAAGATGATGGACAATGTTATTCAACGAAAAAATCAATTCTTCAGGGTGAAAATCGAGGATATAAGTGTGAACTTATATTAGTTGATATCTCGGTGCATTTTCAAGCTAGCGCAAATCTGATAACACAGATCGACGCAGCTTAAAAATCCGCATCGAATGCACTATACTTCATTGAGAAACGCTTAATACAAAAATTAGTTATGATCGTTTGAAAAATGATGCATTAGTGTATGTTGAGTTTCCATGTACACTCAACATTGCTTCCAAAAACATTTTGACAAAAATTTTTTCGAAAAATTTCAAAATAATATAGCAAAAAGTAGATGTTTTTAGATTCCTTTTTTCAAGGCAAAGAGGATGGACAATGTTATTCAACGAAAAAATTAATTCTTCAGGGTGAAAATCGAGGATATATGTGTGAACTTATATCAGTTGATATCTCGGTGCATTTTCAAGCTAGCGCAAATCTGATAACACAGATCGACGCAGCTTAAAAATCCGCATCGAATGCACTATACTTTATTGAGAAACGCTTAATACAAAAATTAGTTATGATCGTTTGAAAAATGATGCATTAGTGTATGTTGAGTTTCCATGTACACTCAACATTGCTTCCAAAAACATTTTGACAACAATTTTTTCGAAAAATTTCAAAATAATTTAGCAAAAAGTAGATGTTTTTAGATTCCTTTTTTTAAGGCAAAAATGATGGACAATGTTATTCAACGAAAAAATCAATTCTTCAGGGTGAAAATCGAGGATATAAGTGTGAACTTATATCAGTTGATATCTCGGTGCATTTTCAAGCTAGCGCAAATCTGATAACACAGATCGACGCAGCTTAAAAATCCGCATCGAATGCACTATACTTCATTGAGAAACGCTTAATACAAAAATTAGTTATGATCGTTTGAAAAATGATGCATTAGTGTATGTTGAGTTTCCATGTACACTCAACATTGCTTCCAAAAACATTTTGACAAAAATTTTTTCGAAAAATTTCAAAATAATTTAGCAAAAAGTAGATGTTTTTAGATTCCTTTTTTCAAGGCAAAGACGATGGACAATGTTATTCAACGAAAAAATTAATTCTTCAGGGTGAAAATCGAGGATATAAGTGTGAACTTATATCAGTTGATATCTCGGTGCATTTTCAAGCTAGCGCAAATCTGATAACACAGATCGACGCAGCTTAAAAATCCGCATCTTATGCACTATACTACATTGAGAAACGCTAAATACAAAAATTAGTTATGATCGTTTGAAAAATGATGCATTAGTGTATGTTGAGTTTCCATGTACACTCAACATTGCTTCCAAAAACATTTTGACAAAAATTTTTTCGAAAAATTTCAAAATAATTTAGCAAAAAGTAGATGTTTTTAGATTCCTTTATTCGAGGCAAAGATGATGGACAATGTTATTCAACGAAAAAACTTCAGGGTGAAAATCGAGGATATAAGTGTGAACTTATATCAGTTGATATCTCGGTGCATTTTCAAGCTAGCGCAAACCTGATGCCACAGATCGACGCAGCTTAAAAATCCGCATCGAATGCACTATACTACATTGAGAAACGCTTAATACAAAAATTAGTTATGATCGTTTGAAAAATGATGCATTAGTGTATGTTGAGTTTCCATGTACACTCAACATTGCTTCCAAAAACATTTTGACAAAAATTTTTTCGAAAAATTTCAAAATAATTTAGCAAAAAGTAGATGTTTTTAGATTCCTTTTTTCAAGGCAAAGACGATGGACAATGTTATTCAACGAAAAAATTAATTCTTCAGGGTGAAAATCGAGGATATAAGTGTGAACTTATATCAGTTGATATCTCGGTGCATTTTTAAGCTAGCGCAAATCTGATAACACAGATCGACGCAGCTTAAAAATCCGCATCGAATGCACTATACTACATTGAGAAACGCTTAATACAAAAATTAGTTATGATCGTTTGAAAAATGATGCATTAGTGTATGTTGAGTTTCCATGTACACTCAACATTGCTTCCAAAAACATTTTGACAAAAATTTTTTCGAAAAATTTCAAAATAATTTAGCAAAAAGTAGATGTTTTTAGATTCCTTTTTTCAAGGCAAAGATGATGGACAATGTTATTCAACGAAAAAATCAATTCTTCAGGGTGAAAATCGAGGATATAAGTGTGAACTTATATTAGTTGATATCTCGGTGCATTTTCAAGCTAGCGCAAATCTGATAACACAGATCGACGCAGCTTAAAAATCCGCATCGAATGCACTATACTTCATTGAGAAACGCTTAATACAAAAATTAGTTATGATCGTTTGAAAAATGATGCATTAGTGTATGTTGAGTTTCCATGTACACTCAACATTGCTTCCAAAAACATTTTGACAAAAATTTTTTCGAAAAATTTCAAAATAATTTAGCAAAAAGTAGATGTTTTTAGATTCCTTTTTTTAAGGCAAAAATGATGGACAATGTTATTCAACGAAAAAATCAATTCTTCAGGGTGAAAATCGAGGATATAAGTGTGAACTTATATCAGTTGATATCTCGGTGCATTTTCAAGCTAGCGCAAATCTGATAACACAGATCGACGCAGCTTAAAAATCCGCATCGAATGCACTATACTACATTGAGAAACGCTAAATACAAAAATTAGTTATGATCGTTTGAAAAATGATGCATTAGTGTATGTTGAGTTTCCATGTACACTCAACATTGCTTCCAAAAACATTTTGACAAAAATTTTTTCGAAAAATTTCAAAATAATTTAGCAAAAAGTAGATGTTTTTAGATTCCTTTATTCGAGGCAAAGATGATGGACAATGTTATTCAACGAAAAAATTAATTCTTCAGGGTGAAAATCGAGGATATAAGTGTGAACTTATATCAGTTGATATCTCGGTGCATTTTCAAGCTAGCGCAAACCTGATAACACAGATCGACGCAGCTTAAAAATCCGCATCGAATGCACTATACTACATTGAGAAACGCTTAATACAAAAATTAGTTATGATCGTTTGAAAAATGATGCATTAGTGTATGTTGAGTTTCCATGTACACTCAACATTGCTTCCAAAAACATTTTGACAAAAATTTTTTCGAAAAATTTCAAAATAATTTAGCAAAAAGTAGATGTTTTTAGATTCCTTTTTTCAAGGCAAAGACGATGGACAATGTTATTCAACGAAAAAATTAATTCTTCAGGGTGAAAATCGAGGATATAAGTGTGAACTTATATCAGTTGATATCTCGGTGCATTTTCAAGCTAGCGCAAATCTGATAACACAGATCGACGCAGCTTAAAAATCCGCATCGAATGCACTATACTTCATTGAGAAACGCTTAATACAAAAATTAGTTATGATTGTTTGAAAAATGATGCATTAGTGTATGTTGAGTTTCCATGTACACTCAACATTGCTTCCAAAAACATTTTGACAAAAATTTTTTCGAAAAATTTCAAAATAATATAGCAAAAAGTAGATGTTTTTAGATTCCTTTTTTCAAGGCAAAGACGATGGACAATGTTATTCAACGAAAAAATTAATTCTTCAGGGTGAAAATCGAGGATATAAGTGTGAACTTATATCAGTTGATATCTCGGTGCATTTTTAAGCTAGCGCAAATCTGATAACACAGATCGACGCAGCTTAAAAATCCGCATCGAATGCACTATACTACATTGAGAAACGCTTAATACAAAAATTAGTTATGATCGTTTGAAAAATGATGCATTAGTGTATGTTGAGTTTCCATGTACACTCAACATTGCTTCCAAAAACATTTTGACAAAAATTTTTTCGAAAAATTTCAAAATAATTTAGCAAAAAGTAGATGTTTTTAGATTCCTTTTTTCAAGGCAAAGATGATGGACAATGTTATTCAACGAAAAAATCAATTCTTCAGGGTGAAAATCGAGGATATAAGTGTGAACTTATATTAGTTGATATCTCGGTGCATTTTCAAGCTAGCGCAAATCTGATAACACAGATCGACGCAGCTTAAAAATCCGCATCGAATGCACTATACTTCATTGAGAAACGCTTAATACAAAAATTAGTTATGATCGTTTGAAAAATGATGCATTAGTGTATGTTGAGTTTCCATGTACACTCAACATTGCTTCCAAAAACATTTTGACAAAAATTTTTTCGAAAAATTTCAAAATAATTTAGCAAAAAGTAGATGTTTTTAGATTCCTTTATTCGAGGCAAAGATGATGGACAATGTTATTCAACGAAAAAATTAATTCTTCAGGGTGAAAATCGAGGATATAAGTGTGAACTTATATCAGTTGATATCTCGGTGCATTTTCAAGCTAGCGCAAACCTGATAACACAGATCGACGCAGCTTAAAAATCCGCATCGAATGCACTATACTACATTGAGAAACGCTTAATACAAAAATTAGTTATGATCGTTTGAAAAATGATGCATTAGTGTATGTTGAGTTTCCATGTACACTCAACATTGCTTCCAAAAACATTTTGACAAAAATTTTTTCGAAAAATTTCAAAATAATTTAGCAAAAAGTAGATGTTTTTAGATTCCTTTTTTCAAGGCAAAGACGATGGACAATGTTATTCAACGAAAAAATTAATTCTTCAGGGTGAAAATCGAGGATATAAGTGTGAACTTATATCAGTTGATATCTCGGTGCATTTTCAAGCTAGCGCAAATCTGATAACACAGATCGACGCAGCTTAAAAATCCGCATCGAATGCACTATACTTCATTGAGAAACGCTTAATACAAAAATTAGTTATGATTGTTTGAAAAATGATGCATTAGTGTATGTTGAGTTTCCATGTACACTCAACATTGCTTCCAAAAACATTTTGACAAAAATTTTTTCGAAAAATTTCAAAATAATATAGCAAAAAGTAGATGTTTTTAGATTCCTTTTTTCAAGGCAAAGACGATGGACAATGTTATTCAACG
The DNA here is from genome assembly GCA_964057225.1 of Auanema rhodensis. Taxonomy (NCBI): domain Eukaryota; kingdom Metazoa; phylum Nematoda; class Chromadorea; order Rhabditida; family Rhabditidae; genus Auanema; species Auanema rhodense. The sequence continues at coordinate 4,556,265 of OZ059895.1, forward strand.
AAAAAATTAATTCTTCAGGGTGAAAATCGAGGATATAAGTGTGAACTTATATCAGTTGATATCTCGGTGCATTTTTAAGCTAGCGCAAATCTGATAACACAGATCGACGCAGCTTAAAAATCCGCATCGAATGCACTATACTACATTGAGAAACGCTTAATACAAAAATTAGTTATGATCGTTTGAAAAATGATGCATTAGTGTATGTTGAGTTTCCATGTACACTCAACATTGCTTCCAAAAACATTTTGACAAAAATTTTTTCGAAAAATTTCAAAATAATTTAGCAAAAAGTAGATGTTTTTAGATTCCTTTTTTCAAGGCAAAGATGATGGACAATGTTATTCAACGAAAAAATCAATTCTTCAGGGTGAAAATCGAGGATATAAGTGTGAACTTATATTAGTTGATATCTCGGTGCATTTTCAAGCTAGCGCAAATCTGATAACACAGATCGACGCAGCTTAAAAATCCGCATCGAATGCACTATACTTCATTGAGAAACGCTTAATACAAAAATTAGTTATGATCGTTTGAAAAATGATGCATTAGTGTATGTTGAGTTTCCATGTACACTCAACATTGCTTCCAAAAACATTTTGACAAAAATTTTTTCGAAAAATTTCAAAATAATATAGCAAAAAGTAGATGTTTTTAGATTTCTTTTTTCAAGGCAAAGACGATGGACAATGTTATTCAACGAAAAAATTAATTCTTCAGGGTGAAAATCGAGGATATAAGTGTGAACTTATATCAGTTGATATCTCGGTGCATTTTCAAGCTAGCGCAAACCTGATAACACAGATCGACGCAGCTTAAAAATCCGCATCGAATGCACTATACTTCATTGAGAAACGCTTAATACAAAAATTAGTTATGATCGTTTGAAAAATGATGCATTAGTGTATGTTGAGTTTCCATGTACACTCAACATTGCTTCCAAAAACATTTTGACAAAAATTTTTTCGAAAAATTTCAAAATAATTTAGCAAAAAGTAGATGTTTTTAGATTCCTTTTTTCAAGGCAAAGATGATGGACAATGTTATTCAACGAAAAAATCAATTCTTCAGGGTGAAAATCGAGGATATAAGTGTGAACTTATATTAGTTGATATCTCGGTGCATTTTCAAGCTAGCGCAAATCTGATAACACAGATCGACGCAGCTTAAAAATCCGCATCGAATGCACTATACTTCATTGAGAAACGCTTAATACAAAAATTAGTTATGATCGTTTGAAAAATGATGCATTAGTGTATGTTGAGTTTCCATGTACACTCAACATTGCTTCCAAAAACATTTTGACAAAAATTTTTTCGAAAAATTTCAAAATAATTTAGCAAAAAGTAGATGTTTTTAGATTCCTTTTTTCAAGGCAAAGACGATGGACAATGTTATTCAACGAAAAAATTAATTATTCAGGGTGAAAATCGAGGATATAAGTGTGAACTTATATCAGTTGATATCTCGGTGCATTTTCAAGCTAGCGCAAATCTGATAACACAGATCGACGCAGCTTAAAAATCCGCATCGAATGCACTATACTTCATTGAGAAACGCTTAATACAAAAATTAGTTATGATCGTTTGAAAAATGATGCATTAGTGTATGTTGAGTTTCCATGTACACTCAACATTGCTTCCAAAAACATTTTGACAAAAATTTTTTCGAAAAATTTCAAAATAATATAGCAAAAAGTAGATGTTTTTAGATTCCTTTTTTCAAGGCAAAGACGATGGACAATGTTATTCAACGAAAAAATTAATTCTTCAGGGTGAAAATCGAGGATATATGTGTGAACTTATATCAGTTGATATCTCGGTGCATTTTCAAGCTAGCGCAAATCTGATAACACAGATCGACGCAGCTTAAAAATCCGCATCGAATGCACTATACTTTATTGAGAAACGCTTAATACAAAAATTAGTTATGATCGTTTGAAAAATGATGCATTAGTGTATGTTGAGTTTCCATGTACACTCAACATTGCTTCCAAAAACATTTTGACAACAATTTTTTCGAAAAATTTCAAAATAATTTAGCAAAAAGTAGATGTTTTTAGATTCCTTTTTTCAAGGCAAAGATGATGGACAATGTTATTCAACGAAAAAATTAATTCTTCAGGGTGAAAATCGAGGATATAAGTGTGAACATATATCAGTTGATATCTCGGTGCATTTTCAAGCTAGCGCAAATCTGATAACACAGATCGACGCAGCTTAAAAATTATTCTATTTTACTAGTCTACGACGTTAAATAAGAATTATATTTATTCGAAATGCTTTATTTCGTAATAGGTCCTCACATAAAACAAACAAAAAAAAAATTCAAATTATCTCTCAGGTTCCCTTTCCCACGTTTCTTTGGGCGGGAAACAGTGAGAGTAAGCGATCGTCCTTATTCATTTCAGGTGTCCAAAAAAGGAAGAATAGAAAGGCAGCATAACAATAACAAAATAAAAGAACAATAGTAACAGAAGGAAAGGAAAGGCTGCGGATAGCAGGCAGCATGCTAATCTATCTCTTGCGGTCGTAGTTGGTGCGTTGTGCAGGCTTGAATCTGGAAAGTTATGATAAAGACATCGAAAGTGGGCGAGCTCGAGTGGAAGTCCTCAGGTTGGTTAGCGGGAGCGCAGTAGGGGTGGAGGTGGGAGATATTCGAATAAATATAATTCTTATTTAACGTCGTAGACTAGTAAAATAGAATAACTATATTTATTCGAAATGCTTCTTCAAAAAAGAATCTTGGACTGGAACGAGGTTCTTCGCTCATAGTGGGTGAAGAAGGTTTTTTCTGAAGCCCAGTTAGCCGCCTTGAGGATGTCGCCTATAGGTAGACCTTGCGCTAGTGCCTTCGAGGTCACAGCCGAGCGTGTTGAGTGAGCTTTGAAGGTAGTGGGTATGCCCGCGCTGTGCAGGGTCTTTCTAATCCAACCAGAAATGGTGGTGGGTTCCACTGCTGCTCCATTCTTTCTGTTAAGAAAGAGGCATCTTGTTCGGCGGAGTTCCATGGTTCGAGATAGGTATTCATTTATGCAGTTAATAGGGCACAGGTTATTGCGTGTGGGGAAGTTCTCGAACTTCGCTTCATGCGGGGGTCCCTTAGATCTGTTTTTATTGCGTTTATTTATGAAGAAAGTTAACCCTTCTGCGTCGATACGCATGTGATCTAGGGAGAAAACGGCCAATTCGCTCACCCTCTTTGGAGAGCATAGGGCCAATAGAGTGGCTAGCTTGTGAGTGAGAGACTCTAGGCTGAGTTGGACGTTGGGGCCCAGCCTATCAAGGAAGTCCAAGACTTCGGAGGGGTCCCAGGTGTCTACGTACCTAGCCCCTGAAGGCTTCTCTCTGAACAAACCCCTCATGAGGCGGAGGAGCAGCACGTTCTCCTTTAGGGAGGGGGAGACCCCTAGGTGATCGGCCAATGCGGATATCGCTACCTTGTGTATGCGTACTGTGGAGAAGGCCTTAGTTTGAGCGAGAAATGATAGATAGTTAGCAACCGTTACTGGGTTGGGAGTAAAAGGTATCTTCTGCTTATTGCAGTAAGCTTTCCAGTTCTTGAGAGCACAGCCGTAAGTAGAGAGCCATGCCGAATTTACTAACCACGCCCCCAAACAGTTGCTAAAAACATACTTTTGGGGGCGTCAGCTGCTAAAAACATACTTTTGGGGGCGTCAGCTGTCAAAATCATATTTTCGGCGTCAGGTGTCAAAAATATACTTTTCCTCCCGATGCAGGCTCTCGAGCCTGCGCATGAATCAAAATGCATGATTTTTTTTTAAATCTTTTTAAAAATTATTTTTTAATGTATTTTAAATGAATTTTTATTATTTATATATTTGTTAATTGTATTTGTAAATATTTTCAAACTTATTTCTTTTTAAATGTATTTTTAATATTTATATATGTTTTAAATATTATTATTTAATTATTTCTTTTTAAATATATTTTTAAACTTATTTCTTTTTAAATGTATTCGATATTAATATATTTTTTAATTGTATCTTTAAAACTGAATAAATTATTTCTCATATATATTGTTTTTTTTATTTATTTAAATAAATTTAAAAGGTAATCAATACGTTCACTGTACCTCTTATGGGTTAATCAATGGAACTCATATCGAAGGTTAATTCGATAAGAAGTAATAAATATTTAAACTAAATTTAATGAAACACATATCGAAGGTTAATTCGATAAGATCGTTAAAACAGGTGCACTACACATGTACCACATGGCAAAAGTTGTGTTCATAAAAATATGATAAATAGCTGTACACCACATGTACCTATAACGCTAAAGAATACTTACTATGCCAAGGGGTCATGAGTATATACGAATATTTTCAAACTTTTTAGCATCAAAAAATGTTACTTTAAAGTAATTGTTGTTGTAGCCCTAATAGTTTATAAATGTTCTGATAGCTAATGTATTTCATAACTATGTTCAAGAATAGAATAAATGTTTCGTAATATATTTATTGAACAATAAATTTTCATTTAAAATTAGAACATGTGTTAACATTTTGTAAGAGTTTCTTTTTTACAAAGTGTCTGGAAATGTTGTACTTGTAATCGGATGTGTACAAGTCTGTTTTTCGCAACAATCCTGCGTTTCCTCAGAAGGATCCAACATTTTGAATTAGTGTTTCCTAAACTATAAAAATAAGAGTGTACCACAGCTGTTATAATAAGAATATGAATACAATATTAAACGATCCTATTGTAATATTCCACAATTTTGGCTGACAGTTGTTATTGTATAAGGACTTGTCACAAATGAGTTGAATTATTGTTAAATGTTTGGATTTACGAAATCGAATGCTGTAACAAGTAATTAATAAGCGGTTAGTTTACAGGTTGTTAATCCGGCAACTGTTGGCGCAATCGGTGAATTTTAGCGCATTTGGCAGCTGTTTGCGCAACAAACTGCTAATTAATGTATAAATGCATATATTTGTTGTAATATATAACAAATAGAAAAGCCGCATACAGCAGTCAACTGTTTTGTGAAAGAGGCGGAGTGGGTAGCGCTTTACAACAAAGTTTGTATAAAAGGTGGCAAAATTTTTTAGACCGAAATTTGCATTTCAGCTCCGCCAACAAGTCGACTCTACGATCCAGCTCTGTCAACAAGTCTACTCTCCGATCCAGCTCCGCCACCAAGTCTTCTCGCCGATCCACCTCTGCCAACAAGCCGACGATCTGATCCAACGTCAACAGACTGCTGCTAGGACTTTCCTCTACTCTACTTGGACCCTAGACGTAAAAGTTCGTTGTTCTTTAGGAAAAGCCTCTAATTGGGCTACAAACATGAAGCGTTCCGCTCTTGTTGATGTAGAGAATATTGTACCTTCGACACCGGAACCGGATGTTTCAAGACCACCCACACCAGGACCCAACTTTGCTGCCACATTCTTTGGTAAGGTTTTATTTTTGTTATTAATTATTTTTTGTTTAGACACACCAAAAAAGCAGGTACAAATCTCAAAGGATAGCTCTCCACAACAGCCTGTAGTTATGAGACCAATATGTCTCTGCAAAACTTGTAGGGATACATTGCAAGTCGTAGACGAGTACCACTGTTTCAGCCTCTGTGTCAAGTGTAGAGCGAGGAATGATGCCTTAGGGCTTTTAAAAGTTTTCCGTCATTATAAACCTGAAAATTCAACAATCAATGTGAGATTATGAAATTATTAATTCTAATTATTATTTTTTCTTTTACAGATGCGTTCCTATTCTAGCATGTCATCAAAACAATTGTTGAATAATATGGGTTACATTGCCATTTATACTGATGAGTCAACTGTCAAGTCTTTTGGTTATAAGCAGAATGTGTTCTACTTTAAATTAAGTCAACAGGCGCTCAACTTGAATATGCTTATCCGTTTTGATCCATCGTTTTGACTACAACAAGCACAAACTGTTTAATGGACAGTTGGTTGATTTTGTTATGTTATATTTAAATTTTCTTAGCCGTAACATTTTTTTTTCCAGCTCTTGAAGTTTGAAATTATCCATCAACAGCCAACTCTCAAACCAACTGGTAAGCATTGAAAATTTAAATATTAATCAGTTTATAATTATAGGTTATATCATTGTCTTGGCTTTTATGTTTTGCTGGTTTTTTATTGTTACAATATAAACGATTGATCAAATAAATCATTTATTATTAATACAATTGTTTACAACAACAGTGAGAAATTATACATTTAAATTTTCTGCATCTATCCATTCATTAAAGTTGTCGGGATAGCCACTCCATTTTACAAATACTTGGCGTTTACCATTTCGTGTACGCTCTTTCAAAACTTTCTCAATATAGTACTGGTTGCTTTTATTAGTAGCCAACATAAGTTCAGGCTCATAGAATATTCCCTTTATACGTTCACCATTATAATCTACAAGTTTATACACGGTTGGGTTCCCGGCTACAATCTCATCAATTGTGAATAGTTCCATTGTATATCCAGACTCGTAACTTTTTTTAAAAGTACGCCTGTTCTTGCTTATGCGAACATTATCACCAATTTTGAATCGGTTGCGAACAGCTGGTGCATATTCTTCAACGAATATATTTGCTGTAACATCTACGGGGCGCATTTTAATCGACCGATTATAAGATTTGTTTATTCCTTCGACCAAGTCATCTAGTATATCAATCCATCGATGATTATTCTTGTAATAGAGATATTTCATCATGCGCGTTTTTAAAGTTCTATTTGCTCGCTCCACCATTGCCGCCTTTTGTGGTGAACTTGTTGATCCATGCAGTATGGCAAATTTTTTGAATAGTTTTTCACAATGACTATTATAAAACTCTGCACCGTTATCCGTTATTAGTTGGATTGGTATAAAATCCTTGAATACATTTTCAAATGCAGTAGCAACCTCTAAACCACCTTTAGTTTTCAAAGGCCTAACATATAACATGCGTGTATAAACATCAATCATGGTCAACATGTAAGCATAGCCGTCATTTGATTTTTTATATTTTTGCATATCAACCAAATCTGCTTGCATTGTTAGGAATCGACCACAGCCTCTAGTCTTTTTAGTCTGCATATGCAGTCTCGTTGGTTTATGACGTGTAAAAGTTTCAGAGTCTTGCAAAAAACTTTCAACTTGTGCTTTTGCGATGCCATGCTTTCGCGCTTCCAATATTAGATTTTTGGCAGACGTATAAGAAGCTGGATGCTTAATATTATAATAAATGTTCTCCAAAACATTACTTCCATAATCTAATGTAGAATCGTTTACGGCCTTTACCATTCTGTGTTTCTCCCGCCTGAGGTGTGTAATATGATTCACCAGTGTCAGCGGGTTTTGTCTTTTTATTTATAGCTTTGGATTTAAATGTACGACGCGGAGAGGGTGAATATCGAATAACAGCCTTACGGTGACGTGGTGTTCTAGGTAATATATTAATAGTAGCATCCAAGTCTGTGACAGCCGATGTGGATGTAGGCACGGGCTCAACTGAATCCTTGTTACTGACGGCAGGCTCTACATTTTTTGCCTTCTTATTAGGGCTAGAGACCCCATTACTGGCTAAGAATTTGGCTAATACTGAGAATCCATTGGGTTCCGTTTTTGTTTTATCCAGTACAAAATCCAAAATTTTTGTAATATTTGTGTTTGGTACGGGCTCATTATTAATCACAAGTTGGTTATTTTTGTTTGTACGCACCTCTGGAAATCTTTCCCACAGATCGTTGTACTTTCGTGGCAGCTTGTATTCTGGCAATAATGGTGGATCAGCATTTTCCACTTGTACTGATATAGGCGCATCTATGCTTTCTCTATAGTTTTTGAGACGGGTGGTTGAGAAGTTGAGACATCTTTTAAAACCAAAATAAGCAATTCCACATGAAATTATTGTTTTCAATTGTTTGTGTGAAATCGTTGCCAATAAAGTTTTAGCCTTTTCGGGTGTGCGTATCAAAGCTATTTGACGTAATAATGAGGATATGGGCAAAAGGGTTTTATATTCCTTGTTAGTTAAGAAGAAATTATTATTTTTCACAATATTAAATACAATTTCAACAATAATTTCAATTTGTGAAAAAGAAAATGAGGAAACAGAACAAGGGGTTTTGGCACAAGAAGATAAAAAGTTGTAATTTGACAAAATACGACCACTCATTGAACATGCACATTAAACACTGAATATATTTCTGGCTACATAAACAATAGGGTGCTCCGCAGTTATATCTGATAGTATACGCTGTTTCTCATTTGTTAAAGGATGGTTGTCAATCAGTAAATGACTATAGGGTGTAGACATTGTATCATCATATGCTTCTAGAGCATTTTTAAAGCGGGGGCCAAATAATTGTTGCAGACAATTGCGTATTTGTAATATATCCGAATGACTTTTCATTAGTATTATATATGTACTATTAATTCGACTGGTCCTGTCGAGCTGAAATGCAGCTTGCACAAGATTAAACACTGCCAAATTCCAGTGATGTGCCCACACTGTAAAAATGTTGTTGAGTAATTCTTTAGCGGCTTTATTCGATGAGAAAAAATTCATCAAATCATCCAGCACTAGTATGGTGTTTACTCCCTTTTGCTCGAAATTGAATAACTATTAAACGCTCATCATTTAATGGAACACCTGACGATGCTCCACATTGACTGAACCAGAATATTCTATCAATGGGGACGTTGAAAAACTTTTCAGTATTTTCACATATACGTTTTATAAGGGTAGTTTTACCACATTGCGTTGCCCCTATTACAGTTGTCTGACTGGGTAGTTTGAAGCTGAAAACCATAATCAACCACTCGTAAATGTACCTATAATGCAAATGATTTCATTTATACTAGTGTGCACGCATCAGGTGGTGGTCTCTGATGGATGATTTTTACATTACTTTGCCGTCATCAGTTGACTCTGAAAAAAGTAATACCTCATCAGTGTTTCTTACCAGGTTACCTGAAACATTAAGGCTACGCAATAACAGATATTGCATTGGGCTGACAGACATAATTTTTCCGTGTTCGATATTAAATGTACAAGAAAATCTTTCTTATACACTACGTTTTTCCAACAGAAAGTTTATTCTGCACTTACCCAAGGGTAACTATGCAAATGGTGATGAAATAATACGCAGAATCAATGCTGGAAAAGAACAATTTATTGCTAGTAGCACTAAACCTCTTGGAGCTGAGGAAGAAGCACGTATAAAGGGTTTAATAGATAAAGATGAAGATGTGAAAAAGTGGTATAATAATCGACAAGCTGAGGCTAAACTTGTCAAGGAAATGCTGGCAGACGCCACGTTTCGGTTTAACAAAACACTACAACGCATAGAGTTTGTAACAAGTAAGCGGCTATTATTGAATGCAACACTCGGTGATGCTCTCGCATATTTTCTTGGCTTTGAGAATAAAATTATCAACGACACGTTAATAGCCAGGCGCCCCATTGATTTTTCAAATAACATTAATACAATGTATATATATTGTGATATTGTAGAATATTCCATTCTCGGTAATGTGAAAGCTAATTTACTTGCATGTTTACCTGTACCACCTCCCACTGAATTTGGTAAAATGATTGCCAAAACGTTTAATCCTATTCGTTATGTACCAATCACTAAGCAAACACTCGATACTATACGTATTGAAATTTTAGATGAATTTGGCCGCCCTATGCAATTTAATTATGGTTCTACAGTTGTTACATTACATGTTAAAAATGTGAAATAAATGTTTTATTCAACAGTTATACAAGACCACATTACGATTTTCGAAGGTTTAAAAGGTAGTTCAGCGCCGTTTTGTTCGATGCGCGGCTCGTGTTGTGAATATTCTCGGTTACTATTGCAGCGGCATCGTTTTGGTTCGGTTGACTGTACAAACTCCTGAGTTTTTTCAGAGGGTTCGCTGGTATCATTTCCATCACCATCTTTACCATTCGTTCCATTACTATTATGAAGACGCCGAATATGACGCTGACAATTGAATCTTGTTCAATAAGGGCACAAACGTCTACGAACACCATCCAAATGTCCATATTTTTGAATAAAGTCAGCATTGCTGATATAACTGTTACATACGGGTTGAATCCCGTCATGTCTTTTCAATATGTGATCACTAAAATGCTTGACTGATGAAAATATTTCCTTGCACGTAACACAATACTTGTTACATAAAAGTTCCATTAGAGGAAAATAAAAAACAACCACACACAGTCAACTCACTTTTATATAATGAGTGGAATAATGACTAGTGTAGTACAAAAGCCTAGTCCCAGAGATATTCCTTTAATGAATGGCACTGAAATACGTTTCAAAATCTTTTTGTACAGGGGTGTTGGCACAGATTGTTCCAACGTGTATCTTATACATAATTCACAGTGACAGGGAATATTCATAACTGACCACCTAATGTAGCAGGTGACGTTTTAATGGCAAAGTTGATCATATGCTAGATAATTTATAGTCGAATACTTTATGCATAAACGCTTTAATAAAGACATCATCGTTTTGTAATAGTTTAAAAAATGAACAAATGCTTTCAAATGTATTACCAGCTGACAACATTAGTATTACAAATATTGCATAACCACCACAAGTGTATTCAATTATGCGTTGTGGTTTGCAAGTATTAACTTTTACATTTTTATATTTGGCCAGATAATGACGAATGTACTTGTTCATTTTATAACCCAAGCTACAGAAAAAGTAAGCTTGATCATTACGTACAAAGATGACTTGCCAATGTGTGCCCGGTTTATCGTGTGTGTCAGTATTTACAACAAGTGCAAAGTTCTTTCGACGTGTTTTGGGTAGAGTATCGGCGTTAAATACACCGAAGAATAGTTTTCGAGTGATGCGGACAGATCGCAATAGTGACGCTATTTCAGACGAATACATTTAGTAAAATGATCTAGTGTAACTTTTGTATTGCGCACGTGCGGTTCAATATGCCACACCTCCTTCTAGACTTGAACTCAATTCAATGGACAACACTTTTGAATCAACAAATGGGTGGGGCGCCATTTAGTGGAATGATGTTTCAACGTGGTATGCAGAGAGGTCATGGCCTGGGTGGTATACTGGCAACTTTGGCATCGTTTTTACCTCGCATTATTCAATCACCTATAGCCCAAAATCTCATCAATGCTGGAAGGAATGCATTATCCAGTGCTGTAAGCAATAGTCCAGTTGTAAACTCACCTCTTGGCGGCCAGTTGCTAAAAACTAGCAATGAAATTGTTGATGGGGTGCTCAAGGGCGATAATATCAAGCAAACTCTTAAAACAGCCGGCCGGCAGGCTATACGAGATCTTACCGGTTTGGGCAAGCGGCGACGACGCAAAACCACAAAACCTCATAAGCGTCTGTGCATAACTCGTGAGCGGTCGTATCGTATTTAAATGGCTAAATTGATAGATTCAAAATCAGCACAAGCACTTTTACCTAATATTAATTATAGTGACATACCGGCGTCGGCATTAGGTGTTGAATCCACTCGTACTGTACAAGTTCCTTTAAAAAATACTTTTCTTCCTCAAGGACCATGGGAATTTGTTATAGCCCAAAATTCCAAATCATTTCTTAATCTGAGAAGGTGTTGGTTGAATGTAAAATTCAAAATTGTAACCACAAACGGTGATCCAGTACCAGACAACCTTGTTTTTGCACCATGCCAACAATTTGCAGCCAGTTTGATACACTCGTATCATTTAAAAATTGGTGATGTTAGCGTGTATGACTCTACCGTAAATCATGCCTACAAAACATATATTGAGAATATTCTAATGTATAGCAACGATGTTAAAGAGAGCAAACTTGCCATATCAGGCTATTATGCGGATAGATATATAGATAATGCAGCCAGTCCTGGCTTTAGAGCGCGACAAGGGCTTGTTAAAAATGGCATATTGTGTGAGATGGCTGCTCCCATCAGTATCGACTTATTCAATCAGGAACGACTGTTTGTAAACTATTCAAAAATGGAGCTAACTGCATATCCAAACCGTGATAATTTCTTAATTGACACACTTGGATGGAATAATGAAAGCAAGGATGCTGCAATGAAGGAGGAGTTTCCAAACCTGAAAATAGATATCAACGATGTGCACTTGCTTATTCAAGAGTTTGATCTAAACGCTGGATTAGCTATGGCTATAGAAGATAAACTTGTAAAGGAACGAATACACTACCCCATGACGTCAGTGAAAATGCGCTCTTATTTCATAGAAGGAGGCCGTTTGGATTCACCCAATAACATATTATTCACGTCGCATACACCGAAACGTGTTGTAGTAGGTCTTGTCGGCGCACACGCCTATAATGGTACTTTTAAACATTCGCCATTCAACTTTAAACCGTTTGAATTGAAAAATATATACTTGACGCTCAACAATCGGGTAATACCTACCCGCCCTTATAATTTAGAATGGCGTTCTTCCTATGCCACAGCATATATTGACATGTTGGAGGGTTTGGGTCTTGGTCGTACAGATTCATCCAATGGTATTACACCAGCAATGTATAAAACCGGCTTCACATTTTTTGTATTTGATATTTCACCGACTGTACACTCGTCCGAGTTATTTGATGTTATACGACAAGGTAATGTGGCCCTGAAATTGGAATTTGGTCAACAAACGCCGCAAGAGGGTTTATATGCTATTGTTTATGCAGAATATGACTCTATTCTTTCAATTGACAACAATCGTGCTCCATATATTGATACCAGTTTGTAATGTATGTAATAAACTCTTTAAAACATTTGATGAGAAGAATAAAATTTATTAATACAACTATACATAAAAATCTATAAATACAACCATATACAAATATACACGCGATAATAAAATTTATAAATTCAAATATATTAAAAATTATTCACAATAACCATAGGGTAAAGTACTAAAATCGTCTAGATAACAAAGTTTATCCATTACGACCTTGGTACTCTTTGTCATGTCCATCGTGGATATGGCACCAAGCTGCCTCTTTAATAACGTTGTTTTGGTTTTTAAAACCAATTTTTCTCCATCCATCACGAGTCCTCGAACCAATCGCTCCATACTTTGATAGTTTACCACGGTGGCTGCCGTGTGGTCCAGCGTCTGTAATTTTAAAAAGTTTCTCAATAATATATTTTTATACTTACCACTCCCTTTGCCTTGGTGATATACTTGACCTGACCAGCTGCATTTACTAGCTCATAACTATAAACTTTTGCAGCTGGTGAAACAAATTTGGTCATTGACCAACCATCGGGTATTTCTGAGGTTAGTTTACCTAACCATTCACCCTTCATATCCTCAATTGGATCAGGCTGATCGAGGCATTTTAAATAAATTAGAGAATCGGTGTCTAAATGATGTACGTTTAAATTGTATACAAAGTATAAAATTACCTGTATACACCAAGTTCTTTCCAATTTTTTCCATTGCCTTATACAATAGTAGCCTTGCATGAGCGGTTGTATAAGCCGCTATGGCTACATTTGTAAACGGCGCTGGTGCCAGGTGTGAGTCTTCTGGCACTGTTGTACAGTACGCCACATCGTCCACAATTTTGAAGCCCGTGAGTTCCCTTGCAGGATCAGTTATGATCCTACCAATTTCAGGATCCTCAACACCAATAATCTTGGTTTGGGCTTTATCCGGTCTTTGACCCATTTTACCCCATACACTATAAACAAATTTGTAAATTTTTATTTTTAAAAGTTTACATACCTATTCAGCTGTAGTTTGGCAATGCTACGCATGGCCGCATTCTTTTCAATTTTGTTGCTATCCAGAGCAACACCAGTGTTCTCCTCGTGCTCTTGGAGATATTTTAGCTGTAAAATTCTATTTAATGCCATACTTTTCATGACACATACCTTTTCAGCCTCTGTCATATTTGGCTTAGGCCAGCCCGATGCCTCTTGCTTAATTTTTATGTACTTTTGTACAAAATCCTTGAATAGGCCGCCTTGCTGCCATTCATCCCAGTGCCAAACCTCATAAACATGAAGCACTTTGTAGCCACGCTGTATGGCACATTCGAGCTCTACATGCGTTACAGTCAGATGCAGCTTTCGAGCGTCTTCATCATCTTGGTGCGGGCATGTTACATTTTTGCCTCTGTTTGCACATGTGCGGCAGTTTGTAAAAATTAATTTACCGCCTATGCGTGTTCCTAATACAGGATACATCAAATTTGTGGGTGCAAGCACGTCACATTTCACAAGGCCCTTGTATGGGCAGCATGCCTCAAAACTCTCAAAGCCCTCAGTAATCACTTTAGGATTACCCACAGGGTAATAGGCATCAAATGCCGTTACATATGGATAAAGTGAACAAAAGTCCACATACTCTAGTGAGTATCTATCCGAAGCTTGGGCCAGAAGCTTATATGTTTGAGTTCGGCCGCCGGTGAAGGCATCTCGAGGTGCCAATCGAGTTACAACCTCAGTGTCCTTCATAAAATTTGCCATTTGCTCATTTGATGACATTTGAGCAGTAATTTCGTGTTCCCACACAGTGGTTACACTAATGCCCTGGCTTTGAATAGCCTCAAGCCTTTTCATGGTTTTTTCATAAACCTAAATGTTTCAGCTTAAAATGATTAAAAAAGTCACAATTACCTCTTCCATTGTTTCACCATTTCTGCCTGGTGCAATAGCAGTCTTGTTGGTGCACTGGGGGCAACCATGATAAATACAGCCATTAAACTACAAAATTTTATCATTTTTTACATTTATTACAAATTACTCACCTCATAGCCGTGATTAGCCACACTGTCATAAGCATCAAGTAGATAGCGTTGGCCATCTACTCGCACAACAAATTCACCACCATTAAGCTTATGCATTAATGGGCGGCCTAATCCGTGTTCTAGCCATTTAATGTATTTTATGGCAATTATACTCTGCTTCTGGCCGGCATAATAACCAGTCTCAGGCAGAATACCCACTTGGTTCTCTTTAATGTGGTTCATTTTCAACTGTAATATACTAGTTTTGAAAATGCTTGTATTTTAAAAAACTTGCCTGGAATAAAGAGAAACTGGCAAATGTCATACATTGTATGACAGGATTCCAGCCAGTGGTGGCGGTTGCCAACTTCATGTACACTTTCATACAGTTGGTTAAAATACGGACATCTGTCCTACAATATTCCAGAAGCTCCTCATCAAAATCAAACACACTTTGATTACGCTCCTCATACCAAATATTGAATGAAGCTAGGTCTTCTGCTTTCATTCTAGCAGTACAATAGTAATGCTTTGGTGGCAAGGATGGTAGCACTTTGCCATAATTTATTGGGTGGTTAAAGAGGTATGGGAATTGTCCTTTACTCATATCAGGTACACCAAATGCCTTGGGTAACGCTGATAAGGGTAAAGGCACTAGTAAATAACTATCTTTAAAACATAAATGGTTAATGTTTTGACCTCTTAATGGCTTGACAACCATGCTAATAATCTTGGTCCCATTTAAAATGGGGTCAGGATATATTCCACGGTTTATCAGCCTAGACACCAAGAAATGTATGTCAAAGCGCGACCCGTTGTGCGCAATCAAAATTGCATTATCATTCTCAGAAAAGTTGAGTAACCAATCAAGGAAACGATCTGTTACAGACCATTCACTATCACCTTGTTGGTACCCAAAATGGCCCTCCTTGGTTGTGCATTTCTCACAGGAATTGGCATCTATACAACTTTCACAAAATTTGTTATACACAACCATATTGGGCCATTGTTCATCTGCATATTCATGAACATTTGTGCCGTTTTTTAACACAACTGTTTCAAAGTCATAAAATATAATCTTAAACAAGTAAGCATTACACTTGTAAAGATGTTAAATACAAACCTTGAACTTTTCTTGCTTCTTTTTTAGCTGAGCCTTCTTCTTGTCGTTAGGTGGAACCCAACAACAAGAGTGCTCTTCAGGCTTTGTCTGACCGCACTTTTTGCAGAATTTTTCATTGCAATTGTGCGGTCTATCAGCACGGACCATGTGATAGTGATCACACGCCACACATGTCTGAATTTAAGCTTGTTATGTACAACTTTAAATTTTCACAAAATACCTTGAATTTTCGGCAGGCTTTTCGCAAATGCCTATCGAAGCATTGTTGAGTTTTAAACAAAACTCTACAACTATCACACCTCACGCTACTCTCAACCACATTCCCCATCGCATTACAATTATAGGTGTGGCATTTTTTACATTTGGCTTTACATCTATGCAACACTGTATTGTAAGATAACTTACAGTGTTGACATATAATACCATCAAAAATTTTCGAACGACTACCAGCTGTAATACAATCATAGTGATTATTTCGGTAACCTAGTGTTACCAATTTGCTAGCCGCTTCATTAAATATTTTCTGGATAGTGTACATACGCTGTCCAGGCGGTCTAGCATATACTACAAACTTATAGTTTGTATTACAGCTGGCAATAATGTTTAAATGAATTAAATTATAATTTGGTAAATCTACAGAAATACCACACCTATTTAATAAATTGATATGGTGTGGCTGATTTGGCAATAAGATGTAATTGCGACGAAGGTTTTGCAGCCTTCGCTTCTCATCGCCATCTTCAGTGGCCAGCTCGTCAGCTTTCCACATTCCCACAACTGCTGATCTAGCCAGACAATGTGAGTCAGTGTTGGCAATGGTTCCAGGTATTTTGAGTTCGGGGTCAAAATAAAACCCGACTCTACCTTCACCAGGCATCAGGCTTGGCTGCGCTGGCCTTTCATCAAACACATACATCTCAATATTCATTGCCTGGCTGATCACAGCCTCTCGTTTTGATTGCTGCACCTTGCTGATGGCATTCATAATGGCTACGCCATCCAGATGCTCCCTTCTACGAAAGTCCATAAATATGGAGCCCTTTTCAAAGGAAGGGTGCTCAATTGATAAACAAAATAAGGCTTTTTGCTTATCAGGCACACCGCTTTCAGCAAGACAACGATCAAGGAATTCGTTGAATAACCGCGGCATGATAACATGCATTGGTTCATCAACATTTTCCAAGTGTGGGAACGTGAGCGATCGAACGACCACGTTGGTAAAACGACCGGTGCGTTTTATGCGCCGGTGTGACCACTATAATAAACAACATTTATAACAGTTTACATGCTTTTTTTATTTTTATTTTTAAAAGTTTAAATAAAAATAGTTTTAAGAATATATATGAATTGTTTCATCTTTTGCTTAAAATTATTATGTCTCTTTGTTTGTTATAGTCGTTATTTTTTTTTTATTTAATTGAAATGTTTTCAAATATATGTTTAGTTTGTTTCAAAACGATTAGAAAAATACAAAATATTTAAATGTTTCAGTTTTTGAGCATCATTTTTTTTTTTAATGTTTAAAAATTTAATAAATAAAAATTAAATAATAGTAGAATTATAAAATTGTTTAAAATATATATAAATAAAAGAGATGAAGTGAAATGGTTTAGAAAATACAAAATATTTAAATGTTTCAGTTTTTGAGCATCACAATATTGAAATTTAAATGTTTTTTAGTGATTAAAAATTTAATAAACGAAATTATGAAAAAGTGATAGAAATTTAAATTTGTTCAAGATATGTGATTAAATAAAAGAGATGAAGTGAAATGGCTTAGAAAATATAAATCAATTTCATGTTTCAGTTTTTGAGCATCACAATATTGAAATTTAAATGTTTTTTTAATGATTAAAAATTTAAAAAATGAAATTATGAAATAGTGGTAGAAATATAAAATTGTTTAAAATAGATGAAGTGAAATGGTTTAGAAAAAAAACAAAATATTTAAATGTTTCTGTTTTTGCGCATCAAAATATTTAAATTTAAGTGTAATTTAATGATTAAAAAGTTTAATAAATAAAAATTATAAAGTAGTGGTAAAAATTTAAAATTGTTTAAAATATGAAATTAAATAAAAGAGATGGAGTGAAATGATTTGAAAAATACAAAATATTTAAATGTGTCAGTTTTTGAGCATCAAAATATTTAAATTTAAGTGTATTTTAATGAATAAAAATTTAATAAATGATATTATGGCATGGATTTGGGATAAGATTTTATTTTATTTTTCAAAAAGCCACCAAATGTATGATGAT
Source organism: Auanema rhodensis (assembly GCA_964057225.1). NCBI lineage: Eukaryota > Metazoa > Nematoda > Chromadorea > Rhabditida > Rhabditidae > Auanema > Auanema rhodense. Next base: position 4,574,364 of record OZ059895.1, read on the forward strand.
TTGTTTAAAAATAGATGGCAGAATTCAAAATTGCTCAAGATATGTAATCAAATAAAAGATATAGAGTGAAAAGAATTGTAACATGAAAAAAAAAAAAAAAGGTTAAAAGCTCGTACCTTTATTTGACAAACATCGTTGAAGGATGAACCGCCTCCTAATTGTTCTCCACTAGTTGATGGCATCTCGGGATTCCATTCTCTGGAAAAAAAAAATTTCATGCTTTTTCATTATATGATAGCTTACTCATTATCGCTGTCATCCAAGGTGATAACTTCAATAACCCTTGATGACGAGGGACCACTATTGGAAGTGGTTATTGCGGGGTCACACAGCTCAACACCACCACTCTCGGTAAGTTTTATGCGCTTACTAAAAAAAAAACAAAGATGTATATTTTAAAAATATTGTTAAATTACCTGAGTTGATAAATTTCCTCATAATCGAACCCCAACTCTTCACATACACGCTTATAACTGAAAATAAATATTTTAATTAAAAAAAAAAAGATAGGAAAAAACACAACCTGTTAGCAGCCATTGTATCTTGTTAGAATAAAATTATGCAAACTCTGAGAGGTAGTTATCCATATTTCATTTTACACATTTATATTACACTTCATTGCAAGAACAGTCAGTTGTTTTATTGTCACGTAACAATGTTGCCAACACTCAACATTGTATCATATTACAGCTGTCAACAGTGGCAGTTGCCAATCCGCTGTTAATAAATACGCATGTATTGTTGTGGTCAGCGCAACTGTTTCAACAATCTTATCGAATTAATCATCGATATGTGTTCTTTGAGTTAGGGTATTAGAATATTAGTAATATACACACTAAAACTTTTTCTATATACTCTTCTTTCCAAGTAATTTGAGAATATTAGAAATCTTGATGCATATGCTATACAGCTATTTGTTATACTTTAATGAACAAGTGCTTTGCCATTTGGTTCATTGTAGGTCAACGTATCTGTTTCACCAATCTTATCGAATTGATATTCGATATGTGTTCCATTAACATTTTTGATACTAAAAACTATATACCCATGACCCCTTGGCATAGTAAGTATTCGTTAGCGTTATGGGTACTTGTGCTGTACAGCTATTTATCATATTTTTATGAACAAAACTTTTGCCATGTGGTACATGTGTGGGTCAGCGCACCTGTTTTAACGATCTTATCGAATTAATCTTCGATATGTGTTCCATTGGAAACAACACAATTGTTTGTGAATCCTATCGAATTAACCTTCGATATGTGTTTTATTGAGTTAGTATATTAGAATATACTAATATAAAATTAAAAAAAAAAGGTTCTTTAAACTATTCTTTCATGTAATTTGAAAATATTAGACAACTTGGTACATGTGGTGTACAGCTATTTATCATATTTTTATGAACAAAACGTTTGCCATGTGGTTTTTGTGTGGGTCAGTGCACCTGTTTTAACGATCTTATCGAATTAACCTTCGATATGTGTTCCATTAACTTTTGTATTTCATATCGTTCTTATCGAATTAACCTTCGATATGTGTTCCATTAACTTTTGTATTCCATATCGTTCTTATCGAATTAACTTTCGATATGTGTTCCATTGATTTACCCATAATAGGTACGGTGAACAAAATGGTTCGCCTAGATAAACAACAAACTTTTTAAAAGTTAAATTAATAATTATAAACTATAATAAACACAATCTATAAACAATGTAAACAAATAAAATTAAAAAATAAATATATAAAATATATCTTATCGAATTAACCTTCGATATGTGTTTCATTAAATTTAGTTTAAATATTTATTACTTCTTATCGAATTAACCTTCGATATGAGTTCCATTGATTAACCCATAAAAGGTACGGTGAACATATTAATTAGCTTTTATATATTTTATTCAAATTTTATAAATTAAAACAAAAACAATATATATTAAAAAGTTTATTCAAATGTATAAATATTAAAAATACATTTAAAGGGAGATAATTTTAATAATATTTTAAAAATATATAAAATACATTTAAAAAGAAATAATTAAATAATAATATTTAAAACATATATTAATAATAAAAATTCATTTAAAAAGAAATAAGTTTAAAAATATTTACAAATACAATTAACAAATATATAAATAATAAAAATTCATTTAAAATAATACATTAAAAAATAATTAAAAAAAAAAAATCATGCATTTTGATCCATGCGCAGGCTCGAGAGCCTGCCTCGGGAGGAAAAGTATATTTTTGACAGCTGACGCCGAAAATATGATTTTGACAGCTGACGCCCCCAAAAGTATGATTTTAGCAGCTGACGCCCTCAAAAGTATGTTTTTAGCAACTGTTTGGGGGCGTGGTTAGTAAATTCGGCATGGCTCTCTACTGCCGTACTGTTTGCGTGTTCCTGGGGCCCAGGATTCGTTTAGGAGTCTCTTAGTCTCTGCTGTTACTCCCTCAAAGGAGTTTGTTAAATCTTCCACGCTGCTAATTGGAAATTCGGCGACTGCAGGAGAGGATGTGGGTTTCCTTCCCGGTCGGACAGCAGGTTCGGGTGTTGGAGCAGCAAGGGAGGCTCCTTGGATCTCTCTTGGAGTAGGGGAAACCACATTTGGCTCTTCCAGAATGGTGCTATCACTATAGCCGACCTCTGGGAGCTGGCGAGCTTTCCTAAGGTCTTGTGCAGGAGGTGGAAAGGTGGAAATACGTAAAGTAATCCGTCTGGCAGCTGCTGCCAATTGAACAAGAGTGCGTTCACTCCTAATGCGGCGCAATCTGGAAAGAAGGAGTAGAAAAGGGCGCATTTGGCGTTCCAAGTGGACGCGAACAGGTCTATTTTGGGTTCACCCCATTTGGAAAATATTGATCTAGTGATCTCCGGATGGAGCGACCAGTCTTCCTTCAAAATTCTGCCGCGGGACAGGCAGTCGGCAGCCGTATTGATTTTTCCCGCTATATGCGATGCTCTGATTCTGAGCTTACGGGTATCGGCAAATTGCCATAACTCCAGTGCTAATCTAGTGCCCTTCTGGGATTGACTCCCGCCCCTACGGTTGATGTAGGCAATGGCAGAAGTATTATCTAAGAGTAAGAGAACGTCGTGATTGCGCCAGGTCTTGCCGAACTCTGTTAGACCCTTCGTTGCTGCAATCAGCTCCAGCCAGTTTATATGGTTGTTAATGCGTTCTGCCTCGGACCAAGATCCTGACAAGGTATTACCTTCCCACGAAGCGCCAAAACCCTCCAGGGAGGCATCTGAGGTAATGGAGAGTAGAGAGCCATGCCGAATTTACTAACCACGCCCCCAAACAGTTGCTAAAAACATACTTTTGAGGGCGTCAGCTGCTAAAATCATACTTTTGGGGGCGTCAGCTGTCAAAATCATATTTTCGGCGTCAGCTGTCAAAAATATACTTTTCCTCCCGAGGCAGGCTCTCGAGCCTGCGCATGGATCAAAATGCATGATTTTTTTTTTAAAATTATTTTTTAATGTATTATTTTAAATGAATTTTTATTATTTATATATTTGTTAATTGTATTTGTAAATATTTTTAAACTTATTTCTTTTTAAATGAATTTTTATTATTAATATATGTTTTAAATATTATTATTTAATTATTTCTTTTTAAATGTATTTTATATATTTTTAAAATATTATTAAAATTATCTCCCTTTAAATGTATTTTTAATATTTATACATTTGAATAAACTTTTTAATATATATTGTTTTTGTTTTAATTTATAAAATTTGAATAAAATATATAAAAGCTAATTAATATGTTCACCGTACCTTTTATGGGTTAATCAATGGAACTCATATCGAAGGTTAATTCGATAAGAAGTAATAAATATTTAAACTAAATTTAATGAAACACATATCGAAGGTTAATTCGATAAGATATATTTTATATATTTATTTTTTAATTTTATTTGTTTACATTGTTTATAGATTGTGTTTATTATAGTTTATAATTATTAATTTAACTTTTAAAAAGTTTGTTGTTTATCTAGGCGAACCATTTTGTTCACCGTACCTATTATGGGTAAATCAATGGAACACATATCGAAAGTTAATTCGATAAGAACGATATGGAATACAAAAGTTAATGGAACACATATCGAAGGTTAATTCGATAAGAACGATATGAAATACAAAAGTTAATGGAACACATATCGAAGGTTAATTCGATAAGATCGTTAAAACAGGTGCACTGACCCACACAAAAACCACATGGCAAACGTTTTGTTCATAAAAATATGATAAATAGCTGTACACCACATGTACCAAGTTGTCTAATATTTTCAAATTACATGAAAGAATAGTTTAAAGAACCTTTTTTTTTTAATTTTATATTAGTATATTCTAATATACTAACTCAATAAAACACATATCGAAGGTTAATTCGATAGGATTCACAAACAATTGTGTTGTTTCCAATGGAACACATATCGAAGATTAATTCGATAAGATCGTTAAAACAGGTGCGCTGACCCACACATGTACCACATGGCAAAAGTTTTGTTCATAAAAATATGATAAATAGCTGTACAGCACAAGTACCCATAACGCTAACGAATACTTACTATGCCAAGGGGTCATGGGTATATAGTTTTTAGTATCAAAAATGTTAATGGAACACATATCGAATATCAATTCGATAAGATTGGTGAAACAGATACGTTGACCTACAATGAACCAAATGGCAAAGCACTTGTTCATTAAAGTATAACAAATAGCTGTATAGCATATGCATCAAGATTTCTAATATTCTCAAATTACTTGGAAAGAAGAGTATATAGAAAAAGTTTTAGTGTGTATATTACTAATATTCTAATACCCTAACTCAAAGAACACATATCGATGATTAATTCGATAAGATTGTTGAAACAGTTGCGCTGACCACAACAATACATGCGTATTTATTAACAGCGGATTGGCAACTGCCACTGTTGACAGCTGTAATATGATACAATGTTGAGTGTTGGCAACATTGTTACGTGACAATAAAACAACTGACTGTTCTTGCAATGAAGTGTAATATAAATGTGTAAAATGAAATATGGATAACTACCTCTCAGAGTTTGCATAATTTTATTCTAACAAGATACAATGGCTGCTAACAGGTTGTGTTTTTTCCTATCTTTTTTTTTTTAATTAAAATATTTATTTTCAGTTATAAGCGTGTATGTGAAGAGTTGGGGTTCGATTATGAGGAAATTTATCAACTCAGGTAATTTAACAATATTTTTAAAATATACATCTTTGTTTTTTTTTTAGTAAGCGCATAAAACTTACCGAGAGTGGTGGTGTTGAGCTGTGTGACCCCGCAATAACCACTTCCAATAGTGGTCCCTCGTCATCAAGGGTTATTGAAGTTATCACCTTGGATGACAGCGATAATGAGTAAGCTATCATATAATGAAAAAGCATGAAATTTTTTTTTTCCAGAGAATGGAATCCCGAGATGCCATCAACTAGTGGAGAACAATTAGGAGGCGGTTCATCCTTCAACGATGTTTGTCAAATAAAGGTACGAGCTTTTAACCTTTTTTTTTTTTTTTCATGTTACAATTCTTTTCACTCTATATCTTTTATTTGATTACATATCTTGAGCAATTTTGAATTCTGCCATCTATTTTTAAACAAATCATCATACATTTGGTGGCTTTTTGAAAAATAAAATAAAATCTTATCCCAAATCCATGCCATAATATCATTTATTAAATTTTTATTCATTAAAATACACTTAAATTTAAATATTTTGATGCTCAAAAACTGACACATTTAAATATTTTGTATTTTTCAAATCATTTCACTCCATCTCTTTTATTTAATTTCATATTTTAAACAATTTTAAATTTTTACCACTACTTTATAATTTTTATTTATTAAACTTTTTAATCATTAAATTACACTTAAATTTAAATATTTTGATGCGCAAAAACAGAAACATTTAAATATTTTGTTTTTTTTCTAAACCATTTCACTTCATCTATTTTAAACAATTTTATATTTCTACCACTATTTCATAATTTCATTTTTTAAATTTTTAATCATTAAAAAAACATTTAAATTTCAATATTGTGATGCTCAAAAACTGAAACATGAAATTGATTTATATTTTCTAAGCCATTTCACTTCATCTCTTTTATTTAATCACATATCTTGAACAAATTTAAATTTCTATCACTTTTTCATAATTTCGTTTATTAAATTTTTAATCACTAAAAAACATTTAAATTTCAATATTGTGATGCTCAAAAACTGAAACATTTAAATATTTTGTATTTTCTAAACCATTTCACTTCATCTCTTTTATTTATATATATTTTAAACAATTTTATAATTCTACTATTATTTAATTTTTATTTATTAAATTTTTAAACATTAAAAAAAAAAAATGATGCTCAAAAACTGAAACATTTAAATATTTTGTATTTTTCTAATCGTTTTGAAACAAACTAAACATATATTTGAAAACATTTCAATTAAATAAAAAAAAAATAACGACTATAACAAACAAAGAGACATAATAATTTTAAGCAAAAGATGAAACAATTCATATATATTCTTAAAACTATTTTTATTTAAACTTTTAAAAATAAAAATAAAAAAAGCATGTAAACTGTTATAAATGTTGTTTATTATAGTGGTCACACCGGCGCATAAAACGCACCGGTCGTTTTACCAACGTGGTCGTTCGATCGCTCACGTTCCCACACTTGGAAAATGTTGATGAACCAATGCATGTTATCATGCCGCGGTTATTCAACGAATTCCTTGATCGTTGTCTTGCTGAAAGCGGTGTGCCTGATAAGCAAAAAGCCTTATTTTGTTTATCAATTGAGCACCCTTCCTTTGAAAAGGGCTCCATATTTATGGACTTTCGTAGAAGGGAGCATCTGGATGGCGTAGCCATTATGAATGCCATCAGCAAGGTGCAGCAATCAAAACGAGAGGCTGTGATCAGCCAGGCAATGAATATTGAGATGTATGTGTTTGATGAAAGGCCAGCGCAGCCAAGCCTGATGCCTGGTGAAGGTAGAGTCGGGTTTTATTTTGACCCCGAACTCAAAATACCTGGAACCATTGCCAACACTGACTCACATTGTCTGGCTAGATCAGCAGTTGTGGGAATGTGGAAAGCTGACGAGCTGGCCACTGAAGATGGCGATGAGAAGCGAAGGCTGCAAAACCTTCGTCGCAATTACATCTTATTGCCAAATCAGCCACACCATATCAATTTATTAAATAGGTGTGGTATTTCTGTAGATTTACCAAATTATAATTTAATTCATTTAAACATTATTGCCAGCTGTAATACAAACTATAAGTTTGTAGTATATGCTAGACCGCCTGGACAGCGTATGTACACTATCCAGAAAATATTTAATGAAGCGGCTAGCAAATTGGTAACACTAGGTTACCGAAATAATCACTATGATTGTATTACAGCTGGTAGTCGTTCGAAAATTTTTGATGGTATTATATGTCAACACTGTAAGTTATCTTACAATACAGTGTTGCATAGATGTAAAGCCAAATGTAAAAAATGCCACACCTATAATTGTAATGCGATGGGGAATGTGGTTGAGAGTAGCGTGAGGTGTGATAGTTGTAGAGTTTTGTTTAAAACTCAACAATGCTTCGATAGGCATTTGCGAAAAGCCTGCCGAAAATTCAAGGTATTTTGTGAAAATTTAAAGTTGTACATAACAAGCTTAAATTCAGACATGTGTGGCGTGTGATCACTATCACATGGTCCGTGCTGATAGACCGCACAATTGCAATGAAAAATTCTGCAAAAAGTGCGGTCAGACAAAGCCTGAAGAGCACTCTTGTTGTTGGGTTCCACCTAACGACAAGAAGAAGGCTCAGCTAAAAAAGAAGCAAGAAAAGTTCAAGGTTTGTATTTAACATCTTTACAAGTGTAATGCTTACTTGTTTAAGATTATATTTTATGACTTTGAAACAGTTGTGTTAAAAAACGGCACAAATGTTCATGAATATGCAGATGAACAATGGCCCAATATGGTTGTGTATAACAAATTTTGTGAAAGTTGTATAGATGCGCCAATTCCTGTGAGAAATGCACAACCAAGGAGGGCCATTTTGGGTACCAACAAGGTGATAGTGAATGGTCTGTAACAGATCGTTTCCTTGATTGGTTACTCAACTTTTCTGAGAATGATAATGCAATTTTGATTGCGCACAACGGGTCGCGCTTTGACATACATTTCTTGGTGTCTAGGCTGATAAACCGTGGAATATATCCTGACCCCATTTTAAATGGGACCAAGATTATTAGCATGGTTGTCAAGCCATTAAGAGGTCAAAACATTAACCATTTATGTTTTAAAGATAGTTATTTACTAGTGCCTTTACCCTTATCAGCGTTACCCAAGGCATTTGGTGTACCTGATATGAGTAAAGGACAATTCCCATACCTCTTTAACCACCCAATAAATTATGGCAAAGTGCTACCATCCTTGCCACCAAAGCATTACTATTGTACTGCTAGAATGAAAGCAGAAGACCTAGCTTCATTCAATATTTGGTATGAGGAGCGTAATCAAAGTGTGTTTGATTTTGATGAGGAGCTTCTGGAATATTGTAGGACAGATGTCCGTATTTTAACCAACTGTATGAAAGTGTACATGAAGTTGGCAACCGCCACCACTGGCTGGAATCCTGTCATACAATGTATGACATTTGCCAGTTTCTCTTTATTCCAGGCAAGTTTTTTAAAATACAAGCATTTTCAAAACTAGTATATTACAGTTGAAAATGAACCACATTAAAGAGAACCAAGTGGGTATTCTGCCTGAGACTGGTTATTATGCCGGCCAGAAGCAGAGTATAATTGCCATAAAATACATTAAATGGCTAGAACACGGATTAGGCCGCCCATTAATGCATAAGCTTAATGGTGGTGAATTTGTTGTGCGAGTAGATGGCCAACGCTATCTACTTGATGCTTATGACAGTGTGGCTAATCACGGCTATGAGGTGAGTAATTTGTAATAAATGTAAAAAATGATAAAATTTTGTAGTTTAATGGCTGTATTTATCATGGTTGCCCCCAGTGCACCAACAAGACTGCTATTGCACCAGGCAGAAATGGTGAAACAATGGAAGAGGTAATTGTGACTTTTTTAATCATTTTAAGCTGAAACATTTAGGTTTATGAAAAAACCATGAAAAGGCTTGAGGCTATTCAAAGCCAGGGCATTAGTGTAACCACTGTGTGGGAACACGAAATTACTGCTCAAATGTCATCAAATGAGCAAATGGCAAATTTTATGAAGGACACTGAGGTTGTAACTCGATTGGCACCTCGAGATGCCTTCACCGGCGGCCGAACTCAAACATATAAGCTTCTGGCCCAAGCTTCGGATAGATACTCACTAGAGTATGTGGACTTTTGTTCACTTTATCCATATGTAACGGCATTTGATGCCTATTACCCTGTGGGTAATCCTAAAGTGATTACTGAGGGCTTTGAGAGTTTTGAGGCATGCTGCCCATACAAGGGCCTTGTGAAATGTGACGTGCTTGCACCCACAAATTTGATGTATCCTGTATTAGGAACACGCATAGGCGGTAAATTAATTTTTACAAACTGCCGCACATGTGCAAACAGAGGCAAAAATGTAACATGCCCGCACCAAGATGATGAAGACGCTCGAAAGCTGCATCTGACTGTAACGCATGTAGAGCTCGAATGTGCCATACAGCGTGGCTACAAAGTGCTTCATGTTTATGAGGTTTGGCACTGGGATGAATGGCAGCAAGGCGGCCTATTCAAGGATTTTGTACAAAAGTACATAAAAATTAAGCAAGAGGCATCGGGCTGGCCTAAGCCAAATATGACAGAGGCTGAAAAGGTATGTGTCATGAAAAGTATGGCATTAAATAGAATTTTACAGCTAAAATATCTCCAAGAGCACGAGGAGAACACTGGTGTTGCTCTGGATAGCAACAAAATTGAAAAGAATGCGGCCATGCGTAGCATTGCCAAACTACAGCTGAATAGGTATGTAAACTTTTAAAAATAAAAATTTACAAATTTGTTTATAGTGTATGGGGTAAAATGGGTCAAAGACCGGATAAAGCCCAAACCAAGATTATTGGTGTTGAGGATCCTGAAATTGGTAGGATCATAACTGATCCTGCAAGGGAACTCACGGGCTTCAAAATTGTGGACGATGTGGCGTACTGTACAACAGTGCCAGAAGACTCACACCTGGCACCAGCGCCGTTTACAAATGTAGCCATAGCGGCTTATACAACCGCTCATGCAAGGCTACTATTGTATAAGGCAATGGAAAAAATTGGAAAGAACTTGGTGTATACAGGTAATTTTATACTTTGTATACAATTTAAACGTACATCATTTAGACACCGATTCTCTAATTTATTTAAAATGCCTCGATCAGCCTGATCCAATTGAGGATATGAAGGGTGAATGGTTAGGTAAACTAACCTCAGAAATACCCGATGGTTGGTCAATGACCAAATTTGTTTCACCAGCTGCAAAAGTTTATAGTTATGAGCTAGTAAATGCAGCTGGTCAGGTCAAGTATATCACCAAGGCAAAGGGAGTGGTAAGTATAAAAATATATTATTGAGAAACTTTTTAAAATTACAGACGCTGGACCACACGGCAGCCACCGTGGTAAACTATCAAAGTATGGAGCGATTGGTTCGAGGACTCGTGATGGATGGAGAAAAATTGGTTTTAAAAACCAAAACAACGTTATTAAAGAGGCAGCTTGGTGCCATATCCACGATGGACATGACAAAGAGTACCAAGGTCGTAATGGATAAACTTTGTTATCTAGACGATTTTAGTACTTTACCCTATGGTTATTGTGAATAATTTTTAATATATTTGAATTTATAAATTTTATTATCGCGTGTATATTTGTATATGGTTGTATTTATAGATTTTTATGTATAGTTGTATTAATAAATTTTATTCTTCTCATCAAATGTTTTAAAGAGTTTATTACATACATTACAAACTGGTATCAATATATGGAGCACGATTGTTGTCAATTGAAAGAATAGAGTCATATTCTGCATAAACAATAGCATATAAACCCTCTTGCGGCGTTTGTTGACCAAATTCCAATTTCAGGGCCACATTACCTTGTCGTATAACATCAAATAACTCGGACGAGTGTACAGTCGGTGAAATATCAAATACAAAAAATGTGAAGCCGGTTTTATACATTGCTGGTGTAATACCATTGGATGAATCTGTACGACCAAGACCCAAACCCTCCAACATGTCAATATATGCTGTGGCATAGGAAGAACGCCATTCTAAATTATAAGGGCGGGTAGGTATTACCCGATTGTTGAGCGTCAAGTATATATTTTTCAATTCAAACGGTTTAAAGTTGAATGGCGAATGTTTAAAAGTACCATTATAGGCGTGTGCGCCGACAAGACCTACTACAACACGTTTCGGTGTATGCGACGTGAATAATATGTTATTGGGTGAATCCAAACGGCCTCCTTCTATGAAATAAGAGCGCATTTTCACTGACGTCATGGGGTAGTGTATTCGTTCCTTTACAAGTTTATCTTCTATAGCCATAGCTAATCCAGCGTTTAGATCAAACTCTTGAATAAGCAAGTGCACATCGTTGATATCTATTTTCAGGTTTGGAAACTCCTCCTTCATTGCAGCATCCTTGCTTTCATTATTCCATCCAAGTGTGTCAATTAAGAAATTATCACGGTTTGGATATGCAGTTAGCTCCATTTTTGAATAGTTTACAAACAGTCGTTCCTGATTGAATAAGTCGATACTGATGGGAGCAGCCATCTCACACAATATGCCATTTTTAACAAGCCCTTGTCGCGCTCTAAAGCCAGGACTGGCTGCATTATCTATATATCTATCCGCATAATAGCCTGATATGGCAAGTTTGCTCTCTTTAACATCGTTGCTATACATTAGAATATTCTCAATATATGTTTTGTAGGCATGATTTACGGTAGAGTCATACACGCTAACATCACCAATTTTTAAATGATACGAGTGTATCAAACTGGCTGCAAATTGTTGGCATGGTGCAAAAACAAGGTTGTCTGGTACTGGATCACCGTTTGTGGTTACAATTTTGAATTTTACATTCAACCAACACCTTCTCAGATTAAGAAATGATTTGGAATTTTGGGCTATAACAAATTCCCATGGTCCTTGAGGAAGAAAAGTATTTTTTAAAGGAACTTGTACAGTACGAGTGGATTCAACACCTAATGCCGACGCCGGTATGTCACTATAATTAATATTAGGTAAAAGTGCTTGTGCTGATTTTGAATCTATCAATTTAGCCATTTAAATACGATACGACCGCTCACGAGTTATGCACAGACGCTTATGAGGTTTTGTGGTTTTGCGTCGTCGCCGCTTGCCCAAACCGGTAAGATCTCGTATAGCCTGCCGGCCGGCTGTTTTAAGAGTTTGCTTGATATTATCGCCCTTGAGCACCCCATCAACAATTTCATTGCTAGTTTTTAGCAACTGGCCGCCAAGAGGTGAGTTTACAACTGGACTATTGCTTACAGCACTGGATAATGCATTCCTTCCAGCATTGATGAGATTTTGGGCTATAGGTGATTGAATAATGCGTGGTAAAAACGATGCCAATGTTGCCAGTATACCACCCAGGCCATGACCTCTCTGCATACCACGTTGAAACATCATTCCACTAAATGGCGCCCCACCCATTTGTTGATTCAAAAGTGTTGTCCATTGAATTGAGTTCAAGTCTAGAAGGAGGTGTGGCATATTGAACCGCACGTGCGCAATACAAAAGTTACACTAGATCATTTTACTAAATGTATTCGTCTGAAATAGCGTCACTATTGCGATCTGTCCGCATCACTCGAAAACTATTCCTCGGTGTATTTAGCGCGGATACTCTACCCAAAACACGTCGAAAGAACTTTGCACTTGTTGTAAATACTGACACACACGATAAACCGGGCACACATTGGCAAGTCATCTTTGTACGTAATGATCAAGCCTACTTTTTCTGTAGCTTGGGTTATAAAATGAACAAGTACATTCGTCATTATCTGGCCAAATATAAAAATGTAAAAGTTAATACTTGCAAACCACAACGCATAATTGAATACACTTGTGGTGGTTATGCAATATTTGTAATACTAATGTTGTCAGCTGGTAATACATTTGAAAGCATTTGTTCATTTTTTAAACTATTACAAAACGATGATGTCTTTATTAAAGCGTTTATGCATAAAGTATTCGACTATAAATTATCTAGCATGTGATCAACCTCGCCATTAAAAACGTCACCTGCTACATTAGGTGGTCAGTTATGAATATTCCCTGTCACTGTGAATTATGTATAAGATACACGTTGGAACAATCTGTGCCAACACCCCTGTACAAAAAGATTTTGAAACGTATTTCAGTGCCATTCATTAAAGGAATATCTCTGGGACTAGGCTTTTGTACAACACTAGTCATTATTCCACTCATTATATAAAAGTGAGTTGACTGTGTGTGGTTGTTTTTTATTTTCCTCTAATGGAACTTTTATGTAACAAGTATTGTGTTACGTGCAAGGAAATATTTTCATCAGCCAAGCATTTTAGTGATCACGTATTAAAAAGACATGACGGGATTCAACCCGTATGTAACAGTTATATCAGCAATGCTGACTTTATTCAAAAATATGGACATTTGGATGGTGTTCGTAGACGTTTGTGCCCTTATTGTAGTGAAACTTTTGGAACAAGATTCAATTGTCAGCGTCATATTCGGCGTCTTCATAATAGTAATGGAACGAATGGTAAAGATGGTGATGGAAATGATACCAGCGAACCCTCTGAAAAAACTGAGGAGTTTGTACAGTCAACCGAACCAAAACGATGCCGCTGCAATAGTAACCGAGAATATTCACAACACGAGCCGCGCATCGAACAAAACGGCGCTGAACTACCTTTTAAACCTTCGAAAATCGTAATGTGGTCTTGTATAACTGTTGAATAAAACATTTATTTCACATTTTTAACATGTAATGTAACAACTGTAGAACCATAATTAAATTGCATAGGGCGGCCAAATTCATCTAAAATTTCAATACGTATAGTATCGAGTGTTTGCTTAGTGATTGGTACATAACGAATAGGATTAAATGTTTTGGCAATCATTTTACCAAATTCGGTGGGAGGTGGTACAGGTAAACATGCAAGTAAATTAGCTTTCACATTACCGAGAATGGAATATTCTACAATATCACAATATATATACATTGTATTAATGTTATTTGAAAAATCAATGGGGCGCCTGGCTATTAACGTGTCGTAGTGTTTTGTTAAATCGAAACGTGGCGTCTGCCAGCATTTCCTTGACAAGTTTAGCCTCAGCTTGTCGATTATTATACCACTTTTTCACATCTTCATCTTTATCTATCAAACCCTTTATACGTGCTTCTTCCTCAGCTCCAAGAGGTTTAGTGCTGCTAGCAATAAATTGTTCTTTTCCAGCATTGATTCCGCGTATTATTTCATCACCATTTGCATAGTTACCTTTGGGCAAGTGCAGAATAAACTTTCTGTTGGAAAAACGTAGTGTATAAGAAAGATTTTCTTGTACATTTAATATCGAACACGGAAAGATTATGTCTGTCAGCCCAATGCAATATCTGTTATTGCGTAGCCTTAATGTTTCAGGTAACCTGGTAAGAAACACTGATGAGGTATTACTTTTTTCAGAGTCAACTGATGACGGCAAAGTAATGTAAAAGTCATCCATCAGAGACCACCACCTGATGCGTGCACACCAGTATAAATGAAATCATTTGCATTATAGGTACATTTACGAGTGGTTGATTATGGTTTTCAGCTTCAAACTACCCAGTCAGACAACTGTAATAGGGGCAACGCAATGTGGTAAAACTACCCTTATAAAACGTATATGTGAAAATACTGAAAAGTTTTTCAACGTCCCCATTGATAGAATATTCTGGTTCAGTCAATGTGGAGCATCGTCAGGTGTTCCATTAAATGATGAGCGTTTAATAGTTATTCAAGGACCACCTGATCCGGATATAATAAAAGAGCAAAAGGGAGTAAACACCATACTAGTGCTGGATGATTTGATGAATTTTTTCTCATCGAATAAAGCGGCTAAAGAATTACTCAACAACATTTTTACAGTGTGGGCACATCACTGGAATTTGGCAGTGTTTAATCTTGTGCAAGCTGCATTTCAGCTAGACAGGACCAGTCGAATTAATAGTACATATATAATACTGATGAAAAGTCATTCGGATATATTACAAATACGTAATTGTCTGCAACAATTATTTGGCCCCCGCTTTAAAAATGCTCTAGAAGCATATGATGATGCAATGTCTACACCCTATAGTCATTTACTGATTGACAACCATCCTTTAACAAATGAGAAACAGCGTATACTATCAGATATAACAGCGGAGCACCCTATTGTTTATGTAGCCAGAAATATATTCAGTGTTTAATGTGCATGTTCAATGAGTGGTCGTATTTTGTCAAATTACAACTTTTTATCTTCTTGTGCCAAAACCCCTTGTTCTGTTTCCTCATTTTCTTTTTCACAAATTGAAATTATTGTTGAAATTGTATTTAATATTGTGAAAAATAATAATTTTCTCTTAACTAACAAGGAATATAAAACCCTTTTGCCCATATCCTCATTATTACGTCAAATAGCTTTGATACGCACACCCGAAAAGGCTAAAACTTTATTGGCAACGATTTCACACAAACAATTGAAAACAATAGTTTCATGCGGAATTGCTTATTTTGGTTTTAAAAGATGAAACTCAATCATAAATATCGTCTAATCCCTGTTGATGATGAAACGCTGAATATAGACAAGTTTGATGCTGAATTGAAGCTCTTACGAGAGAATAAATCTATACCCGATTATAAAAAGGCTGAACTATACGAAGACTTGATTACCCGTCTCAAAAACTATAGAGAAAGCATAGATGCGCCTATATCAGTACAAGTGGAAAATGCTGATCCACCATTATTGCCAGAATACAAGCTGCCACGAAAGTATAACGATCTGTGGGAAAGATTTCCAGAGGTGCGTACAAACAAAAATAACCAACTTGTGATTAATAATGAGCCCGTACCAAACACAAATATTACAAAAATTTTGGATTTTGTACTGGATAAAACAAAGACGGAACCCAATGGATTCTCAGTATTAGCCAAATTCTTAGCCAGTAATGGGGTCTCTAGCCCTAACAAGAAGGCAAAAAATGTAGAGCCTGCCGTCAGTAACAAGGATTCAGTTGATCCCGTGCCTACATCCACATCGGCTGTCACAGACTTGGATGCTACTATTAATATATTACCTAGAACACCACGTCATCGTAAGGCTGTTATTCGATATTCACCCTCTCCGCGTCGTACATTCAAATCCAAAGCTATAAATAAAAAGGCAAAACCCGCTGACACTGGTGAATCATATTACACACCTCAGGCGGGAGAAACACAGAATGGCAAAGGCCGTAAACGATTCTACATTAGATTATGGAAGTAATGTTTTGGAGAACATTTATTATAATATTAAGCATCCAGCTTCTTATACGTCTGCCAAAAATCTATTATTGGAAGCGCGAAAGCATGGCATCGCAAAAGCACAAGTTGAAAGTTTTTTGCAAGACTCTGAAACTTTTACACGTCATAAACCAACCAGACTGCATATGCAGACTAAAAAGACTAGAGGCTGTGGTCGATTCCTAACAATGCAAGCAGATTTGGTTGATATGCAAAAATATAAAAAATCAAATGACGGCTATGCTTACATGTTGACCATGATTGATGTTTATACACGCATGTTATATGTTAGGCCTTTGAAAACTAAAGGTGGTTTAGAGGTTGCTACTGCATTTGAAAATGTATTCAAGGATTTTATACCAATCCAACTAATAACGGATAACGGTGCAGAGTTTTATAATAGTCATTGTGAAAAACTATTCAAAAAATTTGCCATACTGCATGGATCAACAAGTTCACCACAAAAGGCGGCAATGGTGGAGCGAGCAAATAGAACTTTAAAAACGCGCATGATGAAATATCTCTATTACAAGAATAATCATCGATGGATAGATATACTAGATGACTTGGTCGAAGGAATAAACAAATCTTATAATCGGTCGATTAAAATGCGCCCCGTAGATGTTACAGCAAATATATTCGTTGAAGAATATGCACCAGCTGTTCGCAACCGATTCAAAATTGGTGATAATGTTCGCATAAGCAAGAACAGGCGTACTTTTGAAAAAAGTTACGAGTCTGGATATACAATGGAACTATTCACAATTGATGAGATTGTAGCCGGGAACCCAACCGTGTATAAACTTGTAGATTATAATGGTGAACGTATAAAGGGAATATTCTATGAGCCTGAACTTGTGTTGGCTACTAATAAAAGCAACCAGTACTATATTGAGAAAGTTTTGAAAGAGCGTACACGAAATGGTAAACGCCAAGTATTTGTAAAATGGAGTGGCTATCCCGACAACTTTAATGAATGGATAGATGCAGAAAATTTAAATGTATAATTTTTCACTGTTGTTGTAAACAATTGTATTAATAATAAATGATTTATTTGATCAATCGTTCATATTGTAACAATAAAAAACCAGCAAAACATAAAAGCCAAGACAATGATATAACCTATAATTATAAACTGATTAATATTTAAATTTTCAATGCTTACCAGTTGGTTTGAGAGTCGGCTGTTGATGGATAATTTCAAACTTCAAGAGCTGGAAAAAAAAAATGTTACGGCTAAGAAAATTTAAATATAACATAACAAAATCAACCAACTATCCATTAAACAGTTTGTGCTTGTTGTAGTCAAAACGATGGATCAAAACGGATAAGCATATTCAAGTTGAGCGCCTGTTGACTTAATTTAAAGTAGAACACATTCTGCTTATAACCAAAAGACTTGACAGTTGACTCATCAGTATAAATGGCAATGTAACCCATATTATTCAACAATTGTTTTGATGACATGCTAGAATAGGAACGCATCTGTAAAAGAAAAAATAATAATTAGAATTAATAATTTTATAATCTCACATTGATTGTTGAATTTTCAGGTTTATAATGACGGAAAACTTTTAAAAGCCCTAAGGCATCATTCCTCGCTCTACACTTGACACAGAGGCTGAAACAGTGGTACTCGTCTACGACTTGCAATGTATCCCTACAAGTTTTGCAGAGACATATTGGTCTCATAACTACAGGCTGTTGTGGAGAGCTATCCTTTGAGATTTGTACCTGCTTTTTTGGTGTGTCTAAACAAAAAATAATTAATAACAAAAATAAAACCTTACCAAAGAATGTGGCAGCAAAGTTGGGTCCTGGTGTGGGTGGTCTTGGAACATCCGGTTCCGGTGTCGAAGGTACAATATTCTCTACATCAACAAGAGCGGAACGCTTCATGTTTGTAGCCCAATTGGAGGCTTTTCCTAAACAACAACGAACTTTTACGTCTAGGGTCCAAGTAGAGTAGAGGAAAGTCCTAGCAGCAGTCTGTTGACGTTGGATCAGATCGTCGGCTTGTTGGCAGAGGTGGATCGGCGAGAAGACTTGGTGGCGGAGCTGGATCGGAGAGTAGACTTGTTGACAGAGCTGGATCGTAGAGTCGACTTGTTGGCGGAGCTGAAATGCAAATTTCGGTCTAAAAAATTTTGCCACCTTTTATACAAACTTTGTTGTAAAGCTCTACCCACTCCGCCTCTTTCACAAAACAGTTGACTGCTGTATGCGGCTTTTCTATTTGTTATATATTACAACAAATATATGCATTTATACATTAATTAGCAGTTTGTTGCGCAAACAGCTGCCAAATGCGCTAAAATACACCGATTGCGCCAACAGTTGCCGGATTAACAACCTGTAAACTATCCGCTTATTAATTACTTGTTACATCATTCGATTTCGTAAATACAAATATTTAACAATAATTCAACTCATTTGTGACAAGTCCCTATACAATAACAACTGTCATCCAAAATTGTGGAATATTACAATAGGATCGTTTAATATTGTATTCATATTCTTATTATAACAGCTGTGGTACACTCTTACTTTTATAGTTTAGGAAACACTAATTCAAAATGTTGGATCCTTCTGAGGAAACGCAGGATTGTTGCGAAAAACAGACTTGTACACATCCGATTACAAGTACAACATTTCCAGACACTTTGTAAAAAAGAAAGTCTTACAAAATGTTAACACATGTTCTAATTTTAAATGAAAATTTATTGTTCAATAAATATATTACGAAACATTTATTCTATTCTTGAACATAGTTATGAAATACATTAGCTATCAGAACATTTATAAACTATTAGGGCTACAACAACAATTACTTTAAAGTAACATTTTTGATGTTAAAAAGTTTGAAAATATTCGTATATACTCATGACCCCTTGGCATAGTAAGTATTCTTTAGCGTTATGGGTACATGTGGTGTACAGCTATTTATCATATTTTTATGAACACAACTTTTGCCATGTGGTACATGTGTAGTGCACCTGTTTTAACGATCTTATCGAATTAACCTTCGATATGTGTTTCATTAAATTTAGTTTAAATATTTATTACTTCTTATCGAATTAACCTTCGATATGAGTTCCATTGATTAACCCATAAGAGGTACGCTGAACATATTGATTACCTTTTAAAAATATTTAAATAAATAAAAAACAATATATATGAGAAATAATTTATTCAGTTTTAAACATACAATTAAAAAATATATAAATATTAAAATACATTTAAAAAGAAATATTATTAAAAACACATTTAAAAAGAAACAATTAAATAATAATATTTACAAATACAATTTAAAATATATATAAATATTAAAAATACATTTAAAAAGAAATAAGTTTAAAAATATTTACAAATACAATTAACAAATATATAAATAATAAAAATTCATTTAAAATAATACATTAAAAAATAATTTAAAAAAAAAAATCATGCATTTTGATCCATGCGCAGGCTCGAGAGCCTGCCTCGGGAGGAAAAGTATATTTTTGACAGCTGACGCCGAAAATATGATTTTGACAGCTGACGCCCCCAAAAGTATGATTTTGACAGCTGACGCCCTCAAAAGTATGTTTTTAGCAACTGTTTGGGGGCGTGGTTAGTAAATTCGGCATGGCTCTCTACTATGGAGTATCGGGGAGAAAAGGGCGTGAGCGAGGATACTTCTGATAGACGGGGAACGTCCTTGGTTCGAAGATCCTCCAGGATCTTTCTTAACGATCGATCTATTCTTAGAATCTGAGGGAAGGCATTGGGATCATTTACGTTCGTAATTCCTTTAAGCCGTAGGTGGAAGTGCAGTTCACGGTTTCTGAAGGAGAGGTTAGGTGCTACCAGAGACGCAAAGTTCAATTTTCTCATTAGCGAGGCTAATGCTCTTATACTCAGCTCTGATTGAGCTGTTAAACGAGTGAGAGACTCGAGCAAACCGTTTTTCTTGGCCTTTGGGAGAGACCAGCTCATCGATCTTGAATTCAGCTGAATACCAAGAAATTCTATTTCTTGTGTGGGTATCATAATTGATTTATCCCAGTTTATCGTAAAACCCGCGCGATCAAAAGTAATTAGAATCTCTGTTAGTTGGGACCTGAGACAATCAGGATCCTCCGAGATGAACAGCCAGTCATCTAAGTAGTTGATGAGATTGATCCCTTTACCCCGAAAATGGGATACCAGAACACGCATTAGCTTATGGAATATGTAGGGGGCTGAGCTCAGCCCAAAAGGGAGTGCTCTAAATAGGAAAGTGCGCCCCTCTGCTGTGAAAGCTAGGAAGGGTTGATCCTTCGGATCGATACTAATCGCGTGGTAGGCTGAATGGAAATCGATTTTGATCATGAAATTATCCCGTCGTAGGAGCGACGGGATGTCCCGAAGGGATTCTAGCTTGAACTTGGGTACTCGGAGAAAAGTGTTCAGGCGCTTTAAATTGAGGATGAAACGGGCCGTGCCGTCCGCCTTGGGAACGTGGAAGGTCGGGGATATGAAAACCTTCTCCCTCGGGGCGGCCTCTCGAATGGCGCCAGTGTACAGCAGTTCCTGGATATCCGACCTGGGTTGCTCCGGCAAGGTAGAGCAGATGGGTGGCAGCGATAAAGGTGGAGGTGTGCGGGCAAAGGGGAGACTATAGCCCTGAACCGCGTTAAGGATCTCCTTGTCCCTGGAGATGGACGCCCAAAAGGTTGTGGTGGAGGATACCCGGCATGCGAAAGGAAAAGTGACTAACCTCTTTCTCTGGTTAGTAGCGAACGTTGAGAAGGTAGCTTGTCTCTTGGGGGCTGAGCGTGGCCGTTGGGCATCATTCCTGCGAGGAGTTGTTCTGGAGCTTCTGGACAGTTCGGAGTACGACGATAGTTCTGCTCTGAGCTTCTTGCCAAACAGTTCGGGTGCCGAATCCTCTGGAGCGTTGTCTACCGGGATCACGGTTCCATAGATGGGGGACTTCTTGAAGCTAGGCATGGCTCGGTAGGGTTGAGAGATCTTCATCTTGGTTAGAGCACACTCTCGCAAGTTGGTGCAGTGGGTCTTGATGTTAGCGCTGAGGAAGCGCTCCACTATGGCAAAGTATGCCTCCTGTTTTGTTGACAGACGAGAGTCCCTATCTATCCTGCCCAGCTTGCGAATTATCTTGATGTTAGAAAGAACGATTAGATCATTCTCGTATGCCGTGCGTATCTCAGCTTCGGACAGACGGATAGTGGGCTTGATGTTATTGTCCACGTGAGTAGTGTAGCGGTCGTCCAAGACCGGTAGTCGAGCGAACGGTGAGTCGATATTTGGGAGTTCCGAGATGAGCTCAGCTCTCTCGGTCGAGGACATGAGCAGTCCCGAGGCGAGTCTCTCGAAATCAGCAGTCTCGGAGGAAAATAGGCGAACGAGTGGCCTAGATCTGGGTCCGTGTGCCTCCGGTGGCATGGGGACCGTTTCGTCTTCGTCGTCCTCTGAATAGAGGTCCTCTTTCTCGGGCTGGTCCGAGTTCGGAGGTGGTGGGGAAGGAGCTTCTACCCTTCTCCTCTCGACGTGTTGACGGTCGGTGGAGATAGACGTTGGAGATGTTGAGCGTGACGATCTCGAAGAAGAAGAGCTGAAGGCTCGTACTCTTCTCGGAGAAGTTTCAGTCGGGGCTTGTCCCTGACGAGTGTGGCTTGGAGCCATGGACGATCGTATGTGAGGCTCAACGAAAAAACTGAAATGAATAAGGACGATCGCTTACTCTCACTGTTTCCCGCCCAAAGAAACGTGGGAAAGGGAACCTGAGAGATAATTTGAATTTTTTTTTTTTGTTTGTTTTATGTGAGGACCTATTACGAAATAAAGCATTTCGAATAAATATAATCCGCATCGAATGCACTATACTTCATTGAGAAACGCTTAATACAAAAATTAGTTATGATCGTTTGAAAAATGATGCATTAGTGTATGTTGAGTTTCCATGTACACTCAACATTGCTTCCAAAAACATTTTGACAAAACTTTTTTCGAAAAATTTAAAAATAATTTAGCAAAAAGTAGATGTTTTTAGATTCCTTTTTTCAAGGCAAAGACGATGGACAATGTTTTTAAACGAAAAAATTAATTCTTCAGTGTGAAAATCGAGGATATAAGTGTGAACTTATATCAGTTGATATCTCGGTGCATTTTCAAGCTAGCGCAAATCTGATAACACAGATCGACGCAGCTTAAAAATCCGCATCGAATGCACTATACTTCATTGAGAAACGCTTAATACAAAAATTAGTTATGATCGTTTGAAAAATGATGCATTAGTGTATGTTGAGTTTCCATGTACACTCAACATTGCTTCCAAAAACATTTTGACAAAAATTTTTTCGAAAAATTTCAAAATAATATAGCGAAAAGTAGATGTTTTTAGATTCCTTTTTTCAAGGCAAAGACGATGGACAATGTTATTCAACGAAAAAATTAATTCTTCAGGGTGAAAATCGAGGATATATGTGTGAACTTATATCAGTTGATATCTCGGTGCATTTTCAAGCTAGCGCAAATCTGATAACACAGATCGACGCAGCTTAAAAATCCGCATCGAATGCACTATACTTCATTGAGAAACGCTTAATACAAAAATTAGTTATGATCGTTTGAAAAATGATGCATTAGTGTATGTTGAGTTTCCATGTACACTCAACATTGCTTCCAAAAACATTTTGACAAAACTTTTTTCGAAAAATTTAAAAATAATTTAGCAAAAAGTAGATGTTTTTAGATTCCTTTTTTCAAGGCAAAGACGATGGACAATGTTTTTAAACGAAAAAATTAATTCTTCAGTGTGAAAATCGAGGATATAAGTGTGAACTTATATCAGTTGATATCTCGGTGCATTTTCAAGCTAGCGCAAATCTGATAACACAGATCGACGCAGCTTAAAAATCCGCATCGAATGCACTATACTTCATTGAGAAACGCTTAATACAAAAATTAGTTATGATCGTTTGAAAAATGATGCATTAGTGTATGTTGAGTTTCCATGTACACTCAACATTGCTTCCAAAAACATTTTGACAAAAATTTTTTCGAAAAATTTCAAAATAATATAGCGAAAAGTAGATGTTTTTAGATTCCTTTTTTCAAGGCAAAGACGATGGACAATGTTATTCAACGAAAAAATTAATTCTTCAGGGTGAAAATCGAGGATATATGTGTGAACTTATATCAGTTGATATCTCGGTGCATTTTCAAGCTAGCGCAAATCTGATAACACAGATCGACGCAGCTTAAAAATCCGCATCGAATGCATTATACTTCATTGAGAAACGCTTAATACAAAAATTAGTTATGATCGTTTGAAAAATGATGCATTAGTGTATGTTGAGTTTCCATGTACACTCAACATTGCTTCCAAAAACATTTTGACAAAAATTTTTTCGAAAAATTTCGAAATAATTTAGCAAAAAGTAGATGTTTTTAGATTCCTTTTTTCAAGGCAAAGATGATGGACAATGTTATTCAACGAAAAAATCAATTCTTCAGGGTGAAAATCGAGGATATAAGTGTGAACTTATATCAGTTGATATCTCGGTGCATTTTCAAGCTAGCGCAAATCTGATAACACAGATCGACGCAGCTTAAAAATCCGCATCGAATGCACTATACTTCATTGAGAAACGCTTAATACAAAAATTAGTTATGATCGTTTGAAAAATGATGCATTAGTGTATGTTGAGTTTCCATGTACACTCAACATTGCTTCCAAAAACATTTTGACAAAAATTTTTTCGAAAAATTTCAAAATAATATAGCAAAAAGTAGATGTTTTTAGATTCCTTTTTTCAAGGCAAAGACGATGGACAATGTTATTCAACGAAAAAATTAATTCTTCAGGGTGAAAATCGAGGATATATGTGTGAACTTATATCAGTTGATATCTCGGTGCATTTTCAAGCTAGCGCAAATCTGATAACACAGATCGACGCAGCTTAAAAATCCGCATCGAATGCACTATACTTCATTGAGAAACGCTTAATACAAAAATTAGTTATGATCGTTTGAAAAATGATGCATTAGTGTATGTTGAGTTTCCATGTACACTCAACATTGCTTCCAAAAACATTTTGACAAAAATTTTTTCGAAAAATTTCGAAATAATTTAGCAAAAAGTAGATGTTTTTAGATTCCTTTTTTCAAGGCAAAGATGATGGACAATGTTATTCAACGAAAAAATCAATTCTTCAGGGTGAAAATCGAGGATATAAGTGTGAACTTATATCAGTTGATATCTCGGTGCATTTTTAAGCTAGCGCAAATCTGATAACACAGATCGACGCAGCTTAAAAATCCGCATCGAATGCACTATACTACATTAAGAAACGCTTAATACAAAAATTAGTTATGATCGTTTGAAAAATGATGCATTAGTGTATGTTGAGTTTCCATGTACACTCAACATTGCTTCCAAAAACATTTTGACAACAATTTTTTCGAAAAATTTCAAAATAATTTAGCAAAAAGTAGATGTTTTTAGATTCCTTTTTTCAAGGCAAAGATGATGGACAATGTTATTCAACGAAAAAATCAATTCTTCAGGGTGAAAATCGAGGATATAAGTGTGAACTTATATCAGTTGATATCTCGGTGCATTTTCAAGCTAGCGCAAATCTGATAACACAGATCGACGCAGCTTAAAAATCCGCATCGAATGCACTATACTTCATTGAGAAACGCTTAATACAATAATTAGTTATGATCGTTTGAAAAATGATGCATTAGTGTATGTTGAGTTTCCATGTACACTCAACATTGCTTCCAAAAACATTTTGACAAAAATTTTTTCGAAAAATTTCAAAATAATTTAGCAAAAAGTAGATGTTTTTAGATTCCTTTTTTCAAGGCAAAGACGATGGACAATGTTATTAAACGAAAAAATTAATTCTTCAGTGTGAAAATCGAGGATATAAGTGTGAACTTATATCAGTTGATATCTCGGTGCATTTTCAAGCTAGCGCAAATCTGATAACACAGATCGACGCAGCTTAAAAATCCGCATCGAATGCACTATACTTCATTGAGAAACGCTTAATACAAAAATTAGTTATGATCGTTTGAAAAATGATGCATTAGTGTATGTTGAGTTTCCATGTACACTCAACATTGCTTCCAAAAACATTTTGACAAAAATTTTTTCGAAAAATTTCAAAATAATTTAGCAAAAAGTAGATGTTTTTAGATTCCTTTTTTCAAGGCAAAGACGATGGACAATGTTTTTAAACGAAAAAATTAATTCTTCAGTGTGAAAATCGAGGATATAAGTGTGAACTTATATCAGTTGATATCTCGGTGCATTTTCAAGCTAGCGCAAATCTGATAACACAGATCGACGCAGCTTAAAAATCCGCATCGAATGCACTATACTTCATTGAGAAACGCTTAATACAAAAATTAGTTATGATCGTTTGAAAAATGATGCATTAGTGTATGTTGAGTTTCCATGTACACTCAACATTGCTTCCAAAAACATTTTGACAAAAATTTTTTCGAAAAATTTCGAAATAATTTAGCAAAAAGTAGATGTTTTTAGATTCCTTTTTTCAAGGCAAAGATGATGGACAATGTTATTCAACGAAAAAATCAATTCTTCAGGGTGAAAATCGAGGATATAAGTGTGAACTTATATCAGTTGATATCTCGGTGCATTTTTAAGCTAGCGCAAATCTGATAACACAGATCGACGCAGCTTAAAAATCCACATCGAATGCACTATACTACATTAAGAAACGCTTAATACAAAAATTAGTTATGATCGTTTGAAAAATGATGCATTAGTGTATGTTGAGTTTCCATGTACACTCAACATTGCTTCCAAAAACATTTTGACAACAATTTTTTCGAAAAATTTCAAAATAATTTAGCAAAAAGTAGATGTTTTTAGATTCCTTTTTTCAAGGCAAAGATGATGGACAATGTTATTCAACGAAAAAATCAATTCTTCAGGGTGAAAATCGAGGATATAAGTGTGAACTTATATCAGTTGATATCTCGGTGCATTTTCAAGCTAGCGCAAATCTGATAACACAGATCGACGCAGCTTAAAAATCCGCATCGAATGCACTATACTTCATTGAGAAACGCTTAATACAAAAATTAGTTATGATCGTTTGAAAAATGATGCATTAGTGTATGTTGAGTTTCCATGTACACTCAACATTGCTTCCAAAAACATTTTGACAAAAATTTTTTCGAAAAATTTCAAAATAATTTAGCAAAAAGTAGATGTTTTTAGATTCCTTTTTTCAAGGCAAAGACGATGGACAATGTTATTAAACGAAAAAATTAATTCTTCAGTGTGAAAATCGAGGATATAAGTGTGAACTTATATCAGTTGATATCTCGGTGCATTTTCAAGCTAGCGCAAATCTGATAACACAGATCGACGCAGCTTAAAAATCCGCATCGAATGCACTATACTTCATTGAGAAACGCTTTATACAAAAATTAGTTATGATCGTTTGAAAAATGATGCATTAGTGTATGTTGAGTTTCCATGTACACTCAACATTGCTTCCAAAAACATTTTGACAAAAATTTTTTCGAAAAATTTCAAAATAATTTAGCAAAAAGTAGATGTTTTTAGATTCCTTTTTTCAAGGCAAAGACGATGGACAATGTTTTTAAACGAAAAAATTAATTCTTCAGTGTGAAAATCGAGGATATAAGTGTGAACTTATATCAGTTGATATCTCGGTGCATTTTCAAGCTAGCGCAAATCTGATAACACAGATCGACGCAGCTTGAAAATCCGCATCGAATGCACTATACTTCATTGAGAAACGCTTAATACAAAAATTAGTTATGATCGTTTGAAAAATGATGCATTAGTGTATGTTGAGTTTCCATGTACACTCAACATTGCTTCCAAAAACATTTTGACAAAAATTTTTTCGAAAAATTTCAAAATAATTTAGCAAAAAGTAGATGTTTTTAGATTCCTTTTTTCAAGGCAAAGACGATGGACAATGTTATTAAACGAAAAAATTAATTCTTCAGTGTGAAAATCGAGGATATAAGTGTGAACTTATATCAGTTGATATCTCGGTGCATTTTCAAGCTAGCGCAAATCTGATAACACAGATCGACGCAGCTTAAAAATCCGCATCGAATGCACTATACTACACTGAGAAACGCTTAATACAAAAATTAGTTATGATCGTTTGAAAAATGATGCATTAGTGTATGTTGAGTTTCCATGTACACTCAACATTGCTTCCAAAAACATTTTGACAAAAATTTTTTCGAAAAATTTCGAAATAATTTAGCAAAAAGTAGATGTTTTTAGATTCCTTTTTTCAAGGCAAAGATGATGGACAATGTTATTCAACGAAAAAATCAATTCTTCAGGGTGAAAATCGAGGATATAAGTGTGAACTTATATCAGTTGATATCTCGGTGCATTTTTAAGCTAGCGCAAATCTGATAACACAGATCGACGCAGCTTAAAAATCCACATCGAATGCACTATACTACATTAAGAAACGCTTAATACAAAAATTAGTTATGATCGTTTGAAAAATGATGCATTAGTGTATGTTGAGTTTCCATGTACACTCAACATTGCTTCCAAAAACATTTTGACAACAATTTTTTCGAAAAATTTCAAAATAATTTAGCAAAAAGTAGATGTTTTTAGATTCCTTTTTTCAAGGCAAAGATGATGGACAATGTTATTCAACGAAAAAATCAATTCTTCAGGGTGAAAATCGAGGATATAAGTGTGAACTTATATCAGTTGATATCTCGGTGCATTTTCAAGCTAGCGCAAATCTGATAACACAGATCGACGCAGCTTAAAAATCCGCATCGAATGCACTATACTTCATTGAGAAACGCTTAATACAAAAATTAGTTATGATCGTTTGAAAAATGATGCATTAGTGTATGTTGAGTTTCCATGTACACTCAACATTGCTTCCAAAAACATTTTGACAAAAATTTTTTCGAAAAATTTCAAAATAATTTAGCAAAAAGTAGATGTTTTTAGATTCCTTTTTTCAAGGCAAAGACGATGGACAATGTTATTAAACGAAAAAATTAATTCTTCAGTGTGAAAATCGAGGATATAAGTGTGAACTTATATCAGTTGATATCTCGGTGCATTTTCAAGCTAGCGCAAATCTGATAACACAGATCGACGCAGCTTAAAAATCCGCATCGAATGCACTATACTTCATTGAGAAACGCTTTATACAAAAATTAGTTATGATCGTTTGAAAAATGATGCATTAGTGTATGTTGAGTTTCCATGTACACTCAACATTGCTTCCAAAAACATTTTGAAAAAAATTTTTTCGAAAAATTTCAAAATAATTTAGCAAAAAGTAGATGTTTTTAGATTCCTTTTTTCAAGGCAAAGACGATGGACAATGTTTTTAAACGAAAAAATTAATTCTTCAGTGTGAAAATCGAGGATATAAGTGTGAACTTATATCAGTTGATATCTCGGTGCATTTTCAAGCTAGCGCAAATCTGATAACACAGATCGACGCAGCTTGAAAATCCGCATCGAATGCACTATACTTCATTGAGAAACGCTTAATACAAAAATTAGTTATGATCGTTTGAAAAATGATGCATTAGTGTATGTTGAGTTTCCATGTACACTCAACATTGCTTCCAAAAACATTTTGACAAAAATTTTTTCGAAAAATTTCAAAATAATTTAGCAAAAAGTAGATGTTTTTAGATTCCTTTTTTCAAGGCAAAGACGATGGACAATGTTATTAAACGAAAAAATTAATTCTTCAGTGTGAAAATCGAGGATATAAGTGTGAACTTATATCAGTTGATATCTCGGTGCATTTTCAAGCTAGCGCAAATCTGATAACACAGATCGACGCAGCTTAAAAATCCGCATCGAATGCACTATACTACACTGAGAAACGCTTAATACAAAAATTAGTTATGATCGTTTGAAAAATGATGCATTAGTGTATGTTGAGTTTCCATGTACACTCAACATTGCTTCCAAAAACATTTTGACAAAAATTTGTTCGAAAAATTTCAAAATAATTTAGCAAAAAGTAGATGTTTTTAGATTCCTTTTTTCAAGGCAAAGACGATGGACAATGTTATTCAACGAAAAAATTAATTCTTCAGGGTGAAAATCGAGGATATAAGTGTGAACTTATATCAGTTGATATCTCGGTGCATTTTCAAGCTAGCGCAAATCTGATAACACAGATCGACGCAGCTTAAAAATCCGCATCGAATGCATTATACTTCATTGAGAAACGCTTAATACAAAAATTAGTTATGATCGTTTGAAAAATGATGCATTAGTGTATGTTGAGTTTCCATGTACACTCAACATTGCTTCCAAAAACATTTTGACAAAAATTTTTTCGAAAAATTTCAAAATAATTTAGCAAAAAGTAGATGTTTTTAGATTCCTTTTTTCAAGGCAAAGACGATGGACAATGTTTTTAAACGAAAAAATTAATTCTTCAGTGTGAAAATCGAGGATATAAGTGTGAACTTATATCAGTTGATATCTCGGTGCATTTTCAAGCTAGCGCAAATCTGATAACACAGATCGACGCAGCTTAAAAATCCGCATCGAATGCACTATACTTCATTGAGAAACGCTTAATACAAAAATTAGTTATGATCGTTTGAAAAATGATGGATTAGTGTATGTTGAGTTTCCATGTACACTCAACATTGCTTCCAAAAACATTTTGACAACAATTTTTTCAAAAAATTTCAAAATAATTTAGCAAAAAGTAGATGTTTTTAGATTCCTTTTTTCAAGGCAAAGATGATGGACAATGTTATTCAACGAAAAAATTAATTCTTCAGGGTGAAAATCGAGGATATAAGTGTGAACATATATCAGTTGATATCTCGGTGCATTTTCAAGCTAGCGCAAATCTGATAACACAGATCGACGCAGCTTAAAAATCCGCATCGAATGCACTATACTTCATTGAGAAACGCTTAATACAAAAATTAGTTATGATCGTTTGAAAAATGATGCATTAGTGTATGTTGAGTTTCCATGTACACTCAACATTGCTTCCAAAAACATTTTGACAAAAATTTTTTCGAAAAATTTCAAAATAATTTAGCAAAAAGTAGATGTTTTTAGATTCCTTTTTTCAAGGCAAAGACGATGGACAATGTTATTAAACGAAAAAATTAATTCTTCAGTGTGAAAATCGAGGATATAAGTGTGAACTTATATCAGTTGATATCTCGGTGCATTTTCAAGCTAGCGCAAATCTGATAACACAGATCGACGCAGCTTAAAAATCCGCATCGAATGCACTATACTTCATTGAGAAACGCTTAATACAAAAATTAGTTATGATCGTTTGAAAAATGATGCATTAGTGTATGTTGAGTTTCCATGTACACTCAACATTGCTTCCAAAAACATTTTGACAAAAATTTTTTCGAAAAATTTCAAAATAATTTAGCAAAAAGTAGATGTTTTTAGATTCCTTTTTTCAAGGCAAAGACGATGGACAATGTTTTTAAACGAAAAAATTAATTCTTCAGTGTGAAAATCGAGGATATAAGTGTGAACTTATATCAGTTGATATCTCGGTGCATTTTCAAGCTAGCGCAAATCTGATAACACAGATCGACGCAGCTTAAAAATCCGCATCGAATGCACTATACTTCATTGAGAAACGCTTAAAACAAAAATTAGTTATGATCGTTTGAAAAATGATGCATTAGTGTATGTTGAGTTTCCATGTACACTCAACATTGCTTCCAAAAACATTTTGACAAAAATTTTTTCGAAAAATTTCAAAATAATTTAGCAAAAAGTAGATGTTTTTAGATTCCTTTTTTCAAGGCAAAGACGATGGACAATGTTTTTAAACGAAAAAATTAATTCTTCAGTGTGAAAATCGAGGATATAAGTGTGAACTTATATCAGTTGATATCTCGGTGAATTTTCAAGCTAGCGCAAATCTGATAACACAGATCGACGCAGCTTAAAAATCCGCATCGAATGCACTATACTTCATTGAGAAACGCTTAATACAAAAATTAGTTATGATCGTTTGAAAAATGATGCATTAGTGTATGTTGAGTTTCCATGTACACTCAACATTGCTTCCAAAAACATTTTGACAAAAATTTTTTCGAAAAATTTCAAAATAATATAGCAAAAAGTAGATGTTTTTAGATTCCTTTTTTCAAGGCAAAGACGATGGACAATGTTATTCAACGAAAAAATTAATTCTTCAGTGTGAAAATCGAGGATATAAGTGTGAACTTATATCAGTTGATATCTCGGTGCATTTTCAAGCTAGCGCAAATCTGATAACACAGATCGACGCAGCTTAAAAATCCGCATCGAATGCACTATACTTCATTGAGAAACGCTTAATACAAAAATTAGTTATGATCGTTTGAAAAATGATGCATTAGTGTATGTTGAGTTTCCATGTACACTCAACATTGCTTCCAAAAACATTTTGACAAAAATTTTTTCGAAAAATTTCAAAATAATATAGCAAAAAGTAGATGTTTTTAGATTCCTTTTTTCAAGGCAAAGACGATGGACAATGTTATTCAACGAAAAAATTAATTCTTCAGGGTGAAAATCGAGGATATATGTGTGAACTTATATCAGTTGATATCTCGGTGCATTTTCAAGCTAGCGCAAATCTGATAACACAGATCGACGCAGCTTAAAAATCCGCATCGAATGCACTATACTTCATTGAGAAACGCTTAATACAAAAATTAGTTATGATCGTTTGAAAAATGATGCATTAGTGTATGTTGAGTTTCCATGTACACTCAACATTGCTTCCAAAAACATTTTGACAACAATTTTTTCGAAAAATTTCAAAATAATATAGCAAAAAGTAGATGTTTTTAGATTCCTTTTTTCAAGGCAAAGACGATGGACAATGTTATTAAACGAAAAAATTAATTCTTCAGTGTGAAAATCGAGGATATAAGTGTGAACTTATATCAGTTGATATCTCGGTGCATGTTCAAGCTAGCGCAAATCTGATAACACAGATCGACGCAGCTTAAAAATCCGCATCGAATGCACTATACTTCATTGAGAAACGCTTAAAACAAAAATTAGTTATGATCGTTTGAAAAATGATGCATTAGTGTATGTTGAGTTTCCATGTACACTCAACATTGCTTCCAAAAACATTTTGACAAAAATTTTTTCGAAAAATTTCAAAATAATTTAGCAAAAAGTAGATGTTTTTAGATTCCTTTTTTCAAGGCAAAGACGATGGACAATGTTATTCAACGAAAAAATTAATTCTTCAGGGTGAAAATCGAGGATATAAGTGTGAACTTATATCAGTTGATATCTCGGTGCATTTTCAAGCTAGCGCAAATCTGATAACACAGATCGACGCAGCTTAAAAATCCGCATCGAATGCACTATACTTCATTGAGAAACGCTTAATACAAAAATTAGTTATGATCGTTTGAAAAATGATGCATTAGTGTATGTTGAGTTTCCATGTACACTCAACATTGCTTCCAAAAACATTTTGACAAAAATTTTTTCGAAAAATTTCAAAATAATATAGCAAAAAGTAGATGTTTTTAGATTCCTTTTTTCAAGGCAAAGACGATGGACAATGTTATTCAACGAAAAAATTAATTCTTCAGGGTGAAAATCGAGGATATAAGTGTGAACTTATATCAGTTGATATCTCGGTGCATTTTCAAGCTAGCGCAAATCTGATAACACAGATCGACGCAGCTTAAAAATCCGCATCGAATGCACTATACTTCATTGAGAAACGCTTAATACAAAAATTAGTTATGATCGTTTGAAAAATAATGCATTAGTGTATGTTGAGTTTCCATGTACACTCAACATTGCTTCCAAAAACATTTTGACAAAAATTTTTTCGAAAAATTTCAAAATAATATAGCAAAAAGTAGATGTTTTTAGATTCCTTTTTTCAAGGCAAAGACGATGGACAATGTTATTCAACGAAAAAATTAATTTTTCAGGGTGAAAATCGAGGATATAAGTGTGAACTTATATCAGTTGATATCTCGGTGCATTTTCAAGCTAGCGCAAATCTGATAACACAGATCGACGCAGCTTAAAAATCCGCATCGAATGCACTATACTACATTGAGAAACGCTTAATACAAAAATTAGTTATGATCGTTTGAAAAATGATGCATTAGTGTATGTTGAGTTTCCATGTACACTCAACATTGCTTCCAAAAACATTTTGACAAAAATTTTTTCGAAAAATTTCAAAATAATTTAGCAAAAAGTAGATGTTTTTAGATTCCTTTTTTCAAGGCAAAGACGATGGACAATGTTTTTAAACGAAAAAATTAATTCTTCAGTGTGAAAATCGAGGATATAAGTGTGAACTTATATCAGTTGATATCTCGGTGCATTTTCAAGCTAGCGCAAATCTGATAACAGAGATCGACGCAGCTTAAAAATCCGCATCGAATGCACTATACTTCATTGAGAAACGCTTAATACAAAAATTAGTTATGATCGTTTGAAAAATGATGCATTAGTGTATGTTGAGTTTCCATGTACACTCAACATTGCTTCCAAAAACATTTTGACAAAAATTTTTTCGAAAAATTTCAAAATAATATAGCAAAAAGTAGATGTTTTTAGATTCCTTTTTTCAAGGCAAAGACGATGGACAATGTTATTCAACGAAAAAATTAATTCTTCAGGGTGAAAATCGAGGATATATGTGTGAACTTATATCAGTTGATATCTCGGTGCATTTTCAAGCTAGCGCAAATCTGATAACACAGATCGACGCAGCTTAAAAATCCGCATCGAATGCACTATACTTCATTGAGAAACGCTTAATACAAAAATTAGTTATGATCGTTTGAAAAATGATGCATTAGTGTATGTTGAGTTTCCATGTACACTCAACATTGCTTCCAAAAACATTTTGACAACAATTTTTTCGAAAAATTTCAAAATAATTTAGCAAAAAGTAGATGTTTTTAGATTCCTTTTTTCAAGGCAAAGACGATGGACAATGTTATTAAACGAAAAAATTAATTCTTCAGTGTGAAAATCGAGGATATAAGTGTGAACTTATATCAGTTGATATCTCGGTGCATTTTCAAGCTAGCGCAAATCTGATAACACAGATCGACGCAGCTTAAAAATCCGCATCGAATGCACTATACTTCATTGAGAAACGCTTAATACAAAAATTAGTTATGATCGTTTGAAAAATGATGCATTAGTGTATGTTGAGTTTCCATGTACACTCAACATTGCTTCCAAAAACATTTTGACAAAAATTTTTTCGAAAAATTTCAAAATAATTTAGCAAAAAGTAGATGTTTTTAGATTCCTTTTTTCAAGGCAAAGACGATGGACAATGTTATTCAACGAAAAAATTAATTCTTCAGGGTGAAAATCGAGGATATAAGTGTGAACTTATATCAGTTGATATCTCGGTGCATTTTCAAGCTAGCGCAAATCTGATAACACAGATCGACGCAGCTTAAAAATCCGCATCGAATGCACTATACTTCATTGAGAAACGCTTAATACAAAAATTAGTTATGATCGTTTGAAAAATGATGCATTAGTGTATGTTGAGTTTCCATGTACACTCAACATTGCTTCCAAAAACATTTTGACAAAAATTTTTTCGAAAAATTTCAAAATAATATAGCAAAAAGTAGATGTTTTTAGATTCCTTTTTTCAAGGCAAAGACGATGGACAATGTTATTCAACGAAAAAATTAATTCTTCAGGGTGAAAATCGAGGATATAAGTGTAAACTTATATCAGTTGATATCTCGGTGCATTTTCAAGCTAGCGCAAATCTGATAACACAGATCGACGCAGCTTAAAAATCCGCATCGAATGCACTATACTTCATTGAGAAACGCTCAATACAAAAATTAGTTATGATCGTTTGAAAAATGATGCATTAGTGTATGTTGAGTTTCCATGTACACTCAACATTGCTTCCAAAAACATTTTGACAAAAATTTTTTCGAAAAATTTCAAAATAATATAGCAAAAAGTAGATGTTTTTAGATTCCTTTTTTCAAGGCAAAGACGATGGACAATGTTATTCAACGAAAAAATTAATTCTTCAGGGTGAAAATCGAGGATATAAGTGTGAACTTATATCAGTTGATATCTCGGTGCATTTTCAAGCTAGCGCAAATCTGATAACACAGATCGACGCAGCTTAAAAATCCGCATCGAATGCACTATACTTCATTGAGAAACGCTTAATACAAAAATTAGTTATGATCGTTTGAAAAATGATGCATTAGTGTATGTTGAGTTTCCATGTACACTCAACATTGCTTCCAAAAACATTTTGACAAAAATTTTTTCGAAAAATTTCAAAATAATATAGCAAAAAGTAGATGTTTTTAGATTCCTTTTTTCAAGGCAAAGACGATGGACAATGTTATTCAACGAAAAAATTAATTCTTCAGGGTGAAAATCGAGGATATATGTGTGAACTTATATCAGTTGATATCTCGGTGCATTTTCAAGCTAGCGCAAATCTGATAACACAGATCGACGCAGCTTAAAAATCCGCATCGAATGCACTATACTTCATTGAGAAACGCTTAATACAAAAATTAGTTATGATCGTTTGAAAAATGATGCATTAGTGTATGTTGAGTTTCCATGTACACTCAACATTGCTTCCAAAAACATTTTGACAACAATTTTTTCGAAAAATTTCAAAATAATTTAGCAAAAAGTAGATGTTTTTAGATTCCTTTTTTCAAGGCAAAGACGATGGACAATGTTATTAAACGAAAAAATTAATTCTTCAGTGTGAAAATCGAGGATATAAGTGTGAACTTATATCAGTTGATATCTCGGTGCATTTTCAAGCTAGCGCAAATCTGATAACACAGATCGACGCAGCTTAAAAATCCGCATCGAATGCACTATACTTCATTGAGAAACGCTTAATACAAAAATTAGTTATGATCGTTTGAAAAATGATGCATTAGTGTATGTTGAGTTTCCATGTACACTCAACATTGCTTCCAAAAACATTTTGACAAAAATTTTTTCGAAAAATTTCAAAATAATTTAGCAAAAAGTAGATGTTTTTAGATTCCTCTTTTCAAGGCAAAGACGATGGACAATGTTATTCAACGAAAAAATTAATTCTTCAGGGTGAAAATCGAGGATATAAGTGTGAACTTATATCAGTTGATATCTCGGTGCATTTTCAAGCTAGCGCAAATCTCATAACACAGATCGACGCAGCTTAAAAATCCGCATCGAATGCACTATACTTCATTGAGAAACGCTTAATACAAAAATTAGTTATGATCGTTTGAAAAATGATGCATTAGTGTATGTTGAGTTTCCATGTACACTCAACATTGCTTCCAAAAACATTTTGACAAAAATTTTTTCGAAAAATTTCAAAATAATTTAGCAAAAAGTAGATGTTTTTAGATTCCTTTTTTCAAGGCAAAGACGATGGACAATGTTATTCAACGAAAAAATTAATTCTTCAGGGTGAAAATCGAGGATATAAGTGTGAACTTATATCAGTTGATATCTCGGTGCATTTTCAAGCTAGCGCAAATCTGATAACACAGA
Organism: Auanema rhodensis; assembly: GCA_964057225.1. Lineage (NCBI taxonomy): Eukaryota > Metazoa > Nematoda > Chromadorea > Rhabditida > Rhabditidae > Auanema > Auanema rhodense. The sequence continues at coordinate 4,611,533 of OZ059895.1, forward strand.
TCGACGCAGCTTAAAAATCCGCATCGAATGCACTATACTTCATTGAGAAACGCTTAATACAAAAATTAGTTATGATCGTTTGAAAAATGATGCATTAGTGTATGTTGAGTTTCCATGTACACTCAACATTGCTTCCAAAAACATTTTGACAAAAATTTTTTCGAAAAATTTCAAAATAATATAGCAAAAAGTAGATGTTTTTAGATTCCTTTTTTCAAGGCAAAGACGATGGACAATGTTATTCAACGAAAAAATTAATTCTTCAGGGTGAAAATCGAGGATATAAGTGTGAACTTATATCAGTTGATATCTCGGTGCATTTTCAAGCTAGCGCAAATCTGATAACACAGATCGACGCAGCTTAAAAATCCGCATCGAATGCACTATACTTCATTGAGAAACGCTTAATACAAAAATTAGTTATGATCGTTTGAAAAATGATGCATTAGTGTATGTTGAGTTTCCATGTACACTCAACATTGCTTCCAAAAACATTTTGACAAAAATTTTTTCGAAAAATTTCAAAATAATATAGCAAAAAGTAGATGTTTTTAGATTCCTTTTTTCAAGGCAAAGACGATGGACAATGTTATTCAACGAAAAAATTAATTCTTCAGGGTGAAAATCGAGGATATAAGTGTGAACTTATATCAGTTGATATCTCGGTGCATTTTCAAGCTAGCGCAAATCTGATAACACAGATCGACGCAGCTTAAAAATCCGCATCGAATGCACTATACTTCATTGAGAAACGCTTAATACAAAAATTAGTTATGATCGTTTGAAAAATGATGCATTAGTGTATGTTGAGTTTCCATGTACACTCAACATTGCTTCCAAAAACATTTTGACAAAAATTTTTTCGAAAAATTTCAAAATAATATAGCAAAAAGTAGATGTTTTTAGATTCCTTTTTTCAAGGCAAAGACGATGGACAATGTTATTCAACGAAAAAATTAATTCTTCAGGGTGAAAATCGAGGATATATGTGTGAACTTATATCAGTTGATATCTCGGTGCATTTTCAAGCTAGCGCAAATCTGATAACACAGATCGACGCAGCTTAAAAATCCGCATCGAATGCACTATACTTCATTGAGAAACGCTTAATACAAAAATTAGTTATGATCGTTTGAAAAATGATGCATTAGTGTATGTTGAGTTTCCATGTACACTCAACATTGCTTCCAAAAACATTTTGACAACAATTTTTTCGAAAAATTTCAAAATAATTTAGCAAAAAGTAGATGTTTTTAGATTCCTTTTTTCAAGGCAAAGACGATGGACAATGTTATTAAACGAAAAAATTAATTCTTCAGTGTGAAAATCGAGGATATAAGTGTGAACTTATATCAGTTGATATCTCGGTGCATTTTCAAGCTAGCGCAAATCTGATAACACAGATCGACGCAGCTTAAAAATCCGCATCGAATGCACTATACTTCATTGAGAAACGCTTAATACAAAAATTAGTTATGATCGTTTGAAAAATGATGCATTAGTGTATGTTGAGTTTCCATGTACACTCAACATTGCTTCCAAAAACATTTTGACAAAAATTTTTTCGAAAAATTTCAAAATAATATAGCAAAAAGTAGATGTTTTTAGATTCCTTTTTTCAAGGCAAAGACGATGGACAATGTTATTCAACGAAAAAATTAATTCTTCAGGGTGAAAATCGAGGATATAAGTGTGAACTTATATCAGTTGATATCTCGGTGCATTTTCAAGCTAGCGCAAATCTGATAACACAGATCGACGCAGCTTAAAAATCCGCATCGAATGCACTATACTTCATTGAGAAACGCTTAATACAAAAATTAGTTATGATCGTTTGAAAAATGATGCATTAGTGTATGTTGAGTTTCCATGTACACTCAACATTGCTTCCAAAAACATTTTGACAAAAATTTTTTCGAAAAATTTCAAAATAATATAGCAAAAAGTAGATGTTTTTAGATTCCTTTTTTCAAGGCAAAGACGATGGACAATGTTATTCAACGAAAAAATTAATTCTTCAGGGTGAAAATCGAGGATATATGTGTGAACTTATATCAGTTGATATCTCGGTGCATTTTCAAGCTAGCGCAAATCTGATAACACAGATCGACGCAGCTTAAAAATCCGCATCGAATGCACTATACTTCATTGAGAAACGCTTAATACAAAAATTAGTTATGATCGTTTGAAAAATGATGCATTAGTGTATGTTGAGTTTCCATGTACACTCAACATTGCTTCCAAAAACATTTTGACAACAATTTTTTCGAAAAATTTCAAAATAATTTAGCAAAAAGTAGATGTTTTTAGATTCCTTTTTTCAAGGCAAAGACGATGGACAATGTTATTAAACGAAAAAATTAATTCTTCAGTGTGAAAATCGAGGATATAAGTGTGAACTTATATCAGTTGATATCTCGGTGCATTTTCAAGCTAGCGCAAATCTGATAACACAGATCGACGCAGCTTAAAAATCCGCATCGAATGCACTATACTTCATTGAGAAACGCTTAATACAAAAATTAGTTATGATCGTTTGAAAAATGATGCATTAGTGTATGTTGAGTTTCCATGTACACTCAACATTGCTTCCAAAAACATTTTGACAAAAATTTTTTCGAAAAATTTCAAAATAATTTAGCAAAAAGTAGATGTTTTTAGATTCCTTTTTTCAAGGCAAAGACGATGGACAATGTTATTCAACGAAAAAATTAATTCTTCAGGGTGAAAATCGAGGATATAAGTGTGAACTTATATCAGTTGATATCTCGGTGCATTTTCAAGCTAGCGCAAATCTGATAACACAGATCGACGCAGCTTAAAAATCCGCATCGAATGCACTATACTTCATTGAGAAACGCTTAATACAAAAATTAGTTATGATCGTTTGAAAAATGATGCATTAGTGTATGTTGAGTTTCCATGTACACTCAACATTGCTTCCAAAAACATTTTGACAACAATTTTTTCGAAAAATTTCAAAATAATTTAGCAAAAAGTAGATGTTTTTAGATTCCTTTTTTCAAGGCAAAGACGATGGACAATGTTATTAAACGAAAAAATTAATTCTTCAGTGTGAAAATCGAGGATATAAGTGTGAACTTATATCAGTTGATATCTCGGTGCATTTTCAAGCTAGCGCAAATCTGATAACACAGATCGACGCAGCTTAAAAATCCGCATCGAATGCACTATACTTCATTGAGAAACGCTTAATACAAAAATTAGTTATGATCGTTTGAAAAATGATGCATTAGTGTATGTTGAGTTTCCATGTACACTCAACATTGCTTCCAAAAACATTTTGACAAAAATTTTTTCGAAAAATTTCAAAATAATTTAGCAAAAAGTAGATGTTTTTAGATTCCTTTTTTCAAGGCAAAGACGATGGACAATGTTATTCAACGAAAAAATTAATTCTTCAGGGTGAAAATCGAGGATATAAGTGTGAACTTATATCAGTTGATATCTCGGTGCATTTTCAAGCTAGCGCAAATCTGATAACACAGATCGACGCAGCTTAAAAATCCGCATCGAATGCACTATACTTCATTGAGAAACGCTTAATACAAAAATTAGTTATGATCGTTTGAAAAATGATGCATTAGTGTATGTTGAGTTTCCATGTACACTCAACATTGCTTCCAAAAACATTTTGACAAAAATTTTTTCGAAAAATTTCAAAATAATATAGCAAAAAGTAGATGTTTTTAGATTCCTTTTTTCAAGGCAAAGACGATGGACAATGTTATTCAACGAAAAAATTAATTCTTCAGGGTGAAAATCGAGGATATAAGTGTAAACTTATATCAGTTGATATCTCGGTGCATTTTCAAGCTAGCGCAAATCTGATAACACAGATCGACGCAGCTTAAAAATCCGCATCGAATGCACTATACTTCATTGAGAAACGCTCAATACAAAAATTAGTTATGATCGTTTGAAAAATGATGCATTAGTGTATGTTGAGTTTCCATGTACACTCAACATTGCTTCCAAAAACATTTTGACAAAAATTTTTTCGAAAAATTTCAAAATAATATAGCAAAAAGTAGATGTTTTTAGATTCCTTTTTTCAAGGCAAAGACGATGGACAATGTTATTCAACGAAAAAATTAATTCTTCAGGGTGAAAATCGAGGATATAAGTGTGAACTTATATCAGTTGATATCTCGGTGCATTTTCAAGCTAGCGCAAATCTGATAACACAGATCGACGCAGCTTAAAAATCCGCATCGAATGCACTATACTTCATTGAGAAACGCTTAATACAAAAATTAGTTATGATCGTTTGAAAAATGATGCATTAGTGTATGTTGAGTTTCCATGTACACTCAACATTGCTTCCAAAAACATTTTGACAAAAATTTTTTCGAAAAATTTCAAAATAATATAGCAAAAAGTAGATGTTTTTAGATTCCTTTTTTCAAGGCAAAGACGATGGACAATGTTATTCAACGAAAAAATTAATTCTTCAGGGTGAAAATCGAGGATATATGTGTGAACTTATATCAGTTGATATCTCGGTGCATTTTCAAGCTAGCGCAAATCTGATAACACAGATCGACGCAGCTTAAAAATCCGCATCGAATGCACTATACTTCATTGAGAAACGCTTAATACAAAAATTAGTTATGATCGTTTGAAAAATGATGCATTAGTGTATGTTGAGTTTCCATGTACACTCAACATTGCTTCCAAAAACATTTTGACAACAATTTTTTCGAAAAATTTCAAAATAATTTAGCAAAAAGTAGATGTTTTTAGATTCCTTTTTTCAAGGCAAAGACGATGGACAATGTTATTAAACGAAAAAATTAATTCTTCAGTGTGAAAATCGAGGATATAAGTGTGAACTTATATCAGTTGATATCTCGGTGCATTTTCAAGCTAGCGCAAATCTGATAACACAGATCGACGCAGCTTAAAAATCCGCATCGAATGCACTATACTTCATTGAGAAACGCTTAATACAAAAATTAGTTATGATCGTTTGAAAAATGATGCATTAGTGTATGTTGAGTTTCCATGTACACTCAACATTGCTTCCAAAAACATTTTGACAAAAATTTTTTCGAAAAATTTCAAAATAATTTAGCAAAAAGTAGATGTTTTTAGATTCCTCTTTTCAAGGCAAAGACGATGGACAATGTTATTCAACGAAAAAATTAATTCTTCAGGGTGAAAATCGAGGATATAAGTGTGAACTTATATCAGTTGATATCTCGGTGCATTTTCAAGCTAGCGCAAATCTGATAACACAGATCGACGCAGCTTAAAAATCCGCATCGAATGCACTATACTTCATTGAGAAACGCTTAATACAAAAATTAGTTATGATCGTTTGAAAAATGATGCATTAGTGTATGTTGAGTTTCCATGTACACTCAACATTGCTTCCAAAAACATTTTGACAACAATTTTTTCGAAAAATTTCAAAATAATTTAGCAAAAAGTAGATGTTTTTAGATTCCTTTTTTCAAGGCAAAGACGATGGACAATGTTATTAAACGAAAAAATTAATTCTTCAGTGTGAAAATCGAGGATATAAGTGTGAACTTATATCAGTTGATATCTCGGTGCATTTTCAAGCTAGCGCAAATCTGATAACACAGATCGACGCAGCTTAAAAATCCGCATCGAATGCACTATACTTCATTGAGAAACGCTTAATACAAAAATTAGTTATGATCGTTTGAAAAATGATGCATTAGTGTATGTTGAGTTTCCATGTACACTCAACATTGCTTCCAAAAACATTTTGACAAAAATTTTTTCGAAAAATTTCAAAATAATTTAGCAAAAAGTAGATGTTTTTAGATTCCTTTTTTCAAGGCAAAGACGATGGACAATGTTATTCAACGAAAAAATTAATTCTTCAGGGTGAAAATCGAGGATATAAGTGTGAACTTATATCAGTTGATATCTCGGTGCATTTTCAAGCTAGCGCAAATCTGATAACACAGATCGACGCAGCTTAAAAATCCGCATCGAATGCACTATACTTCATTGAGAAACGCTTAATACAAAAATTAGTTATGATCGTTTGAAAAATGATGCATTAGTGTATGTTGAGTTTCCATGTACACTCAACATTGCTTCCAAAAACATTTTGACAACAATTTTTTCGAAAAATTTCAAAATAATTTAGCAAAAAGTAGATGTTTTTAGATTCCTTTTTTCAAGGCAAAGACGATGGACAATGTTATTAAACGAAAAAATTAATTCTTCAGTGTGAAAATCGAGGATATAAGTGTGAACTTATATCAGTTGATATCTCGGTGCATTTTCAAGCTAGCGCAAATCTGATAACACAGATCGACGCAGCTTAAAAATCCGCATCGAATGCACTATACTTCATTGAGAAACGCTTAATACAAAAATTAGTTATGATCGTTTGAAAAATGATGCATTAGTGTATGTTGAGTTTCCATGTACACTCAACATTGCTTCCAAAAACATTTTGACAAAAATTTTTTCGAAAAATTTCAAAATAATTTAGCAAAAAGTAGATGTTTTTAGATTCCTTTTTTCAAGGCAAAGACGATGGACAATGTTATTCAACGAAAAAATTAATTCTTCAGGGTGAAAATCGAGGATATAAGTGTGAACTTATATCAGTTGATATCTCGGTGCATTTTCAAGCTAGCGCAAATCTGATAACACAGATCGACGCAGCTTAAAAATCCGCATCGAATGCACTATACTTCATTGAGAAACGCTTAATACAAAAATTAGTTATGATCGTTTGAAAAATGATGCATTAGTGTATGTTGAGTTTCCATGTACACTCAACATTGCTTCCAAAAACATTTTGACAAAAATTTTTTCGAAAAATTTCAAAATAATATAGCAAAAAGTAGATGTTTTTAGATTCCTTTTTTCAAGGCAAAGACGATGGACAATGTTATTCAACGAAAAAATTAATTCTTCAGGGTGAAAATCGAGGATATAAGTGTAAACTTATATCAGTTGATATCTCGGTGCATTTTCAAGCTAGCGCAAATCTGATAACACAGATCGACGCAGCTTAAAAATCCGCATCGAATGCACTATACTTCATTGAGAAACGCTCAATACAAAAATTAGTTATGATCGTTTGAAAAATGATGCATTAGTGTATGTTGAGTTTCCATGTACACTCAACATTGCTTCCAAAAACATTTTGACAAAAATTTTTTCGAAAAATTTCAAAATAATATAGCAAAAAGTAGATGTTTTTAGATTCCTTTTTTCAAGGCAAAGACGATGGACAATGTTATTCAACGAAAAAATTAATTCTTCAGGGTGAAAATCGAGGATATAAGTGTGAACTTATATCAGTTGATATCTCGGTGCATTTTCAAGCTAGCGCAAATCTGATAACACAGATCGACGCAGCTTAAAAATCCGCATCGAATGCACTATACTTCATTGAGAAACGCTTAATACAAAAATTAGTTATGATCGTTTGAAAAATGATGCATTAGTGTATGTTGAGTTTCCATGTACACTCAACATTGCTTCCAAAAACATTTTGACAAAAATTTTTTCGAAAAATTTCAAAATAATATAGCAAAAAGTAGATGTTTTTAGATTCCTTTTTTCAAGGCAAAGACGATGGACAATGTTATTCAACGAAAAAATTAATTCTTCAGGGTGAAAATCGAGGATATATGTGTGAACTTATATCAGTTGATATCTCGGTGCATTTTCAAGCTAGCGCAAATCTGATAACACAGATCGACGCAGCTTAAAAATCCGCATCGAATGCACTATACTTCATTGAGAAACGCTTAATACAAAAATTAGTTATGATCGTTTGAAAAATGATGCATTAGTGTATGTTGAGTTTCCATGTACACTCAACATTGCTTCCAAAAACATTTTGACAACAATTTTTTCGAAAAATTTCAAAATAATTTAGCAAAAAGTAGATGTTTTTAGATTCCTTTTTTCAAGGCAAAGACGATGGACAATGTTATTAAACGAAAAAATTAATTCTTCAGTGTGAAAATCGAGGATATAAGTGTGAACTTATATCAGTTGATATCTCGGTGCATTTTCAAGCTAGCGCAAATCTGATAACACAGATCGACGCAGCTTAAAAATCCGCATCGAATGCACTATACTTCATTGAGAAACGCTTAATACAAAAATTAGTTATGATCGTTTGAAAAATGATGCATTAGTGTATGTTGAGTTTCCATGTACACTCAACATTGCTTCCAAAAACATTTTGACAAAAATTTTTTCGAAAAATTTCAAAATAATTTAGCAAAAAGTAGATGTTTTTAGATTCCTCTTTTCAAGGCAAAGACGATGGACAATGTTATTCAACGAAAAAATTAATTCTTCAGGGTGAAAATCGAGGATATAAGTGTGAACTTATATCAGTTGATATCTCGGTGCATTTTCAAGCTAGCGCAAATCTGATAACACAGATCGACGCAGCTTAAAAATCCGCATCGAATGCACTATACTTCATTGAGAAACGCTTAATACAAAAATTAGTTATGATCGTTTGAAAAATGATGCATTAGTGTATGTTGAGTTTCCATGTACACTCAACATTGCTTCCAAAAACATTTTGACAAAAATTTTTTCGAAAAATTTCAAAATAATTTAGCAAAAAGTAGATGTTTTTAGATTCCTTTTTTCAAGGCAAAGACGATGGACAATGTTATTCAACGAAAAAATTAATTCTTCAGGGTGAAAATCGAGGATATAAGTGTGAACTTATATCAGTTGATATCTCGGTGCATTTTCAAGCTAGCGCAAATCTGATAACACAGATCGACGCAGCTTAAAAATCCGCATCGAATGCACTATACTTCATTGAGAAACGCTTAATACAAAAATTAGTTATGATCGTTTGAAAAATGATGCATTAGTGTATGTTGAGTTTCCATGTACACTCAACATTGCTTCCAAAAACATTTTGACAAAAATTTTTTCGAAAAATTTCAAAATAATATAGCAAAAAGTAGATGTTTTTAGATTCCTTTTTTCAAGGCAAAGACGATGGACAATGTTATTCAACGAAAAAATTAATTCTTCAGGGTGAAAATCGAGGATATAAGTGTGAACTTATATCAGTTGATATCTCGGTGCATTTTCAAGCTAGCGCAAATCTGATAACACAGATCGACGCAGCTTAAAAATCCGCATCGAATGCACTATACTTCATTGAGAAACGCTTAATACAAAAATTAGTTATGATCGTTTGAAAAATGATGCATTAGTGTATGTTGAGTTTCCATGTACACTCAACATTGCTTCCAAAAACATTTTGACAAAAATTTTTTCGAAAAATTTCAAAATAATATAGCAAAAAGTAGATGTTTTTAGATTCCTTTTTTCAAGGCAAAGACGATGGACAATGTTATTCAACGAAAAAATTAATTCTTCAGGGTGAAAATCGAGGATATAAGTGTGAACTTATATCAGTTGATATCTCGGTGCATTTTCAAGCTAGCGCAAATCTGATAACACAGATCGACGCAGCTTAAAAATCCGCATCGAATGCACTATACTTCATTGAGAAACGCTTAATACAAAAATTAGTTATGATCGTTTGAAAAATGATGCATTAGTGTATGTTGAGTTTCCATGTACACTCAACATTGCTTCCAAAAACATTTTGACAAAAATTTTTTCGAAAAATTTCAAAATAATATAGCAAAAAGTAGATGTTTTTAGATTCCTTTTTTCAAGGCAAAGACGATGGACAATGTTATTCAACGAAAAAATTAATTCTTCAGGGTGAAAATCGAGGATATATGTGTGAACTTATATCAGTTGATATCTCGGTGCATTTTCAAGCTAGCGCAAATCTGATAACACAGATCGACGCAGCTTAAAAATCCGCATCGAATGCACTATACTTCATTGAGAAACGCTTAATACAAAAATTAGTTATGATCGTTTGAAAAATGATGCATTAGTGTATGTTGAGTTTCCATGTACACTCAACATTGCTTCCAAAAACATTTTGACAACAATTTTTTCGAAAAATTTCAAAATAATTTAGCAAAAAGTAGATGTTTTTAGATTCCTTTTTTCAAGGCAAAGACGATGGACAATGTTATTAAACGAAAAAATTAATTCTTCAGTGTGAAAATCGAGGATATAAGTGTGAACTTATATCAGTTGATATCTCGGTGCATTTTCAAGCTAGCGCAAATCTGATAACACAGATCGACGCAGCTTAAAAATCCGCATCGAATGCACTATACTTCATTGAGAAACGCTTAATACAAAAATTAGTTATGATCGTTTGAAAAATGATGCATTAGTGTATGTTGAGTTTCCATGTACACTCAACATTGCTTCCAAAAACATTTTGACAAAAATTTTTTCGAAAAATTTCAAAATAATTTAGCAAAAAGTAGATGTTTTTAGATTCCTTTTTTCAAGGCAAAGACGATGGACAATGTTATTCAACGAAAAAATTAATTCTTCAGGGTGAAAATCGAGGATATAAGTGTGAACTTATATCAGTTGATATCTCGGTGCATTTTCAAGCTAGCGCAAATCTGATAACACAGATCGACGCAGCTTAAAAATCCGCATCGAATGCACTATACTTCATTGAGAAACGCTTAATACAAAAATTAGTTATGATCGTTTGAAAAATGATGCATTAGTGTATGTTGAGTTTCCATGTACACTCAACATTGCTTCCAAAAACATTTTGACAACAATTTTTTCGAAAAATTTCAAAATAATTTAGCAAAAAGTAGATGTTTTTAGATTCCTTTTTTCAAGGCAAAGACGATGGACAATGTTATTAAACGAAAAAATTAATTCTTCAGTGTGAAAATCGAGGATATAAGTGTGAACTTATATCAGTTGATATCTCGGTGCATTTTCAAGCTAGCGCAAATCTGATAACACAGATCGACGCAGCTTAAAAATCCGCATCGAATGCACTATACTTCATTGAGAAACGCTTAATACAAAAATTAGTTATGATCGTTTGAAAAATGATGCATTAGTGTATGTTGAGTTTCCATGTACACTCAACATTGCTTCCAAAAACATTTTGACAAAAATTTTTTCGAAAAATTTCAAAATAATTTAGCAAAAAGTAGATGTTTTTAGATTCCTCTTTTCAAGGCAAAGACGATGGACAATGTTATTCAACGAAAAAATTAATTCTTCAGGGTGAAAATCGAGGATATAAGTGTGAACTTATATCAGTTGATATCTCGGTGCATTTTCAAGCTAGCGCAAATCTGATAACACAGATCGACGCAGCTTAAAAATCCGCATCGAATGCACTATACTTCATTGAGAAACGCTTAATACAAAAATTAGTTATGATCGTTTGAAAAATGATGCATTAGTGTATGTTGAGTTTCCATGTACACTCAACATTGCTTCCAAAAACATTTTGACAAAAATTTTTTCGAAAAATTTCAAAATAATATAGCAAAAAGTAGATGTTTTTAGATTCCTTTTTTCAAGGCAAAGACGATGGACAATGTTATTCAACGAAAAAATTAATTCTTCAGGGTGAAAATCGAGGATATATGTGTGAACTTATATCAGTTGATATCTCGGTGCATTTTCAAGCTAGCGCAAATCTGATAACACAGATCGACGCAGCTTAAAAATCCGCATCGAATGCACTATACTTCATTGAGAAACGCTTAATACAAAAATTAGTTATGATCGTTTGAAAAATGATGCATTAGTGTATGTTGAGTTTCCATGTACACTCAACATTGCTTCCAAAAACATTTTGACAACAATTTTTTCGAAAAATTTCAAAATAATTTAGCAAAAAGTAGATGTTTTTAGATTCCTTTTTTCAAGGCAAAGACGATGGACAATGTTATTAAACGAAAAAATTAATTCTTCAGTGTGAAAATCGAGGATATAAGTGTGAACTTATATCAGTTGATATCTCGGTGCATTTTCAAGCTAGCGCAAATCTGATAACACAGATCGACGCAGCTTAAAAATCCGCATCGAATGCACTATACTTCATTGAGAAACGCTTAATACAAAAATTAGTTATGATCGTTTGAAAAATGATGCATTAGTGTATGTTGAGTTTCCATGTACACTCAACATTGCTTCCAAAAACATTTTGACAAAAATTTTTTCGAAAAATTTCAAAATAATTTAGCAAAAAGTAGATGTTTTTAGATTCCTTTTTTCAAGGCAAAGACGATGGACAATGTTATTCAACGAAAAAGTTAATTCTTCAGGGTGAAAATCGAGGATATAAGTGTGAACTTATATCAGTTGATATCTCGGTGCATTTTCAAGCTAGCGCAAATCTGATAACACAGATCGACGCAGCTTAAAAATCCGCATCGAATGCACTATACTTCATTGAGAAACGCTTAATACAAAAATTAGTTATGATCGTTTGAAAAATGATGCATTAGTGTATGTTGAGTTTCCATGTACACTCAACATTGCTTCCAAAAACATTTTGACAAAAATTTTTTCGAAAAATTTCAAAATAATATAGCAAAAAGTAGATGTTTTTAGATTCCTTTTTTCAAGGCAAAGACGATGGACAATGTTATTCAACGAAAAAATTAATTCTTCAGGGTGAAAATCGAGGATATAAGTGTGAACTTATATCAGTTGATATCTCGGTGCATTTTCAAGCTAGCGCAAATCTGATAACACAGATCGACGCAGCTTAAAAATCCGCATCGAATGCACTATACTTCATTGAGAAACGCTTAATACAAAAATTAGTTATGATCGTTTGAAAAATGATGCATTAGTGTATGTTGAGTTTCCATGTACACTCAACATTGCTTCCAAAAACATTTTGACAAAAATTTTTTCGAAAAATTTCAAAATAATATAGCAAAAAGTAGATGTTTTTAGATTCCTTTTTTCAAGGCAAAGACGATGGACAATGTTATTCAACGAAAAAATTAATTCTTCAGGGTGAAAATCGAGGATATAAGTGTGAACTTATATCAGTTGATATCTCGGTGCATTTTCAAGCTAGCGCAAATCTGATAACACAGATCGACGCAGCTTAAAAATCCGCATCGAATGCACTATACTTCATTGAGAAACGCTTAATACAAAAATTAGTTATGATCGTTTGAAAAATGATGCATTAGTGTATGTTGAGTTTCCATGTACACTCAACATTGCTTCCAAAAACATTTTGACAAAAATTTTTTCGAAAAATTTCAAAATAATTTAGCAAAAAGTAGATGTTTTTAGATTCCTTTTTTCAAGGCAAAGATGATGGACAATGTTATTCAACGAAAAAATTAATTCTTCAGGGTGAAAATCGAGGATATAAGTGTGAACATATATCAGTTGATATCTCGGTGCATTTTCAAGCTAGCGCAAATCTGATAACACAGATCGACGCAGCTTAAAAATCCGCATCGAATGCACTATACTTCATTGAGAAACGCTTAATACAAAAATTAGTTATGATCGTTTGAAAAATGATGCATTAGTGTATGTTGAGTTTCCATGTACACTCAACATTGCTTCCAAAAACATTTTGACAAAAATTTTTTCGAAAAATTTCAAAATAATTTAGCAAAAAGTAGATGTTTTTAGATTCCTTTTTTCAAGGCAAAGACGATGGACAATGTTATTCAACGAAAAAATTAATTCTTCAGGGTGAAAATCGAGGATATAAGTGTGAACTTATATCAGTTGATATCTCGGTGCATTTTCAAGCTAGCGCAAATCTGATAACACAGATCGACGCAGCTTAAAAATCCGCATCGAATGCACTATACTTCATTGAGAAACGCTTAATACAAAAATTAGTTATGATCGTTTGAAAAATGATGCATTAGTGTATGTTGAGTTTCCATGTACACTCAACATTGCTTCCAAAAACATTTTGACAAAAATTTTTTCGAAAAATTTCAAAATAATATAGCAAAAAGTAGATGTTTTTAGATTCCTTTTTTCAAGGCAAAGACGATGGACAATGTTATTCAACGAAAAAATTAATTCTTCAGGGTGAAAATCGAGGATATAAGTGTGAACTTATATCATTTGATATCTCGGTGCATTTTCAAGCTAGCGCAAATCTGATAACACAGATCGACGCAGCTTAAAAATCCGCATCGAATGCACTATACTTCATTGAGAAACGCTTAATACAAAAATTAGTTATGATCGTTTGAAAAATGATGCATTAGTGTATGTTGAGTTTCCATGTACACTCAACATTGCTTCCAAAAACATTTTGACAAAAATTTTTTCGAAAAATTTCAAAATAATATAGCAAAAAGTAGATGTTTTTAGATTCCTTTTTTCAAGGCAAAGACGATGGACAATGTTATTCAACGAAAAAATTAATTCTTCAGGGTGAAAATCGAGGATATAAGTGTGAACTTATATCAGTTGATATCTCGGTGCATTTTCAAGCTAGCGCAAATCTGATAACACAGATCGACGCAGCTTAAAAATCCGCATCGAATGCACTATACTTCATTGAGAAACGCTTAATACAAAAATTAGTTATGATCGTTTGAAAAATGATGCATTAGTGTATGTTGAGTTTCCATGTACACTCAACATTGCTTCCAAAAACATTTTGACAAAAATTTTTTCGAAAAATTTCAAAATAATTTAGCAAAGAGTAGATGTTTTTAGATTCCTTTTTTCAAGGCAAAGATGATGGACAATGTTATTCAACGAAAAAATTAATTCTTCAGGGTGAAAATCGAGGATATAAGTGTGAACTTATATCAGTTGATATCTCGGTGCATTTTCAAGCTAGCGCAAATCTGATAACACAGATCGACGCAGCTTAAAAATCCGCATCGAATGCACTATACTTCATTGAGAAACGCTTAATACAAAAATTAGTTATGATCGTTTGAAAAATGATGCATTAGTGTATGTTGAGTTTCCATGTACACTCAACATTGCTTCCAAAAACATTTTGACAAAAATTTTTTCGAAAAATTTCAAAATAATTTAGCAAAGAGTAGATGTTTTTAGATTCCTTTTTTCAAGGCAAAGATGATGGACAATGTTATTCAACGAAAAAATTAATTCTTCAGGGTGAAAATCGAGGATATAAGTGTGAACATATATCAGTTGATATCTCGGTGCATTTTCAAGCTAGCGAAATCTGATAACACAGATCGACGCAGCTTAAAAATCCGCATCGAATGCACTATACTTCATTGAGAAACGCTTAATACAAAAATTAGTTATGATCGTTTGAAAAATGATGCATTAGTGTATGTTGAGTTTCCATGTACACTCAACATTGCTTCCAAAAACATTTTGACAAAAATTTTTTCGAAAAATTTCAAAATAATTTAGCAAAAAGTAGATGTTTTTAGATTCCTTTTTTCAAGGCAAAGATGATGGACAATGTTATTCAACGAAAAAATTAATTCTTCAGGGTGAAAATCGAGGATATAAGTGTGAACATATATCAGTTGATATCTCGGTGCATTTTCAAGCTAGCGAAATCTGATAACACAGATCGACGCAGCTTAAAAATCCGCATCCAATGCACTATACTTCATTGAGAAACGCTTAATACAAAAATTAGTTATGATCGTTTGAAAAATGATGCATTAGTGTATGTTGAGTTTCCATGTACACTCAACATTGCTTCCAAAAACATTTTGACAAAAATTTTTTCGAAAAATTTCAAAATAATTTAGCAAAAAGTAGATGTTTTTAGATTCCTTTTTTCAAGGCAAAGACGATGGACAATGTTATTCAACGAAAAAATTAATTCTTCAGGGTGAAAATCGAGGATATAAGTGTGAACTTATATCAGTTGATATCTCGGTGCATTTTCAAGCTAGCGCAAATCTGATAACACAGATCGACGCAGCTTAAAAATCCGCATCGAATGCACTATACTTCATTGAGAAACGCTTAATACAAAAATTAGTTATGATCGTTTGAAAAATGATGCATTAGTGTATGTTGAGTTTCCATGTACACTCAACATTGCTTCCAAAAACATTTTGACAAAAATTTTTTCGAAAAATTTCAAAATAATATAGCAAAAAGTAGATGTTTTTAGATTCCTTTTTTCAAGGCAAAGACGATGGACAATGTTATTCAACGAAAAAATTAATTCTTCAGGGTGAAAATCGAGGATATAAGTGTGAACTTATATCAGTTGATATCTCGGTGCATTTTCAAGCTAGCGCAAATCTGATAACACAGATCGACGCAGCTTAAAAATCCGCATCGAATGCACTATACTTCATTGAGAAACGCTTAATACAAAAATTAGTTATGATCGTTTGAAAAATGATGCATTAGTGTATGTTGAGTTTCCATGTACACTCAACATTGCTTCCAAAAACATTTTGACAAAAATTTTTTCGAAAAATTTCAAAATAATTTAGCAAAAAGTAGATGTTTTTAGATTCCTTTTTTCAAGGCAAAGACGATGGACAATGTTATTCAACGAAAAAATTAATTCTTCAGGGTGAAAATCGAGGATATAAGTGTGAACTTATATCAGTTGATATCTCGGTGCATTTTCAAGCTAGCGCAAATCTGATAACACAGATCGACGCAGCTTAAAAATCCGCATCGAATGCACTATACTTCATTGAGAAACGCTTAATACAAAAATTAGTTATGATCGTTTGAAAAATGATGCATTAGTGTATGTTGAGTTTCCATGTACACTCAACATTGCTTCCAAAAACATTTTGACAAAAATTTTTTCGAAAAATTTCAAAATAATTTAGCAAAAAGTACATGTTTTTAGATTCCTTTTTTCAAGGCAAAGATGATGGACAATGTTATTCAACGAAAAAATTAATTCTTCAGGGTGAAAATCGAGGATATAAGTGTGAACATATATCAGTTGATATCTCGGTGCATTTTCAAGCTAGCGAAATCTGATAACACAGATCGACGCAGCTTAAAAATCCGCATCGAATGCACTATACTTCATTGAGAAACGCTTAATACAAAAATTAGTTATGATCGTTTGAAAAATGATGCATTAGTGTATGTTGAGTTTCCATGTACACTCAACATTGCTTCCAAAAACATTTTGACAAAAATTTTTTCGAAAAATTTCAAAATAATTTAGCAAAAAGTACATGTTTTTAGATTCCTTTTTTCAAGGCAAAGATGATGGACAATGTTATTCAACGAAAAAATTAATTCTTCAGGGTGAAAATCGAGGATATAAGTGTGAACATATATCAGTTGATATCTCGGTGCATTTTCAAGCTAGCGCAAATCTGATAACACAGATCGACGCAGCTTAAAAATCCGCATCGAATGCACTATACTTCATTGAGAAACGCTTAATACAAAAATTAGTTATGATCGTTTGAAAAATGATGCATTAGTGTATGTTGAGTTTCCATGTACACTCAACATTGCTTCCAAAAACATTTTGACAAAAATTTTTTCGAAAAATTTCAAAATAATATAGCAAAAAGTAGATGTTTTTAGATTCCTTTTTTCAAGGCAAAGACGATGGACAATGTTATTCAACGAAAAAATTAATTCTTCAGGGTGAAAATCGAGGATATAAGTGTGAACTTATATCAGTTGATATCTCGGTGCATTTTCAAGCTAGCGCAAATCTGATAACACAGATCGACGCAGCTTAAAAATCCGCATCGAATGCACTATACTTCATTGAGAAACGCTTAATACAAAAATTAGTTATGATCGTTTGAAAAATGATGCATTAGTGTATGTTGAGTTTCCATGTACACTCAACATTGCTTCCAAAAACATTTTGACAAAAATTTTTTCGAAAAATTTCAAAATAATATAGCAAAAAGTAGATGTTTTTAGATTCCTTTTTTCAAGGCAAAGACGATGGACAATGTTATTCAACGAAAAAATTAATTCTTCAGGGTGAAAATCGAGGATATAAGTGTGAACATATATCAGTTGATATCTCGGTGCATTTTCAAGCTAGCGAAATCTGATAACACAGATCGACGCAGCTTAAAAATCCGCATCGAATGCACTATACTTCATTGAGAAACGCTTAATACAAAAATTAGTTATGATCGTTTGAAAAATGATGCATTAGTGTATGTTGAGTTTCCATGTACACTCAACATTGCTTCCAAAAACATTTTGACAAAAATTTTTTCGAAAAATTTCAAAATAATTTAGCAAAAAGTAGATGTTTTTAGATTCCTTTTTTCAAGGCAAAGATGATGGACAATGTTATTCAACGAAAAAATTAATTCTTCAGGGTGAAAATCGAGGATATAAGTGTGAACATATATCAGTTGATATCTCGGTGCATTTTCAAGCTAGCGCAAATCTGATAACACAGATCGACGCAGCTTAAAAATCCGCATCGAATGCACTATACTTCATTGAGAAACGCTTAATACAAAAATTAGTTATGATCGTTTGAAAAATGATGCATTAGTGTATGTTGAGTTTCCATGTACACTCAACATTGCTTCCAAAAACATTTTGACAAAAATTTTTTCGAAAAATTTCAAAATAATATAGCAAAAAGTAGATGTTTTTAGATTCCTTTTTTCAAGGCAAAGACGATGGACAATGTTATTCAACGAAAAAATTAATTCTTCAGGGTGAAAATCGAGGATATAAGTGTGAACTTATATCAGTTGATATCTCGGTGCATTTTCAAGCTAGCGCAAATCTGATAACACAGATCGACGCAGCTTAAAAATCCGCATCGAATGCACTATACTTCATTGAGAAACGCTTAATACAAAAATTAGTTATGATCGTTTGAAAAATGATGCATTAGTGTATGTTGAGTTTCCATGTACACTCAACATTGCTTCCAAAAACATTTTGACAAAAATTTTTTCGAAAAATTTCAAAATAATTTAGCAAAGAGTAGATGTTTTTAGATTCCTTTTTTCAAGGCAAAGATGATGGACAATGTTATTCAACGAAAAAATTAATTCTTCAGGGTGAAAATCGAGGATATAAGTGTGAACATATATCAGTTGATATCTCGGTGCATTTTCAAGCTAGCGAAATCTGATAACACAGATCGACGCAGCTTAAAAATCCGCATCGAATGCACTATACTTCATTGAGAAACGCTTAATACAAAAATTAGTTATGATCGTTTGAAAAATGATGCATTAGTGTATGTTGAGTTTCCATGTACACTCAACATTGCTTCCAAAAACATTTTGACAAAAATTTTTTCGAAAAATTTCAAAATAATTTAGCAAAAAGTAGATGTTTTTAGATTCCTTTTTTCAAGGCAAAGACGATGGACAATGTTATTCAACGAAAAAATTAATTCTTCAGGGTGAAAATCGAGGATATAAGTGTGAACTTATATCAGTTGATATCTCGGTGCATTTTCAAGCTAGCGCAAATCTGATAACACAGATCGACGCAGCTTAAAAATCCGCATCGAATGCACTATACTTCATTGAGAAACGCTTAATACAAAAATTAGTTATGATCGTTTGAAAAATGATGCATTAGTGTATGTTGAGTTTCCATGTACACTCAACATTGCTTCCAAAAACATTTTGACAAAAATTTTTTCGAAAAATTTCAAAATAATTTAGCAAAGAGTAGATGTTTTTAGATTCCTTTTTTCAAGGCAAAGATGATGGACAATGTTATTCAACGAAAAAATTAATTCTTCAGGGTGAAAATCGAGGATATAAGTGTGAACATATATCAGTTGATATCTCGGTGCATTTTCAAGCTAGCGAAATCTGATAACACAGATCGACGCAGCTTAAAAATCCGCATCGAATGCACTATACTTCATTGAGAAACGCTTAATACAAAAATTAGTTATGATCGTTTGAAAAATGATGCATTAGTGTATGTTGAGTTTCCATGTACACTCAACATTGCTTCCAAAAACATTTTGACAAAAATTTTTTCGAAAAATTTCAAAATAATTTAGCAAAAAGTAGATGTTTTTAGATTCCTTTTTTCAAGGCAAAGATGATGGACAATGTTATTCAACGAAAAAATTAATTCTTCAGGGTGAAAATCGAGGATATAAGTGTGAACATATATCAGTTGATATCTCGGTGCATTTTCAAGCTAGCGCAAATCTGATAACACAGATCGACGCAGCTTAAAAATTCGCATTGAATGCACTATACTTCATTGAGAAACGCTTAATACAAAAATTAGTTATGATCGTTTGAAAAATGATGCATTAGTGTATGTTGAGTTTCCATGTACACTCAACATTGCTTCCAAAAACATTTTGACAAAAATTTTTTCGAAAAATTTCAAAATAATTTAGCAAAAAGTAGATGTTTTTAGATTCCTTTTTTCAAGGCAAAGACGATGGACAATGTTATTCAACGAAAAAATTAATTCTTCGGGGTGAAAATCGAGGATATAAGTGTGAACTTATATCAGTTGATATCTCGGTGCATTTTTAAGCTAGCGCAAATCTGATAACACAGATCGACGCAGCTTAAAAATCCGCATCGAATGCACTATACTTCATTGAGAAACGCTTAATACAAAAATTAGTTATGATCGTTTGAAAAATGATGCATTAGTTTATGTTGAGTTTCCATGTACACTCAACATTGCTTCCAAAAACATTTTGACAAAAATTTTTTCAAAAAATTTCAAAATAATTTAGCGAAAAGTAGATGTTTTTAGATTCCTTTTTTCAAGGCAAAGATGATGGACAATGTTATTCAACGAAAAAATTAATTCTTCAGGGTGAAAATCGAGGATATAAGTGTGAACATATATCAGTTGATATCTCGGTGCATTTTCAAGCTAGCGCAAATCTGATAACACAGATCGGCGCAGCTTAAAAATCCGCATCGAATGCACTATACTTCATTGAGAAACGCTTAATACAAAAATTAGTTATGATCGTTTGAAAAATGATGCATTAGTGTATGTTGAGTTTCCATGTACACTCAACATTGCTTCCAAAAACATTTTGACAAAAATTTTTTCGAAAAATTTCAAAATAATTTAGCAAAAAGTAGATGTTTTTAGATTCCTTTTTTCAAGGCAAAGACGATGGACAATGTTATTCAACGAAAAAATTAATTCTTCAGGGTGAAAATCGAGGATATAAGTGTGAACTTATATCAGTTGATATCTCGGTGCATTTTCAAGCTAGCGCAAATCTGATAACACAGATCGACGCGGCTTAAAAATCCGCATCGAATGCACTATACTTCATTGAGAAACGCTTAATACAAAAATTAGTTATGATCGTTTGAAAAATGATGCATTAGTGTATGTTGAGTTTCCATGTACACTCAACATTGCTTCCAAAAACATTTTGACAAAAATTTTTTCGAAAAATTTCAAAATAATTTAGCAAAGAGTAGATGTTTTTAGATTCCTTTTTTCAAGGCAAAGATGATGGACAATGTTATTCAACGAAAAAATTAATTCTTCAGGGTGAAAATCGAGGATATAAGTGTGAACATATATCAGTTGATATCTCGGTGCATTTTCAAGCTAGCGAAATCTGATAACACAGATCGACGCAGCTTAAAAATCCGCATCGAATGCACTATACTTCATTGAGAAACGCTTAATACAAAAATTAGTTATGATCGTTTGAAAAATGATGCATTAGTTTATGTTGAGTTTCCATGTACACTCAACATTGCTTCCAAAAACATTTTGACAAAAATTTTTTCGAAAAATTTCAAAATAATTTAGCGAAAAGTAGATGTTTTTAGATTCCTTTTTTCAAGGCAAAGATGATGGACAATGTTATTCAACGAAAAAATTAATTCTTCAGGGTGAAAATCGAGGATATAAGTGTGAACATATATCAGTTGATATCTCGGTGCATTTTCAAGCTAGCGCAAATCTGATAACACAGATCGGCGCAGCTTAAAAATCCGCATCGAATGCACTATACTTCATTGAGAAACGCTTAATACAAAAATTAGTTATGATCGTTTGAAAAATAATGCATTAGTGTATGTTGAGTTTCCATGTACACTCAACATTGCTTCCAAAAACATTTTGACAAAAATTTTTTCGAAAAATTTCAAAATAATATAGCAAAAAGTAGATGTTTTTAGATTCCTTTTTTCAAGGCAAAGACGATGGACAATGTTATTCAACGAAAAAATTAATTTTTCAGGGTGAAAATCGAGGATATAAGTGTGAACTTATATCAGTTGATATCTCGGTGCATTTTCAAGCTAGCGCAAATCTGATAACACAGATCGACGCAGCTTAAAAATCCGCATCGAATGCACTATACTTCATTGAGAAACGCTTAATACAAAAATTAGTTATGATCGTTTGAAAAATGATGCATTAGTGTATGTTGAGTTTCCATGTACACTCAACATTGCTTCCAAAAACATTTTGACAAAAATTTTTTCGAAAAATTTCAAAATAATTTAGCAAAGAGTAGATGTTTTTAGATTCCTTTTTTCAAGGCAAAGATGATGGACAATGTTATTCAACGAAAAAATTAATTCTTCAGGGTGAAAATCGAGGATATAAGTGTGAACATATATCAGTTGATATCTCGGTGCATTTTCAAGCTAGCGAAATCTGATAACACAGATCGACGCAGCTTAAAAATCCGCATCGAATGCACTATACTTCATTGAGAAACGCTTAATACAAAAATTAGTTATGATCGTTTGAAAAATGATGCATTAGTGTATGTTGAGTTTCCATGTACACTCAACATTGCTTCCAAAAACATTTTGACAAAAATTTTTTCGAAAAATTTCAAAATAATTTAGCAAAAAGTAGATGTTTTTAGATTCCTTTTTTCAAGGCAAAGACGATGGACAATGTTATTCAACGAAAAAATTAATTCTTCAGGGTGAAAATCGAGGATATAAGTGTGAACTTATATCAGTTGATATCTTGGTGCATTTTCAAGCTAGCGCAAATCTGATAACACAGATCGACGCAGCTTAAAAATCCGCATCGAATGCACTATACTTCATTGAGAAACGCTTAATACAAAAATTAGTTATGATCGTTTGAAAAATGATGCATTAGTGTATGTTGAGTTTCCATGTACACTCAACATTGCTTCCAAAAACATTTTGACAAAAATTTTTTCGAAAAATTTCAAAATAATTTAGCGAAAAGTAGATGTTTTCAGATTCCTTTTTTCAAGGCAAAGATGATGGACAATGTTATTCAACGAAAAAATTAATTCTTCAGGGTGAAAATCGAGGATATAAGTGTGAACTTATATCAGTTGATATCTCGGTGCATTTTCAAGCTAGCGCAAATCTGATAACACAGATCGACGCAGCTTAAAAATCCGCATCGAATGCACTATACTTCATTGAGAAACGCTTAATACAAAAATTAGTTATGATCGTTTGAAAAATGATGCATTAGTGTATGTTGAGTTTCCATGTACACTCAACATTGCTTCCAAAAACATTTTGACAAAAATTTTTTCGAAAAATTTCAAAATAATTTAGCAAAGAGTAGATGTTTTTAGATTCCTTTTTTCAAGGCAAAGATGATGGACAAAGTTATTCAACGAAAAAATTAATTCTTCAGGGTGAAAATCGAGGATATAAGTGTGAACATATATCAGTTGATATCTCGGTGCATTTTCAAGCTAGCGCAAATCTGATAACACAGATCGACGCAGCTTAAAAATCCGCATCGAATGCACTATACTTCATTGAGAAACGCTTAATACAAAAATTAGTTATGATTGTTTGAAAAATGATGCATTAGTGTATGTTGAGTTTCCATGTACACTCAACATTGCTTCCAAAAACATTTTGACAAAAATTTTTTCGAAAAATTTCAAAATAATTTAGCAAAAAGTAGATGTTTTTAGATTCCTTTTTTCAAGGCAAAGACGATGGACAATGTTATTCAACGAAAAAATTAATTCTTCAGGGTGAAAATCGAGGATATAAGTGTGAACATATATCAGTTGATATCTCGGTGCATTTTCAAGCTAGCGCAAATCTGATAACACAGATCGACGCAGCTTAAAAATCCGCATCGAATGCACTATACTTCATTGAGAAACGCTTAATACAAAAATTAGTTATGATCGTTTGAAAAATGATGCATTAGTTTATGTTGAGTTTCCATGTACACTCAACATTGCTTCCAAAAACATTTTGACAAAAATTTTTTCGAAAAATTTCAAAATAATTTAGCGAAAAGTAGATGTTTTTAGATTCCTTTTTTCAAGGCAAAGATGATGGACAATGTTATTCAACGAAAAAATTAATTCTTCAGGGTGAAAATCGAGGATATAAGTGTGAACATATATCAGTTGATATCTCGGTGCATTTTCAAGCTAGCGCAAATCTGATAACACAGATCGACGCAGCTTAAAAATCCGCATCGAATGCACTATACTTCATTGAGAAACGCTTAATACAAAAATTAGTTATGATTGTTTGAAAAATGATGCATTAGTGTATGTTGAGTTTCCATGTACACTCAACATTGCTTCCAAAAACATTTTGACAAAAATTTTTTCGAAAAATTTCAAAATAATTTAGCAAAAAGTAGATGTTTTTAGATTCCTTTTTTCAAGGCAAAGACGATGGACAATGTTATTCAACGAAAAAATTAATTCTTCAGGGTGAAAATCGAGGATATAAGTGTGAACTTATATCAGTTGATATCTCGGTGCATTTTCAAGCTAGCGCAAATCTGATAACACAGATCGACGCAGCTTAAAAATCCGCATCGAATGCACTATACTTCATTGAGAAACGCTTAATACAAAAATTAGTTATGATCGTTTGAAAAATGATGCATTAGTGTATGTTGAGTTTCCATGTACACTCAACATTGCTTCCAAAAACATTTTGACAAAAATTTTTTCGAAAAATTTCAAAATAATTTAGCAAAAAGTAGATGTTTTTAGATTCCTTTTTTCAAGGCAAAGACGATGGACAATGTTATTCAACGAAAAAATTAATTCTTCAGGGTGAAAATCGAGGATATAAGTGTGAACTTATATCAGTTGATATCTCGGTGCATTTTCAAGCTAGCGCAAATCTGATAACACAGATCGACGCAGCTTAAAAATCCGCATCGAATGCACTATACTTCATTGAGAAACGCTTAATACAAAAATTAGTTATGATCGTTTGAAAAATGATGCATTAGTGTATGTTGAGTTTCCATGTACACTCAACATTGCTTCCAAAAACATTTTGACAAAAATTTTTTCGAAAAATTTCAAAATAATTTAGCAAAGAGTAGATGTTTTTAGATTCCTTTTTTCAAGGCAAAGATGATGGACAATGTTATTCAACGAAAAAATTAATTCTTCAGGGTGAAAATCGAGGATATAAGTGTGAACATATATCAGTTGATATCTCGGTGCATTTTCAAGCTAGCGCAAATCTGATAACACAGATCGACGCAGCTTAAAAATCCGCATCGAATGCACTATACTTCATTGAGAAACGCTTAATACAAAAATTAGTTATGATTGTTTGAAAAATGATGCATTAGTGTATGTTGAGTTTCCATGTACACTCAACATTGCTTCCAAAAACATTTTGACAAAAATTTTTTCGAAAAATTTCAAAATAATTTAGCAAAAAGTAGATGTTTTTAGATTCCTTTTTTCAAGGCAAAGACGATGGACAATGTTATTCAACGAAAAAATTAATTCTTCAGGGTGAAAATCGAGGATATAAGTGTGAACTTATATCAGTTGATATCTCGGTGCATTTTCAAGCTAGCGCAAATCTGATAACACAGATCGACGCAGCTTAAAAATCCGCATCGAATGCACTATACTTCATTGAGAAACGCTTAATACAAAAATTAGTTATGATCGTTTGAAAAATGATGCATTAGTGTATGTTGAGTTTCCATGTACACTCAACATTGCTTCCAAAAACATTTTGACAAAAATTTTTTCGAAAAATTTCAAAATAATTTAGCAAAGAGTAGATGTTTTTAGATTCCTTTTTTCAAGGCAAAGACGATGGACAATGTTATTCAACGAAAAAATTAATTCTTCAGGGTGAAAATCGAGGATATAAGTGTGAACATATATCAGTTGATATCTCGGTGCATTTTCAAGCTAGCGCAAATCTGATAACACAGATCGACGCAGCTTAAAAATCCGCATCGAATGCACTATACTTCATTGAGAAACGCTTAATACAAAAATTAGTTATGATCGTTTGAAAAATGATGCATTAGTTTATGTTGAGTTTCCATGTACACTCAACATTGCTTCCAAAAACATTTTGACAAAAATTTTTTCGAAAAATTTCAAAATAATTTAGCGAAAAGTAGATGTTTTTAGATTCCTTTTTTCAAGGCAAAGATGATGGACAATGTTATTCAACGAAAAAATTAATTCTTCAGGGTGAAAATCGAGGATATAAGTGTGAACATATATCAGTTGATATCTCGGTGCATTTTCAAGCTAGCGCAAATCTGATAACACAGATCGACGCAGCTTAAAAATCCGCATCGAATGCACTATACTTCATTGAGAAACGCTTAATACAAAAATTAGTTATGATTGTTTGAAAAATGATGCATTAGTGTATGTTGAGTTTCCATGTACACTCAACATTGCTTCCAAAAACATTTTGACAAAAATTTTTTCGAAAAATTTCAAAATAATTTAGCAAAAAGTAGATGTTTTTAGATTCCTTTTTTCAAGGCAAAGACGATGGACAATGTTATTCAACGAAAAAATTAATTCTTCAGGGTGAAAATCGAGGATATAAGTGTGAACTTATATCAGTTGATATCTCGGTGCATTTTCAAGCTAGCGCAAATCTGATAACACAGATCGACGCAGCTTAAAAATCCGCATCGAATGCACTATACTTCATTGAGAAACGCTTAATACAAAAATTAGTTATGATCGTTTGAAAAATGATGCATTAGTGTATGTTGAGTTTCCATGTACACTCAACATTGCTTCCAAAAACATTTTGACAAAAATTTTTTCGAAAAATTTCAAAATAATTTAGCAAAGAGTAGATGTTTTTAGATTCCTTTTTTCAAGGCAAAGACGATGGACAATGTTATTCAACGAAAAAATTAATTCTTCAGGGTGAAAATCGAGGATATAAGTGTGAACATATATCAGTTGATATCTCGGTGCATTTTCAAGCTAGCGCAAATCTGATAACACAGATCGACGCAGCTTAAAAATCCGCATCGAATGCACTATACTTCATTGAGAAACGCTTAATACAAAAATTAGTTATGATCGTTTGAAAAATGATGCATTAGTTTATGTTGAGTTTCCATGTACACTCAACATTGCTTCCAAAAACATTTTGACAAAAATTTTTTCGAAAAATTTCAAAATAATTTAGCGAAAAGTAGATGTTTTTAGATTCCTTTTTTCAAGGCAAAGATGATGGACAATGTTATTCAACGAAAAAATTAATTCTTCAGGGTGAAAATCGAGGATATAAGTGTGAACATATATCAGTTGATATCTCGGTGCATTTTCAAGCTAGCGCAAATCTGATAACACAGATCGACGCAGCTTAAAAATCCGCATCGAATGCACTATACTTCATTGAGAAACGCTTAATACAAAAATTAGTTATGATTGTTTGAAAAATGATGCATTAGTGTATGTTGAGTTTCCATGTACACTCAACATTGCTTCCAAAAACATTTTGACAAAAATTTTTTCGAAAAATTTCAAAATAATTTAGCAAAAAGTAGATGTTTTTAGATTCCTTTTTTCAAGGCAAAGACGATGGACAATGTTATTCAACGAAAAAATTAATTCTTCAGGGTGAAAATCGAGGATATAAGTGTGAACTTATATCAGTTGATATCTCGGTGCATTTTCAAGCTAGCGCAAATCTGATAACACAGATCGACGCAGCTTAAAAATCCGCATCGAATGCACTATACTTCATTGAGAAACGCTTAATACAAAAATTAGTTATGATCGTTTGAAAAATGATGCATTAGTGTATGTTGAGTTTCCATGTACACTCAACATTGCTTCCAAAAACATTTTGACAAAAATTTTTTCGAAAAATTTCAAAATAATTTAGCAAAAAGTAGATGTTTTTAGATTCCTTTTTTCAAGGCAAAGACGATGGACAATGTTATTCAACGAAAAAATTAATTCTTCAGGGTGAAAATCGAGGATATAAGTGTGAACTTATATCAGTTGATATCTCGGTGCATTTTCAAGCTAGCGCAAATCTGATAACACAGATCGACGCAGCTTAAAAATCCGCATCGAATGCACTATACTTCATTGAGAAACGCTTAATACAAAAATTAGTTATGATCGTTTGAAAAATGATGCATTAGTGTATGTTGAGTTTCCATGTACACTCAACATTGCTTCCAAAAACATTTTGACAAAAATTTTTTCGAAAAATTTCAAAATAATTTAGCAAAGAGTAGATGTTTTTAGATTCCTTTTTTCAAGGCAAAGATGATGGACAATGTTATTCAACGAAAAAATTAATTCTTCAGGGTGAAAATCGAGGATATAAGTGTGAACATATATCAGTTGATATCTCGGTGCATTTTCAAGCTAGCGCAAATCTGATAACACAGATCGACGCAGCTTAAAAATCCGCATCGAATGCACTATACTTCATTGAGAAACGCTTAATACAAAAATTAGTTATGATTGTTTGAAAAATGATGCATTAGTGTATGTTGAGTTTCCATGTACACTCAACATTGCTTCCAAAAACATTTTGACAAAAATTTTTTCGAAAAATTTCAAAATAATTTAGCGAAAAGTAGATGTTTTTAGATTCCTTTTTTCAAGGCAAAGATGATGGACAATGTTATTCAACGAAAAAATTAATTCTTCAGGGTGAAAATCGAGGATATAAGTGTGAACATATATCAGTTGATATCTCGGTGCATTTTCAAGCTAGCGCAAATCTGATAACACAGATCGACGCAGCTTAAAAATCCGCATCGAATGCACTATACTTCATTGAGAAACGCTTAATACAAAAATTAGTTATGATCGTTTGAAAAATGATGCATTAGTGTATGTTGAGTTTCCATGTACACTCAACATTGCTTCCAAAAACATTTTGACAAAAATTTTTTCGAAAAATTTCAAAATAATTTAGCAAAAAGTAGATGTTTTTAGATTCCTTTTTTCAAGGCAAAGACGATGGACAATGTTATTCAACGAAAAAATTAATTCTTCAGGGTGAAAATCGAGGATATAAGTGTGAACTTATATCAGTTGATATCTCGGTGCATTTTCAAGCTAGCGCAAATCTGATAACACAGATCGACGCAGCTTAAAAATCCGCATCGAATGCACTATACTTCATTGAGAAACGCTTAATACAAAAATTAGTTATGATCGTTTGAAAAATGATGCATTAGTGTATGTTGAGTTTCCATGTACACTCAACATTGCTTCCAAAAACATTTTGACAAAAATTTTTTCGAAAAATTTCAAAATAATTTAGCAAAGAGTAGATGTTTTTAGATTCCTTTTTTCAAGGCAAAGATGATGGACAATGTTATTCAACGAAAAAATTAATTCTTCAGGGTGAAAATCGAGGATATAAGTGTGAACATATATCAGTTGATATCTCGGTGCATTTTCAAGCTAGCGCAAATCTGATAACACAGATCGACGCAGCTTAAAAATCCGCATCGAATGCACTATACTTCATTGAGAAACGCTTAATACAAAAATTAGTTATGATTGTTTGAAAAATGATGCATTAGTGTATGTTGAGTTTCCATGTACACTCAACATTGCTTCCAAAAACATTTTGACAAAAATTTTTTCGAAAAATTTCAAAATAATTTAGCGAAAAGTAGATGTTTTTAGATTCCTTTTTTCAAGGCAAAGATGATGGACAATGTTATTCAACGAAAAAATTAATTCTTCAGGGTGAAAATCGAGGATATAAGTGTGAACATATATCAGTTGATATCTCGGTGCATTTTCAAGCTAGCGCAAATCTGATAACACAGATCGACGCAGCTTAAAAATCCGCATCGAATGCACTATACTTCATTGAGAAACGCTTAATACAAAAATTAGTTATGATCGTTTGAAAAATGATGCATTAGTGTATGTTGAGTTTCCATGTACACTCAACATTGCTTCCAAAAACATTTTGACAAAAATTTTTTCGAAAAATTTCAAAATAATTTAGCGAAAAGTAGATGTTTTCAGATTCCTTTTTTCAAGGCAAAGATGATGGACAATGTTATTCAACGAAAAAATTAATTCTTCAGGGTGAAAATCGAGGATATAAGTGTGAACATATATCAGTTGATATCTCGGTGCATTTTCAAGCTAGCGCAAATCTGATAACACAGATCGACGCAGCTTAAAAATCCGCATCGAATGCACTATACTTCATTGAGAAACGCTTAATACAAAAATTAGTTATGATCGTTTGAAAAATGATGCATTAGTGTATGTTGAGTTTCCATGTACACTCAACATTGCTTCCAAAAACATTTTGACAAAAATTTTTTCGAAAAATTTCAAAATAATTTAGCAAAGAGTAGATGTTTTTAGATTCCTTTTTTCAAGGCAAAGATGATGGACAAAGTTATTCAACGAAAAAATTAATTCTTCAGGGTGAAAATCGAGGATATAAGTGTGAACATATATCAGTTGATATCTCGGTGCATTTTCAAGCTAGCGCAAATCTGATAACACAGATCGACGCAGCTTAAAAATCCGCATCGAGTGCACTATACTTCATTGAGAAACGCTTAATACAAAAATTAGTTATGATTGTTTGAAAAATGATGCATTAGTGTATGTTGAGTTTCCATGTACACTCAACATTGCTTCCAAAAACATTTTGACAAAAATTTTTTCGAAAAATTTCAAAATAATTTAGCAAAAAGTAGATGTTTTTAGATTCCTTTTTTCAAGGCAAAGACGATGGACAATGTTATTCAACGAAAAAATTAATTCTTCAGGGTGAAAATCGAGGATATAAGTGTGAACATATATCAGTTGATATCTCGGTGCATTTTCAAGCTAGCGCAAATCTGATAACACAGATCGACGCAGCTTAAAAATCCGCATCGAATGCACTATACTTCATTGAGAAACGCTTAATACAAAAATTAGTTATGATCGTTTGAAAAATGATGCATTAGTTTATGTTGAGTTTCCATGTACACTCAACATTGCTTCCAAAAACATTTTGACAAAAATTTTTTCGAAAAATTTCAAAATAATTTAGCGAAAAGTAGATGTTTTTAGATTCCTTTTTTCAAGGCAAAGATGATGGACAATGTTATTCAACGAAAAAATTAATTCTTCAGGGTGAAAATCGAGGATATAAGTGTGAACATATATCAGTTGATATCTCGGTGCATTTTCAAGCTAGCGCAAATCTGATAACACAGATCGACGCAGCTTAAAAATCCGCATCGAATGCACTATACTTCATTGAGAAACGCTTAATACAAAAATTAGTTATGATTGTTTGAAAAATGATGCATTAGTGTATGTTGAGTTTCCATGTACACTCAACATTGCTTCCAAAAACATTTTGACAAAAATTTTTTCGAAAAATTTCAAAATAATTTAGCAAAAAGTAGATGTTTTTAGATTCCTTTTTTCAAGGCAAAGACGATGGACAATGTTATTCAACGAAAAAATTAATTCTTCAGGGTGAAAATCGAGGATATAAGTGTGAACTTATATCAGTTGATATCTCGGTGCATTTTCAAGCTAGCGCAAATCTGATAACACAGATCGACGCAGCTTAAAAATCCGCATCGAATGCACTATACTTCATTGAGAAACGCTTAATACAAAAATTAGTTATGATCGTTTGAAAAATGATGCATTAGTGTATGTTGAGTTTCCATGTACACTCAACATTGCTTCCAAAAACATTTTGACAAAAATTTTTTCGAAAAATTTCAAAATAATTTAGCAAAAAGTAGATGTTTTTAGATTCCTTTTTTCAAGGCAAAGACGATGGACAATGTTATTCAACGAAAAAATTAATTCTTCAGGGTGAAAATCGAGGATATAAGTGTGAACTTATATCAGTTGATATCTCGGTGCATTTTCAAGCTAGCGCAAATCTGATAACACAGATCGACGCAGCTTAAAAATCCGCATCGAATGCACTATACTTCATTGAGAAACGCTTAATACAAAAATTAGTTATGATCGTTTGAAAAATGATGCATTAGTGTATGTTGAGTTTCCATGTACACTCAACATTGCTTCCAAAAACATTTTGACAAAAATTTTTTCGAAAAATTTCAAAATAATTTAGCAAAGAGTAGATGTTTTTAGATTCCTTTTTTCAAGGCAAAGATGATGGACAATGTTATTCAACGAAAAAATTAATTCTTCAGGGTGAAAATCGAGGATATAAGTGTGAACATATATCAGTTGATATCTCGGTGCATTTTCAAGCTAGCGCAAATCTGATAACACAGATCGACGCAGCTTAAAAATCCGCATCGAATGCACTATACTTCATTGAGAAACGCTTAATACAAAAATTAGTTATGATTGTTTGAAAAATGATGCATTAGTGTATGTTGAGTTTCCATGTACACTCAACATTGCTTCCAAAAACATTTTGACAAAAATTTTTTCGAAAAATTTCAAAATAATTTAGCGAAAAGTAGATGTTTTTAGATTCCTTTTTTCAAGGCAAAGATGATGGACAATGTTATTCAACGAAAAAATTAATTCTTCAGGGTGAAAATCGAGGATATAAGTGTGAACATATATCAGTTGATATCTCGGTGCATTTTCAAGCTAGCGCAAATCTGATAACACAGATCGACGCAGCTTAAAAATCCGCATCGAATGCACTATACTTCATTGAGAAACGCTTAATACAAAAATTAGTTATGATCGTTTGAAAAATGATGCATTAGTGTATGTTGAGTTTCCATGTACACTCAACATTGCTTCCAAAAACATTTTGACAAAAATTTTTTCGAAAAATTTCAAAATAATTTAGCAAAAAGTAGATGTTTTTAGATTCCTTTTTTCAAGGCAAAGACGATGGACAATGTTATTCAACGAAAAAATTAATTCTTCAGGGTGAAAATCGAGGATATAAGTGTGAACTTATATCAGTTGATATCTCGGTGCATTTTCAAGCTAGCGCAAATCTGATAACACAGATCGACGCAGCTTAAAAATCCGCATCGAATGCACTATACTTCATTGAGAAACGCTTAATACAAAAATTAGTTATGATCGTTTGAAAAATGATGCATTAGTGTATGTTGAGTTTCCATGTACACTCAACATTGCTTCCAAAAACATTTTGACAAAAATTTTTTCGAAAAATTTCAAAATAATTTAGCAAAGAGTAGATGTTTTTAGATTCCTTTTTTCAAGGCAAAGATGATGGACAATGTTATTCAACGAAAAAATTATTTCTTCAGGGTGAAAATCGAGGATATAAGTGTGAACATATATCAGTTGATATCTCGGTGCATTTTCAAGCTAGCGCAAATCTGATAACACAGATCGACGCAGCTTAAAAATCCGCATCGAATGCACTATACTTCATTGAGAAACGCTTAATACAAAAATTAGTTATGATTGTTTGAAAAATGATGCATTAGTGTATGTTGAGTTTCCATGTACACTCAACATTGCTTCCAAAAACATTTTGACAAAAATTTTTTCGAAAAATTTCAAAATAATTTAGCGAAAAGTAGATGTTTTTAGATTCCTTTTTTCAAGGCAAAGATGATGGACAATGTTATTCAACGAAAAAATTAATTCTTCAGGGTGAAAATCGAGGATATAAGTGTGAACATATATCAGTTGATATCTCGGTGCATTTTCAAGCTAGCGCAAATCTGATAACACAGATCGACGCAGCTTAAAAATCCGCATCGAATGCACTATACTTCATTGAGAAACGCTTAATACAAAAATTAGTTATGATCGTTTGAAAAATGATGCATTAGTGTATGTTGAGTTTCCATGTACACTCAACATTGCTTCCAAAAACATTTTGACAAAAATTTTTTCGAAAAATTTCAAAATAATTTAGCGAAAAGTAGATGTTTTCAGATTCCTTTTTTCAAGGCAAAGATGATGGACAATGTTATTCAACGAAAAAATTAATTCTTCAGGGTGAAAATCGAGGATATAAGTGTGAACATATATCAGTTGATATCTCGGTGCATTTTCAAGCTAGCGCAAATCTGATAACACAGATCGACGCAGCTTAAAAATCCGCATCGAATGCACTATACTTCATTGAGAAACGCTTAATACAAAAATTAGTTATGATCGTTTGAAAAATGATGCATTAGTTTATGTTGAGTTTCCATGTACACTCAACATTGCTTCCAAAAACATTTTGACAAAAATTTTTTCGAAAAATTTCAAAATAATTTAGCGAAAAGTAGATGTTTTTAGATTCCTTTTTTCAAGGCAAAGATGATGGACAATGTTATTCAACGAAAAAATTAATTCTTCAGGGTGAAAATCGAGGATATAAGTGTGAACATATATCAGTTGATATCTCGGTGCATTTTCAAGCTAGCGCAAATCTGATAACACAGATCGACGCAGCTTAAAAATCCGCATCGAATGCACTATACTTCATTGAGAAACGCTTAATACAAAAATTAGTTATGATCGTTTGAAAAATGATGCATTAGTTTATGTTGAGTTTCCATGTACACTCAACATTGCTTCCAAAAACATTTTGACAAAAATTTTTTCGAAAAATTTCAAAATAATTTAGCGAAAAGTAGATGTTTTTAGATTCCTTTTTTCAAGGCAAAGATGATGGACAATGTTATTCAACGAAAAAATTAATTCTTCAGGGTGAAAATCGAGGATATAAGTGTGAACATATATCAGTTGATATCTCGGTGCATTTTCAAGCTAGCGCAAATCTGATAACACAGATCGACGCAGCTTAAAAATCCGCATCGAATGCACTATACTTCATTGAGAAACGCTTAATACAAAAATTAGTTATGATTGTTTGAAAAATGATGCATTAGTGTATGTTGAGTTTCCATGTACACTCAACATTGCTTCCAAAAACATTTTGACAAAAATTTTTTCGAAAAATTTCAAAATAATTTAGCAAAAAGTAGATGTTTTTAGATTCCTTTTTTCAAGGCAAAGACGATGGACAATGTTATTCAACGAAAAAATTAATTCTTCGGGGTGAAAATCGAGGATATAAGTGTGAACATATATCAGTTGATATCTCGGTGCATTTTCAAGCTAGCGCAAATCTGATAACACAGATCGACGCAGCTTAAAAATCCGCATCGAATGCACTATACTTCATTGAGAAACGCTTAATACAAAAATTAGTTATGATTGTTTGAAAAATGATGCATTAGTGTATGTTGAGTTTCCATGTACACTCAACATTGCTTCCAAAAACATTTTGACAAAAATTTTTTCGAAAAATTTCAAAATAATTTAGCAAAAAGTAGATGTTTTTAGATTCCTTTTTTCAAGGCAAAGACGATGGACAATGTTATTCAACGAAAAAATTAATTCTTCAGGGTGAAAATCGAGGATATAAGTGTGAACTTATATCAGTTGATATCTCGGTGCATTTTCAAGCTAGCGCAAATCTGATAACACAGATCGACGCAGCTTAAAAATCCGCATCGAATGCACTATACTTCATTGAGAAACGCTTAATACAAAAATTAGTTATGATCGTTTGAAAAATGATGCATTAGTTTATGTTGAGTTTCCATGTACACTCAACATTGCTTCCAAAAACATTTTGACAAAAATTTTTTCGAAAAATTTCAAAATAATTTAGCGAAAAGTAGATGTTTTTAGATTCCTTTTTTCAAGGCAAAGATGATGGACAATGTTATTCAACGAAAAAATTAATTCTTCAGGGTGAAAATCGAGGATATAAGTGTGAACATATATCAGTTGATATCTCGGTGCATTTTCAAGCTAGCGCAAATCTGATAACACAGATCGACGCAGCTTAAAAATCCGCATCGAATGCACTATACTTCATTGAGAAACGCTTAATACAAAAATTAGTTATGATTGTTTGAAAAATGATGCATTAGTGTATGTTGAGTTTCCATGTACACTCAACATTGCTTCCAAAAACATTTTGACAAAAATTTTTTCGAAAAATTTCAAAATAATTTAGCGAAAAGTAGATGTTTTTAGATTCCTTTTTTCAAGGCAAAGATGATGGACAATGTTATTCAACGAAAAAATTAATTCTTCAGGGTGAAAATCGAGGATATAAGTGTGAACATATATCAGTTGATATCTCGGTGCATTTTCAAGCTAGCGCAAATCTGATAACACAGATCGACGCAGCTTAAAAATCCGCATCGAATGCACTATACTTCATTGAGAAACGCTTAATACAAAAATTAGTTATGATCGTTTGAAAAATGATGCATTAGTGTATGTTGAGTTTCCATGTACACTCAACATTGCTTCCAAAAACATTTTGACAAAAATTTTTTCGAAAAATTTCAAAATAATTTAGCGAAAAGTAGATGTTTTCAGATTCCTTTTTTCAAGGCAAAGATGATGGACAATGTTATTCAACGAAAAAATTAATTCTTCAGGGTGAAAATCGAGGATATAAGTGTGAACATATATCAGTTGATATCTCGGTGCATTTTCAAGCTAGCGCAAATCTGATAACACAGATCGACGCAGCTTAAAAATCCGCATCGAATGCACTATACTTCATTGAGAAACGCTTAATACAAAAATTAGTTATGATCGTTTGAAAAATGATGCATTAGTTTATGTTGAGTTTCCATGTACACTCAACATTGCTTCCAAAAACATTTTGACAAAAATTTTTTCGAAAAATTTCAAAATAATTTAGCGAAAAGTAGATGTTTTTAGATTCCTTTTTTCAAGGCAAAGATGATGGACAATGTTATTCAACGAAAAAATTAATTCTTCAGGGTGAAAATCGAGGATATAAGTGTGAACATATATCAGTTGA
Source organism: Auanema rhodensis (assembly GCA_964057225.1). Lineage (NCBI taxonomy): Eukaryota > Metazoa > Nematoda > Chromadorea > Rhabditida > Rhabditidae > Auanema > Auanema rhodense. The sequence goes on from OZ059895.1 coordinate 4,648,336, forward strand.
TATCTCGGTGCATTTTCAAGCTAGCGCAAATCTGATAACACAGATCGACGCAGCTTAAAAATCCGCATCGAATGCACTATACTTCATTGAGAAACGCTTAATACAAAAATTAGTTATGATCGTTTGAAAAATGATGCATTAGTTTATGTTGAGTTTCCATGTACACTCAACATTGCTTCCAAAAACATTTTGACAAAAATTTTTTCGAAAAATTTCAAAATAATTTAGCGAAAAGTAGATGTTTTTAGATTCCTTTTTTCAAGGCAAAGATGATGGACAATGTTATTCAACGAAAAAATTAATTCTTCAGGGTGAAAATCGAGGATATAAGTGTGAACATATATCAGTTGATATCTCGGTGCATTTTCAAGCTAGCGCAAATCTGATAACACAGATCGACGCAGCTTAAAAATCCGCATCGAATGCACTATACTTCATTGAGAAACGCTTAATACAAAAATTAGTTATGATTGTTTGAAAAATGATGCATTAGTGTATGTTGAGTTTCCATGTACACTCAACATTGCTTCCAAAAACATTTTGACAAAAATTTTTTCGAAAAATTTCAAAATAATTTAGCAAAAAGTAGATGTTTTTAGATTCCTTTTTTCAAGGCAAAGACGATGGACAATGTTATTCAACGAAAAAATTAATTCTTCAGGGTGAAAATCGAGGATATAAGTGTGAACTTATATCAGTTGATATCTCGGTGCATTTTCAAGCTAGCGCAAATCTGATAACACAGATCGACGCAGCTTAAAAATCCGCATCGAATGCACTATACTTCATTGAGAAACGCTTAATACAAAAATTAGTTATGATCGTTTGAAAAATGATGCATTAGTGTATGTTGAGTTTCCATGTACACTCAACATTGCTTCCAAAAACATTTTGACAAAAATTTTTTCGAAAAATTTCAAAATAATTTAGCAAAAAGTAGATGTTTTTAGATTCCTTTTTTCAAGGCAAAGACGATGGACAATGTTATTCAACGAAAAAATTAATTCTTCAGGGTGAAAATCGAGGATATAAGTGTGAACTTATATCAGTTGATATCTCGGTGCATTTTCAAGCTAGCGCAAATCTGATAACACAGATCGACGCAGCTTAAAAATCCGCATCGAATGCACTATACTTCATTGAGAAACGCTTAATACAAAAATTAGTTATGATCGTTTGAAAAATGATGCATTAGTGTATGTTGAGTTTCCATGTACACTCAACATTGCTTCCAAAAACATTTTGACAAAAATTTTTTCGAAAAATTTCAAAATAATTTAGCAAAGAGTAGATGTTTTTAGATTCCTTTTTTCAAGGCAAAGATGATGGACAATGTTATTCAACGAAAAAATTAATTCTTCAGGGTGAAAATCGAGGATATAAGTGTGAACATATATCAGTTGATATCTCGGTGCATTTTCAAGCTAGCGCAAATCTGATAACACAGATCGACGCAGCTTAAAAATCCGCATCGAATGCACTATACTTCATTGAGAAACGCTTAATACAAAAATTAGTTATGATTGTTTGAAAAATGATGCATTAGTGTATGTTGAGTTTCCATGTACACTCAACATTGCTTCCAAAAACATTTTGACAAAAATTTTTTCGAAAAATTTCAAAATAATTTAGCAAAAAGTAGATGTTTTTAGATTCCTTTTTTCAAGGCAAAGACGATGGACAATGTTATTCAACGAAAAAATTAATTCTTCAGGGTGAAAATCGAGGATATAAGTGTGAACATATATCAGTTGATATCTCGGTGCATTTTCAAGCTAGCGAAATCTGATAACACAGATCGACGCAGCTTAAAAATCCGCATCGAATGCACTATACTTCATTGAGAAACGCTTAATACAAAAATTAGTTATGATCGTTTGAAAAATGATGCATTAGTGTATGTTGAGTTTCCATGTACACTCAACATTGCTTCCAAAAACATTTTGACAAAAATTTTTTCGAAAAATTTCAAAATAATTTAGCAAAAAGTAGATGTTTTTAGATTCCTTTTTTCAAGGCAAAGATGATGGACAATGTTATTCAACGAAAAAATTGATTCTTCAGGGTGAAAATCGAGGATATAAGTGTGAACATATATCAGTTGATATCTCGGTGCATTTACAAGCTAGCGCAAATCTGATAACACAGATCGACGCAGCTTAAAAATCCGCATCGAATGCACTATACTTCATTGAGAAACGCTTAATACAAAAATTAGTTATGATCGTTTGAAAAATGATGCATTAGTGTATGTTGAGTTTCCATGTACACTCAACATTGCTTCCAAAAACATTTTGACAAAAATTTTTTCGAAACATTTCAAAATAATTTAGCAAAAAGGAGATGTTTTTCGATTCCTTTTTTCAAGGCAAAGACGATGGACAATGTTATTCAACGAAAAAATTAATTCTTCAGGGTGAAAATCGAGGATATAAGTGTGAACTTATATCAGTTGATATCTCGGTGCATTTTCAAGCTAGCGCAAATCTGATAACACAGATCGACGCAGCTTAAAAATCCGCATCGAATGCACTATACTTCATTGAGAAACGCTTAATACAAAAATTAGTTATGATCGTTTGAAAAATGATGCATTAGTGTATGTTGAGTTTCCATGTACACTCAACATTGCTTCCAAAAACATTTTGACAAAAATTTTTTCGAAAAATTTCAAAATAATTTAGCAAAAAGTAGATGTTTTTAGATTCCTTTTTTCAAGGCAAAGACGATGGACAATGTTATTCAACGAAAAAATTAATTCTTCAGGGTGAAAATCGAGGATATAAGTGTGAACTTATATCAGTTGATATCTCGGTGCATTTTCAAGCTAGCGCAAATCTGATAACACAGATCGACGCAGCTTAAAAATCCGCATCGAATGCACTATACTTCATTGAGAAACGCTTAATACAAAAATTAGTTATGATCGTTTGAAAAATGATGCATTAGTGTATGTTGAGTTTCCATGTACACTCAACATTGCTTCCAAAAACATTTTGACAAAAATTTTTTCGAAAAATTTCAAAATAATTTAGCAAAAAGTAGATGTTTTTAGATTCCTTTTTTCAAGGCAAAGACGATGGACAATGTTATTCAACGAAAAAATTAATTCTTCAGGGTGAAAATCGAGGATATAAGTGTGAACTTATATCAGTTGATATCTCGGTGCATTTTCAAGCTAGCGCAAATCTGATAACACAGATCGACGCAGCTTAAAAATCCGCATCGAATGCACTATACTTCATTGAGAAACGCTTAATACAAAAATTAGTTATGATCGTTTGAAAAATGATGCATTAGTGTATGTTGAGTTTCCATGTACACTCAACATTGCTTCCAAAAACATTTTGACAAAAATTTTTTCGAAAAATTTCAAAATAATTTAGCAAAAAGTAGATGTTTTTAGATTCCTTTTTTCAAGGCAAAGACGATGGACAATGTTATTCAACGAAAAAATTAATTCTTCAGGGTGAAAATCGAGGATATAAGTGTGAACTTATATCAGTTGATATCTCGGTGCATTTTCAAGCTAGCGCAAATCTGATAACACAGATCGACGCAGCTTAAAAATCCGCATCGAATGCACTATACTTCATTGAGAAACGCTTAATACAAAAATTAGTTATGATCGTTTGAAAAATGATGCATTAGTGTATGTTGAGTTTCCATGTACACTCAACATTGCTTCCAAAAACATTTTGACAAAAATTTTTTCGAAAAATTTCAAAATAATTTAGCAAAGAGTAGATGTTTTTAGATTCCTTTTTTCAAGGCAAAGATGATGGACAATGTTATTCAACGAAAAAATTAATTCTTCAGGGTGAAAATCGAGGATATAAGTGTGAACATATATCAGTTGATATCTCGGTGCATTTTCAAGCTAGCGAAATCTGATAACACAGATCGACGCAGCTTAAAAATCCGCATCGAATGCACTATACTTCATTGAGAAACGCTTAATACAAAAATTAGTTATGATCGTTTGAAAAATGATGCATTAGTTTATGTTGAGTTTCCATGTACACTCAACATTGCTTCCAAAAACATTTTGACAAAAATTTTTTCGAAAAATTTCAAAATAATTTAGCGAAAAGTAGATGTTTTTAGATTCCTTTTTTCAAGGCAAAGATGATGGACAATGTTATTCAACGAAAAAATTAATTCTTCAGGGTGAAAATCGAGGATATAAGTGTGAACATATATCAGTTGATATCTCGGTGCATTTTCAAGCTAGCGCAAATCTGATAACACAGATCGACGCAGCTTAAAAATCCGCATCGAATGCACTATACTTCATTGAGAAACGCTTAATACAAAAATTAGTTATGATCGTTTGAAAAATGATGCATTAGTGTATGTTGAGTTTCCATGTACACTCAACATTGCTTCCAAAAACATTTTGACAAAAATTTTTTCGAAAAATTTCAAAATAATTTAGCAAAAAGTAGATGTTTTTAGATTCCTTTTTTCAAGGCAAAGACGATGGACAATGTTATTCAACGAAAAAATTAATTCTTCAGGGTGAAAATCGAGGATATAAGTGTGAACTTATATCAGTTGATATCTCGGTGCATTTTCAAGCTAGCGCAAATCTGATAACACAGATCGACGCAGCTTAAAAATCCGCATCGAATGCACTATACTTCATTGAGAAACGCTTAATACAAAAATTAGTTATGATCGTTTGAAAAATGATGCATTAGTGTATGTTGAGTTTCCATGTACACTCAACATTGCTTCCAAAAACATTTTGACAAAAATTTTTTCGAAAAATTTCAAAATAATTTAGCAAAAAGTAGATGTTTTTGGATTCCTTTTTTCAAGGCAAAGACGATGGACAATGTTATTCAACGAAAAAATTAATTCTTCAGGGTGAAAATCGAGGATATAAGTGTGAACTTATATCAGTTGATATCTCGGTGCATTTTCAAGCTAGCGCAAATCTGATAACACAGATCGACGCAGCTTAAAAATCCGCATCGAATGCACTATACTTCATTGAGAAACGCTTAATACAAAAATTAGTTATGATCGTTTGAAAAATGATGCATTAGTGTATGTTGAGTTTCCATGTACACTCAACATTGCTTCCAAAAACATTTTGACAAAAATTTTTTCGAAAAATTTCAAAATAATTTAGCAAAGAGTAGATGTTTTTAGATTCCTTTTTTCAAGGCAAAGATGATGGACAATGTTATTCAACGAAAAAATTAATTCTTCAGGGTGAAAATCGAGGATATAAGTGTGAACATATATCAGTTGATATCTCGGTGCATTTTCAAGCTAGCGAAATCTGATAACACAGATCGACGCAGCTTAAAAATCCGCATCGAATGCACTATACTTCATTGAGAAACGCTTAATACAAAAATTAGTTATGATCGTTTGAAAAATGATGCATTAGTTTATGTTGAGTTTCCATGTACACTCAACATTGCTTCCAAAAACATTTTGACAAAAATTTTTTCGAAAAATTTCAAAATAATTTAGCGAAAAGTAGATGTTTTTAGATTCCTTTTTTCAAGGCAAAGATGATGGACAATGTTATTCAACGAAAAAATTAATTCTTCAGGGTGAAAATCGAGGATATAAGTGTGAACATATATCAGTTGATATCTCGGTGCATTTTCAAGCTAGCGCAAATCTGATAACACAGATCGACGCAGCTTAAAAATCCGCATCGAATGCACTATACTTCATTGAGAAACGCTTAATACAAAAATTAGTTATGATCGTTTGAAAAATGATGCATTAGTGTATGTTGAGTTTCCATGTACACTCAACATTGCTTCCAAAAACATTTTGACAAAAATTTTTTCGAAAAATTTCAAAATAATTTAGCGAAAAGTAGATGTTTTTAGATTCCTTTTTTCAAGGCAAAGATGATGGACAATGTTATTCAACGAAAAAATTAATTCTTCAGGGTGAAAATCGAGGATATAAGTGTGAACATATATCAGTTGATATCTCGGTGCATTTTCAAGCTAGCGCAAATCTGATAACACAGATCGACGCAGCTTAAAAATCCGCATCGAATGCACTATACTTCATTGAGAAACGCTTAATACAAAAATTAGTTATGATCGTTTGAAAAATGATGCATTAGTGTATGTTGAGTTTCCATGTACACTCAACATTGCTTCCAAAAACATTTTGACAAAAATTTTTTCGAAAAATTTCAAAATAATTTAGCAAAAAGTAGATGTTTTTAGATTCCTTTTTTCAAGGCAAAGACGATGGACAATGTTATTCAACGAAAAAATTAATTCTTCAGGGTGAAAATCGAGGATATAAGTGTGAACATATATCAGTTGATATCTCGGTGCATTTTCAAGCTAGCGAAATCTGATAACACAGATCGACGCAGCTTAAAAATCCGCATCGAATGCACTATACTTCATTGAGAAACGCTTAATACAAAAATTAGTTATGATCGTTTGAAAAATGATGCATTAGTGTATGTTGAGTTTCCATGTACACTCAACATTGCTTCCAAAAACATTTTGACAAAAATTTTTTCGAAAAATTTCAAAATAATTTAGCGAAAAGTAGATGTTTTTAGATTCCTTTTTTCAAGGCAAAGATGATGGACAATGTTATTCAACGAAAAAATTAATTCTTCAGGGTGAAAATCGAGGATATAAGTGTGAACATATATCAGTTGATATCTCGGTGCATTTTCAAGCTAGCGCAAATCTGATAACACAGATCGACGCAGCTTAAAAATCCGCATCGAATGCACTATACTTCATTGAGAAACGCTTAATACAAAAATTAGTTATGATCGTTTGAAAAATGATGCATTAGTGTATGTTGAGTTTCCATGTACACTCAACATTGCTTCCAAAAACATTTTGACAAAAATTTTTTCGAAAAATTTCAAAATAATTTAGCAAAAAGTAGATGTTTTTAGATTCCTTTTTTCAAGGCAAAGACGATGGACAATGTTATTCAACGAAAAAATTAATTCTTCAGGGTGAAAATCGAGGATATAAGTGTGAACATATATCAGTTGATATCTCGGTGCATTTTCAAGCTAGCGAAATCTGATAACACAGATCGACGCAGCTTAAAAATCCGCATCGAATGCACTATACTTCATTGAGAAACGCTTAATACAAAAATTAGTTATGATCGTTTGAAAAATGATGCATTAGTGTATGTTGAGTTTCCATGTACACTCAACATTGCTTCCAAAAACATTTTGACAAAAATTTTTTCGAAAAATTTCAAAATAATTTAGCAAAAAGTAGATGTTTTTAGATTCCTTTTTTCAAGGCAAAGACGATGGACAATGTTATTCAACGAAAAAATTAATTCTTCAGGGTGAAAATCGAGGATATAAGTGTGAACATATATCAGTTGATATCTCGGTGCATTTTCAAGCTAGCGAAATCTGATAACACAGATCGACGCAGCTTAAAAATCCGCATCGAATGCACTATACTTCATTGAGAAACGCTTAATACAAAAATTAGTTATGATCGTTTGAAAAATGATGCATTAGTGTATGTTGAGTTTCCATGTACACTCAACATTGCTTCCAAAAACATTTTGACAAAAATTTTTTCGAAAAATTTCAAAATAATTTAGCGAAAAGTAGATGTTTTTAGATTCCTTTTTTCAAGGCAAAGATGATGGACAATGTTATTCAACGAAAAAATTAATTCTTCAGGGTGAAAATCGAGGATATAAGTGTGAACATATATCAGTTGATATCTCGGTGCATTTTCAAGCTAGCGCAAATCTGATAACACAGATCGACGCAGCTTAAAAATCCGCATCGAATGCACTATACTTCATTGAGAAACGCTTAATACAAAAATTAGTTATGATCGTTTGAAAAATGATGCATTAGTGTATGTTGAGTTTCCATGTACACTCAACATTGCTTCCAAAAACATTTTGACAAAAATTTTTTCGAAAAATTTCAAAATAATTTAGCAAAAAGTAGATGTTTTTAGATTCCTTTTTTCAAGGCAAAGACGATGGACAATGTTATTCAACGAAAAAATTAATTCTTCAGGGTGAAAATCGAGGATATAAGTGTGAACATATATCAGTTGATATCTCGGTGCATTTTCAAGCTAGCGAAATCTGATAACACAGATCGACGCAGCTTAAAAATCCGCATCGAATGCACTATACTTCATTGAGAAACGCTTAATACAAAAATTAGTTATGATCGTTTGAAAAATGATGCATTAGTGTATGTTGAGTTTCCATGTACACTCAACATTGCTTCCAAAAACATTTTGACAAAAATTTTTTCGAAAAATTTCAAAATAATTTAGCAAAAAGTAGATGTTTTTAGATTCCTTTTTTCAAGACAAAGATGATGGACAATGTTATTCAACGAAAAAATTAATTCTTCAGGGTGAAAATCGAGGATATAAGTGTGAACATATATCAGTTGATATCTCGGTGCATTTACAAGCTAGCGCAAATCTGATAACACAGATCGACGCAGCTTAAAAATCCGCATCGAATGCACTATACTTCATTGAGAAACGCTTAATACAAAAATTAGTTATGATCGTTTGAAAAATGATGCATTAGTGTATGTTGAGTTTCCATGTACACTCAACATTGCTTCCAAAAACATTTTGACAAAAATTTTTTCGAAAAATTTCAAAATAATTTAGCAAAAAGTAGATGTTTTTAGATTCCTTTTTTCAAGGCAAAGACGATGGACAATGTTATTCAACGAAAAAATTAATTCTTCAGGGTGAAAATCGAGGATATAAGTGTGAACTTATATCAGTTGATATCTCGGTGCATTTTCAAGCTAGCGCAAATCTGATAACACAGATCGACGCAGCTTAAAAATCCGCATCGAATGCACTATACTTCATTGAGAAACGCTTAATACAAAAATTAGTTATGATCGTTTGAAAAATGATGCATTAGTTTATGTTGAGTTTCCATGTACACTCAACATTGCTTCCAAAAACATTTTGACAAAAATTTTTTCGAAAAATTTCAAAATAATTTAGCGAAAAGTAGATGTTTTTAGATTCCTTTTTTCAAGGCAAAGATGATGGACAATGTTATTCAACGAAAAAATTAAAATTAATTCTTCAGGGTGAAAATCGAGGATATAAGTGTGAACATATATCAGTTGATATCTCGGTGCATTTTCAAGCTAGCGCAAATCTGATAACACAGATCGACGCAGCTTAAAAATCCGCATCGAATGCACTATACTTCATTGAGAAACGCTTAATACAAAAATTAGTTATGATCGTTTGAAAAATGATTTATTAGTGTATGTTGAGTTTCCATGTACACTCAACATTGCTTCCAAAAACATTTTGACAAAAATTTTTTCGAAAAATTTCAAAATAATTTAGCAAAAAGTAGATGTTTTTAGATTCCTTTTTTCAAGGCAAAGATGATGGACAATGTTATTCAACGAAAAAATCAATTCTTCAGGGTGAAAATCGAGGATATAAGTGTGAACTTATATCAGTTGATATCTCGGTGCATTTTTAAGCTAGCGCAAATCTGATAACACAGATCGACGCAGCTTAAAAATCCGCATCGAATGCACTATACTTCATTGAGAAACGCTTAATACAAAAATAAGTTATGATCGTTTGAAAAATGATGCATTAGTGTATGTTGAGTTTCCATGTACACTCAACATTGCTTCCAAAAACATTTTGACAAAAATTTTTTCGAAAAATTTCAAAATAATTTAGCAAAAAGTAGATGTTTTTACATTCCTTTTTTCAAGGCAAAGACGATGGACAATGTTATTCAACGAAAAAATTAATTCTTCAGGGTGAAAATCGAGGATATAAGTGTGAACTTATATCAGTTGATATCTCGGTGCATTTTCAAGCTAGCGAAATCTGATAACACAGATCGACGCAGCTTAAAAATCCGCATCGAATGCACTATACTTCATTGAGAAACGCTTAATACAAAAATTAGTTATGATCGTTTGAAAAATGATGCATTAGTGTATGTTGAGTTTCCATGTACACTCAACATTGCTTCCAAAAACATTTTGACAAAAATTTTTTCAAAAAATTTCAAAATAATTTAGCGAAAAGTAGATGTTTTTAGATTCCTTTTTTCAAGGCAAAGATGATGGACAATGTTATTCAACGAAAAAATTAATTCTTCAGGGTGAAAATCGAGGATATAAGTGTGAACATATATCAGTTGATATCTCGGTGCATTTACAAGCTAGCGCAAATCTGATAACACAGATCGACGCAGCTTAAAAATCCGCATCGAATGCACTATACTTCATTGAGAAACGCTTAATACAAAAATTAGTTATGATCGTTTGAAAAATGATGCATTAGTGTATGTTGAGTTTCCATGTACACTCAACATTGCTTCCAAAAACATTTTGACAAAAATTTTTTCAAAAAATTTCAAAATAATTTAGCGAAAAGTAGATGTTTTTAGATTCCTTTTTTCAAGGCAAAGATGATGGACAATGTTATTCAACGAAAAAATTAATTCTTCAGGGTGAAAATCGAGGATATAAGTGTGAACTTATATCAGTTGATATCTCGGTGCATTTTCAAGCTAGCGCAAATCTGATAACACAGATCGACGCAGCTTAAAAATCCGCATCGAATGCACTATACTTCATTGAGAAACGCTTAATACAAAAATTAGTTATGATCGTTTGAAAAATGATGCATTAGTGTATGTTGAGTTTCCATGTACACTCAACATTGCTTCCAAAAACATTTTGACAAAAATTTTTTCGAAAAATTTCAAAATAATTTAGCAAAGAGTAGATGTTTTTAGATTCCTTTTTTCAAGGCAAAGATGATGGACAATGTTATTCAACGAAAAAATTAATTCTTCAGGGTGAAAATAGAGGATATAAGTGTGAACTTATATCAGTTGATATCTCGGTGCATTTTCAAGCTAGCGCAAATCTGATAACAAAGATCGACGCAGCTTAAAAATCCGCATCGAATGCACTATACTTCATTGAGAAACGCTTAATACAAAAATTAGTTATGATCGTTTGAAAAATGATGCATTAGTGTATGTTGAGTTTCCATGTACACTCAACATTGCTTCCAAAAACATTTTGACAAAAATTTTTTCGAAAAATTTCAAAATAATTTAGCAAAAAGTAGATGTTTTTAGATTCCTTTTTTCAAGGCAAAGACGATGGACAATGTTATTCAACGAAAAAATTAATTCTTCAGGGTGAAAATCGAGGATATAAGTGTGAACTTATATCAGTTGATATCTCGGTGCATTTTCAAGCTAGCGAAATCTGATAACACAGATCGACGCAGCTTAAAAATCCGCATCGAATGCACTATACTTCATTGAGAAACGCTTAATACAAAAATTAGTTATGATCGTTTGAAAAATGATGCATTAGTGTATGTTGAGTTTCCATGTACACTCAACATTGCTTCCAAAAACATTTTGACAAAAATTTTTTCGAAAAATTTCAAAATAATTTAGCGAAAAGTAGATGTTTTTAGATTCCTTTTTTCAAGGCAAAGATGATGGACAATGTTATTCAACGAAAAAATTAATTCTTCAGGGTGAAAATCGAGGATATAAGTGTGAACATATATCAGTTGATATCTCGGTGCATTTACAAGCTAGCGCAAATCTGATAACACAGATCGACGCAGCTTAAAAATCCGCATCGAATGCACTATACTTCATTGAGAAACGCTTAATACAAAAATTAGTTATGATCGTTTGAAAAATGATGCATTAGTGTATGTTGAGTTTCCATGTACACTCAACATTGCTTCCAAAAACATTTTGACAAAAATTTTTTCGAAAAATTTCAAAATAATTTAGCGAAAAGTAGATGTTTTTAGATTCCTTTTTTCAAGGCAAAGACGATGGACAATGTTATTCAACGAAAAAATTAATTCTTCAGGGTGAAAATCGAGGATATAAGTGTGAACTTATATCAGTTGATATCTCGGTGCATTTTCAAGCTAGCGCAAATCTGATAACACAGATCGACGCAGCTTAAAAATCCGCATCGAATGCACTATACTTCATTGAGAAACGCTTAATACAAAAATTAGTTATGATCGTTTGAAAAATGATGCATTAGTTTATGTTGAGTTTCCATGTACACTCAACATTGCTTCCAAAAACATTTTGACAAAAATTTTTTCGAAAAATTTCAAAATAATTTAGCGAAAAGTAGATGTTTTTAGATTCCTTTTTTCAAGGCAAAGACGATGGACAATGTTATTCAACGAAAAAATTAATTCTTCAGGGTGAAAATCGAGGATATAAGTGTGAACATATATCAGTTGATATCTCGGTGCATTTTCAAGCTAGCGCAAATCTGATAACACAGATCGACGCAGCTTAAAAATCCGCATCGAATGCACTATACTTCATTGAGAAACGCTTAATACAAAAATTAGTTATGATCGTTTGAAAAATGATTTATTAGTGTATGTTGAGTTTCCATGTACACTCAACATTGCTTCCAAAAACATTTTGACAAAAATTTTTTCGAAAAATTTCAAAATAATTTAGCAAAAAGTAGATGTTTTTAGATTCCTTTTTTCAAGGCAAAGATGATGGACAATGTTATTCAACGAAAAAATCAATTCTTCAGGGTGAAAATCGAGGATATAAGTGTGAACTTATATCAGTTGATATCTCGGTGCATTTTTAAGCTAGCGCAAATCTGATAACACAGATCGACGCAGCTTAAAAATCCGCATCGAATGCACTATACTTCATTGAGAAACGCTTAATACAAAAATAAGTTATGATCGTTTGAAAAATGATGCATTAGTGTATGTTGAGTTTCCATGTACACTCAACATTGCTTCCAAAAACATTTTGACAAAAATTTTTTCGAAAAATTTCAAAATAATTTAGCAAAAAGTAGATGTTTTTAGATTCCTTTTTTCAAGGCAAAGACGATGGACAATGTTATTCAACGAAAAAATTAATTCTTCAGGGTGAAAATCGAGGATATAAGTGTGAACTTATATCAGTTGATATCTCGGTGCATTTTCAAGCTAGCGAAATCTGATAACACAGATCGACGCAGCTTAAAAATCCGCATCGAATGCACTATACTTCATTGAGAAACGCTTAATACAAAAATTAGTTATGATCGTTTGAAAAATGATGCATTAGTGTATGTTGAGTTTCCATGTACACTCAACATTGCTTCCAAAAACATTTTGACAAAAATTTTTTCGAAAAATTTCAAAATAATTTAGCGAAAAGTAGATGTTTTTAGATTCCTTTTTTCAAGGCAAAGACGATGGACAATGTTATTCAACGAAAAAATTAATTCTTCAGGGTGAAAATCGAGGATATAAGTGTGAACTTATATCAGTTGATATCTCGGTGCATTTTCAAGCTAGCGCAAATCTGATAACACAGATCGACGCAGCTTAAAAATCCGCATCGAATGCACTATACTTCATTGAGAAACGCTTAATACAAAAATTAGTTATGATCGTTTGAAAAATGATGCATTAGTTTATGTTGAGTTTCCATGTACACTCAACATTGCTTCCAAAAACATTTTGACAAAAATTTTTTCGAAAAATTTCAAAATAATTTAGCGAAAAGTAGATGTTTTTAGATTCCTTTTTTCAAGGCAAAGACGATGGACAATGTTATTCAACGAAAAAATTAATTCTTCAGGGTGAAAATCGAGGATATAAGTGTGAACATATATCAGTTGATATCTCGGTGCATTTTCAAGCTAGCGCAAATCTGATAACACAGATCGACGCAGCTTAAAAATCCGCATCGAATGCACTATACTTCATTGAGAAACGCTTAATACAAAAATTAGTTATGATCGTTTGAAAAATGATTTATTAGTGTATGTTGAGTTTCCATGTACACTCAACATTGCTTCCAAAAACATTTTGACAAAAATTTTTTCGAAAAATTTCAAAATAATTTAGCAAAAAGTAGATGTTTTTAGATTCCTTTTTTCAAGGCAAAGATGATGGACAATGTTATTCAACGAAAAAATCAATTCTTCAGGGTGAAAATCGAGGATATAAGTGTGAACTTATATCAGTTGATATCTCGGTGCATTTTTAAGCTAGCGCAAATCTGATAACACAGATCGACGCAGCTTAAAAATCCGCATCGAATGCACTATACTTCATTGAGAAACGCTTAATACAAAAATAAGTTATGATCGTTTGAAAAATGATGCATTAGTGTATGTTGAGTTTCCATGTACACTCAACATTGCTTCCAAAAACATTTTGACAAAAATTTTTTCGAAAAATTTCAAAATAATTTAGCAAAAAGTAGATGTTTTTAGATTCCTTTTTTCAAGGCAAAGACGATGGACAATGTTATTCAACGAAAAAATTAATTCTTCAGGGTGAAAATCGAGGATATAAGTGTGAACTTATATCAGTTGATATCTCGGTGCATTTTCAAGCTAGCGAAATCTGATAACACAGATCGACGCAGCTTAAAAATCCGCATCGAATGCACTATACTTCATTGAGAAACGCTTAATACAAAAATTAGTTATGATCGTTTGAAAAATGATGCATTAGTGTATGTTGAGTTTCCATGTACACTCAACATTGCTTCCAAAAACATTTTGACAAAAATTTTTTCGAAAAATTTCAAAATAATTTAGCGAAAAGTAGATGTTTTTAGATTCCTTTTTTCAAGGCAAAGATGATGGACAATGTTATTCAACGAAAAAATTAATTCTTCAGGGTGAAAATCGAGGATATAAGTGTGAACATATATCAGTTGATATCTCGGTGCATTTTCAAGCTAGCGCAAATCTGATAACACAGATCGACGCAGCTTAAAAATCCGCATCGAATGCACTATACTTCATTGAGAAACGCTTAATACAAAAATTAGTTATGATCGTTTGAAAAATGATGCATTAGTGTATGTTGAGTTTCCATGTACACTCAACATTGCTTCCAAAAACATTTTGACAAAAATTTTTTCGAAAAATTTCAAAATAATTTAGCAAAAAGTAGATGTTTTTAGATTCCTTTTTTCAAGGCAAAGACGATGGACAATGTTATTCAACGAAAAAATTAATTCTTCAGGGTGAAAATCGAGGATATAAGTGTGAACTTATATCAGTTGATATCTCGGTGCATTTTCAAGCTAGCGCAAATCTGATAACACAGATCGACGCAGCTTAAAAATCCGCATCGAATGCACTATACTTCATTGAGAAACGCTTAATACAAAAATTAGTTATGATCGTTTGAAAAATGATGCATTAGTGTATGTTGAGTTTCCATGTACACTCAACATTGCTTCCAAAAACATTTTGACAAAAATTTTTTCGAAAAATTTCAAAATAATTTAGCAAAGAGTAGATGTTTTTAGATTCCTTTTTTCAAGGCAAAGATGATGGACAATGTTATTCAACGAAAAAATTAATTCTTCAGGGTGAAAATCGAGGATATAAGTGTGAACATATATCAGTTGATATCTCGGTGCATTTTCAAGCTAGCGAAATCTGATAACACAGATCGACGCAGCTTAAAAATCCGCATCGAATGCACTATACTTCATTGAGAAACGCTTAATACAAAAATTAGTTATGATCGTTTGAAAAATGATGCATTAGTGTATGTTGAGTTTCCATGTACACTCAACATTGCTTCCAAAAACATTTTGACAAAAATTTTTTCGAAAAATTTCAAAATAATTTAGCAAAAAGTAGATGTTTTTAGATTCCTTTTTTCAAGGCAAAGACGATGGACAATGTTATTCAACGAAAAAATTAATTCTTCAGGGTGAAAATCGAGGATATAAGTGTGAACTTATATCAGTTGATATCTCGGTGCATTTTCAAGCTAGCGCAAATCTGATAACACAGATCGACGCAGCTTAAAAATCCGCATCGAATGCACTATACTTCATTGAGAAACGCTTAATACAAAAATTAGTTATGATCGTTTGAAAAATGATGCATTAGTTTATGTTGAGTTTCCATGTACACTCAACATTGCTTCCAAAAACATTTTGACAAAAATTTTTTCGAAAAATTTCAAAATAATTTAGCGAAAAGTAGATGTTTTTAGATTTCTTTTTTCAAGGCAAAGATGATGGACAATGTTATTCAACGAAAAAATTAATTCTTCAGGGTGAAAATCGAGGATATAAGTGTGAACATATATCAGTTGATATCTCGGTGCATTTTCAAGCTAGCGCAAATCTGATAACACAGATCGACGCAGCTTAAAAATCCGCATCGAATGCACTATACTTCATTGAGAAACGCTTAATACAAAAATTAGTTATGATCGTTTGAAAAATGATGCATTAGTGTATGTTGAGTTTCCATGTACACTCAACATTGCTTCCAAAAACATTTTGACAAAAATTTTTTCGAAAAATTTCAAAATAATTTAGCGAAAAGTAGATGTTTTTAGATTCCTTTTTTCAAGGCAAAGATGATGGACAATGTTATTCAACGAAAAAATTAATTCTTCAGGGTGAAAATCGAGGATATAAGTGTGAACATATATCAGTTGATATCTCGGTGCATTTTCAAGCTAGCGCAAATCTGATAACACAGATCGACGCAGCTTAAAAATCCGCATCGAATGCACTATACTTCATTGAGAAACGCTTAATACAAAAATTAGTTATGATCGTTTGAAAAATGATGCATTAGTGTATGTTGAGTTTCCATGTACACTCAACATTGCTTCCAAAAACATTTTGACAAAAATTTTTTCGAAAAATTTCAAAATAATTTAGCAAAGAGTAGATGTTTTTAGATTCCTTTTTTCAAGGCAAAGATGATGGACAAAGTTATTCAACGAAAAAATTAATTCTTCAGGGTGAAAATCGAGGATATAAGTGTGAACATATATCAGTTGATATCTCGGTGCATTTTCAAGCTAGCGCAAATCTGATAACACAGATCGACGCAGCTTAAAAATCCGCATCGAATGCACTATACTTCATTGAGAAACGCTTAATACAAAAATTAGTTATGATTGTTTGAAAAATGATGCATTAGTGTATGTTGAGTTTCCATGTACACTCAACATTGCTTCCAAAAACATTTTGACAAAAATTTTTTCGAAAAATTTCAAAATAATTTAGCAAAGAGTAGATGTTTTTAGATTCCTTTTTTCAAGGCAAAGATGATGGACAAAGTTATTCAACGAAAAAATTAATTCTTCAGGGTGAAAATCGAGGATATAAGTGTGAACATATATCAGTTGATATCTCGGTGCATTTTCAAGCTAGCGCAAATCTGATAACACAGATCGACGCAGCTTAAAAATCCGCATCGAATGCACTATACTTCATTGAGAAACGCTTAATACAAAAATTAGTTATGATTGTTTGAAAAATGATGCATTAGTGTATGTTGAGTTTCCATGTACACTCAACATTGCTTCCAAAAACATTTTGACAAAAATTTTTTCGAAAAATTTCAAAATAATTTAGCAAAAAGTAGATGTTTTTAGATTCCTTTTTTCAAGGCAAAGACGATGGACAATGTTATTCAACGAAAAAATTAATTCTTCAGGGTGAAAATCGAGGATATAAGTGTGAACATATATCAGTTGATATCTCGGTGCATTTTCAAGCTAGCGCAAATCTGATAACACAGATCGACGCAGCTTAAAAATCCGCATCGAATGCACTATACTTCATTGAGAAACGCTTAATACAAAAATTAGTTATGATCGTTTGAAAAATGATGCATTAGTTTATGTTGAGTTTCCATGTACACTCAACATTGCTTCCAAAAACATTTTGACAAAAATTTTTTCGAAAAATTTCAAAATAATTTAGCGAAAAGTAGATGTTTTTAGATTCCTTTTTTCAAGGCAAAGATGATGGACAATGTTATTCAACGAAAAAATTAATTCTTCAGGGTGAAAATCGAGGATATAAGTGTGAACATATATCAGTTGATATCTCGGTGCATTTTCAAGCTAGCGCAAATCTGATAACACAGATCGACGCAGCTTAAAAATCCGCATCGAATGCACTATACTTCATTGAGAAACGCTTAATACAAAAATTAGTTATGATCGTTTGAAAAATGATGCATTAGTGTATGTTGAGTTTCCATGTACACTCAACATTGCTTCCAAAAACATTTTGACAAAAATTTTTTCGAAAAATTTCAAAATAATTTAGCAAAAAGTAGATGTTTTTAGATTCCTTTTTTCAAGGCAAAGATGATGGACAATGTTATTCAACGAAAAAATTAATTCTTCAGGGTGAAAATCGAGGATATAAGTGTGAACATATATCAGTTGATATCTCGGTGCATTTACAAGCTAGCGCAAATCTGATAACACAGATCGACGCAGCTTAAAAATCCGCATCGAATGCACTATACTTCATTGAGAAACGCTTAATACAAAAATTAGTTATGATCGTTTGAAAAATGATGCATTAGTGTATGTTGAGTTTCCATGTACACTCAACATTGCTTCCAAAAACATTTTGACAAAAATTTTTTCGAAAAATTTCAAAATAATTTAGCAAAAAGTAGATGTTTTTAGATTCCTTTTTTCAAGGCAAAGACGATGGACAATGTTATTCAACGAAAAAATTAATTCTTCAGGGTGAAAATCGAGGATATAAGTGTGAACTTATATCAGTTGATATCTCGGTGCATTTTCAAGCTAGCGCAAATCTGATAACACAGATCGACGCAGCTTAAAAATCCGCATCGAATGCACTATACTTCATTGAGAAACGCTTAATACAAAAATTAGTTATGATCGTTTGAAAAATGATGCATTAGTTTATGTTGAGTTTCCATGTACACTCAACATTGCTTCCAAAAACATTTTGACAAAAATTTTTTCGAAAAATTTCAAAATAATTTAGCGAAAAGTAGATGTTTTTAGATTCCTTTTTTCAAGGCAAAGATGATGGACAATGTTATTCAACGAAAAAATTAATTCTTCAGGGTGAAAATCGAGGATATAAGTGTGAACATATATCAGTTGATATCTCGGTGCATTTTCAAGCTAGCGCAAATCTGATAACACAGATCGACGCAGCTTAAAAATCCGCATCGAATGCACTATACTTCATTGAGAAACGCTTAATACAAAAATTAGTTATGATCGTTTGAAAAATGATTTATTAGTGTATGTTGAGTTTCCATGTACACTCAACATTGCTTCCAAAAACATTTTGACAAAAATTTTTTCGAAAAATTTCAAAATAATTTAGCAAAAAGTAGATGTTTTTAGATTCCTTTTTTCAAGGCAAAGATGATGGACAATGTTATTCAACGAAAAAATTAATTCTTCAGGGTGAAAATCGAGGATATAAGTGTGAACTTATATCAGTTGATATCTCGGTGCATTTTCAAGCTAGCGAAATCTGATAACACAGATCGACGCAGCTTAAAAATCCGCATCGAATGCACTATACTTCATTGAGAAACGCTTAATACAAAAATTAGTTATGATCGTTTGAAAAATGATGCATTAGTGTATGTTGAGTTTCCATGTACACTCAACATTGCTTCCAAAAACATTTTGACAAAAATTTTTTCGAAAAATTTCAAAATAATTTAGCGAAAAGTAGATGTTTTTAGATTCCTTTTTTCAAGGCAAAGATGATGGACAATGTTATTCAACGAAAAAATTAATTCTTCAGGGTGAAAATCGAGGATATAAGTGTGAACATATATCAGTTGATATCTCGGTGCATTTACAAGCTAGCGCAAATCTGATAACACAGATGGACGCAGCTTAAAAATCCGCATCGAATGCACTATACTTCATTGAGAAACGCTTAATACAAAAATTAGTTATGATCGTTTGAAAAATGATGCATTAGTGTATGTTGAGTTTCCATGCACACTCAACATTGCTTCCAAAAACATTTTGACAAAAATTTTTTCGAAAAATTTCAAAATAATTTAGCAAAAAGTAGATGTTTTTAGATTCCTTTTTTTAAGGCAAAAATGATGGACAATGTTATTAAACGAAAAAATTAATTCTTCAGGGTGAAAATCGAGGATATAAGTGTGAACTTATATCAGTTGATATCTCGGTGCATTTTTAAGCTAGCGCAAATCTGATAACACAGATCGACGCAGCTTAAAAATCCGCATCGAATGCACTATACTTCATTGAGAAACGCTTAATACAAAAATTAGTTATGATCGTTTGAAAAATGATGCATTAGTGTATGTTGAGTTTCCATGTACACTCAACATTGCTTCCAAAAACATTTTGACAAAAATTTTTTCGAAAAATTTCAAAATAATTTAGCAAAAAGTAGATGTTTTTAGATTCCTTTTTTTAAGGCAAAAATGATGGACAATGTTATTAAACGAAAAAACTAATTCTTCAGGGTGAAAATCGAGGATATAAGTGTGAACTTATATCAGTTGATATCTCGGTGCATTTTCAAGCTAGCGCAAATCTGATAACACAGATCGACGCAGCTTAAAAATCCGCATCGAATGCACTATACTACATTGAGAAACGCTTAATACAAAAATTAGTTATGATCGTTTGAAAAATGATGCATTAGTGTATGTTGAGTTTCCATGTACACTCAACATTGCTTCCAAAAACATTTTGACAAAAATTTTTTCGAAAAATTTCAAAATAATTTAGCGAAAAGTAGATGTTTTTAGATTCCTTTTTTCAAGGCAAAGATGATGGACAATGTTATTCAACGAAAAAATTAATTCTTCAGGGTGAAAATCGAGGATATAAGTGTGAACATATATCAGTTGATATCTCGGTGCATTTACAAGCTAGCGCAAATCTGATAACACAGATCGACGCAGCTTAAAAATCCGCATCGAATGCACTACACTTCATTGAGAAACGCTTAATACAAAAATTAGTTATGATCGTTTGAAAAATGATGCATTAGTGTATGTTGAGTTTCCATGCACACTCAACATTGCTTCCAAAAACATTTTGACAAAAATTTTTTCGAAAAATTTCAAAATAATTTAGCAAAAAGTAGATGTTTTTAGATTCCTTTTTTTAAGGCAAAAATGATGGACAATGTTATTAAACGAAAAAATTAATTCTTCAGGGTGAAAATCGAGGATATAAGTGTGAACTTATATCAGTTGATATCTCGGTGCATTTTTAAGCTAGCGCAAATCTGATAACACAGATCGACGCAGCTTAAAAATCCGCATCGAATGCACTATACTTCATTGAGAAACGCTTAATACAAAAATTAGTTATGATCGTTTGAAAAATGATGCATTAGTGTATGTTGAGTTTCCATGTACACTCAACATTGCTTCCAAAAACATTTTGACAAAAATTTTTTCGAAAAATTTCAAAATAATTTAGCAAAAAGTGGATGTTTTTAGATTCCTTTTTTCAAGGCAAAGACGATGGACAATGTTATTCAACGAAAAAATTAATTCTTCAGGGTGAAAATCGAGGATATAAGTGTGAACTTATATCAGTTGATATCTCGGTGCATTTTCAAGCTAGCGCAAATCTGATAACAAAGATCGACGCAGCTTAAAAATCCGCATCGAATGCACTATACTTCATTGAGAAACGCTTAATACAAAAATTAGTTATGATCGTTTGAAAAATGATGCATTAGTGTATGTTGAGTTTCCATGTACACTCAACATTGCTTCCAAAAACATTTTGACAAAAATTTTTTCGAAAAATTTCAAAATAATTTAGCAAAAAGTAGATGTTTTTAGATTCCTTTTTTTAAGGCAAAAATGATGGACAATGTTATTAAACGAAAAAATTAATTCTTCAGGGTGAAAATCGAGGATATAAGTGTGAACTTATATCAGTTGATATCTCGGTGCATTTTCAAGCTAGCGCAAATCTGATAACACAGATCGACGCAGCTTAAAAATCCGCATCGAATGCACTATACTACATTGAGAAACGCTTAATACAAAAATTAGTTATGATCGTTTGAAAAATGATGCATTAGTGTATGTTGAGTTTCCATGTACACTCAACATTGCTTCCAAAAACATTTTGACAAAAATTTTTTCGAAAAATTTCAAAATAATTTAGCAAAAAGTAGATGTTTTTAGATTCCTTTTTTGAAGGCAAAGATGATGGACAATGTTATTCAACGAAAAAATCAATTCTTCAGGGTGAAAATCGAGGATATAAGTGTGAACTTATATCAGTTGATATCTCGGTGCATTTTTAAGCTAGCGCAAATCTGATAACACAGATCGACGCAGCTTAAAAATCCGCATCGAATGCACTATACTTCATTGAGAAACGCTTAATACAAAAATTAGTTATGATCGTTTGAAAAATGATGCATTAGTGTATGTTGAGTTTCCATGTACACTCAACATTGCTTCCAAAAACATTTTGACAAAAATTTTTTCGAAAAATTTCAAAATAATTTAGCAAAAAGTAGATGTTTTTAGATTCCTTTTTTCAAGGCAAAGACGATGGACAATGTTATTCAACGAAAAAATTAATTCTTCAGGGTGAAAATCGAGGATATAAGTGTGAACTTATATCAGTTGATATCTCGGTGCATTTTCAAGCTAGCGCAAATCTGATAACACAGATCGACGCAGCTTAAAAATCCGCAACGAATGCACTATACTACATTGAAAAACGCTTAATACAAAAATTAGTTATGATCGTTTGAAAAATGATGCATTAGTGTATGTTGAGTTTCCATGTACACTCAACATTGCTTCCAAAAACATTTTGACAAAAATTTTTTCGAAAAATTTCAAAATAATTTAGCAAAAAGTAGATGTTTTTAGATTCCTTTTTTCAAGGCAAAGACGATGGACAATGTTATTCAACGAAAAAATTAATTCTTCAGGGTGAAAATCGAGGATATAAGTGTGAACTTATATCAGTTGATATCTCGGTGCATTTTCAAGCTAGCGAAATCTGATAACACAGATCGACGCAGCTTAAAAATCCGCATCGAATGCACTATACTTCATTGAGAAACGCTTAATACAAAAATTAGTTATGATCGTTTGAAAAATGATGCATTAGTGTATGTTGAGTTTCCATGTACACTCAACATTGCTTCCAAAAACATTTTGACAAAAATTTTTTCGAAAAATTTCAAAATAATTTAGCAAAAAGTAGATGTTTTTAGATTTCTTTTTTCAAGGCAAAGATGATGGACAATGTTATTCAACGAAAAAATTAATTCTTCAGGGTGAAAATCGAGGATATAAGTGTGAACATATATCAGTTGATATCTCGGTGCATTTACAAGCTAGCGCAAATCTGATAACACAGATCGACGCAGCTTAAAAATCCGCATCGAATGCACTATACTTCATTGAGAAACGCTTTATACAAAAATTAGTTATGATCGTTTGAAAAATGATGCATTAGTGTATGTTGAGTTTCCATGCACACTCAACATTGCTTCCAAAAACATTTTGACAAAAATTTTTTCGAAAAATTTCAAAATAATTTAGCAAAAAGTAGATGTTTTTAGATTCCTTTTTTCAAGGCAAAGATGATGGACAATGTTATTCAACGAAAAAATCAATTCTTCAGGGTGAAAATCGAGGATATAAGTGTGAACATATATCAGTTGATATCTCGGTGCATTTACAAGCTAGCGCAAATCTGATAACACAGATCGACGCAGCTTAAAAATCCGCATCGAATGCACTATACTTCATTGAGAAACGCTTAATACAAAAATTAGTTATGATCGTTTGAAAAATGATGCATTAGTGTATGTTGAGTTTCCATGCACACTCAACATTGCTTCCAAAAACATTTTGACAAAAATTTTTTCGAAAAATTTCAAAATAATTTAGCAAAAAGTAGATGTTTTTAGATTCCTTTTTTCAAGGCAAAGACGATGGACAATGTTATTCAACGAAAAAATTAATTCTTCAGGGTGAAAATCGAGGATATAAGTGTGAACTTATATCAGTTGATATCTCGGTGCATTTTCAAGCTAGCGCAAATCTGATAACAAAGATCGACGCAGCTTAAAAATCCGCATCGAATGCACTATACTTCATTGAGAAACGCTTAATAAAAAATTAGTTATGATCGTTTGAAAAATGATGCATTAGTGTATGTTGAGTTTCCATGTACACTCAACATTGCTTCCAAAAACATTTTGACAAAAATTTTTTCGAAAAATTTCAAAATAATTTAGCAAAAAGTAGATGTTTTTAGATTCCTTTTTTTAAGGCAAAAATGATGGACAATGTTATTAAACGAAAAAATTAATTCTTCAGGGTGAAAATCGAGGATATAAGTGTGAACTTATATCAGTTGATATCTCGGTGCATTTTCAAGCTAGCGCAAATCTGATAACACAGATCGACGCAGCTTAAAAATCCGCATCGAATGCACTATACTACATTGAGAAACGCTTAATACAAAAATTAGTTATGATCGTTTGAAAAATGATGCATTAGTGTATGTTGAGTTTCCATGTACACTCAACATTGCTTCCAAAAACATTTTGACAAAAATTTTTTCGAAAAATTTCAAAATAATTTAGCAAAAAGTAGATGTTTTTGGATTCTTTTTTTCAAGGCAAAGACGATGGACAATGTTATTCAACGAAAAAATTAATTCTTCGGGGTGAAAATCGAGGATATAAGTGTGAACTTATATCAGTTGATATCTCGGTGCATTTTCAAGCTAGCGCAAATCTGATAACACAGATCGACGCAGCTTAAAAATCCGCATCGAATGCACTATACTACATTGAGAAACGCTTAATACAAAATTTAGTTATGATCGTTTGAAAAATGATGCATTAGTGTATGTTGAGTTTCCATGTACACTCAACATTGCTTCCAAAAACATTTTGACAAAAATTTTTTCGAAAAATTTCAAAATAATTTAGCAAAAAGTAGATGTTTTTAGATTCCTTTTTTTAAGGCAAAAATGATGGACAATGTTATTAAACGAAAAAATTAATTCTTCAGGGTGAAAATCGAGGATATAAGTGTGAACTTATATCAGTTGATATCTCGGTGCATTTTCAAGCTAGCGCAAATCTGATAACACAGATCGACGCAGCTTAAAAATCCGCATCGAATGCACTATACTACATTGAGAAACGCTTAATACAAAAATTAGTTATGATCGTTTGAAAAATGATGCATTAGTGTATGTTGAGTTTCCATGTACACTCAACATTGCTTCCAAAAACATTTTGACAAAAATTTTTTCGAAAAATTTCAAAATAATTTAGCAAAAAGTAGATGTTTTTGGATTCTTTTTTTCAAGGCAAAGACGATGGACAATGTTATTCAACGAAAAAATTAATTCTTCGGGGTGAAAATCGAGGATATAAGTGTGAACTTATATCAGTTGATATCTCGGTGCATTTTTAAGCTAGCGCAAATCTGATAACACAGATCGACGCAGCTTAAAAATCCGCATCGAATGCACTATACTTCATTGAGAAACGCTTAATACAAAAATTAGTTATGATCGTTTGAAAAATGATGCATTAGTGTATGTTGAGTTTCCATGTACACTCAACATTGCTTCCAAAAACATTTTGACAAAAATTTTTTCGAAAAATTTCAAAATAATTTAGCAAAAAGTAGATGTTTTTAGATTCCTTTTTTCAAGGCAAAGATGATGGACAATGTTATTCAACGAAAAAATTAATTCTTCAGGGTGAAAATCGAGGATATAAGTGTGAACATATATCAGTTGATATCTCGGTGCATTTACAAGCTAGCGCAAATCTGATAACACAGATCGACGCAGCTTAAAAATCCGCATCGAATGCACTATACTTCATTGAGAAACGCTTAATACAAAAATTAGTTATGATCGTTTGAAAAATGATGCATTAGTGTATGTTGAGTTTCCATGTACACTCAACATTGCTTCCAAAAACATTTTGACAAAAATTTTTTCGAAAAATTTCAAAATAATTTAGCAAAAAGTGGATGTTTTTAGATTCCTTTTTTCAAGGCAAAGACGATGGACAATGTTATTCAACGAAAAAATTAATTCTTCAGGGTGAAAATCGAGGATATAAGTGTGAACTTATATCAGTTGATATCTCGGTGCATTTTCAAGCTAGCGCAAATCTGATAACACAGATCGACGCAGCTTAAAAATCCGCATCGAATGCACTATACTACATTGAGAAACGCTTAATACAAAAATTAGTTATGATCGTTTGAAAAATGATGCATTAGTGTATGTTGAGTTTCCATGTACACTCAACATTGCTTCCAAAAACATTTTGACAAAAATTTTTTCGAAAAATTTCAAAATAATTTAGCAAAAAGTAGATGTTTTTGGATTCTTTTTTTCAAGGCAAAGACGATGGACAATGTTATTCAACGAAAAAATTAATTCTTCGGGGTGAAAATCGAGGATATAAGTGTGAACTTATATCAGTTGATATCTCGGTGCATTTTCAAGCTAGCGCAAATCTGATAACACAGATCGACGCAGCTTAAAAATCCGCATCGAATGCACTATACTACATTGAGAAACGCTTAATACAAAATTTAGTTATGATCGTTTGAAAAATGATGCATTAGTGTATGTTGAGTTTCCATGTACACTCAACATTGCTTCCAAAAACATTTTGACAAAAATTTTTTCGAAAAATTTCAAAATAATTTAGCAAAAAGTAGATGTTTTTAGATTCCTTTTTTTAAGGCAAAAATGATGGACAATGTTATTAAACGAAAAAATTAATTCTTCAGGGTGAAAATCGAGGATATAAGTGTGAACTTATATCAGTTGATATCTCGGTGCATTTTCAAGCTAGCGCAAATCTGATAACACAGATCGACGCAGCTTAAAAATCCGCATCGAATGCACTATACTACATTGAGAAACGCTTAATACAAAAATTAGTTATGATCGTTTGAAAAATGATGCATTAGTGTATGTTGAGTTTCCATGTACACTCAACATTGCTTCCAAAAACATTTTGACAAAAATTTTTTCGAAAAATTTCAAAATAATTTAGCAAAAAGTAGATGTTTTTGGATTCTTTTTTTCAAGGCAAAGACGATGGACAATGTTATTCAACGAAAAAATTAATTCTTCGGGGTGAAAATCGAGGATATAAGTGTGAACTTATATCAGTTGATATCTCGGTGCATTTTTAAGCTAGCGCAAATCTGATAACACAGATCGACGCAGCTTAAAAATCCGCATCGAATGCACTATACTTCATTGAGAAACGCTTAATACAAAAATTAGTTATGATCGTTTGAAAAATGATGCATTAGTGTATGTTGAGTTTCCATGTACACTCAACATTGCTTCCAAAAACATTTTGACAAAAATTTTTTCGAAAAATTTCAAAATAATTTAGCAAAAAGTAGATGTTTTTAGATTCCTTTTTTCAAGGCAAAGATGATGGACAATGTTATTCAACGAAAAAATTAATTCTTCAGGGTGAAAATCGAGGATATAAGTGTGAACATATATCAGTTGATATCTCGGTGCATTTACAAGCTAGCGCAAATCTGATAACACAGATCGACGCAGCTTAAAAATCCGCATCGAATGCACTATACTTCATTGAGAAACGCTTAATACAAAAATTAGTTATGATCGTTTGAAAAATGATGCATTAGTGTATGTTGAGTTTCCATGTACACTCAACATTGCTTCCAAAAACATTTTGACAAAAATTTTTTCGAAAAATTTCAAAATAATTTAGCAAAAAGTGGATGTTTTTAGATTCCTTTTTTCAAGGCAAAGACGATGGACAATGTTATTCAACGAAAAAATTAATTCTTCAGGGTGAAAATCGAGGATATAAGTGTGAACTTATATCAGTTGATATCTCGGTGCATTTTCAAGCTAGCGCAAATCTGATAACAAAGATCGACGCAGCTTAAAAATCCGCATCGAATGCACTATACTTCATTGAGAAACGCTTAATAAAAAATTAGTTATGATCGTTTGAAAAATGATGCATTAGTGTATGTTGAGTTTCCATGTACACTCAACATTGCTTCCAAAAACATTTTGACAAAAATTTTTTCGAAAAATTTCAAAATAATTTAGCAAAAAGTAGATGTTTTTAGATTCCTTTTTTTAAGGCAAAAATGATGGACAATGTTATTAAACGAAAAAATTAATTCTTCAGGGTGAAAATCGAGGATATAAGTGTGAACTTATATCAGTTGATATCTCGGTGCATTTTCAAGCTAGCGCAAATCTGATAACACAGATCGACGCAGCTTAAAAATCCGCATCGAATGCACTATACTACATTGAGAAACGCTTAATACAAAAATTAGTTATGATCGTTTGAAAAATGATGCATTAGTGTATGTTGAGTTTCCATGTACACTCAACATTGCTTCCAAAAACATTTTGACAAAAATTTTTTCGAAAAATTTCAAAATAATTTAGCAAAAAGTAGATGTTTTTGGATTCTTTTTTTCAAGGCAAAGACGATGGACAATGTTATTCAACGAAAAAATTAATTCTTCGGGGTGAAAATCGAGGATATAAGTGTGAACTTATATCAGTTGATATCTCGGTGCATTTTTAAGCTAGCGCAAATCTGATAACACAGATCGACGCAGCTTAAAAATCCGCATCGAATGCACTATACTTCATTGAGAAACGCTTAATACAAAAATTAGTTATGATCGTTTGAAAAATGATGCATTAGTGTATGTTGAGTTTCCATGTACACTCAACATTGCTTCCAAAAACATTTTGACAAAAATTTTTTCGAAAAATTTCAAAATAATTTAGCAAAAAGTAGATGTTTTTAGATTCCTTTTTTCAAGGCAAAGACGATGGACAATGTTATTCAACGAAAAAATTAATTCTTCAGGGTGAAAATCGAGGATATAAGTGTGAACTTATATCAGTTGATATCTCGGTGCATTTTCAAGCTAGCGAAATCTGATAACACAGATCGACGCAGCTTAAAAATCCGCATCGAATGCACTATACTTCATTGAGAAACGCTTAATACAAAAATTAGTTATGATCGTTTGAAAAATGATGCATTAGTGTATGTTGAGTTTCCATGTACACTCAACATTGCTTCCAAAAACATTTTGACAAAAATTTTTTCGAAAAATTTCAAAATAATTTAGCAAAAAGTAGATGTTTTTAGATTCCTTTTTTCAAGGCAAAGATGATGGACAATGTTATTCAACGAAAAAATTAATTCTTCAGGGTGAAAATCGAGGATATAAGTGTGAACATATATCAGTTGATATCTCGGTGCATTTACAAGCTAGCGCAAATCTGATAACACAGATCGACGCAGCTTAAAAATCCGCATCGAATGCACTATACTACATTGAGAAACGCTTAATACAAAAATTAGTTATGATCGTTTGAAAAATGATGCATTAGTGTATGTTGAGTTTCCATGTACACTCAACATTGCTTCCAAAAACATTTTGACAAAAATTTTTTCGAAAAATTTCAAAATAATTTAGCAAAAAGTAGATGTTTTTAGATTCCTTTTTTCAAGGCAAAGATGATGGACAATGTTATTCAACGAAAAAATTAATTCTTCAGGGTGAAAATCGAGGATATAAGTGTGAACATATATCAGTTGATATCTCGGTGCATTTACAAGCTAGCGCAAATCTGATAACACAGATCGACGCAGCTTAAAAATCCGCATCGAATGCACTATACTTCATTGAGAAACGCTTAATACAAAAATTAGTTATGATCGTTTGAAAAATGATGCATTAGTGTATGTTGAGTTTCCATGCACACTCAACATTGCTTCCAAAAACATTTTGACAAAAATTTTTTCGAAAAATTTCAAAATAATTTAGCAAAAAGTAGATGTTTTTAGATTCCTTTTTTTAAGGCAAAAATGATGGACAATGTTATTAAGCGAAAAAATTAATTCTTCGGGGTGAAAATCGAGGATATAAGTGTGAACTTATATCAGTTGATATCTCGGTGCATTTTTAAGCTAGCGCAAATCTGATAACACAGATCGACGCAGCTTAAAAATCCGCATCGAATGCACTATACTACATTGAAAAACGCTTAATACAAAAATTAGTTATGATCGTTTGAAAAATGATGCATTAGTGTATGTTGAGTTTCCATGTACACTCAACATTGCTTCCAAAAACATTTTGACAAAAATTTTTTCGAAAAATTTCAAAATAATTTAGCAAAAAGTAGATGTTTTTAGATTCCTTTTTTCAAGGCAAAGATGATGGACAATGTTATTCAACGAAAAAATCAATTCTTCAGGGTGAAAATCGAGGATATAAGTGTGAACATATATCAGTTGATATCTCGGTGCATTTACAAGCTAGCGCAAATCTGATAACACAGATCGACGCAGCTTAAAAATCCGCATCGAATGCACTATACTTCATTGAGAAACGCTTAATACAAAAATTAGTTATGATCGTTTGAAAAATGATGCATTAGTGTATGTTGAGTTTCCATGCACACTCAACATTGCTTCCAAAAACATTTTGACAAAAATTTTTTCGAAAAATTTCAAAATAATTTAGCAAAAAGTAGATGTTTTTAGATTCCTTTTTTCAAGGCAAAGACGATGGACAATGTTATTCAACGAAAAAATTAATTCTTCAGGGTGAAAATCGAGGATATAAGTGTGAACTTATATCAGTTGATATCTCGGTGCATTTTCAAGCTAGCGCAAATCTGATAACACAGATCGACGCAGCTTAAAAATCCGCATCGAATGCACTATACTTCATTGAGAAACGCTTAATACAAAAATTAGTTATGATCGTTTGAAAAATGATGCATTAGTGTATGTTGAGTTTCCATGTACACTCAACATTGCTTCCAAAAACATTTTGACAAAAATTTTTTCGAAAAATTTCAAAATAATTTAGCAAAAAGTAGATGTTTTTAGATTCCTTTTTTCAAGGCAAAGACGATGGACAATGTTATTCAACGAAAAAATTAATTCTTCAGGGTGAAAATCGAGGATATAAGTGTGAACTTATATCAGTTGATATCTCGGTGCATTTTCAAGCTAGCGAAATCTGATAACACAGATCGACGCAGCTTAAAAATCCGCATCGAATGCACTATACTTCATTGAGAAACGCTTAATACAAAAATTAGTTATGATCGTTTGAAAAATGATGCATTAGTGTATGTTGAGTTTCCATGTACACTCAACATTGCTTCCAAAAACATTTTGACAAAAATTTTTTCGAAAAATTTCAAAATAATTTAGCAAAAAGTAGATGTTTTTGGATTCTTTTTTTCAAGGCAAAGACGATGGACAATGTTATTCAACGAAAAAATTAATTCTTCGGGGTGAAAATCGAGGATATAAGTGTGAACTTATATCAGTTGATATCTCGGTGCATTTTTAAGCTAGCGCAAATCTGATAACACAGATCGACGCAGCTTAAAAATCCGCATCGAATGCACTATACTTCATTGAGAAACGCTTAATACAAAAATTAGTTATGATCGTTTGAAAAATGATGCATTAGTGTATGTTGAGTTTCCATGTACACTCAACATTGCTTCCAAAAACATTTTGACAAAAATTTTTTCGAAAAATTTCAAAATAATTTAGCAAAAAGTAGATGTTTTTAGATTCCTTTTTTCAAGGCAAAGACGATGGACAATGTTATTCAACGAAAAAATTAATTCTTCAGGGTGAAAATCGAGGATATAAGTGTGAACTTATATCAGTTGATATCTCGGTGCATTTTCAAGCTAGCGAAATCTGATAACACAGATCGACGCAGCTTAAAAATCCGCATCGAATGCACTATACTTCATTGAGAAACGCTTAATACAAAAATTAGTTATGATCGTTTGAAAAATGATGCATTAGTGTATGTTGAGTTTCCATGTACACTCAACATTGCTTCCAAAAACATTTTGACAAAAATTTTTTCGAAAAATTTCAAAATAATTTAGCAAAAAGTAGATGTTTTTAGATTCCTTTTTTCAAGGCAAAGATGATGGACAATGTTATTCAACGAAAAAATTAATTCTTCAGGGTGAAAATCGAGGATATAAGTGTGAACATATATCAGTTGATATCTCGGTGCATTTACAAGCTAGCGCAAATCTGATAACACAGATCGACGCAGCTTAAAAATCCGCATCGAATGCACT
The DNA here is from genome assembly GCA_964057225.1 of Auanema rhodensis. Taxonomy (NCBI): domain Eukaryota; kingdom Metazoa; phylum Nematoda; class Chromadorea; order Rhabditida; family Rhabditidae; genus Auanema; species Auanema rhodense. The sequence goes on from OZ059895.1 coordinate 4,680,342, forward strand.
ATACTTCATTGAGAAACGCTTAATACAAAAATTAGTTATGATCGTTTGAAAAATGATGCATTAGTGTATGTTGAGTTTCCATGTACACTCAACATTGCTTCCAAAAACATTTTGACAAAAATTTTTTCGAAAAATTTCAAAATAATTTAGCAAAAAGTAGATGTTTTTGGATTCTTTTTTTCAAGGCAAAGACGATGGACAATGTTATTCAACGAAAAAATTAATTCTTCGGGGTGAAAATCGAGGATATAAGTGTGAACTTATATCAGTTGATATCTCGGTGCATTTTTAAGCTAGCGCAAATCTGATAACACAGATCGACGCAGCTTAAAAATCCGCATCGAATGCACTATACTTCATTGAGAAACGCTTAATACAAAAATTAGTTATGATCGTTTGAAAAATGATGCATTAGTGTATGTTGAGTTTCCATGTACACTCAACATTGCTTCCAAAAACATTTTGACAAAAATTTTTTCGAAAAATTTCAAAATAATTTAGCAAAAAGTAGATGTTTTTAGATTCCTTTTTTCAAGGCAAAGACGATGGACAATGTTATTCAACGAAAAAATTAATTCTTCAGGGTGAAAATCGAGGATATAAGTGTGAACTTATATCAGTTGATATCTCGGTGCATTTTCAAGCTAGCGAAATCTGATAACACAGATCGACGCAGCTTAAAAATCCGCATCGAATGCACTATACTTCATTGAGAAACGCTTAATACAAAAATTAGTTATGATCGTTTGAAAAATGATGCATTAGTGTATGTTGAGTTTCCATGTACACTCAACATTGCTTCCAAAAACATTTTGACAAAAATTTTTTCGAAAAATTTCAAAATAATTTAGCAAAAAGTAGATGTTTTTAGATTCCTTTTTTCAAGGCAAAGATGATGGACAATGTTATTCAACGAAAAAATTAATTCTTCAGGGTGAAAATCGAGGATATAAGTGTGAACATATATCAGTTGATATCTCGGTGCATTTACAAGCTAGCGCAAATCTGATAACACAGATCGACGCAGCTTAAAAATCCGCATCGAATGCACTATACTTCATTGAGAAACGCTTAATACAAAAATTAGTTATGATCGTTTGAAAAATGATGCATTAGTGTATGTTGAGTTTCCATGCACACTCAACATTGCTTCCAAAAACATTTTGACAAAAATTTTTTCGAAAAATTTCAAAATAATTTAGCAAAAAGTAGATGTTTTTAGATTCCTTTTTTTAAGGCAAAAATGATGGACAATGTTATTAAACGAAAAAATTAATTCTTCGGGGTGAAAATCGAGGATATAAGTGTGAACTTATATCAGTTGATATCTCGGTGCATTTTTAAGCTAGCGCAAATCTGATAACACAGATCGACGCAGCTTAAAAATCCGCATCGAATGCACTATACTACATTGAAAAACGCTTAATACAAAAATTAGTTATGATCGTTTGAAAAATGATGCATTAGTGTATGTTGAGTTTCCATGTACACTCAACATTGCTTCCAAAAACATTTTGACAAAAATTTTTTCGAAAAATTTCAAAATAATTTAGCAAAAAGTAGATGTTTTTAGATTCCTTTTTTCAAGGCAAAGATGATGGACAATGTTATTCAACGAAAAAATCAATTCTTCAGGGTGAAAATCGAGGATATAAGTGTGAACATATATCAGTTGATATCTCGGTGCATTTACAAGCTAGCGCAAATCTGATAACACAGATCGACGCAGCTTAAAAATCCGCATCGAATGCACTATACTTCATTGAGAAACGCTTAATACAAAAATTAGTTATGATCGTTTGAAAAATGATGCATTAGTGTATGTTGAGTTTCCATGCACACTCAACATTGCTTCCAAAAACATTTTGACAAAAATTTTTTCGAAAAATTTCAAAATAATTTAGCAAAAAGTAGATGTTTTTAGATTCCTTTTTTCAAGGCAAAGACGATGGACAATGTTATTCAACGAAAAAATTAATTCTTCAGGGTGAAAATCGAGGATATAAGTGTGAACTTATATCAGTTGATATCTCGGTGCATTTTCAAGCTAGCGCAAATCTGATAACACAGATCGACGCAGCTTAAAAATCCGCATCGAATGCACTATACTTCATTGAGAAACGCTTAATACAAAAATTAGTTATGATCGTTTGAAAAATGATGCATTAGTGTATGTTGAGTTTCCATGTACACTCAACATTGCTTCCAAAAACATTTTGACAAAAATTTTTTCGAAAAATTTCAAAATAATTTAGCAAAAAGTAGATGTTTTTAGATTCCTTTTTTCAAGGCAAAGACGATGGACAATGTTATTCAACGAAAAAATTAATTCTTCAGGGTGAAAATCGAGGATATAAGTGTGAACTTATATCAGTTGATATCTCGGTGCATTTTCAAGCTAGCGAAATCTGATAACACAGATCGACGCAGCTTAAAAATCCGCATCGAATGCACTATACTTCATTGAGAAACGCTTAATACAAAAATTAGTTATGATCGTTTGAAAAATGATGCATTAGTGTATGTTGAGTTTCCATGTACACTCAACATTGCTTCCAAAAACATTTTGACAAAAATTTTTTCGAAAAATTTCAAAATAATTTAGCGAAAAGTAGATGTTTTTAGATTCCTTTTTTCAAGGCAAAGATGATGGACAATGTTATTCAACGAAAAAATTAATTCTTCAGGGTGAAAATCGAGGATATAAGTGTGAACATATATCAGTTGATATCTCGGTGCATTTACAAGCTAGCGCAAATCTGATAACACAGATCGACGCAGCTTAAAAATCCGCATCGAATGCACTATACTTCATTGAGAAACGCTTAATACAAAAATTAGTTATGATCGTTTGAAAAATGATGCATTAGTGTATGTTGAGTTTCCATGCACACTCAACATTGCTTCCAAAAACATTTTGACAAAAATTTTTTCGAAAAATTTCAAAATAATTTAGCAAAAAGTAGATGTTTTTAGATTCCTTTTTTTAAGGCAAAAATGATGGACAATGTTATTAAACGAAAAAATTAATTCTTCAGGGTGAAAATCGAGGATATAAGTGTGAACTTATATCAGTTGATATCTCGGTGCATTTTTAAGCTAGCGCAAATCTGATAACACAGATCGACGCAGCTTAAAAATCCGCATCGAATGCACTATACTTCATTGAGAAACGCTTAATACAAAAATTAGTTATGATCGTTTGAAAAATGATGCATTAGTGTATGTTGAGTTTCCATGCACACTCAACATTGCTTCCAAAAACATTTTGACAAAAATTTTTTCGAAAAATTTCAAAATAATTTAGCAAAAAGTAGATGTTTTTAGATTCCTTTTTTTAAGGCAAAAATGATGGACAATGTTATTAAACGAAAAAATTAATTCTTCAGGGTGAAAATCGAGGATATAAGTGTGAACTTATATCAGTTGATATCTCGGTGCATTTTTAAGCTAGCGCAAATCTGATAACACAGATCGACGCAGCTTAAAAATCCGCATCGAATGCACTATACTTCATTGAGAAACGCTTAATACAAAAATTAGTTATGATCGTTTGAAAAATGATGCATTAGTGTATGTTGAGTTTCCATGTACACTCAACATTGCTTCCAAAAACATTTTGACAAAAATTTTTTCGAAAAATTTCAAAATAATTTAGCAAAAAGTGGATGTTTTTAGATTCCTTTTTTCAAGGCAAAGACGATGGACAATGTTATTCAACGAAAAAATTAATTCTTCAGGGTGAAAATCGAGGATATAAGTGTGAACTTATATCAGTTGATATCTCGGTGCATTTTCAAGCTAGCGCAAATCTGATAACAAAGATCGACGCAGCTTAAAAATCCGCATCGAATGCACTATACTTCATTGAGAAACGCTTAATAAAAAATTAGTTATGATCGTTTGAAAAATGATGCATTAGTGTATGTTGAGTTTCCATGTACACTCAACATTGCTTCCAAAAACATTTTGACAAAAATTTTTTCGAAAAATTTCAAAATAATTTAGCGAAAAGTAGATGTTTTTAGATTCCTTTTTTCAAGGCAAAGATGATGGACAATGTTATTCAACGAAAAAATTAATTCTTCAGGGTGAAAATCGAGGATATAAGTGTGAACATATATCAGTTGATATCTCGGTGCATTTACAAGCTAGCGCAAATCTGATAACACAGATCGACGCAGCTTAAAAATCCGCATCGAATGCACTATACTTCATTGAGAAACGCTTAATACAAAAATTAGTTATGATCGTTTGAAAAATGATGCATTAGTGTATGTTGAGTTTCCATGCACACTCAACATTGCTTCCAAAAACATTTTGACAAAAATTTTTTCGAAAAATTTCAAAATAATTTAGCAAAAAGTAGATGTTTTTAGATTCCTTTTTTTAAGGCAAAAATGATGGACAATGTTATTAAACGAAAAAATTAATTCTTCAGGGTGAAAATCGAGGATATAAGTGTGAACTTATATCAGTTGATATCTCGGTGCATTTTTAAGCTAGCGCAAATCTGATAACACAGATCGACGCAGCTTAAAAATCCGCATCGAATGCACTATACTTCATTGAGAAACGCTTAATACAAAAATTAGTTATGATCGTTTGAAAAATGATGCATTAGTGTATGTTGAGTTTCCATGTACACTCAACATTGCTTCCAAAAACATTTTGACAAAAATTTTTTCGAAAAATTTCAAAATAATTTAGCAAAAAGTGGATGTTTTTAGATTCCTTTTTTCAAGGCAAAGACGATGGACAATGTTATTCAACGAAAAAATTAATTCTTCAGGGTGAAAATCGAGGATATAAGTGTGAACTTATATCAGTTGATATCTCGGTGCATTTTCAAGCTAGCGCAAATCTGATAACAAAGATCGACGCAGCTTAAAAATCCGCATCGAATGCACTATACTTCATTGAGAAACGCTTAATAAAAAATTAGTTATGATCGTTTGAAAAATGATGCATTAGTGTATGTTGAGTTTCCATGTACACTCAACATTGCTTCCAAAAACATTTTGACAAAAATTTTTTCGAAAAATTTCAAAATAATTTAGCAAAAAGTAGATGTTTTTAGATTCCTTTTTTCAAGGCAAAGACGATGGACAATGTTATTCAACGAAAAAATTAATTCTTCAGGGTGAAAATCGAGGATATAAGTGTGAACTTATATCAGTTGATATCTCGGTGCATTTTCAAGCTAGCGAAATCTGATAACACAGATCGACGCAGCTTAAAAATCCGCATCGAATGCACTATACTTCATTGAGAAACGCTTAATACAAAAATTAGTTATGATCGTTTGAAAAATGATGCATTAGTGTATGTTGAGTTTCCATGTACACTCAACATTGCTTCCAAAAACATTTTGACAAAAATTTTTTCGAAAAATTTCAAAATAATTTAGCAAAAAGTAGATGTTTTTGGATTCTTTTTTTCAAGGCAAAGACGATGGACAATGTTATTCAACGAAAAAATTAATTCTTCGGGGTGAAAATCGAGGATATAAGTGTGAACTTATATCAGTTGATATCTCGGTGCATTTTTAAGCTAGCGCAAATCTGATAACACAGATCGACGCAGCTTAAAAATCCGCAACGAATGCACTATACTACATTGAAAAACGCTTAATACAAAAATTAGTTATGATCGTTTGAAAAATGATGCATTAGTGTATGTTGAGTTTCCATGTACACTCAACATTGCTTCCAAAAACATTTTGACAAAAATTTTTTCGAAAAATTTCAAAATAATTTAGCAAAAAGTAGATGTTTTTAGATTCCTTTTTTCAAGGCAAAGATGATGGACAATGTTATTCAACGAAAAAATCAATTCTTCAGGGTGAAAATCGAGGATATAAGTGTGAACTTATATCAGTTGATATCTCGGTGCATTTTTAAGCTAGCGCAAATCTGATAACACAGATCGACGCAGCTTAAAAATCCGCATCGAATGCACTATACTTCATTGAGAAACGCTTAATACAAAAATTAGTTATGATCGTTTGAAAAATGATGCATTAGTGTATGTTGAGTTTCCATGTACACTCAACATTGCTTCCAAAAACATTTTGACAAAAATTTTTTCGAAAAATTTCAAAATAATTTAGCAAAAAGTAGATGTTTTTAGATTCCTTTTTTCAAGGCAAAGACGATGGACAATGTTATTCAACGAAAAAATTAATTCTTCAGGGTGAAAATCGAGGATATAAGTGTGAACTTATATCAGTTGATATCTCGGTGCATTTTCAAGCTAGCGAAATCTGATAACACAGATCGACGCAGCTTAAAAATCCGCATCGAATGCACTATACTTCATTGAGAAACGCTTAATACAAAAATTAGTTATGATCGTTTGAAAAATGATGCATTAGTGTATGTTGAGTTTCCATGTACACTCAACATTGCTTCCAAAAACATTTTGACAAAAATTTTTTCGAAAAATTTCAAAATAATTTAGCAAAAAGTAGATGTTTTTAGATTCCTTTTTTCAAGGCAAAGATGATGGACAATGTTATTCAACGAAAAAATTAATTCTTCAGGGTGAAAATCGAGGATATAAGTGTGAACATATATCAGTTGATATCTCGGTGCATTTACAAGCTAGCGCAAATCTGATAACACAGATCGACGCAGCTTAAAAATCTGCATCGAATGCACTATACTTCATTGAGAAACGCTTAATACAAAAATTAGTTATGATCGTTTGAAAAATGATGCATTAGTGTATGTTGAGTTTCCATGCACACTCAACATTGCTTCCAAAAACATTTTGACAAAAATTTTTTCGAAAAATTTCAAAATAATTTAGCAAAAAGTAGATGTTTTTAGATTCCTTTTTTTAAGGCAAAAATGATGGACAATGTTATTAAACGAAAAAATTAATTCTTCGGGGTGAAAATCGAGGATATAAGTGTGAACTTATATCAGTTGATATCTCGGTGCATTTTCAAGCTAGCGAAATCTGATAACACAGATCGACGCAGCTTAAAAATCCGCATCGAATGCACTATACTTCATTGAGAAACGCTTAATACAAAAATTAGTTATGATCGTTTGAAAAATGATGCATTAGTGTATGTTGAGTTTCCATGTACACTCAACATTGCTTCCAAAAACATTTTGACAAAAATTTTTTCGAAAAATTTCAAAATAATTTAGCAAAAAGTGGATGTTTTTAGATTCCTTTTTTCAAGGCAAAGACGATGGACAATGTTATTCAACGAAAAAATTAATTCTTCAGGGTGAAAATCGAGGATATAAGTGTGAACTTATATCAGTTGATATCTCGGTGCATTTTCAAGCTAGCGCAAATCTGATAACAAAGATCGACGCAGCTTAAAAATCCGCATCGAATGCACTATACTTCATTGAGAAACGCTTAATAAAAAATTAGTTATGATCGTTTGAAAAATGATGCATTAGTGTATGTTGAGTTTCCATGTACACTCAACATTGCTTCCAAAAACATTTTGACAAAAATTTTTTCGAAAAATTTCAAAATAATTTAGCAAAAAGTAGATGTTTTTAGATTCCTTTTTTCAAGGCAAAGACGATGGACAATGTTATTCAACGAAAAAATTAATTCTTCAGGGTGAAAATCGAGGATATAAGTGTGAACTTATATCAGTTGATATCTCGGTGCATTTTCAAGCTAGCGAAATCTGATAACACAGATCGACGCAGCTTAAAAATCCGCATCGAATGCACTATACTTCATTGAGAAACGCTTAATACAAAAATTAGTTATGATCGTTTGAAAAATGATGCATTAGTGTATGTTGAGTTTCCATGTACACTCAACATTGCTTCCAAAAACATTTTGACAAAAATTTTTTCGAAAAATTTCAAAATAATTTAGCAAAAAGTAGATGTTTTTGGATTCTTTTTTTCAAGGCAAAGACGATGGACAATGTTATTCAACGAAAAAATTAATTCTTCGGGGTGAAAATCGAGGATATAAGTGTGAACTTATATCAGTTGATATCTCGGTGCATTTTTAAGCTAGCGCAAATCTGATAACACAGATCGACGCAGCTTAAAAATCCGCAACGAATGCACTATACTACATTGAAAAACGCTTAATACAAAAATTAGTTATGATCGTTTGAAAAATGATGCATTAGTGTATGTTGAGTTTCCATGTACACTCAACATTGCTTCCAAAAACATTTTGACAAAAATTTTTTCGAAAAATTTCAAAATAATTTAGCAAAAAGTAGATGTTTTTAGATTCCTTTTTTCAAGGCAAAGATGATGGACAATGTTATTCAACGAAAAAATCAATTCTTCAGGGTGAAAATCGAGGATATAAGTGTGAACTTATATCAGTTGATATCTCGGTGCATTTTTAAGCTAGCGCAAATCTGATAACACAGATCGACGCAGCTTAAAAATCCGCATCGAATGCACTATACTTCATTGAGAAACGCTTAATACAAAAATTAGTTATGATCGTTTGAAAAATGATGCATTAGTGTATGTTGAGTTTCCATGTACACTCAACATTGCTTCCAAAAACATTTTGACAAAAATTTTTTCGAAAAATTTCAAAATAATTTAGCAAAAAGTAGATGTTTTTAGATTCCTTTTTTCAAGGCAAAGACGATGGACAATGTTATTCAACGAAAAAATTAATTCTTCAGGGTGAAAATCGAGGATATAAGTGTGAACTTATATCAGTTGATATCTCGGTGCATTTTCAAGCTAGCGAAATCTGATAACACAGATCGACGCAGCTTAAAAATCCGCATCGAATGCACTATACTTCATTGAGAAACGCTTAATACAAAAATTAGTTATGATCGTTTGAAAAATGATGCATTAGTGTATGTTGAGTTTCCATGTACACTCAACATTGCTTCCAAAAACATTTTGACAAAAATTTTTTCGAAAAATTTCAAAATAATTTAGCAAAAAGTAGATGTTTTTAGATTCCTTTTTTCAAGGCAAAGATGATGGACAATGTTATTCAACGAAAAAATTAATTCTTCAGGGTGAAAATCGAGGATATAAGTGTGAACATATATCAGTTGATATCTCGGTGCATTTACAAGCTAGCGCAAATCTGATAACACAGATCGACGCAGCTTAAAAATCCGCATCGAATGCACTATACTTCATTGAGAAACGCTTAATACAAAAATTAGTTATGATCGTTTGAAAAATGATGCATTAGTGTATGTTGAGTTTCCATGCACACTCAACATTGCTTCCAAAAACATTTTGACAAAAATTTTTTCGAAAAATTTCAAAATAATTTAGCAAAAAGTAGATGTTTTTAGATTCCTTTTTTTAAGGCAAAAATGATGGACAATGTTATTAAACGAAAAAATTAATTCTTCGGGGTGAAAATCGAGGATATAAGTGTGAACTTATATCAGTTGATATCTCGGTGCATTTTTAAGCTAGCGCAAATCTGATAACACAGATCGACGCAGCTTAAAAATCCGCATCGAATGCACTATACTACATTGAAAAACGCTTAATACAAAAATTAGTTATGATCGTTTGAAAAATGATGCATTAGTGTATGTTGAGTTTCCATGTACACTCAACATTGCTTCCAAAAACATTTTGACAAAAATTTTTTCGAAAAATTTCAAAATAATTTAGCAAAAAGTAGATGTTTTTAGATTCCTTTTTTCAAGGCAAAGATGATGGACAATGTTATTCAACGAAAAAATCAATTCTTCAGGGTGAAAATCGAGGATATAAGTGTGAACATATATCAGTTGATATCTCGGTGCATTTACAAGCTAGCGCAAATCTGATAACACAGATCGACGCAGCTTAAAAATCCGCATCGAATGCACTATACTTCATTGAGAAACGCTTAATACAAAAATTAGTTATGATCGTTTGAAAAATGATGCATTAGTGTATGTTGAGTTTCCATGCACACTCAACATTGCTTCCAAAAACATTTTGACAAAAATTTTTTCGAAAAATTTCAAAATAATTTAGCAAAAAGTAGATGTTTTTAGATTCCTTTTTTCAAGGCAAAGACGATGGACAATGTTATTCAACGAAAAAATTAATTCTTCAGGGTGAAAATCGAGGATATAAGTGTGAACTTATATCAGTTGATATCTCGGTGCATTTTCAAGCTAGCGCAAATCTGATAACACAGATCGACGCAGCTTAAAAATCCGCATCGAATGCACTATACTTCATTGAGAAACGCTTAATACAAAAATTAGTTATGATCGTTTGAAAAATGATGCATTAGTGTATGTTGAGTTTCCATGTACACTCAACATTGCTTCCAAAAACATTTTGACAAAAATTTTTTCGAAAAATTTCAAAATAATTTAGCAAAAAGTAGATGTTTTTAGATTCCTTTTTTCAAGGCAAAGACGATGGACAATGTTATTCAACGAAAAAATTAATTCTTCAGGGTGAAAATCGAGGATATAAGTGTGAACTTATATCAGTTGATATCTCGGTGCATTTTCAAGCTAGCGAAATCTGATAACACAGATCGACGCAGCTTAAAAATCCGCATCGAATGCACTATACTTCATTGAGAAACGCTTAATACAAAAATTAGTTATGATCGTTTGAAAAATGATGCATTAGTGTATGTTGAGTTTCCATGTACACTCAACATTGCTTCCAAAAACATTTTGACAAAAATTTTTTCGAAAAATTTCAAAATAATTTAGCGAAAAGTAGATGTTTTTAGATTCCTTTTTTCAAGGCAAAGATGATGGACAATGTTATTCAACGAAAAAATTAATTCTTCAGGGTGAAAATCGAGGATATAAGTGTGAACATATATCAGTTGATATCTCGGTGCATTTACAAGCTAGCGCAAATCTGATAACACAGATCGACGCAGCTTAAAAATCCGCATCGAATGCACTATACTTCATTGAGAAACGCTTAATACAAAAATTAGTTATGATCGTTTGAAAAATGATGCATTAGTGTATGTTGAGTTTCCATGCACACTCAACATTGCTTCCAAAAACATTTTGACAAAAATTTTTTCGAAAAATTTCAAAATAATTTAGCAAAAAGTAGATGTTTTTAGATTCCTTTTTTCAAGGCAAAGACGATGGACAATGTTATTCAACGAAAAAATTAATTCTTCAGGGTGAAAATCGAGGATATAAGTGTGAACTTATATCAGTTGATATCTCGGTGCATTTTTAAGCTAGCGCAAATCTGATAACACAGATCGACGCAGCTTAAAAATCCGCATCGAATGCACTATACTTCATTGAGAAACGCTTAATACAAAAATTAGTTATGATCGTTTGAAAAATGATGCATTAGTGTATGTTGAGTTTCCATGTACACTCAACATTGCTTCCAAAAACATTTTGACAAAAATTTTTTCGAAAAATTTCAAAATAATTTAGCAAAAAGTGGATGTTTTTAGATTCCTTTTTTCAAGGCAAAGACGATGGACAATGTTATTCAACGAAAAAATTAATTCTTCAGGGTGAAAATCGAGGATATAAGTGTGAACTTATATCAGTTGATATCTCGGTGCATTTTCAAGCTAGCGCAAATCTGATAACAAAGATCGACGCAGCTTAAAAATCCGCATCGAATGCACTATACTTCATTGAGAAACGCTTAATAAAAAATTAGTTATGATCGTTTGAAAAATGATGCATTAGTGTATGTTGAGTTTCCATGTACACTCAACATTGCTTCCAAAAACATTTTGACAAAAATTTTTTCGAAAAATTTCAAAATAATTTAGCAAAAAGTAGATGTTTTTAGATTCCTTTTTTCAAGGCAAAGACGATGGACAATGTTATTCAACGAAAAAATTAATTCTTCAGGGTGAAAATCGAGGATATAAGTGTGAACTTATATCAGTTGATATCTCGGTGCATTTTCAAGCTAGCGAAATCTGATAACACAGATCGACGCAGCTTAAAAATCCGCATCGAATGCACTATACTTCATTGAGAAACGCTTAATACAAAAATTAGTTATGATCGTTTGAAAAATGATGCATTAGTGTATGTTGAGTTTCCATGTACACTCAACATTGCTTCCAAAAACATTTTGACAAAAATTTTTTCGAAAAATTTCAAAATAATTTAGCAAAAAGTAGATGTTTTTGGATTCTTTTTTTCAAGGCAAAGACGATGGACAATGTTATTCAACGAAAAAATTAATTCTTCGGGGTGAAAATCGAGGATATAAGTGTGAACTTATATCAGTTGATATCTCGGTGCATTTTTAAGCTAGCGCAAATCTGATAACACAGATCGACGCAGCTTAAAAATCCGCAACGAATGCACTATACTACATTGAAAAACGCTTAATACAAAAATTAGTTATGATCGTTTGAAAAATGATGCATTAGTGTATGTTGAGTTTCCATGCACACTCAACATTGCTTCCAAAAACATTTTGACAAAAATTTTTTCGAAAAATTTCAAAATAATTTAGCAAAAAGTAGATGTTTTTAGATTCCTTTTTTTAAGGCAAAAATGATGGACAATGTTATTAAACGAAAAAATTAATTCTTCAGGGTGAAAATCGAGGATATAAGTGTGAACTTATATCAGTTGATATCTCGGTGCATTTTTAAGCTAGCGCAAATCTGATAACACAGATCGACGCAGCTTAAAAATCCGCATCGAATGCACTATACTTCATTGAGAAACGCTTAATACAAAAATTAGTTATGATCGTTTGAAAAATGATGCATTAGTGTATGTTGAGTTTCCATGTACACTCAACATTGCTTCCAAAAACATTTTGACAAAAATTTTTTCGAAAAATTTCAAAATAATTTAGCAAAAAGTGGATGTTTTTAGATTCCTTTTTTCAAGGCAAAGACGATGGACAATGTTATTCAACGAAAAAATTAATTCTTCAGGGTGAAAATCGAGGATATAAGTGTGAACTTATATCAGTTGATATCTCGGTGCATTTTCAAGCTAGCGCAAATCTGATAACAAAGATCGACGCAGCTTAAAAATCCGCATCGAATGCACTATACTTCATTGAGAAACGCTTAATAAAAAATTAGTTATGATCGTTTGAAAAATGATGCATTAGTGTATGTTGAGTTTCCATGTACACTCAACATTGCTTCCAAAAACATTTTGACAAAAATTTTTTCGAAAAATTTCAAAATAATTTAGCAAAAAGTAGATGTTTTTAGATTCCTTTTTTCAAGGCAAAGACGATGGACAATGTTATTCAACGAAAAAATTAATTCTTCAGGGTGAAAATCGAGGATATAAGTGTGAACATATATCAGTTGATATCTCGGTGCATTTTCAAGCTAGCGAAATCTGATAACACAGATCGACGCAGCTTAAAAATCCGCATCGAATGCACTATACTTCATTGAGAAACGCTTAATACAAAAATTAGTTATGATCGTTTGAAAAATGATGCATTAGTGTATGTTGAGTTTCCATGTACACTCAACATTGCTTCCAAAAACATTTTGACAAAAATTTTTTCGAAAAATTTCAAAATAATTTAGCGAAAAGTAGATGTTTTTAGATTCCTTTTTTCAAGGCAAAGATGATGGACAATGTTATTCAACGAAAAAATTAATTCTTCAGGGTGAAAATCGAGGATATAAGTGTGAACATATATCAGTTGATATCTCGGTGCATTTACAAGCTAGCGCAAATCTGATAACACAGATCGACGCAGCTTAAAAATCCGCATCGAATGCACTATACTTCATTGAGAAACGCTTAATACAAAAATTAGTTATGATCGTTTGAAAAATGATGCATTAGTGTATGTTGAGTTTCCATGTACACTCAACATTGCTTCCAAAAACATTTTGACAAAAATTTTTTCGAAAAATTTCAAAATAATTTAGCAAAAAGTGGATGTTTTTAGATTCCTTTTTTCAAGGCAAAGACGATGGACAATGTTATTCAACGAAAAAATTAATTCTTCAGGGTGAAAATCGAGGATATAAGTGTGAACTTATATCAGTTGATATCTCGGTGCATTTTCAAGCTAGCGCAAATCTGATAACAAAGATCGACGCAGCTTAAAAATCCGCATCGAATGCACTATACTTCATTGAGAAACGCTTAATAAAAAATTAGTTATGATCGTTTGAAAAATGATGCATTAGTGTATGTTGAGTTTCCATGTACACTCAACATTGCTTCCAAAAACATTTTGACAAAAATTTTTTCGAAAAATTTCAAAATAATTTAGCAAAAAGTAGATGTTTTTAGATTCCTTTTTTTAAGGCAAAAATGATGGACAATGTTATTAAACGAAAAAATTAATTCTTCAGGGTGAAAATCGAGGATATAAGTGTGAACATATATCAGTTGATATCTCGGTGCATTTTCAAGCTAGCGCAAATCTGATAACAAAGATCGACGCAGCTTAAAAATCCGCATCGAATGCACTATACTTCATTGAGAAACGCTTAATACAAAAATTAGTTATGATCGTTTGAAAAATGATGCATTAGTGTATGTTGAGTTTCCATGCACACTCAACATTGCTTCCAAAAACATTTTGACAAAAATTTTTTCGAAAAATTTCAAAATAATTTAGCAAAAAGTAGATGTTTTTAGATTCCTTTTTTTAAGGCAAAAATGATGGACAATGTTATTAAACGAAAAAATTAATTCTTCGGGGTGAAAATCGAGGATATAAGTGTGAACTTATATCAGTTGATATCTCGGTGCATTTTTAAGCTAGCGCAAATCTGATAACACAGATCGACGCAGCTTAAAAATCCGCATCGAATGCACTATACTACATTGAAAAACGCTTAATACAAAAATTAGTTATGATCGTTTGAAAAATGATGCATTAGTGTATGTTGAGTTTCCATGTACACTCAACATTGCTTCCAAAAACATTTTGACAAAAATTTTTTCGAAAAATTTCAAAATAATTTAGCAAAAAGTAGATGTTTTTAGATTCCTTTTTTCAAGGCAAAGATGATGGACAATGTTATTCAACGAAAAAATCAATTCTTCAGGGTGAAAATCGAGGATATAAGTGTGAACATATATCAGTTGATATCTCGGTGCATTTACAAGCTAGCGCAAATCTGATAACACAGATCGACGCAGCTTAAAAATCCGCATCGAATGCACTATACTTCATTGAGAAACGCTTAATACAAAAATTAGTTATGATCGTTTGAAAAATGATGCATTAGTGTATGTTGAGTTTCCATGCACACTCAACATTGCTTCCAAAAACATTTTGACAAAAATTTTTTCGAAAAATTTCAAAATAATTTAGCAAAAAGTAGAGGTTTTTAGATTCCTTTTTTCAAGGCAAAGACGATGGACAATGTTATTCAACGAAAAAATTAATTCTTCAGGGTGAAAATCGAGGATATAAGTGTGAACTTATATCAGTTGATATCTCGGTGCATTTTCAAGCTAGCGCAAATCTGATAACACAGATCGACGCAGCTTAAAAATCCGCATCGAATGCACTATACTTCATTGAGAAACGCTTAATACAAAAATTAGTTATGATCGTTTGAAAAATGATGCATTAGTGTATGTTGAGTTTCCATGTACACTCAACATTGCTTCCAAAAACATTTTGACAAAAATTTTTTCGAAAAATTTCAAAATAATTTAGCAAAAAGTAGATGTTTTTAGATTCCTTTTTTCAAGGCAAAGACGATGGACAATGTTATTCAACGAAAAAATTAATTCTTCAGGGTGAAAATCGAGGATATAAGTGTGAACTTATATCAGTTGATATCTCGGTGCATTTTCAAGCTAGCGAAATCTGATAACACAGATCGACGCAGCTTAAAAATCCGCATCGAATGCACTATACTTCATTGAGAAACGCTTAATACAAAAATTAGTTATGATCGTTTGAAAAATGATGCATTAGTGTATGTTGAGTTTCCATGTACACTCAACATTGCTTCCAAAAACATTTTGACAAAAATTTTTTCGAAAAATTTCAAAATAATTTAGCGAAAAGTAGATGTTTTTAGATTCCTTTTTTCAAGGCAAAGATGATGGACAATGTTATTCAACGAAAAAATTAATTCTTCAGGGTGAAAATCGAGGATATAAGTGTGAACATATATCAGTTGATATCTCGGTGCATTTACAAGCTAGCGCAAATCTGATAACACAGATCGACGCAGCTTAAAAATCCGCATCGAATGCACTATACTTCATTGAGAAACGCTTAATACAAAAATTAGTTATGATCGTTTGAAAAATGATGCATTAGTGTATGTTGAGTTTCCATGCACACTCAACATTGCTTCCAAAAACATTTTGACAAAAATTTTTTCGAAAAATTTCAAAATAATTTAGCAAAAAGTAGATGTTTTTAGATTCCTTTTTTTAAGGCAAAAATGATGGACAATGTTATTAAACGAAAAAATTAATTCTTCAGGGTGAAAATCGAGGATATAAGTGTGAACTTATATCAGTTGATATCTCGGTGCATTTTTAAGCTAGCGCAAATCTGATAACACAGATCGACGCAGCTTAAAAATCCGCATCGAATGCACTATACTTCATTGAGAAACGCTTAATACAAAAATTAGTTATGATCGTTTGAAAAATGATGCATTAGTGTATGTTGAGTTTCCATGTACACTCAACATTGCTTCCAAAAACATTTTGACAAAAATTTTTTCGAAAAATTTCAAAATAATTTAGCAAAAAGTGGATGTTTTTAGATTCCTTTTTTCAAGGCAAAGACGATGGACAATGTTATTCAACGAAAAAATTAATTCTTCAGGGTGAAAATCGAGGATATAAGTGTGAACTTATATCAGTTGATATCTCGGTGCATTTTCAAGCTAGCGCAAATCTGATAACAAAGATCGACGCAGCTTAAAAATCCGCATCGAATGCACTATACTTCATTGAGAAACGCTTAATAAAAAATTAGTTATGATCGTTTGAAAAATGATGCATTAGTGTATGTTGAGTTTCCATGTACACTCAACATTGCTTCCAAAAACATTTTGACAAAAATTTTTTCGAAAAATTTCAAAATAATTTAGCAAAAAGTAGATGTTTTTAGATTCCTTTTTTCAAGGCAAAGACGATGGACAATGTTATTCAACGAAAAAATTAATTCTTCAGGGTGAAAATCGAGGATATAAGTGTGAACTTATATCAGTTGATATCTCGGTGCATTTTCAAGCTAGCGAAATCTGATAACACAGATCGACGCAGCTTAAAAATCCGCATCGAATGCACTATACTTCATTGAGAAACGCTTAATACAAAAATTAGTTATGATCGTTTGAAAAATGATGCATTAGTGTATGTTGAGTTTCCATGTACACTCAACATTGCTTCCAAAAACATTTTGACAAAAATTTTTTCGAAAAATTTCAAAATAATTTAGCAAAAAGTAGATGTTTTTGGATTCTTTTTTTCAAGGCAAAGACGATGGACAATGTTATTCAACGAAAAAATTAATTCTTCGGGGTGAAAATCGAGGATATAAGTGTGAACTTATATCAGTTGATATCTCGGTGCATTTTTAAGCTAGCGCAAATCTGATAACACAGATCGACGCAGCTTAAAAATCCGCAACGAATGCACTATACTACATTGAAAAACGCTTAATACAAAAATTAGTTATGATCGTTTGAAAAATGATGCATTAGTGTATGTTGAGTTTCCATGCACACTCAACATTGCTTCCAAAAACATTTTGACAAAAATTTTTTCGAAAAATTTCAAAATAATTTAGCAAAAAGTAGATGTTTTTAGATTCCTTTTTTTAAGGCAAAAATGATGGACAATGTTATTAAACGAAAAAATTAATTCTTCAGGGTGAAAATCGAGGATATAAGTGTGAACTTATATCAGTTGATATCTCGGTGCATTTTTAAGCTAGCGCAAATCTGATAACACAGATCGACG
The DNA here is from genome assembly GCA_964057225.1 of Auanema rhodensis. Lineage (NCBI taxonomy): Eukaryota > Metazoa > Nematoda > Chromadorea > Rhabditida > Rhabditidae > Auanema > Auanema rhodense. The sequence continues at coordinate 4,698,196 of OZ059895.1, forward strand.
CAGCTTAAAAATCCGCATCGAATGCACTATACTTCATTGAGAAACGCTTAATACAAAAATTAGTTATGATCGTTTGAAAAATGATGCATTAGTGTATGTTGAGTTTCCATGTACACTCAACATTGCTTCCAAAAACATTTTGACAAAAATTTTTTCGAAAAATTTCAAAATAATTTAGCGAAAAGTAGATGTTTTTAGATTCCTTTTTTCAAGGCAAAGATGATGGACAATGTTATTCAACGAAAAAATTAATTCTTCAGGGTGAAAATCGAGGATATAAGTGTGAACATATATCAGTTGATATCTCGGTGCATTTACAAGCTAGCGCAAATCTGATAACACAGATCGACGCAGCTTAAAAATCCGCATCGAATGCACTATACTTCATTGAGAAACGCTTAATACAAAAATTAGTTATGATCGTTTGAAAAATGATGCATTAGTGTATGTTGAGTTTCCATGCACACTCAACATTGCTTCCAAAAACATTTTGACAAAAATTTTTTCGAAAAATTTCAAAATAATTTAGCAAAAAGTAGATGTTTTTAGATTCCTTTTTTTAAGGCAAAAATGATGGACAATGTTATTAAACGAAAAAATTAATTCTTCAGGGTGAAAATCGAGGATATAAGTGTGAACTTATATCAGTTGATATCTCGGTGCATTTTTAAGCTAGCGCAAATCTGATAACACAGATCGACGCAGCTTAAAAATCCGCATCGAATGCACTATACTTCATTGAGAAACGCTCAATACAAAAATTAGTTATGATCGTTTGAAAAATGATGCATTAGTGTATGTTGAGTTTCCATGCACACTCAACATTGCTTCCAAAAACATTTTGACAAAAATTTTTTCGAAAAATTTCAAAATAATTTAGCAAAAAGTAGATGTTTTTAGATTCCTTTTTTTAAGGCAAAAATGATGGACAATGTTATTAAACGAAAAAATTAATTCTTCAGGGTGAAAATCGAGGATATAAGTGTGAACTTATATCAGTTGATATCTCGGTGCATTTTTAAGCTAGCGCAAATCTGATAACACAGATCGACGCAGCTTAAAAATCCGCATCGAATGCACTATACTTCATTGAGAAACGCTTAATACAAAAATTAGTTATGATCGTTTGAAAAATGATGCATTAGTGTATGTTGAGTTTCCATGTACACTCAACATTGCTTCCAAAAACATTTTGACAAAAATTTTTTCGAAAAATTTCAAAATAATTTAGCAAAAAGTGGATGTTTTTAGATTCCTTTTTTCAAGGCAAAGACGATGGACAATGTTATTCAACGAAAAAATTAATTCTTCAGGGTGAAAATCGAGGATATAAGTGTGAACTTATATCAGTTGATATCTCGGTGCATTTTCAAGCTAGCGCAAATCTGATAACAAAGATCGACGCAGCTTAAAAATCCGCATCGAATGCACTATACTTCATTGAGAAACGCTTAATAAAAAATTAGTTATGATCGTTTGAAAAATGATGCATTAGTGTATGTTGAGTTTCCATGTACACTCAACATTGCTTCCAAAAACATTTTGACAAAAATTTTTTCGAAAAATTTCAAAATAATTTAGCGAAAAGTAGATGTTTTTAGATTCCTTTTTTCAAGGCAAAGATGATGGACAATGTTATTCAACGAAAAAATTAATTCTTCAGGGTGAAAATCGAGGATATAAGTGTGAACATATATCAGTTGATATCTCGGTGCATTTACAAGCTAGCGCAAATCTGATAACACAGATCGACGCAGCTTAAAAATCCGCATCGAATGCACTATACTTCATTGAGAAACGCTTAATACAAAAATTAGTTATGATCGTTTGAAAAATGATGCATTAGTGTATGTTGAGTTTCCATGCACACTCAACATTGCTTCCAAAAACATTTTGACAAAAATTTTTTCGAAAAATTTCAAAATAATTTAGCAAAAAGTAGATGTTTTTAGATTCCTTTTTTTAAGGCAAAAATGATGGACAATGTTATTAAACGAAAAAATTAATTCTTCAGGGTGAAAATCGAGGATATAAGTGTGAACTTATATCAGTTGATATCTCGGTGCATTTTTAAGCTAGCGCAAATCTGATAACACAGATCGACGCAGCTTAAAAATCCGCATCGAATGCACTATACTTCATTGAGAAACGCTTAATACAAAAATTAGTTATGATCGTTTGAAAAATGATGCATTAGTGTATGTTGAGTTTCCATGTACACTCAACATTGCTTCCAAAAACATTTTGACAAAAATTTTTTCGAAAAATTTCAAAATAATTTAGCAAAAAGTGGATGTTTTTAGATTCCTTTTTTCAAGGCAAAGACGATGGACAATGTTATTCAACGAAAAAATTAATTCTTCAGGGTGAAAATCGAGGATATAAGTGTGAACTTATATCAGTTGATATCTCGGTGCATTTTCAAGCTAGCGCAAATCTGATAACAAAGATCGACGCAGCTTAAAAATCCGCATCGAATGCACTATACTTCATTGAGAAACGCTTAATAAAAAATTAGTTATGATCGTTTGAAAAATGATGCATTAGTGTATGTTGAGTTTCCATGTACACTCAACATTGCTTCCAAAAACATTTTGACAAAAATTTTTTCGAAAAATTTCAAAATAATTTAGCAAAAAGTAGATGTTTTTAGATTCCTTTTTTCAAGGCAAAGACGATGGACAATGTTATTCAACGAAAAAATTAATTCTTCAGGGTGAAAATCGAGGATATAAGTGTGAACTTATATCAGTTGATATCTCGGTGCATTTTCAAGCTAGCGAAATCTGATAACACAGATCGACGCAGCTTAAAAATCCGCATCGAATGCACTATACTTCATTGAGAAACGCTTAATACAAAAATTAGTTATGATCGTTTGAAAAATGATGCATTAGTGTATGTTGAGTTTCCATGTACACTCAACATTGCTTCCAAAAACATTTTGACAAAAATTTTTTCGAAAAATTTCAAAATAATTTAGCAAAAAGTAGATGTTTTTGGATTCTTTTTTTCAAGGCAAAGACGATGGACAATGTTATTCAACGAAAAAATTAATTCTTCGGGGTGAAAATCGAGGATATAAGTGTGAACTTATATCAGTTGATATCTCGGTGCATTTTTAAGCTAGCGCAAATCTGATAACACAGATCGACGCAGCTTAAAAATCCGCAACGAATGCACTATACTACATTGAAAAACGCTTAATACAAAAATTAGTTATGATCGTTTGAAAAATGATGCATTAGTGTATGTTGAGTTTCCATGTACACTCAACATTGCTTCCAAAAACATTTTGACAAAAATTTTTTCGAAAAATTTCAAAATAATTTAGCAAAAAGTAGATGTTTTTAGATTCCTTTTTTCAAGGCAAAGATGATGGACAATGTTATTCAACGAAAAAATCAATTCTTCAGGGTGAAAATCGAGGATATAAGTGTGAACTTATATCAGTTGATATCTCGGTGCATTTTTAAGCTAGCGCAAATCTGATAACACAGATCGACGCAGCTTAAAAATCCGCATCGAATGCACTATACTTCATTGAGAAACGCTTAATACAAAAATTAGTTATGATCGTTTGAAAAATGATGCATTAGTGTATGTTGAGTTTCCATGTACACTCAACATTGCTTCCAAAAACATTTTGACAAAAATTTTTTCGAAAAATTTCAAAATAATTTAGCAAAAAGTAGATGTTTTTAGATTCCTTTTTTCAAGGCAAAGACGATGGACAATGTTATTCAACGAAAAAATTAATTCTTCAGGGTGAAAATCGAGGATATAAGTGTGAACTTATATCAGTTGATATCTCGGTGCATTTTCAAGCTAGCGAAATCTGATAACACAGATCGACGCAGCTTAAAAATCCGCATCGAATGCACTATACTTCATTGAGAAACGCTTAATACAAAAATTAGTTATGATCGTTTGAAAAATGATGCATTAGTGTATGTTGAGTTTCCATGTACACTCAACATTGCTTCCAAAAACATTTTGACAAAAATTTTTTCGAAAAATTTCAAAATAATTTAGCAAAAAGTAGATGTTTTTAGATTCCTTTTTTCAAGGCAAAGATGATGGACAATGTTATTCAACGAAAAAATTAATTCTTCAGGGTGAAAATCGAGGATATAAGTGTGAACATATATCAGTTGATATCTCGGTGCATTTACAAGCTAGCGCAAATCTGATAACACAGATCGACGCAGCTTAAAAATCTGCATCGAATGCACTATACTTCATTGAGAAACGCTTAATACAAAAATTAGTTATGATCGTTTGAAAAATGATGCATTAGTGTATGTTGAGTTTCCATGCACACTCAACATTGCTTCCAAAAACATTTTGACAAAAATTTTTTCGAAAAATTTCAAAATAATTTAGCAAAAAGTAGATGTTTTTAGATTCCTTTTTTTAAGGCAAAAATGATGGACAATGTTATTAAACGAAAAAATTAATTCTTCGGGGTGAAAATCGAGGATATAAGTGTGAACTTATATCAGTTGATATCTCGGTGCATTTTCAAGCTAGCGAAATCTGATAACACAGATCGACGCAGCTTAAAAATCCGCATCGAATGCACTATACTTCATTGAGAAACGCTTAATACAAAAATTAGTTATGATCGTTTGAAAAATGATGCATTAGTGTATGTTGAGTTTCCATGTACACTCAACATTGCTTCCAAAAACATTTTGACAAAAATTTTTTCGAAAAATTTCAAAATAATTTAGCAAAAAGTGGATGTTTTTAGATTCCTTTTTTCAAGGCAAAGACGATGGACAATGTTATTCAACGAAAAAATTAATTCTTCAGGGTGAAAATCGAGGATATAAGTGTGAACTTATATCAGTTGATATCTCGGTGCATTTTCAAGCTAGCGCAAATCTGATAACAAAGATCGACGCAGCTTAAAAATCCGCATCGAATGCACTATACTTCATTGAGAAACGCTTAATAAAAAATTAGTTATGATCGTTTGAAAAATGATGCATTAGTGTATGTTGAGTTTCCATGTACACTCAACATTGCTTCCAAAAACATTTTGACAAAAATTTTTTCGAAAAATTTCAAAATAATTTAGCAAAAAGTAGATGTTTTTAGATTCCTTTTTTCAAGGCAAAGACGATGGACAATGTTATTCAACGAAAAAATTAATTCTTCAGGGTGAAAATCGAGGATATAAGTGTGAACTTATATCAGTTGATATCTCGGTGCATTTTCAAGCTAGCGAAATCTGATAACACAGATCGACGCAGCTTAAAAATCCGCATCGAATGCACTATACTTCATTGAGAAACGCTTAATACAAAAATTAGTTATGATCGTTTGAAAAATGATGCATTAGTGTATGTTGAGTTTCCATGTACACTCAACATTGCTTCCAAAAACATTTTGACAAAAATTTTTTCGAAAAATTTCAAAATAATTTAGCAAAAAGTAGATGTTTTTGGATTCTTTTTTTCAAGGCAAAGACGATGGACAATGTTATTCAACGAAAAAATTAATTCTTCGGGGTGAAAATCGAGGATATAAGTGTGAACTTATATCAGTTGATATCTCGGTGCATTTTTAAGCTAGCGCAAATCTGATAACACAGATCGACGCAGCTTAAAAATCCGCAACGAATGCACTATACTACATTGAAAAACGCTTAATACAAAAATTAGTTATGATCGTTTGAAAAATGATGCATTAGTGTATGTTGAGTTTCCATGTACACTCAACATTGCTTCCAAAAACATTTTGACAAAAATTTTTTCGAAAAATTTCAAAATAATTTAGCAAAAAGTAGATGTTTTTAGATTCCTTTTTTCAAGGCAAAGATGATGGACAATGTTATTCAACGAAAAAATCAATTCTTCAGGGTGAAAATCGAGGATATAAGTGTGAACTTATATCAGTTGATATCTCGGTGCATTTTTAAGCTAGCGCAAATCTGATAACACAGATCGACGCAGCTTAAAAATCCGCATCGAATGCACTATACTTCATTGAGAAACGCTTAATACAAAAATTAGTTATGATCGTTTGAAAAATGATGCATTAGTGTATGTTGAGTTTCCATGTACACTCAACATTGCTTCCAAAAACATTTTGACAAAAATTTTTTCGAAAAATTTCAAAATAATTTAGCAAAAAGTAGATGTTTTTAGATTCCTTTTTTCAAGGCAAAGACGATGGACAATGTTATTCAACGAAAAAATTAATTCTTCAGGGTGAAAATCGAGGATATAAGTGTGAACTTATATCAGTTGATATCTCGGTGCATTTTCAAGCTAGCGAAATCTGATAACACAGATCGACGCAGCTTAAAAATCCGCATCGAATGCACTATACTTCATTGAGAAACGCTTAATACAAAAATTAGTTATGATCGTTTGAAAAATGATGCATTAGTGTATGTTGAGTTTCCATGTACACTCAACATTGCTTCCAAAAACATTTTGACAAAAATTTTTTCGAAAAATTTCAAAATAATTTAGCAAAAAGTAGATGTTTTTAGATTCCTTTTTTCAAGGCAAAGATGATGGACAATGTTATTCAACGAAAAAATTAATTCTTCAGGGTGAAAATCGAGGATATAAGTGTGAACATATATCAGTTGATATCTCGGTGCATTTACAAGCTAGCGCAAATCTGATAACAAAGATCGACGCAGCTTAAAAATCCGCATCGAATGCACTATACTTCATTGAGAAACGCTTAATACAAAAATTAGTTATGATCGTTTGAAAAATGATGCATTAGTGTATGTTGAGTTTCCATGTACACTCAACATTGCTTCCAAAAACATTTTGACAAAAATTTTTTCGAAAAATTTCAAAATAATTTAGCAAAAAGTGGATGTTTTTAGATTCCTTTTTTCAAGGCAAAGACGATGGACAATGTTATTCAACGAAAAAATTAATTCTTCAGGGTGAAAATCGAGGATATAAGTGTGAACTTATATCAGTTGATATCTCGGTGCATTTTCAAGCTAGCGCAAATCTGATAACAAAGATCGACGCAGCTTAAAAATCCGCATCGAATGCACTATACTTCATTGAGAAACGCTTAATAAAAAATTAGTTATGATCGTTTGAAAAATGATGCATTAGTGTATGTTGAGTTTCCATGTACACTCAACATTGCTTCCAAAAACATTTTGACAAAAATTTTTTCGAAAAATTTCAAAATAATTTAGCAAAAAGTAGATGTTTTTAGATTCCTTTTTTCAAGGCAAAGACGATGGACAATGTTATTCAACGAAAAAATTAATTCTTCAGGGTGAAAATCGAGGATATAAGTGTGAACTTATATCAGTTGATATCTCGGTGCATTTTCAAGCTAGCGAAATCTGATAACACAGATCGACGCAGCTTAAAAATCCGCATCGAATGCACTATACTTCATTGAGAAACGCTTAATACAAAAATTAGTTATGATCGTTTGAAAAATGATGCATTAGTGTATGTTGAGTTTCCATGTACACTCAACATTGCTTCCAAAAACATTTTGACAAAAATTTTTTCGAAAAATTTCAAAATAATTTAGCAAAAAGTAGATGTTTTTGGATTCTTTTTTTCAAGGCAAAGACGATGGACAATGTTATTCAACGAAAAAATTAATTCTTCGGGGTGAAAATCGAGGATATAAGTGTGAACTTATATCAGTTGATATCTCGGTGCATTTTTAAGCTAGCGCAAATCTGATAACACAGATCGACGCAGCTTAAAAATCCGCAACGAATGCACTATACTACATTGAAAAACGCTTAATACAAAAATTAGTTATGATCGTTTGAAAAATGATGCATTAGTGTATGTTGAGTTTCCATGTACACTCAACATTGCTTCCAAAAACATTTTGACAAAAATTTTTTCGAAAAATTTCAAAATAATTTAGCAAAAAGTAGATGTTTTTAGATTCCTTTTTTCAAGGCAAAGATGATGGACAATGTTATTCAACGAAAAAATCAATTCTTCAGGGTGAAAATCGAGGATATAAGTGTGAACTTATATCAGTTGATATCTCGGTGCATTTTTAAGCTAGCGCAAATCTGATAACACAGATCGACGCAGCTTAAAAATCCGCATCGAATGCACTATACTTCATTGAGAAACGCTTAATACAAAAATTAGTTATGATCGTTTGAAAAATGATGCATTAGTGTATGTTGAGTTTCCATGTACACTCAACATTGCTTCCAAAAACATTTTGACAAAAATTTTTTCGAAAAATTTCAAAATAATTTAGCAAAAAGTAGATGTTTTTAGATTCCTTTTTTCAAGGCAAAGACGATGGACAATGTTATTCAACGAAAAAATTAATTCTTCAGGGTGAAAATCGAGGATATAAGTGTGAACTTATATCAGTTGATATCTCGGTGCATTTTCAAGCTAGCGAAATCTGATAACACAGATCGACGCAGCTTAAAAATCCGCATCGAATGCACTATACTTCATTGAGAAACGCTTAATACAAAAATTAGTTATGATCGTTTGAAAAATGATGCATTAGTGTATGTTGAGTTTCCATGTACACTCAACATTGCTTCCAAAAACATTTTGACAAAAATTTTTTCGAAAAATTTCAAAATAATTTAGCAAAAAGTAGATGTTTTTAGATTTCTTTTTTCAAGGCAAAGATGATGGACAATGTTATTCAACGAAAAAATTAATTCTTCAGGGTGAAAATCGAGGATATAAGTGTGAACATATATCAGTTGATATCTCGGTGCATTTACAAGCTAGCGCAAATCTGATAACACAGATCGACGCAGCTTAAAAATCCGCATCGAATGCACTATACTTCATTGAGAAACGCTTAATACAAAAATTAGTTATGATCGTTTGAAAAATGATGCATTAGTGTATGTTGAGTTTCCATGCACACTCAACATTGCTTCCAAAAACATTTTGACAAAAATTTTTTCGAAAAATTTCAAAATAATTTAGCAAAAAGTAGATGTTTTTAGATTCCTTTTTTTAAGGCAAAAATGATGGACAATGTTATTAAACGAAAAAATTAATTCTTCGGGGTGAAAATCGAGGATATAAGTGTGAACTTATATCAGTTGATATCTCGGTGCATTTTTAAGCTAGCGCAAATCTGATAACACAGATCGACGCAGCTTAAAAATCCGCATCGAATGCACTATACTACATTGAAAAACGCTTAATACAAAAATTAGTTATGATCGTTTGAAAAATGATGCATTAGTGTATGTTGAGTTTCCATGTACACTCAACATTGCTTCCAAAAACATTTTGACAAAAATTTTTTCGAAAAATTTCAAAATAATTTAGCAAAAAGTAGATGTTTTTAGATTCCTTTTTTCAAGGCAAAGATGATGGACAATGTTATTCAACGAAAAAATCAATTCTTCAGGGTGAAAATCGAGGATATAAGTGTGAACATATATCAGTTGATATCTCGGTGCATTTACAAGCTAGCGCAAATCTGATAACACACATCGACGCAGCTTAAAAATCCGCATCGAATGCACTATACTTCATTGAGAAACGCTTAATACAAAAATTAGTTATGATCGTTTGAAAAATGATGCATTAGTGTATGTTGAGTTTCCATGCACACTCAACATTGCTTCCAAAAACATTTTGACAAAAATTTTTTCGAAAAATTTCAAAATAATTTAGCAAAAAGTAGATGTTTTTAGATTCCTTTTTTCAAGGCAAAGACGATGGACAATGTTATTCAACGAAAAAATTAATTCTTCAGGGTGAAAATCGAGGATATAAGTGTGAACTTATATCAGTTGATATCTCGGTGCATTTTCAAGCTAGCGCAAATCTGATAACACAGATCGACGCAGCTTAAAAATCCGCATCGAATGCACTATACTTCATTGAGAAACGCTTAATACAAAAATTAGTTATGATCGTTTGAAAAATGATGCATTAGTGTATGTTGAGTTTCCATGTACACTCAACATTGCTTCCAAAAACATTTTGACAAAAATTTTTTCGAAAAATTTCAAAATAATTTAGCAAAAAGTAGATGTTTTTAGATTCCTTTTTTCAAGGCAAAGACGATGGACAATGTTATTCAACGAAAAAATTAATTCTTCAGGGTGAAAATCGAGGATATAAGTGTGAACTTATATCAGTTGATATCTCGGTGCATTTTCAAGCTAGCGAAATCTGATAACACAGATCGACGCAGCTTAAAAATCCGCATCGAATGCACTATACTTCATTGAGAAACGCTTAATACAAAAATTAGTTATGATCGTTTGAAAAATGATGCATTAGTGTATGTTGAGTTTCCATGTACACTCAACATTGCTTCCAAAAACATTTTGACAAAAATTTTTTCGAAAAATTTCAAAATAATTTAGCGAAAAGTAGATGTTTTTAGATTCCTTTTTTCAAGGCAAAGATGATGGACAATGTTATTCAACGAAAAAATTAATTCTTCAGGGTGAAAATCGAGGATATAAGTGTGAACATATATCAGTTGATATCTCGGTGCATTTACAAGCTAGCGCAAATCTGATAACACAGATCGACGCAGCTTAAAAATCCGCATCGAATGCACTATACTTCATTGAGAAACGCTTAATACAAAAATTAGTTATGATCGTTTGAAAAATGATGCATTAGTGTATGTTGAGTTTCCATGCACACTCAACATTGCTTCCAAAAACATTTTGACAAAAATTTTTTCGAAAAATTTCAAAATAATTTAGCAAAAAGTAGATGTTTTTAGATTCCTTTTTTCAAGGCAAAGACGATGGACAATGTTATTCAACGAAAAAATTAATTCTTCAGGGTGAAAATCGAGGATATAAGTGTGAACTTATATCAGTTGATATCTCGGTGCATTTTTAAGCTAGCGCAAATCTGATAACACAGATCGACGCAGCTTAAAAATCCGCATCGAATGCACTATACTTCATTGAGAAACGCTTAATACAAAAATTAGTTATGATCGTTTGAAAAATGATGCATTAGTGTATGTTGAGTTTCCATGTACACTCAACATTGCTTCCAAAAACATTTTGACAAAAATTTTTTCGAAAAATTTCAAAATAATTTAGCAAAAAGTGGATGTTTTTAGATTCCTTTTTTCAAGGCAAAGACGATGGACAATGTTATTCAACGAAAAAATTAATTCTTCAGGGTGAAAATCGAGGATATAAGTGTGAACTTATATCAGTTGATATCTCGGTGCATTTTCAAGCTAGCGCAAATCTGATAACAAAGATCGACGCAGCTTAAAAATCCGCATCGAATGCACTATACTTCATTGAGAAACGCTTAATAAAAAATTAGTTATGATCGTTTGAAAAATGATGCATTAGTGTATGTTGAGTTTCCATGTACACTCAACATTGCTTCCAAAAACATTTTGACAAAAATTTTTTCGAAAAATTTCAAAATAATTTAGCAAAAAGTAGATGTTTTTAGATTCCTTTTTTCAAGGCAAAGACGATGGACAATGTTATTCAACGAAAAAATTAATTCTTCAGGGTGAAAATCGAGGATATAAGTGTGAACTTATATCAGTTGATATCTCGGTGCATTTTCAAGCTAGCGAAATCTGATAACACAGATCGACGCAGCTTAAAAATCCGCATCGAATGCACTATACTTCATTGAGAAACGCTTAATACAAAAATTAGTTATGATCGTTTGAAAAATGATGCATTAGTGTATGTTGAGTTTCCATGTACACTCAACATTGCTTCCAAAAACATTTTGACAAAAATTTTTTCGAAAAATTTCAAAATAATTTAGCAAAAAGTAGATGTTTTTGGATTCTTTTTTTCAAGGCAAAGACGATGGACAATGTTATTCAACGAAAAAATTAATTCTTCGGGGTGAAAATCGAGGATATAAGTGTGAACTTATATCAGTTGATATCTCGGTGCATTTTTAAGCTAGCGCAAATCTGATAACACAGATCGACGCAGCTTAAAAATCCGCAACGAATGCACTATACTACATTGAAAAACGCTTAATACAAAAATTAGTTATGATCGTTTGAAAAATGATGCATTAGTGTATGTTGAGTTTCCATGCACACTCAACATTGCTTCCAAAAACATTTTGACAAAAATTTTTTCGAAAAATTTCAAAATAATTTAGCAAAAAGTAGATGTTTTTAGATTCCTTTTTTTAAGGCAAAAATGATGGACAATGTTATTAAACGAAAAAATTAATTCTTCAGGGTGAAAATCGAGGATATAAGTGTGAACTTATATCAGTTGATATCTCGGTGCATTTTTAAGCTAGCGCAAATCTGATAACACAGATCGACGCAGCTTAAAAATCCGCATCGAATGCACTATACTTCATTGAGAAACGCTTAATACAAAAATTAGTTATGATCGTTTGAAAAATGATGCATTAGTGTATGTTGAGTTTCCATGTACACTCAACATTGCTTCCAAAAACATTTTGACAAAAATTTTTTCGAAAAATTTCAAAATAATTTAGCAAAAAGTGGATGTTTTTAGATTCCTTTTTTCAAGGCAAAGACGATGGACAATGTTATTCAACGAAAAAATTAATTCTTCAGGGTGAAAATCGAGGATATAAGTGTGAACTTATATCAGTTGATATCTCGGTGCATTTTCAAGCTAGCGCAAATCTGATAACAAAGATCGACGCAGCTTAAAAATCCGCATCGAATGCACTATACTTCATTGAGAAACGCTTAATAAAAAATTAGTTATGATCGTTTGAAAAATGATGCATTAGTGTATGTTGAGTTTCCATGTACACTCAACATTGCTTCCAAAAACATTTTGACAAAAATTTTTTCGAAAAATTTCAAAATAATTTAGCAAAAAGTAGATGTTTTTAGATTCCTTTTTTCAAGGCAAAGACGATGGACAATGTTATTCAACGAAAAAATTAATTCTTCAGGGTGAAAATCGAGGATATAAGTGTGAACATATATCAGTTGATATCTCGGTGCATTTTCAAGCTAGCGAAATCTGATAACACAGATCGACGCAGCTTAAAAATCCGCATCGAATGCACTATACTTCATTGAGAAACGCTTAATACAAAAATTAGTTATGATCGTTTGAAAAATGATGCATTAGTGTATGTTGAGTTTCCATGTACACTCAACATTGCTTCCAAAAACATTTTGACAAAAATTTTTTCGAAAAATTTCAAAATAATTTAGCGAAAAGTAGATGTTTTTAGATTCCTTTTTTCAAGGCAAAGATGATGGACAATGTTATTCAACGAAAAAATTAATTCTTCAGGGTGAAAATCGAGGATATAAGTGTGAACATATATCAGTTGATATCTCGGTGCATTTACAAGCTAGCGCAAATCTGATAACACAGATCGACGCAGCTTAAAAATCCGCATCGAATGCACTATACTTCATTGAGAAACGCTTAATACAAAAATTAGTTATGATCGTTTGAAAAATGATGCATTAGTGTATGTTGAGTTTCCATGTACACTCAACATTGCTTCCAAAAACATTTTGACAAAAATTTTTTCGAAAAATTTCAAAATAATTTAGCAAAAAGTGGATGTTTTTAGATTCCTTTTTTCAAGGCAAAGACGATGGACAATGTTATTCAACGAAAAAATTAATTCTTCAGGGTGAAAATCGAGGATATAAGTGTGAACTTATATCAGTTGATATCTCGGTGCATTTTCAAGCTAGCGCAAATCTGATAACAAAGATCGACGCAGCTTAAAAATCCGCATCGAATGCACTATACTTCATTGAGAAACGCTTAATAAAAAATTAGTTATGATCGTTTGAAAAATGATGCATTAGTGTATGTTGAGTTTCCATGTACACTCAACATTGCTTCCAAAAACATTTTGACAAAAATTTTTTCGAAAAATTTCAAAATAATTTAGCAAAAAGTAGATGTTTTTAGATTCCTTTTTTTAAGGCAAAAATGATGGACAATGTTATTAAACGAAAAAATTAATTCTTCAGGGTGAAAATCGAGGATATAAGTGTGAACATATATCAGTTGATATCTCGGTGCATTTTCAAGCTAGCGCAAATCTGATAACAAAGATCGACGCAGCTTAAAAATCCGCATCGAATGCACTATACTTCATTGAGAAACGCTTAATACAAAAATTAGTTATGATCGTTTGAAAAATGATGCATTAGTGTATGTTGAGTTTCCATGCACACTCAACATTGCTTCCAAAAACATTTTGACAAAAATTTTTTCGAAAAATTTCAAAATAATTTAGCAAAAAGTAGATGTTTTTAGATTCCTTTTTTTAAGGCAAAAATGATGGACAATGTTATTAAACGAAAAAATTAATTCTTCGGGGTGAAAATCGAGGATATAAGTGTGAACTTATATCAGTTGATATCTCGGTGCATTTTTAAGCTAGCGCAAATCTGATAACACAGATCGACGCAGCTTAAAAATCCGCATCGAATGCACTATACTACATTGAAAAACGCTTAATACAAAAATTAGTTATGATCGTTTGAAAAATGATGCATTAGTGTATGTTGAGTTTCCATGTACACTCAACATTGCTTCCAAAAACATTTTGACAAAAATTTTTTCGAAAAATTTCAAAATAATTTAGCAAAAAGTAGATGTTTTTAGATTCCTTTTTTCAAGGCAAAGATGATGGACAATGTTATTCAACGAAAAAATCAATTCTTCAGGGTGAAAATCGAGGATATAAGTGTGAACATATATCAGTTGATATCTCGGTGCATTTACAAGCTAGCGCAAATCTGATAACACAGATCGACGCAGCTTAAAAATCCGCATCGAATGCACTATACTTCATTGAGAAACGCTTAATACAAAAATTAGTTATGATCGTTTGAAAAATGATGCATTAGTGTATGTTGAGTTTCCATGCACACTCAACATTGCTTCCAAAAACATTTTGACAAAAATTTTTTCGAAAAATTTCAAAATAATTTAGCAAAAAGTAGAGGTTTTTAGATTCCTTTTTTCAAGGCAAAGACGATGGACAATGTTATTCAACGAAAAAATTAATTCTTCAGGGTGAAAATCGAGGATATAAGTGTGAACTTATATCAGTTGATATCTCGGTGCATTTTCAAGCTAGCGCAAATCTGATAACACAGATCGACGCAGCTTAAAAATCCGCATCGAATGCACTATACTTCATTGAGAAACGCTTAATACAAAAATTAGTTATGATCGTTTGAAAAATGATGCATTAGTGTATGTTGAGTTTCCATGTACACTCAACATTGCTTCCAAAAACATTTTGACAAAAATTTTTTCGAAAAATTTCAAAATAATTTAGCAAAAAGTAGATGTTTTTAGATTCCTTTTTTCAAGGCAAAGACGATGGACAATGTTATTCAACGAAAAAATTAATTCTTCAGGGTGAAAATCGAGGATATAAGTGTGAACTTATATCAGTTGATATCTCGGTGCATTTTCAAGCTAGCGAAATCTGATAACACAGATCGACGCAGCTTAAAAATCCGCATCGAATGCACTATATTTCATTGAGAAACGCTTAATACAAAAATTAGTTATGATCGTTTGAAAAATGATGCATTAGTGTATGTTGAGTTTCCATGTACACTCAACATTGCTTCCAAAAACATTTTGACAAAAATTTTTTCGAAAAATTTCAAAATAATTTAGCGAAAAGTAGATGTTTTTAGATTCCTTTTTTCAAGGCAAAGATGATGGACAATGTTATTCAACGAAAAAATTAATTCTTCAGGGTGAAAATCGAGGATATAAGTGTGAACATATATCAGTTGATATCTCGGTGCATTTACAAGCTAGCGCAAATCTGATAACACAGATCGACGCAGCTTAAAAATCCGCATCGAATGCACTATACTTCATTGAGAAACGCTTAATACAAAAATTAGTTATGATCGTTTGAAAAATGATGCATTAGTGTATGTTGAGTTTCCATGCACACTCAACATTGCTTCCAAAAACATTTTGACAAAAATTTTTTCGAAAAATTTCAAAATAATTTAGCAAAAAGTAGATGTTTTTAGATTCCTTTTTTTAAGGCAAAAATGATGGACAATGTTATTAAACGAAAAAATTAATTCTTCAGGGTGAAAATCGAGGATATAAGTGTGAACTTATATCAGTTGATATCTCGGTGCATTTTTAAGCTAGCGCAAATCTGATAACACAGATCGACGCAGCTTAAAAATCCGCATCGAATGCACTATACTTCATTGAGAAACGCTTAATACAAAAATTAGTTATGATCGTTTGAAAAATGATGCATTAGTGTATGTTGAGTTTCCATGTACACTCAACATTGCTTCCAAAAACATTTTGACAAAAATTTTTTCGAAAAATTTCAAAATAATTTAGCAAAAAGTAGAGGTTTTTAGATTCCTTTTTTCAAGGCAAAGACGATGGACAATGTTATTCAACGAAAAAATTAATTCTTCAGGGTGAAAATCGAGGATATAAGTGTGAACTTATATCAGTTGATATCTCGGTGCATTTTCAAGCTAGCGCAAATCTGATAACACAGATCGACGCAGCTTAAAAATCCGCATCGAATGCACTATACTTCATTGAGAAACGCTTAATACAAAAATTAGTTATGATCGTTTGAAAAATGATGCATTAGTGTATGTTGAGTTTCCATGTACACTCAACATTGCTTCCAAAAACATTTTGACAAAAATTTTTTCGAAAAATTTCAAAATAATTTAGCAAAAAGTAGATGTTTTTAGATTCCTTTTTTCAAGGCAAAGACGATGGACAATGTTATTCAACGAAAAAATTAATTCTTCAGGGTGAAAATCGAGGATATAAGTGTGAACTTATATCAGTTGATATCTCGGTGCATTTTCAAGCTAGCGAAATCTGATAACACAGATCGACGCAGCTTAAAAATCCGCATCGAATGCACTATATTTCATTGAGAAACGCTTAATACAAAAATTAGTTATGATCGTTTGAAAAATGATGCATTAGTGTATGTTGAGTTTCCATGTACACTCAACATTGCTTCCAAAAACATTTTGACAAAAATTTTTTCGAAAAATTTCAAAATAATTTAGCAAAAAGTAGATGTTTTTAGATTCCTTTTTTCAAGGCAAAGACGATGGACAATGTTATTCAACGAAAAAATTAATTCTTCAGGGTGAAAATCGAGGATATAAGTGTGAACTTATATCAGTTGATATCTCGGTGCATTTTCAAGCTAGCGCAAATCTGATAACACAGATCGACGCAGCTTAAAAATCCGCATCGAATGCACTATACTTCATTGAGAAACGCTTAATACAAAAATTAGTTATGATCGTTTGAAAAATGATGCATTAGTGTATGTTGAGTTTCCATGTACACTCAACATTGCTTCCAAAAACATTTTGACAAAAATTTTTTCGAAAAATTTCAAAATAATTTAGCAAAAAGTAGATGTTTTTAGATTCCTTTTTTCAAGGCAAAGACGATGGACAATGTTATTCAACGAAAAAATTAATTCTTCAGGGTGAAAATCGAGGATATAAGTGTGAACTTATATCAGTTGATATCTCGGTGCATTTTCAAGCTAGCGAAATCTGATAACACAGATCGACGCAGCTTAAAAATCCGCATCGAATGCACTATATTTCATTGAGAAACGCTTAATACAAAAATTAGTTATGATCGTTTGAAAAATGATGCATTAGTGTATGTTGAGTTTCCATGTACACTCAACATTGCTTCCAAAAACATTTTGACAAAAATTTTTTCGAAAAATTTCAAAATAATTTAGCGAAAAGTAGATGTTTTTAGATTCCTTTTTTCAAGGCAAAGATGATGGACAATGTTATTCAACGAAAAAATTAATTCTTCAGGGTGAAAATCGAGGATATAAGTGTGAACATATATCAGTTGATATCTCGGTGCATTTACAAGCTAGCGCAAATCTGATAACACAGATCGACGCAGCTTAAAAATCCGCATCGAATGCACTATACTTCATTGAGAAACGCTTAATACAAAAATTAGTTATGATCGTTTGAAAAATGATGCATTAGTGTATGTTGAGTTTCCATGCACACTCAACATTGCTTCCAAAAACATTTTGACAAAAATTTTTTCGAAAAATTTCAAAATAATTTAGCAAAAAGTAGATGTTTTTAGATTCCTTTTTTTAAGGCAAAAATGATGGACAATGTTATTAAACGAAAAAATTAATTCTTCAGGGTGAAAATCGAGGATATAAGTGTGAACTTATATCAGTTGATATCTCGGTGCATTTTTAAGCTAGCGCAAATCTGATAACACAGATCGACGCAGCTTAAAAATCCGCATCGAATGCACTATACT
The DNA here is from genome assembly GCA_964057225.1 of Auanema rhodensis. NCBI lineage: Eukaryota > Metazoa > Nematoda > Chromadorea > Rhabditida > Rhabditidae > Auanema > Auanema rhodense. The sequence continues at coordinate 4,716,461 of OZ059895.1, forward strand.
TCATTGAGAAACGCTTAATACAAAAATTAGTTATGATCGTTTGAAAAATGATGCATTAGTGTATGTTGAGTTTCCATGTACACTCAACATTGCTTCCAAAAACATTTTGACAAAAATTTTTTCGAAAAATTTCAAAATAATTTAGCAAAAAGTGGATGTTTTTAGATTCCTTTTTTCAAGGCAAAGACGATGGACAATGTTATTCAACGAAAAAATTAATTCTTCAGGGTGAAAATCGAGGATATAAGTGTGAACTTATATCAGTTGATATCTCGGTGCATTTTCAAGCTAGCGCAAATCTGATAACAAAGATCGACGCAGCTTAAAAATCCGCATCGAATGCACTATACTTCATTGAGAAACGCTTAATAAAAAATTAGTTATGATCGTTTGAAAAATGATGCATTAGTGTATGTTGAGTTTCCATGTACACTCAACATTGCTTCCAAAAACATTTTGACAAAAATTTTTTCGAAAAATTTCAAAATAATTTAGCAAAAAGTAGATGTTTTTAGATTCCTTTTTTCAAGGCAAAGACGATGGACAATGTTATTCAACGAAAAAATTAATTCTTCAGGGTGAAAATCGAGGATATAAGTGTGAACTTATATCAGTTGATATCTCGGTGCATTTTCAAGCTAGCGAAATCTGATAACACAGATCGACGCAGCTTAAAAATCCGCATCGAATGCACTATACTTCATTGAGAAACGCTTAATACAAAAATTAGTTATGATCGTTTGAAAAATGATGCATTAGTGTATGTTGAGTTTCCATGTACACTCAACATTGCTTCCAAAAACATTTTGACAAAAATTTTTTCGAAAAATTTCAAAATAATTTAGCAAAAAGTAGATGTTTTTGGATTCTTTTTTTCAAGGCAAAGACGATGGACAATGTTATTCAACGAAAAAATTAATTCTTCGGGGTGAAAATCGAGGATATAAGTGTGAACTTATATCAGTTGATATCTCGGTGCATTTTTAAGCTAGCGCAAATCTGATAACACAGATCGACGCAGCTTAAAAATCCGCAACGAATGCACTATACTACATTGAAAAACGCTTAATACAAAAATTAGTTATGATCGTTTGAAAAATGATGCATTAGTGTATGTTGAGTTTCCATGCACACTCAACATTGCTTCCAAAAACATTTTGACAAAAATTTTTTCGAAAAATTTCAAAATAATTTAGCAAAAAGTAGATGTTTTTAGATTCCTTTTTTTAAGGCAAAAATGATGGACAATGTTATTAAACGAAAAAATTAATTCTTCAGGGTGAAAATCGAGGATATAAGTGTGAACTTATATCAGTTGATATCTCGGTGCATTTTTAAGCTAGCGCAAATCTGATAACACAGATCGACGCAGCTTAAAAATCCGCATCGAATGCACTATACTTCATTGAGAAACGCTTAATACAAAAATTAGTTATGATCGTTTGAAAAATGATGCATTAGTGTATGTTGAGTTTCCATGTACACTCAACATTGCTTCCAAAAACATTTTGACAAAAATTTTTTCGAAAAATTTCAAAATAATTTAGCAAAAAGTGGATGTTTTTAGATTCCTTTTTTCAAGGCAAAGACGATGGACAATGTTATTCAACGAAAAAATTAATTCTTCAGGGTGAAAATCGAGGATATAAGTGTGAACTTATATCAGTTGATATCTCGGTGCATTTTCAAGCTAGCGCAAATCTGATAACAAAGATCGACGCAGCTTAAAAATCCGCATCGAATGCACTATACTTCATTGAGAAACGCTTAATAAAAAATTAGTTATGATCGTTTGAAAAATGATGCATTAGTGTATGTTGAGTTTCCATGTACACTCAACATTGCTTCCAAAAACATTTTGACAAAAATTTTTTCGAAAAATTTCAAAATAATTTAGCAAAAAGTAGATGTTTTTAGATTCCTTTTTTCAAGGCAAAGACGATGGACAATGTTATTCAACGAAAAAATTAATTCTTCAGGGTGAAAATCGAGGATATAAGTGTGAACATATATCAGTTGATATCTCGGTGCATTTTCAAGCTAGCGAAATCTGATAACACAGATCGACGCAGCTTAAAAATCCGCATCGAATGCACTATACTTCATTGAGAAACGCTTAATACAAAAATTAGTTATGATCGTTTGAAAAATGATGCATTAGTGTATGTTGAGTTTCCATGTACACTCAACATTGCTTCCAAAAACATTTTGACAAAAATTTTTTCGAAAAATTTCAAAATAATTTAGCGAAAAGTAGATGTTTTTAGATTCCTTTTTTCAAGGCAAAGATGATGGACAATGTTATTCAACGAAAAAATTAATTCTTCAGGGTGAAAATCGAGGATATAAGTGTGAACATATATCAGTTGATATCTCGGTGCATTTACAAGCTAGCGCAAATCTGATAACACAGATCGACGCAGCTTAAAAATCCGCATCGAATGCACTATACTTCATTGAGAAACGCTTAATACAAAAATTAGTTATGATCGTTTGAAAAATGATGCATTAGTGTATGTTGAGTTTCCATGTACACTCAACATTGCTTCCAAAAACATTTTGACAAAAATTTTTTCGAAAAATTTCAAAATAATTTAGCAAAAAGTGGATGTTTTTAGATTCCTTTTTTCAAGGCAAAGACGATGGACAATGTTATTCAACGAAAAAATTAATTCTTCAGGGTGAAAATCGAGGATATAAGTGTGAACTTATATCAGTTGATATCTCGGTGCATTTTCAAGCTAGCGCAAATCTGATAACAAAGATCGACGCAGCTTAAAAATCCGCATCGAATGCACTATACTTCATTGAGAAACGCTTAATACAAAAATTAGTTATGATCGTTTGAAAAATGATGCATTAGTGTATGTTGAGTTTCCATGTACACTCAACATTGCTTCCAAAAACATTTTGACAAAAATTTTTTCGAAAAATTTCAAAATAATTTAGCAAAAAGTAGATGTTTTTAGATTCCTTTTTTTAAGGCAAAAATGATGGACAATGTTATTAAACGAAAAAATTAATTCTTCAGGGTGAAAATCGAGGATATAAGTGTGAACTTATATCAGTTGATATCTCGGTGCATTTTCAAGCTAGCGCAAATCTGATAACAAAGATCGACGCAGCTTAAAAATCCGCATCGAATGCACTATACTACATTGAGAAACGCTTAATACAAAAATTAGTTATGATCGTTTGAAAAATGATGCATTAGTGTATGTTGAGTTTCCATGTACACTCAACATTGCTTCCAAAAACATTTTGACAAAAATTTTTTCGAAAAATTTCAAAATAATTTAGCAAAAAGTAGATGTTTTTAGATTCTTTTTTTCAAGGCAAAGACGATGGACAATGTTATTCAACGAAAAAATTAATTCTTCGGGGTGAAAATCGAGGATATAAGTGTGAACTTATATCAGTTGATATCTCGGTGCATTTTTAAGCTAGCGCAAATCTGATAACACAGATCGACGCAGCTTAAAAATCCGCATCGAATGCACTATACTACATTGAGAAACGCTTAATACAAAAATTAGTTATGATCGTTTGAAAAATGATGCATTAGTGTATGTTGAGTTTCCATGTACACTCAACATTGCTTCCAAAAACATTTTGACAAAAATTTTTTCGAAAAATTTCAAAATAATTTAGCAAAAAGTAGATGTTTTTAGATTCCTTTTTTCAAGGCAAAGACGATGGACAATGTTATTCAACGAAAAAATTAATTCTTCAGGGTGAAAATCGAGGATATAAGTGTGAACTTATATCAGTTGATATCTCGGTGCATTTTTAAGCTAGCGCAAATCTGATAACACAGATCGACGCAGCTTAAAAATCCGCATCGAATGCACTATACTACATTGAAAAACGCTTAATACAAAAATTAGTTATGATCGTTTGAAAAATGATGCATTAGTGTATGTTGAGTTTCCATGTACACTCAACATTGCTTCCAAAAACATTTTGACAAAAATTTTTTCGAAAAATTTCAAAATAATTTAGCAAAAAGTGGATGTTTTTAGATTTCTTTTTTCAAGGCAAAGACGATGGACAATGTTATTCAACGAAAAAATTAATTCTTCAGGGTGAAAATCGAGGATATAAGTGTGAACTTATATCAGTTGATATCTCGGTGCATTTTCAAGCTAGCGCAAATCTGATAACACAGATCGACGCAGCTTAAAAATCCGCATCGAATGCACTATACTTCATTGAGAAACGCTTAATACAAAAATTAGTTATGATCGTTTGAAAAATGATGCATTAGTTTATGTTGAGTTTCCATGTACACTCAACATTGCTTCCAAAAACATTTTGACAAAAATTTTTTCGAAAAATTTCAAAATAATTTAGCGAAAAGTAGATGTTTTTAGATTCCTTTTTTCAAGGCAAAGATGATGGACAATGTTATTCAACGAAAAAATTAATTCTTCAGGGTGAAAATCGAGGATATAAGTGTGAACATATATCAGTTGATATCTCGGTGCATTTTCAAGCTAGCGCAAATCTGATAACACAGATCGACGCAGCTTAAAAATCCGCATCGAATGCACTATACTACATTGAAAAACGCTTAATACAAAAATTAGTTATGATCGTTTGAAAAATGATGCATTAGTGTATGTTGAGTTTCCATGTACACTCAACATTGCTTCCAAAAACATTTTGACAAAAATTTTTTCGAAAAATTTCAAAATAATTTAGCAAAAAGTGGATGTTTTTAGATTCCTTTTTTCAAGGCAAAGACGATGGACAATGTTATTCAACGAAAAAATTAATTCTTCAGGGTGAAAATCGAGGATATAAGTGTGAACTTATATCAGTTGATATCTCGGTGCATTTTCAAGCTAGCGCAAATCTGATAACACAGATCGACGCAGCTTAAAAATCCGCATCGAATGCACTATACTTCATTGAGAAACGCTTAATACAAAAATTAGTTATGATCGTTTGAAAAATGATGCATTAGTTTATGTTGAGTTTCCATGTACACTCAACATTGCTTCCAAAAACATTTTGACAAAAATTTTTTCGAAAAATTTCAAAATAATTTAGCGAAAAGTAGATGTTTTTAGATTCCTTTTTTCAAGGCAAAGATGATGGACAATGTTATTCAACGAAAAAATTAATTCTTCAGGGTGAAAATCGAGGATATAAGTGTGAACATATATCAGTTGATATCTCGGTGCATTTTCAAGCTAGCGCAAATCTGATAACACAGATCGACGCAGCTTAAAAATCCGCATCGAATGCACTATACTTCATTGAAAAACGCTTAATACAAAAATTAGTTATGATCGTTTGAAAAATGATGCATTAGTGTATGTTGAGTTTCCATGTACACTCAACATTGCTTCCAAAAACATTTTGACAAAAATTTTTTCGAAAAATTTCAAAATAATTTAGCAAAAAGTAGATGTTTTTAGATTCCTTTTTTCAAGGCAAAGACGATGGACAATGTTATTCAACGAAAAAATTAATTCTTCAGGGTGAAAATCGAGGATATAAGTGTGAACTTATATCAGTTGATATCTCGGTGCATTTTCAAGCTAGCGCAAATCTGATAACACAGATCGACGCAGCTTAAAAATCCGCATTGAATGCACTATACTTCATTGAGAAACGCTTAATACAAAAATTAGTTATGATCGTTTGAAAAATGATGCATTAGTTTATGTTGAGTTTCCATGTACACTCAACATTGCTTCCAAAAACATTTTGACAAAAATTTTTTCGAAAAATTTCAAAATAATTTAGCGAAAAGTAGATGTTTTTAGATTCCTTTTTTCAAGGCAAAGATGATGGACAATGTTATTCAACGAAAAAATTAATTCTTCAGGGTGAAAATCGAGGATATAAGTGTGAACATATATCAGTTGATATCTCGGTGCATTTTCAAGCTAGCGCAAATCTGATAACACAGATCGACGCAGCTTAAAAATCCGCATCGAATGCACTATACTTCATTGAGAAACGCTTAATACAAAAATTAGTTATGATCGTTTGAAAAATGATGCATTAGTGTATGTTGAGTTTCCATGTACACTCAACATTGCTTCCAAAAACATTTTGACAAAAATTTTTTCGAAAAATTTCAAAATAATTTAGCAAAAAGTAGATGTTTTTAGATTCCTTTTTTCAAGGCAAAGACGATGGACAATGTTATTCAACGAAAAAATTAATTCTTCAGGGTGAAAATCGAGGATATAAGTGTGAACATATATCAGTTGATATCTCGGTGCATTTTCAAGCTAGCGCAAATCTGATAACACAGATCGACGCAGCTTAAAAATCCGCATCGAATGCACTATACTTCATTGAGAAACGCTTAATACAAAAATTAGTTATGATCGTTTGAAAAATGATGCATTAGTGTATGTTGAGTTTCCATGTACACTCAACATTGCTTCCAAAAACATTTTGACAAAAATTTTTTCGAAAAATTTCAAAATAATTTAGCAAAAAGTAGATGTTTTTAGATTCCTTTTTTCAAGGCAAAGACGATGGACAATGTTATTCAACGAAAAAATTAATTCTTCAGGGTGAAAATCGAGGATATAAGTGTGAACTTATATCAGTTGATATCTCGGTGCATTTTCAAGCTAGCGCAAATTTGATAACACAGATCGACGCAGCTTAAAAATCCGCATCGAATGCACTATACTTCATTGAGAAACGCTTAATACAAAAATTAGTTATGATCGTTTGAAAAATGATGCATTAGTGTATGTTGAGTTTCCATGTACACTCAACATTGCTTCCAAAAACATTTTGACAAAAATTTTTTCGAAAAATTTCAAAATAATTTAGCAAAAAGTAGATGTTTTTAGATTCCTTTTTTTAAGGCAAAAATGATGGACAATGTTATTAAACGAAAAAATTAATTCTTCAGGGTGAAAATCGAGGATATAAGTGTGAACTTATATCAGTTGATATCTCGGTGCATTTTCAAGCTAGCGCAAATCTGATAACACAGATCGACGCAGCTTAAAAATCCGCATCGAATGCACTATACTTCATTGAGAAACGCTTAATACAAAAATTAGTTATGATCGTTTGAAAAATGATGCATTAGTTTATGTTGAGTTTCCATGTACACTCAACATTGCTTCCAAAAACATTTTGACAAAAATTTTTTCGAAAAATTTCAAAATAATTTAGCGAAAAGTAGATGTTTTTAGATTCCTTTTTTCAAGGCAAAGATGATGGACAATGTTATTCAACGAAAAAATTAATTCTTCAGGGTGAAAATCGAGGATATAAGTGTGAACATATATCAGTTGATATCTCGGTGCATTTTCAAGCTAGCGCAAATCTGATAACACAGATCGACGCAGCTTAAAAATCCGCATCGAATGCACTATACTTCATTGAAAAACGCTTAATACAAAAATTAGTTATGATCGTTTGAAAAATGATGCATTAGTGTATGTTGAGTTTCCATGTACACTCAACATTGCTTCCAAAAACATTTTGACAAAAATTTTTTCGAAAAATTTCAAAATAATTTAGCGAAAAGTAGATGTTTTTAGATTCCTTTTTTCAAGGCAAAGATGATGGACAATGTTATTCAACGAAAAAATTAATTCTTCAGGGTGAAAATCGAGGATATAAGTGTGAACTTATATCAGTTGATATCTCGGTGCATTTTCAAGCTAGCGCAAATCTGATAACACAGATCGACGCAGCTTAAAAATCCGCATTGAATGCACTATACTTCATTGAGAAACGCTTAATACAAAAATTAGTTATGATCGTTTGAAAAATGATGCATTAGTTTATGTTGAGTTTCCATGTACACTCAACATTGCTTCCAAAAACATTTTGACAAAAATTTTTTCGAAAAATTTCAAAATAATTTAGCGAAAAGTAGATGTTTTTAGATTCCTTTTTTCAAGGCAAAGATGATGGACAATGTTATTCAACGAAAAAATTAATTCTTCAGGGTGAAAATCGAGGATATAAGTGTGAACATATATCAGTTGATATCTCGGTGCATTTTCAAGCTAGCGCAAATCTGATAACACAGATCGACGCAGCTTAAAAATCCGCATCGAATGCACTATACTTCATTGAGAAACGCTTAATACAAAAATTAGTTATGATCGTTTGAAAAATGATGCATTAGTGTATGTTGAGTTTCCATGTACACTCAACATTGCTTCCAAAAACATTTTGACAAAAATTTTTTCGAAAAATTTCAAAATAATTTAGCAAAAAGTAGATGTTTTTAGATTCCTTTTTTCAAGGCAAAGACGATGGACAATGTTATTCAACGAAAAAATTAATTCTTCAGGGTGAAAATCGAGGATATAAGTGTGAACATATATCAGTTGATATCTCGGTGCATTTTCAAGCTAGCGCAAATCTGATAACACAGATCGACGCAGCTTAAAAATCCGCATCGAATGCACTATACTTCATTGAGAAACGCTTAATACAAAAATTAGTTATGATCGTTTGAAAAATGATGCATTAGTGTATGTTGAGTTTCCATGTACACTCAACATTGCTTCCAAAAACATTTTGACAAAAATTTTTTCGAAAAATTTCAAAATAATTTAGCAAAAAGTAGATGTTTTTAGATTCCTTTTTTCAAGGCAAAGACGATGGACAATGTTATTCAACGAAAAAATTAATTCTTCAGGGTGAAAATCGAGGATATAAGTGTGAACTTATATCAGTTGATATCTCGGTGCATTTTCAAGCTAGCGCAAATTTGATAACACAGATCGACGCAGCTTAAAAATCCGCATCGAATGCACTATACTTCATTGAGAAACGCTTAATACAAAAATTAGTTATGATCGTTTGAAAAATGATGCATTAGTGTATGTTGAGTTTCCATGTACACTCAACATTGCTTCCAAAAACATTTTGACAAAAATTTTTTCGAAAAATTTCAAAATAATTTAGCAAAAAGCAGATGTTTTTAGATTCCTTTTTTTAAGGCAAAAATGATGGACAATGTTATTAAACGAAAAAATTAATTCTTCAGGGTGAAAATCGAGGATATAAGTGTGAACTTATATCAGTTGATATCTCGGTGCATTTTCAAGCTAGCGCAAATCTGATAACACAGATCGACGCAGCTTAAAAATCCGCATCGAATGCACTATACTTCATTGAGAAACGCTTAATACAAAAATTAGTTATGATCGTTTGAAAAATGATGCATTAGTTTATGTTGAGTTTCCATGTACACTCAACATTGCTTCCAAAAACATTTTGACAAAAATTTTTTCGAAAAATTTCAAAATAATTTAGCGAAAAGTAGATGTTTTTAGATTCCTTTTTTCAAGGCAAAGATGATGGACAATGTTATTCAACGAAAAAATTAATTCTTCAGGGTGAAAATCGAGGATATAAGTGTGAACATATATCAGTTGATATCTCGGTGCATTTTCAAGCTAGCGCAAATCTGATAACACAGATCGACGCAGCTTAAAAATCCGCATCGAATGCACTATACTTCATTGAGAAACGCTTAATACAAAAATTAGTTATGATCGTTTGAAAAATGATGCATTAGTTTATGTTGAGTTTCCATGTACACTCAACATTGCTTCCAAAAACATTTTGACAAAAATTTTTTCGAAAAATTTCAAAATAATTTAGCGAAAAGTAGATGTTTTTAGATTCCTTTTTTCAAGGCAAAGATGATGGACAATGTTATTCAACGAAAAAATTAATTCTTCAGGGTGAAAATCGAGGATATAAGTGTGAACATATATCAGTTGATATCTCGGTGCATTTTCAAGCTAGCGCAAATCTGATAACACAGATCGACGCAGCTTAAAAATCCGCATCGAATGCACTATACTTCATTGAGAAACGCTTAATACAAAAATTAGTTATGATCGTTTGAAAAATGATGCATTAGTTTATGTTGAGTTTCCATGTACACTCAACATTGCTTCCAAAAACATTTTGACAAAAATTTTTTCGAAAAATTTCAAAATAATTTAGCGAAAAGTAGATGTTTTTAGATTCCTTTTTTCAAGGCAAAGATGATGGACAATGTTATTCAACGAAAAAATTAATTCTTCAGGGTGAAAATCGAGGATATAAGTGTGAACATATATCAGTTGATATCTCGGTGCATTTTCAAGCTAGCGCAAATCTGATAACACAGATCGACGCAGCTTAAAAATCCGCATCGAATGCACTATACTTCATTGAGAAACGCTGAATACAAAAATTAGTTATGATCGTTTGAAAAATGATGCATTAGTGTATGTTGAGTTTCCATGTACACTCAACATTGCTTCCAAAAACATTTTGACAAAAATTTTTTCGAAAAATTTCAAAATAATTTAGCAAAAAGTAGATGTTTTTAGATTCCTTTTTTCAAGGCAAAGACGATGGACAATGTTATTCAACGAAAAAATTAATTCTTCAGGGTGAAAATCGAGGATATAAGTTTGAACATATATCAGTTGATATCTCGGTGCATTTTCAAGCTAGCGCAAATCTGATAACACAGATCGACGCAGCTTAAAAATCCGCATCGAATGCACTATACTTCATTGAGAAACGCTTAATACAAAAATTAGTTATGATCGTTTGAAAAATGATGCATTAGTGTATGTTGAGTTTCCATGTACACTCAACATTGCTTCCAAAAACATTTTGACAAAAATTTTTTCGAAAAATTTCAAAATAATTTAGCAAAAAGTAGATGTTTTTAGATTCCTTTTTTCAAGGCAAAGACGATGGACAATGTTATTCAACGAAAAAATTAATTCTTCAGGGTGAAAATCGAGGATATAAGTGTGAACTTATATCAGTTGATATCTCGGTGCATTTTCAAGCTAGCGCAAATCTGATAACACAGATCGACGCAGCTTAAAAATCCGCATCGAATGCACTATACTTCATTGAGAAACGCTTAATACAAAAATTAGTTATGATCGTTTGAAAAATGATGCATTAGTGTATGTTGAGTTTCCATGTACACTCAACATTGCTTCCAAAAACATTTTGACAAAAATTTTTTCGAAAAATTTCAAAATAATTTAGCAAAAAGTGGATGTTTTTAGATTCCTTTTTTCAAGGCAAAGACGATGGACAATGTTATTCAACGAAAAAATTAATTCTTCGGGGTGAAAATCGAGGATATAAGTGTGAACTTATATCAGTTGATATCTCGGTGCATTTTCAAGCTAGCGCAAATCTGATAACACAGATCGACGCAGCTTAAAAATCCGCATCGAATGCACTATACTACATTGAAAAACGCTTAATACAAAAATTAGTTATGATCGTTTGAAAAATGATGCATTAGTGTATGTTGAGTTTCCATGTACACTCAACATTGCTTCCAAAAACATTTTGACAAAAATTTTTTCGAAAAATTTCAAAATAATTTAGCGAAAAGTAGATGTTTTTAGATTCCTTTTTTCAAGGCAAAGATGATGGACAATGTTATTCAACGAAAAAATTAATTCTTCAGGGTGAAAATCGAGGATATAAGTGTGAACATATATCAGTTGATATCTCGGTGCATTTTCAAGCTAGCGCAAATCTGATAACACAGATCGACGCAGCTTAAAAATCCGCATCGAATGCACTATACTTCATTGAGAAACGCTTAATACAAAAATTAGTTATGATCGTTTGAAAAATGATGCATTAGTTTATGTTGAGTTTCCATGTACACTCAACATTGCTTCCAAAAACATTTTGACAAAAATTTTTTCGAAAAATTTCAAAATAATTTAGCGAAAAGTAGATGTTTTTAGATTCCTTTTTTCAAGGCAAAGATGATGGACAATGTTATTCAACGAAAAAATTAATTCTTCAGGGTGAAAATCGAGGATATAAGTGTGAACATATATCAGTTGATATCTCGGTGCATTTTCAAGCTAGCGCAAATCTGATAACACAGATCGACGCAGCTTAAAAATCCGCATCGAATGCACTATACTTCATTGAGAAACGCTTAATACAAAAATTAGTTATGATCGTTTGAAAAATGATGCATTAGTTTATGTTGAGTTTCCATGTACACTCAACATTGCTTCCAAAAACATTTTGACAAAAATTTTTTCGAAAAATTTCAAAATAATTTAGCGAAAAGTAGATGTTTTTAGATTCCTTTTTTCAAGGCAAAGATGATGGACAATGTTATTCAACGAAAAAATTAATTCTTCAGGGTGAAAATCGAGGATATAAGTGTGAACATATATCAGTTGATATCTCGGTGCATTTTCAAGCTAGCGCAAATCTGATAACACAGATCGACGCAGCTTAAAAATCCGCATCGAATGCACTATACTTCATTGAGAAACGCTGAATACAAAAATTAGTTATGATCGTTTGAAAAATGATGCATTAGTGTATGTTGAGTTTCCATGTACACTCAACATTGCTTCCAAAAACATTTTGACAAAAATTTTTTCGAAAAATTTCAAAATAATTTAGCAAAAAGTAGATGTTTTTAGATTCCTTTTTTCAAGGCAAAGACGATGGACAATGTTATTCAACGAAAAAATTAATTCTTCAGGGTGAAAATCGAGGATATAAGTGTGAACATATATCAGTTGATATCTCGGTGCATTTTCAAGCTAGCGCAAATCTGATAACACAGATCGACGCAGCTTAAAAATCCGCATCGAATGCACTATACTTCATTGAGAAACGCTTAATACAAAAATTAGTTATGATCGTTTGAAAAATGATGCATTAGTGTATGTTGAGTTTCCATGTACACTCAACATTGCTTCCAAAAACATTTTGACAAAAATTTTTTCGAAAAATTTCAAAATAATTTAGCAAAAAGTAGATGTTTTTAGATTCCTTTTTTCAAGGCAAAGACGATGGACAATGTTATTCAACGAAAAAATTAATTCTTCAGGGTGAAAATCGAGGATATAAGTGTGAACTTATATCAGTTGATATCTCGGTGCATTTTCAAGCTAGCGCAAATCTGATAACACAGATCGACGCAGCTTAAAAATCCGCATCGAATGCACTATACTTCATTGAGAAACGCTTAATACAAAAATTAGTTATGATCGTTTGAAAAATGATGCATTAGTGTATGTTGAGTTTCCATGTACACTCAACATTGCTTCCAAAAACATTTTGACAAAATTTTTTTCGAAAAATTTCAAAATAATTTAGCAAAAAGTGGATGTTTTTAGATTCCTTTTTTCAAGGCAAAGACGATGGACAATGTTATTCAACGAAAAAATTAATTCTTCGGGGTGAAAATCGAGGATATAAGTGTGAACTTATATCAGTTGATATCTCGGTGCATTTTCAAGCTAGCGCAAATCTGATAACACAGATCGACGCAGCTTAAAAATCCGCATCGAATGCACTATACTACATTGAAAAACGCTTAATACAGAAATTAGTTATGATCGTTTGAAAAATGATGCATTAGTGTATGTTGAGTTTCCATGCACACTCAACATTGCTTCCAAAAACATTTTGACAAAAATTTTTTCGAAAAATTTCAAAATAATTTAGCAAAAAGTAGATGTTTTTAGATTCTTTTTTTCAAGGCAAAGACGATGGACAATGTTATTAAACGAAAAAATTAATTCTTCAGGGTGAAAATCGAGGATATATGTGTGAACTTATATCAGTTGATATCTCGGTGCATTTTTAAGCTAGCGCAAATCTGATAACACAGATCGACGCAGCTTAAAAATCCGCATCGAATGCACTATACTTCATTGAGAAACGCTTAATACAAAATTTAGTTATGATCGTTTGAAAAATGATGCATTAGTGTATGTTGAGTTTCCATGTACACTCAACATTGCTTCCAAAAACATTTTGACAAAAATTTTTTCGAAAAATTTCAAAATAATTTAGCAAAAAGTAGATGTTTTTAGATTCCTTTTTTTAAGGCAAAAATGATGGACAATGTTATTCAACGAAAAAATTAATTCTTCAGGGTGAAAATCGAGGATATATGTGTGAACTTATATCAGTTGATATCTCGGTGCATTTTTAAGCTAGCGCAAATCTGATAACACAGATCGACGCAGCTTAAAAATCCGCATCGAATGCACTATACTACATTGAAAAACGCTTAATACAAAAATTAGTTATGATCGTTTGAAAAATGATGCATTAGTGTATGTTGAGTTTCCATGTACACTCAACATTGCTTCCAAAAACATTTTGACAAAAATTTTTTCGAAAAATTTCAAAATAATTTAGCAAAAAGTGGATGTTTTTAGATTCCTTTTTTCAAGGCAAAGACGATGGACAATGTTATTCAACGAAAAAATTAATTCTTCAGGGTGAAAATCGAGGATATAAGTGTGAACTTATATCAGTTGATATCTCGGTGCATTTTCAAGCTAGCGCAAATCTGATAACACAGATCGACGCAGCTTAAAAATCCGCATCGAATGCACTATACTTCATTGAGAAACGCCTAATACAAAAATTAGTTATGATCGTTTGAAAAATGATGCATTAGTTTATGTTGAGTTTCCATGTACACTCAACATTGCTTCCAAAAACATTTTGACAAAAATTTTTTCGAAAAATTTCAAAATAATTTAGCGAAAAGTAGATGTTTTTAGATTCCTTTTTTCAAGGCAAAGATGATGGACAATGTTATTCAACGAAAAAATTAATTCTTCAGGGTGAAAATCGAGGATATAAGTGTGAACATATATCAGTTGATATCTCGGTGCATTTTCAAGCTAGCGCAAATCTGATAACACAGATCGACGCAGCTTAAAAATCCGCATCGAATGCACTATACTTCATTGAGAAACGCTTAATACAAAAATTAGTTATGATCGTTTGAAAAATGATGCATTAGTGTATGTTGAGTTTCCATGTACACTCAACATTGCTTCCAAAAACATTTTGACAAAAATTTTTTCGAAAAATTTCAAAATAATTTAGCAAAAAGTGGATGTTTTTAGATTCCTTTTTTCAAGGCAAAGACGATGGACAATGTTATTCAACGAAAAAATTAATTCTTCAGGGTGAAAATCGAGGATATAAGTGTGAACTTATATCAGTTGATATCTCGGTGCATTTTCAAGCTAGCGCAAATCTGATAACACAGATCGACGCAGCTTAAAAATCCGCATCGAATGCACTATACTTCATTGAAAAACGCTTCATACAAAAATTAGTTATGATCGTTTGAAAAATGATGCATTAGTGTATGTTGAGTTTCCATGTACACTCAACATTGCTTCCAAAAACATTTTGACAAAAATTTTTTCGAAAAATTTCAAAATAATTTAGCAAAAAGTAGATGTTTTTAGATTCCTTTTTTCAAGGCAAAGACGATGGACAATGTTATTCAACGAAAAAATTAATTCTTCAGGGTGAAAATCGAGGATATAAGTGTGAACATATATCAGTTGATATCTCGGTGCATTTTCAAGCTAGCGCAAATCTGATAACACAGATCGACGCAGCTTAAAAATCCGCATCGAATGCACTATACTTCATTGAGAAACGCTTAATACAAAAATTAGTTATGATCGTTTGAAAAATGATGCATTAGTGTATGTTGAGTTTCCATGTACACTCAACATTGCTTCCAAAAACATTTTGACAAAAATTTTTTCGAAAAATTTCAAAATAATTTAGCAAAAAGTAGATGTTTTTAGATTCCTTTTTTCAAGGCAAAGACGATGGACAATGTTATTCAACGAAAAAATTAATTCTTCAGGGTGAAAATCGAGGATATAAGTGTGAACTTATATCAGTTGATATCTCGGTGCATTTTCAAGCTAGCGCAAATTTGATAACACAGATCGACGCAGCTTAAAAATCCGCATCGAATGCACTATACTTCATTGAGAAACGCTTAATACAAAAATTAGTTATGATCGTTTGAAAAATGATGCATTAGTGTATGTTGAGTTTCCATGTACACTCAACATTGCTTCCAAAAACATTTTGACAAAAATTTTTTCGAAAAATTTCAAAATAATTTAGCAAAAAGTAGATGTTTTTAGATTCCTTTTTTTAAGGCAAAAATGATGGACAATGTTATTAAACGAAAAAATTAATTCTTCAGGGTGAAAATCGAGGATATAAGTGTGAACTTATATCAGTTGATATCTCGGTGCATTTTCAAGCTAGCGCAAATCTGATAACACAGATCGACGCAGCTTAAAAATCCGCATCGAATGCACTATACTTCATTGAGAAACGCTTAATACAAAAATTAGTTATGATCGTTTGAAAAATGATGCATTAGTTTATGTTGAGTTTCCATGTACACTCAACATTGCTTCCAAAAACATTTTGACAAAAATTTTTTCGAAAAATTTCAAAATAATTTAGCGAAAAGTAGATGTTTTTAGATTCCTTTTTTCAAGGCAAAGATGATGGACAATGTTATTCAACGAAAAAATTAATTCTTCAGGGTGAAAATCGAGGATATAAGTGTGAACATATATCAGTTGATATCTCGGTGCATTTTCAAGCTAGCGCAAATCTGATAACACAGATCGACGCAGCTTAAAAATCCGCATCGAATGCACTATACTTCATTGAAAAACGCTTAATACAAAAATTAGTTATGATCGTTTGAAAAATGATGCATTAGTGTATGTTGAGTTTCCATGTACACTCAACATTGCTTCCAAAAACATTTTGACAAAAATTTTTTCGAAAAATTTCAAAATAATTTAGCAAAAAGTAGATGTTTTTAGATTCCTTTTTTCAAGGCAAAGACGATGGACAATGTTATTCAACGAAAAAATTAATTCTTCAGGGTGAAAATCGAGGATATAAGTGTGAACTTATATCAGTTGATATCTCGGTGCATTTTCAAGCTAGCGCAAATCTGATAACACAGATCGACGCAGCTTAAAAATCCGCATCGAATGCACTATACTTCATTGAGAAACGCTTAATACAAAAATTAGTTATGATCGTTTGAAAAATGATGCATTAGTTTATGTTGAGTTTCCATGTACACTCAACATTGCTTCCAAAAACATTTTGACAAAAATTTTTTCGAAAAATTTCAAAATAATTTAGCGAAAAGTAGATGTTTTTAGATTCCTTTTTTCAAGGCAAAGATGATGGACAATGTTATTCAACGAAAAAATTAATTCTTCAGGGTGAAAATCGAGGATATAAGTGTGAACATATATCAGTTGATATCTCGGTGCATTTTCAAGCTAGCGCAAATCTGATAACACAGATCGACGCAGCTTAAAAATCCGCATCGAATGCACTATACTTCATTGAGAAACGCTGAATACAAAAATTAGTTATGATCGTTTGAAAAATGATGCATTAGTGTATGTTGAGTTTCCATGTACACTCAACATTGCTTCCAAAAACATTTTGACAAAAATTTTTTCGAAAAATTTCAAAATAATTTAGCAAAAAGTAGATGTTTTTAGATTCCTTTTTTCAAGGCAAAGACGATGGACAATGTTATTCAACGAAAAAATTAATTCTTCAGGGTGAAAATCGAGGATATAAGTGTGAACATATATCAGTTGATATCTCGGTGCATTTTCAAGCTAGCGCAAATCTGATAACACAGATCGACGCAGCTTAAAAATCCGCATCGAATGCACTATACTTCATTGAGAAACGCTTAATACAAAAATTAGTTATGATCGTTTGAAAAATGATGCATTAGTGTATGTTGAGTTTCCATGTACACTCAACATTGCTTCCAAAAACATTTTGACAAAAATTTTTTCGAAAAATTTCAAAATAATTTAGCAAAAAGTAGATGTTTTTAGATTCCTTTTTTCAAGGCAAAGACGATGGACAATGTTATTCAACGAAAAAATTAATTCTTCAGGGTGAAAATCGAGGATATAAGTGTGAACTTATATCAGTTGATATCTCGGTGCATTTTCAAGCTAGCGCAAATTTGATAACACAGATCGACGCAGCTTAAAAATCCGCATCGAATGCACTATACTTCATTGAGAAACGCTTAATACAAAAATTAGTTATGATCGTTTGAAAAATGATGCATTAGTTTATGTTGAGTTTCCATGTACACTCAACATTGCTTCCAAAAACATTTTGACAAAAATTTTTTCGAAAAATTTCAAAATAATTTAGCGAAAAGTAGATGTTTTTAGATTCCTTTTTTCAAGGCAAAGATGATGGACAATGTTATTCAACGAAAAAATTAATTCTTCAGGGTGAAAATCGAGGATATAAGTGTGAACATATATCAGTTGATATCTCGGTGCATTTTCAAGCTAGCGCAAATCTGATAACACAGATCGACGCAGCTTAAAAATCCGCATCGAATGCACTATACTTCATTGAGAAACGCTGAATACAAAAATTAGTTATGATCGTTTGAAAAATGATGCATTAGTGTATGTTGAGTTTCCATGTACACTCAACATTGCTTCCAAAAACATTTTGACAAAAATTTTTTCGAAAAATTTCAAAATAATTTAGCAAAAAGTAGATGTTTTTAGATTCCTTTTTTCAAGGCAAAGACGATGGACAATGTTATTCAACGAAAAAATTAATTCTTCAGGGTGAAAATCGAGGATATAAGTGTGAACATATATCAGTTGATATCTCGGTGCATTTTCAAGCTAGCGCAAATCTGATAACACAGATCGACGCAGCTTAAAAATCCGCATCGAATGCACTATACTTCATTGAGAAACGCTTAATACAAAAATTAGTTATGATCGTTTGAAAAATGATGCATTAGTGTATGTTGAGTTTCCATGTACACTCAACATTGCTTCCAAAAACATTTTGACAAAAATTTTTTCGAAAAATTTCAAAATAATTTAGCAAAAAGTAGATGTTTTTAGATTCCTTTTTTCAAGGCAAAGACGATGGACAATGTTATTCAACGAAAAAATTAATTCTTCAGGGTGAAAATCGAGGATATAAGTGTGAACTTATATCAGTTGATATCTCGGTGCATTTTCAAGCTAGCGCAAATCTGATAACACAGATCGACGCAGCTTAAAAATCCGCATCGAATGCACTATACTTCATTGAGAAACGCTTAATACAAAAATTAGTTATGATCGTTTGAAAAATGATGCATTAGTGTATGTTGAGTTTCCATGTACACTCAACATTGCTTCCAAAAACATTTTGACAAAAATTTTTTCGAAAAATTTCAAAATAATTTAGCAAAAAGTGGATGTTTTTAGATTCCTTTTTTCAAGGCAAAGACGATGGACAATGTTATTCAACGAAAAAATTAATTCTTCGGGGTGAAAATCGAGGATATAAGTGTGAACTTATATCAGTTGATATCTCGGTGCATTTTCAAGCTAGCGCAAATCTGATAACACAGATCGACGCAGCTTAAAAATCCGCATCGAATGCACTATACTACATTGAAAAACGCTTAATACAAAAATTAGTTATGATCGTTTGAAAAATGATGCATTAGTGTATGTTGAGTTTCCATGCACACTCAACATTGCTTCCAAAAACATTTTGACAAAAATTTTTTCGAAAAATTTCAAAATAATTTAGCAAAAAGTAGATGTTTTTAGATTCTTTTTTTCAAGGCAAAGACGATGGACAATGTTATTAAACGAAAAAATTAATTCTTCAGGGTGAAAATCGAGGATATATGTGTGAACTTATATCAGTTGATATCTCGGTGCATTTTTAAGCTAGCGCAAATCTGATAACACAGATCGACGCAGCTTAAAAATCCGCATCGAATGCACTATACTTCATTGAGAAACGCTTAATACAAAATTTAGTTATGATCGTTTGAAAAATGATGCATTAGTGTATGTTGAGTTTCCATGTACACTCAACATTGCTTCCAAAAACATTTTGACAAAAATTTTTTCGAAAAATTTCAAAATAATTTAGCAAAAAGTAGATGTTTTTAGATTCCTTTTTTTAAGGCAAAAATGATGGACAATGTTATTCAACGAAAAAATTAATTCTTCAGGGTGAAAATCGAGGATATAAGTGTGAACTTATATCAGTTGATATCTCGGTGCATTTTCAAGCTAGCGCAAATCTGATAACAAAGATCGACGCAGCTTAAAAATCCGCATCGAATGCACTATACTTCATTGAGAAACGCTTAATAAAAAATTAGTTATGATCGTTTGAAAAATGATGCATTAGTGTATGTTGAGTTTCCATGTACACTCAACATTGCTTCCAAAAACATTTTGACAAAAATTTTTTCGAAAAATTTCAAAATAATTTAGCAAAAAGTAGATGTTTTTAGATTCCTTTTTTTAAGGCAAAAATGATGGACAATGTTATTAAACGAAAAAATTAATTCTTCAGGGTGAAAATCGAGGATATAAGTGTGAACTTATATCAGTTGATATCTCGGTGCATTTTCAAGCTAGCGCAAATCTGATAACACAGATCGACGCAGCTTAAAAATCCGCATCGAATGCACTATACTACATTGAGAAACGCTTAATACAAAAATTAGTTATGATCGTTTGAAAAATGATGCATTAGTGTATGTTGAGTTTCCATGTACACTCAACATTGCTTCCAAAAACATTTTGACAAAAATTTTTTCGAAAAATTTCAAAATAATTTAGCAAAAAGTAGATGTTTTTGGATTCTTTTTTTCAAGGCAAAGACGATGGACAATGTTATTCAACGAAAAAATTAATTCTTCGGGGTGAAAATCGAGGATATAAGTGTGAACTTATATCAGTTGATATCTCGGTGCATTTTTAAGCTAGCGCAAATCTGATAACACAGATCGACGCAGCTTAAAAATCCGCATCGAATGCACTATACTTCATTGAGAAACGCTTAATACAAAAATTAGTTATGATCGTTTGAAAAATGATGCATTAGTGTATGTTGAGTTTCCATGTACACTCAACATTGCTTCCAAAAACATTTTGACAAAAATTTTTTCGAAAAATTTCAAAATAATTTAGCAAAAAGTGGATGTTTTTAGATTCCTTTTTTCAAGGCAAAGACGATGGACAATGTTATTAAACGAAAAAATTAATTCTTCAGGGTGAAAATCGAGGATATAAGTGTGAACTTATATCAGTTGATATCTCGGTGCATTTTCAAGCTAGCGCAAATCTGATAACAAAGATCGACGCAGCTTAAAAATCCGCATCGAATGCACTATACTTCATTGAGAAACGCTTAATAAAAAATTAGTTATGATCGTTTGAAAAATGATGCATTAGTGTATGTTGAGTTTCCATGTACACTCAACATTGCTTCCAAAAACATTTTGACAAAAATTTTTTCGAAAAATTTCAAAATAATTTAGCAAAAAGTAGATGTTTTTAGATTCCTTTTTTTAAGGCAAAAATGATGGACAATGTTATTAAACGAAAAAATTAATTCTTCAGGGTGAAAATCGAGGATATAAGTGTGAACTTATATCAGTTGATATCTCGGTGCATTTTCAAGCTAGCGCAAATCTGATAACACAGATCGACGCAGCTTAAAAATCCGCATCGAATGCACTATACTACATTGAGAAACGCTTAATACAAAAATTAGTTATGATCGTTTGAAAAATGATGCATTAGTGTATGTTGAGTTTCCATGTACACTCAACATTGCTTCCAAAAACATTTTGACAAAAATTTTTTCGAAAAATTTCAAAATAATTTAGCAAAAAGTAGATGTTTTTGGATTCTTTTTTTCAAGGCAAAGACGATGGACAATGTTATTCAACGAAAAAATTAATTCTTCGGGGTGAAAATCGAGGATATAAGTGTGAACTTATATCAGTTGATATCTCGGTGCATTTTTAAGCTAGCGCAAATCTGATAACACAGATCGACGCAGCTTAAAAATCCGCATCGAATGCACTATACTTCATTGAGAAACGCTTAATACAAAAATTAGTTATGATCGTTTGAAAAATGATGCATTAGTGTATGTTGAGTTTCCATGTACACTCAACATTGCTTCCAAAAACATTTTGACAAAAATTTTTTCGAAAAATTTCAAAATAATTTAGCAAAAAGTGGATGTTTTTAGATTCCTTTTTTCAAGGCAAAGACGATGGACAATGTTATTAAACGAAAAAATTAATTCTTCAGGGTGAAAATCGAGGATATATGTGTGAACTTATATCAGTTGATATCTCGGTGCATTTTTAAGCTAGCGCAAATCTGATAACACAGATCGACGCAGCTTAAAAATCCGCATCGAATGCACTATACTTCATTGAGAAACGCTTAATACAAAAATTAGTTATGATCGTTTGAAAAATGATGCATTAGTGTATGTTGAGTTTCCATGTACACTCAACATTGCTTCCAAAAACATTTTGACAAAAATTTTTTCGAAAAATTTCAAAATAATTTAGCAAAAAGTAGATGTTTTTAGATTCCTTTTTTTAAGGCAAAAATGATGGACAATGTTATTCAACGAAAAAATTAATTCTTCAGGGTGAAAATCGAGGATATAAGTGTGAACTTATATCAGTTGATATCTCGGTGCATTTTCAAGCTAGCGCAAATCTGATAACAAAGATCGACGCAGCTTAAAAATCCGCATCGAATGCACTATACTTCATTGAGAAACGCTTAATAAAAAATTAGTTATGATCGTTTGAAAAATGATGCATTAGTGTATGTTGAGTTTCCATGTACACTCAACATTGCTTCCAAAAACATTTTGACAAAAATTTTTTCGAAAAATTTCAAAATAATTTAGCAAAAAGTAGATGTTTTTAGATTCCTTTTTTTAAGGCAAAAATGATGGACAATGTTATTAAACGAAAAAATTAATTCTTCAGGGTGAAAATCGAGGATATAAGTGTGAACTTATATCAGTTGATATCTCGGTGCATTTTCAAGCTAGCGCAAATCTGATAACACAGATCGACGCAGCTTAAAAATCCGCATCGAATGCACTATACTACATTGAGAAACGCTTAATACAAAAATTAGTTATGATCGTTTGAAAAATGATGCATTAGTGTATGTTGAGTTTCCATGTACACTCAACATTGCTTCCAAAAACATTTTGACAAAAATTTTTTCGAAAAATTTCAAAATAATTTAGCAAAAAGTAGATGTTTTTGGATTCTTTTTTTCAAGGCAAAGACGATGGACAATGTTATTCAACGAAAAAATTAATTCTTCGGGGTGAAAATCGAGGATATAAGTGTGAACTTATATCAGTTGATATCTCGGTGCATTTTTAAGCTAGCGCAAATCTGATAACACAGATCGACGCAGCTTAAAAATCCGCATCGAATGCACTATACTTCATTGAGAAACGCTTAATACAAAAATTAGTTATGATCGTTTGAAAAATGATGCATTAGTGTATGTTGAGTTTCCATGTACACTCAACATTGCTTCCAAAAACATTTTGACAAAAATTTTTTCGAAAAATTTCAAAATAATTTAGCAAAAAGTGGATGTTTTTAGATTCCTTTTTTCAAGGCAAAGACGATGGACAATGTTTTTCAACGAAAAAATTAATTCTTCAGGGTGAAAATCGAGGATATAAGTGTGAACTTATATCAGTTGATATCTCGGTGCATTTTCAAGCTAGCGCAAATCTTATAACAAAGATCGACGCAGCTTAAAAATCCGCATCGAATGCACTATACTTCATTGAGAAACGCTTAATAAAAAATTAGTTATGATCGTTTGAAAAATGATGCATTAGTGTATGTTGAGTTTCCATGTACACTCAACATTGCTTCCAAAAACATTTTGACAAAAATTTTTTCGAAAAATTTCAAAATAATTTAGCAAAAAGTAGATGTTTTTGGATTCTTTTTTTCAAGGCAAAGACGATGGACAATGTTATTCAACGAAAAAATTAATTCTTCGGGGTGAAAATCGAGGATATAAGTGTGAACTTATATCAGTTGATATCTCGGTGCATTTTTAAGCTAGCGCAAATCTGATAACACAGATCGACGCAGCTTAAAAATCCGCATCGAATGCACTATACTTCATTGAGAAACGCTTAATACAAAAATTAGTTATGATCGTTTGAAAAATGATGCATTAGTGTATGTTGAGTTTCCATGTACACTCAACATTGCTTCCAAAAACATTTTGACAAAAATTTTTTCGAAAAATTTCAAAATAATTTAGCAAAAAGTGGATGTTTTTAGATTCCTTTTTTCAAGGCAAAGACGATGGACAATGTTTTTCAACGAAAAAATTAATTCTTCAGGGTGAAAATCGAGGATATAAGTGTGAACTTATATCAGTTGATATCTCGGTGCATTTTCAAGCTAGCGCAAATCTTATAACAAAGATCGACGCAGCTTAAAAATCCGCATCGAATGCACTATACTTCATTGAGAAACGCTTAATAAAAAATTAGTTATGATCGTTTGAAAAATGATGCATTAGTATATGTTGAGTTTCCATGTACACTCAACATTGCTTCCAAAAACATTTTGACAAAAATTTTTTCGAAAAATTTCAAAATAATTTAGCAAAAAGTAGATGTTTTTAGATTCCTTTTTTTAAGGCAAAAATGATGGACAATGTTATTAAACGAAAAAATTAATTCTTCAGGGTGAAAATCGAGGATATAAGTGTGAACTTATATCAGTTGATATCTCGGTGCATTTTTAAGCTAGCGCAAATCTGATAACACAGATCGACGCAGCTTAAAAATCCGCATCGAATGCACTATACTACATTGAAAAACGCTTAATACAAAAATTAGTTATGATCGTTTGAAAAATGATGCATTAGTGTATGTTGAGTTTCCATGTACACTCAACATTGCTTCCAAAAACATTTTGACAAAAATTTTTTCGAAAAATTTCAAAATAATTTAGCAAAAAGTAGATGTTTTTAGATTCCTTTTTTTAAGGCAAAGATGATGGACAATGTTATTCAACGAAAAAATCAATTCTTCAGGGTGAAAATCGAGGATATAAGTGTGAACTTATATCAGTTGAGATCTCGGTGAATTTTTAAGCTAGCGCAAATCTGATAACACAGATCGACGCAGCTTAAAAATCCGCATCGAATGCACTATACTTCATTGAGAAACGCTTAATACAAAAATTAGTTATGATCGTTTGAAAAATGATGCATTAGTGTATGTTGAGTTTCCATGTACACTCAACATTGCTTCCAAAAACATTTTGACAAAAATTTTTTCGAAAAATTTCAAAATAATTTAGCAAAAAGTAGATGTTTTTAGATTCCTTTTTTTAAGGCAAAAATGATGGACAATGTTATTAAACGAAAAAATTAATTCTTCAGGGTGAAAATCGAGGATATAAGTGTGAACTTATATCAGTTGATATCTCGGTGCATTTTCAAGCTAGCGCAAATCTGATAACACAGATCGACGCAGCTTAAAAATCCGCATCGAATGCACTATACTTCATTGAGAAACGCTTAATACAAAAATTAGTTATGATCGTTTGAAAAATGATGCATTAGTTTATGTTGAGTTTCCATGTACACTCAACATTGCTTCCAAAAACATTTTGACAAAAATTTTTTCGAAAAATTTCAAAATAATTTAGCGAAAAGTAGATGTTTTTAGATTCCTTTTTTCAAGGCAAAGATGATGGACAATGTTATTCAACGAAAAAATTAATTCTTCAGGGTGAAAATCGAGGATATAAGTGTGAACATATATCAGTTGATATCTCGGTGCATTTTCAAGCTAGCACAAATCTGATAACACAGATCGACGCAGCTTAAAAATCCGCATCGAATGCACTATACTTCATTGAAAAACGCTTAATACAAAAATTAGTTATGATCGTTTGAAAAATGATGCATTAGTGTATGTTGAGTTTCCATGTACACTCAACATTGCTTCCAAAAACATTTTGACAAAAATTTTTTCGAAAAATTTCAAAATAATTTAGCAAAAAGTAGATGTTTTTAGATTCCTTTTTTCAAGGCAAAGACGATGGACAATGTTATTCAACGAAAAAATTAATTCTTCAGGGTGAAAATCGAGGATATAAGTGTGAACTTATATCAGTTGATATCTCGGTGCATTTTCAAGCTAGCGCAAATCTGATAACACAGATCGACGCAGCTTAAAAATCCGCATCGAATGCACTATACTTCATTGAGAAACGCTTAATACAAAAATTAGTTATGATCGTTTGAAAAATGATGCATTAGTGTATGTTGAGTTTCCATGTACACTCAACATTGCTTCCAAAAACATTTTGACAAACATTTTTTCGAAAAATTTCAAAATAATTTAGCAAAAAGTAGATGTTTTTAGATTCCTTTTTTTCAAGGCAAAGACGATGGACAATGTTATTCAACGAAAAAATTAATTCTTCAGGGTGAAAATCGAGGATATAAGTGTGAACTTATATCAGTTGATATCTCGGTGCATTTTCAAGCTAGCGCAAATCTGATAACACAGATCGACGCAGCTTAAAAATCCGCATCGAATGCACTATACTACATTGAAAAACGCTTAATACAAAAATTAGATATGATCGTTTGAAAAATGATGCATTAGTGTATGTTGAGTTTCCATGTACACTCAACATTGCTTCCAAAAACATTTTGACAAACATTTTTTCGAAAAATTTCAAAATAATTTAGCAAAAAGTAGATGTTTTTAGATTCCTTTTTTTAAGGCAAAAATGATGGACAATGTTATTCAACGAAAAAATTAATTCTTCAGGGTGAAAATCGAGGATATAAGTGTGAACATATATCAGTTGATATCTCGGTGCATTTTCAAGCTAGCGCAAATCTGATAACACAGATCGACGCAGCTTAAAAATCCGCATCGAATGCACTATACTACATTGAGAAACGCTTAATACAAAAATTAGTTATGATCGTTTGAAAAATGATGCATTAGTGTATGTTGAGTTTCCATGTACACTCAACATTGCTTCCAAAAACATTTTGACAAAAATTTTTTCGAAAAATTTCAAAATAATTTAGCAAAAATTAGATGTTTTTAGATTCCTTTTTTTAAGGCAAAAATGATGGACAATGTTATTCAACGAAAAAATTAATTCTTCAGGGTGAAAATCGAGGATATAAGTGTGAATATATATCAGTTGATATCTCGGTGCATTTTCAAGCTAGCGCAAATCTGATAACACAGATCGACGCAGCTTAAAAATCCGCATCGAATGCACTATACTACATTGAGAAACGCTTAATACAAAAATTAGTTATGATCGTTTGAAAAATGATGCATTAGTGTATGTTGAGTTTCCATGTACACTCAACATTGCTTCCAAAAACATTTTGACAAAAATTTTTTCGAAAAATTTCAAAATAATTTAGCAAAAAGTAGATGTTTTTAGATTCCTCTTTTTAAGGCAAAGACAATGGACAATGTTATTCAACGAAAAAATCAATTCTTCAGGGTGAAAATCGAGGATATAAGTGTGAACTTATATCAGTTGATATCTCGGTGCATTTTTAAGCTAGCGCAAATCTGATAACACAGATCGACGCAGCTTAAAAATCCGCATCGAATGCACTATACTACATTGAGAAACGCTTAATACAAAAATTAGTTATGATCGTTTGAAAAATGATGCATTAGTGTATGTTGAGTTTCCATGTACACTCAACATTGCTTCCAAAAACATTTTGACAAAAATTTTTTCGAAAAATTTCAAAATAATTTAGCAAAAATTAGATGTTTTTAGATTCCTTTTTTTAAGGCAAAAATGATGGACAATGTTATTCAACGAAAAAATTAA
The DNA here is from genome assembly GCA_964057225.1 of Auanema rhodensis. Taxonomy (NCBI): domain Eukaryota; kingdom Metazoa; phylum Nematoda; class Chromadorea; order Rhabditida; family Rhabditidae; genus Auanema; species Auanema rhodense. Next base: position 4,744,050 of record OZ059895.1, read on the forward strand.
TTCTTCAGGGTGAAAATCGAGGATATAAGTGTGAATATATATCAGTTGATATCTCGGTGCATTTTCAAGCTAGCGCAAATCTGATAACACAGATCGACGCAGCTTAAAAATCCGCATCGAATGCACTATACTACATTGAGAAACGCTTAATACAAAAATTAGTTATGATCGTTTGAAAAATGATGCATTAGTGTATGTTGAGTTTCCATGTACACTCAACATTGCTTCCAAAAACATTTTGACAAAAATTTTTTCGAAAAATTTCAAAATAATTTAGCAAAAAGTAGATGTTTTTAGATTCCTCTTTTTAAGGCAAAGACAATGGACAATGTTATTCAACGAAAAAATCAATTCTTCAGGGTGAAAATCGAGGATATAAGTGTGAACTTATATCAGTTGATATCTCGGTGCATTTTTAAGCTAGCGCAAATCTGATAACACAGATCGACGCAGCTTAAAAATCCGCATCGAATGCACTATACTACATTGAGAAACGCTTAATACAAAAATTAGTTATGATCGTTTGAAAAATGATGCATTAGTGTATGTTGAGTTTCCATGTACACTCAACATTGCTTCCAAAAACATTTTGACAAAAATTTTTTCGAAAAATTTCAAAATAATTGAGCAAAAAGTAGATGTTTTTAGATTCCTTTCTTTAAGGCAAAAATGATGGACAATGTTATTAAACGAAAAAATTAATTCTTCAGGGTGAAAATCGAGGATATAAGTGTGAACTTATATCAGTTGATATCTCGGTGCATTTTCAAGCTAGCGCAAATCTGATAACACAGATCGACGCAGCTTAAAAATCCGCATCGAATGCACTATACTTCATTGAGAAACGCTTAATACAAAAATTAGTTATGATCGTTTGAAAAATGATGCATTAGTGTATGTTGAGTTTCCATGTACACTCAACATTGCTTCCAAAAACATTTTGACAAAAATTTTTTCGAAAAATTTCAAAATAATTTAGCAAAAAGTAGATGTTTTTAGATTCCTTTTTTCAAGGCAAAGACGATGGACAATGTTATTCAACGAAAAAATTAATTCTTCAGGGTGAAAATCGAGGATATAAGTGTGAACTTATATCAGTTGATATCTCGGTGCATTTTTAAGCTAGCGCAAATCTGATAACACAGATCGACGCAGCTTAAAAATCCGCATCGAATGCACTATACTTCATTGAGAAACGCTTAATACAAAAATTAGTTATGATCGTTTGAAAAATGATGCATTAGTGTATGTTGAGTTTCCATGTACACTCAACATTGCTTCCAAAAACATTTTGACAAAAATTTTTTCGAAAAATTTCAAAATAATTTAGCAAAAAGTAGATGTTTTTAGATTCCTTTTTTTAAGGCAAAAATGATGGACAATGTTATTAAACGAAAAAATTAATTCTTCAGGGTGAAAATCGAGGATATAAGTGTGAACTTATATCAGTTGATATCTCGGTGCATTTTCAAGCTAGCGCAAATCTGATAACACAGATCGACGCAGCTTAAAAATCCGCATCGAATGCACTATACTTCATTGAGAAACGCTTAATACAAAAATTAGTTATGATCGTTTGAAAAATGATGCATTAGTGTATGTTGAGTTTCCATGTACACTCAACATTGCTTCCAAAAACATTTTGACAAAACTTTTTTCGAAAAATTTCAAAATAATTTAGCAAAAAGTAGATGTTTTTAGATTCCTTTTTTTAAGGCAAAAATGATGGACAATGTTATTAAACGAAAAAATTAATTCTTCAGGGTGAAAATCGAGGATATAAGTGTGAACTTATATCAGTTGATATCTCGGTGCATTTTTAAGCTAGCGCAAATCTGATAACACAGATCGACGCAGCTTAAAAATCCGCATCGAATGCACTATACTTCATTGAGAAACGCTTAATACAAAAATTAGTTATGATCGTTTGAAAAATGATGCATTAGTGTATGTTGAGTTTCCATGTACACTCAACATTGCTTCCAAAAACATTTTGACAAAAATTTTTTCGAAAAATTTCAAAATAATTTAGCAAAAAGTAGATGTTTTTAGATTCCTTTTTTTAAGGCAAAAATGATGGACAATGTTATTAAACGAAAAAATTAATTCTTCAGGGTGAAAATCGAGGATATAAGTGTGAACTTATATCAGTTGATATCTCGGTGCATTTTTAAGCTAGCGCAAATCTGATAACACAGATCGACGCAGCTTAAAAATCCGCATCGAATGCACTATACTTCATTGAGAAACGCTTAATACAAAAATTAGTTATGATCGTTTGAAAAATGATGCATTAGTGTATGTTGAGTTTCCATGTACACTCAACATTGCTTCCAAAAACATTTTGACAAAAATTTTTTCGAAAAATTTCAAAATAATTTAGCAAAAAGTAGATGTTTTTAGATTCCTTTTTTTAAGGCAAAAATGATGGACAATGTTATTAAACGAAAAAATTAATTCTTCAGGGTGAAAATCGAGGATATAAGTGTGAACTTATATCAGTTGATATCTCGGTGCATTTTTAAGCTAGCGCAAATCTGATAACACAGATCGACGCAGCTTAAAAATCCGCATCGAATGCACTATACTTCATTGAGAAACGCTTAATACAAAAATTAGTTATGATCGTTTGAAAAATGATGCATTAGTGTATGTTGAGTTTCCATGTACACTCAACATTGCTTCCAAAAACATTTTGACAAAAATTTTTTCGAAAAATTTCAAAATAATTTAGCAAAAAGTAGATGTTTTTAGATTCCTTTTTTTAAGGCAAAAATGATGGACAATGTTATTAAACGAAAAAATTAATTCTTCAGGGTGAAAATCGAGGATATAAGTGTGAACTTATATCAGTTGATATCTCGGTGCATTTTTAAGCTAGCGCAAATCTGATAACACAGATCGACGCAGCTTAAAAATCCGCATCGAATGCACTATACTTCATTGAGAAACGCTTAATACAAAAATTAGTTATGATCGTTTGAAAAATGATGCATTAGTGTATGTTGAGTTTCCATGTACACTCAACATTGCTTCCAAAAACATTTTGACAAAAATTTTTTCGAAAAATTTCAAAATAATTTAGCAAAAAGTAGATGTTTTTAGATTCCTTTTTTTAAGGCAAAAATGATGGACAATGTTATTAAACGAAAAAATTAATTCTTCAGGGTGAAAATCGAGGATATAAGTGTGAACTTATATCAGTTGATATCTCGGTGCATTTTCAAGCTAGCGCAAATCTGATAACACAGATCGACGCAGCTTAAAAATCCGCATCGAATGCACTATACTTCATTGAGAAACGCTTAATATAAAAATTAGTTATGATCGTTTGAAAAATGATGCATTAGTGTATGTTGAGTTTCCATGTACACTCAACATTGCTTCCAAAAACATTTTGACAAAAATTTTTTCGAAAAATTTCAAAATAATTTAGCAAAAAGTAGATGTTTTTAGATTCCTTTTTTTAAGGCAAAAATGATGGACAATGTTATTAAACGAAAAAATTAATTCTTCAGGGTGAAAATCGAGGATATAAGTGTGAACTTATATCAGTTGATATCTCGGTGCATTTTCAAGCTAGCGCAAATCTGATAACACAGATCGACGCAGCTTAAAAATCCGCATCGAATGCACTATACTTCATTGAGAAACGCTTAATACAAAAATTAGTTATGATCGTTTGAAAAATGATGCATTAGTGTATGTTGAGTTTCCATGTACACTCAACATTGCTTCCAAAAACATTTTGACAAAACTTTTTTCGAAAAATTTCAAAATAATTTAGCAAAAAGTAGATGTTTTTAGATTCCTTTTTTTAAGGCAAAAATGATGGACAATGTTATTAAACGAAAAAATTAATTCTTCAGGGTGAAAATCGAGGATATAAGTGTGAACTTATATCAGTTGATATCTCGGTGCATTTTTAAGCTAGCGCAAATCTGATAACACAGATCGACGCAGCTTAAAAATCCGCATCGAATGCACTATACTTCATTGAGAAACGCTTAATACAAAAATTAGTTATGATCGTTTGAAAAATGATGCATTAGTGTATGTTGAGTTTCCATGTACACTCAACATTGCTTCCAAAAACATTTTGACAAAAATTTTTTCGAAAAATTTCAAAATAATTTAGCAAAAAGTAGATGTTTTTAGATTCCTTTTTTCAAGGCAAAGATGATGGACAATGTTATTCAACGAAAAAATTAATTCTTCAGGGTGAAAATCGAGGATATAAGTGTGAACTTATATCAGTTGATATCTCGGTGCATTTTTAAGCTAGCGCAAATCTGATAACACAGATCGACGCAGCTTAAAAATCCGCATCGAATGCACTATACTTCATTGAGAAACGCTTAATACAAAAATTAGTTATGATCGTTTGAAAAATGATGCATTAGTGTATGTTGAGTTTCCATGTACACTCAACATTGCTTCCAAAAACATTTTGACAAAAATTTTTTCGAAAAATTTCAAAATAATTTAGCAAAAAGTAGATGTTTTTAGATTCCTTTTTTTAAGGCAAAAATGATGGACAATGTTATTAAACGAAAAAATTAATTCTTCAGGGTGAAAATCGAGGATATAAGTGTGAACTTATATCAGTTGATATCTCGGTGCATTTTTAAGCTAGCGCAAATCTGATAACACAGATCGACGCAGCTTAAAAATCCGCATCGAATGCACTATACTTCATTGAGAAACGCTTAATACAAAAATTAGTTATGATCGTTTGAAAAATGATGCATTAGTGTATGTTGAGTTTCCATGTACACTCAACATTGCTTCCAAAAACATTTTGACAAAAATTTTTTCGAAAAATTTCAAAATAATTTAGCAAAAAGTAGATGTTTTTAGATTCCTTTTTTTAAGGCAAAAATGATGGACAATGTTATTAAACGAAAAAATTAATTCTTCAGGGTGAAAATCGAGGATATAAGTGTGAACTTATATCAGTTGATATCTCGGTGCATTTTCAAGCTAGCGCAAATCTGATAACACAGATCGACGCAGCTTAAAAATCCGCATCGAATGCACTATACTTCATTGAGAAACGCTTAATATAAAAATTAGTTATGATCGTTTGAAAAATGATGCATTAGTGTATGTTGAGTTTCCATGTACACTCAACATTGCTTCCAAAAACATTTTGACAAAAATTTTTTCGAAAAATTTCAAAATAATTTAGCAAAAAGTAGATGTTTTTAGATTCTTTTTTTCAAGGCAAAGACGATGGACAATGTTATTCAACGAAAAAATTAATTCTTCAGGGTGAAAATCGAGGATATAAGTGTGAACTTATATCAGTTGATATCTCGGTGCATTTTTAAGCTAGCGCAAATCTGATAACACAGATCGACGCAGCTTAAAAATCCGCATCGAATGCACTATACTTCATTGAGAAACGCTTAATATAAAAATTAGTTATGATCGTTTGAAAAATGATGCATTAGTGTATGTTGAGTTTCCATGTACACTCAACATTGCTTCCAAAAACATTTTGACAAAAATTTTTTCGAAAAATTTCAAAATAATTTAGCAAAAAGTAGATGTTTTTAGATTCCTTTTTTTAAGGCAAAAATGATGGACAATGTTATTAAACGAAAAAATTAATTCTTCAGGGTGAAAATCGAGGATATAAGTGTGAACTTATATCAGTTGATATCTCGGTGCATTTTCAAGCTAGCGCAAATCTGATAACACAGATCGACGCAGCTTAAAAATCCGCATCGAATGCACTATACTTCATTGAGAAACGCTTAATACAAAAATTAGTTATGATCGTTTGAAAAATGATGCATTAGTGTATGTTGAGTTTCCATGTACACTCAACATTGCTTCCAAAAACATTTTGACAAAAATTTTTTCGAAAAATTTCAAAATAATTTAGCAAAAAGTAGATGTTTTTAGATTCTTTTTTTCAAGGCAAAGACGATGGACAATGTTATTAAACGAAAAAATTAATTCTTCAGGGTGAAAATCGAGGATATAAGTGTGAACTTATATCAGTTGATATCTCGGTGCATTTTCAAGCTAGCGCAAATCTGATAACACAGATCGACGCAGCTTAAAAATCCGCATCGAATGCACTATACTTCATTGAGAAACGCTTAATACAAAAATTAGTTATGATCGTTTGAAAAATGATGCATTAGTGTATGTTGAGTTTCCATGTACACTCAACATTGCTTCCAAAAACATTTTGACAAAAATTTTTTCGAAAAATTTCAAAATAATTTAGCAAAAAGTAGATGTTTTTAGATTCTTTTTTTCAAGGCAAAGACGATGGACAATGTTATTCAACGAAAAAATTAATTCTTCAGGGTGAAAATCGAGGATATAAGTGTGAACTTATATCAGTTGATATCTCGGTGCATTTTTAAGAGAGCGCAAATCTGATAACACAGATCGACGCAGCTTAAAAATCCGCATCGAATGCACTTTACTACATTGAGAAACGCTTAATACAAAAATTAGTTATGATCGTTTGAAAAATGATGCATTAGTGTATGTTGAGTTTCCATGTACACTCAACATTGCTTCCAAAAACATTTTGACAAAAATTTTTTCGAAAAATTTCAAAATAATTTAGCAAAAAGTGGATGTTTTTAGATTCTTTTTTTTAAGGCAAAAATGATGGACAATGTTATTCAACGAAAAAATTAATTCTTCAGGGTGAAAATCGAGGATATAAGTGTGAACATATATCAGTTGATATCTCGGTGCATTTTTAAGCTAGCGCAAATCTGATAACACAGATCGACGCAGCTTAAAAATCCGCATCGAATGCACTATACTACATCGAGAAACGCTTAATACAAAAATTAGTTATGATCGTTTGAAAAATGATGCATTAGTGTATGTTGAGTTTCCATGTACACTCAACATTGCTTCGAAAAACATTTTGACAAAAATTTTTTCGAAAAATTTCAAAATAATTTAGCGAAAAGTAGATGTATTTAGATTCCTTTTTCTAAGGCAAAGATGATGGACAATGTTATTCAACGAAAAAATTAATTCTTCAGGGTGAAAATCGAGGATATAAGTGTGAACTTATATCAGTTGATATCTCGGTGCATTTTCAAGCTAGCGCAAATCTGATAACACAGATCGACGCAGCTTAAAAATCCGCATCGAATGCACTATACTTCATTGAGAAACGCTTAATACAAAAATTAGTTATGATCGTTTGAAAAATGATGCATTAGTGTATGTTGAGTTTCCATGTACACTCAACATTGCTTCGAAAAACATTTTGACAAAAATTTTTTCGAAAAATTTCAAAATAATTTAGCAAAAAGTAGATGTTTTTAGATTCCTTTTTCTAAGGCAAAAATGATGGACAATGTTATTCAACGAAAAAATTAATTCTTCAGGGTGAAAATCGAGGATATAAGTGTGAACATATATCAGTTGATATCTCGGTGCATTTTTAAGCTAACGCAAATCTGATTACACAGATCGACGCAGCTTAAAAATCCGCATCGAATGCACTATACTACATCGAGAAACGCTTAATACAAAAATTAGTTATGATCGTTTGAAAAATGATGCATTAGTGTATGTTGAGTTTCCATGTACACTCAACATTGCTTCCAAAAACATTTTGACAAAAATTTTTTCGAAAAATTTCAAAATAATTTAGCAAAAAGTAGATGTTTTTAGATTCCTTTTTTTAAGGCAAAAATGATGGACAATGTTATTAAACGAAAAAATTAATTCTTCAGGGTGAAAATCGAGGATATAAGTGTGAACTTATATCAGTTGATATCTCGGTGCATTTTCAAGCTAGCGCAAATCTGATAACACAGATCGACGCAGCTTAAAAATCCGCATCGAATGCACTATACTTCATTGAGAAACGCTTAATACAAAAATTAGTTATGATCGTTTGAAAAATGATGCATTAGTGTATGTTGAGTTTCCATGTACACTCAACATTGCTTCCAAAAACATTTTGACAAAACTTTTTTCGAAAAATTTCAAAATAATTTAGCAAAAAGTAGATGTTTTTAGATTCCTTTTTTTAAGGCAAAAATGATGGACAATGTTATTAAACGAAAAAATTAATTCTTCAGGGTGAAAATCGAGGATATAAGTGTGAACTTATATCAGTTGATATCTCGGTGCATTTTTAAGCTAGCGCAAATCTGATAACACAGATCGACGCAGCTTAAAAATCCGCATCGAATGCACTATACTTCATTGAGAAACGCTTAATACAAAAATTAGTTATGATCGTTTGAAAAATGATGCATTAGTGTATGTTGAGTTTCCATGTACACTCAACATTGCTTCCAAAAACATTTTGACAAAAATTTTTTCGAAAAATTTCAAAATAATTTAGCAAAAAGTAGATGTTTTTAGATTCTTTTTTTCAAGGCAAAGACGATGGACAATGTTATTCAACGAAAAAATTAATTCTTCAGGGTGAAAATCGAGGATATAAGTGTGAACTTATATCAGTTGATATCTCGGTGCATTTTCAAGCTAGCGCAAATCTGATAACACAGATCGACGCAGCTTAAAAATCCGCATCGAATGCACTATACTTCATTGAGAAACGCTTAATACAAAAATTAGTTATGATCGTTTGAAAAATGATGCATTAGTGTATGTTGAGTTTCCATGTACACTCAACATTGCTTCCAAAAACATTTTGACAAAACTTTTTTCGAAAAATTTCAAAATAATTTAGCAAAAAGTAGATGTTTTTAGATTCCTTTTTTTAAGGCAAAAATGATGGACAATGTTATTAAACGAAAAAATTAATTCTTCAGGGTGAAAATCGAGGATATAAGTGTGAACTTATATCAGTTGATATCTCGGTGCATTTTTAAGCTAGCGCAAATCTGATAACACAGATCGACGCAGCTTAAAAATCCGCATCGAATGCACTATACTTCATTGAGAAACGCTTAATACAAAAATTAGTTATGATCGTTTGAAAAATGATGCATTAGTGTATGTTGAGTTTCCATGTACACTCAACATTGCTTCCAAAAACATTTTGACAAAAATTTTTTCGAAAAATTTCAAAATAATTTAGCAAAAAGTAGATGTTTTTAGATTCTTTTTTTCAAGGCAAAGACGATGGACAATGTTATTCAACGAAAAAATTAATTCTTCAGGGTGAAAATCGAGGATATAAGTGTGAACTTATATCAGTTGATATCTCGGTGCATTTTCAAGCTAGCGCAAATCTGATAACACAGATCGACGCAGCTTAAAAATCCGCATCGAATGCACTATACTTCATTGAGAAACGCTTAATACAAAAATTAGTTATGATCGTTTGAAAAATGATGCATTAGTGTATGTTGAGTTTCCATGTACACTCAACATTGCTTCGAAAAACATTTTGACAAAAATTTTTTCGAAAAATTTCAAAATAATTTAGCAAAAAGTAGATGTTTTTAGATTCCTTTTTCTAAGGCAAAAATGATGGACAATGTTATTCAACGAAAAAATTAATTCTTCAGGGTGAAAATCGAGGATATAAGTGTGAACATATATCAGTTGATATCTCGGTGCATTTTTAAGCTAACGTAAATCTGATAACACAGATCGACGCAGCTTAAAAATCCGCATCGAATGCACTATACTACATCGAGAAACGCTTAATACAAAAATTAGTTATGATCGTTTGAAAAATGATGCATTAGTGTATGTTGAGTTTCCATGTACACTCAACATTGCTTCCAAAAACATTTTGACAAAACTTTTTTCGAAAAATTTCAAAATAATTTAGCAAAAAGTAGATGTTTTTAGATTCCTTTTTTTAAGGCAAAAATGATGGACAATGTTATTAAACGAAAAAATTAATTCTTCAGGGTGAAAATCGAGGATATAAGTGTGAACTTATATCAGTTGATATCTCGGTGCATTTTCAAGCTAGCGCAAATCTGATAAGACAGATCGACGCAACTTAAAAATCCGCATCGAATGCACTATACTTCATTGAGAAACGCTTAATACAAAAATTAGTTATGATCGTTTGAAAAATGATGCATTAGTGTATGTTGAGTTTCCATGTACACTCAACATTGCTTCCAAAAACATTTTGACAAAACTTTTTTCGAAAAATTTCAAAATAATTTAGCAAAAAGTAGATGTTTTTAGATTCCTTTTTTTAAGGCAAAAATGATGGACAATGTTATTAAACGAAAAAATTAATTCTTCAGGGTGAAAATCGAGGATATAAGTGTGAACTTATATCAGTTGATATCTCGGTGCATTTTCAAGCTAGCGCAAATCTGATAACACAGATCGACGCAGCTTAAAAATCCGCATCGAATGCACTATACTTCATTGAGAAACGCTTAATACAAAAATTAGTTATGATCGTTTGAAAAATGATGCATTAGTGTATGTTGAGTTTCCATGTACACTCAACATTGCTTCGAAAAACATTTTGACAAAAATTTTTTCGAAAAATTTCAAAATAATTTAGCAAAAAGTAGATGTTTTTAGATTCCTTTTTCTAAGGCAAAAATGATGGACAATGTTATTCAACGAAAAAATTAATTCTTCAGGGTGAAAATCGAGGATATAAGTGTGAACATATATCAGTTGATATCTCGGTGCATTTTTAAGCTAACGTAAATCTGATAACACAGATCGACGCAGCTTAAAAATCCGCATCGAATGCACTATACTACATCGAGAAACGCTTAATACAAAAATTAGTTATGATCGTTTGAAAAATGATGCATTAGTGTATGTTGAGTTTCCATGTACACTCAACATTGCTTCCAAAAACATTTTGACAAAACTTTTTTCGAAAAATTTCAAAATAATTTAGCAAAAAGTAGATGTTTTTAGATTCCTTTTTTTAAGGCAAAAATGATGGACAATGTTATTAAACGAAAAAATTAATTCTTCAGGGTGAAAATCGAGGATATAAGTGTGAACTTATATCAGTTGATATCTCGGTGCATTTTTAAGCTAGCGCAAATCTGATAACACAGATCGACGCAGCTTAAAAATCCGCATCGAATGCACTATACTTCATTGAGAAACGCTTAATACAAAAATTAGTTATGATCGTTTGAAAAATGATGCATTAGTGTATGTTGAGTTTCCATGTACACTCAACATTGCTTCCAAAAACATTTTGACAAAAATTTTTTCGAAAAATTTCAAAATAATTTAGCAAAAAGTAGATGTTTTTAGATTCCTTTTTTTAAGGCAAAAATGATGGACAATGTTATTAAACGAAAAAATTAATTCTTCAGGGTGAAAATCGAGGATATAAGTGTGAACTTATATCAGTTGATATCTCGGTGCATTTTTAAGCTAGCGCAAATCTGATAACACAGATCGACGCAGCTTAAAAATCCGCATCGAATGCACTATACTTCATTGAGAAACGCTTAATACAAAAATTAGTTATGATCGTTTGAAAAATGATGCATTAGTGTATGTTGAGTTTCCATGTACACTCAACATTGCTTCCAAAAACATTTTGACAAAAATTTTTTCGAAAAATTTCAAAATAATTTAGCAAAAAGTAGATGTTTTTAGATTCCTTTTTTTAAGGCAAAAATGATGGACAATGTTATTAAACGAAAAAATTAATTCTTCAGGGTGAAAATCGAGGATATAAGTGTGAACTTATATCAGTTGATATCTCGGTGCATTTTCAAGCTAGCGCAAATCTGATAACACAGATCGACGCAGCTTAAAAATCCGCATCGAATGCACTATACTTCATTGAGAAACGCTTAATACAAAAATTAGTTATGATCGTTTGAAAAATGATGCATTAGTGTATGTTGAGTTTCCATGTACACTCAACATTGCTTCCAAAAACATTTTGACAAAACTTTTTTCGAAAAATTTCAAAATAATTTAGCAAAAAGTAGATGTTTTTAGATTCCTTTTTTTAAGGCAAAAATGATGGACAATGTTATTAAACGAAAAAATTAATTCTTCAGGGTGAAAATCGAGGATATAAGTGTGAACTTATATCAGTTGATATCTCGGTGCATTTTTAAGCTAGCGCAAATCTGATAACACAGATCGACGCAGCTTAAAAATCCGCATCGAATGCACTATACTTCATTGAGAAACGCTTAATACAAAAATTAGTTATGATCGTTTGAAAAATGATGCATTAGTGTATGTTGAGTTTCCATGTACACTCAACATTGCTTCGAAAAACATTTTGACAAAAATTTTTTCGAAAAATTTCAAAATAATTTAGCAAAAAGTAGATGTTTTTAGATTCCTTTTTCTAAGGCAAAAATGATGGACAATGTTATTCAACGAAAAAATTAATTCTTCAGGGTGAAAATCGAGGATATAAGTGTGAACATATATCAGTTGATATCTCGGTGCATTTTTAAGCTAACGTAAATCTGATAACACAGATCGACGCAGCTTAAAAATCCGCATCGAATGCACTATACTACATCGAGAAACGCTTAATACAAAAATTAGTTATGATCGTTTGAAAAATGATGCATTAGTGTATGTTGAGTTTCCATGTACACTCAACATTGCTTCCAAAAACATTTTGACAAAACTTTTTTCGAAAAATTTCAAAATAATTTAGCAAAAAGTAGATGTTTTTAGATTCCTTTTTTTAAGGCAAAAATGATGGACAATGTTATTAAACGAAAAAATTAATTCTTCAGGGTGAAAATCGAGGATATAAGTGTGAACTTATATCAGTTGATATCTCGGTGCATTTTCAAGCTAGCGCAAATCTGATAACACAGATCGACGCAGCTTAAAAATCCGCATCGAATGCACTATACTTCATTGAGAAACGCTTAATACAAAAATTAGTTATGATCGTTTGAAAAATGATGCATTAGTGTATGTTGAGTTTCCATGTACACTCAACATTGCTTCCAAAAACATTTTGACAAAACTTTTTTCGAAAAATTTCAAAATAATTTAGCAAAAAGTAGATGTTTTTAGATTCCTTTTTTTAAGGCAAAAATGATGGACAATGTTATTAAACGAAAAAATTAATTCTTCAGGGTGAAAATCGAGGATATAAGTGTGAACTTATATCAGTTGATATCTCGGTGCATTTTTAAGCTAGCGCAAATCTGATAACACAGATCGACGCAGCTTAAAAATCCGCATCGAATGCACTATACTTCATTGAGAAACGCTTAATACAAAAATTAGTTATGATCGTTTGAAAAATGATGCATTAGTGTATGTTGAGTTTCCATGTACACTCAACATTGCTTCCAAAAACATTTTGACAAAAATTTTTTCGAAAAATTTCAAAATAATTTAGCAAAAAGTAGATGTTTTTAGATTCCTTTTTTTAAGGCAAAAATGATGGACAATGTTATTAAACGAAAAAATTAATTCTTCAGGGTGAAAATCGAGGATATAAGTGTGAACTTATATCAGTTGATATCTCGGTGCATTTTTAAGCTAGCGCAAATCTGATAACACAGATCGACGCAGCTTAAAAATCCGCATCGAATGCACTATACTTCATTGAGAAACGCTTAATACAAAAATTAGTTATGATCGTTTGAAAAATGATGCATTAGTGTATGTTGAGTTTCCATGTACACTCAACATTGCTTCCAAAAACATTTTGACAAAACTTTTTTCGAAAAATTTCAAAATAATTTAGCAAAAAGTAGATGTTTTTAGATTCCTTTTTTTAAGGCAAAAATGATGGACAATGTTATTAAACGAAAAAATTAATTCTTCAGGGTGAAAATCGAGGATATAAGTGTGAACTTATATCAGTTGATATCTCGGTGCATTTTTAAGCTAGCGCAAATCTGATAACACAGATCGACGCAGCTTAAAAATCCGCATCGAATGCACTATACTTCATTGAGAAACGCTTAATACAAAAATTAGTTATGATCGTTTGAAAAATGATGCATTAGTGTATGTTGAGTTTCCATGTACACTCAACATTGCTTCCAAAAACATTTTGACAAAAATTTTTTCGAAAAATTTCAAAATAATTTAGCAAAAAGTAGATGTTTTTAGATTCCTTTTTTTAAGGCAAAAATGATGGACAATGTTATTAAACGAAAAAATTAATTCTTCAGGGTGAAAATCGAGGATATAAGTGTGAACTTATATCAGTTGATATCTCGGTGCATTTTTAAGCTAGCGCAAATCTGATAACACAGATCGACGCAGCTTAAAAATCCGCATCGAATGCACTATACTTCATTGAGAAACGCTTAATACAAAAATTAGTTATGATCGTTTGAAAAATGATGCATTAGTGTATGTTGAGTTTCCATGTACACTCAACATTGCTTCCAAAAACATTTTGACAAAACTTTTTTCGAAAAATTTCAAAATAATTTAGCAAAAAGTAGATGTTTTTAGATTCCTTTTTTTAAGGCAAAAATGATGGACAATGTTATTAAACGAAAAAATTAATTCTTCAGGGTGAAAATCGAGGATATAAGTGTGAACTTATATCAGTTGATATCTCGGTGCATTTTTAAGCTAGCGCAAATCTGATAACACAGATCGACGCAGCTTAAAAATCCGCATCGAATGCACTATACTTCATTGAGAAACGCTTAATACAAAAATTAGTTATGATCGTTTGAAAAATGATGCATTAGTGTATGTTGAGTTTCCATGTACACTCAACATTGCTTCCAAAAACATTTTGACAAAAATTTTTTCGAAAAATTTCAAAATAATTTAGCAAAAAGTAGATGTTTTTAGATTCCTTTTTTTAAGGCAAAAATGATGGACAATGTTATTAAACGAAAAAATTAATTCTTCAGGGTGAAAATCGAGGATATAAGTGTGAACTTATATCAGTTGATATCTCGGTGCATTTTTAAGCTAGCGCAAATCTGATAACACAGATCGACGCAGCTTAAAAATCCGCATCGAATGCACTATACTTCATTGAGAAACGCTTAATACAAAAATTAGTTATGATCGTTTGAAAAATGATGCATTAGTGTATGTTGAGTTTCCATGTACACTCAACATTGCTTCCAAAAACATTTTGACAAAAATTTTTTCGAAAAATTTCAAAATAATTTAGCAAAAAGTAGATGTTTTTAGATTCCTTTTTTTAAGGCAAAAATGATGGACAATGTTATTAAACGAAAAAATTAATTCTTCAGGGTGAAAATCGAGGATATAAGTGTGAACTTATATCAGTTGATATCTCGGTGCATTTTTAAGCTAGCGCAAATCTGATAACACAGATCGACGCAGCTTAAAAATCCGCATCGAATGCACTATACTTCATTGAGAAACGCTTAATACAAAAATTAGTTATGATCGTTTGAAAAATGATGCATTAGTGTATGTTGAGTTTCCATGTACACTCAACATTGCTTCCAAAAACATTTTGACAAAAATTTTTTCGAAAAATTTCAAAATAATTTAGCAAAAAGTAGATGTTTTTAGATTCCTTTTTTTAAGGCAAAAATGATGGACAATGTTATTAAACGAAAAAATTAATTCTTCAGGGTGAAAATCGAGGATATAAGTGTGAACTTATATCAGTTGATATCTCGGTGCATTTTCAAGCTAGCGCAAATCTGATAACACAGATCGACGCAGCTTAAAAATCCGCATCGAATGCACTATACTTCATTGAGAAACGCTTAATACAAAAATTAGTTATGATCGTTTGAAAAATGATGCATTAGTGTATGTTGAGTTTCCATGTACACTCAACATTGCTTCCAAAAACATTTTGACAAAAATTTTTTCGAAAAATTTCAAAATAATTTAGCAAAAAGTAGATGTTTTAGATTCTTTTTTTCAAGGCAAAGACGATGGACAATGTTATTCAACGAAAAAATTAATTCTTCAGGGTGAAAATCGAGGATATAAGTGTGAACTTATATCAGTTGATATCTCGGTGCACTTTTAAGCTAGCGCAAATCTGATAACACAGATCGACGCAGCTTAAAAATCCGCATCGAATGCACTATACTTCATTGAGAAACGCTTAATATAAAAATTAGTTATGATCGTTTGAAAAATGATGCATTAGTGTATGTTGAGTTTCCATGTACACTCAACATTGCTTCCAAAAACATTTTGACAAAAATTTTTTCGAAAAATTTCAAAATAATTTAGCAAAAAGTAGATGTTTTTAGATTCCTTTTTTTAAGGCAAAAATGATGGACAATGTTATTAAACGAAAAAATTAATTCTTCAGGGTGAAAATCGAGGATATAAGTGTGAACTTATATCAGTTGATATCTCGGTGCATTTTCAAGCTAGCGCAAATCTGATAACACAGATCGACGCAGCTTAAAAATCCGCATCGAATGCACTATACTTCATTGAGAAACGCTTAATACAAAAATTAGTTATGATCGTTTGAAAAATGATGCATTAGTGTATGTTGAGTTTCCATGTACACTCAACATTGCTTCCAAAAACATTTTGACAAAAATTTTTTCGAAAAATTTCAAAATAATTTAGCAAAAAGTAGATGTTTTTAGATTCTTTTTTTCAAGGCAAAGACGATGGACAATGTTATTCAACGAAAAAATTAATTCTTCAGGGTGAAAATCGAGGATATAAGTGTGAACTTATATCAGTTGATATCTCGGTGCATTTTTAAGCTAGCGCAAATCTGATAACACAGATCGACGCAGCTTAAAAATCCGCATCGAATGCACTTTACTACATTGAGAAACGCTTAATACAAAAATTAGTTATGATCGTTTGAAAAATGATGCATTAGTGTATGTTGAGTTTCCATGTACACTCAACATTGCTTCCAAAAACATTTTGACAAAAATTTTTTCGAAAAATTTCAAAATAATTTAGCAAAAAGTGGATGTTTTTAGATTCTTTTTTTTAAGGCAAAAATGATGGACAATGTTATTCAACGAAAAAATTAATTCTTCAGGGTGAAAATCGAGGATATAAGTGTGAACATATATCAGTTGATATCTCGGTGCATTTTTAAGCTAGCGCAAATCTGATAACACAGATCGACGCAGCTTAAAAATCCGCATCGAATGCACTATACTACATCGAGAAACGCTTAATACAAAAATTAGTTATGATCGTTTGAAAAATGATGCATTAGTGTATGTTGAGTTTCCATGTACACTCAACATTGCTTCGAAAAACATTTTGACAAAAATTTTTTCGAAAAATTTCAAAATAATTTAGCGAAAAGTAGATGTATTTAGATTCCTTTTTCTAAGGCAAAGATGATGGACAATGTTATTCAACGAAAAAATTAATTCTTCAGGGTGAAAATCGAGGATATAAGTGTGAACTTATATCAGTTGATATCTCGGTGCATTTTCAAGCTAGCGCAAATCTGATAACACAGATCGACGCAGCTTAAAAATCCGCATCGAATGCACTATACTTCATTGAGAAACGCTTAATACAAAAATTAGTTATGATCGTTTGAAAAATGATGCATTAGTGTATGTTGAGTTTCCATGTACACTCAACATTGCTTCGAAAAACATTTTGACAAAAATTTTTTCGAAAAATTTCAAAATAATTTAGCAAAAAGTGGATGTTTTTAGATTCTTTTTTTTAAGGCAAAGATGATGGACAATGTTATTCAACGAAAAAATTAATTCTTCAGGGTGAAAATCGAGGATATAAGTGTGAACTTATATCAGTTGATATCTCGGTGCATTTTCAAGCTAGCGCAAATCTGATAACACAGATCGACGCAGCTTAAAAATCCGCATCGAATGCACTATACTTCATTGAGAAACGCTTAATACAAAAATTAGTTATGATCGTTTGAAAAATGATGCATTAGTGTATGTTGAGTTTCCATGTACACTCAACATTGCTTCGAAAAACATTTTGACAAAAATTTTTTCGAAAAATTTCAAAATAATTTAGCAAAAAGTAGATGTTTTTAGATTCTTTTTTTTAAGGCAAAGATGATGGACAATGTTATTCAACGAAAAAATTAATTCTTCAGGGTGAAAATCGAGGATATAAGTGTGAACTTATATCAGTTGATATCTCGGTGCATTTTCAAGCTAGCGCAAATCTGATAACACAGATCGACGCAGCTTAAAAATCCGCATCGAATGCACTATACTTCATTGAGAAACGCTTAATACAAAAATTAGTTATGATCGTTTGAAAAATGATGCATTAGTGTATGTTGAGTTTCCATGTACACTCAACATTGCTTCGAAAAACATTTTGACAAAAATTTTTTCGAAAAATTTCAAAATAATTTAGCAAAAAGTAGATGTTTTTAGATTCCTTTTTCTAAGGCAAAAATGATGGACAATGTTATTCAACGAAAAAATTAATTCTTCAGGGTGAAAATCGAGGATATAAGTGTGAACATATATCAGTTGATATCTCGGTGCATTTTTAAGCTAACGCAAATCTGATTACACAGATCGACGCAGCTTAAAAATCCGCATCGAATGCACTATACTACATCGAGAAACGCTTAATACAAAAATTAGTTATGATCGTTTGAAAAATGATGCATTAGTGTATGTTGAGTTTCCATGTACACTCAACATTGCTTCCAAAAACATTTTGACAAAAATTTTTTCGAAAAATTTCAAAATAATTTAGCAAAAAGTAGATGTTTTTAGATTCCTTTTTTTAAGGCAAAAATGATGGACAATGTTATTAAACGAAAAAATTAATTCTTCAGGGTGAAAATCGAGGATATAAGTGTGAACTTATATCAGTTGATATCTCGGTGCATTTTCAAGCTAGCGCAAATCTGATAACACAGATCGA
This sequence comes from Auanema rhodensis, assembly GCA_964057225.1. NCBI lineage: Eukaryota > Metazoa > Nematoda > Chromadorea > Rhabditida > Rhabditidae > Auanema > Auanema rhodense. The sequence goes on from OZ059895.1 coordinate 4,762,749, forward strand.
CGCAGCTTAAAAATCCGCATCGAATGAACTATACTTCATTGAGAAACGCTTAATACAAAAATTAGTTATGATCGTTTGAAAAATGATGCATTAGTGTATGTTGAGTTTCCATGTACACTCAACATTGCTTCCAAAAACATTTTGACAAAACTTTTTTCGAAAAATTTCAAAATAATTTAGCAAAAAGTAGATGTTTTTAGATTCCTTTTTTTAAGGCAAAAATGATGGACAATGTTATTAAACGAAAAAATTAATTCTTCAGGGTGAAAATCGAGGATATAAGTGTGAACTTATATCAGTTGATATCTCGGTGCATTTTTAAGCTAGCGCAAATCTGATAACACAGATCGACGCAGCTTAAAAATCCGCATCGAATGCACTATACTTCATTGAGAAACGCTTAATACAAAAATTAGTTATGATCGTTTGAAAAATGATGCATTAGTGTATGTTGAGTTTCCATGTACACTCAACATTGCTTCCAAAAACATTTTGACAAAAATTTTTTCGAAAAATTTCAAAATAATTTAGCAAAAAGTAGATGTTTTTAGATTCTTTTTTTCAAGGCAAAGACGATGGACAATGTTATTCAACGAAAAAATTAATTCTTCAGGGTGAAAATCGAGGATATAAGTGTGAACTTATATCAGTTGATATCTCGGTGCATTTTCAAGCTAGCGCAAATCTGATAACACAGATCGACGCAGCTTACAAATCCGCATCGAATGCACTATACTTCATTGAGAAACGCTTAATACAAAAATTAGTTATGATCGTTTGAAAAATGATGCATTAGTGTATGTTGAGTTTCCATGTACACTCAACATTGCTTCGAAAAACATTTTGACAAAAATTTTTTCGAAAAATTTCAAAATAATTTAGCAAAAAGTAGATGTTTTTAGATTCCTTTTTCTAAGGCAAAAATGATGGACAATGTTATTCAACGAAAAAATTAATTCTTCAGGGTGAAAATCGAGGATATAAGTGTGAACATATATCAGTTGATATCTCGGTGCATTTTTAAGCTAACGCAAATCTGATAACACAGATCGACGCAGCTTAAAAATCCGCATCGAATGCACTATACTACATCGAGAAACGCTTAATACAAAAATTAGTTATGATCGTTTGAAAAATGATGCATTAGTGTATGTTGAGTTTCCATGTACACTCAACATTGCTTCCAAAAACATTTTGACAAAAATTTTTTCGAAAAATTTCAAAATAATTTAGCAAAAAGTAGATGTTTTTAGATTCCTTTTTTTAAGGCAAAAATGATGGACAATGTTATTAAACGAAAAAATTAATTCTTCAGGGTGAAAATCGAGGATATAAGTGTGAACTTATATCAGTTGATATCTCGGTGCATTTTCAAGCTAGCGCAAATCTGATAACACAGATCGACGCAGCTTAAAAATCCGCATCGAATGCACTATACTTCATTGAGAAACGCTTAATACAAAAATTAGTTATGATCGTTTGAAAAATGATGCATTAGTGTATGTTGAGTTTCCATGTACACTCAACATTGCTTCCAAAAACATTTTGACAAAACTTTTTTCGAAAAATTTCAAAATAATTTAGCAAAAAGTAGATGTTTTTAGATTCCTTTTTTTAAGGCAAAAATGATGGACAATGTTATTAAACGAAAAAATTAATTCTTCAGGGTGAAAATCGAGGATATAAGTGTGAACTTATATCAGTTGATATCTCGGTGCATTTTTAAGCTAGCGCAAATCTGATAACACAGATCGACGCAGCTTAAAAATCCGCATCGAATGCACTATACTTCATTGAGAAACGCTTAATACAAAAATTAGTTATGATCGTTTGAAAAATGATGCATTAGTGTATGTTGAGTTTCCATGTACACTCAACATTGCTTCCAAAAACATTTTGACAAAAATTTTTTCGAAAAATTTCAAAATAATTTAGCAAAAAGTAGATGTTTTTAGATTCTTTTTTTTCAAGGCAAAGACGATGGACAATGTTATTCAACGAAAAAATTAATTCTTCAGGGTGAAAATCGAGGATATAAGTGTGAACTTATATCAGTTGATATCTCGGTGCATTTTCAAGCTAGCGCAAATCTGATAACACAGATCGACGCAGCTTACAAATCCGCATCGAATGCACTATACTTCATTGAGAAACGCTTAATACAAAAATTAGTTATGATCGTTTGAAAAATGATGCATTAGTGTATGTTGAGTTTCCATGTACACTCAACATTGCTTCGAAAAACATTTTGACAAAAATTTTTTCGAAAAATTTCAAAATAATTTAGCAAAAAGTAGATGTTTTTAGATTCCTTTTTCTAAGGCAAAAATGATGGACAATGTTATTCAACGAAAAAATTAATTCTTCAGGGTGAAAATCGAGGATATAAGTGTGAACATATATCAGTTGATATCTCGGTGCATTTTTAAGCTAACGCAAATCTGATAACACAGATCGACGCAGCTTAAAAATCCGCATCGAATGCACTATACTACATCGAGAAACGCTTAATACAAAAATTAGTTATGATCGTTTGAAAAATGATGCATTAGTGTATGTTGAGTTTCCATGTACACTCAACATTGCTTCCAAAAACATTTTGACAAAAATTTTTTCGAAAAATTTCAAAATAATTTAGCAAAGAGTAGATGTTTTTAGATTCCTTTTTTTAAGGCAAAAATGATGGACAATGTTATTAAACGAAAAAATTAATTCTTCAGGGTGAAAATCGAGGATATAAGTGTGAACTTATATCAGTTGATATCTCGGTGCATTTTCAAGCTAGCGCAAATCTGATAACACAGATCGACGCAGCTTAAAAATCCGCATCGAATGCACTATACTTCATTGAGAAACGCTTAATACAAAAATTAGTTATGATCGTTTGAAAAATGATGCATTAGTGTAGGTTGAGTTTCCATGTACACTCAACATTGCTTCCAAAAACATTTTGACAAAACTTTTTTCGAAAAATTTCAAAATAATTTAGCAAAAAGTAGATGTTTTTAGATTCCTTTTTTTAAGGCAAAAATGATGGACAATGTTATTAAACGAAAAAATTAATTCTTCAGGGTGAAAATCGAGGATATAAGTGTGAACTTATATCAGTTGATATCTCGGTGCATTTTTAAGCTAGCGCAAATCTGATAACACAGATCGACGCAGCTTAAAAATCCGCATCGAATGCACTATACTTCATTGAGAAACGCTTAATACAAAAATTAGTTATGATCGTTTGAAAAATGATGCATTAGTGTATGTTGAGTTTCCATGTACACTCAACATTGCTTCCAAAAACATTTTGACAAAAATTTTTTCGAAAAATTTCAAAATAATTTAGCAAAAAGTAGATGTTTTTAGATTCTTTTTTTCAAGGCAAAGACGATGGACAATGTTATTCAACGAAAAAATTAATTCTTCAGGGTGAAAATCGAGGATATAAGTGTGAACTTATATCAGTTGATATCTCGGTGCATTTTTAAGCTAGCGCAAATCTGATAACACAGATCGACGCAGCTTAAAAATCCGCATCGAATGCACTATACTTCATTGAGAAACGCTTAATATAAAAATTAGTTATGATCGTTTGAAAAATGATGCATTAGTGTATGTTGAGTTTCCATGTACACTCAACATTGCTTCCAAAAACATTTTGACAAAAATTTTTTCGAAAAATTTCAAAATAATTTAGCAAAAAGTAGATGTTTTTAGATTCCTTTTTTTAAGGCAAAAATGATGGACAATGTTATTAAACGAAAAAATTAATTCTTCAGGGTGAAAATCGAGGATATAAGTGTGAACTTATATCAGTTGATATCTCGGTGCATTTTCAAGCTAGCGCAAATCTGATAACACAGATCGACGCAGCTTAAAAATCCGCATCGAATGCACTATACTTCATTGAGAAACGCTTAATATGAAAATTAGTTATGATCGTTTGAAAAATGATGCATTAGTGTATGTTGAGTTTCCATGTACACTCAACATTGCTTCCAAAAACATTTTGACAAAAATTTTTTCGAAAAATTTCAGAATAATTTAGCAAAAAGTAGATGTTTTTAGATTCTTTTTTTCAAGGCAAAGACGATGGACAATGTTATTCAACGAAAAAATTAATTCTTCAGGGTGAAAATCGAGGATATAAGTGTGAACTTATATCAGTTGATATCTCGGTGCATTTTTAAGCTAGCGCAAATCTGATAACACAGATCGACGCAGCTTAAAAATCCGCATCGAATGCACTATACTTCATTGAGAAACGCTTAATACAAAAATTAGTTATGATCGTTTGAAAAATGATGCATTAGTGTATGTTGAGTTTCCATGTACACTCAACATTGCTTCCAAAAACATTTTGACAAAAATTTTTTCGAAAAATTTCAAAATAATTTAGCAAAAAGTAGATGTTTTTAGATTCTTTTTTTCAAGGCAAAGACGATGGACAATGTTATTCAACGAAAAAATTAATTCTTCAGGGTGAAAATCGAGGATATAAGTGTGAACTTATATCAGTTGATATCTCGGTGCATTTTTAAGCTAGCGCAAATCTGATAACACAGATCGACGCAGCTTAAAAATCCGCATCGAATGCACTATACTTCATTGAGAAACGCTTAATATAAAAATTAGTTATGATCGTTTGAAAAATGATGCATTAGTGTATGTTGAGTTTCCATGTACACTCAACATTGCTTCCAAAAACATTTTGACAAAAATTTTTTCGAAAAATTTCAAAATAATTTAGCAAAAAGTAGATGTTTTTAGATTCCTTTTTTTAAGGCAAAAATGATGGACAATGTTATTAAACGAAAAAATTAATTCTTCAGGGTGAAAATCGAGGATATAAGTGTGAACTTATATCAGTTGATATCTCGGTGCATTTTCAAGCTAGCGCAAATCTGATAACACAGATCGACGCAGCTTAAAAATCCGCATCGAATGCACTATACTTCATTGAGAAACGCTTAATATGAAAATTAGTTATGATCGTTTGAAAAATGATGCATTAGTGTATGTTGAGTTTCCATGTACACTCAACATTGCTTCCAAAAACATTTTGACAAAAATTTTTTCGAAAAATTTCAGAATAATTTAGCAAAAAGTAGATGTTTTTAGATTCTTTTTTTCAAGGCAAAGACGATGGACAATGTTATTCAACGAAAAAATTAATTCTTCAGGGTGAAAATCGAGGATATAAGTGTGAACTTATATCAGTTGATATCTCGGTGCATTTTTAAGCTAGCGCAAATCTGATAACACAGATCGACGCAGCTTAAAAATCCGCATCGAATGCACTATACTTCATTGAGAAACGCTTAATACAAAAATTAGTTATGATCGTTTGAAAAATGATGCATTAGTGTATGTTGAGTTTCCATGTACACTCAACATTGCTTCCAAAAACATTTTGACAAAAATTTTTTCGAAAAATTTCAAAATAATTTAGCAAAAAGTAGATGTTTTTAGATTCTTTTTTTCAAGGCAAAGACGATGGACAATGTTATTCAACGAAAAAATTAATTCTTCAGGGTGAAAATCGAGGATATAAGTGTGAACTTATATCAGTTGATATCTCGGTGCATTTTCAAGCTAGCGCAAATCTGATAACACAGATCGACGCAGCTTAAAAATCCGCATCGAATGCACTATACTTCATTGAGAAACGCTTAATACAAAAATTAGTTATGATCGTTTGAAAAATGATGCATTAGTGTATGTTGAGTTTCCATGTACACTCAACATTGCTTCGAAAAACATTTTGACAAAAATTTTTTCGAAAAATTTCAAAATAATTTAGCAAAAAGTAGATGTTTTTAGATTCCTTTTTCTAAGGCAAAAATGATGGACAATGTTATTCAACGAAAAAATTAATTCTTCAGGGTGAAAATCGAGGATATAAGTGTGAACATATATCAGTTGATATCTCGGTGCATTTTTAAGCTAACGCAAATCTGATAACACAGATCGACGCAGCTTAAAAATCCGCATCGAATGCACTATACTACATCGAGAAACGCTTAATACAAAAATTAGTTATGATCGTTTGAAAAATGATGCATTAGTGTAGGTTGAGTTTCCATGTACACTCAACATTGCTTCCAAAAACATTTTGACAAAACTTTTTTCGAAAAATTTCAAAATAATTTAGCAAAAAGTAGATGTTTTTAGATTCCTTTTTTTAAGGCAAAAATGATGGACAATGTTATTAAACGAAAAAATTAATTCTTCAGGGTGAAAATCGAGGATATAAGTGTGAACTTATATCAGTTGATATCTCGGTGCATTTTCAAGCTAGCGCAAATCTGATAACACAGATCGACGCAGCTTAAAAATCCGCATCGAATGCACTATACTTCATTGAGAAACGCTTAATACAAAAATTAGTTATGATCGTTTGAAAAATGATGCATTAGTGTATGTTGAGTTTCCATGTACACTCAACATTGCTTCCAAAAACATTTTGACAAAAATTTTTTCGAAAAATTTCAAAATAATTTAGCAAAAAGTAGATGTTTTTAGATTCTTTTTTTCAAGGCAAAGACGATGGACAATGTTATTCAACGAAAAAATTAATTCTTCAGGGTGAAAATCGAGGATATAAGTGTGAACTTATATCAGTTGATATCTCGGTGCATTTTTAAGCTAGCGCAAATCTGATAACACAGATCGACGCAGCTTAAAAATCCGCATCGAATGCACTATACTACATCGAGAAACGCTTAATACAAAAATTAGTTATGATCGTTTGAAAAATGATGCATTAGTGTATGTTGAGTTTCCATGTACACTCAACATTGCTTCGAAAAACATTTTGACAAAAATTTTTTCGAAAAATTTCAAAATAATTTAGCGAAAAGTAGATGTATTTAGATTCCTTTTTCTAAGGCAAAGATGATGGACAATGTTATTCAACGAAAAAATTAATTCTTCAGGGTGAAAATCGAGGATATAAGTGTGAACTTATATCAGTTGATATCTCGGTGCATTTTCAAGCTAGCGCAAATCTGATAACACAGATCGACGCAGCTTAAAAATCCGCATCGAATGCACTATACTTCATTGAGAAACGCTTAATACAAAAATTAGTTATGATCGTTTGAAAAATGATGCATTAGTGTATGTTGAGTTTCCATGTACACTCAACATTGCTTCGAAAAACATTTTGACAAAAATTTTTTCGAAAAATTTCAAAATAATTTAGCAAAAAGTGGATGTTTTTAGATTCTTTTTTTTAAGGCAAAGATGATGGACAATGTTATTCAACGAAAAAATTAATTCTTCAGGGTGAAAATCGAGGATATAAGTGTGAACTTATATCAGTTGATATCTCGGTGCATTTTCAAGCTAGCGCAAATCTGATAACACAGATCGACGCAGCTTAAAAATCCGCATCGAATGCACTATACTTCATTGAGAAACGCTTAATACAAAAATTAGTTATGATCGTTTGAAAAATGATGCATTAGTGTATGTTGAGTTTCCATGTACACTCAACATTGCTTCGAAAAACATTTTGACAAAAATTTTTTCGAAAAATTTCAAAATAATTTAGCAAAAAGTAGATGTTTTTAGATTCCTTTTTCTAAGGCAAAAATGATGGACAATGTTATTCAACGAAAAAATTAATTCTTCAGGGTGAAAATCGAGGATATAAGTGTGAACATATATCAGTTGATATCTCGGTGCATTTTTAAGCTAACGCAAATCTGATTACACAGATCGACGCAGCTTAAAAATCCGCATCGAATGCACTATACTACATCGAGAAACGCTTAATACAAAAATTAGTTATGATCGTTTGAAAAATGATGCATTAGTGTATGTTGAGTTTCCATGTACACTCAACATTGCTTCCAAAAACATTTTGACAAAAATTTTTTCGAAAAATTTCAAAATAATTTAGCAAAAAGTAGATGTTTTTAGATTCCTTTTTTTAAGGCAAAAATGATGGACAATGTTATTAAACGAAAAAATTAATTCTTCAGGGTGAAAATCGAGGATATAAGTGTGAACTTATATCAGTTGATATCTCGGTGCATTTTCAAGCTAGCGCAAATCTGATAACACAGATCGACGCAGCTTAAAAATCCGCATCGAATGCACTATACTTCATTGAGAAACGCTTAATACAAAAATTAGTTATGATCGTTTGAAAAATGATGCATTAGTGTATGTTGAGTTTCCATGTACACTCAACATTGCTTCCAAAAACATTTTGACAAAACTTTTTTCGAAAAATTTCAAAATAATTTAGCAAAAAGTAGATGTTTTTAGATTCCTTTTTTTAAGGCAAAAATGATGGACAATGTTATTAAACGAAAAAATTAATTCTTCAGGGTGAAAATCGAGGATATAAGTGTGAACTTATATCAGTTGATATCTCGGTGCATTTTCAAGCTAGCGCAAATCTGATAACACAGATCGACGCAGCTTAAAAATCCGCATCGAATGCACTATACTTCATTGAGAAACGCTTAATACAAAAATTAGTTATGATCGTTTGAAAAATGATGCATTAGTGTATGTTGAGTTTCCATGTACACTCAACATTGCTTCGAAAAACATTTTGACAAAAATTTTTTCGAAAAATTTCAAAATAATTTAGCAAAAAGTAGATGTTTTTAGATTCCTTTTTTTAAGGCAAAAATGATGGACAATGTTATTAAACGAAAAAATTAATTCTTCAGGGTGAAAATCGAGGATATAAGTGTGAACTTATATCAGTTGATATCTCGGTGCATTTTCAAGCTAGCGCAAATCTGATAACACAGATCGACGCAGCTTAAAAATCCGCATCGAATGCACTATACTTCATTGAGAAACGCTTAATACAAAAATTAGTTATGATCGTTTGAAAAATGATGCATTAGTGTAGGTTGAGTTTCCATGTACACTCAACATTGCTTCCAAAAACATTTTGACAAAACTTTTTTCGAAAAATTTCAAAATAATTTAGCAAAAAGTAGATGTTTTTAGATTCTTTTTTTCAAGGCAAAGACGATGGACAATGTTATTCAACGAAAAAATTAATTCTTCAGGGTGAAAATCGAGGATATAAGTGTGAACTTATATCAGTTGATATCTCGGTGCATTTTCAAGCTAGCGCAAATCTGATAACACAGATCGACGCAGCTTAAAAATCCGCATCGAATGCACTATACTTCATTGAGAAACGCTCAATACAAAAATTAGTTATGATCGTTTGAAAAATGATGCATTAGTGTATGTTGAGTTTCCATGTACACTCAACATTGCTTCGAAAAACATTTTGACAAAAATTTTTTCGAAAAATTTCAAAATAATTTAGCAAAAAGTAGATGTTTTTAGATTCCTTTTTCTAAGGCAAAAATGATGGACAATGTTATTCAACGAAAAAATTAATTCTTCAGGGTGAAAATCGAGGATATAAGTGTGAACTTATATCAGTTGATATCTCGGTGCATTTTTAAGCTAGCGCAAATCTGATAACACAGATCGACGCAGCTTAAAAATCCGCATCGAATGCACTATACTTCATTGAGAAACGCTTAATACAAAAATTAGTTATGATCGTTTGAAAAATGATGCATTAGTGTATGTTGAGTTTCCATGTACACTCAACATTGCTTCCAAAAACATTTTGACAAAAATTTTTTCGAAAAATTTCAAAATAATTTAGCAAAAAGTAGATGTTTTTAGATTTCTTTTTTTAAGGCAAAAATGATGGACAATGTTATTAAACGAAAAAATTAATTCTTCAGGGTGAAAATCGAGGATATAAGTGTGAACTTATATCAGTTGATATCTCGGTGCATTTTCAAGCTAGCGCAAATCTGATAACACAGATCGACGCAGCTTAAAAATCCGCATCGAATGCACTATACTTCATTGAGAAACGCTTAATACAAAAAATAGTTATGATCGTTTGAAAAATGATGCATTAGTGTATGTTGAGTTTCCATGTACACTCAACATTGCTTCCAAAAACATTTTGACAAAAATTTTTTCGAAAAATTTCAAAATAATTTAGCAAAAAGTAGATGTTTTTAGATTCTTTTTTTCAAGGCAAAGACGATGGACAATGTTATTCAACGAAAAAATTAATTCTTCAGGGTGAAAATCGAGGATATAAGTGTGAACTTATATCAGTTGATATCTCGGTGCATTTTTAAGCTAGCGCAAATCTGATAACACAGATCGACGCAGCTTAAAAATCCGCATCGAATGCACTATACTTCATTGAGAAACGCTTAATATAAAAATTAGTTATGATCGTTTGAAAAATGATGCATTAGTGTATGTTGAGTTTCCATGTACACTCAACATTGCTTCCAAAAACATTTTGACAAAAATTTTTTCGAAAAATTTCAAAATAATTTAGCAAAAAGTAGATGTTTTTAGATTCCTTTTTTTAAGGCAAAAATGATGGACAATGTTATTAAACGAAAAAATTAATTCTTCAGGGTGAAAATCGAGGATATAAGTGTGAACTTATATCAGTTGATATCTCGGTGCATTTTCAAGCTAGCGCAAATCTGATAACACAGATCGACGCAGCTTAAAAATCCGCATCGAATGCACTATACTTCATTGAGAAACGCTTAATATGAAAATTAGTTATGATCGTTTGAAAAATGATGCATTAGTGTATGTTGAGTTTCCATGTACACTCAACATTGCTTCCAAAAACATTTTGACAAAAATTTTTTCGAAAAATTTCAGAATAATTTAGCAAAAAGTAGATGTTTTTAGATTCTTTTTTTCAAGGCAAAGACGATGGACAATGTTATTCAACGAAAAAATTAATTCTTCAGGGTGAAAATCGAGGATATAAGTGTGAACTTATATCAGTTGATATCTCGGTGCATTTTCAAGCTAGCGCAAATCTGATAACACAGATCGACGCAGCTTAAAAATCCGCATCGAATGCACTATACTTCATTGAGAAACGCTTAATACAAAAATTAGTTATGATCGTTTGAAAAATGATGCATTAGTGTATGTTGAGTTTCCATGTACACTCAACATTGCTTCCAAAAACATTTTGACAAAAATTTTTTCGAAAAATTTCAAAATAATTTAGCAAAAAGTAGATGTTTTTAGATTCTTTTTTTCAAGGCAAAGACGATGGACAATGTTATTCAACGAAAAAATTAATTCTTCAGGGTGAAAATCGAGGATATAAGTGTGAACTTATATCAGTTGATATCTCGGTGCATTTTTAAGCTAGCGCAAATCTGATAACACAGATCGACGCAGCTTAAAAATCCGCATCGAATGCACTTTACTACATTGAGAAACGCTTAATACAAAAATTAGTTATTATCGTTTGAAAAATGATGCATTAGTGTATGTTGAGTTTCCATGTACACTCAACATTGCTTCCAAAAACATTTTGACAAAAATTTTTTCGAAAAATTTCAAAATAATTTAGCAAAAAGTGGATGTTTTTAGATTCTTTTTTTTAAGGCAAAAATGATGGACAATGTTATTCAACGAAAAAATTAATTCTTCAGGGTGAAAATCGAGGATATAAGTGTGAACATATATCAGTTGATATCTCGGTGCATTTTTAAGCTAGCGCAAATCTGATAACACAGATCGACGCAGCTTAAAAATCCGCATCGAATGCACTATACTACATCGAGAAACGCTTAATACAAAAATTAGTTATGATCGTTTGAAAAATGATGCATTAGTGTATGTTGAGTTTCCATGTACACTCAACATTGCTTCGAAAAACATTTTGACAAAAATTTTTTCGAAAAATTTCAAAATAATTTAGCGAAAAGTAGATGTATTTAGATTCCTTTTTCTAAGGCAAAGATGATGGACAATGTTATTCAACGAAAAAATTAATTCTTCAGGGTGAAAATCGAGGATATAAGTGTGAACTTATATCAGTTGATATCTCGGTGCATTTTCAAGCTAGCGCAAATCTGATAACACAGATCGACGCAGCTTAAAAATCCGCATCGAATGCACTATACTTCATTGAGAAACGCTTAATACAAAAATTAGTTATGATCGTTTGAAAAATGATGCATTAGTGTATGTTGAGTTTCCATGTACACTCAACATTGCTTCGAAAAACATTTTGACAAAAATTTTTTCGAAAAATTTCAAAATAATTTAGCAAAAAGTGGATGTTTTTAGATTCTTTTTTTTAAGGCAAAGATGATGGACAATGTTATTCAACGAACAAATTAATTCTTCAGGGTGAAAATCGAGGATATAAGTGTGAACTTATATCAGTTGATATCTCGGTGCATTTTCAAGCTAGCGCAAATCTGATAACACAGATCGACGCAGCTTAAAAATTCGCATCGAATGCACTATACTTCATTGAGAAACGCTTAATACAAAAATTAGTTATGATCGTTTGAAAAATGATGCATTAGTGTATGTTGAGTTTCCATGTACACTCAACATTGCTTCGAAAAACATTTTGACAAAAATTTTTTCGAAAAATTTCAAAATAATTTAGCAAAAAGTAGATGTTTTTAGATTCCTTTTTCTAAGGCAAAGACGATGGACAATGTTATTCAACGAAAAAATTAATTCTTCAGGGTGAAAATCGAGGATATAAGTGTGAACTTATATCAGTTGATATCTCGGTGCATTTTTAAGCTAACGCAAATCTGATAACACAGATCGACGCAGCTTAAAAATCCGCATCGAATGCACTATACTACATCGAGAAACGCTTAATACAAAAATTAGTTATGATCGTTTGAAAAATGATGCATTAGTGTATGTTGAGTTTCCATGTACACTCAACATTGCTTCGAAAAACATTTTGACAAAAATTTTTTCGAAAAATTTCAAAATAATTTAGCAAAAAGTAGATGTTTTTAGATTCCTTTTTCTAAGGCAAAAATGATGGACAATGTTATTCAACGAAAAAATTAATTCTTCAGGGTGAAAATCGAGGATATAAGTGTGAACATATATCAGTTGATATCTCGGTGCATTTTCAAGCTAGCGCAAATCTGATAACACAGATCGACGCAGCTTAAAAATCCGCATCGAATGCACTATACTTCATTGAGAAACGCTTAATACAAAAATTAGTTATGATCGTTTGAAAAATGATGCATTAGTGTATGTTGAGTTTCCATGTACACTCAACATTGCTTCCAAAAACATTTTGACAAAAATTTTTTCGAAAAATTTCAAAATAATTTAGCAAAAAGTGGATGTTTTTAGATTCTTTTTTTTAAGGCAAAGACGATGGACAATGTTATTCAACGAAAAAATTAATTCTTCAGGGTGAAAATCGAGGATATAAGTGTGAACTTATATCAGTTGATATCTCGGTGCATTTTTAAGCTAGCGCAAATCTGATAACACAGATCGACGTAGCTTAAAAATCCGCATCGAATGCACTATACTTCATTGAGAAACGCTTAATACAAAAATTAGTTATGGTCGTTTGAAAAATGATGCATTAGTGTATGTTGAGTTTCCATGTACACTCAACATTGCTTCGAAAAACATTTTGACAAAAATTTTTTCGAAAAATTTCAAAATAATTTAGCAAAAAGTAGATGTTTTTAGATTCCTTTTTTCAAGGCAAAGACGATGGACAATGTTATTCAACGAAAAAATTAATTCTTCAGGGTGAAAATCGAGGATATAAGTGTGAACTTATATCAGTTGATATCTCGGTGCATTTTTAAGCTAGCGCAAATCTGATAACACAGATCGACGCAGCTTAAAAATCCGCATCGAATGCACTATACTTCATTGAGAAACGCTTAATACAAAAATTAGTTATGATCGTTTGAAAAATGATGCATTAGTGTATGTTGAGTTTCCATGTACACTCAACATTGCTTCCAAAAACATTTTGACAAAAATTTTTTCGAAAAATTTCAAAATAATTTAGCAAAAAGTAGATGTTTTTAGATTCCTTTTTTCAAGGCAAAGACGATGGACAATGTTATTCAACGAAAAAATTAATTCTTCAGGGTGAAAATCGAGGATATAAGTGTGAACTTATATCAGTTGATATCTCGGTGCATTTTCATTCAAGCTAGCGCAAATCTGATAACACAGATCGACGCAGCTTAAAAATCCGCATCGAATGCACTATACTTCATTGAGAAACGCTTAATACAAAAATTAGTTATGATCGTTTGAAAAATGATGCATTAGTGTATGTTGAGTTTCCATGTACACTCAACATTGCTTCCAAAAACATTTTGACAAAAATTTTTTCGAAAAATTTCAAAATAATTTAGCAAAAAGTAGATGTTGTTAGATTCCTTTTTTCAAGGCAAAGACGATGGACAATGTTATTCAACGAAAAAATTAATTCTTCAGGGTGAAAATCGAGGATATAAGTGTGAACTTATATCAGTTGATATCTCGGTGCGTTTTCAAGCTAGCGCAAATCTGATAACACAGATCGACGCAGCTTAAAAATCCGCATCGAATGCACTATACTTCATTGAGAAACGCTTAATACAAAAATTAGTTATGATCGTTTGAAAAATGATGCATTAGTGTATGTTGAGTTTCCATGTACACTCAACATTGCTTCGAAAAACATTTTGACAAAAATTTTTTCGAAAAATTTCAAAATAATTTAGCAAAAAGTAGATGTTTTTAGATTCCTTTTTCTAAGGCAAAAATGATGGACAATGTTATTCAACGAAAAAATTAATTCTTCAGGGTGAAAATCGAGGATATAAGTGTGAACATATATCAGTTGATATCTCGGTGCATTTTTAAGCTAACGCAAATCTGATAACACAGATCGACGCAGCTTAAAAATCCGCATCGAATGCACTATACTACATCGAGAAACGCTTAATACAAAAATTAGTTATGATCGTTTGAAAAATGATGCATTAGTGTATGTTGAGTTTCCATGTACACTCAACATTGCTTCCAAAAACATTTTGACAAAAATTTTTTCGAAAAATTTCAAAATAATTTAGCAAAAAGTAGATGTTTTTAGATTCCTTTTTTTAAGGCAAAAATGATGGACAATGTTATTAAACGAAAAAATTAATTCTTCAGGGTGAAAATCGAGGATATAAGTGTGAACTTATATCAGTTGATATCTCGGTGCATTTTCAAGCTAGCGCAAATCTGATAACACAGATCGACGCAGCTTAAAAATCCGCATCGAATGCACTATACTTCATTGAGAAACGCTTAATACAAAAATTAGTTATGATCGTTTGAAAAATGATGCATTAGTGTATGTTGAGTTTCCATGTACACTCAACATTGCTTCCAAAAACATTTTGACAAAACTTTTTTCGAAAAATTTCAAAATAATTTAGCAAAAAGTAGATGTTTTTAGATTCCTTTTTTTAAGGCAAAAATGATGGACAATGTTATTAAACGAAAAAATTAATTCTTCAGGGTGAAAATCGAGGATATAAGTGTGAACTTATATCAGTTGATATCTCGGTGCATTTTTAAGCTAGCGCAAATCTGATAACACAGATCGACGCAGCTTAAAAATCCGCATCGAATGCACTATACTTCATTGAGAAACGCTTAATACAAAAATTAGTTATGATCGTTTGAAAAATGATGCATTAGTGTATGTTGAGTTTCCATGTACACTCAACATTGCTTCCAAAAACATTTTGACAAAAATTTTTTCGAAAAATTTCAAAATAATTTAGCAAAAAGTAGATGTTTTTAGATTTCTTTTTTTAAGGCAAAAATGATGGACAATGTTATTAAACGAAAAAATTAATTCTTCAGGGTGAAAATCGAGGATATAAGTGTGAACTTATATCAGTTGATATCTCGGTGCATTTTCAAGCTAGCGCAAATCTGATAACACAGATCGACGCAGCTTAAAAATCCGCATCGAATGCACTATACTTCATTGAGAAACGCTTAATACAAAAATTAGTTATGATCGTTTGAAAAATGATGCATTAGTGTATGTTGAGTTTCCATGTACACTCAACATTGCTTCCAAAAACATTTTGACAAAAATTTTTTCGAAAAATTTCAAAATAATTTAGCAAAAAGTAGATGTTTTTAGATTCCTTTTTTTAAGGCAAAAATGATGGACAATGTTATTAAACGAAAAAATTAATTCTTCAGGGTGAAAATCGAGGATATAAGTGTGAACTTATATCAGTTGATATCTCGGTGCATTTTCAAGCTAGCGCAAATCTGATAACACAGATCGACGCAGCTTAAAAATCCGCATCGAATGCACTATACTTCATTGAGAAACGCTTAATACAAAAATTAGTTATGATCGTTTGAAAAATGATGCATTAGTGTATGTTGAGTTTCCATGTACACTCAACATTGCTTCCAAAAACATTTTGACAAAACTTTTTTCGAAAAATTTCAAAATAATTTAGCAAAAAGTAGATGTTTTTAGATTCCTTTTTTTAAGGCAAAAATGATGGACAATGTTATTAAACGAAAAAATTAATTCTTCAGGGTGAAAATCGAGGATATAAGTGTGAACTTATATCAGTTGATATCTCGGTGCATTTTTAAGCTAGCGCAAATCTGATAACACAGATCGACGCAGCTTAAAAATCCGCATCGAATGCACTATACTTCATTGAGAAACGCTTAATACAAAAATTAGTTATGATCGTTTGAAAAATGATGCATTAGTGTATGTTGAGTTTCCATGTACACTCAACATTGCTTCCAAAAACATTTTGACAAAAATTTTTTCGAAAAATTTCAAAATAATTTAGCAAAAAGTAGATGTTTTTAGATTTCTTTTTTTAAGGCAAAAATGATGGACAATGTTATTAAACGAAAAAATTAATTCTTCAGGGTGAAAATCGAGGATATAAGTGTGAACTTATATCAGTTGATATCTCGGTGCATTTTCAAGCTAGCGCAAATCTGATAACACAGATCGACGCAGCTTAAAAATCCGCATCGAATGCACTATACTTCATTGAGAAACGCTTAATACAAAAATTAGTTATGATCGTTTGAAAAATGATGCATTAGTGTATGTTGAGTTTCCATGTACACTCAACATTGCTTCCAAAAACATTTTGACAAAAATTTTTTCGAAAAATTTCAAAATAATTTAGCAAAAAGTAGATGTTTTTAGATTCCTTTTTTTAAGGCAAAAATGATGGACAATGTTATTAAACGAAAAAATTAATTCTTCAGGGTGAAAATCGAGGATATAAGTGTGAACTTATATCAGTTGATATCTCGGTGCATTTTCAAGCTAGCGCAAATCTGATAACACAGATCGACGCAGCTTAAAAATCCGCATCGAATGCACTATACTTCATTGAGAAACGCTTAATATGAAAATTAGTTATGATCGTTTGAAAAATGATGCATTAGTGTATGTTGAGTTTCCATGTACACTCAACATTGCTTCCAAAAACATTTTGACAAAAATTTTTTCGAAAAATTTCAGAATAATTTAGCAAAAAGTAGATGTTTTTAGATTCTTTTTTTCAAGGCAAAGACGATGGACAATGTTATTCAACGAAAAAATTAATTCTTCAGGGTGAAAATCGAGGATATAAGTGTGAACATATATCAGTTGATATCTCGGTGCATTTTTAAGCTAGCGCAAATCTGATAACACAGATCGACGCAGCTTAAAAATCCGCATCGAATGCACTATACTACATCGAGAAACGCTTAATACAAAAATTAGTTATGATCGTTTGAAAAATGATGCATTAGTGTATGTTGAGTTTCCATGTACACTCAACATTGCTTCGAAAAACATTTTGACAAAAATTTTTTCGAAAAATTTCAAAATAATTTAGCGAAAAGTAGATGTATTTAGATTCCATTTTCTAAGGCAAAAATGATGGACAATGTTATTCAACGAAAAAATTAATTCTTCAGGGTGAAAATCGAGGATATAAGTGTGAACTTATATCAGTTGATATCTCGGTGCATTTTCAAGCTAGCGCAAATCTGGTAACACAGATCGACGCAGCTTAAAAATCCGCATCGAATGCACTATACTTCATTGAGAAACGCTTAATACAAAAATTAGTTATGATCGTTTGAAAAATGATGCATTAGTGTATGTTGAGTTTCCATGTACACTCAACATTGCTTCCAAAAACATTTTGACAAAACTTTTTTCGAAAAATTTCAAAATAATTTAGCAAAAAGTAGATGTTTTTAGATTCCTTTTTTTAAGGCAAAAATGATGGACAATGTTATTAAACGAAAAAATTAATTCTTCAGGGTGAAAATCGAGGATATAAGTGTGAACTTATATCAGTTGATATCTCGGTGCATTTTTAAGCTAGCGCAAATCTGATAACACAGATCGACGCAGCTTAAAAATCCGCATCGAATGCACTATACTTCATTGAGAAACGCTTAATACAAAAATTAGTTATGATCGTTTGAAAAATGATGCATTAGTGTATGTTGAGTTTCCATGTACACTCAACATTGCTTCCAAAAACATTTTGACAAAAATTTTTTCGAAAAATTTCAAAATAATTTAGCAAAAAGTAGATGTTTTTAGATTTCTTTTTTTAAGGCAAAAATGATGGACAATGTTATTAAACGAAAAAATTAATTCTTCAGGGTGAAAATCGAGGATATAAGTGTGAACTTATATCAGTTGATATCTCGGTGCATTTTCAAGCTAGCGCAAATCTGATAACACAGATCGACGCAGCTTAAAAATCCGCATCGAATGCACTATACTTCATTGAGAAACGCTTAATACAAAAATTAGTTATGATCGTTTGAAAAATGATGCATTAGTGTATGTTGAGTTTCCATGTACACTCAACATTGCTTCCAAAAACATTTTGACAAAAATTTTTTCGAAAAATTTCAAAATAATTTAGCAAAAAGTAGATGTTTTTAGATTCCTTTTTTTAAGGCAAAAATGATGGACAATGTTATTAAACGAAAAAATTAATTCTTCAGGGTGAAAATCGAGGATATAAGTGTGAACTTATATCAGTTGATATCTCGGTGCATTTTCAAGCTAGCGCAAATCTGATAACACAGATCGACGCAGCTTAAAAATCCGCATCGAATGCACTATACTTCATTGAGAAACGCTTAATATGAAAATTAGTTATGATCGTTTGAAAAATGATGCATTAGTGTATGTTGAGTTTCCATGTACACTCAACATTGCTTCCAAAAACATTTTGACAAAAATTTTTTCGAAAAATTTCAGAATAATTTAGCAAAAAGTAGATGTTTTTAGATTCTTTTTTTCAAGGCAAAGACGATGGACAATGTTATTCAACGAAAAAATTAATTCTTCAGGGTGAAAATCGAGGATATAAGTGTGAACTTATATCAGTTGATATCTCGGTGCATTTTTAAGCTAGCGCAAATCTGATAACACAGATCGACGCAGCTTAAAAATCCGCATCGAATGCACTTTACTACATTGAGAAACGCTTAATACAAAAATTAGTTATTATCGTTTGAAAAATGATGCATTAGTGTATGTTGAGTTTCCATGTACACTCAACATTGCTTCCAAAAACATTTTGACAAAAATTTTTTCGAAAAATTTCAAAATAATTTAGCAAAAAGTGGATGTTTTTAGATTCTTTTTTTTAAGGCAAAAATGATGGACAATGTTATTCAACGAAAAAATTAATTCTTCAGGGTGAAAATCGAGGATATAAGTGTGAACATATATCAGTTGATATCTCGGTGCATTTTTAAGCTAGCGCAAATCTGATAACACAGATCGACGCAGCTTAAAAATCCGCATCGAATGCACTATACTACATCGAGAAACGCTTAATACAAAAATTAGTTATGATCGTTTGAAAAATGATGCATTAGTGTATGTTGAGTTTCCATGTACACTCAACATTGCTTCGAAAAACATTTTGACAAAAATTTTTTCGAAAAATTTCAAAATAATTTAGCGAAAAGTAGATGTATTTAGATTCCATTTTCTAAGGCAAAAATGATGGACAATGTTATTCAACGAAAAAATTAATTCTTCAGGGTGAAAATCGAGGATATAAGTGTGAACTTATATCAGTTGATATCTCGGTGCATTTTCAAGCTAGCGCAAATCTGATAACACAGATCGACGCAGCTTAAAAATCCGCATCGAATGCACTATACTTCATTGAGAAACGCTTAATACAAAAATTAGTTATGATCGTTTGAAAAATGATGCATTAGTGTATGTTGAGTTTCCATGTACACTCAACATTGCTTCCAAAAACATTTTGACAAAAATTTTTTCGAAAAATTTCAAAATAATTTAGCAAAAAGTAGATGTTTTTAGATTCCTTTTTTTAAGGCAAAAATGATGGACAATGTTATTAAACGAAAAAATTAATTCTTCAGGGTGAAAATCGAGGATATAAGTGTGAACTTATATCAGTTGATATCTCGGTGCATTTTCAAGCTAGCGCAAATCTGATAACACAGATCGACGCAGCTTAAAAATCCGCATCGAATGCACTATACTTCATTGAGAAACGCTTAATACAAAAATTAGTTATGATCGTTTGAAAAATGATGCATTAGTGTATGTTGAGTTTCCATGTACACTCAACATTGCTTCCAAAAACATTTTGACAAAAATTTTTTCGAAAAATTTCAAAATAATTTAGCAAAAAGTAGATGTTTTTAGATTCCTTTTTTTAAGGCAAAAATGATGGACAATGTTATTAAACGAAAAAATTAATTCTTCAGGGTGAAAATCGAGGATATAAGTGTGAACTTATATCAGTTGATATCTCGGTGCATTTTCAAGCTAGCGCAAATCTGATAACACAGATCGACGCAGCTTAAAAATCCGCATCGAATGCACTATACTTCATTGAGAAACGCTTAATATGAAAATTAGTTATGATCGTTTGAAAAATGATGCATTAGTGTATGTTGAGTTTCCATGTACACTCAACATTGCTTCCAAAAACATTTTGACAAAAATTTTTTCGAAAAATTTCAGAATAATTTAGCAAAAAGTAGATGTTTTTAGATTCTTTTTTTCAAGGCAAAGACGATGGACAATGTTATTCAACGAAAAAATTAATTCTTCAGGGTGAAAATCGAGGATATAAGTGTGAACTTATATCAGTTGATATCTCGGTGCATTTTCAAGCTAGCGCAAATCTGATAACACAGATCGACGCAGCTTAAAAATCCGCATCGAATGCACTATACTTCATTGAGAAACGCTTAATACAAAAATTAGTTATGATCGTTTGAAAAATGATGCATTAGTGTATGTTGAGTTTCCATGTACACTCAACATTGCTTCCAAAAACATTTTGACAAAAATTTTTTCGAAAAATTTCAAAATAATTTAGCAAAAAGTAGATGTTTTTAGATTCTTTTTTTCAAGGCAAAGACGATGGACAATGTTATTCAACGAAAAAATTAATTCTTCAGGGTGAAAATCGAGGATATAAGTGTGAACTTATATCAGTTGATATCTCGGTGCATTTTTAAGCTAGCGCAAATCTGATAACACAGATCGACGCAGCTTAAAAATCCGCATCGAATGCACTTTACTACATTGAGAAACGCTTAATACAAAAATTAGTTATTATCGTTTGAAAAATGATGCATTAGTGTATGTTGAGTTTCCATGTACACTCAACATTGCTTCCAAAAACATTTTGACAAAAATTTTTTCGAAAAATTTCAAAATAATTTAGCAAAAAGTGGATGTTTTTAGATTCTTTTTTTTAAGGCAAAAATGATGGACAATGTTATTCAACGAAAAAATTAATTCTTCAGGGTGAAAATCGAGGATATAAGTGTGAACATATATCAGTTGATATCTCGGTGCATTTTTAAGCTAGCGCAAATCTGATAACACAGATCGACGCAGCTTAAAAATCCGCATCGAATGCACTATACTACATCGAGAAACGCTTAATACAAAAATTAGTTATGATCGTTTGAAAAATGATGCATTAGTGTATGTTGAGTTTCCATGTACACTCAACATTGCTTCGAAAAACATTTTGACAAAAATTTTTTCGAAAAATTTCAAAATAATTTAGCGAAAAGTAGATGTATTTAGATTCCATTTTCTAAGGCAAAGATGATGGACAATGTTATTCAACGAAAAAATTAATTCTTCAGGGTGAAAATCGAGGATATAAGTGTGAACTTATATCAGTTGATATCTCGGTGCATTTTCAAGCTAGCGCAAATCTGATAACACAGATCGACGCAGCTTAAAAATCCGCATCGAATGCACTATACTTCATTGAGAAACGCTTAATACAAAAATTAGTTATGATCGTTTGAAAAATGATGCATTAGTGTATGTTGAGTTTCCATGTACACTCAACATTGCTTCGAAAAACATTTTGACAAAAATTTTTTCGAAAAATTTCAAAATAATTTAGCAAAAAGTGGATGTTTTTAGATTCTTTTTTTTAAGGCAAAGATGATGGACAATGTTATTCAACGAAAAAATTAATTCTTCAGGGTGAAAATCGAGGATATAAGTGTGAACTTATATCAGTTGATATCTCGGTGCATTTTCAAGCTAGCGCAAATCTGATAACACAGATCGACGCAGCTTAAAAATCCGCATCGAATGCACTATACTTCATTGAGAAACGCTTAATACAAAAATTAGTTATGATCGTTTGAAAAATGATGCATTAGTGTATGTTGAGTTTCCATGTACACTCAACATTGCTTCGAAAAACATTTTGACAAAAATTTTTTCGAAAAATTTCAAAATAATTTAGCAAAAAGTAGATGTTTTTAGATTCCTTTTTCTAAGGCAAAAATGATGGACAATGTTATTCAACGAAAAAATTAATTCTTCAGGGTGAAAATCGAGGATATAAGTGTGAACATATATCAGTTGATATCTCGGTGCATTTTTATAGCTAACGCAAATCTGATAACACAGATCGACGCAGCTTAAAAATCCGCATCGAATGCACTATACTACATCGAGAAACGCTTAATACAAAAATTAGTTATGATCGTTTGAAAAATGATGCATTAGTGTATGTTGAGTTTCCATGTACACTCAACATTGCTTCGAAAAACATTTTGACAAAAATTTTTTCGAAAAATTTCAAAATAATTTAGCAAAAAGTGGATGTTTTTAGATTCTTTTTTTTAAGGCAAAGACGATGGACAATGTTATTCAACGAAAAAATTAATTCTTCAGGGTGAAAATCGAGGATATAAGTGTGAACTTATATCAGTTGATATCTCGGTGCATTTTTAAGCTAACGCAAATCTGATAACACAGATCGACGCAGCTTAAAAATCCGCATCGAATGCACTATACTACATCGAGAAACGCTTAATACAAAAATTAGTTATGATCGTTTGAAAAATGATGCATTAGTGTATGTTGAGTTTCCATGTACACTCAACATTGCTTCGAAAAACATTTTGACAAAAATTTTTTCGAAAAATTTCAAAATAATTTAGCAAAAAGTAGATGTTTTTAGATTCCTTTTTCTAAGGCAAAAATGATGGACAATGTTATTCAACGAAAAAATTAATTCTTCAGGGTGAAAATCGAGGATATAAGTGTGAACATATATCAGTTGATATCTCGGTGCATTTTTAAGCTAGCGCAAATCTGATAACACAGATCGACGCAGCTTAAAAATCCGCATCGAATGCACTATACTACATCGAGAAACGCTTAATACAAAAATTAGTTATGATCGTTTGAAAAATGATGCATTAGTGTATGTTGAGTTTCCATGTACACTCAACATTGCTTCCAAAAACATTTTGACAAAAATTTTTTCGAAAAATTTCAAAATAATTTAGCAAAAAGTGGATGTTTTTAGATTCTTTTTTTTAAGGCAAAGACGATGGACAATGTTATTCAACGAAAAAATTAATTCTTCAGGGTGAAAATCGAGGATATAAGTGTGAACTTATATCAGTTGATATCTCGGTGCATTTTTAAGCTAGCGCAAATCTGATAACACAGATCGACGTAGCTTAAAAATCCGCATCGAATGCACTATACTTCATTGAGAAACGCTTAATACAAAAATTAGTTATGATCGTTTGAAAAATGATGCATTAGTGTATGTTGAGTTTCCATGTACACTCAACATTGCTTCGAAAAACATTTTGACAAAAATTTTTTCGAAAAATTTCAAAATAATTTAGCAAAAAGTAGATGTTTTTAGATTCCTTTTTCTAAGGCAAAGATGATGGACAATGTTATTCAACGAAAAAATCAATTCTTCAGGGTGAAAATCGAGGATATAAGTGTGAACTTATATCAGTTGATATCTCGGTGAATTTTTAAGCTAGCGCAAATCTGATAACACAGATCGACGCAGCTTAAAAATCCGCATCGAATGCACTTTACTACATTGAGAAACGCTTAATACAAAAATTAGTTATGATCGTTTGAAAAATGATGCATTAGTGTATGTTGAGTTTCCATGTACACTCAACATTGCTTCCAAAAACATTTTGACAAAAATTTTTTCGAAAAATTTCAAAATAATTTAGCAAAAAGTAGATGTTTTTAGATTCCTTTTTTCAAGGCAAAGACGATGGACAATGTTATTCAACGAAAAAATTAATTCTTCAGGGTGAAAATCGAGGATATAAGTGTGAACTTATATCAGTTGATATCTCGGTGCATTTTCATTCAAGCTAGCGCAAATCTGATAACACAGATCGACGCAGCTTAAAAATCCGCATCGAATGCACTATACTTCATTGAGAAACGCTTAATACAAAAATTAGTTATGATCGTTTGAAAAATGATGCATTAGTGTATGTTGAGTTTCCATGTACACTCAACATTGCTTCCAAAAACATTTTGACAAAAATTTTTTCGAAAAATTTCAAAATAATTTAGCAAAAAGTAGATGTTTTTCGATTCCTTTTTTAAGGCAAAGATGATGGACAATGTTATTCAACGAAAAAATCAATTCTTCAGGGTGAAAATCGAGGATATAAGTGTGAACTTATATCAGTTGATATCTCGGTGCATTTTCAAGCTAGCGCAAATCTGATAACACAGATCGACGCAGCTTAAAAATCCGCATCAAATGCACTATACTTCATTGAGAAACGCTTAATACAAAAATTAGTTATGATCGTTTGAAAAATGATGCATTAGTGTATGTTGAGTTTCCATGTACACTCAACATTGCTTCCAAAAACATTTTGACAAAAATTTTTTCGAAAAATTTCAAAATAATTTAGCAAAAAGTAGATGTTTTTAGATTTCTTTTTTTAAGGCAAAAATGATGGACAATGTTATTAAACGAAAAAATTAATTCTTCAGGGTGAAAATCGAGGATATAAGTGTGAACTTATATCAGTTGATATCTCGGTGCATTTTCAAGCTAGCGCAAATCTGATAACACAGATCGACGCAGCTTAAAAATCCGCATCGAATGCACTATACTTCATTGAAAAACGCTTAATACAAAAATTAGTTATGATCGTTTGAAAAATGATGCATTAGTGTATGTTGAGTTTCCATGTACACTCAACATTGCTTCCAAAAACATTTTGACAAAAATTTTTTCGAAAAATTTCAAAATAATTTAGCAAAAAGTAGATGTTTTTAGATTCCTTTTTTTAAGGCAAAGACGATGGACAATGTTATTCAACGAAAAAATTAATTCTTCAGGGTGAAAATCGAGGATATAAGTGTGAACTTATATCAGTTGATATCTCGGTGCATTTTTAAGCTAGCGCAAATCTGATAACACAGATCGACGCAGCTTAAAAATCCGCATCAAATGCACTATACTTCATTGAGAAACGCTTAATACAAAAATTAGTTATGATCGTTTGAAAAATGATGCATTAGTGTATGTTGAGTTTCCATGTACACTCAACATTGCTTTCAAAAACATTTTGACAAAAATTTTTTCGAAAAATTTCAAAATAATTTAGCGAAAAGTAGATGTTTTTAGATTCCTTTTTTCAAGGCAAAGACGATGGACAATGTTATTCAACGAAAAAATTAATTCTTCAGGGTGAAAATCGAGGATATATGTGTGAACTTATATCAGTTGATATCTCGGTGCATTTTTAAGCTAGCGCAAATCTGATAACACAGATCGACGCAGCTTAAAAATCCGCATCGAATGCACTATACTTCATTGAGAAACGCTTAATACAAAAATTAGTTATGATCGTTTGAAAAATGATGCATTAGTGTATGTTGAGTTTCCATGTACACTCAACATTGCTTCCAAAAACATTTTGACAAAAATTTTTTCGAAAAATTTCAAAATAATTTAGCAAAAAGTAGATGTTTTTAGATTCCTTTTTTTAAGGCAAAAATGATGGACAATGTTATTAAACGAAAAAATTAATTCTTCAGGGTGAAAATCGAGGATATAAGTGTGAACTTATATCAGTTGATATCTCGGTGCATTTTTAAGCTAGCGCAAATCTGATAACACAGATCGACGCAGCTTAAAAATCCGCATCGAATGCACTATACTTCATTGAGAAACGCTTAATACAAAAATTAGTTATGATCGTTTGAAAAATGATGCATTAGTGTATGTTGAGTTTCCATGTACACTCAACATTGCTTCGAAAAACATTTTGACAAAAATTTTTTCGAAAAATTTCAAAATAATTTAGCAAAAAGTAGATGTTTTTCGATTCCTTTTTTAAGGCAAAGATGATGGACAATGTTATTCAACGAAAAAATCAATTCTTCAGGGTGAAAATCGAGGATATAAGTGTGAACTTATATCAGTTGATATTTCGGTGCATTTTCAAGCTAGCGCAAATCTGATAACACAGATCGACGCAGCTTAAAAATCCGCATCGAATGCACTATACTACATTGAGAAACGCTTAATACAAAAATTAGTTATGATCGTTTGAAAAATGATGCATTAGTGTATGTTGAGTTTCCATGTACACTCAACATTGCTTTCAAAAACATTTTGACAAAAATTTTTTCGAAAAATTTCAAAATAATTTAGCAAAAAGTAGATGTTTTTAGATTCCTTTTTTCAAGGCAAAGACGATGGACAATGTTATTCAACGAAAAAATTAATTCTTC
This sequence comes from Auanema rhodensis, assembly GCA_964057225.1. Taxonomy (NCBI): domain Eukaryota; kingdom Metazoa; phylum Nematoda; class Chromadorea; order Rhabditida; family Rhabditidae; genus Auanema; species Auanema rhodense. Next base: position 4,789,693 of record OZ059895.1, read on the forward strand.
AGGGTGAAAATCGAGGATATAAGTGTGAACTTATATCAGTTGATATTTCGGTGCATTTTCAAGCTAGCGCAAATCTGATAACACAGATCGACGCAGCTTAAAAATCCGCATCGAATGCACTATACTTCATTGAGAAACGCTTAATACAAAAATTAGTTATGATCGTTTGAAAAATGATGCATTAGTGTATGTTGAGTTTCCATGTACACTCAACATTGCTTCGAAAAACATTTTGACAAAAATTTTTTCGAAAAATTTCAAAATAATTTAGCAAAAAGTAGATGTTTTTCGATTCCTTTTTTAAGGCAAAGATGATGGACAATGTTATTCAACGAAAAAATCAATTCTTCAGGGTGAAAATCGAGGATATAAGTGTGAACTTATATCAGTTGATATTTCGGTGCATTTTCAAGCTAGCGCAAATCTGATAACACAGATCGACGCAGCTTAAAAATCCGCATCGAATGCACTATACTACATTGAAAAACGCTTAATACAAAAATTAGTTATGATCGTTTGAAAAATGATGCATTAGTGTATGTTGAGTTTCCATGCACACTCAACATTGCTTCCAAAAACATTTTGACAAAAATTTTTTCGAAAAATTTCAAAATAATTTAGCAAAAAGTAGATGTTTTTAGATTCCTTTTTTCAAGGCAAAGACGTTGGACAATGTTATTCAACGAAAAAATTAATTCTTCAGGGTGAAAATCGAGGATATAAGTGTGAACTTATATCAGTTGATATCTCGGTGCATTTTTAAGCTAGCGCAAATCTGATAACACAGATCGACGCAGCTTAAAAATCCGCATCGAATGCACTATACTTCATTGAGAAACGCTTAATACAAAAATTAGTTATGATCGTTTGAAAAATGATGCATTAGTGTATGTTGAGTTTCCATGTACACTCAACATTGCTTCGAAAAACATTTTGACAAAAATTTTTTCGAAAAATTTCAAAATAATTTAGCAAAAAGTAGATGTTTTTAGATTCCTTTTTCTAAGGCAAAGATGATGGACAATGTTATTCAACGAAAAAATCAATTCTTCAGGGTGAAAATCGAGGATATAAGTGTGAACTTATATCAGTTGATATCTCGGTGCATTTTCAAGCTAGCGCAAATCTGATAACACAGATCGACGCAGCTTAAAAATCCGCATCGAATGCACTATACTTCATTGAGAAACGCTTAATACAAAAATTAGTTATGATCGTTTGAAAAATGATGCATTAGTGTATGTTGAGTTTCCATGTACACTCAACATTGCTTCCAAAAACATTTTGACAAAAATTTTTTCGAAAAATTTCAAAATAATTTAGCAAAAAGTAGATGTTTTTAGATTCCTTTTTTCAAGGCAAAGACGATGGACAATGTTATTCAACGAAAAAATTAATTCTTCAGGGTGAAAATCGAGGATATAAGTGTGAACTTATATCAGTTGATATCTCGGTGCATTTTTAAGCTAGCGCAAATCTGATAACACAGATCGACGCAGCTTAAAAATCCGCATCAAATGCACTATACTTCATTGAGAAACGCTTAATACAAAAATTAGTTATGATCGTTTGAAAAATGATGCATTAGTGTATGTTGAGTTTCCATGTACACTCAACATTGCTTTCAAAAACATTTTGACAAAAATTTTTTCGAAAAATTTCAAAATAATTTAGCAAAAAGTAGATGTTTTTAGATTCCTTTTTTCAAGGCAAAGACGATGGACACTGTTATTCAACGAAAAAATTAATTCTTCAGGGTGAAAATCGAGGATATAAGTGTGAACTTATATCAGTTGATATCTCGGTGCATTTTTAAGCTAGCGCAAATCTGATAACACAGATCGACGCAGCTTAAAAATCCGCATCCAATGCACTATACTACATTGAGAAACGCTTAATACAAAAATTAGTTATGATCGTTTGAAAAATGATGCATTAGTGTATGTTGAGTTTCCATGTACACTCAACATTGCTTCGAAAAACATTTTGACAAAAATTTTTTCGAAAAATTTCAAAATAATTTAGCAAAAAGTAGATGTTTTTAGATTCCTTTTTCTAAGGCAAAGATGATGGACAATGTTACTCAACGAAAAAATCAATTCTTCAGGGTGAAAATCGAGGATATAAGTGTGAACTTATATCAGTTGATATCTCGGTGCATTTTTAAGCTAACGCAAATCTGATAACACAGATCGACGCAGCTTAAAAATCCGCATCGAATGCACTATACTTCATTGAGAAACGCTTAATACAAAAATTAGTTATGATCGTTTGAAAAATGATGCATTAGTGTATGTTGAGTTTCCATGTACACTCAACATTGCTTCGAAAAACATTTTGACAAAAATTTTTTCGAAAAATTTCAAAATAATTTAGCAAAAAGTAGATGTTTTTCGATTCCTTTTTTAAGGCAAAGATGATGGACAATGTTATTCAACGAAAAAATCAATTCTTCAGGGTGAAAATCGAGGATATAAGTGTGAACTTATATCAGTTGATATTTCGGTGCATTTTCAAGCTAGCGCAAATCTGATAACACAGATCGACGCAGCTTAAAAATCCGCATCGAATGCACTATACTACATTGAAAAACGCTTAATACAAAAATTAGTTATGATCGTTTGAAAAATGATGCATTAGTGTATGTTGAGTTTCCATGTACACTCAACATTGCTTCCAAAAACATTTTGACAAAAATTTTTTCGAAAAATTTCAAAATAATTTAGCAAAAAGTAGATGTTTTTAGATTCCTTTTTTCAAGGCAAAGACGTTGGACAATGTTATTCAACGAAAAAATTAATTCTTCAGGGTGAAAATCGAGGATATAAGTGTGAACTTATATCAGTTGATATCTCGGTGCATTTTTAAGCTAGCGCAAATCTGATAACACAGATCGACGCAGCTTAAAAATCCGCATCGAATGCACTATACTTCATTGAGAAACGCTTAATACAAAAATTAGTTATGATCGTTTGAAAAATGATGCATTAGTGTATGTTGAGTTTCCATGTACACTCAACATTGCTTCGAAAAACATTTTGACAAAAATTTTTTCGAAAAATTTCAAAATAATTTAGCAAAAAGTAGATGTTTTTAGATTCCTTTTTCTAAGGCAAAGATGATGGACAATGTTATTCAACGAAAAAATCAATTCTTCAGGGTGAAAATCGAGGATATAAGTGTGAACTTATATCAGTTGATATCTCGGTGCATTTTCAAGCTAGCGCAAATCTGATAACACAGATCGACGCAGCTTAAAAATCCGCATCGAATGCACTATACTTCATTGAGAAACGCTTAATACAAAAATTAGTTATGATCGTTTGAAAAATGATGCATTAGTGTATGTTGAGTTTCCATGTACACTCAACATTGCTTCCAAAAACATTTTGACAAAAATTTTTTCGAAAAATTTCAAAATAATTTAGCAAAAAGTAGATGTTTTTAGATTCCTTTTTTCAAGGCAAAGACGATGGACAATGTTATTCAACGAAAAAATTAATTCTTCAGGGTGAAAATCGAGGATATAAGTGTGAACTTATATCAGTTGATATCTCGGTGCATTTTTAAGCTAGCGCAAATCTGATAACACAGATCGACGCAGCTTAAAAATCCGCATCAAATGCACTATACTTCATTGAGAAACGCTTAATACAAAAATTAGTTATGATCGTTTGAAAAATGATGCATTAGTGTATGTTGAGTTTCCATGTACACTCAACATTGCTTTCAAAAACATTTTGACAAAAATTTTTTCGAAAAATTTCAAAATAATTTAGCAAAAAGTAGATGTTTTTAGATTCCTTTTTTCAAGGCAAAGACGATGGACACTGTTATTCAACGAAAAAATTAATTCTTCAGGGTGAAAATCGAGGATATAAGTGTGAACTTATATCAGTTGATATCTCGGTGCATTTTTAAGCTAGCGCAAATCTGATAACACAGATCGACGCAGCTTAAAAATCCGCATCGAATGCACTATACTTCATTGAGAAACGCTTAATACAAAAATTAGTTATGATCGTTTGAAAAATGATGCATTAGTGTATGTTGAGTTTCCATGTACACTCAACATTGCTTCCAAAAACATTTTGACAAAAATTTTTTCGAAAAATTTCAAAATAATTTAGCAAAAAGTAGATGTTTTTAGATTCCTTTTTTTAAGGCAAAAATGATGGACAATGTTATTAAACGAAAAAATTAATTCTTCAGGGTGAAAATCGAGGATATAAGTGTGAACTTATATCAGTTGATATCTCGGTGCATTTTTAAGCTAGCGCAAATCTGATAACACAGATCGACGCAGCTTAAAAATCCGCATCGAATGCACTATACTTCATTGAGAAACGCTTAATACAAAAATTAGTTATGATCGTTTGAAAAATGATGCATTAGTGTATGTTGAGTTTCCATGTACACTCAACATTGCTTCCAAAAACATTTTGACAAAAATTTTTTCGAAAAATTTCAAAATAATTTAGCAAAAAGTGGATGTTTTTAGATTCTTTTTTTTAAGGCAAAGACGATGGACAATGTTATTCAACGAAAAAATTAATTCTTCAGGGTGAAAATCGAGGATATAAGTGTGAACTTTTATCAGTTGATATCTCGGTGAATTTTTAAGCTAGCGCAAATCTGATAACACAGATCGACGCAGCTTAAAAATCCGCATCGAATGCACTATACTACATTGAGAAACGCTTAATACAAAAATTAGTTATGATCGTTTGAAAAATGATGCATTAGTGTATGTTGAGTTTCCATGTACACTCAACATTGCTTCCAAAAACATTTTGACAAAAATTTTTTCGAAAAATTTCAAAATAATTTAGCAAAAAGTAGATGTTTTTAGATTCCTTTTGTCAAGGCAAAGACGATGGACAATGTTATTCAACGAAAAAATTAATTCTTCAGGGTGAAAATCGAGGATATAAGTGTGAACTTATATCAGTTGATATCTCGGTGCATTTTTAAGCTAGCGCAAATCTGATAACACAGATCGACGCAGCTTAAAAATCCGCATCGAATGCACTATACTTCATTGAGAAACGCTTAATACAAAAATTAGTTATGATCGTTTGAAAAATGATGCATTAGTGTATGTTGAGTTTCCATGTACACTCAACATTGCTTCCAAAAACATTTTGACAAAAATTTTTTCGAAAAATTTCAAAATAATTTAGCAAAAAGTAGATGTTTTTAGATTCCTTTTTTCAAGGCAAAGACGATGGACAATGTTATTCAACGAAAAAATTAATTCTTCAGGGTGAAAATCGAGGATATAAGTGTGAACTTATATCAGTTGATATCTCGGTGCATTTTCATTCAAGCTAGCGCAAATCTGATAACACAGATCGACGCAGCTTAAAAATCCGCATCGAATGCACTATACTTCATTGAGAAACGCTTAATACAAAAATTAGTTATGATCGTTTGAAAAATGATGCATTAGTGTATGTTGAGTTTCCATGTACACTCAACATTGCTTCCAAAAACATTTTGACAAAAATTTTTTCGAAAAATTTCAAAATAATTTAGCAAAAAGTAGATGTTTTTAGATTCCTTTTTTCAAGGCAAAGACGTTGGACAATGTTATTCAACGAAAAAATTAATTCTTCAGGGTGAAAATCGAGGATATAAGTGTGAACTTATATCAGTTGATATCTCGGTGCATTTTTAAGCTAGCGCAAATCTGATAACACAGATCGACGCAGCTTAAAAATCCGCATCGAATGCACTATACTTCATTGAGAAACGCTTAATACAAAAATTAGTTATGATCGTTTGAAAAATGATGCATTAGTGTATGTTGAGTTTCCATGTACACTCAACATTGCTTCGAAAAACATTTTGACAAAAATTTTTTCGAAAAATTTCAAAATAATTTAGCAAAAAGTAGATGTTTTTAGATTCCTTTTTCTAAGGCAAAGATGATGGACAATGTTATTCAACGAAAAAATCAATTCTTCAGGGTGAAAATCGAGGACATAAGTGTGAACTTATATCAGTTGATATCTCGGTGCATTTTCAAGCTAGCGCAAATCTGATAACACAGATCGACGCAGCTTAAAAATCCGCATCGAATGCACTATACTTCATTGAGAAACGCTTAATACAAAAATTAGTTATGATCGTTTGAAAAATGATGCATTAGTGTATGTTGAGTTTCCATGTACACTCAACATTGCTTCCAAAAACATTTTGACAAAAATTTTTTCGAAAAATTTCAAAATAATTTAGCAAAAAGTAGATGTTTTTAGATTCCTTTTTTCAAGGCAAAGACGATGGACAATGTTATTCAACGAAAAAATTAATTCTTCAGGGTGAAAATCGAGGATATAAGTGTGAACTTATATCAGTTGATATCTCGGTGCATTTTCATTCAAGCTAGCGCAAATCTGATAACACAGATCGACGCAGCTTAAAAATCCGCATCGAATGCACTATACTTCATTGAGAAACGCTTAATACAAAAATTAGTTATGATCGTTTGAAAAATGATGCATTAGTGTATGTTGAGTTTCCATGTACACTCAACATTGCTTCCAAAAACATTTTGACAAAAATTTTTTCGAAAAATTTCAAAATAATTTAGCAAAAAGTAGATGTTTTTAGATTCCTTTTTTCAAGGCAAAGACGTTGGACAATGTTATTCAACGAAAAAATTAATTCTTCAGGGTGAAAATCGAGGATATAAGTGTGAACTTATATCAGTTGATATCTCGGTGCATTTTTAAGCTAGCGCAAATCTGATAACACAGATCGACGCAGCTTAAAAATCCGCATCGAATGCACTATACTTCATTGAGAAACGCTTAATACAAAAATTAGTTATGATCGTTTGAAAAATGATGCATTAGTGTATGTTGAGTTTCCATGTACACTCAACATTGCTTCCAAAAACATTTTGACAAAAATTTTTTCGAAAAATTTCAAAATAATTTAGCAAAAAGTAGATGTTTTTAGATTCCTTTTTTCAAGGCAAAGACGATGGACAATGTTATTCAACGAAAAAATTAATTCTTCAGGGTGAAAATCGAGGATATAAGTGTGAACTTATATCAGTTGATATCTCGGTGCATTTTTAAGCTAGCGCAAATCTGATAACACAGATCGACGCAGCTTAAAAATCCGCATCAAATGCACTATACTTCATTGAGAAACGCTTAATACAAAAATTAGTTATGATCGTTTGAAAAATGATGCATTAGTGTATGTTGAGTTTCCATGTACACTCAACATTGCTTTCAAAAACATTTTGACAAAAATTTTTTCGAAAAATTTCAAAATAATTTAGCAAAAAGTAGATGTTTTTAGATTCCTTTTTTCAAGGCAAAGACGATGGACACTGTTATTCAACGAAAAAATTAATTCTTCAGGGTGAAAATCGAGGATATAAGTGTGAACTTATATCAGTTGATATCTCGGTGCATTTTTAAGCTAGCGCAAATCTGATAACACAGATCGACGCAGCTTAAAAATCCGCATCGAATGCACTATACTTCATTGAGAAACGCTTAATACAAAAATTAGTTATGATCGTTTGAAAAATGATGCATTAGTGTATGTTGAGTTTCCATGTACACTCAACATTGCTTCCAAAAACATTTTGACAAAAATTTTTTCGAAAAATTTCAAAATAATTTAGCAAAAAGTAGATGTTTTTAGATTCCTTTTTTTAAGGCAAAAATGATGGACAATGTTATTAAACGAAAAAATTAATTCTTCAGGGTGAAAATCGAGGATATAAGTGTGAACTTATATCAGTTGATATCTCGGTGCATTTTCATTCAAGCTAGCGCAAATCTGATAACACAGATCGACGCAGCTTAAAAATCCGCATCGAATGCACTATACTTCATTGAGAAACGCTTAATACAAAAATTAGTTATGATCGTTTGAAAAATGATGCATTAGTGTATGTTGAGTTTCCATGTACACTCAACATTGCTTCCAAAAACATTTTGACAAAAATTTTTTCGAAAAATTTCAAAATAATTTAGCAAAAAGTAGATGTTTTTAGATTCCTTTTTTCAAGGCAAAGACGTTGGACAATGTTATTCAACGAAAAAATTAATTCTTCAGGGTGAAAATCGAGGATATAAGTGTGAACTTATATCAGTTGATATCTCGGTGCATTTTTAAGCTAGCGCAAATCTGATAACACAGATCGACGCAGCTTAAAAATCCGCATCGAATGCACTATACTTCATTGAGAAACGCTTAATACAAAAATTAGTTATGATCGTTTGAAAAATGATGCATTAGTGTATGTTGAGTTTCCATGTACACTCAACATTGCTTCGAAAAACATTTTGACAAAAATTTTTTCGAAAAATTTCAAAATAATTTAGCAAAAAGTAGATGTTTTTAGATTCCTTTTTCTAAGGCAAAGATGATGGACAATGTTATTCAACGAAAAAATCAATTCTTCAGGGTGAAAATCGAGGATATAAGTGTGAACTTATATCAGTTGATATCTCGGTGCATTTTCAAGCTAGCGCAAATCTGATAACACAGATCGACGCAGCTTAAAAATCCGCATCGAATGCACTATACTTCATTGAGAAACGCTTAATACAAAAATTAGTTATGATCGTTTGAAAAATGATGCATTAGTGTATGTTGAGTTTCCATGTACACTCAACATTGCTTCCAAAAACATTTTGACAAAAATTTTTTCGAAAAATTTCAAAATAATTTAGCAAAAAGTAGATGTTTTTAGATTCCTTTTTTCAAGGCAAAGACGATGGACAATGTTATTCAACGAAAAAATTAATTCTTCAGGGTGAAAATCGAGGATATAAGTGTGAACTTATATCAGTTGATATCTCGGTGCATTTTTAAGCTAGCGCAAATCTGATAACACAGATCGACGCAGCTTAAAAATCCGCATCAAATGCACTATACTTCATTGAGAAACGCTTAATACAAAAATTAGTTATGATCGTTTGAAAAATGATGCATTAGTGTATGTTGAGTTTCCATGTACACTCAACATTGCTTTCAAAAACATTTTGACAAAAATTTTTTCGAAAAATTTCAAAATAATTTAGCAAAAAGTAGATGTTTTTAGATTCCTTTTTTCAAGGCAAAGACGATGGACACTGTTATTCAACGAAAAAATTAATTCTTCAGGGTGAAAATCGAGGATATAAGTGTGAACTTATATCAGTTGATATCTCGGTGCATTTTTAAGCTAGCGCAAATCTGATAACACAGATCGACGCAGCTTAAAAATCCGCATCGAATGCACTATACTTCATTGAGAAACGCTTAATACAAAAATTAGTTATGATCGTTTGAAAAATGATGCATTAGTGTATGTTGAGTTTCCATGTACACTCAACATTGCTTCCAAAAACATTTTGACAAAAATTTTTTCGAAAAATTTCAAAATAATTTAGCAAAAAGTAGATGTTTTTAGATTCCTTTTTTTAAGGCAAAAATGATGGACAATGTTATTAAACGAAAAAATTAATTCTTCAGGGTGAAAATCGAGGATATAAGTGTGAACTTATATCAGTTGATATCTCGGTGCATTTTTAAGCTAGCGCAAATCTGATAACACAGATCGACGCAGCTTAAAAATCCGCATCGAATGCACTATACTTCATTGAGAAACGCTTAATACAAAAATTAGTTATGATCGTTTGAAAAATGATGCATTAGTGTATGTTGAGTTTCCATGTACACTCAACATTGCTTCCAAAAACATTTTGACAAAAATTTTTTCGAAAAATTTCAAAATAATTTAGCAAAAAGTGGATGTTTTTAGATTCTTTTTTTTAAGGCAAAGACGATGGACAATGTTATTCAACGAAAAAATTAATTCTTCAGGGTGAAAATCGAGGATATAAGTGTGAACTTTTATCAGTTGATATCTCGGTGAATTTTTAAGCTAGCGCAAATCTGATAACACAGATCGACGCAGCTTAAAAATCCGCATCGAATGCACTATACTACATTGAGAAACGCTTAATACAAAAATTAGTTATGATCGTTTGAAAAATGATGCATTAGTGTATGTTGAGTTTCCATGTACACTCAACATTGCTTCGAAAAACATTTTGACAAAAATTTTTTCGAAAAATTTCAAAATAATTTAGCAAAAAGTAGATGTTTTTCGATTCCTTTTTTAAGGCAAAGATGATGGACAATGTTATTCAACGAAAAAATCAATTCTTCAGGGTGAAAATCGAGGATATAAGTGTGAACTTATATCAGTTGATATTTCGGTGCATTTTCAAGCTAGCGCAAATCTGATAACACAGATCGACGCAGCTTAAAAATCCGCATCGAATGCACTATACTACATTGAAAAACGCTTAATACAAAAATTAGTTATGATCGTTTGAAAAATGATGCATTAGTGTATGTTGAGTTTCCATGTACACTCAACATTGCTTCCAAAAACATTTTGACAAAAATTTTTTCGAAAAATTTCAAAATAATTTAGCAAAAAGTAGATGTTTTTAGATTCCTTTTTTCAAGGCAAAGACGTTGGACAATGTTATTCAACGAAAAAATTAATTCTTCAGGGTGAAAATCGAGGATATAAGTGTGAACTTATATCAGTTGATATCTCGGTGCATTTTTAAGCTAGCGCAAATCTGATAACACAGATCGACGCAGCTTAAAAATCCGCATCGAATGCACTATACTTCATTGAGAAACGCTTAATACAAAAATTAGTTATGATCGTTTGAAAAATGATGCATTAGTGTATGTTGAGTTTCCATGTACACTCAACATTGCTTCGAAAAACATTTTGACAAAAATTTTTTCGAAAAATTTCAAAATAATTTAGCAAAAAGTAGATGTTTTTAGATTCCTTTTTCTAAGGCAAAGATGATGGACAATGTTATTCAACGAAAAAATCAATTCTTCAGGGTGAAAATCGAGGATATAAGTGTGAACTTATATCAGTTGATATCTCGGTGCATTTTCAAGCTAGCGCAAATCTGATAACACAGATCGACGCAGCTTAAAAATCCGCATCGAATGCACTATACTTCATTGAGAAACGCTTAATACAAAAATTAGTTATGATCGTTTGAAAAATGATGCATTAGTGTATGTTGAGTTTCCATGTACACTCAACATTGCTTCCAAAAACATTTTGACAAAAATTTTTTCGAAAAATTTCAAAATAATTTAGCAAAAAGTAGATGTTTTTAGATTCCTTTTTTCAAGGCAAAGACGATGGACAATGTTATTCAACGAAAAAATTAATTCTTCAGGGTGAAAATCGAGGATATAAGTGTGAACTTATATCAGTTGATATCTCGGTGCATTTTTAAGCTAGCGCAAATCTGATAACACAGATCGACGCAGCTTAAAAATCCGCATCAAATGCACTATACTTCATTGAGAAACGCTTAATACAAAAATTAGTTATGATCGTTTGAAAAATGATGCATTAGTGTATGTTGAGTTTCCATGTACACTCAACATTGCTTTCAAAAACATTTTGACAAAAATTTTTTCGAAAAATTTCAAAATAATTTAGCAAAAAGTAGATGTTTTTAGATTCCTTTTTTCAAGGCAAAGACGATGGACACTGTTATTCAACGAAAAAATTAATTCTTCAGGGTGAAAATCGAGGATATAAGTGTGAACTTATATCAGTTGATATCTCGGTGCATTTTTAAGCTAGCGCAAATCTGATAACACAGATCGACGCAGCTTAAAAATCCGCATCGAATGCACTATACTTCATTGAGAAACGCTTAATACAAAAATTAGTTATGATCGTTTGAAAAATGATGCATTAGTGTATGTTGAGTTTCCATGTACACTCAACATTGCTTCCAAAAACATTTTGACAAAAATTTTTTCGAAAAATTTCAAAATAATTTAGCAAAAAGTAGATGTTTTTAGATTCCTTTTTTTAAGGCAAAAATGATGGACAATGTTATTAAACGAAAAAATTAATTCTTCAGGGTGAAAATCGAGGATATAAGTGTGAACTTATATCAGTTGATATCTCGGTGCATTTTTAAGCTAGCGCAAATCTGATAACACAGATCGACGCAGCTTAAAAATCCGCATCGAATGCACTATACTTCATTGAGAAACGCTTAATACAAAAATTAGTTATGATCGTTTGAAAAATGATGCATTAGTGTATGTTGAGTTTCCATGTACACTCAACATTGCTTCCAAAAACATTTTGACAAAAATTTTTTCGAAAAATTTCAAAATAATTTAGCAAAAAGTGGATGTTTTTAGGTTCTTTTTTTTAAGGCAAAGACGATGGACAATGTTATTCAACGAAAAAATTAATTCTTCAGGGTGAAAATCGAGGATATAAGTGTGAACTTTTATCAGTTGATATCTCGGTGAATTTTTAAGCTAGCGCAAATCTGATAACACAGATCGACGCAGCTTAAAAATCCGCATCGAATGCACTATACTACATTGAGAAACGCTTAATACAAAAATTAGTTATGATCGTTTGAAAAATGATGCATTAGTGTATGTTGAGTTTCCATGTACACTCAACATTGCTTCCAAAAACATTTTGACAAAAATTTTTTCGAAAAATTTCAAAATAATTTAGCAAAAAGTAGATGTTTTTAGATTCCTTTTTTCAAGGCAAAGACGATGGACAATGTTATTCAACGAAAAAATTAATTCTTCAGGGTGAAAATCGAGGATATAAGTGTGAACTTATATCAGTTGATATCTCGGTGCATTTTTAAGCTAGCGCAAATCTGATAACACAGATCGACGCAGCTTAAAAATCCGCATCGAATGCACTATACTTCATTGAGAAACGCTTAATACAAAAATTAGTTATGATCGTTTGAAAAATGATGCATTAGTGTATGTTGAGTTTCCATGTACACTCAACATTGCTTCCAAAAACATTTTGACAAAAATTTTTTCGAAAAATTTCAAAATAATTTAGCAAAAAGTAGATGTTTTTAGATTCCTTTTTTCAAGGCAAAGACGATGGACAATGTTATTCAACGAAAAAATTAATTCTTCAGGGTGAAAATCGAGGATATAAGTGTGAACTTATATCAGTTGATATCTCGGTGCATTTTCATTCAAGCTAGCGCAAATCTGATAACACAGATCGACGCAGCTTAAAAATCCGCATCGAATGCACTATACTTCATTGAGAAACGCTTAATACAAAAATTAGTTATGATCGTTTGAAAAATGATGCATTAGTGTATGTTGAGTTTCCATGTACACTCAACATTGCTTCCAAAAACATTTTGACAAAAATTTTTTCGAAAAATTTCAAAATAATTTAGCAAAAAGTAGATGTTTTTAGATTCCTTTTTTCAAGGCAAAGACGTTGGACAATGTTATTCAACGAAAAAATTAATTCTTCAGGGTGAAAATCGAGGATATAAGTGTGAACTTATATCAGTTGATATCTCGGTGCATTTTTAAGCTAGCGCAAATCTGATAACACAGATCGACGCAGCTTAAAAATCCGCATCGAATGCACTATACTTCATTGAGAAACGCTTAATACAAAAATTAGTTATGATCGTTTGAAAAATGATGCATTAGTGTATGTTGAGTTTCCATGTACACTCAACATTGCTTCGAAAAACATTTTGACAAAAATTTTTTCGAAAAATTTCAAAATAATTTAGCAAAAAGTAGATGTTTTTAGATTCCTTTTTCTAAGGCAAAGATGATGGACAATGTTATTCAACGAAAAAATCAATTCTTCAGGGTGAAAATCGAGGATATAAGTGTGAACTTATATCAGTTGATATCTCGGTGCATTTTCAAGCTAGCTCAAATCTGATAACACAGATCGACGCAGCTTAAAAATCCGCATCGAATGCACTATACTTCATTGAGAAACGCTTAATACAAAAATTAGTTATGATCGTTTGAAAAATGATGCATTAGTGTATGTTGAGTTTCCATGTACACTCAACATTGCTTCCAAAAACATTTTGACAAAAATTTTTTCGAAAAATTTCAAAATAATTTAGCAAAAAGTAGATGTTTTTAGATTCCTTTTTTCAAGACAAAGACGATGGACAATGTTATTCAACGAAAAAATTAATTCTTCAGGGTGAAAATCGAGGATATAAGTGTGAACTTATATCAGTTGATATCTCGGTGCATTTTTAAGCTAGCGCAAATCTGATAACACAGATCGACGCAGCTTAAAAATCCGCATCAAATGCACTATACTTCATTGAGAAACGCTTAATACAAAAATTAGTTATGATCGTTTGAAAAATGATGCATTAGTGTATGTTGAGTTTCCATGTACACTCAACATTGCTTTCAAAAACATTTTGACAAAAATTTTTTCGAAAAATTTCAGAATAATTTAGCAAAAAGTAGATGTTTTTAGATTCCTTTTTTCAAGGCAAAGACGATGGACACTGTTATTCAACGAAAAAATTAATTCTTCAGGGTGAAAATCGAGGATATAAGTGTGAACTTATATCAGTTGATATCTCGGTGCATTTTTAAGCTAGCGCAAATCTGATAACACAGATCGACGCAGCTTAAAAATCCGCATCGAATGCACTATACTTCATTGAGAAACGCTTAATACAAAAATTAGTTATGATCGTTTGAAAAATGATGCATTAGTGTATGTTGAGTTTCCATGTACACTCAACATTGCTTCCAAAAACATTTTGACAAAAATTTTTTCGAAAAATTTCAAAATAATTTAGCAAAAAGTAGATGTTTTTAGATTCCTTTTTTCAAGACAAAGACGATTGACAATGTTATTCAACGAAAAAATTAATTCTTCAGGGTGAAAATCGAGGATATAAGTGTGAACTTATATCAGTTGATATCTCGGTGCATTTTTAAGCTAGCGCAAATCTGATAACACAGATCGACGCAGCTTAAAAATCCGCATCAAATGCACTATACTTCATTGAGAAACGCTTAATACAAAAATTAGTTATGATCGTTTGAAAAATGATGCATTAGTGTATGTTGAGTTTCCATGTACACTCAACATTGCTTTCAAAAACATTTTGACAAAAATTTTTTCGAAAAATTTCAAAATAATTTAGCAAAAAGTAGATGTTTTTAGATTCCTTTTTTCAAGGCAAAGACGATGGACACTGTTATTCAACGAAAAAATTAATTCTTCAGGGTGAAAATCGAGGATATAAGTGTGAACTTATATCAGTTGATATCTCGGTGCATTTTTAAGCTAGCGCAAATCTGATAACACAGATCGACGCAGCTTAAAAATCCGCATCGAATGCACTATACTTCATTGAGAAACGCTTAATACAAAAATTAGTTATGATCGTTTGAAAAATGATGCATTAGTGTATGTTGAGTTTCCATGTACACTCAACATTGCTTCCAAAAACATTTTGACAAAAATTTTTTCGAAAAATTTCAAAATAATTTAGCAAAAAGTAGATGTTTTTAGATTCCTTTTTTTAAGGCAAAAATGATGGACAATGTTATTAAACGAAAAAATTAATTCTTCAGGGTGAAAATCGAGGATATAAGTGTGAACTTATATCAGTTGATATCTCGGTGCATTTTTAAGCTAGCGCAAATCTGATAACACAGATCGACGCAGCTTAAAAATCCGCATCGAATGCACTATACTTCATTGAGAAACGCTTAATACAAAAATTAGTTATGATCGTTTGAAAAATGATGCATTAGTGTATGTTGAGTTTCCATGTACACTCAACATTGCTTCCAAAAACATTTTGACAAAAATTTTTTCGAAAAATTTCAAAATAATTTAGCAAAAAGTGGATGTTTTTAGATTCTTTTTTTTAAGGCAAAGACGATGGACAATGTTATTCAACGAAAAAATTAATTCTTCAGGGTGAAAATCGAGGATATAAGTGTGAACTTTTATCAGTTGATATCTCGGTGAATTTTTAAGCTAGCGCAAATCTGATAACACAGATCGACGCAGCTTAAAAATCCGCATCGAATGCACTATACTACATTGAGAAACGCTTAATACAAAAATTAGTTATGATCGTTTGAAAAATGATGCATTAGTGTATGTTGAGTTTCCATGTACACTCAACATTGCTTCCAAAAACATTTTGACAAAAATTTTTTCGAAAAATTTCAAAATAATTTAGCAAAAAGTAGATGTTTTTAGATTCCTTTTTTCAAGGCAAAGACGATGGACAATGTTATTCAACGAAAAAATTAATTCTTCAGGGTGAAAATCGAGGATATAAGTGTGAACTTATATCAGTTGATATCTCGGTGCATTTTTAAGCTAGCGCAAATCTGATAACACAGATCGACGCAGCTTAAAAATCCGCATCGAATGCACTATACTTCATTGAGAAACGCTTAATACAAAAATTAGTTATGATCGTTTGAAAAATGATGCATTAGTGTATGTTGAGTTTCCATGTACACTCAACATTGCTTCCAAAAACATTTTGACAAAAATTTTTTCGAAAAATTTCAAAATAATTTAGCAAAAAGTAGATGTTTTTAGATTCCTTTTTTCAAGGCAAAGACGATGGACAATGTTATTCAACGAAAAAATTAATTCTTCAGGGTGAAAATCGAGGATATAAGTGTGAACTTATATCAGTTGATATCTCGGTGCATTTTCATTCAAGCTAGCGCAAATCTGATAACACAGATCGACGCAGCTTAAAAATCCGCATCGAATGCACTATACTTCATTGAGAAACGCTTAATACAAAAATTAGTTATGATCGTTTGAAAAATGATGCATTAGTGTATGTTGAGTTTCCATGTACACTCAACATTGCTTCCAAAAACATTTTGACAAAAATTTTTTCGAAAAATTTCAAAATAATTTAGCAAAAAGTAGATGTTTTTAGATTCCTTTTTTCAAGGCAAAGACGATGGACAATGTTATTCAACGAAAAAATTAATTCTTCAGGGTGAAAATCGAAGATATAAGTGTGAACTTATATCAGTTGATATCTCGGTGCATTTTTAAGCTAGCGCAAATCTGATAACACAGATCGACGCAGCTTAAAAATCCGCATCGAATGCACTATACTACATTGAGAAACGCTTAATACAAAAATTAGTTATGATCGTTTGAAAAATGATGCATTAGTGTATGTTGAGTTTCCATGTACACTCAACATTGCTTCCAAAAACATTTTGACAAAAATTTTTTCGAAAAATTTCAAAATAATTTAGCAAAAAGTAGATGTTGTTAGATTCCTTTTTTCAAGGCAAAGACGATGGACAATGTTATTCAACGAAAAAATTAATTCTTCAGGGTGAAAATCGAGGATATAAGTGTGAACTTATATCAGTTGATATCTCGGTGCATTTTTAAGCTAGCGCAAATCTGATAACACAGATCGATGCAGCTTAAAAATCCGCATCGAATGCACTATACTACATTGAGAAACGCTTGATACAAAAATTAGTTATGATCGTTTGAAAAATGATGCATTAGTGTATGTTGAGTTTCCATGTACACTCAACATTGCTTCCAAAAACATTTTGACAAAAATTTTTTCGAAAAATTTCAAAATAATTTAGCAAAAAGTAGATGTTTTTAGATTACTTTTTTCAAGGCAAAGACGATGGACAATGTTATTCAACGAAAAAATTAATTCTTCAGGGTGAAAATCGAGGATATAAGTGTGAACTTATATCAGTTGATATCTCGGTGCATTTTTAAGCTAGCGCAAATCTGATAACACAGATCGACGCAGCTTAAAAATCCGCATCAAATGCACTATACTTCATTGAGAAACGCTTAATACAAAAATTAGTTATGATCGTTTGAAAAATGATGCATTAGTGTATGTTGAGTTTCCATGTACACTCAACATTGCTTCGAAAAACATTTTGACAAAAATTTTTTCGAAAAATTTCAAAATAATTTAGCAAAAAGTAGATGTTTTTCGATTCCTTTTTTAAGGCAAAGATGATGGACAATGTTATTCAACGAAAAAATCAATTCTTCAGGGTGAAAATCGAGGATATAAGTGTGAACTTATATCAGTTGATATTTCGGTGCATTTTCAAGCTAGCGCAAATCTGATAACACAGATCGACGCAGCTTAAAAATCCGCATCGAATGCACTATACTTCATTGAGAAACGCTTAATACAAAAATTAGTTATGATCGTTTGAAAAATGATGCATTAGTGTATGTTGAGTTTCCATGTACACTCAACATTGCTTCCAAAAACATTTTGACAAAAATTTTTTCGAAAAATTTCAAAATAATTTAGCAAAAAGTAGATGTTTTTAGATTCCTTTTTTCAAGGCAAAGACGATGGACAATGTTATTCAACGAAAAAATTAATTCTTCAGGGTGAAAATCGAGGATATAAGTGTGAACTTATATCAGTTGATATCTCGGTGCATTTTTAAGCTAGCGCAAATCTGATAACACAGATCGACGCAGCTTAAAAATCCGCATCAAATGCACTGTACTTCATTGAGAAACGCTTAATACAAAAATTAGTTATGATCGTTTGAAAAATGATGCATTAGTGTATGTTGAGTTTCCATGTACACTCAACATTGCTTTCAAAAACATTTTGACAAAAATTTTTTCGAAAAATTTCAAAATAATTTAGCAAAAAGTAGATGTTTTTAGATTCCTTTTTTCAAGGCAAAGACGATGGACAATGTTATTCAACGAAAAAATTAATTCTTCAGGGTGAAAATCGAGGATATAAGTGTGAACTTATATCAGTTGATATCTCGGTGCATTTTTAAGCTAGCGCAAATCTGATAACACAGATCGACGCAGCTTAAAAATCCGCATCGAATGCACTATACTTCATTGAGAAACGCTTAATACAAAAATTAGTTATGATCGTTTGAAAAATGATGCATTAGTGTATGTTGAGTTTCCATGTACACTCAACATTGCTTCGAAAAACATTTTGACAAAAATTTTTTCGAAAAATTTCAAAATAATTTAGCAAAAAGTAGATGTTTTTCGATTCCTTTTTTAAGGCAAAGATGATGGACAATGTTATTCAACGAAAAAATTAATTCTTCAGGGTGAAAATCGAGGATATAAGTGTGAACTTATATCAGTTGATATCTCGGTGCATTTTTAAGCTAGCGCAAATCTGATAACACAGATCGACGCAGCTTAAAAATCCGCATCGAATGCACTATACTTCATTGAGAAACGCTTAATACAAAAATTAGTTATGATCGTTTGAAAAATGATGCATTAGTGTATGTTGAGTTTCCATGTACACTCAACATTGCTTCGAAAAACATTTTGACAAAAATTTTTTCGAAAAATTTCAAAATAATTTAGCAAAAAGTAGATGTTTTTAGATTCCTTTTTCTAAGGCAAAGATGATGGACAATGTTATTCAACGAAAAAATCAATTCTTCAGGGTGAAAATCGAGGATATAAGTGTGAACTTATATCAGTTGATATCTCGGTGCATTTTCAAGCTAGCGCAAATCTGATAACACAGATCGACGCAGCTTAAAAATCCGCATCGAATGCACTATACTTCATTGAGAAACGCTTAATACAAAAATTAGTTATGATCGTTTGAAAAATGATGCATTAGTGTATGTTGAGTTTCCATGTACACTCAACATTGCTTCCAAAAACATTTTGACAAAAATTTTTTCGAAAAATTTCAAAATAATTTAGCAAAAAGTAGATGTTTTTAGATTCCTTTTTTCAAGGCAAAGACGATGGACAATGTTATTCAACGAAAAAATTAATTCTTCAGGGTGAAAATCGAGGATATAAGTGTGAACTTATATCAGTTGATATCTCGGTGCATTTTTAAGCTAGCGCAAATCTGATAACACAGATCGACGCAGCTTAAAAATCCGCATCGAATGCACTATACTTCATTGAGAAACGCTTAATACAAAAATTAGTTATGATCGGTTGAAAAATGATGCATTAGTGTATGTTGAGTTTCCATGTACACTCAACATTGCTTCCAAAAACATTTTGACAAAAATTTTTTCGAAAAATTTCAAAATAATTTAGCAAAAAGTAGATGTTTTTAGATTCCTTTTTTCAAGGCAAAGACGATGGACAATGTTATTCAACGAAAAAATTAATTCTTCAGGGTGAAAATCGAGGATATAAGTGTGAACTTATATCAGTTGATATCTCGGTGCATTTTTAAGCTAGCGCAAATCTGATAACACAGATCGACGCAGCTTAAAAATCCGCATCGAATGCACTATACTTCATTGAGAAACGCTTAATACAAAAATTAGTTATGATCGTTTGAAAAATGATGCATTAGTGTATGTTGAGTTTCCATGTACACTCAACATTGCTTCCAAAAACATTTTGACAAAAATTTTTTCGAAAAATTTCAAAATAATTTAGCAAAAAGTAGATGTTTTTAGATTCCTTTTTCTAAGGCAAAGATGATGGACAATGTTATTCAACGAAAAAATCAATTCTTCAGGGTGAAAATCGAGGATATAAGTGTGAACTTATATCAGTTGATATCTCGGTGCATTTTCAAGCTAGCGCAAATCTGATAACACAGATCGACGCAGCTTAAAAATCCGCATCGAATGCACTATACTTCATTGAGAAACGCTTAATACAAAAATTAGTTATGATCGTTTGAAAAATGATGCATTAGTGTATGTTGAGTTTCCATGTACACTCAACATTGCTTCCAAAAACATTTTGACAAAAATTTTTTCGAAAAATTTCAAAATAATTTAGCAAAAAGTAGATGTTTTTAGATTCCTTTTTTCAAGGCAAAGACGATGGACAATGTTATTCAACGAAAAAATTAATTCTTCAGGGTGAAAATCGAGGATATAAGTGTGAACTTATATCAGTTGATATCTCGGTGCATTTTTAAGCTAGCGCAAATCTGATAACACAGATCGACGCAGCTTAAAAATCCGCATCAAATGCACTATACTTCATTGAGAAACGCTTAATACAAAAATTAGTTATGATCGTTTGAAAAATGATGCATTAGTGTATGTTGAGTTTCCATGTACACTCAACATTGCTTTCAAAAACATTTTGACAAAAATTTTTTCGAAAAATTTCAAAATAATTTAGCAAAAAGTAGATGTTTTTAGATTCCTTTTTTCAAGGCAAAGACGATGGACAATGTTATTCAACGAAAAAATTAATTCTTCAGGGTGAAAATCGAGGATATAAGTGTGAACTTATATCAGTTGATATCTCGGTGCATTTTTAAGCTAGCGCAAATCTGATAACACAGATCGACGCAGCTTAAAAATCCGCATCGAATGCACTATACTTCATTGAGAAACGCTTAATACAAAAATTAGTTATGATCGTTTGAAAAATGATGCATTAGTGTATGTTGAGTTTCCATGTACACTCAACATTGCTTCCAAAAACATTTTGACAAAAATTTTTTCGAAAAATTTCAAAATAATTTAGCAAAAAGTAGATGTTTTTAGATTCCTTTTTTCAAGGCAAAGACGATGGACAATGTTATTCAACGAAAAAATTAATTCTTCAGGGTGAAAATCGAGGATATAAGTGTGAACTTATATCAGTTGATATCTCGGTGCATTTTTAAGCTAGCGCAAATCTGATAACACAGATCGACGCAGCTTAAAAATCCGCATCGAATGCACTATACTACATTGAGAAACGCTTAATACAAAAATTAGTTATGATCGTTTGAAAAATGATGCATTAGTGTATGTTGAGTTTCCATGTACACTCAACATTGCTTCGAAAAACATTTTGACAAAAATTTTTTCGAAAAATTTCAAAATAATTTAGCAAAAAGTAGATGTTTTTAGATTCCTTTTTCTAAGGCAAAGATGATGGACAATGTTATTCAACGAAAAAATCAATTCTTCAGGGTGAAAATCGAGGATATAAGTGTGAACTTATATCAGTTGATATCTCGGTGCATTTTCAAGCTAGCGCAAATCTGATAACACAGATCGACGCAGCTTAAAAATCCGCATCGAATGCACTATACTTCATTGAGAAACGCTTAATACAAAAATTAGTTATGATCGTTTGAAAAATGATGCATTAGTGTATGTTGAGTTTCCATGTACACTCAACATTGCTTCCAAAAACATTTTGACAAAAATTTTTTCGAAAAATTTCAAAATAATTTAGCAAAAAGTAGATGTTTTTAGATTCCTTTTTTCAAGGCAAAGACGATGGACAATGTTATTCAACGAAAAAATTAATTCTTCAGGGTGAAAATCGAGGATATAAGTGTGAACTTATATCAGTTGATATCTCGGTGCATTTTTAAGCTAGCGCAAATCTGATAACACAGATCGACGCAGCTTAAAAATCCGCATCAAATGCACTATACTTCATTGAGAAACGCTTAATACAAAAATTAGTTATGATCGTTTGAAAAATGATGCATTAGTGTATGTTGAGTTTCCATGTACACTCAACATTGCTTTCAAAAACATTTTGACAAAAATTTTTTCGAAAAATTTCAAAATAATTTAGCAAAAAGTAGATGTTTTTAGATTCCTTTTTTCAAGGCAAAGACGATGGACAATGTTATTCAACGAAAAAATTAATTCTTCAGGGTGAAAATCGAGGATATAAGTGTGAACTTATATCAGTTGATATCTCGGTGCATTTTTAAGCTAGCGCAAATCTGATAACACAGATCGACGCAGCTTAAAAATCCGCATCGAATGCACTATACTTCATTGAGAAACGCTTAATACAAAAATTAGTTATGATCGTTTGAAAAATGATGCATTAGTGTATGTTGAGTTTCCATGTACACTCAACATTGCTTCCAAAAACATTTTGACAAAAATTTTTTCGAAAAATTTCAAAATAATTTAGCAAAAAGTAGATGTTTTTAGATTCCTTTTTTTAAGGCAAAAATGATGGACAATGTTATTCAACGAAAAAATTAATTCTTCAGGGTGAAAATCGAGGATATAAGTGTGAACTTATATCAGTTGATATCTCGGTGCATTTTTAAGCTAGCGCAAATCTGATAACACAGATCGACGCAGCTTAAAAATCCGCATCAAATGCACTATACTTCATTGAGAAACGCTTAATACAAAAATTAGTTATGATCGTTTGAAAAATGATGCATTAGTGTATGTTGAGTTTCCATGTACACTCAACATTGCTTTCAAAAACATTTTGACAAAAATTTTTTCGAAAAATTTCAAAATAATTTAGCAAAAAGTAGATGTTTTTAGATTCCTTTTTTCAAGGCAAAGACGATGGACAATGTTATTCAACGAAAAAATTAATTCTTCAGGGTGAAAATCGAGGATATAAGTGTGAACTTATATCAGTTGATATCTCGGTGCATTTTTAAGCTAGCGCAAATCTGATAACACAGATCGACGCAGCTTAAAAATCCGCATCGAATGCACTATACTTCATTGAGAAACGCTTAATACAAAAATTAGTTATGATCGTTTGAAAAATGATGCATTAGTGTATGTTGAGTTTCCATGTACACTCAACATTGCTTCCAAAAACATTTTGACAAAAATTTTTTCGAAAAATTTCAAAATAATTTAGCAAAAAGTAGATGTTTTTAGATTCCTTTTTTTAAGGCAAAAATGATGGACAATGTTATTAAACGAAAAAATTAATTCTTCAGGGTGAAAATCGAGGATATAAGTGTGAACTTATATCAGTTGATATCTCGGTGCATTTTTAAGCTAGCGCAAATCTGATAACACAGATCGACGCAGCTTAAAAATCCGCATCGAATGCACTATACTTCATTGAGAAACGCTTAATACAAAAATTAGTTATGATCGTTTGAAAAATGATGCATTAGTGTATGTTGAGTTTCCATGTACACTCAACATTGCTTCCAAAAACATTTTGACAAAAATTTTTTCGAAAAATTTCAAAATAATTTAGCAAAAAGTAGATGTTTTTAGATTCCTTTTTTCAAGGCAAAGACGATGGACAATGTTATTCAACGAAAAAAATAATTCTTCAGGGTGAAAATCGAGGATATAAGTGTGAACTTATATCAGTTGATATCTCGGTGCATTTTTAAGCTAGCGCAAATCTGATAACACAGATCGACGCAGCTTAAAAATCCGCATCGAATGCACTATACTACATTGAGAAACGCTTAATACAAAAATTAGTTATGATCGTTTGAAAAATGATGCATTAGTGTATGTTGAGTTTCCATGTACACTCAACATTGCTTCGAAAAACATTTTGACAAAAATTTTTTCGAAAAATTTCAAAATAATTTAGCAAAAAGTAGATGTTTTTAGATTCCTTTTTCTAAGGCAAAGATGATGGACAATGTTATTCAACGAAAAAATCAATTCTTCAGGGTGAAAATCGAGGATATAAGTGTGAACTTATATCAGTTGATATCTCGGTGCATTTTCAAGCTAGCGCAAATCTGATAACACAGATCGACGCAGCTTAAAAATCCGCATCGAATGCACTATACTTCATTGAGAAACGCTTAATACAAAAATTAGTTATGATCGTTTGAAAAATGATGCATTAGTGTATGTTGAGTTTCCATGTACACTCAACATTGCTTCGAAAAACATTTTGACAAAAATTTTTTCGAAAAATTTCAAAATAATTTAGCAAAAAGTAGATGTTTTTCGATTCCTTTTTTAAGGCAAAGATGATGGACAATGTTATTCAACGAAAAAATCAATTCTTCAGGGTGAAAATCGAGGATATAAGTGTGAACTTATATCAGTTGATATCTCGGTGCATTTTTAAGCTAGCGCAAATCTGATAACACAGATCGACGCAGCTTAAAAATCCGCATCGAATGCACTATACTTCATTGAAAAACGCTTAATACAAAAATTAGTTATGATCGTTCGAAAAATGATGCATTAGTGTATGTTGAGTTTCCATGTACACTCAACATTGCTTCCAAAAACATTTTGACAAAAATTTTTTCGAAAAATTTCAAAATAATTTAGCAAAAAGTAGATGTTTTTAGATTCCTTTTTTCAAGGCAAAGACGATGGACAATGTTATTCAACGAAAAAATTAATTCTTCAGGGTGAAAATCGAGGATATAAGTGTGAACTTATATCAGTTGATATCTCGGTGCATTTTTAAGCTAGCGCAAATCTGATAACACAGATCGACGCAGCTTAAAAATCCGCATCGAATGCACTATACTTCATTGAGAAACGCTTAATACAAAAATTAGTTATGATCGTTTGAAAAATGATGCATTAGTGTATGTTGAGTTTCCATGTACACTCAACATTGCTTCCAAAAACATTTTGACAAAAATTTTTTCGAAAAATTTCAAAATAATTTAGCAAAAAGTAGATGTTTTTAGATTCCTTTTTTAAGGCAAAGACGATGGACAATGTTATTCAACGAAAAAATTAATTCTTCAGGGTGAAAATCGAGGATATAAGTGTGAACTTATATCAGTTGATATCTCGGTGCATTTTCATTCAAGCTAGCGCAAATCTGATAACACAGATCGACGCAGCTTAAAAATCCGCATCGAATGCACTATACTTCATTGAGAAACGCTTAATACAAAAATTAGTTATGATCGTTTGAAAAATGATGCATTAGTGTATGTTGAGTTTCCATGTACACTCAACATTGCTTCCAAAAACATTTTGACAAAAATTTTTTCGAAAAATTTCAAAATAATTTAGCAAAAAGTAAATGTTTTTAGATTCCTTTTTTCAAGGCAAAGACGATGGACAATGTTATTCAACGAAAAAATTAATTCTTCAGGGTGAAAATCGAAGATATAAGTGTGAACTTATATCAGTTGATATCTCGGTGCATTTTTAAGCTAGCGCAAATCTGATAACACAGATCGACGCAGCTTAAAAATCCGCATCGAATGCACTATACTACATTGAGAAACGCTTAATACAAAAATTAGTTATGATCGTTTGAAAAATGATGCATTAGTGTATGTTGAGTTTCCATGTACACTCAACATTGCTTCCAAAAACATTTTGACAAAAATTTTTTCGAAAAATTTCAAAATAATTTAGCAAAAAGTAGATGTTGTTAGATTCCTTTTTTCAAGGCAAAGACGATGGACAATGTTATTCAACGAAAAAATTAATTCTTCAGGGTGAAAATCGAGGATATAAGTGTGAACTTATATCAGTTGATATCTCGGTGCATTTTTAAGCTAGCGCAAATCTGATAACACAGATCGATGCAGCTTAAAAATCCGCATCGAATGCACTATACTTCATTGAGAAACGCTTAATACAAAAATTAGTTATGATCGTTTGAAAAATGATGCATTAGTGTATGTTGAGTTTCCATGTACACTCAACATTGCTTCCAAAAACATTTTGACAAAAATTTTTTCGAAAAATTTCAAAATAATTTAGCAAAAAGTAGATGTTTTTAGATTCCTTTTTTCAAGGCAAAGACGATGGACAATGTTATTCAACGAAAAAATTAATTCTTCAGGGTGAAAATCGAGGATATAAGTGTGAACTTATATCAGTTGATATCTCGGTGCATTTTCATTCAAGCTAGCGCAAATCTGATAACACAGATCGACGCAGCTTAAAAATCCGCATCGAATGCACTATACTTCATTGAGAAACGCTTAATACAAAAATTAGTTATGATCGTTTGAAAAATGATGCATTAGTGTATGTTGAGTTTCCATGTACACTCAACATTGCTTCCAAAAACATTTTGACAAAAATTTTTTCGAAAAATTTCAAAATAATTTAGCAAAAAGTAAATGTTTTTAGATTCCTTTTTTCAAGGCAAAGACGATGGACAATGTTATTCAACGAAAAAATTAATTCTTCAGGGTGAAAATCGAAGATATAAGTGTGAACTTATATCAGTTGATATCTCGGTGCATTTTTAAGCTAGCGCAAATCTGATAACACAGATCGACGCAGCTTAAAAATCCGCATCGAATGCACTATACTACATTGAGAAACGCTTAATACAAAAATTAGTTATGATCGTTTGAAAAATGATGCATTAGTGTATGTTGAGTTTCCATGTACACTCAACATTGCTTCCAAAAACATTTTGACAAAAATTTTTTCGAAAAATTTCAAAATAATTTAGCAAAAAGTAGATGTTGTTAGATTCCTTTTTTCAAGGCAAAGACGATGGACAATGTTATTCAACGAAAAAATTAATTCTTCAGGGTGAAAATCGAGGATATAAGTGTGAACTTATATCAGTTGATATCTCGGTGCATTTTTAAGCTAGCGCAAATCTGATAACACAGATCGATGCAGCTTAAAAATCCGCATCGAATGCACTATACTACATTGAGAAACGCTTGATACAAAAATTAGTTATGATCGTTTGAAAAATGATGCATTAGTGTATGTTGAGTTTCCATGTACACTCAACATTGCTTCCAAAAACATTTTGACAAAAATTTTTTCGAAAAATTTCAAAATAATTTAGCAAAAAGTAGATGTTTTTCGATTCCTTTTTTAAGGCAAAGATGATGGACAATGTTATTCAACGAAAAAATCAATTCTTCAGGGTGAAAATCGAGGATATAAGTGTGAACTTATATCAGTTGATATCTCGGTGCATTTTCAAGCTAGCGCAAATCTGATAACACAGATCGACGCAGCTTAAAAATCCGCATCGAATGCACTATACTTCATTGAGAAACGCTTAATACAAAAATTAGTTATGATCGTTTGAAAAATGATGCATTAGTGTATGTTGAGTTTCCATGTACACTCAACATTGCTTCCAAAAACATTTTGACAAAAATTTTTTCGAAAAATTTCAAAATAATTTAGCAAAAAGTAGATGTTTTTAGATTACTTTTTTCAAGGCAAAGCCGATGGACAATGTTATTCAACGAAAAAATTAATTCTTCAGGGTGAAAATCGAGGATATAAGTGTGAACTTATATCAGTTGATATCTCGGTGCATTTTTAAGCTAGCGCAAATCTGATAACACAGATCGACGCAGCTTAAAAATCCGCATCAAATGCACTATACTTCATTGAGAAACGCTTAATACAAAAATTAGTTATGATCGTTTGAAAAATGATGCATTAGTGTATGTTGAGTTTCCATGTACACTCAACATTGCTTCGAAAAACATTTTGACAAAAATTTTTTCGAAAAATTTCAAAATAATTTAGCAAAAAGTAGATGTTTTTCGATTCCTTTTTTAAGGCAAAGATGATGGACAATGTTATTCAACGAAAAAATCAATTCTTCAGGGTGAAAATCGAGGATATAAGTGTGAACTTATATCAGTTGATATTTCGGTGCATTTTCAAGCTAGCGCAAATCTGATAACACAGATCGACGCAGCTTAAAAATCCGCATCGAATGCACTATACTTCATTGAGAAACGCTTAATACAAAAATTAGTTATGATCGTTTGAAAAATGATGCATTAGTGTATGTTGAGTTTCCATGTACACTCAACATTGCTTCCAAAAACATTTTGACAAAAATTTTTTCGAAAAATTTCAAAATAATTTAGCAAAAAGTAGATGTTTTTAGATTCCTTTTTTCAAGGCAAAGACGATGGACAATGTTATTCAACGAAAAAATTAATTCTTCAGGGTGAAAATCGAGGATATAAGTGTGAACTTATATCAGTTGATATCTCGGTGCATTTTTAAGCTAGCGCAAATCTGATAACACAGATCGACGCAGCTTAAAAATCCGCATCAAATGCACTATACTTCATTGAGAAACGCTTAATACAAAAATTAGTTATGATCGTTTGAAAAATGATGCATTAGTGTATGTTGAGTTTCCATGTACACTCAACATTGCTTTCAAAAACATTTTGACAAAAATTTTTTCGAAAAATTTCAAAATAATTTAGCAAAAAGTAGATGTTTTTAGATTCCTTTTTTCAAGGCAAAGACGATGGACAATGTTATTCAACGAAAAAATTAATTCTTCAGGGTGAAAATCGAGGATATAAGTGTGAACTTATATCAGTTGATATCTCGGTGCATTTTTAAGCTAGCGCAAATCTGATAACACAGATCGACGCAGCTTAAAAATCCGCATCGAATGCACTATACTTCATTGAGAAACGCTTAATACAAAAATTAGTTATGATCGTTTGAAAAATGATGCATTAGTGTATGTTGAGTTTCCATGTACACTCAACATTGCTTCCAAAAACATTTTGACAAAAATTTTTTCGAAAAATTTCAAAATAATTTAGCAAAAAGTAGATGTTTTTAGATTCCTTTTTTAAGGCAAAAATGATGGACAATGTTATTAAACGAAAAAATTAATTCTTCAGGGTGAAAATCGAGGATATAAGTGTGAACTTATATCAGTTGATATCTCGGTGTATTTTTAAGCTAGCGCAAATCTGATAACACAGATCGACGCAGCTTAAAAATCCGCATCGAATGCACTATACTTCATTGAGAAACGCTTAATACAAAAATTAGTTATGATCGTTTGAAAAATGATGCATTAGTGTATGTTGAGTTTCCATGTACACTCAACATTGCTTCCAAAAACATTTTGACAAAAATTTTTTCGAAAAATTTCAAAATAATTTAGCAAAAAGTAGATGTTTTTAGATTCCTTTTTTCAAGGCAAAGACGATGGACAATGTTATTCAACGAAAAAATTAATTCTTCAGGGTGAAAATCGAGGATATAAGTGTGAACTTATATCAGTTGATATCTCGGTGCATTTTTAAGCTAGCGCAAATCTGATAACACAGATCGACGCAGCTTAAAAATCCGCATCGAATGCACTATACTTCATTGAGAAACGCTTAATACAAAAATTAGTTATGATCGTTTGAAAAATGATGCATTAGTGTATGTTGAGTTTCCATGTACACTCAACATTGCTTCCAAAAACATTTTGACAAAAATTTTTTCGAAAAATTTCAAAATAATTTAGCAAAAAGTAGATGTTTTTAGATTCCTTTTTTCAAGGCAAAGACGATGGACAATGTTATTCAACGAAAAAATTAATTCTTCAGGGTGAAAATCGAGGATATAAGTGTGAACTTATATCAGTTGATATCTCGGTGCATTTTTAAGCTAGCGCAAATCTGATAACACAGATCGACGCAGCTTAAAAATCCGCATCGAATGCACTATACTTCATTGAGAAACGCTTAATACAAAAATTAGTTATGATCGTTTGAAAAATGATGCATTAGTGTATGTTGAGTTTCCATGTACACTCAACATTGCTTCCAAAAACATTTTGACAAAAATTTTTTCGAAAAATTTCAAAATAATTTAGCAAAAAGTAGATGTTTTTAGATTCCTTTTTTCAAGGCAAAGACGATGGACAATGTTATTCAACGAAAAAATTAATTCTTCAGGGTGAAAATCGAGGATATAAGTGTGAACTTATATCAGTTGATATCTCGGTGCATTTTTAAGCTAGCGCAAATCTGATAACACAGATCGACGCAGCTTAAAAATCCGCATCGAATGCACTATACTACATTGAGAAACGCTTAATACAAAAATTAGTTATGATCGTTTGAAAAATGATGCATTAGTGTATGTTGAGTTTCCATGTACACTCAACATTGCTTCGAAAAACATTTTGACAAAAATTTTTTCGAAAAATTTCAAAATAATTTAGCAAAAAGTAGATGTTTTTAGATTCCTTTTTCTAAGGCAAAGATGATGGACAATGTTATTCAACGAAAAAATCAATTCTTCAGGGTGAAAATCGAGGATATAAGTGTGAACTTATATCAGTTGATATCTCGGTGCATTTTCAAGCTAGCGCAAATCTGATAACACAGATCGACGCAGCTTAAAAATCCGCATCAAATGCACTATACTTCATTGAGAAACGCTTAATACAAAAATTAGTTATGATCGTTTGAAAAATGATGCATTAGTGTATGTTGAGTTTCCATGTACACTCAACATTGCTTTCAAAAACATTTTGACAAAAATTTTTTCG
Organism: Auanema rhodensis; assembly: GCA_964057225.1. Taxonomy (NCBI): domain Eukaryota; kingdom Metazoa; phylum Nematoda; class Chromadorea; order Rhabditida; family Rhabditidae; genus Auanema; species Auanema rhodense. The sequence goes on from OZ059895.1 coordinate 4,820,498, forward strand.
AAAAATTTCAAAATAATTTAGCAAAAAGTAGATGTTTTTAGATTCCTTTTTTCAAGGCAAAGACGATGGACAATGTTATTCAACGAAAAAATTAATTCTTCAGGGTGAAAATCGAGGATATAAGTGTGAACTTATATCAGTTGATATCTCGGTGCATTTTTAAGCTAGCGCAAATCTGATAACACAGATCGACGCAGCTTAAAAATCCGCATCGAATGCACTATACTTCATTGAGAAACGCTTAATACAAAAATTAGTTATGATCGTTTGAAAAATGATGCATTAGTGTATGTTGAGTTTCCATGTACACTCAACATTGCTTCCAAAAACATTTTGACAAAAATTTTTTCGAAAAATTTCAAAATAATTTAGCAAAAAGTAGATGTTTTTAGATTCCTTTTTTTAAGGCAAAAATGATGGACAATGTTATTAAACGAAAAAATTAATTCTTCAGGGTGAAAATCGAGGATATAAGTGTGAACTTATATCAGTTGATATCTCGGTGCATTTTTAAGCTAGCGCAAATCTGATAACACAGATCGACGCAGCTTAAAAATCCGCATCGAATGCACTATACTTCATTGAGAAACGCTTAATACAAAAATTAGTTATGATCGTTTGAAAAATGATGCATTAGTGTATGTTGAGTTTCCATGTACACTCAACATTGCTTCCAAAAACATTTTGACAAAAATTTTTTCGAAAAATTTCAAAATAATTTAGCAAAAAGTAGATGTTTTTAGATTCCTTTTTTCAAGGCAAAGACGATGGACAATGTTATTCAACGAAAAAATTAATTCTTCAGGGTGAAAATCGAGGATATAAGTGTGAACTTATATCAGTTGATATCTCGGTGCATTTTTAAGCTAGCGCAAATCTGATAACACAGATCGACGCAGCTTAAAAATCCGCATCGAATGCACTATACTACATTGAGAAACGCTTAATACAAAAATTAGTTATGATCGTTTGAAAAATGATGCATTAGTGTATGTTGAGTTTCCATGTACACTCAACATTGCTTCGAAAAACATTTTGACAAAAATTTTTTCGAAAAATTTCAAAATAATTTAGCAAAAAGTAGATGTTTTTAGATTCCTTTTTCTAAGGCAAAGATGATGGACAATGTTATTCAACGAAAAAATCAATTCTTCAGGGTGAAAATCGAGGATATAAGTGTGAACTTATATCAGTTGATATCTCGGTGCATTTTCAAGCTAGCGCAAATCTGATAACACAGATCGACGCAGCTTAAAAATCCGCATCGAATGCACTATACTTCATTGAGAAACGCTTAATACAAAAATTAGTTATGATCGTTTGAAAAATGATGCATTAGTGTATGTTGAGTTTCCATGTACACTCAACATTGCTTCGAAAAACATTTTGACAAAAATTTTTTCGAAAAATTTCAAAATAATTTAGCAAAAAGTAGATGTTTTTCGATTCCTTTTTTAAGGCAAAGATGATGGACAATGTTATTCAACGAAAAAATCAATTCTTCAGGGTGAAAATCGAGGATATAAGTGTGAACTTATATCAGTTGATATTTCGGTGCATTTTCAAGCTAGCGCAAATCTGATAACACAGATCGACGCAGCTTAAAAATCCGCATCGAATGCACTATACTTCATTGAGAAACGCTTAATACAAAAATTAGTTATGATCGTTTGAAAAATGTTGCATTAGTGTATGTTGAGTTTCCATGTACACTCAACATTGCTTCCAAAAACATTTTGACAAAAATTTTTTCGAAAAATTTCAAAATAATTTAGCAAAAAGTAGATGTTTTTAGATTCCTTTTTTCAAGGCAAAGACGATGGACAATGTTATTCAACGAAAAAATTAATTCTTCAGGGTGAAAATCGAGGATATAAGTGTGAACTTATATCAGTTGATATCTCGGTGCATTTTTAAGCTAGCGCAAATCTGATAACACAGATCGACGCAGCTTAAAAATCCGCATCGAATGCACTATACTTCATTGAGAAACGCTTAATACAAAAATTAGTTATGATCGTTTGAAAAATGATGCATTAGTGTATGTTGAGTTTCCATGTACACTCAACATTGCTTCCAAAAACATTTTGACAAAAATTTTTTCGAAAAATTTCAAAATAATTTAGCAAAAAGTAGATGTTTTTAGATTCCTTTTTTCAAGGCAAAGACGATGGACAATGTTATTCAACGAAAAAATTAATTCTTCAGGGTGAAAATCGAGGATATAAGTGTGAACTTATATCAGTTGATATCTCGGTGCATTTTTAAGCTAGCGCAAATCTGATAACACAGATCGACGCAGCTTAAAAATCCGCATCGAATGCAAAATATAAGTGTGAACTTATATCAGTTGATATTTCGGTGCATTTTCAAGCTAAATAATTTAGCAAAAAGTAGATGTTTTTAGATTCCTTTTTTCAAGGCAAAGACGATGGACAATGTTATTCAACGAAAAAATTAATTCTTCAGGGTGAAAATCGAGGATATAAGTGTGAACTTATATCAGTTGATATCTCGGTGCATTTTTAAGCTAGCGCAAATCTGATAACACAGATCGACGCAGCTTAAAAATCCGCATCGAATGCACTATACTACATTGAGAAACGCTTAATACAAAAATTAGTTATGATCGTTTGAAAAATGATGCATTAGTGTATGTTGAGTTTCCATGTACACTCAACATTGCTTCGAAAAACATTTTGACAAAAATTTTTTCGAAAAATTTCAAAATAATTTAGCAAAAAGTAGATGTTTTTAGATTCCTTTTTCTAAGGCAAAGATGATGGACAATGTTATTCAACGAAAAAATCAATTCTTCAGGGTGAAAATCGAGGATATAAGTGTGAACTTATATCAGTTGATATCTCGGTGCATTTTCAAGCTAGCGCAAATCTGATAACACAGATCGACGCAGCTTAAAAATCCGCATCGAATGCACTATACTTCATTGAGAAACGCTTAATACAAAAATTAGTTATGATCGTTTGAAAAATGATGCATTAGTGTATGTTGAGTTTCCATGTACACTCAACATTGCTTCGAAAAACATTTTGACAAAAATTTTTTCGAAAAATTTCAAAATAATTTAGCAAAAAGTAGATGTTTTTAGATTCCTTTTTCTAAGGCAAAGATGATGGACAATGTTATTCAACGAAAAAATCAATTCTTCAGGGTGAAAATCGAGGATATAAGTGTGAACTTATATCAGTTGATATTTCGGTGCATTTTCAAGCTAGCGCAAATCTGATAACACAGATCGACGCAGCTTAAAAATCCGCATCGAATGCACTATACTTCATTGAGAAACGCTTAATACAAAAATTAGTTATGATCGTTTGAAAAATGATGCATTAGTGTATGTTGAGTTTCCATGTACACTCAACATTGCTTCCAAAAACATTTTGACAAAAATTTTTTCGAAAAATTTCAAAATAATTTAGCAAAAAGTAGATGTTTTTAGATTCCTTTTTTCAAGGCAAAGACGATGGACAATGTTATTCAACGAAAAAATTAATTCTTCAGGGTGAAAATCGAGGATATAAGTGTGAACTTATATCAGTTGATATCTCGGTGCATTTTTAAGCTAGCGCAAATCTGATAACACAGATCGACGCAGCTTAAAAATCCGCATCGAATGCACTATACTTCATTGAGAAACGCTTAATACAAAAATTAGTTATGATCGTTTGAAAAATGATGCATTAGTGTATGTTGAGTTTCCATGTACACTCAACATTGCTTCGAAAAACATTTTGACAAAAATTTTTTCGAAAAATTTCAAAATAATTTAGCAAAAAGTAGATGTTTTTAGATTCCTTTTTCTAAGGCAAAGATGATGGACAATGTTATTCAACGAAAAAATCAATTCTTCAGGGTGAAAATCGAGGATATAAGTGTGAACTTATATCAGTTGATATTTCGGTGCATTTTCAAGCTAGCGCAAATCTGATAACACAGATCGACGCAGCTTAAAAATCCGCATCGAATGCACTATACTTCATTGAGAAACGCTTAATACAAAAATTAGTTATGATCGTTTGAAAAATGATGCATTAGTGTATGTTGAGTTTCCATGTACACTCAACATTGCTTCCAAAAACATTTTGACAAAAATTTTTTCGAAAAATTTCAAAATAATTTAGCAAAAAGTAGATGTTTTTAGATTCCTTTTTTCAAGGCAAAGACGATGGACAATGTTATTCAACGAAAAAATTAATTCTTCAGGGTGAAAATCGAGGATATAAGTGTGAACTTATATCAGTTGATATCTCGGTGCATTTTTAAGCTAGCGCAAATCTGATAACACAGATCGACGCAGCTTAAAAATCCGCATCGAATGCACTATACTTCATTGAGAAACGCTTAATACAAAAATTAGTTATGATCGTTTGAAAAATGATGCATTAGTGTATGTTGAGTTTCCATGTACACTCAACATTGCTTCGAAAAACATTTTGACAAAAATTTTTTCGAAAAATTTCAAAATAATTTAGCAAAAAGTAGATGTTTTTAGATTCCTTTTTCTAAGGCAAAGATGATGGACAATGTTATTCAACGAAAAAATCAATTCTTCAGGGTGAAAATCGAGGATATAAGTGTGAACTTATATCAGTTGATATTTCGGTGCATTTTCAAGCTAGCGCAAATCTGATAACACAGATCGACGCAGCTTAAAAATCCGCATCGAATGCACTATACTTTATTGAGAAACGCTTAATACAAAAATTAGTTATGATCGTTTAAAAAATGATGCATTAGTGTATGTTGAGTTTCCATGTACACTCAACATTGCTTCCAAAAACATTTTGACAAAAATTTTTTCGAAAAATTTCAAAATAATTTAGCAAAAAGTAGATGTTTTTAGATTCCTTTTTTCAAGGCAAAGACGATGGACAATGTTATTCAACGAAAAAATTAATTCTTCAGGGTGAAAATCGAGGATATAAGTGTGAACTTATATCAGTTGATATCTCGGTGCATTTTTAAGCTAGCGCAAATCTGATAACACAGATCGACGCAGCTTAAAAATCCGCATCGAATGCACTATACTTCATTGAGAAACGCTTAATACAAAAATTAGTTATGATCGTTTGAAAAATGATGCATTAGTGTATGTTGAGTTTCCATGTACACTCAACATTGCTTCCAAAAACATTTTGACAAAAATTTTTTCGAAAAATTTCAAAATAATTTAGCAAAAAGTAGATGTTTTTCGATTCCTTTTTTAAGGCAAAGATGATGGACAATGTTATTCAACGAAAAAATCAATTCTTCAGGGTGAAAATCGAGGATATAAGTGTGAACTTATATCAGTTGATATCTCGGTGCATTTTCAAGCTAGCGCAAATCTGATAACACAGATCGACGCAGCTTAAAAATCCGCATCGAATGCACTATACTTCATTGAGAAACGCTTAATACAAAAATTAGTTATGATCGTTTGAAAAATGATGCATTAGTGTATGTTGAGTTTCCATGTACACTCAACATTGCTTCGAAAAACATTTTGACAAAAATTTTTTCGAAAAATTTCAAAATAATTTAGCAAAAAGTAGATGTTTTTCGATTCCTTTTTTAAGGCAAAGATGATGGACAATGTTATTCAACGAAAAAAATCAATTCTTCAGGGTGAAAATCGAGGATATAAGTGTGAACTTATATCAGTTGATATCTCGGTGCATTTTCATTCAAGCTAGCGCAAATCTGATAACACAGATCGACGCAGCTTAAAAATCCGCATCGAATGCACTATACTTCATTGAGAAACGCTTAATACAAAAATTAGTTATGATCGTTTGAAAAATGATGCATTAGTGTATGTTGAGTTTCCATGTACACTCAACATTGCTTCGAAAAACATTTTGACAAAAATTTTTTCGAAAAATTTCAAAATAATTTAGCAAAAAGTGGATGTTTTTAGATTCTTTTTTTTAAGGCAAAGATGATGGACAATGTTATTCAACGAAAAAATTAATTCTTCAGGGTGAAAATCGAGGATATAAGTGTGAACTTATATCAGTTGATATCTCGGTGCATTTTCAAGCTAGCGCAAATCTGATAACACAGATCGACGCAGCTTAAAAATCCGCATCGAATGCACTATACTTCATTGAGAAACGCTTAATACAAAAATTAGTTATGATCGTTTGAAAAATGATGCATTAGTGTATGTTGAGTTTCCATGTACACTCAACATTGCTTCCAAAAACATTTTGACAAAAATTTTTTCGAAAAATTTCAAAATAATTTAGCAAAAAGTGGATGTTTTTAGATTCTTTTTTTTAAGGCAAAGATGATGGACAATGTTATTCAACGAAAAAATTAATTCTTCAGGGTGAAAATCGAGGATATAAGTATGAACTTATATCAGTTGATATCTCGGTGCATTTTTAAGCTAGCGCAAATCTGATAACACAGATCGACGCAGCTTAAAAATCCGCATCGAATGCACTATACTTCATTGAGAAACGCTTAATACAAAAATTAGTTATGATCGTTTGAAAAATGATGCATTAGTGTATGTTGAGTTTCCATGTACACTCAACATTGCTTCCAACAACATTTTGACAAAAATTTTTTCGAAAAATTTCAAAATAATTTAGCAAAAAGTAGATGTTTTTAGATTCCTTTTTTCAAGGCAAAGACGATGGACAATGTTATTCAACGAAAAAATTAATTCTTCAGGGTGAAAATCGAGGATATAAGTGTGAACTTATATCAGTTGATATCTCGGTGCATTTTTAAGCTAGCGCAAATCTGATAACACAGATCGACGCAGCTTAAAAATCCGCATCGAATGCACTATACTACATTGAGAAACGCTTAATACAAAAATTAGTTATGATCGTTTGAAAAATGATGCATTAGTGTATGTTGAGTTTCCATGTACACTCAACATTGCTTCCAAAAACATTTTGACAAAAATTTTTTCGAAAAATTTCAAAATAATTTAGCAAAAAGTAGATGTTTTTCGATTCCTTTTTTAAGGCAAAGATGATGGACAATGTTATTCAACGAAAAAATCAATTCTTCAGGGTGAAAATCGAGGATATAAGTGTGAACTTATATCAGTTGATATCTCGGTGCATTTTCAAGCTAGCGCAAATCTGATAACACAGATCGACGCAGCTTAAAAATCCGCATCGAATGCACTATACTTCATTGAGAAACGCTTAATACAAAAATTAGTTATGATCGTTTGAAAAATGATGCATTAGTGTATGTTGAGTTTCCATGTACACTCAACATTGCTTCCAAAAACATTTTGACAAAAATTTTTTCGAAAAATTTCAAAATAATTTAGCAAAAAGTAGATGTTTTTAGATTCCTTTTTTCAAGGCAAAGACGATGGACAATGTTATTCAACGAAAAAATTAATTCTTCAGGGTGAAAATCGAGGATATAAGTGTGAACTTATATCAGTTGATATCTCGGTGCATTTTTAAGCTAGCGCAAATCTGATAACACAGATCGACGCAGCTTAAAAATCCGCATCGAATGCACTATACTTCATTGAGAAACGCTCAATACAACAATTAGTTATGATCGTTTGAAAAATGATGCATTAGTGTATGTTGAGTTTCCATGTACACTCAACATTGCTTCGAAAAACATTTTGACAAAAATTTTTTCGAAAAATTTCAAAATAATTTAGCAAAAAGTAGATATTTTTCGATTCCTTTTTTAAGGCAAAGATGATGGACAATGTTATTCAACGAAAAAATCAATTCTTCAGGGTGAAAATCGAGGATATAAGTGTGAACTTATATCAGTTGATATCTCGGTGCATTTTCAAGCTAGCGCAAATCTGATAACACAGATCGACGCAGCTTAAAAATCCGCATCGAATGCACTATACTTCATTGAGAAACGCTTAATACAAAAATTAGTTATGATCGTTTGAAAAATGATGCATTAGTGTATGTTGAGTTTCCATGTACACTCAACATTGCTTCCAAAAACATTTTGACAAAAATTTTTTCGAAAAATTTCAAAATAATTTAGCAAAAAGTAGATGTTTTTAGATTCTTTTTCTCAAGGCAAAGACGATGGACAATGTTATTCAACGAAAAAATTAATTCTTCAGGGTGAAAATCGAGGATATAAGTGTGAACCTATATCAGTTGATATCTCGGTGCATTTTCAAGCTAGCGCAAATCTGATAACACAGATCGACGCAGCTTAAAAATCCGCATCGAATGCACTATACTACATTGAAAAACGCTTAATACAAAAATTAGTTATGATCGTTCGAAAAATGATGCATTAGTGTATGTTGAGTTTCCATGTACACTCAACATTGCTTCGAAAAACATTTTGACAAAAATTTTTTCGAAAAATTTCAAAATAATTTAGCAAAAAGTAGATGTTTTTAGATTACTTTTTCTAAGGCAAAGATGATGGACAATGTTATTCAACGAAAAAATCAATTCTTCAGGGTGAAAATCGAGGATATAAGTGTGAACTTATATCAGTTGATATCTCGGTGCATTTTCAAGCTAGCGCAAATCTGATAACACAGATCGACGCAGCTTAAAAATCCGCATCGAATGCACTATACTTCATTGAGAAACGCTTAATACAAAAATTAGTTATGATCGTTTGAAAAATGATGCATTAGTGTATGTTGAGTTTCCATGTACACTCAACATTGCTTCCAAAAACATTTTGACAAAAATTTTTTCGAAAAATTTCAAAATAATTTAGCAAAAAGTAGATGTTTTTAGATTCCTTTTTTCAAGGCAAAGACGATGGACAATGTTATTCAACGAAAAAATTAATTCTTCAGGGTGAAAATCGAGGATATAAGTGTGAACTTATATCAGTTGATATCTCGGTGCATTTTTAAGCTAGCGCAAATCTGATAACACAGATCGACGCAGCTTAAAAATCCGCATCGAATGCACTATACTTCATTGAGAAACGCTTAATACAACAATTAGTTATGATCGTTTGAAAAATGATGCATTAGTGTATGTTGAGTTTCCATGTACACTCAACATTGCTTCGAAAAACATTTTGACAAAAATTTTTTCGAAAAATTTCAAAATAATTTAGCAAAAAGTAGATATTTTTCGATTCCTTTTTTAAGGCAAAGATGATGGACAATGTTATTCAACGAAAAAATCAATTCTTCAGGGTGAAAATCGAGGATATAAGTGTGAACTTATATCAGTTGATATCTCGGTGCATTTTCAAGCTAGCGCAAATCTGATAACACAGATCGACGCAGCTTAAAAATCCGCATCGAATGCACTATACTTCATTGAGAAACGCTTAATACAAAAATTAGTTATGATCGTTTGAAAAATGATGCATTAGTGTATGTTGAGTTTCCATGTACACTCAACATTGCTTCCAAAAACATTTTGACAAAAATTTTTTCGAAAAATTTCAAAATAATTTAGCAAAAAGTAGATGTTTTTAGATTCCTTTTCTCAAGGCAAAGACGATGGACAATGTTATTCAACGAAAAAATTAATTCTTCAGGGTGAAAATCGAGGATATAAGTGTGAACCTATATCAGTTGATATCTCGGTGCATTTTCAAGCTAGCGCAAATCTGATAACACAGATCGACGCAGCTTAAAAATCCGCATCGAATGCACTATACTACATTGAAAAACGCTTAATACAAAAATTAGTTATGATCGTTCGAAAAATGATGCATTAGTGTATGTTGAGTTTCCATGTACACTCAACATTGCTTCGAAAAACATTTTGACAAAAATTTTTTCGAAAAATTTCAAAATAATTTAGCAAAAAGTAGATGTTTTTAGATTACTTTTTCTAAGGCAAAGATGATGGACAATGTTATTCAACGAAAAAATCAATTCTTCAGGGTGAAAATCGAGGATATAAGTGTGAACTTATATCAGTTGATATCTCGGTGAATTTTTAAGCTAGCGCAAATCTGATAACACAGATCGACGCAGCTTAAAAATCCGCATCGAATGCACTATACTTCATTGAGAAACGCTTAATACAAAAATTAGTTATGATCGTTTGAAAAATGATGCATTAGTGTATGTTGAGTTTCCATGTACACTCAACATTGCTTCCAAAAACATTTTGACAAAAATTTTTTCGAAAAATTTCAAAATAATTTAGGAAAAAGTAGATGTTTTTAGATTCCTTTTTTCAAGGCAAAGACGATGGACAATGTTATTCAACGAAAAAATTAATTCTTCAGGGTGAAAATCGAGGATATAAGTGTGAACTTATATCAGTTGATATCTCGGTGCATTTTTAAGCTAGCGCAAATCTGATAACACAGATCGACGCAGCTTAAAAATCCGCATCGAATGCACTATACTTCATTGAGAAACGCTTAATACAAAAATTAGTTATGATCGTTTGAAAAATGATGCATTAGTGTATGTTGAGTTTCCATGTACACTCAACATTGCTTCCAACAACATTTTGACAAAAATTTTTTCGAAAAATTTCAAAATAATTTAGCAAAAAGTAGATGTTTTTAGATTTCTTTTTTCAAGGCAAAGACGATGGACAATGTTATTCAACGAAAAAATTAATTCTTCAGGGTGAAAATCGAGGATATAAGTGTGAACTTATATCAGTTGATATCTCGGTGCATTTTTAAGCTAGCGCAAATCTGATAACACAGATCGACGCAGCTTAAAAATCCGCATCGAATGCACTATACTACATTGAGAAACGCTTAATACAAAAATTAGTTATGATCGTTTGAAAAATGATGCATTAGTGTATGTTGAGTTTCCATGTACACTCAACATTGCTTCGAAAAACATTTTGACAAAAATTTTTTCGAAAAATTTCAGAATAATTTAGCAAAAAGTAGATGTTTTTAGATTCCTTTTTCTAAGGCAAAGATGATGGACAATGTTATTCAACGAAAAAATCAATTCTTCAGGGTGAAAATCGAGGATATAAGTGTGAACTTATATCAGTTGATATCTCGGTGAATTTTTAAGCTAGCGCAAATCTGATAACACAGATCGACGCAGCTTAAAAATCCGCATCGAATGCACTATACTTCATTGAAAAACGCTTAATACAAAAATTAGTTATGATCGTTTGAAAAATGATGCATTAGTGTATGTTGAGTTTCCATGTACACTCAACATTGCTTCCAAAAACATTTTGACAAAAATTTTTTCGAAAAATTTCAAAATAATTTAGCAAAAAGTAGATGTTTTTAGATTCCTTTTTTCAAGGCAAAGACGATGGACAATGTTATTCAACGAAAAAATTAATTCTTCAGGGTGAAAATCGAGGATATAAGTGTGAACTTATATCAGTTGATATCTCGGTGCATTTTCAAGCTAGCGCAAATCTGATAACACAGATCGACGCAGCTTAAAAATCCGCATCGAATGCACTATACTTCATTGAGAAACGCTTAATACAAAAATTAGTTATGATCGTTTGAAAAATGATGCATTAGTGTATGTTGAGTTTCCATGTACACTCAACATTGCTTCCAAAAACATTTTGACAAAAATTTTTTCGAAAAATTTCAAAATAATTTAGGAAAAAGTAGATGTTTTTAGATTCCTTTTTTCAAGGCAAAGACGATGGACAATGTTATTCAACGAAAAAATTAATTCTTCAGGGTGAAAATCGAGGATATAAGTGTGCACTTATATCAGTTGATATCTCGGTGCATTTTTAAGCTAGCGCAAATCTGATAACACAGATCGACGCAGCTTAAAAATCCGCATCGAATGCACTATACTTCATTGAGAAACGCTTAATACAAAAATTAGTTATGATCGTTTGAAAAATGATGCATTAGTGTATGTTGAGTTTCCATGTACACTCAACATTGCTTCCAACAACATTTTGACAAAAATTTTTTCGAAAAATTTCAAAATAATTTAGCAAAAAGTAGATGTTTTTAGATTTCTTTTTTCAAGGCAAAGACGATGGACAATGTTATTCAACGAAAAAATTAATTCTTCAGGGTGAAAATCGAGGATATAAGTGTGAACTTATATCAGTTGATATCTCGGTGCATTTTTAAGCTAGCGCAAATCTGATAACACAGATCGACGCAGCTTAAAAATCCGCATCGAATGCACTATACTTCATTGAGAAACGCTTAATACAAAAATTAGTTATGATCGTTTGAAAAATGATGCATTAGTGTATGTTGAGTTTCCATGTACACTCAACATTGCTTCCAACAACATTTTGACAAAAATTTTTTCGAAAAATTTCAAAATAATTTAGCAAAAAGTAGATGTTTTTAGATTTCTTTTTTCAAGGCAAAGACGATGGACAATGTTATTCAACGAAAAAATTAATTCTTCAGGGTGAAAATCGAGGATATAAGTGTGAACTTATATCAGTTGATATCTCGGTGCATTTTTAAGCTAGCGCAAATCTGATAACACAGATCGACGCAGCTTAAAAATCCGCATCGAATGCACTATACTACATTGAGAAACGCTTAATACAAAAATTAGTTATGATCGTTTGAAAAATGATGCATTAGTGTATGTTGAGTTTCCATGTACACTCAACATTGCTTCGAAAAACATTTTGACAAAAATTTTTTCGAAAAATTTCAGAATAATTTAGCAAAAAGTAGATGTTTTTAGATTCCTTTTTCTAAGGCAAAGATGATGGACAATGTTATTCAACGAAAAAATCAATTCTTCAGGGTGAAAATCGAGGATATAAGTGTGAACTTATATCAGTTGATATCTCGGTGCATTTTTAAGCTAGCGCAAATCTGATAACACAGATCGACGCAGCTTAAAAATCCGCATCGAATGCACTATACTACATTGAGAAACGCTTAATACAAAAATTAGTTATGATCGTTCGAAAAATGATGCATTAGTGTATGTTGAGTTTCCATGTACACTCAACATTGCTTCGAAAAACATTTTGACAAAAATTTTTTCGAAAAATTTCAAAATAATTTAGCAAAAAGTAGATGTTTTTAGATTACTTTTTCTAAGGCAAAGATGATGGACAATGTTATTCAACGAAAAAATCAATTCTTCAGGGTGAAAATCGAGGATATAAGTGTGAACTTATATCAGTTGATATCTCGGTGAATTTTTAAGCTAGCGCAAATCTGATAACACAGATCGACGCAGCTTAAAAATCCGCATCGAATGCACTATACTTCATTGAGAAACGCTTAATACAAAAATTAGTTATGATCGTTTGAAAAATGATGCATTAGTGTATGTTGAGTTTCCATGTACACTCAACATTGCTTCCAAAAACATTTTGACAAAAATTTTTTCGAAAAATTTCAAAATAATTTAGGAAAAAGTAGATGTTTTTAGATTCCTTTTTTCAAGGCAAAGACGATGGACAATGTTATTCAACGAAAAAATTAATTCTTCAGGGTGAAAATCGAGGATATAAGTGTGAACTTATATCAGTTGATATCTCGGTGCATTTTTAAGCTAGCGCAAATCTGATAACACAGATCGACGCAGCTTAAAAATCCGCATCGAATGCACTATACTTCATTGAGAAACGCTTAATACAAAAATTAGTTATGATCGTTTGAAAAATGATGCATTAGTGTATGTTGAGTTTCCATGTACACTCAACATTGCTTCCAACAACATTTTGACAAAAATTTTTTCGAAAAATTTCAAAATAATTTAGCAAAAAGTAGATGTTTTTAGATTTCTTTTTTCAAGGCAAAGACGATGGACAATGTTATTCAACGAAAAAATTAATTCTTCAGGGTGAAAATCGAGGATATAAGTGTGAACTTATATCAGTTGATATCTCGGTGCATTTTTAAGCTAGCGCAAATCTGATAACACAGATCGACGCAGCTTAAAAATCCGCATCGAATGCACTATACTACATTGAGAAACGCTTAATACAAAAATTAGTTATGATCGTTTGAAAAATGATGCATTAGTGTATGTTGAGTTTCCATGTACACTCAACATTGCTTCGAAAAACATTTTGACAAAAATTTTTTCGAAAAATTTCAGAATAATTTAGCAAAAAGTAGATGTTTTTAGATTCCTTTTTCTAAGGCAAAGATGATGGACAATGTTATTCAACGAAAAAATCAATTCTTCAGGGTGAAAATCGAGGATATAAGTGTGAACTTATATCAGTTGATATCTCGGTGAATTTTTAAGCTAGCGCAAATCTGATAACACAGATCGACGCAGCTTAAAAATCCGCATCGAATGCACTATACTTCATTGAGAAACGCTTAATACAAAAATTAGTTATGATCGTTTGAAAAATGATGCATTAGTGTATGTTGAGTTTCCATGTACACTCAACATTGCTTCCAAAAACATTTTGACAAAAATTTTTTCGAAAAATTTCAAAATAATTTAGCAAAAAGTAGATGTTTTTCGATTCCTTTTTTAAGGCAAAGATGATGGACAATGTTATTCAACGAAAAAATCAATTCTTCAGGGTGAAAATCGAGGATATAAGTGTGAACTTATATCAGTTGATATCTCGGTGCATTTTCAAGCTAGCGCAAATCTGATAACACAGATCGACGCAGCTTAAAAATCCGCATCGAATGCACTATACTTCATTGAGAAACGCTTAATACAAAAATTAGTTATGATCGTTTGAAAAATGATGCATTAGTGTATGTTGAGTTTCCATGTACACTCAACATTGCTTCCAAAAACATTTTGACAAAAATTTTTTCGAAAAATTTCAAAATAATTTAGGAAAAAGTAGATGTTTTTAGATTCCTTTTTTCAAGGCAAAGACGATGGACAATGTTATTCAACGAAAAAATTAATTCTTCAGGGTGAAAATCGAGGATATAAGTGTGAACTTATATCAGTTGATATCTCGGTGCATTTTTAAGCTAGCGCAAATCTGATAACACAGATCGACGCAGCTTAAAAATCCGCATCGAATGCACTATACTTCATTGAGAAACGCTTAATACAAAAATTAGTTATGATCGTTTGAAAAATGATGCATTAGTGTATGTTGAGTTTCCATGTACACTCAACATTGCTTCCAACAACATTTTGACAAAAATTTTTTCGAAAAATTTCAAAATAATTTAGCAAAAAGTAGATGTTTTTAGATTTCTTTTTTCAAGGCAAAGACGATGGACAATGTTATTCAACGAAAAAATTAATTCTTCAGGGTGAAAATCGAGGATATAAGTGTGAACTTATATCAGTTGATATCTCGGTGCATTTTTAAGCTAGCGCAAATCTGATAACACAGATCGACGCAGCTTAAAAATCCGCATCGAATGCACTATACTACATTGAGAAACGCTTAATACAAAAATTAGTTATAATCGTTTGAAAAATGATGCATTAGTGTATGTTGAGTTTCCATGTACACTCAACATTGCTTCGAAAAACATTTTGACAAAAATTTTTTCGAAAAATTTCAGAATAATTTAGCAAAAAGTAGATGTTTTTAGATTCCTTTTTCTAAGGCAAAGATGATGGACAATGTTATTCAACGAAAAAATCAATTCTTCAGGGTGAAAATCGAGGATATAAGTGTGAACTTATATCAGTTGATATCTCGGTGAATTTTTAAGCTAGCGCAAATCTGATAACACAGATCGACGCAGCTTAAAAATCCGCATCGAATGCACTATACTTCATTGAGAAACGCTTAATACAAAAATTAGTTATGATCGTTTGAAAAATGATGCATTAGTGTATGTTGAGTTTCCATGTACACTCAACATTGCTTCCAAAAACATTTTGACAAAAATTTTTTCGAAAAATTTCAAAATAATTTAGCAAAAAGTAGATGTTTTTCGATTCCTTTTTTGAGGCAAAGATGATGGACAATGTTATTCAACGAAAAAATCAATTCTTCAGGGTGAAAATCGAGGATATAAGTGTGAACTTATATCAGTTGATATCTCGGTGCATTTTCAAGCTAGCGCAAATCTGATAACACAGATCGACGCAGCTTAAAAATCCGCATCGAATGCACTATACTTCATTGAGAAACGCTTAATACAAAAATTAGTTATGATCGTTTGAAAAATGATGCATTAGTGTATGTTGAGTTTCCATGTACACTCAACATTGCTTCGAAAAACATTTTGACAAAAATTTTTTCGAAAAATTTCAAAATAATTTAGCAAAAAGTAGATGTTTTTAGATTACTTTTTCTAAGGCAAAGATGATGGACAATGTTATTCAACGAAAAAATCAATTCTTCAGGGTGAAAATCGAGGATATAAGTGTGAACTTATATCAGTTGATATCTCGGTGAATTTTTAAGCTAGCGCAAATCTGATAACACAGATCGACGCAGCTTAAAAATCCGCATCGAATGCACTATACTTCATTGAGAAACGCTTAATACAAAAATTAGTTATGATCGTTTGAAAAATGATGCATTAGTGTATGTTGAGTTTCCATGTACACTCAACATTGCTTCCAAAAACATTTTGACAAAAATTTTTTCGAAAAATTTCAAAATAATTTAGCAAAAAGTAGATGTTTTTAGATTCCTTTTTTCAAGGCAAAGACGATGGACAATGTTATTCAACGAAAAAATTAATTCTTCAGGGTGAAAATCGAGGATATAAGTGTGAACTTATATCAGTTGATATCTCGGTGCATTTTCAAGCTAGCGCAAATCTGATAACACAGATCGACGCAGCTTAAAAATCCGCATCGAATGCACTATACTTCATTGAGAAACGCTTAATAAAAAAATTAGTTATGATCGTTTGAAAAATGATGCATTAGTGTATGTTGAGTTTCCATGTACACTCAACATTGCTTCCAAAAACATTTTGACAAAAATTTTTTCGAAAAATTTCAAAATAATTTAGCAAAAAGTAGATTTTTTTAGATTCCTTTTTTCAAGGCAAAGACGATGGACAATGTTATTCAACGAAAAAATTAATTCTTCAGGGTGAAAACCGAGGATATAAGTGTGAACTTATATCAGTTGATATCTCGGTGCATTTTCAAGCTAGCGCAAATCTGATAACACAGATCGACGCAGCTTAAAAATCCGCATCGAATGCACTATACTTCATTGAGAAACGCTTAATACAAAAATTAGTTATGATCGTTTGAAAAATGATGCATTAGTGTATGTTGAGTTTCCATGTACACTCAACATTGCTTCCAAAAACATTTTGACAAAAATTTTTTCGAAAAATTTCAAAATAATTTAGCAAAAAGTAGATGTTTTTAGATTCCTTTTTTTAAGGCAAAAATGATGGACAATGTTATTCAACGAAAAAATTAATTCTTCAGGGTGAAAATCGAGGATATAAGTGTGAACATATATCAGTTGATATCTCGGTGCATTTTCAAGCTAGCGCAAATCTGATAACACAGATCGACGCAGCTTAAAAATCCGCATCGAATGCACTATACTTCATTGAGAAACGCTTAATACAAAAATTAGTTATGATCGTTCGAAAAATGATGCATTAGTGTATGTTGAGTTTCCATGTACACTCAACATTGCTTCCAAAAACATTTTGACAAAAATTTTTTCGAAAAATTTCAAAATAATTTAGCAAAAAGTAGATGTTTTTAGATTCTTTTTTTCAAGGCAAAGACGATGGACAATGTTATTCAACGAAAAAATTAATTCTTCAGGGTGAAAATCGAGGATATAAGTGTGAACTTATATCAGTTGATATCTCGGTGCATTTTTAAGCTAGCGCAAATCTGATAACACAGATCGACGCAGCTTAAAAATCCGCATCGAATGCACTATACTACATTGAAAAACGCTTAATACAAAAATTAGTTATGATCGTTTGAAAAATGATGCATTAGTGTATGTTGAGTTTCCATGTACACTCAACATTGCTTCCAAAAACATTTTGACAAAACTTTTTTCGAAAAATTTCAAAATAATTTAGCAAAAAGTAGATGTTTTTAGATTCTTTTTTTCAAGGCAAAGACGATGGACAATGTTATTCAACGAAAAAATTAATTCTTCAGGGTGAAAATCGAGGATATAAGTTGAACTTATATCAGTTGATATCTCGGTGCATTTTCAAGCTAGCGCAAATCTGATAACACAGATCGACGCAGCTTAAAAATCCGCATCGAATGCACTATACTTCATTGAGAAACGCTTAATACAAAAATTAGTTATGATCGTTCGAAAAATGATGCATTAGTGTATGTTGAGTTTCCATGTACACTCAACATTGCTTCGAAAAACATTTTGACAAAAATTTTTTCGAAAAATTTCAAAATAATTTAGCAAAAAGTAGATGTTTTTAGATTACTTTTTCTAAGGCAAAGATGATGGACAATGTTATTCAACGAAAAAATCAATTCTTCAGGGTGAAAATCGAGGATATAAGTGTGAACTTATATCAGTTGATATCTCGGTGAATTTTTAAGCTAGCGCAAATCTGATAACACAGATCGACGCAGCTTAAAAATCCGCATCGAATGCACTATACTTCATTGAGAAACGCTTAATACAAAAATTAGTTATGATCGTTTGAAAAATGATGCATTAGTGTATGTTGAGTTTCCATGTACACTCAACATTGCTTCCAAAAACATTTTGACAAAAATTTTTTCGAAAAATTTCAAAATAATTTAGCAAAAAGTAGATGTTTTTAGATTCCTTTTTTCAAGGCAAAGACGATGGACAATGTTATTCAACGAAAAAATTAATTCTTCAGGGTGAAAATCGAGGATATAAGTGTGAACTTATATCAGTTGATATCTCGGTGCATTTTTAAGCTAGCGCAAATCTGATAACACAGATCGACGCAGCTTAAAAATCCGCATCGAATGCACTATACTTCATTGAGAATCGCTTAATACAAAAATTAGTTATGATCGTTTGAAAAATGATGCATTAGTGTATGTTGAGTTTCCATGTACACTCAACATTGCTTCCAACAACATTTTGACAAAAATTTTTTCGAAAAATTTCAAAATAATTTAGCAAAAAGTAGATGTTTTTAGATTCCTTTTTTCAAGGCAAAGACGATGGACAATGTTATTCAACGAAAAAATTAATTCTTCAGGGTGAAAATCGAGGATATAAGTGTGAACTTATATCAGTTGATATCTCGGTGCATTTTTAAGCTAGCGCAAATCTGATAACACAGATCGACGCAGCTTAAAAATCCGCATCGAATGCACTATACTTCATTGAGAATCGCTTAATACAAAAATTAGTTATGATCGTTTGAAAAATGATGCATTAGTGTATGTTGAGTTTCCATGTACACTCAACATTGCTTCCAACAACATTTTGACAAAAATTTTTTCGAAAAATTTCAAAATAATTTAGCAAAAAGTAGATGTTTTTAGATTCCTTTTTTCAAGGCAAAGACGATGGACAATGTTATTCAACGAAAAAATTAATTCTTCAGGGTGAAAATCGAGGATATAAGTGTGAACTTATATCAGTTGATATCTCGGTGCATTTTTAAGCTAGCGCAAATCTGATAACACAGATCGACGCAGCTTAAAAATCCGCATCGAATGCACTATACTACATTGAGAAACGCTTAATACAAAAATTAGTTATGATCGTTTGAAAAATGATGCATTAGTGTATGTTGAGTTTCCATGTACACTCAACATTGCTTCCAAAAACATTTTGACAAAAATTTTTTCGAAAAATTTCAAAATAATTTAGCAAAAAGTAGATGTTTTTCGATTCCTTTTTTAAGGCAAAGATGATGGACAATGTTATTCAACGAAAAAATCAATTCTTCAGGGTGAAAATCGAGGATATAAGTGTGAACTTATATCAGTTGATATCTCGGTGCATTTTCAAGCTAGCGCAAATCTGATAACACAGATCGACGCAGCTTAAAAATCCGCATCGAATGCACTATACTTCATTGAGAAACGCTTAATACAAAAATTAGTTATGATCGTTTGAAAAATGATGCATTAGTGTATGTTGAGTTTCCATGTACACTCAACATTGCTTCGAAAAACATTTTGACAAAAATTTTTTCGAAAAATTTCAAAATAATTTAGCAAAAAGTAGATGTTTTTCGATTCCTTTTTTCAAGGCAAAGACGATGGACAATGTTATTCAACGAAAAAATTAATTCTTCAGGGTGAAAATCGAGGATATAAGTGTGAACTTATATCAGTTGATATCTCGGTGCATTTTTAAGCTAGCGCAAATCTGATAACACAGATCGACGCAGCTTAAAAATCCGCATCGAATGCACTATACTTCATTGAGAAACGCTTAATACAAAAATTAGTTATGATCGTTTGAAAAATGATGCATTAGTGTATGTTGAGTTTCCATGTACACTCAACATTGCTTCGAAAAACATTTTGACAAAAATTTTTTCGAAAAATTTCAAAATAATTTAGCAAAAAGTAGATGTTTTTCGATTCCTTTTTTAAGGCAAAGATGATGGACAATGTTATTCAACGAAAAAATCAATTCTTCAGGGTGAAAATCGAGGATATAAGTGTGAACTTATATCAGTTGATATCTCGGTGCATTTTCAAGCTAGCGCAAATCTGATAACACAGATCGACGCAGCTTAAAAATCCGCATCGAATGCACTATACTTCATTGAGAAACGCTTAATACAAAAATTAGTTATGATCGTTTGAAAAATGATGCATTAGTGTATGTTGAGTTTCCATGTACACTCAACATTGCTTCCAAAAACATTTTGACAAAAATTTTTTCGAAAAATTTCAAAATAATTTAGCAAAAAGTGGATGTTTTTAGATTCTTTTTTTTAAGGCAAAGATGATGGACAATGTTATTCAACGAAAAAATTAATTCTTCAGGGTGAAAATCGAGGATATAAGTGTGAACTTATATCAGTTGATATCTCGGTGCATTTTTAAGCTAGCGCAAATCTGATAACACAGATCGACGCAGCTTAAAAATCCGCATCGAATGCACTATACTTCATTGAGAAACGCTTAATACAAAAATTAGTTATGATCGTTTGAAAAATGATGCATTAGTGTATGTTGAGTTTCCATGTACACTCAACATTGCTTCGAAAAACATTTTGACAAAAATTTTTTCGAAAAATTTCAAAATAATTTAGCAAAAAGTAGATGTTTTTCGATTCCTTTTTTAAGGCAAAGATGATGGACAATGTTATTCAACGAAAAAATCAATTCTTCAGGGTGAAAATCGAGGATATAAGTGTGAACTTATATCAGTTGATATCTCGGTGCATTTTCAAGCTAGCGCAAATCTGATAACACAGATCGACGCAGCTTAAAAATCCGCATCGAATGCACTATACTTCATTGAGAAACGCTTAATACAAAAATTAGTTATGATCGTTTGAAAAATGATGCATTAGTGTATGTTGAGTTTCCATGTACACTCAACATTGCTTCCAAAAACATTTTGACGAAAATTTTTTCGAAAAATTTCAAAATAATTTAGCAAAAAGTAGATGTTTTTAGATTCCTTTTTTCAAGGCAAAGACGATGGACAATGTTATTCAACGAAAAAATTAATTCTTCAGGGTGAAAATCGAGGATATACGTGTGAACTTATATCAGTTGATATCTCGGTGCATTTTTAAGCTAGCGCAAATCTGATAACACAGATCGACGCAGCTTAAAAATCCGCATCGAATGCACTATACTTCATTGAGAAACGCTTAATACAAAAATTAGTTATGATCGTTTGAAAAATGATGCATTAGTGTATGTTGAGTTTCCATGTACACTCAACATTGCTTCCAAAAACATTTTGACAAAAATTTTTTCGAAAAATTTCAAAATAATTTAGCAAAAAGTAGATGTTTTTAGATTCCTTTTCTCAAGGCAAAGACGATGGACAATGTTATTCAACGAAAAAATTAATTCTTCAGGGTGAAAATCGAGGATATAAGTGTGAACTTATATCAGTTGATATCTCGGTGCATTTTCAAGCTAGCGCAAATCTGATAACACAGATCGACGCAGCTTAAAAATCCGCATCGAATGCACTATACTACATTGAAAAACGCTTAATACAAAAATTAGTTATGATCGTTCGAAAAATGATGCATTAGTGTATGTTGAGTTTCCATGTACACTCAACATTGCTTCGAAAAACATTTTGACAAAAATTTTTTCGAAAAATTTCAAAATAATTTAGCAAAAAGTAGATGTTTTTAGATTACTTTTTCTAAGGCAAAGATGATGGACAATGTTATTCAACGAAAAAATTAATTCTTCAGGGTGAAAATCGAGGATATAAGTGTGAACTTATATCAGTTGATATCTCGGTGCATTTTCAAGCTAGCGCAAATCTGATAACACAGATCGACGCAGCTTAAAAATCCGCATCGAATGCACTATACTTCATTGAGAAACGCTTAATACAAAAATTAGTTATGATCGTTTGAAAAATGATGCATTAGTGTATGTTGAGTTTCCATGTACACTCAACATTGCTTCCAAAAACATTTTGACAAAAATTTTTTCGAAAAATTTCAAAATAATTTAGCAAAAAGTAGATGTTTTTCGATTCCTTTTTTTAAGGCAAAGATGATGGACAATGTTATTCAACGAAAAAATCAATTCTTCAGGGTGAAAATCGAGGATATAAGTGTGAACTTATATCAGTTGATATCTCGGTGCATTTTCAAGCTAGCGCAAATCTGATAACACAGATCGACGCAGCTTAAAAATCCGCATCGAATGCACTATACTTCATTGAGAAACGCTTAATACAAAAATTAGTTATGATCGTTTGAAAAATGATGCATTAGTGTATGTTGAGTTTCCATGTACACTCAACATTGCTTCCAAAAACATTTTGACAAAAATTTTTTCGAAAAATTTCAAAATAATTTAGCAAAAAGTAGATGTTTTTAGATTCTTTTTTTCAAGGCAAAGACGATGGACAATGTTATTCAACGAAAAAATCAATTCTTCAGGGTGAAAATCGAGGATATAAGTGTGAACTTATATCAGTTGATATCTCGGTGCATTTTCAAGCTAGCGCAAATCTGATAACACAGATCGACGCAGCTTAAAAATCCGCATCGAATGCACTATACTTCATTGAGAAACGCTTAATACAAAAATTAGTTATGATCGTTTGAAAAATGATGCATTAGTGTATGTTGAGTTTCCATGTACACTCAACATTGCTTCGAAAAACATTTTGACAAAAATTTTTTCGAAAAATTTCAAAATAATTTAGCAAAAAGTAGATGTTTTTCGATTCCTTTTTTAAGGCAAAGATGATGGACAATGTTATTCAACGAAAAAATTAATTCTTCAGGGTGAAAATCGAGGATATACGTGTGAACTTATATCAGTTGATATCTCGGTGCATTTTTAAGCTAGCGCAAATCTGATAACACAGATCGACGCAGCTTAAAAATCCGCATCGAATGCACTATACTTCATTGAGAAACGCTTAATACAAAAATTAGTTATGATCGTTTGAAAAATGATGCATTAGTGTATGTTGAGTTTCCATGTACACTCAACATTGCTTCCAAAAACATTTTGACAAAAATTTTTTCGAAAAATTTCAAAATAATTTAGCAAAAAGTAGATGTTTTTAGATTCTTTTTTTCAAGGCAAAGACGATGGACAATGTTATTCAACGAAAAAATCAATTCTTCAGGGTGAAAATCGAGGATATAAGTGTGAACTTATATCAGTTGATATCTCGGTGCATTTTCAAGCTAGCGCAAATCTGATAACACAGATCGACGCAGCTTAAAAATCCGCATCGAATGCACTATACTTCATTGAGAAACGCTTAATACAAAAATTAGTTATGATCGTTTGAAAAATGATGCATTAGTGTATGTTGAGTTTCCATGTACACTCAACATTGCTTCGAAAAACATTTTGACAAAAATTTTTTCGAAAAATTTCAAAATAATTTAGCAAAAAGTAGATGTTTTTCGATTCCTTTTTTAAGGCAAAGATGATGGACAATGTTATTCAACGAAAAAATTAATTCTTCAGGGTGAAAATCGAGGATATACGTGTGAACTTATATCAGTTGATATCTCGGTGCATTTTTAAGCTAGCGCAAATCTGATAACACAGATCGACGCAGCTTAAAAATCCGCATCGAATGCACTATACTTCATTGAGAAACGCTTAATACAAAAATTAGTTATGATCGTTTGAAAAATGATGCATTAGTGTATGTTGAGTTTCCATGTACACTCAACATTGCTTCCAAAAACATTTTGACAAAAATTTTTTCGAAAAATTTCAAAATAATTTAGCAAAAAGTAGATGTTTTTAGATTCCTTTTCTCAAGGCAAAGACGATGGACAATGTTATTCAACGAAAAAATTAATTCTTCAGGGTGAAAATCGAGGATATAAGTGTGAACTTATATCAGTTGATATCTCGGTGCATTTTCAAGCTAGCGCAAATCTGATAACACAGATCGACGCAGCTTAAAAATCCGCATCGAATGCACTATACTACATTGAAAAACGCTTAATACAAAAATTAGTTATGATCGTTCGAAAAATGATGCATTAGTGTATGTTGAGTTTCCATGTACACTCAACATTGCTTCGAAAAACATTTTGACAAAAATTTTTTCGAAAAATTTCAAAATAATTTAGCAAAAAGTAGATGTTTTTAGATTACTTTTTCTAAGGCAAAGATGATGGACAATGTTATTCAACGAAAAAATCAATTCTTCAGGGTGAAAATCGAGGATATAAGTGTGAACTTATATCAGTTGATATCTCGGTGCATTTTCAAGCTAGCGCAAATCTGATAACACAGATCGACGCAGCTTAAAAATCCGCATCGAATGCACTATACTTCATTGAGAAACGCTTAATACAAAAATTAGTTATGATCGTTTGAAAAATGATGCTTTAGTGTATGTTGAGTTTCCATGTACACTCAACATTGCTTCCAAAAACATTTTGACAAAAATTTTTTCGAAAAATTTCAAAATAATTTAGCAAAAAGTAGATGTTTTTAGATTCCTTTTTTCAAGGCAAAGACGATGGACAATGTTATTCAACGAAAAAATTAATTCTTCAGGGTGAAAATCGAGGATATAAGTGTGAACTTATATCAGTTGATATCTCGGTGCATTTTCAAGCTAGCGCAAATCTGATAACACAGATCGACGCAGCTTAAAAATCCGCATCGAATGCACTATACTTCATTGAGAAACGCTTAATACAAAAATTAGTTATGATCGTTTGAAAAATGATGCATTAGTGTATGTTGAGTTTCCATGTACACTCAACATTGCTTCCAAAAACATTTTGACAAAAATTTTTTCGAAAAATTTCAAAATAATTTAGCAAAAAGTAGATGTTTTTAGATTCCTTTTTTCAAGGCAAAGACGATGGACAATGTTATTCAACGAAAAAATTAATTCTTCAGGGTGAAAATCGAGGATATAAGTGTGAACTTATATCAGTTGATATCTCGGTGCATTTTCAAGCTAGCGCAAATCTGATAACACAGATCGACGCAGCTTAAAAATCCGCATCGAATGCACTATACTTCATTGAGAAACGCTTAATACAAAAATTAGTTATGATCGTTTGAAAAATGATGCATTAGTGTATGTTGAGTTTCCATGTACACTCAACATTGCTTCCAAAAACATTTTGACAAAAATTTTTTCGAAAAATTTCAAAATAATTTAGCAAAAAGTAGATGTTTTTAGATTCCTTTTTTTAAGGCAAAAATGATGGACAATGTTATTCAACGAAAAAATTAATTCTTCAGGGTGAAAATCGAGGATATAAGTGTGAACATATATCAGTTGATATCTCGGTGCATTTTCAAGCTAGCGCAAATCTGATAACACAGATCGACGCAGCTTAAAAATCCGCATCGAATGCACTATACTTCATTGAGAAACGCTTAATACAAAAATTAGTTATGATCGTTTGAAAAATGATGCATTAGTGTATGTTGAGTTTCCATGTACACTCAACATTGCTTCCAAAAACATTTTGACAAAAATTTTTTCGAAAAATTTCAAAATAATTTAGCAAAAAGTAGATGTTTTTAGATTCTTTTTTTCAAGGCAAAGACGATGGACAATGTTATTCAACGAAAAAATTAATTCTTCAGGGTGAAAATCGAGGATATAAGTGTGAACTTATATCAGTTGATATCTCGGTGCATTTTTAAGCTAGCGCAAATCTGATAACACAGATCGACGCAGCTTAAAAATCCGCATCGAATGCACTATACTACATTGAAAAACGCTCAATACAAAAATTAGTTATGATCGTTTGAAAAATGATGCATTAGTGTATGTTGAGTTTCCATGTACACTCAACATTGCTTCCAAAAACATTTTGACAAAAATTTTTTCGAAAAATTTCAAAATAATTTAGCAAAAAGTAGATGTTTTTAGATTCTTTTTTTCAAGGCAAAGACGATGGACAATGTTATTCAACGAAAAAATTAATTCTTCAGGGTGAAAATCGAGGATATAAGTGTGAACTTATATCAGTTGATATCTCGGTGCATTTTCAAGTTAGCGCAAATCTGATAACACAGATCGACGCAGCTTAAAAATCCGCATCGAATGCACTATACTTCATTGAGAAACGCTTAATACAAAAATTAGTTATGATCGTTTGAAAAATGATGCATTAGTGTATGTTGAGTTTCCATGTACACTCAACATTGCTTCCAAAAACATTTTGACAAAAATTTTTTCGAAAAATTTCAAAATAATTTAGCAAAAAGTAGATGTTTTTAGATTCCTTTTTTCAAGGCAAAGACGATGGACAATGTTATTCAACGAAAAAATTAATTCTTCAGGGTGAAAATCGAGGATATAAGTGTGAACTTATATCAGTTGATATCTCGGTGCATTTTCAAGCTAGCGCAAATCTGATAACACAGATCGACGCAGCTTAAAAATCCGCATCGAATGCACTATACTTCATTGAGAAACGCTTAATACAAAAATTAGTTATGATCGTTTGAAAAATGATGCATTAGTGTATGTTGAGTTTCCATGTACACTCAACATTGCTTCCAAAAACATTTTGACAAAAATTTTTTCGAAAAATTTCAAAATAATTTAGCAAAAAGTAGATGTTTTTAGATTCCTTTTTTTAAGGCAAAAATGATGGACAATGTTATTCAACGAAAAAATTAATTCTTCAGGGTGAAAATCGAGGATATAAGTGTGAACATATATCAGTTGATATCTCGGTGCATTTTCAAGCTAGCGCAAATCTGATAACACAGATCGACGCAGCTTAAAAATCCGCATCGAATGCACTATACTTCATTGAGAAACGCTTAATACAAAAATTAGTTATGATCGTTTGAAAAATGATGCATTAGTGTATGTTGAGTTTCCATGTACACTCAACATTGCTTCCAAAAACATTTTGACAAAAATTTTTTCGAAAAATTTCAAAATAATTTAGCAAAAAGTAGATGTTTTTAGATTCTTTTTTTCAAGGCAAAGACGATGGACAATGTTATTCAACGAAAAAATTAATTCTTCAGGGTGAAAATCGAGGATATAAGTGTGAACTTATATCAGTTGATATCTCGGTGCATTTTTAAGCTAGCGCAAATCTGATAACACAGATCGACGCAGCTTAAAAATCCGCATCGAATGCACTATACTACATTGAAAAACGCTCAATACAAAAATTAGTTATGATCGTTTGAAAAATGATGCATTAGTGTATGTTGAGTTTCCATGTACACTCAACATTGCTTCCAAAAACATTTTGACAAAAATTTTTTCGAAAAATTTCAAAATAATTTAGCAAAAAGTAGATGTTTTTAGATTCTTTTTTTCAAGGCAAAGACGATGGACAATGTTATTCAACGAAAAAATTAATTCTTCAGGGTGAAAATCGAGGATATAAGTGTGAACTTATATCAGTTGATATCTCGGTGCATTTTCAAGTTAGCGCAAATCTGATAACACAGATCGACGCAGCTTAAAAATCCGCATCGAATGCACTATACTTCATTGAGAAACGCTTAATACAAAAATTAGTTATGATCGTTTGAAAAATGATGCATTAGTGTATGTTGAGTTTCCATGTACACTCAACATTGCTTCCAAAAACATTTTGACAAAAATTTTTTCGAAAAATTTCAAAATAATTTAGCAAAAAGTAGATGTTTTTAGATTCTTTTTTTTAAGGCAAAGACGATGGACAATGTTATTCAACGAAAAAATTAATTCTTCAGGGTGAAAATCGAGGATATAAGTGTGAACTTATATCAGTTGATATCTCGGTGCATTTTCAAGCTAGCGCAAATCTGATAACACAGATCGACGCAGCTTAAAAATCCGCATCGAATGCACTATACTACATTGAGAAACGCTCAATACAAAAATTAGTTATGATCGTTTGAAAAATGATGCATTAGTGTATGTTGAGTTTCCATGTACACTCAACATTGCTTCCAAAAACATTTTGACAAAAATTTTTTCGAAAAATTTCAGAATAATTTAGCAAAAAGTAGATGTTTTTAGATTCTTTTTTTCAAGGCAAAGACGATGGACAATGTTTTTCAACGAAAAAATTAATTCTTCAGGGTGAAAATCGAGGATATAAGTGTGAACTTATATCAGTTGATATCTCGGTGCATTTTCAAGCTAGCGCAAATCTGATAACACAGATCGACGCAGCTTAAAAATCCGCATCGAATGCACTATACTTCATTGAGAAACGCTTAATACAAAAATTAGTTATGATCGTTTGAAAAATGATGCATTAGTGTATGTTGAGTTTCCATGTACACTCAACATTGCTTCCAAAAACATTTTGACAAAAATTTTTTCGAAAAATTTCAAAATAATTTAGCAAAAAGTAGATGTTTTTAGATTCCTTTTTTTAAGGCAAAAATGATGGACAATGTTATTAAACGAAAAAATTAATTCTTCAGGGTGAAAATCGAGGATATAAGTGTGAACTTATATCAGTTGATATCTCGGTGCATTTTTAAGCTAGCGCAAATCTGATAACACAGATCGACGCAGCTTAAAAATCCGCATCGAATGCACTATACTACATTGAGAAACGCTTAATACAAAAATTAGTTATGATCGTTTGAAAAATAGAATTTTTTTACTATAATAAGACGTAAAAAAGAGATTATATTTATTCGACTGTTAGCTATATTGTTTACATTGACCTCACATTACAAAAAAAAAAATTTTTTTGAATAGGGTAATAAGACCGTGGGAAAGGCGGGCTTTAAGTATTGGCGGGAACCGGGTTCTCAAGTAAATTCTATCAGTAAAACACTTCATAATTTCTAAAAAGTTAAAGGGGATACAAAACGATACTGACAGAGAGATCTTCGGATAAGGATGAGCAGGATCTATCTTCTTGGAACTGGGTTCTTCGAGGGGCGTCGGAATCTAAAGAAAAACGTAATCTAGAGAGCGCGAGGAAGGGACTCCGTAGGTGGAGACCAAGGGGTGGAAGGTGGGACTCCAGTCGAATAAATATAATCTCTTTTTCACGTCTATTTATAGTAAAAAAATTCTATTATATTTATTCGACTGTTAGCTAGTTAAAGAAAATAAGGAGTCCTGGAAAGAGCGTCTCTTGCAATAGTGTTTGAAGAAGGTGCTTTCCGAGGCCCAGTTAGCTGCGTCTAAGATAGTTTTGACAGGCAGTCCATTCTTAAAAGCTTTGGACGTAGCGGCAGCACGTACTGAGTGAGCTTTGAATTTTGTGGGGATTCCCGCTTCTTCTAGGCAAGTTCTAATCCAACCCGCTACCGTAGTTGCGACTACTGGTTCTCCTCTGTTAATGCTAACTAGAAGGTTTCGCGATCGACGAGTATGCATGGTAGCCGTCAGGTAGGCATTTATGCAATCAATGGGGCAGACAAGAGGGCGTTCTGAATGGCTTTCGAAACAAGCTTCGCGGGGAGGGCCCTTGCCCCTATTCTTGTTCCTGAATTCGATGAAGAAGGTAACCCCTCGTGTGTCAAAGCGCATATGGTCGAGTGATAGCGCCGATAGTTCCGATGCTCGTTTAGGGGAGCACATAGCTAAGAGGGTAGCTAGCTTGCGGGTTAGACAGTCTAAGGACAGCGAATCGTTAGGACCTAGACTTTCTAGGTGAGCCAAGACCGTAGAAGGGTCCCAGATATCCATGTATCTAGCGTGTGGAGGCTTGGAACGATATATCCCGCGGAGAAGCTTTTTTAACATCGGATCGTCCCGGAGTGGGGGAGTTACGGAATAGTGTTCAGCGAGAAGGCAGAGAGCCGCCCTTGCTGTAGCAGCTGAGGAAAAACCGTTGTTCTCTGCTCGATGGGCTAAGAAATTGGCAACATTTTTTGCATTGGGGATGAACTCGATCTGGGATAGCTTGCAATAATTCTCCCAAGCTTTGTAAGCCGTGTTATATTGTTTTCGGGTACCAGGAGCGAAAGCGTTTACCAATAGTAGTTTGGTCTGGTCCGATATTCCTTCTATGTTGGCGGTGAAATCCTCCACGCCGCCAGGAAAAAATTTCTTGTCCCCAGGAGGGGGTGAGAGTTGCCTTTCTTGTCTTGGAGAAGGCTGGGATGATGGAGGCTCATTGGGGGTTCCTGGACTAGTTGGGACAGAAGGGGAAACCAGATCTGGCTTTTCCAAAGTGGAGCGATCAGGATGGCCTGTCGTCCTGAGTCTGCCAACTTGTTGATGGTCCTCTTGAGGAGGTGGAAGGGCGGGAAGACGAAGAGAAGTCCTTGCGGCAGCAGTTTCCAGTTGTGAGAGAAGGCGTCTACGCAGAATGCGTTCTCGTCTAGAAGGAAAGAGCAGTAAAGTGGTGCCTTTGCGTTCCAGGAGGATGCAAAAAGATCAAATGTAGGGGTACCGAATCTTTGGAAAATACTCGCAGTCGTCTCCGGATGGAGGGACCAATCTTCGTGAAGGCATCTACCCCTGGAGAGTTGGTCTGCGATGTGATTCAGTCTGCCGGCGATGTGCGTTGCTCTGACTCGGATATTGCGCTCCCTGCAGAAGTGCCAGAGCTTACGGGCTATTTCCGAACCTCGTTCTGAGGCCGAGCCACCCCGCCTGTTGATGTAAGTTATCGCCGATGTGTTATCGATTAACAGTAACACGTCAATATTGCACCACTCAGTGCCGAAATGGACCAGGGCTTTGAAGGCCGCAATAAGTTCCAACCAGTTTATGTGATAAGCATATTTCTCCTCGATTGACCATTTCCCTGAGATAGTGTTGCCTTCCCATGATGCTCCATATCCTTCACCGGAGGCGTCCGATGTAATGGACAGGGATGGAGAGAAGGGTACAAGTGAACTCGGGGAGCCTAGTGTGCAAGATTCTTCTGATAGGAAGGCACGTAAGGTATCCCGAAGGTCTCCTACAATAGAGACCTGAGCGGGAAGCTCGTTGGGGTCGTTTAGGTTGGGAAAACCTATGTCTCGTAAATCTCTTTGAGTTTGTCTAACCCAAAAGGAAAAATGTGGGTGTACCACAGTGGCGAAGTTGATTCTCCCGAGGAGGGAGGCCAGTTTCCGGAGTGGGGAGGCCTGGGATCTGAGAAGGACCGACAGGGAGGTGCTTATAGCCTCCCGTTTCTCTGTTGGCAGGCGCCATTCAAGTGAGCGCGTGTCTATTTCTAAACCTAGAAAATCGAGCGATTGGGTAGGGCTTAAGATGGATTTAAGCATGTTAATAGAGAAACCCGCGTCACGGAATAGATCTATAGCACGAGACGCATGATCGGCCACTCTTGTGGCTGACCTGTCTAGAAAAAGCCAGTCGTCAAGGTAGTTGATTAGGCGAATTCCCTGATCCCTGAGGAGCGCTGCAAGCACCCTCATCAGCTTATGAAACACGTATGGGGCTGCGTTTAGGCCGAAAGGAAGGACGCAGAACACGTATGATCTGCCCTCTATATCAAAGCCCAGGTAGGGTTGATGTTCTATTGCCACAGGGATAGAATGATAGGCCGACTGGAAGTCCACCTTGCATAACCAATCATTGCGTTGCAACACCGATGGGAGGTCCCTAACGGATTCCAGCTTGAACCGGGGTGTCTCTATGAAGGTGTTAAGCGTCTTCAAGTTGAGGATAAAGCGGCTGGACCCATCGGACTTGGGTACTAGAAAAGTAGAGAACCGGAAGATCCTTTCCCCAGGTCTAGCCGGTCTGATTGCCCCCGTCTCCAAAAGCTCCGCAAGGAGAGGGTTAGCCGGAAGGGATTGCGGTAACGATGTCAGATTTGACAGAAGGCGCTTAGGTTTACTCCCTGCGAAAGGGAGGCGGTAGCCTTTTACCGTCTGAAGGATATCCTGGTCTTTAGAGAGGGAACCCCAAAAGTCTAGGTGGGACGAAAGAGCACCTGCTATAGGAGTTAGCCTTGTGGATGGGTCGTGTTGATGGTCCCGATCGTTGGTTCGATGACGGTCTTGGACGTTGATGATCTCGGGAACTTGGTTCTTGAGTTTCTAGAGAGTTCAGAGAAAGCCGAGATTTCTGCCCTTAGCTTCTTTCCGAAGAGTTCCGGGACTGAGTCCTGAGAATAAAGATTAATAGACGTTGGTCGCTTATGGCATCCTACCTCCTGAGAGTTGTCGAGAGACATGGTAGAACCGTAGAGCGGGGCCCTTTTGTAGCTAGGCATAGCCTTGATGGGCTGAGAGTACTTCATTTTAAGAAGTGCGATCTCTCTGAGGTGAGTATAATCCGTCTTGATATTGGCGCTGAGGAATCTTTCTGTCACGTTGATGTATGCCTGTTGTTTGGAGGAAAGTGGAGACTTGTTATCGATCTTCGCAAGTTTCCTGATGATCCGTAGGCCGGCGAGCGCATTGAGCGTGTTCTCGTAAGAGGCCCTGATGTCAGCCTCGCTGATCTTCACTGATGGCTTGACTGAGCTGTCCACGTGGGTGGTGTATTTCTCATCCAGGCATGGTAGACGGGCGAATGGAGAATCGAGTATTGGGAGCTCAGATAAGATGTCGGCTCTTTCAGTGTGCGTCATGGAGCAACCGGAGGCAAGACGCTCGAAGTCGGCAAGTTCGGAACCGGAGAGGCGGACTACAGGCCTGGTTCTAGGTCCTTGAGATTCTGGTGGCATGGGCACGAAGTCGTCCTCGTCCGAGGAGTCATGTCGAACTTGATCGAGTTCTTCATGGGAGTTTTCCGAGTGATCGCCTTGGGTTGAGTCCGTAGGTGTGAGACGGCCATCGCGTCGTGAAGATTCCAAAGAGCCGTCTGATGAGATCGAGACGGATGAGCGGCCTCTTTTCGGGGCAGGCTCATGATCAGGGGCTTGTCCCTTCTTGGTAGTGCGAGCAGGGGCCATAGCGACCAACCGTGAGGCTCGAAACAAAAATATGAAGTGTTTTACTGATAGAATTGACTTGAGAACCCGGTTCCCGCCAATACTTAAAGCCCGCCTTTCCCACGGTCTTATTACCCTATTCAAAAAAAATTTTTTTTTTGTAACGTGAGGTCAATGTAAACAATATAGCTAACAGTCGAATAAATATAATGATGCATTAGTGTATGTTGAGTTTCCATGTACACTCAACATTGCTTCCAAAAACATTTTGACAAAAATGTTTTCGAAAAATTTCAAAATAATTTAGCAAAAAGTAGATGTTTTTAGATTCTTTTTTTCAAGGCAAAGACGATGGACAATGTTATTCAACGAAAAAATTAATTCTTCAGGGTGAAAATCGAGGATATAAGTGTGAACTTATATCAGTTGATATCTCGGTGCATTTTTAAGCTAGCGCAAATCTGATAACACAGATCGACGCAGCTTAAAAATCCGCATCGAATGCACTATACTACATTGAGAAACGCTCAATACAAAAATTAGTTATGATCGTTTGAAAAATGATGCATTAGTGTATGTTGAGTTTCCATGTACACTCAACATTGCTTCCAAAAACATTTTGACAAAAATTTTTTCGAAAAATTTCAGAATAATTTAGCAAAAAGTAGATGTTTTTAGATTCTTTTTTTCAAGGCAAAGACGATGGACAATGTTTTTCAACGAAAAAATTAATTCTTCAGGGTGAAAATCGAGGATATAAGTGTGAACTTATATCAGTTGATATCTCGGTGCATTTTCAAGCTAGCGCAAATCTGATAACACAGATCGACGCAGCTTAAAAATCCGCATCGAATGCACTATACTTCATTGAGAAACGCTTAATACAAAAATTAGTTATGATCGTTTGAAAAATGATGCATTAGTGTATGTTGAGTTTCCATGTACACTCAACATTGCTTCCAAAAACATTTTGACAAAAATTTTTTCGAAAAATTTCAGAATAATTTAGCAAAAAGTAGATGTTTTTAGATTCTTTTTTTCAAGGCAAAGACGATGGACAATGTTTTTCAACGAAAAAATTAATTCTTCAGGGTGAAAATCGAGGATATAAGTGTGAACTTATATCAGTTGATATCTCGGTGCATTTTCAAGCTAGCGCAAATCTGATAACACAGATCGACGCAGCTTAAAAATCCGCATCGAATGCACTATACTTCATTGAGAAACGCTTAATACAAAAATTAGTTATGATCGTTTGAAAAATGATGCATTAGTGTATGTTGAGTTTCCATGTACACTCAACATTGCTTCCAAAAACATTTTGACAAAAATGTTTTCGAAAAATTTCAAAATAATTTAGCAAAAAGTAGATGTTTTTAGATTTCTTTTTTCAAGGCAAAGACGATGGACAATGTTATTCAACGAAAAAATTAATTCTTCAGGGTGAAAATCGAGGATATAAGTGTGAACTTATATCAGTTGATATCTCGGTGCATTTTTAAGCTAGCGCAAATCTGATAACACAGATCGACGCAGCTTAAAAATCCGCATCGAATGCACTATACTACATTGAGAAACGCTTAATACAAAACTTGGTTATGATCGTTTGAAAAATGATGCATTAGTGTATGTTGAGTTTCCATGTACACTCAACATTGCTTCCAAAAACATTTTGACAAAAATGTTTTCGAAAAATTTCAAAATAATTTAGCAAAAAGTAGATGTTTTTAGATTCTTTTTTTCAAGGCAAAGACGATGGACAATGTTATTCAACGAAAAAATTAATTCTTCAGGGTGAAAATCGAGGATATAAGTGTGAACTTATATCAGTTGATATCTCGGTGCATTTTCAAGCTAGCGCAAATCTGATAACACAGATCGACGCAGCTTAAAAATCCGCATCGAATGCACTATACTACATTGAGAAACGCTTAATACAAAACTTGGTTATGATCGTTTGAAAAATGATGCATTAGTGTATGTTGAGTTTCCATGTACACTCAACATTGCGTTACATATTGTTTCTTCCCGTCTTTTCATGGTCGGAAGATATATGTACTTCTACCTTGTTCCTTAGGTAGGCAGACCCGAACGCCCCGATTTCCTTATTAAGACAAATACTTGAAGAGAAAAAGATTCATTATCAGATAACAAGAAAATACAATATAAGAATTACATTAAGAAAGAATATAAAGAGATCTAATAAAGTATTAAATAGAGTATATATATATAGATGATATAGAGATGAGACTCACATGGCTATAAGACAACCTATCTGGGTTAGGCCAGAAGCAAGAGTGCCATGTGTGTCCCATGTTGTGGGCGGGGCTTGTTCAGGCTCCCGCTATTTGAATAGCGCGCACATGTTTACCATGTGCTTGCAGATGTGACAATTGCTTCCAAAAACATTTTGACAAAAATTTTTTCGAAAAATTTAAAAATAATTTAGCAAAAAGTAGATGTTTTTAGATTCTTTTTTTCAAGGCAAAGACGATGGACAATGTTATTCAACGAAAAAAATAATTCTTCAGGGTGAAAATCGAGGTTATAAGTGTGAACTTATATCAGTTGATATCTCGGTGCATTTTCAAGCTAGCGCAAATCTGATAACACAGATCGACGCAGCTTAAAAATCCGCATCGAATGCACTATACTTCTTTGAGAAACGCTTAATACAAAAATTAGTTATGATCGTTTGAAAAATGATGCATTAGTGTATGTTGAGTTTCCATGTACACTCAACATTGCTTCCAAAAACATTTTGACAAAAATTTTTTCGAAAAATTTAAAAATAATTTAGCAAAAAGTAGATGTTTTTAGATTCCTTTTTTCAAGGCAAAGACGATGGACAATGTTATTCAACGAAAAAAATAATTCTTCAGGGTGAAAATCGAGGTTATAAGTGTGAACTTATATCAGTTGATATCTCGATGCATTTTCAAGCTAGCGCAAATCTGATAACACAGATCGACGCAGCTTAAAAATCCGCATCGAATGCACTATACTACATTGAGAAACGCTTAATACAAAAATTAGTTATGATCGTTTGAAAAATGATGCATTAGTGTATGTTGAGTTTCCATGTACACTCAACATTGCTTCCAAAAACATTTTGACAAAAATTTTTTCGAAAAATTTCAAAATAATTTAGCAAAAAGTAGATGTTTTTAGATTTCATTTTTCAAGGCAAAGACAATGGACAATGTTATTCAACGAAAAAATTAATTCTTCAGGGTGAAAATCGAGGATATAAGTGTGAACTTATATCAGTTGATATCTCGGTGCATTTTCAAGCTAGCGCAAATCTGATAACACAGATCGACGCAGCTTAAAAATCCGCATCGAATGCACTATACTTCTTTGAGAAACGCTTAATACAAAAATTAGTTATGATCGTTTGAAAAATGATGCATTAGTGTATGTTGAGTTTCCATGTACACTCAACATTGCTTCCAAAAACATTTTGACAAAAATTTTTTCGAAAAATTTCAGAATAATTTAGCAAAAAGTAGATGTTTTTAGATTCCTTTTTTCAAGGCAAAGACGATGGACAATGCTATTCAACGAAAAAATTAATTCTTCAGGGTGAAAATCGAGGTTATAAGTGTGAACTTATATCAGTTGATATCTCGGTGCATTTTCAAGCTAGCGCAAATCTGATAACACAGATCGACGCAGCTTAAAAATCCGCATCGAATGCACTATACTACATTGAGAAACGCTTAATACAAAACTTGGTTATGATCGTTTGAAAAATGATGCATTAGTGTATGTTGAGTTTCCATGTACACTCAACATTGCGTTACATATTGTTTCTTCCCGTCTTTTCATGGTCGGAAGATATATGTACTTCTACCTTGTTCCTTAGGTAGGCAGACCCGAACGCCCCGATTTCCTTATTAAGACAAATACTTAAAGAGAAAAAGATTCATTATCAGATAACAAGAAAATACAATATAAGAATTACATTAAGAAAGAATATAAAGAGATCTAATAAAGTATTAAATAGAGTATATATATATAGATGATATAGAGATGAGACTCACATGGCTATAAGACAACCTATCTGGGTTAGGCCAGAAGCAAGAGTGCCATGTGTGTCCCATGTTGTGGGCGGGGCTTGTTCAGGCTCCCGCTATTTGAATAGCGCGCACATGTTTACCATGTGCTTGCAGATGTGACAATTGCTTCCAAAAACATTTTGACAAAAATTTTTTCGAAAAATTTAAAAATAATTTAGCAAAAAGTAGATGTTTTTAGATTCTTTTTTTCAAGGCAAAGACGATGGACAATGTTATTCAACGAAAAAAATAATTCTTCAGGGTGAAAATCGAGGTTATAAGTGTGAACTTATATCAGTTGATATCTCGGTGCATTTTCAAGCTAGCGCAAATCTGATAACACAGATCGACGCAGCTTAAAAATCCGCATCGAATGCACTATACTTCTTTGAGAAACGCTTAATACAAAAATTAGTTATGATCGTTTGAAAAATGATGCATTAGTGTATGTTGAGTTTCCATGTACACTCAACATTGCTTCCAAAAACATTTTGACAAAAATTTTTTCGAAAAATTTAAAAATAATTTAGCAAAAAGTAGATGTTTTTAGATTCCTTTTTTCAAGGCAAAGACGATGGACAATGTTATTCAACGAAAAAAATAATTCTTCAGGGTGAAAATCGAGGTTATAAGTGTGAACTTATATCAGTTGATATCTCGATGCATTTTCAAGCTAGCGCAAATCTGATAACACAGATCGACGCAGCTTAAAAATCCGCATCGAATGCACTATACTACATTGAGAAACGCTTAATACAAAAATTAGTTATGATCGTTTGAAAAATGATGCATTAGTGTATGTTGAGTTTCCATGTACACTCAACATTGCTTCCAAAAACATTTTGACAAAAATTTTTTCGAAAAATTTCAAAATAATTTAGCAAAAAGTAGATGTTTTTAGATTCTTTTTTTCAAGGCAAAGACGATGGACAATGTTATTCAACGAAAAAAATAATTCTTCAGGGTGAAAATCGAGGTTATAAGTGTGAACTTATATCAGTTGATATCTCGGTGCATTTTCAAGCTAGCGCAAATCTGATAACACAGATCGACGCAGCTTAAAAATCCGCATCGAATGCACTATACTTCTTTGAGAAACGCTTAATACAAAAATTAGTTATGATCGTTTGAAAAATGATGCATTAGTGTATGTTGAGTTTCCATGTACACTCAACATTGCTTCCAAAAACATTTTGACAAAAATTTTTTCGAAAAATTTAGAAATAATTTAGCAAAAAGTAGATGTTTTTAGATTCTTTTTTTCAAGGCAAAGACGATGGACAATGTTATTCAACGAAAAAATTAATTCTTCAGGGTGAAAATCGAGGTTATAAGTGTGAACTTATATCAGTTGATATCTCGGTGCATTTTCAAGCTAGCGCAAATCTGATAACACAGATCGACGCAGCTTAAAAATCCGCATCGAATGCACTATACTTCTTTGAGAAACGCTTAATACAAAAATTAGTTATGATCGTTTGAAAAATGATGCATTAGTGTATGTTGAGTTTCCATGTACACTCAACATTGCTTCCAAAAACATTTTGACAAAAATTTTTTCGAAAAATTTAGAAATAATTTAGCAAAAAGTAGATGTTTTTAGATTCTTTTTTTCAAGGCAAAGACGATGGACAATGTTATTCAACGAAAAAATTAATTCTTCAGGGTGAAAATCGAGGTTATAAGTGTGAACTTATATCAGTTGATATCTCGGTGCATTTTCAAGCTAGCGCAAATCTGATAACACAGATCGATGCAGCTTAAAAATCCGCATCGAATGCACTATACTTCATTGAGAAACGCTTAATACAAAAATTAGTTATGATCGTTTGAAAAATGATGCATTAGTGTATGTTGAGTTTCCATGTACACTAAACATTGCTTCCAAAAACATTTTGACAAAAATTTTTTCGAAAAATTTCAAAATAATTTAGCAAAAAGTAGATGTTTTTAGATTCTTTTTTTCAAGGCAAAGACGATGGACAATGTTATTCAACGAAAAAATTAATTCTTCAGGGTGAAAATCGAGGATATAAGTGTGAACATATATCAGTTGATATCTCGGTGCATTTTCAAGCTAGCGCAAATCTGATAACACAGATCGACGCAGCTTAAAAATCCGCATCGAATGCACTATACTACATTGAGAAACGCTTAATACAAAAATTAGTTATGATCGTTTGAAAAATGATGCATTAGTGTATGTTGAGTTTCCATGTACACTCAACATTGCTTCCAAAAACATTTTGACAAAAATTTTTTCGAAAAATTTCAAAATAATTTAGCAAAAAGTAGATGTTTTTAGATTCTTTTTTTCAAGGCAAAGACGATGGACAATGTTATTCAACGAAAAAAATAATTCTTCAGGGTGAAAATCGAGGTTATAAGTGTGAACTTATATCAGTTGATATCTCGGTGCATTTTCAAGCTAGCGCAAATCTGATAACACAGATCGACGCAGCTTAAAAATCCGCATCGAATGCACTATACTTCTTTGAGAAACGCTTAATACAAAAATTAGTTATGATCGTTTGAAAAATGATGCATTAGTGTATGTTGAGTTTCCATGTACACTCAACATTGCTTCCAAAAACATTTTGACAAAAATTTTTTCGAAAAATTTAGAAATAATTTAGCAAAAAGTAGATGTTTTTAGATTCTTTTTTTCAAGGCAAAGACGATGGACAATGTTATTCAACGAAAAAATTAATTCTTCAGGGTGAAAATCGAGGTTATAAGTGTGAACTTATATCAGTTGATATCTCGGTGCATTTTCAAGCTAGCGCAAATCTGATAACACAGATCGACGCAGCTTAAAAATCCGCATCGAATGCACTATACTTCTTTGAGAAACGCTTAATACAAAAATTAGTTATGATCGTTTGAAAAATGATGCATTAGTGTATGTTGAGTTTCCATGTACACTCAACATTGCTTCCAAAAACATTTTGACAAAAATTTTTTCGAAAAATTTAGAAATAATTTAGCAAAAAGTAGATGTTTTTAGATTCTTTTTTTCAAGGCAAAGACGATGGACAATGTTATTCAACGAAAAAATTAATTCTTCAGGGTGAAAATCGAGGTTATAAGTGTGAACTTATATCAGTTGATATCTCGGTGCATTTTCAAGCTAGCGCAAATCTGATAACACAGATCGATGCAGCTTAAAAATCCGCATCGAATGCACTATACTTCATTGAGAAACGCTTAATACAAAAATTAGTTATGATCGTTTGAAAAATGATGCATTAGTGTATGTTGAGTTTCCATGTACACTAAACATTGCTTCCAAAAACATTTTGACAAAAATTTTTTCGAAAAATTTCAAAATAATTTAGCAAAAAGTAGATGTTTTTAGATTCTTTTTTTCAAGGCAAAGACGATGGACAATGTTATTCAACGAAAAAATTAATTCTTCAGGGTGAAAATCGAGGATATAAGTGTGAACATATATCAGTTGATATCTCGGTGCATTTTCAAGCTAGCGCAAATCTGATAACACAGATCGACGCAGCTTAAAAATCCGCATCGAATGCACTATACTACATTGAGAAACGCTTAATACAAAAATTAGTTATGATCGTTTGAAAAATGATGCATTAGTGTATGTTGAGTTTCCATGTACACTCAACATTGCTTCCAAAAACATTTTGACAAAAATTTTTTCGAAAAATTTAGAAATAATTTAGCAAAAAGTAGATGTTTTTAGATTCTTTTTTTCAAGGCAAAGACGATGGACAATGTTATTCAACGAAAAAATTAATTCTTCAGGGTGAAAATCGAGGTTATAAGTGTGAACTTATATCAGTTGATATCTCGGTGCATTTTCAAGCTAGCGCAAATCTGATAACACAGATCGACGCAGCTTAAAAATCCGCATCGAATGCACTATACTTCTTTGAGAAACGCTTAATACAAAAATTAGTTATGATCGTTTGAAAAATGATGCATTAGTGTATGTTGAGTTTCCATGTACACTCAACATTGCTTCCAAAAACATTTTGACAAAAATTTTTTCGAAAAATTTAGAAATAATTTAGCAAAAAGTAGATGTTTTTAGATTCTTTTTTTCAAGGCAAAGACGATGGACAATGTTATTCAACGAAAAAATTAATTCTTCAGGGTGAAAATCGAGGTTATAAGTGTGAACTTATATCAGTTGATATCTCGGTGCATTTTCAAGCTAGCGCAAATCTGATAACACAGATCGATGCAGCTTAAAAATCCGCATCGAATGCACTATACTTCATTGAGAAACGCTTAATACAAAAATTAGTTATGATCGTTTGAAAAATGATGCATTAGTGTATGTTGAGTTTCCATGTACACTAAACATTGCTTCCAAAAACATTTTGACAAAAATTTTTTCGAAAAATTTCAAAATAATTTAGCAAAAAGTAGATGTTTTTAGATTCTTTTTTTCAAGGCAAAGACGATGGACAATGTTATTCAACGAAAAAATTAATTCTTCAGGGTGAAAATCGAGGATATAAGTGTGAACATATATCAGTTGATATCTCGGTGCATTTTCAAGCTAGCGCAAATCTGATAACACAGATCGACGCAGCTTAAAAATCCGCATCGAATGCACTATACTACATTGAGAAACGCTTAATACAAAAATTAGTTATGATCGTTTGAAAAATGATGCATTAGTGTATGTTGAGTTTCCATGTACACTCAACATTGCTTCCAAAAACATTTTGACAAAAATTTTTTCGAAAAATTTCAAAATAATTTAGCAAAAAGTAGATGTTTTTAGATTCCTTTTCTCAAGGCAAAGACGATGGACAATGTTATTCAACGAAAAAATTAATTCTTCAGGGTGAAAATCGAGGATATAAGTGTGAACTTATATCAGTTGATATCTCGGTGCATTTTCAAGCTAGCGCAAATCTGATAACACAGATCGACGCAGCTTAAAAATCCGCATCGAATGCACTATACTACATTGAAAAACGCTTAATACAAAAATTAGTTATGATCGTTCGAAAAATGATGCATTAGTGTATGTTGAGTTTCCATGTACACTCAACATTGCTTCCAAAAACATTTTGACAAAAATTTTTTCGAAAAATTTCAAAATAATTTAGCAAAAAGTAGATGTTTTTAGATTCCTTTTCTCAAGGCAAAGACGATGGACAATGTTATTCAACGAAAAAATTAATTCTTCAGGGTGAAAATCGAGGATATAAGTGTGAACATATATCAGTTGATATCTCGGTGCATTTTCAAGCTAGCGCAAATCTGATAACACAGATCGACGCAGCTTAAAAATCCGCATCGAATGCACTATACTACATTGAGAAACGCTTAATACAAAAATTAGTTATGATCGTTTGAAAAATGATGCATTAGTGTATGTTGAGTTTCCATGTACACTCAACATTGCTTCCAAAAACATTTTGACAAAAATTTTTTCGAAAAATTTCAAAATAATTTAGCAAAAAGTAGATGTTTTTAGATTCCTTTTCTCAAGGCAAAGACGATGGACAATGTTATTCAACGAAAAAATTAATTCTTCAGGGTGAAAATCGAGGATATAAGTGTGAACTTATATCAGTTGATATCTCGGTGCATTTTCAAGCTAGCGCAAATCTGATAACACAGATCGATGCAGCTTAAAAATCCGCATCGAATGCACTATACTTCATTGAGAAACGCTTAATACAAAAATTAGTTATGATCGTTTGAAAAATGATGCATTAGTGTATGTTGAGTTTCCATGTACACTAAACATTGCTTCCAAAAACATTTTGACAAAAATTTTTTCGAAAAATTTCAAAATAATTTAGCAAAAAGTAGATGTTTTTAGATTCTTTTTTTCAAGGCAAAGACGATGGACAATGTTATTCAACGAAAAAATTAATTCTTCAGGGTGAAAATCGAGGATATAAGTGTGAACATATATCAGTTGATATCTCGGTGCATTTTCAAGCTAGCGCAAATCTGATAACACAGATCGACGCAGCTTAAAAATCCGCATCGAATGCACTATACTACATTGAGAAACGCTTAATACAAAAATTAGTTATGATCGTTTGAAAAATGATGCATTAGTGTATGTTGAGTTTCCATGTACACTCAACATTGCTTCCAAAAACATTTTGACAAAAATTTTTTCGAAAAATTTCAAAATAATTTAGCAAAAAGTAGATGTTTTTAGATTCCTTTTCTCAAGGCAAAGACGATGGACAATGTTATTCAACGAAAAAATTAATTCTTCAGGGTGAAAATCGAGGATATAAGTGTGAACTTATATCAGTTGATATCTCGGTGCATTTTCAAGCTAGCGCAAATCTGATAACACAGATCGACGCAGCTTAAAAATCCGCATCGAATGCACTATACTACATTGAAAAACGCTTAATACAAAAATTAGTTATGATCGTTCGAAAAATGATGCATTAGTGTATGTTGAGTTTCCATGTACACTCAACATTGCTTCCAAAAACATTTTGACAAAAATTTTTTCGAAAAATTTCAAAATAATTTAGCAAAAAGTAGATGTTTTTAGATTCCTTTTCTCAAGGCAAAGACGATGGACAATGTTATTCAACGAAAAAATTAATTCTTCAGGGTGAAAATCGAGGATATAAGTGTGAACATATATCAGTTGATATCTCGGTGCATTTTCAAGCTAGCGCAAATCTGATAACACAGATCGACGCAGCTTAAAAATCCGCATCGAATGCACTATACTACATTGAGAAACGCTTAATACAAAAATTAGTTATGATCGTTTGAAAAATGATGCATTAGTGTATGTTGAGTTTCCATGTACACTCAACATTGCTTCCAAAAACATTTTGACAAAAATTTTTTCGAAAAATTTCAAAATAATTTAGCAAAAAGTAGATGTTTTTAGATTCCTTTTCTCAAGGCAAAGACGATGGACAATGTTATTCAACGAAAAAATTAATTCTTCAGGGTGAAAATCGAGGATATAAGTGTGAACTTATATCAGTTGATATCTCGGTGCATTTTCAAGCTAGCGCAAATCTGATAACACAGATCGACGCAGCTTAAAAATCCGCATCGAATGCACTATACTACATTGAAAAACGCTTAATACAAAAATTAGTTATGATCGTTCGAAAAATGATGCAATAGTGTATGTTGAGTTTCCATGTACACTCAACATTGCTTCCAAAAACATTTTGACAAAAATTTTTTCGAAAAATTTCAAAATAATTTAGCAAAAAGTAGATGTTTTTAGATTTCTTTTTTCAAGGCAAAGACAATGGACAATGTTATTCAACGAAAAAATTAATTCTTCAGGGTGAAAATCGAGGATATAAGTGTGAACATATATCAGTTGATATCTCGGTGCATGTTCAAGCTAGCGCAAATCTGATAACACAGATCGACGCAGCTTAAAAATCCGCATCGAATGCACTATACTTCATTGAGAAACGCTTAATACAAGAATTAGTTATGATCGTTTGAAAAATGATGCATTAGTGTATGTTGAGTTTCCATGTACACTCAACATTGCTTCCAAAAACATTTTGACAAAAATGTTTTCGAAAAATTTCAAAATAATTTAGCAAAAAGTAGATGTTTTTAGATTTCTTTTTTCAAGGCAAAGACGATGGACAATGTTATTCAACGAAAAAATTAATTCTTCAGGGTGAAAATCGAGGATATAAGTGTGAACATATATCAGTTGATATCTCGGTGCATTTTC
The DNA here is from genome assembly GCA_964057225.1 of Auanema rhodensis. Taxonomy (NCBI): domain Eukaryota; kingdom Metazoa; phylum Nematoda; class Chromadorea; order Rhabditida; family Rhabditidae; genus Auanema; species Auanema rhodense. The sequence continues at coordinate 4,865,411 of OZ059895.1, forward strand.
AAGCTAGCGCAAATCTGATAACACAGATCGACGCAGCTTAAAAATCCGCATCGAATGCACTATACTACATTGAAAAACGCTTAATACAAAAATTAGTTATGATCGTTCGAAAAATGATGCATTAGTGTATGTTGAGTTTCCATGTACACTCAACATTGCTTCCAAAAACATTTTGACAAAAATTTTTTCGAAAAATTTCAAAATAATTTAGCAAAAAGTAGATGTTTTTAGATTTCTTTTTTCAAGGCAAAGACGATGGACAATGTTATTCAACGAAAAAATTAATTCTTCAGGGTGAAAATCGAGGATATAAGTGTGAACATATATCAGTTGATATCTCGGTGCATTTTCAAGCTAGCGCAAATCTGATAACACAGATCGACGCAGCTTAAAAATCCGCATCGAATGCACTATACTACATTGAGAAACGCTTAATACAAAAATTAGTTATGATCGTTTGAAAAATGATGCATTAGTGTATGTTGAGTTTCCATGTACACTCAACATTGCTTCCAAAAACATTTTGACAAAAATTTTTTCGAAAAATTTCAAAATAATTTAGCAAAAAGTAGATGTTTTTAGATTCCTTTTCTCAAGGCAAAGACGATGGACAATGTTATTCAACGAAAAAATTAATTCTTCAGGGTGAAAATCGAGGATATAAGTGTGAACTTATATCAGTTGATATCTCGGTGCATTTTCAAGCTAGCGCAAATCTGATAACACAGATCGACGCAGCTTAAAAATCCGCATCGAATGCACTATACTACATTGAAAAACGCTTAATACAAAAATTAGTTATGATCGTTCGAAAAATGATGCATTAGTGTATGTTGAGTTTCCATGTACACTCAACATTGCTTCCAAAAACATTTTGACAAAAATTTTTTCGAAAAATTTCAAAATAATTTAGCAAAAAGTAGATGTTTTTAGATTCCTTTTCTCAAGGCAAAGACGATGGACAATGTTATTCAACGAAAAAATTAATTCTTCAGGGTGAAAATCGAGGATATAAGTGTGAACATATATCAGTTGATATCTCGGTGCATTTTCAAGCTAGCGCAAATCTGATAACACAGATCGACGCAGCTTAAAAATCCGCATCGAATGCACTATACTACATTGAGAAACGCTTAATACAAAAATTAGTTATGATCGTTTGAAAAATGATGCATTAGTGTATGTTGAGTTTCCATGTACACTCAACATTGCTTCCAAAAACATTTTGACAAAAATTTTTTCGAAAAATTTCAAAATAATTTAGCAAAAAGTAGATGTTTTTAGATTCCTTTTCTCAAGGCAAAGACGATGGACAATGTTATTCAACGAAAAAATTAATTCTTCAGGGTGAAAATCGAGGATATAAGTGTGAACTTATATCAGTTGATATCTCGGTGCATTTTCAAGCTAGCGCAAATCTGATAACACAGATCGACGCAGCTTAAAAATCCGCATCGAATGCACTATACTACATTGAAAAACGCTTAATACAAAAATTAGTTATGATCGTTCGAAAAATGATGCAATAGTGTATGTTGAGTTTCCATGTACACTCAACATTGCTTCCAAAAACATTTTGACAAAAATTTTTTCGAAAAATTTCAAAATAATTTAGCAAAAAGTAGATGTTTTTAGATTTCTTTTTTCAAGGCAAAGACAATGGACAATGTTATTCAACGAAAAAATTAATTCTTCAGGGTGAAAATCGAGGATATAAGTGTGAACATATATCAGTTGATATCTCGGTGCATGTTCAAGCTAGCGCAAATCTGATAACACAGATCGACGCAGCTTAAAAATCCGCATCGAATGCACTATACTTCATTGAGAAACGCTTAATACAAGAATTAGTTATGATCGTTTGAAAAATGATGCATTAGTGTATGTTGAGTTTCCATGTACACTCAACATTGCTTCCAAAAACATTTTGACAAAAATGTTTTCGAAAAATTTCAAAATAATTTAGCAAAAAGTAGATGTTTTTAGATTTCTTTTTTCAAGGCAAAGACGATGGACAATGTTATTCAACGAAAAAATTAATTCTTCAGGGTGAAAATCGAGGATATAAGTGTGAACATATATCAGTTGATATCTCGGTGCATTTTCAAGCTAGCGCAAATCTGATAACACAGATCGACGCAGCTTAAAAATCCGCATCGAATGCACTATACTACATTGAAAAACGCTTAATACAAAAATTAGTTATGATCGTTCGAAAAATGATGCATTAGTGTATGTTGAGTTTCCATGTACACTCAACATTGCTTCCAAAAACATTTTGACAAAAATTTTTTCGAAAAATTTCAAAATAATTTAGCAAAAAGTAGATGTTTTTAGATTTCTTTTTTCAAGGCAAAGACGATGGACAATGTTATTCAACGAAAAAATTAATTCTTCAGGGTGAAAATCGAGGATATAAGTGTGAACATATATCAGTTGATATCTCGGTGCATTTTCAAGCTAGCGCAAATCTGATAACACAGATCGACGCAGCTTAAAAATCCGCATCGAATGCACTATACTACATTGAAAAACGCTTAATACAAAAATTAGTTATGATCGTTCGAAAAATGATGCATTAGTGTATGTTGAGTTTCCATGTACACTCAACATTGCTTCCAAAAACATTTTGACAAAAATTTTTTCGAAAAATTTCAAAATAATTTAGCAAAAAGTAGATGTTTTTAGATTTCTTTTTTCAAGGCAAAGACGATGGACAATGTTATTCAACGAAAAAATTAATTCTTCAGGGTGAAAATCGAGGTTATAAGTGTGAACATATATCAGTTGATATCTCGGTGCATTTTCAAGCTAGCGCAAATCTGATAACACAGATCGACGCAGCTTAAAAATCCGCATCGAATGCACTATACTTCATTGAGAAACGCTTAATACAAAAATTAGTTATGATCGTTTGAAAAATGATGCATTAGTGTATGTTGAGTTTCCATGTACACTCAACATTGCTTCCAAAAACATTTTGACAAAAATGTTTTCGAAAAATTTCAAAATAATTTAGCAAAAAGTAGATGTTTTTAGATTTCTTTTTTCAAGGCAAAGACGATGGACAATGTTATTCAACGAAAAAATTAATTCTTCAGGGTGAAAATCGAGGATATAAGTGTGAACATATATCAGTTGATATCTCGGTGCATTTTCAAGCTAGCGCAAATCTGATAACACAGATCGACGCAGCTTAAAAATCCGCATCGAATGCACTATACTACATTGAAAAACGCTTAATACAAAAATTAGTTATGATCGTTCGAAAAATGATGCATTAGTGTATGTTGAGTTTCCATGTACACTCAACATTGCTTCCAAAAACATTTTGACAAAAATTTTTTCGAAAAATTTCAAAATAATTTAGCAAAAAGTAGATGTTTTTAGATTCCTTTTCTCAAGGCAAAGACGATGGACAATGTTATTCAACGAAAAAATTAATTCTTCAGGGTGAAAATCGAGGATATAAGTGTGAACTTATATCAGTTGATATCTCGGTGCATTTTCAAGCTAGCGCAAATCTGATAACACAGATCGACGCAGCTTAAAAATCCGCATCGAATGCACTATACTACATTGAAAAACGCTTAATACAAAAATTAGTTATGATCGTTCGAAAAATGATGCATTAGTGTATGTTGAGTTTCCATGTACACTCAACATTGCTTCCAAAAACATTTTGACAAAAATTTTTTCGAAAAATTTCAAAATAATTTAGCAAAAAGTAGATGTTTTTAGATTCCTTTTCTCAAGGCAAAGACGATGGACAATGTTATTCAACGAAAAAATTAATTCTTCAGGGTGAAAATCGAGGATATAAGTGTGAACTTATATCAGTTGATATCTCGGTGCATTTTCAAGCTAGCGCAAATCTGATAACACAGATCGACGCAGCTTAAAAATCCGCATCGAATGCACTATACTACATTGAAAAACGCTTAATACAAAAATTAGTTATGATCGTTCGAAAAATGATGCATTAGTGTATGTTGAGTTTCCATGTACACTCAACATTGCTTCCAAAAACATTTTGACAAAAATTTTTTCGAAAAATTTCAAAATAATTTAGCAAAAAGTAGATGTTTTTAGATTCCTTTTCTCAAGGCAAAGACGATGGACAATGTTATTCAACGAAAAAATTAATTCTTCAGGGTGAAAATCGAGGATATAAGTGTGAACTTATATCAGTTGATATCTCGGTGCATTTTTAAGCTAGCGCAAATCTGATAACACAGATCGACGCAGCTTAAAAATCCGCATCGAATGCACTATACTACATTGAAAAACGCTTAATACAAAAATTAGTTATGATCGTTTGAAAAATGATGCATTAGTGTATGTTGAGTTTCCATGTACACTCAACATTGCTTCCAAAAACATTTTGACAAAAATGTTTTCGAAAAATTTCAAAATAATTTAGCAAAAAGTAGATGTTTTTAGATTCCTTTTCTCAAGGCAAAGACGATGGACAATGTTATTCAACGAAAAAATTAATTCTTCAGGGTGAAAATCGAGGATATAAGTGTGAACTTATATCAGTTGATATCTCGGTGCATTTTCAAGCTAGCGCAAATCTGATAACACAGATCGACGCAGCTTAAAAATCCGCATCGAATGCACTATACTTCATTGAGAAACGCTTAATACAAAAATTAGTTATGATCGTTCGAAAAATGATGCATTAGTGTATGTTGAGTTTCCATGTACACTCAACATTGCTTCCAAAAACATTTTGACAAAAATTTTTTCGAAAAATTTCAAAATAATTTAGCAAAAAGTAGATGTTTTTAGATTCCTTTTCTCAAGGCAAAGACGATGGACAATGTTATTCAACGAAAAAATTAATTCTTCAGGGTGAAAATCGAGGATATAAGTGTGAACTTATATCAGTTGATATCTCGGTGCATTTTTAAGCTAGCGCAAATCTGATAACACAGATCGACGCAGCTTAAAAATCCGCATTTAATGCACTATACTACATTGAAAAACGCTTAATACAAAAATTAGTTATGATCGTTTGAAAAATGATGCATTAGTGTATGTTGAGTTTCCATGTACACTCAACATTGCTTCCAAAAACATTTTGACAAAAATGTTTTCGAAAAATTTCAAAATAATTTAGCAAAAAGTAGATGTTTTTAGATTTCTTTTTTCAAGGCAAAGACGATGGACAATGTTATTCAACGAAAAAATTAATTCTTCAGGGTGAAAATCGAGGTTATAAGTGTGAACTTATATCAGTTGATATCTCGGTGCATTTTCAAGCTAGCGCAAATCTGATAACACAGATCGACGCAGCTTAAAAATCCGCATCGAATGCACTATACTACATTGAAAAACGCTTAATACAAAAATTAGTTATGATCGTTCGAAAAATGATGCATTAGTGTATGTTGAGTTTCCATGTACACTCAACATTGCTTCCAAAAACATTTTGACAAAAATTTTTTCGAAAAATTTCAAAATAATTTAGCAAAAAGTAGATGTTTTTAGATTCCTTTTCTCAAGGCAAAGACGATGGACAATGTTATTCAACGAAAAAATTAATTCTTCAGGGTGAAAATCGAGGATATAAGTGTGAACTTATATCAGTTGATATCTCGGTGCATTTTCAAGCTAGCGCAAATCTGATAACACAGATCGACGCAGCTTAAAAATCCGCATCGAATGCACTATACTTCATTGAGAAACGCTTAATACAAAAATTAGTTATGATCGTTTGAAAAATGATGCATTAGTGTATGTTGAGTTTCCATGTACACTCAACATTGCTTCCAAAAACATTTTGACAAAAATTTTTTCGAAAAATTTCAAAATAATTTAGCAAAAAGTAGATGTTTTTAGATTTCTTTTTTCAAGGCAAAGACGATGGACAATGTTATTCAACGAAAAAATTAATTCTTCAGGGTGAAAATCGAGGTTATAAGTGTGAACTTATATCAGTTGATATCTCGGTGCATTTTCAAGCTAGCGCAAATCTGATAACACAGATCGACGCAGCTTAAAAATCCGCATCGAATGCACTATACTACATTGAAAAACGCTTAATACAAAAATTAGTTATGATCGTTCGAAAAATGATGCATTAGTGTATGTTGAGTTTCCATGTACACTCAACATTGCTTCCAAAAACATTTTGACAAAAATTTTTTCGAAAAATTTCAAAATAATTTAGCAAAAAGTAGATGTTTTTAGATTCCTTTTCTCAAGGCAAAGACGATGGACAATGTTATTCAACGAAAAAATTAATTCTTCAGGGTGAAAATCGAGGATATAAGTGTGAACTTATATCAGTTGATATCTCGGTGCATTTTTAAGCTAGCGCAAATCTGATAACACAGATCGACGCAGCTTAAAAATCCGCATTTAATGCACTATACTACATTGAAAAACGCTTAATACAAAAATTAGTTATGATCGTTTGAAAAATGATGCATTAGTGTATGTTGAGTTTCCATGTACACTCAACATTGCTTCCAAAAACATTTTGACAAAAATGTTTTCGAAAAATTTCAAAATAATTTAGCAAAAAGTAGATGTTTTTAGATTTCTTTTTTCAAGGCAAAGACGATGGACAATGTTATTCAACGAAAAAATTAATTCTTCAGGGTGAAAATCGAGGTTATAAGTGTGAACTTATATCAGTTGATATCTCGGTGCATTTTCAAGCTAGCGCAAATCTGATAACACAGATCGACGCAGCTTAAAAATCCGCATCGAATGCACTATACTACATTGAAAAACGCTTAATACAAAAATTAGTTATGATCGTTCGAAAAATGATGCATTAGTGTATGTTGAGTTTCCATGTACACTCAACATTGCTTCCAAAAACATTTTGACAAAAATGTTTTCGAAAAATTTCAAAATAATTTAGCAAAAAGTAGATGTTTTTAGATTCCTTTTTTCAAGGCAAAGACGATGGACAATGTTATTCAACGAAAAAATTAATTCTTCAGGGTGAAAATCGAGGATATAAGTGTGAACATATATCAGTTGATATCTCGGTGCATTTTCAAGGTAGCGCAAATCTGATAACACAGATCGACGCAGCTTAAAAATCCGCATCGAATGCACTATACTTCATTGAGAAACGCTTAATACAAAAATTAGTTATGATCGTTTGAAAAATGATGCATTAGTGTATGTTGAGTTTCCATGTACACTCAACATTGCTTCCAAAAACATTTTGACAAAAATTTTTTCGAAAAATTTCAAAATAATTTAGCAAAAAGTAGATGTTTTTAGATTTCTTTTCTCAAGGCAAAGACGATGGACAATGTTATTCAACGAAAAAATTAATTCTTCAGGGTGAAAATCGAGGATATAAGTGTGAACTTATATCAGTTGATATCTCGGTGCATTTTCAAGCTAGCGCAAATCTGATAACACAGATCGACGCAGCTTAAAAATCCGCATCGAATGCACTATACTACATTGAAAAACGCTTAATACAAAAATTAGTTATGATCGTTCGAAAAATGATGCATTAGTGTATGTTGAGTTTCCATGTACACTCAACATTGCTTCCAAAAACATTTTGACAAAATTTTTTCGAAAAATTTCAAAATAATTTAGCAAAAAGTAGATGTTTTTAGATTCCTTTTCTCAAGGCAAAGACGATGGACAATGTTATTCAACGAAAAAATTAATTCTTCAGGGTGAAAATCGAGGATATAAGTGTGAACTTATATCAGTTGATATCTCGGTGCATTTTCAAGCTAGCGCAAATCTGATAACACAGATCGACGCAGCTTAAAAATCCGCATTTAATGCACTATACTACATTGAAAAACGCTTAATACAAAAATTAGTTATGATCGTTCGAAAAATGATGCATTAGTGTATGTTGAGTTTCCATGTACACTCAACATTGCTTCCAAAAACATTTTGACAAAAATTTTTTCGAAAAATTTCAAAATAATTTAGCAAAAAGTAGATGTTTTTAGATTCTTTTTTTCAAGGCAAAGACGATGGACAATGTTATTCAACGAAAAAATTAATTCTTCAGGGTGAAAATCGAGGATATAAGTGTGAACTTATATCAGTTGATATCTCGGTGCATTTTTAAGCTAGCGCAAATCTGATAACACAGATCGACGCAGCTTAAAAATCCGCATCGAATGCACTATACTACATTGAAAAACGCTTAATACAAAAATTAGTTATGATCGTTTGAAAAATGATGCATTAGTGTATGTTGAGTTTCCATGTACACTCAACATTGCTTCCAAAAACATTTTGACAAAAATTTTTTCGAAAAATTTCAAAATAATTTAGCAAAAAGTAGATGTTTTTAGATTCTTTTTTTCAAGGCAAAGACGATGGACAATGTTATTCAACGAAAAAATTAATTCTTCAGGGTGAAAATCGAGGATATAAGTGTGAACTTATATCAGTTGATATCTCGGTGCATTTTTAAGCTAGCGCAAATCTGATAACACAGATCGACGCAGCTTAAAAATCCGCATCGAATGCACTATACTTCATTGAGAAACGCTTAATACAAAAATTAGTTATGATCGTTTGAAAAATGATGCATTAGTGTATGTTGAGTTTCCATGTACACTCAACATTGCTTCCAAAAACATTTTGACAAAAATTTTTTCGAAAAATTTCAAAATAATTTAGCAAAAAGTAGATGTTTTTAGATTCTTTTTTTCAAGGCAAAGACGATGGACAATGTTATTCAACGAAAAAATTAATTCTTCAGGGTGAAAATCGAGGATATAAGTGTGAACTTATATCAGTTGATATCTCGGTGCATTTTTAAGCTAGCGCAAATCTGATAACACAGATCGACGCAGCTTAAAAATCCGCATCGAATGCACTATACTACATTGAGAAACGCTCAATACAAAAATTAGTTATGATCGTTTGAAAAATGATGCATTAGTGTATGTTGAGTTTCCATGTACACTCAACATTGCTTTCAAAAACATTTTGACAAAAATTTTTTCGAAAAATTTCAAAATAATTTAGCAAAAAGTAGATGTTTTTAGATTCCTTTTCTCAAGGCAAAGACGATGGACAATGTTATTCAACGAAAAAATTAATTCTTCAGGGTGAAAATCGAGGATATAAGTGTGAACTTATATCAGTTGATATCTCGGTGCATTTTCAAGCTAGCGCAAATCTGATAACACAGATCGACGCAGCTTAAAAATCCGCATTTAATGCACTATACTACATTGAAAAACGCTTAATACAAAAATTAGTTATGATCGTTCGAAAAATGATGCATTAGTGTATGTTGAGTTTCCATGTACACTCAACATTGCTTCCAAAAACATTTTGACAAAAATTTTTTCGAAAAATTTCAAAATAATTTAGCAAAAAGTAGATGTTTTTAGATTCTTTTTTTCAAGGCAAAGACGATGGACAATGTTATTCAACGAAAAAATTAATTCTTCAGGGTGAAAATCGAGGATATAAGTGTGAACTTATATCAGTTGATATCTCGGTGCATTTTCAAGCTAGCGCAAATCTGATAACACAGATCGACGCAGCTTAAAAATCCGCATCGAATGCACTATACTTCATTGAGAAACGCTTAATACAAAAATTAGTTATGATCGTTTGAAAAATGATGCATTAGTGTATGTTGAGTTTCCATGTACACTCAACATTGCTTCCAAAAACATTTTGACAAAAATTTTTTCGAAAAATTTCAAAATAATTTAGCAAAAAGTAGATGTTTTTAGATTCTTTTTTTCAAGGCAAAGACGATGGACAATGTTATTCAACGAAAAAATTAATTCTTCAGGGTGAAAATCGAGGATATAAGTGTGAACTTATATCAGTTGATATCTCGGTGCATTTTTAAGCTAGCGCAAATCTGATAACACAGATCGACGCAGCTTAAAAATCCGCATCGAATGCACTATACTACATTGAGAAACGCTCAATACAAAAATTAGTTATGATCGTTTGAAAAATGATGCATTAGTGTATGTTGAGTTTCCATGTACACTCAACATTGCTTTCAAAAACATTTTGACAAAAATTTTTTCGAAAAATTTCAAAATAATTTAGCAAAAAGTAGATGTTTTTAGATTCCTTTTCTCAAGGCAAAGACGATGGACAATGTTATTCAACGAAAAAATTAATTCTTCAGGGTGAAAATCGAGGATATAAGTGTGAACTTATATCAGTTGATATCTCGGTGCATTTTCAAGCTAGCGCAAATCTGATAACACAGATCGACGCAGCTTAAAAATCCGCATTTAATGCACTATACTACATTGAAAAACGCTTAATACAAAAATTAGTTATGATCGTTCGAAAAATGATGCATTAGTGTATGTTGAGTTTCCATGTACACTCAACATTGCTTCCAAAAACATTTTGACAAAAATTTTTTCGAAAAATTTCAAAATAATTTAGCAAAAAGTAGATGTTTTTAGATTCTTTTTTTCAAGGCAAAGACGATGGACAATGTTATTCAACGAAAAAATTAATTCTTCAGGGTGAAAATCGAGGATATAAGTGTGAACATATATCAGTTGATATCTCGGTGCATTTTCAAGCTAGCGCAAATCTGATAACACAGATCGACGCAGCTTAAAAATCCGCATCGAATGCACTATACTTCATTGAGAAACGCTTAATACAAAAATTAGTTATGATCGTTTGAAAAATGATGCATTAGTGTATGTTGAGTTTCCATGTACACTCAACATTGCTTCCAAAAACATTTTGACAAAAATTTTTTCGAAAAATTTCAAAATAATTTAGCAAAAAGTAGATGTTTTTAGATTCTTTTTTTCAAGGCAAAGACGATGGACAATGTTATTCAACGAAAAAATTAATTCTTCAGGGTGAAAATCGAGGATATAAGTGTGAACTTATATCAGTTGATATCTCGGTGCATTTTTAAGCTAGCGCAAATCTGATAACACAGATCGACGCAGCTTACAAATCCGCATCGAATGCACTATACTACATTGAGAAACGCTCAATACAAAAATTAGTTATGATCGTTTGAAAAATGATGCATTAGTGTATGTTGAGTTTCCATGTACACTCAACATTGCTTTCAAAAACATTTTGACAAAAATTTTTTCGAAAAATTTCAAAATAATTTAGCAAAAAGTAGATGTTTTTAGATTCCTTTTCTCAAGGCAAAGACGATGGACAATGTTATTCAACGAAAAAATTAATTCTTCAGGGTGAAAATCGAGGATATAAGTGTGAACTTATATCAGTTGATATCTCGGTGCATTTTCAAGCTAGCGCAAATCTGATAACACAGATCGACGCAGCTTAAAAATCCGCATTTAATGCACTATACTACATTGAAAAACGCTTAATACAAAAATTAGTTATGATCGTTCGAAAAATGATGCATTAGTGTATGTTGAGTTTCCATGTACACTCAACATTGCTTCCAAAAACATTTTGACAAAAATTTTTTCGAAAAATTTCAAAATAATTTAGCAAAAAGTAGATGTTTTTAGATTCTTTTTTTCAAGGCAAAGACGATGGACAATGTTATTCAACGAAAAAATTAATTCTTCAGGGTGAAAATCGAGGATATAAGTGTGAACTTATATCAGTTGATATCTCGGTGCATTTTCAAGCTAGCGCAAATCTGATAACACAGATCGACGCAGCTTAAAAATCCGCATCGAATGCACTATACTTCATTGAGAAACGCTTAATACAAAAATTAGTTATGATCGTTTGAAAAATGATGCATTAGTGTATGTTGAGTTTCCATGTACACTCAACATTGCTTCCAAAAACATTTTGACAAAAATTTTTTCGAAAAATTTCAAAATAATTTAGCAAAAAGTAGATGTTTTTAGATTCTTTTTTTCAAGGCAAAGACGATGGACAATGTTATTCAACGAAAAAATTAATTCTTCAGGGTGAAAATCGAGGATATAAGTGTGAACTTATATCAGTTGATATCTCGGTGCATTTTTAAGCTAGCGCAAATCTGATAACACAGATCGACGCAGCTTAAAAATCCGCATCGAATGCACTATACTACATTGAGAAACGCTCAATACAAAAATTAGTTATGATCGTTTGAAAAATGATGCATTAGTGTATGTTGAGTTTCCATGTACACTCAACATTGCTTTCAAAAACATTTTGACAAAAATTTTTTCGAAAAATTTCAAAATAATTTAGCAAAAAGTAGATGTTTTTAGATTCCTTTTCTCAAGGCAAAGACGATGGACAATGTTATTCAACGAAAAAATTAATTCTTCAGGGTGAAAATCGAGGATATAAGTGTGAACTTATATCAGTTGATATCTCGGTGCATTTTCAAGCTAGCGCAAATCTGATAACACAGATCGACGCAGCTTAAAAATCCGCATTTAATGCACTATACTACATTGAAAAACGCTTAATACAAAAATTAGTTATGATCGTTCGAAAAATGATGCATTAGTGTATGTTGAGTTTCCATGTACACTCAACATTGCTTCCAAAAACATTTTGACAAAAATTTTTTCGAAAAATTTCAAAATAATTTAGCAAAAAGTAGATGTTTTTAGATTCTTTTTTTCAAGGCAAAGACGATGGACAATGTTATTCAACGAAAAAATTAATTCTTCAGGGTGAAAATCGAGGATATAAGTGTGAACTTATATCAGTTGATATCTCGGTGCATTTTTAAGCTAGCGCAAATCTGATAACACAGATCGACGCAGCTTAAAAATCCGCATCGAATGCACTATACTTCATTGAGAAACGCTTAATACAAAAATTAGTTATGATCGTTTGAAAAATGATGCATTAGTGTATGTTGAGTTTCCATGTACACTCAACATTGCTTCCAAAAACATTTTGACAAAAATTTTTTCGAAAAATTTCAAAATAATTTAGCAAAAAGTAGATGTTTTTAGATTCTTTTTTTCAAGGCAAAGACGATGGACAATGTTATTCAACGAAAAAATTAATTCTTCAGGGTGAAAATCGAGGATATAAGTGTGAACTTATATCAGTTGATATCTCGGTGCATTTTTAAGCTAGCGCAAATCTGATAACACAGATCGACGCAGCTTAAAAATCCGCATCGAATGCACTATACTACATTGAGAAACGCTCAATACAAAAATTAGTTATGATCGTTTGAAAAATGATGCATTAGTGTATGTTGAGTTTCCATGTACACTCAACATTGCTTCCAAAAACATTTTGACAAAAATTTTTTCGAAAAATTTCAGAATAATTTAGCAAAAAGTAGATGTTTTTAGATTCTTTTTTTCAAGGCAAAGACGATGGACAATGTTTTTCAACGAAAAAATTAATTCTTCAGGGTGAAAATCGAGGATATAAGTGTGAACTTATATCAGTTGATATCTCGGTGCATTTTCAAGCTAGCGCAAATCTGATAACACAGATCGACGCAGCTTAAAAATCCGCATTTAATGCACTATACTACATTGAAAAACGCTTAATACGAAAATTAGTTATGATCGTTCGAAAAATGATGCATTAGTGTATGTTGAGTTTCCATGTACACTCAACATTGCTTCCAAAAACATTTTGACAAAAATTTTTTCGAAAAATTTCAAAATAATTTAGCAAAAAGTAGATGTTTTTAGATTCTTTTTTTCAAGGCAAAGACGATGGACAATGTTATTCAACGAAAAAATTAATTCTTCAGGGTGAAAATCGAGGATATAAGTGTGAACTTATATCAGTTGATATCTCGGTGCATTTTTAAGCTAGCGCAAATCTGATAACACAGATCGACGCAGCTTAAAAATCCGCATCGAATGCACTATACTTCATTGAGTAACGCTTAATACAAAAATTAGTTATGATCGTTTGAAAAATGATGCATTAGTGTATGTTGAGTTTCCATGTACACTCAACATTGCTTCCAAAAACATTTTGACAAAAATTTTTTCGAAAAATTTCAAAATAATTTAGCAAAAAGTAGATGTTTTTAGATTCTTTTTTTCAAGGCAAAGACGATGGACAATGTTATTCAACGAAAAAATTAATTCTTCAGGGTGAAAATCGAGGATATAAGTGTGAACTTATATCAGTTGATATCTCGGTGCATTTTTAAGCTAGCGCAAATCTGATAACACAGATCGACGCAGCTTAAAAATCCGCATCGAATGCACTATACTACATTGAGAAACGCTCAATACAAAAATTAGTTATGATCGTTTGAAAAATGATGCATTAGTGTATGTTGAGTTTCCATGTACACTCAACATTGCTTCCAAAAACATTTTGACAAAAATTTTTTCGAAAAATTTCAGAATAATTTAGCAAAAAGTAGATGTTTTTAGATTCTTTTTTTCAAGGCAAAGACGATGGACAATGTTTTTCAACGAAAAAATTAATTCTTCAGGGTGAAAATCGAGGATATAAGTGTGAACTTATATCAGTTGATATCTCGGTGCATTTTCAAGCTAGCGCAAATCTGATAACACAGATCGACGCAGCTTAAAAATCCGCATTTAATGCACTATACTACATTGAAAAACGCTTAATACGAAAATTAGTTATGATCGTTCGAAAAATGATGCATTAGTGTATGTTGAGTTTCCATGTACACTCAACATTGCTTCCAAAAACATTTTGACAAAAATTTTTTCGAAAAATTTCAAAATAATTTAGCAAAAAGTAGATGTTTTTAGATTCTTTTTTTCAAGGCAAAGACGATGGACAATGTTATTCAACGAAAAAATTAATTCTTCAGGGTGAAAATCGAGGATATAAGTGTGAACTTATATCAGTTGATATCTCGGTGCATTTTTAAGCTAGCGCAAATCTGATAACACAGATCGACGCAGCTTAAAAATCCGCATCGAATGCACTATACTTCATTGAGTAACGCTTAATACAAAAATTAGTTATGATCGTTTGAAAAATGATGCATTAGTGTATGTTGAGTTTCCATGTACACTCAACATTGCTTCCAAAAACATTTTGACAAAAATTTTTTCGAAAAATTTCAAAATAATTTAGCAAAAAGTAGATGTTTTTAGATTCTTTTTTTCAAGGCAAAGACGATGGACAATGTTATTCAACGAAAAAATTAATTCTTCAGGGTGAAAATCGAGGATATAAGTGTGAACTTATATCAGTTGATATCTCGGTGCATTTTTAAGCTAGCGCAAATCTGATAACACAGATCGACGCAGCTTAAAAATCCGCATCGAATGCACTATACTACATTGAGAAACGCTCAATACAAAAATTAGTTATGATCGTTTGAAAAATGATGCATTAGTGTATGTTGAGTTTCCATGTACACTCAACATTGCTTCCAAAAACATTTTGACAAAAATTTTTTCGAAAAATTTCAAAATAATTTAGCAAAAAGTAGATGTTTTTAGATTCTTTTTTTCAAGGCAAAGACGATGGACAATGTTTTTCAACGAAAAAATTAATTCTTCAGTGTGAAAATCGAGGATATAAGTGTGAACTTATATCAGTTGATATCTCGGTGCATTTTCAAGCTAGCGCAAATCTGATAACACAGATCGACGCAGCTTAAAAATCCGCATCGAATGCACTATACCTCATTGAGAAACGCTTAATACAAAAATTAGTTATGATCGTTTGAAAAATGATGCATTAGTGTATGTTGAGTTTCCATGTACACTCAACATTGCTTCCAAAAACATTTTGACAAAAATTTTTTCGAAAAATTTCAAAATAATTTAGCAAAAAGTAGATGTTTTTAGATTCCTTTTCTCAAGGCAAAGACGATGGACAATGTTATTCAACGAAAAAATTAATTCTTCAGGGTGAAAATCGAGGATATAAGTGTGAACTTATATCAGTTGATATCTCGGTGCATTTTCAAGCTAGCGCAAATCTGATAACACAGATCGACGCAGCTTAAAAATCCGCATTTAATGCACTATACTACATTGAAAAACGCTTGATACAAAAATTAGTTATGATCGTTCGAAAAATGATGCATTAGTGTATGTTGAGTTTCCATGTACACTCAACATTGCTTCCAAAAACATTTTGACAAAAATTTTTTCGAAAAATTTCAAAATAATTTAGCAAAAAGTAGATGTTTTTAGATTCTTTTTTTCAAGGCAAAGACGATGGACAATGTTATTCAACGAAAAAATTAATTCTTCAGGGTGAAAATCGAGGATATAAGTGTGAACTTATATCAGTTGATATCTCGGTGCATTTTTAAGCTAGCGCAAATCTGATAACACAGATCGACGCAGCTTAAAAATCCGCATCGAATGCACTATACTACATTGAGAAACGCTCAATACAAAAATTAGTTATGATCGTTTGAAAAATGATGCATTAGTGTATGTTGAGTTTCCATGTACACTCAACATTGCTTCCAAAAACATTTTGACAAAAATTTTTTCGAAAAATTTCAGAATAATTTAGCAAAAAGTAGATGTTTTTAGATTCTTTTTTTCAAGGCAAAGACGATGGACAATGTTTTTCAACGAAAAAATTAATTCTTCAGGGTGAAAATCGAGGATATAAGTGTGAACTTATATCAGTTGATATCTCGGTGCATTTTCAAGCTAGCGCAAATCTGATAACACAGATCGACGCAGCTTAAAAATCCGCATTTAATGCACTATACTACATTGAAAAACGCTTAATACAAAAATTAGTTATGATCGTTCGAAAAATGATGCATTAGTGTATGTTGAGTTTCCATGTACACTCAACATTGCTTCCAAAAACATTTTGACAAAAATTTTTTCGAAAAATTTCAAAATAATTTAGCAAAAAGTAGATGTTTTTAGATTCTTTTTTTCAAGGCAAAGACGATGGACAATGTTATTCAACGAAAAAATTAATTCTTCAGGGTGAAAATCGAGGATATAAGTGTGAACTTATATCAGTTGATATCTCGGTGCATTTTTAAGCTAGCGCAAATCTGATAACACAGATCGACGCAGCTTAAAAATCCGCATCGAATGCACTATACTTCATTGAGAAACGCTTAATACAAAAATTAGTTATGATCGTTTGAAAAATGATGCATTAGTGTATGTTGAGTTTCCATGTACACTCAACATTGCTTCCAAAAACATTTTGACAAAAATTTTTTCGAAAAATTTCAAAATAATTTAGCAAAAAGTAGATGTTTTTAGATTCTTTTTTTCAAGGCAAAGACGATGGACAATGTTATTCAACGAAAAAATTAATTCTTCAGGGTGAAAATCGAGGATATAAGTGTGAACTTATATCAGTTGATATCTCGGTGCATTTTTAAGCTAGCGCAAATCTGATAACACAGATCGACGCAGCTTAAAAATCCGCATCGAATGCACTATACTACATTGAGAAACGCTCAATACAAAAATTAGTTATGATCGTTTGAAAAATGATGCATTAGTGTATGTTGAGTTTCCATGTACACTCAACATTGCTTCCAAAAACATTTTGACAAAAATTTTTTCGAAAAATTTCAGAATAATTTAGCAAAAAGTAGATGTTTTTAGATTCTTTTTTTCAAGGCAAAGACGATGGACAATGTTTTTCAACGAAAAAATTAATTCTTCAGGGTGAAAATCGAGGATATAAGTGTGAACTTATATCAGTTGATATCTCGGTGCATTTTCAAGCTAGCGCAAATCTGATAACACAGATCGACGCAGCTTAAAAATCCGCATTTAATGCACTATACTACATTGAAAAACGCTTAATACAAAAATTAGTTATGATCGTTCGAAAAATGATGCATTAGTGTATGTTGAGTTTCCATGTACACTCAACATTGCTTCCAAAAACATTTTGACAAAAATTTTTTCGAAAAATTTCAAAATAATTTAGCAAAAAGTAGATGTTTTTAGATTCTTTTTTTCAAGGCAAAGACGATGGACAATGTTATTCAACGAAAAAATTAATTCTTCAGGGTGAAAATCGAGGATATAAGTGTGAACTTATATCAGTTGATATCTCGGTGCATTTTTAAGCTAGCGCAAATCTGATAACACAGATCGACGCAGCTTAAAAATCCGCATCGAATGCACTATACTTCATTGAGAAACGCTTAATACAAAAATTAGTTATGATCGTTTGAAAAATGATGCATTAGTGTATGTTGAGTTTCCATGTACACTCAACATTGCTTCCAAAAACATTTTGACAAAAATTTTTTCGAAAAATTTCAAAATAATTTAGCAAAAAGTAGATGTTTTTAGATTCTTTTTTTCAAGGCAAAGACGATGGACAATGTTATTCAACGAAAAAATTAATTCTTCAGGGTGAAAATCGAGGATATAAGTGTGAACTTATATCAGTTGATATCTCGGTGCATTTTTAAGCTAGCGCAAATCTGATAACACAGATCGACGCAGCTTAAAAATCCGCATCGAATGCACTATACTACATTGAGAAACGCTCAATACAAAAATTAGTTATGATCGTTTGAAAAATGATGCATTAGTGTATGTTGAGTTTCCATGTACACTCAACATTGCTTCCAAAAACATTTTGACAAAAATTTTTTCGAAAAATTTCAAAATAATTTAGCAAAAAGTAGATGTTTTTAGATTCTTTTTTTCAAGGCAAAGACGATGGACAATGTTATTCAACGAAAAAATTAATTCTTCAGGGTGAAAATCGAGGATATAAGTGTGAACTTATATCAGTTGATATCTCGGTGCATTTTTAAGCTAGCGCAAATCTGATAACACAGATCGACGCAGCTTAAAAATCCGCATCGAATGCACTATACTACATCGAGAAACGCTTGATACAAAAATTAGTTATGATCGTTTGAAAAATGATGCATTAGTGTATGTTGAGTTTCCATGTACACTCAACATTGCTTCCAAAAACATTTTGACAAAAATTTTTTCGAAAAATTTCAAAATAATTTAGCAGAAAGTAGATGTTTTTAGATTCTTTTTTTCAAGGCAAAGACGATGGACAATGTTATTCAACGAAAAAATTAATTCTTCAGGGTGAAAATCGAGGATATAAGTGTGAACTTATATCAGTTGATATCTCGGTGCATTTTTAAGCTAGCGCAAATCTGATAACACAGATCGACGCAGCTTAAAAATCCGCATCGAATGCACTATACTACATTGAGAAACGCTCAATACAAAAATTAGTTATGATCGTTTGAAAAATGATGCATTAGTGTATGTTGAGTTTCCATGTACACTCAACATTGCTTCCAAAAACATTTTGACAAAAATTTTTTCGAAAAATTTCAGAATAATTTAGCAAAAAGTAGATGTTTTTAGATTCTTTTTTTCAAGGCAAAGACGATGGACAATGTTTTTCAACGAAAAAATTAATTCTTCAGTGTGAAAATCGAGGATATAAGTGTGAACTTATATCAGTTGATATCTCGGTGCATTTTCAAGCTAGCGCAAATCTGATAACACAGATCGACGCAGCTTAAAAATCCGCATCGAATGCACTATACCTCATTGAGAAACGCTTAATACAAAAATTAGTTATGATCGTTTGAAAAATGATGCATTAGTGTATGTTGAGTTTCCATGTACACTCAACATTGCTTCCAAAAACATTTTGACAAAAATTTTTTCGAAAAATTTCAAAATAATTTAGCAAAAAGTAGATGTTTTTAGATTCCTTTTTTCAAGGCAAAGACGATGGACAATGTTATTCAACGAAAAAATTAATTCTTCAGGGTGAAAATCGAGGTTATAAGTGTGAACTTATATCAGTTGATATCTCGGTGCATTTTCAAGCTAGCGCAAATCTGATAACACAGATCGACGCAGCTTAAAAATCCGCATCGAATGCACTATACTTCATTGAGAAACGCTTAATACAAAAATTAGTTATGATCGTTTGAAAAATGATGCATTAGTGTATGTTGAGTTTCCATGTACACTCAACATTGCTTCCAAAAACATTTTGACAAAAATTTTTTCGAAAAATTTCAAAATAATTTAGCAAAAAGTAGATGTTTTTAGATTCCTTTTTTCAAGGCAAAGACGATGGACAATGTTATTCAACGAAAAAATTAATTCTTCAGGGTGAAAATCGAGGATATAAGTGTGAACTTATATCAGTTGATATCTCGGTGCATTTTTAAGCTAGCGCAAATCTGATAACACAGATCGACGCAGCTTAAAAATCCGCATCGAATGCACTATACTACATTGAGAAACGCTTAATACAAAAATTAGTTATGATCGTTTGAAAAATAGAATTTTTTTACTATAATAAGACGTAAAAAAGAGATTATATTTATTCGACTGTTAGCTATATTGTTTACATTGACCTCACGTTACAAAAAAAAAATTTTTTTGAATAGGGTAATAAGACCGTGGGAAAGGCGGGCTTTAAGTATTGGCGGGAACCGGGTTCTCAAGTAAATTCTATCAGTAAAACACTTCATAATTTCTAAAAAGTTAAAGGGGATACAAAACGATACTGACAGAGAGATCTTCGGATAAGGATGAGCAGGATCTATCTTCTTGGAACTGGGTTCTTCGAGGGGCGTCGGAATCTAAAGAAAAACGTAATCTAGAGAGCGCGAGGAAGGGACTCCGTAGGTGGAGACCAAGGGGTGGAAGGTGGGACTCCAGTCGAATAAATATAATCTCTTTTTTACGTCTTATTATAGTAAAAAAATTCTATTATATTTATTCGACTGTTAGCTAGTTAAAGAAAATAAGGAGTCCTGGAAAGAGCGTCTCTTGCAATAGTGTTTGAAGAAGGTGCTTTCCGAGGCCCAGTTAGCTGCGTCTAAGATAGTTTTGACAGGCAGTCCATTCTTAAAAGCTTTGGACGTAGCGGCAGCACGTACTGAGTGAGCTTTGAATTTTGTGGGGATTCCCGCTTCTTCTAGGCAAGTTCTAATCCAACCCGCTACCGTAGTTGCGACTACTGGTTCTCCTCTGTTAATGCTAACTAGAAGGTTTCGCGATCGACGAGTATGCATGGTAGCCGTCAGGTAGGCATTTATGCAATCAATGGGGCAGACAAGAGGGCGTTCTGAATGGCTTTCGAAACAAGCTTCGCGGGGAGGGCCCTTGCCCCTATTCTTGTTCCTGAATTCGATGAAGAAGGTGACCCCTCGTGTGTCAAAGCATTGTAGTTACGGAATAGTGTTCAGCGAGAAGGCAGAGAGCCGCCCTTGCTGTAGCAGCTGAGGAAAAACCGTTGTTCTCTGCTCGATGGGCTAAGAAATTGGCAACAGTTTTTGCATTGGGGATGAACTCGATCTGGGATAGCTTGCAATAATTCTCCCAAGCTTTGTAAGCCGTGTTATATTGTTTTCGGGTACCAGGAGCGAAAGCGTTTACCAATAGTAGTTTGGTCTGGTCCGATATTCCTTCTATGTTGGCGGTGAAATCCTCCACGCCGCCAGGAAAAAATTTCTTGTCCCCAGGAGGGGGTGAGAGTTGCCTTTCTTGTCTTGGAGAAGGCTGGGATGATGGAGGCTCATTGGGGGTTCCTGGACTAGTTGGGACAGAAGGGGAAACCAGATCTGGCTTTTCCAAAGTGGAGCGATCAGGATGGCCTGTCGTCCTGAGTCTGCCAACTTGTTGATGGTCCTCTTGAGGAGGTGGAAGGGCGGGAAGACGAAGAGAAGTCCTTGCGGCAGCAGTTTCCAGTTGTGAGAGAAGGCGTCTACGCAGAATGCGTTCTCGTCTAGAAGGAAAGAGCAGTAAAGTGGTGCCTTTGCGTTCCAGGAGGATGCAAAAAGATCAAATGTAGGGGTACCGAATCTTTGGAAAATACTCGCAGTCGTCTCCGGATGGAGGGACCAATCTTCGTGAAGGCATCTACCCCTGGAGAGTTGGTCTGCGATGTGATTCAGTCTGCCGGCGATGTGCGTTGCTCTGACTCGGATATTGCGCTCCCTGCAGAAGTGCCAGAGCTTACGGGCTATTTCCGAACCTCGTTCTGAGGCCGAGCCACCCCGCCTGTTGATGTAAGTTATCGCCGATGTGTTATCGATTAACAGTAACACGTCAATATTGCACCACTCAGTGCCGAAATGGACCAGGGCTTTGAAGGCCGCAATAAGTTCCAACCAGTTTATGTGATAAGCATATTTCTCCTCGATTGACCATTTCCCTGAGATAGTGTTGCCTTCCCATGATGCTCCATATCCTTCACCGGAGGCGTCCGATGTAATGGACAGGGATGGAGAGAAGGGTACAAGTGAACTCGGGGAGCCTAGTGTGCAAGATTCTTCTGATAGGAAGGCACGTAAGGTATCCCGAAGGTCTCCTACAATAGAGACCTGAGCGGAGAGCTCGTTGGGGTCGTTTAGGTTGGGAAAACCTATGTCTCGTAAATCTCTTTGAGTTTGTCTAACCCAAAAGGAAAAATGTGGGTGTACCACAGTGGCGAAGTTGATTCTCCCGAGGAGGGAGGCCAGTTTCCGGAGTGGGGAGGCCTGGGATCTGAGAAGGACCGACAGGGAGGTGCTTATAGCCTCCCGTTTCTCTGTTGGCAGGCGCCATTCAAGTGAGCGCGTGTCTATTTCTAAACCTAGAAAATCGAGCGATTGGGTAGGGCTTAAGATGGATTTAAGCATGTTAATAGAGAAACCCGCGTCACGGAATAGATCTATAGCACGAGACGCATGATCGGCCACTCTTGTGGCTGACCTGTCTAGAAAAAGCCAGTCGTCAAGGTAGTTGATTAGGCGAATTCCCTGATCCCTGAGGAGCGCTGCAAGCACCCTCATCAGCTTATGAAACACGTATGGGGCTGCGTTTAGGCCGAAAGGAAGGACGCAGAACACGTATGATCTGCCCTCTATATCAAAGCCCAGGTAGGGTTGATGTTCTATTGCCACAGGGATAGAATGATAGGCCGACTGGAAGTCCACCTTGCATAACCAATCATTGCGTTGCAACACCGATGGGAGGTCCCTAACGGATTCCAGCTTGAACCGGGGTGTCTCTATGAAGGTGTTAAGCGTCTTCAAGTTGAGGATAAAGCGGCTGGACCCATCGGACTTGGGTACTAGAAAAGTAGAGAACCGGAAGATCCTTTCCCCAGGTCTAGCCGGTCTGATTGCCCCCGTCTCCAAAAGCTCCGCAAGGAGAGGGTTAGCCGGAAGGGATTGCGGTAACGATGTCAGATTTGACAGAAGGCGCTTAGGTTTACTCCCTGCGAAAGGGAGGCGGTAGCCTTTTACCGTCTGAAGGATATCCTGGTCTTTAGAGAGGGAACCCCAAAAGTCTAGGTGGGACGAAAGAGCACCTGCTATAGGAGTTAGCCTTGTGGATGGGTCGTGTTGATGGTCCAGATCGATGGTTCGATGACGGTCTTGGACGTTGATGATCTCGGGAACTTGAATTGGTTCTTGAGTTTCTAGAGAGTTCAGAGAAAGCCGAGATTTCTGCCCTTAGCTTCTTTCCGAAGAGTTCCGGGACTGAGTCCTGAGAATAAAGATTAATAGACGTTGGTCGCTTATGGCATCCTACCTCCTGAGAGTTGTCGAGAGACATGGTAGAACCGTAGAGCGGGGCCCTTTTGTAGCTAGGCATAGCCTTGATGGGCTGAGAGTACTTCATTTTAAGAAGTGCGATCTCTCTGAGGTGAGTATAATCCGTCTTGATATTGGCGCTGAGGAATCTTTCTGTCACGTTGATGTATGCCTGTTGTTTGGAGGAAAGTGGAGACTTGTCGTTCCGTTATGCTCTCACGTCGATCCTATAGACCAATAAAGCCTACAAGATGAGTGTGATAGTATTCCAGATGTAGCGGTAGATAAAGAGCATAATGGATAAACATAAGACTCGAGAAAGAAAGGTTTATTATGTCTACATGATTACAATAAGTTATATAAGTCTACATAAAGATATAAAGTGAAAGAGAGCTAAGAAAGGAAGACCAACCATCCATAGTCATTCCATAAGGCGAAGCTGAAGTCTGTGTTCCATATGAAGGGCGTGTCGTCCTCTCTCAGCCTCATGTCGTCTGATGCTAACCCGCCTGCTACGTATTGATTTCCGAATGGAACGTGCCATTTTTTCGAGTTTATGTCGCGTCCTCGCGAATAGCAAAGTATGTGGCTTGTTTCAATCGTAGCAGAAGGTTTAGTTTTAAAAAATAAAAATTACAATGTTAACATAAAAATAGTAAAGATAAATTACAATATAATGTTAAACAATATTATCTGAAAAGAATTTAATAAAAATTATTTGAAAATACATGAATATTAAGGAATAAAACAATCTTTTAGAATACCAGGGCTATATTTTGTCAGCGAGAGTGCGCAAAATAGCTTTTTAGGCACGACGCTGCATGTCTAACTTGTTTGAGTATAGAGAAACGAGAGTCATGCTATATTATCGATGGAGCTAGCATGTTTCTTCAGCGTATTCAAAGCGAATTGTAATAATAAAAAAAAAATTAACTAAATCCCATATAATTTCCGGAATTGAATCATTAACTACTTGATAAGGACTGTTGCTCAGATGAATATGCAATATAATGTCTCTTATCTTTCATTTCTTCTTTATTTACGGGAAATTATTTGAAATTGATGAAGTTTTATAATCATATATGCTTTGAAACTGAAATGCTTTTTGATTATTAGCTTACATCTCGTCTTACTCAAGTTTTTCAATGATATAATAATATGAATAGCTCTGGTTTTTTAAAAGAGAGTTGATACAAGGTTTTACAATAATTTTATCAATCTCGAAATTATTTCTTTCATCGTCTTCTTCTTGGTGGTAGCCAATTTTGGTCCGATGGGTCTTCTGGTTCTGTTTCTTCAGTAGAGTCATAGTTATCGTTACCATTTATGACTTTTATGATCTCAATATCGCTGTCGTCGTCCGTGTCATAAGTCGTTGTATTGGATCGCGTGTTTTGAGCGATTGTATGGTCCATTTTGCGTTCAAAAAGTTTGAGATTGTCTTTGTGTACGTCGTGAATTTTTCCAAATGGATTCTTGAGTTGTACCATGTTTCCTTGAACGTTGATGACTTCAAATGGTCCATCATATGATTTGCGAAGCTTTTGACCTGGTTTATGCGCTTTAATTGCTAACATAACTTGGTCTCCTTTTCGGATATCTCTTTCTTCTATTCGTTGTCGTCCATCATGTTTTCTCTTCGCGGTTTCTTGATGTTTTGCAAGATTTTCTTGAATGATGGTTCTTCTTTCTCCTCTGATATATTCGGTATTCTCAATTTCTTCCAAGATCTCTGGTTGTAATGTCTCGGGGAATAATTCTTTGTCTAATCTCATACGACTTTCTTTTCCGAATAATGCTATGTATGGAGAGATTCCTGTGGTTGCGTGTGTTATTGTATTTAACGCAAAAGTAATTTTTGGTAAATACATGTCCCAATCAGTTACGTCTTCGTTCAAATAGTGTGTTAATCCTTCTTCTAGCGTTCTGTGTAGTCTTTCGACTTGTCCATTAGAGTTTTTCTGATGTGGGAGTGTTGGCTCGTGTTTAATGCCAAGTTTTTCACACATTTCTTCAAATTTCTTTGATACAAAATTAGATCCACGATCGGTTATTAAACGATTTGGTGGTCCAAAAATATATACGAAATTCCTGAGGAATCTATCAATGATGACATCGGTGACAATTGTTGGTATAGCGATGGTTGTCGCCCATTTGGAGAATGAATCTTGTATTGTTAGGA
The DNA here is from genome assembly GCA_964057225.1 of Auanema rhodensis. Classification (NCBI taxonomy): domain Eukaryota; kingdom Metazoa; phylum Nematoda; class Chromadorea; order Rhabditida; family Rhabditidae; genus Auanema; species Auanema rhodense. The sequence continues at coordinate 4,890,961 of OZ059895.1, forward strand.
CATAATTGTTGTTTCTTTTTGAAGTAGGGAATGGTCCCATAATATCCATATGTATTCTCTCAAATGGTTTTGATGGTATTTCAAATTGACCCATAGGCTGAACGGTCATAGCGTGAGGATCTTTCTTCCTTTGTGCGCATTTAACGCATTGTTTCACAAAAATTGCTATGTCCGTTTGCATATTTGTCCAGCAAAATCTTCGTAGTATGGCTTCTTTAGTTTTGTTAATTCCTTGATGTGCTCCAATTGCTGGGTCTTCGTGAAATTCTTCGATAACCTTGTTGATAAGTTCGCTTTCCCTTGGTAAAATCAAAGCTGGGTGTGGTCGTTTTCTGCTTGGTTTTGTGTATAACATGTTGTCAATAACACAATAACGATCATTAGAAAGCATGTTCTTTTTCGCTCTGTATTCTATTTCGGCGATAGTTCTCTTTATCCAAGGTGTATCCTCTTGAATTGCTCTAATGTCAGGTACATTAACGAAATTAATTTGAGCTTTCGGAATTTCTTTTGTTTTCTTTTTCTTTTCCGGTTTAGGATCGTTTGCTTCATCTCCAATGTATCGTGAGAGAGCATCACAGACTTTGTTTAGTCTGCCTTCTCGGTATCTTATCTCGATATCGTATTCCTGTATGACTAATTGAAATTTTGCTAGTCTTCCAAAAAGGTCTCTACGAGTCAATAAGCTTGTTAATGGTCGATGGTCTGTGATACAGATTGTATGTGATCCAAGTATATATGTTCGAAACTGAGCTAAAGCGTATACGAGTCCTAACGCTTCTATTTCAATAGGAGCATAGTTGCGCTCCGCTTTTACAAGTTTACGGCTTGCAAATGCAATTGGATGTAAATTTTTGAGTGGTTCATTGGGATCTTCAGGTTGTAATAACACTGCTCCCACTGCGATATTACTACCGTCACTTTCTATAATGAACATACGGTCTGATCTTGGTGGTTTTAAGACCGGTGCTTGGATCAATTTTCTTTTTAGTGTATCAACAGCTTGTTGACTTTTGTCATTCCATTGAAATTCCACATCAAGTTTTGTAAGGTCGTATAAAGGGCTTGCGATGTGTGCAAAATCCTTTATAAATTTCCGAAAGAATCCTACCATTCCCAAAAATGCTCTTACTCCTGTAGGTGACTTTGGAGCAGGATAGTCTTGAATGGCGGAGACTTTCTGTGGATCTGGTTTGACCCCATCTCTTCCGACAATTAAACCAAGAAATTTTACTTCAGGTCTTGCAAAAGCGCATTTCTTGAGTTTAATTTTCATGCCTAATTTCTTTACTTCTCTGAGAATCTCAGCTATATCGTCAAGATGTTGTTCTGCAGTGTCTGATATAACAAGTAAATCATCCAAATAAACAAAGAGTCGGCATTTACATCGGCTTTGAAGGTATCGTACTGCTGTTTGAAAGGTATGTGGCGCTCCACATAACCCCATAGGCATCCTTCTATATTGATAAGTACCGGTGTTTGTTGTAAATGCTGTTAATGGTCGATCTGATTTCTTTAATGCTATTTGGAAGAATCCGGATACTAAATCAAAGTTAGAAAAATATTGTGATCCGGCTGCCATATCGACAATGTCAGAGATGTTAGGTATGATGTACGTTTGCTTGCGAGTGACGTTATTTAGAGCACGGAAATCGGTTACGAAACGGAATGTTTCATCTTTCTTTTTGACTAAAACTACAGGACTATTGAAAAGAGATGTGGATGGTTCAATTATATTTTGCTTCAGCATCTCCTGTACCTGTCTTTCGACTTCTTCTTGTTTGCCTATGGGGATACGCGTTATACGCGGTCTAGGCATGTCCATATCTGTTCTTAGAGGTATTGAATGCTCTACAGGTCCTTTAAATAGTCCTATTTGTTTATCCTCATTTAAAAATGCATCTCTATTACGTAGAATACAAAGCTGAAGAAGATCTTTTTGTTCTTTAGTTAGGTCGGCATCTTTTAAATCAAGATCGTTCATAAAGTCCTGAGGAAAATGAGGTAATTTATTTTCCCAATCCGCTTCGGGTGGTATATAGTCTGGATTGTGTTCGGTCGTAAAGATCTCGTATTGTGGCAGTACGCCTATTTTTGCTTTGTCAATAATGTTTCCGGGTGATAGATCTATAGGATGATCAGTGTTGTTTTTGAATGTCATGGTAATTGAATTGACGTCTCGAAATGCTGTTTCGTAGGTGGTAGATATCGTCTTTTCTTCATCGGGTTGTAGCATGGCGACTTCGTTGTGTGATATGGGTTCAGCTAACCTTACTGGTATTCTACAGGTCTGATGAGGAAAGATACATTGTGGATTTAAGTTTATCAAATTAATGACAAATGATGTTTTTCTAATATTCCCGTTATTTCCATTGGCTAACGGTACTACGCGGTTTCCGATTTCTAACGTTTGTTTGAATGGTCGAAGTTTCATACCGATATTTTGACGATCGAGTGTTTTCATAAAATCTAATCCAATTAATGCTGGTGATGGACAGTCTTCATCTCTTGATATGAAGAATGTATGATCTATTTCATATCCAGCAATTTCTACGGTTAAATCAATTGTTCCAAGAAATCGAAATGCCGATCCGTTTGCTGTCGTTGCAACTGATTTATCCTTTTTTACAAAATCATTCAAAGTTAAGTAATGTAATGTCGAAAGTCTGATATAACTAATCGATGATCCTGAATCCCAAAGAGTTAGGATTAGTCTATCGTTAACAGTCATCAATAGCAGTGGTAGAGATTGGTCTTTGCGATTGGAAACTGAACAAACTATGGGCATAGCTAGTGGAACTAAAGTGAGAAACGATGGATAGTACTGTTTCATTATGTTCCTTGGTATTGGCTGATCAGGTTGACTTACTAGCTCTAATGTTTCTTCATATGTGGGAAGATCGTTGGTTTGATCTCGGAGTTCGATATGCATGACTTGCATGCCTATTGGTTTGAAGAAATATATTTTCGCAACAAAGGCTAGTACGATCAGTATAACTACAATAATTGTAATTGCTCCAATAGTGATGAGTGTTCGTTCAATTGTTCCTGCTATTGTCTCGACAAATGAATTCCATGTACTTTTGGTGAATTCATTGGCTTTGGAGATGTAATCACTACTTTTCTTCAATATGCTGAATGCTGATGATATTTTTGGATCATGATGAATTGTGTGAAGCACGTGATTTTGACGAATCGATGCTAAACTAGCACCATAAGCAATGGCTGTTGTCATTGAGTACACTCGAGATGATAAGTTGGTGTATAAGTGTGCTCCGGTGAATTTTAATGGCGTGATCTTTTCATGATGAAGTCCGTCCCACATGGATATAAGACTGACGTCTACAGTACCATTAATTCCTTTCCATTCACCGTCTGTTGACCATACGTCTGTTGGTACGTGATCACAGTTAATTTCTTTACCATGAGGTAATAGGTCTTTCGATCCTGGTGCGGCAAACAGTAATTGTCCTTCTTGTGTTAATACTGGGGTTTCGAGATAACATGTGCCATTCACAGTGTGATTGTGATATATAGTCTTTTGTAATACTACCGGGCAAACATGTATATGTAATATCTCGCTGCCTACAAATCTTGCGGCTATATCTTCTCTTCCCAGTATTGTACGCATAGCTATTGTTGGTTCGATTTGTAAAATTGATCTCCATAATTCAAGATACCTATTTTGGATCTCACATATTGATTCGTATGACTCTTTAAAATGTTTCTGCAGTTCTTCTTGAATCATAGTTGTAGCATATTGCAAATGATCTTGTGCAATTCTGCTTGTTATGTTTTGGCGAAACTGTTGTTCAGAGTCAACTTTTGTGGCAATGTATTGAGCATTAGCCTGTACAGACTCTATATCGGTGGCTGTAGGCGTTGATGATGCTCTATGTTTACGAATCAAAGATATTGGTGTATATGTAGTTTCTTCCATTATTGGAATTTGTTGATCTTGATGAACAGCGTAGAGAATAGTAGTTGGCGGCGCGCGGGTCGATATTGTTGCGCGCGCGGTTGTCGTTGCGGTTGTATGGCGCGCCGTTGTTTCGGGCTGGGCCATCGATGAAGGCGCGCGCGCGGTAGTTGCTGCGGCTGCCCGAGGGCTTGTAGATGTTTGCGGCAGTATTGCGGGATCTGTTGTGATCAGCGCCTCACGATCGATTATAGGGAGGGCTGCCATCTCGGCCGCGCCGCCTGCCGCGTTGCTTGGCGCACGCGTCGTGGTTTGCAACGATTTAAGTTGGATTTTCTCTGTCATTAATCTTTTTAACTGTTCTGATGATATTCTACTAGATGTATTAGGCAAAATATTATCGTTTAGTAGTGGTAAAAATATTTCCAATAATAAGTCCTTAGAGATGTTGTTGGGCTCTATGAGCTTGGGATGTGGTCCAATTGGTATTCCAAAATTATTCTTGATGTCATAGAACAATTTATCAGTATCAAGTACAAACATTCGTGAAGATGGAAGGTTTATAAATTTTATGTCATCAATATCAGCTGCTGTTTTATTTCTTCTAAGCGTAACGAGAGTTTTTAGCTCATGTACAAGGTCAATTGTATCTTTTATAAATTTGCTGTTTCTTTCTTCTTGATCAGTTAATAATTGTTTCCTTATTGGTGGCATTTTTACGAATGCTTTCAATATTTCTTGTCTTGATGGAACTGTTAATTTGTCTTCAATTATAACTGGTGTATTGGCTAAATCAAGAGCAATAGTTTCAGCACGCTCTCGATAAGTGCCTTCTTTTGTACGAATTAACCGATCAAATTCAATAACGGTCAAACGATCTGATATTTGTTGAAGAAGTTGCCTGGATGTTAAATAAGATATTCCAGCTTTAGTAGCTAAAGCTAATTCTCTTTGAGCAACATATTGTAAAATGGCTTCGTCTTTATCACGGAAATCATATTGCTTGAGAAAATGTCTCAAAGATTTCTCATAAATTTGAATTTTAAAGAAAAATTCAAAATTTTCACGATGGGCTATTATCCATTCTTTCAAGGAATATGTAGGGTCTACCATACGTCTTCCTTTAATTAGAGGAATAATTTGTGTAATTCCTGGATTACTCATAAGTGGTCTTAAAAATGGATATGGGCAAATTCGAAGCGTGTACGTTTCAAAATCTTCAACTTCATTTATTCTATCCTGATCGAATGGGAATGAGCATTTTGTAGAAGTTGCGCGTTTAGGTCTTTTGAACGGCAATTTCTTAAATTCTCGTTCAATTAGGAGTGTGATGTTGTTATCATTAGGATATTTGGGGAATGTTATATAATTTCCTGATGTTGTATGGAATGCTGGTTGTCTAAAGCAGGATGCAATTGGTTTTGGTGTTATTTTACTCGAAAGGATAAGCGCTGATTGTGTACTTGGAATCAGAATAGTTTCTTTGCTTATTATAGCATCGTAGTAATGCATATCGATATAATTACAACGGGAATCCGATGTTTGGGGATCCCATATAATTATTGATGTATTTGATTTGCAATTACCATGATGAGCACTACAACCTTCAGTGTTTAGTATTAAATTGGATAATATTGTATCATCGGGCATGCGGGTCATGACTCCGCGCTCTAGTACTAAACGCGGCCGCTCCTCGCACTCGTCGCGGCTAAACGCGCGCGCCGGATCATAGGAGGGCTCTGGGGTTGCTTGTGCTATACTATCGATTCTCTCCAGCTCCATGTTATTCCATTTTCGATCGCGAATCGCCTGCCTGCACTCGTGCGCCGCTATAGGCTGCACCCTATCGATTGTTCTGTTTGTGTCGCGGAGGAATAACAAATCGCGTACACACAGCTTGTGTACTTCCTTCGAGCAGCGCCACGCGTCCCACTCGTGTGCCGTGTGGTTTCGCGTGTATAGATGGATTTGTGTACGTAGCACATGATTTGTTTCTGTTAATTTACATTTCTTTACTACTGGTGGAACTAATAAGGCTCCTCCAGTTGCTTTTGTGCAAATTTGATATGAAGTTACACATGGCAGGAAAATTGCTACTGTGATTGCCATTACAACCGTTAGTGATAACGGTGAAAGGGTCACAGAGTTAATTCGTGGTGTGCTTCTATCTCGTCCTCTTGATTGATCTCTTTGATTGTTAAAATGGACTCTTCTTTGTCCGTTATGTTCATTAGTCCTTCCTCTTCTACTATTGTTTGAAGGATTAAAATTGTTTGAATGCCAGTTGTTATTAAATCGTCCCGAATTTCGGTCATAATTATTGTTACGGCGATAATTAGCAAAAGAGCCGTTACGATTTTGGTTGTTATTATATTTTGAAAAGTTTTTATTTTTCTGATAATTTTGATAATTATGATAATTTTTATTGTTTTGGTTATCACGTGGATAATTATGGTCGAAATTTCGGTTATCTCGTCTCTCGTTTGTGCGCGCGAAAGGAGCTAGTGCTTTGTTTACAGCATTGACTAGCATGGACTGCGTGTCTGTTGTCTGGTTCATTATCGATTCTTCCCAGCGAGCGGCCTCAATCGCATCCGTGAAGGATTTTGGCTTCGCTCGAATCACAGCTGGTTTCAGAGTATTTTTCAGTCCTCTGAGAAAAGTTGATCTTAATATGTGATCTTTGTGAGGGTCATCCGTGGCAAAAGCGCTTAGTGCAATCGTTCTCAGTGATTGAGCGTAAGCGTCAATTGTCAGATCACCTTGGGTTGTATTTTGGAGATTGATCAGCGCTGGATCCTGATTATATTCAGGACAAAGCTTAGATGTTAAAGCTCTTAACAGGTCATTCCATGAACCGGTGGTTTTTAATTGTTCAGGTACTTGCCTGTACGCTTCTTCCGCTGCTTCGTTTTTAAGAAGCAAAGGTAGAAGGGCTAATCTCTCCGGGATTACCAGACCTACAGCGTTGGCAAATAGGTTGAATTTAGCCGTGAAATCTCGAAAGTTGCGACTGCCATCATAAGTTGGGCAGTAGGGTGATAACAAGGCTTGCGCTATGGTAGTTTTCCCTGCCCCAGGTAAAGAAGGTTCAGTTGCCATATTACTTGTACGGGCAGATGGCATTTTTATCACTCTGCCTGTTGTTAATGAGTTCTCAGACACAGGGGTTGTGTGTACTGAGCGGCTGGGTCGGTTTGGTGTTTTTGAACTTCCTGTTGTTGTATTTGGTAAAATTGGGGTTGAAGTTTGGTTATCAGTAATAGCAAGATGTGTATGTTCGGGTGGTTGTATGGGAGATAAATTAATGTTTGGAACCGACGAGTATCTGTTCGTGTGGCTGGTGTTCAAGTTTCGATCTTTTGGTGAACGATTGAAGAGATCAGAAACTATGTTTTTAAAAGTTTGTAAACCGCCTGCACTAGTAGTGGCTACTGAAGGTGAAACTGTTGGTTCAGGGATCGACAGAGAGAGAGATGCGTCCGATTTGCTTGAGTTTTTATTTTTATTTTTCTTATTTTTATTTGAATTAGAGGAGCGTACCTTTTTAGCAGTAACTGGTGTTTGTTCTTCCACTATGATGGATGTTTCTTCTCCTCCTGGTGGTACGTAATCCTCGTCGCTTAATCGTTCAGTAGGTGAATAAGTGCCTGCACGAGGAGTAAAGAATTTGTCGGTTTTGTGCTCGGCTTTCTGCTCGTCTTCGATTATAGCGATGCTTTGTGCGCGAGCTCGGCTACGGGTGAGTGGAGCTGAGTCTCGCAGATCAAAATCAGTTCGTGTACTGAGAGGTACAGCTGATCGGAATCGCTTATCCACTTTGGTAGCGCTCTTGGTTTGGAAAAACCTTGAGTGTTTAGTAACGTGGGGGATTTTGAGACGTTAATGAGTGTTATGGATAAGGAGTTTTGGAAAAGGGGTGAGAAAGCTGTGAGTAACTGGTTTGTATAGTCGGCGTTAAGGAATGAATCTAAGTTGTGGCCTTTAACAGAGATCCGCCTACTACCGTATGAAAATTTGGACTTTGTTCGCTCTCCAATTTAATATTCTTAAATGTATATAATTCAACCAGTTTGTATATGTTCAAAAATGTTCAGTGCTCACTTGATTGATGCCTGAGCAATCTCATTAGTCCTTATTCCCATTTTTTTTTTCTTTTTCTGACAATTCTGATCTTCTTGGACTCACGAGTGATCGAAAATGCCACGAAAATGGACTTTGGTAAATGTTCAAAGGATTTTAGCGGTTTTCATAATGTACATCCGTAATAGCATTACTCTTTTAAGGAAGCAATTTGGAAAACGAATGAGTACCGTAGTCCCATCATGATCAGAAATCTAGTTTTAAAATTATGGTTAGGAATAGATGACTAAAGATTACAATAACTATATTTAAAGAATTATGGTGTTTAGGAATGAGTCTTATGCTTCAAAACAACAATAACGGTATGAGGAAGGTGACATATAGTAAGGGGAGAAAATCCAAACTGATATGCTTAAGCCAACACGACCTGATAGACAATCACTAATAATAATTCAGTTCGTAAAATTGTACAGGATTTTTCGGACTATAGCGATCTTAAAATTCACTTTTCATAATATTCCTCCCATTTAGGTAAGGTTTCCCGTGTAAATTCAATGCGTTATCAAAATATTTTTGGATGTTAATGGCAAAAAGTTGTCTGAACAGAAATGTAACGCAAAATAAAATAGTCCTGATCGCAAAATATGAAATAATCTCAATTTGGTGCGCAAAATTGTTTCATCCACAAAAATAAAGAAATAACCGTGGCTATTCTTTCCTCGAAGCCAAAATCAATCCTTAAAAGGAGAAAGTGTGGGCATAAATCTCAATAAAAATTATCCTTGGGTGAATTTGTTCACTAATTCATCCTAGGGTCCTCAAAAATGCTTCGAGTTCGGGTAACAGAGTATTCGATGTTAACAGCAAGGTTATAAAAATTGTTGGGTTCAGACAGACAGAAAATTGTGAACAAACGGGAAAATATAACTTCAGTTTCAAAAAATATAAAATATCCATCTCCAAAAGGAGTGGTCCTTGCATCTGTTCCCTTTTAAACGTTGTTGGCCCCACCGTATTGTGTTAAGACATGGAGTAGATGGTGTAGAGATATAAGAGAATTCAGATTCAATGAAATGTAGTAAAAATAACGAAATATAAGAGAAAATAGTCAAGAAATCAAGATAAAAATGTTCGAGGTGGAACCTCCACGTTCCGTTATGCTCTCACGTCGATCCTATAGACCAATAAAGCCTACAAGATGAGTGTGATAGTATTCCAGATGTAGCGGTAGATAAAGAGCATAATGGATAAACATAAGACTCGAGAAAGAAAGGTTTATTATGTCTACATGATTACAATAAGTTATATAAGTCTACATAAAGATATAAAGTGAAAGAGAGCTAAGAAAGGAAGACCAACCATCCATAGTCATTCCATAAGGCGAAGCTGAAGTCTGTGTTCCATATGAAGGGCGTGTCGTCCTCTCTCAGCCTCATGTCGTCTGATGCTAACCCGCCTGCTACGTATTGATTTCCGAATGGAACGTTGTTATCGATCTTCGCAAGTTTCCTGATGATCCGTAGGCCGGCGAGCGCATTGAGCGTGTTCTCGTAAGAGGCCCTGATGTCAGCCTCGCTGATCTTCACTGATGGCTTGACTGAGCTGTCCACGTGGGTGGTGTATTTCTCATCCAGGCATGGTAGACGGGCGAATGGAGAATCGAGTATTGGGAGCTCAGATAAGATGTCGGCTCTTTCAGTGTGCGTCATGGAGCAACCGGAGGCAAGACGCTCGAAGTCGGCAAGTTCGGAACCGGAGAGGCGGACTACAGGCCTGGTTCTAGGTCCTTGAGATTCTGGTGGCATGGGCACGAAGTCGTCCTCGTCCGAGGAGTCATGTCGAACTTGATCGAGTTCTTCATGGGAGTTTACCGAGTGATCGCCTTGGGTTGAGTCCGTAGGTGTGAGACGGCCATCGCGTCGTGAAGATTCCAAAGAGCCGTCTGATGAGATCGAGACGGATGAGCGGCCTCTTTTCGGGGCAGGCTCATGATCAGGGGCTTGTCCCTTCTTGGTAGTGCGAGCAGGGGCCATAGCGACCAACCGTGAGGCTCGAAACAAAAATATGAAGTGTTTTACTGATAGAATTGACTTGAGAACCCGGTTCCCGCCAATACTTAAAGCCCGCCTTTCCCACGGTCTTATTACCCTATTCAAAAAAAATTTTTTTTTTGTAACGTGAGGTCAATGTAAACAATATAGCTAACAGTCGAATAAATATAATGATGCATTAGTGTATGTTGAGTTTCCATGTACACTCAACATTGCTTCCAAAAACATTTTGACAAAAATGTTTTCGAAAAATTTCAAAATAATTTAGCAAAAAGTAGATGTTTTTAGATTTCTTTTTTCAAGGCAAAGACGATGGACAATGTTATTCAACGAAAAAATTAATTCTTCAGGGTGAAAATCGAGGATATAAGTGTGAACTTATATCAGTTGATATCTCGGTGCATTTTCAAGCTAGCGCAAATCTGATAACACAGATCGACGCAGCTTAAAAATCCGCATCGAATGCACTATACTACATTGAGAAACGCTTAATACAAAACTTGGTTATGATCGTTTGAAAAATGATGCATTAGTGTATGTTGAGTTTCCATGTACACTCAACATTGCTTCCAAAAACATTTTGACAAAAATTTTTTCGAAAAATTTCAAAATAATTTAGCAAAAAGTAGATGTTTTTAGATTCTTTTTTTCAAGGCAAAGACGATGGACAATGTTATTCAACGAAAAAAATAATTCTTCAGGGTGAAAATCGAGGTTATAAGTGTGAACTTATATCAGTTGATATCTCGGTGCATTTTCAAGCTAGCGCAAATCTGATAACACAGATCGACGCAGCTTAAAAATCCGCATCGAATGCACTATACTTCTTTGAGAAACGCTTAATACAAAAATTAGTTATGATCGTTTGAAAAATGATGCATTAGTGTATGTTGAGTTTCCATGTACACTCAACATTGCTTCCAAAAACATTTTGACAAAAATTTTTTCGAAAAATTTAAAAATAATTTAGCAAAAAGTAGATGTTTTTAGATTCTTTTTTTCAAGACAAAGACGATGGACAATGTTATTCAACGAAAAAATTAATTCTTCAGGGTGAAAATCGAGGTTATAAGTGTGAACTTATATCAGTTGATATCTCGGTGCATTTTCAAGCTAGCGCAAATCTGATAACACAGATCGACGCAGCTTAAAAATCCGCATCGAATGCACTATACTTCATTGAGAAACGCTTAATACAAAAATTAGTTATGATCGTTTGAAAAATGATGCATTAGTGTATGTTGAGTTTCCATGTACACTCAACATTGCTTCCAAAAACATTTTGACAAAAATTTTTTCGAAAAATTTCAAAATAATTTAGCAAAAAGTAGATGTTTTTAGATTCCTTTTCTCAAGGCAAAGACGATGGACAATGTTATTCAACGAAAAAATTAATTCTTCAGGGTGAAAATCGAGGATATAAGTGTGAACTTATATCAGTTGATATCTCGGTGCATTTTCAAGCTAGCGCAAATCTGATAACACAGATCGACGCAGCTTAAAAATCCGCATCGAATGCACTATACTACATTGAGAAACGCTTAATACAAAAATTAGTTATGATCGTTTGAAAAATGATGCATTAGTGTATGTTGAGTTTCCATGTACACTCAACATTGCTTCCAAAAACATTTTGACAAAAATTTTTTCGAAAAATTTCAAAATAATTTAGCAAAAAGTAGATGTTTTTAGATTCCTTTTCTCAAGGCAAAGACGATGGACAATGTTATTCAACGAAAAAATTAATTCTTCAGGGTGAAAATCGAGGATATAAGTGTGAACTTATATCAGTTGATATCTCGGTGCATTTTTAAGCTAGCGCAAATCTGATAACACAGATCGACGCAGCTTAAAAATCCGCATCGAATGCACTATACTACATTGAAAAACGCTTAATACAAAAATTAGTTATGATCGTTTGAAAAATGATGCATTAGTGTATGTTGAGTTTCCATGTACACTCAACATTGCTTCCAAAAACATTTTGACAAAAATTTTTTCGAAAAATTTCAAAATAATTTAGCAAAAAGTAGATGTTTTTAGATTCTTTTTTTCAAGGCAAAGACGATGGACAATGTTATTCAACGAAAAAATTAATTCTTCAGGGTGAAAATCGAGGATATAAGTGTGAACATATATCAGTTGATATCTCGGTGCATTTTCAAGCTAGCGCAAATCTGATAACACAGATCGACGCAGCTTAAAAATCCGCATCGAATGCACTATACTTCATTGAGAAACGCTTAATACAAAAATTAGTTATGATCGTTTGAAAAATGATGCATTAGTGTATGTTGAGTTTCCATGTACACTCAACATTGCTTCCAAAAACATTTTGACAAAAATTTTTTCGAAAAATTTCAAAATAATTTAGCAAAAAGTAGATGTTTTTAGATTCTTTTTTTCAAGGCAAAGACGATGGACAATGTTATTCAACGAAAAAATTAATTCTTCAGGGTGAAAATCGAGGATATAAGTGTGAACTTATATCAGTTGATATCTCGGTGCATTTTTAAGCTAGCGCAAATCTGATAACACAGATCGACGCAGCTTAAAAATCCGCATCGAATGCACTATACTACATTGAGAAACGCTCAATACAAAAATTAGTTATGATCGTTTGAAAAATGATGCATTAGTGTATGTTGAGTTTCCATGTACACTCAACATTGCTTCCAAAAACATTTTGACAAAAATTTTTTCGAAAAATTTCAAAATAATTTAGCAAAAAGTAGATGTTTTTAGATTCCTTTTCTCAAGGCAAAGACGATGGACAATGTTATTCAACGAAAAAATTAATTCTTCAGGGTGAAAATCGAGGATATAAGTGTGAACTTATATCAGTTGATATCTCGGTGCATTTTCAAGCTAGCGCAAATCTGATAACACAGATCGACTCAGCTTAAAAATCCGCATTTAATGCACTATACTACATTGAAAAACGCTTAATACAAAAATTAGTTATGATCGTTCGAAAAATGATGCATTAGTGTATGTTGAGTTTCCATGTACACTCAACATTGCTTCCAAAAACATTTTGACAAAAATTTTTTCGAAAAATTTCAAAATAATTTAGCAAAAAGTAGATGTTTTTAGATTCTTTTTTTCAAGGCAAAGACGATGGACAATGTTATTCAACGAAAAAATTAATTCTTCAGGGTGAAAATCGAGGATATAAGTGTGAACTTATATCAGTTGATATCTCGGTGCATTTTTAAGCTAGCGCAAATCTGATAACACAGATCGACGCAGCTTAAAAATCCGCATCGAATGCACTATACTACATTGAAAAACGCTTAATACAAAAATTAGTTATGATCGTTTGAAAAATGATGCATTAGTGTATGTTGAGTTTCCATGTACACTCAACATTGCTTCCAAAAACATTTTGACAAAAATTTTTTCGAAAAATTTCAAAATAATTTAGCAAAAAGTAGATGTTTTTAGATTCTTTTTTTCAAGGCAAAGACGATGGACAATGTTATTCAACGAAAAAATTAATTCTTCAGGGTGAAAATCGAGGATATAAGTGTGAACATATATCAGTTGATATCTCGGTGCATTTTCAAGCTAGCGCAAATCTGATAACACAGATCGACGCAGCTTAAAAATCCGCATCGAATGCACTATACTTCATTGAGAAACGCTTAATACAAAAATTAGTTATGATCGTTTGAAAAATGATGCATTAGTGTATGTTGAGTTTCCATGTACACTCAACATTGCTTCCAAAAACATTTTGACAAAAATTTTTTCGAAAAATTTCAAAATAATTTAGCAAAAAGTAGATGTTTTTAGATTCTTTTTTTCAAGGCAAAGACGATGGACAATGTTATTCAACGAAAAAATTAATTCTTCAGGGTGAAAATCGAGGATATAAGTGTGAACTTATATCAGTTGATATCTCGGTGCATTTTTAAGCTAGCGCAAATCTGATAACACAGATCGACGCAGCTTAAAAATCCGCATCGAATGCACTATACTACATTGAGAAACGCTCAATACAAAAATTAGTTATGATCGTTTGAAAAATGATGCATTAGTGTATGTTGAGTTTCCATGTACACTCAACATTGCTTCCAAAAACATTTTGACAAAAATTTTTTCGAAAAATTTCGGAATAATTTAGCAAAAAGTAGATGTTTTTAGATTCTTTTTTTCAAGGCAAAGACGATGGACAATGTTTTTCAACGAAAAAATTAATTCTTCAGGGTGAAAATCGAGGATATAAGTGTGAACTTATATCAGTTGATATCTCGGTGCATTTTCAAGCTAGCGCAAATCTGATAACACAGATCGACGCAGCTTAAAAATCCGCATCGAATGCACTATACTTCATTGAGAAACGCTTAATACAAAAATTAGTTATGATCGTTTGAAAAATGATGCATTAGTGTATGTTGAGTTTCCATGTACACTCAACATTGCTTCCAAAAACATTTTGACAAAAATTTTTTCGAAAAATTTCAAAATAATTTAGCAAAAAGTAGATGTTTTTAGATTCTTTTTTTCAAGGCAAAGACGATGGACAATGTTATTCAACGAAAAAATTAATTCTTCAGGGTGAAAATCGAGGATATAAGTGTGAACTTATATCAGTTGATATCTCGGTGCATTTTCAAGCTAGCGCAAATCTGATAACACAGATCGACGCAGCTTAAAAATCCGCATCGAATGCACTATACTTCATTGAGAAACGCTTAATACAAAAATTAGTTATGATCGTTTGAAAAATGATGCATTAGTGTATGTTGAGTTTCCATGTACACTCAACATTGCTTCCAAAAACATTTTGACAAAAATTTTTTCGAAAAATTTCAAAATAATTTAGCAAAAAGTAGATGTTTTTAGATTCCTTTTTTCAAGGCAAAGACGATGGACAATGTTATTCAACGAAAAAATTAATTCTTCAGGGTGAAAATCGAGGATATAAGTGTGAACTTATATCAGTTGATATCTCGGTAGTAGAGAGCCATGCCGAATTTACTAACCACGCCCCCAAACAGTTGCTAAAAACATACTTTTGAGGGCGTCAGCTGCTAAAAACATACTTTTGGGGGCGTCAGCTGTCAAAATCATATTTTCGGCGTCAGCTGTCAAAAATATACTTTTTCTCCCGAGGCAGGCTCTCGAGCCTGCGCATGGATCAAAATGCATGATTTTTTTTTTTAAAATCATTTTTAAAATTATTTTTTAATGTATTATTTTAAATGAACTTTTATTATTTATATATTTGTTAATTGTATTTGTAAATATTTTTAAACTTATTTCTTTAAAATGTATTTTTAATATTTATATATATTTTAAATTGTATTTGTAAATATTATTATTTAATTGTTTCTTTTTAAATATATTTTTAAAATTATTTCTTTTTAAATGTATTTTTAATATTTATATATGTTTTAAATATTATTATTTAATTATTTCTTTTTATATGTATTTTTAATAATATTTCTTTTTAAATGTATTTTAACATTTATATATTTTTTAATTGTATCTGTAAAACTGAATAAATTATTTTTCATATATATTGTTTTTAATTATTTAAATATTTTTAAAAGGTAATCAATATGTTCACCGTACCTCTTATGGGTTAATCAATGGAACTCATATCGAAGGTTAATTCGATAAGAAGTAATAAATATTTAAACTAAATTTAATGAAACACATATCGAAGGTTAATTCGATAAGATCGTTAAAACAGGTGCACTACACATGTACCACATGGCAAAAGTTGTGTTCATAAAAATATGATAAATAGCTGTACACCACATGTACCCATAACGCTAAAGAATACTTACTATGCCAAGGGGTCATGAGTATATACGAATATTTTCAAACTTTTTAGCATCAAAAATGTTACTTTAAAGTAATTGTTGTTGTAGCCCTAATAGTTTATAAATGTTCTGATAGCTAATGTATTTCATAACTATGTTCAAGAATAGAATAAATGTTTCGTAATATATTTATTGAACAATAAATTTTCATTTAAAATTAGAACATGTGTTAACATTTTGTAAGAGTTTCTTTTTTACAAAGTGTCTGGAAATGTTGTACTTGTAATCGGATGTGTACAAGTCTGTTTTTCGCAACAATCCTGCGTTTCCTCAGTAGGATCCAACATTTTGAATTAGTGTTTCCTAAACTATAAAAGTAAGAGTGTACCACAGCTGTTATAATAAGAATATGAATACAATATTAAACGATCCTATTGTAATCTTCCACAATTTTGGATGACAGTTGTTATTGTATAGGGACTTGTCACAAATGAGTTGAATTATTGTTAAATATTTGTATTTACGAAATCGAATGATGTAACAAGTAATTAATAAGCGGATAGTTTACAGGTTGTTAATCCGGCAACTGTTGGCGCAATCGGTGTATTTTAGCGCATTTGGCAGCTGTTTGCGCAACAAACTGCTAATTAATGTATAAATGCATATATTTGTTGTAATATATAACAAATAGAAAAGCCGCATACAGCAGTCAACTGTTTTGTGAAAGAGGCGGAGTGGGTATAGCTTTACAACAAAGTTTGTATAAAAGGTGGCAAAATTTTTTAGACCGAAATTTGCATTTCAGCTCCGCCAACAAGTCGACTCTACGATCCAGCTCTGTCAACAAGTCTACTCTCCGATCCAGCTCCGCCACCAAATCTTCTCGCCGATCCACCTCTGCCAACAAGCCGACGATCTGATCCAACGTCAACAGACTGCTGCTAGGACTTTCCTCTACTCTACTTGGACCCTAGACGTAAAAGTTCGTTGTTGTTTAGGAAAAGCCTCCAATTGGGCTACAAACATG
Source organism: Auanema rhodensis (assembly GCA_964057225.1). Classification (NCBI taxonomy): domain Eukaryota; kingdom Metazoa; phylum Nematoda; class Chromadorea; order Rhabditida; family Rhabditidae; genus Auanema; species Auanema rhodense. The sequence goes on from OZ059895.1 coordinate 4,907,818, forward strand.
AAGCGTTCCGCTCTTGTTGATGTAGAGAATATTGTACCTTCGACACCGGAACCGGATGTTCCACGACCACCCACACCAGGACCCAACTTTGCTGCCACATTCTTTGGTAAGGTTTTATTTTTGTTATCAATTATTTTTTGTTTAGACACACCAAAAAAGCAGGTACAAATCTCAAAGGATAGCTCTCCACAACAGCCTGTAGTTATGAGACCAATATGTCTCTGCAAAACTTGTAGGGATACATTGCAAGTCGTAGACGAGTACCACTGTTTCAGCCTCTGTGTCAAGTGTAGAGCGAGGAATGATGCCTTAGGGCTTTTAAAAGTTTTCCGTCATTATAAACCTGAAAATTCAACAATCAATGTGAGATTATAAAATTATTAATTCTAATTATTATTTTTTTCTTTTACAGATGCGTTCTTATTCTAGCATGTCATCAAAACAATTGTTGAATAATATGGGTTACATTGCCATTTATACTGATGAGTCAACTGTCAAGTCTTTTGGTTATAAGCAGAATGTGTTCTACTTTAAATTAAGTCAACAGGCGCTCAACTTGAATATGCTTATCCGTTTTGATCCATCGTTTTGACTACAACAAGCACAAACTGTTTAATGGACAGTTGGTTGATTTTGTTATGTTATATTTAAATTTTCTTAGCCGTAACATTTTTTTTTCCAGCTCTTGAAGTTTGAAATTATCCATCAACAGCCGACTCTCAAACCAACTGGTAAGCATTGAAAATTTAAATATTAATCAGTTTATAATTATAGGTTATATCATTGTCTTGGCTTTTATGTTTTGCTGGTTTTTTATTGTTACAATATGAACGATTGATCAAATAAATCATTTATTATTAATACAATTGTTTACAACAACAGTGAAAAATTATACATTTAAATTTTCTGCATCTATCCATTCATTAAAGTTGTCGGGGTAGCCACTCCATTTTACAAATACTTGGCGTTTACCATTTCGTGTACGCTCTTTCAAAACTTTCTCAATATAGTACTGGTTGCTTTTATTAGTAGCCAACACAAGTTCAGGCTCATAGAATATTCCCTTTATACGTTCACCATTATAATCTACAAGTTTATACACGGTTGGGTTCCCGGCTACAATCTCATCAATTGTGAATAGTTCCATTGTATATCCAGACTCGTAACTTTTTTCAAAAGTACGCCTGTTCTTGCTTATGCGAACATTATCACCAATTTTGAATCGGTTGCGAACAGCTGGTGCATATTCTTCAACGAATATATTTGCTGTAACATCTACGGGGCGCATTTTAATCGACCGATTATAAGATTTGTTTATTCCTTCGACCAAGTCATCTAGTATATCAATCCATCGATGATTATTCTTGTAATAGAGATATTTCATCATGCGCGTTTTTAAAGTTCTATTTGCTCGCTCCACCATTGCCGCCTTTTGTGGTGAACTTGTTGATCCATGCAGTATGGCAAATTTTTTGAATAGTTTTTCACAATGACTATTATAAAACTCTGCACCGTTATCCGTTATTAGTTGGATTGGTATAAAATCCTTGAATACATTTTCAAATGCAGTAGCAACCTCTAAACCACCTTTAGTTTTCAAAGGCCTAACATATAACATGCGTGTATAAACATCAATCATGGTCAACATGTAAGCATAGCCGTCATTTGATTTTTTATATTTTTGCATATCAACCAAATCTGCTTGCATTGTTAGGAATCGACCACAGCCTCTAGTCTTTTTAGTCTGCATATGCAGTCTGGTTGGTTTATGACGTGTAAAAGTTTCAGAGTCTTGCAAAAAACTTTCAACTTGTGCTTTTGCGATGCCATGCTTTCGCGCTTCCAATAATAGATTTTTGGCAGACGTATAAGAAGCTGGATGCTTAATATTATAATAAATGTTCTCCAAAACATTACTTCCATAATCTAATGTAGAATCGTTTACGGCCTTTGCCATTCTGTGTTTCTCCCGCCTGAGGTGTGTAATATGATTCACCAGTGTCAGCGGGTTTTGCCTTTTTATTTATAGCTTTGGATTTGAATGTACGACGCGGAGAGGGTGAATATCGAACAACAGCCTTACGATGACGTGGTGTTCTAGGTAATATATTAATAGTAGCATCCAAGTCTGTGACAGCCGATGTGGATGTAGGCACGGGATCAACTGAATCCTTGTTACTGACGGCAGGCTCTACATTTTTTGCCTTCTTGTTAGGGCTAGAGACCCCATTACTGGCTAAGAATTTGGCTAATACTGAGAATCCATTGGGTTCCGTCTTTGTTTTATCCAGTACAAAATCCAAAATTTTTGTAATATTTGTGTTTGGTACGGGCTCATTATTAATCACAAGTTGGTTATTTTTGTTTGTACGCACCTCTGGAAATCTTTCCCACAGATCGTTGTACTTTCGTGGCAGCTTGTATTCTGGCAATAATGGTGGATCAGCATTTTCCACTTGTACTGATATAGGCGCATCTATGCTTTCTCTATAGTTTTTGAGACGGGTAATCAAGTCTTCGTATAGTTCAGCCTTTTTATAATCGGGTATAGATTTATTCTCTCGTAAGAGCTTCAATTCAGCATCAAACTTGTCTATATTCAGCGTTTCATCATCAACAGGGATTAGACGATATTTATGATTGAGTTTCATCTTTTAAAACCAAAATAAGCAATTCCGCATGAAACTATTGTTTTCAATTGTTTGTGTGAAATCGTTGCCAATAAAGTTTTAGCCTTTTCGGGTGTGCGTATCAAAGCTATTTGACGTAATAATGAGGATATGGGCAAAAGGGTTTTATATTCCTTGTTAGTTAAGAGAAAATTATTATTTTTCACAATATTAAATACAATTTCAACAATAATTTCAATTTGTGAAAAAGAAAATGAGGAAACAGAACAAGGGGTTTTGGCACAAGAAGATAAAAAGTTGTAATTTGACAAAATACGACCACTCATTGAACATGCACATTAAACACTGAATATATTTCTGGCTACATAAACAATAGGGTGCTCCGCTGTTATATCTGATAGTATACGCTGTTTCTCATTTGTTAAAGGATGGTTGTCAATGAGTAAATGATTATAGGGTGTAGACATTGCATCATCATATGCTTCTAGAGCATTTTTAAAGCGGGGGCCAAATAATTGTTGCAGACAATTACGTATTTGTAATATATCCGAATGACTTTTCATCAGTATTATATATGTACTATTAATTCGACTGGTCCTGTCTAGCTGAAATGCAGCTTGCACAAGATTAAACACTGCCAAATTCCAGTGATGTGCCCACACTGTAAAAATGTTGTTGAGTAATTCTTTAGCCGCTTTATTCGATGAGAAAAAATTCATCAAATCATCCAGCACTAGTATGGTGTTTACTCCCTTTTGCTCTTTTATTATATCCGGATCAGGTGGTCCTTGAATAACTATTAAACGCTCATCATTTAATGGAACACCTGACGATGCTCCACATTGACTGAACCAGAATATTCTATCAATGGGGACGTTGAAAAACTTTTCAGTATTTTCACATATACGTTTTATAAGGGTAGTTTTACCACATTGCGTTGCCCCTATTACAGTTGTCTGACTGGGTAGTTTGAAGCTGAAAACCATAATCAACCACTCGTAAATGTACCTATAATGCAAATGATTTCATTTATACTAGTGTGCACGCATCAGGTGGTGGTCTCTGATGGATGACTTTTACATTACTTTGCCGTCATCAGTTGACTCTGAAAAAAGTAATACCTCATCAGTGTTTCTTACCAGGTTACCTGAAACATTAAGGCTACGCAATAACAGATATTGCATTGGGCTGACAGACATAATCTTTCCGTGTTCGATATTAAATGTACAAGAAAATCTTTCTTATACACTACGTTTTTCCAACAGAAAGTTTATTCTGCACTTGCCCAAAGGTAACTATGCAAATGGTGATGAAATAATACGCGGAATCAATGCTGGAAAAGAACAATTTATTGCTAGCAGCACTAAACCTCTTGGAGCTGAGGAAGAAGCACGTATAAAGGGTTTGATAGATAAAGATGAAGATGTGAAAAAGTGGTATAATAATCGACAAGCTGAGGCTAAACTTGTCAAGGAAATGCTGGCAGACGCCACGTTTCGATTTAACAAAACACTACAACGCATAGAGTTTGTAACAAGTAAGCGGCTATTATTGAATGCAACACTCGGTGATGCTCTCGCATATTTTCTTGGCTTTGAGAATAAAATTATCAACGACACGTTAATAGCCAGGCGCCCCATTGATTTTTCAAATAACATTAATACAATGTATATATATTGTGATATTGTAGAATATTCCATTCTCGGTAATGTGAAAGCTAATTTACTTGCATGTTTACCTGTACCACCTCCCACCGAATTTGGTAAAATGATTGCCAAAACATTTAATCCTATTCGTTATGTACCAATCACTAAGCAAACACTCGATACTATACGTATTGAAATTTTAGATGAATTTGGCCGCCCTATGCAATTTAATTATGGTTCTACAGTTGTTACATTACATGTTAAAAATGTGAAATAAATGTTTTATTCAACAGTTATACAAGACCACATTACGATTTTCGAAGGTTTAAAAGGTAGTTCAGCGCCGTTTTGTTCGATGCGCGGCTCGTGTTGTGAATATTCTCGGTTACTATTGCAGCGGCATCGTTTTGGTTCGGTTGACTGTACAAACTCCTCAGTTTTTTCAGAGGGTTCGCTGGTATCATTTCCATCACCATCTTTACCATTCGTTCCATTACTATTATGAAGACGCCGAATATGACGCTGACAATTGAATCTTGTTCCAAAAGTTTCACTACAATAAGGGCACAAACGTCTACGAACACCATCCAAATGTCCATATTTTTGAATAAAGTCAGCATTGCTGATATAGCTGTTACATACGGGTTGAATCCCGTCATGTCTTTTTAATACGTGATCACTAAAATGCTTGGCTGATGAAAATATTTCCTTGCACGTAACACAATACTTGTTACATAAAAGTTCCATTAGAGGAAAATAAAAAACAACCACACACAGTCAACTCACTTTTATATAATGAGTGGAATAATGACTAGTGTTGTACAAAAGCCTAGTCCCAGAGATATTCCTTTAATGAATGGCACTGAAATACGTTTCAAAATCTTTTTGTACAGGGGTGTTGGCACAGATTGTTCCAACGTGTATCTTATACATAATTCACAGTGACAGGGAATATTCATAACTGACCACCTAATGTAGCAGGTGACGTTTTAATGGCGAGGTTGATCATATGCTAGATAATTTATAGTCGAATACTTTATGCATAAACGCTTTAATAAAGACATCATCGTTTTGTAATAGTTTAAAAAATGAACAAATGCTTTCAAATGTATTACCAGCTGACAACATTAGTATTACAAATATTGCATAACCACCACAAGTGTATTCAATTATGCGTTGTGGTTTGCAAGTATTAACCTTTACATTTTTATATTTGGCCAGATAATGACGAATGTACTTGTTCATTTTATACCCCAAGCTACAGAAAAAGTAGGCTTGATCATTACGTACAAAGATGACTTGCCAATGTGTGCCCGGTTTATCGTGTGTGTCAGTATTTACAACAAGTGCAAAGTTCTTTCGACGTGTTTTGGGTAGAGTATCCGCGCTAAATACACCGAGGAATAGTTTTCGAGTGATGCGGACAGATCGCAATAGTGACGCTATTTCAGACGAATACATTTAGTAAAATGATCTAGTGTAACTTTTGTATTGCGCACGTGCGGTTCAATATGCCACACCTCCTTCTAGACTTGAACTCAATTCAATGGACAACACTTTTGAATCAACAAATGGGTGGGGCGCCATTTAGTGGAATGATGTTTCAACGTGGTATGCAGAGAGGTCATGGCCTGGGTGGTATACTGGCAACATTGGCATCGTTTTTACCACGCATTATTCAATCACCTATAGCCCAAAATCTCATCAATGCTGGAAGGAATGCATTATCCAGTGCTGTAAGCAATAGTCCAGTTGTAAATTCACCTCTTGGCGGCCAGTTGCTAAAAACTAGCAATGAAATTGTTGATGGGGTGCTCAAGGGCGATAATATCAAGCAAACTCTTAAAACAGCCGGCCGGCAGGCTATACGAGATCTTACCGGTTTGGGCAAGCGGCGACGACGCAAAACCACAAAACCTCATAAGCGTCTGTGCATAACTCGTGAGCGGTCGTATCGTATTTAAATGGCTAAATTGATAGATTCAAAATCAGCACAAGCACTTTTACCTAATATTAATTATAGTGACATACCGGCGTCGGCATTAGGTGTTGAATCCACTCGTACTGTACAAGTTCCTTTAAAAAATACTTTTCTTCCTCAAGGACCATGGGAATTTGTTATAGCCCAAAATTCCAAATCATTTCTTAATCTGAGAAGGTGTTGGTTGAATGTAAAATTCAAAATTGTAACCACAAACGGTGATCCAGTACCAGACAACCTTGTTTTTGCACCATGCCAACAATTTGCAGCCAGTTTGATACACTCGTATCATTTAAAAATTGGTGATGTTAGCGTGTATGACTCTACCGTAAATCATGCCTACAAAACATATATTGAGAATATTCTAATGTATAGCAACGATGTTAAAGAGAGCAAACTTGCCATATCAGGCTATTATGCGGATAGATATATAGATAATGCAGCCAGTCCTGGCTTTAGAGCGCGACAAGGGCTTGTTAAAAATGGCATATTGTGTGAGATGGCTGCTCCCATCAGTATCGACTTATTCAATCAGGAACGACTGTTTGTAAACTATTCAAAAATGGAGCTAACTGCATATCCAAACCGTGATAATTTCTTAATTGACACACTTGGATGGAATAATGAAAGCAAGGATGCTGCAATGAAGGAGGAGTTTCCAAACCTGAAAATAGATATCAACGATGTGCACTTGCTTATTCAAGAGTTTGATCTAAACGCTGGATTAGCTATGGCTATAGAAGATAAACTTGTAAAGGAACGAATACACTACCCCATGACGTCAGTGAAAATGCGCTCTTATTTCATAGAAGGAGGCCGTTTGGATTCACCCAATAACATATTATTCACGTCGCATACACCGAAACGTGTTGTAGTAGGTCTTGTCGGCGCACACGCCTATAATGGTACTTTTAAACATTCGCCATTCAACTTTAAACCGTTTGAATTGAAAAATATATACTTGACGCTCAACAATCGGGTAATACCTACCCGCCCTTATAATTTAGAATGGCGTTCTTCCTATGCCACAGCATATATTGACATGTTGGAGGGTTTGGGTCTTGGTCGTACAGATTCATCCAATGGTATTACACCAGCAATGTATAAAACCGGCTTCACATTTTTTGTATTTGATATTTCACCGACTGTACACTCGTCCGAGTTATTTGATGTTATACGACAAGGTAATGTGGCCCTGAAATTGGAATTTGGTCAACAAACGCCGCAAGAGGGTTTATATGCTATTGTTTATGCAGAATATGACTCTATTCTTTCAATTGACAACAATCGTGCTCCATATATTGATACCAGTTTGTAATGTATGTAATAAACTCTTTAAAACATTTGATGAGAAGAATAAAATTTATTAATACAACTATACATAAAAATCTATAAATACAACCATATACAAATATACACGCGATAATAAAATTTATAAATTCAAATATATTAAAAATTATTCACAATAACCATAGGGTAAAGTACTAAAATCGTCTAGATAACAAAGTTTATCCATTACGACCTTGGTACTCTTTGTCATGTCCATCGTGGATATGGCACCAAGCTGCCTCTTTAATAACGTTGTTTTGGTTTTTAAAACCAATTTTTCTCCATCCATCACGAGTCCTCGAACCAATCGCTCCATACTTTGATAGTTTACCACGGTGGCTGCCGTGTGGTCCAGCGTCTGTAATTTTAAAAAGTTTCTCAATAATATATTTTTATACTTACCACTCCCTTTGCCTTGGTGATATACTTGACCTGACCAGCTGCATTTACTAGCTCATAACTATAAACTTTTGCAGCTGGTGAAACAAATTTGGTCATTGACCAACCATCGGGTATTTCTGAGGTTAGTTTACCTAACCATTCACCCTTCATATCCTCAATTGGATCAGGCTGATCGAGGCATTTTAAATAAATTAGAGAATCGGTGTCTAAATGATGTACGTTTAAATTGTATACAAAGTATAAAATTACCTGTATACACCAAGTTCTTTCCAATTTTTTCCATTGCCTTATACAATAGTAGCCTTGCATGAGCGGTTGTATAAGCCGCTATGGCTACATTTGTAAACGGCGCTGGTGCCAGGTGTGAGTCTTCTGGCACTGTTGTACAGTACGCCACATCGTCCACAATTTTGAAGCCCGTGAGTTCCCTTGCAGGATCAGTTATGATCCTACCAATTTCAGGATCCTCAACACCAATAATCTTGGTTTGGGCTTTATCCGGTCTTTGACCCATTTTACCCCATACACTATAAACAAATTTGTAAATTTTTATTTTTAAAAGTTTACATACCTATTCAGCTGTAGTTTGGCAATGCTACGCATGGCCGCATTCTTTTCAATTTTGTTGCTCTCCAGAGCAACACCAGTGTTCTCCTCGTGCTCTTGGAGATATTTTAGCTGTAAAATTCTATTTAATGCCATACTTTTCATGACACATACCTTTTCAGCCTCTGTCATATTTGGCTTAGGCCAGCCCGATGCCTCTTGCTTAATTTTTATGTACTTTTGTACAAAATCCTTGAATAGGCCGCCTTGCTGCCATTCATCCCAGTGCCAAACCTCATAAACATGAAGCACTTTGTAGCCACGCTGTATGGCACATTCGAGCTCTACATGCGTTACAGTCAGATGCAGCTTTCGAGCGTCTTCATCATCTTGGTGCGGGCATGTTACATTTTTGCCTCTGTTTGCACATGTGCGGCAGTTTGTAAAAATTAATTTACCGCCTATGCGTGTTCCTAATACAGGATACAACAAATTTGTGGGTGCAAGCACGTCACATTTCACAAGGCCCTTGTATGGGCAGCATGCCTCAAAACTCTCAAAGCCCTCAGTAATCACTTTAGGATTACCCACAGGGTAATAGGCATCAAATGCCGTTACATATGGATAAAGTGAACAAAAGTCCACATACTCTAGTGAGTATCTATCCGAAGCTTGGGCCAGAAGCTTATATGTTTGAGTTCGGCCGCCGGTGAAGGCATCTCGAGGTGCCAATCGAGTTACAACCTCAGTGTCCTTCATAAAATTTGCCATTTGCTCATTTGATGACATTTGAGCAGTAATTTCGTGTTCCCACACAGTGGTTACACTAATGCCCTGGCTTTGAATAGCCTCAAGCCTTTTCATGGTTTTTTCATAAACCTAAATGTTTCAGCTTTAAATGATTAAAAAAGTCACAATTACCTCTTCCATTGTTTCACCATTTCTGCCTGGTGCAATAGCAGTCTTGTTGGTGCACTGGGGGCAACCATGATAAATACAGCCATTAAACTACAAAATTTTATCATTTTTTACATTTATTACAAATTACTCACCTCATAGCCGTGATTAGCCACACTGTCATAAGCATCAAGTAGATAGCGTTGGCCATCTACTCGCACAACAAATTCACCACCATTAAGCTTATGCATTAATGGGCGGCCTAATCCGTGTTCTAGCCATTTAATGTATTTTATGGCAATTATACTCTGCTTCTGGCCGGCATAATAACCAGTCTCAGGCAGAATACCCACTTGGTTCTCTTTAATGTGGTTCATTTTCAACTGTAATATACTAGTTTTGAAAATGCTTGTATTTTAAAAAACTTGCCTGGAATAAAGAGAAACTGGCAAATGTCATACATTGTATGACAGGATTCCAGCCAGTGGTGGCGGTTGCCAACTTCATGTACACTTTCATACAGTTGGTTAAAATACGGACATCTGTCCTACAATATTCCAGAAGCTCCTCATCAAAATCAAACACACTTTGATTACGCTCCTCATACCAAATATTGAATGAAGCTAGGTCTTCTGCTTTCATTCTAGCAGTACAATAGTAATGCTTTGGTGGCAAGGATGGTAGCACTTTGCCATAATTTATTGGGTGGTTAAAGAGGTATGGGAATTGTCCTTTACTCATATCAGGTACACCAAATGCCTTGGGTAACGCTGATAAGGGTAAAGGCACTAGTAAATAACTATCTTTAAAACATAAATGGTTAATGTTTTGACCTCTTAATGGCTTGACAACCATGCTAATAATCTTGGTCCCATTTAAAATGGGGTCAGGATATATTCCACGGTTTATCAGCCTAGACACCAAGAAATGTATGTCAAAGCGCGACCCGTTGTGCGCAATCAAAATTGCATTATCATTCTCAGAAAAGTTGAGTAACCAATCAAGGAAACGATCTGTTACAGACCATTCACTATCACCTTGTTGGTACCCAAAATGGCCCTCCTTGGTTGTGCATTTCTCACAGGAATTGGCATCTATACAACTTTCACAAAATTTGTTATACACAACCATATTGGGCCATTGTTCATCTGCATATTCATGAACATTTGTGCCGTTTTTTAACACAACTGTTTCAAAGTCATAAAATATAATCTTAAACAAGTAAGCATTACACTTGTAAAGATGTTAAATACAAACCTTGAACTTTTCTTGCTTCTTTTTTAGCTGAGCCTTCTTCTTGTCGTTAGGTGGAACCCAACAACAAGAGTGCTCTTCAGGCCTTGTCTGACCGCACTTTTTGCAGAATTTTTCATTGCAATTGTGCGGTCTATCAGCACGGACCATGTGATAGTGATCACACGCCACACATGTCTGAATTTAAGCTTGTTATGTACAACTTTAAATTTTCACAAAATACCTTGAATTTTCGGCAGGCTTTTCGCAAATGCCTATCGAAGCATTGTTGAGTTTTAAACAAAACTCTACAACTATCACACCTCACGCTACTCTCAACCACATTCCCCATCGCATTACAATTATAGGTGTGGCATTTTTTACATTTGGCTTTACATCTATGCAACACTGTATTGTAAGATAACTTACAGTGTTGACATATAATACCATCAAAAATTTTCGAACGACTACCAGCTGTAATACAATCATAGTGATTATTTCGGTAACCTAGTGTTACCAATTTGCTAGCCGCTTCATTAAATATTTTCTGGATAGTGTACATACGCTGTCCAGGCGGTCTAGCATATACTACAAACTTATAGTTTGTATTACAGCTGGCAATAATGTTTAAATGAATTAAATTATAATTTGGTAAATCTACAGAAATTCCACACCTATTTAATAAATTGATATGGTGTGGCTGATTTGGCAATAAGATGTAATTGCGACGAAGGTTTTGCAGCCTTCGCTTCTCATCGCCATCTTCAGTGGCCAGCTCGTCAGCTTTCCACATTCCCACAACTGCTGATCTAGCCAGACAATGTGAGTCAGTGTTGGCAATGGTTCCAGGTATTTTGAGTTCGGGGTCAAAATAAAACCCGACTCTACCTTCACCAGGCATCAGGCTTGGCTGCGCTGGCCTTTCATCAAACACATACATCTCAATATTCATTGCCTGGCTGATTACAGCCTCTCGTTTTGATTGCTGCACCTTGCTGATGGCATTCATAATGGCTACGCCATCGAGATGCTCCCTTCTACGAAAGTCCATAAATATGGAGCCCTTTTCAAAGGAAGGGTGCTCAATTGATAAACAAAATAAGGCTTTTTGCTTATCAGGCACACCGCTTTCAGCAAGACAACGATCAAGGAATTCGTTGAATAACCGCGGCATGATAACATGCATTGGTTCATCAACATTTTCCAAGTGTGGGAACGTGAGCGATCGAACGACCACGTTGGTAAAACGACCGGTGCGTTTTATGCGCCGGTGTGACCACTATAATAAACAACATTTATAACAGTTTACATGCTTTTTTTATTTTTATTTTTAAAAGTTTAAATAAAAATAGTTTTAAGAATATATATGAATTGTTTCATCTTTTGCTTAAAATTATTATGTCTCTTTGTTTGTTATAGTCGTTATTTTTTTTTTTTTATTTAATTGAAATGTTTTCAAATATATGTTTAGTTTGTTTCAAAACGATTAGAAAAATACAAAATATTTAAATGTTTCAGTTTTTGAGCATCATTTTTTTTTTTTAATGTTTAAAAATTTAATAAATAAAAATTAAATAATAATAGAATTATAAAATTGTTTAAAATATATATAAATAAAAGAGATGAAGTGAAATGGTTTAGAAAATACAAAATATTTAAATGTTTCAGTTTTTGAGCATCACAATATTGAAATTTAAATGTTTTTTAGTGATTAAAAATTTAATAAACGAAATTATGAAAAAGTGATAGAAATTTAAATTTGTTCAAGATATGTGATTAAATAAAAGAGATGAAGTGAAATGGCTTAGAAAATATAAATCAATTTCATGTTTCAGTTTTTGAGCATCACAATATTGAAATTTAAATGTTTTTTTAATGATTAAAAATTTAAAAAATGAAATTATGAAATAGTGGTAGAAATATAAAATTGTTTAAAATAGATGGAGTGAAATGGTTTAGAAAAAAAAACAAAATATTTAAATGTTTCTGTTTTTGCGCATCAAAATATTTAAATTTAAGTGTAATTTAATGATTAAAAATTTTAATAAATAAAAATTATAAAGTAGTGGTAAAAATTTAAAATTGTTTAAAATATGAAATTAAATAAAAGAGATGGAGTGAAATGATTTGAAAAATACAAAATATTTAAATGTGTCAGTTTTTGAGCATCAAAATATTTAAATTTAAGTGTATTTTAGTGAATAAAAATTTAATAAATGATATTATGGCATGGATTTGGGATAAGATTTTATTTTATTTTTCAAAAAGCCACCAAATGTATGATGATTTGTTTAAAAATAGATGGCAGAATTCAAAATTGCTCAAGATATGTAATCAAATAAAAGATATAGAGTGAAAAGAATTGTAACATGAAAAAAAAAAGGTTAAAAGCTCGTACCTTTATTTGACAAACATCGTTGAAGGATGAACCGCCTCCTAATTGTTCTCCACTAGTTGATGGCATCTCGGGATACCATTCTCTGGAAAAAAAAAAAAATTTCATGCTTTTTCATTATATGATAGCTTACTCATTATCGCTGTCATCCAAGGTGATAACTTCAATAACCCTTGATGACGAGGGACCACTATTGGAAGTGGTTATTGCGGGGTCACACAGCTCAACACCACCACTCTCGGTAAGTTTTATGCGCTTACTAAAAAAAAACAAAGATGTATATTTTAAAAATATTGTTAAATTACCTGAGTTGATAAATTTCCTCATAATCGAACCCCAACTCTTCACATACACGCTTATAACTGAAAATAAATATTTTAATTAAAAAAAAAAGATAGGAAAAAACACAACCTGTTAGCAGCCATTGTATCTTGTTAGAATAAAATTATGCAAACTCTGAGAGGTAGTTATCCATATTTCATTTTACACATTTATATTACACTTCATTGCAAGAACAGTCAGTTGTTTTATTGTCACGTAACAATGTTGCCAACACTCAACATTGTATCATATTACAGCTGTCAACAGTGGCAGTTGCCAATGCGCTGTTAATAAATACGCATGTATTGTTGTGGTCAGCGCAACTGTTTCAACAATCTTATCGAATTAATCATCGATATGTGTTCTTTGAGTTAGGGTATTAGAATATTAGTAATATACACACTAAAATTTTTTCTATATACTCTTCTTTCCAAGTAATTTGAGAATATTAGAAATCTTGATGCATATGCTATACAGCTATTTGTTATACTTTAATGAACAAGTGCTTTGCCATTTGGTTCATTGTAGGTCAACGTATCTGTTTCACCAATCTTATCGAATTGATATTCGATATGTGTTCCATTAACATTTTTGATACTAAAAACTATATACCCATGACCCCTTGGCATAGTAAGTATTCTTTAGCGTTATGGGTACTTGTGCTGTACAGCTATTTATCATATTTTTATGAACAAAACTTTTGCCATGTGGTACATGTGTGGGGCAGCGCACCTGTTTTAACGATCTTATCGAATTAATCTTCGATATGTGTTCCATTGGAAACAACACAATTGTTTGTGAATCCTATCGAATTAACCTTCGATATGTGTTTTATTGAGTTAGTATATTAGAATATACTAATATAAAATTAAAAAAAAAAAGGTTCTTTAAACTATTCTTTCATGTAATTTGAAAATATTAGACAACTTGGTACATGTGGTGTACAGCTATTTATCATATTTTTATGAACAAAACGTTTGCCATGTGGTTCTTGTGTGGGTCAGTGCACCTGTTTTAACGATCTTATCGAATTAACCTTCGATATGTGTTCCATTAACTTTTGTATTTCATATCGTTCTTATCGAATTAACTTTCGATATGTGTTCCATTAACTTTTGTATTTCATATCGTTCTTATCGAATTAACCTTCGATATGAGTTCCATTGATTAACCCATAAGAGGTACGGTGAACATATTGATTACCTTTTAAATTTATTTAAATAAATAAAAAAAACAATATATATGAGAAATAATTTATTCAGTTTTAAAAATACATTTAAAAAGAAATAATTTATTCAGTTTTAAAAATACATTTAAAAAGAAATAATTTTAAAAATATATTTAAAAAGAAACAATTAAATAATAATATTTACAAATACAATTTAAAATATATATAAATATTAAAAATACATTTTAAAGAAATAAGTTTAAAAATATTTACAAATACAATTAACAAATATATAAATAATAAAAGTTCATTTAAAATAATACATTAAAAAATAATTATAAAAATGATTTTAAAAAAAAAAATCATGCATTTTGATCCATGCGCAGGCTCGAGAGCCTGCCTCGGGAGAAAAAGTATATTTTTGACAGCTGACGCCGAAAATATGATTTTGACAGCTGACGCCCCCAAAAGTATGTTTTTAGCAGCTGACGCCCTCAAAAGTATGTTTTTAGCAACTGTTTGGGGGCGTGGTTAGTAAATTCGGCATGGCTCTCTACTCTCGGTGCATTTTCAAGCTAGCGCAAATCTGATAACACAGATCGACGCAGCTTAAAAATCCGCATCGAATGCACTATACTTCATTGAGAAACGCTTAATACAAAAATTAGTTATGATCGTTTGAAAAATGATGCATTAGTGTATGTTGAGTTTCCATGTACACTCAACATTGCTTCCAAAAACATTTTGACAAAAATTTTTTCGAAAAATTTCAAAATAATTTAGCAAAAAGTAGATGTTTTTAGATTCCTTTTTTCAAGGCAAAGACGATGGACAATGTTATTCAACGAAAAAATTAATTCTTCAGGGTGAAAATCGAGGTTATAAGTGTGAACTTATATCAGTTGATATCTCGGTGCATTTTTAAGCTAGCGCAAATCTGATAACACAGATCGACGCAGCTTAAAAATCCGCATCGAATGCACTATACTACATTGAGAAACGCTCAATACAAAAATTAGTTATGATCGTTTGAAAAATGATGCATTAGTGTATGTTGAGTTTCCATGTACACTCAACATTGCTTCCAAAAACATTTTGACAAAAATTTTTTCGAAAAATTTCAAAATAATTTAGCAAAAAGTAGATGTTTTTAGATTCCTTTTCTCAAGGCAAAGACGATGGACAATGTTATTCAACGAAAAAATTAATTCTTCAGGGTGAAAATCGAGGATATAAGTGTGAACTTATATCAGTTGATATCTCGGTGCATTTTCAAGCTAGCGCAAATCTGATAACACAGATCGACTCAGCTTAAAAATCCGCATTTAATGCACTATACTACATTGAAAAACGCTTAATACAAAAATTAGTTATGATCGTTCGAAAAATGATGCATTAGTGTATGTTGAGTTTCCATGTACACTCAACATTGCTTCCAAAAACATTTTGACAAAAATTTTTTCGAAAAATTTCAAAATAATTTAGCAAAAAGTAGATGTTTTTAGATTCTTTTTTTCAAGGCAAAGACGATGGACAATGTTATTCAACGAAAAAATTAATTCTTCAGGGTGAAAATCGAGGATATAAGTGTGAACTTATATCAGTTGATATCTCGGTGCATTTTTAAGCTAGCGCAAATCTGATAACACAGATCGACGCAGCTTAAAAATCCGCATCGAATGCACTATACTACATTGAAAAACGCTTAATATAAAAATTAGTTATGATCGTTTGAAAAATGATGCATTAGTGTATGTTGAGTTTCCATGTACACTCAACATTGCTTCCAAAAACATTTTGACAAAAATTTTTTCGAAAAATTTCAAAATAATTTAGCAAAAAGTAGATGTTTTTAGATTCTTTTTTTCAAGGCAAAGACGATGGACAATGTTATTCAACGAAAAAATTAATTCTTCAGGGTGAAAATCGAGGATATAAGTGTGAACATATATCAGTTGATATCTCGGTGCATTTTCAAGCTAGCGCAAATCTGATAACACAGATCGACGCAGCTTAAAAATCCGCATCGAATGCACTATACTTCATTGAGAAACGCTTAATACAAAAATTAGTTATGATCGTTTGAAAAATGATGCATTAGTGTATGTTGAGTTTCCATGTACACTCAACATTGCTTCCAAAAACATTTTGACAAAAATTTTTTCGAAAAATTTCAAAATAATTTAGCAAAAAGTAGATGTTTTTAGATTCTTTTTTTCAAGGCAAAGACGATGGACAATGTTATTCAACGAAAAAATTAATTCTTCAGGGTGAAAATCGAGGATATAAGTGTGAACTTATATCAGTTGATATCTCGGTGCATTTTTAAGCTAGCGCAAATCTGATAACACAGATCGACGCAGCTTAAAAATCCGCATCGAATGCACTATACTACATTGAGAAACGCTCAATACAAAAATTAGTTATGATCGTTTGAAAAATGATGCATTAGTGTATGTTGAGTTTCCATGTACACTCAACATTGCTTCCAAAAACATTTTGACAAAAATTTTTTCGAAAAATTTCGGAATAATTTAGCAAAAAGTAGATGTTTTTAGATTCTTTTTTTCAAGGCAAAGACGATGGACAATGTTTTTCAACGAAAAAATTAATTCTTCAGGGTGAAAATCGAGGATATAAGTGTGAACTTATATCAGTTGATATCTCGGTGCATTTTCAAGCTAGCGCAAATCTGATAACACAGATCGACGCAGCTTAAAAATCCGCATCGAATGCACTATACTTCATTGAGAAACGCTTAATACAAAAATTAGTTATGATCGTTTGAAAAATGATGCATTAGTGTATGTTGAGTTTCCATGTACACTCAACATTGCTTCCAAAAACATTTTGACAAAAATTTTTTCGAAAAATTTCAAAATAATTTAGCAAAAAGTAGATGTTTTTAGATTCTTTTTTTCAAGGCAAAGACGATGGACAATGTTATTCAACGAAAAAATTAATTCTTCAGGGTGAAAATCGAGGATATAAGTGTGAACTTATATCAGTTGATATCTCGGTGCATTTTTAAGCTAGCGCAAATCTGATAACACAGATCGACGCAGCTTAAAAATCCGCATCGAATGCACTATACTACATTGAGAGACGCTCAATACAAAAATTAGTTATGATCGTTTGAAAAATGATGCATTAGTGTATGTTGAGTTTCCATGTACACTCAACATTGCTTCCAAAAACATTTTGACAAAAATTTTTTCGAAAAATTTCAGAATAATTTAGCAAAAAGTAGATGTTTTTAGATTCTTTTTTTCAAGGCAAAGACGATGGACAATGTTTTTCAACGAAAAAATTAATTCTTCAGGGTGAAAATCGAGGATATAAGTGTGAACTTATATCAGTTGATATCTCGGTGCATTTTCAAGCTAGCGCAAATCTGATAACACAGATCGACGCAGCTTAAAAATCCGCATCGAATGCACTATACTTCATTGAGAAACGCTTAATACAAAAATTAGTTATGATCGTTTGAAAAATGATGCATTAGTGTATGTTGAGTTTCCATGTACACTCAACATTGCTTCCAAAAACATTTTGACAAAAATTTTTTCGAAAAATTTCAAAATAATTTAGCAAAAAGTAGATGTTTTTAGATTCTTTTTTTCAAGGCAAAGACGATGGACAATGTTATTCAACGAAAAAATTAATTCTTCAGGGTGAAAATCGAGGATATAAGTGTGAACTTATATCAGTTGATATCTCGGTGCATTTTTAAGCTAGCGCAAATCTGATAACACAGATCGACGCAGCTTAAAAATCCGCATCGAATGCACTATACTACATTGAGAAACGCTCAATACAAAAATTAGTTATGATCGTTTGAAAAATGATGCATTAGTGTATGTTGAGTTTCCATGTACACTCAACATTGCTTCCAAAAACATTTTGACAAAAATTTTTTCGAAAAATTTCGGAATAATTTAGCAAAAAGTAGATGTTTTTAGATTCTTTTTTTCAAGGCAAAGACGATGGACAATGTTTTTCAACGAAAAAATTAATTCTTCAGGGTGAAAATCGAGGATATAAGTGTGAACTTATATCAGTTGATATCTCGGTGCATTTTCAAGCTAGCGCAAATCTGATAACACAGATCGACGCAGCTTAAAAATCCGCATCGAATGCACTATACTTCATTGAGAAACGCTTAATACAAAAATTAGTTATGATCGTTTGAAAAATGATGCATTAGTGTATGTTGAGTTTCCATGTACACTCAACATTGCTTCCAAAAACATTTTGACAAAAATTTTTTCGAAAAATTTCAAAATAATTTAGCAAAAAGTAGATGTTTTTAGATTCTTTTTTTCAAGGCAAAGACGATGGACAATGTTATTCAACGAAAAAATTAATTCTTCAGGGTGAAAATCGAGGATATAAGTGTGAACTTATATCAGTTGATATCTCGGTGCATTTTTAAGCTAGCGCAAATCTGATAACACAGATCGACGCAGCTTAAAAATCCGCATCGAATGCACTATACTACATTGAGAGACGCTCAATACAAAAATTAGTTATGATCGTTTGAAAAATGATGCATTAGTGTATGTTGAGTTTCCATGTACACTCAACATTGCTTCCAAAAACATTTTGACAAAAATTTTTTCGAAAAATTTCAGAATAATTTAGCAAAAAGTAGATGTTTTTAGATTCTTTTTTTCAAGGCAAAGACGATGGACAATGTTTTTCAACGAAAAAATTAATTCTTCAGGGTGAAAATCGAGGATATAAGTGTGAACTTATATCAGTTGATATCTCGGTGCATTTTCAAGCTAGCGCAAATCTGATAACACAGATCGACGCAGCTTAAAAATCCGCATCGAATGCACTATACTTCATTGAGAAACGCTTAATACAAAAATTAGTTATGATCGTTTGAAAAATGATGCATTAGTGTATGTTGAGTTTCCATGTACACTCAACATTGCTTCCAAAAACATTTTGACAAAAATTTTTTCGAAAAATTTCAAAATAATTTAGCAAAAAGTAGATGTTTTTAGATTCCTTTTTTCAAGGCAAAGACGATGGACAATGTTATTCAACGAAAAAATTAATTCTTCAGGGTGAAAATCGAGGATATAAGTGTGAACTTATATCAGTTGATATCTCGGTGCATTTTCAAGCTAGCGCAAATCTGATAACACAGATCGACGAAGCTTAAAAATCCGCATCGAATGCACTATACTTCATTGAGAAACGCTTAATACAAAAATTAGTTATGATCGTTTGAAAAATGATGCATTAGTGTATGTTGAGTTTCCATGTACACTCAACATTGCTTCCAAAAACATTTTGACAAAAATTTTTTCGAAAAATTTCAAAATAATTTAGCAAAAAGTAGATGTTTTTAGATTCCTTTTTTCAAGGCAAAGACGATGGACAATGTTATTCAACGAAAAAATTAATTCTTCAGGGTGAAAATCGAGGATATAAGTGTGAACTTATATCAGTGGATATCTCGGTGCATTTTTAAGCTAGCGCAAATCTGATAACACAGATCGACGCAGCTTAAAAATCCGCATCGAATGCACTATACTACATTGAGAAACGCTTAATACAAAAATTAGTTATGATCGTTTGAAAAATGATGCATTAGTGTATGTTGAGTTTCCATGTACACTCAACATTGCTTCCAAAAACATTTTGACAAAAATTTTTTCGAAAAATTTAAAAATAATTTAGCAAAAAGTAGATGTTTTTAGATTTCTTTTTTCAAGGCAAAGACGATGGACAATGTTATTCAACGAAAAAAATAATTCTTCAGGGTGAAAATCGAGGTTATAAGTGTGAACTTATATCAGTTGATATCTCGGTGCATTTTCAAGCTAGCGCAAATCTGATAACACAGATCGACGCAGCTTAAAAATCCGCATCGAATGCACTATACTTCTTTGAGAAACGCTTAATACAAAAATTAGTTATGATCGTTTGAAAAATGATGCATTAGTGTATGTTGAGTTTCCATGTACACTCAACATTGCTTCCAAAAACATTTTGACAAAAATTTTTTCGAAAAATTTAAAAATAATTTAGCAAAAAGTAGATGTTTTTAGATTCTTTTTTTCAAGGCAAAGACGATGGACAATGTTATTCAACGAAAAAATTAATTCTTCAGGGTGAAAATCGAGGTTATAAGTGTGAACTTATATCAGTTGATATCTCGGTGCATTTTCAAGCTAGCGCAAATCTGATAACACAGATCGACGCAGCTTAAAAATCCGCATCGAATGCACTATACTTCATTGAAAAACGCTTAATACAAAAATTAGTTATGATCGTTTGAAAAATGATGCATTAGTGTATGTTGAGTTTCCATGTACACTCAACATTGCTTCCAAAAACATTTTGACAAAAATTTTTTCGAAAAATTTCAAAATAATTTAGCAAAAAGTAGATGTTTTTAGATTATTTTTTTCAAGGCAAAGACGATGGACAATGTTATTCAACGAAAAAATTAATTCTTCAGGGTGAAAATCGAGGATATAAGTGTGAACATATATCAGTTGATATCTCGGTGCATTTTCAAGCTAGCGCAAATCTGATAACACAGATCGACGCAGCTTAAAAATCCGCATCGAATGCACTATACTTCATTGAAAAACGCTTAATACAAAAATTAGTTATGATCGTTTGAAAAATGATGCATTAGTGTATGTTGAGTTTCCATGTACACTCAACATTGCTTCCAAAAACATTTTGACAAAAATTTTTTCGAAAAATTTCAAAATAATTTAGCAAAAAGTAGATGTTTTTAGATTCTTTTTTTCAAGGCAAAGACGATGGACAATGTTATTCAACGAAAAAATTAATTCTTCAGGGTGAAAATCGAGGTTATAAGTGTGAACTTATATCAGTTGATATCTCGGTGCATTTTCAAGCTAGCGCAAATCTGATAACACAGATCGACGCAGCTTAAAAATCCGCATCGAATGCACTATACTTCTTTGAGAAACGCTTAATACAAAAATTAGTTATGATCGTTTGAAAAATGATGCATTAGTGTATGTTGAGTTTCCATGTACACTCAACATTGCTTCCAAAAACATTTTGACAAAAATTTTTTCGAAAAATTTAGAAATAATTTAGCAAAAAGTAGATGTTTTTAGATTCTTTTTTTCAAGGCAAAGACGATGGACAATGTTATTCAACGAAAAAATTAATTCTTCAGGGTGAAAATCGAGGTTATAAGTGTGAACTTATATCAGTTGATATCTCGGTGCATTTTCAAGCTAGCGCAAATCTGATAACACAGATCGACGCAGCTTAAAAATCCGCATCGAATGCACTATACTTCTTTGAGAAACGCTTAATACAAAAATTAGTTATGATCGTTTGAAAAATGATGCATTAGTGTATGTTGAGTTTCCATGTACACTCAACATTGCTTCCAAAAACATTTTGACAAAAATTTTTTCGAAAAATTTAGAAATAATTTAGCAAAAAGTAGATGTTTTTAGATTCTTTTTTTCAAGGCAAAGACGATGGACAATGTTATTCAACGAAAAAATTAATTCTTCAGGGTGAAAATCGAGGTTATAAGTGTGAACTTATATCAGTTGATATCTCGGTGCATTTTCAAGCTAGCGCAAATCTGATAACACAGATCGACGCAGCTTAAAACTCCGCATCGAATGCACTATACGTCATTGAAAAACGCTTAATACAAAAATTAGTTATGATCGTTTGAAAAATGATGCATTAGTGTATGTTGAGTTTCCATGTACACTCAACATTGCTTCCAAAAACATTTTGACAAAAATTTTTTCGAAAAATTTCAAAATAATTTAGCAAAAAGTAGATGTTTTTAGATTCTTTTTTTCAAGGCAAAGACGATGGACAATGTTATTCAACGAAAAAATTAATTCTTCAGGGTGAAAATCGAGGTTATAAGTGTGAACTTATATCAGTTGATATCTCGGTGCATTTTCAAGCTAGCGCAAATCTGATAACACAGATCGACGCAGCTTAAAAATCCGCATCGAATGCACTATACTTCTTTGAGAAACGCTTAATACAAAAATTAGTTATGATCGTTTGAAAAATGATGCATTAGTGTATGTTGAGTTTCCATGTACACTCAACATTGCTTCCAAAAACATTTTGACAAAAATTTTTTCGAAAAATTTAGAAATAATTTAGCAAAAAGTAGATGTTTTTAGATTCTTTTTTTCAAGGCAAAGACGATGGACAATGTTATTCAACGAAAAAATTAATTCTTCAGGGTGAAAATCGAGGTTATAAGTGTGAACTTATATCAGTTGATATCTCGGTGCATTTTCAAGCTAGCGCAAATCTGATAACACAGATCGACGCAGCTTAAAACTCCGCATCGAATGCACTATACGTCATTGAAAAACGCTTAATACAAAAATTAGTTATGATCGTTTGAAAAATGATGCATTAGTGTATGTTGAGTTTCCATGTACACTCAACATTGCTTCCAAAAACATTTTGACAAAAATTTTTTCGAAAAATTTCAAAATAATTTAGCAAAAAGTAGATGTTTTTAGATTCTTTTTTTCAAGGCAAAGACGATGGACAATGTTATTCAACGAAAAAATTAATTCTTCAGGGTGAAAATCGAGGTTATAAGTGTGAACTTATATCAGTTGATATCTCGGTGCATTTTCAAGCTAGCGCAAATCTGATAACACAGATCGACGCAGCTTAAAAATCCGCATCGAATGCACTATACTTCTTTGAGAAACGCTTAATACAAAAATTAGTTATGATCGTTTGAAAAATGATGCATTAGTGTATGTTGAGTTTCCATGTACACTCAACATTGCTTCCAAAAACATTTTGACAAAAATTTTTTCGAAAAATTTAGAAATAATTTAGCAAAAAGTAGATGTTTTTAGATTCTTTTTTTCAAGGCAAAGACGATGGACAATGTTATTCAACGAAAAAATTAATTCTTCAGGGTGAAAATCGAGGTTATAAGTGTGAACTTATATCAGTTGATATCTCGGTGCATTTTCAAGCTAGCGCAAATCTGATAACACAGATCGACGCAGCTTAAAACTCCGCATCGAATGCACTATACGTCATTGAAAAACGCTTAATACAAAAATTAGTTATGATCGTTTGAAAAATGATGCATTAGTGTATGTTGAGTTTCCATGTACACTCAACATTGCTTCCAAAAACATTTTGACAAAAATTTTTTCGAAAAATTTCAAAATAATTTAGCAAAAAGTAGATGTTTTTAGATTCTTTTTTTCAAGGCAAAGACGATGGACAATGTTATTCAACGAAAAAATTAATTCTTCAGGGTGAAAATCGAGGATATAAGTGTGAACATATATCAGTTGATATCTCGGTGCATTTTCAAGCTAGCGCAAATCTGATAACACAGATCGACGCAGCTTAAAAATCCGCATCGAATGCACTATACTTCATTGAGAAACGCTTAATACAAAAATTAGTTATGATCGTTTGAAAAATGATGCATTAGTGTATGTTGAGTTTCCATGTACACTCAACATTGCTTCCAAAAACATTTTGACAAAAATGTTTTCGAAAAATTTCAAAATAATTTAGCAAAAAGTAGATGTTTTTAGATTTCTTTTTTCAAGGCAAAGACGATGGACAATGTTATTCAACGAAAAAATTAATTCTTCAGGGTGAAAATCGAGGATATAAGTGTGAACATATATCAGTTGATATCTCGGTGCATTTTCAAGCTAGCGCAAATCTGATAACACAGATCGACGCAGCTTAAAAATCCGCATCGAATGCACTATACTTCATTGAGAAACGCTTAATACAAAAATTAGTTATGATCGTTTGAAAAATGATGCATTAGTGTATGTTGAGTTTCCATGTACACTCAACATTGCTTCCAAAAACATTTTGACAAAAATTTTTTCGAAAAATTTAAAAATAATTTAGCAAAAAGTAGATGTTTTTAGATTCTTTTTTTCAAGGCAAAGACGATGGACAATGTTATTCAACGAAAAAATTAATTCTTCAGGGTGAAAATCGAGGATATAAGTGTGAACATATATCAGTTTATATCTCGGTGCATTTTCAAGCTAGCGCAAATCTGATAACACAGATCGACGCAGCTTAAAAATCCGCATCGAATGCACTATACTTCATTGAAAAACGCTTAATACAAAAATTAGTTATGATCGTTTGAAAAATGATGCATTAGTGTATGTTGAGTTTCCATGTACACTCAACATTGCTTCCAAAAACATTTTGACAAAAATTTTTTCGAAAAATTTCAAAATAATTTAGCAAAAAGTAGATGTTTTTAGATTATTTTTTTCAAGGCAAAGACGATGGACAATGTTATTCAACGAAAAAATTAATTCTTCAGGGTGAAAATCGAGGATATAAGTGTGAACATATATCAGTTGATATCTCGGTGCATTTTCAAGCTAGCGCAAATCTGATAACACAGATCGACGCAGCTTAAAAATCCGCATCGAATGCACTATACTTCATTGAGAAACGCTTAATACAAAAATTAGTTATGATCGTTTGAAAAATGATGCATTAGTGTATGTTGAGTTTCCATGTACACTCAACATTGCTTCCAAAAACATTTTGACAAAAATTTTTTCGAAAAATTTCAAAATAATTTAGCAAAAAGTAGATGTTTTTAGATTCTTTTTTTCAAGGCAAAGACGATGGACAATGTTATTCAACGAAAAAATTAATTCTTCAGGGTGAAAATCGAGGATATAAGTGTGAACTTATATCAGTTTATATCTCGGTGCATTTTCAAGCTAGCGCAAATCTGATAACACAGATCGACGCAGCTTAAAAATCCGCATCGAATGCACTATACTTCATTGAAAAACGCTTAATACAAAAATTAGTTATGATCGTTTGAAAAATGATGCATTAGTGTATGTTGAGTTTCCATGTACACTCAACATTGCTTCCAAAAACATTTTGACAAAAATTTTTTCGAAAAATTTCAAAATAATTTAGCAAAAAGTAGATGTTTTTAGATTCTTTTTTTCAAGGCAAAGACGATGGACAATGTTATTCAACGAAAAAATTAATTCTTCAGGGTGAAAATCGAGGATATAAGTGTGAACATATATCAGTTGATATCTCGGTGCATTTTCAAGCTAGCGCAAATCTGATAACACAGATCGACGCAGCTTAAAAATCCGCATCGAATGCACTATACTTCATTGAGAAACGCTTAATACAAAAATTAGTTATGATCGTTTGAAAAATGATGCATTAGTGTATGTTGAGTTTCCATGTACACTCAACATTGCTTCCAAAAACATTTTGACAAAAATGTTTTCGAAAAATTTCAAAATAATTTAGCAAAAAGTAGATGTTTTTAGATTTCTTTTTTCAAGGCAAAGACGATGGACAATGTTATTCAACGAAAAAATTAATTCTTCAGGGTGAAAATCGAGGATATAAGTGTGAACATATATCAGTTGATATCTCGGTGCATTTTCAAGCTAGCGCAAATCTGATAACACAGATCGACGCAGCTTAAAAATCCGCATCGAATGCACTATACTACATTGAGAAACGCTTAATACAAAAATTAGTTATGATCGTTTGAAAAATGATGCATTAGTGTATGTTGAGTTTCCATGTACACTCAACATTGCTTCCAAAAACATTTTGACAAAAATGTTTTCGAAAAATTTCAAAATAATTTAGCAAAAAGTAGATGTTTTTAGATTCTTTTTTTCAAGGCAAAGACGATGGACAATGTTATTCAACGAAAAAATTAATTCTTCAGGGTGAAAATCGAGGATATAAGTGTGAACATATATCAGTTGATATCTCGGTGCATTTTCAAGCTAGCGCAAATCTGATAACACAGATCGACGCAGCTTAAAAATCCGCATCGAATGCACTATACTACATTGAGAAACGCTTAATACAAAAATTAGTTATGATCGTTTGAAAAATGATGCATTAGTGTATGTTGAGTTTCCATGTACACTCAACATTGCTTCCAAAAACATTTTGACAAAAATGTTTTCGAAAAATTTCAAAATAATTTAGCAAAAAGTAGATGTTTTTAGATTCTTTTTTTCAAGGCAAAGACGATGGACAATGTTATTCAACGAAAAAATTAATTCTTCAGGGTGAAAATCGAGGATATAAGTGTGAACATATATCAGTTGATATCTCGGTGCATTTTCAAGCTAGCGCAAATCTGATAACACAGATCGACGCAGCTTAAAAATCCGCATCGAATGCACTATACTTCATTGAGAAACGCTTAATACAAAAATTAGTTATGATCGTTTGAAAAATGATGCATTAGTGTATGTTGAGTTTCCATGTACACTCAACATTGCTTCCAAAAACATTTTGACAAAAATTTTTTCGAAAAATTTCAAAATAATTTAGCAAAAAGTAGATGTTTTTAGATTCCTTTTCTCAAGGCAAAGACGATGGACAATGTTATTCAACGAAAAAATTAATTCTTCAGGGTGAAAATCGAGGATATAAGTGTGAACATATATCAGTTGATATCTCGGTGCATTTTCAAGCTAGCGCAAATCTGATAACACAGATCGACGCAGCTTAAAAATCCGCATCGAATGCACTATACTTCATTGAGAAACGCTTAATACAAAAATTAGTTATGATCGTTTGAAAAATGATGCATTAGTGTATGTTGAGTTTCCATGTACACTCAACATTGCTTCCAAAAACATTTTGACAAAAATGTTTTCGAAAAATTTCAAAATAATTTAGCAAAAAGTAGATGTTTTTAGATTTCTTTTTTCAAGGCAAAGACGATGGACAATGTTATTCAACGAAAAAATTAATTCTTCAGGGTGAAAATCGAGGATATAAGTGTGAACATATATCAGTTGATATCTCGGTGCATTTTCAAGCTAGCGCAAATCTGATAACACAGATCGACGCAGCTTAAAAATCCGCATCGAATGCACTATACTACATTGAGAAACGCTTAATACAAAAATTAGTTATGATCGTTTGAAAAATGATGCATTAGTGTATGTTGAGTTTCCATGTACACTCAACATTGCTTCCAAAAACATTTTGACAAAAATTTTTTCGAAAAATTTCAAAATAATTTAGCAAAAAGTAGATGTTTTTAGATTCCTTTTCTCAAGGCAAAGACGATGGACAATGTTATTCAACGAAAAAATTAATTCTTCAGGGTGAAAATCGAGGATATAAGTGTGAACTTATATCAGTTGATATCTCGGTGCATTTTCAAGCTAGCGCAAATCTGATAACACAGATCGACGCAGCTTAAAAATCCGCATCGAATGCACTATACTACATTGAAAAACGCTTAATACAAAAATTAGTTATGATCGTTCGAAAAATGATGCATTAGTGTATGTTGAGTTTCCATGTACACTCAACATTGCTTCCAAAAACATTTTGACAAAAATTTTTTCGAAAAATTTCAAAATAATTTAGCAAAAAGTAGATGTTTTTAGATTCCTTTTCTCAAGGCAAAGACGATGGACAATGTTATTCAACGAAAAAATTAATTCTTCAGGGTGAAAATCGAGGATATAAGTGTGAACTTATATCAGTTGATATCTCGGTGCATTTTCAAGCTAGCGCAAATCTGATAACACAGATCGACGCAGCTTAAAAATCCGCATCGAATGCACTATACTTCATTGAGAAACGCTTAATACAAAAATTAGTTATGATCGTTTGAAAAATGATGCATTAGTGTATGTTGAGTTTCCATGTACACTCAACATTGCTTCCAAAAACATTTTGACAAAAATGTTTTCGAAAAATTTCAAAATAATTTAGCAAAAAGTAGATGTTTTTAGATTTCTTTTTTTAAGGCAAAGACGATGGACAATGTTATTCAACGAAAAAATTAATTCTTCAGGGTGAAAATCGAGGATATAAGTGTGAACATATATCAGTTGATATCTCGGTGCATTTTCAAGCTAGCGCAAATCTGATAACACAGATCGACGCAGCTTAAAAATCCGCATCGAATGCACTATACTACATTGAGAAACGCTTAATACAAAAATTAGTTATGATCGTTTGAAAAATGATGCATTAGTGTATGTTGAGTTTCCATGTACACTCAACATTGCTTCCAAAAACATTTTGACAAAAATTTTTTCGAAAAATTTCAAAATAATTTAGCAAAAAGTAGATGTTTTTAGATTTCTTTTTTTAAGGCAAAGACGATGGACAATGTTATTCAACGAAAAAATTAATTCTTCAGGGTGAAAATCGAGGATATAAGTGTGAACATATATCAGTTGATATCTCGGTGCATTTTCAAGCTAGCGCAAATCTGATAACACAGATCGACGCAGCTTAAAAATCCGCATCGAATGCACTATACTACATTGAAAAACGCTTAATACAAAAATTAGTTATGATCGTTCGAAAAATGATGCATTAGTGTATGTTGAGTTTCCATGTACACTCAACATTGCTTCCAAAAACATTTTGACAAAAATTTTTTCGAAAAATTTCAAAATAATTTAGCAAAAAGTAGATGTTTTTAGATTTCTTTTTTCAAGGCAAAGACGATGGACAATGTTATTCAACGAAAAAATTAATTCTTCAGGGTGAAAATCGAGGATATAAGTGTGAACATATATCAGTTGATATCTCGGTGCATTTTCAAGCTAGCGCAAATCTGATAACACAGATCGACGCAGCTTAAAAATCCGCATCGAATGCACTATACTACATTGAAAAACGCTTAATACAAAAATTAGTTATGATCGTTCGAAAAATGATGCATTAGTGTATGTTGAGTTTCCATGTACACT
Organism: Auanema rhodensis; assembly: GCA_964057225.1. Lineage (NCBI taxonomy): Eukaryota > Metazoa > Nematoda > Chromadorea > Rhabditida > Rhabditidae > Auanema > Auanema rhodense. The sequence goes on from OZ059895.1 coordinate 4,937,128, forward strand.
CAACATTGCTTCCAAAAACATTTTGACAAAAATGTTTTCGAAAAATTTCAAAATAATTTAGCAAAAAGTAGATGTTTTTAGATTTCTTTTTTCAAGGCAAAGACGATGGACAATGTTATTCAACGAAAAAATTAATTCTTCAGGGTGAAAATCGAGGATATAAGTGTGAACATATATCAGTTGATATCTCGGTGCATTTTCAAGCTAGCGCAAATCTGATAACACAGATCGACGCAGCTCAAAAATCCGCATCGAATGCACTATACTTCATTGAGAAACGCTTAATACAAAAATTAGTTATGATCGTTTGAAAAATGATGCATTAGTGTATGTTGAGTTTCCATGTACACTCAACATTGCTTCCAAAAACATTTTGACAAAAATTTTTTCGAAAAATTTCAAAATAATTTAGCAAAAAGTAGATGTTTTTAGATTCCTTTTCTCAAGGCAAAGACGATGGACAATGTTATTCAACGAAAAAATTAATTCTTCAGGGTGAAAATCGAGGATATAAGTGTGAACTTATATCAGTTGATATCTCGGTGCATTTTCAAGCTAGCGCAAATCTGATAACACAGATCGACGCAGCTTAAAAATCCGCATCGAATGCACTATACTACATTGAAAAACGCTTAATACAAAAATTAGTTATGATCGTTCGAAAAATGATGCATTAGTGTATGTTGAGTTTCCATGTACACTCAACATTGCTTCCAAAAACATTTTGACAAAAATTTTTTCGAAAAATTTCAAAATAATTTAGCAAAAAGTAGATGTTTTTAGATTCCTTTTCTCAAGGCAAAGACGATGGACAATGTTATTCAACGAAAAAATTAATTCTTCAGGGTGAAAATCGAGGATATAAGTGTGAACTTATATCAGTTGATATCTCGGTGCATTTTCAAGCTAGCGCAAATCTGATAACACAGATCGACGCAGCTTAAAAATCCGCATTTAATGCACTATACTACATTGAAAAACGCTTAATACAAAAATTAGTTATGATCGTTCGAAAAATGATGCATTAGTGTATGTTGAGTTTCCATGTACACTCAACATTGCTTCCAAAAACATTTTGACAAAAATTTTTTCGAAAAATTTCAAAATAATTTAGCAAAAAGTAGATGTTTTTAGATTCTTTTTTTCAAGGCAAAGACGATGGACAATGTTATTCAACGAAAAAATTAATTCTTCAGGGTGAAAATCGAGGATATAAGTGTGAACTTATATCAGTTGATATCTCGGTGCATTTTTAAGCTAGCGCAAATCTGATAACACAGATCGACGCAGCTTAAAAATCCGCATCGAATGCACTATACTACATTGAAAAACGCTTAATACAAAAATTAGTTATGATCGTTTGAAAAATGATGCATTAGTGTATGTTGAGTTTCCATGTACACTCAACATTGCTTCCAAAAACATTTTGACAAAAATTTTTTCGAAAAATTTCAAAATAATTTAGCAAAAAGTAGATGTTTTTAGATTCTTTTTTTCAAGGCAAAGACGATGGACAATGTTATTCAACGAAAAAATTAATTCTTCAGGGTGAAAATCGAGGATATAAGTGTGAACTTATATCAGTTGATATCTCGGTGCATTTTCAAGCTAGCGCAAATCTGATAACACAGATCGACGCAGCTTAAAAATCCGCATCGAATGCACTATACTTCATTGAGAAACGCTTAATACAAAAATTAGTTATGATCGTTTGAAAAATGATGCATTAGTGTATGTTGAGTTTCCATGTACACTCAACATTGCTTCCAAAAACATTTTGACAAAAATTTTTTCGAAAAATTTCAAAATAATTTAGCAAAAAGTAGATGTTTTTAGATTCTTTTTTTCAAGGCAAAGACGATGGACAATGTTATTCAACGAAAAAATTAATTCTTCAGGGTGAAAATCGAGGATATAAGTGTGAACTTATATCAGTTGATATCTCGGTGCATTTTCAAGCTAGCGCAAATCTGATAACACAGATCGACGCAGCTTAAAAATCCGCATTTAATGCACTATACTACATTGAAAAACGCTTAATACAAAAACTAGTTATGATCGTTCGAAAAATGATGCATTAGTGTATGTTGAGTTTCCATGTACACTCAACATTGCTTCCAAAAACATTTTGACAAAAATTTTTTCGAAAAATTTCAAAATAATTTAGCAAAAAGTAGATGTTTTTAGATTCTTTTTTTCAAGGCAAAGACGATGGACAATGTTATTCAACGAAAAAATTAATTCTTCAGGGTGAAAATCGAGGATATAAGTGTGAACTTATATCAGTTGATATCTCGGTGCATTTTTAAGCTAGCGCAAATCTGATAACACAGATCGACGCAGCTTAAAAATCCGCATCGAATGCACTATACTACATTGAAAAACGCTTAATACAAAAATTAGTTATGATCGTTTGAAAAATGATGCATTAGTGTATGTTGAGTTTCCATGTACACTCAACATTGCTTCCAAAAACATTTTGACAAAAATTTTTTCGAAAAATTTCAAAATAATTTAGCAAAAAGTAGATGTTTTTAGATTCTTTTTTTCAAGGCAAAGACGATGGACAATGTTATTCAACGAAAAAATTAATTCTTCAGGGTGAAAATCGAGGATATAAGTGTGAACATATATCAGTTGATATCTCGGTGCATTTTCAAGCTAGCGCAAATCTGATAACACAGATCGACGCAGCTTAAAAATCCGCATCGAATGCACTATACTTCATTGAGAAACGCTTAATACAAAAATTAGTTATGATCGTTTGAAAAATGATGCATTAGTGTATGTTGAGTTTCCATGTACACTCAACATTGCTTCCAAAAACATTTTGACAAAAATTTTTTCGAAAAATTTCAAAATAATTTAGCAAAAAGTAGATGTTTTTAGATTCTTTTTTTCAAGGCAAAGACGATGGACAATGTTATTCAACGAAAAAATTAATTCTTCAGGGTGAAAATCGAGGATATAAGTGTGAACTTATATCAGTTGATATCTCGGTGCATTTTTAAGCTAGCGCAAATCTGATAACACAGATCGACGCAGCTTAAAAATCCGCATCGAATGCACTATACTACATTGAGAAACGCTTAATACAAAAATTAGTTATGATCGTTCGAAAAATGATGCATTAGTGTATGTTGAGTTTCCATGTACACTCAACATTGCTTCCAAAAACATTTTGACAAAAATTTTTTCGAAAAATTTCAAAATAATTTAGCAAAAAGTAGATGTTTTTAGATTCTTTTTTTCAAGGCAAAGACGATGGACAATGTTATTCAACGAAAAAATTAATTCTTCAGGGTGAAAATCGAGGATATAAGTGTGAACTTATATCAGTTGATATCTCGGTGCATTTTTAAGCTAGCGCAAATCTGATAACACAGATCGACGCAGCTTAAAAATCCGCATCGAATGCACTATACTACATTGAGAAACGCTTAATACAAAAATTAGTTATGATCGTTTGAAAAATGATGCATTAGTGTATGTTGAGTTTCCATGTACACTCAACATTGCTTCCAAAAACATTTTGACAAAAATTTTTTCGAAAAATTTCAAAATAATTTAGCAAAAAGTAGATGTTTTTAGATTCTTTTTTTCAAGGCAAAGACGATGGACAATGTTATTCAACGAAAAAATTAATTCTTCAGGGTGAAAATCGAGGATATAAGTGTGAACTTATATCAGTTGATATCTCGGTGCATTTTTAAGCTAGCGCAAATCTGATAACACAGATCGACGCAGCTTAAAAATCCGCATCGAATGCACTATACTACATTGAGAAACGCTTAATACAAAAATTAGTTATGATCGTTCGAAAAATGATGCATTAGTGTATGTTGAGTTTCCATGTACACTCAACATTGCTTCCAAAAACATTTTGACAAAAATTTTTTCGAAAAATTTCAAAATAATTTAGCAAAAAGTAGATGTTTTTAGATTCCTTTTCTCAAGGCAAAGACGATGGACAATGTTATTCAACGAAAAAATTAATTCTTCAGGGTGAAAATCGAGGATATAAGTGTGAACTTATATCAGTTGATATCTCGGTGCATTTTCAAGCTAGCGCAAATCTGATAACACAGATCGACGCAGCTTAAAAATCCGCATTTAATGCACTATACTACATTGAAAAACGCTTAATACAAAAACTAGTTATGATCGTTCGAAAAATGATGCATTAGTGTATGTTGAGTTTCCATGTACACTCAACATTGCTTCCAAAAACATTTTGACAAAAATTTTTTCGAAAAATTTCAAAATAATTTAGCAAAAAGTAGATGTTTTTAGATTCTTTTTTTCAAGGCAAAGACGATGGACAATGTTATTCAACGAAAAAATTAATTCTTCAGGGTGAAAATCGAGGATATAAGTGTGAACTTATATCAGTTGATATCTCGGTGCATTTTTAAGCTAGCGCAAATCTGATAACACAGATCGACGCAGCTTAAAAATCCGCATCGAATGCACTATACTACATTGAAAAACGCTTAATACAAAAATTAGTTATGATCGTTTGAAAAATGATGCATTAGTGTATGTTGAGTTTCCATGTACACTCAACATTGCTTCCAAAAACATTTTGACAAAAATTTTTTCGAAAAATTTCAAAATAATTTAGCAAAAAGTAGATGTTTTTAGATTCTTTTTTTCAAGGCAAAGACGATGGACAATGTTATTCAACGAAAAAATTAATTCTTCAGGGTGAAAATCGAGGATATAAGTGTGAACATATATCAGTTGATATCTCGGTGCATTTTCAAGCTAGCGCAAATCTGATAACACAGATCGACGCAGCTTAAAAATCCGCATCGAATGCACTATACTTCATTGAGAAACGCTTAATACAAAAATTAGTTATGATCGTTTGAAAAATGATGCATTAGTGTATGTTGAGTTTCCATGTACACTCAACATTGCTTCCAAAAACATTTTGACAAAAATTTTTTCGAAAAATTTCAAAATAATTTAGCAAAAAGTAGATGTTTTTAGATTCTTTTTTTCAAGGCAAAGACGATGGACAATGTTATTCAACGAAAAAATTAATTCTTCAGGGTGAAAATCGAGGATATAAGTGTGAACTTATATCAGTTGATATCTCGGTGCATTTTCAAGCTAGCGCAAATCTGATAACACAGATCGACGCAGCTTAAAAATCCGCATCGAATGCACTATACTACATTGAGAAACGCTTAATACAAAAATTAGTTATGATCGTTTGAAAAATGATGCATTAGTGTATGTTGAGTTTCCATGTACACTCAACATTGCTTCCAAAAACATTTTGACAAAAATTTTTTCGAAAAATTTCAAAATAATTTAGCAAAAAGTAGATGTTTTTAGATTCTTTTTTTCAAGGCAAAGACGATGGACAATGTTATTCAACGAAAAAATTAATTCTTCAGGGTGAAAATCGAGGATATAAGTGTGAACTTATATCAGTTGATATCTCGGTGCATTTTTAAGCTAGCGCAAATCTGATAACACAGATCGACGCAGCTTAAAAATCCGCATCGAATGCACTATACTTCATTGAGAAACGCTTAATACAAAAATTAGTTATGATCGTTTGAAAAATGATGCATTAGTGTATGTTGAGTTTCCATGTACACTCAACATTGCTTCCAAAAATTGACAAAAATTTTTTCGAAAAATTTCAAAATAATTTAGCAAAAAGTAGATGTTTTTAGATTCTTTTTTTCAAGGCAAAGACGATGGACAATGTTATTCAACGAAAAAATTAATTCTTCAGGGTGAAAATCGAGGTTATAAGTGTGAACTTATATCAGTTGATATCTCGGTGCATTTTCAAGCTAGCGCAAATCTGATAACACAGATCGACGCAGCTTAAAAATCCGCATCGAATGCACTATACTTCATTGAGAAACGCTTAATACAAAAATTAGTTATGATCGTTTGAAAAATGATGCATTAGTGTATGTTGAGTTTCCATGTACACTCAACATTGCTTCCAAAAACATTTTGACAAAAATTTTTTCGAAAAATTTCAAAATAATTTAGCAAAAAGTAGATGTTTTTAGATTCCTTTTCTCAAGGCAAAGACGATGGACAATGTTATTCAACGAAAAAATTAATTCTTCAGGGTGAAAATCGAGGTTATAAGTGTGAACTTATATCAGTTGATATCTCGGTGCATTTTCAAGCTAGCGCAAATCTGATAACACAGATCGACGCAGCTTAAAAATCCGCATCGAATGCACTATACTACATTGAGAAACGCTCAATACAAAAATTAGTTATGATCGTTTGAAAAATGATGCATTAGTGTATGTTGAGTTTCCATGTACACTCAACATTGCTTCCAAAAACATTTTGACAAAAATTTTTTCGAAAAATTTCAGAATAATTTAGCAAAAAGTAGATGTTTTTAGATTCTTTTTTTCAAGGCAAAGACGATGGACAATGTTTTTCAACGAAAAAATTAATTCTTCAGGGTGAAAATCGAGGATATAAGTGTGAACTTATATCAGTTGATATCTCGGTGCATTTTCAAGCTAGCGCAAATCTGATAACACAGATCGACGCAGCTTAAAAATCCGCATCGAATGCACTATACTTCATTGAGAAACGCTTAATACAAAAATTAGTTATGATCGTTTGAAAAATGATGCATTAGTGTATGTTGAGTTTCCATGTACACTCAACATTGCTTCCAAAAACATTTTGACAAAAATTTTTTCGAAAAATTTCAAAATAATTTAGCAAAAAGTAGATGTTTTTAGATTCCTTTTTTCAAGGCAAAGACGATGGACAATGTTATTCAACGAAAAAATTAATTCTTCAGGGTGAAAATCGAGGTTATAAGTGTGAACTTATATCAGTTGATATCTCGGTGCATTTTCAAGCTAGCGCAAATCTGATAACACAGATCGACGCAGCTTAAAAATCCGCATCGAATGCACTATACTACATTGAGAAACGCTCAATACAAAAATTAGTTATGATCGTTTGAAAAATGATGCATTAGTGTATGTTGAGTTTCCATGTACACTCAACATTGCTTCCAAAAACATTTTGACAAAAATTTTTTCGAAAAATTTCAGAATAATTTAGCAAAAAGTAGATGTTTTTAGATTCTTTTTTTCAAGGCAAAGACGATGGACAATGTTTTTCAACGAAAAAATTAATTCTTCAGGGTGAAAATCGAGGATATAAGTGTGAACTTATATCAGTTGATATCTCGGTGCATTTTCAAGCTAGCGCAAATCTGATAACACAGATCGACGCAGCTTAAAAATCCGCATCGAATGCACTATACTTCATTGAGAAACGCTTAATACAAAAATTAGTTATGATCGTTTGAAAAATGATGCATTAGTGTATGTTGAGTTTCCATGTACACTCAACATTGCTTCCAAAAACATTTTGACAAAAATTTTTTCGAAAAATTTCAGAATAATTTAGCAAAAAGTAGATGTTTTTAGATTCTTTTTTTCAAGGCAAAGACGATGGACAATGTTTTTCAACGAAAAAATTAATTCTTCAGGGTGAAAATCGAGGATATAAGTGTGAACTTATATCAGTTGATATCTCGGTGCATTTTCAAGCTAGCGCAAATCTGATAACACAGATCGACGCAGCTTAAAAATCCGCATCGAATGCACTATACTTCATTGAGAAACGCTTAATACAAAAATTAGTTATGATCGTTTGAAAAATGATGCATTAGTGTATGTTGAGTTTCCATGTACACTCAACATTGCTTCCAAAAACATTTTGACAAAAATTTTTTCGAAAAATTTCAAAATAATTTAGCAAAAAGTAGATGTTTTTAGATTCCTTTTTTCAAGGCAAAGACGATGGACAATGTTATTCAACGAAAAAATTAATTCTTCAGGGTGAAAATCGAGGTTATAAGTGTGAACTTATATCAGTTGATATCTCGGTGCATTTTCAAGCTAGCGCAAATCTGATAACACAGATCGACGCAGCTTAAAAATCCGCATCGAATGCACTATACTACATTGAGAAACGCTCAATACAAAAATTAGTTATGATCGTTTGAAAAATGATGCATTAGTGTATGTTGAGTTTCCATGTACACTCAACATTGCTTCCAAAAACATTTTGACAAAAATTTTTTCGAAAAATTTCAGAATAATTTAGCAAAAAGTAGATGTTTTTAGATTCTTTTTTTCAAGGCAAAGACGATGGACAATGTTTTTCAACGAAAAAATTAATTCTTCAGGGTGAAAATCGAGGATATAAGTGTGAACTTATATCAGTTGATATCTCGGTGCATTTTCAAGCTAGCGCAAATCTGATAACACAGATCGACGCAGCTTAAAAATCCGCATCGAATGCACTATACTTCATTGAGAAACGCTTAATACAAAAATTAGTTATGATCGTTTGAAAAATGATGCATTAGTGTATGTTGAGTTTCCATGTACACTCAACATTGCTTCCAAAAACATTTTGACAAAAATTTTTTCGAAAAATTTCAAAATAATTTAGCAAAAAGTAGATGTTTTTAGATTCCTTTTTTCAAGGCAAAGACGATGGACAATGTTATTCAACGAAAAAATTAATTCTTCAGGGTGAAAATCGAGGTTATAAGTGTGAACTTATATCAGTTGATATCTCGGTGCATTTTCAAGCTAGCGCAAATCTGATAACACAGATCGACGCAGCTTAAAAATCCGCATCGAATGCACTATACTTCATTGAGAAACGCTTAATACAAAAATTAGTTATGATCGTTTGAAAAATGATGCATTAGTGTATGTTGAGTTTCCATGTACACTCAACATTGCTTCCAAAAACATTTTGACAAAAATTTTTTCGAAAAATTTCAAAATAATTTAGCAAAAAGTAGATGTTTTTAGATTCCTTTTTTCAAGGCAAAGACGATGGACAATGTTTTTCAACGAAAAAATTAATTCTTCAGGGTGAAAATCGAGGATATAAGTGTGAACTTATATCAGTTGATATCTCGGTGCATTTTCAAGCTAGCGCAAATCTGATAACACAGATCGACGCAGCTTAAAAATCCGCATCGAATGCACTATACTTCATTGAGAAACGCTTAATACAAAAATTAGTTATGATCGTTTGAAAAATGATGCATTAGTGTATGTTGAGTTTCCATGTACACTCAACATTGCTTCCAAAAACATTTTGACAAAAATTTTTTCGAAAAAATTCAAAATAATTTAGCAAAAAGTAGATGTTTTTAGATTTCTTTTTTCAAGGCAAAGACGATGGACAATGTTATTCAACGAAAAAATTAATTCTTCAGGGTGAAATTCGAGGTTATAAGTGTGAACTTATATCAGTTGATATCTCGGTGCATTTTCAAGCTAGCGCAAATCTGATAACACAGATCGACGCAGCTTAAAAATCCGCATCGAATGCACTATACTTCATTGAGAAACGCTTAATACAAAAATTAGTTATGATCGTTTGAAAAATGATGCATTAGTGTATGTTGAGTTTCCATGTACACTCAACATTGCTTCCAAAAACATTTTGACAAAAATTTTTTCGAAAAATTTCAAAATAATTTAGCAAAAAGTAGATGTTTTTAGATTCCTTTTTTCAAGGCAAAGACGATGGACAATGTTATTCAACGAAAAAATTAATTCTTCAGGGTGAAAATCGAGGATATAAGTGTGAACTTATATCAGTTGATATCTCGGTGCATTTTTAAGCTAGCGCAAATCTGATAACACAGATCGACGCAGCTTAAAAATCGGCATCGAATGCACTATACTACATTGAGAAACGCTTAATACAAAAATTAGTTATGATCGTTTGAAAAATAGAATTTTTTTACTATAATAAGACGTAAAAAAGAGATTATATTTATTCGACTGTTAGCTATATTGTTTACATTGACCTCACGTTACAAAAAAAAAATTTTTTTGAATAGGGTAATAAGACCGTGGGAAAGGCGGGCTTTAAGTATTGGCGGGAACCGGGTTCTCAAGTAAATTCTATCAGTAAAACACTTCATAATTTCTAAAAAGTTAAAGGGGATACAAAACGATACTGACAGAGAGATCTTCGGATAAGGATGAGCAGGATCTATCTTCTTGGAACTGGGTTCTTCGAGGGGCGTCGGAATCTAAAGAAAAACGTAATCTAGAGAGCGCGAGGAAGGGACTCCGTAGGTGGAGACCAAGGGGTGGAAGGTGGGACTCCAGTCGAATAAATATAATCTCTTTTTTACGTCTTATTATAGTAAAAAAATTCTATTATATTTATTCGACTGTTAGCTAGTTAAAGAAAATAAGGAGTCCTGGAAAGAGCGTCTCTTGCAATAGTGTTTGAAGAAGGTGCTTTCCGAGGCCCAGTTAGCTGCGTCTAAGATAGTTTTGACAGGCAGTCCATTCTTAAAAGCTTTGGACGTAGCGGCAGCACGTACTGAGTGAGCTTTGAATTTTGTGGTTATTCCCGCTTCTTCTAGGCAAGTTCTAATCCAACCCGCTACCGTAGTTGCGACTACTGGTTCTCCTCTGTTAATGCTAACTAGAAGGTTTCGCGATCGACGAGTATGCATGGTAGCCGTCAGGTAGGCATTTATGCAATCAATGGGGCAGACAAGAGGGCGTTCTGAATGGCTTTCGAAACAAGCTTCGCGGGGAGGGCCCTTGCCCCTATTCTTGTTCCTGAATTCGATGAAGAAGGTGACCCCTCGTGTGTCAAAGCATTGTAGTTACGGAATAGTGTTCAGCGAGAAGGCAGAGAGCCGCCCTTGCTGTAGCAGCTGAGGAAAAACCGTTGTTCTCTGCTCGATGGGCTAAGAAATTGGCAACAGTTTTTGCATTGGGGATGAACTCGATCTGGGATAGCTTGCAATAATTCTCCCAAGCTTTGTAAGCCGTGTTATATTGTTTTCGGGTACCAGGAGCGAAAGCGTTTACCAATAGTAGTTTGGTCTGGTCCGATATTCCTTCTATGTTGGCGGTGAAATCCTCCACGCCGCCAGGAAAAAATTTCTTGTCCCCAGGAGGGGGTGAGAGTTGCCTTTCTTGTCTTGGAGAAGGCTGGGATGATGGAGGCTCATTGGGGGTTCCTGGACTAGTTGGGACAGAAGGGGAAACCAGATCTGGCTTTTCCAAAGTGGAGCGATCAGGATGGCCTGTCGTCCTGAGTCTGCCAACTTGTTGATGGTCCTCTTGAGGAGGTGGAAGGGCGGGAAGACGAAGAGAAGTCCTTGCGGCAGCAGTTTCCAGTTGTGAGAGAAGGCGTCTACGCAGAATGCGTTCTCGTCTAGAAGGAAAGAGCAGTAAAGTGGTGCCTTTGCGTTCCAGGAGGATGCAAAAAGATCAAATGTAGGGGTACCGAATCTTTGGAAAATACTCGCAGTCGTCTCCGGATGGAGGGACCAATCTTCGTGAAGGCATCTACCCCTGGAGAGTTGGTCTGCGATGTGATTCAGTCTGCCGGCGATGTGCGTTGCTCTGACTCGGATATTGCGCTCCCTGCAGAAGTGCCAGAGCTTACGGGCTATTTCCGAACCTCGTTCTGAGGCCGAGCCACCCCGCCTGTTGATGTAAGTTATCGCCGATGTGTTATCGATTAACAGTAACACGTCAATATTGCACCACTCAGTGCCGAAATGGACCAGGGCTTTGAAGGCCGCAATAAGTTCCAACCAGTTTATGTGATAAGCATATTTCTCCTCGATTGACCATTTCCCTGAGATAGTGTTGCCTTCCCATGATGCTCCATATCCTTCACCGGAGGCGTCCGATGTAATGGACAGGGATGGAGAGAAGGGTACAAGTGAACTCGGGGAGCCTAGTGTGCAAGATTCTTCTGATAGGAAGGCACGTAAGGTATCCCGAAGGTCTCCTACAATAGAGACCTGAGCGGAGAGCTCGTTGGGGTCGTTTAGGTTGGGAAAACCTATGTCTCGTAAATCTCTTTGAGTTTGTCTAACCCAAAAGGAAAAATGTGGGTGTACCACAGTGGCGAAGTTGATTCTCCCGAGGAGGGAGGCCAGTTTCCGGAGTGGGGAGGCCTGGGATCTGAGAAGGACCGACAGGGAGGTGCTTATAGCCTCCCGTTTCTCTGTTGGCAGGCGCCATTCAAGTGAGCGCGTGTCTATTTCTAAACCTAGAAAATCGAGCGATTGGGTAGGGCTTAAGATGGATTTAAGCATGTTAATAGAGAAACCCGCGTCACGGAATAGATCTATAGCACGAGACGCATGATCGGCCACTCTTGTGGCTGACCTGTCTAGAAAAAGCCAGTCGTCAAGGTAGTTGATTAGGCGAATTCCCTGATCCCTGAGGAGCGCTGCAAGCACCCTCATCTTATGAAACACGTATGGGGCTGCGTTTAGGCCGAAAGGAAGGACGCAGAACACGTATGATCTGCCCTCTATATCAAAGCCCAGGTAGGGTTGATGTTCTATTGCCACAGGGATAGAATGATAGGCCGACTGGAAGTCCACCTTGCATAACCAATCATTGCGTTGCAACACCGATGGGAGGTCCCTAACGGATTCCAGCTTGAACCGGGGTGTCTCTATGAAGGTGTTAAGCGTCTTCAAGTTGAGGATAAAGCGGCTGGACCCATCGGACTTGGGTACTAGAAAAGTAGAGAACCGGAAGATCCTTTCCCCAGGTCTAGCCGGTCTGATTGCCCCCGTCTCCAAAAGCTCCGCAAGGAGAGGGTTAGCCGGAAGGGATTGCGGTAACGATGTCAGATTTGACAGAAGGCGCTTAGGTTTACTCCCTGCGAAAGGGAGGCGGTAGCCTTTTACCGTCTGAAGGATATCCTGGTCTTTAGAGAGGGAACCCCAAAAGTCTAGGTGGGACGAAAGAGCACCTGCTATAGGAGTTAGCCTTGTGGATGGGTCGTGTTGATGGTCCCGATCGATGGTTCGATGACGGTCTTGGACGTTGATGATCTCGGGAACTTGAATTGGTTCTTGAGTTTCTAGAGAGTTCAGAGAAAGCCGAGATTTCTGCCCTTAGCTTCTTTCCGAAGAGTTCCGGGACTGAGTCCTGAGAATAAAGATTAATAGACGTTGGTCGCTTATGGCATCCTACCTCCTGAGAGTTGTCGAGAGACATGGTAGAACCGTAGAGCGGGGCCCTTTTGTAGCTAGGCATAGCCTTGATGGGCTGAGAGTACTTCATTTTAAGAAGTGCGATCTCTCTGAGGTGAGTATAATCCGTCTTGATATTGGCGCTGAGGAATCTTTCTGTCACGTTGATGTATGCCTGTTGTTTGGAGGAAAGTGGAGACTTGTTATCGATCTTCGCAAGTTTCCTGATGATCCGTAGGCCGGCGAGCGCATTGAGCGTGTTCTCGTAAGAGGCCCTGATGTCAGCCTCGCTGATCTTCACTGATGGCTTGACTGAGCTGTCCACGTGGGTGGTGTATTTCTCATCCAGGCATGGTAGACGGGCGAATGGAGAATCGAGTATTGGGAGCTCAGATAAGATGTCGGCTCTTTCAGTGTGCGTCATGGAGCAACCGGAGGCAAGACGCTCGAAGTCGGCAAGTTCGGAACCGGAGAGGCGGACTACAGGCCTGGTTCTAGGTCCTTGAGATTCTGGTGGCATGGGCACGAAGTCGTCCTCGTCCGAGGAGTCATGTCGAACTTGATCGAGTTCTTCATGGGAGTTTACCGAGTGATCGCCTTGGGTTGAGTCCGTAGGTGTGAGACGGCCATCGCGTCGTGAAGATTCCAAAGAGCCGTCTGATGAGATCGAGACGGATGAGCGGCCTCTTTTCGGGGCAGGCTCATGATCAGGGGCTTGTCCCTTCTTGGTAGTGCGAGCAGGGGCCATAGCGACCAACCGTGAGGCTCGAAACAAAAATATGAAGTGTTTTACTGATAGAATTGACTTGAGAACCCGGTTCCCGCCAATACTTAAAGCCCGCCTTTCCCACGGTCTTATTACCCTATTCAAAAAAAATTTTTTTTTTGTAACGTGAGGTCAATGTAAACAATATAGCTAACAGTCGAATAAATATAATGATGCATTAGTGTATGTTGAGTTTCCATGTACACTCAACATTGCTTCCAAAAACATTTTGACAAAAATGTTTTCGAAAAATTTCAAAATAATTTAGCAAAAAGTAGATGTTTTTAGATTCCTTTTCTCAAGGCAAAGACGATGGACAATGTTATTCAACGAAAAAATTAATTCTTCAGGGTGAAAATCGAGGATATAAGTGTGAACTTATATCAGTTGATATCTCGGTGCATTTTTAAGCTAGCGCAAATCTGATAACACAGATCGACGCAGCTTAAAAATCCGCATCGAATGCACTATACTACATTGAAAAACGCTTAATACAAAAATTAGTTATGATCGTTTGAAAAATGATGCATTAGTGTATGTTGAGTTTCCATGTACACTCAACATTGCTTCCAAAAACATTTTGACAAAAATTTTTTCGAAAAATTTCAAAATAATTTAGCAAAAAGTAGACGTTTTTAGATTCTTTTTTTCAAGGCAAAGACGATGGACAATGTTATTCAACGAAAAAATTAATTCTTCAGGGTGAAAATCGAGGATATAAGTGTGAACTTATATCAGTTGATATCTCGGTGCATTTTCGAGCTAGCGCAAATCTGATAACACAGATCGACGCAGCTTAAAAATCCGCATCGAATGCACTATACTACATTGAAAAACGCTTAATACAAAAATTAGTTATGATCGTTTGAAAAATGATGCATTAGTGTATGTTGAGTTGCCATGTACACTCAACATTGCTTCCAAAAACATTTTGACAAAAATTTTTTCGAAAAATTTCAAAATAATTTAGCAAAAAGTAGATGTTTTTAGATTTTTTTTTTCAAGGCAAAGACGATGGACAATGTTATTCAACGAAAAAATTAATTCTTCAGGGTGAAAATCGAGGATATAAGTGTGAACATATATCAGTTGATATCTCGGTGCATTTTCAAGCTAGCGCAAATCTGATAACACAGATCGACGCAGCTTAAAAATCCGCATCGAATGCACTATACTTCATTGAGAAACGCTTAATACAAAAATTAGTTATGATCGTTTGAAAAATGATGCATTAGTGTATGTTGAGTTTCCATGTACACTCAACATTGCTTCCAAAAACATTTTGACAAAAATTTTTTCGAAAAATTTCAAAATAATTTAGCAAAAAGTAGATGTTTTTAGATTCCTTTTCTCAAGGCAAAGACGATGGACAATGTTATTCAACGAAAAAATTAATTCTTCAGGGTGAAAATCGAGGATATAAGTGTGAACTTATATCAGTTGATATCTCGGTGCATTTTCAAGCTAGCGCAAATCTGATAACACAGATCGACGCAGCTTAAAAATCCGCATCGAATGCACTATACTACATTGAAAAACGCTTAATACAAAAATTAGTTATGATCGTTCGAAAAATGATGCATTAGTGTATGTTGAGTTTCCATGTACACTCAACATTGCTTCCAAAAACATTTTGACAAAAATTTTTTCGAAAAATTTCAAAATAATTTAGCAAAAAGTAGATGTTTTTAGATTCCTTTTCTCAAGGCAAAGACGATGGACAATGTTATTCAACGAAAAAATTAATTCTTCAGGGTGAAAATCGAGGATATAAGTGTGAACTTATATCAGTTGATATCTCGGTGCATTTTCAAGCTAGCGCAAATCTGATAACACAGATCGACGCAGCTTAAAAATCCGCATCGAATGCACTATACTACATTGAAAAACGCTTAATACAAAAATTAGTTATGATCGTTCGAAAAATGATGCATTAGTGTATGTTGAGTTTCCATGTACACTCAACATTGCTTCCAAAAACATTTTGACAAAAATTTTTTCGAAAAATTTCAAAATAATTTAGCAAAAAGTAGATGTTTTTAGATTCCTTTTCTCAAGGCAAAGACGATGGACAATGTTATTCAACGAAAAAATTAATTCTTCAGGGTGAAAATCGAGGATATAAGTGTGAACTTATATCAGTTGATATCTCGGTGCATTTTTAAGCTAGCGCAAATCTGATAACACAGATCGACGCAGCTTAAAAATCCGCATCGAATGCACTATACTACATTGAAAAACGCTTAATACAAAAATTAGTTATGATCGTTTGAAAAATGATGCATTAGTGTATGTTGAGTTTCCATGTACACTCAACATTGCTTCCAAAAACATTTTGACAAAAATTTTTTCGAAAAATTTCAAAATAATTTAGCAAAAAGTAGACGTTTTTAGATTCTTTTTTTCAAGGCAAAGACGATGGACAATGTTATTCAACGAAAAAATTAATTCTTCAGGGTGAAAATCGAGGATATAAGTGTGAACTTATATCAGTTGATATCTCGGTGCATTTTCGAGCTAGCGCAAATCTGATAACACAGATCGACGCAGCTTAAAAATCCGCATCGAATGCACTATACTACATTGAAAAACGCTTAATACAAAAATTAGTTATGATCGTTTGAAAAATGATGCATTAGTGTATGTTGAGTTGCCATGTACACTCAACATTGCTTCCAAAAACATTTTGACAAAAATTTTTTCGAAAAATTTCAAAATAATTTAGCAAAAAGTAGATGTTTTTAGATTTTTTTTTTCAAGGCAAAGACGATGGACAATGTTATTCAACGAAAAAATTAATTCTTCAGGGTGAAAATCGAGGATATAAGTGTGAACATATATCAGTTGATATCTCGGTGCATTTTCAAGCTAGCGCAAATCTGATAACACAGATCGACGCAGCTTAAAAATCCGCATCGAATGCACTATACTTCATTGAGAAACGCTTAATACAAAAATTAGTTATGATCGTTTGAAAAATGATGCATTAGTGTATGTTGAGTTTCCATGTACACTCAACATTGCTTCCAAAAACATTTTGACAAAACTTTTTTCGAAAAATTTCAAAATAATTTAGCAAAAAGTAGATGTTTTTAGATTCTTTTTTTCAAGGCAAAGACGATGGACAATGTTATTCAACGAAAAAATTAATTCTTCAGGGTGAAAATCGAGGATATAAGTGTGAACTTATATCAGTTGATATCTCGGTGCATTTTTAAGCTAGCGCAAATCTGATAACACAGATCGACGCAGCTTAAAAATCCGCATCGAATGCACTATACTACATTGAGAAACGCTCAATACAAAAATTAGTTATGATCGTTTGAAAAATGATGCATTAGTGTATGTTGAGTTTCCATGTACACTCAACATTGCTTCCAAAAACATTTTGACAAAACTTTTTTCGAAAAATTTCAAAATAATTTAGCAAAAAGTAGATGTTTTTAGATTCTTTGGCTCTTGTGCAGATGTCGCCACCCCACAATTTATGCAATTAAAATTCTAAATTTGTTTGTTAGCGGTTGTCTATTGCGCGAAAAAAAATAATTATATTGAAAAAAATAATTTATTTTGATAATGACTTTTGATAACAAGCGATATCATTTAAAATTAATTCAAAAATATCCTGTCCTCTGAATCTTTTCCTGTACATGTATTCACATAGATATGAATCTAACATTCCTTCATGTACTCCCCACATTCTTTTGAATCTCATTTTGGCTACATTCCACATTGATTCTACTTTGTTGGTGCAAGCACCAGTAGAAGGATCCACGAAATTCTTCGAGTGGTTGACGGTCATGTGCTTGTAATTCATATCCATCAGAGGTATACCATTATAACTCTTCCAACAATCAGAAATGATGGTAGTTCCTTCTTTTATAGAAACTTTGATGCATGACTCAAGAGTGTCCTTGGTTCTATCAGGAACAACATAGATAAAGCATTCATTTGTTTCGCGACAAATGCCACCAAAAACCCATGTCTGCTTTTTCATGCGACCTACATTGTATTTCCTTCTAGATACCAAACTCTCATCAATTTCCACGGTGTAACCTGGACCACCAATTACAACAGGGTCTTGAAGAAGACGCCAAGCACAAACTTCTCGAAGAAAGTTATTATAATCCACAATTGTGTGGTTAGAATTAATTTTCAATTGTTTTTTGCAAAACTCTATAGTTGTTAATTCTTCGCTCCACCAATATATGAATGACACAATGATTGGTAGTGGGAGATGGCAATCTAAAGCATATATAAAGAAATATATGCCATTAATTAAATATACCTTCAAACCATGTGCCTGATTTTAAACTGAGCTCTTTATTGCACTTTTTATCAATGCAGCGGAATCTATCTCTCTTTTCAGAAAGCATTAACTTCATTCTCGTACCACAAATACAAGTTCTTTCTTTTGGGAGCAAATTCTTTTCTTGTAGAAATTGAATGCATTTTTCTTTTGTGCAAATTAGAAGCCAAAAATCCATGAAAGCAGCCATTATTATCGAAATAAAGAATCGAAATGATTTAAATTTGTTAATTTTTCATTTTTAATGATAAAAAGCGGTTGTCTGTATATATTACCTTCCAAAACTTTTTAATTAGTTGCGCGCATAGTCAATAGGTTAGCGGTTGTTTATCGCGCGAACAGTTGTTGGTTCCATACCGCTCGATGACAATCGAGTGAGGAACCAATAATTCAGAAATTGTAGGGTGGCAACATCTGCACAAGAGCCTCTTCTTTTTTTCAAGGCAAAGACGATGGACAATGTTATTCAACGAAAAAATTAATTCTTCAGGGTGAAAATCGAGGATATAAGTGTGAACTTATATCAGTTGATATCTCGGTGCATTTTCAAGCTAGCGCAAATCTGATAACACAGATCGACGCAGCTTAAAAATCCGCATCGAATGCACTATACTACATTGAAAAACGCTTAATACAAAAATTAGTTATGATCGTTCGAAAAATGATGCATTAGTGTATGTTGAGTTTCCATGTACACTCAACATTGCTTCCAAAAACATTTTGACAAAAATTTTTTCGAAAAATTTCAAAATAATTTAGCAAAAAGTAGAAGTTTTTAGATTCCTTTTCTCAAGGCAAAGACGATGGACAATGTTATTCAACGAAAAAATTAATTCTTCAGGGTGAAAATCGAGGATATAAGTGTGAACTTATATCAGTTGATATCTCGGTGCATTTTTAAGCTAGCGCAAATCTGATAACACAGATCGACGCAGCTTAAAAATCCGCATCGAATGCACTATACTACATTGAAAAACGCTTAATACAAAAATTAGTTATGATCGTTTGAAAAATGATGCATTAGTGTATGTTGAGTTTCCATGTACACTCAACATTGCTTCCAAAAACATTTTGACAAAAATTTTTTCGAAAAATTTCAAAATAATTTAGCAAAAAGTAGATGTTTTTAGATTTTTTTTTTCAAGGCAAAGACGATGGACAATGTTATTCAACGAAAAAATTAATTCTTCAGGGTGAAAATCGAGGATATAAGTGTGAACATATATCAGTTGATATCTCGGTGCATTTTCAAGCTAGCGCAAATCTGATAACACAGATCGACGCAGCTTAAAAATCCGCATCGAATGCACTATATTTCATTGAGAAACGCTTAATACAAAAATTAGTTATGATCGTTTGAAAAATGATGCATTAGTGTATGTTGAGTTTCCATGTACACTCAACATTGCTTCCAAAAACATTTTGACAAAACTTTTTTCGAAAAATTTCAAAATAATTTAGCAAAAAGTAGATGTTTTTAGATTCTTTTTTTCAAGGCAAAGACGATGGACAATGTTATTCAACGAAAAAATTAATTCTTCAGGGTGAAAATCGAGGATATAAGTGTGAACTTATATCAGTTGATATCTCGGTGCATTTTTAAGCTAGCGCAAATCTGATAACACAGATCGACGCAGCTTAAAAATCCGCATCGAATGCACTATACTACATTGAAAAACGCTTAATACAAAAATTAGTTATGATCGTTTGAAAAATGATGCATTAGTGTATGTTGAGTTTCCATGTACACTCAACATTGCTTCCAAAAACATTTTGACAAAAATTTTTTCGAAAAATTTCAAAATAATTTAGCAAAAAGTAGATGTTTTTAGATTTTTTTTTTCAAGGCAAAGACGATGGACAATGTTATTCAACGAAAAAATTAATTCTTCAGGGTGAAAATCGAGGATATAAGTGTGAACATATATCAGTTGATATCTCGGTGCATTTTTAAGCTAGCGCAAATCTGATAACACAGATCGACGCAGCTTAAAAATCCGCATCGAATGCACTATACTACATTGAGAAACGCTCAATACAAAAATTAGTTATGATCGTTTGAAAAATGATGCATTAGTGTATGTTGAGTTTCCATGTACACTCAACATTGCTTCCAAAAACATTTTGACAAAAATTTTTTCGAAAAATTTCAAAATAATTTAGCAAAAAGTAGATGTTTTTAGATTCCTTTTCTCAAGGCAAAGACGATGGACAATGTTATTCAACGAAAAAATTAATTCTTCAGGGTGAAAATCGAGGATATAAGTGTGAACTTATATCAGTTGATATCTCGGTGCATTTTCAAGCTAGCGCAAATCTGATAACACAGATCGACGCAGCTTAAAAATCCGCATTTAATGCACTATACTACATTGAAAAACGCTTAATACAAAAATTAGTTATGATCGTTCGAAAAATGATGCATTAGTGTATGTTGAGTTTCCATGTACACTCAACATTGCTTCCAAAAACATTTTGACAAAACTTTTTTCGAAAAATTTCAAAATAATTTAGCAAAAAGTAGATGTTTTTAGATTCTTTTTTTCAAGGCAAAGACGATGGACAATGTTATTCAACGAAAAAATTAATTCTTCAGGGTGAAAATCGAGGATATAAGTGTGAACTTATATCAGTTGATATCTCGGTGCATTTTTAAGCTAGCGCAAATCTGATAACACAGATCGACGCAGCTTAAAAATCCGCATCGAATGCACTATACTACATTGAGAAACGCTCAATACAAAAATTAGTTATGATCGTTTGAAAAATGATGCATTAGTGTATGTTGAGTTTCCATGTACACTCAACATTGCTTCCAAAAACATTTTGACAAAAATTTTTTCGAAAAATTTCAAAATAATTTAGCAAAAAGTAGATGTTTTTAGATTCCTTTTCTCAAGGCAAAGACGATGGACAATGTTATTCAACGAAAAAATTAATTCTTCAGGGTGAAAATCGAGGATATAAGTGTGAACTTATATCAGTTGATATCTCGGTGCATTTTTAAGCTAGCGCAAATCTGATAACACAGATCGACGCAGCTTAAAAATCCGCATCGAATGCACTATACTACATTGAGAAACGCTCAATACAAAAATTAGTTATGATCGTTTGAAAAATGATGCATTAGTGTATGTTGAGTTTCCATGTACACTCAACATTGCTTCCAAAAACATTTTGACAAAAATTTTTTCGAAAAATTTCAAAATAATTTAGCAAAAGGTAGATGTTTTTAGATTTTTTTTTTCAAGGCAAAGACGATGGACAATGTTATTCAACGAAAAAATTAATTCTTCAGGGTGAAAATCGAGGATATAAGTGTGAACTTATATCAGTTGATATCTCGGTGCATTTTCAAGCTAGCGCAAATCTGATAACACAGATCGACGCAGCTTAAAAATCCGCATTTAATGCACTATACTACATTGAAAAACGCTTAATACAAAAATTAGTTATGATCGTTCGAAAAATGATGCATTAGTGTATGTTGAGTTTCCATGTACACTCAACATTGCTTCCAAAAACATTTTGACAAAACTTTTTTCGAAAAATTTCAAAATAATTTAGCAAAAAGTAGATGTTTTTAGATTCTTTTTTTCAAGGCAAAGACGATGGACAATGTTATTCAACGAAAAAATTAATTCTTCAGGGTGAAAATCGAGGATATAAGTGTGAACTTATATCAGTTGATATCTCGGTGCATTTTTAAGCTAGCGCAAATCTGATAACACAGATCGACGCAGCTTAAAAATCCGCATCGAATGCACTATACTACATTGAGAAACGCTCAATACAAAAATTAGTTATGATCGTTTGAAAAATGATGCATTAGTGTATGTTGAGTTTCCATGTACACTCAACATTGCTTCCAAAAACATTTTGACAAAAATTTTTTCGAAAAATTTCAAAATAATTTAGCAAAAAGTAGATGTTTTTAGATTCCTTTTCTCAAGGCAAAGACGATGGACAATGTTATTCAACGAAAAAATTAATTCTTCAGGGTGAAAATCGAGGATATAAGTGTGAACTTATATCAGTTGATATCTCGGTGCATTTTTAAGCTAG
Source organism: Auanema rhodensis (assembly GCA_964057225.1). Lineage (NCBI taxonomy): Eukaryota > Metazoa > Nematoda > Chromadorea > Rhabditida > Rhabditidae > Auanema > Auanema rhodense. The sequence goes on from OZ059895.1 coordinate 4,959,298, forward strand.
CGCAAATCTGATAACACAGATCGACGCAGCTTAAAAATCCGCATCGAATGCACTATACTTCATTGAGAAACGCTTAATACAAAAATTAGTTATGATCGTTTGAAAAATGATGCATTAGTGTATGTTGAGTTTCCATGTACACTCAACATTGCTTCCAAAAACATTTTGACAAAAATTTTTTCGAAAAATTTCAGAATAATTTAGCAAAAAGTAGATGTTTTTAGATTCTTTTTTTCAAGGCAAAGACGATGGACAATGTTTTTCAACGAAAAAATTAATTCTTCAGGGTGAAAATCGAGGATATAAGTGTGAACTTATATCAGTTGATATCTCGGTGCATTTTCAAGCTAGCGCAAATCTGATAACACAGATCGACGCAGCTTAAAAATCCGCATCGAATGCACTATACTTCATTGAGAAACGCTTAATACAAAAATTAGTTATGATCGTTTGAAAAATGATGCATTAGTGTATGTTGAGTTTCCATGTACACTCAACATTGCTTCCAAAAACATTTTGACAAAAATTTTTTCGAAAAATTTCAAAATAATTTAGCAAAAAGTAGATGTTTTTAGATTCCTTTTTTCAAGGCAAAGACGATGGACAATGTTATTCAACGAAAAAATTAATTCTTCAGGGTGAAAATCGAGGATATAAGTGTGAACTTATATCAGTTGATATCTCGGTGCATTTTTAAGCTAGCGCAAATCTGATAACACAGATCGACGCAGCTTAAAAATCCGCATCGAATGCACTATACTACATTGAAAAACGCTTAATACAAAAATTAGTTATGATCGTTTGAAAAATGATGCATTAGTGTATGTTGAGTTGCCATGTACACTCAACATTGCTTCCAAAAACATTTTGACAAAAATTTTTTCGAAAAATTTCAAAATAATTTAGCAAAAAGTAGATGTTTTTAGATTCTTTTTTTCAAGGCAAAGACGATGGACAATGTTATTCAACGAAAAAATTAATTCTTCAGGGTGAAAATCGAGGATATAAGTGTGAACATATATCAGTTGATATCTCGGTGCATTTTCAAGCTAGCGCAAATCTGATAACACAGATCGACGCAGCTTAAAAATCCGCATCGAATGCACTATACTTCATTGAGAAACGCTTAATACAAAAATTAGTTATGATCGTTTGAAAAATGATGCATTAGTGTATGTTGAGTTTCCATGTACACTCAACATTGCTTCCAAAAACATTTTGACAAAACTTTTTTCGAAAAATTTCAAAATAATTTAGCAAAAAGTAGATGTTTTTAGATTCTTTTTTTCAAGGCAAAGACGATGGACAATGTTATTCAACGAAAAAATTAATTCTTCAGGGTGAAAATCGAGGATATAAGTGTGAACTTATATCAGTTGATATCTCGGTGCATTTTTAAGCTAGCGCAAATCTGATAACACAGATCGACGCAGCTTAAAAATCCGCATCGAATGCACTATACTACATTGAGAAACGCTCAATACAAAAATTAGTTATGATCGTTTGAAAAATGATGCATTAGTGTATGTTGAGTTTCCATGTACACTCAACATTGCTTCCAAAAACATTTTGACAAAAATTTTTTCGAAAAATTTCAAAATAATTTAGCAAAAAGTAGTTGTTTTTAGATTCCTTTTCTCAAGGCAAAGACGATGGACAATGTTATTCAACGAAAAAATTAATTCTTCAGGGTGAAAATCGAGGATATAAGTGTGAAGTTATATCAGTTGATATCTCGGTGCATTTTTAAGCTAGCGCAAATCTGATAACACAGATCGACGCAGCTTAAAAATCCGCATCGAATGCACTATACTACATTGAAAAACGCTTAATACAAAAATTAGTTATGATCGTTTGAAAAATGATGCATTAGTGTATGTTGAGTTTCCATGTACACTCAACATTGCTTCCAAAAACATTTTGACAAGAATTTTTTCGAAAAATTTCAAAATAATTTAGCAAAAAGTAGATGTTTTTAGATTCTTTTTTTCAAGGCAAAAACGATGGACAATGTTATTCAACGAAAAAATTAATTCTTCAGGGTGAAAATCGAGGATATAAGTGTGAACATATATCAGTTGATATCTCGGTGCATTTTCAAGCTAGCGCAAATCTGATAACACAGATCGACGCAGCTTAAAAATCCGCATCGAATGCACTATACTTCTTTGAGAAACGCTTAATACAAAAATTAGTTATGATCGTTTGAAAAATGATGCATTAGTGTATGTTGAGTTTCCATGTACACTCAACATTGCTTCCAAAAACATTTTGACAAAAATTTTTTCGAAAAATTTCAAAATAATTTAGCAAAAAGTAGATGTTTTTAGATTCTTTTTTTCAAGGCAAAGACGATGGACAATGTTATTCAACGAAAAAATTAATTCTTCAGGGTGAAAATCGAGGTTATAAGTGTGAACTTATATCAGTTGATATCTCGGTGCATTTTTAAGCTAGCGCAAATCTGATAACACAGATCGACGCAGCTTAAAAATCCGCATCGAATGCACTATACTTCATTGAGAAACGCTCAATACAAAACTTGGTTATGATCGTTTGAAAAATGATGCATTAGTGTATGTTGAGTTTCCATGTACACTCAACATTGCTTCCAAAAACATTTTGACAAAAATTTTTTCGAAAAATTTCAAAATAATTTAGCAAAAAGTAGATGTTTTTAGATTCTTTTTTTCAAGGCAAAGACGATGGACAATGTTATTCAACGAAAAAAATAATTCTTCAGGGTGAAAATCGAGGTTATAAGTGTGAACTTATATCAGTTGATATCTCGGTGCATTTTCAAGCTAGCGCAAATCTGATAACACAGATCGACGCAGCTTAAAAATCCGCATCGAATGCACTATACTTCATTGAGAAACGCTTAATACAAAAATTAGTTATGATCGTTTGAAAAATGATGCATTAGTGTATGTTGAGTTTCCATGTACACTCAACATTGCTTCCAAAAACATTTTGACAAAAATTTTTTCGAAAAATTTAAAAATAATTTAGCAAAAAGTAGATGTTTTTAGATTCTTTTTTTCAAGGCAAAGACGATGGACAATGTTATTCAACGAAAAAATTAATTCTTCAGGGTGAAAATCGAGGTTATAAGTGTGAACTTATATCAGTTGATATCTCGGTGCATTTTCAAGCTAGCGCAAATCTGATAACACAGATCGACGCAGCTTAAAAATCCGCATCGAATGCACTATACTTCATTGAGAAACGCTTAATACAAAAATTAGTTATGATCGTTTGAAAAATGATGCATTAGTGTATGTTGAGTTTCCATGTACACTCAACATTGCTTCCAAAAACATTTTGACAAAAATTTTTTCGAAAAATTTCAAAATAATTTAGCAAAAAGTAGATGTTTTTAGATTCTTTTTTTCAAGGCAAAGACGATGGACAATGTTATTCAACGAAAAAATTAATTCTTCAGGGTGAAAATCGAGGTTACAAGTGTGAACTTATATCAGTTGATATCTCGGTGCATTTTTAAGCTAGCGCAAATCTGATAACACAGATCGACGCAGCTTAAAAATCCGCATCGAATGCACTATACTTCATTGAGAAACGCTTAATACAAAACTTGGTTATGATCGTTTGAAAAATGATGCATTAGTGTATGTTGAGTTTCCATGTACACTCAACATTGCTTCCAAAAACATTTTGACAAAAATTTTTTCGAAAAATTTCAAAATAATTTAGCAAAGAGTAGATGTTTTAAGATTCTTTTTTTCAAGGCAAAGACGATGGACAATGTTATTCAACGAAAAAATTAATTCTTCAGGGTGAAAATCGAGGTTACAAGTGTGAACTTATATCAGTTGATATCTCGGTGCATTTTTAAGCTAGCGCAAATCTGATAACACAGATCGACGCAGCTTAAAAATCCGCATCGAATGCACTATACTTCATTGAAAAACGCTTAATACAAAAATTAGTTATGATCGTTTGAAAAATGATGCATTAGTGTATGTTGAGTTTCCATGTACACTCAACATTGCTTCCAAAAACATTTTGACAAAAATTTTTTCGAAAAATTTCAAAATAATTTAGCAAAAAGTAGATGTTTTTAGATTCTTTTTTTCAAGGCAAAGACGATAGACAATGTTATTCAAACGAAAAAATTAATTCTTCAGGGTGAAAATCGAGGTTATAAGTGTGAACTTATATCAGTTGATATCTCGGTGCATTTTCAAGCTAGCGCAAATCTGATAACACAGATCGACGCAGCTTAAAAATCCGCATCGAATGCACTATACTTCATTGAAAAACGCTTAATACAAAAATTAGTTATGATCGTTTGAAAAATGATGCATTAGTGTATGTTGAGTTTCCATGTACACTCAACATTGCTTCCAAAAACATTTTGACAAAAATTTTTTCGAAAAATTTCAAAATAATTTAGCAAAGAGTAGATGTTTTAAGATTCTTTTTTTCAAGGCAAAGACGATGGACAATGTTATTCAACGAAAAAATTAATTCTTCAGGGTGAAAATCGAGGTTATAAGTGTGAACTTATATCAGTTGATATCTCGGTGCATTTTTAAGCTAGCGCAAATCTGATAACACAGATCGACGCAGCTTAAAAATCCGCATCGAATGCACTATACTTCATTGAAAAACGCTTAATACAAAAATTAGTTATGATCGTTTGAAAAATGATGCATTAGTGTATGTTGAGTTTCCATGTACACTCAACATTGCTTCCAAAAACATTTTGACAAAAATTTTTTCGAAAAATTTCAAAATAATTTAGCAAAAAGTAGATGTTTTTAGATTTTTTTTTTCAAGGCAAAGACGATGGACAATGTTATTCAACGAAAAAATTAATTCTTCAGGGTGAAAATCGAGGTTATAAGTGTGAACTTATATCAGTTGATATCTCGGTGCATTTTCAAGCTAGCGCAAATCTGATAACACAGATCGACGCAGCTTAAAAATCCGCATCGAATGCACTATACTTCATTGAAAAACGCTTAATACAAAAATTAGTTATGATCGTTTGAAAAATGATGCATTAGTGTATGTTGAGTTTCCATGTACACTCAACATTGCTTCCAAAAACATTTTGACAAAAATTTTTTCGAAAAATTTCAAAATAATTTAGCAAAAAGTAGATGTTTTTAGATTCTTTTTTTCAAGGCAAAGACGATGGACAATGTTATTCAACGAAAAAATTAATTCTTCAGGGTGAAAATCGAGGTTATAAGTGTGAACTTATATCAGTTGATATCTCGGTGCATTTTCAAGCCAGCGCAAATCTGATAACACAGATCGACGCAGCTTAAAAATCCGCATCGAATGCACTATACTTCATTGAAAAACGCTTAATACAAAAATTAGTTATGATCGTTTGAAAAATGATGCATTAGTGTATGTTGAGTTTCCATGTACACTCAACATTGCTTCCAAAAACATTTTGACAAAAATTTTTTCGAAAAATTTCAAAATAATTTAGCAAAAAGTAGATGTTTTTAGATTCTTTTTTTCAAGGCAAAGACGATGGACAATGTTATTCAACGAAAAAATTAATTCTTCAGGGTGAAAATCGAGGTTATAAGTGTGAACTTATATCAGTTGATATCTCGGTGCATTTTCAAGCCAGCGCAAATCTGATAACACAGATCGACGCAGCTTAAAAATCCGCATCGAATGCACTATACTTCATTGAGAAACGCTTAATACAAAAATTAGTTATGATCGTTTGAAAAATGATGCATTAGTGTATGTTGAGTTTCCATGTACACTCAACATTGCTTCCAAAAACATTTTGACAAAAATTTTTTCGAAAAATTTCAAAATAATTTAGCAAAAAGTAGTTGTTTTTAGATTCCTTTTTACAAGGCAAAGACGATGGACAATGTTATTCAACGAAAAAATTAATTCTTCAGGGTGAAAATCGAGGATATAAGTGTGAACTTATATCAGTTGATATCTCGGTGCATTTTCAAGCTAGCGCAAATCTGATAACACAGATCGACGCAGCTTAAAAATCCGCATCGAATGCACTATACTTCATTGAGAAACGCTTAATACAAAAATTAGTTATGATCGTTTGAAAAATGATGCATTAGTGTATGTTGAGTTTCCATGTACACTCAACATTGCTTCCAAAAACATTTTGACAAAAATTTTTTCGAAAAATTTCAAAATAATTTAGCAAAAAGTAGATGTTTTTAGATTCTTTTTTTCAAGGCAAAGACGATGGACAATGTTATTCAACGAAAAAATTAATTCTTCAGGGTGAAAATCGAGGTTACAAGTGTGAACTTATATCAGTTGATATCTCGGTGCATTTTTAAGCTAGCGCAAATCTGATAACACAGATCGACGCAGCTTAAAAATCCGCATCGAATGCACTATACTTCATTGAGAAACGCTTAATACAAAACTTGGTTATGATCGTTTGAAAAATGATGCATTAGTGTATGTTGAGTTTCCATGTACACTCAACATTGCTTCCAAAAACATTTTGACAAAAATTTTTTCGAAAAATTTCAAAATAATATAGCAAAAAGTAGATGTTTTTAGATTCCTTTTTTCAAGACAAAGACGATGGACAATGTTATTCAACGAAAAAATTAATTCTTCAGGGTGAAAATCGAGGATATAAGTGTGAACTTAAATCAGTTGATATCTCGGTGCATTTTTAAGCTAGCGCAAATCTGATAACACAGATCGACGCAGCTTAAAAATCCGCATCGAATGCACTATACTTCATTGAGAAACGCTTAATACAAAACTTGGTTATGATCGTTTGAAAAATGATGCATTAGTGTATGTTGAGTTTCCATGTACACTCAACATTGCTTCCAAAAACATTTTGACAAAAATTTTTTCGAAAAATTTCAAAATAATTTAGCAAAGAGTAGATGTTTTAAGATTCTTTTTTTCAAGGCAAAGACGATGGACAATGTTATTCAACGAAAAAATTAATTCTTCAGGGTGAAAATCGAGGTTATAAGTGTGAACTTATATCAGTTGATATCTCGGTGCATTTTTAAGCTAGCGCAAATCTGATAACACAGATCGACGCAGCTTAAAAATCCGCATCGAATGCACTATACTTCATTGAAAAACGCTTAATACAAAAATTAGTTATGATCGTTTGAAAAATGATGCATTAGTGTATGTTGAGTTTCCATGTACACTCAACATTGCTTCCAAAAACATTTTGACAAAAATTTTTTCGAAAAATTTCAAAATAATTTAGCAAAAAGTAGATGTTTTTAGATTTTTTTTTTCAAGGCAAAGACGATGGACAATGTTATTCAACGAAAAAATTAATTCTTCAGGGTGAAAATCGAGGATATAAGTGTGAACTTATATCAGTTGATATCTCGGTGCATTTTCAAGCTAGCGCACATCTGATAACACAGATCGACGCAGCTTAAAAATCCGCATCGAATGCACTATACTTCTTTGAGAAACGCTTAATACAAAACTTAGTTATGATCGTTTGAAAAATGATGCATTAGTGTATGTTGAGTTTCCATGTACACTCAACATTGCTTCCAAAAACATTTTGACAAAAATGTTTTCGAAAAATTTCAAAATAATTTAGCAAAAAGTAGATGTTTTTAGATTTTTTTTTCAAGGCAAAGACGATGGACAATGTTATTCAACGAAAAAATTAATTCTTCAGGGTGAAAATCGAGGATATAAGTGTGAACTTATATCAGTTGATATCTCGGTGCATTTTCAAGCTTGCGCAAATCTGATAACACAGATCGACGCAGCTTAAAAATCCGCATCGAATGCACTATACTTCATTGAGAAACGCTTAATACAAAAATTAGTTATGATCGTTTGAAAAATGATGCATTAGTGTATGTTGAGTTTCCATGTACACTCAACATTGCTTCCAAAAACATTTTGACAAAAATTTTTTCGAAACATTTCAAAATAATTTAGCAAAAAGTAGATGTTTTTAGATTCTTTTTTTCAAGGCAAAGACGATGGACAATGTTATTCAACGAAAAAATTAATTCTTCAGGGTGAAAATCGAGGATATAAGTGTGAACTTATATCAGTTGATATCTCGGTGCATTTTCAAGCTTGCGCAAATCTGATAACACAGATCGACGCAGCTTAAAAATCCGCATCGAATGAACTATACTTCTTTGAGAAACGCTTAATACAAAACTTAGTTATGATCGTTTGAAAAATGATGCATTAGTGTATGTTGAGTTTCCATGTACACTCAACATTGCTTCCAAAAACATTTTGACAAAAATTTTTTCGAAAAATTTCAAAATAATTTAGCAAAAAGTAGTTGTTTTTAGATTCCTTTTCTCAAGGCAAAGACGATGGACAATGTTATTCAACGAAAAAATTAATTCTTCAGGGTGAAAATCGAGGATATAAGTGTGAACTTATATCAGTTGATATCTCGGTGCATTTTTAAGCTAGCGCAAATCTGATAACACAGATCGACGCAACATACACTAATGCATCATTTTTCAAACGATCATAACTAATTTTTGTATTAAGCGTTTCTCAAAGAAGTATAGTGCATTCGATGCGGATTTTTAAGCTGCGTCGATCTGTGTTATCAGATGTGCGCTAGCTTGAAAATGCACCGAGATATCAACTGATATAAGTTCACACTTATATCCTCGATTTTCACCCTGAAGAATTAATTTTTTCGTCTTCACTGATGGCTTGACTGAGCTATCCACGTGGGTGGTGTATTTCTCATCCAGGCATGGTAGATGGGCGAATGGAGAATCGAGTATTGGGAGCTCAGATAAGATGTCGGCTCTTTCAGTGTGCGTCATGGAGCAACCGGAGGCAAGACGCTCGAAGTCGGCAAGTTCGGAACCGGAGAGGCGGACTACAGGCCTGGTTCTAGGTCCTTGAGATTCTGGTTTCATCGAATGCACTATACTACATTGAGAAACGCTTAATACAAAAATTAGTTATGATCGTTTGAAAAATGATGCATTAGTGTATGTTGAGTTTCCATGTACACTCAACATTGCTTCCAAAAACATTTTGACAAAAATTTTTTCGAAAAATTTCAAAATAATTTAGCAAAAAGTAGATGTTTTTAGATTCCTTTTTTTAAGGCAAAGATGATGGACAATGTTATTCAACAAAAAAATTAATTCTTCAGGGTGAAAATCGAGGATATAAGTGTGAACTTATATCAGTAGATATCTCGGTGCATTTTTAAGCCAGCGCAAATCTGATAACACAGATCGACGCAGCTTAAAAATCCGCATCGAATGCACTATACTACATTGAGAAACGCTTAATACAAAAATTAGTTATGATCGTTTGAAAAATGATGCATTAGTGTATGTTGAGTTTCCATGTACACTCAACATTGCTTCCAAAAACATTTTGACAAAAATTTTTTCGAAAAATTTCAAAATAATTTAGCAAAAAGTAGATGTTTTTAGATTCTTTTTTTTAAGGCAAAAATGATGGACAATGTTATAAAACGAAAAAATTAATTCTTCAGGGTGAAAATCGAGGATATAAGTGTGAACTTATATCAGTTGATATCTCGGTGCATTTTCAAGCTTGCGCAAATCTGATAACACAGATCGACGCAGCTTAAAAATCCGCATCGAATGCACTATACTACATTGAGAAACGCTTAATACAAAAATTAGTTATGATCGTTTGAAAAATGATGCATTAGTGTATGTTGAGTTTCCATGTACACTCAACATTGCTTCCAAAAACATTTTGACAAAAATTTTTTCGAAAAATTTCAAGATAATTTAGCAAAAAGTAGATGTTTTTAGATTCTTTTTTTCAAGGCAAAGACGATGGACAATGTTATTCAACGAAAAAATTAATTCTTCAGGGTGAAAATCGAGGATATAAGTGTGAACTTATATCAGTTGATATCTCGGTGCATTTTCAAGCTTGCGCAAATCTGATAACACAGATCGACGCAACATACACTAATGCATCATTTTTCAAACGATCATAACTAATTTTTGTATTAAGCGTTTCTCAAAGAAGTATAGTGCATTCGATGCGGATTTTTAAGCTGCGTCGATCTGTGTTATCAGATGTGCGCTAGCTTGAAAATGCACCGAGATATCAACTGATATAAGTTCACACTTATATCCTCGATTTTCACCCTGAAGAATTAATTTTTTCGTCTTCACTGATGGCTTGACTGAGCTATCCACGTGGGTGGTGTATTTCTCATCCAGGCATGGTAGATGGGCGAATGGAGAATCGAGTATTGGGAGCTCAGATAAGATGTCGGCTCTTTCAGTGTGCGTCATGGAGCAACCGGAGGCAAGACGCTCGAAGTCGGCAAGTTCGGAACCGGAGAGGCGGACTACAGGCCTGGTTCTAGGTCCTTGAGATTCTGGTTTCATCGAATGCACTATACTACATTGAGAAACGCTTAATACAAAAATTAGTTATGATCGTTTGAAAAATGATGCATTAGTGTATGTTGAGTTTCCATGTACACTCAACATTGCTTCCAAAAACAATTTGACAAAAATTTTTTCGAAAAATTTCAAAATAATTTAGCAAAAAGTAGATGTTTTTAGATTCCTTTTTTTAAGGCAAAGATGATGGACAATGTTATTCAACAAAAAAATTAATTCTTCAGGGTGAAAATCGAGGATATAAGTGTGAACTTATATCAGTAGATATCTCGGTGCATTTTTAAGCCAGCGCACATCTGATAACACAGATCGACGCAGCTTAAAAATCCGCATCGAATGCACTATACTACATTGAGAAACGCTTAATACAAAAATTAGTTATGATCGTTTGAAAAATGATGCATTAGTGTATGTTGAGTTTCCATGTACACTCAACATTGCTTCCAAAAACATTTTGACAAAAATTTTTTCGAAAAATTTCAAGATAATTTAGCAAAAAGTAGATGTTTTTAGATTCTTTTTTTCAAGGCAAAGACGATGGACAATGTTATTCAACGAAAAAATTAATTCTTCAGGGTGAAAATCGAGGATATAAGTGTGAACTTATATCAGTTGATATCTCGGTGCATTTTCAAGCTAGCGCAAATCTGATAACACAGATCGACGCAGCTTAAAAATCCGCATCGAATGCACTATACTTCATTGAGAAACGCTTAATACAAAAATTAGTTATGATCGTTTGAAAAATGATGCATTAGTGTATGTTGAGTTTCCATGTACACTCAACATTGCTTCCAAAAACATTTTGACAAAAATTTTTTCGAAACATTTCAAAATAATTTAGCAAAAAGTAGATGTTTTTAGATTCTTTTTTTCAAGGCAAAGACGATGGACAATGTTATTCAACGAAAAAATTAATTCTTCAGGGTGAAAATCGAGGATATAAGTGTGAACTTATATCAGTTGATATCTCGGTGCATTTTCAAGCTTGCGCAAATCTGATAACACAGATCGACGCAACATACACTAATGCATCATTTTTCAAACGATCATAACTAATTTTTGTATTAAGCGTTTCTCAAAGAAGTATAGTGCATTCGATGCGGATTTTTAAGCTGCGTCGATCTGTGTTATCAGATGTGCGCTAGCTTGAAAATGCACCGAGATATCAACTGATATAAGTTCACACTTATATCCTCGATTTTCACCCTGAAGAATTAATTTTTTCGTCTTCACTGATGGCTTGACTGAGCTATCCACGTGGGTGGTGTATTTCTCATCCAGGCATGGTAGATGGGCGAATGGAGAATCGAGTATTGGGAGCTCAGATAAGATGTCGGCTCTTTCAGTGTGCGTCATGGAGCAACCGGAGGCAAGACGCTCGAAGTCGGCAAGTTCGGAACCGGAGAGGCGGACTACAGGCCTGGTTCTAGGTCCTTGAGATTCTGGTTTCATCGAATGCACTATACTACATTGAGAAACGCTTAATACAAAAATTAGTTATGATCGTTTGAAAAATGATGCATTAGTGTATGTTGAGTTTCCATGTACACTCAACATTGCTTCCAAAAACATTTTGACAAAAATTTTTTCGAAAAATTTCAAAATAATTTAGCAAAAAGTAGATGTTTTTAGATTCTTTTTTTCAAGGCAAAGACGATGGACAATGTTATTCAACGAAAAAATTAATTCTTCAGGGTGAAAATCGAGGATATAAGTGTGAACTTATATCAGTTGATATCTCGGTGCATTTTCAAGCTAGCGCACATCTGATAACACAGATCGACGCAGCTTAAAAATCCGCATCGAATGCACTATACTTCTTTGAGAAACGCTTAATACAAAACTTAGTTATGATCGTTTGAAAAATGATGCATTAGTGTATGTTGAGTTTCCATGTACACTCAACATTGCTTCCAAAAACATTTTGACAAAAATTTTTTCGAAAAATTTCAAAATAATTTAGCAAAAAGTAGATGTTTTTAGATTCTTTTTTTCAAGGCAAAGACGATGGACAATGTTATTCAACGAAAAAATTAATTCTTCAGGGTGAAAATCGAGGATATAAGTGTGAACTTATATCAGTTGATATCTCGGTGCATTTTCAAGCTAGCGCAAATCTGATAACACAGATCGACGCAGCTTAAAAATCCGCATCGAATGCACTATACTTCATTGAGAAACGCTTAATACAAAAATTAGTTATGATCGTTTGAAAAATGATGCATTAGTGTATGTTGAGTTTCCATGTACACTCAACATTGCTTCCAAAAACATTTTGACAAAAATTTTTTCGAAACATTTCAAAATAATTTAGCAAAAAGTAGATGTTTTTAGATTCTTTTTTTCAAGGCAAAGACGATGGACAATGTTATTCAACGAAAAAATTAATTCTTCAGGGTGAAAATCGAGGATATAAGTGTGAACTTATATCAGTTGATATCTCGGTGCATTTTCAAGCTTGCGCAAATCTGATAACACAGATCGACGCAACATACACTAATGCATCATTTTTCAAACGATCATAACTAATTTTTGTATTAAGCGTTTCTCAAAGAAGTATAGTGCATTCGATGCGGATTTTTAAGCTGCGTCGATCTGTGTTATCAGATGTGCGCTAGCTTGAAAATGCACCGAGATATCAACTGATATAAGTTCACACTTATATCCTCGATTTTCACCCTGAAGAATTAATTTTTTCGTCTTCACTGATGGCTTGACTGAGCTATCCACGTGGGTGGTGTATTTCTCATCCAGGCATGGTAGATGGGCGAATGGAGAATCGAGTATTGGGAGCTCAGATAAGATGTCGGCTCTTTCAGTGTGCGTCATGGAGCAACCGGAGGCAAGACGCTCGAAGTCGGCAAGTTCGGAACCGGAGAGGCGGACTACAGGCCTGGTTCTAGGTCCTTGAGATTCTGGTTTCATCGAATGCACTATACTACATTGAGAAACGCTTAATACAAAAATTAGTTATGATCGTTTGAAAAATGATGCATTAGTGTATGTTGAGTTTCCATGTACACTCAACATTGCTTCCAAAAACATTTTGACAAAAATTTTTTCGAAAAATTTCAAAATAATTTAGCAAAAAGTAGATGTTTTTAGATTCTTTTTTTCAAGGCAAAGACGATGGACAATGTTATTCAACGAAAAAATTAATTCTTCAGGGTGAAAATCGAGGATATAAGTGTGAACTTATATCAGTTGATATCTCGGTGCATTTTCAAGCTAGCGCACATCTGATAACACAGATCGACGCAGCTTAAAAATCCGCATCGAATGCACTATACTTCTTTGAGAAACGCTTAATACAAAACTTAGTTATGATCGTTTGAAAAATGATGCATTAGTGTATGTTGAGTTTCCATGTACACTCAACATTGCTTCCAAAAACATTTTGACAAAAATTTTTTCGAAAAATTTCAAAATAATTTAGCAAAAAGTAGATGTTTTTAGATTCTTTTTTTCAAGGCAAAGACGATGGACAATGTTATTCAACGAAAAAATTAATTCTTCAGGGTGAAAATCGAGGATATAAGTGTGAACTTATATCAGTTGATATCTCGGTGCATTTTCAAGCTAGCGCAAATCTGATAACACAGATCGACGCAGCTTAAAAATCCGCATCGAATGCACTATACTACATTGAGAAACGCTTAATACAAAAATTAGTTATGATCGTTTGAAAAATGATGCATTAGTGTATGTTGAGTTTCCATGTACACTCAACATTGCTTCCAAAAACATTTTGACAAAAATTTTTTCGAAAAATTTCAAGATAATTTAGCAAAAAGTAGATGTTTTTAGATTCTTTTTTTCAAGGCAAAGACGATGGACAATGTTATTCAACGAAAAAATTAATTCTTCAGGGTGAAAATCGAGGATATAAGTGTGAACTTATATCAGTTGATATCTCGGTGCATTTTCAAGCTAGCGCAAATCTGATAACACAGATCGACGCAGCTTAAAAATCCGCATCGAATGCACTATACTACATTGAAAAACGCTTAATACAAAAATTAGTTATGATCGTTTGAAAAATGATGCATTAGTGTATGTTGAGTTTCCATGTACACTCAACATTGCTTCCAAAAACATTTTGACAAAAATTTTTTCGAAAAATTTCAAAATAATTTAGCAAAAAGTAGATGTTTTTAGATTCTTTTTTTCAAGGCAAAGACGATGGACAATGTTATTCAACGAAAAAATTAATTCTTCAGGGTGAAAATCGAGGATATAAGTGTGAACTTATATCAGTTGATATCTCGGTGCATTTTCAAGCTTGCGCAAATCTGATAACACAGATCGACGCAGCTTAAAAATCCGCATCGAATGCACTATACTACATTGAAAAACGCTTAATACAAAAATTAGTTATGATCGTTTGAAAAATGATGCATTAGTGTATGTTGAGTTTCCATGTACACTCAACATTGCTTCCAAAAACATTTTGACAAAAATTTTTTCGAAACATTTCAAAATAATTTAGCAAAAAGTAGATGTTTTTAGATTCTTTTTTTCAAGGCAAAGACGATGGACAATGTTATTCAACGAAAAAATTAATTCTTCAGGGTGAAAATCGAGGATATAAGTGTGAACTTATATCAGTTGATATCTCGGTGCATTTTCAAGCTTGCGCAAATCTGATAACACAGATCGATGCAGCTTAAAAATCCGCATCGAATGAACTATACTTCTTTGAGAAACGCTTAATACAAAACTTAGTTATGATCGTTTGAAAAATGATGCATTAGTGTATGTTGAGTTTCCATGTACACTCAACATTGCTTCCAAAAACATTTTGACAAAAATTTTTTCGAAAAATTTCAAGATAATTTAGCAAAAAGTAGATGTTTTTAGATTCTTTTTTTCAAGGCAAAGACGATGGACAATGTTATTCAACGAAAAAATTAATTCTTCAGGGTGAAAATCGAGGATATAAGTGTGAACTTATATCAGTTGATATCTCGGTGCATTTTCAAGCTAGCGCACATCTGATAACACAGATCGACGCAGCTTAAAAATCCGCATCGAATGCACTATACTTCATTGAGAAACGCTTAATACAAAAATTAGTTATGATCGTTTGAAAAATGATGCATTAGTGTATGTTGAGTTTCCATGTACACTCAACATTGCTTCCAAAAACATTTTGACAAAAATTTTTTCGAAACATTTCAAAATAATTTAGCAAAAAGTAGATGTTTTTAGATTCTTTTTTTCAAGGCAAAGACGATGGACAATGTTATTCAACGAAAAAATTAATTCTTCAGGGTGAAAATCGAGGATATAAGTGTGAACTTATATCAGTTGATATCTCGGTGCATTTTCAAGCTTGCGCAAATCTGATAACACAGATCGACGCAACATACACTAATGCATCATTTTTCAAACGATCATAACTAATTTTTGTATTAAGCGTTTCTCAAAGAAGTATAGTGCATTCGATGCGGATTTTTAAGCTGCGTCGATCTGTGTTATCAGATGTGCGCTAGCTTGAAAATGCACCGAGATATCAACTGATATAAGTTCACACTTATATCCTCGATTTTCACCCTGAAGAATTAATTTTTTCGTCTTCACTGATGGCTTGACTGAGCTATCCACGTGGGTGGTGTATTTCTCATCCAGGCATGGTAGATGGGCGAATGGAGAATCGAGTATTGGGAGCTCAGATAAGATGTCGGCTCTTTCAGTGTGCGTCATGGAGCAACCGGAGGCAAGACGCTCGAAGTCGGCAAGTTCGGAACCGGAGAGGCGGACTACAGGCCTGGTTCTAGGTCCTTGAGATTCTGGTTTCATCGAATGCACTATACTACATTGAGAAACGCTTAATACAAAAATTAGTTATGATCGTTTGAAAAATGATGCATTAGTGTATGTTGAGTTTCCATGTACACTCAACATTGCTTCCAAAAACATTTTGACAAAAATTTTTTCGAAAAATTTCAAAATAATTTAGCAAAAAGTAGATGTTTTTAGATTCTTTTTTTCAAGGCAAAGACGATGGACAATGTTATTCAACGAAAAAATTAATTCTTCAGGGTGAAAATCGAGGATATAAGTGTGAACTTATATCAGTTGATATCTCGGTGCATTTTCAAGCTAGCGCACATCTGATAACACAGATCGACGCAGCTTAAAAATCCGCATCGAATGCACTATACTTCTTTGAGAAACGCTTAATACAAAACTTAGTTATGATCGTTTGAAAAATGATGCATTAGTGTATGTTGAGTTTCCATGTACACTCAACATTGCTTCCAAAAACATTTTGACAAAAATTTTTTCGAAAAATTTCAAAATAATTTAGCAAAAAGTAGATGTTTTTAGATTCTTTTTTTCAAGGCAAAGACGATGGACAATGTTATTCAACGAAAAAATTAATTCTTCAGGGTGAAAATCGAGGATATAAGTGTGAACTTATATCAGTTGATATCTCGGTGCATTTTCAAGCTAGCGCAAATCTGATAACACAGATCGACGCAGCTTAAAAATCCGCATCGAATGCACTATACTTCATTGAGAAACGCTTAATACAAAAATTAGTTATGATCGTTTGAAAAATGATGCATTAGTGTATGTTGAGTTTCCATGTACACTCAACATTGCTTCCAAAAACATTTTGACAAAAATTTTTTCGAAACATTTCAAAATAATTTAGCAAAAAGTAGATGTTTTTAGATTCTTTTTTTCAAGGCAAAGACGATGGACAATGTTATTCAACGAAAAAATTAATTCTTCAGGGTGAAAATCGAGGATATAAGTGTGAACTTATATCAGTTGATATCTCGGTGCATTTTCAAGCTTGCGCAAATCTGATAACACAGATCGACGCAGCTTAAAAATCCGCATCGAATGCACTATACTTCGTTGAGAAACGCTTAATACAAAAATTAGTTATGATCGTTTGAAAAATGATGCATTAGTGTATGTTGAGTTTCCATGTACACTCAACATTGCTTCCAAAAACATTTTGACAAAAATTTTTTCGAAACATTTCAAAATAATTTAGCAAAAAGTAGATGTTTTTAGATTCTTTTTTTCAAGGCAAAGACGATGGACAATGTTATTCAACGAAAAAATTAATTCTTCAGGGTGAAAATCGAGGATATAAGTGTGAACTTATATCAGTTGATATCTCGGTGCATTTTCAAGCTTGCGCAAATCTGATAACACAGATCGACGCAACATACACTAATGCATCATTTTTCAAACGATCATAACTAATTTTTGTATTAAGCGTTTCTCAAAGAAGTATAGTGCATTCGATGCGGATTTTTAAGCTGCGTCGATCTGTGTTATCAGATGTGCGCTAGCTTGAAAATGCACCGAGATATCAACTGATATAAGTTCACACTTATATCCTCGATTTTCACCCTGAAGAATTAATTTTTTCGTCTTCACTGATGGCTTGACTGAGCTATCCACGTGGGTGGTGTATTTCTCATCCAGGCATGGTAGATGGGCGAATGGAGAATCGAGTATTGGGAGCTCAGATAAGATGTCGGCTCTTTCAGTGTGCGTCATGGAGCAACCGGAGGCAAGACGCTCGAAGTCGGCAAGTTCGGAACCGGAGAGGCGGACTACAGGCCTGGTTCTAGGTCCTTGAGATTCTGGTTTCATCGAATGCACTATACTACATTGAGAAACGCTTAATACAAAAATTAGTTATGATCGTTTGAAAAATGATGCATTAGTGTATGTTGAGTTTCCATGTACACTCAACATTGCTTCCAAAAACATTTTGACAAAAATTTTTTCGAAAAATTTCAAAATAATTTAGCAAAAAGTAGATGTTTTTAGATTCTTTTTTTCAAGGCAAAGACGATGGACAATGTTATTCAACGAAAAAATTAATTCTTCAGGGTGAAAATCGAGGATATAAGTGTGAACTTATATCAGTTGATATCTCGGTGCATTTTCAAGCTAGCGCACATCTGATAACACAGATCGACGCAGCTTAAAAATCCGCATCGAATGCACTATACTTCTTTGAGAAACGCTTAATACAAAACTTAGTTATGATCGTTTGAAAAATGATGCATTAGTGTATGTTGAGTTTCCATGTACACTCAACATTGCTTCCAAAAACATTTTGACAAAAATTTTTTCGAAAAATTTCAAAATAATTTAGCAAAAAGTAGATGTTTTTAGATTCTTTTTTTCAAGGCAAAGACGATGGACAATGTTATTCAACGAAAAAATTAATTCTTCAGGGTGAAAATCGAGGATATAAGTGTGAACTTATATCAGTTGATATCTCGGTGCATTTTCAAGCTAGCGCAAATCTGATAACACAGATCGACGCAGCTTAAAAATCCGCATCGAATGCACTATACTTCATTGAGAAACGCTTAATACAAAAATTAGTTATGATCGTTTGAAAAATGATGCATTAGTGTATGTTGAGTTTCCATGTACACTCAACATTGCTTCCAAAAACATTTTGACAAAAATTTTTTCGAAACATTTCAAAATAATTTAGCAAAAAGTAGATGTTTTTAGATTCTTTTTTTCAAGGCAAAGACGATGGACAATGTTATTCAACGAAAAAATTAATTCTTCAGGGTGAAAATCGAGGATATAAGTGTGAACTTATATCAGTTGATATCTCGGTGCATTTTCAAGCTAGCGCACATCTGATAACACAGATCGACGCAGCTTAAAAATCCGCATCGAATGCACTATACTTCTTTGAGAAACGCTTAATACAAAACTTAGTTATGATCGTTTGAAAAATGATGCATTAGTGTATGTTGAGTTTCCATGTACACTCAACATTGCTTCCAAAAACATTTTGACAAAAATGTTTTCGAAAAATTTCAAAATAATTTAGCAAAAAGTAGATGTTTTTAGATTTTTTTTTTCAAGGCAAAGACGATGGACAATGTTATTCAACGAAAAAATTAATTCTTCAGGGTGAAAATCGAGGATATAAGTGTGAACTTATATCAGTTGATATCTCGGTGCATTTTCAAGCTTGCGCAAATCTGATAACACAGATCGACGCAGCTTAAAAATCCGCATCGAATGCACTATACTTCATTGAGAAACGCTTAATACAAAAATTAGTTATGATCGTTTGAAAAATGATGCATTAGTGTATGTTGAGTTTCCATGTACACTCAACATTGCTTCCAAAAACATTTTGACAAAAATTTTTTCGAAAAATTTCAAGATAATTTAGCAAAAAGTAGATGTTTTTAGATTCTTTTTTTCAAGGCAAAGACGATGGACAATGTTATTCAACGAAAAAATTAATTCTTCAGGGTGAAAATCGAGGATATAAGTGTGAACTTATATCAGTTGATATCTCGGTGCATTTTCAAGCTTGCGCAAATCTGATAACACAGATCGACGCAACATACACTAATGCATCATTTTTCAAACGATCATAACTAATTTTTGTATTAAGCGTTTCTCAAAGAAGTATAGTGCATTCGATGCGGATTTTTAAGCTGCGTCGATCTGTGTTATCAGATGTGCGCTAGCTTGAAAATGCACCGAGATATCAACTGATATAAGTTCACACTTATATCCTCGATTTTCACCCTGAAGAATTAATTTTTTCGTCTTCACTGATGGCTTGACTGAGCTATCCACGTGGGTGGTGTATTTCTCATCCAGGCATGGTAGATGGGCGAATGGAGAATCGAGTATTGGGAGCTCAGATAAGATGTCGGCTCTTTCAGTGTGCGTCATGGAGCAACCGGAGGCAAGACGCTCGAAGTCGGCAAGTTCGGAACCGGAGAGGCGGACTACAGGCCTGATTCTAGGTCCTTGAGATTCTGGTTTCATCGAATGCACTATACTACATTGAGAAACGCTTAATACAAAAATTAGTTATGATCGTTTGAAAAATGATGCATTAGTGTATGTTGAGTTTCCATGTACACTCAACATTGCTTCCAAAAACATTTTGACAAAAATTTTTTCGAAAAATTTCAAAATAATTTAGCAAAAAGTAGATGTTTTTAGATTCTTTTTTTCAAGGCAAAGACGATGGACAATGTTATTCAACGAAAAAATTAATTCTTCAGGGTGAAAATCGAGGATATAAGTGTGAACTTATATCAGTTGATATCTCGGTGCATTTTCAAGCTTGCGCAAATCTGATAACACAGATCGACGCAGCTTAAAAATCCGCATCGAATGCACTATACTTCATTGAGAAACGCTTAATACAAAAATTAGTTATGATCGTTTGAAAAATGATGCATTAGTGTATGTTGAGTTTCCATGTACACTCAACATTGCTTCCAAAAACATTTTGACAAAAATTTTTTCGAAACATTTCAAAATAATTTAGCAAAAAGTAGATGTTTTTAGATTCTTTTTTTCAAGGCAAAGACGATGGACAATGTTATTCAACGAAAAAATTAATTCTTCAGGGTGAAAATCGAGGATATAAGTGTGAACTTATATCAGTTGATATCTCGGTGCATTTTCAAGCTAGCGCAAATCTGATAACACAGATCGACGCAGCTTAAAAATCCGCATCGAATGCACTATACTACATTGAGAAACGCTTAATACAAAACTTATTTATGATCGTTTGAAAAATGATGCATTAGTGTATGTTGAGTTTCCATGTACACTCAACATTGCTTCCAAAAACATTTTGACAAAAATTTTTTCGAAAAATTTCAAAATAATTTAGCAAAAAGTAGATGTTTTTAGATTCTTTTTTTCAAGGCAAAGACGATGGACAATGTTATTCAACGAAAAAATTAATTCTTCAGGGTGAAAATCGAGGATATAAGTGTGAACTTATATCAGTTGATATCTCGGTGCATTTTCAAGCTAGCGCACATCTGATAACACAGATCGACGCAGCTTAAAAATCCGCATCGAATGCACTATACTTCATTGAGAAACGCTTAATACAAAAATTAGTTATGATCGTTTGAAAAATGATGCATTAGTGTATGTTGAGTTTCCATGTACACTCAACATTGCTTCCAAAAACATTTTGACAAAAATTTTTTCGAAACATTTCAAAATAATTTAGCAAAAAGTAGATGTTTTTAGATTCTTTTTTTCAAGGCAAAGACGATGGACAATGTTATTCAACGAAAAAATTAATTCTTCAGGGTGAAAATCGAGGATATAAGTGTGAACTTATATCAGTTGATATCTCGGTGCATTTTCAAGCTAGCGCACATCTGATAACACAGATCGACGCAGCTTAAAAATCCGCATCGAATGCACTATACTACATTGAGAAACGCTTAATACAAAACTTATTTATGATCGTTTGAAAAATGATGCATTAGTGTATGTTGAGTTTCCATGTACACTCAACATTGCTTCCAAAAACATTTTGACAAAAATTTTTTCGAAACATTTCAAAATAATTTAGCAAAAAGTAGATGTTTTTAGATTCTTTTTTTCAAGGCAAAGACGATGGACAATGTTATTCAACGAAAAAATTAATTCTTCAGGGTGAAAATCGAGGATATAAGTGTGAACTTATATCAGTTGATATCTCGGTGCATTTTCAAGCTAGCGCAAATCTGATAACACAGATCGACGCAGCTTAAAAATCCGCATCGAATGCACTATACTACATTGAAAAACGCTTAATACAAAAATTAGTTATGATCGTTTGAAAAATGATGCATTAGTGTATGTTGAGTTTCCATGTACACTCAACATTGCTTCCAAAAACATTTTGACAAAAATTTTTTCGAAAAATTTCAAGATAATTTAGCAAAAAGTAGATGTTTTTAGATTCTTTTTTTCAAGGCAAAGACGATGGACAATGTTATTCAACGAAAAAATTAATTCTTCAGGGTGAAAATCGAGGATATAAGTGTGAACTTATATCAGTTGATATCTCGGTGCATTTTCAAGCTAGCGCAAATCTGATAACACAGATCGACGCAGCTTAAAAATCCGCATCGAATGCACTATACTACATTGAGAAACGCTTAATACAAAACTTAGTTATGATCGTTTGAAAAATGATGCATTAGTGTATGTTGAGTTTCCATGTACACTCAACATTGCTTCCAAAAACATTTTGACAAAAATTTTTTCGAAAAATTTCAAAATAATTTAGCAAAAAGTAGATGTTTTTAGATTCTTTTTTTCAAGGCAAAGACGATGGACAATGTTATTCAACGAAAAAATTAATTCTTCAGGGTGAAAATCGAGGATATAAGTGTGAACTTATATCAGTTGATATCTCGGTGCATTTTCAAGCTAGCGCACATCTGATAACACAGATCGACGCAGCTTAAAAATCCGCATCGAATGCACTATACTTCATTGAGAAACGCTTAATACAAAAATTAGTTATGATCGTTTGAAAAATGATGCATTAGTGTATGTTGAGTTTCCATGTACACTCAACATTGCTTCCAAAAACATTTTGACAAAAATTTTTTCGAAACATTTCAAAATAATTTAGCAAAAAGTAGATGTTTTTAGATTCTTTTTTTCAAGGCAAAGACGATGGACAATGTTATTCAACGAAAAAATTAATTCTTCAGGGTGAAAATCGAGGATATAAGTGTGAACTTATATCAGTTGATATCTCGGTGCATTTTCAAGCTTGCGCAAATCTGATAACACAGATCGACGCAGCTTAAAAATCCGCATCGAATGCACTATACTTCTTTGAGAAACGCTTAATACAAAACTTAGTTATGATCGTTTGAAAAATGATGCATTAGTGTATGTTGAGTTTCCATGTACACTCAACATTGCTTCCAAAAACATTTTGACAAAAATTTTTTCGAAAAATTTCAAGATAGTTTAGCAAAAAGTAGATGTTTTTAGATTCTTTTTTTCAAGGCAAAGACGATGGACAATGTTATTCAACGAAAAAATTAATTCTTCAGGGTGAAAATCGAGGATATAAGTGTGAACTTATATCAGTTGATATCTCGGTGCATTTTCAAGCTAGCGCAAATCTGATAACACAGATCGACGCAGCTTAAAAATCCGCATCGAATGCACTATACTTCATTGAGAAACGCTTAATACAAAAATTAGTTATGATCGTTTGAAAAATGATGCATTAGTGTATGTTGAGTTTCCATGTACACTCAACATTGCTTCCAAAAACATTTTGACAAAAATTTTTTCGAAACATTTCAAAATAATTTAGCAAAAAGTAGATGTTTTTAGATTCTTTTTTTCAAGGCAAAGACGATGGACAATGTTATTCAACGAAAAAATTAATTCTTCAGGGTGAAAATCGAGGATATAAGTGTGAACTTATATCAGTTGATATCTCGGTGCATTTTCAAGCTTGCGCAAATCTGATAACACAGATCGACGCAGCTTAAAAATCCGCATCGAATGCACTATACTTCATTGAGAAACGCTTAATACAAAAATTAGTTATGATCGTTTGAAAAATGATGCATTAGTGTATGTTGAGTTTCCATGTACACTCAACATTGCTTCCAAAAACATTTTGACAAAAATTTTTTCGAAACATTTCAAAATAATTTAGCAAAAAGTAGATGTTTTTAGATTCTTTTTTTCAAGGCAAAGACGATGGACAATGTTATTCAACGAAAAAATTAATTCTTCAGGGTGAAAATCGAGGATATAAGTGTGAACTTATATCAGTTGATATCTCGGTGCATTTTCAAGCTTGCGCAAATCTGATAACACAGATCGACGCAGCTTAAAAATCCGCATCGAATGCACTATACTTCATTGAGAAACGCTTAATACAAAAATTAGTTATGATCGTTTGAAAAATGATGCATTAGTGTATGTTGAGTTTCCATGTACACTCAACATTGCTTCCAAAAACATTTTGACAAAAATTTTTTCGAAACATTTCAAAATAATTTAGCAAAAAGTAGATGTTTTTAGATTCTTTTTTTCAAGGCAAAGACGATGGACAATGTTATTCAACGAAAAAATTAATTCTTCAGGGTGAAAATCGAGGATATAAGTGTGAACTTATATCAGTTGATATCTCGGTGCATTTTCAAGCTTGCGCAAATCTGATAACACAGATCGACGCAGCTTAAAAATCCGCATCGAATGCACTATACTTCATTGAGAAACGCTTAATACAAAAATTAGTTATGATCGTTTGAAAAATGATGCATTAGTGTATGTTGAGTTTCCATGTACACTCAACATTGCTTCCAAAAACATTTTGACAAAAATTTTTTCGAAACATTTCAAAATAATTTAGCAAAAAGTAGATGTTTTTAGATTCTTTTTTTCAAGGCAAAGACGATGGACAATGTTATTCAACGAAAAAATTAATTCTTCAGGGTGAAAATCGAGGATATAAGTGTGAACTTATATCAGTTGATATCTCGGTGCATTTTCAAGCTTGCGCAAATCTGATAACACAGATCGACGCAGCTTAAAAATCCGCATCGAATGCACTATACTTCATTGAGAAACGCTTAATACAAAAATTAGTTATGATCGTTTGAAAAATGATGCATTAGTGTATGTTGAGTTTCCATGTACACTCAACATTGCTTCCAAAAACATTTTGACAAAAATTTTTTCGAAACATTTCAAAATAATTTAGCAAAAAGTAGATGTTTTTAGATTCTTTTTTTCAAGGCAAAGACGATGGACAATGTTATTCAACGAAAAAATTAATTCTTCAGGGTGAAAATCGAGGATATAAGTGTGAACTTATATCAGTTGATATCTCGGTGCATTTTCAAGCTTGCGCAAATCTGATAACACAGATCGACGCAGCTTAAAAATCCGCATCGAATGCACTATACTTCATTGAGAAACGCTTAATACAAAAATTAGTTATGATCGTTTGAAAAATGATGCATTAGTGTATGTTGAGTTTCCATGTACACTCAACATTGCTTCCAAAAACATTTTGACAAAAATTTTTTCGAAACATTTCAAAATAATTTAGCAAAAAGTAGATGTTTTTAGATTCTTTTTTTCAAGGCAAAGACGATGGACAATGTTATTCAACGAAAAAATTAATTCTTCAGGGTGAAAATCGAGGATATAAGTGTGAACTTATATCAGTTGATATCTCGGTGCATTTTCAAGCTTGCGCAAATCTGATAACACAGATCGACGCAGCTTAAAAATCCGCATCGAATGCACTATACTTCTTTGAGAAACGCTTGATACAAAACTTAGTTATGATCGTTTGAAAAATGATGCATTAGTGTATGTTGAGTTTCCATGTACACTCAACATTGCTTCCAAAAACATTTTGACAAAAACTTTTTCGAAACATTTCAAAATAATTTAGCAAAAAGTAGATGTTTTTAGATTCTTTTTTTCAAGGCAAAGACGATGGACAATGTTATTCAACGAAAAAATTAATTCTTCAGGGTGAAAATCGAGGATATAAGTGTGAACTTATATCAGTTGATATCTCGGTGCATTTTCAAGCTAGCGCAAATCTGATAACACAGATCGACGCAGCTTAAAAATCCGCATCGAATGCACTATACTTCATTGAGAAACGCTTAATACAAAAATTAGTTATGATCGTTTGAAAAATGATGCATTAGTGTATGTTGAGTTTCCATGTACACTCAATATTGCTTCCAAAAACATTTTGACAAAAATTTTTTCGAAACATTTCAAAATAATTTAGCAAAAAGTAGATGTTTTTAGATTCTTTTTTTCAAGGCAAAGACGATGGACAATGTTATTCAACGAAAAAATTAATTCTTCAGGGTGAAAATCGAGGATATAAGTGTGAACTTATATCAGTTGATATCTCGGTGCATTTTCAAGCTTGCGCAAATCTGATAACACAGATCGACGCAGCTTAAAAATCCGCATCGAATGCACTATACTTCATTGAGAAACGCTTAATACAAAAATTAGTTATGATCGTTTGAAAAATGATGCATTAGTGTATGTTGAGTTTCCATGTACACTCAACATTGCTTCCAAAAACATTTTGACAAAAATTTTTTCGAAACATTTCAAAATAATTTAGCAAAAAGTAGATGTTTTTAGATTCTTTTTTTCAAGGCAAAGACGATGGACAATGTTATTCAACGAAAAAATTAATTCTTCAGGGTGAAAATCGAAGATATAAGTGTGAACTTATATCAGTTGATATCTCGGTGCATTTTCAAGCTTGCGCAAATCTGATAACACAGATCGACGCAGCTTAAAAATCCGCATCGAATGCACTATACTTCATTGAGAAACGCTTAATACAAAAATTAGTTATGATCGTTTGAAAAATGATGCATTAGTGTATGTTGAGTTTCCATGTACACTCAACATTGCTTCCAAAAACATTTTGACAAAAATTTTTTCGAAACATTTCAAAATAATTTAGCAAAAAGTAGATGTTTTTAGATTCTTTTTTTCAAGGCAAAGACGATGGACAATGTTATTCAACGAAAAAATTAATTCTTCAGGGTGAAAATCGAGGATATAAGTGTGAACTTATATCAGTTGATATCTCGGTGCATTTTCAAGCTAGCGCAAATCTGATAACACAGATCGACGCAGCTTAAAAATCCGCATCGAATGCACTATACTTCATTGAGAAACGCTTAATACAAAAATTAGTTATGATCGTTTGAAAAATGATGCATTAGTGTATGTTGAGTTTCCATGTACACTCAACATTGCTTCCAAAAACATTTTGACAAAAATTTTTTCGAAACATTTCAAAATAATTTAGCAAAAAGTAGATGTTTTTAGATTCTTTTTTTCAAGGCAAAGACGATGGACAATGTTATTCAACGAAAAAATTAATTCTTCAGGGTGAAAATCGAAGATATAAGTGTGAACTTATATCAGTTGATATCTCGGTGCATTTTCAAGCTTGCGCAAATCTGATAACACAGATCGACGCAGCTTAAAAATCCGCATCGAATGCACTATACTTCATTGAGAAACGCTTAATACAAAAATTAGTTATGATCGTTTGAAAAATGATGCATTAGTGTATGTTGAGTTTCCATGTACACTCAACATTGCTTCCAAAAACATTTTGACAAAAATTTTTTCGAAACATTTCAAAATAATTTAGCAAAAAGTAGATGTTTTTAGATTCTTTTTTTCAAGGCAAAGACGATGGACAATGTTATTCAACGAAAAAATTAATTCTTCAGGGTGAAAATCGAGGATATAAGTGTGAACTTATATCAGTTGATATCTCGGTGCATTTTCAAGCTAGCGCAAATCTGATAACACAGATCGACGCAGCTTAAAAATCCGCATCGAATGCACTATACTTCATTGAGAAACGCTTAATACAAAAATTAGTTATGATCGTTTGAAAAATGATGCATTAGTGTATGTTGAGTTTCCATGTACACTCAACATTGCTTCCAAAAACATTTTGACAAAAATTTTTTCGAAACATTTCAAAATAATTTAGCAAAAAGTAGATGTTTTTAGATTCTTTTTTTCAAGGCAAAGACGATGGACAATGTTATTCAACGAAAAAATTAATTCTTCAGGGTGAAAATCGAAGATATAAGTGTGAACTTATATCAGTTGATATCTCGGTGCATTTTCAAGCTTGCGCAAATCTGATAACACAGATCGACGCAGCTTAAAAATCCGCATCGAATGCACTATACTTCATTGAGAAACGCTTAATACAAAAATTAGTTATGATCGTTTGAAAAATGATGCATTAGTGTATGTTGAGTTTCCATGTACACTCAACATTGCTTCCAAAAACATTTTGACAAAAATTTTTTCGAAACATTTCAAAATAATTTAGCAAAAAGTAGATGTTTTTAGATTCTTTTTTTCAAGGCAAAGACGATGGACAATGTTATTCAACGAAAAAATTAATTCTTCAGGGTGAAAATCGAGGATATAAGTGTGAACTTATATCAGTTGATATCTCGGTGCATTTTCAAGCTTGCGCAAATCTGATAACACAGATCGACGCAGCTTAAAAATCCGCATCGAATGCACTATACTACATTGAGAAACGCTTAATACAAAAATTAGTTATGATCGTTTGAAAAATGATGCATTAGTGTATGTTGAGTTTCCATGTACACTCAACATTGCTTCCAAAAACATTTTGACAAAAATTTTTTCGAAAAATTTCAAAATAATTTAGCAAAAAGTAGATGTTTTTAGATTCCTTTTTTTAAGGCAAAGATGATGGACAATGTTATTCAACAAAAAAATTAATTCTTCAGGGTGAAAATCGAGGATATAAGTGTGAACTTATATCAGTAGATATCTCGGTGCATTTTTAAGCCAGCGCAAATCTGATAACACAGATCGACGCAGCTTAAAAATCCGCATCGAATGCACTATACTACATTGAGAAACGCTTAATACAAAAATTAGTTATGATCGTTTGAAAAATGATGCATTAGTGTATGTTGAGTTTCCATGTACACTCAACATTGCTTCCAAAAACATTTTGACAAAAATTTTTTCGAAAAATTTCAAAATAATTTAGCAAAAAGTAGATGTTTTTAGATTCTTTTTTTTAAGGCAAAAATGATGGACAATGTTATAAAACGAAAAAATTAATTCTTCAGGGTGAAAATCGAGGATATAAGTGTGAACTTATATCAGTTGATATCTCGGTGCATTTTTAAGCCAGCGCAAATCTGATAACACAGATCGACGCAGCTTAAAAATCCGCATCGAATGCACTATACTACATTGAAAAACGCTTGATACAATAATTAGTTATGATCGTTTGAAAAATAATGCATTAGTGTATGTTGAGTTTCCATGTACACTCAACATTGCTTCCAAAAACATTTTGACAAAAATTTTTTCGAAAAATTTCAAGATAATTTAGCAAAAAGTAGATGTTTTTAGATTCTTTTTTTCAAGGCAAAGACGATGGACAATGTTATTCAACGAAAAAATTAATTCTTCAGGGTGAAAATCGAGGATATAAGTGTGAACTTATATCAGTTGATATCTCGGTGCATTTTCAAGCTAGCGCAAATCTGATAACACAGATCGACGCAGCTTAAAAATCCGCATCGAATGCACTATACTACATTGAGAAACGCTTAATACAAAACTTAGTTATGATCGTTTGAAAAATGATGCATTAGTGTATGTTGAGTTTCCATGTACACTCAACATTGCTTCCAAAAACATTTTGACAAAAATTTTTTCGAAAAATTTCAAAATAATTTCACATTTTTAGATTTCTTTTTTTAAGGCGAAGACGATGGACAATGTTATTTAACGAAAAAATTAATTCTTCAGGGTGAAAATCGAGGATATAAGTGTGAACTTATATCAGTTGATATCTCGGTGCATTTTCAAGCTTGCGCAAATCTGATAACACAGATCGACGCAGCTTAAAAATCCGCATCGAATGCACTATACTTCTTTGAGAAACGCTTAATACAAAAATTAGTTATGATCGTTTGAAAAATGATGCATTAGTGTATGTTGAGTTTCCATGTACACTCAACATTGCTTCCAAAAACATTTTGACAAAAATTTTTTCGAAAAATTTCAAAATAATTTAGCAAAAAGTAGATGTTTTTAGATTCTTTTTTTCAAGGCAAAGACGATGGACAATGTTATTCAACGAAAAAATTAATTCTTCAGGGTGAAAATCGAGGATATAAGTGTGAACTTATATCAGTTGATATCTCGGTGCATTTTCAAGCTAGCGCAAATCTGATAACACAGATCGACGCAGCTTAAAAATCCGCATCGAATGCACTATACTTCATTGAGAAACGCTTAATACAAAAATTAGTTATGATCGTTTGAAAAATGATGCATTAGTGTATGTTGAGTTTCCATGTACACTCAACATTGCTTCCAAAAACATTTTGACAAAAATTTTTTCGAAAAATTTCAAAATAATTTAGCAAAAAGTAGATGTTTTTAGATTCTTTTTTTCAAGGCAAAGACGATGGACAATGTTATTCAACGAAAAAATTAATTCTTCAGGGTGAAAATCGAGGATATAAGTGTGAACTTATATCAGTTGATATCTCGGTGCATTTTCAAGCTTGCGCAAATCTGATAACACAGATCGACGCAGCTTAAAAATCCGCATCGAATGCACTATACTTCATTGAGAAACGCTTAATACAAAAATTAGTTATGATCGTTTGAAAAATGATGCATTAGTGTATGTTGAGTTTCCATGTACACTCAACATTGCTTCCAAAAACATTTTGACAAAAATTTTTTCGAAAAATTTCAAAATAATTTAGCAAAAAGTAGATGTTTTTAGATTCTTTTTTTCAAGGCAAAGACGATGGACAATGTTATTCAACGAAAAAATTAATTCTTCAGGGTGAAAATCGAGGATATAAGTGTGAACTTATATCAGTTGATATCTCGGTGCATTTTCAAGCTAGCGCAAATCTGATAACACAGATCGACGCAGCTTAAAAATCCGGATCGAATGCACTATACTTCTTTGAGAAACGCTTAATACAAAAATTAGTTATGATCGTTTGAAAAATGATGCATTAGTGTATGTTGAGTTTCCATGTACACTCAACATTGCTTCCAAAAACATTTTGACAAAAATTTTTTCGAAAAATTTCAAAATAATTTAGCAAAAAGTAGATGTTTTTAGATTCCTTTTTTTAAGGCAAAGATGATGGACAATGTTATTCAACAAAAAAATTAATTCTTCAGGGTGAAAATCGAGGATATAAGTGTGAACTTATATCAGTAGATATCTCGGTGCATTTTTAAGCCAGCGCAAATCTGATAACACAGATCGACGCAGCTTAAAAATCCGCATCGAATGCACTATACTACATTGAGAAACGCTTAATACAAAAATTAGTTATGATCGTTTGAAAAATGATGCATTAGTGTATGTTGAGTTTCCATGTACACTCAACATTGCTTCCAAAAACATTTTGACAAAAATTTTTTCGAAAAATTTCAAGATAATTTAGCAAAAAGTAGATGTTTTTAGATTCTTTTTTTCAAGGCAAAGACGATGGACAATGTTATAAAACGAAAAAATTAATTCTTCAGGGTGAAAATCGAGGATATAAGTGTGAACTTATATCAGTTGATATCTCGGTGCATTTTTAAGCCAGCGCAAATCTGATAACACAGATCGACGCAGCTTAAAAATCCGCATCGAATGCACTATACTACATTGAAAAACGCTTGATACAATAATTAGTTATGATCGTTTGAAAAATAATGCATTAGTGTATGTTGAGTTTCCATGTACACTCAACATTGCTTCCAAAAACATTTTGACAAAAATTTTTTCGAAAAATTTCAAGATAATTTAGCAAAAAGTAGATGTTTTTAGATTCTTTTTTTCAAGGCAAAGACGATGGACAATGTTATTCAACGAAAAAATTAATTCTTCAGGGTGAAAATCGAGGATATAAGTGTGAACTTATATCAGTTGATATCTCGGTGCATTTTCAAGCTTGCGCAAATCTGATAACACAGATCGACGCAGCTTAAAAATCCGCATCGAATGCACTATACTTCTTTGAGAAACGCTTAATACAAAACTTAGTTATGATCGTTTGAAAAATGATGCATTAGTGTATGTTGAGTTTCCATGTACACTCAACATTGCTTCCAAAAACATTTTGACAAAAATTTTTTCGAAAAATTTCAAAATAATTTCACATTTTTAGATTTCTTTTTTTGAGGCGAAGACGATGGACAATGTTATTTAACGAAAAAATTAATTCTTCAGGGTGAAAATCGAGGATATAAGTGTGAACTTATATCAGTTGATATCTCGGTGCATTTTCAAGCTTGCGCAAATCTGATAACACAGATCGACGCAGCTTAAAAATCCGCATCGAATGCACTATACTTCTTTGAGAAACGCTTAATACAAAACTTAGTTATGATCGTTTGAAAAATGATGCATTAGTGTATGTTGAGTTTCCATGTACACTCAACATTGCTTCCAAAAACATTTTGACAAAAATTTTTTCGAAAAATTTCAAGATAATTTAGCAAAAAGTAGATGTTTTTAGATTCTTTTTTTCAAGGCAAAGACGATGGACAATGTTATTCAACGAAAAAATTAATTCTTCAGGGTGAAAATCGAGGATATAAGTGTGAACTTATATCAGTTGATATCTCGGTGCATTTTCAAGCTAGCGCAAATCTGATAACACAGATCGACGCAGCTTAAAAATCCGCATCGAATGCACTATACTTCATTGAGAAACGCTTAATACAAAAATTAGTTATGATCGTTTGAAAAATGATGCATTAGTGTATGTTGAGTTTCCATGTACACTCAACATTGCTTCCAAAAACATTTTGACAAAAATTTTTTCGAAAAATTTCAAAATAATTTAGCAAAAAGTAGATGTTTTTAGATTCATTTTTTTAAGGCAAAGACGATGGACAATGTTATTCAACGAAAAAATTAATTCTTCAGGGTGAAAATCGAGGATATAAGTGTGAACTTATATCAGTTGATATCTCGGTGCATTTTCAAGCTTGCGCAAATCTGATAACACAGATCGACGCAGCTTAAAAATCCGCATCGAATGCACTATACTTCATTGAGAAACGCTTAATACAAAAATTAGTTATGATCGTTTGAAAAATGATGCATTAGTGTATGTTGAGTTTCCATGTACACTCAACATTGCTTCCAAAAACATTTTGACAAAAATTTTTTCGAAAAATTTCAAGATAATTTAGCAAAAAGTAGATGTTTTTAGATTCTTTTTTTCAAGGCAAAGACGATGGACAATGTTATTCAACGAAAAAATTAATTCTTCAGGGTGAAAATCGAGGATATAAGTGTGAACTTATATCAGTTGATATCTCGGTGCATTTTCAAGCTTGCGCAAATCTGATAACACAGATCGACGCAACATACACTAATGCATCATTTTTCAAACGATCATAACTAATTTTTGTATTAAGCGTTTCTCAAAGAAGTATAGTGCATTCGATGCGGATTTTTAAGCTGCGTCGATCTGTGTTATCAGATGTGCGCTAGCTTGAAAATGCACCGAGATATCAACTGATATAAGTTCACACTTATATCCTCGATTTTCACCCTGAAGAATTAATTTTTTCGTCTTCACTGATGGCTTGACTGAGCTATCCACGTGGGTGGTGTATTTCTCATCCAGGCATGGTAGATGGGCGAATGGAGAATCGAGTATTGGGAGCTCAGATAAGATGTCGGCTCTTTCAGTGTGCGTCATGGAGCAACCGGAGGCAAGACGCTCGAAGTCGGCAAGTTCGGAACCGGAGAGGCGGACTACAGGCCTGGTTCTAGGTCCTTGAGATTCTGGTTTCATCGAATGCACTATACTACATTGAGAAACGCTTAATACAAAAATTAGTTATGATCGTTTGAAAAATGATGCATTAGTGTATGTTGAGTTTCCATGTACACTCAACATTGCTTCCAAAAACATTTTGACAAAAATTTTTTCGAAAAATTTCAAAATAATTTAGCAAAAAGTAGATGTTTTTAGATTCCTTTTTTTAAGGCAAAGATGATGGACAATGTTATTCAACAAAAAAATTAATTCTTCAGGGTGAAAATCGAGGATATAAGTGTGAACTTATATCAGTAGATATCTCGGTGCATTTTTAAGCCAGCGCAAATCTGATAACACAGATCGACGCAGCTTAAAAATCCGCATCGAATGCACTATACTACATTGAGAAACGCTTAATACAAAAATTAGTTATGATCGTTTGAAAAATGATGCATTAGTGTATGTTGAGTTTCCATGTACACTCAACATTGCTTCCAAAAACATTTTGACAAAAATTTTTTCGAAAAATTTCAAAATAATTTAGCAAAAAGTAGATGTTTTTAGATTCTTTTTTTTAAGGCAAAAATGATGGACAATGTTATAAAACGAAAAAATTAATTCTTCAGGGTGAAAATCGAGGATATAAGTGTGAACTTATATCAGTTGATATCTCGGTGCATTTTTAAGCCAGCGCAAATCTGATAACACAGATCGACGCAGCTTAAAAATCCGCATCGAATGCACTATACTACATTGAAAAACGCTTGATACAATAATTAGTTATGATCGTTTGAAAAATAATGCATTAGTGTATGTTGAGTTTCCATGTACACTCAACATTGCTTCCAAAAACATTTTGACAAAAATTTTTTCGAAAAATTTCAAGATAATTTAGCAAAAAGTAGATGTTTTTAGATTCTTTTTTTCAAGGCAAAGACGATGGACAATGTTATTCAACGAAAAAATTAATTCTTCAGGGTGAAAATCGAGGATATAAGTGTGAACTTATATCAGTTGATATCTCGGTGCATTTTCAAGCTTGCGCAAATCTGATAACACAGATCGACGCAGCTTAAAAATCCGCATCGAATGCACTATACTTCATTGAGAAACGCTTAATACAAAAATTAGTTATGATCGTTTGAAAAATGATGCATTAGTGTATGTTGAGTTTCCATGTACACTCAACATTGCTTCCAAAAACATTTTGACAAAAATTTTTTCGAAAAATTTCAAGATAATTTAGCAAAAAGTAGATGTTTTTAGATTCTTTTTTTCAAGGCAAAGACGATGGACAATGTTATTCAACGAAAAAATTAATTCTTCAGGGTGAAAATCGAGGATATAAGTGTGAACTTATATCAGTTGATATCTCGGTGCATTTTCAAGCTTGCGCAAATCTGATAACACAGATCGACGCAACATACACTAATGCATCATTTTTCAAACGATCATAACTAATTTTTGTATTAAGCGTTTCTCAAAGAAGTATAGTGCATTCGATGCGGATTTTTAAGCTGCGTCGATCTGTGTTATCAGATGTGCGCTAGCTTGAAAATGCACCGAGATATCAACTGATATAAGTTCACACTTATATCCTCGATTTTCACCCTGAAGAATTAATTTTTTCGTCTTCACTGATGGCTTGACTGAGCTATCCACGTGGGTGGTGTATTTCTCATCCAGGCATGGTAGATGGGCGAATGGAGAATCGAGTATTGGGAGCTCAGATAAGATGTCGGCTCTTTCAGTGTGCGTCATGGAGCAACCGGAGGCAAGACGCTCGAAGTCGGCAAGTTCGGAACCGGAGAGGCGGACTACAGGCCTGGTTCTAGGTCCTTGAGATTCTGGTTTCATCGAATGCACTATACTACATTGAGAAACGCTTAATACAAAAATTAGTTATGATCGTTTGAAAAATGATGCATTAGTGTATGTTGAGTTTCCATGTACACTCAACATTGCTTCCAAAAACATTTTGACAAAAATTTTTTCGAAAAATTTCAAAATAATTTAGCAAAAAGTAGATGTTTTTAGATTCCTTTTTTTAAGGCAAAGATGATGGACAATGTTATTCAACAAAAAAATTAATTCTTCAGGGTGAAAATCGAGGATATAAGTGTGAACTTATATCAGTAGATATCTCGGTGCATTTTTAAGCCAGCGCAAATCTGATAACACAGATCGACGCAGCTTAAAAATCCGCATCGAATGCACTATACTACATTGAGAAACGCTTAATACAAAAATTAGTTATGATCGTTTGAAAAATGATGCATTAGTGTATGTTGAGTTTCCATGTACACTCAACATTGCTTCCAAAAACATTTTGACAAAAATTTTTTCGAAAAATTTCAAAATAATTTAGCAAAAAGTAGATGTTTTTAGATTCTTTTTTTTAAGGCAAAAATGATGGACAATGTTATAAAACGAAAAAATTAATTCTTCAGGGTGAAAATCGAGGATATAAGTGTGAACTTATATCAGTTGATATCTCGGTGCATTTTTAAGCCAGCGCAAATCTGATAACACAGATCGACGCAGCTTAAAAATCCGCATCGAATGCACTATACTACATTGAAAAACGCTTGATACAATAATTAGTTATGATCGTTTGAAAAATAATGCATTAGTGTATGTTGAGTTTCCATGTACACTCAACATTGCTTCCAAAAACATTTTGACAAAAATTTTTTCGAAAAATTTCAAGATAATTTAGCAAAAAGTAGATGTTTTTAGATTCTTTTTTTCAAGGCAAAGACGATGGACAATGTTATTCAACGAAAAAATTAATTCTTCAGGGTGAAAATCGAGGATATAAGTGTGAACTTATATCAGTTGATATCTCGGTGCATTTTCAAGCTTGCGCAAATCTGATAACACAGATCGACGCAGCTTAAAAATCCGCATCGAATGCACTATACTTCATTGAGAAACGCTTAATACAAAAATTAGTTATGATCGTTTGAAAAATGATGCATTAGTGTATGTTGAGTTTCCATGTACACTCAACATTGCTTCCAAAAACATTTTGACAAAAATTTTTTCGAAAAATTTCAAGATAATTTAGCAAAAAGTAGATGTTTTTAGATTCTTTTTTTCAAGGCAAAGACGATGGACAATGTTATTCAACGAAAAAATTAATTCTTCAGGGTGAAAATCGAGGATATAAGTGTGAACTTATATCAGTTGATATCTCGGTGCATTTTCAAGCTTGCGCAAATCTGATAACACAGATCGACGCAACATACACTAATGCATCATTTTTCAAACGATCATAACTAATTTTTGTATTAAGCGTTTCTCAAAGAAGTATAGTGCATTCGATGCGGATTTTTAAGCTGCGTCGATCTGTGTTATCAGATGTGCGCTAGCTTGAAAATGCACCGAGATATCAACTGATATAAGTTCACACTTATATCCTCGATTTTCACCCTGAAGAATTAATTTTTTCGTCTTCACTGATGGCTTGACTGAGCTATCCACGTGGGTGGTGTATTTCTCATCCAGGCATGGTAGATGGGCGAATGGAGAATCGAGTATTGGGAGCTCAGATAAGATGTCGGCTCTTTCAGTGTGCGTCATGGAGCAACCGGAGGCAAGACGCTCGAAGTCGGCAAGTTCGGAACCGGAGAGGCGGACTACAGGCCTGGTTCTAGGTCCTTGAGATTCTGGTTTCATCGAATGCACTATACTACATTGAGAAACGCTTAATACAAAAATTAGTTATGATCGTTTGAAAAATGATGCATTAGTGTATGTTGAGTTTCCATGTACACTCAACATTGCTTCCAAAAACATTTTGACAAAAATTTTTTCGAAAAATTTCAAAATAATTTAGCAAAAAGTAGATGTTTTTAGATTCCTTTTTTTAAGGCAAAGATGATGGACAATGTTATTCAACAAAAAAATTAATTCTTCAGGGTGAAAATCGAGGATATAAGTGTGAACTTATATCAGTAGATATCTCGGTGCATTTTTAAGCCAGCGCAAATCTGATAACACAGATCGACGCAGCTTAAAAATCCGCATCGAATGCACTATACTACATTGAGAAACGCTTGATACAATAATTAGTTATGATCGTTTGAAAAATGATGCATTAGTGTATGTTGAGTTTCCATGTACACTCAACATTGCTTCCAAAAACATTTTGACAAAAATTTTTTCGAAAAATTTCAAAATAATTTAGCAAAAAGTAGATGTTTTTAGATTCTTTTTTTTAAGGCAAAAATGATGGACAATGTTATAAAACGAAAAAATTAATTCTTCAGGGTGAAAATCGAGGATATAAGTGTGAACTTATATCAGTTGATATCTCGGTGCATTTTTAAGCCAGCGCAAATCTGATAACACAGATCGACGCAGCTTAAAAATCCGCATCGAATGCACTATACTACATTGAGAAACGCTTGATACAATAATTAGTTATGATCGTTTGAAAAATAATGCATTAGTGTATGTTGAGTTTCCATGTACACTCAACATTGCTTCCAAAAACATTTTGACAAAAATTTTTTCGGAAAATTTCAAGATAATTTAGCAAAAAGTAGATGTTTTTAGATTCCTTTTTTCAAGGCAAAGATGATGGACAATGTTATTCAACGAAAAAATTAATTCTTCAGGGTGAAAATCGAGGATATAAGTGTGAACTTATATCAGTTGATATCTCGGTGCATTTTCAAGCTTGCGCAAATCTGATAACACAGATCGACGCAGCTTAAAAATCCGCATCGAATGCACTATACTTCTTTAAGAAACGCTTAATACAAAACTTAGTTATGATCGTTTGAAAAATGATGCATTAGTGTATGTTGAGTTTCCATGTACACTCAACATTGCTTCCAAAAACATTTTGACAAAAATTTTTTCGAAAAATTTCAAGATAATTTAGCAAAAAGTAGATGTTTTTAGATTCTTTTTTTCAAGGCAAAGACGATGGACAATGTTATTCAACGAAAAAATTAATTCTTCAGGGTGAAAATCGAGGATATAAGTGTGAACTTATATCAGTTGATATCTCGGTGCATTTTCAAGCTAGCGCAAATCTGATAACACAGATCGACGCAGCTTAAAAATCCGCATCGAATGCACTATACTTCTTTGAGAAACGCTTAATACAAAAATTAGTTATGATCGTTTGAAAAATGATGCATTAGTGTATGTTGAGTTTCCATGTACACTCAACATTGCTTCCAAAAACATTTTGACAAAAATTTTTTCGAAAAATTTCAAAATAATTTAGCAAAAAGTAGATGTTTTTAGATTCCTTTTTTTAAGACAAAGACGATGGACAATGTTATTCAACGAAAAAATTAATTCTTCAGGGTGAAAATCGAGGATATAAGTGTGAACTTATATCAGTTGATATCTCGGTGCATTTTCAAGCTAGCGCAAATCTGATAACACAGATCGACGCAGCTTAAAAATCCGCATCGAATGCACTATACTTCTTTGAGAAACGCTTAATACAAAAATTAGTTATGATCGTTTGAAAAATGATGCATTAGTGTATGTTGAGTTTCCATGTACACTCAACATTGCTTCCAAAAACATTTTGACAAAAATTTTTTCGAAAAATTTCAAAATAATTTCACATTTTTAGATTTCTTTTTTTAAGGCGAAGACGATGGACAATGTTATTTAACGAAAAAATTAATTCTTCAGGGTGAAAATCGAGGATATAAGTGTGAACTTATATCAGTTGATATCTCGGTGCATTTTCAAGCTAGCGCAAATCTGATAACACAGATCGACGCAGCTTAAAAATCGGCATCGAATGCACTATACTACATTGAGAAACGCTTAATACAAAAATTAGTTATGATCGTTTGAAAAATACTGATATATGTTCACACTTATATCCTCGATTTTCACCCTGAAGAATTAATTTTTTCGTTGAATAACATTGTCCATCGTATTCGCCTTGAAAAAAGGAATTTAAAAACATCTACTTTTTGTGAAATTGTTTTGAAATTTTTCGGGAAAATTTTTGTCAAAATGTTCGCTACAATTTTTTTGCTTAGGCTCAGCCTATGCAAAAACGAAAACACTGTAAGTAATGAACTCATCAAATAATATTACAAATTTTTAAAATATGTAACTCTCTACATATACTCTTATAAAGAGAGATGAACAACTAACTATTTCAAACAGGACTATATATAGAGAGATGAACAACTTTTTTGATACTATATAACTATTTGCTCAAATTCGGAAAGCTCGATCTCAGTCGGAAACAAGGCCTGTAAGAAATTGGAGAATATGAAGAATGAAGAAGAATTTTTAACTTAGATCTACATTGCGTTGTTATTAATCTTAAGAAAATCGAAGAATCGAACATTGCATAAATCCCTTGTTTTTGACTGAGATCGAGCTTTCCGAATTTGAGCAAATAGTTATATAGTATCAAAAAATTGCTCATCTATCTTTATAAGAGTATATGTAGAGAGTTACATATTTTAAAAATTTGTAATATTATTTGATGAGTTCATTACTTACAGTGTTTTCGTTTTTGCATAGGCTGAGCCTAAGCAAAAAAATTGTAGCGAAGACTGAATTTAAATATTTATGAACTTTGCACATATTTACAATACGTTAAATCTTCATTGTTTCATTGAATAGATCTTCATAACATACGACATCAAGAAGTTTTCCATTTCAGTTTTATAAAATCAATGTTTTGTGTTATTGAGGGTAATTTTCTCACTTTGGTAAGAAATAGTTCCAAATGTTGTGAGTGTTGATACGATTAACACAATAAATAGTAAAATTATAATGATACTGTAGACTAATTTACAAGAAAATTGTGATCGAATTGGTTCCGTAGGTGGAACACTGCCGATAGTTAATACTTCTAAATTTACTGAAGTACTTTCGGGTTGCGTTAAATTTGATACAGCCTTGTGATTATTACAGTTCGAGTCAGCTGTCTTCGAAGTGCTTAAAGTATTAACAATCATATTTGAACAGCTCAGTATTCATACAGTTACAGATTTAAAGATTTGATTGAATACAACCTGAAAATATTAGTTTGTGTAATGTTCTAACAAATACTCTTATGAATTTTGAACATTATATTACTTGCCTTAAATAGCGTTCGAAATGTAAAACGTATGTTCAAGCAGGATGAACGTGAAATATCTAAACAATTATGTTTTCAGTGTTGTATAATCGATTGTTCGTCACCTACTTTCCATGTCGTGCGTTTCATAACCTGATCTCAGCACATAGCCAACTTTTCTAAAGTGCTATAATTTTAAGAAACTGATGTTATATATAAAAGAAGTATTGAAATATCAAATTATATGTAAGATCACAATTTGAAGCAGTTTACTGATTGGAAGTGTTTGTTAAAGAATTTAAAGAAAACCATATACTCGTTTTTGCTTTTTGTTTCCGAATAATGCTTTATTGATTTAACCAACTTCCTCGGCATAATATAATCTTTTAGTAAATTTTCGTCGCTCATGTAGGCTTACAAACACTTACAATAAATCTGGTATGTAATCTAGCAAACATTTAAATAGTCTGTTTTCGGGTGAAAGTTCAAATCTTCAAAACAGTTATACTAGAATGAATATAAACTTTGGACTGACTGCTCGGATCTAGTATTACATTATATAGTATTCCTTATTATAACAAACTGTAGAGAGTATATGAAGTCATCATATTTATCTAAATTCCATAATAAATTCAATAAGATTATACCGAGTAAACGAACGTATCAGAATTTATATTTAGCCTACATTTCATCTTATTCTCATGTAAAAAACCATCGAAGTGAAAGTTCGCTATGATAAGAAACATAAGATTAAGACTATACATATTTAAGAATTATTATTTATTATTATCATGTAAATCATGTAAAATTTTATGTTACGAAATTATAAACTACTAAAAGTAGTCTTTGGGCATCTTTTCAAATATCCATAAAAGCTTAATAATTTAATTAAAGTATACTTATTTAAGAGTAAATTTAAAACCAAATTAAGATTGAGGTAGAAGTACCTATCACTTTATTAATGTTAGGCTAAAATTCTAAATACGTTTGCAAGCGTAGACAGGAATTTGACTAGCATTAAGCTCATTTAAGAAAAGTAATACTATTTCAAATTAATTCTGAGCAACCAATACGACTCCAAAATGGAAACAATTTTATTTATAACAACACATTTTCATTGAAACGGTGATACGTAAATAGGGTGAAGTATTTAGATAAATGCTGTTTTATTTGCTTGGTTTAATCATGAAAAGTATTCTAAGTATTTTCTTCAGCTGATAAAACCAATAATTCCTGGTTTTATCAAATTCAATGAACGAGATGTTTTCGAATTGTGATTGTGCAAAATTAAAAATTTTCGAGCCTATTGTCTTATATACATATAAAAAAGTATACACATATATCTATATATATATATTAGACTCAATACATTTTTTGTCCGTCACGAAGTAATTAGTATTTACCAGAACTTTGTGTAACTGGGCAACTTTGTGGAAACACAGATGTGATGCAGATTGCTAGATCTTCTCTTTATATATCTAGAGGAGCCAGAAATTCTCGCTGGAATGCAGATGCGCATTTAAGGTAATATTAGTTTTGTTGAAGTAAACTCGTTTTTTAAGGGCTCATGAACGATCAGTTGCCATTGAAGAAGATGCCATATTACGCATTGATACATGCCAATTAGCCGCGAACAGTCCTATAGAAGATTTTTACTCAGCTGCTAAATGTAGGCTTAGATCTTTAATTTATCTAAATCTATCTCATTTATCTAAATAATTTTTGAAATGAAGGTCTCTCATCTCGTGCTTTACTTGTGGGTGTTTTTGATGGTCACGGAGGACCACAATGTAGCCGTTATATCTCCACTAATTTATATCCTTATCTGTGTGCTTCGGTTCTCAAAAAGCATGAGGTATCAAGTGTGTTTATTTCATCATTTCTATATTTGGTATAGATTGAAGAAATTGAATTGGAGAAACGACTAGAATGGATATTTAGCAGTGCCGATGTGCATCCTAATCAATTTTTGTAGCGTTTCTCATGTGTGAAGGATTTTTTATTTTTTTCAGCAAAAGCAAAGGAGGTGGCGTATCGAAGTATCATAATAAATTTTTGAGAAGCAATGATTTTTACTTGGGAACCGTAAGGGAAGCATTGAAGGTTCTCTCTTCAGACCGTGTAATGTTTTCAAATTTTTAATTTTTTTTAGTCTGCATTCGAAGCGTGCGATGAGGATTTATCAAATGCAGCTCTACCTGATGCCAAAGGAATAGTAGATAGGTGTGATAGGATTATATGTATATATTTTTAGTAAAAGCATTCTAGGCTTTCTGTTCGAATTGCAGCTTCTGGCTCATGTTCAACACTAGCCCATATTCGATCCAATCATCTTCATGTCGCAAATTCCGGGGATGGTGCAGCTGTATTAGGTTGGTACATTCTTCTATTCAATTAGTTTGCTCTTCAGGAATTACGGGACCCAACGGCGGTGTTACTGCACGACAGCTTTCTCGTGCTCATTGTATCGATAATCCTGATGAAGTTCGCTATATGTTCTATGCTAATGTTAATTCATATTGTTAGGCTCAAAGAATACGAAATAGCCATCCGAGATCTGAAACCAATATTCTGCGTGGTGGACGTCTCTTGGGTGAATTATTCCCTCTTCGTGCTTTTGGTGATGTCAGATATAAATGGCCATTAGAGTTACAAAAGGTATAAATTTCAAATGAGCTAATACCTAAGAGTTCTGTGTTAGGTTGTCTTGGAACCACTAGGAAATCCTCCACCTCCCAATCTACTAACTCCTCCTTATCTAACGGCCTCTCCTGAAGTTTTCTATCACAAACTAACTCAGAATGATAAATTTCTTGTGTTAGCCACAGACGGATTATGGGAATGGTTGGATCCAGATACTGTTGTTCGACTGGTGCATGATCATACACTAGGTACTCAAACTTTGCAACCCTTTCAACCAAAACCTGCTTCAACTTTATTTGAGGTATATACTTTGGTTTCTTTCGAAGTTTAAATTTGTGCTATAGGTATATAAAGAACTTAGAGACAGAAAAAAAGGGGAACAAAAACAGAAAAAACCTATTGATGATAATTGTGCTACTCACATTATCCGTCATGCCCTCGGAGGTATAACTGGCGGTGCTAGTAGACAATATGAACGACTTATAGACATTCTACAGGCATGTCTAAATAAAAGAGTTATTTAATAATTATTTATAATTTTAAGATTCCTCCTGGACGAGCACGTAATTATCGCGATGACATTTCGGTTATAGTAGTTCATTTCAACGAGAAATACTTGTCACAATTGCCTGATGATGTAGAGTAATAATATTGTATATTCGTATATATTTTTATAAAGATTAATATAGTATTATATCGTGAAATCATCTTTATAGCCGTTCATATGCATATAGGAACACAAATCTTATAAATATTTTGTGAAAATGACATGCCCGTGAAGCAGAAATAAGTTGAGAGTAGAGTTTAAAAAATGAGATTCGTCGCTAACGTGGGAGATTCAAAAAGTTCTGCGGTTGCTGGCCTTGTGGCGGATTGCGCATTTGATGAGATTGATGCATTAAATCATGGTGTACATATCCGCCGGGTCCTTGATAAGGATTAGGCTGCATTCCTTGCTAAAAAAGAACAGAAAATAAAAACAGGTCTTACATTTTTCTAACCTGATGATGAAACCCATAAGGTTGGGGCGGCATTACCATTTGAGAATATTGCAAGCCTTGATTAGTTGGAGTGTTTCCTTGTCCTGGATTTTGTGGATATTGATGAGGCATCATTTGAGATGGAAGTTGCTGATGTACAGGATGTGCTGGATGTGCAGGAGCCGTACCAGGCTGATGATGAGATGGTATTCCGGGTTGTTGTGGCGCAGAGCCCGAAGGAATTCCTTGCGGTGGTACACTGCTCGAATGGGGAGGTTGCGATATACTGGGATTGTCTATTCAAT
Source organism: Auanema rhodensis (assembly GCA_964057225.1). Taxonomy (NCBI): domain Eukaryota; kingdom Metazoa; phylum Nematoda; class Chromadorea; order Rhabditida; family Rhabditidae; genus Auanema; species Auanema rhodense. The sequence continues at coordinate 5,003,824 of OZ059895.1, forward strand.
TCGTTTTACTAAAAAAAGTATTTCATGATAGCTTACTCTGATTTGGATCAGCCTGTTGTTGCGTAGAAGATTGGTGTTGCGCCTGAGGCTGTTGTATGGTGGTCTCGTGCTGCGAGTGAAGCGCCATTTGATTTTCATTTGGCATTGGTCTCTCCGCTATATCCTCCTTTAAATAATAAAAAAAGTAAATTAATATATGTTATAAGTACTTTCAATTGGTTTAAAAGAGAGTGATCAGCCAGTTTGGCCAGCATCATAAGATTTCGATGTAGTAATTGCTGGTGTAGAACAGCCTCTTCTGCACGACCCTAAAACTTTATATATATATATATACAGAGAAACGTTAACGACAACCTGATCGTGACACTCTTTGATTTTTGTAATTAATTGAGAATTTTCATCTAAAAGTTTTTGGACTGTTGCCTGTTGATCAGGAGCCCCTTGTCTCACTTGGCTGGGCGCAAAAGCGAGTGACATCTTAATCAAAGTACAAATAATAAACATAACAACAAGAACAATAGAAATGGAAAATAACCACCATTAGAACAGCTTCAAAAAAGTTGACTAAATTTTTTTTTCAAGAACGTCTGTGCTACAATAACTAAAAAATCTACTTAGTGCTGACACGGCCTCTCTTGTTCCAGGAAAAGTTAATACCGTAATTTTTAGGCTTGATTTGACGCTCATGGACTTCCTAAAATTATTCTTGAGAAACGGATTCTGATTATAAAGCTTACCTCTAATTCGAAAGACCATCTGTTTTTCTCACAGAAAGCTATAGCGTCTTCCTTGGAGGAGAACTTCAAGTTCATTCCTATGTTTGATAAAGGATCAGCGCTGAAATTAAAATATAATTAGACAAATTCTATAACAAACGTTTACGTTCCCGTCCATCCCATCAATGGATTTTCCCAACGTTCCTTATTATCAAGCTCAATGCGCCATGTCTGGAAAAATATTAAATTAAAAATATATCAATAAGGGAAAATATACATTAGTGTTGTTCCAAGGACTCTGTGTTGCCTCACGTGTTGGTTGAAAAATACGAGCAATACGTTCTTCCTGATGTTCCATTGGTACGCCTCCAATATCCATAGTTTCATCAACAACAACAGTAATAGGAACCTATTATAACCATTAATTCTCATTATCCATATGTAGTAAAAAATACTTTGGGAGTAACTTTTTCCAAAATTTCATTCACATCCTTTTTTTTTGCATCGTGTAATCTAGTTTGAGGGAGATTTTTAACAGCGCTAGAGAATGCACGTACCAACGCAGTTTGACGACAAATCGTTGAGACACCCAATTTGAGCATCTGTAATATTAGAAATACACGAATATGCGAGATAATTAATGAATTTATGTATAAATGTAATTTTTATTTAAAATTACAAAATCAACACTATCATTAAAAACTTATGATAATCAGATTATTTTTTAATACTATTCGATATTCAAAATAGTCGTGGAACTAATAATAATGTACGAAGTTTTGAAAGACCATATTTCTTTTACGTACAAATTTATTACGGTATTTATAGATATATAATATAGCTAACGAGGGAATATTTGATCGATAAGTTATTTATTATTCCTAGTTTTTTGGTGATTTTATATAATGGCTTCAGATAGTGAAGGTGTGGAAGAGGTTTGTACTTAATTTCTGATTAAAATAATTGATAACCTTCAGTCTGATGGTACATATTTCATAGTTGATTCTATCGTTGGTGTTGATCTCATTGATGGCGATATAAAATATAGAGTAAGATGGCAAAATTATCAAGCGGGTGACGACACCTATGAGCCTGAAAGCCATTTCAGATGTAAAAAAACATGTAAAATCAAATATATTTTCCATGTTTATTCAGATGAATCTGTTCTTAGTAAAATGATGGATGACTTTCAAACTAAAAATATGACACGAATCCAAGAATTGAGAGAAATGGCTAAAGTGGCAAGAAAAAAGAAAAAAGTTATTAGACGTTCAGTACGAAAAACTTATGAGTATGTTGATGTATGCGTAATCTCTTTCTCTCTCTCTACTATTTTTCATTGTTAGGAATCTAAAGAAGAAAACGGACTGATGGTTTCTCGAGAGCCTCTAGCCAATGATGAATTTTATGGCACTACTGTAGCTGATGCAACAGGAGAATTGAAGAGGCTGATTGATCCTTCTCATAAAAATTCTTCAACAGAATTGGTTTAATTGTTCGAATATAGCATAACAATTACGTAATATCAGATATTAGCTCAAATGAACTCCAATGCTCGGGTGACACGTCGACAAATGAAGAATATGTTACCAGAAGTTGTAAAACCAGATTCTGGCCAAAATTCTGTTAGTTAAACTAAGTTAATGTTCAAAGTATTATTTTTCTTAAAGGCTTCTCCTACCCCTCCATTATTAGGTAGTAAACGACAAAGTGCTGGAAAAGAAACTGAGGTTTCGATTGGAGCTAAAAGATGTTTGAATCAGGTATAGGTATTATTTTGTACTCAGAAATAGTTTTTGCTTTAGAATATGAGTGATGTTTTTGATGCGGAAGATGATAACGATGAAATTAAGACCGACGACACTACTACATCGTCAGAAGAGATTTTTGAAGTGTTTTCGTTAATTCGAAATTCCGGAGCATCTGACACTACCAGTGAAACTGTGGTTCTAGTTAGTGTTTTAGTCTACATAGATATAATACTTTTTATAGGACAATGTAGAAGCGGACGAGACCGCTTTTGAGAAAAAGACAAATGCACAAGCAGTAAAATCTTCAAGTGAAAGAGTTAAGAGGGAAAAAGATAAGAGTAGCACAAAAGCTGAAAGAGCTGTACACTTAGAAAAATGTATAGAAGCCTCTCCGAAGGTTGAAACGTCAAACGAAATAAAAGAAGGTAGTAGAAACAATGATTTTCAAATCTCAAGTTGGGACAATATCTCTGCAAACTGTACTGATGAAACCTCATGTTCTCAAGTAGCTGTAAGATATTCATTATCACCACTTGTGAGCTTCATGTTTAATAACATATTTTTTAAACTTTTTTAGGAATTAAATACTATTATTCGAGAAGGAGACATAAAGCTATTTAAGAAAACTATCCATCTTGCCAAATGCGATAAAGATTTTTATCGTTGGACAGACAGAGACACAGGCTTCACATTTTTTCATACTGTAAGAAATTGCTTGAAAGCGCAGTATTTCCGTCTTTTTACAGTTATGTGCTTATGTTAAATGCCCTGAAAATCATGAAACAGATGATTTTCTGACTTATCTTTGTGATTCATCTGTGTTTGGTCAAATAATTGATTATCAAGAGAAGAGCAACTTATTCACTGCTTTACATTATTCTGTAGAAAATGGAGCAGTATGTTGTATTGAGCTATCTGTTTACTTAACTGTTTCAGACATGTCGAGTTTCGAGACTATTAGCATTCAACTGTGCTGTAAATTACCCAGATCGAAATGGTTATACACCCCTCCGCTTAGCTTATAGAAAAAATCATGCAAAAATGATGAAACTTCTCCTGCAAAAGGGGGCAAATTTTGCTCAACTAGAACTAGAAGAGAAAAGGTTACTTTTCATTTCTCCTATATATGTTTTTTACATATTACTGTTTCAGAAAGGCTCCAGAAGAGAGGAAAAAGAGAGCATATGAAGTTTTAACGAGACATGTAGATACAGTGCGTAATTTGCTGTCTACGACAAGAAATCGTGTGTTTAGGTTAATTTTTTAAATGTTATGGTTTTTTCTAATTCTTAAATGAATTTTCTAGAAATTTAGTGGATGCATGTGAAAGCACTTTCCAATCTCCTATAATGACCTCTCCTTGCCATGAAGGGCCCACTTTCATTTTCCCGGTAAATCGATTAGTTTGATTTCAGTAATCATTAATTTTAGTATAATTTGCCGGCAATAGAAATTCCTAATGAGACATATATGTTTTTACTTTTTATTTATATGTGTAATTTTGAATCAAATGATTTTTCTAAGGTAAGTTCATGCTATATATCTTAATTAAAAATTCTAAATGTAGTGGACGGCACGTTGTTGGCCTGAACTTCATGTTAGATGTGAAGTCAACAATTGCGCGCTTGAACCGGTTCAAAACTCAACACATCCTATGGTCTTCTTCGCTAACTCGTTCAAAACGGGTGATAATATTTTGAAAATTGAATTCACAAATCCGGATGTAGTGTAAGAAATAGGTTTTAAACTTCAAAAATTGAATACATTTTTAGGATTAATTTTGTTTTGGCTGCTCAAGTTGTTTTAGTTAAACGAACAGAGGAAATTTTGCAATATGCGGCTACTCCATGGAGTATTAATAGCGGGCTTGAAGTTGCTCCATTAGTTGGACCTATGTTTTAATGTTTTATTTGTTACTATAACGGGCAAAGACTAGACGTTGATTTTTTTTTTTGAGAAAAATATTAACAAAATGAGAATTAGTATTTACAATGTTTCATGACCAAAGTCCATCACTCGTGCTTTTCGTGTTCGATTTCTTCTTCATATTCTTCGTCCTCATCAGGATAAAATTCTTCTCGATCAACGGAAAAATCAGCCGAGCATACACTTTGAATGTTTTAATAAATAATCAATTCAGCAACTTTTTTACCTGTAGCAAATGATACTGAAGAAGGCTATGGGAACTCCGAATAAACAAGCAGATAATAAGGGTTGTGTAGCAAACATCTGAATAACGTTTGAATACACCTCATAAGTCATTCTTCTAATTCGTATTGGCCAGGACCGCCCTGTATATATATATATATATATATATATATAATAACTTTTTAATAGAACCTCCAAGTGGTACGGCAGTTTCTTTAATTATTGAATCCGATAATGTTTCTAACCATAGTAATATTGATTGCCGAGTCATATGTTCAGAATCATCATAAGACAAGAAATATTCATAGGCGGTATAATTAAAAACCAATAATCCTTTAAAAAAATTAGTACAGATATAAAAAAATGGATACCTGGTGGATTCATAGCACCCATTATGATGCTTGAGGCTATTTCTGGGCCATCGAGCCAGGCAAACTGAAACATGTCCCAAAGGTGTTCTGCTCTTCTCATATCATTAGCAGCTTTCAAAGTTTTGTCATAAAATATGCCAATAGGAGACGACATGTTGAAACGATCCATCTGTTATTAGACTATCCACTGCATTTTTGAAAATAAACAAACCTCAGTCACTACACATAAAACCAATAATTTTCCGGTCGTTGAAATATCTGTTATAGTAGATGGGGTAGCTTTAGGCATAAGGGGCCATCTTTCTTTTGTTATCCAAGTTCTGAGTCCTTCTATATATTTTTTAAATGCTTGCATATATAGATAGTTCAACCTAATTCTCCGTGATAAGCTATATAGCGGTCATCTTTGAAAACAGCCACACGAGCTTCTTTTAACGAGGCAGGCACAGATTCTGGCTTCGCAGAGAAGAATCTTGTCTGAAAGGAATATATTTCCCCTTTTAATATAAATATTACATACCTTTGAAAACAAACTATCAGCAATATTTTCGAATTCCAGTCTCCAACCATCCTTTTTTTCTCCAATGAGTACAAACACGGGATCATTACCTTGTTCCCTTTTTATCTGAATTCAAATGATTGGGACTGAAAGGAATTACTATGAAGAGATATTTACATCGCTCAGTTTGACAGCATTTATACTTTCTATGAGAGGCGCAGAGCTTTTCATACAAAAGCTTACAAGAGCATCTTTCGAACGATCTCCCTGGTATTCAATTCGGCGACCATTACGAAAGCTAAATGTTTGAGTAAAGTTATTCCACAAGATAATAATAAATACAAATTATTTCTATCATCTTAAAGTGGAAGTTATTTTTATTATTTTGAAGTAGAAAACTAACTTACAATATAAGAGTTGGATATCCTCTTATTTCCATTTGATTGCAAGCAGAATTAAATCTAAGACGATATCTGATTACTTATTAGATTTGAAGAAATTCACCTTGTACAATCCATTTTTGCAACTCTAATTGGCAAGTTTTTATCTTGTAAAGCATGTCCTAAATGTTCCCAGGTGGGAGCCAAGCGTTTGCAGTGAGCACACCAAGGAGCATAAAACTTAAATGTTTAAAGTTGTAATATATGTTTATGGCAAAGGAATTGTCACCTTAACCAGCCACATGCCATCATCTTTGACATCAAGGAATTTGTCATTTAAATCTAAAACAACGCTAGTTGGGACGGCCCCATTAACCCTCAAAGGCAGATGTAAAAGGAAAATCAATATGAAATACTCCATTATTAGCTATCGGTTAATTGCCTGAAAATAAACAAAAGAAAATTTTCATTAGATGTTAAAATCTGAAAAGAATAAAAAATATCGACTTTCTTTACTGGTAGAGACTGCAACAGTGTTATATTAAAAGGGTACGTGAAAGTTCGTCAATGTAATGGTCCCAGTATTAAGGGTGACCGCTGAGCTGTATCAAAGCTATTAAGCCACGGCATTTATTTACAACATAATGTCGCTGTCTGGCCACTATTTCAAAACAAATTCGTTATCGAAATATGAACAAAAGATATAACAAACTGAAATTCGAGACAGTATATTACTGATTACATCATATGAAAAACTTGATAATAGTTAACTAAGCATAATTTCGTATGAAACTACTTTTTAGTTGATATATCTTTGAGCCTTTTATGATTTTGTAATATTAGGAACTTTTTTATAAAATGAACATATAATTTAATATGTTTTGTGTTCAACGGTAGTCAAGCGCTTGCATAACTGCAGTTTATCCAAGGGTTACTATGACAACTTCCAATAAGCGGCATTATTCAATATGTTTTCTAGCATTTATTGTCTATTGATTATTTCTTTCAATAATGCTTAATGCATAAATCAATTCAAGCCCAAAAATTGTTTTATTACAATATCAAATAATTTAAAAAATCTTTTCGACATACAGTTTTCATATGAGTGATTTAAGAGTGAAGAATGGATGACGACGAGACAGTAGATGCAGCGAATAATCAAGGTGATGGTCCTGGAAAGAACTACGAAGTGTACAAAAAAAATGAACAGCTTCTTGATAAGTTGAAACTTTTGAATTACGAAGATGGTTTTCTTAGCTTACAATATAGACCAATTCAAAGGTTTATTTTTTTCTATGCAATCTGACAGTTACAATAATAACAAATTATATGTTGAATCTCTAGGCATTATTTCACATTGTCCACAAATGTCGGAGAGCAGTTTTATCTGTTCACAAGTTTAGCTGCTTGGTTAATTAGAAAAATAGGAAACGAAAACTTTGATGTACCACAAGAGGTAATGCTTAATTATTATTTACCCGCATACTATTTTTGCAGTTTGACGACCCAAACTCTACTATAACAAATATTTTGAGTGAATTACGATCTAAGGTTAGTATTTTTTTAATTTAACTCATCAATCTTACTTCAAAGACGGCACCCGTCTAACGATTGTTCAAATTTAAAGTTTTGTAAGTAATGTACATATATGCTGTTAAAACTGGAGAGCGATTCATACGTTTCAACAACGTTAATGCAGCGTACTCCAGTGAATCTGGGAATATTGCAGAGTTCTGGGCCCTGTAATCAGTAAAATAGTTATCAATTTAGAATCTTGGCAAAGTACCTTACAAGTTCCGTGGCGTTCTCCATTATAAAATATTTTATTATAACATTTCTCTATCAAAGGGTAATATAACATAGTTGAAGGCATGTTGTGGTACAAATCCATTCGAAACTAAATAGTACTTATAAGTCACTAGAACACCAAAAACCTACTTTCATTTTTTCAGCAAATGATTTTTCGATCTCATTTATATCCCCTTGCTCTAGTATGGGCACAGTTTGATTTTTCAGAAGTAATGGGTCATATTTAGGAATTTTTTCAATGTTTTTGATTTTGTTCAAATGTGTCCAGTAGCGTAAATGTATTACAGAATTATTGTGAACCGGCAAACTGTACTAAAAATATAACGAAAATATCAAAATATAAAAGACAATAAATTGCTCATACCTGGCTATAGCCATTTTTAATACCATAGCTGCTATGAATCCACACGCTGTTCACAAGGGATGGTTTCACAACTAGTTTTCCCCATCTAAGAGAAATAAAGAAAAAATCAGTATCTATTTTTGTTCTTACCTGATTTCTCCTTTAAATGAAATAGATTTCAAAGTAGACGAGAGAGAGAATGTATCAGGAGAATCACCTGAAACAAAAATATCACTGTCAATTCTAAATTTTATACTACCAGATGTTAATTCGGCTTGGGACATATTATATGCAATAGCTGCAGCATTTGGAAAATAAGCAAAGATCTGAATGATTTAAAAGTTTTCATAAGAATCTGTTGCTAAGAAAAACTTGTTGAAATTCCTGAAAATAACCCTTTCTGTCTAATCGAGGAATAATAACATCATCAGGATCAGGGAAAATTATATATTTGGCGGAAGCCTTGTATCGCAGCAAGCAATCTGTCATAGCGGATGCTTGATTTCGAAACTCCAATTCTATGTTGGGATCAAACTCTTGTGCACTAGCTCTGTGCTTGCCTGTAGTAAATATATCAAAAGGAACAAGAAAACTATAATCTGTAAAATTTTATTTACTGGTATACCTAATCTTACTCTTGGCCATGCAGTTATTCTAACATTACGATACAATGATAACAGTTGAAAAAGGTCTGTAAGCATACTTCTTACATAGAATTGCATAAAAGCACCATAATGGGAATAAATCTGAAAGTACTAAATATTAAGATATTTCTTTTGAATATTTGTACTTCAGAAGACAATAGTAAAAGTTGCCATTTTTCATTAAGAAATAATGGGGTAAAACAGACGACTACATCATGCTTCCTAGTATAAGGCAGTCTTAACCCAACCTTTAAACATTAAATTTAATATCGAACAGATGCTTTTGACATACTTCCAGTTCATCACCAAAAGTATTCTGAATTTGAATACTATTTGCACCATCTACAACTTGCCCCGTTGCCAAATACGGAACCCATTTACAATAAAATGGAGTTTGTCCAACAACTTGTTCAACTCTTAAAACATTATTAATGCCTTGAGTCTAAACCAGTTAAACAGCACTTGAACGGTATTTTCATCATAGATGTTTCATTGCGAGATATAAGTAAGAGATTAGGATGTTTCAGATGAAAAACTTGATGAGCATTCAATAGTAGAACAGCTGTGTTTGGTTTATAACTTCAAATTAAAAAAAAATTAAAATAGCTTGAATAAAAAGTCTTACAAGGATGAATTTTTAAATAGAGTTGCTGAAAGAATAACTAAATCATCCTCTCGTGCGACATAATCTTGTAAAATATGATTGTGTTGAGTGTCAAATATTGTAAGCCCAATGGTTAAAACGGTTGCCATTATGCCTAATATTGTTAGTAGTATTCGGAGCACAACGCGTCTGTATCGCGGAACTGAAATCAAATCTCGAAATACTTAACAACTAACTGTATACCTCCTATTAATCTAAATACATAAGGTCTGTAGGTATGATTGACGGAATTATTCATTAGAAACAGTGATTTTGCAAAAATTCAAGAAAAATTCGAGGAAAATTTCGTGAAGACACTGAAAACAGTCAGATTAGTCTTTCTCGAAATACCCAGAAGATAAGGAGAAGAGATACCGCCTAACAAACAGGCTGTCTCCCTATAGATTCAAATCTGACACCATTCGAAAGAAAAATGTTCACTCTTCCGAAGATATTACAAAATAGCTAAGCAATGTCCAGATAAACGTTGTTTATTTACCACACACATTGACAAGATCAGGTTTTTATGAAATAAATCTTTAAAATATTCTCTTCAGAATGTTATCGTTGATTTCTCAGCTAATAAGCTTCGACAAGGCAGTGGCGAAAATGCACTTTATGTTCTGAATTCCCTTGCAGATTTAGCACTAATAAACACAAATTTCAAATGGCAAAAGTACGATTCCCGAAACATCAAGAGTAACAACTATTAAATTAATTTTTAGAATAATTCCACCGATCAATGAAGACGAAGATGTTGATGTAGATAAAGAAGATGAAGACCCTGAGACTGATAACGAGGTTATTACATTATTTTATACAGCTTAAATTAAGCAAGTTCTGTTTCAAGGATTCGGAACCAGAATGGGCAGACGATGAAGATGATGCTGAGCATGTTGATTTAGCAGTTCCAACTACAACCAAGGTATATTTATCTGTTATTGTATTTTCATTCCAAATCTATAAAGGACCAACCACTGCAAACCATTTTACATAGCGATACCGATATCAACCAATGGAAAGGTGAATTAGAACGGGTTACACCCATGCTCAAAATCGTTATTCGTCAGGATGCTAAGGTATAGGTGACTCTTTACATACTATTAAATATTCAATATTTAGGACTGGAGAATGCATCTTGAACAAATGGGGAATTTCCAGAGATCAATCACAGAATTGATTGATCAAACAACTCCGCAACTCGATAAAGTGAGAACGGCATAAATATTTCAGTGAAATTCATTATTACAGATCCATATCGATCTCCAACAGTCATTGGAAAGAATTGAAAGTCGCGAGAAAACACTAAATCAGCAAATGAGTAACATATTGTCCAAATTCAGAGAAGCCCAAGATAGACGAGCTGAAACGAAAGAGAAATATAAGTTCGTCCAAAAACTTGGAGACGATAATTTTAGTGATTCATTTTCTAGATCTGCTTCAGGGGGAGTCGATCAACGCACAGAAACTTTGCAGAAAATATCAGAGGAAATTGAACAACTGAAGCAACAAATCGAAGAACAAGGAGCAAAAACAAGTGACGGAGGTATATATAATTATTACTGTAAAGAAATATATATGAATGTTCAGCTCCGATGGTAAAAATTAAACAAGCTGTTGCGAAAATGGAAGCAGATATTGATCGTATGAATGTACAAATCGGAGTTTTGGAGCAAGGTCTTCTGAATGCTCAATTAAGAGATAGAGTAGCTTTCACAACAGAAGCATATTCTTTCATTTGAATGAGAAAACTAAAAAAAACTAATGAACAGAAGTACGATTCATTTCCTAATTGTGATTAGTTTAATCATTGATAAATGAGGTTATTATAAAAAGTGCAAGATACAAGAGAGAACCCGGTAAATAAAATTTTAAAAAATGTATACATTAGTTGCGGTTCCAGAGACCTAAAGTCGCAATCCTTTTTTTAGTCTTATCAGGGCTAGTTCGGGCAGCGTTTTCATTACTCCCCAACAAAGAAATTTTTGAGTCGCTGTTATTACCCCTGCGTAGTTCTTCTACCTAAAACCAAACAGAAAACTATAAAAACCAATAGAATAAAAAACCTCAGCTTTAAGCTTCTCAACGTCTTGTTTTTTCAGGACTACCATCTGACGCTGTTCTTTTTCCAATAGCACTAACTAAATTTTATCAATAAGTAAACACTTAAAACAGTTGTCAATACGTCATTTCCTCTTTTGGCAATATTACTCTCGCGCTCTCTCACCTTATCTTCGAAGAGCTATAATAAAAAAATAAGGAAGAGAAAAATAAGATAACTTTACTTTGTCCATGTTAGCTTTCTTATCAGAGAGTTCTTTTTCTTTATTACGTCTTTCCTCTTCCATTTGAGTAAATGGATCCCTGCATTATAGTTTGAAGTGAGAAAACAATTTAGAACACCAACCTGTCACCGGAATTTTTAGGTAATTTTTCCATCTGTCGGTAACGATAATTTTCGTAATGTACCGACCTTGTGACATCTATCATATCAATCAAGTTAGTACGCACAATAAGATCCCTCAAAGCAATAAAGTCATTATGGGACATATTTTCTACTTCAACGATTCCCCATGGATATTCTCTGAATTACAAAATGATTGATTGATTACAAAAAATGTGGTACCTATATCTCACTTTCTTCCCATCCTTATCTTTAATCATGTTACTTCCAACTATAGCGAAAGGCAATTTGTTACGCAAATCATGAGTAATTTTGTCGGTGTCCTCCTCTGCATCAGGAAACTTATAAAGCTTAATATTATTGCTCTCGATATCTTTTGTGATCTGAAACAAAAACAGTTAAATAAATAAAACGACGAATAACAGTCAATAGTCACCTGTGACTTAAAACGCAGAAGCTCATCTTTTGTTAAGCAATCGGCTTTAGCAATTACAGGAACTATGTTGATAAGCCCGCTAAGGTTCTTCATAAATTCAATATCAATTGGTTTTAAACTACAAACAAATATCAATTCCACCTTAAAGAAACTACCTCACCCGTGGCCAGAAGGTTCAATAAAGTACAAGCAGAGGTGCACGCATTTGTCGACCCACTTCTCACTGCGTTCGATGCGAATTTCTTCGGAAAAATATTCCAAATATTTGCTTTCAACATACTTAATGATTGGTTCCCAACTAAAAAAATGAAATAAGCAGAAAATATGTTAATAAAAAAACCATTTAGAGTTGTTAACTGCGTCTCCAAAACCTGGGGTATCAACCAATGTAAGATTCAAAGTTACACTGTTTTCCACCAATTTAACCTGAATTAATTGAAAATTAAAGAATAAAACTATATCTTTACATGTTTTTCCTCAATTCGTACAGTTGAGCTCGGCAATTCTGGGGTATAATCAGTGATATCATTGATTTCGGCAAGGAAGAGAGTGTTTATAAAAGTGGATTTTCCTAAACCACTTCGCCCTTAATTAAATAATTTTATTCAAGTACTAAATGTTCACTAACCTACAACCATTAGAGTGAAGTCAAAACCATTTTTAATTGCTCGTCGGAACACTTGATTAGGAAAATTAGCAAAACCCCAATAATTTTGCGGTTCTTTGTAATTGGAATTACGCGACTCTTCTAGTTCACTTTTCACACGTGTCATCTGAAGTATTACATTTCTTAGTTCAATGTTAAGCTAAATAATAAATGCATAAAATAACTTCCACATTACACATTAATAAAAATTTTAAACCTAGTTTACAGACATTCAAATGTTAAAATTTCGCGGTTGTTTATGTTATGGTGTCGTTTCGGGACCAATACCTAAAATACCTTGAATAATATATTTGCAAGGATATGCACATTTTTTACATTATTAGTTTTCAGCTTCTTGCGTTTTTAAGATGTTTATATTTAACCTTGCTTAATTATAAATTTTTTAGGCTGCTAAAGTTTTAATAACGGGAGAAACATATAATGGTACAATTTTATTTTTGGAAAATGTAATAGTTAATGACGTATTTTAGCCACAAAACGATCACATTGAATTACATCGTAAACGATATGGTCGTCGTCTTGATTATGAAGAAAGGCTGTACGTTTTTTTAAATATGAAGTTTGAATATGTATTATTTTTTAGTCGCAAGAAGCAAGCTCGTGCTGTTCATGAACGTTCCCAAAAGGCTAAAAAGCTGAGAGGTCACAAAGCTAAATTGTATCATAAGAAAAGATATTCTGAGAAGGTACGGTGTATATAAAGCAATTAGCATACAATATATTTTTAAGGTTGAAATGAGAAAACTCCTGAAACAACATGAAGAAAAGGATCAAAAAAGTACAGTGGACACTCCTGACAAAGTAAGAGTATGATATGTTCATTTATATAAGAGTTTTAGGGAGCTGTTCCAGCTTATCTTCTTGATCGTCAGCAACAAACCAGTGGAACAGTATTATCAAATATGGTTAAACAGAAAAGAAAAGAAAAAGCTGTGAGTATCTTATGGATTATTCCCATTTTTGATATGCTGATTATTAGGGAAAGTATCAAGTACCTATTCCACAAGTACGGGCTGTAAGTGATGCTGAAGCATTCAAAGTTGTTAAAACTGGTAAAACCAGAAGAAAGGGATGGAAACGAATGGTTACTAAAGTAAGAATATTCAAAATATACTTGATATTGGGTGGAATATCATACTTAGGTCACTTTTGTGGGAGAATCATTTACTCGCAAACCAGCTAAATTCGAAAGATTTATTCGCCCTATGGGGTTACGCTTCAACAAGGTTTTTCTTTGTATTATTTTATTTCCTAGTTTTTTACTTTTAGGCCCATGTTACTCATCCTGAATTACAAACAACTTTCCATCTTCCAATTGTTGGTGTGAAGAAAAACCCATCAAGTCAAATGTATACATCTTTAGGTACATTACATATTCTTATTATGTTAATTACAAGTTTATTACAGGTGTTATTACCAAGGGTACAATTATTGAAGTTAATGTTTCTGAATTGGGAATGGTGACACAGGGAGGAAAAGTTTGTTACATAGAATGTTTTAGTTTATGATCCTAGCTATATTTTTTTAGGTTGTGTGGGGTAAATATGCGCAAGTTACAAATAATCCAGAAAACGATGGTTGTATAAATTCTGTACTTCTGATCTAATCAAGTATTTCGTTTATATAAGAAACACTTGTTGAAATTTTTTTCGTTCTGATCTTTCTGTTTTAGAGCAATTTTTAATTGTTCTTTTTGTTATTGACCGTATTTTGTTACATGGAATGTAGTAAAAATAACATGTTGATGAATTATCTTTTGTTTTCTTTAAACGTTTTCGGCATATTCATCTTGGAAATCTATTTCTTAGCTCGGTTTGCCGACAGCTATTCTATTATTCGTCATCAATTTAGTCTTTGGAGATTTGGTTAAGAATCATTGGGCGAGTATTATGCTCTTGAAAGTACTGTACTTCTACATATACTGTGTTTTATTACTCATTTAAAATCAAATAACAGACAAATTATTATTCAGACTTGGTTGGAATGCTATTGGCCAGCGGAAGTTGACAACGTTTATTCTTCATTCTTCGGTTTTGAAACCAAATTTTTACCTTAAATTATATTATCATAGTTGCCAAATAGAAAACAGCTAAAAATCTCAACAGAATAAATCAAATTTTTTACCTGAGTCTCTGTTAGACATAGTTGTTGTGCCAGTTGATATCTCCTTGGTCTGCTCAGATACTTGTTGTCGGCAAATTGGCGTTCAAGTTCAATGAGCTGTTCACTTGTAAAAGCGGTACGTGGTCTTCTCATTTTCCCCCATGTTTGCCATGCACCTACTATGAATAGTCTAATTAAAGAAATAAATATTATTAACATACACGTTAAAGCGATTTGATCATATATAAAAGGAACAGTAGTAGTCATTAAAGGATAAGTCATGGGGTCAAGAGTCATAGCAGGAGTTAAAGCTAAAGCTGAAAAGTCTTGACATACTATGGAAATCTTTTTTGAAATAACTAACTTGACGATCCGCTACATATAGTTGGAGAAGGTACAGCACTTGAAGTACAGCAGAAAGCGCTTGGAGTACTAACTAGTCCAGGGGTGAAGTTAGAAAATGTAGAGTTTTTATTATTTTCTGAATTGGGAACAGAAGATGAGGAAGAAGATGATGATGCTGTAGATTCGCTGCAGAGAAGAGCATCTATAGATGAGAACATTCTCATGAACGTTTTGTGAAACTGAATTACGTTCTTTCTCATCCGGAAAAGCTGTGAAGAATCCCAGGAGAGACATTTGATGTCGGCGCTGGTTGTCAAATACGGTAGAGGCGGATCATGTAATTCATTTAGCGCATATCATTGTGGAACTTTGTTGTTGCAATTGTCAGCTTAAAAATAAGAGTATTCCGAGATTATATACTATTAAAGTTGTTTGAAAATATTTAAATGTTCATCATGCTCCTTAATTTAGATCAGATAGGTAATATGCTTGTTCCAATTTTGATCAGTTAGCTATTTTTTTGTTTTCAACAAAATATTCTTGTTCCAGCTAAAATTACAATTTGAGTATTTCTTAACTTGAATGAAATATGAAACATAGGTACATTAAAGGAACGAAATATCATATTCGAAAATTACCGGTTTTCCTAAGTTTTTTTGAAATTAAAATTGGATAGTCAAGAAAAGATTATATTCTTGTTATAAAAAATGGAAATCACTGTTATTAAGATATATAATTTATTTTACAACATATATTTAAGTTTGAATAATTCTTTAAACAAAAAGCATTACCCGATTGACAGGCAGTTCACATGGGAATTGGCTTGGCAACATGCTGAACAAAAAATTTGCATATTTCGCGATAGAGAATTTCGAGAAAATTATTAAATGACGGCAGCTTAGAGACTATGATGAAAAATGACAGTGATGACAGCTACAAATTGAGGGGAAGTGTTTAAAGAAAGCCGAAAAGATAAAGAATAACATGCCAAAATTATATTATTTTGAATAACAAAACTATTCATTTGCATCTTTTCTATTTATTTTACAATTTATACTTTAAAATTAAAACAAATAAAGATTTAATTAATTTGATCTGTTCGAGCGTTCCATCTAGAGGTATCTCTTTTGTATTTTCTAAAAAATATATACCAACATAAGCAGTGTTGCCAGTATAATTCTGAAATAAACATGTGAAACGCAAATCAGCATAAATTAATTTTTACCCCATTTTAGAGGATGAATCTATATCATAATCATCTCGAATATTATATGTTTCATAAGTAACATTTGACCAATCGGGTTCAACTGTTAACGGAGCGAAAAAAATTTTTTTTAGATTCTCGAGTGTTCCCTAAACTTGTACAAAAAGTTATTGTTCTAATACTGAAGAAGACAACAATCAAGAATTCAAGAACTAACAGGTTCCAATATGGGATCGGGAGATTCCAAACGAGGTATTTTAAGCACTTGCCCTAACCCATTATAGTCAAATCTTGTTGGATATCTTCTTAATTCTTTTCTGATATAATTTGTATCACTGTCAGCAAACGAAACAGCTAGTGTAAGCTCTGCAGTAGCATTATCTACGTAAAGCCTAGCATACTCAAGTTGATGCGAAAGCATTAAATGATCGGCAGCCAATTTGTCTGGGAAAAGTCCTAGACAAATCTGAAACAAATAGTAAATTAACTACTTCTCCCAACATTTAATTCTAATTAATTGTTGTACCGCGGTGTTAAAATATTCATAAAAAAAGAAGTATAGAGAAAAGTCATAAACTTACAGCTTCACAAACTTCAATAATTCTTGATTCACTGGGAGCATTCAAGTGATTTTTTTGGTTTGCTATATAACTCTCCATTTTGTTATGAAAATTAGCGCCCTATAATATGAACATATCACAAATAATCTGCATTAAATCAAACCGGCTGAGTACAATAACTTATTTGATAATTAGAAGAATTGACAAGTTGACGTTTTGAGCTAACAGTATTTACAACAGTAAATAAAAACAGCCAATTAAACAGCATACTTGCGTAGAAAATGAACTTGAGTTGCATTCACGTCAAACTTCACGTTGTAACGTTGTTAACTCTGAAAAGATGCAGACACGTCATTTAAGTGAAAACAATATATTTCTTGTTACCTACATTGCTACGAGTATATTTATATTGATGTACATACATTTATGCATGCAAACATCTCTATCTCTTTAAATCGTGTATAGTACGTGTTCAATAAAGCCAAAGAAACACGTTCTAGGGCGATGTACATGAGAATGACACTTCAGAATGTTGAAGTAACCTCCCACAGAGTCAATTTTATTTCTATCTTTATACAAAAAAAAAGATTTTAATTCGCAATGCTTTGTAAAAAAATGGTTCTGAGATACTGTCAAGTATTTATCTGATGTGACAATATGTATCGTACCATGTAATAACTAAAACAATTGACCATAATCTAGAACTAAACGATTGCTTTCTAGTCATACGATGAAACTGCTCCATGTTTTCGATAATTTGTATAATGTTTTTCCTATTCAGCATGATATTATGTTCTTTTAATAAATTAGTCTTACATATAAAACTAATCACTTCTTTTGAACCAAAACGAAAAAAAACAGAACGGCCAATCTCAAAACCAAAATCGATGTGTCGTTTTACTCAAAGAAGTTCTATGTATATATGTATGTGTAAAAGAAAACAAGAGTATGCAAGTCAAGCACATATGTATGTAACGGTAACAAAAAGATAATTAAAAAAGAAAATCACATCTTCATGTATGGAAAAAATCTTTATTTTTTAAATGGATCATTAACATTGCTGCCACATATGGGTTATTTATATGTGTATGAATGTTTATAACTAGACATTCTTTTTCGTCGACGAAGAATGCTTCAAACTCTACGAGAAACTTTCGAAAAAATTAAATGATATCGAGGAGTAGACAGGAATATGCCCAAACAATTGTGAGAAACAAAGAGAAAAATGCTTGATACCTGAGGCGATCTTTCTCTCGTGTCTTTAATCTTTTTATATTATAAGTCAAGTGTTCCAATTAACGCCCATCAGAACTTAAAAAACCGGCCCAATCGGAATAGTCTCAAAACCAAAAACGATTTATTGTTGTACTTGAATGTGTTATATGTATTTTTTGTTGAATAGAACGAATAAAATTTTAATTTGCTTTAGAGCTCTTACATTTCTCTCTTTTTTGCGAGAAATACATTAAGCAACAAAGACGAACTCATAAGTAGCCAGCATGGTTTCTGTAATTGTTTAATGGTCCAACCAGTTATAGAGTTTCAACAATTTTTCTTTCTTTCAGAAGCTCAAAACGTATTTTTTTTGTAGTTGCATTGCTATTTTTGGTTTACTATTTGTGTGCATTTTCTCAACCTTTTTTAACATTACATAGTTTTAGAGCTCATATACACTTGATTTTGAAGTATATTATTACGAATAGATGAAGAAATTTTGATGTGGCAGTGTGTACGATGAGATAATGTTGCATTTTATTCTCTTTTCACCTTTTCTGAAGTCTTGCAGCTACCCCGTAGCTATGCATGTATATGTATATTGAATGAATCCAGTTTGACTATTGGATACTGTTTAAAGTTAAAGAAATTACAATGAACTTATGAACATAGGTCTATTCATATGCATGAGCTTTAGAGCCTTAAAATTAATCAGAAAAAAATTTCTTTAGAGTGAAAATTTCTGGTATAAAATACTACCGACCAAGGCATATTTCCCATATTGTACTCATAATAAAATTTTTCTTCTATGGGCATCGTTTTTAGAAAGGTTTGGAAAGATATCATGTCTGATAAACTACTTTACTTTCTCTTATTATCATAGTTGATCTACCAAGCCTAGCTAAGATTTGCCAAAATAACTCAGCTATTATGCTTTCAAAAAGGGATGAAAGCTGAAAAGATGAACGTAATTTCAAGAGAAACAGTATTAAAAAGAAGATAGTGAGAGAACAAGAATATAACAGAGAGAGAGAAAAAAAATTGACAACGGCGACCAGCTGGAGATGTCTATCCAGTTTTGGCATTCCCATCATCGTCGCCAAACGTGATGATGGTCGGGTTAAGCCAGCGGCTGATCTTCATTCATTCCTTTTTTTACAGATCAGTATCTTAAGTTTTTTTACAAATCATTTTTTTCATAAAATTCCTTATGGAAAATCAACGTTACGTCCATTCTTATCTCTTTTAATTGGTACTTCTTTTCTGTATAATTTGTGTTCCGTAGCTCACCCTCTTAACTCGCTTCTTAGAGGTCATCGAGTATATAATCTATGATCATATACATATGTATGGCTTCAGGAGCTAGAGATATTTTCATTGTCATCATCATATGTATTGTTATTTGAAACACTTCTTTCGACTGTCAGACGAGGACAGATTTTATCTGTTGAAGTCATACAAAGTAACACCCGACACTAATTTGTTCAGTTGAAATATTCAAGCTGTTCTCGATAGATTCAAGTTATTCTTCTTTTATTTGTATATTGTACGGAAATCACTGAATGTAATGATTATTGCATATATATTTTCTTATACTTTTTCAACTTTTCAACACATTTTTCCTGAACAAAATTAGTTTTTTCTAAGTTTTTCAGGAAAAAGAAACGTTCGACAATTTACTATATTATACGTTTATTTTTTTTAAAGATACTGTAGTTTTTATCTTCCAATCTAATAGTTTTTTAAAGTTACTCCTTTGTTTTCATATTATTTTTTAGCGCAAACAAGCTTGATTTTTAATACTGATGATATTAAAAAAAAATAATGTTATTCGGTCTCTATAATAACTGAACGTTTTAGAAAAGCCCAAAACATTATTTTCAACATGTTCTTATAGCAGACTTTATTGAACTTGCGCTATATTTCTTTATAATTTTCAACTGAAATTCAATTGAAAATGCTGTTTTAATTTTATCTGTAAATCTTACTCACCCCTGAAAAGCCCCTGAAAAGATATCTTGAATGAGAAAAATTTACAAATCTTTAAGCTTAAAGCGATAATAATCAACAAATGTTTTGTTCTCCATTTTTATTAAAAATTATCTTATAGACCAGAAAGTGGATAATGAGAAGAATCGCTCATCATCCACAAACTTAATGACGCTGATTTTTCCTCAATATTTAATTAGAAAGCTCTTCTTTAAGGTTTATAGAAATTTATAAAAATTATTGACACAGGAATGTTTTTTTAATATACATGTATGTATATTTCGCTTTCTTTGCCCAGATCAGTGAAACTGTGACTGTGTCCAAAATTAGTCGTTGTCCTTAAGTTCCAGCTTTATTCGTTATGTCAAATATATTAAAACTGATAAGTAAATGAATAGGCTGAAATTTTTATATAAACTGTGAACACAGTTCTTATATTATTCTATAGAACTTCTTATTTTTCTGTTCCTTGACTGTTTTTGTTCAAGAACGTGAGACGAATACAACAATACACATGTCGTACAACAAGCATTTTTATCTATCTCATTTACAAGATTCATCTTACTATATTACGGAAGTTCACGGCTTTCACTCTGTTTTTCGAAAAGATTTGTTAGCATTATTAGTTTTTAGTTTACAGAATTATTCCAAGAACTATGTTATAATAATAAATACGCTCAACATTTCAATAATCAGAAAAAGGCTATTGTGATTTAATTACTTTACTTGATTGTTGCTATACATTATCTAATTAAGAAATACATATTAAAAACAATTAATGATAAAAAAAACTGCCTTAACCGCATTGTTGGTTAGGAAAGAGTATCAGTTATATCTTTTCATTGTTGCAATCTCATAAAACTTAACAAACCTCTGCTATCCGTTTGCTTCGTTTTGCATGCAATACATTACAGCAATAATTCTTGTAATCAAATACAGCAAGAGTATTTATCAAGTATTTATACAGATCGTCACAAGAAAGTCAGAAATTGCAATACCGTTAAAAATATTTTTTAATATATTGAAACGAAGTGGAATTTATTGAAATAGCCTTGAAGAATAGCTGAGACCTCAAGAAAAAACATACATTCCGTAAATCATTTGCTTTTCATAGTAATGAATTAAAACCTGCTTTCGGTAAGCAGAACAGTACGCTAGTACGGTTAGCTTAAACTTGCATGTTTCCACTCTATTTTTGATTTCCTTCATATTCAGCAATTCTTATTTAACTCTTATTAAAAAAGTTATTACCACTTTAAATGATATTTTCTATGTTTTCTTAAAAACGTTAGAAGTCTCGTCGAACAGATAAAACAGATAAACGGGCTGAGCCTTCTAAACGTAGCAGCACTATATGTAAATTGTATATTATGCCCATGCCCGTCATTGGCAGTCGTACATATTTTTGCGAAAAGAAGAAGCATTTACAATCCATAGTTGAACTATCTATTAGACTATGTATACATAGATTCCCGTACCAAAACGTATGGTCATTTATGTACGATTGAGTAATAGTTTTTTTCTAATTTATTTTTATATAAAGCATTTTACCCAGGATAATTGTGGATAATTCGCTCATTAGTGAGGGGGTCGCAAAAGTCCCAACTTCCAGTTTATTTTCATTTTATCTCTCCGTCTATGTGTGTTCATCAATGCTGTTTGAAACAAATTGTTCTTTTGTAACTAAATCATTTATTGCTTTCTTTCTCTTAAATTGCTTATTTATATAATAATATTAACATCTTTTAACAGATTGCAAGAGCATGAGGGTACGATGGCGTTTTCCTATCTTAATTTTGATAATAAGTTCTTATTTCACTTCTGCGTCAATACATGACGGGCCCAACAATGAGTTTGTTATTTATTCTCTCATGATTAAAATTTTAAAAGTTCGTTTATAGGATTTTTGTTGTTATCCGAGCTATTCCAAAAACTGATGAACAGCTAACATATATTCGGCAGCTGCATGACAAGATGGATGATTACCATGTAAGTTTTATAACAAACAAGCCTATGTTACTAAAGAATGTGTTCTCTTTTTCAGCTTGATTTTTGGCTCAGCCCTCAAAAGATCGATCACAAAGCTGATATAATGATTAGAGAATCTCGCTATAAGTGGCTTGCGAAACAGTTTAATGATAACGGGATTGAGTATAATATAACAATTCCTGATGTTCAAAAGTTGGTTTGTCTTGATTACTAGATGAAACAGCAAACTTTAGACTTATATTAAACCGAGAGCACAAATTAAAAAGCTCAGATATGACTTCTAGCTTCTCGAAACGTTTGCATGATGATCAAGGGAATAAGGCTAGAGTGAGATTTGAGATTAAATTTCATAGAATATAATTTTACTTGTAGTACGGATTCGGTGATTATCACTCATATGAAACAATTATGAACTGGATGGATGATATTGCTCGATTATATCCAGATAGAGCATCTGTTTTAACTATTGGAACAACTGAAGAAGAACGTCCAATTCGTACAATCAAAGTAGATAATAAATAAGAAATATCTATTCGAATATATTATATTCAGATTGGAAAGAATGTTCAAGATACAAATAAACCTGTGTTTTGGATTGATGGTGGCATTCATGCTCGCGAGTGGGCTGCTGTTCATACAGCCCTGTACTTCATTGATCGTGTACGTTTGAATTAAATTTCAATGTTTTAATAAGTTATAATTGTTTCTTAGTTAATCGCTGATTACGATTCCGATTCAACTGTTCGCAATGCTGTTGATAATCTTCATTTTTATGTTACGCCAGTACTTAATCCTGATGGTTATGAATATTCTCGTAGTGGAGTTTCTCCAATGGTATTTTTCAAGTATATATGCGCATAATCAAGCTTCGTATAGATTCGTTTGTGGCGTAAAAATAGAGCGAAGATAACTTGTAAAAAAGATCATTGGTTCCGTGAGCGTTGCTGCGGAGGTGTAGATTTGAATCGGAACTTTGACTGGTTCTTCGGAGGTATTAATCAAAAAAAAATTTTTTTTTAAATAACTCAAGCCACTATTCTTTAATCTTTATAAACATATCTACAGAGATTGGTTCAAGCTCTGATCGATGCTCAGAAATATACCAGGGAGAAGCAGCATTTAGTGAAGCCGAATCTAGGTATCAATGAGGATTTGTATGATTTAATCTTCCAATCGTTTTCACAGAGCTGTTAGAGATATGATGTTTTCTCCAGCTTTAAAGAATAAGGTGCAGGGTTTCATAACTCTTCATACCTACTCACAAATGTGGATTCATCCTTTCAGTCATCAGAGAAAAAGTTTCCCACCTGATATGCCTGAAATTGTAGACCATAATTTTCAATGGAAAGTTAGAAAAAGAGCTTATATTTTATAGGAAAAAGTTGGTAGAGCTGGAGTAGCTGCTTTACAGAATGTTTATGGAACTAAATATCGTTTTGGAACTGGAGCTGACATTTTGTGTGAGTTTGTTAATTTCTACTTTTTTTAGTCACAGTCTCCAATATATCTACATTTTTTCAGATCCCTCATCTGGAGGATCTGATGACTGGGCCAAAGGTAAAGGAGGGGCTAAATTTGTTTACCTCTTGGAATTGCGTCCCGGAGATGAAGGTTTGCTGAGAAAAACTGGTGGAAATAATTAATTTTTTTAGTTTGGGACGGATTCATTCTTGATTCTCGTCAACTTATACCGACTGGAAAAGAAACATGGGCTGGAGTACGAGTAGTGATTAATGCAGTTTTAGATCGAGCACGCAAGGGTTTGTTCAAAACTTTGTATTTTTCTCTGTTATGGTTTTGTTCGCATGATTCATTTATATGCATTAACCGACCTCGCCTTAGCACTGCTCTAAGATCATTAACCCGATTGGATGTTTTCTTGCATGGGCGTAGTTTGCAGATAGTTCAGCAGTTAGCGCTTTGAAGTCACCACTGATCACTTTTGTCTCCAATACCACCAGCACCTCCAGCACCTCCAGCGCCAACATCATTCCAACGTCTACCATTCCCGTTATTTTAAAAGAAAATTCCACCCTCTCATTGACTATCAAGCCAACCACATTTCAAATTTCTGCAGCAAAAGATATCAATAGCTCTAGCGGGAATCAAATTCAAAGTACCACTACTTCACCAGATATGCCTGCACAAACCACGGTTCACCCCGTAGTCTCTTCAATTATTGAAACTACGACTATCAGTAATTATTCTCCGGCAACGGTTAATAACATAGCAATATCTACGGTAGCACCAATAGATGAGAATCCCGCAATTCTTACTTCTAAAACTCAAAATGATGACGATGTCTTCACTTTAGTTGACAAAGCAAATGTAACCTTTGATCCAAATTCCAATACTTCGTCCGTTATTGATAAGAAAAAGCCTATTAATACTGAAACTGTTAACTCATCAAAAGAGAAAAATTTTGCTGATTCATCGTCACCACAACCTGCTGAAGTAAAGGAGGAATCTGTTCAAAGTACAACTAGTAGAACAACTGTTGTAGTTAACAGTATAACTTCACACGAAAAACTCAGTCCGACAGAAAAAAATTCATTAGTGGAAACAGAAATGATACATAACCTCTCAAATGATATGAAGATCCCTCCTTTTCCTCATGGATTACACGAGAAAGATGTTTTATCCCTTTTAGACAGAAAACCGAATTTCACCTTAGTCGTACATTCTCAGGAAGAACTAAGTACGATTCCAACGAACCCAATAACAACCACTACAATAAAAACAATAACTAAGGAAAAAGATGTTGAAACTGTTCAGGAAACTATACCAGTTCCAGAGACAACAGTTAAGGGCGAAGGAGTTGTTTCTCTAAAAAATGAAGAATCTTTTGCCAAATCACATCAAGAGAGTTTTTTCACTACGATGGAATCGTCTAATTTGACTCGACAAAAGGAAAAAGAAGATATAAAAAAGGCGCCTGAAATATTAGACAATGTTTCAACTAATGTTGACATTGAAAAAAAAACTTCTAATGACTCTATTTCACGTATAGCATCTGTTGCTATTGACCAAAATTCGCAAACATTTTTGGATAAATTCACCACTTCTGTCCAAATTGATTCACAACACTTGATCACAACCACAACTACACAGTCTTCAAACATCGAAAATAGTATTGAAAGAGACATATCCCCGAAATCAATTGAAAGCATTAAAGTTCCACTTGTAAATACAAGTATTATAAATGCTCATGAAGATTCTACAGGAGTTGAAATATTAAACGACGTTGCCAATAATCTAGACGCTACAACTCAAGTATCTGAAAATATTATGGAACATTCAACTGTTGCTTCAAGCATTTTTAAAGCAACAATTCAAAGAGATGGTCATCGGGCACTTACTGGATTTAGAGCAGATTTAGCAACAGAAAGCTTCAACAATGCAGATTTAGATAGAAGTGAAGAGGATTCGTCAGAAAATGACCAGATAAACTCAAATTCATCGACTAGCAAGATTAATAATTTCATATTACAAAAGTCAGCAAGTTTACAACCACATATTTCTCAGGAGGATGATAACTTTGAATCCGCACTATTCTTCCTTGCAGCTCGGCATCAACAAATGAGGATTGATCCTCGAGTAGCTAAGCTAATCACGGTTCCACGATTTTCTGAGCCTCCAAAATCTCAATCTATACCAGAGTCAACAACATCTACAACTACTCTTGAATCAACTATGTCCACTACTACTCTCGAGCCAATTACAACCACAACTATCGAACCACATAACACACTGATCGCTGCAATATCAACTACATCATCTCCAAAAGCTTTAACTTTTGTTTCTAATCCTTCGGAAACATTTAAAGCAGTTGAAAATTCAAAAACCCGCATTTTTGATTCGATTCCCGCAGAAATCGTACAGCGTGGTCCGTTTCTAGTTGGATTCCGTGAAGTTCGTCCTACAATTCGGACATTCCGTTTTCAAAAACCTTTGCTACCCGCCACAAACTCTTCTGACATTTCTGTGCAGGCAGATTTAGGCGTCATCGGAGAACGTACAGTAAATTTACCATCATCACTCAATAATTCATTTAGTAAATTGCCTCAAATTTTTCATGTTACCCCATCACCAACTAACACAAAAGACTTTGTAGAATCTCGTACTAATCCTCTGAAGTTTGAATCACAGCACAATGTGTCTCCACATAGTAGCACACGTCCTCCATTTCTTCGAGGTTTTCGTATTCGTCCTCCTCCTGTCTTTGACCGATTCTTCAATGATCGTAATCCAGCATCATCTCCGAGAAGCTTCGAAATTTCTTCTGCACATCGTCCTACAACTACTACAACTACCACCATAACAACTACCACGACTCTCCCAACTACACATAGTCTGACCACTACGACAACTACAACTGTTGCTCCAAGTACTACGGAGCCTGTAGTCATTATGAATAGATTCCAACCACGTCAAAGACCCGTATGTCCAACAATCGGTAATAAACTGAAAATAAATATTTATAGACACTTCTTAGTGGAGAATCTTCACGTACTTTCTTGATGGAGCGCTTACGCCAACAGCAAAATCATCTCCAACAAATGAAGCGCATTCAACAAAACAGAATACGTGAACAGCAAGAAATGAGAACACATATACGTAAGTTTACCAGAAAATACAAGACTATCAACGATTCAGGAAATAAAGAAATAGAATACCCCAAAAACCCGCTTATCAGTAGTACAGTCCAATAAACTGCATGTGAAACTAAACTTATATTATTAACATTTGAACACTATTTCGAATTCTAATGCATGAGTGCATACAGTCTAAAAACAATAAACTAGCATGTTGCATTTTGTGAATTTCTCGTTCTTCAAATTGTACTTTTTACACCAGTTATTATTTCAGAACGACCAGAGTCAAGTCGTATAACAGGTGATACATTTTCTCTACAGCAGAAGTTCACTCAACAACAACAACAACAACAACAACAACAACAACAACAACAAAATAAACCATTTGTTCAATTTCAAGTTCGTTCTTCACATATTTATTTTTGCTTAAACATTTAAACTCAAATAGATATTAATTTTAATTTGCTTTTTGAGAAATATATACTAACTAATTTCAGAATCAATTCCAATTAGAACAACAGCAACAACTACAACAGCAGAGTCAACTTATGACTCAAATTCAGCAGCAACAACTCCGCAATTCATTCCAAGCCCAATCAAATGGCTTTACAGTTATGCGGTGCACAGATTTGTCACCCTGGTGTTCTGCATGGATTAGTAGTAGTCCAAACATATGCGCTGTATCTTCCATATATATGAGAAGAGACTGTGCTCGATCTTGCCGGTATTGTCAATAATCGTTTTGTTATCTCTAATCAATTATAACCAAGAATAGCTTGATTTATAGAGATTCATTGAAAACCATGAACAGTTCTCACAATGTTGACACAAACTTGTTATTATATTTCACATTAGATACAAAATATTCTGCTCAAAATCATAGCATGACATCATTTAAATTAATTAATTAACTTCTTACAACTCGTTCCTTTTTCCGAAATGTTGCTTTGGTTTGAATAGTGTCGATAGTTTTCTAACCTTTTCGTTAAGTCTAGTTTCTCTTTCACGGCCAAATTTGAGACTCATTCTTACTTTTGCAAGCCGCTGAACATCTTGCTTTATAATTTCATTTTTTTATGACAATCGTTATTTACTTAATAATAAAAAATTATTTCTCAAAAAATACTCCGGTCCAATACATACATACAATTTCAATGACGTAAATATTACTTGGTGTTCGAAATAAGTATTTATTGAAATGTAAAATTACAACGCAGTTAAAGTTAAAGGTTAAATTATAAGAAATATTTCGTATATTAAGTAAAAAAATGAAACAAAAAAAGCAGTAAGGAATGCATATATATTGGGTCTTGCTACACTTAGTGTAAACTTTTTTTCATGTAAGTAGTGATTTTGATTTAATGTCGATGTCTGCCTGGAGCGACCCATCCTCCAAATGCTTCTTCCAAATCTTTGGCAACTGCAATAAGAAGACGGTCCATCTGCCGGGCACAAACAACCTTGAATTTGAATTGTATATCTCTAAGAGCTAGGTATAAAAAATAAACCTGAACACCAAGAGGAAGCCCATTTTTATCTAAACCCATTGGACACTGTACCACCGGAAGGGCAAGAGAATTAAAAAGAGAAGTGTACGCGAGATTCAACGGAGAAAGCAATGGTTGGTTGTGATATGGAGCAGTGCAAGACCAACTAAAAAAACTTTATATGACGTTTTAAAGCTAATCTCATACCTGGGAAACAAGAAAACTCCATCATTTCCAAGAAGCTCGGTTAACTCGCGGATTAAACGATCTCGCTTGTAGAAGAACTAGAATACAGAGAGTTAAAATTCAAGTTATAATAACAAAAAATTTTTTTGAACCTCATTCTTTGTTTCTTCACTCATCGTTTCAGCACCGTCGACTAAACCTGCTATTACAGCAGCAACTGTGTGTTCAGATTTACCAAAAATCAATTTTGGGATTTCCTTAAGGCAGTTGACAGAACCTTGATTTCCCTAGAACGTTATTGTTTTAAGAAATCATTGAAATTGAAATAAACTTCTGTGCTAAGCATATATTGATTCATATACGGTCCTCCTTTAGTTTCCATACTTGTTAAAAAGAATTCAATTGCATGGCGAACAAGTGGAAGAGATAGGCGATGAGCAACAATGTCATGCTTAGTTTCCAAGTACTTTACTGCCTCAAATAAAAAAAAATATATTAAAGTAGGCGAAGCTCAAAAAAACATTTCTCAATGTTTTCTTCATTTCATAGCTGAGTGGCTGAACAAAAGCGTTCTCTTGAACTCCTTCCATATAGTAAATTTTTAGTTTGCGCATAGCAACAGGCTCATCTAAGCGAAGATCGTTAACGTTCTCTCCCCCCATTACCTGAAATAATATGGATTGTGTAATCAGAAACAATAGCTGGCTTTTATACTTTAAACATTAAAGGTAAATCTTCAGCATAACGGCACATAGGTCCAACTCGAAGCATTTGAGCTTTATATCCTGGGGCATCAGGAAGATGACCATCCAATGAAACTACTCCTAAAATAAGCAACATGTTTAATTGGCAATGAACAAGAATAATAGCCTGGAGTAGACTTGAATCCGAAAATTCCGTTAAAGAATGAAGGTATACGAATACTTCCTCCTATATCACTTCCAATTCCAATCTAGACTATATTGATTAGAAAACATTATTATATAGACTAACCAAACTTCCAGCAGCGCCAATCAAGCAGCCTTCACCTCCACTGGATCCTCCAGCTATTCTTCTCGTGTCATAAGGGTTATTAGTTTTGCCGTAAATGTTATTGTTGGTTTCAACCCACATGCATACTTCAGGAACGTTAGTAATAGCTAATAGAATACCCCCTGCTTTTTGCACTCTTTAAAGCAATATAAATGACAAAAATTAATAAACTTACAAAATACCTTTTAACAACTTCAGCAGTTCTGTTACAGCGAGTATTTTTTCGGTTATAAATACCGCAAGTGATGATTTTTCCATCAACTTCTAAGGCATCCTTCATCGTGAAAGGTACACCAGCCAGTGGATGTAATTGGACAAACTTAATCCCTCACGTATGTTATATTGAGCAGCACATATGATACTCTACCTCTTTAAGTTCATCGTCATCCATATCAGAGATCCTTGTGTCCAAATCATGAGCCAAAGCTCTATAAATTAATTTTAGGTCCACGAATCTTATCAGTCAAAAATTAAAATACCGTGCTTCGGTAAAGTTATTCTGGCAAACAGCATTAACTTTAGAATTAATTTGCTCAATGCGATGAATGTATGTATCAATTAACTCAATAGATTGAATCTACAAAGATAATCTAATATACTACTATTATCTAACTCTCACTTCTCGTCTAGCAATCATGCCTACAGCTTGAGTTGCACTGATCAACAGTAAATCTTGACTTGGCTCAGGTACAGCATCCCTGGGTAAGAACCAATTATACAACTCAAATACCAATTGAAGGAAGAAGAAATAGACCCTGGTGTTGATAATGATAATTGGATTCAAAACCCGATACACAATGGAAGGCACCATTTCAATGGTACAAAACCTGAAATACCGAATAATGAGATACATTTCAGGAACAGAAGAAGCAACAATAAAAATAAATATAATAAATAAAAGAAAAGTTGAATCATTCGCAATAAATCGATTGGAATTGTAGGGTGAAAGTACAGGGAGCAAAGTACTGGCAACGATTACCCAAGTCAAAAGTGAAAATAATAAGAAGATTAGGCATTCATTTAAAGAAATGTATCTTTTTGATTAATTTATAAAATCAGAACAGATCATAGTAGATCTCTTAAACTGAATGACTACAAGATATGATAAACGAAAACTAAAAATTATCAAACAACACATGACCATATTCCACTTTTTTTAACACACTTGATATTTTGAATTAATAGTTGTATTATTCTTTTTGTATATCGATACAGCTTTTTTTTAATAATTTTTGAAAAGCATTTAAAAAGTTATATGCAAGTTAATTTATAAACAAAACCAAGAAAAAATGAAGATAAATAAAATGCTATCTACAATTGATAATAATAATCAGTAAATTTTAAAAAAGTTTATGTACATATATGGAACAGAGCCTAAAAAGTAATGTTATGTCCGAATATTACATGAAATTGACTCAAACAACCAGCCAAATAGTAGAATATAAGTTACAAAACTCGTGAAAGCAGGATAATTATGGCATACTGTTATGCATCAGCTAGATCATACGATGAATAAATGTTAAAATTAAAATATAAAGCTTAAAAATTTTCAAACGTAACTACATCGAGGCCTAATCTTTATGAACTTTCAAAGCTCTTTCAAGTAAAGCTGCTTTTGTTGCATCACTGAAGCTTTTATATTCCTCAGTCATTCTTAGCTTCTTGATTTCACTCACGGTTTTAAACGTTCGCATGCAGGTGTCCTAGATAACAACGTTGAAAAAAAATTTTTTTGATTAAACATACTTGTAGTTTGGCTAAGCTATATTGGTCGGCCCAAACAAGCTTAGTCAAAATAGTTATTTCTTCTGTACAATCCATATTGACAAGAAACCTCTCACATTCATTGATAACATATTGTATTTCATATTTATCTCCCAATTCAAGTAAATATTCTACATTTTCATCTGAAAATAATCAAATAATTTTTATATTAATTTGAAAACTAACGTGACACAGGTTTATGACTGGGGTAGATAACATTCAAAAGTTCAATAAACTCGTCTAATACAACATCCTCAAGTGGTATTTCTTTTTTTTCTCTTTCACTAAACTTAGAGAAAAACATAGCATGAAAAACAGGCGAATACAACGCAAGATACTGAAATTTTAATGATTAAAAAGAAATTAACGAGAATATCTCACAGTTTTGCTTACATGCAGGCGAATTCCATCGATAACAAACACGGCATCAGTTGTATATGGCTGCGGTACTTTAAAATTGAACACAGGATTTTTTCTTAATAAAACACAAGAGTATAAAACACAGAAAGCAATCATATCTACCTCACTCCCTTAGATTTTTGAACTGTTATTCGAGCTTCTACAACTACTTTATCGTTTTTAATATAACCTTTTTCAACATCGAGAATGTCAGACCACTCCATAAACGAAGGAAAGCCCCAGTTATTTGAATTATAATTGAATTTATTCGTAAACTGAAATTAAATTTAGAAAAGATCAAATCGAATGATATACTTGTCTTGAAAAATCAGGTATCTGATTAGGTTTCTGGGAGATTAAACGAAACTCTACAACAGCATCACATGACCATAAAGTGCTCTCGCTTTCCGGATTACAATCAATATATACCGAAAAAAATTTAACCTCAGAAGTTCTTTTTGTACATTCCGTTTTTGCGGCTAGTCGCCTAAAACAAAATTTTATATAAGCAAAGGATCTGGGTTAAGCTACCAAGGCAAATTTCCTACATAATAAAAATCAGTGTTGACTTTAGTTTTCATTTGAGACAAACTATCAATGTTTAGTTTAATAGAACCTGTATTTCTACTTTCTGAATTTCATTGAATTATCTTCAAAAAAAGCTTAGCCTCTTACCTAACAAAGTTGATAAACCAAGCTCATCAAAAGATTGGGAAAATTCGGATCCACAGTCGGATCCAGAAGGAATCCCGGAAATAATAGATGAACAAGCATCAGATGAATTCAAACCTGATTAAAAAACTTTAGAAGAAAAAAACGTCAACTTTACCGGCAAATAATCTTCTTGGAGGAAAATGTACACCAAGTGTGTTAACCACAGAAGCTATCATTTTTGGACTATTTCGTTCTGAACTAGGACCCTAAAAAGAAAAAAACATGTTGACAATATATGAGATATTCAACGCACCGGAACGTTGTCTCTGGGATTGACAGAACGACTGTTTTCCGGACTACCATTGCTATTAACTTGATCTCTATTAGTCCCATCCCCGCTGCTTTCCATCATCTCAAATACATATAAGTCAAATAATTTTGTAAAAAAAAAACATTATTTCACGAAAAATAATAAAGCTGCTTTCTCTCGAACGAGTGATACAACTCACGCTTGTAAATGACATGCATCAATTACTGAAATGGGTATCTGCAAATAGTACCCCTCATTAATAGAATATTTAGTTTTAAAATAAAATATGAATGAACACAGAAGGAAAAATGTAAGCTAAACTTCTGTTTATTTTTCGAATATATAATATATATACATGTGTATACATTGGAATAATTCTATAATTTGAGTTCAGAAGTAGATTTGTTTTCTGATTCATCCATTTTTTGAGATTCTATATGGATAGCTTCAATTAGTTCATCATCAGATATCAAACATTCTTCTCGTGAAATTTGTGGTGACTTTTTCACATCTGCAAGAAACAAAATTCAATCTGCTATTAATTGTTCAAAACAACCTTTAAAATTTAGGGAAAGTTTAGTTTTTGAACTATTTTCCACCTCTTCATTTAGTAGAGTAACTGTTAAATAACCATAATGTTCATCATCTAAGTTTAAAAGAATAGCTATTTTTGCTTTCAACTAAAAAACACATAGAGAATTTTTAAAATGAATATTTTTTACTTCACTGAATGTAGGTCTTTTGTCTTTGTCGGCTAACCAACATTGACTCATGATTTCATAACTGAAAAATCCAATCTTGAAAATGTTAAAACTTTTTTATACTACATTTCATTTGGACAGCGTTCGGGTTGAAGTAATCTGTTACCATCCTCCAAATACTTCATCATATCTAAAGGTTGAATTCCGGGATATGGCCCATCGCCCAATGAAAAGATTTCGAAAAGAGTAACCCCAAATGCCCATCTAAAAATCATAATGTCTTTTTTCCATGTATTATTTTGAGACGCACACGTCTGATTTAGAAGAGTATTCATAAAATTTCAATGACTCTATTGCCATCCATTTGATGGGAAGCTTTCCTCCTTTAGCAACATACAACGAAGAATCGACATACCTACACAATCCAAAATCGCTAACCTAAATATAATAAAAAAGTCTGAAGATTAAAAAAAAAATAGACTTTTGCAATCATATTATGAGTCACCAGAATATTTCGTGCTGCAACATCTCGATGGATAAATCCTCTTGAAGAAAGGTAATTCTTAAGAATCTATGATTAATCTCACGTTAAAACTAATCCAAGTTTTCAAAGCTTAAATAAAAAGCATATTTACCATTCCGTCACTAATTTGCCAAGCGAAACTTATCAAGTCTTTCAATTTTAAACAAATTTCACTGGAGCTACTTATCCCAGTTTCCTAAATTCCCAAAAACAGCTTTAATTAATTCAAAATTTTAATTATACCATGAAAGCATTCATCCGATTATCCCGGAGGAAACGAAGTAAATCACCACGTTGGCAATACTCTACAAGAATTAATGGATCGTTCAGGTCAGAAACACATCCCAGCATCCTAGAATAAATAATTTTTAGAAAAAATATTTCAAATATATTTACGCGACAACATGAACATGATAACCCAGTTTTTTCATAAATTCAATCTCGTGAAAAAAATCTAAACGATTTTGGTGATCAGCGTGAGCTGGGAGACGTTTCACAGCAGCCTTAATTAGAAAATGAGAACATTGAGATTATTACGTATTGCAAACTTCGTGTTGTCCTTGCAATCTATGCTCAATAGACAATGTAATCCCTCGTTCGGCTTTTAAAAGCGGTATTTCACCTCAAACTCCAAAAATGTTAATATAAATTGAAGATAAAAACTTACCTATAATATTTCCTTTGTAAACGTAAGCGAAAGCTCCATTGCCCAAAATTTCGTTTTCATTAATTATTAAATTCTCTGGTTTTAGTTCCCAACAGTCAGTTCTCAAAAAGCTTAAATGTGCAAAATGGGAAAGATAAATTTTACTTGGATGCTAGTAAAGAAATATCCATATAATGATTGGTTTCAGCAAATGTTTTTATTGGCTCAGTGGCAGCTGGAGAATGAAAGGAAGTATTTGTAATGTTCTCATTATGATTTCTGAATCAGTAAATCTCATATGATCATAACCAAACTAAATCCGACTTATTATTAAATGGACCACCGAGACTCATCATTGCTCTCTTTACATTAGCACATTTTACACAACAAATAGCACAAATGCATACGATTAATACTAAAGCGGCACATGGTATCGAAATAATTAAAATAAGGTCTATAATACAATTTTTGGTTATAAAACATAATTTAAAGCTAACCAAGTGTGGTCAAATTATCTGGAGAATAATAGGGATGAGTTATCGTACTCGTTGGGATTGAAGTAGTTGATAATGCGTTCCCTACTGT
The DNA here is from genome assembly GCA_964057225.1 of Auanema rhodensis. Classification (NCBI taxonomy): domain Eukaryota; kingdom Metazoa; phylum Nematoda; class Chromadorea; order Rhabditida; family Rhabditidae; genus Auanema; species Auanema rhodense. Next base: position 5,038,922 of record OZ059895.1, read on the forward strand.
AGTCGGTTTTAATGTTGCAGTTGCAGTTGCAGTTGCAGTTACAGTCGTTGAATAGGTAGTCGAATAAGTAGTTGAAAAATTATTTGCATAATTTGTAGGTGAAACATTAATTGTTGTACTACTTTGTGTAGGTGAAACAGTACTTGTAATATTTGGTTTAGGTGAAACAGTACTTGTAATATTTGGTTTAGGTGAAAAAATACTTGTAATATTTGGTTTAGGTGCAACAGTAGTCATAATATAAGTCACAGATGAAAAATTACTAAATGTAGATGACGAAACCAATTCAGCACTCCTGGTAGTTAAATTTAAATCCACAAAAGCGAATAGAGTTGGGATCTTAATAGAATCAGTAGAATTGTTTCCCGTAATAAATCTTACAGATAGAGAATCACTAGAACAAATTTCCTCAGCAAAATACAACGAAAATAATAAAAAAATATGTAACTTGCGAACCATTCCAAATGTTAGCTTTCATGACAAAGTATTAAGTAAAACACCAAAGGATTCAGATAAGACATTTTAATACATGAATGATAAAGTTCTTTAATTACTCATAATCCCTATTCATTTTTAACTAACACTTTAGGTGCAAACAATGATGCCAACATTCCCTTCCACACCCTGATTATCAACGAGCAAAGAGAACTCCCGAATTACTACACTATCAAAGTTCGAAAAAAAATTTTTTTTTAAACGAATATAAGAATTTTTGTCTAAAAAGAAACAATCGAGTATAACCATAAACTATTTACTTTGAAATCTACAAACTAATTAGATAGCGGCATTCAATGCATCCTTATACTTCTTGACACGGGAAGCGATAGACAGGTCAACGTATCTAGAATATATTAGTTTAGTTTTAACTTATAACATAGATATTAAATTAAGAGAAAGAAGCTTACTTATCTCCAATGGTGACAACAAGACCTCCCAGAATAGATTCCTTGACAGTGTAAGTAACAGTGAACTTCTGTCCAGGTTTAGCCATCTACAACCATGATATTCGTACAATAAATATTCAGTTCGAGCCTGTACCTTGTGAAGAGCATCATTGAGAGATTGTTCATGTCCCTTGCTCAAAGGTTCAGCAGACGTAACTTGCACAAAGAGTTCCCCACGGTGAGCTCTCATTATAGATTCAAATGAAGAAACAACACCATCAAGTTTGTTCAATCTACCGTTCTCAGCAAGAAGTCCTGAAAAGACGGTTATAAAAGCTAATGAAAATACAATACCGAGGAAGTTGGAGGATTCTTTGGAAAGTCCAAGCTTCTGAGATACGGCGTTAATGGCATCTTTTTTCTTATAGGCTTTAAGGGTAGGATCAAGAACAAAATCCTGAAAATATAATAGTAACTTTAGAAAGAATAGTAATAATCACCTTGAACTTCTGACTCTCTTGCAAAGCATTGCGAATGTTCTGAAGATCCTTGTCAACTTGTTCAAGCTTTTTGTTTTTGTGAGCAGCTGAGTAAAGAGCTGCAGCATATTTTCCTTCAACTCCGTGAACCTTAAATACCCAAATCGCAGTTGAACACAATTTTTAGTTTTTCAAATAAAAATAACTATTATTATTATAGAGCATACCTGAACTGGAGCTTTCACAAGTCCCGAGCGAGCAATGGCGCTCATAGAGAGCGATCTCTTGAGGATGGTGGCCATTCTGAATAAAAAATTAATTCAATAAATTTCGCTAATCGTTTTAAAGTTTCATTTCCAAGCCCATTAAGTGTCAAATCATTAAAACCTCTTTACTACTGTCGAAGCATTATTTTTGTGTAAATAATAATCTAAATATACAAAATAACAAAATACTGGAAAAATCATTGTGAAAGTTTCAATATAACGGGAGATGTATGGGCAGGATGAAATGTTGAGAATGGTTTATCGGCACATTGCCAAACTGGTCCCACCACGACTACTGCGCGTCGACTCATGTTAAAAGCGATAGGCAGTCAAACAAATTCGCACATATTCTAAACCAGAAAATCCCTGATTCCCCTTATGAATCTATAGTTTTTTCTCATTTTGAGGTTATTTGTATAGAAATTTCTTCAATAGTTTAAAGCAAGTTAAATATTATGAGTTTCTTTCCTCAGTTTATGTGTTTTTAGTGATTAAAAGGGCTTTTTGAAATATTTAGGATATTATTTTGGAAGATAATCATACTTCTTGGTCTATAAATTTGTGTATGTTTTTATAAGCTTTTATGTTGCTTTTCTTAATTTTTCATTCTTGCTTTCACTTTTTTTGGAGAGTGTATTTACCTTGTGTTTCATCTTGTTGTGAAATATTTCGAAATTTCATTTTTGCTTTTCATTGTTTTCTGTATTTAATTATTCTTTTTCAGCCACCGCTCAACTAGGAGAAATCATGCCTTTGGCTGTTGACTTGTTGCACCCTGATCCAGAGCGTGAGCGCCAGCGCCATAAGCTCAAGAGACTTGTTCAGCATCCTAACTCGTTCTTCATGGATGTAAAATGCCCTGGATGTTATAAGGTTACAAGAGAGGTGTTGAAAAAATCTTATTTTTTGTTTTATAGATTACCACAGTCTTCTCTCACGCTACCACCGTAGTTGTCTGCGTTGGATGCAACACCGTTTTGTGCCAGCCAACCGGAGGAAAGGCTAGACTTACTGAGGGATGCTCTTTCCGTAAGAAGCAACAAAACTAATCAGTTGTTGTTATTTACATAAATTGTTTTGTTCATTTGGTTTATTACAAAATTTATATAATATATATTACGCGATTGTTTCTTCAAGAATGTCCATTTCACGGTTGTCTCTTCTATCTCGACGTGGATTGAATAGGTATTGCTTCTCCTCGATTTTTTCACGTTTTGGTTTCCTCTTTCTATGTCGAGGGTTTTTCTGGTGCGTGTCTCTTTGGTGTGTTTCCAGCATGTCTAGATCTGGCGGTTTTGGGTGTATGTATCGATCGTTCAGTAGTATCAATCCCCTAGAAAACTGCATTATCTTTTTACGATCTCGTGAACCTCAAACCTGTAAGTTTGGAGTATGATAATGAGCGCGTTTTTGCAAGTAAAGAAAATCATGGTGTATGTCACAAGACCGTGTTGAAACATGAGGTATAAGCGAACCTGGGAAATACAATAATTGTTGTGCTTAAAAGTAGTTGGGCTTACTAATAGGAATGGTATGTCTTGTAGTGAGTTTGCGAGAATAATTGCCCAAATATCAACATCATGGATAACCTAAAAAATTTTATCGCAGAATTGTTCTTTAAAGCTTACCTGCCAACAGTCTCTCTGCCGGGGCATTATAAGTTCTTCATAGGCTTTTGTGATAGCCACTCTCATCTTACGTGCGCGGCTAACCGTGAGTACAAAAGGAAATTGTAGTAAACTGAGCTGTAAAATTCACATTATTTCTAAGAATAATGTAGCAGGTTGAACATACCGTCCAAGCGGCTAAGACAATATGCTGAACTTGAATATTGTTATACACTGCTTTTTCTTTAAAGACGTCAAAGAATTCGACGATGTCGGATGAGATCGCCTGGAACCGAGAAATTTGGTTTATTTTAATTTTAAAAAAGTTATACCAAATAGGCTAGTAAAATTTGAGAGAGTTGTTCTCTGCTAATATCTCCCTTCGGCAGCATCCATCTGCCTATTATAAGAGTAACTAGAAGTAATTGTTCCAGTAATTGTAAACGTAACTCTTCATCAGCACCACCTAAATTTGTTTTCTGAATAAATAACTCCACTGAATTCCCTTATATTATAAGTTATTTCGTCTTTACTATGGTTATATATATATATATATATATATATACATATTAGGAAAATGAAGAACTCGACAACTATAGAAAGCTCTACTTTCATTGCTCTGTCTGTCCCTAGAGTGTGTTGATGGTAGCAATAAATGGAGAAGTTCTTAAAACTTTTGTGAGATTGAAAAGATTGATATTTAGTTTTAATAGTATGACCTTTTTGATTTGATATCATACATGTGACTCACAAATCTCAAGACGTTTTTGAAGTTAAACTTCGAATAATTTATTTTTCGAGGTCTTTGAGCGGCTATTATTCAGATGATAATTTTGACTCGTGGGAAAAGCTATTCTAAAAACTAGACATCCCATACTTACTCATTGAGAACTTGTAACAGCTATATATCTTATTCCTTTAGGAGTAGCCACAAGTTTCATAACGATAGAAGATATATTGAAACGGACAAAAACGAGGTTTAAGATTGATTCCGTGAGGATTTATTATAACTATTATAACTACTCAGAATATCAACCAAATGTAAGGAAAAAAGTATAAAGGAGATAAGATGCGATTGATTAACCTACCATTTTAGAAATTTTCAAACGTTTAAAGATGCTCTACATAAAACATTACTTGAGCTTTCAGTTGAATGAACTTCAAGAGTTCTTGTTATTTTATGTTCTTCGCGTTTGTCAAAACTGACCGATTTGAACTGTTGATTTTCCTGCCACTGCTATTTCTCTTCGCCATTCACACATTTTCGTTTCAAGAAGCCAAATAGGAGGAGCTGTTGCCACAATATACAACAGAACACTTGTACAAAACCTACTCAATAAAAATTTATTTAAACTATATTTAAACAAATAGTTAACCATCTACGTTCGTCACCAGCTCGCATGATGATAGTATATGATCCTTCAAATACGATTAACAATGAGATTAAAGCGAAACCCCATACACCTTCTCTATAAATATAATATTTTTATCACATTTTATGTTGAACTTCATTTTAACCTTCCTTCAATTCTCACAGTTTGTCCTATTGTGAACATGGAGTGCACAATGAAAAATAGTCGAGCTAAGATAGCCCTGAAAAATGATAGATAAGGATGTTGCACTCTTTCCTCTCTTATATTCTCTTTTTTTCACTTTTTTTCTAAAATTTTTTTTACACAATCTCAACCATATTCTATAGAAGTTATAGTCAATGTGCTTTTTATAAAAGCTTTCTCCTTTTTTCATGGTTTCCTTTTGTTTTACTATGGAGATTTACGTTTTTTTTTGACAATTCCAATCTGATTTAATCTTAGAACATCGCTCTTATACTATTTCTCTATTAAAAGTATATGAATTACTCCCTTGAGAAAAAGAGTGCCTGGCACACGAACATGATCATAAGACCAGAAAAGCTGGAAACGATTTGTTGAAAAATGTATACAATCTGTGTCAATTCTCAAAAATTTTTTTTTGTCAAATCATAACCCTTCTCAGTTTCTCATTTTTAATTAATAATCATAATCAGAGATAACGTTCTTCATTCAGATATACTCGAAAAGAGTAAATATAAACTTTCATTCACTAAAAATGTCTGAGGTGTATGATAATCTTTCTTACACATTTAACAATTTATCGAACTTACCTGCCAACGCTAATAAGAACCCGAGTTCCATCAACGTCTACGGGCTGAGGTGCTACAGTAACACGATGTTTCCTAGGAATACTTCCTGACCGCCGTCGACTAGTTTCAGCTGTTGAAGTAGATGCAGCCATGTGTAGTGTTTTAGAACTCCGCGACCATAAGGTAAGGTTTCAAATCATTAGAAATATTAAATCCGCAGAGTTTGAGAATGAGGATACGGATAGAAGAAGTTAGTTATCTTCTGCGAATTCTGTTTGATATAGAGGGCGGTCCGGATCTATTCTCTTGTCGTCCTCATTCTACCCATTCTCTCTATATGTTCCTCGAGGGAATGAAAAAGTCAATGGGTCTGTTTGAAATCAAAAGAAGAGCAAAATGCCGGCAATGAATAGTCAGATGAGTTTAAAAAAGGATAGATGAGAAAAATTCCTAAAAAAGCTTTTTTAGAAAGAGAGACAACTAAGTATTTCATTAACAATTGAAAATATTTATAACTCTTATGATCACATTATCACCTTCTCATTTTTCACTACTGAAGCAAATATTCTAAAATGAATATATAAAACTTTTTGTACCTAAACTTTGCGTTTCATTTTCTAATGTTTCCATGGTTGATCGCTGTCTAGGTGTTTTAGCTATAAACAGCTCCTCTTGTTTATTTAGAATTAAGCTTACACACTGAAACCTCATATTCAAATTTCATCATTAAGAAACATAAGAAAAAAGTGAAAAATTAACCTCGTTTCTATTTTCCTGTTCTCGTTGTGCATATAATACGGCTTCATCAAGACTGACAAACATATGTTTTTTTGGAACAATCTTATGAAAGTTGCTGTGTTCGAATAACTGTCGTACATATACTGAAAAGGTGGATTCATTCCAAATAAAGTTCAATGTAGATTGTACCTCTACATTGACTAAAAAATACTGTGATGTTTATAGTCTGATAATCTTTATACATTTGAATAAGTGCATCTTTCCCCATTAAATCAATATAAGGTACTGTGGAACAATCTAAAAGTTTTGATTCTTAAATTCTGCAAAAAAAATAAACCTATAATGACATGAGTTAACAATTCCGTTTGCTCCTCGGTACTTTTATCTCGTGAATGATTCTTTTCACTTTCATTTGTGTGCATTTTCAACTCAAGAACTAAATTAACTATCAAAAAACAAAAAGTTAAATATAAAGGCAAAAGTATTCCGTTGCGGGGAATCGAACCCCGGCCTTATGGGTGAGAGCCATAAATCCTAACCACTAGACCACAACGGACTCATTTACGACACTATTATAACTTCTTCTTTTATTGAAAAGTGCTAATGTAGCAGAACTAACCAGACTGTTTTTCTTCAGGAAAGATTTCGTTTTCAATATCATTCCTTTTTCTTTGCTTCTTTGCCATCATAAGTTTTTTATCTAGCGATTCTTTTAGCTTTTGTTGCACTGTCATTAAAATAAACAAGTTAATCAATATTCAGTTACCTAGAATAGGATTGACTCCACAAACGGAATACAACGACGAAGTGAAAAACTCTGCATTAGCAAAGTAGATGGGAGCATTGAAACGAAATATTTTGATTCCTTAACAATACATTTTTTAATTTAATGGTACGTATACATACCGGATACTTCGCAAGCTTCCCTGTATTGTGTTAGTCCTTTGAAATGCGGTGTGCCGGGGACACGACCTAAACAAACAGCTTCAGCCCTGAATTATCCGAATCACAAATCAACATAAAAAATTATTTTCGAACCATTGAGATCGAAAAACAACCGATAACATTGCAAAAACGATTCCAATGACAAGACCATAATTCACATTTATCAGAATAACGGAACTCAGAGTCATAATATATATGAGCTGAAAAACGGTATATTCAAAAATAATAAAGCTCGTTTTTCATACAAAATCTACAGTACTCTCTTTTCTAATACTAAATGTCTTGAATAATTGTATGAGCAAATCTTTTAATGCAACAACTACTATTGATGCTAAAACTGCCTGAATCATAAAAATAGATATCTAAATTTGAATTTGCATGATTTTCAGAATTATTACCTTGGGTAGAAAGTATATTAACTTTGTTATTCCATGAACAAAACCAAGTACAACAAAAGCACACACAATAGTCGATAACTATAAATATTTTGAGTAAAAAATTATAATTACTCAACGTATTTGTTAACGATATTGGTACCTGAGATTTTGTTCCAAATTTCACTTGAAGCATTGTTCTTCCTAAGGAACTACCGCCGGCAAAACATCCGAATATTGAAGATATAGTATGCATAGCTCCCAAAGCAAACCATTCCTATAGACATAAACGTTAAACTATCAGATAAATATAATAAATTTTACTTGGTTAGCGTCAACTTCATAATTAAGCTTTTTAGATACTATTTTAGCTAATGCAATATGAATAACAAATGAAACAACAGCTATGGTAACTGAAGAACTGAAGTAATTAGAAACATTATTGAGAGCGGGCAATCGAGGAGAAACGAGCCCTGCTTGAACCTATAATAGATATCTATATATATATATATATATATATATATATATATATATATATATATGAATAGTTAAAATAGTTTTGAAATGAACACTGAATCTAACCTCTCCAACATATGCAATATTAATAGGATGTTTCGTATTCTGTGAATACCACACAACTGCTGTAGATAATACAACCTATGAAATAAATTATATTTATTTCAAAACTCAAAAATTAATAAACAAACAACAATAAGTTCCATAGGAAATTTAACTTGAACTTTTTTTTTTAGTAATGGATCGATAACATATGATGAGAATAGCAGAAGACAAATAGTTGTCAAAGACATTGCTACAGACATTATATCAATTTTATCCAACTGTGTGATGAAACAAAGATAAAACTTAAATAATCTTATTATTGTATAAAATTTGAAAAATATACGGTTCTTTTCTGTTATTTCCCCCCCCCTCGGTAGGCTCCGCCCCTTCTGCCGAAACGCGCGCAGTTTTACAACCTGGGGACGGAATAGACTCTAAACCATCTTCACGCACAACTTCCAAACTCCGGGGGTCTGGGGGGTATCCCCCCAGTGGGGAGAAGTTTAACCCCAATTGAAAGAAGTACAAAGTTAACATGTTTTAAAAGGGTTATAAAAGTTTTTGTGTGGAGAAGACGGAACAATCAAAAAAGACTATTTGATACCATTTTTGAAGATATTGTACTTGTTATGCGAGGGAGAGAGAATAAAGCTGATTTATAGGTTAATAATTTTTATTAAAATAACTTCTCCCCACTGGGGGGATACCCCCCAGACCCCCGGAGTTCGGAAGTTGTGCGTGAAGGTGGTTTAGAGTCTATAGGGTGGTTCAGAGTCTCATCCCCAGGTTGTAAAACTGCGCGCGTTTCGGCAGAAGAGGCGGAGCCTAGCAAGGGGGGGGAAATAACAGAAAAGAGCCAAATATACAATTACCTTTATAATTCCCAATGGTTCACTATTTGATGGTACATAATGAATTCCTGTCATGTATTTGAGTTGAGAAGTTACTACATGTATAGCAGCTCCAGATGTTAAACCAGAAACATCAATTTTTTGTTTAAAATATTAAGAATTTTCATAGTGATATTAATACCTTGAACTAAATGATCAGATAACCAAACCGCTAGTAATCCAACATTAAGTAACCCGAAAACAATCTATAAAACTTATTAAGAACTGTAAGCGAATTTAATATCTGCTGCTCAGACCTGTAAAAGCCCTACAAGCATAGTAACGTTACAAGCTACTCTAACTGCTTCTTCAGCAATAATGGCATGTGATACACGAGAGCAACATATCTGCTGTTCATTGATAAGCAGCATAGTATCTAATATGTTACAAATACTTTGAAGTATAACTAATATTTGGCAACAATACCATTATATTGTTTATCTGATGAAAATAAAGTATTTTGAGGAACTAGTTCATTACTTACAACACTGCCAATCATAAGTGAAACAATAGCAAAGGCACCTCAAATATTATTGGTAATAATCTATTTGTATAATTAAACAAAATTGAAAATAATAATGTATAAACCTGGTGATGTATGCTTTGATGTACCAAATAATGTATAAATTAACGGAGATATAAATCCTGTGATCAGGCCATAATTGGGTGGAACACCAACTAGAAAGGCATATGCCAAACCTAAAATTAATACAAATTGCGTTATATAAAAGCCAAATTACTTTGAGGTACACTTATCACAGATATCATAATTCCACCAATGATATCAGTAAAGGCTGATTCATGCCAACGATATAGAGGCAACCAACGTAACAACGGCAGTCGACACAACACAAAATTCCGCCAATCCGATTTAGACCATTTTCCAATCAAAAACATTATATTTTTTTAATTTGTATACTTTTAAATTAAAAAATAGTATTTAGTAAATAATAGAACTTGAAGATTAACCTGCTGATAATGCCAGTGTACCTTATGGCCCAATGTTAGATCAATTCTCTTATAACCATATTTTACATCAAATAATTCTTGATTTAAAATCGGCCTAAGTTTCGCTTTAACACAACGATGCTGTAATGGAATTCTAAAAATAATATATATAATGCTTATTATAAACTATATTATAACTTATTATAATTATTTTCTTTGAATGAAGTAGCCATAATTGGATTTTTCTAAAATATCACAAATATTAAGTAAGCTAGTTTGATTTGTTTCATCAAATACTTAATTATATTTCAAATAATAAAAGTTTGAAACTAAAACAAAAAATATTTGAAAAGAGGAAATATACCTAAAATATCTTTTTAAAATTATAAAATTTCCCTTCTAATGTTTCACGTGAAATTATCATGAATATGCTAATTAGTTAAGGACTATTCTAATTGTCACGCATTATATTTATTGAATGTATTATAGTATTATAATATTATTATTTCATTATATTTTATATAAAATATTATTTTTTTTCATTATTTGTTTCAAATATATCATTTGAATTATTTTATACTATGTGAAAAATAGATTTTTAATATTTTTAATTATAAATAAATATATATAATAATTATTATTATTCTATTTATGCGTATAATACAAGATTTTCTATTTAATATTCAACAAATAGATGTGAAGGTTAAGGGATCTTGTCCTCATCCATAACCTGGCTTCTACTTCTTCCGAATTGTTTACAGGTACATTCATCCTCTCATTGCGTCATCCAGCCGTCCCCAGGTCGCACGAAGACGACGATAATGCTTCAGTAATGATGATAACATACACAAAATGAAGAGGTATGACCGAGAAGAAAAGTAAAGTTATAGTATATGTACAAAGATGGGCGTGGCAGTATCTTAATACCTCTATCTCATCAGAGATAGTTATTTCAGTCACTGCTGCTGCACATAAGCAGCTTCTACCGATGGAAGAAGACGAATCTTCTATTTCTCTCTTTCTTAGCCATTTCTTCATTTGCGCATTTCTTGTTTTTCCTATTAAAACATTTATTTCAGATATCTCAAACTGTTTTGTTCAATAATTTCGAAAATGGCTCCAGTTCTATCATCCATTATCAGTACACCAACCAGCCGTCATCGTAATAAAGGTGAAACTTTTTTAAAATTCTTTAAACAAAATTTAATTTGATCAAATGAATAATATTTTTTATTAAATATGCTCATATGCATAAAGAATATAAGTGCCAGATATACATATGTGTGTGAGAAGTGAAGTAACACGGAGGATCTTACTTCAAACATAGTCATGATATTTCACAAAAATCGTCATCAATAAGTTTCTTACTCAGTAATCTTTGAATATTTCAAAATGTGCATTGATTTTTCAATTTAAAATGAAACTTCAAATTACTTTTGAATAGCAAACAACATAAGTTGTAATCTATACGTTGTGACCTTAACATTGTCGGTGGTTAACCAAGAGCAAAACTCATATTCCAACTTGACCTAACCCCGCATCTGCCAAAGTTACGCAATTCTTCTTCTTTGTGTACGTCTGAGGATAAATATAAGAAGTAGACATACTGGCTTAGACATATAAAAATTTTGAAAATACGTGGGTATAGTATAGTTATAGCAAACTATTGCGGCGGTTCTTTTTCAATGTAATATTTTTGGCATTAAATAGTATTATTGTAACTATATGATATAGCTAATAATCATAAAATTAGAATATAAAATGAACAGATCTATCAGGTGGTCAGCATACCTCATCTACACGTGTCATTCACATTGTAAAAAAAATATTTTTTTTGTCGGAAATTGTTCAATTACTATAATCATAATAGCCATGATGTTATCTCTTAAGGTTCCAAATTCTTCAACTGGATGTATATCTATATAATAAAATATTTTATTATATTTAACAACAATTTCTATTTCAGCAGCTCCATATATGCCTTCCTATATGGGAGATGGACAAGCTTGTGCCGTTTGTGGTGATTTAGCAACTGGATTACATTATAGAGCTATAACTTGCGAAGGGTGCAAAGGATTTTTCCGTCGCACAGCACAAGTAATTGATGTTTTCTTATTTATAATGAAGAATTAAATTATTCAACTAATAATGAATCTAATAATGAAAACTAATACGGATGTTTTTCAGCGTGGTTTACAATATACATGCAAAGCTGATGAAAAGTGTGATATCAATAAACAGACACGTAACGTTTGTCAGCGGTGTAGATATTTGAAATGTATTGCTGAAGGAATGAGCACAGATCGTGAGTGAACAATAATTTTATTATTCTGTAATAATATAATTTGTTTTAGTTGTTCTAAATGATAATGAGCGGGTTCAAAAACGTGAACTAATTAGAGAAAACCGTCAGCGTCGTCAATTGGAATCAACTATTCAAGCCATGAAGAAATTCGACTTGGATATTTTTGAATCTGACTGCATTCGTAGTGAGGTGAGAATGTCAAATAATTTACATTTTTAAAAAATTGTGTGCGTAAGTACCGTAGAATGTAATTGAACGACAGATTACGGTATTTACTCAGATGTCCTATTTGCTATGATGAGCAGAACTGACCGTCTGCTGATCATTATTTTAGGAAGGACACAAGTCTTATGAATGACGTCAGAGACGTAATTACGTCATACTGCTTTCAATTTATTTCTTTTGCCGAATATGTTTCACCAGTAGTAGTCATGAGTTGAATTGCATCACCAGCTACTGATGGCGTCATAATCTATTCATCCTAGAAAAAATAAAATTTGTCTGTTGTACATTTATTCAGTTAATAGTAAAATATATTACAATTTGCTTTATATTTCTAAAAATAATGTTTTAGATGAATCGTATTACTAAGCTTTACTGTCAATTGTTTGATAAGCCTCTTTGTCGTGATTTGATGATGTCTCCTGCTACAGTAATTACAAGCGACGAGCACATCGATGCTTTAATTCGTCCAGTTTTACGTCGTGCCACCACATATGCCAATGGCTTATCTGTCTTCAAAAAAGTATGTTTCAATTTTAATATGATGAAATATATTTATCAAATTAATAGATTGAGTGTCAAACACAGAAAACAATAATTTCCGAAAGTTTTCTTGAAGTACAGCTGTTACGCCTAATTTCCTTCTATGATGAAACAGAAAATTGCTTCCGTCCTTCAGAATCATTATTTTTGCGTAAGCATGACCTGATTGATAGTTTAGAAGTTGATATTGTGGATACGGATGACAGTGGTATTTAATATTTTCTTTCGACAAAAAAATATATTTCATAAATTTTAGAAGAATTATCTAATTTGATTTCAATTCTTTTCGCAGTAGCTCGCTCATTGTCTGCTTGTCAACTTGATCATAGACAGTTGGCAGTATTGACAGCACTATTTATCTACAATCCAGATAACTTGATGTCATCAGACAGTGTATGTTATGCTAAACAACTAAATATAATAATCTTGTTTTGTTCCATTTTCAGACTGAATTCGAAGAGATTTCAGAATGCCGTGATCGCTTGTTAGACATGTTTCGTATCTTGGCAGATGAAACATCTGACTCGCCATGCGATTTACATCGCTGGCCACGTTTATTAGCTCGAGTCACACAGTTCCGCATTCTTTGTGCTCGACTGAAACGCCATTTAACTCCTAAAAATTTTCAGCTATTTAACACTATTTTAGCTATTTAAGATAGATAACAAGAACATGGAAATATTATAAATATATGACCACGTAATATTATAGGAGAGGAAAACTAAAGGATGTTTTGACAGAAATTTAACACATAATTATAGGTATAAAACATTTAGGTTACAGTTCGTATACCGCTTCTTCAACAAGGGCAACATATTTGTGCAACGTGTACATAAAATATATATTATCATTATTTATATAATCATTATATATATATATATATATATATATATATATATATATATCAGTTTTCTGTAAAAATTATTCTGGTTTATTTACTTATAAAAACAAAAATATATGCGAGTGTGGATATCATTAATTAAATAATTTTATCTTTTTTTTAAGGATCAACACACGTGTACAGGTATAATTATACATTAAATAATAATTAACTTTCGCTATTTTTTGTAAATGTTTTTTTAAAAAAAACTTGTGCAATATCTCATCTTTTGCATTATTTTTGTTCAATAAATCTTTCGCTTTTTCCTTTTTTATTATTATAACTTATTTATAAAATGTTAAAGATAATAATATAAAAAATAAAAATTATTTACTTATAATTAAAATAATTTCAATGTTATAACCTTAAGAGATAACATCATGGCTATTATGATTATAGTAATTGAACAATTTCCGACAAAAAAAATATTTTTTTTACAATGTGAATGACACGTGTAGATGAGGTATGCTGACCACCTGATAGATCTGTTCATTTTATATTCTAATTTTATGATTATTAGCTATATCATATAGTTACAATACAGTATTTCATAAAATGAAATAGAAAAAAAACAACCAAGAATTCTCGAATAAAAATAATTTTCTTTGATTCATCAAAGTTTTCAATAAATCAAAGAAGGTCACTGAAATTTTTTTTCATAAGCAAGAGTATATAGAAGTTAGAAAATTCTACAAGTTTATTCCACTTGAAGCATTCCTCTTTCGATCTCCCACTTCCTCCCACTTTCAACATACTTTTCCGGTCTCTTCCAAGTTTTCTAATATACTTGTTCTGTCTCCTCATTTCCTGCAATCTTTATGTAGTAATTGTCTGATCCTTTTTATATGTATATACTCATTTTCGTCTAATATATGAATATGAAAGCAAACCAGCGTTACATTCTGAAGATGCGTGTTGTAATTAACTGAAATTGCTGTTAGATGGCCTCCTGGCTATGTATGGTTTCGAGATTCGGGCAACTCAACTATGCAATGACATGCTTCAGCCTATTCAATGCTGTAAAGTTCTAACTGAATATGCAAATGTAGACATTTTTTCATGTAAAATTAATCAAACATATATTTTAACCGCCAAGGTAACAGTATTCTATTTGAATATTTTTCTAATATTTTTAACATTTCTAACAAACATTTACTATTTATTCTTGTTATTATATCAATAAACAAATAATTTAATTAACTTTATTTTAATTTATATTAAATACAATTAATTGATTAGGTTATAAATGAAACTTTAAAATTAATACTATCATACTACGTTTCAGTTTATGTGTATACAAGTCATCTATTAGATTAAACAAATTTTCTTAAATATGACCAGTTCGTTATATTTCATTCGTAATTCCGTCATATACTAATACATTTGAAAGTACCAATATTCTTTCCATTACCGTATTCCTGTCTGATCGACCTCTTCACTATTTCTCGTCGTCTTTTTACTACGTTTTTCTCCCCGTTCAAATAACCTCCTTGAAGCTTCTGAGGTCAATCAGCTATTGTCAACCTAGCTGAAACTTGTCATTCTCCGGCAAGATATTTGTGTTTTCTTACTTCAATTTTTGAGTAATAAACGAATTGTAATGAAAACACTGAGAATTTTAGACATATTTTATCAGTTTCTCTTTGTAACTATACATATTTATGTTTTTACTATTATTTTACTTTTTTTTGTTTTAGATAATTTTTTATTTATTAAGCTGTTTCAGTAAGAGTAATGTTAAAACTATTTTGGGATGGATTAGCTAGTCCTAAAGTTGCTATCAGTCTGTCAGTTTCCGCTGTTTTATCTGCAGCAGCTTTTTTTCCTTTGATTGTTGTGCAAACCATGTTTTCGTTTTCCAACATTGAACATAAAGACTGCATGGTAACGTTTATAAAAACAATCCAACTGTTATTATATTAATTATTTATTTATCAAATAAAGAAAAATAATATGTTATTCAGATCCTCTTAGGAAATCTTGGCAGACAAGCTCGTGAAATAACATCTGGTTATGATATTTCATTGCGTTCAAAAAGACAAATGGCTTGTAAGTTTCTAATTTTAAATTATCTCCAATTTTCTGTTTCACACTCTTAGTTACTTTTTAGCATGTTGTATTGGACCACCAGGGTTGACAGGATATCCAGGCAAACCATCTCCTGATGGTATGGATGGCTATCCAGGTAATTGCTCTATTTTTGATTATGCTATTTAACAATTAATACGTAATATAGGAAAGCCGGGACAGCCAGGAATTCCTGCCGATCAAGATCCAAGGTCATTGTGTGAACGGGAATGCCCGATAGGTCCACCTGGGTAACACTTAAAAGAGCTTGCCCTTTACATTAGAGTGTTATAGAAATTCGGGTGAAGACGGACCTAAAGGAGATTCTGGGAGACGGGGGCGACCGGGCCTTTCTGGCATACCAGCTGAACCCTCACCTCAGGGACCGCCAGGAGAAGTGGGGGAGCCTGGATTTGACGGTTTGCCGGGAAGACCAGGGGACAGGGGAGAGCCGGGAAAGTTGTATACAGCTGATGGGCCCCCGGGCAAAGAAGGAGAAATAGGACCTCCAGGACCTCCAGGACCTAAAGGAAAACGTGGTAGAGAAGGTCTAGATGGTAGATACCTAGTTTATACATGGCTTTGAGTTTTATATGTTTAAGGTGAGCTAGGTTTGCCGGGTGAACGTGGTGACGAAGGGTTAAAAGGAACTCGTGGACAACGAGGACGACAAGGACCACCCGGACCTCCAGGTATTCATAATTTGATAATATAAATATAATATTAATACATGTTTACACTTAGGACTACCTGGTCCAAAATGGCCATGTGAGAACTGTCCACAGCCAAGAGTTTCTCCAGGATATTTTCAAAGCAAATAAAGAATTATAATGAAAGTAGTAGTTTAAGATTTGGCTAGAAAAGCAAGATATTCGTGATCTTCTATGTATATACATAAGTCATCGTTCTCTCATCTTGTTATGACATTCATAACCATTTTCCCCAAATATTTTATTTTTTACTTAGTTAAAATAAATTTTTGAAATAATTTTTATTTAACTTCTACATGTTTTTGAAAAACTTCTAGAAAAAAATAATACTTGAACTTGATAGTTAATGTTAAAAATAAACAATTTAGAATTAATATTTAAATTCTTATTTTATATTAATTTTATGAATACTATTTGTATATATATATATAAGAAAAATAGTTTTAAACTTAAAATTGGTTAATAGGTAACATTAACCTTCTTTATGTTATAACATAATGAGACAATTAAAGAAAATGGATCTTTTGAATAGAACTTAACTTTTTTTTTGTAACATTAATGGTAAAGAAGAAAATCAAAAAGTACGGCAATGGCTTGAGATGAATGAATTGATGAAAACTATAAAGAAATTTGATGAGTAAAAATGAAATAACATGAAGCAATTGTATAAGAAGCACTACCTGTTTTCAAATTCAATTCTATTTAGGAAAGTTTTAACTATGTTCAAAGTAAACAAAGTGGATAATTGATAGGATTATCGAAAACAAATTTCTAAAAGTATTCAGATATAGATATGAGAAATTAATATTATCTGAGGTATGGTACCACTGTTCTGTGATGATTTTCAAGCAGAATACAAGTGCGGCTGTATAGTTTTCGGTTTTTTCGTGCTTCACTGATCAAGCGAATTTTTCCGGAAATCGCATGCTTTTCTCAATAATGTCCAAGTATTTCTTAAATGATTTGATCAAGACACAATTTTTTTTCTGTCTTGTCTAAATGAGATAAAGATCTAAAAAGGGAAGTGAAATGAGAGGAAAAGAAAGGATTTAAAACATTTTTCATTTTTTCTTCATGTCATTCCAATGTTTCTCATTTCTCTTTAATCCAGCTAAAAAATTTTTCATGTCTTTTCGTGACCTTTTCAGTTTCATCTTCGACACAGTTTATGACGGCAGATTACGAAAAGCCCGAAATCTTCTCAGTATATAAACAGCATAAGCTTTTAATTATTTAGTGTTGAACATAATTAAAATATTGATTAATTGTCTTAATTTAAAATGAAAGTTTAAATATTTTTTGAATACTATAATATTTTTTAACTGTTACATATAATTAACTTCAAATTTATAGAATTACCATGGTTCAAGTTGCCGTTTATATGGCTACTATAGCTTCAGCGTTTTCTATTTTCGTGTGCTTAGCGGGATGGATTGTAATTTCAAACGATATAAATGAAATGTATGATGATGTTATGCTGAATATAAATCAATTTAAGGTAGTTAACATAAATAATTTCACTTGTAACATCTATACTTCTATAGTATGTCTCTGAAGATGCTTGGAGTCATATTTTACAATTTCATGGAACTCATTCTGAAAGAGACGCATTCATTAATCTTCTTGGAAGGCGCAAACGTGATTCTACGGTTTGCAGTAAGTTTTATGACATTTATATATTGTACTTTATTTGTTTAAGGTTGTGGACTTCCTAGTCAGGGCTGTCCTGCTGGACCACCAGGTCCGCCAGGACAAGCTGGAGAACCTGGAAGTATTGGTCCTGACGGTAACAATGGACCTCCAGGACCACCAGGACTAGCCATATTCGATTCTCCACCTATTTCTCGTGGGTGTATTGTATGTCCTGCAGGTCCTCCAGGAGAAGTGGGTGCTATTGGACATGAAGGGCCGATAGGAAGGGATGGACAACCAGGAAAACGCGGACCACCTGGAAAAGATGGCCTCCAGGGTGAGAGGGGTGAACCTGGAGCACCAGGTGAACCAGGACGTCCAGGACAAGTAGTTTTAAATTGTAAATTATTGACTTATAATTTTTGATTAGGATGGAATACTAGGATCCAAAGGAAAAGAATGCTTAACTGGAAAAGGTCTTCCCGGAAATCCTGGTAGACCTGGCATACCAGGAGAACTTGGCCCTGATGGCAAAAACGGAAACCATGGAGAACCTGGAGAAGAAGGACGACCTGGTCCCACTGGATCACCCGGATTAGATGGAATTTCAGGAACACCAGGAGAGTTTGGAGTTGTAAGTTTTAGCATTCTATTCTTTCTTGTAACCTTAACATATTTGAAGCCCGGACAACCTGGCAAACCAGGAGAAGACGGAGAATATTGCACATGCCCAGAGAGAAGTCGTCGACGCAGAAAACTTCGTCGTATTTTTATTCATTAAGAAACATTAATAATAAATATTTAAATAAAAACAGAAATATATCCTTAGAAACTAAAGAAATTGAAGAAAAAGAAAAAGAACAGTGCAGTTCCCTTGCAGGGTAAAGGTAAGCTGGTAAGCGCACATAATGAAACTTGAATTTCGAACAACTTCAAACTTTTAAATTTATTTATTCATAGAGAGAATTTATTTCATACTTTAGAAACCAAAAATTTAAATAGTTTTTTGGATATATAGATTTGAATTTATCTTATAACAGGTGATATATTAAATATAAAGCGATTTTCCCGTACAAACATATGAACATATCTGAGTAAAATAAATGTATAAACCATTATATAATATTAGAATTCTCTATCGTAATAAGTATTCTTGTTTGAACACATTGTTGTATTAACAAAATGAAGACGAGTATTAAGAGCTGCTACAGGAGACACAAATCCATGTTTTTCTAGAAGTTGCTCTACTTGATTTTTATATTTCTTATCATAAACTTTCTGATCTCTTGTTAAAACCTGAATAAAAAACAAATGATAATCTTGAGAAGTCAATATCTCAAATCTGACCATAGTTGGGTATTTTACTGGAGTACTGAGAATCATATACTCGTATTGTCCTTTACTATTAACTCCACCAACCATAACAGGGAAATCTGAAACAATTTTCGTTCTGAATTGCATGAATAAAATCAATATTTTACATGGGCATGGATCTTCAGGATGGCCAGTCGATACAAGTACTTCACCTGGATCGGGACCCATCATACGCCCATATCCGACATATGATACCACATCTTCGTTCTTCAATACATACTGAGTTGACGTAAAGGTTGAAGTAAATTCATTTTGTCCCAATGATTCAACTGAAAATTCTATCCGTTATTCGACTAAAGAAGATAACACTCCAACTTACAATAGAAAACAGCACAATCGTCCTTGTGAATGTTACGAGAATCAACTACCTAAATGATAAAAATCATGCTAATCGACCTATTCCTATTTTTTTAAAATATCATTCAAATTGATATTTTTTCTTTCGTAATATTACTTTCAACAATTTTCAATTGTCGAATTAATACTTTATAGATACTTTAAAGATTTTAAGCCTTAAAATCATTTCATAGTTGATGTTTAGGCTCGAAAAGCCTAAACAGAATTTGAAGATTCGCTTACCCGGTACCATTTTCCCATAATACGTTCAATTTGAATATCAACCATAGCAAAGAATATTCCATTATAAATTTTTTGAGCAACTTCTTCTGCATTAAAAGATTGCATAATCTAAATATAAACTTCAAGTTCAAGTTCATAAATAAAAGTTAGGGGAAAGGGAAAAAGTTTTAATTTAATGTTACCTCAGCTAGTTGATCCATGCGAAAATCACGTTTTTGAATTGGTCGGCAAGAAGCTGCATAGTTTTCAAATAAACGTAGAATTGGTACCCGTCTTCCAGGTACAGGAATGCCTCCAACTACTGGATGAGCTAAAAAAATAAATTCAATTAAAACATATAATTCTTTATTATTAAACTTAAATTTTAAATGAAATATTAAAAATAAAATAATGACAAACTTAAGAAAAATATTAAAACATACCAATAGAAGTTACTGAATCAAAGACAAGACATATAATAAATATTCTTGAGATCATAGTAGTTCCAAAAAGATGATGTCAGTAAATAAAAATATAAATAATTGATTGTTTATTTATATTAATTAGTATTAAAAATAGCTATGAATATGATATTCTATGAGATATAATATCCTGCTGAAAACTTCTCAATGTTTCCGTACTGACGATTTCTTCAACCATCGTCATTCAGATGACCTTGCCGTAGTTGACCCAGTGACATGGAATTGGGTAAAGAGGTACTGTAAAGGTAGGGAACATGAAAATGATCACATGCGTGCTATCGCAGATTATTCTCAACAACCAGTTGTTCTCTTATTATAGTATGGATGGATACATTTTCAAAACGTTATAAGTTGCTATTAACCATATCTTTCAAGTAAGAAACATGAATTTTCTCATGTTCAAGCATTTCCACCAGATTCATACGATTCATAGACTATCTATTAATTTTTTGATGCAAAATTAATTAATTTTAGTAAGAACATCCAATTTTAATCTTCAATGAAATACAATTTGAAATACTTCATATAATATTATTTATTTCCAACTAAACAAATAAAGCATACAACCATCATGGGGATAATAATCAAGGCAATCAAAAGAGTGAATGCGTGTTGGAAACCATAGACAAAACGACATCAGTTTGAAACTTTAGTAACATTTATCGCAAGCAGATCGATCGATCATTTTCAAACTGAGATAAGAGAATAACACACAAATAGCGGAATTATGCAATATTATACACTATTAAGCAGAGCCAAAGGAAGTGCGCATAGAACGTGAGAGGCTCTAAAATTGGCTCATGCAATAGCATTGGATACAACAACTTTTATCAGCTCATAGTCAAAGACAGATGAGAAAAAAAATTATGCTATTAATAGACACTAGAAGAAGATAAAAGTTGCTTTATCAAAATCGTTCGAAATCGGCGAGTCTCGCAACGGAATGAAAAAATTCACGTATCGTACGAAAAGAAAGAGAGCGAAAGGCATGGCGTAGACCAAACATTAAGTTTTGTTGACCACATAATGTATAAGGAAAACAGCACGGTTTTGTCGGGTTCTACATTGAACATGTTTTTTTCTATGAATTGAAACTTAGTTAGTAGTTTCTTGGCGGACTTCGATCTTCTCAACAGTCATGTCAGGATTCATTTTAGTTGCATCTTGAATGGCTTGACTGAGCTCCTGAAATACCAACATTAACTGTCTAATTACAATTATTTAAAACATACCGCATCGTAATCTATGGCAGCATCGGAGTGAATAGTAACTCGATGTTCCACGTGAGTTTCAATTATACCATCCTTTTCCGTTTTGTAAGTGATGGTTTCGATAGTTCGATTTCCGCAAGTAACAGTTTTAGATGAGACAAATTCCCCAAGAGGCTAAAATAGATAATAAATCTCAACATTAAATGAAATTATTTACATCATTTTGGTCTCTATCTGCATTATCTTCGTAAGTAAGTGTTCTAGTATGTGTCTCCACAACAGGACCTTCCTTTGGTGTTCCTAATGGTGTTGTCTGCTCACGAATACGTTCAACAGAAACATTTTCCTAAACAAATGAATTATGTCGGTTCAAATGAAGGTTTCAAGTAAACACTTACTGGTAGACTATCATCAGGAACGACATAGTTTTGGAAAGTTTGTTTTTGAACGGTATGCTTGACTTGAGAAGTTTTGACAGTTCGACTAAAGAATATAAATTAATGTTACAGAGTGATACTAAAAAAGACAAACGTGATTTTATTTCCATGTTCATCATATTCAACTGTGACGTCATCTGGTAATATATTAGTCTCTTGCCAACTTGAAACAGTGAGATGGCGTTGCCCGCTCTCCTAAAAGTCGTATGGTTAGATATTTCCATGAATGTAAGCGATTGGGCAGTACTAAACCAAGAAGTATCAAAGTGACTTATAGCAAGCATCGGATAGCTTCCAAGAATCTTATGCTTTTATTAGCGTTAAAAATGTGTAATAGATTCATTGCCCCTACTATAACTAGTGGGCTCTTCTCTTCACGATATTAAGCTATAATCCTAACTAGACCAGGCAGGATAAACACAGTAAATGAGCATTGGATTCAAACACAAGAAGGCAAAATAACTAAATATACACGAAGCTCGCATAAACTAAGACTGGGCTAACAATAGCAGCAGATCTAATGATCTAATCCGTTTTAGGCTCTAGTATGGGTCAGGACATTTGATGTTAGATAAATAAACATTCTTTGCGATTTAAAAGCCATCAAAGATATGCATTCAGAATTGCGATGAGCTAATGCGAACAGAACTAATCAGATCTAAGTCCAAGTGCAGCTTCCAAGCAGAAATATCGAATGATCGGAAAGTCGGCAGCATAGTGGACTGGATGGCGCTTGAAAACAAACAAGGATCTTGGTAAGTACTTGGTTATAGCTGCAAACGAAGACGAAGCGACATGTTGTAGCAAGTGACATCAGCGGTTGAGCCTACTACTATTGGGTACCTCGAAGGAGACCGGAAAAGGTGCCATAGCGCGCACAGTAAAGGTGCGCTCGGCCTGTTCAACTCGTGGACTGCTGTGGTTGAGGCGCTCAGCCTCGGCCAAAGTAGTTGCAAGTGACTAAATAACGACAAATCTACTCAAAATTGGTCTCTTAAGATATTATCATGAATACAAAATATAGTTTCTATGTTGTAGTGTCTGCTCAGCGGTTTGTTGGGTAGTGATGAAACCGCTATCTGCACACAACGCACGCAAAAAGATAAATAACAGTGAAAACAAAGTGGAAAGATAGAATGAAAACCACACCGGATCATTCGGGTTGAAGCCCGACGATGAGCCTTCTCCTTTCAAGTGATATTTGAGCTCATTCGTCTCGCGGCGAACCACTTTGGCATCGGCAAGATGAGTCGAAGGTAGAATGCCAGGATTTTTGCCCTATATATGAAACCCGCAATAGAAAGTAATGTGTCGACAAAACAGATTCAGAATATTAAAAATAATATCATATTCGCAACATTCCGAAAAAAGAATACCAACATGCTTTCAATAAACAACTTATAAACGTTCTCATGAAGTAGATTAGTTATAATCATGAACAGTTATTTGAAAAAAATTAACGTACCTCTGGTTCAGGACAAATGGTAACCATCTTTTGTTCATCTTCACTGGAAGAAGAATCACTTGAATCATTCTCTTTAACTCCTTTGTCCTTTTTGCCCTTAGTCTGAAAATATAGAATATAATATTAGAATTCCAGTAAATTTAACAGTTAATCATATTCGCTGATGAGTACTAGAATACAACATATTGTTGGTATCACATCAATACTTCACGTACGTTTTTTCTGAAGTTCTCTGCTAGATGCAAGAGAGAAAACAAACATAATTCTATAGAACACTCAAAACTATAAGATAGACTAATTCTTGTCAGCTCGCACCACAATTTTTGCTTCTCGAGAAAAACGTGAAGTATTCATGATAATATTAAACATCAAAAATAGAACTTTGTACTCATCAGCGACGCACAGTTTCTACTAAACTTCGCTCATATCATTGTTTTCACAAGCGTGCATATGGACTAAACAAAAACAACAAAGAAGGTGCTGTAGCTAAAATTTTGCAAAGAAGCGGAAGCTATAAACATGACAATCACAGCTATACAAGGAACTTCGTAGATGCCAGAAGATAAACATCAAATTGTGCAAGCATCGAAATGATAAACTTCTAAGTAGGCAACTGATCAAAACGATACAAAGTTTTGAAAGGTTAGGATCTTGAACAAATATTATAGTATGAAAGAACAAAACATTGAACGTAAGAAACAGAACGATACAACATCCAGGTTAGAGCTACTTTGGAACCCAGGTGAAACTGTGATATTAACAGAAAAGAAGGAGAAAATGAACTAATCACCTTAAAGCCCAAGCGGCTTAAAAAAGATCGGCCAGTGGGTGCCATTGGTGGTGGAGTAGCAGTGAATATAAGCCCTCCGTCATCTTCAGAAACAGCTCCTAACCCCGCCCCTGACAAACAAAAAACGGGCTCAAGTTGGATCTCCACCCTTCTCTCAACTCTGACTTCGATCCATTGTTGACCATCAATTGTAGTACCTTCCGAATGAAAACTGTGATGTGAGACACGATTTCCGCATTCAGCCACAACTTTTTCAGAAGAAACATTTGAAACCTTCAGATCTTCAGAACAACCATTTTTATCTCGAAAACATACATCGTTCCGAGCAATATTGATTGATCGAGAAATAGGAAAATTTTCCAAGTCCCGATGTGGCGCAAAATCATCTAAAGGTCCATCATATTTGTCAGACACTGGATAGGCTGCAAGTTCGTTAGTCTTAACTCCTGGCTTCAAGAATCCGAATCTCTTGCTTGAAGATTCACGAGTCTTACTGGTAGTCTTTTCAGGAGTAGATTCGGTTTCGTCAGGAACAATACGTGCAATGAGTCTAACTTCAGACTTCTCTTCGGTATCAGCAGAAGTAGAAGGTCCGGATTTCAGGTGTAAGATGGCCTTTTTCTTGCTGTCGGATGGAGCAGCAGCTGGCTTACTCTTTAGCCAAGACTGACCATGATGGTAGACATTGGTATGGTCTTTGAGTGGAGTAGAGTCCAAGTCACATTCCCTGTTAGTCTCTTCAAGAGGTCCGTCATAAGATGTTGAAGCAAATCCGTAAGATTCGGGTTGGACATGCTCTTTTTCGACAACGTCTTCATCACCGTCATGGCGAATTTGGGTAATGAATCGGAAGCGACGTTCCTCTGTTTCAGAGCTTGACACAGGAGATTCAACAGTTTTCTTGGGACTATATGCAACTTGTGGAACGTTCTCGAGTGGAAGGTTTTCCAAGTCACGGTGTGGCTCAACATCATCTAAAGGTCCATCATATTTGTCAGACACTGGATAGGCTGCAAGTTCGTTAGTCTTAGTCTTGCGAGCTCCTGGCTTCAAGAATCCGAATCTCTTGCTTGAAGATTCACGAGTCTTACTGGTAGTCTTTTCAGGAGTAGATTCGGTTTCGTCAGGAACAATACGTGCAATGAGTCTAACTTCAGACTTCTCTTCGGTATCAGCAGAAGTAGAAGGTCCGGATTTCAGGTGTAAGATGGCCTTTTTCTTGCTGTCGGATGGAGCAGCAGCTGGCTTACTCTTTAGCCAAGACTGACCATGATGGTAGACATTGGTATGGTCTTTGAGTGGAGTAGAGTCCAAGTCACATTCCCTGTTAGTCTCTTCAAGAGGTCCGTCATAAGATGTTGAAGCAAATCCGTAAGATTCGGGTTGGACATGCTCTTTTTCGACAACGTCTTCATCACCGTCATGGCGAATTCGGGTAATGAATCGGAAGCGACGTTCCTCTGTTTCAGAGCTTGACACAGGAGATTCAACAGTTTTCTTGGGACTATATGCAACTTGTGGAACGTTCTCGAGTGGAAGGTTTTCCAAGTCACGGTGTGGCTCAACATCATCTAAAGGTCCATCATATTTGTCAGACACTGGATAGGCTGCAAGTTCGTTAGTCTTAGTCTTGCGAGCTCCTGGCTTCAAGAATCCGAATCTCTTACTCGAAGATTCACGAGTCTTACTGGTAGTCTTTTCAGGAGTAGATTCGGTTTCGTCAGGAACAATACGTGCAATGAGTCTAACTTCAGACTTCTCTTCGGTATCAGCAGAAGTAGAAGGTCCGGATTTCAGGTGTAAGATGGCCTTTTTCTTGCTGTCGGATGGAGCAGCAGCTGGCTTACTCTTTAGCCAAGACTGACCATGATGGTAGACATTGGTATGGTCTTTGAGTGGAGTAGAGTCCAAGTCACATTCCCTGTTAGTCTCTTCAAGAGGTCCGTCATAAGATGTTGAAGCAAATCCGTAAGATTCGGGTTGGACATGCTCTTTTTCGACAACGTCTTCATCACCGTCATGGCGAATTCGGGTAATGAATCGGAAGCGACGTTCCTCTGTTTCAGAGCTTGACACAGGAGATTCAACAGTTTTCTTGGGACTATATGCAACTTGTGGAACGTTCTCGAGTGGAAGGTTTTCCAAGTCACGGTGTGGCTCAACATCATCTAAAGGTCCATCATATTTGTCAGACACTGGATAGGCTGCAAGTTCGTTAGTCTTAGTCTTGCGAGCTCCTGGCTTCAAGAATCCGAATCTCTTGCTTGAAGATTCACGAGTCTTACTGGTAGTCTTTTCAGGAGTAGATTCGGTTTCGTCAGGAACAATACGTGCAATGAGTCTAACTTCAGACTTCTCTTCGGTATCAGCAGAAGTAGAAGGTCCGGATTTCAGGTGTAAGATGGCCTTTTTCTTGCTGTCGGATGGAGCAGCAGCTGGCTTACTCTTTAGCCAAGACTGACCATGATGGTAGACATTGGTATGGTCTTTGAGTGGAGTAGAGTCCAAGTCACATTTCCTGTTAGTCTCTTCAAGAGGTCCGTCATAAGATGTTGAAGCAAATCCGTAAGATTCGGGTTGGACATGCTCTTTTTCGACAACGTCTTCATCACCGTCATGGCGAATTCGGGTAATGAATCGGAAGCGACGTTCCTCTGTTTCAGAGCTTGACACAGGAGATTCAACAGTTTTCTTGGGACTATATGCAACTTGTGGAACGTTCTCGAGTGGAAGGTTTTCCAAGTCACGGTGTGGCTCAACATCATCTAAAGGTCCATCATATTTGTCAGACACTGGATAGGCTGCAAGTTCGTTAGTCTTAGTCTTGCGAGCTCCTGGCTTCAAGAATCCGAATCTCTTGCTTGAAGATTCACGAGTCTTACTGGTAGTCTTTTCAGGAGTAGATTCGGTTTCATCAGGAACAATACGTGCAATGAGTCTAACTTCAGACTTCTCTTCGGTGTCAGCAGAAGTAGAAGGTCCGGATTTCAGGTGTAAGATGGCCTTTTTCTTGCTGTCGGATGGAGCAGCAGCTGGCTTACTCTTTAGCCAAGACTGACCATGATGGTAGACATTGGTATGGTCTTTGAGTGGAGTAGAGTCCAAGTCACATTCCCTGTTAGTCTCTTCAAGAGGTCCGTCATAAGATGTTGAAGCAAATCCGTAAGATTCGGGTTGGACATGCTCTTTTTCGACAACGTCTTCATCACCGTCATGGCGAATTCGGGTAATGAATCGGAAGCGACGTTCCTCTGTTTCAGAGCTTGACACAGGAGATTCAACAGTTTTCTTGGGACTATATGCAACTTGTGGAACGTTCTCGAGTGGAAGGTTTTCCAAGTCACGGTGTGGCTCAACATCATCTAAAGGTCCATCATATTTGTCAGACACTGGATAGGCTGCAAGTTCGTTAGTCTTAGTCTTGCGAACTCCTGGCTTCAAGAATCCGAATCTCTTGCTTGAAGATTCACGAGTCTTACTGGTAGTCTTTTCAGGAGTAGATTCGGTTTCGTCAGGAACAATACGTGCAATGAGTCTAACTTCAGACTTCTCTTCGGTATCAGCAGAAGTAGAAGGTCCGGATTTCAGGTGTAAGATGGCCTTTTTCTTGCTGTCGGATGGAGCAGCAGCTGGCTTACTCTTTAGCCAAGACTGACCATGATGGTAGACATTGGTATGGTCTTTGAGTGGAGTAGAGTCCAAGTCACATTCCCTGTTAGTCTCTTCAAGAGGTCCGTCATAAGATGTTGAAGCAAATCCGTAAGATTCGGGTTGGACATGCTCTTTTTCGACAACGTCTTCATCACCGTCATGGCGAATTCGGGTAATGAATCGGAAGCGACGTTCCTCTGTTTCAGAGCTTGACACAGGAGATTCAACAGTTTTCTTGGGACTATATGCAACTTGTGGAACGTTCTCGAGTGGAAGGTTTTCCAAGTCACGGTGTGGCTCAACATCATCTAAAGGTCCATCATATTTGTCAGACACTGGATAGGCTGCAAGTTCGTTAGTCTTAGTCTTGCGAGCTCCTGGCTTCAAGAATCCGAATCTCTTGCTTGAAGATTCACGAGTCTTACTGGTAGTCTTTTCAGGAGTAGATTCGGTTTCGTCAGGAACAATACGTGCAATGAGTCTAACTTCAGACTTCTCTTCGGTATCAGCAGAAGTAGAAGGTCCGGATTTCAGGTGTAAGATGGCCTTTTTCTTGCTGTCGGATGGAGCAGCAGCTGGCTTACTCTTTAGCCAAGACTGACCATGATGGTAGACATTGGTATGGTCTTTGAGTGGAGTAGAGTCCAAGTCACATTCCCTGTTAGTCTCTTCAAGAGGTCCGTCATAAGATGTTGAAGCAAATCCGTAAGATTCGGGTTGGACATGCTCTTTTTCGACAACGTCTTCATCACCGTCATGGCGAATTCGGGTAATGAATCGGAAGCGACGTTCCTCTGTTTCAGAGCTTGACACAGGAGATTCAACAGTTTTCTTGGGACTATATGCAACTTGTGGAACGTTCTCGAGTGGAAGGTTCTCCAAGTCACGGTGTGGCTCAACATCATCTAAAGGTCCATCATATTTGTCAGACACTGGATAGGCTGCAAGTTCGTTAGTCTTAGTCTTGCGAACTCCTGGCTTCAAGAATCCGAATCTCTTGCTTGAAGATTCACGAGTCTTACTGGTAGTCTTTTCAGGAGTAGATTCGGTTTCGTCAGGAACAATACGTGCAATGAGTCTAACTTCAGACTTCTCTTCGGTATCAGCAGAAGTAGAAGGTCCGGATTTCAGGTGTAAGATGGCCTTTTTCTTGCTGTCGGATGGAGCAGCAGCTGGCTTACTCTTTAGCCAAGACTGACCATGATGGTAGACATTGGTATGGTCTTTGAGTGGAGTAGAGTCCAAGTCACATTCCCTGTTAGTCTCTTCAAGAGGTCCGTCATAAGATGTTGAAGCAAATCCGTAAGATTCGGGTTGGACATGCTCTTTTTCGACAACGTCTTCATCACCGTCATGGCGAATTCGGGTAATGAATCGGAAGCGACGTTCCTCTGTTTCAGAGCTTGACACAGGAGATTCAACAGTTTTCTTGGGACTATATGCAACTTGTGGAACGTTCTCGAGTGGAAGGTTTTCCAAGTCACGGTGTGGCTCAACATCATCTAAAGGTCCATCGTATTTGTCAGACACTGGATAGGCTGCAAGTTCGTTAGTCTTAGTCTTGCGAACTCCTGGCTTCAAGAATCCGAATCTCTTGCTTGAAGATTCACGAGTCTTACTGGTAGTCTTTTCAGGAGTAGATTCGGTTTCGTCAGGAACAATACGTGCAATGAGTCTAACTTCAGACTTCTCTTCGGTGTCAGCAGAAGTAGAAGGTCCGGATTTCAGGTGTAAGATGGCCTTTTTCTTGCTGTCGGATGGAGCAGCAGCTGGCTTACTCTTTAGCCAAGACTGACCATGATGGTAGACATTGGTATGGTCTTTGAGTGGAGTAGAGTCCAAGTCACATTCCCTGTTAGTCTCTTCAAGAGGTCCGTCATAAGATGTTGAAGCAAATCCGTAAGATTCGGGTTGGACATGCTCTTTTTCGACAACGTCTTCATCACCGTCATGGCGAATTCGGGTAATGAATCGGAAGCGACGTTCCTCTGTTTCAGAGCTTGACACAGGAGATTCAACAGTTTTCTTGGGACTATATGCAACTTGTGGAACGTTCTCGAGTGGAAGGTTCTCCAAGTCACGGTGTGGCTCAACATCATCTAAAGGTCCATCATATTTGTCAGACACTGGATAGGCTGCAAGTTCGTTAGTCTTAGTCTTGCGAACTCCTGGCTTCAAGAATCCGAATCTCTTGCTTGAAGATTCACGAGTCTTACTGGTAGTCTTTTCAGGAGTAGATTCGGTTTCGTCAGGAACAATACGTGCAATGAGTCTAACTTCAGACTTCTCTTCGGTATCAGCAGAAGTAGAAGGTCCGGATTTCAGGTGTAAGATGGCCTTTTTCTTGCTGTCGGATGGAGCAGCAGCTGGCTTACTCTTTAGCCAAGACTGACCATGATGGTAGACATTGGTATGGTCTTTGAGTGGAGTAGAGTCCAAGTCACATTCCCTGTTAGTCTCTTCAAGAGGTCCGTCATAAGATGTTGAAGCAAATCCGTAAGATTCGGGTTGGACATGCTCTTTTTCGACAACGTCTTCATCACCGTCATGGCGAATTCGGGTAATGAATCGGAAGCGACGTTCCTCTGTTTCAGAGCTTGACACAGGAGATTCAACAGTTTTCTTGGGACTATATGCAACTTGTGGAACGTTCTCGAGTGGAAGGTTTTCCAAGTCACGGTGTGGCTCAACATCATCTAAAGGTCCATCGTATTTGTCAGACACTGGATAGGCTGCAAGTTCGTTAGTCTTAGTCTTGCGAACTCCTGGCTTCAAGAATCCGAATCTCTTGCTTGAAGATTCACGAGTCTTACTGGTAGTCTTTTCAGGAGTAGATTCGGTTTCGTCAGGAACAATACGTGCAATGAGTCTAACTTCAGACTTCTCTTCGGTGTCAGCAGAAGTAGAAGGTCCGGATTTCAGGTGTAAGATGGCCTTTTTCTTGCTGTCGGATGGAGCAGCAGCTGGCTTACTCTTTAGCCAAGACTGACCATGATGGTAGACATTGGTATGGTCTTTGAGTGGAGTAGAGTCCAAGTCACATTCCCTGTTAGTCTCTTCAAGAGGTCCGTCATAAGATGTTGAAGCAAATCCGTAAGATTCGGGTTGGACATGCTCTTTTTCGACAACGTCTTCATCACCGTCATGGCGAATTCGGGTAATGAATCGGAAGCGACGTTCCTCTGTTTCAGAGCTTGACACAGGAGATTCAACAGTTTTCTTGGGACTATATGCAACTTGTGGAACGTTCTCGAGTGGAAGGTTTTCCAAGTCACGGTGTGGCTCAACATCATCTAAAGGTCCATCATATTTGTCAGACACTGGATAGGCTGCAAGTTCGTTAGTCTTAGTCTTGCGAGCTCCTGGCTTCAAGAATCCGAATCTCTTGCTTGAAGATTCACGAGTCTTACTGGTAGTCTTTTCAGGAGTAGATTCGGTTTCGTCAGGAACAATACGTGCAATGAGTCTAACTTCAGACTTCTCTTCGGTATCAGCAGAAGTAGAAGGTCCGGATTTCAGGTGTAAGATGGCCTTTTTCTTGCTGTCGGATGGAGCAGCAGCTGGCTTACTCTTTAGCCAAGACTGACCATGATGGTAGACATTGGTATGGTCTTTGAGTGGAGTAGAGTCCAAGTCACATTCCCTGTTAGTCTCTTCAAGAGGTCCGTCATAAGATGTTGAAGCAAATCCGTAAGATTCGGGTTGGACATGCTCTTTTTCGACAACGTCTTCATCACCGTCATGGCGAATTCGGGTAATGAATCGGAAGCGACGTTCCTCTGTTTCAGAGCTTGACACAGGAGATTCAACAGTTTTCTTGGGACTATATGCAACTTGTGGAACGTTCTCGAGTGGAAGGTTCTCCAAGTCACGGTGTGGCTCAACATCATCTAAAGGTCCATCATATTTGTCAGACACTGGATAGGCTGCAAGTTCGTTAGTCTTAGTCTTGCGAACTCCTGGCTTCAAGAATCCGAATCTCTTGCTTGAAGATTCACGAGTCTTACTGGTAGTCTTTTCAGGAGTAGATTCGGTTTCGTCAGGAACAATACGTGCAATGAGTCTAACTTCAGACTTCTCTTCGGTATCAGCAGAAGTAGAAGGTCCGGATTTCAGGTGTAAGATGGCCTTTTTCTTGCTGTCGGATGGAGCAGCAGCTGGCTTACTCTTTAGCCAAGACTGACCATGATGGTAGACATTGGTATGGTCTTTGAGTGGAGTAGAGTCCAAGTCACATTCCCTGTTAGTCTCTTCAAGAGGTCCGTCATAAGATGTTGAAGCAAATCCGTAAGATTCGGGTTGGACATGCTCTTTTTCGACAACGTCTTCATCACCGTCATGGCGAATTCGGGTAATGAATCGGAAGCGACGTTCCTCTGTTTCAGAGCTTACCACAGGAGATTCAACAGTTTTCTTGGGACTATATGCAACTTGTGGAACGTTCTCGAGTGGAAGGTTTTCCAAGTCACGGTGTGGCTCAACATCATCTAAAGGTCCATCATATTTGTCAGACACTGGATAGGCTGCAAGTTCGTTAGTCTTAGTCTTGCGAGCTCCTGGCTTCAAGAATCCGAATCTCTTGCTTGAAGATTCACGAGTCTTACTGGTAGTCTTTTCAGGAGTAGATTCGGTTTCGTCAGGAACAATACGTGCAATGAGTCTAACTTCAGACTTCTCTTCGGTGTCAGCAGAAGTAGAAGGTCCGGATTTCAGGTGTAAGATGGCCTTTTTCTTGCTGTCGGATGGAGCAGCAGCTGGCTTACTCTTTAGCCAAGACTGACCATGATGGTAGACATTGGTATGGTCTTTGAGTGGAGTAGAGTCCAAGTCACATTCCCTGTTAGTCTCTTCAAGAGGTCCGTCATAAGATGTTGAAGCAAATCCGTAAGATTCGGGTTGGACATGCTCTTTTTCGACAACGTCTTCATCACCGTCATGGCGAATTCGGGTAATGAATCGGAAGCGACGTTCCTCTGTTTCAGAGCTTGACACAGGAGATTCAACAGTTTTCTTGGGACTATATGCAACTTGTGGAACGTTCTCGAGTGGAAGGTTTTCCAAGTCACGGTGTGGCTCAACATCATCTAAAGGTCCATCGTATTTGTCAGACACTGGATAGGCTGCAAGTTCGTTAGTCTTAGTCTTGCGAACTCCTGGCTTCAAGAATCCGAATCTCTTGCTTGAAGATTCACGAGTCTTACTGGTAGTCTTTTCAGGAGTAGATTCGGTTTCGTCAGGAACAATACGTGCAATGAGTCTAACTTCAGACTTCTCTTCGGTGTCAGCAGAAGTAGAAGGTCCGGATTTCAGGTGTAAGATGGCCTTTTTCTTGCTGTCGGATGGAGCAGCAGCTGGCTTACTCTTTAGCCAAGACTGACCATGATGGTAGACATTGGTATGGTCTTTGAGTGGAGTAGAGTCCAAGTCACATTCCCTGTTAGTCTCTTCAAGAGGTCCGTCATAAGATGTTGAAGCAAATCCGTAAGATTCGGGTTGGACATGCTCTTTTTCGACAACGTCTTCATCACCGTCATGGCGAATTCGGGTAATGAATCGGAAGCGACGTTCCTCTGTTTCAGAGCTTGACACAGGAGATTCAACAGTTTTCTTGGGACTATATGCAACTTGTGGAACGTTCTCGAGTGGAAGGTTTTCCAAGTCACGGTGTGGCTCAACATCATCTAAAGGTCCATCATATTTGTCAGACACTGGATAGGCTGCAAGTTCGTTAGTCTTAGTCTTGCGAACTCCTGGCTTCAAGAATCCGAATCTCTTGCTTGAAGATTCACGAGTCTTACTGGTAGTCTTTTCAGGAGTAGATTCGGTTTCGTCAGGAACAATACGTGCAATGAGTCTAACTTCAGACTTCTCTTCGGTATCAGCAGAAGTAGAAGGTCCGGATTTCAGGTGTAAGATGGCCTTTTTCTTGCTGTCGGATGGAGCAGCAGCTGGCTTACTCTTTAGCCAAGACTGACCATGATGGTAGACATTGGTATGGTCTTTGAGTGGAGTAGAGTCCAAGTCACATTCCCTGTTAGTCTCTTCAAGAGGTCCGTCATAAGATGTTGAAGCAAATCCGTAAGATTCGGGTTGGACATGCTCTTTTTCGACAACGTCTTCATCACCGTCATGGCGAATTCGGGTAATGAATCGGAAGCGACGTTCCTCTGTTTCAGAGCTTACCACAGGAGATTCAACAGTTTTCTTGGGACTATATGCAACTTGTGGAACGTTCTCGAGTGGAAGGTTTTCCAAGTCACGGTGTGGCTCAACATCATCTAAAGGTCCATCATATTTGTCAGACACTGGATAGGCTGCAAGTTCGTTAGTCTTAGTCTTGCGAGCTCCTGGCTTCAAGAATCCGAATCTCTTGCTTGAAGATTCACGAGTCTTACTGGTAGTCTTTTCAGGAGTAGATTCGGTTTCGTCAGGAACAATACGTGCAATGAGTCTAACTTCAGACTTCTCTTCGGTATCAGCAGAAGTAGAAGGTCCGGATTTCAGGTGTAAGATGGCCTTTTTCTTGCTGTCGGATGGAGCAGCAGCTGGCTTACTCTTTAGCCAAGACTGACCATGATGGTAGACATTGGTATGGTCTTTGAGTGGAGTAGAGTCCAAGTCACATTCCCTGTTAGTCTCTTCAAGAGGTCCGTCATAAGATGTTGAAGCAAATCCGTAAGATTCGGGTTGGACATGCTCTTTTTCGACAACGTCTTCATCACCGTCATGGCGAATTCGGGTAATGAATCGGAAGCGACGTTCCTCTGTTTCAGAGCTTACCACAGGAGATTCAACAGTTTTCTTGGGACTATATGCAACTTGTGGAACGTTCTCGAGTGGAAGGTTTTCCAAGTCACGGTGTGGCTCAACATCATCTAAAGGTCCATCATATTTGTCAGACACTGGATAGGCTGCAAGTTCGTTAGTCTTAGTCTTGCGAGCTCCTGGCTTCAAGAATCCGAATCTCTTGCTTGAAGATTCACGAGTCTTACTGGTAGTCTTTTCAGGAGTAGATTCGGTTTCGTCAGGAACAATACGTGCAATGAGTCTAACTTCAGACTTCTCTTCGGTGTCAGCAGAAGTAGAAGGTCCGGATTTCAGGTGTAAGATGGCCTTTTTCTTGCTGTCGGATGGAGCAGCAGCTGGCTTACTCTTTAGCCAAGACTGACCATGATGGTAGACATTGGTATGGTCTTTGAGTGGAGTAGAGTCCAAGTCACATTCCCTGTTAGTCTCTTCAAGAGGTCCGTCATAAGATGTTGAAGCAAATCCGTAAGATTCGGGTTGGACATGCTCTTTTTCGACAACGTCTTCATCACCGTCATGGCGAATTCGGGTAATGAATCGGAAGCGACGTTCCTCTGTTTCAGAGCTTACCACAGGAGATTCAACAGTTTTCTTGGGACTATATGCAACTTGTGGAACGTTCTCGAGTGGAAGGTTTTCCAAGTCACGGTGTGGCTCAACATCATCTAAAGGTCCATCATATTTGTCAGACACTGGATAGGCTGCAAGTTCGTTAGTCTTAGTCTTGCGAGCTCCTGGCTTCAAGAATCCGAATCTCTTGCTTGAAGATTCACGAGTCTTACTGGTAGTCTTTTCAGGAGTAGATTCGGTTTCGTCAGGAACAATACGTGCAATGAGTCTAACTTCAGACTTCTCTTCGGTGTCAGCAGAAGTAGAAGGTCCGGATTTCAGGTGTAAGATGGCCTTTTTCTTGCTGTCGGATGGAGCAGCAGCTGGCTTACTCTTTAGCCAAGACTGACCATGATGGTAGACATTGGTATGGTCTTTGAGTGGAGTAGAGTCCAAGTCACATTCCCTGTTAGTCTCTTCAAGAGGTCCGTCATAAGATGTTGAAGCAAATCCGTAAGATTCGGGTTGGACATGCTCTTTTTCGACAACGTCTTCATCACCGTCATGGCGAATTCGGGTAATGAATCGGAAGCGACGTTCCTCTGTTTCAGAGCTTGACACAGGAGATTCAACAGTTTTCTTGGGACTATATGCAACTTGTGGAACGTTCTCGAGTGGAAGGTTCTCCAAGTCACGGTGTGGCTCAACATCATCTAAAGGTCCATCGTATTTGTCAGACACTGGATAGGCTGCAAGTTCGTTAGTCTTAGTCTTGCGAACTCCTGGCTTCAAGAATCCGAATCTCTTGCTTGAAGATTCACGAGTCTTACTGGTAGTCTTTTCAGGAGTAGATTCGGTTTCGTCAGGAACAATACGTGCAATGAGTCTAACTTCAGACTTCTCTTCGGTATCAGCAGAAGTAGAAGGTCCGGATTTCAGGTGTAAGATGGCCTTTTTCTTGCTGTCGGATGGAGCAGCAGCTGGCTTACTCTTTAGCCAAGACTGACCATGATGGTAGACATTGGTATGGTCTTTGAGTGGAGTAGAGTCCAAGTCACATTCCCTGTTAGTCTCTTCAAGAGGTCCGTCATAAGATGTTGAAGCAAATCCGTAAGATTCGGGTTGGACATGCTCTTTTTCGACAACGTCTTCATCACCGTCATGGCGAATTCGGGTAATGAATCGGAAGCGACGTTCCTCTGTTTCAGAGCTTGACACAGGAGATTCAACAGTTTTCTTGGGACTATATGCAACTTGTGGGACGTTCTCGAGTGGAAGGTTTTCCAAGTCACGGTGTGGCTCAACATCATCTAAAGGTCCATCGTATTTGTCAGACACTGGATAGGCTGCAAGTTCGTTAGTCTTAGTCTTGCGAACTCCTGGCTTCAAGAATCCGAATCTCTTGCTTGAAGATTCACGAGTCTTACTGGTAGTCTTTTCAGGAGTAGATTCGGTTTCGTCAGGAACAATACGTGCAATGAGTCTAACTTCAGACTTCTCTTCGGTATCAGCAGAAGTAGAAGGTCCGGATTTCAGGTGTAAGATGGCCTTTTTCTTGCTGTCGGATGGAGCAGCAGCTGGCTTACTCTTTAGCCAAGACTGACCATGATGGTAGACATTGGTATGGTCTTTGAGTGGAGTAGAGTCCAAGTCACATTCCCTGTTAGTCTCTTCAAGAGGTCCGTCATAAGATGTTGAAGCAAATCCGTAAGATTCGGGTTGGACATGCTCTTTTTCGACAACGTCTTCATCACCGTCATGGCGAATTCGGGTAATGAATCGGAAGCGACGTTCCTCTGTTTCAGAGCTTGACACAGGAGATTCAACAGTTTTCTTGGGACTATATGCAACTTGTGGGACGTTCTCGAGTGGAAGGTTTTCCAAGTCACGGTGTGGCTCAACATCATCTAAAGGTCCATCGTATTTGTCAGACACTGGATAGGCTGCAAGTTCGTTAGTCTTAGTCTTGCGAACTCCTGGCTTCAAGAATCCGAATCTCTTGCTTGAAGATTCACGAGTCTTACTGGTAGTCTTTTCAGGAGTAGATTCGGTTTCGTCAGGAACAATACGTGCAATGAGTCGAACTTCAGACTTCTCTTCGGTATCAGCAGAAGTAGAAGGTCCGGATTTCAGGTGTAAGATGGCCTTTTTCTTGCTGTCGGATGGAGCAGCAGCTGGCTTACTCTTTAGCCAAGACTGACCATGATGGTAGACATTGGTATGGTCTTTGAGTGGAGTAGAGTCCAAGTCACATTCCCTGTTAGTCTCTTCAAGAGGTCCGTCATAAGATGTTGAAGCAAATCCGTAAGATTCGGGTTGGACATGCTCTTTTTCGACAACGTCTTCATCACCGTCATGGCGAATTCGGGTAATGAATCGGAAGCGACGTTCCTCTGTTTCAGAGCATGACACAGGAGATTCAACAGTTTTCTTGGGACTATATGCAACTTGTGGAACGTTCTCGAGTGGAAGGTTTTCCAAGTCACGGTGTGGCTCAACATCATCTAAAGGTCCATCGTATTTGTCAGACACTGGATAGGCTGCAAGTTCGTTAGTCTTAGTCTTGCGAACTCCTGGCTTCAAGAATCCGAATCTCTTGCTTGAAGATTCACGAGTCTTACTGGTAGTCTTTTCAGGAGTAGATTCGGTTTCGTCAGGAACAATACGTGCAATGAGTCTAACTTCAGACTTCTCTTCGGTGTCAGCAGAAGTAGAAGGTCCGGATTTCAGGTGTAAGATGGCCTTTTTCTTGCTGTCGGATGGAGCAGCAGCTGGCTTACTCTTTAGCCAAGACTGACCATGATGGTAGACATTGGTATGGTCTTTGAGTGGAGTAGAGTCCAAGTCACATTCCCTGTTAGTCTCTTCAAGAGGTCCGTCATAAGATGTTGAAGCAAATCCGTAAGATTCGGGTTGGACATGCTCTTTTTCGACAACGTCTTCATCACCGTCATGGCGAATTCGGGTAATGAATCGGAAGCGACGTTCCTCTGTTTCAGAGCTTGACACAGGAGATTCAACAGTTTTCTTGGGACTATATGCAACTTGTGGAACGTTCTCGAGTGGAAGGTTTTCCAAGTCACGGTGTGGCTCAACATCATCTAAAGGTCCATCGTATTTGTCAGACACTGGATAGGCTGCAAGTTCGTTAGTCTTAGTCTTGCGAACTCCTGGCTTCAAGAATCCGAATCTCTTGCTTGAAGATTCACGAGTCTTACTGGTAGTCTTTTCAGGAGTAGATTCGGTTTCGTCAGGAACAATACGTGCAATGAGTCTAACTTCAGACTTCTCTTCGGTATCAGCAGAAGTAGAAGGTCCGGATTTCAGGTGTAAGATGGCCTTTTTCTTGCTGTCGGATGGAGCAGCAGCTGGCTTACTCTTTAGCCAAGACTGACCATGATGGTAGACATTGGTATGGTCTTTGAGTGGAGTAGAGTCCAAGTCACATTCCCTGTTAGTCTCTTCAAGAGGTCCGTCATAAGATGTTGAAGCAAATCCGTAAGATTCGGGTTGGACATGCTCTTTTTCGACAACGTCTTCATCACCGTCATGGCGAATTCGGGTAATGAATCGGAAGCGACGTTCCTCTGTTTCAGAGCTTGACACAGGAGATTCAACAGTTTTCTTGGGACTATATGCAACTTGTGGAACGTTCTCGAGTGGAAGGTTTTCCAAGTCACGGTGTGGCTCAACATCATCTAAAGGTCCATCATATTTGTCAGACACTGGATAGGCTGCAAGTTCGTTAGTCTTAGTCTTGCGAGCTCCTGGCTTCAAGAATCCGAATCTCTTGCTTGAAGATTCACGAGTCTTACTGGTAGTCTTTTCAGGAGTAGATTCGGTTTCGTCAGGAACAATACGTGCAATGAGTCTAACTTCAGACTTCTCTTCGGTATCAGCAGAAGTAGAAGGTCCGGATTTCAGGTGTAAGATGGCCTTTTTCTTGCTGTCGGATGGAGCAGCAGCTGGCTTACTCTTTAGCCAAGACTGACCATGATGGTAGACATTGGTATGGTCTTTGAGTGGAGTAGAGTCCAAGTCACATTCCCTGTTAGTCTCTTCAAGAGGTCCGTCATAAGATGTTGAAGCAAATCCGTAAGATTCGGGTTGGACATGCTCTTTTTCGACAACGTCTTCATCACCGTCATGGCGAATTCGGGTAATGAATCGGAAGCGACGTTCCTCTGTTTCAGAGCTTGACACAGGAGATTCAACAGTTTTCTTGGGACTATATGCAACTTGTGGAACGTTCTCGAGTGGAAGGTTTTCCAAGTCACGGTGTGGCTCAACATCATCTAAAGGTCCATCATATTTGTCAGACACTGGATAGGCTGCAAGTTCGTTAGTCTTAGTCTTGCGAGCTCCTGGCTTCAAGAATCCGAATCTCTTACTCGAAGATTCACGAGTCTTACTGGTAGTCTTTTCAGGAGTAGATTCGGTTTCGTCAGGAACAATACGTGCAATGAGTCTAACTTCAGACTTCTCTTCGGTGTCAGCAGAAGTAGAAGGTCCGGATTTCAGGTGTAAGATGGCCTTTTTCTTGCTGTCGGATGGAGCAGCAGCTGGCTTACTCTTTAGCCAAGACTGACCATGATGGTAGACATTGGTATGGTCTTTGAGTGGAGTAGAGTCCAAGTCACATTCCCTGTTAGTCTCTTCAAGAGGTCCGTCATAAGATGTTGAAGCAAATCCGTAAGATTCGGGTTGGACATGCTCTTTTTCGACAACGTCTTCATCACCGTCATGGCGAATTCGGGTAATGAATCGGAAGCGACGTTCCTCTGTTTCAGAGCTTGACACAGGAGATTCAACAGTTTTCTTGGGACTATATGCAACTTGTGGAACGTTCTCGAGTGGAAGGTTCTCCAAGTCACGGTGTGGCTCAACATCATCTAAAGGTCCATCATATTTGTCAGACACTGGATAGGCTGCAAGTTCGTTAGTCTTAGTCTTGCGAGCTCCTGGCTTCAAGAATCCGAATCTCTTGCTTGAAGATTCACGAGTCTTACTGGTAGTCTTTTCAGGAGTAGATTCGGTTTCGTCAGGAACAATACGTGCAATGAGTCTAACTTCAGACTTCTCTTCGGTATCAGCAGAAGTAGAAGGTCCGGATTTCAGGTGTAAGATGGCCTTTTTCTTGCTGTCGGATGGAGCAGCAGCTGGCTTACTCTTTAGCCAAGACTGACCATGATGGTAGACATTGGTATGGTCTTTGAGTGGAGTAGAGTCCAAGTCACATTCCCTGTTAGTCTCTTCAAGAGGTCCGTCATAAGATGTTGAAGCAAATCCGTAAGATTCGGGTTGGACATGCTCTTTTTCGACAACGTCTTCATCACCGTCATGGCGAATTCGGGTAATGAATCGGAAGCGACGTTCCTCTGTTTCAGAGCTTGACACAGGAGATTCAACAGTTTTCTTGGGACTATATGCAACTTGTGGAACGTTCTCGAGTGGAAGGTTTTCCAAGTCACGGTGTGGCTCAACATCATCTAAAGGTCCATCGTATTTGTCAGACACTGGATAGGCTGCAAGTTCGTTAGTCTTAGTCTTGCGAACTCCTGGCTTCAAGAATCCGAATCTCTTGCTTGAAGATTCACGAGTCTTACTGGTAGTCTTTTCAGGAGTAGATTCGGTTTCGTCAGGAACAATACGTGCAATGAGTCTAACTTCAGACTTCTCTTCGGTATCAGCAGAAGTAGAAGGTCCGGATTTCAGGTGTAAGATGGCCTTTTTCTTGCTGTCGGATGGAGCAGCAGCTGGCTTACTCTTTAGCCAAGACTGACCATGATGGTAGACATTGGTATGGTCTTTGAGTGGAGTAGAGTCCAAGTCACATTCCCTGTTAGTCTCTTCAAGAGGTCCGTCATAAGATGTTGAAGCAAATCCGTAAGATTCGGGTTGGACATGCTCTTTTTCGACAACGTCTTCATCACCGTCATGGCGAATTCGGGTAATGAATCGGAAGCGACGTTCCTCTGTTTCAGAGCTTGACACAGGAGATTCAACAGTTTTCTTGGGACTATATGCAACTTGTGGAACGTTCTCGAGTGGAAGGTTTTCCAAGTCACGGTGTGGCTCAACATCATCTAAAGGTCCATCATATTTGTCAGACACTGGATAGGCTGCAAGTTCGTTAGTCTTAGTCTTGCGAGCTCCTGGCTTCAAGAATCCGAATCTCTTACTCGAAGATTCACGAGTCTTACTGGTAGTCTTTTCAGGAGTAGATTCGGTTTCGTCAGGAACAATACGTGCAATGAGTCTAACTTCAGACTTCTCTTCGGTGTCAGCAGAAGTAGAAGGTCCGGATTTCAGGTGTAAGATGGCCTTTTTCTTGCTGTCGGATGGAGCAGCAGCTGGCTTACTCTTTAGCCAAGACTGACCATGATGGTAGACATTGGTATGGTCTTTGAGTGGAGTAGAGTCCAAGTCACATTCCCTGTTAGTCTCTTCAAGAGGTCCGTCATAAGATGTTGAAGCAAATCCGTAAGATTCGGGTTGGACATGCTCTTTTTCGACAACGTCTTCATCACCGTCATGGCGAATTCGGGTAATGAATCGGAAGCGACGTTCCTCTGTTTCAGAGCTTGACACAGGAGATTCAACAGTTTTCTTGGGACTATATGCAACTTGTGGAACGTTCTCGAGTGGAAGGTTCTCCAAGTCACGGTGTGGCTCAACATCATCTAAAGGTCCATCATATTTGTCAGACACTGGATAGGCTGCAAGTTCGTTAGTCTTAGTCTTGCGAACTCCTGGCTTCAAGAATCCGAATCTCTTGCTTGAAGATTCACGAGTCTTACTGGTAGTCTTTTCAGGAGTAGATTCGGTTTCGTCAGGAACAATACGTGCAATGAGTCTAACTTCAGACTTCTCTTCGGTATCAGCAGAAGTAGAAGGTCCGGATTTCAGGTGTAAGATGGCCTTTTTCTTGCTGTCGGATGGAGCAGCAGCTGGCTTACTCTTTAGCCAAGACTGACCATGATGGTAGACATTGGTATGGTCTTTGAGTGGAGTAGAGTCCAAGTCACATTCCCTGTTAGTCTCTTCAAGAGGTCCGTCATAAGATGTTGAAGCAAATCCGTAAGATTCGGGTTGGACATGCTCTTTTTCGACAACGTCTTCATCACCGTCATGGCGAATTCGGGTAATGAATCGGAAGCGACGTTCCTCTGTTTCAGAGCTTGACACAGGAGATTCAACAGTTTTCTTGGGACTATATGCAACTTGTGGAGCGTTCTCGAGTGGAAGGTTCTCCAAGTCACGGTGTGGCTCAACATCATCTAAAGGTCCATCGTATTTGTCAGACACTGGATACTTTTTGGTTTTCCGAGATGTAAAAAGGGAACGAATGTTATGTGTTTCTCTTGTTCTTTCATTATGGTGGGAAGAAATATCATTACTATGAGAGATAGATGCTGAAGGATCAGTCCAATAAATAGTGGAGTATTCGTTGATATTTTTGCTCTGGATGTCTTGCGATTTTTCCAATCGTTGAAGAGGAATATGTGTGTATGAAGGAAAGTTATAATATTTTACATCTGGCGGTGAGTCATCACTATATCCTGGGTGTATTATCCTACTGATTCTAAATTGTTCTCTCTGTCCAGAGTGTGTTACATCAACAAAGTAACGAATGGGATGAGGTTCAAGATCTCCGATAAGGTCAAGTTGATTCGGCCGGTTGGATCCATTTCGGGGAGAATAGGGTAATATTGGAACGGTTGGCGATTGTAAAGAGTGTGAGTAGTACCCATGATGATAAAGTTGAACAGATTCGGCTATTGGTAACTGTGGCAAGTCTTCTTCGAATTTTGTAGGGGAGAGAGGAATGAGGGGATCAGCTGGCTCATGAAATGACAGTAAGCGTACTGGTTGTCCGTTATCGCGCCCAAACAAATTGCGTCTCACATTCGGCTGCGTTTTTTTTACTCGCAGAACAACTCTATTTGGAGAAATCGCTCCAGTTGATTGAGGCGAGCGAAGCGATGTTTCAGATATATAATAAGCAGCCGACGTGGGAGATTCAATAGGCGTGTAGACAAGCTCGTCGTCATCAGAATTTAGCTCGTCACGTACCTTATCTTTTGTTGCTGCCTCCGGAGTTGGTGATACTTCGTACGAGGTAACTGGTGAAGATAAAGGCTATAATGAATTTCATTTCTTCAAGTTATGTTCTTATGAACTTACATTTTGT
The DNA here is from genome assembly GCA_964057225.1 of Auanema rhodensis. Taxonomy (NCBI): domain Eukaryota; kingdom Metazoa; phylum Nematoda; class Chromadorea; order Rhabditida; family Rhabditidae; genus Auanema; species Auanema rhodense. The sequence continues at coordinate 5,082,613 of OZ059895.1, forward strand.
GAGCCTAATTCTCTATCGTTATACCCAAGAACATCGACAGTTTCATTGTTTTTGGCTACTGCAAAAAAAATATATATAGAACAAGAGTCGATGAGCAAACCATTGTCGCATGATTGGGTAAGTCTAGCACTACTAGATCGTTGTACTGTAGCAGAAGCTGGTCGGTCAAACATATGAGATGCCATTTTAGTTTGGAACTGTGTTCTTCCATTATATCTAAACCGAGCGGATCCCCAACGGAATAGACCAGCTTTTCGTTTGTCTTCTGGTTGAATTAATCTGAAAAGAATAATGAAAAAATATACAACTTCAGTTAAACCTAAAGAATGTGTGATGCTCAACTCCACATTTATAAATACGCTTAGCATAAGTGTAATCAGCCACTTTATATACCAATGTAGTTGACTTCTTATCGAGCTTAACTTATTATATAAAATGTATACTTAATTAATAATACTACCTCTCCCGGATTAAGTTTGATAGCAAATGTATTTTTACGATAGCTTATCTTGTTAATATTTTGCCATAAAAAGCGGTGAAGACGTATAGTTTCTTTATAAATATTAATACCAGTAGCACATATGCCAATTGAAACTGGGTTACTGCTTTTATCCTAGTAAAATTAAAATAAAACAAAATATAATAATAACGTACTTTAGCTTCATAAACGAAAACTCCGTACATACTTAGCTGTTTGCAGGTATCTAGATATTTCATCTCAGCTTCAGCTGGGGTAAGTCCTCTTAAAAAATATTTTTTATTTGATTTGTAATAGGCACTCACTTGTGTTCCTTATGTGCATCTTTGATTTTATCACTCAAATCATTATTTTTAGGTTCTAATACAGCTGATCTCAAGTATTGTTCATATTCAACAGAAGAATTGGCATCGCCGAATTCAGCTTGCGCTACGAGAGAACCCAGAAGAACATGTGTTGGAATAGTAGCTGGTAACCTTAAAACTTTTGTTAGTATGCATGTCTTCATATAAAGTTTTACCTCCCGCTATAAATATCGTTCCTAAGTTGCAAGAATAGATTGCTTCTAGCATGATCATCATTTAAAGTGGAAGGAGTGGTCGGATAGAATTTGACCTCAAATGAGAACACCCATGGTAGGCCTAAAACACAACCATTCTTTAGTTAATAGATATTCTAATCACCTTTAAGTTGTCGAAGTATCTTTTTATCTGTGTACAGCCAATGTCGAACTCCTTCGGTATCATGATAAGCAAGAGAGAAGTAATCATGTTCTTCTATAGAAACTTCTGTGCTTACCATAGTGAAAAGAGTATCTCCTTTCGAACCACGCTGAAAGTAAAAAATTAGATTTTTTTTTTCAGTCCTCTTACTGGAAGTAGGAAATCTTTAACAGTGCCATCAAGCATATGAACTTTTGCTGCTTGCATTTTTGGGTCTTGAATTTTAGGCTGTGCGGCCTCTCCTCCGGGGTCTCCGTCCTTACCCATCTGCTCTGAAAATAGAAAATGAGTACCATGAAAAAATTAATGCAACCAGTCGATTATTGAACAGAAAATGCGAAAAGATTACGCGAAACAATTTCTCACTTTACACTGGAATTTTTTCGCCTGGAGAAATAAAAAGCTTGGGAAACAAATCAATAATTAAATGACCTATGGCAAATAAACAAGTAGTGATACTCTACAGAGAAAAAGAATAGATATGGTTTATGTCGTTATCACAAAATATTATGCTGGAAATAAAAATAAGCGGAAAAGGGTTTGGGACCAAATATACGAAAAAAGTTAGAAAAGGAAAACCAACATATAAGAATGAAACTGTTTAGGAAGTTTCAACAATACTAAGAGAAAATAACTAGGACAATAAAATATCAAAAGAGAAGTATGCCTGCATCAGAATGGTGTTGCAAAAGACGCTAACAAATCAGAATGCTTTTAATTATGTAATGGGGCAAACATATTTCTATTAGAAACCGGTTGAACTTATAAATTATATTTCTAATGATGCTTATATTTCTACTAGTCGTTGGTTCAAACAACTTCAAAATTAGTTTAACAGTTCGAATTAAGAAAAATTAGAATCAATAAAATCCTAGAAAACATGAGGAATTTACAGCAGGCTGCGCAAATTGGAGCCAGACGCAAGCAAGATAGAATATATAAAAGAGAAGATCAATACTGCGACGGCGCATGGATGGGAGAGGAAATTGAACATTTTCTTTCACAACAAGAGCAAGGGTTAAATATAAGCATAAACATGCAAAATACAATTCAAAAACAAAAAGTTGAAAAAAACAAGAGGTTCGAATTGGAAATTGTCTGCATAGACGGCCTTGTTGAGGCAGAATGACTCAATTCTAGTTTTGAGTTCTTCCTGCCCGCCTACTCTATTATGTATGACTGCAACAGCGCTATGTGCGAACCAACAATGTATCGACTTTTCCATTCAATCTATTAAAACCATACGAGCTATATCAAACATAGGAAAAATTCAGAATATTGCGAAGTTTCACGAATCAAAATGAAACCGTTTCCTATACGATTGAATACCAAGGACGTTTCAATCGAAATGAGAATACAAAACATAGTGAGAGATAATTGAAGAACAGATACAAACAGTTTTGAATGAATTACAAATTTTTCACATGTTTTCAGGCACTATTTAAATTTTCTATCCTGAAAACTTGCTTCAATGTGAAAATGAAGAATTTATAAACTAACTAAATCGTGAAAAATAACCTAAACAATAAGAAAAAAACAATATTGACCACATTAGAATTCAAAGGAAAAAAGAGAAAACAATCAATAAACTATACAGAACCAATATTGTAAACAAGAAAGAAAGCTTATGAAGAAAATTTGAATTTCGACATCTTTTTTGAATATTAGACAGTTTTAAAAAGTTAAAGGGTTGTTTTCATCAGCGTTTCCTAATAGAGCGCAACTGTGACATATTTATTGTCCATTACATGAAAAATTGAGCATTGTGTTCTTAAGAGATGGTTTGTCACTTTTTTTTTAAAATACCTTTTAAATGATTTAGAGATTCCGTTTTTTGGGCGGACTTGATTGCCCAGATTGGTTGCTTAGTCAGTTTGCAGATTATTCAAAATTGGTAATGATATATATTATTACCATCTATAAGTTTGTTTAGACATCAATCAAATTTAAAAATGTATGCATGTTAGCTGTAAAATTTCTGTTAGGAGAACAGGTTGTTGATGAAGATCTTGCGAAATATGTTAATGAAAGCTTAGGTACAATTTTTATAAAAAAAAATTTAATTCTATGGAATTTAGATGTAATTCATTTGAAAAGATTTTTGGGTTCTTTAGCTTTTATAATGCGACGTGCCGTCAATTTTAATTGTGAAATTAATGATGTTGAAGCAGAATGTATACAATTAGGGCTCCCACCTGGTAAAAAAATGAATTTAAAACTTAAGTCTAATAATTATTACAAATCTAGAACATGGAAAAATGTTAGGAAAAGTGCTTTCTGAAAAATATGGAGAAATTCGGAATTTTTCTACTACAGATATCCCCAAAGGTTTTGAAAATTTAGAAGCATCATTAATAAAAACCTATGTTTAACAGAACCATGTATGATGATTGAGTCTTTAACTCCGCTTGGGGGTGATCAGTTTTCACTCAACTATTGCAGGGAGAGTTCAAACCAAAAGGCTGTTGAAATGTCGAAAGGACAATTGAGCGACTTTTTAGATGGTGAAATTTGAATTCCAAATACGATTTCTTATGATTGTTTACAGATATGAAAAAAGTAGGGAAAGTTCTTCTAGAAAAAATGGGATAAAGTCCACTTATCAAAGGAGAATGTGATTTTTGGAATTTTTGTTATATTACTAGCTATGACCGAATGTCTGTATGTTTCTGGATCTCACTTCTACTGTATATAGATAGTTTTGTTTTATCAACATTCAAAGTTGTCTTCAAAAATAAAATGCTTATCTTTGAAAGAATATGAATGACATGTGTCAAAAATAGAGATAGATGAATGCCTGCTAAGGCTATGTGGCCCGTTGCCATTTGTTTGCTGAAATAGCAATACTTCGTTTGGCAACTCTCAATCGATATCTTTCAGTAGAAACCCGAGGAAAAGAAAGTAATGATTTTTTCATTAATGCTATACTATGAAAGTGAATAATAAATATACTTATATTGTTTTTAACTTTATATTACTTATATGTAAACTTAAATTTCTGACTGTTAATTTTTCAAAAAGCAAAAAACAGGTTTAGAATTAAGGACAATCTGCAGGTAATATACGCTCCAGGAACAATTTAATGTTATTTTGTGTTTTAGGAAAATTTGAAAAAAGAAACACGGGTTTAGCAAGTTTCTTTAGTATAATGCACTTATGCTACTTAATTATGTCGAATTAAACGCGGGAAAGCAAGAAATACTAAAACTTTTTCCATCGTACGACCCTTATCATGCTACTATCATATTTTTTACTGCTATAGCGAACAAAAGGGCAATATCTTTTTTCTTCTTTCTTTTCTTAATTGAATTTGAACTAAAACATTCGCTCCTCAGCGACATACTGTTGTAAGTTCGTGGTAGCTCTATCTGTTTGTATCACTTTCGATCAATATTACACCGAATCATTTAAGCCAGTTGTTTTGCTTTACATTTAATATTCGTCATCTGAACCAGGCAACTCAATTTTTATTTTTTTGCAGGGTAATAATGGACTGGGATTCTCTGAACAGTTGCTTAGAGTTTACAAATTTCCTTGTTCAGAATGATTTACCTTCACCAAATATGGTTATATGGGTATTGACGGTAAATTATGCTAAGTTGGCTCGTAATACTCAAATATATTTCAGTTAATTCTCATTCTTCGTTTTCTTCATGTATTATCATCTCCAGAGGTTCCTAAAATTACAATTAGAGAGAAATCAAAGAAAAGCTTTATGAAAGATCTTGTTAGCGGAATTACAATGCTACAAGAACCGTAAGTCTACACATTCCTGATTTTTCTAAACAAAATTGCATTTGATGAGTTTCTAAGATTAAACTTATGTTTTCGTCCACTTTTACACTAATCCACACTATTTCCTTCAGATATCGGCCACCACCATTATGGGGGAGATCGGGGCATATTCAAACAGCGGCTTATGGTCTTCTTGGCCACTCATCCCTGAAGAGAACTTTTGATCGTCGGGTTCCATTAAAAATGCCGGATGGTACTACTGCTTATGCGGATATATTCGAGCCAATAAACTTACACCCGGTATAACTATAAGAATTATTATAAAGACACTAGTTATTTAAGGATGGTAAAGATGTTACCTTAACACTTATACCCGGTATAGCTAATACAAGTGAAAGTAATTATATTAGAACATGTGTGCATTTTGCTCAAGAACAAGGGTTAGCTAAGCCTTAATAAAGTTGATAATCATTTTAATCTCAGGTATCGCTGTGCTGTTCTTAACCATTTGGGTGCTTTACCAGATATGAAGTTGACCGGAAACAGAATTTTTTCTTACGGTATCTTATTCCATATTTATATATATATTAAATAATTATTTTTTATTGCCTTTAAACTTATAAACACATGCTCCACTTTATAGGTGGAACAGATGAAGCTTTAGCTATGATGGATTTTCTTTTTGTTGAGTACCCAACTACGAAGTTTGTAAACATTGGCTTTAGTATGGGGGGAAACATCACAACACTTTTACTACTACGACTTCCATCTGAACATAGGTATAAGGAGACTTTGAACTAAATTATTGATCATGAATTTATAGGCATCGTATTATAGTCGGACTAAGTGTTGGTCAAGGCTATTCTGCAACTGTTAGTGCTCCAATGTATCATGATTGGGAAAATGGTCGACGTGCTTACAATTATATCATAACTGAAAATATGAAAAGGCTACTTCGACGAAATTATGATAAAGCGGTTTTGCCTCACGTTCAATCAGGTCTAATTGACGAACAGGTTTTTTTTCTCGACATCTTCTATTCTTGAATGCTGGACTATTTTCAGCGTCTCTGGGCTGCAACCTCGATTATTGCGTTTGATGAGCACTACAATCGTAAAGTGTTTGGATATTCATCTTTAGATTCGTTTTACGAAACTGCTAGTTGTCTACCTCTTCTTAGGTGAACTAGATAAAACAAAACATTAGATAACGATTTTTCTTTTAGTAATCTGCAAATTCCAATGATATTTTTAAACTCGGAAGATGATCCAATTGTTCCACGAAGCCTATGGGAGCCCGTGAAGGTTTATTTCATATTTTGTAAGCGAAAATTATGTTATTATTCAGAATTTTGCTTCGGAAACAGAAGATATAGCTTTTGTATCAACTCGCCATGGAGGTCATTTAGGATTTTTAGAAGGTGGTTCATTTAGTCCTAAATCTATCACATGGCTTGATAGATTCATAGTGGAAATGGCAAATCAAGCTGTTAAACTAACTTAGGATTTATGTGTACGTGTATATTATTGTTTTCAAAGAGCTTTAAACTACTCAGATAGTTTTATTAAATTATATCATGTTTTATATAATTGTTCATTTCTGTAAAACTAATCTGATATCAAAATTAATTCGTTTATTTTTATTGATTCTACATATTTATATCAAAATTTTATTACTGGGTCAAAACATTAAATTCTTAATAAGTTTATCTTTACTTATCTTACCCCGTTCCCTCTATCTTGTTCTCGCTCTCCTTCTCGTTAGCTTTTTCGCACTCTCTATTCCTCGTTTCCGAGTTCTCTTATTTCTCTCATACTTGCTCTATTATCGTCCTCGATCAACGGTATAAATCACTATGACTAGTCAGTAATATTGTCCCTTGCATCCTTTAATATTATATTTTTACCTTCAAACTTGTTTTTCAGTTAGAGTAAACTTGTTCATCTTTACGTTTAAAACTATCTTTGAACATGAAAGTCAGAGTAATGACCACGAAACCTTTTTTTCATGAAGAATGTAAACAAAACATTTCTGATTTAAAAAAAATTCAAACAACTGTTTCCTTGTTTTCGAATTTTGTTTGAGTTTTGGTAGTTGTTACATTGCCTTTACAAGATCGAAATATATAAAAATATGAATGTGATTCATAATATTGAAATCATGAGTCTTAACATGAAAGTGACAAATTTAAAATTTTCTATTGCTGACAAAAGTCTTCATTAATTTTTAATTCAACAATTTTCATGAAAATTAGAAGATTTAGGTTAACGAATTTACCAAAAAAATGTTAATTTTATGTTATGGTTTGCAGAGTTATCATGTAAAATTTAATTCAAATAAGAAATAGTTCTCAATTTGATAATTGGGAACCTTTTAGATTTGAAGATTTCGCTTTTCGGAAACCTGGAAACCTGGAAATTTGACATTCTCTAATTCAAACTTATTTGTTACTGGTTTCATCTATACAAATGTTCTCTTCTTTGTTCTGCTTTCTCCTACCTTTTCAGTAATATTTTCTATGTTATGGGCTTGTTTACCACTACACAGATTCGCGAGTTTTTCAAAAAAAAAAATCATAGATAGAACAGTTGTAAGGGGTCGAGGAGCGTATCGTTTTTCACACAATTTTAAACCAATACTCATTGCTCATCGTTTGATCAATTCATTATATATTATATGTATGTGTTTGTTTTCATCCTTGTAGTAATAAACTCTATGTCCACGGGTCGGAATATAGAAGATATGTTATTGGAACATAATGATGAAAAAAGTGAAGTTTTACCAAATAAGATGAATAATGACTATGTTTTATATGAATAAAGTGTGATTTGGGAAGACTGCAACCAAAAATTAATCCGATACTATTATGAAAGATTATTTAAATTCGCAAGAGTTGAATATAAATAATAAGATGATATATACTATATCTGCCACTATATATCTATTACATTATGTTGGACACTACAAACTATACGTATATTAGAGAAAGCTCAGTCGGATCTCCAACTAAATTTATTTTCATGTATATATACATATACACATATGTACAGTTGTACACAAAAACTCTAATTTTAAAACCATATTGTATAATTTGAATCACATGGTATTTTTCCTATGTTTTCACCGAAGGTATTTCCGTTTTTTTTCGAATGTTCATTGGTTTCAGTTTATAATGTTTAGATTTTTAAATTTCTGAATGGGGTAGAGACATACAGCAGATGTTACCACGTTTTGGCTCTTTTCTTCCAACCAATGTTGAAATGAAATATAGTAACTCTTATGAACAAGAAAGGCTCGAGAAGGGAAACTGACTACGAAAAGAATTTACTTACGTCATGGACACAATTAAAATAATTGATTCAAGTTTATAATTGAAGTGATACTCACCATTGGAGTGAAGCTGAAAATGTAATACTCGTAACTAAGTGTTTTTTTTATTTTTTGAAAGCCGTTAAAATATAAAATTGTTAGAGAATATTTATACTAACTCGTAAAATGTATCCATGGGGAGTTAGATTTCGACAGGCAACTTCTAACATTTCACATCCATTATCGTCGAAGTATGTATTTACTTTAATTCAAAATTCATAAAATAGTTGAAAATTTCTTCCAACAACTTACACATGTTGGAGGGCATTAGTTAAATAGGAATTATCATGTAATTGTTCGCATCCTAAACATTTGGAAGCTGCAACTAGGATAATAGGAGGTATAATGTTTAGAACTCAAATATTACTTTTTTCAATATATTATACGAATTCAAAATAAATATTATATTCTGTTATGATATTACCTTGATTATTACGAATAGAGCCGAAAAGAATAAGGATCAAGAGAATATTTCTATCAACACAGATCGCTTTTGGAAAAAAAATCTTTCCTAGCTACCAGAAACAGTTGATGCTGACAATATAAAAAATATTGCTGAATGTTAAGAAAAGAAATAAGATTGTTAGTCTCTACATACATTCGGTAGTGATGCATAAATTGACTAACTTTTGAGTTTCAATCTGTTTTGAACTATTTTATATTTTAAAAAGTTTGGAATATCTCATAACTTATTCATAATTTCAGGATTTTTTAACATTTTAATTAATTATATTTATGAATATATTTATTTTTGTTTACATTTACACTCAAAAATGATTAGTGAATCACATAATGGCAACCAATAGCTTCAACAGCGTTCGAATTTCCAGTAGCGTACCATTTCTGAATTAAAATAATAAAAAGTTTTTAAAAATAGCGAAAAAAACAAAATAAGTGTAAAGATTTGAATATATGCCATGTATGGATCTACTTACTCCGTTTTTGCATTCAATTGTTCCTTCATTATTGTTTTCAGCAAAATCATCTTTCTCTAATCTGATCTGTAAACAATTAAAAATTGATATCTTTGTAGTTTACACCAGTTAGCTAAATTTCAAGACGAAGTTTAAAACTTACTGATAATGAGAATTGAGTAACCTTTTCGCAGGTTACATGTAGTAGCTCGCAATTGTTTACTATTTTCTTACTGAAAAATATTTGTTTAAAAAGATGAGTAGTTATTTTGGAATTTATAAATAGTTTTGAATGTTCTTGGAATTCTGTTTTTTTCTTCGAAAAATACAGTAATGTATCGGATTTTTTTAGTGATATGAATCACAAACTTCATAATAACTTCTCCAAAAGAGGGACTTGAGTAATGATCGGGAAGTTGACAACCCGTACAAGAATCTACAAAAGTGATATTTTTAAAAAAAATATTTGAATTGGTAATATTAATGCATTCACAATACCTCCAGCATAAACTACAAAACAGAAAGCAAACAGAAATATCAATGTTCTCATCCTATAAGAAAATAAATATAACATAAATGTTCATAGCAACTGGAGATGAAGTAATTCGGGAACAATTTGGGGGGGGGGGGGGCGAAATTTTAAATAAAGAAAGACTTTAAGCAAATAGTTAGAATGAAGAAATCGCTAGACAAGATAGTTTGTTGCGCATTCTAAAGCTTTAAATATCCCTTCTGACTTCTGATTAACGACCGCCCCATATCAAGATTGGTGAATTGGTAAAAGAATTATCAAAAACATCCAATGGTTTTCAATTCTTCGCATAACATATGATATGTACTTCCTTAAATTGCGAATTTTGGTAAAACAGGCAGTTATTTGATTATGAAATCTTCTTTGAACTTTAATTGAGCTCTGTGTACTAGGTCAAAACCTATTAGTCTTCCTTATACGTTCTCAGAGGAATTTTCGGAAGTGAAAAAAAATGAGTTCATGAGGGGTGTATATAATATATTGTTTAACATTTTTCGTTATTCTTATCTATAACAGTAGATTTAACATTTCAATATTAATAGCATTTTGATAAATTTCTTTTCAAATTTCTTTAACTAAGAAATGATATGAGAATTTTAAAGAGATAGAAAAGACATAATAGCTGTATATAAAAAAAGTTTATTACAATAACAAAAGAACAAAGACTGTATGCTATAAGTGAAAGCAAATTAAACATTGATAACATATAAAGATGACCTAAAATTAATTTTAAACAATCCTATGTGAAAAAAAAAGTTCTGAAAAAAGAAAACTGAAGGAAATCCATCACAGCTGAAAGGCGCCCATTGATTATTTAAGAAAACGTTTCTCCAAATCACATCAATAACGAATCTGAAGTTTAAAAAGTTAAAAAAGCATAATTCCAGTTTAAAAATAACGTCATCAAGAGAGAGAGAAAGAACTATACAAGGAAATAAAAGTTTAAGAAGAAGGATGTCTGATTAAATGTGAAATAAACAGTTCAAGGATAAAATCACCTAGAGATCAAGTTATGGTTTTGTATAAATAGTGGCTGATATGCCATTGAAAAGAACGGCAAAACAACTTCGTCAGTTTACATTCCTTTGAACAAAATAAAAAAAATTTAACAGTGAGTAATCGCTGTTGAACAAGAAGGATTGTTTAGAAAAGAAATCTGTGAAAGCTTTACTTTCAAAACGTTTGTAAAGAAGTAATATTTTCGATAGAATCAGAAATATCGAATAAGAATAATATATTGAATATTATAAAATGTTCTATTGAACAGATTGACTTTTAGAAACTTAAATTCATTACATTTTCGAATTACAAAATAGCTTTCTTTGACATTACTCAACTGTAAACATTTTTTGGATTACTCTGATTCAGAATATTATCAGTATGTTAGAATTAATAATTCATAGTCATATAATGTGATAAATGTATCGAATCTTCATAAAGATTGTTCTTGAATATTTGAATGAAGATAGTAGTGACGGTGATTAAATCAGTAAAATAATGTAAATATAATAATAACAGTTAAAAAAAACTTATCAATAATTATAGAATATGTTCATAAACAACAAATAAAAATGCACAATCACAAAATATTAACATTCTATATTATCACACTAAACTATTCAGAAGAAGGTACAGAACTTTTGAAATAAGATCTGATGGTTTAAACGTCGAAAGCTGTTCAAATATGAATATGATTCGTAAGAATAAACTAGAATGAATCAACCAAAGAAATGTATGAAATTAATTACACCGAAATACTAGTATAGAAGTTAGAAAACATCTTTGATGCTTGAAATATAATTAGAAAATTATAAACCTAGGAATAATCAGAATGTATCAACAGATGAAAGATGAAAAGAATGTTCGACCGAGTTGTTGAGCAAGAAGAGAACCGTCCCGAGGAACCAAGAAAAGAAAGATATGAGGCAAAATAGCAATAAAACGTATTTTTGACTTTTTTTTTCAATAAAAATCTTCAAAACACGAAAACCCATGGCAATATCTCCAAAATGTTTTCTAATAGAAACATGTCATAGCTTTAAAGAGTTACGTTATGAGTCAAAAAAAATCTAAAAAATACTTATCAAACGATATGCATGATACAGAAGAACAAGTTCCCGAAATATTGATGCACCATGATCATGACCAGAAGCAAGAAATAGCACAAATAAAACCAAAACAATAATAGAAATAAATAAATAAAACCCGCAAAACATAGTTAAGTATGCCTTAGTGGTCGCCCTCCACCGCCATTTCTTCTTTGACCCCCTCTAAATCTGAGGTTAGGCATTCCCCGATTAAAAGTAGGATGGGGTGGGAGAGAATGCGGAGGTCCAATAGGCGGAACGTGGTGACGTACACCAAGTGCTGAATTTCCACCACGAGGAGGTCCTTTATGGAGAGGTGGGCGAGACATAGGATTTCGAGGCATACCATGTCCACGATGAAGAGCTCTTCCTGAAATAGGGCCAGAATGCGCGTGATGATGTCCATTCACTGGGGGTGTATTAGGCGTATACTCGTGATTCATCTTCGGTGGTGGTTGCGGCGATGAGGCTTCGTGAGACCAAGGTTGGCTTGCGAAATCATGAAGATTAGCACTAGGGTAAGGCGGTCTTGTTTCGGTAGGTTGCGTCCTGGGAGATTCTGCAGCTTTCCCTCCTATTCCAAGTGCAGAAAGAAGAGCATTAGTAACGGTTTGATTACTGATGGTTGGAACGGGTTTGTCTTCAGCAGACCTTGTGCTATTTGAAGGCGTAGGAGGCTTAATTGAATTGAATCCAGAAGTTGGGGTAGAATTCTGAAGAGATCCTCGGTGAGATCCATTAGCTCCTGTAAGAGGAGTGGACGGGTTTGGCATTTTATTATTTTTAAATGGAGTCAAGTGGCCGGGAGTAGAAGAAATTATTCCATTCATCTCTGCAGACGATGTGTGTTCAGACACACGATTTTTAATTTCTGGTTTGATATCACATGGACGAAGGGGTGTGATTTTAACATCTAACTTTGGCATATTATTCTGCTGCTGTGGAATGGTGATTTTCTTAACCATAATGGTAGGTGGCGTTCCTACCGGTGGCATGATGTTCTGCTGAGGAGGAGGAGGCACATTAGGAGGCGGAACAGGAATAGGCCCGCCTGTTGGAGGTGGAAACATAGGCATTGGAGGTGGCGGCATCATAGGAGGAGGAGGTTGCATGAAAGGATGAGGCGGCACAGGTACAGCTGTAGGCATAAATGAGGGTTGCCTCAATAATGTTTCCTTTTCTTCTTTCTAAAACAAACAAATAGGATAGATAAACATAAATATAAACGTACAACAGGCCAAGGAGGCACTGAGGTATCCAACTTGCTAGTTGTGAATGACGGAGGACGAGGAGGTGGCTCAATAATGGGAGGTGGTGGTGGGGGTGCAACAACCGGAGACTCAAAATATACATTTAATTTGTTCATGATCTTCAAACTTACGGGAGGTTTCTCTGGAGATAATGAACCGTCCGATACCAATTCCATCTTTACAGACACATTATCCCTACTCCGTCTTAAATTAGCTAATAAGAACAATTAAATTCCATATGACCACCTTGGAGGTTCTGGGCGAGTAGGAGAAGGCTTGTCATCCTTTTTCTTACTCACTGATGATATGATTGCATCTTTAATTTTTTCCAGAAATGTTGTCTGAAATAAGTTACAGCAATGTTTTTTGCCAGCAACGTACCTTTCCCATAGATCCAATAGCTTCGCTCAATTCAGATCCAAAATACGCTTGCAATTGGGAAACATTCGAACCAGTAAAAGCAGCAACATTAGCGAGATTTGTTTTTTCATCTTCTTGGGGAGGTAGACTAGGAGGAGTTCGAGGTCCAGGAGATCCAGGAGGAGTCTTCGGTCCCTTTCGTGGAGCTGATGGAGGCGGCTCTTCCATAGGCGGAGTTCGTGGCCCAACTTTCTCATACTACAACAAATAAAACAAAAATTCGATATCAGCTTACCGCAAATGGTGGAAATATTGCTGAATCAGATTTAACGTATCCTAAATTTGGATACGCCTGAAGCCTCCCTTCCATCATTTTATGACCCAATAGTTGGTACATAATACAATCCCTGTTGACAAACTAAATATGAAAAATGTTTCACAACAGCAATGATATCTGAAGTTACATCTGCAACCATAGTATTATCCATAGGCATGTTCTCCAGCGCATCTCTAGTCAATCTGCATATTTCTATGCTCGGCTCTGACTCCTGAGCTATTGCAGCAGCTTCTGCAGCAGCGGCCGCAGCTATTTCTTTTTTTCTTTGTACTTCTCTATAAAAGAAATGAAATTTAAAATAAAAACACATTGAACGTCTTACTTCTCCATTTCTTCCATAATAGAATCTAATGGAGCAATTTGATGCCGCAAAGAGCCTGTTGCTTCAGGCTTCTTTTTTCTTTTAGGTTCCGGTTCGGAAGGAGAATTTCTGTGAAATGAATAATAATAGCATATTTTATGACTGTCAAACTCACTCTCTCCTTTCCTTACTGGTTGTTGGCAGCATCTTGACACGTTCAGACGACATATTTCCTATTAGACAAATTAAATTAAAACTGGGAAAATAACTTACAAAAATAAGCGGTAAACTCGACAATATCAAAACTATCGAGAATGTTGTATATTCACACAATGGATTTCGGCACGATTTGAATAAAAAACAAATTCATCCTGAATAAAGAAAAAACATATCATAAGAGCTTTAGGAAAAGATACCAGAAGCGGATGCTACCGTTTCGAAAATAAAAAAATAAAATAATAACTCAAATACGTTTTCACATGTAGGAATATGACATTTTTAAAAAAGGCAGCAGCTAGAAAACAACGCCAAGTAGTCAAAACGACCAGATAATTCATACATTATATGGAATATATGCTGGATAAACACTGAATACAAGATGCCCATTGAAACAACTTTAAATAGAAAGGCAGTGAAACTGAAGTGATCGATACAAAAAATCTTGATTTTCCTGAGCCTATAGCAAAGCAGGGAGTATATTATTAAGTGGTTAAAACGAGATGATAATGTAGTCCGGGATGAAAGAAGGCTCTAAGAGAAAGATCATTGTGAAATATAACAAAATAACAGAAAGGCATGTACAAATATGGCACACAAAGAATTAATAGTACCATTGTTTAAAAGTGAGAAAGTAGAACAAAATTGGGATGTACTTGACAGCACCTATATATTATACATTTCCTACTTCCTAATAAATAAGCTTCTGTTTGACTGCGTTAAAACAGAGATAAGTTTTGGATTTTGATTTGATAGGTTTGTAGACCAAAATATGATCAACAATATACATAGTTGCTACCTGGAGAACAAATGTGCAATAGTAGACTTTACATTAAGCGTCCACTGATGTAGCACCAGTAGATCGTCGTGCAGGTTTTTCACCCATAGCTACTCCGCGAGCACGGCATTCTTTCTCTCGAACATCATTCTCGACTTTCATCGCCTATAAGAGATATATTTATTATTTAAAAATAAAAAAAATTACCGCATCTACAATTCTTTGAACTTCCCGTTCCAATTCTTCTGTGTTTTCATCCGTTTTGCCTTTTCTGCCAGGTCCAGGACGGGGACGTGGTCGTCGACGAGTCGAGCCATTATGGGTCGTGCTCTCTACAGGATCTGTTTCTACATCAAGTCGGGGGCAAGGAATACCAGCCTAAGTCATTTTGTTTAAATTGTTTATTTTTGACGCTTACTTCAATTGCACATTGTTGTATAAACCAAGCATATTTATCCTTTTCACTTTCTGGACAGTCATCAACCACTGTAAACAACTTTGGTATTGAACCAAAACATAAAATAAAATCATACTTGCTAATTTATCAAGAAGAAGTTCGCCAAAAGAGATGCTAGATCTAGTTTTGCCTTCAAGACATGCCACTTCTGCTTCACGCGTAGATACGTTCTGAGTCAGTTCTTTATGCTGCGCAACAATTCGTTTAGAGCTGAAGGATTTAAAAATCATAATTTTTTTTTCCAAAATTAAAACTCACTGATGTAAAAGTTCACTAGGAGTCTCAACATGAGCCATTCCTAATTCTTTCAGTCTGCTTCTGAGCATAGAAACACCCATTGACAGCATGCTTTCGAGATGTGATTCTTTTTCTCGCACCTTATCCACCAATTCGTGATGCCGCATCTTGAAAATATTCTTCATGAGATATATTATTTCAAATAATTCAAATTACCGATTGTATTTGAATTGCTTCCGTTAATAAGCGCTTGTATTCCTCAGTGTTCATTTGCTGCATATAATCCACGTACAGTCTTCGTAATTCAACTAGAAGAGGAAACCATAACTCTGTTATAAGAAAATAACATACTCAGCATCTCATCAAGAGGGTGTTCTGGATCTAAGATTACAGCCCCAGCGGGTAGCGAAGGACCAGGTGTCACATCGGGTAATGCAGGAGAATCGGGGGGAGCAGTGATAGAAACTTTAACTAAGCCAGCTGTAAAAAGTAATACGTTATTATTCACGTAATGAATGAATACCTTCTCCTTCCGATTTTATGGGCTTTTGATTCACAATTTGAGCATGCATAACATCCATACCGACCTGAGCATCTTCAGAAAGACGTGACTTTACAGGCTAAAACAAAAACTAAAAACAACAAAAAAAGAAATCTATTACCTTTACTTTTCCTGCGCTCTTCTTCGCAGGAAGTTTGGGAGGCTTTACAATTGGCAAGTTCTTTTTTTGTTTCTTTGCACCCGGAGGAATATATTCACGATCAGCTTCATTCCATCTAGGACTAGTTGAAGTAGGACTAACTTTTCTCTTTTTTCGGTCCAAATCATTAACATATTCCTTCCATTTATGACGAGTAGTTGGACCATACCTAGAGAAAGCTTCTTTGTAAAGCAGTTAGCATTATTAAACATACGCGCTCTCGTCATCGTAATCGTTTTCAGCTTCAGCAGCTATTTTTTGATCTATCTAAAAATATAAGTCAAATGTACGGATCGAAAAAGCAAGCGTACCACCATCTGACTACCTTCCCGACTGCTATGGCTTGATTTGCTGGACATCGAAGCTCGTCGACTATGCTCATTAGAATGAGAGTTCGACTTCGCTCTTTCATAAAAGTAGGCCTCCAGCTAAAAGCGATTGGATAATATTGAACTAGCAAACTAATTAATCACCTTAGCACGATTTACGGTATGTAGGAAGTAGGGAACATGCTTGTCCGTCCAAGATGTAGGACATTGTACAGTTTCTAATTCCCTAACGTCAAGAATAGCCTCAACATCTAAATCAGTAATCAACATATATAATAGTTATTGAAATCATAGTCAAACCACTTAGCAATCTATCATTAATTTCTTTTGTTCCAGTAGCATAGGCTTTCGTAGAAATAATACGTGTTCCATCTTTCATCTCAGCTAATAATTCTCTCTTAATCCTCTGTTCCAAATCGGGATTGAAAGCATAATTATTAATAAACACTATAGTAGCTTCCTTAAAATTTAAATATTTTCTTTAGATAGATTTCTCATACTTTAGTAATGAGATCACGGTACTGTGAATCTAAGAAATCGCCGGTGATTAAATCAAACTGACGGTATTTTTTCTTATACCATCCCATCCATCTATGAAATATTATTAGCATTTTATATTTATAACAACAATACCTCTTATATTCACTTTTCATTTTTTGAGCATATCCTGCTGGTACAGTAGCTTTCTCTATGCCAACAGCTTTGCGAACCTAAAAAGATGAATTAAAAAATTAACGATTTACAGCAACAGACCCGAGTGCCACCAGCTACATACAGCACAAGATGACCTACACCCGATCCTAAATCGACAAAAACATCAGATTCTTTGAATTTCAATTGCTCAATAATCTTTTGCATTTGCTCATAGCGTGTCTCTCCGTAAACCTGAAGAAAATATTTTAATCAATACTGGTTGTGGAGATATACCTCGGAACTAAAAGGTGCGTAATGGCTGTTTAAACTTTTTACACTTGAAACGGCACTGAAAATGAATACAAACCGTTAATAAATTTCAAAAAAAGTCCAACCTATTGAAGACAGTACTGCATATATTTGTTAAAAGGGGAACATCAACAACATCCTGGCTCCAGGAAGGGGCTTCTGGATTCGTGGCTCCTTTCCACTTAAAATGTGAAGTAAAGTGATACGAAATGTATAGTATGATATTTATACCAATTTGGACATTGTAGCCGCAGCAGCATTAAACGTATCCAGAATATCTTTAACCTCTTCATAACTTTCCCTATTAACTTTTTCAAGACGTTGTTGGGAGGACACAAAGGCCATTTTTACATTAGAAAATTTTTCCATACATTGACTAAACAAATCAAACTACTATGAAAAGTGATTAAAACGCTTACTGAATAATATCAAAAACAATGTTTACTGTGTCAGCATTAGAACCATCAACTTTCCAAGAAAAATATAAAGCCTCTCCTCCAACAACACTGGTCTAGAGAATACAATTTAAAAATTTATATAAATACAAAAGTTGAAGAATATTAATATAAAAGAACCAACCAATTTAAGTTTTTCTTCCCCTGTGGCCAACGATGCTCCACTTGATGGATTCGATGGGGTTCGAGCAGGCTCTGCTGGTTCCATACCTTAATGAATATAGTTAAATTTAATTTGTTTATTCAATAACGCAAAAGTCAATATAAAACTATTATGTAGAAAATATTAATAAATTGTAACAAAAATAACAAATGTAAATTGATTATTATAAAGCAAGCGTAAGAGGACCTTAATAGAAATTTCATTCCGTTTGGGCCCCTTAGCACACAAAATCTTAATGGTTATTTTACAGCTAAAATAAGATAAAGAAGTTTAAGTTTAATAGTATGAAGTTCAGATGTTATATTTTATAGAACAAAATGTGTTTAAAATGCAATGAAATCGGTAGAAGACGCTTCTTCATCTGAAAAGCTCATACTAGAAAAATCAATTAAGAAATGAGTAAATCCGTAGTATTTGAGATTTCAATTTCAATAATGAATATTTTAAAATATAATATTCTGAATATTCCTTAAAACCAGATAAATATCTTTTTATCAGGGTTAATACTTCTTCGCATCCTTAATGCAGGATACGAGAATTCAACCCTTGTGCTGCTGGCATCAATCCAATTGCACGCGACGCGGCCGCTCGCGGTGGGAGCAGAGCGAATGAGATGCCATTTAGGTTCATAAGGATGCTATGGGATATTTGGGATAAATTGTGAAAAAAGAGAATCATACAAAAAAGAAGGATATAGTAGCTTTTTCAGTTATCCAAATATTCTAAGAAGTAGGCTGTTGAGGTGGCCATCAAAAATTTTCAAATTTGGGTTTCCAAATCTCATAAGCCTAATATTTGTTATAAAGTTTAATAAAAAACTAATTTGTACTATCTCAAAGCAGAATGAATTGTATCATATTAAAGTTTAGTTTTAAGAAGACGTAGAAATTGACTAATAATAGGTTTTTCTCCTGTTGAACTTTTTTGATTATTAAATTATTTGACAACAATGCGCTATTTATAGTTCGCTTAAAAAAACTGATCTTGGAAGCAAGGTGGCGTGAAAAAAAGTTATGTTCAGAGAATTTCCTATTAGAGTTACTTCACTTCAACTCTCGCTTTCCATCTATGTCTCTAGTATACCTAACGCTGTTTCCTGCTAATTGGGTATAGCACAGCTGTCAATCATCTATACTTTAGCCAAGAGGAGAATGAAAGTGATAGAGTATGAGGACATTTCTCCAATTACGTAGCTTAGCTTTAGTGTCCATTGAGTTTTCTCCCTTTTCTTCAACGTTTCTAGTGGTTCAGACTATCTCTGGATATTTTGCCTTTCATTTCTTGATGGTCTCCTTCCCCATTACTTGACTCTCCTTCCTCCTTCCGTGAATATATATATATGTATATATTTTGCCTACGAATTATCCACCTAAAAAGGCTCTACCTTTTTTTTTCTCTAAATTCTACTGCTGATTCAGTTTTCAATGCAAAGGAACATATTATTTTGATTCTATACAAATATCTGTCTGGTTCTGTACTTTGTTGCTCTTCATTATTTCTCTTAGATTTTTCACTTTTGATTTCCAAAAGCTTTAAGTGATGACCATAATCATCTAAATTCATGTCAGCCTTTTAAATATATAATTGAGTTATTGTTAGAAATGTTTTCATGTGAGAAGATTGGCGTAGAGGTTGCGGGTTAAATTATGATTGAACGTCGTGGGTTCAATTCTCAGCTATGACGAAAGAACTTATCTGCTCTAATGAGACCGAATCATCGTGTGGAGCGTTCGCACCCGAGCTGCTTATATTTTTATATATTCACCTGAAACCACTTAAGCAATGCTATCATTTTATGAATGATTTTTTTGCTAAATGAATAAATACTCCCGGTTTCTGCAAGCGGTGTGACTCTTGTTAAATTTGTTTGGATAATTTAAATGAATTTCAAATAAGGAAAATCGAATAAGTAGAAATTCGCTTCAAAACTGTCATATATATGTACATATATAATTATTATATAATCACAAAATGCAGAAGATCGTTTTGAATTATACTGGTTTGTGCTGCAGATTTCAAGCTGAAAATATTTTGACGGAATTGAACACAAAAAAATTATAATTTACCATGTGCGGCTCTAGTTTTTGAATATTTTATTCCATTTTCTTGTTTTGACCACTTGGTATCAGTTTACGCATTTCGTTCTGACTAGTTTACTTCGTTTCACTGGGAATATAACTTCTTTTTCTGCTATGAGAGCTTATATGTGACATTTCATGATCCTACAGAGTGTCTAATCTAATAAATGCATATTCCTTGACTTTTGTAATATCTCTATATTCTTATTCTTCTTCTTTTTGTGGAATTTTTGCAATGAATACTTTTTGTGAAAATGAATGAAAATTGAATGATTTGATGCAGAAAATAAATTGTTTAGGAGATTCCTCATCTGTACTCTTCTTGTCAACAATTGAAGCTTCACATTCTCGCACTCATAGTCAACAACCGTTCTGTTTTTGGTTTTATTATGCTTATTTATTTGTTGTCCACCGAATAGATGGATGGACACTCTCTGCCATCTTGAACCTTAGCTCTTTCTCATCATCCATTCTCTCTCGGCTATTTAATCTCGTCTTTCTCATACTTTCTCTATTTGGTTTCTGCATATAGCTCTTCCTATCTCGCCGTTCAAAAAATCCTAACTTGGCTTTAGCTATCAGCGTATTGGTTTCAGGTAGTCTAAGAAAGAATATATCAAGCTCGTTTAATATATGCATATATTATATATATACAACATGCACACTTATATATATTATGTGGTTAAATTGTTTCGTAGCCCTCCATTAATTTTACAAAAAAGTTATGCTAATTTTTCATTAGATATATGAAAAAATTTTTCAATATATATATGTGCAACTTAAGTTTGATTAAATGTTTTATTCTGATGCATTTATTGTCATTATATTTTAATATAATCTCCAATCTATATACCAAGAAATAAATAAATTTATAATTATGTATGTATTTATTTGTATTACTCGCTACTTTTATATTTGCTCGATCTATCATTGAAGTTGATGTATAAAAATGTGTAATTATTAGTAAAAACATATAGTATGGGCTCGCAAATAATTTGTACATGTATGGTAAAAGAAACTTCATATATTTTGATATATTGTAAATCATATATATATATATGTATATATATGTATGATCGATAGATCTTTTTTTAAAAAATTTATATCTAAAACTATCCAGAATCTATTGTAAAAGCAGTTGCTTCGATTCGATATCAGTCTCCTGCTGCTTATAGTTCACTTCAACTCTAGTTTGTTTTCCATATGCACTCGAAGATCCTTTCGTTCGTATCGCCGCCAATTCCAAAATCCTTTTCATTTCACATGAAATAACTTACATTTTAACTAATACATAATATCATCTTCAAATTCATTTTTTCAAGTATGAAAACAGAAAAAAAATTAAATTTCTCATAGCTTGAGACCAATTATTTTTCTTATTTTTTGACTTTTCGAGCTTTTCTTTTAGATATCTATTTTTACTATTTATACTATTTTTAAAAATTCAAATGTAACTATAATAATAGTGGAAAATGTGTGTAAATTAAATGTACACACAATTCAAATCAAGCTTAAGACTTTTATTGAAAAAGCAATTGTTTTTTTTTTAAATTCTTCTTTTTCTATCGCTCTTTAAGTTATGTGATTGTATTATTAAATGTTCAATAAGGCACAACACTTAACTATTCTTTCCTAGCGTCTGCCAAACTTTTTTTTTTCTAAATAAATTTTATATACGTATTTAAATAAATATATTTTTTAAAATTTATTTAAACATTAAAAAAATTTAAATTAAATTTTAGTTTAGTACTTGTTGCTTGTTCAATTAGTTATTCACATATAGCACAAAATTCACTTATTCATTCTTTAAAGTACAGTATACTAATTACATATGACTAGATAAGTCTGCGTATGTATTTTGTTCATCAGAAAAAGTGCATCCAATTTCTTTTTTATTTTCATTTTTTTGGTTATTTATTCCCGTTTGATACCCCTATTTGTCAGTTTTTTTGCATATATTATTGCTTCACCTTATAGTACTTCATGCTCCTCCCGATTTAATAGTATAGTAGCTTACGTCACATCCTTATATCATTCACTCTTTTCTCTATTTTTTTGCTCATTTAGACATTTCACGGGATTTTTAACATGTTCATGTCGTACTATATGAATAAGCAAACATAACTTTCTCAAAGTATGCAGTCATCCGTATGGAAATGGTGATCAAACTTCTTTCAGTTATAGAACTTGTTATTCATATTGAAGCATTATTTCAAGATGAAAGTATTCGTTCGACATATGTAGTTAAATAGAGTGAGATTAATATTCTAGCATACATCGTTAAGATATGAGAGGTTTCAATGTATGTAATTGTTTGATTAATAGTTGACAATTCTTGTCTATTTATATACTTATTTATCTTATTTCTCAAGTATTTAACGATTGTTTTTACATCAGAGAGCAATTAACTGCTCTGATTCGTTTCCTTCATCGTTGTCGTTGACTTCAGCATAAGTAGCGTGGTATATAGCCATAAATGACTAATGAACAAGCTCATTTCTATAACATATATGACAAAAAATAATCTTATCTTGTTATTTAACAGATGATGATTTATTTCAGATAAAAATAGAAACCAACGATTGAATTTGAATGAATGACGCACGTTTGAGAGTAGAACAAGACTTGAAAGAAGCAAAAAAAACTTGTAAATTCAGTTATCTATTGAGTGAGGTTATATGATTAAGCCTTGGAAAACATCAATGTTACCATGTGGTGATGCACATGAGATTTCGAACAACTTTCAGGTTATAGGCAAAGCGTTGTCTTTTTCGTTACTCTATTTCAGAAACATATCTTATAATTCTCTATAACTTCCTCTTCTTTTCGTCTATTTTTTAACTTTTTTTCTTGTTTCTTTTCTTTCATCTGAGCGCATCATCTTATTTATATTATTTTTCTTTATCCTAATCGAGACAGATCAACATAGATAGATAGAAAGATATTCTTGTTGGGATGTGCCTGTGTATGTATTTGTGTGCCTGCTCTTTGCTTATTTTCAGCTTCATTGTGTTCAACTCGAATGTTCCTCAATATTCTGTTTTGACATTTCTCTTTTTATTCATTTTGTATCTTAATTTGGTTGAGCAAAAAGCACACATATATATATATGAAGCCATAGATCACATTACTAATATAAAAGGCGTAGTAGTTTAGTAATTTGTGCTCATGTTATATGTGAATACTTAGCGCCTCTCTATCTGTTTCGCTCTTCTACTTATCCCTTTTCTCTGTCTCCTTGAACTAATTGAATTTGTCATCTCATTTGTTACAATTGCTAGATTGTAGTTAGAGTCCTCATCTCGATTTTACCTCAAATACATTTTCATGCAGCTAATGAGGAAGAAGAAAATTTTTCGATTTCCAAGATGAATCAATTAGAAATATGCAATCATAATGACATAATTAACTAAATTATTGAGGAACATAATTAACAAATTGGTTCTCTTAGAAAAGAATATTTTGTTCTTTTAGCAAAAAAAACATTCGAAAATTGTGAATTGCTTTAACAATCAAAATACCCTTCTCAAATCCATTTCAAAGAAAAAGACTGAGCTATATTGCCCTTTTTTCGAATTAAATCGTTTCAACAGAATAAAAAATTTTATGATCTTAAAATCGCAGATAAGACAGCATGAATCTTTCATGTAGAATATCGGATGTTAAAGCTTCTCAGTTCAAACAGACAGAATTTTGAAAGATGATTCAGCTCCTTCACCACAGCATCTGCTCAACCCGTTCACTGTTCGGGGGTAACGGTGAACGGACGGAGCTTCAAAATTAATTCAATTCTTTCAATAATAAGTTTTTTATAACATAAAAAAGAAATTTGAAAAGATACAGTGAATATCTAATTATATTCTCACATTTGTTTGTTTTCTGTTTTTTTCCTAATAATTTTTTGTTTTCTTCTCAAATGACCTAGTTAGTTAATGAACATGTTATTGTTCTTGCCAAGCTGATTCAATTCAAATTGTTTTTTGTTTCTACCAGAAAATCTTCAAACCCAAGCATTTTAGAATAGTTCCCCATTTCTTAATTTTTTTGTTTCTCATGTTCCTATAATATATTAAAAATTAACTTCTATACCATATCATACAAATTCATTTCTTGTTAATACAACTAAATTTATAATTTCTTTTACTGTAATATGTTCGTTTGATTTATTTCTGAATGAGTTTACATAAATTTGTGGAATTCGGTGTATGTTTCAGATGTTAGTGTCACTTTCTGATGATGTCATGATGTCGGAGCAATATGATCTACATCATGTAAGATAGTTACTTATTGATCTTAACTGCAGCGAGAATATAAATGAATAAGAAATGTAAAAAAATGTGTACAAAGATATCTCGTATCTTTTTCATTTCAACAAGAAACTTTTTCTATTCTCCATTCCGTTAAATGCCACAATTTGCAAAATTTGCTTCGAATAAAAATTCACATCAAATGGCACTTTTGCGTGTATAAAGTTGAAAATTGTAGAAATCTATTTACATATTAAGTTTAAATGTTTGCAAACATTTAATAAATTCTATTATTTCAAAACAATTTTTTTCAGGATATAGCTCATTTACATCCATCAACTCATTATAGCTCTGGACAAGAAATTGAGGTGTTCTATTAGCTTATCATCTATGTTTTACCCCAAATTTGAATTCATTAAATGCATTTTTTTGTCTTAAAGCTCAGTGATCAACGGTTTATTTAGATAACACTGGATTCTAAAATAGCTTCCAGTATTCGAATTATTGGAAATAGGTCTCGAGGCATTTTCATAGACTATATTAGTGAAGATATACAGGTATTATTATGTTATTATATATAGCTTTTCTAATATTTATTTCGTTAATTCAGATGTAATATAATATTTTTAGGATAAATGCTGCCTACAATCTGGAGATCAAATTAAGTATTGCAATGATAAAAAATTTGTGGGATTAACAACAGAACAGGTAAGTAATACTATTACCACATGTATTTTTAAAAACTTGAAACAACCTAAAATACATGTATGTAGTTAATATTGTTTTTTTGTCTTATAATTTGTATGTTCAACGTATAAAAAAGACGAACAATGAAAAATCAGATTGTTTTTCATATAATTTGCTTGTGAACAGAAAACTGTGTACGTCACTTTGAAACCAAATCTTATTTTTGTTTTAATAACAATGAAGATAATACTTGTGGCACCTCTTCTCCCCTATATTTTAATAAGAGCCATTATTATTAATTCTATTTTGGAATAGACCTTTTAAAATTTTTGTTTTTCTTCTGATCATTTTCAATAATTTTATATTATATGTATATAAATATAAAAATATATATATATATTGTTTGGCATTCCTTGTAATTTCTTAAATTTCTGAAATTCAATGCTGCAATAATGCTGAGAAAAAAAAGTAATAACATAAGAAAATTAGTTTTATGTTTAATGGGTTGAGATGATATATAATCAGTGTAGGATACTCATGTATTAGATATGTATATATAAAGACAGATAAGACTTATTTAAATAATATTTACTTGAAAAATATACCAAATAGCTATGTAAAATCATATATAGTACATAATAATATAAATATTGGCATTGGTGTATGCGTAATTTTTAGTTTTTTTTCTTCTTGAGATTATAAATATTTAAAACATTCAATACTTTTCAGGCAGCATCAATTCTACGTTACTCATTGAACCATTGTTGTTCTTTACGACTTTTGATTATCCGCCATGAAAAAGCAGCTGAAATGATGCTTTACAGACGAAGTCTAGTGTCTGTTGCCCAGGAACAAGAAGAACAGTGGAGAATAGTATGTTGAATTCAAAAAACAATAGCTAAATAACTCTGGAAGGAAAAGGAAGAAATTCGAAAGATAGGAAAATAAGGCTTAGAGAAAGAAGAAAGTTAAAGACGCAAAGTATACGAAAAAGAAAATGATTTAACTTAAATAAAATAACATGCTTAATTTGATAAAAAAAAATTGTTAAAACAAGAAAATTAATGTTTATAAGTGAAAAGCGAAGGGTTTACTTGAAACATTTTCTAAAGAGGAATTAAAGAGAAAAATATTCAAATTCAAAATGAAGGTGTTCAGTAAGAGAAATACTAGAAAGACTTTATACATTCATACATAAATATATGTACGAATATAAAAATATGTGGACACAAAAGAATTATCTATGTATTTTTTCTTTTTTTCTTTAGGCAAACAGCAACTCGCATCTTCATACAACTGCTTCAATGACCACGTCAAAATCACTTCCAGCTTTCAATAGGTCCACATACGTTTTTTTTATTCTTGCTAGTTACTTTGGTTTACTTGTGTAGTAAAACTATATAAGATTAATTAACTTTCATATTTCTAATTTAAAAGCTTTTGTTTGGATTTTTATACTTAAAATATAACAAATTAACAAAAATAATATATATTACAACTTCTTGTTTCTCTTCTTCTCGTCTTTGACGTCACAATAATTAGGCTTTCTCTACTTAACTCTAATGCTATCTGATAATTTCTGTTCACAAAATAGAGAAGACGTGAAAAGAGGAGAAATATTGATGATGTAGCGATTATCATAATTTTTAGATATATTAGTTAAAGAATAAGTTTTATTCTTTGTCTAACTACGTGTTGTTTTTTCTTGTTCAAGTTAGTTTCTTGTAGCTGGAGTAACTGTCGAAAGCGCGTCTATCATGTGGCTCCTTCAACATCGAGTGCTATGCTGAAAACGTTTGAAATGGTTAGATATAGAGTTTTCAAATATACTAACAATAGCTTATTAAACAATTATTTGGGAACTAATAGCTTAATTAACATTTAGCTTCATGTTTCCTTCATTCATTATATACATACATATATATCTCAGTAATTAATATAATTTTCTTCGTTTAGGATGAAGATATAGAACCGTTGACAGAATCTGCTGCTAAAACAAGAAAAGCTTTTAGAATATCAAAGTAAGCGAATGAGATATCAAATTGGATTACTCAATTTGTTTTTTTTAGGTCTATTCAAACATTTGACACTTCTGAAATACGAGAGAAGGTAGTGTGCCCAGTTTGCAACAAAGAAACTCGCTTAGTAAGTGGAATTTCTTATCTTTTCCAAAATTTTATAAGGTTTTGATAAATTTCTTTTAGAAATTTCTTCATGTGTGGACTCATAGCTGGATGAGTTCAGCTAGACGCTTTCTTCCCTATTCAAAATCTGAAAGCGCTATTAACACACAATACACTTTACTATAATTTTTCTGAAGAATCTCATAAAATCAAATTTTATTCAATAAACTTTATTGTTTTCACAATTCTTGATTAGATTTGATGCCGACATGGAGTAGAGAGATTTTGCGAGCAAGGACTGTATCTTTTATCCTAACGTTCATGCTATTCCCTTTCTAGGCTTGGGACATAAGCAGTACAAAGCATCTTTTCCTTGCTTGCCACTTGGTCCAGGCTGAAGATTAGCATATTAATTATGAATATTGAAAACGAAAACACTTACTAAACCAACTTGTCCAACTATTCCAGGTGACCCAATTTTACCAGGAGGTCCCGGAAAACCTCTAACTCCAGGTCTCCCTGGGAGTCCAGGAGGCCCTCTGAAACCCATTTTTCCCGGAGGTCCTTAAAATAAATTAAAATATTACGGATATCTAAATAATAACCTTGTTGTCCAGGAGAACCTGGTTGTCCTCTTGGTGCCGGATAAAGCTGACGGAATCCATCATTTCCCGGAGGTCCGTCAGGTCCAGGCAATCCGGGATAACCTTGAAGTATTTAAATATTTGTGATCTTTTTTCTTAAAATACCTAGAGTTCCTGGATCTCCTGGCGGGCCTGGTGGTCCAGGTGGTCCAATAATTATATATGAATCAAAGCCAAACTCTCCTGGAGGTCCTGGCGGTCCAGGGGGGCCTGAAAATATATGATCAATGTTCAACAATGGTAAAACTCATTGCCTGGTGGTCCCGGCATTCCAGCTGGACATATAATACATTCTAGATCCAAAGCTACGTGAATTCCTGGCTTACCATCAGCTCCATTATCGCCGTTTTCTCCTGGTTCTGGAATATAAGTCTTAAATAGTCTTGTTATGGTTTTCATATACGGACCACCATCCAACCCTGGTCGACCAGGTGGCCCTGGGGGTCCTCTTGGGCAAGTTTTTCTATATACAAGTCTGGGTGGTCTAGCGGGGGGTATTTTTGTAATTCTTGAAATAGGAGGAGGGCCGGTAGGGTGTATAACAGGCTGTGTTGGAGGCGGCAATGGCGGGTTAGCCGATTGAGCTTGAGCTACAGTAACTATAGGATCTGGGTTAATATATTTATTGTTTGATGAATTAAGAACTCGTGGATTAACATAAGCAGCTCGCCCTAGAGGATGATGCCTCTGATCAAAACGATCACTGAAATGAGAGTGAATAATAAAAAATAGTTTTAAGCTTGAGCTGACGTAAATCGCTTAGATCTTTGATATAGTGCTTCAGAATTTTCTTTTATGATATCATTCCATGCTTCATTAGTATAGAACTAAAACAATCTTGATAATTAGTTATAAAGCTGGAAAAGAAGAAATTATTACCTTGAACTCTATTAAATCTGTCTCAATATCAAGTTGAAGGTTATGAATATCAACAACTATGGAGACTATAGTTAAAATACTTGTTATTGTTATTGCGAACGTAACAAACACATAAGCAGAAATAAAATTATCTGTCTTAAAATTAGACATTCTGCACTTTCTAAATTATAAACTTCATTCAAATACAGCGATAAGTATCATTAAATGTTAAAATTCAGATTTACAAATTACCTGGAAGGTGAATCTAGCTTCCATGAAACAAACGAATATAATAATACTTATATGAACAGCAAATCACGAGATTATGAGGAGTTAATATGAGGAGAATTCTACTGTTTTTCCGTGCCTTATATAGATAATAGCAGCCGGTTTGTTAGCTTATAAAGACTAAAAGAATATAAGTAACATAACAGGATGACTGCCCACTGAATTAGATAACATTTTCCTCATTTGGAACATAACTTCAGAACCTGTTTTAACACGACGACTGGTCAATTTTTTGTTATTTGTTCTAATATGGCGGATTAAGGAAGAGCTGAATGATGTTATTACATGCGTGATATTAATGTGTAGTTTACTCTTGACTGGTAGCACTTTAATCAATTGTCATACTCATAGCTTTTCTGGTGATTTTTTTTTTTGGAATAATGATAAGACAGCCAGATAGAACATGATAGATGCATTATAGAATATAATATAAGATAATGAGGAATGCTTGAGGGAACAACAATAAATTTGTATATACAGTTATATATGTATATATATTGGTATTTCCAAACTTCTGATAATTTAAACTTTTGGGAAATAAAGATTAAAGTTAGGATAAGCATGCGTATCTCTTCCAACAAAACATTATTTACAGGGTGATATATATTTCATTATTTTAACTAATGATATATCATTATGATTTTAATTCCTAATTCTAATTATTTTTAGAATCCTATAAATTAAATATATTAGGTATTGATGATCAAGTGTTGATCAAATTTTTGTTTTCTTTTGAAATTATGTGAGCCACATACGCAATAGATTAGAATATTGCGTGAATCTCACGTCTCGAACTAAATCATATTTATTGGTTGGTCCTCAATTTCACCATTACACTGGTAACGTCAATAACTTTCGGTTGGATGTTATGGATATTTTTTCTGAAGACACGGCTTCAATAGATAAGAATGAAAATTTCATAGAATCGTCATTAATCACCAATACAGAAGAATGGGAAAAGGATATGTCTGATATACTTGCTACAAATTTGAATTCAATTTATCAAAGTATGAAGATAGATAATGAATTAGAGAGCACGGTAGAATATAGACCTCTTTCGGTAATATTTATATGGTTTATGAAATATACTTTGAAAATTATAGAAAATAGAAAAATATCGTCATTGCATTGTCTGCAAAAAACGAACATTGAGCCACTACATTCAAACTTTCACAACAGTTTCACCTAGGAGGTTTTAGCTGAATAATTAGTTTTCCAAATAAAGTTACTTTGCAGGGAAATATGGATTGATATCTTAGGATCTAAAAATAATGTTATTAAAGAATATTTGACGACGGAACTAGTAGGAAATAGTAGAAAGTATCTTAATCTATAAACAAATTCAATTAATATGGTATTTAGATTTATTTGTTATGATCATTTTGATTCTTCACAATTTATGGACTGCTTTGTTAGTCGTTCTCGCATATTACGACGAGATGCAAATCCGGAACCATATGTAACTGATTGTTTTGAGTACATGTCTTTTATACTTCGTAGGTTCCCGAAGAATTCACACCTAATCGTCATGATGTAATTAGGATTCCAACGAGCGAAACGAGAAGGGCAAGTTATCTATCGGTAATTATTTATTCATTTTAGCAATTATAATATTGTTCGTTTTCAGAATAGGAAAACCAGGAATGCAAAAGATTATAAAAACCTCATTTTCAAAGAAACAATAGGAATTCCAACACATAAATTATCTTCAACAGACTATGTGAAGTGGCTAATTAATATTAGACTTCTTCGAAGAAACAAACAAAAGTTCGAACTTTATGAAATATTGTTCAAAACAGAATTGTAGCTGCGCACAGATGCTATACTTGTTTCATTGTTTTTAATGTTAATGTGGTAAATCTTAACTTCTTTCTGTATCTAGTTCACAGAAATCAAGAATAATTAATCTGATTTAACCTATCAGTTATGAGAAAAGTACGAGTAATTGCGTACCGTTTACATACCGCGAATTGTTAATTTTCGAACATTTTTTTTTCAGCTTTTCATAATATATAGAAACATTTATAAGCTTCATTTGCTTCAGATTTTTAATGACTACTGCCAATAATTTTCCTGATTTAAATATTTCACCAATAAGACGTAACACTGACAATGAACAGTCAGCTAATAGCTTAGAATCTACTGTAGATTTTATTGACTTGGTGAGCCTTGTTCATATATTATATTTAATGAGAATAAAAGTGAGTAGTTTAAATATTTCAGACAAACCTTGAAAGAACATTACCTGTAACAATTGACGAGTCAAGCGCATTTAATTTGTCCTTATCTAGAATACGTGGGAATCCTGTGGATTCGATAGATATTAGAGATTCTGATGAAATTGTTAGCGAGAGCAGAGGACCTTTTCAAATTATCGAAGACCAATCTCTTAATTTTCAAAGTTTCCGAAATACAACTGTTTCTATATCCTCTGGCGCAGATACCTCAGATGAAGAGAATTCAGAAGACAACTTTGTGGAGCAAACTGTCAGTCTGTAATATAATACATATTGACTTTTTGGTTATAGGCTAGTGTAGTGAATCAATCTTCTGAAGAGGCTTTTAAAAAGTTAGAAAAACAGGTAGAACCTTTGCTGGATGAAAGTGATAGCAGTATTGACTGTGGACAAGCAATTGTAGATGAAGATTTTTATGATTTCTTAGGGGGTTTTCACAAAAAATAATTATATATGCTAAAAAGTATTTTTTTAGGTATTAAAGTATTCGTAGATGTAAATAATGGTGAATATTCGTCTCTAATCAAAGATCAGTTGAGACAAATGGGAGCAGTTGTCTCGCGCAAACTTACTGAAACCACAACTCATATAGTCTTTGTTAATGGTGGATCAAAAGATGTATTATTTATTTGCTCATTAACTGTTTTTATTATATATTTAGACTTTAAATACTGCTTTCGGCATGAAAGAACGACCTGAGTTGATAGATCCACACTGGGTTCATGAGTATGAATTATTACTCTGTATAAGCGTACCAATATAATGTGTCATTTATAGCTGTTGGGATCAAAAACGATTTATTAATGAAAATAATTATTCATTGTACGGCGGAAAATATTTAATTGAAAGTTTACGTCGTGTTTCAACTTCTATGTCGTTCCGGAAGGTTTGTGTTTGTATATACACTATTTACGAGAATGGTTTTAGGTTGATCTAAGGGAGTCAGCAGAATATAGTAGAGTTATGAATCTAAGTTCTGGCCAAAATAATTTCGGTTCCAGGATACCCAGTCGTACATGTACATCACGAACTAATACTACTGACACAGTAATGCTAACCCTAAAATTCAGATATAATAATACATTTTCATTACAGAGTATGGAAATGACTTTTGATCAGCCAATGACAGCTACGCAACTTCTTGGTAAAATTGATAAGTTATCCAAAAAGCTTGACAAACTCACATGTAAAATTTGCTTGATTTATCCTTAACTTTGTTCTATATATAGCTTGCCCAAACGAGGGACTCTCGCGAGAGAGTTCTCAAGAGAAGTCTAGTTGCTGTCAGCCGTTCAAAACTGTAGGAACAACTACTAATACCAGAAACCCCGGGCTTCCTGTGCCTATTCAGCAGAACATTCTTAGACGTCGAACCCATGGTGCTTTCGCTCTAGCTCATCGAGCTCCATTTTCTATTGCTAGTCTACATCATAAAGTAAATAGAGGTTTTAATATTATTACAAATGATGAAATGCTGATTGATTTAAAGATGAAGCAATCGCCATAGGTCAGGTATTAGACAATGTTCCAGAGCATTGCACATTAAAAAAGGATGAAAGAAATAAAAGACTCATTGTCAATGGACTAAATGACATGAAAAAGACGGTTCCAGCTGATTTGAATGAAATTCGAGAAGTTGCTTTCGCTTGTACATCTTGCTTATCATAACTTTTTTTCTTAGACTCTACTACGTAATGCATCATATCGTAAGAAGGGCACAGTTAAAACCAATAATCTCTCAGATATGATTAAAAATCTGAAAATCAATCAGCAAAATGACGATAGTCTTGGCTCTAGTATTCAATCGTTTGAACGTAACTTTCATTTTTACGTAAGATTTAAATTAATCATGCTCTTATTTTAAGCTCCG
This sequence comes from Auanema rhodensis, assembly GCA_964057225.1. Classification (NCBI taxonomy): domain Eukaryota; kingdom Metazoa; phylum Nematoda; class Chromadorea; order Rhabditida; family Rhabditidae; genus Auanema; species Auanema rhodense. The sequence goes on from OZ059895.1 coordinate 5,116,008, forward strand.
AAAGGACGAAAAGTAGTCAAAACAGCATCAAAAACTATGAATAAACTACAATGTATTCCAAGTTCTGATGAATTTGTTAAGAATAAGCAAAGTCGCCTAAAGAAAAAAGAGAAAAATGGAATAGTTTTCACTGCATTCAGAAAACGGTCAGTTTCCTTGTTTCAATTCTCTAATTGAATGTCCAAGTTAAAGGGATGAGCAGGAGATGAAGCAAAAGGCTCGAGGATTAGGAATGAGGATACAGTCAGAAATAACGCATAGTGAGTTATCTCGAATTTACATTATCTTCATTACTATTCCCAGACACTAGATGTGTAATTAGTGCCACAGGTAGCAGGACTCTAACATCTTTGCGAGCTATTGTTAACGCTGTCCCCATAGTTAAGCCGGATTGGGTATTTTTTTATTGAACTGTGTCAGTTTAATAATATTTTTAAGCTCATAGAAAGCTACAGTATCGATAAACTAACTCCTTTCGGAGTGCATGAATATGAGGATTGGAAAAATCTTATTGAAGTGAGCTCTTTGAATATTTTCCATAATAGAATATTTTTTCAGAAACGGTCTGTCGATTCTGAGGTTTTCGACTCAGTTGGGAGTATTTTAGTTACGAATCACTGCTCCCCTCCTGCTGAAGATTTACGCTTTATGATTAGAAAAAGTGGAGGACATGTCAGTTTATCAAAAACAAATGTATTACAAGTTAAGTTTATTTAGATAACACCTTCAATATTGGAATGCCGTCTAGTCGTGACTTCGCCTAATGCAGAATTTGATTTTCCTTGGACTGACTCACCTCCTCCAATAATCGTCGGAGAAAAATATATTTTGGGTAAAATGTTCATATTTAACCGAAACCTTGCGTAACTTTTAGACTGTATAACAGAAAATGAACTTCTTCCTGTCGAAAACTATATATCTCATCGAATAGAAGCCATAAGTGACTCTGAGCAGTATGATGAAGACGAAGAGGAAATCGAAGAAGAGGAAAAAGAAGAATGATATGTAGATGCACTTTTCTTATCATTAAAATCAATTAATGCGCGTCGTGCTCTTATCTTTTAACGCAAAAGTAAGCTACAAAAAAAGCACTTTTTCACATAATGTTTGCCACATTTAAAAATTACAATATTTTAATTTTATTTATTTGTACATAATGTTTCGGAGTTTTCCCAATACGGTACTCTTTTCGCTTTGTTGCGTATCTAATTGTGTTAGTATAATAGCTCTATTCTATCCTGTGTTTACTTATCAACTTGTGATTTGATTGGTTGATCTTCGATATAATCTTGTAATACTTGAAACAAAATTATTTTTGTCTATGTATTAATGAAATATCACAGGCATCTTAACAATTCCCCTTTTTAAACATCTAAGGTTACAGCCGTAATCAATATACTATTGACACTATTCCTCTCACTAGATATAATATTATACTTTTTATTAATTGCAATTTAGTTTAGTAATTTTAATATGAAACATAGTCAAATGCGGTCTTTATTGATTATTGGAGGATGTTTGGATAAAAAGGAAGTTGGTTGCTTATCAAGTTTTGAACAAATAAACGTTGGCTTCTATTCCTTATGTGGAAATAATAGCGCTTTCTTGTTTTTGATTAGATATTTTTGGAAGCTGATGGTCCTCGCTTTGAAATTGGAAAAGTTGGTGATCTTTTAGAACAAAGACGCAGTCCATCCGTCTTGAACTGTGTAACAGGATTAACAATCCTGGGGGGTACACTTAGAATTGATTTGTTATTTAAATATGCTAGTTGCTGTGTCTTCCAGGTTGCGAAAGGGAGAATAATCATCTGAATTCGATTGAAATTTTGACAAAAGTCAATAATATTTGGTGTTCTTCCCTGTTACCTAATACGATAACTAATCACAGCTGTGCTGCATATTTAAATGTCGATGTGTGTTGTGCCTTTTTAATCAATTGATATATCTTTTTCTATAGAAAAAACTAGGAGTAATTTTCGGTGGATATGATGGAATAGATTGTTTGAATGAATATCAAGTTGTAGATTTGGAAACAATATCAGTTAGGGTAGTCGTTTAGTGTCAGCTCCAATGCTTACTTTTTCAAACATTTAGAATGTAGGCAAATTACCCTGTCGCTTGAAAAATTCATTTGCCATTAAAACTAATGGAAAAATATTTTTATTAGGTGGTTGGGACGAGCAACGGACCATGCGTACTGTTTACAGGTAGCAAGTAAAATATTTCATGTTTAATGATTGTTTTATGCAGTGTTGATTATGAGAAGTTGACTGAGTTCAAATTTTCTATGGTAGGATTACTTCCCTATCCTGTTGAGGGGCATGCAGCTATAACTCACAAAGATGCCATTTATATAGTGGATATTTATGTTTTTACCCCACGCAATATCTTTTTTCCATCTTAGATTGGCGGATATGATGGCTTTTCCGTAGTAAAGACTATTATTCGATATGATACTTCTAATAACCGAGCTGAAATTTTGCCGATAATGCTAAAAACAGCGCGAGAAAATCATGTGGCTGCTTGTGTTTTTGACGAATACTTATTAGTTATTGCTGGTTGGTCAGGAAGGTACTTCATCACTAAAGCTATGAGTAGGATTCTAATTTTCTAGGGAATCTTTGTCTTCTATAGAAGTTTTCAAAATGCTTGACAATCATCCATTTTTACGACACGTTGAGTGTAACGAAACCTTAGACGTTACACGAAATAGACCAGCGTTGATATCACTTTAATATGTTTTATTAGTACTTTGCTTTATGTTTTGCATAATTCTTGAACTCGCACTGTTGTTCATAATGTTCGTATATTAAATATCAATGTTTTAGCTATCCCGGATGTATAAAAGATTACATGCGTCGTTGTCCAAGATATGAACTTGGAAAATATTCAAAATGATCAAACTTTATCTCAGCTTCTTGTAGAACTAACCTCTTTAGATGGTTTGAGTTTTCCTACTAGTTCTTCTAAACGAAATAAGGTATTTTTCAAGTTTTACATTCAAATATTTTTATATATTTATTTACTTGCTGCATTAGTGTTTTCCTAAAGTTTTCTGATATTATAAGTACTTTGTAAAAATTGGCATTTCAGTTTACATGTATTGATGCATCAACAAGATACTTAGTATTAGGCACTACTACTGGAACCGTTTATGTTTTTTCTCGGTATAGACAAAAGAGAAGTGCTATTTCCGGATCAACTTTACCACCTGTGGATGTTTTTTTAATAAAGGATGGTCCTGTTAACACGGTACCCTCAAAGAAAATATGGAAATATTCCTCGTGTTAAGATTGTTGTCAGTCCAAATGAGCAATACATCGGAATTGGAAGTGATAGCGGTCGCATATCTGTTGTTAACTTGCTTGCAAATGAACAGAAATCTTCTATTATATATTCGGTTCCTGGTGATGCTCGGAAACCTGATAAAGTTGGAGCTCTTTGTTGGAATAGAGAATCTAAAGTTTTGATTGCTGGACATTGCAGTGGGGTTGTAAATTTGCATCGTTTTGATGTATATAAGCTTTTTCTCATTTCTTACTTTATATAATTTTTACAGGCTCGTTCGGTATTTCGTTCTAGCCATGATACATTATGCGATTTAACTTCAGAAATATTCCAAATAGACATAAATAGCAATAATATGTTGCTGATATCTACTTCTTCCGCTAGTCATGTTTATGATATTGAAACTAATAAACTGACACAGGTAATAATACTTGTTTTCACCTTTTTTAGAATTGTTTTTAGGTTGGCAAAAAGCCCAGAAACGCGAAAATGGGTGCATGCTTTCTTGAATCTAGTGAACCTGATCAAACATGTGGTGTTTTTATAGTGGCTGCTCGTCCTAATGGAAGAATTTGGGAATGTAACACAGCAGGAGTGGTATATAGGTAATGCTTTCATTTGCTATTTTTTTTATTAAAAACGATTTCGCAGAACTCATCAACTACGATTATCACCCTCCATTCCAAGATGTAGCATAATATCTTTTAGACATCCATTTCAAGGTAATCATTAAGCGAAACATTTTTTCTTGAAAATTGTTGATTTAAAGGACAACAAAAAGAAGATGAAAACAGTGTTCTGGAATCTGCAATCAACATGGATGTCAATTTTGGGTTATTATATCGAATCAATTCTGAGACGTAGCGAAGTTATACTTTTCGAATTACAACATTCTTTTCATTCAGAAAAAGCTTAGCTCTTACGTGTAGCGGATCTAAATTTATAATTGCTGATCCAGATAGTTCCCAAGTCGTATTAATGACTGATATTCATGAAGGTATTCGACTTTTTATATATTATTTATCGCAAACTTAAAATCTAAGATATTCTTGGAATATCGGTTTGTGGGTCTGACCTATTTGTCCTTCTTTCGGGAGCAACTTTTCTCAAAAAATTTAGTTTAATGTCTTTGAGCAAGGCAGCAGAAAAGCTCAAAACGCGTGGTAGTTTTTATCAGGTTTGACAAAAACAGAACAGAACAAGAAAATAAAAAATATTGTCTTAGGCTGCTCAATTAATACTTCAGACAGCTCAATTACCTATATGGGAAAAATCATTTGTGTCCGAAGTTATAGAAGGGTTATCGAAATATAACAAGAAAGTACGACTTAATTGTTCTATAATAATCATTACTAGTATATTCAATTAAGAATGAATCTGAGTATAAACAATTGAAAATTGCTCTATTGAGTGAACTTGATCGAGTTGGAACAGTATCTTCATACGATAATATCCCTAAAGGTTTAATTTTGATGCATTTTTCCGAATATTAACCATTTGTTTTAGGTTCTGTAAAGCACCCTAATTCTTCCCGCTTACCATCGGGTGTTTACCGAGTCCATTCATCTAACGTTCCTGATGACCATTTTGCCTCATACTTACCAAATTCTCTACGTGATCGGAGTTTGAGCAGTCCTAATCTTGAACTGGGGTAAGTATTTACTTTTTTATTTAAATTTTAATTAGTAAATTTCAGTTCCCCGAATGGAATTTTACAGAAACGAGCTTCGATGCCAATCACAAATGATGAGGTGAAAGTTTCTCAAACAGGAAGTTCAGAAAACGTACGAGCGGATATTCTAACAAAAGCAAGGGAACTTCTGGTATGTTGTACATTTGTATTATATTGCTTATATGATGATTCCTAATTTTACCGTTCGAAAATATTAAAATATTAGTTGTTTCTAATAAATTCAGAGCTAAATTTGACTTTTCATCATATAGTACAGCTTTAACAACTATTTTCCTCACTGGATATCGAAAATTAATTACAAATGAATTCTGAATCAGAAGTAATTGAACGCTAATATCAATTGTGTTGTTCACTTGCTTCGTGGCAATTTCCAAAATGTTATAACGCAAAATTGCGAAACCGATGTTGTTTTTACAAGAATCTCATAAGATCTTTTAGTTTTTTATTTGTTTACTCCAGATAATTATTCTAGCGTATTTTCATGAATAATATTACTTACAGGAGACTGACGGACAAATTACTGAAGTAGAGTCATTACGCGTTTTACTTCAATTAGATCTTGTTACTAATAACGATGTTCTTCGTTTTGTTCCAACGGTAATTAATTGTTTTAATTGAAATAATTGTTTCATTATATATATTTAGGTGACAACAGCAAATGTTGCAAGAACTTTAGCTGAGTTATCCATATCTCCCCGTGTTGATTTGCCACGTATTGCTGTAGAACGTAAAAACGTTGGAGTTGATAAAATTAGGAGATCTGGCCCAACCATTGTGAAGCCAATTAGACCTCAACAAGTTTGTTTTTCTTTTTCTTGTTTATCACTTTTTGTTTTTTCTTCAAAGCAAGTAAGACAATTTTTTTTCATGGCTTATATTTGGTTTTTTGTATTTTGTATTTTTTGTAATACTTTATATCAGCAACTTTCTATATTCTTCATTTAAAATGTATGAGTTTCAGATTAAAAAAGCTGCTGTTGTTAAAAATTCAGCTATTCAAAATGTGGCTGTGGCAGCGGTAAGCTGGACAATTTATTCACAATTTATTCAATTGAATTTTTTAGTTTGATGTAGCTCCTCATATAGAGCCGAACTCTAACTGCGTCATTTCCAATAAGGAAGTTATGAATACAGATATCTCATGTAACGATCACGAGAATAATGAAGTAGAGATTTTGGAGGGGGAATGGTTACACAATAGACTTCAAGCTTTAACATCTCCTCAAGGTTAGTGAACTTTTTAACTTTTTATTTATAAATGTGAACTTCAGATGCTGGTAAGCCATTTAGTGGAATGGTGGTCAATGAAGAGAATAACGAATATGAAGAATCGGAACCACCCACACCACTAAATATTCATTGTCAAGATTGTGGAATTCATAGGTGAACATATGCAATAAACTCTTTGTCTTATACTTGGAAGTCATTCCAGAAGTTGGATTGGTGTATCCTTATTGGCTCTGGTTTGTAGGCGTATAAAAATTGAAAAAGATCTGTTCAACTTAGGTACTTTAAGAATTTAGAGTTTTTTAAAAATATGCATTTAGGTTCGGTACCCAGCACATATGCACAATGGCTCAGCTTATTTCAAAAGCGCTTCACAAAATCTAAAGGTTCTATTTGTCCTAAATGTGAAGTTTGTATTGAGTCAGCTAAAAAGATCTCCGGTTTGTTTATTCATTATTATCAGTAGTTTATTCTCTTTGTAGTCAATAGTAACTTCACCAAGCCCGCTGTAAGACAAAAATCTTCTGCTGAAAAATTGCGCGAAAGAATAATCAACGGAGATGAAACTCGATTAAGACAAATTCTTTTTTCCTCAAATACTAAACAGGATGGAGTTGAGCTAGAAGGTACTTATAAACAATATATCGAGTCAAGAATATTATAATATAATTTAGGGGAAACATTAGTTAAGGTGGAAGAACAGCCTTCATTGGAGGATGAAGGTCCATGCGAGGGTTTTATGGAAAATTTAAATTGGATCACAACGATCGACATAAAATCGGTATTTCTTTTTTTTGTATAAAAATGAATATCTGGTTGTAGCTAATATCAATCTGTTGTATTGTTATGGGAGTTTCCGATTATTTAAAGTTGGCTCGGCAGTTGCCCATGCTCAAATTATCTATGGATGACGATTGTTGGGCGCTTTTAGTTGTCCTCATCATTCGCGAGCACGCAATGCGTGATCGATTAGTTCATCAAAGTGTGAGATAAATTTGGTTGTAAACCGTATAATCATTGGTTTAAGGCTATTAATGATATTATTTCTACTCTTGGCTTAGAGGGATTTTTAACTCCAGATAATTCACAAGAGTCTTCGCCGCGAAAGCGAAACCTATCTCGGAATACATCTCCACCTCTTTATAGTTGGATTGTTGATTGTAAAAGGTAGTGTTTTTGTTTTTTAATTTTATTTTTATAATGCTTCTTTCAGTATTTGCCCTATCTGCACCCTTTCCTTAAGAATGGAAGGAAATATCCCTGAAATAGTTGTTCGTTCTTTCAGTTGTGGTTCGTCATCTTTTCAAATATTTCATACGAGACTTTTTTTCAGGCCATTCATATCATACACCATGCTTATCAGGAAAACAGTTTTGTATAGCTTGCCAGCTGCGAGCTCGTCGAACTGCAGCTCAATCAAGAACCGTTAGACAATAACTTTCTTATTCCTTAATGTTTCCAGGATCTCTAAATTATCTATTTTTGCCTTTTGATTGTAGTTTTCGTATTTAGGAAGTGCTTTAGCTATTCTAGTAATACGGTTGATCATTGTTGCTTGCTATTTATTGCTAAGTTGTCATACTGGTTTTAAGTATTCTTCTAGTCCTTTTGTATTCATATTATCTAATTGCTTATAAAAAGAGCTATATTATTAAGAAAAAGCATTTATTAATGTCTGTCTTATGTTCTTCTTCTTTCTATAGTGGTTTATAAACCCTTTAAGTTATCTGCAGTCTATGTGAGGTATTTGGTAAACGCTATCATCGTCTTCAACTATGCAGGAATCGAATATGGTATTATCCTTTTATGGTCTTTTAGAAGCCGCTCTATTAATCCTTAACGGTATTGCTATTCTGCACAGGGATCGCTTCCTCAAGAAGGTTTTTGTATTGCTTTGTTATGAAGCTTATCATTTACTTACAGTATGGTTTGGCAGCTCCAGTACACTCTTTTGATAATCAGCCAAGTGTTAAAACTCAAATAATTAATTTAATTTTAGCTGTTCAAACTGTGATGAGAAGTAAGTTTATTTAAGGTTCCTTATTCATAGTTCTTCCTCATCCGTTGTTTCAAGATTTAAACTTTTCAGTGCCTTTAATTGCTATTAATCTGGTTGTGATCGTATTCAAACTTGTATTGGGTTAATTGGTGCTGTTGCTATTTATTATATTTTAATTGTTATATGTTCATAGTCACTCTCCTTATGAAGATTTGTTTATAGTGAAAACTATAAGAAAGTATGAGCATTTGAAAGTAAATTCTTAACTAACTAAGTTCATTGTTTTTATAAAAATAAGATTTACCTTAAAAACACTTATTTAATAAGATTTCATTCGTTTTACTTTGATATATACATATCATGAAAAGCTGGAATATTTTTTTTACTTCAATGCTAAGAATATACGATAAATATATAATATTAAATATCATAGACAATAATTGTTGATTTGGGAACGAAGAGATAGGTTTCTCACGTTTACATTTTCTCAGATACATTTATGAAATTACAGCTTTTTGTTCTTGTTATTTGTTAAGTATCTTTTTCTTATCTAATTTCTTTTGGAAAAGATAGGAATCGTCATTTGAAAAAGTCAGAAAGTTATTAAATTTTTTCTATATTTTGTTATTTTCATTGAATAAAATGAAAAAACTTTTAAAAACTTCCGAAACTACAGCGATTTCGCTTAGTACCTTAAAAATATTAGTTTTGTTTGTTAGATATTATGTTCTCCCAGTATTATGCCTGAGTTACAACCTATAATAGTCTTTGGAATAATTTTGGTTGCAATACCGCTTCAGTTCTTTCTATCTCCATCTACTACGAATGAAATAAAATATAATTTACAAAAGTAAGTAAATTTAAGAAAAAATGATTATATTTTCTATAGGCTTACTGATAAATTCTTGGATATTGTTAAATCTTATGGATATAATATGCCCGGTGTAGAAGATAGACAAGAAACGTTTCGACATCATCGAATATCTATTGAGGATAGAAGAAGTAGCAAAGAATATTATGCATGTAAGTCAAAATCAATGAGAACCCCTATCTTATTCTGATGTTTAGCATCTTCGAAGGTTCGTGAACGAACTCCGGAGGTCAAGTTTCGAATTGGCGATGTTGTTCGTAACAAAGTGAATTCAATAAAGTTTGAGAATACAATTGTCTTATATTCTAGGCTTTGAATTACCGTGCTCTAGTAATCGGTTGGGATTTAAGGGCTCAAGCACCTCCGGATTTTTTTGAAGCACTTAGGGACACTCCGGTATTAATTGCCAGCTGCACTAACAAATTTCTAACAATGGCTTCCGTGTTTAGGACTGGAAAGATGGCCCTCATTATGTTGTATTAGTTGATGGTCAGGATAGGCTATATCCAGAGATGGGTTATGCCCCACAGGTTAACAATATTTTAATAAACTACAAATCTTTAACTGGTTTCATTTAGACAAATTTAGTACCATCTGAAGGCCGAGTGTACCATCATCTTGTCACACGGTACGTTGAGCGATACGACGAAGTAGCCAAACGGTTTGTTTTCTTCTTTCTTTGTCAACAAATAATATTATTTTAAGCTATGTTGTTCGTCCCCGATTGAAAGAAACATATCCAGACGACTAAAGTTTAAAACTTTGCTTATTTTGTAAAAAAGAGAAGTTTATATAATGTCTCCTGTAAATTCAGCGTTTCCAATTTGTGTTCACCAGCCATAAAACAATCTGTGATGGATCTACATGTTAATCTAATGTTTAAAGCTTATGAGGAGCAACTACTACATAAAACAAATTTAATTCAGGCTTCGAAAAATTTATAATTTCTCCGTTTCCTGACTATTTAAACCTTTGACTCCTTATAAGTACACTAGTTATATCTACGGGAAGAATATATCAAATTCATACTTTTTCAATTTGTATCTAGTAAATGGTTTACACCTATTCACTTAAATAAACGTTTCTTACCAAATTTGTTTATTATATTGATATTTGATATCGCGTTCTGCTACTTTTGGTCCTAGCCCGCTGGCTGGTTGTCCTAGTTCTGTGGTATAGATTTTCGTCTCTGCGTCTCTTATTCGTATAAATGCCCTCGTATTGTTCTTTCCTTTTCTCTGGCCTCCTTTTAGCTCCTCCTACTACTCCTTCTCCACCAATCATCCTTTGGTTTTGGTTCTCCTTTTACTACTGATTTCCTACGTCACTTTTGTCTCTCCAGCCTTTAATCGTTTTCATTTTTCTCGCCATTATCATGTTTTGACAAGTTGTTATTTTTTCGGATATATTATATTACGTTTAAGATAAGTTCATCTGTCACTGAGTTGCTACCGCTGAACCGATTTTACCTATTTTCTGTACTTTGAGATCTCCCGCTCTATCGATTATTCGACCAATGGTATTAACATTAACCCTCTTAGCTCACCAAGAGTCTGTCTATGTGTACTTTTTAATATCTCTATCTCAATAATAATCTCTATTCTGATTCTTTGTCGACATTTCGTTTTATATTTACTTTCCTTATGTGGTGTCGATAACCTTACCGGAAATAGTTCAGGTAGCACACCTGTCGACTCATTGAATTGACACTAAAAAAGGCATTAATGAACATTTTGAAAATTTAGCCAAGCTCCGAATTAGTATTTGTCCTTGATGTCTTTTCTTAATTTCATAAACCCTGATAATACGGATCATACAAGATCAGGTATATATGTTTCATCATTTATTGTTTTCACATTACAAATATCTTCAAGTGTTCATAGTTAGTTGAAACTTTCATATAGAAAGAAAATAAAAAAATATTTTTCCTTTTGCCATTCTCGGAAGAAACGGGGGTTCCTATTCAATAGTGACGCGATATGCTAGTGCCTAGTTACCCATCGATCTCGTGCCTCTAGCTGCGCCGTCAATATGTGCGCTCGTCTCGACGAGGCGCTCCCGAGAACGAGCGAAAATGCTGCGGTCGAGCGAAGTCTCTTTTTCTCTTGCCTCTATTAAGGATTTACAGATGTTGTCTTTAAAATGCTGCTTTCTCGATTTGCTTTTTTAGGATGAAATGTTCTTTTCCATATTCCTGTCTGTCTATCTATCTATCAGGGCTGTCGTTTTCATAGTGTTGAACGTAGCAGTAGCAAGCAGCAGTAGCAGCTGCTGCCGCCCTTTATTTTATGAACAATTTTCTTCATTTTTTAACCAAAATATTGATATTACTTTCAATTTTTCCATTTCTTTCTTATATTTCAAGACGTCTCCTTACTTTTAACTTTTCACGATTTAGTTTTATTTTTCGTTCGCAGAATTAATAAAATGAATGTAGTGTGTAAGGAAATTGGAGATCGCTCCAGCATCAACACGAAAAATGACTCACCTTAGCAAATATGTTGTTTGTTTTTTTTTGCACTGAAAAGTTCAGCTCCTTTATTGATCAATAACAGTATTCATGAGTTTCTTTTTTCTTCGTTTTTCTGTTCTTTGTAACTTTTAGTAGCCTTACGTGTTTCATTTCGTGATTAAATCGTTTTTTGCTTGGAACAATGTGAAATAAAGAATGAAAAATCGAAGCTCGGAGCATTGTGCGACCGCTCAATATGAACTTAAAATAGACATTTCTAATATTTCATTTCACTTTATAAACGTGGCAAGAGTTTTTTTTCATTTAATGTAAATTTTTGTTTTGTCGCAACTTTTATATTTTGTATTTCTTTTATGAACTTTTTTCTTTTACAGATTTTTTTTTCAACTTGGTCATACTAGCTGTGACAAGATGCAAACCATAGAAAAAGCTTTACATCAACCTATGCCCTTCACTACTGGAGGGCAAACCATATCCGACAGGTAAACTAAGTTTTTTAATTCAATTATTGATACTCCAAATATCCAAATCCTAGTGTTTTATTTTCGGCTTTATTGCTAAATATACTAAAAGTTTATGAGTATTCTTTAACTCTTATGTGTATGTACATAAATGTGAGTGTGCTGCCACAGTTTTTGATGTTTCATGGGCTTTATCATGCCTTATCAATTTTTTCATACAATTCTTGTCACTATCTTCTGTGTAATCTTCTGTATAGCACGCACCCTATGCAAAAAGCCATGCCGTTCAGGTTTTTCGTTCAGTTTTCTGCTAAAACTCATATTATTTCAGATTGACAGCGGCAAAACATTCATTGGCTGGAAGCCAACTAGGAAAGACGATATGTAAAGCTACGACAGAGGAGCTGATGGCTCCCAAGAAAAAACATTTGGACTGTAAGTTCAAGCAAATATGCGATCAATACAAATTTTTCATTTTAAGATCTGTTACATTGTACTAATGAGCCTAACGTTTCAATTCCATCAATGGCTAATCTATTAATTGAGAGGTTTGTCAAATTGTCAACATGCTGTTTTACTCTCATCTTTAACTTTTCAGAACTCAGCATCCCAGCTGGACTGTTGTATACAAAGCTTTAATTACAATCCATAACATAATGTGCTATGGCAATGAGGTATTTTTCGGCGTACAAGTGTTTTCCTTGGAGCCTCAACTTTTTTTTCAGAGATTTTCTCAATATTTGGCTTCTTGCAACACAACATTTAACCTAGGAAACTTTTTGGACAAAAACAGCACTGCTGGTACGTTGAATATTATTAATTTCTTTTACTTCTATATATTCACATAATAGTAGAGTTTTCTCACCATACATTGCTTGTTGATTTATTGTTTCTTGTTTCTTGAAGCATGTGGTCTAATGCTTTTTGCCTTGGTATTTAGTTTTCATAGTTGTTGTAAAAGTATTCATTCTGGGAACATTCTTCTTGTTTCTTCTTCACCATTTTGACTGAACATTAACATTTAACACTTTCCTTTCAAAATAATTAATGTGACTGCATGATTGTGTTGTGTGTAGGCTTGCGTCGTGAATCCAGTTACAACTATCATATTAATCAAAACCAGGGAGGTTGGTACCCAGGTATGATATCTATCAATTGTACCTCCAAATTTTATGTTTGCATGTTGCTTATTGTTTACTAACAACTTGTTCTAAATTCTTCCTTTTGCATAGGTTTATATTAGTAAGGTTAGTTTGTTACTTTTTAGGATATGATATGTCCCAACATGTCCGACGCTATGGAAAGTACATTGGAGAAAAGATTGCAACCTACAGAGTTTGCGCTTTTGACTTTTGTAAAGTAAAGCGAGGTCGCGAAGATGGCCTTCTTCGTACTATGCACACTGATAAGGTATTGTAAATGACAGTTTGCTATTTTAATGTGATTAATGGTTGATCTTTCAGTTATTGAAGACTTTGCCTATTCTTCAAAATCAAATTGATGCTCTTCTCGAGTTTCAAGTTCGTGTTGTAACGGTTGAACTCTTAAATTCTTATTTTTCAGGTATCATCCAGTGAACTTAATAATGGAGTTATTAATTGCTCCTTCATTCTTCTTTTCCGCGATCTTATTCGTCTCTTCGCTTGCTATAACGATGGTAATTAACTCTGTAATTATACTATTCGAAGTTATCATTTTCAGGAATAATCAATCTTCTTGAAAAATATTTTGATATGAATAAAAAACAATGCCGTGAAGCTTTAGATACTTACAAAGGATTTTTGGTGACTACTTTCTAGTTTCAGCAGTTTAAATGTTTTTCACTTTTCAGACTAGATTGGATAAGGTCGCAGACTTTTTGAGAGTAGCTGAATCTGTAGGAATAGACAAAGGTGAGATTCCTGATCTCACTCGTGCTCCAGCTAGTCTACTGGAAGCTCTTGAAGCTCATTTAATCGTTTTGGAAGGAGGACGCGCTCCCCCTCCAACTCAACAGGTATGAACCATCATTTCTCTTTCAATTCATAATGTCGTTATTTTGCAGAATTTCCAGTTTCAAAATCAAGTCAACAGCTTTTCCATTGCCGGAGGTTTCCAAGTAATATTTTCTATAAATCATAATTTAAAGTTTGTTTATTAGTCTCAAGCTCCTGTTAATGATAATGAGAGACAACGCTATTTGGAATTGGAGAAAGAAAGACTACGCCAATTTGAAGAGCAAAAACGCCAACAAGGTGTTGGAGGTCCCTCGCAATTCAATCCTTTCGCAGTTGATGCTGCTGCAGCATCTGGAGCTGCTCCACTTCCAGAGAAAACTAATGATCTTCTTGATTTTTTCAACACCCCAGTGCAGGTTTACTACTTGTACTTCGTCTAAATTACTCATATTGTCTATAACTTTTAGCCTAATACAGTTCCTACAACTGATTCAACTAACCCGTTCGCCCAATTCACTTCTGTATCATCCGTGCCACCAGCATACCCACCTCTAGGAATTAATAGCAATGGTATGGGCTGATGATTCTATTTCTTATGTTACATATACATATATATACATATATATATATATATATATATATATATATATATATATATATATATATATATATATATATATAGTTTGATGATATGCATGTATGTATATCCATTAGTCGTTCACTGAATTCGTATTGTGTTAGTGTTTGTTGTAGTTTCAATGCCATATGGACAATCATTGATGCCAGTAGTTGCTCCAACGCCTATTGCTTCTCATAATGGATTTACTGCTGATTTCAATAGAGCGTTTTCTGCTCCAGCTCCTTCAAAGCCAATGAATGGAACAGGTAACCTCGAAGAATATGATAAAATAAAAAATATGACGAAGAGAGAAGATGCCTGGTTTAAAAGTATATTTCTTCCTTACTGCCTTAGCTTGTTCATCATGTTTGTTTTCATTCATGTTTAGATGTTGTTTAGATGTTGTATTGATATTTGTTTTGTTCGTTATAGTGACTTTGTTTTTATATGTTTATCGTTGTTCTAAGCCTTTCATATTTGAGTTCCACAACAAGCTGATACTAACCCTTTCCTGTCTGAGGGAGCTGGAGCTTCTGAAATGCAGCCTGCTGAACAATGGCAACCAACTTTCGAAGTTGCTCCAAATATGGGTGCTGCTAATCCTTTTGCAGCCTATGGACAACAATCTCAAGGTTCCCTTCACAGTATAAAAACTAATTATTCACTGTCTTCAATTTAGATTTGCCTTCTGGAATGCCTCAACAAGCTGATTATCCTGGATCTGTTCCGATTCCGATCAATGGACAACCTCAACATCTTGGAATATACGAGCAAACTCCATTTTGTAATTTATTTTTTATTAAACATACTTATTTTCCTTTTATAGCTCATTTGGATAGTAGCTACACAGCTCAACCCAGCATTCCGTCTCATGTTATGGAGACCGTGGTTAGTAGCAATGAACAGTCCCCTGCTCATCAAGGTATTTAAACTCTAAAAGATTCGACTTTAATATTATTCTGAACAATTTAGGCATGCCACCTGTTCCACACCAAGGTTTTAATTTGTAACTCAATGTTGTGTAGTGTGTTGTTGTGTTATATAATTAGCTTCTTCTTTATTCTTGGCATCTTCTCTTATTCACTTAAAATCACAAACTCAGCTTTATATCAATATTTTATCAGCAATGTTAATGTTTCATTCAGGTTCTTTTGATGCTTTCAATACTAACCAGTCAAAAATCGGTGGAGATATTGACTCTGCTCTCTCCAGCTTAGCTGACAATTTATCCATTAACGGTGCTAAAGTTCAACCAAAGTAACTTAGATATCATATATGTTAATTCTTTTTTTTTCTTTACAGCCAACCTGTTCAATGGAGCGCCCAAAGTGCCCCTCCTGCTAGACCACCACCACCAGTTACCACTCAACCAACACTTCCACCATACTCGGCTGCTCCTACTGGTCCATTTGCCCAGCAGCCGTTCGGAAATCCCTATGGAGCTCCACAGCCATATGGAATGCCAAACCAAATGCCAAACCAAATGCAATGGGGAATGCAGCAACAAGGAGGTAACTAGATTTTTCTTCTTCTGGTCGTTTCATTTTTTATGTATTAGTGAAAGTTTCATAAATATCGCAAGTCCTATTACAATTAGCTCAAAAGTAATTTAATTTTCTTGAAGCTTTGTTGTTTGGGTTGCGCATAATGAACTACTTTCGAAAGATATAGTAAAGATAATTGAGAGTGATGGTTTTCTTTTTAGGTATGTACGGCATGCCTCAGCAACAATATCAGATGCAACCTCAAATGAGTTATCCTGGTGTTCAACCTCAAATGAACTATGGAATGCCTGCTCAACCAGGACAACAACAACCTCAACCTGTAAGTATTGCTATTTTTTCGAGATATGCTTTTTTTAAAAATTCTATTAGTAGAGCTTTTCAGGGCATGGCGCAACCTAAAGATCCGTTTAGTGGATTTTGAAGTTGACTTAAAATGCAGTAACCGAAGGATATTTGAAATTCCTTTATAGTTTATTTATTTGCCTGCTTATAATTAAACATATATGACAAACAAATAAGTTTATATAAATTTACGTTTTTAAGTAATCTATGCATAATGTCCTTAGTCCTTAATCTCAGTCAAGTTTTGAAGATTTTTATTTCTTTTAAACATTACATGTGCATAACGTTAGATTTTTATGACACTTCTAATCATCACTGTCTCACTTGCAATGGTTGTACTTGAATTTTATATTTATTCAATTTTTAAAATCTTAATTTTTTGTATTTTTTCATAGTCCTACCTTCTATTTTCACCGAAAACTTCCTTACTGTCTGCTTTTCCGATGGTTTGTATGCACTGTTTTTTCGAATGTGTTATTGTGAAAATAAGTTTCCTTGGAAAATCAAACAATTAGTTCGAAGCATATATTTATATATAGTTTGTGATGTTTTAGCTGCGCAATACATTTTTATAATAATCTCTTGTTACTTGATAATATCATTTGTTATTCTCTCATCAAATACGATATCGAAAATGGAGAATCTAAACTGGATCTTAAGATAATATTTCAGCTTATCTTTCATGTCTTCGAAATTTTCAATTGTGTACAGAGGTTTGAACTTACAATGTCAGAGACACTTTTCGGTAATTGTATATACGTTATTGAATCTGAAAACTTTGTTATTCCTTTGAAGGCTAGGCTTCCATCGCCCGAGCTTAGAGAGGTTTTAAACAAATGGAAGGGAGGCAATGTATCTCTTGTTGGTGATGGCCCAGTTCATCGAATGGTACTTGATAGGCCGGATAAATTTAACTGCATATCTGGAGAAATGGCTTTGAAGATGGGTGCTGTTGTTAACGTTTGCTGCTGTTAGATCATACTCGAATAGTCTATGCACTTTCTAGAATCTTCCAAATTTACTACCAAACTCAAGCATTGTTGTTGTTGAAGGTTTAGGTAAATCGTTTTGCAGTGGAGCTGAACTAGGCATGATCGACCAGGTTTTGAACGGGATTCACTAAAATCACAATAGATAATGCCACTTGCAGCTTAGCACATCTGAAATGGGATCACATCTTTATGCATACATGTCTTCAGTGTTACGAGAATTGCACCAATCTCCACAAATAGTAATAGGAAAGCTTCATGGTCATTGTTTGGGAGGTGGAACTGAAATTGCAAATGCTTGTGACTTGAGAATTGCTCATAAAAATGTGAAGGTAACTAATTATTCAATGAGATTCTGAGAACTCTGCATTTCTTTTTAGATTGGCTTTATTTACACGAAAATTGGAATCACTCCTTCGTGGGGCGGAGCTTTATGGCTTGCTGATATTGTTGGTCGATCAACAGCATTAAAACTCATGGCTAAAGCTGAAATAATTGGTTTTTTGATTCAAAAAATATAATTTTCATGAATTCTCATTTCAGATGCGGAAGAAGCAAAACGCATTGGATACGTAAATGAAATTTATGAAACTGAAGAGGAAGCTGAGGTATGAATTGATTTACTATGTTCATTGATCAGATATTTGAATTTGTTTAGGAAATTATAAAGTCTTATACACATTCATATCCATACGTGACCAGAGCTCAGAAAAGTATGTTATTTGCGGTCAAATGTGGATTTGAAAAAGAAGATGGTTTGTTGAAAATTGAATAAAGTTTAATAAGGATTCAATAATTCTTTAGAGGTTATACGATCTGTTTGGGGTGGTGAAGCACAAACTAAGGTATTTGAAGCAATTCGAAATAAAGGAAAGAAATGAGGTGAATCCTGCTTCTGATTCAGTGGAAGAAATCATATTTTTACTTTTATTTGGGTGTTTTTGATATATTTTGACGATAAGTTAGGTTATTTCTTATTTTATATTTATATTATATTCAAATTATATTTTACTTTTGCTCTATTTGATACGAGTATATTTGTATTTAGCTCAGTTTTGCGGTTGAAAAATAAATAAAAAATAGCTTTTATTACTTGATTAATATAATTTATAAAATACAAACAATTATTACATATAAAATAAAAAACATAATATTAATAATTTAGGATTATAAAATTAAAATAAAAAAAGAAAGAATAAAGACGAAAGAAATAATATTGGTATGTTTGGGAGGATATTTTGCAATGAATTAACAAAGTGATATCGAGACAATGTAGGATCAAATCTCAGAATTTAACAACGACGACAATCGATCAAATTCTGAAAACAGCATTCAATAAAGAACAAGAGAGATAGAATACAAATAAATATGTTTAAAAATGGTTAAATTAGTTATACATATGTGTATATACTCCCTTGTTATATACATATTTACAGTCCTAATATTCTTCCTTCTTGTAATTCGGAATATTTTGTATATTGTTTGTGACAAAGCTTGATCTATTGCAATGAGCATGAGTGCATCATTTGTCCTGCTCCTACTTCGTTCTTAAATACATTAATTATTATATTTCTTCATTATTTTTGATTAGAAATATGTGAAATATTGTAATCACCTTTGAAGTTCTGGTAATACTTGTCGTCATTGCTCTTGATTTCAATTTAATTCGTACTTTGTGCCTGAACTCAAGAGTATTCTATCTTCTCGATTTTGAGGGAATTGTCGTCAAAACATTTCGTATAATCAGTCCACATCATGTATCCATTACTTCTAAATATCCTGTAATATAAAGAAATAATTGAAGTAAACATATTGCTGATTATACTTCTGTGTTTCACTAGAATGCAGAGTATGGGCTACATCTTTTGTCAATACTTTATAAATAAATTCGATTCTTCTAAAAATAAGTTATTATTTTCCTTTATTTTCAGATGTTTTGTGGTTTTTTTGGCACAAATAAACTCACACTGTTAGATTTTTTAGGTACTCATTAAAATCATAAACATCATAAGACACTGAATTTAGAAAGATATGAAAACCGTAAAATAAATCTTCTTCGGTTTTTGCTGGAGTTGGATTTTTCTAAAGTTTAGTTATAAGAGGGTTGAAATGAGATAAACTTACAGTCGTTTGTGGTGTATTATGTATTGCAATTATTTCTTTCCATAAATAATACAATTGTAGATCAAAGTCAATGTCTACCCAAGGATTATTTGTTTCTTTTTCAGAGTTAACGTTGGGAAATAGCTCAGTAGCTGCATATCCCAACGAAAGTTTGCAAATGTTCTTAGGCATAATTTCTGTTACTGGAATCATTCTTTGGAAGAATTTCGTTCCATCGATTTCATAAAGTTCATGTAATCTTTGTTTCACATGACAAACTTTTGGGTATGCTTGTTCATATAATTGGATTAATATCTGAATTAAGAAATTTTGATTAAATTTGAATTCAAAAGAAACTTACATTCCGAGGAATTTTACTGGTTTCTGAATTTGTTTCAACTCTCATTAAAACTCTGAAAGATATGCCATAGTAATGAAATATATTTCTTAGCATGTAAGTAATTCAAGAATTAAAACTTACTTAACATGTTCCCAAGTTGCAAATAGTCGAAATAGGTTTAAACGTAATTCAAACGGAAGTGGCAGTTTATTGGTGCTTTTTTTATTTTTATTTGAACCTTTCTGAAAGAAAAACTATAATTATGAATTAATAACCTTGAGAGATAAGTTATAAAGTACTAGCAAACATAGTTTTAAGAAAATGATTATGATTTTTAATATTATTTCAAACATATTAAGCTTACTTCTGGCAGATCAGCATTGTCGTCGTCTTCACTATTATAATTTTCGTCTAATATGTTGTAGTCCACTAAAAGAAATTCAATATAAGTGATAAAAACATTAATTAAAGCTAACTCATTCTTACTGAATCAATTTTCATCAGAAAAGCAAAATTTATAAATTTTACTAGGTTTTTGAGACATCTTTCGAATATGAATTTCAGTTTTGAAGAAGGATATATACTAGAATCTCTTTTGCTGTGTGACGCTTTAAACACCTGATTGAAAAGCTATAAAAAAATTATATGTTTTATAATATTTACAAGATTATACTTACATCAAACGCTACTACCGGTACTGTTAGTTTCGTTTCGTCGTCATCTTCGAAATTAGATGAAGAATTATGAATGAAAAGCATATGTGTTTCTAATAGTCGCAATAATTCAATCAAATATACATTATAAAAGTATTCTGCCCTTATAATCGTATTCTCTCCTTTAGCTAAAGAGTCCACATTTCGGAAATCGTGACGTCGAATCTTAGGTGTTTCACGAAGTATTTTGAAAAATTCGCTGCATCCAGTTATTGTTTTCTTAATAATTTCAGTCTCAGTATTTGTTTCTGAGCTTTGAACTGAACAGTTGAGATGTGCAAGGAATGCTTTGAACGTTTTGTGGAAATCAGCTATAAACAATGCTGTTGATAATTTTTGAATATGTCCAGGAGTATTTTTAGAAAGATCATTTTGACGTATTAAACTGTGCAAAATTGAAGAATGACTATTCTGAATATTTTCCAGAAATGCCGCACGAATATATGAGTTTTGTACTTTATCACGTACACCGTTGTTAACAGGACTTGCCGGAGTAGAGTTAGGCTCAGCTTTGATATAATAATACAGTTCTGACATTTTCTCTTGAAAGGTGTTTACAGCATTCTCATAGCCTGCTTTGATATTAGGTAGTTCTTCAAGCTTCAAATTTTTGCTTTCAATGTCACAAGTTATAAAAAGTAGTTCATCCCAGAAATTTTCCAATTCCGAAGATTCATATTCAGATATCTTCATTGTTAGCACTAAAATTCCTGATTCTTCAGTAATCTTCAGTTGTCCTTCAGCTTTTAATTTCGTTCCTACGTAATAAGCTTTAACGTAGTTCCGGTTTAATATATCAAACACTGCTTCTTCAATAAGTTCTGGAGTTAAAGACAGTGAATAGTCAATCGGTAGTAAAAAGTCGATGTTGAAGCCATAGGTACAAACTTCTCCATAGACATAAAGCCTAAACACTGTCTTTTCTTGATTTAATGATTTGATGATGTTGAATATGTGCAATCTGACATCAGAACACACTGGAATCCAGGCAACCGGAGATGTTGGTAAATCTATGACTTCAGATCTAACACCACAAGACACTGGAAACCGAATATTCGTTGATTGAACATCCGGGACTCTATGGCCGCTAGCTTGGGAAGCTATCATATTTGGTACAGGAGAGGGCAATGAAGATCCTACGCTTGACGCTTGAACTTGAGCAACTCCAGAGATGGGAATTTGATTAAATCTTGATGTTGTAATATTTTCTTGATGATACGAAGAAGCACAAATGTTTGTTGGATGAGCTGCTATCTTTGGTGGAATATAGAAAACACCTGGTTGCCCAATTGTTGAAGCATGTCGATCAGGAACTGTTAGAGCGGAACGTGGATTGTTATTGCTCGAAACTTTTGAAACTTCTGTGGGAGTGGCAGCAGTCATCTGTTTTAAGACTTCCTGAAATAAGAAGTTAATTTAACTAATATGATATATCTTACATTGTTTGTAGAATCCTTTTCACTTTCCTCAATGGTTTGCCTTTGTGATTGATTGTCATTTTCTTCCAAACTTTCGATCTCTGATATATCAATGTATAAAGCATCATCAATAGATGAAGCGTCATCATTGTCTGCTTCTTTGTTATCATCAGTAGGATAGTTGAGAGATTCGGCAATAGGTTCAGATTCTAATTCATTTTCAACGAAATTAGGCTCAGTAGGAGTAATTGAAGCAGGAGAAGACTGCATTGAACAAACAGTTTCATTGGCACAAGCTCTCACTCTCTTAACTAACGATTCCGATGATATGTATTCTGAAAAATGAAAAAATTACGTCTATGAATGAAAAAATCTCAAACTTTGTTCCCATTCACTGATTTGATACAACTTAGAAAACATATTAATCGGGAAACAATCGAAAAACTGTTTCGGAGAAAGTCGAGAATTTGGTTGAGGAATGAGCGACTTGATTCGTAGTTTTCTTATTTCATACGAAATATGTTCATGAGATTTGAGCAAATGAGCATTTAATCGTTGTACTAACATGAAGCCAGAACTGAGAACATTTTCTTCAGCAATGAAGCTATCTCTCAATGTATTTCGTCCAAAACGTCTTAATATAAAAAAAAATTAAAATTAGAAAATAATTTAGTTATAAAAAAGAATTTTTATAACTTTTATAAGATATAATATATTACTTTGATCTGGTATTCATCTCTTTTTGTTGTTGTTGAATCCATTTTTCATTGTAAATATGTATTTGTTGACGATTAAGAATTATATAGTGAGAAAGAATTTGGAGAAGTTCAATCATATAGTCATCTTCATAACCATTTTGAGCATAAGTTTCAGCTGTTTCATATAAATATTTGGCGAGTTTCAACAAAGATTTACTACGATAATCAAAACTTTCTAAATATATAATTAAAATTATTTTATAAATATATATATAAACTTACGAAAAAGATCAAATTCTTGTTCAGTTTGAGGTCTAACTTCAAAATGAACATTTTTATTTGTTTCAATAACTAAAATATTAAAATATAATTTCAAATAATATTAATTATAACTTGCCTGGTTTTATTTTTTCCATATCTTCATTTGAAATATAAAGATGTTTTAAAAAGAATGTTGTTATAAGTTGTAATAATTGATGTCTTTGCTCTGATGTAGATTGAACAAGAACAGTACTTAATATTATTTTTAATTGACTTCCTTGTGCAAATACATGTTCAAGATCTTCATCCATTTCCAAATCAAGTATTGAACCTTTTTTACTTTTATTACAACGTGCTTAAAATAATTTTTTTAAAATTATATTAATATTAAAAATAAAGATTAGTAGATTTATACTATATATACCTGAACGTTTTCTAAATCCTGATGCACTTATTATAAATTTAGCAATTTGAGGCAGTTCCAGATGAAAACAATTGTATTTTCGCTAAAAAAATAATTTTTTATTATAAAAATATTTAATATAATTACCTCAAATGCCATTTCTGGACAATATGATGCTCTATCTATGAGCTTGTATAGGATCATTTGGTCGTCATCTTTCTCAAGTTCAAGCATGTTGTTTGAAATATTCACATAATCAAGATCAGCATGTTCTGATTTGATAGCAGAAAATTGAAATTTGCATTTCTTATTTCCATATAATAAATTATGGAAATCTTTCATCTTATCTTCATCTTTCATATCAGAATTGATTCTCAGAAGTTGGAAATATTTCTTTAATACTTCTATAAAAATAAAATTTTAATCATTTATTTTTTTTTTAATTCCTTACCATCTTGTTGATATTTATCACTTTCTGTTATTTCTTTATTATTTATATAATTATTTAAATGATCCAATTCTGATGGACTTGGTTCAGGAACTAATATTCCAATATTCAGAAACTTTTCAATAACATAAGGATTTTTTAGAATTGCATGTTTTGCAAGTTTCACAGGATCAAGTACACTGCTGAAATCTCCCTGAAAATAAGATTATCAAATAATTAAAAATATAAAAAAATATATTTACTTACAATCATCAATTTATATGGAATATCATATGAATCTTTTTTAAAGAAACGAACTAAGATATTCATTTCATCCATAGTCTAAATTATATTTTTAATATCAAAATTATTTTTATTCATATCATTATACTTACCAATTTGTCTACGTATTGCATATTCTTTTTTTCTTCTTTTGGTTCTTCCTTTAAATAAAAATTATTTTTTTATTCAAAACTTTCAAAGTTTTTGAATTCTTTAATTCAAATCGTTTTTCAAAATTTTTTCTTACCTTTAAGTTTTCCGATTCTTTTTTTAAACTGGATATTACTTCGTCAATACTTGATATCATGCCGTACATTGTGGATTTTCTTTTGACAAATTCATAATCATTCCAGAATTTCAACTGTTTGATTAGTAAAATCTATACAAAAATTTAAATATTAATTTAAATTTAATGTTAAACAATTGAAAACTTACTCCTGTTCCCATTGGAATCATTTTTTCAGTGTCATCAGTCAACAAAACTTTGTAAACTATGCAACGACCACAAGAATCAACATCCAATATTTCTTTTACCTAAATATTATAAGAAATTATTAAGTAATCTTTTGAATTTATTAAGTCTTACTTGATCAAAATTAGTAAAATCGATGTCGATATCAAGAGTAGTTCCCTAAAAATTATAAATAAATAATAAATATTTTATTTCTTTCTATATATACCGATGATTCATCGTCTGAGCCGACATCACAAATTTCAATTTTGGTTCTATTGATGTAAGCAGTTAAGTTCAATGTCATTTTGCGATCAATTGAATCAGATGCTAAAGACATTCTGATCCAATAGTTAGTTGCCATACTGTATGCTTGCTAATAATAATTATTATTATAAATTATTTATATATTTCAAGTTATACCACACAATTCGCATATTCCCAGCTTTTAGAACATCCCATCCATTGAACATTGTAAATTAATTTATCATCTTCCGGTATTACATTTTCAATTCCCATTATCTAAATTATATATATATACAAGTATATATGTATATATATAAGTTAATATCTTAACATACCGGATAATATGAGCTTTCTACATCTCTGGTTGTAACTACCAGATGAACCATTGTTGAAACAGTTCACTTAAATCAAGTATTATTTCCAAATTTTATTTTATAAAATAATTATTTTAAATTTAAATTATTATTTAATTCTAAATAATAAAAAAAAGATCTGCAGGATATCAAATATTTTCTTAGTTGGATATTTGATAAAATTATTATTTTTCATAATTTATTATAATATTTAATTAATTTTTAAATAAAAAATACTGTAAATACCTGTTGTAAAAGATCAGAATCTCCAAATTTGAGACGGTTAAACTTCTATTTATCAATATTGATGTTTTAAAATTGATATAAAAAAGTTTTTTATGGTTTTAAGCCTGAAATAAAAATTAAATTTCATCATAATAAAACATATTTGGATATATATTTAAATATTAAATTACTGTAATTAAACAGATTATTATTAAATGAAAATAATATTTTTTAATTTGATTATGAAATTATATATAAACTACATCGTTTTTTTTTACAAAAAAAAGATAAGAAGAAGAGACTAAATCAACTATATAACAACAATAAAGAAATAATTAATATTTACAAAATTTAAATTATAAAGGCAAGTTATATGACATAATTATAATAAAATGAAAAAAAAAAACATTTGACTAATGATAATGACATAGTTCATAGATGATAATACTTTTCTGAGATACATTGAAAAGACCATTTAAAGATTCAAAGAGACTAGTTGTTGATATTAACGAAAATTCTTGAAAGAAAAAAAAGAACAAGGGATAGAAGAAAGAGAAAAGTAAAATGCTGCCGTAGCACATGGAAATGCCATCTGAGGGTCAACTGAATGCTTTATACCGAAATAAATGGGCGGAGCTTCAAGCTAAATTCAAATGGGCGGAGATTAGTAATGAGTTGACATTACATTCAAATCCTGGTGATATCAGGTAATTAAAGGATTAAGTCATATGATATTGACTATAATATAATAGTTAATGAGATAGATCAAAGATGAGATCAATCCCTTGGAGTAATCCAGCAAAATAAGTGAAAACCCCTTCGTATCATTTAAGTAATATAGAAATAAAAGCTCGCAAATTCAAATAGCATATGATTTATGACAAAAATTAATTTTTTGAACTTAATTTG
Organism: Auanema rhodensis; assembly: GCA_964057225.1. NCBI lineage: Eukaryota > Metazoa > Nematoda > Chromadorea > Rhabditida > Rhabditidae > Auanema > Auanema rhodense. Next base: position 5,142,243 of record OZ059895.1, read on the forward strand.
TTTAATTTCAAAATAATTATGACTAAAGGAATTATATATGGAAATTGATAAATTATTATTTATGAAAATAAAAAGTAGAAGTTTAAGATATAATTCAATTTCTTTTTTTTTAATAAAAACTAATGTTTTATTAATTATTATGTTTATATTTTGAATAAAAAAAAAAGAAATTTCTTTCTTTTTTAAATTTTTTTCCAAAAGAGCAAGTTTTAATTTTAAAAAAAAGTTCATATGATATGTGATGGTGAAGTTGTAAATAGAAACAACAAACATAGATTTTTACTGCAAAATGTTGTGTTTTTCTGAATTGGAATAATTTTTTTTTAAAGAAAAAGTTTGAAAGAACGAAGAATATGATGATGATACATACATACATACATAGTATATGTATATTTGTATTTAAGATAAAACAACAACAACAACAACAATGTAGAATAGACTTCTTTTTTTTTTTTAAAAAAACTTTTAAAATTACTTATTATAATCAAAGTTATGATTACAGTATATTTTCTATTTTGTTTTATAAAAATTCTAATTATAAGCATTGTTGGTAAGTGAATAGGATAGAAAAGGTAAAAGATTTGTGTGTTACCTAGTAACAGGAATGAATAATTGCTTCATCAAAAGGAATTAATTCCAATGATATTGGAAAGATGAGAAGATATTTCTAATAAAAATTTTGAAAAATTTTTAGAAGATGAATGTTTGGAAATAAATTCGAGGAATGAATCAAAGCAGTTCGTCATATGGAAAAATATTTTTTCAGATATTATGCTCTGCACTTTTCGTCTTTAATATTTTCTGTGTTTTATGGCTTTTCCATTTCTTCAAGCTCTTCGCTATGCTTAGAGCTTTCTAACTCATCATTCTGTTCTGATTCTTCGTGTTCTCCGGCATCTTCATATTTTTCCGTCTCATCTGGCTCTTCCGATGTGTCATGGGATGTTGTGTTTTCAGCAATAGGTTGTGATTCCTCATCGGGCAGTTCCGAAATTTCCAAATCTTTGTAGGATGTTGTAATCTTTGGATTTTTGATTATAACATCATTTCCAAGAGCTTCAACATCAGGATCGAGATTTTCATAGATATTTAAGCCAATTGTTCGTCTGAGTAGGCGAATTCCATTCATAAGAAGGGGAAACATTACATCAAAGCAGACAACCTTTGATGGAAAAGGTAATACTGATTTGGACATGAAAGCATTGTAGATGTATTGAGCAATACCAATACAATACGGTATTAATATGTGAAGAAACCTGTTGACAAATCGAATAATTTCAGGCATATCTTCAACCTGAAATGATAAACAAATCAGCTTAACTATTAAAGTTTGAAATGTTCAACATACTTTCAACTTTTTCAAGTAAATCCAGCGAAGCTCGTTTGGTGTATTTTCAATTTTGCACAATAACCAGATACGTTGTCCCATACGACGAATGTCCATTACAGTTTCAATCTATAATATATTTAATATGATTGTGTTATGATTGAATATATTTACTTTAGGACGTGTAATAACATATTCCGTTTGTAATTTTAGCTGAAATTCTGGAGTTTGAGCTTCTTCTTCAAGCCTGCTGATCAATACTGCACATCTTCTTTGAACCATTTCAAATACAAAATGCTCACGCATTTCAAGTGCTGAGTTACCAAACCAAAACCCCCAAAAATCGTCGATTTTTTCCGAACAATTCTAAAAATATTTGAATGAGTCATTCTTTTTCTTATTTTTTCATAATACTCACACATTCTTCTTCAGAGATGTAAGAGTTTTCAAGATGGGAATATCCTCTCCAGCTTACTTGATATGAGATCTTACCATCAGTAATTCGACAGTCAATAACCCGTTCAACCTAAATAAGAACATATTTGGTATTAAACATTTATGAAATTCATCTATTACCTCATAATGACCGAGGCCATCTTCATCAATGAGTACGAGATTAGTTAGTGGCAAATGTGTTGATGTTGTTACTGCCGTTGAAGTCTCCTCTCGTGTTCGTTTCACCGTTCTTGTTCCTGGTGATTGTCTTTGCCTCTGACGACGTCGCTTTAATACGGTAGATACTATAGAGTCATCGTCATCCTTAGCTCTAGGAGTCATCTAAAATAAACTTTTATTGTAAAAAGGATATTGAAAGGATATTTGATTAAAATTGGAAAATCTAATTTTAAAAATAGTTTCTCTCTTCCTCTTAATACCGTAATCTCTCACTTCACTTTTAGGAAAACAGAGATGTTGAATGAAACAAAAAGATGAGAAATGGTAGTTATCTGTTCATGTGTAAATGGTAAAAGGCAATTTTTTCTGTTTGGAAAACTCGAAAACTGTTCTGACTCATGAACATAGACAAAAGAAATTGTAATGGCCTTCTGATAGTTGGGGTTCCAAAATTTATGAGACCAAAGAGAAATGGTGAGGAAGCAGAATAAAAACATTCGTAACCGATGTTGGTAGCAGAATGTTCTTCTCTTTTTTTTTGTTAATTTTCGGCTATGAGAGAACGAATAGATGTTAAGACTGCAATTGTTTGTGGCTCAATTGCTGTATGAGGTTGTGAACTATTGAAAAGAAAGAAATAACCAGCTGATAGAAGAATTAGAAGTAAAGATTCAAAAAGAACAAAAAATTAAAAGAGAGAAAGAGAGAATAAAAGAAAAAAAGATGGAAGAAAGGTTGAGATGAGCGATTGGCGGTTAATATGGAGTGCAGATGTTGGGAAGGATTTTGAGAAAACCCTGACGCACAGATTGCGGTCTTGTTTCGCAATAGGAGAAGAGAAAAGTAAAAGATTCGATTGAACATGTAAGAAATTGAATGAGAAAAATAAAAAAAAAGATGAAGGGGAGGTAAAGGAGGAGAAGTAAAGAAGAGTAATGAGGAGGGAAAAGTGTAGTTGATGAAAAAGAAAGAGATAAAGGACACAAGAGACGAATCATGTTTGATGACAAATCTTTGGTTATGAGTTGTTTTATACTGACTTATTAGCTTCTACTTAACTTCAATGTTATGTCTAAAAGTATATAAAGTGTGGTTGAAGTGGAGTACCAAAAATGGTATGCGAAATGATCAAAACTGAGATGAGAGGCTCAATCCAAAAGGGGGGGGGGACTCGAAGAGGCCACCACATGTGAGAAGAGTGCTCACATTATGTCAAAAGGGTAATTACGTAATAGCGTCAAATGGTTCAATAAATATGAATTGCCCGATGAAACGAAGCTGTATTGGTGGTCTGACATAGCTTTCTTCAAAAAAGAACGAATGAGTTTTTAGAAGGCACGGAGTAGAGAAAGCAGTTGAGTTTGAATGTAAGAAGATGGCAAATCAAAGCCAGGTATATGCGAGAACGACTATAGCAAAACAAGTAGAGAAGTTCTAACTTGTTCTTCCTGCTTCTTCAGTGTTTGATCTTTTCATATAACCATAACAGGTAGAATGTTATTATATGACTTGAGCTCTTTGATTTTGAATAAAAAAAAAGTTGAAAAGAATCAAATTACATATTCCTTTCCAAAACATTAAATAAACTAGATAGAAAAGAATTCCATTAATAAAAAAAAATTTTCATTCACTAAAGATTTTTATTTTTTTAATATTTAAATATTCATAATTAAAATAAAATATTATATTTATCTTTTAATATAATATATGTATATTATACAGTAATTCTATATTTTTGTTTATATGATTAAATCTTTTAAAATTTGAGAGATAATTCTTCATATTTTTGGTGTCATCTATCACACATCTGTACTCTTAATGACCACAAAAATAATTTTTTTTAATATATTAGTTGAATTTCTGTAATTTTTAACTTTCTTTTATCTATAAAACGTATAAGTAGATGAAAGAACACGGGAATATTGAAGAAACATAAGAGAGAGAGAGAGAGAACGATGTCTCAATCAACCCCCTAATATGAAAATTTTTTGCAAAAGTTTGTTTTCTTCATAATAATAAATATAATTTGTTCATAAAACTAATAATATGTTGATAAGATGAAGCTAAGATTGCTCAATGGTCGTAAGATAGGTAGTCTCAGTGGAAATATCGTGGTCTACAGGGATTTATTCAATTTCCATCAATGAAAATACTAAATGAAGAAGGAATTATTTTTTTTTTATTGAGAAAAAAAGAAAATTTTTTTGAAAATAAAATGAAAAATTATAGATTATAGCTATAGATAGATATATTATTTGTAAGTATATGGTTAATAAAAGTTATTATTAATTATTCTCTGTTAATTTCCTTTTTGGTAAATTGAGTTGGATTTCGTGATCAGAGAGCTTTTATCTTATATTATACATTCTACTCATAGAGTTTTCATCGTGTGAGGGTAGGAAATGACATAAGGAAATAGGTATACGAAAGGGGAGGAGGTACGATAATGACCCAGCTTAGGATATGAAGAGAGAGAGAGAGGGGAATGAGATAGGAGGAACGATGAGGATTAGAGGACAACGGAGATGAAAAAGGAAGATTGGGAAATACAGAAAAAGGAAAACTGAAAGATATAGAGAGAAAGGGATTGAAACTAGAATGCAATTCATTTTCAAAGTAAATGAAGTCCAGCATTCTAGTCTTATGAACATCTCTTAGGCTGCTCCACATTACTCTTATACAGCAGATTTCGTCCAGAAACTTCATGATAACGTTGTATAAGCCAAGCGCAGAAAATAGCAAATGAATACGATTTTACTTTAAACTAACAAACCAAACTTATTTGATTCATGAGTAATCCCTTCTATAGTTCAATCTCCTTCCTCTTCACACTCACTTTCTCTCTCATTCAGGTCTTCTCATCATTCGGCTATTTCCAAGGCATTGCATAAAGGAAATAAAGCACAGAATAAGCTCATTACTAAAAGGAAGAGATGTCAGTAACGAACATTGAAGCAATGAAAGATTCATTTTGACGTCGCTATATTCCTTTAGAATTAAAAAGAATATTATTTGAACTTGTGAATCTCAATAGGCTCCTGAGTTCCGGCGGTAGCTTGTATATATAGCTTTGAAATAGCTATACATTCATATTATTCTTCATCAAACTAATTTTATTTCCAGATATTCGCTAGTATGTAGTTTCTGGACTATGGGTTTTAGCCAATTTTGTCGGTTTGGGGTAAAGAGAAGTAGATAGACATATGCGTATCTACCGTAGTGACTCTATGACGTGAACCTCCCGTTCGTCAGCAGACTTATATGCGTCTCAGGTGTGCCACATAGGATAATAACCATCCTTAATACGTCACTAAGCTCTGACCTCTAATCATACGTAGAATCTAAGAAGAGGGGCTAAAAAACATTCAGGCATAAGCTATATCGGCAGATGCGGCAGTTCATGACCTCCTGACCAAACGTGGCAGCAATCGAGTAGGCAAAAAACAAATTCAGATTTAACAATGAGGATGGAGCGAGGTGGGGGGTTCGAATAGAAGAAGAGGGATACTCCTAAATATGTCTGGACCTTTCACACCTGCACAGACTATTGCTGCAACGATAGGTCATGTCAATTGGCCCAGGGTCGAATTGAAGATGTTCCACTCTTTCGTCTTTTCAGCTGTAGAGGAGAGATGAGTAGTATTACATATTAGTATTATAATTAGTAAATAAACAAAGAAAAAGTTAGTTGAAGGGATATAAAAACATTTTGTTATTGAAAGAAGATAAATGATTACAAACTCTCTCTCTCTCTCTCTCTCTCTCTCTTTACCATTTATATAAATATATATATATATTTTATCATAAATGAATGTTGTTTCAAAATATTTTGTTTTAAATTTGTTATAAACTTTACAAACTTATTTTTGTTTTTCACCTTTCAAAAATTCGTTATTTAATTCTTTATAACTGTAAATAAATCAAAATTGTATTAGAATAAGAGAATGTTATAACTGAAAAAAGTGAATTGAAGTTGAATATTTTGGGAAAACAAAAGAATTATATAAACCAATAGCCTTATATGTATGTAAATGTAGAATAGATAGTGCTTCTCATAAGGTTTCTATATACTTGTCTATCTTTCAATCTCTTCAACTCTTTTTATTCTTTTCAATTATTTGATAATCTTATAACATAGACTAAACTATCTTTTCTCTTTATTATTTCATTAAAAATAAACAAAAAAAAGATAACAAATATTATTATTTTTATTAAAAAGGATAGTTTAAAAAAGATGAAAGATATAAAACTAAAAGATAAGAAATATTTGTTTTTATTATAAATTATTTTAAAGATATTTATATTTTATTTATTTAATTCTTTAAGAATTTTTAAATTTTAAAAAAAAATTTCTTTTTTTAAATGTTTAAAACATACACTATTATTCTTCTGTCTAGTAATCATCGTAGTTCCATAATTCAATCTTTCATAACCTAAGTGAATAATAATTGGAAAAAAAAAGGAAAATTCTGAAAATATAAGATGAAATGGTGAAAGAAGATCAAAGAGGTGGATGAGCATGTAAAAGGAAAAGTGCAGATAAGAATGAGATGAAGACGTATAGACGAAATAAAATAGAAAAGGAAGAAAGAAAGAACGAGAGCGTGAGGGAACAAGCAAAGGAGAAAGATGAATCCGAGGAGGATTTTAAGCTGAAATGCATGATTGTCATGGGTATGGGTACAAATCTGAGTTTTTTTAGTTGAATGGATTGGATGTAAAGTAGAAAATGGGTTATAGAGAACATGAGAAAAAAGGAGAGAGAGAGGGAGAAAGAGAATGAGCCGTAGAGAATGAGAGGACATTCATGGACCTCCATACCGGCATAATTCGCAGATGGGATATTGCATGGCGGAAGCATGAAAAGCTGTAGAATGACGTAGTACACCATTGATGAGGAAAGGAAGCGATTGAAAAAGGAAGATGAGCATTGTGAACGTCGTCAGTTCAATGTAGGTATCCAGTAGAATTGTCAATTCTACAACTGAACTATGAAGCACATGTCCATTAGTCTCATCGTTTATCTGGTGGACTTATAGCATTTTTCAGTTTATCTTCCTCGTCATCATGTTTAACGAGAATATATGAAATGTAGTTTCAAAAAATAAAATATGAATGATCGCATATCACTACAACATATTTTCAAAAGCATAAAGAGAGAGGGAGAGAGAGAGAGAGAGAGAGAGAGAGAGGGGGGGGGGGGGAGAGAGGGAGAGAGAGAGGGAGAAAGGTGATGATTACTATCAAATGGATAGAATGAATATGACTAAGTCAGAATTACTGATTTACTAAATGTCTGTACAGGAAGATTGACGAGAGGAGCACTATCTCCAACGGTTCATTGCACAAGAAGTTCAACTCTCGAAGCTTTTATGTACTCTCTCATACTTCATTTCATTTATGAACGTGAATAAGGAAGATTTTTAAATTAAAAAAAACTTTTTTGGATCCCTTAGCAGAAGTTCTTTCCGAAAATTTAATCAGTTGTTTGCTAACTTACTAGCCAACAGCTAACACGTCAAGTCTGTGGTAGACAAGGTATCTAGCAAACAAGTACATATGAGATAGAATAAGCATTATTCCAAGATTCACTCTCTCTCTCTCTCTTTCTCTCTCTCTCTCTCTCTTTCTCTCTCTCTCTCTCTCTTCTTTGTATCTCTTTATTCCTTTTCATGTTTCATCAATTGACTATATTTTCATCTAAGTTAACACATATTTGTGAGTATAAAAAAGGATACGACGGTAGTGTGAATGCTTCTTGAACATATCCTGTCTACTGTAGTGCATATTCTACTATTTCTTATTCCTTTTCTTCTTCACATACATCAAAGAAAGCACAATTTATGCAATAAGTACTTATAGTGGCTCATCATCATCATACTCTTTAAGAAAATATCAAAAGAGGTTATAACAACGAACACTAGAGAATATATCAAATAGTTATTAAGTATAATAAGAATTATTAAGAAAAGATTATAAGTATATAATTATCTCTCTTATATATTATATTAAATTAACCTTTAACCCAAAATATCTATTGTTCTAATTATTAATAAGAGAGGATAATTGAACCAACCAAAACCACACATATGATATGTATGTATATACTGACTAGGTGGTCATAATTAGAGACAAAAGGGATTAATCTTAGAATAATATGATTCTTTTATTTAATAAATTATTTATTAAATATTAGAAAATAATAAAATATAGATTAAAATGAATTTATTTTAAAATTAAATAAATTGATATAAGATATTATAAGAAATGAAATTTATATCTGAAAACATCATCAATTTAGTTTAAAAATAAGATGTTAATGTTGTTTCTATTGAGGAAATATTATTGAATTATCATCAAAAGTTTTAATTAGATTATGAGCAAGCACAATCATCATTATCATTAACTAATTCATATTTGAATTTATTAACTTCATGTAAGATGAATAGAAAACAATTCATAAACTATATAGATCAAATAATCTTATACACTCATGTTATACAACCTTTCATTAATTTATAAATATTTAAGAAAGTAAATAAGTTTATTAGATCTTGAAAGATATAACACCTTCAGATATCATTGTTTACTAAAGCTTAAGCATAAGTTGTTATAGAGATGAATGACGAATAATATCATATCTTGATTGTTTATAAAGGTAGAGGAAGAGAGAGAGAGAGAGAGAGAGAGAGAGAGAGAGTTTGTGTGTATGTATGATAAAGAGAAAGAACTAATGAAGTTGCAGATATACTTGCACATAAAGATTTCAAAATTAAGAAATAACTAAATATTTGTAATGATTTACCGTAATCTATTTTTAAAATAGAAAACGGAAGAAACTAATGAGACAGATAGAAGAAGTTAACTTCATTAAGAGAATATACATGAAAGATTGTTGCTCTTTATGAAACTAATAATAAATAAATTAAATATAATGATTAATTGATTCATGATTTAATGGTTTAAAGCTTTATTAGTTATTCAATTTTTAAATTTTTAAAATTCAATACATTTTAGCAATTCCCATATATTAAATTGTATACTAGACCATACGTATCACTCAATTAACGTATCTCGACTAACGTATAACAAATCAAACTTCTTCAGTGAAGCCATTGAAGTAAAGCCATTTCAAAGGATTTCAAGAAAATTTTCACTTTTTTCTGTTTCTCTAACAAACCATCTGCTAATATTTTACAAAAAAAATGAATAAGTTTAAACGAAATAAGTGAAAGTAAGCATAAATGGTAAAAGGACACCATATTCATTCGAAATAATTATTTTTTAATTTAAGGTCATAATCCTATATTTCTATTAAAAAACATTAATATACATATGGAGTATGAAGTCTCATGTGCAATGAGCTTTTGAGAGAAAACTGGTTTGGTCACATAGTACGTTACCATGGTGATCAAACTTTTTTTCATATCAAACGAAAGTCAAGGCAAATAACTAAAACGTTTTTGAATTTGCATACTATTTCCAGTATATACTCATATGTTATACGGTAATACTAATATCGGAGAGCTTTATAATGTTCAGTTTTTTTCTCAAAAATGAACCTTTTCAGCTGTTGATACTTTAGTGGGAAAACGTTAGAGCATAATATATAACATACGTTTCCTATCCGGAATATGATTGTCATTTCGAAAAATTAAGAACAACAACAAGAACTTTAATCTTAATGTTTAATCAATGACATCTCTAGGAAATGTGATTTGACTAGTTCCGGTAACTAAACCAAGTTTAAGCATATGTATATGGGTATCTCAGGTAATTATATTGCATAGCTTTCAATATAGCTAACTAGTAAATTTTAATTTATAATTATCAACTTCCGTCAGAAGCGCTAGTTTTGCATTTTCCAAACTATTAACAAACTTCAAGCACATTACATCCCGATAAGATTTGAACTCAAACATTTACTAGTTAAGAAGCTTGTGGTTTGATTACCTTGTGAATATGATGATCTAGCCGTTGGCCTTGCGACAGCTACAAGCTGGCAATATTGCAAAATTCAGGATGCACTTAGAAGTGCGTCAATGCGTCACGTGGCAGGTGGTATTCGCAGTTTTTCATTATTCAAAATGAGCCGATTAAAAAGCTAAAACTGCCCATTCGTCATCTTGCGAATATATTTTAGCCTGTGATTGATTCAATTATATAGATATCTAAATATCTAAATATATACATAATCGAGTTTATCAGTGACGGATTAAAAGGATTTAGGGAATGAAACTCAACTAAATGTATCCTAGTATATCCCATTCAGTCTAACTTCATAAAATTAGGTAAAGAAAATGTTCAAAAATTAGAAAAGGGCACTATATTTAGTATATAAAATATTTTTAGTTTAGTAATTAGAAAAGCAAAATGGAAGAGAAAGAGAATGAGTAAGAAAATGAGATTGTGAGAGTGTGTGAACTAGAAAAGAAAAAACTACTTTAAAAAATTTCCAAAGAATTCAGATTGTCTTAAATACTGAGTGAAGTTTTCCGATAAAATTACTAGATTAATACAGTTATTCAATAATATGTTCATATTTAACATTGCATTTGAGAACATACAAAATGGCGAAACATCAAACTGAAGAGGATGCTGATGGCACATGTGATGTGGCGGCACAAGCCGCAGGACATTTTCAGAAACTATTGTGTATAAGAGATGGATATAGATGTTTTACCAAGTTATGATATAGGAAGATGAAATGAATAGAAAAGTGGAGAGAAACGAAATGAAAAAAAATGAGTAAAGATTATGATGTTGATTGAAGTTTATAAGTATGTAGAAGAAATGAGGAAAAGGAAGAGAGAGATCGATGAGAGAATGACAGAGAAAAAGAGAGAGAATGAGAATACTGAAGTAGTGCAAATGTGAAGTAAAATATGATTATGAAAGATGAATTTGCTGGACTCTAACTTTTGATATGAATCAAATTCTGTGACAAAACTTTCTGATGTTAAAACAGTATTATTACATTTCGAGGGAACGATTATAATCAAGGAAAAAGCTATGAATGCTATGGTCGCAGCTGAAAATTCAGCTAATAATGTAGATAACCAGAGTGATGACTGTGTGAAAAATGTATGACAAAAGTTTATAAAAAGAAGAAATGTAAAAACATTGACATATTCTTGAAGTAGTCTGTTATTTAACGAATGTGTTCATTGAATCAAGATTATTATGAGCATTAACACCTGTTCATGAAAGCGATACTCATATGAGAAGGTCAAATAGAAATGTTTGAGAAAATGATGAACAAGGATGGTCAAACCATGTGTACAGAAACAAGAAAAATAAACAGATTAGGAAAAACAACCATTCAACATGAATTTTACATTTTAAAATGAATATATCACGCGTCATATTGCGTACATGCGTGAAATGAGACGTGAGGAAATACGTGAAAAGCGATACAGGAGAAAGTGCAAAAATTAGATATATGTATATCTATCTATCTATATGGATATAGAAATTGAGAGAGAGAAAAAGTGATAGAACAAGAGGATGAGAGATTGTGATAGAGAAAGAGAAAGAAAAAAGGCAGATGTAACCTTTGGTCATTATGTATTAAGCTTTTTAATTACATTACCCTTTAAAAAAAATTTAAATGAAATGAAAAAAAAACATTCTTTCTTTCAACGTCATAGTAAATGATAGCTTTTATCCCGTTCTTTTCATTTATTTCTTCGTCAAATACTCTCTCTAAAAAATCTATTGGCAAAAGATTTTTTACTGCCAGAGTGAAATGTTGGTGAGAAACACGAAGTAAAAGATGAAAGAATGGCTGGCGATTTGCAGTTCTCTTACATCTAAGTGACTGTGTGATGTTCTTTAACTAAATTTTAGCAATGAGGGAAGCAGCATCTTCAGCTTCTTGTGAGCATCTAAATATTTCCTTTTTCACATCCTTAACTCCATGTGTCTTTCCACTTCTTTTTCTATCTTCTTTCTTTTTTTCTCTCTTTCTCTTATTTTTATTGTATTTTCAGTGCTAACTCTCCTATGTACTATCGAAAAGCTCTTAGAACTCTCTGAAAGTGTTGAGCAGGAGGTGTGAAAAGGATGTAAGTGAATTAAACAGTTTAATGATGCGTTCACGCATAATTACCATTTCATCGACTGAAACACACATCCCTTCAGTGATATTCTTTATGTGAACATCTTCTTGTGAACATCACTTCCTCTCCTCTTCTGCCTATCTCTCCTTCTTTCTCATTCTTTATTCCTCCTCACTTTCTATCTCTCTTTCTTTTTTCATTTTTTCCATTCCAACATACTAAACGCTAGTTGAACGCCTAATAAAGTGAACAAATAGTTAGATTTTCCTATATATATGTGATGAATATTGAATTAATATATTTATAAAATAAGAAAAGAATAAGTGTTGATAAAAGAAAAAAAACATGATTGAGTTATTTAATTTAACAATTAAATAGAATTTGATGATATTAAGATTTATAAATTATAATTTTACATCATATAAAGATTAATAAATATAATTTAATTATAAAAATTATCTTTTGGAAATATCTTTTCAACAAAACACACGTATAGTTTAATATTTCATAAAAATATTTTGTATTTATGAATAATTTGATATTTTAATTCATTAATATAGAATATAAGAATAAATAAATTATATTAATATGAACTTTTAAAATAAAATTGTCAAAAGAAATCTTTAGTAGTTATGATATGATATAACATAAAACTAGGAGAGAGAGAGAGAGAGAGAGAGAGGTAGGGTTTCAGATGAGACATAAGCGAATGATTTTGATTGGTTATCATTACAAAGAAGTTTGGACAAAAAAAATAGAAAACAAGAAAAAAGGAGTCAGCAATTGATTCATAGAATCAACAATAAGAAGAATATAACTACTGCTACTAATAGTAAAGATAAGCCAGATATCAAGATGATATTTCATCAGTGATTCACGATTCATGATCTTGTGAATTTGGAGTTGGGCTAAAACAAGAACATGCACACAAACACTTTTATCCTTGAAGCTTGTATTGCAGATGCATCATCAGCAGAAGCTCAACAAGCACTATGCAGGCAACGAGGAAGCATGGATGTATGCAGCGTGAGGACGGGATGGTCGGAGCGAAAGTGCAGCGACCGGCTTGAACGAAAGAAAGAAATGAGAATGGCAAATGAAATGGGTGGAGCTTACTGCAAGATGTGAACACAAAAAAAAAAGAAAAATAACACAAAACTGATTCGAGATGGTAAATCGAGGCGAATAAAAACAGCAGCAAGATGTGTTAAAGATGATGAGAAATTGAGAGAAACAGTAAAGTAGCATGGTAGATAAACAGAATGAAACAGTTTCAGAATCTTGTATCTTTGCTCATGAGGCGTGCTTCATGCACGTTTCTTCAGATGTTTTTTTTCTGCTTCTTTCACTTTTTCAATGAAAATTTTCAATCTTTTCGCAAACTATTCATGTGGGCGTATAACATTGAAACGGTGCAATGGAATTCGATCCAAAATTGTTATGGAAAAACTGCTGAATAATCTCGAAAAAACTTTCTCTGCTCATCTTATCCCCCCTATCATCCACTACCCTCATTCTCTATTCTTCTTTCTGTAACCTCCTCGTTTTCCCTCTCTTTCTCCTTTCCTTTCTTTATCTCTTTGATGAATTTTCATCAATTCAACAATCATTATTTCTTGATATGTTTCATCGTAAGTTTCAATTTCAATATCTCAAATCTGATAAAAGCTCTCCAAAAAAAACATTTTGAGTTTTATATCCTTAGAGAAAGCTAAAAAAAAATATTTGAAAGAGAAATCTAATCTGATAATTAAATTTTGATTTTTCAATAAAGATTATGGAAAAAAAACTATTATCCATTTTATCTTACTATATATGTATGTATATCATCTTAATAATATGCAGATTAAGCTTTTTTTATATTTTTTTCATTATTTAAATAAATAAAAATTATATTATTTAAATATAATTAATATAATAAAAATATTTTATTTATTTATTATATTTATAAATATATTTTTATAAAATTAAAAAAAAAATGCTAATTAATAATAATAATAATAGTTTTAGTTTTAAAAACAATATAACATTATAATATATAATTAACTTCAAATATTTGTTTAATTTATGTGAAAATTAAAAAAACTTGAACTTAAAAGGAAATGTAATGAATATGTGAACTAAACAGCAATTAATACACTTTTAAAACTTGAAAATGCTGTAGTTAATGATTATTAAGAAGAAAAATATGTATAAAATTCTTTTCATAATCATAAGTTTTATAATATAGATTATAATAAAATTTAATTATTTAAATTTTAAAATTTTATAATAATATTTATTTTAGTGTAATCGTTAGCCAATTACAATAGACCATCTCATTTGTTTACAAAAAAAATTCTGGCGTAATTCTATTGAAAAGATGCATTATTTCAATAAAAATAAATTGTTTTAATATAAAAATATAATAAATTTAATTAACCATAAACGGAATAGTTTGATACATGATTTATAAGGAAAAAAAAAGGATAAAAATTATAATTTCCAAATGAAAATGTACTTTCATCTCAACCTTTTCAACTAAAAAATTAAATTAAATCTTTTGTAGTTATCAATTTCACTAATATAGCATTTATCTTCAATGAAAAGAGTGAAAAAGGAATATTTGCACGTTTCCTATGTCTATATCTGTCTGTGTGTGTGAGAGAGAGAGAGAGAGAGAGAGAGAGAGAGAAAGAGAGAGAGATTGCAGTATTCTCCTTACAAAATGAGAATTGAATTTAACTAATCTTTTTCAAAGAAAATTTTGTCTTCATTTCCATTGGATTTTCCTTTTTCTTACTCTTCATCATCGTCTTGGCGAATAAATGATTGAAGCAGATGCTGCTGCTCTATTCAATATTTTGATGATTTCAGGATATTTCTCGTCAATTTCAAAACTAATCATTTATTCTTTTTGATTTAATTTTACATAATAATTTTTAAATTTTTAAAAATTAAATTTTATAAATTGATAGATTAGGTTTTTGAATATATTGCTTTTCTTTATATTTAAAAAAAAGGAAAACAATAAAAGTAAAGTAAAAGTATTTATGAATAAACAATATTCCAATTTAGAATATAAAAATTAAAAAAAAAAGATGAAAAATCATGTTAAACATATGAATGATGAATGATTTTTGATCAATAGATATATCCTAAAATGAAATATAATTAAGATTAGATAGGCTAAACTGCAATATGACAAAATGAATTTAAAAAGAAATACTAAGAGAGATTGAGAAAATATAAAAAAAAAAGAAAAATGAAATAGAAAATCAGTAAAATATGCAAAAAGGACAAGTATTGTGGACAGCAGCTTAATCTCTGCTTTTTCAGTAAGCATGAGAGTAGAGCAGCTAATCTGAGGGAGTTGAAAGAATTTAATTAGGGGGTTTTGTGAGAGAAAGAAGAGAATAATGAAGAGAATAGTAGGATTTGATTCTCATGAAACACATATACCTTCATCTTCAACTATTAGAAGTTCTTAGTACTTACTTTAATAATAATTTATATTATTAATTAACATAAATTATAAATTATAATTAAGAATTGAATAAGAAAAAATTAAAATTTATAAATTATAATTGTCTTTTTCTCTTCTTCTATCTATATTTCTTTGAAAAACCGTTTTAATGTTTCTTACCCTCTTTCCTGTTCTTTCTAAGCTGACTCTACATTCCGCTTTATATTTCTTTTTCTGATAATATGAAGGATTAATATGAAACTTTGGCCAACAATCGAGTTAGTTTGCTGCTCTTTGATCATCTCCTTCTTCTTACTCATCTACCGTTTTCAGATCTATTCACGATAGTTAACTTTATAGTTAGTTCTAGGGATAAGGTCAATGAAAAACCTAAACATGTGAATATGGCACCACCGTATTTCAGGCATTTTGGTCTTTTTTTAAAAGAAAAAATGAAAGAAAACATCGAAAAAAATATGTCAAAAGGACAAAATATGAATGTATCGCGTAGGTGGATGGCAGAGAGGGGGATGAGGCAGAGGCATGGAAAAAGAAGACAATGTCCGAAACCCAAACGATAAATTCAGTGGACAGAGCAGGGGTGGACATGAAAAATATGGGGGAAAAGGGGGAAGGGGATGGAAAGATATAAGAGTTGAATGAAAGGATAGGAAGGTTACTGAGGCAAAAAGGAATAAAAGAATAGAGTATGAGATATTAGATATGAAATGAAGTAGGTACAAGATAAACTGAAAAAGAAGAGAGGGAGAAGAATATGAATAAGAGAGAATATAAGATAGGAAGAGATATAGAAAAAGGAAAGAAAGAGAGATGACTTGTGATGGTAGTAGTGTTAGAGGATGATGGAAGTGCCGAAAGGATGGGATTGGATGTGAAAATGATTATGTTCACGGAAAAAAGAATGGAAAAAGAGGGATACTAGGGTGATAAAAGGGGGTGAAAGAGCCAACTAAAGGGTATAACATGATGTATATGTTGTTAAAAGTCGAATATATATATAAGCATCATCATTAAATCACATTAAAAAATGAAAATAATAGCCTAAAGCCATGATTCTGTCATGTGAAATTATGTTTTTTGTCAAAAAAAAAGTATGAATGTCCTGTTTTCTGTTGAATTTCATTGTCAAAACCATATATGTATACATGAATAGTGAGATTTGATGACAACCCATAGGATTTAGGATATATAGAATATAAATTAAATATATTAAATATACTATACCATATATTAAAATAGTAAATTATTATATAAATTATATGATATATAATATTTATTTGTCATATTTGAGATTCCATATCTTAAAATTTTAAAATTTGAAAAAAAAAAATTATTTTATTTGAATTATACATATAATATAAAAATTTTTATATTTATTATAAGATTTCTAATAAAATATATAATTTTTAAGAAATAAAACATATATGTATATAGATGTATAATGAATAACAGATTTCATATAAGAAAATGAAAAAAAAATTCAAAAAGTATGAATATGATAATAAATATGAAATGACACATAGTTATATCATATAATATATATATAAAATATGTTATAATTCATATATAAAGTATAATAGAAAGATAGTACATTGGCTACTTCTACCATTTATTTGACTTTTCAACGAAATTCTTCATCAAAATTTTATTTCTTTTCATTCTCATTATCATTAGATAAAAAATATTTTGTTATCGTTTTTATATTTAAGATTTGTTATATTCTTTTAATAAAAAAAAGAAAAAAGAGATATCAAGTCAAAAGAAGAAGAAAGAGATAGGAAATCATAAAGTTTTATAAGAATTGTTGATTAAATATCATTGAAGTTTAAGAAAAATGAATAATTATAATTGAATACAAAATGATTTTATATTAATTTTAATAATATAAAAATCTTTTTAACTAATATATATGTATAATATAAATAAAAAAATATTTACTTTATAGAATTTCTAGAATTTCTTAGGTTACTGATGAAATATACCAAAAAAATAGTACAGAAATAGTTCAGAACACATGTTATACGATATGGTATGGATATGTTGAGAAGTATGAATCAACGAGATAGAGAGAGAGAGAGAGAGAGAGAGAGAGAGAGAGAGAGAGAGATAGAGAGAGAGAGAGAGAGAGAGAGAGAGAGAGAGAGAGAGAGAGAGAGAGAGAGAGAGAGAGAGAGAGAGAGAAATATAAGAATTCCATTGAAATTCACACAAAAAAAAGTTTCAGAAAAACTGTATGATTTGAATGTTTCGTTTTTGGATGTTTGAGAATTTTTCATTTAAGAATATGGTAACGTGGGAGATAAGATGTCTCTTGTCATGAACTTAAAAAAGAAAATAAGTTGTCCTATATAGTAGATGAAACATTAAATTGATGATGTAATATGAACAATTTTGAAAAAAAAGGACTAAAATCAAATATTTTTATTGAAATATAATTGAAATATAAAAATAGAAAAAGGATTGAATATAAATTATAAAAATCTCTTTGATGATACTGTAATGAAAAGCATATTTTTTGGTGAAATAACAAATTATTTAACTACATTTTATAAATTATTATATAAAATAATTTTTATATTTATTTAAAGTTATTAAGAAATATTTTAAGCTTTAATAATAATTGTTTTTATGAAATACTTGTGTAATACATCATCTCATATATCTTTCTTTAAAGATACTTTATAAGTTATAAGTTGGAATTTTAAGATTACTGTATTTTGGTAAAAACTTTAAAAAAATATTTCTTTTTGGCTTTTCGCCAATAAGATTAGGTTTACGATAGTACAAAATGTTTTTTTTTAAATGAAAATAATAGAAATAACAAATGAAAGAGAGTTCATTTAATGGATAAAGATAAAACTTGGATAGATAATACAACACAAGAATCATGAATACCAAGTTATCCGATTTATTTTTGAAAAATGAAGAGATTGTCCAACTTATCTTCAGAAAGAGAGAAATAGTGAGACCATGAAGTTCTATATTCTAACCAACTTAGAGTACCATACTCTAATTTTCAAATTCTAAAGTATTCATTCATCCACATTTCTTTCAAATGTTTATTATATTTCTTCTCATTTTCTGTTGAATTTCTTTTAAAATTTCAATTATCTGATTTTCGAATTCATATCGTATTCATCAGTTTCTCATTTTTCTTTTCATTTTGATACAAGAGATGAGGGACCAATACTTTGAAGAATATGCTCTTCTTTGACTTTGATGTTTATCGTTGAAGACAAGAAACAACATGGCTTCATGTGCAAGATAGAAATAGATTAATAAAAATTTTATTGTAATATTATGAATTTGTTAAGATAATCAAAAGAACACTTATGAGAAAATTTTACAAAGAATTATGATGTCATTAATAGTAAATTTAATTATATTTATATAAACTATATGAAAAGTTTAGTTTAAAAATTATATTTAGAGAAGTACAAGTATTAATGTGATGTGAAACTGTCAAATGCGATATATCTATAGATACTATGAGAAAGAAAGAGAGAGAGAGAGAGAGAGAGAGAGAGAGAGAGGGGGGGGGGGAGGAGCGGCAAGAGCTGGAAAATGTGGTTGAAATATGAAAGTTCAACTTTGTTTGAAAACTAACATTTTAGAAGATTTCAATCATAACTATGCTTATTAATATTTATTTATATATAATTAATTAATATTTTAAACTATAATTATATAAATAAATGATGAAATAGAAGAAATAATGGAAAACAATCTTCTTGTTTTCAAAACATAATCTTAAAGATTTTCCTAATTAGAGAAGATATTATAGTAATATTAGAATAAAATTAATTAAATAAGAAAGATATTTGAGTAAAAGATGAAAAGTATATGATGGAAACAGATTTCATAATTATAAATAATTCGAGAATAAGAATTAAGATGAAAGGATGGGGAAAGGGGGGGGAGTACATTGAATAGAATTATGTACAAAAATAATTTTATTTTTAAATTAATTTCCATCATACTGTAAGTATTTGAAACAAAAATTTTTTTTTATAATCTTAAATACAGTAATCTTTATTTATATTTTTATAGATAGATAGATAGATAGAGAGAGATTTTTAATTTTTGTAAAAAAAAACTTTTTTATATTGATACTGTATATTATTATATATTTATCTTATTATTTGAATATAATACTATAATAAAACTTTTATTTAAGAACTTAACAGAAATTAAAAAAAAGAGGAAATGATGCAACTTTGTAATCAAGTTGTAACCTCAAGTTTTAAACTAAAATTATGAAAATATTGCTTAGAATCATAAGGAAGGTATTACCTATCTGTGCAAGTTGTTATACAAAGTTTTTAAAAAATAAATTATGTTGAATTAATAGAATTTGACTTTGAAAATACAAAAAGTGCAATTGCTACTGACCCTTTGAATCAAGATGTGTGTGTGTACATACATGGCTCTTATCATTACATTCTCTAGTTATCAATTATAATTTATTATATTAATTAATATTATTATATATATATACTATATGATATATATTATATAATATAAATAATTAAAATTTCTTTTAATTGAAAGATGACAAAGAACTATTAATCTTTCATAGATGATATCATAATATATTTAAAGAAAAAGTATAATTAAGTACAAATACTATGATTATTACTAGATTTGTATTCGTAAAAATCAAAGAAACCACTATTTCATTCATTTATACAAACACAAACATGTTTTCATTTTCTTTCAAATTATATTTACAATATGTTTTCAATTTTTTTAAGATCATCAATTCGATCTTTTAATCAGACATCTTTGCTCTTGTATAATCTTCAAAGATTTGTTATAAAAAGATATTTGAAACCATAATTTGAAGAAGAAAATTGCTTATTTGATCATTTGTTTTAAAAGTTCGAAGAATGAAGACTGATATGCTATATGATGAGATCATTGTTTATTGAAAAAGTTATATTCTCGTTGGGGATATAGCTCAGTGGTAGAGCGCTCCCTTAGCATGGGAGAGGGCTGGGGTTCAATTCCCCATATCTCCAGAAATTTTTTCCTTTTTAAAACTTTTATACTTTATAATGTTTTGCTTGTAATAAGAATGATTTATTAAATTTTAATAAAATTTGTTTTTTTTCCAAGAAATCAAAAAAAAATAAAAAAGGGTAGAAATCGATTAAAAATTGTATTCATTATTTTCCTTTTATTTCTTTAGAAATAACAATGAATTTCAAGCAGTACATCAATCACTTTTGCCATCTTTTAAAGAAAAAAAAAGATTTAATTAAAATTCAGGAGCTTATATTGATTATTTTCAAATGAATAGCCATCTTAATGCTATTTTTCGTAATGTATTACGTTAAGAATTGCCACCATTTTTTGAATGTTTGCTTGTTCCCTTTGAAAATTTATTCATTTTTCAAATTTTCTTAGATAATTTATGAACAAATGTGAAAGGGAAGTGATTGAAAACTTAATTTTCAATTTTTTCCCAGAAAACAGCATTTTCTTCTCATATTCCAATGTAGGGAAACTAAGAAAACGATGAAATTCAAAAAAAAACCAAAGGAAAAACACAGATAATATGTTTTATTATATTTAATTTTTAATATTTTTATAAATAAAAATAGAAAAAAATCACATTTTATGTTTTATTTTGATGAATGAAATCTTATTTATTATAATAAAATCTTTAATTATATTATTTTAATAATATTTTTTTACAAATAAAGGACAATATACATACATATACTATATGTATATATGATTATACATATAATCAAAAATAGAAAACCTTTGTCAACGTTTATCATGAAAACTATTTTATCATCTACTATATTCTATCATATGTATCTCAATTCATTTGGATAATATGTATGTTGTTGCGATATGATTTGATGCGTATGGAAGCCAGATTGTAGAATTGTAAGGTCTCTTTGATCACTAACATTTCATCCGATTTATTAAAGCATAACGTTGGAAGAATATATATATATATATTTCTATTTGTTATTTCAACTAAATATTAACTAAATACATTACTATATCATATAATTATTTTTTAAATTTATTTTCTAGAAAATAAGGAAATATACATATACTATATGATTTTTAATAAGTCATTTAATCTTATAATTGTTTATTTCTCTCTCTCTCTCAATAATATCTTATTATCATCTCAATTTACTTTTAATACTTTTACTAAAAGATAATAAGTAATATGAATCTCCAGTATCATGACAAACACCAAATGTTTTTTCTTTGATTTGGACGAAAAAGCCGACAATGCTTGATTGCTTGGTCTGATGAGCTTAAACATGACATGAATCTCTTTTAAATGTGAAACACAAAATAAGAGAGAGAGAGAGAGAGAGAAAGAGAGAGAGAGAGAGAGAGAGAGAGAGAGAGAAAGAGAGAGAGAGAGAGAGAGAGAGAGAGTAAAGAAATAGAATATGTAAGAAATTGTTGTTAATGTATTAAGGAAACTACAAATTAGTTTTTATATAAATTAATTAATTAGTAATATCTTATACAATACTATACTATACTATACTATATCATATAAATTTAAATATAATTACTAACTATTCATAAGATATATATAATCAAATATTACATATAAGTCTATTCATATATGAATATAATATATATATATATGATACATATAACAATATTTATTATTAAAGTTTAATTTTTGTTGAATAAAAATGAAAACAAAACATATTGGCATAATGCCAATAAGTTTATAAGAAATCATATTCATTAAGTTGACTGTACAAAGATTATATTTATGAAAAGCTTTTAAGCTCTTATTCTGTGTGTACCACAATCGCACTTCAGTTACTCATATTTCTCCTTTAGAAATTTATTTTATTTGTAAAAATATATTAAAAGGAGAATAGAGAGAGAGAGAGAGAGATTAAAATGATATGGGAGGCCCATAATATATTTATCAATTTTTGTTGTCTAATAATTTATAGAAAAATGCTTATTTAATATTAAAGTAATAAAAGAAAAAAAGATTTAAATATTCTTTTTTTCTATTAATCAAATAATCTAATATTCTGTATTTTTTTCATTTGTAAATATTATTATGAAAAATGAAAATAATTTTATCAGTTATATATCTTATCTATGTTAACTTAACTATATCAAATTCTGTATCTTATTCTCATATTTCAAATTACTATTGTCTTATACTTAATCATACCTCAATCTTAACAATATATATATGTATATACATATATATGTAGATAGATATATATCAGCATAGCTTTCAGATAAAGCTTAACTATCTCTCTCTCTCTCTCTCTCCCTTTCGCCCTCTCATTCTCTCTCTCTCTCTCCTTATCTCTTCCTAAAACATGTAATATATCTATCTATGTGTTGTCTAATATTTAGAAATCACATCCGTTCCTCTCGTTATCTGATTAGCATTTCACTTATTCGGTCAAAACGTAGTTTGACTATCAACTTATGCTGAGCTGATTGAGAGGATTGTTCTCAAGGTAATCGCCATCCAATTACATATCCAGCATATATTCAAAATCTATCAGCTTATATACAATTCATATTTGAAATTTTCGAATACCATATTCACTAAACCAGCTTATCATTCATATTTAAATTTTATCATTTATATTCGTAATAGTATTCAAATTAAATAATTCTATTTCTTAAAAGATTTATTTTTTGAATAAAAAAATTTCAAAAATGTTTCATTTCAAATCACAAAAATAAATTTTTTTTCATAATTTCGTATAAAATATATTTCATTTTGTATTTATTCTGCTTCATTATTCATATGTATGCTTAAACGATCTCATACTACAAACATATTTGAGGTCAAACTATATATTTCCATTTGATTTTATAAAATATTTTAATTATTTATATTTAAATACAAATTTATATAATATATAATATATATATATAATATTCTTTTATATTTATAAATAAATATATTATATAACTAACTATTTATAATAGTTATACCTATATATATATATAGTATATATTCTTATATATTCAATATCATCTAATAGTTCTTAATATTTCTTTTTTGTTTTCTAAAAATTATTGGAATATTATACAAATTCAATATATAGTTAAGACACAATTTGATTATTTTATTTTTCCTTTTATCTTCTTTTATTTCAATTTCATGTGAAAATACTTGAAAAAGCTTAAGTAATTTTCATTAAAATTAAAGATTTCAAACGATTTTTTAGAAACAAATCATTTAAAATAAAATATTTCATTTTATAATTTACAATAGTTATAGTTATGTAGTTGAAAAATTATATAAATATCAATAATATTGATGATGTTGATTAGATTGCCTCTTTCTTCCATATTATAGGCATCATTACCTATACAACTATCAATCCTATTTTTAAGAAAATTATAACTTCTATTATATATATTTGGTTATATAAATGGAATCTTTTTCTATATTAAGCTATTATAATCAACGTTTTGATGGATATTATGACGTCATTGTCAATCATAACTCTCTCTTTCTTTCTCTGTATTTCTTTACTCTTTCTAGTTCAATCTGAAGAGCTGACGCTTTTCCTTCACCTCCGGTGGTAACCGACCCATAAAGTTTCAGGTTGATTGGTTATGTTCATATAAGCGTATTTAGAACTTTTAGATGTTGATTATAAATCTTATTCATATCATTGTTTGTTAATTTCGTTTTTTTATTTCAAATGAGATAATCAAAAAAAAATCTTTTTATTTTAAAATAATATATATCCTTCATATCATATCTTTTTGTCCTTTTAAATTCTTCAATCTCATAGTTTCTTTCTATTTTTCCAAAAAAAAAAGATAAATTTTCCCTTTTAACTATATTTATCTGCTAACGAAAAGTTTCATTTGATCCAAACTAAGGACAAAATAAGAGCAAATCGACGATTAGGCTTCCTCTCTCCTGTCGCCTCCACAACGAAGATTCCATTCAAGCCCGTAAATTCTCAAACTATCTATCATTTCCTTCATTTATTTCCATATATCTAACTCTCTAACTTCATACCTATGTATTCTATAGAAAAGTTTTCTTTTCAATGATCTTAACCTTATTTAAAATCAAGAAAGTATTGAACCTGAGTTAACCTGGAAACATACTACATACACAAATCATTATATTTCAAAATATTTCAAAAAAAAAAGTTATATTCTTCTTATATTTTTATAAAATTAATTAATATGATATAGTAAAATCATTTAATATATTATTTTTAACTTATTATGTGTATTTAAGCAATTATCACGTGAATATTTGGAATCACGTGTTACATGTTTCATAATTTCATTTATCTTGCCAATGGCGAACGGTTGTTTCCTACAGACTTCCGGCAACATCTCGTTTGGTGTGTCGCCTCATAAAGCTTTTAACCTATACGCATTAACGATTTGAAGTTCTTAGTTGAATGTGAAGGATAAAAATGAAAAAATCGCTATTTCTCTTTCGTTTCAATTTTCGGAAAAAACATTTTTTTACTTTTTTTTCAACTCATGTTTCTCATGTACGTTCAATGACCAACAAGCTCATGAAAGTATAACGTATCTTTGAACGACAAGAGTTGCATTGCCAAGACGGCAGAGGAAGTAGGTGGCCATGATTTCAGCTAAGCCACATTAATCATCATTTCAACAAAAATTTTATAAAATATTTTTTACTATATATATATATATATTATTATTATTTATAATAAGAAAAATATTTGAATATATTGTATAACGTTGGTTTATATTAAGAGAATCATGCTATATTCATATAATAACCATTGAGCAATCATACAACCTATATTTGAACTTTTTCTATATACATATATATCCAGTTATATCATATAATTATTTCTTTTCTGGTTATATATTTTTCTATTTCTGTCTTGTAACATACATGATCTTAAAATTATGACCTCGTCAATTTCATCAAGCAACACTGAGTAGTACGAAAGCACTTAATAAGCGAAAAAATTAAAAATTTGTTTAGTTTTTTTCTTTTTTTAATTATTTAAAATTAATTTTATACATAAATGAATGTATAAATATATTTCTATTTTTCTCTAATTTATTAGTAAATACTTAAATTGAAAATACAATTGAGTTTTCAATTTTTTTTTATCTTTTTAACTGAAGATTTGTTATCATTTTTTTATTTATTTATAACAATCTATCTATATACTATATACTATATGATATATCAGTTAATTTCATATTCAAATTAAAACATTCTTAGTACATCCATCTATCTATCTATATCTATCTATCTAACTATATATATAGTTAATAATTCTTCTTCCTTATAAAATATATTTTTTTTATTTTCTTTATAATTATTTATTAATATAAACTTAGAAAATAATGAGTTTATCATAATAAGTTCTTTCCCTCTCTCACTTCATTTCTCTCTCTCTCTCTCTCTCTCTCTCTGGCTTCTACATTTCTTAAAATAATCTAAAGATTTCTTGAAAATTTATTTTATTTTAAATTTATAAATAACTATTATTCAGCTGTGATTTTATTTTAATTTTCATATCATTTATATTTTTCTTTTCTTATTTATTCATTTCAATCGTTTATTATATTGTTTATTCAATATTTTTAAAATTATATTTATCAATCTATCTATGATTATGTACTATAAAGATATTGTTGTATAAACATACATATACTATATGTATGTATATCCTTTCAATCAAACTCAAAATCTATTCATATATCCTGTTTTGACGTCATTTTATTTCAAAATCCTTTAAATAGTTCAAAGATGATACAATTATTTCTTATATTTGACGTAAATAATAATATAATATTTATAAATATAATCTATATATCTATATAAATAGAATAATCTAACTATTCTTTTTTATTTTTTAAGTATTTTATTGTGTATGGTAGCTATTTCATCAATGACTTCACGTGGATATGTTAGTCATCAAATGATTCGTTCAATCTGTTGTCGAACTAATAAAGTTGATGATGTTGATGATGCAAATACAGTTATAATTAAAGGAAATTATGTGGATACGGTAATATATTACTTAATTTCTCTTAAATACTGTAAAGATTTGTTTATAAAGTCTCTTAACTATATCCATTACGTCATTATCTTTTGGCCATTTTATGGAAAAACATTTGTTTTCTGTACTGAAGCTCAACATCTTGAGAACTTCAATGAAATATTTGAATTTTGAACTTTTACTATACCTCAAAACAATTTTTTTACAATTAACTATGAATTTAAAAGAATAGAAAACTTATATGAAATAGTTAATACGATCAAAATAAAACAAAACTGTTTTGTATAATTCTAATGATAATAAATTGGAATATTTGGAATAAATAAGTTTCAAGTTCAAGTTTAAACTATAAAAGTTTATTTATCATATTCTAGGTTTTTGTTTTTTTCTCCAGTAATATATTAAATCGAGCTTTGCTTGGAAAACTCATATCCGCTTTGGAAGACAAGAATTTGACGTCACAAGCTATTCAATTCAAAATAGTTGGTGCTGCTGATCAAAAGGTAAATTGGCTTCTTATTGATCAAAAGATATATTTAGATATTTCTTCTTTTAACAGTACATTTGAATAAATATATTTCAGTCATCGTCATTATTTCGAAATTTCAAAGAAAAAGGAAATGTAGGGGTATTCACTATATGGAAAGGACAAGATGCGTTTAAACGGGTTGAAGAAACTCTTAGTCGTATTGGAAGTCAACATGCTATTAATCGATGTAAGTCTGTGATAATTTGTTGTCTTTTATCCGGATTTAAGCTTTTCAATTTTTATTTGAATTTGAATTTATATGATTTAGCTGATATTCTGTATACAACAACAGCAGCTCAAACACGCAAAGAGATTGATATCTGGATGTCGTAAGTTCTTTATACATGATTCTGATAAATTATTACTTTTATTGAGAAATAAATATATTAATTATATCTATTTATAGAGAATCAGTAGCAATTTCTGCAGCAAAACAGAATGGAAAACCGACAGTTGATGAAAAGGTTCTCGTTAATGATTCTTCTAACGACAGCACACCGACAAACCAAAACGGTGCGGAAGCTGGAACTGTTGAAGCAGCTGAGGTGATCGACAGTTCTGAAAACAAATTATCACAAGAAGTAGCAGTAAACAAAATAGTTACAAAAGATGATCAATCCCCCGATGTTGTAACTACTGATAATGCTACTGCGGCTGATGTTCCAGCTGGTACTGCTTCTGCTGCTACTGTTCCTGCTCCGACTGCTACAGCTCAAGCACTATCATCTAACGACGATACAGCCACAACTGAGACGGTACCTGCCAAAACTCCGTCACCTCCCCCTATAACATCTCAATCCGTTCAGCCAGCTGAAACTTCATGAGAGATATCATTCAATTTTTTACAAATAAATGATTTCTTCAAAAAAAAAGTTTGTTGGTATACTTTTAAACTTTTTCTTTTCAAAATTAAATGTTTTGTTTATTCTTTTTTTCTTTTTTTAACAAATTTTTTTCTTACATGAATTGTTTCTTATTGAAAGAATAGACATCACAATAGGAGGGTGGAGCAATGTTATTGTGAATTTCTTTATTCTTTTTCATTTTCACCTTAAATAAATGAAGAATTTGTACTTCTGCTTTCTTAGAGTTTTACTTCTTCTACCATTCATAATCTCTCCATAATACTTTCATCTCTCCCTCTCTCTCTCTCTCTCTCTCTCTCTCTCTCTCTCTCTCTCTCTCTCTCTCTCTCTCTCTCTCTCTCTCTCTCTCTCTCTCCCTCTCTCTCTCTCTCTCTCTTTATTTCTCTCTCTAACACACATACACACTCTCATCTCTTACTTCTTCTTTTGCTCGAAAATCATTCAGCCTTTTTCCATACTCATGTTCCAAAGTTTCACTTCATTTTCTCACGATATATACATAAATGTATTAATTGACATAATGCACATATTATTATAATTATTATGCATATTTATTAATATTAATTATGTGATATTATATTGATTTTTGACCACTACATGATCTCAAATATTTTCATTAGTTAATCAATCATATTAAATAATTTCTTTTTATTTACTATTATATACTTATAAATTATGTTTATTACTTATTATAACTAATCAATAATCGATAAATATTACTTGCTCATATCTTTCTTTCCATTTCTTGGAAATCAGTTGTTCTCTTGAAAAAAGTAAAAAAAAAAATTTTTTTTGTTATTTCATTTTATTTTTCTTATTACAATCTCTGTATCTACAAGCATACGGATTGAACATCAACCGCTCATTAGGTGTTAAGATGAGAGAAATGACTTAACGATTTATTTTTTCCAATTTTTTATTCTGTTCAATCTATCTAAAGAAATTACAAAAAAAAAACAAATTCATTCATATAATAAGATAAATAGATTTGTTCAAAAATTAAAATGCTATAAGCCATTTAATCATTATAATAATTATAAATATTTTTAAACTTTTTATTTGAAAATTGATCAATAATATTGAATTTGTAAGCTATCAGTTCAATGATTTTGTTATGTTTTTTTCTATTTTCGAATTTCTTAATCTCCAGAGAGGTTTTAAGAAGAAAAAACAGCAAAAACGTAAAAAATACGATATCCAATAACCGGATTCGTATAACTAACCATCATATAATAGATAAAAACGCATAAATGTATATACAGTTATATTCATCTATATATGAATATAGTTGTGTACAAGCTTTAGTCATCTATAGTTTAGAAGTGTTTGTTGGCAAACTGCCCATTTACATCGGATGTAATGCCTCAGTGACGATGACGATAGCACCGATGGCGACGACGCCGACGACGATCCGCTTTCCGGCAACTTTGTGCTTCTGACGATAAACCCTTGAAGGCGGAGCACTTGGGTTCTGTCTCTATCTGTGAGAGTAAAAGCGTGTGTAAGTGTGTGGAAAAGGAGGAGCGCGGAGAGTGTTGGACGGGGGAGGGTGTGGGGTGGGAAGAGAAGGGAGAACGAAGAGACGAAGGCTGTGTGTCAGCGCTGTTGCGCTCCACATGGACAAACGTATAGTGGTTTAATACATAAATATAAGTTTCTTCAAGAACTTCAGCAGCATTCTTTCTTATAAGCACCAGGCTAAACTATCAGCGACTACCTGAAATCTCTTCGCGTCGCACTGACGACGATGATACTGCGACATGTCGCAAGCTGTCGCCGACCCCTCATTTGTTAAAAAAGCACTGTACATCTTGGTTATCCACTCAAAATAGTAGCAGACACATGTTTGGGTAGCCACCATGTTCACAAACTGACGTTGTTGTTCGATTAGCAGAGAGCGGCGACATGGTGTTGTTAATTTGTCGCTCGCACCGCCATGGTTTGGCGACGAGCGCTGAGAGAAATGATGAGACAGTACGTAAAACACGGAGAACACAGGCTGCGACGCGACATTCGCGCGTCGCGTACTGACGGCGGTCGTCTGTCGCTGACGACGATTGATTCGTTTTGCATTTCTAACTGACCTTTTTACTATTTGTGAAGTCTGTAATAAGCTGGAAAATCTAGAGCTTATTTTAATTTGTATATATGCATCGCGTAATAGTTAATCGCGTAGCCAAGAACGGTCAGCGTTGACCTTTTCTTCGGTTTCTAAACCGTTTCCACACCTCGCCGGTCTTATGTTCACTCTTTCTATACCGTTTTACGTTCATTTTATATTTGTTTTTTAATTTAATTTATATAAGGCACATTATCTAAGTAATTCCTTACAGTTGTTTCTAAACATAATTCTCAGAAGCCATCAGAATTCTTTTAAGGTAAACTAATTGAGGTATGTTGTCTAGCGTTCATAAATGGTGCTGAACAGTTGAATTTATATTTGCTTTTACAATTACAATTCAAAACATTCTTGACGACTTCCTAACTCCAGCTTTAATAGGTTTTTTTCTCACCGAATAAATTCGTAGTTATCCGCTAATTTTTCTACTTTCTGCAAGATTCATGTGCCGTTCATTGAACTTTAGAATATACTTGTCAGTTGAAGTAATTTCAATATTTTTCATTGTGCAGTATTATATTTTCATTAAATTCATTGTTTGCAGGGACTGTTCAAGGAGAATAATTCACAGCGATGGCTCAATGGACAGATCCCTCACGAACTTTCTTAATTCAGGAAATTCGAACCCGACCGGTATGTAATATCGTGCTTCGTTAATGAACTTAAGCATTGTTGTTGTAGGTGGTCTGGGATCGAGATATGTCTAACGACAGTACTCATAAAGCTGCGAAACAGAATGCTTTTTCTGAAGTGGCGAAAGCTTTGAATGAAGCTTTTCCATCCCCTACGATGAAATTCACCGGTTAGTAGTGTTTTCACAGAATTTGAGTTATTTTTTTCGTTTAGGAGAAGATGTAAGATCACAGTGGAAAAATTTAAAAGATACATTTGTTAGAAAATTAAGATATCTGAATGAGGGAAAGTATGTTTTTGAATTTGAATAGCTTAATTCTGAAAAGTAACCTATAGATATGCATATGACTCTCAAAAAGAACCAACCTGGAAATTTTATCGTATGCTCTCATTTCTTGATGACAAGAAAAAGGAAAGATTATCTCCTGAAAGCCCACTATTCGATATTTCTGCTTTACATCAAGAGCATGGGTAAGCTTTTTTTTTATTTTTAAAACTTATTTTCTATTTCGTTGCAGATCTTTTAGCATAGATTTACCTAAAGCGGAACATTTCGAAAACAGTAACGAAAGTGCGTCAAGTCAGGAAGTTTTACAAATTCTAGCTAATGTAAGAACTGCCGTAAGTTGGCATGTTCAAAAGAAAATACTTCATTTCTTTTATTTCAGCAACTCAAAGGTGATAAAAGCGGATCTAGTGTGAGCTCACTTAATCCTGGTTCTCCACCTCTTAATGGAGAATCCAATTCCGTACTGTCATCGACAGTCTTGAAAGGAAACGATAGTCCAAAGACACCTCCTGGTGAAAGTGTGGAAGAGGAGGAAGAACCTCGAAAAAAAAGAGTAATGATTGATCAACGTATTTCTATTTTGACATTAAAATTTCAGGCATGCCAGCGCTGTGTTCGAAACTCAACAACACCTCAAAGCGATGAATTTGATCTTTTTGGTTCACTTGTAGCAGCTCAATTACGACGGTATATGATACCAAAATTAAATTTTATTATTTCTTTATTATAGCCTCGCAGAAGAAAATTCGCGTTCATGCTCTCTTCGACTTCAAAAAGCCCTTAATGATGTGATGTACGAATCTCAAATGGATCTTCTAGGCAACCATTAGAGAATCTAGCCAAGATCTCAAAATATTCTTTTTTTGAATTTTAAATTTGCACGTTTAAATTATCCACCGCGTGGATCTCATTCTCATATCTGCCTAATATTTCTTAGATAGTCCATAGAAACACTAAATAGATTTAATGTATAAATTCGCCGAATTTGTGATGTGCCGTTTGTCAGAGCCTCAGCTACTAAGCCTATATTCAATTTTTTGAATCAAAAAAGCCAGATGTTAAGATGTTATACATCTTGCAATATTCATATATATAGCACGTTAGAGAGAAACTTATTAATTTCTTTTTATTTTCCGCTTTCATACAAGTTTTTGATATCGATTGGGGTCATTAAGTTACGAAGAGCTTATAGTATAGTACCTATGTTACCAATGTCACACCAGGGATTTTGATTCTTCGCCTACCTTCTTATTCATTACTTGTTTTCTGTAATAATATTATTATTTTTTGCTTTCATTTACTAGTCTAAACACTGAGAGCATTTTCGCTGTACAGATATTAACGTGCTGTCGTGTAGACTTAATCAGGCTTTCTTTTCCAATTTCTTGGAAAACATAATATTACTTACTAATGTAAGTGTTGTCATCAATAATGTGTAAATAAAATATATTTCATTGAACACAGAATGCGTTTATTTTTCGAAATAATTACTATTAAAAATCTGAACCAAATCATGAAAAACATAACTTACTACCCAGTAGCTTTGGATATGATTGAATTCTCAATATGGTTAATTCAGAAGTCTACAAGCTAGAAAAGGCACAATGAATATCACGGAGTTTCACAGAATTACGTAGTGGAGGGGCAAGTAAAAATTATAAAGGGCACCCCAAGTGAAAAATATCAATATCACAGACCTTATCACAGTGGTTATGAAGCTTACCCTAATATTATGTCCAACGAATAACCGTTTGTTTAGTATGAATTTGAAATATACATGATCAACATTATAACAATACTCCAGATCAGAGTTTCTGCAAATCGAAGATCTCATCTTCATCTTCATCATCATTCATATAAAGTGGAATTCTTTCGAATCCTGCACGACTGCCCGTGAAAAATCCTCGTCTATTCAAGACCGAAGATACACGTTGACGACATCCAAAGCACTAGAAAATTAAGGTAATAAGTTCTAGGTTGTAGAAAGAGCATTAATAACTTACACAAGCCATAACAATTAGAAAAGACACCGATGAAATAACTAAGAAATTAGAACTCATAAAGCTTTGGGCACCAGAATGTATTGTATGCTCAACAAGAGTATTAAAACTTGAAATCTGAAACCAAAAGATTAAACTCGAATTGTTTCAAATGATATACCTGAACAGTGAACTTATCAACAGCAACTCCTTTTCGCAAAACCGTAAATTTAAAAGAACCATTAGGTAGTGGTACAAAGACCATGTTTTCATGAAGGGAATATTTTCTTCCATTATCAGCTAAAATGACAAGAGAAGGATCATCACTTACTACTCTGAGACCACGAAGTCTGTAATAAATACTGGAATAATAAGAACGAATGATTTAAAAAGCTAACCTTTCATTCATTAGGGCTATGATACTTCGACGATTCTCCTCATAAAGATGTCCTGCTTCAGTTTCATGGCAACATCCAGCTTGAACTAATAAAGCATCAGGCTTGCTCCACTCAACACGCGGTGTTTCCATGATATTTCCTTCATTCCATAGAATACCTTTATTAACTTCTTGCTCTTGGATTAATCCTGAAGAACACGAATATAATATTTCGTATTATTTACTGATTATACCCCCATGACAAGTATCACTGTTAGCATCCTGAAGAATAGGATGAACAGACTTGTAAACGTTAGAAAGACGATCACCGAAACCTCCAGTCTCGTTGATGTATCGTAGCTGAAGAAATTAATATTATTTTATGCTGGAAGAAGACATAAACATACTTTAAGGCCACCTGTAGCAAATAATACCATATAGTCTACTTGAGGAACAAATTTCAGAACATCCGACAATACTTGTTGGAATGGAGCTATAGTTCCATAGTCATGACAGTTGTGCTATAAGACAATATTTCTTTCAAATACTTCAACTGATGTCTCCTACTTGTGTTCTAGGAATCTCTGGCATCATTATCAAGGTAGATGTCTTTAAAATATTTCCTACGCCTTCTAATGTTGTATTCTCACACCAGCGAGACATCATATTATAGACAAGAGTTTCAGTTTTCTGAAATGTTAGGTAATGAAATTTTTTCTTAAGTTTGAAAAAACCTTTTCAAGTGCAACTACAAGGGTGTATGGTGGTTTACCACTTCCCATTTGATAGAGTTTCAACGGATCACTACTTGGAACTTCAATTAAACATTTGTGTTCTTCTAATATTGGAATTGCAGCACTAAAGAAGACTGTATTATGCAAAACACAAGAAGAACTTTTGAAATACCTGGTGAAAAGAACAGCTTCTGATGGAGAGAAATGATCAGCAGGGTTTGCAGATGGAACTACAGAAAACTCTTTAACAGCATCAGTAGTTATAGCTTTTCTCAACATCTATAATATGTGCATAAACAATTAAGTTGGATAACATGTTGAAAACCCACATTGACAGTAGTTCCCACAGTAGCTGCCTTTTTAGAGATAATGGTGTCGTTGCTACAGCCCAGAGCTACTCCAAGTTCAAATGTAGAAGGAAGATTTAAGTCACTGATTGCCAACGCCACAGGAGTCTCACGGATAGGTCTATAAATAAGTTATCTATAGATATTGCTCCAAAATTGAGCATCCACTCCGAAACTTGGTGTAGTGGTTGTAACGTCTGGTTTGCAAACAGAAGGTCACCGGTTCGATTCCGGCAATGCTCGTTTTTTTATATTTCAGAACAGAAAATAAAGAAACATACTTTTCACACTCATCCCCAGTTCCTATAGCTTTCCTCAAGCTTTCATCCAATTTATCTTTATTGAAAAGTTTTGGTTGGTTTTCTACTGTACTAAACGTGAGAGATTCCACAAACCCATCAGAAACAACCAACAAGGAAGCAGGTTTCAACTTTCGCAATGCCTAATAACAGATAGATTATTCATTTTTCAATCAATTTACATGCTACTACCTCGATCTCTTCACCAGGCTTCAACAGGGGAATTATCATAAGAGCAACTTGCGAGTCCAATTCAAAGTCGGATGAACAAGTTAAACGTGCAAGTTCACGAAGCGTTTCCGATGCACTACAATTATGTGATAAACAAATAAAAATGATAAAAAAACACCAAAATTTAGTACATGCTTCAGAATGAAAATATTTACCTTGGTGATATTCCAACAGCAGCAATAGCGATGTCTCCTTTTCCTCGTCGAATAAGATTAATATTGTTATCAATGGACCCACATGGATGGAGCGTAACATCTCGGCGAACACGTGTATCTCCGATATTTTTTATAAAAACTGTTTGAGGTTCCATTTCAGCATGATCAAAAGTCAACTTAAATTATTCATGATTTTTCTCGAGTATACAGAAATGTAAAACTAACAACATGATCGCCTGGGGTTAAAAGTCTCCAATATTCCCCATCTTTAGTAGTATGTATAGGTTTTCCTATAAAAACAGATTAATATAAACAAATAATACTTTTAACTTACCTTGATCTACATAAACAGTCGCATTGACAACTGGTTTACCTTGAGCATCAGTAACTAGACCATATGCAGATGATTCAATTAGATCAAGAAATGCAAATAACGACATCTGATGCTCTTCCCAAAGCCTGGAATGAAAATATACTTTTCTGGTAAAGCATGGAAATAATACTTAGGAAGCATCTCATTGTTAGGAAATTTGAAGCACCCCATTTCAATTGTTATTTCAAATGCATTTGTATGTTCATATTGCCAATCCTGCATACCACCGGCCAAATGATACCTAAAAAAAAAACAATGATATAGCTAAAAGAAATAGAGTAAATTACCATCCAGCCCCGTTAGTGATTCCATTAATAAAATTATCTCCTTCTATACTCAAGCCACATCGTCTACCTGTTTGCCACATGGTGGAGTGTGCTCTTGCATATCGAAAAGCCAATTCAACAAACAGTTTATCATCCAAACTCTTAATTTATAATATTTGGTAATGGTGAATATAAAAATCTAAAATTAGACTCACAGGAGTATATATGTCCTGTGCAGTAGGTGAATCATCTAAAGGATAATTAGCAACTAATGATCCTGAAAAAAGTCAAGCATGCTCTAATTTTAGCCTTAGTTTAGCAAACCTCCATGGAAATTAGCACTAATCACAAAAGGATATTCTTGAAGCCATTTCATAACTGCTACTACTTCTGCTTCAGGATTATCTCCACCAGAAGAATCTTCACGATGTTCAGGATATTTAGCAGGGAAATTACGATTTAAATCCACATTATTAATATTGGATCGACCCTGAAAACAAGGAAACTGTGAAAAATATATATATAAACTACTTGCTCTGTATCCTATACGATCACCAGGGAAGCCTATTTCATAACCATCAGGGTTCATGGAAGGCATTAAATGAATCCTATTATTATTTACAAGATTAGTGATATACTGGTTTTTTCCATAATTTTTACAAAGGACGTCAATGAAATATAGAAGAGATTCACGCCCAACAACCTAAAAATGAAAGTAAATTGCGATTTCTATATAAAATAAACTACTTCATTTCCGTGCATATTGCCAACATATTTTAATTCTGGTTCAAGAACCTCATGTTCTTTGGGATGATCAGATACAACTAAAACCCAAAGATCCCTTCCTTGCACTGATTTTCCAGCCGAATAAAGCCATGTAATATTAGGATAATTCAAATTGACTTTCTGAATATTACGGAGAACATTATAAAATTATGTATTACTTATTATACCTTGAGCCAAGCAGTCATATTGTTATAATCATGGTTCATAATTTTAGCTGGGCTGACATCTTCAAATTTTCCAATTCTGTTAAGAAAACTTTGGTTAAAACATTTTTAAGTTAAAAAAATTAGGAACTGGTTGCATTGATTGAATTGAAGATGAAACATAACTTCTAGGAACAACTTGAAAACAAAATGATCAAAATAAAACCAACTTCTTCAACATATCTTCTCTTGTTGGGAATATAGATTTATTATATTTCTGATCTCCAAAATACTGGGACAAAGCATCTCTCTAAAAATTTCAAATAGTAATAACTTTGCAATTTGAAAACCAACATCCTGGAGAAATTTTTCCCTTTCATTAGCAACAATTGGACTATCCCATGACATTAACTGAGCATTAATAGAAATAATTAAAAAGGATGATGTACATAACACAAGTAAGGGTATCCCGCCTGTAGGACACATCCTGCAAATATTATTTTTCATATCATTGGTTTAGAACTGAAAGATAAGCTTGTTATTGTGCACGTAATCAATTGGTGATTAGTTAGAAAAGGTGAAAACATATGAATAGGTAGTTTTGTTTAAGCTTTGTAGATAGTTGAACTGGATAGAACCTTTGGCCGCTATAGCACTTTGTAGACGCAAGCGCATTGTGTAAATATTGAAACGATAACAAGAGCCTTCATTGAATCATATAAGGTCACAGTTGTGAGAATTTACGAAAAAAAACTATCTCCATAGCAACAACAAATAAAAACAAAAAATTTTGTATAACAATAACAACATTGAAGTTGACGACATCACATTATACTAGAAATATGAAATGGGTGGATGGAACGTGTAGATTTGCAAGATACGTTCCAGATCTTCCAAATAAACTGGGCGAGAAAGCTAGAGGTATTTCTAAGATTATTAGAATTCTGGAACCTGGTAGAAAATATTGAACACAAATTTAGCAAACTCGGCAGACGTCTCGGCTGACTTTTATGCAATAGGCTTGGCTTTGATTTGACCAATACGTGATTGAGCCAACTGAAATTGACAGCTATAGAGTATCGGAGGGAAGATATCAAATACCTTTCTGTGAGCATCAGCGAAAGCTTTTTGATTTTGTTTTCTTTCAACAATGCGAGCACGACGAGCAGCCTTCACAGCTTGTTTCCTTAACTTTCTTTCTTCGGGAGTTTCGCCTTTAGGTCTGAAATTCAAACCAAAATATAAAATAGAAAACAAATGTAAAGCAACCTCATAGTTGACGTCGTTGTACATTGACTCATATCGTCATCATCCATCTCAATATCCTCTTCTTCAAGAGCTTCAGCATCCTTCTTAGCATTTAATCTATCAAGCTTTTTCAGGGCACGTCGAGAAAGACATTGGTTGGGATCTGAAAGCAATATGATTATTGTTTTGAGTGAAAAATGCGGTTACCCTTGATAACAGTTGGGTGATTGTATATATTCGTATATTGTGAAGCAAATGATTCACAATCCCATTTCATACGCTTCGTAGCACATTCATCAACCTGATATTAATATATATTATACACATATTATTCAAATATATTTCTAACCTCAACAAGCTCAGTGTCATCCTCTTTTATAACACCAGCTTCTATCAATGACATACGTTTTCTCACATAATCTTTAGCTAACTATAAGTAAATTTATTAAAACGTTGATATAAGGAAATAAAACCTGCTCATCATATTCGGGATCGCTACGCTTTTCCCTTGCTAATCTGTGCAATCTACCATCATCGGGTTCAATCAAACCTCCAACTCGATCGTCATCTCCATCAAGTTCACCGACCTTATAACAAAACAATTCACAAATTCAAAAACTGTTTTTACTTGATCATCATTGTAATCAGCTTCCAGAAGTTGATCGAATGCATCATCAATTTCTCTCCTAGGTCCATCACGATTTGCATCAAATGGAACACCATCTTCCTCATCTTCCATATCAAACTCATCATCGTAATCCTGATAATCGTCATCTGATTCCTAAATAAAAGGTTTTAATTCTTAAAATTTTCAAAACAAAAACTTCATCATCATCATCATCATCGCTGTTAGCAGCCACTTTTCTGCGATATGCGAGTAATGGAGGAGGCATTCCAGCTATTCCTCCAGCTAATTGTATGAAATCATCTTCTATTTCTCCTTCAATTCCATGAAAATCTCCCTATAAAAACGTTGCTAAATGAAAATTTACTTAATATATTTTACCTCTAGAACACGATCAACATCATCATCATAAACGTCTTTCTGAGTCTCATGTAAAGGACGTTCTGCCAAAGCAGACAAAGGATTGAAAGATTTTGGTGGTGCTCTTCAAATTAAATTTAATGAAAAAAGGTTTTTTAATCTTACTTGATAACTGTGGTTTCTACTTCCTCTTTCTCGGCATGTAAAGCGAATCCCTAAAATTGCGAAAAAATTAAGAACAATAACAATATTCACTCACCTCATCTCTATCTCTTAAATGTTTCATATAGTCGTAGTCATCATCGAAAAATACTCCATATTTCTGCTGTTGTTGCAAGTGCTGAGCTGTTGGTTTGAAGCTTTGTTCTTGGGCCTAATAAAGTTCATAAAAAAATGTCTTTTCTTTCAACACTTACATCTCCAGCAGCAGCTGAAGCTGGCATCAAACGGAAACGAGTAGCATTTTTTTTATCAACAAAGCACTTCTTTTTACCCTAAAAGTCTAAGTGAAATAATTTCTTCAGATTGAATAGCTCACCATTCTTGTTTGATGCTCCTGTTTTCAACAGAAGTAAGCAAGTACCTGAAAACTATTTTAATAGAGTTTAATTTATATTTTTAAAAAATTGAAACTAAATAGTATATTCTAATTTAAAATTAAAAAATAATAATTTTGGGAATAACTTCAAGAAAAAAACGTGGTCGCAGTTTTTCGTGATGACTTTGTTAACAAAATACGCAACACAGTTGTCAAACTTGAATAGCTGCTTTATTTGCAACTTCTTACTTAATATTTGTCATTTTTGAACTTTTATTATGTAAGAACATTACTAGAGCTTGTTCATATATTTACAAAATTACTTGGAAAAAAAAATATTTATAGCTGATGTTAGAAATATTATTTTCACAACAATTCTATTTTTTTAGAAATATAATATAGTAACAAAAATTCAACAAATCAACAATGACAATGACAACAAAAATGTGTTTAAAAATTTATAAAATCCTTTACAAAGATTATACACCATCTTTACTCTTCCATATCCATTTGTTCATCTTCGACATCATCGTGCTGATTTTCTGTTAAACAGAAATCATCCAACATTTCTTCAATGGATGGTCCATCCGGTAAAGGCTCCTCATCATCTGTTTCAACAGGTCGTGCCATCTTCACGGAATCCTTGTAAATATTGACCTTTTCACGCATATGTGGATCTTCTTCTAAATCTTCCATAAATCTACAAATAAATTACATTAACAATATCAAAAATAATAATTAACCCTTGGAATTCATCGATAACACTAGCTGTTTCATGACCAACAATATTTCCATCAACAACCATTCGTTTGAGTTTCCATTGACGCTTTTCATTTCTTCGGTTTCTGTCACGAACCTAAATTTCAATACAATAAAGAATATTAAATTGATTTTCGCTAACCTTTTTCACAATGATTACATCAGGAATTTTCTCTTCTTTCATGGCATCAAATATTGGGTTATTAACATTACAATTCTTTACATCCAAAGCCAATACTAAGTCTCCAGGATTTAAGAATCGACCAAGATGAGTACGAGATGAGAATGTTTCGGCATCCGACTTTCCAACTTGATCATTTCTAACTAGCCAAACATCGGCCATCGTATGCTTTTTACTCACAAATCCATGCCCAGTCTAGCAAATAATTATATTAATTTCGAAGTAGAGCAAAACAACTTACACCGCGTTCAAAGTTGTGAATTTCTTCCACATCTAAGACATAAAATTGAGTCAATAGTTTTGGTCCACACATAGCATAGAATGGATTTTTTAAATAAGTGGAGCTTCAAATAAAATAATTATTGTAAGTAAGTTATGAAATATATACCATTGTACATCAGCCATTTGAAGTGTTGCTGGATCTATCAAAGTTATAACATTAGACACTCGCAAACAAATTGCTATTTGAGACATATTTCCTAAACCTTGAGCAACATGCTTGGGCAAGATCACAATATCGTGTCTGAAAATTATAATTATGAATTCAGGAAATATCAAAGTAATATACTTGCAAATTGGGACGATTTCAACGCAGAATGTGTGTTTATAATCATAAGTATTATTTTTAGTATCATGGGATACTAATTCCTAAATAACAAAATAAATTCAACAACTCAGATAAAAAAATAAAATACCTGGGCATAATGTGAATGAGCTGGAAGAACATTTTGAATGAAGTCAACTAATCTACGAGCATCTTGTTGCTTTGGAAAGAAAAAATCTATTCCAGTAGGTACAGGCTTAACTCCTGTACAATTTTTGTGCTCCTAAAGACCTGTTTATTCTCTTGAATAATTAATAAAACCTACATTATGTTTCAATAAAAGTTGTTCGAGGTAGAATAACGTCTTTTTGTATTCAGACTTTTGTCTAACTTGCACACAAGCTCTCCAAAAATCTTTAGCTTCTGCTCGTCGACAATCATCGCACATCTAATAACAAAGTTTTAAAAATTGAAAAAAAAAGAAAAAGAGTATACCTGATTATGTACAGAAAATTCAATAACAAGGGTTTGTTGAAGAATTGTACTGGCAAAAACCTCTTTTTGAACCGTGAGTTTCACTTTTATACGTTTTGAATGTTCTTCAGTCCATACGAAAGCAGCATCAATTAATCTGACCTTAAATTATAAAACATATTAATGATAATCTAAAGAAGATAAACCTTAATAAGGCATGGTTTTAACTTCTTTAAGCAAATTGAGAGCAATTCTTTTGACTCAAGCTGAGCTCTCATCCATCCACTGGGGGGAACAAAGTAACGATCACAAAATTTACACATGTAAATGACACCTAT
This sequence comes from Auanema rhodensis, assembly GCA_964057225.1. Lineage (NCBI taxonomy): Eukaryota > Metazoa > Nematoda > Chromadorea > Rhabditida > Rhabditidae > Auanema > Auanema rhodense. Next base: position 5,183,913 of record OZ059895.1, read on the forward strand.
GTGAAAAAACAAGCAAAGTTGGACTGAAGTTAAAAATGAGCTAACATGTTCTGGTTATCCCTTCAGTTATATCGACTTTAGATCTTAAACAAGCACTGCACATATTAGCAGCATTTGGTTGAATGGCTACACCACATTCGCAACAGGCAATAAGCCCAATAGATTGATCAACATTAAGAGTCTCCATGTTCCCTAAAAAACAGAAATGAAATAATTTCAAAAAAATGAAGCCGTGCACACATATTAACTAATCTTGCTTAATTTATCCTCAGACAATTTTTATTTATATTATAAAGCAGAAACTAAGATTACTCTAAAAACAAAAATCCTAAAGTATAATCATATTCTATATTTTTTAATTTAGAGTTCTCGTGCTGAACTGACTACCGTAGCATAGTATTATTGCAGCGCGTTTCAGTCCAACCACTACGAATCTTATAAATAAGAAATCTCACCAACTTACAGAAATTTAAGTTATTTGTTCTTAAAAATTGATTTATATATATTCGTAAATGCCCAATTTAACGACGTCTCTCTGCTTAAAGTTTTTAAGAACACCATTTTATTTAAATTAACAAACATAATATCTAATCTATTGTTATTATTTCACCTTGGCTGGAGACGTACTATAATTTATACTGTTACTTAAGTGTTTTGTTTCTTGCTTTGTTATGTAAATTTGTTGTTCTTTCTTGTGTTTGTTTATTTTTTGTTATTTGTATTTAAAGTGAAAAAAATTAAATCAGAATAAATCATATTTATAATGAAAGTATCACATATTGAGTTGCTTTTTAGCAGTAACATAAGGCACTAATTAGCATATGGAACATAAGTGAATTATAAAAGATGTATCATAATCTAGTATTGGTTCTTGGAGAAGAATCCAAATTGCATAATCACAAGTGTAAAAATACTATCTATAAGTATCTTATCTGGATCAGTGTTCAAATCACTTTTTAAGTAATTTTTTAGGGAAAAAGCTAGTGAAAATGTGAATATTTAGATTATTCTTGTGTATATGTGAATGATGATGGAATTATAGAAAGACGAACGTTTAAAGTTTCGTACATACGATAATACATGCATGCAATTCTCTTTTAGAGAAATCTGAAGCTGAAGAGGGTATGAAGAATGAAAGTTTGAGATATTTTCTCTTGACGAAGAACAGCAGCTGCGCTTGACTATTCCTGATCAATTAAGAAGTAAATGGAAACTAATATAGCTGTGAGAAATATTTTTACATCTCAGGCAACATCGGGGGTTTCATGAAATATATATTGGTTAATCTTCCCCGAAACAATTTGGTGAAAAGAATTCCGCTGAAACTTGAGGAAATAAAAACGTGATGTTTCAGAATTTGAGCTTATTTCTTCTAATCGTTTTTTACCGACTGAGCTTAACTGAAAATCTTAACAAGGTCGTTTGGAAAAGTACACAATTTCTTCGAAAATAACCAGGCGTTAAAGGATCATAGAACTTTGAAAATGTGTTTTGCATTCTTAAAAGAAATTGATAAAATCGGTATAAGGTATGAAAAGTATGAAAGTATAGTCTAAAATAAGCCCATAATTAGATTGAAAAAATTTAGACGAGAAGGATCGTCGGGAAAAAATAAGAAAAATGATAAAAATAAGAAAACGGGATTAATCAACTTGAATGCACATCTTTGTTCCATTACAAAGCACTTTCGGACGGTCTAGGCAGACTTGTACTTCGACGTCCACCGTTTGATACAGTTGCCACCGAAGATGGGCGAGGCTGTGGTGCCAAAGCACTGCCTCGGAAAACTCCTTTTTCTAAATAAGGACTGACTCGAATTTCTCTTTGACCAAAACAAGCAATTAGAATGTTATCATCCTGAAATGATCAAAATTCTTAAAATGTAAAACAAATGTAGTATACCATAGAGCAGATTCCTAAAGCTCCTTGAGGTTCAATCGGTTCCGGCAATTGAATCTGTTTTAAACGGCGTACGCCTTTAACACCAGTAAGTAAAATCCACAATTTTCCTGTGGCATAGTCTAGTATAATGAGATTTCCATGCTGTAAGAGAGAAAATATGCTGAAGGTTAAAATAAACTGAACATACTGCATCGACAATAGCACTAGCTGGGCTTGTAATATGTTCTTGTAATCGGTATGTTTTACTTAGATCATATTCATTTATCAATGATAAAGAATGATCGACAACAAACAGGAGAAGCCGATTATTAGCAGCATCACATGTCAATAAGACAACAGCTCTATATTCGGCTTGATCTTCAGCAACACTTAAATATTGAAACCGGGTTTTTCGAGATTCTTTCAATGTTTTCCATCCCTGTAACCAAATCAAAAATTGAACTAAAAAATTAGAAAAAAATACCTTCCGGCCACGAATATAACACCATAAAGCACTTTTCATGTTATCGCCAGAAACCATAAACAAATGACCGCGTGGGGCGACTGTGATCCATCTCGTTCTACTAATTTCTATCTTAGGCTCTTTTGGTGAAGGAATAACCTGAAGATAAGCATTTTTAACAGAGCAAAACTGAGAAAGAAAATGAATTTTTATAAAATACACATTGAAAAACGGATGGGAAATCATGAAATTGTTTTGTTATTCTGACAGACCGGTTAAATTTGAAAAGTATGTTGATAAAAGACAAGTTTTCATGTGTATTAATATGAAATTTGAATGAATAGAAAGATCAATAGATGTTTTTTTCCATCTTGCAAGAAATATCTTTAACTCACCTCTACTTTCTTAAAATTATTGGCTACATCGAATACGTGAATAGATCGACCTTTTGACTGCATTACACTAACATACCTATAATGTTGAAAAGTAGATAATATATATCATGAATACGAGTAGAAATAGTTTTCAAAAATGACTTACATCAACTCATTCTTCTCATCGAATGATATAGAACTAGCTGATGAATTCTTAATAAGCACATGATCCTTTATTTCTCCAGCAGTGTTTGTAATGTAAATACCTGAAAACATTCACGAATATGTCGATCATAAACTGTTTATTTCCCACAAAACGTATAGAATATGTAATACATTTTAGAATAAAATTTACCTCCACAACTGTCCGAAATTGCAATTGAATTAGGATGCGACTTAGTATTGAATGCTTGGACGCATATAGGTCGAGTAAGGAAATTTTTACCAAAGCGATCTGTTGGATTATCGTAGGACGAGCCGGCATGATCTGTCTTGCTCATGACATCACCATTAGTTGTTGGTACAGGAGTGACAGCTTGAGAGTTTGAGGACTAAACAAATTGAATAATGAATAGTATGACAGCATGAGAACTTACAGTTCCACTACCTAAGGATTGATCACAGGGATACATAGGAATTGATGACATTACAGATCCAGGTTTAGAATCAAAACTTCGATGCGACTGGTCAGAGCTGAAAAAGCTGCCTTTACAATAATGTTACAACTAGAATGTGGAGATCAAAATTGTACATCATGTAAGCCTCGTGTATAATAATGTTATTTGATATAACTTTGAAGAGAACAATCAAATCTACATAAATTACAGAAGAACAAATGAATGATAAAAGAAAAAATGCTTAAAAGAAAGGAAGTAAACTAAAGAATTAGCAAGGAAATCGATTTTCCGACCTTGATGAATTTACCGGATGTACTAGACAGGAAACTACGGAGAGCAAAAAGTTCTCTTCAAAAAAAAGAAATTTTTACGAATAAAAGAGAAAAACAAAACTTAAACTCTGAATAGTTATGAGCAATTGAACAAAAGTTTCAACTGACCGTGAAGACCAACACTTTCGTTTCAGAGGAATGAACAGGAAGATGTGCTGCTATCGTGAAACCCTGGTGGCAAGACTAAGATTGCTCCCGATGAGCGAATAACAACATGAGAAACGTATGTGGCACTTAGGTGAGAGAAGGGGCGATATAGGAGAATAGAAGCATGGAAGGAAGATAATCGACGAAAAAAGGAAGAAAGAAATTTATATACAGCAAGTAGAATATGTATTGCAATTCTGAAGACTATAAAATAAAACAAAATGAACAAAACTAATAAATCTAGAAAATTTTCAATGAAATTTAAGATTAATAATCGCAATTTTAAAAAAGAAGAAACGTTCTTCTCGTCAACAATGAACAGCAAATGAAGGTTTTACGAGTTCTTGACTAGAGGTATTGTGTATATATGGAAAACGATGCAGAAATACAAGTTTGACTTAAACATACAGTTCGAGGAGAATGCAGCATTCATACACTCGATTGAATTTCCTCTTCAAAATAGGGAACAGCGCGAGAGAAATGGACAGGGTCGAAGGGAGAGAAAAATAGACCAGCTGAGCATGTGAGAGAACGAAAGAAACATGAAAAGGGAAAGCGCAAAATGGCTGGTTCAACCTTAAAGTAATTAGAACTGGCAAAATGAGAGAGGGAATACAGTAAAAACGCTACATAGCTAAGCTATTTAAAAAAGCTAAACAAGTCGATGGAATATATATATATATATGTATGTCTGTCTGTGTGTATGTATGTGTATGTGCTTATATGAATTTCAAAAAAAAAAACATTAAAACAAGTGTGAAAGAGCCCAGCTATGAAAGAAGGAAATTCAGGCAACGAGAGAACAAGTCGCGTGTCAGTAAAATTCTGCACATGATGGCATACAGATGCGAGAAACATCAAATATAGACATCATACATACATCAAGCCGATTCAGCAACTATAACATCGTCCAAACAATCTACAACTCTTACTTTTCTCTCTGATGTCCCACCTCATCCAACTAATTGCGAATGGTTGTCGTAATCATCGTCAACAACATCAACCGTTCCTGGTTAGCAGTTGGGTGTTAATGCGCCACTGGGGTTGGTATGGAGTAAGTCGCAAACAAACAGATTACAACCATACAGGGAAGCAAGATAATTCACGTACAATATATAACATATATAATACACATGTAAAGAGAGAGAAAAAAAGATTAAAAATTATTTCAACTTCTGAAGATGATGATCAAAATACAGACAACATGATGCTTTATGTTTTCTGATCTCTCTTTCTCTCTCTCTCTCTCTCTCTCTCTCTCTCTCATAATAATAACATGTTTTTTGTGTGAATAGTGGAGTTTCTTCTGATGAACATTAACAATAGATTCAATAGAATTAAAAATGGTTAAAGCAAAATTTTAAATGAAAGAAACATTAACTACTCACTTGAACGAATCGTTAAAACTTCGGGCTGAATCAGTGGGTATTGACCGTTCACGAAATGACATAACAGATGGGCGATCACGAATCTATAAGAGTTCGGATAAAAGTTGATTGTCACTATATGAAATATACAAAGACACTAGGCTCCAAAGGCAGATGTCGTCGCAACGAATCCACACTATTACCACGTCGTCGTTGATCTTCCCAGGAAGTTTTCCGACTGTCAGGTGAGGCAGTACCAGAGCTAAACGAATAGGAAGGTATAAAAAACAAATTGAGATTATTTACTAAATAGAAGGTGCCTCAAGAACTAAACGAGCACCGAGACAATGAGCAATGGCTTCAGCAGCTTCACGAGTTTTCCATTCAGTTTTATCTTTTATTTGGAATTCCTCTTCCTAAAAAAGATAATGATTTTTGAATGAAAAGATGAATGAAAGAAAAGATTTATCAAGTAACTTACCGGAAAATGATCTTCACGCGGAATTTGAAGTAAATCACCCGCAAGCTCAAGTAAATTGGACATTCTGAAAAAAACAGAAGACTCAATAGTATCAGACTAGCGGAGCTCAAGAGACAGAAAAAAAGAAAATGACGTACTTATTTGGATCTTCTTGATCTAAATTCCATAGTTTCCAAGCTGGCCTAGACGGAGAAGGTACATGATACAGAAGAGGGCGTTCATCTTGAAGCTCTATGGATGTCAATGCCTGTAAACGAAAAATGTATTAATATTTATGAAATGGAAAAGATATTCAGAATGTAAATTGTTTTTTTCTAGATCATTGAAATAAATATTTTTTCGCAAATAGACATTTGAAGCAACTTCAATATTTTTCTTTTGGAGCAAATCAATAATAATATTTCACTACATTTTTTCTTTACAATATATTTAAGTACATAGAAGCATACCCTATTCAGTCTAGATATCATTCGGCGATCTGGCTCATTTATTTGTTCTAGATGACGTCCAAGCTCATTCAGAAGCAGTATTTCTACCTAAATCCGTTTCATAGATTATCAGAAAGCTGAGAAGTCATGAGAAAAATGGCGTTTATAAAACAGATGACGAGTAATAGAAAGATACTATGAAGACAATCGCAAGAGGGTCGTTTAGACCAACTCATTTTTGAGTATTTAAAGCTTTTTTCAGCACATTTACTTTTTTTTGGTTAATCTTGGTAAAAAGCTAAATATATTCTTCTTAAAGGCTTTAAAATATCAAAGATCACGATAAGTATGCTATCTCAGAGAAGTAATGATGAGAACTGATGAAAAAATATTGAAAATACAGCATCAGTCAAATTTTTCAAGTAAAATTTGTTTTAATATTAAATATTATTATGATTGATGGTATTATGCTAGAAGTCAAGATATATACCTTCGCTACAAACTCTTTCACGGCCAATTTCTGTTCGTGGATAGATTTACTTCGACGTGAACAACGACCTTCCATTGCTTGAACACATGACCTTAACGAAATATATATTTATATTTATATATTGTTTAGAAGAAAAATATTAAAAATACCGATAAATTTCTTCTGGCTTCCATTCGTTAGCTCTATGTTCAGTATGTCCTTTCATAAGATGGCATGACCTGAAAAAATTAAACTTGAACAAATCACAAAAAATGATTTTTTTAAATTTAGATATCGAATTTTTTAATTAGACAATTTTTTGGTCTTTTAGGTATTTTACTTCATTCCCCTCTCCAGTAACAATATTTAGACATGTATATGTTCTTCATCAAATGATATATGAGAACAGTAGTAGAAATCGGTACGATTCATTAACTATTAGAAATATAATACTATTTGATTAAATCAAAGTGCATTTATGAGATTTAGTTTGCAGGTTAACGGATATTCCATTTTAAATCAACTGTCTTTGTACTATAGTAAACTAACTATAATATCAAAAGACTAGCAACATATGTTTTAAAAGCCATGATTGTTTAGAATATATCTTAACTTCACATCATTTTCTTCGAGTTTGTTTTTTCCCATCAATTATCTATTCTTCATTCGTAGACATACATGTTACAGAATTAGAAGCTATCTATTGCTTAAAAACACACAACAACCACTTTTTTAAATATATATATATATATACCCCTTCTCACCCCTCTATATACGCATTATAATAGCATAGAATCTTTTCAATTGGTCAAACCACGCCCACAACCACAGAAACTACTATGCTATGACTCCTAAGCACAGTTTGTCTCTTTCTTCGTTAGACTGCTGTTTTTGGTTTTTTTTTTGTATTATTTGATGTCGTCATATTTTACTTCTAAAGTTTGTCCATATTGTTGTTAAATCAGAATAATTCTATTATTCTATTCGTGAAAAAGTATTCAAAATTCTACTTCATAGTCAAATATATTCACAAATTTGTAGCATATTTTTAATGTTTACAACATTATAAGCTGAGATATCGCGACCATATGTTGTAACTATCAACAGATTTTTTCATTACATTCAAGATATTTTACAAAATCTTCACAAAATCTTGAAAATAATTACAACAGATTGCTATAAGTTTCAAAAAGATTTTTTAGTAATTTCCAAAAGGTCTATAGTCCTAAATGTTTTCACGAAAGGCCACTTATAACTTGAAAGAACAGAAAATTTAGTCTTATAAACTGAATACCAACGTGCCCCGGATATTTAGCGAAAATGCCGGAAAAACGCTTGCATAGGCCGCACTTCAGTCTTTGTGGGATGCAGATAGAATGAAGAACTCGTAATTTCATACATGTAGTTCCTGAACAAGCGGAATAGCTATTACGTATTTTTCATTATTTCAACTGTCGATTCCAGCCGTATTCATCTTGTTGTTTTGCATTCCAATTGCGCTTTCTTTAACTTTGGCTAGATTTTCAAAACTATGGAGCAATCCGTTTTCCTTTGCAGAATATGAAGATTGTTGTTCTATTAGCCATTTGATAAATTAAAAAAAGAGATGATCTAAAGTGTGTGTACGAACTTTATAGCTTAGATTGTAGTTTGAAACCAAAAATGGTATTGAATTGTATTAAAAGCAAAGAATAAATGTTGAAAAAAAGAAAGTTATGGTACACAAACAAATAAATTAAACGATTTTGAATCATCAGTAAATAAACTAATAAGTATTTTTCCGCTCCCTACCCCATCATGTTGTATTAGAAAGACCAACGTTATAGAAAAGATATCGAGATGTTCAAATTATGGCATTTGAATGACGAAAATGCTTCATTATCTCTCATAATTTGAATTTATTTTAGACAGCCATATTTGTGACGTTATATGAATTTTTACTTTAAATTACAGAATGAATATAAAAAAATATATCAGTGATTATATATGATGTATTGACACTTTACACATTTACCTCATTTTATTTCCTTCTAAGGGACTCGTGTGCGGAAATTTCACATTAAAAATTCAAGGAAAAGCTAAGATTAGGAATAAGTTTGGAAGTTCTAGAGATGAGGCTAACGTCCACAAAGCAATTTGAGAAATAGATGAAGTTGTTGTGTTCATCATCATGCGACTGATTCGTTTCTATATATCATCAACATATCCCTTTTAATATGTGAATAGTTCATCGTACCCCTTTTGCTATATTAGTTATTCAAAACTTGACAATTAAGTTTAGGTTCAAATAATATCGTTAGCCCTTCTTACTTTCTCATATACGAAATACATATGAATGTTATAAATTGTTAAACATCTATATTTTTGTAATAGTATATATAGCTCAATTGATCTTTTGGTCAATTTCTTATTCTAATATGGGCATGATAAGTGAATTGAACTTTACAAACTTTCCCAACTTTAACTTGAATGGATTCGTCTTCGATTTATGCATCATCTGTTCATGTGTATGTATGTGTGCTTTCTCTCGAAGACATGTTGTGAAGCGTGTGAAGTGAGTCCCTCTATAGCCCTCAGGAAACGACCAAAAAGGCAAGATCTGGTAAAGCTGTTGCTGGTAAAGCTTTGAGTAGAGCTTTGTTAAATTTCGTGAGCTACACATTAAAAAATTCCGAAGGATTCGAAGATTTGAGAAGGATGAGAGAAATGTAAAGAATTTGTGAAAAATAAATAAGGTGAGAAGTCTAAAAGAGAATTTCTTTCAAATAAAAAGAAAATATACAAAAAATAAATATATGTATACCATATATATTATTTTTTTTAATCCAAAATCAATAATATGAAATCGAAGACGGTAAACGCAAATAGTTTAGTCATTCATGCTTTTGCATAAATCATGAAGTCGCTAAGGAAGAGTGTTCGTAATGATGCTAACATGGTTTTAGCTGTCAGACATAAGGAATACTCATTAAGATTGGAAAGGTTTTTCTCATCCTTTGATCCCAACTTCCCTCATTTAGTTCTCAAATCTAAAAGAAAAGAGCTAAACGTTTTATAATCTTGTTCAAAAGATTTTCAAGTTCGATGAGCCCTCACGCTACACGTGATGCCCCCATAGAACGAAGGGCATTTACACACATGAGACCGAATAGCAAAGTGCATTGCCATCTACTTACATAGCAATTAAAACTTTTATTTCTGATTGAAAGGGAGGATAATATCAAACTATTATTGCAAAAAAATAAAAAATAAATTTCATAAAAAAAGGTAAATAAAAAAATTCGTGGCCCTACTTTAGATTTATATGTTTTGGCTTTGATTTCAATAAACTAAATAGAATATAATGAAGAATTGATTATTATATATTATTTCTAAAATAAATTCATAATTATTAAATACAAAATAATTAATTGATAATATTTAGAAATTATAGTTTTTTGAAATCATCTATTTTGGGCAAAAAAAACCTTGAGGCTAACAATTGTATCTTTTTTCTATTCATATAGTTATTGACCAAATATTCTATTTTTCGTTTTGCCTTTAAAACTAGGCTGTTGTTGAAGAGATTTCTGGCGCAGTTCGCCGGTTCTATGAATATGCCCTCAGGCAATAAGTTCCAGCACAACAAGATCGGCTCTTTAAAGCTTGCCTGAGATTAAAGATACATCATTCGCATAACTTATCGAAACAGCAGTAGCTCCTCGATGTTGAGGCAGCCAGCAATCGAAAAATATCTTCAATTTTCTTTCAGCATCTAACTGAAAATCGGAAAAAAAAACTTTTTTTTCTTATAAGATTTTTTTGCTGTTATTATACTTCGTATTTTCAGCTTTAATACGCTCTCTTGAGCATTCAATATCCATTGGTGTAGCATTAGCTTTAATATTCTCTATATCATATAGATGAATACATGTAGAGTAAATTACAGACCAAATGTAAAGACAGTAAAGCAAAAAAAACGGAACTAGCTACAATGGCATAAAATCGTTTGAATACAGAAGCTAACACGTTCGAAGGAAACTGATGTAACAGCTTATTGGAATTTTACAATAATAATGACCTATAAAATCAAGACTTTTAAAGTCTGGCCATCATGGCTATCATGGGAATCTTGAAATGTTTGTTCATTCTTGTTATTGTCCCTGTTGTAAACCTCAATCATACATTATATTTGATTGGAAAATAACAATGGCAACAGGAATGGACAGAAGATTCCATAAAAGTACTTCCTGTCTTTCAAAAACATTTTTGCCGTCCAGTATCTCTGTTCATAGCATTAACAAACGATAGTTAACCCTGAGTATCAATTACTTTTCTTATTACGACATGAACTGTAAAAAAGAAACAAACGTTACTGATGTGGCGAATGTGAAGGGATATTTGAGAAAAGAAGAAAGTTTGGAGTGTATGCGCTGCTGTGTAAAAGAGAGTGAGCGAAAAAACGAAAACTAATTCAATTAAAAGTACGAATACAGTGACGATTACAGCAATAGTTGTGCTACCGACATGTAAGCAGTATATGTGGACGGATACTTTCCGTCAAACTTAGATAGTTATATCAATATGATACAACATAACTTGCCATAGTTCATACGTCTAGTCAATTGCCCCTCTATAAGTCCATCCTTTCAAAGCCAAAACTCCAGGTGCATGGCCCGTAATAAACAATAATGTCTTCTTATGTTATGTAACTTCGCACAGATGCATAGACGTTAACTATCTGAATGGGTGACATCAACAAATTTTTTGGCCTCAGCTCTTGTTTTGCCTTTTTCTTTTAAACTTATTGAAAGGCAATTGGTACAGATTTCGAATTTCACTTGTTAGCAAGCTTACTCTTTTTCAACATAGTTATATTCATTCTTAAATCTCTACGGTGTCCTTTTTTTCATACTTTACTTGTCTCTTAGTTTATTTTTCGTTTTTGTCTTCAATTTTACATATCAAAGCAAACAGACATAGTGAGCCATAAGTTGCCCATCAGGTTCGCTTTTACATTTCTCCCGAACATATTTATTTAATATTATACTAAATGCTAATCATATATAATATTTATTATAAAAAAGTATATTAATATAATTTTTTGCTTCTCTTCAGTCATTTCAGTTTTTTTCGTATGTGAATTTCAAACGTTTTAACCCAGCCTCCCTTTGGGTTAGTATTTGTTTCTGCTTTCATATACATTCAGGCCTTCTACCCTTTATTTCCCAATCATTGATATACGAAGATGGCATCGAATTTGACGCCTTCGATCATAGATGTAATTCGCCTTATGAACATCAACTTAATTAGCATTTTCTTGATGTTACAACCTTATCGTTTATCCATATACTTGGAATAATTTAACGTTCGCTATCACAAGATGAATCAAAAAAACGAAAGAGATAAGCCCAATATATAATTTTTTTCTGCAACCATATAATCCACATAATAATACATTATTTTCATTTTTACTATTTATGCCATTCCTTATACTACTTATCTTCATTCCTAAAAGATTATAGTAACAACGGTTTTCCTTTTTTATTTTACTATAAATATACCAAGATTACAACATAAGCTTAAAACTTCTCAGATTATGATGTTATCACAGCAAATGCTTTTTTTTGCTTGGCAAATTTAAAAAATAGAGAAAGAGAGGAAATATGTATTTGTGTGAAAGTGAATAAAAGTTCATCATTAGCGGCATTCAGTGCTCAAATTCAGATCAAAAAAATTTAATCATGTTTTGTTTCTTTTTTGTTTTTCTGCTTAACTTCAGAGAATAACAAACATTTACTATTCTGTATTCCATTTAACATGTTTTAATTCCATATCCAACCAGCATTACATAAATTTGGAACAAAATGTAAACATGCTTAACTTGTTTAAATCAGAACGTAGCGCGGAGAGAGTTGAACAGCTATGGAAAGCACATAAGCTCATTTTCTTTTAAAGTATATTGATTATATAGCAATAAAGCGCTAATAATTAGGTAGCATGTACACCTGATCTGCGAAGAACAATAGGAAGACACAATGTGTCAACTAAATTTTTAAGAAATGTTCTGTGACCTACTTAGTTGAAGAATTCAGTTTCTTAGTTGATCGTCTAGTTTACAGTTTTGCTTCTTATTAACTTCTTTCCTTTTCAAATAAGAGTTATAGACTTTTGGAAATTAGATTTTGGAAATTTAATTAAATCTCATGCTAATCACATTGTTAACCACAATTGGTATGCCGAAGGCTTTTTATAATATCAATATATTTTTATTTGCCATCTATTTGATTAATATCGTTGAAGACATTTTATCAAGATGTCTTTCACTATGATTTGTGCTATGAGCTGATATATATATAAATTATAATAGACATTCCTCTTCAGTAAAGTCGATGAATGAATCAGTTTATATACACTGTTAACCTACAAATTGAAGTCAGCATACTGTAATTAAATTTGCTAACAGCTCAGTAGAAGAAATGAATCTTTTAACTGTACTTTGCTATCATTAAGTTCGTCGATCTATTGACTTGTTAGCAGAGAGCATACTACTTTGAAGAGATACATTCAGCTAAACAAGCTTTATCTTCTGAATGTTCAATATGAGAGCACACAACAGCGACAGGTTTTATAGAAGATAAGAGAAAATATGCTTATAATGTATGTGTTCGGATTCCATAGATGTTGAAGTAGAATATCTAAGAAAACCGTACCCTTAATCATATTCTTTAGTTCTTTTTGAATACAATATTAGAGTTCGATTCATAGCCAATCTTTGAACTGGACATCTCACTTGTACCTTGTTCTTCTTAATACCTGGTGGTATACATCGCTATATTTCTTTCTCCACTGAGCAGTGACTGATATGTTTTCAAGTGGATGTACAAACATCTTACGGATGAAAGCGAGCCATGGACATTGTGAAGAGAAAGAATGCGATTGAAAGCAAGAGAACGGAAAATTACAAGAAATTTCAGACTTGGCCTTCGGGCATCGCTAACAGTCTGCAATCGTTATAAGTCTGGATGTAAGCACAGACAGTAGAATATCATTATAGTAACAAAGCGGCACAATTTGTTATTTTATACTATATTCGTATTACTATATTAATAATATGAAAGCTTCACGAAAGCTTGTCACGTTGACTAAGCTTCGTGAGATCGGTTAACTTAATTACTACTCCCACTTTCGTATTTTTCATACAAATTCTTTCACTGTGTTGCTCTTTTAATCCTCGAGCTATTCTTTTGTTCATTGTTCCATTGCAGTTCTATTGTGCTGATAAATGTCTTCCTCACCATTCAAATAAAAAGGCAAATCGTCCATAAGGTGTCTATCTCAGGCAATCTTCCTGTTATATAGAATTCTCTAATTCTAAAAGATCCGGCGTTTTTTTCACGAATTCATATAATGCGACATGCCCATTGCTCACAATCGTGACCTATTGCGATTTCCTTTTTACATTAAGCTTGCTTCAGTTCCCCCCAGGTAAGATAAACGAGTTTAAAGAAAGAAAGAATAAAATATAGATAGAGAAATCACAATTATAGAATACGAAAACAGAGAGAGAGTATGAAAATATAAAAAGTGAGAGAGAAAATAAAAAGGAGAGAGGAGAGGATTATGAGAAAGTAAAGTTTGAATGCAACTTTTCTGAACATATAAGCAAGAAAAGAAGAAAAAGGCAGAATAAAAGCACAAAAGACCACATGCAATCACTTACTTTCTAATGTGTAACTTTCAAGTTCTCTCTTTTACGCCTTCACCTTCTCTAGTAACCCTCTTCCTCTTTCTAACTTTTCTTTCCTCAAAATGGACAGGAGTCTCACTCCTCCTTATTAGAATTTGTCAAAGGCTATTCGTCTTTTCACGTTTTATATTTCAATACATTAAAGCTCAAGTGTTTGAGCTAAAATCTAGACTGGTCTTTCATCTTCATTTTTCTTCAACTCGAATTATGACGACCATGCGAGACTAAATCCAAAATTCTTCAAGATCTCGTCAGCTGTTTTTCTCAAAAATTCTTAACTGTCATGTTTATCTTTTGAATACAATTTTTATTTTCATAATATTATTACAACGTCTCAAATTGTCACTTCTGATAGGCATGTCCTCGTTTTATATAAATTAGAGTGTACGATCCGCCTTCATAAGCTTTGCAGCATTTTTTTTCTAGTTAGCAATTGAAGCAATAAAATACTACTCTTCGGCTTGCCAAACACATTTTTTACGTTATTTTTAATGCTGCATTGCACTTAAATGCGAAAATATAAGTTGATAACAATAATTTGGTTTTGATTCAATTATTGTCTAATATGTAGAAACAACAGCTTTATACGTATTCGTATATCTGTTGATATTGCACGAGTTTTTTTCTTTTCCTAACACATTTTGTTCAAAATCAATTTCTTCCATTATATGTCGTTCTTTAATTATTGAAGCTTAATCATATTCATATTATCTAATCTTACTATATGAATAAGAAAAATACTTTGTTTTCTCATCATTTAGTAACAATAATATTATTGAATTTCTGATTTTACTTAAACTCAATTAGTAATGAATGTAAGGAAAACTCAAAAAAAATATTTTTTTTCAAAAGAAAAATGTACTTTATATTACGAATAAAGGTAGTGAATAAAGGGCAGGCTGAAGAGAGAATTTTTAGGAATAAAGCTGAAGAAATAAGTTGGCGATATGAGTGGTTGAACTTGTACTGAACTATTATGCATATTACTCTGCTTCAGCTTAAATTATGATGCTTTGAGGTTTTAGGACAATAAAGTATTTACTATATTTTGAACAACTGCTTAATTTAATACCTCTATTTATAGCTGTTGCATAATTTTATATCCTTTTTTAAAATTTATATATTTTGAATTTCAAGTTCAAATGAGTCTTCAAATGTACTGTAGACTGTAGAATTCTAACAGCACTTCACAATGATATCATTATTTTGCCAATTTTTCTGATCATCATTTTCGCTTCATAGATCAAATAATCCAAAAAACAAAGTCAGCTTAGCCAAAGAATCTTGATGCATTGAAATGGAGTGAGAATGCAAGTGAGAGCAAGCTCGTGGCTGTAATTAGATATTTGCTATGCAAAAACCTTGCCAAAACTAACATATTTGGCTGAACTGCCAATCAAGGACAAACCTTTGACACAGCTCGAATGTTGTTACTCTTCTCTCTATCCTTCCGCGTGGTTTCTGATTCTCTCTATTTTATATGAAAAATTCCAAGTGATACGAAGCGAAGGATGAAAAAGAAATTTATAAAAGTCTTTTAACAGCTGATTAAAGCCCAAAACGAACGAGTCTCTGAGCACATAAACATATATATTCTCGTTATCAACAGTTGAATCTTTTCTCTTTTTCTAGTATTTCCCGTTTCATACGTTTTTTTCAGTATTTTTCAATTTATTGTTTTTCTTTTCTGGATAGTTATGTTTAACAGTTTAGGACACTCACTACTTCTAGCGAATGATTTCGGACGACTAGTTAACAGCCAGTGGCTTTGTCGATAAAAGCGTTGTATCCTTACCCGTTAACTAATACATAACGGTATATCTTTGTACTTAAAATAGTAGCAGGATTCAAAACATGGACGCAACCATAGGAAAGCCTTCAGACAATGAAAATAATAACATCACTACGAATTCGCACTTGAAATGTAATTCTTATTCGCTAGCCCATATGAAATTTCTAACTGTGCCTATAACACTGTTATTTCTTATTCTGCCTGCAAATACGTCAGCATTATCTCGAAGCTATGATATGTCTGAGCCAGCTTATGTAGAAAGTGGTGATAATCATCATCGTGTAGCTCGCAGCAGCTCATCCGGTGGGACACAAGAGCAAGAGATACTGAACCGGCTTTTAACCAACTATGATATGCGTGTTCGACCACCACCGACAAATATCTCAGGTTTATCATTTATCAATCAATAATATATTACATTGTTCTAGAAATTGGTGGACCAGTAGTTGTCCGAGTCAATATTATGATTAGGATGTTGTCAAAAATAGATGTGGTAAACATGGTATGTTTTTTAAACCTCCAATTGCATATACGATAGCTTTGCAGGAGTACAGTATGCAGCTGACATTTCGAGAACAGTGGATGGATAGTAGATTAGCATATGCTCACCTCGGCTATAAAAATATGCCAAAATTTTTAACAGTGCCTCATATCAAAAACAATCTCTGGATACCAGATACATTTTTCCCGGTCAGATCATTTACGTTTGATCATTGATATCTAAAGCAAATTCAGACGGAAAAAGCTGCTCATCGTCATTTAATTGATACTGAAAATATGTTCTTACGAATACATCCTGACGGCAAGGTAGACAGTTTTCATGATAACATCTTCTAATAAAAATTTGATTGACGTTGACGTAAAAAAACGTTTCTCATTTATAGGTGTTATACAGCAGTCGTATCAGTATTACTAGCTCATGTCATATGCATCTACAGCTTTATCCCCTGGATTTGCAGAACTGTGATTTTGATTTAGTTTCTTATGCACACACAATGAAGGTTTAAATTTAATAATATGAGAAAACAGAACAGATTATTTTCAGGATATAATATACGAATGGGATGATCAAAATCCTGTTCAAGTAAAAGCTGGTGTTGGTAGCGATTTACCAAACTTTCAGCTCACAAACATAACAACGAATAATGATTGCACAAGTCATACAAATACAGGTTCATTGGAATTGAATTCTTAATAAGTTCCACTTTATTCAGGTTCATATGCTTGTTTACGAATGCAGCTTTTGCTTCAACGTCAATTCAGGTACACTGATTGCATATTGCATAACTTAATTGTTGATATGTGTGTTTGCAGTTACTATTTGGTTCAATTGTATGCTCCAACTACAATGATTGTTATTGTATCATGGGTCAGCTTCTGGATTGATATGCATTCAACGGCAGGGCGTGTTGCTCTTGGAGTTACAACACTGCTTACAATGACAACAATGGTATGTGAAAAATCATTATCAGTCAACATAATCCAAATAAATGGATATTATACTATTATACTATTATACTATTCATTACAGCAATCAGCTATAAATGCAAAGTTGCCCCCTGTCAGCTATGTCAAAGTGGTTGATGTATGGTTAGGTGGTTAGCGCTAACTTCTTAAGAGAGATAGTACTTAATTCTGCTAATTTCAGCATGCCAAACATTTGTTTTCGGAGCATTAATAGAATACGCCTTTGTGAGCTATCAGGATAGTAGTCGCCAGACTGAAAAGGCACGGGAACATGCATACCGCAAACAGAGAAAGAAGGCTCAAAAGATGGAGATGGTTGATGCCGAAATATATCAACCACCATGTACATGCCATCGTGTAAGTTGTAGTAAGCATTGAATCGTCTAGAAAATTATTTTGAATGACGATTACTTATTCTCAAGAAAGCATATCAACAATTTGTATTCAGTACAATCCGTCGCAGCTTAGTATTCGTGATCGTGTACGCCAGTATTTTACCAAACCGGACTACTTGCCAGCTAAAATCGACTTTTACGCCAGATTCTGCGTGCCATTAGGCTTTGTAGCCTTTAATGTTGCTTACTGGTCCAGCTGCTATATCATGGCCAGCCGTAGCTCACGTTTCCACTAGCCAATTATTCGGGATAAATGAATAACAAATTAACATACCCACAATTTTAACAAAAAAAGAAGCACTAATTAATTGTTCTTTTGTGGCAACTGTATGTAGTAATAATATTTCATGTTTAAATAAGAAAAATTATGCGTATCCTTTACACTCATTCGCCTATTGTTCAAAATCGTTCATAATGACAATTAATGTGATCAATATATTTTATACAATACTTTATATTTGAAAAACTATTATTCTGCTTATTAATCATGATACAATATCTCTATTTTGTCAACTGGTTATTACAGACCTCATACATACATTTTTTTTCTAAATATGTCTAGCAAAATCATATTTAGTTAAATTTTGAATTAGTACCGCAGTTAAAAAGCAACAACACCATTAAATATCCTTAAGTCTATTAAGCTTAACTTATCTGGTATATACAACATGTGCTATTTCCATAACAAAGAAACATCCACAACTCATTATCAAATATATTTAGAATATTTGCTAGAGAATCCCAAATAATACGGAATACCATCATTTGGTCGAGATGATCATACAGAAGTGCATATAAAACATAGATACGACTAAGTTTACACTATTATTCTTTCTTATCATGGAAAGTGTCAGAAAGAAAAGTTTTTCGCACAAAGACACCTATATCAGTTATCGGAATATAAAATAACTTCTTCGTATGATACGTAATACGCGTTGCAACTTTGCAAATAATTTTGTAATAAATAGATATATAAAAGAAGCGTACTTGCAAATGCCAGCCACACAATCTCGGCACCACCAGAACTCGATAGTCTTCTCCTGTTTTCGTTCAAAAATAGGAATACGTTCATCTGATGATTCCAAGAGGCGGCAAGTGGTTGACTGAGCCACCTCGATACCACAGTCGGCACAACGGAGAGCTCGTTTAGATAGCATCGTTGAACATCTGAAATCATTTGCAATATAAGTATAGCATACGATAAGTACAATTTTCATGAAAGAAAGATATTGCACACAAATCAGTTTTAAAAAATTTCATAAGGATATAATACATCTGCAAATGAATGAAGAGCAAAATCAGATTAAAGATTATTCAGAAAGTAACTCACACTTTTCTAAAAGTTGTGCAGAAAACATCAATAAATATCAGATAAGATAGTGAAGTGAACAACAACCGCTTAAAACGGAAGAGACAGGAAAATAAACAATTTTTCAAAAAAGTGGACAGTTCACGCAAGCGGGCGTCAATCGTTCACGGAAAAAATCAAAAATTATCGATCGTAAATGCTTGATCGGTTATAAATATGCAAATAATCGGCGGAGATGATTAGCATTTGATGTGTCACACAATGAGAATCATGATTAAAAAAGTCAAAAAATATAATGATATGTATCATATGTGAGTGTTGAAAAAGAAGAAAGTTTGAATATAACATGATAAAAAGATAAGTCTGATGTGTGTCTAATTAAAAATTGGGCTTGGAGTAAGTAGAAAATAAAATATTCACAGTGAGAACAGTAATACATTAAACATTTTTTGCAAAAAAAATGAAAGATGGAGAAAATGGTTCCACAGTTGTCGATTTCTATTGTAAAAGGTTTGTCCACAGGAATATGCAGAAATTAGAGTCGTAGTTGTTATACAGCTAATAAAGAGGAAAAAAGATGGATATGAGGAAAGAACTGTCACTAAAGCGCAAGAATTTAATGAAAAAAAGTAAAAGAAATCATCTACATAAAATTATCGATAATCAAATCAAAGAAAATGCATGATTTGCCTTTACGGGACTTTTTAACAAAAATCAGGAGAAAAGGACTTAAGAGACATATGGAAACAGGTATGAATAGAAGGACAACGAAAAAGGTGTTGACTGGAAAAAATAATCGAAGTGAGAGAGGATGAGAGATAGTTGAATAAAAGATTTCAACAGATGAATCCAAAACTGACAATATAATGGTTTTAGACTTCGTCATCAACATGGTCGTTCCCGTTGCAATAATACCCAAGCAAGGGGGGAATGTATTTGCATTCACCTAAACACCCAACGAAACAGGCAGGATTGGGAAAATCATTTTCACGTTGGTTGATTCATTATTTTTGAAAATAATGAAGAATAAAGTTATAAGAAAAATGCAGCTGATTCACTCCAGTAAGATAAGTTCAAAACAAAACTGAGTAACAAGAATAATGGTCAAGCAATCATTAAAGAAATGCATCATCATCATGGCTTATGTTTTGTTGAAGTCGATAAATTATATTCCATAGCGGAAACAGAAAATCAAACAGAAGAATAAGTAGACGGAATAAATAGATTGGAGTAGGTAAAAGCGATTCGAAAATAGTTTGAGTGATGTGAATCTGAAATAAGGCTTGAAAGACAAAGAAATAGGATAAACTTCAAAAATTGTACCGACGAAACAAAAAAATAAATATTTATAGAATTATTTGCTCTTTTTCAGCAGATTCTATTGGATAGATACGAGTCGTTTTATCTTCGATTAATCACAACACGTCAGAAGACAAGCGGAATAGAGTGTGTATGTGTGCACAGAAGTGGTTGATAAATTCACTAATACTCAAAAAATTTAAGAATATTCTTAGAGAAGACAAGGCTATTGCTTTCCATTCATAGTAGGCAGTAATTGTTCGAATTAGATTACAACATGCTGGAGTGGTAATAAATTGGAATAAAAATATGTTTCATCTAAAATACATGAATTCTGGTAATAGGGAAGATATAAAACAGTTGCAAAAACCATTAGACAAGTAAATAAAACTGAAGAATTAAGATATTGCATAAAACCTTGTACTTAATGTTATACAAAAGGGAAGAATAAGTATCTAGTGACGAGAACAAATGTATTAGAAATATTGAAAATGAACAGACTTGATGCAAAGAACCTGACTGAAAGCTCTTGCTTAGAATAAAGCTAACGCAGTCTTTCCAATTCCGTCAGTCAGGTATCTACGACAATCCGTTGTTTTCCTTAACTGAGGAGATGGAAATAATATTAAAAATCTAGAGAAACAGAGATAGAGAGAGAGATAGAGAAAGAGAGGTTCTCTGAGATATTCTTTTACCCATCTCTTTTATGCTATTCTAAACTCTCTTACTGTCTATCAAGCTATTCTCTGTTCTATTCAGTATTTACATAGGCCAGTCAAAGATAGAGGATAAAACAAGAAGGTCGAGGCAAGTGAGGTAAAGTTGATTCAAGTCACATATCTGACCAAACTGTATCTCTAGTCATTATAATAACAAAAACCATTTGAAGAATGTATACAAAACAAGAGAGAAAATAAGAAAGCAGATCAGTGAAGATATCCAACAAACGAAGTTAGGTAATTGAGAAGAGTGATAAGCAAAGTAAACCCACAGCATTTATTATAGTAAGTATGACTGCGAGTAAACTCATGAAAACATATGTCATAAGTTAAAGAAGAAAGTTATTTTAAATAGCAGTTTTTGAAAACAAAACTATTACAATATTGCAAAGGAAAGAAGCTATGTTTGAAATTATTTTACACAGAAATCAGAGGCTTTTCACTTCCATTCAAGTGTCGCACACATCCTTCAAATGACCGTTTTGAGCACCGACCGAATAGTTGTTCACTACTATGAGAAAAAAGAAGAGGAATATCATTGCGGAAGAACAAGAGACAGAAAGAGAGAAACATAACGAGTAAAAAACTGAACAATTATGATTGCGAAGCGTGAAAATCTGATTTATGAAGCTCCACAAAATCAAATATATGTTGAATTGAATATTTAAGCTTTAAAAAGACTCGAACATGAGTGAAATTATGCCAAGAAGGAATTGATGGATGATCATATCAACTTTCCGACAACAAAAGAAAATAGAGACAAAAAAGCTAGCAAATAAAATATTTTAAAAAGAACTCCATTACATCATAATAAGAAAATTGAAGTCATTTGATAGTCAGCATAAGAACATATGCTCATTAATGGTTAAAAGACAGGTGCATGAAACTAGTAAGTAGCTTATGAATTATAATCTGTAGAAATAAAGTAAAAACGATAAACATGTAAAAAGAAGATGCGGAAAAGGTTTGGCTTCAATCAAGTTTCCTCTTAAATTGAGAAAAAGAATCTCATTTGGAAAGAACCTTACAAGCTAAACTAACATAGAAGAATAAAAGATAATCGAAGAAAACAGACATAGAATACATATCGAATATAGCTCCTTATATGGTTGAGAGACCCACTGGTCCTCATGTGGTCTCTCATTCTACATCTATTTTTCTATCTAAGCCTTTTGCTCTCTTAACCATCTGAGGATGACTATGTGGCTATACAAGAAAAGGTCATGAGGGGTCAGCAGAAAAATAGGAGAGAATAAATTGATGTCTCAGTAGAAAGAGTAGTAAAATCGGGAAAATGATTAAGACATTCTAAAATATTTTTCAACTTGGCAAGACAGTTCCAAAGAATTAACATTCTAGACTCTCAAGACTCAGCTTGGAGTTTTGCACTATGCAATGGATATCTGTCATCATGCTTTATTTCTTCGTCTTTATATCTACCAATCTATCCCTTTCACAATAAGCACACTGGAAATCCTTCATGATGTTCATATATATGAAGCAGCAACGAAGGCGACAGAATTGACAGGGATTGCGTATTCCCTTCAATTAAATTATCGAATCAACTCAACGCTAAAGCAATGTGTCTAACATGAAATTGACATAGTGGATAAAGTTTCCGGGTATATCTCTCTCCTTCTGTCATTATGGTAAAGCTATTCATGAGTGAGCACAATCATTCCTCATGATGACCACCATTCATGTCATTTTGAAACTTAACCCATTTGCTTCACCATAGCTTCCGAAGAGAAATAGTAGCCAGAAATAAATTAGTTAACAAACTGTAGTTGTCGCGCTAGGTAAACTCACTAGGTAGAAAGTAATATTATATATTTTTTAAATTTTTAAGGCACTCAGAAATTTTAAGTACAATTAAATGCAAAGCTCAAAATAAGAAACACCAATATTTGTTGAAAAAAAAAGCCAATTTTTTAAGAATGATATTAAGTGTTCGCTAACTATAAAATTAAAAAATGAAAGAATATTTGATTTCAACACAATTTCTTCGAAGTTTAAGAAAATGAGTAATGTAATGATCTGGAGTGAGTTAAACTATGAGAGAGAGAGAGAGAGAGAGAGAGAGAGAGAGAGAGGTAACGTGAACGTGTGATGTTATCGATAGCAGAAATGGTGTTAATCCGAAACTCAAAGAAAAGAAAATACATTTAAGAAATTTGGAGGTTAAAGAAGAACAACAGCAACGGCATACATTGAAGAAACAAGTAACAAAGCCCGAAAGAACGCTAGTTTTGAACGAATAATGGAAATTCGGAAAATGTCGTTACTACTTTATATGTCACAATAGAGAAAAACTATTAGAAATCTGTCAGATATTGATGAAATCTTGAAATACACGGCGATATGAAAAAAAGGTAATGACTGACAGATAGGAGTGAAGACTGCTAAAAGGACAAGGTAAGGTTAGCAAGTAGACGAAAGGTTAGCAGTCTTAATAACACAACGAACATCAGATGATTCAAGAGAAAGATGGAAAGGAGAGTCCAAAAAAAATGCTAAGGGTATATAGAGAGATTTCTATCTAGATTGACAGCTATAAGATGGATGAGAGAAAAGTAGACTGTTAGTAAGAGGACGGTATTAATAAAGGATGATAGATGGTGAAGAATTGTAGGTTCTAGTGAAAAAATAACTTTGAAGTATTAAAAACCTAGTTCAAGGATGGTATTTGACGGGCAGATAACATTTTGGAAAAATACTTCATTTTCTTCTTCAAACTAAGGAATTACTGCTATTCGCACAGATTCATTCTTAGAAAATATAGATACTTCAAAAATAAAAATAAAAAGTAAACTTAAAAAACCTCCCAAGTAAAATAGAATATTAAAATTAAAACGGGAAACACGAAACACGAAAAGTTCGGCTATATGCGTGAGGTAAATAGGGAAAATGATTTTTAATTCAAAAATGCTCAAGAGCGGTTGTTTTTCAATAAAACCTTCAGGTTTTCTAGATAAAAACGACAATAAGTGTATGAAGAATAGGATAAACGTAAAAAAAACTATTATGCAAGCCAAGACCAACTGTGGTGTAGAGGAACTGCAGCGTTTACCGCAGAATGAAAGAGAACGGAAGGAGGTCGTAGACGTTGCTATCCTCTTCATCGTGGACGTCAACGTCAAGACCGACACAGCGATATGCCCGTTGTCTATTAGAGAAGAGATCAAGCAGCGACGACACCCGATGAAACCTCCGAAAAATGACGGAACGGGGACGATTAAAACCTATCAGACAAGAAACGATAATCCAACGCCTATAAGGATTTGTTGTATAAAAATTGAAAAAATCCCGAAATGTAGTATTAAACTTACTATTGCATTACTTTAGCAAGCTTATACCCCTAAATTCGGACGATGCATATGTCATAAGGAGCAAAACGGAGAACATTGAAAAAAAAGAAAAAAAGCCTTTGAACCTAACTTTTCAAAAAAAGGTAGCTCTTTTTGGTCATGGATAAAATAGAAAAATTTAATTACCTTTACTAACAATAAGTTTTGTATAGATGCTTAGTAATAACATAAGATCAAAAGGCATATGAAACTAAAAAGACAACCATTTTTCAAAAAATTGCTCGAGTTTCTTGAAATTTCATGAATTATGATCTAAAAAATCGTTTTTTTTTTCATAATCATGGTGGAAAACGGTATAGAAATGGTATTTAACTATGCATAAAGGCTAATAGAATAAAGAATACTCTCATTCATCACTATTCAACATCTTCCCTTTTTATCAGTATAATAACAGGCTTTAGTTAACATTTAGAAAATTCAAAGAAAAAATGAAAGGTTAATAACAAAACACCTATACTACTGACAGATATGTGATAAGCCAAAGGTTGGGATCGAGGTATTCAGAATCCAAGGATCCATAGACCAATGCATAATTCATTGGATGGCTATTCAAGTGATCGTAAAAGTGATGGAACGATTATCGATTTAAGTTTGTGAAGACGAGAAAAACGTGCTTATTTGGCTGGATATGGTTTCAAAAGAATAGCCGTAGTATATAGGTGAACATGTGTTCACATAAATGAGTGAAAAGAAAGAAGCAAAAAGAGTAAACGTAAATTCAATTTAAAAAAGAAAAATAGTATACGAACAGTTTCAATATAATTTCAATAATACGTAAAAAGAGCAAGAACAAAAACAAAACGAACTCAAAATAAAATAAGAAGATCGAACATTATTTGCTAACGGTGATCGAAGAACATCTAGTTTAAAGAAAAAGTACGACATTATCGAAAACCCAGTTTCAATGACTTCAACTATAACTCAAATGAAACAAAAAAGATCAACCCACCAAATATTTAGTGCCTAGTTCACTTAATATATATATATATGCATGTATTTACTTATTGGTAACCGGGACGGGGGAATAAGAAGAAAGGCAAGAAAGAAAGAAAAGTATACCTCCAGAAAAAGCCATTAAGCTAGAAATAAACGACGAAGCGTGCAAGGCCAGCACCCAGTAGAATCTCTCGTGTCGCTGCCGTGCATGTTAATTATGATCAGACAACGTATGGCAAATAAATGAAGGCAATCGACGGAGCGTTCAAAATTTCAGTACTTGGGAGCAAAGAGAACGGAGAGGAGGGTCAAGCAAAACGAAAAAATGAAAATCCTAGAAATGATTCATGCAATGGCAGGCAAGTCTATCATACGTCCATCTGTCCAAGTAGAGGCATGATTGAACACAACTAAAGAGTAGAAGAATTGAACAAACTCGGAGACTCGTGTCCAGAGCCTTGAAAATATTTGGAAACCACGAAAAATGACAAAAGAGAAGCCATAAGAACTTTGCAATATGAAGAAAGAGATGGAAAGCAGACAGAGTTGCTCTGTTTAGAAAAAGCTGGAAGAGATGATTTCACTGAAGAGGAAGGGAAAAAGAAGCTTTGGAAATGAGCCAAATGTCAACTTTGAGAAGAGCTGGTGTAATCACACGTATTGAAGAAGAAGAGGAAGCAAGAGGAGAGTAGCGAGAGAAAAGAAGAAGAAAACTGAACCAAGGCTTGATGTGCTATTCAGTTTAAGCTAGAAGAGAAATATCATAGAGTGAGAACATCATGAGCTAAGAAAAGCGGAGTAGTTATTAGCACATCAAGAAAACCGCGGAAGAATGAAGACTATTTTTCAAACAAGCAACAACATGCCCAACAGATACCAGACGTATTGGCTTTTTCAGAAGCAAACGCTCTTTGAAGTTTATGGCGATGAAGGGATTTCTATTATAAACGTAAAAAAAATATAGAACTAAGAAAAATAATAGCTATATATTAAAATAAATTACACAAGAAAGTCAAATAAGCATAACAATTTTTTTTCGTTTTATGATTGAAAACAGAGTGAAATTGAAAAAAATGTCTTGGATAGAAAATTTGAGTGCGAACAGCAGAACAGCTTGAGACAGAAAATCAGTCTGACAGACGACATGCTTGCAACATGATAATAAACGAGTAGACAAGTGAAGAAAAAAGTCAAAAACTGAAACTATGAATAATTATAAGAGGAATATTATTTTAAATATACAAATAACATACATAAAAGTATGATATAATACAGAAAAAATTTCAAATCCTAAGATACCATGAATTCTATTTGTTGGTGATTTCTCGTACGAGGCAAACAGTTCTGATTATACTTACGTACAAAGCGAACCGATACATAAAGGATACACAAGATATTGCGAACAGCAAGGATGAGCCAGTGCAAAACTTTCAGTTCTTTCTTAAAGTTGACAATAGAAACTAATGAATTGTTGCTTTTGAAAACCAAAAGAAGCTAGCTAGTAGCTACTCTCACTAATATTTCCTTTGTCCATCAATTTGTTTTATACGTTAAATGGCTACTTGCCCGCCCAAAAACCAATCTGACTCGTCTGCACTCACATAAATTTTCTTTTTATTGCAGGTGGGTTAGATGAAATAAACATTTCGATCGATATTGCATTTGCACGTTTATTAACAAGTAAGATCACTCTCGTTTCTTATCAACTATATCTCATAACTATCTAATCACCGTTTATATATTATGTAACTCAACTATCCTTAAGAGGCATATAGACAGCTCGTTCAAACTTGCAACTTCTGGCGAATAATTCATAATTCACCACATCAATATACGTTAAAATATAGAACATTGTAAAAAAACGAAGAGCATAAATATCAAACTTAGTATTATAGTATTTTTTCAACAAGTCAATGCTTGCAAACTTCATTGAATAATATTGAATTTTTTCATATCTTTGTTTCAACAATATTTTAAATTTACTGAGGTTTTTCATGAGGAAATGCGGTTAGTTGATAAATCTTTAAGAAAAGATGAGGTAGTAGTAATAAATAAAAAGCTCTAATCAAACATTCAAATATACGAGGATAAGAATCATCACATTTGGCTCATAACGTCAAAGTTAACATTGTCATTTGTTATCATTAGGGTGGTCAACAGCTGTGATACCAAGAATGATTAATGTATAGAAACTAATGACATAAAATTCAAATTTACCTCTCAAACGGCTGTCAATATTGAAAAGATTTTAGCAATTTTGTGCCGAAACATAATTGATCTAATCTAAGATTGATAACCACATCAAGTATAATACTTTAAAACTTTTAAAGCTTTATTACTTAAAATGAAAAAAAAGACTTATAAAAATGACAATATATACATTATACAACATAAATTCTCTTATACAACTTATTTATATTACTACACAACGCTGAAACAACCATTGGATACCCAATATATATATTAGTACATAAGCTGCAACTGTAAAAAAGTGAAAACCTTAATATTAAAATCACGATGAAAAAGTGACTAGATGTGTCGATACACAGAGTAAGACTGAGTGATAGGAATGAGTAATTAAAAAACACCTTTGAAGGTTAAAAAGGCCTTGGTGCATATTAGTCTTCATATACCGTGCTGATTGAAGTACTTGGTGGAGAACTTGTAGCGGTTCTCAAAATAATATGAGCCAGACGAGACCTGCCTATGCTAGTCAACGCTTCAACTACACTTGGCCATTCCTTACGAGCTGCTTGTGCCAGAATGAAACAGCCCTATATTCAATATTAATATTATAGGTCGTGCAATATAATAACACTCACTGTATCTTCCTCCTGAAGATGTGATACCCATTTACCAATCAGCTCTTTCGGGTCCTCTAAACCCATTTTAGCATAAACTATACTTTTAGACCAGTGTTTTTGTGATTGCAGATATTTACAAGCATCGGCCCCAGCTCCAACTAAGAACAGCAACTCCACACCATCTAAAGATAAATTTATTTCTTGTTTGGAAAAGAAAATATAGAAATCTACCTTCAATCATATCAGAAGCTATTAAATTTGTAGCTATCAGCTTGATTAATGAACGTGATTGTTCACTTTCTTGACTAGACACGAGTAAAGCAGCCTAATCAAATATTGTAAATATAATTATTTTTAAAAGTTTTACCTTCATACTGGCATGGCGCAAATCAGGGCTAGCAATTAGTCGATCCACAGCTCTCTCCTATCAATGAAGCACTAGTAAATTGCGTATTATTAGACCAAACCTTGGCTTTCCCTCCTGTTACCACAGCTCTCTCAACTATCCTGCTCTCCATGGCATCGGATGCTGCACATGCCGCACAAGTAACTCTCAACTCTCTTTCCTAGAGTGAATATGTTAATAAATAAAAGAAATTTTGAAATATACCTTGAAAACATCATTAGGCCAGAAAAGTTGTAAAACAGGCGGCAATTGAGCTTTACCTTCGGAAGAATCGATTGCAAATTTAACAATTTCCAACAATAGAAAACCAAAAGTATCTCCAAGGAAGCGACATAATAAGGATTCGTTGAGTACCGATGTTAGATCGATTTTCCCGTTATCTACTAATGGTCTACAAGCTTTTTTTCGTAATATCCAAGACAACGCATCTCCTTCACTTTCACCAATGTCAAAATCGTGAACAATTTTATCAACACTAGTGGGACTCATGAGAAGGGGAATATCTAAACTAAGGTTAAGTATTAATAAGCTTTTGAAAATACAAAACCTTTTTCACTGACAGAGTTATTTTTCAAGGAGCTGGGTAGAAATCGAAAAACATTATCATTGGTTAGAAGTATAGGTGAAATTCCGCATAAATCCATATCCAATGCAGCTCTAGAGGATTCAATGTTAACTTCTTGAATTCGAATAAGAGCTTCAGTATCCCATATTACTAACTCCCTGAAGAAGAAAAAAGTTTCAATTGATAACTTTTAAAAACCTCTGATGTAATACTGCCAGAGAATGATCGCCTGCTAATCGTGAAAAGCACATTCGAAGAACAGGGAAACGAGAAGCACGTACATGTCTCGACTGTTTTCGTCCTAAGTCCCAAACCTATACATGAAAAATCAAACAAACAAATATAAAAAAGTAATATACAGCTATTCTTCCGTCGGCATCTCCCATAGCTAGCATATCATCTTTCCACGCCATGCTTCTTATAGTCCAACCCCCACTTTTCCACTAAACAGAATCAGAGACTATGAAAATCTAGTAAGCAATACCTGAGTATTGACTTCTTTACCGTCTTTAACATGTAGGCCTTTAACTGCGACATGATATAATCGATTTTCTGAAAGTTACTATTCGTAATCAAAGTTAAAGAATAAATGAACATACCAGAATCAAGAACAACAAGATTTTCTCTGTAAACACTTTGCAAACTGCTCTCTGTCATTTTCATTCCATGATGTTTACTAGACCAAGCCTAAAATCTCTATTTATTTAAATTTGTATCAAAAATAGTAAACCATATCTACAATCAATGGGCAAGTTCGACTCATTTTTCTTAGGAGCTTAAAAGTCTTCAAATCCCAGATCTCTAAAGGCTCTCGCTGAAATGCCAATGCAAGATAGCAACTGAAACATTCAAATAGACTCAAAAATAAAATAAGCCATACTGATAATAAGAAACTCTAACAAGGCTAACGGGAGATTCATCGTATTCTGGGCGAATGCGTCTACTTATTCCTGTAAATTGAACGAAATATTTTCTTTTCTATTTTCTCACTATTGTACAAACCTGTTCTAATGTCTGTGGCATAAATATCATTGCGAACAATATGAGTTGTACTTAAAGCATGATTATAACCTGCAGTAAGAATAGTATATGCACCACCCCATTCCAAGCTTCTAAAAATATAAATAAAAAATAGAAGTCTAGGAAAGATGAGTAAACCTGATGGGAGACGATTGAACATAAAATTCACGGATGATCTTTGAAGTAAACACCTCCACTAAATGTACAGTTCCAGCATGCGTTCCCACAGCTGCAACATGTGCTGCACCAAAATCAGAACTGGCTAAAAAAGAAAATATACTTATAGATACGTGCATTAAAGCTTATACCAAAACTATCATCTCCAGATTTTCCTAATTCATCCATTGGCCTCATTCGCACGCAACCAACTGTACTACTCAGTGAGCCAATAAAGCCTGTTTGGAAAAGTCTTAAAGGAGCCAGCGATGTTGTGGCTAATGTTCCATCGAATTTCAAATATTCATCGAGAAAGCTCTTCATATAATGAGTAGGACTGTTCTCAGTGTTCTAAAACAGTGAAATTTAGAGAACAAGTATTACCTACTTACTAATTGCCAAAACACTATTTTTCCACTGTTATACAACGTTGCTAAAGTTGATTGAGTTACAGGACATAATGCTGAGCCTACAACTCGTTGTTGAGCACTATGTCTATGGGTTTCAGTGGACGCTATCTACAAAGCAAAAATTAACAATGTAATATAAAGATGCGTCTATTACCTTCTGAAAATCGAAACGAGCATCAGCACGATCATCATTGGAACAATATGTACCGACACGCAATGTGATTGAACCATTAGACTGCACAGTATATAAAGCATCTCGAAGAGAGCAAGAGTTGAAGGAAATAAAATTAGATTCCATTGTTATTTGAGTTAGAACAACACACAGTTCCGTATCAAATAGCATTAACTAAACTATTCAAAATTAACTATTTAGATTTGTCGAAATTATGACCTGCTGGTTCACAACAGCTAACAATGAGTTTTTATAAGCTTTATGATATCCCAGATATTGAATGCTTGTATTAACTCCAGAAGAATCAGAGAGACTGACAAAGTATCCATTGTTAAAAGGTTCCTTATTCTTATTAATATCTCGCACAATAATAAGTGAACTTCCCATAGAAGCAACTGAATAAAACCATTTTGTTCCGTATTGTTATAAAAACTTACAGACAAGTTCCTTATTATTGAAAGGATCAAGTGCCATATTAAATAAGCTGTGGGTATATGTATGTGACCAGATTTTTTCTCCTTTTAATGTGTCCCACATTACGAGAGTGTTTCCAGAATGCAATGCCAATAAACTATTCATAGAATCAATGGTAGAGACATACCATGTCATCGCTATAAAGTTTGTTGTCAACTTTTGAAGTTTTATTTCAACCTAACCTAAAACATTTGTTCCGGCCAAAGTGAAATGAGCCGTTCGCACAGCTGTGAAAGCATCTGTTATGACAATCTGCCCACCGATATCAGAAGATGCTAGTAGAGTAGCATTGTTCTTTCCAAACTCTCCGTAGATACTTGATGGTGCCCAAGAAATCTAGAACTATTATTAACTTTTACAGTTATGCTAGAATCCATACATTCTCAACAGCTGCGGAATGATGTTCTAAGGTTTGGATTCGTTTACATGTTGCAACATCAACAATTAATATTGCGTTATGTGATCCATAAGCAATAACACCAGAAGAATTCCTGAAGAACAATTACCATTTAAATAGAATATCCTTGCTATAACAAACCAATCTATACAAAATTTATTACTGGGATGTAAAGCTCCAGGTAAAGATAAAGGCATTATCTATTCTACAGTACAACTTGAAAAGTGAAATTCCATATAGATATGAATCTTGAGGGATGCTTGTTTTCCAATATGTATTAGTAGAATTAATATTCTATTTCCAAGCTACAGTTCCTCAAAGTGATAGTGAGCACACAAAAAAGGAGTTCGTGGATCGTAATTTGGTCCCGGCGCGATCATCGCAATAGTCCACAATAGCGTCGTTTTTGGCACGCTACTAATGTAGATTTGAATTTCTCTGGCACGCCTTATATGGAAAGCTTGAGTATTTGACCATTTTATCTCATATATTTCGAGTATATCTTTTATTATTATGTCGTTAAAGTTATTAATCATAATTTAATTTAAGTTTCATTCAAATTAGATCATTCTTTTTTTCAGATTTAAGAGTTCCCCGTAGATAATATAACTAATGTACTAACTTGTAATATAAGAATATAACTGAAGATGTCGTTTATGCGTATGTTTAAGTCTACTAAGAAGAATGGTAATAAGGAAAATATTCCCACTATGGTAAATCCGATTCAATAACGGTGCCTAATTTTAAAATTATTCAGGAGAGAATTTGTGAGAGGGATTCTTTCCGCGTCCCTCCTGTAAATAGCTCCTTTGGCGGAGGTGTATATGCTGGGGAAATTAAAAATGCCCAAATAATAAATCCGTATTCAATAGTAACAGCTCCTAAAAAAACCAAAGGTATGTAAAAATTTTCGAACCTTTTTATATGAGTGTTCAGGTCCTCGTTCTTGCCCAGGAGCACCCATGGATTCTAGATCCGAACGCAATAGCAGACATTCAGAAAATTACTTAAACCCAAACCACAGTATGAGACCTTTTAATGATAGACACGTAAACAGTTCAGTTAGGTACGAGAATATACGGGGACACAGAAGGCATGAGTAAGTTATTTCTTTTTATCAAAAATTCAAGTTTTACTTTTATAGAACTTCACAACGAAGTTACATGGCGGATATAATTAATCGTAGTAGTATCAAAGAGGACCCGAGAGATCAATACTATGAAAGTTTTCCGGAATCTGAAGACGAAGAGCAAGATATACGCATCAGAATGGTAGGCTAATCTATCTGTTGTTTTTATATTGGTTTTTTAAAGTTGGAATCTAAAATCGGAAAACTACAAAGGAGATATCACGAAGATGTAAAACATCTAAAAAGAGAAATAGAAATTAGTCGTGATGAAGTAGAGCATTACAAGTAAGTCGTTACTCTATGACAGGAGTTCATTTTCACACTTACAGGAGAAATTTCGAGAGACAATCGAGAGCTTACTTAAATGCTAAGAAGAGTTTAGATTTAGAAAAACAGCAAATACACCGCTTAAAGAAAGCTTTGCAACAATCTAATTCTCGTGTACTAGAACTCGAAGATATGCTAGCTTCGGGTAATGATAATTCGTTACTCATGTGCTCTTATGATGCAGGTATCACTAACTGTTCTAACGTTTTCTATTAATTATTTAGTAGGAGGTCTTTGCTCTGCAACAGCGGGAGCAGGAGAAGCTTTGTGTGCAATGGGAGACCATATTGGCGAGATAAACGAGATGGTTAATTCTAGTACACCTAGTATTTCCATGTTCCAAGAAGGAAAGGATGATTTTGATACTCAGGATGAGGTAGTATAGTTTTTCATTTTATCATTGTTAGTAATTGGTTTTAGGTACGGAACTTTCGAACAGTTGAAATCGAAGAAGGTGAGGAAGACTATGAAACTCCACCTATTGAAAATCCAAGAGATGCTTGCTCTCCAGTAGAAATGAATTGTATCTCGAATTCCCCTATTATGATGACCAAAACTCCCAAATTAGCCAAATCTCTTTCTGATACGGATCTCAACTGTATATCTACTGGGATAGTGGAAATCCAACCTGTCAATCCAGAGTCAATTGTTCCACGTAGATCATTTCAAAAAGACCTGTATGCTAAGGTATTTTACAACACTGTTATTATATGACACTTATAACTTTTTCAGGCACAAGCTCAATTTCAGTCTGAACTGACCTCTGAATCATCTGATGATGAAACGTATAAAGTTATTGAAAAGCAACTTAAGAAGAAAGGAGGTCTTGTAAAATTTCAACCGCCCAGACCGCAAGTGCAACCGAGACACTATAAAAAATACGGGAAAAACGAACGAAATGCTCTAGCAGAATTCGAATATCTACAGGATCTTTCTTCAGATGTCAGTGGAATGCTCTCAAGCCCCGATGTGGGAAGCCTTAAAAGTCATGTGAAATGTATATAATATCATTTTTATACTGATGGATTGTTTGAGACTTTGTATTATTATACTTTGTACTTTGTAATATGTTCTGAAAACGTTGTAATATGAATATCACCTTGTAATACGAGTTTTATGTGCATGATATGGACGAATAAAGTTTCAACACGGGAAAGCTTGTAACATCTTATTCGGCAATTTGGGTGCCTGTGAAATCTGTTAAAATCATATACAGCCTATGAGCTAATGCAGGACCTAATCGTCGACCGTTCTCGCACATAATATCAGCCAACTCTTTCATGGAATCCAAATAGCCTTTTTCTCCATATTTTTTGCCAGCTTTAATGGGATCAGGAATACTTTTTACAATAGCTCTCCTTTGTGCATCTCCTGATCGCCATAAGGTTGATAGCATTTTATTCCACCAATCGGCAACCAGAACATCACGACTCTCTTCACGAAGGCCCTTAACAAAATTTTCACAGTTGATGAAAGATAAAAACTTTAAATAACCTTCTCACTATCTAAACAGAAATCTTTATCGCATTGGGAGCTCTCACAATGCACTCGCTTGGACAAGCCTCGGATCATCTAATCTTCAAATATCTCATGTTTCATTAGAAAAACCCTACCTGAGCCAGAAAAAGTGCGAACTCAGAAGATGTGTTGAAAAAGTGAATTTGAGCCCTATACCGCTCAAAAATATTTAATCCTATTTCCATAACCTAGATGAAATTAAAGTATTTGTCAACTAAAAAGCAAAGAAAACTTTTTTAGACTGCACATTATGAGCGCCAAAACACAGAATGAAACATTCGGCATTTTGTAAAGGATATGTATTAATCTGCTGTTCAATAAAACTATTAATAGTTTGAGACGAAACCATGTCTTTGAAAGTACTACCTGGTACAAACACACCAAAAACATGCTGATAACTCTAAAACACTTCCAATAAAGAAACTTTTCTCATAACTTGCCATGTATTCAAATCTTTCAATATGTCCATTCTCTTCAGAAACTTCAACACACTTCCGTTTCCATTCAACTCTTGTACCAATATCAGAATCAATTACAAGCTGACTTTCAATTTTTCTATCAAGAAATAACATTCTTGTTTGAACAACGCAGTCATCTGAAAGAAAAATGAACCTTTGGAAGCTATCAAATATTCACCTAGCATAGCGCAGATTTCATTTCCAATATGGCAATAAATATAGTTCTCCGCTTTGGTATTAATAGAAGCTGCTGCTTCTCTCTCTATTCTTCGTTTTAGTTTTTCTCTCTATATGAAAATTATTTTACTCGTAAAATTGTTGTTGATTACCTCCTTTTCTTGTTTTGCTTGGATGCGTGCCGCTTTTTTTTCATCACGCTCCTGTTGCTTAATGAGCTAAAACTGGCTGTGAACTTAGTTAAATATCAAATTATAACTACCTTTTCATGAGATATCTCTTCTTTTGTTTTTCGTTTCGTAGTAATAGGTTTCGGTGGTTGAATTTCAGATAAAACTATGTCCTTATTAGTTAAAAAATCAAAACTATCTTCAAGTAGCAATAAAGGGTTTATTTCATTCGGTCTTAAAAACTATGCGTATTATATAACACCAGACGACATACCTAGAGTTATTTGTACTTGGATTGTTTTCCCTGTTAATTCCAGAAGGATGATGTATACTGTCTTCAATACAAATTATATCAGAGTCATCATTCGGCATCTGTTGTTGCGAATTATATTCTAACTCAACATTACTATCACTCAAAACAACAATCTCACATTCTTGCATGCTGAAATTATTACAATTCGTCTATGAAACAAGTAGTGATATCGAATTTATAAGATTTGAAAATAATTAAATCCCTCCATCTTGAATTTCTCCTCAGGACCAATATTGAAACATCAAGTATTAGAAGGTGAGAAATATGCTTTATCCTCCATGAAGAATAATATGATAAAACGTTCATTGATGAATGTAAATAATATAACTTGGTACTTATTGGATAACGAGCATTACTGCATCAGAAGTATAATGGATGTGTTTATTATTGTTATCATACTGATAAACATAGCTCGTGTTAATTGCAATTTAACCATGCTGAATATTGAATACACCAAAACGAATTATTCATTCTTTCAGATAAATTAAAAATAACGAATACAAAAATACCAGCAGTACATCTAATTAAGCAATCCTACATTTTGAATGGCTTGTAGTATATTAGAATCTGAACATTTAACAAGAACGACATTAGAAAAGTGTTTGAACAGCTTATTCGTGAATTGTTGAACGGCATTATAGGATGTTAACTTTTCACTATTAGTCTCTTTGTTGGACAAGTTTTCTTGTAAGCTCATCTCCAGATATAATACTTTAATACCCATATTCTGACAGAAGCTGACAACAAGCCACGGTGCGAGCAGATGGTTATTCAAATTAATTTTCAGGGTTTGAGGACCTCCTTCAAAGATGCTGACATCTTCGACTAAAATAAAAGATGAATTACATTACCAATGAAAAATTTTTAAAAAACCTTCTGAACCTCCTAAATATATTACGTGATGAGGGCTATGGGTCACAATTTCTTTTTTCACCATTTCATCAGTATCAGTTCCTAAAACATTTTGAACTCAGAAGAAAATATCGTAGCTTCTAATAAACCTGGCTTAGTGATAGCTTTCACTACAACGATGTTCTGTTTGTGCAAAATATCCTCTACTACATTAGTCAAGGGGTGAGAACCAGAGA
Organism: Auanema rhodensis; assembly: GCA_964057225.1. NCBI lineage: Eukaryota > Metazoa > Nematoda > Chromadorea > Rhabditida > Rhabditidae > Auanema > Auanema rhodense. The sequence goes on from OZ059895.1 coordinate 5,221,070, forward strand.
ACAATAGTACCCTTACAACTTGAGCACAACCTACCACTCGATTAACTGTTTGAACTATAAAGTTTATACCAGGTTGAAGTAAATATAAACTGAAAATCACACCTTCTACTTCGTTGGCAATAAAATGTAGTTCATTTTCCAAACGAAGGGTAGACAATAAACTAGGTACTTTTCCAGAAAGACAATTAGTATTTGTCTCAAGACTCTAAAAGAAAATATAAGAAGAAAGTTCTTCTTACTTTTTAAAAAAACCTTTGTCACCGACTTTATATCATAATCGAACTTTCCTCCAACATTATAAATTCTGGCATCTTTAGCTACATTAGCTATTTTTAAAATAGCCGAAGCAGCATCTTCGGCACTAATAAGATTGATAGGAGAGCTTACTAAAATATTATTCATCTCACATTTTTTATCATTTCAATAAACTACCATGCAACCCTTTGTCAATATCTTGAATTACATTTTCCATAATTCCTTCGGTCAGACGCGCTATAACACACGGTAAGCGATAGCTTATAACATATGAATGTAGTAAAGCTTCCGCTCCCATTAAGGCAGCGCCAACAAAGGTAGTAGGTGCAAGTGGTGAAGTTTCTAATTTACTTCCGTTTCCATAAACCTGAGATATACCCGATATAGATATACAAAATGAATTATACCGTTTCACTGCTAACGAGAACATAAGACTTCAATTCTCCGTATTCTCTAACCGCATCAAGTACATGAGTTATACCCTACATCAAAATGTATATAGAAAGATCGTACGTGTTTTTCTACCTGAAGAGCATTTCTAGCTCCGTTTGTATATGATAAATCAACCGCAGTTCGGGAGTGAGAAGCACAGTCAATAACGCATTCAATCTACACATTATGTGACAAAGTGAAATATTAACTCTTAGAAAAACTAACGTGATGCTCTCGCAACAGATGAAGAATTAAATCTTCATTAATGCAATCTCCACAAGTCAAATGGAAATTTTTGGAATTACGAATCTCTTCCGGGATCTAATATGGTGGTTTTGATATTCTATTAACTAGAAATTGGAAATTACCTTTGAAACATCTGCTTTGGCAATGAAACTGTCCACGACCACAACTGTTAGAGACGGGTTACATTTAGTTAACTTGCGAATAATGGAAGTTCCAATAACTCCCAGCCCACCAGTGATAAGGTAAGCATTATGTGACATTTTTCAACAGCTGTAAAAACAATTAAATTAAAACTACATATAAAGAATTACTATTGATTGAAGAACAAAATATGAGACGTGAAGACACATGGAATAAAAAGACAAAACGGGGTCACTATTACTCACAAGGGTGAAGGTCTGCTTGGGGGTTATCTGATGACGTGGAGTACTATCACAGTAATACATCTGGGTTGCATCTCAATATTTAGTCTTGATATCTTTGTTTTAACGGAACATATATGAATAGGACAGAACATATATGAATGGGAAAACCATTGGAATCTCTTCCAATGTTTGTTAACATTTCCAACAAATTGCTCAAAAGCCAAATTGCTGTAATGGAACTGTTTGAATCTTCTCGACATGGCGAACCAAAATTTTGAAAAGGGCCGCGATCTGTCAATTCTGCCAAAATGGTGTTAAGAACTGAAGTGAATGAAAATAACACTAATTTTTATTGAATAACTAACATAAATGTAAACGTTAATTTCATTTATTTCTTAATATTATACATTTCTTTGAAAACTTTCAGCTTTGGCTTGTGTATGGTGAACGAAATCTCCTAATTTATTGACCATATCACATGTGGAGAAACAAAAAAACACTCACTAGTTCTTCGGATACATGCATAACCGCGGCTGCATTTTCAAACTGGCCACAATATAATGGGGCAGAAAAAATTGTGACCAATTGCCTATCTCCAAAAAATTCATACCCATCTTGTACTACCTATGAAAAGAATATTAAAGTTATGTAACTTTTAAAGTCCACCTGATGACCTCTGACGATCAAATCTAGATTGTGTAGTTTACAAAAGTCTTTTAAAGCCTTAACTCCAAAAACTCGAGCTGCTCCTCGAGGAGATTCTTCATACCAATCAAGGTAGTGGCTAGGATCAGCCCATGTTAAATCTGCAAGCACACCCATATCCGGTATATCGCAGGGCCTTTCAATTTGTTTAAGCTGTAAATATATAAGTTATGCTAATAAATCATGAGGATAATCAGCTTATTAACCTGTTGTAGGTTGATTAATTCTTCACTTATTCCTCCATGCATACACAAAATACGTTTTTCTAATAAAGCACAAAACGGCATAGTATAAAATGCGTATTGAAAGCATTCATAAAGAATTGGTGAATATCTTCAAGTATCAATCATTTAACTCAAAAATAGAAAAATCAAGTAAAACCAACCTTTTTTTCAATTCCATATAAAACCCATACTGCATGTTTATAGGTCTAGACTCATGATTACCACGCAACAAAACTATAGCATCTGGATAAAGTACCTATAATCGTCAAATTACAAACATATTTCATTTGAAAACTGATTCGTACTTTGTAAGCGAACAGTAGTACAACTACTTCCAATGAATACGGTCCTCGATCAACGTAATCACCCAAAAATATATATTTTGTTTTAGGTGGAAAACCATTAATTCCAAAGAGAGTAAGCAAATCCTCAAATTGTCCATGTATATCTCCACATATTGAAGTTGGAGCTGATACCTTAACTGCTTCACAATAGTTATTGTACTGGGTATAGGTAGACTACTTCAATCATCGTATTTTGACTCCAGAACGTTTCCCTTGCCCTATAGCATAACTCTATCAGTTCGTCTTGATGAAACAACGATTGACATGTATGAGAATTCCACTTTGTGGTTAACTTTGTGATTATCTCTTGAAGCCATATATTTATCTAACGCAAATTAATCTACTCTTCCTAAAAAGTAATTACCTTTCGTATATTTCTTTTTTCAGATGATGACATGGTAAAAATAAAAACTTCAGCCCAATTAATTATAAATTCTTTAAAAAAATGTAAAATGCGTGAAACACGTAATATCACTTATTTTCAATTGATATATTTTAGGAGTTGGTTGTTCGTACTATAAGATGTTTTTTTTGTAAATTCAACAAATCATAAACTGATTTTTATAATAAATAGTATTGACAAAAAAGTTTATGACATAGCTCTACTGTAACAGAGTAGATCTATTTTAAATAGATAAATCATTCGTTCTTTCTTTGCTGAGAGATTTGATAAAGTTGATTAACAAGCACCAAAATACTGAAAAGAAGAACAGTAAATATTTGTTGAACAAAAATTTACACAACCTAGCAGTAGCAATTAGTCCAGGAGGCATGAATTTATTGGTCCGGAGAAACTTCTTGCCCATCACAAAGGAAAGTGTAGCGGAAACAGCTAAAAAAAGTTTAATCAAGAATTGAAAATTTTACATATACCTGTCACAACATATGGGCGTGATGGGACATCAAAATGAGTTACCCCAGAAACAATAAGTGCGCTGCCAAGGCCAGCAACGAGCGATGGGATAGAACCTAAAAAACTTTAGTTGAAACATATACCACATCTGATATCACCAGCTTTGAAAAAGCCAATTAATCCGCCAGCTCCGACAAGAATAGAATAAGCAAGGTTGAATTGATCGGTACTAAGCATCCTAGAAATCGGTTATAAATGACATTATATGCACGAAATATCAACAAAGCGATTCTGATTTTTTTTAAATATGCATAACTTTGCCATAACTAAGACAGGTAACCTAGGTTTCAGACCTCCCTAGAAACTCATTTTTCTTTCATTTCATTATTTTAAAATGTCGTCTATAAATGTGACTTCAGACGTTATTCTTGTTAAATCAAAAGGAGATACGATAACTCAGGTAAGATTATTTCGTCGAAAATCATCACAACTACAATCTTAAGACTAAACAAAAGGATGGACTACATCAAATAAATTCAGGTAAGTGTCAAACCATGTTTTATCAATTTTTACTTTTGTAGCAGAGCAAAATGCAGGTCAACAATTCCAGTGCCCTTTCGCTATTCATTTTTGCCAAGTTAAAGGTTCAAAAGAACGCATAAAAAAGCATTTGCGTGATGACAGGTTTGATATGAAGTGAAAGATAACAAATAAGTTTCACTGAACAGAATTTCACATCTAGTTCTTCTCTGCAAATCGATCAACCATCTTAGGAATGTCAGAGACATCACGCTGATTAATAATGTCGAAAACTTCGAATTTTTAGAAAACAAAATGTCAATTACTCGGTGTATTATGAATCGCTTCAAGTGAGATACAGGACATTTTGCCGATAACTACTATAAGTTGAAACTTTAAGTTCCCAGCATATATTTCATGTTAGCAAAATAGAGAAACAGATTAAAAAATCTCTTCGATCACCACATGAAGACGAAATTATTGGGTAAACACATCGAAAATTAACAGTATTTCATCAAAGCGTTACAGACAACCTTTTGAGACAAATCGTTTTGGTTACAAAGTTATACCAATCATTGCCCCTTATGCTGATAAAGAAAGTGAACATTTTATGCTTAATGCTTCTCAGTAACACTTTTTAGCACAGCAAGAGTACCTTTCCGTATCGGTCGCTTTAATAAAAGGCGATTATGATGCAATACTCAAATGGCCTTTTGATTTCTCAATAAAATTTGCAGTTGTGACACGAAAAGCTATATGTAATGAGAGACTAGAAAATGTAACATATGCACTTAAAATAAATTTATTTCAGTTGAGAAACATGTGGCACCGCAATTTCCCAGGGATCAAGAAAAACTCAAACGACCTTTCAACCAAAGAAACAAGGCTTTCGGAATTAAGGTTCAAAGAACGCATAACACACATATACACTTAGTTTCATTTTAGAACTTCATACTTCTTAATGAAATTGAGAACTTCACCGTCAACAATGATTTTTTCATCAAAATAACAATTGAAATAGCAGAACGTCGCTGCAACTTCTAATATTTTTCATATTATTATACAACCTTCTCTTGCAATGCCATTTTTGGGTTCATTTGAAACTAGAATATGAAGCCTAAGCTCGTTCTAAAGAGAAATCAAAGTCGCGTAAAAGAAAACTTTCACGTTTCTATGCTGTAATTTCAATCGATATAATTTTTCTGTGCACTTTTTTTAATGTAAAGATATTCTCTCTTCATTCTACCCATAGTAACAGTCAAGTAATAAACTATTTCACTAAATTATTGTTGCTAGCTAGCAGATCAGACGGAAATTCATCTCAAACTAAAATTGGGTAGGTATGCCGGTGGAAACAGGTGTGCCTCAACGCAAAATGACATATTACTGTCGGAACCCAGAAACAAAAGGTATTGTTAAAAAATTGCAACTCTAACAATAACAATGACCAATGTACTAAACACTAATTAGATAAACGCGAAACGGTAACCAAATATATAGCTAAAATGTGACGGTTAAGCAAAACAGCAGTCATTATCATATCAAACAATAAAGAACTTCATATTCTTGTATTTTCAACTTTTTAATCATAATAAACAAGTTCAAACTTTTTGATTGATATTACGTATTTTCTAAATTTCACCTACAGTAACCAAAAAGATTTATTGGCATTCATCCAATTCTAATATTGTTCATCACTGTAAAGTTTCTATGAATTGATGATATTTTAATATATGTCATTTTCCACCTTGATGCACACTGATATTTCTCTAGTTGCCTATTAATATTGCCAATTTTTTTCATAATAGAAAAGGAACATTATATTAAAAATTAACCATGTTGTTAGGTAAACTGCTATCTTATTTAACTATGATTTTGTGAAATATTTGTTTTAGATAGTTCTAACGAGCAAGTTCGTATTCCGAATGTTATTGCTCTAGTCGGATTGCCTGCAAGAGGCAAAACATATATTTCACATAAACTTTGTCGTTATCTGAACTGGATCGGAATAAAAACCAAAGGTATTTATTATTGTTTAATATTGTGTTTTATTATTTCTTATTGTTTTAGCTTTCAATGTGGGTGAATATCGTCGAAAAGCTTGTAATTTGGAGGAAGAAGGAGAGTATGAATTTTTTAGTCCATATAACGCTAAAGGTCAGAAAATAAGAGAGTAAGTTTAAGTTTCCAACTAACGATTCTGATAAATACGTTTGTAGTGAATGTGCGCGCTTAGCTATTGAAGATTTGGGACGTTATCTTGATAACAAGGAGGGAGAAGTAGCTGTAAGTATTTTTGATGTTTCTTATTTATTTTTGATTTTTTTAAAAGATTCTTGATGCTACCAATACTACTAGGCAGCGGAGACGTCTTCTTGTTGATTATTGTAGACAAAAAGGCAGGGATCCCGCTTTTCGAGTATTCTTCATTGAAAGCATTTGTGATGATCCGGAAATTATTAATTCCAATATATCGGTTAGTATCTATCATTTGTTAGAGTTAGCAAACGAGTGGTTTAGGAGGTGAAAATTAATTCCCCCGACTATAAAGGCATTATGTCTGAAGAACAGGCTAAAGAAGATTTTTTGAAACGAATTGAAAATTATAAGCTTCAATATGAACCTCTAGACGAAGAATTGGATGAAGATCATTCATTTATTAAGGTGATTATAAAGAAAAAGTAATATAAATAGCTTATCGTTTTAGGTGATTAATGCCGGTAAATCATTCTTTGTTCATAATGTTAACGGTCATGTTCAAAGTCGTGTGGTCTACTTCTTAATGAACATTCATCTTTTACCCCGGAGCATTTATCTTACTAGAGTATGTTTTTTTTCAATATTTTCTTTTAAATGTTTTTTCTAGCATGGAGAAAGTGAGTATAATAGAATTGGAAGACTTGGTGGGGATAGTCCACTCAGTGAGAATGGCTTAAGATACGCTGAAAAGCTTCGAGGATACTTTGAGGTTTAGAAAAGTAAACAAATTAATTTCTATGTTGGTTTTTTTAGAAAGAAAAGTTACATGACTTGAGAATATGGTCGTCTCAAAAAATTCGTGCCGCTCAAACTGCTTCTACAATGCGTGATTTAGCAGCTCACGTTGAATATTGGAAAGTTCTTGATGAAATTGATGCTGTATTTATTGGTTTTGTTTTCAAACAGTTTTTTTTTCATTTTCAGGGTATTTGTGAAGGCTTGACGTACGAGGACTTCGAAGCTCGTTACCCTAAGCAATTTGCTGAAAGAGATAAAGATAAATACCATTATCGTTATCCTAGTGGGGAAGTGAGTATATATTTGGTTTTTTCTTCATGTAGTGCTATTTTACTTGCGTTTTTCTAAATGGTGTTTCATTCAAGAGCTACGAAGATTTGGTTGCCAGATTGGAGCCAGTAATTATGGAATTAGAACGTCAATCAAATGTTCTTGTAGTATCTCATCAGGTAAAATAACTCAATTATCGACCTTTTTAACGTTGACCCTTATTTGAAGGCTGTTTTGCGGTGTATCTTGGCCTATTTCACAAACAAAAATCGCGATGACTTGCCATACCTTAAAGTGCCTTTACATACGGTTATTAAATTGACTCCTAAAGCTTACTCTTGCGAAGTGGAAATGTTTAAATTTGATATCGATGCTGTTAATACATACAGAGAAAAACCTGGAGCATCAGTAAGTCTTTTAAACCAACAATTCATAAGAAAATACTATATTTAGTCCAACATTGCTGCAAATGGAAATGCCAAAGCCTTAGATGCCAAATCTTAGTGCCTTAGTTACCTTGTGATATGTGCTCATAGTCTTTTTTTTACTTCAATTTATATTTTTTATAATTCAGAGCATTCAGATTTTTAGTCATTTTGTATCTGTTAATTAGTCATGTATAAACAATTTTATAAATCTCGTTTTTTTAACTTCAACTGTTGCTACGTATCAATATCTGCATATTCCAACTATTAATTTTTTTCTCGCAACTATGAATCGTAGGTTCTTGGATACTCCACCAGGGTTTCATTTGAGCCAAGAATAAGATTATGAGTGAATGGGTAGGTACTCATTGTCAACTTATTTAAAATAAAATAGGAATTTTTATCCTTGTTTTCTTAGGTTCCGATAGTTCCTGCTGTTCTTCAAGAATCAAAAGAAACTATCTTAGATTGGCATATACCTGGAGAACAAATTGAACTTAAAGGTTTTCCAACAATTCAATAAATTTGTAAATTTAATTAAAAACAGATGTCAAAATAGCCTTCATATCTAATAATTCGAGAGTATCAGGATGCGTTTACTTGACAAACTATCGCTTGAGATTTGAGGATGATGAAGATAATAGATATGGGAGACGAGTACGCTAACATGATAATAAAATAATCCGTGAATTCTTTTCAAGGGCTTGAAGTTTGACATACCCCTGGGATGTATCAGCAAAGTGGAGAAAGTTGGTCATTCTAAAACTGGTAACTCAGAACTGTATGGAATACTTATAGGATGCAAAGTAGGCCTATTTTTTGTTTCTGTGTTATTTTTGTGTTTTGAGGATATGCGTGATGTTCGATTTGGATGTAATCCTGAATGTCATAGCAGAAGACCTCTGTACGAGTCACTGCTGCGGCTAGCTTTCCCATCGAGCAAAAATAGTTTTATGGTGCTTTTGAAAGGACTTCGTTTAATACTTATGCTTTTGTTGTAGGCTCAATTCTGTTACATTTATCATAGATATTACAAACTTTCACCGGGGGATGTTGATGGATGGAAATTATACGATGCAAAAAATGAATTCAAAAGAATGGGTATTCCTAATGAACAGTGGGCTATAACTAATGTAAATAGGAATTATGATCTGTCGGATACTTATCCTGTTATAGTATGTTTTGTATTTTGCGCATTAATTCATGATATTATTAAAGTTAGCTGTACCCTCCGCAGCTGAGAAAAGAAGTAAAGACTTCATTATTCGAGTCGGCGAGTTCAGAAGTCGCCAACGAATTCCGGTAAATCTGCTGTGAAAGAGATACTCTGTACCAAATTACTTAGGTATTGAGCTGGCATCATCCGTATTCACAGGCTACAATTACTCGTTGCTCGCAACCTTTATCAGGAATGACTAATAGAAAAAATGTGGATGATGAAGAGTAGAGATAATTTCGGTTCATAATTCATTCATTTTACGTTTTAGTTACCTTCAAATGATTATTGGAGCCAATGCTGAATGTAGTAGTTTAGCTATTTTTGATGCCCGTCCTCTTGTAAATGCTAGAGTAAATATATTCCTTATCTTCTTGAAGGAATAATTTTATCTTTTAGTTGAATAGAGCCAAAGGAGGCGGATATGAGGAAGGATATGATCAATGTATATTGAAATTCTTGAATATCCACAATATCCATGTTATTCGAGATTCGTTAGTTAGCATTTGATCTTCTTATTTCACATATTTAATTTCAGTTTGAGAAAACTTCGTGATTCTGTTTTTCCTAAAGTTGATGAACGAAATTATTTGAAAATGATAGATGAATCAAAATGGTTCCAACATCTTCAATCGATTCTGGAGGGCTCTCTTGATATTGTTCAAGAAATTGAACTTAATCGAGGTTCTGCTCTGGTTCATTGTTCTGATGGATGGGACAGAACATCGCAGGTTTTTTTTCATTGGTTAGCTAATAATATGTGGTCATTATTCCAGCTCACATCGTTAGCCATGATACAACTTGATCCTTACTATAGAACTATTGAAGGATTTGCTGTGTTAATAGAAAAAGAATGGTGCAGTTTTGGCCACAAATTTGCACAACGATATGGTATATATTTTATTTTTTTTCACGAACATTGTATTTTCCATTTGTTAGGTCATTGGGAGGATAAAGCTGGAGATGCTGAGCGTTCTCCTATATTCGTACAATTCATCGATTGTGTGTATCAATTACTTGTTCAGGTTACCTTTTTTATTATAGTCAGAATATTGTTATTTTTATAGTTTGAACCTTTCTTCGAATTTACTTTTGAATTACTTATATGCATTCTGGATGAGCTCTATAGCTGTCGATTTGGAACGTTTTTGTTCAACTGCGAAAAACAAAGACTTTTCGAAAATGTAAGTGCTTGTATCTATGTCTTACATTAAATTATTGTTCAGAAGTGTCATAAGGATACTGTTTCATTATGGACCTATGTTTTTGCCAACAAACGGCTTTTTTCGAATCCAACATATTTAGGGAATAAAGGTTTCTCTTATTTTATGAAACAAAGCATTGATTATTTTTTTTAGAAAATGAAAGAAAAGTTCTTTTCGTCAATCCATCCATAGCTGTTATAAAGCTTTTCAGAGATTATCACGCCCGATACAATCCCTTTGTTGTTTCACCACATTCGGTGGTAAATACTGTTATATAATTAATAGTTTTAATGTTTTGTTTTCAGGGAGTTCGAAATTATACAATTGAAAAATGTAGTAACCGGCGTTTGTTGATGGACGAGTTGAATAAGGAAGTTGAATAAGGAAGTTGGATAATATGCTTTTATACATGGAAATTAGGTGGTGTTCACTTCATAGATAAGCAGATTTACCATCTGTACTTTATTCACTGTTTTACTAATCTCAACAGTCTAATTTTCAAAAGCTATTTATGAACCGTGATATTCAAACGATCTCATCCTTCTAATTTTCATCTGCTATTCTACTTGTATTAATTAGATTTTATATGTAGAAAACTATATTATTCCATTTACCCCATGCAACGCCGGAATCTTATACTACAATATTCCGGATGATTCATACTCCCATGAACAATAAAACATTCAGATATACATAGCCATGCAATTTGAAAATCTCCTTGCATTCTTGAAATTTCTAAGAGATTGTTTTTATATTTATTTAATAATGCGCCTCGATGTCATCAGCTGCTAATGTAGGAATACAGCAATGAATAATCACAATTTTCTTTGTAAGGTTACCAATAAATTTTAATGTTTCGCTGTCGTTTTTTTAAATAAGAATATAGTTTATGATAATTAATATTTTTGTCTATCCATTATTTTTGGTAGCCTCGCATGAGGTACCAGCCTGTGCATATGCTTAACCAGGAGTCGCATGTCCAATCTGTCGTTAGGACTAAAGGCCCAGCATTTCTCCTTAATATGGTTGAAGTTAAAGTTTGTCTATTGGCTAGATTACAGTTATTAATTTCCCAATCTGCAGGTTAGCATCTTCTGGGAAACACAGTTTATGCCCTTCTTTAATCATTGGAACAAATTGCTTATGTGTCATTCCGGAATATGGTTCTCCAGCATTCATATATATTTGCCAGCACATCACACCTGGAGAAAAAAAACAATGCGTTTCATGGTAAAACTTTATGATACCATATGCCCATACTTCCGATTTTGTAGTATAAATTAATGTAGTTATTGCTTCGGGAGATAACGCCTTGATAGGTGCAGCTTTATGTGGATCCATTTGATAACTTGCTCCATATGTGGACAAACCAAAATCGGCTATTTTTACCTGAATTTGTTATTTACCCATGATCACAAAGTTTATTACTTTTCCATCTCCGTACAGACAGTTTCTACAAGCCAAATCTCTGTGAAGAATTCCAACATTGTGTAAATATTCAACACCCCAACCAGCCTACATCAGAAGTGAGCTCTTGCCAATTTCTAATTTAAAACCTGTAACGCCATTTCATCCTTTGTTGACAACCTGACATCATTTTCTTTTAAAAATTTTTCTAATGACCCATGTGAAGCCTATTATATATAGTCTCAGTAACAATAAAATATAATATAAGTTCTCACCAATCCCATTACCAACATCAAAGGTTCCTGGACCGCACAAACACCATAAAAGTCTACCACATTTTCATGATTCAAATCTCTCATTAAACGTGCTTCTGTCATAATTTCATTAATTTGATCTTTATTCAATTGTTCCAATTTAGCCTATGTTATGCCCAGGTTACGCAAGCAGCAAGCAAAGTTCAATAACTAACTAATTTGACAGCTACAGGAATTTTCATGTTGTGAATAGAAAATATTCCTTCATGAACCTAAATTTCTTCTTCTAAACAAAAAAAAACGAGAGAAACTTCTCCAAAGTTGCCTTCGCCAAGCTTTTTTGTCAACCGTATGTCACTTGGATTTAACTCCCAGGTTTGCCGTTTTATAGCTCTTTTTAGATATACTTCACTGCTCTTTAAAAAAGTAAATTAAAAGAAAAACAATTTATATATTAAAGATGATTAGTAAATCTCCCAAAAGCTGAATAATAAAATTTTTCTAACCGCTGATGCTAAAGGGATATCCTTCGAATGATAATAAGAGACTAAGTCAAATATTGAATCAAAACTTTTTTTTCCTCCTATCCATTTACAATTGACATTATGCAGAATCAAATGTTTGATCTGTGAATCCATTTACTATATCAATGATTTTCAACTTACTCCTGCTTCTTCTAAGCTTTGATCTTTCATGCATGAAACAACGTATTTTCTTGGCTCCCCTACTACTGGTTCTGTTGAGCGGATTAAATAGTCCCCGTTCTCTTTTAACATGTTCTTTAATTATGACAATTATTCGAAATCGGAAAATATTAAGAAAAGCGTGAAAATGGACATAAACAAACCACTATATCCGCTCTTGGAAGTAAGCCATGGTAACAATCAACAGATGCTATATCTTTACTAGGATCAGTACATCTCGGCGCTTCGTTTTGAGACCGAGAACTTTTTTTTGAAGATTTAGTCATTACAAAAACAACTCAAAGGCGAAACCAGCTTAGCCGGGCCAGTCTCCACTTTTTGAGAGGATCAAAATAAAATGGTAAAGTAGCTGTTACGTGGCAAATCACGTAATATTTTTTTCAAGCTTACGTGAAAATTAAGAAATCAATACGGTTTTTTTGGAAGGAAATTATGTAATCCTTATGGGTGTATTTATATTTCGTAGGAATTAATTATAAAAATATTATCTATTGTTAATTGCTTTTGTTTTACTACAAATATATTCAATTAACTAAACACTGTAGATCCGCTACTTCATTATATAGCAATTAATCTACGCATTATTAACCCGTTCCTTTGTTTGAAATCATAAGATTTTACGTTTGAAGTTCTTATAACTATGGCTACTAAAATAAAAAATGCTAACGCTGAACAATATATTCTTAAAGCCCATTATATTGCATCTTCGACAAAAATGTTTTTAACTTCAAAGCGATTGAATAATAACGATTCAAAACTAAAATCAAGTTAATTGGGACACAAATCCTGGCTCTATAAAAAAAAAATGAAAAAACAAACAAGAACAAGAATACAATTTTAATTGTTAAAAAAATTTATTTATTTATATCATATAATGAACTTTTATGTTAATTCTGAACTATTGCTTGTTTTTTGTCTTTGTTTGATTGTCTAATCGTTAATTATAGTTTTAAATAGCTTGAGTAAGAATTTAACTCCAAAGAGAACGAGTAAACAAGTTGTTAACATCATTTACTTTGTTTTATGTACTTAAGCATTATTTTGTTTTAAAAAAAACGACTCCAAGGTAATTCGCCAGCTATAAACTTCACACTTCTTTATTATTGTTACCCAAATCTCAACTATTACTGTATTCAAAACTACGCACTATGGCGTGTACGTATTGAAACTTTGCGGCTAAACCTTCAAAATTTTACGTTGCGTCAGTATTTTCGAAATTATAGTACTCATTCATTGATCATTTCTTGTTTATTTGTGTTTAAAATTAATGATATTAGTATAGAACCTATGTGTATTAAAAAACATTTTTTTAGATTAAAACAAGCTGTGAGAATGAGCAAAACTCATCCCCCAGAGTTGAAGAAATACATGGACAAGGAGATGGATCTAAAATTGAATGGAAATAGAAAAATTTGCGGTGTACTCCGTGGTTTTGATCCTTTCATGAACATGGTTGTTGAGGTTAGTTATCCTTATCTATTTTTTGTTATCTACTCATTTCACAGGATGCTGTTGAGTACCCAAAAAATGGTGAACCAGTTTCATTGGGAATGGCTGTAATTAGAGGAAACTCTGTTGTTATTATGGAACCGAAGGAGCGTATTTAACATATCATTGATGTATTGCACTGATCTCCATGGTTGAATTTCCATGTTGTTTTATGTTAAGTAAAGGGTGTACTTTTTAAATGTGTTGAAAGTCTACAATACGGGTTATTGCCCACATAGATATATATATATTTATTATCGTCAATATTTTTTTCTACTGTCATCTTTTCTTTTGTGATAACAATTGTATGTCTACCTAATGACTAGTGTTTACTGATTTCTCGTTGATTCTCTTTGTATGTATATATTTGGCCTCCGCGTGATCTGCGTGCTTGTTAGTATTTTGCGTATTATTCAATTTGATGGCGAGTTTTGTGTGCGATCTCGTAAACAGGATGCGGCGCGGCTGGCTCTCCAACTCTCGGCAACTGCTAGTGCCGTCTATTTTGTACACTAGCATTCTCAATAGCACTACACACATTTTACGCTTCTTTCTTTTTTTAAAATCAGAATTCTCTTGTATTTTTCTGTATTTGTAGCACTTTTCTTATTCTTTTATAATGTTTTTGTGACAAACTCTCCCTTTGGTGTTGGAAATGTTTTCAGGTTTGGCCATGCACCCTAGTATATCGATTTTTCTTTTATGTTATAGGTCTTTCTTAACCCTGTTCACTTTCTACTACGTTTTACCAATTTAAATATGTTATTATATTGATTGATACTGGTAGAATAGTTAACAGTTTGGCGCCTAAAGTTATTTTCAAATTGTAGTCTTTCTTATCTCTTAAGAATGACATCCTCTCATCTTGTTTCTAATTGACTTGCAATTGGTGGTTGATATTCGTACTAACTTTTATTTTTTCAGCATGTCTCTTCCTCCCCAAATTCAGAACGTCTTGGGCGACATTGACAAAAGACTTCACGAGCCTTCTCCTGTCACCAATGTTCTGCAAACTGTTGAGCAGAAGACCGGAGTTAAGAGACTTAATATTGTTCTTGGTTTGTACAATTATATGTGTACGTTTACTTAGTCATTTTATTTAAGGATGCGTTGTAGTACAAGCTCTTTATCTCATCTTTGGCCATTTTGCTGAACTTGTCTGTAACTCCATCGGATTTATCTATCCTGCGTACTGCAGGCATGTTTTATGGTTTTTTATTACATGCACTATCATATGACTCAACAGCAATATTACCATAAATCAATATAGTGACGTTTATAAGAAGCTTATTTTTTTAGTATCAAAGCCATTGAGAGCAATCGTAAGGATGATGACACTCAGTGGCTCACATACTGGTTAGTTTTTTTTTTGTTTTATCAGCGAAAAATTGTAAAATTGCAGGGTAGTATTTGCTGTACTTTGCGTCCTTGAGTTCTTCTCTCACCAAATTCTTTCTGTTTTCCCAATTTACTGGCTTTTCAAGGCAGCTTTCCTTATCTGGCTCTACCTCCCCTCTACCCTTGGGGCTACTAAAGTCTATCACAAGTAAGTTTATCATCCCAGAGAGCTCTTTATTCACTCCTATGCATCAGTTTATTTTTTTATTTTTCTTTATACTTATTTCTAGGTTCTTGAGACCATTTGTTCTTAAGCATCAAGGAGGAATCGAAGAAAGAGTAGGCAAGGTAGCTGACTCTGTTAAGAATGGTTTGTTGATGTTTTTGTTAATCAATAACAAGATTTCGGGATGCAATGTGAAAAAACTCGTTTTGCTGTTGTTATCGAGATAGGGCGTCTGTCAGGGATTGTATTCAATTTAACAAAATCGAGTGACAGAGGTAGCATTTCAGCTTACAGTGTGAGAGTGGCGGTCGAGGATGCCTCGACCTTAAATATCTTAGAAAATATTGATTATTTGTAGATAATTGATTGTTTTTCAGTGATCAAGGATAACCTCAATCAACATTTGGACTAGGCTTTTACGTTTTATTTATATCGGTGTAGGTTTTGTAGTATTGCCTTAATAGTTATCATCCGGTAAAATTTTTTAACCTTTTTAACATTTATATATTACAATGACGTTCTTATATAGTTTGCATTCAATAAACTGCATAATTATTATTTCTATTGTTTTTTTTGACATATACTGCTGAAATGACGTATGATGTATCATAGTGTATGAGGGTGTTTGTTTTTTTGGTAGCATAATGCCGCCGGGGTTATCACAGTTGCTTAGTAGCTATATAACGTGGACGAAGCGGTGATCTGATTGTAAAGTATTTTGTAATAGAATAGATAAAGGAGATGTGGACAGCTGATCCCTGAAAGCTGGGAGAGTGAAGAGGGCCACAGCCATAATCTTTGGCTGTCTCTCATTTTCACCACAACACCTATTCTTTCATTTCGTTTCAATGACATGCTGAGTTTTTGCGGCGACTCAAGTTTTGTTTTTTAGTTTGTCTCTGAGAAGCATTTTGATTTTTCAAAGTTTATTTGATTATTATGTTTGAGACTTTAGTGATTTCGTTAGTGTCTTGGATAATGCGTTATATTGTTTTTACATTTTAATTTTTTTTGGTAGAGTGAAGGTTGTGCAAGTTATTATGCCTTATTGGTTAGTACTGTTGATTAGGATATAGTATGTTGTTTTCGGGAGGAAGTTCTGCAAAACCTAAAAAGGACGAGAGAAAAGAAAAGAAATCTGATAGAGGTATTGTTTTTAAAAATGAATATTTTTGAAAAAAGCAGTTAATTGACTTATGGATTTCTAATGAAAATTGGAAATATTTTCAAAGATTGAAAGTACTATTTTAACTATTTCTCAATATTTTAACTTGGTGCGGAACTGAGGCTTATGTTTGACATTGCAAGAGGGTAGTGTAAAAATTAATATGTCCTCTACCTACCTACATCACTTTCCGAAACA
Source organism: Auanema rhodensis (assembly GCA_964057225.1). Classification (NCBI taxonomy): domain Eukaryota; kingdom Metazoa; phylum Nematoda; class Chromadorea; order Rhabditida; family Rhabditidae; genus Auanema; species Auanema rhodense. Next base: position 5,237,906 of record OZ059895.1, read on the forward strand.
GTTGTTAAACTTTAAGCACTTATTCATATTGATATTTAAACTTGTTATGAACGAGAAAAAAATAAAATAAATGGTACACCGATTATCATCGGCTAGTACCTTAGGTGTGTTCATAGTTAATATGGTAACTTTCATTTAGAAATTTATTTCTATTAGATCCGGTTGTACCAATTGTTTAACAAATCTAATATTATATACCCAGCGGCATTATAAATTTCCTTATGATTTGATAGATTTATATTTCTTTTCAGATGAAAAATACGAAATCCAAGAAAATGTTTATATGAAATGGGGAAATTCCTTGATTCCCAATGAGCCATTGAAGGAGTTTAAAGATCTTGGCGACACGAAATATATTGCTAGTGTAGTTGAAATAGTTACTGGAAACAGTTTGGTGAGTTTTTCTTCTTCCTTTCATAAATTCTTAGAATGCCTTCATTTTTTTTACATTGCAGGCTTTAACCGGTACACGTGCCGATGATTGTGCTACTATTTTATCCTTGCTTAATGATTCTAAAACAAACCCAGCCGAGTTTGTGGAAGGACAACAAAAAGCTGTTTTGGGTGTATGGTGGAATCTTGTACAAGCATTTTGGAAACGATTTGCTCCTGAAGCTATAAAAGATGAAAAGGTAGATAAAGATACATTATCATCTTAGCTGAATTTTTATATTTAAAGGTTACCGAAGGAATAAAGCAGTGGTGTTTGGAAGTCACAAAAGATTATGCAGAAGTTTCTGTATATGATTTCATTTCATCCTGGCGTGATGGATATGCTTTCAATTGCTTACTTCACAATTTCGAGTTCGAGTGTCATTTCTTAGCCTTAATACGAAAAGCTAATTGCAGTCGAAAATTGGTTAATATAAGAAAAATTTCGGAATGGAGCGCTAGTGAACGAATTGATAATGCTTTCGCAGTCGCCGAAAAGGAATTCCGAGTACCGCGGTTTCTGACTGTTAAAAGTGGGTTTTTTTATTCTTCTCTCTAAATACACGTGAACCATCTATGTTTGATTTGAAATGATAGCTCATGTACTGTTTTCATTTCTCGTGTGATGCTACATTCTTTTCTTATTTGGTGATAGAATTTTCAAAATGTTTTATATGCTAAGGATTTCCGTTATAAGAGAGCTGTCACTACATGTATGCGGACGTACTGTGGTAGCCTTTTCTTCTCCTAGTCTGACTGGGTTTGTAGGGTCACGCCCCCGTTTTCTCTCAATTTTTCATTCCCTCCAGTATCAGTCCACTAGTTTTCGATCACATCCATTCTTTGCCGTTTTCTTCGAAACGTTGCAGAAGAGAAAATCAGTTGAAAGCATAATATAAAAGGTTTTCATAGCCGCTCATGACATCGATAATAAAAATGCTTCCTATTACTTTTTCTTCTCACAGACGTCAATTACGATAGATCTAGATTAATCTGAAATTTAATGTTCGGCAACTTTAAAGATTTTACATTAATTTTCACTCAGTTGCCTTAACTGTATATATTGAGAAAAAGTAGTTTAATTCTTTTGAAATAATTTCTTCTAACTATCCCGAAATGTCATGTAGCTCCGGCGATATCTCAAAGGTCAACTCGCCTGTTCGTCTTCGATTCAGTAATCCCAATGCGTTTATCGATTGTTCATATCTAACTACAGACAAGGATGAGTAAGATTTTTTTAGTAGTTCCTAACAGTATACACTTATTATGGATTTAAAGCATTGCATTATGGAATAATAGTTTCAATTCACACAGCCTCTCTTCTTGTTTTATGCAACAAGTCGCCGCTTATTCAAAAGCATTTGTTTGCACTTGCTCTGTAGCTCGATCTAACACTCAAAGTCAGACGCTAGAGCACAATGTATACTGAGGATATGATTTTTTCCTATTTTATAGTTTATTTTCTTAAAATGCTATTGCAATTCGTTTAACACTCCTTTTAAGGTCATATCTAGTTCCACACTTCTATTTTTCATTCGTTTGCAACTTCCCTAATTTCATTTATATCTATATGTATATTCAATTTTGACTAGAATGTTGTCGTCTATTTCTCTCGTATGAAGATATATCCTAACATGCAATAAGGTAGATGTATCTTTCGTTTATTCTTATTGATGAAATTCTTTCTAATATGATGCTTAAATTGGTTGTGACACTTCAACGCCGTAAATGTCAATGCTCTCCGTTGTCTACATAGCATCGCTATTCTATTCTATTTCTTTAGCGATCAGCATTTTTTTGTGTCCAGCTGTTAGTTTTTTTATAAACTGTTTGTTTGAACATTTGAATAGAAAATGTTCTTGTATAACTCAGATTGCTTCTTTCCTTGTATGCTTCAACACAGATAGATAGTGTTTTGTCACATCTCCCATTGATCTGTTTCATTTCTCACATAGTTGGCGCAATGTCTTCAATTTTATATGAGTCATTGTCCTACCTTTGCTTTCATTTGATGATGAAGATCAAAAACTCCGCTGTCCTTATTCCTAATTCATAATAAAGTACTTAATGCATGTTTTTCAGACCTGCAAAGCGAACATTTAGATTCTCGTTCAATTGTTTGCTATTTGATGACATTGTATTTAACAATTCTAGGAAAATCGTCTATGGCTACAACTAATGTAATTCTATATTTGAAAGAATTTGTAAATTTTATGTTAAATTTCAGGAAATGATGCCGGCTGGTCCTGTGTTTATTAGCCCACATGAAGGTCAGCATCACTTGATAGGTTGGTTTCTAAAGTTCTTCTACCTCTTTCGGCTGGTTATATCAACTGTTCAGAGCAAGAACATGCTGCTGCTCAGCTAGAACTAATGCGCCAACAACAGTATGCGCAACAACCCATAGCGTCTACATCTAACGATCAGCAAGCACCTTTCGGATCCTATACGCAAACAACATCAATGGACATGCCATCTACCTCCTATTCGACTGTGCCTGCACCAACACCAGAATCGAATGCTGGCCATCCTGATGTGAAATCTTTGAAAACAAAGTCTCAGCAGAGTGTTGATCAACCCAGCGAGGTTTTATCATAATGTTTTACGTTGAGCATTGATCATGTTTCTTATAGAGCGTAGAAGTTCGATCACGCAAGTCATCGTCATCGTCTCAGAAAAGTGGCCGTAGCAGAAGAGAACGTAAAGAAGCTATGACGAGAGAATTCGAAAACTGTCTCGAGCAGGTTTCTTTTTAAACCTTTTCCTTTTCTACACTTTATTCCTTTTTATTCGATTCTGTTGATATTTTTTCTAATTTCTAATTATGATGTTATACCTATTGGTTTAGGTTCTCACTTGGTTATTAGAAGCCGAAGAGGAATTATCACTTCTTCCTGAAATAGATCAGAAAGAAGTTGGTATTGTACGCACTCAATTCAAAGAATTTGAGTTATTTATGTCGTCTCTGACTGAAAGTCAAGAAACTGTTGGACGCGTATTACATCGGTAGAGAATTTATTCATACTGTATGGGAGAAATACTTTTTTCAGAGGGCAACTGCTTTCCAGCAAAGCAGATTCAGAAGAAGAACGCGAAGCTATTCAAGGTCAACTCCATATAGTTAATCAGCGGTGGGAAGAACTTCGAGCATTATCATTAGATCGTCAAACAAAGTTACAATCGCAGCTGAATTTTTTACAACAAAGGTACGTATTTCCAAATGATAGTTTGCTCTTTCTTCTAAATTTCAGAAAATCTATTCTGAATAAACAAGAATTTTTGTATTTTTAGGCAACTAGCTTCTATCAGTAGATGGCTTACTTCTATGGAAACAGAAATTACCACAGCTGGCTCTATTGCTACTACAACTGAAGCAATATTAGAACAAATGGAAGAGCATAGCCGAATTCAAACAAAAATTGATGAATTCCAGCCAACAATTCTACAACTGAATTCTTTTGTTGCTGTGGTAATAATATAAGTTCATTCAACTCTAAAGTTTGTTGATTTTAGGTTGATGATGGAGAATCAGCTGAAGAATCCGTATCATCCTTAGAAATAGCTATGCAAACTATAGGAGAGCGTTGGAAAACTATATGCAATTGGGCAGAAACACGAACAAATCAGCTAGATGGGCTTGCAGAGATTGTAGCTCAGACAGGGCAAGTATATGATAGATTGAATCAATGGCTTAACGAACGAGAACAGGCAAGTGCAATCAGTTATAGTTTTCATTCAATTTTTTTTGAAGGATCTGATGGGATTGAAATCAGCTCACCATCTCGATGATTCAGAACAAGTTGCTGAACAGGTGGCTCACATATATTTATATAAAAGTTTTTTTTGTCATTACACCACATTTAGGTTCGAAAATTACAAAGAGCTGAGTCTGCTTTTGAAAAAGAGCATAGCCAATTTGTTCGACTTTCACAGTTATCATGTGAATTAGTAGCCAGACTAGAATCAGGTATAGTTATTGTTTCATGTAAATTCTTTATTTATAACTTTTAGGAACTGGCAATGGTAGTGCTTCAAATGAAATTCGAAAGCGCTTGGATGCTGTAACTCAACGTTGGGATAACTTAGTTGCAAGAATAGAAGAACATAGCAAAATGGTTTGAGTAGTTTTAAAGAAAAATGAAACAATGTGTTTTAGCTGGTACGGAGTGGCAAAGCTGACATTAAGCAGTTCAAGCATTATGATAGATCAGGAGAAGATTCCTCTACCATAGATGATTCTATTAAAGCTGATCGTATATTGCTTCCAGATCAGGCAACAGTATGTTGAAAGTTTATTATTGAGTGTATTTCATATTCTATTTTTATAGTCAAGTGTTCAAGTTGCAACGTTTGATACTATTCCTGAATCACTAGCTGAAACAACAGATACTGACGGAGAAGATGCTGGAAACATGGTTTTTAATTTTAATTAATTTTAATTTTTTTAATCTTTGTTTTCTTCAGTTGGTTGACAAATTCTTACGACATGTGAATAAACTAAACTCTGAGTTAGAACCATTAAGATATTGGACTGAAACCTTCTCTGTCTCGAGAAAATCTGATCAAATCAGAAAAATGATTAATGTCTGTCAGGAAAAGTTGGTTGAAATCAAGGATCAAGAAGCGAAGGTATACACATTTTTGATAATTAAGATGTTCATATCTTTTACTTTTCAGGTATCTCGATTACAACTAGAATTGGAACATCTACATCTTAGCCCCGCATTAAATTCTAAACAACTTAAAGTTGTAAATGATTCATTTGATAATTTTGCAAAGGTTTTATTCTTATTATATCATATAATTATATAAAAATATATTTGAAGGGATGGGCAAAGATTGTAACAAAAATTAGTGAATCTATGAATATACTAACAGGTCATGTAGATGATAGCGAAGAAATTGCAATTGCTAAAAATATTGAACAGTGGATTGAATTATCAAATAGGTTGTTCAATTTTCTTGTTTAACTCAAAATTATTAATTTTCTTTAGACAATTAACTGATTTACCACGTCTTCCATTTTTTGAACAAAGCAATAAGTTATTAAAGTTGGAACAACAATTAGAAATTCATGTAATAACTTTATTTTAATTTTATAATTTATAATTTATTTTAGACATCCAATCTTGAATTTGTAGAAAAAGATCTTGTTAAACGAGCAATTTTGAAGAAAGGTTTAGATATTATTAAAAATAAGATAGAAGGATTGAAAATATCTCAACAGGTATTTTATGATGTAGAAGCTATTTTTTTATATTTTATATTTTCTAGCCTACAATAGCTGAAGATGAAGAAGTTGTTATTCAAGAGTTAGATGGCCCATGGTCATCTGTAGGTGATCCCATAGCTCTAGAGGCAGATTTTCAGAGAAGTATCAAGCTTGTTCAAAAAGCAAGACAAGATAGTATGTCTAGTGATACAGTAGAAAAAGCAGAAACTAGGTTTTAACATTATTTATAACTTTATTGTTTTGTTTGTGTTTAGACGGGCAGAAATGGAGGAGCGTAAGCGTGCCACACTTGCAGCTATTGATAAACTTTCGCTTGCCGAAAAAACTTTAGACAGGCAAGATATAAGACTTATACTTCCAAGTAAAATAAAAGTTTTCAGAATTCGAGTAGAAGTTGAAGATGTTTCAAAGAAAGAAGATGATCTTAGTAACATCATAACTGAACTCCAGAATTGCCGTGCCGAGCTTCTTAATCGTGAAGGAGAAAAGAAGGAAGCTGAAAGAGCAACTGAAAAAATGCTAGCTCTAGATGATAATGTGGCTGAAGACGTAAGGATTCCCTAAGTTACCATGAAACAGTTTTAGCTTATAGGTTGTGAGTACCAATAGAGCAAGAGTGGTTGCCGTTGTTCAAGGTTGGAAAGATCTTGGATGCTCAATTGAAGACCAAATAAGCTGTGCTAAAAAAGAACAACGACGTACTGTTCAAAGTGAGTAAAGCAAGTGGTATTGGTCAATCGGCAAGTTTTATGCCCGGAAGATGTCGTTGTATTCGATACCACATGTTGCGTGTATGTGTGTACACTTTAGTACGACATACATACAATTTCATATAATTATATATAATACTTTGTCAATTTTTTCCTTTTAAATTCAAATTTGAATATTGAAGTTCTCAATTTTCTTATTATTAATTTGGGAGCAACAAAACATTCTGTTCTTTTGCGCTAACGAAGGGGGAGGATATTTTGGAGTTCTTGTACAAATATTTGTTTGTTTTAGTTTGGGAGCTCACATGAGCAATCCAGACTTCTTGAATTCCGATTTTTATCGTAAATAGGAGTAGCCGATACTTCAATCTATATTTATTGATTGTTTTTTTTATAGAAGCTCTTAGCGATCAGGAACGCATATTGGAAAAACTTGAGAAAACATTAATTGCTAGTGAATCTGCCACCGATGCTGAAGAGTGCTGTGAACACCTAGATGTAGGATTTTATTTTTTTTTATATAAAATTTGAATTTTCTTCAGAATTTGGAAAATCTACTCGATAAAGTCAAAGAAGACCAATTAGAAACTGTTATTGCCTCTATGGACGAGTCATTTGCGAGAGAAAGCTATGCCCGATTGAGCGATACACGAGAGAAAATATCCAAAAGAGCTGAAAGCAGAGTTGTGGAGTTAGGAAAGGTAAGTGTTTTTAACTTTTTTGATATTACATTTGAATAATGCCTTTAGGCTGTTCAAGAATGTGAACATTTTGAGCAGAAGATGAGCTCTTTCCAATCCTGGGCTGGTGTAATGCAAAGTTTATTACATTCACGTCGGGCAGCAGATGTTTCTGCACTCGATGTGCCTGAAGAATATAAGGTAAGCTATTTTATAAAATATTTAAAAAAATAAAGGATAAAAACTGAGAGAAAATAAGTTGTTTTTGTATTAAACACTTATGAGTGAATAAATTACAGCCGGCTTTCGAGGGGGGAAATCTGGTACAAGTAAGTTCGGGTTTGATGTGAATTTGCATGTTTTCTAGTTTTATTCCCATTTTCTTTATCAATACATAAGTTTAATAGTTAATATTTACTAATTATTTGATTGAAATATGATGCATGGTGTGATGTATTTTTCTCTGATTGTGTGATGTATGCAGTACAAGTTGCTTTCAGGTTCTATCAAAAGACTTTGAATTATGGGAAAAAACTCTTACTGATTTGTCTTCTTGGCTCAATGAAGGAGAAAAGAAGAATAATGAGAGAATGCAAGCTCAACGAAACCATTCAACAGTAATTATTTTCATTGAATTATCTGTTTTATACTTGTTTTTTCAGAAGTTATTTAATACTTTAAAGGAACAATTCAGTGAATTTAAGCAACCGAAATCGTTCTCTGAACGTTTAGATCGGACTTTAAGATATTTATCGGATGTTGAAAATGCCTTGGATGACTTGACAGGTATCATTTTACGAATATCTATCCTGTACTTGATGCTTGTTTAACAGGTATTGATGTGTCTACATGCTCTGATGCTTTGTTAGAAGCGAAACAGCTCTTGAGACAAGTGAAAGAAATTGAAGATGATTTGCCAGCATTAGAGAAAGGAAAACAGGATCTTATTCAGGTTATTTATATAAAATATTATATTTATAATTTATATTTTAGAATGGTTTACTTGATAAAGAAATTGCTCGTGCTGTATCTGAGAAGTTAAGACATGCTAAAAAGAAAAGCAATGAACTTGGCTTGGTATGATTTTTGAAATAATATTTGTTTATTTGTTTATTTGTTTTCAGAGAGCAGAAGGATCTGTTGATCGTCTAGAAGATTGTGTAAACCTCCAGGAAAAGCTTATAGAGCAATCAACTAATGTTGATAAGTTTTTATCTGATATAGAAAATAAGATGGAAGAATTTTCAAAAGATGAAAAGGCATTAATTATATAATTAACACATAATTTTATAAGTAAAATAATGTTTAGATCATAGATGAAAAGACAATCGAAGAAGTTGTTAGCCATTTCAATCGAAACGAAACTTTGTTGAAAGCCTTAGAAGATACTGAACGTGTACTTCGAGAGAATGGCATTCATATTAACGAAAATTTGAGTATTGAAAAGCGACGTTCAGCAGACATGCTTAAACATCGCTTAGATGGTTTAAATAAAACAATTCAGGTTTGTACAAACATTATTTCATAAAAATTATTTTTTTTTTTCAGGAAATGGGTGATGATGAAGATGAGCAACTTTTACAATTAGATCAATTACATTGTAATTTAATGAATAAATTGAATAATGTTGAAGATTCCGAACCATCTGAGGTGATTATATGATAATTATTATTTATTATTTTATTATATATGTATAGATTGCTTCTACATTACGGTTTCTACGAGGAGATCGTGATCGACTTTCTTCTAGAGCTCGACAACTTGCAGCTGCCAATCCTAGATTGGCTAGTGGCGAACTTATTTCTGGCGTCAACAAAAAGTGGCAATCTTTAGAGAGCCGTTTAGCAAATCCTAAAGATGACGAAGATTCAATGAGAGTTATTTTGGAAGAAATCGATGGCCAACAGCCTTTCCATAGTCAGGTACCCCTGGTGTTGCATAAAATAATATTCTTCTATTTGGGTATTATTTAGGTTTCTGCCTTAGAAAGCAGTTTTAAGAAAGCTAGTACAATTCTTGATTTTGAAAAACCAGTAGCGTCTGTCACTCAATGGAATGCTAGAATACAGGTAAAAGAAGATATAATGATATTATTCTTATAAGACAAATCATAGGCAGCTGAAGATTTTCTGAAATCATCTCGCCCAATTCTCGATCGAATATTGGCTGATGGAAGAAAAATAGCTAACAGTGGCAGGATGGAACTTCAGTCTCATGCAGATATCGAAAAGTTAGATGAAATATGTGATATTGTTGATAAGGTAAGTGTATATACTATATGATAAAATTGATTTTTTTCTTCAGATGGAAATAACTATTGAAGAACATCGATCTGTATTAGATCCTACATTATCAGAATATGATTCTCTATTGCGTGAAGTATATGCTATGGAAGAAGTGATTGATCAACTGATATCTCGGAATCTTTCAGATCCAGAAATAGCTAAAGTATTAATTATATTATTATTATTATATTATTAAATATCATATGCATTACAGGCCACTAGACGTGATTTACTTGATCGTGATACACAACTCTCATCTATGTCAGCTACAGCTGCAAGTTGTCATGCAAATCTTCCTGGACGATCGGTGGATGGTAGAGATCTGACTTTAGTTCCTTTGTTTAACAAAGTGACAGAGCTGGAAGCAGCTTTAGCTGCTGTCGAAGCTTCACGTGCGATTACCAATGCAACTCCTATTAAAACATCTCCTGATCGTACAAGCGTTAGTAGTCTCGGAGGCCCATTAGGTTTATTTTTCCATGAATATGTTCGTTTACTTTCCATTTTAGCCATGGAAGCACATGGTAATGCAACTGATTTTTACACGACCGAGGATGAGCAAGTACCGGATGAAACGAAAAACGTAGAAGAAGCTGACAATCAAGTTGTAATAACACCACCCGAGCATGCAGCTGCCTTGAACGTTAATAACGCTGATAATCCAATAAGTATATCATCAAAGGAAAAAGAGAATAATATGAATGATGTAAGAAACATTAATCAATAATCAATAATCAATAATATTTAAGGTTTATTCAAATATTGATAATATTGAAGAAGCTATATCTTTTGATGAACAATATCCATTAGAAAACTTAACAAACTGTAAAGAACGATATGCGGTTAGAAAATAATTTAATTATAATTAATATTAATTATTATATTTAGGAATATGAATTACAATTAAAAGATGCCTTAGATACTATCAATGAAAATGAAATGACAATGGCTGTTATGGAATCAGAACATATTAAAGAACGCATTCTGAATTTAAAAAGAGATTTGAATGAGAGAAAAACGAAAATTGATACTGATCAAGCTACTTGGCAAGAAATGCAACAAGTTTGATTTAAAGTTTTATTTTTAATTTCTAATGAAATATCTTTAAGCTTGTCACTGATAGTAATAGTTTGCTGAAGGAAGCTGAAGAAATAAAGAAAGTTTTACAAGATGAACAAGCTTCTCCTGAAGTTATGGGATCCAAATTGGAATTATTATCTAATGTATGTTGGAATATCCCTGTTTTCATTTTTCTGTTGTTTAGGCTTTGAAGAGCGCTGAAACTTCTGTATGTACAGTTGTTGGCAAAGTTGGCCTTCTATTACCTCAAATGGTTGAACAGGGTGATACATCTAAGGAACTGAAGAAACGTGTACGAGACATCGAAGAACGCTTTAGAAGTGCTATAGCATTTCTGGATGAAACTCAACAAATATACCGTGAAAAGGCTATTTTGGATGAAAATAAGTTACGTCAACACTTTGAAATTCTTGAAAAATGGTGTGATGAAACAACAGCCGGACTTTCAACGATGCCTAATAGCCTTGACTTGCTGAATCTCGGAAAAGTGCTGGAAGATGCTAAGCGACGCCTTAATGATGTTGCAGAGAAGTAGAAAATTCTCTTCTTCAAACTTTTTTATTTTCATATTTCATTTTTAGAAAAAAGGATCTAGTCGTATTAGAGACTGTAAAAGATCAATTAATTACATTAGGAGTAACAGAAAAACAAGCGAAACATGACCTGCGTCGACAATCTTGTGATATCGCCAAAAGAGTTGCTGATGTATGTTTTAACATCATTCATCTTAGATTCATTGGTAATTATTTATTTTTTCTAGATTCGTAGTGATCTTAACGATCGTGTGTCTGAACTAGAAACTACTAAGCTAGGAGCTTCTAAATTTTGGACTGGTATCGATGACCTACTAAAGGGCTCTGAGAGTGTTCAGAAGAGAGCTAGCGACATCAAATTGGCCGTAATATATACTCCATCGAGAGAAAACATCGAGCATTGTATTGCTGACAGCTTCAAATTGAAGAAAGATCTGGACAATTTGCGAGAAAAGTTCAATTTGTCAATGAGAGAAGAAGCGAAATTGAGTTCCGAAGATGTTAAGGTAATATTAATTATTTCTATGTTTTAATTTATAATTTTTCTACATAGAAAGCTGAAGATGCCCTCGAAACAGCAGATAAACACCTTGAAGCAGCGCATTCTCTTCCAACTATAGATTCTTTAGCAGAAGAATCGATGAATTCTTCATTAACGACTGTTGTTGATTTGAATGCTGAAAATTCAGATCCAGCAATTACCCGTAATACAAGTGTTCTATCTAGTCAGGTAGATCCAATACGAGAAACTCAGAGTTATTCAAAATATGTTTAAGCTTGAAATTGATGATGAAGAAACAGCTGGTGAAGAAGATGATGATGAGCCTCATATGGTGGGGACACTCTCATCCTGCCGGGAATCACAGGTTTTTTTCAAACTGTTTTCTCAAGCTTTTATGTGAGTTATATCATTTTAGACAAGTAGCATTGTTGTTGCTCAACCACGTTTATCTTCTAAAGATGATCATTATAATCAAATGTTAACAACATTATGGCATTGGCTAACTGAAATGGAACGTGATGCAAATACAACTGTTGATTTATCAGATCTTCATCAAATTAAAAATACAACTGAAGTAGTACAGGTTTTATAGTTTGATAGTATAAATAATAAGAAATTATGTTTTTTAGAATGTTATTGATAATATTCGACATAAAATTATGGATGTTGTTGGTATACAAGATAGCTCTGGAGCCCCTGCTGTCAAACAGAGAGCTCGCGATTTAGTATGACTGAAGAAAATACTGAAGATTTCGAAATAATATCCATATTTCAGATTGCGGACATGGAACGAATTGATAAGAGCTGTGATAAACGACGTGCTCATCTGAACAGGTTGCTAGAATCAGCTCGTTCATGGGAACAGACAAGATCTGAAATGGATTTATGGCTGGATAATGTTGAATTATCTATTGGGCCAACATCTGTAAAGAAGACTGAAGAGCCTTCAGATGTAGCAATGAAAGAAGAGTTAAAGGTCATTGAAGGAATTATTAGTGAATTAGAGAATAAGCGTGAAATTGTGGATGGCTTGAATCAAAAGGTATTATACATACATATGTTGTTGACTACTAAAGTATGCTCTTTGTATTGTTTCAGGCGAATAAATTGCTTGATGACTATTCCTCAGACGATCGACATAAGCTTAGTCACCAACAAAGTCGAATTAATATGCGTTGGACGAAATTTAATGATAAGTAAGTTTCTATTTCAAAGATTTGTTTTTCATTTTTGAATGAATAATATAATATTTCTTTCTTATATCTATGTTAGCAATACAATCATATATTCAATTTAACATTGGATGTTACACTAATGCCAAATTGAATTGTCTCGTTGTGATCATACTAACGACAACAGCAAATTAGCTATATCATCGTTAAATTGTTGAAATTCTCTTTTTAAATATAGAAAACATGTAAATTTATTAGAATTATAATAATTAACTACGAAGTTTATTGATTTTTATTTTAGTATTCGAATTCGACGTGCTTTGCTGGATGCTTCTCTGCGATCTCGAGTTGATTTCTGTTCAGCTTTGGAAGAATTTGAAGAATGGCTTAATCGCATAGTGGAAAATGTGCGTAATCTGGAGCGAGGAACATCAAATTCACAAGCTATCAAGAACAGCTCAAAACGACGTGAATGGACTCAAGAGCAAAAGGTTTGTATTCATTTTCTGCCTTTATACATATACAACGCTATTAATGTTCATCGTATATCTTTCGGTATTTTTTCGTGATGAAAGAAGATTCAGAATAGCTTTTTTGGTCGTTATTGCTTTCCAATTTTATGTGAACCCTTAGTTTTATGAGTTGGCTTGCATTTTTCTTCTCAAACAATAGATATATGCCGTATAGCACATAAGAAATCATTCATAGATACGTGTATATAGTCATCTAAGTATACTTTATACAGACACTACAAGCTGAATTAGATGCTCATGATTCCGTACGACGAGCAGTGCAAGATATGGGCCAGAAAGTCTTAAGTGGCTTGGAGCATGTTCAAGAAAAGAAACAGCTAGAAGGACGTCTCAACCAAGTCGAAGAAATTTGGAAAGCTGTGAAGGAAACGGAGCACATCGTTGGATCTCGTTTGGAGTCTGCTGAGCAAGAGTGGGAGAAATTGACACATTCTCTTTCGCATTTATTATCTTGGATTGAAGAAAAGAGTAAAGAGGTCAGTTAGATTCTCATAATTTAGTTTGGACTTGAATACTATGCTCATAATCAGCTATATGTTTCTCTTTTCCAGACGTTAGCACAACAGCCAGTTGCTGGCAATTTATCCTCAGTTATGTTACAAAGCACATGGTCTAAAAACTTAGAACGTGATATGGAAGCGCAAACGGGAAAAATCCGTGATGTTAGTGCTAGTGCTCAATCGTACTTAATGCAGCACGATTTACGTCCCAAGATGCATAAAGCTAATGTGCTTGTTGATGATGATGAGCTATTAGGTTTGTTATTCCTTTTATTTTACTAAATTTCCTTGTTTCTACAAATCTTATGTACAATCAAGTTTTAAACTTATGCTTTATGATCGATTAGTTTTTAGCTTTTTGTCTTCTAGGAATGAATAACGTAGATACGGATCATCAACGACATGGATTACAAATTCATGCAGACTGTGAGCAGCTTAAAGAAAAATGGGCTGAGCTTGGTAAACAACTAAGTGACTGGCAGAAGATAGTTTTACAAGCTGCTCAGCGTCTCCAAGAGTTAGAGAGTTGTCTTGCTGAATGCCAGCTTCATCTAAGGTTTGTTTTCTTTTTGATGTGGGCTCATGTTATTTAGTCTGAAAAGCAATGCCATCTGTCTATATTTCTGGTTTTGTACACTTTATCGGCTAATGCCTTTCTTGTTTATAGCTCTGTGGAAGCCGAGATTGAGAAGATGCCAGCCGTTGAACAGTTACGACTCGAAGAGCTGAAGGACGCGCGCGTGGAATCCGAAGCGGTTATGACTAAGATTGATGGCTTAAGAATCTATGTAGATGATGCCAATGATGCTTGCGGGAAAATTCTAGCTGCCGATCTGCAACTGGATCAACATCCTAGAAATCAATTAGATTCTGTAAACCAACGGTTCGTGCTCAAACATTGTTTATTACCAATGTGATTATGACATAATCAATGAGTTCTGATTTAGATTCGTTGCCATCCGAACTGCAATGCGTGTCCGTATGGCTGCCTTGAGGAATGCTCTGAGTGATTTCGGTCCCTCATCTGAGCATTTCCTCAATCAGAGTGTTACAGCTCCATGGCAAAGAGCTATTTCAAAAACTAATCAACTTCCTTACTATATTGAGTATGTGATTTTGCATATAATTTATATATAAATATCTTATTTCAGCCATACCACAGAAAAAACTCAATGGGAACATCCTGTATGGGTTGAAATGGCCAAAGAATTAACACAATTTAACCGTGTCAAGTTCATAGCTTATCGTACTGCTATGAAGCTTCGTGCACTTCAGAAACGTTTGTGTCTTGATCTCGTAGATATTCATATGCTTGAGAGGGTATTTGGTACATATCTTATTGATAATCATAATTGTATTTGAAGGTATTTTCTCGGCTAGGTGGATTATCTAACGAAGAAAGCCCAGCTTTAGAAGGCATGGTCTGTACTCTTTTGCCCTTATTTGAAGAAGTTCATTCCAAGGTATAATCTATTATTTTATTATTTTATTTATAATTATGCGTTTATAGCATCCTAATCAATTACGTAGTGTTTCTCTTGCCGTAGATCTTTGTATCAACTTTTTATTAAATCTATATGATCCGTAAGTCATTTTATGATTTTTTATTTTTTATTTTTACGTTCAGATCTCGAGATGGTATTTTACGTGTCTTGTCGTTCAAAATTGCTCTAATTGTGTTCTGCAATGCTCCTTTAGAAGAAAAATATAGATGTATGTTTTTAATAACATGTCGAGTTAATAATATTTTTCTTCTTAGATATTTTTGATTTGGTGGCTCAAGAAGGTCAGGCAGACCAAAAGCACATTGCTCTACTATTGTACGATCTCATTCACGTATGCATATTTGCGTTTCAACAACGAAAACAATTCATTCTTTTCAGATTCCACGTTTGGTCGGTGAGGCTGCTGCTTTCGGAGGTTCCAATGTAGAACCTTCCGTTCGTTCATGCTTCGAGACTGTACGCTTGGCTACTTCGATCAACGTGTCCTGCTTCTTGGAATGGCTGAAGCAGGAACCTCAATCAATTGTCTGGCTTCCAGTAATGCATCGTTTAGCTGCTGCTGAGTTCGCGAAGCATTCGGTATTATCTCGTAGTATACATGAATATTATCGTTATATTCATTCAGGCCAAATGTAATGTTTGTAAAATGTTTCCAATTGTTGGATTACGATATCGATGTTTACGATGCTTCAATCTCGATTTATGCCAAAATTGTTTCTTTAGCCAGAGAATCGCAAAGAAGCATAAGCTGAAACATCCTATGCAAGAATATGCTATGCCGGTATTATAATTTGCATAATGTTTTATGTTTAAACTTGAATCAATTTAGACAACTTCGAGTGAAGATGCTCGTGATTTTGCAAGAATGGTTAAGAATAAGTTTAGTCGTTCCAAGAGTACACTTGGCTATCTTCCCGTTGATGTATGATATAACTGAGTTTTTATTGTGAGCAAAAGCATTTCAGATGGGAGATGAAGGACAACCGCTTTGTGCTGCACCTCATCCTGCCTATAACCCCTCAACGTACCAAATACATCAGCGAAGCGCTGCTTTAGCTCAGCGGTTAGCTGCACTAACATCTGCCCAACAAGCAGAACCACGAGAAGAAGTAGCCATTGCTGATTTAAAAAGTCCAGCTCAACTAATTAGCCAAGTATGTCTTCTCATTTTTATATAATATTTAACCACATGATTGAGTTTCTCTCGGTATGCAATGATTACATATATATATATATATAGAGAGAGAGAGAGAGAGAACAAGAGAACAAGAGAACAAGAGAACAAGAGAAAGTTATGAACTAATTGTTAAACAGCTGTCATCAATCTGTCTATACATATGAGATAGTATGTATAGCATAATTGGGCGGGTTGCTGACGATGAACATGATTCTGATGGTTCGTAACAGTGAAACTAGAGAGACCTTGACTGTGTTTCCGATCGCAAAATCGATATTTCTCATCATTATCGCCATGCCTTCCATGTGTAATGTATTCAAGCTGTTACAAACCCGAAAAAAGATTGAGGTATTTGCTCTTTTGGAGAACTTATTCTCATTTTCTCACAAAGAAGAAGATATATATTAAAATATTGTAGAATAGAAATACAATTATTACTTCTAGTTAACAGTATATCTTTGTTATAGGTAGAGCAAATGCAAAAAGATGAACTTGATCAACTGTTACATCGTTTACAATTAGAAAATGTGGAATTGAAAAGAGAGTTGGAGAGACGTAGAACTTCAGCTGTCAGTACTCCTCAGATAGATAGGTAAACATATATAATATTAAGGAACTCAATACAATATATATTTAGATGTGGGTACTCAAGTCCTATCGATAGTCGTCGTAACGAGCATCGTGCTGGAACTTTACCGAGGTTAGGTGCTCAATCAAAACAAGGTAGAAGTGTTCCTTCTCTAAAAACCGCTCAAAGCCAGGGTGATGTGAGTTCAGATGTTCGATCCATATTCAAATAAAAACGTGTTTAGATTATGGATGAAGCTAGAGCTCTACGAATGCATAAGCAACGTTTGGAGCATCGCTCTCGCATTCTTGAACAGCAAAATGAACAGCTGGAGCTTCAACTACAGCGATTAAAGAAAGTAATCGATCAGGTTTGTAATGAATTTCAACATAAAATATAAATTTAAATTTTCAGCAGAAAGACGGTAGAGAAAGCGAAGTCAGGCGTACTTCAAGTATTGATCATGATTGGTCCAACCGACAAATCCAACCTGAAGTTGACGCCACTCGTTGGGAGGTAAGCAACTTTAGCAAAACTTAACATCTACTTTCGGTTCAGGATGCCGAAATACGGAGTACTAGAATGCAATCGTTATTAGCAACAGTTGACGATTTAGGAAGAGCTATGGAAAATCTTGTTGTTTCTGTTGTTTACGACAGTGAGTCGGATGATTAGTTTTTAATTGTTTATATTGTTATTATTGACAGTTTCAGTTTTCGATTAGTAATGTATTAATAATATCATCTTAAAGCATATAGTGATCTTAAAATTAAAAATATTGACTTGATTTCAGTCTCTTAATTATATTGTTTTAACTACTTAAATTATATTCAATCCTAAAGCAATAAAACGTTCTTAAATACAAGAAACATAGTTATAATAGTCACTTTTTCTCTTGGCGTGCTCGCAGAGCAAAGCGTTTTCAATTTGGGAATTTTTCTTATTTATGACGTAAAATTAAAATAATATTACAAGTATCAGCTATTTATTTCGAAAACTTCTCGCGAAAACTTCTCATAAAAAAAGTGGGGCTGGTCGAAATATGTGAATTGATTTTAGCGTTGATCACTCTTTCCATTACTGAGAGGTATCCAGCTAATTTGGGATGGAATGGCATTCCTTTATCGTCAGATCCCAAAGCCCTTTGTATGGTGGCTGGTCTACTAGATTAAGTAGTTTCAGGTCAATTTCGTACAATCCTTTCATCGCTGATTCAGATACTTGAAAGCCAGTATAAGACGAAGTATTCTCAAGACTGAGTAACTTCTTATCCACAATTGGGACGTCTGCGTATATGCTGCCCAAATAAGGCTTTTAAAATTGTCCAGTTGGGCTTTGCTGAGGCTAAAAGTCGTGCGAGATTTAGATAGGTGAAGGAATAACCTTCCAGACCCGAAAATCAACAACACATCCCATACATTGTGACATCTACGTTAGTGTAAATAGCATAAAAGCTTGCAATAATTCATACAAAACTAATTTATTTTATCACAAATAATCATATCAAAATTAAATTTGTGGCCCTAAAGAGGGCCGTTGGGTTATGTAACGTTGCAAACGCTTAAGCACGTTCTCCACGAATGCGACGAGCCAATTGGATATCCTTTGGCATGATGGTAACACGCTTGGCGTGGATGGCACACAAGTTGGTATCTTCGAAGAGACCAACAAGGTAAGCCTCAGCAGCCTCTTGAAGAGCCATAACAGCAGAGGATTGGAAACGAAGATCAGTCTTGAAATCTTGAGCAATTTCTCTGACCAAGCGCTGGAATGGCAACTTGCGGATTAAGAGCTCAGTAGATTTCTGGTAACGACGGATCTCACGAAGAGCAACAGTTCCTGGACGGTATCTGTGTGGCTTCTTAACTCCACCAGTAGCTGGTGCAGATTTGCGAGCAGCCTTAGTGGCCAACTGCTTACGTGGAGCCTTTCCTCCGGTAGACTTACGAGCGGTCTGCTTAGTACGAGCCATTGCAATTAGTGTTGGGTGCACTGTTCTTCTTGCTAGACTAAGGAGTCTTTCGCGCGCACGCTCCGCCCACCTATTTTTGACATATTCATCGTAACATAGAACGTACAAACAATATTATATTCAAAAAAAAGATGCCTTAACATATTGTATTTAATGTAAACAACTTAAATTCAAATTTAAAAACATAACCTTACTCTTCTTCTCAACAGTAATCTTTTTTTTTTTTTGGATTTCTAACAAAAAACATGAATCAAAGGTAAATGCTATGAAAATTCAAAGATTAGAAGAAAAACAATTCTCCTTAATCTTTAAAGTTTCAGATAATTAGTTAACTATGAATAGCATCAAAAAACTAAGCTTATCACCCTCTCCTTATAAGTAGACAATTAAAAAATTCAACCGCTTATCATCAGTCCACATTTAAAATGATGGAGCACACACACTTTGAAACTGAGGTATTTTTGAAATTATTATTGAAACATCCAACATATTTTTATTTGAATTACACAATTATTAACTCATACAGAATAAAAAGAGTAATGTGGCCCTAAAGAGGGCCGTTGGGTTAGATGATAGCAGCACATCACTTATTCCTTTTCTCCGGCAGTCTTCTTGGGGAGAAGGCTGGCTTGGATGTTTGGAAGAACTCCTCCTTGAGCGATGGTTACACCGGAAAGAAGTTTGTTCAACTCTTCGTCATTTCTGACGGCAAGTTGAAGATGGCGAGGGTTGATTCTGCTCTTCTTGTTATCACGGGCAGCGTTACCAGCCAACTCAAGAACTTCAGCGGCAAGATATTCAAGAACGGCAGCAAGGTAGACTGGAGCTCCGGCACCAACACGCTTAGCGTAGTTACCTTTGCGAAGCATACGATGAAGACGTCCAACAGGGAATTGAAGTCCTGCTCTTGAAGAACGGGACTTGGCCTTTCCGCCGGTCTTAGCTTTTCCTCCTTTTCCACGTCCAGACATGATGATAGCTAGTGGTGAGTTGTGAGACTCGTTAACCCCAAACAAATTGCGCACGCACTATATACAGTATAGCAAGCAAGCTCCGCCCACCATCTTCCTTTGTTGCAGGACTAAATTTTAAAAAATGAAAACTTATGTACAATTAAAAATGAAACAACATCATATCTAATATAGTTAGTTATAATATAAAATTGCAATTATGCATAATGAGAACAAAACCGATTTATCTGAAATTAGCATGAAGCTCAAGACGTCAATATCATGTTGTGCTTTACATTCAGATACAGCTTGACATCCAAACAACTTATTTTCAACACTAAAACCCTATTACATTGGATAGTTAAATAATGTACCTGAATCAATATGAGCAATTCTGATAGTGCATGATGACAAAATGCGCTTCAGTACATTTAAAAAAATGTTTATTAACGTAACAACATTCAGAAAACAAAACAGCAAATTAAGGATATGTGGCCCTAAAGAGGGCCGTTGGGTTAGGTTGCAGTACAACTCTAACAATTTACTTGCTAGAGGTGTACTTGGTGACAGCCTTGGTTCCTTCAGAGACGGCGTGCTTGGCAAGTTCTCCAGGGAGGATAAGTCTGACGGCAGTCTGGACTTCGCGAGATGAGATGGTGGATCTCTTGTTGTAGTGGGCCAGACGGGAAGCCTCAGCAGCAATGCGCTCAAAAACGTCATTAACAAATGAGTTCATGATGCTCATGGCCTTGGAGGAAATTCCAGTGTCAGGGTGGACCTGCTTAAGTACACGGTAGACGTAGACAGAGTAAGATTCCTTTCTGGACTTTCTCTTCTTCTTGTCTCCGGTACGGCTGACCTTCTGGGTCTTGGCGGCTTTCTTAGCTCCCTTGGCGGATGGCTTGGGTGGCATGGTTATTGCTACGCTGACGAATCAACTGTTAATGTACAACTCGATTTGCTGACCTATATGTTAGTTAGCGCGCAAACCACGCCCCCATGCTCAGAACTCTGGTTAGAAGCTGTACTGTAAGAAGTTTAAATAATGTTCAGCTAGTAAAACATCTGAATATATTACACATATCCTATATAATATATAATAATATATAACCATATTCAAACTATTTAATATTACAAAACAATTTATATCAAAAGTCAACAAATTATTTTACCATGATAATTAGCATTGAGCGGTTGTATTCCATATAGTTCTATTTAATTTTTTCCAAACAAAACAAAAAAAATTAATACAGAAAAGTTATTTATTATTATTTACATATTGATTATATCTTATAGCAATAATATTAATTTGTATGTGGCCCTAAAGAGGGCCGTTGGGTTAGGTAATAGTCACAAGATATGCAACTTATCCTCCGAAACCATAGAGGGTTCTGCCTTGACGCTTAAGAGCATAGACGACGTCCATAGCTGTGACGGTCTTTCTCTTGGCGTGCTCGCAGTAGGTAACAGCATCACGGATGACGTTCTCAAGGAAGACCTTAAGAACTCCACGGGTCTCTTCATAGATGAGTCCAGAGATACGTTTTACTCCACCACGACGAGCGAGACGGCGGATGGCTGGCTTGGTGATACCTTGGATGTTATCACGAAGAACCTTACGATGGCGTTTGGCTCCTCCCTTTCCAAGACCTTTTCCTCCTTTACCACGTCCAGACATGCTGATGAGTTGTTCACACTGTGTGCTTGATGAAGTGAAGAAAGTTCTTCATTATATACTAGGACAGAGGAGGTCACCCTGCGACAACCCATATGAGCATTATCATCAAAAAATGCTACCAACCAGTTTTCAATATACATAGTTAAGATTATTCAAATATACACACAGGATATAGATAAATATATTTAATTCAGCTTGAAATCATTTGAATTTTTTAAAAAATTAAAAACTTTAAAATTTACTCATATAAGGCTGTTTCACATGAAAGTTATTTAGATAAACTTATTTGAATGCCGTGACATTATCATGAATTTCATTTTAAAGCCTTCAACTACTCTCTCAAAATAAACAACACATCCCATACATTGTGACATCTACGTTAGTGTAAATAGCATAAAAGCTTGCAATAATTCATACAAAACTAATTTATTTTATCACAAATAATCATATCAAAATTAAATTTGTGGCCCTAAAGAGGGCCGTTGGGTTATGTAACGTTGCAAACGCTTAAGCACGTTCTCCACGAATGCGACGAGCCAATTGGATATCCTTTGGCATGATGGTAACACGCTTGGCGTGGATGGCACACAAGTTGGTATCTTCGAAGAGACCAACAAGGTAAGCCTCAGCAGCCTCTTGAAGAGCCATAACAGCAGAGGATTGGAAACGAAGATCAGTCTTGAAATCTTGAGCAATTTCTCTGACCAAGCGCTGGAATGGCAACTTGCGGATTAAGAGCTCAGTAGATTTCTGGTAACGACGGATCTCACGAAGAGCAACAGTTCCTGGACGGTATCTGTGTGGCTTCTTAACTCCACCAGTAGCTGGTGCAGATTTGCGAGCAGCCTTAGTGGCCAACTGCTTACGTGGAGCCTTTCCTCCGGTAGACTTACGAGCGGTCTGCTTAGTACGAGCCATTGCAATTAGTGTTGGGTGCACTGTTCTTCTTGCTAGACTAAGGAGTCTTTCGCGCGCACGCTCCGCCCACCTATTTTTGACATATTCATCGTAACATAGAACGTACAAACAATATTATATTCAAAAAAAAGATGCCTTAACATATTGTATTTAATGTAAACAACTTAAATTCAAATTTAAAAACATAACCTTACTCTTCTTCTCAACAGTAATCTTTTTTTTTTTTTGGATTTCTAACAAAAAACATGAATCAAAGGTAAATGCTATGAAAATTCAAAGATTAGAAGAAAAACAATTCTCCTTAATCTTTAAAGTTTCAGATAATTAGTTAACTATGAATAGCATCAAAAAACTAAGCTTATCACCCTCTCCTTATAAGTAGACAATTAAAAAATTCAACCGCTTATCATCAGTCCACATTTAAAATGATGGAGCACACACACTTTGAAACTGAGGTATTTTTGAAATTATTATTGAAACATCCAACATATTTTTATTTGAATTACACAATTATTAACTCATACAGAATAAAAAGAGTAATGTGGCCCTAAAGAGGGCCGTTGGGTTAGATGATAGCAGCACATCACTTATTCCTTTTCTCCGGCAGTCTTCTTGGGGAGAAGGCTGGCTTGGATGTTTGGAAGAACTCCTCCTTGAGCGATGGTTACACCGGAAAGAAGTTTGTTCAACTCTTCGTCATTTCTGACGGCAAGTTGAAGATGGCGAGGGTTGATTCTGCTCTTCTTGTTATCACGGGCAGCGTTACCAGCCAACTCAAGAACTTCAGCGGCAAGATATTCAAGAACGGCAGCAAGGTAGACTGGAGCTCCGGCACCAACACGCTTAGCGTAGTTACCTTTGCGAAGCATACGATGAAGACGTCCAACAGGGAATTGAAGTCCTGCTCTTGAAGAACGGGACTTGGCCTTTCCGCCGGTCTTAGCTTTTCCTCCTTTTCCACGTCCAGACATGATGATAGCTAGTGGTGAGTTGTGAGACTCGTTAACCCCAAACAAATTGCGCACGCACTATATACAGTATAGCAAGCAAGCTCCGCCCACCACCTTCCTTTGTTGCAGGACTAAATTTTAAAAAATGAAAACTTATGTACAATTAAAAATGAAACAACATCATATCTAATATAGTTAGTTATAATATAAAATTGCAATTATGCATAATGAGAACAAAACCGATTTATCTGAAATTAGCATGAAGCTCAAGACGTCAATATCATGTTGTGCTTTACATTCAGATACAGCTTGACATCCAAACAACTTATTTTCAACACTAAAACCCTATTACATTGGATAGTTAAATAATGTACCTGAATCAATATGAGCAATTCTGATAGTGCATGATGACAAAATGCGCTTCAGTACATTAAAAAAAATGTTTATTAACGTAACAACATTCAGAAAACAAAACAGCAAATTAAGGATATGTGGCCCTAAAGAGGGCCGTTGGGTTAGGTTGCAGTACAACTCTAACAATTTACTTGCTAGAGGTGTACTTGGTGACAGCCTTGGTTCCTTCAGAGACGGCGTGCTTGGCAAGTTCTCCAGGGAGGATAAGTCTGACGGCAGTCTGGACTTCGCGAGATGAGATGGTGGATCTCTTGTTGTAGTGGGCCAGACGGGAAGCCTCAGCAGCAATGCGCTCAAAAACGTCATTAACAAATGAGTTCATGATGCTCATGGCCTTGGAGGAAATTCCAGTGTCAGGGTGGACCTGCTTAAGTACACGGTAGACGTAGACAGAGTAAGATTCCTTTCTGGACTTTCTCTTCTTCTTGTCTCCGGTACGGCTGACCTTCTGGGTCTTGGCGGCTTTCTTAGCTCCCTTGGCGGATGGCTTGGGTGGCATGGTTATTGCTACGCTGACGAATCAACTGTTAATGTACAACTCGATTTGCTGACCTATATGTTAGTTAGCGCGCAAACCACGCCCCCATGCTCAGAACTCTGGTTAGAAGCTGTACTGTAAGAAGTTTAAATAATGTTCAGCTAGTAAAACATCTGAATATATTACACATATCCTATATAATATATAATAATATATAACCATATTCAAACTATTTAATATTACAAAACAATTTATATCAAAAGTCAACAAATTATTTTACCATGATAATTAGCATTGAGCGGTTGTATTCCATATAGTTCTATTTAATTTTTTCCAAACAAAACAAAAAAAATTAATACAGAAAAGTTATTTATTATTATTTACATATTGATTATATCTTATAGCAATAATATTAATTTGTATGTGGCCCTAAAGAGGGCCGTTGGGTTAGGTAATAGTCACAAGATATGCAACTTATCCTCCGAAACCATAGAGGGTTCTGCCTTGACGCTTAAGAGCATAGACGACGTCCATAGCTGTGACGGTCTTTCTCTTGGCGTGCTCGCAGTAGGTAACAGCATCACGGATGACGTTCTCAAGGAAGACTTTAAGAACTCCACGGGTCTCTTCATAGATGAGTCCAGAGATACGTTTTACTCCACCACGACGAGCGAGACGGCGGATGGCTGGCTTGGTGATACCTTGGATGTTATCACGAAGAACCTTACGATGCGTTTGGCTCCTCCCTTTCCAAGACCTTTTCCTCCTTTACCACGTCCAGACATGCTGATGAGTTGTTCACACTGTGTGCTTGATGAAGTGAAGAAAGTTCTTCATTATATACTAGGACAGAGGAGGTCACCCTGCGACAACCCATATGAGCATTATCATCAAAAAATGCTACCAACCAGTTTTCAATATACATAGTTAAGATTATTCAAATATACACACAGGATATAGATAAATATATTTAATTCAGCTTGAAATCATTTGAATTTTTTAAAAAATTAAAAACTTTAAAATTTACTCATATAAGGCTGTTTCACATGAAAGTTATTTAGATAAACTTATTTGAATGCCGTGACATTATCATGAATTTCATTTTAAAGCCTTCAACTACTCTCTCAAAATCAACAACACATCCCATACATTGTGACATCTACGTTAGTGTAAATAGCATAAAAGCTTGCAATAATTCATACAAAACTAATTTATTTTATCACAAATAATCATATCAAAATTAAATTTGTGGCCCTAAAGAGGGCCGTTGGGTTATGTAACGTTGCAAACGCTTAAGCACGTTCTCCACGAATGCGACGAGCCAATTGGATATCCTTTGGCATGATGGTAACACGCTTGGCGTGGATGGCACACAAGTTGGTATCTTCGAAGAGACCAACAAGGTAAGCCTCAGCAGCCTCTTGAAGAGCCATAACAGCAGAGGATTGGAAACGAAGATCAGTCTTGAAATCTTGAGCAATTTCTCTGACCAAGCGCTGGAATGGCAACTTGCGGATTAAGAGCTCAGTAGATTTCTGGTAACGACGGATCTCACGAAGAGCAACAGTTCCTGGACGGTATCTGTGTGGCTTCTTAACTCCACCAGTAGCTGGTGCAGATTTGCGAGCAGCCTTAGTGGCCAACTGCTTACGTGGAGCCTTTCCTCCGGTAGACTTACGAGCGGTCTGCTTAGTACGAGCCATTGCAATTAGTGTTGGGTGCACTGTTCTTCTTGCTAGACTAAGGAGTCTTTCGCGCGCACGCTCCGCCCACCTATTTTTGACATATTCATCGTAACATAGAACGTACAAACAATATTATATTCAAAAAAAAGATGCCTTAACATATTGTATTTAATGTAAACAACTTAAATTCAAATTTAAAAACATAACCTTACTCTTCTTCTCAACAGTAATCTTTTTTTTTTTTTGGATTTCTAACAAAAAACATGAATCAAAGGTAAATGCTATGAAAATTCAAAGATTAGAAGAAAAACAATTCTCCTTAATCTTTAAAGTTTCAGATAATTAGTTAACTATGAATAGCATCAAAAAACTAAGCTTATCACCCTCTCCTTATAAGTAGACAATTAAAAAATTCAACCGCTTATCATCAGTCCACATTTAAAATGATGGAGCACACACACTTTGAAACTGAGGTATTTTTGAAATTATTATTGAAACATCCAACATATTTTTATTTGAATTACACAATTATTAACTCATACAGAATAAAAAGAGTAATGTGGCCCTAAAGAGGGCCGTTGGGTTAGATGATAGCAGCACATCACTTATTCCTTTTCTCCGGCAGTCTTCTTGGGGAGAAGGCTGGCTTGGATGTTTGGAAGAACTCCTCCTTGAGCGATGGTTACACCGGAAAGAAGTTTGTTCAACTCTTCGTCATTTCTGACGGCAAGTTGAAGATGGCGAGGGTTGATTCTGCTCTTCTTGTTATCACGGGCAGCGTTACCAGCCAACTCAAGAACTTCAGCGGCAAGATATTCAAGAACGGCAGCAAGGTAGACTGGAGCTCCGGCACCAACACGCTTAGCGTAGTTACCTTTGCGAAGCATACGATGAAGACGTCCAACAGGGAATTGAAGTCCTGCTCTTGAAGAACGGGACTTGGCCTTTCCGCCGGTCTTAGCTTTTCCTCCTTTTCCACGTCCAGACATGATGATAGCTAGTGGTGAGTTGTGAGACTCGTTAACCCCAAACAAATTGCGCACGCACTATATACAGTATAGCAAGCAAGCTCCGCCCACCACCTTCCTTTGTTGCAGGACTAAATTTTAAAAAATGAAAACTTATGTACAATTAAAAATGAAACAACATCATATCTAATATAGTTAGTTATAATATAAAATTGCAATTATGCATAATGAGAACAAAACCGATTTATCTGAAATTAGCATGAAGCTCAAGACGTCAATATCATGTTGTGCTTTACATTCAGATACAGCTTGACATCCAAACAACTTATTTTCAACACTAAAACCCTATTACATTGGATAGTTAAATAATGTACCTGAATCAATATGAGCAATTCTGATAGTGCATGATGACAAAATGCGCTTCAGTACATTAAAAAAAATGTTTATTAACGTAACAACATTCAGAAAACAAAACAGCAAATTAAGGATATGTGGCCCTAAAGAGGGCCGTTGGGTTAGGTTGCAGTACAACTCTAACAATTTACTTGCTAGAGGTGTACTTGGTGACAGCCTTGGTTCCTTCAGAGACGGCGTGCTTGGCAAGTTCTCCAGGGAGGATAAGTCTGACGGCAGTCTGGACTTCGCGAGATGAGATGGTGGATCTCTTGTTGTAGTGGGCCAGACGGGAAGCCTCAGCAGCAATGCGCTCAAAAACGTCATTAACAAATGAGTTCATGATGCTCATGGCCTTGGAGGAAATTCCAGTGTCAGGGTGGACCTGCTTAAGTACACGGTAGACGTAGACAGAGTAAGATTCCTTTCTGGACTTTCTCTTCTTCTTGTCTCCGGTACGGCTGACCTTCTGGGTCTTGGCGGCTTTCTTAGCTCCCTTGGCGGATGGCTTGGGTGGCATGGTTATTGCTACGCTGACGAATCAACTGTTAATGTACAACTCGATTTGCTGACCTATATGTTAGTTAGCGCGCAAACCACGCCCCCATGCTCAGAACTCTGGTTAGAAGCTGTACTGTAAGAAGTTTAAATAATGTTCAGCTAGTAAAACATCTGAATATATTACACATATCCTATATAATATATAATAATATATAACCATATTCAAACTATTTAATATTACAAAACAATTTATATCAAAAGTCAACAAATTATTTTACCATGATAATTAGCATTGAGCGGTTGTATTCCATATAGTTCTATTTAATTTTTTCCAAACAAAACAAAAAAAATTAATACAGAAAAGTTATTTATTATTATTTACATATTGATTATATCTTATAGCAATAATATTAATTTGTATGTGGCCCTAAAGAGGGCCGTTGGGTTAGGTAATAGTCACAAGATATGCAACTTATCCTCCGAAACCATAGAGGGTTCTGCCTTGACGCTTAAGAGCATAGACGACGTCCATAGCTGTGACGGTCTTTCTCTTGGCGTGCTCGCAGTAGGTAACAGCATCACGGATGACGTTCTCAAGGAAGACTTTAAGAACTCCACGGGTCTCTTCATAGATGAGTCCAGAGATACGTTTTACTCCACCACGACGAGCGAGACGGCGGATGGCTGGCTTGGTGATACCTTGGATGTTATCACGAAGAACCTTACGATGGCGTTTGGCTCCTCCCTTTCCAAGACCTTTTCCTCCTTTACCACGTCCAGACATGCTGATGAGTTGTTCACACTGTGTGCTTGATGAAGTGAAGAAAGTTCTTCATTATATACTAGGACAGAGGAGGTCACCCTGCAACAACCCATATGAGCATTATCATCAAAAAATGCTACCAACCAGTTTTCAATATACATAGTTAAGATTATTCAAATATACACACAGGATATAGATAAATATATTTAATTCAGCTTGAAATCATTTGAATTTTTTAAAAAATTAAAAACTTTAAAATTTACTCATATAAGGCTGTTTCACATGAAAGTTATTTAGATAAACTTATTTGAATGCCGTGACATTATCATGAATTTCATTTTAAAGCCTTCAACTACTCTCTCAAAATCAACAACACATCCCATACATTGTGACATCTACGTTAGTGTAAATAGCATAAAAGCTTGCAATAATTCATACAAAACTAATTTATTTTATCACAAATAATCATATCAAAATTAAATTTGTGGCCCTAAAGAGGGCCGTTGGGTTATGTAACGTTGCAAACGCTTAAGCACGTTCTCCACGAATGCGACGAGCCAATTGGATATCCTTTGGCATGATGGTAACACGCTTGGCGTGGATGGCACACAAGTTGGTATCTTCGAAGAGACCAACAAGGTAAGCCTCAGCAGCCTCTTGAAGAGCCATAACAGCAGAGGATTGGAAACGAAGATCAGTCTTGAAATCTTGAGCAATTTCTCTGACCAAGCGCTGGAATGGCAACTTGCGGATTAAGAGCTCAGTAGATTTCTGGTAACGACGGATCTCACGAAGAGCAACAGTTCCTGGACGGTATCTGTGTGGCTTCTTAACTCCACCAGTAGCTGGTGCAGATTTGCGAGCAGCCTTAGTGGCCAACTGCTTACGTGGAGCCTTTCCTCCGGTAGACTTACGAGCGGTCTGCTTAGTACGAGCCATTGCAATTAGTGTTGGGTGCACTGTTCTTCTTGCTAGACTAAGGAGTCTTTCGCGCGCACGCTCCGCCCACCTATTTTTGACATATTCATCGTAACATAGAACGTACAAACAATATTATATTCAAAAAAAAGATGCCTTAACATATTGTATTTAATGTAAACAACTTAAATTCAAATTTAAAAACATAACCTTACTCTTCTTCTCAACAGTAATCTTTTTTTTTTTTTGGATTTCTAACAAAAAACATGAATCAAAGGTAAATGCTATGAAAATTCAAAGATTAGAAGAAAAACAATTCTCCTTAATCTTTAAAGTTTCAGATAATTAGTTAACTATGAATAGCATCAAAAAACTAAGCTTATCACCCTCTCCTTATAAGTAGACAATTAAAAAATTCAACCGCTTATCATCAGTCCACATTTAAAATGATGGAGCACACACACTTTGAAACTGAGGTATTTTTGAAATTATTATTGAAACATCCAACATATTTTTATTTGAATTACACAATTATTAACTCATACAGAATAAAAAGAGTAATGTGGCCCTAAAGAGGGCCGTTGGGTTAGATGATAGCAGCACATCACTTATTCCTTTTCTCCGGCAGTCTTCTTGGGGAGAAGGCTGGCTTGGATGTTTG
The DNA here is from genome assembly GCA_964057225.1 of Auanema rhodensis. Lineage (NCBI taxonomy): Eukaryota > Metazoa > Nematoda > Chromadorea > Rhabditida > Rhabditidae > Auanema > Auanema rhodense. Next base: position 5,268,065 of record OZ059895.1, read on the forward strand.
GAAGAACTCCTCCTTGAGCGATGGTTACACCGGAAAGAAGTTTGTTCAACTCTTCGTCATTTCTGACGGCAAGTTGAAGATGGCGAGGGTTGATTCTGCTCTTCTTGTTATCACGGGCAGCGTTACCAGCCAACTCAAGAACTTCAGCGGCAAGATATTCAAGAACGGCAGCAAGGTAGACTGGAGCTCCGGCACCAACACGCTTAGCGTAGTTACCTTTGCGAAGCATACGATGAAGACGTCCAACAGGGAATTGAAGTCCTGCTCTTGAAGAACGGGACTTGGCCTTTCCGCCGGTCTTAGCTTTTCCTCCTTTTCCACGTCCAGACATGATGATAGCTAGTGGTGAGTTGTGAGACTCGTTAACCCCAAACAAATTGCGCACGCACTATATACAGTATAGCAAGCAAGCTCCGCCCACCACCTTCCTTTGTTGCAGGACTAAATTTTAAAAAATGAAAACTTATGTACAATTAAAAATGAAACAACATCATATCTAATATAGTTAGTTATAATATAAAATTGCAATTATGCATAATGAGAACAAAACCGATTTATCTGAAATTAGCATGAAGCTCAAGACGTCAATATCATGTTGTGCTTTACATTCAGATACAGCTTGACATCCAAACAACTTATTTTCAACACTAAAACCCTATTACATTGGATAGTTAAATAATGTACCTGAATCAATATGAGCAATTCTGATAGTGCATGATGACAAAATGCGCTTCAGTACATTAAAAAAAATGTTTATTAACGTAACAACATTCAGAAAACAAAACAGCAAATTAAGGATATGTGGCCCTAAAGAGGGCCGTTGGGTTAGGTTGCAGTACAACTCTAACAATTTACTTGCTTGAGGTGTACTTGGTGACAGCCTTGGTTCCTTCAGAGACGGCGTGCTTGGCAAGTTCTCCAGGGAGGATAAGTCTGACGGCAGTCTGGACTTCGCGAGATGAGATGGTGGATCTCTTGTTGTAGTGGGCCAGACGGGAAGCCTCAGCAGCAATGCGCTCAAAAACGTCATTAACAAATGAGTTCATGATGCTCATGGCCTTGGAGGAAATTCCAGTGTCAGGGTGGACCTGCTTAAGTACACGGTAGACGTAGACAGAGTAAGATTCCTTTCTGGACTTTCTCTTCTTCTTGTCTCCGGTACGGCTGACCTTCTGGGTCTTGGCGGCTTTCTTAGCTCCCTTGGCAGATGGCTTGGGTGGCATGGTTATTGCTACGCTGACGAATCAACTGTTAATGTACAACTCGATTTGCTGACCTATATGTTAGTTAGCGCGCAAACCACGCCCCCATGCTCAGAACTCTGGTTAGAAGCTGTACTGTAAGAAGTTTAAATAATGTTCAGCTAGTAAAACATCTGAATATATTACACATATCCTATATAATATATAATAATATATAACCATATTCAAACTATTTAATATTACAAAACAATTTATATCAAAAGTCAACAAATTATTTTACCATGATAATTAGCATTGAGCGGTTGTATTCCATATAGTTCTATTTAATTTTTTCCAAACAAAACAAAAAAAATTAATACAGAAAAGTTATTTATTATTATTTACATATTGATTATATCTTATAGCAATAATATTAATTTGTATGTGGCCCTAAAGAGGGCCGTTGGGTTAGGTAATAGTCACAAGATATGCAACTTATCCTCCGAAACCATAGAGGGTTCTGCCTTGACGCTTAAGAGCATAGACGACGTCCATAGCTGTGACGGTCTTTCTCTTGGCGTGCTCGCAGTAGGTAACAGCATCACGGATGACGTTCTCAAGGAAGACCTTAAGAACTCCACGGGTCTCTTCATAGATGAGTCCAGAGATACGTTTTACTCCACCACGACGAGCGAGACGGCGGATGGCTGGCTTGGTGATACCTTGGATGTTATCACGAAGAACCTTACGATGGCGTTTGGCTCCTCCCTTTCCAAGACCTTTTCCTCCTTTACCACGTCCAGACATGCTGATGAGTTGTTCACACTGTGTGCTTGATGAAGTGAAGAAAGTTCTTCATTATATACTAGGACAGAGGAGGTCACCCTGCGACAACCCATATGAGCATTATCATCAAAAAATGCTACCAACCAGTTTTCAATATACATAGTTAAGATTATTCAAATATACACACAGGATATAGATAAATATATTTAATTCAGCTTGAAATCATTTGAATTTTTTAAAAAATTAAAAACTTTAAAATTTACTCATATAAGGCTGTTTCACATGAAAGTTATTTAGATAAACTTATTTGAATGCCGTGACATTATCATGAATTTCATTTTAAAGCCTTCAACTACTCTCTCAAAATCAACAACACATCCCATACATTGTGACATCTACGTTAGTGTAAATAGCATAAAAGCTTGCAATAATTCATACAAAACTAATTTATTTTATCACAAATAATCATATCAAAATTAAATTTGTGGCCCTAAAGAGGGCCGTTGGGTTATGTAACGTTGCAAACGCTTAAGCACGTTCTCCACGAATGCGACGAGCCAATTGGATATCCTTTGGCATGATGGTAACACGCTTGGCGTGGATGGCACACAAGTTGGTATCTTCGAAGAGACCAACAAGGTAAGCCTCAGCAGCCTCTTGAAGAGCCATAACAGCAGAGGATTGGAAACGAAGATCAGTCTTGAAATCTTGAGCAATTTCTCTGACCAAGCGCTGGAATGGCAACTTGCGGATTAAGAGCTCAGTAGATTTCTGGTAACGACGGATCTCACGAAGAGCAACAGTTCCTGGACGGTATCTGTGTGGCTTCTTAACTCCACCAGTAGCTGGTGCAGATTTGCGAGCAGCCTTAGTGGCCAACTGCTTACGTGGAGCCTTTCCTCCGGTAGACTTACGAGCGGTCTGCTTAGTACGAGCCATTGCAATTAGTGTTGGGTGCACTGTTCTTCTTGCTAGACTAAGGAGTCTTTCGCGCGCACGCTCCGCCCACCTATTTTTGACATATTCATCGTAACATAGAACGTACAAACAATATTATATTCAAAAAAAAGATGCCTTAACATATTGTATTTAATGTAAACAACTTAAATTCAAATTTAAAAACATAACCTTACTCTTCTTCTCAACAGTAATCTTTTTTTTTTTTGGATTTCTAACAAAAAACATGAATCAAAGGTAAATGCTATGAAAATTCAAAGATTAGAAGAAAAACAATTCTCCTTAATCTTTAAAGTTTCAGATAATTAGTTAACTATGAATAGCATCAAAAAACTAAGCTTATCACCCTCTCCTTATAAGTAGACAATTAAAAAATTCAACCGCTTATCATCAGTCCACATTTAAAATGATGGAGCACACACACTTTGAAACTGAGGTATTTTTGAAATTATTATTGAAACATCCAACATATTTTTATTTGAATTACACAATTATTAACTCATACAGAATAAAAAGAGTAATGTGGCCCTAAAGAGGGCCGTTGGGTTAGATGATAGCAGCACATCACTTATTCCTTTTCTCCGGCAGTCTTCTTGGGGAGAAGGCTGGCTTGGATGTTTGGAAGAACTCCTCCTTGAGCGATGGTTACACCGGAAAGAAGTTTGTTCAACTCTTCGTCATTTCTGACGGCAAGTTGAAGATGGCGAGGGTTGATTCTGCTCTTCTTGTTATCACGGGCAGCGTTACCAGCCAACTCAAGAACTTCAGCGGCAAGATATTCAAGAACGGCAGCAAGGTAGACTGGAGCTCCGGCACCAACACGCTTAGCGTAGTTACCTTTGCGAAGCATACGATGAAGACGTCCAACAGGGAATTGAAGTCCTGCTCTTGAAGAACGGGACTTGGCCTTTCCGCCGGTCTTAGCTTTTCCTCCTTTTCCACGTCCAGACATGATGATAGCTAGTGGTGAGTTGTGAGACTCGTTAACCCCAAACAAATTGCGCACGCACTATATACAGTATAGCAAGCAAGCTCCGCCCACCACCTTCCTTTGTTGCAGGACTAAATTTTAAAAAATGAAAACTTATGTACAATTAAAAATGAAACAACATCATATCTAATATAGTTAGTTATAATATAAAATTGCAATTATGCATAATGAGAACAAAACCGATTTATCTGAAATTAGCATGAAGCTCAAGACGTCAATATCATGTTGTGCTTTACATTCAGATACAGCTTGACATCCAAACAACTTATTTTCAACACTAAAACCCTATTACATTGGATAGTTAAATAATGTACCTGAATCAATATGAGCAATTCTGATAGTGCATGATGACAAAATGCGCTTCAGTACATTTAAAAAAATGTTTATTAACGTAACAACATTCAGAAAACAAAACAGCAAATTAAGGATATGTGGCCCTAAAGAGGGCCGTTGGGTTAGGTTGCAGTACAACTCTAACAATTTACTTGCTAGAGGTGTACTTGGTGACAGCCTTGGTTCCTTCAGAGACGGCGTGCTTGGCAAGTTCTCCAGGGAGGATAAGTCTGACGGCAGTCTGGACTTCGCGAGATGAGATGGTGGATCTCTTGTTGTAGTGGGCCAGACGGGAAGCCTCAGCAGCAATGCGCTCAAAAACGTCATTAACAAATGAGTTCATGATGCTCATGGCCTTGGAGGAAATTCCAGTGTCAGGGTGGACCTGCTTAAGTACACGGTAGACGTAGACAGAGTAAGATTCCTTTCTGGACTTTCTCTTCTTCTTGTCTCCGGTACGGCTGACCTTCTGGGTCTTGGCGGCTTTCTTAGCTCCCTTGGCGGATGGCTTGGGTGGCATGGTTATTGCTACGCTGACGAATCAACTGTTAATGTACAACTCGATTTGCTGACCTATATGTTAGTTAGCGCGCAAACCACGCCCCCATGCTCAGAACTCTGGTTAGAAGCTGTACTGTAAGAAGTTTAAATAATGTTCAGCTAGTAAAACATCTGAATATATTACACATATCCTATATAATATATAATAATATATAACCATATTCAAACTATTTAATATTACAAAACAATTTATATCAAAAGTCAACAAATTATTTTACCATGATAATTAGCATTGAGCGGTTGTATTCCATATAGTTCTATTTAATTTTTTCCAAACAAAACAAAAAAAATTAATACAGAAAAGTTATTTATTATTATTTACATATTGATTATATCTTATAGCAATAATATTAATTTGTATGTGGCCCTAAAGAGGGCCGTTGGGTTAGGTAATAGTCACAAGATATGCAACTTATCCTCCGAAACCATAGAGGGTTCTGCCTTGACGCTTAAGAGCATAGACGACGTCCATAGCTGTGACGGTCTTTCTCTTGGCGTGCTCGCAGTAGGTAACAGCATCACGGATGACGTTCTCAAGGAAGACCTTAAGAACTCCACGGGTCTCTTCATAGATGAGTCCAGAGATACGTTTTACTCCACCACGACGAGCGAGACGGCGGATGGCTGGCTTGGTGATACCTTGGATGTTATCACGAAGAACCTTACGATGGCGTTTGGCTCCTCCCTTTCCAAGACCTTTTCCTCCTTTACCACGTCCAGACATGCTGATGAGTTGTTCACACTGTGTGCTTGATGAAGTGAAGAAAGTTCTTCATTATATACTAGGACAGAGGAGGTCACCCTGCGACAACCCATATGAGCATTATCATCAAAAAATGCTACCAACCAGTTTTCAATATACATAGTTAAGATTATTCAAATATACACACAGGATATAGATAAATATATTTAATTCAGCTTGAAATCATTTGAATTTTTTAAAAAATTAAAAACTTTAAAATTTACTCATATAAGGCTGTTTCACATGAAAGTTATTTAGATAAACTTATTTGAATGCCGTGACATTATCATGAATTTCATTTTAAAGCCTTCAACTACTCTCTCAAAATAAACAACACATCCCATACATTGTGACATCTACGTTAGTGTAAATAGCATAAAAGCTTGCAATAATTCATACAAAACTAATTTATTTTATCACAAATAATCATATCAAAATTAAATTTGTGGCCCTAAAGAGGGCCGTTGGGTTATGTAACGTTGCAAACGCTTAAGCACGTTCTCCACGAATGCGACGAGCCAATTGGATATCCTTTGGCATGATGGTAACACGCTTGGCGTGGATGGCACACAAGTTGGTATCTTCGAAGAGACCAACAAGGTAAGCCTCAGCAGCCTCTTGAAGAGCCATAACAGCAGAGGATTGGAAACGAAGATCAGTCTTGAAATCTTGAGCAATTTCTCTGACCAAGCGCTGGAATGGCAACTTGCGGATTAAGAGCTCAGTAGATTTCTGGTAACGACGGATCTCACGAAGAGCAACAGTTCCTGGACGGTATCTGTGTGGCTTCTTAACTCCACCAGTAGCTGGTGCAGATTTGCGAGCAGCCTTAGTGGCCAACTGCTTACGTGGAGCCTTTCCTCCGGTAGACTTACGAGCGGTCTGCTTAGTACGAGCCATTGCAATTAGTGTTGGGTGCACTGTTCTTCTTGCTAGACTAAGGAGTCTTTCGCGCGCACGCTCCGCCCACCTATTTTTGACATATTCATCGTAACATAGAACGTACAAACAATATTATATTCAAAAAAAAGATGCCTTAACATATTGTATTTAATGTAAACAACTTAAATTCAAATTTAAAAACATAACCTTACTCTTCTTCTCAACAGTAATCTTTTTTTTTTTTTGGATTTCTAACAAAAAACATGAATCAAAGGTAAATGCTATGAAAATTCAAAGATTAGAAGAAAAACAATTCTCCTTAATCTTTAAAGTTTCAGATAATTAGTTAACTATGAATAGCATCAAAAAACTAAGCTTATCACCCTCTCCTTATAAGTAGACAATTAAAAAATTCAACCGCTTATCATCAGTCCACATTTAAAATGATGGAGCACACACACTTTGAAACTGAGGTATTTTTGAAATTATTATTGAAACATCCAACATATTTTTATTTGAATTACACAATTATTAACTCATACAGAATAAAAAGAGTAATGTGGCCCTAAAGAGGGCCGTTGGGTTAGATGATAGCAGCACATCACTTATTCCTTTTCTCCGGCAGTCTTCTTGGGGAGAAGGCTGGCTTGGATGTTTGGAAGAACTCCTCCTTGAGCGATGGTTACACCGGAAAGAAGTTTGTTCAACTCTTCGTCATTTCTGACGGCAAGTTGAAGATGGCGAGGGTTGATTCTGCTCTTCTTGTTATCACGGGCAGCGTTACCAGCCAACTCAAGAACTTCAGCGGCAAGATATTCAAGAACGGCAGCAAGGTAGACTGGAGCTCCGGCACCAACACGCTTAGCGTAGTTACCTTTGCGAAGCATACGATGAAGACGTCCAACAGGGAATTGAAGTCCTGCTCTTGAAGAACGGGACTTGGCCTTTCCGCCGGTCTTAGCTTTTCCTCCTTTTCCACGTCCAGACATGATGATAGCTAGTGGTGAGTTGTGAGACTCGTTAACCCCAAACAAATTGCGCACGCACTATATACAGTATAGCAAGCAAGCTCCGCCCACCACCTTCCTTTGTTGCAGGACTAAATTTTAAAAAATGAAAACTTATGTACAATTAAAAATGAAACAACATCATATCTAATATAGTTAGTTATAATATAAAATTGCAATTATGCATAATGAGAACAAAACCGATTTATCTGAAATTAGCATGAAGCTCAAGACGTCAATATCATGTTGTGCTTTACATTCAGATACAGCTTGACATCCAAACAACTTATTTTCAACACTAAAACCCTATTACATTGGATAGTTAAATAATGTACCTGAATCAATATGAGCAATTCTGATAGTGCATGATGACAAAATGCGCTTCAGTACATTTAAAAAAATGTTTATTAACGTAACAACATTCAGAAAACAAAACAGCAAATTAAGGATATGTGGCCCTAAAGAGGGCCGTTGGGTTAGGTTGCAGTACAACTCTAACAATTTACTTGCTAGAGGTGTACTTGGTGACAGCCTTGGTTCCTTCAGAGACGGCGTGCTTGGCAAGTTCTCCAGGGAGGATAAGTCTGACGGCAGTCTGGACTTCGCGAGATGAGATGGTGGATCTCTTGTTGTAGTGGGCCAGACGGGAAGCCTCAGCAGCAATGCGCTCAAAAACGTCATTAACAAATGAGTTCATGATGCTCATGGCCTTGGAGGAAATTCCAGTGTCAGGGTGGACCTGCTTAAGTACACGGTAGACGTAGACAGAGTAAGATTCCTTTCTGGACTTTCTCTTCTTCTTGTCTCCGGTACGGCTGACCTTCTGGGTCTTGGCGGCTTTCTTAGCTCCCTTGGCGGATGGCTTGGGTGGCATGGTTATTGCTACGCTGACGAATCAACTGTTAATGTACAACTCGATTTGCTGACCTATATGTTAGTTAGCGCGCAAACCACGCCCCCATGCTCAGAACTCTGGTTAGAAGCTGTACTGTAAGAAGTTTAAATAATGTTCAGCTAGTAAAACATCTGAATATATTACACATATCCTATATAATATATAATAATATATAACCATATTCAAACTATTTAATATTACAAAACAATTTATATCAAAAGTCAACAAATTATTTTACCATGATAATTAGCATTGAGCGGTTGTATTCCATATAGTTCTATTTAATTTTTTCCAAACAAAACAAAAAAAATTAATACAGAAAAGTTATTTATTATTATTTACATATTGATTATATCTTATAGCAATAATATTAATTTGTATGTGGCCCTAAAGAGGGCCGTTGGGTTAGGTAATAGTCACAAGATATGCAACTTATCCTCCGAAACCATAGAGGGTTCTGCCTTGACGCTTAAGAGCATAGACGACGTCCATAGCTGTGACGGTCTTTCTCTTGGCGTGCTCGCAGTAGGTAACAGCATCACGGATGACGTTCTCAAGGAAGACTTTAAGAACTCCACGGGTCTCTTCATAGATGAGTCCAGAGATACGTTTTACTCCACCACGACGAGCGAGACGGCGGATGGCTGGCTTGGTGATACCTTGGATGTTATCACGAAGAACCTTACGATGGCGTTTGGCTCCTCCCTTTCCAAGACCTTTTCCTCCTTTACCACGTCCAGACATGCTGATGAGTTGTTCACACTGTGTGCTTGATGAAGTGAAGAAAGTTCTTCATTATATACTAGGACAGAGGAGGTCACCCTGCGACAACCCATATGAGCATTATCATCAAAAAATGCTACCAACCAGTTTTCAATATACATAGTTAAGATTATTCAAATATACACACAGGATATAGATAAATATATTTAATTCAGCTTGAAATCATTTGAATTTTTTAAAAAATTAAAAACTTTAAAATTTACTCATATAAGGCTGTTTCACATGAAAGTTATTTAGATAAACTTATTTGAATGCCGTGACATTATCATGAATTTCATTTTAAAGCCTTCAACTACTCTCTCAAAATAAACAACACATCCCATACATTGTGACATCTACGTTAGTGTAAATAGCATAAAAGCTTGCAATAATTCATACAAAACTAATTTATTTTATCACAAATAATCATATCAAAATTAAATTTGTGGCCCTAAAGAGGGCCGTTGGGTTATGTAACGTTGCAAACGCTTAAGCACGTTCTCCACGAATGCGACGAGCCAATTGGATATCCTTTGGCATGATGGTAACACGCTTGGCGTGGATGGCACACAAGTTGGTATCTTCGAAGAGACCAACAAGGTAAGCCTCAGCAGCCTCTTGAAGAGCCATAACAGCAGAGGATTGGAAACGAAGATCAGTCTTGAAATCTTGAGCAATTTCTCTGACCAAGCGCTGGAATGGCAACTTGCGGATTAAGAGCTCAGTAGATTTCTGGTAACGACGGATCTCACGAAGAGCAACAGTTCCTGGACGGTATCTGTGTGGCTTCTTAACTCCACTTCTTAACTCCACCAGTAACTTGGGTATTAAGATGTGTAGAATCTGAATATTTCATTGAAATTTTGCCAGGATCTATCTGTTTTCCGGAAAAACGGTTTATATCGAATCCACCCTGAAGATTGTTCACAAAAAAGTTCAGGCTGTGAACAAGATGTGACTGCTGAATCCCCCTTTTTCTCCTCGATCATGAGTGATATCCAGGTGAAAGTATACAGAACTTGGGTATTAAAATGTGTAGAATCTGAATATTTCATTGAAATTTTGCCAGGATCTATCTGTTTTCCGGAAAAACGGTTTATATCGATTCCACCCTGAAGATTGTTCACAAAAAAGTTCAGGCTGTAAACAAGATGTGACTGCTGAATCCCCCTTTTTCTCCTCGATCATGAGTGATATCCAGGTGAAAGTATACAGAACTTTTGTATTAAAATGTGTAGAATCTGAATATTTTATTGAAATTTTGCCAGGATCTATCTGTTTTCCGGAAAAACGGTTTATATCGATTCCACCCTGAAGATTGTTCACAAAAAAGTTCAGGCTGTGAACAAGATGTGACTGCTGAATCCCCCTTTTTCTCCTCGATCATGAGTGATATCCAGGTGAAAGTATACAGAACTTTTGTATTAAAATGTGTAGAATCTGAATATTTTATTGAAATTTTGCCAGGATCTATCTGTTTTCCGGAAAAACGGTTTATATCGATTCCACCCTGAAGATTGTTCACAAAAAAGTTCAGGCTGTGAACAAGATGTGACTGCTGAATCCCCCTTTTTCTCCTCGATCATGAGTGATATCCAGGTGAAAGTATACAGAACTTGGGTATTAAAATGTGTAGAATCTGAATATTTTATTGAAATTTTGCCAGGATCTATCTGTTCTCCGGAAAAACGGTTTATATCGATTCCACCCTGAAGATTGTTCACAAAAAAGTTCAGGCTGTGAACAAGATGTGACTGCTGAATCCCCCTTTTTCTCCTCGATCATGAGTGTTATCCAGGTGAAAGTATACAGAACTTGGGTATTAAAATGTGTAGAATCTGAATATTTTATTGAAATTTTGCCAGGATCTATCTGTTTTCCGGAAAAACGGTTTATATCGATTCCACCCTGAAGATTGTTCACAAAAAAGTTCAGGCTGTGAACAAGATGTGACTGCTGAATCCCCTTTTTTCTCCTCGATCATGAGTGTTATCCAGGTGAAAGTATACAGAACTTGGGTATTAAAATGTGTAGAATCTGAATATTTTATTGAAATTTTGCCAGGATCTATCTGTTCTCCGGAAAAACGGTTTATATCGATTCCACCCTGAAGATTGTTCACAAAAAAGTTCAGGCTGTGAACAAGATGTGACTGCTGAATCCCCCTTTTTCTCCTCGATCATGAGTGTTATCCAGGTGAAAGTATACAGAACTTGGGTATTAAAATGTGTAGAATCTGAATATTTTATTGAAATTTTGCCAGGATCTATCTGTTTTCCGGAAAAACGGTTTATATCGATTCCACCCTGAAGATTGTTCACAAAAAAGTTCAGGCTGTGAACAAGATGTGACTGCTGAATCCCCCTTTTTCTCCTCGATCATGAGTGATATCCAGGTGAAAGTATACAGAACTTTTGTATTAAAATGTGTAGAATCTGAATATTTTATTGAAATTTTGCCAGGATCTATCTGTTTTCCGGAAAAACGGTTTATATCGATTCCACCCTGAAGATTGTTCACAAAAAAGTTCAGGCTGTGAACAAGATGTGACTGCTGAATCCCCCTTTTTCTCCTCGATCATGAGTGATATCCAGGTGAAAGTATACAGAACTTGGGTATTAAAATGTGTAGAATCTGAATATTTTATTGAAATTTTGCCAGGATCTATCTGTTCTCCGGAAAAACGGTTTATATCGATTCCACCCTGAAGATTGTTCACAAAAAAGTTCAGGCTGTGAACAAGATGTGACTGCTGAATCCCCCTTTTTCTCCTCGATCATGAGTGTTATCCAGGTGAAAGTATACAGAACTTGGGTATTAAAATGTGTAGAATCTGAATATTTTATTGAAATTTTGCCAGGATCTATCTGTTTTCCGGAAAAACGGTTTATATCGATTCCACCCTGAAGATTGTTCACAAAAAAGTTCAGGCTGTGAACAAGATGTGACTGCTGAATCCCCTTTTTTCTCCTCGATCATGAGTGTTATCCAGGTGAAAGTATACAGAACTTGGGTATTAAAATGTGTAGAATCTGAATATTTTATTGAAATTTTGCCAGGATCTATCTGTTCTCCGGAAAAACGGTTTATATCGATTCCACCCTGAAGATTGTTCACAAAAAAGTTCAGGCTGTGAACAAGATGTGACTGCTGAATCCCCCTTTTTCTCCTCGATCATGAGTGTTATCCAGGTGAAAGTATACAGAACTTGGGTATTAAAATGTGTAGAATCTGAATATTTTATTGAAATTTTGCCAGGATCTATCTGTTTTCCGGAAAAACGGTTTATATCGATTCCACCCTGAAGATTGTTCACAAAAAAGTTCAGGCTGTGAACAAGATGTGACTGCTGAATCCCCCTTTTTCTGCTCGATCATGAGTGATATCCAGGTGAAAGTATACAGAACTTGGGTATTAAAATGTGTAGAATCTGAATATTTTATTGAAATTTTGCCAGGATCTATCTGTTTTCCGGAAAAACGGTTTATATCGATTCCACCCTGAAGATTGTTCACAAAAAAGTTCAGGCTGTGAACAAGATGTGACTGCTGAATCCCCCTTTTTCTCCTCGATCATGAGTGTTATCGAAGTGAATGTATACAGAACTTTTGTATTAAAATGTGTAGAATCTGAATTTTTTATTGAAATTTTGACAGGATCTATCTGTTTTCCGGAAAAACGGTTTATATCGATTCCACCCTGAAGATTGTTCACAAAAAAGTTCAGGCTGTGAACAAGATGTGACTGCTGAATCCCCCTTTTTCTCCTCGATCATGAGTGTTATCGAAGTGAATGTATACAGAACTTTTGTATTAAAATGTGTAGAATCTGAATATTTTATTGAAATTTTGACAGGATCTATCTGTTTTCCGGAAAAACGGTTTATATCGAATCCACCCTGAAGATTGTTCACAAAAAAGTTCAGGCTGTGAACAAGATGTGACTGGTGAATCCCCCTTTTTCTGCTCGATCATGAGTGATATCCAGGTGAAAGTATACAGAACTAGGGTATCAAAATGTGTAGAATCTGAATATTTTATTGAAATTTTGCCAGGATCCATCTGTTTTCCGGAAAAACGGTTTATATCGATTCCACCCTGAAGATTGTTCACAAAAAAGTTCAGGCTGTGAACAAGATGTGACTGGTGAATCCCCCTTTTTCTGCTCGATCATGAGTGATATCCAGGTGAAAGTATACAGAACTTGGGTATTAAAATGTGTAGAATCTGAATATTTTATTGAAATTTTGCCAGGATCCATCTGTTTTCCGGAAAAACGGTTTATATCGATTCCACCCTGAAGATTGTTCACAAAAAAGTTCAGGCTGTGAACAAGATGTGACTGGTGAATCCCCCTTTTTCTGCTCGATCATGAGTGATATCCAGGTGAAAGTATACAGAACTTGGGTATTAAAATGTGTAGAATCTGAATATTTTATTGAAATTTTGCCAGGATCCATCTGTTTTCCGGAAAAACGGTTTATATCGATTCCACCCTGAAGATTGTTCACAAAAAAGTTCAGGCTGTGAACAAGATGTGACTGGTGAATCCCCCTTTTTCTGCTCGATCATGAGTGATATCCAGGTGAAAGTATACAGAACTTGGGTATTAAAATGTGTAGAATCTGAATATTTTATTGAAATTTTGCCAGGATCCATCTGTTTTCCGGAAAAACGGTTTATATCGATTCCACCCTGAAGATTGTTCACAAAAAAGTTCAGGCTGTGAACAAGATGTGACTGGTGAATCCCCCTTTTTCTGCTCGATCATGAGTGATATCCAGGTGAAAGTATACAGAACTTGGGTATTAAAATGTGTAGAATCTGAATATTTTATTGAAATTTTGCCAGGATCCATCTGTTTTCCGGAAAAACGGTTTATATCGATTCCACCCTGAAGATTGTTCACAAAAAAGTTCAGGCTGTGAACAAGATGTGACTGGTGAATCCCCCTTTTTCTGCTCGATCATGAGTGATATCCAGGTGAAAGTATACAGAACTAGGGTATTAAAATGTGTAGAATCTGAATATTTTATTGAAATTTTGCCAGGATCTATCTGTTCTCCGGAAAAACGGTTTATATCGAATCCACCCTGAAGATTGTTCACAAAAAAGTTCAGGCTGTGAACAAGATGTGACTGCTGAATCCCCCTTTTTCTCCTCGATCATGAGTGTTATCGAAGTGAATGTATACAGAACTTTTGTATTAAAATGTGTAGAATCTGAATATTTTATTGAAATTTTGACAGGATCTATCTGTTTTCCGGAAAAACGGTTTATATCGAATCCACCCTGAAGATTGTTCACAAAAAAGTTCAGGCTGTGAACAAGATGTGACTGGTGAATCCCCCTTTTTCTGCTCGATCATGAGTGATATCCAGGTGAAAGTATACAGAACTTGGGTATTAAAATGTGTAGAATCTGAATATTTTATTGAAATTTTGCCAGGATCCATCTGTTTTCCGGAAAAACGGTTTATATCGATTCCACCCTGAAGATTGTTCACAAAAAAGTTCAGGCTGTGAACAAGATGTGACTGGTGAATCCCCCTTTTTCTGCTCGATCATGAGTGATATCCAGGTGAAAGTATACAGAACTAGGGTATTAAAATGTGTAGAATCTGAATATTTTATTGAAATTTTGCCAGGATCTATCTGTTCTCCGGAAAAACGGTTTATATCGAATCCACCCTGAAGATTGTTCACAAAAAAGTTCAGGCTGTGAACAAGATGTGACTGCTGAATCCCCCTTTTTCTCCTCGATCATGAGTGTTATCGAAGTGAATGTATACAGAACTTTTGTATTAAAATGTGTAGAATCTGAATATTTTATTGAAATTTTGACAGGATCTATCTGTTTTCCGGAAAAACGGTTTATATCGAATCCACCCTGAAGATTGTTCACAAAAAAGTTCAGGCTGTGAACAAGATGTGACTGGTGAATCCCCCTTTTTCTGCTCGATCATGAGTGATATCCAGGTGAAAGTATACAGAACTAGGGTATTAAAATGTGTAGAATCTGAATATTTTATTGAAATTTTGCCAGGATCTATCTGTTCTCCGGAAAAACGGTTTATATCGAATCCACCCTGAAGATTGTTCACAAAAAAGTTCAGGCTGTGAACAAGATGTGACTGCTGAATCCCCCTTTTTCTCCTCGATCATGAGTGTTATCGAAGTGAATGTATACAGAACTTTTGTATTAAAATGTGTAGAATCTGAATATTTTATTGAAATTTTGACAGGATCTATCTGTTTTCCGGAAAAACGGTTTATATCGAATCCACCCTGAAGATTGTTCACAAAAAAGTTCAGGCTGTGAACAAGATGTGACTGGTGAATCCCCCTTTTTCTGCTCGATCATGAGTGATATCCAGGTGAAAGTATACAGAACTTTTGTATTAAAATGTGTAGAATCTGAATATTTTATTGAAATTTTGCCAGGATCTATCTGTTTTCCGGAAAAACGGTTTATATCGAATCCACCCTGAAGATTGTTCACAAAAAAGTTCAGGCTGTGAACAAGATGTGACTGCTGAATCCCCCTTTTTCTGCTCGATCATGAGTGATATCCAGGTGAAAGTATACAGAACTTTTGTATTAAAATGTGTAGAATCTGAATATTTTATTGAAATTTTGACAGGATCTATCTGTTTTCCGGAAAAACGGTTTATATCGAATCCACCCTGAAGATTGTTCACAAAAAAGTTCAGGCTGTGAACAAGATGTGACTGGTGAATCCCCCTTTTTCTGCTCGATCATGAGTGATATCCAGGTGAAAGTATACAGAACTTTTGTATTAAAATGTGTAGAATCTGAATATTTTATTGAAATTTTGCCAGGATCTATCTGTTTTCCGGAAAAACGGTTTATATCGAATCCACCCTGAAGATTGTTCACAAAAAAGTTCAGGCTGTGAACAAGATGTGACTGGTGAATCCCCCTTTTTCTGCTCGATCATGAGTGATATCCAGGTGAAAGTATACAGAACTAGGGTATTAAAATGTGTAGAATCTGAATATTTTATTGAAATTTTGCCAGGATCTATCTGTTTTCCGGAAAAACGGTTTATATCGAATCCACCCTGAAGATTGTTCACAAAAAAGTTCAGGCTGTGAACAAGATGTGACTGGTGAATCCCCCTTTTTCTGCTCGATCATGAGTGATATCCAGGTGAAAGTATACAGAACTAGGGTATTAAAATGTGTAGAATCTGAATATTTTATTGAACTTTTGCCAGGATCTATCTGTTTTCCGGAAAAACGGTTTATATCGAATCCACCCTGAAGATTGTTCACAAAAAAGTTCAGGCTGTGAACAAGATGTGACTGCTGAATCCCCCTTTTTCTGCTCGATCATGAGTGATATCCAGGTGAAAGTATACAGAACTTTTGTATTAAAATGTGTAGAATCTGAATATTTTATTGAAATTTTGCCAGGATCTATCTGTTTTCCGGAAAAACGGTTTATATCGAATCCACCCTGAAGATTGTTCACAAAAAAGTTCAGGCTGTGAACAAGATGTGACTGGTGAATCCCCCTTTTTCTGCTCGATCATGAGTGATATCCAGGTGAAAGTATACAGAACTAGGGTATTAAAATGTGTAGAATCTGAATATTTTATTGAAATTTTGCCAGGATCTATCTGTTTTCCGGAAAAACGGTTTATATCGAATCCACCCTGAAGATTGTTCACAAAAAAGTTCAGGCTGTGAACAAGATGTGACTGCTGAATCCCCCTTTTTCTCCTCGATCATGAGTGTTATCGAAGTGAATGTATACAGAACTTTTGTATTAAAATGTGTAGAATCTGAATATTTTATTGAAATTTTGCCAGGATCTATCTGTTTTCCGGAAAAACGGTTTATATCGAATCCACCCTGAAGATTGTTCACAAAAAAGTTCAGGCTGTGAACAAGATGTGACTGCTGAATCCCCCTTTTTCTCCTCGATCATGAGTGATATCCAGGTGAAAGTATACAAAACTTGGGTATTAAGATGTGTAGAATCTGAATATTTTATTGAAATTTTGCCAGGATCTATCTGTTCTCCGGAAAAACGGTTTATATCGATTCCACCCTGAAGATTGTTCACAAAAAAGTTCAGGCTGTGAACAAGATGTGACTGCTGAATCCCCCTTTTTCTCCTCGATCATGAGTGTTATCCTGGTGAAAGTATACAGAACTAGGGTACTAAAATGTGTAGAATCTGAATATTTTATTGAAATTTTGCCAGGATCTATCTGTTTTCCGGAAAAACGGTTTATATCGATTCCACCCTGAAGATTGTTCACAAAAAAGTTCAGGCTGTGAACAAGATGTGACTGCTGAATCCCCCTTTTTCTCCTCGATCATGAGTGATATCCAGGTGAAAGTATACAAAACTTGGGTATTAAGATGTGTAGAATCTGAATATTTTATTGAAATTTTGCCAGGATCTATCTGTTTTCCGGAAAAACGGTTTATATCGATTCCACCCTGAAGATTGTTCACAAAAAAGTTCAGGCTGTGAACAAGATGTGACTGGTGAATCCCCCTTTTTCTGCTCGATCATGAGTGATATCCAGGTGAAAGTATACAGAACTTTTGTATTAAAATGTGTAGAATCTGAATATTTTATTGAAATTTTGCCAGGATCTATCTGTTCTCCGGAAAAACGGTTTATATCGATTCCACCCTGAAGATTGTTCACAAAAAAGTTCAGGCTGTGAACAAGATGTGACTGCTGAATCCCCCTTTTTCTCCTCGATCATGAGTGTTATCGAAGTGAATGTATACAGAACTTTTGTATTAAAATGTGTAGAATCTGAATATTTTATTGAAATTTTGCCAGGATCTATCTGTTTTCCGGAAAAACGGTTTATATCGATTCCACCCTGAAGATTGTTCACAAAAAAGTTCAGGCTGTGAACAAGATGTGACTGCTGAATCCCCCTTTTTCTCCTCGATCATGAGTGATATCCAGGTGAAAGTATACAAAACTTGGGTATTAAGATGTGTAGAATCTGAATATTTTATTGAAATTTTGCCAGGATCTATCTGTTCTCCGGAAAAACGGTTTATATCGATTCCACCCTGAAGATTGTTCACAAAAAAGTTCAGGCTGTGAACAAGATGTGACTGCTGAATCCCCCTTTTTCTCCTCGATCATGAGTGTTATCGAAGTGAATGTATACAGAACTTTTGTATTAAAATGTGTAGAATCTGAATATTTTATTGAAATTTTGCCAGGATCTATCTGTTTTCCGGAAAAACGGTTTATATCGAATCCACCCTGAAGATTGTTCACAAAAAAGTTCAGGCTGTGAACAAGATGTGACTGGTGAATCCCCCTTTTTCTGCTCGATCATGAGTGATATCCAGGTGAAAGTATACAGAACTTTTGTATTAAAATGTGTAGAATCTGAATATTTTATTGAAATTTTGCCAGGATCTATCTGTTTTCCGGAAAAACGGTTTATATCGAATCCACCCTGAAGATTGTTCACAAAAAAGTTCAGGCTGTGAACAAGATGTGACTGGTGAATCCCCCTTTTTCTGCTCGATCATGAGTGATATCCAGGTGAAAGTATACAGAACTAGGGTATTAAAATGTGTAGAATCTGAATATTTTATTGAAATTTTGCCAGGATCTATCTGTTTTCCGGAAAAACGGTTTATATCGAATCCACCCTGAAGATTGTTCACAAAAAAGTTCAGGCTGTGAACAAGATGTGACTGCTGAATCCCCCTTTTTCTCCTCGATCATGAGTGATATCCAGGTGAAAGTATACAAAACTTGGGTATTAAGATGTGTAGAATCTGAATATTTTATTGAAATTTTGCCAGGATCTATCTGTTCTCCGGAAAAACGGTTTATATCGATTCCACCCTGAAGATTGTTCACAAAAAAGTTCAGGCTGTGAACAAGATGTGACTGGTGAATCCCCCTTTTTCTCCTCGATCATGAGTGATATCCAGGTGAAAGTATACAAAACTTGGGTATTAAGATGTGTAGAATCTGAATATTTTATTGAAATTTTGCCAGGATCTATCTGTTCTCCGGAAAAACGGTTTATATCGAATCCACCCTGAAGATTGTTCACAAAAAAGTTCAGGCTGTGAACAAGATGTGACTGCTGAATCCCCCTTTTTCTCCTCGATCATGAGTGATATCCAGGTGAAAGTATACAAAACTTGGGTATTAAGATGTGTAGAATCTGAATATTTTATTGAAATTTTGCCAGGATCTATCTGTTCTCCGGAAAAACGGTTTATATCGAATCCACCCTGAAGATTGTTCACAAAAAAGTTCAGGCTGTGAACAAGATGTGACTGCTGAATCCCCCTTTTTCTCCTCGATCATGAGTGATATCCAGGTGAAAGTATACAAAACTTAAGTATTAAGATGTGTAGAATTTCTTAAATTTTCCTATTTTATGAAGTAAAATTTTAATTATATCCCATGTCTTAAGCTATTTATTTTCCAAATAACATATCTTCTCGGTAATCAATAAAACAAAAATTAACAGAAATCAACAGTATTTCGTAACACATTGTAAAATGAGCGTATCATTACCCGTGGTGCTAACCAGTAATGACACGCCCCCTAACTAACACATAAACATCAGAGTCAAAAAAAAAAAAAAATATAAACTTCACAATGTAACAAGGTATAATACATCAAAACAAAAGAAACAATAAAATCACTTCTTCATTTTACTGTTGTTTCTATTAAAAGGTTTTACAGGTATTGAGTTCGAAGACGACCATCTACTGCAATAACATAAACATTTTTTTCAAGCTGAATATAAAAGAGGGATGGTGAACACACACAGGGGATGGTGGAGGGAAGTCAGACATGGGATATAATTAAAATTTTACTTCATAAAATAGGAAAATTTAAGAAATTATATCCCATGTCTTAAGCTATCTTTCAAAAAATTGCAGCTTGAAAGGATCTGGTTCTGCAGTAGTGTTTGAAAAATGAAGTGTCGGATTTCCAATTTGCGGCACTCATTATAGTTTTCAATGGAACCCCTTTTTTAAAAGCTGACGAAGTAGAAGCGTGACGGGTAGAGTGCGCAGAAAATCTATGCGGTATTTTTGCCAACGATAAAATATCCCTTATCCACCGAGCTACTGTTGTACTTGTAATACTCGTTCCTTGTGAGATGGATATCAGTAAATTATTTGAAAGCCGTTTAGACTCAGTTTTGTCTAAATATGCTTTGATACATGCTACCGGACAGAGTAACGGTCTGTCTAAAGAAATCTCATAGGTAGCTTTATGAGGTATTCCCGCTTTTCTATTTTTATTTCTATAATTTATGAAAAACGTAACACCGTTATCATTGAATTGAACATGGTCTATAGAGAACTGCGCTATTTCTGACACTCGTTTTGGGGAGCATAAAGCTAATAGCATTGCTAATTTTTTGGTTAGTAGTTCCAACGATAATTCGTTGTTGGGCCCCAGACTTTCTAAATATGAAAGAACAATGGAAGGTTCCCAAGAATCTATATATTTAGGTTGTGGAGGTTTTAATCTGAACGCTCCCCTAGATATTCTACTAAGTAAAGGGTTATCCCGAAGAGGGGGACTAATTTTCAGAAAGTCAGCTAAAGCACAAAGTGCGGATTTATAGCCCAAAACTGTTGAAACGGCTTTGTCGTTAAACATAGATGACAAAAAATCTGCAGCGGTTGAAGGAGAGGGAGTAATAGAAATTTTGTGAGAAGCACAATAAATTTCCCACTTTTTAAGAGCTGTATTATATTGCTTACGAGTTCCTGCAGCCCAGGAGTTTAAGAATAGAGACATGGTATCATTAGATATATCAGGAATTAGGCCAGTCAAATTCTCCATGCTAAGAGCTGGAAGTTGTGGCTCTTCAACAGTGGGTGAACTTCTCCCACTGGGTTCCGTAAGAGGTAAGGGTGTTGTAATACCCGTACTTCCTTGTGAATTTTCTTTAATGTAGGGAACCAATATTGACTTGTCCAGTTCGGAGCTATTAAGATTGCTTTGCATCGATCTCGAACAATCTTTGCTATTGCTTTCCCCACCATTGAAAATGGAGGGAAAATGTAAGCGTATCCTTGTGATACTTCTGCCCAATTTACGGCAAAGGAGTTGATAAAGCAAGCTCCCGGGTCTGGAAGGTATGAAATATATCTATCTAATTTGAAATTATTTGAAGAAGCAAATAGATCAATGTTAGGTGTTCCCCATTCAAGGAATATTTCTTTAATGATTTCATCATGTAAGGACCACTCCTCACTATCTAAGAACTGTCCTCTCGATAACTTGTCGGCGGAAATATTTTGTCGTCCCGGAATATGAGAAGCTTTTATTCTGATACCGCGGACAGTGCAAAATTCCCATAACTTTAAGGCTATATCTGAGCCTTCAGCCGAACGAGTGCCTCCTCGTTTGTTAATATAAGCAATAGCCGACATGTTATCAAGAAGTAAGGTCACGTCTACGTAACTTTTAGATTTGAGGAAGAAGGAAACCGCTTTATAAGCAGCGCTCAGTTCTCTCCAGTTAATATGAAGTTTCTTTTCTTCAATAGACCAGATTCCGGAAATTTGTTGACCGTCCATACAACCTCCATATCCTCGCAAGGAAGCGTCGGATGTTATAGTTATCGAAGGTGAAAACGGACAAAACGAAACAGGCAGATGCATTACAGTTTCCAAGATAAATTTAACTTGAGGAAATATTATGTCCAAATCTCGCGATCTATTTAACTTTTCGTTAATGTGTAAAGAAGAAGAGAGAGCTTTCAAGGATACCACACCTAGCGCACGTTGGAGAGAGTGAACGAAAAAACTGATTTCGGGATGAACAATAGCAGTAAAGTTCAATAAGCCCAACAGGGATGCAAAACATCTTAATGTGGCGTCTGGTTTATTTACCCGATCTAATGCATTTTGAATGCGATCTAACTTTGATACTGGTATTGACCATGTACCTTCCTGGGCATTTAGATTGATTCCCAGAAATTCTATTCTTTGAGTAGGGATTAAAATGGACTTAGTGTGGTTAACTGAGAAACCAGATTGCTTGAATAAACACAAGGCTAACTGAATATGCTCTTGTACTTGAGTGACAGATGACCCAATAAACAGCCAATCGTCTAGATAGTTAATAATGCGAACTCCTTTACTTCGTAAATACGAAGCAAGGACTCTAACGATCTTATGAAAAGTGAATGGAGCTGAACTAAGGCCAAATGGCATGGCTTGAAAAACATAACCAGAACCTCCAGCTCGAAAAGCTAGGAAAGGTTGATGTTCTGGATCAATAGGAACAGCATGATATGCAGACGAAAAATCTATTTTAGCTAACCAATCCGATGGTTGTATCAATAGTGATACATCTTTAATTGATTCTAGCTTGAAGGGAAGGTCCTGCAGATATGAATTGAGTCGTCTCAGATTCAAAATAAAGCGAAACTCTCCATCTTTCTTGGGCACAACAAAAGCAGGGGATAAGAATACCTTTTCATTTTCTTGAATAGGTCTAATGGTGCCTTCTGACAGCATATCCACTATCAATAAGTCAAGGTTTCTTGAAGAGACCGAGTTATTAAGCGAGGAATCAAAATTACTCAAAGGAGGTAGAGAACCGTTAAATGGTAAACGATAATTAATAACTGATTGCAAAATGAACAAATCAGACGAAATAGAAAACCAAAATGAACAATGATTGGCTAATGAACGTGCAGAAAAGGAGGGAACTAACTTCGTACGTTGAGCAACAGAGCGGGAAGTAGTTTTCCTATTAACAGTGTGTCTACGGTCCGATGGTACCACACGACGTTGAGATTGCTCCGAGCGGTGTTTCATAACCTCGTTAGGTTTTCTCAGTTCGGCTCGCAGTGCTCGCCCAAACAGTTCCACGGCCTGAGCCTGTAAAACAAATAATATAAGGTTAAAAGGCGGAGTGACTTACTCCTAGTACCGTATCAAAGGAGGAAGACGAACTAAGGCCAACTTTACGATAGTTCGGCATGCTCTGTGAAGGGCGAGAGAATCCCATTCTGAGAAGGGCAAGCTCTCGAGTTGCTCCTAAGAAAGTGCGCAGATTTGCACTGACAAAGCGTTCCAGAATTGAGAGATAACCAGCAACTTTCGGAGAAAGTGGGCCACCTTCATCATTGGATCCGAGAAAACGGATAATAGTAACGATATTCAAAACTTGTAACTCGTTTTCGTAAAGTCCTCGTAACTCCTGTTCTGATACTTTATGAAATGATCTCGTTGAGCCATCCAAAAGATTTTGAAGTTTAGAGTCCAACACCGGGAGATCTGCTAAGATGGATTCCGGGCGAGGGAGTTCTTGAATTAGGGATGAGCGGTCCGAAGGAAGGAGAGTAATACCAGCTGCGAGATGTTCAAAGTTAGTAAGAAGATCTTCCGCAAGCGAGATAACCGGTCGTTCCTTGGAGGCTGGAGTTGAAGGAGGTAGAGGAACAGAGCTAGGTTGAGGACAAGGCCTCTGGCGCTTGACAGGCCTGAGAGATAGTGAACAGGATCTAGATGACGAAACGGATCTAGAACGTGAACGTCGAATATCTTGCTCTCGCGAAGGCGAACGCGAATAATGAGACGAAGAATCCAAATCACGGGGAGTTGAAGGTTCCCGTGAAGACGGCATAGCGACCGATCAGCGTATGTCGGAAAATAAAACTGATGTTTATGTGTTAGTTAGGGGGCGTGTCATTACTGGTTAGCACCACGGGTAATGATACGCTCATTTTACAATGTGTTACGAAATACTGTTGATTTCTGTTAATTTTTGTTTTATTGATTACCGAGAAGATATGTTATTTGGAAAATAAATAGCTTAAGACATGGGATATAATCTGAATATTTTATTGAAATTTTGCCAGGATCTATCTGTTCTCCGGAAAAACGGTTTATATCGATTCCACCCTGAAGATTGTTCACAAAAAAGTTCAGGCTGTGAACAAGATGTGACTGCTGAATCCCCCTTTTTCTCCTCGATCATGAGTGATATCCAGGTGAATGTATACAGAACTTTTGTAATAAAATGTGTAGAATCTGAATATTTTATTGAAATTTTGCCAGGATCTATCTGTTTTCCGGAAAAACGGTTTATATCGAATCCACCCTGAAGATTGTTCACAAAAAAGTTCAGGCTGTGAACAAGATGTGACTGGTGAATCCCCCTTTTTCTGCTCGATCATGAGTGATATCCAGGTGAAAGTATACAGAACTAGGGTATTAAAATGTGTAGAATCTGAATATTTTATTGAAATTTTGCCAGGATCTATCTGTTTTCCGGAAAAACGGTTTATATCGAATCCACCCTGAAGATTGTTCACAAAAAAGTTCAGGCTGTGAACAAGATGTGACTGCTGAATCCCCCTTTTTCTCCTCGATCATGAGTGATATCCAGGTGAAAGTATACAAAACTTGGGTATTAAGATGTGTAGAATCTGAATATTTTATTGAAATTTTGCCAGGATCTATCTGTTCTCCGGAAAAACGGTTTATATCGATTCCACCCTGAAGATTGTTCACAAAAAAGTTCAGGCTGTGAACAAGATGTGACTGGTGAATCCCCCTTTTTCTCCTCGATCATGAGTGTTATCCTGGTGAAAGTATACAGAACTAGGGTATTAAAATGTGTAGAATCTGAATATTTTATTGAAATTTTGCCAGGATCTATCTGTTTTCCGGAAAAACGGTTTATATCGATTCCACCCTGAAGATTGTTCACAAAAAAGTTCAGGCTGTGAACAAGATGTGACTGCTGAATCCCCCTTTTTCTCCTCGATCATGAGTGATATCCAGGTGAAAGTATACAAAACTTGGGTATTAAGATGTGTAGAATCTGAATATTTTATTGAAATTTTGCCAGGATCTATCTGTTTTCCGGAAAAACGGTTTATATCGATTCCACCCTGAAGATTGTTCACAAAAAAGTTCAGGCTGTGAACAAGATGTGACTGGTGAATCCCCCTTTTTCTGCTCGATCATGAGTGATATCCAGGTGAAAGTATACAGAACTAGGGTATTAAGATGTGTAGAATCTGAATATTTTATTGAAATTTTGCCAGGATCTATCTGTTTTCCGGAAAAACGGTTTATATCGAATCCACCCTGAAGATTGTTCACAAAAAAGTTCAGGCTGTGAACAAGATGTGACTGCTGAATCCCCCTTTTTCTCCTCGATCATGAGTGTTATCGAAGTGAATGTATACAGAACTTGGGTATTAAAATGTGTAGAATCTGAATATTTTATTGAAATTTTGCCAGGATCCATCTGTTTTCCGGAAAAACGGTTTATATCGATTCCACCCTGAAGATTGTTCACAAAAAAGTTCAGGCTGTGAACAAGATGTGACTGCTGAATCCCCCTTTTTCTGCTCGATCATGAGTGATATCCAGGTGAAAGTATACAGAACTTGGGTATTAAAATGTGTAGAATCTGAATATTTTATTGAAATTTTGACAGGATCTATCTGTTTTCCAGAAAAACGGTTTATATCGAATCCACCCTGAAGATTGTTCACAAAAAAGTTCAGGCTGTGAACAAGATGTGACTGCTGAATCCCCCTTTTTCTGCTCGATCATGAGTGATATCCAGGTGAAAAAATACAGAACTTGGGTATTAAAATGTGTAGAATCTGAATATTTTATTGAAATTTTGCCAGGATCCATCTGTTTTCCGGAAAAACGGTTTATATCGATTCCACCCTGAAGATTGTTCACAAAAAAGTTCAGGCTGTGAACAAGATGTGACTGCTGAATCCCCCTTTTTCTCCTCGATCATGAGTGATATCCAGGTGAAAGTATACAGAACTTGGGTATTAAAATGTGTAGAATCTGAATATTTTATTGAAATTTTGCCAGGATCCATCTGTTTTCCGGAAAAACGGTTTATATCGAATCCACCCTGAAGATTGTTCACAAAAAAGTTCAGGCTGTGAACAAGATGTGACTGCTGAATCCCCCTTTTTCTCCTCGATCATGAGTGATATCCAGGTGAAAGTATACAGAACTTGGGTATTAAAATGTGTAGAATCTGAATATTTTATTGAAATTTTGACAGGATCTATCTGTTTTCCAGAAAAACGGTTTATATCGAATCCACCCTGAAGATTGTTCACAAAAAAGTTCAGGCTGTGAACAAGATGTGACTGGTGAATCCCCCTTTTTCTGCTCGATCATGAGTGATATCCAGGTGAAAAAATACAGAACTTGGGTATTAAGATGTGTAGAATCTGAATATTTTATTGAAATTTTGCCAGGATCCATCTGTTTTCCGGAAAAACGGTTTATATCGATTCCACCCTGAAGATTGTTCACAAAAAAGTTCAGGCTGTGAACAAGATGTGACTGCTGAATCCCCCTTTTTCTGCTCGATCATGAATGATATCCAGGTGAAAGTATACAGAACTTGGGTATTAAGATGTGTAGAATCTGAATATTTTATTGAAATTTTGCCAGGATCTATCTGTTTTCCGGAAAAACGGTTTATATCGAATCCACCCTGAAGATTGTTCACAAAAAAGTTCAGGCTGTGAACAAGATGTGACTGCTGAATCCCCCTTTTTCTGCTCGATCATGAGTGATATCCAGGTGAAAAAATACAGAACTTGGGTATTAAAATGTGTAGAATCTGAATATTTTATGGAAATTTTGCCAGGATCTATCTGTTTTCCGGAAAAACGGTTTATATCGATTCCACCCTGAAGATTGTTCACAAAAAAGTTCAGGCTGTGAACAAGATGTGACTGCTGAATCCCCCTTTTTCTGCTCGATCATGAATGATATCCAGGTGAAAGTATACAGAACTTGGGTATTAAGATGTGTAGAATCTGAATATTTTATTGAAATTTTGCCAGGATCTATCTGTTCTCCGGAAAAACGGTTTATATCGATTCCACCCTGAAGATTGTTCACAAAAAAGTTCAGGCTGTGAACAAGATGTGACTGCTGAATCCCCCTTTTTCTGCTCGATCATGAATGATATCCAGGTGAAAGTATACAGAACTTGGGTATTAAGATGTGTAGAATCTGAATATTTTATTGAAATTTTGCCAGGATCTATCTGTTCTCCGGAAAAACGGTTTATATCGATTCCACCCTGAAGATTGTTCACAAAAAAGTTCAGGCTGTGAACAAGATGTGACTGCTGAATCCCCCTTTTTCTGCTCGATCATGAATGATATCCAGGTGAAAGTATACAGAACTAGGGTATTAAGATGTGTAGAATCTGAATATTTTATTGAAATTTTGCCAGGATCTATCTGTTTTCCGGAAAAACGGTTTATATCGATTCCACCCTGAAGATTGTTCACAAAAAAGTTCAGGCTGTGAACAAGATGTGACTGCTGAATCCCCCTTTTTCTGCTCGATCATGAATGATATCCAAGTGAATGTATACAGAACTTTTGTATTAAAATGTGTAGAATCTGAATATTTTATGGAAATTTTGCCAGGATCTATCTGTTCTCCGGAAAAACGGTTTATATCGATTCCACCCTGAAGATTGTTCACAAAAAAGTTCAGGCTGTGAACAAGATGTGACTGCTGAATCCCCCTTTTTCTGCTCGATCATGAATGATATCCAGGTGAAAGTATACAGAACTAGGGTATTAAGATGTGTAGAATCTGAATATTTTATTGAAATTTTGCCAGGATCTATCTGTTTTCCGGAAAAACGGTTTATATCGATTCCACCCTGAAGATTGTTCACAAAAAAGTTCAGGCTGTGAACAAGATGTGACTGCTGAATCCCCCTTTTTCTGCTCGATCATGAATGATATCCAGGTGAAAGTATACAGAACTTGGGTATTAAGATGTGTAGAATCTGAATATTTTATTGAAATTTTGCCAGGATCTATCTGTTTTCCGGAAAAACGGTTTATATCGATTCCACCCTGAAGATTGTTCACAAAAAAGTTCAGGCTGTGAACAAGATGTGACTGGTGAATCCCCCTTTTTCTGCTCGATCATGAATGATATCCAGGTGAAAGTATACAGAACTTGGGTATTAAGATGTGTAGAATCTGAATATTTTATTGAAATTTTGCCAGGATCTATCTGTTCTCCGGAAAAACGGTTTATATCGATTCCACCCTGAAGATTGTTCACAAAAAAGTTCAGGCTGTGAACAAGATGTGACTGCTGAATCCCCCTTTTTCTGCTCGATCATGAATGATATCCAGGTGAAAGTATACAGAACTTGGGTATTAAGATGTGTAGAATCTGAATATTTTATTGAAATTTTGCCAGGATCTATCTGTTTTCCGGAAAAACGGTTTATATCGATTCCACCCTGAAGATTGTTCACAAAAAAGTTCAGGCTGTGAACAAGATGTGACTGCTGAATCCCCCTTTTTCTGCTCGATCATGAATGATATCCAGGTGAAAGTATACAGAACTTGGGTATTAAGATGTGTAGAATCTGAATATTTTATTGAAATTTTGCCAGGATCTATCTGTTTTCCGGAAAAACGGTTTATATCGATTCCACCCTGAAGATTGTTCACAAAAAAGTTCAGGCTGTGAACAAGATGTGACTGCTGAATCCCCCTTTTTCTGCTCGATCATGAATGATATCCAGGTGAAAGTATACAGAACTTGGGTATTAAGATGTGTAGAATCTGAATATTTTATTGAAATTTTGCCAGGATCTATCTGTTTTCCGGAAAAACGGTTTATATCGATTCCACCCTGAAGATTGTTCACAAAAAAGTTCAGGCTGTGAACAAGATGTGACTGGTGAATCCCCCTTTTTCTGCTCGATCATGAGTGATATCCAGGTGAAAGTATACAGAACTAGGGTATTAAGATGTGTAGAATCTGAATATTTTATTGAAATTTTGACAGGATCTATCTGTTTTCCGGAAAAACGGTTTATATCGAATCCACCCTGAAGATTGTTCACAAAAAAGTTCAGGCTGTGAACAAGATGTGACTGGTGAATCCCCCTTTTTCTGCTCGATCATGAGTGATATCCAGGTGAAAGTATACAGAACTAGGGTATTAAGATGTGTAGAATCTGAATATTTTATTGAAATTTTGCCAGGATCTATCTGTTTTCCGGAAAAACGGTTTATATCGATTCCACCCTGAAGATTGTTCACAAAAAAGTTCAGGCTGTGAACAAGATGTGACTGGTGAATCCCCCTTTTTCTGCTCGATCATGAGTGATATCCAGGTGAAAGTATACAGAACTAGGGTATTAAGATGTGTAGAATCTGAATATTTTATTGAAATTTTGACAGGATCTATCTGTTTTCCGGAAAAACGGTTTATATCGATTCCACCCTGAAGATTGTTCACAAAAAAGTTCACGCTGTGAACAAGATGTGACTGGTGAATCCCCCTTTTTCTCCTCGATCATGAGTGATATCCAAGTGAATGTATACAGAACTTTTGTATTAAAATGTGTAGAATCTGAATATTTTATTGAAATTTTGACAGGATCTATCTGTTTTCCGGAAAAACGGTTTATATCGAATCCACCCTGAAGATTGTTCACAAAAAAGTTCAGGCTGTGAACAAGATGTGACTGGTGAATCCCCCTTTTTCTGCTCGATCATGAGTGATATCCAAGTGAAAGTATACAGAACTAGGGTATTAAGATGTGTAGAATCTGAATATTTTATTGAAATTTTGCCAGGATCTATCTGTTTTCCGGAAAAACGGTTTATATCGAATCCACCCTGAAGATTGTTCACAAAAAAGTTCAGGCTGTGAACAAGATGTGACTGGTGAATCCCCCTTTTTCTGCTCGATCATGAATGATATCCGGGTGAAAGTATACAGAACTTGGGTATTAAGATGTGTAGAATCTGAATATTTTATTGAAATTTTGCCAGGATCTATCTGTTTTCCGGAAAAACGGTTTATATCGATTCCACCCTGAAGATTGTTCACAAAAAAGTTCAGGCTGTGAACAAGATGTGACTGCTGAATCCCCCTTTTTCTCCTCGATCATGAGTGATATCCAGGGGAAAAAAACAGAACTTGGGTATTAAAATGTGTAGAAACTGAATATTTCATTAAAGTTTTGCTAGGATCTTTCTGTTTTCCGGAAAAACGGTTTATATCGAATCCACCCTGAAGATTGTTCACAAAAAAGTTCAGGCTGTGAACAAGATGTGACTGCTGAATCCCCCTTTTTCTGCTCGATCATGAGTGATATCCAGGTGAAAGTATACAGAACTTGGGTATTAAAATATGTAGAATCTGAATATTTTATTGAAATTTTGCCAGGATCTATCTGTTTTCCGGAAAAACGGTTTATATCGATTCCACCCTGAAGATTGTTCACAAAAAAGTTCAGGCTGTGAACAAGATGTGACTGCTGAATCCCCCTTTTTCTGCTCGATCATGAATGATATCCGGGTGAAAGTATACAGAACTTGGGTATTAAGATGTGTAGAATCTGAATATTTTATTGAAATTTTGCCAGGATCTATCTGTTTTCCGGAAAAACGGTTTATATCGATTCCACCCTGAAGATTGTTCACAAAAAAGTTCAGGCTGTGAACAAGATGTGACTGCTGAATCCCCCTTTTTCTCCTCGATCATGAGTGATATCCAGGGGAAAAAAACAGAACTTGGGTATTAAAATGTGTAGAAACTGAATATTTCATTAAAGTTTTGCTAGGATCTTTCTGTTTTCCGGAAAAACGGTTTATATCGAATCCACCCTGAAGATTGTTCACAAAAAAGTTCAGGCTGTGAACAAGATGTGACTGCTGAATCCCCCTTTTTCTGCTCGATCATGAGTGATATCCAGGTGAAAGTATACAGAACTTGGGTATTAAAATATGTAGAATCTGAATATTTTATTGAAATTTTGCCAGGATCTATCTGTTTTCCGGAAAAACGGTTTATATCGATTCCACCCTGAAGATTGTTCACAAAAAAGTTCAGGCTGTGAACAAGATGTGACTGCTGAATCCCCCTTTTTCTGCTCGAGCATGAGTGATATCCAGGTGAAAGTATACAGAACTTGGGTATTAAAATGTGTAGAATCTGAATATTTTATTGAAATTTTGCCAGGATCTATCTGTTTTCCGGAAAAACGGTTTATATCGATTCCACCCTGAAGATTGTTCACAAAAAAGTTCAGGCTGTGAACAAGATGTGACTGCTGAATCCCCCTTTTTCTGCTCGAGCATGAGTGATATCCAGGTGAAAGTATACAGAACTTGGGTATTAAAATGTGTAGAATCTGAATATTCTATTGAAATTTTGACAGGATCTATCTGTTTTCCGGAAAAACGGTTTATATCGATTCCACCCTGAAGATTGTTCACAAAAAAGTTCACGCTGTGAACAAGATGTGACTGCTGAATCCCCCTTTTTCTGCTCGAGCATGAGTGATATCCAGGTGAAAGTATACAGAACTTGGGTATTAAAATGTGTAGAATCTGAATATTTTATGGAAATTTTGCCAGGATCTATCTGTTTTCCGGAAAAACGGTTTATATCGATTCCACCCTGAAGATTGTTCACAAAAAAGTTCAGGCTGTGAACAAGATGTGACTGCTGAATCCCCCTTTTTCTGCTCGATCATGAGTGATATCCAGGTGAAAGTATACAGAACTTGGGTATTAAAATGTGTAGAATCTGAATATTTTATTGAAATTTTGCCAGGATCCATCTGTTTTCCGGAAAAACGGTTTATATCGATTCCACCCTGAAGATTGTTCACAAAAAAGTTCAGGCTGTGAACAAGATGTGACTGCTGAATCCCCCTTTTTCTGCTCGAGCATGAGTGATATCCAGGTGAAAGTATACAGAACTTGGGTATTAAGATGTGTAGAATCTGAATATTTCATTGAAATTTTGACAGGATCTATCTGTTTTCCGGAAAAACGGTTTATATCGAATCCACCCTGAAGATTGTTCACAAAAAAGTTCAGGCTGTGAACAAGATGTGACTGGTGAATCCCCCTTTTTCTGCTCGAGCATGAGTGATATCCAGGTGAAAGTATACAGAACTTGGGTATTAAAATGTGTAGAATCTGAATATTTTATTGAAATTTTGCCAGGATCTATCTGTTTTCCGGAAAAACGGTTTATATCGAATCCACCCTGAAGATTGTTCACAAAAAAGTTCAGGCTGTGAACAAGATGTGACTGCTGAATCCCCCTTTTTCTGCTCGATCATGAGTGATATCCAGGTGAAAGTATACAGAACTTTTGTATTAAAATGTGTAGAATCTGAATATTTTATTGAAATTTTGCCAGGATCTATCTGTTTTCCGGAAAAACGGTTTATATCGAATCCACCCTGAAGATTGTTCACAAAAAAGTTCACGCTGTGAACAAGATGTGACTGCTGAATCCCCCTTTTTCTCCTCGATCATGAGTGATATCCAGGTGAAAGTATACAGAACTTTTGTATTAAAATGTGTAGAATCTGAATATTTTATTGAAATTTTGCCAGGATCTATCTGTTTTCCGGAAAAACGGTTTATATCGAATCCACCCTGAAGATTGTTCACAAAAAAGTTCAGGCTGTGAACAAGATGTGACTGCTGAATCCCCCTTTTTCTGCTCGATCATGAGTGATATCCAGGTGAAAGTATACAGAACTTTTGTATTAAAATGTGTAGAATCTGAATATTTCATTGAAATTTTGACAGGATCTATCTGTTTTCCGGAAAAACGGTTTATATCGAATCCACCCTGAAGATTGTTCACAAAAAAGTTCAGGCTGTGAACAAGATGTGACTGGTGAATCCCCCTTTTTCTGCTCGAGCATGAGTGATATCCAGGTGAAAGTATACAGAACTTGGGTATTAAGATGTGTAGAATCTGAATATTTTATTGAAATTTTGCCAGGATCTATCTGTTTTCCGGAAAAACGGTTTATATCGAATCCACCCTGAAGATTGTTCACAAAAAAGTTCACGCTGTGAACAAGATGTGACTGCTGAATCCCCCTTTTTCTCCTCGATCATGAGTGATATCCAGGTGAAAGTATACAGAACTTTTGTATTAAAATGTGTAGAATCTGAATATTTTATTGAAATTTTGCCAGGATCTATCTGTTTTCCGGAAAAACGGTTTATATCGAATCCACCCTGAAGATTGTTCACAAAAAAGTTCAGGCTGTGAACAAGATGTGACTGCTGAATCCCCCTTTTTCTGCTCGATCATGAGTGATATCCAGGTGAAAGTATACAGAACTTTTGTATTAAAATGTGTAGAATCTGAATATTTCATTGAAATTTTGACAGGATCTATCTGTTTTCCGGAAAAACGGTTTATATCGAATCCACCCTGAAGATTGTTCACAAAAAAGTTCAGGCTGTGAACAAGATGTGACTGGTGAATCCCCCTTTTTCTGCTCGAGCATGAGTGATATCCAGGTGAAAGTATACAGAACTTGGGTATTAAGATGTGTAGAATCTGAATATTTTATTGAAATTTTGCCAGGATCTATCTGTTTTCCGGAAAAACGGTTTATATCGAATCCACCCTGAAGATTGTTCACAAAAAAGTTCAGGCTGTGAACAAGATGTGACTGCTGAATCCCCCTTTTTCTGCTCGATCATGAGTGATATCCAGGTGAAAGTATACAGAACTTTTGTATTAAAATGTGTAGAATCTGAATATTTTATTGAAATTTTGCCAGGATCTATCTGTTTTCCGGAAAAACGGTTTATATCGAATCCACCCTGAAGATTGTTCACAAAAAAGTTCACGCTGTGAACAAGATGTGACTGCTGAATCCCCCTTTTTCTCCTCGATCATGAGTGATATCCAGGTGAAAGTATACAGAACTTTTGTATTAAAATGTGTAGAATCTGAATATTTTATTGAAATTTTGCCAGGATCTATCTGTTTTCCGGAAAAACGGTTTATATCGATTCCACCCTGAAGATTGTTCACAAAAAAGTTCAGGCTGTGAACAAGATGTGACTGGTGAATCCCCCTTTTTCTGCTCGATCATGAATGATATCCAGGTGAAAGTATACAGAACTTGGGTATTGAGATGTGTAGAATCTGAATATTTTATTGAAATTTTGACAGGATCTATCTGTTTTCCGGAAAAACGGTTTATATCGATTCCACCCTGAAGATTGTTCACAAAAAAGTTCAGGCTGTGAACAAGATGTGACTGCTGAATCCCCCTTTTTCTGCTCGATCATGAGTGATATCCAGGTGAAAGTATACAGAACTTTTGTATTAAAATGTGTAGAATCTGAATATTTTATTGAAATTTTGCCAGGATCTATCTGTTTTCCGGAAAAACGGTTTATATCGATTCCACCCTGAAGATTGTTCACAAAAAAGTTCACGCTGTGAACAAGATGTGACTGCTGAATCCCCCTTTTTCTCCTCGATCATGAGTGATATCCAGGTGAAAGTATACAGAACTTTTGTATTAAAATGTGTAGAATCTGAATATTTTATTGAAATTTTGCCAGGATCTATCTGTTTTCCGGAAAAACGGTTTATATCGATTCCACCCTGAAGATTGTTCACAAAAAAGTTCAGGCTGTGAACAAGATGTGACTGGTGAATCCCCCTTTTTCTGCTCGATCATGAATGATATCCAGGTGAAAGTATACAGAACTTGGGTATTGAGATGTGTAGAATCTGAATATTTTATTGAAATTTTGACAGGATCTATCTGTTTTCCGGAAAAACGGTTTATATCGATTCCACCCTGAAGATTGTTCACAAAAAAGTTCAGGCTGTGAACAAGATGTGACTGCTGAATCCCCCTTTTTCTCATCGATCATGAGTGATATCCAGGTGAAAGTATACAGAACTTGGGTATTAAGATGTGTAGAATCTGAATATTTTATTGAAATTTTGACAGGATCTATCTGTTTTCCGGAAAAACGGTTTATATCGATTCCACCCTGAAGATTGTTCACAAAAAAGTTCAGGCTGTGAACAAGATGTGACTGCTGAATCCCCCTTTTTCTCATCGATCATGAGTGATATCCAGGTGAAAGTATACAGAACTTGGGTATTGAGATGTGTAGAATCTGAATATTTTATTGAAATTTTGACAGGATCTATCTGTTTTCCGGAAAAACGGTTTATATCGATTCCACCCTGAAGATTGTTCACAAAAAAGTTCAGGCTGTGAACAAGATGTGACTGCTGAATCCCCCTTTTTCTGCTCGATCATGAATGATATCCAGGTGAAAGTATACAGAACTTGGGTATTAAGATGTGTAGAATCTGAATATTTTATTGAAATTTTGACAGGATCTATCTGTTTTCCGGAAAAACGGTTTATATCGATTCCACCCTGAAGATTGTTCACAAAAAAGTTCAGGCTGTGAACAAGATGTGACTGCTGAATCCCCCTTTTTCTCATCGATCATGAGTGATATCCAGGTGAAAGTATACAGAACTTGGGTATTAAGATGTGTAGAATCTGAATATTTTATTGAAATTTTGCCAGGATCTATCTGTTTTCCGGAAAAACGGTTTATATCGATTCCACCCTGAAGATTGTTCACAAAAAAGTTCAGGCTGTGAACAAGATGTGACTGCTGAATCCCCCTTTTTCTGCTCGATCATGAATGATATCCAGGTGAAAGTATACAGAACTTGGGTATTGAGATGTGTAGAATCTGAATATTTTATTGAAATTTTGACAGGATCTATCTGTTTTCCGGAAAAACGGTTTATATCGATTCCACCCTGAAGATTGTTCACAAAAAAGTTCAGGCTGTGAACAAGATGTGACTGCTGAATCCCCCTTTTTCTCATCGATCATGAGTGATATCCAGGTGAAAGTATACAGAACTTGGGTATTAAGATGTGTAGAATCTGAATATTTTATTGAAATTTTGCCAGGATCTATCTGTTTTCCGGAAAAACGGTTTATATCGAATCCACCCTGAAGATTGTTCACAAAAAAGTTCAGGCTGTGAACAAGATGTGACTGCTGAATCCCCCTTTTTCTCCTCGATCATGAGTGATATCCAGGTGAAAGTATACAGAACTTGGGTATTAAGATGTGTAGAATCTGAATATTTTATTGAAATTTTGACAGGATCTAGCTGTTTTCCGGAAAAACGGTTTATATCGATTCCACCCTGAAGATTGTTCACAAAAAAGTTCACGCTGTGAACAAGATGTGACTGCTGAATCCCCCCTTTTTCTCATCGATCATGAGTGATATCCAGGTGAAAGTATACAGAACTTGGGTATTAAGATGTGTAGAATCTGAATATTTTATTGAAATTTTGCCAGGATCTATCTGTTTTCCGGAAAAACGGTTTATATCGAATCCACCCTGAAGATTGTTCACAAAAAAGTTCACGCTGTGAACAAGATGTGACTGCTGAATCCCCCTTTTTCTCCTCGATCACGAGTGATATCCAGGTGAAAGTATACAGAACTTGGGTATTAAAATGTGTAGAATCTGAATATTTTATTGAAATTTTGCCAGGATCTATCTGTTTTCCGGAAAAACGGTTTATATCGATTCCACCCTGAAGATTGTTCACAAAAAAGTTCACGCTGTGAACAAGATGTGACTGCTGAATCCCCCTTTTTCTCCTCGATCACGAGTGATATCCAGGTGAAAGTATACAGAACTTGGGTATTAAAATGTGTAGAATCTGAATATTTTATTGAAATTTTGCCAGGATCTATCTGTTTTCCGGAAAAACGGTTTATATCGAATCCACCCTGAAGATTGTTCACAAAAAAGTTCACGCTGTGAACAAGATGTGACTGCTGAATCCCCCTTTTTCTCATCGATCATGAGTGATATCCAGGTGAAAGTATACAGAACTTGGGTATTAAAATGTGTAGAATCTGAATATTTTATTGAAATTTTGCCAGGATCTATCTGTTTTCCGGAAAAACGGTTTATATCGAATCCACCCTGAAGATTGTTCACAAAAAAGTTCACGCTGTGAACAAGATGTGACTGCTGAATCCCCCTTTTTCTCCTCGATCACGAGTGATATCCAGGTGAAAGTATACAGAACTTGGGTATTAAAATGTGTAGAATCTGAATATTTTATTGAAATTTTGCCAGGATCTATCTGTTTTCCGGAAAAACGGTTTATATCGATTCCACCCTGAAGATTGTTCACAAAAAAGTTCAGGCTGTGAACAAGATGTGACTGCTGAATCCCCCTTTTTCTCCTCGATCACGAGTGATATCCAGGTGAAAGTATACAGAACTTGGGTATTAAGATGTGTAGAATCTGAATATTTCATTGAAATTTTGCCAGGATCTATCTGTTTTACGGAAAAACGGTTTATATCGAATCCACCCTGAAGATTGTTCACAAAAAAGTTCACGCTGTGAACAAGATGTGACTGCTGAATCCCCCTTTTTCTCCTCGATCACGAGTGATATCCAGGTGAAAGTATACAGAACTTGGGTATTAAAATGTGTAGAATCTGAATATTTTATTGAAATTTTGCCAGGATCTATCTGTTTTCCGGAAAAACGGTTTATATCGATTCCACCCTGAAGATTGTTCACAAAAAAGTTCACGCTGTGAACAAGATGTGACTGCTGAATCCCCCTTTTTCTCCTCGATCACGAGTGATATCCAGGTGAAAGTATACAGAACTTGGGTATTAAAATGTGTAGAATCTGAATATTTTATTGAAATTTTGCCAGGATCTATCTGTTTTCCGGAAAAACGGTTTATATCGAATCCACCCTGAAGATTGTTCACAAAAAAGTTCACGCTGTGAACAAGATGTGACTGCTGAATCCCCCTTTTTCTCATCGATCATGAGTGATATCCAGGTGAAAGTATACAGAACTTGGGTATTAAGATGTGTAGAATCTGAATATTTTATTGAAATTTTGCCAGGATCTATCTGTTTTCCGGAAAAACGGTTTATATCGATTCCACCCTGAAGATTGTTCACAAAAAAGTTCACGCTGTGAACAAGATGTGACTGCTGAATCCCCCTTTTTCTCCTCGATCACGAGTGATATCCAGGTGAAAGTATACAGAACTTGGGTATTAAAATGTGTAGAATCTGAATATTTTATGGAAATTTTGCCAGGATCTATCTGTTTTCCGGAAAAACGGTTTATATCGAATCCACCCTGAAGATTGTTCACAAAAAAGTTCAGGCTGTGAACAAGATGTGACTGCTGAATCCCCCTTTTTCTCCTCGATCATGAGTGATATCCAGGTGAAAGTATACAGAACTTGGGTATTAAGATGTGTAGAATCTGAATATTTTATTGAAATTTTGCCAGGATCTATCTGTTTTCCGGAAAAACGGTTTATATCGATTCCACCCTGAAGATTGTTCACAAAAAAGTTCACGCTGTGAACAAGATGTGACTGCTGAATCCCCCTTTTTCTCCTCGATCATGAGTGATATCCAGGTGAAAGTTTACAGAACTTGGGTATTAAGATGTGTAGAATCTGAATATTTTATTGAAATTTTGCCAGGATCTATCTGTTTTCCGGAAAAACGGTTTATATCGATTCCACCCTGAAGATTGTTCACAAAAAAGTTCAGGCTGTGAACA
Source organism: Auanema rhodensis (assembly GCA_964057225.1). NCBI lineage: Eukaryota > Metazoa > Nematoda > Chromadorea > Rhabditida > Rhabditidae > Auanema > Auanema rhodense. The sequence goes on from OZ059895.1 coordinate 5,306,647, forward strand.
AGATGTGACTGCTGAATCCCCCTTTTTCTGCTCGATCATGAGTGATATCCAGGTGAAAGTATACAGAACTTCGGTATTAAAATGTGTAGAATCTGAATATTTTATTGAAATTTTGCCAGGATCTATCTGTTTTCCGGAAAAACGGTTTATATCGATTCCACCCTGAAGATTGTTCACAAAAAAGTTCACGCTGTGAACAAGATGTGACTGCTGAATCCCCCTTTTTCTCATCGATCATGAGTGATATCCAGGTGAAAGTATACAGAACTTGGGTATTAAGATGTGTAGAATCTGAATATTTTATTGAAATTTTGCCAGGATCTATCTGTTTTCCGGAAAAACGGTTTATATCGATTCCACCCTGAAGATTGTTCACAAAAAAGTTCACGCTGTGAACAAGATGTGACTGCTGAATCCCCCTTTTTCTCCTCGATCATGAGTGATATCCAGGTGAAAGTATACAGAACTTGGGTATTAAGATGTGTAGAATCTGAATATTTTATTGAAATTTTGCCAGGATCTATCTGTTTTCCGGAAAAACGGTTTATATCGATTCCACCCTGAAGATTGTTCACAAAAAAGTTCACGCTGTGAACAAGATGTGACTGCTGAATCCCCCTTTTTCTCCTCGATCATGAGTGATATCCAGGTGAAAGTTCACAGAACTTGGGTATTAAGATGTGTAGAATCTGAATATTTTATTGAAATTTTGCCAGGATCTATCTGTTTTCCGGAAAAACGGTTTATATCGATTCCACCCTGAAGATTGTTCACAAAAAAGTTCAGGCTGTGAACAAGATGTGACTGCTGAATCCCCCTTTTTCTGCTCGATCATGAGTGATATCCAGGTGAAAGTATACAGAACTTCGGTATTAAAATGTGTAGAATCTGAATATTTTATTGAAATTTTGCCAGGATCTATCTGTTTTCCGGAAAAACGGTTTATATCGATTCCACCCTGAAGATTGTTCACAAAAAAGTTCACGCTGTGAACAAGATGTGACTGCTGAATCCCCCTTTTTCTCATCGATCATGAGTGATATCCAGGTGAAAGTATACAGAACTTGGGTATTAAGATGTGTAGAATCTGAATATTTTATTGAAATTTTGCCAGGATCTATCTGTTTTCCGGAAAAACGGTTTATATCGATTCCACCCTGAAGATTGTTCACAAAAAAGTTCAGGCTGTGAACAAGATGTGACTGCTGAATCCCCCTTTTTCTGCTCGATCATGAGTGATATCCAGGTGAAAGTATACAGAACTTGGGTATTAAAATGTGTAGAATCTGAATATTTTATTGAAATTTTGCCAGGATCTATCTGTTTTCCGGAAAAACGGTTTATATCGATTCCACCCTGAAGATTGTTCACAAAAAAGTTCAGGCTGTGAACAAGATGTGACTGCTGAATCCCCCTTTTTCTGCTCGATCATGAGTGATATCCAGGTGAAAGTATACAGAACTTCGGTATTAAAATGTGTAGAATCTGAATATTTTATTGAAATTTTGCCAGGATCTATCTGTTTTCCGGAAAAACGGTTTATATCGATTCCACCCTGAAGATTGTTCACAAAAAAGTTCAGGCTGTGAACAAGATGTGACTGCTGAATCCCCCTTTTTCTGCTCGATCATGAGTGATATCCAGGTGAAAGTATACAGAACTTGGGTATTAAAATGTGTAGAATCTGAATATTTTATGGAAATTTTGCCAGGATCTATCTGTTTTCCGGAAAAACGGTTTATATCGAATCCACCCTGAAGATTGTTCACAAAAAAGTTCAGGCTGTGAACAAGATGTGACTGCTGAATCCCCCTTTTTCTGCTCGATCATGAGTGATATCCAGGTGAAAGTATACAGAACTTGGGTATTAAGATGTGTAGAATCTGAATATTTTATGGAAATTTTGCCAGGATCTATCTGTTTTCCGGAAAAACGGTTTATATCGATTCCACCCTGAAGATTGTTCACAAAAAAGTTCAGGCTGTGAACAAGATGTGACTGCTGAATCCCCTTTTTCTGCTCGATCATGAGTGATATCCAGGTGAAAGTATACAGAACTTGGGTATTAAGATGTGTAGAATCTGAATATTTTATTGAAATTTTGACAGGATCTATCTGTTTTCCGGAAAAACGGTTTATATCGATTCCACCCTGAAGATTGTTCACAAAAAAGTTCAGGCTGTGAACAAGATGTGACTGCTGAATCCCCCTTTTTCTCCTCGATCATGAGTGTTATCCAGGTGAAAGTATACAGAACTTTTGTATTAAAATGTGTAGAATCTGAATATTTTATTGAAATTTTGCCAGGATCTATCTGTTTTCCGGAAAAACGGTTTATATCGATTCCACCCTGAAGATTGTTCACAAAAAAGTTCAGGCTGTGAACAAGATGTGACTGCTGAATCCCCCTTTTTCTCCTCGATCATGAGTGTTATCCAGGTGAAAGTATACAGAACTTGGGTATTAAAATGTGTAGAATCTGAATATTTTATTGAAATTTTGCCAGGATCTATCTGTTTTCCGGAAAAACGGTTTATATCGATTCCACCCTGAAGATTGTTCACAAAAAAGTTCACGCTGTGAACAAGATGTGACTGCTGAATCCCCCTTTTTCTGCTCGATCATGAGTGTTATCGAAGTGAATGTATACAGAACTTTTGTATTAAAATGTGTAGAATCTGAATATTTTATTGAAATTTTGCCAGGATCTATCTGTTTTCCGGAAAAACGGTTTATATCGATTCCACCCTGAAGATTGTTCACAAAAAAGTTCAGGCTGTGAACAAGATGTGACTGCTGAATCCCCCTTTTTCTGCTCGATCATGAGTGATATCCAGGTGAAAGTATACAAAACTTGGGTATTAAAATGTGTAGAATCTGAATATTTTATGGAAATTTTGCCAGGATCTATCTGTTTTCCGGAAAAACGGTTTATATCGATTCCACCCTGAAGATTGTTCACAAAAAAGTTCAGGCTGTGAACAAGATGTGACTGCTGAATCCCCCTTTTTCTGCTCGATCATGAGTGATATCCAGGTGAAAGTATACAGAACTTGGGTATTAAGATGTGTAGAATCTGAATATTTCATGGAAATTTTGACAGGATCTATCTGTTTTCCGGAAAAACGGTTTATATCGATTCCACCCTGAAGATTGTTCACAAAAAAGTTCAGGCTGTGAACAAGATGTGACTGGTGAATCCCCCTTTTTCTGCTCGATCATGAGTGATATCCAGGTGAAAGTATACAGAACTTGGGTATTAAGATGTGTAGAATCTGAATATTTTATTGAAATTTTGCCAGGATCTATCTGTTTTCCGGAAAAACGGTTTATATCGATTCCACCCTGAAGATTGTTCACAAAAAAGTTCAGGCTGTGAACAAGATGTGACTGCTGAATCCCCCTTTTTCTGCTCGATCATGAGTGATATCCAGGTGAAAGTATACAGAACTTGGGTATTAAAATGTGTAGAATCTGAATATTTCATTGAAATTTTGCCAGGATCTATCTGTTTTCCGGAAAAACGGTTTATATCGAATCCACCCTGAAGATTGTTCACAAAAAAGTTCAGGCTGTGAACAAGATGTGACTGCTGAATCCCCCTTTTTCTCCTCGATCATGAGTGATATCCAGGTGAAAGTATACAGAACTTGGGTATTAAGATGTGTAGAATCTGAATATTTTATTGAAATTTTGCCAGGATCTATCTGTTTTCCGGAAAAACGGTTTATATCGATTCCACCCTGAAGATTGTTCACAAAAAAGTTCAGGCTGTGAACAAGATGTGACTGCTGAATCCCCCTTTTTCTGCTCGATCATGAGTGATATCCAGGTGAAAGTATACAGAACTTGGGTATTAAAATGTGTAGAATCTGAATATTTCATTGAAATTTTGCCAGGATCTATCTGTTTTCCGGAAAAACGGTTTATATCGAATCCACCCTGAAGATTGTTCACAAAAAAGTTCAGGCTGTGAACAAGATGTGACTGCTGAATCCCCCTTTTTCTCCTCGATCATGAGTGATATCCAGGTGAAAGTATACAGAACTTGGGTATTAAGATGTGTAGAATCTGAATATTTCATTGAAATTTTGCCAGGATCTATCTGTTTTCCGGAAAAACGGTTTATATCGATTCCACCCTGAAGATTGTTCACAAAAAAGTTCAGGCTGTGAACAAGATGTGACTGGTGAATCCCCCTTTTTCTGCTCGATCATGAATGATATCCAGGTGAAAGTATACAGAACTTGGGTATTAAGATGTGTAGAATCTGAATATTTTATCGAAATTTTGCCAGGATCTATCTGTTCTCCGGAAAAACGGTTTATATCGAATCCACCCTGAAGATTGTTCACAAAAAAGTTCAGGCTGTGAACAAGATGTGACTGCTGAATCCCCCTTTTTCTGCTCGATCATGAGTGATATCCAGGTGAAAGTATACAGAACTTTTGTATTAAAATGTGTAGAATCTGAATATTTTATTGAAATTTTGCCAGGATCTATCTGTTTTCCGGAAAAACGGTTTATATCGATTCCACCCTGAAGATTGTTCACAAAAAAGTTCAGGCTGTGAACAAGATGTGACTGCTGAATCCCCCTTTTTCTCCTCGATCATGAGTGATATCCAGGTGAAAGTATACAGAACTTTTGTATTAAAATGTGTAGAATCTGAATATTTTATTGAAATTTTGCCAGGATCTATCTGTTTTCCGGAAAAACGGTTTATATCGAATCCACCCTGAAGATTGTTCACAAAAAAGTTCACGCTGTGAACAAGATGTGACTGCTGAATCCCCCTTTTTCTGCTCGATCATGAGTGATATCCAGGTGAAAGTATACAGAACTTTTGTATTAAAATGTGTAGAATCTGAATATTTTATTGAAATTTTGCCAGGATCTATCTGTTTTCCGGAAAAACGGTTTATATCGAATCCACCCTGAAGATTGTTCACAAAAAAGTTCAGGCTGTGAACAAGATGTGACTGCTGAATCCCCCTTTTTCTGCTCGATCATGAGTGATATCCAGGTGAAAGTATACAGAACTTGGGTATTAAAATGTGTAGAATCTGAATATTTTATTGAAATTTTGCCAGGATCTATCTGTTTTCCGGAAAAACGGTTTATATCGATTCCACCCTGAAGATTGTTCACAAAAAAGTTCAGGCTGTGAACAAGATGTGACTGCTGAATCCCCCTTTTTCTGCTCGATCATGAGTGATATCCAAGTGAATGTATACAGAACTTTTGTATTAAAATGTGTAGAATCTGAATATTTCATGGAAATTTTGCCAGGATCTATCTGTTTTCCGGAAAAACGGTTTATATCGATTCCACCCTGAAGATTGTTCACAAAAAAGTTCAGGCTGTGAACAAGATGTGACTGGTGAATCCCCCTTTTTCTGCTCGATCATGAGTGATATCCAGGTGAAAGTATACAGAACTTGGGTATTAAGATGTGTAGAATCTGAATATTTTATTGAAATTTTGCCAGGATCTATCTGTTTTCCGGAAAAACGGTTTATATCGATTCCACCCTGAAGATTGTTCACAAAAAAGTTCAGGCTGTGAACAAGATGTGACTGCTGAATCCCCCTTTTTCTGCTCGATCATGAGTGATATCCAGGTGAAAGTATTCAGAACTTTTGTATTAAAATGTGTAGAATCTGAATATTTTATTGAAATTTTGCCAGGATCTATCTGTTTTCCGGAAAAACGGTTTATATCGATTCCACCCTGAAGATTGTTCACAAAAAAGTTCAGGCTGTGAACAAGATGTGACTGCTGAATCCCCCTTTTTCTGCTCGATCATGAGTGATATCCAGGTGAAAGTATACAGAACTTGGGTATTAAAATGTGTAGAATCTGAATATTTCATTGAAATTTTGCCAGGATCTATCTGTTTTCCGGAAAAACGGTTTATATCGAATCCACCCTGAAGATTGTTCACAAAAAAGTTCAGGCTGTGAACAAGATGTGACTGCTGAATCCCCCTTTTTCTCCTCGATCATGAGTGATATCCAGGTGAAAGTATACAGAACTTGGGTATTAAGATGTGTAGAATCTGAATATTTCATTGAAATTTTGCCAGGATCTATCTGTTTTCCGGAAAAACGGTTTATATCGATTCCACCCTGAAGATTGTTCACAAAAAAGTTCAGGCTGTGAACAAGATGTGACTGGTGAATCCCCCTTTTTCTGCTCGATCATGAATGATATCCAGGTGAAAGTATACAGAACTTGGGTATTAAGATGTGTAGAATCTGAATATTTTATCGAAATTTTGCCAGGATCTATCTGTTCTCCGGAAAAACGGTTTATATCGAATCCACCCTGAAGATTGTTCATAAAAAAGTTCAGGCTGTGAACAAGATGTGACTGCTGAATCCCCCTTTTTCTCCTCGATCATGAGTGTTATCCAGGTGAAAGTATACAGAACTTGGGTATTAAAATGTGTAGAATCTGAATATTTTATTGAAATTTTGCCAGGATCTATCTGTTTTCCGGAAAAACGGTTTATATCGATTCCACCCTGAAGATTGTTCACAAAAAAGTTCAGGCTGTGAACAAGATGTGACTGCTGAATCCCCCTTTTTCTGCTCGATCATGAGTGATATCCAGGTGAAAGTATACAGAACTTGGGTATTAAAATGTGTAGAATCTGAATATTTTATTGAAATTTTGCCAGGATCTATCTGTTTTCCGGAAAAACGGTTTATACCGAATCCACCCTGAAGATTGTTCACAAAAAAGTTCAGGCTGTGAACAAGATGTGACTGCTGAATCCCCCTTTTTCTGCTCGATCATGAGTGATATCCAGGTGAAAGTATACAGAACTTTTGTATTAAAATGTGTAGAATCTGAATATTTTATTGAAATTTTGCCAGGATCTATCTGTTTTCCGGAAAAACGGTTTATATCGATTCCACCCTGAAGATTGTTCACAAAAAAGTTCAGGCTGTGAACAAGATGTGACTGCTGAATCCCCCTTTTTCTCCTCGATCATGAGTGATATCCAGGTGAAAGTATACAGAACTTTTGTATTAAAATGTGTAGAATCTGAATATTTTATTGAAATTTTGCCAGGATCTATCTGTTTTCCGGAAAAACGGTTTATATCGAATCCACCCTGAAGATTGTTCACAAAAAAGTTCACGCTGTGAACAAGATGTGACTGCTGAATCCCCCTTTTTCTGCTCGATCATGAGTGATATCCAGGTGAAAGTATACAGAACTTTTGTATTAAAATGTGTAGAATCTGAATATTTTATTGAAATTTTGCCAGGATCTATCTGTTTTCCGGAAAAACGGTTTATATCGAATCCACCCTGAAGATTGTTCACAAAAAAGTTCAGGCTGTGAACAAGATGTGACTGCTGAATCCCCCTTTTTCTGCTCGATCATGAGTGATATCCAGGTGAAAGTATACAGAACTTGGGTATTAAAATGTGTAGAATCTGAATATTTTATTGAAATTTTGCCAGGATCTATCTGTTTTCCGGAAAAACGGTTTATATCGATTCCACCCTGAAGATTGTTCACAAAAAAGTTCAGGCTGTGAACAAGATGTGACTGCTGAATCCCCCTTTTTCTGCTCGATCATGAGTGATATCCAAGTGAATGTATACAGAACTTTTGTATTAAAATGTGTAGAATCTGAATATTTCATGGAAATTTTGCCAGGATCTATCTGTTTTCCGGAAAAACGGTTTATATCGATTCCACCCTGAAGATTGTTCACAAAAAAGTTCAGGCTGTGAACAAGATGTGACTGGTGAATCCCCCTTTTTCTGCTCGATCATGAGTGATATCCAGGTGAAAGTATACAGAACTTGGGTATTAAGATGTGTAGAATCTGAATATTTTATTGAAATTTTGCCAGGATCTATCTGTTTTCCGGAAAAACGGTTTATATCGATTCCACCCTGAAGATTGTTCACAAAAAAGTTCAGGCTGTGAACAAGATGTGACTGCTGAATCCCCCTTTTTCTGCTCGATCATGAGTGATATCCAAGTGAATGTATACAGAACTTTTGTATTAAAATGTGTAGAATCTGAATATTTTATTGAAATTTTGCCAGGATCTATCTGTTTTCCGGAAAAACGGTTTATATCGAATCCACCCTGAAGATTGTTCACAAAAAAGTTCAGGCTGTGAACAAGATGTGACTGGTGAATCCCCCTTTTTCTGCTCGATCATGAGTGATATCCAGGTGAAAGTATACAGAACTTGGGTATTAAAATGTGTAGAATCTGAATATTTTATTGAAATTTTGCCAGGATCTATCTGTTTTCCGGAAAAACGGTTTATATCGAATCCACCCTGAAGATTGTTCATAAAAAAGTTCAGGCTGTGAACAAGATGTGACTGCTGAATCCCCCTTTTTCTGCTCGATCATGAGTGATATCCAGGTGAAAGTATACAGAACTTGGGTATTAAAATGTGTAGAATCTGAATATTTTATTGAAATTTTGCCAGGATCTATCTGTTTTCCGGAAAAACGGTTTATATCGATTCCACCCTGAAGATTGTTCACAAAAAAGTTCAGGCTGTGAACAAGATGTGACTGCTGAATCCCCCTTTTTCTGCTCGATCATGAGTGTTATCGAAGTGAATGTATACAGAACTTTTGTATTAAAATGTGTAGAATCTGAATATTTTATTGAAATTTTGCCAGGATCTATCTGTTTTCCGGAAAAACGGTTTATATCGATTCCACCCTGAAGATTGTTCACAAAAAAGTTCAGGCTGTGAACAAGATGTGACTGCTGAATCCCCCTTTTTCTCCTTGATCATGAGTGATATCCAGGTGAAAGTATACAGAACTTGGGTATTAAGATGTGTAGAATCTGAATATTTCATTGAAATTTTGACAGGATCTATCTGTTTTCCGGAAAAACGGTTTATATCGATTCCACCCTGAAGATTGTTCACAAAAAAGTTCAGGCTGTGAACAAGATGTGACTGCTGAATCCCCCTTTTTCTCCTCGATCATGAGTGATATCCAGGTGAAAGTATACAGAACTTGGGTATTAAGATGTGTAGAATCTGAATATTTTATTGAAATTTTGCCAGGATCTATCTGTTTTCCGGAAAAACGGTTTATATCGATTCCACCCTGAAGATTGTTCACAAAAAAGTTCAGGCTGTGAACAAGATGTGACTGCTGAATCCCCCTTTTTCTCCTCGATCATGAGTGTTATCCAAGTGAATGTATACAGAACTTTTGTATTAAAATATGTAGAATCTGAATATTTTATTGAAATTTTGCCAGGATCTATCTGTTTTCCGGAAAAACGGTTTATATCGAATCCACCCTGAAGATTGTTCACAAAAAAGTTCACGCTGTGAACAAGATGTGACTGCTGAACCCCCTTTTTCTGCTCGATCATGAGTGATATCCAGGTGAAAGTATACAGAACTTTTGTATTAAAATGTGTAATATCTGAATATTTTATTGAAATTTTGCCAGGATCTATCTGTTTTCCGGAAAAACGGTTTATATCGAATCCACCCTGAAGATTGTTCACAAAAAAGTTCAGGCTGTGAACAAGATGTGACTGCTGAATCCCCCTTTTTCTGCTCGATCATGAGTGATATCCAGGTGAAAGTATTCAGAACTTTTGTATTAAAATGTGTAGAATCTGAATATTTTATTGAAATTTTGCCAGGATCTATCTGTTTTCCGGAAAAACGGTTTATATCGATTCCACCCTGAAGATTGTTCACAAAAAAGTTCAGGCTGTGAACAAGATGTGACTGCTGAATCCCCCTTTTTCTGCTCGATCATGAGTGATATCCAGGTGAAAGTATACAGAACTTGGGTATTAAAATATGTAGAATCTGAATATTTTATTGAAATTTTGCCAGGATCTATCTGTTTTCCGGAAAAACGGTTTATATCGATTCCACCCTGAAGATTGTTCACAAAAAAGTTCAGGCTGTGAACAAGATGTGACTGCTGAATCCCCCTTTTTCTGCTCGATCATGAGTGATATCCAGGTGAAAGTATACAGAACTTTTGTATTAAAATGTGTAGAATCTGAATATTTTATTGAAATTTTGCCAGGATCTATCTGTTTTCCGGAAAAACGGTTTATATCGAATCCACCCTGAAGATTGTTCACAAAAAAGTTCAGGCTGTGAACAAGATGTGACTGCTGAATCCCCCTTTTTCTGCTCGATCATGAGTGATATCCAGGTGAAAAAATACAGAACTTGGGTATTAAAATGTGTAGAATCTGAATATTTTATTGAAATTTTGCCAGGATCTATCTGTTTTCCGGAAAAACGGTTTATATCGAATCCACCCTGAAGATTGTTCACAAAAAAGTTCAGGCTGTGAACAAGATGTGACTGCTGAATCCCCCTTTTTCTGCTCGATCATGAGTGATATCCAGGTGAAAGTATACAGAACTTTTGTATTAAAATGTGTAGAATCTGAATATTTTATTGAAATTTTGCCAGGATCTATCTGTTTTCCGGAAAAACGGTTTATATCGAATCCACCCTGAAGATTGTTCACAAAAAAGTTCAGGCTGTGAACAAGATGTGACTGCTGAATCCCCCTTTTTCTGCTCGATCATGAGTGATATCCAGGTGAAAAAATACAGAACTTGGGTATTAAAATGTGTAGAATCTGAATATTTTATTGAAATTTTGCCAGGATCTATCTGTTTTCCGGAAAAACGGTTTATATCGATTCCACCCTGAAGATTGTTCACAAAAAAGTTCAGGCTGTGAACAAGATGTGACTGCTGAATCCCCCTTTTTCTGCTCGATCATGAGTGATATCCAGGTGAAAGTATACAGAACTTGGGTATTAAAATGTGTAGAATCTGAATATTTTATTGAAATTTTGCCAGGATCTATCTGTTTTCCGGAAAAACGGTTTATATCGATTCCACCCTGAAGATTGTTCACAAAAAAGTTCAGGCTGTGAACAAGATGTGACTGCTGAATCCCCCTTTTTCTCCTCGATCATGAGTGATATCCAGGTGAAAGTATACAGAACTTTTGTATTAAAATGTGTAGAATCTGAATATTTTATTGAAATTTTGCCAGGATCTATCTGTTTTCCGGAAAAACGGTTTATATCGATTCCACCCTGAAGATTGTTCACAAAAAAGTTCAGGCTGTGAACAAGATGTGACTGCTGAATCCCCCTTTTTCTCCTCGATCATGAGTGATATCCAGGTGAAAGTATACAGAACTTGGGTATTAAAATGTGTAGAATCTGAATATTTTATTGAAATTTTGCCAGGATCTATCTGTTTTCCGGAAAAACGGTTTATATCGATTCCACCCTGAAGATTGTTCACAAAAAAGTTCAGGCTGTGAACAAGATGTGACTGCTGAATCCCCCTTAATAATATACAAAAAGTTGACGCTGGCGCACCTTTTTTGCCCAAATGCGATTTTGCAGATTTTCAACAATTTAAAAACATTTTTTCATTGAAAATCATACTTAATTTCCCCACAATGTGTCATTTTTCAAAAATGACCAAAATTTGTCTGGCGCACCACTTACCCATTTGGCCCACTTTCATTTTTACTTGTATTTATTGTTTTTATTGCTATTAAATGATCTTTTCAGAAAACCTCGGAGCTCTAACAAATTATGATCTCATTTAATTAGTAGACACATTAAAGATCAAGAATTTCAGAGGAATCTTTATGAGACATATTTATACTCATTGCAATATTTCAAAAATATATTTTAATCAATACTTCGCGAAAACGTACAGACAAGATCACCGGATGAATAGCTGAGATCAAACGTGCATATCATCCAATTTGTTCTTTTGCGGTGGTTCCTAAAGTTAAATGATAACAATTGAACCAACTCCTTAACTGAATCAACTTACATCAGTATCAGAGATTCCGGCGATTACCACAATCATGTCACAGCTCACAATTTTCGTATCCGGCTTGTGGTGCGCAATCTCTGGAATAGTCATATTCGAGAGATTTGAGCAGGCGAAGTCTTTACTTCCAATAGAAATTCCGATAAGACAACCATCATCATTATATAGTCCAGATCCAGAGTCGCCTAGATTTCCGTGTGACGTACCGTAAAAATTAGAACCTAAATCGAACAATTAACATCTTACAGTTAAGAAACTAGACTTACGGCGTTTCTCAGCAACGATTCCACTATTCCAAGTGACATCTCGTTTCGAGTTCACCCCTAACTGCTTGTAATCTTCTCCACAGAACATATATCGAATACGTGGAACCTCGGGAAAAAATCCTGTTCTTATTTCGAAAATAGCAACATCGTAAAGCTGAGAAATGGCCTTCACAGTAGCCTAAAAGCAGCAAGTAGTTCAATTAATTGGAAAAAAAACGAACCTCCACTTTGATATCCGGGTTTAAGACGTTATACAAATGAATAACTTCAGCTTCCTTGAGCTTAGAGTGAGATCCATGAGCGAAGGAAACTGCGTGCTTCTCATCAAATACGACAGCACAACAGTGTATGGTGGCATCCGGTGGTGACGTGGTAAAAATCATTCTTTCCAACCTCTTCACGGTTTCTTTAAGCATCGTATTCAGTAAAAATTGCCTGAAAAACATTTATTACTAAAGTATAAGGATTATTATAACAATATTTAGTTGTAAACTTATAAGGAGAATGAATAGAGTTTTACACGATAGAAGAAAAGAGAAAGTTGAAAGTTGTTAAAGAAACCAGAAACGGGAAAAGGGTGCAATTGCCCACCTCGTCCAGCTCTCCCCCCCCCCCCCCGCCACCTACAGTCCTAACATACCATATATCTCTCTTTCTTTCTCTTTCCATCTCATTTACAATTATCTTATTTCATTAACATTTTTTCTCTTTCATCTTCAAACTATTAATATTTCATTCTAAAATTCTCCGTAAAAATCAAACCCCCAAACTTCCGTCAGATTGAAAAGGGGAGTTCAATACGCAATGTTGAAAATGAGAACAAAACCGATTTATCTGAAATTAGCATGAAGCTCAAGACGTCAATATCATGTTGTGCTTTACATTCAGATACAGCTTGACATCCAAACAACTTATTTTCAACACTAAAACCCTATTACATTGGATAGTTAAATAATGTACCTGAATCAATATGAGCAATTCTGATAGTGCATGATGACAAAATGCGCTTCAGTACATTTAAAAAAATGTTTATTAACGTAACAACATTCAGAAAACAAAACAGCAAATTAAGGATATGTGGCCCTAAAGAGGGCCGTTGGGTTAGGTTGCAGTACAACTCTAACAATTTACTTGCTAGAGGTGTACTTGGTGACAGCCTTGGTTCCTTCAGAGACGGCGTGCTTGGCAAGTTCTCCAGGGAGGATAAGTCTGACGGCAGTCTGGACTTCGCGAGATGAGATGGTGGATCTCTTGTTGTAGTGGGCCAGACGGGAAGCCTCAGCAGCAATGCGCTCAAAAACGTCATTAACAAATGAGTTCATGATGCTCATGGCCTTGGAGGAAATTCCAGTGTCAGGGTGGACCTGCTTAAGTACACGGTAGACGTAGACAGAGTAAGATTCCTTTCTGGACTTTCTCTTCTTCTTGTCTCCGGTACGGCTGACCTTCTGGGTCTTGGCGGCTTTCTTAGCTCCCTTGGCGGATGGCTTGGGTGGCATGGTTATTGCTACGCTGACGAATCAACTGTTAATGTACAATTCGATTTGCTGACCTATATGTTAGTTAGCGCGCAAACCACGCCCCCATGCTCAGAACTCTGGTTAGAAGCTGTACTGTAAGAAGTTTAAATAATGTTCAGCTAGTAAAACATCTGAATATATTACACATATCCTATATAATATATAATAATATATAACCATATTCAAACTATTTAATATTACAAAACAATTTATATCAAAAGTCAACAAATTATTTTACCATGATAATTAGCATTGAGCGGTTGTATTCCATAGTTCTATTTAATTTTTTCCAAACAAAACAAAAAAAATTAATACAGAAAAGTTATTTATTATTATTTACATATTGATTATATCTTATAGCAATAATATTAATTTGTATGTGGCCCTAAAGAGGGCCGTTGGGTTAGGTAATAGTCACAAGATATGCAACTTATCCTCCGAAACCATAGAGGGTTCTGCCTTGACGCTTAAGAGCATAGACGACGTCCATAGCTGTGACGGTCTTTCTCTTGGCGTGCTCGCAGTAGGTAACAGCATCACGGATGACGTTCTCAAGGAAGACCTTAAGAACTCCACGGGTCTCTTCATAGATGAGTCCAGAGATACGTTTTACTCCACCACGACGAGCGAGACGGCGGATGGCTGGCTTGGTGATACCTTGGATGTTATCACGAAGAACCTTACGATGGCGTTTGGCTCCTCCCTTTCCAAGACCTTTTCCTCCTTTACCACGTCCAGACATGCTGATGAGTTGTTCACACTGTGTGCTTGATGAAGTGAAGAAAGTTCTTCATTATATTCTAGGACAGAGGAGGTCACCCTGCGACAACCCATATGAGCATTATCATCAAAAAATGCTACCAACCAGTTTTCAATATACATAGTTAAGATTATTCAAATATACACACAGGATATAGATAAATATATTTAATTCAGCTTGAAATCATTTGAATTTTTTAAAAAATTAAAAACTTTAAAATTTACTCATATAAGGCTGTTTCACATGAAAGTTATTTAGATAAACTTATTTGAATGCCGTGCCATTATCATGAATTTCATTTTAAAGCCTTCAACTACTCTCTCAAAATAAACAACACATCCCATACATTGTGACATCTACGTTAGTGTAAATAGCATAAAAGCTTGCAATAATTCATACAAAACTAATTTATTTTATCACAAATAATCATATCAAAATTAAATTTGTGGCCCTAAAGAGGGCCGTTGGGTTATGTAACGTTGCAAACGCTTAAGCACGTTCTCCACGAATGCGACGAGCCAATTGGATATCCTTTGGCATGATGGTAACACGCTTGGCGTGGATGGCACACAAGTTGGTATCTTCGAAGAGACCAACAAGGTAAGCCTCAGCAGCCTCTTGAAGAGCCATAACAGCAGAGGATTGGAAACGAAGATCAGTCTTGAAATCTTGAGCAATTTCTCTGACCAAGCGCTGGAATGGCAACTTGCGGATTAAGAGCTCAGTAGATTTCTGGTAACGACGGATCTCACGAAGAGCAACAGTTCCTGGACGGTATCTGTGTGGCTTCTTAACTCCACCAGTAGCTGGTGCAGATTTGCGAGCAGCCTTAGTGGCCAACTGCTTACGTGGAGCCTTTCCTCCGGTAGACTTACGAGCGGTCTGCTTAGTACGAGCCATTGCAATTAGTGTTGGGTGCACTGTTCTTCTTGCTAGACTAAGGAGTCTTTCGCGCGCACCCTCCGCCCACCTATTTTTGACATATTCATTGTAACATAGAACGTACAATTGATAATTTTGCTAAGTTATGACGTAAAATTAAGATTATATTCCACGTCTCAGCTATTTATTACGAAAACATCTCGGTTACAAAAAACAAAAATTTCAACATATTAGTTGCGAAATAGGGTTGTAAACAGCGAACTAACCCTAGGTACAATAACGATTAACTAAACTCCACAGGCTTTCAAAAACAAAACAATATTAAAATAAACATTTCCAAGTGAATTATAAAACAATGAAACAAAATTAAGATCTTTTAAATTTGTTATATCCGTTCTTGTTATAGGTTCTCAATATGCTGAATTTACTATAAAACAATAATCAGCGGAAGGTGAAAGAAAAAGGGGTGGAAGGTGGGATTTAGAGGCGTGGAATATAATTGATAATTTTACGTCATAACTTAGCAAAATTATCAATTATATTCCACGTCTCAGCTATCTTTCAGCAAATAACAGCGGATAGAAACGATGGAGTAAAATGATAATGTTTAAAGAAAGAGTTATCTGAACTCCAATTGGCAGCTTTGCTTATGATGACTTGCTTCGTTAGAGACTCCGAGTTCATCACGTAGAGAGCGTCCAAATAGGTCTACAGCTTCAAGCTGAAAAGAGCTGGAGTTAATATTCTTATTTAACTTACTTAAGTATACTCCGGAACTGTGGTCTACTGAGGACGACGAAGATAATGATGCTTTACGAAAGCTGGGCATACCGCTTGTAGGGCGAGAAATGCCCATCCGGAGAAGATAGAATTCGCGATGTAGCGAAATATGCGTCCTTATATCAGCACTGAACAGCCGTTCCATAACTGAGAGATATCCAGCTAGTTTGGGATGGAAAGGAGCTCCTTTATCGTCGGAACCCAAGACTCTAGCCACTGCGATGAGGTTCAGAGTTTTCAGGTCAATTTCGTACAGTCCTTTCATCTCGGAGTCGGAGACTTCAAAGCCGGTACGAGAAGAGGTTTCTACCAGACTAATCAGCTTTTTATCCACAATTGGGATGTCCACGTACTTGCTATCCACGTGTGGGAGCTCGCTGATGAGCGATACACGGTCCGTCTGGGACATATATAGGCCAGAAGCCAAGTGCTCAAAATTGTCCAATTGAGCCTTGCTAAGGCTAAACGTATTGCGAGATTTATTTTCCAGGACCACTGTTGGAGATGGAATACTCTCCCAGACTGGTCGGGCTCTGGGTTGTGGACTGGAGCGAGATCTGGATCGAGATCTCCAGCTACCATCCGTTTTGAAACGAGAAAGGGAGAACGAATTCCGCCCCAAGCGGGCAGGAATTCTACGTCGAGGAAGACGTACCTCTCGCAATCTGGAACGAGATCGATTGTGGGCGAGAGAAGTTGATCTGGAACGAGATCGGTTGTTTGCGAGAGAATTTGATTCTTCCTTGTCATGAAGCCGGTAAGAAACCTTCGGGCGTAGAGGAGAGATATCCGGAGAAGAAACGTCTTCATTTTCTTCTCTATGAGGAGAGGAAACCATGGTCACCGAGTAGTAGGAGTTCTCAAATAAAAATGAGGAGTTAAGTTAATTGTTATTGTACCTAGGGTTAGTACGCTGTTTACAAACCTATTTCGCAACTAATATGTTGAAATTTTTGTTTTTTGTAACCGAGATGTTTTCGTAATAAATAGCTGAGACGCGGAATGAAATATTATATTCAAAAAAAAGATGCCTTAACATATTGTATTTAATGTAAACAACTTAAATTCAAATTTAAAAACATAACCTTACTCTTCTTCTCAACAGTAATCTTTTTTTTTTTTGGATTTCTAACAAAAAACATGAATCAAAGGTAAATGCTATGAAAATTCAAAGATTAGAAGAAAAACAATTCTCCTTAATCTTTAAAGTTTCAGATAATTAGTTAACTATGAATAGCATCAAAAAACTAAGCTTATCACCCTCTCCTTATAAGTAGACAATTAAAAAATTCAACCGCTTATCATCAGTCCACATTTAAAATGATGGAGCACACACACTTTGAAACTGAGGTATTTTTGAAATTATTATTGAAACATCCAACATATTTTTATTTGAATTACACAATTATTAACTCATACAGAATAAAAAGAGTAATGTGGCCCTAAAGAGGGCCGTTGGGTTAGATGATAGCAGCACATCACTTATTCCTTTTCTCCGGCAGTCTTCTTGGGGAGAAGGCTGGCTTGGATGTTTGGAAGAACTCCTCCTTGAGCGATGGTTACACCGGAAAGAAGTTTGTTCAACTCTTCGTCATTTCTGACGGCAAGTTGAAGATGGCGAGGGTTGATTCTGCTCTTCTTGTTATCACGGGCAGCGTTACCAGCCAACTCAAGAACTTCAGCGGCAAGATATTCAAGAACGGCAGCAAGGTAGACTGGAGCTCCGGCACCAACACGCTTAGCGTAGTTACCTTTGCGAAGCATACGATGAAGACGTCCAACAGGGAATTGAAGTCCTGCTCTTGAAGAACGGGACTTGGCCTTTCCGCCGGTCTTAGCTTTTCCTCCTTTTCCACGTCCAGACATGATGATAGCTAGTGGTGAGTTGTGAGACTCGTTAACCCCAAACAAATTGCGCACGCACTATATACAGTATAGCAAGCAAGCTCCGCCCACCACCTTCCTTTGTTGCAGGACTAAATTTTAAAAAATGAAAACTTATGTACAATTAAAAATGAAACAACATCATATCTAATATAGTTAGTTATAATATAAAATTGCAATTATGCATAATGAGAACAAAACCGATTTATCTGAAATTAGCATGAAGCTCAAGACGTCAATATCATGTTGTGCTTTACATTCAGATACAGCTTGACATCCAAACAACTTATTTTCAACACTAAAACCCTATTACATTGGATAGTTAAATAATGTACCTGAATCAATATGAGCAATTCTGATAGTGCATGATGACAAAATGCGCTTCAGTACATTTAAAAAAATGTTTATTAACGTAACAACATTCAGAAAACAAAACAGCAAATTAAGGATATGTGGCCCTAAAGAGGGCCGTTGGGTTAGGTTGCAGTACAACTCTAACAATTTACTTGCTAGAGGTGTACTTGGTGACAGCCTTGGTTCCTTCAGAGACGGCGTGCTTGGCAAGTTCTCCAGGGAGGATAAGTCTGACGGCAGTCTGGACTTCGCGAGATGAGATGGTGGATCTCTTGTTGTAGTGGGCCAGACGGGAAGCCTCAGCAGCAATGCGCTCAAAAACGTCATTAACAAATGAGTTCATGATGCTCATGGCCTTGGAGGAAATTCCAGTGTCAGGGTGGACCTGCTTAAGTACACGGTAGACGTAGACAGAGTAAGATTCCTTTCTGGACTTTCTCTTCTTCTTGTCTCCGGTACGGCTGACCTTCTGGGTCTTGGCGGCTTTCTTAGCTCCCTTGGCGGATGGCTTGGGTGGCATGGTTATTGCTACGCTGACGAATCAACTGTTAATGTACAATTCGATTTGCTGACCTATATGTTAGTTAGCGCGCAAACCACGCCCCCATGCTCAGAACTCTGGTTAGAAGCTGTACTGTAAGAAGTTTAAATAATGTTCAGCTAGTAAAACATCTGAATATATTACACATATCCTATATAATATATAATAATATATAACCATATTCAAACTATTTAATATTACAAAACAATTTATATCAAAAGTCAACAAATTATTTTACCATGATAATTAGCATTGAGCGGTTGTATTCCATAGTTCTATTTAATTTTTTCCAAACAAAACAAAAAAAATTAATACAGAAAAGTTATTTATTATTATTTACATATTGATTATATCTTATAGCAATAATATTAATTTGTATGTGGCCCTAAAGAGGGCCGTTGGGTTAGGTAATAGTCACAAGATATGCAACTTATCCTCCGAAACCATAGAGGGTTCTGCCTTGACGCTTAAGAGCATAGACGACGTCCATAGCTGTGACGGTCTTTCTCTTGGCGTGCTCGCAGTAGGTAACAGCATCACGGATGACGTTCTCAAGGAAGACCTTAAGAACTCCACGGGTCTCTTCATAGATGAGTCCAGAGATACGTTTTACTCCACCACGACGAGCGAGACGGCGGATGGCTGGCTTGGTGATACCTTGGATGTTATCACGAAGAACCTTACGATGGCGTTTGGCTCCTCCCTTTCCAAGACCTTTTCCTCCTTTACCACGTCCAGACATGCTGATGAGTTGTTCACACTGTGTGCTTGATGAAGTGAAGAAAGTTCTTCATTATATTCTAGGACAGAGGAGGTCACCCTGCGACAACCCATATGAGCATTATCATCAAAAAATGCTACCAACCAGTTTTCAATATACATAGTTAAGATTATTCAAATATACACACAGGATATAGATAAATATATTTAATTCAGCTTGAAATCATTTGAATTTTTTAAAAAATTAAAAACTTTAAAATTTACTCATATAAGGCTGTTTCACATGAAAGTTATTTAGATAAACTTATTTGAATGCCGTGCCATTATCATGAATTTCATTTTAAAGCCTTCAACTACTCTCTCAAAATAAACAACACATCCCATACATTGTGACATCTACGTTAGTGTAAATAGCATAAAAGCTTGCAATAATTCATACAAAACTAATTTATTTTATCACAAATAATCATATCAAAATTAAATTTGTGGCCCTAAAGAGGGCCGTTGGGTTATGTAACGTTGCAAACGCTTAAGCACGTTCTCCACGAATGCGACGAGCCAATTGGATATCCTTTGGCATGATGGTAACACGCTTGGCGTGGATGGCACACAAGTTGGTATCTTCGAAGAGACCAACAAGGTAAGCCTCAGCAGCCTCTTGAAGAGCCATAACAGCAGAGGATTGGAAACGAAGATCAGTCTTGAAATCTTGAGCAATTTCTCTGACCAAGCGCTGGAATGGCAACTTGCGGATTAAGAGCTCAGTAGATTTCTGGTAACGACGGATCTCACGAAGAGCAACAGTTCCTGGACGGTATCTGTGTGGCTTCTTAACTCCACCAGTAGCTGGTGCAGATTTGCGAGCAGCCTTAGTGGCCAACTGCTTACGTGGAGCCTTTCCTCCGGTAGACTTACGAGCGGTCTGCTTAGTACGAGCCATTGCAATTAGTGTTGGGTGCACTGTTCTTCTTGCTAGACTAAGGAGTCTTTCGCGCGCACCCTCCGCCCACCTATTTTTGACATATTCATTGTAACATAGAACGTACAATTGATAATTTTGCTAAGTTATGACGTAAAATTAAGATTATATTCCACGTCTCAGCTATTTATTACGAAAACATCTCGGTTACAAAAAACAAAAATTTCAACATATTAGTTGCGAAATAGGGTTGTAAACAGCGAACTAACCCTAGGTACAATAACGATTAACTAAACTCCACAGGCTTTCAAAAACAAAACAATATTAAAATAAACATTTCCAAGTGAATTATAAAACAATGAAACAAAATTAAGATCTTTTAAATTTGTTATATCCGTTCTTGTTATAGGTTCTCAATATGCTGAATTTACTATAAAACAATAATCAGCGGAAGGTGAAAGAAAAAGGGGTGGAAGGTGGGATTTAGAGGCGTGGAATATAATTGATAATTTTACGTCATAACTTAGCAAAATTATCAATTATATTCCACGTCTCAGCTATCTTTCAGCAAATAACAGCGGATAGAAACGATGGAGTAAAATGATAATGTTTAAAGAAAGAGTTATCTGAACTCCAATTGGCAGCTTTGCTTATGATGACTTGCTTCGTTAGAGACTCCGAGTTCATCACGTAGAGAGCGTCCAAATAGGTCTACAGCTTCAAGCTGAAAAGAGCTGGAGTTAATATTCTTATTTAACTTACTTAAGTATACTCCGGAACTGTGGTCTACTGAGGACGACGAAGATAATGATGCTTTACGAAAGCTGGGCATACCGCTTGTAGGGCGAGAAATGCCCATCCGGAGAAGATAGAATTCGCGATGTAGCGAAATATGCGTCCTTATATCAGCACTGAACAGCCGTTCCATAACTGAGAGATATCCAGCTAGTTTGGGATGGAAAGGAGCTCCTTTATCGTCGGAACCCAAGACTCTAGCCACTGCGATGAGGTTCAGAGTTTTCAGGTCAATTTCGTACAGTCCTTTCATCTCGGAGTCGGAGACTTCAAAGCCGGTACGAGAAGAGGTTTCTACCAGACTAATCAGCTTTTTATCCACAATTGGGATGTCCACGTACTTGCTATCCACGTGTGGGAGCTCGCTGATGAGCGATACACGGTCCGTCTGGGACATATATAGGCCAGAAGCCAAGTGCTCAAAATTGTCCAATTGAGCCTTGCTAAGGCTAAACGTATTGCGAGATTTATTTTCCAGGACCACTGTTGGAGATGGAATACTCTCCCAGACTGGTCGGGCTCTGGGTTGTGGACTGGAGCGAGATCTGGATCGAGATCTCCAGCTACCATCCGTTTTGAAACGAGAAAGGGAGAACGAATTCCGCCCCAAGCGGGCAGGAATTCTACGTCGAGGAAGACGTACCTCTCGCAATCTGGAACGAGATCGATTGTGGGCGAGAGAAGTTGATCTGGAACGAGATCGGTTGTTTGCGAGAGAATTTGATTCTTCCTTGTCATGAAGCCGGTAAGAAACCTTCGGGCGTAGAGGAGAGATATCCGGAGAAGAAACGTCTTCATTTTCTTCTCTATGAGGAGAGGAAACCATGGTCACCGAGTAGTAGGAGTTCTCAAATAAAAATGAGGAGTTAAGTTAATTGTTATTGTACCTAGGGTTAGTACGCTGTTTACAAACCTATTTCGCAACTAATATGTTGAAATTTTTGTTTTTTGTAACCGAGATGTTTTCGTAATAAATAGCTGAGACGCGGAATGAAATATTATATTCAAAAAAAAGATGCCTTAACATATTGTATTTAATGTAAACAACTTAAATTCAAATTTAAAAACATAACCTTACTCTTCTTCTCAACAGTAATCTTTTTTTTTTTTGGATTTCTAACAAAAAACATGAATCAAAGGTAAATGCTATGAAAATTCAAAGATTAGAAGAAAAACAATTCTCCTTAATCTTTAAAGTTTCAGATAATTAGTTAACTATGAATAGCATCAAAAAACTAAGCTTATCACCCTCTCCTTATAAGTAGACAATTAAAAAATTCAACCGCTTATCATCAGTCCACATTTAAAATGATGGAGCACACACACTTTGAAACTGAGGTATTTTTGAAATTATTATTGAAACATCCAACATATTTTTATTTGAATTACACAATTATTAACTCATACAGAATAAAAAGAGTAATGTGGCCCTAAAGAGGGCCGTTGGGTTAGATGATAGCAGCACATCACTTATTCCTTTTCTCCGGCAGTCTTCTTGGGGAGAAGGCTGGCTTGGATGTTTGGAAGAACTCCTCCTTGAGCGATGGTTACACCGGAAAGAAGTTTGTTCAACTCTTCGTCATTTCTGACGGCAAGTTGAAGATGGCGAGGGTTGATTCTGCTCTTCTTGTTATCACGGGCAGCGTTACCAGCCAACTCAAGAACTTCAGCGGCAAGATATTCAAGAACGGCAGCAAGGTAGACTGGAGCTCCGGCACCAACACGCTTAGCGTAGTTACCTTTGCGAAGCATACGATGAAGACGTCCAACAGGGAATTGAAGTCCTGCTCTTGAAGAACGGGACTTGGCCTTTCCGCCGGTCTTAGCTTTTCCTCCTTTTCCACGTCCAGACATGATGATAGCTAGTGGTGAGTTGTGAGACTCGTTAACCCCAAACAAATTGCGCACGCACTATATACAGTATAGCAAGCAAGCTCCGCCCACCACCTTCCTTTGTTGCAGGACTAAATTTTAAAAAATGAAAACTTATGTACAATTAAAAATGAAACAACATCATATCTAATATAGTTAGTTATAATATAAAATTGCAATTATGCATAATGAGAACAAAACCGATTTATCTGAAATTAGCATGAAGCTCAAGACGTCAATATCATGTTGTGCTTTACATTCAGATACAGCTTGACATCCAAACAACTTATTTTCAACACTAAAACCCTATTACATTGGATAGTTAAATAATGTACCTGAATCAATATGAGCAATTCTGATAGTGCATGATGACAAAATGCGCTTCAGTACATTAAAAAAAATGTTTATTAACGTAACAACATTCAGAAAACAAAACAGCAAATTAAGGATATGTGGCCCTAAAGAGGGCCGTTGGGTTAGGTTGCAGTACAACTCTAACAATTTACTTGCTAGAGGTGTACTTGGTGACAGCCTTGGTTCCTTCAGAGACGGCGTGCTTGGCAAGTTCTCCAGGGAGGATAAGTCTGACGGCAGTCTGGACTTCGCGAGATGAGATGGTGGATCTCTTGTTGTAGTGGGCCAGACGGGAAGCCTCAGCAGCAATGCGCTCAAAAACGTCATTAACAAATGAGTTCATGATGCTCATGGCCTTGGAGGAAATTCCAGTGTCAGGGTGGACCTGCTTAAGTACACGGTAGACGTAGACAGAGTAAGATTCCTTTCTGGACTTTCTCTTCTTCTTGTCTCCGGTACGGCTGACCTTCTGGGTCTTGGCGGCTTTCTTAGCTCCCTTGGCGGATGGCTTGGGTGGCATGGTTATTGCTACGCTGACGAATCAACTGTTAATGTACAACTCGATTTGCTGACCTATATGTTAGTTAGCGCGCAAACCACGCCCCCATGCTCAGAACTCTGGTTAGAAGCTGTACTGTAAGAAGTTTAAATAATGTTCAGCTAGTAAAACATCTGAATATATTACACATATCCTATATAATATATAATAATATATAACCATATTCAAACTATTTAATATTACAAAACAATTTATATCAAAAGTCAACAAATTATTTTACCATGATAATTAGCATTGAGCGGTTGTATTCCATATAGTTCTATTTAATTTTTTCCAAACAAAACAAAAAAAATTAATACAGAAAAGTTATTTATTATTATTTACATATTGATTATATCTTATAGCAATAATATTAATTTGTATGTGGCCCTAAAGAGGGCCGTTGGGTTAGGTAATAGTCACAAGATATGCAACTTATCCTCCGAAACCATAGAGGGTTCTGCCTTGACGCTTAAGAGCATAGACGACGTCCATAGCTGTGACGGTCTTTCTCTTGGCGTGCTCGCAGTAGGTAACAGCATCACGGATGACGTTCTCAAGGAAGACCTTAAGAACTCCACGGGTCTCTTCATAGATGAGTCCAGAGATACGTTTTACTCCACCACGACGAGCGAGACGGCGGATGGCTGGCTTGGTGATACCTTGGATGTTATCACGAAGAACCTTACGATGGCGTTTGGCTCCTCCCTTTCCAAGACCTTTTCCTCCTTTACCACGTCCAGACATGCTGATGAGTTGTTCACACTGTGTGCTTGATGAAGTGAAGAAAGTTCTTCATTATATACTAGGACAGAGGAGGTCACCCTGCGACAACCCATATGAGCATTATCATCAAAAAATGCTACCAACCAGTTTTCAATATACATAGTTAAGATTATTCAAATATACACACAGGATATAGATAAATATATTTAATTCAGCTTGAAATCATTTGAATTTTTTAAAAAATTAAAAACTTTAAAATTTACTCATATAAGGCTGTTTCACATGAAAGTTATTTAGATAAACTTATTTGAATGCCGTGACATTATCATGAATTTCATTTTAAAGCCTTCAACTACTCTCTCAAAATAAACAACACATCCCATACATTGTGACATCTACGTTAGTGTAAATAGCATAAAAGCTTGCAATAATTCATACAAAACTAATTTATTTTATCACAAATAATCATATCAAAATTAAATTTGTGGCCCTAAAGAGGGCCGTTGGGTTATGTAACGTTGCAAACGCTTAAGCACGTTCTCCACGAATGCGACGAGCCAATTGGATATCCTTTGGCATGATGGTAACACGCTTGGCGTGGATGGCACACAAGTTGGTATCTTCGAAGAGACCAACAAGGTAAGCCTCAGCAGCCTCTTGAAGAGCCATAACAGCAGAGGATTGGAAACGAAGATCAGTCTTGAAATCTTGAGCAATTTCTCTGACCAAGCGCTGGAATGGCAACTTGCGGATTAAGAGCTCAGTAGATTTCTGGTAACGACGGATCTCACGAAGAGCAACAGTTCCTGGACGGTATCTGTGTGGCTTCTTAACTCCACCAGTAGCTGGTGCAGATTTGCGAGCAGCCTTAGTGGCCAACTGCTTACGTGGAGCCTTTCCTCCGGTAGACTTACGAGCGGTCTGCTTAGTACGAGCCATTGCAATTAGTGTTGGGTGCACTGTTCTTCTTGCTAGACTAAGGAGTCTTTCGCGCGCACGCTCCGCCCACC
Source organism: Auanema rhodensis (assembly GCA_964057225.1). NCBI lineage: Eukaryota > Metazoa > Nematoda > Chromadorea > Rhabditida > Rhabditidae > Auanema > Auanema rhodense. The sequence goes on from OZ059895.1 coordinate 5,332,433, forward strand.
TATTTTTGACATATTCATCGTAACATAGAACGTACAAACAATATTATATTCAAAAAAAAGATGCCTTAACATATTGTATTTAATGTAAACAACTTAAATTCAAATTTAAAAACATAACCTTACTCTTCTTCTCAACAGTAATCTTTTTTTTTTTTTGGATTTCTAACAAAAAACATGAATCAAAGGTAAATGCTATGAAAATTCAAAGATTAGAAGAAAAACAATTCTCCTTAATCTTTAAAGTTTCAGATAATTAGTTAACTATGAATAGCATCAAAAAACTAAGCTTATCACCCTCTCCTTATAAGTAGACAATTAAAAAATTCAACCGCTTATCATCAGTCCACATTTAAAATGATGGAGCACACACACTTTGAAACTGAGGTATTTTTGAAATTATTATTGAAACATCCAACATATTTTTATTTGAATTACACAATTATTAACTCATACAGAATAAAAAGAGTAATGTGGCCCTAAAGAGGGCCGTTGGGTTAGATGATAGCAGCACATCACTTATTCCTTTTCTCCGGCAGTCTTCTTGGGGAGAAGGCTGGCTTGGATGTTTGGAAGAACTCCTCCTTGAGCGATGGTTACACCGGAAAGAAGTTTGTTCAACTCTTCGTCATTTCTGACGGCAAGTTGAAGATGGCGAGGGTTGATTCTGCTCTTCTTGTTATCACGGGCAGCGTTACCAGCCAACTCAAGAACTTCAGCGGCAAGATATTCAAGAACGGCAGCAAGGTAGACTGGAGCTCCGGCACCAACACGCTTAGCGTAGTTACCTTTGCGAAGCATACGATGAAGACGTCCAACAGGGAATTGAAGTCCTGCTCTTGAAGAACGGGACTTGGCCTTTCCGCCGGTCTTAGCTTTTCCTCCTTTTCCACGTCCAGACATGATGATAGCTAGTGGTGAGTTGTGAGACTCGTTAACCCCAAACAAATTGCGCACGCACTATATACAGTATAGCAAGCAAGCTCCGCCCACCACCTTCCTTTGTTGCAGGACTAAATTTTAAAAAATGAAAACTTATGTACAATTAAAAATGAAACAACATCATATCTAATATAGTTAGTTATAATATAAAATTGCAATTATGCATAATGAGAACAAAACCGATTTATCTGAAATTAGCATGAAGCTCAAGACGTCAATATCATGTTGTGCTTTACATTCAGATACAGCTTGACATCCAAACAACTTATTTTCAACACTAAAACCCTATTACATTGGATAGTTAAATAATGTACCTGAATCAATATGAGCAATTCTGATAGTGCATGATGACAAAATGCGCTTCAGTACATTAAAAAAAATGTTTATTAACGTAACAACATTCAGAAAACAAAACAGCAAATTAAGGATATGTGGCCCTAAAGAGGGCCGTTGGGTTAGGTTGCAGTACAACTCTAACAATTTACTTGCTAGAGGTGTACTTGGTGACAGCCTTGGTTCCTTCAGAGACGGCGTGCTTGGCAAGTTCTCCAGGGAGGATAAGTCTGACGGCAGTCTGGACTTCGCGAGATGAGATGGTGGATCTCTTGTTGTAGTGGGCCAGACGGGAAGCCTCAGCAGCAATGCGCTCAAAAACGTCATTAACAAATGAGTTCATGATGCTCATGGCCTTGGAGGAAATTCCAGTGTCAGGGTGGACCTGCTTAAGTACACGGTAGACGTAGACAGAGTAAGATTCCTTTCTGGACTTTCTCTTCTTCTTGTCTCCGGTACGGCTGACCTTCTGGGTCTTGGCGGCTTTCTTAGCTCCCTTCGCGGATGGCTTGGGTGGCATGGTTATTGCTACGCTGACGAATCAACTGTTAATGTACAACTCGATTTGCTGACCTATATGTTAGTTAGCGCGCAAACCACGCCCCCATGCTCAGAACTCTGGTTAGAAGCTGTACTGTAAGAAGTTTAAATAATGTTCAGCTAGTAAAACATCTGAATATATTACACATATCCTATATAATATATAATAATATATAACCATATTCAAACTATTTAATATTACAAAACAATTTATATCAAAAGTCAACAAATTATTTTACCATGATAATTAGCATTGAGCGGTTGTATTCCATAGTTCTATTTAATTTTTTCCAAACAAAACAAAAAAAATTAATACAGAAAAGTTATTTATTATTATTTACATATTGATTATATCTTATAGCAATAATATTAATTTGTATGTGGCCCTAAAGAGGGCCGTTGGGTTAGGTAATAGTCACAAGATATGCAACTTATCCTCCGAAACCATAGAGGGTTCTGCCTTGACGCTTAAGAGCATAGACGACGTCCATAGCTGTGACGGTCTTTCTCTTGGCGTGCTCGCAGTAGGTAACAGCATCACGGATGACGTTCTCAAGGAAGACCTTAAGAACTCCACGGGTCTCTTCATAGATGAGTCCAGAGATACGTTTTACTCCACCACGACGAGCGAGACGGCGGATGGCTGGCTTGGTGATACCTTGGATGTTATCACGAAGAACCTTACGATGGCGTTTGGCTCCTCCCTTTCCAAGACCTTTTCCTCCTTTACCACGTCCAGACATGCTGATGAGTTGTTCACACTGTGTGCTTGATGAAGTGAAGAAAGTTCTTCATTATATACTAGGACAGAGGAGGTCACCCTGCGACAACCCATATGAGCATTATCATCAAAAAATGCTACCAACCAGTTTTCAATATACATAGTTAAGATTATTCAAATATACCCACAGGATATAGATAAATATATTTAATTCAGCTTGAAATCATTTGAATTTTTTAAAAAATTAAAAACTTTAAAATTTACTCATATAAGGCTGTTTCACATGAAAGTTATTTAGATAAACTTATTTGAATGCCGTGACATTATCATGAATTTCATTTTAAAGCCTTCAACTACTCTCTCAAAATAAACAACACATCCCGTACATTGTGACATCTACGTTAGTGTAAATAGCATAAAAGCTTGCAATAATTCATACAAAACTAATTTATTTTATCACAAATAATCATATCAAAATTAAATTTGTGGCCCTAAAGAGGGCCGTTGGGTTATGTAACGTTGCAAACGCTTAAGCACGTTCTCCACGAATGCGACGAGCCAATTGGATATCCTTTGGCATGATGGTAACACGCTTGGCGTGGATGGCACACAAGTTGGTATCTTCGAAGAGACCAACAAGGTAAGCCTCAGCAGCCTCTTGAAGAGCCATAACAGCAGAGGATTGGAAACGAAGATCAGTCTTGAAATCTTGAGCAATTTCTCTGACCAAGCGCTGGAATGGCAACTTGCGGATTAAGAGCTCAGTAGATTTCTGGTAACGACGGATCTCACGAAGAGCAACAGTTCCTGGACGGTATCTGTGTGGCTTCTTAACTCCACCAGTAGCTGGTGCAGATTTGCGAGCAGCCTTAGTGGCCAACTGCTTACGTGGAGCCTTTCCTCCGGTAGACTTACGAGCGGTCTGCTTAGTACGAGCCATTGCAATTAGTGTTGGGTGCACTGTTCTTCTTGCTAGACTAAGGAGTCTTTCGCGCGCACGCTCCGCCCACCTATTTTTGACATATTCATCGTAACATAGAACGTACAAACAATATTATATTCAAAAAAAAGATGCCTTAACATATTGTATTTAATGTAAACAACTTAAATTCAAATTTAAAAACATAACCTTACTCTTCTTCTCAACAGTAATCTTTTTTTTTTTTTGGATTTCTAACAAAAAACATAAATCAAAGGTAAATGCTATGAAAATTCAAAGATTAGAAGAAAAACAATTCTCCTTAATCTTTAAAGTTTCAGATAATTAGTTAACTATGAATAGCATCAAAAAACTAAGCTTATCACCCTCTCCTTATAAGTAGACAATTAAAAAATTCAACCGCTTATCATCAGTCCACATTTAAAATGATGGAGCACACACACTTTGAAACTGAGGTATTTTTGAAATTATTATTGAAACATCCAACATATTTTTATTTGAATTACACAATTATTAACTCATACAGAATAAAAAGAGTAATGTGGCCCTAAAGAGGGCCGTTGGGTTAGATGATAGCAGCACATCACTTATTCCTTTTCTCCGGCAGTCTTCTTGGGGAGAAGGCTGGCTTGGATGTTTGGAAGAACTCCTCCTTGAGCGATGGTTACACCGGAAAGAAGTTTGTTCAACTCTTCGTCATTTCTGACGGCAAGTTGAAGATGGCGAGGGTTGATTCTGCTCTTCTTGTTATCACGGGCAGCGTTACCAGCCAACTCAAGAACTTCAGCGGCAAGATATTCAAGAACGGCAGCAAGGTAGACTGGAGCTCCGGCACCAACACGCTTAGCGTAGTTACCTTTGCGAAGCATACGATGAAGACGTCCAACAGGGAATTGAAGTCCTGCTCTTGAAGAACGGGACTTGGCCTTTCCGCCGGTCTTAGCTTTTCCTCCTTTTCCACGTCCAGACATGATGATAGCTAGTGGTGAGTTGTGAGACTCGTTAACCCCAAACAAATTGCGCACGCACTATATACAGTATAGCAAGCAAGCTCCGCCCACCACCTTCCTTTGTTGCAGGACTAAATTTTAAAAAATGAAAACTTATGTACAATTAAAAATGAAACAACATCATATCTAATATAGTTAGTTATAATATAAAATTGCAATTATGCATAATGAGAACAAAACCGATTTATCTGAAATTAGCATGAAGCTCAAGACGTCAATATCATGTTGTGCTTTACATTCAGATACAGCTTGACATCCAAACAACTTATTTTCAACACTAAAACCCTATTACATTGGATAGTTAAATAATGTACCTGAATCAATATGAGCAATTCTGATAGTGCATGATGACAAAATGCGCTTCAGTACATTAAAAAAAATGTTTATTAACGTAACAACATTCAGAAAACAAAACAGCAAATTAAGGATATGTGGCCCTAAAGAGGGCCGTTGGGTTAGGTTGCAGTACAACTCTAACAATTTACTTGCTAGAGGTGTACTTGGTGACAGCCTTGGTTCCTTCAGAGACGGCGTGCTTGGCAAGTTCTCCAGGGAGGATAAGTCTGACGGCAGTCTGGACTTCGCGAGATGAGATGGTGGATCTCTTGTTGTAGTGGGCCAGACGGGAAGCCTCAGCAGCAATGCGCTCAAAAACGTCATTAACAAATGAGTTCATGATGCTCATGGCCTTGGAGGAAATTCCAGTGTCAGGGTGGACCTGCTTAAGTACACGGTAGACGTAGACAGAGTAAGATTCCTTTCTGGACTTTCTCTTCTTCTTGTCTCCGGTACGGCTGACCTTCTGGGTCTTGGCGGCTTTCTTAGCTCCCTTGGCGGATGGCTTGGGTGGCATGGTTATTGCTACGCTGACGAATCAACTGTTAATGTACAACTCGATTTGCTGACCTATATGTTAGTTAGCGCGCAAACCACGCCCCCATGCTCAGAACTCTGGTTAGAAGCTGTACTGTAAGAAGTTTAAATAATGTTCAGCTAGTAAAACATCTGAATATATTACACATATCCTATATAATATATAATAATATATAACCATATTCAAACTATTTAATATTACAAAACAATTTATATCAAAAGTCAACAAATTATTTTACCATGATAATTAGCATTGAGCGGTTGTATTCCATAGTTCTATTTAATTTTTTCCAAACAAAACAAAAAAAATTAATACAGAAAAGTTATTTATTATTATTTACATATTGATTATATCTTATAGCAATAATATTAATTTGTATGTGGCCCTAAAGAGGGCCGTTGGGTTAGGTAATAGTCACAAGATATGCAACTTATCCTCCGAAACCATAGAGGGTTCTGCCTTGACGCTTAAGAGCATAGACGACGTCCATAGCTGTGACGGTCTTTCTCTTGGCGTGCTCGCAGTAGGTAACAGCATCACGGATGACGTTCTCAAGGAAGACCTTAAGAACTCCACGGGTCTCTTCATAGATGAGTCCAGAGATACGTTTTACTCCACCACGACGAGCGAGACGGCGGATGGCTGGCTTGGTGATACCTTGGATGTTATCACGAAGAACCTTACGATGGCGTTTGGCTCCTCCCTTTCCAAGACCTTTTCCTCCTTTACCACGTCCAGACATGCTGATGAGTTGTTCACACTGTGTGCTTGATGAAGTGAAGAAAGTTCTTCATTATATACTAGGACAGAGGAGGTCACCCTGCGACAACCCATATGAGCATTATCATCAAAAAATGCTACCAACCAGTTTTCAATATACATAGTTAAGATTATTCAAATATACACACAGGATATAGATAAATATATTTAATTCAGCTTGAAATCATTTGAATTTTTTAAAAAATTAAAAACTTTAAAATTTACTCATATAAGGCTGTTTCACATGAAAGTTATTTAGATAAACTTATTTGAATGCCGTGACATTATCATGAATTTCATTTTAAAGCCTTCAACTACTCTCTCAAAATAAACAACACATCCCATACATTGTGACATCTACGTTAGTGTAAATAGCATAAAAGCTTGCAATAATTCATACAAAACTAATTTATTTTATCACAAATAATCATATCAAAATTAAATTTGTGGCCCTAAAGAGGGCCGTTGGGTTATGTAACGTTGCAAACGCTTAAGCACGTTCTCCACGAATGCGACGAGCCAATTGGATATCCTTTGGCATGATGGTAACACGCTTGGCGTGGATGGCACACAAGTTGGTATCTTCGAAGAGACCAACAAGGTAAGCCTCAGCAGCCTCTTGAAGAGCCATAACAGCAGAGGATTGGAAACGAAGATCAGTCTTGAAATCTTGAGCAATTTCTCTGACCAAGCGCTGGAATGGCAACTTGCGGATTAAGAGCTCAGTAGATTTCTGGTAACGACGGATCTCACGAAGAGCAACAGTTCCTGGACGGTATCTGTGTGGCTTCTTAACTCCACCAGTAGCTGGTGCAGATTTGCGAGCAGCCTTAGTGGCCAACTGCTTACGTGGAGCCTTTCCTCCGGTAGACTTACGAGCGGTCTGCTTAGTACGAGCCATTGCAATTAGTGTTGGGTGCACTGTTCTTCTTGCTAGACTAAGGAGTCTTTCGCGCGCACGCTCCGCCCACCTATTTTTGACATATTCATCGTAACATAGAACGTACAAACAATATTATATTCAAAAAAAAGATGCCTTAACATATTGTATTTAATGTAAACAACTTAAATTCAAATTTAAAAACATAACCTTACTCTTCTTCTCAACAGTAATCTTTTTTTTTTTTTGGATTTCTAACAAAAAACATGAATCAAAGGTAAATGCTATGAAAATTCAAAGATTAGAAGAAAAACAATTCTCCTTAATCTTTAAAGTTTCAGATAATTAGTTAACTATGAATAGCATCAAAAAACTAAGCTTATCACCCTCTCCTTATAAGTAGACAATTAAAAAATTCAACCGCTTATCATCAGTCCACATTTAAAATGATGGAGCACACACACTTTGAAACTGAGGTATTTTTGAAATTATTATTGAAACATCCAACATATTTTTATTTGAATTACACAATTATTAACTCATACAGAATAAAAAGAGTAATGTGGCCCTAAAGAGGGCCGTTGGGTTAGATGATAGCAGCACATCACTTATTCCTTTTCTCCGGCAGTCTTCTTGGGGAGAAGGCTGGCTTGGATGTTTGGAAGAACTCCTCCTTGAGCGATGGTTACACCGGAAAGAAGTTTGTTCAACTCTTCGTCATTTCTGACGGCAAGTTGAAGATGGCGAGGGTTGATTCTGCTCTTCTTGTTATCACGGGCAGCGTTACCAGCCAACTCAAGAACTTCAGCGGCAAGATATTCAAGAACGGCAGCAAGGTAGACTGGAGCTCCGGCACCAACACGCTTAGCGTAGTTACCTTTGCGAAGCATACGATGAAGACGTCCAACAGGGAATTGAAGTCCTGCTCTTGAAGAACGGGACTTGGCCTTTCCGCCGGTCTTAGCTTTTCCTCCTTTTCCACGTCCAGACATGATGATAGCTAGTGGTGAGTTGTGAGACTCGTTAACCCCAAACAAATTGCGCACGCACTATATACAGTATAGCAAGCAAGCTCCGCCCACCACCTTCCTTTGTTGCAGGACTAAATTTTAAAAAATGAAAACTTATGTACAATTAAAAATGAAACAACATCATATCTAATATAGTTAGTTATAATATAAAATTGCAATTATGCATAATGAGAACAAAACCGATTTATCTGAAATTAGCATGAAGCTCAAGACGTCAATATCATGTTGTGCTTTACATTCAGATACAGCTTGACATCCAAACAACTTATTTTCAACACTAAAACCCTATTACATTGGATAGTTAAATAATGTACCTGAATCAATATGAGCAATTCTGATAGTGCATGATGACAAAATGCGCTTCAGTACATTAAAAAAAATGTTTATTAACGTAACAACATTCAGAAAACAAAACAGCAAATTAAGGATATGTGGCCCTAAAGAGGGCCGTTGGGTTAGGTTGCAGTACAACTCTAACAATTTACTTGCTAGAGGTGTACTTGGTGACAGCCTTGGTTCCTTCAGAGACGGCGTGCTTGGCAAGTTCTCCAGGGAGGATAAGTCTGACGGCAGTCTGGACTTCGCGAGATGAGATGGTGGATCTCTTGTTGTAGTGGGCCAGACGGGAAGCCTCAGCAGCAATGCGCTCAAAAACGTCATTAACAAATGAGTTCATGATGCTCATGGCCTTGGAGGAAATTCCAGTGTCAGGGTGGACCTGCTTAAGTACACGGTAGACGTAGACAGAGTAAGATTCCTTTCTGGACTTTCTCTTCTTCTTGTCTCCGGTACGGCTGACCTTCTGGGTCTTGGCGGCTTTCTTAGCTCCCTTGGCGGATGGCTTGGGTGGCATGGTTATTGCTACGCTGACGAATCAACTGTTAATGTACAACTCGATTTGCTGACCTATATGTTAGTTAGCGCGCAAACCACGCCCCCATGCTCAGAACTCTGGTTAGAAGCTGTACTGTAAGAAGTTTAAATAATGTTCAGCTAGTAAAACATCTGAATATATTACACATATCCTATATAATATATAATAATATATAACCATATTCAAACTATTTAATATTACAAAACAATTTATATCAAAAGTCAACAAATTATTTTACCATGATAATTAGCATTGAGCGGTTGTATTCCATAGTTCTATTTAATTTTTTCCAAACAAAACAAAAAAAATTAATACAGAAAAGTTATTTATTATTATTTACATATTGATTATATCTTATAGCAATAATATTAATTTGTATGTGGCCCTAAAGAGGGCCGTTGGGTTAGGTAATAGTCACAAGATATGCAACTTATCCTCCGAAACCATAGAGGGTTCTGCCTTGACGCTTAAGAGCATAGACGACGTCCATAGCTGTGACGGTCTTTCTCTTGGCGTGCTCGCAGTAGGTAACAGCATCACGGATGACGTTCTCAAGGAAGACCTTAAGAACTCCACGGGTCTCTTCATAGATGAGTCCAGAGATACGTTTTACTCCACCACGACGAGCGAGACGGCGGATGGCTGGCTTGGTGATACCTTGGATGTTATCACGAAGAACCTTACGATGGCGTTTGGCTCCTCCCTTTCCAAGACCTTTTCCTCCTTTACCACGTCCAGACATGCTGATGAGTTGTTCACACTGTGTGCTTGATGAAGTGAAGAAAGTTCTTCATTATATACTAGGACAGAGGAGGTCACCCTGCGACAACCCATATGAGCATTATCATCAAAAAATGCTACCAACCAGTTTTCAATATACATAGTTAAGATTATTCAAATATACACACAGGATATAGATAAATATATTTAATTCAGCTTGAAATCATTTGAATTTTTTAAAAAATTAAAAACTTTAAAATTTACTCATATAAGGCTGTTTCACATGAAAGTTATTTAGATAAACTTATTTGAATGCCGTGACATTATCATGAATTTCATTTTAAAGCCTTCAACTACTCTCTCAAAATAAACAACACATCCCATACATTGTGACATCTACGTTAGTGTAAATAGCATAAAAGCTTGCAATAATTCATACAAAACTAATTTATTTTATCACAAATAATCATATCAAAATTAAATTTGTGGCCCTAAAGAGGGCCGTTGGGTTATGTAACGTTGCAAACGCTTAAGCACGTTCTCCACGAATGCGACGAGCCAATTGGATATCCTTTGGCATGATGGTAACACGCTTGGCGTGGATGGCACACAAGTTGGTATCTTCGAAGAGACCAACAAGGTAAGCCTCAGCAGCCTCTTGAAGAGCCATAACAGCAGAGGATTGGAAACGAAGATCAGTCTTGAAATCTTGAGCAATTTCTCTGACCAAGCGCTGGAATGGCAACTTGCGGATTAAGAGCTCAGTAGATTTCTGGTAACGACGGATCTCACGAAGAGCAACAGTTCCTGGACGGTATCTGTGTGGCTTCTTAACTCCACCAGTAGCTGGTGCAGATTTGCGAGCAGCCTTAGTGGCCAACTGCTTACGTGGAGCCTTTCCTCCGGTAGACTTACGAGCGGTCTGCTTAGTACGAGCCATTGCAATTAGTGTTGGGTGCACTGTTCTTCTTGCTAGACTAAGGAGTCTTTCGCGCGCACGCTCCGCCCACCTATTTTTGACATATTCATCGTAACATAGAACGTACAAACAATATTATATTCAAAAAACATTACGTATTTGTTCTAAAATAAAATTTGAATTGAAGCCAGATTTCATAACTTAAGACTTTATTCTAATTATTATGTTATATGTTTCACAGATTATATTATAGAAATTTTGCATTTTTTTTATTTACTAAAAGAATTTTAAAAAATCAGAAGAAAAGATAAATTAATATTCTAAATAGAAATTATCTTTTATTTTGGTGATTTTTCAATTTTTCTAATTATTTTACTTTGACTAGTTCTAAACAGTAACAAAATGAATCAGAGAAGAGAAGACCCGTCTGCTTCGGAGCACGACTTATAAACTTTGTAAGAAGAAATATTAATATATGTGAATATATTCGAAAAACTAAAGTAGTGAAGATTACAAGCCTTGATGATGATAATTATGATAATAATACTGCAGATGTGTAGAGAAACTATGATGTTCGGAAGCAATCTTGGAGGAATGATTCAATTTTCATGAACTTATGATCATCACGAGCCAGAATGGAATGATCTTGATTTGGATATACCTAAAAATATATTTCTAGAATATATTCTTTAAAAAATATTTTTAGATCATACCATTAGATCAAAATCAACCTTTGCAATTTGCAACTTTTCAATTAAAAGTGCACTATTTTGGAAATGTACATTGTCTGAAATATATGGTTTATATTACTTTTTTTCATATTTGATCAAACATACCATCAAAGAGACCATGAATAAGTAACAAACGGGTTGAAGAAAATTTGCTAACATCACGGGTTATATCGGCTTGATTATAAGCTTCACGTCCAGCATCTCCCATATAACGCTCAGTATATGCGGCATCTTTATTATGTATGATGTAAACGAATAAGTTATATAAATCTACTTACCATAATACAAGAAATTACCAACTGGAGCACCGGATATGGCACATTTAAAGAAATTTTTTGGTGATTTTATTACCATATTAGCTGTAGCAAAGCCGCCATAGGACCAGCCAAACACGGCTACACGTGATGAGTCTAAGAAGGAGTATTTCGATAAAATTTGTCTGAAAAGATCAAATTTATTATAATTATTATTATCTGAATAAGATACCGTGTGGCTTCAATCTGATCTTCAATTTCAACAGTTCCCAAAGCACCATAGATAGCAGAACGATACTTCCATCCACGGCTACCAGATCCACGACCATCAATCTGAAAAACATTGAAGATAAGGTAAACAGGCAAATGGTAGGTGTGCTTAAACATACCTGAAGAACTGCCATTTCTCCTTTATGAACCCACCACATTTGACGATTGAAGCTTAACTGATTTTTAACAGCTTGAGTTGCAGGTCCAGCATAACTGAAAATAATTATAGAGAAATGTTTTTGAAAATCTTTATTTATGATAGAAAAAAATGTAAACTAACACTACAACAAGAAGAGGTAAAGAACGACTATTTGATTTTGATAATTGACCAGGAGGTAAGGAAAGTCGTGTAATAGCTTCTGAAATATATATTATATTATATTAGCTATATATTTATATATTTACAAACCATATCCATTTCCCAAATCAAGCTTATCATCAATAATGAGGGGCATCTTAAAGTTTTCCACAGCAGCAGCATGTTCTTTGTTTTCCAATGCAGTACGAGCTTAAACATAATCATATTCCAAATTAATTAAAACTATAATTTACGATTTTCTAAGCGAATTTTTTTTGGATCAGATGATCGTATTAAATCTAGAATCCATACTGTCATATCAGGTCCCTATAGATAATATATATTTTAATTATAATATTATAATTTACATACTTGACATTGAAGCATAACATGCTGCATATTAGGAGATATACGTGGTTGTTGATATGAACAATTGGAAAATGAATTTGTAAGACATGTCGATTCTTCATTATAAATCTTAAAATATAAGAAAAAATTATAATTTTGTTGTAATATTAAAAGAAAATAATTTCATACAAATGATAAGCTTACATGAGAAGCCTTTGTAACAAATAGTCGTTGATCACTCGGTAATGGAGCATGTGACAAGAAATATCTACAATAAAATATAATATTATGTGAATATAGTTAAGCTTTTACATACATAGTATCCATTTCAGCATCTATTGTGATAAGGCTTGCAACATCGAAATTTCCAATGGACAAGAACATAGGTCGAGACCATCGGACAGATGGATTCAGAGTATCACGCTAAAACTTATTATTTAGATAATTGAATAATAGATATATGACCTACCTCGACAACAAATTTAGCAATATGTTGGAAATATTCACCATTTTTCATTTGTCTTGGTAATAAAATATAAAAACTATCGTTATTATAAAGCATTGAATTAAAATCTTCTGGAGATGCCCATGTCTTTTCTGGATATTTGAATTCAGCAACCTATAATATATACATAAATATGAATGTATATATGTTTTATAATGCTGATAATAGAATCTATTAATGCTTACCAAGCTACAAAGACCTGTCTCAAATTCACATAAGGTTATAGATAGATGATTCTGATAGCGATTAGTCCAGAAGACGACAGCTGTTTCTTTACCATTCAGTATCATCCAACTAACAGAGAAAAGATAATGATAATCACTATAAAATATATATTTTATGCTATTATAGTTTAATAATTAGGAATAACTAACCGACTATCACGTAATTGTACATCCATTTGTTTACTTATTCTTTCTTTCTTATCCCAAATCGATATTGTATAAGATGGTAGACGTTTTTCTCCAGTTTTTGGATATTCCAAATTGCTTGTAACAGGATAATTCTGATATGAGGTGTATCTGTAGTTGAAACAAGGTTTTCAATGCTTAATATGCTTTAGCAGACCTGGTCATAATGACAGTCTTCACTTGTGTATTGCTACGGCTGGCAAATGCTAAACGATTACCAAGCGGTGACCACCACATAGCCTGAAGTCAAAATCAAGTTATGCAAGAATTATACCTTGTTAAATGTCCTCATAACATGAGAAAACAACAACAACAACAACTTACAGTACGAGAACTGAAAATTTCTTCTTCATACATCCAGTCAAAATAGCCATGGATATTTGGTCCTGTTTCAGAAGATGTACTAACACGTATGCTTTCAGGTGATTCTGGTGAACTTGAATAGTAAATTTGGCCATTTTGAACAAAAACCTTCAAAGATAAAACATTAGTTTATTTATAAAAAGATTTAATTTTTAACTTACGTAATCATAACCACTTGGATTCCAAAGAAAAGCCCAAATACGTTCATCTTCTTTATTATGTTCACCAACTCGATAACTTGCACTAAATACAATAATATTTTAATGAAAAATGAGCAAAAAATTGTAAAAATTTGTATAAATTTTTGTTTTTTATTATAAAAAATTATTTATAAATTAAATTAAAATAGTACGAACTGTGATTCAGCATCCACAATTGTATAAAAAGCTGTTTCATTGTCTGGATTCATTGACTATAATATAGTTAATGTTATAACTATAAATTATATTTTTGACATACTGGATTTGGAGCAGGATCGCCGGATGCATAGTAACGTAGATCACGCGAATAGACGATACGACTTCGTAAATTCTGTTGAGGAGATAGAATAGAGAATAGCCAATTCAACTGGATACGGGAAAAAGAAGAAAATACTATATAAACTATACACATATGTAGATATTGCTAGTCTAATCACCTAATATCATTGAAAAACAATAAAAATATATTCAATATTACTTGAAAAATGATTTTTTTCATCAAAAAACTTGAAAACAAAAGTATATTGAAATATTATTATTAATTATATTGAATATAGTTTAAGTTATTCAATTATATTGATTTTTTTAAAATTAAATCTTTAGTTTTTCTTTTTTGGTTTCTCAACTATTAACTAACTCAAAAAGAAAAAAAAGAAGTAAACACGTGATTAGATCAACAACAGCAACAAGACGACAGACAAGAGGGTAATAGAAGGTAAAGCATTTACATGAAAACTGCTGCAAAGCTGCAAAAAACAACTTACGCCTGATCGTTCCATGGCACATTCTTGTGATTTATTTTGAATGTTATATAGGTTAGCATTGCCTTCAGATGATTCAAAGAAGATATTTTGATTATCAAGCCAATCTAGACCATAATATGGATATCGTAGTTTTACCAAATCTGAATAAGATACTGGACCATCAGAACTGTGATCATTTGCACTGACTGTAATAATGAATATGTATATAATATTATATAAAATATATAAAATAAATATATAAAAGATAATTTACTTGGTGTAAAAATATATCCAGCTAAAAATATTAACGAGCAAATAATCATTATGACCAGTAATGCTGTTGCAATTCCTTTCCAATCACGCTCCTGAGGCCCAGGACCTCCTAATTCCTAAAGAAAGAATATATTGTATGAAATATTTTTAATTTTGTATTTATATGTAATACAATTCAAAAATATTTAAAAATTACGTTGCATAGTATAGAGTTCAACTACCATTTTACATCATATAACTAACATACGTAATATAAAACATTTTTGAATTATTGGATTATTTATAAGAAAAACAAATATAAATGAAGTTTTTGAAACATTTTTATATAATAACCAGACGTTTTTTTGTGGCAAAAAAAAAGGAATTAATTTACAACAAATAGTAAATTATATACATATGTTTAAAGCTGTTAGGTAAGTAGATAGTCAGGTAACATGATGTGCAAAACAAGCAATTAGCTCGTTTTGACTGTTTGTTATATGTAACTGTCTAATTATAGAAAAATTAGAGAGAGAGAGAGAGAGAGAGAGAGAGAGAGAGAGAGAGAGAGAGAAAGAAGAAAAACTAGCAAATGTCAGAGGGAGATTGAGTGAGCTGGAGAATACAACCGATCATCACGTCAAATTTACGTCGAATGAGTATTATGCGGCTTGCTTCACAATTGCATCAGTGCTGAGAGATCTGTGAAGATGGAAAAAAGGAAAAGGAAGGAAGCCTCACGTGAGATAAACAAATCGTATGTGATTCTCACAGATATCTGTATAGAATCATACTTTTTGAATCTAAATCCGAATAAATTGATGAAAATATTCAAACACATATGTTCGAACATACTGTCAAGACTGAATGTTTATATTGAGAATTGAGCAGAAACAACATCACGAAACAGAAACAGCTAAAAAAGTAGTTTTCGAACCCAGTTTGGTGAGCTTCAGAAGTTAATACTACAGGCTACACCGACGAGTTATTCAATTTTCTTCAAAAAAACTGTTTTCAAAGACAGAAAAGCAAACATGAGGGCTGAAAGAGACACCGAACTCGAAGTAATATTTATGAGCATTTTTTGTGAAAATTGCAAAATGAACTAGAAAACAGAACATAGATATGGTTTCTAGTCAATATAAAGCTGAGTTTAACAAATAATTGATGAAATAAAAATATTATTTCAAAATAAAAAACAACATAAAGGGAAAGAAAGAGCTATTAGAGTATTTGGAATTTTTTTTTTGAAAATCAGACAGTTAATCACAATTCTTTAAGAAACTACTATACTATATATATAGTAAGAGAGATGAAAGTTAATAAACAGTAATTGCTTATTCTTCTTCGTCGTCGTTCACAACTTCTTGTCTTTACATATCTTCACACTTGGCTATTTATTGAAGCTCTCGACGGCCAGTCTTTTGAACAGTTATCTAGCGGTTTAGGGTTTTCTTTCTATCTTTTAGTTCTTTTCAGTCTCTTTCTCTCTCAATTCCTCACTCAATTTCCCTCCTCTCTCTTTACATACAGAGAGAGAAGGATAGAGAGACCGAAACACTTCTTTTCATCTTCATGTCTGCGTATACGTAGCTGATTTGAAGAGGGAAGAAGCTGTAATTTGATGTCTTTGACTTCTATTCAAAATCTAAACTTTCTTTCTTTTATTTATTTATATTTTGTTTTCAGTATAGAATATACGTCTTGTTTAAGTAATGTATTATGATCAAGTTGTTCACAACTTAAGTTTAAGAATGAAATAATACCCAAAAACTTATATGCACGTTACCTATACATATATGATTTTCCTAACAACAACTTTAAGAAGATAGATTCACGGAAAATAAACAAACAAATACAGAATAATCAAGTAATCGGCTGCTCTCCCTCATGGTTTTTTCTTATTCACACTTCAATTCCAAAAAAAAACTCAACATTTTCGTGTGCACGTAACAATAATCTATATTTTTTCAAATATAAAGGGACACATGATAACACAATATACATATAAATATTGAATATTTTATTTAAAAAATTCGAAAAAAATCTATATATGTATATAATATTAAATTAGAAAATAAGCACTGCATAAGGCTAATGAAAAAGCAGGTTTGCGTTTCAATTTGTTTTCACATGATGATGAAGTAGCAGCCAGAAGCAGAAATTGCTACCAGCAAATAGCACTTTCTTTCTCTTTCTGCCATGCTACCTTTCTACTATTCATTTGTAAGATCAGTAAGAAAACAGAGGCTTCACTATGTAAGTTTTACAAACTTTTTTTTCCAAGAGTTCTATTTCTTGCAACAGACAATTCACTGTTTTTCATTAGTTTTCGTTCGTCAGGCAGCATTACCATCTTTAGTAACAGAGAAGGCTATATTCACCATATGAACATAAAAGTAAAACCTTGTGAGATACAAGGATGTTCGAAAAATAAATTGAAAGGTTTCAAGAATTCGAATATTCGGAAACAAAATAGTATAGTATAAAGTGATGAAGCTTATTAAAATTGTTCTTTTCTCTTCTAATCACCAGGTATGATGATGAGGCGAAGTATTTGAAGTAGAAATATATAAAATTATTAAGGAAACAACAGAAGATTTAGGGAATACAACTAAAATAGAGAAGTGTCTGAGAGAGAGAGAGAGAGAGAGAGAGAGAGAGAGAGAGAGAGAGAGAGAGAGAGAGAGAGAGAGAGAGAGAGAGAGAGAGAGAGAGAGAGAGAGAGAGAGAGAGAGAGAGAGAGAGAGAAATGAAAGGGGTAGAAAACAAAATAACTAATTTACAATAACTTGTAGAGAATATAAAGTAAATAAACATAAAACAAGGATTTCTTGACGTAAAAGTTAACAAAGGAAAATTCAAATGATATACAAAAAAAACAAAAAGGGTTAAATGATGTTATCTTTTAGACAAAAAAAAAAAAGAAAAATTAAGAATATCATTATGAATACAAATAAAAAAAAATTTTCATCTGTATCATTGGAAAATAGATGTGATGAACACACGTGACCTCTAATGAATAATGTAATGTAATTCATCAATCCATTGATACAACAATCTATGTTCCAAATGATATTAGGATAAGATCAAATAAAGTAAAAAGAAAACAAATTTTACAAAAAAAAAATATTTTTTTAGGTTCAATGAATGAGATGAGATAAGAAATATATTCTGATCATGATATTAAAGCTTTAACAACTTATTCGTTTCTAAGCAACTATATGTAATTATTCGCATATATAAGTGATAATCAAGATGATTTGATATATATGTATATACTATGTGATATATAGTTTTTTTTTTTTGATTTGAAATATCTTAATCAGCTCAATTGAAATAGCTCATGATGTTGCTGTCCATAGATCATATGAACTTTATTTTAAAAATGAGCAGATAACAGGTAGATGAGAGTTTGATGTCTATAACAATATGATCTATATGATAGCTTAATATAATTGTGAAAATTCAAATAATTTAATTATTTCAAAATTAAATTTTTTTTTCACGAACAAACAAAACAAATTTTTAAAAAAACTAACCATAGAAGATTGTTTTAGGTCAACGATGGTCTGACGGCGGCTGCTCATTGCCAATTGTTTTGCTTAAAGCATAAAGCCTAGATGTGAACCTTGGGAGCTTCTTCTTCGTCTTTTTCTCTTAGTTTACTTCTCTCTTTGATGATGAAGAGAAACGAAAACGAGAAAGAGAGATAGAGATGATTATAAGATATGGAGATAGATGGAGAGTGGAAGAGATCTGAGAATGATGGAGGTGGGACCTGGCCGGAAGGACAACTTTTGACTGATGGACATGCACATGGAACGTGTAAAGCAAGCAGCACCCCCCCCCCTTTTCGAAAGAGCAGAAATATCAAAGAGATAGTACTTAGCTTAGAAGTAGTAAAGTGAGAAAATATATTCAAAGAGGAAAAAGAAGAAAGTTGAGAAAGAATTTTCAAAAATCAAAGATAATATGAAGGAACTAAATAATAAAATTTGAATATTTTATTTTAGACAATATTTATTTGTTTTTATAATTAAAATTCTTATATGCTATATATGACATATAGCATTCGGTATCAGGACTTAGAACGCCTGTTTCCTTTTTTTTCATCTTAAAAATCTTATGTTTAAACATTTAGAAATAACATTTGTTATAAATATAGATCACTTCAAACACTAGTTTTTTTCATTATCTTCAACTGATGACTTAAGAAAAATATTGAAAAATGTAATAAATTCATTATACTTTCTTATATTTCATGGAGAAAGAGGTATGGATGTGATTTTCCCGTTAAATCTGAAGAAAATTTAACACATTCAATTCTTTTGTCTTAATGTTCCAAACAGAATGGCAAGCTGGAAAATAAAATAAAAATGTTTTAATGCTCTACCACTTCAAGCAAGCTATGACTTTAGAAGTTTGATGACGTTTGCACTGTAAAGTAAGTATTACAGTTGAAAATTAGCTTTAAGTTTTCTACGATTTTGCAATATATTTCGAAAAAGATTTCAAATAATCTTAAAACGACAAAATAAAATGGGATTCCCTCCTCTCCTGATTTTCTTTACAACTCAAGTTTCTCTATGGTTTTCCTTCGGCATAGTAGTATTTTTTTACAAATTAGGGATATTGTTTTTCTTTGCAGAAAATGAGATAAAACTTTTTTTTTTCACTTCAAAAAGTTGAGAAACCGAAGTTCCTTAATCAAATTGCTTGTGCTCCTCATCATTTTAACTGATAATTGCATTTTCTTGGAAACAATATGTTGGCATATGGACCATTCTGTAAAGGTCGTCTTGCAAACCCTAAATCTCACTCTCTTTTTCACTTTTTTGTTGAAATTCGTCGGAGTAATAATTTTTCAGATGCTCCCAACACCAGGCGTTTATTCTTTTCGAGAAAAAAAGAAAACGCTCAACAGATTGTTGAACTTGATCGAGCGTTAAACCCGAAAAAAAAACAGAACTTTTCATCACAATATGGACGACAGATCCTACATAATCTTCATCATCTGGTTAGAATTAAGAAATCTATCAAGAGAGCAAAAAAGTGAGAACATATGAGACAGATAAGTTAAGGGACTAAGTAAACATATAAAGTACAGAGGGAAATGTTTCTAGTTTATTGAAAGGTTTTATTATCAATTCAAATATTTTTCTTAAGCCTATATCCTTTTCCCCTTTTTGCATATTTTATTCGATATAATGAAATAAAAATGGATAAAACAAAATTGTCTATTCAATAACATATGGCTTAGTGTCATATTTCTGAGAAACAACTAAATCCTTTATCTCAAAATAGGGAGTAGACAGACTATGAGCAACTGTTAAGTGAGATGTTGAACTCTAATAAGCACTAAAGCGCAGTTTCAAACAGTTATATAATATATTATATCGTTAAAATTTGAATATAGCATTCAAATAATTTACAATTTAATATACTACTATGAGAGAATGATACATATGATTATTACATAAAAGTATGAGTTAATTTCAATATATACAAAAGAAAAAATGAAGTAATCCAATATGTGGTGATCAATTCATTAATGAGACAATTGAAATTTCCATATTACAACTAAGTAATTTGATTCAATCAACGAAAGTCTGATCGATATACCAACTGGCACTATTTGAGGCACAAAAATCTTCCAGAGGTCGTATATGCACAGATCATCATGCGAATGCTCACACAAGATCTCATGAGGAGAAGCATGGGATGGGGACGAGAGGTAGTGAAGAGATAAGTCATACCAAAGATAAAGCTAAGAATAATGATTAGAAAAGGTATTTTAACGATGACGCAAAAAAGCTAAGTAATCAAAATGGTTAGCATAACCAATCTTAACTAGATATTATACTAAAATCACGTAAATGATAAATTAAGTTTTAAAGTGAATAGTTAATAAGAATAAGTCAACGAAAATGAATATTTTAGTTGAAATTTTATAAAAATACCAAAAATCGTCAACTATATATATATATATAGATAGATAGAAGAATAGTTACATAATTTAATATAACACATAGAGAAAAAAACAGTTGTAGTTGAAGGAAAGCTATGAAAAACACTAATATTTTTAAAAATACAACTAATAACATCTTGTGCCTTATTCTTATGCAAACATATATCGTATATAGTATACGAAACAAAAAAATATGTGAAAATAAATGTTAAATATTATTAAATAAATGGTATAGTCCAGAATTATATAAATATAATAAGAATTATTCATATAATTGATAAAAAATATTTTAAATATAAATAAATGACATAATCAACCGTACGTTACAACTCAAAAATGAAAATTAAATATTAGAAATACAGTATTTCACGTATTTAACGTTAATAATATTCTGATCAAATATGTTAATTAGGTATAATATTTAATTTTGAAACATATTTGTATTGTTATTGTTTAATTGATTTTATAAAAAATAAGAATAAATTTAAAAAATTTGTAATAAATACACATATTTATAATATATCAATTTTTTTATAAATAGCATTTATAATAAAATATGATACATTTCTTTTATTATTTTTTAAACAAGTTTGATGAGTCAGGTTTGATGTAATTTATAACATTTGATTTAATACATAGAAGATCTAAGATCTCAGCCTGAGCTTAAGATTTATTGGTTAAACATCAATATCTTTATTTAATTTTTGTCTCAAATAAGAATTGATGACTACTTTGATCTTAAAGTAGAAAAAGATGGAAACAGTGTGAATGTAGAATATGAGAGAAATGAAGAAATAAGATATAATTCAAGAGAAATTTTGGAAAATTAGAGAAAAATGACTGAATACTGATTCAAACATGATGAAAGACGTGTGATGATCAAGATGGATTAATAACCAACTGTCGTTACGACAATAAATTTTCATTTTTTTAACCGACAGGTACTAAAGTTTTTTTTTGTTCGAAAGAAATAGAGTAAGAATAGAAGAAGACGATTTTTAAAATAACATTGATCATTTATAAATATTTCAAGTTCTTTAGAAACTTTGTTTCAAAATTCAATTTAAAAAATTTTTATGATAGTAATTAAGGATTAAGTTCATTTATCTGAAAATATCATTGATTCTATTAACACATATTGATTTCTCAGATTTTACAAGCAATGAAAGTTTATTTCATCTGATTGTTCAATAAATTTTCATCTTTTTCTCTTATTATTATAATAAACAAATAAAAAAATAACATAATTTCATGAGAAATTATTAATTGTTCATCGTATACATCAAATTTTAGCCGATTCTTCTATATATATATGAATTATGCATATAGTTAGGCTTGATTCTTTATATATTTTCTGATATTTCCAGAGAATAAATGAATTTTTTATAGACGGAAGTGAGTTTGTTCTCACATTTTATCTCAGTGTTGCAAATAACGGATGATTTGATAAACGAAGTGATTGGAACAACATCAGAATATGGCTGATTTTCAAAATAAGAAAAACATTTCGTCACAATATATGATAGGATATGTAAAGATTTAGATAGTTAACATACCTCATCTTGATAGAATAGATCGGCTTCAGTAGCCATTATAGAATAATATTACGTCGTCAGGGTTGAAGGGCGGCAAAAAAAGGAATTTGGAAACGGTGCTATTGCTTGACGATGACGTGACTATTAAATGGAATAATAGGAAGAGGTGAGACAAGAAATTGCGAAAGCACGTGGATTGAAGCTAGTTCTACTTGGGAATCAGAATAGATTGATAACGAGTATGTGTTGATAGCAACGAGGAGGATGGTGTTGGCAGTTTGAGGGAGTGAAAAAAAGAAGAAGAGGTGTCTCTGGGAGGTAGGAACAGCCTCACCCACTAAGCAGAACTTGGATGAAAAGCAATGTGTCGTCTCTTTTGCCTGTTGCTAGTCTGATGCTTGTGTACGGTTGTTATCTGCCCCGTGTTTTCCCTCCTGCTCTCTCTTTCTCTCTTTCTCTCTCTCACCTGGCTCTGTTGTTTCGCGTCTCGTTGTCCGGTCTCACTCCTATCCAACCTAGTTTACGTTTTGCTCTCTCATCGAGATGCTTTTCGTTCCGACCTCTCTTTCCCTCTCTCTATTCTTCTCTCTGTTCCTCTCGTTTTCTCTTTATGCGTTCCATTTTTCTATTTCATTTTGCCTTGATGATTCTGGCACAACACGATTAAGTTATCGTCTTGTGTGAGAATCTAAGAAGCATCTTTGCTAGTGAGTCAATGAATACAGCCTTCTAGAGTCCTGGTGGCAAAGATATGAAAAACGTTAGCTTGTTCACTTGTGTAGACTAGTATATTCAAATATTTCAGTTATTAAATAATTTGAAATGAAAGAAATCTTTTAATTTTCTTTGAAAATGAAGATATTTCTTATATTTAATTAAAGAAAAATAGTTAAATAAAGTATAGTTAGTATATTAGAAACATACATAAGTAATTAAAGTAAATCTTATTCTTTTAAGATTTAAAGTTGTTTTAGCATAGTAAATTAGATTCTTTTGTGTATTCTTAACACCAAAAACAGGAAAAAGAAAAGAAACATAAAAAAAGAAGAAGATGATCATCACAAGCAAAAGCTGATGAGGGATGATAGTCTCATGTTATCTTCCAAAAATAAAACAAAATCTTTTCATTTTGGTATTTGTCCAAATACATATGAATGAATACATCATTCAATTGGTCATTCGTCCGGTAAGAAAGAATTTGAAAAAGTTTATGTTTTAAAGAAAAGTTTATGATAATTTATAAAATAAAGTTTATATTAAATATAATAAATTAAAAAGAAAATAAAGAAGAAGAAATAAAATATAAAATTGATGAATGATAGAGAGTTTGAACTAGCATAACAGAGATATGCTTCTCTTATAAATAATTTTTGTTGTTCTCATTATTTACTAGTTTTTGTGAGAAAAAGTTCAAACTTCTTTAATTTTCTTAGAAATAAAACAACCGGAATGTCATGAAGTGGGTAAAAGAGGAATAGTTAAACGAATTCCAATATAAAAAAAAATGTTTAGGATGTTATAAGGAACATTAAAATTAAAAAAAGTTAAAAAGAAAAGAGTATAGATTCAATTATGTACTAAATATCATTATTATATTGGAAATACTGGAATATTTTATACTTTTTTATATTTTAAGGACAATAAAAGGAAGATTTGTAAGTGGGTGTTTGAAAGTTCATTTCATTTTATTCATCAAACATGCAATAAATCAGAAAATCACTAAATAAATTCGATATAATAGAGACAATTAAAGAAAAAAATTAATATTATAATTGAATTGTCATATACAAATCAATTTTTTAAAGAAATGAGAATAAAATTAAAAATAAAAGAAAGATGTTCTTACCTTTGCTGGTACAATACATATTTCTGCTTGAGCATACATGGATATATGTATCAAGTTGAAGTATTATCTGGATTTCTAACTGCAAAGCCAATAGTTGTACAAGAATTGACGATCACTGAATAATGTTTCCAGATTTGCAGTAACTTTAAAAAAAAAAATTTTACGAGTACAAATTGAAACATATACACGATTTCAAAAGTAATGTATATCAGAATATGGAGAACATAAGATGTGCTTAACAAAAAAATAGAGGGGAAAGAGAGAGAGAGAAAGAAAGAAAGAAAGAGAGAGAGAAAGAGAGAAAGAGAGAAAGAGAGAAAGAGAGAAAGAGAGAAAGAGAGAAGGGGATATATTGAAGATGAGTAAACTATCAAAAACATATTATGCATATTTTTATATATTTTTATAGATATGTTTGTTATTATATGCTTTTTTTTCCACAAATCAGATAGTTTCTAAACTTCGAAGACGATTTGATTTGAACAATATTTTGGCGGGAGAGAGAGAGAGAAAGAGAAAGAAGGGAATGAGGGATAATTTAAAAGAATAATCATCATTACATAATCTTTTCTCATAAACATTGTCATTAAATTTTAAGTTATTATTGAAAAGAAGAAAAGATATTGATGACAAACAAGCTTATAGATATCTTTTATTCGTTGAGAAGAACAAACGACAAATGTTTTCCACTAATTTTGAATTCTGCTCCAAAAGTACCAAATATAGACCGGACGGAAACAAAGTGAAATACGAGCCAAACGAGGCAATTGTGGGAAAAGAAGAAGAACATCTTCAGAACACTATTCAAAAAAAAAAAGAAAAAAACCTCCAATCGTATGTCTTGCCCCTATCACTTTTCCTCTTATCCATTTCTGCTTATTAATTACTTAATTAAGATTAAATAGCTTATGTTCTTGCTTTGAAAGCTAATGATTGTAGCATATACGGTGTAATAAAATCAGAAATATTCTTCTGCTTTCATGTTTTTTTGAATTTTCCGACACAAACAGTGGTTTGAAAACATTATTTTAGGATATTTGTTGATTCATCAAGCCTTCCATCGATAGAATTGAAACATATTTCTTGGTCATATTATAGTCATTACAACGTCTTTGTCAATTTTCTTCAAATTTTTAAAGAATTACTCACAAAATATGTAATAACTTTACTTTTCTTTAACAAAATTTTGGAAAAAAAACTAAATTCTTTTAAAAAGCAAACTAGTTCAATATTTTTTTTATTGTATAAAGAAGTTATATGTTGTATAAAGGGGATTTGCTAAAGTAATGACAATCTCTTATAATTTTCTTAATTGGTTTGTCTTGTCAAGTTGATGATGCAAGTTCCAACCTTAATAAGCTTATTGTTATAGAACTATTGTTGTTTTAATATAAAGACAGTTTGCTTAGATTACCTTAATAGATAATACTGAATATCTGACTAGTATTCTTGATTATGCAAACATATTTGAAGATATATTATTGAAACTGATGATGTAACAATCATCTATTCTTTTTAAAATTCTTTGTTTTTTATCTTTTCCTTCTTACATTTGAAATCTTTTCTCCATTCTTTTTTCAACATCCACCATTGCATCATCATCACTAACTATACGTCATCTATCTTTCAATACCATTTTCAGCTTTCCGTTTTTTCTTTTTTCTTATCCCCCCCCCCTTCTTCTCCTCCTCCTCTTTATTCTCTTCCTCTTTCTCTTCTTCCTTCTCTTCTAACTCCTTTCACAGTTTTATGTTCAAAAATTTCGTTTTTCTCAATCGGCTGTCGTACAATTACATATAAATAATTTGAAATTATATTAAAAGAAAAGCAGATAAGCATCTATCTATACGGATTCTCGAGGGAAAAAGGGTAGACCTGTAATAAATGCAACCAGAGCGAAAGGAACAGAAGGAAAAAAGAGGTGAAGTTCAGTTGACGCTTATCTATGTCAAGAGAATTTCGGACAGTCGTCATAACGAGGCAAACGAACGCTAGATGAACATGATTTGATTGACGAGATGATGACGATACATCTCTGTATGTATGTATCTATGTATATAAGATATTTATATATAAATATAAATACATTTTAAATGAATAAAATGAAAGAAGAACAAGATTATATAGACGATATATGTACCTTTCTTTCAAAAATAATTACAATAGGTTATAAAGAAACAGTAAAATGAATGTTTATATACATATTTGAATGTATTATAAACCTAGTTTAACTAGTTTAATATAATTATTTTATGACTCAAAATGTTGGTTTTTTTGGAAAATAGTAAGCGTATATCCAAGTTGTCGTTACATTGGAAAACATTTGTAAACAATTAAAACTTTAAATTTTAAAGAAATGGTTTAAATTTCACAATTAAGTTTATTATTTCTTTACTTTTTGAATAACTATTAAAACTAATATACTTTTAATACTTTACAACAATTATTTATAAAAAAAACTTTATGCAGAAAAGCAAAAACGAACTTCCCATGCCGGGAATCGAACCCGGGCCGCGTGGGTGAAAACCACGAATCCTAACCACTAGACCACATGGGACACATTATGTAGTTCTTAGCATACAACCAAGTCATCACTATCGGTACAAAGCAGCACTCTCCACTTTTCGTTTGCTCCAATTTTCTCTCTTCAGCGCTCATCTGAGTCGATTAGGTGAACTCTTTGGTTTCAAATTCATCGTCTACATCTTTTGAAATTGCTGATCGAACACAAGCCAAGTAAGATAGATGAGGGATGAGGCTATAAGAAGAGAACAAGACTTGACTATCCTGCTACACAGCGATAAAGTGAGAGTAAGGAAAAGATTAACTGTGAAAAAGATCTTTGAGGACTAAGAGAGATACAGACATGAGCGTTTTCGCACGAGGTCTTCAAGACGGTATGATCATCATACAACTATTGGCGATATTCTTGATGCCCTGAGGGTCTATAGTGGAAGGCGCAGATAGACATCTTGTGTTTTCCTCGTTCAACTGTTCCATTTCCGTCAGTTAGATATTCCATATTTGGACTATTTCAATCGTCAACTTCTCTTTTATTTTTGTATTATTAACTAGAAAATAATAAGAAAATTAGCATAAAATACTATATTTTATTTTTTTTATTTTCAAATTTTTAATATAAAAACCAGTTTGTTGCACACATCTTGGATTCTGTGTGAACTTGCTGAACTATTCGTATGTTCGTCTCATCAGCTGTTTGGACCTAAATATTCGGAAGAATGTTAACAAGTTGTGGACAACTATGTCCAAGCTTTTCATTTTTTCTTATTTTCATTCTATTTATTCAAAATATTTATGCTGTTGAGCCTAAATGGAAGACTCCTATTAGTCTAAAACGAAATATAACATCTCGATCACAGAGAACTGAAGCTAATGAAGCTGATCCATATTATTCTCGATTAGAAGACTTTAAGGTATTCTTCTAATTTATTAAAAAACTTTTTTGAAACTATTCTTTCAATGATAAGGCTTTTTCCATTTTTTACTTTTCAATATCGTTTAGTTGCCTGATTACCGTCCACGAGCTGGACAACATGTTGTTGCTCCTCCTATTGGCACTCCACTATCACCATCAAACAATTTGCCACGACATCCAGTTGCACCAATGATACCTCCAGATTTTCTTACTCGTCGTGTGAATCCACAACCTGGCAGTCCACCACCTTCAACAGGTGCCAGCAGTGTACCACCTGATGGCATTGTCTTCTATCCATCTAACGGAATACCACCGTTCATGTATAATCCCCTGAATAATACATTCGTACCAGTGCCAGGTGTAGCTTGGACCCCATGGAACGGTCAACTTGTACCTTATTTAGCAGGTAAACAAAACAATAAAATAACTAAATTTGCTTATTATTAATGATGTAAGGTGCTAGTCCTGTACCTCCACAAGGTCAGTATGGTCCGAATGGCCAGAAAACAACGTCAGTGGCTTATGAAACAAAAACAACGGAATGTAAGTTTCATCAATTGTCTGAAGTGTTATGTCTATCATGCCTACTTTTCTTTCAGATACTGATGGAACTGGATATTCACCCTCAGTGACCCCAGAAGGATTTGGGGATACATATACACCATCTGTACCTTCAACATATTCAACATACAATAGTCCTACAGCGCCTCTTCAAACTGATAATGCATATCAAACAACATATAGTTATCTGCCTTCTGATACATCAACAACTATTCATCGGCCAGGTGATTTTCGTTCACCAGATACAGATTCTTCAACAACAACTACAACATTCAACACTAAAATTTTCGATATAAATCAAAATCCTTTTGAAGTTCAATCATCAACCAGAAATTCTGAACATCTCAGTATACTACTATTCATTCCATTATATTTGTATTTATTCATTTTTCAGATAATTTCTATTCAACTACACCATCTGAAAACTCTAAAACAACATCATTATCGTCAGCTATACCAACAAGTATTCAAAATCCTTATAGCATATCTAACGGCTATCCTACTCTCATATCGACACCATCAACAGTTCCAGCTTTGTCAGAGGCTTCCACAAACATATATTCTACATCTTTGTCGCCATCTAATCCAAATGTGAATCGACCGTCTGATGGATCTGTTTATCCGCCAGCTGACCACGATCATCTCGAAATTCCCGAACTTCCTGATGACCAAACATCATACACTGGAACAACAGCTTCTGATTCTAGCACAAGTTCCTCGAATAGTTATAGTCTTCCGGAAGATAGGGAAACTACAGCATCATATGTTGAATCTCCAATACCATATTCAATACCCATATCAACCAGTAGTTACAGCCCTCCAACTGATGAGCTACCGGCCACATATTCTGGAAATAGTAATCCGTATGAACCAAATACATTGATAGAACATCAGAATCCAGAAACACCAATCACAACTACTCACCCATATGAAGCTGATTTTCGAAAAATGGAAAATGAGAAAGAGGAAACAACACCGTATGAGTCTAATCCCTATGATAGCATAACTTCTACAACTGAGAAACCAAATAATGATTCACCTAAGCCAATCTATTTTCCACGACCTATACCGGCTCAGGTCAGTTTCAGAAATAGTCTTAGAGCATATGAAATCTAAATCCATTTATCATATTTCAGATATATCAGCCTTCAAAATCTGCCGAACGTGATAACATCACAACTAACCTGGATGTCAACTTCGTTAGACCAAAACCAAACTGTACAGGCAATTTATGCGGAGAAAAGGTGATCAAACAAAACTTTATAAATCAAAATTATGTAAAACAAATTAAAATTTTTAAAAATTCTATTCGTTGTTCTTTTTATTTTTCATGAAATTGCATTATTCAGGTCTCATACTATACTCCACCAAAAGGTCCAACTTTGTTGATTAGTAATGTTGCTAAGGTATATAGCCTAACATAAACTAATCCTAATCAATTAAAACCTTATAACATGAATATATATATTATTATTTTTTATTAATTATATGTAATAATATAAATATATTAATAATATAATAAATTTATAGGGTTCCATACCTCCAGCAAGCATTCAACGTCCTTCTTCTCCACGAAGTGAGACCAGTCCCAGACCAAAATTGCCTATGCCAACAGGTTTGCTTCTCTTTTCAAAATATATAAAGTACACGTGAAAAAGCCTACACGTCATAAAGTTTTAATGTCATTCAAAATATAAAAAAAATGTTTTTAAGTTGTTGAACGAAAGTTCTTACCATTTGTTCCACCAGAACAACAAATTCAATTTGGAATGCATACACGTGGTCCTCACATTTTCATGGCTCCTCATGAATTTCCGGAGCTAATGATGACAAATGCACCTTCAACCAATAGTTATACAACTCCTGAATACAGTCCAACATATAAAACAGTTAAATCATCTGAAACACCATTAGATGTTACAACTCCAATACCTAATGACAAATCAGATGAGAGCACAGTGCCATTTACAACAAATTTAGGTAATTTTATAATAATTACTTATAAAACATATAATTAATATAATTATAGATATTGATACAACTCCAAAACCAAATAATAATGAAGAAGATGATGATGATGAAGAAGAAAAGGATGATGATAAGAACTATAGTGATGAAAATTTAAAAGAAAATGAAGAAAATCCCGATGATAGTCATTCATTATTTGGAAGTAGTAAATTCTCAACAGCTAAGCCTGACACAACTGGTGATTCTGATACTGATGATACATATGTTCCAACATATAAGCCATTAATTAAAGTTACTGGATATGGAACAACATCTTCACCGGTACAATTTGAAATATTTTATTTGAATATTTTAATAATATTCTATTTAGGAAACATATAATCCATATGATACAACTGAATCATATATTCCAACTGAAAATACAATTTCTAAAGAAACAACACGACCATCAGTATGTTATCTTTCTATTTCTATCTTTAATCAATTTTTAGGAACAAGAAACATTTACTACTCCACCTTCAAATAATGATGATAATTATCACGAAAACTTTGAAACAACAACGGTTTATTTATATAATTATATATTTCAAATAATTTATTTTGTTTTTTTCAGGTTTCTGACACTGATTTTCCATTTACACCAATTATGCCGAATGTATTTAATCCAATAGCATTAACAACTCTTCGTCCGGTAATAGTTCTTGAGTCAAAAGATTTAACTGAATTTCTTTTTCAGAAGAAAAATAAATACAATTTTCCAAAAGAATCAGAATCAACGGATGTTCCGCCAATTACTAATCCTGATGAACCTTCAATCACAGAAAATCCACCTTCAAATACTGCGAGACCACGAGGTCCAGAATCAAACAATGAACAGCCGGGAGGAAGAAATCCATTCGGACCTGGGCCAAACCAGGAAAGTCCTGGAAGACCACAACCTAAGGGACCAGGTTCAAACGAAGAGCAGCCTGGCGGAAGAAACCCCTCTGGACCTGGGCCTAACCGACACTCTCAAGGAGGTCCTGGACCAAATGAGAAATACCCAGAAGCACCGCAAACAGAAACACCAGGAAGAAATCCTTTTGGACCTGGTTCAAACGAAGAGCAGCCTGAGGGAAGAAACCCCTTTGGACCTGGACCAAACCGGCAAACTCCTGAAGGAGGAAGACCAGGAGTACCGGGAAGAAATCCATTCGGACCTGGTCCAAATCAAGAAAGTCCTGAAAGACCACAACCTAAAGGGCCAGGTTCAAACGAAGAAAAGCCTGAGGGAAGAAACCCCTTCGGACCTGGACCAAACCGGCAAACTCCTCAAACTCCTGAAGGAGGAAGACCACAATTACCCGGAAGGAATCCCTTTGGACCTGGACCAAATCAGGAAAGTCCTAGAGGAGGAAGACCAGGAGTACCAGGAAGAAATCCATTCGGACCTGGTCCAAATCAAGAAAATCCTGAAAGACCACAACCTAAGGGACCAGGTTCAAACGAAGAGCAGCCTGAGGGAAGAAACCCCTTTGGACCTGGACCTAACCGGCAAACTCCTAAAACTCCTGAAGGAGGAAGACCACAATTACCCGGAAGGAATCCCTTTGGACCTGGACCAAATCAGGAAACTCCTGGAGGAGGAAGACCAGGAGTACCAGGATCAAACGAAGAACAGCCTGGGGGTAGAAATCCATTTGAACCTGGACCAAATGAGAAATACCCAGAAGCCCCGCAACCAGAAACACCAGGAAGAAATCCATTCGGACCTGGTCCAAATCAAGAAAATCCTGAAAGACCACAACCTAAGGGACCAGGTTCAAACGAAGAGCAGCCTGAGGGAAGAAACCCCTTTGGACCTGGACCAAACCGGCAAACTCCTCAAACTCCTGAAGAAGGAAGACCACAATTACCCGGAAGGAATCCCTTTGGACCTGGACCAAATCAGGAAAGTCCTAGAGGAGGAAGACCAGGAGTACCAGGAAGAAATCCATTCGGACCTGGTCCAAATCAAGAAAATCCTGAAAGACCACAACCTAAGGGACCAGGTTCAAACGAAGAGCAGCCTGAGGGAAGAAACCCCTTTGGACCTGCACCTAACCGGCAAACTCCTCAAACTCCTGAAGGAGGAAGACCACAATTACCCGGAAGGAATCCCTTTGGACCTGGACGAAATCAGGAAACTCCTGGAGGAGGAAGACCAGGAGTACCAGGATCAAACGAAGAACAGCCTGGGGGTAGAAATCCATTTGAACCTGGACCAAATGAGAAATATCCAGAAGCCCCGCAACCAGAAACACCAGGAAGAAATCCATTCGGACCTGGTCCAAATCAAGAAAATCCTGAAAGACCACAACCTAAGGGACCAGGTTCAAACGAAGAGCAGCCTGAGGGAAGAAACCCCTTTGGACCTGGACCAAACCGGCAAACTCCTCAAACTCCTGAAGGAGGAAGACCACAATTACCCGGAAGGAATCCCTTTGGACCTGGACCAAATCAGGAAAGTCCTGGAGAAGGAAGACCAGGAGTACCGGGAAGAAATCCATTCGGACCTGGTCCAAATCAAGAAAGTCCTGAAAGACCACAACCTAAAGGACCAGGTTCAAACGAAGAGCAGCCTGAGGGAAGAAACCCCTTTGGACCTGGACCAAACCGGCAAACTCCTCAAACTCCTGAAGGAGGAAGACCACAATTACCCGGAAGGAATCCCTTTGGACCTGGTCCAAATCAGGAAAGTCCTGGAGAAGGAAGACCAGGAGTACCAGGAAGAAATCCAGTCGGACCTGGGCCAAATCAGAAAACGCCTGGAGGAGGAAGACCAGGAGTACCAGGATCAAACGAAGAACAGCCTGGGGGTAGAAATCCATTAGAACCTGGACCAAATGAGAAATACCCAGAAGCACCGCAACCAGAAACACCAGGAAGAAATCCATTAGGGCCTGGACCAAATCAGGAAAGTCCTGAAAGACCACAACCTAAGGGACCAGGTTCAAACGAAGAGCAGCCTGGGGGAAGAAACCCCTTTGGACCTGGGCCAAACCGGCAAACTCCTCAAACTCCTGAAGGAGGAAGACCACAATTACCCGGAAGGAATCCCTTTGGACCTGGACCAAATCAAGAAAGTCCTGAAGAAGGAAGACCTGGAGTACCGGGAAGAAATCCATTCGGACCTGGTCCAAATCAAGAAAGTCCTGAAAGACCACAACCTAAAGGACCAGGTTCAAACGAAGAGCAGCCTGGGGGAAGAAACCCCTTTGGACCTGGGCCAAATCAGGAAAGTCCTAGAGGAGGAAGACCAGGAGTACCAGGAAGAAATCCATTCGGACCTGGCCCAAATCAAGAAAGTCCTGAAAGACCACAACCTAAAGGACCAGGTTCAAACGAAGAACAGCCTGGTGGAAGAAACCCCTTTGGACCAGGACCTAACCGGCAAACTCCAGGAGGTCCAGGACCAAATGAGAAATATCCCGAAGCACCGAAACCAGAAACACCAGGAAGAAATCCATTCGGACCTGGTCCAAATCAAGAAAGTCCTGAAAGACCACATCCAAAGGGACCAGGTTCAAACGAAGAGCAGCCTGGTGGAAGAAACCCCTTTGGACCTGGACCTAACCGGCAAACTCCTGAAGGAGGAAAACCAGGAGTACCATTCGGACCTGCGCCAAAACAAGAAAGTCATGAAACACCACAAGGAATGGTAAAATCTTTTTTTTTGTCATATAGATATTACAAATGTTAAGAAAACGTTGACTTCGAGATTGCCACCATCGCCACCGTCTATTTCCACAATTATTCCAAACCCAAAATTTGAAAATGAGGAAGCTTCAAGGTTAGTGTATATTGAATGACAAACTGTTCAAATCATGAGTATATACGTTGAAAAAATCCTATTTCAGTACCTTACTTCCTCCAAAAAATACAACAAATTACTACTCAGAGGTAATGTTTTTTGTTGTTATAAACATGAGTCAATACTTTATCAATTAATAAAATAAGCTTTTCTAGCAACAATTTGTTTTTAAAAACTTCATTTCATTTCAGTTAGATGTTACTGTTCCTCAAGCTTATGCAGTTTCCACGGGCATCCCACCATTAGTACCAAACAGAGTTCGAGGTATGATCTGCTTAGCTTTTACCTCTATAGTTGAGATCATGACAAAACCAAAAAAACAACTCGTTTTCGTTTGACACACGTGATTTAGGAAAAATTCGTATCGTTTGTAAGGAAGATGGTTTGGAATTTGGTGCTACAACTATTTTTCCATTTACTGGAGAAATATTTGCTAAAGATCGTAAAAGAATACACGCGTAAGTTTTAGTTTAATACGTTTAAGATGAAAAATATTCTTTAGATGTACAAAAAATTATACAAATGAGGAAAATCCCAGTATATTCCTTCCATTTGAAGAATGTGGCGTTCGAAATGCCGGGGAACAAACTCAACGTACTCAGTATCACATGCAAGTCAGTTATCTTTTCATTTTTTTTAATTACGAAGCTGATATGATTACAACGTAGCATTTTTTTTTACGATTTCTGACTATACGTTTCGACGAAATTTTGAAAGATTATGATACCTTTTTAGGTTGTTGTTGTTGTTGATCAAATCGATGGATCATCATCTATTCAATCTTATATGGCTCAATGTGTTCATCAAAGAACTAATTCAAATAAACAAGCATTACCACGACGAATAGATGAAGCATTAGAAGAGTAGCCTCTTGTTATATTCTAATATATTTTAAATGTGTCATTAAAGACTGCGTCTTGTTCCTACTAAGCTTGAACAACAAGCTGTTGTGCCATCCGTTGATATGCAGGTATTGGTTGACAAAGGACATGATGGATTTGGACCAGAGGTTATAACATGCCATTGAATATGTGTTCATATATAATTCAGGTAGCTGAAGTAGATATTGGAATGCCACTTGCTATTCGCTGGAAACTAACACCAGCTTCCGGTTTGTTGGAAAATATTTTTGTTTCAAGATGAAACATTTCAAATTTAATCTTATTTGCAGGATCATATGGATTCCATGTTCGAAACTGTTTTGTAGAAGATAGTATTAGTGGGATGCAGATGATGTTGATTGATGAAGCAGGGTAAGGCTGACAGACATCTAAAGTAACAATAAGATATACAAAAACATTTGACTTCAGATGTTCATCCGATGCAACCATATTGAGTCATCCACATTATGACATCATTCATGACACCGTAACCGCAAGACTTTGGGCATTCAAGGTGACATCATCAAAAATAATTTTTTTTTTCTTCCGATTGATTCGATTTCATTATTTTATTATTTTACTACTTTCCTTTATGAATCATAGTTGTTAGCTCTTACAAAAAAAACTTTAATATTTCATTTATAGGTACCCGACCAAACTAAATTGAAGATTCATTGTGATATTAGAATTTGCTCAGAAATTTCTTCACAAGGAAATTTCTCGAGTTGTGCACAAATTCCGACGGTATTAATCATTTAACCTACTACTTTCCTGATGATTACATTGCCTTTTTTAGCCTCCATTTTGTCCGGATGTGATAACTTCTCCACCTAATTCCATTATTTACGATGCGGACGGAGCATTCAGAAAACGGCGTCGTGATACTCTTGACATGGAAACACAATCTGTTCGAGCAGCTCTGTGTATGGGAGACAGTTGTGCACTTCCTGAGAAAGGTTTGATGGCCCGAATCAACTAGCTCTTTCAAACTGTATTTTAGCTGGACTTTTCTGTATGAATATTCACTTGGTAATCGCTTCAACAGCTCTCTCAATATCCATTTTTGTCGGATCAGTAATCTTCAGTGTTGCCATGCATAAGAAACGCAGGAAAATGTAATTTATAAGCCACAATATCTTATACAGTAATAAGAACAGCTACTAACAATCATATACAATAATCTGCTTTAAACATTTATTGATAATAGGTAAAAATTATAATGATGTCAATGTATAAAACATAGTAACTGATGAATAATATAAAGGTTAATTTATATGTATATGTGTTATGTTTATACATATACACATACATAGTTGTATACATGTAAATATATGTTAACAGTAATATATGTTAGCAGTAATATTAGCTATTGTGAGGTAGATAGAAAAGACTTTAGAGGTAGAGGATATTCCTGAGATATAATTTCCTGAGTGCATTAACATGCATTTTTCCTGAGATTACAAAGGTGAAACAATAATAACAAAATTACAATAAAAGTACAACATCGTATATAAATAGTCAAACCTGAGGTTTCTGTTCAACATCTCTAATTGCAATTGATTCTAAATTTTTTGATATTAGACTAGACACTACGGATAATAATTTTTAATTACCTTCCTTTTCAATTTTTTTAGGGCAAGCATAATAGAGGTGATCTTCTGATCCACATTTGTAACAACACTTTCCTGCATTTTCAAATTTTTTACATTTTTGCGCAAAATGATTTCCAAACTGTCCACATTTAAAGCACCTACAAATACAATATTCCTAAGAAAAAAGCATAGAAGCTGAAAATACCTAATACGTTGGCTTTTCTTTTTCCCCATGGGACGAATGCTACTTCCTCGTAATTCCTTACTTGGATCTTCAGGTCCTACCTATAGATGAAGAACATATAAAAACATTTTTAAATCAAAAACATACCTGGTATGCTTCCATTCCTTTCCCTTCCGCTCTAGGACGAACGAAGAAAGAAACACGTTCACCATCCTCAAGACTACGGAATCCACTCATATTGAGCTCAGACTAAAAATGAACTTGTTTAACAATTCTGCAGACTTAAAAAGTGATTGATACCTGATGAACAAAAATATCTTCAACTAACTCATCAGCAATAATGAAACCAAACCCTTTAAGAACATTGAACCACTTGCATTTGCCAAGAAAACGACGCTGAAACTTCGTATTTTACTTATAAAGGTGTAAAAATGTTACCTCTTCAATGTCGGCAAGTTCAACTTCTTTCAGAGACTCACAACTGTCCGACATATTGGAGCACTGAAACGTACAGAAATGACTATAGGCGCAAAGATAAAAAAAAAATAAAAGAGAGGCGGGCACATATAGGCATTGATATGTTGCTGATATCGATAGAAAAAAATAGTAATAATTATTTATCAATATACCGTAGTTACATTTGAAAAGTTGAGCTCAGACTAAAAAAAGGAAGGAAATGTACGATCTTAGCTTATTTAAAGTACATTCTTCATGTGATGCAGAGAAAAAGAATTTAATTATGCAAGCAGAGGGAAAATCAATAATGAAAAAACCCTTTGATTCGTCGATTAAAATTTTTTTTTCCAAAGTGCACGAAAAGTACAAAAGATAAAATAAACTAGAAATTGCTATTCAGCATAACCACAAGCTTGTGCTTCAGCAAATTAAGCTAGCGATAATGCTCGTTTTTTACAAGCGTAATTATTAGTATCTCGTTGGATAAAAAAGTAAGATACTGATTGTTTAAGCAAACAAATGTACTCAGATATGCTTATTCCAATTTATTTTTATGAATCATACACAAATTAACATGCTTCAACTTATAATTTTACTTCCAATTCATGTAAACAAAGATTGTTTTATTATATAGACACAATTTCAAACGCACTCACTGTTCTGTGCCTCCTTGGTATAAGATAACGAACAGGTTTAGATGAATTCTATTCAAGAAGTTCTCAAGCCACGTTTCTACGATTTCTGTTAGATTTTCCTAGTCATTTCTTCTTGTAGTGAATTCCTGGCTTACTTTTTGAAAATCTCATTAAAATATATGAACCTACCGTATCCCTAGATATACACATATAGTTTTTACTTGAACTCTT
Source organism: Auanema rhodensis (assembly GCA_964057225.1). NCBI lineage: Eukaryota > Metazoa > Nematoda > Chromadorea > Rhabditida > Rhabditidae > Auanema > Auanema rhodense. Next base: position 5,370,475 of record OZ059895.1, read on the forward strand.
GATACTATTATGAATTAATTACTCATGTTTTTTTATACAAACGTGGTCTGTTCAAACCCAATAATATTTATATATAAATATGTATTTATGTGTTTATGAGCTTTTACTGTTATATTGATTGTTACCAGTTTATCATTTATTATACCTGATTGACGTACATTAAATATTTTTAATCAATGAACAACTTAAATCTTATTTCGAGCATTGAGAAAGCCAATGTAAACACTGTACTTTTTTCTAATAATCGCATAATATATAATAACTTTATACGATGTCGGATGACCTAGTGAACTATTATATGCTAAGATAATTTAGTGACCTCATATTCGTTTTTTTTTTTTGAATGGATCATTTCAAAATCTTTATAGGTCTTCAACTTGTGCCAACATCTATGGTTCGAAATGGAGGAGTAACATATCTGCAGCTGCTGGTAAGTGCGCCTACTTATGTATATAACCATTATTTACACTTATCGAGCAAGATCTATTGTTCGGTCTATATGAATTGCCGTTTGTTATACGTTTGTGACTTCACTTATCCGAATTCGTGAACAGTATGGATGACCTGATGTTGTTTAATACATCAGTTCCTCTCTCCATTACTTTTTTCTACCATATCGATGAAAATTTCTCTATTCATTATGCCCATAGATACAGTGGCCAAAGGCTGGGAGAACAAGTTTTCAGTGCTGCAGTGAATCACTGCACATTTCTATCATTCTGTTTTGTCCCATTTCCATAAATGGATTCAAGTCAATGATGTGTTATTTTTTCAAAATTTAGATTTACTACCTTATATATTACTCATCGTGAAAGATATGCTGACAGACCCTTTATTGAATTTAACGCTTAATTCCTTCGCTTTTACTTCCTTCTCTCAAAGTATTTCAATCATATTATTTGTACAAATCAAAAGAAAGTGTTTTAAAAATACCTCACATCCTCTATATTTTTTATTTTAGGATTCCTTTCCAGCTTCTCGCCGGAATAGATTTCGGATGATTCGTCGAGTAGTACTTCTTTTCCTTTCTGTAGCTATAGTAACTGTTTTTGTTGTAGTTTCTCTGGCTGGTATGATTTTCAGAAAAGTATTTTTTTAAAATTTTGGTTATAGGCATAGATGATGAAATTGGTCATCTTGAAACTTCTCAGGCTTATTCAATGGTAGATAAAACATCTTTAAAATTTATTCTTATAGGCGATACTGGAGGTAGGTCAATTATATGAAATGTTTTCTCATATAGTTGAAACTAAATTAACAATTTTGGAGGAATGCCTGTAATACATACTACATTTGCTCAAGTCAAAGCTGCTGATGCCATGAGCAAATTATTGGATGATCGTGGTTTCGATTTTGTTATAAATACGGGAGATAATATATATTATACTGGCGCTGACGATGAGTTCGACGATAGGTTTCAAGTTGGTCTAGCGAATTCTGATAAGATTATAGTCAAGCTTATATTTCTAGACTTCTTTTGAACAACCATACTCTGCTATAGACGTACCTTGGTATATGATAGCAGGGAATCATGACCACTTTGGAAATATTTCAGCACAAATAGCTTATACTGCTCACAGTAAAAAATGGTAATGAACCCCTTTTGGATTACTTTATATGAAACGTTCAGGAAATATCCATCACTTTATTATAACGTTAGTAAACAAGCAGGAGATGGGGCTAGACTTGACATCATTATGCTAGATACTATTGTCTTATGTGGTAACTCACGGGATATAGAATATGCTGGATTCTGGAAAATGGTTACATCTAAATCACATACTCCTGAAGTGAGTGGTAAATATGTATTTTTAAATACATCTTTAGCAGATTTTTCTATATATAACACCATATACATTATATGAAACCGCTCATCCGAATTTAAGCGATGATTTCAAATAATAACGATTCAAAGTTTTGTCTCATGTAAACATATATTTAAGAGTTGTATTTATTATATTTTCGTGATTGGATTTGAAGTAATCTGAAATTTTTCAGAAACCTGTTAATGCTACTGCTGCTCAGGAACAATGGGAATGGCTTGAAACTGTTTTGAAACACAGCACGTAAGTGATGTTGTGCTAATTGAGCATGAACCCTTAGTACTTTTCAGAGCAGACTATATATTTGTTGTGGGCCATTATCCGGTTTATTCGGTATCATCACATGGACCTACAAAGTGTATGATTGATAACGTGATCCCCTATTTGGCTAAATACAATGTATCGGCATATATTTCTGGACATGATCATAGTTTACAAGTATGAAATTTTATTTTAAAATATGTTTTTATTATTTGGGTTTTCAGCATTTTACTTCATCTAATCCTCTGTACCCAGAAGAGCAATTAAATTTTATTGTGACTGGAGCTGGTTCTCGAACAGATCCGTCAACCAAAAACTTAAAATCCATCCCAACCAATGTTAATGTAAAATATAAGTAAGCTTTTTTTCCCTGAGATATGCTTATATTTTCTATTATAGTTTCCCAAAATCAGGTTGGATCATAAAGCAGTTAGGATTCAGTGATGCTGGTTTTATCTATACCACCATTAATTCTAAAACTGCTGAGTTCACTTTTATGGATAAAAAAGGTCGACACCTCTATAGTACACAGATACGACCAAGAACGAAAAGTACATTATCAGAAGCCCCTGATGGCTTAGCCACCACTCATTCAATGACTTCTCCCAATCCATTAAAAACGGAACTAATTATGAACTAGTCTAAATTTCAATTGTGATATTCATAATAATTGTTTTAATGATCTCATTGGAGGAACTATAAGGAATAAATTCTATAAGAACAATTTTGCAAATAAAAATATATATTATTTCTTGGGATAATAAAGAAAATAAATAAATATCTAAACTATTATTCACGATTGTTTTTGTTTAAAAATTTTTTTGTTATTCTTCATTTAATTTGCTAATTTTTTTCTTTTTTTTTTATAAATTGAGACAGCTGTAGCCAATGAATTAACAAGTGAAAAGAGAAAAAAGAAACCAAACAGAACGAAATAGATAGAGTGCAACAGCGGTGCTTCTTGGTTTCTTGTCCTTTTTTAACATATAAAGAAAAACTTCAGGTTTTTCGGATCATATAAATACAAAGATAAGATTTTGCCTGAAAACAATTATCGTTAGTTACCTAATTTAGATTTCATATTTTTGGTTTGGAATTTAGAATCAGATCACACCCAGTATTACGAAAACATAATCAGAATAATAATTATTATCAATGTAAATATTTTAGGCATTCAAAACTTATTTCAAGGATTTCCCTGCATTTAGAATTGATGACTCAATCATGAATACTTTTTTTTCCGTGGAACTGAGAGTATTATAGTTCAATAACATTACCAAATCGTTGCCGTTTGAATACACCTATTCACTTTCACACAATGTCATCTGATATAGACAAACTTTGTTGAAACAGATAATCATTTCCTTCTTGATATCATTAACTTCGACGATCCTCATGTCTAGCGTCTTCGGTCCCACACAACTAACAGCTGCTGGATCATCCGCCCTCGTGGAACCAGCCTTGCCAAGACTCTCTGCCATCACCATGTCGTACTCCTGTTTCTCATCACGAATTTTAGCTTTCTTGTTTTCTTCTCATTCCACACTACTGTTATCCTGGTTTCCCTGTGAAGCAAAGATATAAAGAGGAGGAGTGAGTTGTGGGGCTCGCAAGGCAATACGATACTGCTTCTCTTGCTGTCTGTTGGGGTGGCCGTCTACGATGAATGTCTTCGATAGAGTACGTTTTTTCTTAATTTATTTGTAAAAGAAAAGTGCCTTTTTCATAATTGTTTTCTCAAATCACTGCTTTTCTATACAAGTACTAGAGTTGTATTAATAAACAAGTTATAATGGTTATATATTCTATGTCTTTAGGTCCGCGAAAAAGCAAACGAAGCGAAATGGTCCAGTGTTCCATTCAAAGGATATGTAGCTGGTTCACCAAGCGATACTTTTAATGAAATCGTTACCATGTCGTGAGTTACAAATTTTTAATCAAGGCAAATTGAAATGTTACCTACTTCGATTTCTCACTGTTTTTAAATTTTCGAATTCCTTTTTAATTCGTTTTCTGAAATTCAAAAATCAAAGTTAAATTTTAAAACTTTGTTGTGGATATTTCGAAAGGCTCTCCGAGCAAGATCTAAACCAGATGTAACTTCTCATCACATGGTTTATTTTCTTTTTAAAAATCACAGAAAGAACGTTCAAATAACGAAAGTATAAAGAAGAATTTTCGGATTATGAGCAAGGTTCGCCAGCTGTTCTTCCATGAACGAAATTTTTTATTTTTGCCACAATTTTAGTTTGTTCAACATATTCGCCCTCTACCAACCTTTACAAATATTATCAATTTGCAGTTTCCAAGATCTGAACAACAATTATAATCATGCTAAGCATTCCCGTTACGAAGAAATGTACAAACCATACTTGGGTGCCTACCGGAACCGCAAAATGTACACTAGTCTGGCTCCGAGTCTATGCATGAACTATGGGTAAGCAGAGACTTTTGCTTATGTATCACTGTTTCCTTTAGAAATCGCAGATGTAGCTATTACGAAACTCCCCATAAAGCTTACTCACCCAAACAAGGAGAGTGGCTTGTCGAAAAAGATAAGGAATACAAAGTCCGTCTCCCAAGAAACCCAGTGCCTGCCAGGGCCACTAGCGAGCCTCCAACCGATAATCACCGAAGACGCTGTTATACCGTACCAACTTCCACAACAAGGTTTCCAGAAACATGGTGTTTTCCTATTTAACATTTTTTCCAGAGTTGATAATCACTTCCTATACTGGCAAGGAAGAGTGTCTGGAGTAAAATATATCGCTCCCTTCTTACAGTATCCCAACTATGGAATACAGGAGGTACATATATTACATTGTTCTATATTACATAAGTATATTATCAGGATCGACGATACCAAAGAATCTTCTGGTCTCCAGAATTCATCAACATTACTCCTTCGTGCCGTCACGCCACTCATCTTATGCTTTCCGCTTATTAAGAAAACTCAATATTATAAAGTGACTAATTCTTCATGAAAAAACGATCACAATCATAAAACATATATGTCCATTTTGAGGAACTATATGATATACACTATATGTACAAGAATAATGTACAGAATACCATGCTAGGCATGATTGACTGTCATAATTAAAAAATTAGGGACAGGCACAGTGGTAGCAAATCTACAATTAAAAAATAATATTAACGTAAGATACAAGTTAAACACAGGCAATGTAAAGCATCAAAGTCATCACATTATATGCGACAAATAAATTGACCGGGAGAAGTTCAACCCTTTCGACTTATAACCGTAGTAGGAAAATTTAAAAGATCACAACCTATATGACTAGCATGTAATTCCTCTTTTTCTGAGGTCATCGCCTTTGGCAGAATCTATATATTTCCTGAAACAAATAGAATACGTGATCATAATATATATATATATATTCTTACATTCTATATTTAGCAATCATTTCTGCTTTTCTCCGCCCAAACTCACTAGTAGCTTCGTCGTGAAGAACAACTTCATGATCGATTACCTCATCTTCACTTGAACTTAAGTCTTCAGCGTGAACTTCGTCATCTTCATCCTCGCTCTATAAAACAGTGAATAAAAGAATTTGAAAATAAATCTCTAAACCTCTTCGCCAGGTAAGGCTCCGACAAAGCCAACACGTCCTTCGAGAATATTTTCTGTAGTCGCTTGTGTTGATCCACTGATTCGAAGATCATTGATTATAGCTTCTAAAGGCAACTGAGGGAACATCTCACGAACCTGGACATTTTGTTAGTGAATTATAATTTTAAAAATTAAGCATACCTGTTGAGCCATGCCCATAAGCTGTGAATCATCATGGGGAGCAAACTGTCTTCTTAAAAGAGGGCCAAAAACTCCTCCTCCGGTAGACACTTCTATCGCAAAAGAAGGGAAACGAAGGAATCCAAATCTGGAATCAAATAAAATCTAATATTTTTTTTGAAGTCGAGTTGCATACCCTCCACCAATTCTAACTGTCGTTGTGTTCGAAACAGGAACAATTGGCTGTTGAGGTGAGGATACCGCTCTTCGACATGTAGGACAAGAGGCATCCTGAGCTAACCACCACATAAGACACCACTCATGGAAACGATGTTGGCATGGTAGGCAGCGAGAAGCTCCTAGTCCTTCCCAGCAAACTATAATCAAAGCATTAACAAAAAAGTACCAGAATAAATACAAACCAATACAAAGATCGCCTTCTGGTGCTTTTTCAGCAGGATATGTCGATAAGATATGGTTGAAAATCATTTTATGTTTTAAATGGCGGTTCCAAGTGTTCATGATTGATCTGAAACAGTGATGAAAACTTTAAATGCAGAATTGCTAAAGTATACCCAAATGACTGCTTGATATGATACATAAAAAATAGACAGGTTAAGTTGAAACCCAAAGGAGAATGGAACATAAGATGAAACTAAATTAGGATTTCTTGGACAAATTTAAAAACTATCACTTACATAATTCAATACTTGGACTGAATCAATAACAATCGCTATTCCCAAGTCAAGCCAATAATTAAAATGCCGAACAGAGTCCGGTGATGCACTAAATCTTTCAGAAGCTGAGAGACAACGTAGAAGACCGTGAACTGAGCGCAACAACGAGAGCAGTGACTGTAAGAATTAATTAATTAAAAATATCAAGTTTTGTAGCTTACGTCAACAAAAATGAAAAGGAAATAACTTAAAGAAACTTGACGGTTGTATTTTATTACGGAATGGAAGACAGAATAAGACACGAAAAATAATAAGAAGCACAACCACGATAGTCGACCTCCAGTTACTCCTGATGACGGTGAAACCTGAATAAAACTTGAAAAAATATTATGAAGCAGAATTGCTTACAAATTTAAATCTTTGATATGTCACTTGGTGCATAGCCGTCATAAAACCAGTGAACCCTAACCACATAAGCCAATGGTAGAAGTATGCTCCATGATTGGCACTACCAACAACGGAGATAAATACAACACTAAAAGTATATTTTAACAAATAAGCAACGAACAGTAATTTTTACCTGAAGAGCAAGAATGAAAAGAAACCCTGACGAACGATTTGTTCCTCCTAAATACTCATTTTACTAATAATTAAATAAAATGTTACAAACCTGTCGAGTTAACTCTTTACAGAAAAAATTGATTAATATTTTTGCATTAATTGCGAAAAAGGCAAAATAAGTATTTATAGCTATCTGAAAAGGATTGATAAGATCAAAAAAAAAATCAATATCATACACAAAGCAGGGGTTGGCTGTGAAATATAAAATAGACAGATTGAATAAAAATATTAGACGAAAGAACTTCTTTAGATTCAATATTTAATTCTGATAGCCAACCAAATGAAGAATTTCTAATTTCTTCCTCTAGTAAAGTTCGAATCTAAAAAATAAAGTTTGCCCCATTCAATTAAAAGCAGGAGCCTAAATCTCAATACTCACCTCTGGTTGATTTTGAAACGTGTTCATCACGTTACCAATCCCTATTCCAACTAAAACTAAGCTTATAGCATAATATGTGCTCAAAGATGGAAATCTAGATCTGCTCCACAGTGTTAGTAGGTTACTACGCCTTTCAGTTTCCATGTTAATCTAGAAAATATTGCAATGAATAGAAGATTCTTAGATTTAAAAATGACGGAGAAAAGCAACCACGACACTAAGAGACCGATATCAAAGTCACGTTGGCTTGATGTCACTCCCCGAAAACAAAAGATAACAGGTTTGTTGTTTGAAATTAGAACTACGCATGAGAAAAGGGAAAGCAGACAGTAGAATAGAACATATGCTTTCAAACCAAAAACACTCTTGGAACCAATATTTACTGCCGATGACAAACATACATGAGGTTCCGCGTACGTGAGTTGTAAAAATGCATACAACGGATATCCGCAAATTTAAATATTTAAGAAAACATTATCATAACTGTTTATTTACTATGACCTTATCTACTAAATTTAGATGGATTCAGGATCAGCTTCAACAGCCTTGAACCAATGTCCGCACTCACAACGCTTTGGTGTTCCCATGCGGATGGTCATGAAGTTGACGTGTCCAGAGTCTGGCTCGCCTAAAATAAGAAAATCAGATAACTATGCATCTATACTAAAAGGTTTTCGAGAGCATGATGAGTTTCTAAATATATTATAAAATTAGTGTAAAACATACACATGCATCCAATAATTCTGTCTGGGTAATGAGTAGGAACCAAATTTGGCTTTTCCTTAGTAGAAGCCTCAGCGCGGTAGTAAACTTTAGGCTCATATCTCTAAAGCAAATTCATTAAAAAATTCCTAATTTTAAACTAACATCATCTCCAGCCAAACGAGCAAGAAGCATCTTCTTTTCACGTCCAGTAGCGTGCTCAAGAGGGTCTGGGTAGTATCCGTAGTCTTCTGGAGAAGCTTCAGAGGCAAATCCGCGAGAAGCAGAGACCATATTAACGGCTCTCTTGCTGAGAGAGCTGATCACACCACGAACAGCCAAACTAGCCATCCTTAAAAATAAATTATAAATGTTAAATTTGAGCAAGAAAAAAAATTCAACCAAATCAATTTATAACGAACACATCAATATTTTAGTTGAATAAAACCAAAATAAACTTTATTTACATATTTTTAATTGCATACAACAATCAATTATATTAATTATAAATTCTATATAACTTTATTAATTATTTTTATTCAAGATAAAACTAAAAAAATTTAAAAATCATAAATAGCCATCGATCCGCCCATCTGGATTGAACAGGAGAAATGTTGAGCAAACGCACGGCCGTCATTTGAAGGGTTTTCGTGTCAAGACCATTTTGACGCGCGGTGCTCGAAAATGAACTTTTCTCTCAGTCAAAGTGTATTGTAACATTTTCAAAGCTAACACGAGATGTTTACGAAACGTATGCGACAAAAAATATTGCTAAGTTACAAAAAGATATAAATGTAGTTAGTTATTTTTGCAAAGAGATATTTACAAATTCTTCAAAGAATTATCTGTCTGTGATGTTTTTATTGTAAATTGCATATAGATTTAGGTTTGTATTTCGTCCTCGGTGTGGTTGAATAGGATTCTTTGACGCTTCTAGATTGATTTGATTGAATATCGGGCATCTGAGAGAAGTGATAAAGACTTTAACATTGCAATAAAGGATGTACCGACTGGCAGAATAATTCATTGAAAAAGTTTCGGTCGGGACTACTGTTCAAGAAAGTCTTATTTAACGCTCCTACATCCACGGAACCGTATTTTTGCCGTATATTCTCAGTCGACGACATCTACCATACAGGTTGAAATAGAATTCAAGAATAGAACAAAACTTGAACTCTGATGCAATTGTTTCTATTTGATAAATGAAAAGCCACATTTTTCCTATTTTTTAAAACAGATTTTAATGCAGTTACCATAATCCGAAATGTAAAAAATATTATTTAGATAATGTAAACCATAGAACATACTTCTGATATTTCTAGATCGGTAACTTCTTCGGGGCAGGTTAATTTGAGTTTTTTTAGAAAACGATTTTCATTCATACGGAATCTTGATAAAACAAAATTATGCAATATGATTGAATTATCACCTGGAAATTTGGTTCAACATTTCTGAAGTTAAGTTTTGTATTGGAGACCCAGCATCACTCAACAATTCATATTCCAACATATCTATACCATGTTCAGTCTTTTGTGAAACCTAAAACACCAAATAGTTAAGAAAGCATAGAATATTGTTTAACTCTGAAAAAGAATTACAGTTTCAATCTCGTTATCAAAATCATCAATGACAGGTATCGTTGTGTAGGAATATGGTCCACTGCTTGGAGAATAAGTAGAAATCATATCGGGTTCGTAAGATATAATCTATTAAGAATTAATAGAATATATAATATAAGTAATATCTGATGTAATAGCTATTTATTAAAACTTATTATGAACCTCGTTTTCTCCAATTACTAACGGTTCAATTAAAATTTGAATATGTTCAGGGAGCTCATAGTCACTCTCATTTTCAACCGACATTTAGGAAATACAAAGCGACCGATACAAGATTGAAATAGAAATCAAAATGAAATTAATTAAAATGAATTTTTTTCAATTCAACAGAGAAAAGCGGTTGAACAATTTTTGTTCGAAATAAAATAATAAAACTTCATAGTTTGTTTAGATTCTTACTAGGTTACTATTGTAATTTAAACAAAAATATTAATATACAAAATATCACTTAAGTATGTATTAACTATTTATCAACTTTTTAAATTATTTCAGCTTTCCAAGGTAAACTTAATATTCTGCTGATAGCACAATTTTTCAGTTTTATTTTGTTTTAAATAATTATGAAATACTAACTCAAGCCAATTATATTATATAAATATAATAATTAAGCTTATGCCAAACATTTCCATTCAAATAAAGAATAAATTAAAAAGATACAACAAAACAAATAGAAAAAAACCAAATATTGTCAATTAATGTTTTTTTTAATTGCTTTATTTTTATATTATATAATAACAAAGAAAATTCTCTTTTGTATTTCTTAATTATTTTATAAATAGGTATATAGATAGTATGAAAAGTTTAATGACTATATCTTTATTAATATTCTGTATATGATTACCGTCTGTAGCCAGCCACCTGTTATGGAATCTGTTCTCAACTTATTAATCAGACAATAGTCAATTCAGCTCATGGCTTTAGAGTTATACAATTAATCGTTTGATTCTCTCTCTCTCTCTCTCTCTCTCTCTCTCGTACAGACATAAAGACAGATAGGCAGTTTCATCCCAGTTGTCTAGTACGAACGTCTTGTGCAGATCTATTTTCAATCAAAAAGGTCATGCCCTACATGGATTGTGGCTAGCATCGCCTTAATTATGTGTTCTCGTCCAGCTGCCAGCAACATCTGTCCCCCTGCCTTCAGAATCTCTTCTAGCCTTTTCCTTTCTCTCACCCTCTCTCTCATGCAGGTTCTTGACTAAGTATTTAGATCATTTTCTCTCTTCTCTCTCTCTCCCTCATATGCTCTAGCTTACCTAACTACATGTTTACCTTCTGTAACGAAATATGAGAGGTACTAGAGATGGGTGCCAGAAAGGCAGAAATAAGAGAGAGAATAGGAAAATACGCGTTACTTGATACCATTTTTGATGCGGTAATAAGCTTTAAACCTTGCAAGCGGATAAGGGAAACATCTGACTTTAATACATAGATTTTGATCTGGCACCTTTCTCATTCTAATTGTATCTAGCCACTCGAACATCCAAGCGTGTTGCAACATGCGCTTTCCAATAAAAAATAAATTATTTATCAATGAAGAACGGGGAGAAAAATGACTGCTTGATGAGGCGTTTTCGAGTATAATGCTAAACAAGTCAATATTATATTGTCTTTAAAATATTCAAATTATTTTATATCGACTTTTTAAGCAACTATTACAGCTATTATATCGTAAACGTGCTTGCCGAGCTTGTCGAGCTTGTCGAGCTTGTCAGTATATACATATTTGGTATATCATGGCAGCATACTTCGCTCAAAACTACTCTCGTTCTCCATTTTTCTCAAAAATTGTAATATGTATTTCGTAATTGAAAAGCTAGTTAGTTAAGTTTTTGAAGAGACTAGTATTTTGAGAATAACTCAATTATTTGAAAATGATGTTCACAATATTTAAAATTCTTAGTCTTATACATATTGCGAGCTGTGAATACTAGCGTACGGCTCAAACATCTTAAGACAGTTTTCAGTTCATAACGACCACAACATCTGACTGGGCCGTTGGCTTCAGCATCAAGCTAAGATTATACCCAGAGGAAGTGAAGAGATATTTTGATCCATGAACCATCTAGTAGACTTGTCTTGCATCGTACGCTTTGGCTATTATACGGCCAGAGGCGTCATTTAGATCAGCTTCATCTTCTTCTCCATTTTCTGTTTGGTTTGCTATTCATTCTGTTGCTTTAACCCCCACGGGCATCGTTCAGCTTTTGCCTTTCAATTCACCGGAGACCTTTGATCCAACCATAACTGGTCATTTCGATTTCTCCCCAGACCGAAATCGAACCGGATCCGACAAGCTGGTCGAGCTTCGGCTAACAGCTGTCCCTGCATGCTTGCATGGACCACGGCCAATCAGAAGCCGCTATGGGCGTGGCAGATGTCGCTGCCGGGTGCTCAACAAGGCAAGAAAGGAGAAGAGAGGAGAGGGGGTGAGTGAGAGAGTGGGCTCCACCCTTCTCCTACTCCTCTGCCTCTTCCAGCAACAACGACGTCGACGGCAACGAAGACAACCGGCTACTTCTCTATCTGTTCTATTTTTTATTTCCTATCAAGCGCTTGTCTAGCTTCAATGCTTCCTCATCTTCTTTCAAATTGCCTTAAGCAGATTCTGACAATTCGAAATACATATTTTCCTTTTTGAACAAAATATTTTTCATTTAAAACGTCATTGCAATAATGTCCACTTCTTAAAGATATTACTATTGCAACCATTCAATCGTTCAAACATTCATATAATACTTCAACTAAAGTTTTAAAAATTTATTATATTTTTATGTTTTTTTCATTTTTTTCTTTTTTTCGTTGAATATTACTATCGTATATACTTCAATGATTGTCGTTGTCGCCTATGGCATCAGAGGTTGGACGATCATCTGACTTCTCTCTCTCTCTCTCTCTCTCTCTCTCTCTCTCTCTCTCTCTTTCTTTCTTTCTTTCGTTCCCTCTTTCTCTCTCCCCCTTCCTCTCTCTCTTTCTCTTTTTCTCTCTACGTCTTCTCTAAATTTATACCTCTTTCTTTCTCTTTCTCTCCACCTTACTTCTCTTCATCGTCTCCTCATTTCTTTTACTCTCATTTGCCATATATACTGAATATGTGTCCATGTGTAGGGTGTCGCTGTTGCCTTGGTGAGGCGATTTAGCATCAACCACCACCACCACCGGAACCTACCACATCTTTCATCTCCTGTTCATACAGCGATAGAGCATGAGACACAAAATACTTTGAAAAACTATCTGAGCATCTCATAACTATATTCGTAAAAAACAATATTTTATTCTGTTTAGCATATAGTTCTGCTGCAGCAGCTTGAGTTTCTTTTTTCCTCCAATACTCTCTCATTCAAATACTGATTTTCTCATTTCCATCTGTTTTCCTACTCACCTCTTGCCCAATCCCGTATAATTAATTCGTTTTCGTTCATCTACGCTTTCGCAATTCTATTTCTCTTTAACATACCACTTCTATACTTTTTCAATGTTTTAGATGATTGTTTGACTGGACGATTGCAGCATGGTACACGATACAGCTCGCGCCAGCTCAACCTCATCTACCGATTCCAATGGCTTTCCGGTCAAGGATCCGGATGCTATCAAACTATTCGTAGGACAGGTTGGTTTTCTTTTTTTAATAATAACTTCTTTATATTCATACTTAATGTTTTGTTATTTACATTTAAAAACAAATTGTTATCTTCTTAGCCTGTACCACTTCTTTAGCCTTTGTCCACTTTCTTATTCTATATATGCTATTTATTCAAGCATAAGTTGTATGTGCTCTAAGCTTTTTTACTGAACTATAGGAGCAAGTTTCAAATGTTTTTCTGCAAGTTAGAATTAGAACAAAGAAAAAGTTTTTTATTTTTGCTTCATCTACCCCGAAGACGTATGATCTTTTGAAGTGCTTATTGTGAATTCAATACAAACAAAATCAACTTTTAAACTTTAAATATAATCATTTTATATTGAAAGTAGAATTTATATAATGATTAGATTCATTGAAAATGAATTGATTGGTGATAATAAGATGAGCATTAAGCAATTGAAGAGAAGATGATGAAGGAGAAGACTTAAAAATGCTTCTCTCAGTACTAGAATGGTCTTTTCATCTGAAACAACTGCTTAGCTTTTCATCTTAAAAACTCTCCAATGTGTTCTAAAATGGGGCAAGAAAAGCTTTCCGATTTGGATTTTACATTCATATATGAACCGGCCTAGTATATGGGAAGATCGATAGCTTTGAGGCAGAGCCGAGCTCCCGTCAGCCACCACCATGCCATGGCTGACTTGTTTTCCATGATACGAAAGAAACAGAGAGAAAATGAGAGAGTAAGAGAGAAATAGACACGAAGATAGAGAGAACTGCAAGAATTGAATGAGAAAAGGAGTGACAGAAGACTAGAAAAGAAAGAGAGATTGAGAGAGTAGACAGAAGGACTTCACAGGCTACTTTTGGGACAGGAAGAATAGCCTCAGGGGACCTGTGATGTCTAATTCATCCTCTCTTTCTCGTTCTAGTAGAGAAATTAGTGAAACTGATCCTCTTGAAAAAGGTATCCGTGAATCGAATAGCAAAAGTACAGCTTTTGAAACAAATCAAAATGACATGGCAAACATTCTTGCATTATGGGGGCAAAGAAAAAAAGGATTTAGACTGAATGTTTCAAATTGGTTCTTCAGTGCAACTGTTGATTTCAATATTTTTCTCCCATTTCTAATATTTTGCAGTTTTAGCTTGAAAGCTTTTTGGAAAAACTCACCTAGCTCTTATGAAGAGCATGAATATGAGTTAATGTCTGATGCTTTCAAAGAAGCAGCTTGTATTCAGCTTGCGTTTAATTTCTTCTTTTTTTCCTTCCAGATGCTTGCCCCTAAAGAAGGGCTGGGGGTGCTCATCTTTCGTCCTTCTTTTAGCACCATCTTCCTTTTATGAACGATGATGAGAAAAAGAAAAATGAGTTGTTCCACGAGCACACATACACAGGCAAGCAGAATGAAAAAGAGACGAAATGAGTAAAGAAAAGAGAACTAGTTGTAGCGGGACTTCCAAAACTGCATAGCACAAAATCTAAATTTATGTTGTAAAAGAAATAAAAAACACAACGATGTCATTAAGCTTAATTCTCATTTTTCTTTTTGTTTTCAATCCTTCATGAAAGCTTTATAAGTAGTTGCTTCATTCTTTTTAAACCAAAGTTATACAAGAACATGAAACGAAACCTAAGAAAGGCTCTAGTCTTCTATTTCTTACTTTTTTTCCTTTCTTATTTTTTGTTTAACATACTTCGTCTCTCCTACTTAATCAATAGCTGAAATTTTGTCTTCAAATGGAAAAGTCAAATAGGCTTTCAGCTTTGAACGGATTGACCTATGTATTACTAAGCATATTCGACGGATTTCATCTTAGCTTCTCATAAGTCCCAATGCCTTAGATTCAACAATGGGTTTCATTTATTTTTTTTTACAATCAAATTTGTATGTTCACTGATCTTCAAGGGCTATGATTCCAACACATACAAGTATGATTTTGGAAAGGGGTGGGTGAGAAGGGTTTGTCATAGTTGATAGAGTAGAATGAGGAGAAGCTTTACTTAAGCTAAAATAGAGATTACAATCAAAAGTGAATGACAATTTAAGAGAATATCGTCCTTTTTCCCAATTCATTATCAGTTATTTTAATTTTTTTACTAAAAAAATGAATTAAAATGTCAAAAGAAGTGTGATCTTCCTTTTCTTTGAAGAAATATTCTTCGTTCATAATGCCAAAGCAATCGATTGTGATAGATGATAGTCGATTGAGAGAATGTTTGACACATGGAGCTAATTGGCATGGAATGTTCCAGAAATACACATACTAGGCAATGGAAAACCTTTGTTCCCTAGAAAATCAGTTTAAAGATCAAATAAGTAAAATTTGGCTTATGCTCCAAATCAAGCATGAAGAAATTTTCATGAAAATAATAAAATGAAGAAAATTTTTTTTTTGTTATTTTTGCATAACTAATTATATAAGAAAATCTAATGATATGTCCATCTAATTCATCTATTTAGATGAAATAAATAGACAAAAAACTATTGTTAGAAGAAAGCCATTTGATGGATCACATTTATCCATCAAGATATTAACCTGATGCTATGAGGTTAATGCTCCTGCTGCCGTTCTATACAATTCTTTTAACTTGCTCTGTCTCGTATTCTGTCTTCTTCTTTCCTTTTTTGCGCTGCCAGAATATCATCAAAAGGCTTTGCCGACACAATAGTCAATGTCAAGATGTTTCTGATTATAGATTCCACGAAATCTTGAAGAGAAAGATTTACGCCATCTGTTCGATCAATTTGGAAAAATCTACGAGTTTACCATATTAAAGGATAAATACACGGGTATGTGTGATCATTTGAGCAGGTTGTCTGACAGTGTTCACTCAACCATTATTCAATCTATGCTTGTTATCGTAATTCAACTTTTTTTTTATATTTCTTCTTACAGGTATGCATAAAGGTTGTGCATTTCTAACTTATTGTCATCGAGAAAGTGCCATAAGATGTCAATCTCAATTACATGATCAGAAAACACTACCAGGGGTATGTTTCTTTTTATCTTTAAATTTACTTTTTTTTTATTTTTTTAAATATTATTCAATTTTTTATTCAAACTTTAAATAATTTGAACTTGACGTTGTCGTGCGTGCAAATTTACGGATTTTTATTTTTCAAATTTGAATATGATGATCGGTTGCAAGTATGCTAATAATTAATTGAATGTTTTCCATATTCATATCTTATATTCAAATATGGTATTTCTTATGACAGTTTATGTCTTTTGTCATTTTTCTCAACTAGTTAGACATGCTAATATATTGTATTATGCCATATATAGTATATATGGATATTTTATATCCTCAATACCATATAAAACAATCAATCAATAAGTCAATTTAATTGCCTTCTGACCATTTTACTGTAAATTGATGTCTGTCCTTCTCTTAATAGCCTATTCTATTTCTTCTTGATTCTCTTATTCTCTACTAAACTCAAAAATACCATCTGTCACCTTCTTCAGATCAAAAAGAGATGGAGAGCCAATGACCATATATACAGTCTGTGTCAGGCATTGTCAACATACTGCAGACCTCAGAATAGCCTTTTGCTACTTATTATCTACATATAGCTAAAGTCTAGGTTGTCTGACATATCTCTCAAGCTTGGGTGACCAGCTGAAAGTTAGCTAATCTACATGACGTAGTTGTTATGGCTATGATGTAAGTCATGTTCCTCCATCTTTCTCTTACAGCTTTCAGCGAACAGCTTTACTATTCGTAAAAATGAGCAAATATATGAACTGCACGACAACGGCATCGTTTGGCCTAAAGAGTTATCGAAAAATAATGAAAATAAAAATAAAAAAACCTAAAAATATATTTATTAGAATGTAGTATGAATAGTTGGAAGAAAAAGAGAAATGATTATAGAATGAAGAAGCAAAAACTCATTTCTTTAAAAGACATTTCTCTTCTTTTTACTATTCTAATCCACATTTGATCTGATGTGCTTTTTTCATTTAACTATATTCCATTTTATAAATTTGATATTAATAGTTTGCAAATATTTTTTTGTCGTTTAAGGATTATATAGCTTATTCAATCTACCATTTATGCATGTAATCCTTCTTCTCAATCTTTTCCTGCTTTCAAATAAGGAAAAAAGGAGAACTTTTACAAAACAAAAGTTAAATATTCATATAGTAAAGGAATATGATTATATGGTATATTATATATTTATTGTATGATTGTTTCATAATCACTTTTCTTTCAAAAGAAAAGAGGCTGTAAGTAATTATTAGAGAAATAGGGAAAGAGAGAAAGATAGAGAGAAAGAGAAATACTTAGATATTTCCCAAGAAAGAGAAAGCGATTATAAGCACCAATGAAGTAGATGAAAGAACATCTGAGAGACAGATGTCCTGCGATGACTTAATGCCTCTTACTACCTTCTAGTCAGCATGCCTATCTATCCTTACATCATACATAACCATTTCCTCCATGTGCTTCCACACGTCCTCCTGTTGTGAATATCAAATTGAGAAAAATTGTATTATGTAATTGACGTTGAGGATGATGAGCACATGACAAAAACGAAGAATGAAAATGTTTAAGAAATGAACATCATATATAACATAATTCAAACGCAAAAGAAAAATCCTGCTGGGTGACAGAAGCTTTACAGATGATTTTGATCCAATTTGTTTTGGCTTTGTGATGTTAAGTTAACCTTGCTTTCATCAGAAATGAGCATCGTTTAACGCTTTCAAGAATTCTCAACCTCGATTTTGTAATTTTTCTTTCGTTTGGGTAATCTGATTTTGCGGTATCTTCGCAAGAATACTATTGAAAAAGATAGATGGATGTGCACTTTTCATCATCTTCCTGCTTATTCTCAGACGCCCTTGTGCCGTTGTCGTCTTGCAAATTTTCTGTCCAGTGAATGCTAATAAAACATGTGAAGCTAAATGATAGGAATAGGAGAGCTTAACCAGCCATGAGCAAAACAAGTTTTGATTTGGTTGTAGTATGCTAACTTATAGATTAGCTCATGACCAATGAAAGCTAACATATGTTTTTCTATTCAAAAATACAGAGAAATGCCGACATTAAATAGATATAATTATAAGTTTCTTGCTCTCTAACTCTGCGGTATAAATTTACGTTCAAATAAATAGAGATTATATTAATTCTTAACTAAAAACAAAAGGAATATCTCTATCTATTCTCATTTAACTTATATATAATTATTATAACAAGGCATAGTTACATTAGAATTATTATTTCGGTATAAATACATACATATGTCTTGATGACCATATGCGGTAGAAGACGATGAAATAACAATCTCAAGACAATTGCATCATTAATTCGCCGACATGAATGAAATAACTATTGTTTGTCTTACACTTTTGTTAGAGATGAATGATTTTTACTTTTAAATAGAATGCCATATAATAGTTTGAAAGCTTAAAACAATTTGGCTGCCTTCCAAGTAAACTAATCCGATTTGAAAAACATTGTATATCTATCTTTCTTTTTCGTACTTCTCCTTCATACAGTGTCGATATTTTCTCAAAACAAGCTGAGAATATTGCTGCATATTTTTGATGAAATTGAAGAAAAATTTGTAAGTTTTTCAAAATGGATCTGATGCATGCAGTATGCTCTCATATCCGCTGACACCCTCACAGTTTTTCGTCAAAACAACCACTGTTCAAGATAAATTGATGTTTGGCTTTGATGTCTTATTCAAGTGAATAGCGAAGGATGAGTAGGGGAAGTAGCAGAATATAAATTCAGGACCAAGTTTTCATTTTATTCGAACATTACGAGCATATTGGAATATGGTTAAAGTCGTTAAACGGTTGTTATGGTCAATGCTCTTTTCGAAACATTGTCATAATGTCCTCAGGGTATTCTTTTACTTTTATTTCTCAGCTCTTTCATATATCTATTACATCAACCATCTATTCTTTCATATTTATCTTTATCCATTACCCTGTCAGTTATACATTTTCTTTTTTTTTCCATTTATCTTCAAAAAAAATATTTTCTGGGAAAAGAACATTTATCAAATATTTTCTATAAACCATGACGTTCAAAAACTGTCGTTATGTAGTAAACGGTCATTAGGCTAGCCAGCTTCGTATGCTAAAAATCATGAGACAACTAGCTGCAACGAATGAATGACATACTGGGAAGAGTCTTAAGCATGAGTTGGTCCATGGTAGTTGAGCCTGTTCAGCGGGTTGGTTAAGAGTAGAAGATGTCGGCCCCACATAGTAACGAAGAAGAAAGAGAAAGATAGAGATATCTAGAGAGAGCCAGAAACGGAACGAGAGAAACTGCTAGACGGATGAAGCCCGACGGATAAGGAGAGTTGTCGACGTCGTTGTCGGCCATAACGAGGTAACGTGGGTCGATGAACGGAGGAAATAAGGTTATCGTTAACTAGAAGAAGAATCCCTCCCTCTTTCTCTATTCTTCCATATTTGAAGCTTTCATAGTCTTGGACGCTTGTTACTTTCTTGGACATCCTTCTTAGTCTAACCTAACAACAGACCCAAGATAGTGTCAAAATATCTTCAGGAATTCTTTTTTCTCTTTTTTTCTATTCTACCATTAGAGCTCAAAAAACTGACACATTCAGACACATTATTCTGCGTAATTCCTTTAAGTTTCGCTAAAATTAAATTTTAAAATTGACTAAACTAACTAGAGTCTAGTTAAACCAAATGAATTGTTTTTTTATCAACACTGTCCACTTCTCTATTTTCTTTTTTTTTTCAGATGAATCGAGCAATGCAGGTGAAGCCAGCTGATACTGAGAGTCGACCAGCCAGTCCGAAAGATAAGGTGAGCCGTTATTAAATCTTTGATTTAATATTAAAAATAATTCTGTAGGTTGATGACAAGAAGTTGTTTGTTGGGATGCTGTCCAAACATCACACGGAAGAAGAAGTTAGAGGTCTTTTCCAGCCTTTTGGTTCTCTTGAAGAGGTTTGACTTTGTTTTCTTCTTATTCTACAATAAAAACAATAAAAATTACTTCGTGACAAACGATAATCTGTATCAACGTTGTCATTGAAATTACGAAGTAACGACTACGGCAATCACGGATGGTGTCTTGTCTAGATAAAGGCTTTCTGAAGGCGAATAAGAATTGGCTTTGTGGGCCAAATAAGAGGAAAAATTGGACTCGCTGATTATTCTAGATAGAGAAAATTGCTTAAGACGTGGAGAGAGGTAGAGAAGAGAGAGAGAGAGACATAAGCAATAGTGCGTAAACGATGTTGGGCAAGTTGGACATCTGCGAAATTGCTCTGAGGGTAACATTTTCAGCTAGGTGGATATCTTGGCCTAACAGTACTCGTTCTCTAGTATCAGCTCAAAACCTTTATAGTTGAATCAATCAGTTAGTATACATCAAATCAAACATCTTCTGAGGATCATTACATGTATTCATATTACTTTATTATCCCTGCTGAATGCTGCTGCTACCTTAGCTCTGTCTGGTTACCAGCTGTTACGATTAAGAGTTATTATCTTAAGCTGTACTTGATGATGCCAGACTCAATTGCAAACGAATATACAACTATGATAAATCTACATATCATCCGAATACATCAGTTGTCGTCATGGGACCTACGCAGCTTTGGTCCCACAGCGACGATCTCAGCTCTGCCCATCCATGTATTATGCACGACCGGAATATGTAAAAGACAAAGCACTTTTGAAAGTTTGCCTCACTCACGAACAGAAGATTTTAATGAATATATCGAGAAAGGGAGTGAAAATAGGAAATGAGATATTCTGATACCTTTCTCTTGAATATTAGTAATACATTCAATCTGACGATAACATTGTTGCTTTGGACGACAACAAGTTTTTCGATGAATGCATCTCTGACCATTTCCGGATTTGAATTGACCGGAATTTTATTCTTCATCTTTCCATGTCGACATGTTCGTTCATTAGGAGAATCCTAGGGTGATTAACCATATTGCTTATTCAAATTAGTTCTCATAAGACAGGACAGACAAAGCTAATCATGAGCTATCTACTCATCTATAAGAATTCTCTGCTAACATAGAAGTTTAGCTTACAGATTGAAGGAAATTTAGACGGTGTGTACAAGTATTCAGAAGCTAAAACGGCTCCACTAGAACATTTCCTTCGATCGATAAGAAGGCTTGGTTCTCAGATAATGCTTCCATTTGAATAGATCTGTTTCTCTAACCCTGTATATCTCACTCTTTCTCTCTAACACCAGATACTCTTACAATTTCTCCAACTGGTGGTCATGTTTAAGGGAAAAGAGGGAACGAAGTGATTGAAGGAAGTCCGTTCTAACTAAAAACGATCATGTACTCGAGGGGCTAAAACATTTCAATTGAACTCCTTTCCTAAGCTATTAGCAAAGAATTCATTCCGTATTAGTTATTCTTACTTCACATCAATCTTTATTCAGGCAATTCTCCATTTTACATCGATAATATTACTTGAAAATTGACTTTTATTTAGTGAATATACATATGAAATATGTAATTTTCAAAGATTAAATAATGCCTCCGGCAAAAAATAATATTGGAGGTTATGATCTGAGTACTGCTTAACAAGAATATCTGAAAGAACAGGTGCACTCAGGTATTGATAATAATCCAGCAATATCTCAAGGAGTGGCAAATCATGCTGCTTTCTCTTACCTCGCTAATCCTATATTTTATGAAGAAATAATTGATTCGCCGACAATAGGCGAGCCTGATGTGTCAGGCCATCCTATAATGCTTCATGCAAAGTGTCTTACTCTTGAGATCATCTGCTAGCCTCAAAGTACCGCATACAGAGGCACCCACTGAGAGCTTACTGTCATCAAAGTGCTCAAATCCTCTACTTTAGATTTGATCTAAGATGGTATCCCTACAGATGAAGAGGTTGTAAGACTGAAAAGCAAGAGAGAATTATATAAGGAAAAGGAGAAGAAAGTGTGTATAAGAGACATGACAACAAGCCATCTGTCCATCTCATTGTCGGCTAGTCTTTCGAGATGGCCGCCTGTTGCGAAATATGTACATGAAAGCAGCAGCCTGTAACATTCGATGGAGAAAACTGAAAGTTTAAGGGAAATTGTTAAAAATAGAATAATTATGATCAATTCAGCTGCTCCTCATACATTGATTCCGTTTGAAGTTTCACAATTTTATTTTTATCCTTTTCTTAGAACAATCTTTGATCATAAATATGAGATTAAGGCCATTTTCGGCATAATGAAATAGAAAAGAAATTATTTCCGTATTCTATTCTAATAATCTGTATATTGCATACAAGATATGTTCTTCCTCGTCTTCTCCACTTGTTAAGCTCAATGTATCACATGTGAGGGTGCCGGATCCGGAAATTTTCCTCTTCACTTCATTTATGAAATGCTATACCACAGAGAAATAAAGTCAAGTGTGTTCCAAAATGGTCGCATCTCACAAGATATCTATGCTGAATGCTGCTTGAAAGATAAAGGAGAAAAGATAAAAATGGTAGTGTATGAGAGAACTAGAGGGGAAGAGATAGATAGATAGAGAGAGAGAGAGAGAGAGAGAGAGAGAGAGAGAGAGAGAGAGAGAGAGAGAGAGAGAGGATGGAGTGTGACTGAAATAGTTAGTAAGTCGCAGGGAATGAGCGAGAAGGGACTCAGAGAACGAGCAAGAAAGATGAAGGAAAAAGCAAGACATAAAGAGAGGGAAACGCACAAGAGCCATGAGATGTGTGGGTTGACAGCTTATCCCGATTGTCAGTTTCAACATCAGAAAAGCAGTAAATACTATCTGACATAGCATTCCCTCGAGGTTTAGATGAGAAGCCTGAACAAGCGACTAGATAGAGAGAATAAATTGATCGAAGATAGAGAGAAAAACTAGGAACAGAGGAAGCATTGGTCAGGAAAGTCAACTATCTCTATACTAAGTCATTGCTAAGACATGTTCTCACTTGTCATCATTTCATCTTAGTCTTGTCCCTGCTCTTCATCAGCATTCCATTTTTCTCACATCGTTCTCTTCTTGAATTCATATATAGCTTTCCTTTTGAGATATGAATCTCGAATGTTGTGGTGAAGCTTGAAGATGAGAGGAACAATTGTTGATATTTCAAACAATTTCAATTATTCAAGAAGACTATAACGAGGGACTATGATTTGATGAAAATCAACTTCCAAGAATTTGCTGTTCAAATTAAGGCTTATTTAGTTCATTAAGCAGTTGAAATTTGTTGTAGAAAACTAGAAACATGTATTATGTGCAGAAAATAGGGAAAGAGCGCCATCATCACGCTTAATAACTCTCGTAACAAAGATGAAACTTAATGTTTCGTATTTACGGCTGTTAGAGTTGGACAAAATGAGAGAAATGAATAGAAAAGCCTCTTTATATGTAACTTTGGAAAGTTTCTAGTTCTGCAGCATACTTTTATGTATTGTCTCTCACTAATGAATCAAGCTAACATGAAACGACATTTTACTTGGGCTGGAATAGTTTCTCAACTAAATGGGAGCAAAACTAAACTTGAATAAAAATTATGTGAATAAGTTGCTCTTCAATGACACACAAGTTTAGGTTATTGCAAACAATTCACAGAATTAAACATTGATTTTCCCTTTAACACTAATAATATTTATAAACAATCAACACAAACACTCAAAAAGATTTTTATTGCTTTTAAAAATATCGATTTTATAAAATATATCAGTATTTCATAACAATAAAATATATAACTGCTTTATAGGTTACCGTATTACGTGGAGCTGATGGTGGATCAAAGGGATGTGCTTTCGTTAAATATCGCAATGCAATGGATGCACAAATGGCTATAACAGCTCTACATGGAAGTCAAACAATGCCTGGAGCAAGTAGTAGCTTAGTTGTTAAATATGCAGATACTGAAAAAGAAAGACAGGTTTGTTAATTACTTTTCTTTCGAAATATTTAAATATGGTCCTAATAAGAAAAATATTTGCTTGATGATTTCATTATTTGGCGCGTATCATCATCATTCTAACTATTTGTCGAATAGCGTGCGGTTCTATTCTTATATGACTTCCAGCTTTCACTAAGTTTTCTCATTATTTGTATCCATTTCAGGTCCGACGAATGCAACAGATGGCAGCTCAAATGGGTTTGCTAAATCCTGTCCTTGTTAATCAAGTAGGGGCTCAATTTAATGCTTATCAGCAGGTATTTCATTTTTTGCACATTATAATTTGCTATTTTTGGCAATAAGAGAAGATTTCGGAAGCATATAAATTCGTTGTTTGCAAGATATATTATCATGAATAGTAGAAAACACTTTGAAATTCTTAGAACATTAGCTTATTTATGAGTTGTAAATATTGTTTAATATATAAGATTAACAATAATTTAATTTTCTATTTGGCTACGAAACATTTTTGATATGCTCCGACGTATAAACAGTAAAATATTTTTTTACAGGTTTTGCAGCAACAAGCAATGGTAAATGCTGCTGCGGCCGCCCAATCTTCATTCCTACCTTTGGTTCCCAATGCTGCTGTATGTTTTTCGATTGCTTTTCCCATTACTGAAAATTATTTATTTTCATTTGGGAAATCAGTTGTATATTTTATTTTTCAGATGCAACTACAGCTACAAAGCGCTGCTGCCGCTTCGAATCCACTCTTAGCACAGCAGGCTGCCGCCGTAAGCCAGTTATCAGCCTTATCAGCAGCTAACGGCAATCCTTACCAAACTGCTGCCTTGCAAGCGCTGGCTGCGCAACAGCAACCTCCTCAACATGATTTTAGTTATTCTCGTAAGTTATAATGTATTGATGAACAGATGTTATATATGTTGTTTAGCAACTTCAAGCACTGATGGAACTACCTTAGCTCTCCCTGGATACAATATATTAACAATAGACAACCATAACAGTAAGTCTTGTATTCAAACGTTTATCTAATGTTCTCTCTTTTCTCATATATCTCTCATTCCTACTTGTTTTAATGTTAAAAATTCTCATCAATCTGCTCAGAACATGATTTCATAGGAATATTTCATGAAATTTTTTTTTCACTTTCCGATTCCCCGTTTTTTGCCTCACACTGCTTACGTTTAATACTGTTGTTTCCACTGGTGTATATTTCCATTGACAGTGTATTCGTGAGATGATTGCGATTTACTTATTTGTTAGCATAAGTAGTCAATTTCAGCATGTTTACTGAACAAAGTAAATTTTTATATTTGACTCCCTCCCATTTCTAGATGTCTACTTTCTTCTTTTTTTTCTAACAATCTCCAGCTTTTTTTTGGTAAATATATCTGTCTTTAGTTTTGAATGTTCTAGCTTTTACTGTGAGATACAGCCTCAATTTTGCTATCTGCACTTTCTCTTACTATTATATAATCACACCTTTTGGCCGTTTGTCTGTCTGATTGAAAATCGTGTTGTCGTCTGTTTGATTATCGTGGTGTTTAGATGCTGCAGCTCTTCAACAGTTAGTCCAGCTCCAACAACAAGCAACTTCAATGCCGTTGGTGCAGCCGAAAGAGGGTTAGTTCACTTCTTCATCTACTTCCCTTCTCTAACATCTTTCTAAAATGCTATTTAAAGTACCCCAATAATAGGATATATTAAAATTTGTTATATTTTGTCATATTTTGTTGTTTTGTGGCTGTTAATTGAGATAGTCTTTGTGGCTTACAGTCAGTTTTTGAGCATTCACTCACTACCATGTCTAGCTGAACAAGCTTTTAGAACTAATTAAGAGGTTAGAAGGTTTTGACTGGCTTTCAATCGTGTTATTTTACCCATTTTTTTGTCTAACTTACATTCCTTGTTCAGTATTGACAAAGAAAAGCCATTCATTCTTTTTTTTCGTGGTGATTGGTACTTTTCGAGTTTTGTGATGCCGTAAGAAAACAACGAAAATTGGTTTCTAACTTTGTAAAACCCAAAAAAATATCTATAGTATAGTTATAGTCAGTCAGTCATTTGTTAATTGTACAGTATTCGATATTAGCCCGCGAGCCTGAATCCTATCCTTTCCTTTACGTAAAAGTACTTTCGATTAAGATATCATTATAGCCAGAGATTTGTTGAAAAAACATTTGAACCTTCGTTCTCTATTTCTTCTGAATGAAAAAGAAGACTGTAAAATTATATTCAAAACAAACAGTTTTCTTATGAAGAGATATTTTTTTTGATTAAAATAACTGGCCATAATGAATTTCGTTCATCTATATATCATGCTCAACGTTTTTATTTATGCCACTTAGTAGGGTGTTAGTTATGTGCTTATTCTGTTGTGGTGTTCAGTGCTGGGTCCGGACGGCTGTAACCTGTTCATCTACCATCTTCCGCAAGAATTCGGCGACGCCGAATTGGTTCAAATGTTTTCTCCCTTCGGGAACGTTATCTCAGCGAAGGTCTTCGTGGATCGAGCAACAAATCAGAGCAAGTGTTTCGGTGGGTGCTGTCGCCAATTTGTGTTTGTAAACTTTTTCTCATTTTGTTACGAAATAATCGATATAATCTTGAGTTACAAGTCATGTCGCACAGTAATTTTATGAATTGTGATTTTGGATGAGTCGCTGCAGCACGTCAAAGACTTTTTGGATAATTTCCGTTTTTCTTTGATTTGTGGCGATTCGTAAGTGAGTGTAGAGCTTAAAGAAAGCTTATCCCTATCGTTAAAATTCAATATAGCGCTTATTAGTAAAAACAAATTATATTTCTCTCTCCCTCCTTCACTCTTTGTGCTTTGTGGTAGTGTTCTCAATATAGTTCAATGAATTTCTTGATATATGAATGATAAATAGTCATAACCAAAGCCGGAGTTGAAGCAGAGGGAGACTAAACGTCGTCTGACTGTTGCATAGTCTACAGCTGGCGCTCCTGTTATTGCAAATGGTGCACGCTTGTGTTTTCCAGGTTTCGTGTCCTACGACTCTGCAGCCGCTTCCCAAGCAGCAATCAACGCCATGAACGGATTTCAAATAGGAATGAAGCGTTTGAAAGTTCAATTGAAGCGTCCTCGCCAGGAGAGGCCATACTAATTGCATGATTATGTACACAATTAGAAGAAACCTTTTGGTTTTGCATTTTCCATCTAATCATGTGTCGCCTTGTCAGATGCTATATATGTTCTAAAAAATTTTCGTGAAATTTCCATTCCTGAGACAGATCTCCATTTTAATTTTTCATCTCATTTAATCTCATCAAAACTTTTGTTGCCGTCTTGCCTTCAGAATATTTGACGTAATTTTTGTATCTTTAACACTTTGTTTCGTTACATTGTTTTCTGGTTGTCATGTGTTATTGTCGTAAGTTCTTTTCTTATAATATATTTCAGAGGATATATTTCGAAAGAAGCCCGCATACCCAATTCGACCACATTTCTAGCTTAACCAAACCACTGATATAAGATTTCACTTCTCCCGGTTTACATTCCAGTTTGATCCTTCTTGTACATTACATTCCCGAAAATATGAACTCTTGGGCTGTCAGCTAAGATTAGCTGTATTGATCTCACTTCATCTGCCTACATATATTGTAGGCATGATTTCTCATTAATGTTATCCGCCAACATGACCCCTTGCATATTTTAATCAATTTAACTAGTCCCATTCTAGTCTTTTGTTGTTCACAATTTTTGTATAATTGATTCAAAATGGCTTCAGTGATCTCAAGTGTACAGTTTTTTTCATATATTTTATTTTATTATTTATTCGATATTTACTTTGTCTAAATATATTATTTTGATCATTTATAGAACTTTTCCAAATATGAATAAATGCTCAATACTTTTAACTTTACTTGTTATTTTTAAATAATAGAAAGGTAGCACACTCCGAGATACATAGTAGTTAAACAATATTTAAAAAAATGTTTGGCATTATTCCAGAAAAAAATCCATAATCGGGATTTATTCAGAACAATTCTATTTTTGGGTTATTTTGAATGGATATTCAAAACGAAATTTAGCGCTCTTTTCGTGTTTATTTTTAGATATAATAATTAGTTCTCTAATGGAATATATACAATAATCACGAGTTAGAATATTTTACTTAGTAGATTTCGTCATCAATTATGTAAATTTCGCGTGTGAAAATCTTATTTTCTCATTTTAATTTTTGAGTGGGACTGTGCGGTCGGTCTTGAGGAGATTTTCTTTAACCAAAATATTTATTCCAACATGAGTTTAAATTTCACTCGGTTATGTAAGTTTTTTCTCAAGTCACAAGTATAGCTTCCATTCAGTTAATCGTCGTCGACATGCTGATGCAAATTTATCAGATTTAACAGAAATTAAAAAAAGAAAAGTTGTGTAAGGGGTTTTAAAAATACGTTGCTTGCCACAAATCCTTTTTTAGACAAGACACCCAAAGTTTTGAAAATTCTAATAATCCCGTGTTAAATGACAGCGGAATTGAGATTTCTCCCCAAAAGTTGAATGTTCATGATGTAGAAATGGTTGGCTATTCTAATTTATTCTAAAGTCTTTTATTGTTATAGACTGATAATATACTAACATCGGCTGCCAATCCGTCTACAGTTGAAGGCCAGTGTAATATGGTTACTTTCTATTGGTTTTGATATATCTTCTATAATATTTGTTTAGATCCAAGTTTTCCCCCCTGTCCACCATCACAACATTCTAGCTTATACTGAAGTTCCAAGTTATGGATATTGTAATGTTCGAGATTATAATTTCTACAATCAATACTAATTTGTACAACAGTTTTAATCAGTTTTACCCATAATTTTTAAACTACCTGTTCATAAACCTTTTTTCTTATTGCTACCCTTTTCTCTAAGTTCCGTGGGTTGACCATTTATTACCTTACGTTTAAATTTATCGATTTATTTATTTTTTTATTAGATTTAGAAGCTTCCAATGAGTTTAGAATGTAGTATTTGCTTTGAACCATTCGCTTTTACGGAAACTATTCCTTGTGTAAGTAGCTTTTGTTATATAACAAAATCAAGTTTATTGTCTTCAGATAACAAGCTGCTCACATGTGTATTGTGAAAGGTGCTGTACAGTGATGTTCATGAGCGGCGGTAAAAACTCTTGTCCATTCTGCAGGTGTGCTCTTGATATGTGGCTAGCCGGAACGACATTATTTTAGGGTTAAAGTTTCTGGATTTGACTATGATCCCAAAACTTTGAAAGGTAATTTAACATCCACTTTTAAACTTTTTCATTATTTAGATGTGTACGAGAGCCAGTTGGAGATAGAAGGTAGTTCTCAAACTGATGCCTGCTGCTCGTCATGCGTTCAGAGCTTAAATTGGTAATTTTAGAAATTGCATTCAAAATAATTTTATTTTTCAGTTTTGCCAATGGATTCATCTGCGTTTCCTGTAATGTAGCTCATCTCGAGGAATGTGTAAGAGATGTCAGGTCGATAAAAAAAGTTTGTGATTGAATATTAATATAAAAATAGTAGTGTTAAGATTTTATTATGCCATGATTGCTTAGGTGTCAATCATTCCAGCTGCCTTGTGGAATCCAGCGTCCCATTCTTCTGTATGAAAGTATATTATTAGTTTGAGCAGTTTATGCATTTCAGGTAGAAATAACGACTTAGTGTTTGGCAGAATTATTATTGCTTCTATTCCAGAATCTCATCGCTGTTTACATGTATGTTTGTGATTTTTTTCTAAAGAATATTTTAGTGGTTTAGGGGATTGTAACTATAATTTTGTTACTGTGCCTCCTGAGCAAGTCAGATATGAACTTTAGTTCAAAATCTCTTCTTTTTACATTGAAAATTTTTTGGGTGAGTTAGTAATGTGTATGCAGTAATACATTTTTGTTTACAGAAGAGGTTTGTGGACGTCTCGGATAAATCATCTTTATCGTTTTATTTTTACAATGAATTTCAAGTACTGCTGTCAAGAGTGCTAGGAATCCTAAAAGTAATTTTCATTTTATTTTGTGCATTAATGCTTAGCTTCAGTTTGACATTGAGTCACTTAAAGAATTTGTCAATTATTTATACAGCATGTTAAAGGCTTTTGAAAGCCAAAATATAGATGACGGGTTCATGGGCACGATTTACAGGCATTTGTTTTCGTCGGTAGTTATTCATTTTTGCATATCATATCTCGAACTTTAGGTTCTCGAAAAAACTTTTTTAAAGGTTCAAGTGCTTGATGAAATCAGATTTTCCCACGGAAGGCTACTTATTGTTAGTTGTATACCTATAATGTTTATTTGAAAAATAATTTAAGATCCGGAAGCTGATTCAGCTTTTTTCACCATTTAAAGCTGACGCTCATGCCAAGCAAGGGCTCTGCAAGGTGTTAAAAGCGGAAGTATGATTCCTCTATATTTTCGTTAATGTAAATCTCATTTTAAGATTCAACTGTTACAGTTTTATCTGCGTGAACACCACGGTTCCAGTGAGGCGATGCAATACGAAAATTTTATTCGAAGACAGATTATCGTAGGCTAATTTCTATGAAATTTTGGAATGTTTTATTTGCAGGAGTATTGCATGAATGAGAATCCCAATGTAGCCACTTCGAACTCAAGGGAGTTAAAGAGATTGTGTGATGGCATTTTTGAAGTGTTAAATGTAAAAATTTGATGTAGAATTGTTTACTTTAACGGTGCTGCTTCACAATAATTTTTAAAAATCTATTTTTATATTGTACAATGAAATATTTTATCAATAAGTGCTTCTTATTTAAAATATAATTTTTCTGG
The DNA here is from genome assembly GCA_964057225.1 of Auanema rhodensis. Classification (NCBI taxonomy): domain Eukaryota; kingdom Metazoa; phylum Nematoda; class Chromadorea; order Rhabditida; family Rhabditidae; genus Auanema; species Auanema rhodense. The sequence goes on from OZ059895.1 coordinate 5,401,566, forward strand.
TTTAGAATGGTCAAATTATGTAGTTGACAGGGCACTGTCAGTGACTTGACTATCAGAAGGGGACCGTGGTCTATATGACCACGCCTCTACGAAGGCGGCGAGCGGCACTTTGGCCCCTCCCCCTACATATTCTGACGCTGATTGTTGTTCCCGTTGGCACTTCAGACAGCCGATCATGCACGGTAAACTCACTATTCTGTTCCTTCTGGCCGTTCCAGCTTTGGTAGTCTTAGCACAAGACCAACCGGTGTGCTCTTTCAATCAACTCTTTAATGGACAAATTTGTACCTGTGCTCCTGGGTGAGTTATAGCTACATGTTTATTGCGTTTTATACAATTATTATAAATTTTCAACTTAACGTTTCGATGTTTCGTAATGTTTGTGATTTTGACTTCGGTGTGATAGTTATGTTTATCTTAAGCGTTAAACAGAACTACCTGTAAACGCCTTACGGTCAATATACGCCATTTCCCCCGTCAAGGACATTTTCTTTATAAGGAATACAAGAGGAAGGATGGGAGAGAGAAAGAAATATTCGTTTTGATGGCCGTTACTATACGTTTTTTTATAATTGAAACATTTATTTTAAAAGTAATATATAATTCTAAAAAATAATGTACAACACCAGTTTGGTACGGGAAGGCGAATATTTTATTTATTAAAGCATCGGAAAACAAATACATTTACAACGCCGCACTATAGCTATTAACACTCATTAATCATTAATCATTAACTATTATGATTTATATGATCTTTCCATTTTTTTGGTTACTTTATCATGTGAATGGTTCAGCTTTTGCTTTCATGCGTCTTCTTGTTGATCTCTGCGTCTAGATGTGTTCGTTCAAACTTACATGACAGTGCTATATTTGCGATTGTAAACAGTTTTCTTGTGTGAATATTCAGAATCTCTATGATGTGAATCTATTTGAAGATATAGGTTCTGGTTAGAAGGGTGTGATGAGAGTAAAAGAATAGAAAATCCTTGTTCGCTTCATACCAGAAAATCTAGCGAAGTGGATGAAACTAATCATGCAGAGAGGAGCGGCGTGATACGTATTCTGAAACATATACGTTAGGAAATGAGGGGGACTGTTAGACTTCTGGAGAAACCCAGCTGAAACATCTTACGAATATGTGCTGTCTCAGACATTGAATTCATTGTCTTATACCGAGGGACAACCATCGTTCTGATCGAGAAAAACTAGTTTATATTCGTGGTAGTTATCGAATTCATTTTGATGATTTTGTATGATTTTCAAAGCTACACGTTTAGAAGAAGACATTGTGTCCTCATGACCTTATAGCGAAGCACTCATTAGTGATGTTGCTCCATAGTTCCAACTTATTTATTTTCATCTTCATTAGCATTCTTGTTTAATAGTTTTTCGAAACACCCTCTCTTTACGATGCCATATGAAACATAGATTTATCTACAATAGAAAAAGCATGACGTGTTTTTAATTATGTAACGCTTTTTGAAAAATAATTTCGAGAAAAAAAATGTCTTGAAAACCAGAAAACCTGTTTTGGCTTTATTCAAGCGTGTTCAGTTGACGACCGTTCAGGATGAAAACGATCAGGGGCTGATAGGGCGACAAGGGGTTCACAAGGTACATTCTTCAGTACGAGTGTATGTGTCATAAACAAATGAAATTTGTTTTGAATGTAATACTAATATTAAGATGTAAAAGTAGTATAGGAAAACAAATACAGATTATCATTGATTAATTGAGCTCTATATTCCAGATACTTCTCCTCTGCCAATGACGAATCCAAAACTCGTTGCGAAGACGAATGTGAAGAGGTTTGTAGATGAGATTTAGATTCATATAACCATTTCCTTCAATTGAAAATCTTGTTCACAGGTACTTTATTTCTTCTTGTAGGTGTATTCTACTTTCTTCACCTATGGTGAATGCGTAAGAAATATCTTTGGAAAATTGCCAGCTGACCAACAACCAGCATGTAACATGCGTTGCGGTGTAAGTATAAACTTTACTTTATAATTTGAAGCTCATAAACTTTTTCTGAATCAACTGGTATTTTAGATGAGAATTCGACCATGGGCTTCCATTGGAATCTTCACTGTATTCGCTGCTGCTGTTGCTACCCTTGTACTCACTTTGCCCATGTGTGTTGCTACTTGCTGCTCATGCTTACACGCCAAGAAGGTTAGTTACAGTTTTTTCTTATATATTTTCATTTTTTCCTCGTCATATTACTTGGCTTCGTTTGCACGATATCTAATCAAATTTACGTCCACTTGAACCATAGCAATCAATCTAACTGAACCTTTCGTTGAGTTGTCCCTGACGTGAAACATCGAATATTGCATACCATTCAGTACGATGGATGCGATGCCCTTCCCTACAGTCATTCAGAATCCAAGATGATCGATTATCTGCGACAAATTCATTCGTCTTTTCATATTGTGATTATTGCTTTAACGAAAAGTCTGTTAAATTCAGCTTTCCAATGTAGTTTTTTGCAGTGAAAAGGGTGAAGGACGATAGATTGCCAACCGCAAACAATCCTTCAGCTCCTATGCTACCACTATCTAGCGAAGCTGGAAAATAACTGGTCTATGTACTGCGAATTCATAATGTCAAAGCAAGAGACATAGTAGTAGAGAGAAAGGAAACCGCGATGTTACTCTTAGGCACTAGTTTGCATCATCAACATCAACATCATCATCATCATCATCATCATCCCGCTACTTTATATTGCCAACAACGTAGGGCCGGAAATCCTCTGCGAATTTGGCCGATTTCACAAAGCTGTGTGCCGATTTTTGAGTTTTCCAAATGATGCTTATTCACGAGATAATGGCAAATTATGAGAGAGGGCAGGTAGAGAGTGAGAGGACAATAGAAATGAGATAACTGTACATACGTCAAAATTTTGGGGTTTAGTCTGGTTTTGCTCGCCTCTCTCGATGATTTAAATGTCAGATTAATTGGATAGGTTGGAATAGTTGATAGGACACCCAATATACTTATCTGATTGTCTGTCAGAATTCGATAAATGACGGTCCTCTCTCTGTATCTCTCATTTCAACTTCTTATTATGGCATTCGAGAATTTATCAACAACGAATATTGGTCGATTCGATTCCTGAGAAAGACATCGTTCAAACCGTTTAGTTCATCGCTTTTTTCGTCGCTAATTTCTCTCACCTACTATCTTCATTCTCTCTCGTTCTTGTACTCGATCACTGACTGTCTTTTGAACCAAAATAAGACATAATCAGCAATTGAGCTGTCAACATCATATCACGAAATTCGAGAATCAGATGAAACGATAATGAGAGAGATTGTACACTACGGGAAATTTCATTTATGTGATAGAGTAAAGATTCAGCAAAAGCAACAACCTTACTAGAGAGATGCATCTTCCATACGAGGAAACTAGGCCAAGTAGTATGACCATCTATCACAATATCACTTTGTTTATTCGTAGCCTCATTCTCAAATTTCTTCTTCCTTTCCTCTTATCATTGAAGTCTTCTTTTCTCTCATTCTTTCTCTCATTACCCTCTGATCTTTCTAATATTCTGAAGAGAGAATAAGAGATGGCTCCGCTACGTTCAACATCGTCTTGGTTGTCAGAAGACAACGTATGATGGCGACGACGACCTTAGAAATACCGAGTGAATGTTACAGTTCATCTTTATTGCAACCCAACTCCGACACTCCCTTTAAATTATGTTTACGATCTGGATCGATAACTATCCTCTGATTTGATCATCTCTTCCTATCTCTAATTCTCTAATTCTCTTATATTTTCCATATCTCTTTTCCTTAGTCTCTTTCCCTCGATATGTTTATGTCCTAGTTCATCATTCACTATAATCATCGTAACTCCAAATAATACGGCAAAACAACTACCATATCTAACAACCGCCTCTGGCAAATCGGTGTGCTACAGATAGTCGTTATGTCTCTGTGAAAGCTCCAAGATAATTTAGAAGAAGTACGAGAGTAAGTAAGCCTTAGGCACCAACGTTAACTTCATCTCGTCTATTTCTTTACTTGTTTTCATTGGTACTGATTACGATGACATAATTGTAGACGTCCCATTTAGTTTTCAGCAAACAGTAGGCTAATAAACAGTAAAATAATGGAAATTAGTTAGACTACTGCTTCTCCTTTTCTTATACTCGTCCTGCCTCTGTTGATAGTTGTTTGTAGTAACCGTTCGATGTCTGGCACTCGATGATAATGACAATTGAATTAAAGGGAAACATGCTAACATAGAAATAGGGGAGAATTGAAGAGAATGGTAACTACCACAAAAAGAAGAAATTAGTGATAGTTTAAGACAAAAGGAACCGGAAGCTCCTTTAGCTGGTCATACTTGTCTCTTCTACCGTCTGCACTGTGTCCGAAATCAAGCGCTACGCTCTGTTGATGAAGATGATGACTGCAAAGTGATGATGCTTTGCGATGGCAACTTTAAAGGGAACAAACATGTTCTTATATCTAGTTCAAAAACGTTGAAAGAAACAAGTGACTTCTTGAAACATTTGCCACTTTTATTCCTCTTTAAAATCCTCCCTCTCTCTTTCTTTTTCTCTTACTAGTCTAAGAAATGCGATTTTCTAAAAAAAAAATTTCAGGCCAACAAGAATGCAAAGAGAGTTGCTATTGAAAACCAGGCTACTGCTGCTAGCAAGGACCAACAGGTAGCTACCATGAGCTACAATCCATACGCCTACTGGCCATACTACGGAAGAGCTTAGACTCACCTTAGTAGCTCAATCAGCTTATTATGGATTTGTAGTCCGTACGCTAGTTCTCGGGTATCAGCCAATATGTTCAGCTGTAACAGCCTTTCCACTCCTCTCTAATCCTGCCAAAGCTCAGGCCAAAATCATGCCAAACGCATTTGTCCTTCCTTTTTTCTAATGTTTTTACAATTTTATTGTATTGTAATAAATTTAACAATAAAGTTTGCTAATATCGATAACGTGTTTGACAAAACAAGCAGAAAAAACAAATAAACAACAACCTATGATAGTCGTCAGCATTACTCCGTTTTTATCGTTTCCGTATATTACGTTATAACTCTGAAGGTCAATTTGGTATCCATGAATAGAACTTTTTATATCTTTCAAAGTCATCCTCTTGTACACGAACAAGTTTCTATATAGAGCGTAAAAGCAACGCCTTTTAATATAGTCCTGGAACAGCTGGGATGTAATAATTCTTGATATAGAGGAGAAAAAAATATTTTTACATGATTATAGTTTTATGATTTCACCACTTTGTTACTTAAAAGGCAACAAAAACTTCTAACTCTATGTGTGATTCTATTATACGGCTTTTTAAATTGATTGCCCAATGTGCCGTCTCAAATTTCTAAATGCCCTCCAAATGTCAGGTTTTCAAATATTTGTATTGTATTAGTGCGTTAAAAAAGAGGAGAAAATAAACTCAAGTACTTTATTAGAATGAAATGTTAAAACAAAAATGAAGACATAACAATAACAATTCAAAAGAATTTCAACTATCAACAACATTAACCAGCTTGTTCCTAAATATGGTTGTTTAGGGCCGTAAACAAAACTACTAATCAACATTAGGCTTTCCTTAATTCGAGATCCAAAAATATTCGGAAAGTCAACAAAACGTTCTCAACTTCACACTCAGCAGTCTGAAAGAATAATAGAATGACATAAGCAGTCGACAACAAGAGATGTTTTCATCTTAATTACCTCTAATAAAACTCTTGCTTTTAGAAACTGATCATACTTCACTCTGTCTGCGGGAGGCATGTATGTTTCCACGACCTCATTAATCTGCAAATAGGATGTAACTTCTCATTTTTCTAGATTTTCACACTTCTTGTTGTTTCGTCATCTCGTCCTTATTAGCATCCGCTCGAATTTCTTCTGAAATTGAGCGAATGGTGAGCTGCTTATCTGAGAGGGTCTTATTCTCTCTGTACTCATACTGACGTCGTAAAATCAAATTTCTCATAGTCTAAAAAACAAAAAAAGGTGAGACATAAAACTATAAAAATTACTTTGCAAGTGTATTCGATTAAAAGCTGTACAGTTTGTTTCAAATTTACATAATATAAATATACGGTTCGAGCTGGAGCAAAATCATTCGTTCTTCCCACAGGCTACAAAAATTGAATAAATATTCAACAATAATAATTGAATAGACTTACACGAATGAAAATGTATCCTTCTTCTTGCAGTGCATAAAGAAGTTCTCTAGTCTCTTTTGAACTCATCATTGTTAGTTTTTCAATATGTTCTTCCTCTAAATAACCTTTGCTTTGTAATAGTCGGAAAATTCTGAAAAGAATACATACAGTTAATTTAAAAACAAAAATTGTAACACCCACCTAACAGCTTTAGTATCCAGTTGCTCTCGTATAAATGATTCGATATGATTCTGGCACATCAAAGTAATCGCACGTTCAAAGTCTTAAAATTGCTTATAACATAAAATATTTAAAACAAATGTTTTACCTATCACATAAAGGCCTCCACTGCTGTCGCCTACTTTTCTCAAAACTCCTGTAGATTCCTCAACTAATGATTTCAAAGCCCACTCCACTCCGGTCTTATCTAAGTTCAAGCTATTTTCTTTAGCGTAACGTAAAATATCGAAAACCTGAAAAAAATTAAAAATTAAAATACAGAACAATATAAATGAAACATACAGAAACATGAGCACTATTCGCTGCTTTTATGGAAGATGATCGTGTTTCGTTAGCCTTAAGCAGACCAAAGAATGTGTCTTTGCATAACTGCTCCGTTTTTTCTTGCAAAATCTATAAAAAAAAGTTTGAAAACATATCAAATGGCTTGGAAATTAGAAAAAAATCAACCGGTCAATAGAAATAATTTATGAAAATGAAAACGTTGGGACTCTATGATTAGAAAATTAAAACTCACAGCACGGTTTGGCATAACCAATTCCAGTACTAATTCATCCCTGATATAACGATCAAAACGAGTCCAATTAACTTTCCAAAATATGTCTTCATCATGATCAGGACCATGTTTTCGTTTTCTACCTTCAGTAGTAGCTTTATTAGCTGAAACAATGCTTAAATTTTTAAAATAACAGTAATGAAAACATGTTACCAGTAGCAGTGTTGATTTCAAATATTTTATCAGGCATAATGAAAGGATCATAATTTGTTTCAAATATAGGACATCCTCTTAAATGTGATTTGATTGGAGGACAGCGAATAATGAATTGGGATTCAGAAAAACGACAAAATGATTCTTTGGCCTACAAGAAAACCAAAAAATTTAAAACTTGGAGTTAATCAAAACTAGCCTGTTCCAATGTGTAATTCCCTTCAGAGAATTCGGATTGTTGAGAAACTCTCCGAATTGTATCTGAGCAAGTAAGACGGCCACGAGAGAATATTTCTAAGAATAACATTTCTGCTAAATCTCCATATAAAGTTTTAATAATATAAGCACATCTGAAGATTCTAATTAGGGAAAAGACGTTCAATGATATACACAAACCTGGGTAATTTGGAAAAGGCAAAAATTGGCTCAGGTTCAATGGAATAACTAACTCGCATAGACGAATCTAATTTAAATGAAACTATACCGAATTGTTCCAAAGATGTTAAAGCTTTTCGGATCTAAACAGAACATTATATCTTTTAGTTTGGTAAATATTAAAATTACATTATGAAGAGAAATTTTCCCTCTTAAACGACTCGCAATTGCTGGTAGTGGTCCTGGTTCTTTCATGACTACCTCAGCAACTTGCATAACCGTACTTCCAAAATGTTCATTAATCAAGGCACAGCTCAGCTCAGAGGCCAAACGGCCTCTAGCGAAAGCCATCTAGAATTAAACCTAATGCATCATATTTTGAATTGTGTGATGTAAAGAACAGAAATCAACTGCTTGAACATTTAAATGCAGTACATATATCCATTATCTTTATTTTTTTGATTAAAAATCAGAATAACAAAACAGAATAACAAATCAACAATAAAAAAAACAATCAATAAACACAACAATTCATTTATGTGCGTCGCATAATAGCTCTTTGCTGAAAAAAAAAACGTTTAAACGGTAACGAAAACGGATATAAAACTTACTTTCGCTTTGTTTTTTAAGTTTTTAATTTTTCTCTTTTCAACCTTGTTCCTAGGCCTTTTATGAGATGGGCCATCACCAGGCTTTGCACGTTTTCTAAATTGATATAAAGCAATTTATAATTGAGCAATGAAATAAATACCTTTTATGAGCCGGTCCTGATCCACTTTCATCTCTTACCATATAACTTCCAAAGTTCAACAAATTATCAACAGCATTTTCATTCTTATGCTTAGCTGCACGAACCTTTTCAGCTCGAGTAACTTTAAGCCGGACTAGATTATCTTCTTCGTATCGCTCTTTTTCTTTTTCTCTTTCCCAATCACGTTTAGAAACATCCTGAAATAAAGAACACGTTTCAAATATCTAAGTGATTAGCCTACTCTATATTCTTCTGGAGCTTCGCTATATTGTTCTTTAAGTTCCTGAATAAGGGAACTTTGCATGGCACGTCTACGCGATCGAGCAACAGCTTTAGATTTCTTGTCGCTCTCTTCTGAAAATCACGAAAAAATAAATTATATTATGTTCTCATCAGGATTTACCATCGTAATGAACTGCCATCATCTTTGGAGGAACATATTTTTTTGGTCGTCCCTCTTCTTCTCCTTCTCCTTCTTCATCTTCATTGTCAGATTCATTTTCATCGTCATCAAACTTAAAATTATTAAATAGAATACGAATAAATTAACCAAACACACCTCCATTTGGTCTAATCTAGGTTTGAGGTTGCTTTCTTTCTTTGTAGGATCACTCTGTTTCTAAAGAAAACAAAATTTCAAATATTTAACAGAATAACGATCAACCTTAGTGAGCTTATCCACCTGAGAAGCCAATTTTTGTTCAATAGGTTTAATTTTTTCTAACACCTGTGCAAATTAAGATTATACCTCTAGATTTATGACAAACTAACAGTTCTATGTAATGCTGCTCTTTGAAATGCTTCGGAACTAGCTATAGATTGTCCAGCACTCATTCTTTCCATTAGGAACGTCATCTCCATAATATATGCTAATAATTCGCGATTTTTAACTTCAAAAAGACCAATTCCCTGAAAACAAGTAAACTTACTCGATCATGAGTGAAAAAACAAAAACAAATAGAAGATCACAAACCTCTCTATCATTGTCTGCAGATTTTAAAGAAGATAAAAATTTCTCAACATTCTGTACAGCGTCTTCAGAAGTCTTAGCGCATTCTGCTAGGACTTTAGCAAAATTACTCGCTTGGGCTTCAGTCATGCTGAATATCTTTATAAGTAAGGAAACAAAAACTATTTAAAATATAAAGGTTATTAACCAATAAAAATATTAAAAAAAAGTAATTTCTTTAAAAAGTTGAGTTTTAGATTTATTCAAAGTTAGGAAAATAAATTCAATATATATATTCCCATATGTACAAAGAAAAAGCATAATCGTAATATACAAGTAGGACTGTAAAGTAAAGCTTTAAGCGGGATTAGAATCCTTTTTGGTAGTTTCGCCGTCGCCAGGTTTGTTCTTGTTACCATTTGCATAAGCAACAAACATTTCTTTCAAAAAAGTGAGCTCTTTTTGTAGAGATTCAACCTCAAAACAATTATTTTTTAAATTTTAAAACCAAATAAGAACCTTTCTTTCAAGCTGCTCATTTTCTTGGCGTAATTCTTCAACTCTAGCAGTAGTTTCAGTTTCTTCTTGGCGTTTTTTTTGTCTCGTTCTGTAATAAATTTACATTGAAAATATAGTAAAATCTGAAAAACTATACAGGTGACCATTTTCGATTTAAAGAAGAAATGAAAGTTATAAATAAAAAACAAAAGCATTTTGCCGAGAAAGTACGTACGATATATTTCACACTATATTGGTGTTAGTAATAGCTTAACCTAAAATTGGACTTGTACCTACAGTGAAATTTCTCCCATTTTTTTCTTTCGGTTCTGTGCTTCTTCGAAAAACCCTACCGATTTACGGCTTCATTGTTCCGTTGCCGTTTTTGTATATAACTTTCGTCAACTTCTTTGTCTGTACTAGATGACGAGGATTGTGCTTTACTTCTTTTTCGCCCACTCATTTTCCAGCTATTTGCTTAAAAAAGAAAATTGAGAAAAAAAATATTATAAAAAAATTAAAATAGAGTATAGTTTCAACGAACTACTAATGTATGCAAGCATAGAAGTAACAACGAAGCTAATTGGAAACATGTTGCACTACGTACCACGGTTACTTTTTCGTTGACCCGTACAGTAAGCCTTCTTACTAATTTGCAAACTTAAATATTTAAAATTTCATATGACTTAAGTAGTATGCTTAAATATCTTTGTTTCATTAATTAAAAAAAAAATTCTTAATCAAGGTCAGGAGTTTTTATTTTGTAAAATAGTGATCGCATACTCTTCCAATGGTAGTATAAGTGTGGTTCTTCTTATGTTAAAGTTGTACTATTTATTAAATTTATCTCGTTTCATTGTTGAAGTCAATGTGAAGAATTTTTTAGTTGGATCAAATTGTTTATAGTTAGTTTTTTTTTCCAGATTTAACAACTATGCTTCAGCCTGAGTCGAACCGTGTTTTAACATTATTGAATGAAGTCGAGTATTTAATTAAAAGAATTTACTTAAAACGAAGTTTTCTTTTTTTTTAGAAATCTTCAAGTTGAGTTGGAAGAGCGTTTAATACAATCGAATGAACAAGTGTCAACAGAGGTCATCAAGCTGCAGGACCTGGTAAGCTTTGCTCATTCATGCTTCGATGTAGTCTGAAATTTCATTGTTGGGAAACATGTATATTCCGATTTGTGAAATACGACATAAAAGATAGAACTCACTGTGTATTCTCATAAAGATTCTCTCTTCTGATTGAAATTCTATATTATATACTAATCTTTGTTTGCAATTTCTAAAATCATGCTTCATGAGGACAATTAGATTCAGAAAATAATTAAGTGGAAATTATCTTTTGTTGTTTTATTCAATAATCCTATATATATAAATATATAGGCAGAAAATTTGAAAAGAGATCTTTGAAGTTTTTATAAGTTTATATATTTCAATTTTAGAATAAAACAGTCGAGAAATATGTTGGCATCTTGCATGAAGTTTCTGTTGATATGGTTAACATCTGTGAACGCCTGAATTCTCTGAATTCTAGAGTTACTGCTTTGCAAAATCTAAAACCTTAAACAACTCTCGAGGTCTGTTGACTTTTGTTTTGAAGATTTTCTGAAGTTGGATGTTTAGTCTAGCTATGTTGATGTGTTTTGCGAAGCCACGCCTTAGACTTCACATTCCTACGCATAGTCAATTTCTTTGAATGAAGGTATTCATGTTCATTCGACTATGTCCTTTAAGTCTTTTGACTTTCTTCAATGTTCTCGATTTTCTTGCTCACATCCGTCCGCTTAAGCTACTTAGTGTGATCAAATACATGCAGATCTCAGCGCGCAATAGTTTTCTTTATTCATGAGTTTGCTCCCGTTTTTTTCAAATTATAGTCTGAAAAGTTCAGGCATACTCAAGTTCTTTTCATTCTTCTCCTGATCACTCTGTTACCTGTGAATAACAGGTATCTCATTGAACATGCAACTATTTATTTTTAATGGAATCTGAATTCACCCTACTCAATCACTTTTGGCATCTGTTTTGAGCTCCTTTTTCACCAATGCTTGCATTACTTTACAATTTTATTTTAACATCTTCGTCTTACTCTTTCGTTGGATTTTAATTTCGAATTCTTCCAATTTGCACTAAAATCATTCAATGACAAAGCGCGATATTGAATACGTAATATGATCTTTCCTTATTTGCTGTTCTAGTTGAAGACGCATTGAGTCATTCGAAGTCGACTTCCTGTTTACTTATGTCTTTTGCGGTATTAATTATAATTCTGCTATTGTTTCTATTTCTACCTGTCGGTCACGTGTGACATCTCGTTCTCACTCTCTTCTGTATCGTCATTGAACGCTTTCCCAGAGCACTACATTTCTATTCAATCGAGCTGCGATTAACCTGTGTTGAGACAAAGTTCAATGTAATTTAATTCTTCAGGAATTAAATTGGTCAAAGCTATTCTCTAAAAGTTCTTCGCTCTTTTCTCCTTCTATTGTAGGTAAATATACTTGGGTTTAAAAAATTGAAAGAAGCTCAAGCAATCGCTGCGTAAATATATTTAAAAATGTTTCATCATGATTCTTTCATAAGTAAAACTTTTATCTCGATCATATTTTTCACCGAACATTCACCTATTTCTACTTCCTTCTTTCTTTTTTCTTCTCTATTTCATTTTATAAACTTCTCTCATCTTGAGAGTTTTAGAGCTAACGGCTTGTCATCAGCTTCCGTTACTTTATGACGTTACGGCTCGGAGACTACGTGCTCTGACTTGACTCGTTTTCTCGCAGTTCTAACTTGATTTCTAAGTATATTCAGCTTTCGAATGGCACTTTGTATTATAGAAATGTGGAGCTGTCAAAGTTTAACCTGTTCAAATACCCTTTCTTATTTCATGAGTCATCAACAAGAAATCAGAAATATGTCTCTGAAATAAGTACATAGGGTCAGTAGCACGGCCATGAATAGCCAACGAGATTTTGTGTCGAGAATCGAATGCTTCTTCGTTTTCCTGAGTTTTAGGCAATTTGCATGCATTTTCCCTAGTTAAAGGTTTTGGCTTTTCCTTTCTCAAATCCAATATGATTATCGGCTATTTCACTACTTATGTACTCTTTCTTTTTGGCAATATTATATTCATTTTGTTTCTGTCTGCAAACAACTTTACTCATATTCTTAGCCGGAAGGCAACGCTAATAAACTTATGATACGAAAAAAATCCGGAGATGGAAATTTACTTTTCTTTTTCTTTCTTTATAATCGATAGCCCTGTGTTTATTCGAGCAGCTGTTTGATCATATATTGGCCAGCTACAACCAGTATGCCAGCAAACTGTCTTAGTTTTTTTTGAAAAATATTCAACCATCGGTTAGTCACAAATCACAATTTTCTTTTTCTTCATCCAACTCATGAAGCCAAAGCTACACATGCTCACCTCCATCTTTGGTCGTTGTTCAGTTTCTCTCTTTTCCTGCTCTTCATTTACTATTTCCCGAAGTCGAACGATTTTTGAAAAAACATTTCCATTGAAAATCCAACCTAATTGGGCTCGAGAGGAAGGATGAATGAAAGCACCTTGGTAAAGTCCCGAACAACGTTCTCTGGTTTATGTATATCCTCATTAAAGCTATTCAGTTATTCATCCAAATAATACTCTATCACTTTGTAATTGCATTCTTCTTTTCCGTATTCTTTACTTTTTTCCTTGTCATTCTACTGCTCTCTTTCTGTCTCTTTCCGTCTTGTCCAGACCCACTCCTCCTACGCGTTAGGCCACCCTTTATCTTCATTTGTATTTCAGTCTTGATATTTCAGGAGGCGTTATGTGATGCTGCTTGTTTTGTTTCTTTCAATTGCTCATGCCGTAAATGCTCTTCTTTGTCTGCAATGCGACGGTCGAAATTTTAGTCATGGCTTGAAGTAAGTACCCTAGCTATTCAAATGGCTAGATCAATTCATAAAAAGTGTGCGATAGAGAATTGTTTGATTTAGTCATTAGATATTTCACATCATTTGATCATCATAATAATTTCCAGATTGTCACTCGACGATTGCTGTCACGTCTCATTCGCCGTTTGTTCTAAAGGCCAGGTCTGTATTCGGGCTTTTGTGTCAGCTCCAAATAGAAAATTTTTTCTTTCCGGCTGTCATGAACCTGAGGATGGACTAATAGGTTTGATATATCTTTCATTTTTCGATTTCTGACGACGATCAAGATTTAAGTCAATGAATTCAGGTTGTGACACCCACTCTCTTCCATTTAACGCGACTGTGCATCGATGTGCTTGCACCGATTCGAAATGTCAACTCTATTTTCCTAAAAGTTGTTCTTCTCGTATAACATCAACTTCAACTTCATCTTTTGCTAATAGTAAATATCATCATTCTAATGACACTATTCATATTCATTCTCATCATCACTCTCAGCACCATCATAAACACCATCATCATAAATCAGTATCTACCACACTGCCACCTATTTCTAAGCCTCCTTTTTTGAAAGCTATAAAGACAACTGAGCCTCATCTAGTTCTTTATGACGAAGCATTGGGTTCCACACTTTCTAATTCTCAATCTGTAAGTTATGATAAACTAACTTTATCATCTGATGCACAAGTGCTCTTGAAGCACAGCTCATCAGCTTCTTTCTATGCCATTGTCATTGTATGCTCAATAATATGTGTTTTACTCTGAATTGTCACTTTCGTTTGAAGCTTTAGTTACCGATTTCTAGTCATTATCGACTGTATCCTACTCAAATCTGGTCTTCGCTCTGTGACATTCCCATATTTCACGTACACCTCTTGGTTGTTTTCATATTTTTATACAAATTATTTAATTTACATAAACTATATTTAGGAAACAAACAAAACTCATTACTAAAATATATGAAAGAAACAATATCCAAATAAAGAGCTAAGAAGAAAGATTTTGATCAAATTATAACAATGAAGAATGATATAAAATGAAATTACAACATACAAAATACAATAATACAAAACTTATATATGAAATCAAGAAAAAAAACAACTTATATACAGATAGATATTGTGCTAAATTTATAATGCTTGCATATTTTTGAAGTAGCTCATATAATAATTGCAACATAAATAAAACAAAAACAATGAATAATATTAGAGAAGAGAAAATTTTTGGCTATAATATGTGAATATGAGTTAATCATGTAAAATTACTTATCTTAGTACATAAAGAACAACCTAAGTTTTGTCGTAGACCAATTACAATTTCAATTACGTCTTTTGTGAGATATCTTTTTGTTTAGAATTTGGCCAAATCTGCTATTCGTAACACATGCTTACATCCTAATTTCTCACATGCCTTCACTCGTTTCCTAAATAACAGATTGTTGAGAAATTAAAAAATAAAATAGAGAACATACTTCCTACATATACATTGTTCCTTGGATTTGGCTACACGAGCTTTTCCACCTCGACCCGATCGGCCGTTAGATGATACAGTTGATTGGGCCATAACTCTAGCTCCAGAAGTTTCTGCAGTTGTTCTACTGTTCACTAATGGCGATCCCACGGACATCTTATCCCCTTCTGCATCACAACTCATCGAAGCAAAGTTATCAGTTATCTGTTGAACTGTGGAAAAAAGACAATCGGTTGATGCAATGTAGGTCCTCGGTTTAATTAATCGCAGAAGGCTATAATACCGCTTTGGTATGATTAAAGAAGCAAAGCCATCACAGGCGCTTGTATAGAACAATGAAAGTGTGCTTGGATTTCTGAGGATATCTTTGATAAGACCTTGCTCAAGGCCAACGGTTTGCAAGACACTAATTTGCTCTGTTGTGGCATCCTCGTTAATAATCGCATTAATGATTTCGCGAATAACCACATCCTTTGATTCCATGGCAACAATGTCACGCTCGTCAGTTTCCGGTCCATGATACATAGCAAACCTCAAAACGTACGTTAACATTTCCAGACGAGCTCCATGCAACAGTTTCAATGTTAAAGAAAACTCTTGAGGATAATCGGCAATCCTGCCACCGCTGGTGATCATTGAATGTGCTTGCATAAGTCTTACGAGAGTTAACTGTTGCTGAGCCTGTTCCTCCCAAAGACAAATGTCTTGTCCTTGAATGCTCATTTTGTCATTAGCGAGGCTTGCCGCATTTCTCCATGTTGAAACAGTTGTGATAATCTCTGATGTCGCATTTTGTCTTACACTTTCGTTATTCATCATTTGTAAGCAAGCTGTAGCACTAAGCGGTGGCAATCTGTTTTGATCTTCCACAGTGCATTCAGTTGTTTGTATTTTTCTTGGAGAAATTGGTTCTCCAGGGAATTGACAAAAATCGGTTCTTAAAACCATATTACCAGAAGATGATGGAACAGAGCTAGAATCAGTCTTAGGATCATTACAGATAGACGTAGCAGTTAGCATCTGTTCCTGTATATTCGAAATTGTTTTATTAGGTTCGTTCATTAGGCTTCGGAAACTCTTAACGAGCATTTCGCTCATGGGAGAGAACACGTCGAATACACTTGCCCATGAAGCACCGATAGAAGGCCGAAGATAGACGAATCCTTCAGTATTTGTATCCATAAAATGGAAAATATCATTTTCTGAAAAATTAAAAGTGAACAAATACTTGTCGATACTTTACCTTTTATATCTACAACTGAACCATTTAAATCAAATAATTGCATATAACCGGTCAAATTCCGCGTATCTTTATAATTTTTAATAAAATCTATAGAATATATTAATCTTCTACGGATTTCATCAACATCACGTTTGATTCCAAGTTTTGAAATTAACGAAGCCCATTCCTTTAAATATCTATTATTAATTTAAACTTAATAGTATAAACGTACAGATAAAAGACTGGCCTTTTGCACTATATTCTCTGCAGATTCTCCATATAAAGTCTGTAAATGAAATAAGATAATCTAATATATTAAATATAGACTGTACTTCGTATCTATATAACATTCCTAGCAATTGCTGTTCTTTAACATTAAAGTTCGGAATTTCACTGTTATACGACTGTGATGTTGAAGATGTTGCTTAAATGGGAATCATAATGAAAATCGAAACTCAGAAATAACATACAGCTTGATTGATTGGTTGATGTACTTGATGGCTTTAGATTTGGATCTTTTTCTGCGACACCGATATGCTGATATACATTAACAATATCATCTTGAGAATGAGAATCATCTCGATTTCGCAGTTTATTCTAGAAAATCTTAAACATTTACATACATTTGCATCAACTACCTGAAGCTCCTTCACACGATTAAGCACCACGTTATGAGTTAAGGAAAGATTAATTTCCTCGCTAGGCACAAAAAGACCAAGAAAAGTTGTAACTGTAGGAGAGGTTGGGCGTATATCGTTGGAATTCTTCATTAATCTGATTTCTAATGCTTCGTTTAGATAATGTGCTAGTTTTGTTTCAACTTCTTCGGCACTTCGTTTTGTGCCGCAAAGTGATATACTTCTAGCCCATTTATCTAGTTCCCTGTGAGTTAAAAGGCGAAACCTAGCACTAAAAATAAAAATTAAGAGTAACATTTCTTTGATTTAAAGCATACGTTTTAGGATTACGCACCCAATATAGAGAGAAATGCTTATATAAAATAAGAAGTTTGTTTTTTTCTTCCACTGTCCATGGAGGGAGATCCAACGACTTATATTTCCAGAACAAAAATTGATCTAAAATTCTGCTTATTTAATATTATGAAACTAAATGTTAAACCTTTTTTATGATTTAATGTTCTTTCAAAATCATCTAGCAGATCTTCAATATCCTGTATATTATCGCTAATATTATCATATATATCATTTGTATATCGATATGGTGTGATTGACTGAAACAAGGATAATTATAGTTGGAAAACACGTGGTGTTTCACAAACAATGTCATTTTCATCCGGATTTTTCCGTAGAAAATGAAGTTTAATAATCATTTTATTAATCTGATTGACTAAAATAGAACACAAAAAATTATTTAATTATCATTATGTATAACTAACTCATGTCATCTCCAATTCTCGAATATTTATTACTTATATCAAATGATAATGATGATAAATGCTTTTTCCAAGAATGTAATATAAGTTTCTTTAAATTAGTACCACATGAATCTAACTCGGGTGCTTCACTAGCATATCTATAGTATTAAAGATTTAAACTTGAATATTAATAGTGTCAAACCTTTTACTATGGAATATGGTGAAAAACTCGGCATGCAGTTTACCTAACACTAGCAACTCATCAGGGTGAGCGGGCAAAGGAGAACTAAATGAATTTCATACAAGTTCAAAATAATATTATGTGAAATAAATTAATATTCGTATTATTATATTTTTACTGACCTTTTGATAGAAGAAGGGATCAAAACCTTCTTAAAAGAGAGATCATTGAGATATATTTTCGAAGTGCCTGACGTTGGGAACACATATTCGTAATACTAGATTCGTTCAAATGAGGAACATACAGACAAAGATAACCTTACCGGTGAGAATAAACGTTCTACTTCGTCTCTGCTAAAAAAAAAGAAAATAAGATATACAAGATAAAAGACATTACGCTCTATCGGATAATGCGCCTACAATGTTGTTTCCATTATTGGAGTCTAACCCATTTGTATTCTTAAAATTTGGTTATTTATTTTTATTGAATTAACGATATATGAATCGATAAAAAATTGAATTTATAATTAATTATCATAATTTAACAAAGCCTTTATCCCATACTAACCTCATCCTCATCGTCAGTAAAATCCGAGTCTACAACTACTACCGGTTTTGGGACAGTTTTAGCTTTTCTACCCCGGGCAGAACTATTAAAAAATTCTTTAAATATTGTTAAGATAACATTACTTACCGCATATTTTGTGGATTTGTGGAAAATGAATATCAGTAATGATGACCAAATAAAGGTGTCGGGGAACAACTCAACACATGTGCCTCTCTGTTACAAATGCTATTTCTGACATGCCAACAACAGCTTTCATCGCCTGGCCTCTACTTTTCATCTCTCTCGTTGCCTTTTCTAAATCAATTCTCATTAGCTTGTATGACTATAAGAACAGATTAGCTTAGGGAAACCAAACATTATCTTATCGAAGGAACAATTATTTCAAAATAAAACACAATCATTTTCTTAAAAGCTCACTTATTTTGGTTGAAAATAAACTGTTATGTATATACACTTTGTATTAAACAGCGAGAGAAATTTCGATTGTGGGCGTCATTTTAATGTGTCAGCAATATATTCATAGAAACAACAACAAAAACTAAATGATATTGAATTACAATGTGTTTATAAAAATCGCTGTAATTCTTAGAATACAGTAGAATTTTTGAATTACCCGCCAAATTTACAAGTAACTATTCGAAAAACAGTTGTTTAACTGCTAGAAAGATTGGAAGACAAGTTATGTTTACTTTTCGGTGGAAAATACTGATAAGATGAAAAATCGAATTTTAAACGCTTTAAGTCATTTTCTTTTTTGATATGGAATGGTTGAGCTGGGTCTTTCAGGTTTCTTTCATTGTGCATATTTGTTTGTTATATTAACCATAAATTTTTAATATTTTCATTTTTATAACAATTTTGCTAGTTTTAGTTTAATTATGAAATTGTAACGATTTTGTTTGCCATTTATTTTGAAAAGGTTTTATCATATAACACAAGACGGACACTTTTGATGTTCATGTGTTCTAGTATTTTCATATTATATTCGCTTATTCTACCTCCGCGGGGAATGACGAAGCAATGCCACGATTTAAAATGTTGATGATGCTTGTTTCTGGTTTATTGCCGTCCAATGCTTAAAATAATTCCTTCTCTTAGTAATTGGTCTCATGATATGTTTTATATGTGTCTCCAGCTTTTTTTGGCTGTTAAAAAGGGTCTTGTAATCTGCTCTTTGTTTTTTTTTTCATCAATATAGTACAGCCTGACTTGGGAAAGTGTATGTATGAATGTGGCAGTTTTCATTGATTCATACATTCCAAAGACTGGCCATCCGACATCACGTCGTTCAAATGAGTCAGCAGACTACATGTATACTTGAGTTTTATTTTTGTATTCTCCCGTCTATTTCGCGCACCAGCTGTCTTGAGGAAGGGAAATTGTTGTTTCATTTATATTATTTCTTATGGAATGAACTGAGATTTTCCGTTTTTTACAAGTTTTTTCCTCTAATTGTCATATATTCATTACCATTAATAGTTTACGCTTCTTTTTTGAGATTGTTCTATAATATCGCTTAATTTACGTGACGAAGTTATCTAGGTCGATGTAATCGTTCGTTTCGTTTCGTAAATAAAAACCATGTCATTTCATTTTTAGTCAATGGCTTGTGTTGCTTCTCGCGCCGAAAAGAGCGGAATCGCTCTCGAAGCTCAACAAAAAATCCATGGAAAATATGACAAGGAGCTTGCTGGCCAGATCCTTCTCTGGGTTAAGGTGTGTTATTGACTTTTTTCTAGATTCTTCTTTTGACCATTACATTTAAGAACATTGTTGGTGAAGACATCAATACTGATGGTAGTGCAGACAACTTAACTCAACTTTTCCATGATGGCTCTCTGTTGTGCAAGTAAGAATCTTGCTTAATGTTTATTCAAAATATATTTCATTTCAGGTTGGCTAACGCCTTAGAGTCTGGTTCTGTCAAGAAGATTAATACTTCCAAAATGGCTTTCAAGCAGATGGAGAATATCTCTTTCTTCTTGGCTTTTGCTGAAAAATACATCAGCAAGACCGAACTTTTCCAGGTCAGTAAGGAATCAGTCTGGTTTGTTCGAACATTACCTTTTAGACTGTTGATTTATATGAGGCTCAAGATCCTAATGCTGTACTCGTCTGCCTTTCTGCCTTGGCTAGAAAGAGTGAGAAACTCTTTGGAAAATCTGGATTAGGACCAAAGGTAAAAAGATCAGCTCTATTTCTAGCGACATTAAAATCGTTTTACAGGAAGCCGAAGGAGAGAAGAGAAACTGGACGGACGAACAGTTGAAGGCTGGCCATGGTGTTATTGGTCTCCAGATGGGCAGTAACAAAGGTGCTAACGCTTCTGGTATGAACTTCGGTAATACTCGCCATATGTGAAAAAGTTTATTTGTTTGAATTGACATATGAAATGGTACCGTGTATCATTTCAAAACTCCCTTGTATGAGATAATTCCAGACACGAAGTGTTCTTCCTTGTTTTTTTTCTTTATTTTTTATTTATGCGTTCACGCATTGCCCTATGTATATGTCTCCCGGTGTTGTATAAACTGGTTTTTCTTGACCATACATCATAGTATTATTATATTTACGAACCCAAAAAGAGAAAATTAAGATGAACGAAGCTTTATATACATATAGATATATACGTATTGTATGAAACTAACAACACAATTTGACAACAGGATTGTTGAAGCAAATAAATTGACTAGGTTAGAAAGAGATGTAAATGAATGACGATATATTGGCAGCAAAGCTGGGACTGAGTTTCTGTGATACCCGATGATTTGGCTTTAAGGTTTGTTTACATTGCAAACTGTTTGATCTGTAGGATCCTAACCGATATTCAACTACGCTGCACAAAACTGCTCTAAGATGATTATTCTACAGTTCTTATTCGTCGGATTCTTCTTCTTTTATAACCATGGTCGGCAGGTTTGATGAAGTTCCCGATGATCCACAACTTGACTCCATATGTCGGTTAAGATAGCTTCTTAATGCAAACCGTTTGCCACAAACATTACATCCAAATCGTTTCTCTCCTGAAATTGAAAGCGAATTGTCAGTCTTGTTAAGTATCGAGGGCTTTTGGTCTCGCAACATGCGTTTGTTATGTTGCTTGCTGACGGATAGACAGCAACGATGATGGTATAAAGTGAATGCTACGGATTAGTTTTGTCGTGCTGTCATTCATCACACCAGACTTATGAGGTAAGTCTTCGCTTGTTCTCTCCTTGTCTTTCAGTGGCATATACATAAAGGATTTTTTTGAAACAACATTAGAAGCCACAGATTGTTTAAAAGACTAAGTCAGAAAATAAGACACAAGGATGATTCATTCGTATTTTTCGTTTTTTTTTTTTGTTTTTAAAAGAAATTCACTACGAACCTGTGTGCGTGAGAATATGAGCTCTTAAATTGCTACGATCAGCAAAACTCTTCCCGCAATGTGCACAGCCAAATGGGCGTTGTCCAGTATGTGATCGAAGGTGTCCCTAAAAAAATGCAGGATTTCTATACTTATATTGAATTTGATGAACAACGAAGAAATATAGAAATGTATAGAAAATTGTACCTGAAGAAGCCAAAGCCTGGAAAAGACTTTTCCACAAACATGACACTCGTGACTAGCTTTATGGGTAAGGATATGCATACTGAAAGATAATTTTTAATGATAAATATCTTTGAATCTTATATGATCTTATATGATTAGCAGATAAAGGCAGATGTTTAAGATTTAGTTATTCGCTTTCAGGTATTATTGACCATGAGATCACTCGTATAGACAAGTACGTTGTCAAAAAGTATGTGGAGAGAGAGAGAGTTAGAGAAACACTAAGCAAGGTTAAGCATGGAGAAGGATGATACCCTGATTCTACAAGCTACTTCGCCAAGAGACGGATCGACAGGTGATCCCGCTTAGCTCTAGGAATCAGAGCAGCCGGATTGCGTCATAGCTCAAATCCAATTACGGTAGTCATGACCTGCACTGACCGCTGCAGATGTTTCCGTTTTCCATGTATACCTCTTAAACTTTATCGCTTTGTATTCTGTATCTCTCATAATTATGCACTCTCTTAGTGAATAAAATAAGCTGTTAAGAAGGAATAGCAGGATAATTTCTGGAGAGAGAGACAACATGGTCTGGATGATGATGATATGTAATTGCTGACAAACGATTATATAACATTCGAATGACACAGTATCATCATAACAATCATATTGAAGCGAATCCTCATGTTATCTTACTCTCTCGTTATCTTACTATATAGTCTCTCTCTCTCTTTCTCTTTCTCTCTCTTAATCCATGTTATGCTACAACTTGAGTAACAAAACTGACTATTATATATTTCTATTATATATTCCACTATTTGAAGACAAGAATTTTATAATTTTACCTTAAAGCTGGCATACTGACGTAAACTCGATCACAGTGTGGGCATTGCTTGGCATGTGGACTATCAAGTGGGCGATGCGTCTACAAATGAAGTTTTGTTTGTATGTTGGACATTTCAAGCTTTTTATGTTTAGAGCATACTTCAAGAAAGTAGTTTCGGATTTGATCAGAAAGAATTTCCTTTTTTTGTTTTTGAAAATAATATAAGAAAGAACTCAAATACCTGCTTATGTCGACTAAGGTTGCTAGTAGTAGCGTAGGTCTTTCCGCATTGCTCACATACACAACGGGATGAATTTCTAAAAAATAAAACGTGGAACCTATCGAAATTAAAACTTTGTTCCAACAAAATTAAAGAAGTAAACATCAAATGAAGTTTATTATTTTTCAAATGTCTTAAGAATATTACTTTTTGTCATTTTTGGCTCTTCCATCTGTCACATCTAGTGTGTCCATTGTATAGGCTGTAACTTCCGAAAAGGGGGACGAGCTTGTTGAAGACTGAAACATTATAAATTCTTTGAAGAGAAACGTGAAACATTTCACAGTTTTGAATTAATTTTGAAGATTAATTAGTGAAATTTAGTTTAATTTGTGTCTTCATTCCTTCCAAATATTTTACCATGAATATTTATCCTTCCTTTTTTTCCTCGTAAGTTAGCCAAAAAAAAAAGCTGTTTCGTACTATTTTTCGGTTACTTTGCTTATGATTTCAATAGTAGGCATTTATGCGAAATCATTTTAAGAGAGAAAGAAAAAAAAAGATGAAGGTAGACCAAGTAAATATAGAGAGGGGGCCGGCTCTCTGTTGCATATTCGATGTTTAATAGCTTCCGTACCTGCTTCTCATAGTTATCCGCTACTTTCAGCAGGTTGTCGATTGAAAATGAGCATGATGACGACTTAGCCGACTAAAAATAGAGAAATAGAAGTAACATAGTTTAATAACGAATTTTTTTTTCGTTTTCTTCATCAGGCTGTATCTTTAAGCACGAACAGGAAAATGAAAAACATGGAAAACGATGTATGACGGAACAAAAAAATAATTCGTGTGAAGAGCTTTATATGAAACGATAGTCAAGTATTTATGCTACGAAATAGGTAAAAACTGTTTTGAAGTTGTCAAAAGTGTTCTAAGAGAGTTTTACTCACATCGTCACTCTGGTTCTCATCTGTGGGTTCAATTTTGGGTTCCAATAAATTCTGTTTCAACAGTTCTTGTAGTTGCGAATTTAGTAACATATAATGAAATGGTAATAATTGAATTCCTGGAATAGACAAATGAATACATGTTAAGATAATCAAGTAATAATAGAAAAAGAGTAGAGCTTAAATTACCTGGCTGGCTAACCATGGAAGATGGCATGGATAGGGTTGAATCTAATAGTTGTTGTAGTTGATGTGGTTGTAATGAGAACATATCTAAAACGAGATGAGATAATCTACTGAATTAGTCGGTCAACTGGGATAAAGATGAGTGATTCAAGCTCCAGATAGGGACAGCACGTGTAAAGGCAGACGAAGCAAGCCGTAACTGGTGCATAAGAGGCGGAGCAACGCGTGCTGATTGGCTGTACCAATGCGATGTCAGCCGGAAGGCGGAGCTCTAGCTGTGACACCGGTTGGACAGGAAGAAATTGAGACGGGAAAATGAGTCTTAGATTATATTGTTGAAGAAATTATCGAAAATATTAATGAAAAATATGTGAAAAGGTTAAGAAAAATTATGTTATATGATACTAATCTTCCATGTGTGAAGGAAGAATTCAAAAGCTGATCGAGTTGACAACGCCAAGAATTCTTAAAACGGGACTGACTCAGAATTCTTGCTCACAATTACAAGAAAATCTCTTGCGGAAAAGTGTCGCATATGGAATATGTCTTTGCTCCTCTGTTATCTGAAGAGAGAGGATAAAAGCGCTGGAGAAGAGGCTGTTGCTTTCACAAGGCGACAAGCAAAAGACCTCCAGACCTACTGGAAAGCTCAAGTACGTTGTCATCTGAAATTTCGGCTTGCAGACTTAAGCGTTGAAAGTAAGAAAGAATAGGAAGTTGGGTATAGTATATGAAATATAAGAGAGCATGAGCAAGCTTAAGAACGAAAAGATTGACGCAGCAAATCAGAGAATGAGTCGCAGGGAAGAGGAAAGAGGAGTTATGATGTATTTGTAACTTTGACTACTTGGGACTAACAAGGATTAAATTCTCTAAATCGTATGGTTAGTTAGATGATCTGAAATTTCCATATGTAGATGATCAATCTGAACAATGGCTTGTCAATCTTATTGAAGAAGCCAAATGGATTCCTAGCTGTCTGGATGGCTGGCTGGCTGAAATCCTAAATAAAAAAAGAAATGATGAAAAATGACTTAAGTTCAAAATGTTCTTTGTGTATGAAATAAGAGACATGCTCCATCTAATTTGAAAAGCAAGAGCATGGTAATATGGTCAGCTGTTTTATAGGTATGCTTGCAATTGCGGGTGTGAGCTGTTTCCTTTTTCATACAAGAGTACTTGAAAGTTTGATTCAAATATTACAAAGTATATACTTAATTGGTCAAATATCTATTGAAATTATGAATGAATGATTGATTGTACACATACTACATGTACGCATATCTCTAGTTTCAGACATATTCTTTATTACAATCTCTATATATTTAAAATAAAAGAATGGCTTGTTAAGGGTCTTAAACAGACAAAAAATAATAATAACAATTTGAATAAATGTTATACATATGTCATAACCTCATGTAACTATTTCTTCTTGTTCTTATGCCTTGTTTGGTATGGAATTTCAATCACTTATACAATAGCTCATCCTAATATGACTCTCGAACGAATATTGTACATGAGTAGTTCAATACAATGGGCCAGGTGGATCTTAGGAGCTCGTCTCAGTAGCCTTCCCATGTAAGTGCTCTACTCGGACCATAACCCATCTCCTTTACAACCATTGCGCAATTGACTTCCGTTTAGTTTCATCAGGCTTACCTATAGAGCTGTCTCGAAGGAACTGAGATAGGGGATGATATCTGCATACCCCCTTCTAATATTAGAATTTTATTATAATTCTAGGATATATCATTTTTAATTTAAAACGTATGAAATTGATTGAGCAAACTAGATTTTATTTTAATAATTTATTTTAAAACTCGTATGTATAAGCATTCTGTTGCTATTGCTATATTATTACTTATTTACTCGGATACATCTGACGAATTCAGCCTCTCCTTATGTTTGATTTTTCAATTACCAGCAGCCATTATTTTAACTAAAATGTGTTAAAAACGTCATAGAACTACTTATAGAGCTCTCTAGAACATAAATGCACAGAATTATGTAGTTTCACAACAAGTATGCGTCAGCTGTTAACTGACCTCCCCCATCCGGTGTAGTCATTTGCCAAGAGTAAGCTCAAGTTGGATACTCTGTTTTTGCTCCATGCTGAGTAAAACACGTGTTTACTTGATTGAGAATGAATTGGTGGCACTTGGATAATTTTACAAGATTAAATACTAATAATAAAAAAATATATCTTCATTAGCCTAAAGTTCACTTCACGTACACTTCACGTAAAGCGCATTCAATTTATTTTTTTTTGCCTGTCGCGCGAACGGTTGACTTTAATAATTACTTTAAAATATTCTATTCAAATACTCATTATCAAATATAGCATCATGTTATTCTATATAAAATTCTAATTAACATCTGTCTAATTAATTTTTGAAACTACCTTTTTGTGTGAGCAATCAGTCATTTAACAGTTTCTACCAAAAATTACTGGTCTAACTGAAAGCCTTACGTAAGAGCGAGTAGACTAAAACTGTTACAGACTGTGATATACAATTAGAAGCATAATAATAGTGTTACCATCTACCTCAAATCATGTGGGTCGGAAGGCGAATCACGGAGACAGGTGGCTGCCGCGACCCCAAACCGTAACACTTACGTAACCACCAACGGTCGCAGCCATTTGCTTCAGGGACAATCATCCTTCATTGGAGCCGTCAACCCTTTTACATCATATCTTCAAGCAAGCTTGACAGGAAAATCCATTCGAATAAGCAATTAAAGACTCTCAATCATTGAAGAAAGGCATGCGCGCTTGGCATCTTTAAAGCTTTTTCCCGAAGATCAGCCCCCATATATAGCAGATTTCTTTAGCTTTCACATGCTCTCATCAACGTCTGCTAAATGATGAATGTTAAATTCTCAGCTGTCCTTTTTGTATTTTATCCGAAATCCTTGAAATACGCAAAAGGAACTGATATAGCTATATTTATCCAAGAACTCAAGTGCATAATCGGCAAATCCCAATGTCACCGACGTCACCTGTGATCATGTTTGCTTAAGTGACAATATGGCACTGATCATAAGATTTTTTAGTAAATGTGAAGACTACTACCAGTTGAGAGGTTTGCATCGATCGAGTACCTATTTACTAAAGACAACATCTAAGGAACCCATAACTTCGTACGAGGTTTCCAAAATTCCCCTAGGCATAACGATTACATGACCTTAATCGCATAACATATGTCGAGTTGTCCGTCAAATCTAAGATGCTTCTATTCCTACGGTATCGCTGACGGGAGCAAAATGCTATCGTCGCGGTGCTTTCTTGCTTCTTGGCATATGGCTAGTTGTCATAGACGGAGATGCTATCATTCTCAATACACACTACGGGATGCCACAGCGCTTCCCTTTTATGACATAATGCTTATTGAATATTGTGGGTGATGTCTTGGTTAGCCTTAAAAGAATCCGGAAAGAAAAGATTGGCAATAACCATGGTTCAAACCCCATTCAGGTATTTTCTTAATATAGTAATTATAATAGAAATCCTTATAAAAATTTAAACAATTGTCCACATATTACCATTACATTCAACAGCCATATATACACACATCTAATCGAAGACAAAGAAAACATATTTTAAACATTATATACTTCCCGACAAAGACAAAAATTATCGAGATGTTTCTATACATTATCTAAATAGGAAACACAACGTTTTACCTTCTTTGACATAGCTATTGATCATGGTATTGAGTATCAATATTCTACATTCAAACAAAACTTCATTTTAAAGGCGATCGCTAGTTTTTTCATTAAAGTGAAAAAAACCTGAAAAAAAACTCAAAAAAAGAAAAAAAAAAAAACTTTTTTTTTTGAAACAAAATGTACGGTAGTTACGTACGTACGCAATACCACAACTTGTAGCATGAGTCAAAATTATTTAAAAGCTTATATATTATATAGCTTAAATAAAAGTTCTGTTTGTAATTGTTCATATTAAAAATTAAATTTTATAATTAAACATTACAATTTTTCATTTCGTGACGTTTAATGCATATCATTCACTTACCTAAATCATGATTTTAGCAGTTGTTAAGGTTAATTAATGATGATTTTCTTTTATAGGCAGTACTTGTTAGGCAGAAAATCAAGATGAGCCTCAAAATGAATGGCTGGCCTAATCCTGGAGGTACTTGTTTAACTAGTTCCATTCCAACTCAAGCTGCAAATCCATTACAAACTATTCCATTACATCGATCTGTGAATGTGTAAGTTTTAAGTATTGAAAAATGTTGAACTTATGTATTTTATAGATTCCCTTTAACAAATTATGTTTTTGGTACTAAGGAAGCTCAAGCAGAAAGAGATCATTCAGTTCAAGCTCGCTTTCAGCGAATGAAAGATGAATATGAAAAGGTTATTTGACTATTTTGTAATTTTCAGTCAATCAAATTTAAGGTTGGAATGCGTCGATCTGTTGAAGGTGTTCTTATTGTTCATGAACATTCTCTTCCTCATATTTTGCTTTTACAAATAGGAACCACTTTTTATAAATTGTATGATTTTATCCATCTATTTAATTATTTATCAATGTGTTCTTTTAGACCAGGAGGTGAATTAGAAGTAGGAGAAGATGAAATTGAAGGTATGAAACGGTTATTAGATGAAACTTTGGGTAGAACAGATGGAGTGAAAAACGAATGGAAAGTAGAGGTATCTTATCTTTGAAGTTATATCTACTTTTTTTATTTTATAGGATGAAGTAGGTAACTGGTGGAGACCTAATTTTGATCCTCCAAGAGTAAGTTTCGGGTTTTTTTTGTTTAATTACGCTCTAGTGATTATAGTATCCGTATATTCCTGCTCATATCACGAAACCAAAAGAGCAAACTAAGCTGTTCTTGGTTCAATTACCAGAAAGAGGTATGAAACTTTTGGAGTATTTATTGTATTTTTTGTTTTAAGCATCGTATGCTGTCCCCAAGAATTTTAAACTCGTAGCTGCTCCATTATTCGAACTGTATGATAATGCTGCTGCATACGGCCCCTTAATTGCAAGTCTTCCAACTGCTCTCAGCAGGTATGTACATATCAGTTTAATATTATTTCTTTTTTTAATTTTTTTTGTTACAGGTTCAACTTCATCTATAACGGAGTCTAAACGCTATTAAATGCATTCAAGTTGTAACTTGTTTATTATAAAAAACGATCTCTTGTTATGCGTTGTTAATTTTTTATACTTTATTAAACGTTCCTGAGTTATAAAAGCCGTTTTAGTAAATTCTTGAATGCTCCAACAAGTTTTATAATCTATATTATCAAACAGGATGAATATAGTTAGATACTAGGATTTTACTGTGGTGTTATACGGTGTTGCTTAGCGGAGGGTTGCCCTGGTAACCATAAGAATAGTAAACTGAAAACGCCGTCTCAGTTATATAGTTATGGATGATGTCAAACTAAATTCTTTCTTTTTACCCTCTTCATGGAAAAAAGAAACTACATATTCAAATTCTTCTACTTTCACTGAGCCTGTAAAAAAGAAAGGTATATATTATTAAATTGTTATTTCAAGCATGTTGTTATATAGATGTTGGGTGTGACCCAATGCAGCAAAAGTCAGTTGATATTCAAACGGATGCTATAGTATCTAAATCGGTTGATGAAAATGTAAAAATCGATGAAAAGGTTTAAAATTTGCAGATAATATTTTATTTTTAAACTTTGATTCAAGGTTATAACAAACATTGAGAATATGCTAAAGGAGAATATCCGATTATCTACATTATTCAATCAACTTAATATATTTCATAAAGCTGACAGGTTGCGTCTTGAAGTTCTTAGAACATATAATATACAAATGGTAAAGTTATGATGAATTAGATATCAGAAAAGTGCATTTTAGTTGGAGGCTGAAGAGCACACTGTTATTGGCATGGTTTGTGGAACAGCTGGAAGAGTTGCTATACTAGTAGGAGAATTATATCATTCATCATGGTGTGGTCATCAAGCAAAAGTTGTTGTTAGTCAAAGAAATCAGGTACTAGTCAAGTCTCAATAAAACTGAAGATATTATATCTCAGGTAACTTCATTTCCACAGCCCGTGTGCCCCACATGTGCTGCATGGTCCCCACATAGTTTGTTAGCTGTAGGCAGTATATCTGGAGAAATATCAGTGTATTCGTCAGAAAAACAAATAGCCAGTAATTCTGTAAGTTTGCTTCATTTGAAAAAGTTATTCCACAGGTTTAAATGAATTTTCCCGGTGCGAATGCTAATGCATACTTATTTTGAATAGAATGAATTTTTGGGCAATTGCTGGTATCCGCTATTTTTTCAATGACGCTATTGTTTTATGGCAAAAACTTCCCTAATTTTAGGAACAAACAAGACCATTGACATCTATTACTTGGTATTCTACAACCCGCTTGATATCATGCAATACAGACGGGCAAATTACTATGTGGGTTTTCAAAGGTACAGAGTTAGAGTTGGAACAGGTATATCTGATATTATTTGACGCTTTACGACACAAAAAAATGAATTTGCAGAGTATAACTCTATCTGTATCAAATTTGCCACGTCGAATTCGCAAATCATCACCTTCCAATAAACCTCTGGCTATAGTAGGCATGCAAAGGTATTACGAAATGATTTATTTCCTGGTTATATCAATGATCATTATTCATAGTTCTCAATTATTAATTCTATTACTATAGGCATAAAAATGAACTGTACGTAGCTTCGGAAACGGGCGGATTATGGATGATTACAGTCCCCGACTTTCAAATCAAAACGATTCCTAGTGAACCACGGGCTGTACAATTCATAAGTTACTGCGCACCCCATATAGCAGTTGCTGATGATTTCTCTTCTGTCACAATATTAGGGCAGGATGGTGGGATTCATGATCTAGTTTGGTCACCGTACTTTCACAGTTTCAGGATCTCTAATTAATACCATTGGTATAGTAGCGAAGTGGCTGTATAATTGTTCGAATATGCTAGTGGTTTCGGATGGTTCTCGTGTGGTATTCTATGATTGTTATGAGCAGAAAGTATTATCTGACGAAAAACTGGCTTTCATTGCTCTTGCGCCAACTACAACATATTCCGAAATGGTAGTTTTAACACGTAATTATGAACTTGTTATTTATAACATTGTTCGGGATTAGTTAAATAGAATTTATGCATACGATATAATCTGTTAACAATCTGGCAAATAGAAAGCAAAGAAATCACAGATAACAAGCGCGTATGTAGAAAGAACCGTGCTAGGATGCTAGAACATTGAAAGCAGAAATATAGGTTACCCATAAATGGGCTCATTTCCACACTCTCTGTACTTTAGACGATTATCCATATCCTCCACATCAGGAACGTAATAGTGGGTCACTCCATTTTCACCCTCGATAATTGTCATTCTGAAACAAAGGATATGAAAGTTAAACTCAAACTGGCATAAACTTACGTTGTAGTAGTTGTTTGACCTTTAGTGACAACACCAAGAACCGGGGCAATTTTATCTCCGACTTGCGGTAAAGAGCTCAGAGCTATAGGAATGGGACATGGGGCTGGGGGAGAGGATAAAACAGGCATGGTATTACTTTTGGAAGTTTGTACAGGAGAATTACAAGCTGCTGAATTCGAATTACTTTCACAATTGAAAGACGTCATCAACTCTTTTTGATGTTCAAAGCATTCTCGGCATAAGAAGTTAGACGACTGGGATGCCGGCTAAAATTGAAGTATACAGAACAATATATATGAAAAGTTTTATACCTTCTCGCACTGCTGATTAATACAGGTAATTAACAGAGATGAAGCACTAAACGATCTACTAATTCGCTTTCTACTGTTACCATTCTAAATATAAAAATATTATGAGCAACTTAACTAAATGTATAAATTGATACCTCTAAGTGATTATTAGAATTTTGAAAGCGTTCGCGAGCGGTTTTCATGTATTCTTTGATCATCTCATCCATATATTCATGGGACGCAGAATACAGTCGAGCAGCTATCACACAATTTGTGCGGGATAAATCGGCAGCGCATAACTTAAAAACAAAATTAAATTAAAAAAAAAGAAAGAATAAAAATTGCTTACTCTTGCATCAATGCCACTCTCTTTTGTTTTATTACTTGAGAGACGCAAAGTTCTCATGAACTGCTGTCTGATCTCGTTTAAAATCCTCCTCTTCTCCCTATTATCAGATGCAACACCTAAAAATACCAACTATATAAAGCATAAATCAATATGAAAATTAAACCTGAAGAAGCAAGAGTCAGACTTTTTTCAGTATTTGTCACAGAGTTCGCTCTGATTGGTCTTGTCCTCCTCACACTACCTCTCCGAACTTCCAGACGAATAAGATCCATGTATTCACTAATTAAAGCTAAACGATCGCTATCCGACATTTCTAAACGAGCAGCAATACGAGTATCCTCGTCATCTTTCCACCTAGAAAAACAAACACATTAAAAAAAATTCAAATAAAGATAAAAAAACTCACCACGTAAAATCTGGCCCTGGATCGGTAGCGAAATGAAGAGGAAGCAAGTTGCGATTAACATCAGTAATTGGAATTATTTCTTAAAATTCAATACTCTAGTAAATGGAAAAAAATAAATTGAAACATACGAGGCAAAGAAGAATCGTGACGCATTGGAACAAGAGGGGAAAAATGTGCGGAATCATAACAAAGAACTAGCGGTGATCTGCATATGAGCAACATAATTATAAAAAACACGAAAAAATTTAAAATTACCTATGGCATTGAACAGGAGAGCATTCCAACGGTAAGTAAACTCCGCCGAATGGAACGGGAGCTAACTCCTCGCCTTTCGCATTTCTCAGAACCTATTAAATATAATTGAAAAAATATTCATTTTTCTATCCTTACCGTGTCGGATACAACGATAATTGGTCTCTTAAGAACATGAGCTAGAGCGAAGACATGAATAGCTTCCAAACTTTCATAGATTTGATCTGTGGAATCGGAACTAGTTTCATCAGTTTTTCTAATAAAATAGCGGTTTCAAGCGAGAAAAAGAGTGTGAAAACCTTGGTGTAGGTGACGCTAGCGATACAATATTATTGTTCCACTCGTTCATCCATTCTTCTTCTGATAAAGTCAAGCCAATATCCTAAAAAAA
The DNA here is from genome assembly GCA_964057225.1 of Auanema rhodensis. Classification (NCBI taxonomy): domain Eukaryota; kingdom Metazoa; phylum Nematoda; class Chromadorea; order Rhabditida; family Rhabditidae; genus Auanema; species Auanema rhodense. The sequence goes on from OZ059895.1 coordinate 5,434,824, forward strand.
ATTCGAGCCTCATCTCAATTTTGAAAATTCACTCACAGAATAGCTTTTATGTTCAGACCATTTCCATCTTCTCCAGAGTGCACTTCGACGAGTACCTCGTATGATCATTTCATACAAAGCTTCTCGAAGAGTGAGCTGACGATCATGAAGACCCCACATTCCAAGAGATGCAGCATGCAATAAGCAGTTGCCATCTCCTGTTGTAGACAAAGGATACAACTTTTCACCAAATTGAGACCACCAATTAAGGTGTTCTAAATTTTAAAATAGTAAATATAAATATAATGAATGCAACATACTGGACGTTTCAAGTCGCCGCTGTGTCGGTGTTTCGATTAGATCTTTCTCCAAAAAGTTTCGAAAGTCCGGAGCTAATCTATCTAGGTCAGGTAAGCAGAATGCATATCCGGGCAATTGCCTACCAACCCAATCCGAAGCGGATACTTTGTCTAACAGGGAAAAAATTTTTAAAAAAAACATAACTAGCCGTATTACCCTGTGAAGTTGAAGGCTTAATTTCGTCGTTCTCATCACGCACCCCCTCGATGTCATATTTTTTGAGAGCAGCAGCCAAGTCCCAGTCACATTCTAAATTTATAAGTGAACAATATAAAAAAGAATGCTAATAATAAGAATATTCTTAAAATAATAACTAAATGCTAGTAATGTAAAATAATTTAAAGTGCTTCAATGTATAAATACGTAAACTAATAGAAAAAATAAAATTGTAAAATAAACTTACGTGAAAGAAATTCTTTGGCGGAACAACTAGAAATATTAGTTCTAGCAATAAAATCATTTAGCGACTTCGTTTGTTCGGATGTCAGTGTCCCAGGACGGACATAAAAAACGCCAGGCGGCATACTCATATTTCTATTAACATATTTGGTACTAATACACCTAAAATAATTCTAAAATGTATAATATATAACAGCACGCATTATGTAGAACAAAAATGGTTGCAAGTAATAGAAATAAACCTCGGAAAAATAATTATTTCTTCTAGTAATATAAACAAAATAAATGTAAAGCAAAAACTATAATTTACAGACAAACATACTAAAGTGGTAATACTAAAAGCTATAACCAAGAACTGATAAAGAATCTGTGAAGAGAAACAATGTTTTCGATAATCGTTTTATTAAGAACGGTAAATGTGTTTATCGTTAACTAAAACTTAGTATACTAGTAAGAAACAAATAGTGTAACATTGATTTCAGGAATAAGATCATGAAACATTCGAAAAATTAACATAAAAAGCTTTTCAAAGCACTTAAGGCAAACAATGAATCATTCAACGCAGTCTAGTACACCACAACTGTTCTACCATTTGATGGCATCGATCCAAAAATTCATTCAGCAGGACCGAGAGAGTATTTTGGCCATAGAGAGTGCCAGACATCAATTCATTGAAAATTCGTGACAAGACCAATTTAGTTAATTTCGAAAAGAAGCGGCCATTATCTATTTCTATCTGCATAAGAAATTTTATTTTCACCTAGATTTTTTTTTAAATTATGCATTGTATCTTAATATGAATTCAACGCATAATTCGGACAAAAAACACAGCGTAGGAAATGATGAGCAGAATGGCGTGGGGGAGAACAAGTGCACGAGTAACTCTGCTGAGATTGTGGCTGAGCTTATTCGAGATGTAGAGAATTCGGAAAAGGTTTGAATTATTGTTATACAAATTCGAATCTTATTCTTATAGCCATTCAACGTTGCTGATTTGGCATATGTTTCGGAATCATCTAAAAGATCAAGAAAGGAAAAGAAGGAGCATAAGAAAGACAAAAAGAAGAAGAAAAAGAAACGGAAGCATGAAAGTCGTGGAAGGAGTAGATCCAGGGAAGATCGGAAAAGGTCAAAGAAATCAAAGAAGCATAAAGAAAGGTACTCATTTTAGTTTCGAAACATATTATAAAATGAAGTTTAGAAGCAAAAGTCCGCTGGATTCAAAGAGAAAGTCGCATAAAATCCAAAAACCTTCTGAGGTATTATAAGAATTATTAAAATAAATCAACTAATTGTAATGGCTTTCTAGCCTCTAAAGCCGAAAGTAATTGAAGAAGACGATGAAGACTTCACACTACGTGGTGATGTAAAGGCTGTAAAGGAAACTAAACTTGTTATAAATATCAAAACAGTACTTAACAAAGGTGGTTGACTCATCATTATTTTGTTAGAATATTTCAAACTTTTTAGATAGCAATGTAAATAATCAAGGCAGTCCTGTGGACGTTAAGAAAGATTCTCAGGTTACTATTTAAAGTTTATGTTTATTAAATTAAGTATTTCAGTTTTCTGTTAGTGATTCGTTAAGCTCAAGTTCTCCTCAATATTCTAAATCTCAAGATAATATGAGCAAAGAAGATAGGTAATAATATATCATCGTAATAAGTATTTTACTTAAAATATAATGCTTTAGTGAGGAATATGGACCTTTCACGAGTTCTCGATCCGCTTTCACAGAAAATGAGTCTCAAGTAATATTTTGAAATTTATTTGTGAGATTAGATTTGTTTTCCTTTACAGAATAATCCTGTTAATGATACAAGAGCTTCGAAAATAGCTGAAAAAACAGTAGCTAGAATAACTAAGAAAGGTAACTTGTAAATACAATAACAAATCTTATCATAACATACAGAGGAAAACAAGAGGCAGCTGAGGAAAAAAAGTAGAAATGATAGCTCTGAAGATGAAAGAGATCGTCGTTCTAAGTTAGTACAAATATAAATCAGTTGCATTCCCTTTTTCAGAAAATTAAGAAGAGAAAGATCACACAGCAAGGAAAAGAGTTCCTATAGATCAAGGTTTTGTCTTTCGTATATATTTTTTAATGTAATTTCGATTTAGACGCGACTCTCGAAGTAGAAGTAGATCTAGGGAACGTCGAAGACGTTCGCGATCTAGAAGCTATGAGCGGCGAAGAATTCGAAAGAGATATTCGAGATCACGAAGTCGTTCTCGCAGCATTCCTCGAAATGAGAACAAAATTGATAAGGCAAAGTTGTTAGAAATAGCTCAGAGCAGAGCACAAAAGATAAAAACGGTACGTATAATAATCAGTCGTTGATGTATATGAGTTTTAGATGGGAATGTTAGATCCTAGAAGTGGCCCTCCCCAAAGCATTAATGATTTTGTCTGTAAGTTTCCCTCTTTTGTACATAAGACAATATCCTGTTTTCAGCTTACTGCGCAAAAATTCAAAAGAGTCAGGAGAAAGAAGAAAATATAGAAAAGGGAGAAAATCAAAATTCAAATAGTGATAATGAAACTGAAGGATTTCAATCAAGGATCAAGCAATCTGAACCGATTAAAATAAAGATTTCGGTATACTTATATTTGTATTTATCAAAAAAATATTATGATTGGTTTCAGAATGGAAATAGTGCATTAGTCTTACCTAGTAACGATCGTTCTGCTAATATAAATCTGATGTTCCCTGTTTCATCTGGAATCGTTCACAAAGAGCATCTGGTTAGTGACGGCATTACGAATAAATTTTGCATTTGGTTTTTTGTCCAGGATTTGCAATGGCAACGAGTTGAACCAATGAATACTCCTTTAACATGTTCTACAGATCAAAAAAAATATTTAGCTATCACTAGTTTGGAAGCTGATAGGAAAAAATTAACTGTTCAACAAAAAGTAATCAGAATGTTTATCAGCTTATGATTTATTCCCATTTGTTTGCAGATGCCTAGTTTACCTCTTTTACCACCTCCACCATTACCACCTTCGTCACTTTTACCGCCTCCACCTGCCCCACCTGTTTTCAAGGTATTTTATTTGCTTGTTTGATTCAACTACAAAGTAACCTACTTAGGATTTATGTCCACCGCCTCCACCAATGCCTTCCCTTCTCGTTTTGCCTTCCGAGAATGATCTGATAAAAATGGAATCGTCTACATCTTCTGATAAAATTGCTCAGGTAGTAGCCCAACGTCTTGTTGCTCAAAACGCTTTATATTTGAATCCTAATAATAATGATGCTCGTACAGCTTTATTAAAAGCTGAAAAGCAGGTGTGTACCTGTGATAATTCAAATACCTTTTTTGGATATGTCTAGATGGCATCATGGTCAAATGTTCCTGGAAAATTTACTGGTTCTACAGGTGTGACCGTTCTGACTCCCGAAGAGCTGCAGCCATCAGATTCTCGTTATGTTGCTTGGACAAAGAAGGTAATTTTAAACGTTTCAAATATTACATGTCCGCATTACTATGCTGTCGCTGTCTGTTAAATCAAAATTTATTTCAATAAAAACTATTTCTTTTTTCAATTCAAAACTATACTTTTGCCCTAGATGGGATCATCTTTATAGAAACAAAAAGAGATAACTTTTTATTGAAATTTTTTTTGATTTAAAAAGACTTTACTCTACAGGAATTTGATGTAGCTGCTTCCAACACTTCTACTGGTTTAATGTCCCTCTGATAACGTCGTTTTCTCTCTCAGGATTACTTCTAAAACTATATTTCTGTGAGTTTTTCTTCCTTAATTTATTTCTTTAAATCTTACAGAGTTATTCCATTTATCTTCGAGGTTTAAAGAAATAAATTCCGGAAGAAAAACTTACATTCAATTTCAAAACAAATCATTTGATTTCTTCAACAACTTATAGCTAAGCTTCTAGGATATATTCAAGACTTCTCCTCTCTCTTCTAATGAAGTTGGCCACAAATTATTGGTAAAAATGGGTTGGCGACCTGGTGAAGGTTTAGGTCGTGAAAAAAATGGTTCTTTGGAACCTTTAATTCTTGATTTCAAATGTGATCGTAAAGGTAATCAAATAGTAGAAAATTTTTATAAGAAAATAATTGAAGGGTTGCAAACTGAAGATGAGCGTAAAATATCGAAAGCTTTGAAAAACCCTCCAATACCGAATAATGATCTTAGTAAGCTTTTATCCTTATTAGTTATTCTATTTCAATCTGTTTAGGTAAACATCCCGTATCTCAATTAATGGAATTATGCGCTAAAAATAGGTGGTCTGTTCCACAATATACGTATGAGGAGTCGGGTCCTCCTAATAACCGGGAATTTATTTGTACAGCAATTGTTAATAAAGTCCAATATACAACTAGGACTGTTTCGAGAACTAAGAAGGAAAGTAAATCCGTAATATCACAGCATGTCCTTCAAACTTTTGGGGTTTTATTTTCTTCCTAATTTTACCGGTATTTTCAATGCTCATCTAATACGTGTCTCCACCGTGTATCTACATTTTAATTATTAAGCGATATTTAATATATGATATGTCTAAATATAGCATATAGAGTATATATGAATATTGTTTATTGCAAATTTTTTCCATAAATCTGAGCTATTTCGTATCATGAGGTTACACTTTAATTGATGTTTGAATGTTTTGATTTTGTCTATATTGAAAATGAAATTATATTTGGTACATTTTCTGTTTTTCAATTAACAAAAATTGCTTTAATTTCAACGAATTTTTACTATTTTTAAACATGCTTCAAGGTTATATGAGATACGAGAAAATTCCTGAGTAAAACAAAACAACAATTCAATTCAACAAGATAAAACCATTTTCTTTAATTCTTCTCCCTTAGCATTCTTTAGCATAGCCAAGGTAATATCGCCACTCTTATGTTCCATAGATTTTAAGGAATCTTCAGCTTTCTAAGAAAAAGAAATACTTTATTTATACAAAATGAAAGCATTACCTTTACTACAGCGTCTGAAAAACCTACCATCTTCGCTACATGAATTCCAAAGGAACTTTGAGCAACCCCGGGATGAATTTCATAAAGCAGAGATAACTTTCCACCATCAGCACAAACAACCATTTGCATAGCTACAGCTCCATCCTCTTTAGCCAACTCAGCCATTTCATGGAAGTGAGTAGCAAAAATACAGAAAGACTTAACACGCTTCAAGATATCCCTGTAATATTTCCAAATGGTTATTGAAGATATATTCAAATAACTGACGAAGCAATAGCCCAAGCAATACCAAACCCATCGAAAGTTGAAGTTCCTCTTCCCAATTCATCGATAATTACCAAGGAATTGGAAGTTGCAGTCTAAAAAATACAAAATTCAAACATTAATCAATTAATATTTGCCTCAAGAATGGAGGCACAATCAAGCATTTCAGCCATGAAAGTGGAGATTCCTCTCGTTTGTTGGTCAGACGCTCCAACTCTAGTGAAAATTCCGTCGACTATAGATATCTTAGCAGTAGTGCAAGGCACATAACATCCTAAAATGGATGCATTATAAATATTACAATATGTGCAAAAGTTACCTATCTGGGCCATAAGAACAGTCAGAGCCGCAGCACGAAGATAAGTACTCTTACCACCCATGTTAGCTCCAGTCAAAATTACCAAACGATTATTGTCTTCAAATATGCTGTAAAACTTGGAAGCCAAATGAAGAACCAACCGAATCTAACATCATTGGGAATAAACTGTCCAGTAAGAACAGTTTCAAGAACAGGATGACGGCACTTCTCCAATTCCAAAACACCAGAGCCTAAAATCAAACGTAATATATCGTAAATGAAGTAAACTTAATAAACCTGCAGAAAAAAGTTCGGGCTTACAATATCCATTAGCAGAATTAGCAGAAACAGAAGCAAATGAAGCCAAAACATCAATTGTAGATAATGTGGCATTAAGTTGTTGAAGTGTTGAAGCATAACCAGCTAAATAAACAAAAACATGCTATCAAAAATGAATATATACCGCAAGTTTCAATAACTTTCTGCTCTAACTCTTCTTGAGCCGCCTGATAAATATTGTTTAATTCTTTATAACTGAAAAAAACATGTTAATACTAAAAAACACTCTGCAGAAATAAACCTCTCATTCAAGGAATCCAAGGCCGAGTTAGTAAAACGGATTCCACTGCCTTTATTTACATCTACAATTTTAATTCCACGAGCACTTCGAATCTTTCTTTCCTCCTAAAAAAGTAATTATCACTTAAAAGGGTTAGAGTTTCCGAACCTTGAAGACAGTTCTATATACAAAACCATGGTTTGGAGTATGGTCCAATTTAACTGTATCAATATCAGATAGCTCAGAATGAATCTAAAAACTATATAAAACTTGCGCAGAAATTATTTGTGTCCACCTTCTTGCGCGCTTTTTCACATTGAGACTCAATTTTCTCCATTTCTTGCGAAATTCTCAGCAATTCTGGGTCAATTTCAGGTTTAATTCTAAAAGTACCATTCTTTTCATAGTAATCGGCATCAATAGTGCTTTGAATAAGCTGAGCAAAACGTTCAAATTGTGCAATAGCTACACAGACAGGCTCCTAAAAATAAAAAACTTAATGTAATATCAGATTATATTATCTGTATACCAATAAAAGTTCCTTGATAGCTCCAGCGGCTTCTTCATCACTTTCAAAAATTGAACGAATGGTCTTTTCAAAACGATAGAGTACTAATATACATTGATATACTCGATAGCAATCCTCAAATGAGCAGCTACATAAAAATGTAAGTGTAAGGCTCATACTTGAAGCTTAGCCTTGCTCTGGATGAGTTTGCGCGACAGCTGGGTGAGATCAGGTACTCTTGGAAGCAAAGCATCAGTTAAGTTCATGCGAGCCTCATAATTTTCAATAAGGGATGTGACTACTTGTTGTCTTTCAAGGATAATACGTAGATCACATAATGGACGAGCAATCCAATCTCCTAATGACAAGAAATTAAATTCAAAACAAAAAATGAAAAGATCATACTCAACAATCGTTGTCCAGATACTGTCTTGCATCTGTTGAGTAAACCAAAGAGAGTTATAGAGTTATCTATAAACAAAGCATTGATAAAAACGGAGTGTAAATAGAACTTCACCTTGGAAATAGTTCAGATCAAAAAGTTCCAATGCATGTACAGCTGCTGAGTCAATGTGCATGAATCCGGAGGTTCGGTAATCAGATAAGCGAAATTTACCAGCAAAACCAGTTTGAGTTCCCATTTTTAAATAATCATGAAGGGAACAGAGAATGTTTTTAAGTTGCTCAGAAATTTGTTCAGCTAAATATATAAAATAGGCTGTACATTTAATAACATCAACATACTCTGAGCTTGATCCTCATTTCTTAAAAGGCTTAAAACATCAGGGAAAGAGCAAGATTGCTTCTCGTTCCAGACAGTTTCCATGACATGAGTTCTTTTTAAAAGGTTAGAAAGCGCTTTCTTTCTGGGATTATTTTCAGATGGGAATGTAATACATTCTCTCGGACTCATCGCCACAATGCACATCTGAAGAATTGAACATGTTGCTCAGGAAAATTTCCAATAAAACCTCAATCTGAGAGAAGTGAGGAGTATCATTGAATTCAGTAGTTAGAAGACGAAGTTCAGCAGTATCCCAGACACACAAAAGCACATGATTCTAGAAATAAAAGTAAATTTCCTAACATCTAACAACTAGAAAATACAGTTTCGCCCGGTGTCAATTTTACAGCCATTATATTGGAAGCTCCATTGCATTCTCCCACAATATCTTCAAAATCGCCGGCATTACCCACGGTACCCTAAATGATAAGGAATTTTTGAATTTTATCGAATTTTTTTGAAATACTTTGGCAATAATTTTCCATTCGTTATCTTGTAATTCATACAATTCGACACGATATCTTAAAAGCATCAAAAGTTCACGAACAACTTTTCGATACTGCCCGTTATTCATAGTGAGATACTGAATTCGAGTATCATCTAAGAAACAGCACATGTAGATCATAAAATAGTGATAACAAACAAACCAGAGAGTGTGATTGACTTCAAAAGTACATCACTTCGAAAGACTTCAGTAGCGAGAAAATTAGCATCTTCTCTATATACAGAATAGTAATCCTACAAAGGGGAACTTTTATTAATTTAGAGATTGGGCAAGAACGAACCCCCTTATCAAAAATCGCAACAGTACCCGAGGCTTTTGCATTCAAAACACGAAGAAGAGACTTGTCACTTTGAGGATCCATAATTATATTGACTTGTTAGTTTGCTTGTAATTTGAGATCTGGAAGGTAGGCAAAATAGAAATTGAGTTGAGACAAGTTCAAACAAGTTCCCTATACAGATCTTCAAAGGTAACAATCAAGCATAACCAACTATTAAAATTGTACAAACTTGAAAATAAAAAGCTAATTTATTCAAAATAAAGACAGATCAAATCCAATTTAGTGAAGTTGGATAAAAGTGAAATGCATTGCTTTTAAGGACATATAGTGAACAAGGATAGCTCCAGCACTAAAACACCGAACGGAAAAAGATCGCGGGAGTAAGCAGTTAGTTCCAAATAAATACTACATATATAAATTAAATTAAAATGTGTCAGAATCGTCCAAATTTACAGCATTAGCCTTATCAACCAAATCCTCCGCTGTTTCCACATTAATACCGAAAACGTTGTCCTGAAACAACTAGTTGTATATTCAGTTTTAAACAAAACAATTACATCAGTTTCATAAAGGATATTTAGCACTTCTTGGGGATCAATCTTTTCGCCTTCGGCGGCAGTGCACATGTCTTCTACTCGTCTTAGTTTACTAAAATAATAATCACGTTCTCTCTCCATTGTCCCGCATGACTCGGTAATCTGAAAAAAGTTTGCACTTACAATACACTCAATACACTATTTAACTCTTATCAAAGTTTACCTGTTGGTTATGTGTTTGTAAGAGTGCAATGTCTTCTTCATATTTTTGTATAATAGATGAATCTGGACCCCTAGCAGATCCACTAGAAACAGCAGCTACTGCTAAATCAACCAACTTTGAAAAAAAATAGAAAAGAGAACCTAACGTTTAGCTGTTGTTCGGCTTGAAGCTTGGGCAGCAGCTCTAGGAGCTGGGGCAGTTCGAGCGGGAGGAGCACGGACAGAACCCCCTTTGCCTCCGGCAGGAAAAGGCTACAGAATCAACATGATGCATGATTAGAACTGATAAATAGTTACCTCTCCGCTTCGAGCTGCAAGGGCGTCATAATCTTCGCCCGAATAATTAGCATGGAAAAATTTATAAAACCATTGAAGAAACTCGTAGTTGTCTTGGAATTTGGCCCTCATTAAACTCTCAACTCTAACAGGCTGAAAACTGAACATTCAAGAGAGAGCTATAAGATGTAAGCACCTTATCAACACCAATAGCTTTCCAAGCAGTTTGGAGAATTTTCCAGTTGTTAATGAAATCTACCTCATTTTTACTGTTCCATTTAACCTAAAAAATGATATTACATTTTTGAAAAGTCACTTTTAACTACTTTTTTCAAACTGATTCCATCTCTAAAAAGCAGGTGTGTAAGTTGACAGTATGCAGCTCCAGTAGACATTTCTTCGATTTTTGACAAACTTGCTTTGAGCAAATCATTAACCCAAGCCAATAGCTCATGTCTTGATACATTGTCAGTAGTTACTGCAGATACATACACGTTGTTAACCATAATTGCCGGATATCTAAAAATATTGAAATTCTTACTAAGAACACCGAAAGCGCATCTATTAAAAATGTATTGATATATAATGATAGCATTCAAAAATAATACTGAAAATGATAAAAACTGAGTAATTCAGAGGCGATTTCTCAGACATGACCACGAAAGTCGATAGCTGATCATCCAAATCCTAAACTGAACACTTCCGAAATGTTTGCTTTAAAAATCATCTACCATACGCGACGTTGACCGCCACATTGGCGCGCGAGCGTCGGAAGATGACCGGAATTGACCAAAATGACCAAATTGACCAAAAGGAGAAAAATCAAGCTAAAACATTGGAGCTCATGAAGAACAAAGACGCGAACTGTACTTAAGTTTCGAGCGGTTCGAGCTCCGTTTTGAATGTTTGAATTATTGTCGTTCGCTCTATTACTGTGCCATTCAAAAGAAAATTAAATTAGCGTTGGCGCGTTTTTTGATGTCAATGGAGCGGAATGGCGGTAGAATTTGATAAAAGACCACGATACTGGTCAGAAAATGTTATTTTCAAAATAGAAGATTGTAATAGAATCAAGAATCAAACTATTTAATACTGATATATGTTAACAAAAATAACATTTAGATATTTTTAAAATTTATAGATGTATATATTTTAAGTAAAGAAATTATTTGAAATAATATTTCTATGGCGACAAAAGAAATTTATAATATAGCCATATATGAGTAAGCGAATTGTATCACACAAACGCATAAACCACTAGCAAGAGGTTTATACTAGAAGAAAAATATTAGTTGCGCTCATTTTCTATAAGAAATCATGTCACAAATAGCAGATATACATACTATATTGTGCAAATGTTATTATCGATGAGTCTTATAATATTCATTTGCAATGCATTACAAATTTGTGGAGAACAATTTATACTTTTGCCACCCCTCTCTTTGGAATATTATAAGATTAAACTAATAATTCTGGAGAATAAACGTCAACTATAAAATAGGGAAAGGAATGAAAATATAGGCAGTTAGTGTGGATAGGCAATCTGGAATTAGTGTTGACTGTAGACAGTAAAGCTGATCCTATCAATAAGCCATATTGTAAGACATGAAAAATCTAAATTTGAAATAGATAGTGTCATTATCTTCCTTATATGTTACTTCCCTTTTTGAATATCTCTATGTTTGGTAGATGAGTCGAACACCTTATATATTAAATTAATAAATAATATCTTAGATGATCACATTCCAGAAGAAAATATTCAAAAAGTTATGCGGATAACGCTCGATGTCGGCTAAGTCAAGGAAAACTATTTGAAACTGTAGGGGACTGAATGAAACTGTTTTCATATTGTTTAATCAATATTATAGTAAAGTATAAGGAAAAACGTAATATTCTTTTTTGCATGAACGAGCAAAATTATTAACGCCCATGATCAATAAGAAGATCTGGCTTCTCACTATTTATATAAGGCATTGTATGTTAAACAATTGGTATAACCAAAGGTTCTAAAATTATTCAGGTTCTTTTCAGATCTATCAGATTTTTTTTTGAAATAACATTCTTTAAAATAAGTTGAATATACAAATAAAACATTAGGAAATTAATATTTCTTTTAATTCGACGGAAAGCAACCGAGTATCTCAAAAAAATATTAAAAAATGTAATTCTTTAAGCCGTTTTCACGTGCATATAGCACGATCTATTCATAATATCATAAACACCTAATTCAAAATATTAAGAAATAGCATTATATTGAATGAAAATATTAATTAATAGAAGTTTATTGTCACATAATAATCACATAACATAATTTTTTTGCTCTCTGAGACTCATTTGAAATACCCGTACTAATATTATTTTCTCAAAGAAAAAAAAAAGAGCTTGTAAGATAGGAAAAACCGGATAGTTACGGCAATAAGTACCAGAGAAGCAATGATAGACAGTTTCAAATGAGCAACTTATAGAAATAAATAATACAATCTTACAAACTGAATAGCCAATCATGCACTTTTTCATATAGAAATGTATTTTGTGTTTTTAACAAAAGTATAATTAAACTTTGGGAGATCTATATGGCAACTTTTAGATGGTGAAGAAGGCTTTTGGCAGAATATTTTGAGGAGCAATTAACGATAAAAGTATAAGTTGAATACAATATTTTAAATATAATAATTGTTTTCTTAATCCTTGCACACATATCATATTATTTGAAAATAATAATCTTATTATTGAGGAAATGCATTATCTTCGTGAACTTCCTCAAGTACTACTAGAAATCAGTTGCATGTATTACCGATACTGGCTTCGTAGCACAGCTTAACGGTAATGCTGTTTCTCGGCTAATAACTCGAGATTTTTCTTCCATAGTGTATACTAACCAACGATAGCAATCCATAACAACATGGAAGCACCAGATCTGAAAAGAAAAAGAATTTAAGTTTTTTCTTTTTTTTTTCAAATAATTACATTGATTAGTGCTCCTAGAATATAGCCTAAGGCAATCATAACAATAAGACCAGTTAGAAATCTCGATGTAATAGATATCTTCAATGGGACCATAGTAGTGAAAATCTAAAATAATTATTCTTTAGAGAATAGTAAAGATATATTTCAATAATAAACAGTTCGAGGAAATACTTACATTCGAAGCTGCTTGGGCTGAAGCTCCCATAATGGCAATTCGAAGTTGTAAAGATGTTCCAACTAATAAAGTATATAAAGCTAATGATGTCATTCCTAATAAGGTTAATACGAATAAAACCTGAAACAAAGATTTCAAATATCACCAAAATTTTGAAATATAAAGCTATCACCTGCATTAGCATATGTGGAACAAGTAGAGCTGGAATATCACAAAAAATGCCTATCACCATTAATACAACTGAGACAAAAGCAGAAGCAACAGCTAGTGATTGAACAGAAGCAGCTACAAGATGAACTGATGAAGGTGAACTTAGGTAAGATATGGCAATTAATCCCTGTAATGAAACGTTTGCAATTATTAAATTACTTTACTTAGGCCATTATTGTTAAATTTATATTTGTATTGTTATATGATCAAAATTCAGATAAACAAGAAAGGTCATATTGATCAGATATCTGATTTCGATGACGATATGTCTTCTGTTTTCCTGATTTTCATCGTAGTTTCCGAGTATCTAACATATAATCTTCATCACCATGTTTTACACGCTTGACCTGTTCATGATATATGTACCATATTCTTACTATTTATATTTCATATAATTAAATCAGAAGTAATATATTTGAAAAATATAAGAAAAACATACCTGAGATAGCAAAAATAAAAATTCTATAACGGCTATAACAATGGCAATTGTTCTAACATGGCTAAGACCACAGAATCGACGAGATCGTCGATTAGATGTATCTTCAGTCATTCGAAGCTGAAATTTATAATTTTTTTATAAAAAGTTATATAAGATTGATGCAAAATATTCTTTTTAATATGATTATGATTCATCATATTGATAATAATAATGTTGATGATGATGTTATTGATGATGACGATGATGATACGGGCATCATCACTCAGCATCAGCATGGTGTATATGAGATCTAGATTATTCCGAAACGAAATAAAGGTATATCATTTTGAATTTTATCATTGCAAGAAGAAACTTTTGTTGAAATTTCATTATTTTCTTAAAAGTTATAGAAAGAATGATATGAAAGTATAGTCTAGTTAAAGAAGATGCTTCGAAAAAAACTTTAAGAGAATTGAATATGCAGATACTGCTGCATTGACGTCGAAACATTTAACCAAAAGTAGTTTTTCCACATTTTTACTGTTATAGTTGTGTATTCTGATTAATTGATTTTCAAATAAAATGCAATTATTCTAGAAACATAAACGAATGTTGAAGATTTTGTGAAAAGAATCAAGACATGAAAGATCGAGTTTGGTTTTTATTATGAGTCGAGAGTTCGGTTAATAGGTTGATAGGTAGAAGTTTGGATAAAAACGAAAAGAAAAGTGAAAATTTAGGTTTACCAACGTTAGACAACATTGAAATTGCTATTAAAGGACATTAAAGATGATGCAAATGCGAACTGAATCGAGGAGTTGAGGTGGTGATTTCTCTCTTTATCTCTCTTTCTCTTATAATTCCATCTTGAATTCACATTATCTTCTATTCGCTCTCTCTTTCACCACATATGCTATCTAGCATAAAGTTATGTTCAAGAGGGAATTAGATTAGAAGAGAGGTAGAGAAAGAACAAGAGATAGAATCGGACAATTTGAAGAAAAGAGGGAGAAAGATAGATCAAACCGTTTATGTGCGGTCGCAGTGAATTTCAGGCAAGGTGTAGTCGATTTACAAGAACATTAGAAATAAATTTTTGAAGCGATTATTTAAATGTGATCACTAGAGTCTAAAACTAAGAAGGAAGAGATTAAAATGAATGAGAAGAAGCAGATGGATAGCTACACCCGGCCGACCTAGATTCAGTATTTGCATTAACATGAAACATGCACCAAAGAGATGTTGAGTAATAAATATTATATAAAACTACAAATACTTATAGTTAAAAGTATCTCATGAACATATAGTTAAGAACAAACCGTCGTAATGGACTGTTTAAAAGTGTTGAGAAGATTGGGAATCTTCGACCGAATCCTCCGTAAATGGACCTGCATGAGTATCAGATGAAGGCAGCAAGAACAGAAAAGCTAGAAGATGACGAATGACGTGTACATTAGATGTATAACATCAACGATAACGATGACTAGAACTACGATGATGATAGAACACGACAACGACAATGAAGACGTTAACGTCCAAGTTACGGTTGAAAATAACAAATGTAAACGTAAATATTGATAATCATGAATTTATTTGAAAATAAATTACAAATTCATGCAAATGAAATAGATGAAAACGAAAAATCAATTAAATTCATTTGTGAGATAAAGCTTGTTAATGAAAGTTTGAAACAAAGATTATAATCGTTAGTTGTGATCACGAAGTGTGACTATGGCGATAACCGATAGGATACAAAGAATGATAGATGAGGGGTTGAATAGGAGGAGTTGGCGTGGCCGATGCGAGAGTGAAGGTGTGTTGATGAAGAAGATCATGTTATGTCGACGACGTAAACGCACTGTGAAGCATGTGAACGTAGATGCCGATGATGAGATGAAAACCGAACCAGATTGAACATAGATGATTAGAAAGGAGAGGCAAAGACTTTAACAAGAAAAGTTTTTTTCATCTATAAACTGAGCAGTAAGGTTATTAATTGTTTCAGATATGGAGATAGAGAAAGGGGAACAAGAATAGATGTATATACATATTTGGAAAGTGTTGTAGAGAAAAGCAGAAGGTGGCTAAATGAAAGATAGTATACAACCATTTACTATATATCTTTCTCTTCTTCTCTCGTTGTTTGTATGCTTCACTTTCTCTCTATCTCAGTATCTGTGTCGGATGTTTTCAAATCTGGAAATTGTTTTGAAAGATGAAAGACAATGAAAGTCAGAAGATGAATTTCCTGCCTCTCCTTATCCTCTGTTTCTCTCTCATCTGTCATTTGAGGTGGAAATAAGAGAAATTTTCATCTAAACATGAATAGATTTTCATAATGACCTTGGCTTTATGAGTACGTAGCGATTAAGAGGGAGACACACACGTCTCCGCAACGTGGATATCGCTCGATGCCGCTAGTGTAGCCAACGTCATCTTCATCATGATCATGATCATCTACATCATCATTCTCCTCGATATAGAGCATACTAACATCAACGCAATAACAACAATGACTAGATGAATTAGTGATATAGTTCACTCCAAACGAGGTAAGACTGTTCAAACTACGTGAACATATTCCATGTCTGACCTACACGACAGTCTGAGGACACGTTTCAGATGTCATAATCGTCTATTTTGTCATCAAAGTGCGCGACTTCACAAAGCCGAATTTTAAGCCGAGGCCATAGTTACCAAAACGATTGGAAAATGCTCTAGTTTTTTCTCAATAACATACATTTAAATTTGAAAATAACTAACGCTAGGAAACATTTTTTGTTTGAAAATTAAACAAAGTATTTAGAAAGAAAAAAAAACAAAACTGAGATGAAAGATATATAATATGAGATAGTCGAGTGGTAATATCAGGAGAAAGAAACAAAATTTCAAAGTTTATAAACTAATTTACAGTCAGTTTCGTATTGATCAGAAAGTTCTTTCGGGCATTGTAGGTCTATCGTAAAACAGGAAGAGATCTTCCTTCTATACAAGGTCAATTCAAGTAAAAGGACAGCCTTTGGGCGCTGACTGATGCAATGACAGTAGGTATTCGATGACTTCAGGCTAAAAGACAATAATAATTCTGACTATTATTGTTACGAGATGTAGGAGGCAAACGTAAGGTTGAAGCGATTTCACAGACAATGCCTTAAGAAGATTAGGCATAAGTATTCAATATGAACAGGTCAAGCTGAAAGCAATCTTGACAAAAAAAATCAGCTTAACCAGCTTATCAATCCGGGTGGTAGTGTGGAGGCTGAATGATCTCGGAAAGCGATGTGAAAGGCGGAGAGAATTTAGAATTTAAAAGTCATTAAGATACGCTGATTATATGATAAGAAGAGTATATTGGAATTAAGAACAAGAAAAGCTGGATCAATGCTGTAAGAGTTGAATAGTCAAGAAATTATAAAACATTAGCAAATAATTGGATATATATATATATATGATAAAGATATATTCAAAATCAAATATTTGAAAAAAAAAAGATATTTTTGATTTTAAAAGAGAATATGGCAATTTAGAAGTTTAGTTTTAGTTTAGAAAACGACTTTTTCCGTTAAACCGGTAAACGACGAATAAGTCAGAGAGGCAACATCATGTGGAAAAGGTAAGCAGACTGGTTCAGAATCCTTTCCGAACATGCGAAAAGCCAAGAACAGTCCAGCTTTATTTAACAGAAGAGACGGCATTGCATAATACAGAAAGAAACTTTACACGATGAGGATGACATCAAAGAAAAGGAAGATTTGTTGGTTAAACTAATTGATTTTCAATTAATTAGTTTAAAACGAAATTGGAGATTAACGATGAAAATGAGTTTTTCTTAAAAAAAATATTCCGGAAACTCGAATTAGCTGATGACATTATGCTTGAATTCAACTGCAACATGTGTGTAGTGATCTTCAACGTCAATATTCTGGCTTTGGCCCAGTTCAGAGAAAACGGTTCACATTTGGCACAATTGCTTGATGGACCTTGAGAGACAAGAGTGAATTGAAGGAACTGAAGGAGTTAAGAAAAGGAGGAACAGAGATGAGATAGAGTTAGTGAACGTAAGTATATGAATGTTGAACGAGAGAAACGATGCAGAAGAAAGAAGAGAATGAGGGAGATCTGAAGGTAGAAAGGTCGGTCTGTTATGAAGATGAGAAAATGCTGAGGTGGGGTCTAAGTAAATGGAAGATGAAAAGAGGACATCAATTGGGTTTGAAGGAATGTACCTATTGAAACATTAACCTCTCAGGGTGATTCAGAGAAATGAAGCAACTGATGACGAAATGGAGAGTGCAGTCGGAAGAGTGATAGATAGTAAAGACATGGGTGTGAACAATCAATGAGAACTGTATTCAAACTAACTCCGTCGCACCAAATACTATTGAAATAGCTTAAAAAGACAAAAATCATTGTACAGTAGCACTTATCTCCACTCCCCCCCCCTCATCAAGACTACAAAGAATACGAAATCATAGATTGACTCAAGTTCTTCTTCTTCTATCCTTAGACGGCAATCGTTTGCTACTGTCCTCTTCTACTCTTCAAAAGCTGTTAATGGTTGTTATATTGGTTGTGGTAAGTATGAAAGAATACTATGCCATCTAATTTGCTTCTTTTCTATGTCATATTTGTACATATAGCGACATCAACAAGCATGTACTGGTCAGATTATGATGATGAATCTACAAAAGTATTTGAAGAAAATGAATAGAAAATGATGTTAGTACAAGGGACTGTAAATTGCATAATCATACAAAATCATAAATATTTAAGAAAACCATTGAAATTTAGAAAGAATAACATTACTGAAATATACAATAATAGAATTGTCAGAATACAACTCGGATAGGTAATCAACCTGATTGAGTTCAGAGGACGGCGCGTGAGTGATTCTAAGAATACAAAAGAAAATGTCGTTGTCATCAGTATAATACGGTAAAAAAAACGGAAAAAAAAGAAAGAAAAACGATAATATCTCTTGTTATTCGTAGTACCTTTTTTTCTCAAAATATTTCTATGTAAGAGTTCTAGAAGGTCAGTGAACTGTGTGGGGCATGACTGGAAGTAAATTCAGATTACAAGATTACAACGATGTGCGGCTATTCTGGTTCAATCTATCTGAACTTGGGAAATACATTTTGATGTAATCAGATTAGGACAAGATGAATAGGAATACCAGAGTGAAAAAGAAAAGTAAGAGAAGAGAGGCAAAAAGATCTGGATACAAGTTGTGAATATCATCAAAAGCTGTCGAAGTATTATAAATGCATTCAGGTGAATTCTGGATACAAGAAGGCTGAATAACCATTTGCATTAAAAAAAATGGAAAGTAGTGAAGATGATTGCAAGAAGGTAAAAGGAAAAACAGGAAGTTTTAAAATGGGAAAAAGAAAAAAAAAGAAAATTAATAATAGTGGATTATGAAAGTTTAATTATAGATTAAAGTATATTATGATTCATATAAAATTTGATTTAAATAACAACTACAAGATGAATCTATTTTAAAAATTTTATAAAAAAATAATAATATTCTTACTTTATATGAAATAAATAAACATATAACTAGAATAATATATAAGAAGAAGAGGCAATTTTTGTCTTTTATGATTCAAAAAATACCATCATGGAAGTCTTGAACAGAAATATTTTCAATTTTTCGTATAATGAAGTTCACAATAAGAAAAGAAATTTTTTTTTACTTCTATCATACATATATACAGACTACTTGAATAAAGTATTTTCGCTATTATTGGAATGAAGAGGGCGAAGTAGTTTGGTAAAGGAAGAAAGGTCATGTATGACAACGAATATCAACGATTTATTGAAAAGTTTGTACGTGATTATCATAAAGATAGTAAAAGAAAGAATAAATTGGATAAAAAGCTGAAAGAGAGGAAAAACTATGATCAACCGTTCAATAAATTTATTCAAAAAATAATAATGTTTTTGACGTAAATGCGTGAGTGTCGGTATATATGAGATGCAGATCAGGATGAATGAGTTGATTTGGATTGAATTGAGAAGAAAATGAAGGTTGAAAGCCGAATTGTGATTTGATTGTCATTCTTTCAAAGTTCTGTATAGCCCTCACCTGAACGATGAACACAGAAGTCGCCAGATTCTTCTTTATATCTGGTTATACGGTATAATTATGCTAATCGTCAAGTTGTAAAATTAATGTTTCAATGAATTCAGGCCACAAGATAACAAAGCTTAAAGATTCGTTTTAGATTTCATCATCCAATAGAGCTACAGATATCTGGAATTTTCTGTAAGAACATGAGAATCGTATATACAGTTGAATGAAGAAGAGCATGAAGCTGCAATGTGAATAAGACATAAGAAATTAGAGGAATATCGAATGATAAGTTGGTTTCGAATAGAATGAAGCATATTTGAAACAAAGAGGGAAAATGTTCTGGAGAAAGGGAAAGTTAGAGAAAGAGAAACTTAAAGCCTACAGGTGCAATTGCAAGGGCAGGAGATTACCAGAAGCAGAAGACAAAAAGTCATGAATTTACAAGCTGAGCGATTCGGATCAAATAGAGAGATAAAAAAAAATGAGAGAGATGAGGGAGAATGAGAAATAAATGGAAGGTTATATGTTACTGTTTGATTGAAAATAGCACATCCATGACAGAGTAAGTGAAGCAGATGAAGGACCGGTTAAAGAAAGCAGAGAATAGTTTGAGGAAATGGGCACGAAAGAAGAGAAGAAGAAGAAGAAAAGGAGAACATGAGACGGTTGGCTGCATCATGTCATTCCCCAATCTTCTTTTTGTTGTCGTCGTTGTCGTCGGCATTTATGCAATCTTAGCCAGAGGGCAACATCAGAAGACATACTTTGATACATGTATACAAATTAAGATTAAAAAGTCATTTCAACATATATACATGTATAGATAGATGTAAATTTTTGTTTCGAAAACAAAGAAACAATCAAGAAAATGTTTTGTTTGTTTTCATCTTCATTTAAATAATAATATTGTTATACAAATATATTATTTTGAAGAAAATATTATATTAACTATAACATTCTATTTTAATTTTTTAAATTTTAAAATTTCCCTTTTGAATCTGAAGAAGCAATTTGAAATTTTTAAAACCAGCTAACAGATGAAGCAAATTTATATTTGTTACTCATACATTTTCATGTAAACTTATAAAAATTTTGAAAAAAAAAGAATAAAGGACTACTATAAGAGAAAGTTGAATGTTTGAATTGTAAGAATATGAATAGGTTAAAAAAGATCAAATGAATGTTTGATTTCGAATTTGGAGTAGATGCAAAACACATTTCTTCTCATATTTGCAAACCGGAACAGAAAAAAATGAAAATTTCTGAAGAAAAGAAGGATAATGAATAAGATAAGTAGATAATCATATAATATAAAATTTTTTTTGATTCAATTTGCTGACAAAGTGGGGATGAGTTCAGAAGAGATGGTGAATACTTACTTTGTTATTTCAAAGAAATAAAAGAAAATGAATTGTGATCATATTTTGAATTTTAAAATTATTGTAAGGAGTTCAACGAATACTTAGTTTTGTATAGTGATGAAGAATGGAAAAAGAACAATATTTATGTATAATAAGTAATAGAAAAAGAAAAAAATAGTGAAAATTATGAAGAAATACCTTAAAAGGTAAAATATAAAATATTCTCTTTCTTTCTTTCTTTTTCTCTCACTCTCTCTTTTATTTTTGTTCTTCCTTATATGATATCAATCTATTTACAAGTGTTCATAAGACCATGATCGCATGTTATGTAGAGAACAGAGGGTAAGAGTGTGAAGAGAAATTAGAGAGAGAGGAATAGAGAGAAAGACAGAGAGAGAGAGAGAGAGAGTCGATGGAATCAAAATAAATCAGCTAACTGGGAACACATGTATGTGTATTCGATTACAAATTGGTTTTTTTGGAAAATAACAAAAGCCAGATCTAATTTCTGATAATTTTAGTTTAATAAGACACTAGTTTATATATATAAACTTTTAATATTTTCAAAATATTATAATATATAAGAATCAATATTTATTAATTTTTTTAAATTTTTAAACATAATTTATGATTAATCATACCTGGATAGTGCCAATCAATGGGATACGTTGTTCAAGTTGTGAATCCATTTCATACCTATGTTGTTCAGATTCCAAAAAAGATTCTAAAAAATTAAAATAATTAATAAATAATCTTTTAATTATTTGAAACAAAATGAAAGAAACACAATGAAAAAACGTTTTTTTTTACTTATTCTTACTGTTTTATATACTCGTACATGTATATTGTATTTTGAAAATAAAAAATTTAAAAAAAAGATAAAATATTTCGATAAAAAGGTCACAAAAACATAAAATAAAATAATTATCTTGATATATTTAAGTAAAAATAATAGAAACTTTGAATATATCGTTAATTATATATTATATATATGATATTAAGCTTATCAATTGAATAGCAATGAATGACATAAACATTGAACATGACAGCATGAATTAGTCAAATATAAAGTTTAAATGTTTCTCGAGAATTTTCAAACTTAATTTGAAGATAAATGAAACTGGAGAGAGAAAGAGGGGGAGTGGGGGGGGGGTTAAAAGAATGAAATATAGATTAGCTGAAGATTACGTCACGGAAAAACATTTTAAAAAATAAGAATGACCGTAGTAGAGATGTATAGTTTAGATTGAAATTTATACGATTACACATAGTTTACATAATTAATTCTTCTTTTTTATTGATTTCAATGAGATTCGATAGAAATGTGCGACTTCTTGTAGAGATTGTCTTCATCTCGTCTGGACTGTTACAGAAATGAAACTGGTGGAGGAAAATTGCAGAAAGAGCATTTTGCGAGTTTGTTTCTTGGAGGTTAGAAATAGGCAAACAAGGCCGCTAAATAACAACACCCATGCAGTTAGAACAACTTAACGTTCGCTCATTTCCAATACTACTTTGGCTATGTTTTTCAGAATCATTTTAATGATTCTCCTAAGTTAGTTTTGAAATTGGTAGCCGCTGTAAAATGCTGCAGATGATGGCGTATTCAAAATTTTTTTGTTGTTGAACAAAAACCATTTGTACAGACAAGTCATCTGAATGAGGTAATAGTCTCAAGTTGCTAGTTGAAAATGAGGAAATTGAGATAAATACGGAATACAACCGATCAATGCGTTCGTTACTCTGTCAATTATATTTTGATAATTCAGATGTCACACGAGATGCACGTGTACTTCCATGCTAATGATTATGATATGGAAGATTGAGGAGAATTCTCAATGGAATGATGAAAGAGAAAGCATTTAATATATTTTTTTCTTGAAGTTATTTGGTAAGTAATGCAATGATATATAATAATAAAAACCGGTATAGGCGATCAAGAAACGGCACTGAAGAAGAGAAATAACATGAGAAATATCAGAGGGAAGGGCAACATACATGATATTGCGTTCTTATTTTTTTATATTACTAATTATTATAGAATATAATTAAACTATAATTGATAAACTAAGATATATTTAAAAACATAAGATGTTATAGAGCTAGTTTATACAGAAAATTCGTATAGATATACAATATTTCATTTATTCTTATTTTCGGAAGCTCAAATTAGTGTCAAAGTTGAATACAAAACTGAAAAATAGATGAAATATTCATTCAAAATTGGTAATTCTCATTTCACGGTGATAATAAAGATGATGATGTTGATGATGATATGATGAATTGACATCTCGTCTATCATCCGAACACACACATCAATATAATTCTCAAATTCTTCTAGTTAATAATAATAAATGAAATATGAAAATAATTTAAATTCTAAATATAGTAATATATATCTATATTAAAAAGATAAAATTTATATATATATATATAGTATATAGTTTGTAGCTAATATTATTATTGTAACTTATATCAAGTTATGAATAGCCGATGAAAGGTATTGAATTGACGACATGTTTTCGTAATTGGCCATTATTAGAATGCTAGTTGAAGTGATCGAAGAAAAAAAAACGAAAAAACTGAACACAAAAGTCGGTAAAGCTGCTTAATTTCTTCTTTCAGCTATAAAATATAAGAAAATAACAAAATGAAGCTTCAACATTCAGGTTTTCACCTCGTTCATTCTCGGCTTTTTCATCGGCAGTTATCCATTATTCTTCCTCTTCCTTATTCATTTTCTATATTCTCCAACTTTCACAGCGAAAATTATAAAAACTGTTTTTAACTGACTCTTTTGGTTCAAATTTTTATATTTTAATAGAAAATGTGTTTATGTCATCATTGCCTGTCACAATTTACCTTTACCGAACTTTTAGACATTTAGATTGACATGTATAATCCCGATTGTCTTCAAAGCAAGCAACTACACCAATGATTGACAAGAATGGACATGACACAATCCGCATACCGTCCTTTCTATGAAGTAAAATGAAAATTTACATCCGGAAAAGAAAAATGTCGCATTTCTCTTGGAACAGAAAAGTTAGAATTTGGTTAATACGGTATAACAACGCTATATTCAATCTAAGGTAACTAAGAAATAACTATTCAAATAATCAGATATTTTATGTAAAAGGGAAGAGAGAGAGAGAGAGAGAGAGAGAGAGAGAGAGAGAGAGAGAGAGAGAGAGAGAGAGAGCTGCGGGAAAATATAGCGATACTTAAACTATATGAAGTAAGGTTTATTGGAAAATAAGATGAATTAGGATTGAAAAAAGAAAGAAGGCCAAAGATATATTATGTATTTATTCACATTCAGTGAATGATGAGCCAATTGAAATAGATAAGACATAAAAAAAAGAAAATAGAAATAGTAGATATATCAGTTAAATACTTTTTGGGATGACAGGATGAAGAAAAACAATTTAATTGATCAAATTTATGTGAAATGAAATTGTGTATTCTATGTATGTTCTTCTTCTTCTTCTTTTTCTTATTTCGTATATAATAATAAAAGTTTAGAACAGTTCCGAAATCGGCGGAACTTTATTTCAATCGAAACGTTATAAAACTTAGCAGATGAAGGAATTCACTACGAGATTATAAGTATAGAGAGAGAAAGAGAGAGAGAGAGAACACCTTGCTGTCTTGATTATGGATAGGCATCGTATGGTTATATTTCAAAGATGTTGTTCGTTAGCCCGAGGGCATCAGAAGTAGGCGCTCCAATGGACATAAAACTTGCCGCCGTGACATATTATTCGGTGACAAAGTCAAAGATACATATTTATTAGTGCATCTCTTACTTATCATATCTGTTCAATACTCTAATCAATATCACTATATTTATATATATATATATATATTAATAAAATATGAAAATAGTATTCATATGTACTAAAAATTTAATTAAAAAGTTAAGCAAGGTCCGAATGTGTTGAAGTCAAAGATAGATCTGTAGGAGATTATCTCATATTGCTTATCCTTTCGACTCATCAACCAACATCGTCAACGTCTTCGTCGTTGTCGTGAATGATGACAGCTGATCGACGACATATTTCAGCTGAATTAGTTCACCGTTGTATAAGAAGAAATTCTTATTTCACACTTTTATCCATAACGTTATGACGATGATGACAATGATGATAATGAAGAAGGCAAAATCGACAGAAATGACAATAAGTTCAGACAAATTAGAAGATCGTGTTGAAATGGATTTCAAACAAAGTGGTTGTTCCGAATTAGATATTACATAACATTCTATTTTTAGTTTTAGAATATTTAATAATAATATACACAAAGATGAAAATTTAAGATTTTAATTGAATTCTGTAGTTTGATCTGTAACCATGTTGTTATTTTCAGTCTTATGTATCTAATTGAATTTTGAAAAGTTTATAGAAATTATGAAATTGCTTGTAAAAGTATAAGAAATACAACTGAATTTGGAAAAAAATAAAAAGCTACTGACTTGGTTGTGGTCAGGACCGGATGACCAACTGCGACTATATAAGGAAAAGGCGAGAAGGTATAAAGAGCGAGCAATTTAAAGGTTGTATCTCTCTATCTCTCTATCTCTCTATCGATGTCTATCTTTCACTTTTTTTCATTCTATAATGATTCTCGAAAGAAAAGATGAGGCTCATAAAAGACGTAAATGAGCGAAAAGTTGGCTGAAGCCGCATTGAGATCATAAGGCCGGATAACCTTTTTCGGCTGAAGACAAAAGCTAATGAGAAATGGAAGTAGTGAATAGATAAGAGAATGCGCAGGAGAGGCGCTTCCGAAAACGGAAAGATAAGCATCAGACGGTCTTCAGTGATTCTTATTGCATCTTCAAACATTTCACATCACTCTTTCAGCGGAAAAATAAGGATCTGAGTTAAATATCTAAACTTCAAATACAATAACAACTTTAGATAGATTAGATATAACTTTCAAAACAGACTCGTGGTATTTTATTTTTCAATTTAAATTCGATAATTTTTAAAAAGAAAGAAATTATAAGTAAAAAAAACTTTTTGTATGTATGTTGATATGAATAATAATAAAAAAACAAATTTTATTGTTAATGTTCATAAAATATTGAATTTGTATTTCAAGTTTTAAATATGAAAGTTGGTTGTAACTTCCAAAAATAACTAAAACACTTAGTGGAAGAAAGCATTCGCTGCTGAAAAAAACTTAAAATTATAAGAATTTGATGTTCTATCAGTGAATAAATACATTATATTCGAGAAATTTTTCGATTTTTATACAAAATTTGTTTGGAAAACCATTAATAGTAATGATAGATTGTATTCACTACAGGGACATAAAGAGAATTGGTCTGTTTTAATTTTCTTAATCGTAATTTTAAATTGAAATAGAAAAATGATTTAGAGAATTTTGAATTAATGTTATTAAAAGTCTATTTAGAATTATAACAACTTTGTCAATTAGTCTTTATTTTAATTTTATTACCTATTACTTGTGAAATTTAGGAGACTTTTATAATTCAATATGACTCTTATCACTATTCGTTGAGATCGAGGAGGAAGAACGTTCAGCTCTAATTTGTTGGAAATAACGTCATTCATGTTTATTTTCTTTCATTCATATTGAAAGCATGACTCCAATGCGGTTGTATCTATATTTTTCGGTGTATAGCATGTGGAAGTATGTTGTGTCTAATCATATGGTTTATTTAACGGGAGATTTTCATTTTGTTTCTAATTTACAATGTTTATAGAAATTCTATATTTTCGTTCTTTTAATTAAAAGTTATCGTAGAGCTGTATTTCGCATTGCTTGAACGATTTTCAATTGATTGATCATGTATCACAAAGTGTTTTTCTCTTTTCCCGTGCGGTATTCTATCTATAACTATTATTTAGACTTTAATTTTTCTTTTTAGAATTTCAGAATAGTTTTAAAGCAAGCTTGTAATATTTATATGCATTTTTTACGTTTGCCCTGTCTTTTAACGTTGTTCCATATTATTATTGATTCTCCAACTCTACTAGTGCTTCTTTTGATTTTGAAAGTATTCATATCTTTCCTAAGGATATTTTCCTCCTTATATTCTTAATGAAAATGTATTTTTTCAGGTTTTTTGTACAATATTTGAAATTATGGCATTGATATTTTATCTTCCAAAACATTTTTATGATCGTTGATTTTCATTTCCAAATTTGGAATTGTGCGCTTTATAAGTGCGCTCTATTGAGAATAGAGTCCTTTAATCGATTTCCCTGTGTTTCAGGGACCGTTGGTCGTTGGTTCCGTGACCGGGGTCGACTGGCATGGAGAACCCTCTGATAGCTTTACTTGCTTCACCCGGTGCAGATTCCAGGGTTCTGAGTCGTGGATTCACTTCTGTGGCCCAACTACTGTCACCATTTACTACTCTTAACATTGATATTAGGGTAAGTAGTTGAAACTCCTAACCGGAACACAGAGGGCAGAGATTGATCTTTGTAACTTCTAGCGGCTTCCAACTGTTTAATATTGTTCATTCTTCTTTTTTTTCGATCACCTTCTAAAATTTGACTTCATATATTGAATTCTGATTAATCTTTACGTATATATATATTTTTTTATTCTTTGTGTTGCATCAATGTTTTTTAACATGCTAATGATGCTCACACTGAATATTGTCACCATAAATTCAAAATATTTTATCCAATATTTATTTTCAGGATCCTTCAAATGGACAATATGTGTCTAATAAGATTTCATTGGATGTCCGTGATCTTAGGCGACACGGTCATTTACTCTCCTTGTCAGTTTTACCATATGTTTTACAAGAAGTAAGATATACTATAATGAGGTTTTATAATCATATATACTTATTCAGGCTCTAGAAAGTAAATCAGATCTGGATGATGTTCTCAAATGCTACTTTGAGTGTCTTCGACGTTGGACAGAACCAAGCGATCAAGAAACGTTGCGAACGTATTTGGCTTGTGTTTTTATAGTCTCAGGATGCGAGGAAAATCCAATGGGAGAATTGAGCAAGTTAATACAAGCTCAGCATACTGAACAGGTACTGATTTTCTATAATATATATATGTATATATATACTTATTTATACTTATATATGTGTAGCATTTTAATATTTCACTACTTTTTTTTTGAAATATCTTACATCCTTAGTAAACTTTTGATAGTTTAAATCAAGGGTTGATACTTATGGTTGCATTAAAATGCAATATTCGACAGATAATTGTTCCCTCTGTGGCCTCGATACCTGTTTTTGAATTGATTTTGCCGCTTATCTCTCATGGCGAAAGATCAATAATCGATATTTGGCTTTTCGTCGTATATTCAAACTAATTCTATCATTCTTTTTTCTCATTTACTTCGAACAATTCCTTATTTTGATTAAATTTTTTTCAGCATTCCACATCTGAATCTAAATCGCTCAGTCCATCACATTGTTGTCGTCCCAAATGGACAATACCGAACACTTTGAAGCATTATGTTCTTCTACATGACAGTGCTCGTGATGATGAGTCTAGGTTTGTAGCACATAGACATATTGTTCAATCTTTTTTTTATTTCAGAACAAATGATATATTCAATCAAATGTGTGCTACATATGGAGTTCAATCATGTCAGTTGTTGAAAATCGGTGTAGGTCCTGCTGAAGGCCTTCCGGATGTGTGGAGATACTCTGATGAAGCTAATGCTATTTTGGAAAGAGGCTTGGCTCTAGCTCTTGAACATGCACGGAATTCAAATAAATCCGATAAGCGTGAAGCTCCGGTATCCTGGAAACTTCGAAGTAATATCTAAAACATAGTTTTCAGCCTACCGTGATTTCCACAATTTCACCTTCGTATGCTATGGTACAATCTCCAACCATGTCTTCTCCGTCTTCTTCAGTCAGTGATTCTGGTTAGAATTGCGTGTTGAAACAAAGTCACCAAAGTTTTTCCAGGACTCTCAACTCCAAGCAATTCTAGGTTAGCTTCATCTGCCGACCGGGAATCCTGTGCGAAGTTGATAGAAAAGTTTTGTAAGGAGTGCTTGGTAAGATAGTGCTTATGAGAAAAATCTCATTGCATATGCATGTTAGGTTCCCCACGTTGAGAGGCAAATGAGAACACTCTTGGATCAATTAGTTGACAGAAGAACAATTGGAAAGTCTTTAACAAGCGGCATGAAGAAATGGTTTGGTGGTAGCGCTACTCAAAGTAATAACAATCAATCACAAATGTAAGTTAAAGCACTGTCTTTAATTTGTACCATTTTGGTTTAGTTATGGACACGAAAGTCCAGAAATGAAAAGCAGACGTTTAGCGGACCTTGCTTTCCAATTTGGCTTATATTCATTTGCTCATTCGCAATATAGGACTGTTAAGAAGGACTTCGAGGGTGAACAAGCATGGTTGTATCAAGCTGTAGCTATGGTTTATTATCATTTGTCAAATGTCTTAACTAATAATGGAGTTTAGGAAATGGCTGCAGTTGCTCTTCATCTTGCAAACTCTAGTATAACAGGGAGACAATTTCCCATTCATTACTTAGATAATAGTTTAAATACCCTTTTAAATAATTCGGGGTATGTTGTAATTTTTTTTTGAAAAAATTTAATTATATATTTGTTTAGAAAGTATACAGCCGTTATGAGATGTGCATTAAATACTGCTAACATTTATTATGATTTGGGAATG
This sequence comes from Auanema rhodensis, assembly GCA_964057225.1. NCBI lineage: Eukaryota > Metazoa > Nematoda > Chromadorea > Rhabditida > Rhabditidae > Auanema > Auanema rhodense. The sequence continues at coordinate 5,464,626 of OZ059895.1, forward strand.
TATAAAGAAGCTGCTCTACTTTTCTCAAGAATTAGTATATTAGTAAGAAAAGAGTATCGGATATATCTATTAAATCTACCTTTGTAGGATAACGACCAGTGTGTTGGCGTAGGACAAGCAAAAGCAGCGGGATATTTTCGGGATGGGAAACAAATGAGAAAAAGTTCTTTTTACTATGTTCTGGCTGGAAAGAGATTTATGAATGAGTCTATTAAACGGGTTGCTCTAGGTATTAGTTTATGATAAAAACCATCATGTTATCATATATGTTTCAGAATGCTATAAACTATCTCTGCCTGAGTATTTTGAGAAGAATTGGGAAGGAATTGAGGATCACCTGTGTTCCCTTCTGTCCGGAGGAATAACTGATATGAACACATCTCAACTATGTGCAAGTAGATTACTAAGAGGAAGCGAGTGGCAATCCGAAACAAAACAGAGAGAGTTCTTACACAACTTTGTGAATACTTTGCTACGATTTTCTGTTGGAGAGCTATATAAGATGCCTCTGCCTATCCTTAACTCTAACGATATTCGGGTTATATGTGGCGAAAGGCCTCTCTCTGACGAAATACTTCCTAATGTTGAGATCGATTGGAATAAATTGGAAAGGTCTGCATTTTATAGTGTAGCAGGTAATGCTCATATTATTCAGACACTCCCTAGTTTATTTATTTAAGGATCCAGTACAGCTTTCCGATTAAATCAACTTGTTAGTGATAGCTCTACGGAAAATCTTAAAATTCTTGATACTCCTCCGTCAGAAAGATTTCGTGTATTCGTTGAACTTCGTAATCCTCTGGTGACAAATCTCGAACTATTCAATGTGAGGCTTGGAGTATCCGATGTGAAATATCATGAAGGGTCGTCAGGAGCTCCTTTGTCATCTCAACTGATAATTCCTTCTTTGGTTTTCTCCGGGGAAGAGGTTAAAAATGTGGAGCTGTGGTTATTACCTAGCCCGAATGTTTCTGGATTCTTGGTAGACTCGATTCATTTCGAGCTAGGTAATGAACAAAATCATAAGCAAGGTGGTATAATTCCGCTCTCAACCAAAGGAAAAAGATTGAACAAGACTCAAAAACAGGTATTCAGGATTGTTTTTCTTTTTGTTTTGTTCATGTCTTTGCTTAAGATGAAGGGTGTTTTCTATGCTGCTGATGAAAGACTCCGGGCTAATGTTGCTTCTGAGAAATGGCCTTTATTAGATATTAAAGTGCACCAGGCTCAACAAGAAACAACTTACAATTCTCAGATTGTTAAATTGAATTTGGACATTCAAAACATATCTGATCAGGTCGTAACAAAAGTTTCTCTAGCTACAGATGGAATTGATAATGTTGACATTCAATTAGAAGACGATGTGGGACAAACGTATGTTTTTCAAAACAGAAAAACCAGCTTTCATATTTCTTATTTTCAGACTTGAGTTCTTGTCTCAAATCGATCCCACGAACTGCTCTGTGAGAATATTCGAACTTAAGACTACTCTCGAGCCCAATGCTTGCATGAAGTTAATTGTTAATATTAGAGCCAATGAAACAGAGACCCCTGTAGCAATGCTTTTGTTGTATAAGGGCGAGAAGGGCACTTATAGGCACTGGCGAACTGTTGTTCCTATCACATCGACTCCTATTTTGGAAGTGAAAAGTCATGTCTTAGGTATGAGCCATATTATATTTTAATCTCTAATATCTAATGTAGATGCGTCTCGAGGACTTGTTGCTCTTCAATGTCGAAATTGTATTGATAACTCTGATGCTGCAATGGCCAAACTTGATATTCTTCGAGTTCGTTCAGTTTATCAAAAAATCAATGAGAAAGGTGTTTGGCTGCCAGCCGTTTCCAATGTCAAACTTGTGCCAGTAGATAAACATCAAAGTAAGTTATACCAAAATTGTACTAGAGTAGCTATTATCTTTTCAGTTCAATTGGATGGTGAACAATCTGATAACATATGTTTCTTCATGTCTGGTTCTGCAAGTGATCCTAGCGAATCAGAAATTTGGCTTGGTGATAAAGTAACTGTACCTCAATGGCCTTCTCCACAACCTGTTTGGTGTGAAGATGAACCTAATGAGGAGGATAGACAAATAGCTATTTATTGGAAAGCTAGTGTTGTGGCGAATGATGGTCATGTATGTACTATAACATTGATACTCTTGTAAATATTTCTTTCCAGGTGTCAATTTTTTCTGGAGAACTTTTCCGACCTTGTCCTTTTAACTCAGCTTCTGTTACAATTCCTGGAATTCCCGCTTTCATTCCGTCCAATTCCAAAGAAACTGGGTTGAATAGGAAGTCTTCTCAACCTCTGGTTGCTCTTTGCAAGCAAATAAATCCAATCAAACATTCTTTCACGAAATCAAGGTAAATCTGTTCTAAACTTGTAATTTAATTTAATTAATTTAAGATTGTGCTATGTACCGTTTTCCATCCAAGTTATTAATCAGGATGATGGAAAACGTGACATATCTGTCGCTCTTCGATTCCAGCAGAAAGTTTCAGAGGCAGTGAACTCGTTGGACCAAGTAGCCCCGGACTCGCGCTTGCTGTGGTGGCCTGATAAGGCTGTATCTTTCGCAACCATTGGTAGTGGTAAAGAACATGAATTTTCTCTTAATATCAGGTACAATTAGTACTGTTATTGTTTATGTTACTTTTTAAATTTTTTAGAGTATCTCAGCCTTCTATTTATGAGTTGGGTGGAAGTCAAATGATGCTCGAAGGACGTTATGTTAATTCAGAAGAACGTTTTGTCATTGAAATACCATCGACTCTTGCCATTGTTCACCCTCTTTAGTTTCTTGATATAGTCCCATTTCGTGTTCCAAGTGATGAAAATAGTGTCAAAATTTATCAGGCGTGTATGTTCAAATACATGTTTTTATATTCTAATGTGTCAACTAAGAACGGGTTCCCGACTAACTGGTAACTTACTAATTTATTATATTTATTCGGAGAGTTTATGATTTTCATTGCTTTACTTTTATATAGTTTTTTCTATTTTGTTTTTCTTTTATTTATATGCAGTCTTGAAACTGTTGAAATATTTTATTATAGCTTATTTTATGTGCCTAATTCTTATTTCAGTATACGATATGGCTTCACAAACCGCTGGAATTCAACAACTTCTTGCTGCCGAGAAGAAGGCTGCTGAAAAGATCAATGAGGCTAGAAAGAAGAAGCTTCAACGCATGAAGCAAGCCAAGCAAGAGGCTCAAGCTGAAGTCGAGAGATACAGACAAGTATTTACTATACACAGTTCTTTTTTTAACATAGCTAACATCTTTCAGGAACGTGATCAACAGTTCAAGGAATACGAACGCACCTATTTGGGAACCAAGGAAGACATTGAAACCAAGATCCGCAAGGAAAATGAAGATCAAATGGAAAACATGAAGAAGTCTGTTGCTTCCAACAAACAACAAGTAAATAGAAAATAAAATATTAATTAAGATATCAAACAATTAAATTCAGGTTATTGTTCGTCTTCTTCAATTGGTTTGCGACATTGATCCCGAGCTCCACCACAATCTGAAGCTTCAGATGAAGCTCCACGGACAATTCTCTTAAGCTTCTTTTACATTTACTACTACAACTAACACAATAGTAGTTCGCTCTAACAACCCTAGTGTTAATTGATTATACTCATTTAATGATAGTGATTAAACATTCCAATGTATGTTAAGATATATATAAGGGACTGTACGCTTCACTTTTGTATGTTTTACCGAATTTGTAGTGTGAGATATATATTTAGCAAATAAACTGTAAGATTTTAAATGTATACTGCACAGAGTGGTTGCTTTCCTATATTACATGATGGTGAATTTATATAATTATTCTGACGACGATTGATTATTGATATCATTGATTGTTAGAAAACATTTTTTCTTAACTCTTAATTGATGAAATTTAAATTAGAATTATTGTTTATCTTTAAGCTTATAATGATTGAAGTCACTGTAAACGATCGTCTCGGTAAGAAGGTTCGCGTTAAGTGCAATCCTACTGATACTATTGGAGATTTGAAAAAACTGATTGCCCTCCAAACTGGAACACGGTAGAATTATAATATTCCAGTCCACTTTTATTTCTTTTTATACAGACATGAAAAAATTGTTTTGAAGAAGTGGTACAATATTTACAAGGATCATATCACTCTTCAGGATTATGAGGTTCATGAAGGATTCAACTTCGAGCTTTACTATCAATAGAGTATTGAAGGGCATATCTTCGATCTCTTATGCAACTGCGTTTGGAATAATTTTGTCTTTATTATAACGAGTTTTTGTTGTATTATGACGTGTCTGAATAAATGATTCAAATATACCTAATGTATCCCCACAAAAGACGTTAGATTTCTGTGCAGAGATGACCACAATTCTTATCAAGATATCGCGTAAAGTGCAGAATTCATCAGATAATTTTCTTCATTAAAATTGTCTTTCATCTCTTATGAGAATGCAAACGAATTCAAATATGCAACGTTCGCACTTCAAAATTGATAATGATTGTAAGTTTTCACTGGAGTGCAACACTACTGGTCACAGCTTCTAATCAGCCTTGATAGGAAAAAAAATCGTCAACTGTGAAACACAAATTTAAATTTTTATTACAACTCTCACTGTTCATCATAAAGCAGAAAAAAGCTGTAGACTGATAATATTCTATTCAGTAAGACCAGAGAAACAACGGAGAACATTCAATTAATGTATTTAATGTAAGTGGGAGGAGAGCAGTATTTTCTAGATCATCTATGAAGACTAAAGGCTGTAGCTAACATCAGAAAAAGCACGAGATGAAAATTATGAAAATGAGAACCAAGTATAACTATCCTTCTATGTCTCTATTTTTAATCCATGTTACGGATACGAGAGCAAACATCAGAGGTGAAAGATGAGCAGGTTCCAGTTCCTAAATGTATTAGATTATAAAAGCGAAGTTAAAAATATCAAAAACCTCCTAAATCTCCAGTCTTTGCATGTCCGTCAGCGATGGCGGTGAAGACAGCTTTTTCGATCTTGTCAGCGTAACTATTAAGACTCATGTAACGGAGCATCATGACAGCAGAAAGCAAAAGAGCAGTTGGATTAGCCTTATCTTGTCCAGCAATATCAGGAGCAGTTCCGTGAACAGATCTAAAAGATGTAGAGGTAGAAGTATAGGTAGAAACTCCAAATGATTCTTACTCGAATACAGCAGCATCTTGTCCGATGTTTCCTGATGGGGTAACTCCAAGTCCTCCAACAAGACCAGCGCATAAATCAGAAAGAATATCTCCGTAAAGATTTGGCATGACAAGAACATCGTACTGTCCAGGGTCTTGAACCATGTTCAAACAGACAGTGTCGAGGTAAGCTTCCTGGAATAAGATAAAATACAAACAGTTACATAGCACAATCTACCTTGAATTTTATGTCTGGGAAATTGGCGGCCTCTTCACGGCACATGTTAAGGAAAAGTCCATCAGACATTCTCATGATATTAGCTATAAAATAATAAATGTTAAAAATTACAATATTATGCATCTATTCTTACCCTTGTGCACAGCAGTGACGCATTTTCTTCCATTAGATCTGGCATAATCAAAAGCGTACTTAGCAACACGACGAGAAGCCTGCTCGGTGATCAGCTTAATAGATTGTACGACTCCAGGAGAAACCTGTAAATTTACATTGAAAACTTGATAAATAACTTGCTGTAATAGTGACATTTTCAAGGTCATTGCTAGATTTCCAGCATTGCGAACTATGTTAACTTTTTGAATCAAAAATCAAAAAACAAAGACTGAAAAAACCTCATGCTCAATTCCAGAATATTCTCCTTCAGTATTCTCACGAATAGTGACAACATCTACGTTATCATAAAGGGTCTTGTGTCCCTCTAATGATCGGCAAGGACGAACATTAGCATAAAGGTTGAATTCTCTTAAAAACGAAACATTAATATTAAGTACCTAATAAATTGGTAATAAATTACTTTCTAACAGCCAAGTTAAGAGATCTGTGACCTTTTCCAATAGGAGTCTCCAAAGGTCCCTTAAGTCCAACCTTGTTTTGGTGCATTAATTCAATACAACGGCTTGGAATACGGAAAATTCCGTCACGTCCTTTAACAGGAGTGACATCTACAGGATCCCATTCGATTGGAGTCTTGGCAGCCTGAAGAAAAATATAGAAATTTCGAAAATATATATTATATACCTCGAAGATATCTTGAACTGCTTTTGAGATTTCTGGTCCGATTCCATCACCAGGAATCAAGGTAACTCTGCGAACCTGAAACAATTGTGCATTAATTTTATTAGTTTTATCAACTAACCTCGGAAGCAAGTCCTCTGGTGGAGACAATTTGTCCCACAGTAGAAACTTTACTAAGACACTTGCCAATCATTGTTCTTACCTATAAAATTTATATTCAAATGTTTCGAGAAACAAGGAATTAATCAGATTTTCGGGAAATTTTATGATACGTAATGTTCTAGAGAAGAAAGAGAAAGTAACGGTTCGGAAATTCAGCGATTTTATCAGTGAATTGAGTGTCCTAGAAGGAGCAAAGAGCAAATAACATACATTGCAATCGATTGGTTTAGGGTGAAGTACCGCCCTAAGTTTTACCTGAATGCTTGCTCACATAATTTTGTGTCTGTGATTCAAAGCATGCAAGTTTGAAAATAAATATAAATTAATATAAACAAAACAATAAATAAAAAGATATTGATCTCTGAAGATCTGATCGTGGATTCAGTTCACGATCGCGCTTTACACATAGTCGTCAGGTTGGTGGCGCGTAGGCTAAAATTCGTAAGCCACTTGGCTTTTCTTTATTCGTTTTATCAATTATTTAAATTAGTTATTTGTAATTTGAGCTAAAATGACGACGGAAACACAAACGTTTGAAATGAGGTCAAGAGTGGCAAGGACGTCATCTGATTCAGATAGAAGACCTGATATTCAGAGTTACAGGTATTATACAATTACTTATGTAGGTTTGCTTTTATTAAAGCGTTTTATAGAGACGTAGTCTTAATTGAGAGAAAAATTAAGCCAGGTGATACCTTAAATAAACTGGCTATTCAATATGCTGTCAATGCAAGTTTAAAGAATTTAAAGCATTCAGTTCATTTTTGTAATTTAAGGCTGCCGACATAAAACGTGTCAACAATCTAGTGAGTGATGTTGATTTTGGAGCTTTAGCTTCTATTAAAATTCCAATATCCCGGATGCGGCATGCTCTTGGTGTTAGTGGATCATCGGACGAAGATGAACATATCATAGGTTAGTACGATATCACAACACACTTTTAATCTTCTGGTTTGAAGATGTGGATGAACGGACACATCTCATTATAGATAGATCTCGAGACCCCAGCGTTGAAGAGATCTTCAATAAAACTGATTCTGTGTTAGGTAATTGATCTTTCCTCTTTTTTTACTGTTAAAGCTCATTTAAGCTCAAGCCCGAGAAACACTCCCGGAGGATGGAATTCCCGGATCATTCCATTTTATCGACGCTCGACCTCCGGATTCGGGTTGCTCAGTTTGGGTTCTACTTGCAGGTGTAATTGTAATGTTTATGGTTGTTCCCCTATTATTAACATTTTACGAAGAAAGTGAAGAACTAAAAAAGAATTAGTGTGAGAAGGATTTGGATATAGTTTTATTACATCGTATAGTATATTATGAGAAATGTTCGAGAAAGCCTTAAGACTCATCTCCCTCGCACGTTGTATTTTATCACTGGGTTGTACATTTCATTCCTATTCCTATTTATTCAATTTTTTTAACTATACAATATAATGCATAAGTCATATTTATTCCTTTAAAGCAAAAGCATAACTTATTTTTAAATTATTACGAATGGAATGATAGAATTTGTAAACTGAAATGCAAGTTTTAAAAAATAAATGCGAATTTCAATTATAGGCATTATTGTGAATTTTTTTCGAATACACTCGTTTTTGCGGGAAGAAGGAAAATATTGAAGAATACAAACTAACAGTTGAAGACACACCTTTTACAATATATAAATATATTGATCAACAGAACCATCGATTCGAGAACTACATATGGACAAGTATACATATATACATATATATATTAATATATATATATGTACATACAGAATAGATAAAGTAGGAATTATTAACAATAATTAAGAATATTAATATGCATTATAAAAATGATACGGGAATACAAATATATAATTGAGTTCTGCACTAGAATTTTCATAGAGATGCTGTGGGATTAGTTGTACTTATTTGTTGAAACCATAAACAAATTCATAAGCATCTTCATATGAAATATCACGAAGCTAAAATTATTTTGAACCTTTTAATGAATTTACGAGTGACCTACCTCACGAATTGAGTGAATGATTACTTCCGGAAATAAAACTTCAGTAGTTAGATGAATTACAGGCAGGAGACGACACCGTGTCTCACGAGATCTTACATATTTAACAATACTTTCAAATAAAGCATCCGCGTCCCTATCTAAACATTTAGCCTACTGACTATAGCAATAATCAATAACATACCGTTCAAGAAACGGGCTGAGGATAAGTCCATCTTTAGTTTATCACGTTCGGGTATAACGTAGTTTTGTATTCTCTCAGTCGTCCATAAATCGTTTAAAATATCTTCTAATCTATCAAATATCTGATACAAACATCATTAAAAAGATAAAAAGAACAATAAACATACTACTTGTCGCAATTGACCTAAATGCAAGATATTTTCATCGTTGTACTCATGGTGCTCACGGGAGACATCATCAACTACAAATTAAATTTGAAAACTATTAAGACAAACAAAAAAACTTACATGGCCTTTTACGTTTACTATTTTTATTCTTCCTTTCGAATTCATCCTTCTCATCATGCTTATCTGTATAACTACCGGCCCTGGAAGGAATTTCAGGGTCCATTTTCATACGTAGACGTGCTGACTCGACGATAGATTCTAGGCGAGCCAACTCTATTTCTTTTGTTCCCTAAAATGAGAATACAAAAGTTGATCTCGGAAAAATCGATAAACAAACATATTCACGAGGTTTTCTTTGGGTATCCGAGCCCTGAAAATCGAAATTATTTTTTCGTGAGAAATAATAAATTTTACCGAGACTAATCCCCTGTCCATTAAATATCGCACTGCAAAAGCATACGCTTCTAACAGATCTTCCGGCGGATTTTCGGGAAGACCATCATTAGTAGTTAACGCAAAAACACCCTAAAACAATTAAGACTTCATTTATTCTCTCTATTTGATTTAGAACCTTAGGGTTACAACTGAAGCTGACCCACTTCTTCCCATTATCTTCGGGTAAAGGGAAAAATACGTATGTTATTTTTTTTGGATATACGTTTTGAACCTGAAACATTAAAATTATTGGAATTAACACGTAAAAAACGAAACCAATGCTGGCCAGGGATTTCGGCGATATGGAACCCAAATGACATCTCCTCTAGCTAAAATATGTAAATATATATATAAATTCTAAACTAAATAGAAAACATACCAATTGAACCACTCCTTGTAGCCATACCACCGTAACTACTCAATTTAGCAGAATGAATACATTACCCGAATTTATATGCAAATTAAAACGTGGATTTAGGTATTTTGAAAACCGATTATACTCTACAACTATCAACAATCTGAAATTAATGATAACATTATTATATCCAAAACCTACACTAAGGAGCTGAAAAATTGAACTGCCAAACATATAGCAACATCACCAACAAAGAGCACTCCATTTGAAAATAGACGTTAGGTCGAAAATGCCGTAAAATCGATTACGGTAACTCGCTATTGTGTTATAACATTGCAAAGACGAATATTATACAAACGGATAGCTAGTAAAACAAGACAGAATGAAAAATGGCAAGTCTGTGATGAATTTATTTCGGTCATACCGTGTATAACAGATGTAGCATTATGTTATGAGAGCACATTGATGTTTGTGTAGTTTCAAAGACTTATTGTATTGATCATGGACTGTTTTTCGTTTTTGACCATAACATTCAGAGTACGCTAACCTTTATTTCATTAAACGAATGTACAACCGGCTAGATGAGTACTGCTCAATCAATAGGTGAAATGCAGCATGGTTGTAAAGGGATCAACAAATAATGAGATGCGGTAGGAATATCTAAGGTAGTGTTTCTTAAAGTTGATCAACATTATAATATTTTTGAAAATAGAAAGATAACAAACGAGAATCATCTTGGATTATAACAATATATACCTATATAAAGGTTTTTGAACTATTGGCGAGGGTAAAAGGATGGACTATAAAAACATCAAACATCTTTACTGTATTTTTAGTGTTAAGATATATTAAGTAAAAAGATTGAGGAAATCAACTGTAGGCTGTTTACATGATAGAACATCTGTCACCAGGGTTTGAAGGATCAGTTAAATCGCCTTCTTGCAGTGTGATGGTAGATACAGCTTCACCTTCTTCATTTAACAAGCGAGCAGATGGGTTGGCTCCCACAGGCCACTAAAATTAGAATGTGAATGTGTTATGCTAGATCAATAAACATACATTTTCAGATTTCATGGTAATTGTTTCTGGTAAATGACTCTTGTGTCCAGTACTTGCAGAGTATATCGTGCAAGTGGCTCCACCAACCATCTTCATCTTGTTGTTGAAGCGATATGTAACCTGAGAAAACGATGAGAAACTGAAACTTTAAAAGGATTTTGAAAAAATACCTCGCGCTCAGAAGTGCGGATGACAATGGTCCACTTTGCGATGCTAACATCATCTTCAGTGAAGTTCTGGATACGAACCCATCCACCATCAGGATCAACCTCATCAATTCCTATCGGCCCAGTAGTTTCTTTGACAAGCTGAAAAGTAATTTTAATACGGCATAAATAAGAAGGTCCTTACTCTTTCTTTTGTTCCTTGGAAATCAAAGGAATCGTCGCCATCTACTTCAATACGGGCACGTTTGCGTCCAGGCTGGCCAGATGTTGCTATAACTGAATTATATATGAGCAAAACTGAGATAGTACTTACAAGAACTGAGAAGACTTGTTCTGGTCATTGAAGTATTGGCATTTTGGGAACTGATGTTTAATCTTTGTTCCTCAGACTGAAATGCAAGCCATTAAAGAATACTATGAACAACTTATTTATACCTCGAGCATGACTCTGTAAGCTTCCAATTCAGCATCAAGTTGGATCTTACTGTCTCGAAGATTAGAGAATTCAGCAAGAAGACGGTTAATTTCCTTGTCCAATTCACTGATACGTACATCCTGCAGAAAATAAAGAGTAATGAAACCATGACTTTTTCAAAACCTTATTAGCTAAACGATCATCCATCTGTTGCTCCAGTTCACGTAACTGACGACGGAGACCTTCTACGAGCAGTCCGTTGTTTCCTTCTTCTTTCAATCGGTAGCGTAACTTAGTCGACTCTTCAAGCGCAACTTCTCTGGCTATTTGAGCTTCGTTCAACTGAAAACAAATCACAATAAACGATATGTCAGATATATTAACAATTACCTTAAGCTTGTATTGGTCTTCTAATAAGCAGTGAGAGTTGTTCAATTGATCTTGCAATTGCTGACGCATTTCAGCAAGAGACTCTTGCAGTTTAGATTGATATTCCTGAGAAACCTATAAAAAAAATAATGGTTAGTTATTAATTAGTAAAACATACCTGTTTCTGGTAAGTGGTCATATCAATTTGTCTCTTTCTGCTAACTTCTTCTAAAGCCTGTAATTAATACATAATAATACTTTCATCTAGTGCGGTGCTTACAGCATCATGTTGTTTCTTTTGGAAGTTCAAATCTTCAGTAGCTCTAGCAAGTTCGTTTTGGGCAACTGTTCTTTGCAAGCACTCATCCTCCAGAGCTTTTTGAACACTATTAAGTTGTGTGTTTAAGCGCGCATTCTCTCGTTGGAATTCCTAATACATAACTGTTCAGATTTTATGTAAAATTTAAACTCAAACCTTATTGTCGGCTTCAACTTTCTCGAGCCGATTTTGTAAGTTTTTCAACTTAGCAGTAGCGTCATCAGCCAAGGATTGAGCGTAGATCTTGCTTTCACTTTCCTGATATGACTTGGTAATAAACACTGTTTGAAGTTGTCATTACCTTAGCAATATCTCTCTCAAGTTTGTTAACCTTAGCTTGAAGACGATCATGCTCAGCTACTGCAGTGTCTCTCTCAATAACAGCCTTAGCTTCTCTCTTTTCTAAGTCATCAATAACGGAGCGAAGTCTTTTCTAAACATTACTAAAGTTCTTTTTTCGTCATTATTAACCACACTCACCTTCTCAACTTCAAAGTTATTAACAATGTTGGATCTCTCTTTCTTCTCAACGACTTCAACATCTCGAATTTGAATAGTGAGACGATTATTTTCTTGTTCAAGCTGGCGAACTTTCTAAACCAAACAAAAAATGAATAGAAAATGAGCAATTTGGATTAGCAACCTCAATATACATTGCCAACCGACTGTTCAAGCCGGTGAGTTGGTCCTTCTCCTGAGCACGAGAGGTTTCCAATAAGGAACTATTGAAAGAGAAAGACGAGCTGTAACAAGCCAGAGTATTTATTACCTTACTGAGAATAGAAAACTAACCTAGCTGAATCATTTGGAGAAGCTGGTCGGATAGCTTCACTTCTAAAAGAAGTACGGACAGCCTTAGCCTTCTTAGTTGACATCACTGAAAGCATAAAAAACTGAATGACTTGAGTCCACCAACAAAATCGGCAGGGAGGCTGGATAAACAACCAACATGGGCGCGAGCAATCGATGTTGGTCGGAGCAAGACACGTAAAAGGAAAAGAGTAATGAAGGGCGAAATAGAGCTGACACAAACACGACGACAAACACGATTATCAAGGGAGCTTATATAAAAAAAGGTTTGCAATTCGACAAAAAATTTGAAGAAAAACTATTTCATTTCAAAACGGACTGACATATGAAAGGTAAAGGAGAAGTGATTTGAAAATGAAAGTCAAGAAAAGCAGGATCAACAAGAAAAAGTAAAAAAGCACAAAAAAATGATAACAAATAGAAAAACAAAGCAAAACAAAGTAAGTATAATAAAGTGTAAGCAACAGTAGAGAACTGAGATGACAAGTTTAAACGCTTTCAAATCTACGGCATTTCGTCTATCTCCGACCTCTTTGCGACACATGACCTCGCGGCGCGTATGCGTTTACTATGGGGCGCGAAACTACGGATGAAAACTTAAATGAAATACTAGCTTTCTCAGAAGTGGAATTTGGCATTTATAACTTACCCAGATATTTAAATAGTGATATTTCAAACCGATTCACATAAATACAAAACAAGAATAATGAAAAAAGTTCTTCTCAGACAATGTGTCAAAAAGCGTGATGAATGTCAATACACTGAGATTAGTTTAACCTGATTATAGTGCATTTTAGAAATACTTTTGGTGAATATAGTTGTTACAAGAAATGAATCTTAATTTGTATCGAAAACAAATAAGATGTGGTGATTAAACATCTGGAAGCTGTGTTTTACGAGATCGACAGACAACTGCAGTGCAATATTAATCGAACAATCTCTTGCGAAATTCATCTTCAAATACTTATCGAAGAAAAATTACAATTATATATATATATATATATAAAAAGATATATAAGAAAAGAAATGAAAAAAACATAGTTTATTTTACAAAACATTAAGATACGAAATTAAAAAAATCAAAAAACTAACTCTTTCAATCATAAATATATGTTTTGTGCTTCAGCTTGTACATGCATATGAAGCTAATCCTCTTTTTTATTCCATAGTGTTATGATTGTTAAGCTGATTATTCAATAAAAGCTCAAAAAATAGAACAAATCAAGAATAATAATCTTGCCGTTGGCACATTAATGGGAAAATTAGTCATCACTAGAACTATTAGTGAATGCTCAAACACTCCCAGCTACTCTTTGTTCAACTTGAAAATGAAAAGAAACCTAAGAGCATTATAGCTTTTCAAGGAAATGAGTGTAGTTGAATGACCAAGACATGTTGAGTATGTACGAAGACAGCTTTATAACAAGCATATAAATGGATGAAGAACCATTAGTAATTATTACTAAAGTAGGAGACAAATATATTTCCTCATATGTTATGACTGTGTCATACATGAAGCTCTAGCTCCTACTAAATGAAGCATATTACTATTTTGATCTCTCTCTTTCTCTCTTGAAAAGTGATGAGGCACTAAACATACGCGATTGGCCACATATACTTCAATACACGAATCATTCATAGCACAAACCATCAAATGATAAATAAATACATATATAAAAGAAATTCAAAATTTAAAAATACTAAAATTCGTTCTGATGCTGGCATTACAGAAAGACACATTCTTGGTAACATTTAGATATTCTGCGCATACCATTCAAGGCCATACAATAAACCAAAAGGTTTGGATGAGAATAATTCAATCGTGAAACACGTTGTCCGTCATAGTGACTAGTAATAGTCGGCGTCGGCATTTTGATTTTGTCAATCTCTTACTTTCTCTTTCTCTCTCTTTTGAGGATCAACAAACAGAGGTGGAGATGTAAGAGAGAAAGAGAACACAACATAGAGGAAACCAAGAAATAATGACAATCAGAGAATGAGAGAAAATAATGGAAATTCATGTTTACACGCAATATATCAAGCTGATTAAAAGTTTTGCTAGTGACTATCGACGACATGCAGTTGATTGTTTCATTTTTTTCAAAAAAAAAAAAAAAAAAAAACACAGAAATACTCATGCAAAAAGACAATTCTTGTTTATATAGAATCGATGAACTAACAAAAATGTACATGTAGAAAAGGCCACCTGTTAAGTAATCAAAGACAAGTGAACAACAGACGAGTTTAGAAAAATGTTCAATCAATACTAAGTTTTGGTTCGTCGCACACTCCTCCAAAACAGATATATACCCATCTAATGGCATGCTATTATTATAATGATCATTTCAATATAGAACAGCATATTTGAAAATATATAAATTTGTTTACAGCTGCGAAGTGATTATATTTAGATCAAAATATAGGATTTAATATCAGTACGACAGACGCTTTTTGAGAATACCTTGCATGTCGTTGCCATGGCACTATAACTATTTCATAGATAAAAAGGAACAAAAACTATAATTTTGAAGCTAATATTTAAATAAACTTGGGTTTTGAAACATTAATAACTAGTGGTTATGGGTGAAAATAAAAGTAGGAACAGTAGATAGGACGGACATGCTATATGAAATGATATTGAACATTAATAAACAACCAGTTCAGGCTATTATAAAGCTCGCCATTGTGCTTTCACACTTATGAGAAGATAGAGGGATTTATCTGAGATTGGAAATCATTGAACACTGGGAATGAGAGAATGGGAGAGAAAAGCACCAGAGGCCGGCTGCTGACCTCCTAGGTCAGATAAAGAGGATTGGTTCAAAGACATATTGCGCGAAATCGTAAGATATTCATATTTAGAATGTACAAGAGGAATGGAACAGCCCAATGATTTTGTAAGAACGGGAGAGAACGTGACAACAAAATCATAACGACAAAAGAGTGGGCAGAATTGTAAGGATCAACAAAATTTGGATGATGCATCACCATCTCTATTCCATTCTAATCGTCAGTCAGCAAGCGCACAGCTGGCAGACACATCATCAACAAGAAAAGCGGAAAGAAAGACGAGAAGACCAGCTCGTAAAATAAATGTCACTCTTAGGGCCACTTGCGTGGGAAAACGCTTTAAGGTTTCGTCTATGTATATTACGATAAAAAGTAAACATATTAAACAAGCGAATTTGTACTTAGGCTTAGGCAGCTCGAGCATTAATAGTATCATTAATTTAATAATAGATTATAATAATGCCAATATATGAATAAATATAAAATAACGCAAAACTAGTACCACGTAAGCCAATTTCAAAAGCTGAAATTTACTCTGGCCAACAGCGACGAAACTATGATTTGAATTTAAACCGCGCGAAAACTTGGTATACGGTAATGTTGGGGCGCTACTTCTCAAATTTTACTCGAAGAAATGCTATGGAACTGCTATGAATGGAACAACTTGCATGATTATTATGACGTCAAATATGACTCACTTGGATTTATAACAGACACATAACAAAAAAGTGAAACGGATTGAAATATTTCTTCGTTCAATTTCGTTTAGAGTGTGCAAGAGAAAAGAAAAATTTTATATTTGTAACTTAGATGTTTTCTTGCTTTCGACCAAACGAAAATAATAATATACTGAAATAAATTTGACTTGAAAACTCCTATAAAATGTAGGATGGGAACAACGAAATTAAATTGCAATAGTTATTGTCCCTGTTAAACATGAATAAATAATAGATATTATAGCTATATTAATTACTTCATAATAAAAGGGCCATAGAAAAGAAAATATAACAATGTATGACTATTATCAACAATAATATCAAAATAAATAAAAAGTACGATGATTATGTGATGGTAGGAAGTTGAAACAATACTTAATAAGTTCAATGTTAATTACTGTATAATACAAAATAGAACCAGTTCTCACAACATCAGTGCGAAAATGAAAATGAAAATGAACTGCGGTGTCGCTATTTTTCAAATTTATGTCCACAAAAATTAGAATATTGATTGATTTCAGACAAATCTTTTGGGCATAAGAACTGTTTTCAATTGACAATAACAATCAAGATTATAGTTCATTTAAATGAAAATTATTAATTGAATTATTAATAAATATATTTATATTTAACTATATTAATATTATATACATAATATGTATATATATATATAATTAAAATATTATGAAGAAATACATATATTGATAAGAAATATATTATTGATAGTTTTCATCCTTTAATTTTGAATATAAGTAGGAAGCATCATTATTCTTTTATTAGCTTAATTTCGAAATATTTACAAAAGAGTTACAACAAAATCTACAATTATTGGAAAATAAAGATTGTGTACAGATTGATGACTAATATTATTTCAATTATTATTTTAGTTTAAAAGGTTTGTCATCATCTGCTAAAGAATGAACAAAAACTTGAAGTTTTTCGAGTAGCATTAATATCTATTTGCTAAAAGAAGCACTGAATGACTGATTTTTCGATAATAATCACAGTATTTAATATTTCTAATAATTCTACTAGTTCTTGAAAATATAGAATCATTCTCACATCATCTTGCCTTTGCTCACACTTTTTTTGGTTTTCTCATCTTTTTATTCTATTTTTCATTAACATAGCTACACAAGCTTTTCCTGTTTGTCTTAATATATTCTTTATTTCTATATTCTTTCCTTCTTTTGATATACTTTCAGTTTTATCATCTCCTAATCTTCTTTTTTCACTCTAGCTCAACTTACTTCACTCTGGTTTCCATCACCACCCACTTGACAGTTCATTCTTTCTTTTCTAAATAGTTCACTTATTTGCTATGATTCGAGACGTTCTTCTCAGAAGTTTCTTAGAAAATCCTTTCAGATCCATACGGTGTCCATTTCCTCTCACACGCTAGCTATGTAAATGTTCTTATTTAGATTAGCAATATCGTCTGACTAACTATAAAATTAACTAAAATATTTTATACAAAAATACTTATATTGTTTAAAACTAAAACATTTACTCGGTACGCGATTAACGAGCAGTTTAGCCGTTTGTTATACACTAAAAATATTTCTGAAAACGTTATAAGTTTTGAAGTATTTCATTTGAGAAAAGAAAAAGATTTCTTTTTATATTAGTTCAAACTTCTTATTTAAAAATGCTTAGCTTCTCTTCTGCAAAGCTTACTGATCAAATAACTTAAAGACTGTATCCATTTCACACAAAATGTGTTGTTGTTGAAGACAAGCGAACAGAATTATCTATCCTACTAATCCTATTTAATTCTTTTTTTGTCTTTTCTCTATTTTATTTTTGAATAAAAAGCATAATATTCTCCTCTTATAATACATCTTATTTTATTTTACCTTGTTTTCAATTAAGCTTTTAAGTTCTTATTCAACTTGTTTTCAAAACTAATTGCTTATTTAACCGTAATAATATACATAATATGAATTAATTATACGATAAAATCAATCAGCTGACTTTTGAGCACAAACATCACAAAACTAGATAAATTAATCCTCTTCAAGCTTTAAGCAAATTATCGTTCGGTGTTTCACATTGATGGCCGGTGTACAGCTTGTCCGAAAGTGTGAAGATTTAGAAATAAAGAAAACGTTTTATTTCCTTTCTGAGTTTTATCACATAGCTTCTTTCTCTCTAGTTCTGAACGAGTACATTGTTTCATTGACTAATGAGCTGCAGAAGAAATAGAAGAATCAAAATGAACAACAGCCATTTGACAGCCACTTTTCAAACACTGACCAAGGGGAAGAAAAAGATTCTTTTCTTCTAATTTTTGTTCTTAAGCCTCATTTTGATGTTTAATGTGTTCGTTGCTCATTTCGTACTAGAAATCAGTATAAAACCAGTAATAGATCTTGAACAGACAAATCTTGTCTATTTCTGTTTCCCTTCTTCTCATGTCTCATCTCTGGCATCATTTTCTCGGATTTTCAATTCAAATTTCTTTTTTTCTCCTAATTCTTTTACTCTTTTTCTCTTAAAATTCAATTGGGCTTTCATTAATTATTTATTCGAAGCCGATTGTGTTTTCGGCTTCATCTCCTCCACCCTCCCGTCTCACTATCCATTCTCTTCAGAGGTTCAACTATAAAGACTTATTTGAATCAATTTTGACCCCTCTTCACCTTAAATACAAAACAAAAAAAAAAACTTGTGCTAGTGTTCTGACGTCAGGGTCTTCAGATGCTCTTGGGTGTGTTGTTAATACATTACCGACCAACAGCAGCTAATTGGTCATTCAGCAACTACCAATTTTCTTCTTTTCCAACTCAATTTTTCCATTTTCTTTAAGAAAAAAGATTTTCTTTGTCTTCAAGTCGATATTTCAATTTGCAAATAGCTATGAATCATGTAAATATGTACTTACATATCTATTTCATTCTGTATATTTCTTCAAAAATGTATAATAAAGGATATGAAAACAACATTTTTTTCCTATTGTCTACTAATACGGTAAAAAGAATTTTGTTTTCTTTTATGAAAATTTAAAAAAAACACCGAAACGTCTGTTAGCGCATTGGTAACATTCGAGAAAGCCATGAAAGTGAGGAGAAAGAGAAACTCCTTGTTTGCTTACTTATACTTATTGATGCTTATGACTTTTTCTTTTTTGTTCAACCAAAGTATTTCAATTATTTATCTGATGAGACTAGTTATTCATAATAAAAATAGAAAAACAGTTGACATCTCTTTAATCATATTTTGTTGAAACACACATATCATATTCTATTTTTAGTTTTTTTTTTTTGGTCTCATGTCATAAGCATTGCTTCTAAAATTAAATTTAGTATATAATGTGTATATATCTATACATATGTACATGTATATGTTAATATACTAACTATATACTATATGAATATATATAGTTTATATATATTTATATATTTATTATCCTCGTCTTTGAGGAAGTGGCTTCTTTTAAGAATTTCAATCGTGGGAATGTGAAATGACAGTATTTTTCTTTGGCCTTTGTCCATCACTAAATTCAACTAACAATCAATAGCTCTTTTTCTTCTTGATCAATTAAAATAAAATTTTATTTATATTTTATATTAAATTATATAAAAATCTTTTATTATTATCATATATATTCAGATTCTTATTGGTACATATATAATATAATGACTTTATAATCTATATACGTAACTAATCCATTTCACAGTGGTTTCCGTCGTTACTACTTTTTACTTTTTTTTGTTTTTTTTTCTTCTAATTTTTAAAAAAAATTATTGTTAATTCTCTGTTTCATATGTGAAACAAAGAAAACGATGTATACTCTTATTCTGTCTTCACTGCTTTTCTCTCGGAAAAAAAATAGAAAAGATGAGTAAAATCTTTTTTACTTTTTCTATTAGTTTTTAAATAAAAAAAAATACAAATTAAATATATTTTAAAGTAAAAAATAATTTCTTTTCTTAAATCTTTGAATCAGTTTGAACTTTCTTTTTCCATTTCCATATATGTTCCATTCGTCTATGTGAACATCTTTATCCATAAAAATAGTATATAAATCATTTCTTCTATGAGGAAAAAAGCCTTTTCAACAGCAGCTATTAAGGTTTTTCAGCTTAAAGCTGCTCAAGTTGCTTCTCTTGCTCATTCATGCGATTATATGAAGTTTCGTATAGTCTACTTGATGTTTAATGATCAAACTATAAGATCAAATATATGTATATAGTTATGATCAGTTGATCTTAAAAATGCTCTTCCTACAACCTTTTACGTCGTCAACTTACAGGTTATTCTCATTATTATGAATGCTATGCTTAATATTTGGATAATTTATGATTAATTATGCTAAAATATTTAAATTTTAACATGAATCCAGACATATGAATGGTTCAAAGATCATATCTTATAAGAATATTATATATTAAATGATTTTTTGAATGTATGACTCTTTGTTTTTAGATAATTTATTTTTGAAAATACAAAATAAAAGATTTATCCTCATTATCATCTACTATCTCTTATCGAATCTCTATTTTCATTTATTTGCTTCTGTTTTTATTTATTTTTTGTTTTTCTCATGTTTATATATGATTTCATTTAATCTTATATACTATAAATGATTTGGTTTTTTTTTCATTTTTTCTACTTTCACATCCCATTGTCATCCTTATTTCTATTCAAATATTCTTATTAATAATGTAAATGAGCAACTTCTCTATTCAGTATCCTCATACACACATACTAACTCATATTCTACGAATAGAAATAAAGAGAACTGCAAAATGAAAGTAGAAGAGAGAGAGAGAGAGAGAGAGAGAGAGATGAGTACTCATCCAATATAATATTAAGCCATACCAATGTATGTATGTTGCAATTACTCTTCTGCTTGGATATGCTAATTAGCCAATTAATTTATAAGCCAGTCAAATCATATTTTTTACGTGTAACTAGTTTGTGAACGGTTGTGTACCATCTTCTTACCCGTAACATCATTTCTCTCTCTCTCTCTCTCTCTCTCTCTCTCTCTCTCTCTCTCTCTCTCTCTATCTCGCTTTTTTCTCCATTGGTTTATTGGTTTTCTTCAAACTCTTCCTTTTCCCTCTTTTCTTTTCTTTTTCTTTCTATTTTTTCTCATTCTAAATCCTTTTATCGTCTAAATTTTCTATATTTATCTGATATTAATCCATCTTTAATATAATCTTTTTTATTCGGATACAAAGTGTATTATACATTATATATAGTTTATAACACGTATATTATGCCTTTTTAATTTTACTATATATGTATATATTGATAATAAATAGATATACATATGTTAAGATTAATCAGTTTTTATCATATAGATTTCATATTAATATTTTTTTTCATTTATTATTTATCAAGTGCTTCTCCTTCTTCTTCTTCTTTCTTCTTCTTTTTATTTTCCACTTCTGATTCTGGAATATCTATACAAGAAGCCGGCAAACCTGCCAGTTCTATAGATGTCTATTCATCTATTTATGTATAATACATAAAACATGTACATATCTCTCACTACCTAACTATATATATATATATATATATATATAATCTAACTATCTATCTATATATATTTTTTATTATTTTAAATGAAAAAAAAGCTTAAGTGCTTGTTATTCCTTTCGATTATCTCTAATCATCATCGTTTTCATCATATAGTCACTTTTCTCTCATTTGGACCAAAATGAGCACAAACAAGATGCTGGTTTTGTCAATCATTTCATATGCGTGCACTTTCTTTTTCATTTTTTTTGCATTTTCTTTAATTATATAAAAACAATATATTTAGTTATCTATTATCATACTAAACTCATTAAATTTTCTTTATTATATTCTTTTTTGTTTGTTTGTTACGTTGTATGGAATATTAATAACAAACAACTCAACCATGTTATATTACTATACTATATTTCGTATATGAATTAGTTTTCTATTTCTAAATTTATCATCATTTTGCTACTGATGTCTATTCCCTCACAGCTAGCTTCTGACGAATTGTCATGTCAATGTTCATAAAGCGTAAGTTCTAGCTGACTGAATGATTCAAAATGGCTGAGCATTTGCTGGTTATCTACGTTAGTCTTATTCCATCCCATCGTATGATGATATCCAAATGAATTATTGCTGTACGGAGGTTGTTGAAATTCATTAGGCTTAGTAGCATTAGATGTCTTTTCCGTTTTTGCATCATCTTTATCAGCATACTTATGAATATTATCATTTTCGTTATTAACATGCTAAGAACCATCATCCAAGAGTACGCATCCTCATTATTCGTTTAGCCAGATTCAGGACAAACACAACAATTCCGGTCCAGTTGTTCTGCAACTACGACCATTTGTGTTCTGTTCCATCGTGTATGCAACTAACTCATCTCTTTGACTGTTCAAACTGCAGTGGCTAGTCTTGCTGTACAACAGGCGTTGAAGCATGCCGAGTTTTCAGATTAGAACCTGAAAATGCTGTGAAGCACATGATGTGATGCCATTATAGCTACATCCAATACTGAGTACTCTCTGTGTTCTGTGATGTACTTCCATGTATACATATACATACATGTCTCTTAAAAGCAAGCAAGCATGGAAAACCTGGTTGTATGCACATCAAAGTTGACAACAGGAAGTGCTTAACATCACAAAAACTTGATGAAATGATGCATCCATTGAGGAAGATACATAAAATATCATGGGAATTGCTTTATCTCGATCAGAAGATCATCTCAGCCATCTATTTTCAAGACAAGTCTTCGTTACGGAAAATTACTGATGTCGATGTCTCCATCTCGTTTGATCAATGCTTCATCAGTCGTTGGTGATTCAAAATCGTTAAGGGCCTTCTGGACTTGTTTACCCTCCTGCATGTCCTATTCAGCAAGTCCTTGGAAACAGCCCGGAATTGTCAACGATTGTGTTTACGACCTTCGACCAGTGCTCCGCTTATGCTCTTCCTTGAAAATCAGCTGTAGGCACTTATTGTCCGCAAATAGGTTGAAGCTTCTACCTGTTATTCCTATTCAGCTCTGATTTTTCTTGTATTTTTCATCATCCATCTATAAACCTAGAACGGTTTCACCATACTTCATTGAATTCATTTGTTTCTTAGTGATCTAACGTCATTACTTTCAACCATTATCAGTCAATTTAACGTAAATCGTTAACAGTCCATCCCTTTCACTGATGATTTCTACACAAAACACTTCTATTTCCTATCATTTATCATAAACATGTGTATATTTCAATGTATATAGTGTATTCTCGATGAGCAAACTTTCCAATCTCAAGTTTCAGTAATGATTTCTGGATTTCATCAAGCTCATCGTATTGCTTATGCTCTTGTCATATGTTCTATAAGCTTGTCTATCTACTAAGCTCAACTTACTTTCGATTATTCTTTGTATTCAACCACTTCACATCTCACACAGTTTTTCTTCTCAGAACGGAAAAATGGACAAATCTTATTTGAAATGTTTGAATTGAGGAAACAATATAAGATCGAAAAACAGAAAAGCATGGCTCTCTCATAACAACTTCCATTATTTTAAAATTTTTATTATTTTTTTTGTTATTTTTTAATTTTTATGCGAAAATAATATTTTGGCCCAATTGATCAGTAATATTTAATATCAAGGACTTTACAAATCAGACATTATGACGTCATTTCCGGTGATCAAACATTATCAATCTTTTTTCGTATTTTAATAATTTTAATTTTATCTTATATTATTTGAATTTTATTCAAAATATATCAATTATCAAAGTATTTTTATATATTTAATATAATATTTATATTGTTTGATTTTTTGAGATTAAAGTTTGTGAGCTTAACTTCTATTTACAAAATTTTTCATTTAATATTCTCGTACATGAATATCACTATATCATCTTATTTCCATTCTCTCTCTCTCTCTCTCTCTCTCTCTCTCTCTCTCTCTCTCTCCTTCTCTCTGTTTCCGTAGCTCCCTCTCTCTCTCTCTCTTTCGTTCTCCCACTCATTCTCGCTTCTTTTTTTTCCGTTTCCTCACTGTTCTCACATCTGTTTCTTCTCGGAATTCAATGTGGGTTTCATTGCATTTTCCATATTCCACTGTTTGTTATCTTCTTACGTACACATTCCCAGAGAAAGACAGGCCAAACAACCATAGAACACAGTTATCGTCAATCTGTTTCCATCATCATCATCATCACTACTTTCGAAAAAGATTGTGTGTTAACAAATAAATAGTATTAATCTATATGAGAGATTTAGATAGCTAGAGATGTGAAGAAGGTAGAAATTGAATTTATCGTACACACCATACTTGGCATCAAAAAACTTGTTTGAATACTGTTTGCTTAAGATATCAATGAAAAAATTGTCTTCTTCTACAATCACTTCGATAGAAAAAAAAAGTTTTTTTTTTCACATACTTAAATCACTAAGGTTTTTCTGGAAAACGTGCTACTTTCTTGCTCTCTCTCTCTCTCTCTCTCTCTTTTATATTCATCATCATCTTTTTTGATTACAATGAGATAGATAAATGTATAATCGGATAATTATTCTTCTAAAGCTTTTCACTTTTTCTTGATCCTCATTTCGTTTCACCTTGTGTTCTCTTTTAATTGTTCACTGAATAGCTATTGCCATCTAGTATCCAGATAATCCAAAAGGAATTCAGCTGGTTTTACCTGAAATTATATTTCTGCAAAGCCGTCCAGAAAGTTCTTTTCAATTTCCCTTTTCAATATTATCGTTCGGGAGTCTGTTTTCATGTTTATTTAGTTAAAATCTTCGTGTATTCATCTGAGTTACATGTCAGCGGTTTTACGCTTGATCATCATGAGTGATTTCATCCGCATTGACCTGCTTCAGAAGGTTGACGTTGACTTTGTCACCCTGTATCGTCAATCACTTACCAATCGTACATCAGTACTTTCCCTTCGAGACGCGTGAGCAATCACTACTGAAGCGACCACGAAGTAGCTATATATAGAGAAAACAGACGCAGATACGCAGCTACACGTAGATGAACAGAGAAAGTTTGAAACGAGGGAGGTGAACAACAACAACACTACCCTGGTGTCATACCTGCTCTCTTAGCTCACGATTTCATCGAAGTCAATCAAAGCAGTGAGCTAGTTCAAGGTGAACGAGCTGCTTATTCTTCTTTTTTACCTAGATTGATGTACATATTTCTATGTATGTACACCTTATCCCCTCTCTCTCTCTCTCTCTCTCTCGTTTTTCATTATTTTGTGAAATATTTTTCTTGAAATATAACTTAACAATGACTTAGGTTCTATTGTGTCTTTTCATTTTCTCTCTGAGCTTTTCTTCTTGCCGTAATCAAATCACACCCTAGACCGCATCAAGATGTTGGAGAACGATTAGGAAATGAGAGACTATTGTGCAAAAACTTTGTTTCAGCCACGTTGTGTCTCGTATCTATACTTTGTTTTTTCCTTCTTTTCTTAATTATATTATATAGTTAGTTAGTATATGATATATATTTGAATTATTATACTTATAATTATCTTTTACCTTCTCTATTTCATATTTTTTTTGTATTTCTCTTTGTTCAAATACAAAATAAAAGTTGCTTTTTCGTCATTATATACCACCACTTCCGTCTTCAAGCCATTAAGCCCAATGTAGTAGTTGAAACACACGTGCGGGAATGCTTATACGTTTCTTAGAATTTAGCCATAGTTATAGTTAAGAAAGAAACAGAGAGAGAGAGAGAGAGCGTGAGAGAAAGAGGAGGAAAGAGGGAGAGCTAATTGCTTTCACTGCCGTTACGGCATTTTGCTTCGTCTTCATCTCATTACCACAGTTTTGTCGCGTCAAGATGCTGATGACAACGCAACTTGGTTGTTTCCTCGTGTCATTCTCGGACGTCAGCAGCATTTTCAGAGTCAATTTAGTCGTCCTGCGTTATCTTTTCCCTTCCTTCAGGATCAAAAGCATGCGAATGTCCAGTCTGCGCCTCTTTTCATTATTATTCTCAACATATCCTCATCATAACTCGCCTTTTTCATTTCCAAGTTATTATACGAACGGAACGGCATTGTCGTGTTCCGTATCCGTTTCCGTAATATCTATCTATATTGAATCAAAAATATTTTGTTTTGTCGATATCAATCCATTTGTTTTTCATTTTTTTCAAAATTTCTACTTTTAATTTCTTAGATATATAGAATATCTTTAAAATATTTTTGAAAAGAAAGGAAAAACATTATGCTTCTTAAACTACTTGACATATTTTTCATTTTGTTTTATATGAAAAAGATTGAAATATCGATATAACATACATTTTGATAATCAAAAATATGAATTAAACAATCTGTTTCTTGTCGTACAACTTCATAGAATCATGCTTCTTCGTCGTCTTTGTTATTGTCTCCAGGGGACTGGTAAAGACGAATACTATGCTGAGCATGTACACTGAGCTTTATCTCAGATCACGTCCGTTGTCCTCTCCGATCTTGTCAGTTTTCAGAAATAATAGTCAGAGAAGAGCACTAAGAGAGAAAAAAAGACGAAAAGAATAGCGAGAATGAAAGCTAAAGTAGAAGTAGATGACGAGAGTAGTTGATGAGATTGATATGAAAAGCCGCCGCCAGAAATGAACTCGCCGAAGCCCATAGAACAGATATAACATTCGTTTTTTGTGTAATAAGATGAGAAAATTGAGCTGAAACATATAGTTAAAAATAAAAAATGAAGAAAAATTAAATGAATTTGAAAGAATGAGGAAAAGGGGCTTCATTTTGATGGAAATGTATGTAAGAATGTTTTGTTCGTTAAAAGCCTAAGAACAACATGATAGAGATATTCCAATTGTCTAATAGGTAAAGGTGGTAGAGAGAGAGAGAGAGAGAGAGAGAGAGAGAGAGAGAGAGAGAGAGAGAGAGAGAGAGAGAGAGAGAGAGAGAGAGAGAGAGAAGAGAGAGAGAGAGAGAAAGAGAGAGAGAGAGAAAGAGAGAGACAAAGAGATTCTGATCAAATGATCGAATACTTGAGCATCAGAGTTCTTAGACGTTTTAAGTGACAGACCTAAGATTATAACTGATTGTCCTCTGCCATCTCAACTTTCAACCTTGTCTCTGATGAACTTTCATCCGTTTTATTCTCATCTGCTTATCCTTTCTCTCCATTCTTTTTAAATTTTTATGTCTTAATCATCGTTCTGCCTTCAACTAAGATGCAATATCATCTGTTTTTCGCCACACCTCCCACACCTCAATCGACATCTTCACGTCTTAAAGCTTAACATTCCTCTGATTTTTTATTTTTTTTGGATAATAAGTATAAATTAATTATTTCAAATAATATTTAGAAGTTGAATAAAATTTTCCCTTTTATTTAATTCAAATGATCTTTTGATTGTGTGTCATATTATCATTTCTATTTTCTCTGTCTCATGATTTCACGTCTTTCACATATTTTTTTGTTTTCACGACATTAAAAAATACGAAGATTCTGTAATATCTGTGCCATGTGCAGGTTGATTTATTATTTTGAAATGAAATTCTTACAAATATACTTTGAGGATGTTTGCTTTCTACTTTTTTTGTTTTAAAAACTCTTTTTCTTTCACACTTTATCGTTACTTTTACTTAGTTGCTTGTTTCTTTCCCTTTCTCTCTCTATTCTCTCTCTCTCTCTATTAATCTTTTTGTACAAACTATTCATTATATTCAACATTTTTCTTCTAAAGAAAGTAACTTTCTAACACACAACAAGTCGAATGACAACGACACGCACGAGCGACTCCCGCCGAGTTGAAGGAACGTAAGAACGGAACGGCCGGACAAAATGACAAAACACAACAACCCAAGATGGAATGGATTGTAAAGATAAAGATGATGATGTGTCGACGACACAACGATCATGGTTTGAACCCTGATGAAATTAGTAGAAAGCAGTTCTCCTATTTGCCGTTCACATCATCTGAGCATTATCCCTGACTATGTCTTGTTAGCTTGTATCTTTTCTTGAAACCAAAGAAAAATGACGAAAAAGATGACACCATATACATCTTACAAAATCCTTTTTCTTTTAATTTTTCTTTTTTTTATAATTTTTATAAATATCATGATCATGAACCCACAAATAATATTTTATTTCAAAATGAAATTTCTTTTACTTATAATCTTTACCGTATATGATGCTATATGAACTAAACTTCATCGTTATATACTATAAACATCAGTTTTTTTCTTTTTTTTTGTTAAAAACTCGAGATATTACTCATATCTTAATACACATATCAAAAATGATAATATGATTATCTATAATCTTAACAACATTTTGATTTAAATTAATTTTTTATAAGATTTTATAAAATATTTTATAATATTTTATATTTTTTATAATAAAGAATATTTAATTTATATTTTAACTCAGATAGTTGTTGATGATTCTTTTTTTATTTTTTCACTGTTGTAAAGCTTGTTGCTTCTTATTGCCAAAACATTTAAAGACGGCAGGTAGCAGGATGTACATGCTTAGACAACGATGGGTGAAAAGAGAAACAGATGATGGAGAAGAGGATATCATCAGTCTGTTGTCCTCAAAGTTATCTTGTTTTCCGAGTCTTTTTTCTTAAAAAAAAATGAATGTGTATACATATATACTATATATATGTGTGTCTGTGTCTGTGTCTGTGTGTCATCTCGTTTAGTTGTTGCTTGTTGTTGTTGATTTATATCATTTTCTTTTGTCTTTGAGTCCATTAATCGTACTTTAATTTCTTTTTCAAAACATTCTTTTTTTTTTTAACTTTTTCTTATTATTTATATAATTTAATAAGATTATAATTTTTATATTTTCTAACTAAATTCTTTTAATCTTAAGAAAAATCAAATATTTTGTCAACTTTTTATTTTATCTTTTACATAGGTTAATGTACTATTTTTGAACCTAAAAAGAAAGATTAAATATCAAGATCTTTTCTTATTCCTTAACTGATCATTTGCTCTTTTTTTTTATTTTATTTTCTTTATTATTGAAAAAAAATAGTTTTTCATATATTATTTTCTAAAATTGAAAATTTTTCGTAAATTTTCTATGATATATGATAGTTTTATCTTCATTTTTTATTCTTTTCCTATTCTTTTTTTAAACTTTCTTCTATGGAACATCAATAATATTTTATATGTTATTCATCCAAAGACTATAAACATCTTCAGAACATGATGTTCCTCTGTGTATGTTTCATCTCTCACTTATGATCAATCAGATTCAACTACAAATCATTCAGAGAAGCTTTTTCTTTTTAAACCAATGTCTGTTCAAATCTTACAACTTAGTTAAAGAAACTTAACTTATCCGATCACATGATGATGATAGTTAATCATCTGATTTTCTCCAACTCTTTCTCCAACTTTTTTTTCCAAATAAAACTTTTAAATTCATTTTAGCTATTTAAACTTAATCATATTATGTTTATTTTTTTCATGTCAAGCATTAAATGAAAAACTACATCAAAGACAACGTAATGTTAAAATTGAAAGATTATTGTCTCAGCAATTGGAAAATCGTCAACAAGTTCAACTTGGAGAAAACCTGTAAGAACCTGACCCGTGCTGTGTTTCTTGCAATTCAACACATTCAGTTTTTAGTCTGTGTCAAGCCATAACGTCTGCCCTTCTCATACATCGTCTTTGTGCTCCACCTACACCACTCTCCTCCGCTCCTCCCACCCTCTCTCTCTCCCTTCTTTCTGTATCCCTCTATTCGTTTTCTCTTTTATCATTACAAAAACATTTCGAATAATTTCTTATATGATTTTCATGACTTTTCAAAATTTATGACGATGAATAACGTTTTTCTTCTAAGAAGAATGTTAAGAAAATTAATTTTTTGGGATCACTTTCCCAGGAACTAATTTTCTTCATTGACGTCTATTCGATGACTTACTCTCATATCTCATTATCATTCTATTCAAATCAAAAAGTTTTTCTTCTTAACTATATGCATATACTTAAGTATTAAATTATATCTAAACAGATGCCATAGTAGGTAAAACTCTCTCTTTGACGTTTTCTTTTCTCCTCTTCTTTCCATCCCTTTATATCTTTCTCTTTTCTATCTCTCAACTCTCTTTCTCTCTATCTCTCTCTCTTTCTCCCCTTTGATTTATATCTTTTACTTATTTTTGATTTCCAAACAATTTCACGATGCACATGTGATAGAGTAACGACCAACATGATCGACACGTGACTAGACAGTACGGTTTCATCGAATTAGTGTTATTGGTGAAACATATTCAGATGGCGTATAGACTAAACGTCTTTCAGTAAGAACTTTCCTCCTTGTTGACAATTTGAAACTCCCCCCTCTCTCTCTTCCTTTTCTCTCTCTTCCTTCTCTCTCTATCTCTCAACTCTCTCTCTCTTACTCATCTCTACCTACTCATTCTCCCATTTAGATTGTGTCCTTACATACTATAGATTTCAATTGAAGCCTTATAGCCTAATGTTCCAACTTTTTCAAGTTTCAAGAACTTGAGATTTGTAAAACGTTACCAGACAATTATAGGTATTGAACCCAGTTTTCCTGTCATACTAACTTGTTTCCTCTCGCTAAACCTTTTTTTACTAAAAAAAGAAAAATATTGGACGTCGAAAATCGTTGGCAAAACTAGACTTTAAATCGTTTGTGACTAATCGTTTACCTACTTGAAACATATATACATCTGAAGTTTTTTCTGCTTTTCCTCTCTCCCTCCCCCTCTCTCTCTCTATCTATCTATTCTTCAAACAAACTCTAAATTTAATTTTATCAACAAATTATAAACAACCTGAAACTCTGCAAGTATGGCACTCGGCACTTGTTGACTTCATCCATTTTCAACCATATCATATGGTTATATGTTTAATTAAATATAAATATTGATATCTTCATATGTTTCGAAACCAATTATTTACTTTTCTTTTCAAAAAAAAATTCTTTTAGACTCTTCTTACCTGTTTTTTCAGACGCCGTCACTCTTGTCTATAACGTCAACTTAATTCTCATACTCATTGTCGTCGTTACTTCTGTTCATCTTATTTTTATATTTCTTAAGGAATCTTTCTCCTTATTCTATCAATCTATCTGAAAGTACAAATGTACTTTTGAATAAACGTTTGTTTTACCTTACATCTCTCTTACTCTTACTTATCCCTTTCAAACTTTTATTTTATCAACTTGGCGCCTTGTTACTACTTTGTCATTTCTCTATATATTACATTCATTGATTATATATATTCCTTTACTATTCCTATGATTAAAATATTTTAATATCTCTCTCTCTCTCTTTCTCTCTCTCTTTCTCTCTCTGTCTATCTCTCTCTCTCTTTCTCTCTCTGTCTATCTCTCTCTCTCTTTCTCTCTCTGTCTATTTCTCTCTCTCTTTCCCTGTTTTACATTTAACTCTCAGAGTTCTTTCTTTGTTTCTTTGCTAATCGTTATATATTGTTTTGCAGCAGAATAACAATGAACCGTGTGGGCGTATTTGGGCAAATTTCTGAGATTAACGATCATCTGTTCCTTTCTGGAGCTGGAGTTCTTAAACCTGATAAGATTCGAATGAAGAAAATCACATTTGTTGTTAATGCTACTACAGAAGAGCCAAATGCTTATATCCAAGGTAAGTAATACTATTCCATTTAAGTACATAACATGCAAATCAATAGCTTTTTCGGAAATTAAATAAAAAATTAATTTCCTGAACTTTCTAAAGTCTCATGATAACATACATTTAGGAGTTGATTACTTGAAAATTCGTATTGATGATCATCCAGCTGCTCGTTTGAGTGAATATTTTGATCAAGTTGCTGATAAAATCAAATGTGTGAAGGTTTGACTATCATGTTCAAGCTCTTTAAAGCATTAATTCATAGGAGCGGGGAGGCAAGACCTTGGTTCATTGTATGGCTGGTGTCTCAAGATCAGCTTCGTTGGTAATGGTCTACTTGGTGAAATACGAAAAGATGTCTTTGAGACAAGCCTACCATTATGTTAAATCTGCGAGGTCTGTAATTCGACCAAACATCGGATTCTGGAAGCAAATGGTTGACTACGAGAAGAAAATTCGAGGTAAGAAGATTTTCTGAAAGATTCCAGCTTATCTTCGTGAAACATACACATTATTTTATACTATATTTCTTTGTTTAGGAACAACATCCGTATCAATGGTTCAAACACCTCAATGTGATTTACCCATTCCGGATTTGTATTGTGAAGATTTGAAACGTCTGTGCTTAACTTCAACTCCAAGCTTGTTACGTGGGCCACCAACAAGCTACAGCTCACATCGTTCATATGTTCCACAATCCAATATTAGCTTAGCATCATCTAAACGACGTGGATATTCGGCCAGGTACAGTAATCTGAATTTCTTTCCTACCTTTTTCTCATTTTTTTTTTCATTTGCAAATTCATTTCACATACAATATATCTTATATTACAGCAGCTTACGTCCGTCAATGTCAGCATCACCATCTTTGTCATCTGGACGTCGTTCAACTTCGCCAGCAGCTTCAACATTAGCAATGACGTCATATTCATTGTTCAGCCCAGCACCTTCACGCAAATCTCGCGACAGTCTATTCAGCATCTATACTAGTAATCCTCGTCATACGTTCTTTTCAGCCTTCTGAAGGTGATCAAATATCTTTTACCATATACAACAAGACAGTATTAAGAATAACATCACTTCATATTTTTTTATTTTTCTTATATAGTTTAGTTTTGCCCCGGTTTTTACATCGAAATCAATATTTTATCAGACATCATCGAAATAATTCTTTCTGAATACATCAACTTCTAGCCTTCTGTATAGAACTTTCGGCTCTGCTGCAGTTGTTGCCACCCATCTAAGAGAAATAACATTTATCTCGCAATGGGTTACTGGCTCAACAGCAGAAAAACCCAGCTTGGCTTCTAGCCTGACTTGCTCTCCTATCGTTTGGTTTTTTCATTTATTTACTTTCGTGGAAATTCAGACACATATAGCATATGGCAATGATTGTGAGTATCTCTTCTTCACTCTCTTATCGGGTTAGACAACGAAAATAACGGACCGGAATTCGTGTATCTCTTACATCACTCCTTATTCATCCAAAATTCCGAACTTTTCGATAATGTTTGACATTCAAACCGCAAGACTTTAATTTTTTCTTTTTCTTCATCTAACAAAAATATATTAAGCTTTTACAAAATATTTCTGATTTTGATTGAAATTTCCAAAAAAAAGTTTTTTTTTTAATCTTTTCATAAAAAAACTAAAAATGTTTACAAAAAACCAAAAACATATAATGGATTCTGTCCGCTTAACTTCCAAAGTCAGTCGGATTTTAGACTTTTTTTCTAAACTTAAAGCTCAAAAAAAGTTTTTCCTTTTTATTACATTTTTTCTCTCAAAAAGTATAAATCGTGTACATAAAAATGATATTTTATAGTTTATAATATGTAAAATCAAGCTTTTATTATGTATGTTTCAATTTTTTCAAATACAAGCATTGAATTTGCTTTTTTTTGTTTAATTTGATGTTCACAACATGCTATAATCTTCATAACTATGTATATAATTAATTTTGCTTAAGTTTAATGTGAGATAAAGCATTAGATCAATTAGTATTTCTCAAATTTGTAATTTCTATTACGGAATGTAAAACTTTATAGTTAAAGGATTATATATATATATGTATACATATAGTGAAATTTGTACAAAAAAAAAGGAATTTTCTCAATAAATAACCAAAGAAATGAAAAAAGGCAAATAAAAACAAAAATATCACCCACATATCTTTGGCTGACAAGAAAAAATATTATGTAAACTGTATGAAGTTTACTATAATGTAGTTAAGTATAAAATACATTTATAAATATATACAGAAAAATGTTATTTTTTCTTCATTTTCTTCATAAAAAATATATTTTTGAACCCGAAAAATATTGGCAAAGCGACTATCATGACGCAGATTACATATCATAGTATATACAAGCTTCTTACAAAGAAGAGAATTGTGGGACAAATAAAAAGAAAAGAAAAAGAAGAGAAATCATATTCATTTAGATTTACGTTCCTTAGTTGAATCAGCTCGTTCAACTAATATATCTCTCCATTCATTCTATAACATTATAAATATATGTAAATAATATACTAATTATGAAACATACCAGATCAGCATCTGATGGAACACGAGATAAGAAGTCTAATAACTCATTATTATCCATGTAATGTGGATTTATCAACTTTTTTGAAAACTTATTAATACCTAAATACAATAATATAATTAAAAAACTATAATTATAAATATACTAACCCCATATCATAACCAGTGTACGAATTGGAATAAGATATAGTAATATAGTTATTAAGCTTAAAACAATTACAGCTAACCATGAAAGCCATGTATTTGTAAAATTGAATGTACTATAATAAAAATTATTAAAAACAAGAAATAGATTAGAAAACAAACTTTTTAATCCTTTGAAGTAATGTAGAGATGAAAACAAGTAGATTTTGGACAACTGTTAGGGTTTCTTGTACAGATGATAATGTATCACGTAATGAGGTTGTTGTCTAAAATATAAAATAAATATACATATAGTTAATATAATAAAGATATTACCTTAGCATCATCCGTTGTATCTTCAACTTTGGTCAATGAAAGTGATCGTGGTATATGATTGGATACATTACGATATAGAAGACATCGAGCAAATAACAATAGAAGTATAATAGGTAAATGATATAATTGAACATAATATGCGATTAACATAAACAACTGAAACATACATTATTGAATAAGATGAATAGTTAAGCTTGAAATTTACCACAAAGGCTATGACAGAGCGAGGTGTTGATTCCCAATCAAAGCAACTATGAACATAGTTATTCATTTCGATAACACCCATAGCAAATTCTTTGATTTCCATTACAGTATTTCGGAAAATACTAGCCTAAAACATTCAAATATTCTTCTCAACATGATTAACTTCAAAGTAAAACCTTAAACTTGGGTTCCTGTTCAATATACTTCTTTTCACGAGGATTAAACGTACGAACTGCTGCTCGAATCTTAATATCATGTTGTATAGTTATAGTTAATTATATATAATTAATTATAGTTACTTATATTAAATACTAACCGGATTCCAAATAACATCTAATTCCAAAAGAACTTCTCCTTTAACACGATTTTGCAATTTTTTGTCTTTTAGTGCGAACCATCGACGTTCACAATTACGAATCTTAAATATGTATATTATGCTATTTTATATGATATATTATATATAATCATACCGACATAAGTGGTATGGATATTTTGCCAAGAAATTCAAATTTATTATTTGGATCCTCATCATAGATAGTTACTTCCAAGCATGTATGAATATCCTTCACATTGCTATAAATTATAAATTAATTATATATTTATAGTTAAGCTTTACAATGTGAACAGCTTATTCCATTGTGGATGTAGTGTCTTGTACTCAGTATGGGTTTGTAATCGAGCATTGACCAGTTCCAACACAGCAAAAGGATCACTTTTACCTCCAAGATCTTTTGATTGCAGATTTTCTGCTCGAAATACTGTAATGATATGATGAACAGTGAGTGATACAT
Organism: Auanema rhodensis; assembly: GCA_964057225.1. Lineage (NCBI taxonomy): Eukaryota > Metazoa > Nematoda > Chromadorea > Rhabditida > Rhabditidae > Auanema > Auanema rhodense. Next base: position 5,500,355 of record OZ059895.1, read on the forward strand.
ACGTTACATACGTGAACTTTCACGTATATGTTACGTGAAAGTTCACGTATGAGAGAAAGACATCTTGCTCTGCTATAGGTTATAATTGAAAAAGAATATATATTTTTTAAATAAAAAAAAATAACATAAATCAATATTATAATATACCTTTTACAGTTAATGTACCAATATCCTTCATATTTGAAACAGTTGAACTTAAATGCTGAAATGAAATTGTAAAATATGATGAATTACGCTTAATGAATACACATACATATCTTCCTATAACAGCATTTCTTACATCATTTTGACTGAATTCAGTTAAATCCACGACAGAATCATTTGATTGACTTCCGGATACAGTTATTAATAGTAAAATACTTCCAGCCATTTCATCCAAATCATACCATTTTTGGACAGTTTGATCACGTGGAAGTTCCGAAAGATCTACACAAGTTCTATAAGAAATTTAATGAATAGATATGAATATAATAAAAATTTCATTTACTAACTTTCCAAGTATTGTATTTGTTTTCTTATCATGACACATAACTTCTAGTTTATCGCTACCATGCTCATAGATATGTAAGTCAAATTGCTCAATCCACTTTGGCTCACATGTTCTCGTACATGTCTGAATATAAAAAAGCTTATAACAAGAGTTAAAGCATAATCAACATACTTTACTTTTGTATTTTTCACATCCCAACTTGAATTTACAGCATGGATCAGGTGGTTGTGTCATATTATAATTAACTGCTAGACCTTTACCTTCAACCAAAACTATGTTGACTATAGATGACCACATTTGAACCACTATATATAGTAAATAATTAAATATTATTATATAAGATATTAGTGAATCATACATTTTTCCCGTTTCTTTTGTGTTTCAGTGAGTATACCCCTATTTGATTTTTGTAAAAACTGAAAATAAATTAATAATTGAAGATTATTTTATTATTATTATTATTTTAAACTTTATCAACTATAATAAGCTTTAAAGTTTAATTCCTATTAATAATAAACATACGTTATCACGTTCTTGAGCAGTTAACGGTGTTATAGTTAACGATAAAGTAACTATTCCTAGATCTTCAGATGCATTATTTTCATCTTCAAGAATTACAGTACTTTCAAATGGTCTAATAATAATTTTAATATTTAAATTTAAATATTAATATATACATACGTGAACCATTTAACTCGTGATATATCAATAGATGCTCCACCCATAAAGTCATCTGTACAGAAACGATCATAGTCATAAACCTGAAATGAAAAAAATTGTTAAACAGATATACTATTATTAGATTTATCTATATGTATAGTTAAGATTAATTTATATTCATATATGTATAATTACATATAATTAATATATAAATACCTCTATATTGATTGGAGTTGTCATATCCTCAACAAGCATTTGAAATTCTTCTTCCCAAACAGGATTTAAACATTTAAAAACTGTTAAACTCTTATATACAATTTTATCTTTGTAACGAAATTTCACATATGGATCAGAACTTCCTATAATAATATATAATTAAGTAATTATTATTAATTATAAATAATAATTAAAAAGAAAAATTAAACTAAGCATACCTGAAGCATCACGAACAGCCAATCCATTTCCTTCTTTTAATCGAATTTTTAATAATAATGTCACATAATTAACATCTGTGCTAGTATTAACATCCAATACTGCCTATAAAACAATTATTTTTATTTTTTCAATAAATATGAAAAAAAATTTTTAATTTTTTAATTAAATTTAATAAATAATAATTATAATAAAGCATGCATATAAGTAAGAAGCTTCTTCTTATGTTATACAATCTAATTCTTACCAAATCAGCTTCCTTTTCAAATGAAATACGTTTGATAAGTGTACGTAAACGGTCAGTCATATTAATAAAATTTAAAAACAAAGAAATATATGTTTTTGGAAAGAAACAAATGGATATTGTGAGGAAACAAAAAACAAAAAAACCCAAAATCAATGACTGGCTTCACTTCAGTAGCTATCCAATGAAATCAAGCTCTTCTCTCTTTTCTTGGCTTAGCTTAGAAGTGAATTAGAGTTCCAAAAATCCTTCCTATTTGTTGTTTTTTTTTTGGGAAAAAATTGCTTTTGATTGAAAAAAGGAAAGAAATTTTTTTGGGTCTATTATTAAGTCGAGAACAAGTTAGGACGAATAGATAATACTGATCAATTTGAATATGATATTTCCATATTTAGTAGATAGGTAGATAGATACCGTGATAGAGAGGGAAATAGAGAGAGAGAGAAAAAGAGAGGGAGAGATAGCTCGTGACCAAATGAGACAAACAGGTTAGTCAGATTAGGAAAAAATGAAAAAAAAAATTCAAAGTCGGTTGCTTAAGCGGAAGGAATGATGAAGATGTAAAGCTGAATGTAAACGTATGTTTATCATATTTAAAGTGAAATTATTTTATAAAAAAAAATAAAATTACTACCTCATTTGCATTTTCATTAGATGGAACAAGGCAAGATGAAGATGATCTATCGTCGTCAAAAAAAGGCAAAAATCGGACTTTCAATCGTTTCAGTGGCATATTCAGATCATATTTCATTATGATTCATTAAGCTTGAGCTCCAACGTGATTCAACTTATGCTTATGTCAAAAAGATAATGCTTCGAAAAAAAAAACGATTTTCAAACGCAAAACATACGAATGACTAAACGGATAGTGTTGGTATATTGAAAAAATAATATAGAACCTTACAGAGAAAGAGAAAGAGAGAGAGAGAGAGAGAGGGGGGGAGTGAGAAAAAAAGGAATAAAGAGAGAGCTTTTGCTATGAAAATCATTGATCAGATCATTGAAACCCATATAAATATCCTATTTTTGGTTTATATAATCATACAAATGTAAATCTTTATGAAAAAAAAACATAAAGACGAGAGAGAAAGAGCAAGAGAAAAGCTAAAAAGCTTCATAAAGGATCATCAATCGTTGCAAACTATGTATAACTATACATATACATATTCATATAATAATAATAAATCAATAAATCAATAGATATTATTTAAAAATAAAAATAGATCTTACCTTAGGAGTGATTGCATCTTCTTTTGTTAGAAATCCATCTTCCTTGATGTCATAACTCTCAAAAGATCGTAGAGCTTTCGGTTTTCTATAATAAAATCTCATGAAATATCAATAATTTATAAAGCATTTATGTGAAAATATTTGAAAAAATATTCAAATTCATCAAAAAAAAATCGAACCTAATTGGAGTGATTGTAGCAAAAAGCTTCCATAAACGATGACGTCGCGTATGAGGCGACATTTGAACTGAAAAAATAATAATTTTATTACAAACATAGTTGAAAAACGGAAGAAATTGAAAATATAAAATAATATTTGAGATGAACTGAATATTTTACTTATAGATTTTTGAAACTAAAATGCTAATTAGATAGAATATACATATAATATATATTTATATATTTCAGTTTTCAATGCTAAGTTTCAACAAACGTTTATATGAATAGAAGAATAAGAAAAATTGTTTTTCTTAGAATTTTACATTGGTACCATTTGTTGCGATGCGAAATTTTAAAATAATATAATTAGTATAATTTAAGTGGGCTGACTAGGAAAAAGTTTTTTTCTTTGCAAAAAAAAATTTAATTGTTTTGGCTCGTAAAATATGCGGAAAGTCTCTTATGAAGTCTCAAAAATTAGTATTCGGCTTATTTAGATCATGGTGCCATGTAAGAAAAGAGAAGAAGTTGCTAATCGGGGATGAGAAGATGGGTAGAGAGAGTGGAGCGAAATAGGAAAGAAAATCAGGAATACAGGATATGTACACAGCTGCAGCAAGCTAGAAGACATGCTCAAGCCTTCAGGCAATAATTAAACTCGATAACTGGCAGAGAAAATAGAAAAAAACTGAAAATGAGCTGAGAAAAGAAGACATCGTGAATGTTGTGCACGTTGTAGACGACGACGACGACGACGACGACAACGACGTCGACGACAATGACAATGACATGAGCACAGAATAAGAGCAGTCAGTAAAAGCTGAAAAAAAGGCAAAATTTTTACAATGAATTGCATGAATGAGAATAAGCCGAAAAAACGTTTTCCTTCTCAATCGGTTTGCCTTTTTTTCCCGCCAATTCGACTGATTGCTTTTAGTTGTCGATGAGCATTTTGCTTTTCCATTTTGGACAACAAACTATTTCAATTCCATTTAAAACATACAGAAAGACAGACAACTTGAAACAGATCTATGTTGTCATTAAATAACACAGAAACACACAAAAAAAACAAACAAACATACAATATGTAAATATGTAAACAAAAATAGAAACAAAAAACAATAAGACAGGTACAATTTCAACAAATGAGGGGGAGGGTGGAGGGGGAACAATGAATAGCTAGAAAATCTTAATCTACTTGTCATCTATCGTCTTTGAATGGTCAAAATGAAAATAGTTATAGTAAGAATATATAAATTAAATAAAAAAATAAATATATTATAATCAATTATTTATATTATATAATAAAAATAATTATTATAGTCAATGCATCCGCTCAGCTAATTACATGTGTGCAGGCAAAAATGATCGAAAATAGATTTAAAGGCAAATCACGCATGATGATAATTGTCTAATTCAGTACACGTGAAGAGTTACTGATTAGCATATTAAACAAGAATTATGATTTTCAATCAAAGAATGAAGACATATGTACTAACTATATACATATAGTTAGTATAATAACTATATGAATATATATATAATATAATTTATATGAAATAAACATAAATAAATATAAAAATATTCATTTTATTTAAAAATAAAATAAAAAATTGAAATTTTGAATGAAAAATGAATTTAAAAAGAACGAAATGATCAGAATTTATAGAAAAATTAGTAAATTTATTATCTGATCAACATATAATTTAAATCACAAACACATAGTTACATAAACATTCTATTGATTTTCTAATCAATTAATGTAGTTATTGAAAAATTAATGGATAAATAGAAGTCTAAAGAAACAAAAAGATTGTATAAAGAAAGAAATCACAAGGGAGAGATAGATAGAGAGAGAGAGAGAGAGAGAGAGAGAGAGAGAGAGAGAGAGAGAGAGAGAGAGAGAGGGATGAGAGAGAAAGGATGAGAGAGAGAGAGAAAGAGGAAGGACCAACAAATGGTTAAGTAATGGATGAATAAAGATTAAGATAAGCAACATGATGTACGGTAGTAAATAGGTAAAATATGAAATACTTAACAAGGCTAGAATCAATCATAATATGTTTTTATATATAAATAATAAAATATTGATTAATTATTTTGAATCTTCTGATAAGATTTGAAAAGAAAAAAAAGGTTTTTGTGTGTAGTGTGAAAGTATTTTTAAAGGTTTATCAAGCATGATCTACGACCAGTCAAACCATGTATGTTAAAAAGTTTTGCCTACTGGTAGCTAGATTTTGGTCATAATGAAAAGATAATAATAATAATTATTACTAATTCCTATCATCTTTATAATTATTATTCAAATATTTAAAAAAATATAATTAACTAACCTATTTGCTGTATTTGATCTACACTTTGAGCTAATTCATATGACGAATCGTTTGATGGACCAGCACAACCAAGTCTTTCTTAAATAAAAAATATTATTTATGTATGTTTCAATGAAATATAATAATATTGTGATTATTATATCTTTATTCATATATTAAGAAGTAGTAAGCAATACATTGTATGATAGCTTTTCTTTAGTTTAATGGATGGATTATCTTTTATTCAAATAAACAGAACGTTTTTTTTAAAAAAAAAGAAATACAAAGAGACACATGATATTATAAAGATTATTGTTAATTTAAAACTTAATTGAGTATTTTAAAAGCTTCAGTTTATGAATATTGATGAAGGAACAAAGAACATACAGCGAAAAGCAAGAATGCACTGAAATGGTATTCTAGTTGAGTGATGAACAAATGTCTAATAATTATTGTCTTGGTGGACTCTTGTTTCGAAACGATGAAAAAAATGGGAAAAAAACATGTGTACAACGCTTTCTGAAGATATAGTGAAGATGAAAATGATGATATTTGAAGGAAATAAATGAATTTCCATTTATAGTCATTTCTTCTCTTATTTCACTTCAAGCCAAACCACCTCAATCATTTTCTTTTTTTAGGTTTCCTTTCATTCTTTTTTTTTTTATTTTAATTTTATATTTCATGAAAATTATGGGTTATCATAAGGTAAATGGGCTATTCTTTCTTACTACTTTCTCCCTCTCTCTCCCTCTCTCTCTCTCTCTCTCTCTCTCTCTCTCTCTCTCTCTCTCTCTCTCTTTCTCTCTCTTTCTCTCTCTCTCTAACACCTACGCTTTTTACTTTCTCGTTGTATCTCTCTATAACTATTACTTTATCTAATTTCCTATTTTCTTTAACGTAAAAGGGAAATAAAATTTGAATTTTCTTTGGTTACAAATACAAAAAAAAAAGAAAATATACAAGCATATATCTAAATGCTTCAATAGACTCTATATACGTTATTTGTTTTGAGAAAAGTCATGATGAAATGTTGGAAAAGGATGATTGTTTGATAAAAATAATATCAAATATAAAATCAATTCAATTGTCGTATTTCATATTACTATATAAAGAAGTTAATCCAAAATTAACAATATTCTTATTTTAAAATTCCATTAATAGTTTATATCATTTCTGTTGTTCGTCAATGATTTATTGGGATGATCAGTCAAATGTTTTTGAAAAAAAAACAACAAAAGCTGGGTTATGCATTACATTCCTTGAGATGAAATTCAAAATTAACTAGTATATTTCATGAAAAACAGACAAAAAAACTTTTTTTTGTGGAAGAAGAACCAGAATAAGCAAATAATTTGATGTTTTCTAAAAAGAATTTTAAAGAAAGAATTTAAATGCAAATTATACAACAATAATAGTAATAGTTATAGTCATAGTATATGGTTTAACATTGAATATTTTTGTAAAAGAAGAAATAAATTGAAAGAAACAAGTAGTATCTAATCCAAAATATAAAATATACAACTAAAAACATATTATTTGAAACATTGTGAAAGGTTATCGTTGTATCTCGATTGAAAAGAATTGGTGAAATTTGAGTATTTTAAAGGACAAATTAGGTATGCATTCGCTAAAACTATGACTCAACGTTGCTGCAAAACCTGCTTTAAGCCTTGTATGAAGCTGAGTAATTAAGAGAAAACAGATTGAAAAGTGAAATAAGATTATAGTAAAAAGGAAAAGAATATAATCTATATGAGTCATTTTATAATAAAATTTATAGTGAAGATGCTGATTATATCTTATACCTATCCTTGAAAATAGAAATTATAGAGGCTAAATAATTAAAAAAAAAAGAATTTCAAATAGAGAAAGGGAAGAATATAAAGAATATAAGAATAACTTTCAAATTTCAAAAAATATTAGTAAATCTAATACTAACTTAGCTTCTTTCCCATTGCTGGACTACAACCAGCACTAGCTGTTGTTCGTGCAACATGCTTCTGTTTAGGCTTGAAGGTCTCATCTTCTAAGTTCCAAGATAGCTGGCTGGTTGACATGATGTTACCCGTAGCGAGCTGAAAAAGAAATAATAAGAAGTTTGATAAAGAAAACAATAAAGAGTAACAAGCATCATAAGCAGATGATGAAACAGATAATCTGATATTTGTTTTTATTAAAAATTCTCAAATATTCACTTGTTTGATTGATTAGCATAATAATAATAATAATAATAATTTATAAAATTATACATGAAAGTTTACGTATAAAATATAAAAATTAAATAAATGTTTCTGTATAAATAAATAAAATAAAATAAATTATTTTCAAATAATGAATAAATTTAAAAAATTTGAAATAATGTATATAAATCCAAGAAAAGCATACAAAAATAAAATAAAGTTGATATAATCAAAGAAAAAAGCTAAAATTTTTTAGAAATAAAGTAAAGAAAAATTATATAAAACTTAATTATAATTTAAATATTTAATAAATAATATTATTATAACTATATATAGTATATACTACTCTCTTTTTCTATATATATATATACATATAAGTATGTATATATTTAGTATAAATAAGACTTTTTTTTTGTGAAAGAAAATAAAGAAATGAAATAAATAAAAAAGTAAATTCTATATGTGTATGGTAGCAATTAAATGAACATTGTTGTATATATTTTTTCTCAAAAATTGTTTATTTCTTGACGGAGTGAAAAAGAAAAAAGAAAAAAATTGTTCAAAGTTGAATAATAGAAAAATGGAAAGTTGACAGGACGGCCGTTTTGGTGGTGGCGATGGTGCTCGAATGCGTTTGCCATCTATTGCTTCGGTCGACGACCCAACCTCATCGTCGTCTCGTCCTGGTCTGACCAGAGCAAAAAAGAAGGAAAAAAAGGAAAGAAATTCAAATGACAGATAGCTTTAACCTCTTGGGACAGAAAGCAAAAACTTTCGTACTAACTTGATCTCTCTTGTTTAAAGAAAAATGGGTGAAACGAAAAAAAAATTGTTGTGACTATTGAATTTGGCTAGTAAGAAGTTTGTTATATACATATATTTATATGATATATGTAGTATTAAGAAATAAATAAAGATATTTATAATAAAAATATAAAAATATATTAAATAATATTAAATAAATATATAAATAAAATAATTGATTAATGAAAACTCAATAAATATTAAAAAATTTCTTCTTTTCCTTTTTTTTTTTCGTGCGAAAAGAAGAATAAATGGAAATAGGAGACGAAGTAGAAAAAAAGGAAAAAGAAAAGATATAAATGTGCTTGTTGTTTACTAACAAGTTTGTTCTTCTTGGTATATACGTTGTGTTACTCTGCCATGAGACATGTATGTATGTGCCATAGGGACCAGGAGATATGATGCAACTATTTTCAAGAAACTTATTCAGCTTTATCTTCTTCCTCTTTGATATTTGTTACTAAATCTCATGTTGATGATGTTACTACTATTTATCTTTGATGATAATGATCTTCTTCTTCTTCTAGTTCATGTTTTTCCTATTTATTATTTTCTGTTTTATAAATTTATATTTCAAACTAAGAATAATGGATTTTTCAATTTTTATTTTGAGAATAAGAGAGTGTTATTGATAGTAAAAAAAAAAGATTTTTATTGTTTTATGACTATTATTCAAGTTCAATCGAGACATAATCCTTTGAATATTCTCAAAAATATATTTTAAATTTTTTTCCTCATTTGCTGTCTTTGGAATTGATTATAAAGTTAGAATATTGGTTTCAAAGCTGCTCTATTTGCTCTTTTATAGTTGGATAATGAAATTTTCTCCTTGATGACCTTACTCTTCAAGAAAGTTGATGTTTTGTTAAGCAGAAATATAGAAGAAGCATCCAAGTATCGATAGATGGATAGATAGATAGAGAGAGAGAGAGAGAGAGAGAGAGAGAGAGAGAGAGAGAGAGAGAGAGAGAGAGAGAGAGAGAGAGAGAGAGAGAGAGAGAGAGAGAAACAGTGAGAGGGTTGATGATGAGATAGGATGGATAAAGAGTGGATATATACAAAAAAAATAAAAAGAAGCTCCTAATCATCGTAATTACATGCATATTGAAAAACTTTTTCGACCATATTTCATAAAAAAAGATATAAAAATGAGTAAAAGAGAATATGGGGGATCATAAAAGTTGAGAAAAAGAGAAAAGATAATGATGAGCAGCTTGACAATTGGTGAGCAAATTTTGCTACTTGTATGTAGCGTATAGTAGAGCGAATTACATCTAAAGAGACAATAGATAGGACAGAGAATCTATAAAGCCTATAAGCCTTCAGAAGGCCTAGGAATAGTGTATTATGGCGTCAACATGTTATCTGTGATTTGAGGAAATGTTAAATGTTCTGAAAACATTAGAAAATTGAATAAGAAGAGTATAACGCCCAAACTGAACAGTTAAAAGAATGAGCCAATTGTCTGAAAATGAGAGAGAGAGAGAGAGAGAGAGAGAGAGAGAGAGAAGGAGAGTATGAAGGAGAGTATGAAAGGTGAGAGAAAAGAGTAAAGAGAATTGTGAGAAGAGGTGTGAAGAAGGAAGGGGGGGGGGGTGAATTGAAATTCAGAAAAAAAGGAAAGGAAAGGGACAATATGAGTATGTATGAGATGAGAAAAAATGAATGAGAAAGAAACAAACAGAAAAATCTTTTATTTCATATTAATTTATTAAATTTTTAATAATAAAAAAATATTTTTTTAAAAGCAGATGAAATTAGGAATCGAATGAAATAATAGATTGTTTGAATAGTAAATTATTTTATGAAAAAAGATATTCTAACAAGAAGTATGTTAGTAGATTATATAAGATAAAGATATAAAATAATTATAATATAGTTAATATAGTATATAGGTTTTGTAAAAATAAAAAGTACTGAAATGGTAGAAGCTAAACATTTTCTCTCTCTCTCTCTCTCTCTCTCTCTCTCTCTCTCTCTCTCCCAAGATTTAGCACTCTGTTTATATAGAAACATTGGGTGATATACTATCTGAGCTATAAAGCCATCTATATAATTTTGAAAATATATTCAAATACACGAATTTTTGAACAAAAAATGGAATAAAATTAAAAAAAAGAACTAAAAACATAAATGTGTGGAAAGAAAAAGTGAATATTGAATGTCCAGACATTGAAAAATAGAATTTTAGAGCAAAAACGAGACCAACATGCTGAAAAGTGTTATGACACGGCTTGATGTTGAAGGCTCACTTATCCAGGTGACTGCACCGACTTTGTTTCAAATTTTCAAGCATGAAGAAGGAGAAATGATTGAAACTAGAGAATAAGAAACTGAAAATTGGAGAGAAATATAGAGGGAGAGGAAGAAAGATACTGAGTGGAAAGAGAATGTGCATGTTCGAGTATTTTATATATGCTTTACCTGTACTTCTTGTGAGATATCTGTAATGAAATTTCCAAAAGAAATGATATTTCATTAAAAAAAATGAAATTTGGATAATATAAGAAAGTTTGGAAATATTATAAAAGCCATTTCAGCAGATAAGAGATGATACAAACAAGTGATGAAAGTGCAGACGATTGCAAGAAGCTGGAGGAAAATGCTGAAAAATGTTCGAAGAAGGGCAATAACCGATAAGAATTAGAAATAAAGTAGGCAAAAGCTTTATGTCTTAAGAGTGTATTGAAGTAAAATAGAGATACATGATGCATATGTATATGAGGAGAATAGTGGAAGGAAATACGGAATAGAATTCTGATGTCGCCAGACGACATGGAGCACACCGAATCAGAAGACTTTGAGTTTGCCAATCCAATTAAATTTCAATTTTATTGGCTAGCTGATTTGGCTCCATCATCTACCCAAGCGCACTCCCTTCGTTTTCATACACAAAGAATGAATAGTTTAGATGATTGAACTCGGCAATTATTGCCGACGGCACACTTTTTGGATTTTTTGAACAATTCGTTGTCACCTTACCAAGAACAGCGAGAATTTCAATATCTGAAACGAATGTTCGAGAGATGAAAAAGAAACATTTTATTGAAGCAGATTAAACACGAATACGAAGAGGAATTAAAGTAGTCTAAAAGAAAATATTATATAACATGATCAACTAGAAAATTTGCTAACACGTATGTTTCAAGTTAATAGAAACTTGAGAGAGAGAGAGAGAAGTAGCTTTTAATAGCCCGAAATTAATAGAAAGAAGATTTAAAAGAATAAAATCATTTTATAAACGGATCGACTAGAAATTCTGCATATCACACAGCTGAGACACCAATTCTATCCATATGTATACATACTTTCAATAAGGTTTTTCATCTCTCCTTCCTTCCTGTTTCTCTATTCGTCTTTCTTCGACGTTCTCTTATTCCCATTTTTCCTATTTTCCTTCTTCTTCTTCATTTTTTGGTGATTCCACTCATAGTGCTTCTATAGCTGGAGCATTTGCTAGCTTTTCCTCTATCTTTCTCTTTCTCTCTCATCATCAATCATATTTCGTTCCATGATCATTACCAAATATGAAAGTCCTTGAATTGTCAATGGCGCAAAATGCCTCAAAAACTAAAAAAAAAAAAGAAAAACTTCAATGAAAACTTTGATGTTCAATTGAGTTGTAAGAATTCTTAAGAAAAGGTTTACAATTTCCTCTTCAAAACAATTATAAACCAGACACATAATTTGACTTTTAACAATGTTTATGAAAAAAAAATTAAATTCCAAGTTTAGAAATATAAGCATTTCGTATATGCTTTTGCTCATTCATTTTTCATGTTTTTGTTAAATTTTAGTTATACATATATAAATATAAATATATGTTTATATACTATATATAGTATATATAAACATAAATAACAAAAATATAATAGTTTATATAGTTAGTCATAACAATATTAGCTTCAAGGTAAAAGAGATGAAAAGGAAAAAAATCTTTTTTTTTTTGAGTTTTCTTGTTCACCTGTGGAGCTTACTACATGCTTTCAGCTTTTCTATATCGCCAAAGTAAGCCTCTACATGTCTGTCATGTAACTTCTGGAAGTAGCTCATTGACTACAAAGTATTCTCATGTATATGTGGCCGTGGGGAGGTAAAACACACAGAGACAACACTGAGGTGAATGGCATTTGAGCTCTGAACTCATCATGTCTTTCGCAGCTCTATCGAACCAACGTCCAACAAAAAAATGAAAGAAAATCAGAAGGATTAGAAGTAAACGAATGAAAAAAAGATTTCTGAATGATTGAATATGAAGAACAAAATATGAAATGAATATATATATAGATTGTAAAAGATGATAAATAAAATTAAGAATATTATATTAAAATAAAATAAAATTATAAAAGTTATAATATAATAATTTCTGATAGAATTATATATAAAAGATTAAATGAATAGAATTTCTAGTTTGTTAGAGATTTGAAACATAAAAAATCAGAAAAGAACATCTGAAATTGATTGTCAAAAGTAATAAATAAGAAAAACAAGTAATATATTGAAAGAAGATAGAAAAAGAGGAAGAGAGAAAAAGAGAGAGAGAGAGAGAGAGAGAGAGAGAGAGAGAGAGAGAGAGAGAGAGAGAGAGAGAGAGAGAGAGAGGAGAGGTGAATGCGGAAAAGATTGAAGATTGAAGATGAGAAGGAGCAGAATAGCATGAATAGAGCAAAAATACGTAAATTGACCAGATATTTCAAATATAAAATATTGGCAAACCACAGAATAGAAGAGATATCGTTGTCTCAAACTGCTGGAATCAGAATGCTCAAAAAATAGTTAGAATCGGTGGAAGAAGAGCAAGAAAGAGAGGGAGATAGAGATAGAGAGAAGGAAGAGCCAAAAGTTTGAACAGGCAAGTAGACATCAGTGCTTCCTCGTGAAAGTGTCAGAGTACATCAGATAGCAAAAGAATCTAGAAAACCGGCTAATAAGGTAAAAAACACATTTTAAGAACGTGAGCTGCAAGAATTAGTATATACAAATTTCAATAAAGAACTTCTTTGAGGAAGAAAACAATGAAAAAACAAAAGAAAAAAGATTCTCGTTTAAGCCTAACTATGAATAAACACTTCATGAAACATGTATGAGCATGAAATGACATCTAAGAAGCCTAAGGTTGCTAAACTAATTGAATCTTTTCAAATTTGCCCTCCCCCCTTTCATTCTCTCCCACTCTCTCTCTATGTATATCTATATGCATATATCAATTTTTTTCTAAATCTTGTAGGTGAAAAACTGAAGCATATGAAAAGCTTCACTTAGTTAAGTTTTAAGTTTTCAAAATAATTTATTTTCTTAAAGCTCATGAACACAGAACAAGTACTTCTCATTTCTTCTTTTTCCTTTTAAGAAGCAAATTTTAGCTGACGAGACTTTCCCTCTCTCTCTCACTCTATCTCTCTCTATTTCTCTTTTTTTTTCTTTTTCTCTCTAATTCTCTCTTACCTTTTCATTCACTATTACTCTTTGCAGCATAAAATTAAAAATTAAAAATAGATGTCAGAATGACATTGAATGATAATTACAAGTTGAACTAATTAAAAAATGTTTCAATAACTTGTTGATTTGTATAGCAAAATGTTGGAAGATACAGAGACAAAATGAAAAACTACGAAAGCTTATACTAGGAGATATTGAAAAACCAGAGAAACTATGTTTTCTTTTTTTCTTTTATATAGTTATTTCTAGGTGACATGTTATTGTTCAATTTTAATATTAAAAATATATATTTATATTTATAAATCACAACAAAATAATAATATATAATTTCATTTAACCTTATTCAATAACAATCAGTGAAAAATGAAATAGGAAACATAAGCAGATAAATAGAGAGAAAGAGTAAGAGAGAGAAAGAGAGAAAGAAAGAGAGAGAGAGAGAGAGAGAATAAGAGAAAAAGGGAAGGGAAGTGATAGACAAATGAATAAATCACAAAACTCAATGTAGCATTTTTTGACACAAAAAAACATGGCCATACACTCTCTTTCCACTTGTTCAGATTCTTATGATTCCTTCCATGCTTTCCATTGAGGCATATGAGGTATCTAAGAAAAGAAAAAAAAATATGAAGAGAGATAGAGAAATACTAGTATGGCATAACGAAAACACCTATAGCTACTATGTTGAATAACAGAAATAAAGTCTTTTTTTAGAGTTAAAAAAGTATTTTGAAATGTTGTCTCAAAATCAAGTGAGAGTGCAATACGATGATGAGTAGATACTGATGAAGTGGATAATAAGTCAGAAAGAATATGATCTTCAGTTGACATAGATACACAAAGTTGAGGAGAAGTCAAGTGATAAACTGTGTTGACGATGATAATAAGAAGGAGGAGAGAAAAGATGAATGTTTATTGAAGTACGATACATGTAATTGATTTAGTTATCTACATAATCTCTTAAAATATAAAGATCATTCACATATTCTATATTTTAACAAGAGACAGATAAACAATGATATTGATAAAGAGAGAGAGAGATACAGAGAGAGAGAGAGAGAGAGAGAGAGAGAGAGAGAGAAAGAGAGAGAGAGAGAGATACAGAGAGAGGGAGAGAGATACAAAGAGAGAGAGAGAGAAAATAATCTTGAAAAAAAATATTTTTGTAGTTTGAACCTCCTTCTGAAGTACAAATTATTTTTAATTATAAGGATATAATTAGACATTTAGAGAGAAATTACATGCTTTTTCCAGAAATCAGTCATTTTTAATTAAATTTCCAAAAAAAAGAAGAGATTTGATACTCTTAGAATAAATTGTTCGAATAGTTTTTCAACAATGAAAGATTTGTTCAGATAAATGATATTATTTGAAATTATTTTTCATTTTCTATTATTTCTAGAAAGATAGAGAGAGGGAGAAGCTGGAAAAGACAAAAAAAAGTTGTGCCCCCAAGGGAAAATTCAAGCCATACATGGAATCACATTATTATTTCGTAAAGTAAAAACTAATTTGATTAAAAAAATAAAATGTTTCTCTCTCTCTGTGTTATTGGAAGGTTTTCTTCATCTTGCTTCCTCAATATTTTGACAAACTTGTTGCATCTTTTGGCCTTGGCGAATGAGAAAATGTTCTAAGATTTATTGAGATCAGAACAAAATGTTGTGATATCAGGTGGTTGTTCTGTGTGTATCAGTAAACGTAGTCAACAGTTCATTTCAACTGAAAGAAACTTTGTTTAAGCTGAAATTTCCTAAGATCATTCTTATCTTCTTAAGCATTTAAGCTAACGACAACCCCATCTATAGTAGTTTCAATATTTGAAGCTTATGCTTAAGAAATATAAGTTTTGATAATCTTTTCCTTAAATCAATGTATAGATAGAAATGATATCATAATGATTAACCTAGTTATATTCCAAAACTGTATGACAACCTCCTTTATATGGTAAGATGCCCTCAGGATGAGGCGGGAAAGAAGAGGCGCTGTACCTTTCAATTCAAAAAGACATAAGCTTTTGTAGTATTCTCTCTTTGTGATGTGAAGATATTCTTTATGATATTAGTTATTAGATGATTGTTTTTATACATATAATTAATATAATTTCATATAATTTATTCTTTTTTTCCTTCTTTTTTTTCTATTTTTAACGATATGTGATAACCATTTTGAATTTTCTCTTCAACTGTCCTTGTCAACCACCAATATGGGCGGGGCTTCTGTAACAGAAAGGTGGCGCGGTTAACATGCCGCCCTCATTTTCTGTCCATCTCTCTCTCTATCTCATTCTCTCTCTCTCTATCTCACTCTCTCTGTCTTTTTATGTTTCTCTTCTCCAATTTGCTTTCATCTCTCTGCTACCCTACAGCATCAGCAACGAAAACGACGACTTCGAAGTCGTAGACGTCAACTGCCCTAAGACTATCTGTCCCACCCTCTATCGTTCTCTTTCTTTCCACCTCTCTCTCTCTCTCTCTCTCTCATCTATTTTCATTCCTCTTCTCCATCTCACACTTTGTGTCGTCCGCGATTCTGTGTGGTCTTCTCACTGTAGACTGTTCGTCTACCTGAAAATGGCACAAAAACTATTACTTCCCTTATTTCTATTTATATTTTCTATTACTCAGGTAATTTTCTTTTTAAGTATTTATTTCAATTTTCATATATCATTGTTATTTTCTTAAAAAGTTGTCTATACAAGTCCATTCTCCTGCTCTAACACCTCCTCCTCTTATTCTAGAATTTTGAGTTCTCTCTTTCCCTTGAGTCATATAAGCTATTATCAAAGTTTACCATAGTATATTTTATTTTCTTCATTTTTTCTTTATAAAGAATTAACCGAATCCATTAATTCACTCTATGAAGATATTCTTGTTTAAGCTTATCTATGAATAAACGACTCAACTTTTTCCACTCAAAGCCATTGTTTTATCTTTCTTTGGTCAATTTAAGCAATTCATGTATCCATTACCCTCTCCCCACCTTATATCTTCTGTTATACAATCTTTCACCATTATGATATAATCTAAGCTTTAATTGAAATTCTAGCCATCTTTCATCTGTACATTTGCAAGTTTTTTCCATTTTTTCTTCAAAAATTCCGATTTCACGCCCGAAGCTGTAAAGGTGCAAATCGTCTAAGAAGCATGTTCATCATAGTGAAAAATCCATCAATCTTCTTCATTGTTTTTTTGTTGTAACATTTGAAATTTCATTAATTCCTTTTAATGACTATCTTTTGCAATTCTTTCACTTTTTTCATCTTTTGTCACTTAAAATTTGAATTTCAAAAACGGAAATTCACATCGTTATGATATTCACATGAAAATAGATAATCATTATATCTATCATATAATGATTATCTATGCTGGATGATGATGAAGAAGAAGCCTATATTCACATAAATTGATGGCGTTATCTGTTCTTCGTTCAATTTGATGCTTATCTTGTCATCATATAGTATCAGTGTGACTTCTGAACGTTTTTCTTTGGCATCAACCAGACAATGGGTGATAACTGTTGCGTGTCGGCGTCGTTTTTTCTGATTCCGACTCGATTTTTCGGTTGAATAACCTTTCATCATTGTCCTCTTCTACTATTTCGTATCATGCTTGTTCTTTTTCCTCTTTCACACACACACTTTCTCTCTTTCTCTCTCTCTCTCTCTCTCTCTCTTTCTCTCTCTCTCTCTCTCTCTCTCTCTCTCTCTCTCTCTCTCTCTCTCTCTCTCTCTCTCTCTCTCTCTCTCTCTCTCTCTCTCTCTTTGCCAATGTCATTTCTTTTTAATATTCTTCCAACTGTTGTCCGGAAAATTTGACTGAAACGTCAAACTATTCAAAACTTTTTAAAATATTTTTTCGTGTTAATATGAAATACCATCATCATGCCTCGTATTCAATCCAGAAAACAGCTTTGAACAATTGGAATGTATTAAAAGAAATTCTTTTCTATGAATTTCTACAATACTACTTGTCAAAGAAATTCTAATAAACATATTATCCAAATAAGGTCTGAAACTTCATCTTACTAAGTGGGTTGATGCCACCACAGGATAACATACTATTAGGATGTCGACATGTTCTGACCTTCAAACTTTTGGGTCGGTCCTATTCTAGAGCTTATACGCCTTGCTGACGTCCTTCAGGCAGTATTCTCGAATCACCCTCTTTCTTCGTATACGCCCTCTATTCCCTCTCTTTCTACTTTCCTACTCTGATCTCTCTCTCTCTTTCTCTCTCTTTCATTGGTTTGCTGTATTCTCGAGCTGACATGGTCAATAAAGTTTTTTTTGCGAACTTATCACAATCATTAACAGCCCATTGGTCAGAAAAATAAATAAATTTGGCGAGAAAATTGATTTGAAATAGTTTTGGCAATAGTTTGTCTCGTTTAATTTCAATCAACTATTAAAGTATAGTTATAATATAAAGAAAACATGATGGTAAAAATGATTAACAGCTTGATTCATCAGAAACATTTCCTATTTCCGAATAATATTATTATCAAATTGCATTAACTGTAGAAAAAACAAACTTTTTCTTGTTTGAAAGTTTGTTATTAAGCATTGTGAAAGAAGTGTTTAACTATTTGTATGTCTAGTTATAGTCAAGCTTTTAGAATGAATACTTAATGACTAATGACATATGATAGTGGACAACATATCAAATCTTAGTTAAAGATTGATTATGAAAATAGATTTATTTGACATTTTCTTTAATTAGATTCTTAAAGAAATGAAAGGAAAATCATAGAATTGTGAATGATTACGTGATGTTGAAATGATAATGATGAGAGCTGGATTAATGGATATTGAATGTTTAGACGATCATAATCAACTATACGCATAGCAAAGAATAATATACCATTTTTCTATATCATCTCTTCATCATTTTCTTCACATAATCTCACTTTTCCACCTAATTTGGGTACTAATTTCACTTTTACCATCGAAAATAGATGCAACTTTTTCTAATATAGCCCAATTATCATCAACAATCACAAAATCTAGTGATGATGTACCAAGAAGCAGAATATCGGCACATCTAGTTTCTATATTCTGTCTCTCTCTCTCTCTCTCTGTCTCTCTCTCTCTCTCTCTCTCTCTTTCTTTCTTTCTCTTTAGTTCTATTAATTTTCTTAATTCTTCCTCTCTTTCATCAACTGCAACTGCATTTCACCTGCCCTCTTCGTCCCTTATTGTTCCGTTCCACTCATATAAACAACAATAACA
This sequence comes from Auanema rhodensis, assembly GCA_964057225.1. Lineage (NCBI taxonomy): Eukaryota > Metazoa > Nematoda > Chromadorea > Rhabditida > Rhabditidae > Auanema > Auanema rhodense. The sequence goes on from OZ059895.1 coordinate 5,519,540, forward strand.
ACAACAGTAGCTTTTATCAAGAAAACTTTTATTAAGTACGAACAATTAGTGTTTGACACTTCATCAACTATAACTATGATGATGATGATTAGTAGTTGAACTTATATTTGTCATTTGATAATTGTTTGAGCTTGATGTTGAATAAGAACTAGACGGATGGTAGTATTCGGTCATTAACAGCTTAGCCAAACGTGGAAAACTAGATTTTCTCAAATCCGACTGTATATTACCCCTGAGGACAAATACAAATGCACATGTATCATGTTGGATAGTCATGAAATTGTTTAATATCTATCATTAGAATGATGTAATTTCGTTAGTATTCGATAGGAAATAGTATAAAACGTGTTGTTTACAATGATTCAAACTAGATATTGAGGGATAAAATACAAAAATATTATTGTTAACTTCAATAGTTTTCTTCAATTTTCTTTTTTTTTATGAAACATCTCCATACGTTCTTTCCTAACATGTTCACATATGTGTGTATGTTTCAAGGACAACGGAACATGGAACCGATGGTCATTTAGAATCATGAGTCACATCCTAACATCCAATCTATGTAACATATACAGTGTGTTTTAACCTCACTTTCATCAGAATTACTACCACCACCTGTCCATATATCTTTTTCCATTTGTCTTCATTTCTCTACGAGTTTTTCTTTCATTTTGGGATTCTTCTTTGTGTTTTCTGAGACGATTAGAAACGATCCCAATGCAATTGTTCCTACTACATCCCCCCACCCCATCCTCTTCTACCACAAACCGTACAAGGAATTGAAAATGCTAGAAGTCATATAAACAAAACAAAATTGAATAAAGAACTATAATATACAAAGATATTTAGACCAATGGTTCTCAATATTTCGATGAATATGAAACTTGTAAAAAAGAGGAAGGCTTCGGAAATTCTTCCTATGTATGTGATCCATCCCATCGTCTTGCAGCTAATACTAAGAAGAAGCTGAGTGATATGCTTACAAGCCTTCAGACAAGAATAGGGTTAGAAAATTCATGATCAACAATCTGATTGATGCTATTCCAGATGCGAATGTGTAGACGGATGCCAACGTGCAGATGGACGTGATGGATTCATCGGTGTTCTTCATGTATCAACAACAAAGAATGTTAGTTCTTATTCCGTATATCATTCTGAATTTACATTTTTCATATTTAGAGTGATAATTTGGAAGAAGATGTTCGTCAAGAATATGCTGATCTTCAACTTGGTAATGCTAGCTGTGATCATGGGTTAATCCTGGTATATATGAAAGATACTCAAAAGGTTAGTTTTATAAACATTTTTTATTAGAAATATATTAAAATTTGAAAACAAAGAAAAGAACAAAATGGTTTAAAGAATCTTTCAAATCCTATAATTCATTCATAAATCTTATTTTTTCTTTTTTGATCTTTGTCGAAATTTAAGTTGTCCTTCTAAAGGGCATTTACATCTGACATCTTAAGCATCCTGCTCAGCAGGATTCATTGATGCACGATCAGTAAAACGGTACTGACCGCGTTACTGGCATAAGATGAGATTCTGTTCAGATGAGCCGTCAATGACTAATGTCATTTCGGCTTTTTGACTTAAAATGTTGAATGACAAGATAGTTCAAGATGAAGGACAACAAAGTGATATTAGAGAGACAGGTTGACATAGAAGAGTTTGAAAGAGTTCAAAATGAAAAGATTTAAGAGATTTTCTTTATAAACAAACATAATTACAAGTTTATAATTATAAAAAAGAAATAAAATTATTTATAATAAAACAATTTCTTTACTATATTTTAACTATAAAAGCTTTTCATATAATTAGAATATTATATTTATTCAAATACATCATCAGTACATCTTTCTATATATTATTACTCTTTTTTTTCTTTTTTCCTTATAATGATTTGAAGAATTGTGTTGAAAGAAAACAAGAACCAGTCTTCTAACCGACAACCTATCATTTCTTTCTCTCTTTCTCTCTTATTCTCTTGTTCATTCCCTCTTTCTTTCACTATTTCTTTTTTTCTTTTTTTTGTCTCTTCATGTCCATTGATGATGTTGACAAGAATTATTATGAAATTATCAAACAGATGACATTCCATTGTCATTACTACATAATTGCCTCCTTCTGTTTCGGTTTCGTTTTCTTTTCAATCTCTTCATCTTTTTCTTTCTATCTATCTATCTATCTATCTCTCTATAACATTCAGTTTCAATGGTTATATTCAAATTGAACGAAGCTGCTTGATGACATAGATTTCAAATCATCACCCACCACCACATTCATTGAAATATTATATGCGTGAGCGATTAGGAAATGAAATGATAAAAACATAGCAACAGATGAGAATATTGAAGAAAAAGAAGAAGAAGAAGCAATATACAACCGTCTTTATCGGAAAAATCAAGTTAAGATATGATATTTTCACGTCTAATTTGCATACATTCACGTATTGCGCATGATGCCATTATGTTAAAGCTTGTTGAAAACATAGATTTCTTCGTTAAATCTATTGATATCATAAAAATCGTTTCAATTTGCTATTGCACTCGTAAAATTGAATTTGCGCTGAAACTTGGTTCAAGTTTTATAGTTGATAATAAGCTAATTATCGCCTCAGGGGACTGTTTGAAACTTGGAAGAAATATTGAGTATGGAAAATGATCTAATCAATGTCATTATTACTTAGATCATAATCAGAATATTTATTGATGATGTTTGGTAATAACATTACCATATCATCAGAAAAAAAACATAATTTTTACTTGAAACTTGCATGTGTATGAAGAAAATGACACAAGTTTCTGCACTTGTAAAACACTTATCTTGTACAAGTTTTCATTCCATTTAAGGTTAAGATGATTATAGTGCTTGTTAAAGTAAAGAGAATCAAAAGAAAAAGAAAGAGTAAACTAGAAGAAGAGAGAAAATCGAGTTTGTTTTTTTGAGGAAAAAAGGAAAATAGAAAAAAAACGATTTTCACTTTCATTATGTGTTACTTGTATGAATAGAATTGTCTTACTCTTCTAATCGGCTTAAAGACCTAAAAGGAGAAGAGAGAGAGAGGGTGAAGGAGAGAGAGAGAGTAGGTTACAAAAAAACATTCCATTATATACATAGACAACTCATTTTTTTTGAACAAGATGAGGAGAATTTAACATGAAAATTGCAAAATTTTCATCCTGTTTGCATAATGTAGATTATTTTTTATTATATTTTGTAAATGTTTGGGAAAGAAAAATAAATAAGAAAACAAAAAAAAACAGAAGAAGAAAATAAATTTAAATTAAAAAGAAGGGAACTTAAGTAAAAGATTTATCTTCTATGTATATATTCCCTAATAAAGTAAAATATATTTCTTTAGTTGTTCCTTCTACACATAGAAGAGCTTTTTATTTTAAAAATCATTAAATGGCCAGTTTAATTGACAAAAATGTTGTCTTAAAAAAGTAATTGAAATCTAATATAGTGTGACCGGACTCGGCTATTATTCGTAATAGGCCGGTGATCGGTAAGTAACATCTATATTTCTAAATTATAATTTATTTCATTATTTTATAAATTTTAATCTTTTATTAATATACATAATTATTTTAAAATATTAAATATTAAATATGAATTGATCTTTCTCTTCTTCTTTTCTTCTTTCTCTACTTTACTTCTCAATCATTCTCATGTATCGTAACGATTTTACCTCTATCTTTAACCTATCTTACATACATAAGCTATCGGTGTCTTAATTTCATTTCAACTGTTTCGGAACATCTACTACGATACAAAACAGCCTTGACAGACCAAAGTTGAAATGTGTCTAGCCGATATTCTTGATGATTCAGATCTGAACTAAGATATTTCATGATAAACTTTCTTGATATGTCGGAATAAAAAACATAAAAGAGTTGAATATATAGTATGTAGATAAGCTTCATGAATGTATATATACAATTATTTATTTTAAAAATTTAAATAATACAAAGAAAACGTTGAAAGTTAAGTTTTCTTCGTTATCTATTATCTTATCCAATTCAAATCTTTGTATTTAAAATGAAAATAATTTATGACTCCTTGTTAGTTAGTGATTATCGTATCACATAGTTAATACTCTAGCTATTAAAAGCTATTGTTGATTGATCAGTCTGGGATTAAACCGACAAACATAACTGTTATCATATATTTAATTGACTATCTCAATTAGGCTAAAACCTATAAAAATATCTAAATCTTAAATGACAAAAACTATATCCATGAATATACATATATGTGTACAAATATTTCTTTTATTATTTTATTTTATTAAAAATATGTTGACACGAAAATAAAAAAAAACTAAACGAGTTGGTCCTCTGTTTAGCTTGTTATTACCCTTTTTTTCTCTTCTAAATCATCATCATCATCATCATCATCCAGATTATATTAGAGTAGTTAAACATCGCGAAGATACAAAAGATCAATGTTTTTCTTATATTCATATAGATAGATAGATATATATATATGAATTAAAGAATTACTAGGCTAAAAAACATGGGAAATTGAGGACAAAGTCAAAATTTTTCAACAACAAGGAAAACGAAATAAACTTTAAATGAATTAATGATCTGAATTAATATCATTAAATGTATGTATTACAACTAAAATTATAGTACATACATATATATATATATATCAATAAAGAAACAATGTTAATGAAAAAGTACAAAAAAACAAGATTTCAATTGTTTTTTTTTGTTTTTTTTTAAAGAAAAATAGAAAAGATGATCTATTTGTCATAAATACATATATATTAAGAATTTATTTTTCAGTTGGCTACTTACCGAGGAGGACGTTCGTTTGTTCTACTTACTGATGAAGATATGCAGAAGCTTCATACATTAGCTGCTAAGGTAACAAAGATTCTATCAATGAAACCTCATAAATCAATGAGGGCGACCATCCCTTGTTTTGACATATCGTTTTAGTCAATCTTCACGAAATTTCATTGCAGAATTCGATAATTTTCTTTCATTTTTTTTCTGTTTTTTAGGGACCAGGAGAGAGCGATACATTGGCTTTGCAATTCTTATTAAGCAACTATAAAGATGTAATTGAAAATCCAGTACAACGATCTGAAACATGGGTGGTAAGTACTAGTTACATATAGTAAATATTTATTTTTAATATTATATTAATTATCTTATTTTATAATTTATAGTTTATTTCAATATAACATACATATTATTCTAAATTTAATAATTAAAATAGAAATAATTTGAAAAAGAAATATTATTGAAATGTTATCTCAATTTTTAATTATTTTTTATGTTAAAAGAATATTTTCTACTTTATAAGAAGACATCGTTCTACCGATATGCATGTCACATTACATAGCTGTCGTCGTCATTGCCATATCTCTTGTTCTACAGAATGATACCTTCTCGGCCACAACTGCAATTGAAGCAATGACCTTCCTTGCCTGTCTTCAAACATGATGTATCATATCCATCCAGCCATCTGACTTGAAAGGAAAGCTCTCAAACAGACAAATGGTCCTATGGTGAACGAAAACGCTATAACCTTGAAGTGATTTTGGTTCGTCAGGTCGTCCTCGTCAAATGCAACAAGTCGTAGTTATGTCATATTGAGCCTTTTCATGCTGGATTATGAACATCATGTGAGAGACTTAATGCCTATTTCCTAGGATTGTCTTGTAGACAGTGTGATAAATCCTAGTTCAAGTTGTCTTAGGTTGTGATGAAATTTTATGAGGCAAAAACTGATTGACTTCAAATCATATAACGTAAAAACTTGGATGGAAAACTGGCATTCAGACAAATACAAACCCAAGTTGCTAGAAGCTAAAGCATTATGATGAATGTCTCCCTACTATCGTCGGCTTTTGACACGTCCAAAACAAGTAGTTGGAGTCATAAATTTTGATTGCTTCTTCTCAAAAATCAAATATCATTTTCCACCTTGTCCACTTTATCTCCTATCTTCATTTCCTACCAGAACAATCAAATTCACAGAGTTCAAGCAATTTCGACCGAATTCATCCGAGCCGATTACAACGTCGTGTGTTCAGATATCTGCCCTCCGGCAAACTCGTTCAATTCGTCTGTGGCAAATCGCAAAACAATCGGCTTGTTAGTGGTGGAAGGAGATGACAAGCGTGTGGATGAACATATAAAAACAACCGGTTTTTGGCAATCCGTTGACTTTTCTGAAACATTAAATGGAAGGCTAGTAGGAGGGGATGACATTTTTCCGTGACTATCAACGAAAAAAATATGAGAAAATCGTATGAGATTCGGTTCTCACAATAGCGGGGTTTCATATTTCCCTTAAAATTATTTGTTTTTATAGTTAATCCAAAAACTTTTAAAAATAATTTTTATTAAGAGAATTGAAGAAAAAAATAATTATTTCACTTATTTCAGCCTTTATTGGGTTTGATTGCTGCTGTTCTTATAGTACTCGTTATTCTCGGAGTACTTCTAGCTCTGTTATTAGCTCGTTTCTGTTGCTGTTGTGTCAAGAGAAAGAAGGATGTGTATCATGTTAATACTTTACCATCCTATAAGACAATCGAGCCGTTGTATGTTGTTACTCCACCAGTGTAAGCAGCGTCATTACTTCTATAATTCCAAAATGTTTTAAATTTGTTTTCAGAGCTCCACCACTCAATCGTGCTATGTCGGATGCTATTTACTCTACACCATATTCTGGAAGTCCTTTACCTTTCCCACCACCACCTGGCAGTGCCGTTCCTCACACACCATCATCAACAGCAGCCCACCGTATACGTGGAGATCATGAAACACCAATTGCCAAGAGATATACCGATGTAAGTTTATGCTTCATGATGAAAACAAGGAATTATATATGTTCTGAATAGTATCTCTTTATCATGAAGACAATAATGATGGGATACATTTGAAAATTATCCTTTTTTCCAGGCTGCCCGCAGTGAGCCCGGTTCTCTTCGTCGTATCGGAGATACCGACATCTACTCTCTACCACCACCACCACTCCACGACCTCCAATCACACATTTATGGAACAAGTAATCACATTCTTTTATGAAAAACATCAATACTTTTACGTTTTTTCAGTCCCACGAGCTACCTTGTCACCGAGAGCTCGTATGTCGCCAAAGGAAGCTGAAGACTTGCAATGGTTAGACCCTAAAAGAAAGCAAGAGACTCAAACAAGAGAAGAGTTAATCTACTAAAAAAAGATGTAGCTGACTCTCGAACTGTCATCGGGTCTTATCCTCTTTCGTTATATTATAATTTTGTAAAAAAAAAGACGAATAGTAGTTTAAATACCTTTGGACACCATCTACAAACTTCTTCTTACTTACGATGTCTTCAAGAATTCTAAAATGGTCATATCCATTACAACCAAAATGATTGTTCTATTCAACTCAATTGACTAAGCATATCAAATGATATTATATCTTATTATTTTGATTTCTTTGAAATGTCCTCCTCCTACGACTTATGTAAGTACGTGCCGTTTAAACCCGTGCCTTCTTGATACTCAACTTGAACATAGCATTTTCCCAAGAAAGCTATTTTGCTTATTGTATTCTTTAATTAAAGGTTACCATGTAAGCTAATAAATATATTTTAAACTCTAAAATAACTTTATTATATATACAATCTAATTTAAGAAATCTCTATAATTGTCTTTCCTTTACCATGTAATTGAGCAACTTTTTCGAATGCTTTTGGAACATCTGAGAAACCATAAGTGCATTCTACGATAGGTTTCAGCTAAAATATAAGAAGTTATATTTTACATTGAACAAAGATGTCTAACCTTTCCTTCACTAGCAAAGCGAGAGATTTGCTGCATGCATTCCGAATGAGGCATAAAGAAGGCATACGAGAACCATCGTCCACGGAAAGCACTCTGAAATATTGGCAAAATATGGTAAACTAAATATTTAGAAATTACAGCATAGGATCTTTGGAAGTATTTAAATGCAGTTGTAAATAAGCCAGGCACTAAGCCATGACGGTCAGTTTCCCTCATTAAGGGACTAATAATAGTTACATGAACACAGTTTCTCCAAACACCTTGTACCTATAACATATACAGTAAAATGAAAAAATAAAAAATGAAAATTACATTATCACTCCATCGAGCAAGATCAGAATCAACACAATCAAATATAACTTCAAAGGGTCCAGCGCTGATTAGTTGATCCTTTACATCATCAGCTCGATAATCTATGGGAACAGCTCCAAGATTTTTGACTCTTTCAAAACTTAATAAAACACATTAAATCATAGAAAAACTGAAAGTACCTGTGTTGTGAACAAGTAGTTACAATTTTATCTACTCCCCAAGCTTTCAGCATCTGAATTGCAATTGTGCCAACTCCACCGGCACCTCCGTGAATCAAAACTCGTGATGCTACAAAGCAGATTATAATGAAAAACATAAGTATGAAATAACTGAACAATTTTTGCCATTTGGATTGAGACGAGCAACAGTTACAAGAGCACTCCAAGCTGTATTAGCTGCATAAGGTAAACTAGCAGCTTCCACGTATGTCAAATTTTTGGGTAGAGCTGAGCACATAGAAGCATCTGTCACAGCATATTCAGCATGGCATCCCTGTCTATGTGGAGGAAATAGAGCCATAACCTAAAAAAAGTTATAGTTCAATGGTGATAAATAGAATTCAAAACCTCATCTCCTACAGCTAAATTATGAACTGCTCCACCTACAGCTTCTACAACAGCTGTACAATCTCTGCCAGGAATTAGTGGATATCGTTCCTTTGAGAAATCCCACGCATCATATTGTCCTAGTTTTCCTAGAATTTCTTTTCCATAGCCCAAACACATGTAAGTGTCTAACGGATTTACACTGGCAGCCAAAAAGAGAAGAATCATGAGGGGTTAAGATACCGACTGCTTACTTTTACTTTCAATAAGACTTCTGTTGATTTAGTAATTACAGGGATTGGCACAGTTTTCATAGATAAGGGAGCACCGGGAGCTTCTACTTGCCATGCTTTCATTTCACGTATGGCTGTGGAAGCCAATCTTCTTTGAACTGCTGACATCTTATTTCTTTCTTAATTATTTGTATTAAGAAATATAAATAAAAACGAAACAAAAAACAAGAAATATTATATTCATTATTAGCGTCAATTCAACAAAGTAAACCACAAATTCATCAATAAAGTTTGAAATAGGAAAATGAAGGTTATGGAGACATTGAATTGGAAGATTAACTTCGACAATGAGAAGAAAATGATAAAATTGTGGGTTTTAAACAGATTCGACACTGTGACAACACAAAGATCTCGAGCAATTTCATACATCTGCATCAAAAAAAAGTAAACAATCCATTCCATGTTAATCATTTCAGATAGGCAGGTGCATACTTTTTGTAAGCATTATTTGAAATATTTAATACATGCATAGTTGATTGACTAAAAGAATACTAAAAGAAAGATATACTAACTTGAGAAACGTCAAACTTGTTTAAAAGAAAACAGAATTGTCAGCAAAACAAAACAGAACGCAAAAGAAATTTGCTCCATAATTACTTTTTATCGTTAAAATTAATGATAATGTTGAAATTGAATAATACATATCAATTGAAAATAAGAATTATTAATAAATTTAAAGCTAATTCATTTTTAAGTTTAGAAATACATAAAAATATTGACTAGTTAATCTATATACAATATAATGAAGTGCGTTCTATATCATTAAGTTTTTCAGAATTACATTATTGTTTTATTTACCTTTTATGAATGTGAATTTCTAAAAAAAACAGCTCATAACAAATAAACTTCTTGAAAGTCGCAAAAATACGTGCGATAATTTCTCTTACTGTATACTACGAACAAGCCTTAGTACGCAATCCAAAATCATCAAAATTCTACGATCTCATACTTTATTTTTAGCTATGTTCATTACATATATTTTTTTAACTAGTTTTTATATAATATATTTATATATTTAGATGGCTACTACTCCTGTACAAAAAAAAACGGATGGAGCTAGAACTCCCGAAAAGATGGACGTCGAAGAAGTATGAGTTCCACTGGGATTCAAATTTTAAATGCTGTTTTTACAGGAATTAGACGAGGAAGTTCTCCGTATGTCTGTAGATGATCTCAGAAGTCGTATTCACTTGATTGATAATGATATCCGTATTATGAGAAGCGAAGTTCAAAGAATTAACCATTCCGCTCAGACTTTGAAAGAAAAAATAAAAGAAAACACTGAAAGAATTAAGGTAATATTTTTTTGTTATGTTTTCGAAATACAAACAATTATTATTTAGGTAAATAAAACTCTTCCTTATCTCGTATCAAATGTTGTCGAACTGCTTGATCTTGAAGACACCCAGGAAGAGGAAGGTTCAAAAATATACGTGTAATGCCCATTATTATAAAATTTAAAGGAGCCAACGTCGATCTGGATGCCCACAAAACGAAATGTGCTGTTATCAAGACTTCAACTCGTGCTACTTACTTTTTACCAGTTGTTGGCCTTGTTGACTCTTCTGAGTTAAAGCCCGGAGATCTCGTTGGTGTAAACAAGGTTTACTTTTTCATATTTCAGCATTGTATATTAATGTCATTTAGGACTCTTACCTCATTTTGGAAAAACTTCCTGCTGAATATGACTCTCGAGTTAAAGCTATGGAGGTATGATAATGCGCTAGCGAATAGCTGAAGGTGTTATAATATTAGGTTGATGAACGTCCAACTGAGCAGTACTCTGATATCGGAGGTTGCGACAAGCAAATTCAAGAGTTAATTGAAGCTGTTGTTCTTCCTATGACTCATAAGGAACGTTTTATCAATCTTGGAATTCATCCACCAAAGGGTGTTTTAATGTACGGCCCACCAGGTAATATTTAAAAATTTATAGTTAAATATTGGTTAAATTAGGAACCGGTAAAACAATGATGGCTCGTGCCGTTGCTGCTCAAACCAAGTCCACTTTCTTGAAATTAGCTGGCCCCCAACTTGTACAGATGTTTATTGGAGATGGTGCAAAACTTGTGAGAGATGCATTCGCCTTAGCGAAGGAGAAAGCTCCTGCTATTATTTTTATTGATGAACTTGATGCTATCGGTACTCGTTTCATGGATTATCTCAATTTCCTTATTGTACTTTCAGGAACCAAACGTTTCGATTCTGAAAAGGCTGGAGATCGTGAAGTACAAAGAACTATGTTGGAACTTTTGAACCAATTGGACGGATTCCAACCTAATGATGAGATTAAGGTTTTGTTTTGAATCGTTTCCAGACTCTCATGTTATTTTAGGTTATTGCTGCAACTAATCGTATTGATGTATTAGATCCTGCTCTTCTTAGATCTGGACGTCTAGATCGTAAGATCGAACTTCCTCATCCAAATGAAGATGCTAGAGCACGTATTATGCAAATTCACTCACGTAAAATGAATGTCAAGTACGTAATAATGTGAGGGAATTATTAAACATCAATTGTTTTCAGCAAAGACGTAAATTTCGAAGAACTGGCTCGTTGTACTGATGATTTCAATGGTGCTCAATGCAAAGCTGTCTGTGTTGAAGCGGTTAGTTGTTGTCTCTTTCTTACTTGCTGAACCTCCACTGATCTTTGTGTTTTCATTATATGCTTGTTGTTTTCAGGGTATGATTGCACTACGACGCGATGCAAGTGAAATTGTTCATGAAGATTTCATGGATGCCATTTTGGAGGTTCAAGCAAAGAAGAAGGCTAGCTTGAATTACTACGCTTAATATAAAGTCACCGGTGATCTGAGTTCTGTTTTTTTTTGTTTAAATTTGACGTGTACTCCCTTTTTCAATGGTTCAACTCTAATTTATTATTATAATGACCATATATAAACGATTTCCTGGCTGCAATGTTGTTATTGTTTACAGGTTTTGCCCTGTTTAATACATTTAGCTGATAGAAGTATTAACTAGTAGCGTATGTTTGTTATTTAGTTTCGGATGTGCATGCGTCATGTTGACGTGTACTTCTCACTCTTTACCTCTTCTAACTATTAGTCGGTCGGTCTTAGAGATGTGTAGAGATTAGAATGCTTTTCAACCTTGGAATAGGGATATGTCACTGATTCACTTCTTTTTTGTTGTTTAGACCTAATGTCCGCTTCTTGCGAAGCACATAACATTCACCCCAGTAGTCAAGTCGTATCAAAAGTCAAACACGATGGTCAAGTTGGTGAATTAAAAGTTATAGAATGGCATCATATGAATCTTGCCTTGTTCTATCCATCGGCACTATTAAGGTATATTCCAATGTTATAAGTGTACTTTGGATTTAACGTTCATTGTTCTTTAGTACCTGGTCTGTGCGTACTGCTCTTTATCCTCTGAATGTTCTAAGAAGTCGTCTGCAACTTCAGAAACAACATACTGTTTATCGAGGAACCTTTCATGCATTCACTGATATATGGAAAAATGAAGGCATTCGTGGGCTTTATCGAGGATTTTGGGTTACCATTCCTCAAATTGGTTGCTCATTTATATACTCGACAGTCTATGAAAAACTTCGATCTATTCTACAGAAAGATCTTGGAGTAACTAATGTCGCTGGTATCTCCTGTATATCAGGGGGAGCTGCAAGTTTTTGTTCACAGGTTGTTAATGTAGTTTAATAATAATACTCATTTTGTTTAGGCTATTTTTGTGCCCACAGATATTATAGCTCAGTACATGATGATTTATCGAAATGCCGACAAATTTATATCCGGAAATGATAAAACTGTGATTAGTAACATACAACGATTGGAAGGAAAAGGGAAATCTCTTTCTAAAAATGTTTTAAAAGCCATATATCAAGCTGATGGCATCCGAGGTTTTTACCGGTACTTATTTGGTTGTTGTCCTTTTTTTGCACTGTTTCTGTCTTTTCTAGTGGGTTTTTGGCGTCGTCAACTGTTTACGTACCATTTTGCTTGGTGTTTTGGCCATCATACTACTGGTTTCAAGATCTTTTTCATATGGTAATATAGTTAAACATTTTCAAACTATCATTGTGGAATTTACAGCTTCATCCTCCAACCACGCGTGGATTACTATGTGACCAATTTTTTGCTGCAATATTTGGAGGTGTATGCTCTACAGTTGCTACAAACCCTATGGAACTACTTCGTATACGTGCTCAAATTCATCGAACATCATATGGTGAAACATTAGCTCGCATGTGGAGAAATGAACGGATTTCCATTTTTTGGAAGGGATTACCACCCAGGTAAATTAAATTTATGGATTTTTTTGTAAATAGGTTTTACTGCAGGCTGATTAGTAATTCACTGTATTCCGGCGTTGTTATGGCTGGCTATGAAATAGTTAAAAGAATGTGTGTGGTGCCTGAGTACAAAGATCAAGTAAAATGGTGAATTGACCTTAATATCTATTTGGAAGAAAGTTTCTTCGAAACCATAACTAGTCATTAAATAGTAAATATTTTTATGTTCTTTTTTTTTTCTTGTTATAAGCGTTTTATCGTTATGATTATCGTATTACTTTTATTCAACAGTTTGATAATAGTCCCACCAATATTTAGACATTACATATGTTGTGAACTTCTTCTGATTAGTTTGGTGTTTTCTGTGTAATGAGCAGCTATTCTTTCTCAGCAGCATAGCTCGGGATATATATATTTTTTAAAAGGGAATTGCATGTTTTAATGGCTTCGACTAAGCATTCAACGCAAATAGGGGGTACCCCTGAAAAGGTATTTCGTTTTATATATTATTGGATCGAAGATGTATGATTATATTTGTAGAAGAAGTTATTGGTTATTGAATGGGAGCATCTAAACTTATATAAGTTTTATCCCTTAGCTTTGGCCTCGTCATGGTCTATACGATGCCTTCTTTATCCAATGTCTGTGGTAAAAAGCAGACTACAACTTCAAAGACAAAATAATGTCTATAGGTTTGTTTATAAAAAGTACAATTCGTTAATTTAAATTTTATTCAGGGGTATGAGACATGCATTTGTAGAAATTTTGAGAACTGAAGGTATGAGTGCGCTGTACCGTGTAAGATCATTTTGCTTGTTTAACATAAGTTCAATTTGCTTTCGTACTTCAGGGTTTTTGGATGACTCTTCCCCAGTTATCTGCATCTTTCTTATATTCTTCTACATATGAACGAACTCGAGATTTACTTCAGACTCACCTTGGTATTCGAAATCCATCTTTATTGTCTGCATTAGCAGGTTTCATTTAAAATTTTTTGAAACATTACCTAGCTTGATTTGTTAAGGAGGAATTGCCTCACCATGTGCTCAATTGGTTTTTGTACCAACCGATATTGTAGCTCAGCATATGATGGTTCACAACAATCCCGAAGCTTTTGGAGGTATAACAGTGAAGGAAGATGTAATATTTAACTTTTTCTTATTTCCATAGGTAGTAATAAAAATGTTCCTGTTGCTGAAGAGGTACGAAGAGATGGCCTTGCAAAAAAGCGGACTCTGGGATTAAGAGTAGTACGAGCAATATATGTTGTTGATGGTCTTCCAGGCTTTTATCGGTAACATTAATACACATTTTTTCTTTATAATTATAATTTGTTACAATTTAATTGTATTTATTTATTAATATTAATATTTTTAGCGGATTTTTCTCCTCAATCATGTTATACATTCCTTCCACTATGGTTTTCTGGTCTACTTATTATCATGCCCTCAGCATGTTCCGTAAAATTAGAGAGCGGGTGATCATATTATAATTTTTTTTTGTTATTTTTCATGTGTTACAGGTTACTGAATATGAAACTGGTGTTCGTCCTCGAAATGCTGCAGAGGTTGATGATCGCAATCTATTTCTTGATCAAGCGGTCTCCGGGTCTATTGGAGGTATAGCCTCTGCTATTGTCACAAATCCTTTAGAAATGCTTCGGATCAGATTACAAGTAAAATTTGCATCAGAAAGTACACACTAACATTGCATATTATTAAGGTTCATCGAACAACTTACGCCGAAACTATTTCTAGATTGTGGAAGTATGAAGGCCGTCGAATATTCACAAAGGTTTTGTTTTAACGATTTGAATTTAATATCTCGAGATTTAAGGGCCTCGCTCCAAGAATTGTAAATAACAGCTTATATTCTTGCCTCGTTATGTTGTCATACGAAACGGTTAAGAAGCTGTGTGTACTTCCTGAATATCAGGATAAAATTGTTTGGTAATCGTGATAGGAATGGTTTTAGAACTTTTTCACTAGTCAATTTTTTCAAATTGTTCGCATCTCTTTTCGTATTATCCCGTATATTGTTACTATTTTGCTACTAATTCTGTCTCTAACACCTCTAGTTATCAAAATAGTTTATTGTTGAAGGATCTAAGTTGTTTTAAAACGAATTGTCTTAGCCTTAAATATCGTGGTTGTAAAGTTCTTTCGTGTAGCTTAGCTGCCAAATACATATTATATATATATCTGTTAATATTTGATATTTTTATCGAGGTAATGACCTCTTTATGTATCTTCACATTTTCTTTTTATCATTAAGTTTTAAAAAATTTTAGAATGTCAGTTAGGAAGGCAATATCTAAGTTTGATAGAGTAAATCAATGGCTTCAATTTTCTAGACAATGGCATATTGTAGATGGTAACCAACAAGTGTGTATAGATTCATTATTTTTTTTATTAAATTTACTTTTAACTAATACTATCGCAATTCACATTTTCATGGTGTTTCCAGGATGCTTTTCGGTTAGGCGAGAAAGTAGCTCGTCATTTGGCTGGAAAACATAAACCAATTTGGCATCCAGAGACTGATTGCGGTGATCATGTTGTTGTTGTAAACTGCAAAGATGTCGCTATGCATGGCTTTGGTTGGAAGCACACATCATTCCACTTTAATAAGGTATTCAAATCAAATTGCATCTTTGTTACAAAATTATATTTATCAGGAGTATCCCCGATCTAAAGCTGATATTCCTGCATGGCAAATTCACGAATATGATCCATGTAGAGTAATGTTTTTATCTGTTTACAAGGTTCGCTAATAATTAAAAATGATTGCTCATTGTAAACAACACAGGCTTTGGGTAATAATTTACTTCGCCGAAGACATATTCAGAGATTACATCTGTTCCCCGATATTGAAATGCCCGATTTCATTAAGCAGAATCTGGGAAACCAGGTTAGTGGTGATACTAGGAGTATTTTTCCTGTTTTGCTTCTCTTGGCAGTAGTTAATAATACATTGTTGTTTTACAGTTGGAATCCGTCCAAAGAATAGTTAAGCGAAGCGATCAGTATACAGCGGAAGAAAGAGCAACATTCCCTAAATTAGTCAGGTATTTATTTAAAAAATGTAAAAACTATAAAAGAAAATTAAAGATATCGTGAGGATCATATCGAAGATTGGGAAACATCACTAATTGATCCAGGTAGACATGTAAAGCCTGGACCTAATACCAAGAAGGAGAAGTAAATAGATATATATGTGCATATTTAGGTTTCTTTGTTGTTATATTTTTGTTGATTTGAATTTAAAAGCCGCTCACAGAGTTGTTAACCTAAGCTATTAAATAAATTTTAGAAACTTTTATTTAATACTCTGCTAAGATCTTCCATCGGATATTTATTTGCAATATTCTAGAATACTAGGCAATGGGTCGTATTACGTTTAGAAATAAATAACATGTACGGCATGTTGTCATCAGTATAATAACAAGCATGAATTTCCTGCATTTTTGCTAGTAAATGTTTGTTTTTTCTAAAGGTCGTATTGCTCTGTTGCAAAGAATCATAATCCGGAATCAAGAGAGGTCGTATTTGATATGATTGGAAGGCTAATGCATACACACTGGTTTCCCTATTAACTGAAATGAACAGGAAAAGAGTATAGTGAAAGAGAGTATGAGGAAAAAGGTGATGCCGTTAAGGGATTATCTACTATGGATACGTTCGACCTGACCATAATTATGCGTTCGATTTTCTGATGTACATGGTCAGTGCCGTACGCTATTGGCCTGACAGCTGTATGCATCCGGATTTAGCCAATATCCCATTCAATACATGTCTATCTACTTAGATTTACATCTTATAGCACCACATGAATGTGTGATTTCCGTTCATAACTTATATTTTTTGGCATTTAGGTTGTTCGGAAGACATGGCATTTCGAGATCCTCCTGTATCCGGACGGTCAGTGAGCTCGGAATGTCTGGAGATGAGGAACGTTCAGGTTGCATCACCAACATCTATCGATATAGAAATAATGGGAGGTGAAGCAATGTATTACGATGATGAATTTACACCAGTGTGAGTCATTTTTTCCAAAAAAGCTTTTTATCACTTGTTATAATAAAATATATTTGTCAGTTTGTATTTGAACTATAATATTCAAAGGCTTGCTATTAGTATTATTGTTCTAAATCTTTATCAATCAATCAGTAAAGATACATGTACATACATATATGTATTATGCATATATGATTTTCGTTTTAATAGTGAAAAGAAAAATTAGATGAGTTGTTTTCATTTAAGAAATGATTAGTTAGGCTCAGTTAGGTATCAACATATGCCATCAGACTTACTTTTGTTCTTAAAAAACGCTTATAGGCGATTGAATGAGTACAACCTATCTATACGAATGCATGGATTAAATAATATTGTACACGTGAACAAGCCACGTCAAAATTTCTTCAAAAGTTCATGTGTCCTTCGGTTTTCAAATACTGTAATAATCGCGCTATTAAAAATCTTTTTTTTAATAATTGGGGTTTCGAACTGCTTCAAAATTATTTGCCAAAAAAAAATTTTAAACATGCTTATGACTTCATTCTAAGATAATAGATATGTATATGTTTTTATCAACAATACCGATAACAAATGTTTGAAAACAACTTTCAGAATGGGCAAATTCGGAGCACCACGGTGTCGTTGTACGCCTTCACTCATTTCCCTTATTGGGATTTGTATTGGAATGATTATAATGACAGTCGGAATATGTTTACTAATCTTCTTCACACATGAACAATTATTTATTCCACCAGTTAGTTTTTACTCCAGTTGTTACTTATTGGAGCATGTTGTGAAAACAAAAGAAGTTTTTAAAAAATAATGGAGATAATTCAAAAATAAAGAAAAAGCCACAATAAAGCAAAAAGTTATGCTTATAATCAATTTTTAATTAATTTATATTATATGTAGTTGATCACATTACTTAATTATTCTCCATTGTTCTTTCTCTTTACAATTTCTAAAATATTTACTTTTTTTATAAATAATTTAACTGTTTAGTTGTTAAATTAGTTTTCAAAAAATTAAACATATCTTTCATATCTTATCTTTATTTTACTTAGGGAATTACATTATCTTGTATTGGTTTTCTACTTCTACTCATTGGAACTATTTTCTGGACTTCAGAATTTATGTGCAACGATTGCCTCACTAAGTGCTTCACTAAAATTCAAGAAGCTCCAATGCGAAATGCCATCAAACGTCGTGAAGAGAGGATAAGGTTCGAACTTAGAAATTCATCAACTGGATGACCCTTCAATCATAGTGTAATATCAAAAGACCGATAGATTTCCCACGCCTTTCCGGTCATATTACTGACTTCTAATTAGATATAGAATTAGATATTTTTTCTTCATTTAGCTATCAATCTTCATTTATCTACATATCTTGTGATTTGTAGATTTTTAAGACTAAATGAAATTATTTTAAAATTAGATTTTGGAGCAATTAAATAGGAAATAAAAAAATGAAACCGCATTTCACAACAAACTTTCCATTAAGGAAATCATTCCATATAAAGTCATTTATAGTTTGTTTTATCAAATCTGAAGAATGTTGTTAAAAAGGGAAGAAAAATGAAAAAAATATATAATTTGAAGAAAAAGGGGAGAATTTCTATTTACTAACATATATTCTTTTAGGTCACAAGCTAGTGGACGTGTGGACAGCCGAACTTCCATGAACTCCCGGGTATCACGAGCAACAGATGCTACACTTGTCCGGTACTAGGAAAATGAGAGGAATCAAAAAATAGATCTCTTCTTTGTTTGATCTTTATTGGACTTCAGTATATTGAACACACACACATATATATAAATATATATAAAGAGCTTTATCTCACTAAACACATAGGAACAAATAGGGATAGCGTACGATATATTAAGGGGAAGAATTATATGATTACGAAGTTATAAAAATTGATGTATTATCGCACAATTCAGCACAAAAAACACAAAATGTGAACAAAACATAGCTTTTCCGATGAACTTATCACTGCATCCCCATAAAAATATTTTTTGACAACTTTCATTTAAAAAAAACTGAACAAAGGGTCCTAAAAGTTTCAAAAAAATGCAGGTTCATTCACCCATACTTTAAATAATACTGTGAGTCAGAACATTCCTTTTATTTGTAATAAAAGTAAGAAAAGGGTTGAAAAATTGCTCGAATCTTTCATCCAATTAGGGAAAGTTAATTAACAATGTGATTTCTGAATCGGAGATCCGCAAGAACTTCTTCAGCAGAGACTCCAAGACGTTCTCCAGCACGCAAAACTTCTGTCAGACGAGCTTCGATGGCATGGACTACTTAAAAAGCGAAAACTAATTTAATTTTTTATATAATTGAAATTTTTTAGCTGAAAGATAAATGAATCAGATTAGCAAAAGGTGCGATTGTTTGATAAAATAGAAAAATGGATAAAGAATAAAATAGGGTTAAAGTTATGTAAGTTTATACATCATATGCAAAATAAATAAGACTTGATCAAAATCAATAAAAACGAAATTAAGTTGTATATTATGATCAAGAATATAGAGAAAAAAATCTGATAAGGCTCGTAATGACGACAATAATGACACTTAAAACGAAAAATGTGATGATAACTTCAAGTAGCTGTGTGGAAATTCTGGACAGAAAGGAATGTGATGAATTTTATCATTTTAAAGTTATGATAGGACAAGATGAGCAGAATGAGCAAGACTGGAAAAAAAAGTAAGCATGATCACGAAAGATCAAGGGTATGATTAATAGAAAATCATAAACGCATGATGAAAAAGGAATTAAAATTATATAATTACATAATAGCTCTTTCTCCCATAAGTACTTGCCAAAAAATCGCAATGATCAGACAGCTGATTTGCTGATCTCTATTAAAATCGTTTTGTCCTGTCATAAACATTGCATTAATGGAGACTAGATAACACGTACAAGTATTAAAAAGAAAGAAATCTTTTAGAGAATAAAGGGAATTATTGATAAGCTAAGCGGCTACGGAATGCATACGACAAAGTGTATATACTGTGTCAAAACCTAATTTTTTCAAAAAAGAACCATGAAAATAACTGAGGAAGCAACGAAAAATAACTGATATAAGAAATAAAAACTTAAAAAATACTGAATATACTAAATATAATAAAAAACCAAAACTTACAAGGAGCTCTATCATCAGTTACGGTTCTTTTCATAGGTTGCCAAGCTACCATTCTTTTAGATGGTTGCCAATTCTTTCCTTCGCCAGATGGAGCGTAAATAAGCTTTGCCGCATCCTAAAAACCAATTCATAACAAGTTAAAAAAAAGTTTCCAAAACAATATTATTTCGAAGAAAAACGTGATCATTACCTCCTTTTCCTTGTCTGGGGATGTTCCAATAGATTTTTCCAAAGCTTCAACTTGCTGTTGAAGTTGTTTTAAGGCATCCTCAATATTGAGAGGAACAGCTATAATGGAAATGTTAAATGTTCGTGGTCAAATAAAGTTAAATAAAAAGTGAAAATACTAACCATAAATAGTGGCTGAGATGAGTAGAAGAGCTAGAAAAGCGCGCATCGTGAATGTGCAGACGCAAGAGGAACCCAAGCGTTATCAGTTATGTAGCTCCTCCTCATCCTAAGAATAGGACAGAAATACTTGGGCTGATGACATAAGAAAACGTCATGGGTTTAAGAGTTTATAAAAAAATAAGAAGAGGATGAATAGAAATTTGAGTTCAATTATTCATACTAAGTGACATGTAATGAAGTGACTAATAAATATCACAAGATGATGATACTTTTCTATGATTGAGTCACGAAAATTTATGAAAGTTTATTAAATAAATTTATTGAATAAATTATATTCAAAAACCTACAATGTATAATTTTAAATATTATATTAATGAATTAATGTTTTACGAGATTCAGCAATGTTGTGACCGTTTTACAATGCGTCTGCGCCACCATTGCACGAAATTCTGGCTATAACCAGATTTTCACGTGCTTATGAGTCCGAGAATGCAAACTTTTGCTTTTATCTTCACAAACTTGATTAATTCGGTTTTAACTCTTTCCCGATATATATTAGCATTGCTTGTTTTATCCGAAATTATGAACTGAAACCATTTCAGATAGGTATTACTAATGGTTTTATTTGATCAATCGTGGTACTGGGGTAATATTGATAAAAATACTGTGTCCCAAGCCCTATCTACTCAAAACGATGGTGCTTTTATAGTAAGAGATGCCAGCACTCCTGGTGATTATACATTATCTATTAGGTAATTTTCAAATAATTTATTATGCTTCATGTGGACCGTTCAAATTAGTTCGCAACTTTAATTATTGCCTTTATTTTCAAATCGAATGTAATTAAATATCAGTTTTTTCCAGATATAAAGGCCAAGTCAAATTAGTAAGAATTCATGTTAACAATGCTCGTTGTGGATTTTCTCCAGAAGCATTAACATACCCATCGGTTGTTTCACTTGTTGATTACCACAGGAATGTTTCTCTAAAAGTCTGTTTCAAAAATATTATTTGTTCAATCACAATATTGTTTTAAGAGTTATAATGAACAACTCGACACTACTCTTTCTCATCCAGTTCCTCGTCCAAATTCATTATTAAGAGTAAATTCTCCTCGTGGAGATGGAAACTCATCAAGATCCTCTAATCAAAGTACGGGACCAACCTCATCAACACCTTCTGGTGGTCAAAATGATATTCAAAATATTGATCCAGGTATTGTGTCTACCAAATATTGAGATTTTCGTAAACGCCACACACAGAATGGGAGTTGCAACTTGGTTTAGAGAGACTACGTATTGCTGAAACCTCAGTAGAACGTAGTGCTAGATTGTTTGATGCTGTTCATTCCGAATCAGGTAGAGCTGATACTGTTTTACATGCCTTAGTAAAATCGGTTAGTTTATTCCTAATATTCTCTCATCATTTTATTAATATTAAGATAGCTGACTTAGAAAAAAAAATGGCGAAGCTTCAAGAAATATCAGAAACTCAATTAAGTTGCATCGAAGAAGAAACAGATAGCGAGAAGCAAGAAGTATTGAGAACAAACAAAGAGGTTTGAACGGTAATTTTGACATCGAAAATCTTTAAATTACAGATAGTGGATAAAACTATTATGAAGCTCAAAAGTGAACGGGATATTGTAGTTTCTCAAAGAGCTCGATTGAATGCTGTTATGGAACAGATGAGAGATGAAACTGCATTTGCTAAGGTTATAATTAGTTAAAAAACAACATTATAATCTTATTTACAGAAGCGTTTAGTGAATAGTCAGGAAATTAGAAAAGCAGCATATCAATGTTTGCACGAGAAGCACGTTCCTCGTTCAAAACTGGCTGCCACGAGGAATCATGCTCTCGAAATGATTGCTAAAGAGTCTATGAAGGTTTTTTCTCTCTTTTAAATTAGAATATTCTGTTATATTAGGTGAGCCAACTCTTAGCTGATCTTGTATTACCCTGGGATCCCGTGCAGTACGTGTATATTTCTACATTGTTATTATTATTATTTTATTTTCAGATATTTGATCAATGATGCTTCTAAAGATATGGCAGGAAGTTTAATCATGCATGCTCGAGCTCGCGCTGTATCTGAAGGCAAAAAAACCGATGGAATATTTCTAATTCGACCGTCTGCTTCTAAAGAAGGGAAATTAGTGTTAAGCGTTTTGAATGGGGATAGAATATCTCATTGTCTTATTGAACAAACCGATCAGGTTTGTATATAATTTTGTACAAATCGAGAAACATAATTTACAGGGTTGGGGTTTTGAAAATGGAGGATTATATTTCGTTACGATAGGTGATTTCGTGCGATATTATGCACAAGCTTCACTAGAAGAACATAATAAGGATATAAAAACATTCCTAGCAATTCCGGCATTATAATTATATATTTTTAACATTAATTTATTAGGATAATTACTTATTTTGTTTGATTTGATATTCGTCTCATCTCGGTCTCTTCTTGCCATCTCGAAAATCTACGTCTATTTACGGTGTTTAGTTTTCTATATATTATTTGTATAACTTATTCTTGTCTTCGCATATCTTGAGTGATTGTATATAACTAATGAGAATATAAATCTTTTTTCAGCTCCGCAAAAATCGATGACAGAAGTATGATGGTGGAAAATCTCTGGAATCAAGTTAGGACTAGAGCTATATCTCTTTTTGGACCACATAACAGGTTGATAGAAACTAACGAAGATGGACCTCAGGAAGGAAGCTCAAGGTTTTCTTTAAAAGATGCATTTTTCTACTCTCAAGTTATTTTAGGAGCGTAAGTACTGACTACACTGAATTGATGGGAGGAAGTGTACCATGTCCATCATGTAAAGGAACGGGTAGAATTCCAAAAGGTTAGATTAGATATATATATATACTTATGCTATTCAATCTTAATCTGTTTTTTAAGAAATGGAAGAAACTTTAGTAGCCTTGATTCCTTTAAACGATGATCGATTGAAGCCTAAAAGAACATGGTTTTGGGTATTAATCGGAATAGGAGTATACTTTAATTTATCTTTTTAAACATTATTTTATGTTTTTCAGGTTTGTGTTCTTTTAGCTTCGGCTGCTATATTTATGCTTGTGCCCCGTGCTGTAGAATTATCAAGTGCTCGAACTGCTGTTGATATAATCCATGTATTTTATCATAATTCCACAGTACCAAAGATTGAATTTCATTTTATGGTATGTATTTTTGATTAGATTATATCATAATACTTTTAAAAATTTAGAATCATGTAAATATCTCTAACTCCAATTATTATGTTGTTCAAGTTGTGAATTTAACTGCTCAGGTTGGCTATGAATACAAGGATTTTAATATAGTCGTATCGTCTTAGGTTATTTCTAAATTCCAACCATGGAGTAATGATCCTATCGGAAGTGGTGCAAACGATACCTTTGTAGCAATCGCTCCATTGAGTAGGAAAAACAATCAATTATTTTTCAACAATACTGTCACACTGACAGATGTTGTAGCGTAAGTTTTATCTTTTTGTTTAGTTCATATCTAGCTGTGACATAACAGAAATATTTAATATTTCAAACAGAATTTTGTAATTCTAAGTTTTTATAGAGAGTACTGCCTTACTTTTTCTCGGTTGACATCGCTCTACGTCAATATGCAATTTGACGTTGTGGTGTCCCTTCTCTATTTTAACCACAGGGAACAGGTATGAGATCGTATAAAGGAACTGTGTATGAAGCTCGAAACTCTTGTTTAGATATCACTTTCAACAACTCAACAAGTTTGTTGTGTACCATCTGGAAATTGCACTTCAAGCTGATTACTCACGTGTTTCATATGTGTACATGCCTTTTAATCGTTTTATATTCATTTATTCACTTGCCTTATATATATATCTAAACCGTATAGATCTCTAGTCCTTGTTCATTGTAAGAATATTTCTAAAATCATTTCAACTAAGTCAATTTGGGTGTCATGACATCACAATATTATGAACACTCTGTATCACATTGGAATAAAACTTCATACTTCCTTTCATGTTCTTCTTAAATAAATATCAACTTTCATTACCTATTTGCTTATTAGATATAAATTAAAAAACGATATTTATTCCGTATCAGTCTTATTAGAATCATAATTAGTAAAGCAATATATGGTGTTATGACTGGCTGGTGTTTATATATGACATGAAAAGAATCATACTATGTTGTCCCTAATAATTAGCTTTTTATTGAAAATAGTTGATTCATAGAAAACTAATAATGGAAAACAAAAAAAATACACCATAAGCTAAGAAAATTGATCGCAAAAAACCTTATCACAATTAAGATAATTTTCTTTGATTGATAAATGCATTCGAATAGAAGAAAAAGTATTTGGAGAAAAGAAAATGTGCTGTTTTTAACACATTTGGATATCCTTGCAGATTTTATCTGGTTTTTCACCATTCTCAATTTTTTGGATTATGGTTTCATATTCTTGATTGACCAACTTTTCACAATAGACTTCGATAATTGGCATATCCAGCATGCTTCTGCATTCTTTATCCATTTTCTATGAAACAATAGATTATAAGGAACTTTTTCAAAGAATTCGTACCTCCTTTAAATGAACATCTTCTTCGATTTCCTTTTTGTCTATTCCTTTAACAAAGTCCATGCACACAGCACATTCTAAACCACGCTGGAAAGTTGGAAGACACAAACTAATAAGACAAACAAAAAGTAAAGCTCGATTCATGCTGAAAATATATATGAACATAATATATTAACGATAACAGTTCAAAAACCCAATACGTTACTTTAAATAAAGATAAATGATAGTCGGTTTGAAATTGAAAAGAAATCGAGCTCATTTTGAGTGCATAGAAACCAAGACAAGTATGAAAAATTATAAAACTATTGTTGCATGACCGCAACTTTTGATAGCAGAAGAACGATAATAGATGTTTTATCACAAAGGAAAAAAAGAATATAAATTCTTAGCAAAGATTAATAGACATCACGTTTAGTAGTATACTATATCTTCTAGTAGCTTCGTTAAAACAGATAACATAAAATCTGCCGATTAAATGAACTTTGAAATATTGATAACCAAAATAACTCAATTATTTCAATTCAAGAAGTATTCATATTAAAGTTTTAGATTCTTTTCGGCATTATCGATATTATTAGTCTTTCTCTCTTCTATTTTTATTTTTATGATTCTTGTCAGATAGCTTTCCTGAAAACAAACTAATGATAAGCGCGAAAAAGAATATCCTAAGATTTATAATAGAAAAATCAAAAAATGTCTGGAAAAAATCTGAAAGTACAAACCATATTATAATAAATGACACACGTTTAGAGGACTATTCATCTATACTTTTACTATTTAGTCATTACCATTTATTGGTGAATAAGAAAACATTGTTATCTTGCTCAGCTACACTAGAGACTACAGATATATTTTTCAACTCAAAAAAACGTTTAATTTCTATAATTACAATAGTAAAAGTGACAATTACTACTGTATTACATAAAATTCATCTAAATATTTTAATTATTTTGCTCTTACGGGGACTTAATATATTTTCTTTGCCTGTCCAGATTCAGCTATTGTACTTCAATATTCCAGATACAGTACCATCAAAGAAACTGATTTTGAATTGTATGAAATATATAAGTGATTGCTTCATTAATTGTAAGTTTCGATGCTTTCATTATTTACAATCATATTTCTACATATGAAACTATGATATTCCAGATTATCGAGCCAAACCTAAGAAAGTTCGAAGACCCTGCCCCATTGAGAATTGTCATTGGAGCAAAAATAAATATTTTCAAATTTAAACCTTTTCCTTCTTATTCATGATTAATTACAATATTCGATGCAAATTTATCAAAGAATCTATTTTTCTTTTGGGATATAGGTGTAGTTAAGTTGATTTTCAATTTTTACAGAAAATGTCTGCCTTTTTAAATGAGATTCTTGGTAGAGCAGAAAAACTATCATCAGCCAACTATCAAGAGGATATAAATCATGTAGTTGTGAATGCTTCTACAGGAAGGCAGCAGCCTGCGACGAAGAAAAATGTATTAGTAATTGAAAATGTATTGTTTTCTTACTTTTTTTTAAGGTACCTCTTTTCGCTGGAGGAAGCTCTGAAATTGATTTAGCTAGTATATTCCGCGCCAGTGAAAACTT
Organism: Auanema rhodensis; assembly: GCA_964057225.1. Taxonomy (NCBI): domain Eukaryota; kingdom Metazoa; phylum Nematoda; class Chromadorea; order Rhabditida; family Rhabditidae; genus Auanema; species Auanema rhodense. The sequence continues at coordinate 5,546,447 of OZ059895.1, forward strand.
ATGGAGTAAAGCTGATTCTAACAACATAAAAGTTGGCATTAATTATAAGAGTAAAATAATAAAAATTTGTTACAGAAAGATTTTCTTTTTGGGGACAAAGGTGTTGTATTTGGAATTAATGCTCCTGAACTCAGCAGTACATTTTGTGAAAGAGCTGTCGAAGAAGAGGATGAAGATGTGCATATTTATATTCATTAATATTTTTTAAAGGTTTTATGGTTTTAGGTTGATGCCGATATTCAAAGAATAAGAGTAGAAGCCGAAAGAGCCTTCTTCAATCATGTTCTTCTCTCAAAGCCTCAGACTGCGTTATCTTCTGCTGCTGCAGTTCAAAAGCAAAACGTAGTTTTAAAGTTGATCTCCATATCAGACATTTATTTATATAGATCAAGAATGCTGGTTCAAATGATTTTCGACTAATTCCTAACTCTGCTACTTCGAGAAGAGAATTACTGTTTGGTGATAAAGTTCGCAAATATATTCGAAGTGGAAAAAGAGTGAGTTTAAATGTTTAAGGCAAGAATTTTACACTACTGTTTCAGAAAGATGTTTGTGAACTTCTCAACAGTGTAAATGAGGATCCATCTACTGATAGTGTTCTTGTTGATATCTGGGGTGAGGCCGCAGCTATGATGACGAAAAAACTTTCGGAAAATAGAGATGAAAATTCGGTATCTCGATTCTTTGTGGAGAATGCTTGTAATTTTTTGCATAGACAGTAAGTAATATGAAGCTTTTGTTATTCATGTATTTACTGCTAGATATATTCAACACATGAGCGACAAAGTTGAAAGGAATTTGGAGATTGCCCAGCGTGGAGGTATTCCCGGAACCAAAGGTCTAGTTGAAGCTTTCTTAAAGGTACTTTTATTTATGAAAAACTGTGTCCCTTATGAAGAAGTTTTTTAGATTGCCCCTGATGATCCAAATGCTGAAGATGGCGTTATAAAGGGACTTCCTGTCTGGGAGGTATGAAGTTGAGATAATTGTTTTCCAGGATTTGTTAATTTTTCAGGTTACATACCATTGCTTTAGAGCAGGTGAACTTTCTGCTGCAGCTGATGCTCTAAATCAACTTAACAATTGTCCTCAATCTGCGTGCCTAGTCCAATCTTTGCATCACCTGGATAAGTACAATAAGTGTGTTTACCTTGAGAAGTTTTATTAAATATTTTCTTCCCCACAGATTGGATGCTGAACTTAAGAAAAAGGTTAAAGTAGAGTGGAGACATAACATGAACAACATTCGTGATAAGTACAAAAGAGCACTGTATGCCGCTATTTTAGGAACAGGTGCGTGCATAATTGCACTTTTTCTAATATGCACATTTTCTTTTAGAGTCCCCTCTAGCAGATTCTCTAGAAAACTGGCTTTGGTTCCAGTTGATTCCCCTTCATATTGATCCTCATATGACTACTACTTTGTTTACGGAAGTTCAGAAGACGATATCTATCGATTACGGTATTTTTTTTATAATTCCTTGATTATCTGAATTCTGAAATTGTAGGGGAGGATTATTTCATGAGAAGTGGAGAATTTCATTATTATTTCACAGTTTTATGGCTTAGTTCTCAATTTGAGAAAGCTATTGAGGTTATTTGTTATTATTTTTCCTACAAATTATAATTTTTCAGCTTCTCACCAATAACAATCATATTTTGGAAGCTGTCCACTTGGCTATTTTAGGAAACGAGCTTGGATACATTAGATGTTGCTCCGATTCTTCTGCTCCTCTTGGTTTCTGAGATTTTTTTACAATAATTAATGTTTATTCATTTAGTGGTTACGGATCCTTTACAGCCTACCGTTTGCTCATTAAACATCCCTCGACTTGTTGTAACATATACCAAAGAATTTGAACTAACTGACCCTACTCGAGCAATGGATTACTTTTTTTTGGTTAAGGTACTTTATTTCAATATATTTCCTGTCAACATTTTAAATTATAGGGATTCAAAACTCCAAGTGGATCTGACGTTTTTGAAAAATCTGTTAGTAGATCTGTTTATCTGTGCAATAGTAGAGAGGAAATTGATACTGTTGTTGGTACTTTTGATAATAGTGGAAATAGGACTCGAGGTCTTATTGATGAGTATGTTACTTAATATTTTTGAAATTCTTTCCAAAAAATTTTTTAGATATGTTGAGGATGCTACTCCTATTATCGAGAGTATCGCTTTTGATACCGAAACTAGTGGAAGCACATTGGAAGCCCTTCGCCTCTATCTGTTAGCAAATCGTCCATCCAAAGCCGTGAATTTGCTATCTTCCGAAATTAGTACTGCTCTCAGGTGAATAAAAACATTGTTGTTCTAGTATAGAAAGATTGGTTTCAGATGTGAACGCAATGACCTGTTGGCTTTAAGAGATGTTGCTGTAGAGTTCTGGCCTTGTATTATTTTAAAGTCATATTTTTTTATCATCAGCATTTTTTAGTGTTGGGTCGGGCTTCAGCCAGTGATTATTCAGAGCTTGCAATTCTTGTGGATCTTATAAAGATATTTGGTGCTTGCTCCAAAAGTAATGCAGAAGAAGCTTATAAGTATTTTTATATAATTTTTATTATTTTTTTAAAATGTTTTCTTAGATGGTCTCAAGAATTGAGGTTGTTACCCGTGGAAGCCGAGGGTGTTGCTGTTGCTGGCGATGAATTCCATTTAGTGCCTCAACGTGTAAGTGGATTATCGATATTTTAAATTAACTTTAAAAATAAATGAAAATGATTTTAGGTGCGTGAAGTTATTCCCGACTATTGTCTAGCAATGATGAAATGTATGGTGAATTCCCTGCTTGAGAGACATAATCCAAAGTATTTGAAACAGGTTTGTTGTTTACGGATGAATCTGAGTATGATCTGTTGTTTTGTTTGTTTAGGTTAAAGCTATTGTATTGTATGCAGCGACAATAAGCTACAAGTTCCCTCAGCATATTTCTTCACAGTTATTAAAGTTACAAGCTACAGTTACTTTATAAACTTTGTAGTTATTACGATATTTATTTTCCATATTGTTTTAAGTGATTCTTGTTGCTTAACCATTTTGATGCTGATCGTTGTGATTTAATTGTTACAGCTTGGAAAAAATGTTTCTTTATTGTGTGTTACTTTATCCAAGAGGATATCCTCACTCTGCAGCTTACTTGAAGGATCAACAATCTTGCACTAGTTAGTATTTGCACGGACGTAGTGCATCACGTCATGTGATGTGCGACTACTTGCTTTTCCTTTTTCACCTCTAAACATCGGTTTTGTGTTAATTATTTGTTGCTTCTTCTTCATCGGTTTGTAGTTCAAGATGAAAAATCAAAGGAACATTCTCGTTCCAAACTATGGCAGGTTTGACCTTGCGACTATGGTTTCACCTCTACAAGGGCACCTTCTATCGATAGTTATTGCCAATTCTTTTTGGGTCACAAAAAATGCAGCTGTAGTGGCCGTTCATGATAACACGGGCATTACGTTGGACTCATTTTATATGGCCGATAGCATTACCTGTTTACACGTTGGGCTTTTTCTCGTATTCTATACTCTCTGATTTCTTGTTTTGTCATTTCCTAAAGATTGACTATTTTTTTTTGTTTTAGAAAACGTGCATTTCTGAAAATGTTGCGCACAACGGGTTTGCGACCTTCCAGTATCTTACTGGATAGTGTCAGGTAAGAGTTATAATTGGCTTGCTTAGCTTCATGGAATTAGATTGTTGCCTATTCTATTCGCAATGAAATATTTTTAAGGAATGCTTCCACTCGCCATGTGTTTGCATGTGTTTTGGGATCAGGTGTTGCAGGAAGTTCAGTTGCATACCATTTAACACAGAGAAATATGAAAGATGTATTACTATTGGATAGAACTTGTTGGTTTTTGAAATCAAAAGTTTATTTTATTAATTTCTTCATTAGCTGGAGCATCTCCAGAAGGAACTTCTTTCCATTCTCCTGGTTTGGTAACAGCAAGTCATCCAGCTCACCGCTATAAACCTATTCTTGCTTACTCTATTGGATTGTATGAGAAACTTGCTAAAGAAAGTAATGAGGTTCGTTTTCCTTTCTGAAATGAAATCACATTTGAATTTTGTATACAGAACGTTAACTTCAATCAAGGCGGCACTATTCGTTTGGCTACGAATGAAACCAGACTGAAGGAATTTAAGCGTTATGTTGCCAGAGATTACTACAAGGTTCAGATGACCTCATGTATTTACTTTTCTCATTGCGACTGTTGTTTATAGGAAGGCGACGTCTGCAAAACTAGTCTCTTAACTCCTGCCGAAGTTGCTCAAATAGCCCCCGGTCTTGATATCTCGAAGGTTGGCTGATCATTTGTCGATGAAAAACATATTTCTTTGATTTTAGATTCTTGGTGCTCTTTATACAACCAATGACGGAACCATATCGGCTCAAGGGCTTACTAAAGCTTTGATTGATGGCGTTCGTAAAGCAGGGGGTGAAGTCCAGAACGGAGCCGTTCCTACCATGATCCGTTATGATAAGGTTCTTATGACTTTTGGAATACTTCATGAATTATTTATATCCAGGAGAAGGGTGAATGGCTGATTGGACTGGAAGATGGAAGTCTTGTATCAACAAGAAATCTTGTTAACGCTGGTGGCATATGGGCTAATGACATTGCTCGTTTGTCGAATCATCGCCTGCCAGTTGTTATTGTTGAACATCAGTACGCTATAATTAAGGTTTATAATAGAAGTTCAATATATACGTGTGTTTTATAATTTTTAGCCGAACAATGCTCCTGCTGATATTCCTGCTATTATCGATCATGATAGTACTTTCTATGTGCGCAAAAGTGGAGACAGCTATATTTTCGGAGGATTTGAACCAACGGAGAAGGTTGTTTTTCGTGAGGATTGGTACAAGAGCGGAGTTCCTAACCGTACGTGACTTTATGAAAAATAATGAATCATGGATTTTGTTTGTAGTCGGATCTCGTGGTGTTACTGCTGACTTCTCAAGGCTGGAACTCGCTCACCAAAGAGCTTGTGAACTAGTTCCAGATCTCAGAAATGCACAGGTTGATGCGAAGGCTGCTGTTTTCAATATGACTGCTGATGGCTATCCTTTGGTTTGTCATACGAGAGTTTTATGTGATTGAGTTGATATAACTAACAATAGGTCGGGCCTTTCGATAAAAACTATTGGGTATCAACCGGGTTCCTTGATGGTGTAAGCAGTGGAGGAGGTATTGGTAAATATCTCGCTGATTGGATGATCGATGGCGAACCTCCTCAGGAACTGTTCGACACCGATGCTAGTCGTTATGATAGATGGGCAGAGAGGAAGTTCGAAAATCAATTGCACAGGAAACTAAAATTTCTAATTTTAGTTACATTACCGAAAAAAGTAGAGAAACCTATTCGATGTACTACAACTGGTCTTATACTGACAGAGCTGGTGGTCGGCCAACGAGCCGTGTTAGTGGTGTGTACGGTAGACTTAGAAATGAAAAAGCTTACTTTTCTTTCCGTAACGGTTGGGAGGTTTGATTATTATTTTTTAGTTACACTCTTCATGTTGTAATTTAGGTAGCTCAAGTTTTTGGTGTTGATGATGAAGGTCTTCTTGCAACCCTTTCAAGAGAATACGAGAGAGTGACTAACAGGTTGATTATCAATGTTTATAAATATACGTGAAAATTTAGATGTGGAGTTATCGACTTGTCCTGGAAAGGTAAGATTGAAGTTAAAGGAAAAGATGCTGAAGCTTTAATGGAATATGCCATTGCTGGACCTGTAAGTTTATTTTACATTTTTATTTATATTTTTTTAAATAAAGGTTCCACCTCTTCGCAAAATCGGTTCTGGCTTGATGCTCACCAGGGAAGGAGGTTTACTGTCACCTCTGAAAATTTTCCATCATGATAATGCTCGATCTGCTTTTATTCTTCTCACAGAACCTGAGAGAGAAAGTCGCGATTTGTTCTGGTTAGTAATTCTACTCCTGAATAGATTAATTGTTGTCTTTTCAGGCTCCGTAGAGCTGCTGCTGAAAAGGGATTCAAAGTTCAAGTTAACTGTGTATCTGAATATTTGGCTTCTCTTGCTTTGGTTGGACCTAACAGTCGTCAGGTTTTGTCTTTCCCAGTTTATGAAAAACTCTTGTCATTTTAAGCTTCTCTCTGAACTAACAAAATCTGATGTTTCTGATGCCGGATTTCCTCAAAGATCCACAAGGCTTCTTCGCTTGGGTGCTGTTGCGACTGTTTGTGCTCGTAGTTCCACATCCACTGGTCAACTCAGTTACGAACTTTTCCACAACAGAGCTGACTCTTTTAAGCTGTACGAGGTATAACTAGTTATATTTATTTATAACCATTTTTTTAAATTAACAGGCTATTATGAGAGAAGGAAAACAGTACGGTGTTGCTAACTTTGGGCAAGCTACAATGAATATGATGAGACTGGAGCATGGCTACAAGATTTGGGGACGTGAATTGACTCTTGATACCAATCCATTTGAATCTGGTCTTGGAGGTATTTTTTTATTTCACTGTTATCATCATACATAAACTTTTTTTTCAGGACTTGTTGATCTTAGCAAGCCAGACTTTATTGGAAAGAGTGCAGCTGAACGTCTTAAGGACCAGAAGTTCGATAGAAAGCTAGTTCTTCTCACGTTCGATCCTGCTGAAAATTCCGCTGTTCCTCTTGAATGGAAAAACCTGCCATTTGGAAATGAAGTTATTCGTCGAGATGGAGAAGAAGATGTTAGTTTTACGTGTATTAGTAATTAAAATATTTTTTTTAAAGAGAATTGGACAAATTACCTCTGGTTCCTACAGTGTTCGTTTGCAAAAACCTATTGCCTTTGCCTGGGTAAACAGCGAAATTAACAGTAATGAAACTGTAAGATTTTCTACGATATAAAAAAAATAATAAAATTTCTCTTCAGTTAACTGTAGACATTGGTCTCGATCATCGTTTGAAGGCCAGAGTTCTCGAGGATTTGCCCCATAGACCAACACATTAAAAGAAGGCGCTCCATCGCCAAAAATGTAAAAAGACCGCCAACGTTAAAATTTTTGATTCTATGTATTTGAGAGGTTCAACAATTTTTTGTTATTTTTCTGTATTCTTAACTTTATGGGTTATATTTATTGGTATTCATTTCACTTAGAGCTATTAGATATATTACTTGCCCAGAAATCTTTTTTTTTGCGATTGTGTCAGATATTTTAACAGAAACAATAAATTTGAGTTGAAAATATTTCTCTTGGACTGCTAAGTACATATTTGTTTTCAGTTATTGAAACATTAAAACAATACGACATGATTATGCAACATGATGAACGGTTTGCAATAATAATAAAAATTAAAATGAACTAGAGAATTTAGGGAGAATAATCCCGATCTAATTCAGGAATTGAAAAAAAGTAGACTTAGATTGAAGTATAACTGGGAAAATTTATTCAAGAAATATGAGAATATTAAGGAAAGTGGAATTGAAGTGAGTCTTTGTTGAACCTAAATAAAGAAAAGATTTCCAACATAGATTCAACTGGATACTTTTGAAGTATTTGCTCCAGAAGGAATGGATCGACGAACAGTTACCAAAGAAGTTGAAAAACATGAGTTTCTTGGATCTCAATTTGGGTATTGTTTTATTAAGTTCATACTTATTTGTTTTGTATCAGGACTTCGGCATTAGCTGCTCCCTGCAATGATGTTGAATCTTTAGAAGGTTGCCATCCGAAGGTTATTGCTAAATGTCGTAAGATGGACAAGGTGATTAAAACTAACGTTTTAATGAATACATTATGTTTTACAGGAATTTTCGAAAATTCACCAAGTGTTAGCAGTGGTACCACATAGGCAAAAGTTATGGAAGAAGCCAGTTAGACCGAAGAAGATTATTATACGAAAAACTATAAGGGTTAGCTTTATAAACTCAGCCTTTATAACACATAGTAAATGTTTAGGAAGATATAATAGCAGTAGATAAAAAATCGCTTGGTTTTCGTCCGATTGGTATTGCTTAGGAGTTTAATTTTAATGATATAATTTATTTATTCAGTTGCTATTGATGATGGGATGACTGATGGCCCTGTTCCTCAGCACATTCAATCAGCTTTACGTAAGATTTTTCTTGTATTATTTTTTTTTTATTGTTCAATTTACATAGAACTCCTTGTTCCTTATACTTATGAAAGTCATCTTTTTTGTACTATATGCTATTTAGAATCTGAACCTAAAAGACAAATAGTTTGTCCACCGTCTTCACAAATCCCTTTTCCCGCTGTGGCTCTCAAGAATGGATTAGAGGACGGTCCAATATCTTCCACAATGTGTATTGCTGGTAAAGATATTTTATGTTATTTTTCTTCATGGTATTGTTATCAGAATCAAAACGAAGATCTTTGCCTGTTAGCTTGATGGGTTTAGGTTTGTGTAATAGTACATAATTGCATGTCTTATTCAACTATAGGTTGTTCAGGAGTGAAGTCTCCTTCTTTCAACTTTAAATCTGCTGTTCATCCTATGTTGACAAACGGTCTTTCGGATGGACCTATTGAAACAAATTTAATGACTGATGAACTCTGTTATCAGCCGGAGGAAATGCCGGACGACACAAAAGAAGATGGACCTATTGTAGAATTTCCTTCCTCGCAATCAATTATTGTAAATGACGGACTTTGTGACGGTCCTCTTGAATTATCCCAGTCATCGCAATCATTTGATGATAATGAAGGATTAGATGTCGCTACGATATCGTCTCAGGAAGACACATATCACGATGTCGTCTCTGGACGACACAGCTCACATCCTTCAATAATGTTTAAGAATGGCTTAGAGGACGGTCCTGTTTCTATAAATCAGAGTCTAGATCGTATTATAAATTTATGTATTAAATTTCTAAATAAACTTTTCAGAATTTTCTGTAAACGATGAGCCTTATTCTCGTGACTCATCTTCTGAACCAAATGTGGCCAAAGACGACTCTGTTTTGATTCCTGCGGTTCGAAGAACTGAAACCACTGAAGAATATTGTCAAAATCTAACTCTCAACACAAATGTACAAAGCTTTTTTACTCAAAATAGTTCTCAAAATAGTTCTCCTGTAAGTAGCATGTTCGTGGTTGTATTGATTGTCATGATTCAGATGCCTCGTGGCAGCAATTTTTCTATAGCAGTGCCGTCTCCAGATGATTCAACAGTGAGTTTAGATCTTAATCATCGGGAGAAATGCTTATTTGACAATATTTTCAATGCTTTAGTGTTCGCCTTCTCGTTTTGTTGTCGCAGCTGAAAAGATAGAGTCGACGCATTTTACTATGCCGACTCCTCATGTGGAACAGTCAAAGTTTCAAAGTTGCTCTTTTCTGCATAATGTAATTTTTATATAGAAAAAGTATCAAGCGAAGTTCCACAGAAAGTGGTGTTGATATGATTGGTGCTAAGAAACCAAAAAGGTAAGTTAATTGCTTTTATTCAATCGTATAGAAATATTTAAAGAGACATACTTGATGCTAATACTGGTCAACCCGGAGAAGAAAATGATGGCCTTGCTCAAGATATTAGTATTTTAGAATATTCAACTGAAATTAATAACTTTTGGATGGAACTAGTATGTTATAATATATTTTCCATGTTCCATCATTTATTTTCAGTTGTTTGATGATATTTCACGAGAAATTAACAAGTCAAGTTGTAAACCGCGACACTTTTTAGGAATAAAAATGACTGAACTGTTAGGTGATCAAACTCTTATTACTAATTGGGTTAATTATTCTAAAAATGGCATAGAAGAGTAAGTAATGTTTTGAAAGTATGAATATACTTGGCTCTTTAGAATCACTGATGGTCAAGATTATGTGGCGAGAGAAGAACGACGTTTGTACTGCAGTGCTAGAAGGAGAAACAGTTTCATGGTCCGAGGGTATTCTGCTCTTTGATATTCTGGATAATCAAGAAAATATTCTAGTCATCTAATGTATATATTTATCATACTTTTTTATCATAGGACTATTGTGATTAAAGTTTTATGAAAAAGAAAAAAAAGAAAATACTAAAACGTATTTATTGAATAATTAAAACTGATGAAATATATTTGTTAACTTTCTTTTTACGGTAATAATTGTGAAGTTGTTTTTCTTATCAGGGATTTTAGTTTCAGCGTGAAATTTGTGCATAAACCTTGAATCACAATTATCGTAAATCTTGTATCATTAAACCTGTATATGGTCACTATGTATTTTACATTACGAGCAAATTGTTCTTACTAATAGCAGAACTTTGTAGAATTTCTTATGACTTGGAATCTTAATGCAAGTCTACCAGCGATTGTTGGATCAGAAGTAAGTTCTTAAAATATATATGATTTCAACAATAATTTGTCATAGTGTGGGATTGACATCGGAACAGCTGATAAATTAATGGAATTGTACGAAGATGGAAATGAGGTTTCAATTATGTCTTGAACGAATTTTGTGTAGTGAGAATACTTAGGTTGCCTATGTAGCACGATACCGTGGTGATGCACATAAGGGGTTGTCGTGTCCAGTTTTGCGATCTACATTTGAAACATACCTAAAAATCAAGTAATTTTGTTGTTTATTTATATCTAATCCGGTATAAACAGAGATTTGAATAAGAAGGTAGAGAAAGCTCTACAAACTGTACAGTCTAAGATTAATAATGACAATGAGAGAAAATATGCTGTTCAACGCTTGCGGGAAGCTCGTGATGTTAAAGATGTCTCGGAAATAACACAAGCATTGATGTCAGGAAGAAAAACTAAAGCTGATAAAGCCAGGTTTAATACTAATGTTGTTGATGAAATGTAAATCTTTGGCTTTTAGGGAGCTAGGCCTTTCCAAAGTTGCGGATGCTATATTAGATAAACTTCATATATCTGTGGTAAAATATGTGGATAAGAAAAATCCTGGTAATATTATGAGAAATTGATTTTTTAAATGTTCATTTATCTGTGATTTTCTTTTAGAACTTGCTGATATTGAGAAAGTCAACGAACATTTAGTATACTGCTTATCTGATGCTATTAATCGTCTTCCAGAAACTATCGATTATGGCAAAGATATGTATGCTTTTCAAGTTTCTATATTTTAATGTTTTTGATTATTCAGAAGTAGCCTGAAAAATCCGTCGGCTCGTATATCAGTTAGGTGTGAATTATCTAATAAAGCTAAGAAATGGACAGAGAATGATCGAGAATTTCATTTAATTAAACACTTCGAAGCTTATACAGATTTTAAACGGGATGCTAGTCGGGTTCAAGGTTACCAAGTTAGTCAATATTTTAGCTTCTATTCTCATGATTTTTCTAAGATATTGGCTATGGAACGAGGTGATGAGAAAGGTGCATTATCTTGGAAAATAGAAATTGGTTCTGATCTAAAGCGCTCACATCCAGCTTCAAAAATCAGGTCTGTTGAAATAGTTTCAAATATTTGAAGTCAGCTCAAATTTCATTCAGGGTTCTTCCAGAGCATGTTCAACTCTTTAACACTGCCCTGGATGATTCTATTAATCGCTTACTTATTCCAAAAATTCAACGTTCTATTAAGTATTTTAACTTACTGTATCTGATATTTATCTCTATTTACAGACGACTGCTAAAGTCGCAAGCTGAGGCGGAAGCTATTGCATGTTTTTCTGCAAACTTAGTTCAGCTTTTTGCTCAAGAAGGGTTATCTGATAACTATGTGATTGCTCTTGATCCTGGCTTTGGAGCATGCAAGTCAGCATATTTAACGGACACTGGTTATTAGTTTCTTTATGAATTCCAATATATATAATGGTTATATCTAGGAGCTGTAATTGAGACAACGGAATTTCATCTGCGAGGTACTATGTTTGATAAAAAGGGACAAGATACTCTTATGCGATGGGTGAAAGTTTGTAAGCATAAAGTTGTTGTCGCTATTGGTAATGGTACTGCTTCAACTGAAACTCAAAAAGCTGTTGCTGAAATGATCAGGAAGCGACAATTTGGCTCGAAAGATATTCGCTTTTGGTTTGTAGATTTATAGTAACTTATTACGAACTATTTGCTTGCATATGTAAAGTGTTGTGACAGAAAATGGAGCTTCCAAATATAGTATCACACCATTAGCAGAGACAGAGCTTCCCAACATGCCTATAACGCAGAAAAGTGCAGGTTTTTAATATTAATTTGCTCTTCATCTTGTCGATAATTTTAGTGTCTATTGGCAGACGTTTATTGAATCCTATGGCAGAATATGTCAAAATTGAGCCAAAACACTTAGGTTTGGGAATGTATCAAGTATGTTATTACAATTATTTTTCCATAAAATAATATATTAAGCATTCGGTTAATGAAAAGAAATTGAGTGATATATTAGAACTTGTTGTCCGAGAATGTGTATCACTTCGAGGAGTCAACATCAACAGTGCTTCGTTTCATTTGTTACAGTAAGTATTTCACATAATCTTACTTCTATGAATATAAAATTAATTAATTAATATGAAACTTCAAACTAGAAAATTTCATGTAAACTATGTTTGACCTTTTTTTTCTATATTTATGTCTGACCAAACGGCTCATTTTCAAAATGGCGTTATGGAATTATACTTTCTTTTTTTCCAGACAAATCTGCGGATTGAATAAGAAAACATCTGAAGGAATCGTAGCTTACAGAAACAAGAATGGTCACTTCACTTCGAGATTCCAGTTAAAAGATATCCCAGGATTGGGCCCTAAGTCTTTTGAGCAGTGTGCTGGTAGAACAATTACTAAGTTTTGCCCACTTTTCTACAACTTACAGGTTTCCTTACTATATCTCCGCCAAATGACAGTAGCGAGAGTAAAGTTTCAAATGCCAAGCGGAGAAAACTCGATTATAATCCTTTAGATGGAACAACAGTTCATCCAATGCATTATGATGTCGCAAAAAAGTTTACTATTTTATGAAAATTTAATAGAGCTTTCACGTTCCAGACTTTTGAAGCGTTGCAATATCAATCTTGAAAATAGCATAAGCTTATCACCGAAGCAAATTAGTGATTTGAAATCTTTTCAGGTTTCAAACGGTCTTCAGGTTGTTAGATTGATTACAGTTCTTTAGAATCCATCATCGGATGAACAACTTGTTATTGAGTTGCTTACGGAACCTTCAAAAACAATTCCTCCACCTCCTTTGCTAACAGAAGTTCGTTCAACTTCTTCCCTTCAAATAGGAGAAACAATGTTTGGGCGGGTTCAAAATCAAGTTGCATTTGGAGTGTTTGTTGACATTGGGGCAGAATGTAATGCATTGGCTCATAAGTCTTCATTAACAGAGCCATTTCCAGAGGTGATAACTCTAATAGAAAGTCGTACATTTTCATTTCAGGTTGGAACACAACTGCTTGTTAAAATAGTATCTGTAGATGTTCCACGAAAACGCATCAACATATCACCCGTTTCAGTTAGTCATTTTTCTTTACGTTAGAGAATATAAAAATATTAAAAAAAGCTATATTTTACGAGAAAAGTACAACTAAAAGAAATATATGTATAATGTTCACACAATATTAACACTAAAATCTACAATATTCAAGGTAAAAATTACAAAGTACAAAACATAGTATATCAGGTGATTGTTAAGAGTTATTATTTTTGAATATTGTTAAATATTATCAATATACTGACAAGAAAGCTGAAAATGATTGGCATTTTTGCAGTACCACTTCCTTCCGGGTTCTTACGAATTTCTCGAATTCTTTGGAGATCTTCCTACAAAAAAAACAGGAATATTGAGCATTTTTAAACTGTCAACAAACCATATCAATAGCTGTATCTGCCCAGGTGAATTTCTCATTACATTTGGCTGCTCCACGACAGCAGCAAAGACGGCCTTTCTTTTCAATTCCATCTAGCTGAAACGGTTTGTGATTTAAACGTTGAGCATCTGAAGCCAAAACGAATAGTACCTCATAAAGGAATTCAAAACAAAGTGATTGAGTTCCGTTTGCTCCCATCGCATCCATAGCGATGTCTTCACAAGTCGGCTGTGTAGCTAATGCTTCAGTATCCCTCCAACGACTATTATTGTGAAATTTCTAGATAGTAGTAATACTGATTAAAACATTATAAATAGCCAATTGAACCTTGTCTTCTTCAAGGGACATATGATGAAGAACAAGTTTTCGGGAGTGACATCCACGGTGTACAGTTGTTATCCCTCCTTCAACATCCTAGAATCAAATTGTAAGACAACGAAAACTAAGCTTTTTCAAGATTCTGGCCTATGGGGTGAAAGAACTGTAGAAACACACCGAACTAAGCATAGCATAACACCAAGGATCATCGCACGGTTTGAACAGTCGAGCTTCTTCATTTGGCTCTTCCACCGAGTTGTAACAAGACTGGCCAGCAGCATACTTTGGTGCGACCGGAATAAAACCAAGATTGCAACCATCGGCATCATTACAGCAACAAACAGTGCTGTTATCCCGAGAAAAACAACCACTATTCTTTTTGTTTTTCAATGTTTCCTATAGATATGAGACATATTCAGGAACAATGCATGTAGGCGCTACCTGTCCAACACAGAAGTTAGCTTCATCGCAGTCAAAAGCTCCTGATGATTTATTATGGAAACACCATCCCCAGATGTCATGGCCTTTACAGAATCCCTGTAAATTGCTATATCAAGTAGAATATATATATATGTAAATATACCTTCTTGTCATCAACGCAGAAGCGGGCGTCTAATGGTATTAGACATACAGCAATCAGTAGTAATAGATACATAATGAAAGGATTTATTAAATATTCGAATATATTATGAAGAAACAGTAGGAAAGAAGATTTCTTTAGCTTTCAATATGCTCTTCTTCCTGTTGAGACGATCGCGCAGTGTTCGCTCGCCTTTTCAACCGTCTACTTGATATGGTTCTGGCTTGCCCGGGTGACAGTATGGCAAGAATACGGCGCAGCACCAAACTTACAAAACCGCTGAGTAGGATTGCAGCTGAGGGTCTGAGAGAGAGTTAAGACCAGGAGCTCGGAGGAGCTTCCGTTAAAATAGAAACAGGGCTGGATAGAAGAAAGACGACCAAAAGAGAGGGAGAAGAGGGAAGAGAGAAGCTATGTTCATATCGAATGATGACATGCATTTTGAAGGAATTGCTCCTCATCCATCTGTCATTACTCATGCCACTTCGTATAGGGACTGTCAAACGACATGGCTGAAATGTGAAAAAGCTATTCTCCGGCTCTGGCAAGAACTCATTTCATATCAGCTTTTTTCAATTTTTTCTTTTTTTTACAAAGTTGACATTGTTCCTAGATATTCCTATGCGAAATAGATAATAGAAGAGACCCAGAGGGGCACAAAGTATTTTGATCGTGGCATCGTGAGCTATCTTATGTGCAGAAGCAAGTCCAACATCTACTTTAGTCTCTCGCATTAATGAAACGTTTTCTCTTCAACTTTCAACTTTTTTATCTTTCTCGTTCATATATTTTTAACTCTTTTCTCCTACTCATGATCTCTCAGCCGCTTTCCTTCACTTTTCAATACTCATATCTTTTCTTGGACTCTCCATCATACACTGAATCATTTTCTTTTCATTTTTCGTAAAAATGAGAAACTTCTTGAAGATATCTTGTTGTGTTGTCATCAGACTTGTAAATGACGGTAAAACAATAAATCTTGCAATAAGAATAAAGAAAATATGAATAAAGGCAAAGATGATAAAGGACATAAAATGAACAGAATTAGTTAACAGTTGCAGCAGATGGACACACCATTTTCTAAGAGTTTAGCGGATTAAGCTGCAGATGGTTATGTAACGGATGTTACAATGACTCAATCTGTTTTTGCTTGATGAGAATAAGAAATCATTCAATAGTCATTGCGTGATTATCTGCCTTATTCTTAATTATTTTGAATATGTATATTCAATCAGGTCTTTCTTATATCACTTTGTTATTCCACCAACATAGTTAGAAATGTATGAAAAGACGAATGTACAACCAGTTTGTGAGTCGATTGAATAAAAAAAGACAGACGAATGTCAAAAAAAAGTTCACGTAAAACGTCACAATTTCACGCAAATTTCGCATAATTTAATATTTAGTCTAATTAACTATAATTTTTTGAATTATACGTTTGTATTTTGTAAAATATTAAAATGTTTTTTAAATGTAATGATGACAGTTTTATAAAAATAGAGAAATTATTTAAAAAGCTCTACTTATATGTAATTTTCATTTTTTTTTGTTTAAAAATAACATACAAAATATAATAAATCTTTATTTTACATTCTATATACAAGCTGTTTTGAGTGACATAATTAGGGGTGGTGAGAAATAATTTTTATAAAAAGATAACATTTAAATGAAAAAAAAACACATTAATAATGACATACATGTATAGGTAGTAGTAATAAATATTTCTTCATATATATATATATATATATATTTAAATTTATATGTATATGCTTATACTTCTTTCATATTGTATCTGTTTTTGGAAAAGATTGTGAAAGAGGAGATGTTTTCCGGAAAGGCAAATATAGAAATACATCTTTGAATTGTAAGCTGTAACTTTGAGATTAACGTATGTGTTAGATATTTCATGAATATTCTTAGAATTTATTCAGTAAAAAACTTCTTTCAAACGTTCTTCTGTTAAATTTAATGAAATTTGTTTAGAAATAGTTTTTTCCTTATCTATGTAATTGCATGTTCATCTAATTTGCCTTGTTTTGGTTTTACTGAATTCTGAGGAATATTCATCAATCACACAAACATTATCTTCGATTACTGAATTACCGAATTTCCAAAATACAACTAGTAACAACAGAAGTTGAATTGAATTTATTTCATTTAATTTGTATTAAACTAGTGATTTTGGGATTTTGTGATTCATAAGTCTTTTCGTGAATGATGTATTTTGCCGTATATGTGTTGGGACCATTCATCCTTTTATGGGTTTAACAGAAAAAAAAACTTTTTCTTCTTCTCAAGTTGATATGGAAAAGAAAAGTTTTAAAGATCTGCTCTAGGAAAGATCAGCAGAGGGTAGAAATAAATGAAGTTGGAAGAAGAGCAACAACAATTGAAATGTATAGTTGAGAAACGAGGAAAAAAACATTTTATTGTTATAGTTTAATATTTTCTTATGAAAGTTTCAAATTATCCATAGTATATATATATTATATATATATAGTAGAATGAAGGACTTTTTTTTTCAAAAACAAAATTAAATAAAAAATAAATGAGGTCAATGAGATGTACGCAAGTCTGGAGGTGACACTTCGACGTCATCAGTTTTTGGATTAGTCAGATTAGCTTCAGAATATACTTATATTTACGGGAATTCCGGATAATTTTCTCAATTTTGGGTTGGTAATCGCCTCGTATGAAAGCAATCTGAAGAAGGCAACTGATGACATATTGTAATATACAAAGTTATTGAGTTAGAGAGATTTGAGTATTATTCTGATTTACGATATCGTGATTGATCATTCGTGTCATCAATATTGAAGATAATCATGGACATCGTCATCATCATCTGAATCCCTGCATTCATACGGTAGTGATAATGACAGTTGTGCGTTTGCTAATGGTGAAATAGCCGTTGAGGTTGACTGATGCTACAAGCCGATACTGGCTTGTCGTGAGATGCTTGGAGATGACAAGTTTGCTTGCCTACTGAACATGGGTGATGACGGCACGGAAAGCGAATGAATAAGTGTCGGAGGCGCCAGTAAACGTGATCCTGATGATTGCGTCGGTTGGAATGCAGACTTTTCACCGGAGCCCAGAAATGAAGGAGATGGCGGCCCGCCCGATATTCCACAAGCACTCAGGTTCAAGGAGCTTACGCTAGCATTTGCTGAAACAGCTAACAAAGATTTGGCAATATGCTTGATAGTTAAAGACAACTTACCATCTAAGCTAGCTCCACTACCGTAGAAGCTACGTGTAGCCAAACCAGGCATCAGATTAGCAGCAAATGGAGCAGCAGCCGGTGATGAGGCTGTTGGCATCATTGCGACAGGTTGAATAGGTGCTACTGCCTCAGATGATAAGCTCAACTGTCCAATTGGAATGTCTTCCTTCAGATCATGCGTTCGAAAATGCCGGGTAATCATATCACGCCGACTCTGTAAAGAAGATATGTTTGTAATTCGTTTTGAAACAAATAAACATACAGCTGTATAAGGGCATTTGGAGCATTGATACGGCTTTTCACCTGTATGTGTTCGCTGATGTGTTGATAGATGGTCAGATCGTGAGAAGACCTGACCACATACCTGACATTCATATGGCTTAGCACCAGTATGCAATCGCATATGTCTACAAATACAATGATAAGATATTCACTTAGAAACAAAGGGAAAAACAACTGACCTTGTAAGCATATCGCTTCTTGTAAATTTCTTTGTGCATTGTGTACATTTATGTATTTTGGCTTCTTCTTCTTGAGCTGCAGTCGCACTTCTATCTCGATGACGTGACGCAATATGTTTAGCTAATCGGTCATGACAAGAAAATCCCTAAAATTTAGATTATATATCATAAGATATGGCAGTACAACTTACAGCTCCACATGTTGGACATGCATAGACACCATTTGCGAAGTTGTGAGCTATAGGTTGTTGTGTACGCGATACATCCGTCTCAGATTGACTGCGACGCCAGAGAGTATTGCCTTTGATTGGACCACATGTTTCGGCCAAACTACCTACGGTTGTCGTAAAATCGCCTCGAGGTGCATGTCGTCCGCGCGATCCTATTGTGACAGATGGAGTCGGTGCAGCAACACTCGGAGCACCGGTAGGGAATGAACTTTCAACTGTCGCATCTCGTTGGATAAGCCGAGAAATGTGAGGGAGTGGTGGGGCTAATAATTGTGGATTTGGAGTTGATTGAAGCAAAGCTGTTTGAATACAGGCCAGCATCTGGCTCTCAATCCATTGCGGAATGGTCTCCAACGGCAAAGCTGCCTTCAAAGAGAGATCAAGAGGTGTTGTTGCACCAGAAGCTGCTGCAGCAGCTACAGCAGCAGCCATCTCTGGAGTAAGTGCAGTTGGCTGCGTTGCTGTTGGATGCATGAGTGGAACGCGTAACGCAGCTAGGGGATCAAGTTGCGCCAACGTAGCTGGCCGTACCGTAGCAGCTGTGGTATGGATGGGGCCAGCGCCAGAAACATTAAAATATTTTGGAGGTGATGGTGGAGAATTACTAACACGGCTAACACTACGCAGCTCAGATTCATCGACCTCGGAACCCTGTAAGAAGTGAATCAGTTCAGATGGAAGAGGGAATGAGACATACCGTACAACTTGGAGGAGGACTGCTACTGCTTCGTTTTGCTTTGATGCGTTCCTGATCTTCTTGATATTGCATCAGAAGCCGTTTTTTGATGTGACCATTTGACGTACGTGATGTTGTAGCTGGTACGGAAATGGTGGAATGGACGGATGTATCCATTCGCTCATCCTTTGGCGACATATCACTATCAGATCGACTGCGTTCTCTGAAGGACAGATTTATATTGATGCTTGCATATGATTCAAGATTACCTGGATTCGATGTCCAGACTAGCTAAACTGGCAGATGGATCAAGAAGATGGGGATGACGTCCTGACATTGCACTGACACTTCGTATAGGATCAAATCTGTAATTTTGCAGTTATATTACATTTTATATGAGGAAAATTGCTTACGTGAAATGATGAAACATGCCCGTAATTGGATTTGGCGATAGATTTGGCGATCGAGCAAATACAGAATAGGGCGTTTCAGTACCTTCACAGTCAGAAAATGGAGAATATGGAGCTGGTGAAAGCATTAGACCAGGAGAAAGGAGATCTTTACTACTAATATCTGATGAACCATCGTCCAAATCAAAGCTTCAATAAGAATGATGTCAAGTTCGTAATAGTTTTATGTATGCTACCTGCTCTTGTTGTGCTCTCGATAACAACTCCATGGTCCTAAGGATGCTGTTGTAGTAATACTGATGGAACTACGTGGGCTGGAGCCCAAATCAGATGTTGGATATGATGGTGATAATGGTGATAGCTTACCATAATCATGATGATAGCCAGTTGTTAACTGAAAAATAAGTCCTTTCACAATGAATGTAAGTTTTCTAAAACTTACTAAATTGATACGATTCATAGAATCTAATGTTAATGGTGAGCAGAACCGCTTACGATCTCCTGGTGTGGTCGGTGAGCTAGGAGCCGAAGGTCCTTGTTCACAAATCACAGGAGGTGTCTGAAATAGAATTTCAATGAATTTCAAGATTTTATGCTTGTTTTCTTCTGATTTGAAATATTTGGGAAAAATGAGCGAGATACGTCGGGAGGAGCGGATATAGATTTAGAGCATGATTTACTAATTTTTCCTTAAATTATTTTACAATTTTAGGTATAAATCTTTTATTTTCTTCAAACAAAATAATAAATTAGAATGAATTTTTTAATAAAAATAATACCAAATAGAAATTATAGTTAAGTTATATAAATATTTAAAAGTTAAAAATCAGTTGTTGAATGTTTCATAACAATTTCAAAATTCAAAAATTTTATTTTTTTAACTAAATATTCAGGAATAGAAGCAAAATTTCAAATATTTGTTCTCACATGAAGAAAGTTAATTTTTTTTTCGTTAACTATTAAGAACTTAGAGTGCGATATAAAGTAAAGATTATTGAGAGAGTGATGAAAGATATAAAGGAAAGAGAGACTTGAGAGAGGGAGAGAGAAAGAGAGAGAGAGAGAAAAAGGAAAAATTCTAAGCAAGAGTACTTGACTACTGAGCTTGAATGTTACAATTTTCGGATCGAATACATTTCAAAGCAGGTGAAGATTGATGATTTACTTTTTCAAAACAAGTTTATAAGTTGGCAAGTATGCATTCCAAGTCAGTAAGCAGCGTGTTAACAACTTAAGCTCAGTCAATGTTGAACTTCAAGGACAATTTTTTTTTTGTCACTAAACTTGTCAAGTTTTTACAATATTCATAACTCACTATGATATTTCAAAGCGTCTCTTTGCATGTCTCTTCTCTCTCTCTCTTTCTTTTTGTCTTTAATTCATCTCTTACATTCTAAGAATTTCTCCGATATTTTAAAAAATATATAATATTCCTTTTTATTTGTAAAAATATCAAAAACAACTAATTGAATTGTGGAGGTGGGAAATGAGAAGATTCTTGGCGTGTAAGCTCACCTCTGGGTCCGACGAAATTTTTTCAGCTTTTCTTGACCAATTACCCCAAAAGAAGAAGTAAGAGTTTTTTGATCAAAGAAGAACAAGCTGTATGTGATAGGCGAAACTCTCGAGTGGATCGAATGGGTGGTATTCTAAGCCTAGTCCAGGTCCTCGACTTAAAGGTTGAGGGAGGATGAAATCCACCCAATCAATGCCTTTGCAGCTTCTCCTCAAAGACAGATGGTTGTACTTGACAAATGTTTTGTCTCTCTTTCATCTTCTTACATCTCACACCTATCTCTAATCTTGAATTTCAAAAATTTCCCTCTTTCTCTTATTCTAACTAATGATAGAAAACGGAAAAACGTCTCTGTTTCTTCTTTGTTATCTCAGCTTTTCTAATTTTCTCTCATCTTTCCAATTCTCATCTACCTCTCTCTCTCTATTTCTATTGCATAGTCTCTGGCAAATTTTTCTTAAGCATTCAATAGCCTCAAGCGGTTTTCTTTTTTGCTTCTCCCACCTTGATATCGTAAACTTTTACTTCTTCTTCAACTAAAGCGTAAGAGGGTGGAGGAGGGAGGATAGAGAGATGAGTTGAAATGTGAAAGAAGATAGACGAGATCTTCTGTTTTTTCATCAGAAAACACTAATCAAACTGGGGACCAGAGCAACACCAGGGGGTTTAAAGTCACACAGACATTCCTTCTGTTTCCTCTTCAAAATCATCGTCACCAACTACCATTGTAACTTTTACGTGATGAAAAAGTTTTTTCTTACAATTTTTGGTGTCCACACAAAAAGAAAAACTTGGCTGAACTTTCACGTGATTGTCATTTCATTTTTACTAAAATTTTTCATAAGGACGGTTGTTTTTTTTTAAATTTTGGAACAATTATATTTGAAATTAAGTGTATGTTGTTATGTGAAAACGATTTATGAAAAAAAATAAATATAATGAGTTCATATAAGTTTTGTATCGATGAATTCCAGCTTAATACCGTGTTACTTCAAGTGTTTTCACAGTAATTCGAAAAAGGTGAAGAGAATGAAGAATCAGTGTGTGTGTGCGTGTATGTGTAAGAGAGAGAGAGAGAAATAGGAAAGGAGAGAAAGAGAAAAAACAAGGACTAACAGAGGATCAAAATCAGGAAAGGGGTATTGTTTTTTCTTCCAAGTTTGCTGCAAGTCTTAAATAGCTATTCCAATCTTTTTTCTGCGTTATAATCAGCTTATTGCACATATAATCTTCTCACAACGAACTACATGTATACTATTGTTTATGTATAAGTATAGTTAAAGAATAGTTAAGCTAAAACGTATAAGAATTTACGTTGATTTTGTAAAAAAAAATAGTTTGAGGGGTTACATTGAGTATTTATGGAAATATAATCAGCTATAATAAGTATTATTTTTTATTTATTATCATTTTATCATTTTATCAATGTAAATTTGATATTTCTAAATTAAAGTCAAGCATGTAAGCATGATGTTACATCATGTTTCATCAAATTTGATAAGATAGAATGCTTTCACCGAATAACGAATTCAATCAACATCTACGTATTGCGTACATTGACCGCCTGAGGCGAAAAGATAAAAAGATAGAAATACTATATGGTTTCATTAAATGTTGATTCTTATTCATGAATAATCAAAAGAAGGTTTATAAGACATAAACCATGGAAACGAATTATCTATTCAACTTGACTTTCTCTTATAATCTCAAAATGTTGGACATTAAGATTATCCATATAATTAAGATGTGATCTTACAAAGTTACATCATCAACAGATGAGACATAGACAATAGCTTCAAATAGTAAAATGCTTGAATAACTAGCTTAAGCTTAATGTCGTCATCTTAATATTTGATATCATTGATGATACATTACATTTATATAATTATTAATGAGATTTAATAGTATTTATTAATATATTATAAAGAAAATAGAAGAAACATCAAAAAAGAATAGGAATCATATAGTTAAGAAGTATTCTATCAAAATCTAATCTATGAGAGTTAATGAGATTTTATGAAATACACAGACATGCTAGTTGGAGTAACAGCTACTGCTGGCTTAACTTCTGCAGATTATCAACACAGTTTGCATGTGTAGTGTGTATGCGTGAGTGTGTGTATGTATGTGATGTCGATGTGTCGTGGGCGACGAACTCACGGCAACTGTGATGTTGATGAACCTGGGCTTAAGCCACCCTCGGTGCTCGCAGCATCATCTGACTCCCTCTCATCTACTGGAAACAAAACCCGTTTCCTCAATCGCTTACTTTACATGCTGACAATCGGAATGAACGATAAACGAAAAGGTATTCCACTCGTTATAATTCTTTGAATTTTCGATTAATATGCGAAAGTTAGATCAACTTACGCATCGTCAAAGCCTAAAACAGTATATCAAGCGTCATTGCTAACGTCAGCAATGACAATTCCATGTATTAGGGGGCGGATTATTGTATTGTTTTACTGAAATTAGCCTGTATTCGCACATGAATACACAATGTGTGTGATGATATCGTTAACGGTACATCGACGTTCACAGCGACGACATGTATGGCTATGATGACGAGCCAGTTGTGTGACTTGTGGCTTTTATTGAACATCTCTGAGACTTCAAAGCATCAGCACATGTTAGCCGCTTATTCATCTTGTTTTAAGAGTTGGAATCCCTTTCAAACTGATTGCCAATAACACTGCTAGCAGAATTGCTGATCATCAACTATTCTAGAACTTTGGATAAGGCTGGAAGATATGCAAACGAAAAGAGCTCTCTCTTTCTCTCTCTTTCTCTCTGTATGTTTATGCACAACGATACTTAGAAAAGGTCTTAAGAACATTGGACTCCGATGATGGTTTGGCATAGCAAATCGGAAGTCTTCGACATCTCTCAACCGGATCCGTATGCCTGAGCCTGATTCATTCAACCGTTTTGCCTACATGTATTCAAACTTCCGCGACGTTTCACGTTCGACATCATTGTAAGGGACGTCACGTCAGCCCTACCAGTCTGGTATTTCCGTATCGGATGTGATAGCATTACGCTTGAATCGACGTCCGACGACTGTTCTTCAAACTTCAACATTGCAGGTTGCTCAATGAGTTCAACTTTGCTGCACGCTGGCTTCCTATAGAAGCAATGGCAACGTGTGACGTAACCGGAAAGCTGCTGTCGATGGGTTTCATTGAGATTTGTTCTGAACAACCTTTAAAACGTTGACAAAGAGAAGAACAAGGAAGAGGAAGAAGAATCATAGAATAAGCTGCTTTTAAGCAATCTATGAGTTTTCAACGAAAAGAAGAAAAGTAGCCAGCTTAACTGATTTTGGAGGATATGAAGATGAGGAGAATAATGAAGTAGACAGGGGTGAAACTAAATACAATCACTAGAATAGTATAATTTGAGCATGAAGAATCAGAAGAATTAATAATAATTATGTGAATAATTAACTTCAGATCAAAAAAATTCTAATAGCTTGAACATTATGAATGAAACAAATAATTTCAAATGAAAATCATTGAAATTACATATTTGGTTAAGCATGGTTGAAAATTAAAATCTTTTCTTTATAATATGGAAGTGTAGAAATAATCAAAAAAATACATATATAGTTAATATTCTATAATAAATAGTTAAAACATACCTTGAGCACACCAATTGGCCTCCCTCCTTCGTGTCCGGGCAGAAGGAGGGTAGGTGGACGAGGCATCCCATGCTCAGCAATTTTGAACACCTACAACTAAATATATTAATATATGTAAAACTTGAAGATAAAGTTTTAAGATAAAGCACAAATATATATAGATAGATAGTTAGATATACGATATAATAATTAAAATAAAGAAAAAGTTTTTTTTTCTCTAAGGATTTGATTCAAAATTTACACGCATGTGTGTGAAAAGGAAAAATTGCATTTGGTTAATATAAAGGAATGACCAATTCTCAGACAGATGCTTTGCATAATGCTTGAACACGTGTTGGTGAGAATCTGAGAAATCTCCAGAAGTAGATGTATGTATAAGAATAATAATTTTAAAAGTAAAAATGATTAAGAAATAAGTTAATAAGATCAATGAAATAAAGGTTTTTGTTTTATTTCAATTTATATTAATTATAATTATATAAATAATTTATGTGAACTTTTATGTGTAATAGGTCATATCAATGTTTTTGTTTTATATTTATTTATAAAATGAGAAAAAGAAAAGATGTCAGAATCTTGTATGATACTTTGGTATAGAATATTAGAAATTTAGAGTATTGTGAATACGAAAAGGAAGAACAACTAATGTTGATAAATCGATAAGAATGAACATGAACATAAAGATTAAAGAGAAAATATAAAAAAACTGGCGCTTGTTTAGTTGTTGCCACCTCCAGCCCTCCCCCTTCCTCCTCTTTTTGCTTGGCTCATTGCTCCTATATATGCTAATTGTGCATATTGATTGAAATTTTAGTTTATCATAAATTTTAAATCAAATTTAATAATATTATATAATAAATAGGTTTATATATTATTGAGAATAGCCGTCTATCTTAACCATATATAAACAGATCGCTTAAATTCAGAGAATGTGGAGGAGATATGTATCTCCAAAAGAAGGAAAAGCATTCTATTTAATAAAATATAATTTCTTTACATATATATTTCTGAATTTATAAAGTTTTTCAAATAACTGTTACATAACTGTTTTGTAGCCTAATGTCTTATCTATTTGCTACTATTCTGATTTTCTAAACTTTGATTTTGGTTCTAAGGATTAAGAAAACTTTAAAAAATTATTACCTATATACATAGTTACATATTAAGTATATGAATATCTGATAAAATACAATAAAACACTCTTTTTCTCTCTCTTTCTCTCTC
Organism: Auanema rhodensis; assembly: GCA_964057225.1. Taxonomy (NCBI): domain Eukaryota; kingdom Metazoa; phylum Nematoda; class Chromadorea; order Rhabditida; family Rhabditidae; genus Auanema; species Auanema rhodense. The sequence goes on from OZ059895.1 coordinate 5,572,483, forward strand.
TCTCTATCTCTCTTTACTCTCGTTTTTTCCCTAAACGAAAATCTATTTTTATAATTGAAATGCTAAAAAATCACCAAAAAAATGTATTGAAAGAATGAGTTAAATGATCCGAAAGAGAGAGAGAGAGAGAGAGTGAGAGAGAGAGCTGCTGATTTCTATATTGTACTTTCATTTCATGAATAAATAAGAATTGTTAATCAGCATAATATAGTTAATATATTTTATATAATTATTCATTTTAATATTTTGTTTTTAGGTTGAGAAGGGGGAAAGTATTGAAAGAATGTCACAATCTTCTCTACCGCGTTTATATGATTCATTTCGAATTCATGATTCTCCAATTGTGAACCTTCAGAAGCCTAGAAATAAGCAACGTCATGATAACAGTAGTGGCTGTACTTGTAGTTAAGATCTGATATCTTATTACTGTATATAATATAATTTATATTAAATTATTTTTATATTATATTGATTAAATAAATTTTTTATTTATATAAATCTATGCGAGTGACTAAGATTATCTAAAATAACTTTTTTTTTATGTTTCAGAACTTATATTCATTGGCAAAGCAATGGAAATTATAAATACAACCGGATTGAACACATTTTACCAAATAAATATAACCCGAAAATTTAAATTTTGACGTAATATGAATAGCAGTTGTAATAGTGATGCACACGTGTTGGTAAAATATGCTAATTGCGATCAGGTTAGTAAGCCGGAGTTTGAGGGGGAGCACATTATGTAGGCGGAGGAATTGAGAGGATAGAGAATGATGATCAGTAACCAGGTAAGAGCAGAAGAATTTTTTTTTTATCAGTTCCAGTTATGAACGGCATGGAGATTTGCTCAATTTCTTCTGTTTGGATGAAGCTCAAATAATAAAAGCTTAAAGAATAGTTGATGAAATAGGGAGGAGGGTGAATGAACTGACAAATGAAATGAAAACGTGAAAATCAACATATATTACGTTTTAGGTTATCAAAGTTCCTGTGTTTGAGCATATTATTGCCTAAAACTGCTTTCTGGCCGACGGCGGTCAATTAACCGAATGGCTGTAATGAATGCAATATCCGGACATATAGACTCATCTGATCAAATAACCTTTTAGTGATATAAACTAAAAAGAAAATTCATAAAACTGATCATAAGAGCTAAGTAATAGCATATGATGTTCAAAATCCATCATATTTCATGGAAAATGTGACAATTATTCGAATATGATATGTATATTATATAGATTATATAATAATATATTCTAAAAAGATAAAAACTGTATGTGTAACAAGAGTGTATTCATCAGATTTTGGATAAGTTAGGATTTGAAGATTGAATGAGTGAGAGAGAGAGAGAGAGAGAGAGAGAGAGAGAGAGAGAGAGAGAAAGGGAGAGATTATATATAAATGAATTATATAAGATGATTTGAACTAAAATTAAGAAAAATCATTAAAATCGAGTTTTGTTCATTTGATTTCTTTTTTTGTTGCCAAAAATAGAAAAGATAAGAAAATAGTTAAAACTACATAAACTATATTGAAATATATTATGAGACGTCACATAAAAAAATAAAAAAAAGCAGATGATCACGTTGCTGTTTGGAGTAAAATTGATAAAAGGATAAGATAGTAGTCGTATCCGTCGTGCCAGCATCTGAAGTTATACGGAAGACTACTGTTATGACAGACATATAACATAGTAATCTTCTTGGCTTTTACAGAAGAAGAGCTTTAGCCTGTTGAACTTCAAACTATTTTTTGAATGAAAAGGCTTGAACAAAATTAGAATAAGTTAGAAGATGAAGAATAATAATCCAGGATTTTTGAAAAAAGTTTCAAAACATCTTGAATGAAAAAGTTATGGCATACATGATAGAAATAAATATATAGAGAGAAAGAAAGAAAGAGAGAGAGAGAGAGAGAGAGAGAGAGAGAGAGAGAGAGAGAGAGAGAGAGAGAGAGAGAGAGATAGAGAGATAAGGTACAATAGTCTGGTTATCCATTAGCACAGTATTGAAAAATAATCTTCATACTGATGTCTGAAGTGTTGTTTCAACGGTATCACACATATTTTCATTAATATTAAAGATTTTATGATAATGAGCTTATTAAGTTCATAAAAGCATTTTTAAAATTACAATATTAATTTAAAATATGTATATGATATATATATATATAATAATAATAATATTAACTATATGTATATAGTTATGATAATATAAATTATTGAATTATTAAGATTTGTTAACATCAATTGATGTTATATACATATTTCTTTAATGAAAAATGTTAGCGTAAACAGATATAAATCGTTTGAATGAGCAATACAAATGAAATGTCAGATTATTCGGATCACGTATGTTGCAAACATATGCACATATTGATAAATGAATTACATATAATGTTAGTAGATCAGGGAAATAAAGTTATTTATATGTATATAGTTTATATGATATGTTATCAATCAATTAATTAAATTAATTTTTAGTTAATGAATATATTCTCATCTTACTATCTATCATATCACTATTTTATATATTTTATAAAAGAAATAAAGCCATTAATTATTTAAAGAATATTTTAGTAAACTGTATTGAGAATCAAAGAAAATGTTTTTGTTGATATTTCTTTAAAAGAAAAAGAAAAAAGATTGAGAAGATTTAAAAAATAAAATAAAAAAAGAAATAAAATGTAAAAATAAATAAAAAAATATATAAATAAATAATATTAAATAATAAAAGTTTAAAAAATAAATATGAATGAAATGAAGCTATATAGGGGATATTTGAAATGAAATACAACCATATGACGCGTCAATCATCGTGAAAAATAATATTTTCACGTGAAAATGTGTTGTAACATCTGCGTGATAGAAGATATATGTATAAAGAAGAATGAAAATTTCAAACTAATAGTTTATATATGAAAGTTTATTAAAAATATTTAATTATATATTCATAATTGATATATTTAATGAAATATTTGAGAATTTTTGATAAAGAAAATGAATATTCGGTTCCTTGTTTAAGCATTTTAACTATACGTAAATAGTAATGGTAGTTCATTGAGAATAGAGAGTAGTATGGAAGCCATAACATACATATCTCAAGAAATATGTGTGAGGGAGGAAGGTTGTAAGAGAAATAAAAAAAAACATGAGAGAAATAGAGATTGAGAGAGTTAAGAAGAGTGAAAGGTGAGCTACAGCTGAAAGACAAGGTTGCAAGCACCTGTCTATGTAGTTTGTGGCTGAGATTTGAAGAATCACAAGACACTGTATCATAACAAGATAGATGGAGAGAGTAATGTGAGGTAGAATTGCAAAATTTCAAAGTTGAAAACTGATCAGCTGAAATTCATGTTAGTAAATTAGACATTAAAAGAATACAAATGTAATATAGTATAGATAAATATGAGTTAAATGGTGTAATACACGAGAGAGAAAGAGAGAGAGAAAGAGAGAGAGAGAGAGAGAGAGAGAGAGAGAGGGGGGAGATGGAAGAGAATAAGGAGATTAGTTTGTAGAAGAATTTTTATAGCTTTAGTTGACAACGTCAGTGAAGCTTATCAGCTGATTTGAGTTCTTTGATCTGAGCTGAATCTTCAAAAGCTTGAAATGGGTCTTATTCATATAAACTGATAAATTCATTATTGTTGATGAAAAAGAATTCATCTACTTAACCCAACGCCTCCTCATTCTTTCTCTTTCTCTCCCACTTTTTCCCTTTTCTACTTTATGCTTTGTTGGATATTTCATCTTGTGATTCTTCTTACCAATTTCTTTTTTTCTTTTTTTTTTGACAGTAAGAATCAATGAAGACAATGCTTGTACATATTGAATTGTTATGCATAATAGTAAAGCTTAAGATGTATATCTGACTTTAAGAATCAGAAGATGTCTTCATCGTTGCTGATTGTCATGACGACCATCCAAGTACCTTCAACATTGTTACTACAAATAAGACAAGCACAATCTCGTCCTTAGAAGACGATGGTCGATGTGATATCTGGATGTCATGGACTAGATCCGGATCAGGTTTATATTAAATTCTGTTTCAATCATAATTATTAATATAATCTAAGTAAAAAGATAAAGAAAAACATATATATATGTGAGAGAAAATTTCATTCAGCTTTTACTTTATCCAAATCAAAAAAAAAAAAAAATTCTGTGAAATGATTGTTTCTTAAAATAGATATTATATTAGAATATTTTATAAATATATGATATAGTTAAAGAAAAGAAATCATTAGTTAAAGTAAATGGATATACATATAGAAGTATCTTTACTGGAATGAATAAATCCAAGTTTTAGCAGTAGAATGAACAAAATGGAATTTTGCATTTGGCCACAAGTCAAAATAGGACATGAAAGATTAGAACATGAATGATATAGTGCATGATCATGATGATGAACATTGTAAGATTTGAATAATTCATGAAATCTTTTTTAAAATTTCAGAAAGAAAAAAGAAATTGAAGAGAGAAAGAGAGGAGGTAGATAGATAGAGAGTAAGCTAGAGAGAGAGAGAGAGAGAGAGAGAGAGAGAGAGAGAGAAAAGAATAGTGAAGAGGAGAGAGAGTGAATGAGTAAGTGAATGAAGGAAAGAAGAAACATATAAGATATAAGAAAAGTAAAAAAGAGAAATAGATATTGAATTGAATAGAAACGAATATTAACTTTAAGAAACTTTTAATTTAATCGCATTTTCGATGTAATGACATAGAAAAAAGGATTGGAAGAGAAAATGAAAAATATCTTTCCCTAGATAATATGTTTTAAAAATATTTATAATTAATTTTGATTTACAATAGAGAAAATGTTTTTTGTTTGTTTAAAATATTTGAAACAGAAAAATAAGTTGAGGTAAGTCTTTAAACTACAAAACTGATTTTAAATCCCGAAAAAAAGTACATTTGAAAAGTACATGGGGGTGGAGGATAGCAGAGTGTTTCACTTATGGAGAGAGAGAGAGAGAGAGAGAAAGAGAGAGAGAGAGATGACAACTATTCCATATTTGACAGTAATTTGAGAAATATTCATATTTCGAAAGAAAGAAGACGAGAAATGGAAGGAATCTGCACGGAATGATAGAAAATTCAAAGAATGAATTTCATACTTTTGAGAATAAAAACAGTGTGAAAGTACAAAAATAGTATTTTCTTTGTCTTTTCTTCACATTCACTTCACATTCATTTCAATATTATGATTTTCCTTCCTCATCAGGTATCATACACACATTCTGATTCTGATTCTGATTATGAGATGATGTCGTAAAAGTGAACACAAAATGAAAATAAATGTTGATGAAATAGAAACAAAAATAAAAAAAAGTTAAAGAGAAAGAATTTTTTTTCTTTTGGAATAAAAATGAAATAAATATTTATAGTATATGAAGCTTTGAATAAGATTTTTTAATTTGAAAATCATTGTTGTCTCTAAAAAAGACAAAAATGCTTTTAATTGACACGATGATTACATCATTCTGAATTTCGAAAGCATGAGAATTGCTACTTCATTACCATCAACTGTCCAGTTAAGCCAGGTTGACGCTGAAGTTTGACTTCTAGTCGTATTCAAGCGCAAACTATGACCAACATTTGAACGACCATAGAATGGTATGAGACAAAGTTGTTACGATGTAAAAGAAAAACTTGGAAGACTTATGAGTTTTCAGCATCATTTTTTCTTTTTTTTTCTTCAATGTATCTTCGATTTTGTGTCTTTATGTTCATTCTTTTCCTCTACTTCCTCTCAATCTACCTCTCAAGCAATGAGATTCTTCTCACATTCAAATTCCGTTTACGTTCAAATAATCTCAATCTGCTTATCTCAGTCTGTTTTTTGTTTTCATATCTCTTTCTCTCTACTGCAATTCCTATCTCAGACTTGGTAAACTCCGGAAATGACGAGACGAGAAGTGGGGGAGTAAACGAGTGTGGGTGAGAAAAATAAAGCAAAAGAGCCCTCAGGCATTTTACTTTATATGTAACGATTGAAGAAAAAAATGAAAATGAGGCAGCAGATTGCAAGTAAGAGAAGCGTGACCAAAGAATGTGTTAGTAAAGGAAGAAGGACGATTCTAAGTCTGCCCTCTAAAGGACTTCGTGCCACCACTAGGCCAAAAGAGAAAATGGAGAGATCGATAAGAGGCCATTGGAAGGCTCATGACTATGCATGTCCAAGAAAAAAAAAGAAAAATGGATGAGAGAAGGGAAGAAAAAGCAAAGAAAATAAAATAGAAATAGAGAAAAAGAGAGAGAGAGAAATAGGAAGAAAGGGAGTGAGAGAGAGAGAGAGAGAGAGAGAGAGAGAGAGAGAGACATTTTTCAATAATATCCATGGAATGTGTTCTTCAGATTCAACTATGTATTCCCGAATTGAACTTTTAAGATTAATGAACGATCTTGTCAGTATTTATCTCTCTACGCTGTACGATATACAATATTTCCAAGAAGACCTACTATGTGAATTGTTTTACCACCTTGTTCTCACTCTTTCTCTCTCTCTCTCTCCTTCACTTTTTCAATTTTTATTTTTAAAAAAGCCTTCCACCTCGAATATTCTCATGAGAAGTCGATCTTTTGGCTTCAATTTTAGATTTCACATATGTTTCTAAGAAGAAAGATGCTAAACTTGTGATATATAGAGAAAGACAAATGGAAACAATATATAATAATATATATTTTCTATTGAAAAATTTAATTAAAATAAAGAATTTTATTTAAAAAAAAGAAGAAAAGGAAATAATATAGAATATTGATATGATTGAATTATAATCAATGATATAACATTGATATATAAAATCTTCAATTTAATTATATTAATTATTCCAACTAAAGTTATTTATTATAATTTTTATAAATTAATTTAATAAAATTTTCTAATTATGACGTTTTGATATAGATGAATGAATGTATATATGTAGCATAATCTTAATACATGAAAATACAGACAAAATATGAGAGAATTTCATAGAAAATGTTATAGAAGTTATATAAATTAATTTAATTATATGTATATAGTTATCTCAATGACCTCAAAATTTAAACAAAAAAAAAAGAGAATGAAATATAGTTTAGAACTTTTATTAAATTGAGAGAAATAAAGTAAAAAAAAAAAGAAGAAAAGAGCATGGAAAAGAGAAGTAAAAACGTCAGCATCATCAATTTACAAATAGAATATTCAATTATTATATCAGCTGATTATGATATTTATATATCTATTTATATATAAAAAAAAAGAAAAAAATATAAAATATGAATAATCAAATATTTTATTTTATAAATTATTTGTTTTATTAAGTTAATTATACATTTTAGTATAACTATTTATGATAAATTATGAGAAAAATAATAAAATTTAGAATAGAAACTTGAACAAGCATGGAGGAAGAGATGCTTCTTCTTCTTTTTTTTCTGAAACCATCAGAAAAAAAAGGTTTTATTGTTCTTCTAGCTGTGCAAATGTAAGAGCTCTTTCTGATTTTTGATGTTTTCATCTTATCTAGGAAATGGGAAATTGGTTGTAATGAACAAGTTCATAACCAGCATTGAAAGACTATATTGAAGTCAATGACGCATGAGCAACATAGGTTGAATTAGTCAGGTTCTATCTAAGCTTATTCACTTAAATGAATTTTTAGATGGATTAAGTTCAGAAACAAGAGAAAATGGACCAAGCAATAGTAAAAAAATTTAAAAAAAAACATAAAAATATTATGAAAATATTTGGAGAGATGACCAGCATAAACAAAACTTCACGTGAAAAGTTTAAATTATTAAAAAACAATTAACTATATGGTAACTATATCATAACTATATGGTTTTATAATATAAAATACAATGTTATAATTAAGATTATAGTATATTCATGTTAACTATATGTATATATGGATATTTACAAAATGAATAGATTATATGAAACATGTGGATATTTGACTTATTTGGAAAACATGAAAATACATTTCTCACATATGTATGTTCGTCAAAAACAGAAAGACATTATACTCTGAAGCTGAATGGTGAGTGGATGACTTGTTGGTTAGGATCTCTGAGTGTGCTGGCTGAAATCTCCATCTGGAGAACAGAGCAAGATGGGGAAGAAGAAGAAAGAAAAAGAATTGGCACCAAGTTTTCTTCTTTGTCATATGCATGAGACCGTAGTGATGTGATTGGAGATGCTCCTTTAGGTATTCGGTAGAATGGCATAGAGAGAGAGAAGAGAGAGAGAGAGAGAGAGAGAGAGATAGAGAGAGAGAGAGAGAGAGAGAGAGAGAAAGAGAGAGAGAGAGCGAGAGAGAGAACAGAATATTAGGCTTACAATCTTAAACGGTTTCTCCAGTTCTCGGGATAATCAAAGCTAAGTTAGGAAATCCAGGTTGTATGGATATGATTGTGTTGACAGCGTGTGTGTGTCGAAAGCGCAGGGTGAGGGTGGAGAGCGGGGGTGTAGGAAGGAGGAGAGATGGAAGAGAGAAAGAAATAGAACCAGAGCAGGCAGGGAAACATTTTTCGAGCCAGAGTCAGCTAAAGCTGAAACCTGATGAATATGAGAGAGTATTCATGTGTGATGTGAAGCAGAGGAGAGTGTAAGACGCAGCGAGAGACTGCGATTCTGTTCTCAATGGCTGCCGTAGAGCCGCAGAACCAGAACCAAACGGGCAGCTCGGCAGGCAACCACAGTTAGAAAAATGAAAAAAAGATAATAAGGAGAGAGGAAGAGAGAGAGAAGGAGGGTGAGAGATATATAGAGAGCGAATGCAAGATAAGTTTTAGATGGGAAGGAAGTAGCGAGCAAGAAGCTCACTACTACACCTGTAATCAACATCATTTTCAATTTCTCTCCTAAATATTAGCGACAGCATGTGATATAATGAATTCCGATGGGGGGGAAATATTTTCAGCCAAACGTGAAATATTTATATTTTTTTTAAATTTTGAAGATGTCACAGCTGTTTTTGATTAAAATCGAAGAAACTAATATGGAGAGGTAAGTAGAAAAAACAGAAGGAAGGAAGTAAAATTAAGAAGTTATATCATAACTGGAATATAAGACAGTTGATTTATAATTGAATCAGATTATGATTATAAGAAGCTATGAAACATAAAACAAATAATAAAATCAAGAATATTGCTCTATTTTTGTTAAAAAAAAAAGAAAAAAAAGAAGATTTCGATAATGATGTTGATGAAAAAAAGCTGGTAATGATCGAGGGTGGTATTAACGTAAGAATATTGTAAGAACAAAAAAAATGTAATTAATGGTATGTGAGTACGAAAAAGGAGATGATGTGATATAGGTTGTTGGTAAAAAAGTAAGCGGTGGAAGATGAAACATACATATGTATATATCTTTATATAATTTTACTTTTATTTCATAAAATGAATTAATATTATGAAAATTTATATATTTTATATAATATAGTATAAATTATTATAAAATATTAACTATAAGTAACAGTTTAATATAAAAGATTAACAGATGAAAGAGGATAAAACATTAAAAATGCTATTATTCGCTCTTTTCATCCAAAGAAACAGTCTGAAAAATGAAGAAAAAAGGTTGGTATTTTTCATAAACTTCAAATTCAAAATGTTGTACTCAACATTGTACAGTTACAATTATTTTTGAATGATATCTGCAACACAAAATGTTTGATAATTGAGTAGAAGCTGGCTGCTGATGTTGTTGCTACTACAAGAGTTGTTGTATCTTTGAGCTCACAATATAGAAGCAAGAGAAAAACAAGAGAAAATACAAAAAAGAAATGCAGAAAATGAGATAATGTGTGAAGTATAAGATGAAGAAAAGAAGAAAGAAGACGTCAATATAGAACTTAGTATTGAGAGATTCTTTTTTTTTCTCATTCTTCATGTATTTCATCTATAATACTCTACTACGTCTCTACAGTTGATTTCGTAATAATTCCAAGAATATGAAATAATTTTTAGCAAAAATGGAAAGAAATATGATTTCAGAGATCAGTTCTATATGATAACTTGAATATTCTAATATATAATAATTAATGAATGAAAAGCATTCAATCACACGGAATTAAATGAAAAAAAAAAAGTTTTTTTGCTTTCGTCTCATCGTCTATTTCCTGCTTTCAAGTTGTATTATCAATTTGCTTTGAAGCTTGAACTAAGTTGAACGCAAATGATCTCATATATTTGAATAAACTACTACAACCTTTTCTTCGACTGTGAGCTAAAGAGAGAGAGACAGAGAGAGAGAGAGAGAGAGAGAGAGAGAGAGAGGACGGTTAAGACAGAAGATTGTACTCAATGTAACTCTAAGTATTATCTTGTAAATTACTATAAGATTGCTTGTTTTAATATTTCTCTTTGCAAGCATAGCCACAATAATACTCATAAATGTTGAGGAAAACACAAAAAGGAAAGATTGTTGAGCAGAATATTGCTCAGCTGATTCTGGCTTCTCGCTCATCGACGTCAACAACAACGACATGACGACAAGCGAACAGTGAGGCTTCAATCACAAGAGGATGAAGTCGTTGATACAAAAAATTGAGCATTGCGGATATTCTTAATCATAAACTTTAATTCTAACGATGAATATTAGAAACATACATGATTTGAATTTCTATTCTTTATGTCAGTGATGTTGCGAAGCTTGTATGAATCAGTGTCAAGCCAGCTGAACTTGAGCAAGTTGGAATCGTAATGAACTGATAGGAAGGTAAAACGGCAAAGCTGTTTGAAGGCTGGTTTAGTAGGCTGATGACTAAATACTGATATTGGCTTTCGTTCTTTAGCCATGAAGCTATTGGCTAGATGCAGCTGAATGACGATTGATGATATCAGCATTTATCGTCTTGCATTTTATGTTTCAGATGAATGAACGTTGTTAATAGTTAGTTTAACATTCTAACGGTATGATGCTCATGTTTCTAAAACGGAAATCAAGCTGAATCATATGTGCGGAAGAAGAAACAGCTTCACGTGATTAGCTTACATCCTGTTTTTATAAAATGATGTATCAATAATGAAAGAAGACGATTTTCAAGATAAAGAATATTATAATATAATTAAATATAAATTTGATACAGTAAACTATAAATGTTTTTGATATAATTTAATTGAAAATGGTAAATAAGGAAAATTTGAAGAACATTGAGATAAGTATGATAGAACTTGAAAGAACATACTTATACTGAATAAAGGTAAAGAGTATAAAGAGAGAGAGAGAGAGAGAGAGAGAGAGAGAGAGAGAGAGAGAGAAAGAGATAGAGAGAGAGAGAAGAGGTAACAAGACATATGAAGTTCAAAAATAGTTTGAATATCATGACGATGATGATGTCATTCAACATGATATTTTCAATTTTTGAAAGCCCTTCCATGAAATGAGCAAAATGATTCCGGCCGTCGGGTATAATGTTCCGGTTAGATATCCTTATCAACCAATCATCCGGAGATAATTGTATTCAGGAACAGTTGGATATATTGGAGAATTTACACCTCATTCAGCATTATAACTGACCACCCTACCATTTCAGGAAAATGTGATTTGCTTTTCAGGATGTCTTTCCGGAAAACCAAAAAAGGAAGTCTATCCGGTTGAAAACGGTTTGTTGATTTCGATGAAATAGTAAAACGATGAAGATAATACGTTTTCTGAAAAGGATTGAAATGAAAGAAATATTTAAATACAAGAATCAAGAGAGAATTTATAAGTAAATAGTTAAAAAATTATAAAATAAGTTAGTATAGTTAACACATCTAATATCAATGTATGACGATGATGTAAAGAAAAATTATAATAACAAGATGTCATTATTAGATAGAATTCTATTTATAGAGGGAGAAGAGAAAGAGAGAAAGAGAGAGAGACAGATTTGGATAACCGAATGAGGGAATTGTATTTGTTTGAATCTCCTATCGAATCAACAACAGATCATGATTATCATCAGACGATTTGATGGCATTTTTCTTTAAAGAAATAAAAAGAAAACTATGATGCAATTCAATTGTATACATTATGGTAAAGAATAGTAAAAATGGGAAAAAGAATGAATGAGAACATGAGACATCGAACATGAGTTTGTTGTTGAAAATCTTTTGTTTAATAAAAAATAAATATTTTTGTTGAATATCAATTAGAAATACAAATCATATATGATATTTAAAGTAATTTATATAATAAAACATATAATTAATTAATATTTTACAAATAATAATAAAGAATTTACATTTTAATTCTTAAAAATATATTGAAATATCTGTAAAAAATTTTAAAATGATTACGTCAAAAGGTGAATGAAAAATAGATTTATGATGTAAGAATAAATAATTTTTAAAACATATATGTATATACATAGATGAATGATTTGAAAATTAAAATATAAATTAAGAAAAGAAATAAAAGAATTTTCTTAAAAAATAATTAAAATATTTTAATATTAACTATATTATTATTATTTTTCAAAAAGAAAACTATTCTGAGTTCTTTTCGCTTTTCCTTGCTCATGAAATGAAAAGCAAATGTGCTCTTCTGATAATTTAACCAAAAATGGCTGGATAGTCTGATATGTTTAGATGGATGACGATAGTTCTTAGGCTGATCTTTATATTTTCTTAGAATATACAATAAATTTAATTTAATTAAAACGTTAACTATAAATAATAATTAATATAATTATATAGTAGAAAAAAAAATATATAAGTGATAGAGGTGAGAATTAGAAGAAAGATAAACTATTAAGAATGAGATAATCCGTCACTGACTTTCATTGAATCTATCTTTCTCTCTCATATCATCTCTTCTTTGTCTATGATTCTTTGTTTGTTATGCAGTAAAATCTTAGTGACTATTATCACAAAAAATAAATGATCAAAGTTTTTTTTTTGATTATTTTGTATTTTGAATTTCAAAGAAGCTGAAGAATAAAATATTTATTATAGGTTTTCCTATTTCATAAAGAGAGAGAGAGAACGAGAGAGAGAGAGAAGTAACTTCATATAAAAAAAATTTTTGTGAGAAAGACGATCAAAACATTAAAGTTTGAGTTTTGTGAGGTAGAAAACAGAATAATTATAGAAGATGTATATGTATGTTGGTACAAAACAGGAACAACATCATAAGGTTGTTAAAAGATCTAAGCAATTTTGATATTAGATTGTTATATAAGTAAAGTAAAAGATTATTATATTGAATAAAACAATATTTAAATATAAAAAGAGAATTCAAAATAAAATTTGAGACCGTTGTAGCCAACATTCTCACATGAAATATCTAAAATTTTGCATATTGAATGAAAAGTAACATTTTTCAAAGTTTAATCTATGAATATTTGTTTGAATAACAAACTATTCTATGAATTAACTATGTATATATAAGATAATATCATCATTTAATGAATATGTTCTGAAACATTTTTGTATAATCAAAAAGTAGGCAAACTTCAAAAGAAAGTAAGCTTAGAAGTTTGTAACTTCAAATATGATTCAAAGAAAACTGATGAAAACAAAAGAATAATGTAAATACAAAAAGAAAATAATTAAAAGTTATTTTCACCAAATGTCATAGAAATATGATAAGAAGGTTCAGGAAAAAATTAAAAGAGAAAGATATGGAGAGAGGGAGAGAGAAGATCAATTGAATTCATTCGCTTTCCTTTCTTTCACTTCATTTTCTGGATAAATATACAAGTTCAATGTGAGTACGAAGAAACGATTGAGATTACGCTGAGGGAAGCGTATTTCGAGGGAGCAGTGAATGTTAAAGAATTGAAAACTAGAAATAGAGAAGATGAAGGAAGAAGAGAAAAGAAGAGAGAGAGAGAGAGAGAGAGAGAAAAGTGTTGCTAACAACTAGTCAGCAGAAACAAAAAAGGACAACAATCAACTTTAATGTAATCAAATATTAATTTAATTGGAACCAAAATATAAAGTAAATCTAAAAAAGGTAAGGATAGGTATATAAAGAAATAGAGAGAGAGAGAGGGAGAGAGAGAGAGAAAGAAATTCTATATACACATAGTATATTTCGTACTCTTACTATCTATTTCTATCTTTTCTACTCCATTAATTTATATTTTATTCTCTCCTGTTTTAAAATAATATTCCGTTCAACACGTCCGACCACCCGCTTCAATGCTATCATATTGCACTTATCTGATTCCAAATATAGTATTCACAAGCATAATATTCACAGAAAAATCTGAGATATTTAACATGCTTCAGGCTATAGAAGGAAGCAAAAGGAGGGAAGATGACAGGATTATATGTATATTTATGAATAATATATAATATAAACATATATAGTTTAGTATTGTTTAAATGAAAAAATACAAAAAAAAAGAATAAATGATTGAAGGAAGGACAGAAAAAAAGATGAAAAGACATGTGAACTGAGAGGATAGAAGAACGAACGATGAAAGACCTCCTCATTCAATTGCTTCTATAAGATGAAGGAAAATGAAATAATTTGCTTATGAAATGATTTTTTGAAAAAGAATAAAAGTAAAAAGACAAGGATTGAATGTATATAGAAGGACATTTTTAGTTATTCGAGCTTTTCTTTTTTTTTCCTTTTTGGCCCTTTCCTCCTACCCCTTTTTCCAAAGAGAGAGAGAGAAAAATAGAAATAAAGAAAGAGAGAGAGAGAGAGAGAAATAGAGAGAGAACGAGAAATTACATCGTCCAGCTAAGGGGAAGACATTCATACTATTTTGGTGTTGTTGTTGTTGTTGTTGTTGTTCCAGTTGTTTGGTTAAAGCTTACAAGATTGGAAAAAGTGAGGAAAAATAAAGAAAAAGAAGAAATGAGAGGGATAGCTATATACATATATGTATATGTATATGTATATTCACATCCATTTCTATACAATATATATAAAATTTTAAAAATCTGAAATCATGTTGAGTATAAAGAGATAATAGATTCTCTTTACCTCTATCTTAGTTATCTACATTCAACTCGTTTTTAAGGTTTTTTTAGATTTTTGAGCCATTAAATGAAAATGGAAGTTTCAGTTGCAAACGATATGGCTTGAAGCACAAAAAATAGAATTACCGCCAGCTTGAGTCTGGCATTCACCAGAATATCTCTATGAACTCAATGCTCCTCATCACACCCATGTTTCACTCTCTTCCTCTTTTCAATATTACGTATTGCTCTCTCCTTTTACTAGATATACCCTAGGGAATTCCCAAAATTATCTTTAAGTGAGAGTGCAAATCACAAACTATATAGAGCATACAGATCAAAATACGTTTGAACTAAACGAGAGCAAAAAATGATAGTGAAGCTTATGAGGTGGCCAGAGCTAGAAATGAGCTCTCTGCTTTTATCCATCTCCCTTTACTCTTTTTCACTCTGTCTCTATCTGTTATCCTATCTTTATCTCTTCTCTCTGTTCTTCTCCCTCACAATTTCTTCTCTCTTTCTATGCCATTAAGCTTTCCCATAGCCGATGGCGAGAAACGATGTATCAGCTTGAAAGAGGACCGATAGCATAGAACGGCAGGACACACATGCATTCATGGAAAGTTTAGAAGAGTATAAGAGAAAGAAGAGAAAATAGGGAAAATAGCAGGGCATGAAGAAGAGAAAATGATGCAAAAAATAGAAAAAGGAGCGAAAACGAGGAAAAGTAAAGGCGGGATAACGCTAAGGCTAGAGGCAAATGTGGTCTAGTAACCGCAATCGGAACAGAGAGAGAAATAGAGACAGATATGTATATGTAGAGAGAGAGGGAGAGAGAGAGAAAGAGAGAGAGAAAGAGAGAGAGAGAAAGAGAAGAATAAGATAGACAAAAATGGCACTATAGTAAAAAAAGGGCTGCAGAATTGAATAGAACGAAAATAGAACTAGAGGATAGACAACCATATTTGAGGCCCTCCGGCTGTTTCGTCCTTCTGGCATCGAAAAGAAAAAAAAAAAGAAGAAAAAGAAAACTGAAAGTATGAACGAAAGAAAAGCTACAAACACCATTCTAAATACATATATTGTTCTAAAAATATTTCTTCAAAGCTACAAGTAGTATTAGAGAATACAAACTAACAACATGTGCATATATATATATAATATATAATATATATATGTATATATAGTATAGTTTATCTTAATTATAAAATATTACAATAAGTATATCAAAATAGTTTTGGTATCATAAGCTTTAGGACATAATCATTAATAAAATTACCGTAATCTCAAATGACATAATTAAGGCATAGTAAACGGAAATAAATATACATATAGTATATATATATATACTAGATAGATATAGTTAAATGTACAAACATCTTATATATATACTATACTATACTATATATACTTTGACATAATGGGAATGAGGCAATTCAAATTATAATGATTATAAGGAATTAAATAATAATAATATCTATTTAACTATTTGAACTAATAAAATTTAAAATTATTCTACATGTACATTATGTTAGTATAATTAAAAATATAAAATATAATATGAACATATACATAGATGTATATATTCAAATTATAATTTGTTCTATAATCCTTACAATACGAAAAAAAAAAACAAAATTGTATATAATATAATTTATATTATAAATAACTATTTAAACTATTTATTTTATACATATGTCTGTTAATATATATTTTGTTTTAGAAACCTTCTTCGTTTATCTTAAGTGGTGTATTAAAAATTTGGAATGCATCAATCTCAAATGGCAAAAAGTCATCAGCAATAGCAGTATCAGACATCTAATTCTTGAAATTTAGATTTTAAAAGATCAGATGAAAGACAAAAAATAATTCGTTTTCTGTCTTTTATTCAAACTTAAATGTAATTAACTATGCATATAGTTAAGAATATTTTATAATTATATATATATATAAAATAATAAAACTATATTAATATACATAATTTATTATTAAAAATAAAAAAAAATAAAATTCAAAAATGGCAATAGTAGAAGAATTGAAGACAAAGAGATTGAATAAGATATATAGAAAGACAGAGACTTGTGAAACTGCCGTAAACATGCAAAGCAATTAGCTTACTTTATTGATTAGAAGAAGAAAAAATATTATATATATATATATACTATATATATATAATTAATAATTTAATACTAATTATTATTATATATATATACCTAATTAATATAAAAAAAATTAAACCAATTGAAGAAACAAAAATTAAAATATAAAATATTCTAATTAGTCACGTGTCACGTATATCATTTTATTTGTATTTTTTATATTTTATTTATATATTAAAATAGTTATCTATAAGGTATGTTTATTTATATATTTTATAGTTTGTTTAGTTATTTTTATAAATTTTTGTCGATAAAAATTAAAAACTGTAGAAATGAACAAGTTCAAATATTCTTAAATAAACTATAAAAACCTTTGTTTATAAAAAAATCAACTTTAAAAGTAAATTTAAACTTTTTCATATAAAGTTTTATGTAATTTATCTTTGAAGTAAAATTATTATAAATAATAATTAGGAAAACTTATTTGTTCTTGTTAGGTATTCAATTTTTATCGCATAGTTAGTATAGTTTTTTAATTATTTTAAAAATTATTTTGTTATTTTAATCAAAATATGTCTATTGATGTATGTTTCATTTATAGTATGATGTATATTTCAATATAGTTATCATAATATTGATTATAATATTATTTGATTGATCAATATTCTCTTATATTGACTGTCTTTATTTTACCTTAAATTTATTTTTTTTTTATTTTTAAAAATTATTTATCTAAAATATAATATTATTCTTAATTATTTGATAAAATTATATTTATATTTTTCTTACAATTTTCTTAATTTATATGATATTGTATAGCTGAAATTGTAAAATTTTTTTATGATTTTTGTAGATAATTAGAAAAGAAATGCTTGAATCAAGTACAATTGAAGAAGCTTTTACAGCATTCTATACATGTTCTGATTTATCTGATAATGTTTGGATGACATTAAGTGAAGGTATAGATCATTTAGTAAGTTATATCATATAATATAAGATATAATTGTATATTATAAACAGGATTTATCTGATATTGTTAAAGCTAAAGAAATTGAAAGTACAGCATTACTAGGTATTGAGCATTGTGATGAAACTCAAAAAATGGTTTGTTAAATTATCATTTAAATTATATTTTTTATTAAATATTTAGATGAATAGATTGGAAAAAGGTTTTGAATATATACGTCCAAAATTTGTATATTTGATGGACAAGTAAGATAATTTTATTATAATTTTATTTGTATTATACTATAGAATCACTGAAGCTAAAAGACAAACTGAAGATTTAACTATGAAGAAAAATCAGTTGTCGCGATACTGTACAGAGCAAGCAGAAAAATTAGAAATGGTATGGTGTTTATAAGATATTTAAATAAAATTATTATTAATTATAAATTTAAAATTAAAAACAAATTATATATTGTATGTTTCAGTTGAGGATGAAACAACAAGAACGTCGTGAATATCCACGAAAATCTGATACTTATACAGTTGTTTTTCCTGAAACAAAAAAACCAGTAATACGTCAATCACGTGCTGTAAGTATTAATATCTTAATATAATGTATAATTAAGATTTAATATTTATAGATGACAAGACAGAATAAAGTTAAAAATGCTATCAAAACACCAATAACATATAAAACTCCTATTGTATGTTATTTATTTAATTATATAATATATAAATTATAATATTTAGTCAGATGAAACAATGTATTTCTCAATCTCATCTAATAGAAAGGATGTTGTGGTATGTTATAACTTAATTATATATTTTTTTAAATATTTTATGTGTTTTAGAGATTTAACCGTGATAGTATGGATGATGCTGATATTGATTCATTGAAAAATCAAAATAATTATGTATGTTTCAACATTTTCTATTAATTATATTATAACTATAACTATATGTCATTTAATTTTTATAATAACTATTGTATTCGTATAGGATTCGGAACATGCTCATGATCAAAGAAGATATGATGATATTCCTCGATTGGTTAGTTGAAATATTTTAATATTCAAAATTATATTATTTAGATTGATGATCCTGAAATTGACTCGGCTTTGGTTCGTTCAAAGCGTAACCGAAGCCGTGGTCTGTCTGGTGCACGCAAGGTGGCGAAAGTAAGTTGGAGATACTTATTTCGAATAAGTTGCTAATCTATATAACTGCTAAGACGAATTGATGCTGCTAGTTTATTTTAGAAATTGCTACGAAGATCACGCTCACTATCTCATGCACTTCGTGGTAAAAGAGCTTTACCTACCAATAACCAAGTAGTTGATGTGTAAGATTTTAAAGAAAACAAATAATTATCTAAGAAATTCATATTGTAATCCATATTTTGCAGTTTACTTAATACAACATCATTTTATGCTGTACAATAAGTTTTATTGGATTTTAAATATATATTTCTTTGTTTTTATTTATTCATTTTTAAGAAAAATAAATTTTTTTTTGCTTGATATGACACATTTTTGTGATGCAATTAATACATATAAATACATAATTAACTGTATAATCTCAATAAATAATATATTCTCTTAACTATATGATATAACATACTATGAGTCAATTCAAATGGAAGCAGTTACTGAACAGGTGTTGTTTGAGTTGTGTGATCGAAACGCTTTCACAGTCTGTCGTAATTTTGCTCGTTGATGTCGATATTGTATTCTGAAAAAGTTGTTAACTATACTAATTATAATATATTTATTAATATACGAACTCATTTATAGTATAAACAGTATTAATAGTCATAATACCATAAATGAATTTCATAAATGTTGGATTAATTGGTTTGAAGACAGATACAATCAGAATTGCAGAACAGCCGATATGAGCTAAATCGGAAATAATTTCTAAGTTTCCCGCCGAAACCATTGATTATCTGAATGAGCAACAAGATGAACTTGAATAGAGACATGAGATGATCATGAAAAAAAGAAAGGAAAATGAAATATTATAAGGCTTAAAGCTTAAAACTTAAGATATAAGATAAAAAATTATTTATTTAAATTCAAAATTTATATTGTTAATTCATTTTAAACAAAATTTTCATTGATTGATAAGATAGTTGTATGATGATTTTTTGGCCCCCAAATGATTGTCTCGCTTTGTCCTGTATAGATAACAAACGAAAACAGGCGGTATTGTTCGGAGATGATGATATATGTTAAGATAGCATAGCTTAATATATAAGAATCAAACTATAAAATAGAATATGATTAATGATGTCATTTAGTATAGTTAAAAAGGGTAATTAGACAAATCTTGAATGAATTTTATATAAATTAACTGAATAATATTGTTAAATATTCAAAGATTAGTTCTTAGGATATGTTTATTCTCTCATGGAATCTGAACTCTTCCAAGAGATAGAGAGTGAGAGATAGAGATATATAGAGAGACAAAGAGAGAGAGAGAGAGAGAGAGAGAGAGAGAGAGAGAGAGAGAGAGAGAGAGAGAGAAAGCGGATGCGGAACAGAGATAGATAGAAGTGGGAGGCGAAGGGGGTGGGGGCGTGTTAGGGGGGAAATGCGAGGCTCTTGGCCTTCTGGCATGCGGCCAACAAAAAAACCGCATCGTTGTCTGACAGCTATCTGTCGTGTTCATGCTATTTCAGCTGTTTGTCGTCCGAAGTCTGCGTTCTCCGTGAAGTGCAGACTGCCTCGTCCCCTATGGGGGCATTCACATGGCCCTTTTGCCGGCCCTTTCGTCGGTTATTGATCGGGGGCCTCAAACCGGGCCCCTCCTCTCCCTCTCACCCTCAAGCGCCTTCAGGCCTCATCATCAGACAGTTGCTGTCTGCTAATTGAGAATATCTATGTGTTCTGTACATTTGATACAAGCTTCTTTGCAAGCTGATATCACACATTTAAGCTGGACCCTATGACATCGGACATGCTTCTGCCATTGCTTGTTTGAGATCGTATGGTACCAGAAGTTATTAGATGAGATGATTTAATAATATAAGCTATATCTTTTTTATTTTTCATTATAATGTCTATATAACAATTGAATTAGTAAAATATCTATCTCTACGTGCAATATCTATTTTCTTTTCTTCGTTTTTTCTGTTCTTCTTACTGTATTTATCGTTTTGTGACCTTTTAATCTCAGCTATTCCGATTTACGACAAACCATTGAGTGGATAAAGGACGTTCAGATACTGATATGTGATGATGGATGGAGCTAGTTCGCTAACACCATCCTCACCAGGCGGCGTCATGCCTTCCAACATTCAACAAGCAACATGCAATCCGATGCGATGGGCCCGTAAACCATGGCGTCATCTAGGTCTTTTTACTCGCGAAGAAGCTGTCGATGTATGTTTTACAGAATCCAGTATCACAATGTACTGACATATAAAAAGAGAAAAACACACATAAGAATTTGATGAATGCGCACCATTTTCAGCTTCTTGCTCAACGATTTGTCTCCCAGAAGCGACGTGTTCAGATGCGTGGCTGCGTTCGAATTATCTATTACTGTCATGTACAACGAAGCAGTGGATGTCGTTATGAAATGAGTGTTTGTATTCCAAATAAAACTGAAGAAAAGGTGAAAATGATTTGTTTACCGTATTGAAATGAAAAAAAAAAACAAATTTTGTTCTCTATAAATATCTTTTCTATTATCTGGATTCTAATTATAGCTTCGTATTGATGATTACAATGTACATACGTGTAATTTGGATGAATCACGTCAAAAACGTCGAGCTAAGCCTCAAATTGAGGACTTCAATCGCCCTTTTGAGAAGAAGCGTTCACAAACTACTCAATCTCCTCCAGCTATTCCGAATGGTGAGATCATTTTTCAATTTTTTAAAACAACAGCTTATCAAGTAAACATCACACCATGAAGCCTAGTTTTTTATATTTTTTGAATATTTTTTCTCGAAAAAAACAAAAATCGACAAGTACAGCATCCGTTTTTCAGATTTATATACATTAGGAGAATCTGTTGTAAATCTGTTACAAGGACTTGAACGACCACAATCTCAATCCTTATCTGATCATTCCGTTAGTTTATTTCTTTAATTTGAAAACAATTTTTTTAAAACTAACTATATATATAGTTAAATATTTATAAAATATTATAGGAATTAAATAATGTTACATCTCCCTTAACAGCAACATCATCTACTAATGATAATCTAGCTTGTTTATTCTCTAATTCAATACTTGATACTAGAGGGGTATTTATTTATTTTTTATTTCAAAAATTAAACTAAATTTTCTTCTTTTTGATTATAAAAATTATAAATTAATTATATTTTTAAATATAATGATTATTAAAGAAATTTATATGGAAAGAGGTGGATATTGATGTTTTGGATTTTTCAAATCGACCAGATGGTCAAAATAAATTTGTTTTTCATACAACTGATAAGGTATAATAAAAATAATTTTTATATTAAGCATAATTAATATATTTGAATAGGGTTCACACTATTCATATGCTTCTCCTCTTATCTCATGTGAAGCTGATGTTGTATCTGAAGCATTATTAACAATGTTATATCAATTTGGTTGTCCAACAACTATCTATGTTGATTTACAGTATAAAAGTAATATTTAATTTTTATAAATTAAATTATAAAAATAATAAATTAGATTCTAATTTGGAATCATTAATTCATGAAGCTTTTCCTGATTTACATATCATATATCATCTACAACGACGTAATCAAGCTAATAATATCATAATTCAAAGGTATAGTTAATATTTTTTATTTTTTATTTTATAATAAAAATAATTTAAGACGTGAAAATATTTTAATAAAAGAACGAATATTAGCTTGGATGATGGAGAAACGCACATCTGCTTGGGCTAAATACTTGCCGGCAATAAAATATTCACATAATACTGAATATTTAGATGAATTAGGTTAGTTATATGATATAGTTAATATTAAATAATAAATAAATATATATATATATATAATAAAATATTTATATAATTAAATTATAAAATGAAAAATGTATTATAGGTAGTACACCTATGAATTTGTTTTTTGCTCGCAGTCAGAATCAACCAGATGGTACATTAGAAGATGATTCATTAAGTGATACATCAAATGGTAAGATTTTAGAAATTATGTCATTATATTCAGCATAAATAACAAATTTAATTTTCTTTTTTTTTCAGATTTAAAATACAATCGTAGTCCCTATCATGAGAGTTAAGAGGTAAAACAAAAACTACTATATGTATAAGCATAATATACAACTTAACTATTTGATCCGGTCATATAAAATATTATTTATTTATTATATTATCTTAAGAAATATAGATATACATATGTATATATATAATATAGAATATTATAACGGGAAATTATATGAATTTTCATTATTTTATTACTTTATATTATAAAAACAAAATCTTTATTATCATATAGATATCTGTAAAATATATTTAAAATTCCATTTCTTTTGAAACATAATAATATCAAATATAATATATACTTGTTTACAAAATAACTGAATAAACATGATTTTTACGTAAAATTACGTAAAGTATTACCCTGGCAGTATGATCGGACACTATATAAAACATAGATTAACCAAAGAAAATACAAGAACGAACCGAAATATCGAGATCACATAATATTCCATGATATTGATTAATAATATTATATATATACATACATATATATTAATATTATTAAATGTAAAAAATATATATTCAAGAATAAGAGAAAAAGAAATAAAGAGAATTGAAATTTAAAAAATAAAATATATTAATTATTCAAAATAGGGAATGTTATATCAAAGTGATAATATTCAAATAATGAGATAGAATAACTAACTTAGTTATTATATACTTCATATAAGCATATTTAAAATTAAAGTTTTAGTAAAATAAAAATTAAAAACAGATTGTCATAGATATTTAAATAGTCACAAAATAGTCCTGAGAAGAAATTGCTTATAATTAGATATTTAAGGATTATATTGCAACTACAACCAATGTATCCAAATAAAAGAATAAGGAGAGAGAGAGAAAGAGAGAGAATGAGGGATAGATGGAGGGGGAAGAGGTTTAGAAACATGTATATACACGAAGATTTGAATGACGTTTGAAAAATGAATTAATGTCAAATTTAGAATCCTTTGCTCTCGTAATTACAAAGTTTTTATGAAAAGAAATAGAGTCATGCCAGATATGAAAGCTTATTCAGCTTCATCATCGTCAGCTTCTTCGTCGTCATCAACATCACATACATCTACAATGACATCATCTTCGATTTCTTGGGGACTTGGAAAGTCCGGAAGACGAGTTTCTTCATTTGTCATCAGTAAACGATCACGTATGACGCTGACCTGTAAAACAGAATGATAAGTAAAGCTTAGTTTTCAAATACAAAAGCTTCATGTATTGATGTGAAACAAATAAAATTTCTTTCTTAATTCAGACATTGTTTTGGCTTACCTCAGTTAATGTTCGTTCGCGTCTCTTGTCGTTATAAGGTGCATCAGTGATATGGCGTTGACGCTTCTGAAGAGTTGCAGCCGCCAATAATGATGCTGGATTAGGAGTAGCAAGTGCTTGATCACCATCACTCAAACATCTAAATTAAAATGACAATAATGAATTATTTGTAAACTTATGAAATATTACCTTCGAACATCACGATGTTTCTGGAAGACTGACAGGCCAGCTTTTGACTGATGACGTGTACTCATATGACGTGTTAAGACATCTCGTCGTCTCTGGAAATTAAATATTTAGTATGTATTGTATCTACATACAACTAAAGGCCATATTATCAGTTATACGATTCTATCGTATTTTCGTCTATCACTCCTCACCATCATCTCCATCTCTTCTCTCCATCTATTCTCTCTCTCTCTCTCTCTCTCTCTCTCTCTCTCTCTCTCTCTCTCTCTTTCGTTCTCTTTCTCTTGTCTCTCTGTTCCTACGTGACAGTATTGAACGAGAGATTAAAGCTTAAACTCCGGACTTATGATGAAATAAAGAATCTTCAAGGTACTGTAATGATACCACGATGATCTATACTATAGTGTAACTCTATGTTAAGATTTTTAAAACTTCAATGTTATTTTGAATTTTTTAAATTCAAAATCTTGTTGTAACAAAACTTTTAGCTCTTCCCTGAACACTATTCAATAACTTACAGCAGCATATGGACACATAGTACATTGGTATGGCTTTTCATCAGTATGTGTACGACGATGAGTCCGTAAATGATCGGAACGAGAAAAGAAACGACCGCATGATGTGCATCCAAATGGCTTTTCACCCGTATGACGACGTAAATGTCTGAAAATATTAAAAAGTTACTGTATTATTATTTTTGTTTTTATAATTTATTTTAAAATTAATTATAATAAAACATCTTTCTCTTTAGCTTATATTTTTAATTCAAAAGAGAAAGCCATTGTTCATCGACCAATAAGATGACAAGAAAACTCCCATAACATGTTAAGTTTTTCTGATAAGGGAACGTCCTACAATGTTTCTTCTCACTTTCACCCCCTCCCCCATTTGGGACATAACAATCATTCTGCTGCAATTTTAGTTACGCATGCCCACCTCGTCTCTCTATCTCTCTCTCTCTCTCTCTCTCTCTCTCTCTCTCTCTCTCACTCTCTCTCTTTCTAACATAAAACTTTCTCACTATGTTCTTTCTTTATCTGTAATATTCTCTTCCTTTCTCTTTCCTTTCTTGTCTATAAAACAAATTTTGCAATGTAGCCGCAGGTCATTGCTTCCGAAATGAGCCATAGATACCATGAAATGCCTGAGGTTTCCCTAATACATAGGCACTAACTGATAACTCAAAAAGACTCTCCTTCTCTCTTGTTCTTTCCATATCCTCACGTTCCTGCTATCTTTTAATTCTATTAGAAGCTATTTACCGAAGAAGTTAATTCGGAAAAATTTGCAAAATTGTCCATTTTCCGATCTTTCAATGGCTTATCAGCTAAGAAAAAAATTGATATTCAATTAGAAAAAAGTCAAAAAATTTGATAAAAATAAGCAACAGTAAGAGAATTTTATCACAAAATATATTGTTTTTATGCTAATAATGCTAAAAATAAGCTTTATATGTTCAAACCTGGATAGAATATCTGGACGTCGGAAATCTTTATTACATATAGAACAGAAGTATGGCTTCTTCTCATCATCTTCTAATACTTCAAGCGATGTTGATAATGATGATTTCTATAAATCATGAAAGTTAATTAGATGTTAGAACATTAGCTAAGGAGTTACATCTGATGGAGGTGATGGGTGAAGCTGTGGTGAGACGGAAGTCGTTAAATGAAAAGATTCAGATGATGAGGATAACGGCGATGACAGTGATGGCGAGAGAAGAGTGTGACGTGGACCCGCTGGATAAATGGCACCGAGTAACATCTGAGGAGGAATGACATATAATTACACAGACATATTCTTTAGTATCTACCTGTGTTCCTTTGATGACACGATCCATGCTACGGATTTCGCTTGTATCTCCTACAGCAACAGTTAGGGGACCAATGAGCGAAGGAGATGTAGCTGATGCCACAGAGCTTGAGACTGGTGAACAAGCAAGTGCAGCAGATGTAGAATTGTTGGAAGATGATATGGTCGTCACTACTGCTGCAGCAATCTTTGGTGATGTGTTTATGGAACTTGTTGGTGATGCATGCTGTTGGAGTATCTGAATCATATAGTATATATTTTTTAGTTTACTAAGCTAATATTATGTGTAATTTTCATTTCATTTGATGTCCCTCTATCTAGTTGCGATATTAAAACATACGGGAGTCGGTAAAGTAGGTTTTCTTGAGGTACTCTGTATGACGCTGTGTTTTCGTTGTAAGACGGCATGCCCAACAGCTGCTAGCTCATTCTGCTTTCGAACCTGAAAGAAGGTTTGGCGTTCAAGCGGATCTATGCAATGACAAGGCTAAGGATTACGATAGTCAAAGATATCACTTATCTCCCTCCTCCCCTTCCCACCTATGAGGTTTATCTCTCATCTCTCACTCTCATTCTTCTTGCTCTTTCTCCGTGTTACCTCCTACCCACTATTTCGATTTTGTCCAGTTTCACGCGTAGGGTTACGATAGTTTGTAAAGTTGATCATAAACCTACATGATTCAAAACATGATTTAGACTGTCGCTGGCTGATCGTGTAGCCGGATGAGGAAACGATGCTGTTGCAGCAGCTATAGCAGCTGCTGAAGATAACTCAAAGCAACTTGGGGCTTTTGTAGTTGCAGAATTAAGTAAATCTGGAACTATAAAGAAATGATAATGTATTAAGATATGATCAAGATGATGTAAGATAAGAATGAAAATTATATTGTTCTTATGAATAAGATGATCTTACCATCAGAACGTTGAAATGGCACATGATCGAATGTAAAACGACTGTGATGATGTGTTGATGATGGTGTACTAAAAGCTGAATCATGTACTGTTAATGGTGATAAGCCTGGAGGCGATAAAGCCAAAACCGAAGAGATCGAAGAGACGGAATGATCTGGAATAATAAATATTTTTTGTTTTTCTTAGAATAGCTTATAGTTAAATGAAACAAAAATGAAAAATAAATTTTCAATTCAAATATTGATTTTTTGAGAAAAAATACTTACTTGATAAATGGGTTGGAGGAGAAAATTGAATGGCTATGCCACTGTCGGAACTTGATGAGCTTGTACGTTCATTACGATATTCAAGCCAGAGATGATGAGATGACATCAACTGAAATATAAAATATAAAATATTGTTTTAGATTATAATATATAATTAATTATTAGGTAAATTATAAAATTTAGGATGAAACTAAGACTGTGGGGTGTCATAGTATGAAGGGGGTGGAAGGTAAAAGAATATTTTCTTAGAAAATAGCAAAATCCTTATCACAAAACTCGTGCATAGATATTGTTAAAAGCACGTGATGCAAGCTGAAGCATGTCTGTAATTAAACGTGACCAAATTAGATTGAACGATGAGCTGTAGCTCTTGATCATCATATTTAATTTGATATATTCACCTTCCTCGCCAACCTCGCCCCTTTTCTTTCTCTCTTTCTCTCTTTTCTTTTTAATTTCAAAGTATAATATATAAGAAATTCAATATAAATATACTGTTTTCACTATGAAAAGATGTAGTAGGAGAAGCAAAAAAAAAAGAAAAAAAAATAATTTGATTGGTATGTTATTCCTTGTTTAGAATAATTTTACAAGTTCCACGTGGATTATATAGTCTGTGATATAGATTCATGTGTTCTATCGTTTTTAGTTTCTGTTAAGAAAGAACAAGAACTATCATATCCTATCTATTCAAATTGAAGAGAAAGTCATTGGATATACGGTATATGAATTTTTATTATGATTCTCATTTTCATCCAAAACCCAAAAGGAAATTCCTAAGAACAGCGGAGGGCTAGGGGTTCTTTGGCCGTGCTAATGCTTTCACTTGGGCAAGCATTACCAGGAAAGGAGAATAAGGAGATGAGTGGGGGGGAAAGGATAAGGAAGACGAAGGGCAGAAGAGACAAGCAGAACAGACGAGAAGAGAGGAAAGAAAGTGAGGGATCCAATCCGTCTCTCTTTCTCTCTCTCTCTCTCTCTCTCTCTCTTTCTCTCTCTCTCTCTCTCACTCTCTTTCCCTCTCTTTTTGTAAGCAACTTTCAAAAGGTCTTTTAACATTACTCCCTTAGTGCCAGTTCAAAATTGGAAGTACTTGTGTTTAACTTCCTGTTGTTTTCTATATTTCTTTCCATTTTAATGATGATAACTCGAAACTTTGGAAATCGGAAATGACTTCTTCCGAATCATAGAAGATCGTAAAAGAGAATCAAAATGAATCTGAAATATATGACTATGACAAGTCATAGCAATTTCAAGTTGGAATTGAAAAGGAAAAGACAAAGTTCTCATTTTCTTAGAGGGGGTGGAACTATTAGAATTTGCTCTTTTTCGCTGACAGTGATGAGACGGTTTATCTGGAGAAGAAAACGACACAGAAAAGAAGTTAAAGACGCCTAAGTGGAATGACATACGACCAAAGAAGTTTTATAGATAGGAGGAATATGGAAAGAGAGAAAGCAGGACTCAGAGTGGGAGGTGTTTGTTGCGCCGACAGGACGTGGTCAAAACCGCGTGTGCTATCTCCCACTTTAGGTTGAAAGAGAAAAGATGTAGTCTGGCAGTCTACTTTCAACTGCATCAGCAGTATGAAAGTTGAGTGTGGATGCTGCTTTTCCACCATTACTTCGCATCGTTTTGCTTTAGCAGAAACGGAGTCAGGACAAGAGAGCAGAGACAAGGGGAAGAGCATGAACAGCACATAATTACTTGAAAAGGTATTGGCCATATCAGGGGGTCTAAATTGAAATAGAGCTCATGAATGAGTCAAAGTGTGTAGATGAAAGTGAGAGGAACAGGGGAGAGGGTGGAAGAAGAATGGGGGTAACGGAAGAAATGGCTAGTCTGCACAAATGAGAATTGCTTTCACGGGAAAGGCGGAGAAGTAGAAAAGACTGGAAGTATAGAAAAAGAGGGGGAGGACACGTACGAATAGGAGAACCACATACGGAACAGATAAAGACTAAAGAAATTTTTGTAGTTTTTTTAATGTTTTGTGGAATTATGGTTTCGAAGTAAATTTAGTAAAGAGTGAGGAAAACCGAGAATGAGAACGAAAAGAGAGAGATTGAAGGGAAAGCGGTGTAAAGATCGGAGTAATGTCCTGATAAGCACTAGTCGGTGAAAGTTGTGGGGTGGAATAACCAGCACCTTGATGATAAAGAGAGAGCAAACCGCAGAGTAAATGGCGTCATCAATCTGATGACTGTTACTCCAATGCATGACATGTTGTGGAAGCTTTTTCGACATTTTGTTCCCACGAATGTGCATGTTCATGTTTAGTCAACCTGTACAGAGGAAAGAAAAAGGAGGAAAAATGAAAAATAGTTAGCAAATGAAAGAAAGGGATAGTGATGTTTGATGTTGTTTTGTGACAACATTTGAAGCATATGATATGAGATGATATTGTTTAATAGAGTAAACCTGTAGTAATAACAGTACTAACTATTTAGATTGACTTGCAAGCTGAATGAGCAGCATTATGCAACATGAATTGACGTCAAAAAAAGTTAGAATTCATGCTTGTATGCAACGATAGCAATACTTCAGAAACAGTAAATGATGTGATGACGACATATAACATGATGATGCTACATCTTGCAATGATAATAGTATTGATAATAATAAATAAAAGCTGAGAAAATAATTATAAACAAGATAGTAAACAGGATATAGAATGTATAATGATTTACAGGCTATTCAATGAAAATTATATATTTTTTACAGTCGAATTGTATTCAACTCATCCTTATATCAAACCATACAACTGCTGACTTTTTTAGTTTGATTACAGTAAGATTCATATTTAACTATATAATTATAATCATATAATATAAACAATATTCAAATAATAAAGTAAAATTGTATCCGAATGAAGGTTAAGAAGACGAATACTGCAACATTGATACCGGCACTATGGCTCGAGAATAAGGAATTTGTCATTTGGTCTGTTGATCTCCGCCTACATCAGTTGCTCAACTAATAAAGTGGTAGAAGGGCATAAGGATAAGAAGAAGTAAGCCGGAGACTGATATGCTCAGATTTAAAAAAAGGAAAAAGAGCAAGAAAGGGGGGTGGGGTCATATATGAATATTTTTTAAGCAGATTTTAAGTTCTAAGGAAAATAATATTCACTTTGATGATTAATTATACTGATTATGTGCTTATCAGCTGACAAAATATTTAGTTATACATAAAGGAAGAAGAAGAAGAAAGGATAAAGAGCAACATCTGAGATGAATGACCGTATGTTTGTGCTGGAATATGTTCAGTATAGGAATGTGTAGAAAGACAAGAAGCAACTGAGAGATAATAAGAAATGAAGATAAGTTGTTTCCTGATTGGACTGACACCAGTGCAATTCCTGCAAAGCTTAAATGATACATATAGTTAGTGATATATGTACCTTTTTCTATATTACTATGCGTGATGAAGAGAAAATGCTGATAATACATATAGTTAGCATAGAGACTATTATAGGGTGTGAGAGTAAAAAGAAACAAAATGATATGTAGACCACTTTTCTTCATATCATGCCATCAACTATAGTAGCAATTTCTTTTTTTTCTGGGCTAGTTTCATCATTCCAGGCAATTTTTAAATATATATATATAGAGAGAGAGAAATAGAGAGAGAGAGAAAGAGAGAGAGAAAGAGCAACATGAAGTATGAAAGATGACAATCATTAAAGATGCAAATGAAGAAATGTTAAAGTAAGCTTGTATACGGATATAAATTAAATGGACTAAAAACTTTTTCAGATTTCCAACATATCTGGCTGCACGTGGTATGAAATTATTCTAAGTATTAGTTGTGTAATTATTTATAAAATAAAATAAAAAAATCTGTAAATTAATTAAATAAATTAAAAAAAATATTTTTTCAGTTCCTTCTTTAACAATTATAATTAATTCTAATAAATATTTTAATGAAAATATAATTAATTGAATAATTCAAGTTAAAAGTTATGTAATCATAGTTCTATAAGCTAAATCTAAAGATATGTATACTATATCAATTTAAAAATTAAATTAAAAAGTTTATAAGGTATCTATAACTATGCTTATCACACATTATCACATGATACATTACAAAATATTTTTTTTTTATTCTTAAAATCTTAATAAGTTATGTTAAGAACATATATATACTATATACTATATGTATAGTTAATTTATTATCAGTTTTATGAGAAAATGCTCACTGTTTAGAGTTTGAAAGTTTAATACTTATACATGTTGAAGGAGGATAAGCTACAACGTGAAGATGTGATTCAGTTTTAAAAGTTCACTTACCAACATCAAACTAGAAACAAATTTGAAAAACCGGAAGCAGAAACTACTGAGGCCATATGAATATGAATAGACAACAGAAGGAATGGTTGGTCCAATAACCACGAGACCGACGATACGAGAGTTGCAAACGAATGTGAGAAACCGCAATTGAAAGAATGAAGAGAGAGGGAGAGAGAGAGAGAGAGAGAGAGAGAGAGAAAGAGAGAGGTAGTGAAAAAAAAATATTTTCAATTTATAGTTATAAGCTTTTTGAAATTTTATTTGAAATGACGAATCATTATGAAAGCATAAGAATGAGCCTTAACCTATGTTATCATATTGGTTATATAATGAATTCATACAAGTGACTCATAAATGATCAAAAAAGAAAAGAAAATTTGCTTATTGATCACATACGCTATAATCAATAATTTACAAAATAATTATAGTTTATTAAAGTTTATAATCTATAAAAACTAAATAAACTTACATCAGATGAGCTGGCTGTCAAAGCTGGAGGACGATCAGGACATTCCCCGTTCACGCAGACAATTGGCAATGGTGGCGGTACTCGGGACGTTTTCATTTGAGAAGTTGATGTTAAAGAAGATGTAGGCTGAATAGTTGCTGATGCTAGTACATCTGATGTTGAGGATGTGAGTGGTGTTGAGGTTGGATATATGGAAGACGTTGGTAGCGTCGGCACTTGCATCTATGAATGAAGGAACAGAAAAGCACCTACGATATAGAAGGTGGAACAGAATGTTTAAGAGAAGATTTAAGTAATTAATAGAATATATAGATAAGTAGAAGATAATATATTTTATTATATAATATTAATACTGAATTCTCGATACAATCAATAATGAAACTGAAGACACAGCAGCAGATTCCTTAAGTTATCTGAAATAAAAATTATTTATATGTCTTCAGACAAAGGTATATACGGCAACGAAGAGTAAAAATAGATTTCAATTATAATTGAACATGAAACATACAAAGATTTTTAAAGAAATTCAATAATGTTTTGAAATGTAAAGGTGACATTATCGTTTTCTTATTTTCTCTGTGCTTAGTACCACCTCAATGATTACTTTCAAACTTTAGCTTTCAAATTTTGGCTTATCGGGTTTATAGGAATGTTACAGTTACATGAGAGAGAAAGAGAGAGAGAGAGAGAGAGAAAGAGAGAGAGGGAGAGAGAGAGAGAGAGATTGACAGAGAGAGAAAAATAAAGGAATGTTAAGTCAATCTGGTGTACGGAAGTTCAGAGATATACCTTAAATATAAAATTTAATTGATGCTGTTACTTCAAATCTTCGCAAAATTAAAAAAATAAAACTTTCAATGTCCCCAAATTATCTTATTTGGGAAGATGAAAAAAGAGAATAAAGAAAGGAAAATGTAAACTACAATGTAAATGAGAAGCTAAGTGGCAAGAGAAGAAAACTTCTGCTCTCACGACAGAGGCAGACGATCACGAAATGCCCGTCAACGACATCTACAAGCAGAACGACAATGACGGTGGAGGAGGCTATCGACAATGCTCTCATGATGATGTTATTCCTTACTGAATTGCTGACGATAACGATTCAGATAAGGAAGTAAAACATATTAAAGATCGTTCAACTTGATGCTATGTTATTCAATCAGATTGTGCTTTTCACAAGTAAAATGTTTAGTTTTTATAATAATATTCAAAGAATTATAAGACAAGCGTTCTACGAACTAAACAGAAAGATATAATTAAAGAGAGAAATATAAAGATAAAGAGCGAAAGAGAGAGAAAGAGAGAGAGAGAGAAAGAGAGAGAGAGAAAGAGAGAGAGAGAAAGAGAGAGAGAGAAAGAGTTGAACTTTTCAGATTTATTGAAACCATAATCCTATACGAAAGACTATTAATGAAACGACTTCAAGAAATTCTTTTCATGCTTTCATACACTTCCTCAATTACCTTCTGGTGTCATCATTTCGTTGTATTCGAAAGGGAGGGTCTCTCTGTTTCTCCATCTACTGGATTCTCTCATTTTCATTGTTTTTCCGTATACGAGAATATTTTGAAATAATAATGAGCTTTGCGACGTGTAAGAAACATCAAGAAAAATAAAGAAGAAATTAAAATAAAAAAAAAGTAAAAAAAGTAAGAAGAAAATTAAAAGAAATGACGATTCATCTATTTCTTCAGACAACATACATACATACATACATATATGTATATAAGAGGTATGTCATGATATATAAGAAATAGAGGGAATTGAAAAGAGAGAGAGAGAGAGAGAGAGAGAGAGAGAGAGAGAGAGAGGGAGGGAGGGAGGGAGGGAGGAAGTACTAAGGCAACAGATAGATGAAACAGAAAAGAGGGAAAACCAAAAATGAGATGAAAGAAAAGTACAAAATCATTTTAATCTTGAGTAAAAGTGGTAGATGAGGTTCATAGACATATTAACTAAACGTATAGTAAAACGTGTATAACATAATTTCATATATACAATACTATGTATATAGCCTGAGGGAGTTATATGTGATCATATTCTGTTATGTGATATGCTTGATCAGAGACTAGAAAGAGTTATTAAAGGAAAAAAGGAAAATAACAGTGTACTTTGCTTTGAGTGAAAAGTTTACGTGAATAAAACACATACGTATATGAGATAGTATGTATCTCTGGCATCATTCTCTCTCTCTCTCTCTCCCTCTCTCTCTCGTTCCCTTTATGTATTTTTGTATTATTCTGCCTTCTTAAACTCTTGATATTTAATATTTTCTCTGAATCTGCCTACATTCCTTCTGATGCTTCACCTCATTTTGACGAATATGGGATCAGCTTTTGATGTACTGGAGATGATGATGTTGGTGTCTGCTATTTTAAAAGTGAAAGATAAGGAGGGAAAAAGGACGAAGATGAGAAACAAAGGTTTGGTTTGATGTATCTTGAGTATTCGAAAGAGGAAGACATCAAGATGATGAGAACAAGAAATGGTTAGCTTATTCTTGAAACGAATGACAAACTAGCTGACCCTTCTTCAGTCATTCAGATGAGGATTGTAGTTTCATTTTCTCTTACAACCTTCATCTCTTCTGTCTTCTCTACCACCACTTTTTCTCTGTTCTTATTGTCTTTTCTAATGCTATTCCATTTCGTTCAACTTTCGAAAGAAGCAAACCATTTTTGAAATTGAAATACATACGTATGCTATGCTGCTAAGAGGCAATGTCAAAAAAACTTAAAAGAAAAATGAAGGAAAAGCTTAGAAGATGGAAAGTAAATGTGATAGAGAGAGAAGTAAATTTTTTCAAAGGTGAGATAAGATAATCAAAAGCAAAAAAAAAAAGAGAGAGAGAGAGAGAGAGAGAGAGAGAGAGAGAGAGAGAGAGAGAGTAAAGAATTGAAATAGAAAAGAAGAAAAAAGAGATGGAGAATGTATATTGAAGACGATAGAAAGACCATGAAATGAAAGAGACTAAAGACGATACAAGGGTCAAAGGATGTGAGAGAAGCTGTGAAAATATTCTTTTTGGAAAGCCTCGACAAAGATCATTATGTCATGATGGACAACAATGACAACGAAGTTGACGTCGGAAAGCATGACGCTATAGGAGTTAAAGAGGAAGGAAAAAAAATTTTCAATAGATTTGACGCCAAAGAAATGAATGTCGACGTGAAAAACTTCCAATTCACGTTTCACGTATAACATTTAAACTTCAAATTTTAAGCTTTTTTTGCTTTAATGAGAGAAAGGTAAAGAATTATTATAAATAATAAAAAGAATATTATAAAAGAATATATTAAACTATAACTATATGATATATATATATATATATATATATATATATAGTTTATAAAAAAAATGTTTTTTTTCTCCTCAATTATGAAATCAGATGAGACAAAGGCAGGAAAAATAGGTTTTCAAACGATATATTTCGCTCCATAATTACTGTGAAGGATAGACGAAATTGCAGTTTCAAAGGATGATTTTGAGCAGATAGTTTTGTTGTTTAAAATCTTTTTTTTTATAAAAAAAAACGAAAATTAAATGAGAATATTCTGAAATATATTGGACTTTGAGCTCAAGTTGCTGGAAGGAGAAGAAGAAGCTTATGGAGAGGGGGTGGCTGGGTAATGCGGTGTAGTGAGGGAGGAGGGAGGAGGCGGAAGACTTGCTGATATGAGTTGGAGAGACTGGAACTGGAATGAAGGGCCCATAAAGACATATTCAGTTTTGTGTCTAAAACCATAACTTGCTTGAATACTTTCTTCAAAAGAAAATAATGAGAGAGTTACTATAGGAGAGAGAGAGAGAGAGAGAGAGAGAGAGAGAGAGAGAGAGAATGAGTAAGATCTGAGGAGGTATTACTAGGGAATGATGAAGAAATAATGAGAGAAACCTAGATATATGCAGACAATATTGGAGAAACAGAGGAACATACATATATATTCAAGGATAATAGAGAAATACTAGCAAATTAGCTGAATTTTAAAAGAAATTGATGCCGTTGATGTCCGTACAAGTGTGCATGTGATACCTAGGCTTGGCCTCTCTCTCTCTCTCATCTCTCTCTGCCTGTCTCTTGCTTGATCTCTCCTTTTCTTTTTCTTTTTAAATTTTTTAATTCTTTCCTGCTCTCCTTTTTGTTCACAATCTTTTGTACCACTGTACCACGTACGGTCCTCAGTACTTCACATTTATCATTCAAAAGCATTTTCCAACTTGCTTCTTCGTCTCCTTTTGCCGCATTCCCTCTTTTCTTTTTCTGTTTAATTGTGTTGTCATTTTCTTTCTTTTTCACCTTTTGCCTCAAAAAGACAGCTGTTTTCATTAGATTTTCATGCATATACCACTTTTTGGTCAAGAAAATATGAAATTATAAATTGAAAATTATTATGACGTCATTCAAAGTAAATCAGTTAATTTGTGAAATTGTAACAAATTGAATAGTTAATTTTGAATAGAATAACTAAAGAAAATTTAAAATAAATGATGAACTAAATTAATTAAAATATTGAAGAATCATATAGTATGATGTTTCAAAGTTAACTATTTGATATTCCTTTGTTTCTGAAAATAAAAATAAATAAAAATATAAATTAGCATAACGAATAAGAAAAAGAAACAACAATAACGATGAAAAGCGACAACGATGATGAGGAGGGAGGAGAATGAAAGGTTGTGAAGCAAAGGTACATACACATTCTCGATGTTACTGTGTGTCCTTGACGGGCAGTCTAAGAATTCAGAAGGATGTGAATGAGAAGAAGAAGAAGGAGATGAGGGAATATAATGAAACATACATGAGTATTTAGTATGAAAAGTAGAAAAGTTATTATTTAAACAGATTTCAAACTTTATAATTAAGCTGATAACATATTTATTTATTTAAAATATAAAAAGGTTATAATAATTTATATGTAATAAAAAGATTTCTTATAAAATCAAAAGTTAAAGTTTCATCTGATAAATCCTTTGTTGTACTTGGATTGTATCTTATCATCCTGGATTTCATGTTTCCTTTTATCAGAATTATTTTTAAAAGTTGTTTAAGAATGCTTAAACCATCTTGTTTGGAAAAGATTACGGTAGAGTTTAGGAGATCAGATACAATGAGATGTATGTGATAGGTTGATGGTGAAGTAAATAGAAAAAGTAGGTTGTAAGAGTTGAACGGAGAAATGAAATTAAAAAAAAAAGTTTGAAAAAACCTGAAGATAAGAGAAGAAAATAGATTTGGGAGTATGTGGGTGGTTGTGGTTCGAAAATGAAAAACTACTGGCCAGTGTTAGAGAAATGGATAAGATGAGAGAATAAGAAAGATAAAAAGATGGAAGAATACATGAAAATGAAATAGAGAGTAAGGAAGATGAGACGTTTATGTGAAAACATGTGGCTGTAGTGAAGGGTAGGTCGTTGATAAAAAGAACTTTTCATCTTTGCTTCAGATTGTTGATGTTTATATGAGAATGTGGGTGGCAAAATCTGTGGATTAGCTGTAAAAGCATCATGAAAGCTAAGCATGTATGTAAGAAATATTCTAAGAAAAAGCTTCACAAAGATTTTATATACGACAATGATAATGACGACAACGTCAGATGTATAGTTATATATAACTATATATATTATATCCATTTGTTGATGAAAATAAAAAAAAATAACATTAGATTGAATTCTTAGGGATTGTAGACGAAAAAAAAGTTTTTTTTTTTATTTCCGTCCGTAATTTCTTTTTTTTTCGTCAGTTTTCTTGCTCGTCTATGTCTTGCTCCTCCTAATTCAAGGAGCCTTTTCTCTAGAGCCTTACTCGCCAGGAAAAGAGAGAACAAGAAAAGATAGAGAGAGAGAGAGGGAGAGAATATGACTCTTTCCTTGTTTAAAAGAAATAAAAACGTTTTTAATCGTTTTTACCTAAAAAATTGAGGGTGGAAAAAAGAAAGATATTCATTGTAATAGTTAACTAGTAAACTATGCCATTTTTTCTGGAATAAATATAGAAAAGAAGGCAAAAAGAAAGAAAAACGAAGTAGAAGATGAACATGAAGATGAAGATGTATTGACAATGAAGGAGAACTGAAGACATTTTTTAAAAATTAAATTTTCCGTCGTTTTTCTCTTGTCTGATGTCAAAAGTGCTCTTTATAGAGTGAGCGAAATGAGGAAGAGAATGGCATTACGAGACATGAAGAGAATAAAGAGAGAGAGAGAGAGAGAGAGAGAGAAAGAGAGAGAGAGAGAGAGAGAGAGAGAGGGAGAGAGAGAAAGAGAGAAAATGATAGAATAAGCGAGGGAGGGAGAAAGTACTGGCCAAGAAGATGTCTGCAAAATAGATAGAAATACGCTGTGAAAAATCAGCATTTTGCTTCATAAAATATATAAAATATACTGAGAATTTGGATTTAAATCGGATTAATATGCCAATTAATTAACATTTTCGTAATAGTTAATAGTAGTTAGTCTTCATAATTTGATAATTTATATCTAATCCGTATAGAGATTAGAGTTGAATTGAAAAAAAGGAAAATTTTGACGTTAAAGGAGATAACGACGTCAATCTGGTAAGATATGTGTATATTGAAGATGATTTAGAATGAATATTAGTAATATAAAAGATACAAAGAAATGAAGAAAACAGAAGAAAAATGAAGAAGAAAGTCACTAAGCTAATAAGTTGAAGGCAAGTTGAAGACAAACTTCAAAAAAGTATTAGAGAGAAAGAGAGAAAATTAGAGAAATGAGTTGAATTAGATAATGCATATTCGCATGCAAATTAGAAATAATTAAAGGAAATATAAAACAAAAAAATCATTTTTTTTTTCAAAAAATTAGAAGAAATGGATAGAAAGAGAGAGAGAGAAGTAGTTAACCATTCCATTTGAGCAATGTCTGAATATCCGCCGGTTTTCAACTTGTTCTCAAGTTTTAAAGTTTATGAGAAAAATTGTTATAAAAATAACGATGATAAAGATTAAAAATCATTATTTTCAAGATTCTTTAGTATCGGTCGGAAGGAGATATCTATAATAATGATGTTGATCAAACATATATATCATAACTATTAAATTATAAATTATAAGAAAGAAGAGCAATAGAAGATTCTATGATTAAAAGAAAAAAATAGAAAGAGGGTGGAGAGAATAGAATGAAAAGAGGTGGGAATGAATTGAAATGCAAAAGTTGAACGGACGTTGACGGGTTTGACGATTACAAGGCTTGAACAGGCTTTTGGGAACATACAATCAAAGGCATGAAGATAATAAAATCATTGGAAGAAGTTGTTTCAAAGCTAAACCAACAATATAACAAAAAAAAACATTTTTTCTGAATAATAGAGGATACTAGCAGAGAGAGAGAGAGGAGGGGGGAGCGAGAGAGAGAGAGAGAGAGAGAGAGAGAGAGAGAGAGAGAGAGAGAGAGAGAACGCGGGAGGAGGAAAATCATGCAAAACGTTGAATGATCGAAAAACAGAAGAAGAGGAAGGATTAATGATTGAAGTAAATGAAATGTTTCTAAAGTACTAAACTGATAATTAATGAAAAGAATATGAGTTGAGGAACTTTCTCTTCATAAACATGAATGTTTGCAAAAATTATTTAAATAAATGATAAGAAAACATGTGAAATACTTTACCGATAACTTAGTTTATAAAGGATATGAGAATGATTATCGTTTAGGGCGGAGATTTATATAAAGATGATGATGATGCTGTAGGTTTTCAAACCTTTTAAGACTCATTATCTCTAACAATATATATATATTATAATATTAATATTCTTTCAATATAAGAATAAAGAAAAAGAAAAAAATGAATAAATGAGCTCAAAAGAAGATCAGGATTATCCTAGATTTCTGACGAAAAGTATGATTGACGATAATTTTTCGTCAGGTTTGACGTTCACACTTGGTGCAAAAGCATTGCCGACGGCTAACAATACGAGATTAGATAAATGATTGAATGAAATGAGATTTTGGAAGTTAAATACGTAATTTGGATGATGATTATAATAGTATATAGATTAAAGAACAACATTAATAATAAATATTATATTTAGATAATAATAGTTAAAAAAGATTTTCTTTTGATTTAAATATGAAATGAAAGTATTCTTGCCACCAATGGACTCGATCTTTTGAACTTTCTCTCTCTTTCTCTCTCTCTCTCTCTTTGAACCCTTGCCTTTTCTTTTCAAGAATAAAGGAAATTTGAATTGTTGTCAAGGAAGTACTCTAAGCATTGAAGTTGCTTTAACCTATTCTGCTCCTGTTTATTGTTGGATGATCTGCTTTTGAGCTTTGTGGGCATGAAATTGAAGACGCTGGGGGCAGAGCACTGGGGAGGTGAAAATGGAAGACGGGAAGATAAGGCAAATGATATGCTTTCAGCGAGTAGGGCATCGAACGAAGCTTAGGAATTGCCTCTAGGCATCAGGAACAGTTGACATCATTGGACAGGCCAGGCGTATAAGAGGCTGAGAGTTAAATCTGATGAATCGTGTTAGCCTTGAGTAGGAAGTAAAGATATTCTAAATATTGAAGAAGAAGGAAGGAAAGGGGATACGCAGTTTTTTGGCTTAAAGCCAGGTTAGAGTAGTGACTCAGACATCATTATACATCTAATGAAATACTTAGAAGAGAAGGAAATTTAGATATACTAGAATAAGAACATTGATCAACTTGTTAAGGTTTTTTGGAAGATATTTAGAAAGAGAAAGAAAGAAAGAAAGAGAGAGAGAGAGAGAGAGAGAGAGAGAGAGAGAGAGAGAGAGAACAAGATGGATATACATAGGTAGTGATCGAAATTGAGGTGTAAAGGAGATATAGAGGTAGTACTAGAAAGATAGAAAGTCATAAATGAGGGAAACTACTGAAAAACAATATTTATTTTCATGGGAATCCGATAAAACAGTATTCTCAATTGAATTCTACTGCAACTGTAAATATTCAAGATCAGTCTAAGTTTGTGTGCTCTTTTGAGCATTAATTTCAAGTTTTTGTTTTCTTTTTATTTTCAAATAAATATGACAAGAAAAAACACGAAAAAATGTATTTTCAGTATTGAGCACAAAAGGTTGGCAACAGAGAAGAAAAAGAAGAAGGAATGCTTCAGATGCAGGAGACGAAGAGGTGAAACGACGAAAATGCATAACGAATCAACGATTTTTTTGTTTAAAATATGAAGAAAACAATATGAGAACATCATTGACTATTCAACATCAAGTTTTCGTTTTTTTTTCGGAAACTGAAAACTTTTTTCTCAACTAATTATTATCCAATTATTATCTCTAAAAATAGAAAAAGGAAGAAAAAGAAAGAGAGAGAGAAAGAGATAACGAGATAGTTGATCA
The DNA here is from genome assembly GCA_964057225.1 of Auanema rhodensis. Lineage (NCBI taxonomy): Eukaryota > Metazoa > Nematoda > Chromadorea > Rhabditida > Rhabditidae > Auanema > Auanema rhodense. Next base: position 5,614,196 of record OZ059895.1, read on the forward strand.
AAGGAAAAAAGATATATTCATTGACACAGATATATAACTATATAAGAAAGAGAGAGAGAGAGAGAGAGAGAGAGAGAGAGAGAGAGAGAGAGAGAGAAAGAGAGAGAAAGAGAGAGAAAGAGAGAAAGAGAGATTAGGAGGAGAAAGAAATAGAAAGTACTATCCTAATGTGCACTATGTGAAAACGATTATGGATGATGTCAATACGTTTAGCAACCAATAGAAACGGGTTGCAACATAGTCCCGGATGAAGTTTACAAGCATCAGCTCTGTATTGAGTATGTAGATGAGCAGGAATGCAGAAGGAGCTTCAAGTTTACGTTGAGCTCTGCTGAATGCGGCAGACACGTGGACTTGTATGCAGTATGCATGTGTGTATGTGTGTTTTTGCATGAACAGCGTCATGTTCATGCTATCGCTGATCTGAACGAAGCATAAGAGGATATGCTGCAGAAGTTTGCATATAGCATCACGTACTACATAATAATCTGCTACTTCATCATTAAAATGCATAAAGTGGAAGTGAGGATATTCATTGTCGTCGTCATCATCATCATCATCATCAGATTGAATGTAGAATATGATTGTTGTACCGTTCATTATATGAAGCCATGCATGTTATCCAGGTGTTACATCATTATGTATGAAGTGATAGTGATCATTATAAGCTGCTAACTAATTTGGCTTCGATACATCACACAGAAACTTGATCACATGCCTGATAAACGTAGCAAAAAGTGATATAGAGAAAGATTTGAAGAGAAAGAGAGAAGCAGAGATTAAGAAAGAGGGTAATATCTAATGTCGTCTGCCGTTTTAGCGACCTCATAATGATCATCCTAGCTTTTTCTTCTCCTTCCTGTATTTGATGGCAAAAAAAAAAAGAAAATAGATGAATTGAATTTATCTCTAATATATATTTTTTTCTATATACATATATATAAAACCTATAAATAGCTTATAAGGTTATAATAATAAAAATAAATTATATAGTTAGCTGATTAGTTAGTTCAAAGCTATTAATAGTTTTTTTTTTCTAATTTTTTTCTTTTAAAAGAGTTTTAATTCGATTTCGTATATTGTTTCAAGACGATGTCATCGAATACGAATGAATAAATGGAATGAAATACTAAAAAATCTTGATTTTTGAATTTCCCAAATTTTGATTTTAAGAAATAAATTTTTCTTTTATTACTTGTAAAAGCAGAGAAATGGGAATAAAGAGTAATTCCCATATGTAGTTATGATATAAGGTAAAGAAGAATATTGATATTTGATTTTTATTTTTATATTTCCTTCAAAGGACATAATAATCGAAAAAAAGTTGAAATATACGTGAAATACACGTGAAATATAAGTGAAACTATTCAAATTTTAATGAAGCACAAACGGCAAACGTTGAGTCGGATTCATGGTGAAGAGAGAGAGAGAGAGAGAGAGAGAGAGAGAGAGAGAGAGAGAGAGAGAGAGAGAGAGAGAGAGAGAGAGAGGGAAGGAGGGAGGGAGAAAATGAGCGTTTTGCAGCTAGCTACTAGCAAGCTTTTCTCTGAAACAGACTTCAATACAAAAAAATTATTTTTTTTTGAAATCGACGAAAGACAAAGTTGAAAACGAAAAGAAAACAAACAAATGAAGAAAATATTTTGGAAAATCTAATGTTGAGAAGACGATTACATAGAAAAGGAGAAAAAAAAACGAAAAACTAAATATCATAATAATAATAATATGAAAATTTGTAGCAAAAACAATTCGCATACAATATTTGGAAAGTACGGAAAAAACAACAAATAGTTCATTTGAAACATACACGAAAATGAAAATATTTAATACAAAATGGTAAATAGAGATTATGAGGAAAGGGGTGAAAGAAATATGAAGTAATATTGAGATAAAGAGTATTCGATAAGATGAGTAAGTAGTAAGCTTGGTCAGCTAAGAGAAGTTGATTGTTGCATTCGTCATACTAAGTCTAAACTGATCGTTTTAGATATGACGTTTTATCGTGGCTGGACCTATTTTGTGAGACATTTTTGGTCTTAGATGCCAAGAGAGGAAACGAAAGAAAGCTGCGCTAGCTGATGATGAGATTATGAAAAATTTATGAGAAAAGAGGCGGCTGAAAAAATGTGTTGTGCTGGTACCACATCTGGGATTAGATAAGTTGTTTTAGCTTTTTTTGCTCCCTTGCACCCTTTTCTCTATTTCCACTTTCTTTCTTTCACTTTCTCTCTCTCTCTTTCTCTTTTATCTTTCTCTTTTTCCATCACCTTCTATCTCCCTCTTCTCCCCTCTCTCTCTTATTCTTCTACTATTTTCATTTGTTGGGCTATCTCTTTGGACTCATTTGTTAAGGTATAACCGGAAGAGGAAAGAGACCGGAGAAGGGTTTGAGGTATATCTTTCTTGGAGTGTGTTACGTGAGATTTCCTGTGAAAACAAGATATTCGTTGTAGACAACGTATGATCAAGTGCACAAACGGTCTGCACTTTTCTAAATAATTCAAAGAATTCTTTAATTTGTCTTTGTCAAATTGATCTTAAATTTTTGCATTTGAAGCACAAAAAAATACACAGAAATGGGTGAAAAGAGAGAGAGAGAGAGAGAGAGAGAGAGAGAGAGAGAGAGAGAGAGAGAGAGAGAGAGAGAGAGAGAGAGAAGGAGAGAGAGAGAGAGAAGGAGAGAAAGGGGGGAAGTGAGAGAAAAGAAAGAAAGAGAGAAAATGAAAGATGAGTAAAATAAGAAGGAATCCGAACTAATTTAATGAAATATGGATAAAGAACAATAAGAGAGTAAAGAGAGAGAGATAGAGAGATAGAGAGGGAGGAGAGAAAGAGAAAGAGAGGTTTAGAAGGTGATCCTAAAAGCTAAACAACAATTCCTTTTTCAGAACATAAAAACCTTTTTACACGAAAAGACAGAAATTTCGATCAACGTGAACCCTTTTCAAGATCAAAAAGTTTGAAAAACTTATTTAATAAATCACATTATATTGAAAAATTCCATAATGGATCTCTGTTTCTCCTTCTCTCTACCTCTTTGAAAACTTCAAAAATTAAAAGAATAATGAATATAAATGATTTTAAATAATTAATAATAATTAATAAAAAAGAAATATATTTATGTATATTATATATAAAATATTAAAAAATTAAATATAAACGAGATGGCATGTTGATGTTCTAGAATTGAGATCATTGACGTAATACCTCCAGCATAGATAATGTTATCATCGTCGTTGTTGTTTGTTTTGAAATATACAATATTAACTAAAATGAGAAGCCAAATAGTTGTTTATATTTTATAAAAAATTATATAAATATATTAAATTAGAACAATAAATATAAAGAAATTAATAAAAAATATAAAATAATTAATATTTATAATTAATTGGAAGTAAAAACAAAAATTCTTATATTACCTCCTTCTCCTCCTCCTCCTCTTCTTATTCTTCCACATGAAGTTTTTGGATAAAAAGTGCATTGAAATACAATGATAAAAAGCTTTTGCACATCGTGAGGTAAAGCATAGAAGTGGTATATAGAGAAAGTAAGGAAGAAAGAAAGAAAGAGATATATAGAGGGAGAGAGAGAGATAGAGAGAGAGCAAGAATTCAAAAGAGGAAAAAGTGCAAAGAGAGTGCAAATGTCACAAAAAATTCTCACGTCTGTTTCAATTTTTTTCTAAATACTTCGATAAATTTTCTTTATTTAATGCAAAAAAATTAATAATTATATATTTCAAATAAAATTATTTTTGAAAATTTAAAAAAAATTAAAGAACATTAAAGAAGAGAGGGTTGGAATTACATAGGACTTTAAAATGAAATTCGAATAGGCCGATTCAGATGGCTGAAGATGAGGATGTCAGCTTTAATCCAAAAAAAAAAGATAAAATGTGCGAAAAGTTCATTCATTATTTTTTAGAAAATGATGGATAAGCATATTTAAAGAAATTGAACTTATGCGTTTAACATCAGATAGCACGAGGAGATAGAGAGAGGCACACGCAGAGATAAAGAAATATTGGGAGAGAGAGAGAGGGAGAGAGAGATTGAAAGAGAGGGAGAGAGAGAGAGAGATAAGTAGTAGAAGAAGATTACAAGTTAAACGTTTTATAAGAAAGTGTTGGAGAGAATGAGGGTGGATAGGATTAGGAAAGGTAAAGAGAAAAAGAGAGACACAGAGAGTCTGGAAATCCCAAAAAAAGCTGTTTTGAGAATTTAGTTCAAAAGTTTGGATTAAAAGCAAATGTTTCAAATAAGCCCACCATGTTTTCATACTCCTCGGTCTTTTGGAACGATGAGATGAAAATTTGAGAAAATATTGTGAATAAGCGGAAACGAGAGATAGAGGGAGAAGGTGAGAGAATGAAACTTACAGCTTATCCTGTCGATTAGAAATGTTAAGAGAGGCATATAGAGGAAGGATGAAAGACAACGATAAAGACATTGATCTCAATTTGAATGACCTGAAGTTATGACGTCATTAGATGTATGCTGTCTCATTTGAAGTCTTTTTGGTTCATTCGTTAGTTATTCCACGAAAGCGTAAATTGAAAATGGACAATGAAATGCTGAGAAGGTGAATATAAACTTTAATAAAGAAATTAAAGTTTGTAACAAAACGTGAATGAATATCATAAACAAGTTGAAAATGCTGAAACAACAATGTTGATTCTTCCTATATTTCTCTTTTCTAATTGAACTTTTAGTCATATCAACAGAAGTATTGTCTTTCTAACAAACATATGCGGTATTTTGCTACAACTTGAACTTAAATTCTAAAACCTATTTTATGGTCAATGCTGTTGTTAAGCCTTTTTTTACTTTCATATGCTTTAACATGAGCGTAAGAACATAAAAAGTATAAGATACACATATAATCATTTCATCAGAAGAAGCACTTCATATAGGCATTCCCTTTCTCTTCTTTTTTCATCTTTTTGATTATTTAGTCATGTACATACAGCACAAGCATCATGTTCACATCTTGGCAACGAAGTCACAATGCCATCAGATGACGATCACGTTCAACACATTCGACATAGATGACCAATTTGAAATTCTGAGGAATTTGATACTTCATGAAGACGAGGCCCATTCTCATTCACGATTTCTAGGTGATGCTGAGAGAGAGAGAGAGAGAGAGGAGGGGGGGGGAGAGAGTGAGATATGTCAGTAACACACATCTAAGATGTCATTTTAAAGCCAAACGTAGAACATAAAAGCTTGTGTTAGATAGACAATTATATTATTTTATAATAATCAGTATATTATATATTATATGATATAATATATTTTATTTTATTTATAGAATATAGAGATTTACAATATTAGACGATTGAAGCATCAAATGAAATTCAAGAGGTGAGAATATCGATGTTGATATCCCTGGACGACGATTCAAAAGCATTTTTTCCCCTTTTTGGGGGAGAAAAATACGACACTTGTACTTGTATTTGCAAGCAGGTTTCCATTTTGTATTCAAAATAAAGGGCAACAAAAAGAAAACAAAAAAGGCTGCAAGTACATTGAAAAGGCAAGAAAAAAAAGAATTGTATAAGAATATCTTTGCAAATAAGTTGAAAAATCATTTTAGTGAATTGAGTTCTCTTCTCTTCATCCTCTCCACCCTATATATAGACATTCATATTGATGCCTCATTATAATTATTTATACGTATAGTATAACTGAGTGTTTGAGACATTTTTTTTTGTTTGAATAGAATAGGAAGAAGAGTGAACGGAGGCAAAGGGAATCAGAATATCTTTGTGACTTCGAGGCTCTTGTGTGAATCCATCCATCCTTTTAAGGCAAAGCGACCCCCAGCCCTCTTCCCATCTTCCTTTATCCATCATCATCATCATTTCTCTCCCACCCTCTCTCTTTCCTCCCAGCTTACTACTTGAACCACCTTCCTCTATTCTTTCCACCCTCCTCTCCTAACTCATTATTGATTGAAATTTGAATTTTTTCAACTTTGAGAAGGAGGTGAAGCTGATGTAAGAGGTGCAGAAGGGTAAATTGAAGCAAAGAAAAGGCTGTATTAAGAAGAAGTAGAGGAAGAAACAGTGAAGACGATGATGAAACATTTCAAGTTCATGAGTTCAAAGACACAGATCAATCATAACAGTTCACGGGAATATATATTGAATAGGTGAAGAATGAGATGAACAAGTGCTAAGTTTAAGTTAAACTTGAAACTTTGTAAAAAACTTGAAAACGAAATAATAGAAAAGAATGAATCTACAAAACTCATGAAAGGGAGATAAAGAGGGAAAGAGGGAGAGAGGTTAAAGAAAGATAAAGACGAATGTTTCAATCAGTGGTGATAATGAGACAAAGCAGATGGTAAAACCTGATGATAATGATAATTAATGAAACAAGGAACATATAGAAGAATAAAGTTTATAACAGTTAGAGAGAGAAAGAGAGAGAGAGAGGGAAGGAAGGATGATAAGCAGGTACAACATGAAGCATGAAGCATGAAGCATGAAGAGAATGTATGAAAAGGACATCGAAAGCAAAAGATGGGAGAAAAGAATCATCTGAAATTCGTTTGTTGCACCTTTCCCTTGTTCCTGAATATTAAAAGCTGTAAAAGACAGGTAGATGTAAATGTTAAATTGAATAAAATTATTTAAAAACTTAGAAAATAAAATAAAGAAATATAATATTAATTATAATAAAATTATATAAAAGAATAAATAATAAAATATATATTATGTGGTAATGATACTTATACTCTTATCCCAAAAACAGAGAATAGATAGACGAAAGAATGGATAAAGTTCTAGCTGTTTCTCATCGAAGCCATTGTCGTCGACATTGCTGCTCCGACGGCTTTCAACGCTCTTAGTCTATTCTCCCTGCCATCTATGTATGTTTCAAAAGAGTATATGAAGTATAAAGCGGAAACAAGGCTGCGCTATGTGATTCAGAAAAGATGAACTGGTGGCGCGAAGAAACTTCCGTGGCCAGTAAGGAGCAAAAGTATGACAGAGTATAATATCTGGCTCATCTGATTCAGATATAGTCAACTCAATCAATCAAAGCCTTTGTGTAGATGAATCAGAAGGAGAATGTAGCTACATCGACTATGAACTGAAAAGTCAAATTTATAAATTTGGTTCTGGAACGAAAGGAAAAGAGCTTCAAGTAGAAAAGTAAATGGCATTTGCTGATATAAGTCTGTTTCTGTCTATGTCTCTCCGTTTTGCCTGTGTTTTCATTAGTTCTTCACTTCTGTCCTTGCCCCAGGCATTCTTCTGCTCCTCCCATTTCTCATCGTTGTCTCTTGTTGTCTTCTCCATTTCGTTTGTGGAACCATTGTTATTTTGGCTTCAACCCTCATCGTCTGTTCTCATGTTCCGCTATTCCCTCATTTCCATATATAGGAGTGAATATGCTACGGCCGCCTTTGCTCTTTTAACCATCCAACTCATCGTTATGGACATGACGTAGTTTGTCATCATCTTCTCTACCTATTCATTCGTCTAGCTAGCCCTTAACCGATTACACGTCGTCCACATCGTCGTCGTAGGACTCACACACACACATACACACAGCATAGTAATCTTACTTAGTCATGTATGAGTATATGTTATATACTCTTATTTGAAAACGAAAAAGAATATAAAAGACATTTGTATATACTTATATCCTTTAGGTAACGTATATACATATAACTGAAAATGGGAATAGCATTCAGAAATAATTCACACCAAATGACGTCATCATTCCTTCTTGTATCTTCATTATCCGTTATCTTAAGCTCGAGTCAGTTCATTATGATCTCATCAATGGATGTTGTTGAACGGATGATGTTGCTGTTTCTTTGGTTGACCGACTGGATTTATCCTCTGCCGGTGCACCAAGTGACAGACCAGCTGGTATAAGAATCACATTTGTTTTCTTCTTCTCCTCCCCCCCCCCTCCCCACCTCCTTCTCTTCCCCTCTCTTTCTCTCTTTGCTACCAAAACCTTTATTTCTAAGATACATATGATTGTTTTTTCTCTTGGTCTCGATGTTTACCCTCAGAGGTACCTACTCACTCTCTCTCTCTTTTTTTTCTTCTCCCTCCTTTTTCCACTTCTTCCATCTAGTCCCTCCCTCATTCTTCTCACCTAAACTGCCCAATCTCTCTCTCTCTCTCTCTTCTTTTTTTCTTCCCCTCTCTAAAACTCTCAAATTCATTCCTTTTACTTCGGTTATTTTTCTCAATTTTCTCTTCAAAAACATCTTTTCCCTTTCCCTCTTTACTAACTTTTTCTCTCTGTATGTTTCTTGTTCTTCGAAATAAAAAAAGATACGAGTAGGAGGATAGAATTGAAATCTCTTTTTCTGTTTCTCTCCCAGTCTTCTTCAATAGTTTTCACTCTCTCTCTTACTCCTCCTTCATTTTCTCTCATTTTCTTTCGTTCAAGCTGAGATGATCAGAAATCATGTAAACCATAATTTGCATTAGCTGAACTTTGCTGGAACTCAGGTTCCAAGAATAGATTGAGCATGCAGGAAAATAGTTTTGGAAGAAAAAAGGTATTACCTGAAGACATAGTACGGAAATAGAATAGAGTAACAAACTTTCAGCATATCCAAAAAGAAAAAATATTGGAAAGAATTGAAGTAAAAGAATAAATGGAATTTACGGAGAGAATATGAGAGGCAATGAGAGAGAGAGAGAGAGAGAGAGAGAGAGAGAGAGAAAGAAATACGTTTTTATGAAAAGTAAGATAAGACAATCAAAAGCAAAAACCATTTCTAGAATTCGATCGGATTAGAAATATGCAAAAGTACAAATAATTTTCGGGAAAAGTATTCCAAATCAGCAATTGAGCTTGAAACTTAAAATGCTTTTTGTTTGTTAGGTTTGAATGATACAAACTCAAAATTTGAATGAAACCGATAGATTATCGTAATGGATATTTGAGATTTCTTTTAATTTTGAATTCTTATCATCTCTTCTCTACACCTACTCCTCCCACTAAGTTCCTAAGTATTATCTGTTATCACCCACACTAAAGTATCTAAAACTCTCATTTCTACAATTCTCTTTATCTATTTCTTTCTATTTCTTTCTCTTCTTCTTTTTCTTCTAATTTCAAAACGAACTTTAGGTGGTTTAACACCTGTTTCTCTCCGATTCAACTTTCAAAGCCCATGGGTAAGATGAGGAGAAAAGATAGGTAGGTAGGTGTTGTTAGTTAGAACAGAGCTGATATTCTTTCTCAGCTTCGCACAAGCAACAGACATCAGACTATGTCTCGAAGACAGACAGAGCATCAGCGAATCGTTGACCAGATAATGAAGAAACGTTCAACCTAGTTTCTGAAGTAAAGGGAGGGGAGGTAGATGAAATTTCATCATAAACTAGGGACTGAAAAACCTAGAAATGCATAAGTGTTTGGGTGGGTTACTGTATCTCCCATTCTCTCTCTCTATCTCTCTCTCTCTCTCTCTCTCTCTCTCTTTTGCTATCTCTGCTAACTATTTAAATAATAAAATAATATAGGAAGAATAGATGAAATAAACGTCGGAAAAGATGAAAAGAAATAAATAAAAACATTAACGTTTAATGATGTTTTTTTGAAATAAAATGTATTTTTTTAATAATTTTATTTGTTTACATAACAAATAAATATCTTTTTTTTTCTTTATAATTTGATAATTAAAATAAAAGATTAAAAAGTGAAATATATCATATAATATTTATAAGAAATATATATTTATTTGAAGGAAACAGCAAAAAATGATAAGAAAATATGAAGAAAATGTAAAAAGAAAACGAAGAAGATGAAGATAAAGAAGAAGATGAAGCATAGATCTCATGAACATGATCACTAATCAGCAAAATATTTGTTTCAAATTCTATTTTGTACCACAAAATGTACGGAACAAATGAAATTTAAGCCTTCTAATTATAAGTTTTGGTAAGGATGAAGGGGTAAAAACTTAATATTATAAAGAATTATAAAGAATATAATATAGTTAAGAAAGATATAGTTAATGATACAATTTATTGTCATCATTATCATTTATAATTAAAATTTGGTGGTAACCGGCTGATCTTGCGTGTTATGACAGAAGAAAGGTTAAGCTTTATGTTGGAGAATTCAACTTATTTATCCGAATATGCTCAATATTTAGAAAAAAAAAGATTTTTTTAGACATTCAGAAGATGAAGAATGTAATAATGATTGTCCAGATGATATACCTGAGGTATATAAATATAATAAATAAATATAAATAAATATATTTAAGATGAAATATGGTGATCGTCTTTTAGATGATTTAATTAATACATTTTGTGATAAATTAACTTCTGTATGTCCATATAAAATTGAAGGAATGTTAGCAATTCAATTTTTAATGGTAAAGTTATTTATTATTATTATTATAAATAATAATAATAAATATATATATATATATATATATATATATTAAGATTGATCCAGAACAAGTTTGTCATTTAATAAGTGGTGATAATCGGGTAATTCAAATCTTATATGATTCCATACGACAACATTATATTTTAATTTATTATAATAATGAAAAAATATTTTTATATGATTCAGTGTATGCTAAAGATCGTAATTTATCTGATGTGGTTGGTTTTAAATTTAAAATTCAAAAGAAAAAAAAAGAAATATTTAGATGAATGAATGTGTATTAAGACAAATAACATGTTTATTTGGTCATTTATTTGAAAATCATATTGTACCATTATATGTTGTACGTGATCTTAATGCTCAAGTATGTTTGTTAGAACTTGGTCAGCTTAAACTTAAATTAGAACGAATGTTATGAATAAAGAATCAAAAGTTTTAAAGTTGGACTATTTCAGCATGATGATTGGTCTTGTGGATATCGTTCAGTAGCATCACTTGTAGAATTAGTATGTGGTAGAGATCCAAGCATGTATGTATAATCTATATAATCTATAATACATATAATTAATAATAAAGGACTATATATTCAAGAAGAAGAATTTTTAAATTTCTTCATGAAGTATTATGTTCATCTGAAAATTTAAGTTGGAAATCATTTCTTAATGCTCAACTTGGAATGTAAGTTGTATTATCTATATTTATAATTATTTTATTTTTAATTATATTTAGTGAACGTCAACGAAATTATGAATCTGCTATACATGTACATGTTTTTCCTAATGGAACTTATCATCAACATTTGAATTTGGATGAGAAAAGCGAGTTGTCAGCTAAAGATAGCAGTGAAAATTAAAAAAAAAAACTTTTATTCATAGGTTTCTTTATAGAATATTTTGTATAAAACATAATTTAAATATTGAAAGTAATGTACTTACTTAGAAATTGCTTTAAACACATGAACTTTGATGTTTCTTAGAAAAAAAATATAAATTCAATACATATTCATTGAAAAAAATACAAAGAAACGACTATATAATTGGAATATTTTCATGTATGTTTCAGTATTTACTACTTAAATCAAATCATTTGGTTGGCTTCAATGATGCGAGGCATAGAACGCATATCACTTCTGATATGTTGGAAGACAGGAAATCCACGACCATACTTGTTCTCATGAGTTGCAAAGTAAGGGAATCGTCTATTGAGAACTTGTCCCTCATTACGAACGTCAAGAGATAATAAACCATGGAAGTCTGGCATTCCGTTACGCATGAAGATAGGAAAAGCCCGTTGGTTGACCATTGTACGACTTTCGAAAGCCTATTATAAGGACAAATTGATGTTTTGATGTGTCAAGAGATAACTTACATAGATAGTAACTGCCAAGAAGATGGCACAAAGCATCAAACATCTGCCGGTATGTCTCATCCACATGATATGAAATGAATTTGAAAATGAATGAAGAAACTACTTTATATACTAATCTCTTGTTATCAATTAATAATTATATTAATCTTTATGAGTAATTTTTATTATTTTTAATGTTTATTAATTCATAAAATACAAGAAATTGTTGATTATTATTATCATCTTATCATTTTTATTTTTTATATATTAAAACCATTTTCACACGTTTGAAAGATAAGAGAAAAAACATTTAAAAAATTGTTTTTCAAATATTAAATATAATTCTGAATTCTATCTATTATGATTATAAAGATTTATTGATATATTACATATTTTTAATTAAAAAAATTCTAAATCTTCTTCAAAACTTTAAAAAATGTAAATGAAATCGAATAATATCAATTTGAGAAACTTTTCAAAAAAAAACAACTTATACTATAATCTATTGAAACATACATTGATTGATAATTTAATTTTTATAATAAATATTTTTTAAATTTTATGTTAACTATACGTATAATGAAGAACATCATCATCATTATGTGTTCATGCTCAATGGATTAGAACTGATTTGATCTTGTTACATCAATAGTATATAATAGGTATAAAGGGAGCTAGATGGTCCATCCATTCACTGATTCTCACTTTTCAAAACCTTTTTTTTTGAATATTTTAATTCACAAAATCATCAAATCTGTTGTAACTTAATGAAAATGTTTCTTTTCTATAAAAGTCTTGAAGATATGATGAACTAACTTTAACATCTCCCTTGAGCCTTTGAAGCATATCAAGACCATTGAAACTTTTGAGAGTTTGAGCTATTTCATTTTTTTCATCTATGATCTCTTCTTGTAATTTCTTATTTGATTCTACTATTGGTTTAATAACCTCAATCCTATGATCTTCTATATTTTCCAAATTGCTACGCTCTTTTAAATTTTTGAATTTGTGTTTTTTTCTGTTTTTCAAATAATTTTCAATAATCTCATATCCTTTGTAAGGATCATAAACTTGTACTAATCCAAGAGATCTAGGAATCTGAGATTCTACTAATCCAAAGGATCTAGAAGACATTTTTGAAATTTTGAAAAAGTAATTAATTTAGAAAATATTTATATTTATAAATAGAGGAAATTACTAATAATGTACTCTTTATTAAAATATGAAAATGATGAGGATATTAAAACAATCAAAGAGATCAAGAAATTGAGTAGAGACGAAGTTCGTAAAGAAGGTTTTAATAAGTTGAGATCTTTGATTCTACAAGCACGTGAAGTGCACGTGAAGTTATTGTTTTAGTAAGAAGTTCTATGAATTCCGAGAATTTAAAAAAATGATGATAAATTGTTTTTCTTAGTAAATAAAAAAGATTGTAGGCTCCCTTACTTGAAAAAGTACTTTATTCTTACAAAATGGATTATTTCAATAGAATATCTAGAAATGATCTTTGTAAAGAAGTTATAAAACTTCTTTATATAATGTCTGAATATGGAAAATTTAAAAACACGAGGATCAGGTTGGACTATTCCAGAAGTCAATTACCTTGAGATGAATCTTCCGAAAACAGTGGATGAGTTTTGGGATAGTCGCAGAAATCAAAGTTCTTCCTAAAAGCTGAATCTATCTGAAAACAATGTCAGTTTATGTTATCAAGATACAGATTCCTTGATGTACCACATAAATACTGAGGATCTTCACGCTGATATTGAGAAAGATTCAGATTTTAAGGAGCTTTTTTCATTTTTTAAATACTCTTGAAGTTTTAGTGGTGGATCTAACCTAAAAGAATCAAAGTAATAAATCTCCTTATTGTTCTTGGAGAAACAAACCCAATGAGTTCCTTTACCATCTGAAGAATTTAGATTGACAACACCTACTTCTCTTTCTTGAATGGATGGACCATCTAGCTCCCTTTATACCTATTATATAATACTTACATCTTCATGCTGATTGATATGGTTGACAGGGTGAAAAACATGGAAGAATGAGAAAAGTATAGTCTTGTTGCTCATTGTTTGAGCATATTCTAAAATAGGTTGGAAAATAAATCAATTCACTTAATAGCTTTTTCCTTTATTCATTTATATTATTGACCTCTGACTATACATATACATACATATGTATATGTATGTATGTATTCCTTATATAGTTAACTTATTCATATTAAATATATATATATATATATATAACTATTTAATAAAAATACTTTTATATATTAAATAAATAAAGTTATGTTTAAGAATTTCTTAGAATTGCTTTCAGAAAAAGCTATAAAATCGCAGGAAAAACATAGCTTAAACTATTACATGTTTCTATTATAAAATATTATAAAATTGCATAATTAACATATTAAACTCAAATTCATTTGACCTTTATTCTCTTGTTTCTCTCAATTTTAATGTTCTGATATTGAAACCTACACACATGTATATTCAATTGAAATATCAATTAACTAACTAACTAAGTAAGTAGTAATCAAAATAATTATTATAACTATATACATATAATAAAATTTTTAAAAATAGCTATATCTATATATTGGATATTTCATTTTCAACAAAATCTTAATTGTGTTGTCGGTAGCGGAAAAAACAATCCTTTAAGGACAATGAACTCATAAAAAAATGTTTTTTCTTCGTTTACCCTAAACTCTCCACCCATTCTCATCTTAACTATATGAACCTTATATAGTATATATAGTTAGTTATTCAGTATTTCAGTACTATATGTCTTATATCAAATCATATAGAACGTATTGCATGTCTAGATGCTGTTTACTACTAAACTGCAATCAGGCTTAATCGGGAGGAGTAACAGAAGGATCGTCATCAGTATAAGCCCAGTGGTCTACCTCCCTCTCTCTCTCAATCTTAATTTTTCTTTTTTTTTTGATTCAAATACTGTTCTATTGTTGTCCAATAAATTAAAAATACTCTTTTTTTTAATATTATCTTAACTATATGTAAAATAATTACACTATATGTATTTATAGAATTAAAATTATATAATTTATTTAAAAATTTATTTTTTATTTTCTTAAACTGAATTAACTATTATAAAAAAGAAAAAAGATTTTCTTTTATTTCTTAATTCGTTCCTCTCATCTTGATTACCTTATCAGATTTTTTAAAATTTACTAAAGGATTCCACTTGTTTCGAGGTGAATTTTTGTTATTTTCCATAGAAATAGTGTTCTAAGAGGTAATACGAGTTAAAAAGAGATATCTACTATATATAGAGAGAGAGAGAAAGAGAGAGGGAGAGAGAGAGAGAGAAAGAGAGAGGGAGAGAGAGAGAGAGAAAATGGAATATTGTGAAACGTCATTCCACAAAATTTCTATCATATCTATATATCTATAGTATATATAAATATATATTAAATATAATTATTATAAATAAGTATGAAATAAATAGAAATTTAATTTATAATATAAAATTTCAAATATTTGCAATCATTTTGATCATAAATTAATTTTAGATATTCTTGTTTTTGAAACAAATCTTTACCTTCTACTTCTTCAATTTTATTCATTTTATCAATTTTAAAAAATCTATTAGCTCTCTACTATTACAATATATTCTAAGAGCTCATTGAGCTTAAATGGGAATATTTTTTTGTTTTTTTGTTGTTTTAATTATCTAATTTTCCTTTTTTTTTCATTTTTCCTCTTTTCTATATCTTTCTCTTCCCTTTATATTTCTTTTTTTTTTCTTCGTATTTCTTATACATATAGTTAAATAGATAGATAGTTAGATATATATATATAGTTTTAAAATATTTTTTTAAAATTATAAGATATAGTATATCATTTTAATAAAATGAAAAAATTAATTTGAATGCCTAAAGGGCATTATGTGTACACGATTTCACACTTGTTTTGTGATCTTGAACTCTGCAGATTGCCAATTAATTTGAAAGAAAGTGAGGGAAAAAGGAAAAAAAATTTTAGAATAGATCACATATAACTAAAGTAACTGAAGTTAAGAGGGAAATAGAAATAAAGAGAGAATATATACAAAGAGAGAGAGAGAGAGATAGGAGGGAAAGAGAAAGGAAATGAAATTATTCAAAGAACAGAGTGAATGTTGGTTAGGAAGGGAGGTGCGGTAGTAACCCTCGTAAAAACTGTTTAAGACGTTTTAGAGAGCAAACTGGAAAATTAAAAATAAAGTACTTGCTTAAGGCAAATTACTCGTTGAAAATTCTTGTTTTTATGATAGAACTCGGTAGTATACAGACTGAAATTAGAATAAGAGTTTCTCTCTTTTTCATTCTCTCTCTTTCCCTCTATCTCTCTCTCTCTTTCTCTCTCTCTCTCTCTCTCTTTATCTCTCTCTCATTCTTCATCATCCCCTTTATCAAAATTCTATCGTTTTTCATTTTTGCTACTCATTAACGAGTGTATCATAAGGTTACTAAGTGAGTAAAGGGAATAGAGTAAGAGACAACTCTATTGAATCATTCTGTCATCACATGTAATCATTGATAAAGATATATTTTATATATAAATTATATTTTATACGTATAGTTAAGTATAGTTAAGTATATAATGTAATATAATCAAATATTTATTTTATAGTTTACATAAATGGCAAATACTTATATATGTATATGTATATTTCGAGAAAATATTTATTTTTCTTAATTTTTCACAATAAAACACAAATTGACTGACCGTTTTCTTTTGTTTTTTTACTTTTAAATATGTATAATATAGTTATATGTATGTATGTATGTATTATTGTTGTTTGTTTATTTTAATTTTAAAATTCATGAAAACTATACAAATGATTTTATTTTTGTTTTGTTATTTATAGATTTGTTTATGTTTTGAAATCTGTGTGAATCTCTGACCTTTTCAGCAGCTATTCAAATTTTAATAAATTGATTTTCTCTCTCTCTCTCTCTCTCTCTCTCCCTCCCTCTCTCTTTATCTCTCTCTCTCTCTCTCGTCCCTCTTAAGCTTGTATTATCAGGTTCAATAACTCAACACATAATTCAGATATGGTCATCATCATCGTCCACTTTCCATATATAGCTTCATCAATTATATTTTTCAGAATGTTTAGATATATGCTCTTGAATGAAAATTTCAAAAAGGGCTTTCCCAACTTAAAGCATACTCTCTATCTATTAAAACTACTCTGTTTCGTCCTTGTTCAGCTATTTCTGTCAATTTTTACTTTTTTTTGTTGAAGAAAATAAATATTTTTCGTGTACTTTTTGGTTGACGCCTATCCTGACTATCAAAACTTCATATTGTTAACGTTATTGTTGTTTTCATTTCTGTTTACTTTTTTATTTTATTTTTTAAACAGAAGAAAAAAAACATTTTTTTTGTTCTGAAAAATGTTCTGAAAAATTCTTTTGAAGGACAAGGCGAGAAAAAAAACTTTTTTTAGTGTATTCTCGCAACAAGATATTCTCAATTCATCTCAATAATAGATACATTTTTATATTTTATTTATATTATTCTGAAGATGTTTAAGAAAGATTTCTTATATTCTTTCTTTCTTATATAATATCTTATTTCATATTCATTTTAGTTTATTCTTTTCAAATATTTTATTGAATTTACATATTTAAAACTAAAAATTCGTATTATTTCTTATTTTAAAAAATCTTTTTATTATATTTTTGTTTTTAATTGATTCAATACTATAGGAAAATGAAATTTTTTCTTTTTCATATCATCATGTCACAAACAGATATTCGTACTCCTCTTATTCCTATATATCTGATGTGTTATGATCAATTTCTGAAGGATATCAAGTACAAGTATTCAGAATTAGCTTCAATCTTTATCACGATTCCCTCTATTTTTCATATTTTATTTCTTTTTTTGGTATTCTTTTCATTTATTTTCTATCCACCCACTTTATATCCCACCATTACCACTAAACTATATCATATATCTTTAAGTTTAGGTTGGTGTCATCCAATGTTCCATTAAAAGGTTTTCATAGTTTTCAAATAAATTGATCAACTACCAAAGTTTATTCGATTGAATTTGCATCTTTCTAGAAGAAAAATGTTGTATTTTATGTTTTTGAACTGTGTTGTATAGCTTCAAAGATGGGAAAGATCATTCGATATGCATAGATAAGTTCTGATTTGCATTTAGAGAGAGAGAGAGAGGGAGAGAGAGAGAGAGAGAGAGAGAGAGAGAGAGAGAGAAAACGATAGTAGTAGTAGTAGAAGACGTGGCAAAACTGATCATCATATCCACTCATGTCTTCTCTATATCTTCATTTCAGTCTTGATTAATGATTTTTTTGTTGAAGAAATATGCTTTTCGGTATTGACAATGACCTCAAAATGCTTCAGCAAAGACCAATGAAGGAATGTAACGAAACAGCCAATTAGTTGGAGACATCGTTTAGATATCTATATGGAGCTGATCTGTAGTCAAACTAATGAAGAGGAAGATATGAATATGAAGTTAAAACAAGACAAAACTGAAAAAGAATGATAGATATTGCGAGAGCAATTGAGAGAACGGTTGAAAATGAGAGGAGGGAGTCTGAAAAGGAAAAAATGCTGCAGTTTGCATTGTTCTTCAGATGAGGATACAGACCAAATTCTCAGAAGCTCATGAATTCACATACCAAGCTTCCTGGTCTTCTTCACCGGCATTCACCCCTCAACCCCCCCCCCCCTCCTCTGCCTCCCCTCTCTCTCTCTCTCTATCTCTCTCTCTCTCTGTTTCGCAGCTTTCATATTCTTGCATCTACGTAGTTTCGCGGAAAACCATACCAACAACCAATGTTATTCTGCTTTGTTCCGATTTTCCATAAGCCGCAATCTGTTCCTTCTTCCTTCCCTTCATCCTTCTCACTCTTTAGAACTTCTTTTCGCGATCTCTTTTGTTGATTTGTAGCATAAAAGTTTTTGTTGAAAATAAAAAAGAAAACATTTTGTCTCATCAACTTTTTCTTCTTTTTCTTCCATAAAAATGACAATTTTTATTCTAATTTTTCACGTAAATTTACGTGAATTATATGATGTACAATCTTGTAATACTAATTATCCTGACCTATGTATCTAACATGAACGGTTGTTGTTTATTCCATCATGTTCTACTAGTTCAGCACATCATTTAGCCACCAAACTTGGCTTCTCATAGCATATATTCACCATACAACATTTTTCAAATTTTAAAAAATGAGTTTGAGGTACATTCATACTATATATGGTTAGCCTAGATAGATATTCGTAATGATCTCAGACTTTTAGCTTCCTATCAATCTTTCCTTCACTTCTTCTTTCTCTCTCTCTCTCCCCTACTCTCCCTCCTACTCTCTACCTCCTACTCTTTCTCTCTCTCTCTCTCTCTCTCTCTCTCTCTCTCTCTCTCTCTCTCTCTCTCTCTCTCTCTCTCTCTCTCTCTCTCTCTCTCTCTCTCTCTCTCTCTCTCTCTCTCTCTCTCTCTCTCTCTCTCTCTCTCTCTCTCTCTCTCTCTCTCTCTCTCTCTCTCTCTCTCAAACTCATTTGTAGAGTCTCATTATGTTAATTTGTTCCTTTTCAACTAAATTCTGTATTACATTTTATGTATTTTCAACCATTTTCAATGTAATTTATATAAAATAAGTACATTATGTATTTATTTTCTTTTAATTATTTGTAAATATACAAATTTATTTTAAATAATCAATTTCAATAGTTAACTATATACATACATACATACATACAAGTGTATATGTTTATTTGTTTGTTTGTTTGTTTGTTTTAAATATTTAAAATATAAATATAATAGTAAAAGATTTTACTATTTCTTCAATTAACTATACATAATATATACTATATGTATATTTATGCATGTATCTTCTTATCATTTACTTAAGATTTTCTTTTTTTTTTATTTAAATTTCAAAAAAAAAAAAAAAAAAGAAAAAACAACAAAATTATTTTGAATGTAATTGTAGTAATATGAAGACATTTGAAGTGAAAAACACAATTAATCCAAATAAGCAATGTTTTCAGGATATCCGATCTTTATTTTTTTAAATTTTTGATTTTAAAATATAAAAAAATATTTAAAGTTTTTCTTGTACATATAATTTAGAATAAAATATACAACTTCATCTTAACTATAAAATTAATAAATTATATAAAATATATATATCAATAGTTCAATAATTTTATTTATTTATATATTTTTCTTATAAGAGTAAGGTTTAATTGAATTGTTTTTGTATTCTGATAGATTTATAAAGTAATTTCAAAATGTGGGTAAACATTAAAAATTTGTATAAATTAATAAAAAAAATTTAAATTTAATTATTAACTATATATTTAAAATAATTTCACTCTCTCTCTCTCTCTGTTATCTACTTTTATAAAATTAGATGATGTCAAAGAAAAATCATTTCATAGATACTTTCTAATTTGTAATTTCAAATATTTAAAATATAAATTATATTTAACGTTAGCTATACGATATTGTGTATCATATTACGGTAAAAAATAAAATACTAAGATGTTAAATACGTAAATAGTTTGAACATAGACAATGATGTCATGTAAGAAACTCCTCCAGACTCTTAGCGATATTTCATTTTCATTCCTTCCTCCATGTCTCTCTTTCTCTCTCTTTTTATTTTTTTACTTCTCATATGATATTAACTGAGAGAAATTTTAAAATATAATGTGTTATAATATTATATGAATTGTCTATTATAACTATATAAGTTTTATTATATTAATCTATAATATTCAATAGTTTTATAGTTATAATAAAACAAACTTTTTGATTATTTTACTACATATAAGATGAGTTTAAAGAACTTAAATAGTTAAAGAGATCTTCTATTCTATAATATATATAAAAATAAAAATATCTTCTCTTATTCTTCAATATATTAGAAGAATAAAATTCAAAAATACCGTATACTTATATCATTTTCAACTTTTCTTATGAACAATAATGATAATTTATAATTTTTTGTTGTTAATTATACATATACTATTTACTATATAATATAATTTACTAATTAAATACAATTTACAAAAAGATACATATCAATACATGGATTTCTTTATTCGTATTTCGTGGTATTTGTGTTTTATCAGATTTCAAGGAAACTATTAAGATTTCATTCAATTGCTTCGAAGATAAGACAATAGAATTCAATTGATGTCTTTTCAATCTTTAGCTTTTCTGTTTCTTTTTTTCTTCTTCTCTCTCTCTCTCTCTCTCTCTCTTTCTCTCTCTCTCTCTCTCTCTCTCTCTCTCTTTCTTTTATCCTTTATTGAACATTACATGACATACGTACATAGTGTTGCAGAGTATTTATTTCAAAAAAAAAAGTTGAAGCTTTATCCTTCTATTACAATCCAATTAAATATTTTGTAATAATTAGTTTACTTCACAATATTATTCCTTAAAATTATTGTTTCTTAATTGCTTCTTCGTTATTTCAATTTGAAAAAAAATTTCATCTAAGTTTTAAACTTAAACGATTATCATAATGAGTATAAGCATCATGTTTTGTAATCATTCTTTGTGCAGGCAACAACTACGAAACATCTAAAGAGAGGGATAGAGAAGGAGAGAGAGAGATAGAGAGAGCGAGGGAGAAGAGAGAGAGAGAGGGGAGAGACAGAAGAATAACCATAATTCAACTTAATATGCAGTTAGTTTTAACATAATTATACGTTTTGTTTAATTTACAGTGTCTTGAGATGATTTTTATATAAATTGATTAGAAACAATATTTCAAAAGTATCATAATCTCTTAGTTTAAAAGAAAAAGTTTTTAGTTTTCAAGTTCTCTTAAAACTTGGCTCATTTAACTTTAACAAAACTTTATAATTCAATGACCTTTTCGTTACTTCATTCATCTTATCTTTTATATTTGAGAATTGCTTGTGTTGTGTAAGGATAAGTGAGATTTGTTTTCAGTTCACTAATTTACTTTCAAAAAAGGTTTTTTTTTTCTTTTTTTTATTCTTTTGTTAATTTTTTTTTGTTTTCTTAACCTTTCCACCTTTTACATCATATAAAACAAAACACAAATAATTTAAATATGAAGAGTTGTAGTACATATCTCTCCCTCCTACTCTCTCTCTCTCTCTCTCTCTCTCTCTCTCTCCCTTCTTTTTTGGTTTTACATATAATTATTGGATATCAACATCTAATATACTTATTTATATTATAGGGCAAGAACAATTTAACTATACTAACTATAATAAATAATTTTTAATATACTATCTACCATTTCTTAACTATTTTTATCATTTTTTATCCTTTTTTTGCAGCTAACTATATCATATATTCATGTATTATGTATTTAGTTATATATGCTAAATAGGTCTTTTTACTTAGCAAAGTTTGACATAACATCTAAAGGTATAACATACATTTCATACCTAAAGCACCCTCACACGTTCCCTCCTCCCACACCCTTTTATCTTTTACCCTCTCTCTCCATTTCTATATATTTTGTAAGTTATATCCGTGGATCTCTATTTCAAGCTAACTATATCAACATTAAAATTTGGAAACTTAACTATGCTAATGATAGTGCTAATGTACCAAAAGCATAAACAGCTTGAAGCTTACCCATAAAGACTTTAATATTTTTCATTTTCTGTATTTTTTTCTTACTTGTTCTACCGTAACATATATTAAATATTAAATATATAGTAAAACAAATTATAATATATTAACTATATGGTATTTAACTAGTTATATAAGTTTTTATAAGTCATATTACATTCATATACTTTTCATCTTTTTCTTTAACTCATCTTCATTTTCATTCGTCTTCTATTTCTTTTCTCCTTATCTTCCCTCGGGATATATCCATCAGATTTGAGTAAAAGCAATCTTTACTGACATCATTGAAATATAGAAAAATAATTTTTTTCTTTTTTTTTTCTTCTACAGTTTCTTGTTTCTTTCATATGTTTTATACATTTCCTATATCATATATACAATCTTCCTTTATGAATTTCTAATTAAAGATTGTTTATAATAACTTTTTAACTATACCATATAATATATTTTATTTTATTTTGAAAAAAATGATTTGAGTGACATACTAACAATGATAGATTTCATTCCTTCCTCTTACAACCTTCTCTCCCTCCACTTCTCAACTTCCATATACACAACTTTCAACCTACCCTCCCCCCCCCCCAACCCTTTTCGGCAACCAGACGCCCCCTCGCGTCAATTCCACCCATGTGTTTTGATCTCTAACCCCTGATTAGGCTTGATCTTTGAAAAAGCACATTTGCTTTACATGTATTTCATTTGATTGTCTGAGATACAGCAAGATGTGATGTTGTTGTACAAAACATTATTTGACTTCTTCAAATTTGTTTCTATTAATATAAAAATATTTTAAGATTTCATTGAAGTATTTCTTATTATTATTCTGTAGTTTTTAATTATTCTAAACTATATATACATATATAGTTATATATATATATATATATGAATATGAATATGTGATGGTCATCAGCTGTTGTCAAGGATATTTTTCGATTCTTTCATGTTATTTTCCAACTTTTCTATTTTACTACTAAGAATACTCCGGTGGTGCACATCTACAGTAGAATCTCTTATGAGCTTCATCGCTCAGTGAAAAAGAGTAGGATAGAAGATGGAGAGAAGACATGAAGAAACAAAAGAGAATAGAGCGGATCAAGTTGATCATAGTTGGAACAAAGTTGTAACTGAGGTGGTCACTATTTCGTTGTCAAAAGAAAATGAAAAGAAACAATATAAGCTATTGTATTCAACTGATGTTTTCTCTTATTTACCTCTGTCATCAACATTACCTTCATTTCCTTAACCATGCTTTGTCTCTAAAAAAACGACATAGTAATATGAATATGAAACATACACAATATATATATTTTGAACAAAAAAAAAGAAAAGTTGAATATAGGATTTTTAGTTTAAAAAAAAATTTTTTTTCTAAATTAAATTAAAATGTTTTATAAAACTTTACATATATACATATATATTATATTTAATTTTATTCTTCTTCTTCTTCTTTTTCTCTTCTAAATCTTTTTTTTTGCCAACAATCTTTCAATGTCTCATCTTATCAGAGTGCGAATTTCTAGAATCTGAGGATCAATATGCTTGTACCAAAAACTTTTTTTTTTGATTTTTCAACATTTTCTGTCCCAACTTAATCATATATACACATATGTATATATATATATATATATAATTTCTTTTAAAATAAAAAAAAACTTGTTGTAAAAGCTTCTTTGGTCATTATTCAATAAATTCTTCCTCATTATGATTTATAGAGAAATGTGAAAATTTTAATTATATATCAGTAGATTATGCATAATCATTCATGAATTACTATTCTATAAAATTTTTATTATATATATATATATATACTTAATATATACTATCAATAGATTTCTAATTTCTTGGAAACCTAACAACATTTAAAGCTTCACCAACTTAAGGCTTAAATTCCTTTTTAATCATTTAAATCAATCAGTACAAATGCTTTTCAATAACTCTCTCTCTCTATATATATATATATATATCTTCTTATAACTATATATATATATAACCCATTTTATTCTTCAATGTTTCTATTTTTTTTTCAAATGTTTTCCTCGATTTCAAGAATTAATTTTTTATTCAAAAGTTTGTATTAATAATGCGTGATTATGGTCAGACAATCGAAGAATGTGTGAATGTTCCACCCAAACTAAAGAAATTGAACTGATAAAAGCGAGGATGAGAGACAAACTTGTCAGTATTTACTTGGTTCAACCTAATTATATATCATCCCACTCTTGCAAGTGATCACAACCTTTCCATTGTCTCTCTATTCGTACACAAATATGCCTTCCTCTCCCTCCCTTCCTCCCTCTTTTCCCTTCTTCCCTCCCTCTTTGCTAGTCATCCCATCACCCGTATTTTTACTTTTTCATTGTTACCTCTATTCTTTGAACCTCATCTTCTTCTTCAACTCATCTGATTTTTTTCTTGATACTCCTTTCTTCACAACAGTTTCATTCTCACTACCTCCCACCCTCCTTTTCTTCGTTCTCCTTATGAAGCTTGTTAGGCTATTCATTTTAGAATTTGCACATCTATTTAGTTCTTCTAACAATCTGATGACGATAATAATGATGATGATATGTAAACTCAATTGATTAATAACCTTATTATCAATCAATTATAATATTTTTTATTATTTTTCATTCAAAATGTTGATTTTACTACTTCTTTTACTACATTCTATATACATCATGTGAAACATCATTCATACATCCTATCATTGTACATCAATTATTCTAATTACATGAATGTAATCGGAGAATCTGGAGAAGCTTCATCAGCCACGTCTTTATCATCGTATTCGTCTGCTTAAATTGGATGGCAACATCAGACCAAATGAAGTGAATGCATATATCAATGCTAAATGGCCTAGTTCTCTTCATGCTTGAACTTTTCAATCTTATTCATCATTTCGTATTCGTCGTCATTCCATTTTTCTTTTTTTTTCTGATTCATCTCTGTTGCTTCTTGTTTCCAACTTGAGATGAGTTGGTCAAGCTGGTCTACATCAAACACCCCCTCACAGCCATATTTTAAGTGTAAAAATTCTATTTTTCCAATTTTTTTTGTTCAAAAAAAATATATTTGTAGCATTTTTTTCTCATTAATGCTCAGTTTTGATTCATCTAAACTAACAGTGATGATGCTATTTCTTAATAGCCTTTGGGCATGCAAAGATTAGAACGAAGAATAGGACTGAATGAATGAAATGAATTACTTCATTGTGAAAATCTTTTATCCTTTTCAACGGTAATACTAATCATGTTCAGATAAAAACTGTTAGAAATGAAGAAAGAAAGAGTATGAAAGATGAAGAAATAGATGTAAGTGGAACATCTTAGTCAAACTACCAACTGAAGTACTCATAACATCTCAGAACTCATCATCATCATCACTAAAAGTCATTTTGGTTTTTACTGACTCTTATTGTCACCATTTTGTTGATGAAATAGAGAAAGTCTATTAAAGTACGGAGATCATTAATCTTAAAACTTAAGGTTAATTAGTCAAAAAAAATTTTTATTATTAAACAAACGAATTTTTATTAAAACTAATAACATATGACATCACTAATTCATTCAAAACAATCGAAATATTTCAAAAAAAATGTCTTTAACTTTCAAAATTAATTCAAAACAATTAAATAAAAATAAATATTTGATAAATAAAGATGAACATTGTTAGATTCCGAAAAAAAATACAATGAGATGGCATATGAACATTAAAAGTTCAAAATTCCTCCTCTTTTCCCCTCTCTCCCTCTCTCTCTCTCTCTATTCCTTTAACTCTCTTAACGCTACTACTTCTTGATATCTGAATGTATCAATTGTCATCTTCATGTCAACATACATAATGATTAGAAGAACGTCAGATTTGCTTCTTATGTTGATGGAAGGCTATAGCATTGCCGTTGTCGTTGCCATTGTCACGTCATCATCACATCTTCATTTTTAGCCATCAACCCCTTCTCTTCATCCTTCTCTCAATAATTCAAATACAATATTTTTCTTTTCTCTTTGTGTGTTCAAGACCTCTAACAGGATTCTAATTGGCTTACTAAATTAATTCTCGATTTTCTTTTTGAAAACTACATTATTGGTCTGACGATGTCAATTACTTCTATAGGGTATATAAAGCTTAAATAGATCCAAATACTCACTATTACTATATATTATCTATAAATATATATATATATATATATATATATATATATATATATATTAATCTAAAAATCATGTTTATATAACAATATATAAGATGACGTCATCATAGATTCCCAAATATTATTCCAGATCATACCCCCTACCTATACTATTCATAATTCATTTAAATTTTTTTTAAATATAAGTATTTATAAATAAATATAATATTACAGAATTAGGTTCATCTTAAACAAATAAATCAACAATTTTTTGAATTATTTCATTTTCTATAAAAATTTGAAATTTTTGATTTTAAAATGAGAAAAAAAAACATTTTTTTGCTTTAATTTACATATATTTTGCAAGATTTATATAAAGTTTTAAAGAAAGAAACTTCAAACTTAGATTAGCAATTAAATAAATAGAAAAAGATGTAATGTATCATCATTTTAATTTATTTAATTATATATATATATAATAAATACATCATACTATATTGATGCTAAAGGACTAACTTCAATTCTGAAGATTCTACTTGACTATAAGTATTGTTAAAAGAAAAAAAAAGAAAATTTTCTATATTACTAAGTTATATAAATAAACTATACATATAGTTAGTAAAGAATATATACTATATATGTATATGTAATAATCAATGATATTGATTATACTACTTAATAATCATTTGAACTTTGAAATAGTTAATTTTATATTTTATAATATTACTATTTCATATAGTATATACTATATATAAATCTATTTCTAGAATTAGATTTCTTTATAATCGGACTCAGTCAACCAACAATGAGTGCTTTTCAACATTCTTTTTTTTTTTTTGATTTTACATAGACACATACATGTAACATGAATGAAGATGTTTCAAGAAAACGACGATAGATTCTGATGTTTGAATGACATGGATGTTACTTTTGATGATGATGAACATCATCATGTTTTTCTTATATATATATATATATATACGTAGATATTTATTATATACATATACTTAAAACATACCTCCTCCCCCCCTTCCCTCACCTCTGATCCCATAAACTTCCTTTGAAATTTTAAAATCAAATAATTTAAAAAGGAAATTTCATTGGAGATTTTTACATTTCTTATTTATTTTTTAAATAAAATAGAATATGATATGAACTTGTAGATGAACAATACAAAAAATAAAAAGAAGAAGGAGTGAAGCGATGACCACTCATGTCAAATGCTGTTGAAACGACGTCATCGGTGAGCTGCAGCTTGAATAGATAAACCCCAGGCAAATTCCAGGCCGAAATTGACCTCAGCAAAGACAGTTTGTTACCCTTGACTTCATATGATTTCCAACTTTCATATGCCTCTTTCGTCAAAGTATTCCAGATTTTCTTCATTGTGTACAAATTTCCTTCTTTTATTTTTCTTCCTACTCTCTCTCTCTCTCTCTCTCTCTCTCTCTCTCTCTCTCTCTCTCTCTCTCTCTCTCTCTCTCTCTCTCTCTCTCTCTCTCTCTCTCTCCTCTTTCTTCTTATTAATTTCTTTCTTTTGCGGATAGATGTTATGCCGTTTGTGCAGTTGATCCTTACTGCATGGTGTCATTCATAATATTTTATCATCAGGTTTCGTTGTATCGTATCTCCCCTTCTCTCTCTCTCTCTCTCTCTCTCTCTCTCTCTCTCTCTCTCTCTCTCTCAATTTTCCATTTTTTGTCATCTTATTTCATTTCTACTTATATCTATCTATATATATGTATCTCCAATATTTTATTTAATAACGTTATTCATAAGAAAATATTAAAATGACCAAGCAGTATAATACTAAGCTAAGCTTAGTTATTGCCTCCGGCAGTTACTGCTGTTTTTGTCCTTTTTTGGTCATAATGTGTTGATAATAATGACGACGAACGCTACGAAAATGATGGACAGATGAAAAGCAAGAGACAACCTTAAATTAAAGTAGAATAAGTTAATATAATGATAATAAATAGAAGCTTGTAGTCATTATATTTATATAATATACTATATAACATACTGATAGCGTAGTTAAATTGTCTTAAATCATGTTATTACTAATTTTTTTTAAGTTTTAGTCGGCACTAATTCCAAAAACTCTAATTCGTTTTGAGAAAAAAAAAGAAAATATAAGACAAAACACCTTAACTATGCTATTTATGCAGATTATATATATATTAAAAAATGGCTGTGTAACCCTGTCTCATGCTCTTTCTCTCTACTTAACTTAATCCTCCCCCCCCCTATGCTCCCTTCAAGCAATAAATTCTTCATATTTAGATGAAGTACAAATAGTCATCTCTTATTCAATCTATTTTCTAGTATAATTATATCTTATACTAATTAATCTTAAGGTAAAATTATTATCAAATTTACTTTTCGTTATTCTTATAACACGTGTTACAACCTTTTCTCTCTTTTTCTACAAACATTTTTATAAAATTTAAGGTTTTATCTAATATGTATCAGATTTTCGTTGATCTCATATATACATGTTTTCATCTCTTTCTCTCTCTTTCTCTCTCTCCCTCTCTTCGTTCTGAATTATATTAGCCGTTAAGTTACAATTTCGAAGTTTTAACATTTTCGTACTGAACGGCTGTATTCTTCAACATTTTCCTCTCTTCACAATCTTTAACTCTCTTCTCTTTCCTTCTTTCATCTTGTAACTTCCTTTAGACTCTATCGTCTTGTATACAACTTATCTAGCTCTTCTCTCTCTCAATCTCTTCATTTGTTTCTCTCTTTCTCTCTTACTATTCCCATTATCTATCACTCTTTTTCCTATTCAGTTAACTTCTTCTTCATCCTACTTCCTTCTTCACCAATTCGTCTTTATACCAATCTACATCATCTAGTAAATCATTTACCAATATCTGATGACGTCCATAGATCTCATACGGATCACGTGAAAATGTGAGAATCGTTCACAAAATCCCCATTCTTCAGAATATTCTTCCTGTGCCATTATTCGTTTTCTCAACCTACCCCTCTCTCTCTCTATCTCTCTCTCTCTGTCATCAGCTTACATTCCCATACAATTTTCTAAACATTACCTTCCTAATCACTGAAACTAGAGATCTCTTTTTGAACGTTTTGTGTTGCTTTATTCACTATTCTCATCAATCTGCAAAATATTTTTCAATGAAACTTCTTCTTGTTTCTGATTTTCGTTCGTCGTTTTCGTGTGCATCATATAACTTTGATCTTTCAAAGCATCTTGTCTGACGATATGTCTTTAAGATCATACACGAACTTTATTCGTAAAAGGCTAATCCTTCAAGCATTTTTTCATTCAAATCATATCCATTAATCTATTCACATTACTTTAAATTATTATTATATATAATAATATGTATAAATCATCTCATTTAAATCTATAAATTAGATCAAATAAGCTTTTTAAATTATTTTTCAAATCTTATTATTCAATCATATAATATTTTTTTTATTTTTAACTACAGTTTTATATAGTTAATACATTAAGTAACTATAATTTCAAAAGAACTTTATCTTATATTTCTTCATTAGTTATTCCTTTTTTTTGTATCTTCTTTACTGATAAAATTGAAATTTTCATTAGCTATTCTTATAATTATTTGAAGTTTTAATCTTGGAATGATGTCATAACCAATATTGTTTTCTGCAGTTCGTTCTTTGAGAGAAAGTATGATGTTACTTTCTCAAGGAACTAACTGCAAAGTTTCATCCTGTACATGTTTTCATTTATTACCCTCCTACTACCTACTTTTCTCTCTCCATCTCTCTCTCTCTGTCTCTCTCTCTCTCTCTCTTTTACTCTCTGTTTTTTTGGTTTCACCTATTCAAGATATCACTACAAGCTTTTTGCATCTTATTTTAATGACGACCACCCATTATATAGCTAAAAGCAATTATGTATATCCATTATCTTATTAACTTCTCTATCTTCTATTTCTAGTACAAAAATATTTCTTCTTTCACTTATTACTCTTTTAATTTTACATTCTTCTACTAACTCATGATGTTTAGTTTCTCATTCCATGTTATTCCTTTCTTCTTTAGTATATCACTAAAGTAGTTCTTTAAAGTATTTTTAAAGTTTTATTATTTTCTTCTTAACAATCTCACCGTAATCTTCTTCACAATTCAAAGTTTTTGTCTTTTATGCTGTTAATATATATATACGTTTTTTACAAATACGAAAAACTAAATATAGAGAGAGAATGAGAGATTGAGACATAAAGAGAGAGAGAATGAGAGATTGAGACATAAAGAGAGAGAGAGAGAGAGGAAGAAAACTTTTGTTTCCTATAAATATCTTAATCTCACTGTACTTTTCACTGTTTCTAAAAAAGCTCAATGGATGGTTTAAAGTGATACAGTAGTTGCAGAACACACGATCTGATGACCTTTTTGCAATAGAGTTCTTTCATATTTTAACATTTAATCATATATTTAATCGTTTTTCTTATTATATATAGATGGATCGTTTACTATTTTCATTTCGTTCGTTGATTATCTCACACTAAAGGATTGTAGAACGCTTCTCATTAACATTTTTCTCAGGAAATACAAACCAAAAAACTTTTTTACTTTGCAGGTATAATCATGCAGACGTCTGCGTACTGGCAACTTATGCTACTAGGTTAATAATTTTCGTTTTAAGATTCTTTCTTTTTTTACCTTCAACTATAATTGTTCTATTTTACAGGTGTTTTCTTCGTTTTGTTGGGAAATGTATTTTCCTTAACAGAAGAGGATCAGTTGATGGGGTGGAACAAGGCACATGGCTTATGGGGCAAACGAGCTGGACAGGTGAGTATAATACCTTTATTAATTATATATTAATTATATAAATTATCAGGACTTTTTCAACAAACAAGAAAAACGACCTGAAAACTGGTCTAAGCTGAATACCCTATGGGGAAAACGGTAAGCTCAGCTTAAGCTTTTTCTTCAATGTTTTCAACAAAAATATTCATTTCAGATCATCTCTACCAACTCGAAAGCAATTTGAATATGCAGTTTCATCCGGTAATCGGTAAGAGTTATTCACTTTCTCTATGATATATCATAACACACTTCTTTCTTTTGTTTATTTTTATTATTATTTGTAAACAATTATTATTTTTTTATTAAATTCAAATTTCTTGACTGACAAAATAAAATTTTATTTGAAATAATGACAATTATTCATTTGAGGCCGGACTTATGGCAGATGAACAGCTTATGGGGACGTTAGCTGTAAGAACATCGGAATACACAAAAGCCATAACAGAATTATCGTCATCGTCGATTCAAAAATGTGATTTGGATGTCGATTTTAAGCAAAAAAAGTTCATGACGAACTGCTCTATCGTAATCTTTACCTATCCATTTATATTTCTTTTCATATTTTTCCCTCTCTCTCTTCTTCTCTCTCTCTGTTAGTTCTAGACAGAGAAAAATAGACAGAAAGAGAAAGAAAATGAAATAGAAAGATAACAAAATGCAATTTTTTATCTTTGCTTTATGATCATTTAGTATTAATCTGTTATTTTTCTTTTTTTTAACATAATATTTTTTATTCTTTAACTTTCTTATATAATCTTTTCATTTTTGAAAAGATATTACTTCATCTTTATTTTAATTTTCTTCAACTATTGTTCTTTAACATTATGATCTCCCTCTCTCTCTCTATCACTCTCTATCTTTCTCTATCTTTAGCTCTCTCTCTCTCTCGATATATATTCCTCTTTCTACTTTTAAATCTTTTAACCTCTTTGCTTAATTCCTTCCTGTCTTATTAGCACTTATTATTATTCATTGCTTTTATACTCTCTCATTAATTAATAATTATTATGTTTGTATTCAAATATTATTATTTTAATAAGAAAACAAAACATTAATCAAGTTAAAACTTGAACAAACCTAAAAAATACAGTTCAATTTCAATATTCAGCATATTCTTCTATCTTTTCTATCATTAAGATTAGTTTTCTTTCATTTTCATTTGATTAAAAAAAAGAATAAAATTTCTTTTTTTTTTTTTAAACTTATTTATATTCTTATATGTTCTAGTTTTCTATATTTTTTTATTGTAACTGCTAACATCATAGTAAGTTGATGTTCTATTGCAAGAACATTCAGAAACTAATTTAACAGCCACCTCTGCAGTAGGTGGTATGGTGGTAAGCGCTAGCAAGCCCTTTCATCCACTTCGTAAATAACTCCTTTTTCAGCAAAAAATGACTAAATTTTGAGAGTTTACCCATGATTTTACGTGTTTTTCAATTTTTTGGTGAGTTTAGAAAATAAATTTCTGATAGTAGAAACCACCCCACCAATAATCACAAATTTCTACACACGACCTATAAATTGGGAGAATTAACAGAATTCAAATAAAAAAATTTTATTAAATGATTATCTTCCTCATTGAGCTAACAAACATTGACCTCTCGTAAAACAACTAAAAATTCGTCCCTCTCGAGGCTTTATCATGCGAGATGGTCTTCCGGTAAAAAAGATAAAAGATAAAGAAGTGAGAATTGTAAATCTTGACTCTACTTCAGGAAGTGATACACATTGGGTTTGTTATTCCAAAAATTAATGTAAAGTTTATTACTTTGACTTTTTTGGATTGGACCAACCAATAGAAATTATAAATAACCTAAAAGAAAGAAAAGATAAAAAACAAATTGAATGTTCAACATTTCAAATACAAGAATTCAATACAAATCATTGTGGCTATTCTTGTTATTAAAGTTATTAAATAATATTCAAATTTTCAGAAAGCCGTATTATCACTTTCAAAGAAAGTAAAAGAATGCTTGAGAACGCTTTTGTTTGATAAACTTTTTTAGAATCATGCGCATTATTAATGCTATTTGTCTCTTCTCTTCATCATCAAAAGCTGATTTATCCTTATTATCAAACACAATTTTCTCTATTTTTTGGATGAATAAATGATGTTTGACACTTCTAATACAATATTGTTTTCTCTTTACAACAGTTTTATTAAACAGACTATCATCAGATTCATGTTTCATAATGAAATTTCTAAGTTCTGCCGCTTTCGTTGCATTTATAAGTTAATATTCTATATATTTTTCTTATTCCTTTTGATAGTATTTCGAGAATCTTACCAACTCTCTTACGTAGAGCATCTTTCGATCAGATGTTTCATCTTATTAGTTCAATGAATTACTTTTTCCAACCGGACTCAAGTTCCAAGAGCATAGAAACCTGGAAAACGTAGAAGATGATCGAATTGAGATCTTCAAACCAATATTAGAATCAAATAAGAAGCTACAAGAGAAATTAATTGATGAAAAGAACGAAATAGTTCAAACTTTAAACTCTTTCAAAATTGGAGATGCTCGGGCTCAAAGAGCTGTCAAAAATAATGAGAAGATTATGAGAACCACTCAATCTTCATCAAACCAAAGTAATTCTCAGATTAAAGTCTCTAATTTGATTGCTACTTACCTACAAGATCCTAGAGACAGAAGTACTACTGGATATTCAATAAGATACAATGATATCACCAAAGAATCTGAAAGTAACTACAGTGGTGGATATTCTATTGAAATTTAAAAAAAATCGAAATTGATGATAATACTTTAACAATCAATAATGAAATGTATGATGCTACACCTGAATTTATGGAATTACTCACAAAAAAATCTCTTGATCTAAATAAAATAAAACAAACAAGATATTTAAAAATATGTTAAGAAATTAAGTTAAGGAAGTTCAATAAATGTTTTACTTTCAAATATTAATTCTCTTATTGAATCACTAGAGTTGAGTATTGGTTCATATCAAGCAGGAAATAAAGCAGAATTCAATAAAATTCATGTTATTTTAGATGAAATACTCCGTCAGAAAAAAATAAAAAAGAAAGATCTACCTTGTATTTACCTTAATATCCGATTATAATCTCTTTAAAGGAATATAAGTCTTATTCTTTAACAGAATATTTTCATTTACTATCAAGAAGATTAAGTTTATTCGACTGTGTAATATGTTTGGATATTTCGTTTAGTTCTTTGAATAACCTTGGAGGAGATGTAAGAGCTTCTTGTTGGTTCTTAGTTTCAAACATCTTAATTGGAATAACTTTTTTTCGATCCGGTGGTATCTCTTTTGAAGCCGCTGAAAGTGGTATTTGACAAACATACCTTCCAGATCAATTTTTTGGTATAACAACCTCGAAGGTTTTTGAATAATATGGAATGTTGTGAAGTTGTAAATACTTTCTAATAGTTTTAGGATTGATTCCTATTTCTTTTTGAAAAGATGATATACTATTCTTTGTGAAATCATAGTTTTTGAGCTTTATACTTAGTTGATACCTCATCTAATACCTATTACCTTATGCTTAATACCTTACCTATTACTTTGCAAAAATATTGAGTTTTAACACTATAAATGGAGAAATCAATGCAGAGATTCTTACCACAATTGGATGAACTAGATGGTTTAGATCAAATTATACCTGAAATACAAGATATGATATCATCAAGTTCATATTTATTAGATCAAATCATCGCTGGCATATAAATCAGACATATTAGACCCCCAAATGAAACCATTTGCCAAGCAAGTTTTTGTTAATTTTCAAAAATCTTATGTGACAAATCAAGTATACAAATATAAAAGTTTCAAAAATCAATAAATAATAGAACAATTATTAGAACGAGAAAAACAATATAAATCTATAGTTCAAAGTCAATCTAAGAAACATAATGACAATTCAGGATTAGATGAAATGAACAAAATGTGATAAAGTCAGACGAGGGGAGTAAACTCTTTAGATATACTTCTGAAAAGATTAAAAATTTTAAAACATTTTGAATGTTGAAAAACGATAATGAATTTAGAAAAAATTTGAAACAATCAAAAAATCATGTTTAAAAATATTTTTTGAGTCTCCAAAATTTTCATAAAATGCTCTTCATTCTTGATTTCAGAAGTTTCTCCAAAACTTAAATTATAATTTTTTGATAGAATGTTAGGAATATTTGAAATTTTATTCCACGATATTAAATAATTATAATCATTATTTTATAAAATAACTCTTTAAAAAACAAAAGTTACGACCACGGCAGGATTCGAACCTACAATCTTCTGCTCCGTAGGCAGACGCGTTATCCATTGCGCCACGCGGCCACATTAGAAACATCTTCCTAGTCTCTTAACCTCTAAAACAAATAGAAACAAATTATAGAAAATAAAGTATTAATAAAATAAATTATATTATATTAAAGTCAACCAAATTGATTGAAAATATCAAAAAATGATGGTTAAAGTAGAACATAGTACATTTCTCGGAATTAAATAAAATTTTTTTCATAATTTCGTATCGATTAAATATAACTTTCTCTAATAAATAAATTAAAAGAAGATTTTCAATAAAAATGTGAAAAAATTATTTTCCGAATATTTTTTATTTTAAAAAATATTGAAAATAAAATAAAGAAAATATATTGAAAATACTATTATAATTCTTTTATTATAAGTAATAATATTGAGTTTTAAATTATTAAACGATTTTAGATATAGTAAGTTCACGTATAAATGAAAAACTTTCACGTAAAATGAATTCTTTTTAACTTGAATTGTAGAGAGATTGGTTGTTCATCATGTTAAGTCAGGTACGATTACATATCTTTATTTGTATATTATTCAAATTTTATATGTTTATCCCATTTTTCTTTCATTGTTTTAATAAAATTATTGTTGTTTTATTTTTTTTAGTCTTTAATTTTTTTTCTTGGAAATAAAGTTAATTAAAAATATTTTAGCTTTCAATATTTGTATTGACAATACAGTTGATCTTATTTTCACTCACGTTTTGCGTCAAATCAAAAAGTAATTTATTTTTTATTTAATAAATTATTATTGTTATGTTTAATTATATTTTTTTCAGATGGTAAACGATATTTCATTTTTTGCAAAAAAAAAGACCAAAATGACCCTTCTTCTAACTTAACAACAGAGTCACAGGCACCTGCCGATGTCAATGTTCCTGCCTTAGTAGCCCCACCAGTTGAAGGAGGTGTAAGTGTTACTGTATCTTTAATTATATAAACTATATATATATAATTAATAATGGTTATATATTTAGGAACATGTGTATGAAGATATTATGGTTTTGGATATGTTATCACCACCTCGTGAGAACTCTATGAAACATAAGTAAAACAGAAAATATATTATATAGTATAAACTATATAGTATAACTAACTGTCAGATACTAATTCACATTTTTGTATTTTTCTATTGCAAGTTATAACATGAAATTGTATGATTTGGATGAAATAAGATTTATTTCTAATCTTAAAATCCAAGAAAATGACAAGCCGCTTAGGCACGTGGTGGGCATGGGCAGTATTCGGCATCGGAACCTGGTTGTCCATTTTCTCCGCGCTGAAAGTATATTATTTGAAATTGAGATTGATTAATGATTAATTCATATTATGAAAAAAGTTTTGTTTTTTTTAATTAAAAACTTGTTTTTATTGAAATTATTAATGTTGCAACTTACTGGTCCGCATTCTCCGTTCTTTCCTGGATGTCCTGGAGTTCCTGGACGTCCTGGGGCTCCCTTGGCTCCTCCTTGTCCGTCGTTTCCTGGGGCTCCTGGCTTTCCGTCTGGACCAGGCTCTCCACGGCCTCCTGGTGGTCCTGGGCGTCCTGGCTGTCCTGGTCTGTAATCAGTTCCTGGCTCTCCACGTGGTCCTGGTCTTCCTGGTTGTCCACAGGTTCCTTGACGTCCTTCGTCTCCTTGTGGTCCTGGTGGTCCTTGTGGTCCTGGGTTTCCGAGTGGTCCTGAAAGTCCTGGGCGTCCGGCTGGTCCGGCTGGTCCAACTGGTCCTGGAGTTCCGCGTGGTCCTGGGCGTCCGGCTGGACATTTGATACATCCTCCTGGGATATCGTGGGTGACTCCAACAACAACTCCTGGAGCTCCTGGACGTCCATCGTCTCCGTCTGGTCCTGGCTCTCCTGGCTCTCCACGCTCTCCTGGAGCTCCTGGTGGTCCAGCTGGGCATCCTTCGGATCTTGGTCCGCAGTTGCACTGATCAAAAGCACTTCCTGAGCTACGCTTCTTGCGTCCGAAGATTGTACGGAAATCTGGAGTAGATGCAGAAGCACCGGTTGGGTTAAGGTGCTTAGACATGATCAAAGACCAGGTCTCGGAAGAGATATCCTACAATAAGAAGATTTTCATGTGAAATCAACGGAATTCTTTGAATAATCAGCGAAAAGCAACACTTACTCTGAAATCGGAGATACGCTTCTCAACATTTTCTTCAAGTCCGCTGAGTCTGTTCAACAATCCTCCGAGAACGAAGACAGTACCGGCCACGAAGACCAAAGTAGCGGCCGAAGACACAAGAATAAGCTTGGTCATGCTTAGTGGCTGTTAACACCCTAAACTGATACCTTTCACCTGTTCAACCAATCTTTATATACATTCACTTTGTCCACGCCTAACACTTAGAAAAAATGTTCAAAAATTCGGTTCCACAGTATGGTTACAGCTTAACGATGACTCTACTTCTACCGAATTTACGATTTCTCTGGTTTTTTAGATCTTGGAAGGAAATCTAAAAAAAGCTGAGAACAGGTTCAAATTGACTTGGATATTTGGCCAGTAGACAACGAAAAAGTCAAAAAAAAAGCTGCTGAAACGATAAAATTCCTTAAGTGTATAGGTCTTCTATACATTTTCTTTTTATATTTTATATCGAGACTTATATAATATAGGTTTCCATCTATATATGTATGTACGTACACATCAAAGATTGAATCAATTTTTTTTAAATTTTGAATTAATTATTATTTGAATATATTTGAAAATCGTCTATGAAATAATATATTTTACATATTTTACTTTACAAGTTATTTCATTTTATATATAATATAATAGTTTAAATAATAGTTAATTTATGAATTATATATGATGATCACAAATATATTAAATCAGTTTAAAATATTTATTAATTATCTGTAATATTTATATGTTTAGAAATATTAATATTATACTTGAAATTGTTGTTGTTGTCCATAATATTATTATTTACTTTGTATAATGAAATATAAATATAATTAAATTAAATAATTTATTTTTATAAAGAAACAAGCTTAATCTAGTGTTTCTTCTGCTTTGGTGGGCATGGACAGTATCCAGCATCAGCTCCAGGGCGTCCATCACTGCCTGGCAATCCATTGTGTCCGTCAGTTCCACGTCCTCCAGAAGCACCTGATTTTCCTGGAGCTCCGACACTTCCATTATCACCATCAGGAGCTGGGTTGCCGTCAACTCCGGGTTCTCCAACTGGACCACGCTTTCCAATTTCTCCTTGTCTTCCTGGGGCTCCCTGAAGATAGATGATAACAACTTATACAATGCTATAAGTTTACTGGAAGGTATTGAATTCCTGGCTTTCCACTATCTCCATGCTTTCCTTGCTTTCCAGGTTGTCCAACTGGGCCAATATCTCCAGTTTCTCCTGATGGTCCAACCACTCCTGGAGATCCAGGTGCTCCACGATGTCCTGGATTACCGTCACGTCCAGGAAGTCCGGGAGCACCAGGCTGTCCTGGGAATCCAGGAAGTCCTTGTGGGCATTGGATACATCCACCAACAACACCTGGTACACTAGAAGAATTGTAATATATATAATATGGTCAGCTAATTCATACTCAGCAATAAGTCCAGGAGCTCCATTTTTGCCGTCAGTTCCGTCAGCTCCATCATGTCCAGGTACTCCTGATGGACCTGGTGGTCCTGGTGGTCCAGCAGCACATCCACGTGCTTGTGAAGCACAATCTCAAAACAATAGTATAAAGAAAATGAAAATTAAAAAAACAGATTTTTAAATATTTTAATAAACTTACGGCATTTAGAAGAACGTTTCTGACGAATTCCAAAGATACTTGTAACCGATGGTTGAAGTACAGTTCCAGAAGATAAAGGATCTTTATGTAAATGCACAATATTACTCCATGTGTCATCAGTTATAATCTATAAACAATAAATTATCTTTATAATGTCATCATCAAGGAATCAAACACAGAACAAACATACTCTGAATTGAAGCATCTGCTCTACGATATCATCATTCAGACGATCAATATCTTTCATTAAACCACCAACGAAAACCAAAGCAGTTAGAATTCCAAGAGAAGCTAAGACAGAGCCAACGCCAATAAATAAGTTTGACATCGTTTTAGCTGTTACTCTATCCTTTCTTCACTCACTATCTGTTGAATAAATAATTTTGTTGTAAAATGTTTGAAATTATAATTTGAAACAAATTCACAAAGGTAAAATTAAAGCACGTAGAATCAATTCCGTTCTCACATTTGCATTCCTTATATATCCTGAACAATATCCGGATTTCTTTTTTTTTTCATTTTCGAAGTGACTATCCTTTAACAGTCTTCTTGTTTGATTCCTTAGAAAAAATATATTTAACATCTTCATAGCGTTTTCAAGCTTTTCGAGAATATAAAGAATTAATTGTTTAATGTTTTTCACATTTCGTGATCAAGTTAACAATTACAAAAAAAAAATGAAGAAAACTA
Organism: Auanema rhodensis; assembly: GCA_964057225.1. Taxonomy (NCBI): domain Eukaryota; kingdom Metazoa; phylum Nematoda; class Chromadorea; order Rhabditida; family Rhabditidae; genus Auanema; species Auanema rhodense. Next base: position 5,654,245 of record OZ059895.1, read on the forward strand.
AAAATCAACAAGCGGTCACTTTTAGTTTTAACGATTTTCACTATTACAATTTGATATGCACAAGCAAATTCATAGCTTATAAAGCTTTTAATAAATGTTTACTCATCATGATTAATGGTCCTAGAAGAAACATTGGCAATCAATTCATAATTTCTCTAATGAAAATTTCTATAATTGAGGTAATAAACTAAAGTAATTGACTGAATCTGTGAACACCGCCTTTCGTATAACTAAATTGTAAATAAAATCAATTGTTTAAGATTATTTTAAGAATAACTTTATTACAATAATTTAGTTTTGGTCAATACGCTTTGTCATAAAAAAGTAACAATAGTCGGAAAAGTAGAAAGTTCTTCAATCATTACTCATGTTCAGTTTTTCTTTTTCGAATTCGTAAAATATTCTCCTTTTTTTCACCCATAGATAAATGCACTATCCTTTTCAAAAACACAATCGTAAACTAAAGAAAACATTTGACTAAGGTTTTCAAAACGAGGTTTTCTTCTTTTCATATCTTGAAAAAAAAAACCATGTGTTTTCATAATATTCCATACAACTATAAATTATCATTTTCGTTTATAATAACATTTTTTACAAACTTCTCCAATAGCCAATTCTTGTTTGATCATATCGAGTAGCTTACAATCACTGTTGTTCCTACTTCTTCATAATTTGAAAGTACACCACCTCTTTTACGTACAACACGCTGATGCCGCGATTTTTTCGGCTTTACTGTCTTGTTCAATGCGTTACTAATCCATTTTAGTTGTACTATTTAGCTAATTTGTGTGCATTCGAATTGTTTCAAGGCTGTTATGTATAAATATTTTCAGGATGTCTGTCCTTGTCAAGAAGTGTTGCCATTGTCGATCAGATTTAGATGAAGAAAATAAAGGGCAACCCACATCTGTTAAATGCGCCCGGTGTGCTAAGAATGAAAAGAAATACGGACAGGTAATGAATAAAATAAAATATTTGATATATTTTTTTCCAGCCTACAACGTGTGCGTATTGTCAACTTCCCGCTGCCTTTCTCGGTGGAAAATGTGTTTTCTGTGCGGCAAGTGAAAGAAAGTTAGGAGCACCAGTAGCTTGCGCTAATTGTCATCTCAAAGCAGCATTTACAAAAAGTGGTCATAGGGTTTGAATATGATGATGTTCTCTATCTTAATTTTATTAATTCCAGAATAGACCTCGTTTGTGTCGAATGTGTGTAATGCAGGCGAGAGCGAATAAGCTAACAACGCTCGCTGGAGTTGCAATTCAAGCAAAAACTGATAATCCTTCTCAGCACAAACATAAAGAAAAGCAGCATAAACGGAAACATAGCGATGGGCATGACAAGGTTTTACAGAAATTCAAATTTATAACATTCTAACTTTCTTGTTTTCAAGGGTGAAGAAGCTACATCGTCCAAAACTAGACGGGAACGCGATCCATTGGCAGATAGTGGTGAGAACGTTTTATTAGTACAGCAATTGCGTGATCAAATCGCAAGATTGAATGGTGTTATCCAAGGAAAAGAAGCAACAATCCTCGAAAAGGAAAAAAAGGTTATTTTAATAATGAAATATTCAATGATACGATGTTGTTAGATTGCTGCTCTCCAAGCTGATTTGTCAAGCTCTGAACGAAAGAATCGTGAAAAGTTTCAATTACTACTGAAAGAAAAAGAAGAAGCTATTCAGTCGGTTCATGAAAAATATCGGCAAGCAAATAAGCAGGTATGTGATGTTATCAGTTGATTTCAAATAAATAAATAATATTTGTTCAGGAGAAAAAGAAGACTTAATTTGATTTATTACTTTGTGATTTTTCTACATAATCTTTCTTATTTCCCTAATATATCAGTGCCCATAGTTCACTATATTTAAAAATACCTGTGTAAGGTAGACAAAAAATGAGTGATCCCGAGCTATCTTACTAGAATGTCTAACATTGAAACAGATTTATGTCGGGTAAACTATTTATCTTTCCAAAAATGCAGAAAATAGAAGTAGCAGGTTTCAAAAACGTTTTATTGACTTGTTTTTCTTATTTTTATCGCTTAAATCTTGTTCAAGTGAGATGAGCTCCTTTCCTCCTAATTTTTTTAGATTACCGTCTTGTTACTTGCGATGCTACTAAATTTTCTGAGAGAAGTTGTTAAGTTTTACTAGTTTTCTATAACTGTCTATTGAGCCTCATTTAGCTTTCCAGCCTACTTACTTTTAGTGTTGTATGATAATTTATGAAACTTACATGCTTAGCAGAGCTAAACATGATTTCACAATGACATGTAGTACTTTACATACTCATATTCTCTTCAGTCAATCATTGCATGAATTGTAATTAATAAATTATTGAATTCCTCGAAATCTCTGAATGTATCTATTTGGTGTGCCATCTAATTATGCGCACACACCTGGTGCTCCTTCTATTCTTTCCTATTCCCTCTCAATTTTAATTCACATTGGGTTCCATTTCTTTCTTATAATCTAGATATATTGTGTTTGGTTGGATATGTTGTTTTATCGTATTCATCTGCTATAAAGACATCTTGCTCAAAACAATTTGCTTTATGATCTCTCTGGGCTTAAACATTTCCAAAGGCAAGCATCATAATAGAAATGGCTGATGTTTGTTAGCTATGTTCATATTTGCTGTCTTTGATCACTTATTATTGTAAATTCGTATTTAACATGGAAAGCGATGAGACCGAATTAATAAAAGTTTTATTCTATACCGTACACAGTACGTCTATGAAATATTGAAACAAATCTTAATCTAGGAGTGAGGAGATGCATTGCCAGCGGAAGTTAAAAAAACGGAAAATACTTACAAGTAAAGCAATAAAAATTGCTCTCAAGGCATGCTGAAACAATATGTACAGCAATAAAAGGCTGTTGAAAAACGAAAAAAGCATATAAAATTTGTTTGAAACTCAAAAAGCCACATCTATCTGACATTAAACATTATAAAGTCAAATAAGTGAGATTCTCTATTCACAGATAAAATCATTTTTTGGTAGACAATTAGGAAGCCTAAACGAAAACTGTCCATAGAAATGTCAAATCACCGGGATCAGAAAGGGACATTAGAATGTTTTCTAAGTGAAAAGCAAAAAAAAACTTTTTCTTCTATAGAATTCCCGTCATTAAAATGACCTAATGCTTGGAAGCTACAACTTGGTTAAGAATCTTATTGGGTACATCCATTGTAGGGTCTAGAACCAAAACTATATCATACAAATCCATATAATGATCTAGTAAGTTTTCAACCTATAAATAATTTTATAAATAAAATGAAAAACTATTAAACATGCTTACGTTATCATTGAGGAAACCGATTTTTAAAGTTGGTCCATTCTTATCACTTCCGATGGCCATATGTACATCACCTTGACTATCACCCAATAAAATAACGTTAGTTCTTAAAAATATTAAAATTAAAAAACAAATACAACACAATTTCAATCACCTTCCACTTAATTCATCATAGAATTGGGCATCTTTACGGATTACACTAGAATTCTTACAGAATGTATGAATCAAAGGCTCAGAAAATGAAGACACGAAACCCTAAAGTAATTTTAGTATACACAGGTTTCAAATAATGATCAAGTTTACATCTTCATTAAACTGCATCATATTGGAAATAAGGTGAGTATTTTTTGGAATTTGCCCAAGTTTATGTCTGAAGAACATATCGATGATGTTACCAATACCAGCAGAGAAAACGATGAAAGGTATATCACTATGCTCAAGTTTGCTCATCATATCCTCAACACCATCCCTAAAACAAAAATAGATTAAAACGTTATATTTCTAAATATATACTTCAAAATGATATTAGCTTCCTTAACAAATTCAAAGATAACATTTTCTTGGAATCCGGCATTGATGATGTGTTGATGAGAAGTTCCCCACCAGGTTTCCATATGAGGAGTTTTCTCCTCCGCAGTCAATTTGCTGCAGAACTCAATGGGAAAATATTTTTCTTTAAGATCATTGAACTAAAGAAAGATGAATATTAAAACAATTAACACAGCTGCATTCTGACTTTTTTGCTAAGACTAGGATCAATTAGGTTAGCGAGATTATCAAAGACTCCATGAGTGGTCCAACACATCTTGCCTTGCTCATCTTTATAACGGGATAAAGTGAAGTCAAAATCAGAAATAACCTGGAAAAGGGTTATTAGAGACGTTTTAAAACAAATTGAAAAGTACCATCAATTTGTCCTTGCCTCCGTTTACAATTTGGGTAAGCTTTTCCTGAACCACCTGTCTGTTTTTGATATGAATTTGTGGTTGTTCCAACAACTCAGAGAAATCTAATCCACGAGGGCTAAGTGGAGCAGGAGTAGCCTGTTTCTCCATATCAGGTAATCCATTGATTATATTAAAAGCTGGCATGTTCACTGATTGTAGTTCTTCCGATTGTAAAACAGAGGAATCTGAAAAGATCAAACTTGGTGCTGCTTTAAATCAAAAGCCAAATAAACGGTGTAACAAACACCTTCATATGTGTCTTATTACATCAACTGCCATCATAACACTTCTACTAGCTTCAGATAGAAAAATATCTTCCAAGGAACAAAAAAATAAAAACTAGCAAAGATTTGAACGAGTAGCTATACGTTTCATAGAATTTATTTTATCAGGCAATGTGATACAACAACATTGACCTAAAATTTCAAAAATAAGACAACCGTTTTAAAACATGTGGTCTGATTGAATAATCACTTAAATTCGCATGAAAACCGCAGCCCGAAGCGGTATGATCAATATCTGGTAATAGATAAAAAGAAGAAACTAGGTGTTGAAAGCGGATAACAGGGCTGCCAACCAACTACGCCGGCTTTCGGAACAAAGAATAACGAGGGAAGCGGGAGGAAGCGATAACGAAAAAGAAATAGCAGCTGATAACGAAGAGAGGGTGGTGCAAGGAACATGAGCACAAGACGGGGCAACATTGAGACACACGTTGTCAAATCACGATGAAGAGCAGTTGCTTTCGATCTATCTCATTAGTGACGAAGAAGACTTTACCGTCGGAAGAAAAAGCATTCGAGGATCTGGAGCATATCCAAATAAACAAAAATAGACAAAAAATCAAGGAGATAAGAACGCGGAATGAGAGAAGTCTTTCGTGTGATAAAAATTTGTCGATATCACTTGAGGATGATATTATTATCAGCTTAAATTGATATGCCAAAGTCACATGTGAACATGTTTTTTAACGAAAAACAAAATATGACAAAAAATAGAACACCCTTAAGGAACTACACCACACTAATGTTTTAAAGACGATAAACTCTCGATCCTTATTATTTCGGAAATTGATCGTTTCTAACTTTGCAACAGCAGAAGAAACAATCTCTGTTTTATATTTTGGACAGACGTTTTTAGATCGTTCCTTGAACACAGAGGGAGAAAAGAGGAATATAAAACTGGATTCTACACTAGATATGCCATATAAGTAGACAAGAAAAGCCGGAGATAAGTGACAACAAGAATTTCTATACAAATGGCAGATTTTATACAGGCGAGCAAACAGACGAAAGCTGGCTTCTCAGACTGAGAAGGAAATAAGGGAATAGACTAGAAAGATAGAAGAAAAAGAGAAAGAAGAACAGAGAGAGAATGTTCATCTCACATCCTCAATATATAGACGAGTTCGAAAAGACAGAGAACAAACAGAAAAACATTCCACCTTATTGTCGATTAGGCTAAAATTTAAAAAGAAAAAGCTGTCTACAAATGAGCGATACTGTAAGATGATACTTCGGCATTCTTCTATAACTTCAAAAGACTAATCAAAGCATGGGGACTATGAAAAGAACGCTTTACATTGTCCACTGTGGAGACCTACGGTTTTGAGCAGCTTCTCCGAAGGAGGAGCTTATTATAATTGATTACAAGTGCAACGTACAGAAATCTGCACTTGTTATCAAAGAACTCATAGCTTATCTAACTTTCAAAAAGAGTGATCCAGATGTTCAGTACAATAAATGATTTAGTGAACGGCTACTGTATACATGTGTACATTAGAACTCATTGCAATAATGTGACTTTTAAGGCCAAAAGTTACTAAAAAAGTTATAGCAATTAGTAGAGAAAGAAGAAAAAATAATTTTTTATCAAAAAAAAGTGCAGCGTGAATAAAGATCTTAATGAGTTAGGAAAGAGGTGGGAGTCGCTAAAAAGGACTAGTTTTGACATTGTTAATCGAACGAACCTATATTATAAAATAGATCATAGGTCATAATAAGGAGAATATGAGTAAAAGCGTATGAAAAACTAAGGGACAGAGAGCAAATTAGTCAGAGATTGAAATTAAATTAGAAAAATTGCATGTACTACCATCTCGTTCATTCAAAAAAATGTATATGCCAATCGAAGCGATCATAATTCGAATTAACTTTAGATCGTCTTCTAACCTTCAAACATCAACAACCTGCACGTCCCATTTTTCCTCACAATGTCAACCTCACTGCTATTATGAAGCCGGCTGATCAAAAAATCAACTTACGTTCATCCTTTTCGTATGGTAAAACATGAAGAGGGTGGACGGTGGCAAACTTGGAGGCCAAACTCATTTTCTAGAATAACCAACTTACAAAACAATTAAATATAAGGGAGAAACGGGCAATGAATATTCTCTTCGTTACAAGAATTGGAAAAATGTGTAAAAATGAAAAGCCGAAGTTACGTTTCCTAATAGTTTTGTTCGGAATCACGTGTTTGTCGACTCTGGAAAATACCCAAACAGTCTGGTTCAACAGCCTACGATATCGAAGACAGCTGATTAGAGCCTGTGGTTCAGAGGTCTTGATAGAGGAGGTTTTCTAAGCCAGATACAGCTCCTTATAAAGGGGTTAAGTGCAGATAGGCTGGCATGATAAGAAGAGATTGATAAACCCTGAAATTCGATCTGGCGGTCGTAAAACGTGAAGGATTCAGCTGGATAAGAACGGTACCCATACGTTTTTGGTTGTAAACATACACTAGCTTATGGCAACCAAAAACCGGTAGCCGTTCCTTATCATGCCCTAGGTTCTATACAATTTCATTGAAACGTCAAAAATTTGTTCTCGGAGATAAATAATTCAATTTTTCGTACAGTGGCAAGCTAAAGATGAACGCTTTTGCTAAAGAAATGCTATGATCCCAAAAAAAGGTGTGCAGATCTATAAGCAATGATAAGCTGGATGATATTGAGAGTAAAGTGAAGAAGGACACAACTGATGAAATACAATTTTGCAAAATAACCTTGGAATGTTAACAAAAAAACTCACATTTCCGCCTGCTAGTTGATGAGGGTGGTACAGAAAAAAGAAGCAATCTCTTGCTACTTTCTCTACTAAATTGGAAAAAAAAAGTTCTGATAGCTGATCTGAAAAATAATTATTAGTTCGAAGAATAATCTATCTGCGAAAGTGAAAAAACACAACACAAAAACAAAGCAAAAGCGACAGGTACCATAACCCCCAAAAATTGGTAAGATGTTAAAATTGATGCACTAGATAAACTAATCATAGGTCACCCAAATAACCCACACAAGCATTTAATAACATGACAACTTCTGTATAAGCTAGTAAAGAATGGAATCTACGAGGTGCAGTTCAAAAACAGCTGTGATAAACATGCATAATAGCAACGTGAAATAAGATATATTGGTAGAAACACAACCGCTCCCTTCGAGAAATCAGACAAAATAAAAAATTCGCAGTATACATACCCTGATGATGACATGCAGGTCTTCCAAAACTCTAATCAGTAAAAGACATTTAAATGAAATTAAAATGTAATAAAAGAAATATAATTGTGGCAAACAACCACAGTTGGCAATTAATAAAATAATAAAAAATCAAATATTTATCGAGATAATCAAAAATTATCACCTAGTAGCCTTTTCATCCATGTAACAAGAGGGTTAAATGATGGTTGATCGAGAATCAAATCAAAAAACTGTCGATTTCTCTGAAAAAGGTAGCGGCATACATGACAATTAAAACTTGCAAAACCGACCTTAGCCTCATCATCGATAATGGATATATTCAATACCGGACATGAAAAATTGTTCATCATTTTCGTATCATAGAAGCAATCCCCTATGACCAGACAGGCAGAACAATTAACCAAAAAAGCATCAATTTCATGTTGGAACGATGAATAAGTTTTATTAATCGAATGTATAGTTGCAGGAAATGAATGGAGTGATCCGTCCTGAAATCAATAGACTGATGTTCAGAAGAACATGTAGTAAAAACAAACCGGCAGGAATTTCATTTCGTTACCTATCACCAAAACATTTTTCGGATTTGAAGTACCTAGTATTGAAATCAATGATTGCTTTATTATATTGGCTATTCCTGCAGAAAAAATGACGAGTTTCACATTATTATTTTCACAAAACTTCAAAAATTCTTCTGCTCCTTTTCTAAATTTTATGTTCTAAATTTAACAGCAAAAACAAAGAATATCTAACCGGTATTGCAGCCTATTTGCACAAAGTTCCAAATATTGTTCTTTGAAAGTTGATTTTAGTATGAGATCATGAGATAAGCCCCACCTAATCACAAACGAGTATATTAAAATAGAAAACACAAACGTTATTACCATTCCTGAAAAAGTTCAGCTCTGTCAGAAGGATCAGTACTTTCATATCGCTCACTGAATGCGGAATTTAAAACAGCTTGCTGAAAAATAATAAAATAAACCAATTTTACTAAAGAAACAAGAAAGTCATGTAGAATAAATTACCTCAGATAGAAGTGATTTTTTCGAAGACGTAATAAGTGTGTCTTCAGGAAATGATTGATGTGTTATCACAGAGATATCTGAAGTTAACGTTTGATCAAAATCACAAACAATCTAAACTTCAAGTTTTGATTTTAGTTCCTATTACATTGGACAAACCGCTAAATTTTCATAACTAATAGTTTTAACGAGTTCTTCAAAATCATTGTATTGTTCGTGAGTTATATTCATAAACTTGAACAAGTCAATCCCAGACATTTCGTTTTTTTCTGCTCTGGAAGCACATAAAAACAAGCATGCATTGAAAATCGATAGCTTGAGCTTTCAGCATAGTTGCACAGAAACACAACGTATAACAAGAAAAAGTAAAGAAAACGTAATAATAAAGCTATTTATGTATTCACTTTGACTGATTACACACTATTAACAGCACTTAAAGCAATAGTTCCTAGATATTCACAATGACTACCTCAAACTAATTAAATTTCACTCCTATGAATCCTTGTTCAAATTTGTATTATACACCTTATGCCTAAGTCATAAATAGAATTCTAAAATACCTTTTATGGCAATCTGTATAGATAATATTCCAACCGAATACTAATATCAATCATGCACTTACAAATCATGTTTAACTTCTGATTCGTCTGAAAATTGTAAAAATAAAATATTAGTAGCTACTGAGTTTCAAAGACCTTGTTATTTCTCTTCTCATGATAATTAACAACAGTTCGTTGCTCTCAGCGTAATCTTAACAAGTGAAATTAATAAAAATAAAAATATTAAAACTGACAAATTGTGAAACATACTGCGGACTTTGTAATGAAGTAAAAATCAAATTTTTTACAAGTTGTCGATTGCAAAATGAAGCCTTCTAGCTGATAGATTTACAATTTCTAATTTCATAATTTGCAGAAAAATTCTATATGATTTTCTATGTTTTCTTCCACGAGTTTACAATTTAATAACTTTTGAGATTATTCATAGAGACATCAATAATTATATAGAGCTGAATGCTTCATGTGCAAGCTAAACATGCATTTGCGTAAACACCGTGTAAGAACTCTACAATTCAGTTTATTCGAAATTTTTTATATAAGAATCATAATTATTAATTTAAGATTAATCTTCATATTCACATGGAATTTAAATAAGTTCCAGATATTACTTCAGATACTGAAGGTATTTTTGTATGTTGAGTTGAAGCGTTCTGATAGAAAGTAATCGTACGTCTAAAACAATGAGTTATATTTTATTATATTTCAATAGTACGAATACCTGATCACATCTTTTATATGAGGAATGTCTCTGGCAGTTCTTCCTGGATTGTGTGAGTCTATAGGATCTTCTATTACAACAGAATTTTTAACATTTTTATTTCCTCTAAAGTAGATCCTTTAAAACAAAACATGAATCAGGATTAACTAACCTTTTTTTGGCTACTGATTCGCTGAGTGAAATATAAAATTTTTTGAAATCGAAATCTCGATAATATTGTAAAAATCTTATGAACAGTTCTCCAAGACACATTTCGTTTTTCATTTCCACTGAAAGGAATTATTAATTCATTCATTCAACAAAATCAAACATTTTTTAAAAGTAGGAGGAAGAGGATTGTTGTAATCGATCTGCTTAGGGAACATATATTCACTTTGAGCATAATGATCTGAATTCATTCATACAAAAAAAATCGAATATTAAAACAAACCTGGGTAAAGAAGTTTAAGGTTAGGCAAGATGGGAGGATAAACTCCACATTGAAAGAAATGTATAATCAAACAAATAACTGCATAACTATAACATGAAACTTAATGCGAGACGTATAATTTTAAAAAACCTGTTAAAGCAGGCATTAGGGCCTCGCGGATTTTTTATACCAGTTGAAGTAGCCCATTTTTTAACAAAATGGCAAAAAGGAGTGAATCGTTCATCTATTCTGAAGGCAAAATATATTCAAAATTCAGACTAGTTGAGTGAAAACAAACTTTCCAAACGCCGCAATTAAAATAGAATTATGCGCACCTGACAAAAACTCAGTTGTGCATACACTTAGATCAACTTCTAGACCATCCTTTGTATTAATTTTTAAAACTGGAACCTGAGTAAAATATTAATAAACCGATAAAAATGTAAAGAATTACCGAAGCAAACACTATATTTAACTTGCTGATGTTAGTATCATAGCCTTGTTCTTCTTTATAAGCAATAATGTGCCTAACAATTTGTAAAATGTTTCGAGCAGCTCTAATGAGATTATATATAACAAAATTTGCTTTAAAAAATCTTACAAGGATTCAGTTGGAAAATACGAACAGAATTCAGGAACATACAAGCATAAATCTAAATCACTTTTTCGAGCAGCTAAACCAGAAACTGTAGAACCGGTAGGTACAAGAAGAAAACGCCAATAAAAACCTTCCTGTAATAATCAAGAAACTATATATCAAACTCGTTCATGTTTTTTTTACATCTTTTAAGCTATTAAGTATTTCTTCAAGTTTTGACTTGAACATCATTTTTCGATGAAACTCTTCGGGCGTCTGAAATAATTCAGTGAATACCAAATACCAAATAACAATTAGCTCAACCTCTTTGTTTTCTTCGTAATTTTGAATAATGTCTTTATGCATTTTAAGAAAACGAGGTTTAGCATTAAGTTGGCTCATCCATCTAAATAGAGTCTATATATTTTTTCTTTGTTTAGTTCCTCACCTCAAATTTTCAAAATTTGAACGAATCAAAGGTATATTAAGTGTTACTTTTAAAGATTCTTGAAATGAATCTCTAACAGATCTTGCTGCTTTCTGTAAACATTTGTAACTTACAATTTCTCTTTAAAAGCGATTACCGCTTCATAGAAACTTAAGAATTCGTCCTGATGGTTAGCCATATTTAAATATAATATTAGTTTTCCTCACATGCTCCTCATGCTCCGCCCATAATACTGTGAGCCCTTTGCAACAGTTTGGTTTCAAATGAAAAGTACTCGTATGTTTTTTTTAATTCATGAAGTTTAATATTTATTAAATCTCTTTGGTTAATCTCTACTAGACTTAAGAAAGTAAATTAATATAATGTGAGCCACTAATCTCATATACAATTCACATCCATATCATATAAGGATATGCCAAAAATGAATAAACTGTTATGTTCCAAGAGAAGAAAATATTAAGCTTATGATTTAATGATGAAAGATATGTTTGCGGAATCTGTACAATGTTCGTCGCTTATCATCCCATTTTTCCAACCATTTATTCAAAGCTTCTTCGTTAAGATGTCGCCATTGAATGTTGAGTTCAATCTGTTCGTAAACTTGATTCAATTTGGCTTGTGAAGTATGAATCTGAATATTATTATAATATTATGATAGATAGAATGTTTCTAACTTTTTTATCTTTTAAGAATGCTCTTAGTTCTTCTAAATCGTGCTCTGTGCTCAATCTCTCCACAATAGAACGTAATGCCATAAGCATGAGTGAAGAGCCATCACCGAATCTGTAATATAATTTTAATGAGATTTTAATGAATATTGCATATTTATGATTATTTCAATTGATAACGTTGCTAATTTTAATTTGATTCTTATTATATAACATTTTGTTTTTGAGTTGTAACGCTGAGAAAGCAGTTACTTGCACTTGAAAATTCCGAATTTTATATTCAGAAACTTACACTCTACTGAATTCATCAAAGTTGACTCGGAAGAATCTCCAAGTGGCTGATCTTGCAGCATCGTTTTGAGATAACGCAGCTAATATCCTAGGTACCAAATTAGATCTGAATGGACCTTTCTTTTCTATGCACAAACGTAATAATCTGTAAAAATAAATAATTTATGTTATATCTCGCTCGTGAGAATATTAACCTGTTGATTAGACCACTATCTTGTGTAGCTGCCAAGGCAGAAATAAGGTATTGACGCTCCATCGGTGTATTAGCTTCCTTGAAACTAGTTAGGGTACGCTCCCATGCTGGAACACCACCTTGACGAATACCTTCTTCAAGAATTATTCCTTGGAGTTCAGGACGTGGCCTATATTTCAGAATATTTTTAAAAAAAATTAAAAAACGCTACTTTGTTCCAGTCTGCATCCAGTCAGTGTACATCTTGTTAGCCCGTTTGATACAATCACGGTTTCGCAATCGACAAGCGATTTGAATCAGCTCAATCTAAACATAAACCTTAAACAATATCACCAAGAAACTGAAAGAACCTCTAGGCCTGGATTGGTTTTGGGATCCCAAGCATGTTTTTCATAAGCTTTCAGCATTAATGTTCTTTCAAAATCCTTAAACATACCGCTTGGTTTTAGATTTTTAAAGAAATCAAAGACCTGGAATGTATTCTGAAAACTTGTTTCACCTATAAGAGCATCAATTGTCTTAAGTTGTTTTCCGATTAAAGACCATGCCATACGATCATCTTCATCTATTTCGAGAGTAAAGTATTCTAGTAATCTGAAGTCTAAATTACCTTCAGCATATTCTAACAAGTTCATATATATATCAATTTCCATATCTGAAGTCTTTGAAAAATCAAAAGCATCCACAAGTAACATTACACGATCAACAGCAGAAATGGTCTAAAAATAAAATTTGAAATATTATACATATTCGATTAAAGCATACTGTATAATTATGTTTTAACATTTTGGTAAGTTCCGCATAAATCTTTGAATCATATTGAACTTTTAAATATGCTACACCACCCGAGTTGGCAATTACCCATGAGGTAGATGACGGTTCACTCCAACCAACTAAAAATAAATAGTTATTATGCATAATATAAATTTTTTTAACCTTGATTTTGTCCAGGTTTTAACCATTGTAACATGATATCTTCTTTTCTATCTGTACGATAATATATTGGTATTGGCCACTCAGTTTCATTATCTTCCTCATTTTCTTTGAACAAAAATCTGGTCTGACAATTTATTTTAAATAAGTTTGTTTTTAATATTATCTTATTATACCTGATTCGATATTGTCATTTTGTCTTCGTTAAAACTAACTTGAACAACTGGATAACCAACTTGAGATGTATAAGCACTGGCAAGAGATTGCATAGAAATTCCATCAGGTAAATGAGCATGCTATATAAGAATATATATTTCAATTTTTCAATAACCTTAATAAAGAAAAACCTTTTCCATAATAGCCCATAGTTGAGATCCTTTAGCATTTTCATAAGCATACTTATTCAAATATTCAATTAAAGCTCGTTGGAAATTAGCTTCTCCTGCTAATGATTGAATCATATGAATCACAGCAGCAGGCTATATAATTAGAATCCTTATTATTTAGAAATTATATCAAAAATGAGAACCTTGTGATAGCTAATAGCATCAAAGAGTGACATGATGTTTTTACTATTTTTACCCAATGGAGCCGCAATTGCTCTAGATGATGTTAAACCATCTGGCTCATGTGAAAAAGCAACATTATCCACATAGAATCGAGTCATCTAAAACATTGATCTGAAGATTTTTTTAAAAAATACTTTTTAGTATATGCACATGTACCAAAGTAGTTCAACAATTTTTTTAACCCAGTAAGAGGAAAAAAAATTTTTTTCTATTTTTTCAAACTTTTTTTCGCAACATTCTTTTGTTTAATTAGCTGATTAGTGCATTCAGTTCTTGGCCATTACGATCTTTACGGCCAGAGAGCATACGGTGATTTATAAACGTTTAAAGAAAAAAAAAACATTTTTTTCTCTTTGCATCTAAAAAACTTTTAAAATAAAAAAAACATACGATATTCCATTCAGGGAAAATATGATTAACACATCTATATTCCATATAATTTGCAAATCCCTCATTAAGCCATAGATCGTTCCACCAATCCATTGTTACTAAATTTCCAAACCACTAGAAAATATATGTTTTTTTTTGAAAGTTATTTTAAAAAAGTATAAGTTAAGTTAATTATGTCAATATTATACCTGATGAGCAATTTCATGACAAATTACGAGAGCTATTTGTTCTTTAGACATAGCACTAGTAGATCCTTCGGAATAGAGAAGCACAGAATCACGAAAGATGACGAGTCCCCAATTTTCCATTGCACCTTCTCCAAAATCATCTACAGCTAATAAATCTATAACAAAAAATTTTTATAACCAACACCATATCATATTTAATTTAAAAAAAACCTTACCCATTTTTTCCAGTGGATAGGAAATATTAAAATAATCTTCAAAATATTCCAAAGCTCGAATAGCTGTATCCAAACCAAATTCAGATTGACCTTTCAAAGCTGGTTTTGGAGCATATAATCGCACCTATTTGGAATATATACTAAGTATAATAAAATTTTCAAGAGACTAACTTCAATAGGATCTTTAGTGTTTTTAGTTGTTCTCTTAACATAATCGTAATTATCCAAAATAGCTACAGCTAATAGGTATGTACTCATTTTCACTGATTTGTCAAATATATCCATAATTAGACTATAATTATATACTGTTTCTATACAAAAATTTAAAATAAAAATCATACTTATCATGATGTTCGTGTGATTTATAAATCTGCATATTAGATCGGACTACATGATGTGAATCACGAATAACTGATAGTTGGAACTGAGCCTTATATGCAGGCTCATCAAAGCATGGAAACATCCGACGTGCATATGACGGTTCAAACTGTGTGACAGCTGACCGTCTGAATAAAACAGATTAAACAAATCTGTTCGAGACATACTTATATAAAAAATTATTTGAAATATTGATTAACTAGTATTAAATATATACATATAAACGTTTTTTATTATTTTTGCTATATATTAAAATATAATTACTATGTACTTAAGCTTTGCTGGCAATTAAAACAATTAGATTGTATAATTGAAAAGATTAAGATTTTTTTCGATCTATTAAACAAAGTGAATATTCTTTCTTAGTTATATTTGAATTTTTTTTTGTGTAACAAGCTTACGTTTTACGTCCGTCAGCATGAGTGTGAGTTGTAATGTACAGACCAACTAAATCATTTGCAACTTCACCTTCATATTCAATGTAAAGAGAAACCTAATAAGCTTCAGGTGAGTCAAAAAACAAAATTAGTGTGTTGTGCACTGTTCTCACCTCAGTTCCTGCTTCTAACTTGTCTTTCACTTCAAACGACCATTGAGCTAACTCTTCGCATTGACTCTGAATGACAGAGCTCGTGAAAGAAATAAGAACAAAAAGAAGAAAAATTTGTTTTTCACCAAACAAACTTACAAATTCACTATCTACTTTCTCATGATCTACGGTAAGCTTATGAGACAGCATGTCTAGATCATCAGCATGAAGAATAATATGATTTGTTGGTTCAACAATCTAAAGAAAAAAATTATTTTTTGTTTTCTCAAAAATACAAAAAAAAAGAAATGTTTACCTTCAAATTAATAGTCACGTAACCAATTAAATTATTATCTGTTATATTTGGATGAATCGTTAAATTGTACAAAAAAGGCTGCGCTGAATCCGGCAAACGTCGACTGTTCCACGGGAATTTCGAACAAAATTTCTTTTCTTCCTCAGTTTCAATTGAAGCTGTTGTTGCCATTTTATCATCTTCTTTGTCATCATCTTCATCAGCTTCATTTGATTTCGAAGTTGTGTTCTTTTCATCTTCAGCAGTTTCATGCGCATTATCGTCGTCATCTACAGTAGAACTATCCTCATTCACTTTTTTGACGATTGCCTTCTCTTCTTCATTAGATTCATCCTCATCTTTTACCGTTGTCTTTTTACTTCCATCATCTTCATCATCTTCTTCGTCATTTTCATTTTCAACGTCTTTGCTGTCATCGGGGGGATCGGTGGCATGCTCATTCGCATCGTCATCGATATCATCATCCTGTGGGCTGCTGATATGCTCATCTTCTTCGGAACTGTCTATTTCGCCTGATGAATTAGTATTATTGTTATAATCTAAGGCTTCATGATGTATGTCTGCCCAGCTAGCAATTAAACCCTAAAATGAGCATACCACCATAAGCTCTACCTTTGCGCAAAAACATACCAATGGTGAATCACCATCTGGATAAAAAACAGCGTGAAGTGTGGCCCCAACACCACATCCAATTAAGAACAGAAAAAAAGCAATTAAAATAGTTGGCAATATACTTCGCCGTTTCCGTGAACGATTATCGGCATCTCTAGCGTTAGCTACGGACCATGTTCCTTGAAATAATACAAATAAGTAGTACAAAATCAAAGATTATACTTCACTACTTCAATGAATCAACTATGTTTTTTTTTAATTCGGAAGTAATTTGAAACTTTCATCGTCAAAAATATTTCTAGGCACAAATTGAATAGTATTTTTTTTGGTGGAAATCTCGTTCATAATAATGTTTTAAATATCTCTTTCAAATAAGATAAATAAACTAATAGTATAGGATTTTTGAATTATGTTGAATTCTCAAAATGCTTTTTCAAGTACAAAATAAGTTTATATTCATAGCTTTTCTCAGGAAAATTGAATAATATTGGGTTCATCAATATGAGCAAAAATTATACATGATAAATACGATTTTTTTTCTGTCAACTATCGTCATAAGCATAAAACAAGTATTCATCTGGGTTTCGCATGAATATATAAAGCCAAGGTTTTATGTATAAAATAAGAATATGAAGCTAAACTAATTAAAAACTGTCTGAATTACTCACCGATAGGTTCGTTTTGAGATTCGTCGTATAGAAGCTTCTGTGAAGCTGGTTGCATGCTTCGATTTATTTCTTTGTCAAGTATTTGATTATAAACGTCTACGAGCTCGATCGTTGTGTTTCAACTATTTTATTATATTTTGAACCTAAACATTGGATTGATGAATAATAATTTGATCACGATCGTCGAGTATATACGCCATGGTTACGGTGTCATAAGTCGAATAAAAACGCGCTCCATTGTGAAATTGCACCCCGATACCAATGTCAAAAATATTTTATAAATTAAGATATTGATGAGCGGTTGTGCATTTTTATTTCTATTTTCTAAACGTTTCGTTTAATTTCAATTTTTGTATACATCCTAAATATTAAGTTAGTTTGAATAACGTTAATTTATGAAGAATACGAAACTCAATAACATGTCTGTAGCGTGTTTCTAGACGATGATACAAAAACTTTAACGAAGTGAGCTAATTCATAAGGTTGACAAAATGTATGATGGGAGAATGATGGCTCTGGGTGAGAAGCAGGATTGAAATAGCGACATATGAGTTAAAATGAACAAATTCGTGTTTGCCGTTGACGTTGTGTCTTCGGCTCACCTAATCCGTTCGGAATTAAGAGAAACTTCACTAAGAGACTGTAAACTTTCGATTTTGTAAGCTGTCAGGCAAATACCATTGTTGCACTACTGTTATTAAAAAGGTTTATTGCCATTCAAGTGTTTTTGGTTCGATTGAGAAAGACTATTTTTTTTACGTCAACTGTTGATTTGAAGAAGACATGAGTTCTTAAGGCTTTCTCATTAGTACTATAGTATTTTAGCGGAATACTCAGAAATATGACAAAAAAAAAGAGAAAATATGACTAAAAGATGCTTATTTAAAAAAATTATATTTTGTTTATAACTGAAGTTCTTTGTCTGTTATTGCTCATTTATGTGTTTATAGGAAGTCGAAATAAGACATTTTAAGCTTTTTATACATTCAAAAAATTTTTTACAGATTACATAAAACGTACATATGTTTTTGAAGGGAAACTCGTGAAGCATCATGGATAACTGGAGCCAATATCAAAATGCTCCTCACGAACAAGGTCAGTGAATTTATGAGGATGTTTTGTTTATTATTATAAAGTCATGAAAAATATGGGGTAGACAATCAAAAAAACATGATTCATGAAGAAGTCACGTTGACTTCTCTGTTGGCATTTAAAAATTTTGACAGCGAAGCTGCTTCTGTTTGTTACAGGATATCGGGATTTACGTCTTGGCCCGGAGGGTTATATTGTTCACTGTAGACATGCTTGAAGCTCTATTGTTCGAAGACAGTGAGAGAGAAAGTTCTAAAATTTTCTGGTTGTAAATATTTGCAAGTAGTTGATCAGCTTGACATTTGCCATTTAGTATTGATCTAGAAGAGACGGATATTCCGAATAGAACATATTAATGATCCTATTTTGAATACTTAGAACAGTTTTTTTCCAGTAAACTGGGCTGCTTTGGCTCAGCAATGGATGGCAATGAAGAATGCGGAAGAAGCATGGAATCAGCCACCGCCACCGCCGCCGCCGTCTCATAGGCTGAGTGATATGGGTAAAGCGGATGATATAGTAAATAATATACAATTGATAATTGAAGCTGATGTTAATTGGACTCAACCTGATCCTCCACCTCCTCCAGCACCCCCAGCTCCGCCTCCACCTCTATTCAAAGCAGCAAGTAAAGTTGAAAGAGATGTTGACACTCGAGTAAGTTTTCTGTTGAAAACAAGCTTTATGTCTAAAACTTCTTTTTTAAAATCTTTTTAGAACAACTTCCAGCAACAGCAACCTCTTCCACCATTGCTTCATCCTGGACACCCCAAACCATCATTTCCACCGCCACCACCAGATGGACGACATCATCCATCTCAGTCTTTACATGGGGTACTTGATTTTTGTGACTTGTATCTGACTTGAAATATCACTTTCTTCCAGAATTTAGATCCTTATGCTCGTGGACATCACGATGAAAATTGGAGAGGAGCGCCTTCTCGTTATTCCCATAATGGACCTTCAAATATGCCTCCCTTTACGAGTATAGGAACACCATATCGACCACCTGTTCCTATGAAATCATCGTATCCAGATTACCCAGACTATCCAGACTTTCCTCCTGGTCGATTTATGAAGTGTCATAGTTCAACAAATCCAATGCAAGTGCCTATTCCTATGCCCTTGCCTTTACATCTTCCACCATTCATGCCTGGCAGTGCACCTCCTAAAGCTCCACCACCTGGTTTTATTAATGGCCCCCCACCAAGACATATGCTTCCCCAATCGGAAAAGCCTGTTTATGTATCACATCAAAGTTCAAAGTCTAGAAATGGCTCTACGGGTTCTGCACAGTCAGATTATGGACCGTCTTCAGGCTCATTTTTCAAAAGCAACTATAGAGATTCACGAAGAAAATATGAGAGTGATCGGTCCCCTTCTCCTCCTTCCTCTTCAATTACTTTAGGTGAATGATTCATCCGACTACATTTAATTTAAATTAAATTTCAGATGCAAATGCACGTAAAAAATTACCTGCATGGTTATTAGAAGGTTTAGAAAAAAGTGAACGAGAAAAACAAAAGCAACTAGAAAAGGAGGAAAGGGAGAAAAAAATGGAGGAAGAAAAGGCAAAAAGAAAAGCTTCAGAGGGGAAGAGTAAATTTGTGAGTAGATATCAAAATATATTTTAATAATAATAAAAATAGGAAAGTAGTAGTGAGGATGAAGATGGGAACGATTCTTCTGATGGCAGAGAAGTTCCTCGTAAAAGATCATGGGAGGATGATGATGATGAGGAGAATGGTTACAAGGTATGAAGACAATATATTCAATTGAATTGAACATGTTTTAGAATCAGTCTGTATTGGATACACGGAGTGCAGAAGAGAAAAGAGAAGATGCGGTATATCCAAATAATAATACCAATTTAGTTTTAATTAATTAGATAATAACTGTAAAACATATCATGACTTCGCTTTTAATGGATGCTACTGACGGATTGCTAATGAAGACTATTGAACAGTGCTTAGCAGATGCATCTCGAAAGGAAGGTTAGGACACAAAATTTATTTTATTTTGTCACTGATTTTGAATTCATTATAAGTGGAAAATTTGCAATATATTATTTATAGCAAAAGCTGAACCAAAGTTACTAGCTAACAGTTCCGCATTGGCAGCATTATCAAATCTTGGTAAGTTTTATAATCAAGTTTTCTTGTTATTGTATTGTTTTTTTTCAAATTGTATTGATTGTTTACATTTTTGTTTCATCCCATAGTCAATTTGCTTGTTCAGGATACGATGATGACGACGACGATAGCTCTGATGCAGAATCAAAGGAAGGTAATTCGCGATCCTCCAGTGATCATAAGGAACTGTTTAAAGTCCCTATGGGTATACCTCGAAATTTTAGTAAGACAGAATCGTCATACAGTAAAGGTAAGACTAATCTATTATTTATTTACGTGCGTGCATGCGTGCGTTCGCCCGTTCGTTTATAAAGTTGCTGAATTATGATGTGTTATTCCATTTATCGTGTTTTTTTTCATTTGTTACTTTTTCCCACTTCCTTTCTCTGTATACGATCTAATATTGTTTTTTCCAGAGGGTAGTCCTTCAAGCACACGCAACCGCGAGGAATATCCTCGTTCTGACTCTAGATCTCCAAAAGGTAAGTTATTTGTTGCATTTTTTAAAATTTTGTTCTTTTCTTCAGGAGGTGGTAAGTATAAACATGATAAATTAAGCGATGACGAAAAGTCTCGCAAGCGTAGGAAAAGCCGTTCTAGGAGCAGGTGGGTAAATTGAAAATACTACATATTTCAACAAACAATTTCAGAGACCGTAAGCGAAGCCGATCGCCTCGAGAACATAAAAAATCTCGAGACCGTAAACGTAGCCGAAGTCGTGAACGTCGTAAGCGGTCTCGCTCTTCAGAACGAAGTTATCGTAAACGTAGTAGAAGTCGTGATAAAAGGTAGGTAATGATGATCTCATATCCTCTAAGTCTTGATTCCCAAATTCAAATGTTTAAAAAAGTTGAAAAAATATATTTATTTGTTTATGGCAATTTTGCTTAATAGTTGCTGCCTGAGATATATCAATACCTTACATAATCTGAGAATTAAGGATATATTTCCTCTGCTATTCACTTTTTGTTTTCTTTGTCAAGTTCGTTGTTCGAGTATTTCTTATTTTATTTCCATTTTGGCCAATTTTGTGCGGGGCATTGTTTGATAGCTTCAATATTTTTCTATTACGCTATTCCTAAGCATAATGTTCTGGAAACAGTTAATATATGCCTTGTAGAAGCTGCTGTTTATTATATCCATTCAATAATTCTTTGAATATTTGTATTTTATTCGAGTTAATAAAGAGAAAAGTCTATTAAGACTCTTATGCTTTCAATGTAGGACATATTCATGTCAACAAATCTGACGTTTTCATCCTTTTCTTGATTTGATTCGAGAGTACGAACAGAGAAGAAGAGCAGACAGAAACAGTTGAGGTGTGGCTGTGCCAAAGATATCTTCGAAATACAACTAGTATTGAAGAGATTTAAAGCCTGGTGAGTGTGTAATGCGTGTGCTGATGGTGAGTCGTCTATCTCTCCTCCTAGTTCGAGATCTGCTCGAAGTCATCGATTCACTTGCCACACGAATTTCTCTCGTATCGGTCAATCAGTCGCCGAATCATGCGGCTTCTTCTGATTCTGCTGGCCGCTGTTATAGTGCTCGAAGCACGTAAAAAGAACCACGTAAAAGTTACCGTAGCAGATGATGTGCCAGTTCCAAAACGCACGTCCGGATCAGGATCTCGAGTGAGTTACTTTGTATACATTGTCATTGCTGTGTAATATTATGATGAGCCGAAGTTAAGATGTGATTTTTGGAATAATCATTAATTTATAAGAGAAAAGAAATAAAAGAAAAATCAAATGATATCTTGTTTTTTGCAAATTAATTATGTACTATAGGTATTTCAACGTAGCTTTTCTAAATGTTTTATATTCAAAAACCTCTTAGAAATTGTTTATTCATTCTATTTTCAAAAAAATATTAACATAAGATGTAAGCCACATCGTAAAATTAACTTTTTTTTCCATTTAAAACAATCTGACCAAATAAACAGAATTCACTGTTTATCTGATCTGATCTGTTTGCTTGCATCCATTTCATGTAGTCAACTCAATTGTATGTCAGAGAGCAGCAGCAGCAGCTGCCGCTGTGCGGGAACCAGAACCGGTCAAACAGGATCACGATAACTCGATCGATGATGTGGATGAAGACAAGATTGATGAAATTCTACGTGATGCTAGCCGAAATTTAGTCATCTTCTTCTGTGAGTTTACATGCTTCCTCATATGTGTGTTTGACGGCATGTTAAAAGAGCAACACGAGGACAAGTACTATTGAATTTTCCGAGAATTAAGAAGTACCTCAAGATAAAAACAGTTTAATAATCACCAAAAATCATTTTTTCTTTGTAATTTTGGAAAAAAAAAATGCATTTCGTAATCTCAGATGATGGACGTGCTCAATGTCCATCTTGTGGGGATGCTTTGAACGAAATCGAAGAAATTGATGATGATATTGAAGCCAGTGGATATGTACAAGTTGGTTTTTCATTCCAATTTTTGTTCATTTTCAGTATATCATATAATACATACTTTTATTTTTATTTAGGTTGTGAAGACAGATGACCGATCAGTTGCTCGTGAATTGGGAGTTACAACCTTCCCATCCCTCGTCTATTACCGTCGTAAACATCCTATTATGTATGATGGTAAGCAATATTTAAAAAGTTTTAAGTTGTAACTTAAACAGCTTGTTAAATATTTTTTATGTTAAACCTTTTTTAATAACATTCAATGTTTTTTTTAAGTATTGTTCTACTTTTATTTTTAGGTGATTTTAAGGATTCTGATGCTATTCTAAGATGGATTCGTGCTCACGAAGAAGTAGCTGCTTGGGACTTAACAGATGATAATTTTGAAGCCAAAACTGATTCACATTCACCAGATGAAGGTGCATTGGATTGGTTTGTGATGTTGTAAGTTAGAATTCCTTCTATATAAAATTAGTAATGTTCTTCTTTTTCTGAGAATAATGAAAATCAGAAAAAATAAAAATCTTTGAGATATGTAAAAAGAAAACAAAAAAAGAGAATAAAACATAATTCAGTTCCTCTAGCATCTGATGTATGTCTAATGAGATTGATACAGCTTGCGATTCTAATGAACATTCGAATTATATTAGCATATTACATCATAATTTCATTTCTGATTATAATGTTTGAATGATCGGTTGCTTTTTTTAAAGTAATTAGATATTTATATTAAATGATACATATATATAATTTATATTTTCAGTTATGATGCTGATGAAGGAAGTTGCAACTCATTCATCCCAATGTGGGAAACTGTGGCTCACAAGTGGGTATAAACATTTTTTTTAATTCACGATTTACTTTTGTGATAATTAGTACATTTATTTAATTATTTATATTTATTTATTTATTCTCAGACTGCGTGGCTTAGTACATGTAGGAAAAGTTGAAACATCAGTCAATGATGATGTAACAGAACGTTTCCACATCGATGAAAATGAATGTCCTACTTTCATCTTGTAAGTTGAAATAAAGAAAAAGAATTTATTATTTTTGATCTATATAACAAAGAATGTAGAAAATAAATATACATTTATATATAATATATAATATATTATTATATATCAACGCAATATTAATTTCAGGTTCCATCGTGGAAAAGTTTATCACTACAAAGCGTCAGCTAAAGATATTCGATCTTTAGTTAATTTTGCTTTATTTAAATTCAAAGAACAACGTGGGCATAGGTAAGAATATATATTATAATAGTTAGAATATTTTTTTAAATATTTTAGAGTCCCTGTCCCACCTACAGCTCTTGAGCACATTTATGAATACACAAAAGAAAAGATTGTAGATTTAATGGTATGAGTTAATTATAAATACAATTTAAAATAATATTTAATTTGACTTTTAATTTGCAAAGACAGTTTTTCATTTGTTTTTCTTCTTATAGCATTTAAAAATTTTGCTATATAATATTTGAATATAATAACTTATATATCAATATATTATATAAGATTAATTTTAAATAATAAGAAAATACTTATTTAATCATTTCAGGACGATAATCAAACTCTTTCTGTTATTGCTGTTGGTGGATTGATCTTAATTGTTGCTATAACACTCGTATTAAAAGCTCAAAAGATTCGGCAACAAGAAAAGAAATCCGAATAGATGATGTTATAAGCATTGAGGAAGTATATGAAATTATTCACCTTTTTCTTTTCATGATATTGAAAACTATCCAACATTTATCTCTTCATTTCGAAAATTTAAAGGAAAAAAAAAGAATAAAAAAAGATTTGGTTTGAATTTATCACATTATCAAATTTGTCTTCTTAAATTCATTTTTTTATTTTGTATAATAACAAAATTGATTTTTTTGTTAATTGTACGTCATTTAATATCTATTTGTTCTTGCCTTTTATATTATTTATCGGGTGTGACAAACTCCCTTTCTTTCTGTTCCACCTTCTACATAAATACATATATCCACTCTGTCTCTCCTTAATTTCTCTTAACATTTTTTTTTCTTCGATATTGTGTTAATATTCTTTCAAATTTTGTAGGAACAGTATATGTATATGCATTTATCTCCAATCAGAATACTAGAAGCAATATAGCTGAAGCAGTAAATGTATTCTTGCTTTCTTGCTCTCATTGGCGTCGGCGTCATGTCATTTATGTAATAGATATATCTATTCTTATTATTTTTTATGCCTTGATGTTTTCCACGTTTTTTTTTTTAAAAGGGAGTGACATAGCAAGTAGTCTGTCAGATCATGCTAAGCATTTAAGAGATATCTGTTGAGATGTTCACTGTTCTATATGCATCTATGTAATTCTTTTTTCGATAAAAATTTATTTCGAGTTCTATTATTCTAATTTTATCATTTAATCTTTCTATATCATTCTCTCTTTCTCTTTTTACTTATATATATTCCTTTGTATTGGCTAGGCTATTCCTTTCTTAGGAAAAACGTATGGTTACGTGTCTCTCGTCCTCGACCAGAACTTTGCCGCCTCGTTTTGAAAAGAACTTTAGTTCTTACGAAGTGTGTAACTCGGCACGCAGTCTGCCTGCGCTGCTACTCAGATTTACTGAGTCGTTCTGTTCTTTACAGAAGTCTCTTTCTCTCTGTATCTCTCTTTCTTTCTTTCTCTCTCTCTCGTATTATTTTTCTTTCTTTCTCTAATACGTTTTTAAAATTTTATTTAGCAAAGAAACTGAAACGAATTAAAATATAAAAAAATTAAATACAGATTGTATTCAACAAATACATGAACAGTTAATATATCTATATATGAAAAAAAATGTATAGATTCTTATTATTATAATATTGTATACATTTATTATATTTTAACTATAATATTTTGTCAATTCTCAGCATTACATCTATCTAGCACTACGTAATTAATTTTCTTGTTTCCAAAAACGAAATATACATGTAGTTACGGTAAGCAATGAAGTTATGAATTAAACATCAAATGTCCCTCAAAAATATATTTGTTTATTTTTGAAATATATATATATATATATGGATATGAACAAATACAATTTTTTAAAAAATAAAATTGTTTCTCAACTATTATATGACATAGTTTGAGATTTTATTGAATTTTTTTGAACAGATAAAGCTTATACTTTTGAATATATGCATTCTATCATATAAGTGAGGGCCATATTGAAAATAATATATTTACGTATAATATTTACTTAATTAAGGAAAAATTCAAGAAATAATGTTATATTAATGATTAATACATTATTTATTTTGATTTGACTATATGAAATATCGTTACTTACGTGATACGATGATGAAATTGTTTTGAATTTCGTCATCTACACCTCATCACTTACTATATTAACTATACGAACCTTTTTCCCTCTCTCTTTCTATCTCGTATTCCCTTTATCATTCCTCTTTTAAACTCTCGCATCCTTTTACTTACTTCTTCTCTCTATAACACTTAGTCTTTCTCTCACCCCAGAATTTCAGAGAAGGTAATGCCCAATCAATTCTTATGATGCAACGAAGAACCATATGACATCTTCATTTCTAATATCTTCCTCAATCTATTGTCTATTTCACTCTCTTTCTCCTTCTCCACCTCCCACCATTTTCATCATTTTTTCCTCACAATTCATCACCCATTCAATTTATAGATGTAGATATTCATATGTATATCTAGATTTAACTAGTTTTATTGAGAGCATCTTCATCTTAACCAAAAAAAACTTAAAGGACCATCATAAGCAGTATAAAAATAATTGCTGATGATGATTGTATATGTGCTTTCTTCAAAGCCAAAAATCTTTTCGGCACCTTTTGTCAGCATTCAACCATCCATCCCTCTATATCATTGCCTGCTCAGCCCCTTTCTCTCTCATTCACACACACACACATTCTCTCTCTCTCTTTTTTTCTCTCTCTCTCTCTCTATGTGTATATATAGATATTCATTTCTAAGGTAAAAGAAATCAAAATACAATTGTATAAATCATATATATGTCAACTTCTTCTTTTTATTTTATTTTTCTTATTTTATTCTTCAGTTTTATATAAATTTCTTTAACTTTAGTTCTTCTATTATCTTTATATTTCTTTGCTTTTATAAGCAACATTATCTACAAAGTACACATTTATGAAATGGCTATATCAAATTGTTTCCATGGTAACAAGCGAGGCAGATAATTAGGCAAAATAAGTAAACAAGTTATATTATAGTTTTTCTTTTCTCTTATATCTTTCTTCGACTTTCACATTTCATCATTTATTTCTCTCTATTCTCTTGATATATCTCATCACTCTTACTTCACAATTACCTCCCTCCCCCCTCCCCTCCACTCTCTCTTTCTTTCTTAATACTCTTCGTTTGTTAAAGCTTATATATTAATTTTATCTTATTTTCTTACTTTTGTCTTGACTTTCAACTAATTTTGAATTTTTCACGTTAAAAAAAAAAGAAAGGAAAAGTATTTCCTTTTGATGTTAAAAAGAAGTTCATGAATATTACGGTTATTTGGTTTGAACTTTAAAGGTCATAAAATGATCACATCTTTTCGTTTTATTATTATCTTTTAGATATATATATTGAACATTTTTTTTCTTTTCTTTCTTGTATTATGAAGTTTGTTATTGTGTTTTTTTTCTGTTTTTCATTCACTACTACCACTACCACTTTAAAACCCATGCTCATGAGCTTTTCCTTTTTCTCTGTTTGCTTCCTTATTCACTACCCTCATTTCTCTAAACATTCCATATTTTTTATATAATTTATTGTTACTGATTCTTTAATATTTACTTCAAAATATATCTGGCAAATCATCGATATTTATGCGTTTCAATTCAATTTTGTATCAAAAAACATTTGAATGTTAAACCATAGACATGAAAGCCAAAATTAGAAATATTGCTGATGATGTGACATCATAGTTACAGGCAAGCTACTCCTTTTCTCTTTTCTATCATGTATGTATGTTATACTTTTGAAATCGTGTTCATATTATATATTTCATCATACTATTATGATCCAAGATACTTTCAATACATATTATCTTTGGATATTGGATTCTCTTATGCATTTTAACATTTCATTTTTATTTTTCATCATCGTTTATATAAGCTCATTTTCTCTCATTACTTTCTTCGTACTCTTCGTCTGGTATTACGAAAAAAAAGAAAAGAAAGAACAAAGACATTGAGAAGAAGAGTATTAATGGCATTTCTTGTGCTTCAACTGTCCCTTATTCATGATGACACGAAAGAACTTAATCACATCCAATAATTACTCTTTATACCAAATTTTCACAGACTTAAAAACACTATGAAGTAGATAGTTATAGAAGCAGAGATCATTTTTGGATTAGAACAGTACATAAGGAGAACAACTTAGAGAGAGAGGGGGAGAGAAAGAGAGAGAAAGAGAGAGAAAGAGAGAGAAAGAGAGAGAAAGATAGAGAAAGATAGAGATATTCGTTTTCATCTGTTGGCCTGAAAGATTGCCTGATGTAGCACCTGATTTCATATTTACAACGCCTTTCCAGAATTAATAAAATGTAGTTAACTAACTATATGTTTCTATACTATGCAATACATAGTAAAGTATTTGCATAATAAGTGTATATGAGCTAGTATTGTTGAGCGTTCACAAGCACAGAAGAGGAAATCGAAGATGTGAATTGAAGAAGTAGCAAATGCTATGAATAAAGCTAAAGTTAAAGATAAAGAAAGATAGTTATGTGATTTGTCTTCAGATTTAAGTCTAGTGATACATCTGCTGTTCCGGATGTTGTTGCGAATGTCGAACGATTTCGACTCAACGTGCATCGTAATGCTGTTGATGTCAAAAAGGCAAAAACTGAACAAATCAAACTTGAACACATTACTTTAATTCAAAAATTATGATCGAAAAGCATGCATTGCTCTCAAGCCAGGCCAAACACATGCATATATCATCAGTCATATGAAAAATGATCAAGAAATAGAAATATGTTTGAAGGACGTGAAGCAGAATGATGCGCCATGACGTCGTCATCATCCATGCAGATGTGAGGCAGTCAATGAACAAAGCGAGGATTAAACAGAAAAGTTGAAGGATTGAACGACTTGCTAGATTTTGGACGAAGACGGACAAGAAGAAAGAGACACGTTGATTATGAACGACATGAACACAGCGTTACTGCTTTACCCCCTTGATGTGTGTGCCGTACTCGTCTATTACACCATCTAGGGCTCATAATGTACTTCACCTCCTGCGGTCACTTAGCTGGTCTCTCTTCATCTTCAATCGTTTCTGAAACATTTCGTTCTCTGCTCATCTTCCTTCATATCTTTATGCTCACGCCGACATGCCTTTTCTTTATTTCTGTATCTCTCGTCATCTTTCTCCTCTCTATCTCTCTCTCTCTCTCAGTTTTTATTATTTCACATCTGTCCATCAGGTCATTTTTTTGTTTCGTTCGCACCAATAATTCAAACATAAATATTCTTAATAATCAATCGAATATAGTATAAAATATGTTTATTTAAATTGAATATAATATTAATTATACTATATTAAGTCTAACATGCCTGCGACTAGGCGTGATAACGAGTTATGCGTAATCTACGTGGATTACGTGTTCATCTATGCCTATGGCATTGAAATGATTTTCATTTTTAATTGAAAACGCTTTGTGAACGGTTGGCTACGTATTAATTGAGCTTAACAATGTGACTACAGCTGATTCAGTCAGCAATTGAATATGTACATGGAAAGAAGAACGTTGACGATGTAATAACCACAAGCAGCAGTAGAAGCAGCAGCGCCAACAGTGGTAGTAGTGGCGGCGGTTGTAGTAACCCTAATAGAACATATGCCTACAACGAACCACGATTCATGCCAAAGTTGCGCAGCAGAAGAAAAACATAATAGATCAGAGATAAAAGAAAAAAGTACGTGTCACCGGAAAGGAAGCTTTTAACTGCCTTGGCATCTTCCTAATGCTGAATCGGTGTTGTATGTCCAGCATGAGATGTCAGAAAAAATGAGCCCATAAACAAAGAGCAACCACATCAAACTGCATCAAATAAAAGTAAGAGAAATTGATAAGAGAGAAAGAGAGTGGGGACAAGCACAATGGCGCCACACAGCCTACCAAGAGGTCTTCTCTCAGATTTAATTGTGTATTATGTGTTATGTGGATTTGTAGCAGGATGTTGGTGCTGCTGTGTCTGTGGCACATGAAAAGTAAGTTTGTCCCTTTCTTTTGTTTCTCTCTCTCTTTCTCTCTCTTTCTCTTCCTTTGTTTCGCTTACTCGCCCTATTTTTCTCTCTAAGTCTTTCTGTTTCCCTTTTTTCTCGCTCTTTATATCTTCTGCTCTCTCTTCTTTATTTTTTTAATGTTGAATGCTTATTATTGGTAGTTTCTCTTCCTCTCAGTTTCTCTCTTTTGATTTACCTCTTTCACTTCTATCTCTCTCTCTCTTCTCCCTCTCTCTATTTCTCTCTCTCTCTCTCTCTCTCTTCTCCCTCTCTCTATTTCTCTTTCTCTCTCTCTCTCTCTCTCTCTATTTCTCCCTCTCTCTCTTCTCCCTCTCTCTCTTCTCCCTCTCTCTATTTCTCTCTCTCTCTCTCTCTCTCTCTCTCTCTCTCTCTCTCTCTCTCTCTCTCTCTCTCTCTCTCTCTCTCTCTCTCTCTCTCTCTCTCTCTCATTTTCGCCACACACAGTCTTCACTTTCTGTCCACGCTTGTCTTTTCTCCATCCAGTTAGTATCCTCTCTCTCCCTCTCTCTTCTTCCATCTCTATACCTCTCTTTTGCTCTCTTTTTCTCTCCGGCTACAGCTGCTGACGTGATATAGTCAGACAGCTAGAGTACGTACAAGCTAGACATGTAGAGGACGTCTCGTTCCGGTCTTCGTCCATCTGGAACACTATCTTCATTTGGTGGTGGTGATATTTCAACTTCATCTCTACACACCAAAGCCTTATCAGTTTTTAAAGCACATTTTGCTCAAATTTGGCTTTACTACCGTACTAATCGATCCAAAGAAAATTTGGTTGGGCGTAAAATTGGCGAAGTTGAAAGCTGCTCTGGCTCGAGTCGCCTAGCGGCTAACGAGACCTATTGATTGGTTACATATATGCTGAAAATACGTGCTTACAAGTGTTGCCAAGCCTCAAATGGAATTGAAAATGGTATTCAATACAGTTTTCAACATATTTATTTTTCGTAAAATTGTCATCCCTCTTTATGAAATATATAATTTGCGTACCTTTACGTATAGCCCCATTTGGTTATCCGACGTACATTGAGGTCAAATTAGAGCATTTTATTGTTTATTTGCCTCTTTGTTCGAGCATAGCTAAGTTAATTTATAATATTAAAATCTCTACTTTGTCTTGTACTTTTTTTATTCCTTTTTGTAACATTGATTATATGTTTTTAACAAGAAGCATTTTATTTTTCTGTTCACTCTGTATACGAGCTTCGACTTGTTTTGTGATTTAAGCTCTTGTTATACTTTAAACTTTGTGAAAAACCATTCAAATAACTGTGGAATTGTGTAAATTCGCTTAGTAATGATTACATATAAGTGAGCATTAAAATATTACTATCATATACACTGTTCATAAGAGCAAAGAACTCAGAGACGCTTCCTATTTTGAGCTTTTCTTGCTCTTTCACTCATATCCTTATGACGATTTTTGATTTTATTGTTTAACCGTTTCTTAGAAAATCGTAATAACATTTCTTTATTTTATTTTTTTGTACAAAAACTCTTGCTAAATTTATGTTTTTGTTCAAGAAGCTGTAGTCGTAATGCAAAAACGTGCAAGGGTGGTGGAGTCGCAGAAGTTGCGAAGGACTATTAAAGGAAGATGTAGATTAAACGACCCCCTCAGAGACAGGTTAGTTTTTAGCTTATACTTATATTCACAGTTTTTATGACTTTAATTTTGGTCTCATATTAGCAGACTTCAAGAAATATTCCAATTATATGCCAAGTGAAGTGTCATGCTCGTTAAGCTTGTATAGCATGTCTCATAATGCTAACGCTTTTAATTAGCGTTAACTTCACTTTGCCAAAAAATCATTTTCACTTGAATTATAATGCTCATAATTTTCAGTGTATCTGTATCAATGGCATATTTCCGTCTATTTATTTTGTGGATTTTAATAATAACTATCGACGTTCTCGTAGGCTTCCGCTTTGAATTGCTTTGGCCTTTTTGGCTTGTTTCACGATCCTGCTACGAGTCATTTTCAAAAAATCAAAACACTGTTGTTACACTAGCCAATCAAAACACAGTAGTAAGTTCTAGTTTATTTCTTTTTTTTTGTATTTTTTCTAATATGTCTTTTACTGTTTTTTTTAAAGTCTTTACATTCTTCTTGTTCAATTTGCGCTCTCACGTTTTTTCAACCTCTTTCTTTCTTCCTTTCTTTCTTTCTTTCTTTCTTTCTGTCTGTCTGTCTGTTGTTCAATCAAGTCCTCCCTTTCCATCCTTCTTTAGCGGTATTTTCTAATTTTTTCGATATTTTTCAGAGGTTTTCTTTGTTTTTCGTCTGCATAACAGCGACCTCAGATCTCGTCTGTTTAATTTTTATACCTGTGCCATGGATGATCTTTCTGGCATCAACATATGTATGGGTGAGCTTAATATGGTCAACCCATGGCGGGTTTCGATCGATCTCTCTAGCAGGAGGAGGTAATCATAAGCTTTCTCATATATCTTATTTCTCCTAATTGGTATGAATATAGTTATTTGCTTTGTTTCAGGTGAAAGATCACAAGTAGTGCCGATAGCACTTCTAGGATTTTTCGTTATCACCTTTGAGTTTTTCTGTCGAAAGCGGTTAGTTTTGTAATTTATACTGTAAGATTTAAGAGTTATGTTATAGATGCGACTTGCTTCCATATGTTACAGATGGAAACCCATTCTCAAGTTATATCGGGTTAACCAGGCGTAAGTCGTTCATACCAAGGCTTAAATTATAGAATAGTTTCAGTACCATCTTGTGAGCATGTGCAAGGATTAAGTCCTATTATACCGAGAAATCTGAACGCGTTCTTCGGAGCTCATTGTATTGGATATCCCCTTGTACTTATATCATTTAGTATACGGTATTACTTCAGGTAAACATTTATTTTCTAATTCCTTCATTACAAATATTTTTATTAACCGATTTACTTGCTTTTTTTTGCCATATAATATCTGTATTATTTATCGTATTTTCTTTAAAATATTTTTTGTCTCAAATTTCCATTTCTTTTTGCAAAAATTCTCTGATCTGCTCACTAATTATATTTTTAATTAAACGTTGAAATTATTTGCTTCATAATTAATTTTTTTACAGGGAATGGCTTATTAATCGGAAACGATATGAAGTCACCAAACGGAATGAGTTATATCAACGACTTCTTACAGAAGCCTTACCTGCTATATATGATGGTCCTCGTGACTATTCCATAAGGAATCCTCCCCTTGAAGATGGAGGTTTGTAATTCTTTTCTTTATTTTTCTGTATTTTCATTTCTTAGATGGAGATTTGCTAGATCTTCCTGCTGCTCCTCCTATGATAATGCCTGCTTCGGTAGTTTCTAATGGAACCTCAAATGGTTCATTGAAACGGTCTTCGACGAAGGTAATGATTTTCATCTTATTTTCTTAGACCTCTTTAATATTATTTTTTAGCCTGGTAATGGCGTTAGAAATAGGGGTAATGGACGATCTAAAACTGGTACTACTGTTAATAATTCAAGTCAACGATTGAATGAACGACGACGAGAAGAAGAGGAGGACAGTGATGGTATGTGTTTTTTTTGTAATTTAATTGAAATTTACTTACAATGTTTGTTCAGGAAGTGAAGAATGGCGGGAAGGTATACAGAAATCATCTGGAGGTCCTTTGTGGCTACGTTTGGCGTATGAAGGAGTCTCCTGGCTTGTTGGTACGTTGACTCAATCTGTTGAGCAAGATATCGATGACGAAGATGATGAAAGTCAAGCCGAAGAGTCTTCTAAGAAGGTATTTCCTGAGTAATGCGTTTGTTTTTAAATTCTAGTTTAATTCTAGTTAACTCGAAATGGTGACATGAGCAAGGTTCGTGGAGGTTCTACGGTCCCGATCTCATCGGCTCGTAAAGGTCGCGGAAGAGAAAAGGCAAAAGACAAAACGAGTTCTTCACATGTTCCGGATAGAGAAAAGGTTTTTTGTTCTTTTAGCTTTCGTATAACCATGTTTTTGATTATTATAGTCATCTAATAGCGTATACCTGTCAAATGGTCTTTCACATCCTCCACCATCGGCAATCGATCAGCGGGATAGTAGCCGAGAAACAAGTGTTTCACAGGTTGTTACTCCCATTTCTCAATCTAGGTATACCTATCTTTCTGATTTTCCAAAAACATTTCTTTGTTTTAGTCACAGTCATGAGCTGGAGCGCTTACGATCTGATGTCATGCAACTTCGAGCAACTGAGCAAGATGCCCGATTGCAGTTGTCTAATAGCCGAAATAATGAAAATTCCTTCCGCCAAGAAGTTACTCAATTGAAGAATAGTTTGTCAAGAATGGAGAATCGGTACACATCATTTTTACCATATTCAATATCTATTTTACATCGTTAAGTTATGCTGCTTTGGAGAAGATGCGTGAAAACGATCAAAAATCCCTTTCTCAGTTGGATAATAAATATGCTGAGCTGGTTTCTCGCAAAAATGAGATCGAGCGGGAGTTGTTTAGTGAACGAAATGCTCGAAAAGAGGATGGAGGAAAGAGGTATGTTATTCAATTCTTTCTGTCCTTATCTGCTTTATACTTGCATTTTTGTGTTTGCCTCATAAAAAATTCCAGATCTGAAACTGCAGAACAATTTCGTGAGCGGGAGCGTCAATTGGAGCGAGATATCGATCGTCTTCGAGTTGAGAATGCTTCAAAAGATGATCATATTATGACAATTGAACATGAACTTAATGATTTGAAGAAATATAAGGAAAACAACGAAAATGATATTAGTGGCCGTGAAGATGAGATTCGAACCCTTCGTGAGAAGGTGAAAGCGCTAGAAGAATCTTTGCAATCTGAGAATAAGTTGAAACAAGATTTATTTCGTGCTCTTGCCCTTAAAAATGCTCAGAATGCTGATTTAAAAGGTTCGTTTCATGTCGTGTTCTTTTCATATCTAACTAGTTTTTTAAAATTCCAGAAAAACTAAGATCTCCTGAAATTTCGTCTCTTTCCGTCAACGTTGGCAATGCTATAACACTGCCAGAGAAATTATCACCATCGTCTCAATCATTGAATTCTTCTCCCACCATTGCACCAGCTTCTTTGTCACCCCCCGCTTACAACATTGCTGTCCAGCCTACGAAAATAGAAAACCAGATGGGAGACTATTTGTATGTTTTGAATTCTTAATAGAATTGATAGTGATTCCAAATTGTATTTTATAATCCTCCTTTCAGATATACTGCTCTCAAACAACATCATTCTTCTCCAACTGGTGAGCATATGCTTTTCGATCAGCCAACTCTAGCCCCATCTCCATGTTCTATGATTCCGCCGGATCAACTATGGTCGGATCGAATGGGAAAGTTCGGAGCTCCTGCCAATCCTGCTCGATCTAATTAGGGTATACAACGGGGCGTGGAAAGCGAAGGCTTGAAGCTCAGCTATATTGTCCAAGACCTTTGGCAGCGTTTCATCATCCATCTGTGTTTATGCCTTCATGTTGTGTATTTCATCATTTTTAAGCATAATCCCACACAGCTCTAGCCTAATCACGGTTGGATGACCGTGTCCTAGCCATTCCGCATCTTCCTGCCGTTTTGTAGGATCTAACTTTTAGTTTCTAGCCTAAGTTTTGTTATTAATTAAGTTTTAGTCAGCGAACTTCATCTCGTTCATACTCCGAAATTAGCCGAGAAGGTCGTTTGTTAAATTATACATATTCTTTAATTTATTAAGAAAACCTCCTCGGTGTACAGGTGCTAAGCTATTTTTCCGGAGTTCTAGCATCTTCTAATAATACCAGTCGTATCGCATTTATTCTAAGTCCCTTCTTCTATTTTCAAGCCTCATAAAACACCTTTTTTTGCTTTAGCCAAGCTCGGTTAGAAAGATAACTTTTTTTTTCTTTCACTTTTTTCCCGAGCTAAAGCTAATGCCTTCCGAAGATGAGTTGCGGCTTTTTTTGCCGATCGTATCGTACTAGTCCGTTTTTTTGCATTTTTAATAGCTCTTACCCTCCTTTATTTTTAAAAGTATTCAATGTTTGTTCTCACAAAGAATAATTTTAAACACTTACATTCTAAAGAATGACAGTTGTGTGTAGAAATCTAATTTTCTTCATTATATGCTCTCACTCACACGGTTTGCACACACTTCTATTTAAATGCTATTTCTAAAAAAATTGACTCTTTCTCTTTTCATATAGTATCTTTTCTTCGTATGCCACCGGATCTCATTATACGGTTTCTCTACAATTTTACATGGTTTTCTCTTTCGCAGATTCGTTTTTATTGGTTCATTCGCATGTCCCTGTGCATGAAGCTGGCTTCATGGTCAGCTTCTCTTGTTATTAGTACCCAAATGCAGGCTTTATCATCAGATTTCAGCTTTTGAGCTATTTATTTTACGATTTTCCTTAATGATCAACATTTTATCTCCTATTTATCTAACTATCTATGCTCTCAATTACGAAAAGATCTGCAATTAAGTTGAAATCTATTAAAATTACTGTGATTTCGGATCAAGAAAGATGACAGAAAACCAATAAAATATTCTTTAATGAAATTTTTAACTCAATATACAGTCTTATGTGAAAATATAAACAATGCAAACAGTTATAGAAACACAATTTGAGTTCTTTGTCTAAAGAAGAACAATTTAAACTGAAGAAAATTAAAGCAAACGTATTCGCTCAATAGCACGAAAAGAAGAAGCTCAATTTGCCAGATAATGTATGGCATGGTGGCCGTTGATGAGCTGAAGGGTCCTGGAAGATCTAATAGAATTTCAAGAACTAGCTGCCCGTGCTTAAGTGCTATCAACGTCTTCAAGCAGTCTGCCAAGAAGTAGGGTAGTAATTCGTTAGCGTCATCTGAGCCGTTTGTGATTATGAGTGTCGTTAGCGTTTGTAATCTCATAACTATTCAACTGTTACTGATAATCATATTTATATGTAATCTGGCTGCTTGTAATCCTTATAAAAAGCTTTTCGATGATCTATTATGGAAGTTAGTTTGAACAAGCGTTAAGCACATTTCAGCTAAACAATAGAAGATGATTTGTTATTTTTTTTTCTTTCATAGTTATAATAAACTTGTTCGCCCAGTAGAACATGCTAACGAGACTATAAGCATTGAGTTCAAGTTGAAAATGGATATGCTAGTTGATGTTCACGAACGAGATCAGGTGTTAACAACCAATGGATGGTTATTACATGTTAGTTAAATATAAATATTTCATTTATATCATAACTTTTAAATAATTTCATTGTTTGCATAATGCGTATATATATATATATTAAATTTGGAGAGATGGCATGACTATCGCCTTATGTGGTCTCCTGATGAATATGGAGGAGTAAAGCATATACATATACCCGGAGAAATGCTTTGGTTACCAGATATTATATTATATAACAAGTTAGATTGTTTTTGATTGAATAGTTTATGAATGAGGACAGCATTCAGTGCTCATGGCAGTCCTTGTGCAGTGTCAATTACAAAAGTTATGGTGCAGCATAGTGGTGTTTTAGTATGAAAATTATTATTATTTAACCATGAATTCTTTAAATTTAAGATTTGGGAACCAGCTGTCAAATATATGTCTTTTTGTAACATTGATATAGAATGGTATCCATATGATGTTCAAAACTGTGAGTTAAAATTTGGAAGCTGGACATATGGTGGAACTGAGCTAGATTTGCGTCATGTAACTGATCAAACCTATTTGAACATGTATACTCTCTGTATTTTTAAGCCCAAAACTGATAAAGTTGAGAAGATCACTGAAAACGGTGAGCTTATATGGCACGTAGATCGCGGTGTAGATATATCAGATTATCAAGTCAGTTAAAGGCAAGAAAATACATTGTAAAAATGTATTGAACTTTTTAGGAATCTGTCGAATGGGATCTTCTCTCAGTTTCCAGTCGTAGACATGAAAAGTGGTACCCATGTTGCGATTATCCGTAAGATTTTAAATAAATTTCAAAATATACTGAAATAAAATTCACAGATAAATCAGCTATCATTCTCTAATGAAAAATGAAAATTCTTATACTAACAGTCAAAATATTTATAGATAACAATTATTCTGATTGTCTATAGTTACAGAATGATTCAGAAAAAAAGAATATTTTTGAATTAAAAATTTGTTTTCATATCAGAAAAAGCATTTCAATATTATTCATTCATATTTCAGCTCTATTGATATTACATATTATCTTAAAATAAGAAGAAAAAAACTTTTTTATACAGTTAACTTGATTATTCCTTGTGTAAGTCTAGCAGCCTTAACATCTTGGGTAAAGAATAATTTTTAAAATTTCTTAAATATAAATATATAAATTGAATAGGTTTTCTATTTGCCTTGCGAAAGTCATCAGAAAATCCAACTATGTATATCTGTTCTAGTATCTTTCACTATTTTCATTCTATTGTTGGTGAGAATAACTAATTTGTTAAACCTTTCTTTAACATCTGTTTTAGGTTGAAATTATTCCCCCCACAAGTATTGTTATTCCTCTTCTAATTAAATATTTGACATTCACAATGGTAATGGTATCTTTATCTGTAATACTTACAGTTAAGGTAAACCTTTTAGTAAAATTAATCAATTTTTAATGAATTCTCACACCATAAAGGTTCAAAATATCCATTTTCGTACATCTGCGTGCCCAATGTCGCCTTGGATGCGAAGAATTTTTATCGATTGGTTAGGACCAAGGTTACTGATTTCGAGGAAAACCGAACAAGCAAACTATCATAGAAAGGCCCAACATAATAAAGTTGGTTTGTATGAAATAGAGATTCGCAAAATATTTAATTTCGGAAGCTTAATGCCTTGTCAGCCATGGTCATCCTAGAGCGGCAATTTCAAAAAACAATATTCGAAATTGAGATGGCTACACAAGCCAAAACGCCATTGCCAACAGTTAACGCTCTGTTCGCAGATCTTCCTTTGTTATCGAGGTCCAAAAGCATGAAAACATCACTTTTTAAGGGACTCACCAGGTAAAACAGGATTTAGCTATTCTTTTCATCTCCATAAATCTAGTGACAAAAAGAATAAAGTGAGACGACAACTGAGTAGCGATAATACTTCAAAAGGAGTCGAAGAACCCCCAGATAAGAAACCGGGTAGTGAAGAATCGGTTCGCGACACACTTCGAAGAGCTGAAAGAAATGTAAACTACATTTCACAGACCCTGACTGAACGAAGGACTGATGAAGAGGTACTCTAGAAACAGTCATAAATGAAATCCTCAGTTTTAGGCTGCTGCCGATTGGAAATTCGTTTCACTTGTTGTGGATAGGATCTTATTAATAATATTCGCAACAACCATAACCATTACTTCACTCATAGCTGCTATAGCAGCACCCTCAATTTTCGATGACACGCCACCCATTACATCTCAGTAAAAATAAAACAGTTTGACAGGAGCAATGTTTATAAATTATCACTCCACAACAAAAACAAATGAAGAGAAGTCGAAACGAGTTGTGGCAGGATCAGAAAGATGGTTGAAAACGGCAGATCAGGCAGAAATCGTAACATTCAGCTCTCCAGGGAAGCCATCTACTTCTTTTGGGCTCTTCTCTTGCGCTTCAGTCTACGCATACGCTTTTTACGCCACTGTAAATAAGGTTATAATAAAGAACTATAAATAAAACCATACCTTTTCTCTCATTTTGTTCTTAGTACCCTGAGGTTGGAAACCACCAAAGTACCTAAAAAAATATATAATAGAACTAAAATTAAGAATAAAACAAGAACACAAGCATAGCAATATAAAAGAAGACAAAAACTATAAAAGAATACTAATTAACTACTAAAATCTTTCATTCTCTTTTCACATTAGCAAAAAAAAGGAAGAAGACAACTAAAGAAAGCGATGCTCAACTGCCTAACACCACTATGCGAGCATCTGACATTAACAAAATTTTGGGCCTTTGTTGTCTATATGACGGTGCGTCGAGGCGTGTTTCGACGCCGCGACGCTATATATTTGAAAGTTGGCCTTCTGCCAGATATGCTATTTTTAGAACAGATCGGAGATGTTATCTAAATTACAGAAGCGTTTTTTTATAATTATGCATATTTCCGTTTATTTTTTGTTTATATTTTGTACAGTAATGTGATCACATGAAAGATATAAAAAATATTGAGTATATATACATTGTGAATTACTTATTTATAATAGGATTGTAATGTTTACAACTTGGTGTGTTACTAAGCAGTTTTTATGTCTGTTTTGAAGGTTCATTCTTGAAGTTTTCATCCAAGACTAGTTGTGATCGTTTGATCGTTAATTAATAATAATATTTGACTCTATGCAAAAATGACATAATACAATGTTATCTGCGTCCCTTTCCCAAGCAATATATATATATATATATATATATATATATATTTATATGCATTTTTTATGATGTGCGGAAGGTTCAGTGTATAAGGTTAACAATTCCAATCCGTTTATAACTTCTCTCTGATTTTAACCAGAAAATATTGTTTGTTGTAGAGATTCTATTATTTGATCGTTGTCCACATTCCACCGAATATTTTCAGGCTTGCTTCTCTTTTAATTTGCTAAGTCAGGATGAAAGCTGGCAGGCTTCTTGTTATTATTACTTCTTAAGTCATGAGGAAAATATACTTTAATCTTATTGTTAGTAAATTGAAAGAGATCTAGATTAACTGATTACTTTTTCACAATTAATTTTGTTCAGTTTTTCATGAAGGCTTCATAATATATTGTGGCAAATTAATTGTTCATCTCCGAGTGTCCTTGGTCACTTTTTTTTGATGGATGAATGTAGAAATCCTTCCGAATGTTTCTGCCATGTAACATCCTTTGTCTGAAGAAGACTGCTTTGTTTGTAAATGTCTTGTTTAAACATTGATGATGGGTCATAATTTTGTCTACTTTTTCCTCCAAATATTCGTATCACGACTTCATGACGTGTAATCTTCCAGTCTTTTGTTAGCATTTCCTCAGCTTGGTGCCAATCTAGTCCTTCATTCAAAAATCCTTGTCGTCTACATCTTTATCTGAGGTCTTCGATTTGGCTATCGCATCCTCATGTATTCACTGGTTTTTGCGCCTTGCGCTCTGCTCCTCTTCTCCGCTCTCTCTTTCTACTCAATTTGTCATTTATCCACCCGAGTTGCGCTCTATCTAATTGAAGATGGCTGAGTTTCAGGCAGATAGCTCCCGTTCGAACCACATTTTGATTTTGCTCCTCACTTTTCAACCAATCCTTTATTTACGTATAGTGTTTATGAATTCAAAGCTTTTTTCTTTTTATCTCTCTCTCTATTTCTCTGGACACATGTCATGTTTTCGTTTCATGCACACCTTTTATCGACTTTTTTGATTCATCCTCCCATAGGCGGGGCTACGGCATTAAGCTTCTAGTTGTCTCAATGTGCTGAGCCATTTCGGACTTTCCTCATATTTCTGAATTGCCCACTTTATTCTCACTTTCGTGCTTATAAATTGTTTCTTTTTAAATATTAAAATTAGTAGAATTTATAATAGATCATGATTGTTTCAGTTATGCTAAGAAGATTAACAAAATATTAACACACGAAATAATTTTCCATCTACTAATCATTCCAGTAGGTTTAAGTAGCCTTTTTTTTATTATCTGTTCATCTTAGATTCATTATGGATCCAGATGTTGAATTTAATGCACTTGCTGCTGTCTATCAGAGTGTAATTCAAGATATTAAGGTAAATAGTTTTTATATATCTACATTTCCTGAAAAGAATAGAAAATAGTAATTTTAACCTGAAACATTTTCTTTTCGTGTATTCGAATTTTTGAGTGTCAGTTGTAATCTCTTCGTTTGATGAGAAAGTCTACTCCTGATTTATGGGTCGGTCTTGCTAACATTAGCAGTTTGTATATTATAATAGTTCAACATTTTCTGAGAAAATAGAATAAATGATATATTAATGGAGGTTTTCCACCATTATCGCTGTTTTGTCCTGGTTTTGTCGAAATTCTCCTGGAATTTCTCTCTGACGTGTCACTATGTCTATGAATAGAGCAATGCAAAAAGAGAGTGTCTGCGACGATGTGCTCTCTTGATATTTGGCACTTAGAAGCGAGCACGGAAATACATATGGAGTGCTCCTTCTTGGTTGTGTGGTCCTGTTGGTAGCTGTGGTGCTCAGCAAAGAAATAAAAGACCATTTATGAAGCAAGAATTGCAAGTGGTTTATTCGCGAAAATCAAGGGTACCTTCTGTGTTTCTGTCATACTAGATAACAATTGCTAATGATTATGGGAGTATTTGCAGAATTAATTGAATATTTTATTAAT
Organism: Auanema rhodensis; assembly: GCA_964057225.1. NCBI lineage: Eukaryota > Metazoa > Nematoda > Chromadorea > Rhabditida > Rhabditidae > Auanema > Auanema rhodense. The sequence goes on from OZ059895.1 coordinate 5,696,850, forward strand.
CCTTTCTGATTTTAGCACTCGTATCCAGCTTGGGAAGTGGTTGGACAAAGGGCTTTGAAACTTTCTCAACAACTTAAAGCAACTGTTCATTGTTTAACAGCTTTTGTCGATTCCATTCAAGCTGTTAGCGACTATGCAAACAATTTAAAAGGTTTTATTCCATTTTTGGTTATTTCCTTATATAATATCATAGGAGCTTCTCGTGATGTTGGCGCTTGTGTCACACGTATCTGCATGAGGGAACGAGCGATCGAGACCCGTCTACGCTCCGTTGCTGATGCTTTGTCCGAGGAATTGGCAGTAGCTGTCCAGCAACGAACAGGATATTGGAAACAGAGAACACAGGAATTGGATAAATCCGCCTCTAAGCATGTGAAGAAGGTTCGATTTTTTAAAATAAACACAATTTAAGATGGTTTTTATTTTTAGGTCAGGGGAAGAAAAGGTCGCCCAGATGAAGCTTCTTTATCGGAGCAGCGACACCTATGTGCTCAAGTTTTGACTGAACAAAGAGCTCAATTTTCATTTTTCATTAACTCTATGATGCCTTTCTTGGTATTTATATCTTCATGTTCTGATTCGTTTTATTATTTGTTTTATAGAATGCTCAACTGAATGCCTTAGATGAAGGTCCACATATAAGACAGGTTGTGGAAACGTTGGAAGATACTATGAAAGTAATATTTGTTTTCTCTACCTGATAATTGCTTTTTTTCATAGGGTGTCGATGGCCGCATGCTTGCAGAAAACATGGTTGCCGATATTTCTCAGGGAGCTGATAACACTTGGAGACAATGTCTGTCGTCAGCTGCCACTAACTCTTATTTAAATTTGGATGATTCTGTTTCCCTAAGGGCTGTAACTCCTGGAAGCACATTTAGCAGTCAGTTCTCTTGATTTGTCGTCTTTAACTCATCATTTTTTACAGATGATGATGATATGACTCCTCAGGGAGCTAGACCTCGAACTATTTCTGTCGGACCTCGATACGATCACGCTACCATAAATAGCCAGACATTTGTACCTAATTGTAAACCGCCTCTTCAGAGAAGACCAAGTGAGAGAAGCTTAATAAAGGTAGGATGATGAATATTTTTTTATACCATGATTGAATTTGTAGACATCATCCACTCCTCCACCAGAAATAATGCCGCCATCTGCCTATCGAGCAAGTCATATAGACTTAAGCCCAACGGGCAGTGGTCGCGTTCAACGACCTCAAAGTTTCACTGGAGAGCTAAGAACGATTTATAACGTTAGATTCTTCATGGGAATTCTTGTATTACATTACACTTTTAGTATCATCCACCTTCGTCTTTCGGTATAACACCATATCCTGCTGTCATAAGTAGTTCATGTAGTAGTTCGGATGCTTCTTCGGCTTTAATAGCTGAAACGTTGCAACAGATAGGTAATATTAAGCATTTAAATCCGTCTTAGTTCTTTATTTTTATATAGATCAACTCGGAAGTGACTTGGATAACTATTGTATAGCTGCAGATAACAAAGGATTGTCCAATCCAAGTCATGGCTCAACTCAAAGGCCGGGTGGACTTGAGAAGAGTGCCTCCGCTACCGTTGCTAATGGTGTACGAATGAGATCAGGTATTTTTTTTTCTTTAATGGAAGCTACGTTTTTTTCCTAGAAAGTGCAACAAGACCACCGCCACCTCCAACCAGACGTAGCAGCACTATTACAGCTGCCACTCCAACTGCTCCCTCTGTTGCTGAAGCAAGATTAAGCATGGGATCAATGATGGGTGAGAGCTTCGTACTACGTATTTTTTTCTTTTAATCTACGAGTGATTAGGGATTCGAATTCCCTATTTTCTTTTAAAGTAGAAACTTCCGACTGCAAATTTTTATTTTTAGGTAGTCGCCAGTCCCTCAATTCCTCAGGGGTATTCTGTAGCATGGGATCATCATCAGATCTTCGATATAGCAACGTGAATCCTTATGCTCGCCAAAACTCTGTACAGCCTCAGTTCAAAATTTAATAAGTCAGTTTTACACTTTCGTTGCTTGTGACCAAATGTTAATAGTGATGTGTTTTGATGTTTACGTAGAATATATGTTTTCCAAATTTGATTGTATGCCTTGCAATAATTCGCCTTCCCATTTTTCTTTCAATATTTGCATGATTTGAAGTTTTACTGTTTTAAGCTGGCTTGTTCTCTATAAGAATGGGTAAGATTCTTGGGTCTACTTATGTATATTCTAATAATAGTCTGTTGTTTAACTATTAGATATTGTCCTCCTATAATGTCAGGATTAAAATAATTGATCTTTCTGTTTTCATTGTAGGTTATTATATAGACACCGTGAAAATATAATACTAATAGAACCAACCTGTAATAGAATGTTTTTTTGTATTTGATTTATGCCAATTATCTTTCTCGAGAATAATTATGTGAAATCAATTCAAATAGTAACATACAAATGTCTAAATAGTTGATAACTGTTACAAAGAAAATGAAAGAACAACTGAATATCTTTATGTAATGTCATACTACAGAGTCATTGTTACATATATAGGCATTGGAATACTAGTTGTGGTTCATCAAAAAGTACTTGCGTGATTGTTTATTTTCAAAAGAAATCATGTTCAGAACGGTCGACTTTTTTTCCAATCGGACCTTGGAATTAATAATATTTCAATTAATCTTCGTTATTTAGAATTTGAGTTCACTTTACATCAATTCCATTTTTAGAAGCTGAATAAAAAATATTTTACAAGGTTACGTCAGATATGGATTGTTCTTTCAACTTTGTTATCATTTACTATTTTTTCTTCTGATTGATGGTTATAGTGAATTGAAAGGAGAACATAGCAGTCGATAATACAAAAACCATGACCTACGAAAAAAATATTGGCAGCCACTTAAATATTCTTGTTAACTTAACAACAGTTAAATCATTTCTAGGGTAATCTTTATCGTATTCTTTAGAAATAACAATAATCATTCATAATGATCAATTTATCAAGAAGATTAGAATGTTAAAGGTTCTTAGACCACAAAAACAGCTTTTTTTTGGTGTGAAACAAATAAGAAACTTGCATGCCTACTGTGATTAAAAACTATTTATTTCCGATTATATCATCACGTCATAAAAGCAAAAAATATTGTTTGAAAGATTAAAGTTCAGCATATTTGAACTTGAAACGATTCAAAACCCATAGCCTTATATAGACCAAAGCTTGTGCTTGCTGGTCGGACGGAATATCTAAATTCTGTTTGAAACTAACTATGTAAATAGTAAATTTTCAATCTGATCTCATTTATGTAAAGAATATTATGGTAATGTATGATTTTATATTGTTTTTTATCTATAGTTATATAATATATATTGGTAATCTCGTAGTATATTAGTCTTGCAAGTTTTTTTTCAAATATTTGGATTTTTGTTTGAATAAATGCAATTTGAATCAACTCAAGTCAGCCCAGTTTTGCTTAATCTTTCATATGGGCCATAGATACAGTAAGCATTTCTCTCTATATATATCCATATATAAAGCAAAAAGTATTATTCCTGTAATCTATTTTTGATTTTCAAAGACAATAAACGAAATTCAAGACGTTAAGCAGGCAATAAAGTACGTTAAAAGGTCAGAAACAGATGAATAGAATGACGACGACGTCAACGATTGCCAATTGTGTTAGCGAACAGATGACAGAAGGCGGACTATCACTCTCAAGCCAGTTTAATCAGGTATAGGTACGATTATCATTCTACAGTCACACTGTCATCATTTCTGTTTCTCAACCATCAACATAGTTGTGTCTCTAACGACGTTGCTATTGCTGCTACTATTTCAGCGCAATCATTTTTCTATTTTACTTATGTTCAGCATTTTAAAGATCAGCTCCTAAGTCTTTAACGATATTTTCATCTATCTTTCATATTGAATTATCTTTGGGTTTGTCGCAATTGTTTCTCCGCCTACTGCGTTGGCTATATAGATCATAGCGCCCTAGGCATCACCTCTGATACGATACCATAGGATTCAATTAGCCTAGCAAAGGCTAAATGGACTGTTTAGTTCAATTGGCCTTATTTTTATAGTTTAATGAATGTCTAAATTTAAATTTTACATGTAATAATAGATTTTCTCTTAATGAAACCTTACCTATCATCTTCTGGAGACTCGTTGTCTACCATTTTAGCTGACTAGCTAGGTGTCATCAATCGCAATGATGTTGACAATGTTTTAGAATTGTATCATTTTTTTGATAATTAACTATTTCGTTTTATTTTTTTGAATATTCAACTTGATTTTTTTGAACAATATTGTCTTAACTATTACATATAATATATAATATTTATATATTTATAGTATGACCAAGGTACATGATGATCCCAATAATGACAAAAGTATAGATAAAAAGGTAATAAGTACATCAAGTTCACATACTAAAAATTAATTTTTCAGACAGTAACTGATGAAAAAACATATACTAGATATCTTATATTAACTATAACTATTATATGTTTATCATCTATTATGGCAAATATTGTCTGTTTTAATTTTACTGTATTGTGTATGCCAGGAATTCAGAAAAGTTCCGTTTTGGATGTCAACTCAAACTCAGTAAGTTGACATCTCTATACACCTGTCGAAACATATAAATATTATAAATAACTAATCAATATAATTGATCAAATATTTGATATTATTAGTTATTATTTGATTAAATAAAAAACAAACAAAAAAAAATATATTAATCTAATATAGTTTGAGTTCAAAACATCAGACATAGCGATTGTTCTAAACTTATTTAGCAAATGATATATTAAAAATACGAGAGTTGGTCAAGATTGTCATACTGTTTACTGATCGTTTGTCCTTATGATTAATGAATTCTCTGGAGTTTTATCGATATTATTCTAAATTCACGTTGTCTGATGACCCAATCTTGTAATCTTTCGATTATAGACATTGACGACGACAACAAAGCAAAATGAAGGATATTCCAAAAATCAAAGAACATTATTATTCTCTGCTGTAGCTATTGGAGCTCTTGTATCAGTAGTTCCATTTTCACATCTTATAACTACTGTGGGAAGTCGAAAAGTATGAAATATCTAAATGAATTTTTTCATTTATTAAGTGAAAAAAACATTGAACTCTCATTTTTTTTCAGATGTTTACGTTAGCTGGATTATTAACAGCAGTTGCTACAGGCCTTATTCCTCTTGTAGCTAGTAAGGATCTCAACTTATTTTTACTTCTTCGTTTCGTACAGGCATGTGCATTAGATGATGTAAGACATCAGCTAATATTCCATCATTATAGGGAATTTCATTCTCAGCTTGTATGCCAACAGTTGGAAGTGTAACATCTTCTTGGGCTACATTGGCTCAAAATGGCCTCTTTATTGCAGTTTTAACTACTTTCGCTCAAATCAGTGCAATTTTTTCAATGCCTATTTCCGGAGAATTATGTGAATCATCATATGGATGGCAATCAATATTCTATCTTCACTCCGTTTTTTGTATAATTGTATTTATTATTTTCTATGTAATATATCGTGAAAATCCAGGTATTTTTATCAATTTAAGGTTTTCTATACACTATTATACTATTCTTCTTTCAGCCAATCATTCATGGGTCTCTGAATATGAACTTAACTTGATAGTTCAAGGTAAAACTGGTATAAGCACAGTAACATCAGGAAAGGACGATGTGAGAGAAAGAGAAAAGGTGCCTTACTTGGCGATTATGACAACACCTAGTGTTTGGGGTATATGGATTGGAGCTTTAGGTGATCTAATAGCCATTCAAGTATGTTTCAAATATGTTTTCTCTGACAAAATAACAAATACTTGTTTTGCCACGAGAATTTAATTGAATTATTACAGCTGATTCATACATTTTCACCCCTCTATATGCGTCAAGTTTTACAGTATTCTGTACATAAAACTGGATTTGCTGCTGCTGTTCCTGTGCTTATGCAATTTTTTGTCAAAGTTTGTTGTTTTTTTCACAAAAATTTCATTCAAAGGAAAAAAATTCGAATATGGTATATCTTATATGCAGGTGTTTGCTGGACATAGCTCAGACCGCATTACACATGTATCGGAAACAGCAAAGCTTCGAATTTATAATTCGGTAGCTCTTGGAGTTAGCGCTTTATTCATGATTGGCTTGGCTTTTGTTACAAAAGGTTTGATTTTCAAAATCAATTGGCATTCAAGTTCATTTTAGGACAATCCACATTAGGTATAATACTTATAAGCTTAACTACAGCCATGTTTGGATTCAATGGTGGAGGTTTTAATAAGGTTTGTTTTTCAACATAAGTTTTTAATTTAGATGAATAATTATATTTTAAATCTTTGAACAATATATATCTTCAGTGTGCTACTCTTGTATCTCGTCAATACAGTCCATTTGTATTAGGAAATATCCAATTCATTTGGTGTATAGCCATGCTCTTTTGCCCAATTTTGGTAAGCAAATTTTACAAATTATAGAGTAAAATGGTTTAAATTCATATGTATATGATATCTATGCTATCTGTCATTTGTTTTTCACTGAGTAAATTGAAATTTTTTTAGAAATAGATACTATTTTAGGTATCAATGCTTCTTCAAACAGGAGACATATCTGAATGGCGCTTAGTTTTCCTGGTTCATGCTGCAATTCTTATTCTCTCAAACTTGTTCTTCTGTTTGGTAGCTACTGCTAGACCAGCACCGTGGACAGATAGCTCAATTACAGCTACATCAAAGAAAAATATTCCGCTTTATGCAGCTTAAATAAGAATCTTTCTTGGAAAATCATGTAAATTCAACATAATTTTAAGAAACAATACGGGGTTTTTCACTTATATCTAATATAATGATACATTTAATAAATATGTTGTACATAATCTGTAGTTATATAACATCAAGTATGTATTTAGCAGTCCTTGAATATTTCATTTTAACATGTCAATCCACTGATATCATTTGAAAACCTGGTATTTCAGATGCTGAAATATTATATAAAATGGATAAAAGTCTTACATAATTAGTAAATTAGAATAAATTCAGAAAGACATACGTTATTCAATTAACATTTTTTCATTTTTAATGGTTTTACACGTGCTAAACGGTTGAATGTGATCTGCTCGCCTCACGTCATAGTCTAGTCTCTCTTGCTCTATTTTTTCATTTTAAATTAAAACCGAAAATAATATAGAAAGTGTTGACGCTGGCGCACCTTTTTTGCCCAAATGCGATTTTGCAGATTTTCAACAATTTAAAAACATTTTTTCATTGAAAATCATCCTTAATTTCCCCACAATGTGTCATTTTTCAAAAATGACCAAAATTTGTCTGGCGCACCACTTACCCATTTGGCCCACTTTCAATTTTACTTGTATTTATTGTTTTTATTGCTATTAAATGACGAATCTGAGATTCGATAAAAATCTTGAACCTCTGACAAACATTGATCTCATTTCTTTGGTAGACACATTAAAGATCAAGAATTTTAGTATTACATAGAAAATAATAAATACAATTATACAAAAAACGGAGTGAAGATAGAATATTGATTGCCATCCATATGATGATTCACATAATTCTCCGGAAATAGGCATTGAAAAAATTGCACTGATTTGAGCGAAAGTAGTTAAAACTGCAATAAAGAGGCCATTTTGAGCCAATGTAGCCCAAGAAGATGTTACACTTCCAACTGTTGGCATACAAGCTGAGAATGAAATTCCCTATAATGATGGAATATTAGCTGATGTCTTACATCATCTAATGCACATGCCTGTACGAAACGAAGAAGTAAAAATAAGTTGAGATCCTTACTAGCTACAAGAGGAATAAGGCCTGTAGCAACTGCTGTTAATAATCCAGCTAACGTAAACATCTGAAAAAAAATGAGAGTTCAATGTTTTTTTCACTTAATAAATGAAAAAATTCATTTAGATATTTCATACTTTTCGACTTCCCACAGTAGTTATAAGATGTGAAAATGGAACTACTGATACAAGAGCTCCAATAGCTACAGCAGAGAATAATAATGTTCTTTGATTTTTGGAATATCCTTACTTATATTACAATTTGATAAAAAATGAAGGTTATCTTTATTTATTTGTGTCATTTTGCATCACAAATTATTATTTTTTGAATATAATTGAACATATTTTATCAGTTAATTGTGGATATAATCTTTGATTTACGTCTTTTATTATACAATATATATTGTTTATACATCCATTCATACATTCATATATATATATATATATATATATATAATTAACTAAAAATCTATGATATCTGGATGATTTCAGTATACTTATATATCAATATATACATATAGTAGATATATGGAGATATATATACATATGAATGAACATTATAATTAAGTATAAAAAGAATAGAGAAATTGCTCATTCGAATCAGAATTTAAACAGGATTGTATAATCTATAAATGCTTCATAACCCAATAAAATTTTGAATTTATATTATTTTATTTAAAAATGTAATATGTGAGTTATCATGTTTCTAATTAGAAGATATAGATTTTTTTCTTTTAAATAATATTTATAACAATTAGTTAATATATATCATATATTATCATATATATATATATATAAGTATATATAAAGTATATTCTTTTCATTTTATTTTTTTTTATTTTTTATGGAAATAAAATTTAAAAAAAGAGACTTTTGGATTTGCTTTATAACTATTTGCAGTCCAGAAATCTACTTCTTCATGTAAAATCTGATAAATGTTTAATTGATTCTGTTCTGATTTTCGAAAGATAAAGCTAATATACCTGAATTTCTAAGTAGGAACTTGGAGCACAAACAAAAACGGATAACGAGCATGAAATAAGAAATTCTAAAAGAAAAGTTTTCATAAACTTTCTTACCTGTTTCACACTTCATAGCTTACTTGGCAAAGTGCCAATTTTGATATTATCATTATGCAACCGATCTAGTCTTCTTATAAGTCTCAATTTCAAATACAATATGAGATTTGACGCAGATTCTAAAAAAAGTTTTTTTTCCGCTTTTTTAACTTTTTCATTAATAATCACGTGCTATTATTATATTCCAAATTGTTTTTAGCCAAAGATATGCTTCAATGCTTTCAAATACTCGTTTAATTATCAGTTGAATAAGGATTTGTCTGTTTTCGGAGGAAGATATTTTAAGAAATGTACAAAAAATGAACAAAAAGTTTGATTCCAATAAACTTGAAAGACAAAAATATATAAATTATATATTTTAGTTTTATTTAGATGACAAAATAAAGACAAAAATACACAAAACTTAAATCTTATAAATTGTTTTTTTTAATTAAAATTATAAATATATGACTAATCTATTATTATTCGTTTATATCAATTATTCTTCAATTTAAACATTTTCTTTAAAATTGTTACAATGATCTTAACCCTAATAATCATATCTTAATTATGATATATGTATATATTTTACTAAATATGTTTTCTAGAATATGTGAAATTACACGCTTACCTATTTGAAAATAACATCCCTTCATAACTTTACTCAAATCATTCTTCTTTTTTTTTTATAAATTTAGAACACAAAATCCCGAGACGAAATTGTGATGATGTTAAACACTATCATTTCCATTCCAATCAGCCATATTATCATCAGAACCGAGAATCGTCAAGAGATTATATATTCTGAAATTTTGAGATTATCTTCCATTACTATTCTTTTCAGCATAATTTCTCTCCCTACTTTGCTTTTCCAATCTCTCTTTCTCTGTTTTCTTTCTTTCTCTCCCTCTCTCTCTCTCTCTCTCTCTCTCTCAATTTTTATTTTATGCTTTCTCACTACTGTCATTGACACCTCCCTATCCACCTTTCTTGTTATATCTATTGATAAAACTACGATTCTTCTTATTCAATATTATTTTTTACGTAATAATATCACAGAATAATGATTTTGAAATGACTTAATTAATGATTTTTTGAACTTAATTTCATGTTCATTTGATTTCTATGATCATATTGAATATATTTTAAACTATTTTCCCTTTTTCAACTGTTCTCTTTACATAGAGTGGAAAATGCTGGCAAGCTGTGCCTGCTATGCTTTTCACCAAATTATTATTTTCTTTTCTTTTCTTTTCCAAAAGCTCATTTCCCTTTTTTGGCTAAAATTCTTTATCTCTAGGGAACCCAATATGTTATAATAAAGCTGATAATTAATGAGAATCTCTATGCTCTCCAAGCACCTGCTTATTATCTATTGACTTGTTTTCAAGGAAGCATTATCCAGCTTGAACTGAAAATCGGCCAATATCTTTCTATAACTATTAATTTATCTTATAATTATTCTAACCAATTTTATATATTTCAAAAATATCTTTTTAATTTCAATCCAATGTTCCATGTCTTTTTCAAACAAATACTGTATGAGATGTACTGCTACTCCCATGGTTACGTTCAATTACGTTTCCCGCATATTCGGTCAATTCAACTTCAGCATATTTTTAGTATATTTACTTCAAGAATTTGCAATTCTTTTCAATGTATTCTTTAAAAAATTTAAAATAATTCTTGTTAAGAATATAATTTTTGATTTAAGTTTCAATTAAAGTTTAGTAATAAAACAAGTTGTTTCTTTTTTTTGACATAACAAACATTTCTGGATTATCTATGTAATTTTGAAATGTATTAATTTTCATTATATTCAACATTTTTCTTTAAATTTTCATTAGCTTTTTGGTTTTTGCTTGTGAAGCTTTGAAATTACCCATGCGTAACCTGAATGCTTGGTGATTCCAGGCGTAATCACACTGTGATTCGTATGCTAGCATATCACTCAAATCTCTTTTAAGATTTTTCCTTTATTCGTTGTATTCCAAACGATATATATTACTAACTTAAAGCTTATTCTGCTATTACTATCAATCCTAAGCTTATATGTATGTTTTAGAATGTCTGTAATGAGTAATATAAGGGAAAGTAATTACTCTCCAACTTCTTCATCAGCATCAGCTTTATATAAGATTTTAGCTTTGAATCAGGTACATTAGTTATTTCTAACTTGAACCTCATTATTGGATATTCAAGCTTACGGGTAAAGACCTTACTATGAAAAAAATGGAATTGGATGATGAGGTTTACGAGCCATCAACATCATCAGTTACGTCTGATGACGCTGTTGAAGCAAAGATTACGGAAAACTTAGAAGATACTAACCCATTGTCGTTAATTGCTGAAAATCCAAAACAACGATCTAGAAGACGATTGAAGAAAGTAGATGATAATAATACCTCATTGCCTAAATATGATGAATCATCTCCTGTTAAAAACAGACGTGATGAATATAATGATTTTTTTAAGGTCGGTATAAGCCATTAATTTTCTGTATCAATGAATATCATTTGATTTTTAGCCTGTTGTTAATGTTCTGCATGTACCATTGAATTCTTCACCAACCATGGGTAATTCAGCTGGATTATGTTTGAAAGAAATAGAAGAATATCAACAAACATTACCTGATGACGTGAGTTCTAATTTACAATAATAGAAGAAAGCATTTTCAACAAAAAAAAAATTTATTTGGAAATGTATGTATGCGGCATACGGTTGTTTTCATCTCTCTCTCTCTTTTTCTATTTCTATCTTGATATCTATCTCTCTGTCTCCATTTTTTCATTTCTTTTCTGAAACAGCAATACATTTGTAATTAATAATTTTTGATATCGAAATATGAAAAAGTAAGAGTTTATCTAATTAACCTTTCCTAAGAATACCATTAATATAAAGGAAATGATGGAGAAAAATTAATGAACAATTCCATTAATACTTAAATACTACTCGTTGCCATGACAAATCTCTCGCAACAATTACTCAAGAAAGAGAAAATACAAATGACATCAATTTTCAATTTAGGTACTTTTCAAACGACCGCATACTCCTGAACCAGAAGAGAAGCCACTTAAATCAACTGAAGAATCATCTGTATCTAATGGCGCTGCAGCTTCAACTAATATTTTTCCATTCCTTACTCCTAACTTTTTTCCAAATATATTATCCAACTTGTTTCCAAATGCATCTACTACAACATGGCCGTTTCGCCCTATTCCAAATATCACGGAAGATGAATTGTCGTCTAAACCGTTAGCAAATGCTTTATCAATGAGAGAACAGTCAAATATGATTCTCAATGCAAACTCCCTAATGTCAACCCCATCTAACAAACTTAAAGCTTTATCGGGTGATTCTAGCACCTCTATAGCATCTGCTTCTTCGACAACTCATACTTCTTCTGATAACCAGCAAACGACCGCAACATCTCAGCCAGTAATCACAAGTAGATCTTCTCTAGAAGTCCCGCCACTCCAATTACCATCTGTAGATGTTCCAAATGTGCCTAACTCAAACTTCGGTGTTTCTCCATCACTGCCATTATTCTCAAATACCCAAAACTTCAATCTATTGTCTCCAGTTTACCAACAGCATTTAAATAGCCTCCAGTCCCAGGGTAGTGTTCCTTTATTTACACCCTCAGCATCAGAAATACAAAATTCATCTCAACAATTACTTAATTCCAATCTCTTCTCACAAATATCATCAACCCATCCATTTTTAACGGCCAACTCATCTCTTACAAATAGTTTAGATTCTGAACGAAAGTCGGGTAAGTTATCACCCACACTTCGAGCTCAAACAGCCGCTTTCTTCCAAAAACAATTACTAGAAAGGAACAAATCATACGACGAAGCATCTGAAAGATATCAGCTGCTACTTCGCATGAAACAAGCAAATAATGAAAAAATCCTGGTAATAAATTTCCATAAAAAAAGAAAAAATTATTTTTTACAGACTTGTTCATACTGCCTGTTATTTTTTCGAGAAGAAGCTATGTATAAAATGCATGCAGCTTTGCATCACCCCCTCAACGTGTGGATGTGCTCCCTATGTGGAATGGAATGCAATAACCGTCTGTTCTTCAATGTACATATCATAGCAGCACGGCATGAACAAGCAGTACCAAAATGACAACTCATGAATGCAGCAATATTACTGAACAATTTCTTGTTTATTTTTAAACTTATTTATCAGACATGAATAAATTATGAATCGAAAAATTTGAAACAAAGAAAAAAATTAGAGAAAACGTAAAATTACACAACTATTTTTATTTACACGGTGAAATTGGTCATTTGATGTTATTAGCCTGAGGTGCTTTGTCATTTATAGATTAAAACAGCTTCTAAATGCTTATTCAGTAAGTAATGACTCTTGGCTATGAATTTCGACCCACTTTAGTATTTAATAAAGATATTCTGAATCGAATATCAGCTTTTTTTGAAGACCCGAATGACTCAGCAGGTTAGCATATAACTCTTTCTTTCCTTAATCAACAGTTCAGAATGTAAACGTTCAAGAGCAAATAGCTCTGGAAGTGAAAATAATCTACTAGATGCTGATGAATCTGCAGGAGTTGATGAATGGCAATCTATGGAGAATAATGAGGTTTTAGAAGATATTACAAATTTTCGCTCATGCGAAATATATTCTCAGAACAGTGAACAAAACGAAAATTCCTTTTCTACGGCATGGTTATCCGGGTGTTTAATTTGCTCATTTGGCTCATTAGACTATTTTGTAATTGTGGGAAACAAACGATATGCTGTCCTAACAAGAAGACCTACTGAAGATTGCACTGTCGAACTTCTGTGCATGAAAACTGTTGAGCATTTAATCGATAAAGAAGAGGTTGGCATTGGTATTGTAAAATAATATCTATTGTTTCCGTAAATTATAGGATTTTATCAGCTGCTGTGAAGTTTTTGGATTAGGAAGTTCACGCAAATCAGAAACAATGGATTGTATGACTATTGCATTGGGATTATCTGATGGTCGTGTAGAGTTCTATACAGAAAAAGGAACTCTTCTTTTTCATGAGAATTTCTCGTATTCAAAACCCATAATAACAATCTCATTTGACCAATATACGGTAATACTCTAGAGAAGTTTTCATTTTCGGAAAAAACTTACAGGGAGGACAACAATTAACCGTTGCTTCGAGTGAGGAAGTCTTTTTCATATCTTCAGAATCTCTTTTATCTGTATTATCACAATCCAAAACTGCGGTAGTTATTTTGGAGTTAGTGAAACGATAATGATCAGACATTTTATATAGATTGCTCGCGGAGAGAAAACATCTGATGAACTTTCTGATATGTTACAACTAGAGTGCGAACGAATTGATGTTGAAGGCAGGTACGCATATGGAATAGCTTAAGTTTTTTCTCAAGGGAGATTTGAATTTTAGATCGAATTTACATAGAGTTATATTTACGGGACCGTATAAGACAACTGCATTAGAACGATATATCTCAGCTTCAATGGATGGGAAAGATGTACAGTTTGCTTATTCATATTCAAAGATTAATGTTTATTTGTAGTCTCGGCTGGAGAGTTTAATATCTCCGAACTATATTACGATTTTTGCGACTTCTGATGACTCTTTGGGAGATTTCGTCTGGTATCCTGAGGGTTCAAATGTTAATATATGGACCGATGCAGTGTCTAAAATTGCTTCTTCGGTATAATTTTATTCGTTTTATGATTTTGATATGTTTATATTTTGAACTGCTTCAGGTTTTACCACATTTTGGATTCCGGAAGTTCTTAGGAATATCGTCTGGAAGCAATAAGAAAGATGTTCTATCAGTTTCAAAAGGAACAGCACCTATTCGATCATCTTTTGAAGATGATAGGTTTTTCAATAAGCTATCTCGTGCTCCCCTAGGCCGTGGGCTGATTGCTGGGGCGGATAATGTTGCTCGTGTAGTTTTGATCGACGTAAATTTCGAAGCATAATTCTTTCAGTGGTACAGTACTGCTTATTTAAGGTGAAAAGAAGAATTATATCCCGTATTTGGAAAGGTTATCGTGATGCCTCTGTAGCATGGTTAACAGTTAGTAGAGATAACAAACGAGTTGTTTTTTTGGTAATTTATGCCCCACGGCTTTCATTATTAGAAGTGTGGCTCCCGGTTTGTTTTTCTGATTGAGGTAAAAAAACAATTATCATCTTTTTAGTATGGAGATAGAATTGCTGCTCAAAGAGTTGACCCTAAAGGCTATTTGATCGAAGACACAGGGTGTATGGTACTAAGTAGTAATCAAAAAGATGCTAAGGAAGAGTCGAAGGTTTTTTTTTTAGATTCAAAGGTTTGTTCGTAAATTAAAAGTTTGTGTATAGCCTTTTGATTTAGGGAGTCTTAAGTGAAATATACATACCCTTCCATTGTGCATTAAAGAAATATCAAACTGGGCAAGCTCACGATCAAATTGTTTTAGAAAGTGTATGAATTATATCTTTTGATCAGATTTTTATATTATCTTTTGTAGCTTGTGTCCGGAAGTAATACTAGTGGATATGATCATATACTCAAGGCTTTTGATAGTTTAAATACTGATGAAGCAAAACACAATGCTTTGTCATCTATACTTCAATCTACTACTGATATTAATGAATTTGAAAAAGTTATAGGTGAAATTAAAAAGGTATACTTATTATGGTCTTCATTTTTAAAAAATGTTTTTAGAAACAATTATCTGATGATTTTCGGAAGCGTATCGATCATGTAGATGGCATGTTCGGTATACTTAAAGATTTGCTTCAGCTTTACCGTAGCGGTAATAAATCAGAAACAGCGTTTGATTTTCCGTTGCATCCGGAATCAGAAGCAATTTTCAAAAAACATCTAGAATTAGGAGATGAAGGGTTTTTCTAAGACTTGTTGATGGCAAACTGAATTTAAAATTTCAGAAGTTTATCTGAAAAGTTTGATATTCAAACCTTCTTCTCTCTATTCAGCTGGAATTCAACCGACACTGAACTTATATTGAAAAAGTTTGTAATTCATATTGATAACTTATTTAATTTTTTTTAGAGACCTCACTACTGAAAATATACTTCCTTTCGCTCAGTTACTCTTTTTGCCATATTTGAAAGGAGGAAAAGATGTTTCACTATTATTTGATCAATTCATTCCAAAACTGAATTTTCCAATTGTTAGTTTTATTACTTTTTTATTTTTACTTTTATTTTAATTTTAGAAGACATATGCACATATGCTTTTGAGTTTTGTTTTACACTCAACCTTTCCTTTCGAAAAATGCTTTGGTAATTTTATTGTTCTACTTTCGGAATTTTTAAAAGAAATTCCGGACGATATTAGTATTTGGGAAAAAATGGGATTAGAAAGGTAAATGTTCTTTCAGTTTCCTTTATTTGTTTTGGAATTTCACTTTTTTAGTTCAAATATCAATCGTTGCATTATGATATATGTTGCTTTATTCATTATACGAAATGGTTCCAAAATTCTTGAACGGAGGCAAAATGTTTCCACTGGTTTGTCAATAGTATTTTGAAATAGTTTTTTTCATTTTTTAAGGTGAAGCTTCTTTGGAATGGGACACAGTGGATCCATTAATAGAACTGGCTGATTCTACATTATCTGCTATGCATATTTGTTGGATCTTGTCACATTTGAACAGTGAATGTTCTTATCGCAAAATGCTGCAAAAGGGTCCAGGGTTCATTCGAGAGCAGGTAACTTTTGATTTGTGAAATGATTTTTATTTTATCAGTGTTCAGATAGCTTCATGGATTGTCGAGAAAGATGTTACTGTTGATTGCTTAGACGAAGTCCTGAATGAATCCGAGGATATTACTGAACTAATAAAGTTGTTACCATTAACAACTTCTAAAGATCTTCTTCATGCTGATATCGCTTGGGAATTGGCAAGTTTTTGGTTCAAGAAACGTGGTGAAAGAATGGAAAGTTTGGAAGTAAAGTGATAGTTCTTATTGGTCAATACAAACTGTGTTCAGAACTCGATTAGTTTCATATCTGTAATTGAAAATACAAAGCTTAAGCTTGGTTTGAGTAAGCTCGTATGGGATAAATTTCTAGCAGAGCCATTGAAGATTCTGTCAAGAGAAATTGAGCAAAATGGAAGAACACCAACCGATAGAGAGTCTCGCAACGTTCTTCAAATTCCTGAAAACTGCTTGGTAGTAGATTTGTTTTGTGGCTTCAATAACGAATGACGATTTCCAGCCAGCATTGATTGATATTACGATATCCTTGCTCGACATTATGCGGGAGAGTGCCAGACATGGAACCAACTTTGACGAAGTTCCTGTTGATCATACCTTACAGGTGAAACTATCCCATTTTTCTGTATTAGTTTTCTTTTTTTCTTTTTTTTCAGTTGGCTTGCGCGCATCCTCCTGATTTTTGTAAAGATAAAACAGTTACATCTGTTGATTCTCTTGTTCATATCGCTTTCAAACAAAATATGATTAATTATCATTTAGTTCTTCATAATTTGCAAATATATCATGTTTATCAATTGCTGGTAATTTCAGTTATCGTTTACAAATTCTATCATCGTTTTTCAGTTTTTGAGCAATATCAATATCAAGCCAAAAAGAATATTATTCTGTGAGAATGGAGTTAGAGCTTTCGACCATCCATTGGATTCACATCCATTGGTACCTGAGGCTGTTGATGACATCTATATGAAAAATCGTCATGATTTTTTAACAAAGGTTTTTATCATATTTAATCTTCATTATTTTCCCTTTTATGAAAGAACAGAACAATGTTATGATGAAGTTATTAGGGAGACAATCAACCCATTGATAGTGTCCCCTTTGAAAAATGAAAATTGTCACGTGAGCGGCACGCGACTACCATTTTGCTGTTCTTTCCTATATTCATTATCAATCGATAAAGCACGAAACCAAATTAATATTAAGAAAGATAAACATTTAAAATATTTTTAGATAGCTGAAGATGGGACTGATGTTGAGCGCAGACTTGCTCGTGATTTAGCTTCAGAATGGGGGTTAAATGATGATTCTATTGCTTTAATGGTATTATTAGAGATTGTACACATTATTTAAACATAACTTTAGCAACTATTGCACTACTTGAGAATTGGTAATGATGAGGAAGCTAAGTTGGAATTGGGAGCCGTGCGTTCTGAGCATTTAGGTCTTAGAATTGCCAGAATCTTTGCTGCTAGAGTAATCCAACTAGCTGCTGAAGAAAATAAAACCTTGCCAGGTTCCATAAGCAGGTTTATAGTCTTCTGCTAAATCCATATATATATATACGCTGTTTTATAGATTCTTACGGGAATTAGCTGATGATGAAGTTGTCAACTGGGAAGGATCATGGAAAAATGCTGTAAAATCGCTGGCCGATCTGGTATCTTTCATGAACATGGAACCAAAGGATGTACCAAACTTTATAAAAATTGGTACCATCACCAGACAATATTGGGGTATTAAATGCTATAATGCATAAGCATCTTGTCAACTCTTTTATTAACCTGTGATTACTAATCTTGTCATAGATTCTGTATAATACGAAAAAATTTATTAATATGTCTATTACATGTATAAATTTTGCAATCCGTATTTTTGGCAATCACTGCACGAAACAAAAATAAAAAAAAATTACAAAAGTATATATATATACATATATAAATTATGAACGTTCTCAGGGATAACTAGCCAAACTATCAAATTTGGTCCGAATATCGGTCTGACCATTTCCTTCATTGAATAACTAAAGGGAGGTTCGGGGACTTATTAAAGGAATGTTTTTAGAAAAAACAAAATCGGAAACAATCACCGTTTTTCAAGTAATACAAACAAAATATAATTAATAATGGTAATCCATGTGACAAGTTATTGTTCAACAATTGTATCGGAATTATCCAAAAAGGCACCTACTGCACCTAGATATCCCTCATGTTTCATGAATAAGGCTTCAGCTTTTCCCTTAAACATACAAAATAATGAAAATAACATATAAATGTATAAACAAAAATATTACATACCTGACTCCAGAAATTGATTGCATAGGTTAAAGTTCTCATAGTTATAGGATGTTTTCGAATGAAGAAACCTCCGAAGTATATCCTTTTCATCTTATAATGCTGGCCATAAAGCATTGCCATCTAAAAGAGAAATTAATGTTACGTAGGACTTAGCCAGTTATTCATGAAAACTTTGATAAATTGCTGATTACGTACCTGACCAATGTTATTGCTAATCATGAGCAACAAACTCTTTGCTAAATCTTCAGGATTTTGATCGCTCAAACCTTCACTTCTGTTACATTTACCAAATGATCCGGCAATCAAATCGCCACGCAAGTTCAAGTTTTCATATCCACCTCCATATATATCACATACCTTAAAATAAACAGTCAAAATTTGGTATTAAAGGATAAACGCTAACGAGTGTGTCACATTTTCTATGGTCGCCCTTTTCGGCAAGAAGTAAAAGCTCATCAAAAGCTAAAAGTTGGCAAATAAAACAATAAAGTATGTTAAAAGCCCACTTTTAACTTTAGTTAACAATTTTCCAAGACCTATGAAAGAGCCACCTCCCATAGACGATCCTCCTACACGTTGGAAAGAAGTTGGAGAATCGACCTAATTGGATTTCGAATATATGATAATGAAAGTCAAGAATACCTTCAAAATAGATATACCAGTGCCGATATTAACCAATAAAAATGGATAAATAGCCTCCTTATTAACTGGTTTATATTGATACCTAAAAAAATTTCATGAAAACTCATTTTAAAAAAAATAAAAACTTCTCAATTCCTATAGCTTCATGATGATAAGTAAACGATTCATCTTCGTTATTTTGTAAAAGAAAATCACATCCAAGAATGAGAGCTTGCATCTCGTCAGTTCTCTCAACACTTAAAAAAGATGATTTTAAGTTAATAATCTCTTAAATATTTATAATACTAACCAAACATTCAATTTTTCTTTCAAAACTTCACCATGTTTGAAGGAGCCACCACCAGTACAGTAAATTACGTCGTCCTGAGTGCGATCCTTCCAATTCTGATGAGACCAAAGTTGTTTTTGATAAGAAAGTTTCATTTACCTCACAAACAAATTCCAAACATTCTTCAATCGACATGAACTTTTTAAAATTAAGAAGAACTTCGTGAGATTCAGATCCATCTTCACACTCACAAACAGTGGTATAAACTAACTTAACCAAAGTTCCTCCTACAACATCATAATATCAGAATTTCGATTAATTTCTAATCAAACCAATATCACAAGCAAAACGACTTTTTTTCAACAAGTGTTTGAACCGAGGTTCATTTGGCAGGACGATGTAGGGAGTTTTCGGTTTTTCTTTCAAAATTGGTTGCTTATTAACACCATCTCCCTGTCCTGCTTCGTCTACCCTTCTGAATAAACAAAATTCAGGGGTAACTAGACATCAGGAAAAAGATTGCAAACCTGAGGTGCGAAGCAAGTAGGAGCTCATCCATGATGCGACGATTCTGCAATTATGAAAGTTGCCAAAAAGACCCCAAGTAAGGAAGAAATGAATCGATATTTAATCAGACCTTAATATTTCTTCTCAATCGTCTTGAGACAATGCGATCACTTGGATGGGAACGAAATATCGCCATCGCTCTCCTAAGAAATCGGACCGTTTAAGACGGATATGATAGAGACAAAGAAGACATCACGATAATTTGAGTATAAAGAAAAACAATTTCATTTAACTCTGAAGCAAAATGAAAATAACGCCCCGAAAAAAAATAAAACCGGATAACAATTCTGTAGGGTAAACAGCAAAATGCAATGAACTTTAAAAAATTGAAAAGAGAAATTGATGGAAACAAGAACGGAATTTGACATCAAGAACCAAGAAAATAAATACATTAACATTATTTCAAGCATAGTTCCGATTCCAGGACGCAACTTCCTAAGGAGGTTGGTAAATTTTTCTAATCAGAACTTAGCCAGAAGATATCTTAGCAAAATGATGAAATGATGAATGAATGATAAAGAAAAGAGAAAAGAGGAAGAACATAACAAAAGGATATGCAGGATTAAGGGATACAAATGAGAACTAAATAAAATAATAAAATAACGGCAAGCTCTCGCAAAATGAAGTAAAATAAAAATCTAACCCAATGAGCACTATCGTAAAGCTAGGAAAAAAGCAGAGAACAAAATGTACATGAACAAGTACTCAAGAAAGAAAATAGGTAAACAAGTAGCAACTACTTTCTAGTAAAGAATAGATTACAGTACCTTATTCACAAGTCAAAAGAAGATATATGAGCCAAGTATCAAATTCCTAAACAGAGTAAAAAGAAGAGAAAGTCGTCAGAGGTCGTCTGCATTCTAACAAGGTAAGACTCTAATAAGGAGATTCCAAAGTCAATTTTGCTTTTTAACGGAAATAACTATCACATATGCACTGAAGATGGGGAGGAAACGTGGGGTGACTATGGTGGGGTGGAAACAACAGAAATGACATTGCCAGATAAGGAATACAATAGATCACCGATACAGACAAAATGAAAATATGACGAGAAAACTCCGCGTAAAAAAATCAGAGATCGCGTTCCTTCTTCACACACGGCTCCTTCATCACTGGAGGTGACACAGGTGAAGAGTTACCAGAAAAGCCTGATGATCGATTCGGAGTCGGTGGTCGGTTATTGCGGTTGATGTAAAAAGCTCGATCAGTAGGAGCCCACCGTTCTTCATTTGTGCCCAGAACCCTCTTTCCTGAAAGAAAAACAATGAGAATATTTAAAGGAGAAAAAGAAAAACAATAAAATTATAATTTATCTGCAAAACAAAGAGCGTATGTTCTACCCTTGATAATCAAGAACAATTATACAACCTTCTTCACTTTCTCCCACTCCTCCATTTCAAAGGAGGAAAACAAAGCTCAGATGGAAAGCATTCCCAAAATTCAATAATACTTACTTGGAGCCATAAACGCGGGTGGAGCGTTGACAAAGTTCTGAGATGGAGGCGGACCACACATACTTGGAGAACCAGGGAACGGTCCTACAAAAAATGGTGGCGGTGGTAGCATTGGAGTGAACGGTGGTGGTACAGGCCTTCCCTGAGTTCTGGAACAAATAGAGTTTGCCAGAAAAAAAAGAAGAACGTCTTACGTCATCGGCGGTGAGATCCTCACTGGCAACATGCTTGACGTGCGGATGAAAGTAGGTGGTGGTGGAGGGTACAAGAAAGAGCAATCAGGGCCCATCCGCTGTAAAAAAACTATTTACAAAAAACTAATGATGAAAAAAATGTACTTTTGGAATAGCTGGAGGTGGCCGGGATACATCAGGAATCAATGGCGGAAGTCCAGGGCCAACCAGAGGCCCTAACGGAGGTGGGCGAGCAGTATCAGGTGGTGGAACAGCATAAGGATGCATAAGCCCTCGGGGAGAGGAGTTACCCAACATGGAAGGTGAGGGAAGACTATATATATAACAATATAATTTTCAAAGAAAACTACTAATTCTTACTTTTCTTTCTCTTCGTTCTCATCTTCTTCGCCCAAGCTTTCCAGTTTAGCTGTCATCTCAGCAACAATTTGCCGGGTGTGCTCATTGAGTTGATCTTGATTTACATTTGAAATAACCTTTGCCGTTGCTTCTTTCTCCAATTTATGCATTTGTTTCATTGATCTGAAAACCCAATTATCAGAAATCTGCATGTCAAACCAACAAACTTACTCTAACAACTTGACACGACTATTGATCAAACGCTCGTGTTCCTGAACTAATCGGGCTGTTGTACTAACCAAATCTACTAATTGACAATCAGGAACAGTTTGCATCTGCAAATCTCATAGTTTAAAAAATATTAATGTTTTCATACCAAAGAAACATCTGAAGATAAAATATCGTCCGAGAATGATTTTAAGATGTGAGGAGAAACATTATTTTCATCGTTAGCAAACATATCTTCCAATTTACACGTTGATGGACTAAAATTCCATTGAGATGGTGCATCAAGCATACTCCGGGATAATTGTTCCTCCGGTTCATCAACAGAATCACACCAAGCGGAGAATATCTCCTTCGCTCTAATAAAGAAATTGAAAAATTACATGAAAAAAAAGAAAAAACAAAACATACCTGCTAAATTCTCCATCTTGCACATCCGTTTTCATTTCTGATTCCTCTTTGTCATCCAAAGATTCATCAGTCAACTCACCAGACTCACTCCTAGATAGCGAATACATTCGAAAAAATAAAAAAAATAAAAGCGAACCCGTCATTCGATGAAGATGGAGTTTTTACTTTAACAGTACAATTGACTGTATCAAATGGATCATCCAAATCCAAATAGGATGATGAAGGAGTGACGTCTTCTTCCATCCCGTCAACGGCTGAAACAATAAACGTTTTCAAAACAAGATTTCGAAATACTGTGAATGATAATTCGATCGATGCTTATCAAAGTTACAATATTACTTATTTGTGAGAAAATTCAGAGAAGTTCTTTTTGGCAAGATTACAGAATGCAAAACGTTCTATGGCGTCCGCTTGTCAATTCTCAACGTCTGTCCATTGTTGAGAAACGGAGAAAAGCGCTCTCTAGCAACCCCTGCACAGCTGTTGTTAAACACCGTACAAACACCCTCGAAAGTACTTGCTAGTAATCACTTCCGCTACTTACGTCTTCTTTTTTGACTGTGATCTATATACAAAATATATCACATTAATCATTTATACTACATATGAAAAGTGAAACTTTCAAATCCGGATGTGGAGTAATGATAAGAATTTGGTGTCTTTTTCTATTTTAATCATGCGTTTGTTATACAAAACGAGATAAAAAAGAACAATCACGTTCAAACAATGAACGCCATATTCTTATACTACACAAATAATCAAAGGAAAGTAATTACACCAATAGAGCTGGGAGAAAAAGTGTTCAAAGGCCAAAATGTTGAGATTAAAGCAGCCCCAAATATCGATGCGATCAGAAGTTAGTACGATATCAAAGCTAAAATTTAAAAATAGCTGCAATCTTTATAATAATGAAATGAAACGTATATATAGTTTGAGCATGAACGAAAACATTTACAACGATATTACGCGGGCTTTCTGTAAATGCTACCTAATAAGGTCAACATCATTCAGAGTTAAGGCCAAAGGTGGTTTCTGCAGGGTTCATCTGTTGAACTTACAACTCTTAGATCTATCTTCAAATGCCCCCAATCAATCCAAGGAAAAAAAGTTGTTTATGTTAGTACCGTTGGGAAAAACTGCGAAAAGAAGTTTACCTTGTGGAAGCAGACTATTTTTGTATTTTCGGAATTCCCGCAGGTATTAAGATGCCGTGAATATGTTAATTGAAATATTCTACCTGATTATATCAGCTGATTGTTATCAGCTTATTTGCTTTTAAGGGACAGACAGTCCAAGTAAGGAAAGGTGGGAGCACCGTCTTTAAAGCTGTCGCTGGAAGACCTTATTTCCCATTCAAAGGCGACTCGAATTTTCTTTGGCAAAATAAATTTGTTTTATTAATATTATTTAATATTCAAAAAAAAAATTCTCATCAAATCACAATTCTTAATAAAGCTTTCTCAGGACAACAGTAACTCTTATTTTGTTTATTATTATCTTAAACTCTACTGACGACTTTCTCGAATGAGTCAACCTATTCCTCCACACATCAACTCTGCTACACCATGGGACCTGTCTCAAATCAATAGTATCGTATGTAAAAAATTTTATTTCTAAAAATTTGAATATTTGAGCACATAAAAGTAGCTTGATCAGTTATAGATTCCTAATCCAACTGTAGCCTCAAGGTTGAGACCAGTACAGTCAGCAAACGCGCTTCCTATTGTGTTGAGGTAAGACAACAAAAACGAGAAATATTTTACAAAATACATCGGAAATCATATTTTTATTGAGAAACAAAGAGATAAAATTTAGCAGAGAAAGTGATGAAAATCAAAACTTGAATGATTTTGAGAAAAACAACCGTTCTCACTACTCAAATCACACAAAATAAAATGATCATCAGTGACAAAAAGTACAGGAGTACGTGATGTTGAAATAGCATCTTGTTGATGTTTTCAATTTTTTTTCGATTTTCAAACAGATGTATTGAAAAAAACTGTAAATATGAATAGGTAATAATATCAGAAAACAAATGATAAAATATTGAAAAAACGTATTATATTTCAAGAATTTTTTATTCCTTTGCATTCAAAGAAAAAGAAAATAAAACACGCCATACAAGCGGGACAAATTTGAGAAAATCATCTTCATTCGGGAAAGTTTTCAAAAAAAATTTATTTTATCAAAAAAAATTTCAGTTTTTTCTTTTCAGCTCGTATCAATCGAAACCATCGCCGATTCCAACTAACTACCAGCTGGTTCATCCAGCTTATTTGTCCAGCAATTGCAATCCAACAACAGCCCCAAAAATTGATGACCAAGCGGATTTAATGACTCAAACAATTCACAATTCAACACTTTCGGTATAGCTTATGCACGAAAAAGGGAAATCCAACTAAAAATTTCCTGCAGGATTCTTTGTCTCAAGTGGCTTCTTTTCATTCATATCCGTATCAGGGAGTTTCGAATCAAACTTCCTTGACATCGCTTCCGTTCATATTTCAATCAGATCAACTTTTACTCACACAATTCCAGCTTCAACATCAACTTCCTCTTCTTTTAGCTCCACCTGATCAGTTACGAACTCTGAACCTTTCAAACAATTCAACGCTTTCTGCTGAGAATACTAACGGTAAACATCGCATGTATTATAGTTTTCAGAGTATTTGAAGTTTCATACAAAATAAAAAAAAATTACATCAAATTATATAATATACGTTCTTATAGTTAAAAGTATTTTTACTAGATACTGATGATTATTTGGTATGACTTGATGTTGTCATCACTTTAACCATAAAAAAATCTCTAAGAAATAAAAAAAAATTTTTTTTTTCAGTTCAAACAAGTTTCTCTAATATATTCCCAACATCAACATCTAATAACTATGTGGCTCAAATATCTACCTTGGCAAATCAGCCTATCATGCCATGCGATGTTCCGACAACGTTAAATCATGTTAAGTCATGTGAATCTATTCCCTCTTCGGAAAAAAATAGATTGTTATCAAATAATATTTTATCATCTATATCATCTTCCGTGAGTTTCCTTTTTAAACTCGAAGAAAAATTAGTTTGGGAAAAAAATCTATTATATCGAGTTGAATTGATGAATTTCATAGAATATATAATCGTCATAAAATTTGAACTTAGTTTCTATTTCTGAAAAATCTAATGAAAGAAGTTTCGTTTTAAGAATTGTAATACGTTCTTTTAAAATTTCAAAAAAAAAAGAGTTCTTCGTTTTCAATTGAATGTTTGTAGGAATTTGACTAGACTACCTTAAAAAATGAAAAGAATGTTTCTAAGAGAGAGAATAATAACATTTTTACAGAATGTTGAAGTTGGAAGTTCTGAACAAAATGTTCAAAATGAAAAAGCTCCTCAAGTTATTGAGAATGTACCGAATGAAGATGTGGTAGGTTCATAACCTATAAGTGATTTGAAATAAGTTATAAACTTATTAAATTCAGGCATTCAGAATTAATCGAGCTAACTCACCCTCTAGTTTAGATCATCCTATTTCTAATTGCTCTGAATTAAATGAAATATCAAATCAGTAATTAAAAATAAAAAAAATGCTTCTATAAGGATAAAATTATCTTACAGAAATGAAGAACAATCTTATGA
This sequence comes from Auanema rhodensis, assembly GCA_964057225.1. Taxonomy (NCBI): domain Eukaryota; kingdom Metazoa; phylum Nematoda; class Chromadorea; order Rhabditida; family Rhabditidae; genus Auanema; species Auanema rhodense. The sequence goes on from OZ059895.1 coordinate 5,723,450, forward strand.
AAAACCTTTTGTGATGGGTGAGATATCAACTGAAACGTATTACCCAACTCATTTTTTGAGAGGTTCTATGATCTGTTTGGCCAATGGGACACTTCGTAAAGTGATTTGTTTTGAATGTTTTTTGTAAGCAATTTGTTTTTCAGGTAGAAGATCTGAGTACGGATGATTTCCTTTCAGCAGCAAGTAAAACATCAGAATTCTCAATTGAACCATCTACTTACCTTGGCTGCACTAAATCTAATAACCATGCTCAAATATTTTTTTCAGCAGAGAACTCGGAACGAGAAGTAATTTTTATACTAAAATGATTCTAAAAAATTCAAATTTTTAGTATTCTATCGATGTTCAGCTAGAATATCCTTTATTTGTATTAGGAAAAGGTTGGTGTTCAATTGAACCTGAACGAACATTAGAAACATACGGATTAGAAGCAAAGCTTGTTAAGGTGCTTTTTAAAAATTTTGTGTGAAACATATGAACGTGTGTTATATCCTATTCAGGCTGGAGATATTTGTATAACTATGAAGCAAAGACATCTAGAACTAGATATCTTAGAAAATGTGGTACCTATTACCCAAGCTCATGATATTAATCAAAGAGAAATACAATTAGCTACCTGGAGAGATGAACTTGAAGAGAACATGGTATATCTTGCCTCTTAATTCCACCCCTCCCCCCCAAACCCTAACATTTTTAGACTGAAACTCATATGGAATGTATGAAACATGGCCGAGCTTCAGCACCACCGCGATTGGAAAAAATATGTACCGGACCGCTGAGTTATAGATATGAAATGTATGAAATATGAGAAAAATATTTTGAAAATTTGTCCACGAACGTTTCTTCATCATCTTAATGTCATTTTCTTATTCAATAAACGAAAATGAATCACAAATTTAAAGGAAAAAAATTGAAAACACTGTGGATTTCAATCTTTCATATACAAAAGTGATGAAAATTCTCAAATATTTTTGATAAAACTTGATAAACCACATACACCTACGGTTTGAGTCAACGTTGGTGATTAAACTACTTGGTATTTATAGCTTGCTTATTTGTAGAAAAAAATTAAAATAGTTTATTTGCTCATTATTTAATTATTAAATTAATTATTATTTTTGTAATATTTTAAAATAATTAAAAATATAAGAAAAGCAACTTTTCTATATTGATTCAAAAATTCATGCCAATCAACCGATCTCACGTAGTTTCTAATTAGAAATTAAAATTTCGAATACAAGCTGTTAGCGCCAAAAACACTTTCTAGCTATTTCATAGCTATTTTATTGAAAGAAACTCGAATTCGCAATTATATTGTTATAATTAAACATTTTCTATTTGAATATATTGTATAGTTTTCTTAAACTTCTTGTACTTTTCGAATAACATCGCTTCAAAAAAATGTAATATTGTACTGTAATATTCATGGCTGTTCATATGACAAAAAGTTGTATTGTGTCAATGTATCGAAACCAGGAAGTATATGAGTATACATGTTGATCATTCTTAAATTTTTGTAGAAGCATATTGCTAGTGTCAGATTTTCTTGTAAATTTGCTTGTTCATCTAGCAAAACAGATTCATTATGCATAGTGGACGTCATGGTGTATTTGAACAAGCCTTATCCGATTAGCTGAAATAGGCTTGGCAGGATTTGAAGAAAGATATGGAGGCTAGAGGTTGCAGAGATGTAGCCAGCGCTGATTCATTTCCAATGAGCTTGTTTTAATGTCGATGGCTTCATCCATTTGGCCATATAACAAATCAGTAGAAATGTATATCTGTTCTTACTCTCCATGCTTTTAGTACTCTTTCTTTGAGTCTTTGTCTTTCAAACCTTCTAACAAGCTGTGCAGTAGAATAAGAACGGCGAATAAGATGAGGCACATCGTAATCATTTCAGGAAGTACGTCTCGTAAGGATTTATGATGCACCAGTTTCACATTTCAAAGCTTTTAGCTCTTTAATCAGAGCATCTGTTCCATCAACAGTCGTGGTCGGACCACCCGTTCTTCGCCTCTTTTAACGACCTTGCTGCATGTGGTCCTGGTATGTCTTATAGTTTGTACTATTGTTAGTTTGGACCCGTAAAAACATATAACCTGAGCGTTCCAACAGACACATTGTCTAAATCCCCAAGTACTTGTCGCTATTATCTTTGTGGAACACCGCGGGGTAGTGTTATTGAGACTACTTGTTCATTGGGTACTACCCAAGGATTTAAATTAGCTCTGTATTCAGAAGCTTCAATTGAAACCTCGGGGGATCGCACCCAAGACGAGAGGAACTGGATGTCTACAACGCCTCAGTGGGGTATTCTAATAAGGGCAGATTAGTCTCTTCTAAAAGGGTAATTAGCTATGAGAATACAAGATTTTCTTCTCTCGTAAGTGAAAGAATGTATGAGATCGAGAGAGAGGGGAATGAAGAGCCGAGCGGGAAACTGCGGGGTCGTCATCATCATCAGATGCGGTCAATGAGTGAGAAGAAGGAACTCGGAAAGTATTGAAGAACACACGATAGTCGTCCTTGTCAATCTATTCTTTTCCTTCTATCATCAAACGAAGCCGCATGTATAGATGGAGATAATGACAAAAGCGTCGTGTAGTCAGTCACCTTTTTCACTCTTCTATACGGCCTGATGATGATGATGACAATATGACGAGGCTAGTTGATGATCATGATTAGGACGGATCATCCTCATTCTCATCATCGTAAACGTCATCGTTGTCATCATCATCGTTACCGATGTTGCCATCAAACTAGAGGTCAGCAAACTGCGCTGTCAAATCTGATAACCATCAGAGTAATATCCTTATTTGACTATATGTGTGGTTTCCGGTATATACGAACTCATTATCTTCCTCCTATATTATCATACCCCTAGTCAACATTAACGTTCGTCTGTTTGTTTCATAAGCCGTTCAACGACGCAACACACCAGATAGGACTTTGTATTTCCCACATCTGCTGACTAAGCCTTCACCTTATATGTCTATTGTGCATACCACAACAGGGTTCTTTCTATTACTTCTAGGTCAGTGTCTATTTTGAAACAGAAATACAAGATGTGGGATACAGCGGCTTCATTCATACCACTTTTATTCAGTTTTGCCCATCATTGAGGAGCAAAAAAAGAGGGGAGGGAGAATGAGAGGACGATGAATAGTTTAGGAAATACGTTGAAATATCTGTCAAGCTATTTCGTTCATTTTGCGTGCTAGAGAGCGCAATGTCTGCAAACCTTTTAAGACAGAACGAGGAAAAAAACGAATCAAAAAAGCCATTTGACCTAGAGAGAGAGAAATATTTAGAGAAAGAGAGGGAGGGATAGAAAGACAGAAGCATGAAAAAGTTGTCCTTCTATTTCATTCCAATGACTAGTATTCCTATCTAGTAATACTTCCAATTAATTATTTCCATTGAACTATCCTTCCACAGTGGTATTATACGTCTATTTGTTGTCTGATATATTATTTTGGCAAGCTTATATCATATGGTTGCTCTATTCTAATACACTCTCAGTGTCCTCCAACCCTTCTTCTTCATGTATGTACCCTATTGTCCTCGAGTGCACTTGCATATATCACCGTCATCTTACTCTTCTTATCTTCTTTTCTCCATATTTGTCTTCAGACCTCTCGTTACGTTTTCTTAATTACTAAAAAGTATCAATTTGACTTTCCAACCCTTCAGAATTTTGAAATTTTTTATTATTCTTGTTTTGATATTTCTTCACCTTTGATCTACTGACGCTCAAACAACATTGCCTAAGTTTCAATGTTCGGTTTGCTTTTATTCCAATCCAGGCTTAAGCTCTTAGCAGCAAAAACCAAATCCTTTAGTCCTGAAATTTGGCTCACACAAAGTTTGCAGATTGTGTTGTGGCTATTCCAACACTTCTACTAACTCCACGTTGTACAGCCAATAATTTCATCCGATTGTTACGAAAATAGTAACAATTACCATTAGTCATACGCACAATCTAGATGTCTCCACAAAGTTTTTAAAATATGTTTTCAAATGCTAAAAAAGCTAAGATAAATGGAACTTCGTTTCAATTTTTTCAGGAAAAAACATTAAAATGCGAAAATGAATCACAAATTTAAAGGAAAAAAATTGAAAACACTGTGGATTTCAATCTTTCATATACAAAAGTGATGAAAATTCTCAAATATTTTTGATAAAACTTGATAAACCACATACACCTACGGTTTGAGTCAACGTTGGTGATTAAACTACTTGGTATTTATAGCTTGCTTATTTGTAGAAAAAAATTAAAATAGTTTATTTGCTCATTATTTAATTATTAAATTAATTATTATTTTTGTAATATTTTAAAATAATTAAAAATATAAGAAAAGCAACTTTTCTATATTGATTCAAAAATTCATGCCAATCAACCGATCTCACGTAGTTTCTAATTAGAAATTAAAATTTCGAATACAAGCTGTTAGCGACAAAATAGGATATTCATTAATTTTTGATTAAATAGCACGAAACAGCTTTGATTGCTTCTTTTATATCCCTTCCTGGACTGTTAATGAGAACTATTTAATAGATTTTGAATTTCGCGCTCATACTGAAAGTGCAATACCAAATTTGGGATAAGTAGATTTCGTCATTAAAACGATTTATGATAATTTCATGAAGATATATTTAATAACTTTTTGTCCTTTTTTCATAATTCTGTAATTTGATATTTGAAGTCTGCTAATGATTTATTGCGTAACAATGGCTATGCGATTGAATCTCAACAACGAATGGCGTCTGCTGATGTAGCTTGCTTCGCTCCTTCGAAATTCTTTCGATTAGATCATATTATTATAAACTTTTGTTACAATCTTAAAAGTGTATATATATATATATATATGTGTGTATCTTATATTTCTTCCACTTCACATCTTTTTTAAGCAAGTCTTTGTTATGCTGTTCTCATGTTTGTGGAGGTGTTTGTGTCGAAAGCGATAGGAAAGCGTTCTTTACTAATATGCTATGATTAGACATTAAAGTAAAGGAATGGAGGTGGCGTGAGAAACGTGTGGGACGGGAACATTGGTACATATGAGTCAGCTCCCTGATTAACAATTGACTTTATATACCAGTTGGCTCCCTTTTTTATTAGGATTAGCTTTGCTCTACACATCACCTTCCACCCGTCTGTCATGTGTGTATGGAAACACAGTGTAGCGGTAAATTTTCTTTCTTTTGGTTTCAAACCTATTGTTCATTGAGTGTGGTCTTAAGTTGGAAGAAATCACACATTATTATTTCATTGGAAGTATGCACTTGTTGGCCTATTAGTCATCCTAAGGTATCTGAAGTTTGTCGTTGTCTTTATTCTGTGAACACTCTTTTCATTTCAATACCTTCTTTCGCTGTTCTTCGTACACGAGGACTTCGTTGACAACGACGACGATGACTACAACATTAGCTAGCTGTTTTCAACACCTCGTATATTTCTCAACTCTCACAGCAATTTCAAAAGCGGCTAATTGAATGTCTTGTCCCGAAATATCAATGTGAAATTGTTTCGTCGTGCATCTCACTGTTCACTTCTTATGTCATCTCAAAATATTCCAACTTCATCGTCAAATTCAACGAAAAATAAGACACAGACACAGAAGTCATTCTTTCGAAATCGACTTTTGTCCTCACTCCTCGGAATGATGTAAGTGGCCAAAGTTCATGTACTGTTGGCGGTGTGCCAGCCTCTTTCTCTCTCTTAGTTGTTTTCTCCTTCCGGTCAAAGTTCTCGAGCAAGGAGGTCCTGAACTTTACAAACATTTCTCTTCATCGCTACTGATGATTCATATATGCGACTACAGGGGCTGATCTTCCTAATGTACTCAGCTATTTTTCTTTTTGTTATCAATCTAGAACGAATGAGTCACTCAAACATCCAAATTATCGGTATATTCATCGGTTTTTTCAACACTTTTTTGCGATATGACTGGGATTCATTGAAAGAAGAGGAGATTTCACGAACATATATAATCCGAAAATACTCTATCCCTCAGCCTCGATATTTTGCAGTCATTTTCAGGATAAATCTTTAGGTTATTCATCTTACAGCATTCATTCTCAAATTTTCTATAACTAATCTCTTTCATTCATGACAAAGTCTACATAGACACACAATTTGATATATTATGTTCTTTGAGTAGGTACAAACATATGAACACTCTCCTTTTTGCTTTGGCTTGTCATTCTTCTCTCTCTGTTTGACGTTTCCGGTCCGGAACTCTGTTATTCTTTTATACATAGACTATATTTTAAAATACCGTGCAATCCCGCCTTTTTTGTTTCCTTTTTTGACCTCCGCCCGCCTAGTTAAGGTTCATATATTTATAATATATAACTTCTGGTTTTATATGTTATTACCTAATAGGGAAATGAAGACCCTAGAAGGATATAGTTACAGCCCAGGTGTCGTTCTCATTGTTATATTAGGTACTTAGATCATTTCATTGTTCATTATTAAATGTATATAACACTTTAATTATTCGTTATTTAATCATATTATGTAGTGTTGTAACCTAAGGTCTGAAATCTCCTTTCCCATAAATAATCGTTCCTTTGCTGAATGAGCGGGAATTGTTGTCATTCATCAAGGACACCTCCACCTGTCGTTCTGTTTATGCTTTAATTTCTTGGTTTCCTCATGTTCTTTTCAATTTTTCATTTCCTTAACTACCATACGTGACCCAACGTCAAATTTTTGATCTTTATATTCCATTTGATGTTGTATATTGTTTTGTATCTTTGCTTTAATTCTTTTTGTTTTCTCTATTTTAGGATATAATCCTACTTTCATCCGTTTTCCTTCCTGTCGCTCTTTTCAAGACGCTGCACTTTTTCTTTTACTGTTTTTCTGAACGTTCAAAGTATTCATATATGTCAGCTCTTCTGCCTTCATTTTATGAGCTTTTTTTGCCAGAGTTTTAGAATTTTACTTTAGCTTACATTTAGAGCAATCTATTGATTTTCTCAATTTTTTTAGCTTTTGGTTTTATAATGCTTCTTTTGTCGCTTTCTATCGTTTTTCCATGACTTGCAATTGTTTTTTCGGCAAGCAAACTGTCATTTTGCAACTTGTCTGCTTTTAGCCCAATCTATTCTAAATCTGATAAGCTTTAGCAAAGTATTGCTGGACCTCTATGCTCCTCATCGCCCTTGAAATCTACGTTTCCCCTTGAAATTTGGCAGCATGTTACTATAGTGGATGTTTCTGGAAACAAGAAACTAGTACCTGAAGGCAAGCTAGCAGTGATTATTAATCATATGTGGCAACTTTCGCTTCCCTTTTCTCCTAACGTACTTTACTGGTATTTCTATGTAATAACACCTATTATTATCTCTTCGGAAGATATAATATACGTTGACACCCTAATGCCCCACGCTCCATTGACTAATTTCGGTTGATCCGACACCCTCTTCAGGACACATGGACCCGGCCGCACTGCCTTTCCGCCACGGGGGACGGAGGCGATAGCGACATCGAATTTAACTCTGCTCCAAGTTTCGTTCTAATGATTATCGTTGACAACAGTCTTTTCTTTCAAGATGATACCTGTCGTTCCAAATCTACACCTGTGACAAAGATATACCGTAATCAGCGTATTATCATCTATAATCTATACACGGCCGTCTATTAATGTGCCTTCGGCTGCGGGGGGTAGTTGGTTAGTCGTCGTACTTTCTGCGTTCCTTTGCGAAATTCTGGGCCAGTGTTCCAGCCGACCTTCTTGTATTAATTCTGAGCTTTCTTTATAATCACGTCTTCCGTAGTTTCTTTAGTTATCGTATGGCCATATGTGTCATTTCATCTACCGTCTGTCGTTTTTACTACATCTTCTGTTGCCGAAAATCGTTGCTGTGCCGCATTTCTCAATTGTTCCTCTCTTTGATTGGCACGCCGATCTGCCTTTTGTTTTGCATTTTCAGATCTTCTTACATTCCGAGCATATTTATTCAATTATATCTCGAAACTTATCATCATACTTCTCGTTTTTTTCTAATTTCATAAGAAGAGGCAAGTAGGCGTGGTTTTTATTTGGAAGGCGGAGCTGTAGGGCGGAGCTTGAGAGATGATCGAGGGTTAGTGTGAGCGTTTGCTGTGCTGGACGCTGGGAGGGCATTCATTACTACCACCATATTCTTTTTTCATCCATCTCTACAATTTCTGTACTGCCTTCGTTACCCTGCCATTTCTCATTGTTCGACCACCTCGTTGATCCCTCACTTAGTGTGTCCGTCCCCAGATGTTCTCTTAGCCCCTGACTGGCCATTGCATTGTCCATTTCGTTTCATTCCGTCCTGCCCCTGGTTGTCCCTTAGGCCGATGTCGACGATTATCTGAATAACTGTCCTTCCGTCAGAGGCTCGTACGCTGTGTAGTATTATTGTATGACCACAACCGCTCAATGATACTTCAGTTTTTCTAGTTTTTTCTTTTTTCCTAATGAATTATTCTATGTAATGGATATGAGTTTCTAGTTCTTATTAGTTTTCTTTTTTTTAATTTTTTCTACTATTAACTTAAATTTATTACCTATTCATTCTATCAGTTACTACTTTTTCTCATTTGCATCTCTTTATCTTTTATATACACTTCTGCTCTTTTGTTACCTCCTAACAGAACAAAAATTTAAAATTGAGTGACCTATGTGACCTACCTAGTGGACGCGCGCGTACCTGGAGCTAAAAAAGTTTAAAAAAACCCGTCGTCCCACCGCAAAGATTATGGTCCTAGACTCTAGACGAGGTCGTTTTCACATACTGGGCAATGTTCTTTCCCTCTAATATACAGGCAACGCTCGGTCCCTCCTATTGACTGACCCGAGTATGTCTGTTTTTCTCTCCCTTGCCCCTTCTGTCTCTGTGGCCCCATCTACCACATCCGCCTGTGCTCTCTTTTAGATGCACAGTCTCTTCTACTAGATCGTGACCCTAGATGATTCGAGTAGCGAGGTCGTTTCGACACACTGCCCTCCTCCCTTACCCCTTCCTCCATACCCACAACACTCAGTTCCCGTCTTCTATTGACTGACCCCTTATGGCTCAATGTCTAAATACTTCGATCAGCGTCTAACTATTTTTCTGTATTTAAATTCCATATTTGGCTGTTTTCCAGCTGTATTCGTTTGTTATTCTGCAATTGTGCTTTTGTTTATTCTTTTTTTCTTCCGCTGTGTTTCATTTTTCATAATTCAACATGTTTTCTGCATCAATTATAATCTTTGTTGACTGCTAACTTTTTTTCTCACAAGTTTTGCGTTTTTCAATTATTTTTTGATTTTTCATCCTTTCCTTTTTAGTGCCTAAGGCCAAGCTTCTATTGCAAAGTATGTCTGACCAGAAGCCAGAAACCGAGACTGTTGAGGAGAAAGCTCCAGAGCTCCCAACTTCTGAGCCTCCAAAGGAGGATACTAAAACTGAAGTATTTTTATCTTAATTTTTCTATTACTTATTTCTTTTACTAGGAAGCCTCTGCTGCTCCTGCTCCAGCTGCTGAAACAGAAGCTGCTGCTGGAGATGCCGCTGCTGCTCCTGCTGAGGAGAGCAAAGAAGAGAAGAAGCCTTCTCGCCTGAAGAAGCGTTTGACGCTTAAATGGGGCAAGAACCGTGATCAAGCTGAACCTGTTAAGGAGCCTGAGCAACCAGCTGATCCTAGAGAGAACGCTATCGCTTGGGTCAATCAGCAGATCCCAGCCGCTGCCCATAAGGTAAGCCTCCCTCGCGGTCAATGCTCTTACCGAACATAATTATATCCAGGTCAACCATCTCGTACTCCAATGGGTTCAACAATTGGCTGTTCCTGAAGAATCTGAACGTCAACCAATTCCAGGCAAGGACGGTCAGGTCACTCGTAATCAATTTCTCACTTTCTTACGTGATGGAGACATTTTAACAAAGTTGGCTAACAAGCTTCAGGTAAACCTTCTTCAGTTCTTTTACACGAAACATCAGAGGACTCCGTTTGTAATTATGGGATGATACGTTGCGGCATTCAGTCTCTAAACTTGTTTGGCCAGCTGGTCCATTGTTTGGAGATTGTGCCTCTTCTCGTTCACTTACTTTGCAACTATCCCTCTGCTGCTTCTGTATCCTCTTTATCTATCCAATCTAATCTCTTTATATGTACATATATCTATCTATCTATTTCAGCCTGGAGCTATCGAGGTTGCCACCCCAGAAGAGGGAGCTGATTTGGTTAAGCAAAAGGAAGTTCAGACCAAGAATATTGAAGCCTTCTCCAGCTGGGCTAAGACAAATCTTGGCATTGACGAATCCAAGGTCAGTACATTTGTAATAATTATGGGAATTAAAGCCCGGTAGGACGAGATACCGTGTCGGGGTCGCGAGTCTATTGCTCTACTAGCACCCTAGAACAATACCCACTAGCATGTTCTTTAATGCTCTGCTCACATATCCCTCAAATATTCCGCTTTCGCTCTCGTTTCTTCGTCATCACTGGGTACGTGATCCTATTGGTTCCCTGGTCAGAATAGAATTAGTAACTGACGTCTGGCTGTCTTTAACTACCATTTGTTTTTTAATTTACTCTACTCGCGAATCCTGAAACGTAAAGACAAAGAGGGCTAGAACTAACCAATAATAATAATACATCTTTCAAATGATCTTCGGACGAGAAGTAGACGTTAATAGGCTGAAACTTCTATTTTGAAACTACACGGTGGTCAAGTTTGTACGAAAGCTGTTTGACTAGTCAGGCTTGGTTGTCTTGTGAATGCAAGCGGGCGGAATATGAATCATCCTATTCTCGGTCTAAATATTAAGATACAATATTGCGAAATGAGTCTCTTTTGCATCATTTATTTCACATGGGGAATATTACTAGAAGTTTTGATGATGTTGATGGTGAATCACTATCGGTTTTCGTTGGGAAATATTTGGGGCACGTGTCGTGATAATGAATTGCGCGAATCTTATGTCATTTATGCCAAACATCCCTATGTTTAGTGATAAACTTATTTATTGTTTTTAGGTTCTCACTGCTGCCGATTTACTCGAAAAGGGCAAGGCCGGATATCCAGCTGTGTTCGACACTCTCTGGAATCTTGGAGTCAAGAGTCAAGAGAAGTTCGAACAAGCCGGACTTGATGTAGATGGAGTTGTTGCTGCTGCCGGCGCTGTAGTTCGCACCAATATTATTGGAATGATTCTTTCCTTCTTCCGACGATCACGTCGTCCTTCTGTAGAGAAGAAGGAAGAAGATAAGGCTGACGAACAAGCAGCAGGTGACGCCGCTCCAAATGCTCCTGAAGGAGAACAAGTTGAAGAAGTATGCCAAAAGGTAAGACAGTTTAATTTTTATAATAATCTACTGCGGGACATGTTTCAAGCTCATTATAAATACTTCATTTTAGGTTGATAACACAGCAAACGCAGCCCCAGCCGTAGCAGCTAACTGAGTCATTTGATGCTGATCTTAGAGGCATCTCCTTGCCGGTTTTCTTTTCTGTGCATTCTTCTTCATCTAATGTTGTAACCTGTTTTTCTTCGTTGGTGAGTTCATGCTTCATCCTTTTCTACCTTGTTCCCGTCCCATTCATACCGTTTTGACCTTTTGCCTGTTTTTTCAATAGCCTGGTTAATGTGCCAGTGTTGACAGCTGAGGTTATAAAATTGACGATCTAAATGGCTGAGAAGGTCTGTGTTCGTGAGTGTTAGGATGTGAGATGATCCAGCTAGCCTTGTGAAGGCAATCTTGCCTCGTTAATGGAATGATCATGCGCCCTCTAAAGTCCTCTTAACCCATGGTGGTCTTCGTTCTCTACAATTTCATGATGCGTGATTTGCTTTTTCGTTCCCTCATCCAAAAATTGGATCTTGTAAGGGATCGCCAGATCCTTCAAACCTCCAGTTCAGTTAAAATACAACAGCAGTAAAGCAGTTTACAAGATTAATTCATTAAAAAGAACCAGCGCTTTATATCTAATCTGTCCTCTCAATCATGTTTAATATGAATTTCAATCTTTTACTTTCGTAGTTCTATAGTTAGAAGCCCTATGTGAGAATGGAGGTCGTATTAGAGTCTGTTTGGTGCAGATGGACAACGTGCTTTTTCTTTTTCTCAGATAGAAGAGATTGAAAAGATGACGATGATGAAGATGCATCGGATCGGCTACCCTCTCTTTCTCTTTATATCTGTATTGTCAAGTCCATATCTTGTACGTTTTGTCTCTTCTCATCCTCTTCTTAGTCTTCTATCTATATCCTCGTAGCGACAGAGCGACTGGCTTGACTGACTGACCACACGACTGGTGTTTATCGTTTATGCAAATGAGTCCTGGAAGTAAGATAGTACGCTATAATAAGAGGGCTCAGGCGAGCCGGGAATCGTTTTGTACGCACACAAGGTCGGCGTCCATCTGCCCAGATGGTTATCTCTCTTGCCACAGTCCGACTCGCTCGTTCAGAGAGCAATGTGCGGCAGGAGGGAGTGAGAGGAGAATCGGTCATCTTGCTAGGCGATATGCCAACCAATCGCTGGGCTGAGCAGCTTAAGCTTCAGAATTTTCTGACCCGATGATCCGACTTAATCTGGGGGTTCTTCTCGATTGAGAAGAAGGTCCGTTAGCTATCTATGAGCTCAGTCTATAAAAAGTCCATTCGGTTGACCTTTTACGGGTCTCGGTTCTCATGAAAGACATGCGGTGTTTGTTATACACAGATAGATAGATAGAAAGATAGAAAAGAGATTAGTAGGACCGAGGTTACAGATTGGTTGTGAAATATGATCCTCCACGGCCTAGTATCGATAATCTACTCATCTTTGGCCAGCCGCCCATTAATTTTCCGGTTCTGATCCCTTCTGCGGTTAGAAGAAAATTGGCCGGAAACGGTGCCGGCTGCTCAAAAAAAGTTGTCTAATTAACGCCGGAGCGGAGCATCCTTTTAGCAGCCGGCTTTATTGTATAGACCTCTGTGCGACACCTCTTGTAAGGAATAGAGAACCATGTAAAAAATGCTTTTGTGCTCTCGACCTGATGTATAATAACGGTATGAATGGGGACTTGAGAGGTTTTTTGTGTGCCTATTATCTCCTTCCCTGTTTTAAGTGCGTTTTTTTTCAGATTCGTCTCAAGTTCTCTAGATGCTTGTGATGTCTCATTGCCGAGCTTGTACTTTGCAATGTAATACACAACAACAACTACTACCACGACTACTCTTACGACATACTAATTATCTTATATGGTGGTTTAACCCCCTCTATTTCTTTTTTGTTAAAAACGTTTTATAAGATATACTCATATCTGCTTGTAGAGCAGCTCCTAGTGTGGTTGTCTATTGGCTGGCTCACACAAGAACCAATCACTGATAACTTGGCTTTGTGCTATTTAATCATAATACATTTTGACTGCTTTCTCCTATCCCATAGATTATTTCTATTTCGAAATATATCGTTTGGATTTCAAAATATTCCGAACTTCACATTTTCTTGAAGTTAGATATTCTTCATCTTTGTTCTAATCTCTGTCCTTAGGGCAAGATTGAGCAGTTTAATTATTAATTCTATATAAAAATAAAAAACGAAAATGCTTTGTCCGCTTCAACCATTGTAATCTAAATTGTTTAAGTTAATAAATCAATTATCTTGTTTGTTTTTGCTCTTTATATAGTTCTCAAATCTTGATGTCCTGCTTGCTATTGGTTCTTTCCACCCTTTTTGTTTGGCAAATTGAGTCTCAAGCAGTTCTGATTCGCTTGAATGTCATCAAACAGAAAATGGATATTTCCTTTGGCATACCGTGAGTTCGGCTCTTTCCTTTTACGGTTCGCTCCCTTTTTAGTTTAAACCAATTTGCATATAGTTGAAGTGTTCTCTCGCAGCTTGTCATGCTTTACGGACACGGTTTGACAGAATGATTCTCAGTATCTCATCTGGTTGAATCTAATGAAGCGCTCAGTCAACGTCTGTTATATAATGAAAATGGCATCCTTTTATGTTATTTGAAACAGAAGAGAGGAAAGCTAGGGTGATGTAAATGGAGAAAGCTCTAGCTGAGTCACTTCCTATTGCGAAACATCCGAAATCATTGTCAGCATCTTCCGATGTCATTTAGGTTTCCGGAGGGTTGTCCTCTTTTTGTTGTCTATCTTTATCTGTGGGAGATTTCTTGAGCCATGCATGCACTAGCTACTAGGACTCAAGGGTGTTTCCAAAAAAACCCAAATAAATGAGAAAAGAAAACGGAAAACCAAAAAAGGAAGACATTTGCTAGCTTTCTGGTCGCATATCCTGCACTCTGCTAGTCTCTAGAGTGACAAAGTATCCTCTCAGATGGATATTTCGCTAGCTGATCGTTTCATCAGTTCATTTCCCTACCCGCCCTCCATTTCAACAGAGAGAACGTTCGTTTTAAACTCTCTGCACTCTTTTTCCTCTCAGCACATCAGAGGCAAATGCACGTGAAAAACGGTAAATTGTCATATCCGGGTGGGCTGTTCGGCTGTTGTGTATAGAGACAGGATGATGAGTTGATGATGTTGTTGTGTATGTGTATGTGTGCTGTAAAAATGCTTTGAGAGGTGACAACGAGGTCGTTGGGATAGTGTTGTCTGACCAGAATATAGCAGGGAGGGCTATTGGTGAGAAGGGGCTAGGATAACAGCAGCATCATTAACAACAGCAGGATACTCGGCTATTAAGGAAATTCATGCCAGATATTCAAAAGCTTATTGGAACAGTTGGCTTGTATTTGGCATTTTCTATTAGAACTACACAGTCATATGCGCTAATCCAATGCAACAAACCTTCTTGTGTTCGCATAAACAATATAATATCTAAACAGTTAAGTAAGACGTCGACGACGAACATATTGAGCATCATTGAGATCTACAATAGTATATGTGTTATAGTGCATCATCATCATCTTCATCAACATCATCGTCCTCATCAACATCATCATCTCCTTCAACCATAGGCTTCAACTTGACCTTTCAGCATCGCTCTACTCTTCTCTTTTTCTCTTTTCTCTATTGTATTTCTTTATATAATATATAAAATAAGTATTACATATAGTTTATGTTACAAGAATCACAGTTCAACATATGAGTCGAATAAAGCTGTGAATATATATAAGAAATCAAAGACTTTCTTATTCTACAACGCTTATATATGTTTTTAAATAGCCTAAACATAGAAGGGAATGGGAGATTGAACATATGTAACTATCAAGACACACAACTACTTCTAATGCTTTTGCCCTTTTATTTGGTTAAATTCGTTATTTAGTCATCAATCTTCAACATTCTTATAATAAACAATCAACAATTTCCTCTATTATTTGTCATTAACTATATTGATTAGTTAGTTCTTGAATTTCTTATTCAGTTTCTTGCTCATCAGATTATTGGAGAAGTAAATTTTCAATTTCAATGCCCAAATGCTTCGAACACCGTCTGTTCATCATCATCATCATCAGAGTCATCATAATCATCATCATTGCCGTCGGCATTTGTGGATCTTTCTTCGTATCTCTCACTCTTTCCTTTCTTCTCCTTCTTCTCTCTCTCTCTCTCTCTCTCTCTCTCTCTCTCCCTTTCTTTCTCTGAAATAATGTGAGGTCATTTGGCCATATGTGTAGAATACATGTAGCCCGTTTAGACTGAGCTCATTATTCGAGGGTTATGCATTGGCTAAGTAGAAGCTTTAACACGACGGCTGACCACATGTAGTAGTTAGATGGTTGTAGACCATTCTATTAATGAGACCACAATAAGTTCAGAAGACTAAGGAAAAGTTTAAACTTATTACAACTAAATATGCTTGCAGGTTTAAGGCTTGATTCATATTCTACTGTATCAACATTCTTATTATTCGGTTAATCCCATATAAAAAGTCGAATAGCTTGCTCAAAAACATTAAAAATGAAAAATGCAGTAAGAAAGAGAAGAAGAAACAGAATAATAAGAAGAAACAGAAGAGGAAACGATAGAAAGATGAAGGGAAGGGGGGGATGGATGACTGGTAGAAGAAGGACAATTGTACGCACCCTCTCGTTCTGATATAGTCAGACACATGAACATATATTGTTTTGCATTCATTATAAGCTGCACATAGCCAGAACGTAAATGAATCCGGTTCGCAAACGCAAATGAATAGATAGATATGGGGGAGCCATCTGCCCACACTGTTTCAAGACCAGCTTTTTTGCAATGAGATTGCCGAATAAGCGTAAGAAATCTGAATTGAAATTATGTTGAAAAATATTGTAAATAGTATATTTCTATTTAAATATATTATAAATATATTACTATATATCATATAGTATACACATATATGTATTTACTTGTATACAAAAATCAGATTATTGTCTCTTCATGCCTTAGAAAATAATCAAATTTTGTACATTGGAGCTATCAAGATGGCTACTATAATACATAGTAAGGATTATTACATAATCATAACCTATATTACGGTTGTTGAGGTCAAATATCAAGAATTCAATTAGGTATTGGCTGTGCCTTCGAGACTTACCAATCTATCTTGGTCATATAAATCTCTTAGAAGACATAGAAGTATGATGTTTCTAATTCTTATATAATGACTGATCTTATTGTAAATAACTCTTCTTAGTCAAATGTTCTTTACTTTTCCATTTTCAATATATACATAAATCGTTTTGATGTCATCAAAGCCAATAGACTGAGGGCAGCATGCGTTCGTCATGTTTTTTTTTCCATTTCTGGACCAGTTCTTCCTTGTTTATGGATGAATCAAGTGCACATGTTGGTGCTAGTGGTGCTGATGATACTGAGAAGACGAGCATATCTTTCCATCATATAATGTGCCAATACAAAAAGCTATATAGCCAATTATCAAAACAAAAGAATGAGTAAAGACGATGGCTGGCATCTCGCCATTCGATTACCGATCAGCTTAGTCGTTTTGCCTTATTTCTGAAGATCTATAGCGTAGCATGGCAATGGTTAAACTTATATTAGGAGAGGATATGAAGCATAATACTATTATGGTCATTCAGTTTATGTCGGGAGAGTAAGAAGGCTAACAGGCTGACTGGCTAGCTAGCTATGTTTGTATGTGCGGGAACAGAGAGCAGCTTTTTGATGGATATTTTAGCAGCCATTACCATTTTAATTACAGATGACTCGCACGCTATTTCGAGACACAGACGCCTGTGTATGCCCTCATCCCGTCTCTCATTCAGCTTTCAAAAAAGAAAACGAAGCAACAGCAGAAGACAAAAACCTCTTTATCCGTTTTCCCTCTTCGAATCGTTCCAATGCTTCTTGTGCTCTCTGCGGGTTTTTTTCCTTTTCATGTCTCACTGCCAGCTCTTTCAAAGCAGCAACGTCACAAATAATTATTCTGAGAGGACATATTGAAGCTGCAGCGTTGTACCAAGGGAGAATCCACAAAAAGCCTATCACTCCATGTGGTCAGAAAAACTAATATAAAAAAGCTGGTTCTTTCAAAAGATTAGTGTGCAGCATTATGCTTATACGATCATTAATATACATAAATATTGTCTGTCTTTCTGTCTGTCTATTTCAATGATTTCATCTAATGACAGAAGCTCTTTGTTTTCAATAAAACGTACCAAAATGTATTATATAAATCAAGATACGACAACATGATATATACATATATATTCAATGAATTTTTATGCGTAAGAAGAAAACAAATATTTTTTGATAGTTATGGTTATTTTGTTTTGAAAGATGACGGAAGGGCATAAGACGAAAATACAAAAAAAACGTCAGCCTTAATCGAAAGAAGCATGCTTAGAGTACATACAGAAAATTTCCGTTATTTCTTGAATGTGTGAACGTTAGACAATTGGTATTTTTCACATTTATAGTAAAAGAAAATTATATAAAAGGAAAAACAATTGAAAGTCTCTTTCTCATGCTTTTCCTAACCCTTGACGTTGATGTTCTACTTGCACATTTGTACTTGAAGATTGTTCCACATAGCTAATGATGAAGCTAAGACAACAATGTACTTCCCATGGGAATGATGGGAGATTAAAAAAATAAAAAAAAATTGACAAAAAGGACTTAAGGAGACATTTGTTTCAAAAAGATAAAGTGAACATTCTATGATCTTTGGCAGAGAAATGCAAATTTGTAAAAATACCTGAAGAGAAACATACTTAATATGTAAAAAATCTCAGAGAATTGCAGTTATATCAATATATAATGCTTAAGTTTTATGAATCTGATCAGCTAGTTACTCACTATGGATTAGTAAGCTTCAAATCTAGATTGACGGCCATCATATGCCAGTTGTCATCAGAATGTTGATCGCACTGAGGATTGTCCACGAATTCATAACCAAATGAGCATCAATATTTCAAAAAACCGAGAAAAAAAAAAGAAGAAAAAAACTACTTATTCGTATTCATATATTAATTTGATTGCAAAGAGGAATTAGATAGGTGATGGCTGACCTATAGAATGTCGAAACTAGTCAATTCCAATGATTCAATCTAGATCGAGCAGGTGTTATAGTCAGTCACTTTCCTCAATTTTACTCTCATATAGATATCTAAACTAATTGAGGGTTGTTATAACTTTATGAATCTCATAATACATTTTCAAAATATTTCTGAAAATTCAAATAAAAGTTGTATTGTACGTAATTACGTACAATAAATATGCTAAAGTCTTTTTTCTATTTCTTTTTTTAAAGAATAAACTATAAACTGGGACTTGTATATTGATAAGTGTAGTTCACAATCTCATCGTTTCCTGTGAAATAATGAATATGATATTTGCATTTGTATATATTATATTCTTTATGTATTAGTTTGCATAAAGTATATATATTTTGTTTTTTTGTGTGAATTCAGTATTTTTCGTCAGCGTTGTATTCTTACATATTCGACTCTGTATCATCGTCTTTTTCTTTCACGTTTTCAATCCGTCAAATTGCGATTCAATATCAGTAATGGTATTCATAACATTGACGCATTGTAAACGAAGACTGTATCGTCGTCAGATGTTCGTTTTGTTTCTTTGTGAAACATAGTACGACGTGAACAGTAGAATGATGATGAAAATACTATAATAACACATATTTTAGAAGTGTAATCGAGCTCAATATATAGAATGAACATTGCGAAAGTGCGTGCAAAATTAAGAACGTAGTGAGAGCGAAAGCTAACAAAATGAATATTAAATGAGCATTTTTCCTTTATTGGAAATGTACTAGACATTTTTATAGTTCAATTCGCTTTTTTTTGTTTTCTAAAAGAAGAATTCTGTTGGAAAAAATGAAACGAAACGTTCATGGCTATACCAATTTTATTGATTTGGGAGAGAACTTATTTTTAATTAATTTCAAGTTTTTAATCGTTCAGGAACAAAACCAAATGTCAGCTCAAAATATTTTGAGGAAAATATGGATACACTAGATTACGACGATGAAGAAACTGTAAAATATTTTGTTGATTTCTCTTTCCTCACGGGGGTATAAACAAGTGCAGTTTGAAAAAGCTTAAGCTGAAAATGAAGTGTCGAATGGTTTATGTTGGTCATCTGGCTGACATACGTATACAAACATCTTCTGTTTTTCTCACAGTAGCCCTTCAATCTTAGCCGGATATAGGAAATCTTGACGCACTGTAATAGATTTCTGGCCTCGCACAGAACCTTTTTAAGCATTTGCTCTTTTGTTTAAAACCAGATGTTCATTTTCTAACTTCCGGAATTACATATGTATATTGTTTTGACGGTTTATCCTATTATTTTCTTGTTGTTCGACAAAGGGAAACGAGTTGAAGCAAGATATGATGAGGAACACCCGACATCATCAATACATTAGAATGATCAGTGAAAAGCCGGATGGAGCTGATTATTGAAATATGAGAAGATGTTAAAGGATCGAATCTCCATAATTTGTTCATCAGAATTACTACCCCCACTGTTTATTGTATGCTTATAAAAGGCTTTGATCTTTTCATTGCTTGCTTAATTGTAATTGGCATTCAGGTAAACAGGCAAAAACCTGCCAAAATGGTCAAGAGCATATTGGGTGCGAACACACCATTTACTTGAGGCTGTTTATGTACAACAGAAAAGAACGGCACAGAAAAGACAATTAGAGGGCAGATGTTTCCAATACTAAGCGCTCGTTAATTGTGTATTTCTGGTGTGGTTATTCAGCCAAACGTTAGCTGTGCCAGCACTTACATACATTGAAGACAATTTCCTTTTTTTAGGCCATTTAATCAGTAAAGTCATGGCCAATTTTAGACAGCATTAGAATGCTGTTCGCGTCGTCGGGACCATCTCTCATTCATTTCTGCAACTTATAACTCTTTCAAATTTCATGCCATATGCCTAATGTTACTTCATTTCATTCAAAAATGTGACTTTATTTCTCCAGAATTATAGTCTGTACATCAGTGAACAGACAATAGAATGCTATTGGAAGGAAAACATGCCAACCAGTTGGATGGTGAACGTTTCAAAAAGAAATAAAAAATTTTTTTATTATTCATCAATAAATGAAATGACATATGATGAAAGTGAGTCTTGGGCCTATAATTATGTAGGAAAATTATAATGGAAATATGAAAGATCTCTTTCATAAAAACATATTTGAAATCATTCAATAGTTGTTGTGACATATGAAATATACAATATTTTAATAATAAACTTATGGCTAAGATTTGTATTTTTGTTTTTATAAATTTTGAAATAACTATATACATGGATTGTGAATAAAAATAATTAATTTTGTTATTTATAAGATGAATGCATGAATATGGTGAATATGGTGAAGATGAAATGATCTGTTATGAATAATCTTAAACTTCAATCATATAGTATTTGAAATTATATGAATAATCTAATTTATTATTTTAATAAAGTCATCAAATAAAATATTTTAAAATCAATAAGATTTAACAGATATCAGTATACTTGCTTAAACTGTTAATTCTTCTCTTGGAATAGGTAATGTTCGAAAAGGGTTATAAGGGTTATAAAGGTTTGTATTACGATCAGGTTGAATCAAAGTTTGTAATATCGGCTTAATGGATTTTAATCCTAAAAATCCTTCAGCCAATTCCTTTTTGATTTCTAATGTTTCTGCTTCCGTTAATTGAGATTCAGCAGTATTTGAATTGATGGATTGCTGATTATTATTTGGAAATGTTTCAAAATCCAGTGGTTTTAGGCTTACTGCTACAATATTTTCCGTCGATGAAATTATAAGATTTTGATTACTGCTTTCAGTAGATGGAGGTAAAACATCTTCTGATTTGCCTGTAAACTTATATCTATCTGCTCCAGAATAATGAATGAATATGGCATGCTTATCAGTATTGTCACGTGTTTGTTCAACTGGATTTGTCTGATTCAGCTCAACTCCAGATTCAGTATTGTCAGTTTTAGTATTTTTTCTTCGTTTAAAAACAAATTTTGAATCCGGCCAAAAACCACTGGATTGTGGTGGGGTATTTGATTCTTCGTTAACAGTATCAGATTGTTGGTTTGGGTTAACGGCGGGGGGAACTATATTATCTGGTGATGATACATCTACAGAAACAAAACCATTGCTTTGTTCACCACCAAGGTTCTGGCCTAAATCAGAAGTAGCATGATAAAGTATTAGCTTTAAATGAATGTAAACATAAATATAATATTGCAAATGCAATAATCACCTTGTTCAGAATTTCTTTGCTCATTTGCAGCACTAGGATTCCAGAATAAAGCGCTATTTGGAATAATTTGGTGACGTCCTAGTTTTTTGAAGTTTTGACATCTAACGCTTTGCGGCACATCAAGTATCAGAAGGATGAGAATATAATATGGAATTGATTGCATGAAAAGCTTTGAACTGTTTGAGATGTAGTTGAATCAGCAAAGTAAGGTGGTATACTAGGCTGGTAGACAAATTGTATTAATGTACGAAACAAGAGAGGGCTCAGTTCGCAACCAATATGCGACAGACATAACTCAGAACGGAGAGGATCCGGTCAAAGCTGACAAAATTACGATTCTTTTCGTAATATTTATTTTATTATTTGTATGTTCAGCAGCTATATAGCAAATCTATCCAAAACACAACCATCGTCAAACAATTCATCTCGTTCATTTATTTAGAAACACTGTATCTAAATAATTGAAAATAAAACTTATTTTCCAATTTACTCTCAGGGATAAGATATATGGACGTTACAGCATTGTCTTTCACATTAGTTTTGATTATGTGTGCTGGGTTTTTTGGTTTTTTGAAAATAAAAAAACAGATTATTCCTTTTACGATATCTGCTAAATATTTCTCTTCTCTTATGATTTATAGTTAGCAACTCTAATTTATAATTATATTTTAAGAAATATCTGCATATGATTGAGAAAATCTTAAGTTTTCTTCTTATTAACTTATAAAAACAAATACTAGATGGAAATACATTCTTTTTGATTATAATCATCAAAAGTACAATTGTATTTCATACTAACCTTGTTCCATGTAGTAAGAATATTTGTATACTCTCTCTATAAGATATTATCAAAGAAAAGACCAATTGAATGAATTTTTAGCCTAAAAGTTCAGTAATAACAAAACTTTTTTTTTCTTATATCCACTGAGTGAATGAAATGAGTATGAAATCATTACTATAGAACAAACATTCAATATATCTTTAAAGTCAAATTTTCGCCTGGAATTGTTACAGTAATCTTCAATGGAATATAAGAGAATGGGTTCCAAAAATTTAATAATTGAGTGACAATTGTTATATGTCCTATACATAGAATATAGGTTATAGTATAGTTATAGTATATACATACTATTTAGGATTTTGACAGTTAGCAGAAGCTGGAAGCTCTTTACTTCTTTCAGCTTTTGCTTGTCTTGCAGCATAACGTTTCATTGTATTATCATAATGATCCATGTAGTCAGTGAATCGTCCTTTACGTGATACAATGCCATCCTACAATAAAGAAATGTGAATGAGAAATATCACATTCTTACGTACATGAGCGAAAACTTCTAATATACAGACATGAAGAAATATATATTGTAATGGAGATTGTATAGCATGAAAACGTTGTGTTCGGAGCTCACGTAGTACATCAATCTACAAAATATATAAATGATATACAACAAAAAAAAGAAATTAATATATATATATATAACAAATACCATAGAAGCGTGTTCATCTCTCCGAATTTTCTGAGAAGCATAATCCATTCCTAATATAGACACATGAAATGAAATAAAACGTTTTCGATTTACCAACAAATGTTGCTGTTCGACCAATTCCTGCGGAACAATGTACAGTAATTGGTCTATTTCCAGCCTAATATAATATATTCAAAATCTTTTATATACTTAGCTATAACCATTCTCCTGGCCATTAAGTATAAGCCTACGGTGGCTCCTGGCGTTTCGGGAGCGACATGGTCTGGCCAGTTTGAATGAATAAGATGATGCACAGGCCAAGATTGACCGCTGAAAATCACAAAAGATTTATAAATTACATCTTTGAATTGCAAACTGTAATGCGTTACACACTTCAAGTCACATTCCAATATCTGATGTCGAATACCATCGAATGGATCTGACTTTATTTCTTTGATTGATACACGATATTGGCCGTATTCTTCAACCTTTCCTTTAACTTTTGGAAAATATCTTGCACATTTCTCAAGACTAGCTGCAGCATTAATCAGGTACTTTCAAATTTACTGATATAATAAAACCTTCAACTAAACTACACAACATAATCACAACGGAACTTTTTTCTGTATATATCATGTGCCAAAAATCTTCCAAAGTTTCGGGTAATGGTCCCTATAATACGTAACTAAAATTGAAACATAAATTCAGTTGCTATAATATTTAAAAAAATAAGAAATATTATCTGTTGAAGGAACCTGAGTGCAAATATATTTGTGTCCATCCGGCATTGTCATCCAGCTGGCATGAATATAATCATCTTCCGGTGGACGATTTTTCAAAACTACTCTAGTTGCATCCATACAAAGAATATCGTTATATCTATAGCCCATTATAAGTATAAGTGATTATATAAACTAATAAAAAGGTTACTATTACCTATTTTTTGCTTCATTCTTACTATAAACAAGAGTTGAATACTCGGTTGGCTTTACGCGTTTGTGCGTTGAAAATTCTACCGAGAGAGCTTTTACAGTCTGTAAAGGTATACATACTTGTATACATCTTACTTCACATAAACAATTTTCGATTTATACACATATGAAATCAAAGATGAGTGAAACACGACATGAAATTCTGATGCAACAGGTGATTAAATATGAAGAAGTCAAACACAGTTAGCACTGATTGATGACAAAATTGTCATCGCAAGCAATAGCATGAGTTTAATAATTAAATAAAAAATGGAGGGAGTTTTCAACCAAATTATATGTAGTACCTTAGTATTCATAATATGCATTGACCAACGATAAGCTGGTGAATCCTTGCAAGCTGCCATATTAGATTCTAAAGCCTGCGACAAAACTGCCAACAATGTATAAAATTAGGAAGCAAAAAATACTTTTGGTAAATGTGGTTTAGAGGCATTGTGGGTAATATCTTCAACTTCTTCATCCCGATCTCTCAGAAAAGCCTGAATATTACCAGAAATTCAGTTGAAACATAAATTTCTTGGAAAAAATAATTATGACGTATATGGTAATGAGAATTAAACATTCACTCAAAATGCGTACTCTTTTGATAAAATTTTTTTTCTTTGTTTTCTTATCATCTTTTTTATCCTTTTTCTGAAACTAAATAAGATATTGTCTCGTTATTCTTATTATATCTTTGTTATCTAATTATAGTACCTGGTCATTCATATTCAATCTGAAACCCGACCGATTTAATCAGAATGCTCGGTCAAAATAATCAATTACGCACGTGAACGATTCACGTAAATATCACGTGTCACTTGTTCTAAAAGGCTCGCTGTTTAACGGATCTCTATCTTTAGTTAAAACGGTTCAAGTTCATAAATTTCTTTTCAGAAGCTTTATAAATGCAAAAAAAACCAGTTGATTGCATTAGGAAAATTCCATCTTTATCTATGAATTTTGTGACCAAAATGACGCCGCTGATTTACTGCAATTCCTTGTTTAACATGTACAATATCATTGCAAAGTCATTAAAATCATATCAGCTGAATGCAAAATGTTCTACAAATGTCTCTATAATGAAATGTTTTCTGCAAAATCACAAGAAAATTAAATGGTTTATATGCTTAATGTAAAGCATTTTATCTATTTTTCAGCTCAAGTACTTCTTCTTTATCTTTTGTAGTATTTCTAGCTTTTTTCATAAGCTTGTACTTCGATTGGATAAGGAGAAATACAAAGTAGGTAAGATGTAATGACGACAGCCCTGTTTTGATCGATACATCAGTTTAGCATGTTGTAATATCACTTCCGTCATTTTTCCTTTCTATTCCATCTGTATTGTCTTCTCTAATTCCCATTCATTTTTTCTTCATCAAAACGTTTTTTCAATGCTTCTGCATTATTAACCGTTTGCACATACAATCATCACCTTATTATAAACACTAGTCAGCTTAGCCTTATCATTTTCACTGTTTATTTGTTTTGAAAGTATTTTCTATGCGAAATAATATAAAACCCAAGTTTGGAAGTTGATACAAAGACTACACTAGTATCAAGATATATATATATATATATATATATATATATATATACACGTACTATCAAAGAGAGGGAAAGAGATAGAGAGAAAAGGGAAAAAATGGATGACCAAATGCTTTTCAGCATAAGTTGACGACGTGCCGATAGGCGTGAAGATGAACAGGTTTCATCATCGTTAGTCGACGTCTTTCAATATTGTCTTCAGTGGTTCATCCTTAAATTAATATTATTTTTCTTCTTGACAAATGCTAGTCTCTGCTATTTTATTGAATTTAGTTTCATTCGCGTTGTTGCTGTCCGTCATCGTCTGGATATGCTTTTCCGTTCCCAAGCCTTGATTAATTTCCTTCAGATTGCATAGCTAGCGTATTGATTGTCTTAGTCAATTCTTTGTAATTATCAGAAGCTTTTTCAAAATTATCTTCTCTTGATTATAATCTTAAGGTGCAAGAGATTGTCTGATATCTCAATTCATCTGTTGACTTGTTTCTATCTTAATATAACTGAAAATATGTAGTTTCTTAAATGTTGTAGTCAAACGAGTGAAATAAGATAAGACACAGAAAGATATTCATTGATTTTTATCTTTAATATCCAGAAGGTACTCATGTACTTTGAGCTGTTAACTCACATATTCATGCTTTGTTTTAAGCTACAACTTGAATTTTTTAAAATAGATTCCCGAGTGTTATTAACTTCTTTATGTTTTTAAACTAATTTCAATTTAATTATAATATATATATATATATATATATATATATATATATATATATATATATTATTAGTGAAATATGATATCATAATGAAATGCGTTATCATAGATTATGTATATATCCTGTAATTCCTATGATAAAAAAGTTTCTTTATTGACTATATTTAATAATTTCTCTGAAATATTTTGTTTTAAACTTATATATATATATAATTTATAATATATTTATCGTTTAAACATTTATTCTTTTCTCTTTTTATTATCCATTCAATTCTTTAATAACAGTTGTATTCATCTGTCTGTATGATAACATATCTTGATTCAACATTCATTATGTTTCAAGTACTTTTTCCATAGAAATCTGCGTTATTTAAAAAAAAAAATCTTTCGCTCTTCTCAATGCTTGCTGCAAGTGCTGCTGCTTGCTGCTTCAGGCTATAGAGATGAGAGAAGCGGCTGAGTGGATGGGTGGCAGAGATCGATATTTCCCGGCGAAGCTCCTTGTGATAGAGCATAGCTGGCCGCTTGTGGTCAATATGCTGCATATTTGAGTTCTTACTTTGATTGTAATCGCGTTTTTAGCAAACTAAGAAAGGAACAATCTGTATTCATAATGAATACAAACAACATATGGTCCTACTATTCAACTAGAAAACTTATGTTTTCTTTTAAAAAAATTGTTCTTTCTGCTCGTATATGCATAACCATTAGAATAAATATATTTATAATAATTTATATTTGTGTATAGTTATGATAGTTTTTCTTTTTTCTAACATTCACTAGCATTTCAATGTTGAATTCGCTAATTTAATGATTACTACATGTCTCTCTCTATCTCTCTCTCTCTCTCTCTCTCTCTCTCTCTCTCTCTCTCTCTCTCCAGCCTATGCAAGCTTTTACTTTAGTTGAGTATTGATTCTCGTTTTCCTTGCTTAACCATTTGTTCAATACATCTTAGTTTAGATAATATAATGTTTAATCATGCTATTCATAAATATATTTATATTATATATGAATATACATATATCTTTTCTTTTTTTTATTATTATCTTTTAAATAGATGTATTAATAGAAAAGTTATTATTATAACTTACTTTCTTATAGATATTTATATATTATTTGTATTTGGTTCATCACAAGCAAAAGAAAAATTAAAATTTGTATCGTAAATTAAAAGGATATTCAAGATGTTGGGCATGCTGGAACTTGCTTGTTCCTACAGGTTCATTTGTGTTTTTTTTAGTTTTAAGCATATATTATTGAATGTTTAGGTCATGGAGAGACAATGATAAGGAAAAACAATCCATCAGAAAAGATATGCAGAAGATAGCTGGAGGAACTAATCTAGATAACAATGAGTCAATTTCAGTTAGTTTTATAAAGCTTTTAACCAAATTTTAATTATATGTTGTTTAAGCTTGAATCTATTATGGCTGAATTTAAACTATCGAATAATACTCTGAGGAGAATGATGTCCCATATGAGTGACAACATGGATCGTGGACTTGAGAAAGGTCTCAAAGGATCAACCATTGCCATGCTACCATCCTTTGTGCCCGAGCTTCCAGATGGAACAGGTTTTTGTCAATACAATTGTATGAGACAATGCTTTTATTTGAAGAACGTGGAAAGTTTGTGGCTATGGATCTCGGTGGCACGAATCTTCGTGTCATGCTCATGGAAATAGAACCAGGTGAAGCGATGAGAACGAAACAATTCAATACAAGAATGCCAAATGCAGCTATGCATGGTACTGGAAATAAGGTTCATTGATTATAAAATATAATATATTTAATTTAAATTTTAGCTATTTGATTATATTGCTAAAGCCTTAGCTGATTTTCTTATTGAAAAAGAATTACAAGATGAAAATTTACCTGTTGGCTTTACCTTCTCTTATCCCTGTAATCAAACAGGTTTACGAAGTGCTACTCTCTTGAGGTAATTTTGTTTAATTTCTTTTATATTTTATTCGCATAGTTAATTAACTAAATATATATATAGTTAAAATATTAAAATATTAAAAATTATTATTACTATTTTAAGATGGACTAAAGGTGTTACTGCAACTGGATGTGTAGGAAAAGATGTTGTTAAACTTCTCGAAGATGCCATAGCTAGAGATGGGGTATTATCAATATTTAATATAGTAAATATAATAATTATTTATGTTTAAGCGTGTTAAAGTTAATATTGTTGCTCTGATTAATGATACAGTAGGAACAATGGTAGCTGCTGCTTATGAAGCTAATGGAAAATGCGATATTGGTGTTATTATTGGTACATTTTATATTATAATTTTCTTAAATATTGTATAATCTGTTTAGGAACTGGTACAAATGCTTCATATTTGGAAAAAACGAAGAATATTGTTGAAGGTCTGAAAAATGCGACAGAAGACTATGATCATGAATCGGTATATTATCTTTAACAATATTCATATAGTGTATATAATTTAGATGATTATTGATACCGAATGGGGAGGTTTTGGAGATCGTGGTGAAGCTGAATATATTTTTACTCAATATGATAAGATAATTGATGCTCGATCTGATCATCCTGGAGTTAATTCGTATGTTCAATCAGATTCAGTTTAGACAAATATGTAATTAATTGTTTAGATTGGATAAACTTGTCGCCGGCATGTGCATGGGAGAGCTTGTTCGTCTTGTACTAGTTAAACTATGCGATAATAAGGTATAGTTTTGTTTTCAAAATCAAATTATCCTGTTTTTATAATATTTCAGGTGCTGTTTAATGGAAAGGGTTCCAAAGTTTTACGAACAATTGGCAGTTTTCCAACAAAATACATCTCTGAAATCTTGCAGTTAGTCAAAAACCTGCTTTTTCCTATTATGAATTTTATATTTATTCAGTGATGATTGTGGTTCTTACTCCAATACCAGACAAATTATGGATGAATTGGGCATCGATAGCTTCACTTTCTCAGATATGCTATTGTTCCGTGAAGTATGTATGGTTGTATCACGTAGATCAGCAAATCTTGCTGCAGCTTGTAAGCCTTTTCAGCATATTTTCAAACAAAAAAAAACTTTTTTTTAGCTATTGCATGTGTTCTTAATAGAGTCAATAGGCCTAAAATGACAGTAGCTATTGACGGAAGTACGTATAAATATCATCCATTCTTTGATCATTGGGTAACAGAAAAAATCAAAGAACTCATTAACCCAGGATTGGAGGTATACAGCAGATAAACATGTGTATATATACAGATAATTATAATTTCAGTTTAAAGTTATTCAAACTGGAGATGGTAGTGGACGAGGAGCTGCATTAATCGCTGCAATTGTCTCTCGTGTGAAGCTAGCGGAAGAAAAGAGAAAACGTGATGAAGAACATAAACTTTTAAGAGAGAAACAGTTAGAAGAAGAACGAAAACAACGAGAAAAGGAGGTTTGTATCCATCTATAACACATAATTCATATAATTATATACAGGAATTGGAAAAAGAAATGAATTTACAAGAAGAAATGTCAAGGAAACGAGCAGAACAGTATAACTATGCTGATGAACGAGTACGAGAAGAAGCTAAAAATCGAACATGAGCTCCATATTATAGATTATAGAAGAAATTTATTAGGGGTTAGTAGTATATTATAGTATATATTATGTTTGTCTGTTTGTTTTTTTGCAAATTATGTCTTGCCTGATCTAATAACCATGCATTTTTCTTCTGGTATCTCCTGTTAAAAATGAGCTCATGAGGATCAGCCTTTCTTTTTAAAATTAAAAAAAAACAATATTGTCATGCCATCTATTTCTGTAAAAAAAGGAGTACAATCAGAATCAAAACACAAATCTGTATTGTCTGTGTTTTTATTATAATAATAATGTGATATAGAATTCATATAATTAGCTATACACTTGCCAATTATGAGATAGAGACTTAATAAAGTTTTATCGATTACACAATTATAATTATATTCTAATAATTTAAAAGAAATTTAGAAAATCGTACTGTCTTGATCTGATGATTTTTTAATCACCCAGAAGACCATGATTTAAATATCTTCAATGAAATATGAGTTTGGAAGTGTTTTGTGCTTCAAACTCAACCGAAATACGGAAAAAAGAATATACATTTTCCAAATAATCATCTATCTGCCTACCTTAAAGAATTTAAAACCATCGATGAAGACAGAAAGATGACGAGTCATAACACTAGTTGATGATACCGAGGCATTTGTCTGAGTTGGTTCTCTTTCCTCAACCTAACCAAGTTTTTGCTTATAAGCTCTCCTATTTGGATTTTAATGATTTTGCTTAGAAACTTTATTCGAATGATTTGAATGGTTTTGCTTAGAAGCTCTGTTCGTTTGGCTTGAATCACGTTAAAAATATTTCTAGAAAAGCTCGAAAGACCGAAGTTCGGATCCCTTCAATGAAATATGAGTTTGGAAGTGTTTTGTGCTTCAAACTCAACCGAAATACGGAAAAAAGAATATACATTTTCCAAATAATCATCTATCTGCCTACCTTAAAGAATTTAAAACCATCGATGAAGACAGAAAGATGACGAGTCATAACACTAGTTGATGATACCGAGGCATTTGTCTGAGTTGGTTCTCTTTCCTCAACCTAACCAAGTTTTTGCTTATAAGCTCTCCTATTTGGATTTTAATGATTTTGCTTAGAAACTTTATTCGAATGATTTGAATGGTTTTGCTTAGAAGCTCTGTTCGTTTGGCTTGAATCACGTTAAAAATATTTCTAGAAAAGCTCGAAAGACCGAAGTTCGGATCCCTTCAATGAAATATGAGTTTGGAAGTGTTTTGTGCTTCAAACTCAACCGAAATACGGAAAAAAGAATATACATTTTCCAAATAATCATCTATCTGCCTACCTTAAAGAATTTAAAACCATCGATGAAGACAGAAAGATGACGAGTCATAACACTAGTTGATGATACCGAGGCATTTGTCTGAGTTGGTTCTCTTTCCTCAACCTAACCAAGTTTTTGCTTATAAGCTCTCCTATTTGGATTTTAATGATTTTGCTTAGAAACTTTATTCGAATGATTTGAATGGTTTTGCTTAGAAGCTCTGTTCGTTTGGCTTGAATCACGTTAAAAACATTTCTAGAAAAGCTCGGAAGACCGAGGTTCGGATCCCTTCAATGAAATATGAGTTTGGAAGTGTTTTGTGCTTCAACTCAACCGAAATACGGAAAAAAGAATATACATTTTCCAAATAATCATCTATCTGCCTACCTTAAAGAATTTAAAACCATCGATGAAGACAGAAAGATGACGAGTCATAACACTAGTTGATGATACCGAGGCATTTGTCTGAGTTGGTTCTCTTTCCTCAACCTAACCAAGTTTTTGCTTATAAGCTCTCCTATTTGGATTTTAATGATTTTGCTTAGAAACTTTATTCGAATGATTTGAATGGTTTTGCTTAGAAGCTCTGTTCGTTTGGCTTGAATCACGTTAAAAACATTTCTAGAAAAGCTCGGAAGACCGAGGTTCGGATCCCTTCAATGAAATATGAGTTTGGAAGTGTTTTGTGCTTCAACTCAACCGAAATACGGAAAAAAGAATATACATTTTCCAAATAATCATCTATCTGCCTACCTTAAAGAATTTAAAACCATCGATGAAGACAGAAAGATGACGAGTCATAACACTAGTTGATGATACCGAGGCATTTGTCTGAGTTGGTTCTCTTTCCTCAACCTAAACAAGTTTTTGCTTATAAGATCTGCTATTTTAATGAAAAATTTCGAGAGACTCCTTCTTAGCGAATTTTTCTAAAATCGGATAGAAGAAATAGAAACTTAGTTTTCGTTGAATGAAAATTCTTCGGCCCATACTCTTGTAAGGGACGCGCGAACGCGTCCCCAAACGCAAAAATTTAGCTGTTGGCGAATCTCAACTCGAGATTGCCATACAGGTCAGCCCAATCTAAAGTGCAATGATCAGGCCTCTTCGTAGGGAGTCCGCCTTGTTGATCGCGGACAACCCCCAGCCAGGTAAGTTTAATGGTAGACTCACTGCTTGGGCATACTAATTTCATTGCCGTATCTGTTATGGGTGCGGCAACAGAAAATTTCTAAATAAATTTTATTTTTTTCTTCTTTCTCTCTTTGAAACTTAAACATAACTTTCATTTAACTTTCATAACTTTTATTTAGTATTTAAAACACTTTACATTTTATCACAGTTTTTATAAGATATTAAAAATATATTAAAATGGTATCAGTTAGTCTATTCAAATTGAATTTCTATTATGAGCTGGTCTGCTGTTATATCTCTGCTGCAACGGAAGAGCTGAGCATGTTGAAAAGCACAGTTTCCGGAACCACCCGTTAAAGTAGCCTAAAGATTTTGAATTAAAATTTTGATAAAATTCCTTCGATTACAGTAATTTTCAATAAGGAAGAAGGTAGCTCGTTGATTACCAGTTCACCAGAACTTGGGAATGGTAAACAAACCTAAAACTATATATATTGAATACAAACTTGTACAAGCCCTACATCTTCAGCACAAGTTAAAATGTGAATTTCCCCATTTTCAAATGTTTGTGTTCCAAGAATCTTCAGTTTAGCTGATTTGCCTTTAACTCCAGTAAGGTCAATAGCCCAAGTAACCGAAAAATAATAAATTGAAAAAGAAAAATCAAAAATGAAAATACTTCTCCTTCTTCTTTACCCTCTTTTCTGCACAAATATGTAACATTCCAATCTGACTCAACTTTTCTAGTTATATTTTTCGATTTATAAACATATGAAGACCAGCCCTTTATTTTATCTTCTCCACGAGTATAAACATCATTGTTACAATCATATGATATTCTATAAGAGTTTCTTCAAGTAACATATGAAGTCATTCATTTACCTCATTGTTCCGGCTGATAACTCTTTATCATTTGGTCTGAGAACAATTTGTTGCCGTTTCTTGGGACTAGCCCCAACTTCTCCACGTTGAATACGCCAAGACTCAGAACCTAAAACTATTGTATTTATCAAGACAAGACGATTTTATAAATTAACCTGATGTACGACCACCGTATTGTTCATCACATTTCTTTTTTCCCACTACCAAGAATTCGACTAATTCTCGAATTCTTCTTCTGGTCAGTTCTTCAGCTCTTGTTTTATCGATATCTTTTCTCATACGCTGATTCAACTTCTTAAAATTGATAGAGTTAAGCTACAATTGATTCAATAAAATTATTAAAGCTTACGCTCATAAAATTGGCGAAAACCTCCTCTCTGACTGCCTTTCGTTTTTTTAGAGTCTCCAGATTATTTTCAACATATCTCCAAGTGACGTCATGAATATGATCAATTCCAATAGCAACTACATAACTTAGTTTCTTTTTCCAACCCTAAAGCATAAAAACGAAATAAACCTGAAAATAGTTAAAAAATAATAACAATTTCATAGAGTAAAGGAGAGTCGATGCTATTTTCACTAGGATCACAGTGAACCCATCTATCCAACTCAGGAATCCAAAGTTCAACCCAAACATGATCCAAGACATCATAAACAAGTCTATAAGTTTTAAAATAAAGAAAAAAAAGATACAATTATAAAAACCTAAAATCAAAATCAAGCGCTGAAGCCATTAAAGCAAAACAATAAGACCATTCTCCACATCGTCCAACCCTACGAAGATAATAATACTGAAGTTACAAATGAAAAAAAAACCTTGTCTCCAAAAGATATGAGGGATTTGTCAAACGAGGAAAGCGGACTTCATTACCGCATTCGCAGAGCACAATTTCCACTTTCTTAGCACTGCGTTTTGATTCCTCAGCATTCGGTGACCCTAAAAAGAAAAATATATCGCTAAAATACTTTTTTTTTTAATTTACCATATAAAATATCTTTTTCATCAGCTTTTTTAGTACAAATCGGACAAATTGGAGTATCTAGCCACTTGAAAAAATCGTTTTTGAACCATTCAAGTAAAGCTTAAATATAAAAATGAATGAATTCTACGTCAAAAAGTATAAAAATTGGAAAAAACTTCATCTTTAGAACTTACCTTTAGCAAGGAGAAAATTATTAACAGCTCCATTAGCATCAACTGCTTCTTCTCGAAGCTTTTCAGCAGGCATTAAGCTTAAAGCCAATGTTTTATTAACAATGTCCTTATAATAAGTCGCCTTAAAAAGTATAATCGTATAATCCTAACACAGCAATTTTTACTCTAGTGGTGTACATAACGAAAGATTCCAAAAACTTCCGTTCAATCAGAGTTGCTGCATTTGGATTAGCTGCAGAATCCTTATGATGTCTTAAAAAGCACATTATGATATATCTGCAGAACAATTTACTTTTGTATAACGTTCTCCAAGCGATTAGGATCAGCACCCGAGATTCGCTCCACCTCTCTTCCATTCTTTAAAATTAAAAATGTTGGCATAGCATTAATTCCATACGTACTAGCTATGTCTGCAGTGAAAATACAAAATATATAAGTACTACAACAAGAAAATCTCACCTCTAGCTATATCTACATTAACTTTACAAAATATTGCATTTTTATACTTTTGATCTAACACATTAAAAAGCGGAGCAATATATTTACAGGGGCCACACCAATCAGCATAAAAATCAACAACGGCTATTTTATCACCATTTACAGACAAAAGAACTTCATTAAAAGCTGATAAATCTCGTAGCTCCCTAACCATCTGGAATAAATGAATGTTATTAGTAAATAAAAGCTGAATATATAATATTAGTGTTAAAAATTATATGATGAATACTGACGTCACTCTCTCGAATATGATTTAATTGGTCCTTGCACGAAAATATTTTGGAAGTTGCGGTAAAATATAATGTTTGAACAATCATGAAATTTAGCTTCAAACTTTAATGTTGAATAATACGAATTTACAATTTTACCTTTTTTAATACTAATTAAATATGCATTAAATATGCAAAAGCTCTAAAAATATCTGATCTTTTTTTTATTTATTACTATTAAGCCTATTTTCTATTGACAAATATATATGCTATATTATGGCTGACGACAAGGACGATTTGTTAGCTCAAGCAGTTGAAAAGTATAGTTTCTAAAAGCGAAATGAGATTAAAATATGTTTTTCTTTATTGTAGCGATGCTAACTATGAAGAAAGGGTAAAGCGAATCAAAACACAGGATATTACTGATTCAAAATATGGATTTAACAGATATACTTCTCCTGTTGAAAAGAATGCTTGGCTTGTAAACATTCAACCTGTAAGTCTTTGAACATGAAGTAATCAAATATTTGTTTCACATATAGTCCGAGATAGTTGATGATCAAACGAAAGTGATTGTTTCTGCTGTGGATTTTTATTTTATTGAGGATAGTGGAAATAGATTTAAGGTAAGATTACTGTACAAGTAATCATGAATTCTGAATATTATAGATTTCTTATCCTTTCCGGCCATATTTTTATCTCTCGACAGTCGATGAGTCCGAATATCAAGTGGCATCGTACATTACTAAAAAATATAATAGCTTTATTATAGTTGAACATGTTGAAAAAGAAGACCTAGATTTGGTATAGTTTACCTTTTAATTTCATATCGAAAAATATTTTTCAGAAAAATCATTTGTCAGGTTTAAAGAAAATGTACATTAAATTATCATTTCCTTCTTTAAATGAGCTAAATCGTGTTCGAAAGGACTTGATGCCTATAATTAGGAAAAACAAAGACAGAATCAAAAAAGAATCTCAATATGTTAGTTTCTTGGCAAGGTTATTAATCTAAGTCAACTATATTCTAATAAATGTTTTTAGAAATATGGGTGGACAAAACTATAATCTTCAAGAGAATGATATATTGTCTGATATCATTGATATACGGTTAGTAAAGCATAACATTGTTTGTGGCATATTCTTAGTTTAGTGAGTATGATCTTCCATTTCATATGAGAGTTGCCATTGACAAAAAAATTTTTGTTGGAAAATGGTATGCCGTTAAAGGATTAACTGCTCAGAGAGTCCCATCTATAGAATGGTTTGAATAACACTCATTGCTTGTTATTTGCTTTCCTTTTAGTCATCCTACTCTGATTGATCCTGTAGATCCAGTAGTTTTGGCTTTTGATATCGAGACTACAAAATTGCCTTTGAAATTCCCCGATGCACAAACTGATGAGATCATGATGATCTCATATATGGTTGATGGAAAAGGTTTTCTAATTATCAACAGAGAAATAGTTTCTTCGGATATTGAAAACTTCGAGTATACCCCCAAAGAAGAGTACAAAGGAGAATTCACTGTTTGGAATGAAGCTGATGAGACCGAAACAATTCGAAGGTATTTCTTAGTTATAATATTTTATTCAATTTGTAATTTTCAGATTTTTTGATCATATTTTAGAAATCCAACCTAATGTAATTGTAACATATAACGGAGATTTTTTCGATTGGTATATCTTTATTTAAATTTTCTTGTATAAAAGCTATTTTCTTGAGGCCTTTTGTGGAAACTAGAGCTAAAATTAGAGGTATTAACATGGAGGAAGAAATTGGATTTGCGAAAGATAATCAAGACGAATTTAAATGCAGGAACTGTATACACATGGACGCTTTCCGGTTAAAATTTAATATAGAATTTAAAACAATAATTATTATTATTTTAGTTGGGTAAAGCGTGATTCTTATTTACCAGTTGGTAGTCAAAACTTAAAAGCTGTTGCTAAAGCTAAATTGAGATATGATCCTGTTGAAGTTGATCCGGAAGAAATGTGTAGGATGGCCAGGGAAGATCCTCAGGTACTAATATAACTTTATTTTTTTCAAATTCTCTTTCGAAATTATAGAATTTATCTAATTATTCTGTTTCTGATGCTGTTGCTACATATTATCTGTATATGAAATATGTTCATCCATTCGTGTTTGCTTTATGCACTATTATCCCACTTGGTCCAGATGATGTGAGAATTTTCTTAGACACTTTATCAGCCATTGTTTTAGGTGTTACGTAAAGGTTCTGGTACTCTTTGCGAAGCTTTGCTAATGGTGGAAGCATTTCATAATAATATTGTATTTCCCAACAAATACACTGGAAATGAAGAAGTACAAATGACTCGAGATGGGCACAGGTCTTTCTGATTTTCTATCCACACTCACCAACATTTTTAGAATAGAAAGTGAAACATATGTTGGTGGACATGTAGAAGCTTTAGAAGCAGGAGTTTTTCGTGCAGATATTCCCTGCCGGTGAGTTCTTTTCGGGAATGTATAATGTGATATTATAAAGTTCAGGTTCCGTTTAGTACCATCTGCATTAGAAAATTTACGCGATGAAGTTCTAGTAACTATCGAGAAGGAATTAATTCGTGAATTTGGTATTCCTCTTGAGAATGTTGTTGATTTTGAAGAAAGAGTAAGAAAAATAAATCAGATCAACGTTCATATATTATAATATAGTGTGCCGAAATTCAAGAAATGTTCAATGATATGATAAAAATTCCATCTCGTTTGGAGAATCCCAGAATTTACCATTTGGATGTCGGAGCTATGTATCCTAACATCATTCTTACAAATCGCCTCCAAGTTCGTTCACAAAAAACATAGAATATTATACTTTTTATGCAGCCTTGTGCTATGGTGGATGAAGAAACTTGTATGGCATGCGTGTACAACAAACCAAATGCCAAGTGTAAGCGAAACATGTCTTGGGAATGGCGTGGAGAATTAAGTTTGTTGAAATTTATTATATTCTTCTAATCAAATCAAAAAATTTAGCACCTGCAACAAGAGGAGAATATCAGCAAATTATGCAACAGCTTGAAGGTGAAACCTTTGGAAAACCACCAAAAGCTTATCATCAATTACCAAGAGAAGAGAGAATGGCTATTGAAAAGAAGCGTGTTCAGGGTTTAAATTTCTATCTTCTTTGTTTTTGATTCTGAGTTGTTTTTCAGATTACAGTAGAAGAGTTTATGGTAAAAATCATTTGACTCGTCTGGAAGTGCGAAAGACAACAATTTGCCAACGAGAAAATGCTTTCTATGTTGACACTGTTCGCAATTTCCGTGACAGACGGTAAACGACCTTTTCTTCAATTTATTTTCAATGTTCCACTTCTTAGCTATGATTACAAAGAACTTTTGAAAAAAGCTAAGAATGCTCTGGATGTAATTCCTAAAGATGATGTTGGTGGTATTAAAGCTGCTCAAGGTCGTGTTGTGTTATATGAGTCACTTCAATTAGCTCACAAGTGTATTCTTAATTCCTTCTATGGTTATGTAATGAGAAAAGGAAGTAGATGGTAATTTGTATCTACAGTTTCTAGTGTATGAAAGAAACTTAGGTTTTCCATGGAAATGGCTGGTATTGTATGTCACACGGGAGCGAACATTATTACTGAAGCTCGGAAACTCGTTGAGCAAATTGGAAAACCTTTGGAGTTGGATACAGACGGTATTGCAATATATCAATATATTTATGAAGTATACCTAATTCGTATAATTCTTAAGGTATCTGGTGTTTGCTACCTGGGTCGTTTCCTGAAAATGTAACATTCCAGTTACAGAATCACAAGAAGAAATCTGTTAGTTTAAAAGTTTAAGCTTTCTCGGTTATTCGATTTCAAATGTTTAGATTACGGTATCATATCCAGCTGCTATGTTAAATGCATTGGTTAATCTTGCTTTCACTAATGATCAGTATCATAATTTGCAACCGGATGGAAGTTACTCTGTTTCATCTGAAAACTCAATTTTCTTTGAAGTCGACGGCCCTTATCAATGTATGGTTCTGCCAGCATCAAAAGAAGAAGGAAAAAAATTGAAAAAACGGTAACCGTAGGGTTGAAGATTATTTTAATAATGTTATTAATAGTTATGCTGTTTTCAACTTTGATGGCAGCTTAGCTGAGTTAAAAGGTTTTGAAGTCAAACGTCGTGGAGAATTAAATATTATCAAGCATTTTCAATCCTCAGTATTCAAAGCTTTCTTACGTGGAGGATCGTTAGCAGAGGTACGTATTAAACTGAAGAAGAAGTTTAATAAACGTTGATATAGTGCTACGAGAGTGTTGCTCGAGAGGCTGATTATTGGCTTGATGTTCTCTTCTCTAGAGGAGTAGATCTTCATGAAAATGAATTGTTTGATTTGATTTCTGAGAACAGAAGTATGTCCCGTAAATTGGAAGAGTATGGAGGACAAAAGAGTACCAGTATCAGAACGGCAAAGCGTCTGGCTGAATTTTTAGGAGAAGATATGGTCAAGGTACTCCAGCAAGATAAGACCAAATCAACAGAAATATAATGTATTTGTAGGACGCTGGTTTAGCATGTCGATTTGTTATTTCTCGCCATCCAATAGGCTCACCTGTAACTGATAGAGCTGTTCCTGTGGCTATTTTCCAAGCGGATCCTAAAACAACGGCTCATTACTTAAGATCTTGGACGAAGCAGTCTAACATCACTCCTGATAACATAAATCTTCGTGATGTAATTTTTTTAAAATTCCGTTTTTATTGTTTGTTTGTTTTCAGCTTCTTGATTGGGATTATTATGTAGAACGTTTGGGAAGTTGTGTTCAAAAGATCATCACTATTCCAGCAGCATTACAAGGTATTTCTAATCCAGTACCGAGAATTGCTCATCCTGAATGGTTAGACAATAAAATTAAGAATAGGTTTGCTCATTAATTGTATAATTCTAATTTTTCTTGTTGTTTCAGATTTGATTCAATACGCCAACCTAGAATAACTGATCTTTTTGCAAAAGTTGCAAAACCAGCTGTAAACGAATTGAATGACCATGGAAAAAGAACACTAACCAATGATGATTCTATATTAGGTGCTGAGAGTAACAAGGAGAATGAACCCAAACGTTCCAAAAAAATTGACTCCAAGGTCCAAACTACTTTGAATTCTTTGTATATTTATATATATATATATCTAAAAATTTTTAGGAAACCGACGCAGTTTTGGAGAAAAAAACCATAGCGGAACATGGAGTAAACGAATGGCTTTCTTTCTTGAAGGCAAAATGGAAAATACAGAGAAAAATGAGATCTCAAAGAGCAGCAGAACTAGGTTTTTTTAAATCAAATTGAACTCAATTATTTTTGCAAATCTTTATAGGCAGCTCTGCTGCTGATCGAATGCTAACGAGCAATCGCGAACGCGTTAAAGAAAGAACTTGGCAGGTTAGTAATTCATACCAAACAAGCTTAATTTCATTTTCGTTCTAGATTTTATCGATTGAGGAAAATACAAGAAGTCCTGGTTATTTTAACATCTGGGTTGCAGTAGAGGGTCAGATGAACAAATATTCTTTAAAGGTAGATCGAAGTATCTTTGTCAACGCTAAGGTTCGCTTATATTGTCTTGTAACTTTTATAACTAATTCTATATTTAGAAACCACGAGCAGGTAAAGAAACTGTGCGTAAAACACTTCCACATCGGAAGGAAGTTCATTACCTCTATGAATATAAGACCGAAGAAGCTGATTTCCGAAAACAGTTGGATCAAGCCAATGCTGAGCTTTGTTGTGCTGAAATAGAAGGAATTTATGAGTCTCAAACACCATTGTTATTCCGAGCTCTTACTACATTAGGATGTATTTGCCGTCCTACTATGCCTCCTGTATCTGGCACATATTCACTAGACAGCTTGAAAATGATATCATTAGCAACATCTTCAACCACTTATTTGCAAGATGGGCATATCAGATCGATTTTCCTGTATAAGTTTTCTCAAGTTAGCCTAAGATATTTTAACTCCTTTTTCTAAATTATTATTTTTGTAAGGATTCCCGACAAGTTTGGTGCCTCGTTGATGCTTTGACTGGTGAAGGGGCATTTTTCATTGTTACTAAAGGAGAGTTAGCAGTACCAAATATAGATAAAATTTATTCAAAGATGTACGAGGAAAAAAGGTATTTTTTAAAGTTTCAAAATTGATATTTAATCTCAATTCTATAGATCTGAGTTGAGCTATATTCGAACATCCGAAATAAAATCGGAAATACGTTTCACAGCTAGAATATATGGTAGTCATAAAGATTGTGAAAAAGATATTGGCCGTGCTCTACGTACATATCGAGAAGCAACTACTAAACCCACACTTCTTGTAATGATTGTAGATGAGGAACCTCATCTAATTGTATGAATATATTCTTGTGATTTAGGCTCTATTTTTTTCGTTTCAGACTAATCGAATTCCCAACTTCTCACTATTTCCTCATGTGAAACTTCACATTTCTGAACCATCAAATCTATTAAATCAATTGGATTGGCAAAAGACTATGAGTTACCGTGTGATTAAGCATTACTTCCATTCTTTCTTCTATCTTGATGTAAGATCTGCTTCTCTTTTTCTCACTTTAATGAAATTTACAGGATTATGCTCTTTGGAGTAGACACTTGCATATACCGATTGGTAATGTTCCAATAGATCCTGCTATGATGGGTATAGATCTGTTCTTTGCACGTCAGTTGATTTATGCTGGACACGTACTTTGGGCCTCTCCATCCAGCCGACCAGATCTAGGTGGAAAAGTAAGCTTATAGCTTTTTTCATATACTGAGATTTTCTTGATTAGGAATTGGATGATTTGCGTCTAGCTATTGACTGGAAGCCACTAGATCGTGATCATTCTGTGTTGTTGGAAAAGCCATGTTTTATGGGTAAGGCTTGTGTGGAGTTAGAAATAGGAGCTGTAGCTGTCACTTCTCTTGTACAACGTGGAAGA
The DNA here is from genome assembly GCA_964057225.1 of Auanema rhodensis. Taxonomy (NCBI): domain Eukaryota; kingdom Metazoa; phylum Nematoda; class Chromadorea; order Rhabditida; family Rhabditidae; genus Auanema; species Auanema rhodense. The sequence continues at coordinate 5,765,494 of OZ059895.1, forward strand.
TTATTAGAAGCTGAAGGAGCTGATGACAATGTAACTTTTGATACCACTGCCGTAGTACCTGTTGATGCTGCTCTTGGATTGAAGTATGAAACTTGCTGGTGTTTAATTATATATTCATAATACATAGGAATGCTCTATCATCCTATGATGAAGGAGCTGCAGTTGATGGAGCTATAAAGATTTTGAAACAACTTCTAGCTGACTGCGTACGCCAAATCACTCATGGTGCTAGTAAACAAGCTGATGAAATGGCTATATCATTAAACAGGTTTCCAAATATCATGCTGCTTTACTTTTGTAATCTTAATTATTACAGATGGCTTCATACTCAGTCAAATATTTTGTATGATCCAGCTATCACTAGAAGTATTTCAGTGCTTGAAAAGAAACTTGTACTCCTGCTAGCAGCTGAAATTGAAAGATTGGGTGGAAAGGTACAAATGTTAAACATCTGCAACTATTATTCAAATTTAGGTGATTCATGCAACACCAACAAAAATAATTCTTTGTACTGGCCGTGATAAATGTGAAGCAGCTAACGATTTTGCTGAAATGCTTATTCGTTCTTTGGGTAATAATCCATTATTTGCTGCTCTCTCTTTAAAAGTTGTCAATTGTTGGGATGCTCTTCTGTGGAAAGACTGTTATAACTATACTGGTATTAAATTAAATAGTTATTCATGAAACTAAAGTTCGATTATAGGTATTGGAGAAAAACGTGTAGTTGAAATGGAGCAAGATGAGGACGGTAATTCGTTGGAACTTACTACTACTCAACCTATTACTCACGTATTTCTTCATTCATTGTTGAAATATTTCTATTCATATTTCAGACTCGTTGGAGAATTGCTGATAATTTACCAAAGGAAGCTGGAGTCCAAGAAGAATTCGCAAAAATTGTTTCTGGTTTTGTACTGTTGTTCGCTCAAAAACAAAAAGAAATGGTTTTAATTTTGTATAATAATTCTCTGAATTCAATTTTTTATCAGGATTTTGATGAGGAAGCTGGTTGCTTATTCCGTTCAGATTTAATTGGAAAACATATCGGACATCGATTATTACGGGTGATTAACAATCTTACTACTCAAAGTGAAGATGGTATTGCTGCTGCTACAGCTCTTGTTGATCGGGTACGGGTATTTCTATAATTTATTCAGGCATATCAAATAATTTCCCAGGTTTGTCAAGCTTTAAGTTGCGATCAAGGTTGTGACGACGCTGTTGACGCTTTGAAAGAGGGCTGCAAAAGACTATTAGAAGGTCAAGATGCTCCTGCTCAACCACCAAAAATTTTCATTGCTAACCTGTTCTGCACGAATTGTGGGCAGTCAAGTGACATTGATATTGGTGACAACCTGGCTTGGACGTGCTCAGGATGTGAAAAGGTCTTTTTTATTTTCCATATTCTTTTAACATTATAATGTGTTTAGTCTCTGAATGTAAATACTGTTGATGATGCCGTGGCTGAACGACTGAATCAAATGCTGACAGCATATCTATTGCAAGATCATTCATGTGGCAAATGCAAAAGCGTAAGTTATTATTGAATTTCGGTATTAATTATTTATGTCTCAGATTCGCCGTGATTACCTTTCGAAGCTTTGTGATTGCTGCGGACCTTATTCGAATTCAATAAGTTCTGATGATCTCCTGTCCAATGCACTTGCTGTGTCAGAAATAGCGGAGTTGAAAGGCTTAACTAACTCTAATGAATTAGCTCAATGGATCTCATATTCCTTCCAATAATCTCTAGTCATTAGTTCAAAAATGTTTTTACATATATTTCGTACGGTGATATAATTTTATACTAATTGATTAGATAACTCACCATTTGTGAATGCGTTTGTCTTTTTTCTTAATTGTATATCAATTTCATGATAAATTGAATATTTATCAAAATCAGTTTTTTTATTATTTGAATATTCTTCAGCGGTTATGCTAGACTCTTATTTAAACTTCCAATCAACCCCTTGGACAAGGTAAAAGTTGAACAGTTAAGTGTTTATGGCTAAGTTTTCTAGGGAATTCATGTATCGTACCGTTTCCTTGTCTCTTGGAATTCCCGGGCTTGGCATCAATGGTTTCATTATTTATCGTCTTTTACGAAAAAATTGTCCGCTTAAAAAGCCGTTCAAATACGTATTGTGCAGAAACGTGGTTTGCAACTTACAAGAAGATGCGTTATAATTGTTCTTACTTAAGTATTTTAATCTCATGTTCGCCTTTGTTTTGACCATTTTATTCCAACCTCTTCCATTTGCTGACAAACTTTCTTTAGCATGCTTAGGTTTGGCATCAGTGATTCCGTATGAGATCGTCACACCTTTACTAGTATGTGTATATAAATAAAGAAATAATAACATTATTAAACTACAGTGTTCTTTGACACTGTACTATCTAGCTCAAATTATTGCTAGTATCGATCTATGTGCTATGTTCAGGTAGATGTACTTATATTTAGATAATTAATGGTTGATTCCTTCAGATACTATGCAATTCGTGGATACAAGGAAAGTCGAATAATATATCTTAAACGTTTTATATATGATGCGATAACTGGATACGTTTATGGAATACTTTTAGAAATTCTGATTTTTCTGCACAGAACTGAAATCGATAAGGACCTCATTGTTAGTCGCATTAAAATATTTCAATACATCTTTACGCATCCATCGGAGCGTTTGATTTTTTTTGATTTTTTCTAAAGCTTGGTTTTTTATTATTTTTCTGCAAAACGAACTAAAAGTATCAACAAAAATTTAATGTTTATAGATTTTACTCCAAAAAGATGAAATATATGACAAGCTGCCAACACTTTCCACATTTAAACTTCATCATATTCTAACTCAATTTACATTTTGCTTAGCGTTAATGGGTAAAAAAATATTCAGATATTTAAATAAAGAAACTATTTAATACGATAGGAATTTTTCATTCAGTTATTCCTAATATAATGATATTCTTTTATATACGTAAGCATATTAATAAACATAAAATTACATCTGGAATCAGCAAAGAACAATTATTGGATATTAATAATATGATTCTTCTGAACGTATGTTCTAATATATTAATTATGTTGTTTTACAAAAAATTCAGACTTTGTTACCATATACCTCATTATTTGTTCCCGCTTGGTATTTTGTCATTACATTTATATCATCTGGATTTAAATACAATGCTATTATGGAGTCTGACTACTTCGTGCTCATCACTTTGGGAATAGTTTATTCATGGCCAACTCTTAATGCTTGTTTTGTATTGGCTCTTATCAAGCTATCTTAGTATGATATTTATTCAACGGGACTTTATCCGTATGATATGCGCATATTCCACAACGATCATCATTACAAAAAAAATATTTGTTCACCTAATATGAATTTCAAACTATCAAGTAGCGACATAAACTTTAACAACTTAAAACAATTAAAAACAGAACACTGGTAGAACATACATGTAAATTGTTTAACAACCCATAAAGTCGCACATGTGAGATTGAAACTGATAATTACAAAATTACCCTTAGATCAAAACAAGATCTATTTCTTAGAAGTAAAGAGGAGACCTGTGGTATTAGTGCTTAAAGTTGAGCCGAAAGATGTGGCGGGTTTCGAGGTTGAAATAGAGGGAAACAGAGATGTAGTAGACGATGTCGTTGTGGTAGTAGTAAGAGATGGGAATAGGCTAGATGTAGAAGTGGTACTTCCAAACAGAGACTTGGTCGGTTGAGATCCAAATGTCGATCCAAATAATCCTGAAAATAATAAATTAGAACAAGTAAACAATTTTGTGGAAAAAACCTCCTGTCGTAGGAGCTGGAGCAGCCTGAGCAGGCTTCAATAACGCTCCAAGAGACATAATTGTAGCTTGTGATGGGAAAGATGAAGCTCCTCGCAATTGAGCCCATACAGAACCGTCTTCGGCTGTAGCAGCACTAGCAGCAAAAATAGGTGAATCAGCAGCAAATTGAGCACGTAGTTCCTGAAAATATTTATTTTCAACTTAGGGAACTAAAACTTACTTCAACTTTATTATTTCCTTCAAAAAGTTTTTGAGCCACATTACTGAAGATAACATCGAATCGGGTTAAATAATCTTTAAGATCACTAGTAGATAACTGATTCTAAAGGTATAATTTCAAAAATCTGCAGCAAAGCGTTAAGCGAACCTTTCCTTCTAAAATATCCCTAATCTTTACAGTAAGTTGTTCTAAAGTTTCTTGATACTGACATACATGTTCATCATATTCGCGTATTAGTTCAACCATATGTCTAAAAAGAAAACAAAATTCTAGCTTGTAAGTAAGAAAATATACTGGACAGTATGATGTTGGGCTGAATGATTGGGATTTCGAGCTATCTGCTCCTGGATTGCTGCTGCTTCTTTACCCAATTGTAAGTCTCTAGATGTTCGGTTAAAAAGTTGAGCGCATGCCTCATCCCTTGCTGCTGATTGACTAACAGATTGCTCAATTTCTTGTTTAATCTAAAAGTGTTAAGGAAATGCAATAATATTCGGATTTATACTGACATCTTTAATTTTGTCCCGAATTTTGAGAGCAGAATCAGTTGAACCAGCAGTGAAATTTTCCGATAGTGTTCTATTCTCCTTAATGCGATTTCTGAACCAAGACTATTATTAGGGGAACTTTTCAAACACTTATTTTACCTGACAACCGAGACTAACTGGTTGATTTCCGCCGGGACCTCTCCATCCTTCACATTTTCTTTCTCGGTAACATTAGCACCCAGTGTGGTCGTTCCGGCACTTGACGCAGCTCCAGTGGCTTGAGATGTTCCTCCTAGACCAACAGATTGTTTAGCTGCGGTGCCAGAATCTTAAACTAAGAAGTGAACAAATTAACTCTGATTAGATATACCTGCAGTCTTATCACCAAATAATCCTCCAGCTGTAGCAGTAGTAGCGGTACTGCCAAATAATGATGGAACACTAGTTGCAGTTGTAGTTGTTGCTCCAAATAGGGAAGCTTTTGTTGTACTAGGTGCAGATGTAGCTCCAAATAGAGATGTAGCTGTAGTACTTCCAAATAAAGAGCCGGATCCTGATGTTGTAGCTGTTGTGGTTGATGTACTAGTGGAAGTAGGAGCTGCAGTTGAAGTCGAAGTTGCTCCAAACAGAGGAGCTACGGTAGTGGCTGGAGCTCCAAATAATGGAGCAGAAGCAGTAGAGGTTAATGTGGTACTAGAAAGAGCAGGAGCAGAAGTTGTGGCTGCTAAAGTTGGTGCCGTGGATGAAGCAGCAGGTGTTGCTCCAAATAAAGATGCAGCTGCAGTTGAACTTGGAGTTGAAGCTAATGTTGTGACTGGAGCACCAAAAAGTCCACCGGTAGATAAACTAGGAGCAGAGGATACTGTAGGAGTAGCAGTGGAAGTGCCGAATAATCCTGTTGAAACAGAAGTTGCAACAGGAGCAGCAGTCGCTGTGCCAAATAACGGAGCAGCAGATGTAGTGCTTGGTTGTGCACCAAATAGCCCAAGCGCTGGAGCTGAAGAAGCTACAGATGCGGGAGCGGTAGTTGGAGCTCCAAACAGTCCTCCAGTACTTGGAACAGATAGAGTTGAACCTCCAGTGCTAGCTGGAGCACCAAATAAACCTGTGGCGGGTACACTTGTAGTGGGAGCTGTTGTTGCAGAAGGATTTGAAGCAGGAGCTCCAAATAATCCGAGAGCTGGTGCTGTAGATGCCGCCGTCGACGCTGGAGCAGTAGAACCAAACAATCCCCCCGTTGATGTCGCTGCTGGTGCAGCGCCAAATAATGATCCTGATGCAGGAGCAACCGCTGGAGTTGCAGTGGAAGACCCAAATAAACTTGGTACAGATGTCGAGGAGGGAGCAGTCGCAGTTGTAGCTGAACCAAAAAGACCACCAGAAGGTGCTGCGGTAGATGCAGAAGCAGTAGATCCAAAAAGTCCTCCTGTAGCTGAAGGAGCAGGAGCTATAGAACTAAGTGTTGGAGTAGCCGTTGTGGTTCCAAAAACAGGAGCTGCAGAAGTTGTGGATCCAAAAACAGGAGCTGCAGAAGTAGTGGATCCAAAAACAGGAGCTGCAGAAGTTGTGGCGCCAAATGCAGAAGCCCCGAACAATTTAGGAGCTGCTGTGGGCGCACCGAATGTCGGCGCTGATGTGTTTGTTGACGAAGTAGAGGTATTCCCAAAAAGATTTGTTTCTGTTTTAGAAGTTGAAGAACCGCCAAACAAATTGTTTGATGTAGCTGGAGCAGCACTGCCAAATAATGTCCCTGATCCTGACGATGCTGTTGTTGGAGCACCAAATAAGGAAGGTGTTGCAGAGGTAGCAGCTGTAGACGTTGGTGCTGCTCCTCCAAAAAGAGATGTTGTTCCAGTATTTCCGAATAACCCTCCTGTTTGTTGTGTGCTAGTAGCAGTTTGTCCAAATAATGAAGGAGCTGCAGTCTGAAAGTTTAATAGTTTCAAAAGGAATAAGTTTCATACATACAGAAGTGCTACCAAAAGCTGGAGCTGCTGTTGTTGTTGTCGTGGCTGGTTTAGCTCCAAATACATTGCTTGCACCTACCGCTCCTATAATATCGTAAAGTTAAATACGAACTATGAAGTGAACCAAAACCTCCGAATAAAGAAGTTCCTGTTCCTGTAGCGCTTCCACCGAAAACCGATTTGGAAGCTCCTGTTGATCCACCACCAAATACTGAACCAGTATTAGATGCTAAATAAATTCTTATGAATGTATCACATCGAATAACTTACGAGCATTATTGTTGTTTCCGAAGGAAAAACTCATCTATAAATTAAAGATGATTTTTGTAACCCCAATATGATAATTTCTTTAGATATGTTTTGGTCAATAAAACCATAATGATAAGTGAAGAAATAAAAAAAATGTAAAAAAATATATTGTGATAACAGCCCAACAGTAACAGCGTGTCTAAACAAACTAACAATCACATAAAAAATGGAAAAACAAAAAAAAAGAAGAAAAACAAAACATTAAAGAGGGGCAGCATTCAATTTGTGATCTTCAGTATATAACGTCTTTAGCTCCTCATTCATTCCTTCCTGGTTTCTCGCACCTTCTACGGCCAAGTAAATAATCTGAAATATATATAATTAAATTAAAAATAATTAAAACGTCGAACTTTGGGAACAATAATGGTATTTTCTTGACTATATCCCTTAGCAGCATCAATTCTCATCAAAGTTCCTAACGAAAAGTCTTCAACAATCTTTAAAAACGATATAAAAAAAAGATGCGATAAAATATAAAATACTAACATCTTTAAATTGCTCACTAAATTCCCTCCATTTCTCCTTCATTCCTCCTTGCTTAAGTTCTACTTCGCTAACCTATATCATAAATTAACAACGAATTACAAATAAATACATACTATTTTAACATCCAAATCTGGAAAAGAATTTCTAAAAGCAACTTGAATAACATCTTGCATTTTGTTGAGTTTCAGTTGTTTAGTATTACATGCCATGAGCAAGTTCATATGAACATTAGCCCTTTCAGCAGCCTACAGAAAAATAGTTTAGATATAATAGTAGTTTTTCAACATATAGACAATACCTTGACTGCCCAAGCGAACTCAATCGACTCATCATTTGTATACTTGCTACTATCACCATAATCGATATCCTCAGTCATTATTACTTAACAATCAAAAATTATTAATTCAAATATAATATTTTTAAAATGAAAATAAATGTTGGGTTAAAGCCCAGTTTGAAAGAATTTATAAAAAAATGTACGGTAGAGTTAGAGCGCACTTCAGTCCAGAAATCATTTTGGGAATATGTATATGGTTCTATATAGCACTGTATCCCAATAATTGCTATTTTATGCCTTCAAAGGTTGTTTGTTAAAATCTACGATTGTTTAAGATTCTCAATCTTTTATAATATATTTTCATTTTTTACGGTATAACTTGGATCTTAGAAGTATTTACGTGGAATAACAATTTCAACAAAGTTCGTATGTATATTCATCTATCGTTTTCAGTTTGGTATAAACTTTTGATATGCATTTTTAAGTGATAAGAATAAGAATCGATTCATTGTTATCACTTTCCTGAGTCCTATACCCTCCTATACCCTTCTTTCGGAAGACTATTCGTTCTAGCTTTGTACCATCAAACTGTCGAAATTCCGGTGCCTCACATGAATAGGTATGAAATTGCCAGCTGTGTGAATGATAATATTTCTGGTTTGTCAGATCGATCCAATTTTTCTTATGAAAGAGCCTATCATGTATTTTGTTCCAGAGTTTACATATTTGTTTCACTTTCAAGTTATTTCGTTTATTTATTCATTTGCATTCACCTTTCTTCTGGTAATCAGGACCCGAAATTGGATGTTTAAGGTTATCTTGTTCTGCTTGCTAGGCAAGTCTGACTAGTCTTTTTTTTATTCAACCTTACTGTTATGATTGATATGATTAAAAGTGTGCCGTTTTCTGTTGAATTCATAGCCGTTCATATAAGTGAAATTTATCTACAAAACATTACCCTCTGATTATCACTTGCTTCCTTGATTATCATTTTCTTCCATTAACTTTAAATTTTCAAACAATTGCTAAATTTTTTTCCAGTTTTTAGCAAAGTATAATAGTTTTTTCCTGAAAAATTTCACGTTTAAACGTGTATCTTACACGTGAACGGCACCAAGTCTATTTGTTCTTCGTCTACAACAGATAATCTGTTCAGAAAGCAGTTTTCTTCTTTCGCACACATAATCTAACCGTAAATCCATTGTCCCTTTAGAGTCCAGTCTAAGAATTTCTCTTTTCTTATTCATTTACACATTTTTTTCTGATTTCTTATTATATGTTTATATTTAGCCTAGTTTCAAATGTCCCAAACTTTCTAATATTAGACTTAAAGGTGTAATTTGGAATTTTATTGCATAATAATATTCTTAATCATGTCATATTGCTTATTAATATTGTTATTGATATTATTATGTCATTCATATGTATCATCTGAATTTATACGTGTTTCATTCAGTTTTTCATTTATTCATTTATTTTTTCATTTGATTTGTAGTTATTCTCTTTTTCTTACCTTCTCCTTTTTAGCGCCCTTTTTTGAAGTTTGGGTGTGTCATAGCTTACGTGAAGGTATACCATCATTTCAAGTGTAACTCATCATATGCTTTCGAGAAATTTCTTGTTACGTAAATGTTTTGGACGGTAGCCATTTATTTTCTTGCTTACAGTTATTTTCAAACAAAAACTATTGTAACTTTTCAGCTTTTTCTTTTCTTTGATTAATATCTTACTACTAGATATTTCTATTACTGTTTATTAATTAATCATTTGTATTCTTACTTCCTTATAATTTGTCAATCAATCATTAGACTTTTATATTTCCTTTGAAAAAAAGAACAAAATCTTTAACATACATCTCTATCTGTTCCATACATACTCGTTCGCCTTTTTCATCTCTTACATTTCGTTTTCGACATAAAAAAGTCGACAACATCATATTTCACCTTCATTTATTTTCGTTTTCAACATTTAAACTCTCGAATTGTTTACTTATTCACAATAAAAACACTGCTGTACTGTACTGCAAATGAAGGCAAAACTTATGAAAAAAATCCTTTATTGGTCAACTAAGTTATAATTAGTTTTCGTGTACATTTACATAAATCGTTCGTATTATAAAAAATGTGTGGCGACGATTGTATATTTTGCAACATCAGCTTTCTCCAAAGACAATGAATCAAATGACATCTATTCTATTGCATGTTTTTTTCCTATTTTACTATTATATTTCGCTCTTTTGCACTTCTTCATTTCTTTTTTGGAGAATACACTTTGTCACATATAAGTGGTGATAACAGTTGTGATATGATTCTTGATTCATTTGGTTCGAATACGATCATATTTTCATCACAACTCTCTTTTTCAGTATTATGATAATCAAACTTCACATTTTATCTATACTATTTCTAAAGCTAAAGCATTATGCTCAAGTTCTGTCTTTGAGTTCTACCGCTGCTCAAACGTTAATGCCTTATACATATACAAATATATTCTTGAATTAAATTTTAATTAATTCTGTAATCAATTTCATAAGAAAATTAATGATTTTAACTATGGTACAATCACATTTCATCATCATATCATACTTGATGATTATTCTTTTTGTTTCTCTTGTTTCTTTGTATATTGAATCTGTTTTGTTTGAATTTCGCTTTATTTTAATTTCTGATAAACCTTCCTCGTCACCAAAAACCTATTCCTTTGTATTTAAATTTTAAAAAATGGGTGTATAATCAATAATTTTTAATTTCTATCTATTCTTCTTTATCATACTCTTCTTTTGTTTCATATTACGATGCCATGAGAACACTAGAAAACCTCGTTTCTCTTGAAAATAAGTCATTTGTTATCCATTGACATTGTAAGGTCTCTATGAAACTACAGAAGGAATTTAAAAATAAATCGGTAAATACACTAAATTCTTATTCAAGTTTGCCATTAATATTGAGTCCAGAGATGTGTTGACGAGAAAGAGGTGTGACATCTTACTGATAGACCGGGCTCATGTTGGCATCTTCTTTCTCGTTCATCATTTGCTCGTTCTGTTTCTGAGAATACGTAGGAAGATGTTGATGAGGTTCCTGTTGCGTTCGGTTTGAGTTTTTCTGTTGGTATCCGAGAAAAGTTGAACGTCTGAACAATATAACTGATCATTGATGCGCAAAAGAAGATGAAGACTTAGTGGCTAGTGGGAGAGGCAACTACGACGATAGATAGGTTAGGGAATAGACTATATTAAGAACAGGCAGAGAGAGAGATAGAACGAATTACGGAAAAGAGGAGGAGAAACAAGAACGATTCACGAGAAAACGATTATGGCCAAGTGTTTGTCTTGAACATGAGTCACCTTTGATTCTGAGACCTGAACCGTGTAAGGAAATGAAACTCTCCTTGTCTGTCCTTCCAGAAGGCGATATTAACAACATTATTTTGATTCTCAAGAATTTTCCTCGTATTGCGTAGCCTATACAATTTTTCTGCGAGAAATATTCTTTTGCAAGCTCATTTCATCTAATAACTTGATACCACCTAATCCTTTACATTGTAGTTTTTTTTGGACTTTTCTGCTTTCACATGCTTGATATTCTAATAGCTTTTAACAATTTTCATTTTTTTAGGTAATGAGCAATGAGACGAACCGTTTCTATGGAGCACGCTAAAAGCATTCTACCAACATTTCCACCTCCGGATATTCCAACAGAGGAAGATGATGCTGAAGTAGAAGTGACGTCATTTCGTACCCAACCTCCATCTTCTGACTTTTCGAAGCCTACCCAATCTAAATCATATCCACAATTTTGCATGCCAACTTCTACACCACCCAGTGTATTTACACACAGCCAAGATCTACTACTGGTTACTGATACCAGTATAGAGCCTGATACTAACAACGCTACTACTAACACTGCTAATACTAACTCTACCAGGTATCTTTCAAAATATTTATTATTTTCAAAACTACCTTTTAATTTTTTTAACTAAAAATATAATAAATAAAGACGATATTGATGAACAACCTATTACATTGAAAACAAATGAGAAACTGGACTATTTTCATTGCAACCATAAGCTTTATTTAGTTTTGTTCTGGTTTTCTTAACAATTATTACCACAAGTCAACCTTTTTGAAATAACAATTCCTGTGGTTTTCTGATAATTTTCTTTCTTTTTCTATCTATTTCTTCTGGAAGTAGATGGACACACGACTACATTTTCACTTGATTTCTCGGTTTTCCCGTCTTTTAATTTCTTGGCAACGACGAAAACCGTTTTTGACTTGAAAAAGCTATATAAAGGATGTCCTGCATCTCTATCTTTCTCTTTCTATCTTTTATAGTCTCGTTCAGGAAGAACGTTCTGATGAACTTTTTTTACTCGGAAAATGATCAACATAGTCCGTTATTTTCGTTTTCTCTTCATCTCTCTGTCATATGTATTGTATGTGATAATGTAAAATAGAGAGAATTGAAAAGAAAGAAATAGACAGAGAGAGAGAGAGAGAGAGAGAGAGAGAGAGAGAGAAAGAGAAAGAAAACGAAACTCGAAGGTTGAAATATATCGATTTACTTCGAGAAAACCCAAATAGTGCACAGTGCTTACCTTAATTCTGAGAGTCGATAATTTTTTCTGCTCATTTCTTTACCTATTTGTCAAGAATGTTGTGTTGTATCATCAGTATATATCGTCCACTGTACTTACAACTTGACTTTTCAGAATTTGTAAAAAATCTTCAAATGATGGTTGCAATACTTCTTATTTTTACTCAATTGCATCTTTTTCCCCAACTTGAACTTTCTCTTACATTTTTAGAGCCATGAGCGTTGACTCATATTCCCAAGATATCTAGCTTGTCTCAAATGATTTTTGTTAAAATATCAAACAACTATATCAAGTTAAAAGGTTAATATTAGCTTTTTTTTATTTATTTCAACATTAAAATAATTATTTTCATCTCTTAGATATGTTATAATTTGTGAATATAGTCTATGTGCAGAAGAAATATCCTGAGAAGATAAAATAACATAAAGGGTGATCAAAGCTCTTATTGATCAAGCTTTCTCTATTTCTCCCCATTTCTATGTGTCATAACATGTTCGAATCGAACAAGCTAAAAAAAAATTGATGCTAGTCCAGTACTAGTCAGAAGAACATAAACAGTCTTCAGTTCTTTTCCTCTATTATGCCTCTCCTTTTTTTCATTTTCTTTATATTCTCTTCATATACATAGATTCTCTCTCTCTTTTCTCTTTCTTCTTCTCTCTCTCTCTCTCTCTCTCTCTCTCTCTCTCTCTCTTTCTTTCTCTCTATTCTCTCATCGTTTATGTTTTATGAAAAAAGAGAGAATGAGTGAGATATTCCTCACTAGTCTGATTTCCCTTATACGTTTATAGCTACAGTCAGTAACATTTATCTTTCCGTTTCCTTTCACCAGTCACCCTCCCCCCTCCCCCCCTCTTTTTTGGATCAGAAAGGAGCGTTGTCCTTCCAGTCATAAACCGCTTGGATTTTCTCTACCAACTACCAATCCTCTTTCTTCCTCTATACATGGAATAGTCATCCTCATGAATACTGAATGATTTTAAGCTTTTCAAATTTGCTTATTGTAAGGTTTCAGTTTTTTTTATAGTCTTGGCTACACTGGTATGAGCCAATGTCCAACAATCATTTATGAACATTCAAGTTAAAGCTATTTATCAAAGAATTTGTCTTTATATATCCAATAGAAATGATTTACAATGACAGAAATACTAGTATTCCTATTATTTATATACATTTATTATCATTCTTTTTTAATTCTTTAAAATATTTCTTTATTTTGTACTAAATTGTGATAAATTCTATATTGAAAGTTTAAATCAATCTACGCTTTCTAGAAAAGAAAGCATAGTTCTATTTATTTTCTTCTGTTCTTGTTCCTGCTTATTCTTTTTCTCCTCCCCTTCTCTTTCCTTCATTCTGCTTGCTCTATTTTCAGCCTACAGTTTTACTAATCTAATACCTCTCAGCAACCTTATGTTCTTGTTCAAAAAAATGTTTAAGAAATATAAATATAAGAAATCCAATCAATAGATGACCGATGATATTCTTTTCTATTTCTTCATTGCGTTTTGTCCTCCTCTTTCGGAGGAGAGTTGCAGCAAGGAGGGTTGGTCTCTCTTATTTTTTACGATCAGACCGTTGCCCTCATAGATGCAAACACACACGCACATGCAGACATACATTTTAAACTATTTAATCATATAGTTAATGACGTTAATGTACATTTTATGAAATTACTTAAAGAACACTATCATTAGACAACAATAGTCGCGACATTCTCAACTATGATTCATCCTTCCAAACTATATGCTTTTTTAAAATATTACGTCACCTTTCATCAAGTTCTTAACCTCATTCTTCTAATTTTTCCCTATCGCTGTTTGTAATCATTCCCGATTACAATACTATTCTTACTGATAATAAACTTTTTTCTTTGAAAATATTCTTAATTTCCATTCATTAACATTGTTCATTGTTGAAGCCTTATCATCGTCGTAGAATTAATGTAAATGTTGATGACATCAAGATCATTTAAGAAGAAAGATTATTGAATATCCAGTCTCATATCTCGTCTCCATAGCATTCCTGATCCTGAGATGCTACTGATAATGATAATGGCGATGTAGATAGTTGTGATGATTCGATAATGTCTCTTGCTTTGATTCATAGTTAAAATCTCACCAAGTCAAGTCATCCGTGTCGTTTATTCACAATCACCTAGTCATAGCTATGTGAGTTCACATCAGAATTATCCGCTTCGTAAGAGATATGCTGAGGATATTTCCGAGGTGACAAAACCGATTTCAGAATATTCATCAATTGATTGGTATTGTATCATTTCATCTATTACTATATTCAAACCCGTATTCGATACCTTACATGTTGAACATGAATAAACGAAAGAAGAGAGAGACAACGGAGGAGGTAGAGAGAGAGCTCAAACTTCAGTTTTTGTAAAATTCGTTATTCAGTCTTAAAAAAATTTTGACGAACATTGATCAACTGCAGAAGTTCTTTTTCGTGAACAATCATTGTAGAAACTAAAGATAATCATCGAAATAATGCGTTGTCCTTCTTTATTGTGCAAAGTAGTCGTGAGTTTCGCAGAATCGATAGTAAATGATAGGCAAATTCCAATAATTTTGACCTTTTTTTGCAAATCAATTACACATAATCCAAAGAGAAACTTATAAATACTATTAAAACTAAATGAATTAAATCGATTCATTGTCTCAGTTCAGTCAGTAACTGCTAGAGTTTTTCATCAATATGGTGGTAGAATCTATACGTGAATGTTTTCTTTTTTTAAATGGGGGGGGGGGGGATTGTCCGGCTATCATTTGGCCTTATTCCCAGTTTCTCTTCTTCTCTCTATCAGCCGTCTTTTTCTCACTCTTCTTCTCCCCCGCCATACTCTCCCAACCATCATCAACATCATCATACTGTGATGTCGTCGTCGTGATGACACATTCACTGTCTAGTAGTATTGCACATCTGCCAACTTTATATTATTTTCCGAATCCCTTTTGTCTACAATAATCATCTAAAATACATTCCGAAAGAAATAGTGTTAAGTGTTGAAGAAGAAGAAAGAAAGAAATACGAGTAGCAGATGGAGAGCTAAACATTTATTTAGAAGACCACAAGTTTATCAAAAATGGTCATTTTACTTTTTTACTTGTAATTTTATTCGTAAAAAAACCCAAATAAAAAGCTCAATACTTCTAGTAATACCAGTTTTAAATAAAATACAATTCTATTTTCTAAATATATTCATTACATCTGTAAGAAAAATGAACTTTCTGTCTTTGCATGTGTGACCTATCCATCTAAAGTGTAGCGAGGAGTTGCCCCTTCAATACTATTCCTAGCTCATTGCAGTGTTCGTGCACTTCTTATCTATATCCCTGATTTTTCTCTGTTTTTTTAAGAAGCTAATAGCAAAAAAACAATAAATTCCTCTAATATCTATATTGCCAAGGACGGACATTCATTAAAATATCCTGCACGTTTTACTAATCGTATTTATTTTTGTCATCGTAAGGTTAGGTTCAATCAATTTTCTTCCTTTTCATCAGGATTCGAAGGCTAAACGTTGAACCATTCATCAAGTTATTGTTTTTTTCTGTTCAGTACTGCAAATATCTTTGGCCTAGTCCTCTCTTCGTCCTGTTACTATTCAAATCCAAAATAAATTAGCGCTCGTTCAAATCATTAAATATCTAATTGACGTTAACCTTAAACATATTCCCTAATAATATATTCAAATTTTCTTATTTTTGAATAAAGCAACCTAAGAAAACTTTGGAATATATATTTTTTTTGAATTATAAAAACAACATAAAATATGTGACAAATTCACGTGACATTCATGACTCAAGTGAATGATACAGCGCATGGCGGTTCCTTATTCGTAGGACGAGCAGATCGGTTGTGTGATTTTGCTTTAGTGAAAACAATTATGAAATCCGCGTTTCGGAAGTGAGTACAGTCGAATGATCTACAATACGTTGTTAAAAGAACGGCTTTAATTAAGATTAAACAAAAAAGCTGAAAAGAAACTATATGCTCAGCGAATAGCTTCCCGTTAGATTTAAAAAAATACATTAGAGGAAATAAGAGAGAGAGAGGGGGAGGGAGGTAGACAGAAAAGTGACTAGGAAGAAAAAGAGAAAATTACAGAAAAGAGATCTAAGACAGTTGAAGAAAAAGATAACAAGATAATGAGACGAGAAAAGAAAGACAGATCGGAGGACCCGATTTTCAGCTGCTTCTTTTTCGTTAAGTCCTTCCTTCTCCGTTCGTCTTTGTTCGTCTCCAACCAAACTGCTGCAACTGATGATGCTGCCAAGCAAGACTTTCTCTCTCTCTCTCTCTCTCTCTCTCTCTCTCTCTCTCTCTTTCTCTCTCTCTCTCTCTTTCTCTCTCTCTCTCTCTCACGCACTTACTGTCTTTCTTATATCGTCTCTTGTTCCCACCTTTTTTCACTCTGCTCGTATTCATAGAGCATGATCTATTTCACTTTTATTTCTTATTTGTTTGTCTTCAAAATAATCAGAATCACTGAAACCTCTTTCGCACCTTGTATTTTATGAAGAACTACAAGCCAATTATCATTCTTCACGAGCTGTAGTACTTGACCTTAACATCTCCTCTGCGACATGTCGGTACTTCCAACCACCTGTCGGATAGAAAGTTTGCGCGGCAACCTGCATACATCTGACCCATTGCGAAATTAGCTGACCCAATGGGATTTTTCAAAAATGTTTAATACAGTCCCAGATACGATGACAGCATCTAGCTCTATCAATATAATCTGTTGCAGAATTTGTCTTATAACGCTCTCAAACCGCCACCTATTATTTGAAATCTGTTCTGAACTAGCTTTTTCTATTTGGACTGTGAATGCGCGCAAGGGAAATGCCAGTTGTTCTTAATTTTTGATTTCTATTCTATTGATATTCTCTATGATAATTGACATGTTTGCAATCTAGTTCAATTCATATGATTAATGAAATCTAGAGTATAATCGATACCAATATTTAAAATATTTTCCAAACCATTAGCATGAATGTTTCATTACTTTTATGTTACTGATGTATCAGCTATTTTCATCTCATAATTGTTGAAAACTAAGTTTTTCGTTTTAAATTGGTGTATTTCGATTTTTTAGCTTTACTCACGTCGATAACGAGAAAAAACTTGACGTACTATCACCATCTCGCTCGCTCGAAGTGCCAAATAGTGGATCCTCTACTTCTCTCTTAAGTCCGAGGTATTTTAACGCTCATTTAACTTTGCTATTGATGATTGTCCTTAGAAGTGTTTTTTCTTACGATTTTAATATACCTGATAACTCGAACGGCATTCGTTTAGTTGCTAGTGCTTCTGAGTTGGGTGGCAACAAAGAAATAAGAGGTTAACTTACTTTAATTTTTTTTAATTGGTGTCATATTAATAGAAGATTACTGGAATGCCACACAGACTAGTATGATTAGTTCAGAAGCTTTAATTCCTGTTCAACGGGAGAGCGAACGCTCCTTTTTCGTCGAGGGATCTCTAGAATCATTAGAAGAAAGTGAGATTTTAATATATTCTAGCATAAAACAAAGTTTTTTCTAAGGCGAACGGTCCAATTCATCTTTGATGCATCCACATTGTTCCGAAGTACCTAATGATCATGCATCGAATTCAGAAGGTTTTTTCTAAATATTACCATATTTTCATCATTTACGTTCGTTTTAGGATCTTCATGTGAAATAAATTATGTTCATAAGAGATCTTTTTCTGCCGATGTATTATCAGCGGATAACGATGAGCAAAACGACCCTAAAGTGGAAACTATTTCTCATGACAGAGCACACTCTCAGGTTTTTACATTCACAAATTTTTCTGTTATTTCTGAATTGTTAGGACTCTCTGCCACAGACGGATCCTTCTCAGGCATCCTACACATCTCCGGATGTTCCTGAAATTCCTCGTTCTGTCGATGAAGTTCATATATCAGGTGGCTCTTCAAATCTGGATATTCTGAACTCTTCGTTAGAACCTCTACCTGATTCACCTTGGGTTGATGATCAACTTTCACCTAGTAGAATATTTGATTTTACTGATAACAGACCTCGTAATCATGTAGACTTGCCAGCAATAAGTGAGGAAACTGAACAGGTATACTTTATTTTTATTTTTATTATTTTTTTTTGTTTAAAGGATCCGTTACCTCGTTCTCGTGAGCTCATAGAGCTAATGAAAAAATCGTATAATGCGGAACCTTTTGTTTGTTCCCCAACTACATTCTCGGATAAAGATGAATCTTATAATAGCCCAATCAGCAGTCCCCCTGTTCCTATACATAGGTACGGCTTTTTTTAATGCTGATGGTATTATACTAATTTCCAGGCGCGTTGTTAGTGATAATCATATTTTATATGGTAATTCGAATGAATCAGTAAATAGGGCAGAGGTAAGTACTTGTTTTTGTTAAGGTGTTTTTGAGATTAGTAATATGTTAGATTCGTCCTCGTGAACATTTAACTCGTTCGGGTCCAGTATCTAGTCGATGTAAAAGCCAAGTTATGTTACATAAGGCCGAAGAGCATGATGAATCTGCCAAGGTTGATCGTAACCTGAGTAATTCAGACCCAGCTCTCAATGTAGAGAAGGATGAAAACGGTAATCAATAAGCTGAAGTTGAATTATCCGTGTTTTCTGTTTAGAAGCTCCTGAAGTTCCATCCGTGCCGCCACCAGTTGTTATTACTCGTAAAAACTCTTCTGCTCAGGCTAGCTCCTGGCAAAGGTTTCTACCCTCTGGTGGCGCTAATCCTCATAATGTAGTATATTTTTGAGTTATAGAGGTAAAACGTTTATATTTAGGTTATCATCCCAACAACTGCAAATCTGCCTACAAGAACCATAAAGAGGACCGAATCTTCTGTTGATAATCTCAAGTTAGTTTTCTTATATTTACTACTAAGTTTTTGCTTACTTTTGTTCTGGTGTTATGGGAATAGTGTGGTGCTAATGTATCTGTTTAGAAATCCTTTGTTATGTTTTGTTTCTTCTTCTCTTATACATTGTACCGAGTGTGCTTTCGTCGTGAACGAATTTTCTTTCAAATATTTTCTTTTTTTTCTTTATTTGAATGATGCCTTGTATGAATGATTGAACGAAATAGAAATATACCTGCTTGTGATGCTTGTAAGGGTTGTGTAGTTTTCGGAAGTTTTAGTTCTGCATTAAACCGCCATGTCGTTTCCTCGAATAGCAGTGGGCCTGCTGCTAATTTTATGCGACGAAGTCTCCGGTTTTTTTCCAATGTTGGAGCACGAGCCAGTGGATCACCTAGAAGCCTTGATTATGATCTAATTTCACCTGTTTCTTCACTTTCCACTCCAAGCAGAGATGAATACCCCACACTGCGGCGAAGAGCAACTGCACCTCATAGGAAATCAAGTCGAATGAAAGCTAGGTGGGATATTGACTGTAGCCATGCCTCAATTTCCTTTTATGCTGAAAACAGCACATGCTAAATGGCAGAATCAAAAAATCCTGGGATTTTTCTTTCTGTTATGGTTCGAAGACGTCCGGTGTCTGTTTTGAGTTATAACAAAATTTATTTCTTTGTAATTCAAATATTTCCCCTTTTGATTTAATTTTTGTGACATGATCCCGTTTCATATCCTCGAACCAAACGTTTGTGAGAATATCATGATTTCTGCCAGTCAGCACGTGTTCTTTCGCTCTCAATTTGCACTTTATTTGTGTTTATTAATTTGCATGGTTTTAGGAGTGATTCATCTTCTCCTTCTAGGTTTGTCTTATTCATTGAGCATGTATGCATATGCTTGAAAGCTTTGTGATGTAATACCCAACTATGTCCTCACTGTACTTGTCTTTTTGAAGATGGATTTATAACAAGTCTACACCAATCACTAATTTCCATCTAACACCAAAAACTTCTAAATGTATATTTTCTGTGACATGTATCAAAGTGGCTAACATCTGTCACGCCATTACCTAATGGACATCATCTAACTTTCTAATCGTTAATAGTTATTTGTGTTTATGACAGTTATTCAAGGTCGGATCGGTCGCGGGTTGAAAAGAAAAAGGAGAAAGGCTCTTCCGACACCTTTTTTGGAAATTGGTTAGGTAGTAGAGGGCGAGGAAAGAAGGTAACGAACAACATACAGCATACTTTGATGTGATTTTATAATTTTAATGATTTCAGAGTAAAGAAAGGCCGAGTGTTGATCATGTATTCTGCAATTATGCCGGGCGGAATATTCAGCAGTCTGCCTCCTTCCCAGTGGTATGTTACTTGCTTAAATGATCCTTCACCGAAGTTTTTCGTTCTTACAGAGACGTCCTGGAGATTCTCACCGTCCTGCTATTCCCGCTTTTGCTGAAGGTTGGTTCTTTTGTTTTTTTTAAGTTAAAAAGGGAGGAAGTTTGGAAATGTAAATGGATTGTCATCTGGTTGTTTAATATGGCTGACACATGGGCTTGATGGTTAAGATGCAAGGGTGTTTGTTTCATTTTTTAACGCAAAATTAAAAGCATGAACGACGGTACTACCGTCAACGGCCACAAAACAGGAATACTGATATATGATCTAAGAATGAAGACGCAATGACTCAAGACATGTTTTCTCATGTTATGTTCTTTATGTTATTTTGGCGCACTCATTACTTCTTAAATGGATAGTGTGTGCCTGTATGTCTAAGTCTGTATATTGAAGGCAACAAGCGCATAAAATCTTGCTCCAAATGTAGGACTGTCCAATCCTCTCGTATTCCTCATCTTGTATCTCACTTTGGACTTGGCCTTCTTCATATATTTTGTTGCTATTTCATTCCTTTCTAACTGTTGTCAATTTTTGGAATCAGCAGTAAATGTCGTTAAATATAAAAATTTGCTATCGGATGAGGGTAGAACACAACATACTTTAGAATTGACGCACAGTTTTGAAGTCACTGACGAAGAAGAACGAACTTTAATCAGCCGCATTTTCTTTGTTTTCTCTTTGTCCATGAGTTGTTGTCTTCATCACCAAATATCGTCATTCATGTCGTTTTTGTTACTGCATTGTTGCAGCACGGAGAGATTTAATTTGCCTTTCCTTTTTGCTCACCTCTTTCCTATTTAACAGCAGATGGTTTTTTTGCGAGTTGAACCCTTTTTTCATTCTTTTCCCATATCTTTCATATGGATCTTGCCATTCCCGTCTTTTTCGTTTTCATTTTCACCTCCCATGAAAATTCCGTGAGCAACATTTCATTAATTCGTTTGTTTTCCTCCGATTTCTGTAGTAATTGACTATGTTCTTCTATAGAATTCCGTCTATTGGTTTTTCGGACACCTTCAGTAGTCTGTCGCCCTTCGGCTGCTTCTATTACTGATGCCAATCACGATGACGGCTCCACCCCCATCTCATGAACGTCGTCGCTGCTCAATGCCTAATGCGAGTTGCGCTTTGCCTGACGGAAAGATGGATATAGCGTCTCCATTTTCATCGAAATCTTTCCTTAACCGACTTTCTAAATTTATCCGTGGTCCTTCATGTCGAGTTCATAAATGCAGCTATCGAAGATCTAGCAATCTCTCTGATGAAGCTGGTCAAGCTGCCGTTGCTAGACGTCGCGGAATTCGTACCTTAGCTTCTTCGCCTACTAAGGAAGGAGATTATGATGTATGCAAAGTTGATCCACAGCGTGTGTATCGGGATCAGCTGCGTCTTCTTCTTCGCGACGATTCTACTCAGGATGATTCAGTTGTCTGTAGCATGACTCGGTCATTCTCAGAAGGAGATGTTCGAAATAATGATGAAAACGGTAGTGATTTCTATGACGATGTTGTTGAACGGTACGGTCTCTTTTCAAGTGAATACAACGGTGGGTTATTCGATTCATCTATATAACTAGTCAGGCCTGTTCAGAAACTGTTTGTGTCCCCGAAGGTGTTGTATTTGGTAATGATAAATGCTATATTACGGAAGCATTTCTATGTAGTTTGGGCTCTTCGAACTCTTTAACAACCCCTCCTACAAGTATTCGTGGGCAAACTGTAACTGATGACGAAGATGACGATGATATTTCGGACGATAATGCATTCATCAGCCGTCGAGTTCCGGATGATGATGACGTTGACTTGTTTCCACCGCTAAGAGCTTCAAGTTATCCTCGTAGTCGTAGAGTTTCTGCCTTGATTTTCCACTCATTGGCCAGAACGTTGTCAGGAAGAAAATTGACACTTCCCGATGTCATGCCAAGCAGTTTTTTTAAATGGCGAAACAGAGATTCAGACGATGAAGATGGTGCAAAAACTTTTGAAAAAAGTGTGATTGATTTAAATGACAATGCATATTTTTAGGTTTGCCTGATAATATCTCGAGAGTGTTTTCTCCTACCGAACTGGATGATGTTGAGCCTGAAAGAACTGACTTGCATAGTTTACTACTGTAAGTTAATGATACCATCTCTGATTTTTTAATTTCGCTATTCCACGTTTCAGTGAAAATCCGAAATGGAGTCGTTTGGCCCTGTTTTCTGATACTGAATATCAAACCTGGCACGAGAAATATCGCCATGACAAGTTAAGCGACAAAGCAATCAAGAAGCAAGATGCCATTTATGGTACGTTTTCTTATTGTATCACATTGAGAATATTATATATTTTTCAGAACTAATTATGATTGAGCGGCAACATTGTGCTAATCTCGTATTTTTACAACAGGTACTTAAAAACTTTTAATCTATCAAGATTTAAATAAAATGTATTTCATTAAAGGGATATCGTATGAGACTTCTGGAAGAGAATATATTGTCTCAAGCAGAAGTTAATGCTCTTATACCTGATGTCATCGATGCTTTATTATTATTTCACTGCAACTTATTGGAGCAGCTTCTCGAACGACAACGAAGTGTTGATGAGATTGAGACTATTTCTGATATTCTCGCTAAAGAGGTTTTCTTTTCAATCTATTTTTAAACAAAAATAACTTTTACAGTTATCTGATGAAGGGACTCATACAGCTGTATGTATCAATGCTTATACAACATTCGGAACTTCCAAGCAGAAGGCAGAACAAGCTTATAGTATTTTGAAAGTTAAGAATTCTAAATTTAATGAAATTCTTAAGGTTTTCTTATATTAGCAATATTATTTTCATTGTTTTTAATTTCTAGCTTTGGGAAACTGATAAACTGTACCGTCGATACGAATATAAGTCCATTATGGCTAAGATTATTGGTCGTCCTACGAAATATCGCCTCTTGTTGGAAACAATTGCTCGAAATGAAAGCAATAAGTTCAGCAAGACAGCTGAG
This sequence comes from Auanema rhodensis, assembly GCA_964057225.1. Classification (NCBI taxonomy): domain Eukaryota; kingdom Metazoa; phylum Nematoda; class Chromadorea; order Rhabditida; family Rhabditidae; genus Auanema; species Auanema rhodense. Next base: position 5,788,910 of record OZ059895.1, read on the forward strand.
TGTACTGAAAAAGCTTTTCAAGTATTTTGCAATTTTTTAAATTTTTTTTTCAAAAAATTTGCTTTCAAGGCTGCAAAAAGGTTTGCTCTTCGAATCGATCAAAATTTGATGGTCGCTCAGTTAGCACGTCACTGGGAGAAAGTTCGAACTCATTTTGATATAAGTAGTTACACATATCTATACATTCCTGACAAGGCTTCCGGATTTGTTCGCTTGAAGTGGACGGTTCGTATTTCATTAACTGCTTATAATCGAATTTTCTTGTTATTTCGTACTTAATGCGAATTTTCTTGTTTAGCTGGACGACATTTGTTCTGAAATTAATGAAAACGGGAGAAGATTGATGTGTTTGGGGGATGTTTGGTGGAAAGTCCAATCTGGGGGCTCTTGTAAACTCAATCCAGGTATGCTTTAATCTATTAATTATCTGATGTTTCATCTACTTCAGTAACAATGGCTTTATTCGATGACATTCTAGTTTTGCTTGTAAAAAAAAACACAAAAATGGTCTTTGCTTCAACGGTATGCTATAAAATAATAAACTCCTTTATTATTCATTTCTTTTGTTAATCAAATGGGATTTTAAAAATGAGTTTTTCAGGAGCAAGCTGTATTACCAGTCTCAAACTTGATTCTTCGTATCTCCGGAAAAGGACAATCTATTATGCTAGCATCTGCTGTTAAGCCAACATTATTGGAGTTTGAATTCCATTCTAAGTCAGATATGGCAAAGTGGTCTAGCACATTAGATACGTGCATTAACGTCGTACCTACTTCGGGTTCGTTTCACTTTCTTTTCACTTACTTATATTAAAAGAAATAGAATAAAGAGGAAAATCAAATGAATTTCACAAAATGAAACGAGAAGGGCTATTTCATTTCCTATTTGAAAGTCAGACTATCTCAGTGAACTTTCACCTTTTCAGTAAGATTGTCTTCACGAAATGAAGACATAATATCTGTGCAGGAAGAGAAAAAGGTCAAAGAAGAGGAAGAAATGTGGTTCAGGAAACTTAACAAACTCTTTGGTATTGCACTTTAAATTAATTTCCTGTTTAATTAAATATTTTGCAGCTGACCGTCTCGATCAAGAGAGGATGTTGGCGGATTATTTGGTTTCTCGCAGAAAGTTCTTAGATGAAATTCGAGCTCATGTATTCACTTTAAATTGCTCTGGAAGATCAGATCTCCAAGAAAGGGTTCGAGAAGCTATTAAAGTGAAATTCCGCGATCTCAAAAATTACCGAACAGTTCCTCTTAATAAAAGTACCACTTTTAACGAATATATTTTTTAATTTAAGTGTTTACTAATTTTAGTGATTGATGATATAACAAAGGCTAGGGAATCTGAACTAATGAATTACTTCAATAATGATTTTGTTGATGATGCTGATTCTGACAGTTCTAATTCTGATAGCTCATCAGGAAAGTGTGTTCGTCCCAGAAGAATTAAGACCTTTAATGGAGCTAGCGGTTCAGTAAACAACAAAGAAAGTACGTTTCAAGTTCCAATTTTTGAAATTTTGTCTTTATTTCTCATTAATTTATAGAATTACAACTGAGACGACACACTACTGTGCCTAGAATGAGTGAAAGCAGCGAAGCAGGTATTCCTGGTTTCAATAAAAACGCCGAAGATGAAAAGAGGGAAAAGGAAGTAGTGGATGAACAGATTCATCTGATTCCGGTTAGTTTGAGCGGGATTTGTTTTTGCGTGATACCCAAATTGCAGCTTTCTGAGCCTATTTCCTCTCGACGAGGTTGTACAAGATTAATAAAAGATTGTGAAAGATTAAAAACCGAAAATATACTTCTGAAGAATGAGCTTGCTTTGTAAGTGGCACTGTTCACTTTTTATTACGTTTTACTTTTAAGGGAAAAAATTCGGGTTACCACTCTCGAAAGGGGTCGTCCCAATTTCAGTCCAACGGTCACTGCTCCTGGAGAAACAATGGAGGCTTTGAGAAAGAAGGAGAAGGAGGCAAGACATTTTCTTTTTCCAAACCCTTGAGCTGTTTACTCTAGGTCCGAGAGGAGGATGCACGTAGGAGAAGCGAAATTGAGGAAAAACGGCAAGAAATGGCTGAAGCTCAAGCAGCTTTTGAGCAGAGCAAACGAGAATGGCAAGAACAGATGGATAGAGATAAGGTATTATTCGAAATATATATATTTTGGCATTTTATTTAATTCAACTGATTAATTGATTATATAGGCTGATCTTCTTCGAAGAGAACAGGACATAGCTGAAAAATGGTCGAAGTTGAAAGAAGCTGAATCACGAGCTGGCAGGTTACCAGTAAGCACGCCAACAAGAATACCTTTTGATAAAGAACCCAAAACACCGTAAGTTTTAGATTTTAATTTTTTCGGCATAAATATGAAGAATACTCTTTAATTGTGAGTTTCGTAACGTTAAATTTCTTCAGAACATCCTTTGACTCTGTTTAGGGTTTGTTTTTGATATCGTGTAATAGCCCTAATCAATGCTTTTTTTCTAATGTAGTCGTAGTTGTTGTTTCTTCCCTATAACATTTCACATTTGCAGACCAATCCAAGAACTATCGCCTCTGTTGAAAAGCTTGACTGTCAAAAGTGAACCCAAGCGCAAGAAATAATCGTTTTCAATGAAATAGCTCTAATTTTGGACTCTATTCCGGTGTTCTTCTTTTTTTTTTGCATTTATGCTTTACAAGTGCCTTAATTTCATGCCATTATTCTTACCAACTACTTGCTCAGAATTGACGTCACTTATATCTCGGTTGTTTATTCAGATAGAGCTTATTTATGTTCCATATCCGATTATTTTAGTTGATGGAATATTCTGGTTTAATAATATATAATAATAATTACCAAATTTAGGTATCTTTACGATAACTAGACTATTCCCTGCTTTTTCTTTCTTATAAATTCCACTATAACGTTTACCGTTTTGTACAGTTTGGTGTTTGCCCTAACTCACTTGCTCTCGAAAATGTGTTTTATAGTCGTATTTAGTGGAATTCTTAAAAATTCTACTAATTCATTTAACAGGTCCCATTTAAATCTTTTATCTTTATATTTCGTTTCTCCGTAATCTATTTAATGTGTTAATCGAAGAAATTTTAGATTATCATTACATATATATATATATCTATATATATCTACGACATGTATAAACCATCAACTCTATTAAAAATTACGAAAGCAAAACTCTTTGTTTATGAACATTAGTATTCGATATTTTTCACTTTATAAATTTAGATTGTGCCTAAATGAAATTGGAAAATTTTATTAGATAAGATGCTTTTAGAGATCAGATTGTTTCCTAATCTCTTAATGTTGTCTATAATATGAAGAATCATGCTCAATATTACAAACCATAAAATACTTATTGAAATAGCGTTTTCATTAGAATTGAATTGTTTTATTCAATAAAGAGGTATTTTTAAAAAGTAGAGAATGTGATGGAGCATTTTGTTGTCTCACTTTAAGAGATTATTTTCAATAATTAATAAATGAATAAAGAAAATATATTGTCTTGTGTAATCTAGTTCAAACTTCAATTGTTCATACATAAGTTTGTATTGAACAATGGATATTTTAATAAATATATTAATTAAAAAAACAATTTAACTCAAATTTGTATGTGATTGATAATAAACTCTGAAAATAAGCAATACACTTGCAAAAGTTATTTTCAGTTTATTCATTATTTCTCGATAGCTTTAGAACTTAAAATAGTTAAAGCGAAAGAAAATAATGTTACAGCTACGAATTTTTAAGAAAAAGAGTTGGAAAAGTGACACAAGAGAGGGAAACAATTCAAAGATGCTAGAGGTGATAAGTATTCATTATTCATTATTCATATTATATTAATATAAATCTGTATATATGCATTCAACATTTGTTAATATTATGAACGTTATTTATATACAATGCTGCTTTTTCTTTTCTTAATTATACTTCTTTTACTTGGCTCAATCATTGCTTCATCACGACCAAAGAACGAAATCAGTTGGGGATGCAGCCTTGAAAACAATTATGAATAATGTTTAGAGTTTCTTAAATACCTGAAATGCAGTGCTTTATCAGAAGGTTGTTCCAAAATTTCTCCATCTAAGTTCCAAACACCCTGCTCTTTCTGATCTTCGTCGGGCTGATACGACCACTTAACAACTCGGTAACAGTTCAAAGAGGGATCCAAGTGATAAAGCTGAAGATCAAATTTAGTTTTAGCATAATGATAAGGTTGATATTACCCCTTTCCCACCATACATGGCAACTTTACGCATGAACTGAATATTACTGAAACGCGAAACTCGTGGAACCATGGCCAAATCAAGCGTTCCATCACCAATTCCTAGAAAAAAATTCTAATTTCCACCTCATATATTCAAAAAACCTGTGAACGGAGCGAGACCATAGGGAGTAAAAGGCGTAACCGTTGGAATGACACAACATATAACATGAGTGAATTCAGTGTGCCAATGATAATCATAGCGTGGAGAGCCGGGTGTTGAAACACTGAGATATATTTTTTATTTTCACTTATATGCATATTACTTACACTTCCCCTTGCTCACAGAGAGCACAAGGCTTGAGACAAGGCGGCAAAACTTTGGATGGATCAGCAGTTTGCTTGTTGGACAAGGAAAAACAAACTTTTCCCTTATAAGTAGGGTGACGAGCAGTCGTTCGAAGAGCTGAAAACGTAGTTAACTGTATATTATTTAACAAGTATTATGATATATAAAGCATCGTAAAGACATACCACTCCATTGATAGCGTATAGGCCCTAAACAACGATATCGCTCAGAATCACGCAATACATCGCCAAGCCAACCATATGAGATAGCATTAGCAGATATTCGTAAAAGGCTTTGATCTTTATGCACTGTACACACATCTACATAGCATTCAGAACCTAAAAACTTCAAAATGAAATAAATTATATTCTATCTAATCGCATAGAATGCATTGAATAAATTAAATTTTGAAAAAAGTTAAAATATAATCAGTTATAGACCAAAGTGTTGTATCTATTATTATTCTATTTAAATTTAACCTAAAGCTATGTGGACAGCAGCTGTCACACAGTCGTTTGTCTCATGAACTGTTGACACGATAGAATTAGCGGATCCTGCTCCAATTATACCAAACCGTAGATGTGGTGTAGTCAGACGGCTTGCATCAGGATTCTCAATATCAGCACCTTAAATAATTAAATTCTATGTTATATAGTTTCAATCCCTGCTAATATAAAAAAACGCTTTAAGGATTTAGGATGAAATTGTTTATGAGAAATTGTAAGAAAGAGAACAAAGATTGACAAGCTGTCAAGGAATTTTGAACCAGCAAGAATAAAACACTTCAATCGGATGAAGTTGAATGAATATTTAATTTTATGATTCAATATCCAAAATAAAATAAACTGTAGAAAAATATTTGAACTATTGAAAATATTACCGGAATCTCTTTGAGTTCGGATGAGAGCACCTGATAATAACTCATTAAACAAGCCGTCGCCACCTACGGAAACCTAAAATTTTCAGTAAGAATAAATTATTTTTCGAAGAAAAAAAAGAAAGTACATAATATAGAAAGAAGTAATAATCATAAAATAGTTTACCACGCCATCAAGTTTCGACCATTTCTCTTGTTCCATCTCATTAATGTAGTCTCGGGCATGATTAGCTCGCTCAGTCAGGAAAACTTCATATTTAAGACCAGGAATAAGTTCAAATAAAGGTTTTGTCTGTAAGAGAATATCATAATATCGTACGATCTATACCATTTTCACTATTAAAGAATAAATTTTAGAAAGAAACTGACTGTTTTCTCAAAAATAGTTTTTGCTTTACCCTTGCCACCAAATGGATTGATAAAAACAATGATGTTTTTCGGTCGATTACGAATTTCTAAAAAAAAAACAAGGACATTTAGTTTCTCCTCTTCTTCTCTTCATATTTGCAAGTTCAAAAACTAACTTTTCAAAGTAGCTAGTATGATTGTCTGCCAGTAATTTCGTTCTTGTTGTGTAATAAAAGTAACTGGAATTTCCTTGACACGCCATTTATGTTCATTTTTTTTGAAAACAAAATAAAAGTAGAGAATACGTTCGGTATCTATTGCCTAAAAGCGTATGATATGAAATCAGATGAAATATATAGTTTCATAGTTAAAAAAACTTGAATTTTGTTGTTTTATGGATAGAAAACTTACTTTTGAATCTTCTAGTTGTGGTACCCCTTTTCGAATTTTTATTCGATGTGATTTTACTGTCAACAATTCATCCAAGCGATAGAGTACAGAATGCTTTAATTTGCCACTAAAAAATAAATTTTCAATTGAATTTTTTTATTAACTTAAAATACTCAGTTATAATTGCTTTGAAAGATTATCATCAGAAACATGAAAATTGTTTGTTTTTCAGCCCTATATGAGCACCTGAACCCTCTTCCGTTGAATTTTTGAAAATTTTGATTTTGATTATTTCTGGCTAAGTTAAATTTTAATGAATTTATCTTTTAATACTTACTCCATTAACTGAAACTCGAACACATTCCGATCACGATCAAAAACTATTCGATGATCTTTACCATGCATTGATGTGACATCCGCAATCAGCTGACCAGCTTCTCCGGGTATTCTTGACCTACGTGTTCGATGATATTGATTGGGTTGAAGCTTCTCATCTATAATAATAATAATATTTAAAGCCATATACTAAAGTCAATAAGATGAATGAAAATAAAGACATTGTAAGCAATATCGATCTAAATCCCAAAACTAATGTATATTTATATTTTTTTAAAAAATGAAAGACAAATTTAATTTCAAAGTAAAAAAACTTTTTAATAGATCTGATAATGAAGCATAAATTACTAAAATTATTATTAACAAGAATAGATTGAAAATAATATGAGAGTATCATATTTTGTCAGTTGGCTTCAAGAAAATTTAGTTACACGAGAGCAATTTTAAAAACTAACCTTTTTCATCAGGTAACAAAGGATACTCTTCCAGATTGCTATTGCCCATTAGCTGCTGTAAATAGAATACAATCGTTTTTCTTAATTGTTATGAACGAAATAAATTTAGAAATATGATCAGATTGAAGAAGTCAGTTTATAAGATGGCATGTTGCCAAAAGACTACGCAGAATAATGAAAATAGGAAAAGTCACAAAAGAGGGGAATAAGAAAAAGAGGAGAGAAACATTGAGAAGAGCTCAAGGCACGTGAAAAATGACAGATGGGCGACGGATGATAGTTAAAAAAGAAAAACTAAAAGAAGAAAAAAAAGAAAAATGAAAAAAAAGAGAAAGCATGAAAAAATAGCGTAAGGTGTGCTCGACACGATTAAAGACAAAAATTTCATAGAATGTAGACAAGTGTTATAATAATAAAACGAATAATATAAAAGTAAATTATCAAGCAGCATACATGGAAGATTCGATAATATAGGTTATTATTTAGGATCATAGCTCTTAAGAGTGTTAATAAGAAAAAACAGAGAAACAGTCAAAGAAGGGGAAAAAGGGAAAATAAGAAAACGGACAGAAAAAGCAGCTGGTAGGACATAGCAAGCATCAATTTCCGTTTTAGCTTTCACAAGTTAACCAAAACGAACGACAAGAAGAGATGAGTAAATCGGGAAATAAAAAGAAATAGAATCAAGGAAAAGAATCCGAAAAAGGTTTTCATGGTTGTGTACAATCATTGTATGGAGGCGTAGGAAGTGAATTGTAAAAACGACGCGAAAATACAAAACAGAGATAAAGAAGAAATGAATGATCCGAGAGCATATGAGTAAACTTCCAAACAAAGATGCAATGGGGGGAAATATGGAGAACATAACTCTGAAAAAGCAATGTTTATCAATTATTATAAAATGATTGATCAAATGAACATGTAATAAAAATAGAGAGAGAAGACAAGGGAGATATGAAGTCCCACATGAGAAAAATGAAATAAAAACATATTTTTGGAATATAGAATAACCGTTCATAGATTTTTTAGTATTTAATAACAACGTGTATGATATGTTGTGCCAAATCCATATAAATGTCTAAGTGTGTAGTTCAATTCATTTACATAATACGAGGGACATAAATTATTGATTGATTTCAACAAAACTAGACTGAACATATCAAGCACGTGTTTTGCTGAAAATATAAAAGAAAAGAAAAGAAGAATATAACTGTGTAATATAATATTTATAATTGTGTGGAAAATATTAAACATATACGCGGGATAGATTTTTTTTATGCGCATCAAAAACAATATTACTAATAAACTAGTTGATCAGCTTTGAATATTTCACAAGCCTCTTGATATATTTTTAAATGATTCACGATAAGTATACAAAGGAAGAAGAAGAACGCGAGTGGCTGAACAATGTTGCAAGGAAACAAACGGCAGAAGTGAGCAAGCGAAAAAGTGTGATCAGCCAAAAATACGGAAAATAGGACAAATTAGACCCGCCGCGCGATCGTTTGAGAGAAATTCTCTCTCCGTTTTCTTATTTTCTTCCATTAATTTGGATGTTATTATCTTGTATTTTGCTAGGTCTTTTTATAAGTAAGTACAGTGCAGGAGCTGTTTATGAGTGAACGTAGATTGAATTTCACATTCTATTTGTTTCAAAAATTGCGGTAGAGATATAAAATGCCGATGTCGCACAACAAACAGGTTATACTCCCCATTAAATTCAAACTGAATCCACTGTCCTCTACGGTACGTATCTATCTCTCTGAATATCTAAACAGTTCTCCAGCGAAATGCATATGAAAATGAGAAATACGCTGACAACAAGACCAAATAGATATGTTGATTGTATCTTCTCACCTTGACCAAATTTGATGTTGTCAAACGCCAGCTTCTCTTAATTTAAGCGATTTAGATTAAACCTATACTCCAAAATTTCAGCTTTTTTTTTGTTATAACTCTTGTAAATAAATCATTACTATCCATGCATTGTAAAAATAATTAAGATATTCTAAATGAAGTGTGCGATTGCTATTCGAAAATAGATTTAGGGTTAATTGGTATTAGATTAACTTGTGAAATTGTTAAGAATCAGGAATAAAACGTAATCTTTGGCACAACAATAGATGATATAGGGACCCTTAAAAATAACTTGAAATTGATTAACATTCTTGCTCTCTTCCTAGTTTCCTATTCAGTCGCATCCTTTTTTCATTCAAATTGAGTTCTCTCTTTCTATCCCAACGTTTAATCTTTTCTCTTCGCATAACTATTGCGACAGATTTCTACTCAATATTTCACGCATTATAACCACCTGATGACATGAATTGCGGAGTTTTCACTATAATTTTCCAAATTTCAAGCGAAAAAGCGGGATTTAAGCTACTTTGAATAAGTTTCCCAAAAGAAATGCTGCTATAAAAAACATAAATAGAACAACGAATATCATGCATGATGACGATGACGATGAGAAGACATTTCAGCCATGGCCTCTCATATTGTGAGCGAATACCGCAACGACCTTGGTCTAGTAAACATTCAACATTCCCTCTTTCCTTCCTCCTCTCTCTTTTCTCTCTTAAGCGCCCTTGTTAAATAGTCCACGACTCTTTTCCCATTTCTCGTCGAATTGATTTTTTTCATTAACAAATGATGAGTGTGAAAAATTGAAATGTTAAAATTATCAAGTATTACGAATGTAGCTAATTATTATTTATTATTTTTTTTAATATGGCGGTATATATGCTTATCATCAGGAAAGCAATATTCAAAACAAATGATAAATTTTCAAACTAAAGTTTAACGATCAAACTTTGGGTTTATCAAATGCTAAGTTGTTAATTATACTTTATGCTTCATAATAAACAATTTTGTACTAAATTGGTCTCGTAGCGATAATATTGTGACGTCAGAACATCTGTCAATAATCGTTAATGATTTCACTTTTTATAAGAGAACATGTGTTTATCATATGTTTCAACTATTGTTTTATATATTTTCTTATTTTTGAGCTCTTGTAAAATTGATTTAATCTTTATATTCTGATACATTAATATTCATTTCCATAGTTGTTTCATTATCGATTTTTTTTAATATAGCGTTTTATGTTTAGTTGAACTCATTTCATAAACTTGAAGCATTTCATTGTTTTATTAGTAATTGTCTTTACTTATTTGATTATTGATACAGTTTTTCTTTTTATAATGAATTGTTCTTAAGAATGGCAAATACTAATAAAATCGATAAAGGAGAGTTAGCCTCAACATCACAAGAATATAAATTTTCACTTGATAATGCTATTGAAATTTTTGAGCGCATGGTGTTGGATGGGGATAAAAAATTAAAATCACAACCAACAGACAACGAGTCACAGGTAATATATATATATTTTCTTGTTTTTCAGTATTTTCTTAATCTAGATTCGGAGGAGACGCTCACGGTCTAGAACAGATCATGTAAAATCGCCAAATGCAATTTTTAGGTGGAGACCATATTCATTACCACGGTTTTGTTTTTTTTTATGATAATTTAAATTTTTTGATTTGTTTAGGAGGTTTTCTGTACAAAAATCAAAAACGAATGTGGAAGATTTATCATCTGTCTTTAGCCGAGTGCGGTGGCGTGACTTAGACTTAGATGTGGATGATCTAAAATATAGTTTACTTGACAGGTTAGAAATATATCTTGTATTTCTATAAGTTTTGTTATTATTCAGGAAAGATAATATATCATGTAGTGTGCAAGCTGTACGCGCTCCCTCGCCAACATTCCTTGTTGACGAATTATCCGAATACTTTGCTCATTTTGTTCGAGTTGACTTAAAAATGTCAGCGTTAGCAGAGTCTATGTATTGCTAACATTTGTTTTTTTTTTGCTTGATCAAATGTTTTTCAATGTATATTTTGTACAAATCACATGTAAGATAAAAAATTTATGTCTTATATACATAAATTCCGAGATACTAAGAATGACAACGTGAAATAAGTTGAAAGATGGATAAATTTGTTAAGATCCGCATATAATACAAATTCTAGCGACCAGCACAAAACAATACAATCTTAATATGGAAATGGTAAAACCTTAAAAGGTAATAAGATAGAAATGCAAATCAAAATGAGATGGGGAATTGAGAAACGTGAGTATCGATTAAAATGTGGCTAAAATTAGATATTAGATTTTGGTAAGAAAAACATGTTAGAATGATTAATAAAAAATATTAAAAAAATATAAAAATGGGATCACGCCTTTAAGAAGTATTAGTTAATAGTGCGAAAGGCTTCTTCAAATCCTAGGTAAAACTGTAGAAACCATTAAAATATGAAAATGTTAGGGCATGTACAAAATCTTCACAAGCTGAATTGATCACAATTCCGGATTAGTATAGTTTTTTAACTAATTATAATTAACTGAATTCGAATAGAACAACTTAACAACACTTATAGGTACCATACTAGAGCACGAAGCTTTCATTACAAGGAATATATTAGTTCTAAAAGAGATTACATAATATTTGAGAAAAAAAAGCTCCAACCTGATCGAGTAAAACGCTTCAATTTTATATAGTAAAGTTCTAACATTCCTCTAACAAAGTAGTGCCAAAAATCTTAAAAAATAAAATATTAATATGACATACAGCATACAACTTTTTTCTTACATCAGGTATTAATACGCATATGTATGGTGGTCTCACGTTATGTTTACCGAAAAGGGTTGTATGGGACTTTTCGTGCACGAGAAAATATTATACCTTCATAATACTTTTTAGTTTGAGGATCAGATTTCGATTCTTTGTCGGCTTCACAATCTGAATCTGATCCCGAACTAGTGTCAGAGCCTATTGCCGGGTCAGTCGTACTATCAGAGTCCATATTTACGTTATCCATTTCCCGACCATTTTCAGTATTAGCTTTGTTATCCTCATGGTCTTCCTGGTTCTCGTCTTCGTCTTCTTGATTATCACTCTGGTTTTTAACTTCATCACTTTCGTCACTCTCATCCACATCGTTATCTTCGTTAGCTTCTTCTTCTTCTTCGTCATCATCTTCATCCTCATCCTCATCCTCATCCTCTTCGTCATCATCTTCCCCTTCTACGTTATCATCATCGTCTTCATCATCATCTTCGTCATCCTCATCTTCAGCGGAATCTGCGCTAGCTTTAGCATTCGAAGTAGAAACATTATTTTCCATTTGATTATCCATAGTTTTATCTTTTAAACTACGGCGAGTTTCGAAAACATGGTAATCCATATGATCATCATCATTCGTGCTCAAATGCTTATTATCTTCATCTGAGTCATCGTCTCCAGATGGTGATGGGGAAGAAACCCTACGACGGCTCTCTGTATTAATATTTACGTTTTCATTCTCATCATCATCTTCATCATCTTCATCTTCTTCATCATCATCTTCGTCATCTCCTTCTCCATCCAGGTCACTATCAGATCCATAAAGCTGCAATATATTCAATATAGATAGCCAGTTGACAATTTCTGCCTACCCCTTTTTCTGTGTCAATAAGTTCAACGGAAATCATGGGATTGTGGTCACTAACCAGAAAAATTTTAAAGCAATTTGAACAAGTCATGTTCTCTTCAGCTTCCGTCGAATATTCTCCTTCATATCTGAAAACAGCTTGTATATATAAGTCAAGAATATGCAACAATACCCTAGACGGAAGTCAGATTCATCATAACTGGAGTAGGGTTTTGATAATCTATATTTATGGTAAAGAGTGATTGCCATGGATTCATCGATATCAGACACCAATTGCAGAAGCTGTCGAGCACACCCTGCTACTAGTTTATCTATTGTAAAGACCAGATAGCCATCCTGTGGAAATTTAACCCTAGACAACAAAGACGGTTTAAAAGAGAAAACTAATCATTAATATACCTAACGTTATCTTCAAACGTATTTACTTCTAACTGTCCATCCATAAATGCCTTTATATCCCTTATAGTATCGTCAAAATACGTAACAGGAGATTTCCTAACTCCCTACAAAAATCATTTCATTATTTTCAATGACATTGTTTCGTACCCTAATTAGATAAAGCCCATTGTTAATATCACTACAGTTAAGCTCGTGAGAAGGTATGTCTTTTCCGTGTTTCTCATATATTTCAACCTGTCTTCGAGTAAGATCTTGTTCAAACTGAAAAGAAAAGCTTGAGAACCGCGTCGCATTGAAGTAGAAAGCTTACATAGAATTCGGTGACCATTTCTTCATATTTACTCTTTAATTTCCCTAGTCTATCACATAAAATTTGATGAAATCTCAAGAAAACATAAAGAGCATTTCCCCCATAGATCAATCTTGTTTTCGATATTCCTGGTACAGTGGTTTTAAATTCTTGCTTATTGGGGCTAAAATGTTTAACGTTTAGTAATTTCCAAAACTTGAAAAAACTTACGATATGGCATACAAGGAATCGCTATCATCTTCATTATCACTCATTTCTTCGAAATCCATAAAGAACCATTCATTTACATACCTTGAACACAGAAAAATGAGAAAAAATGAATAAGTGACAATAACAAACCTTCTTAGCAGTTTTTTAATTCTAGTTTTATCTGTTTTTTGTATGTTAGATTGACGTTTGACATAATGTATGACTAAATTAGAAGCGTCGCCTAGAATTGATCTATCTGTCGGATAGGTTAAAAGTACATGAGGACCAGAATCTTCACATAAACCGTCGTCAGCCCTGAAAAATATATAAAATATTCAATATTCAAAAATTGGTCACTTTTGTTGTCGTTCATCAAATAGCTGTTCAATATGGGTAACCATTTGCTTAGCTTTGATCCATTTCGTATCACTTGTTTTTAAAGAATTAGTTTGATGATCGAGAGCTCGTACTTTGTATTTTTCGTTTTGCTCTCTCCAGATTCTAAAAAAAATAATACTGAAAAGCGAAAATTATTTGTATGCAGGTACTTGTTCATTTCTCGCTGTGCTTCAAGCCACTCTCTTTCTTTTTTCTTCATACTAGCCAAAATCTATAAAATCATTGTGTTTCCTAGTATAGTTCTAAATGACAAACCTTGGGAACTGATATATATGGAGTGACTTTGAGACCTTCAATAATAGTAGACGCATGTTCACCATAAATTCTTTTTACTGCTCGTTGCATCAAAGAAGCAGAAGATCCTCCGAGTTTCTCATCAAGCCTTAAACGTTTAAACATATTAGAGTATACAGGATAAACAGAAAATGTTAGCGATAGTTGAAAAATTGAGAAAGTAGTGTACTAATATAATCAAACATTACCTAAACCTTTCTTGGTCAAAAGAACCCATTTTATTGAGTTTCCTTTGCACAGATTCTAAGGCTTCAATGGCGTATTTGTTCACTTCAATTATTATGTCAAGCTGAAAAATAAATTAAGACGGAATATTTAATTAAAGAAATCACATACCTCAAATCTCTCATCTTCTGTTCTATAAATGAAGTCTTCATACGCTGTTTTTTTGGACGCTACACTGGTGGAATCTTCAGAAGAAGAAGAAGGAAAAGAAACCCAAATATCATTAAGAACTTCTTCACATAACGGTGTCCTACCAGTACATGATGGATGTTGATAATTAATCGGACGACTTCTGAAAGATGTTCATATAATATTATTATATTGTATTAATTAAACCTATAGCTAACACCAAGTTGTTTACAACTTGCATAATCTATTTGATATTGAAGCTCTTCTTCTAGAACCTCAGCACTCTCGTTGGAATCTACTTCCGTTTCTTCTTCACTTGGGAAAAACATCTGTTTCATCTTGTTCATAAGGAATGGATAAGCAGCTAAATCAAAAAGTTAGTTTTAGTTTTTTATTTTGGAAACATACCGAATGATTGTTGAAAACTATCAAGTAATTCACCGGGAGATAAAATATTGTTGCTATATAGATTAATAAATCGAAGAAATGTATCAAATTCATAAGACTTCAACGACTTTCGAACCTTAAGCAATCACAGATGTCTAAAGAGGTATAAAATCTCACTAACCTTATCAAAAAATGCCAGATCTTCTATAGAAGTTCTTGCGACAACTTCATAAACATTGATATTCGGGGAAGGTAAAGGAAACATTTGACTGTGATACTATAATAATAAGTATTAACCTCAAGACAACATGTTGAATCTCACATAAGACATTTCAGGTTCAGGCATATTACCAGTATCTTCTTCTTCTTCCTCTTCCTCTTCATCCTCTTCTTCTTCCTCGCATTCGTCTTCATATTCTTCTTCTTCGAAATCCTCAATTTGCTAAAACATTGAATAAGTTAATACTAATAGGGCAACAGGGAAGTTTACCCGAAAAAAATTAACAAAACCAGGCCGGCGACAAAAACCATGAAGCTGTGGTAAAAATGTACGAAACTCCTGAAGAATATCTGGCTCCATTCCTAACAATGTAGTTAAAGAACCACATAGTGCCTCTTCTAAGACAGGGGTTAGAGTCTGTAATAAAATGCTATATCAAATTCTTATCTTGTTCTTACTTCATTAACAATTGATCTCTGATACTCGTAGAGCAAATCTAGAATTTTCCTGTAAACGTCAGGTTCTTCAAAGAACCGAGACTAAAAATAAAACATGAATAACTGTAATATAAATATTCACATACTCTAACTTTATTAATAAATTCGAGAGCAGTGTTCACAGTGAATCCTTCTAAGTTCGCCATTAGCTTAAAATAGACCGAATAAAATATCACCAAACGAATTGAGCTTACTTCATGTTCGTAACCAAACGTATCCGTATAAGCCAACGTTCCAGGATCACCAACATGATCTAATTGATCGACACCGTGCTCTTCTTCATCTTCGTATTCTTCGTCGTCACCATGTATAGGTCTTTGCTCTTCAGGAAGCACAGCCGTCATTTCTTCTTCTTGATTGATAGGTAGAGCTTCAGCATCCTCCATAAACATTTCCGGAGTCTCAGGTAATGGCAGTGGATGTTCACCATGTCCAATAACCTGAACACAATAATTTAAAAACTCTTAAAAAAATTACAATTACCTTTACGAAACCACTTGGCTCTCTAATAGTAATAAACTCTCCTTCTACTTTTACTTCAAACCCAGTGGGAAGAAATGTATTAAACCCAAGAATAAGCTGTGGTCTTCCATGAAAAAGCTGACTAACCCGTGTAATAACTCCAGGTGTATCGATCCTGAATAAAACCAATTCAGCCTCAACCCATTAAATCAATAAACTAACGCTTGAGACTTAAAATCTTTCATAATATCAAGAAATTGTGTGTAAATGGCTGGTTCTGACGCAAATTGTGTTTTAACTTGATCCAAATAAGATAGAGCATCTTCCACCTTAGATAATACCATAAAACCTCATATGAGTAAAGAGGACGCTCACCTTAACTCGGCTCTGAGAAGAGCTTGGGACTTGGGAATCACAACTATCATATATACTATTTCCTTCACTATTACTATACATGCTCTAAAATAAAAAAAAATAAGAAAATCATAGAAATAGACACACAAAAGCAGAAATTAAATTTGAATAAATACGAAGCTAGCAGCATCATAAAATGGCATTTTCAAAACATTTGACCCACCGCTAATTTTTGGCAATGGAGCACGCTTCTGTTCAATAGCTTTGTAAACGCTCCATGTGTTTAAAAATGATTAAGTATATAAAAGCTTCATTGAAGAAATCCGAAAGTAATTGGTTCTGATATATTTTGAAGTGTATGCTTAGCTTCACTAAAATTGAAGAAGTACGGTAAATTTTCAATTCAAATGTATATATAAATATGATAAATATATCGTTAAAATCACAGCTCACAGTTAAAGTAGAAACAGAAATTAACATATGCTCTATTAATTGGAATTAAATGTTAAAATATATTTTTAATTCTGGTAGATCTAGAATATAAAAGTCCTTCTACGAAAAATGCTTAATAACACTCTAATTTATTTGAACAACGATATAGTTTTCATAAACTGAAGGTTTTATGTATTAAACATGTATTGTAATTTTCTTAATATCATTAAACATTTTTTCATAGCTTTGTTCTAATATTTCAGGTAAGAAAGTTTTTTTTATTTGACCAATTCTTCAGTAGTGCTCATACTCTTATTTTTCTACCAAATGATAAGGCTATAGCGAGATTTCGGGAGTTCATACAATCCATCAGACACGAGGTAACTGTGGCATATCAGTGTTCATTTATTAGTACATCGATACCATTGTTATAATTATAAAATATTTAAATCTCAGACTTCGTTCATTTTCTCGGCTATTGTTGGATGTCCAATTTGGCCATGCTCTTCCTTGACAATCAGAAAATGAAGAAATATTTATGAAAATAATTTATTTAATCATAAAAAACACAAATTATAATATAAAAAAATGATATTTTTTCTAATTTTAAAATTTTTGATTACCATTTCCCATGGTAATCGGTCGTTCCTATAACATCTAATGAATATTGATAATTTTACGTTCTTTAATATTTAGACACTTTCTCCGTTAATCAATCGAAGACAGTAACAAACGCTCATAGAAGAATTAAATTAATGCATAATAATGAATATAATATATTTTAATAATTTAATTTTATAATAACTGTATCTATTTGTTCCGAAAACAATACAGAGAATATATTCTTTTTTTTTGCTGTGCAATGGTCGCAATTCTCTTAGTTTGTTTTCTGGGCCGTCAATAGTCATGAGTTAACTGATGAAAGAGAAATATCTAAACATTGTATTTTTATTGAACTTCGTTTTAACGATTATAATTATATGGAATTGTTTCATTTATAAATTTTTCAGTCTATCTATGTATTATGATAGATAATGAGCTCGTTACCTAACGAACAATTGGAAAGTCGTAATGTCAGGGCTTCATCCATTAACAGTAATAAATCGTCCAAGAAGAAAAAAAATAATAGGTAATTGGGTGAAACAGCCATCATTAGAAAGATTTTTCTATAATTCAGAAAGAAAAAAGCCAAACAATGGACATATTATATAGAAACATTTAAGAGTGCTATCGATTGTTTGTATGAAATATGCCGGAAGGAGCAAAGCATTTCAGCTTGCAAGGTAACAAGTATGCCAAATTTATCAATCATTAAATGTTTTGAAGGAATCATTGATGTATTTACAAAATGCTGAAAAAGATTTTCTTTCTCTTATTGCTGCAATCAATTTAGAATTATCTTTTAATACTCAAGATAAGTAAGTAATTAACACTAGTGGTTTTCTTTTCATATAAAACTTCCAGACCACAAGCTGTAGCTTGGGAAGTACGAAAATCTATTAGTTCACCTAATCATTTACTAAGCGAGAATGGAACACCAGCTTTAATCAATGTGTTGCCCATGTTAGTTCCTTTTTTTAGTCTTTTTTAATAATTAAGAGCTTAGGTCTCCTATGATTATAAATGACATCACATTAACATCTAAAACTGATGCTTTAACAGGGGAAAGAGGTGAGCTTTTTATTCATTTATTCATCATAAAATTAAGATTATTGTGTAATTTTTTTTAAATGTATAAGTTTCTAGATTTGGATGAAGGCTGGCAACTTGTTAGAGGTCGACGACGGAAAAGTGCTAGCTCTACTGGAACAAGCGATGCTTTCGATACTGATAGTCGTTGTAGTTTGGATGAAACAACAGTATCAACTTATTTATTTTAAATCATAATTATACCGAATTATAGACAAAACGACAGCTTACTGTTTATGAACGGCTTTCTGCTAATGTTAGTTCCTGCCGCAAACATTCTACTTCTAGTCGCCCTAGTACCACTTCATGCCGAGGATCAACTAGTCGGCCTAATTCTGCTAGGCTAACGTGCCCCAAAAGTGCTATGGATCTACCACAAACAAAGGTTCTTTTTAATCAAAATTAACGAGGTTATAAAAAATATACAGGCTTCTATGGCAAAAATGGCATATTGTCGACAGCGAATTTGGGAAAAAGATATTCAACCATCCTTGGCTGAAAAGCTTAGAGCTAATCAGAAGAGGTTACTAATAAACGCTTTTTTTGAAATAATACGGCTCTTTAAAGAGAAAGGTTGCAAAGAGAAGCTATTCCTACCAAATGCGGGTTAAACTTTGCTGATCCCTCTTCGGTACGCGTTCGAGCAAAAGAATTCAATGATAAAAAGAAACAGGTTATATTTTTTATCTCTTATGTATTAGCTTTTGATTTATAGCAGATGAGACAACAATGTGCTTACTCGGAAGGTCATCGTCGATCCTTACAATCTATATGCGAGAACGTTGAAGGAGAAGATCAAGATGTTGTACCGTCAGATCCGAAGCCTTCCTTCGTTCAAGCTTCAAAGTTAGTATTAAGCTTTAGATTTTTGCTCCATATTCTCGTTGTTAGGTCGGATTCTCCGAGATTAGACAGAACAATATCTAGCATAACCATGGATATGGAGGATGACTCTGAATGGGGCAAAATGACTGAGGAAGAAGAATCATTAGCTATGGAAGAACAAAGTTTAAACTTGGAGATTGAAAAAGTTTTCGATATAGTTGAATAAGTATAAAAAGGTAAAATTTAAGGCTGAATCAGAGCTTGAGTCAATAGATGCAGAATTGGCTAGACAAGTTGAAGATGAGGCTGAACAATGTGAAATGACCAAGGTTGTAAATGAAGATTTCTTAAAATGAAAGCAATAATTTTCTGATTTCAGGATGATGGTGTTATGTTTATTCCAACAGGGAAAGGACAATACTCTCAAATGGTTAAGAAACTGGAAGGTAAATATAGTCGTATAAGAAGTAAAATATAGTAAAATATATTTGGCTACAAGAGCTAAGTTTTTGTTCAGATGTTAGGGTACCCACCTTGATATTTGATCATCTCATTTGTGTGGCCTTGAAAACAGTTTGAACACCGGAAGTGTGATTGTTTAGGGATTTTTGCACTTATTATTGTTTGAACACTTGACAGATTCAAAAAATGACTTTTCCTTCGGTTATAAATTGATATTTTGAACTTTCAGAGGACTTTAAAACTTTTTGCCATGAATCATGGAGTGAACTAGTAGAAAAGGAGTTTGCTGGTCAATACAGAGTTCCAGGAACTGTTGTTGAGCGCCATGAAAAACTATGCTCTCCTAATAGAAGAAGGTATTTCAAAGATATAAATATTGCTCTACAAATATTCATAATAAGGTGCGAGAAAAATGACAGTGAGTTTTCCCTAAAACACAATGAAAAGCTTCGAAGAGCTCATGAAGTAAGGGAAAAATTGCAGTTGGAGAAATCACAAAAATTGAGAGAACTTGCTCAAAAGGTATTATAATTTGCTCATACTTCTTTTTAATTATCTTGTTCAGAGAGAGGAAGTTCAAGCTAAGCGTAAAGAATTAACAGAAAGAAAGCGCGCACACCTTCAAACACGAATGGAGAGAGCTCAAGAAAACAGAGAAAAAACTATATCTCAGATTGTAAAGAAAGCCAAAGGAGATGAACAGAAGGTTGATTTTATGAGTCAAAAACAAGTAACTATGTTTTTCTAGGTTCTCGAAGTTCAGTTCATCCATAACATTCAAGAAGAGAACAAACGGTTCGATTTAATGATCCGTGATGCTGGTATTGAGGAAAGAAAACAATCTATGGCTGATCTACGGGCTAAAAAAATTGAAGAAAAGGTTGCCAAAGAACAAGCAGCTGAAGAACGTCGTCGAATTGCCGAACAAGTAGAATTTATAAAGAAAACATCCTTACCGATTGATTATAGACAAGGGTTACACGACTACAAGAATTGAATGAAAAGAAAGAAGCTCGTCACCTCCGAGTTACTAGAGAGCGTAGTCTTGCTGAAAAAGAGAAGAAAGATAAAAGACGTATGAGAGAACAGGTTTCTTTGGTCAATTTAGTTTCAATGTCTTCATGGCCTTCATTTTAGCTAGGAAAAGAAGCTAAAGCTTTAGCTTCTAAAAACGATATATTCAGCAATTGGATATCCTTATGTAACACAAATCAATGGGATCAACTATTTAATTCCCGAAAGGTGTATAAATGCCGTTTATGTAGTAGTGATGTAAGATCTTTTTATTTTGCATTGCCTTTTTCATATTTTTTTCAGAGTTTGTCTAATATTGATTCATTTGCTCATGCTTTACAAGACAATTGTGGAGGATATCTTAAACGATGTGATCAAATCATCACTACTGGCTATATGGTAATTGTACTGTTGCACTGTCATAATTGATTTTTTTAAGGCTCAACATATGGAATCTACTGTTCAGCTCATCAGCGAACAAGGAGCTCCATCTGTTAGTTCAAATTCTTCTGTAAATTTGGATGGTCTGGTTTCTAGGTTATTTTTAGCTTGTTTCGAATCTCATTATTCCTTTTCAGTTCTCAAATTCTTCGTACTTCGTTTAGAGGGAATATATGCAATGTTGTGCCTTCTAAGGCAGTTAAAGACTTTATTTCTCTAGTCACAAAACCAACGAGTCGAAAAACTGAGGAGACTGTAGTGAAATCGATTGAGAGATTGATTGCGGAAATGCTTCAAAGCTCTGATAAGGTGAGAAGAGGAATACAACGATGAAGCAACATAGTGCCAGATGATATTATTATATTTTATTGTTATTGTGTCATTTTAGCAAGGTGGGCATGATCTAGGCTCCGTTCTTCAGTTTCATATTGGAGATTTATTAAATTTTATTATTTCTTGGAATATTAATTTACGGTAAATTCATTTCTAGTATAAAAATAATTTTCAAACATTTCAGGGTTCTTGGTAAACTAGTCTCATTAATTATTAAAATGATGGATTCGGAGTCTTTTGCTCTTCGATGCTTCTGTTGCGAACAGTTCAATGATATCTGTCGGCGAATCTATTCAGTGAAAGAGGTTAGTTTTTTCTTTCTTTCTTTATTTTTGTTTTGTTTACAGGCATCACCACATAGTTTACACTTTTGTTCGATGTTGAGGATACTCGCTTCATGTTTTAAAGGAATTAATCTTGTAAATTATTCTTTGTTTGGCTTGGATGAACAGATCATTCTAGACCGTCTTCAAATTTTTCATAAGTTCACTCTATGGACATTATTGTTAATGATTTATTATTTCTTCAGAGTTCTGTCCCATTGCTGCAAAAATCTAAAACCCTCAATAACTGGGCTATGGGATCGGTCTTATATTGAAAGCTTGGGAGAACTAACATTTGCCTCAATTCATAATTTGCATGTTAAACTTAGTTATAGGTTAGTTTTGATTTACAATTGATTTTTACTAGTTTGCCTCAGATTTCATTCTGATTTTTACGATATGTTTGTTGAAACTGCTTTGCAAAGAGCGAAATTATGGGGAACATATTCTGAAAAACCAACTGATTCTAAAACGAGGGAAGAAATCAACCTATTCATAGCTTTATTAGGAAAACTGTTTAGTTTGGATCAGTCAAAGGAGGTAATATTGAAATAATTAAATATATGCTATACATGTTATTCAGGAACTAATGCAACCTCCTGAAAGAATTATCAAATTATTTTGTGTTTTGTATTCTTTAGTTCGTTATTTATTTTTAAAATCTGAATCAGTTCTTACATTTAACCTCGATGAGCAATGCCTACAAATGTATAACATTGTCGAAAAGTTTGCAACATTTAGTTGGTCAAATCAAGTAAGAATTCTACTGAATGTCTTTCTTTTATATTATCATTATTTCAGCTTTTATGTCATCTAGAATGGCAGAATATTTCTATTTTATCCTTATTGGGTAGTGTATCTGTGCAATATATAGCTGAACCAAAATATAGTAGAATAACCATGCCAGCATTCATTGCCATGACTAAATCTTCTCGTAGTGCAACTACGCTTTTTTCTAAAATAATCACATTGGAATACATTACAAGTTATATAAAAGTAAGTTAAAAACTAAATTGCCTGACGTTATTATGTTTTTTAGGATCTCTTGGAAAAGATACCTGATCAAGATAGTTCCAGTTTATCTTCTCTGAAAGGAAGTCTTGCTTTTTACGAGAACAGTGTTCAAAAGATTTCAAAAATTTAAACACGGGTTAGATAGATCTAAGTGTAGCCATTTCATGATATCATATATGAATGTATAATGATTCTGTTTATTTTTCATCGAAAATGTTGGTCTGACCACTACTTTATTTTATTGTTTCTTTTTTGTCTTGTTTTTCATAAACTGTAAAGATTTAGCTTAATGATTGATCGCGATGAACTTTTAGCTGCTGTTCAAAAAGTTTTTAAAAATAGTAAAGAATGTTCTGTGGATGACCTTTCTAAGGCTTGCCGGTTTTGCGCTACAGATGAATCATGTTTAAATATTATCGAGGATGATGAAGTGGTTCGTTCTCTTCTTTCACTTACTCCACGTACACCGCCTTCTAGAATCTTTCCAATGCCTCTAAGAGTCTTCTGGAAATAGCTTTAGAAGGAAGAGCAGATGATGATCCCGAGGATCATCCGACAGATATACGAAGAGGTCGTCTAGCTCTGAGAACATTTATTAATGCTGCTAATCGAAGTGAAAAGTGTGGATGATATATATTTATGTCTTTAATTTTTTTAAATAAAGACTTCGATCAGCTGTGGATCCCTCTTGCGCGATTCTTTGGAGAGCCTTAATTAGGATTCCCGACTTTTATGTTGAAGCATGTGCATCATTGGTATCAGTTGCTAAAGAGTTTCATACTGGTGAGATAATGTTTTGAATAACTAGCTCATCGTTAAAATTGTTGCAGCTTGCGCCTTATCTTCAGATTATTCACTTTTGCTTAATGATCTTGCTCTTCTTTGGGAAAAGTTAGAAGATAGATCGTGGCTTTCGGCGTTTTTCTCCATACATCTTGAGAAGGTTTCTATTTTCATATTTATTATATCTTCATATATATTAAGATCTTAGGACTATGCTTTCCTATCTCATTGTTTTGCTGAATTCTCTACCCAGTCTTTTTGTGCTTTACTACGAATTACTGAAACGTTGGTTGATTCATCTGAACATAATATTGTTTTGCAAGTATGACATTGATTGTTCTTGCTTTAAAATGTATGCGTTTATTCAGATTCATGAAAATAATGTTTCGTTTTGTGTTGCTTTGTTGGAAAGAATCATGTTTGACATGGGTGAAGGTGATAAGGAGTTGGATATTCCAACACTTCTAGAATGTCTTATATATGCATCAGATACTATTGGTAAATAATTTTAAATTTACATTCTAATGTTCTAATGCTTCAGGTAGTGTGGCTCTGCTATCCTCCTGTAATGGAGGTTTGTTACTAAGTAATACAACAGCTGTTGAAGTTTTAGTAGACATTCTGCATTCCGTTAGCTATTGAGTTTATTATTTTGAATCCTTTTTTTGTATTATAGGTGCTTGATGCTCAAGCAGTATATGAAAGAAAAAAAAGTGATACTTTCGTAAAACCATCATATCCAGATAGGCCAGAAAAGGAGGTTAATTACGTTCACAGAATTATAATTTGAATTTGTTTTCTTAGGTGCCTACTCGATTAGCTAAGGTAACGGAATCTAAAACAATGTTAGGTTTATCAAATGCGTTGCAAGCTAATGACATGGCATTGTTGGGAAACCTAAAATGTGCTGCCGTACGAGCAATCGGTAAATATTTCTTATCATTATTAAGTGTACACATCGTTATATAGGAAACCTTTGTTGTGACAGTCAAAAGAATCGAGTTGCAGCCGGGGCTCGAGGTGGTGTCATTGTTATATTAGGATGTACAAGACTTTCGTCATTTGATAAACCCTTTATAGTAAGTCTAATCATCTTAATTTTAGTTTTAACTCGAAAATGTATAGATGCAATGGTCAATTGCGGCTCTACGCCATCTTTGTGTGGAATCAATAGAAAACCAAGAAATTTTATTGAGCATTGAACAGGTTTTTAATAATATTTATTAAAAACTTAACTCAATATTATAATTCTCACAGAAACCTTGCGGAATAATCGATCGTGACAAACTCTTTAAGGAATTAGGTATAAGCGTCGAAGTTGACGAAGAAGGTAAAACGCGCATTAAACAAGTTAGGCGGTAACATTGTTGTTATTATGTTGTTAATAAATTGGTTGTTAATATTTCTTTCAAATTTTGATTTTGTGTATAAATCGCATAATCATACCGCTTTACGTTCATCAATACGCTGTATGATTTCCATTTTGTGAAGAACTATGGATTTTTCTGACATAGAGCGTGCTGTATATGGAGAGGGAAATTTGGAAGACGATGAGGAGTTGATGGCTGAGCTTTTAGCTTTAGAAGCGGAAACAAGGCATACTTTTGGATAAACATTTTCTCTTATTTTAAGATTTTAAGGACCGAAAATAGAGCAGTCAAAGTTAAACCCAATGTACCAACCCCAGCTGTCCGTACGAGGCCCGGACCAGTAGCTACAGGTCCACCAAATCCTCAAGATATTTCGGCATTACTAGGTTTGTTAATCCCTGGGTTATGATTCGGACTTTTTTAATATAAATAGTCTGCATGTTTTAGATGATGCTCAGTTTTCAATTGTGTCTGATCCAGGTGACGATGTAGAAGTTGAAGAAAGTGACGAACTTCTGGTATGTTTTTATTTATGACATAGATTTGTTTTTTTTAAGGCTGAGTTAAGTGAAGTCTTAGGGGATACTCCTGTCAATTCAACGAAATCTTCTATTCCGTCCGAAAAAGCTCCTACAGCTGTTACTAGTACCGAGTCTGCCTCTAATCCTACATTAGTGTATATGACTGAGTTGAAACAACATTATGAAAAAATGAAAGCTGCAAGCGATAAAGATGGAAATGCTTCGAAATCTCGCAGGTGCGGAATATTTTCTTATTAATTTTAATGCTTCTTTCAGACTTGCTCGACAAATTGAAACTTTTAACGAGCTAATCGGTAAAGCTAAGCGTGGTCAACAGATCAACTCTAATGATATTCCTCCTGCCCCCAATGGATGGGCTCCAGGAGCGGGACGACAAGTTAACGTAGAACCAACCGTGCCAACTCCATCTTTAGTTCCAATCAGAACTGTTTCCCCTAAGGTTTCGACGTCTTCTCCGATTGCAGCGCCTATTCAATCTCCACCGCCTGCTCCAACTGTGGCGCCTTCAGTTCCAGCTTCGGTTCCGTCTGCCTCTAATCCTACATTAGTGTATATGACTGAGTTGAAACAACATTATGAAAAAATGAAAGCTGCAAGCGATAAAGATGGAAATGCTTCGAAATCTCGCAGGTGCGGAATATTTTCTTATTAATTTTAATGCTTCTTTCAGACTTGCTCGACAAATTGAAACTTTTAACGAGCTAATAGGTAAAGCTAAGCGTGGTCAACAGATCAACTCTAATGATATTCCTCCTGCCCCCAATGGATGGGCTCCAGGAGCGGGACGACAAGTTAACGTAGAACCAACCGTGCCAACTCCACCATTGGTTCCAATCAGAACTGTTTCCCCCAAGGTTTCGACTTCTTCTCCGATTGTTAACGCAGAACGAACCGTGCCACCTGCTGTACCTGCCAGAAATGATAGCATACAACAACCAGCTAGAAACCTTAATGTAGTTCTCGTATTTCAACTTGACATACCTGATCCAAAATTTCAGAATGCGAGCACAAAGAAACAACTAGTCAAGGAAACTCTAATTCGTAGACGCAATGCTTATGTTGCAAATGGCAAAGTAAGTTTGTTGTATAACCTTTTCTCATTTAAAAAAGTTTGTTTAAACCGTTACCATAAAATTGAAACGAAAAGAGAAGATGTTGTAAATAGCATTGAACAAATTCATACTATCCTATCAGTCGTACGGATTTAAAAATAGAAGGAAAAATCAAAAAATTACTTAAGGCTGCAGTTCAAGCTGGTGACAAACCAGCAGCGATGCAATTCGTTGAAGTTTCAAAGATGTTTGACCAAGCCATTGGGCTTTTGGAGACTGCCTCTGAAGATGATCTTGATTTGAGCGAATGTCCACCAAGCCCACCACCTTACAAGAAAAAAGTTATTCCAAAAACGTTTCTGGATGGATTAGAACAACGGAAAGCCACCTATGCCGAGTTGGTAGAAAAGTTTAAAAATTCGGGTGATGAACGAAAAGCAAGGTTGACTAACGATTTTTCGTGTTACTTTGAACATTTTGGAATTGTAGAATGTATACCCGTATTATCGGAGAATATAATGAAGCAATCATGCTTGCACGAGCTGGAAAGCCCGTTCAAGTTGATGATCTTACATCTTTACCAAACATGCCTCCTTTACCGCCGCAAACTTCAGGTCCGTCTCCAAGCAGACCTACCAATGCTCAAATTACAAATACAGAGGCTTCTCCAAAAAGTATGTTTCATGGATTTTATTTTTTTTCTTATCAGTACTTTAAGGAAAACCTCTTCCAGCAGTGGGGGTTATGGCATCGTCCGGTGAAGCCGGAAAATCCCGTAATCAAACCCACTTAGAATTTTTGCTAAATCGTCAGAAGCAGTTTAGAGATGCTGCTATCATAGCTAAAAAGCAAGGCAATAACGAAGGAGCTAAACATTATCTATTACAGTCCAAGGTTAATAATTAATTTCATAAATTAATTTTAATCTTGATAATTAGGGTTTCGATAAGATGATTACAAGAGCTAAAGCTGGGTTGCCTATTGATATTAAGGACACACCAATACCTCCTCAAGCTCTTGTTTCTACCACCACTCTAGAACCACGAATTGTCAGTAGCAGTAATAGTTCCACGGGAGTAGAAGGTACGCAAAAAGGATTCAATTTGGACATTTACTTAACAGTATACTACTTCACAGGTCGAGGAGAAGTATTATCTACGATAGAACAAACTCTTATAGAACAGGTAAAGTTTGCCGAAACAAATAGAATGCGATTTACCCGTCTAGGTGATGTAGGAAAGGTATTATATAATTAAAAATTTTCCTATGAAAATCGGAAACTCTACAGGTTAATATGTTTGAAAATTGGTCGAAAATTTCCAAAACAGATCTTTTGTTAATTCGAGAGGTTGCCAAGCAAGGACTGAAAGTTCCTAGGTAGCAATATCGTCTACTGTTTGTTAATTCATTCTATGAATTCATAGATTTCAATATGAGATTAGGGATGTTCCTACAGCTGATTTACACCCAGATTTGGCGGAAGATGTTTTGGAATTGACGATCAACAATTGCAGGTTCACATTTTCACATTTAACGAGATATTGAGATATTTGTAGAGATGTGCCTTTGCCTGCAGGATATGAGCCAAACCATGCAGCTATTTTTGTGAAATATTCTTTTCCATACCCAATGGAAGCGCACCAAACGGGCAAAACAAAAACTGTGAACGAGACTATATCTCCAGGTTTTGAACTTTACGTAAAAAGTAACTCGAAAATTCGGTTTAAGTTTTTGATGAAAAATTCCTTTTAAAAATTGGAGATCGTCGAAGTAGAGCACATCGACTTTTAAGAGTATTGAAAAGAAGCCCATTGAAGTTGGAGGTGAATTGTTCACATTACGTCACTTTATCACGTGCTTCATGTTTCAGGTCTATCAAAAAGGTAGTTTCTTGCGAAGTGACAAACTCCTTGGTGTCTGTGAGTATAAACTTGAGGCACTCGAACAGAAAGCAGAAATCGTGGATTCAACTCCGTTAAAAGATGGTCGTAAAGCAGTTGGGGGACTAATCAGTTTCAAAACTCGCGCTCGTGAACCACTTGGAGATAATAAGCTTCAAAATACAAAGCAAAAATGGCTTGTTCTTCTCAATTGATTTGATTGATTTAAATGTGTTTCGGGTCCTATCCTCGATTCGTACGAGTTTCTAATTAATAATTATTTTCGATTGTATGTAAAAGTGTTCTCTGTGATTTGTACAGGCATAACTGTCCCGATTTTTTTCAAATGTTATATTGCGTAGCGAGGACAACCAAAAATGCGTCAAGCATTTCTTGGTCACATTACTGATTTTACTTAATCAGCAGTTTTTTTTTTCATATTTTTTACTGCTATTATATTTTTTTTTTCTTTGCTCATGTGGTTTCCTTTCGTGTGGATGTTAAAAAATATTAATATATTTATCCTTATTAACAGATCAGCATAAAATAATTATTTTAGTCTCACAGCGCGAGAATCCACGTGCGCGCCTTTTAGGCGGGGCGGCTGCGGAGCGGTCCTCGTGGATTGCAGATGCATTGAAATGGGAGCGAACGGTTCTCTCCATCCAGCCTGAAACAAGCTAGATATCTCAATTTAGCTTTCACATTATATATTTCTTTTGCCGTCATTTAGTTCATTTCACTAATTATTCCTTAAAAGCTTACGAAAGCATTTAATTAATTTTACTAATTTGAATGCCTTGACTTTTTTCTGTACGTAAAGTTTACTAGTTAGTAAACAGAATCTGATCTGTATGGAAAACTTCACAAGATTAATATATATCAAATATTTTCTCAGATCAATTACATAGTTTTCGTGAATTGTGTTGATCTGTGGCGTACATTGTTATAGCGTCTAGTTGCTTTCGAGCTAAAAGTTTATCATTATTATCGTCTTTTAGTGATTCACGTATCGTCTTTCCTAAGAATAATGTTTTCCCTTTGAATTTGAATACTGATTATTATATGAAAGTATTGGTTTTGACATTCATAATTAAGACGTTGTCACCCGGGTAGCTTCGTACTGAATTGTTGATTAACCAAAAAGTTTGCGGTAACAATGTCAAACGATGGCGTGTTTAAACGAAGAAAAGGAAAGACTCAAGAAGAGGTATTGTTTGATTTAGTTCAGATAACATGAAATCTTGTATTAGATACGCATCTAAGTGTGTCATTCCTCTTTCTTTTGAATTTCCAAATTCAGTTTTAAAGTGCAAAACCTGCTACTTGAACGTATAAGTTCTCATTTTTTAGGTAGCTGCTGAGCGTAGTGATGATGCTGCTGATTCTGCCGAATCTTCTGAGGAACAGGTACTGTATTTGTTGGCAACTGGACTGCCCTCAGATTTATTCATTATTGTTTATTTTTAAGGAAGACAATGATAAGGGAACCCGTCTTACTTTAATGGAACAAATATTATTGTTGGGTTTAAAAGATAGAGAGGTACAATTATTTTTACGCTTCGTTGGGAGATAATGATATATATTACAGGGCTATACGTCTTTCTGGAATGATTGTATTTCTTCAGGTCTTAGGGGGTGCGTGCTCATTGAGCTAGCCTTGAGAGGGCGAATTACATTGGAAAGTTCAGGAATGCGCAAAAAAAGTCTTTTAACCAGAAAGGCATGGTTCTTTTGCTAATATTCATTAACTGTTTATTATATGTTAGGTTCGCGTAAAGAATCCGGAGCCTGTCGGAGATGTTATCCTCGACGAAGCCCTAAAACATATGAAAGAAACTAATCCCCCAGAAACTGTCACCACTTGGGTAGAATATTTAAGTGGAGAGGTAAAGAAGATGAATATTTTGAAGATAATTAAATGATCTTTAGACTTGGAATCCGCTAAAGTTAAGATATCAGTTAAGAAATGTGAGAGAAAGATTAGCTAAAAATTTAGTAGAAAAAGGTGTATTAACTACTGATAAACAAAATTTCTTATTATTTGAAATAACCACACATCCATTATCCGATGGAAATATGAAAACTAAGCTGATCAAGGTTTTTTATATTACCTCGCATATTCTTTTTCAATATATAATAATATAGGATATACAAGATGCCGTACTCTCGAAATGGACTAATAATGTACACCGAATGGATAAAAAGATGCTTTCTCTTATTGTTTTGGCTCATGCTTCTGATGTCCTAGAAAATGCTTTTGCTCCTTTGAATGATCAGGACTATGAGGTATGTTTCATAAAACTTATGGTTAAATTAAATTTTAATCTATTAAAGATAGCTATGAAGCGAGTTCGCTCTTTGTTGGAGCTAGATTTTGATCGGGCAGCTGAGAAAAAGAATAATGAGCTAATGTGGGCAGTATTTGAAGCTTTTAGTAAATAAATTTAGGTTGGTCTCTTTTGTTGACAAAAAAATTATGAGCTTTCTTTTCAGCCTTTCATCATTGCAATAGTTTCCATACGAGGCGATTCCCATTCTTGTCACTTTAATTCTAAGGTTTTAGCTGATGCTTCTTTGTATTAATCTTGTATGGGTAAGGGATGATTATTAATTACGCATTAGTTTTTCCGTTTATGACCTTTATGACCAAGTACAAATGATTTCCTCATACTGAGAGAGCAACACCGGTACCATGTTCAATATCTTTGTTGCTTTCACCCTTGTAAAATTCAAGAAAGTCGTATATTATCATCGACCATTCTTTGAATCTTCCCCACATTGCGTTGCGGGACCATTTTATTAAAATTTAAATATATATATATATACATAATTATATGCTATTAAGGAATGAATGTGATAATTAATTTGAATAATAAATAGATATATTTCACTATAAATGTGGCTTTCTATAGTTGAGTGCTGATTCGGAGCATGTGTTCAAACAGGAATGTTTTTCCAAATTTTTTGATCGTTGTCAAGAATATGAAAAAAGAACATTCATCTTGGGCTGGAGAGTAGAACTAGTTTTTTATTGAAATGCAACATTGATCTTTACAGTGTATTGCTAGTAACTTTCCAATTGTCAAATATATCAGTTTTTGGAATCGCATCAAAAGCTTAAAATACTAATAACGTAATAGATAACTTGTGTTTTTAGTCGGGCAACCACTGGCCAAAGCTTAAAACCAATACCAATGTTCAGATAACAGAAATTCATAACTTTTGAAAACATGCGGAGCTTGATTGGTGTAATTTATTCGATTACTTTGATATAAATCTTTTTAAAGATTTGAAGATTCATAGATATTTAGATCAAACATTATGCAATGAGTTTACGCTCAATTATTATAATAGATAATATCCAGTTTAGTGTGAAAAAGCTTGAATTACCCACAGAGAAGATAGAATTAGAAACTTACATTAATAGTGTATTAGACAATAAGACTTTATCCTTGGCACAATACTTTACATCTTGAGAAGAACAATCTTTAAATGCTAGTTGGATAACTTTATAACCGTGGATAAGTCTAGATAAGGAATCATTTTTTTAACATAACATACCGAGAATATGTTATGGTAATAGTGACGTCAAACCAGAAGGATCATGTTTCAAATGTCACAACACGAAAAGTGCGCAAGCGTCACGTGCGGGCGCATCTTGCTGTCGTACTTCGCCTCAGACGGAGGGCTTGAAGCTGCTCCTGCAAGCTTTCTGATATTGGATAATTTTATTATGGAGCCACATTTAACTCGTGATGATATTAACCGATTTCGTGGTCTTAATATGGAACATGGCTTCATTAAATCTATTGTGAAAAATCAAATTGATCGGTAAGTTTGCGTTGTTTTTACGTGACATGTGACTGTGAAAGTTTTTATTTTGTATTGCTTTAGAGATGAATATCATAAAGTTATGGAAGAAAGAAAGAAAGAAGTTAAGCAAAAAATGAAGGATGGTATGTATTTTTTCGTATGCTTCTTCGTTCATATAGTATATTAAGAGAGATTAGCTTCGCTTCGCCCGACAGGCAGCCGGACTCAACAAACAGGAGGCATGAAACTATATGTACCACCACATTTGAGGGATAATGTAAATAAATCGAATCACCCTATGAATGGCGAAAGAAAATATATCCCACCACAACTCAGGGATAACAATAGTTCGCAGCCAATTTCAAAACCGAAAAATGACGTAAGTTCTACCCATCGATAACTTTGTCAATATATCATAACCAACCTTAAAACTTTCTTGGACTAATTTTTTTTTGAAGATACGTCTGAATATGATTAATTCCAAGATCTTACTTTTTGAGGACGTATTCAAATTAATGAGGGTGTAAAAAACAAAAAAGTATAAGTAAATTTTGTCAATGAGAAATTTTAATCTGTCCTTATTAATAGAACAATATGTATTGAAATCTTAAAAAAATTTAGATTAATCAGTAATTAATTTTAGCGGGGAACTTGTGCGGCAGTAATTAGCGAAGTAGAAGAACACACAATAAGGGAAAAGGTAGTATAGTTTTGTTTAGTTTTAAAATATGTCTTTTGCGATTTTACAGGTTCGTAATAGTATAAAGGGTAGACTGGAAGATATTGATAACATAACAGTGAAGAAATCACTTGGAGGTACCTTCATTTCTCTATTAGTATTTAGAATATTATATTCTTTATAGGAACAGTTGCTTCATCTGAGCCACTATTTATTTTGAATTTGAAAGATACAGAAGGCAAAAGTGTGGAAGTAGCTGTTATGAATGTGCGTTATACGATAATGTGAAGATCATAAAATTATTTTCAGACCGATAATGCTGCGAGATTAGCTAAAGAATTAGGAAGAAAATATGGGTTCACTGACGATCAGTGTCGTATGTTACGGTTAACGTTAGATCATGAATTAGAGAAAAGGCTAAAAAGTATGTTTTATTCTGAAGTATCTAATTAATACAGCATCGTTTAGAATCAGAAACAATTGAACAATCGTAGCAAAATATTACTTTAGAAGAATTGTCTATTAAATGACGTCCATTATTATGAGTTCCGCTAGCTAGGTCGTACATAGAAATCAATTCCAAGTTGCAAGATGTTCTCAGAATCTCTATGGAATCGGGTTTCATTTGATTTTTCCTTAACAATTCTCTTAAGTTCCGCATTGAAGGCGCGTTTTTTAAAATTTTGCATAGTTCTTTTAGAAATTCTTTATTTTAAAATTGAATTATGAGCAGAAATTCTATTACCTTCTTTTATTTTATTTCTATTTCTATTGTTTTTTTTCATTAACCACATTGATATTTAAACTATCTTTGACATAGATTCATTAATACATCTCTAGTTAAGATGGCTATTAAGGCGCATTCGGAAAACAAGGTCTCTTATGAGCATAAATTCGAAAAAAACTGTGATTTGTGAAATTAAGGGTTTTTGCGATCTTGGGGTTCATTCAATAAACACCTCGATTTTCTACGTTAATGATTTTGTAGTGTAGATTATTATTTGTAAAAATTGTTTTTAATGTTACACATGTTTATTAATGAATAGATATCTAAACTTCTTAGTAATCAATTATTTCCTGTTATCATTTTTCAATACATCAGTAACTACTTAGCCTATGGGTTTTAGTAGCACAAAACTTATTAGGTAAGTTCAAAACTTAAATATTTTCACTTTACATTTTATTCTTCTTTCAGACATCTTTGTGCAGTTAATTATAATTGGAATTACAGTAAACTTATGAAACATTTGTTTTATTTAAGATGAGATAAAATTAAATCACGGAAATTTATTTTATATTGTTGAAAGTTTTTGTTTTGTTTTTCTTTCTTTTCTTTATAAAATTGTTTTTCATTGGCTAAAAAATATATTTGTATATATGAATAAACCATTACACATTGTAATTTTTGTTATTTATTTTATACGTTTTGTGAACGAAATATATGGTTAGAATGGGATATAAATATCAAATTTGCCATGTTTTTAGCATGGTTGGCATCCAAAGTCAACGACGATGGATAACAAAAGCAGTCGGATTATCAAAACTTCCAGTTCTACCAACAAAAGCTAGAGCAGATGGTGAAGTTAGTTAATGTCTGAAAAAAATTGAAGTTTGCTCAGCTTTGCGTTCCTATTCTTTGAAGAGAGAAGGGGATAATAAGGAAAATAATGAATGTTTTGTTTTAGGCAGCATCATTTGTGGATTACCGACGAATCAAATGTATTGCGGGAAGTGGAGGTGATGGAATGGTCTCATTTTTTCGGTTGTTGATTAGTTCATACATAAAATTTATCAATTTTATTTAGCGGTTATCGCAATCCTTTTGGTGGGCCAGACGGCGGAGATGGTGGACATGGTGGGCATGTGACATTTAA
Source organism: Auanema rhodensis (assembly GCA_964057225.1). Taxonomy (NCBI): domain Eukaryota; kingdom Metazoa; phylum Nematoda; class Chromadorea; order Rhabditida; family Rhabditidae; genus Auanema; species Auanema rhodense. The sequence goes on from OZ059895.1 coordinate 5,823,767, forward strand.
AGGTACAAAAAGAAATACTTAAAGTACACAAAACAAAAAAGTTGTAGCTAGTCGAAAAGTAAAAGATTTATCGCATCTTACTACAATAATTCGAGCGAAAAATGGAGAGTTTGGTGGTTCAAAGTCGTGTCACGGTAAATCAGCGGTCCATCTCGAGGTACTTCTAATTTTTTTTATAACAACGTCTCATCCTAAGTGTTTTATAGATTCCTGTTCCTTTAGGGACAACTTTTAACTCTATAGCTTCCGGAGAAGCGGTATTTGATTTGCCAAAACAAGATGAAGTAAAAACTGTTTTTGGTTATTTTGCACCTTGAATTTACAGATCTTTGTAGCAGCTCGAGGAGGTGCTGGTGGCCGTGGAAATCAATTCTATGTATCTAACGAAGTTCGAAAGCCTTTCAAAGCAGAACGAGGTGGCCGTGGAGAAGAAGTAATTTTTTTGAATTTTTTACTTTTTATGGAGTTAGGAATCAGTCTATTTTTTTGCAGTATAAATTAGATATTGTTTTAAAAACATGCTTTGGACAACATTGACAAAATATTTTAGATATGTATTTTTCGAAATCAAAGATTTAGTTGTATTTTTAAAATTTTTCAGATAGCATATGATGTTGAAATGAGAGTTATAGCGACCGCAGGTCTTGTTGGTTTTCCAAATGCTGGAAAATCGTGAGTGAAAGAAATATACCAAATGCATTTATTTCTACGTTTAGGTCCCTACTCCGAGCTATATCACGAGCCAAACCCAAAGTTGCTTCATATCCGTTTACGACCTTGAAACCACATGTTGGCATGGTGCACTACGAAGACTTCGAACAGGTCGCAGGTGAGAGCACTACAGACAGCCAGCATTGCAACGTGACACATGTGATGGGAAACATTGAATGAAACCATGTGTGTGACTGATTGTAGCTGTTTGGAGTAGTGTTTATGCCAATTGCTCCTTATGATGGATGATTCCGAAGATTTCAGTGGCTGATATCCCGGGATTAATCGAGGATGCACATAAGAATGAGGGTCTAGGCATTTCATTTCTGAGACATATTGAGCGATGCAGGTACCAGTGGTTTTAGCGTTCTGTAAAAGATCTTAGATCTGATAACATGATACTCCACTCGCACTCCATTACTCTCTCATATATTAATGAGATATGTAGATCCATGTTTCTTTCAATATATGGATGGTTTCATGTTGTATTAGTTAAGATTGAATTACTTTTTCATGATAAGCATGATAATCTCTTAATTTAATAGGATGACAAGAAAGAATATTATCTTAATTTCAATTTCAGCTGCTTATTCTATGTAATTGACTTTACCCTACATGAATATCTCGAACAATTTGAAGCTCTACGTTTTGAATTGAACCAATATCGTGAAGGATTGGATGTTCGGCAAAGTTGTATAGTTATTAATAAAATTGATCTCGATAAAGAAAATGTAAGTCCTTTATCGGATTGTTTTTTTTGTTATAAACAATTTGAAATGTTTTAGGTGAATAGAGAGAAAATCAGAAATTTATTTAACGGGTTACCTTGTTTCTTCGTGTCAGCCAAATATGGTTATGGACTTACAGATTTGCTCATATATCTTAGAAATGTTCATGATTCCATCTGAAAAAAGAAGTTTATACTGCTGCATATTCTTACAAGAGTTTCGTCCACCGATTTAAATGAATATCGACAACGAAAGTTGCAACAAGTGAGCTGTCATGGAAGTGTGTATGAATAAAGAGAATAATATATTACTGTCGTTAGATTCCTTTTGTTTCCTGTGCTGTGATTGATCTCTCTTAAATTTCATCCTGTTCCCTCGACTTCTAAATCGAATCTCTGTTATGTGAACATATTAATGAGTTTGCAGGAAAGAAAGAAGATGACACCGACATACATGTGTCCCAAACAGAATAAGAGAGAAAGAGAATGGTAAAGGCATTCAAAGTGATTGAGTTAAACGTAAGCATAACTAATCAGTCAACCGTTTTCATTCTTCACTTGGATCCTATGTTGTTCTCTTCTAAATGTGCTCAACAAAGATTAATCTCCCATTCGTTTTCTCTCATTGAAATGGTAGTACATAATGTATTGAGATTGACGGAACATTTAAAACCTGCATATTGTCTGAATTGATTGAGTAAAGACTGTATATCTCATTAAACATTAAATATTCCGACTCATTCATTGGATACATAAGCATTAACTGTTTATATAATTGATATAGTAAAACAGATCGTTAAAACTGATTCGGCATACCCATATGCGAATGAGTATCTATTGATTTGAAGTCAATGAAAACGTTCTTTATTCGTTTCATTGTTTAATGATAGAAAATCATGTTTTCAATTGAATATACAGAAAGAATTGAACCAGACTTACGATATAAATTAAAATATTTACTATTAGACGAGAATCTTAGATATAGTTATTTTAATCCGAAACTATATATGAGATATGTACTCATAGTCAACAACTCTAATGGGCTTTTCATAAACAATTTGATTTGTTTTTCGTTTCTGTGCATTGCATGTTTCTTAATTACAGTTCCCAAGTTGATTCATTTAATTCATAAACAAAATTTTGATGACCAGCTGGGGTCAGTGATGAATTCAATATAAGAAAGCTCATTCAAAACAACATGTTGCTCAAATATCAAAAACTAACCATGAAAATACTGTTCGGATGATGAGTGCAAAGAGGGTACAAGCGGCTAGTAACAACAGTATTGTATATTTCTGACAGACAAACTAGCGGTTTCTTGGGCTAAAGAGCTTATTGCTTGATTGAGACGAACGGTTGTCACTTTTCTGATTTGCATATGCTCGGAGGTCGACTGGGAACGAGCTTGCTGAAGATAGATTAGCATGTTATTCAAACATATATCAAGGTCAATCCTAGCACTCTCTCTTTTTTTCTGTACCATTTGTGCCATTTCTGTCTGCTTCTTGTCTTCATGAGGCTGTCCTCATTGATGTCCTTCCGTCTGCCAGCTTTGCGCCCATGATTCGAACCGTATATCGAGAAAGCCAATTGATCTTTGTCGTCTCGACTTCATGTCAGATGCAGATCCCCCGCGTATGACAGATAAAGAGACCTACCGCGTATCAAATCCGACGTTGCTCATCTTCTGTTCAGCTTGCTTTTCTAAGCATCTATAAAGGATATTCAAATTGAACAGACTGGTCATTGTAGTGAAAAACAAGCCGACAGATTTGACAAGATAGAGAGCTAACCTAGTATGCTTGTCATATTATACTCTTTGAGTTGTTTAAAAGTCATATATAAAATGTACTTAAAATAAAATGCATAACGACATGAGACAGATTTCTTGTAAGATATATGCAACCGCTCATTTGTTTCAAAGATAGAAAATGAAGGAAACTCCAAAAATTGACATAAATGTCACGTGACCATCAATGCTAATATTATAATTTGACCCTATGAAGTGATGCACATATCTAGATTGCATTTTCTACGGAACTTATCTACTAATCCATTTTATATAACATATCATATATACTTCAACTTTTGAATTAAAATCTGTTAAGTTTGTCAATGGGTCAGATTAAATTGGGATTAGACCATATTCTCCATAGAAGAATACACACACATACACAAACACGTCTTTAGAGAGCTGTAAATGTCAGAATATGATGATTTGTCTTGATAAGGCTTGCTTGTCTCATCTTTCTCGGCTAATCATTCCTCGATTATTATCATATGTCTAAGTAATTTGTTTATACGAGTCATTGTTATCTATTCATCTGACCCTTACTTTCCTTGGCTGGCAGAGAGGCCAGTGATCCTGTTGTATGTTTGTGTGTATATGCCTGTGTGGCCTGGCTGTCTTACCTGACTTTGGTCACAAAGATAACGGATGTAAATATGTATACAAGTGAAGCATCATTGAGATGTATGTCCAAGTTGATCAACCAAACTATAAGTATAATTGCCGTTTTTTATACATATTGTTAAATTCGTTGGCAAGATTATTTCCCTGATGATGAGACAACATCCGATTGCTAGGGTCTGACTTCCTAAAATCGTTTTTGACGTGTCCGACGTGTCTCATCTCCATTGAGAATTGGTTAGAAAACCCTAGAATTTGTTCTCTCGTAACTTGATAAATGACTTAACAACGACAAGCAAAACTAAAAAAAGGTTTTTGTTTTAAAACCCAAAGAACTATTTATATAATTCATATAATATTATAAATTTTGAAAAATAAGTATAAAGTTTATAAAAATAGATAAAAAGTTTTCTTTAGAAGCATACTGTATATCAAAATTTTCATGTGTTTCTGTCCTCATACATAAACTTTATTATTTTCTTTTCATGGTGATACATTTCAGCATAATAGCGAAGAGAGCACATTTACCTAGCAAGATTTCTCGAATTCTGATTCTTGCTTAAAAACCATTTGCTGAGTACTTGAAATAGCCACAAGTTGCCTCACAACCCGACCCCAAAGCTACTCCCCAGTGAATAAAAGGATCGGCAGCCGAGTTGATAAATGAGTCAAGTTGGAAAGTTGCTTAGAGAGCTCATATATCAGCTAATCGATGTCAATTCCCATGCTGAGCATAATTTCCTAAAATGCATCCTGACTTCTATATTACTGTTAAGAAACTTCAGAACTCATGCACTATGACGGATGAGCTGTCTTACGGCCGCTGAGGTTGATTTGGTTTCCTCTTCAAAAAATGCTACCCATGCCAGCCAACTACGAAAACAGTCATGTAAAAAATCCCAAAAGGGTTTGCTATAGTTTTGATGCAATTTTTTTTTGGATTTTAAGATCATGATCAATTGATTTGCATTTCGAAGGCGATGAAATGGCCAACCATAAGCTTTCAATGCCGGTGTCATAGTTGTGCACGTAAATTTATTGGTCCCATAACGAAAAGTGTTGCCATGTACATATGCTTTCATCTTTCCGCAACTGAGGCTAAATTCTTTAATATAAATCACATTTAATATCTGGTTTCCGCCTATTGGAATCATAGCATCTAAACATGAAACGAACCTCACGCACATGTCTTTGCCGCATTTTCCAAATTTGAATATATCCCTTAAACAATCAAGAATCATGATCTCAATACTAACAAATGTGAGATTGGAACTACATGAATCTGGGTGATGTTATTCACTTTAATCGAAAAGATTTCGATGTATATGGTTATAATTATTTTCAAGAGATAAACATAAGAGGAGGAGGAGGAGGAGGAGGCACTAATTCAGAAGTGAGGATAAATTTTAGGAGATTATGCTCAGCATGGGGCTGGGAGAATCAGTAAGCTACTAACATCTCAAGAATACAATATACAGACACGGATTAACACAAAACATTTCTATCGAATTCACTTCAATGTTAATTATTTTCAAAATATATTTAGTAATATCATTTTCTTGTATTTTCCTGTTGCACTTCTTCCAGCCCTATAGTACAATTCGCTCCTGTTTCTTTCTTTCCCCCTCTTTTTCTCTCGTTCGCTTTCTCATTTTCGTTTTTCATTTATTCATTTTCTCTCCTTAAACCCATGTATGTATAAGGAAGCTTTAACTTATCTACTGATGATAATGTAATTATGCCAACACAACCATTCTTTATTGCTTCAATGTCTCAGACTCTCTTCTCTGTTGACTACTTAGTTATCTAAGCTTCGTCTCCAATCCCCCACCCCCTACATGTTCCAAAGACAATTTTTTCATTTTCAAATACAAAGCATTCAATTCTCTCCCTCCTGTCTCTCTCTCTCTCTCTCTCTCTCTCTCTCTCTCTCTCTCTCTCTCTCTCTCTCTCTCTCTCTTGCCAGATTTCTTTCAGTTCTTCTACATTTCCTTCATAGTTTTAAGAAATCTTTGTAAATTAAATTAAAGCTTCCTAGTTAGTTCCTAAGCTCTTATTTTTACATCAAAGTGCTTCGGAGTCGTTTGACCTTTCCGTTTTTCGTTTTTTCTTATGCCAACATTGAAATTTCCTTAAAGTTTTTTTGGTTGCTAGCAAAGTTAGGAAAAAAAAACTTTTTTTGTGGTTTCTGTTCAAACGCTTTTACATTCAACTACAGTATTCAAACATGGAATAGAGGCTAGATGATTAGAACATTACATGTCTTCTGTTGATGAGCATAGCTTTCTATAGAAGGAAGGGGGATTGAAGCTTAAATTTTGAAAAACTGAAATAGATACTGTTGTTTCAATAAAATGAAATGAAAGATCAAAAAAGAATAAAGAAGAAGACAGCAAGACTGAAGATTCCTTCGTACAAATTTTTGAAGTTTATTTTAAGATTTTGAATCAAAAATGTTTCTTAAAAGTCTCAGAGGCTTTGAGTTTGAAAGTTGGAAGTCAAACATTTCTATAAAGTTCTATTGTGCTTGATTAGACGACAGAAGAGATGAATCGAATGAAGAAAGCGAATGGATAGAATAGACAGATAGAAGGCTAACATTCCAGAAATAAAAGTTTTTCATTCACTAAAATATTTTTGACAATAAGAATACATTAAGAATTCAATCTTTTGATTAAACGTTCAAATGATTTTAAATTCAGAATTTTATTAAAAAAGATTACCAGTCATATATTCAAAATAACAGGAAAATCTTAATTTTATTAAATAATTAAAATATATAAATTAATATTTTTTTGATAAAAAACTAAATATTAAAGAAAGATGAGTTGAAAGGGCCTTACTTTGACATTGCAGTCAAATGGATTGGATGGAAGGTCAAGAGGCTTAAAAACAATTCTCAAGAAATTCTAGGCAGGTATTTGAATGAAGTACCGAAAAAATCTAAATAATATACTTAGGCAGATGTTTAAGTGGATTTCATAGATACAAATGTATAGTAAAAAGGTTTGAGAATAAGGTTTGAGAATAAGGTTGAGAATATAATTCGTTAAGAAATAACCGTTTATGCTATAACAATCTCATGAAAATAATGATTCAGTTACATGGAAATTTTGAATAATGTATAATACCAAATTCATTTTTATATTTATATTGAAATAATCTGCTTGTTCATCAGTTGATTTTTCTGTTTCTTGTGATGAACTCAACTACTTTCGTCATTTTTCCTTCGAACTGCTGGATGCTTTTGACAAATAGGTCCGATTTCGCTGATAAATGATCGAAGTCGGCGAAGAGTAGATACTGCTCGCTCAGGTCATCTAGTCAGACAGCACCAAGCTTTCTCATACCCTTTCTACACTCGTACATCATTCCCTCATTTATCAAGAGAGATAGAGAGATAAAGGAGAGAGTGTATGCTTCAGAGAGATTGAAATGAGAAATAGAATTCTTCACAGTGTTCATGTAAAAATTAATTTGAGGAAGACAAGGGAGAGAGAGAGAGAGAGAGAGACAGGGGGAAGAATATCATTGTAACCTTTCCATTTCTTCTCTTCTTCCTCCCTCGTTTGGATCTCACTGTTCATCATTTTGTACATAATGTTGCAACTCTTCATCATCATCATTATCGACATCGGCTGGTATACCGAGCCGTGTGCAGTATATCGTATCGTTCCTTTTTGATCTTGACTCTCTCTTTTTCTTATTCCCTCTCAATCACTACATTTTCATCTCTTCAACCTCTAAATGACTCCGCCTACTACAGAGGTCAGACAGTAGATGAGATAGAATAGATTGATGAGAGATATCAGACTTGGAAATAGATGACTTTTACCAGAGAAAGACGGTTTTGACGTAAGTACAGAGAGGGAAGTAAGATGAGAAGAGGGAGGGAAGTATGAGGAATGAGTGAGATGAATCCAGCAGCCGGCAGGTCTTCTTAGTGGTTGGATGATGACCAGACCAGCTCTTTGAAGGTCTTCATACTTTACTAAGTGTGTAGTGGTAATAGCAATGTCTAGTTTTGTCTCGTTTTCTTGCTCACATATCCGATTCTTTATTCTATTTTTCTCAATTTCTCTGTCTCTCTCAATCTCTTTCTTTAAAATTTAAAAAAATCTACATCTTCTCTTTATTTTTTTACTTTATCAATAATTTTCTTTCTCTCTATCTTTCTATTTTTTCCTATCTCTGCAACTCTCCTCATATCGCATGTTCCGTCTTCAGTTTTAAGCTCCACCCATTGTCCAACGAGGAGGCACACAGGACCCCCGGGCCGGTCGGTCGGCGATCGGTCTAGAACTGCTGTCCTGCTGCTGGCGTTGCCTCTGCTGCTGCTGCTGCTGCAGTGACTGCTGTTCAACTTTATTCCATAAAACAATTATTTTATAGTTTACAAGTGTGCCACTAAGTATTCAAGCTATTATTCTAATTATTTTTTATTATATACATATAGTTAACACATCTTATACTTAATGTAATATTTCTTTTATCTATCTTTGCATTGTCTTTCATTACCATCTGCATTATACACATCGTATTTCTCATTCTATTTGTTCTTTTTCTATATATTTATCTTAACTTATATGATATATCTAACTATTTCTAGTAGTACACAACAAGCTAAATATTCTACAAACTTCGTTATTCACTTCATCGCTATTGTCATAGTTGTGCTTATCTTCTGAAGCTCAACCCTCTGACGACGTTGAAATGAATATTCTCTATCAATCACTTACGTGTATACTTCTATTTCACGTGGTAACATCTGTCAAATCACGTGGAAAAGCAGCACGTTGTGAGCTAATAACTTCATCAATCTGTCGTGATTTACCTTATAATACAACCAGGTATGTTCTATAGTGTATTTTTATTATTTTGTTTGATATAGTTATATCAAATTCTTATCATTCATATACTTTCTATTTAACGTTTTTCTTTTTTCATTCATTTTATATCCGGATATATATACTTTATTAATTTATATTTTATTACTATTCAAATAATAAACTACATAAGTAGATTGAGATGGTTAAGGTTTAAGATTTGATCTTCTGCAATCGATTTGATTGTCTTATCGACCTATCATCTATATCGGGGTGCCTTTCTTCGAACAAAGATTCTTGAGATGGCACAATTGAAATTACAAAATGATCTGATGAAACATTTAGAATCAGAACATTATTTTGCAAAAAAATTTGTTGAAAACTTTGCATTTTGGATGATATATATCATCCGATGTAATTGATGTTGTCTTTTATTCCCATAAATCACCTCATATTTTGTTTATTCAATGCTAATCATAAACTATTTTCATTAATATTTTATTGTATAAACAGTAAAAGAAGTTTTGTTCTCTATTTTTTGGTCATTTTTGAGCATTTTCTAACACTTTCATCTTAACAGTAGCAGATAGTTATCAGACTAAAAAGCAATCCGGGCCATATAATTCAGTCTTATGCGTAGTTCTTTTGCTTTTTCCTTTCTCGTGCTGCTTGTTTGTCTCTATTTGATTGAAGAACTTTTAACTGTATTCTCTCTTTATGATGCTCTGTTTCTTCCTTTCTTTTCTATTCCCACCTCTCTCTCTATTTCTCTATCACTCTCTCTCTCTCTCTCTCTTTGCCTCTTTACTGTTTGGTTACCTAATCGATAATTGATAAGAAATAATGCATTACTACTGATAAGCTGACTTTTGAAGTCAACTGGCTTTTAGAAAACCAAAGAGAGAGAGAGAGAACAAGAAACTTTTCTTAGGGTTAAACCACATATCATTCAGAAATTTATTCATTTTCATTAACTGAAAACTTCATTTTGAAGTATGATTTTCAAATTTTGGCGGAAAAATTGTGACATGTCGTTAAAGCCTGCTTGACATGTTTTGAGTTTTTGAAATGTGAACTGAGATTAGACATGAGGTTAGAAGTTAAGTAAATGATTGAAAATTTTTGTTCTTCTGTTCACAAGAATACTAGTTTAACATATACAAGAAGTGAATATATGCATACAAACTTACGCTCTACATTGATACCAGCTGTTCTAACTATGCACACATATTTTTGATTTGAATATTACTATGTGATAATCTGTATTGATACAATAATAATAATAATCTCATTATAGTTCATAGTTATTCTCTCTCTCTCTCTCTCTCTCTCTCTCTATCATCATCATAAATATTCATTATATTCTCACATAATACATATAAATACTTGAATGTATTATGAACAAAAAAAAACGAAGAGAAATTGAGATAAAAAAATATTCCAGATGATGAGCAGATTCGTCATTTCATTAAGAAATGTGAAAAAATAATTTTGTCTTCTATCTCAACAATAAAAAAGAAATTCTTTTTCTCCTTTTTTTCCATAAATGATATGAAGAACGAATACAATTTCTGATTGTTTGACTCATATACATTTTTCTTTCACGTCAAACGTGCAATTCACATGCAATCAAGTAATATTAAGTTCATTTCAATGAATATGAATGATGTGAACGGTTGTTATCTCTTTTATTCTGTTTATATATACTTATATCCTTATTACATTAAATATATAAAAGAGAAATATTGTTTATAGCGTCATTACTGATTTAATTTCCAACCACAACTTATTATTATCATTATTATTATTCTTATAGCACTAATATATATATATATATAGCATATAGTATATAGAATATTAATATAATTGTATAAATTTATTTTTTCTCAACATCATGACGTTTCAGTCAATTTTATTTTTGACACATCAAGCATCTCATCTGAATGAACTTGGTTCGTTGAATCTTTTTGAGCGACAAGCCTATTCAACTTCTATTCTCCTTCAGATGCTTTATGTTGACAGCTTTACCATTTGAAGCACAATGGCCATGGTCACCATGGTCATTACAGACCTTACAGACCTTACCGATCTATAATTTGATAATAAAATTCTGGTTAAAACATTGAAGCAGTCAGCTTAAATACATGATTTCATTTATTGTTATCAAGATAAACTATGATTATTTGATATTATAATTAAATATATGAATAATTAAGTTTATTATTTATATAATTATAGAAATATATAATTATATTTTTATATAATTTATAAATATATTTATTTTTAAAATAATATTTCTTCATATCATTTGCCATATATGTATTATATAATATCACATTATCTTGTATCTTTTTCTACTTCTTCCACTTTTCTGGTAACAAATAATATTTACTTCATTCTCTTCTTTACAAGCCACACATAGCACACAGACCGTCGTCCGTCCGTAGTTCTTCTGACCAGATGATATATTACAGACGACGGCTGTCTGATGTGATCTGCAAACATACTAGCCCAACCAACCAACCCACCAGCTTGCTTTTCTTTTCCTCTTCTTCTTCCCTTATTTCCCAAACTTTCTATTTCAAAAAGATTTTGTGGGTATAATATTAAGAAAAAAAAATTTCAATTTTAAATTATACTTTACGTATATTTAAAGATCAAAATATTTGAATATAGAAATATGGAATGAAAAAAATGAAGAAGTTATTCAAAGATTTAGATAATCAATAGTAGAAATCATGCAAATATGATGAAAATCAAAAATAGCTGAGAATTTTCTCATTTCACATATGAACTAAAGTTTTCTTGAAAATTGTAAAATATTCTGAAGATATAGAATAGGAGAGAGGATTGCTGACCGTCTGCTAGCCCTGTTCGAATAAAGAATTTCCCTTGAGAATGATGTTACGAGACAAAATGTGAAAAAGTGAAGAAAAGGGCCAGTCTAAGTGCAGAAGAAGGGAACGAATCATGAAGAGTCACTTTTTTCATTTCAAAGTTTCAGAATTTGTGAGAACTTTTATCTGATTCTTTGAGGTCGATTCAACAATTTTCTTTTCTCCTTCTTCCTCCTCGTGTTGATTTGCGCACTGTGCTTACATCATTGATGTTGTAACGCTTACAATATATTCAGCAACATAGATTGAGTTGATTGTACAAATTTCTTTTTTTTTTCTTTTCGAATTGGAAGAATATGAGAACAACAAGTACATTTATCTTTCATTTTTTGACATATTTGAGTTATTTTCTTGTCAATTAGTTGAATTAGACGATAAATAAATAAATAATAAGAAAGAAGAAACTAAGAGAGAGAGAAGGGGAGAGAGAGAGAATAAGAGAAAAATAGAGAGAAAAGTTAAGCTGAGGAGGAAGACGTTCCACCTGGATAGTTTGTTGTATCAAAACGACTGTTCACCTTCTTCTTCTTCTTCTCTCATATGAAGTCTGTCGTGTGTCTTCTTTAAATCATTCATTAATCATCAGAATCGAATCATCGTTGGTTGTAGAGAGCTGACTATTCACAACGACAACGTGTCTTCTCCAAACTAACACATACATCATTCTTCTCCATCTCTTTCACCTCTTTCTCTATATTATTTCAATAATCATTCGAATATCCTTTGAGTAATATCATCATCATCATCAGCATCATTTGGTATTTCAAAAAGTTTTCTTTTCTTTTTCTTCGAAGAAAAAAAACAATTCTTTCTCTCAACAGTTCATATCGGATAAAGGAAAAGTGAAGAGGAACTATAAAAGAAATGAAAAAAAAACTTTTTTCTTCATTCAACAACGTTTTTGACTGAAGAAATGTTCGTCATGATCCTGATATGTGTGGTCTGGTAGTCTCTGATTCATATCCAAATCCTTCAATCATAGATGAGCTAAGGGACTTGACTTCAACATTTGAAGATTCTGAAGATTTAATTAATGGTATTACGAATAAAATATCTACAATCTTGAATATAAAATAAGCAAATGAAGAATATGCTGTCGATATTGAATATAAATGGAAATGAGAGACAGCTGATAATCAAATATTCCATGTCAAAGCTCATCCACCTGATGATTGACGACGACGTCTACATAGCAGCACGTCATTCAGTGATGATTCGTTACTGTCTTGTTTACATAACAGGAGGTCAATGAATCAAATCTCATGAGGGAAGTGGATATATCATATACTATTACTGTATAATAGAATAGTTAAATGATCTTTTAAGTAAATGTTATGAATAAACAATCATAAAAATGCTTAATGATCTAAGTTTTCTTTTTTCTAAACATAGCATATTCTTCTATTCTGAAAAAAAAACTTTAAGAATCCCCCGTCTATAAGAAGTCAATTTGATTTTTCGAATAAGAAGTTTGTTAGAGGAATCCTCATATCTTATTATATTGTATGCCCTGATATTATAGGTCATTATTATAATAAATATTATATGATATAATATAAATATTATAATCTATTAATATTTACATATAGTTAAAAAAATAATTTATTATATCATTTACTATATAAACAATAATTATATTATATTATAGATTATAAATTTATATTCAAGTTTTCATAGTATATTGAAACTATTTATTCCTTTTTTTCTTTTTTTTTTCATACAAAAAAATGAAAGACAACTAATGGCAACTTTTCTTTTTTCCATCTTTCAAATCTGTTTTGTCTAATAGTCTGTATACTCTCATCAATTTATATAATGTTTCATCTTTTGTCTTCTAACGTCTGTTATATTATAAATCAACTAAGTAGGAGAAAAGCGATTGGACTATACAATAGGCATACTACGTATAGAAAAAGAATAAGGTGTTAGTATATATAACAACAGGGTTTTAAAACAAAACCAAATGAGAGAGAGAGAGAGAGAGAGAGAGAGAGAGAGAGAGAGAGAGAAAGAGAGAGAGAGAGAGAGAGAGAAAGTCTATTTCGAAACTTTAGGGAAAATTGTATGCAAACTTTCTCCGTTTATCTGATGACAAACTATGTTACATCATTAATTTTTTTCAGTTTTCCAAATTTGGTCGGAGATGAATTAGCTAAGCAAGCTGAAGCTGCACTTAATACGTTTCAACCATTGATTACAAGCCAATGTTCAGAACAACTCAAATTTTTCCTGTGTTCTGTTTATTTTCCTATGTGCAATGAGAAAGTAAGTTTAATAATTTTAGTTTTAATTTAAAATAGTCTTGACATGAAAATATAAATTACAATGAATTCAAACTATGTGGAGAATTGATATTGATGTTCTCAATTACACATGTAGTATTGAAGCATAGTCTACTGTATTTCGTGCAAGCTGTTGGAAATAAACGATGGAAACGCTTGTGAAGTTCCTTCTTTCTCTCATTTGTTGTTTCTCTTCTTATCTTAACAAAGAAAAAGAACTTAGATAAGAAGGTTCAATGAGAAATCTTCTGCTCAAATACGTTTTTTCATTCTCTCATCCTCTCCCTTCCTTGATAGTTGACTTGAGCAAGGTTTCTATCAAAAATTGGACAGCAAAAGAGAAAAATGAAGAAAATCTGTATGAGAAGTAACGAAGCCAGGGGGATCTGGAGCTTTTCTGCAGTCTGGTTATTTGATGTCATTTATCAGGATTTGACGTCAAATTCTTCGTTCATTGTCGTTCTTTTGGACACAACGGGGTCCTTCTTCTCTTTCCTCGTTTTTCTGTCATCTATGGCAAATGATGGCGAGAAATGAAAGATGAAGAAGGATTAAAGAGAGATAAATCGTTGTCATCGTAATCTAGATTCTGAATTCTTCAGCTTTTACAAATCAGCTGAGATGAGTTAGATAAATTTGAAAGTTCAACAATTTGCTCTATATGAAATTCAAAAAACTATATGAATATAATATTATATAATATCTGAGCTATTACAGATTCCACAACCAATTGGACCATGTCGGCCATTATGTGAGTCGGTACGCGAAAAATGCTTTCCATTACTGAAAGATTTTGGCTTTCCATGGCCTGAGCATATGAATTGTTCTAAATTTATATTAGGTAATTAACTATAACATATAATTAACATATTTATTTTAATTATAATATTATAGAAAATAATAACGATAATATGTGCATGAAAGGACCAAATGAAAATGGAGCCATATCAACTGCTCCAAATACGGATGATAATCTGGATGATTATTCTTCCTCATTACATCATTATGGTAAGAAATATTCTTTTTTTTTAATTTTATAATTATTTTAATATATTACTATATAGAATATATATTTTAATTTAAAAAAAATAATTGAATGACATTACATGTCAAGTTAAATACTGTCATGTTTTACGCTTTTTTTTAAAACATTGTTGTCTAAGTGTCAATCAAAATTCAAAATAAGAATATTTCAAAGCTTTTTATGAAATTTATGATTGATTTGAATTTTTTCAGGTCACAACACCTGTCCTCAGGAACATATTTATCTTAATCGTACAGGACAATGTGTGCCAATCTGTGTAGCTGGGCAAGGCATTAAACAGGTGAAATTTAATGAAAAAATTTTTAATTTAACTAAATAATATATTTTATTTATTATATGTTAATCATTATATATGTTTTCAGCAAGATCGTGAATCAGCTTCAACCTCATTGTTTGTGCTGTCCTTAATCAGTGTTGTTATGACTTCTGTTTGTCTTTTAACATTTTTTATGAGGTACAACTTTTGTTTTTTTCTTATATTTCATAATGAAAATTCTTTAAACTATATGATAATTTTATTTTTTTGTAATTTAGACGACACTGTCTATCAGCTTTACCTGAAACATCTCTACTATGGGCTTCTCTATCATTTGCTCTATCAGCTATTGTCTCATTATTCTCCTTACTATATCGTGAACAGGTTTGCATTTAAAATATAATATTTTACTTAATTAACATAAATATATACGTTACAATGTACGTGTAAAAACGTGTACTTCATTGATTAACGTGTTATTTTAACTTAATGTAGTTCGAGTAATCGGTTGTATACCTTTCTAATCAATTAACATAAATTATTTAATTATATAAATATATCATATTATACATTTTTCAGATTAGTTGTACTGATTATTCAAATCATTTATTATTTGTTGTTCAATCTATACCACATGCTCCATGTTCAACCGTAGCTGCTCTTCTATATTATTTTGGAACTGCTGGACGTTTATGGTGGCTCATTCTATGTTATACATGGAACCAACAAACAGCACGTGCTACACGTATTGTAAGTTTTTTTTTATAATAAATTGCATCATAATATCACATTAATTATGAAAATGTTATATCTAAATATATGAATTCAATAATAATAATTTAACTTTCAGGAAAAATATCGGGCAGAAGTTCATATGGTTGCTTGGGGTGTACCATTGTTGGCTGTTATGCTAGGATTGGTAGCACAATCTATTTCAGCTGATCCATTGAGCGGTATATGCAGTATTGGAAGTGGTAGTCGGGTACTAATTATTCATTTATAATTAAATATATTATCTTTATAATTTTATAGGCTTTGGATTTAATATTTAATTTGACTCGTGAAGTTATTCTATTAGTTGCTTGTTCAATTCCATTGTTTTTGGGATGCTTCAGCGGCTTAAATGTTGAACGTGAAAATCACTCTGTGTCATCAGGATTTGTCGGCTTTCTTTATCCAATTGCAGCTCTATTTTTCATGTACTTAGACTTTTATATTCTATATACTATATATATTTATTTATTATAGGTTAAGCTTTGCTAATGATGCTGTACAGCCTGCAATGCAATGGAGTAAAAGTTGGAATCTTGTGTCAGCAATTAAGATTTTGATGGATCCAATTCTTGGAGTTATAGCAGCATTTTGTTGCTTAATGCACATCATAATTAATCTTTTCCGTAGTGTCAGGTAAACAGAATATTATATATATTATAATTAATTTTCTTTATTGTTCTTCAGATCACCTATTTCCGATAAAAATGGTTATCAATCTGGCATCCCACGTATTCCGCAGCCATCCATTCCGGCTAGTGTACGATCGCATAACACGTATGCATCAGCTTTACGAGTTCCAATGATATAAATGATATATTTTAACTATTACATTCACTGATTTAAATATTTTTCTCATCTTACTGCTGTTGAAAGCTTCTAAGTTTACATAATGCTTTCATTGTGTCATTTGAAACTTTTTTTCACAAACTTGATTAACATAGTTGTAGCAATTTTAGGATAGACTTCTAGTTATATCATTTGCATCTTCTTAATAATATATGATTTTATAACATTTTTTAGTAGAGAATATTGTAATTTGATAATTCTACTACTACTATAAACTCTCAAGCAAAATCAATCCTTCACCACCCCATCCTCATCCAAATGATCTCATTCTCACTCTGCTTGAAAAATAGTTCAAAAATCTTAATTCGTACATAGTTTTTTTAAAAATTTATTAAAGAAACAAAAACTATAATAAATAATTCTCATTTATATGATTCTAAGATTATATAATCTCGAGAGTATTGTACAAATTTATTTGTTTTTAACATTTGTCTTCTTTTTTTTTATTCTCTGCCCAATATTTTGCTCTCAAACAAGGTATCAGCATGTCATTTACCAATTTTCTCGGTCTACAATCTCTTTATATATATATATTATATATATATACATAGTAAATAAATATTTATTCATTATATATAGTAATCTTTTTTTTTCTTTTATTATAAATTAAATAATATTTTTATTATGACTCTAATTTGAGAAATTTGTTGATGATTGAAGTATGTATGTAGTACAAGCTTTATAACATCATTTATAATTAAAATATATTTATAAATATGCAAAAGTTAAATTATAATTTACCAAAATATAGATAATATTATAGAATAATAGAATTTAGCTTCTAAATTATTAAATCCCAACGGGAAAACTGTTTATCAGAAATGACTAGTTCTTCTGATAGTATGTGATATTTGAAGTAACATTTGCCTTTTTTAATGATTAATGTTATTAAGAGAATATCTTAAATAATATTTTATTCTCAAATTCATACACTATGTCTCAATATTTTAAAAAAAAATTCAAATCTTTCTATAGTATATGTATGTATGTGTATATAGGTAAGTAGGATAAGATATAATCAAAGAAACTCTTTTGTTTTCATTTTTTAAATTATTTTCTTTGAAAACAAAACATAGTATTAGTTTGTCATAATACTTTATTCTTATTCTTATAGTTAGAGAATAATTGAAGATTTTCATTATTATACGGTTTTGAAAACAGCTTTCTTTTCATACTCGTTTTTTAAAAAAAAAAGTTTTCAGAATGTATCGAAGATTTTTATATATTTTCTATGAATCTCCATTTATGATATATTATATTTATATTATTTATATTATAAATAAAAATTGGTTACAATTTAATTCAATTTTTTTTCGTCTTTTATTTATTCAAGCAATTATTGTAAGTTTATTTTATTTTTATTTATTTTCACTTATTCCTGTCAAGATTCTATTTTTTTGAGTATTTGATATTGTTTATATGATTTTTCCTCATATATAAAAAAATTATAAACATTTATGTGTAATTCCTTTCTTTTCTAAAGAAAACTAGAGTTAGAAACTTAAGTTGATCATGAAAGATTGATGACGGCGCGAGGGAGTAGAGAAAAAACATAAAGATTTTCACTATTTCCATTTAATTTTATTATTTTATAATATTTATAAATTAATTATTAATTTATTATTCCAGAGCTTTACCTATTATATTATTCGAAATATCTTTGTTCGAGTTCCACGTTTGACATGTTCAACATGTATTTTCAGTAATATTTTTGCTCATACACATATCTATGGCTTAGAAATTTTTAATTTTTTTTATATTCATTTATTTATAATTCAAATGGGTATAATATGTTTATTATCATTAAATCGTTTAACAACATTCTTATATTATACCAAAAGTGAAACGGTAACTATTAAAAAAATATTTTTATAATGAATAAACTTAAATTAAAAACTTAATAGATATGGCAATATGCTCTTGTTCCATTAATGTTTATTATTATTAATTGTTCATCGTTAATTGATTTTCAGTTATTATTTAGTAAATCATATTATGTTTATAATAAAGAACAAGATTATTTTGTTTTAGAATCAACTGCTGTATGTTATTTTACTTTTCTTATTTCGTTTCAAAACCATTTTATTCTCATTCTTTAAATTACAGTATACAACATCAAATATAATTCATTATATTATATATTATGTAATTTTAACTACAGTATTTAATCTTTTTATAAATTTATTAATTTTAACCTTTATAATTACTCGAAAGGTTAGTTTATTTTAATTGTAAATTTAAATTTTTAAATGTTTTTATAAAATTTTACAGAGTAAATTAGATTATATACATACATCTGAAACACGTTTATGTATTTTACCCGTTTCATATTTATTAGCACAAATTTATTTATCAATTACATGTGTATGTATTTATTTATATTTATATTTATAATAATTATTATTATTTCAGTTTAAAATGGTTTTTAATACCAATGATGATATAAGCACAAGTAATCAAAAACCATTCATTTTCTTTACAGATTTTACAATATTTTTTACTCCAATTATATTAACTATATCATCTAAACGTCTTAGTCGTTTAGTTATACCAATTAGAATTAAAACTCAACAAAAGTCAATAAAAGCTGCTGAAAGGTCATGATGATGTTGATGATTATGATGATGATAATGATGTCATTTTGTATGTTACAGTATGTTATGTATATATATTTTGAATAATAAATTATAAATAAAGAAATTTAATATAATATTTATATTAAATATTAGAAAAATAATTAGAAAAATGAATCAGGACGAGCTTGAATATAAGGTCTAATTGTTGGTAAAGATTCAAAACGATCACAATAGCTTTTTAAATTTGGAAAATGAGCCAAAAAATAACTATCATAACAACATTGGAAACGTGTAACCATTTCAATAAGAGCTATATCCGCCCAACAAATCTAAAAAAATTAAAATTTTGAATTTAAAATTTTAAAATAAATATTACCGTATTACCAAAAAGATAAGTTGAAGTGGCAAGTCTAGTATCATATTCTGTAAGTTGTGGTACTAAAGATTGATTTTTAAAAATATCCCAACACGATTTCTTAAAAAATATCAGAAAATTAAAATTAAAAAATAATTAATAAACTCTTTGCTCATAATTTTTGGTTAAAGTTGCTCTTATAATTGGATTAAGCTGACTATTTAATTGTTCCAATTCATTAATGATTTCATTAATTTTTTCTTGATCAGCAGAAGATTTACCATATAATCCTAAATATAAAATTCATTATAATACTTTATATTTTCAATGAAATATCGCTTTTTGAAATTTCAAGCTTAAATATAGAACATGCTTAGGTTATTAAGCTCGAAAAGGTTTAACCTTATTTTAGTTAAAAGAACTCAAAAAAAAGCATTTTACATTGAACATATTTTTGTTTAATTAAAGTATAAAAAATAAAAAAAACTAGATTATACGTATAAATAAAGATATTTGTACATATATGAAAGTTATATTTGTATTTACCATAGTGCAAAGCCACATATCGACAGATGTCAATCACACCAATAATTGTTTTGGTTGAATTGATTTTCATTACAGGTAGCTTTGTATCATCATTAAATCCTTCTAAATATAAAATAATTTATAATTAATATAATTATTATAAACATACGCATCTTTCGACGAGCTTTCCATTGTGCTATAGTAACTCTTGTATCATCATACTGTTGAGCACAGAAGACAAGCATAAGACGTATAGCTTCAGCTCTTCCACGTCCTGGCAATGATATAAGCTCCAATTGATCTTTAGGCATCTATTAATTTAAAAAAATACACATATAATATATAAACAATATAATGAAAAAACAATAAATTTGAAAAACTGTTTGTATGAAATGGAAATACGAAAATCATCGAAATGAAACGGAGAAGAGGAGATGAATGATGATTTGATGTGCGTATAGCAAATGAAAAGAGAGAAAAAACTTATAAAAACAAAAGAAAATTAAATAAAATTAAGTTAAATAATAAAAATTCAAAATACTTATTAATGAATTAAAAATCATTTGTGTTAAAATATTTCAAATAAAAACTGAAGAAATGAGAAACACTAAGGGAACTTCTTCAAAATGACAAAAAAAAGAGTGAATAGGATGAAGAGAATGTAGAGAAAGTCAACATACAAATTTAAAACAAATATTTATCTGTAAGGATTCTTCAAGGCTTTTAAAATATTTTTTTTAAAGTCTGAAAAATGTTCTTTTTCTAAGGGAATTCAATATCTCTGACTGATTTTGATGTAAGACATCATATGGTACTACTCTAACAACATTCCTCATTCAATGACTTCACTTTAACTTTCTCAAATAGATGATTTCTTAAAAAAATATTGAAAAACGAATATACAAATACTATGGAAAACAATAAATTTGAGAGAATTGTATTCTATATAAGACGTTTGGTTAAGCCTTCTTGTGCTTTTCAATGTCAAAAGACTGTTGGTCAAGTATCTTCAGTGCTTATACACACAAATCTTGAACGGTATGCACTTCAGTCAGTTCGATAGTTGCAACTTTCACTATAAAAATAGCATTTTTTGGTATAAAAATATATTTTTTAAAGATTTTTCTGATTGATAACAATATACTAAAATTCAAAAATGTTTCATTTTTTTAAATTTTTTAATAAAAAATTCAAAAAAAAAAAAGTTTTACATGTAGGAAAGAATGAGTTTTATTAAAAACAAAAAAAATAATATTTTATGGAAATAATTCAATTTTATAAGTTTTAGTTGATTTTGTATTCATCTATTGAGTTATTCTATTCGTTCGCTACGAAATCGCAACAGTTGTTGCGAATATGAAGTTCTGTATTACATCAGAAAGCACTATGACATGTCCGTTGTGGTCTAGTGGTTAGGATTTATGGCTCTCACCCATAAGGCCGGGGTTCGATTCCCCGCAACGGAATAACTTTTCAAATTTTTTTTGTGCTTCAAACTCAACCGAAATACGGAAAAAAGAATATACATTTTCCAAATAATCATCTATCTGCCTACCTTAAAGAATTTAAAACCATTGATGAAGACAGAAAGATGACGAGTCATAACACTAGTTGATGATACCGAGGCATTTGTCTGAGTTGGTTCTCTTTCCTCAACCAAACCAAGTTTTTGCTTATAAGCTCTGCTATTAGGATTTGAATGGTTTTGCTTAGAAACTTTATTCGAATGATTTAAATGGTTTTGCTTAGAAGCTCTGTTCTTTTGGCTTGAATAACGTTAAAAATATTTCTAGAAAAGCTCGGAAGACCGAGGTTCGGATCCCTTCAATGAAATATGAGTTTCGAAGTGTTTTGTGGTTCAAACTCAACCGAAATACGGAAAAAAGAATATACATTTTCCAAATAATCATCTATCTGCCTACCTTAAAGAATTTAAAACCATTGATGAAGACAGAAAGATGACGAGTCATAACACTAGTTGATGATACCGAGGCATTTGTCTGAGTTGGTTCTCTTTCCTCAACCTAACCAAGTTTTTGCTTATAAGCTCTCCTATTTGGATTTTAATGATTTTGCTTAGAAACTTTATTCGAATGATTTGAATGGTTTTGCTTAGAAGCTCTGTTCGTTTGGCTTGAATAACGTTAAAAATATTTCTAGAAAAGCTCGGAAGACCGAGGTTCGGATCCCTTCAATGAGATATGAGTTTCGAAGTGTTTTGTGGTTCAAACTCAACCGAAATACGGAAAAAAGAATATACATTTTCCAAATAATCATCTATCTGCCTACCTTAAAGAATTTAAAACCATTGATGAAGACAGAAAGATGACGAGTCATAACACTAGTTGATGATACCGAGGCATTTGTCTGAGTTGGTTCTCTTTCCTCAACCTAACCAAGTTTTTGCTTATAAGCTCTCCTATTTGGATTTTAATGATTTTGCTTAGAAACTTTATTCGAATGATTTGAATGGTTTTGCTTAGAAGCTCTGTTCGTTTGGCTTGAATAACGTTAAAAATATTTCTAGAAAAGCTCGGAAGACCGAGGTTCGGATCCCTTCAATGAGATATGAGTTTCGAAGTGTTTTGTGCTTCAACTCAACCGAAATACGGAAAAAAGAATATACATTTTCCAAATAATCATCTATCTGCCTACCTTAAAGAATTTAAAACCATTGATGAAGACAGAAAGATGACGAGTCATAACACTAGTTGATGATACCGAGGCATTTGTCTGAGTTGGTTCTCTTTCCTCAACCTAACCAAGTTTTTGCTTATAAGCTCTCCTATTTGGATTTTAATGATTTTGCTTAGAAACTTTATTCGAATGATTTGAATGGTTTTGCTTAGAAGCTCTGTTCGTTTGGCTTGAATAACGTTAAAAATATTTCTAGAAAAGCTCGGAAGACCGAGGTTCGGATCCCTTCAATGAGATATGAGTTTCGAAGTGTTTTGTGCTTCAACTCAACCGAAATACGGAAAAAAGAATATACATTTTCCAAATAATCATCTATCTGCCTACCTTAAAGAATTTAAAACCATTGATGAAGACAGAAAGATGACGAGTCATAACACTAGTTGATGATACCGAGGCATTTGTCTGAGTTGGTTCTCTTTCCTCAACCTAACCAAGTTTTTGCTTATAAGCTCTCCTATTTGGATTTTAATGATTTTGCTTAGAAACTTTATTCGAATGATTTGAATGGTTTTGCTTAGAAGCTCTGTTCGTTTGGCTTGAATAACGTTAAAAATATTTCTAGAAAAGCTCGGAAGACCGAGGTTCGGATCCCTTCAATGAGATATGAGTTTCGAAGTGTTTTGTGGTTCAAACTCAACCGAAATACGGAAAAAAGAATATACATTTTCCAAATAATCATCTATCTGCCTACCTTAAAGAATTTAAAACCATCGATGAAGACAGAAAGATGACGAGTCATAACACTAGTTGATGATACCGAGGCATTTGTCTGAGTTGGTTCTCTTTCCTCAACCTAACCAAGTTTTTGCTTATAAGCTTTGCTATTTGGATTTGAATGATTTTGCTTAGAAACTTTATTCGAATGATTTGAATGGTTTTGCTTAGAAGCTCTGTTCGTTTGGCTTGAATAACGTTAAAAATATTTCTAGAAAAGCTCGGAAGACCGTAGGTTCGCGTCCCAAAATTTATCTAGAAAATTTTCTGTTGCCGCACCCATATCAGATACGGCAATGAAATTAGTATGCCCAAGCAGTGATTCTACCATTAAACTTACCTGGCTGGGGGTTGTCCACGATCAACAAGGCGGACTCCCTACGAAGAGGCCTGATCATTGCACTTTAGATTGGGCTGACCTGTATGGCAATCTCGAGTTGAGATTCGCCAACAGCTAAATTTTTGCGTTTGGGGACGCGTTCGCGCGTCCCTTACAAGAGTATGGGCCGAAGAATTTTCACTCAACGAAAACTAAGTTTCTATTTCTTCTATCCGATTTTAGAAAAATTCGCTAAGAAGGAGTCTCGAGATTTTTTATTAAAATAGCAGATCATAAGCAAAAACTTGGTTAGGTTGAGGAAAAAGAACCAACTCAGACAAATGCCTCGGTATCATCAACTAGTGTTATGACTCGTCATCTTTCTGTCTTCATCAATGGTTTTAAATTCTTTAAGGTAGGCAGATAGATGATTATTTGGAAAATGTATATTCTTTTTTCCGTATTTCGGTTGAGTTTGAACCACAAAACACTTCGAAACTCATATCTACCTTTTTTCCGGAAACAGGAGAATTCCTGGTGAAATCTCACTAAGAATTTCAGAATCTACACATCTGAATACCTAACCTTAAAGTATTTTTATTTGATTTTAGTTGATGATCTTTAAGTAAATCGAACATTCACCGGGCACAACGTGCCTACAGCCTGAACGTTTTTGTGAACAAAGCATGTGGATGGGGTCCAGATAAACCTTTTTTCCGGAAACAGGAGAGATCCTGGTGAAATCTCACTAAGAATTTCAGAATCTACACATCTGAATACCTAACCTTAACGTATTTTTATTTGATTTTAGTTGATGATCTTTAAGTAAATCGAACATTCACCGGGCACAACGTGCCTACAGCCTGAACGTTTTTGTGAACAAAGCATGTGGATGGGCTCCAGATAAACCTTTTTTCCGGAAACAGGAGAATTCCTGGTGAAATCTCACTAAGAATTTCAGAATCTACACATCTGAATACCTAACCTTAAAGTATTTTTATTTGATTTTAGTTGATGATCTTTAAGTAAATCGAACATTCACCGGGCACAACGTGCCTACAGCCTGAACGTTTTTGTGAACAAAGCATGTGGATGGGCTCCAGATAAACCTTTTTTCCGGAAACAGGAGAATTCCTGGTGAAATCTCACTAAGAATTTCAGAATCTACACATCTGAATACCTAACCTTAAAGTATTTTTATTTGATTTTAGTTGATGATCTTTAAGTAAATCGAACATTCACCGGGCACAACGTGCCTACAGCCTGAACGTTTTTGTGAACAAAGCATGTGAATGGGGTCCAGATAAACCTTTTTTCCGGAAACAGGAGAATTCCTGATGAAATCTCACTGAGAATTTCAGAATCTACACATCTGAATACCTAATCTTAAAGTATTTTTATTTGATTTTAGTTGATGATCTTTAAGTAAATCGAACATTCACCGGGCACAACGTGCCTACAGCCTGAACGTTTTTGTGAACAAAGCATGTGAATGGGGTCCAGATAAACCTTTTTTCCGGAAACAGGAGAATTCCTGGTGAAATCTCACTAAGAATTTCAGAATCTACACATCTGAATACCTAACCTTAAAGTATTTTTATTTGATTTTAGTTGATGATCTTTAAGTAAATCGAACATTCACCGGGCACAACGTGCCTACAGCCTGAACGTTTTTGTGAACAAAGCATGTGAATGGGGTCCAGATAAACCTTTTTTCCGGAAACAGGAGAATTCCTGGTGAAATCTCACTAAGAATTTCAGAATCTACACATCTGAATACCTAATCTTAAAGTATTTTTATTTGATTTTAGTTGATGATCTTTAAGTAAATCGAACATTCACCGGGCACAACGTGCCTACAGCCTGAACGTTTTTGTGAACAAAGCATGTGAATGGGGTCCAGATAAACCTTTTTTCCGGAAACAGGAGAATTCCTGGTGAAATCTCACTAAGAATTTCAGAATCTACACATCTGAATACCTAACCTTAAAGTATTTTTATTTGATTTTAGTTGATGATCTTTAAGTAAATCGAACATTCACCGGGCACAACGTGCCTACAGCCTGAACGTTTTTGTGAACAAAGCATGTGAATGGGGTCCAGATAAACCTTTTTTCCGGAAACAGGAGAATTCCTGGTGAAATCTCACTAAGAATTTCAGAATCTACACATCTGAATACCTAACCTTAAAGTATTTTTATTTGATTTTAGTTGATGATCTTTAAGTAAATCGAACATTCACCGGGCACAACGTGCCTACAGCCTGAACGTTTTTGTGAACAAAGCATGTGAATGGGGTCCAGATAAACCTTTTTTCCGGAAACAGGAGAATTCCTGGTGAAATCTCACTAAGAATTTCAGAATCTACACATCTGAATACCTAACCTTAAAGTATTTTTATTTGATTTTAGTTGATGATCTTTAAGTAAATCGAACATTCACCGGGCACAACGTGCCTACAGCCTGAACGTTTTTGTGAACAAAGCATGTGAATGGGGTCCAGATAAACCTTTTTTCCGGAAACAGGAGAATTCCTGGTGAAATCTCACTAAGAATTTCAGAATCTACACATCTGAATACCTAACCTTAAAGTATTTTTATTTGATTTTAGTTGATGATCTTTAAGTAAATCGAACATTCACCGGGCACAACGTGCCTACAGCCTGAACGTTTTTGTGAACAAAGCATGTGAATGGGGTCCAGATAAACCTTTTTTCCGGAAACAGGAGAATTCCTGGTGAAATCTCACTAAGAATTTCAGAATCTACACATCTGAATACCTAACCTTAAAGTATTTTTATTTGATTTTAGTTGATGATCTTTAAGTAAATCGAACATTCACCGGGCACAACGTGCCTACAGCCTGAACGTTTTTGTGAACAAAGCATGTGAATGGGGTCCAGATAAACCTTTTTTCCGGAAACAGGAGAATTCCTGATGAAATCTCACTGAGAATTTCAGAATCTACACATCTGAATACCTAATCTTAAAGTATTTTTATTTGATTTTAGTTGATGATCTTTAAGTAAATCGAACATTCACCGGGCACAACGTGCCTACAGTCTGAACGTTTTTGTGAACAAAGCATGTGAATGGGGTCCAGATAAACCTTTTTTCCGGAAACAGGAGAATTCCTGGTGAAATCTCACTAAGAATTTCAGAATCTACACATCTGAATACCTAATCTTAAAGTATTTTTATTTGATTTTAGTTGATGATCTTTAAGTAAATCGAACATTCACCGGGCACAACGTGCCTACAGTCTGAACGTTTTTGTGAACAAAGCATGTGAATGGGGTCCAGATAAACCTTTTTTCCGGAAACAGGAGAATTCCTGGTGAAATCTCACTAAGAATTTCAGAATCTACACATCTGAATACCTAATCTTAAAGTATTTTTATTTGATTTTAGTTGATGATCTTTAAGTAAATCGAACATTCACCGGGCACAACGTGCCTACAGCCTTAACGTTTTTGTGAACAAAGCATGTGAATGGGGTCCAGATAAACCTTTTTTCCGGAAACAGGAGAATTCCTGGTGAAATCTCACTAAGAATTTCAGAATCTACACATCTGAATACCTAACCTTAAAGTATTTTTATTTGATTTTAGTTGATGATCTTTAAGTAAATCGAACATTCACCGGGCACAACGTGCCTACAGCCTGAACGTTTTTGTGAACAAAGCATGTGAATGGGGTCCAGATAAACCTTTTTTCCGGAAACAGGAGAATTCCTGGTGAAATCTCACTAAGAATTTCAGAATCTACACATCTGAATACCTAACCTTAAAGTATTTTTATTTGATTTTAGTTGATGATCTTTAAGTAAATCGAACATTCACCGGGCACAACGTGCCTACAGCCTGAACGTTTTTGTGAACAAAGCATGTGAATGGGGTCCAGATAAACCTTTTTTCCGGAAACAGGAGAATTCCTGGTTAAATCTCACTAAGAATTTCAGAATCTACACATCTGAATACCTAACCTTAAAGTATTTTTATTTGATTTTAGTTGATGATCTTTAAGTAAATCGAACATTCACCGGGCACAACGTGCCTACAGCCTGAACGTTTTTGTGAACAAAGCATGTGAATGGGGTCCAGATAAACCTTTTTTCCGGAAACAGGAGAATTCCTGGTGAAATCTCACTAAGAATTTCAGAATCTACACATCTGAATACCTAACCTTAAAGTATTTTTATTTGATTTTAGTTGATGATCTTTAAGTAAATCGAACATTCACCGGGCACAACGTGCCTACAGCCTTAACGTTTTTGTGAACAAAGCATGTGAATGGGGTCCAGATAAACCTTTTTTCCGGAAACAGGAGAATTCCTGGTGAAATCTCACTAAGAATTTCAGAATCTACACATCTGAATACCTAACCTTAAAGTATTTTTATTTGATTTTAGTTGATGATCTTTAAGTAAATCGAACATTCACCGGGCACAACGTGCCTACAGCCTTAACGTTTTTGTGAACAAAGCATGTGAATGGGGTCCAGATAAACCTTTTTTCCGGAAACAGGAGAATTCCTGGTGAAATCTCACTAAGAATTTCAGAATCTACACATCTGAATACCTAACCTTAAAGTATTTTTATTTGATTTTAGTTGATGATCTTTAAGTAAATCGAACATTCACCGGGCACAACGTGCCTACAGCCTTAACGTTTTTGTGAACAAAGCATGTGAATGGGGTCCAGATAAACCTTTTTTCCGGAAACAGGAGAATTCCTGGTGAAATCTCACTAAGAATTTCAGAATCTACACATCTGAATACCTAACCTTAAAGTATTTTTTTTTGATTTTAGTTGATGATCTTTAAGTAAATCGAACATTCACCGGGCACAACGTGCCTACAGCCTGAACGTTTTTGTGAACAAAGCATGTGAATGGGGTCCAGATAAACCTTTTTTCCGGAAACAGGAGAATTCCTGGTGAAATCTCACTAAGAATTTCAGAATCTACACATCTGAATACCTAACCTTAAAGTATTTTTATTTGATTTTAGTTGATGATCTTTAAGTAAATCGAACATTCACCGGGCACAACGTGCCTACAGCCTTAACGTTTTTGTGAACAAAGCATGTGAATGGGGTCCAGATAAACCTTTTTTCCGGAAACAGGAGAATTCCTGGTGAAATCTCACTAAGAATTTCAGAATCTACACATCTGAATACCTAACCTTAAAGTATTTTTATTTGATTTTAGTTGATGATCTTTAAGTAAATCGAACATTCACCGGGCACAACGTGCCTACAGCCTGAACGTTTTTGTGAACAAAGCATGTGAATGGGGTCCAGATAAACCTTTTTTCCGGAAACAGGAGAATTCCTGGTGAAATCTCACTAAGAATTTCAGAATCTACACATCTGAATACCTAACCTTAAAGTATTTTTATTTGATTTTAGTTGATGATCTTTAAGTAAATCGAACATTCACCGGGCACAACGTGCCTACAGCCTGAACGTTTTTGTGAACAAAGCATGTGAATGGGGTCCAGATAAACCTTTTTTCCGGAAACAGGAGAATTCCTGGTGAAATCTCACTAAGAATTTCAGAATCTACACATCTGAATACCCAACCTTAAAGTATTTTTATTTGATTTTAGTTGATGATCTTTAAGTAAATCGAACATTCACCGGGCACAACGTGCCTACAGTCTGAACGTTTTTGTGAACAAAGCATGTGGATGGGGTCCAGATAAACCTTTTTTCCGGAAACAGGAGAGATCCTGGTGAAATCTCACTAAGAATTTCAGAATCTACACATCTGAATACCTAACCTTAAAGTATTTTTATTTGATTTTAGTTGATGATCTTTAAGTAAATCGAACATTCACCGGGCACAACGTGCCTACAGCCTGAACGTTTTTGTGAACAAAGCATGTGGATGGGGTCCAGATAAACCTTTTTTCCGGAAACAGGAGAGATCTTGGTGTAATCTCACTAAGAATTTCAGAATCTACACAACTGAATACCTAACCTTAAAGTATTTTTATTTGATTTTAGTTGATGATCTTTAAGTAAATCGAACATTCACCGGGCACAACGTGCCTACAGTCTGAACGTTTTTGTGAACAAAGCATGTGAATGGGGTCCAGATAAACCTTTTTTCCGGAAACAGGAGAATTCCTGGTGAAATCTCACTAAGAATTTCAGAATCTACACATCTGAATACCTAACCTTAAAGTATTTTTATTTGATTTTAGTTGATGATCTTTAAGTAAATCGAACATTCACCGGGCACAACGTGCCTACAGCCTGAACGTTTTTGTGAACAAAGCATGTGGATGGGGTCCAGATAAACCTTTTTTCCGGAAACAGGAGAGATCTTGGTGTAATCTCACTAAGAATTTCAGAATCTACACAACTGAATACCTAACCTTAAAGTATTTTTATTTGATTTTAGTTGATGATCTTTAAGTAAATCGAACATTCACCGGGCACAACGTGCCTACAGTCTGAACGTTTTTGTGAACAAAGCATGTGAATGGGGTCCAGATAAACCTTTTTTCCGGAAACAGGAGAATTCCTGGTGAAATCTCACTAAGAATTTCAGAATCTACACATCTGAATACCTAACCTTAAAGTATTTTTATTTGATTTTAGTTGATGATCTTTAAGTAAATCGAACATTCACCGGGCACAACGTGCCTACAGCCTGAACGTTTTTGTGAACAAAGCATGTGAATGGGGTCCAGATAAACCTTTTTTCCGGAAACAGGAGAATTCCTGGTGAAATCTCACTAAGAATTTCAGAATCTACACATCTGAATACCTAACCTTAAAGTATTTTTATTTGATTTTAGTTGATGATCTTTAAGTAAATCGAACATTCACCGGGCACAACGTGCCTACAGCCTGAACGTTTTTGTGAACAAAGCATGTGGATGGGGTCCAGATAAACCTTTTTTCCGGAAACAGGAGAGATCTTGGTGAAATCTCACTAAGAATTTCAGAATCTACACAACTGAATACCTAACCTTAAAGTATTTTTATTTGATTTTAGTTGATGATCTTTAAGTAAATCGAACATTCACCGGGCACAACGTGCCTACAGTCTGAACGTTTTTGTGAACAAAGCATGTGAATGGGGTCCAGATAAACCTTTTTTCCGGAAACAGGAGAATTCCTGGTGAAATCTCACTAAGAATTTCAGAATCTACACATCTGAATACCTAACCTTAAAGTATTTTTATTTGATTTTAGTTGATGATCTTTAAGTAAATCGAACATTCACCGGGCACAACGTGCCTACAGTCTGAACGTTTTTGTGAACAAAGCATGTGAATGGGGTCCAGATAAACCTTTTTTCCGGAAACAGGAGAATTCCTGGTGAAATCTCACTAAGAATTTCAGAATCTACACATCTGAATACCTAACCTTAAAGTATTTTTATTTGATTTTAGTTGATGATCTTTAAGTAAATCGAACATTCACCGGGCACAACGTGCCTACAGCCTGAACGTTTTTGTGAACAAAGCATGTGGATGGGGTCCAGATAAACCTTTTTTCCGGAAACAGGAGAATTCCTGGTGAAATCTCACTAAGAATTTCAGAATCTACACATCTGAATACCTAACCTTAAAGTATTTTTATTTGATTTTAGTTGATGATCTTTAAGTAAATCGAACATTCACCGGGCACAACGTGCCTACAGCCTGAACGTTTTTGTGAACAAAGCATGTGGATGGGGTCCAGATAAACCTTTTTTCCGGAAACAGGAGAGATCTTGGTGAAATCTCACTAAGAATTTCAGAATCTACACATCTGAATACCTAACCTTAAAGTATTTTTATTTGATTTTAGTTGATGATCTTTAAGTAAATCGAACATTCACCGGGCACAACGTGCCTACAGCCTGAACGTTTTTGTGAACAAAGCATGTGAATGGGGTCCAGATAAACCTTTTTTCCGGAAACAGGAGAATTCCTGGTGAAATCTCACTAAGAATTTCAGAATCTACACATCTGAATACCTAACCTTAAAGTATTTTTATTTGATTTTAGTTGATGATCTTTAAGTAAATCGAACATTCACCGGGCACAACGTGCCTACAGTCTGAACGTTTTTGTGAACAAAGCATGTGGATGGGGTCCAGATAAACCTTTTTTCCGGAAACAGGAGAATTCCTGGTGAAATCTCACTAAGAATTTCAGAATCTACACATCTGAATACCTAACCTTAAAGTATTTTTATTTGATTTTAGTTGATGATCTTTAAGTAAATCGAACATTCACCGGGCACAACGTGCCTACAGTCTGAACGTTTTTGTGAACAAAGCATGTGGATGGGGTCCAGATAAACCTTTTTTCCGGAAACAGGAGAATTCCTGGTGAAATCTCACTAAGAATTTCAGAATCTACACATCTGAATACCTAACCTTAAAGTATTTTTATTTGATTTTAGTTGATGATCTTTAAGTAAATCGAACATTCACCGGGCACAACGTGCCTACAGCCTGAACGTTTTTGTGAACAAAGCATGTGAATGGGGTCCAGATAAACCTTTTTTCCGGAAACAGGAGAATTCCTGGTGAAATCTCACTAAGAATTTCAGAATCTACACATCTGAATACCTAACCTTAAAGTATTTTTATTTGATTTTAGTTGATGATCTTTAAGTAAATCGAACATTCACCGGGCACAACGTGCCTACAGTCTGAACGTTTTTGTGAACAAAGCATGTGGATGGGGTCCAGATAAACCTTTTTTCCGGAAACAGGAGAGATCCTGGTGAAATCTCACTAAGAATTTCAGAATCTACACATCTGAATACCTAACCTTAAAGTATTTTTATTTGATTTTAGTTGATGATCTTTAAGTAAATCGAACATTCACCGGGCACAACGTGCCTACAGCCTGAACGTTTTTGTGAACAAAGCATGTGAATGGGGTCCAGATAAACCTTTTTTCCGGAAACAGGAGAATTCCTGGTGAAATCTCACTAAGAATTTCAGAATCTACACATCTGAATACCTAACCTTAACGTATTTTTATTTGATTTTAGTTGATGATCTTTAAGTAAATCGAACATTCACCGGGCACAACGTGCCTACAGCCTGAACGTTTTTGTGAACAAAGCATGTGAATGGGGTCCAGATAAACCTTTTTTCCGGAAACAGGAGAATTCCTGGTGAAATCTCACTAAGAATTTCAGAATCTACACATCTGAATACCTAATCTTAAAGTATTTTTATTTGATTTTAGTTGATGATCTTTAAGTAAATCGAACATTCACCGGGCACAACGTGCCTACAGCCTGAACGTTTTTGTGAACAAAGCATGTGAATGGGGTCCAGATAAACCTTTTTTCCGGAAACAGGAGAATTCCTGGTGAAATCTCACTAAGAATTTCAGAATCTACACATCTGAATACCTAACCTTAAAGTATTTTTATTTGATTTTAGTTGATGATCTTTAAGTAAATCGAACATTCACCGGGCACAACGTGCCTACAGCCTGAACGTTTTTGTGAACAAAGCATGTGAATGGGGTCCAGATAAACCTTTTTTCCGGAAACAGGAGAATTCCTGGTGAAATCTCACTAAGAATTTCAGAATCTACACATCTGAATACCTAACCTTAAAGTATTTTTATTTGATTTTAGTTGATGATCTTTAAGTAAATCGAACATTCACCGGGCACAACGTGCCTACAGCCTGAACGTTTTTGTGAACAAAGCATGTGAATGGGGTCCAGATAAACCTTTTTTCCGGAAACAGGAGAATTCCTGGTGAAATCTCACTAAGAATTTCAGAATCTACACATCTGAATACCTAACCTTAAAGTATTTTTATTTGATTTTAGTTGATGATCTTTAAGTAAATCGAACATTCACCGGGCACAACGTGCCTACAGTCTGAACGTTTTTGTGAACAAAGCATGTGGATGGGGTCCAGATAAACCTTTTTTCCGGAAACAGGAGAATTCCTGGTGAAATCTCACTAAGAATTTCAGAATCTACACATCTGAATACCTAACCTTAAAGTATTTTTATTTGATTTTAGTTGATGATCTTTAAGTAAATCGAACATTCACCGGGCACAACGTGCCTACAGCCTGAACGTTTTTGTGAACAAAGCATGTGGATGGGGTCCAGATAAACCTTTTTTCCGGAAACAGGAGAGATCTTGGTGAAATCTCACTAAGAATTTCAGAATCTACACATCTGAATACCTAACCTTAAAGTATTTTTATTTGATTTTAGTTGATGATCTTTAAGTAAATCGAACATTCACCGGGCACAACGTGCCTACAGCCTGAACGTTTTTGTGAACAAAGCATGTGAATGGGGTCCAGATAAACCTTTTTTCCGGAAACAGGAGAGATCCTGATGAAATCTCACTAAGAATTTCAGAATCTACACATCTGAATACCTAACCTTAAAGTATTTTTATTTGATTTTAGTTGATGATCTTTAAGTAAATCGAACATTCACCGGGCACAACGTGCCTACAGCCTGAACGTTTTTGTGAACAAAGCATGTGGATGGGGTCCAGATAAACCTTTTTTCCGGAAACAGGAGAGATCCTGATGAAATCTCACTAAGAATTTCAGAATCTACACATCTGAATACCTAACCTTAACGTATTTTTATTTGATTTTAGTTGATGATCTTTAAGTAAATCGAACATTCACCGGGCACAACGTGCCTACAGTCTGAACGTTTTTGTGAACAAAGCATGTGGATGGGGTCCAGATAAACCTTTTTTCCGGAAACAGGAGAGATCCTGATGAAATCTCACTAAGAATTTCAGAATCTACACATCTGAATACCTAACCTTAAAGTATTTTTATTTGATTTTAGTTGATGATCTTTAAGTAAATCGAACATTCACCGGGCACAACGTGCCTACAGCCTGAACGTTTTTGTGAACAAAGCATGTGGATGGGGTCCAGATAAACCTTTTTTCCGGAAACAGGAGAGATCCTGATGAAATCTCACTAAGAATTTCAGAATCTACACATCTGAATACCTAACCTTAACGTATTTTTATTTGATTTTAGTTGATGATCTTTAAGTAAATCGAACATTCACCGGGCACAACGTGCCTACAGTCTGAACGTTTTTGTGAACAAAGCATGTGGATGGGGTCCAGATAAACCTTTTTTCCGGAAACAGGAGAGATTTTGGTGAAATCTCACTAAGAATTTCAGAATCTACACATCTGAATACCTAACCTTAAAGTATTTTTATTTGATTTTAGTTGATGATCTTTAAGTAAATCGAACATTCACCGGGCACAACGTGCCTACAGCCTGAACGTTTTTGTGAACAAAGCATGTGGATGGGGTCCAGATAAACCTTTTTTCCGGAAACAGGAGAGGTCCTAGTGAAATCTCACTAAGAATTTCAGAATCTACACATCTGAATACCTAACCTTAAAGTATTTTTATTTGATTTTAGTTGATGATCTTTAAGTAAATCGAACATTCACCGGGCACAACGTGCCTACAGCCTGAACGTTTTTGTGAACAAAGCATGTGGATGGGGTCCAGATAAACCTTTTTTCCGGAAACAGGAGAGATCCTGATGAAATCTCACTAAGAATTTCAGAATCTACACATCTGAATACCTAACCTTAACGTATTTTTATTTGATTTTAGTTGATGATCTTTAAGTAAATCGAACATTCACCGGGCACACCGTGCCTACAGTCTGAACGTTTTTGTGAACAAAGCATGTGGATGGGGTCCAGATAAACCTTTTTTCCGGACACAGGAGAGATCCTGATGAAATCTCACTAAGAATTTCAGAATCTACACATCTGAATACCTAACCTTAAAGTATTTTTATTTGATTTTAGTTGATGATCTTTAAGTAAATCGAACATTCACCGGGCACAACGTGCCTACAGCCTGAACGTTTTTGTGAACAAAGCATGTGGATGGGGTCCAGATAAACCTTTTTTCCGGAAACAGGAGAGATCCTAGTGAAATCTCACTAAGAATTTCAGAATCTACACATCTGAATACCTAACCTTAAAGTATTTTTATTTGATTTTAGTTGATGATCTTTAAGTAAATCGAACATTCACCGGGCACAACGTGCCTACAGCCTGAACGTTTTTGTGAACAAAGCATGTGGATGGGGTCCAGATAAACCTTTTTTCCGGAAACAGGAGAGATCCTGATGAAATCTCACTAAGAATTTCAGAATCTACACATCTGAATACCTAACCTTAAAGTATTTTTATTTGATTTTAGTTGATGATCTTTAAGTAAATCGAACATTCACCGGGCACAACGTGCCTACAGCCTGAACGTTTTTGTGAACAAAGCATGTGGATGGGGTCCAGATAAACCTTTTTTCCGGAAACAGGAGAGATCCTGGTGAAATCTCACTAAGAATTTCAGAATCTACACATCTGAATACCTAACCTTAAAGTATTTTTATTTGATTTTAGTTGATGATCTTTAAGTAAATCGAACATTCACCGGGCACAACGTGCCTACAGTCTGAACGTTTTTGTGAACAAAGCATGTGGATGGGGTCCAGATAAACCTTTTTTCCGGAAACAGGAGAGATCCTGATGAAATCTCACTAAGAATTTCAGAATCTACACATCTGAATACTTAACCTTAAAGTATTTTTATTCGATTTTAGTTGATGATCTTTAAGTAAATCGAACATTCACCGGGCACAACGTGCCTACAGCCTGAACGTTTTTGTGAACAAAGCATGTGGATGGGGTCCAGATAAACCTTTTTTCCGGAAACAGGAGAGATCCTGGTGAAATCTCACTAAGAATTTCAGAATCTACACATCTGAATACCTAACCTTAAAGTATTTTTATTTGATTTTAGTTGATGATCTTTAAGTAAATCGAACATTCACCGGGCACAACGTGCCTACAGCCTGAACGTTTTTGTGAACAAAGCATGTGGATGGGGTCCAGATAAACCTTTTTTCCGGAAACAGGAGAGATCCTGGTGAAATCTCACTAAGAATTTCAGAATCTACACATCTGAATACCTAACCTTAACGTATTTTTATTTGATTTTAGTTGATGATCTTTAAGTAAATCGAACATTCACCGGGCACAACGTGCCTACAGTCTGAACGTTTTTGTGAACAAAGCATGTGGATGGGGTCCAGATAAACCTTTTTTCCGGAAACAGGAGAGGTCCTAGTGAAATCTCACTAAGAATTTCAGAATCTACACATCTGAATACCTAACCTTAAAGTATTTTTATTTGATTTTAGTTGATGATCTTTAAGTAAATCGAACATTCACCGGGCACAACGTGCCTACAGCCTGAACGTTTTTGTGAACAAAGCATGTGGATGGGGTCCAGATAAACCTTTTTTCCGGAAACAGGAGAGATCCTGATGAAATCTCACTAAGAATTTCAGAATCTACACATCTGAATACCTAACCTTAACGTATTTTTATTTGATTTTAGTTGATGATCTTTAAGTAAATCGAACATTCACCGGGCACACCGTGCCTACAGTCTGAACGTTTTTGTGAACAAAGCATGTGGATGGGGTCCAGATAAACCTTTTTTCCGGACACAGGAGAGATCCTGATGAAATCTCACTAAGAATTTCAGAATCTACACATCTGAATACCTAACCTTAAAGTATTTTTATTTGATTTTAGTTGATGATCTTTAAGTAAATCGAACATTCACCGGGCACAACGTGCCTACAGCCTGAACGTTTTTGTGAACAAAGCATGTGGATGGGGTCCAGATAAACCTTTTTTCCGGAAACAGGAGAGATCCTAGTGAAATCTCACTAAGAATTTCAGAATCTACACATCTGAATACCTAACCTTAAAGTATTTTTATTTGATTTTAGTTGATGATCTTTAAGTAAATCGAACATTCACCGGGCACAACGTGCCTACAGCCTGAACGTTTTTGTGAACAAAGCATGTGGATGGGGTCCAGATAAACCTTTTTTCCGGAAACAGGAGAGATCCTGATGAAATCTCACTAAGAATTTCAGAATCTACACATCTGAATACCTAACCTTAAAGTATTTTTATTTGATTTTAGTTGATGATCTTTAAGTAAATCGAACATTCACCGGGCACAACGTGCCTACAGCCTGAACGTTTTTGTGAACAAAGCATGTGGATGGGGTCCAGATAAACCTTTTTTCCGGAAACAGGAGAGATCCTGGTGAAATCTCACTAAGAATTTCAGAATCTACACATCTGAATACCTAACCTTAAAGTATTTTTATTTGATTTTAGTTGATGATCTTTAAGTAAATCGAACATTCACCGGGCACAACGTGCCTACAGTCTGAACGTTTTTGTGAACAAAGCATGTGGATGGGGTCCAGATAAACCTTTTTTCCGGAAACAGGAGAGATCCTGATGAAATCTCACTAAGAATTTCAGAATCTACACATCTGAATACTTAACCTTAAAGTATTTTTATTCGATTTTAGTTGATGATCTTTAAGTAAATCGAACATTCACCGGGCACAACGTGCCTACAGCCTGAACGTTTTTGTGAACAAAGCATGTGGATGGGGTCCAGATAAACCTTTTTTCCGGAAACAGGAGAGATCCTGGTGAAATCTCACTAAGAATTTCAGAATCTACACATCTGAATACCTAACCTTAAAGTATTTTTATTTGATTTTAGTTGATGATCTTTAAGTAAATCGAACATTCACCGGGCACAACGTGCCTACAGCCTGAACGTTTTTGTGAACAAAGCATGTGGATGGGGTCCAGATAAACCTTTTTTCCGGAAACAGGAGAGATCCTGGTGAAATCTCACTAAGAATTTCAGAATCTACACATCTGAATACCTAACCTTAACGTATTTTTATTTGATTTTAGTTGATGATCTTTAAGTAAATCGAACATTCACCGGGCACAACGTGCCTACAGTCTGAACGTTTTTGTGAACAAAGCATGTGGATGGGGTCCAGATAAACCTTTTTTCCGGAAACAGGAGAGATCCTGATGAAATCTCACTAAGAATTTCAGAATCTACACATCTGAATACCTAATCTTAAAGTATTTTTATTTGATTTTAGTTGATGATCTTTAAGTAAATCGAACATTCACCGGGCACAACGTGCCTACAGTCTGAACGTTTTTGTGAACAAAGCATGTGGATGGGGTCCAGATAAACCTTTTTTCCGGAAACAGGAGAGATCCTGATGAATTCTCACTAAGAATTTCAGAATCTACACATCTGAATACCTAATCTTAAAGTATTTTTATTTGATTTTAGTTGATGATCTTTAAGTAAATCGAACATTCACCGGGCACAACGTGCCTACAGCCTGAACGTTTTTGTGAACAAAGCATGTGGATGGGGTCCAGATAAACCTTTTTTCCGGAAACAGGAGAGATCCTGATGAAATCTCACTAAGAATTTCAGAATCTACACATCTGAATACCTAACCTTAAAGTATTTTTATTTGATTTTAGTTGATGATCTTTAAGTAAATCGAACATTCACCGGGCACAACGTGCCTACAGCCTGAACGTTTTTGTGAACAAAGCATGTGGATGGGGTCCAGATAAACCTTTTTTCCGGAAACAGGAGAATTCCTGGTGAAATCTCACGAAGAATTTCAGAATCTACACATCTGAATACCTAACCTTAACGAATTTTTATTTGATTTTAGTTGATGATCTTTAAGTAAATCGAACATTCACCGGGCACAACGTGCCTACAGCCTGAACGTTTTTGTGAACAAAGCATGTGGATGGGCTCCAGATAAACCTTTTTTCCGGAAACAGGAGAATTCCTGGTGAAATCTCACTAAGAATTTCAGAATCTACACATCTGAATACCTAACCTTAAAGTATTTTTATTTGATTTTAGTTGATGATCTTTAAGTAAATCGAACATTCACCGGGCACAACGTGCCTACAGCCTGAACGTTTTTGTGAACAAAGCATGTGGATGGGGTCCAGATAAACCTTTTTTCCGGAAACAGGAGAGATCCTGGTGAAATCTCACTAAGAATTTCAGAATCTACACATCTGAATACTTAACCTTAAAGTATTTTTATTTGATTTTAGTTGATGATCTTTAAGTAAATCGAACATTCACCGGGCACAACGTGCCTACAGCCTGAACGTTTTTGTGAACAAAGCATGTGGATGGGGTCCAGATAAACCTTTTTTCCGGAAACAGGAGAGATCCTGGTGAAATCTCACTAAGAATTTCAGAATCTACACATCTGAATACCTAACCTTAAAGTATTTTTATTTGATTTTAGTTGATGATCTTTAAGTAAATCGAACATTCAC
Source organism: Auanema rhodensis (assembly GCA_964057225.1). Classification (NCBI taxonomy): domain Eukaryota; kingdom Metazoa; phylum Nematoda; class Chromadorea; order Rhabditida; family Rhabditidae; genus Auanema; species Auanema rhodense. The sequence goes on from OZ059895.1 coordinate 5,863,969, forward strand.
CGGGCACAACGTGCCTACAGCCTGAACGTTTTTGTGAACAAAGCATGTGGATGGGGTCCAGATAAACCTTTTTTCCGGAAACAGGAGAATTCCTGGTGAAATCTCACTAAGAATTTCAGAATCTACACATCTGAATACCTAACCTTAAAGTATTTTTATTTGATTTTAGTTGATGATCTTTAAGTAAATCGAACATTCACCGGGCACAACGTGCCTACAGTCTGAACGTTTTTGTGAACAAAGCATGTGGATGGGGTCCAGATAAACCTTTTTTCCGGAAACAGGAGAGATCCTGGTGAAATCTCACTAAGAATTTCAGAATCTACACATCTGAATACCTAACCTTAAAGTATTTTTATTTGATTTTAGTTGATGATCTTTAAGTAAATGGAACATTCACCGGGCACAACGTGCCTACAGCCTGAACGTTTTTGTGAACAAAGCATGTGGATGGGGTCCAGATAAACCTTTTTTCCGGAAACAGGAGAGATCCTGGTGAATTCTCACTAAGAATTTCAGAATCTACACATCTGAATACCTAACCTTAAAGTATTTTTATTTGATTTTAGTTGATGATCTTTAAGTAAATCGAACATTCACCGGGCACAACGTGCCTACAGCCTGAACGTTTTTGTGAACAAAGCATGTGGATGGGGTCCAGATAAACCTTTTTTCGGGAAACAGGAGAGATCCTGGTGAATTCTCACTAAGAATTTCAGAATCTACACATCTGAATACCTAACCTTAAAGTATTTTTATTTGATTTTAGTTGATGATCTTTAAGTAAATCGAACATTCACCGGGCACAACGTGCCTACAGTCTGAACGTTTTTGTGAACAAAGCATGTGGATGGGGTCCAGATAAACCTTTTTTCCGGAAACAGGAGAATTCCTGGTGAAATCTCACTAAGAATTTCAGAATCTACACATCTGAATACCTAACCTTAAAGTATTTTTATTTGATTTTAGTTGATGATCTTTAAGTAAATCGAACATTCACCGGGCACAACGTGCCTACAGTCTGAACGTTTTTGTGAACAAAGCATGTGGATGGGGTCCAGATAAACCTTTTTTCCGGAAACAGGAGAGATCCTGGTGAAATCTCACTAAGAATTTCAGAATCTACACATCTGAATACCTAACCTTAAAGTATTTTTATTTGATTTTAGTTGATGATCTTTAAGTAAATGGAACATTCACCGGGCACAACGTGCCTACAGCCTGAACGTTTTTGTGAACAAAGCATGTGGATGGGGTCCAGATAAACCTTTTTTCCGGAAACAGGAGAGATCCTGGTGAATTCTCACTAAGAATTTCAGAATCTACACATCTGAATACCTAACCTTAAAGTATTTTTATTTGATTTTAGTTGATGATCTTTAAGTAAATGGAACATTCACCGGGCACAACGTGCCTACAGCCTGAACGTTTTTGTGAACAAAGCATGTGGATGGGGTCCAGATAAACCTTTTTTCCGGAAACAGGAGAGATCCTGGTGAATTCTCACTAAGAATTTCAGAATCTACACATCTGAATACCTAACCTTAAAGTATTTTTATTTGATTTTAGTTGATGATCTTTAAGTAAATCGAACATTCACCGGGCACAACGTGCCTACAGCCTGAACGTTTTTGTGAACAAAGCATGTGGATGGGGTCCAGATAAACCTTTTTTCCGGAAACAGGAGAGATCCTGGTGAATTCTCACTAAGAATTTCAGAATCTACACATCTGAATACCTAACCTTAACGAATTTTTATTTGATTTTAGTTGATGATCTTTAAGTAAATCGAACATTCACCGGGCACAACGTGCCTACAGCCTGAACGTTTTTGTGAACAAAGCATGTGGATGGGGTCCAGATAAACCTTTTTTCCGGAAACAGGAGAGATCCTGGTGAAATCTCACTAAGAATTTCAGAATCTACACATCTGAATACCTAACCTTAAAGTATTTTTATTTGATTTTAGTTGATGATCTTTAAGTAAATCGAACATTCACCGGGCACAACGTGCCTACAGCCTGAACGTTTTTGTGAACAAAGCATGTGGATGGGGTCCAGATAAACCTTTTTTCCGGAAACAGGAGAATTCCTGGTGAAATCTCACTAAGAATTTCAGAATCTACACATCTGAATACCTAACCTTAAAGTATTTTTATTTGATTTTAGTTGATGATCTTTAAGTAAATCGAACATTCACCGGGCACAACGTGCCTACAGTCTGAACGTTTTTGTGAACAAAGCATGTGGATGGGGTCCAGATAAACCTTTTTTCCGGAAACAGGAGAATTCCTGGTGAAATCTCACTAAGAATTTCAGAATCTACACATCTGAATACCTAACCTTAAAGTATTTTTATTTGATTTTAGTTGATGATCTTTAAGTAAATCGAACATTCACCGGGCACAACGTGCCTACAGTCTGAACGTTTTTGTGAACAAAGCATGTGGATGGGGTCCAGATAAACCTTTTTTCCGGAAACAGGAGAGATCCTGGTGAAATCTCACTAAGAATTTCAGAATCTACACATCTGAATACCTAACCTTAACGAATTTTTGTTTGATTTTAGTTGATGATCTTTAAGTAAATCGAACATTCACCGGGCACAACGTGCCTACAGCCTGAACGTTTTTGTGAACAAAGCATGTGGATGGGGTCCAGATAAACCTTTTTTCCGGAAACAGGAGAGATCCTGGTGAAATCTCACTAAGAATTTCAGAATCTACACATCTGAATACCTAACCTTAAAGTATTTTTATTTGATTTTAGTTGATGATCTTTAAGTAAATCGAACATTCACCGGGCACAACGTGCCTACAGTCTGAACGTTTTTGTGAACAAAGCATGTGGATGGGGTCCAGATAAACCTTTTTTCCGGAAACAGGAGAGATCCTGGTGAAATCTCACTAAGAATTTCAGAATCTACACATCTGAATACCTAACCTTAAAGTATTTTTATTTGATTTTAGTTGATGATCTTTAAGTAAATCGAACATTCACCGGGCACAACGTGCCTACAGCCTGAACGTTTTTGTGAACAAAGCATGTGGATGGGGTCCAGATAAACCTTTTTTTCCGGAAACAGGAGAGATCCTGGTGAAATCTCACTAAGAATTTCAGAATCTACACATCTGAATACCTAACCTTAACGTATTTTTATTTGATTTTAGTTGATGATCTTTAAGTAAATCGAACATTCACCGGGCACAACGTGCCTACAGTCTGAACGTTTTTGTGAACAAAGCATGTGGATGGGGTCCAGATAAACCTTTTTTCCGGAAACAGGAGAGATCCTGGTGAAATCTCACTAAGAATTTCAGAATCTACACATCTGAATACCTAACCTTAACGTATTTTTATTTGATTTTAGTTGATGATCTTTAAGTAAATCGAACATTCACCGGGCACAACGTGCCTACAGTCTGAACGTTTTTGTGAACAAAGCATGTGGATGGGGTCCAGATAAACCTTTTTTTCCGGAAACAGGAGAGATCCTGGTGAAATCTCACTAAGAATTTCAGAATCTACACATCTGAATACCTAACCTTAACGTATTTTTATTTGATTTTAGTTGATGATCTTTAAGTAAATCGAACATTCACCGGGCACAACGTGCCTACAGTCTGAACGTTTTTGTGAACAAAGCATGTGGATGGGGTCCAGATAAACCTTTTTTCCGGAAACAGGAGAATTCCTGGTGAAATCTCACTAAGAATTTCAGAATCTACACATCTGAATACCTAACCTTAAAGTATTTTTATTTGATTTTAGTTGATGATCTTTAAGTAAATCGAACATTCACCGGGCACAACGTGCCTACAGTCTGAACGTTTTTGTGAACAAAGCATGTGGATGGGGTCCAGATAAACCTTTTTTCCGGAAACAGGAGAGATCCTGGTGAAATCTCACTAAGAATTTCAGAATCTACACATCTGAATACCTAACCTTAAAGTATTTTTATTTGATTTTAGTTGATGATCTTTAAGTAAATCGAACATTCACCGGGCACAACGTGCCTACAGTCTGAACGTTTTTGTGAACAAAGCATGTGGATGGGGTCCAGATAAACCTTTTTTCCGGAAACAGGAGAGATCCTGATGAATTCTCACTAAGAATTTCAGAATCTACACATCTGAATACCTAACCTTAACGTATTTTTATTTGATTTTAGTTGATGATCTTTAAGTAAATCGAACATTCACCGGGCACAACGTGCCTACAGTCTGAACGTTTTTGTGAACAAAGCATGTGGATGGGGTCCAGATAAACCTTTTTTCCGGAAACAGGAGAGATCCTGATGAATTCTCACTAAGAATTTCAGAATCTACACATCTGAATACCTAATCTTAAAGTATTTTTATTTGATTTTAGTTGATGATCTTTAAGTAAATCGAACATTCACCGGGCACAACGTGCCTACAGTCTGAACGTTTTTGTGAACAAAGCATGTGGATGGGGTCCAGATAAACCTTTTTTCCGGAAACAGGAGAATTCCTGGTGAAATCTCACTAAGAATTTCAGAATCTACACATCTGAATACCTAACCTTAAAGTATTTTTATTTGATTTTAGTTGATGATCTTTAAGTAAATCGAACATTCACCGGGCACAACGTGCCTACAGCCTGAACGTTTTTGTGAACAAAGCATGTGGATGGGGTCCAGATAAACCTTTTTTCCGGAAACAGGAGAATTCCTGGTGAAATCTCACTAAGAATTTCAGAATCTACACATCTGAATACCTAACCTTAAAGTATTTTTATTTGATTTTAGTTGATGATCTTTAAGTAAATCGAACATTCACCGGGCACAACGTGCCTACAGCCTGAACGTTTTTGTGAACAAAGCATGTGGATGGGGTCCAGATAAACCTTTTTTTCCGGAAACAGGAGAGATCCTGGTGAAATCTCACTAAGAATTTCAGAATCTACACATCTGAATACCTAACCTTAACGTATTTTTATTTGATTTTAGTTGATGATCTTTAAGTAAATCGAACATTCACCGGGCACAACGTGCCTACAGTCTGAACGTTTTTGTGAACAAAGCATGTGGATGGGGTCCAGATAAACCTTTTTTCCGGAAACAGGAGAGATCCTGATGAATTCTCACTAAGAATTTCAGAATCTACACATCTGAATACCTAATCTTAAAGTATTTTTATTTGATTTTAGTTGATGATCTTTAAGTAAATCGAACATTCACCGGGCACAACGTGCCTACAGCCTGAACGTTTTTGTGAACAAAGCATGTGGATGGGGTCCAGATAAACCTTTTTTCCGGAAACAGGAGAGATCCTGATGAAATCTCACTAAGAATTTCAGAATCTACACATCTGAATACCTAACCTTAAAGTATTTTTATTTGATTTTAGTTGATGATCTTTAAGTAAATCGAACATTCACCGGGCACAACGTGCCTACAGCCTGAACGTTTTTGTGAACAAAGCATGTGGATGGGGTCCAGATAAACCTTTTTTCCGGAAACAGGAGAATTCCTGGTGAAATCTCACGAAGAATTTCAGAATCTACACATCTGAATACCTAACCTTAACGTATTTTTATTTGATTTTAGTTGATGATCTTTAAGTAAATCGAACATTCACCGGGCACAACGTGCCTACAGTCTGAACGTTTTTGTGAACAAAGCATGTGGATGGGGTCCAGATAAACCTTTTTTCCGGAAACAGGAGAGATCCTGATGAATTCTCACTAAGAATTTCAGAATCTACACATCTGAATACCTAATCTTAAAGTATTTTTATTTGATTTTAGTTGATGATCTTTAAGTAAATCGAACATTCACCGGGCACAACGTGCCTACAGCCTGAACGTTTTTGTGAACAAAGCATGTGGATGGGGTCCAGATAAACCTTTTTTCCGGAAACAGGAGAGATCCTGATGAAATCTCACTAAGAATTTCAGAATCTACACATCTGAATACCTAACCTTAAAGTATTTTTATTTGATTTTAGTTGATGATCTTTAAGTAAATCGAACATTCACCGGGCACAACGTGCCTACAGCCTGAACGTTTTTGTGAACAAAGCATGTGGATGGGGTCCAGATAAACCTTTTTTCCGGAAACAGGAGAATTCCTGGTGAAATCTCACTAAGAATTTCAGAATCTACACATCTGAATACCTAACCTTAACGTATTTTTATTTGATTTTAGTTGATGATCTTTAAGTAAATCGAACATTCACCGGGCACAACGTGCCTACAGTCTGAACGTTTTTGTGAACAAAGCATGTGGATGGGGTCCAGATAAACCTTTTTTCCGGAAACAGGAGAATTCCTGGTGAAATCTCACTAAGAATTTCAGAATCTACACATCTGAATACCTAACCTTAAAGTATTTTTATTTGATTTTAGTTGATGATCTTTAAGTAAATCGAACATTCACCGGGCACAACGTGCCTACAGTCTGAACGTTTTTGTGAACAAAGCATGTGGATGGGGTCCAGATAAACCTTTTTTTCCGGAAACAGGAGAGATCCTGGTGAAATCTCACTAAGAATTTCAGAATCTACACATCTGAATACCTAACCTTAAAGTATTTTTATTTGATTTTAGTTGATGATCTTTAAGTAAATCGAACATTCACCGGGCACAACGTGCCTACAGTCTGAACGTTTTTGTGAACAAAGCATGTGGATGGGGTCCAGATAAACCTTTTTTTCCGGAAACAGGAGAGATCCTGGTGAAATCTCACTAAGAATTTCAGAATCTACACATCTGAATACCTAACCTTAAAGTATTTTTATTTGATTTTAGTTGATGATCTTTAAGTAAATCGAACATTCACCGGGCACAACGTGCCTACAGCCTGAACGTTTTTGTGAACAAAGCATGTGGATGGGGTCCAGATAAACCTTTTTTTCCGGAAACAGGAGAGATCCTGGTGAAATCTCACTAAGAATTTCAGAATCTACACATCTGAATACCTAACCTTAAAGTATTTTTATTTGATTTTAGTTGATGATCTTTAAGTAAATCGAACATTCACCGGGCACAACGTGCCTACAGTCTGAACGTTTTTGTGAACAAAGCATGTGGATGGGGTCCAGATAAACCTTTTTTCCGGAAACAGGAGAGATCCTGGTGAAATCTCACTAAGAATTTCAGAATCTACACATCTGAATACCTAACCTTAAAGTATTTTTATTTGATTTTAGTTGATGATCTTTAAGTAAATCGAACATTCACCGGGCACAACGTGCCTACAGCCTGAACGTTTTTGTGAACAAAGCATGTGGATGGGGTCCAGATAAACCTTTTTTTCCGGAAACAGGAGAGATCCTGGTGAAATCTCACTAAGAATTTCAGAATCTACACATCTGAATACCTAACCTTAACGTATTTTTATTTGATTTTAGTTGATGATCTTTAAGTAAATCGAACATTCACCGGGCACAACGTGCCTACAGTCTGAACGTTTTTGTGAACAAAGCATGTGGATGGGGTCCAGATAAACCTTTTTTCCGGAAACAGGAGAGATCCTGATGAATTCTCACTAAGAATTTCAGAATCTACACATCTGAATACCTAATCTTAAAGTATTTTTATTTGATTTTAGTTGATGATCTTTAAGTAAATCGAACATTCACCGGGCACAACGTGCCTACAGCCTGAACGTTTTTGTGAACAAAGCATGTGGATGGGGTCCAGATAAACCTTTTTTCCGGAAACAGGAGAGATCCTGATGAAATCTCACTAAGAATTTCAGAATCTACACATCTGAATACCTAACCTTAAAGTATTTTTATTTGATTTTAGTTGATGATCTTTAAGTAAATCGAACATTCACCGGGCACAACGTGCCTACAGCCTGAACGTTTTTGTGAACAAAGCATGTGGATGGGGTCCAGATAAACCTTTTTTCCGGAAACAGGAGAATTCCTGGTGAAATCTCACGAAGAATTTCAGAATCTACACATCTGAATACCTAACCTTAACGAATTTTTATTTGATTTTAGTTGATGATCTTTAAGTAAATCGAACATTCACCGGGCACAACGTGCCTACAGCCTGAACGTTTTTGTGAACAAAGCATGTGGATGGGCTCCAGATAAACCTTTTTTCCGGAAACAGGAGAATTCCTGGTGAAATCTCACGAAGAATTTCAGAATCTACACATCTGAATACCTAACCTTAACGAATTTTTATTTGATTTTAGTTGATGATCTTTAAGTAAATCGAACATTCACCGGGCACAACGTGCCTACAGCCTGAACGTTTTTGTGAACAAAGCATGTGGATGGGGTCCAGATAAACCTTTTTTCCGGAAACAGGAGAATTCCTGGTGAAATCTCACTAAGAATTTCAGAATCTACACATCTGAATACCTAACCTTAAAGTATTTTTATTTGATTTTAGTTGATGATCTTTAAGTAAATCGAACATTCACCGGGCACAACGTGCCTACAGCCTGAACGTTTTTGTGAACAAAGCATGTGGATGGGCTCCAGATAAACCTTTTTTCCGGAAACAGGAGAATTCCTGGTGAAATCTCACTAAGAATTTCAGAATCTACACATCTGAATACCTAACGTTAAAGTATTTTTATTTGATTTTAGTTGATGATCTTTAAGTAAATCGAACATTCACCGGGCACAACGTGCCTACAGTCTGAACGTTTTTGTGAACAAAGCATGTGGATGGGGTCCAGATAAACCTTTTTTCCGGAAACAGGAGAATTCCTGGTGAAATCTCACTAAGAATTTCAGAATCTACACATCTGAATACCTAACGTTAAAGTATTTTTATTTGATTTTAGTTGATGATCTTTAAGTAAATCGAACATTCACCGGGCACAACGTGCCTACAGTCTGAACGTTTTTGTGAACAAAGCATGTGGATGGGGTCCAGATAAACCTTTTTTCCGGAAACAGGAGAATTCCTGGTGAAATCTCACTAAGAATTTCAGAATCTACACATCTGAATACCTAACCTTAAAGTATTTTTATTTGATTTTAGTTGATGATCTTTAAGTAAATCGAACATTCACCGGGCACAACGTGCCTACAGCCTGAACGTTTTTGTGAACAAAGCATGTGGATGGGGTCCAGATAAACCTTTTTTCCGGAAACAGGAGAGATCCTGGTGAATTCTCACTAAGAATTTCAGAATCTACACATCTGAATACCTAACCTTAACGAATTTTTATTTGATTTTAGTTGATGATCTTTAAGTAAATCGAACATTCACCGGGCACAACGTGCCTACAGCCTGAACGTTTTTGTGAACAAAGCATGTGGATGGGGTCCAGATAAACCTTTTTTCCGGAAACAGGAGAGATCCTGGTGAAATCTCACTAAGAATTTCAGAATCTACACATCTGAATACCTAACCTTAAAGTATTTTTATTTGATTTTAGTTGATGATCTTTAAGTAAATCGAACATTCACCGGGCACAACGTGCCTACAGTCTGAACGTTTTTGTGAACAAAGCATGTGGATGGGGTCCAGATAAACCTTTTTTCCGGAAACAGGAGAATTCCTGGTGAAATCTCACTAAGAATTTCAGAATCTACACATCTGAATACCTAACCTTAACGAATTTTTATTTGATTTTAGTTGATGATCTTTAAGTAAATCGAACATTCACCGGGCACAACGTGCCTACAGCCTGAACGTTTTTGTGAACAAAGCATGTGGATGGGGTCCAGATAAACCTTTTTTCCGGAAACAGGAGAGATCCTGGTGAATTCTCACTAAGAATTTCAGAATCTACACATCTGAATACCTAACCTTAAAGTATTTTTATTTGATTTTAGTTGATGATCTTTAAGTAAATCGAACATTCACCGGGCACAACGTGCCTACAGCCTGAACGTTTTTGTGAACAAAGCATGTGGATGGGGTCCAGATAAACCTTTTTTCCGGAAACAGGAGAGATCCTGGTGAATTCTCACTAAGAATTTCAGAATCTACACATCTGAATACCTAACCTTAAAGTATTTTTATTTGATTTTAGTTGATGATCTTTAAGTAAATCGAACATTCACCGGGCACAACGTGCCTACAGCCTGAACGTTTTTGTGAACAAAGCATGTGGATGGGGTCCAGATAAACCTTTTTTCCGGAAACAGGAGAGATCCTGGTGAATTCTCACTAAGAATTTCAGAATCTACACATCTGAATACCTAACCTTAACGAATTTTTATTTGATTTTAGTTGATGATCTTTAAGTAAATCGAACATTCACCGGGCACAACGTGCCTACAGCCTGAACGTTTTTGTGAACAAAGCATGTGGATGGGGTCCAGATAAACCTTTTTTCCGGAAACAGGAGAGATCCTGGTGAAATCTCACTAAGAATTTCAGAATCTACACATCTGAATACCTAACCTTAAAGTATTTTTATTTGATTTTAGTTGATGATCTTTAAGTAAATCGAACATTCACCGGGCACAACGTGCCTACAGTCTGAACGTTTTTGTGAACAAAGCATGTGGATGGGGTCCAGATAAACCTTTTTTCCGGAAACAGGAGAGATCCTGGTGAAATCTCACTAAGAATTTCAGAATCTACACATCTGAATACCTAACCTTAAAGTATTTTTATTTGATTTTAGTTGATGATCTTTAAGTAAATCGAACATTCACCGGGCACAACGTGCCTACAGCCTGAACGTTTTTGTGAACAAAGCATGTGGATGGGGTCCAGATAAACCTTTTTTCCGGAAACAGGAGAATTCCTGGTGAAATCTCACGAAGAATTTCAGAATCTACACATCTGAATACCTAACCTTAACGAATTTTTATTTGATTTTAGTTGATGATCTTTAAGTAAATCGAACATTCACCGGGCACAACGTGCCTACAGCCTGAACGTTTTTGTGAACAAAGCATGTGGATGGGCTCCAGATAAACCTTTTTTCCGGAAACAGGAGAATTCCTGGTGAAATCTCACTAAGAATTTCAGAATCTACACATCTGAATACCTAACCTTAAAGTATTTTTATTTGATTTTAGTTGATGATCTTTAAGTAAATCGAACATTCACCGGGCACAACGTGCCTACAGCCTGAACGTTTTTGTGAACAAAGCATGTGGATGGGGTCCAGATAAACCTTTTTTCCGGAAACAGGAGAGATCCTGGTGAAATCTCACTAAGAATTTCAGAATCTACACATCTGAATACTTAACCTTAAAGTATTTTTATTTGATTTTAGTTGATGATCTTTAAGTAAATCGAACATTCACCGGGCACAACGTGCCTACAGTCTGAACGTTTTTGTGAACAAAGCATGTGGATGGGGTCCAGATAAACCTTTTTTCCGGAAACAGGAGAGATCCTGGTGAAATCTCACTAAGAATTTCAGAATCTACACATCTGAATACCTAACCTTAAAGTATTTTTATTTGATTTTAGTTGATGATCTTTAAGTAAATCGAACATTCACCGGGCACAACGTGCCTACAGCCTGAACGTTTTTGTGAACAAAGCATGTGGATGGGGTCCAGATAAACCTTTTTTCCGGAAACAGGAGAATTCCTGGTGAAATCTCACTAAGAATTTCAGAATCTACACATCTGAATACCTAACCTTAAAGTATTTTTATTTGATTTTAGTTGATGATCTTTAAGTAAATCGAACATTCACCGGGCACAACGTGCCTACAGCCTGAACGTTTTTGTGAACAAAGCATGTGGATGGGGTCCAGATAAACCTTTTTTCCGGAAACAGGAGAGATCCTGGTGAATTCTCACTAAGAATTTCAGAATCTACACATCTGAATACCTAACCTTAAAGTATTTTTATTTGATTTTAGTTGATGATCTTTAAGTAAATCGAACATTCACCGGGCACAACGTGCCTACAGCCTTAACGTTTTTGTGAACAAAGCATGTGAATGGGGTCCAGATAAACCTTTTTTCCGGAAACAGGAGAATTCCTGGTGAAATCTCACTAAGAATTTCAGAATCTACACATCTGAATACCTAACCTTAAAGTATTTTTATTTGATTTTAGTTGATGATCTTTAAGTAAATCGAACATTCACCGGGCACAACGTGCCTACAGCCTGAACGTTTTTGTGAACAAAGCATGTGGATGGGGTCCAGATAAACCTTTTTTCCGGAAACAGGAGAATTCCTGGTGAAATCTCACGAAGAATTTCAGAATCTACACATCTGAATACCTAACCTTAACGAATTTTTATTTGATTTTAGTTGATGATCTTTAAGTAAATCGAACATTCACCGGGCACAACGTGCCTACAGCCTGAACGTTTTTGTGAACAAAGCATGTGGATGGGCTCCAGATAAACCTTTTTTCCGGAAACAGGAGAATTCCTGGTGAAATCTCACTAAGAATTTCAGAATCTACACATCTGAATACCTAACCTTAAAGTATTTTTATTTGATTTTAGTTGATGATCTTTAAGTAAATCGAACATTCACCGGGCACAACGTGCCTACAGCCTGAACGTTTTTGTGAACAAAGCATGTGGATGGGGTCCAGATAAACCTTTTTTCCGGAAACAGGAGAGATCCTGGTGAAATCTCACTAAGAATTTCAGAATCTACACATCTGAATACTTAACCTTAAAGTATTTTTATTTGATTTTAGTTGATGATCTTTAAGTAAATCGAACATTCACCGGGCACAACGTGCCTACAGTCTGAACGTTTTTGTGAACAAAGCATGTGGATGGGGTCCAGATAAACCTTTTTTCCGGAAACAGGAGAGATCCTGGTGAAATCTCACTAAGAATTTCAGAATCTACACATCTGAATACCTAACCTTAAAGTATTTTTATTTGATTTTAGTTGATGATCTTTAAGTAAATCGAACATTCACCGGGCACAACGTGCCTACAGCCTGAACGTTTTTGTGAACAAAGCATGTGGATGGGGTCCAGATAAACCTTTTTTCCGGAAACAGGAGAATTCCTGGTGAAATCTCACTAAGAATTTCAGAATCTACACATCTGAATACCTAACCTTAAAGTATTTTTATTTGATTTTAGTTGATGATCTTTAAGTAAATCGAACATTCACCGGGCACAACGTGCCTACAGCCTGAACGTTTTTGTGAACAAAGCATGTGGATGGGGTCCAGATAAACCTTTTTTCCGGAAACAGGAGAGATCCTGGTGAAATCTCACTAAGAATTTCAGAATCTACACATCTGAATACTTAACCTTAAAGTATTTTTATTTGATTTTAGTTGATGATCTTTAAGTAAATCGAACATTCACCGGGCACAACGTGCCTACAGCCTGAACGTTTTTGTGAACAAAGCATGTGGATGGGGTCCAGATAAACCTTTTTTCCGGAAACAGGAGAGATCCTGGTGAATTCTCACTAAGAATTTCAGAATCTACACATCTGAATACCTAACCTTAACGAATTTTTATTTGATTTTAGTTGATGATCTTTAAGTAAATCGAACATTCACCGGGCACAACGTGCCTACAGCCTGAACGTTTTTGTGAACAAAGCATGTGGATGGGGTCCAGATAAACCTTTTTTCCGGAAACAGGAGAATTCCTGGTGAAATCTCACTAAGAATTTCAGATTCTACACATTCAGATCAGATTTATGATCTTTGAGAAAAACGGAGATTCACTAGGAGTATGGGCTGAAGAATTATTGAATTATTCTTCGCGATTTTTGAAAAATTAGAAAGCGCTAAGAAAGAGATTTTCGAGATTTGTTTTATTAAACAGCAGATCATAAGCAAAAACTTGGTTAGGTTGAGGAAAGAGAACCAACTCAGACAAATGCCTCGGTATCATCAACTAGTGTTATGACTCGTCATCTTTCTGTCTTCATCAATGGTTTTAAATTCTTTAAGGTAGGCAGATAGATGATTATTTGGAAAATGTATATTCTTTTTTCCGTATTTCGGTTGAGTTTGAAGCACAAAAAAAATTTGAAAAGTTATTCCGTTGCGGGGAATCGAACCCCGGCCTTATGGGTGAGAGCCATAAATCCTAACCACTAGACCACAACGGACATGTCATAGTGCTTTCTGATGTAATACAGAACTTCATATTCGCAACAACTGTTGCGATTTCGTAGCGAACGAATAGAATAACTCAATAGATGAATACAAAATCAACTAAAACTTATAAAATTGAATTATTTCCATAAAATATTATTTTTTTTGTTTTTAATAAAACTCATTCTTTCCTACATGTAAAACTTTTTTTTTTTTGAATTTTTTATTAAAAAATTTAAAAAAATGAAACATTTTTGAATTTTAGTATATTGTTATCAATCAGAAATATCTTTAAAAAATATTTCAAAGTTTTCGTCTGTTGTTTATTCATTCTAAACACATTAGATAATTAAATCCTTAATTATGTGACATAAAATAGAAATTTGACGACGAAAAAACCAATCTTGATCATGATCATCTGTTCATTAGAATCTCATATAGACATGGTCTGTTCTTTTCTCATTTTCCATATCTGGGCTCTATTCAAGCCTAATCCTGTTACCACGGAGTGCAACCATCTGGCGCTCGTATGACCATTTACGGTTTGCTCTTTTTCTCTGTTTCTCTTTCTCTCTCTACGTATTTTCCATATATTTCATATTCGTTACTCTAGATGATGTTCATAAGAAGAAGAAAATAGTGCTAGATGATGGTTGAAAGACATTGAATAAGTCATAGAGTATATAAGAAATAGAATGATGAAAACAGAGAGGGTACAGAAAAAGAGAAACCACAGCATAGTGAGGGAAAGGGCAAAGAGAAGCTTACAGCCTCTTACTGAATGATGATCCAGAGAATTGCCATACGATGAAGAGTAGTCAACAGTCCTCTTCTATTTGGGGCTTTGTGGCAGCTTCTCTAATCCTACACTCTATACTGCATGACCGTCTGCCGGTCTAGGCTCTTTTGATCTGGAAAAACAGACCAAGCTGGCTTAGGGTAGATGAGCATAGCCAACTACCCTATATCGTCAACAACGAGTTCGAGCTCCAATCATGAGATTGATCTTCTCTTTTCTTATTTCTTGTAGCCGCTGGTTTGCCCATAGAGCATTCACACTCCCCCATCTCCTCTCTCTCTCTCTCTCTCTCTCTCTCTCTCTCTCTCTCTCTCTCTCTCTCTCTCTCTCTCTCTCTCTCTCTCTCACACTCACTCTTTAACCTTCTCTCTATTCATTTCTTAGCTGTCTGTGTTTGGTATGACAGCCGGAGAATATAATGAGAAAGACAGTTAGTTTAAGTAATCGTTGTCTTCGTCATCAGCGTTGGTCAGTTTCCAAGAAATGAGAGAAAGGCAAGAGACTAATTGATTTGTTATGCAGCTCCAGCATTAAAAATTCTCCACAGTTTATTCTCCCTATGACTTCAATTTCTTATATTCTTCTTCTGAATAAACTAGTTTTTCTATTTTATTTCTTCAAAATCTTATTTTTCTTACTTTTAATATAAGAAAATTATAAAATATACATCAATCTATATATATATTATTCATTTTTATTAAACTTTATAGTATAAGCTGTTGCTCTTTTAACAATAAATAATAAAATATATATTATATTCTTATATTTATAACCAAAAAAATATATTTTTTTCAAATATATTTAAGTATTTGCTGAAAAATTCAACATCTTGCTATAAGCTTTTCAATTTATTCTTCTCTTCTCATGTACTTTCCACATTTCAAAGTAGGGTTGTTCAACTAAATTCAACTTGAGCACTAGCTTCTATAAACTTTTTCTTATTCAAATATAATCATTTTTATATTTTCAATCATTGAATATATATATATATATACATATAAATTGTGTTGAAAACTTAATTCTCAGCTTACTTTCCTTCAAAGTTTTTCATGAAAATTGAAAGAAAAAAATAAGAAAAAGTTGAAAACAAATATTTTAACCTTTTGAAACATACAATGAATTATTGTAATTTATCTTTTATTATATATATATACAAGTTATCCTATTTCTTTTCCTATTTTTTCGTTGAAGAAATAACAGATAAATACTGACGTCTGTTTCATTTTCACCTAATATTCTCTACTTGACATTAACTTCTGGTCAGAAGATATTTTTTCTTTAATAGTATTTTAACCTTATAATATAAACATTCATTATTTTATATTTCTATGTATATATGTGTATACTATTCATACCATATAACCGTTAATTATATGAGAATGGTCACGGCTGGCTGTTGACTGACCTCATCATCATCAGCATCATCAGCATCATCATCTTCCTGCTTCACCACATAGACTTACATATACACATAGACACATCATTCAATGTTTTCTTATGTTCTTTCCTTAATTTTTTTTTATTTCTTTTATAAAGATTATATTTTATTTCAAATCTTTCTTCAGCTTTTTCAATATTTCTTCATCAAATAATTGATTTTCTCTTATTTTATCTCTCGAAACTTGATCAAAAAACATTTTTTAAACTGAATTTTTACATAAAAAATGAAATAAAACAGCTTTTCATAGCATTTTCCTCACATTTTTCTGCAACAATAATTTAAAGATAAATCATGAATAATAGATTTTCGACTGAAATAGATGACAATATCTGGCAATATGACAGCACAAGCTTACATTAACTAAGTCAGCGACTGACCATCAAAGAGCTCTAACCTAGGTCATGGAAAATTGCTCCAGTTCCTGCTATTAGATCTAAAGCTATAACTATATGCTCAAAGTAATATAACCTATATTTAAAACTTTTTCTCATCATTATCGAAGTTTTAAAAAAAGAAATTAAGCAGCTGATGTTACAACTTCATTTATAATTTTTTTTTTGTAAAAGTAAATTTGTTGAAAGAACATGAAATATCTTTACATCTTTCACATCATTTTCATTTCATCTCATTTTATTTTTATTTTGACATGTTCAGACATATATACACGAAGCAAATATGTGATGCCTTCTTTCTGATAGACATCTGCCGTTTCTTCATTAATTTTGCCTCAGGGGTTCTTTTCTCATGCTTCTTCATTCTTTTCATCGTCTCGTCTGTCTTCCTCATCCACAATTCACCTCAAATGAATTCTTTTTCTGTTGTCATTTCTCAACAAAAACTTTTTATAATGGCTAATACTCAACCTATGAAATATGTTTTCAAGAGTATATGATAAGTTTAATCATAAGGTATATCTAATGATATTGGTATTTCAACTTCATATAGCTTTCTATTATCTTCAATGAAATATTTTTTTGCTTTTATTCTTATTGGAAATCTTGAAAAATTCATTTCTTTAAATCTACTCAAAGCTTTTTGTATCTACTACATCTACGCTCATTTCTCTCTCTCTCTCTCTCTCTCTCTCTCTCTCTCCCTCTCTCATTAGAGAATGGAGCAAGTAACATGATTATGCATTGATGCTGAATTATGTGAAACATACTTCTAAAGCTTTTTTGTTTCCTTATAGTAGTTATTCCAAATAAATTAAATTTTTGAAACAAAACACATTCATTCAGTTGTTTTACGATATATTTTATTTTTTATTTTGATCAATCAAATATCTTAATTATTATCATTTTATTAAATAAAAATTAAAGTTTATATCATATACAATGACTATTTTAACTGACCATTAGTGGTCTTGTGAAGAAACGATGATGCAATATATCATATAGTGTTGCTATAAGAGACATGAACAATGATTCATTGTTTCTAGCAGAGTAACTTGCTCTAAGCTTCATCGACTCTGAGTCATTTGCTGAGACAAAGCTTTGTTGAAGCGCATTGCACGACAGCTATCTTCAGAATATCCGGACTTCAAGAAACGAATCCTTCTTTGCTGACTTTCCTAAGTTTAGCCGACAGGAACTTTCCTGAAGTTCTTTCATCTTCTTCTTTCACTTCAGTTCCTTCATACTTTTACTAATGATCGTTAGCCAACTTTATAAATAGAATTTATAACTTTCTTCCATTAATAGAAGGAAAAACTGAGAAAAAGAAAATTGAAGAAGCCAGCTGGTATCTCACTATCTCTCTCTCTCTCTCTCTCTCTCTCTCTCTTATGCTTATACCTACCTTCTCTGTTCTTTTAACATTTTTTCAAAAATTTGTTTCTTTTCGCAACTTTCCTCTTCAAGATCTATGCTGACCAGATCAAAGTTTTTTTTATCTTTTTTGGAGGCAAAATTCATTTATAGTTTGTTTGTATAATTAGTTTGTCAAACTCTCATTATAATTATTCATTTTTATATAGTTTTTGTTAATTATAAATCATTTTTTATGGAAAAATGAGAAAATGAATGTGAGGAGAGATAGAGTAAATGAATATGAGCAAATCAGTAAGTAAGTAAGAGCAAGAGAGAGATAAAGAAAGTGAAATAAGAAAAATCGAAAAGTCACTTCTATCTAGTGTGTGCAAAAATAATTGCCAATTAAGCCTGAGGTTATGTAAGCACAAATTTCTAAAATAGCTCATTTCATGTGAAATGTGCAATGCTTGAACTACAATATATATTCTGAAACTTATTCAAATACATCTACATATGTCATCGTCTTAATTAAGTTAAGTTTATTCAACACAACTGACCACAGGTTACAAGGAAAAATTGGTTGTTGTAGTTTCAAGTTTCGATGTAGCTTATTCAGCACACTGTACTGCGTTTGATGATGATGCTCAGGTCAGTAGCAGCAGCAGCACTAAACATGTTGACCCGTTGGCGCGAAGATTTGGAGTTAAGCTTCAACGCATTTGAACAGAACGACTTCAAACTTTGTATTTGCATCATTTTGTTGTTTCAGCAACTTTCTCATCTTTCAGCTTTCTTCATCAGTACCATCGTCTACGTCATTTTAATATTCAAGTTTCATAACAATGCAACCTTTTCGTAGCTTTAACCATACGTTTTCAACTTATTTGCATTTCCTCTTACTCTCTCTTACTCTACATGTAGCTTCTTTGTTGTTGTTCCTTCTATCATCATTATTGTTTCTTCTTCCTCTTCCTCTTATACATCTTCAAGTCATCTTCAGATGACGTCAGACATACATATCTTGCATTCAATTTCTATCTGTTGCAACAGCAGTTTCTCATTAACCTACATCACTTTAATTCTTTGAATCTCTTATTTTATTTTTATTTTTTGATTTACAACTGCTTTTTCTACCTATATCCATATATATTTATATATAAATTAGCATATTATATATCAAAATTTCCACGTAAATTTCTAAAAGCAGACTTTTTTCTTTTTTTTTTTGAAATATTAGCATATTCTTAATAATTTTCATTTTTATTTTTAATTGTAGCAACAAACGGTTATTGTTAGCATTAATTATATAAAATTTATCTTTAAGTAATTAATTCATATATTCTATACTATACGTATATTTAGGTTAGATAATCTTAGATGTTATCTTAGCTTTCTTAATTAGTTATACTAACTATATGACATTGTGAACATTTGAAAAGCTTATAGATAGCCAATCTCCGTTCTTCTTTTACCAATATCTCCAGTTTAGCCTACCATTCTTTAATATTTTATATTTAATATTATTAAATTATTATAACATAACATTACTTTATATATATATACATATGGTTATAATATAATAATATAATTAATTATAAGTATATATTTATGGTTAAAACAAATGTTTCTCTTCAAATATTATAATTGAATTTCATATTTATTATATTAACTTCAAATATTTTATAATATTTGAAATATTTATCTAAGAACGAAAAGAAGAGAGAGAGAGAGAGAGAGAGAGAGAGAGAGAGAGAGAGAGAGAAAGAAAGAGAGAAAAAGGGATGTAGAGATTAAACCCTTAATTCCTGGAAAAAACATCAAAATAATTATCTTTCAAATGACCTGTTGTGTCGTACATCCTCATCTACTGCTAAATTCAAGTCCACTTGCTATCAACATCAAACAGCTCAACATAGCCTTTGGCCATTCCATAACTATTGGACAATTCATTTGGTCATCATCTTGATCTTTACTCCAGTCAAGCCCTCTTCTTTTATAGTCCCTGAGGCAATTTTGAAAGATAACAACTGTTGAGAAAAGGGTTGAAGAAAAAAACAAAATTGAAAATTATTCTGTTATTTTCTGTAGAAAAATTGATAACCAATAAAGAGAAGGAGTTAAAAGAATGAAATGGAAAGAACCTTCCTCCTCTCTTTCTCTCTCTCTCTCCCTCTCTCTCTCTCTCTCTTTCTTTCTCTCTCACTCTCTCTATGACTTTTCTCTTGTATGAATTTATATTCTTAAAATCATTAAGTTTTAACTTTTGTTACATCATTGCGTGTTAGAAACTATAGTTTCATTCTAAAAGACGGAAATGGTACATATAGATGCGAGATATTAGCTTTTAGTCAGATTGTTGCATTTTCAAAGCTTAAAAGATGAATGAATCTCATTCAAATAGTTTTTGAAAAATAAAAAGAAAATGATATTGAGATACTTTTCAATAATATCAATATCAAACTATATGTTTATATATACTAACTATTTATTTATAATTTATGAATATATTATTATACATATAGTATATAGAATGGTGATGATACACATAATTATGTGCCACCTGGTCAAAGGAGGTTAGACTGTTGTTGCTGAATCAAAACAGTTTTGACGACGTCGCCATCGATGCATTCACGAGGCCGCTTGGCCTTTATTCATTTCATTTCTCTTCACCTCACCGCTTCTATCATCTATGCTGATGTCGTCAATCGGTTTTCTCATTGAATGTTCAACTTACATATAGTTAAAATCTTAATTATAATTGATTGATATAGTTATTTTGGATGATATGTATGTATGTAATAGCTTTCATATAAACTGTTTCAATGTTTGACAAGCATTTCTCTCAACAACTTTATAGCCTTAAGCAATTATTCAATCAGCATTTTGACCTTTTATGATTCTTCCGGAAGTAATTCGATAATGCTTGTCTCCATTTAATAGCTATAAGAGACGAAAGAGAATGAATATCGTGTGAGTTGTAGCATCACAATGACATTTCTGAACAGAATACATATTAAGAACATCACTTATATGAATATTTTAGCATAAAAATAAAAATATAATTATAACTAACTCTAGTATATAATATATAATATAATTTATATTATTATTATATATTTTTTAAATTTATTATCATATTCAATCAATTACGTGACAATTTCACGTGCGTGTTATATGGAAATGATGACAAAACAACTTTATTTTATTTTTTTCGTTAACAACATATATGATACGAAAAGCTAGTTTATATTTATAAATATTTTATTTATTTATTTTTTAAAAAACTTTATGTTTATCTCTGATTATTCTACTAAAAAGAAATAATGTTTGTTTCCAGTTCATACTTTAACTCAAACATGATGATCGTGTTTTCAAAATAAAATACTTTGGCATTTTAAATATATTCATATAGTTAGATATATGTATAATACATATACTTTTAAATATATATATAGTTTATTATATTCAAAATATAATTAGAATAATTATTATTGTAAATAGAAAGAGAGAGAGAGAGAGAGTATGAATCTCTTTCAATTTTCTTTTCTTCCCACAAACCTTTCAATCTTCTTTTATTTCCTTTTCACTTCTTATATTCTTCTTCATACCTATTGAATATAGAATATACATCTATTCTTAACTTATAATTCATTCACTAACTATTCAATTTTTTCTTTGAAAACTTTTTTTTTTTCAAATAAATTTCTTGAAAATGAGATAATGACATTTACATTTACTTGTTACGTAAATTACATAGTATGTACTGTATGTATGAATTAGACTCATTAGATGTTAAAAAACTTTCAAAACTATTTTACTATACATATAGTTAGATTTAGTTATATATAAATGTGAACAAAAGACTATTTTATCATTTAACTATGCCATTTTCAAATCATTTCTCAATTATATTGAATCATTTCTCGTCAATTTACATGAACATTTCTAAATTAATTTCACTTTTGATTGCTTTTAGTCATAACAGCCACTCAACTCATCTAATCAACCCTTCATGTCTTTCATTTTCTTCTTCGTCCTTGCCATCCCTCAATTCTCCTGTTCGTCTATCTCGTACAATCTCTTTCTCTCTCCCTCTCTCCCTTTCTCTCCGTTTTCCAGCTTTTAACAGCTTTTGACGGTTAGCCGGAAAATGGTAAGACAATCCGGACTATCTCATTCTAATTCTGGAGACGGTTCACGTTTGAGAAGCGATTGACCTCTTACTCTTACATCATTTCCGTCATCTATAATAGATATTCGAATTGAAATAGTAAAAGCTATTATGAATATCTCTATTCAACCTTTACCCAATCATACACTTCCATACTCTAACTTCCTTTTTATTCTCTCTCTCTCTCTCTCTCTCTCTCTCTCTCTCTCTCTCTCTCTCTCTCTCTCTCTCTCTCTCTCTTCCTATTCCTTTATTTAGGATTTTATTTTGAGTAGTTTTACCAGGAAAATATTCCTTTATCAATCTTCTTTCATTGGCCTTCATTTCATTTAAACTGTTCAAATTTGGTTAAATGTACATCCGGACCTTTTGAATATAATATGGAATATAGATGTATTCTCATTCAGTTATGACCTATTTAGGTTATCCTTCATTACAGAAGGGTCGAACATAGAGTGTAGACAGAAGGAGAGAGAAAGATGGAAGGTAATGAGAAGAGAAGAGAGCAAGGACAGACGGCTGGTCAGCCAGTCAAGCATCCATGATTGTCTTGCTATGTCTAGCTAGATTCTAACGATGATGCCATCATATCCTGACTGATTATAATCATATGAAGAGATGATTAGTGAGCCATCTCCTTGTTTATCATCTTTTCTTTTCATTACATCATCATGCAATAAGATATTAAAAGATATTTTAGAGCATAATATATAGATAAAACTACATAGTTAACTAATCACTTTATAAATAATAAAATTGATAATATTATTATTTATAAAAGAAATTAATTTTTTCTTTCTTTTTCTCATTTCCTTTCATGTATTTCTAATACAATATATTGATACAGCCTTATCCTGCATAATCTGCATATAGTTTAATATGATATCTATGTATTTCTGGTATTTGATTTAGCTGGTACTCAACTACCCCCCTTTCCCTCCTTTCTCTTTCTCTTATCTCTATCTCTCTCTCTCTATCTCTCTCTCTCTCTCTCTCTCTTGCTCTGTTTCTCAATCTCTCTCAGATACCGCTTCTTCGTATGTATTCTGTCATCATGTAAATAGGTCGATTGAACCGGCTGCACAAGCTTCGCGGCTCTTGCTGAAGCTTAGGCTCCTCTGTTGTTTTCACCGGAAAAGATTCTTCTTCATTGACCTACCATCTCTTACAGTCTGCAACCTCTCTCTCTTTATCTCTTTTATCGTCGGATTTTCCTTCAATATGTTCGATCAAATAGATAATTCTCTTAACAATTTTAATTATTTTCAGACATGAAATCATCAAATCTCTTTTATGTGCTTGTCTCACATGTCTCCATCAACGTTACGTTTTCTGATTATGTAAACGAATTTCGATGCTTTTCATCAAAAAGTTCTTTTTATCCGACCGATCATTGAAATCGTAACAAGATCTAGCTCTATTTGTGTTCACTTTATATCCACAAGAAGATATTTTCGTCCAAGAAGTATACTTATCATAATCATTTTTTTCATTTTGGATCATTTAAAATTATAAAAAATATATTTTTTTATTACAAAAATTAAAAATATATCATATAGTATAGTTAAATATAATTATATCTTTATATATACATATCTATATGGCTTATTTTCAACAACATAAACAACAACAACAACAACAATAATTGATATGAGAAGCATGAGCATGAAGATAAGAGAACAGGGCTGACCAAAGGAGGATAATCAACAGATGGTGTTTATTTCGCTTATATCCACCTTTGCTTATATCCATCTCTTCTCCCTGTCTCAATCGTTGTTCTCTTTCTCTCTCCCTTTCTGTGTTGTTCCCTCTATCTTTCTCTCTTATTTCGTCGTGTGTACATATAAACAATAGAGCCTTCAGAGTGTCTCAATCATGCTTAAGCTACTAGCTGAAGCTCAAACCCAGCTCTATTCTCATTGTGTAGGGTACGCAATAGGCGGAGAGTCATGAGAAAAGCAGTGGGGGCAACCCGTTCACCTGCACATGTCTGCCCTTTCAATCTTTTGCTTTTGCACCTTTCTCTCTTCATTATTCAGCTTATTCTACTCCTTCAAGGCTAATTAGCATAGAGCTTGAATGAGTTACACGCTTTGTATATGTACGTCAACTCACGTTTCAAGGAGTGCAGTTGTTGAATTGAGCTTAGGTTGTATTTCCCGCATTTTTTAAAACAAAAATATTTGTTTGGTTATATATTCTTGGTTAATTATATACTAATAACATTTATGATATAGTATAGTATATATTTTTAAATATTTAAAATAAGAAAATTTAAAAATGTACAGGTAAAATATTTAATTTTAAATTAAATTTTATTATAATATTATATAATTTGTTTCATTTTAATTAATTAATTCATTGATTATTAACATATAGTTATTATAATTATTATTTATTTATTATTCATGAAAAATAATTTATTATGCTTTCCATATTGCTCTCATACATGTTCTGATGCCTCATGCTCATATGCTTCTTCATCTTCTTTAGCATATTTCAACTTATTTTCTTTGACTTTTCAACTTGATATAAGTAAACTTTTCATTATTTTGCAAACTTTCCTCTTTGTGTACATGTTTCTGTCATTATGATCATCTTTCCTTCAGAATATCACTTACAATTTAGTTTTTTAGAAAATTTACTATGACGTCAGAAGCATCATACCTCATCCTAAACATGAACTTGTTTTTCTTTTCTTTTATTTTTTTTTGCTTTTTTTCAATAACCATATGTCTTTGTGATCAAATTACTTTTTTCCTTATTTCTGGTTTATGTTCTAGAAAGCAAGCTATATAGACAAGCATACATACATAGTTGTAGCTTTCTTGTAATAGCTCATAGGAATTTCTTTTTACCTTTTCTCCCTCTCTACCTCTCTCTGTTTATACCTCCTTTTCTCTTTTTCTCTCATATTTTCTTACTTTCATTGACTTTTCTTCTATATGTTGGGCATTTTTTCTCGTTTTTCCCCCTTCTTCCTCAATTCCTTCTCAACTCCCTCTCAACCTTCGTTTAATCTTTTTTACTTTTTTTCTCTCTTTCTCCTCTCTTAAGAATCATCTAACGAAAATGATTTATTTTCTATTTATACAACTTTTCTTTATGTTAACCTGCTTGGCATATATTCTCTCTCTCTCTCTCTTTCTCTCTCTCTGTTAAAGCTACTGATAGTATCAGTTGTGATGACATTAAACAAGCTTGATGTGTTTCTTTTATTCAAATTAATGTCTCATAAAACACTGATAAGTCTATTTTTCCTGTTCACATTGATTGAATCAATCATATTCTTTCTTGTTAAACTATCTTATATATTTGTTGTTTGATCTAATTTCAATTGTGAATTTATTCAAATTTCCTCATAAAAGTTTTCTTCTATTTTTTTTGATAAAAATAGAAAGAATGGTTAATTTTTTCTGTTAATTATGTATATAATTTTAATTAATTAATATAATTCTTCATTTTTTTTACTTATTTAAGTCAATTATTTCATATAAAATATGAAAGAAGAGTAACCTGTTTTCATTTTCTTCTCATTATTTCTATTTTCTACTATATAACTATACGTATATTTAGAATAATTATCATATATATAATATTAAAATAAAATTATAAAGAAGAAGAAGAAGAAGAAGTATACTCTCTTATATAGTTATTTAACTATATGTATCATCATCTATCATATATTATATTTCTTTTTTTTTTGTTATTTTCATGTTATTCAACTAATGCTATTGCTTGATTCAACTTGTTACTTGTCGTTTGAACTCTTCTCACTTACTATAACAAGCATGATTTCCTTAGTTTCACATTCTTTTCTTATTTTCTCTTTTCTATTGAACATCTTCTTTTCAATTTCTTTTATAATCAGGAACACAACAATCTTTTAGTATCAATGTTGTTAAACAACAATTCCTACGGTTACAATGAGCTAATTTCTTCATGATTTTCCTTATTGACTACTTTCAAGTCTCAGTATTTATTGAAATTAGACATTTTCTTCTCTCTTCCTTCTTTCTTCCTTCTCTCTTCCTTCTCTCATTTTCTTCTTTTTCTTTTTTTTTTGGCCCAAAATTCAATCCAAATACTTATGGAGGTCTTAAAATGAATAATTATTTGAAGTAGTTTTTCCTTCCGATTCCGCCTTGTTTTCCAACCATCTTCTATGTTTGAGCCTCAGTCATGCCAGCATTCTTTGCATGTTTAATGGATTTCACACCTTCTAGACACAAAATGAAAATGAGAAATATATGAGAGAGAAAAAGAGAGAGAGAGAGAGATAGAGAGAGAGAGAGAGAGAGAGAGAGAGAGAGAGAAAGAGAGAAGGTTATATAGGAAAATGGAATCAGCAAATGGAGAGAGTTGTTATGAGAAGAAGAAATCATGAAATGTGGAAAGAAGATTTCAGTAGCCACATTGGAATGAATGATTCTAAAAGATTTTTTCAGAATTTTAATTTCTTTAAAGAATTTATGATTAATGATTTATGTTTTAAGAATTAAATAATATTTCAATTGAAAACGGAAATGAATTTTTTTTGAAAATCAAAAAAATTCTAAAATTCGGTGATGCAGACATATGAATACTTATATATTCTCCCCCGGAAACATCAGACGATACCTCTCTTCCTCCTCATCCCCTTTACCTGTCTCTCTCTCACTCTCTCTCCTCCCCCCCCCCCCTCTCTCTCTCTCTCTCTCTCTTGTCTACTATACCTATTTTCATCTTCAAACACTTCGAACTAGCTACAACATTCTCATTCTGTCACAATGTTTTACCAAAATGTCAATTGACATACCTGTAGTAAAACGATTTTTGAAAACTTCAACCTTGCATATGATGAAACTTTATTTCATAAATATACTATACATATAGTATTCATAGCTATTTTCTCATCCTTCTATCTGTCAGCTAGACAAGGTTTGCCAACCAATCAGCCATAGCCAATTTCGATTTAGCTCATTCTCAAAATTGTTTTTTTGACGTCAAATACGTTATGTCAGTAAAGATGATTCTGATGATGAGATAGTCCATAAACTGGTTCTTCAGTTCAACTTGATGATGATGATGATGATGATCATCATCATCACTCATAATCGAAATTTTCAGAGTTCTTTAACTATACTATATAATCTATACTATATATGTATATATTAACTATACACCTTTATATAATATGAAATATGATGATTCATCTTCTAAACTTAATAACAAGATTATCTAATCATTATAAGCTCATTATTTTATCTTTTTTTTTCAAATTTTTCTCCATTTTAAACTAATTTTTCTTTTTTTTTTTTTAAATTCAAAGTTTCCACAAAAAAAAAACTTTGGAAAAGTAAATGTAATATAATCATTTTTTCGTTTCAAAAAAGATTCTGAAATTCTGAAATTTAAAGAATCCACATGTTTTCATCGTTTTCTGATTGAAAATCTTATCATGTAGACATTTCTTCAACAAAAAAAAGTAAAACGATGTTGTAAATGATGTTTCTAGAATCGTGTGCTCTTCCATACTTTTATTCTTTTTTTGTCTGCCAACACAGTTTTCTACACCCCCCCCTCCTTCCGTTCTTCTCTCTCTCTCAATGTGTTTCTCTCTTAACAACCACTTTCTTTCATTTATTTTTATTCCTTTCCTTACTTATTTCTTGAAATTTTCATTTTCTTATTTTGTTTTATAAACCGACCGAACCAGTCATTCCGATAAAGGCTTATTTTCTTTTTTTTTGGTCAAAAAAAAAAATAAAGATCCAACCTGCTTTTGTTCTTTACTTCATGTATATTTTTGTTCTTTTATAGCAGCTGCTGTGAAAATGGCTATTCTGTTGAAATAATACAAGTTGTTTGTCCTAAAAAAAGTCTTTTTATCTCTTCACCCTCTGTTCTCTCTCTCTCTCTCTCTCTCTCTCTCTCTCTCTCTTTAAAAGATTGGATTGCTCTTACATGCAGGTAAAGAGCTAAAGAGAAGAAAACGAAATTTTGATTAATTCAGATTTCTAGAAATCAAGCTTCGTTCCTTAAAAAGATTGAGAGAGAGAGAGAGTTTTTGAAACTTACAACACTTGTATGTTTCAACTTTACTATCTAAGTAAAAGCTGAATATAACTCAACAAATCGCTTATTATAGTGACCTGTGCTGAAACTATAAAGCTATGAGCTGACGTTGTATATTAGAATCTAAGATTGAGCTGCTTTGAATTATGTTTTGTCTTCAAAGCAATGATCGGCAATCTTCTCTATTGCTCTCAGAGGCTTCCTTTGAGCATTTTTCTTTTCATCTTAAGACATCAAATAAAAAAAATAAAAAAAAGAGCTGATGATGATGATCAGTTAGAAGACAATTCGTAACCGACTTACTACCCCAATTTTTGCTCGTTTGCTACACATCATTTTCTTTCTCTTTATGTCTGAAAGAAGAGAGAGAGAGAGAAAGGGGAAAAGATAGAGAGAGAGATAATGCTGTTGTTCTTGCTGTTTGTTGTTTTGGGGAGGACTTGTTGTAGATATTGGGCGGCGGCATATAGCAACATAGAAAGGCAAACTACAAGAGAATGTCACAAAGATGCAGAAACAGATGATTTTATGATGATGATAATGTCCGTTTTTCATTGTTGTCCAGTTCATATGTCTGTTCCCCTCTCCTCTTTCTCTCTCTATCTATCTTCCTATCTCTTTATCAGCTTAGTTTGTTATACTTTTGTAATAAAAATCACATCAAAGTGATGTTTCTTTTATTGAATTAACCTTTTTTTCCTCTACTTTTCTTATTTTTTGAGTATCAATTCTAGAGTAAACTAGATCTTCATTTCGCTCTACTCACTTCACACATCATATCTCAGCTTTTTCACGTTAATTCTCCTCATCACTGCTTCATCTTAATAGCTAAACATCCGGCATCGATCCCATAAACTTGCAAGGAAAAGACACCTGAAAAAGCATTTACTCTTCACATCAGCAACAATGCTCACAGATGACCAAGCTGCCAAAACGCACAACAAGCTGCTCCTTCATTCTTAATTCTTACTACTTCTTCTTCTCTCTCTCTCTTTCTCTCTCTCTCCTAATGTTCATTTTCTTTCTTCTTCTTATCCTTCATCCTTTGGAGTTTCTCGAGGTTCAATGAGGTCCAGCTCGACGATGAGAACAGCTGACAGAGCAGCTTGTTCAAGTCAATTGCTCGAGCCATCTACTCCTTAGTACGTTTTTTTCAATTTTCATTGATACCTGCCATTCATAAATATATTTTTCTAGTTATCTCTCCAGTCATGTTTTTTTCATTATAATATATATTGTTCTATGCAGTTTTATATAGCTTAGTAGTAAGCTTAAACTTCATTTTTCTAATGATTAGTTGTCTAAAAATAGCAGAAAATCTAATAATATCACCCGAAAAATTCATTATTTCTATAGTATACCTGAAAACTAATCTCACTCTCTCTTCCACTCCCTATCTCTCTCTCTCTCTCTTTCTCTCTCCAATTCTCTGAACGTTTTTTTCCTCTTCTTCATAATTTCCAAATTCTTATCTTAATCAATTGTTTCAATTTCACTGAATTTCAATAATAATTGGCTTATCAGCCTTATCATTACTCCCATTTTCAAATGCCATTAGTTCCATAACACCCATCCAAAATTGTTTTTTTTTCTTTTCTTAATTGTTTTTCTTGTATTTTCATCGGCATAGGACCAAAATATCAGTAATGTTACTTGTTTATAGACAAATATAATCAAGTAAATTACATTGTCTTATCATGAAAATTGAAATATTTACATAAAAATTTGTCTTTTCAGCCTTTTCTAAACAATGATTGGCTGATCGTATACTCTTCTTTATATACAAAAGATATCAATTCATAATATTCCATTATCAGCTTTTCAAATTATAAATTTCTGATGTATCATCAACAAATTTGACAAAAAAAATTTTCATCGTTTTCGAAGATTTTTTTAAACAAAAAATGTTTTTTCTGAAACTTTTTTTTCCAAATAAATCAATGATACACATGTTTGTCTTTGTCATCCTATGGATGTTCTCTATTTCCTTCAAACCGTGTGTCTGTGTCGATCTGTGTCTGTGTGTGTGTGAACTTGGCACCACACAGCTCACAGCTTTACCTCTGTCTGTCTCTTTCCACAGCCTGTGCTTGTCACATCAAAATGCAAAAGCTTATTTGAAGTCTTATTCTAATGCTATTTCAAATATATTTTCTGTTTTTCGTTTATTATATAGTAAATAGCTTATTGACATTTAATTATTTGGTCTAAATTTCTTTTTTATTTCTTTCTGGACAGAAGAAAAATATTTTCTTTGATCATAATTCAGTTGAGAGTTGCTTTTGTCCAATTGGCTTCTTCTGCTCAACCTCTTCCTTTCTTTTCTGTTTTCAAACCATCTCAATTGTATACAATATTCTCTCACATATCAATCACATTGCTTGTAAACACAATTTTACAAAATATTTTTTTTTACCTCCTCATCATACAGCTAATCTTTGATTTTGCTTTCCATTCTTCAATTTTGACTCAATTAATGATATTTTTTGCCTTTTATTCAACCAATACTCTTTTCATCTCTCTCTCTTCTCTCTCTCTCTCTCTCTCTCTCTCTCTTTCTGTACCTACCTCTTCCTAACTTCTTTCCCATTTAATATCTTTTTCTTCACACTTACTCATAACAATGCATCGTTGTAATTATTAAAAGTCGTTTTAATCTTCAGAATCATTTCATCCCTACCAATATGGCTACTTCTCTCTCACCATACTAATGCTTGATCAAACTTCTACAACTTTTTCAGCTTCAAAATCAACGATAAAGATAAAACATCTATCTTTAATCCTCTTATTATGTACTTTAGCTACCTTACTTTCCATATAAAGAAATTGATTATTTCTATTGAATATATAATTTCTTTTTTTTAATTTTCCAACTAATTAATTCTTCTTTCCTGAATCTTCTTCTAATCAAACATTCTCTCTCTCTCCCTCTCTCTCTCTCTCTCTCTCTCTCTCTCTCTCTCTCTCTCTCTCTCTCTCTCTCTCTCTCTCTCTCTCTCTCTCTCTGTCTTTTCGTTTAATAGTTCCAATTGTTTTTCTTAAGGTTTTTTTCATTTCTCCATGCTGTTCACACGTACGCATAACATAGGATCGACCTTCGGCCCAACTACTAGCTTTATTCTATGATTGTTCTAATTTCTATTCAGTACCCATTTTGAATGATATATGCATATGGTAGTTTTCTTTTTTCTTCCCTGCCTTTCTATCTTTCTTAATCTCTCCCTCACTCTTTCTCTCTCTCCCTCTCTCAATCTTTTACTTTTTCTCTTTATCTTTAGCTTGTAAACCTCGTAACATTGCATATTCATCTGATGAAGAAAACGTTTTCATTCTTTGTCTACTCATTTTCACTATTCATTGTTATCTTTTTTCAAATTTCAAATGTATTTGTTTCACATTTTGGATATTTTTTCCTCTTGTACGTAGATGTTCAGTCTCTCCAATTCCGATTGTCAGGTTTATCTTCTTTGCCTCCATGTATAACTGTCAAAGGACAACTTTTGCTTAAACTTTCTCTCTCTCTCTCTCTCTCTCTCTCTCTCTCTCTCTCTATTTCTCTCTCTCTATTTCTCTCTATATATCTCTTGTTTCATTTTCTTTCAAAATTACTCTTTATGTAACGGTACTGCTGTTCTATTGTTTTGTTCCAAAGTAGCGGGACTGCCGTCTACTTTCTGTCCAATGTCAGACAAGCCTTCCAGGCGATTCACGTCGTTTTACTTATGCTAATCACATCTGACGCAACTTATTCAGCCAACTCCAGCCTGCCTTTACGCATTGATTTCTGTTCTGTCCAGCTTACTTTTTTTCGTTTTCGCCTGTTTTTCTGCTCCAAACATTCCCGTCCACATCAGTTCTTCTGTCATCCAAGCATTCCTCTCTCTCACTCTCTCTCTCTTTACGTGCTGAGGAATGAACAAAGTTTTCTTTGTCCTCTATTGCCCCACTGCTGTGGTTGTCCTCTAATGGCTTCTGTCTGTCATTTTCAGCTTTTTTTTCAAAAATTTGTTCTCACCTACTACGGTTCAATTTTTAGATGTAAAACACAAAATGTTTATTAAAGATTAATATTTCAACTAAAAAACTTTTTTTTTAAAACCGTCTGTTTTAGATAATTTCTGGTAAAATATTTTTCTTTTTTTTCATCATCAACTAACTAATTAACTATTTTAAATTTACTATGCTATTCGATAAAATAATAATATTTATAAAATTCTCAATTGCTTCACTAACTAACTGTTCATTCGAGTCAGTCATTCTACTAATCATATACAGATGCTTTCAAACTACTTCCGTTCTTTTCATTTCATCTTTTTACATTTTTTTATTTTTTCAATTATATTTATACTAACTATACATTCTTTTCTTTTCAAATATTCAACAAAAAAATTCTCTTTAAACTTTTCTTTTTTTTTTTGATTTTAACATTATTCACACAGTTCTATGCTTCACTTTTCCTCTATTCTCCATCTTTTCTATCCCTCTCTCCCTCTATCCTCCATCTCTCTTTCTCTCTCTAACTACGTATGAATGTATGAATCTCGATAGTCTCCGTTTCCTCTCATATACGTTCACATACCATTCTGTAGAACAAGACACAATACAAGTCACTTGTTGGATGAGAACTAAACCATTTGACCTCTTTTCGTCTGTTTTCCTTTTTTGTTTCGTCGTCTTTACTATCTCTTTCTCTTTTTCTCTCTACCTCTCATTTTGTCATTTAGTTTCTTCTCTCTTTCTAGTTTCTGAAAGAGAGAGAGAGAGAGAGAAAGATTATCGGCAACAGCTGGATGTTATACATGTTCCTATTCAATTATCAATTAATTTTATACTTTAATTTTATTCACTTCATCATATTTTCCTTAACAATTTCATTTCATTCCCTCTCGCATGCACTACGTCTTATCTCTTCTTCCATAAAATTCTGATTTTGATTATCAACATTGAATTTGTTCGTTCATTTTCAAGTCTCTCTCTCTTTCTCTTCCTTTCTCTCTCTCTCTCTCTCTTTCGCTCATTTTCTTTTGCCTTCTCTCTATATTCTCCTATTTCCTATTCAATATCATATCTATTGTATAGATTTTGAGGATTTTTTTCATTTTTTTTCAAATACGTCTATATGATCGTATATTATAATGAAAAAATTATATTAACTTATCTTATATTCTTTCAGAAAAATCATTTTATACTTTCAATGAGCTCATCATCATCTTCCCTCTCTTTAGAATGGCTCTTCAAACTCACTTTTTCAACATTATTCGTTGACTTTTCTCATCTCTTACACTATTTTCTATGTTTCCTTTATATCTGTTAATCGTTCTTTTACCACTTTGCTCTCTCTCTCTCTCTCTCTCTCTCTCTCTCTCTCTCTCTCTCTCTCTCCCTCTCTCTCTCTCTCTTTGTCAATCTGACTCTTCAAATTATTTTACCTCGTCGTCGTCATTTCATTTCCATATAAAAAACTTGTCGCCAAACGTTTTTTCTTTGATTTCAGAAGGATCAGTGGCAGATTTTGGACCTGCCGCATCGATCTATCGCCTCACCTTGTCGTCACACCGGAAGAGACAACAAGGCGAACGAACCCGTGATTTACTGGACTGTAAATCTATGCTTTAAACTATCAGCAACTTGTTGAAATTTGCATTTTTCGTTGTAAAGCAGGTGAGTATCCATTTTTTGTTATTTTTCCTCATGTTATTTTCTTTTTTCTTTTATTTCTCTAATCATTTTCTTTTATAATAATATTATCTAATTGTTTATTTATCTCAATTTCTTGTTTTTTTTTGTCTCTTCCCCCCCCCTCTCTCTCTCTTTCGTCAGTTCCTATTTCAATCATATTCAATAGATTACGGCAATTTTGCCATCATTCGCACCTCCATTCAGCACCCCCGCCACCCTGTTATTCCATAAACATATAATTTTTAGGCTCTTGTGCAGATGTTGCCACCCCACAATTTCTGAATTATTGGTTCCTCACTCGATTGTTATCGAGCGGTATGGAACCAACAACTGTTCGCGCGATAAACAACCGCTAACCTATTGACTATGCGCGCAACTAATTAAAAAGTTTTGGAAGGTAATATATACAGACAACCGCTTTTTATCATTAAAAATGAAAAATTAACAAATTTAAATCATTTCGATTCTTTATTTCGATAATAATGGCTGCTTTCATGGATTTTTGGCTTCTAATTTGCACAAAAGAAAAATGCATTCAATTTCTACAAGAAAAGAATTTGCTCCCAAAAGAAAGAACTTGTATTTGTGGTACGAGAATGAAGTTAATGCTTTCTGAAAAGAGAGATAGATTCCGCTGCATTGATAAAAAGTGCAATAAAGAGCTCAGTTTAAAATCAGGCACATGGTTTGAAGGTATATTTAATTAATGGCATATATTTCTTTATATATGCTTTAGATTGCCATCTCCCACTACCAATCATTGTGTCATTCATATATTGGTGGAGCGAAGAATTAACAACTATAGAGTTTTGCAAAAAACAAATGAAAATTAATTCTAACCACACAATTGTGGATTATAATAACTTTCTTCGAGAAGTTTGTGCTTGGCGTCTTCTTCAAGACCCTGTTGTAATTGGTGGTCCAGGTTACACCGTGGAAATTGATGAGAGTTTGGTATCTAGAAGGAAATACAATGTAGGTCGCATGAAAAAGCAGACATGGGTTTTTGGTGGCATTTGTCGCGAAACAAATGAATGCTTTATCTATGTTGTTCCTGATAGAACCAAAGACACTCTTGAGTCATGCATCAAAGCTTCCATAAAAGAAGGAACTACCATCATTTCTGATTGTTGGAAGAGTTATAATGGTATACCTCTGATGGATATGAATTACAAGCACATGACCGTCAACCACTCGAAGAATTTCGTGGATCCTTCTACTGGTGCTTGCACCAACAAAGTAGAATCAATGTGGAATGTAGCCAAAATGAGATTCAAAAGAATGTGGGGAGTACATGAAGGAATGTTAGATTCATATCTATGTGAATACATGTACAGAAAAAGATTCAGAGGACAGGATATTTTTGAATTAATTTTAAATGATATCGCTTGTTATCAAAAGTCATTATCAAAATAAATTATCTTTTTCAATATAGTTATTTTTTTTCGCGCAATAGACAACCGCTAACAAACAAATTTTGAATTTTAATTGCATAAATTGTAGGGTGGCGACATCTGCACAAGAGCCAATTTTTATTTAATTTCTCTCTTTAACCCTTCATGTATACTCTCTCTTTATATTTTTCTCTTTCTATCGATCTTTCTCTCTTAAAAGATATTTTTCTCACAAAATTCCAAGATTATTACCGTCCTTGAATGAAAACACAAAAGCGTTTGACAGAAAATGAAATTGTCGTCCATAAATATTTTGATTTGTCAAGTGATTCAATATTGACCAGCAGCAGCACGTTGTATTGATTTTGTCTTCGACAGCCATCGCCATCGTCGTAGTGGTCGTCGTTGTCGTCAACTTTGCTGTCGTCGGGCCTCGTTATGATGGTCATATCGATGTTTTTCTTCCTTATTTTAGACAATATTAACCGGATCATTACTATGTCCTTTTGGTATAGCTTTTGTAGTCAGCCTAATTACAGGTTTTCATCTGAATCACGGATCGAATATGACTGACGACGATGAGTTGTCATCATGTCATCTAGCTTATTATATAGTATTTGAAACACATTTACACCTTTTCTCCCCTTTTTTCAATGTATTATGCCACATCTTTTTCTTGTCCTAGACCTGCCTTTGGTCATTGTTTTGCCCTCATTTGTTTCGTCGTTTTGAATCATCCTAACGCTGCACCCGAGAACGACATGAAATTCACAAATGATAGCCATCTGACGAGAAAACGTCCATATACAAAGGTTTTTCTCTCTTTCTTGTCCTCTCTCTACTTTTCTTCCTGCTATGTTATGATATGTAGGCAGTTCGTTGTCATCTTTCGTCTGCATTTGTTTCCTACTTTTTCCGATTATCTTCTCCGTCTCTTCTCTCCGTATTCGTCTTATCGTTTTACTGAATCGTTCTACTGTCGTAACCAACACCTTTTCATGTCTTATTTCAATGAAACTGACTTTTCATACTACTTTTTGCGCTCTTCCACACATTACTTACATATCATTTCATCTTAACCTCTGCTTCCTCATCTTCTACTACAACTAGTGCTTTTCATCTAGCTATTCTTGTTCAGAAAACCTTAATCTCTATGTATATGTTGTATTTCTCTACTGGACAAAAGCTCAATGACTTCAGCCCATCCACCAAATAATTCCAAACATTGTCTTTCCACAACTCCAATGTTTCATCTCTCATCTACATCACACAAGACACAAAAGCTTATGTTTCATTTTCTTTTTTTCGTGTCATTTCCTTCTTCTTTCTTCCTTGTCTGATGGACAACAGAACAGCTCATCATGTACATCACCACCATCATCATCATCATCATCAGCAGCAGCAGCATCGCAGCAGCACCATCAGCAGCAACAACTCTCTTGTCTCTCTTCTCACAATCATTATTGTCATCGTATTTTCTATTTTGTTTTTTATAAATCTGTTCCTTGTAGTCCACTTTCATATAACTTTTCCACTTATCTCTTCTTCTGCTTCTCCCTTCTTCTATTTCAATCAACACTCTCCTTCCTCTTCAACAGTTATTCAGTCAAATAACTTAGCTAATTAATTCCTAAATCATTGTATTTGTTATTGAACTGAACGACGGATGTTTCGCAGCAAATAGTAATATTTTTTGTTCAAAAAACAGGAATAGGGTGCATAGGGGAAGGTTGGCAGGGCAAAGTAAAATAGTGAGACGTTCTAGGGTATTTTCCTCTCTCACCCCCCTCTCTCACTCTTCATCTCACACACAACGTACACCAACACACATACACATCTACTTCATTCCTGCCCCTCTTCCTCACATGGCTTGTCCTGCTTCTAGCCGTTTTGTACTGGTAAACATGCACAGAGCATTTTATTGTCTTTTTCTTAGCAATTTTACTTTTCCCGTTTCTTGAGCTTTTCATTCTCTCATGTTCTTACTTATCCTCTTCTTCCACAGCTTCTCCCTCATCTCATTGCCCGTAATTTGTTACCTCGACTTACACATCAAAAATCCGTTCTTGTCATCCAGAAAATGAATGTCGTCCAGATTCCATAAAACCGAAATCTCCCTTTTATTCGTATAGGCTGTCAGTAAGCTCTATTCAGTTTTCCTCAAAAATTCTTCCGGATTGTTTCCTTCCCTCTTTCCTATTTCAACTATTCCTATGCCAGACAGCATGGCTCATTGCCTGTCCTCAGTGTTGACAGACTGTTCAACAACATGTTGTTATAGTGGTTTTTCTGTTTTTATAACAGATTTTTAACTGACCATTTGAATATTTTGGTTGATGCGAAGTATGAATTGTAAGATTTGAACAAAGCAAAGTTTTATGTTTTCTTTTCACATTTTTCCTTTTTATTTTTATATTATTCATTTTTATTTTATTTTTTATTTTTCTATATTATATTATTATAAAATATTCTTTTATATAACATATTCAAACAATTTAAGACAATCATTTAATAGTATTGATGAGAATTGAAATATATGCTTACAAACCGTGCTCTAATCCATTTTCACTTAATGCTATATTCTATTCCCTCTTTCTTTTCTTACTTAATATTCACACATTTATTTAAGCAACAGCTTCAATCAAAAGGACGATCATACCCATATGTTCATTCATTTCAACTTTCAACTTTCTAAATTCTCACGAATACTCTGTCTACTATGCTCACCTTCTATGTGCCTCTTAAGTCCTTCAAGAGTTTCCCTCTTATTTAATAATTCCTTTTATTCATGTTTGTAGTTCGTTTACTCTCTCTCTCATGTTTCCCATATAACCTTTGACTATTTTTCATAAAATTATGAGGCAGAATAGCCTCAACAAATCAACTAAGTCGGCTAATCTTCAAAAAAAGATTCCAATAGCTTGTTTTTCTATTCCTTTCTTCTTGTCTACTTCTCTTCCTACTTCTACTACTACTACTACTGCTTGATACTAGACAATTCTTTCGTTTTTCATGTCGTCATGTTCCTTTTTTTCTATTTTTGTCTTCACCATCATCTTATTGCCTTATTTTCATCATTTTTTCCTCTGCCTGAACTCTATCTATCCCTTTCCTTTTCCTATCTATTTGATTTTTTTCTTGGGATCTGTACTCAATATCAAATCCTGTCATCAACTATTTTTATTTCTAATTTACAATCAATCAAGCATGTAGTCAGAACAGAGAGCGAGAGAAGTTTCCGCTATTATTGTCTCAGCAATCTCATTCCTTGAAGTCAACTTGATGATTCAGATTCTTGATTATCAATGAGAAAATCTTTCTCTCTCCCACTCTCTCTTAATCTTTTGGTTTCAAACTGTCTGTATCATTGTTACTCTCAAGATACCATCAATAATCACTTCATTTCCTTTTTAATCACTATTTCTTTAACATTTTTAATTTTTCAGGATGTGGTTTGAAGAGCGGAGTTGGTCAAATCTCCGCATGTCGGATTTAGTTGAGGAATGGAGAGACTTGTGGTCATTTAAAATCGACTTCTTAGTAGCTGGTTTATCATATGTCTTTGCTACAAATAATCTCTTGGTTCTGCCTAAACTTATTCTTGAAAATGGTGGAGGTACGTTGATTTTCTTTTGTGAACATTTTAAAACTGTTTTCCGTTTGTTTTCACAAAATTCATATTTTGTTGTTTCAGTGGCTTTCATAGCTGCTTATGGAGCAGCAGTTTTAGCTTTGGTTTTACCCACGATTGTTCTTGAGTTAGCTGTTGGTCAACTAACTGGACGTGCCCCTGTCTTAGCATTCTTTAATCTCAGCCCAGTTTTCAAAGGTTAGTTTAGCATTTATTATGTATTTTCTTTCAGAGATTCTGAACTATATAATCTTATTATAACGTTTCTAGGTGTTGGAGTTTCTCAAGTCTTATTCTCTCTACTTGTTCTGTGCTGTATGACTCGCTTTTTGGCTTGGCTTTGTTTATATCTCTTTCAACTTTTCATTACAATTGAAAAAGGTCGTCCTGGTATGTGTTTTACTTCAACAATTTTATTTCTTTTGCTCTTCTTTCTATATATTTTTTAATTGTTCAGGTTTACCGTGGTTAAGCTGTTTGGGATTCCCTGAAATGCTGTCACAACCTTGTTTGGAATCTGGAGCAATTGCCAACAGCACTCTAACTGGCGTTCAAACCAAATTGAATGTTGTGAATCCTCAAAGCTCCTTGATGCAGTTCATGACTTTCCACGAAAACCCAACTGATTCCATTATTGATTTTGGTGAATTCCAATACTATCTCTTAGCTGCCCAAGGTTTGGTTTGGATTCTTGTGTTCACTGCTATTTGTTTTGGAGTTCGCTGGCTTGGAAAGGTATGTATTTGGTTTAAAAACAATGTGATATCGTAACTTTTAGGTCATTCCATTCTTATTCATGGGATCATTCAGTATTATGTTAACTTTATTTGTACGTTCATGGACACTAGGTGGTTTGGAAGAAATACTCAAAATTTATTGGTCAGCTACTGATTGGAATCGTTTGGCTGACTATCATGTAAGTTTTTTAATTTCAGGTTATAAGAGTCATGAAACAAAAAACAATTGTAGGTCTGGAAATTAGCTGTTGAGCAAGCCATACTTGCAACTGGAATTGGTTTTGGAGCTTTCATCTCAATTGCCTCATATAACAAACGTAGCAATAACCTTGTTGGGTAAGTACATTTCAAGGATTTTTTGCAAAATTTTCCTGTTGTAATATTATATTTCTCATTAAATTGTTGCAGAGATTCTTTAATTATTGTCATTGGACATTGTATTCTGACAGCTATGCAAGTAGCTGTTGTTGTTGGTCTTGTTGGATTTGTATCAATGAAAACTGGATTGAACCCATTAGAAATTATGGACAAGGGTTTGTTACTATTAAAAGGACATTTTTTTTTACAAAAAAATAATGTTTCCAGGAGAGAATCAAATGTGGCATATCCTTACTTATTTTTCTTACATTCCAAATACTAAGTTATGGTCTGCGTTGTTCTTAGTAGCCTCTATCTTTATTCTTCTCAATGTGTTTGTAAGTTTTTATTTTAAATTCAAGTTTAAAATATTTTCTTT
Organism: Auanema rhodensis; assembly: GCA_964057225.1. Classification (NCBI taxonomy): domain Eukaryota; kingdom Metazoa; phylum Nematoda; class Chromadorea; order Rhabditida; family Rhabditidae; genus Auanema; species Auanema rhodense. The sequence goes on from OZ059895.1 coordinate 5,904,318, forward strand.
TCAGTACTTGCTTTCACTCTCTGTATTATCCACATTAGAAGATGCATTGGGAGAGAAATGGTCACGATGCTTCCCTAGATTCGTTTTAGCCCTATTTACTTGTGGCCTTGTATTCTCCATGTCTTTGTACTTTTCGACTCAAGCTGGACGTCATGCTTACGACTTGGTCATGGGCTTCATGAAGTACATCACTATATTTGTTATTTTGACATTCGAACTGTTTGCTACTGCCTGGTTTTATTGTAAGAGTTCAAGAAAAATTAGTTGCTTTCTACATATTCTATTGCAGGTGCTCATCGTCTTGGTATGGATCTCCATACAATGCTTCGCAGAGCCTGTTGCTGGTGCTTGGGTCACTTTATTCTTCTGTTCACTTACTTGTTACCTGTATTACCAGCTGTAAGTTATTTTATCTCATAGATGTGTAACGTATGATTGTTTTAGGCTGTTGCCGTAATGAATGCCATGAAGTACGACTTCAGCGTTTTCTCACCAGCTATCCACTCTTGGCCATGGAGCGAGTACGTTGGAGCTGCTTGCGCTATTGTACCTTTGATTCCTATTCCTCTCTTCTTCTTCGGTACTTTACTCAAGGCATGCTGCTGTCGCGATGCTTCTGGAAACTCAAAGGGACAGGTAGACATATAGTATATTTGTTTTTTTTATAACTTTCTCATTTTCAGCGTCTGAAGAACACTGTAACATCTCGACTGAAGGATGCCTCAAATCCATATGGTCATGAGAAAGCACCACCTCCACGATACACTGGTAGCGCTCCTGGATATCTTCTGTTGCCGCAGGCTCCCCTAGCTGAACCTGAAACCTATGCTTAAGAGAAATGGATACTTTAACTAGTTTCTAGTATCCTTAACATTTCTTGGAAAAGCTTTTTCAACTTCGATGCTATGTATTCAGGTTGATTTTTGCCATTCGTTTTCCACCAATCAAAAGTTTTTCTTTGCGTTAATTCAGTTCTTTTCTCCAGCCCGGTGCTCCTCTTTGTAATTCTATATTCTTCATAGTCTCTTTTACTTTCTTACATTCTCCTTGTTTTTCTAAATTTCTCAAGTTTTCAATTCGATGTGTTCAATCTTAAATCCACGCGCAGCTCTTTCAGTATATTGCCCCAGGCAACTGTTGTTTTTTTTCTAAAATTTTACAAACAAGAGCTTTTAACTCATCTCCTCCCTATCTTCTCTGACTGTATATAAGAGTTTTAATCCATGTACGGAAAAATCTCTTAGTTCCCGCCCTCCTACTTGTTCTCTCCCCTCTCGTCCACATACGGTTTGTTGTCGAACACAGATGTTTCTTTTAGCTTTTAAAATTTTTCCCAGATTCATATATACGCATCACGTATGTTTAAATATTAAGTATCGGAATATTTGTTTGTGCATGCACTGTTTCATATTCAATTCTATTCTTTCTTTATATTCTATTTATCTTCTTTTTTTGTTTTTTTTCTTTTTTAACAAATTTGGCAATGATTGGATAACATCGGTTTCCCAACTCATAAGCTTATTATAATTTTTTTTCCAAATTCTGTTTCTTTTTTCTATTGAAATTAGTCATTCGATGATTGTAGTCGGCAAAGCTGTATCTAATTCGTGTATTACACTCCTATTAATAATAATTATCCAAAAATAATAATAAATTTTTGGAATTTTTATTTACAATATATTTGTAGACAAATTGCTTTTAAAAGAAAAAACATACAAGGAATTTATTTATTTTCTTCTAGAGTTTTCTTTCTTTTTTTTCTTTTTTTTTTGAAATTTTTTTTTGAAAATGAGAGAAAAGAATTAAATGACTATAAATTGCTTATACAACAAGTATATAGTTAGTACACAGAAATTCTTTCACAGTATTAGTAGCCAAACAAATGTTTGATTGAATAGATGTGATGAGTAGTATGATTTACAAATACAAACAAAAATTAAAAAAAAATAAAATGTTATAATCTGATTATAACATTATGGTTATCTTCTTTTATATTTTTTTATTATTAACAATAGAGATTTGTATAAATACTATGCGTATACATAACTAAGTATAGTATAAGAGTAAAGGGATTCGGATAAAAGCAATGAGAAAAGAATATTATTCTAGATAAAAACTTGAAATTATCATCCAATTTAGATAAGTTTTTCAATTTGAGCTTGATGCTCATCAGGCTGGTATTGCAAACCATTATATAAACGATAGAAGCAGTCGTGGCAATAAGGTTTCTTGTCATGTTCACGATAAGTTCCATGCATGTTCAAAGCCTGAAATTATCGTGTTGATCATGGCTTTTACTATCCAATACAATAGATGTTACCTTCTGACAATATGTGCACATGAAGTGATAAGTGTGGAACTTTTGAGCACGATCTGAGTTTGGAGCTAGAGCAGTCAAGATGGCACCGTCAATTTCCTCACTACAGTAAGCACAGACGACTGGGGCACATGGAGGAGGAGATCCCTATATCACACCGTAGATCATATAATAGAAAGAAATACAAAACCTCAATCTGAAGTGTTCTGCGTGGAGTTTCCGAACGAGCACGTCGCTTCATAAGGCTATTAGTTTGGCTTTCACTCATTTCAACGCCATAATCACGTGATACTTCATCAACTGTATATGTGTCTTCCAAAGCTAAAAAGAACAATTATTCAAGAAATAGATTCTGAAGCAGCAGATGCACAACTGAATATGGTGATAGCTAAGACTATAGAAATGGGGGGGGAGGGGAATAAATGAATAGTGAAACTGAGACTAACGTTGCTTTGAAGCTGGACGTGGGAATGGTTGTTCATCTGGCTGTGGCGTCAAACGTAAATGATATTCAATTTTCTAAAAAAATAAATATTATAATTATTTATTATAAATATTTATATAATATATAAATAATACAAGATATCTTATTTATCTATAACCAACCTCCTTTTGAGCACTCTTACGACCATCCTTGTTTCTACCAAGGGTACCACGTCGTAATACTTCAGCTGTTGCATTAACATCATACACAAGAGCTGCCAATGTATCTGTTACAGCGTTTTGTCCTATAATAAACAATAATAATCAATTGAAAATCAATTTTTAAAGCTTAATCAATCAATAATTGTGATATTATCTATATGTTGGCAATGAAAATATCATTTCATATTGAGTTATAACTTATATATTTTATTTTATTAAATGTATACAAACAACCTACTTTGATCACTCTTCAATTTTCCCAAAGTATTTTTCATTTCATCGTTTGAAACAGCTCTAAGACGAGCTGAAAGCCATTCATCTGATGGCTCAATTGATATCCTTCCAGTAACTTCCATTTCAGTTTGAAATTGACGACGTTCCAAACGCTTAAAATGTATTTATAATTAATATAAATTAATATTAATTATACCATTTGTTCTTGTTTTCTTCTAATAATTTCAGTCGTTTGCTCAACATCATCTTTAAGAGCAGATAGTGTATCATGAACAATCTCATCTTCTAAAATTTATAAGTAAATCAATATAATATGATAAAATTTTGTTATAATTATGTAAAATAATTAGTAGTAAAAGCGCAAACTAACGTTGACTGGGCTCTTCGTCATTTCTGAAAGCTTTGTCACGATTAGAATTCCGACTTTCACTTCTCCATCTAGCTACATGTCTTTCAACAGGATCAGGAATAGTCGAAGCTCGAGAATCACTTCGATTTTCTATAAAATTAAAAAATGAAGAATATTTATAAGAATAAGATAAAAAAAACCTTGATGAGTAGTTCTTGTCTCACTTCTCCATTGATATGATTGAGATGGCACAGGTGAGGCAGCCGTCATGCTTCTGCTAAACAGTAAGTAAAATCAACGTATAAAGGTAAATAATTAAAAATATACAAGAAATAATTTTAAAAGAAATATAATTTGATTCTTATATAGTTAAGCTAATTATAAATTAATTTTATATTCAACAACAACAACAAAACAAAGTAATGTGTGAAAATTAAAAGTAATTTAAAGCTGAATGGCATCGATTGATTAGTTAGCAGATTGTTGAAGAAAAATCTTTTTTGAAGAAAAAAATGAGAACGACCAGCTGGTCAAATCAAACATCAAGTAATATCTTTGGAAATAATTGAAGATGTTATGTTAAAGATATTGGCAATATCAAAGAGATATTAATAAAAATTCTGAGAATTTTAATGAAAATTAGAGAATTATGATAGCAAAAGGAAATTCTGGCAAAGTTATCTGAAAAGGAAATGAATTCAGAATTGAAATCAATCAATAATCCATGTATTAGAAAACAAATTAGACAAAACGTTTGGATCACATCAATTTATGATTGTCAAGAAAAAAAGTAGTTAGAGGATGATGATGATGATGAGAATGTTCGATTGAACGCAGACGACGTCGTTGGTGAATGAAAGGAGAGAGGTGGGAATAGAGGGAGAAAGAGAAGAGAGGGGAGGGAAACGAGAACAGGGAAACTGAGCTTGTATGTGCGTGGTCTTGTGATGTGACCAGTCAAAATGTATTGCCATACCGGCAATAAATGAAAAACCGGAGCAGACACAATCTAGTTAGTGACTTGAAGGAGAGATTCTATTAAAGGCGAACGATTAAAGGAACGATGATAACCACATCAAACTGCTTCGGTTGAAATGAGAAGGCTTTTCTTTGATTCGCAAGGTTATGAGCAAGCTTTAAGTTTTAAACTGTAAGAAATATTTCATATAATCAAAATAAATATGAAGTAAAGACTATATAGAATAAGATTATTACGGACAAATGCAACAGAATTTCGAGAAATTTTTTGAAAATTGAGAGATTTATAAGGAACAATTTCGAGAAACAATGACTATATTTGGATATGACTCATATTAAAGAAAAGTTTGATCGGAAACTGTTTTTTCTCGGACAAGCCATGTGCATACATACGAGAGGGTGTGAAGAAGATGTAGAGAAGGAAAGAAGAAAAAGGAAAAAAATAGTTAAATAGCAGTAAGAGTCAATGAATAGTTTACATACATAACTATAAGAATATAACAAGGTGATCAGACAACGGCTAGTGGCAAATGGCAAAAGATAGGGAGAGAGGAAAGGGTGGGAGGGGTGAGAGAAGATATTGGCTGTGAGTGGGTGGAGAAGCATAAGAGACGAAGAGAGACATAGATAAAATATAGGTGTAGAAGGGTAACATAGAAATGAAATAAGAATAAGAGAAAAAGAGATAAAGAAAGAGAGAAAATGATGAGGGAGAGAGAGAAAGATATGGTGACTGAATCAGTTGCAGAGAGAGAAAGCGGAATGCCGGCTGTAGCTAACAGAGATGTGCGACGAAGAAATCAGTAAATGCCGGGAGCAGAAGACTACTGATCTCTGAGAATCAAACGAGACAGTACAGGCTGGCTGGAGAGACATTAGATTGTAAGAGAACTATGAGGTTGTAAAGATTGCCTGAAGGAACGCAACTGCCCTCAAGCCAGCACATTCACAACATCAGCAATGTGAAGCTTGGGCTAACGATGAAGTAGATGCTGTAAGCGATGACAACATCATATGAATTATATGTGAAATAGCTAGACCTAGAATGACTATATAAAGAAGAAAAATTCAAAAAAACAATGACACATCAATGAAATTCCAGAATATACACAACCGATCAACAGTCAGTTTCAAAACAAAATGAATTTTTCTGAATAACGCAATGTGTACGTTACAATCAGAACACAGATGATCGTGACATGAAGTTTTGCTTTTAAAACTTTTCAAAATTAATCGCTTCAAGACCTACTGCAAATGAAAAAAATCCGAATTTTATCCAAAGTATATATAGTTAAGCAACATCTTTCTTAGCTCAAGGCTTATTCCTAATTATTCTTTTGGGAATAGAAATCTCAAGCTTAAGTTCGTCAGTTGCATGAAGTTTCAAAAGCCTGTAATTACCAATTTGATTGTATGTAGAGGATTACATACAATTAATTATAGCTAACGATACTAGATCCATGCTAAAGATATTCTGAATGTCATATCCTCTTGTTAGAAGTTTGGTCTTGTACTTCTTTTCTTTTTTTTTGATAAACTTCATACATTTCCTGTAACCTTACGATACACTGAAGCTTAATAAACAACAACAGAGACTTAGCTTACTTATTCTCTCTGCCTATCTCTCTCTCTCTCTCTCTCTCTCTCTCTCTCTCTCTCTCTCTCTCTCTCTTTCTCTTTCTCTCTCTCTTGGTCTCTTTTTTCTTTTCTATATCACTCTGTCTATCACAATTTCTTTAGGAATTAAGGTGCTGAAAGGAAAACGAGAGGCTTGGGTGCCAGAGATTCTAACTGCCCGAAAGCTGTTACACTACCAGCTGTCGGCTTTACTCGTTGATATTCGTTCTACCCTCGTCTAGTGCTTTTCTTTTCATCCCTCGAAGTTTTCCTCTATTTTCCCTTTTTTCCTTTATTTCTCTCATTTCTCCTATTTTACTCTGATATTTTACCACTTTTTAGCCAGATTAGCTTCACCCTTTCTCTAAATGTCTAACTTTCTCTCTATATCTATATCACCTCTTCGATTTTCGCACTCCCTTTCTCTCCATTAGTTGAGATTCTGCCAGTCAGGTTGGACAAAGAAGATTCGTCTCGGGACCATTGTGGTTAATGTCCAAGACTTCTCATATCTCTCTCTCCTTTCTTTTTAACTTTTTCTCTTACCTATGCTATCTAAACATATAGTTTATATGCGATTCTTCCCACTTTTTTTTCCCAAATTGTTCACATAAACTGCTAATCACTCACTGCTTATTCCAGCATCGTTTGTCAATGAAAACACTTTTCCCCTATTTCCCCTATTTCACAACTTCATTTTAGCGCCTTTTTAAACATAATCAGTAGAATCAACTCAACTTTAAACCGTTGTAGTTGTCGCGAACGTCACTTTTCAGCTTTTCATTCAATTTCTTACATATCCCCCAGCTCCTGTTCCCATTAAAGCTAACAAAGATTGCCTCTTCCTCAATCCTTTTCCCTAAATACTGGAGCTTTTCAACCTTCTGTTCATGGTCAGCAACGTTTGACCACTACATTCTCATTCCTTTCTGTTTCATCTTCATAACCGCCCCCTTCTCGCATCACTCCCCCTCCCCCATCATTCTCATTTTCTCTCTCTCTCTTTCTCTCCCTTTTCCCATTTTAGTTCAATCCTTCTATCTGCTTATCCACGTCGCCATGCACGTCGTCGCATTTCTGAAGTATATTCTTCTGGCCATTTTTCTCCTTTTCTGTCTTTTCTACCACAATTCTTAATCTCATTCGTCCAGATGTATTATAGACATTAGAAGATAGATTATGACACAGAACAAATGACTATTTCAAGAATCTTCTTCTTCTCCGTCTTCAAATTCTTGCTCATGTTACCATGCTTTGAGCTTAAAAACGCCTCATTGTTGCCAAATCATGATCTTCCCTTCATATTTCCGTCTTCGATCACAGAAAGGGCTCTTTTTTCAAACATTAAATTGGAATTGAACACTTGACATACATAACTTGTTGCTTCAACTCAATTCTTATGCCTCTCTTTTTCATTTTTTCTGAGCTTCATTTCTCTCTTTTCCTCATTTTTTTCAAAGCAATCACATCCTTCATAACTTCATAGTACATCAACATTTGTGTTACTCATCTTTATATTTTAACTTACAAGTTAATTGATATTATGATCAGTTTGTTTTGACTTTTTTTACTTTTTCTGAGATTTGCTTTGATGTATTTCTTCAAAAATTGATGATTTTGCACCCTTCACTCTGACTAAAAGCCGTCATTGATTCTTATTTCAATCCTCTTTCTAGAGCTGTTTCTTCCCTCTCTCTCTCTCGCTCCCTCTCTCTCTCTCTTTCTCTCTTTCCCCCTACCTCCAATGGTGACTATCATTTGCCTTAATACTTTGTTATACCTCTTCTGCCTTCTAACAGACTTCAAAGCTTATTTCTATCTCCATTTCTTCTAAATACTTTTCTTCCAATCCATCTCTTCTAATTTCCTTTAGTATTTTGTTTTTTTCTCAAAGCTCATTCCATCACCATCATTGTCAAGACTAACCAACAAAAGAAAATATTCTATAATACCAATCATTCAACTTCAGTAGTTCAGTGCTGTATTTATTAAAATCTTGTTGTCTCTTACATTCTAAAATCTGTCGTTGTCGTTTTGTCGTAGCCGTTCGTCGTCCATGAATTCACTAGAAATTCGTAGAAATCTCTCTCTCCTTCTCTCTCTAATGCTTCTATATCTTTTCAAACAATTTTTTCCTTTTTTTGCATATTCCTTCACTTACATATTACTTAGTTCTGTAATGGAGTGTTTGTCTATATGCTTCTTTGTCCAACACATATTTTCCAAAGATATAACTATGAATGTGTGGGCTTGTATGTGGATGTATTATTTGCTACAAAAAGCTGAAAGAACTTATCAAGTTATATCATCATTTCCACTTGCTCTTCTGACCAACCTTTGAACCTCCTCCCTTCCTTTCTCTTCACTTTGCTCCTTTATCTTCCTCCTGCCGTCATGTTTTTTCATCTTCGTCTCCTATTTCCTCGTTTCATAAAATGAAAAAGATGGAAAAAAAATTTTTTTCTTCAAAAAGTAGCCAAAAATGGTCTTGTCGAGAAAGCAAAAAGTTCATTCTCAATTTTCATACATCGAATTGTTGTGCATATACACATTAAGAAAGAATAAGTCGACGAGTATTTCCTATTTCTGTTGATGTTCCTCTCTTCATCTTTCCATTCCACCATTCCATATGAAATGAATGTCCACTTATCAATTAAGAACATAGAAAATCTGAAGTTCTTTCTGTGAATGTCACCTCAACCATCCAGCTCACATCTGATGTTACTCCTTTCCCTTGATAGTTTTTATGCAGCTTTGACATCATAATTCAATTCGTTTTCATAATGAATAATCTATTCTTTCGATTAATTTTCATTTTTTCTGTCATCCTACGACTTTCTTGGTAATGGATTATAGAAACTTCCGATCTTTTGTCATGCTTTATGTTTATACAATTTGCTCAAAAAGATTTCATTTGCTGCAAAACTTTTTTTGTGCTCAAAACTTTATTTGAAGTCAACGATTTTATCATTTTAACTTTGTTTAAAATAATAAAAAAAACATTTAAAATTATCAATAAAACTATAATATTCTATTAAACGGCTTTAAAAAGCTTTAGTAGAACTTTCGCTTCAAAATTTGAAATTTTGCAATGCTTCAAGATAGACAATGTTATCTCTTTTCTTCTATTTCGTTTTCATTCTATCGCTAACCTTCTTAGTGGTTTCATGTACTTTGAGCTTTTTTATGTTATTTATCGTTATTCTTCCTTTTTCTCCTGTTTGTGGTTAAAATCATTTTTCACATAACTTTAATTATTTCTTCTTCTTCTTCTTCTTTTTTTGAAATTTTCTTTTCAGTTGAAAAACATAAAATTTTCAATTCTACAAAATTTAAATCAAAGTAGCTTCTTTGTTAATTCATTTTCATTCTCTTTACTTTTCAGGCGAAATTTTAAAAAACAACGGTTTATTATTTTTTTTCTTAAATTCTTATAACCCCATACCGTTTATTTGTTTTAAAAACCTTCATTTGAACTTTTGTTTCCAGAATTTCCTATTTTTTTGAAATATTTTAACCTTGTTTGCAACTTCCTAAGTATAGTATATGTCTTAGAATATCTGGTTACAACTTACATACACATACATACATATGTTGTCTCACGTTTCCTTTTTAATCAAGAATAAGAAATATGAAAATATTATATATAATATAAACTATATTTCATAGTATATTAATAATAATAATATTATTATTATTGATTAATTCAAATTTATATATTTTTTCTGACCTAAACTTGCAAACTTTGAATATATTCCATATAATATGTCTGTTTTATCTTTTTTTTTCTTTTAAATATGCTCTTTATACTAAATATTATTTTTTATTTAGAATGTTTGATAAAGACCATGGATAACGTTATTCGTCTATTTGCTTATATTATAATATTTCTTTTGCCTATCTGCATCGGCCGAACACATACCGTGTTTCGTAAGTTTTTTTGACACCTATTTTCTTCTAAATTTTTAAATTATTTTTACGTGAAAAACACGTCAAAAAAATAAAATATAAATTCGATGTTCTGTTTGTATTATCTAATTAGACCTTTAATATTATAAAACAAAATCTCTGAGAACAACTGTAAATCTATAAGGTTTTTTCTTTTTTCTTTTTATTTATTTGAAAGTTTAATATAATTAGTAAAACTTTATAGAAAGAAGTATAATTTCTTTTTGTTCATACTTTGAAGACAATTGTGTTGAAATTTAGAAAAAAGTCGGTACATACGAAAGAAATTGAATTGTAGGATGATCGATGTTTCAGTTAATACTCAAATCAAATTAATAGTGTTTGATGATTATAAGAAGACGATCAAACGGAAAAGATTTAGAAAAGAAATACATTTTCCGAAAAGCTGATTAGGCGAAACAATTTGTGATCAGACGAAGAATATTCTCTGTTTAATTTTTAAAATTTTTAATTCATTTGCTATAAGCTGTGAAATAATGAAAATGATATTTTATATACTATATTGATGTATAAGCTATTTTCTATTTTAAATATTTTTTGAGAAAATAGATAATCAATCAAACAATTGTTTTCTTCTATCTGATTTTTTGAGTTAAAATTAGCTCAAAGGCAAGGTAAAAATGTTGTGGCATATTGTTTAACCGAAATGAGTAACTTGAACGTTTGGAATTGGATTACCGTAGATTTTTGATTCGATTGGTGGACTTTTTATCAAGAATGGGTGAAAAAGCTGCAAGAAAATAAGAAAAATGGAAGAGATTCTGATGATGAGCTGACGAGGTCGGATGAAGGGGCAGTATAAACAGGCAAAAGAAGAGAATAACGAGCTGTCAACTGGGTCTATTCCCCTAGGTATTCGATTCAGATGGACATGGAACAACTGAAAGAGAATATATGTATAAAGAGAGGAAGAGAAAGAGAGAGAGAGTGATGCTTAACGTTAGAGAATTATAGAAATAGACAAAAACAGATAGAAAAATCTTTATATATCATCATTGGTTTATGGTTCTCAAATAAAACTTGAAAAGCTGAGCTATCTTTATAATGATCCTCAATCTTTTCCAGCTTCTTTCTTTCACTTCTTCTATATTACTCTTTCTCTCTTTCTCTTCTAATCCTCTGATTCTGTTCTATATATCAGAGGGCAATATGAGAACAAGAAAAAAAAGTTACGAGAATTGAGTAGAATGTCATATAATAATTTGAAATATTATGGAAATATCAGAGAAAAGTATGAGAAACATTTTTTCCATTTGACAATTCCGAATATTCAAAGAGAGCAGGGGATTGACTTATTTCCTTCTTCACATCTCATCTTTAAATCCCTTCCCTCACTCTTTCTCTCTTTCTTTCTTTCTCTCTCTCTCTCTCTCTCTTTCTCTCTCTCTCTCTCTCTCTCTTTCTCTCTCTCTCTCTCTTCCTACTTTTTTTCTCTTTATCCATCTAACTATCTATCTATCTATCTCTGTCAACTTTGGAAGCAGCAGTGACATCGACGACCATGGTGGATGAACGACAGTGTCCTAAGAAAAGCGAAGAAAAAGAAACATTATGCCGGACAATTGAGAGAGCAGAAGGGGTGAGAGGAATGAAGAAGAGCTGTGCCAACGATAGATGGATGTGGACGGCACAACGATGTCATCGATGAGAACGCGACGTCAACTATTGATGTCGATGAACGATAATCTCAGAAAAGCTGATGAGACTATGTAGTGAGACATAAGAAGTCAGGATGATGGACTTCATCTAAACAAATGCTGCCGCTAAATGAAAGATGTCTTTCATGCAACGAAAAGCCATCCCAAATACTCTATTCCCACCATACACAATACTACGTTTGTAGTAACATTTACCCGGTTCTATTCATTCTACTACCTCTGATTCTTCTAAAAATTATTTTTTAAACTTCATTAACTATATCATATACTAAACTATTTCAAAATACTTTATAGTAAATATTCAGTAATACTGATTTGTAATATTTTATCATCTTCAATTGTGTAGGCAATTCTAATGTCAGAAGCCCAGTGACAGGCATAGCCGACCATGTGAGATTACATTGTGATTCATTGTGACTACAGCCAGACGTACCGGCGACAATATCCGAAGGCGATATATTGTTCTCAACATCATTATGGCTCGTTGAAATTCAAAAAGAATATTAGAATTAGAATTTAAATAACATAAAACTTGACTTTATGTGTTAGCTGTTTGTTATAGTCCTTCATTCATATCTAGCATGCATCATTCTCGTTCATTCCTGCTTCTTCTTCTTCATCTTCATCTTCTTCTCCGTCTTCTTCATCATCGTCATGTCTTTCTCTTCTTCTACTTGATATTTTCCAAATTTCTTGTCTTTGTATATCTCTTATCTCAATATTCTACCTTTCCTTTAAGTTTTTTTTTCAAAAACATATGTTCATATACAATTTTTCTGTAAAATCAGAATAACACTAAAGCTTCAAGCATAATACTATGCTTCAACATTGAAAATTTTCCAGACACCTCGTGCTACGGTTAAATGTCAAAATCTTGTCACACTATATGTAATGAGAGAAAGGGAGATCATTATTGTCTTTCTTTCTCTCTTTCTTCATTTTGCTTGTGATCTCTCTGTTCCATTTGCACCGGCCACCTACGCTTGAATTCGTTGCCTTCAATCTCTAATGCTTTGTCTCATTCATACCATCTAAATACAATGTCTACTTATACCCTCTCCTGAGTTCTCTTCAGCTATCTCAAATACAATTATCTTTATCTTCTTCGTTTCTTCATTTTCACTATTTCTATTTCGTATATAAGATAGGAAGTTTATTTGAAATTCGTTGTTGTCTCTTTCCTATATATTTACATTAGGCGATTACTAGCTACCGTCACATACATACACACACGTTCATTCTATCAATCAGCAAGCACTTCGTATGTCAGAGCTTGTCCTCTTTATCATCACCTTCTCTTCCTCGTTTTCTCTCTCTCTCTCTCTCTCTCTCTCTCTCTCTCTCTCTCTCTCTCTCTCTCTCTCTCTCTCTCTCTCTTTTTCTCTCTATTCCATTCTGCTGTCATTGCTCTGGTATACCAGGATAATTCAATATATTTCCATATATCTTACATATTCTCTCTATATATATGTTTTTCTGTTTCTTCAAAAATATTTGAACTTTCAACTTTTCGCTCTGCCTCATTCCTCTTGTACTTTTCTTTCTTTTACTTCTCTATTCATATCACTTTCATCTCTCTACTCAGAATAATATCCTACTCCCTGTTCGCATTATTCGCCAATTTTTATAAAAATCTCTTTCAATTTATATGGTAATTTCACGTACTCACGGGATTACTGTAATATCATTTACTTAAAATCATTTATGTGTATCGGTTGCATTCAACACTATTCATAACTATTTTCTTTATAGGATTTATATTCATCATCAAATATATAAAATATTATTTTGATATTTGTATAATTATAATAATTATATTAATTATAATTAACAATATCATTATATAGTTTCGCTAATTCTTCTTAAACTCCTATTTGAATGGAACGAATGCGAACACTTGAGCGAGTCGTTGAGACACGTATAGATCTTCTGGAATGGGAAAAAGCAGAGCCAAAAGAAGATTGCGCCTCGTGTCGAGCACTCGATTGCGACATCATCTTTGCTTTGCTGTTTACAATGGTTATAGCTTGCTTATTAGTTCTCATTATGGTATTTTGGCTAAAAGGTGTCTTACAATACGAGGAGTAAGTCATATACAAAGTGATTTTCAAATACAAATGCTGATGCTTTAACATCAATAAGTTTGTTGAACATACATTTATCTCCAAACAAGATAAGATGAGACTAACTGCAATCCGGAATATTGTCATATCCGGTTAATATTCTAATAACAAGAGGAATATCTTTAACATTACATGATTGTTATGATCTTATTCATCAACACTTCAAAAATATACGATTTTTTTAAAAATTATATTTTAAATTATTAGTTAATTAAAAATTTTATAATACAAACAGAACATCGAATCAATAAATAATTATATAATTAATTGTATAATAATTATTTTCTATTAGAATGTGATCGAGTATTTGATGAAACACAGCCTAAAGGCGAATTTTCATTTCCAATTTTGCCTAAAAATCCAACAGATGAACTGTTTAAGGAGAATAACACACGACTCAGCAATTTACAGGTTTTTTAATATAATTCCAAAATAAATTTTTTATTATTATAATATAATTAGTTAATTACATTAATATAATATTTAATATTATTTTTATTTTCATAGAATGTGTGTCACAATCAAAATTTTGTTTACTGTAGTCGATACAGTAATATCTAATTAGACCTTTATTGTAAAGTGTACGGTAATTCATAATACCGTAACAATATTACTCATTACCTTCATAAACTTATTCTGAAACATCAGCATTTGAATTTGAAAATTAAAATCAAAATAATCAAAAAATTGGAATTGTTGTAGTGTGTATACTCGTTTGTCGCGGGACAAGGGCAACGCGTAAAGTTGGAGTTTGAGCATTTCCAACTTGCTGGCAGTTCTGAAAGGTTTGTGAACTAATTATTCGAATTTGAATTACTTATTTTTATATTTAATTTAATAAAGTTATAATAATTATATGTTTTCAGCTGCGAAATAGAATATGTTGATATATACTCTGAACTTGAAAGCATCGATTCCGATCTGCTTTCAGGTGCATTAGGTGGCCGTTATTGCGGTTCTGTAGCTCCACATATCCGTATAAGGTTAGCCATAATTAAGCTTTTAATCAAAAATAATAATACTTATTTGTATAGTTTACGTCGTGTAATAGTTCTTGTCTTTCATTCGCGAGCTCGTGAGCGCAGTCACGAATTTGGTTTTCGAGGCAAATATTCCTTTATCTCTGAGGGTAATATATACATAATATATACAATTATAATAATTATATGTTATAGCTAAATATGTTCCGGGTCGACGGGTTGATAGTAAAAATATGTGTAATTTTTTAATTGAGCCTCAAAATAAGAAAAAAGGTGTTATCTATTCACCAACATATCCTGGCACATATCCTAAAGTATGTATTAAGATATATGATATTATAGCTTTTTCTTTAATTTTATATCTTATAAGTTATCAGTTTTAACTGTTTTTTTTTAGAATTTTCATTGTTCTTATCTGTTAAAAGGACGAAGTGGTCAGAGAATTCGACTCCTATTCCGAGATTTTGATATCTACTTTGGTGGAGAGCAGTAAGTTATTGTTCAAATAATTAATATTCAAAATTTTATTATTCATTATTGAAAATTATTTTAAATTTTAGTTGTCCTTATGACTCAGTCACTTTATTTGATGGACCCAGACCAACTGATCCCATTTTAAAAAAGGTAATTTTGGAATTTTTATTAATTATAAGTAATATTATAATTATAATTTCAGGTTTGTGGTCTTCAACAACGAATGGAATTGTATTCTGTGGGTCCTGAGCTTTTAATTCATTTCAATTCAACGAATCCAGCTAAAGCTGATCCGCGTGGGTTAGTAACTATATGATATAATACCTTAACTATTACTTAACTATTTCAAGATTTGTGATAGAATATGAATTTTCAACTCGGTTTGTTGATATTGCTCAGTTAGTGAATGGGGAGCGTGGTGTTACTCATATGCGAGGAACTGAATGTGATATCCGAGTTGAAAGTAATCGTGAGACAATTCATTATATTCATAGCCCTGGGGTACGTTTTAATCTTTTTATTAGAATTATTTTATAAAATAAATATTTTTATTTATATTTACAGTTTCCTAACTTATATCCAGCTAATACAACATGTGCTTATATCCTTGATGGCTTACAAGGAGATCAAAATTTAGAAAAAGTCATCGTAACATTTGATGAATTAGCTGTTTTATCAACAGATTCTGAAATGTATATTTTATTATAATATTATATATATATAATTAATTATATTATCTTTATAGAAATAATAATATAATTATAAGTTCGGGTGATGATATAACATGTCCAGTAGCATGGGTTGGTATTGCCACCTCAGAAGCCAGTATGAAAACTGTATTATCTACAACAGACGATCAAAATTTCGAAACAACTCTGTGTGAACGTATACCAAAAGGTTTTAAACTATTTTTACTTCAAAATAAAACATATGTTTAAGCTTCAACAGCTCTTGGACCATATGAAAGTGAGGGACCACGTATGGTTATTCAATTTGGTACAACTGATAAGATCGTTAATGATAATATACATCCTCTTGGTTTTCGAGCTAAAATTGAATTCAAAACAGGTATATATAATTATTTAATTTATGCTATAATTATATATTTATTTATAGATTTTGGTGTAGCTGGAGAACCAATGGGAACATCAAATGAATGTCTCTTCCGATTCCGAACTCCAATGGGCTTTTTCAATAGCCCTCGTTATCCAGCTAATGTAAGTTTTTCAAAATAGTTTATAAATTTAATTATTATATAATAATCTTTATTATAGTATCCACTTGATACTAATTGTTCTTACTATATACAAGGTGGACCAGGTCAACAAATTTTAATTCATTTTGAACAATTTGCTTTGTTTGAAGAAGATGAAAAGTAAAATCATTTAGTTTATCAAGAAAAAAACATAAATTATCATTTTAGTTGTAAAGATTGGCTGGAGATCTATGATGTCTTCCATGAGTCAAATGGTGAAGAACGCTTGTCTCTACAAGGTAAAGCTTTAAAGATTTAACTTCATTAGAAACTTGGAACTTGAATTTCAGAGCGATATTGTGCTGGAGCTTTTCCAGGACCTACAGTCTCAGCGTTTGGAGCTCATGAAATGCGTGTAATTTTCAGTTCTGATTCATCTGGAACCGGAAACGGGTTCAAAGCACTTTATGAAATTCGTCCATCACGTCGAGAAGATATTCCAACTACAGGTCATATCTAAAGATTAAAGTCATTTTCTAATTATCTGGAAACTTCAGATTCCCATGGTAATCGTTGTGGTAGGCGTATATATGCATCAGCATCATCTCCAACAGGAAGTCTAACTTCTCCAAATTATCCAATCAAATATACAAAAGATGTTCATTGTGATTGGGAAATTGTAGCTCGTGAAGGCCATAAAGTAATTTCAATTGTTTTATCGATTTATTGGATAATCATATTTCATTATTTCAGCTTCTGCTTACAATTTCTGAAATGGAAGTTGAAGGAGCTATGACAGCTACAACAGCGAATTGTCAAAAAGCTGTTATACGTGTAGCGGGAGCTGAACGCGCTGAGTACTGTGGAACAGATCAGGCTATCTTTGCTCCAGTTGTAACACATAACAATACCGTCCGTATCAGGTTTTAATATAATTTTATGAATTTCTATAATTTACCATGTGATTATATTTTAGTTTTCTTACTAGTCCTGATAAAGTAAATGGTTTAAAAGGATTTAATATGACATGGACAGAAGTTCGTCAAGTTAAAGGTAAATGATAAACATATTTGATGAAAACAAAGTCTTCTTTTGTTTTATAGAAATGTCTGAATGTTCATCACCATCTGAATATCTGTGTACATATTCTCGTTTATGTATTAGTGCTGAATTACGTTGTAATGGTGATGATAACTGTGGAGAACATGATGATACTGATGAAAGTCATTGTAAGTTTATAATAATTTTAAGATCAATCGTTCTGGGACCTATTTAAATTAGTTTGCATGTAAATACGCATGAAGAGTTAACTATATGTAGTCTGATGGCTTGACGTATAAGCTTATTGCATGTCTAATCTTATAGAAATCTATTCTAATCTTTCATTAACTATACTATAACTATACTATAACTATAATAGTTATTATTAGATTTCTTTCTATCCTTTCAATTATCTATAATTCTATTTCAATTTTCATTTCATCTATGAATCTTATATGTATTTAGATATACATATATGTAGATAATTCTTTTTTTTTTAACGAATTTATGCCTTTTTGAGGTTTGGCAACACGTTCTACCGTCTATGATTGGCTTTCCGTCTTCTCCAGTTCATCAGTTTCATCTGTATCTCCCACATCATCTTCTATACCTTCGTCCTCAGTTGCATCTTCCTCATCCTCATCCTCCTCATTCATCTTCACTTTTTCAATTATTCTTTATTTTATTTTAGCATATTAACTATATATATATATATATATATATATATACTAAATTCTTTTTTCATTCATTTTGTCCCTTTTCTATTTTTGATTTCATAAATTCATTCTCATCTTTACAATCTCTCAGATTTATATTTAACAAATCTTTAAAGCTAAAATCAGATAATTCCAACTAAATTCTACTAATTTTCATCTAAAAAAACACTTTGTTTATTTATTGTGTGTTATTCAATAAATCATTAACATTCATTTATGTTTAAAGCATATTTGAATTATAACATTTTTTTATTTATTAAATAATTAACATTGTAATTATTAATTATAAATATATAAATAAATTATTTTATTTATATGTTGTATTGTATTTTTCTTTTTTTTTTATTTACCTTTCTATTTAACAATTAATGTTATTCCATTCATATATACATGTTCATACATGTATGTATGTGAATTGGCTGACAGAAATATATTGGAATGTGCTTTGCATGTTGATGATGTTAATCATAATCCTCAAACTACAGTTCATATCTTAATCTATATCATATGATAAACATAATGATTTAATAACAAAATATAATATTTGTTTATTTGTTTATTCAAGTTGTATCTTATATTATAGGTGAGCTTGAAATCAACTCAGCTGATAAGACAATAGTTATTGCTGGTGTATTCTGTGGATCAATCTTTCTTTTCATTTGTGGCTTTTTCTGTTACTTGTTTAAGAAAAAATTGGAAAGAAAAAAGAAAAAGCAACGTCATAATACAGGAAGACATCGACAGAGACAGCCCTATCGATCACAAAAACCAATGGGAAAAGCTGGACATCTGAGCGATTCGTATGTCTATCTATCTATTTTAGATTTTCATTATAATCATTTTCATAATTCAAATATTTTTTTTTATTTCAGCGAATTACCATCACCAGCAACATCTCGGTTTGTTCATCATGATGCAACTGGTATTCTACCTCCAATTACATTACAAACAATAAATGATCCTAATGGAGATTATACCTTTTATGGATAAATTATAAATATTTATCAAATTCATGAAAAATTAGAAAACTATTTCAAATTGTTTTTAGAAAGATTATAACTCAAATCATTAAGGACACATTCCGAATTACTTATATTCTAATGAAAACATTTCTTCTTTATTTTTTTTTGAAAGAAATATTAAATTATACATATATTTGTGAAAATTTATATTAAAATCTTTTCAATAATCTATTTTTTTTTGTATAAAATTTGTTAATTATGTGTATGAATTTCAAAAACCTATTAATTTGCTCATGTTGTATTTGGATTATTTTAATAAAAAATTATGTCAAATATTTTATTTTATATTAATAATAAGAAAAAAATAAAAATTTCTACATAATCAAAATAGAATAATAATGAAAATTGGTCAATTTTTTTAAAAAATTTTCTGTACATTCAGGTCAGATTAAAGATTGAACGTAATAAACCAAGTACTGCCAGTTCTATGTAAATTTTTGGATTTTCTACTTAAAAATTACAATCTCTATATAAAGGTATGGAACAAGGACTAGTCAAACTTTACGCACCTGACTGATCATTGTATTGAAATTTCAGTTAAAAGTTCAAAAAATTTGATTTAATCTGCTCAGTTTGCTAATATTTTCAAAGTTTTATTGGATTAACTGTTTTATTTATTTTATTTTATATTTATTTGTTTTAAGAGAAAAAAAAGAACAGAAATAATAAAGTATGTCAGATGTATTACTTGGCTTAGCATTCGCATGTTTAACTTCTTTGTGCTTTGGATCTGTTTTTGTTCCAATTCGAACTGCACCAGCTGGTGATGGTATGAATATATCTGTTAATTTAAATATTTCAAATAAAAATTTTTCTAATTTCAAGGTGTCCTTGCTCAGCTTTTCCTTTGCTTGGGTGGCTTTGTTGTATGTTTAACTACACATATTATACAAGGATGTCCACAGTTTTATCCTTTAGCTATGTTAGGAGGATCACTATGGTGTATAGGTTAGATATATTTATATTTTATTAAACGAATTATATAACTAAACCATATAAGCATTGTTGTGATGAAAGAAAAAATGCATAAAATCACATAATATTATGAAAAGATAAAGGAAAGCAGCTTGAAAATTAGAAAAAAATTGTGTTTTCAGCATTTTTTTATGAGAAAATTGTATTTCTGAATGAAAATTAAATAAAAGCCGTGTTGAAATGCTGCAAAAATATGAATTTTATAGGAAATTGTTGTGCTATTCCAATTATGAATAAACTTGGAATGGGATTAGCATTACTTGTATGGAACGTATTCAGCTGCCTAACAGGTTGGGCATCTCAAAGGTAATAATACTTATAAACTTGATAAAACATTAAAGAGAAATCAAATTAATTATTTATTAAAATATTTTTTTTAACAAAAAAAAGTAAAAAATATAAAATGTTCACGTGTGCATTCATATGAACAAGAAAATATGCAAATTTAGTTAATTTTATGTAATTATAATTATAATTTTGTAAAGAAATTAATAAGAATATAGTTAACATCATTAAAAATTTTAAAAATCATATATGTATATGCAAACTAACAATAAGAAAGAAATTATTTATAAAAATAATAATTCTCTCTCTCTCTCTCTCTCTCTCTCTCTCTCTCTCTCACTTCACTTTCTTTCTATTCGTCTTCCTTAAAAATAATTGTTAAAATAATTTTAGATATGGCTTATTTGGATTGGTTGCTCTTGAGCCAGCAAATGTCTTTTTAAATTATATTGGAATAATATTCTTGCTTGTTGGGTAAATATTATATGAAGCTTTATAATTTCAAAAAAAAACTATTTCTCTTTTAGAGGTGCAAGCTATGCTCTCGTTAAACCTGAACCTAAAAATTGTTCAATTTCAGAACAATCAGAATTAGAAAAGAATGTATATTATCTAATTATGTTTTATATATTTCATATATTATTAAGGCATATTATCCAAAAAAAGAAGAAGAAGTTGGAGAAAGTTTACAAATTGAAAATGAACTTTCCGATGAAGTGGAAAATCATATAAATCCTGGAGTGAAAGTCATGTATGTTTCATATACTTTTGTAATTATTTCTTCAAAACTATAATATATATAATTATTTTTTTATTTTTTAGATACATCTTTGCTGCTTGCATTGCTGGACTTTTCTATGGAAACTTAGTCACACCAGTCACTTATATTATAGTAAATTCAACAAGAAAAACGTTTTTTTTTTCATTCAAAACCTGATTTTTAGACTCATCCTGAGATTTATCCTAATGCTCCCAATAGCTATCTTCCATATCTTTTTTCTATTTGGATGGGAATATTATTAACATCTATAGTAGTATGTATTGGATATTCTGTTCTAAAGTTTGTTTGTTTAGCTTATTTCTTTTTCAATTTTGAAATTGTTCTCATAAACTTTATTTTCTCAAGGCGATAATTTTCAGACGAAATCGCCCACTATTTCATCCTGAGGCTTTGATTCCATCTTTCATATCTGGTATCATTATGGGATTAGGATTTGTTCTTTTCTTGATTTGTAATCAACTTCTTAGCCAAGCTATTGCATCTCCTGTATGTGTAATGGCACCAGGATTTGTTGTAGCCCTTTGGAGTACGCTGTATTTTAAAGAAATCAAGGTGTGTTTAATAGAAACTGATAATGTGTCCGTTGTGGTCTAGTGGTTAGGATTTATGGCTCTCACCCATAAGGCCGGGGTTCGATTCCCCGCAACGGAATAACTTTTTGTTAATGCACTAAGAATTTTTTAGGGACGAAAAAACTTGATAATTCTTGGATTTGCTTATATCTTTACCCTCTTGGGAGTTGTATTAGTGGCAGTCTCAAAGGAATAGCATAAAGAGAATGTGTGACACAAAAATGACAGAAACACGGATGCCTTTCATCTATTTTGTACTTTTTTTGAGACAATTTTTATTTTATTTATAATTATTCTGTAAAAACAAATACTAGTACTAGTTTATTAATATTCATATAAACGACACACGTAAGAATATGAACAATTTTCCTCAAAATTTTAAGAAGTTTTCATTCTTAATTTATAAATTTTAAAATATTTTGCTCAAATTAATACAACTTGTAACTATTTTCCATTAATTTCTGATTATTTATTATAATTATTATTAATATTTATTTAATTAATCATAAAATATAAAAGAATATATAATAATATAATCAATATTCTTTATATATAATAAGTAAATAAATAAAATAATTTGTTTATTATTCTTTTAAATAATTTTCATTTAGTATAATGAACGGAATTGTATTTCAAAGAAAAATGAAAGGAACACCAATCACTTGAAGAATGACACAAAGGCAAAAAATAAGAAGAAAAGAGAGATATGAACTAAGAGAAAGAGCAGGAGTTCATAATCGAAGGAACATACTCTTAGTTGTATCTTCACCTCCTCTTTCATTCACATCAACTGTTTCTACAAAATTCAGTTGTTGTCTGTCTAAATGTATAAACGAAGATGTGAGATGCCAGCATTTCATTTTAAAAATGAAATTAGTACTAATTGTTATAGTTAAAGTGATCGAAGGTGTGAAGTGTCTTGATGATCGTCTTCATCATCGTCGTTGTCGTCGTCGTCGTTCGTCGTCTTTATCGTCGTAGTCGAAATTTGTGATGAGAAGAAAGAAGAAGTCGTAGAAGCAGAAGCGATAAAGAGGAGGAAGTAGTAGAAGTGGGGGAGGGAGTAGCTAGGAGAAGAGAAAAAGGAAGACACATACATATATGAGAAAAGCAAAGAAAACCAGAGACATAAAATAGAAAAGAAAAGACACAAGCTTAATGTCTATATCTGCCTTTGGTTGTGTGCATGTTATGTGCTTCGTGTTGTATAAGAGAAATAATGAAAAAGGGGAGTGGGAATGTGAGAGACGGATAACTAAGAGAGTGAGAGAGAGGGAAGAGAGAGAGTTAAGATGGCAAAAGGCAATGCTTTGAGAGACGGAAGGCAATAACCGTCAGGGCTGATTCTGCTCTCGGGGGTTCTTTGCCGTCCGACGGCCCCAAGTAGTAGCAGCAGCAGTCCAGCCCATGCTTGAGGTCGCAAGTCGATCACCTCTCTCTTTCTTTTTCTTTTGCTCGCTCTTCACTACTCTGTCTATCTCTAGATAAACCCATATTTCTCTGCATCTCTCAGCTGGTCTTCACTCTGCTTAACTATATCTTTCAGGCATCTCTGCTACCCTCCTCCAATTCATCTTGTTCTCATGGCTTTGTTTGGCTTTCTCTCAGATCTCGCGCCGTCTGCTGTATCCGTGTAACTCTCTCTTCCAACTCTCATCTGCTCAGAGCTGCTTTCCCTATTTTCAAGCTCTCCTTTCTCTTCACAGCGCCTGCTCTCTGCCTTCCTCTGTATTCAGCCTTTCTTTCTCTCCCTTCATCTCTCTTCCAAGCCAGCCAGCCTCTTCTATTAGCAGCCAAAAGGAATAACGCGGGGCGGTTGCGTAGCGGCTTAACCAATGAAGCTCTTGTGTGTTTGGCCATCCTTTAAACTTTAATCATATTTAGTTCTTACTGAAATTGTCTTTCCCTCTCACATTCTCACTATTCTCTGCCTTTACCTCAAACCGATCTCTCTCTTTCCTCTGTCTGTCTCTCCCTCGCACCTTGCTCTCGTCCTTCAAGCTTCTCTCCCCTCATCCCCATCTTTAACTTTTTTTGTCATTATCTCCTTAACTTTTTTGTTGTATATTTATTCTATTTTGTTAA
This sequence comes from Auanema rhodensis, assembly GCA_964057225.1. Lineage (NCBI taxonomy): Eukaryota > Metazoa > Nematoda > Chromadorea > Rhabditida > Rhabditidae > Auanema > Auanema rhodense. The sequence goes on from OZ059895.1 coordinate 5,928,334, forward strand.
CTCATTACAGCGTCATCTGTAAATTCCTATTTTTACAACTTCTTCCAACTAACTATGCTCAACCATATTCCTTCCTAAAAACTTGAGAGCTTCTCGCAGCATTTTCACTCGTTTAGTACATTTTTTTATTTCTCCATATCTTTTCTTCCTCTATCGTCATGTTAGAATGTACTATATCTTCTATTAAATGGAATTTATATAGTTTACTTTGTATTTTTTTCGATATAATTCTTTATTACATTTCAAAATATCATTGAAATCAACTGTATCTAAACATCTGTTAAACGATTATTTTTTCGATCTCGGCAAATCATCGGAGCTTATTCTACATATCTCTGTCCATTACAGTTTTCTTCTAATCTTTCATATATTTCTAGAGGATATAGATGAATACAAGGCAATTATTATTATATTTCAATATCTATCGTATACTATTTATACAAATCATATAAGTTATCATTTATTTTTACCCAATAATCAGCAAAATAATAATAATTTTACATTCAATAATTGAATCCAGGTAATACTCTTGTCACTAAGAGATTAAACTGAGAATATAACTAGAAATCAATTGACGTCAATCGGTAAGCCAAAAGGATTTTATAGAAGTTTTACAAAGCTTTTCCAACACATCTTTTTTCTGTTCACAAGCTCAAGTATGATAAAATAAATTTCCATTTACTTCCTCACATTTTTACTTCCCCTTTCATCTGATTTCCTCTCCTTATTTTTCCTTTCTTCTTAGTCAAATTTCTTAAAATTATCTTTTTTTTTTAAATTTTAATATTAATAGTTTAAAGTTAATAATTATATTTATATATTATTAAATATAATAATTGAACTTGTTTAATATTTACCATAACTTGGGTATTCATATGAAATTTGATAGTCAATTTTGACCACGTGCTTTACATTTCAGTTGAAGTTCTTCTCTGTTGTTCTGTTCTATGAAAGTTCATTTGTACACTAAGCGATTGCCTAGCTTTTTCATAATATAACTAAAACCTTCACGTCATCTGAATATCCAATAAGTAAGGTGGTCAGGATGATGAAGAGTACAGGCTCGACTCACAAACAATGTGCCAGTGTGTTTGGTCAACCCCCTAAAACATACGAAGCGAACCACTAATGAAGAACCTTTTTGTGTTGAATCAGAAGGCAGTCTAGCTGAATAAGTTCATGAAAGCTTTATACCAAATGCTGGCAATAAAGGGATCCAAAAGGATCAGTGGGGAAGGTAAGAGATGTGAGACGTGAGATGTTCCATCTTTTCCACTTTTTCTCGATTTGCCTCGTTCTTCTTATTTCTTTCGTTATCTTTCTACATGTCCTCTTTCCTTTTCACGATTGATAGATGAAGAAGAAGAATCATCCGTGAACAGTCCACTTGTGATTGGCAAACAATTTTTGAAAAGATTCAGACGAGCCAATACTGAGTTGGCCAATCTAAGATTCAACTGTTTTGTTTCTCTCAAAATCTTCAAAGATATTTTCCTTCTCTAGTATAAATCATAAGAGAGGTGATGTCTATCTGATAACTCCGAAACCTTTTCGAATATCACGTCATCAAAAGCACCATTTAGGTTATAAGCTTTTCTACTTCACTTCATAAACAATCTATATATTACTTCAAGAATATAAATATTATTACTGAATGATCTTACTTTTAATCTTTCTATCAAGTTCAACACATTCTTTAATCTCTTCAATTTATGTTTTCAAGTTATTAATTGGCCCCTAGATGGCAATTCCATCATATATTTTGCTTTATAATATTATATATTCTATATTTAATATAGTTTAAGTTTATAAAAAGATAGTTTTTATTATTCTCTATAGATTATTACGTGAGAGATTGCGTCATCGAGATATAGATATGCATATGTTTCTCACTACTGCCTCAACCCGCCTCCTAAAAAGCTGTTGAAATGTTTTAATTTTCCTCTTAATTTCTTACAGTTTCATTCTTTCTTTCTCAATTCTTGTTGAATCCTTGCCATCCTTCTCATTTTCCTCCATTTGTCCCTTCATACATCTGTTATTCATTTGAAACTGCCGTCGTCTAAGCCACAAAGCATAACGTTCTTTTTTCTGCGTTCAGGGACCTTGCTCTGTCTTGCTCCCCCACACCAACCAGCATCTTCTCCTTCTACACTCACTATCTTACTGCTCCCTCATCTCATTTTCGCCCTCCGCTTATCTGACATCCGGTGCTCGGTGTCCTTCCATCTCATCGTCAACGAACGATTCGATGACTGCCTCACGACTGAATTCATCTGACTGGTTAACTGACTGGTTGAAGAGTCTTTCTTTATTCTTTATTCATCTTCGCTTCTCTTCTATTTTGACGTCGAATCTTAAACTGCCCTATTCACATCACAACTTGCGCTTCTGACCTCCCGAAATTTGAGGCAGCGCAGACAGCAATCATTGCTCGTTGAATCATCTTCCGTTGGCTGATAGTCTACCCCCATCCGTTGGACTCATACTGACTTTCAACCAGCCACAATCTACTAGCCCACTCCCGCCCTCCCTTCACACTTGTCTATCCAGAATGTTAATCAGTACGTTCTTTCAACTAAAATTACGTCATTTTTATAACAAAAACTTTCAAATGTGGAGGTGGTTGATTCTATTTTGTGATCTTCATCTCTCAAAGTTCTATTTCGCAGTTTTTTATATTTATTTACTTCCAGTAAATGTAAGCAATTCAAAGTCTTCGGATGTAGGGATATATTACTTGTTGAAATTTCAAAAGTTTTGTAGAAAAGTGATTGAGGCTGTTCTTTGAATGAAATAATCGTTTATCTTGTCAATACATCCACCCCCAATCTTATCATTTTCTCAACTTCAACTATTCTCTTTTTTTCTTTTTCAACCTCTTTTTCTTCAGTTTTTCCTCTTTTTTAACAAACAGTTTTGTTGTTGTTATTGCTCTTTTTTCTTCTTGGCCGTCTTTTCCTCTTGCCAAGATTCTCCTTATGCCTTTTGTTCCATTTTTTGGTTTCTATCTTCCATTTGTTGCCTATGTATGTATATGTATCTATCTTATAAGAGAGACATAGAAAGCGGAAAATGATTGACAAGCTTGAGAGAAACGAGGGAAGGGCAGAATACGAGGGAGAATTAATTGTGAAAATGGGGTAAGAACCATGATGGTTCATCTGCCTATCCTTTTCTCTCTACTTATCTTCTTTACCTTCTATCCAACATTTTTATAGTTTTATTTTGTTTATAAAACAACATCAGTAACATGATTACCACCCTCACAACACCATCTCGTTTTTGCTTCTCCGTTTTCTTTCTTTTGATATCTCTCTATCTTTTTCTATCTCTACCTCTCTCTCTTTTTATCTCTCTCTTTCTCTCTCTCTTTCTCTCTCTCACCTCTCTCTCTCTATCTTTCTCGCTCTCTTCTATATCTATATCATACTCTTTCTTCCCCCTCTTCTCTCTATTTTGCGAACAACATAGACATAACAAGTTGCAAATACACCACAAACACATTCCACGCAGCAACCCGAACGAGCAACAAGCTTCGTCAGGCATCTGACTTTTAGCTTCACGTCCAATTGTCACACTCATTTGCTCCATCTCTCTACCTCTCTACGCTGCATGCCTAAGCCTTCATCTCTTATAACAAAATACAATAACAATCTAAAATTCTTCAAATATCTAACATTTACCTAACTGTATGTGTTTCGAATTATAAAAAGTTTATCAAAGATTTTATAAAAAAATAATATTTACATTAAAATTTAAAATAGATTTCTTATGTTAATTATGATTTTTTTTTCTTTATCTTTATAAGCATTTTATTGAATTTCTTATTAAATTTCAAAAAAAATCTTAATGTATAATTATATTTATTATTTTTCTTTAATTAAAGAGAAATTATTTTGATTTTTTGCTCTTTCTTTGTAATTTTCAATTTATCCAAATTACATTTGATCTTGTTCAAAAGATTTCTTGGTTGCTCCTCTGTCTTTCTCACTCTTCGTTACCCTCTCTGATTTTCGGTATGTGTTTGTACATTTGAGATTTTGTGAATAAAATGTACAAGGACAGCTCAGCCATTTGGGCCAATTAGTCCACATCCACACAACCAAATTCGCTTTTCGTCCGCCTGGCCCCCGCAAAGAACCTGATGATGATGCTTCTCCTTCCATTTCTCTCTTCTTCCCTCCTTTAGCACCGCTTCTCTCATTCTTTTCCTCAATCTTCCTGCTCTTGTCTCTCTTTCTCCTATTTCTTTTTTATTTTCTCTCGTTTCATTCTCCATAATTTATTGACAAAATGCCTTTCTGATTTTCAATTGCCCAGATTTTCGTTGTATCCTTCACTCGTCTCTTTTTCACATTTTGTTAGGTTATGTGATTTACTTTTAAAATAAAGAAACATAAAAAAAGAAATATGTATATTCCAACTCGTAATCTCAGCTCATGTAACATGTATGTATTCATGTATTACATTTAATTTCATATGCATTTCATTCATAACTCTCTTCGTCTTTTCTTTCTTATGTTTTCTTTTTAATTATTATTTTTCAGCTGCTTTCATTCAACGGCGGTCAGACTTCAATCAAATGTCTGGCTACCGCAGGAGGGTGAGTTTTTTCATATTTCAACAGTACTTTAGATTTATTATATATATATATATATATATATATATATATATATATATATTTATTTATTTATTTATAGGGAAGTGGCGATTCAAACTACAGTCATCATGATGATGATTTATTGGAAGCCGGTAATCGGGAAACACTTCGACGAGACGCAGAAAGGCAGGCAGCACTTCAATTAGAAAGAGCTAAAGTTAGTTAGAGAGAGAAATTGTTTTGTTTCAACACAACTATTATTATCTTTCATAAATTATATTTGTTATATTTAGTATAAGCCTGTTGCGTTTGCGGTATGTACAAATGTAGAATATGACGGATCCGTAGATGATGATTCACCTGTTCATGGTTGTGCTGTATCATTTAAAGTCAAAGACTTCTTGCACATTAAAGAGGTTAGTTATGATTGTTTTTTTATTAAATATACTTCTCAAATATATTTTTTCATATTACTTTTAGCTAGATTTATCATAATAATAATAATAATTTTGTTGTAAAATACATATATTTGTGTTTACGTCTTTTCAAATTTGCTCTAATTAGCATAATTCAACACTAAACCGGGTAATCAATCGGTCAGTGTAGAACGTTAATTTCACGTGATAGTTATTTTGTTTTCAATTACTTGCATTCGTTGACCAATAACCTTCATTATTTTTCATTTTATTTTTATTTTTTTTAGAAATATAATAACGATTGGTGGATTGGTCGATTAGTTAAAGAAGGTCATGATCTCGGCTTCATACCATCTCCTGTTAAGTTGGAAAGCTTACGGCAGCAAACAGCTAAAGCTGGTAAATTGTAAGTGATCTATTATTTAACTTTATTTTAATGAAATTTCCAAATATTTAGCAAACAATCAACGTCAACTTCGAATCTAGGAAATTTGGATAATATGATGCCACGCAGTGGCTCGAGGAGTTCTACTCCGCCTACACCAGGTAGTTTTTCCATTTAACATCATTATTCGTTAGATTCATCTTATTTTCCTTATCCTTGAAATTTTTTGTTTATTTTCTTCTTTTTAAGGAGATGATGAAGAGTTAAATGCACCAAAAATGGCTAACATTGTAACTACACCACCAACTAAAGAAAAGAAAAAGCTTATATTTAAAAAGGTTAGTTAATTTATATCTTTAATTATATTTATGATTTAATTTATAGCAAGAAAATGTGCCCCCATATGATGTAGTGCCTTCAATGAGGCCAGTTGTTTTAGTTGGACCATCATTAAAAGGTTATGAAGTTACGGACATGATGCAAAAAGCTGTATTTGACTATTTGAAACATCGCTTTGAAGGACGGTATGTATTCGTATTTTGAAGAACATTCCAATCATTTGTTTGTTTCAGCATTATAATAACTAGAGTTACGGCAGATATATCATTAGCTAAAAGATCATTACTGAATAATCCCAGTAAGCGAGCTTTGATGGAAAGGGCAAACTCACGATCAAGCAATAGTCTAGGTATGGGCAGTTTTTTCAATTTTATTATTTCGATACTTTCCGTTTCAGCTGAAATTCAAGCAGAAATTGAACGAATATTTGAGCTAGCTCGCTCGATGCAACTTGTTGTTCTGGATTGTGATACAATTAACCATCCGTCGCAATTAGCAAAAACGAGCTTAGCTCCAATTCATGTATATATTAAAATTAGTTCACCTAAGGTATGTTTACTATTTTTTCTGTTTTTTTTTCTTTAAACATGTTAAAACTAAAGTCAATATAGCTTTTATCGATTCATTCGCAATATAAAACAAGCAATTTTTTGTTTTCATTTTTCTTACATTTCTAGGTCCTTCAACGATTAATTAAATCTCGAAGTAAGTCTCAAAGCAGAAACATGAATGTTCAGATGGTTGCTGCTGAGAAGTTAGCGCAATGCCCACCAGTACGTTTTTGTATGTTTCAACATTTTCATATGTGCTTGTTTTAGGAACTTTTCGATGTATTATTAGATGAAAATCAATTAGAAGATGCCTGTGAGCATTTAGCAGATTTTATGGAGGTAATTTTTTTAAACTTCGTTTTATTTAATGAACACTGATAAGTATGTTGTACATTATGTTAACGCTATTGTAGGCTTACTGGAGAGCTACTCATCCACCAGTTCGAAGTCCGCCAAGAATTAAGCGTAATCCAATGGAAAACCGTGGACCAAGTACCCTCTTCACTCCAGCTCAAATGATGCAGGTAAGATAGTTTTTTTCAATGTATAGTCTATATTGCATTACTATATATTATAGGGTACTGGTGGTATGGCTTCAAACGGAGGAATGCAACTACAGACACAGCCATCTACAGCTTCATTAGGAATGATGGGTGGTTCAATCAATCAGCAAATGGGTGCTACAGGAATGTCTACCGGTCCAATGGGTCATGCTGCTCCTGTGGGACGACCAGGCATGACCAATCCACAAATCAGTGTTCAACAGGTATGTTTAACATCACTCTTTGAAAGTCGGAAATAATTAAGTTTTATTAACATTATTTTTTTAGTCCACATCGTCAATGCCTTCTGGTGGTGTTTATTATGGCCAGATGAATCATCAGCAGCAAATGCAGAAGCAACAAGCACAGCGGATGAATGATCGGCATGGGTTTGATGAGTATGATGAAGTTGATATGCATCATGCTTATGAACGTGGAACATATCGATATTGAGTCTATGCTCAGTTTATCATTACTATAATCATTGTTAATGACAACATGGTCATCAGTTGCCTGTTCCAGCGCTATGACTTTGATTAGCGTCAACATCCTTATATACCGACGCTTTCTTCATCGTCTGCACCGGTCTGACATCACATCGTTCTCGGGTTTTTCGATCATCTCCCTTTGTTTTCTTCTGTTCAGTTCAGTCAATCAGTACCTTTCTATCTTATCTTCGATCTATTTTTTTCAGAAGGTTATCCCAATCTCATTGAAAATTTTCCAGTCGTCTTATATTATCACTCTTTCTTCCTCTCAAAACCTCATTAAGACCATGATTTCGGTTACAAATACACGTGCCATTCAACTTTCTCCAAAACCGTTAAAATTCACCCAGTGATTAATTTTCCCATATATTAAATAATATGAGATTATAATTCTATATAAATATATATGTATATGTATACGTATATTTTCATATATGTATATGTATATTTATATATACACATATACATATATTTATTTAAATACGGCCTTATAGACAGTTTTTCAATTGCACCAAATCTTTTCAGCTTAGAACCTATAAAATCCTTAAAACCGCCATTCTAGTCCAACTCTGAAATTCTAGTCCTGCTTCCCCACCTACTCTTCTCCAAAATAGCATGATATAATAAGCTGTTAACAGCAAATGAACATACATTTTTGCTTTTTGGCTCAACGTGATAATATAAAAAGCTAAACAAAAAGGAAAAAAATAAGTAATATTTTCTCATGTTTTATTCTTCTTCGTTGGGAGAACTGATGACTCATATCTTTATTATATTTTTTGTATATGCAGATGAAAAATATGAATAGATCGCATAGGAGCAAATAAAGTTCTAATTTTTATTATATTTTGTTATTACAAAGAAAAGATTTATATAAAAAAGTGGTTTAGCTCTTGGATAAAACGGATTAAATCACAAGACATTTTAACACAGCTGGCAAGAGCAGAACTTTTGGTAGAAAGACAGTCAGATCAGTAGAATGAATATGGTATAGAATATGGTTTCAAACGACCAGAATATTAGAATCAGTACATACTAGATCGATTAAATATAACTTTAATCGTCAATTCGAAAGAGAGAGGTAAAAAATTGTTATTGTGAATAAGATCTAACTCAGTGAACGAATAGCATGCATGCAACAGAAAACCCGTAAAAAAGTGAAACAAAAGTAGGCGCTGGATTAATTTGCTTTACTTCTAGCTCTAGTTACTCTCGTACTGTGGGACTCTGACAAGTTTTCTTTCGATGCATGATGGGAGATTTCAAATCTTTTCATTTTATCCTGAAAATAAAAAATAAAAATTAATTACTTCTGATTTTCCACTTTTAATTCCGCATTTTCTTTCTTGAGGTCAACATTTTCTTGTTTAATCTTGGCAAATGTTTTGATCTTAACAGATAAATATTGGTATTAAGTTTTTAAATATAGGTTAAACCTTCTGTTTCTGATTTTGATGTCCTATGAAATGACTTAAGCTCTCTTTATCTTGGTCATGTTGATCAGCTAAAAAGGCATTGTCCTAAAATTAACATTTTAATACATTTGAAATTAAGATTATTGATTACCCTCTTCAACTTCTCTAACTCTTCGAATGCTTTACTGTAAGCTTCCTCTTTTGTGCTATATTCATGAAGCAATCCTTCATACTTTTCGGACAATTCGTTATTTTTATGTTCTAACCTATAATGAACATTGCATCCAATTATACAGTTTGCATAAGAACAAACTCTTTCTTCATTGTTTTAAGTGTATTAATATCAAGCCCTTCGGGAATTTGCTGTGCTAAATTCTGTAAACATACTATTCAGATAAATAACTACATAACTATATACAAATAATTTCTTGTTCTCTGTGCGCAGATCAGCCATTTCTTTTTGATTTGCATAAAAGTTCCTATCACATCTAAATGATCAATTGTATTATTGTAAAAATCAATATTTTAATCACTTTTCTATCAGTGCCTGTTTCTCTTGTTCCAGCATCCGGATATCATCTGTTTGTCTAGCTAATTGATTCTAAAAAAATCAAAGTGATCAAAGAAAGTAATTAATAAAACCTTTTGTCGTTCGTAGGTACATTCAAGTGTGGAAAGTTCGGTTTCTTTTTGCTTTAACTGGATCTACAAGCAATACTATAAAAGGAGAAAAATAATTTTTTATACCTCGAGAATATCAATTTTAGCATAAGCTTGTTCCTTTTCCTCCGTGCAATCTATAAGCTTTACCTAAAGTAAATAAGTATATAAGATTAAAAAGGTTATTGTCTACTTTTTGCTCCAAAAAAAATTCATTGAGACTTTTATGGGAAGCAGTTATCTCATTCATCGCCTCATTTTTCTCCCGAATGACCAACTCATGTTGTTCAAAAACACTAGCTATCTTTTCATCATATTCATTTCTCAAGCTATGTATCTTCTTATCATGTTCATTGTTTATGATTTCCATATTTTCATCAAGATCTTTAATTTGTTCTGAAACACAAATGATATTTATACCAAAAAATATGAAACTTACTTTCATATTTAATTTTCAAATTCTTTATTTCTTTCTCAAATAGTTCCCTAGATATTTCAGCCTCTCTTTCTTGTGAATATACTATTTGATTTAATTTATCAAGTTCTCCTAAATAAAATATTGGAAAATCAAGAAAAATACCATATTATACCCTGTAACTTGGTATAAATTGCATTTTTCTCTTCTTCGGATTGAGCTAAAGCTTCACGAACATCAGAGTTCTGAATGTATATATATATATATATAAATTGCCTAATTATCATTTTCATACCTCTTGTAGAAGGTTTTTCACTTTTTCTCCGTTTTTCTCCAGCATGTTCTCGAGTTCAACTTTAACTTTAGTCAACTCCGAATAACTAATTATTCATATAAAACTAAAACAACATAAAATAATAACTTACAGATTTTGGAATTCAGAAGTCTGTTCTTGTGAACGAGATAATTCACTTTCTAAAGTCATAATGATGTTATCCTTTTGATCAACCAAATTATTTGCATTTTCCAATTGGATCTCTAATTCCATAATTTGAGTTTCCATTTTCTTTGAGGAAGGCTTAAACCAATAATCAGCATGAATACTTGATATATCTCGCACCTCATTCTCATCGTTGGCCTGTTCACGTATCTCTTCATCTCCCCAAACAATCTGCTGGCACTTCTTATTTCTTTGAATAACTTCTTTCTAAAGAACAGCATACACTATATTTAACATATACAATATTAACTTGAGTTGACAATGTATAACGAGTTCGTCGACGCTCTCTTCTCTGTTTAGGTGTCATTTGAGAAACATTCAAATCAACATTTTCAAGTTTAGCTCCTGGGGGGGATGCGCATCGACTAGATACATCACATCCATTAACTAACTCAACCATTCTGTCTTTAAGTGCAGATAATTCGACATCTTTCTAAATGATTGATTATAGAAAGATATTACAGAAATGAAATACTACCTCTATCAATTGCTGTTGAAGATCAAATAGAAAAACAGCATCAGGCCCTGTAACATTTTCTAATCGAGTCCTCATTTCATTTTCAAACATTTTCGATATTTTTTCTTCAGCTTCCTAAAGAACCAAATATATTAATTTGAAACCTAAAATTCGCCTAACCGCTTGAGATAAACTGCATCTAATAGTTTTACATCTATTCTGAACTCTTAATTTAGTCATATCTAATTCGAGTGTTTTCATCATAGTCTCGTAATGATCTTTGTCCCCTCTCAATTGATTACAGACATTTTCTAGCTCCCTTTTTAATGCTAAAAAAATTACCTAAGAAGCAATACTCTTTTTCTACAAACCTGAAACCTCTTCATCTTTTTCCTTATTTAACCGTGTTATTTCTTTTTTCAACGAATCAACACTTTCACCACAAATTTCTCTGTTAGCTTGGGCGTGGTTCTTAACCATCTTGCATTCGTGTGCAAATCGTAACGTAGAAAGAGTTTCCGCATAGTAACTAAAAAGAAGCGTATCAACTTTAATGAAAATCATATAATTACCTGGGGTCAGGATGTACAGAAACAATCACAGATGTTCGGCTGTTTCCTCCAAGTGAATCTTTTAGTATATGGGTAAGCTTCGAGTCTCTGTATGGTATAAACTCTCCTTTTCCTTTCGATAAGGTTCTGATCACGCGGCCCAGAACTGTTAGACTCTAGAAAAGACAATGATATTTCATTTCTGTTTACATTCAACATGATAATATACCTGATTAATGTTATTTGCTTCCTTTAATCTAATACCAGATGTTAGTGAGGACGACTGTCTTTCCGATCCGGCTAAATCAACCAAATTCAATGTACAATGCTTCCTGTTGACAACTCCATCTTGGTCTTCCTCCATTGTTACCTTAACAAATAACATAGAAAGGACAAAATTATATGAAAACCTCGATTATAAAAATTGCGTGGGAACGAGAAGATTCTATATTCATAGCAGTTGAAGCTTTGGATCTTCGTGCCCAGCCAATTTCTACTGTCTGAAATATTTAACAAGCTTCTTTTAAAACATTTTAGTTGTTGCTTACGCGCATAATATCAACGGAAGAGCACACAGATTCCTGTGTGACATCTATCAAAGTAACTTTCTTAAAAGTAAAATTATTTAAACAAATCTACATTAAAATTTTACCTTGTCATCTGCTCTAATATTAATTTGCTTATGATCTCCAGACAACAAATCATATATTATCTCATTATATAGCTCAACAAAAGATACAGTCAAATGTGAACTGAATTTAGACCCAAGCTGAAAATCCTACATCTGACAAAAAATTAAAAGATAACCTACTTCTTTTTGCTTAGAATCTAAAAGGTTTACAAGATGTTCAGCAGCCCTAGGAACCACTCCTTTCTGTAGATCATTATACATAAAATTGCAATCTTGGCCTGGGCCAAGCATAGTGTGGGTTTTACCAGACCCAGTTTGTCCTGTAAAATGAAAGAATATACTGAGAAACATTAAAAAATTAACCATAAGCAAATATGGTTCCATTATATCCATCGAGACAACTTTCGACGATGCGCTTACCCACGGCTTCAAACACTTGTACCTATTTTATTAAAAATATAAAGAAAATTTAATGTATATTGTTTTACTTGGGTGCTATCTTGAGATAGTACGCCATCGTAGGCAAAACATTGGTTTGAAAGTTGGTTTGGTTGATAGGTTCTAAACAAAAGTTTTATTCAATAGAAGATGGAGAAGTAGATACAATATAGTATTAGCTTTAACTGTGAGAGGTGATTCCTTGGCACCCGATTTGGATGGCCGGACCCTTGCAAATACTCTAATATATTCCGTGGCCATTCCAGCTATATAAAAGAAATTTTGATTAAAAGAGCCAACAGATGTAATACAATTATCAGAAGAAGAAAAATAGAAAAGTAAAATTCTTAATAATATTAACTTATTTAACTACTATAAAAGGTAAATATTTTAAATTGCAAAAGTCACAAAAACTCATTATGCAAATTTTTGAAAATCGATAATCATATAGTAAAAATATATAATATACTATCTTATAACTAGCAAGCTTTCATCGATCCGATAAGGAATTCATGCTTTTGGCGCCTTTCAGAGAAGAAAATCATTTATATATTTTCCCGCCAAAACAATTCAAATGACAAACTTCATGCCGTTAGGTCCAACCAAGGATTTGATTATACCACGAACTCGAACTGTATTTGTAAGGTTTACAAGAGGAATATGTGAAGTTTGAACTTATTTAATGCCATTTATTATTGGATGATATAGTCAAAGATGATATATATCTATTGTTCTGGGGGAAAATGTCAATAGAAGCGAGGATGTACTATTTGAAATATTCTGTGATTATTTACTTTTTTACAGTAGCTGTAGATATTCTTTAAAACAATTTCAGGATGAAAATTGTATTTATTCACATGATATATTTTTATTTAATAAAGATTTTACAATTAATTTGAACAAAAATAAAGAAATAAATAAAAATTTCTTGAAAATAAAACTAACTAAGTATAAAAAGAAAGGCTTAACAAATACTTCAAGCCTAGATTACAATCCAACACATTTGCTCATTACTTAAACCTTATGGTCTATTCAGTAAACCCCGAATAGACATTCCAAAAACTATCCAAAATCTTTTAAAGATCTTAGAACCCTAACGTACCTTGAGTACTGGGTTTTAAACCAAATTTGTACAATTTACACAAGAATCTGTTTCATATTTGCGCCGTATGTCGTATGCGTCCCAACGATTTTCGTTCATTTTATGTCTCCTTTTGTTACAAAAATGTAAAATTGATAGCGAAGTTGATTTTCCTTCCCCCCACAATATTTATTTTAATTGAATTTGACACTTAGCTCACACCTTTGAGCATATTTTCTAATTTGCTATCTTTTTCTTTGCAATTCTTCTCCACCGTTTTTCTATTTCTTTGAAGATTTTTTTTTCAAATAGAGGATTGATTGACAAAGGATTGAGACAGGAAAATGGAAGAATTGGAAAAATGAAAGACAAAATTAGAAAACGTATCAGGCATGTCATTTCGAATTCATTATATCATCTGACATATGAAGAAGATACAAGAATATAATTTTAAAAAATGTTTGAGTTAGCGAATTAAACCGATAAAGACAGAAAGTATATATTGTGTTTTTCATTTATGACTCAATCAGGTGTGGTGACATTTTTTCTCCTTTTTTACGTTAAAAATATTTAATGAAGTTAAAGAACAAAAAAATTAGCTGTAGAACATATAACTTTAAAATATTATCTTCATGAACAAAATATTTGCTTGAAGATGATAATTCAAATAATTGATTGTCACGACGACACGTTTCAGATGATTTGTGTTTTCATCACCGTGTCATTACCACCACTAATTTTGTTCACTATTTTTCGCGCCTGATCCTGTCATATTAGCTAATTTGAGAAATCTTACAATCAACAAGCATCACCGTATCTTAGTGAGTGTATTATCATCAAGACATAAATACTTCTTCTTCCTCTTCCTTTTCAACAAATATTCCAAAACCTTGAGAAATTGTTTCTTTATATCCTAAATTGAACGTCCAAAACCTGTGCTAAGAAATGTTTGGGAACTCTCATTACAACATGACTTTTCTTCCGGATACTGCACTTATTAGGTTCATACTTGCAAAAGAAAACGGGTGATGTGTACATCACAGAAGACGAATGTGTTCAGTCGTAGTCATCGTTGTTCAAAGACAAACTCATATAGCGTATCATTGACTTCACTGTCTTCAATGACAGCCCACAAATCAGACGAATTAGTTCATTTATCAACGAATATATCAATTCAGTGCAATCATTCCTATCATGTTCAATATGAATTATTCTCTTTCCACATAAAGTTGAAGGAAACAAATTGACATGTCTTGCCTTCCGGCTAGACAATGGGACAGACGTGTGATTACAAATCAAAATCAAAGCTAATATAAGAAGAAAACAAGAAAGTTAGAGGCTCGTACTACTAGGAAGACAAGAAATGTTTGTATTAACACTGAAGCTTTTAAACTTGGTAGCTTTAGGAACATATGTGCTTTCTCAGAAAAGTAAAGGAAATGTAGGTAAATCTCACATGGTGCTCATTTTCATATTTTTTATTTAATTCACAATTTCTATTATGTCCATTATGATCACATTTACTATTTCATCCTTCTCATATTGATTACTTAATTTTCTTGTTCTTTTTAATTGAATAAGAATCGCTAATCATATTATAATACTCCCTTACCTTCTTCATAACGAGAAAATGATATAGAGAGAGAGAGAGAGAACTATGTGACCGATGAAGGTGATGAAGAAGACACGTTTCCAACTTCTCCCACCTCTTTTCCATGATCAACTACCTACTCCTCAACATAGTTTGAATTGCTAACTGTGTTGCTAACCAAATATTCTTCTTATGACTCTATATCAATAAGCAATTAGTTATTCAACTATTTTCAAAATCCCAAGATGTTTCTAGCATATACAGTATCTCAAGCTTACATATGTGGTTACGTATGACTCATCCATCTTATTTCTTTTTTTATCGTCAAGGCTACATATCATCTAAGTCAGCAATGCTTTCCTCTACCTTCAACCCATTTGTTCATATCATTGATTTATCCAATCTTCCTCTTATATCCCGAAATGTGTTGTAATCCTTTTATCAACAAAAAAAAATTTAATAATATATTAAATGAAAAATTTTCCAACAATGATTCATCTTATTATATTTTTAAAAAATTAATTGTTTTCCTCAGGCTACTTAATCATATACTTCAAGAAAAATAGACGGTTGGGTGTATATTTCATGAGCATCGCCGGAGGCTTCAATGAACTTAAGATAATTATCTTTTGTTCGCTACCTCTTGTAGTTATAGGAAGATATACACTAATCACTAGCTTCATTCATTATTTTCTAATATGAAACGTAATACTCTACTTTTGATACAAACAGTTTGATGTTCAGATGTCGTTGACACTAACAGCCAGTTCTTCTTTGTTGTTAACATCGATGTCATTGTTCTTATCTGTTATTAGCTCTTCGCCATCATTACATTCGTTTCAGCAAAAGAGCAGCCAACGACGATCCTACCCTTCTTACACCATCGTCGTCATATTCTTCCTTGGTCCTACAATAGCCACACCAACAACAACGTCAAATTGATTGAGCGGTTAACTGGCTGAACTTGATTCGGTTGTTCAGCATTACTTTATCGTCTTCTACAGAATCTTACACAGTCAAACGGTAGAAATATTATATTCTAACATATTGACAGACGACAGACGTGCAGACGGACTGACGCTCAGCCACTGAAGACACTTCAAACCCAGCAGCATCCATCAAAGTAGTGACCAGTATCATCCACATCAAATTTATTCATATTAACTATCTGACGTCTCGGCTTTGAAACCATAGTTTACTTGCATCGTCAGACACACTACACCTATTCCATCTAAACTTTATTTGAAACACTACTGTGCGAATATTTTAAAAAATGATCAATGTCTTCAATTCACCTATTGAAGCTTCAACTTTGGATGAATTTCATCAAGGTCCCATAAAAGAAGGAGAAGAAAAAGTTTTCGATAATGTTGGTTGAATTTGTTTATTTTAAAACTATAAAAGAAAAGTTTGCTTTACATATGAAAACAGTTTTCTTCTTCCGCATTTGGAGCTCTTAACTTTCTATTTCTGAGAGAAGTAAGAAAATGTTTTGATGAGTAATTCCGGCGCCGAAGATTTTCAATTGTTCTTTAAATATTTTTTTCTCATTTCCCACGTTCTCATCGTTTGCTATGCCACCCGATATTTTGAAGCGCATAAAACTTAAATTGGTAATAAATCTTGAGCTCCACCCTTCCAAAGTTTTAATTCAATAATATTGTATTTGTTTACAGACAAGAAAACGACCAGTTATAGGGTACCGCGCAGATGGACGAAAAGTGAGTTAATTTTTTGAAATACTCAGCAAATTGTAGAAAAATTCATTCATAGTTTCCCCCGTTTTCATAGACGACTCAACAAAAACCTCAAACTCAAGCAAAATACTATAGATCAATAACGTTTCTTATGTAACTTCTTTATACATCCTTAACAGGCGTTATTTTGTGTTTAAATAGCCACCGCCATTTTTTAATTTCGTAATGACATTCCAACTTTTTTTAAGACGGTCGATGGACAAGTTGTAGAAGAACGTCAAGCGAACGTGCTCTGGACCGCCGCTATAAATAGAGGAGTTGCAAACGAATGGAGAGAAAAGGCTGAAGGTGGAAAATTACATAGAGTCAAGAGATACGGTAAGATATATACCTTAACAATCCCGATATTCTATATTAAACTATATGACACATCAGATGAATTCTAATTATTTTACTTTTCAGTTACAAACCTTTGCTACGATTGCCGCGTAGCTGTGAACACCTATTCTCGGAAACACTTTACCTACCTTCTAATAATTCTTAATGTATCATTAGCTCTTATAGTTCTACACATTTTTAAATTCTTTGGGTAAATTGTCGATTATATGTCTGAGATCATAAAGACGAAAATTTAACAATTGATTTCTTTTGATTTCCCGAAACTCAAACAGTGTTAAGCCAGATACAACCTACCAAACCTAGTCCCAAATCATTCCATGCTTAGAAAGTCGTCTTCATCAGGCTTTTACGTCCTTTTATTCGTCAAACACATCGTTGTAAGCAATAATAAATATATAAAGAAATATGATCCATTCAAAACTCAAAGAGACAAAATAGGAATTGGACAAGATAAGTAAGTCTCATTATAGTACAAAAAACGAGTACTTTTCTCTCTGCATCTTTGTGTATGTGTATAATAGATGATGACCGGTCAGGATGGGATACTTTAATTACCGTGTTAGTACCGGGTGCCAGTACCACGCTGTCTACAGGAATATTTCAAAATAACCTCTAATGAAATATTTTACAAACTCGAATTGCATATTACACGCTCAGACATTTCCCCCCGGTACTCGGAAATACAAATTACAGAGTAACAGAAGGAAACGTCCATCTAGGAGGGAGCATACTTTTAATCTAATAAAATATCCAACTATTAAAGAAAACGTGAAAACGGGGACAACTCGCCTTAAATACAAAGGAGATCAACTGAACATTAATCATGTCTGTCACAACCCCTGACGAGAGGGAATCCCACTACTTATCAGAGAAAATATAAAGATTGTTTGTGGCTGCCAAGGCAATGATATTCTCCTTCGGATGCCATGCTGTGTGTAAAATCTTGCGGCTGAAATCGAGAGCGTCGTGAACCAAATCTTCTTCTGATGAATTTATCTAAAAAGATTTCTATGAATTTTGATAACGATATTGCAACATTACATCTCGCAGAGCTCGCTTTCTCCCCGTTGCGGTGGTTACACGACGAGTCCGTAACACGGAATGTGGTTCTTGAGGGCGGGCTTCCCATGTTTTTGCTTCAGAATTTCCTCTGGCATAAGTGCGGAAAAGATTATGATAAGACCCTGTTAAAATGTGCCTGAAAAAGTGACGTTAAGGATTTAAAAAAGATCAAGTGCATACTTATCATCACCACTCCAGCTGCATTCAAATTTATCAAATATTGAATCATTTTCATATAAGGCACAGAGTTTTGTTCTCAAGTGCTCGTGTACTGGGTATGTTTCGATAGGTTTGTTCTCCATATTTAAATCCCACACCTACAATATAACACTTAACATTATATGAAAACAATGAAAACATACCTTCACAGTTAAATAATCTCTAGTTAATAGATACCTTCCATTGTGGGAAAATTTGATATCAGATACGCTAGCAATAATTTCTGAGAAGAAAGATCTAGTGTCTGGGTCCTCTGCCTCTTCGAACACTGAAAATAGTTATAAGAAATGATTAAATAAATTTTAGCCTACATTTGGCATGTGAATCACATAATGCACGATCTCTCATATCACACAATCTAATTGAACCTTTACTGGAGGAATACACAAACCTAAATTTGCAAAATATGACATTACATAGTCACGCTTCAAAAAAAACCTACCAATTACATTGAACAGGGTGAAATTCAGCAGCTGTTATTACTTCCGTTAATTCTTCCATATTGACAGGCTTTATATCAACAATATCTATAAATTGATGCAATGAACACAAAATAAAAGATGAATAACTCACTAAAAGATTCATTTGTAATCTCATGATGCCATAGATTAATTCGGAGATCATCAGCTGACAAGAATGTCTCCTAAGATCAGTCAAACATAGGTTTGTTAATTATAAGAGATATTACCTGATCAGAGTTCACACTAATGCTATTAACATGATACGTATGAGCATTCCCGTAAACTCTTCTGGGACTGGCTTCTACTATTAACTCCATATTAACAATTTGAGGGATTTGAAGACCGCCACGGAACCTAAAGATAAAATGAATACAAGATAAGCTAATTAATAATTTACCTCCCCATTCTCGGTATATTCCAAGCCTCATCTTCTACTTTACGTTCTCGTTCACTTATTTTCCATAACTTCACCGTTTTATCTAAAAGTAGTGTTCAGCTATGAAAAAGGGAGAGATTAACTACCATTTGTGGAGAGAATGAAGTTGGCAGCATTCTTCTTTTTCAGCCACTTAATCTGATTAATCTTTTCTTCAATTTCTAGGGATTTCAAGTAATCAAATTCAGGTTCATGGGATTGGAATGTTGAATATACATTATACTCGCGAGACCGTGATCCGTTAACATATTTGCCCTGAAATATTGTTAATGTTAACATGGTTATATATTTGAATTAATATATGATTAACAGAAAAGAAATAGCCGATATATAGCATTTATAACTAATTTTTCATCCTCTATTCAAAAATATGATTCTTTCTCGTGGTTATGAATATATCTCATTTCTAAGACAACTTGCATGAGCAAAATCAATAAAGGTTTACTGGAGCAATGCTTTACATAAATAATCACATTCTCCTGTTAATCCTACACTATTAGGTACTAATCCAATATCTCTATATCGCGTATAAATTCTCGTCGAAACAACTGCCAAAAATCTAAGCAGAACAAAGAAATAAAACTCACGCTTTGATCACGTTGAAAAATGACTACCCGTCCTCCTTTATCACCAGTTGCTAAATATTCACCGTCATGGGAAAACTCCACACAAGAAATAATATCAGCTGGAAATAAGTACAATTCTCACAATTAGAAAAATACGCAAAATACCTTCTGTGTGTGAATCTTCGTTATCTATATTCCCCTTAACTTGACTGAACCTCCATTCGATTCCAGCCTCTAGAGGTTCAGAGGTATCCATCGAAGTACCCGCAGGTTCATCAACCTCCATAACCATACTGAAAAGTATCAATCTTAAACGTTTAAAAATCTAACATCAAATAAAAGATAAAAAGAAACATAACATAAGAAAATAGTGAGCTAAAACAAAATGCCAATTTTTCAATTTTCCAAAGTTAATTACAAAACTGAGAAAAAAAACTACGTGAGCGGAGGATATTATCAGCCAAAGAGGATCGATGAAAATACGCGACGCACGAAACCGACCAAATAAGTTCTTATAATAAGCACCAGCCGATATTAAAAGCCAAAAAAACAAATCTTCAAATATTAATATAATGCTAGGAGACAGTACTTAAAATGATCAAGCATCACATGGAAGATATTGTTAAGAAATGACTGATTATGGACACTAATTAAATATTATTACCTCTCTCACAATATCAAAAAAAAAACTTAAAACTGAGAACAAGTTATTCTACCTTAGTATACAGACTATTTGTATACTTTCAACAAATAACCTAGAATCAAGCTATGGATTAAAGTTTAGAAACAATTTCAACGTTATTTGAAGCTCTTTTCCATTAAACGGCATAAGAACTTATTACAACTATAACAGGAAAGGTACATACTACTTTCAGTTCTAAATAAGACTTTAATTAAATTTTTCAATTAAAATTAGTGAAGTTCAGCAAATTAATCAGATATAAATATGAATAAAGCTAAACGCTGATTCAAAACACGACAGGATGAGAGATGTCTCCGCGCGCATCTCGCGTCGCTCTAATTTCAAATCGATATGAGACCAATAAGGTTAGACCTTTAATATATTGAGAAAAGACAGGCAGTAGAGAAATGGACAAGGTATGAATGCTCAGGAAGCCTTACCAGTTTTGATTGATTATTATGTAACACCTACTTAAACAAATATTAGAGCACACTTGTTGCAGTTACTTTGTTGAACACTGATGAATGCAAATAAGGAAATGAAATACACTCCGTCTGTGGATCAGACAACTGGTAGTTACTACATCATTGCTTATCAAAAGGTTACTTCTAGCTGTGACAAGTTTTGATTTAGGAAACGTATATATGAAGCTTTTTAGTAGTGTAACTTGTCCACATCAATTTGTAAAAATTTCAATTTATGATCTTTCTCGTAGTCACTTACATATCTACGGACCTAGTAGGTTGGAGAAACCGCACATTAAGCGGTAAAATTTTATTAGTACATAGTTAATCTGTTCTTATGAATAAGACTTACGATAAAAAAAATGTTTGAAACATTGTTGGAATATTCTAGAAATTTGCAAAGGATTACTATACTCAATATACAATGAGCAAAGCTGGAAACAACTGATACCGAATTAGCAGCATATTTTTCGGAAACCTGTCCTTACTATGGGATTATGTCACCAATTTTATTTGAAGTAAGTTTACTTTTTGTTAACCGTTCCATACGGCCAAGCGGATTAAGAAATTATTTGAATATTTGAACTTTGAATCATATATAGTCTTTGATAGGAGTATAAGTGGCGAAGAATTAATATCTGGTCCAGAACATAAAGCAAAAAAACGAAAAACTATTGCAATATTTCAAATTGTTTGATCTTAATGAGACAAGTATATCTTTGCTTAGTTGAGATTTCGAGAAGAAGATTAAAACCGCGAGGAAAATCAAAGTATATACAGATAAATGTTTGAGTGCAAAGTATTCTAATTATTCTAAAATGCCATCTTATCAGACATACTTCCAAAACTGCTTGGCTCACAGTTGTTTATATATATATATATTGAGTATCAGTAGCAGAGGTTTTAAAAAGTAGTTGGCCTTCACTCTCGAAAGTTCTTGGAACGAATACCCATGTTGTCTAGAATAGAGAAAGGATAATATTAGCAGCGCTAAATACGGAATTGAGGATATCTATAGTGATAATTAACTCATTTGTTCGAAAACGTGAAGTAATAAAGAATTTCATAGATTTAATGAAATGTCACATCAAGATATCTAGCTAGTTTCTTGTTTAGATATGCCTGAAAATGAGCCACGAGAAATGTTTTTCCTGGACTGGAACATAAGAAGAACGATAATCTGATCTTTCATTCCTGTGACTTTAGCCAATTCTGAACACAAAACCCGAAGTCAACTCTGTAACTTTTACCTATTATAATAAACTCATGAACTTGAAACTTTTTATTTGTTCTTTCTTACAAAGCATCTCAGAGAAGATCATTGGTCTGCTGTTGGATATCACACTGCGATAACAATAAATCCCATTCCTGCAAATAGTAGCCACTTATGTTTCTTTCTGTGCCGCGAGCTTATAATTTTTTTTAAAAATTCGTTCATGGAAATGCATTTTTCAATTAAAGCAAAAGACAAACCGAAGGCTCTCCTTGGAATGGGTTGGGAAAGTTTGTTTCTGGGGGCTGTGCTAAGTTTAAAAGATTGATTATGCTTTGACCTGAAATACTGGGTTAAAATCTGTGCCTTAAGGTTATCTAAATACCCGTCTTGTTATTTTCCGTAGTTTTTAGTTTTCCCTCCACCGGTGTTGAAAAGAGATCACCCAATAAATTTGAACCTGAAGGTTTTACCATGTTTAATGCATATATTTTGAAGTATTTTAGCTTATTTAGTACTCAAAGCTGCTATTTACTTTCTCTCTTTCTTCCCATTCCAATCACTAATTGCTCAAGCTTTATAACTCATGAATGACAATGAGATCCTGTGTCTGTTGTATGACACAAGCTCAAATAATTTTAGTTATTCTATACTTCAAAAAGCGAACAAAGAATGCAATTAATTAAAACGAATTGTTAAACAGGCGATTACTTCTCTTCGCCTTTCCAATTTTAACAAGCTATCTAGGCAGTCATATTCGAATAAGCACCCTTCTCACATATGGAACACCCTTCTTCATATCTTCACAGAAATATCAATACTTCACAATCATAACAATATGAGACAGCGGGCGAGGGATGCGAACCCATGCGAATAAATTGAACATGAGATGTAGACTCGCACTACACGAGAATCTTTTATTTTTGGCTTAATTCGGCTGTTTTCATTATTGTCTCATAATATAAATATAAGAGGAAAAGAAAGGATTTTCCGATAGGGATAAAGGAATTGCTATATTCTTACATGGGGATAGAGCAATCGATTTCATATAAATATAAAATCTTGAAGCTAATAAAAGTCAAAATTTCTCGCTTTGAGTTTACATCATAACAGCTAATTATAGAAAAAAAGGCAAAATGGACAATTGTAGTCAGCTAATAACATAACGAAAGAAGAAAACGAACTTTTTCACTCTTCAGTGGTTCATTTTCTTCCTTACGCTTTTTCATCATTCTTTCTCCTCTCTTCCCTCGTCTTCCGTTTTTCATCGAGATACACCCCTTGTTTTTCACATAACTTTGTATCTCTGATTCTCTTGGTTTGAGTTTGTAATTTCCGTAAACTATTTATCAGCTCAAGCTCATCCACCCACTAATCCTCAAACCATTCAAAGTTAAGAAAATGAAACAGAACGACTGAACACTACCGGATAAACGATTTGTCTATTGACTTACCACTTGACATCGTGTGCAGCGTGGCAGATTGAAGAGAACTGCCTGTCGGTGGAGGAGCCAAACGGGGAACATCTGTAGCATTGAGGTCCAGCAAAGCTGTAGAAGGATTCAAGGGTCCAATTTTCATTTTCTAAAAATAATACTGAAACTATATCCTTGATTATAGCTTTTGGGGATTTTATGGAAAAAATATTTTAAAAATAGTTTCATTCTTCACGGACACGTTAGATTAAGATATATTTGTGCTGAAGCCTGTAATTCATTTCATGAGGCCGACATTGGAGAAAACCTTCTTAAGAAATCTCTCAATAATCATTTGAAATTAATGCATAAGTTTGGGAAAAGCTAATCAAATGTGAAACTATTTTAAAAGTGAAAACCATTCTAAGTGTCTGATTCTTCAGCACATTGCCACAAAGCAATTGCTTTGTACATATCAATAGAAGTCTGCTTATTGTTTTGTTTCCTTTGCAAAACGTGCAAACGACAATAGCAAGACTGCAGGTTTCGACATCATGTCTAACTAAAGCCAATCTTCCGAAAATTTAATCGAGATGGGATAGAAGCTAGCATTTCATCTTTGTTAAGTTATTTTTCTTTTGATTTGCTATAGTAGTAAAACGAGGAGTACACACGCTTCGTTAGATCCGAGTAGAACTGCATCAACTAGTAGAAACAGAAAAAATAGTGATAGAATGCATATGTATGAGACGTGGTATATATATAAATAGAAGCAAATAGGCTAAAACTATAATTTTATAAGTTGCTCACCTTGAATATGTTGCTCATATCTTCTTCTTCTGTAAGATCATCTTCGGGAAGTCCCAGTGGGCTATCGACGCGATTATCCACATTATCCTCCAAGTTGTCATCGTTTCCACCCGTAGCCACACCAATATATTGTTCAGGATTCAAAGAGTCCGTGGGAATTCCAAGAGGCGGTGGGCTCTCTCGCCCAAAGAAATATTTTTGTAAGCTGTCTTGTGACTCATCATCGAAATTCAAAAGACTGAAACGTTGATTTTAGGTGATGTTGTCGAAAAGGGCATATTACATTCCAATGATATCCGATTTTTCCTCACATATTCGTGCAGGAGCTTCGCCATTGGTCTCTTTGAGCTCTGTTTTGGTTTGTTTGTCATCTGAATCTGACTGACTTCTTTGCTTATCTTTTACATGTTTAGAACTTTTGACTAATCCCTGTAATCGTATGAATTTCCAGAAAATATATTAAATTTTTTCAATACCACAGGTATATCAAATTCACAAAACTGGAAGTGCGCTAGATTTGAAGCTAAAGCTTGATAAGCCTTGGCCGTCTTCTCGTAATAAGCTACTAAGAGCTCCAGATATTTTCCTAGCAAATGAGATAAGAGATTCGATCGCGAAGCTGATAGCAGGTCCACCTATGATATCATTACCGTTTGATCAAAATTCATTAATTGTAAGGGTTCTAAAAGAAACGAAAAAAACTCACTTTTTGTAAAGTATCTAACTTTAATTTGTCTAATCTTTCCTTGTTCGCACGTACAGCAGTTTGTGCCTCTCGAAATTTGTCCAGCTGTTGGTCGGTATCTGGATCCAACTGTAATTTAAGAGTAATTTAACAGACTGTAACCGCTTATCAGGAGATGCAAAGAAAATAGATGACAAAACAAACACGCGTATTTATTTCAAAATGCAAATGTTTTTGCCGCGAATTTCAAAAAGCTGTTGCAAATATTTCATTGCATTTTTTGTTGATTTTACGTCATAACAATTGTTATCGCTTTATTAGCAATTAAGACTTTTTCTTACTTCTTCACTGGTTTTCTTCATCCATAATAGACTTCCTCTGTATTCCAAACGAGCTCTCTCAACAGCATCAACGGTTTGAGTGCAGTCTGCGATAGCTCGTTCAGCAAAAACATGCAGCTCCTGGTAAAACCTATAATTGCTCGATAGACCAACTGTTAGATATCAAAATAATCGTGCTACTCCTATTATTCAAAAAGGCAAACCTGAAAATCGGTTGGCGAATTGCAGCTCTTTGGTGACTACTAAACAAAAGACATCTTCCTACAGCGATCATTATTGTAGCAGATTCTTCTCTGGTTTCTTTACGTCCCTGTGCTTTAATGTATTTTCCTAACTCATTCTCAACCAAAGTTGTATCTGAAATTTTATTTCATACAGATTAAAAGTTTCTGAATCATACCTAACAGATATCCTTGATACTGTTCAATACACGCTAGAAGGCTCTCGGAAGTATCTCTCACAGAATGAAATAACGTCAATTTCGAATCCAACTCTGCATCTGATGCTTTTAAATGTTCATCTTCCTAATAAAGAACTGATATCTTACAATTAGCTCAAAGACAAACCTTTTTCCCCAGCTTTGTTCGTAATAATTGCTTTGCTGTCCAATAATGTCTTTTCATAGTTACAAGAGTCGTTTCATCAAATCGATCCAAGAATCGATCAAAATTCATACCACTGTTTTTAAATTTAATAATATTAAATAAAACAATTTTAATATCAACCTGGTGTTCTGTTCGTAATATCTGGCAGCCATTTTTACTAGTTTCTTATTTCTAAAATGAATAAATTTATGAATTAAACAATTGAATTATATGTAATACGTGAATAATATTTAGAAACTTGTACATTGTCTCATTATTAAAAGTGATATCACCTACTGCTGACTAGAAATATAATATAAATTTAAGCGTACAATTTAAGAAATATTTTTTGTTGTATAGTACTATTATATATGTTTGTTTTAATATCAAAAAGTCAATCTTTAACTGATTTTATGGATCGTTTTTTCACAATTTAACTAGAGCATTTTAAACGCTTTAGGGAAAATCGACAACCTAAGTGAAACAAGCTAAAAATAAGTAGAGCAATGAAATTCGTAGAGACTTGAAGAACTTTTGAACTAGAGGCTCTGTATACATATATAGAAGAGCAAGCCAGCTGGTCCTTTATCGACATTTTCCCCCTGGCTATACGCCAAGCATGACGGGTGCGACCGCCTTGCTTCAAGCCGGCCGTCGTCCAGCACTCGTCTTATATGAATGGACGAGCCTGCCTCATAATCAACATGCAATTGATCAAGCATTGCGAAAACAATCATAGATTATAGATATATCTACACTTATAAGCGAAATTTTATTTTTTGAATTAGTTCTTTAAACACATTTTCTTTTTGTCCTAGTATGATTCCATTGAAAGGGAAGAAAAAGAAACTACCTCCAGAATACTTTTCTTAATATTCATATAAGAGAACTCGTGATACTTCAAATAGTTTTTTTTAAATTTATTATTAAGTTCCTTGTTATTTCTGCAGTTTTCAATGTTTCTTTTCATTCATCCAATGGCTTAGCATATGAGCAATTAGCATATGAATATTACTACGTACAACCTTTTTAAGCAAACGAAGAATATAAATTCATCTTCAACTACTTAACATTTGATGAATTAAAACAATGTTTAAATTAATTATTGAACAAGAAATAAGAAAAAAAATTTATTGGTTCGATGTTGAGATTGTATCATAGTTTGGAAAGTTGTGTACTTATATACAAGCATCCTCTTTGAGTTCCTTATTGGTTGTTGGTCAAGCTGACTCCAGGAGCAGGCTTAGCGGCTGCTGGGGCTCCGTTCTTGTTGCTTCCCCATCCCCAGTATGATGGGTAAGCGGCAGCATACCCACTGTAAGCTCCGTAGTAGTATGGAGAGTATGCGGCGTATGATGGGTAAGCAGCATATCCGTAAGCTGGGGCGGCCAAATATTGGGCTTCAGTACCAGTGGAGATCATGGAAGCAGCGATGAGAGCAAGAACAGCACTAAAAATTTGTAAATAAGAAAATTGGGAAAAGAAGAGTTAACTTACATCTTGGCGAACATATTGAAGGAAGTTTGAGTTGCTTGTGAGAGCAGATACCTTTTCCATGATAACTGTACGCTTATATACTGCCAGAAATTGCTTGAAACTATTTGTTCCTATCCGGTACAGGGTAAGGTCCTCCTCATTGTATCTCAAACATTTTTCCTCTTTGCTTACGGCAAAGATAAATAATGCCGAGCAGTGAAACTACGAACAGTCTAGAGCAAAAGATTTGTGCGAAGAGCCTGTTGCCATATGAACAAATAGGTTTTAGCTAGTTTTTTCTTCATTCCAAATACAAGCTGTGAAGCAACTTATATCAAATTGTGTTCTTTCAAATATTAGTATATCCTATAGGTATATATCTCACTTGCGAAACTGTCAGAACTGTATTACCTCGGAAATAGACTATTTAATATTTATTTTTTACAGAAAAGAAAAGAATTTTAATGATTTTTCTCTATTAAATAAATAATAATAATTTCAAAATCATAAACAGCATATACTGCATATTTTATACGTAGTATTTGCAACCAACAATTTACATTAAAATGTATACATAATTAATTACTATATGGATTATGCTTGTTTAAAATAATTTGAATGTAATCTTTAGTTGTGCAAGCAAAGGCAAAAAGACTAACTAGAAATTGTCATAACTTGTTTCAGTATTCTTCGTTTGTAATTTGAGTCTGTCATTAACACGTGACGTAAGATTTGTAAAAATGTTATGTAAACAAGAACATAAATAAGCATGAACTTGAACTAAGAGTGAATAATATTTATTGCTGTCATGTATAATCTAGTTATACGTTAACATTTTTCGAATTAAAGATTTTCGGTTTTTTTTTATTTGAATATTTCATATAGTTTACTGCATGTACCCCAAATAGGGAAACGTTTCTCAATTTCTAGGCATATACATAAATTTACCCTCCCTACACAATAATAATTACCTTGTGTATTTAAAAAAAATTTAATTTAGAATACTTCTAATATCATATATTAAATTGTAAGAATTATTACAAAAAATATATCACTGGATTAAGACATATTTTAACTATTTAACAGTTGTCTTTAATTTCAAGATGGGATTTCCACGGTTTAAAGTTAATTCCTATATAAGCTTCAATATCACAGTATTTTTTAAATCACTTATTGAACAAGAAATAAGAAAAAAAATTTATTGGTTCGATGTTGAGATTGTATCATAGTTTGGAAAGTTGTGTACTTATATACAAGCATCCTCTTTGAGTTCCTTATTGGTTGTTGGTCAAGCTGACTCCAGGAGCAGGCTTAGCGGCTGCTGGGGCTCCGTTCTTGTTGCTTCCCCATCCCCAGTATGATGGGTAAGCGGCAGCATACCCACTGTAAGCTCCGTAGTAGTATGGAGAGTATGCGGCGTATGATGGGTAAGCAGCATATCCGTAAGCTGGGGCGGCCAAATATTGGGCTTCAGTACCAGTGGAGATCATGGAAGCAGCGATGAGAGCAAGAACAGCACTAAAAATTTGTAAATAAGAAAATTGGGAAAAGAAGAGTTAACTTACATCTTGGCGAACATATTGAAGGAAGTTTGAGTTGCTTGTGAGAGCAGATACCTTTTCCATGATAACTGTACGCTTATATACTGCCAGAAATTGCTTGAAACTATTTGTTCCTATCCGGTACAGGGTAAGGTCCTCCTCATTGTATCTCAAACATTTTTCCTCTTTGCTTACGGCAAAGATAAATAATGCCGAGCAGTGAAACTACGAACAGTCTAGAGCAAAAGATTTGTGCGAAGAGCCTGTTGCCATATGAACAAATAGGTTTTAGCTAGTTTTTTCTTCATTCCAAATACAAGATTCAGAGAAAAAAACTGGGAACTTGAGTTGTGGTGACATAAATGAGTAATTGTCAATGATTTTGGTTACCTCCATTCAGATTTCTTCAAAAAATATTTTGTTTTGATGGAGTACACGATGTGATTGAAATAATCCAAAAAATTGTTGTAGTGTATCAATAAAATCAGGTCAGAATGCATTTAACAATTAAACGCATTTATAGCTTAATACCAATAAGAATCACATCCTATTTAATATGAGTGATGATACTCAACAACATAAATAAGTTTTAGTGATTTATAATTTTGTACTTTTTAAAATTAAATGTATGAATACCTTTTACGAGTTTGTAAACAATTAAACCTATTACAAGTTATTTCCAAATACGCATGTTCTTTTTATTCTCACGGCGCATCAAAAAATTGTTGACGCTTTTGCTGTGCAAAAATGAACCTTCGAAAATTTGAATTTCAAGTTGTACAACTATTTCTAATAATATATTTTTCTAACCTGAAGTTATTCTAAAGATAAAATTCCAGATTTGACTTTTATTTTCTTTTCTTCTTGGAAAAATATGTTAAAGTGCTCTAAGTGATGTTAGTATTGAAAGTACAATCTGACGTTTTTAGTTCTTGTACAATATGTTTTTATTGTCTTTAACTTTGTTTGTTTTAGACATTTCAAGCTTACTACAAGCTTAAATTTTTTTTGTTTTCATCATCTTGTGCTGTTTGAATGTCTGATACAAAAAGTGTTGAAAGTTCCCGTGGAAGGAGTCGGGAAGATTCTACGGTATAAAATTTTAAAATTATATTTTTAATATTTGTTTTAGAGTAGTTCATCTAGTTCTGATTCGGATACAAGCTCATCCAGTGGAAGTGATTCAGATTCTCCACCCGTATCACCCGTTCGAAGGTCTCGTACACCTACTCGAGTAAAATCAAAGTCTCCGGCTCGAAGAAAATCAAAGTCTCCTCCTCGAAGAAAATCAAAGTCTCCTGCTCGGAGAAAGAAATCCATTTCCCCTGCTCGGAAAAGGTCCAAATCACCTGTCCGAAGGCTAAGGTCAGGATCACCAGTTCGGAGAAAGTCTAGATCACCCGTTAGAAGAAAGTCTAGATCACCCGTTAGAAGAAAGTCTAGATCACCCGTTAGAAGAAAGTCCAGATCACCCGTTAGAAGAAAGTCCAGATCACCGATTAGAAGGAAGTCCAGATCTCCTGCCCGAAGACAGAAGTCTCGATCACCTGTAAGAAGACAGAAGTCTCGATCACCTGTAAGAAGACAGAAGTCTCGATCACCTGTTAGAAAACAGAAGTCTCGATCACCTGTAAGAAGAAAGTCTCGTTCACCTCCCAGGAAACGATCTCGTTCTCCTGCTCGCAGAAGATCTCGCTCACCTCCTCGGAGAAGATCCAGATCACCTGCAAGAAGAAGATCCAGATCACCTGCAAAAAGAAGATCTCCAGCTCGCAAACGCTCTAGATCGCCTGCTCGAAGAGCATCACGTTCTCCACTAAGATCATCTAGGTCTTCTGCTCGAAGGAGATCAAGGTCTCCAACTGGTAGTTCAATCCCAAATCGAAGAAGGTGAAAAAATATTTCATTGAATTTTCTTATTTTTTTTTTAGACGAGAGAGAAGCAATTCTGAAGAAGGACGTTCTAGTAATAAAGGTTCTAAATGGGAACAAAATCGAAGCCCATCCATAAAGAGGGAAATTGAATCTCCACGAGAAGAACAGAATACCTCTGAAGGAAAAAGATTTGGCTTGGAAAAAAAACGTAAGCTCTTTTACTTCAAGTTTATTAATTAGATCGATTATAGGAAGCAAATTCGATGATGGACTCAGGGGTGAAGGGCTTAAAGAAACGTTTGTTTAAAATCAACCAAGAAGAGCATAATAAATTGTTTGCAGCAAAGAAAAGTGGGGCAAGCCTGAAATGTGGGAAGTTAAAAAAGAGGAAGAACCTGTTATTGAAAAAGAAAAAGTATTTTGCTACAAATGTCTCCTATTTCACTCATTTTATAGATTAATATGGAAACCAGTGGCAAGTTAGCTGAAGATACCAATATGTTCCGTGGTGTAGTGATTAAATATAATGAGCCTCCTGAGGCAAAACTTCCTACCCTTCGGTTGGACTTTTTTTTTGAAACTTACAATGTTTATTTTATAGTTGGCGACTTTATCCTTTTAAAGGAGAAGAGTCTTTGCCTGCCTTGTATATACATAGACAATCGGCATATTTAATTGGAAGGGATCGTAAAATTGCAGATATCCCTGTAGACCATCCGAGCTGTAGTAAGCAGCATGCGGCATTCCAATATAGGTTTTTAATTCAATAGAAAAGACTTTAATTATGATTGCCAAATTCAGATCTATGCCTTTTGAACGGGTTGATGGTTCTAGAGGACGGCGTGTTCTTCCGTATTTGATTGATTTAGGAAGCGCGAATGGAACATTTCTTAACGGACAAAAGATAGACCCTCAACGGTTTTTATTTCCTTTTTTTTTAATTTTCATATTGTTGTTTTTTTAGATATTATGAAGTTCAAGAAAAGGATGTAATTAAATTCGGGTTCTCTTCTAAGGAATTCGTTGTTCTAAACGAAAATTCAGCCGGCGTAGAGGAATCATCTCCCAAGTCGGATAAATCGGTATAAATATTTTCTCTTTTGGTTCATTGTTCTTGTTATAAATTGTTGTTCATAATTCAAATATATTGGAAAGCACTTTAAGTAAGTTTCAGCTACAATCCGATTATTAACCGTGTATTTCTAATGTTCTTAAGTTTAAAATAAACATAAATATTTTAATTCTTGAGTGTTTTTCTGTATGCTTTGAAAATAATTTCATCAATACATTCTCAAGTTAATAGTTGATAGATGATTTAATTAAATCTGTATAGATCTATTTTATACAAACCAGCAAGGGTCATCGCAGTGTCGAATATAAGATTCAAGAACAATATCATCCACCTGTAAACAAGTATTAAGTTAACAACATGCAACACGTAAGAGAGTACCTGCATGACTGATGTATATACAGTAGCTTTATTCAAATTAGGCTTTCCACTTAAAACCTTGAAAATTTTTTAAAAGTTATTAGGAAACAATTTAAACTTGACTGTAAACATACTTGATATAGGCCACTCAATCCTACATTTTCTTGTCCTAATTTGTGCATACAATCATTTCCAGGACCACTGAACACACTTGGATACTTTTTATAAAAAATTTGGAACTTACAGTCTGGAATCAAGGTAAATCTCTTTTTTATCCCAATCATAATTTGTTTGAAGGAGGTACCAACCGTTCGGTTTCGTTGTGTCTAATACCTAAGAAATCTTCTTAAGTTCTCTAATCAAAGTATAAACAAACTTGGGTGTGATCTGTGCCATTTGGTCCCCTTGTAATGATTGCTCCTTCTCCTGGTTGACGCCCTCCTACGATAAAATATCCAGAAGCCATCATTGGATAAGTTTGAAGGAATTTAACGGCCTAAATGTAAGTACTTATAAACAAAGAAGAAACTATATACTTACATCTTTATAATTGGTAGTGTTAGCAAGAACATCACGATCCATGAATAATAAAAATTCTCGACCTGTTATACCTCTGAGAACGAAGTCTAATAAGTTGTTACGGCTGCTGCCAAAGCGAGCATTAGTTGATAATGTAAATCCATGAGGACGTAAACCTATTAAGGATATTATTTATATCTGTCGTTTAATTTAATATTTGAACTATTAATAGTAATATATGAAAGAATAGATTTTATCATTGATAAAAGCATAGTGCAAACAACCGTTCTACTAAAGTATCACTTTCATAGAAATGTTTTTCATCTTGTTGCAAGCATATTACTAATCAATAAATTACTGTTTTAATTTATTAAATTGTTAATACCTGTCAATACACCCATATGGCCAGCGAAAGTAACACCCTTATACACAAGTTTTCCATCTTGAACGTAATCAACGTTTATTACTAAGTTCTTAAGAATATTATGTTTTAGTTTTTTTTCGAGTAAAATTACTTTCAAAGCAATAGTTTGTCCCCAAGTGTGCTCTGTCATATTCCAAATAAATCCGGTTCCAAAGTCCTGATTTCTAAAAAAATATTACTTGAATTTTTTTATTTTAGACACAATGATATCTGTATTATTTTCTTATTTGTACCTTCCATGATAGATTTTTCCTTCTGGTGTTTGAGCTACAATAGAAGTACATCCTTTAGCTATCTCATAAAACATGTTCAAAAGTGTAACTTCACCTAATGGTACACCACTGATGTTAGCGAACCCCTAAACATGACCTAGCACTACTCTTTCTATACAATTGAAAAATCTTACAATTATTTCACTTCTATATGGCTCAGCCATACTGTTAATAGAGTTTCCACACATTTCAACTAAATACTCATATGCTCCAGGAATGAAAAAGTCTACAACAGATCTTACTGTATGAAGAGCTGCTAGTACCTAAACAGGCGTAGTTAGGTATAAAATTATGTTTCTTGGGGTTTGATTACCCTGGTTTCATATACTTCAGCTACTTTTCTCCATCGTTCCTGAGGCGGAGTACTTAAATCAACAACGTATGTTGGAACTTGATCAGCTAATTTTGGGTTATATTGTGGAGCCTTTAAAAATTAAGAAACAATGATATGATTATGATTGTAGGTAATAATCTTTGAACTGTTATATTATATATTAATAATGATTATAAAAATGCTTACACCATCAAATTTTTTAAATTGCATTTGAACATTCTAATATTTAAAAATCTTATTTGATTTTCGTTTCAAAAAATCAAAAACTATATAATTCATATTTCATTTTGAATCAAATCTTATCGCGTAATCAACTATTTTTTCTCAATTGAGACCAAAGTATAACGCTGGTGATAACTTCATGTACGATTTTTGAAATCGCTTATGCATTTTCAAAGCTCACTTTTGAATAAATAGAAGAACAGTTTTATACCAACCTGTCCAACATAGCACACTTCACCGTATGGTCCCCAGGGGTCCTGCTTAGCGACAGCAATTCCGGTCAAGCCCAATACCGTGACCAGAAATATCAATTTCCTCATCTGTAAATCTCTTAATGATACAGTTCAATTGTAAACATAAAATATTATTTAAAAATAAATAATATTTTCATTAATAGAAACAATAGAAAATATATTCAAATAATATAGATATTTCTATACGGAAGATTTGATGAAGTTCTCGAAATTTCTAAAGACTAAACATTTGCTCAAAAAAAAAAAGATTGTTGTTTATCAAATAAATAATAAAAATAATGAGTGACGACGGATATTATCTTGTCAACTCCGCATTAAATGGCATTCACTCTTTTCCCTCCCACATGCTCCAATCTGATTTTCATTTCTCTTTATCAGGCCACGTGTGATTTTCATGCTTCTCTCTTAACTCTCTTATCCTTTTTCCTTTCTACATAAGAAACGAATTGCATGTTAGAAAAGCAAAGATAATTATTGCTTTCATTTTTTTCAAAATAACGAACAAATATAGAAAATGGGAATAATTCATTCATATTAGATATTATAATAAAACGAGATACGAATTAGTTTTTAATATAACCAATTATTATGTTTTAGGAGATCTTTTTTGGCTCCATTTCGCTTTATACACTTGTTTTCTTCTCTGTCCATATTCTACTGATTGACTGTATCTAAAAAACAAGTTGTTCTTTTAAAGCCGATTATTGATTCAGTGCTATCATACTGTTGCTCAAATTCAGCTCCTGATCTTCGTGGCGGACATAAACAATATGCACCATCATTACCCGGCAGCCCTCTGGATCCAATCTGAATGTAGTTATAATTGTTTTCGAAATTATTCAAATTTTACTTCTCCAGGAAGACCTGGTAGACCTCGAGGCCCTGGTAGACCGATTTGCCCTACATATCCTTGCAAACCAGGTATACCTGAGAAACCAGTTTCTCCGGGAGCTCCTGGTTCGCCTCTTGGTCCTATTGGGCCATCGAAACCTGGAGGCCCAGGTAAACATATCAGCTTAACAGATGGGATTCCGTTGTGGCCTGGTTGACCATCAGGACCAGGAGGACCGGAAAATGATAAGAACTAAGAAGAGTTGAAGTGATTCATATTCTCACCATCGGGTCCTGGATCTCCGATTGATCCTGGCCAACCTGGTTCAGTGCCTTGCCCCGGAAAACCAGGCTGTCCAACATGCCCTTCCGGACCGGGCTCACCTACAGGCCCAGGTTCACCTTCTGGACCGGGTGGACCTTCTGGACATTCAAAACACGCCGCAGGCTCATACTGAAGCAAATCGCCGCTTATTCCCGGCTTTCCAGCACTTCCATGACTTCCGGGTTCTTTAGAAAATTGTATATGTAGTTGGACAGAAACAGAAGTATTACCTCCATTATGTCCTGGATAACCATTACGTCCACGTCTACCCGATGGACATTTCGGATTAATTCCATACATATTTGCTTCATCTGGGCAACCTTGACATTGAAAAAAAAAACACGTTGTTTGTTCAAACGTATGTATGAAACCTACAATTGCATGTTTGCATGAGTTCTGGACTAAAAAATGGCGTAAATGATGGCGATTGACCACCTCCTCCAGATGGAATTTCATCTGTACCAATAGGAAAAGCACTATACCCTTTATCCTTATGTCTGAATTTGCAATTAAGGTCAAAACGTCTAAATAATTTTAA
The DNA here is from genome assembly GCA_964057225.1 of Auanema rhodensis. Lineage (NCBI taxonomy): Eukaryota > Metazoa > Nematoda > Chromadorea > Rhabditida > Rhabditidae > Auanema > Auanema rhodense. The sequence goes on from OZ059895.1 coordinate 5,964,470, forward strand.
AAACTTTTTACGGAAAGCGTGTCGCTTCAATCTTCGATATTGATATGTATTTGATGAATTTAAAAGTAATAAAATATCGTTCCAGGTATCATCAGCAGTTTTCTAAAACAAAAACTCCAATTATAAAAAAAATACAAATTACCTTAAATTGGCTCAAATTGTCTAATGATTCCATTTGAAAACTATTTATAACTGATATTGTATGAATAGAAGCTAGCCAGGTTATTATAATGGAAAATATAATAGAAGTATTCAAAAAAGACAGAAACCAATAATCATTTTGAGGCTTAGACATACCTAAAAATAGAAATAAATAGTTTTTTTAAATGATGTAGTATATCGTAGATAGAATATATAATTTATTAATAATTTTATGTAAATAAAAAAATTTATAACATAATTTAGGAAACAATTATCTGTTAGCACCGTGAAATACTGAAAACAATTTTTATTTTTGCTTATGTATATATCCTGCCCCTTGTACCCTTAAGAAGTAAGTCATTATAACTAGTTCATTCACTTTCAACGTCAAGGATCTCAGTATATTATTACTTTCTTTCATCAAATCTAGTAGACATGTTGCAAATTGTTTTATATCTCTTTTGAAAGTAAAAATTGCATGATATTAGAAAACACGTAAGATGTAAAGAATCATTGCAGTTGAACTACTTTATGATGAATCTTCTCCTTAAAAGAAAGTGAAACTTCAACTTATTAATATATTAAATGCACAACCATAACTTCACCCACTCATCTAATATCTTTCTCTTTAGCTTTTGATGTATTTATTTGGCAGTGAAAACATCTACACCATCTCATATATTTATTAAGCGAAAACTGAACAGATGCTCCAACGATTGAAGTTAATTACAAATGCGAAATCAGCAGTACCAATGTCTAAATGTGGCACTACACGCACAAAGCTTTACATAAATTAAATTTAAATTTCACATTTTAACATTTTCCAGCTATTAGTTTGCACTTACTGTCTTACACTAAACTTAACGACAATAAAAATAATTCATTCCCTTATAAAACCAGATTTTTTAGTACTAGATAGTTTGAGCTCATGTCCCTAAGGATATTTCATCTAACAAAGCCTTACCATTCATCAAGTGGAGGACACCCATTTCGCTCAAACGGCTACGGGTATCATAGCCAAATAGATGTTTTTCTTAGAATTTACATCGAAATCCTTCATTTTCAGAAATCTATGCAAATTAACAAGTGTTCAGTATGTTTCAACTGTTGCGTACAGACGTGAACATTAAAAGGGACTATGCGTATATGCTACTATTTAAGCGTTAATCTTTAGTTATAAAGTCGAATTTCAAGTTGTTTTCAATTTTTTCAGCTTGGATTATCATGAGAGTAACAGATGAAAATGTTTTCGTAACTTCCTAGCATTTTTCTCTTATTTAACTTCATTTTCACCTTTTAAATTTCTCGCTGTCTTTGCTATGTCATTCTTGTCTAAGCTTTTCATTTAATACATACTTTTACTATTACAAATGACAGCTTTTCCGCCATTACGATTGATATTAAATGTAGTTTAGCATGATAGCTCTACGAATTGTTCGTAGGCTGGGTACGTCAGCTTGGAATGCTTCTTCAATAGCGTCAACTACTCAAAACACAAACCCCAACCCATCTAGTACGACTTCTTCCAACCAAAAACCCGAAATCTTCAACGTATTTTTCCTTTTTGTTTGATCCATGAATAGTTGTCTTAGGCTGATGGAAAGTCATTTACCACTGATGAATCATGGAATCTCTCACCTGCAGTTCAGAAGTTAATGCAACGTAGGTTGTTGGATGAAGCATCAAATCCGTTAGCTCTTCTCAAACAAAGAATAATTAATCATGTTCATCAAACATATAGAAAACCAGGTTAGAAATTGATATTTCTGTTGTGTTCTATGCAAATTTCTATTTATTTAAGGAAATAGATCACCCCTTTTTACAATCTGTGATAAGGAACCACGAGTAGTGACAACATTCGAAAATTTTGATTCTCTTTTAACCCCACTTGATCATGTGTCCAGGTAAGGCATAGTTTTTATAACGTGAAAGATGTTTTATAATCTAAGGAGAACTTCTGATACTTATTATGTGAATTCTGAAAATTGTCTTCGTGCTCATACATCTGCTCATCAACATCGTTTGGTGCAAGAAGGATTGAATGCTTTTCTTGTCATTGGTGATGTGTATAGACGTGATGAGATTGATCGATCTCACTACCCCTGCTTCCATCAAGTAATAGTTCTATAATTTCCTTGTGGTTAATTTTTTTTGTCAGGTTGAAGGTGTTCGTTTATATAGCTCCGATGAATTATTTAATACACGACCCGGCGAAGACTTACCTCTTTTTGAGTCTGGAGCTAGATCGACGGAAAAACAAGAAGAACTGACTTCCGACGCTACCAAGGCTTTAGAAATTCAGCTTAAGAGCACATTAGAGGTAATTGTAACCAATCATGAGCTTTAGTTCCCATATTTAGGGGCTGTGCGATGCACTTTTCGAAGAAGAATGTGAGAAGAGATGGATTGATGCATATTTTCCATTCACTCACCCGTCGTATGAGCTGGAGGTTTGTCTCTCAGTGTTGATGAATAGCATTTTGCTGTTCAGATATTCTATCGAGGAAAATGGCTTGAAGTACTAGGTTGTGGTATAATGGAGCAGAAACTACTTAGATCTGCCGGTGTCCAAGATAAAGTAGGATGGGCTTTTGGAATAGGTTTAGAAAGAATTGCGATGGTTTTATATGGTATTCCGGACATCAGGTTATTAAAAATTGCGAATTCAAATGAACTTCTGAAATCTCTAGATTGTTCTGGACGAAGGACACGGGATTTTTATCACAATTTGCAGGAAAATCATTTTCCGATAATATTAAATATAAAGAAATTAGTCTTCACCCTCAAGTTCGTCGATTTTTAAATAACCTTTCTGGATATATTAGCTATCTTCAGGTGATTTTCGATATATCTTTCTTTTTGCCTGAGAATGTCGCATTTAATGATATGACTTCTAATGTTTATGATCTCATCAGATCGATTGGTGGAGATCTTATTGAACAGGTAGCGGAAAGTTTAAAGATATAACTAAATAATGGTTTAAGGTTACTTTATCTGACGAATTTACAAATAAAAAGAAAGGTACACGCAGTCAAACTTATAGGATTGTCTATAGAAGCCATGAAAAGGCTTTAACCAAAGATGAAGTTAATGTAATTCACAAGAAAATTGAAAATCAATTGAAAGTGAACTATGATGTTACACTTCGTTGATTTGTTATAGTTAAATTAGATATATCGCTAGATTTTTAAAAATAGAAATAGTTCAGCAAATATAGTAGGTATGTGCATTAGTTTACGATCCCAGAAAATATGATTAATTTTATTTCTAAATATAGTTACCGAACAAAAACAGATTCAACTTAGATTTTAAATGTTTTGAATGTTATATTTGAAAGAAATACAAGCAATTAGATATCGGTAAAATGGGTTGCTAATGGTTGCGTCTGTCGGCTCAAATGAACTGGCGAGCCTTATGTTCAGTTGATGACAGAAGATGAGCGATTAAGTCTAGGCTGTGTGATTTGCTCGTCGTAGTATCACACATTGCATAGTAAATTAGATTGAAGGCGTCTACCCTAATACCAATTTTTTAAACTTCAAAGCTAAGAAACATTCTAGTTATCAAATTCTTTTATATTGTTTTTCTTGTTACAACCGTTTTCAAATTGTTTATTGTATATATCTATGTCTGTTGGATCTCTTGTTATAAACATTACTTTCCAATCGCAAAATTACTCATTCCATTTACGGCTTATGTGCCTTTTGAATGATATCTTTCGTGTTTTTATTTTATCATGTACTCGTACTATATATGGATTGGATGCCTTTATATTCCATAACATAATTCTTTTGATTATTTTCTAATCATCGTTTTAAAGCATCATTTTAATCTTTTCGTTTCACATTCTATTTAAAATATTCATTGATTATGATTTTACTTATTATCTCCACGTAATGATGTATATCTTAATAGTAACTTGTTTGTAATCTTGTAAAAATGGAAGACGATTCAATTACTAGCATATGCACTGATTTTGCTCATGTTATAGACCAGATGTGGCGATAGAGGGTTAAGCTAGCATTTCTTGCGCAACGAACCAAGATCTTTCTGTATTACAGCTTACAACGAGTGAGTTTTCTTTAATTGTTTTAATGTTTATATTATTTTGTGAAATAGTGCTTTGGTTTCTTCTGAGAAGAGTTCGTTTTAGTTGTAATGTAATGTAGAGACTTCTATTTTCAACCTTTATCTTATTACTCATCTCGCATATAACTTACACTATTTTCTTTCATTGAGGCCTCTCAATACATATATATATATATATATGAGAGTTAGTTTGTGTATTGTTCTAAACTAATGAGATCATTTAACCGATATGTTATATATAAACATCAAAAACAGTTACACATATCGGGAAAAGAACAGCATGACTTGGAAAATAAAGACAGGAAACGCCAAAAAATAAGAGAAAACTAAATCTTCGAGTATGAAAGCTGTAAATACATTCTTTTTGGCTCTATTTTGCTCGAATCTTGCAATTGGTCAGTTGATTTTTTGGTTTGTTGATTCGCATGAATCTCGCATGAATCAAATTTTGGTCAACTGAAATAAAATTCAGTTTGCTCTATTCATTCACAGAACGCAGAAGCTTATCTGCGAACTGAAAAGAAGAGAATCATGTGAAAAATATAATGAGAGGGTTGGCTGGCTTAGGTATGTCCTATGCCAATCCAGTTACGGCCTCGCTCGGGCTTCACTGTCCCTTGCTTTTACAAGAGATTCATATCAGATTTCAAGTGAAACCGTAGAGCTTGGAAGCTCTAGTGAGCGTTTCCTTCTAAGTCGTTTCATTTTCAGTAAAGACATTTCCAATTTGTGAAGCAATCATGGTTAAACTTATAAAACTTCATACATGTATATTCTACTTGTGTGTATTCTGGCTAGTTGGTATAATATATATAGTAACATTACGAGATAAGCCATTAGCTTTGGAAGTAAGTTTTTATTTTACAATTAATGTATGTTTCGAATTTAGAATAATGATATGTTCGATGGTGGAGGAAAAAATGCCATTGTTCATGAAGTTCTTGCTCAACGCGACAATGATGCCGATGAAAGTATAAATAATGAAATATCCACATTAGCACATAAAGTTCCTGGTATATTTTAAAATTTTCAATGCTGAGAAAAAAAGATATTTTTTCAGCAGAAACCATATTAGTACCTAAGCCAGAGCCTAGTGTAACTTGGGAGGAATTTGACAGTGATGCTTATATTCATAAAGGTGCTTGGCATGAAGGAGAAGTACGATATTTTTAATTTTGTAGATTTTTTTGAAACTTTTTTTTTTCAGGACAAATATGCCAAAAATAAATTTAATCAAGCTGCTAGTGATAGCGAGAAAGTGAATAGACCTATTTTGGATAGTCGAGAGAAAGCGTTAGTTTTCTTCGAATTTTTAAATAATAATTTTTGATATATTAAGGTGTAAGTCATTAGCATATCCAGTATGGAAATTAGAGCCTACTTCAATCATAATAACGTATCATAATGAAGCTAGATCTACGCTTCTTAGAACAGTAGTTAGTGCTTTGATGAGATCACCGCCTGATCTATTGAAAGAAATAATTCTTGTGGATGATGCTTCGGAAGATGGTATGGCCTAAAAGATTTATCTTATATGCATTTATGCTTCCTTTTAAGAATCGATTGGTAGAGAAATTGCTCAAATAGATAAAGTCTTCGTTTTGAGGAACGTAAACCGATCCGGACTCATTCGGTCTCGTGTCAGGGGTGCTGAATTTGCTACTGCGCCAATACTGACTTTCTTGGATAGTCATGTTGAATGCAATGAACAATGGCTAGAACCTCTATTAGAAAGAATTCATATGGTTTTGTCTCTCGTTCTTCTTACAAATATTTTTGTTATAGAATAGGAAAGCTGTAGTTGCTCCCATTATTGACGTCATCAACCTTGATAACTTCCATTACATTCCAGCTAGTGCTGATCTAAGAGGAGGTTTTTGTTTTCTCAAAAAAGTCTAAACAGAGATTGTATTTCCTACAGGATTTGATTGGAATTTGGTATTCAAGTGGGAGTTTCTCTCAGGGAAATTAAGGGATGATCGCCACAATAATCCTACTGATCCAATCAAGTAAAATTCGAAAGAAATTTAGCAATAGATTGAATTTCTTTAGATCTCCAACAATGGCCGGCGGTCTATTTACAATTAGGAAAGATTGGTTTGAAGAGCTGGGTACGTATGATATGGATATGGAGATTTGGGGAGGAGAAAATCTAGGTGTTCATTGATTTACATTACTGTCAAACGTTGCATGTTTAGAAATGTCATTCCGTGTTTGGCAATGTGGTGGTTCTTTAGAGATATTACCATGCAGTAGAGTTGGACATGTTTTTCGTAAACAACATCCATATACATTCCCTGGTGGATCTGGGAATGTTTTCCAAAAGTAAATTTTACTTCATTCACAAACATCAAAAATGAATATTATTTTATATAATTCTGTGCATTATTCAGAAACACGAGAAGAGCAGCAGAAGTTTGGATGGATGATTATAAATCAATTTATCTCAAGAATGTACCTTCCGCTCGCTATGTCAAATACGGAGAGTGAGTTAATATCATTAATATTTTGTAATAATTCAATATTTTAGTGTTTCTGAGAGATTAGCTCTTCGTGAACGTCTTCAATGTAAGCCGTTCTCCTGGTATTTGAAGGAAGTCTACCCTGAGCTGAAGTAATTTTGTCTAAATATACATGAGTTATCAATACGTATTAAGAGTTCCTGATAAAGATGTTGGACTTCTTTACCATATTAAAAATGGTGCCATGTGCTTGGACACTCTTGGACACAGAAATGGAGAAGCCCCGGGAGTTTATCAATGTCATGGAACTGGTGGAAACCAAGTGAGTTTTCTTGTTTAATATTGGATAATTGCGTACGGGTCGTAGCATTGGTGATATTTGTATCTGGCATACGTGTCGTAGCTCGTAGTATTTATGTTGTATACAAATGACAGATCAATTTATTTTTATTTGTTTTTGCAAATTTCAATAAGTATTCGTTTTCAATTTAAATAATTTTAATGCTTCTGACCATAGTGATTAAGTGCAGATAGTAATATTAATTATTGTATTTTTCCTCATTTTGAACTAAATATTTTTCATCAGGAATGGGCATACGATATAAATCAAGGAGTTCTTCGTGGAACTATTTCCAAGTTATGCTTAAGCTTACTTGACATTAACTATAATCCTCAAGTTGTTTTGAAAGATTGTAAATTGGTAAGTGCATATATCTTTTCAACTATATTAAATTATAAAAATTTTGTAGGGAGCACAACGTGTTCGCGTGGATAAGTCAACAGGATGGATTAGTCAAGGTGGATTTTGCCTATCTATGGTTAAAAGAAGTGACGAATGGAAACTAGAAGCTAACCAATGTGATGCCAAGGACAGTGCTCAACGTTGGGTTTTTGAGAAAGCTACACTTTTCCAAACTTAAGTTTTTTCTGACCATTCTAATTTCTTTTTATTTATTGCCTTTATGTTTACTGGTAATTGTCAAGATATTTATATTATTAGACGATTGTGACTGCTCCTAAGGAATCGATATTTGCTATCAGTCTTATTGTGCCTTATTAATTGTATTAAAAAATAGCTTTCATTTTATTCGTGCCACTATTTTTTTCATGATTTTTCTTAATATTAAAGTTTTACACCCCCCTCTCATTTGCACGCTCGTAATTGCCTTCTAGTCTTGCCTACTATATTCAGCCTTAATTAGCCATATAATTGATAAATATGAGATTTCTATTTTTTCTGATATTATAACCGTCTTGTGCGGTTTTATATTTATTCATTTTTGAATAATCTTATAGCTAAACATAGGTAATTTTCAGATGTTACGATTGGTACTGCTAGCTTCATGTTTTGCACTTTGTGGAGGCTTATACTTCCACATTGCTGAAACTGAGCGAAAGTGCTTCATTGAAGAAATTCCTGATGAAACTATGGTAACTTCGTTGTTATTTATACTAGAATAGTTGAAAATTTAATTTAGGTTACTGGTAACTACAAAGTACAGCTCTATGATCCTAACACTAAGGGATATGGAGATTATCCAAATATTGGTATGCATGTGGAAGTTAAAGATCCCGAAGACAAAGTACGTGCTTTTCTATTGTATTTTATAAATTTCATATTTTAGGTCATTTTATCCAAGCTTTACACATCAGAAGGACGTTTTACTTTTACCTCTAACACTCCAGGAGAGCACGTTATCTGTTTGTATTCCAACAGCTCTGCTTGGTTTAGTGGAGCTCAATTGAGAGTTCATCTCGATATTCAAGCTGGAGAACATGCTCAAGACTACCAGCAGGTATGCAACTTTTTCAATCTGTATATTTACAGTTAATATTTTCAGATTGCTGCTAGAGACAAGCTTAATGAGCTTCAACTCCGTGTTCGTCAGTTATTAGACCAAGTAGAACAAATTACCAAGGAACAAAACTACCAAAGATACAGGTATTTGAAAAACATCCGTAAAGATTTTTATATAAATGTTGTTTCCAGAGAAGAAAGATTCCGTCAAACTTCTGAATCAACTAATCAACGTGTGCTTTGGTGGTCAATTGGTCAAACTCTCGTACTTATTCTTACTGGAGCATGGCAGATGAAACATCTTAAGGGATTCTTCGAAGCTAAGAAACTTGTTTAATTTATTGAATTGTGAATTTTAAATACAGAGTCATGTAGGTTAATATATTTTGTAAGAAGTCATGATTCTGGTTTGTTTTTACTTAGCTATACTTTTTAATGATGAGTCCAATTTTATCGGTTGGGGTATAAAAAAACATGTATTTTCTTTGTTTATTATGTTCAATTGTGATAATTTATTCGTTATATGTACTGTTTTCAAGTAAAATTTTCATGCTTGCTGAAGATTAAATATTCAGTTTTGCGGAGTTTTCTTTTTTCTCTGTATATCTCTTAGTTATATTTCGAATCTTTTCTGGCATGTCATGCCTTAGATTTCTATGGCCTTCCGGAGGCTTGTGAAAGGTCTTACATCACCTTGGTCTTTGGCATTCTCTGGCTTTGGTGTTGCTTATGGAGTTTATCATATTTGGGAGTGAGTTATCAAGGAAATTTGTTCAAAAAAGAAAATTGATATTAAAGCTCAACACAATCAGGGACTAAATATGATTTAGAAGAAGATTTAACCGGTAAAACCTATATCGTAACAGGGGCGACATCTGGTATCGGGCAGGTTTGATCTAAAAGGGAAATTGATGAATCACGTGGATGCATTTAGGCCACAGTGGAAGAATTAGCTAAACGTAATGCTCGGGTTATTATGGCTTGCAGGTTGTTATTATTATCATTTTACGTTGCTTTTTCTTATCTGTGTTCTTGACTTCTGTTTATTATCTTTTTGCTCTTGTAGAAACAGAGAAAAATGTGTACAAGTTCGAAGAGACGTGGTTTTAAATACTAGAAATAAGCAGGTAAATTTAGTTTTATATAGTAAATGTTTTCCTTGCTTTTTAAAGGTATATTGTCGTCAATGTGATCTCGAAGATTTTGATAGCATCAGAGCTTTTGTTCAAAAAGTCAAAAAAGGTTTGATATTTTTTATTTTATCGACAAGCAAACTGTTTAAGGAAAGTTTGAGCTTGACAGAATCGATGGAATTGTCCATAATGCAGCTGTTATGACTTCAGAGCGTAAAGTCAACAAGGTCTTTTAACTATAAACTTCATATATTTCGATATTAACTTTCTTATAGGATGGTATAGAGACAACGTTGGCCACTAACCATATGGGTAGTTTCTTATTAACTGCCTTGTTGATGGATCAGCTGTTATCACAGAAAAACCCAGTCAGATTAGTTTTTCTTAATACTAATATCATCAATAGAAAGTAAGTCTTGTTCATTTTTTCTATGTATGTATTTTTTTCATAGCTGTGAAATTCAATTTGAAGACTTGAATGCTGAAAATCGAAAAAAATTCGATGGCTTTGAAGTTTACAAGCAATCTAAGTTGGCTTCTGCTATGTTTGCTTATGAATTGAGTGAACGATTAAAGAGTTAGTTAATATTTTATATTAATTATATTTCTTCGATTTAGACACTAACGTAACAGTGAATGTTGCTGATCCTGGTAGAACAAAATCTAATCTTAGTGCTCAAATGGATCATCAGACTTTCTTCCTTAGTCGATGGCTGTTGAAGGTGGTCAGGTTAATCATTTTATCTTATAAATTCTTCTTAATATTTCAAATTTCTCTAGTTTTGGTATGGGTGAGCGACGAACCGAAAAAGCTGTCCGTCCTGTACTGTACGCTTTATGTGATCCTGAAATGGAAAATAACACTGGCTTGTTCTTAGAGTATAATTTTAAATTTTTAAAATTTTCCATTTTCGTTTATTTCAGTCGTGAGCGCCAAGAACAAAAGTGGGAATCAAATGTAGAAAATTCTGAGAACAGAAAGAAGTTATGGGCTACCAGTGAAGTTTGGACAAAGTTAGGATCTCACATGAATCAGGTTATTCTGAAGCTCAGTTATACAAATAATTTTTTTTATTTAGTTAAAACATGATCTTGGTGAAGCAACAATTGCTCTAGAAGGACAAGTTGATTTAGCAAATTCCACTAATCATCAAAGAAGTTGGAAGACTTTATGGCTGTGGTGATTCTATTGCTCTCAGTTTCATCTGAATATTGAATAGGCTTAGAGCTTTGTTATCAAAAAGAAAAGGATGTCGAGAGAAGTTTTGAGATCCATAGTCTAGATATATAGATGCCATGTTTCGTTATCTTTTTGTTATTGTTTATGAAATTATTCTGTTATTATTTATTTAATCAAGCTAACGTTTTAAGGGTTTTCTTCCTTATAATATGTATTCAATATTTATAATAGTATTTTAAAATATTTTAATTTGTTTTAGAATGAGTAAGCCAGCGTCTCCGAATAGGTCGCCAGGTTATACACCGGATATGATAACTGGATTAGCAGCTGCTGTAAGATTCTATAAAACATATTACCATAATAATTACATTGTTTAGGCAGCTAGAACAATATTTTTTACAAAAACAAAGAAAATAGCAATATTCCTTTTCTGTTATGTAACAATTATGTCTGTTTTGCCTAACTTCTATTCTTTTGATAGTGATGGATATTTTGTACAGGTGGTTAATTTATTTTATTTGAAAAAATTAACTTTTCTTTTATTTTAGAAACATAATATTTTTAATCAGTATGGTACGAAGCTTGGTTGGTTTTGGACCTTGGTTGTAGTAACACCTTTCGTGTTCATTACCTCAACAGCAAAGTAATATATTTTATTTCTCAAACAAAAGTTATTACTTTTTAAATAACAGAATTTGAATTTTTCTAATTTCTTTCTTTCAAAATTAACAACTTTTATTCTAATATTTAAACTTTATCTTTTTATTTCAGTGGAAAAGATCGTTTGAAGTCAGATTTGGGACGCATTAGTATTGCTACATTGTCCTGGTATTTAGTGACAACAGCGTAAATTTAAAATACATTATTCAAAAAGTAAGAAATAAATGTTTAGATTTCATAGTTTCTTGGAAAAAACCTCGTATTGTAAAGGAGCTGCTACAGTTTCACGTGGAAAGTGTAGCCAAAATAATGGCGTGTGGATTCCTGGTCAGTACTCTCTCAATATTTTTTGTTGTTTTGATAAATGATATCAACGTTTCTATTTAGGAATTGATATCTCTGGACATGTATTTCTCATGGTTTATAGTATGCTGATCATGTGTGAAGAGGTTCGATGTTGAGTATAGTTTAAAAAGTAAAAAATCGCTTTAAGGCAAATGCGTTCAGACGTTGGAATTTGCTTTTCAAACAGCCGGTTAATGAGTCTCCATCAAAAAAGGCTGAGCTTGTACTTAAAACCAAGTACGCTACTTATACTTTTATCGCTATGTGTGCTCTTTTCTGCTTCTGGGTAGGTTCTTCACACTTTACACTTCAATATTCTTTGTTTCTAGTTCTTGCAAATAACAATATCGTGTATTCACTATCATATATGGGTGGATAAGGTAGAAATTTGATATTTTAACTTTCCATGCATCTATTTGCAGGTGATTGCTGCTGCTGTTGCCATCGGTATTTGGCATGTAACTTATAACATATTTTATACAAATGGATTTTTAAGCACTCCTATTAATAGAACAGCTTAAATGATTTTAAACCAAAGCTTTAGATGAATTTTGTTCAAAGAAACGTTCAAATCTGCTAGTGTTCCATGATTCGAGTATTTAATATCATATGCGCGTGCTTGCTCAATATTAACTCTTCGTAAGAGACTTAAATGCCAAATATTTATAAATTTATATCTTAAAACTTCGATAGGAAAATCTGTTTTCTATTGTTTTCCTATAATTTCTATTTGTAATAATTGCTTTAGACTATATAAAGTTTTTGTACTTATATACTTTTATTGTTGAGTAATATGTAGAAGAATGCTTTGACTGTCCATTGCCTTAATCCCTCATAGTCTCTTCCTCCACCTTGGATGCCACAAAGTGTTGTCGCATTAGGCTCGAGGACATTGACTTGTTCTTCTCCTCATTTACGACGATGTCACCATGTTCGTTGTATTCAACTTGCGTCTTCGCGTATTTCGAGGATGCCAACTCTTATAGCATCCCAAAACGTACACAGACTGAAATTCTCAACGAATTAACAGCCTTCAATAGACAGCTACCGTATTCGCGTAATCGAAGTTGACATCTTAGCCAGAGAGTAAATTGAGGGTATGCAATCTCTGACAGGAAAGACGATGTTATGGCTTCGTCTTTCCTGTTCCTCGAGCTTTCTTGAAGAGTTACAGGAGAAATATCTGAAGGAGCATTTAGCTCAGAGAGGAGTCAAGAAACAAAGAAAACATAACCATCTCCATAAGGAACCAGTGGAAAATTCTATGGACAGCTGGTTTCTTGACTTCTTCTTCCACAATCTGTCCTGTTATAAACGGGAAGTGAAATCAGAGAAGATGCCAAGCGTCGTTACGCATTTCGTAGTTAATTGCCACGGTGTATATAATTAGTGCTAATCCTAGTTTTGTTTCTGCTAAATATTTGACCTTAGAAATAGCTTTTCGTCTTCGAAGCTGATGGTTTTAGAGTATTTTGAAACGATAGTTATGTAATCACAATTGGTTAATGCCAGAATAACCATATGGAGAAGTATTTCAACCTTGTCATCATCATCGTCATAGCTATATACGAATTATATCATATAAGTGTGTAAAAACATAAAGATATTGATAAACCATCTGTATTTTTGAATTTTCTGAAGAAAAAAATTCAAAATCACAGCATTATCAGTGTTAAAATCAAACAGACTTAAATACAAGTTCCTGGTGCAAAGATCTCCACCGTATCTGCCGTACTAGCCTCAGCTGGCATTTAAAGATGCAACATTCTGTTTGTCCTTCTATACCTATGTATGTATATACATATTTGATATATATGTATTAGTTAATTAAATTATGTAATTCAGTTCTTATGTTTTACATTCAACTTTATTCGTCTTCGATAGAATATAGTTTAAGGCTGCTTCAGTCTCGTTACTCACCCTTTATATTCCAAGTTAAGTTCACATACCCCATTACTGATTTGTGCCCTTTACAGAACTACGATTTGTATTTCATAGGAATGAGGAAGAATCTTTGGCCGTTTTCCCCTCAGGTAATGGGTGTAAGCTTGAAAAAGACAATTTTTTCGATAATTAGCTCGCGATCCTAATGATCTTGATTAGATGTTCATCGACCAATAGGAAGGATTGGATATTTAATACCGGGAACATCTTTGATAATATTTTAATGAGCTTTGGTGAAGTGCCGATATTTTGCTCCAGGTAAAACTTTTTCACCTGAAATTTCGTGATTCCTTCAAACAAAATGTGACTGACCAAGCTTGTATAGGCGGTTGACTAGACAAAACCACGTACGATTTTCTACCTGATTGAGCACAATCAAATGATGCGCTTAGAGCTTCGCTTCATTTAAGTAAATTAAAGCACTTATCTAGCGAAAATAGAGGAAAATAGTAGTCATTTTCAAATGTTCAAAATGACTGTCTGATATTTGATATTAAACATCATTACACGATAGAAATTATGTTTTGTGTTTTGCTGTCTATGGTGATGAGAATTCATGTTGCATTGTCTCTAGGAAATGTCTATGACTTTCATGAATGTACATAGATGTTTAAGAAGATGGCATTTCATCATTCTATTCCAATATTTACTAAGAAATCATTGGATACATATATGTATTATTATTGTTTTTTCTTTAATGTGTTTCAATTACTAAGTTTAAAAAAATTATTCATTTAAAGTATTTAATGTTTTAGAGAGAGAGAGAGAGATAGAGACAGAGAGGTCATATATTGAAAGAGTATTTCTAAGAATTATAGAAATATAAACTTTTTCCTCTTCTTTCTCTCTCTTTCCGAGTTATCTTTCTGATTATATGTAACTGTCAGCAGGAAGGTCTCCTCCCGCCTCAAAGCTCCACCCCTTTTCCATAATTGGTTCTAACCAGGCCGCTCCTCCTCTCCCTCTTAGCCTGGCTTTTGTCTTCCTCTGTATATATTTACTACCTCTCTCAATCTGACAGTCTTCTATACTCAGAGAATTCTGAAGTTTCGTTTTGTTTCTTCACGATACCAGTTCTGACACTTCTATCTATTTCGAGTTCTAAGCTCTATTTCTTGTCATGTATGCAAGCGAGCTTCAGCAAATTTGTACTCCATGTAAGTCATTATTATCAATTTGCCTTCATTGCACGGTTCACGAAACTCTAACGTGTGAGCACGGTATCGTGGCCTCAGCATCGTCTACGACTGAAATCCTCAGCAACTTGAAATTCCTGAACGCTTCATTGAATTTGAACTGACATGAGCGTAAACTAGTATAGAGAAATTGAGTGTTATGTTTATCTGATTATACTAATTCTTTAACTTAATAATACTTTCCTCGGTTAGCCACAAAAAAAATCAGATCACATACACTTGTTGTGTCTGTATGAGACAGAGCATAACAAATCATGTTAATGCTCGTAAGCGTTTCTTTTCTAAACTTTAATCAAAATATAATGTCAATATAATTACCAACAATTTATTAATATTATTATATTTTATTATTAAATTGAGTTATATTGTTCTATTTAAAGCTTTTCTTCAGTGTCATCCCCATACGGCGATATTGCAGGTGGTGGGAATAAGCAAGATGATTATCAAAAGAAAAAGAAAGAGGTTCGACAATAGGGACTTTATGTTTTATAACGAAATAATATTATTGTAGGAAAGTAAAAAGCAAAGAAGGAATAGAACTACCTTTACAACCTATCAACTACATGAGTTGGAACAATCATTTGAAAGATGCCATTATCCTGATGTCTATGCACGAGAATCATTAGCTGCTAAAGTTAAACTACCGGAAGTTCGGGTCCAGGTAACATAAATATACACTAGCAAATATGACTGAAACTCTTCATTTTTATATATTAGATTGATAATTCCCAGTCTTATTTATTTTACGAAAACACACAAAAATTATATTATCATTCATTTTAATTTTTCTGAAAATTAAATATGATCTTCCTTTTCCAAGACATTCAAAATGCTCATATTCAGAAGCTCAATTATGTTTTAGATGTAATTATATAATATAATAATATAATTAGTTACTATAAGGTTCATAAGAATTCATTTTCTCTTTTTCTATTACTTATCTGTAATCTTTGTGATGTCCATTCATAGTTCTTCTTCGTCGTGTACTTCTAATCGCCTAACGAGCTCATTAGACATGAAGCAATACTTCGATAGATAAAAGAATATGAAGAGATTCGATTCTCTTGAGACACATGCTCGCTCGAATAATTGGATGACGTACCTTACTGACTACCTTACAAGAAGTCTAAATGCTTAGTATACCAGGGACTTCAACAGTTTTGCTTCAAAATTGCGCCCTCATATGAACAAACTCCGATAATGAGTGTTCTGCTACCACAACTGTTTTGATTACAGATCTTACCATTAATATTTGACAACAACCGTCCAGCACTTACTCTGTAGCTAAATGAACGAAAGTGAGCGCCCACGCGTTGCCGTAGATTTCGCGTCTAATTAGCATATTTTTCTTGCGTTTAAGATTTCATATCGTTGGAATTAAAATCAAGTTGTTGATCATCAAACTTCAACCGAAAGCCAATTTGTACGGTTAAAGACTTAATCCTTTTCAAACCAAATAAGCTTCGAGCTGTTGTCAAAACAATTAGCTTGGTCGAATAGCTGAATGAGTCAGTGCCATCCGGCTGGATGAGTGATTCTTTCACAGTTTTCCCCCCATTTCAGGTTTCCAATTCGAAACATTTAAAAAAATAGTTCACAAGCTCTAAAGAACTGTATGTAACATGGATCAGACATTCGTCTTCCATGTATTGTTGTTCGTAATACAATGTGATTCTCTCACGATTTTTTCGATTTTCTCAAGAAATTATGTTCAGTATGGTATATTGTGTCTTATGACCAACTTACAGTATTTGTCTAAGCACATTATGATTCTTTTAGAGTATTTTTTAATTTATTCATTAGAGTGCGCAACAGTTTCTCGGCTGTCCTGTTGCCATCTTAGTTTTTGCTCGCAGATTTGTGTTACTTCCCGCAGTGACATAGCTAATCCGTCCGAAATCCGAGTACGGTCATTAAAGGCCTTCAATCTAAGGGCATCTACTCCTGAATAGAATATAAGAATCTCTTCATGTAAAACCACAGATAAGAATCTAATGAATTATTCCATTGTTTACTTATGTAGTGTTGTCAAAGATTAAGGCATAGCCTTCATGGTCGTTCAAGATTAAAAGAAAAAAATCTTTAATTAATATTTATTCTTTTAATTCAATTCATCATTATTCTTTCAAATTTATTTTCAGGTTTGGTTTCAAAACAGAAGAGCTAAGCATAGACGACAAGAAAAACAAGAAGGAAATGCTATTGCTGATCTAAGACCACCATCGACTCAAATTCCCTCATGGTATGAGAAGCCACTTATCTTTATAGTTTGTTACATTCACTTACACAGGTCATGGATGAGTTCAAACAATCTTAGCCATCAAAATTCGACAGCCGGAGGAAATCACCAACACCTTAATCAGAATTATGTCCTTACTGATGAACTGTTCAATTCATTTCCTTCCTTTGAACAAAAACAAACTGCAGTTCCCACGTTTATACCTGATATGAAACAACCACAGTCCTTTTTCTCCTGTCTACCAACCGGAGCTGGAACTGGACAGTACCCTAACGCATTTCCTACCTCTGGAATAGGATCAGCCCTGAGCAACATGGGAAATAAAGGTGAGTATCAGGGTTTTTACAATTGAACAATTGAAAAACAATTTTTTTTCTGAGTTCGTGAACTGATTGAGATTATTATTTCAGGTTTAGCACCAGTACAATTACCTTCATCAGGAGCAGGCAACGGTGTTTCTTTGGGCGGGTTTCCTTTATCGTCACAGCCTTTAGAAATGGAAAAACAATCATCTGCCCTTCTACAAGAGAATTTCGTACGGCTTCAATGAAAATTGCGTGAGTATGGTTATTATAAATGGAACTTTATCGATTTTCTAAGTTGTCATGTATTCTCATTACTGTTCTTGTCTAGAGCCCATATATATATCGTTTTTCTATTTTATGCCTGAATTTTGTGTAGAATTTATATGTTTGATTTTCAAATTTCCAATCTATTCAGTGTTGTTGGTTGAATAGCTTGGCAAAACTATGTTGTAAATGTCATATTTCATGAAATCACACAAGAGGACGGAAAGACTTTAGCTGTTTGTAGCATCGGTGGTTCAGTGGTAGAATGCTCGCCTGCCACGCGGGCGACCCGGGTTCGATTCCCGGCCGATGCAACTTTCTTTTGAACTTTTATTGCAAACTTCTAAGCTAAAATTTTATTTTAATAGAAAATCAAAAACCGTACATTGTGGAGAATCTCTCTGACATAAAAGAAAAAATAAATATTTTATAAAAACATTAATTGACACAAGGTGAGCCTCAGTATAATAAATATATACATAAAGGCCCAAATAATAATTTTTAGATAATCTAGCCTGCGCTACAGAACTGTCAAAAATAACTGAAAGATCTTGAAAGGCAACAATAGTCAAATTCAGAAGAAGTGAGACTAAATATAATTAGAAGGCAATTGATTTCGACTTCGTACACCGTACGTAAAATTGGATGATTTTTTTTCAGAAAAACATGACTAGTTATCATTGTAGTGAAATTTTTCTTTAGTAGTACGAACAAGTTGTTAGGGAGCATGTGCTTTAGGTTAAAACATTTTGTATAAAATAGAGCATGGTTGCGTCAAGATGACATGCTCCAATAGAGGATCGAACACCATGTCTTTCTGATGGATAAACCTGAAAACAGTTGAGTATGCTTTGCAACCGCAACAACCTGAAGTTCTACCTGAAGTTGATATGGCTTAGAGCTTCGTATTAAGGCTTCAATCAAAACTTCAGTGTGCCTAAAATGTACATTTTCATCCATTAACCCGTGAACTAAGAGCAAGCGACCAGGCCTGAAAATGAACGCAAACTCAAACTCAAAAGAAAATAATAATAGCATACTCATCAGGCAACTGATCAACTACTTTAATGACAGAGCAAGCATCATATTGAGAGCCCAAAGGATATCCTAAATATCGTTCTGTATAAGCAGTATCATACAATTTCCAATCCGTTACAGCGCCACCGGCAATTGCACCACGATATATCTAGATGAATATTGATAAGCACCAAAAAGATGGAAACACTCACATTTCCGTATTTAGCAAGGCATAACAGAGACATGTAACCACCATATGACCAACCCTGTATAACAACCCGACTTAAATCCATAATTCCTAGAAGTTGTTAACATATATATGTTAATATTACGCGAACAATATACCGTTTGTTAATCTAGCAACCTCATGAAGACCTTCAACTTGATCTTCCACTTCGCAATTTCCCTAAAATTGAGTTAAATATACCCGTCTTAGCATTTTAAATACCATGTTGTTTTTAATCGGAGCTTCAAAAGCATGCCCACGATTACTAGAGCCTCTGCCATCTATCATAACAACAATATAGCCTAATCTAGTGAATTTTTGGAACGAAACCCAACTAAAAATAAGAATCTGTATTTTAAATGAGGACACAATTCTTACGCTGCATAGTCATTTCGAACTACTTGAATTCCGGGACCTCCATATACAAATTGGACAACTGGGTATTGCTTATTCATATCACAATTAGGGGGACGTAAGATCATGGCCATATGGGAAAACCCGCTATTTCTAAAATATTTTGTTATTTCAAAATAATATGAGAAATACTATATTACTTTGATTGATACTGAATAATCTGAGGATAGTAAGAAGACAGCTGAGCACCTATGGGACCGCCAGAAATTGTAATCTGTAAAGTTTGTTCATATAATGAGAACTAGCTATCACACCATACTGAGGTAACAAACTTAGCATCAGGCAAACTACCAGCATTATCATAGTCCAACGAATAAAACTGGCAGATATGAGGCTGAGCTATAAATTGGGATTTTAAATATATGCAGTGAAAATTTGCAAACCTAAACTTGTCAACCAGCATACAAATCCTACATCAGGTTGTAAGCTGAGCTTGTGATTAGCCCTTTCTGTTCTAAAAGAAAACCATGCTATAATATGATAACAAAATAAAACAAGTACCTAAAGGAGTATCCGGAAGGAGTTAGTTGGCGAATCTTAGGACCGTCACAACCAACTTCATAACTACTGACACATCTAATTTAAATATACTGTTCAGAACTTTAAAGACATTCAAGACGCTTACACATTCCATTCCGTCGGGGAAGAACAGTTAGCAACATAGAATATCAGTTTCCGGTTAGTATCGATAACAGGCTGCGTTGATTTGCAAACAGTGAAATTTCCAGCAGTAATAGGTGAATATTTAGTTTTCATTACATCTTTGCTGAAATAATTACAAGAATTATGTTTCAAAAAGAAAAACACACTGTTTGTCAATAGCTACATCTATCAAAATGAGATGACAGTACGAATTTTCTTCAGTAGCAAAAATAAACCTCAGAGATGACGCGCCAGGGCTATCCAAAGGAATAGTTAAGTTATGATACTGAAAATCATCAAAAATACATAAACCTCGTATATAAACAAAAGCATACATTGATCCATGACTGGGAAACTTCTTCATGGATAAGCCTACATTCTCTCAATGGAGAATATCTGGAATCGAAGCCTTCAAAGGCGCATTCAGGAATTACTACAAGGCCACAGTGTGTTTGAGCCCTATCCATGAGCACAGCCCATATTCTTAATTGGAAATGTTGAGAAATGAGATAATTTCTATTAATATATACGTTCGTCCGTCGTTCAAGAAACCAGCTCGAACAACGTATTCCATCCAGGGAAAGTGAACATGAAGAGGTGTCCTCAGGCTACAATCACGAACCTATAACATCAAATTAAAAAAAAACAAGAATGTTACTGTAGAAGTACTTTTCCGTGTTCAATATCAATCATCCTAAGCTCGGAGATAGCATTAGCACTTCCAGCTACCGGATATTTCATGGGAGTTGGAGGTGCTCTACCAGGACAAGCAAACGATAAAGATTTCACTTTTGATTGATCAACCCGTTCATATAATAATCTGAAAATAATCACTAAACAATCTCATTAACGGAGAATAATACCGTGTTTTGGTAGGACTCCACCAAACAGAATTGAACCTATCTAATTCTTCTTGTGTTATAAATGCAGGTTCACCATTTGTTACATCATCTCCTTCGCTCGATGTTGAATAAATCAATCCAGTTTCATTCTCAATATGAACCTGCATATATAATAAGTAATATCTAAACAAAATAGCATCAAATACCTGCTTATTGAGAACGTAAGATATATATGACGGATCAGATGGTGCAATTTGAGCATCAAAAACAAAAGTTAAACCTCGAGTTACGAATTTGGCATCCTTCGCTACTTGTCGAACACCATCATCTGTAACTCTATAATACCAATATTAGTATATAAATTACAAACAAAATAAAGTAAAGAAATTCTCCTAAAATTATTGTAAGAGGTTAAATTCTTGATTGTGACGATAGAAAGATCATCAAAATATCTTCCCTCCCCATGTTGTTTTAATGTTGTATAATAAAGCACAAACGAACTTTAATACGTGTTCTCCTGTAGTTATCAATAAAGCGTTTCCCGACGGATGAACAGCATATTCAGTTGCACCATTCACTACAGATGTTCTTTGTCGCTCACACATTAGAGAAAATTCTGGACTGAGGTTAGTAGTTCTGTAACTGAATAATAAAAACTATGAACGTAAAATTCTGTTAATACTTTAATAACTCCGATTCACAAATAGGATTTAATATTAAAGGCTGATTTGGATTTACAACTAAGTCTGTAGATAAGACAGTTTGATGAGTTTGGCCTCTGACGGTTCCCAAAGCATATCTTAACAAGGAATAATTATATTTTGGAGACATTCTTACACTTTATATCCACTAGATGTTGAGACGAGATCGACCTTTGAGAAAGGAAACGACATGGCTTGTCTAATCTTAAATACTTTTATCTCCAATAAACATTATGATAATACCCTCCCTACCTCTCCTCGCATAATTTTACTTAACGTCATCAACTGGCTCCATGTTCGGGCTTGCGTTGGAGATGGTTCTCGACTCGTCATCGGAAATGTTTTTCGGTTTCTTTCGATGCACGTTTGGTGTAAATAAGGCGGATACTCAACCAATTAAAATCAAAGACAATACTATATAAATAATCTTTAATTTCATGTTGAAGTATAAACATATATGATACAAAATTTCAAAATGTTAATAAAACTTAGGAGGAGCAAACTCTTCATTTCGTTCCTCCCGTTCTTTTTCAATCCATTGATGGTATCTATCTTTACCACGATCCCATTCTCTGTTTGACTTGATGCGTTTTTCAAACTGAAGAAAAAACATAAATAAATTGCTTGCAATAAAAAGAAAATAACCTGTTCGCTTATTTCTTCTTTAGGATCGGCAGGAATAGGAATTTCATCTAAGTTAACTTCAGGAGGAGGAGTAGGATCTTTCAGAGCTACAATAAAAAATTGGAAAGATGAATCACTGTCAGAAACTAACGAGCCAATCCCATTCGAAGTCTGAGCTTATTTACTTTCTGACGTTTTAATTCGTCCCGCTTTTCTTTCATCATCTTAAAAAATCAAATCTAAACTGTTGACTTCAATAACCAACTTTAATTTTTTCCCTAGCAGAAGCAGTTTCATCGCTCATTTTTACTAAATCGTCCATCTGTTTTCTACGCTTTTCTTCATTTTGTGAAAAACGAACGTGAGAAGCACCATATACTCTTCGTTCTAAAATAATAGACCAGTGAATAAAAGATAACATTTTAAAAACCTTCATCGGGAATATAGTGAACAGCTTCGGCATCTTCAGACGACGTAGACGGTCCTGGAGGTGGTTCAAAACTTTTAATGCGTTCAAGCTCTTCTTTGTTGTTTCTTTTTTTAGTCAAAAAATCAACCATAAAATCCACAGGAGTGTCATCTGCATGTTTAAGTACCACCTCTCCTTTAGCCAACTTATTATATAACTCTGATTTTTCCTGAAGCAGGAAATCGTGGAAATTCGGACAATTTGAACCAAACCTGCATAACTCGTTTAATCGTGGCCAAACGCTCAGCTTCTTCTTGCTCCATTTCTTTACTTAACTCTTTTATGCGTTCTTTACGCTGAGCTGATTCAGATTTCATTGCAACTCTCTCGTCTTTTTTTACATGAAGAATACCCTATACATATGATTTCATTGTTGAGCCTTGATATATCTCTAAAATACCTTACTTCCACTTCTATAATCGGTCGTTTGCTGTATTTTTCCGGCTTTCTCTTTAGCTTTTAAAAGTTCACCCTTGAAAGCATACATGGAGCTAACTTCTTGAGTAAGAATTCGTTTTGGTTCAGGTTTTTTCTCTTCTTCTTCTTCCTTGCCATCATCTTGTGTATCGCTAGCGTTTCGAGCTAAGCTCGAAGAAGCAAACGTAGCCATCTAAATATATTAATTATTCAACAATACATTTTGAATATATACATAGAATGGAGAAACGAACTACTCACGAACTCGTCAAAGAAAAGGATTCGAATTAGAGAGGATCATGATGACTGCACTGCGTTTAACAATGAGCCTGTGCGCTAATGCAAGATCGACGCACATTTGTGGTACAGGTTGCCGGACGCCGTTCAATATCCCGAACGTCTTATATTTTGATACACATTTTCAAAGAATTTTCAAATTTCAATTTTTTACTTTCTGCGGATATCTCTAGGATTGAACTTTCTGTACAATTCCATTGCAAATTGATATTTTGATTAAGAAACATATTTAAATTAAGTAAGATATTTAATTTTGCTCTTTGGGGCTGTTCTCCAACTCCAATATATATAAATAAGATATAACTTAGTTATTTTATTTTTTAGAAATGGCTACTCGAGGAGAACATTATGGAGCTCCTCGTGGTGGTGGTCCTTCATCTCGAGGTGGTCAACCGTCTAGAGGCGGCTCACGCGGTGGAGGACCTGCCCGGGGCGGCGGTAATCCAAGCGGCTCATATCCCGCAGGCCCTGGAAATTTCGGCCCTGGCTATGGAGGCGGAAGTGCAGTAAGTTAATAGTAGAAGAAAATGTCTATATCACTATTGTCATAGTATGAAGCTTATGGCAACTATGGATATGGTGCTGGGTATGGACAAGGGCCAGAAGCCTTTGGAGAAGGTGCACCACCAGGATATGGATTTCCGGGATACACAGGATTCCCACCAATGCCTATGCAGGGCGGGCCACCTCCATCCCCCCTGGACGAAGAAATTCAGGTTTGCATATATACTATGAAATTGTTTGAATAATTGTTATATAGATTGTTATCGGAGAAATTCAAAATGAAATAGTCTCTTTTGAACAAGCAGGAGAATGGGGAGAGCAATTTAAAAATGCTCGCAGATTGTTAATATCAGGTTGCACAGTTGATGTTGAACTAGCTCATTTTTGCTTTTCCAGAATCTGAAAAGTTGGAAAATAGCATAGACCCTGAGTGGTTAGAAGTTGACATTCAGAAACATATTAAAGTCATCAAGAAGGTTTTAGTACCCGTTTATCGATATCCTAAGGTATTTTCATACTTATTTTCAACTTTGTTACAAAATTATTTAGTTTAATTTCGTTGGTAAAATTCTTGGTCCTAAAGGTGCAACTTTGCAAACTCTGTCCAAAACTCATAAGTGCCATATTTACGTATTGGGAAGAGGATCAACAAAAGATCAAAGAAAGGAAAATGAATTGTTAATGTCTGGTGATCCTCAGTATGCTCATTACGGAGGTCCTCTTCACGTTAAGGTTGAAAATTATTTAGATATTGTAACTAGAAAATTTTTTTTCAGATTGAAACTATTGCTCCAGCTCATGTTGCTTATCAACGTGTAACATCAGTATTAGAAGAGCTTAGTAAAATATTACAACCTGTAATAAATTATTTTTTTTATTGAAATTGAAATTAATCATCTTAGATACGAGAGGATACTACACCAGCTCATCTTAAGGGTGATGGAACTGGATCAGCAGATGGCAGTGCAGAAGATAGTAATAATCGTAAGCATTTGTCTATCGTAGCTTTGTCTTATTTATTATTTTAGAACCTCCTGATATGTCTATCAAAGATAATATTGGTAATAATGGTGGTATGAACATGGGTGGTGGAGGTCCAATGCGTTCGAATCGTGGTATGTCTAGGGGGCGAATTGCAAGAGGCCGTGGAGGGTAAGTTACCGTGCATTCATCACATATAAACTTCAATTTAAAGACGTGGCATTCCGTATTAGAACTGCTTTTCTTACGTCGCCTCCGAATCATCGGTAAGTCCTTGTTGTTTTTGAAAAATCCAAAAAAATCAAATTTGGTTGTTTGGTCCTGCACGTTAGCTGTTTGTTTCAAAAAGTAGTTCTTCAGGTTCTGATTCCGTTACGCGAAACTTAAATATAAAAACGTAGCTTGATGGACGGAGCATCCTAAACATGTTAAACTTCGTAACATTAATTAGTACAATAACCTTATCAAATTCAAAAAAATTGTGAAGGATCTAAGATCTCCCGTCAGTTTGTAGTTATTTATTGTCTTCAGTCCGCAATCTCGTTTAATGAAATAAAAATCTTTAAAATATACTATAAAAAAGGCGGGATAAGCTTGATAATTTTTAAGATTAAACATCTGTTTTATAATATTATATGAATTGGCATCCCTGTTACAAAAATTTAGGTAAAAAATAATTTATTTCTCTTAACGTACTAAAAAAAGGTAACTTTCACATCGAATCTGAATTCATGATTGATTTTGTCTCTGTGATCGGCCATCCATTACTGTCTATTGTTATCACCTTTTAATCATAATGAGTGGAGTGTTTCGAACTTTTTCTGTTGTGTAAATTAGTATTCTTTAGAGATTCAAAGCTATTTTTAAGATTTCCCAAAGATCTTATTGTGAGGAGATTGTTATTGTTCGATTGTCTATATCTTATACCTTCCTTGGATAGTGGCTTTAGTGTCATGATTGTTTCTGCTATTTATAGAAATAGGTATTGGAATCTAGCTTGATTTCAGTACTAAGTCTTATTTCACATTAGGCTTTTGAAAAGTTCAAATTTGTGATATGTGTCGGCCTGTAATGATTGTTGATTACTGAGATTGCCTGAAGTTTTAAAGCCGCATGTCAAACGGTGTATGCATGTACGCTTTGCCAAAGAAATAGAATATATAATTAATTAAATACAGACATTGAGTAACAGGGTGTCAATCTTTGTAAAAATGCCAAATCAAACTCTTAATATAAAATGTTCATTTAAAAGGCAAATTATGTGTCATGCAAAGCGATATTTTATAGACAAATATGTACCCGGTCTCTTGTTATGCAATATTTTTCGTTTTAGACGACAGCAATTTTGTGGCAAAGGTTACAGGTCTTAGCGCAATCTCTAATCATAGATTGCGGTGAAGCGCTAAAATAAAAATAAAAATAATTATCAATTTCAAAAATTACCTGCAAAGATTTGGGGAGGATTTTATCCATGATTGACAACCAGCTAATCTATCAGAGCATCGTTCTTGGCGTAGTTTATTCATTTTCTGCTCGTTAACTATAATACATCGCTACTAATTTAACTTTGCTTCATTAGTTACAAACCTAATTTATCTTTCCATTGCTTTTGAACTTCATCAATAACAACTTGAATACCGGCCCAAGTTTCTCGAGCGGTTGGGATAAGTTGGCTTTTTTCTAAGACAAATCCGTTCCACTCTTAAATATAATGATTATAGACCTAATGGGAATTATATGCAGGCACACAAAACTGGGCTCAATTCTATCTTGTTATTACATCTATTTTTATATTAAAATTATCTATTTAATCTAAAATTAGAGCTATTCACACTTTCCCACCCAATAGATGGACCAATACGCGGGTCCCATTCGGACCCTCTCTCCATACACTCTTACCTATAAATCATTAAATTCAATCTTTCATTCTTCTTTAATACGAGAGTAAATTAATTTTTCCCACCTTCATAAGTTGGTCTAACTTCAATGGTATACGAATATTTCGTCTTAAGTGTTTCCTTGGCCCAATCAGTTGATCCTCCGGAGAAAGCATCTAAAATTTAATCCATGTTATTTTCATTTCAAATAAAATTATAAGTGAGATTATATAAGGAAGACAGAAGAAAAGATGCTACGCACAAATAATTTCTGGACCAGTTCCGTGTCTATACTTAGTTCCGTAAAGTTTTCCCAACGCCTCTACAGCTTTGGCAGCAACTCGTCGCTAAAAATAATAGAAGTTAATATAATAATAATAAACATTTAAATATATTTTTCTTTGTCATTAATTTTCAGATGAAATATAAAAATTTAATAGAAATATAGATCTAAGCTTTCAATATCAAATAAAAACGAAAAATCAGTGCGTTAATTATGAAAAAAAAAAGTTTTTTGATCATCAAACTTACAGTTTCAGCAATATCTGGAGCGTAGGTAAATTTGCGATGTGAATAAGAATAAATCCAAAGTTGAGAATAAGCATGAAGAGTAATATAAGCTTCAAGTCTATCTTTTTGGCTAAGCATGAATTCGCTGATAGCTCTGCAAAGAAAAATGAAATAATACTGAAATATCATTAAAATATAAAGAAATAAAAGCGAAATGTATCAGAAATATGAAAGAAAATTTCATTCAACATGCAAACTTGCAGACTGTATTGATATAGAGGAGCTTGACTATCAGTCTGATGAAGATGTTGTTTATCTCACATGTGTTAGGGTAAGAAAATACTTTTTTGAAAATAATTATACCTAACAATCTAATATTTACTGTACCTTTTGGCTTTAGAATAGATGAAACTCGTAAACTCACTTGCTTTCAGGCTCACTGAATGCTGAAGGTCCGTGATAAATTTCAGAGCATGGGTATTTGGAGGCACCAATTTCTAAAATTTATTACAAAAGTTATTATTTTTTTGGTGTGAAAGAAGGGTATTGAGATGCGAAAGTGAGATATGTTAGATTAGGAAGTGAAAGAGACAATTTGAAGCTGAATATTTGGATTGAAATTGTTGAAGCAAATGAAGTAGAAGCAATAGATTTACCTCCAAAACGGAATCCGAAGTTTCTGTTCAAATCAACACCCATACAACAGGCATTGCTGATGCCATCAAAAGCACAACGCGACGGAGAACGGGATTTACGCCACATACGAGCCTATATATAGATATAATGATATTATATTCATTTGTGATTGCAGATAAGTTTTAATTTTCTTTTGTTTTTGATTTTAAGGGAAAGACATGCTACAAACCGGTTGTTCTTTATAATGATAAATTTTTAATCGTGTGTCATGTACGTATTTTTAATTTAAAAAAGACATTTTTTGCTCTTGAAAAACAAAAATATTACTCACTCGTGGGTTAGATGAATCAGTTCTGGTGAATTCATATCCATCAGGGTTAAGTACAGGGAATACATAGATGATGATGTCATCCAAATATGATTGCACTTGCTCATTAGACATTCGTTGATTAACAATCTGAATTATAAAAGTTTTTTTCTGAGTTTTGAACTTTCACCATTGATCTTTTTGAAGGTCGTAAAAATACTTACTGTATTAATGATATACATAGCTGTGTGAACTGCCGTCCATTCACGAGCATGAATACCAGCATCCAAGATTACCGCTTTCTTATCTGTTCTTTCTCTTCCAAACTGAATGTATTCATTTCAAAAATGAAACTTGAAATAACGGAAAGTTAACCTTCAAACCAATTATGCGACGCCCTTCCACTGTTTTTCCAATATCCACAATCGAAGCAATATCGGGCAACTTTTCGGCTATACGATGCATCCATTGGGTGATGGTGTTGTATGAATAATATTCGCCCATTCTTCAAATATTTTTTATATATAATCAGTATAGTTTAATTCAGTTCACTTGATTTTGCTCATAAATGCACCTCCGGCATCATCGTGCATCCTCAGAAACTGCCCGAAGCTATTAATATCTGTCCAGCTTAAGTCTTGAAGATCTTCATCGTTCAGATGTTTTTCGATAGACGATTCCTTTTCAATTAGCATTCTGAAGTTAATAGACTCATACTATGCTATGGATTTCGGACAAACTTTCTAAGATCATCAATAGCTATTTGATATGGAAATTGGTGATTGAAAAGAAATTCTTCAAACTCAGAAGTGTATTCTGGAGATATCATAACGTCAACCGTACTGTTTACCTGGCTAGGTGCATGCCAAAAATCTGCTTTCTAGAATAACAAGAAAAAAATCTTCCCACCCAAAAACTATTAACCTCCGATGGTGCTGTCTCGAAAATTCGAATCAAATGATCTAAATGATGCTGACTGGGTGGTACTACACGGTATACTTTGAAAATGCTATAAAACAATGTAATTACTGCTGTTGAAACTTAATGAGCTTACTCTTCGGTATCATTTTGCACAGCTAAGCATAAAGGTATGAGCAGCAGAAAGATTTGAAACCGTCGAATCATCTGTAACATGTAGATAGCTTTCACAATCAGCCGTAATCGAATTGAATAAAGACACAGAGTAGATGTTGAAGATGAAATTCGAGTTCCAGATAAGTTACAGAAAATAAAAGTTCGACTTGACAAGTATGAGCAAAAAGAGAATGTGACCAATTAAAATAGTTAAATTCTGTCTTCTCCTTTTGATGTCTTCAATCTTTAATGATTTTTTTCTTAATTCATAAAACGAGGAAGAAAAACGAGTTTTAAATATGAACTATACTATGCACGTCCTTTGTGATATAATCAGATGAAACACTGAGTCCAACACTGTAGTTATAACGAATTGGGAAGCTCAGCACATCATCTAACTTCCAGGTCAATTAGAACAAATAGAAAAATTAAATATTGCTTTGATATATAATTCATTTTTGTTAAAACAAGTTAAAAAAAGAATTGTTTAACAATTAGTAAAAATAGTTATAAAATTTCTGAAAACAAATTTTGAATTAAGAAGAAAACGATGAAGTTCTTCCTTCAATAAATTATGAATAAGTTTTAGAGGTAATTCTTATTTAGCAGATGAACTCCGATTCAGATACGATGTGCAGAAAAATGAAAATATTTCGGTAATATAAGAAATGTTAACACTGATATTATTATGAAGTAATTAAATTAGATGGATGTGTAGAACAAAACTGAGAATAAGATATGCCATAGATGTATATTCACACACAACGTCAAGGAGGAACATAAGGAGGACGTTGAGATGTGGAGACATTGAAGATAGAACAGAAGCTACGATTCTTGATGCATTTCACTGTGATGCCACGGTTGAAGAGTAGCAAATGGATCTGGTTCTTCTTCGCTGGGTTTCAACCATGAAGTATACGTCTACAGATGCCATCGAACAACCAAGAATGAAGTTATTATCGTCTTGCTAGGCTTTTTTCTTGTCTCTCTGTGTCTCTCTTTTTGTCTATTTATCTCTAATTCTCTTTTCATTTCTCGTTTTGTTTCCATCCTTGCTATGTTGTGGTGACCTCGACGACAAATTCAAGCCCGAAATACTGAAAAAAGGAAAGAAAAACGAATAAGAAATAATTGGATCGTTATCCATATAAGCTAGATATAGTTGTGGAAAAGAGATGAATCAAATAGAACATGAATAAAAAAGTGATGAAATGAATATACGTTTCATGATGATACGACTAACTACTATAGAAAACGATCCTAAGAACGTCAATCAGTCGTTATCCTTCGGTAGCTTTGTCTAAGATATTGATACCGTTGTTTTATATCCAATAAAGTCGTTTGCAACTTTTAACTTAATAGCTGGCGGATCGAAAAAGAAAGTTCAATTTAAAAAAAAAAAGGAAGTAAAACAGGAAGACGAAGACCCAGTAAAACAGGAAGAAGAAGACCCCTAGGCACGTTGTGGTCAAGTTGCTCTGTTGCTGTCACATTCAAGCCTGAAGTTCAATCATTCTTTTTTGGAAGCTTAAGCTGTTTTTATTAAAAGTTAAAGCATTGATGTCATGTAACAATATGAGTCAAGAAACACTGATCTTGAGAATAGATTCTCATGCTACACTAGACTATGAATTGTGATTCAGACTGCAGTGCATAGGTTCTCATCCATCATCCTAACACTGTTCAAAGAATTCAACGAGTGTATTACAAATCCGGTGTTATGACAAATCCATTAATAAACATTCGTTGTTGCTTCAATTGAAGATTATGATCTAGTAACGATGGCATTCTTTCAACTCTGACGAGAACGGATCTTCTTGGTTTCAGATTCACATTCAGGTTGCAACAAAGAAGAACAAGAAGTCCATAGTAATCATATTAATGCATTAACAGACTTTTAAAACTATGAAAGATTTAAGATACGAATACAGTCTAGATTTTACAAGGTTTCCTTCGGCATAACACAAAAGAAGCCATGGGCAAGCAGAGAAAGAAACATTGTTGTTCTATGGAATTGTTATTGGAAACAAATTACAATGTGTTTGTTTTTTTCTGATCTTCTTGATATGATCATCATTACTTAATGTTGTATGAATTAAACATATACTTGAACACGAAGCTTGAATGAAAACATCTAAGTTTTATTAATTAAAACGTCAGCAACCCAGAAAGCTAGCACATACACGGAAACGGGTTCTGTATCTTTTTTTTCTTCATCTTTCTAAGTGACTAGAGTAAAGTAGCTGGCTGGCATTAGCAGTCGTATCTAAAGTTAGGCAAAGAAAGCGGTGAATGACAGATATAGGAATTGTTTGGCAAATCATAGAAAGTCCATCATCTATATCAGTATAGTTTCTTATACCAGATTTTATGACTATTTCTTTAAATTCCACGAAAATTTGGTCGTTTTCCTTTTTTTTAATCTTTTAAAAATTTCTCTGAAAAATAGTAGAACGGCGTTAAACTTCATATATAAAGATTACAATAAAGCTTTATCTTCTTCACATACTTTTTAATTTATTATCTGCATGCTCAATGAATAATATAAACGGAGTGTTCAATATTAGTAAGATAACAGATTATATATATATTTTTTACGTAAAACTATTTGAAAAATTAATAAACATAGAAAGTTCACACAAAAAAAAAAACATTTTTTTTATACCTCAAAAAAATTAGGATTTTCACCCTAAAGTACAACCTAACCAGTTACAACAGATAAATCAGATTCTTGATCACAAAAAAGAGGCGTAGAAGTGATGAAAAGCTTTCAAGTTTTTTATAAATGTATTTTCTTTTGGAATGCTGTTTTCACCTTTCCACGAAAACGTCACTATTTTGATTTACAACTTTTCCGGAGTGTTTATAATTTTCTTACGTTTTCGAACAAAATTTAAAATAGAAAACAAAAAATAAAATCTGAAAACGAAATTATCCTTCAGACCTCCAATAAATAAGTTTAAAAAAAAAGATATATATTATGAAAAGATTTTTTACAAATTTCAGCTGAAAAGTCTTATCTTAATCACAACTCGTTTTCTCTTTCATATTGACTGTAATGCCATATAAAGAAAAGCTATATGAAGAAGATAATAAATTAGAAAACATTTACTTTTTTTCTTTTACAGGTAAAACAGTGAACGAGAAAAACGGTTATGCTGAAGAATGTCTGATAATTTCGAAATAGTGAGGGACATAAAGTAATAACTACTGTTATATAATATACATATAAGTACATTATAGTTTACAAGCCAATTTGCACAAAAACGTGAAGCTTATCTTTTTTAAAAAACAATATCAAAATATTTTATATAACTACTTTTCAGAATTAGTTTCAATGTATTTATCTATTCATCAAGCTATAATACTAAAATTATTTTAATTTGAAACTTGGCGTTTTTTTCTGACTACAGTATTTTTGGCTCGAATCTGCTAATAATTGTGCTCTAACGCTAATAGTTTGACCTAGTTCACTCGCGTCGTTTACTTCCACATTTAAAACATTTTGAAATAGTTGTTTTTGCAATGTTGTATACGGTGGAAGAATGTTGATTTTGAACTTACTTTAACCAAATTATTATTCCACTTTCTTATGCTTTTACTATAATAGAAAATGACGGCGGACGAAGAAGAGATTGAAAGAAAGTCAATGGTTGGTTCTGCTCCTACCAGGAGGAGTTCTTCTGCTACAACCCCAAGACCTCAAAGTATGTTTTAAATTTTTTTATTTATTTTGTTAATTAATATATTATTTTTTAAAGGAGGTGCATCTCTTCGCGTATCTCTAAAAAGTGATAGGAAGCGGAAGCGAGAAGTTGAATCGGAAGATGAGAGTGATAAGAATGAGGTAGTTTTTAAGATAAATTTAGTTCTCTAGTGAAATTTATTTGAAGAATGATAGTGATGCAGATTCATCTAATGATGAAACCGAAGAGAACACTGCCGTTGTTGGAAAGAAAAAAAAAGTATGTTTTATTTGCCGCCTCGCAATTAATAAGTTATCTTCAGAGAAGAAGAGCTTCAAAATTACTCACAGATTCTGTTGCTCGTAAGAAAAGAAATGAAGCTAGGAAGTCTGCCGCAGTAGAACGTGTTGTTCCTGTTCCTGAATCTCCAGAGGCAAAGACTCCAACTCCCGAACCGGAGCCTGAGCCAGTTATTAAACCTCCATCAGTTCGACAGTAAGCTTTTTTTATAGATGACACTGTAAGTGAATATAATTTAAAGATACACCGCGTTTCAATTGATGTGCGATCATTTGCTGCGTAAAATCCAGTCCAAGGACCCTGAAGAGTTTTTTGCTTTTCCCGTAACCCCTTCAATGGCTCCAGATTACCATACAATAATCACTCACCCTATGGACTTTATTTCTATGAGGTATTTTTAAAGTTTCTTCAAGTTCTATCAATTTTTTTAGGAACAAAATTGAAGATGATAAATATGAAAATATTCATCAGATGAAGGCAGATGCTGAATTAATTGTTTCCAATGCATTGACCTATAATAACGCAAACACGGTTATTTCTAGACTAGATATTTTTGTTTATGTTTTTTTTTGCAGGTTTATCACTTAGCGGCTACTCGCCTGTCCACTATTACTAAGTATTATTTTTCTGAAAATTATATTCGATATATTTTCCATACTCTGCCTTTTGCTAATCAAGTGAGTGCACATATCTGTTATATATTTTAAGGTGTGATCTAGGTATCACTGGAGAAGGTTGGATTGACTCCGTTAATGCCTATTCCTCGATGGGAAAATAGAAAACGGGATTTGGTGAGAGATTCAATGACAGCAGAAGATTGTAAAAATATGGCTGATAATGCAGTTAAACAAAAACTCTCCACGAGAGTACCACCAAAAATAGCATTTGTAGATAATAAGGTGAGTATAAGATATAACATCATGAATTATATAATTATATTAGGGTGGCGCTACCACATTAAATATCATCGCCGAGACGGAACATAAGCCTCTCAGACTAATTGACATTATCGGCCCTCTTGAGGAAGGAAATCCTGGGATGTTAACTCTTGGGGATCACAGGTAAATTTTGAATATAGATCTCTTTGTTTATTACGTATTTGAGATTATCCTCTGTTTCTGCTATAAATTATCTTAATTATGGGCCCTTCTGCTCGTTTGCCCCTCAATATGATTCAACATGGGCGTCGTTAACTAAAAAAGATTCTGATCTGTTGTTACGGTAAAAATATAAAAGTTTCTGTTTGCTGAATGTGTTTTATTGAAGAACTTACGGAGATAGATCTACTGCTTCAGAAGTTATGTCTTTAAGAAATATGGTTGCTGATTCGAGTGATCAATTTATTAAAGTTGTTGACGATATGCTTGATACATTAACTAATGGGGAACATAGGAAAACCTTAAATGTTCTTGAGAAGAAAGTAGTAATGGTGAAATGTTTTTTTCACTATTTTCAACTGTCAATTTATTTCATTCTAGCCTAAAGGATCAGAACCTGTACAGGAACTTTTAGACGATGTTGAGACTTTAGAGAATATTGGTATTGATACTTCGTTCATTAACGATATTCGGCAAAGTCTTCATGCTTCCAAGAATACCAGTATTCAGGTAATTCAAATCAAAATTCAATTTTTGTACATTTTTTTTATAGGCACAATTAGACCAATCGGGTCAAGCTATAATGGATTTACAACGGTTACAGTATGAACGATTATCTAAGCAGCCTCCCACTACCTTGAATAAGGCTAGTCAACCTTCAGCTGTTGAAATGCAATTGGCTGGTAATGTTCAGCAACAATTGACTTCACAGGTATTGTTCAAAATCAACTTCCAACATTGAAATATTATTAAGGTATCTAATCATATACCCCCTGGACAGCTGGTTTCTGCTCCTACAATTCATAATGCTATAGGAATTCAGCAAGATGAGTTCGACATGGATATCTTAGGAGAGTTCTTTGTAACATAATTAATTACGTTTTACACTCTCTTGTTTATGCATCTATTTACATCTCATAACTAATTACTGGTTAAGGTGCAATTCCTTTGTATATAAACTGCATTATTTGTTTTCAAACATCATTTATCTTCTAATTTATTTCTTCATCAAACTTTTGTAAACATAGTTTGCGATAACACAATAATATCTCGATGCATAAACTTCCTTTTCATTATCTCTAGTTTGATTTTGGTGTTTCCGATATTATCCAAACCCAACTGTTGGTGAACCATTGTGTTTAATTCTATAATTACATCTAGATGACACAAGAATTAAGTTCGGTTTCAATATCAGCTACACAGAAGACCAGAGCAAATATTGGAACTTTCTTGAATGATTTTTCTGAAAAATATAAACAGGTGGGAGACATAATGTCTGAGGTTTTGTCATGTTTAGTTCACCAGGTTGAAAACATAGAGAAAGAAGACATAGAACCTCGACTTCTAAGTCAAATAAGAAATTACATTAGACAAATTCATGATGAAAAAAGAAGAGTTCGTTTGATGAGATTTGTTTCAAGTCTTTTATTTGATTGTAGGACAGAATTCATAAATATATTTGTGCTGATTCAGACAAAGAGGGTAAATTTTTAGAATCCTTCGTTTCTACATGGTCTGTACTTATTCTCAAACAACATTCTAAGCTGTGTTAAAGGTTTCAAGCTCTTAGATTGCTAGATGAAGATGTAGGAGACAAACGATTTGCAACAATGGCATTAATCTTTCGAAAAGTGAAGATATGCCATCTCCCAGTTTATGTTTTTGTCAGTATTTATAATATTTTAGTAGCTGAGGTAGTAAAGTAAATAACTGTATAATTACGACATTGCTTGTACTAGATTGAGAAATGCACGACTCCAGAATTGAAAGATTTAGTGAAATTTATTGATGACTCAATTGGAGATGATACAAATCCAACAAAAAGGTAACAAGTTTGCCTATATTATTTTTTATTTTAGGCTAATGATTGTTTCTAATAATAATCGTTTAGATGGAGAGATTGTATTCTTCTACTTCTAACCAAAGTTAAGAAAACGCCTAGAGTATGCTCCATCATTTCATTTAAAATACTTGAAAATTTTAATGTAGATTTCATCTGGAACGTCAACGATGGATGGCAAAGATTTTACTGAAAATATATTGAATGAATGGTTGATTAGATCCCAACATAGTGCAGTCTTTAACCATGTTGTATCCATAGCGATGTAAGTGCTTTATCAAACCATACTGCTTAAAACATTGGATTAAGATCAATGGATAGCAAGTTTATTGTTGAAAAATTCATGACAAACTACTTACTGGAAAGAATTGATGAAGAAGAAGATAAAGTTCTCTTAACCATGAAAGCAATATGCTTACTAGAAATTGCCAATGAAAAACAGTCAGAAAATAATATTGTTTCAAATTAGTTAACAATTTATTTATAGATGTGATAGAATTCTGAGAGCTCTGACAACCGTCTGGCCATTTAGAGAAAATGAATCTTCTAACAATCTTTTATCTTGCATGGAATTATTATCCAAAACGCTCTCAGAACATCCTACGGTTTCAAAAGTGTTCATGGCCTTCTTTAAAGTGCATTATATCTCTTCTAAATTCAATAATCAGATACAATGTTCCAGATTCAAAAAGGAGAAGTTTTGAGCAGCTCTTTTGCGTTTTGTACCCTTTTATGTATATGCGGAATCGAAAGATACAAGGTTTCTTGTTTTCCTCATATGAGATTATACTTTATTATTTATTCAAGTACACATTGTTTCCGATCGTAAAACGAACTATATTGAAAGTTTGGAAATTTGATGACGATGTTTCTGACATTGGGTGGGTTGAAGCTTGTAATTGTGCTGACTATCCAGACAAAGTTCGCAAGCAGGTATGAAATATCGAATGTTTTTGCATATAATAACTTTTTCGTTATTACAGATCGAACATGTTGTTGATTTATTCGTTGATGAGGCTTGGTGGAAACTTTTAGGAACTCCAGTTTTATGTCTTGCTCAATCTATGCTGGAAAGTTCTACATCGAAAGAGGTTCAATTGTATTTTATTAAATGTTATTTAAAACATTTTATTTAGATTATTATTGTCGATGGTCGTGTTGCTGGTGGTCCAAAAATATGGCTTTTTGCAAAAGAGATAATGTTGAAAGTAAGATATATCTTGAAACATATGCCTATCGTTGACTTCAGTGTCTTCTCTCTCAACAAAATGCTATTGAAACTCATTTATCCTATCTTTTGCAATATATTGCATCAACTTCATCTTTGGAATCTGCATTAGTTTTGATTGGTTTTTAACTTTTCTGGATTACCTTTATTTATTATTTTTTTTAGATGTTTTATTAGAAGTTGTTAAAAGATGTTCAGTAGAGGTACTGAGTAACTGGAAGCTATTAGACGGTATAATTTCTAATCTTATATTAAACTGTGAACAAGAAACCTAGGTCTATTTGATTATGTCTGTAGAATGAGACGAGATGTAGCTATTTCGTTGATTCGCTGTTTGTTACCTATAATCAGCAATAGGTCCCAATTGCGTGAAGCTTTATTTCGTAGTTTGAAGGTTGTATTAATCTTTTTGATTGTCCTTCTTATTATTGCTTTCAGAAAGATCTAATAGATCCTAATAAGGTTACTGCCGCAGTTCCTATTCTTCTTTTACTTTTGAGAAGCGTTTGTAAAAGAAAAACTGCTGCCATGAAGGATGGACAGTTGTCTCAATCTTTTGGTAGCTTCTCCACACAGGTTTCTTTTTTTAGATATTTTATCTTCATGTTTTCTGATTTTAGTGTTTATCACAAATGGGCCTAAAGCGTGGTACTGACGACTCTCTGAGTCTGGAAATAGTTGGAATCCTTAAACGTTGTCTAACTCAACCAACTGTCACCAAGTATGAACTAAAATAAAAATTGTTCTTAAATTAATTTAAAATATAGGATTGCTTTCTACGATGGAGTATGTGAAGCTGCAAGTAGAACTCCTTCTTTAGTCACACCGTTTTTGGAAATGTTAATTGCACATGCTTCCACCAGTAATTTTTTTCTTAAATGATTGTGAAAATATTTTTATTTAGCTCCGGCTTGGACGCCTGAAGCAATGGTTGCGTCGTCTCAGGATGTAACTTTTCTCAGAGAGCCTATGCCTCATCTAATTCAGGTATGCCTTTGAATTGTTTCTCTTTTTTTATTTTATATAAATATTCAGGCTTTGGAACTTTTAATGTGTGAAACGTTAGCTGCTGCAAATAATGAAAATGCATCACAAGTTAATGATGTTTTGATCAACCGTGTAACTCAATTATTAAGTACATGGGTGGCAGATGCAGCAATTAAAGATATGACAGATTTATGTAAGAACAGGATATATAAAGATTTTGTACTTTTTTTTTCCAGCACTCGATAAAGTAGCTGAATGGGATCCAGCTACAAAATCGGGAAGACAGACTTTGGTATTTGCTCATATGATGTGTAGCCTTTACAATATGTTGATAGAGCATGTTTGGAGGAGAGTTGCTATCTTAAATAGGTTTTGTTACTGATTTAAATCATTATATTATTTATTATTTAGACCGGATGACAAAGATTATCTTATTGCTATTCTAAATCGTCGACGAGAACTACAAGATGTTCTTTCCGAAAAAACAATTAAAAGAAAAGAAACTAAAGGTAAATTTTGTTTTTTCATCGAAGATTATTTTTCATTTAGCCAGATCAAATGACAAAAAAGTTGAGCTAGACTTAGATCAATGCCAAATTTTAACCAGTGCCGATACTATTTCTGAAATGCTTAATAAAACAATGGAAATGTATGTTGTATTATGCTTAGAACTGATACAATTCTTATTTTTAAGTGAAGCCGAAACTAATGAATTGTATGTTGTGAAAGAAGATCTTCTGTTTTGGTGCGTCGAAAGAGCTTGTACATTGAGCAAGGTAATATTGATAATCGATTCAAACTTAATTTCAAATTCAGTTCCTTAGTCAATCTCATCACCCTCTTCATTCAATGATCTCTAATACAAGTAGTTTAGCCAATATTGGATTGTATGACTTTGTTTCTTATCTGTTATTATAAGTTTATTTAGTAAGCTGATGACCTTTTATACCGGCTCTGATTGCGTGGATTGGATTCGAGAAATACCATCATTTGAATCGAGCAAGACTGAGGCCATTATTGCTTACAGTAACATCGTGCGATATTTTTGTGGGAAATTCACAAATTATCCCGAAAGGGTTACGCAGCTGTGTTAGCGAAAAGATTGATTAATGAAAAATTAAATTTTTTTTAGGGCAACGTCCAGAATCAGAAGGTTCAGTAGGCTCCTCCTCAGAAAACACAGGAAGTGGAGGAATAAATGGTATTCTCGTACGACAAGTTCATCTTCTAATGACGAAAACGTATTTATCTGTTGTTACTCTTGAAAGAGGAACTGATGATCCTGTGGACAAGAAGAAACATTCGGGGGAGTTTGAGAAACAAGCGAAAGCTATTATCAATGTATATCATACTTTTTTGATCTAAATAATTTTACTTATGTTTCTAGGCTTCGTCTTCTATTCTCACCGTAACTAGTAATAGAAAAACTTATAACGCTGCTTTCAAGTTTCTTTTAAGAAGTTTAGAAAAAATGAGTTTTAGTAGGCTATTATTATTATATCTATCATTTACATAGTTTGATTTGTTCAGGCAATGCGACTATTCTTAGAGATTTGTTAAAATTTGTATCTTATCTTGCAATTCAAGCTGCTGATTCGGATCATTTGGTATCTGTTTCGATGTGTACTTTGGCAGATGATGTGATTGAGCATTTAAGTGAAGAAGTATTTCAATTTTTTTGTTGGTTTCATTTATGAATCTTCAGGGTGACCCTCAATCGTATGCTTTCATTGACAACTTTTCCAATCAAGCTGTGTGTGACTTCCTCATTACTACAACCGAAAAGCTATTAATGTCGGTTAAACATGTAGTCGTTTTTGCTTCCGAGTTCTACACGAAAGACAACGCAAGTAAGCATCTCTAGGTTTATTTTCTCTTATTTCATGTTGTTAAGTTGACACCTTGGCATCCCATGCAATTACTAAATGTGAAGAATGTTGTGATGTGGTCAGCCGTTTGTTACAACTACATACCCAATTCCATGTTCATAAAGAGAAAGTGGCACAGGCACTTACTTTTTTGTATTCATCCTTGGATGCTCCAGTGGAGATGGTTTGATATATCCAACATTTAAAAAAATGGAGAGTTTTAAGCTTTTAAACAATGCTAAGATCATTCCTGAAATGATAGAGTGGGAGTGCATCGACAAATTAGCAGCTTTACTGAAAAAAAAGGTTAACAGTATGTTGTTTGGATTTTATAATTTTTATTTACAGATTCACTCTATCATGGCAATTGCTGATGAAAAAGTGGGACTATTGGCTCCGAATGAAATTACTAGTAATAATAAGAAAACTCAGTTAGTTTTTGAAATGTTACTATATTTTAATTCATATTTTCTAAGAGTTGCCAAAGCAAAAAGAGATGAAACCACATATGTGAAATACGTAAGAACGAGAGAAACTCTGCAAAGCAGAGTTCTTCTTTTATGTCGTGCTCTGAAGGACGAACGCTTGAATCTGCAAATCCGTGTAAGGGGTTACCAAAATGATACATCTCATTCCCGTTGTTTCAGGGAAATTCTATTGGAATTCGCGATTTTCGAATTAATCAGGGTATTTTTGAAGCAAAAATTGCGGCAAACAAAGATGAAGAAGAAAATGAAAGTGAGGATTCTGATGAAGATAATGAGAAGAGCCAGAATCCTTCAAAGCGTGCTCGATTATCTCCCGAATCCGAAGCACCACAAAATGAAACCGACGCTGATGTCACTATGCCATCAGATGATGAGGAAGAAATTGCAAAAGAAGATGGTGCTTCTGATAACGATGACTTGAATATGAGCAAAGTATATTAAAATTAGGTTATTTTATAAGGAAAAAACAAATTAATATTTTCTTTGATTTAAGTTTCACTAACATCTGCATGCTATATTTCAACCATGCATTCTTCTACTACCTCAGGGATATGCAAATGATACTATCAATTAACCTTCAAGGATTCTTTATTTTTTGCATGTATTTTCTGTATATACGTTTCCTACAAAATAAATACTACATCAACTATTTGCTTATGCTTATTTGTCATTTGAATGAGTCTTAAACATTTAAGTCATGCTATACGCCTCATCAATTTAATCGTTGCCAAGACAACAGACCGATAGGAATATAATATGATCATACCCTAAAGAGTTAGTAAAGCAGTACATTATTTTATTTGTTTTCAAATCTATTCTCTAATCTTTGAATAATTTAGGTAGTTAACATACATGGAACAAATTAAACGGCATGAACAAATGCGGAACTACATTGCGCATCGTGAGAGAGTATGTAATATGAACAAAAAAGAATAAATTATTTTTATTATTATTATTCAGGTTCTTGAAACCAAAAGCGTTGTAAACTCTAGACCCCAAAGTCGGAGTAAAAGTGTTCCTACAAGAAAGAGCTCGGCTCAGGTAGGTATATTCATTGCTACACACTTTAACCCGAGTTTACAGATTGAACAGCAAAGAAAGATTAATCGAGAAAATCAACGATTACTGCAATCCTTGATTAAAATATCGATAAATAAAAGTCCGTACTCTCAGAATTAGAAGATAAACAGCAATTTATGCTATGTTAAATATAATGTTCCTGTAATAAAGTTTGTATTTCAATTTTGTTAAACAGGAATCGTTCTCACGATGAATATTGAAAGAAATGAACACGTTAGTTAACATACTAGGTCATCGAATATAGTTGGCATTTTTTCCTTTATGATCTACTTCTTAATATTTGCTTTTTGAAAATAATAAAACTCAATGCGTTCATAATTTCATTCCGAAATCGTGACTGATATTTCTTAATACAGTTCACGTTTGGCTAATTTTGGCAATTAATCAAAATTGTTTTCCGACAAATTTTTCTCA
The DNA here is from genome assembly GCA_964057225.1 of Auanema rhodensis. Lineage (NCBI taxonomy): Eukaryota > Metazoa > Nematoda > Chromadorea > Rhabditida > Rhabditidae > Auanema > Auanema rhodense. The sequence continues at coordinate 6,006,752 of OZ059895.1, forward strand.
TATTTGAAGACCTCAATAACCATCTCATAACTTAGACAATAAGATAAATTGAAATTTTTTAAAGCATTTAATCTCTCGTAAAAATTGTATTATATATTTTAAATATAATATTTCTATGAAGTTTTAAGCGGAAAGCTTAATTTTCAAAGAATTGAAGGTCTGTGAAAATGGTCCCAAGCAGAATGATAGGTTTGAAAATTGGCATAGCGCCGTACATTTTTCGAAGATGCATCATAATATTTTACTTTTTTCTTTTAATTGTGTTTTTTCTTTTTTCCTTGAATTTTCGAGAGGAAACATGAAGATAGGATTCGTCTTTATTATGTTGTATACTCATCAAGTCTACAAAGCTGCTTTATAGATAGTTCTTCAGGGATCTCACTTTATACATTTCCGTAGACATATAAGCCGGTTAAAATGGTGAGGTTTTTAGTTCTTGAATGGACATCTACATTTTATTTTCAGACTATCAGTAAGAACAATAAAATGATGGCTCACCTGAACTTCAGGATGAAGATTATGTTGCAGGATGGCCGTACTTTCATTGGATACTTCAAAGGTGATTAGTAATACAGATAATCTCGGAGCATGCTTTTTTTTCAGCCTTCGACAAACACATGAACATTTTGTTAGCCGATTGTGAAGAGTTTCGTCAAATCAGACCTAAGCCAGGAAAGAAAGTAATTCCCTTCCAATTCTTATTTCCATATAGGATTTTCATAATTTAGGCTCCCGATGGTGAAGAAAAGAGAACCTTAGGTTTAGTTCTGTTGAGAGGAGAGCATATCGTTTCCATGACAGTCGACGGTCCTCCATCCAGAGTAAGTGTATCCCTATTTTTCAGAAATAACTTTGTATTTCAGGACGACGACTCTTCCAGACTTCCTAAGGCTGGTGGTATGACCGGACCTGGTCAAGCTAAGCCTGCTGGTAGAGGTATGCCTGTTATGCCTGCTGGAATGCCTGCTGCTGTCCCTCCTCGTGGTCTATCTGGAGCAGTTGCTGGTGTTGGTATGTGACTTTTCGATATATCATACATTGTTACTTTTTTCTTCTTCAGGAGGACCTGGTATGGCTGGTATGGTCCCATCAGCTTTCCCTGCTGCTCCTGGAATTCCTCCTCGTCCGTTCTAAAGTGGTCCAAGATCTCTTTTTTTTTTGCACATGTTGCTTATTTATCGTTTGGATTATCTCATTGCATCCCGTTCATTGTTGTCCATAACTTTGTTACTTTCCCCACACGGGCAGTAAAGTCTTACAATATATTTTGTATATTTCTTTTTCGTACTATGCGAATTTATACTTGGAATGTTGTGTTAGTGTTTTCACGGATATCTTTATTTCTTCAGGGTTTAGTACAAAAATGCCACCAAAGAAGAAGGTTGAAGAAGAGAGACCACCTCTGATTGGAAGAATTGGAACCAACTTGAAGGCATTTTACATTAGAATAAGATTTTTCAATCGTTGTACTTGCAGGTCGGTATTTTGGGATTACCAAATGTCGGTAAGAGCACTTTCTTCAATGTTTTAACGAAGTCAGCTGCTCAAGCAGAAAACTTCCCCTTCTGTACTATCGATCCTAATGAGAGTAGGGTAAGACTATCAAAGTTCAAATAAAATAAGTCATGTCTAATCTTAAAGGTAGCTGTCAATGACAGTCGTTTTGACTGGCTTTGCGAGCACTATAATCCAGCTAGCAAAGTCCCAGCATTCCTCAATGTTACTGATATTGCTGGTCTTGTTAAAGGTTTTTTGACCTTTCTTTCTTTCATTTTTTAATTTTTTTTAAATTAGGAGCTTCGGAGGGTCAAGGATTAGGAAATGCTTTCCTCTCTCACGTGTCCGCTTGTGATGCTCTTTTCCATCTCTGTCGTGCTTTTGATGATGATGATGTTACTCACGTCGAAGGAGAAGTCAATCCTACTCGTGACTTAGATATTATTATGGAGGAACTTTTTGCCAAAGATATTCAGTTCATCGATGGACCATTGAAGAAAGTCGAGACTCTCTACATGAGAGCTAACGATAAGACTAAAAAAGTGATAGCATAAATCAATTATTTTGCTATGTGTCTAGTTTTCAGGTTGAATACGACTGTCTCCTTAGAGTTCAAAAGCTCCTCCAAGAAAGAAAGTTCATCCGTCACGAATCATGGAATGAAAAAGAAATCGAGGCAATTTATAATTTGAAGATGTAGTCTAAAAAAAACCTGTTGTAGGTTTTAAACAAGCATTTGTTCTTAACTGCTAAGCCTATCGTCTACCTAGTCAATTTGTCCGAGAAAGACTATATCAGAAAGGTAAGTTATTGTTTTCATAATTTTAAAAATATTGTAATGTATAGAAGAACAAATGGCTTCCAAAAATTAAAGCTTGGATTGACGAGAAGGACGCTGGAGGCGTACTTATTCCATTCTCTGGGGTATTCGAATACAAGCTTCTTGATATGCCAGATGATGAGCGCGACAAATTCCTTAAGGAACAAGAAGCAACCTCTGCTTTAGATAAGATAAGAAATTTAAAAAATATTCTTGCTAATCTTTTTTTTTTAACATCGTTCATACCGGATATAAAGCTCTTCAGTTGGAGTATTTCTTCACTGCTGGAAAGGATGAGGTTAAGGCCTGGACTATCCAGGTATGTTATTTTAATGTGTTCCATTTATTCTTTAATATCTTAGAAAGGTGCCACTGCACCAAAGGCAGCGGGAAGAATTCACACCGATTTCGAGAAAGGATTCATCATGGCTGAAGTAATGAAGGTAGTCGACCTAATGGAATTAGGAGACGAAGCCAAGGTATGCCATCTGTTTTCTTTTGTGAAAGACGCCTTGGCCTGCTATCGCAGCAAGATATGTCCTTCAGATAGGACAATCCTTTGACGCACTCGGTGACCTAAAGTGAAAGAAAGGCGTGCTATATTTTGTATAAGGCTTTATGAAGTGCCCAGAATGTCTTAAAATCCGAAAGCTTCGGTTAAATATTACTTCATCAATGCAAACAAATATATGCACAAAGAAAGAAATTCCTAACGATTGTTACAGGTCCGTGCTGGCGGAAAGTACAGACAACAAGGAAAAACTTATATTGTCGAAGATGGAGATATCATTTTCTTCAAGTTCAATGCTGGTGCTGGTCTTACTGCCGGAAAGAAGAAGTAAATATCATATACGGAGATTGAATGAACAACGCCAGGCAATCGATTGGTAATCGATCGATTGATTGTCTTCAATCTGCTTTTTAATGGTTTTGGTTCTTTTGCGAATAATCGTAATTCTGTTTTTGTTATGTTGGTTGGATAGATTTATATAAACAATTTTCACTCTTCCCTAGTTATTGAATTATATTAATAGAATAAGAAATATCTGCTAAATCTGAAATATTCGAAATCTAGTCATAGTTTCGCGACAAATCTTATACTTCTTTTTACATACGTCTCCCCTAGTCGCCCTTTTCTCCTCCCTTGGTCTTTTCAAGAAGGAACGACAACATTCCAACGTCAACAATCGAATATAGCTGGAAATATGGGAGAATCAGAGATAGGCGGAACCGCGCCCACAAGACAAACGCCACAACGAAACAGTACATAATTTTAGGAGATTTAGACATCTGCTGCGTGTGTAAAGCAGGAGAGCCCTTTGGGCGGGGCTTATTGGTGGACTGGAAGAAACAGAGAAGTAGACACTAGGCGAGGCATTGCAGGACGCGGAGAGGGCGCGAAGAGCTGATGGGCGGGGCGTAGCGGGTGCGGGCGGTCCATCAGTCGCCCCTCCCACTCATAGCTCCATGTCGGAACCGCCCATATTACCAAAGCCAGTGTCTAAGGTGATACTCATCCAACCCCCAAATGCTGCTCCTCAACCTCACCCCCAGGCTCAGCAGCAAGGCCAACAAGTTTACCTGCTTCAGCCGGGAAGCCAACAACCTCAGGTTCGTTTTTTATGAGCGTTTTAATGTCAACACCGACGGCGTTGTCGGTCTGGGCAAGATTCGTTTTGGAGCAACTTTCCTGAGTTTCTCCCGTTTTTGCTATATCCACTATTAAAATACTATTTAATATTGTTTTTTCTTCTTTATTGAAACATATTTTGTAGATAACTTTCATACCCGTTCAAGTTCCTGCGGAAAATGGAGCTCCTAAAAAACAAATGACCGTCTTGAGCAATATGCAGACTATGAATCAGTCGTCTCTATCGGGGGTATGTGATCAATTTGCATGTTTTTTTCTATATTTGTCATATAGGAGAGAATAGAACGAAATACAGTACCTTCAATGGCTCCCCAACAGCCTATGCCTCCAGTTGCTTCAACGCAACACAGGATTACCTTAGGTGAGTCCTGTTTCTTAGTCAATGTTTCACAATTCCATTTTGTTTTATTTATTGAGTTTGTTTTTAGGTAATCTACATTTCCAACAAGATCCTAATGATCCACAGAAATGGATTATTACTAATGATCCTGCTCCTGCTCAGCATCCCCCTATGCAACCATCTATGCAATCCCGTATGAATACTGGTGCTGAGAGTCCCAATATGATTACCAATGATTATGATTCTATGGCTGCTAATTTGAACGACGTAAGTGTATTAGTTTGACTTCAATTTTTAATGCAATTTAATTATAGACACAAGTTCCTAAAAGATGTGCCTGTACTTGTCCGAATTGTCAGAGCAACAGTACGCAAAGAACGTAAGTAGATAAAGATTCCATGCTCAATTTTGAAATATTGTTTTTTCAGCGGTGACGGAAAACAGAGACTTCATATTTGTCATATATGTAATAAAACTTATGGAAAAACCTCACATCTTCGAGCCCATTTGCGAGGGCATGCTGGAAATAAACCTTTCGCCTGTGATTGGCAACATTGTACTAAAAAATTTACTAGGTAATCTGAAACAATGTAAAAATTATTCTCGGTGTTTTTAGAAGCGATGAGTTACAACGACACAGACGCACACATACAGGGGAAAAACGTTTTACATGTGGACATTGTGGAAAGAAATTTATGCGTAGTGATCACTTAACGAAACACGAAAGAACTCACACCAGCAATAGAGTCAATCTGAATAATTCGCAAATAAGATTATCTCATAATTAATATTTGTATAGGGTTTCACATTTTTATATTTCTTGTGCTAATTTTGAATTGTTTCACATTTATATAAGCTTGCGTCCCTGGTGGCCTTGGGTAATATGTGCAGCCTTCCAGACCGTCCTCGTCTAATATTTAAGTCCGGTTAATATAGCTTCCTCTTGTTTCACTTTTGTTTATACCGCTCTTATTAATTTTTAATTTTGTACGCTCAGCTACCTGTAGGCTCGTACACATATAATGTGGTTGTATTTGCCAAAATCTTACACTTGGCTTAAGAGTGCCAATTCATAATAGTTTTCCATATCAAATTGCATTTTCCAGCCTCCATGGTAATTTCCCGTTAGTGCATATCCTAATAAACTATTCTAACACAGTTTTGCAAAAATATGAACACGTGGTTAAAATGAATTGACGTGCAATATTCCGTGGAAAGCACTTTAATTCAACAATTTGAGTTGTACGGTTGGCTATTAAAGATGATATCCGAAAATCATTCAAATGAAGCTTTACTGAGAGTTGAATCCGATAGCGATGAAGATGGTTTGAGTAAAATAATAATATATATATATATATATATATACAAAAACATTATAGCTAAATCCGAGTACTGTTGGGTAAAACCAAGTTGGTGTTTTCAACCTACGGAATATGTAACGATCCTTACTTGATAATTGTGTAACGAAATTAGTTTAGACAGCATCTTCCTATTTGAGTGATAATCTTCAAGATATATGTGTGAAAGAGTTTAGTATGATTCCACCAGATTACTTCTTCAGGGTACTTGGAAAAGTATGAAAATTGACTTATCATTATATTTAGGAGGATGGAGAAATGTGGGAAGAGGCTTCATGTGAATCACCTCAGGCTAAAACTGCAAGATCAGATTCATTTTATTCTTCGATAGGAAGTTGTACTGGGTAATTCCCTTTTATTATCCAAATTAATAAAGCTAAGCTTTCCTAGCTCTAATTATACATTAGATAGTACCTTAGACTCAAGTGTTGGATTTGAAACAGCATTAGATATATCATGGGAAGAGAACGAATCTTTAAAAACAGCATTATCTTTCACATCATTGCAATCCCTAGTTGATAATATGAATGAAAATTATCAACTTAATACATGTGAAAGTACTGTAACAAGCTTTGTGGATTCTACAGATGAAGAAGATGAGATGAACACTGCCAGGTGAATATAATTTAATATCAATATTAATTTCAAATTCAGAGAAGAAACGAATTTGATTTATGATGAGTTAACAGTGTCAACTCCGAGGTTGGTGAAATCTGTTATAAATAAAGTTTAAAAAAAGATATTTTAATTGCAGCCTCAAAGAAGATCAAGAAGAAGAATTATAATATTTGTTAACTAAGACCCTCAAAATTTTTAATTTAGCATTGTTTTTTTCAATATGTATATGTGTATATTAAATGAGACATGAAATTCATAAATAATATCCAATACTTATATTATTAAAATATGTATATATTTGACCTTGTTGGACAAACTAAAGTACGTAATAAAGCATTTTTGTTGAAACGTCTTTCTAAATATTTTAATATTATGCATTATAGTTACTTCAACTTTATAATTGGTAGAAAAATGGCGGATAGGAAGTCGTTGCTCCAAGAACGTTTTGAGATTCTTCGATATACAGATTCCGTTGAGATAAAAAGCCCTAATTTATTCATCCCCGCTCACGTAGCAAGCCATGTTGGATCTTTACCTTTTTATAAAATCGCAGTTTCACCGTAAGTTGAACTAAATAGTTTCAATGAACGCCTAGAATATGTGTACTACATTTCAGAAAAGCTGATAGAGTAGCTACAATGAGTCATAATAGGGTTTTGAATGTCTATAGCTTAGAAGGGGAGGAGGCTTTTCAAGAATGCAGTGTTCAAGGTTGACTGAAGATCTAGACCAAAATATAATTTTACTATTTAGTTTTGGAAGAGGAATTTGCAGAGTTCTGTTTATTAGAGTTTTCTGCTTCTGGTTCCTTTATTCTGTCTACTCGTAGTTCGGCTAGACTAGATGTGTTCGACAACTCCGGAGGTTTTTGTTATGACATCCCACTGGTAATGTCAAAAACAGTAATTGTTTTATCTGGTTTAATTAATAGGAAGACGATCCTTCAAGTGTCAATCCCATGGGAGGAGTTTGCTGTATGAAAACTTTCGTGAATAAAAACTTAGATTCGGATGATAAGCATTTTGATATACTATATGTACTACAATATAATGGAGTGTTATCAGCTTTTAAATTAGGGTAAATTTTAAAAAATAATGTATGGAATACATCAAAGGTGCTGAATTTCAGGAGACTAACTCGATTTGAAAAGTTGTGGTCCACTTACTTAGGCATAGGTCTTTGTGGTAGCTTTGAAATTTTCCCAGACTATAATCTTTTGGTTGTTGGCGCTCATTACAATACGTCCGGTATGCTGCTTAACCTACCATATCGAACAACTTGGAATTTTTAGGAAAAGTAAAACCGCCCGGAGGATTATGTTCATTTCGTATGATAGATACATATCCATATGCTGAACCTATTCGTGTGATGGGAGATTCAAGTATAGTTAAATAATTTTGATTTATGGAATTGTTCAAGTTTTAGGTGGATGGTTCAAGTGGTCTAGTCAATTTCTATCTTCAAGGCTATTTGCTTATATATGCTCTATGTCGGTATCTTCATCATTTAATATGAAACTAGCTACTGTGTCTACTAATGGCGATTTTTTTCTATTTGACGTTCCTTCAATGTCTTTATCTTTGAGTATTTCATACATCTCTGGAAGACGTCCAGTTCAGGCTCTTTTCACTGATGAAACAGTAGTTCTAACGAAACAGATGATTTTGTGAATACTTTTTCTAGGAACTGACCATTCTTTTTGATAACGGTGATCTGGTTAGAAGTCAAATTGAAGACATAGAAGAGGAAATTCATGCGAATAACGCTGAATATACGTTTACTAGCCGTACTGCGTTGGTGGTTCCCAGTTTTCGAGAACTTTTTATTTTAGAAGGAGATGTGAGTAATTTCATAACTAGTATTGTGAACACATATCTAAAATCTTTAGCCTGGTAGCTCTGCTCTACATGAAGTTGCTAATCAAAGAACTCACTTAGCTTTTCGTTTGTGGGTGTACACGATTTGGCGCTCATTTAAACAAGTAAAAATAGTTCTAGTTTAGATGTTTTTAAATTCACATTTAGCTTGTTGGAATGGCTGTTGGAGATGCAGCATCCCCTCTACAAATGGCAACACATTCTGAAACTTTAGGTTTCGTTGTGTGGCATTCTCCTACTCGAACTCTAGAAGAACTTTTAGAACGAACTGTAAGTTTGTTTTAATGTTTCAGTATTTTATAATATTTGATTTAGCTTAATGAGAGGAATTATAGCAGAGCAAAAGAATTAGCCGAGTCATTTTCAGCAGCAATTGATATAAATATAATTCTAAAACGAGAATGGACAGATACTTCAAACTCTGGTGATTTAACTGTTCAACATGTTCACGATATTTTGGTATGTGCAATTAGGTTTATTAATATTTACTTATATTTCAAGGAGAATATTGATGATCAAGAATGGGTACTTCGAGCTTGTTTATCTTGCCGTTCCACTATTCGTGATGTTCACATAGAGTTAGTTCTTCTCGGTGAGTTTATATTATTGTTCTAAAGTATTATATAATTTATAGGATTGAATTTGTTTGACATTAGTGATGATTGCAAAATCATTATTTTACATGTTGCTCGAATTTTAAATGTTTGCTCCGATGTCGAGCTTTTCTTGGAACTTCGACATAAATCATTGTTCGAGATAGCATGTTGTTTCGCGCAGGTTTGCATGAGTATACATTATAAATAAATTATTATCTTCAGAGATGCTTATTCACAGAACTTCAACGGTTATTGGAACAAAATTTTTGTTTATTATCTGATTTTGTTTTGAATATTGCATCCTTGATACCATGTAGTGTCCCTCCTAAGAAATATGAATATTTATTGCCTTCTTCATCGTGGACTTTCAAAGATATTGAAGAAGTAACCCTTATATATTCATTTTTTGTAATCACTTATGTTTCAGATTGGAAGTGATTATGTAATACAGCTGTCAGAATTTAAAAATAGTCCGGAATCTGACTATGTGAACGAACTGAATTTTGGTGAAACGGTTATCAAGTATATAGTTGTATATTATGTTCAGTTAACATTTATGTTATTCTAGACCTGAAAAACAGTATTTAAGTTGGGTTATGAAAAAGATTCAAGAAATAGACAATTTCACTCTTGTCGATTTTGCTATTGAATTATTGAAAATAAGTATTGAAAATGGATTTGAGGTTTAGTAACTTTAACATACAACTTATAGAGCTCTCTATTTCAGCAATTAAAAATAGACTTAGTTCCGTGGGAATTTTACAGGGCTCATGGAGTGATTTGCGGACTAATCGATCAGAACTTCGAAAGTTTTATGAATATGACTGCTGATGCTTCTGTCGAACAACTGATTTCGGTAATAATGATGCATAGTTTATTTGTAGCTAGCTTCTTTCAGCTAAATGTACCAGAATTGATCAGCAGTTCGTCTCAAATTGTAAAATTTTTGGAATGGAAATTAAACGATGATTCCCTAGTAAAGACTTATATTTTCCAAATATTGGAATCCGCAACTCGTAAAGATGTCAAAGCCCTTCAACATTTCCGTAAAACCTATTCTAAATACGTAGATACTGATATGGTTAGTTGAATCGTGGAGTACTTTTCCACAATTTTTTGGTTTTCTAGATAATCAAATGTCTATGCAATTGTACTTTAACTGGAGAAGATCTTTTGAATGCAGTTCGCTCCTTATCTGTTTATTCCGAGTTTGTCAGTGCGATCAAAATTTTCTTAGATAGAAATGTTCGGCCCACTTTTGAAAAAATTTGGAACAGTACAAAGGAATTGTATGTTTCGGATAATATTGGAATATAGTTGCATTTATTTCCGATTTCAGGCCTTTTGCCAAAGGTCTTCTAATGCAAGTTGCTTGTTGTGGGCAGGCTAGAAGTGCAGCAGAGTGGGAAATTTTGAGAGATGATCTCGTTCAATTGACTAGTTGGTAAGGGGATATTCATGAGAACTTTTATTCTATTTTTTATTTCCAGTCTGTATGCTGGTTTGATATCGGATGACATGGTTTTAGACATTCTTGCCTGCGAGTTATTGGCTTGTGAAGAATCAGGATATGATCTTTCTGCTATTAATACCGTACTTACTTTAAACAAATCAGGATCTAAAGAACCCTCAAATAATAAGCTAGGATGGGAACAATCAGCAGAGGCAACATTATCATTTTGTTTGCTTTATGTAATGTTCAGTTTGTTTAGATTTTACTACGCCAAAGTAACGAAGCTTTGCAAGAAGCCGTACTTGTAAATGATCCGAATCTTAAAAAAGCTAGATTCTTAGCTAATCTTGCCAAAGAGGTCAGTAGGTTCGAACGCACCTTTTTTCAATTTTTTGTTTCAGACTTCTCCACAGGCAGCCAAAGATCTGTTGAAGCTTTTGGATACTGTTGATGTAATTCAAGATTTAGGATCCAGTATAATGCCCGCAAATGTCCGAGTTACTGCTCCTATGATTTTATTGACTGAAGTTATTAACACTGGAGTGAACTATAAGCATGTATGGCTGTTGTTTCAATGCGATTCATAACAAAACCATCTTTATAGGGGAAAAAATGTGCCAAGTTAGCTGTTCTCTTAGGAATTGCAACTCCTGTAGCAACAGCATTGTCGCTGTGTTCATTAGCAGCTATTGAAAATAATGATGAAAGCTATCTCGATAAGTATATTCATGAAGTTATATCTAAAGCCAGAGATATACCTGTCGTTCACGATCTGTGCATGAAAATTATTAATTCGAACTATTCTGCTTCAGTATGTTTTGTAGTACGAGAGATATTTTAGAAAATATGATTTTCAGAATATATCTGACATATATGCTTGTGCTCTTCTAAATTGCCCAGATGACCAACTATTTTCAACGATGGAGTTGATTAATCAGAGCAAGATACAACATTCTTTCACTGATATAGGACCAATTGAACCTTCTAATGATGTTGTTCTTGATGCTATGTATACAAAGGTACTCAATCTCATTTTCAATCAAGAAAACAACTTTTTCTTTCAGATTGATCGATGGACAGAAGCTCCTGAGCTATCGGAAAACGTTCGATTTGCACTGAATAATTCATCGAATTTCCCAACAACAGGATCAGAGGTAACTAGTAAATATTATATATGAAATCTTGTACGTTTTTGACTAGGTTGCTACCCTTATAAACCGACATAGCTCAACCGCTGCGATTTGCTTAGCGTTGACTGATTCTAACGAACAATCCAAGCCATGGACGAAGAACGAAATGCTTTTGGAATACGAAAAAGTATATCATATATTATATATATCCATATATTAATCTGTTTTACAGGCATTACGACATTTTCAACTAGAAATCACTCCCAACTTAGCATCAGCTCTTCCTCCAAGATATCTAATTTCTAAAGCGTTCGCTAATGATGAAAATATATCCTCCATCGATCGTGTTCATAATTATGGTTCACTTTATTATGTCAGAAACAACTTATAGCATAAGTTTTTTTAGGAGTTGACAGAGAAAGATTAATTGAAGATGTAGTGTATAGAAAAGAAACTATCATCGGCTTAGCGATGTAAGCATTGTTTATTAGCATTTCTTCGTATGAAAACAAAACGTTTAGGTCTGAGGATGAAGATATGTTCCATGACGCACTTGAGTTATCTAAAGATTTCAAAATCGATGAGTGGGAGGTGCATTTTGCTTCGCTGGAGAATGCTCTCACTAGGTTTGGGTGTATGGTTTCTGAACTGACATAATGATTACATTGTAGTTGCACAATACAAGAAGCTAAAACAATTCTGAAGAAAAGAGGTCATTTGAGCGTATTAAGAACAAATAAACCTGAGGTATTTATAGTGTTCGTTATTGTTTCTTATACTTTTTTTCCAGTTCCATCGTAAGTTGCGTACGACAGTTCTTCCATTCATTGAAGGAAATGAGCATTTCATTGGTTATTTAAGTTTGTTTTCGGAAGAGGAATCAGAGAAAAAGTCATTGAGTTTTATTAAAAAGTTATTAGAGAAAAAGAAAGGTAGCTTCTCCTGAAAGAATTTGGTTTTCTTTCATTTCAAAATATTTCAGATATTAAAGCCAAGCTTCTCTTCACAGATTGTGCTTACACCTTGGATTTAATTTTATCAATGCCTGACAAACTTCTTATTCTACTTTCTACAGATCTGAGAAATTTACCGGTTTGATTTAATTGTTTTGTTATTTATATTCCATGTGCTCATAGGACGGAGCCAATATTTGCTGTTCTGCTGCAAGAATCTTACTTGAGGGCACCGACTTACGTCCTGCTGCCAGTCCAACTGTTCTATATTCCTTATTAGGAAAAGATGAGTCATCTCTTTTAGATATAATAGCTGTGAAATCGGTAAGGGTATTAGTTTATTTGAATTAAAAGAAATGTTTTTCAGTTGAGCGATGAAATTTCTTATCTTGAAATGAATTTAAATATGTTAAAAGAAATTCCAAATACACCAGCTGATTTAATAACTGTCTTGTCGTAAGTTTTTCTCCTTAATTAGTTTTTCTCCTTAGTATATTGAAGTCGAGTTATGTAAGAAATTGTTTTTTTAGAAATCGGCTCAAATTGTTGTCAATACCATCTTCTGACAGCTTTTCTCTTCCGGAATTTTCAAGCACGAACAACTCGGTTTTAAGTAGAAGACGTAATTAATTTATTAACGGGTTAATAGGAATTTTTATTTTGGTTGGTGGTCATTTCGACTTGTGATATGTATAAATAAATGAAAGTTTTAATAACTAATAGATTTACATAAATTTTGAGACGGTTATTTTATAACTTTTTCAACATTTGTATCATAGATGCTTGTAATAATATATAAAAAAAATTTAATAATTTAATTTTGTATTATGTGGTTATATATATCCAATACATTTTGAAGTTCAAATAAGAATAAAAAAAATTTTACTCAGATGAATAACATCAAGCGGAAGAGTTCAGGAATTCAGAAAAGAGTATTTCAAAATGAAAAGCTACTGTAATTCATTATTTTTTTAGAAAAAAAGTTCGTATAATCGTACGGGGAGTAGTAGTGAGGATGAGTGGTTATGTGCAAGAACTTTCAAAGCTTCTAAGATTGGTATCATAAAAATTTCTGCAGAGCAAAGATATGTTTCCAGATAATGCTTCACATCCTCTGCCAGAGCCAGAAAAGGGGGATTTTACTAATACTAAAACTTGTTTCAAGCATCAAACAAATCTCTCTACAACAGAAAAATCAAAACCACATGAAAGAAGATCTCCTTTTCCTCCAACTACTTTGTCAGGCATGAGTAATGCAAGAGGGTCCATTGGTTTGCGACATGTTTAAAACAGTGGTTATATAATTTCTTTAGGCTTTCCTAGCTCAGCATTCTCTAAAATAGATGTCAGGTCTAAAACTCAGCAGCTAGAAAAGGGTTTTCATTTGTCTTTTGGAATCATTTAATGAATTTTAACTGCAGCTTTAAATCAACCCAGTTGGAAAAGAAAAAATGTTATTGAAGAAGTGAATTCAACAGATACGATTATACCAAAATTGAAATCATCTAGTTTGTTCGAGCTATGCCTCAACAACTAACAGAATTTTCTTAGCTTCTGTCAAATCAAATGCTTCTGATGTAGTACCCGACAGTTACAACTCATCAAGCAGTTCAGTTAGTACGTCTTCAAGTAAAAGTTCAAAGAATAGTTCTTCATGTAGGAATATTATTATAAGCTTTCTTAGTACTAATCATTTAGCTTCAAAAAGTAAATCAATGGGCTCATATAAAGTTCAAGAAAAGAAATTTGAGAAATTGTGCGAAAAACCCTTTGAAACGCTGCCCGAGACTCTTCTAGACAGGTTCAATGCTTTTGTTTGGGGAAAATAACTGTAAATCTTAAATTTCAAGCCCTGTGCTGCCGTGTACTCCTATTCGAACTAGTGCAATTCGAAGAATATCTCGTGTGATAGATGATATTGAAGTTGAACCCAAGCCATCAGGCAACACTTCTCATTCTTATATAATACTTTCATCTACATTATTTAGTTCACCTCTCTCCGAAACTGTCTACCGATTACTATCCTATGTATCTCTCTAAACGGAGAAACAGTATAGATATATTACCCCCGAAAACAACAAATGATTCATATTCATCATCACAGTGTGAAACACCAAAGCGGATAAATCGTCGTCAAAGTCTATTAAATATGAAAATTGAAGCATCCCAAGAATCGGTACACATGATACCACAACACCTTTACATCATTTTTTAAAAACTGTTTAGTCTTCACCCAAATTTGATCAAACTGTTTTGATTATGGAAACTCTTGATATTGAAAGTCTTAGATCAAGAACTTCTCACGAAGAGCGTATACCTGAAAAAGTTTCTATTGAAGTGAGCCAAGCACATGTAATTATGGGTCAATTCAAGAATACAGTTTAAATGTTCTCATTCAGACATCTCCTATTAAGCCATGTGTCTTTAAAATGCCTAAATTGCGACTTCCAGAATATGAACCATCAGTATTATTCTTGTTTGCTGTTTCGAAATGTATATTTATTTTTAGGAGCCCAACATCGAGGAATCTTGCGCAGGATTTGAAATTCAAGAAACATGCCATCTTGGTATAGCTGAAACTAGCATGACATCTGCCCGGGAATGTTTTGAAATCGATGAAGCCGATGTAAGTAATTCTTTATAATATCAATGAGAAAATTATTTTTTAACGCTATTTAGTAGTGATCGGTTGAATATGTCTATAAAACGATTATACTAACGATGATATTTCAGGGAAAATCCGTGCGATGTGATGATTATGTAGTTAAACCAATGTCTTTAGTCGGGCCAATATCACAACCACGGGAAAATCAGTTGAATCGTAAACGATTATCAAAACTCGCAGGTATGATGGATTTTAGATTTTTTCTGGCATTTATGCCTATGCAGTAGTTCATAACACTTCGTAAAAAACCAATCTTCTTTGGTCTAGAAAAAACTTGAAACTTTGGACCCGATTTTGCGATTACAGGTCGACTCGCAAAACACTTGTCCGGAGTACGATGTGAGAGACTGATTGTACGTCGCGATCCGCGTGCTGTCATCGTTAGCTTACCGATCTCCGAAACATACAGGTTCGTGGCAAACCTTTTCTTGGTTTTCTGACACCAACTTTCGTTTCTTTTAACACAACATTGTTGAAATAGATTTAATTTTTTTATGAATAAGATTACCTTCAAGATTTTTTTTTCATTTCATGCTTTTATTGGTAGATCGTCTCGTTGTTTTCATTTTTTTCTTTCAATAATGTAGCACATTTCATACAAATTATCAACAGTAGTTATCAAGTGAATAACGCTCAAGTACATCGAAGTTTAGAATTCGAACGCTTAAGCTTGATATATTGTGTTGGATTTTTCAATCATAGTAGTCATGTTTACCAGCAATGTTTTATTATTGCCATATCAGTGCCATCTGACACATTGCGAATTGCTTATCGTATCATCTCTCTTTGCTGAAACGATAGAACAATTTTGAGATTATACTGCGTTTCGCTGCTCCGAAAATAGTTAGATTCAGAATTCTTGTGAACTTCAGCTTACTATTGTTCTTTTCATTTTTCTAATCTCTGACAGTTTAAACTCTTCTTCACTCATTCTTTTATTCACTGTAGAATGGCTCCCTTCACTTGACTGTGTTGTCGATTGCCGTTTTATGTGTCATCGCTTTCTGAGTCCTGTCCCACATGCCGCTACGACAGATTTCATGTACATTTAGTTCTGCTTATCTGAAACTAGCTAACAGTTCAAATCAAACTATTCTTTGCAAGGTTATCTGCCAGTTATGGCTGTCATTTTGTGGAATTTGCTGGTTATAACTCATTTCACCATAGATTATCTCAATTTCCTCCTTTTCTTTCAATTTTACTCAAATTGTTTTCTAAATTTTCTTATTTATTTCATTTCAGCAATTGGGGTCTGACTTTTTACGAAGCTGCTGGCAATGGTCAACTTATAATAATACGTGATCGTGCGTCGGGATTTATTACCAGTTCTCGTGTATGTACATCAGCTCTCTCATCGTTGGGAGCAGTAGACGGTTGTGCATCTTCAGCCAACCCTTTGCCTTCTATTAAACCATCGACTCTTGCGAACGAAAAGCACGTGAAGAACGATCTAAAGGTGTCAAAGAGCCGTAGTATAGCGCCACCCGCTTCAGTTGGTACCGCCTTAAGGGCTGTAGTCAACGCCGGCACAGACTCCGCCTCTTCTGCTGCTGAGTGCTGGCTGCATCTCGCCCAACCCTATTCTCTCATCCGTACTTCAAGCAGACAGCCTCCTGCCATTATAAATCCTGTCCTAATCGACAGATGATTATTTAAAATCGGAAAATAACTGTGTTTCCAGTTCAATTAATATGATATTGTGTAAGCTATTACTATTATTCATATCGTTTCCAGTCGCTTGGAGCATAAGGTTGGTTTGAAACATTTTTTATTTCTTTTTCTGATTATACTACTTGAACTAATCGTAATATTTCTTTTAAAAAAATACTTTATCGTATTTTTGAACTGTGTCATTCAAATTTTAAAAAATAATTTAATGTCTGTATAATGGTGAGAGTTTTGAACAATGCTGTTGTTTTATTTCTCTAAAGTTGTTTTATTTACTTTTTTTTCGATTTTAGCTGTAATTACTAATAATAAATATAGTAAAAGTTCATACAAACTGTACCTTCCTGTCAGTCACACAGTGCTTTGATATCATTTGGACTTTTTCTATTTTATATTAGTTTTTCGTAAGAAGTTTGTTTTAAGAGATATTGAGAAAATGATAAAAGAGAGAAAATGAATGAAGGGAAAAAGCCTACCTATGTATGTGATTCAAAATGAAAACAGAAAAAAAACTGTTAAGCTTTTCAATCACTTTCAATGTATCTAAATAAAAAATGGATTTATCACAGTTTTTCAAATATGAAAGGCTAGTTTTTTCACTTTTTTGTCATTTAGATGTCAATGCTCTACCGGTTCGTCTGGCGTTAGTTGTTACAATCAATGGTGTGAAGCTCGAGATTATGGCGGAAAAGTAAGCTGTTAATACTTTTTAATTTGTATATTATATGTGTATTCCAGGTTGGAGCTTGTGCTGTTGTACAAAAAGGTTCCCGACGTCTATTCGCTTGTGTTCGTATTAAAAACACCAGCGAAGACTCATGCATGGCTGATCGTGTGAACGGTGAAACTCAGGTCTGTTTTTATGATTCTCTAGATATTATGTTCTCTATCATTATACCGTGCTTTGAACTTTTTGTACACAAATCTGTATTTATTACAAATCAGACGAAGTGGCTCAGCTGGAGCTAACCGGTTTCATAGATGCTGACAAGCAGAGCTTGCCAGATTCCCCCTCCCTAGCTTCTAGTTCAGCTGATTTTCATTGGTGACCTCTCGTTGAAACACTCACTCTTGATTTGCTTATGATGCCTTTTCATGTCTACTATGTTCTATTTCTCTCATATCTTCATCTGTCATCCAATAAGTAAAGGAACAATAAAGCTCATGCTTCTTTTCATCCTCATCTCCCGTCAGCATTTCGATCATCATCACTTTTATATTAAAGTGATGTATTTGATTTTGAGTTTGGCTATCTCTGCTCCTCGTTTTGTTCCGCACTTTTCCCTTGCTCTCCTGTTTGTCTTCAACTGCTGCTGCTCAATTAACGAGGGAAGAAGCATCAGCGACGGTTACAGGGACCTACAGAAGCATTGACCGATTGCGAAAGCACGATCGAAATGTATGCAAACAAGCAAATATTCTACAAATTGTCTGTTCTCTTATACTTTTACTGTGTGTCTATGCGTTTCTCTTATGCCCTAATTCCCTTTGGTCCCTATACTAGGTTAGCTTGTAATTTCTTAGTACCCATATGACCTGATGCGCAGCCGCGAAAACGAAACTACTTCTAGAACGTGTGAAATTATGACAAGTGAATGTTGCTGAAACAAACCAGTTTGGAATGATATGAGAATCACTAATTACATCTCTCGTTTATATCTCTTTCAAGTAAAGAATTCGTACAACATGCCCTCGCCTAGACCCTAAGAAGCGCCTTGGCTTTCTAGCCAGATTAGCAGCTTGATTGAGTCATCATCTAGCTCATTTCATCAGAGATCTGAAATCGGCTACATGACTGACACCCGTTTTGGACTAATTCCAATACGATGAGTGAGATTAGTACAACTTTTCGTAAAAAAATATACACAAAGAAACATAATTGGAACATTAACCAGAAAGTCTTTGTTTTATTTCTCATTTTTCTATTTTTCTTTTTTTTTGGCTACAGATGACAATTCATTGAAATTCACGCCATGTGGTCTAAGTTTGAATCTATACATGAACATTAGAGAATCTTGAGCACTTTCTTTATTTGAATTTTGAAACGTTTTGCATATTTGCAGGTTCGATGTTGGTGTCGAAGTGGAGATTACTGCAATATAGATCTAGCTGATCGTATTGAAGATGGTGATTATAACATGAGATCTGATCCGTCGAATGAGGTAAGCTAATGTGGTTTTGCAAATTGAGATAAGGCATGCTTTTTACGATTTTTGTGTTGAAAAACATCATTAATAGTTTTTTAATAAGGTGTCATTATGATGCCCTCAAGGAATTTTGATAAGAAGAAAAGAGAAGAACGATACTTTCATTTATCACTTAAACGTTTCTTTTTCAAATATATGACGTAAAAGTACATTTCCTTTTTTGATTAGTTTCATTTTTTTCTTCTTATCTCATTTCTTGATCCTATGTTTTTGTGTTGTATGAAAGACGAAGAATGGCTAATGGTTCGATGATTCGGCTTGCTCTTTACTGCTAAACCATCCGTTCAATGACATTTCTAACGTTTTTACTATTCCGCGAATACATAGCATCCCATATGGTACTCGGTTTCATTATCTTATAAGGATTTTACGTGCCCCCTCAGACAGAACAGCTGGGATAAACTTTTTTGATAAAAAAGAGAAAATGAAAGGCTTTCAAATAATAGAATTCCAAAACTTTTGCAAACTTGAAACCTAAGGGTACAAGACTGGAACATTCATGCTTTTATTAATTCAAGATTGCCACCTCAACTGTCCGAACTACAACTAAAGATGATTTTGTGATCGAACAAACCTACGACGTCATTGAAGATGAAAGGTACGTGAAGTTTTATTTTTTTCATTTTTTTATATTCGAATGTCAATCGTTTGTGAGCAAGACTCTCATGCTCTTTGCACCGAGAGAATGATATTACTGTTAGAAATGACTTTAGCATTCTGTACTTTTTCTCCTCTTCAAATTCAGAAGTCGTGTGCACTACGAAGCCTTTTGTTGTCCTAACTGTACAGTTTTTTATTTTTTTGCTCTTTCATTCAATACTAGTTGGTACTGACTCTATCATACACACTCTATCTCTGTTGTGCACTGTGCCAGTCTTGTGTTGCCGATGAAGCTTATTGTCTAACGTTCGCATTTCCACCACTGTATAACTTCTGGGACGTGAAAACCCTATTGTACGCATAACGATGCGTCAAAGAGCATTCTTCAATTATGATTCGGGTAAAGGGGCTATCTAGCAATCTGTTTATGTTTTAAAGCGAAGAAATCGATCATTTAAGATTAGCAAACTCTTCTTCTTCAAGCTTATCATCTCATTTAATTTTATTATATATTCTACTTCGTCAATTCTTTTTATCTCACTTCCCTCTATCTCTGTTTTCTGAATTTTCTGCTCATCTCTCTTTCGCTATGTGTATACTAATAAGTCCGAACGCAAGAAGAGTGGATTTCTCACACACGTACACACATAAAATCATTTCTATTCGAGCGAAAATTGTCGACGGCGACGACTGTTGTCTGATTTTCGGCGTTCAGCTCGTCGTAAGCTCTTTCTATCTTTGTTCTGCTTCTCATCATTAAATCGGAACGTTCACTGAATATAAAATATGCTAAAAGCTGATTTGAGCACCTCTAGCTTTGAGCATATTGATGATATCGTGGGATAGATGAAGAGGTGAACCGAGGTAAACGTTGGAAAGTTATTCAATAGTAAATAGCTATATGCATACACATATACAAAAAGAAAGCGGCATTTAAGAGTAATATAATAGTTAACAACAGAATATTTATCTTCATGTTTTACTAGGTCATTTCATATTATGCCATAACGGCCATTAATCGGTATGTATCTATCCACATATAGTATATGAGCATGCTTTAACAATGGAGCGTTTATGTTTCACCGACAAGCATAACATCTTGACTATAATGCTCTTATTGCTATAATTCTGATCTGTATACACATGTATTGAATGGAACTGTTTTCTTTACCATCATTGTTTAATGATGATTTCAGAAGACAATGTTCATAGTGATTATTATGATCGTGTGCAGTCTTTGTCATTTTTAATTCAACTTAAACGTCTTCTCTATGCTCGTTCTCATCATCTCATCTTAAACATAGAGAGACAGATGATGTTCATGATTACGGTCAGAGATACACAGTCTTAACAATGCTTTCTTATATTTTCAAAAACTAGTTTTAGCTTAATGTTGCTCTTCGCTCATGCGCAAAAATATTATATAATCCACTAATCAAAAGCTCTTCAGTTTTGATAATAAAGATTCAACGTTTTATGCTAATTACAATTTTTAACTGATTTTATGGCGTAATCGGTTGTGTTTCTGTTGATTCACGAATACTTTTTTTTACTTTTATCTTATTCTTATAGTCTTAGGTATCAAATTACATGTGGGCGATTAAATGAGGGAATTGGAATAAGAAGCTTCCATCTTAAGAAATTAAATTATACAATGGGATGTCTTCAGATTAGTTTCCAAAGAGAATTCTAAGATTAGATCAAAGTATAAGGAGACTGTAGATTGCTCATCGGCTCTGTTATTGTTGCTGTTGGTGTTCTTGCTGGGTTTTCATAGCGGGCTATGTAATTTTGCATAAGGAATGAAAGAAAGATATTGAAAAGGAAATAGAAGTAGAAAGGGAGAACAGAACTGAGTTTGTAATAGCACAAGAGTGTCAGTGGCAAAACTCGGAGTGCGTGTGGTAGCTGTTCATGTTTGCCTTGTAACTTGATCTACTTTTGCCCTTGCTTCTTCTCTCCAATATTCTATAATAGATTTGGATATTGTGGTGTTCCGGTGCTTCTGTCTAGTACTACTACTAGTACCATTATCCAAGTCATAGTATTACATGTTATATCCTATTCATTGAAGAAAATAAAGATGATGTATAGATTAAGGGAAAGATTATGGTTAGTTACCTCTCATGATATCGAAATGACGAAAAAAATTGTTTGAGCTTGAATACGTCTGTTTTCCGGAATGTGAAGTTATGCTTTTCTTTACTTTTCTTCTCAAGAAAACACTACAATGGTCTGTGTAGTTGAAATAGACTGTTTTGACACTGAGAAGCAACAGCTAGTTGATTCGTTTGAATATAGTAAGCATACATAGATGAAGATTGTTCATGTTTGATTTTTGTCTGTCAAAACTATTCTGATCCTTGATATGATGATGAAATAATTTAATAGAATGAAGTTACTATGAAGTAAATTGAAGGACTGAAATATGGTATAATATGAATAAATACTAATAGTCTTAAATATTATATAACCAATAATAATAGAAGAATATCTTCTGATTAAATATCATGATTATATACACATAATTATTGTTAAGTTAAGCATTGACGTCATATTCACAGTTAGTGTTCGATAAACTCATTGATTCTCTTTATCTGTCATAGTCTTTTGGATTTTTCTGTATAGCGCTTCACAGTATAGCCATCATTCTCTTATTCTCTTTATCTTTATGCTCTGGAGCTTCGACTACTTCCTAATGTCACATCTGTTGAATGGACAGTCTGCTTTGTTTGTTCACACCATTCATCACGAAGATTACTCAGACTTTCCCAATTGGAATACTATCTTTTCAATTGCTCAAATATAGATTATACACTATACGAGTGAATTCTATTAAAAGGGTTTCTAAACCAAAAAAAAAATTTTTTTTTTGAATAATTTCATTGAAATTGAATGACAGTTGACTTATTCTGATAAATCAGATGGTTAGTAGAATATGGGAATAGAATAAGAGAAAGGAAAAAGGCTCTAATATTTAAAAATCTAATATACATTGATATCTTGTGAAAAATGTTTTTGCTTATCATAATTTTCGGTTTTTTTTAGTCGAAAGGATGATGATGATATTGTTCCACTTAATGACTGGGAAAGAGAACCTCTTCCTCAATTGAAAAAGGAAAGACTTCCCCCAATGGATCCTTGGCCTATGACTACAATGTATGTTTTAAATATATTATATATTACTATATATATGTATTACTAATTATCTCAGACGTCCTAAACACACAGTTTCAACTATTCCTCCTTGGCGGCGTGAAGTTCCTATTCCGATCGAACAACAACCAAATTTAATTCCTTCATATGAAAGTAAAGGTTTGTATTTTTACTTTGTGTTATGATAGTTGCAATATATTTTCTAGTTGAACACTTGTCTCAGCCTACAAAGCATCATCATCATCAACATTCACAGAACCATTCATCTGGAAGCCGTATATGGTATCCTCCACCTCAACGTCCTATGTCATATCTACCACGACGACCAGCTCCCCATTGGGTGCCTCCTACAGTAATAACAACTACTCGCCCAGTTATTACTACCACTATTCCAACTACAACAACTACAACTACTAGACCTTTAACAACGAGAGGATTACCTTCATTCAGATTGTACCAAAAGGATCATATCATTCACGGTATCAAGAATTCAGGTTTGATTGAATGTCATGAAAATAATTTACTCCTAAAATTTATAGAATCACCTTCGACTACAACGAGAACTACTACGACATCAACAACAACAACAACAACTACAACAACAACTACTCAACCAACTACTACAACAACTACTGTTAATCCAAGAGATATTGCTATTAAGTCATATCGTGAAAATCAGTCTAGATTCAAGCCAGTTGATGTACTAGCGTACAGATCATATAACCGCATGGTTCGATCAAAAAATATCTTATCTTTACATTTATTCTATTTTTTTTAGAAAGAAAGTTACAAGCCTACTCCTACTACAACATCCACAACAACCACGACAACGACTACTACAACCATTCCATCCACTACGACGACGGCGGTGACGACTAAATCACCCACAACTACAACGGAAGAACCAACGACAGTTCCGTTATCAAACGAAGATGATACATATGAGGATGAATTAGAAGATGAGACAACTACTACTCCTGTACCTACTACTACTAGCAAACAACTTCGTCGAAAGTTGAGTAAAGCCAAGCAGGATCTATATCAGGCTATTGCTAAGAAACCATCCTCCGCTTTTCATTATTCAATTACCATTCCTTTAGTTATCAACTTTTTTGTTTTATATTTAATTTAATTTTTAAATATCAAAAACCTATAACTTGGCCAAGTTTTATAAAGCATATGAATCAAAGATTCGTAATGCTTACTTACCTTCAACTCACTAATAATGTTTTGCCTGTTTTGAACAGATCATTCGCTTGGAATTTGACATATCTTCAATAATCAAGAAAGTAATATAATCAATAATTAATGATGTATTAGTTTTTCTGCTCATTGTTACGGGTTTAAATGAGATTCTTTTTATTATTTACTTCAATCTTTCTTTTTTCTTTTTTTTTTTGGTTGTGATATATAAACGTACAATTTATTGAATATTTTAAAAATAAAATTGTTTGTTCTTGGTCAAATATTGTAATATAAAGTGTTAAACTATCGTAAGAATATTTTCAAGGTAACGATCCTGGTACGTTGCCAGGGAACGGAAAGGACAAGGACAGTATCCAGCATCTCGCCCAGGAGCTCCTGGAGGACCATCCTGAGAATATTATTACATTTGTTTTACTAAACATTATAACTGACCATTCCTGGTAAACCAGGGATACCATCTTCTCCTGGCCTACCGGGTTGTCCTCTTGGGCCTGGTGGTCCCGGATTACCTGGTCTACCTGGCTCGCCTGGAACACCGTCTCGTCCGGGAGGGCCAATCTTGCCAGGTGGCCCACGAGATCCAACATTTCCATATACTCTTAAAATTAATTTAATCAATGTAAGTGAAAGGGTCAAACTGTTACCTGACACCATCTCGGCCTGGAGGACCTTTACAGCCTGGTCTTCCCGGTTTACCATTCTCACCTGGGGAACCAGGTAAGCCCGGTGGGCCGGGGTATCCGTCTTCTCCATCCTTTCCTGGAAGACCAGGAACTCCGGGCGGACCAACCGGTCCTGGTATTCCTTTAGCTCCGGGCGGTCCTGGAGGCCCAGCTGGACATAAGATACAAGCGTTGTAATTCATAACTCCTAAAATAAAGCATTACAACAGAGAAAATTTAGAAGCTGTTACCTTGCATTGAAAGTGGGACACCGCTTTTACCCGGTATGCCATCTGGACCATCAGGACCAGGCAATCCATTTTCTCCATCTGGACCTGGTTCTCCTGGTAGTCCTGGAGGACAGGCTTTTGAAATATCACATATGCTAGTAGGGTAAGGAGCTACGTTGTATCCGGTAGGGTACATCCCATTTCTAAAGTCTATGTTACTACGAAACTTCTAGAAATGTGGAACGAACTTTACATTACGAGCTTTTCTTTCTTTTTCAAAATTATCAAATATGATATTAATTTCATGTACAGTATTCTGAAAAAGGAAAAAAAAATATTGAAATATCATTTAAAAATGAATGAAAATGAAATATACCTCATACTCATCAATATAAAAAATTGAATTTTCACGTAATTGTTCACCTAATGTTCTCATATATTGAAGGAAGCACATACATAATATATTCAATGTTAAACATATAATTAAGCAAAAAATTGAAAAAATTTCTTTTTTTTTCATTTTGTCACAATGAATGAAGATGAGGATCAGGATAGAAAACAAGCTAGATCAAAACATTTTTGAACTCAGGGGTGTGTTCAACAAGTTTTCTCAAAAGACCGGATTTTATTTGAGTTGAATCCATTAATGAAAAGAAACCTGAAACAATCTTGATACAAAACTTTTGAACACCCATATAAGGTACGTTTAATTATTTTATAGGACTTGAGGATTCATTGATATCGTTGGTTTAAAACCCAGTAATCAAGGTATGTCTGGGTTTCCGAGATATCGTTTTTTCGATTAATTTCGGAATAGTTTTTGGAATTTCCGTTCGGGGTTATCCGGATGGTATTAAGGAATTTGGGAGTTTAATGGATTTAAACCTAGTGTGCACATATGTGTAGATTTATATATATAGTTACTTATCAGTTATTAATTATATATTGAACTATGCTTTGACATAAAAAAGACGCTCAAAGAAATATTTTATCTTTTGGCGCAGAATTTTCCGACGACAGGTGCGAATAAGATCTCCTTTTAAGCCAGAACAAAATATTTCAAAATTTCAAATTTCAATGAGGAAGAAGGATTCAAATCTTTTCTATCATCCTAAGCCAACGATGACTAAGCAATATTAAACTTTGCATAGATTTCTTCTGATTTTGTTAATTTTCTGATCTGTGCTCAGTTATGAATAGCATAACCCTAGTGTATACTTGATAGGATTTTATATTGTTGTTGTTAAAATTATTTTTTGTTATATCATATTAAACCTTCTATTCAATCAATTTTTTGTTTTCAAATGTGATTCAGTACCCATATGAGGTACGTTTAATTATTTTATGGGATCTAAAGATTCAACTTCTTTGTTGGTTTAAAACCCAGGAATCAAGGTATGTCTGGGTTTCCGAGATATCGTTTTTTCGATTAATTTCGGAATAGTTTTTGGAATTTCCGTTCGGGGTTATCTGATCGGATGTAAGGTTTGTTTGTAATTGCAGTGCATTTGCCACATGATTAAATCGATGAATCATAGACGTTGACATACTCGGTTCCCCAAGAGGGAAAGCCATATGGTCTAGCAGCGGCGCACCCATAGCAGATACGAAGCAAGATAGGGTTAAGACATTATTTGGCCATAGCTCATAAACTTACCTGGCTGGGGGTTGTTCGCGATCAAGAAGGCGGACTCCCTACGAAGAGGCCTGATCATTGCACTTTTGATTGGGCTGACCTGTATGGCAATCTCGAGTTGAGATTCGCCAACAGCTAAATTTTTGCGTTTGGGGATGCGTTCGCGCGTCCCTTACAAGAGTACAGACAAAAGATATGTTGTCGAGTTTGTTGGGGAAAGGGTTTTTCAAATTTTTTGAAGCAAATAAATAAAATTTACAAAGTTGTATAAGTTATATATAATTAATAATGATTTTAAAATATTTATTGTTTATATAATTATATAATACTACTTATTTGGTCTGAAAAGTGGAGAAGTATCCGTGTAAGGATTATTATATGTATTACTTTCGCTTGAATAAAAATTTGCCTCTGTAGTATATACATTGTCTTCTTCTTCTTCAAAAGGTGCTGCAGGTTTACTGATGAATAACTCGTTTGGATATGTAACTACTTCATTTGAATAAGGTGTTGAATCATAAATTTCCGGTTTTTGTGATGTTGTAACCTTCACATAATATCTAAAAATCAAAATTCAAATTTGAAGACATTGTAGTTAAATCGGAATAAAACAATTTCATACCTATATGGAGTGGTTGGATATGTACTTGTTTCTGTTTGAGTTCCTTCGTTATAAGGTACTGAAGCTGGTGCTTCTTCGATTTGTGGCTGGTATGTGGCTATAGGTTCCGGAGATTGAGGTAAATATAACGATTCCGGGAAATATTCTGGAAAATATCTTCCCACATTGTATTCTTCTATCTCTGGGCATTCACAACGTCCGCTTTTAGATCCAGAGGATCCTGGATTTCCTGGCTTAAACAGAAATAGTTTCTGGCACGTATGATGATATTAATTACCGATCCAGGTGCACCAGGAGGACCATCAACTCCAGGCTTTCCAGCAGGACCGGGATCTCCAGGAATACCTGGTGTTCCTGGAAGGCCACTTCCTCCATCTTGACCCGGCTGTCCAGGCATACCATCTTCTCCAGGTTTTCCAGGAGGACCAGGTAAGTTTATGTAACGAACACTGTCGCGACCAGGTTGTCCCGGAGGACCAGGCAGTCCGATTTCACCATCGAGACCTGGCTCTCCTGGATACCCTCGTGCACCTTCAGGTCCTGGCTTTCCCGGCTTGCCTGGCTCACCGTCTTCTCCTAAATAGAAATCAGCAAAGGTGCTTGCATAGTATTTTATTGTTCACCTGTTGGACCACGATTTCCTGGAATACCTACAGGGCCTTCGGGGCCAGGAGGACCCATTGGACAGATGACACAACCCAACTGAAGAGAGTATACCAAATATGATTAAACACTTGATCTTACTTCAATAACCACATCATCTTCTCCCAATGTCCAATCAGTACCATTTACACCAGCAATTCCATCATAGCCGTTTTCACCTGGTTCTCCAGGTTCACCTTGTTCACCTGGAGGCCCAGGGCAATTAGGTAATTCGCAGCCTGACAAATGAAGTAATATTTAAGAACATTGAGATATTCATACCACATATCGTTAAAGTAGAATAATAATTTAAATATTCTCCATGCTGTCGATAAGCTTCTTCTATATCGACATCTTCTTCTTCTGAACCACTTTCATCATCAATTTGGTCTTCTTCGTCGGTATTGCTTGGTTTTGTTGTTTCAGCTTCTGACGATCCCAATTCAATTGCCGTACCTTCCTTAAATACATATTATTATTTTAAAATTTAAATAGTAAAATCTGAAAACGAACCCCAGCGGTGATACGGCCTTCTGCTCCTTGTACTTCAGCAGACTCTTTAGCAATTCCCTCTCCTGAAATATCAGGAGGCGATATTTTAGTTCTAATTCTTTTCTTCTTTTTCTTCCTTAATTTTTTTTTTCGAGCTTTTCTTAATCTTTCTTCTTCAATTTGTTCTGCTATGTATTTTCTTTTTGGATCTTGTATATCTTTGATTTCTTCACTGTTACCGTCAACATTAAAATCGTTCTCATTAGTATTACTTTGAATTATAGGTAAATGTTTCTTCTCAAGTAAAGCTGACTGAAAATCCAATTTCCTTCCAGTGCGGTCGTCAAAATAATGTGATTCCTTTCTTCGATGTTTTCTCTTTGATTTGGATGAGCTTGGAGATGGACGTGGTATAACATACCATCCATAATTTGAATTTGAACGTCTTGTTCTTAATTTATTTTTCTTTAAAATTTCATTCCATGCTTGTGATTCAATTATCTAAACATATAATAATAATAATAATATGTATATTATATTCGTATAGTTAGTATATATTTTCAAATAAACTTACCGCAAACTGTTTCATTTCACTTAAACCAATCTCATGAAAATGCTCCATTTCTTTCATTATTGAATGAAGATAACAGATCAGAATAAGTATTGCTGGTACAGCTAAGCCAGCAGCTACTATAGCAGCGATTGTTGGCCGACTAAGCATCTCAATTGTATTTTGATAATATTTAAATTCGAAATAACCTATATCTAAACTATTAAAAAATAATTAAAATAAACAGATAAATTATAATTTAGATTATAAAACTTACGAATGAAGACTATTCAGCAATGCTGGTGAAGAAAATCTTCCATAATCTATGAGTATTTGATTTACAGATTCTTTGAGGACTAGATAAACCTTATGAAAGATGTTGATCATCATTAGAGAACAGGAGGTAATAGAACATGTTCTGAAGAAATACTAGCAAATTAATTGAGAACAAGGCTTTGGTATTTCCTAAACTTTGTCAGCATTTTTCTTATAATTAACAGAATTAAGTGAAATTACTGTTTACAATGCAGCAACCAGTTTGACGACAACCTCATACATGTAAGTAACGACTAACATAAACAAGGTTTGAATTAAAATAAACAATCAACATTATAAAGAAATATAATTTTTATTTATTAATATATAAAGCATAATATAATAATAAAATAAAATAAAAAGAAGATATATTATAGCAGAATACAAATAAATAAAAAACTAATTGAAAGCACTGGTGTGTTATTTTCAAAGATGCATAAAGGAAAAGAGATAATAGTATGAAGTACGATATAATAATCAATTATAATGATAAATATATAATTAATTATGATATCCAATGTTGATTTATGGCACCTAAGCGATATACGGTATATATTAATAAGAATTGTATGTACTATAATATTTGTATGTTAATTTAAGTCTTTTTTAATAAAAATAAATATAAAACTGTTTTTTAAACTGATATTCCATAATATATAACTAATCATTTATCCATCGTTAACTTCAACGACTTCTTCAGCTTCAGCTTGAACTGGAGCTTCGATCACTGGAATACGTGTCGGTGCTATCTGGAAATAATACTGTTTATTTAGAATTCTGAATGCAACAGTTCTGTGTCATCTAGATAATTTTTCAATAATTTTTATAATTTATACTAATAATTGAAAAAAAACTCGAAACACGCGATATTCTGATATAATAAAACTTATTATGATTAATCATATAATTTAACAGAAAATATTATAAATATACCTTTCGGCTACGAGTATCTGAACAGCATAAACCTGAAGCTGCTGCGAATAAAAGCCTATTGAAAAAAGAAATATTATAATATTTTTATTATAAATATATAAATACCATAGAATATATCCTATAGTAAACCACAAAGCTAAGTTATAACCAATAAAACTAAGCAGTTCATATAGATTTGGATCTTTAGAATCTAAAACTTCACGAATATCCATAGATGTATATTCTAATGTTAGCCGAGCAACAAAATCCTAAATTTATAATTAAGAGATTTATGTTAACTATATATATATATATATATATATATATATTAGAATTTTAATATAAAATAATTCTAATATTACCTGAGTTGTTCGATATTCTGCAGGAAGATCATACTCGTCTAGAGTTCCAGGATAGAGAACGCGTAAACATGTACGCAAATTATCACTAAGTTTATATGATATAGATATTAAAAGTTAATATAATTATATATAAATACCGTTGGCATTTTTCCAATTGATCATATCCCGGTATTTCACGTGGCATCTTCAATTCATAATATAATGGTCGCGCCATATCCAAATATCGACGAATACAGTTATCATACTGAGCTACTGTGCATACGTTAGTTGAATTAACCATATATGAAAAATCACTAAAATAATAAAATAAATATAAATTATAATAATATTGATTTGATTATATGTGTTTTCTTACCGGTAACGAAACTGGTCATATGGTAAAAGTTCAGCCATTAATGGATGACACTGACAGAAATGAGTTGCTACCTTAGAAAGTAAATAATAATATTTTTAATTTTAATATAAAAACCATTATATTGCATAATAAAAGGTTTGTTTCATTTCTTCTAGCCGCTTTCCTATCAGCAGATTCAGCATCGCCAATAGCTTGACCACACTCCAAACGACGCGTCATACCTCTTTTCTTTAAACAAAATAAATTCTACGATTAAGCATAATATTATAAGTTCACCTCTTTCTGCATACGTAAACGAGCTCCTCTTTTGTCGGAAAGACGAATAGGATTTTGTAATTCAGCTGATAATTTTATAATATCAGATCCATTTTCAGCCAAAAATATATCAATTCCTGGATGATTTGTCATATAGGTATTGGAAAACCATGAATTACGAGAAATCTTCAATTACTATATAGTAATATAATATTACATAATATATAAATCACCTGGAAAACCATATGAAATTGACGATGAACTGATGAGCCGTTTTGCCACATTTCATCATTTTGCCAAACCCAGCATAAGCCATTTGTTGAAGGAAAACGATGTGTCACATATCGACAACAGTCAAAACTGGATAATTCCACATTCTAAATATATAATTATGAATTTATATAAAAAACTTAATCATTTTACCTGATAACTACATGAGCTAATCATGCTTTGACATTGATATTGCATTCGATTGATGCTCTCATTACGATTCATAGTTGAGATATATTGAAGAAGAATATTATTTCCTTGAAAACATGTTAAGTTAAGTATAAAATAATAATAATAATAGTTTATAATAATTAAAAATTGATAGATAGATGTGTTAAACTAGCCTTGTTCCATAAAGCTGTTTGAAGCTGGAAAGTAATCCGCTTGTTCTCGCAATGATGGATCTGTCCATTCGCGAAGATACCTGTAATATTATGTAAATTATATTATAAATTATATTATATAATATTATAATATTACCGTATACTTTGATCTTGTCTTATATTAGAACTGATAGAATTAATACCATCTTGGGAAAATGGCATCCGATTACATATAATGATAGCAGGAATATATAGTTGATCAACATTTACACTTAAATAATACACGTGAATATTTAAAATAAAGATTACGTGAGTAGTTAATTAGCATATTATATGAAATGAAAGGTTTTAAAAAAGTTTAAAATAATCTTATATTTAATATTTAATTATTATTCAAAACTTTATAGCATTTTGAATAAGTTTTGTACACAACATTCAACTTACAGCTTGACTTCTTCCTTATACGAATTATCTGTATATCGAAATATGAAGTACAGCGAATGCAAAACAAAAACAGCAAAACAACAAACAAGAAGTAGAAGAATGACGAATCCATCACAGATTATCTTACATGACATGCCTGAAATATACCTTTCATTACTTAAAAAAACAAATTATTTCTAAATTTAAATAACTGTAATAGAAAGAAGAATTTATTTCTAAAGAAAAATTGAAATATATTATTTTCTAAAAGCGTTTAGCAACTCAAATAAAATTTTTTTTCCAAATTCTAGTAAATCAGTGCCATTTCAAAAATTATCAAAACCAATCATAGATACATAAATCCCAGCGGGAATTGTTCAAATTATGAACGAGTGAAATGCAAGCATATAGTTTTTAAAAAGGAAAAGAAGAAATTGTTCAATTTAGATGAAAAAAATAGAATAAAAATGAAAAGTATAGTATAGAAACATAGATTGATTGAAAAAAATGTTTTGGTTTTTTTTTTGAAATAAAAAGGAGGAATCAAAGAAAATATTATTATTATTCAAATATAATAACATGTTTAGTTTTCTTAAATATTGGGGTTAATAGTGAAGAATAATATGAGGTAGCAGCTGGTAATATATATGACCTAAGCATAGAATAGAGAAATGAAGGAAGGTTAAGCTTCATAAAGATTTGATTTGGATACAATATGTTAATGAAATCAAAATACAAATTTATTATTTTATCTTTAAAAGTAATAATATAAATATCTTCAAGCTTTAATTTATATTTTGTAAGCAAAAGATAATGCAAAATGCTTTGAAATAATATGATTCAAATCTTTGAGACAAACAAAAAAATGGAAAAAAAACATAGAGAGAGACATCTTGGAAGGATTTAGAACCGCCAATCGACCAAGAAGCAGCTTTGGTCTCATATCTATCAACGTCAAAATGGCACAAATAAGGAAAAGCTCGCAAAAATACTGAACTCTATGTTCTGGCTCGGTTTACATAGAGAAATGGCTCTTTCATGTTTAATAGCAACAGAGGTGTGGCTCTACTAATCCTATCATTCAGGTATTCATGAGTTACGAATTCATAATTAGACCTGTATGATCATATGCTAGTTATGGGTTTTCTCTATATTTCATATATATTTATCTCATTCTCTCTCTCTTTATTTTAATATATTTCTCTTGCTATTGGAGCTAAGACATGAAGCCAAAAGCCTTAAAGCTGACCACGTCCAAAGCAGCATATCTCATTTCAGTTACCTAATTTGGTAAGTAAACATAGAACCATATGAATTTATAAAACAAAGGATTAGCTGATTTCTTATTACTATACTATAGTTAAAGTACTCCTATAGTATTATACCTAACCAAACAGATTTTAAGGCATGTTGAATCAAAAACGTAAGCCATAGTTGCAATGTCCACCTGACATGCATTCATTTGAACATATCAAGCAAAACATAAAATATTCCGAAAAATCTTTTTCAAAAATTCAAAAGAAATAAAGTAAAAATAGGGAAAAAAATCTGGAATGGAAAGTTAACTTCATTGGAGCTACTGATCAGATGAGTCACAACATCAGAAGCTAGGCCACAGAAAATTAGAGAGATCGCAACAGACTTATGCCGATTTAAGATTTACATCTTAAAAGAAACATTTAATGAAATAAATAATAAACAGTTTTTAGAATTTAAAAAAGTGAAACAAGAAGACTATCACAACATATCAAATAAATTCTATGAGCATCTAGCCTCCGGGTTAAACAAGGAGAATACTGTGTCCATGGTGACCACCAGCTCTTCCGCAATTGACCAGAATAATTAGTAGTGGTTGGGTTGTAACAAAGTCGATGGTCAATGAAAGCATTTCAATAAAATAATGGTCTCTTCACACACTATTGCTTCAGAGCTTAAACTGAATTCTCTTTATATTATTTTAAAATTAGAAAAGTAAAGTTAAATTTTAAATAAAATGTATATAGTTAGAGTATTAATAAAATGATATAAATATAAAATGAAATAGTAATTGTCAAATGAATAAGTTGAACAAGAATTGGTTTTATAGTAAAACATAAATATTTCATAATTATGAATTTATCTCAACATCTAGTTGGATTCATGTAATTTCGCTACAAAGTGTTCAATTGTAAAGACGGAAAACTTTTGCAAACCAAGACACTACCGGAAACTATTAGTGCGCAAGCTTGAGCCGAAGGACGTTAGTATGAAGTATAAGTAACTTACTAGCATGTATGAAACATTCAAAACTACAACAAGGAAAAGATAGAGACGTTCAGAAAAGGGAACATGCATTGCTTCAATACTTTTCAAGAAAACGCGTCGAACAAATTGAGATGAGATGATCGTTCAGCGATAAGATGTCTCTGAATAGTATACAACCAAATGCATAACATTGAAAGGAAGCGCTTTCATTCCAGTAAAATAAGAATGAACCCTTGCATGTTCAGAAAAAAAAGTTGATTATGCGACACAGCATTGTCGGACTATTATTTGAAGCATGGAAAGTCAAATTTATATCAAAATATGAGGATGAAAACATAAAAAATGAAAAAAAAACTTACTTTTCATCGTTTTTCAGTTACCAATTTGCTATTGTCAAATCAAAAATATCTGAAAAAAAAAGAAAATTAATTTCAAATCATCGAGCAATGAATTGAAAGACAAATCTTTTAACATAAGCGTATAACTAAGTGAAAGAAATGAAGGTATTTGCACAATTGAAAAGGACACTAGTAGTAGCCAATTAAGAAATTTTCATGCCCAGTCCATTTCTGGTCTGTGTTCGCATCATATTACCTTATAAGTATAAGTAATGAAGTCCAGTAATTGATATCTTACTTAATTATTATTCTTGAAACTATACTTCATATAGTTGACAATATAATTATATAAGTGTTGTTCGAACATGATTAACAATGAAGTTTAAGTCTCCACAACAACTTTTTTATTAGGCTTCCCTCCGATAAAAGTAGTTTAATTTAACTGCCATGGTTAACTTCTTCAATAAGTTACAGATAATCTTTTTCAAAAATTCAACAAAGATGAAATATATTTGTATTTCAAATTATAGACATTATGAGATGTCATTGAATTGTTATTCAAATTTTCAATATTAATTTTTTTGGATATTAATGTTATAAGATAAATAATCCTTGTAATCTGAAGATTATATTTCCATACATTAGATAAAAAAAGTAAAAAGATTTTTATAAATATCAGTTTTAAAGCTTGAAAGATATCATTATCGAAAGTGCATTTCTCTTCCATATTACTGTTTAGTATACTTAACCCCTGGTAAGTTGCAGTTACTCTGCATAAAGAAAATCGGCCATTTCAAACTTTGTGCTTTCCAGTTTTACTCATTTACAAACTCGATATTTCCGAAATATTACACAAGACAGTTAATAATTCAGCAGGTCGAAGCTTTCAATTCAAATCGAACTAAAATTGTATTTGATTCATATTGGTAACAACGCGGAAGATTACGTATGATATTAAATGGCTTAATGTTTGAAAATAATATTTTTTTAAGGATACGTTGCTTTTCACTGATATGTTCTTAAAACTTTACTTCAAACTGATTGTTTAGTTACTTTAGTTTGTATCCATTTTCTCTAAATTACTATCTTCCAATATTATAAGCCATCGAGCTCCAATCGTTTAATGAATAAATTCCCGATTTCGGTAAAAATAAGCCACTTTAATTTTAAATTATTTTTCATCGCTTAGACAACAAAAATTGTTAACAAAATTAATAAGAAATAATTTTAGAATGGACACAACTGAAGATGAAAACTTTGATGCTCCAATGGTAAGAGTTTTCTTTCTTTTTCTGAATTCTTTCCAATTATTAAGGTGGGAACCAAAGCAGCCTTAACAACAATGCCTTACCAAACCCAAGAATGTATTTTGTATGGTTCTGTACATCAAGATTTTGTTGCTGTATTGTTGTCAATTTCTTCTGTATAAAATTGAAAAATTGAAGGATCTTGAGCGAAGGCTGGCTGGTTTATGCGACCATGGGTCTACAGATTTTCATGAGCATGAAATGAGCTTCAGCTTGAAAACTGGTATTAGTAACGACCCTGATGTATGTATTAGGTAAATATTTGCATATCATATAGTAACTCTTTAACTGATAATAAGGCTGAGAAGACGTTTCAATCTGGAGAACAATAGTTCGCATCAAAATCTATGGCAATTCAGATATATTGGAGGTGTTTATTTATATTAAGGCTAATGCATAATTAAGTATTTTAAGGTCCGGAACCCGATCAGAAATGTCCTGTCATAGTAAGAAAAGTAATTGATTCAATAACTTACTCGTATAACATGATGGAGTTTGTAAAAACAATTGGTAAAGCCTCATGAACAGTTATTGAATGCTTATATATCTGCTTCAGGTTTGAGAATGGATTATGAATTTATTGCTAAAGGCACAGCGTACACTTGTGGAAAAATTAAAATTGTTGTTAGTTCTCTTCAAAAATCCGAAAAGGTACTTTGTTAAATTTTTTTCTATTCCTATTATTGTACAATCAGGCTGGAAATTATGATAATCTGAAACGCTTATTGGAGTCTTATTTGGTGGAAATGAGCATAAGTTTGCCTGATAGTTCCGAATATACCCAGGTTTTGATATTTCTGTTCAATTAAGAAATACCAAAGTGTTTTAGGCTGCCAAACAGTTACGTGATTTTGCTGACCAACTTTTACCCCTTGTTGAAATGCAGAAAGTAGATTATTTCAGAAAATAATTTCATTAATTTATAATTTTGTGCATTCATGATCTCTCAATTGAATATTTATATATTTTTTTTGTTTAAATCATTCCGATTTCGGTATTATGAACAATGCGAGTAAACTTTAACTTGTACATTTCAAATTATTTCCTTTAGAAGAATTGCAAATGTCAGATCCTAACGAGATTACCATGGATCACAATAATGTAACTCAGACAGTTGCTGAAGATAATCAAACATCTCATCCTGAAGATCTCAAGGAACATATTCAAACTCAAGAAGTATCTGGTATTCTTATTGTCTAGAATCCAATTTACTCTATAAATGTCTAGATGGTAAAAAAAAACTGAAAATTGCTGTAGCAGGATGTTCTCATGGAGAAATGGATAAGATTTATGCCGCTCTTGCTGAACTTGAAGCTGAGCATAATTTTAAGTATGATCTCCTTATTTGCTGTGGTGACTTTCAGGTTAAATTGTCTGGAAAATAACATATTTCTCAATTTCTTAAGGCAGTTCGAAATTACGGTGATTTAGCTCATATGCATGTACCAGACAAGTTCAAATCTTTACAAACTTTTTACAAATATTATTCTGGTGAAAAGGTGATTCCTTCATCTATTTACTATAAAATCAGCAAACTTTAGGTAGCACCCATACTCACTGTATTTGTTGGAGGAAATCATGAGGCATCCGGCTACTTATCTGAACTTCCATATGGGGGTTGGGTTGCACCTCGAATTTATTATATGGGGTTTTCGAATGTCATCAAGTATGTTATCATAATTAATTTTAGTAATAGTTATATGTAATAGATTTGCTGGTTTGAGAATTGGTGGTTTATCTGGTATTTTCAAATCTAACGACTTTCACAAAGGTGTTTAACATAGGCTTCCACTTCATTTAGTTTTCTGTTAAGGTCACTACGAAAGACCACCCTATCAAGATGATCGTTCTGACATGATCTCAGCTTATCATGTTCGAAACTTTGATATATGGAGGTTAAAACAGCTAAAACCCGTAGAAAGTTGTGATCGAAAAGTATACTCTTTTGTAATAATTTGATAAATTTGAACTTTTGAGAATTCCTTGGATATAATGATCACTCATGATTGGCCATGTGGCATAACCGATTATGGAGATGTTGATGTTCTTCTTCGTATAAAACCGTTTTTCAAAGACGACATCGAAAATGGTAGATTAGGCAATCCTGCCACGATGACTCTTCTACATGTAAGCTGAATTTTCTACATAAATCAAAACATATTCGAAATGTTCAGGATATAAAGCCTCGTTACTGGTTATCAGCTCATTTGCATGTTATGTTTGCCGCTTTTGTTCCCCATGTCGCGAAAGAAGGAGAACGTACCCCCGAGCCAACTCGGTTTCTCTCTCTGGATAAGCCTATTCCCAGAAGACATTTCTTACACGTTCATATATATATTTGGTGTGTTACTTTTGAACATTATTATATTTTAGACTTTGGAGATAGAAGTAGACGAGAACGCACCGCTGAAACTTGAATATGATGCTCATTGGTTGGCCATTCTCAAAAGCACGGATCATTTAACTTCGACTGACCCTCGGGTTTATATTTCGTATTTTTATTTTAAAGTTTCAACGTATTTTAGCCAGCTCATATGCCTTCAGTACATAGCAGTGAAAGATTTGACTTCCGGCCAACAGAGGAAGAGTTAAATGCTATTGAAACACTAGGTGATCGGACAATCCCAGAGAACTTCCGTGCTACTGCTCCACCAATTAAGCAATTAACTTCCGAAATGAGGCATAATTCAACACCAAGCCTGTTTTACAAGTTGACATTGTTTTCTTGGCACATAAATTCGAATATATTCCAGAAATCCACAGTCTACTGAGTTTTGCAATTGGCTATCTATAACAGATATAAATCAAAAGCTCATTGAACAGAATCCTAATGGTGTAGGAACTGCAAACTATTTAACTAATATAGACGATGCAGACATGGCAGATTCTAATGAAATTCGAATAGATGATGATGTAATTCATATTTTGAAAACAAAACAGTAATGATTCAATCATATATAGGTGTTTGATGGTGAAGACTTCGTCATCGATACTCGTCCTACAACGGCCTTACTTCCAAATGAAGGAGACAATCCACCCAACACCTACTTGGATGATTTTCAAGCGCCGTCCTGGAAAGGATCTAAATCATCGGATAATTGTGAAGAATTAACGCTGAAAAGAAGAAAGGTTGATATTGAAGACCAATAGCAATCGTGTTGTTTTAATTGCTGATTGAGATAAATATGTTTTCTCAAAATTCATTTTTCCTTCTTTTCATTATAAATTGCGGTTCATAACTAACATAAATTGAAAATTAAAAAAACAAAAATAGTAAATATACATTGCATATGCCATTGGTTGTCTATAGAATACTTTCAAAGTAGTATTGAACTTTTATGGTCATAATAAGATGGTGTTTTCGTTCATTTAGAAATCGTTAATTAATGCTAAAGTAGAAATGCGCACGTTTCAAAGACATTTCAATGTATCCATAACCTATCTAATTTTCATTCTCATGTGATTCCTGAGATGAAACACATTAGGAAGCAATAGAAAAGATCATATGTTTCGTTAAGAACAGATATTTAGAAATAACTGCGCCCCTTTTGCGTACGCCTGTTCGATATTCCACGCCTCCCACCTTTTTGGTGTTTGGTAGCATATATTTTGAAAACTATATTTCTTTTTACCCTCTGAATTTTCTTTTTAGGCGATTTTCATAGATATGCGATTCCATGCTTAATTTTGTACTCACGTTGCTAAACCTTTATTTTTAAATGAAAGTTATGTGTATTATTATAAAATTGTAGACATGAGCAGCTCAGAGGAGGTTAGCTGGATTACTTGGTTCTGTGGTCTCCGTGGGAATGAATTTTTTTGTGAGGTATAATCGAGTTGTTCTAACATTGCCCTATTTTGTTTTGTGTAGGTAGATGAAGAGTATATTCAAGACAGATTCAATTTAACTGGATTAAACGAGCAAGTTCCTAAATACCGTCAAGCCCTCGACATGATTTTAGACCTTGAACCAGGTTTTTATTTTTTCCATTTTTTATGAATTGAACATAAACTACAGAAGATGATATAGATGAGAATCAAACAGCTACGGATCTAGTTGAACAAGCAGCTGAAATGCTTTATGGTCTTATTCATGCTCGTTACATTTTGACTAATCGAGGAATTTCTCAAGTATGCTTTCTGTATAACTATTTTTATAAGCATTTTGTAATTAGATGGTAGAGAAATGGCGCGATCATGATTTTGGAGTATGTCCTCGTGTGTATTGTGAAAATCAAGCTATGCTTCCAATTGGTTTGTGCCCTCAGTTAAATTTTCTTGAATTCCTATTGTTTGCAGGTTTGTCTGATGTGCCAGGTGAGGCTATGGTGAAATTGTATTGTCCTCGTTGCTGCGATGTGTAAGTTGCATATTAACGCTTTCAGAAATATTTCTGTTTCTTAGATATGTCCCTCGTTCTACACGCCATCAACATACTGATGGCAGTTATTTCGGTACCGGTTTCCCTCATATGCTCTTCTTCGTACATCCCGAGTTTCGTCCAAGTAAATGTGCTACTCAATTCGTGCCTAGGTAAAAGAGAGTTTCACTTCCGTTAAATTTTTATTTTCATTCAGACTTTATGGCTTCAAAATTCACCCTACAGCTTATGCTTTACAAAATAGGCATGCACCGTTTATACCGGTAAAAGTTTATTAATTTTGAGAGGTTAATTATTTATTTATTTACTTTTAGCACCAACTTTCAACACAACAGCCCATTCAATCTTTAACTCCAGCACAAAACGAAAGTTCTGGAGCACAGTTTTCCTACGGTGTTTAATTTATGGTTTGCATAACAGAAATTGCTGTAACATCTTGTTTTCTTGTTATATTCACTATAGTTATCTTTTCCTCGTCATGGATGATTCTGTACGAAAAATGAACATTCGAAAGAATTTCCGTTATTGTGTACTTCGGTTTGAAAATAAATTTTTGAAGATGCTTAATTAAATGAATCAATGTGAATCACTAATTCTAAACTTTAAATTAATAATAAACAATGAAGCACATATTACAATATGCACTAGTTTTTATAACATGATCAAACATAATATCTTTATAACAATACAAGAAATCGATCACATATATAATTTCTGGCATCATATCCAATGCTTCGCATCGCTTTGCATGTTGTTTACGTACTTGTAAACGCAGTGCAACTCATGCTTTCTCTCAATCACATGCTAACTTATTGCCATCATAAGACCTCATGTCGATATCGCTTCTTTTGTTCTTTCTTTATTTTTGATACAATAAGTTTATCTGTTTTCAGATAGCTCTAGATATGACTGCTTCTGCCAAGGAAAGTCTCCTTGAATTTGAGGTAAGTTGGAATTATTAAGTCTATTATTAAAACATTTTGGTCACCACTGAAGAAAGAAAAAATATTATATTACATTTCAGGTTATTCCCGAAAAGGGGCTAACGAACCCTAATATAGAATTCACACTAGGCATGCCCATTAATCAGGTTTTTTTTGTTAAGTTTATGCTTGTTCAGTTATCAATTGCAGGTTATAAGTATGTTATTAAAAACTAGAATGATTCAGAACATAAAATTCTACTATTCTCGTAAGGTAGGGACTTATAGTTGTTTTTATTGTTTTTATTTATTATTTTAAGGATCCCTTTTCAAAAGAAATTTGTTTAATCCTAGACTCTAACGGCATTAATTTATATTTTGATCCCTCCTCACAGCTTCTTCGCGTAGGTGTTCATTTTGTTTGTCGCAATTGATTTTTGAAAATTTCAGTCTATCGTTGTAAATGATTTCAGCAAGATAATATTAACATACAAGTACGATATTTAATTTCTTTCTTTAATTAACTATTTTCTTGTAGTCAAAAACCCTTTTCTTTGCCTGATGCCGAAGTTACTCTTGATAGATTAGATCAATGTTTTGGCTCTACAGTACCTGGAGGTTGGTTTTCATATACATCAGTTTTTCTTATTTTTTATATTCTTTTTTTTTCTAGTATACGATGAGCAACAAAAGCTATATGTACAGTTTTGGCCTGGTCTTTCATTTGTTTTTCCTAATAATGTAGGAATGCATGTTGCCGTAAGTTTCAGCTACTCTTGTTATTCGATTCATATATTATGTTTAGCCTGGTTTTGGGCAACAGCTTTCTTCTCTACAGTACGCGGCTCAACCAAAACTTGTCAGCATGTCTATATTTAAGGGCGCTTCTCCTAATAAGATGGAGTAGGTTTCACTATATGACTTATTTTTAAATTAAATGAATTTTTTTATTCTAATTTTGTTAAAGAGATGTCGAGATGCCAATGTCCTCGTATTGTGGTCAGAATAAGATTAATAGCATAAAATGTGATCTTAATAGGATTGAAAATGGTTTCGAGATCAGTTTTGCCACTCAAGGTAAGTATTGATGAGATTTATTAAAATTCAAAGTTTGTTTCACTCAAGTTTTTCTTATTTATCTCTTCTAGTTTTTATCTAAAAATAATAAACATATTTTCAAACACCATGAAAAAGTTATTTTATTCAACCCATTCATTTTAATCTGTTTGACGCGATTTCCTTTTTTTTTATTAAATGGAAGTTGCTTAATTGATTAGGTGACTAGTTCGTTTTAAATTACTTTTTTTTTTTACAGAGATTCATAGTTTGGGGCAATGTGATTTAGTTCGTATGACAAAAACCATAAAGTTTGGAGATACTGTAGCTGTATGTTTTTTTGTTTCCTATTTCTATTTTGTATTTTATGTTTCATTTTTAATCAATCTATCTATTTATAGACTGTTTTATCTGCGCTGGGCGCACCATCTAAAGTATTTTATAAAAGTGAAGACAAAATGTCTATTCATCGACTTGAAGGCAACAAAGAAACATATAAGGGGCATTTGCCTCACTTTTTCTTCAATTATTTCTCAATGGGAATGGTGGGTTTATTTTTTAGTTACCTTATTAGTTAATATTATGGAGGTTG
Source organism: Auanema rhodensis (assembly GCA_964057225.1). NCBI lineage: Eukaryota > Metazoa > Nematoda > Chromadorea > Rhabditida > Rhabditidae > Auanema > Auanema rhodense. Next base: position 6,049,436 of record OZ059895.1, read on the forward strand.
ACTTCTAATTAAGTCTGTATATTTATGGTTATTCGGGTTAAAGGCGTCATAATCTCATGTTCTGAAGCCATTTTCTTGCGGGTTATTAGCTATAATTAGGATTGTATGCCCGATTAGGCTGCCCTTCGTTCATCTGTGCTGCTCTAAATATCCTGGCAGTATCTCAGCATCTAATATAGACTGCTGTATTGTCGGTTTCAATTAAGTAAGGTGCCAGCTGTTTTGCGCAATTGCCTTACCCCGGATTCAGGAAGGAGAGTCGATTTTTAAATGACCACCAATAGACAGCTAGTAGTTGTTTATTGTATGACAACGAAGAACAAAAAAAGAGACAACCTCTAATTAGCTATGCACAAGGATAGAAAGAACCTTTAGCTCGCTCTATTATTGGCAGATCACCTTGCGTTTCGTATGGAGCAAGTAGTAAATGCCACTTTTGTGTTGTAGAAACTAAACAAATAGTTCTTTAGTACAATTTTACATAAAATTCTGCCTTATAAGCGAAAATACTAATAAAATAATCTTTATTCTTATGACTATGTACAAATATATTTTCATGTATATACATATAGTTTTTAAATCTCCAAAATGAGAATAGGAATGTGTTATATACCAAAATAAGAAACATCGCAAAATTTTGCTGGCGGCGGGGGCAATGGTGGATCTGTGGGAAGACTAATCATACAACTACTGGGAGAGCTCGATGTGATATGATCTGTTGTTAGTGGAGTTTGCGAATATTCTCTAGTGACATAGCTTCCTTTATATTGCCGTTCTCGCAAGTAATACAGACAGAATAGTAAAACTGTGAGAGTCATTGCTGTGATTAGAATTCCAGCTAATAGAATTAGTAGTTCGCTACTCTGAGCTAAATCGTAACTAGCTCCAAGAATAATGGCACAATCATTGATCTAAAATATTAAAATATAGTTTACCATTTTTGCGGTTCAACTGAGACATTATTATATTAGGCCGATTTCGTTTTAAAGAATCAAGTAGCCGTAAAATATAATAAGACAACTTACTCCTTCGACTTGAAGTACAGCTTGACCTCTAACAAGCTTAGGCTGCATGCATTGAACGTGCTGGTAATTAAGAGCGTGCCTTAGGTAGAATCTGTTCTTCATATGACTTTGTATCCGCTTGATCGAACATGTGCAGTCCCAGGGGTTGGCATGTAGATAAACCTGACAAAGGATATGTAACTGATTAATGTAAGTAGTGCCACTAACCTTTTCTTGTTTATCGATGAAATCCATAATATCTTGGTGAATCATAGTAAATTGATTGTTACTAATATCGAGTTCCTATAATTTTTGTTTTGAACAATAATTGTTTTTTTTCTTACCTTTAAGTTCGGAAGTTCCTTTATTACTGATATGGGTATCTGGCTAAGAGAATTGCCTGACACATTAAGAGATGTGATTTGATCAAAAATAGGTGGATATCTTGTTGGTAAACTGAGTAAACCGTTATAAGCTAAATGTAGCTTTTGTAGTGCCATTAGACTAGCAGTTGTGTGGTATTCAAAGCCTACGATTTTATGGATGAAATATTATCAACTAGATCGTATTACCTTCTATATAATTTCCTGAGATGTCAAGTTCTTCGATGCTTTCTTCAGCATGGCCAAGCCATGTTGAATTAAAAACATTCAAATGATTGAAACTTACATCCAAATACAACAAGTTGCACTTGACAAATGCTTCAGGGCTAAACGGACGTTTGACGGTGCCAAGCAAGTTATGTGACAAGGTTAGATGACTTATATTGTTGCCACAGAAAGCGCAGTGTCCAACCTGTCAGAGTGAGCATTAGGTATTCATTCAATTTTTGAGAAAGCTAGTGAACATACCTCATGAATCTCATTTCCGCCTAGATTTAAAGTGGTCAGACGATTGAGTGGATTGATTTGATCTGAAGGCACTTCTTTTAGCCCGTTTCCAAACAGTCCCAATTGCTCAAGTCCTGGGAGTTTAAACAGCGCTAAATCTGCAATCTGTCGCTTCACATTGCAGTTGTTTAGTTGGAGATCCCGTAGAGTGGACACGTCTCCGAATAACTGATTCATCTAAATAGAGTTGTCTCGGAATTGAAAAGAGCGTTATGTTCGGATTTATGACTCAGAAAGAGACGTGGAATGTATTCTTATAGAATTGTAAATGACAAATCAATGGAAACAACAGAAAAAGAGTGTGGGAGTGTATAACATACCTGTTGCACGGAAATATGATTTCCATCCAAGCGTAACGCTTTCAAGTTACGTAATCCTCGTAACAAATTTGAAGATAATTCAGTAATATTGTTATATGCCAATGAGAGGGAAGTTAGCATAGGAAGATGTGTGAATACACCCGTAGGTAGAATACTTAGTTGATTATGACTGAGGTCAAGATGCTTTAATTTTGGAAGACCTCCAAAATTACTGATTGTAGCATGTTCAATACTGTTTGAGCCCAAATCTAATACTTCTAAATTGGGTAAGCTCATTGTACGACTCATAGCTGGTAGCTGGCAGTTGTTTAGACGAAGCTGACGCAAATTCCTGAGTTTGTTGAAGTTATCATTCCAACGGAAGTTGTTAGGTTGTTTTCCTGGTGGAGCTTGTATGGATAAGCTTCTGATTTGGTTAGCTGGTAACCTTGACAGAATATAGGCCAATTTAGCATCATTAACATTTCCGTGATGACAATAGATGGAAAAAAATGGTGATAAGCCAGATGAGCTGGAGCCATTTATACTAGATGGTAGTTGATCACATTCACATTCGTATGGACATTGCAATCCGGATATGCTATTAGATAAACAGTTCGCATAGAATGAGAATAGTAGAAATAATAGAGAGAATATTAGTACGTGCATTATCTTGATGTGAATGATAAGATAAATAGATTAATTAGATTGTAGAAATAATTATAAACTTAATTTGTCAGGCTGACTGACACCCTCTATCTTAAGGAATAAGTTGAGTGAATCTGGCAATGCCTTAGACTGCTTGCTGCTACTCTGAGCTGGGCCACATAGCGAAGGGGCGGGATTTGTCAAAATACTGCCTGGGAGAAGGGGGTGGAGGGGAAGTAGACGAATGGGGGGCACCATAGACAGGATAGAAGCCGTGTTCTAGCACTGGTGGTAACTGCTGTTTTGCCTAGGATCTTGTATCTGAAGATGATGCATGTAAGAAAATATTCTACACAGGATGATACTGACCAGACACCTAAGACGGTTAGTAAGCTAAAACCAGATGGTATTAAGTCTGCAACCCAACTGAGTTAAGCCTGTCATATAAAGAGAAATATTTTTATTTAAAATTACTTGGATTCGACTATTTTGAAATACATATTGTGGAATGTCTTATTTGTGTCAAACTATAGACAAAGCAGCTATCGTTTGCAAATGCAATCAAGCATTTGTGCATTGTGTTGCTTGACAGTCATTCAGCTTATGCTGTGTGGATGACCTTCTTCCACATGATGATTCCGTAAAGAAGAACAGAATGATATAAACAGGCACACAGGATTGTATATTATCTTTCTACCGTCAACTAATGACGTGAACGACAGGCGTTTTCATCTTTGCTAGCCTTTCTGTCGCGACTATTTATTTTTTTATAATAGATAGTTCCGTAATATAACAAAATTGTTATTTTTTCGACTAAAATATCCGAAGATGTTCAAGTTGTTGTAAAATTTCATGTACATTATGATTCAAACTATAATAAAGCCGACATATACCCAGCTTATCGTTTACTCATATCTGAACCGCTAGTTGCGCCTTACTATTAATCTATATGACCCCAGAGACTGAATGCTAATCCTCTGATATTGCGTGTGAGTCTGAATGCTGGTTCAGTTTGGTAAAGGGCAATGCTGACCATTCTATGTCGGGTGGCTATATGAAAGCAACACTCTGAGTGTGATTCTGGTAGCTAACGGCGGTGATACTATAGTAGGTTTATGGTATAATTTCTCATTAACATAGGATTAGGAGATTACTCATAAATGCCACACATCAACAGCTTTCGCAAGATATTGGGGTTGTGGTTTGACTTGTCTTATCCTGCTTGTCGAGCTACATGATGTGTTATTATAAATGAGAGCCTTCTGCTAGCTTGGTCAGGTTCATGCAAATGGGCTGATCCTCTTAAGTATATATGTATTGCTGGTTGTGTGCAGCCGCCTGACGGTTTGAGACGATGATAAATCGAACAGGACCGTCGGATTAGCAATAGGAAAGCTGTTGCTTGTTTAGGTACTAATGAAATGCGAAATTTGCTAATCCATCAAGTTTCATAGCTTTTGCCTCTTCGGAACTAAGCTGATCGAGGTTAGTGATGATACTGGTGGGACCGCATACAGATGTCGGTTTCAGATTCTGAGATCACTGAATATTTTGAATATTCCATTCGCCATGGGATAAAAGCATCTTAGTATCGGCTTTTCGATCATTGTCCTATACTCTCAATTAAACAGTCTGACGACTATATATGGTCGTATATATGGATCAACTAGGGTATAGAGGCGCGAGTGAGAGCCGTATTTCTTTCGTGGTCACATCACCAGGTCATATTGTCACAAATGACAATTGGGTTGTTAATGAGCGAGATTGGAGTGGCCATAGTCATCTATCACGATCTCTTAAAGTCGACAGATGATGCGTCGAAAGCAGATAGCCGACGGCATCAACGCAAGCTCCATCTCTTAAGGCTGTTTGGTTTTAAGCTGTTCTCGGAAATCTTCACCCAGAAAGAGAACACGATAAATAGAATAAGAGAAGGAAACAGAGATTGAAAGAGACCCTGTGTCCCTTTTCCTTCCGGAACTTGTGATCTCGTCATGTGTTCTATATACTGCTTATAGTCTAGGTCTTAGGTTCGCCTGAAGAGCTCATGCTCATTATCATCTTCGCTGACATGCATGATTCATCTGGTCTTCCTTACAAGGCAAACACGTTCATGGCTCATTTGACTGGTTCATTAGTACGTGTTTCCGTCATTAAGGATCAGTCGAGAACAAACACTTGAAAGAGATCCGTCTAATTAATGATTGACTTGGCCCACCCGTGCTGTTGTAGCTCTCTATTTCGCATCTCCAATGTGAATATAATTCGGTCAAAAACGAGGCTTTTCCTCGGATAACTCAATGACTCGTTATCCAGATCTCACTCATTTGTGGCGTTGTCCTACTATCTGTCTGTCATTGGGTTCATAAGTGAAAGGAATAAAATAACATGATGACATAGGGATCTCTTGATCTGCAAGGGACTGCTGCTGGATCACTCTTATATCCACTTGACATCGAATCGAACACCTGTCCGTGTTGGAAAACGCGTAGCTCACGCACAATCTGGTCAATATCCTAATGTAATATAAGTAAACGTAATCATATTTGCTCCATTCGACTAACAAGCAACTACAAGAAGATCTCGATTGAGGTACATTTCACGAGATAACGAGTAAAATAAGCTGCCCAAAACGCAACGTTTGGAATCCGCTAACAAAGTTAGATGGCGAAACATGCGCCTTAATAAGCAATAACTGACAGATTTTAGGCTTCGTTAGCAAGATAGATATCTGCTTTGTCAACTCGTAGCAACTGTTTTTCTGTTCTATAATGAAATGTTTGATGAGAAATATTGAGAAACGAAACTAATTTTACCAAGCAATATATAATTTGCTATCTGTTGATCTATATAATATGAATGTAAATATTCAATTTATTTCTATTTTAGGATATTCTGTTCAATATACGAACTAAAAGAGTGATGAAGGTCGTTTTACACACGAATCTACCAGGCCACTACGATTTCGGAATGTAAGATTTTCTTTTATTGTTAACCACTTGCTCCATACTTAAAGCATGCCCCTTTTTCTTCTTAAGAGATGCATGTCAATTCATTACTAAAGAAAGAGCAGAGAATAGAAGCTTTGCAATCAATTTCTCTTTTAGGTACTCCCGGAGCTTCTTCAAGATCATCAACAATGATGAAGTAAAGGAAGTGACAAACCAGTCAAAAGTAAGTAATTGTATGTGCAATCAACCTTATTTGACGCATTTTTTTTAGTTTTCTGATATAAGCTCATTGTTCAACGATGATACATGCTCAAAACAGATAGCCCCTGTCGTTCTCAGGACAAGAGACGAGTCGGACCCCTTCACCCCAACGTATTTATATGGAACATCCAACATGATCATAGAGGTTTATTCACAGTTACGAAAAGCAAATTAACAATGTGATTATAGGTAATGGACAATGAATATATTGCTTCAGTAACATTCTACGACCCTAGCTGTACTGAGTAAGAAGTAACTTTGAATAATCATTTTGTATAAAAGATTAACCTGTATGTAGCGGAGCTGTATGTGTATGTATGTAGCTTGAAGCTGGATTTCTGATAAATTGAAATAAACTCGTAATATGTATATATATATATATATAGGAAAAAAATTAGTGAAATGCTTGAATAGGAAAGAAATGACTATGAAGGTACTACAGTAACAATGAAAAAGAATGAATGTTAACCTTCGGAAATTTGACGCTCTATTAAAGCAGCCATATCGTCATCTTCGTCATCTTCATCCTCTTCATCATCGATGTCATTTTCGTCAATATCACCGTCAAGACTGACATCATCTTCACCGTCCGCAGTTTTAGCTTCCATTTCATCATCATCATCATCATCCACCTCCTCGTCTTCCATTTCTCCATTTTTATCTTCCATATCATCATCGGGAGAGGATGAAGAATCGGAACCACTGTCGTCACTCTCGTCCGACAAAGCTTCATCAACCTCATGTGCCATATCCATCATCACTTCTTTGCGCATAGGCTCAATGCTAGCAAGTTCGGGAACAACTAGTTGGTTAGATTGAGAGGGTTTATCAGACGAAGATTCCATGGTAAGTTCGAACTCACTTTCGTCAGCCTGAAATATGTAATTTATTGTTTATATAAATATGGTATATATAGCATACTCTGATCCAATTTTCGACACAACTCTGAAGCCAGCCGGGTTTAACAATAGGAATTCCTTTTTTATGAGCTTGATGAACTTTACTGCAATCGGTAGTATTTGAGAATATCAATTACAAGATCAATAACATACTCAGTACCCCATCTGGCAGCAATCACGTGCGTTGTTTGATCGGTCACAGTTTTTTCCACCTATTAGCAACAGTACATGGAAAATTTAGAAATTTAAATATACCTTGGCTCCAAAACGAATACACAGACGGTAAATTTCTGATTTTTCGAGTTCCATGCCTAAAGGAACTACTCCTGACAGCACAATAACCAGATGTCGCAAAACCTGTTGCCGAAGCCATTCGATTATAACCTTGAAAATATTTTTTTTGGTAAATAACAATAATGCTGAGAAACACTCAAATCACACTCACTTTCACGTCCTTGATTTCGCCCGTTTTGTCATAATGTGAGTAGAAACAGGCGTGCACCTGTGTCAAGATCTGCTCAATTTTTTCCAAAATGGAATCATTCTCAGTATTCCCACCTGGAAATGGGAAAATGTTAAAATTTCTCAAAATAATAAACAGTACCATCATCTGCGAATCTACTATCCTCATTACTACCCGCAGGCGAATTGATATCACCTACCTCGTTGAAGAATCGATACGGTTTTACCTTTACCACTATTAATTATTATCATATTTCAGGTTCTACTGACCTGGATCAAAGCTTCGGAATATTGCCAAACGTCTGGTCGGTCATCAATAATGGCAATCATTTGATCTCCATTGGGAAAAAGTGCTTTCAAATTGCGTGTTTTGTGGCAAGATGAGAGCAGTTCCTCTCGAGACAACACGCGTTCCCGAAAGAATATCCCCTTGGGGTCGAGAAGCTGAAAGAATGTAGAATATTAAATGAAAGAAGGCTAGAACAGCACCTTTGCAATCATATGTGCATACTGCCGTTGTCCATATGTAACAATATGCATTTCATACAATTTGCTCATGTTTTGTAGAAACTCTCTTGTATAAGGACGAAGCTTAGTGTGATATTCGCCTCTATATATATTATAACGGAAGGTGTCAGGCTGAAAAGAGAACTACAATATATGTAATAATAAATTGTTTACAGTCATCTGATTTGCAGCAACTTGACCATTTGTAGTATGAATAACAGTTTGATCTAAATCAACAAGCAAAACTAATTTTCTAGTTGATATAAGATTATCTTGATCTTGACTCCCAATTTCTTTGGCTAACTAAACTAGCGTGTTCTTTTATTGGTACTGTTCATAACAACAAACTTTACTAGAAACAATCAGTTCAGGGACATGATGAATCATGGAAACATTAGCTTCCGATGATTCAATTCGTTGACCAGCTCTACCATCTTTTCTGAATGTATCATCAAACTAAGCAAAAAAAAGCACTTCACGTACTCTCTTAGATCTTTACCACAAGTAGCACAAAGATCTTTAATAACAATGGCATGTGAGCAATCAACTATTCTAGCAATAAGTTCCCCCTAAAAAGAAAAAAGAAACTTCCCAAAAAAAACAATTTTTACCTTTTTCAATACAAAATTTTTTTTGACTCTTGGGTCAAATTCAACAACACCTTCTTGATCCACCTTCACTTTAACACTTTCTTCAATACCCTCTTCTCTATATTCGAGGATAATCTGGAAATTCAATGTATGGACAGACTTAAAAGAAACACTTACAGTGTCTTTTTGAACGTAACTTCCATTGGCTGTTTTCCTACTCAAAACAGTCCCACTCTTCTCAGAGGGATATAAAATTTCCATAAATTCTGAACGTTTTTCCATATAAAACACGACTCGTTTTCAGAATAAATAGAAATAGGTAAAAACCGCACATATATCATAACGCATATAGAAAATAGAGATTTATTGATATAAAACAAAACAAGAACAACCAGTATAAATAATTAATTAAATTTTAAGGGTAATTTTTTTCCTTAGCAGCATTTCCGCAGGAGGAGGCGAAAACGTCTCTCGAATCCTTTTCTCATTTATGACAACCTCAACAAAACAAGATTATTGAAAAACTGAATAAATACTAGTTTACCTTACCCCGTTTTCGTTCAGAGGTATGAATATGATCACTGTCATCTTGCTTCTTATGCTTTATATCTCTGTCATCTCTTCGCTCTTTGTCATCGCGACGATCCCTCTCATCTTTACGTTCTTTATCATCTCGACGATCCTTTTCCTCCTTACGTTCTTCACGTCGACTCTTTTCTTCACGTCGACCCTTTTCTTCACGTCGACTCTTTTCTTCACGTCGATCTTTTTCTTCACGTCGATCCTTTTCTTCACGTCGATCCTTTTCTTCACGTCGATCTTTTTCTTCACGTCGATCCTTTTCTTCACGTCGATCCTTTTCTTCACGTCGATCCTTTTCTTCTCGTCGATCCTTTTCTTCTCGTCGATCCCTCTCTTCTTTTTTATCTTTCTCATCACGTTGATCCCTCTCTTCTTTTTTATCTTTCTTATTATTATCATCTTCTTTCTTTTGTGGCTTTTCATTCTTAGAATCAACTGGTTGTTCTTTCTCATCAACTTTCAACGATTTTTTTTCTTTCTTCAACCGCTTCCTTTCCTGAAACAAAACATTCTATATTAGTCAATACAAACTCTTTAGGAATACTTTTCTTTCTTCTTCAGTTTCTTCCTCATGTTTTTTTTTATGACTCTTCTTCTTCTTGTGCTTCTTTTTATCTCTATCACGTTCACGGGATTGGGATCGATGCTTTCTGAGAAAAAACAATATAAAATAATTAGAGTTTAATAATTCACTTATGCTTATGCTTTTTATTCTTCTTCTGCTTTTTATCTTCCTTATCATCATCATCTTCATCGCAATCTTTCGTGTTTTCTCCGGGAGTTCCAGGATCACTATCTTCCTTTGACGAAGAAGCGACAGCATTCAACTCTTCATCAGTCTTATCTACTTCTTTGTCAGAGAATACCTCCGATGGCTTTTCATCCTCAGCCTGAGGTTCTTCCATTTCGATATCAGCTGATTCGTCGTTCTTCAAACAATATTCACTATTATAAAGATTAAAGCCCAACTAACCGTGTCCATCTCGTTATGAGAGTCCTCATCACTTTTAATTTTATTCATTTCACCACAATCTTTTAGTACATTATCAATATCAGCTTCATCATATTCTTCTTCAACTGATTGGATTTTCTTTTCTTTTTGAGGTTGCTTCTCAGAATCCGAGCGATCACCGGTTTTCTTCTTTTTGTACTCTCTTCTACTGTCACTACTTTCTCGCTCACGTGACTATAAAATTGTTGATTATAAGTAAAAATCAATTTTGGTTTACCGAATATCTCCGATAAGAACTGGAATGTGATGTTCTTCCCCTATCTCTAGAATCCCTAAAAATTTCATTCAGAGTTATATAAATATATTGCTCACCTATCATCATAACGACTAGAAGATTTCCATCTATCGTCTTTCTTGCGATCTCTATCCCTATCACGATCCCGATCCCTGTCTCTGTCCCTGTCTCGGTCCCTGTCTCTATCACGGTCTCTGGCACTTCGTACGTAACGCTTATCATCTCTACTGGATTTATCACGACGACGTCTTCGATCAGGAGAAGAGTCAGAAGAACGAGATCTACTTCTATAAAAAACAAAATTTTCTTGAAAATATCATCACCTCACCTTTTGCGTGTTCTATTTCTATCTTTATCTCTGCCATCATTTCTAGCCAAAAATGCTTCCCAAGTCTCTAAAAATTGTGTACCCGTATTGACATTGTTAAGCATATGTGTAACATTTGAAGGCGGAGGGCGAGAAAACCTGAACAGTATTCATAAAATACATAATAACAAACGAAACATACATTGGATTCATGATATTTTGTTGAACCGGTATACCTATTCCAGGAATTGGAGGAAGAACAGACATTACAGGTATGGGATTGCTCACACCAGGAGGACAGAGTGTGTCCGTGGTAACACCGGGAATTACAGGGGGTGGTTGATTAAACATTTGCTGAAAATGACACAAGTTACAAGAACATTACAAATAATACTCACAGGAATAACAGGAGCAGCCACGACAGGAGCAGCTACGACAGTTGCCACAGGCTGTTGCATAATCAAATCTGTATTAGCACTAACAGTAATGGGTTGAACTTGTCGGCCATCAGTAATCTATACAGAAACATTGAATTAGAAAACATAATAAAAAAGATAATATACCACGGTTGTGGGTATAACAGATTTGATAGAGGTTACAGGAATAGGAAGGGTTGTAGTTGCACCCGATTGTAATCCAATTCTAAAGAAAAATTCGTATTTTAAAAAAGTTTAACGTTTTCTCAAAAATACCTGATTCGAAGAGGATCATTAGTATCAGGGATTGAAGATACAGCGGGCACTACAGAAGGAATCACTGTAGTAGTAATAATAGGATTTGAAACAGGAATAGTAGGTTGAGAAACTATAGGAAGAGCAGTAGCAGTTGGAACAGATACAGGAAGGGACGTTGGAGTGCTTGGAGCAGGTGGAGTAGCAGCGGCAGAAGAAGAACTTGGAATATTGTTAAGCCAATTCTGAACTGCTTGTCGAACAGTTACATTCGGAACGATAGCATCAACAGAGAGCTAAAAAAATTAAATGGGGTAAATTAAAACTAAAAGAAAAGCAATTACTTGTTTTTGAGTACATGTAGGACCTGGACAAGTTCTCTCTCCCGTTTCTGAATAATTGTCGAAGCTTTGTTGAATGCAATAACTACAGAAAGAATAACCACAACAAGTCGCCAATACAGCATCCTATACCACATTGAATTTAAAACTATATAAAAAGCTCAACAAAGTAACCTTCATAATATTTTTACATATTGGGCATATTAATTCGGGAGGTACATCTCGTTCTTTTTGCTCTTTCAACTCTGTTTCCTTCTGTAATACACTTTCTCTTTCCGGTTGAAAAGGGTAACACACTTTTTTCATTTGTCTAGCTCTCCAATGCATAATTGGTATTACACGCTTTCCTGAAGGATGAATCATGGCCAACGGATCATCGTCGGTTGTTTCCATTAACTCTTGAGAAGGAATTCCTGTCGTTCGCTTAGTATTTAACTGAAAAAAAACATCAGTTCGAACTTACCTTTTACGCTATGTAAAATTGAAATAAAATTCCCTCACCGTAATATTAATTTTTTTATAATTAAGCAAAAACACAAGTGTGAGATAGGGCTTAATTTATCTATACATACCAACAATGCCACCAGGGCGAAAAATATCACAGCTTATTATACCCGTTATGTACCCATAATAAGATAACAATAAAAACAAAACAGATCTACAATTCAAATAACAAAAATTACCATAGGACAATTCTTGAACCAATGGCCAGGTTGGTAGCAACGATTGCAAGTGTATGTTGGGGGAGGAGCACCGGCAAGTATTCTCGTAGAATTCTTCTGATAACTGAAGCAACGAACTTAGTAAAGTTGAACTATATGAGCAAATCTACTTCGAAGGACCGTATTTCTCTGAAGTCTGACTTTTGATATGCGCCAGTCGATCATCTTCCGACAATTTTTCAAATTCATCCTAAATATTAAAATGAGTACAAATGCTAAATAAAATTGTTGACTAACTGTATTGATATGACCCACACCAGGTACAGCATCACCTCGTTCAGGTTTTGTAACCATACCCATATTTACACCTCTGGAAAACACTGCTAAAAAAAAACAAGAAAAAACAATAAACATACTGGACTTTTGGAAGCTTTTCAGCATCTTCTCTTGGTATTCGTTGAACAATAATTGAAGAATTCCTCGGAATTAAGTCTTCATCTGCATATTTCCTTTTAGTATGTGCATTCTGAAATGTAATATATATTGTTAGAAATATTTAACGTTGTAAAGTTCATACCTCTAAAACTAAATCAAAAGCTTCGGCTTTGATATTTTCTTTTGAGCAAATTTCTCGTTTGAGTTCATCTGCTCGTATATGCAGATCATTGAAATTTATAGTTTTATACTCCAAAGTTGCTCGAAACTTATAATGAACAGATGACATACTGAATAAGTCACATCAATAAATCAATTGACAAGTTTATCCAGATAATTTGAGAGTACAATCAATTATATCAGAAGAGAAAGCTTGAAACACGACGCAAGCATGAACCGTCACGATTCAAAATTTTTTTCGAAAATGACGTCATATGTTTGCGCGCGAGTTCAAAAAAGAAATACATTCGTGTCGAGACCAATATGATTTAGACCTTGAATTAATTTCCTTGCATAATTTATAAAAAAATATATATTGTTCCATAAATCTATAAAGCTTAAAAGATGATAAGCTTGTTAATGAGGTGAAACATGAGCAGTATTTTTTTTTATAAACAAACATCAAAGATTAAAGAAAAACTGTAACTGGGGGTAACAGTCGACAATGAAACATTAGATATTTAATTAATAACAGTTCTAATTTTCAATCAATGGAGCACACGTTCACCCATTTAGTTATTTATACTTATGTTTTCATTTTATCACACGATTTGGACCACTCAGAGAGCGCAAAGAACTATTGTTTAGCAACTATATTATAAGACATATGTCAGAACGTTGTAATAAGTAGAAATAATTGTCAAATTATTTGGGGATTGGTTCGAGGAGTCTAGAGGGGCCTGCATAAAAACTTGCACATCAACTTGTACTTCACAGCAACTTATTCATTTTTATTCTACTACAATAGTTCAACTTTATGCAGTGTGATTTTCGCACTTATTCACTCTTCTAAAGGCAGGTCAGAGGCAAAGATCTTGTCTTAGTTATAAAACACAGTGTTGCGGCCAGTGTGGCTGGGTTGTCGTCACCGTCATCACCATCAGTTTCCCTCCCCATCTTGCTGTTTCTTTCGTTTCATCACGATAGCATCTACAGTCATGGAAGGCGAGTCAACAGACGATTGTGGCCTTGCTTGGATCACCTTTCTACACATCTTATAATCTGTTCACTCATAAAACAGTCACTTACTTCCCATCTCTTGTCAACACCACCTTTTTAAGGCCACAAGTAACATCATATGGCTCACCACATTGTCTTGCGGTTTCCTTGATTCAAGTTTACTATTTACTACTCTCACAACCCACCTCACAATGTGCCAATCCTTCAACCAGCTGCTCCAATCATTTGAGCTTCAGCACCACTTCCACCCACATTAAGTTCCTCTGTGCAATTACGCTGGTGCAGTGTGTACGTGAACACCCCCTTATCAACGTTGATAAAAATTATTCCACCAATATTTAAACACAAACAAATTTGATAATATTATACGTACATTACTAAAAATTAATTTTAATAGAGTTTTGCGCTTTTTCTTCATGTTTGTTTCTTCGATTTGTCACGTGAACTTCTATTCTCAGTTTTGCAGTTCCCTTTTTGATGTTCAGAAGGAACGATTGATCCCACATGGCTGTTTTCAATCATATGAAAGCATTCCTGAACGAATTTAAGCCGGACAGTTTACAGGTGAGACTACTTATTTTAAGAAAGTGGAAGTATCAATTCCAGAAAACATCATCACCCAATATTATATGTACCAGACTAAAATCTCACTGGAGATCAAATAAATCATTACCAGCTCCATTTCGTGTGATTATCACAACTCCAGTAAAAGATGGAACAAAAGGTAAGAATTTCGTTTCAACTTAGTCGGGCTCATATATAAGTTTTCTTCTAGTAACTGTGGCTGTTGGAAATGACGATTATTCCTATGGAGATATTCGGAACGAATCGGCGAAAGTAGAAAAGCAAGTGGCACGATTTAACGATTTACGATTTGTCGGCAAAAGTGGTAGAGGTACCGTTATTTCTGTAGAATTATATTTTTTAAACTATTCATATTTTGATGAGAACTTTGAAAAATATTAGTTGTTTACGTAGTTAAAGACAGAAAGAAGGTAAGAGCTCGTGTACGGCTGCGGTGGTTGGTTAGTCTTTAGAAGATGTAGATGGCTATCAAACTATCGCGCATTACACAAATAGGAGGAAGAACGCACATTTAGATCTTATCTCTTTTCCTCTGTCCAGCCACAACCTCCCGCTATTCAGACACAAACCTAGTAAAAGCAGGCATCCAAAAATTTGTTGTTCATCGAACAATGAATAGAAAATTTTTAAGATGATTTCTATTATACAGTATATTTGTAATTATAGGAAAGGAATTCCATATTACCATAACTGTGCATAGTGATCCTATAATGGTGGCTATTGTTCCTAGTGCAATAAAAGTAAGAAATCTGGCAATTACAAACATATATATATTGATCTTAAAGGTAACCGTTGATGGACCGAGAGAACCAAGAGCCAAAACCTACGAACTGAAGCGAAAAGCATCTCTCGACATAGCTCATCATCCACCTTTCGTAGCACTCGCAGGGTACAAATGTTATTAAATAACAAATACATATTGAACATATATTTCCAGAAGTCCTCTATCAGCATACTATGCTTGCATGCCAACTATACCACCATCAATGTTAACTAATTCAACAAACCATTTAAGGAAAACTAACACAAGTTCTTCAAATCGAATATGGCGACCGTATGATGTTGGTTAAAATTAATTCGATCATAATAATATATAATTGTAACATAATGTATAGTATTCAAAATAGAATATAGAAATAAACTGATAGATTATAAAATTTAACAATCAACCAAGGTTTATGTTACAAACATGCCAGATATGTTTCAAGACAACATGATCAATTAAACAAGAACAGGGTACTTGCAGAAAACTAAAACAGTAAGAAAATTATATTCACAACAAATCTGCCAATCAGAAATTTAAAAAACAAAACAGTAAGATAAAATTTCAAAAGCGAGCAGCAACAAATAAAAAAAAAACTTACAAGAAGCCTAAAATCAAATAAAAACACAAAGTAGTTCAACCTAGTACTGTCAACAATTCCACAACAACATTAAAACCGGAGTGACAAATTCAACATGAACAATACCGGCATCATTTATACCGTTTTTAAAAAACAAAAGTTCAAAACTTTGCTGTAATTGCTTAAGTAAATATGAAAACAGGAGCTAAAATTTGAGTAATTAAGTATAGTTTGATTATAAAAGTGCCAAATATGAAAACACAAACTATCTAGTAAAATCTAAGGGCATGCTGATTACCATTTAAACAGTGACCAGCTCCAAAATGTTGAGAACTTGAATTGCCTCTAGAAACAATATTCAAATTCTATAAAGCGTTCTATCGAGTTTACCTATTATGTGAATATTTCTGAGAGTAAGAATTACGGGATTGGAAAGGAAGACTTCTAAAATTTTGGGCAATATAGCTGAATTTTGCATTCGACTTTGATTTTCAGAAAACAACTTACCGGGGCTGGCTTGAATAATATTCTTCTTCTAAAATGGTAGGGATACGAGGAGCATTTCTCATCAACGGACGATGTAGATCAAACCCGGACCCGCGAGCGTGACGAGACTGAACGTGGCGTGACTAAGGATACAAAACACGTTCCCAAATTAAAAAGGAATAACATACCTGCCAACAAGAATGGCAGAAATAACGGAAACAAGCACGATCTCGACAAAAATATGGTCCTGGAACTCTGTTGCACATCATGCAAGGAGCATCTTCCAAGAAAGGGTCGATTTGAACCTTTTTTCCTGGAAATAATATAAACATTAACGAAAAAACGAGTCTTCAAAAATGTTTTTTTCAATAATAACAAAAAGCCAAGTATGCAAGTTTACATACCAAATTTACTAGTTTTGATTTCCAGGAAAGCAGATTCAATAGCTCGGAAGTATGAAGAATGTGAACGGAAAGTAACTCGACCACTACCTGAATTGAATACAACAAATGTTGACATCAAAAACAAGAAAATGTCACCTATGGGATATTTATACTTATCTGTATCAATTCCAACAAAAACAACGTTTCCATACAGTTCTTCCATAATTGAATACAAAACGTTAGCTGTAATCATTCCATGAAGCGCACCAACAAATACCTAGATAGCGTTAAGTTATTATAACAGCATTTTAGCTAATCTTACGGTTTTCTTAGCATCCAAACGACAACCAGGATCAGCAACATAAGAGGCATCGGAAACAACCCATGGAATAATTTGGACCTAAAAATCAGACAGACAATAAGACGTTGTTATCAGAAGGGTACCTGACGAATTTCAGTTGTTTGGTTTCTTCGAGCTCTAAGTTTGAAATACCATTCGCCAGCTGACCCAAACTCCTGAAAATATAGATTATTATACGGTTTCAAGATATCAGAAACCTGAGAGCAATCTTTCAACAGAGATTTCACAGAAGTTTCATATTCAAAGATCATATAAACGTATCCAGTAGCCTGAAAAAAAGCACGAATCTTAAAATTGTAAGAAATTAAAACTAGCCTTTCCTCGTGGAGAATCTCTCATCTGCGAACGAGAATATCTGGGTTCTTTACCAGGCCATTCTACATGACAGGCTCCATAAACACTAAAGGCTTCCATGAGGGCGTCCTCAGTGATATCCCATGGAACTGAAGTTTCAGAAACTAATTACAGTAATTCATAATCTAATATTCACCTCCACCAACAAATATTTTGCATGAAAAAAGTGGATGACTATAGTTTCTAGGAGGAAGTTCGCCATTCCAAATGTAGGCAGTCCTCTGAGGTCTTCTACTAATTGTGTTCACGTGCCCAGCTGCTTCTCCTGTCATTGAAGGAGAAGTAACAACCTATAATGCAAACAAATGAAAGGTATTTGAAAAATCTATATCTTACCGACTCATCTGAAGATGTGTCATGTCTGTAAGTTGGTGCACTTGGTTTCACGGGTTCGGGTGGATAATTCTATAAATTCACAGCTTTCAATGAAATTACGAAAAAAATAAACCACTAATTGCATAAAAATGTACTGTCTTTGTTCCTTAGTCCATTTGGAACAATCACTAGGCAAACTACCAACGAACATGGATTCATGGTCAATGTTAGGCAAATTCATTTGATTTTGCTGTCGATTCTAAAAATATAGATTCAATGGTTTTAAAATACAGTGTTCTACCGGAGGAGTAACGCTCAACTCTTCTAGTGATTGAACTACATCACAATCTTTACAATGATTCATGGATTCCGCTCTCGGCATAGCAGCACTGTCTTCTAAACCAAAAATTCTAGAGTGAATAGCTGGAAATTTATATACTACCAGATATCTTTTCTAGCGACTGATCAGGAGAGTTGCTATTGATCTCTTCAGGGTCACAATCGAATGCCTCCAACTTGCTTTCTTGCTCGTCATGAAAGCATGTCGATATTTAGTTATTAAACAAAGTATGCTTACCGAATAACTGTTGGAATTATTCAAAACACTCTCCGGAGCGGACAATAAATAATTACAATTTTGATCCATGATTACAATATTTTATTACAGAATTTCGTAATCTGTAAATTACAATAATAATAACAAACAATGAGATATATTTCTTTAGTCACCTCCTGTACGATAAAATGCTATTTTAACTATTACTAAAACCTAACGATGTATCAACTGAAATATTCGGAAAATATTTGAATAGATAAATATAAATTAAGCTTAATTAAGAAAAACATATTGTCCATTTATAAATCAATACTTTTCAGAAAAAGTAGGATTTCATCCAATTAGGACCTTTTTAAAGACCTTAATGGTCCTTGAACTTAACCGAAATTACCTGTTTAAATTTTAAACATATCTACATGGAGCTGAGTATCGATGCGACATTGGAGGAGAGAGATTTAATATTTTATTTTAAAAAATTTGTACACGCAATAAAATTGTTTTAATGGCTATATCATGAAGAGACTAGGTCATTTTACCAGAACGGGCACCATCCTATATAGGCTTGGCATAAATTTTCTGCAAGTGTAGCTTGTTCTATAAGTTCATCTATTTGATGTTTCACTGAAATCTCTAAAGGATCCGAAATATAACGGCCAGCTGGAAGTGGGTGAACTCAAGACAAAAAATGTGGCTCTAAAATACCTGACAACTTTTCGTTAATTTTTTTCATAACCTCTTCCGAGACGATTCTAGGTGCTTCTCTTTGAGCAATTGCAGTTTTCTTTCCATATTCCTTCTGTTGTCCGGGATCCTTTTTCGTTCCTATAATCCCGTAATTTTATTCAGAAAGCCTATTTAACACTACCGTCCAAAAGACGCCAATTAATCACAGGATCATAAACAAAAGCTTCCAATACAGCTAGTAAACTTTCCTGAAAATAAAGTTTTCTTAATAGTAGTAGCAGAACTCACCTTATTTGATCTCAAAAGCGATAAAACTTGCTCACAGGTAAATCTGTAAATGCCATCAATTCCTGTGACTTCCATAGCCTAAATACGGAGAGTGAGAGTTGTTTTTTTTATTTGAATATTACGTTGATCAGCATTCGAGTTAACCTGAACGGAACACGCTCGGGGAATTTTTCTCGAGTCATAGCTACATCGAAACAATCACCAAAATCAATGTGAACTATTTTTCCAGTCAGACGATCCAGCATCAAATTCGAAGGATGTCTGTAGCATTTTTTACTACCTTGTACACTTAAATGGGATGCATACCGATCTCCCAATCCGAGAATATAACCAACCATTGACATACAAGCGACAGAGCGTGTGTAATTTGTGCGACGATCAAACCATACTTCGGAGCTAAACATTAAAATACAAAGTCTATAGTTTTAGATCGTAATACCTAGGACTTTTCAGCCAAAGAATCTTACGCAAATCGTCTCCAGGGTTATGATTCAGAGCACTTTGAAAAACTTGCATCTTAAACACAAAATAAGGCAGATATATATTTGCAATATACCTTTTGCATGATTGTTAACTGATCAGTATCCGGAGCAAACTGTTGCATCAATTTATGTTCTTGTGAAAGCGAATGTTTCTTTTTCTCTCTATAATCTTTAATCATGGAGTGCAGTGTATCACAATTTGGAATCCATCCTATCAGACCGGAATTTTGGCTAAGTGCGGTAATGGAGTATCTCTGGAAAATTTCATTTCTGATGCTAATGTATTGTAGGTTTGAAACTTCAATGGTTAAATTTCGTCTACACGTTTCCGCATTATTTACAAGTAGAGTATTTACTAATCCAAACAATTGCATGACTCGTTCATCTTGTCTGGGATCTTCATGACCCTTTAACAAGAAGGTATATTCCAAACCATTACTTCCTGAACAAATGTAAATCTATTGAAAATTTTCATTAATTTTATCAACCTCGCATAGTCATTTTCCTAGGTCTTTGTTTACTGCTTATAATACTAAGATGTGTTCCAACAGAAGATATTTTTATAACAGGTGAATTAGGATCATAAGTTCCAGGTACTGCTAATTCTAGATTCTAAAAAACATTCATTTGAAAGCCTGCCAATGAAAACTAAAAGTAACCTTAGATCTCATTAGCTGAGGACTAACATAATTCAAATCTAATGAACTTAATTGCCGAATTTGTCCAGCAATGCGTTTAAAGATCTAAAAAATTTCTGATTTTTTGTAAATAGCAGCCATCTGTAACCTGGCAGTAAATCTCCCAGGCTTGAGAAAGTTCTTTCTGGTTCTCATTTTTTTCATAAGCTAAACAGAATTTAAAGGCATCTGTGAGATCAGCGTAGTAAGTCTATAACAAATATACTAAAAATTAAAGTTTAGCCATATAACAACTTGATTGAACGACTGTTCCTTTAATGTACTGGAACCAGCATCAATCATGTCATGCATTGGCCTAAGGATTTCCATCATAGCTTTGAAATCCTTTTCCTGAATAAACAAAATAACAATATCTCGGAAAACCCAAGAACCTGGAAGTACAATCTACTGGCATCATCTAAAGCATCATGCCATTGCTCATGCCACAAAATTGCACATCGAACTAATTCTTCCGAAACCAATCTAGCCTAAATTGCGAAAGCCTTAATTTTTGATAATTGACAAAAAAATGCCTCATCAACTAAGCGGCTATGTATTTCGCCCATCATATGTAACATCTCTTTGGCATTAGCTGCACGATTTTGATTGGTTGACTTCGAAGCAACAGTAAGTGCATAAACGAGAGCCTTAAAAATAATTTGCATATGAAACACTCAGACGGGAAATTAATATTGAAAATATATTCACAACGAACTTACTTGAGGTCTGGTTTTCGAAACCTCATGGATAACTTGCTTGATCAGTACTGCCATTTTGTGAGTGGAATCCAGACGTGCCATAAGTTGAGGAACAACCTTCAATAGAATGACATTAATGGGAATTTAAAAAAATATTACTTCAAGCCATGTTTCCACAGGAAGTCCTTTAATACTTTCTCGAAGTTGAGTGTATACGCTATCATCTTCGCCATAGTCGAACCATAGTTGGAGCAAGCGAAGGGTGTCCTCTAATCGAGAACCAGGAGCAAGCATAAGAGCTTTAGCGAAACAGTGAACGGCGTTCTTAGCATGGTACAGGCAAGGTTTAACCTACAAGATTAAAACAATTAAATAATTTAGATAATATTGAATTAACCGGAACAACAGGCTGTATTGGACTCAAGGATCGGTGGTCCATATACATCGTTCCAGGAATAGGAATGTCTGAATATATACAATAACAATTTAATTATTCACAGCAAACCATTCAAATCAGCTGACAAGGGTTGTGGTACCATGATTGATTGATGCATGCTTTCGGGAGTTCGATTATAAGAGAATTTTTGAACTAACACTTTTTCTCTGTTCATAGCATGAAGATGTGCACATGCTAGCTTATGCCACGCCTACAGTCAACTTAAAAAAAAGAAAAAGATTGTTTTAAATACCTTATGCCATTTCTGATCATACTCTGTTGCTTTTGTATAACAAGCAATTACTTTTTTGGATACTTCCAATTCGGCCGGCGACATTAACGATGCAGGCTAGACCATAATATTTTTTATTAAAAAGCCTAATATGGAACATACTTCATCCATCGTTGATTTACTCATAGCTTTCATAGTACCATGATGACTCTTATCATATTCCGGAACTATAGAACTTCTTCCAACACTCTAGATTGGAAAAATCATAAAAATTTTGAATTAGCGAAATTACTCTATTCTTTTCATCTTCAATAGATAATGCTTCTGTCCATTGTGCCAGTTTCAAAAATGCTTTTGCACAAAGTCTAGAAGCTTCAGATGTATGATAAATAAGAGGTTTGTCTAGTTGTTTCACAAGTGTGTCTAAGGTGTTAACTGCACATTGCTTAGCATTATCGATCCATAATTGCTTACAGTAAGCTAAGACCTATAAAAGAAGGATTACAGTAACGTTATTAAGTCCAAGTACTAGCCAGTTGAGGCTTGTCACTGGGAATGGTTGCTTTTTCCATTGGTGTGTCAGGGGATATGTTCAATAAATCCCTTAAAACTCCTCGACACATAGATAATTTTCCTTGTTGACGGCAAAGCGAAGCAAATTTTACACGTAGTGGATGCATCTCTTGAGGAGAGAGCACGAGCGAACTTAAAAAAGTTTAACTCAGAAAATAATTATTTCTCTGAGACATACCGTAGCATCAAGAGACGTTGCCAATGTTCAATATTTTGGCTGCAACCTTGAAGACGTCGACTCCACAGCAAAGCAATTCGTGGTCTTCGTTCAGGACGAAGCTAAAGTTGATGTTTAAAATTATATTATATCTGTGACCTACTTTATATTCGATAGCTTCCTCCAATTCTGCTAATTGCTGCACTTGAATCATAGCGCCGTAAGCTCTTTCATAACTTTCACTAGCCATTGCTGTCAGCTCACTGTCATACATATCCCGAACCTGAAATAGAGTGTAATATATATTAGTAGAGCATCAAACAAACTTTATTGATATAATTAGTAGCTTGGATATAATCCTCATTGCGAACTGCCAGAACAGCTCGTAATAATGCTCCATCTTGACTATTTTCGTTGATTTGTTGAACATATTTACTCATTTCATCCCAGTTACCTGAACAAGAAATAAATGAGATTTTTTAAACTATAGCAGCTTCTATTTACCAACTGCCCAAGCACCGCGAGAAGCAATAACAGTTACTTTCTGATCTTTCCCGACCATGGTTCTAGCTCTTTTGTTTAATTCTGACCAACTGCAATGATTATATTTTAAAAACCGAAAAATTACAGTTATGCCTTACTTTCCTAAAGCCTCCAGGCATCTTAATTCATGAGCTGTAATTTCTTCATAATTTCGGCGATATTCAGCAATATGAGCTTCGCTATCAGGATACTTATTTTCACTCAAAATAGCAATATTCTTCTCATATGTGTGCCTATCTTTCTATAAATAAAAAAAATTTTAAAAAAAAGTTTTATTCAAATACCTCATAAGATTCTAGAGCTTTTTCCCATTCATTAAGTTTTTCATACCATCTACCTTGCATCTAAAATATTTTCAGGAGTGATGAAGTTCAAATAAAAAAGTATTCAGCATACGGGAATCTCAATTCTTCTATACTCGGCATAGCGAACAACTCCAGCTGCCTCTTCGTGGACATTCAATTTATTTGCAAAGCTAAAGAAAAAAATATTAAATGCTTAAATGTTATACTCAGTACGTGATCAAAGACTGGCAATCTTCAGAATGCAGATTATTCTCTCGTTTGCTGTCAAGAATTTCATTTTCCGTGTATCGTAGGCCTTTAGCATAAGCCTTAGTTTCTTCTGCACTTCTTCTTAACGTTTGATATCCAATGGGTAATGGTCCCTGCAAAGCAATATAGTACGGATTAAAATAGTGAATGATGTGTACCTTCTCAGAATGATCCATAAACTCAGCTAGGTTCAAAATTGTCTGAATTACATCAGGGTGATCACTGTGTCGAAGAGCATAGCTGAGTGCATTTGTTACGGCGTCTTGATCTGGCTGTTTCAATTCAGTCCACACAGACATGAAGGCTGCATTGAAAATATTTCTGAAACATAGTTTCTAAGAGTTTTTGTACACAACACTTACTTAGCCAAGTGAGGATAGATATCACTAACTGATGCTGCCGCTCGAATAGCAGCAGAACTGCCTGA
Organism: Auanema rhodensis; assembly: GCA_964057225.1. Taxonomy (NCBI): domain Eukaryota; kingdom Metazoa; phylum Nematoda; class Chromadorea; order Rhabditida; family Rhabditidae; genus Auanema; species Auanema rhodense. Next base: position 6,073,505 of record OZ059895.1, read on the forward strand.
TTTAATAAATGCTAATCGAAGCTTAATAAGCCATTGAGACCAGTCTTCTTTTGAGCTAAGATCATCAACACGCCATGCTTCTGATACTACTTCAGCATTCAGCCGTTGCTTATTGACAGCTTGACTATACATTTGAGCATTTGTTGGTTGCCCTTTCCGAAGACGATAATCTGGCTAAAAAATGATACAACTGTGAAATCGGATCACATTAAAAATCGGAACCTCAGCCACTGCTTTCGTGCCATCACCTCGCTTTGGACGTTGGTTATCCGGAGATGACATAACCGTTTGATAACACTCTAGAAGTATATAGTGAAAACAATTGTTTCTATGTGTTAAAAAACAAACCTATATATTGATTATAAAAATTGCTATTCAATAAGCCATGCTTTCTCAATTTATGATCAACAAATCGTTTAAAGACTTCGAAATTTTTCCACATCTGAATAAATTGAAAGCTTATATTATTATTAACTTAATTTACCTGTAGAATAACAGCTTTAATCAAATCTAAAAGAAGGTTTTCTAATTGTTGATTTTTGAAAAGATTCATTTCAAAGCACTTGAACCACGTTTGCATCAAACGTGGAGCAAAATCGGAAACATCACTACGTTCAATTATATATAACACAGTCTCTGAAAAGATTATACAACTTAACTTTTAAAAAAAGAGAATAATACCTAATGCTAATTTTTTAACAGTTAACGGAACAGCAGCTTCTTCAATAATGGAAAGAACAGGAGGTAGAACAAGTTGTAAATGAGGTGTCAAACAATCAGATAATGATTTTACACAAGCAAGAACCTAAATTGAAAATATAACTATCAAAGAAACCTGGAACATACTTGAGATGTAATTTTTCTTTCGGAATCACGATCAGCTTGAAGAACTTGTAATAAATAAGGAATGAGCTGGGCAACATGAGGTGAGAATTCAGATTCTAAAGCAGTACCAATCTGCTCTAATACACTAACTATAGTAATTTTTATGGTACTGTTTTCAGACCAGGCTTCCTAAATTGCAAGAATAATTAATTTGTATACTGAAAGCTTTAACTCACCGCAATCAATGCAAAAAGTGCTGGTATATAAGGCTTCGCATGATTTTTAATTATTCCAACAAGACTGGCCAATTGCCGCAAGAAAAATTCTCTTTGTGAAGGCCTATCTTTGCAATTCCTTGTTACTTCAATCAGACGAGGAACAACCTAAATTTCCAGAAAATATATTTATAAAAATAGTGTTACTGAATGACCTGTTGAACATATTGAGGATATGTATCACCCAAGCTTCTGAAAATTGTCAACAACGCTTGAGCAATTTCTTGATAGTGCTGAATAAGTGCTTTGTCTTGGACCTGAAACCAGCACTAAGCAAAAACGTAAGAACAATATTTTACCATGATCATCAAGTTAGCAATAGTAATTGCTGGATAAAACTCTTCTAATGTGCATTTCTCATAGTTGAACCATTGGATAATATCTAATTATGATAATATATATGAAACTAAGAGTAATGATGAAAGTAAAACCTTGTCTCGGATCAGTAGAGTCGTGATTACTGCTAGGTTTAGATAAAGCCATGCTAATACGAGTAGATGACTGAACAGATCCAGTGAAAACCTAGAAACATTTTTCTAGTACACAAAATAAATACAAAACTTACCTTATGAGTGTATGGATCTATGGCTCCTAGGATTCCTAAGACTTGAATAGCCTGACGACGCATACTAGAAGACATTTCGGTTTTCAGTAATCGAAGAATATCATCTAAAAGATTAGGATAGTCGCGATATGGATCAACTACATATGCTGTAGCTCGACACATTCTTCCAATGCACTGTAGTGTTGCCTAAACATTAAGAATAATGAATCAATTAAAAGTAATTTATCAATACTTCTCTTCTTTGTAAACTGCTTGATTCAGACACTAATACAGTTAGTTGGCTGAATAGCGGTTCAATACATTTAACTACTTCGGAACCACCAACAACACAAAGCTCTGAGATAGCATGTAGAACTTGAACCGTAACGTCAACATGCTGAAATGGAAATAATTTGAAAAAGACAAAGTTGGGTGTTTACCTTTTGCTCTAATCTCAACTTTGGTAATAATGCTGTAAATAATCCACCTAAATAAGGCCTCATAAACTTTGGATTTTGCCTAGCAATTTGTACTAATAAGCGAGCACTATGCTGTTCAAGTCTAAAATGCTACTGATCATTTTCAAATAGAAGACTAAGAAAATACCTTGACTGTCCACTATTACTTAGCTGATCTAAAGTTTCCAGAAGAACACGACGAAGACGTGGGAGCACCAAAGCAGGATTAATTTCAGATAATCGGCCGACTAGGCTGACTGCTGCTTCCTGCATATCAAGCTTCTCGTCATGCAAGCTCATAAAAAGAAGTTCGAGCATTTTTGGCTGAGCAAGATGTGATAAAAACTGATTGTCAGCTTCCACAAAACATTTAAATACGCATAGTCTAACGACAAGCTCTTAAAATAAGTATTTGATTTTATAATAGATTCATGTCTAACTTTGATCCATAACTCCGACACTAACTAAGCACTTTAAAACTCCATGAATAAGTTCGAGAACCCATTGTCGATGTTCTCGGTGGACACTGGTGAAAACTTGAATGAACGGACGAAGAATGTTGGTACAGCAGCGAACAGCGGCTAATCTAACAGGAACAGAATCCGCCAAAAGATAACCCTACAGACAATATTTCATAAAAATATATTTCTTAATAAAAACCTCAGCTATATATTGCATACACATTTGTAAGGAGTGCCGTTGGAACTTAAAACTACCAAATGTTTCTAAAGCCAACACTTTATCGTTTTCATCTTTGCCAGGCTGAAAAATAGGAACTAAGATAATCTAAGGCAGTTAGTATTGTAATACCTCAACAGTGATCACTGTCGACGGTAAAATTGGTTTACGGGGAGGATCAATTTTAGCAGGTAATGTTTGTCCTGAACATACTATATATACATACGACATCATATAAATGTTAACCTGTTAAAGTTTTGTATAAAACTTTCATTAAACCATCTTGAACATCAACAATCAATGCTGGAATATTACTAGTAATTTCGTGAAGAAGTCCAGTTAATCCTTGTGATAAGGGTAATTTAAGTAAATTATCAAGAATAGCTTTAATTTCGTTAGATGCGTCAGCTTTATAGGCTCGAACATATAACTTGAGGTAGGTAAAGACTTGGACATCGACATATTTTCTGGAACATAACATTTGAAAATTAGAAGTAATTCAGTTACAAACTTTTGTGACCCGCTATAAATTATATCATGGCATTTGGTTGTGATTTTCTTCGCCTTTGTAGCAAACTTGTCAGGCTGCTGTAGAATGATGAGACCTAATGATATGAGCGCTTTGGACAAATGACTTCTTTCCCACCTTTAAAAATGCATTATTAAATACATACATGTTGAAAAAAATAATATTACATAGTTTGCATTTGAGTGAAAAAATGCATTCTCTGTTCAACTAAACAACAATTTTCGAACGCCGATAATCGAGGGAGAAGCTCAAGCAAAACGGACTGCAAGAATTCAGATTCATATATATTCAGCAAGGACTTCACAATTTTACCTGGACATGAACATTATTAGATTTTTCTATTCCAGAAATAGCTCGCACGATCTAATAATATTTACAATTACTAATTGTTATATATATATTCATTTACCTTAGTAAAGTTTTCTCTAACCAAACCTTTGGCAGTGGTACTCTCTACAGTAACAGAAAATCTTGAAACAAAATATTTTTTATTGTTTTAGAACAGGCGCCTACCTAGGTTCAGTTAGCCATTCAATAGGATCTTCAATAGAAGATGCTTTACGTTTACTACCTTTAGCTTCTAAATGAGTCTTTTCAAAATTAGCATCAGCAATACGGAGAAGCTCATTCAATACCTGAACGAAATATTCTTAACCGTTGCAAACAACATTAAATATTATATGTTTAATGAATTAATTTCGAAAAAATGTATAATTCATACCAGAAGCATGGAATGAGACCTTTCATCTACAGGAAAGGAATGATGATCGGAGCTTTCATAAGAAGCAAATGCTTCTTTAATGCACATCTGACAAAGCACTTCATTATTTATATGTAAATTATAAAACTTGCCTGGTACCATTCAGTTTTTTGCTTAGCTTCTCTCTGAGATGTTATAGTTAAAGCTGCATGGAGCGCTTCTGTAGCCTGGATTCTAATATTGTGCTATAACGGGAAATAAGATTAAACAAACAGAGCAAACGGATAAACCTTAGGATCACGGATAACAGCGAAAATATTGCGGAAAAAAACATTAGCACGTGAAAAGAAAGAAGTAGATGTGAACATCGCCAACTCTCGAGCTAATAAAACAGCGGCTAATCTTCTTATAGAATTCCCACTTGATTCCTATAGACAATTGCTTGTTTTAACTTTACTCTGCTTTAGATACCTGTAACCATTCTAAACATTGATCTAAACACTTTTCCACTAAATCGGCAGAATGCGCTTTGGAAGTCTACAATAATTTTTTTAATTTGTCACACATCAGACATGTAATTTACTTGAATAAGAAATACAAGAGCTCGAGCAGCTAAATCCATCGTAGCTTCATCATTTTTTGGAAATGTTATAGCCTTAATTGAAAAAAGGATGTTTGTAAACACTATTTGAATATCTTACTCTTAACAAAAAATTAGCATACCATACTATGCGTTGGCTTCTAACATTAATTTCTCCCAAACAGACTGAAGCCAAATACATAAGAAATAATTTACTATTTAATAATTACCAATAAGATATATTCCAACTTTTCTTTTATCTAAATCGTCAGAATAAATGCTCTCATGAATAACGCTCTGGAATATATTAATAACAGAGAAAAACGTATAAGTGTAATGCCTGATCAGTTTTGCAATCCAAGAATCCTACAAATTCTTCAACAAATTGTGATTCCTCATTTCGAAGAGAAATCGTGACATACCTATAGTATTGCGATAAAACTATTTCAATACTTCAGATAAAACAGACCTATACAATTCATTAGCTGTTCGCTCCCTTTCTGATGGCTTGCTGAGGTCAGCTAAAAACTGAGCAGCTTCCGAACGGGCAGATGTATGGTCACGATCTCTGGATTTCGGCTTCGCAGCTCCAGTTTCAAAATCAGCCATTTTTTAATGTCATGTGAACTTAAAGGAGAAATAAGTTTTTTTTCATGATGAACATTTGGAACACGGAAGAATAGATCAATAAGTAGCAAGGTCTGACTTCCAATTGCAGTCACTTTTCAAAAATTAAACGAAATTGAAAGAAGAAGAGAGAAAAATGAAAGTTTAGACTGAAATATGACAGAATATATATTTTAATATACTGAGTTTGTATACTCACAGGAAAATTCTTGTTAATGAACGAATAGATTGATTTGAAATAAAGATATTCAAATTATTTTAGGGACAGGAGTCGTCATAAAGTAACTGCTATAACAAATAATCTTCCTTACTTTCTCAGGCATTTAGATTCATATTTCCAGGAATCTATTGGAATATTTTACTCGAATCATTGGAGCTATGCCTGAAGAAGGAATTGATAAAGATTTGACGCACTATCACGTACAAGACTACTTGGCAAGAACGTAAAAAATTTAAATTCTCTTCAAGTCACTTATGAGCAACCTGCTTTGAGAAATTAATTTAAAAAACTAAACTATCTTCTGAATTTGCTGTTATATTACCGTTTGAATGATAGGTCATAGATTACTGATATGAGCGTCGACGGATCCTGTAGGATGCCAAAATATCCTATTCAACAATGCTCAAAAATTATCCTTCGTGATAAACATGGTAATAATCTGATTTCCGTTGACTATTTCAAGTAAGGCTTAAAATAAAATAAGCTATTAAATTTTGTATTTTAGAAATAAAAATAATGCCAAATATCAATTTTTAACCCATGCACATCAAATTGAAAATATATCGGTTTGCTTCATCAATCAAAGACCTAGAAAATATAATTATTTCAGCATACTTGGATTAAACCTATACATTGTTCTAAAGAAACTGCATTAATTTTACCGCGATTAACTAGGTATATATATATATATATATATATATATAATCAATCAAATCATTTGTCTTGTTTTTTTAGAAGATCGGAAAGCACTGGAGTGAAATCTCGATTCCTAAGACCTATCGATAATGGACATACAGTTACTTTAGAAAATAATTTAAGGGTATGGAATTAGAGCATAATTACAATATTTATTTTCTTTTAGGTTACTTGTTTTGATGCAAATCATTGTTATGGGTCGGCAATGTTTTTATTCGAGGGTAAATAAAATACGTTTTCGGAACTTCTGAAACATGTTGCGGTTTCAGGCTCGTTATTGGAGTTTAGTCCAGTTCTCTGCACTGGACATTTTAAAGCCGATGACCGTTTCATGGAGAGATTCAATCTAATTGCCCAGTATGAGCGCTTAAGAACTGTGGGTTACTTTTTTTGTTGTTTACTTATTTCATTGCTTTTAGACCAAAATTCATACAATTTATTTTGATAATCTGCAAATCTCTGATGAGAGCTTTTTGAATAGAGATGAACTAATTGAAAGGTTATTGTAAATATTCAATATGCCATAATACTTAAGTACTTAACAGATTGAAAAATTTTATGCTCTCTAAACCTGCAGCTAATATTATTCTACCTATTTTTAATTTGGGGCGTGAGGAAATTTTGGAAGTTGTTTCTGAGGAAGTTGGGGTACGTTTACAACCGTTTCAAGTAATACAGTGTATCAACACAGGAATCAATTGAGTTATTTGACGCTAGATTTAGCCTTTACCAGAGCCGCTGTGCCTATGACACAGTCCTCGGTTCTTTTGTCGAACCATCATCTAATTCTACTAGAATTCGTACTATACCTCGAGATACTAGGTAATGCATATCCATCTTATTTCGGCAATGTTCATTTTCCAGTGCTCTCTCAGAACTACTCATGAATTCATCCATGCAAGATTATTATGTTATTGATATTTATAAATCAAATCTCTTTGCAAGGTTTGAAGTATACAGTAAGTATTATTTCATTGTTTTCATATTTCAAGCGTCGTTCCGGAACATTTATTTTACCAATTAAACTATACTGATCATTCTAAACGATCCGAAATTTTTAATTTCTTCAAGAGGTTTTTCACTTTTAATTTTTATTCAAATTTATACTATTTAGAATCACTGTACAGCATTTGGTGCCTATATCAAAGCCTCTTGAAGAAGAAGAGGCCACCTTCTTGCGTCAAACTCAAATAAGGTAATTTTAATTTTGTATTCAATTTTATATTGATTATTGTCAGAGCGATAGAAAAAAAAGTGCCAGCCCCTGTTACGCGAGTTATTTCAGTAAAGGTATGGGGATATAATCATGTTAAATTATATTTAAATACATTGTTAGGAGATATCAAACCAAATATCAATGAAATCAGAAGTTAATAAGGCACTAAATAGCACAACGATCGCTGCTAACAATTTAGATACTAATCGTTTAAAACATAGTACTAATGAATTAGGAAAAAGCATTCCATGTCAAAGTCGGAATATTCATGTAAATGATTTTAATGGGAGTGCTAAGGGTATGTTTTCTTTAGAAATAGTTTCTAAAAGAAATATTGAATCTAATTATTCAGAAGATAAAAGTATAACTTTGGAGACAAAACCAGCATCATCAGATGTTACTAGCTCAACTACTCATGGAAGCTCTTCAAGTTCAGACAACGAACCTGAGGCTGGAAATTCTGGCAATGAAAAGTCTCCCACCCAATCTAAAATCGTTGATGAGATATCAACAAGTGATCAAACTATAATTAATGATTTATTATTAAATATAGTAACAGAAACTTCTCAAAGTATCATAGAGGAATCTCAGCAAAATCATATTTCAAACAACAGTCAGCTGTCAGTAACTATTGAGGTTATGAATGTAGTAGACTCAGTACCCTGTACTACACAACCTACAAGTAATCGTGTTGGTTCTGACCCAAGGACAAGGAAGCCTCCGACTGTTTGCAACATCAGCAAGCCCAAATGTTCCTCTGATGCATCAGAATTAACGGACCTAAACACTCAAGACACTCAGCTTGATACCTCTTCTACACAACAGTGCGTTGGAGAAGTGGAGACTCATACTGGAACTGTGAAAGCAGTTTCCCAAATTGAGGAAAATCATCCAAATATGGATTCTGCTAATTATGGAGAAGAAGAAGTACAATCTCAACTTCCACAAAAAGATCAAAACAGTTCTGGAGAAATTATGTTTTCGCAAGAAAGTCTTGGACGGGATTCTTTTCCCCGTGACTCGAACAATCGGGAGCTGTGTTCTATGCTTATAGAACAACTTGAAAGTGAAGATAGTGTGCCTACACACATTGAAGAAAACATTCAACCCAACAACGATAACGATCATCCACCCAGTAAAAAGTGTAGACCAGATAAAAACCAAGAGGTATGTTTTCCGTTTCTCATTTAATCTCAATTTAATTTAATATTCTTAAGATAAGTATTGAGAAACTAACTGATAATAATTACAAAACGCTTCCCGTTAGTGAGGATTCTTCTTCCGTTAACCAGTTGAATACTTCTAATGAGGTACAGGCTCCTAACCATTGTGTCCATAATGTTCGTAATAACAGGTTAGTTTTTATTTGCATTTTTTTGATAAAAATTTAACGTATGTCTTAGAATTTGTATTTCGTGTGTTCTACCTGAGGAAGAGTTCACAAATATAAATGCCGATGGCATTGATCTCTCTGCCGAAGTTCCAAAACTAATTTGTTTGCCTCGGAGAAATAGGCGACCAGATGCTAGCTTTATCTAATGTCTGTTCATTATTTTTTCTAATTTACTTATTTGCAATATTCGTTGAACGAATCTCAGTGCTCTGTTATGCTTTATTATTTTTTCTCAATGAAGATTTTCCTTCCAAACTTTTTTTTTGAAAAAAATACTTGACAACTAAAACTTAGAACTTTATATATCATGTATCACAATATATTCATATAGTAAGTCTTCAACCTCATTTGTTTTCATTTCGAAAAGAATACTTTAATTTATATTGGCTTGTAGAGAGATAACTATTTACAGTGTAGAATGGACTTGCAAGTAAGTACACAGACTTGTTTGCCAAAAGACGTCTCGGGTCAGTGTGCGTAGAGAAGTTCCGCCATTCCTCCATCCAACAAAGCTCAAAACTGCCCTATTGCCTTAGTAGTTTAAATATTTCATTTTTATTCCTGAATAATGATATCTAAGAAATATTTATTACTATTAGCTATTAGCCCCTTAATATTCACTTATTGGTTGTCTTCCCCTGAAAAAATTATTAGTGATAAAAAAGTGGTAAGCTATCAGTACTATTATGTTTTTATCTAAATATTAAAGTTTTCAGAAAAGTTTTAATAGTGGCTTAGTGAATACGGAATCATTTAAGATAGATATACCAACTGAGAAGTAAGCTTTATTGAGATAATTAAGGCCAACATTCTGGAATTTAGAATAGACAATTTCAAAAAGGAGATAGATGATTGGAAAACTTCGCAAACTTCCAATAGCCAAAGCCAGTTCTTCAATAATCTCACTGATGTAATATTAGCATTTGATTGGAAATCTCATCAACATTTTCTAAATACATTCAAACATTACAGGTTAAATTCTGTTAGTTTTTAAAATAAAAAAACTTAATTTACAGAATGAAAATTAATGATATAGATATTCATTTTGTTCGATCTAATATCCCTCCAACAAAAAATGTTAGAGTAGTACCTTTGGTTCTTCTTCATGGGTTTCCAGGAGCTTTTTGGGATTATTATAAGGTATTACTAAGCAAATAGACTTGATATTCGTTTTCTACATATATAGATAATTCCTACATTGTCAAATCCATCTAGACATGGGTTTGACTTTGGTATTAGTAAACCTATCATATTCGATGTTATTGTGCCAAGTTTACCAGGTTTTCTATTCTCCTCTTTAACTCATGAACAAGGTTTGTCTAGCTAAAAGCTAAAACTTGTCAAACGAATGTTTTTAGCTGACGGTATGAACATCCATGTTATTGCCGGATTAATTCAAGAACTTCTGAAGCAACTAGATGTAAACGATTACATTATTCACGGATCTAACAGTTGTTTTATTGAAAACAAGAATAGGCCTAAGAATATATATTATAGAATTTGGAGGAGATCTAGCTGGTTTAATCGCATCTGTCTCTAAAAATGTAAAAGGAGTTCATATTGCTAATCCCTATATGGATGTGAATTACAATAAAAAAGTTAGTGAAAAGCAACTTGATAACACTTCTCACACAAAATGTTTTTGTGTATGTTTTGTTTTGCTGGAAAACATAAAATAAATTCAGGTGTGGATTTATTCAATCATTGATTGTTTCTTGAACAGTAATCGATGTGACAAACTGAACAGCGAAAAAAGATCCTTTGATGACATAACTGACGAATTTGGTATAACATATTTCAGAAAATATTATTATTGAAGATATTCTTGTTAATTGTTTTTAGTTTATGAGCTGGCAGAATCACCTATTAAGACAGCTAACTATCTTATGGATGCTTGGCGTAATAGCTTCAGTGGAGAAGTTACAGTTAACGAAGACAACGAGAAACTTTTAAGAAAAAAAGAGCTGAATGAGTTATTCACCTATGATGAACTAGCTACTGCTATATATCTGTATTGGGTAACAGATTCTTTACCAACTGCGGTCAAAGTTATGAAGAATAGTTATGGAGAATCAGATCCAAGGTTTAATACTTACTAGTTTTAAAAATTTTACGTATGAGTTATAGAGCACAAATTACTGAACAACCCGTAGGAGTTAGTCAATCTACTGATAGTCCCTGGGTATTCAATTCAGAATTATTACAACACAAGTTTTTCAATATCACCATATTGCAAGATAATGAAGATCGGCCAATTAAGGGAGGTCTTTTCCATTATCTTCAAGATCCTCATAATTCAGTTGCACACATTTTCTCATTCGCGGAAACTATTTTCCAATAACATTTTCATTAATATATGAATTCTTTCAATTATAGTTGTTTTCTTTATTTTAAGATAGAAACGGTATCGAAACACTTTACCAGAAAAGAAAAAAACAATAAGGAATTTGGAATTCACAGAAACATTTTCGAAATACAACAGAAGATTCACAGCAATCATATATCTAAGATCTTAAATAATTTATTTATAAATTTAAGAAGTTAAACTTCGAATTTCCAGACGGAGTTAAAACTTTTGGAATTATTCTTCCACGAGTGACAGAGCCGGAGCTTGATGATTTTAAGTCTAAACCTGTACAAAACACAAATACAGCATGCATATATTTTAAACTAACTTGGTGACACTGAACAGTAAGAGCTCAATTTATTACTTGGGGTAGATCTGTTATCGCCTGAAGCATTATTTTTTCTATTTTTTGAGTAACACATCATATCCATATAAGGATTTTCACTGAAACTTTGAGAATAACTATTTCTATCAAGCTAACAATTACCCCTTTCGAGGAACAAGTAAAGGTGAAACAAGTGACTTGTTTGTTGTACCAGACCCAACACCCAGTAACTTGGGAGTTGACATTATCTGAAAAGAAAAAATGATGAAAACAAGTAATTTCTAGACACCAAACCTCTGTAGCTATAGTCGAGTTTGAACATGGACTTATAAAATTATTTGAAACATCGTGAGTGAAAGATGAGCTAGACGAATTACCAATACTTCTATTCATAGAATTATCTTTAGCCTTAGATAATCAATACAAAAACATCATATTCTTTTGAGTACCTGCATCATAAACGATATACCAGTATTCCCAGGGGCAGCACTGTCGTCAAAAGCATCACTCAAAGTAAAACTTTCCCGTGAAACTGAATAATAAAATGTTCTTTCTTTCAATAAACTAAAAAAAAACCATCTGCAGATGCTGAAGCAAAAAGCTTTTCCAATTCAGCTCCAAATGTAGATTTATCTTCCTGACTTGAACGTCTTTCAATTTTTCTTAAGAAAAAGAAGTTCTTTGAAAATATGAGCAAAGTACTCACCGTACGGAGTACTTAGCATCAGAAATTTTTTTCTGATTTTGCTGAATTCTATTCAATGCCTCTTTCAGTTCATGTCGAGTAGAATCTAACCTAGCTCTGAGTTCTGCAATTGCCCTAAGCACAATTCATAAATATTCAAAAAAAATCCTTTTTACTTTTTATCTTCTTCCGACTCTAATTCTTTTAATTTGATCTTTTTGTCATACTCTTCTTTCTAAGAAACGCGTTCTTCATATATAACATAAAATGACTCACTTGCTCCTTATAATGACCAAATAAACTTTGAAAAAGCATTTGTTGAAATTCCAAAGTCTTTTTTAATTTTGAACAAAATTCATTACAAAGCTGTTTGGTGGGCTGAAAACAATAGATATGTATATGTATAACCATATATAATCTCTAACTTTAAAAAGCTTTTGTGTACTTGAATCTAAACTTTTGTTAATTTCTTTAAAACCAGCCGGTTTTTTACATAGTACACAACATAATTCTGGACCTTTTGTTATATCTAAATTTTAAATATCTTATATCAGAATCGATATAAAATATATACCAAAGCATTTTCCACATAATAAATGATAGCAAGAAGTAATATAAAACTTAATTTCAGATGTTGGCCCTTTACAGCAAACGTTACAAAAAATAAAATCGGTCATTATTAATTTAATACCTAAATCTTACAAATAATGTAACAAATAATATTAACATCTCTTACGTCACGGTATGTTCTCACGAATGCTTGACTTGTTCTCTTGAAGATTTGACTTCAAGCTCATTTAAAGGGCGGTCTTAGCATATTTTTGAAAATTATAAAATTAAAAAAAAAAAAAAAAATTAAACCCAGAATGAAGTGAACATTCTGTTTGCCAAGTTCATATCTTCTGCTTATTTGCCTGTTAATTGTCTGGATAATAATGTTTTGAAAGAGTTAGTTAAAAAACTAAATCCTGCTTATTCGGTACCATCAAGGACAACAGCGATGAGCGTCGTGAAACAAATTTCAAAAGTTATTTATAAACTATTTTTTTCTTTTTTTTCATGAATTAATATGTTGCAGATATTGTTAATACTAACCAACTTGGTTAGTTTTTTATCTTCTTTGGAACAGTATATTGTATTGATATGTTGTAACTCCTTAGTTATCTGCTTGTTGGCTGTGAAACAATTGATAATGAGAGTCAAAAACAGAAAAACTTCGTATGGGATGTATCTCGGAACCTAACTCTCTCCAAATTTGATGAGCAATATGATAGCTTGCGTGACTGATGGAGCTTTTGGATCTGATTGTGCAAGCCGTGCTCAATAAAAACCCTTTTTGAAAATGGCATACTTTTTGTCATTTTAAAATAATAATGAGTTTCTTTATAGCATGCAGTTTATGATATTTATATGACAATATGTTAATTTGAAAATTCAAATAGGCTACGTCAGTTAGAACGTTCCTTTTGATTTCCATTTTGAACGGTTTAAAAACTAGTTATGCTTCATTATTTCCTCCCACATGCAGAACAGTCGGTTGTATATTTTGAATATTTCTTACTCATTTCATGTCGCTGTGGTAGTCACATAACAAAAAGATTAATTTTTATATATTTATTATTTTACCGGGTTGTCCCGTCATTCATAATCATAAAAATTTGAGTTATTTTATTATTACTGTTTTTAGAAACAGAAAATTTACAAGCAAGTAGGTGACTTTAAATTCCGTCACAAGGAATGTACTTCACGGATGATGATCTTGTGCTCGGGACTACATCGAATAGCGATAGACACAATAGGGATCTGGAAATATATAGTTACTTGGCATTGCTGTGAGTATTCAGCATACCTGATTAGGAATTTGGGCTTCTCCTTCGGAAGACGTTAAAAATAAAGCATAGTTAATATCGGGTTCAACATCTTTTCGGTTCATTTGGAAAACAAGTCTGATAGTTTGTTCTGCTGTGGTATCTGGCGCGAGAATGAGTGACTTGTAGTTAGACTGAAAAAAATCAAATCAATTGTTTAGTTGTGCATATATTCTGATCATTAGCTGGTTCCTAATGATGTAGTGAACCATTGATAAAACTATTGACAAACTATGCTAACCTCAGAAGAGATATTGTGATCATAAATTTTTACGAGGCTACCCGATGAACACATGTGAAGAATAAATCGAGACATATTTTCAGGATGACATCTGAAGGTAAATAAATTAATATGTTTTATATGAATTTAACTTTGTTTAATTAAAGAACAAAGAAACAAAGAAGAATAGATTTATAAATCACCTCTGCAGTTCAAGTGGCCTCGAGAACCTGTCTAGCTCAAGGATTGTGCTAACGGTTTTGCCATTTGTCCTAGTTATTACCTTAACAGACAAAAATAATTAATTTTGAATGTATATAACAGTATACCTCCATCCATAGTTTGAACAAATTAGTATCACGACATGAAAGTTTAAATTTGTTTAAAACTGTATCGATGACTTGCTCAGTAGTAGCTGTTGTTGAAACTCGGATGGTTTTATAATCAGCACATGTTTTAATATTATTTGTATAAATTTTAAGAGATCCCTACAAATAGTGATAACAGATTTAATATATCCAAATAGGTTTAGAACTTACAGTATCACTATCAGAAGAATTGCTGTCGAACGAGCTTAGAGATAAAAGAGAATTACTACGAGTTAATGTGACATCATGTTGAAGTGAAGGCAAACTAGATGACGAAGATCTTAGATGCCTAGGTGGAGGTACAGGAGATGAAGTTGATGGTACGTTATATTGTTGAAGACGGGCAACACTGTATTTGAGCATCTATAATCAAAATTAAAATTAAACGGATAGGAAATTCAAAAAAGATGAAATAAAATGTATGGAAGAACAAAAATAGTAAGAGTATTGTGTGAAAAAAGAAAACAGGAAATAAAATGAAATGGAAAAACTAAAAGATGAAAAGATGACTAACATTATTATCATACAGAAAGTAATATAAAAAAATATTTTTGAAATTCAAAGCTAAATAGTTAAAAGTATGAAACACGTTTGTATATATATATATACTATATGATTATATTAGGGTAACATGGACACGACGTGCATAGCTAATTACCAGCTGATAGTAATCTAGATAAGTCTTTCTAATAAAAACATCTAGATATGTCAATGTATATATAGTAGAATACAAAAACGTTGAATAATGATGTCAAAAAAACGAACATATGTACGACATTAAGAGAGTTTGAAACGTTGATGAAAGTGGATGAACATAGGAACAGCTGTGCTGGTCGACGGGTGGTCGTAAGTTTGAAGGCGAGGTGAGACAAGCTCCAAGGGCAATTTAGTCAATATTAAAAGGTAATAGAGATGGAAATGAATTCAGTTGTACGTCTAAGACTAGATATGTCTGAACTAATACATGAATTTGAAGAAATGCTAGAGCGATTAATAGGGTGGGGTTTCTGGAATACTGCACAACGAATGCGGAACCACTTACTGTGAGAATTTAGAAGCAATTATGCATTGTTTGAAGTAAAAAATTAAAATTAAAGACATTGTAAAAATTGAAGTTGAAAAGTTTTAAATAATAATAATAACCGCCAGAATAACAAGAGGAAAGAGATCGGGGACGATCGAGAACCGTTCATCGACGACGATGTCGGGTGATGATGCAACCACCTTGCAATATCTAGTCGTGCCCCCGGATAAAACGGGATAATGACCTTCGATGTCTCTAGTCTTGATACCGATCATCATATTGAAGTTGTGACGTCGGGTTACCTTCTACGGATACGAAGATGTGAATGAGGTAAGATGTATGATGATGAAAGTAAATAGAAAATAATGACATCAGGATCACAGAAATCATAATGTTTCTAGTAGTGAAGACTGTTGTGATTGGGTCCTGCTCTGATCACTGCTGTAGCGACTGCTGTTGCAACTGATTTTTCATCAGGTATATAAAGATGAAGAAAATAATTATGAACTCATACGACCTGTGAAACAGACAAGTTCACCTGCCCTACGGGATGTGATTTAGGTTTAAAGCTGTGTATATGCAGGACATAAAGAATATGAACAAGTAAACATATGTACAAGCCTGGGCAAAAGGATTTGAATGGGAAAAGTTCGATACAAGAGAAAAAGGATATGAGAAAAACGCCTTTCGTTAGCAATAACATGAGAATATTATTTCATTAAGAGAAAATAATAACATGATGTCATCAATTGTCATCTGTTTCGATTAAATAGAAAAACAAGCAGAAAACATACATAGAATACTGAGGAAAAAAAGAAAGAAAATACATTTTTCAAACTATAATGATTAGGCCCGAAGACTTTTTTGATAAAAGAAATGTTCGTTCGTTTGTTTAGCTAGTAGTGATTGAGAGGAATTGATAGGTGAAGGGAGAATAAGATCCCGAAATGGGAATAGTAGTAGAACACAGCATGACAGACATGTTGAATGGTCTGTATGTACATTTATTGATAATATGCAAAGGCACTGCAATCTTCAGCTCGAAATCAAACAGCTTGATAGGCTCCTTGATGTATTTACCAATCTTTTTATCACAGTTTCCGTAAAGAAAGAAAACACATTATGCACAGCTGAACGCAAAGTGAAAACTAAAATATTCTTGGGAAAGTTCTCTAAATACGTTTTTCGGATCTAAACTTTGTTGAATAACAAAGCAAAGAAATATTAGCATACAACGTATCGGGGGTAAAGAACTGTTCATTCTTTGTATAATTCTAAACATAGTTTTCTAGTAAAGAATCAAAACAACGCGAGAACAACCGATTATAACATCTAATAAATTCGAAATAATATTAGGTTTCACGTACGAGTCACTCAAAAAAAAACATCGACCACAGATGGGATTTTTGAAGATTATCTGTATTGGTTTCCGGCTCACCTCACTCTGAAAGTGAGACTAGTTCCAAAATGTATCGGCGGTTGTCTTTTGTAACGGAACGCCGGCGACCCGGAAAAGCTACGACAGCTGCATAAATATGAAATCAACGTTATTCTCTTATAAGGTTGTGAGGACAGGCGACGTATGATTCTGAAGACAGTACGACGTATGGTTTTAGTGACAAGCGGCTAGATGAAGGATGGAGTCAAAGACGAATGAGAGAGATGAGTTAGACAATGACGGTTAAATGCGAAAAACGCTCTACATTTCTTCTCAGAGCTCATTTGAGATTTATTGAAAACTATTTGTTTCAGAATAGCAACGATTAAAAAACATGTTGATGGCTCCAATTCATTGAATGAAAATGTGAAGAGAAGACGTGGCCAAGAATTGAAGAAGTTTATGCAGCTGGATTTTGAAATAAACTAAACTGGATGTTCAAATGAGACACACATAAGGCGACGAAACAAAATCTTTGTTTATAGTTTATACTACATGATGATGATGATCCTGTCTTTAATACAGTAGCATAGTATAGATCATATTGGTTTATACCATTAATGGCAAAACGGAAAAAAAGGAATAAATTCCAAAATAATAGTTTCAACGAGAGATTAGTATCAAATAGTGATGTTGGCAACAAAAATAAAATATCGAGAATATCTGGTCGGATTTCGAGGTTATGAAAAGATTAAACAAGAATTAAACAACGTTAATGGCTCTGTTACACTCACAACATTTCCAAAATTGCAATTTTTTTAGCAAATCTAAATAGAATGTATAAAAATACTTTGGCACAATGAAGGAGTTTCTATAATCGGACAAACGTGGAAAGGAAAATCGGTCTGAGTCGTTAAGGAGAATGATGAAGTGAAACATCGTTTGGAGATTTTGAACTGATTCTCTGAGGACGCGGCTATTGATGATGATGATGATGAGGAGGTTGTAGCCGTTTATGGCATTGGCTTTCCATCAATCAGAGATGGCCATTTTCATCACATCTTAAGAAGAAATCAAGCTGTAATATGCATATGAGAAGGATTGACGCAGCAGGGGTTTTAGTCTACCAACGAGTTGGCGCCAGCAAGCGACCGAATGGCGCCCAATCCTGAACTATCCTATTATTGTATTGTGACCATTGTCACGTCATTTTCATGTAAGAAGCTGATAGGGTTAGACAGTTTTTAAATAAGCTAAACAATTAGCTCAGAAGCAAGGACAGGGAAATGTCAAAGAAAATTTGAGAAAAAAATTATAAAATCAAAAAGACAAAGTTTCTGATGTTTGAAAACAAATACTAGACGGGTAGTATAGCTACTAAGACAGATCGTTTACCGAAGTTGTATGACAAGGTGAAAGACTACAAGAATTAGTACCGTATCATTATAAAAATGAAAAGCCTGCAAGTAAAGAAGACAGAAAAGCAAAGATTAAGCTATTTAAATGAGAAAAACAAACAAATTGGTTATGAGTAGTAGAGAAAGAAACGGTGAACGAATGACAACGAATGAAAATAAGAAGATATTGCAGAGACGATTAGTTCAGATTTACCAGCTGTTAAAACATTGATGGTCAACAATCATAATTTTGTCCTAAAGGGAACAGAAACCAAGTGATAACTGACATCTGACTGTTAATCAGTTCAACAACTTCGACAGTTTCGTGAACATTAGTAAATGGCTGATGAACTTGCCAAATGAAGTTCAAATAGTTTAGGCTGTAAAATGGAACGATCTGATAAGAATATATTAGGTTGAATGAGTAAGAGAGGTGCGATACCACCAGAAGGCAAAATTTGGCTATTGTATAAGTGAAAACGATAGTTTCCTCACTAAGACGTAGATGAAGAGGCCATTTAAGGTAGTAGTATGATCGCGAAATGGATGATGCGATCTCAGAAGTGACAAAGCCTAGAAAGGTAAGAGAGAAGAGAAAACGAGAGACTAAGAAGAAGAACGTTGGAAGTGGAGAAAAGCTTTGGCATTGGATCTGTATGTCTGTCGGCACTCATTTTCTCCAGGTATAAATGTCCTTCCAAATTGAGAAGGTGTTGAAGGACAGTAACGACAGTTGGTGGTATAGTTGTACGATTATGTGTTCCTAACCTCACAAAGGAATAATTTTGAAAAAAGGTATAGCGAAATAGGAAGAAAAATGGAAATATACTGAAGAAAAAGATAATTACAACAAGTCCAATACAATTAAAGAGGATGAACTATAATATAAAAAATACACCTTTGCCTAAAGAGGAACAAAAACAAAAAATAAAAGGAAGGGATTAGACATAGCATTCTTCTTCACAAAGTCCTATTCATCTACTTATTTCGGAATCGTTCTCTTCAAATTCTCCTCTAAACTGTCATTAGATGACACATCTGCACAACAAAATGACATGCAAAGCCAGTAGCTAAGAAGAAAACAGAGCATCAAGGATAAACATCATCCGAAGCTCACATTTGGCTGTTTAAACGGACACCACCATCACATTCATAACTGGCTTCGTCAACTGTCAAGCGATAGAAACACTTTCCGAATACCACTGACTGGATATATGCAACGAAAATTTTTTTCAAGTTTTTGAAGCTATCATTTCCTCGTTTTTCGAGTATATCTATCTGCAAGGGCTAGAATTGTGCAATCAATCTTGAGCAGCTATCGAATCAGATAATTCTAAGATCAACTCCGAACACGCCGTTTATAAGAGGGAACGAACGTCTTTCATGCTAGTTATAAGTACTTCAAAGAAGCTGCGGCAAATATGTAGCCATTGGAATAAGAATACAACAGACAATAGCTAAGATAGAAAAAGAATAGAATATGAATGAAACGAAAGCATTTCGCTAAATTCTTGATCTCTCTCTCTCTCTCTCTCTCTCTCAGAAAATCTCGATAAAAGAGAAGCAGGCAAAGCATATGTGAGAGATGATAATGAGACATTGAGGTATGGTATAGTCAAAGTGTTGTAAACTAACAAAAAGGAATAATGAATCGGATGACCATAATTGGATTTCAAGTTTTTAGAAAATTATCATGTTCCGTTTCGTGTCATGTTCTGACTGCATTCATTAATCAAAGCAATCAAAAAAATAGTCTTTGAAACATTACCGGGTGGAGAAAAGTGAAGAAGTTGAGGACAAAATACAAAAATTTTTAAATTGTTCCAATGCCCGAGAACAGGAAATTATGAATAATTGTCGAAATAACATATTAGGTATGTCATCATTGAGGGCATATAGTTAAAATGGGAAGGCCGTCGTTTGGGGAAAGCTATGAGCAGCTAGATTTCAGGAAGAAGTGTAGGAAATGAGTTAGAACTCAACATTAAAGATCCCACCTTCCGGTTTCTATAAATAGCAATCATTAATCATATTCATCACAGATCAGGGTAAGAAGGGCGGTCGATTGGCTGATATGAATGGAGCGATGAATGTTTGGTGTAACAGCTGATTGTCAATATAATCAAAAATATAATTAACAGGCGAACTGATAAGGGATTCTAAAAGCAGAGAGATGATATCTCCTTGTCATCCTATTCACTTTCTCAAATTTTATCCCGATATGCTATATTAAAGGATAGACTAAAGATTCATAATCTCATAAAAGTGTATTGTTCTCTACATCGTTATCGTTGTACTTCTTCATAACAATTTTCACTCGTTCGGATAACGAAATCGAAACAGAATGATAATCTCTATTATAGAAGCCGAATGTCTAATTTCAATGACAACACCGTCCCGGAACTCACTGATTCAGATGACATAAAATTGCTGTATAACCAGAGCTTACAATCAAAGTCATAAAAATCAAAAGAAATGCATGAGACAAGTTGAGTAATGAACTAAGCAAATCGAATTATGAAGTTGATATCAATTGATTTATCTATTTATTATTCCATTCTCCGAAAAGTGTGAAGCCGATGAGAATAAGTAAAGTGATAAAGTTGGTTAAAGAATATAAGAAAACTAAGACAGTCGTTTGAAGAAGAGTACTTGTGATTTTCTCAAAAAGTTATGACTTAATTTCCTTCAATTTACTATTCAAAGACAATAAAGGAAAGTCAGAACGGTAGCTTGTCATTAGATTATTGTCTTTGACTGTTAAAAGAAAAAGAACAAAAAAAGTTTAGAGGTTGTTTTTAACGTTATAGGGAAGAGAAAAACGAAAAGAAGAAGAAGAAGAAGTTGAAGAAGAAGAAGAAGAAGAAGATGGAGAATGACAGACAAGAAGAAGGAGAAGAAGGAGAAGAAGGAGAAGAAGAAATAGAAGAAGAAAGCATAAGCATTGACCCAAAGACTACATGCTTCATAGTACAATCATCATCACAGTGGTTTTTCATATTTTTCGTGATGATCATATATAATCTCGATTGTGCAGATGATGAGAAAAGCAGTTGTAAAATTTCCTGTCATTTCTGAAAATGACAGTTTTCAGGCAAAAGCTGCTTGTATTGTTATTCGCATTTGAGAGAGCTGCCCAGAAATTTGGCATATGATTTGTTTCTTTAAGAGATAAGAAGATGAAAACATGTCATATTAAACATTATGAGCAAAGAATTATTATATAGCAGATTACGAACGATTAATAAGCCAAAATTTAATTTGTAGAAGATTAGAAGATGTGTATAATGTGTATATGCAGATCTAATGGGGCCGACAGAAGCGTGGACAAACACTAGGCAGCCACAAAGATAGCGAGAAGGTAGTATGAAGAAAGAATTGAGGGAAATTGAAAGAGACAGTAGAAGAGACAGAAGAAGAGACAGAAGGAAAGATACGGAACGAAATAAAGCGGAAACGAAACCAAAGGAGAGAGAAGAGCTGGATAAGTTTGCTACGGCCCAATCACTGAAACCCAAGAAGAGTGGACTTATTCGGTTATTTGAGAAGATTGAAGCATTTATTACAAAGAAAAAGTAATCTATTAGCCTACTAATTATCAAAAACATTAAAACATAACAAGAATATGATATCATAGGTACTTGAAAACTAGTAGAAGCGATGAAAATAGAACTGAAAGATAAAAATAATTTTCTCCAACGAGAAGGTTAGATGCACTTACCAAAAATGATGAAAGCTAAGTGATTATTGATTATTTAGAGTTCTTTCCACACCTTCCAAGTTCATAAGTACAGTTCAAATAGTTCCATCATAGTCCTTGTTTTAATTTATCAAATGAATCTAAATGTTTTTGAAAATATATCTTATGAAGATATTATTTAAAATATATTGTGTAACATAAAAATATTTTTTCTCTGATTTTCACTATTATTACCGTTCTACATTTCGAGCAATACGTTCTATTATGGTAGAAGGAGGTCTTAGTAAAAAGAAAACCATTCTTTGATTTTAGAAATATGGCTGAACGAACTTTCAGATGTGTAATTTCCGGATATCGTAAATGGTGAGAAATTTGTTTTTTTTTCCCAGTTTTATCTCTATAAGCTTTGGTACTCCTTTACACTTCTCTTTCTCCATTTCGAGCGCTTTCACGTTTTATTGTATTTGAAATGTATATCGATTAATCGAAACAACTTCACTTCTTGTATCATTAGTTGTAATTAGTCGTTCTCGTCTTCTTATGTCCAACTGGTTTGCCACCATCACCAATCACCCATCACCAAGCACGTCTCTGCATCTCCTACATTCACACCACGAGCCGTCTGATGACCGATTTTTATAATGAGAGATAAGCTCTGCCGTGGTTTTACCCTATCTTACTTTCAATTTTTTTCAAATTGTTATTTTAATGCTTGGCGTTTAGGCCTATATGAGCTTGGCTATCTTGAAGCAATGGGATGACGGAACCGCCTCAGTACAAGATGCCCAGGTATCTTAGCTAGACTTCGATTTCATTCTTATCATTCACCTCAATCTCATATGACAGCATTATTTCTATAGGTAGAAGGAGGAAAACGGGAACTTCTCAAACGACCTATCTATGTATGGAGAGAGCAGTTCCTTGAAGATCGTTGTGTTCCTCATAATCAGTTAACGAAAGAGGTTCAATATTTCCTTGTTATTCCGGTCTAGTATGTGCCTTTCAGTTGCTAATTGCCGCTTTTCCTCATTTTTTGTTAAATGGATTACTTATTATTTATATTTTATTTGGCGGAATTATTTTCGGCATGGTTGATGATCAAATAAGGAACAAAAAAACTTCTGAAATTGTTTTATTTGCCTTCACTACTATCACAACAATAGGTTTTTTTCATGTTTTTCTAACAACTAACATCAATTTGAATGAAAATTACAAGCAACTGTCAATTTTGTAGGCTATGGGGACACTTCTCCAACTAACCATGTCAGTCAAGTGTCTTGTATACTCTACTCCATAATTGGCATTCCTTTAATTTTTCTTGTATTATCCAATAATGGTCAATTTTTGACTGAAGCTTATAATATTTGGATGATGAGTTATCATAAGGAAAAGGTGCATACTTTCTCTTTAAAATTACATGGATAAAACAATTTATTACATTATAGACGTTAATATATTTACAGACAAGATTCGATTCAATACCGTTGTCAGCTAGTTTGATGCTTTTACTAATTCACTCTCTCATTGGAGGTTTAATTTTCAGTCTTTGGATTGATAGTATGCCTTTCATATCAGCAATGTATTTTAGGTGATATTCGAAAATTTTTTCTGCGAATTAAAGTTTTTTCTTTAGTTTTATCTCGATAGCTACCATAGGATATGGTGATATAACACCAACACCCGAAAATCCATTTCAGATTTGCGTAATTATTATTTATATGAGCGTAGGTACTTTCTCACTCAAGTTTTTCTTCAAATTATCGATGTTTTCTGTAGGAATTATTGCACTATCGACACTTCTTACTTCTCTATCATCTTATTTGAAATGGATTCATAGCATTGGAAGGTGTTCATTTCCTAAAATAATGTTGTCAAGATCTTTGGTTTTTTCAGAAGTTTCCAAGATTCCAAAGATTTCGAAGTGTGGTTGGGCGGAGATGTTATAACTATAGAAGAACTGGTCATCACAATTTCGAAACAATTTCAGGTTCCAAATATGAAAAATACTATAACTCATAATGCGCTCCTCTTTTAGGTGGAGCCTAAAAAACTAAAATATGTTCTTAGAGACTTGGATAGAATAATAACATCTGCATGTACACATGAGGATGTTAAAGTCAAAAACATAACGGTAAGGTTATATTATTGTATAAAAATTTATTAATTCTATGTACAGACAAGTTGTTCAAAGGAATTTACACAGCAACAAAAACAGAAAACGTTATTTGAGAGAAGTCCTTCGGAAGACACCCAAGTGGTTGGCATAGAGCAGAATTGGCTGATTTGATTACGTCATGTTTTTAGGCATTACACGCTTTGGGCGTTCTGCACCACAAAATCAAAAAGCAAGGATCATTTAAAAGAAATTCATCTAGTTCTTCATCTATTCGATCAACCTCGAGACTGTTACGGAGAAGCGACTCAGAGAAATAAGGGATTGTAATTAGTACATGAAGAGCAATGACGGCAGCGGTCGTAATCACATGAAACAACAAACTATTCGGTTATTCAGTAAAGTACTTTAAGAGAATTAATAAAAGGCAGTTATACGCAATATGTTAATGAAAAACTAAAAAAAATGAGATCAAAAATGATTATAAAACAAACTATCATCTGAATATATGTGTGTAAGCTTTCTCTGCAACTTCACTCACACCATAATAAGCTGGTTGACCCATACTAACAACTCTATTTATGTTTTGTAAATCCTTTCGAGGACTTGAGTGTATGCTATATTTGTATTGTCGATCACTTTGAGATGTATTTGTAGTTAAAGGCAGTACAGAAACCTTGAAAAAGAAAAAAAATGGGAAAAAAAGGAATTTTATGTTCTTACCCGATCTCCTAAACTTCTTTTAACTGGAGACAAACCAAATCCACGTGGTTGAGGAAATGGTAACAAAGTAACATTGGAATCCTCCTTATCCATTCTTTTAACAAACTCTTGAACCCTTAACATAATAATTTCATGAATATATCTAAAAATGTAATATTACCTTGGTAAAAATACTTTATTATAATATTTGATGAGATCAACCTTGGATTTTTCTTTATCTTCAAATGGTTCATTCCAATCATCATTGTCTTTAAAGCTGGAAGAATTTCAATAAAGCATTATTCATAAACTGTTGTCTTACCAATTCTCATCTTCAGCATTTACGGCTACTTCACGATATACCTGAGATCGTGATTGGGGTTGGTGTCTATAGTTAGTCATAATATCAATAAAGGAACATTGCATTTTCATGGATTTGGCAACAACGTATCTACAAATTTCAATTATTATAGGAGAATATATATGTAAAATCCTACATAATACATAGAAGATTTTGATCTAAATGCCTTCCGGCTAATAGATTAGTTTCACTGCGTAATATATGTTCTAGTAGAGTCCAAACCATTTTTCGGCCTTTATCATCTATTCTTATTCTATCACAGATGTCTGTTAATCTAACGCAACAGATGTAATAAACCTAAATGATGTTCTATTTTAGATATATAATTACTAATAATAACCTTTCTAAAGAACATTACAGTAGCCGTTGAACCACCTATAGATGGTGTACAAGACCCGTCATCAAGCCTTCTTCTTTTGGCAGGTGAATAGCTCTTACTAAGTTGGCCGGACTGATTCCAAGCACTAATACAGGAAGGAACACAATCTGGTCGTTTAGTGATAGCTTGCCATATAGGACTGCATTTTGACCAGGCTAATTCTTCCAATACTTCTTCTTCTTTCTAAAACTTTATTCATAGATTAAGATTGATCAAAGATACTAACTCGATTCAAATGTTTAACCATTCCTCGACTAAGACCGGGTTCTGCTCTGATAATCACTTCAATAACTTTGTGAAATGATACCGGAGGTAAATCAAACAACTAAACCAAAAATAAACTAAGAAAAAGATATTAAATACCTTCACACTCCAAGGAAATGCTCGCACACTGCCATAACTGAACAGAACAAGTTCGATAGCACAAGAGAAAACAGATGATAAAAATTCTTCTTTACGAAAAACATTCTGCAAAATATTAGAAAACCATACAAAACACGGATGAAATAGCTCACACTAAACTCCAGATCCCTTCCCGGATTCTTTTCCATTTCATATTTTGCTATTTTCTCCATTAGAACATAAAACAAATGAACTAACGTTTGTCGATGTTTTTCCACTGATAACGATATATTGGCATCGTAGTTCGGTCCAAATTCAATAGAATCAGATTCAGCTTGAATTTCTTCAACAAACCTAGACCAATGAACGAATTAAACAGAAAAAACACAACAATGGAAACTACCGTTGTGCCAGATTATCAGCATGTGTGGCTATGATGGGTAATGGGTTATCTCTCATGTTTTGGCAGCATTGATCCAAGAAGGATCCCTTAGAAGCAAAACATATGCGAGGTAATTATTAGAATATACACATACCGATAATGTCCAGTTTGTAGGGATTAGATTAATAAGCCTTGAAATATTGTGCAGTGAAGTTGATAATGGTGTAAGAGGGCACAGTTGATCAGATGATATAACATAACTTAAAAGTAAATCCAATGAAAGAAAAATGAAAAAAATCTTTACCTCTTGGCTGATAATGGAGTGACCAGAGCTTTGTGGTCTACTAATTTCTCTAAGCAGTTCTCAAAAAAGAAAAAATTATTTTGAAATAATGTTTGATATACCTGAGTAGACATCCTTAAAAGTAGCTCTGCATCTGCAAAAGAAGAATCATCTCCACCTCTTTTCAGCAGCTCAATTGGTGAACCTACAACTAATTAATAACAAAAAAAGTAACTTGAGCTTAACAAACAATCGAACGAACTGTCAAAAACCTTCTCAGCACTAGTAGGCAAAAATATTCTTTCATCCAACTCTGCACGTTTTGTTACAGTATCAATGTATGTTTGGCTCCAGCTATCACTTAAAAAGAACCAAAATCGAAGAAATCTCGAAAAAGCTTACATGAAATCACGATATTTGGATATGATAGTGTTCTCCAGTTCTTTAGCATTAAAGAGAATACTATCTTTACGAGCATTATATCTAAACACAAACAATATATTTCTGCCAGGCTGATATCAAAAGCTCACATATGAGTTCGGAAATGTTTAGCATCTAAAACAATTCCATCAAAATGGCGGCATAAGCATTCTAATACTCCCTCGCCACCATCTAATAGTTGTTGAGCTACAAAAAAAACAAGAATAAAAAAAAGGAAGGAATGATACGAACCAAAGGTGGTGTTAACATGAATTTCTAAACTACACACACAAACAATCTCATTGTAAATTTGTTCAATGACGCATAATAATAAGTGAAAACTGTTAATTAAATCTTCTGAGGGTAACGACTCTAAAATATTTAAATAAACTAATATCATTATCATTTTTTCCTTACTTTTCAAAACAAGAAACATTATCCAAATTAAACGTAATAATTCTGATGTACCTAACTCATGGTCATCCTCAACATATACGAACAAAGTGCGGAAAATTTTTAAAAATTTCTTATAAACGACAGCAGATACAGCTAATGAACTCTGTATGAAATATTAACTAGAAAAAACAAAAGAGAGAAAAACTTTACCTGAACTCGCTGCAGTTGTTCTCTCATCTTTTTAGATCCAGAAACTGTTTCTGTCCATCTCTCCATTTTATCGAAAAATTCCATTGCGCTAAATGTCATATAGTCAAAGAAAACGTTTTATTTTAGACTGACCTTATGCTACAAACAGATAACACATTAGCTAAACTCAATGAATTCGGAGTTTTGGAAGTCATTTTTTTAGAAATCATTTGTGAATATATAGCACAAGCTATCCAAGCTGATGGGTTACCCTAAAAAAACGATGAGAAAAGTACACAAAGCTTCGGATTACCTCTAAGACAACATGCTGACAAGATGAATAGTACTGTTTCCAAGCTTGAGAACAAAATTCATCCTTGTCGAAATGATCCGATTGTAGTAGAGAAAGTCGGTTAAAAATTGACATGAACGTATCGCTGGGAGGAGGTATATTATCCTAAACAGCTGAATCTTATAGAAGAAATATATCTTCATATGATACCATAGTATTCGGAGGGATTGATAGTTTCGAACTAGCAATGCTTTCATCAATAGATTCTTCAAACTTAACGGCATGATCAGATGATTCAGAGTTCAGGATCTTCTGAAACAAACTGAACTCAGCCAAATTCATGAAATTTAAAAACCTCATTCATAGCTTCTTTCTTTATTGAAACAAGTTGTGCTGCCATTTCAATAGGCAAGACCCTGAAAAAAATCTTTTTTAGTCTCAATTGCTTACAAAAAATCAAATTGCACTTTATTAGGAATATATTTTGATGTATTTAAGCTAAAAATTATGTATTTAAAAGATGTAGAAAGAACATTAGAAGCATATGCACAATACATTGTCACAAAATGCTGTCATTTCGATTTCCCTCTTTCGCGCTCTTATAGGCTACTGTAACTAAGAGCAGGGTCACATGAAAGAGTATTTGCAGAGAAGAGAGCGCCAGACAGTCAGACAGGAGCCCTTTAACAGTGAAGACATTTGGTCATCAAGTTTTTTGTGATAAAATTGGCTAGCTACTTCCCGTGGGTTTGGTTTATTTTAACTGTTTAAGTAATTATTAATAGTTTATAGCTGATTAAGTCAATTAAAAAATAGTAAATAATAATAATCATAACTTTTTCTTAATTTACAAATATTTATGATAATTTGAGCTTTTGCTCTTATAATTTACTTTCATTCAGGCGCTTTTGGATGTCAATGAAAGCATGATCGTTGATCTTGTGAGTGCTACTCAGAGGGAAGATTGGGAACAGACTCGGCAATTATTATATAGACATTGGATATCGGAATGTCCTAAGCAGTTCAATCCTAGTCCTGACCAACCATGGGAGTCCGTTAGCGAGAGTGTAATAAGTAAGCTTTTAATTTTGAATTATATATATATATATATAATTTTACCACAGATCCTTCATTATTTCTTCCTTTAACTGGAGCTCTTTGTGTTGACTCGCAAGTGAACACAACTAGCCTCGTTTCATTAAACACAGAAGCTGGCATATCTGCTGAGTCCAGTAAAGCAGGCCATATTTGTGGCCATGTTTTTAAAGTTGGAGAGTTGACTTATATGTGCAAGTAAGCTTTTTCTTTTTTTATATATTGAAATTATAACTTTAGGAATTGTGCTACCGATCCAACATGTGTCATGTGTCGCGAATGTTTTATGCGATCAGAACACAAAGACCATAAATATAAAGTGAGCTCATCGTTTTGTTTTTGTTTACAAGGTTTTTAAAATATTGTTTATTCTGTTATTTGCAGATTCACGCTTCTTCGGGTCATGGGTATTGCGATTGTGGTGACCCGGATGCCTGGAAGCAGGGTTATGCTTGTTCAACCCATGCCCCAAATACAAATGATGACCAGTAAATTATAAATTGATTTTCAATATGATTATGTAAATTGTTAAGCGCTGCGTTTTCTATTCCTGAATCTTTGGAGTCTCGACTTACCGAGTTGTTTTCTATAATTCTTCAATACTGCAACAGTCTAGTCTGCTGGGACGATAAAGAAAGTGTTCCAGCATTTCTAAAAAAGTCACAATTTCCGTAAGTTTTTCACATATAATTGAATGAAATATAAAATTGTTTTTTTTTATTCTAGTGGGGATGAGGAACCGATTCCAAATATGACGACTTATATGACGGTGCTTTATAACGACGAAACTCATACTTATGAAAACGTAATTATTTAAAGTTTTTTCAGTATGCAACTTTTTTTTTCAGGTTATTCGAGCTTTAGAAATGTTCATAAATTGTACAAAAGAACAAGCAATGCTTATTGCTACTATTGTTGACAGAGAGGGAAGAAGTGCTGTAAAAATAGGAACTAAGCAAGAGTGTGATAGAGTTAAAGCTGAAATTCAAGTAATTAAACATTTTTTTTGACTTAATGAATTCTTATTTTTCAGAGAAGAACTTCTCGTGAGCCAAGCAGAAGAACAGAAAAGGCCGGTCCTTTAGATGTAAAGGTTATGGAAACCTCTTTAGTTGCCCACCAGGCTCATGCTATTAATCTTATGGCATGGACCAATCAGCAACTTGAAATTTGCCGTATGTTGTTTGTTATTTTTAATTGTTTTATGTACTTCAATTTCAGCGTTCCTAAGTGAATTAATTGGAAATATTTTGCTGAAAGTTCGAGCTATTGAACCTGACGAAGCTATGGAAGTTGATGGTGCAACGCCAGAAACATTATTGGTCAAGTTCCTTAAATATAACAGACGAATGTGGAAAGCTGCTAGAGCTAATATTCATCAAATGCTAATGAAAACTGTTTTAATGAATCCTGAACAGAAATATGAATTTGCAAAAACATTTTTGAAGGTATGAAAAATATTAATATGTTGTGAAATAAGGAATTTTCAGCATTATGCTGTTATGTACACAGATTTTGTTGACGATGATCATGATTTGAGTGTATCTATTGTTAGTCTTTCTGTTCAGTTCTTAACTGTGCCTGGAATAGCAAGGTAATGATCATCAATTATCATATTATTATTGTTATATCTGTAGACGATTGATTTCCGAAGAAAATGCTTTGAGCATAATGCTTAATGCTTTAAAAGGTCATACCGACAAATATTTAAAAGGTTTGATTTTTGTTTTATTTTATTCATTATATATTCATATATTATTATAGAAGTAGAAGGTAGAAGTCTTCCTGTATTTGATTTTACCAATCGCTCTTTCCCTGTTGTATTAAAAAGAGCAATGCATATGATGAGGGACCAAGTGTATGATTGAACCTAAATCATTCCAAAAATATATTCATTTTTAGCTATATTCTTAATGCTATTCCACAAAAGGAAGATTGGAATGACGACCTTCGTACAAACTTTGTCGATGGGTTTAAACAACTATTAGTTTTTCTCAATTGCATGCAGGTCAGAGTTTGGTCACCTTTTGGCTTCAAATATAATGTTTTTTAGGGAATGGATGAAGTTAAGCGTCTTGCTTCTGAACATCAATTATGGGAACTTGAATGGGAAACTGCTTTTAATATTCAGCTGCGTATTCAGGAAGTTTTGGGTTTATTTGTACAATGGGCTAGTACAGATGTATTTTTATAATTTCATTTTGATTACTATTTTTGTTTTGTTTAGCGAATCGTTCATTTACAAGTTTTGAAACACTGTCTGGCTGCCATGAAGTTACATCCCGTTACATCCACTGATACAGCTGAAACTCATATGCTTGTTGAACGTTAGTTTTATTCAACTTTAATTGCCTTTGAAAAGCTATTATTTTACTTCAGTAAACGAAGATACATCTGTCTGCAAATCTTTCGATGTACTTCACGGAACAGTTTCCATTCATCAACCACTTTGGCGTTTAGCTGCTGGTCTATTTGCTGTGGGTGGGAGGGAACTCAATTTTTTCGCGGAAGGTAGTCCGCTGTTTATCAATACTGCTTTAACGCAATTTTAATTAGGCTACGAAGTTTCTGATCCATTAGAGGAGGATGTTCTTAACTTTGTCAAATCAATGCGACAAGATATTTATGAGAACCCCTTACGGTAAATTTTGTTTTCAATCCTTTCAACAGTTTCCTTAATTTAAGTGTGGCTGTCTTGTGTGCTCAAGCAAATGCCCAATTATGGAGAAGAAATGGGTTCTCTTTAATAAATCAAATTCACAATTATTATTCTCCATTATGCCGAACAGAAATGTTTGACAGGGATTTGCAAATGCTGCAAGTTGGTGCTGCACTGTTTTCTCCTATTGATTTTATTCTGCACTTGGTTTCAAGGTATCTAGAAAACATTGAAAAACTTATGTTTTATTTTTTTAGATATCGCTTGACAGAGTGGGCTGATAAGCACCATGACAGCGCTTCTAAATCGACTGCAAGTCCTGTGAAAATTGAACAAGAGGAAAATAGCAAAGTCACTGTTTCTGTAGCAGAGGACCTACTTACGCTGCTTATTCAAATTTGCGGTAAAAAGATGCTGAATGCTTTTTCAATACTGTTTGTGTGATTCAGGCGAAAGATATAAGCCGGGATTAGGACAATGTACCCTTCGAGATCTTCTAAAAAGAGAAGTAATTCATGTATTGTGTATGGATGCTCATGCTTTTAGTAAGGTTAGTAAATTTTCAAGTCCGAACCGAATATGTTTTTCCAAATTCTTAATGTTGATGTTTATTTCATTAATTTTTCTATTGAACATTGATATTTAGATTGTAAAAAAGATGTCTACTGATCCACAATTGGATAAAGTCTCTCTTCATGATGTTGTGAATGAAGTTGCTGATTTTAGGTTTTCATTGCATCTTTTTTTCTAAAATAAGTAAATTTGTATAGAAAGCCTGTACCTACTTCTGCCGGACAGTTCTATCTTAAAGAAGAATTTTTATGCGAATATAATCCATTCTTCTATCACTATTCTAAGAGTGATATTTCTCAAGCTGAGCTTCACCAACAGAAAATTAGATTGAGATTAGATAGGTATTTCCTTTAATACATTCATGAAAATCCTATTTATATGATTTTAAAGAAAACTAATCGCCTGTCCTCCACCTATTCCTTGCGCCTTTGAGCCTTTCTTTGCTCCGATTATTCAAATCTTACGAAGCAAGCTATTGATTCGTATCTGTCGTGTAGTACTGGAGCGATCCCTTAAAAGAAATCGCTTTTCAAGTGATCGTTTATTGCATAGAGTAAGTCTTGACAAAATTCACGTTACGCAGTAAATACTTTAGGCATTATATCTCATTGGTATGGGTCTTCAAGAGCAGGAACGTAGCCCTAACAATGAGTTTGATTATATTACAATTGCTACCGAAGAGAATATTTTGAAATTACTCGAGGAAATTCTCGGTTGCAATGGGTTCCCCGCTTTACAAGATCTGGTTTGGTGGACTGCTACGGTTCGAAGTCAAATTAAATCATGCTTTCATGTATTTTTGTTCAGAAATTCAAGCAAATCCAATGCAAACTAATGATCGCCACATTGCCTGAAGCTCCGAAAGAAGAAGAAAAAGAAGCTACCGCTCCACCATCAGCTGTTCGTGCAGCCATGGGAGCAAAGTACCGCGAAATGGCTAAGCAACGGGTAATTTGATAGTGCTCTAAAGAATACAAAAGTATATTTTTTTTAGATGATGAAGTTGCAAAGTAGCTTCATGAAAAATATGCAAGCTGAGGCACAAAAAACTGATGGATCTCAAACAGCTGGCTCTTCTGAATTGCAAGCTCCAGCTTCTGTAATAATTAATAGAATTGATGAAGATGAAGACAAAGCAATGTAAGAAATTGTTTTTTTTCTTTTTATTTCTTTGTTATTATAGCCCTGTAACTGATAGCGGTTTTCCAATTTGTCTTGGTGCTAAACGTACTAAGATAGCTCATGTTGAACCTCGAAAGGTCTGTAATTTTCAAAGTTCATTAAATCAATTTATTATTTTAGTTAACGTGCATTCTTTGCCAAGAAGATGAAAGCTCTCTCCCCAACCAAATGAAACCATTTGTGTGTGCTGCTTATGTACAAAAGTAAGTGTAGTGTGACAATCACTCTATAACCTCTAAATCATTGCTTTAGGTCCCATTTATTCTCTCAAAAATATTCAGAAGAATCAAGTTCGAAGTGTTTGAAAAATTTCTTTGTGCCTGCTGGTTTGCACACGGGAATTGATGCATCCACATGTTCCCATACTATGCATTTTGAATGTTTCTCTGCGTAAGCTATTTTTTTTGTATTTTTGAAATTCATTTATTAATTTTTAGTCAGGTTGAAATGTTGGTAAATAAAGAGAGGCAACGACCCCGACAGCAGTTGCCATTCACTCCGCGCTTAGTGGATATTGAGGTAAATAGGTTTTAATATTCCTATACCATTCATATTATCTTAGATTGGAGAATATTTATGCCCGTTGTGCAAACGTCTATCTAATTGTGCTATGCCTATTCTTCCCAGTTTACCAGTAATGAATATTCCTGGGTATTCTATGAAATATAGCTATTTTTACTCATATATGCTTTTTTTAAAGATTCTCCACTGCTCGCGCCGATGTTGAAGATAATTTTGAGATTTGGTACGGGAAGATTAAGAGTCTTGTGCATTCTCAGGGAAAGCCTTCGCCTCCTCCTAAGCATAAAACCCATAACAGAAAAAGGTTAGTCGGTTATGGAACAATCAAAATTATTTTAAAAATTGAAGATCCCATTCGGAAAGATCACTGTTAGATCTTGCTAAGCAAGGAGATGATCTGTCCAACATGCCAATTGACAGTACTTTGTCCACATCTGTACCCAGTGCTTCTACAATGGAGTTACTACTTGATTCAGAAGATCCTAGGGTCATCGCTTCAAATCCTCATACTCACTCTTTTATAAATATTGGTTTGTTTTTATTATTGATAATGTCTTATACTATTTTTTCCAGAGCAAATGGATGTTCATTCAGAATCAGGTGAGAATCATAACTGTTTAGATAATTTTCGTCTCTTTGGTGTAGATATGGAAGGTACAAATCCAGATGGAAGTAGAAGGGAAAGAAAGGATCTCAAGTTTTCTATGAGCTTTGCTAATCTTCTTCGTAATATGCCAGGAATAGCATCTATTCTTAGACAGAATAAAATGTAAATTTTATTTAGATATTTAGTTATTCAATTTTCATTTAAGTACTAGTCCATCTTATGAAAAATATGCTGAGATGATCAGAACATTCTGCAAGACATTAACACGAGTAAGTTATGAAAGCAATATAATTACGAAACTTCTTATTAGAATGTTGATAACAAAAATAAGGAGTTATTCGAAGATAGAATGCGTGGATTTTTATGTGCTACTACTGTGTGGCAGAGTACCGCTCATGTTTTAAGATCAACATCGGCCAACTTGAAGCTTGAAAATAAGCCTCTTTTCGGTGCTTTGAATACGAGACAGGTATAAGAACATCTATATAATCTCGGATACGCATAATTATTTTAGCGCGATTGCATCCTGGCGATGAGTCGTCTCTGTGCTGCCATGTCGTTCTCATTACAACATATGCATGAGCATACTGTTCTTGCCCTGAAAGCTTTGCTAGGTAGACCACCTGTCAATGTACCTTCACTAACAACATCGCCAGCTTCTCCTGAACCCACTGCTATGAGTCCTCCTTCTTCTCTTCCTACTAGGTAGGGCATTTTTCTTAACTCTTAGTAATTCTTTGGTATTTCAGTCCTGTTGTTTCCAACAATCCCGAATCGTCAGGTCCCAAGTTATCTAGTCCTTTAATCCAATTTTTATTCAATACACATACAAAAGTGGCCAGTCCTATTGCCTCTGTTAATCTTCTTCATATTGATATGCTCAGTTTAGCTGTATGTATTATTTTCAATTTTAATCTATTTGAGTTTTTTGAGATTTCTTTATGTATGTGCATTGGCTGGACGTGGAACAGTGGGACACAATCGTTATCTCATCCTCGAAAAGAAAGAGAAATGATTCCTGATGGATCACCTGATGAGCAATACTGCGTCCGTCTGTGCTTATTGGGTTTTTACTTCCAAGTATTTATTTTTATATTTTCTTTAGATTCAATTATGTTTTCAGGTGTTTGTTGCTTTCGATGATAATACCCAGGATGATGAAAAAATGGAAGTAGACGAGATTTTAGAAGAACGAGTGAAACAATTGTGGATGGCCGCTAAGCCTCACGAAGTTCCATTAGTGAATTCTAAGAGTTTATGCATGGTTTGTATTTTTTTCAAACTCATTATAAATTCTTAACTTTAAGCGATTGAAAGAAGCTACCTTAAATATGCTAAGACCAATTGCTTTACTCTACTATGGAATCAGCATGGTCGATCCCCCTGAGGCTTTAAAAGGTTATTAGATTTACTCTTTATTCTCATAGTAATTAATTTTTTAGATCCATCTCTTGACGAGTTTGAACCTCTCTGTAGATATCTCGGTTTACCTACCAGTCTTGTTGAGCTTCTCAGTGGCCTCATGATCGAAGAGCTTTTTGAAATGTTTGCTTAAATTTGTGCAGTATTTTGTATTTAAATTTTTAGGTGGTCCATTGCTGTTCCTTCTGCTCTCGAGAGAGGAGGTCTTGTACGTCAACCTGTGCAGCCTAATTTATTGGTGAACTTGCCTGAAGATTTTAGTGAGGTTATCCAATGGGCTACCGCATTCAGGTTTTTTCTAAATTTTCCAATGTTTACTAATTTTAATTTTTAGATGTCCTACTGTGCCATTTGACGAATCCGCTTCCAATGTACCAACATTATGTCTTGTTTGTGGAGATATTTTGTGTTCTCAGAGCTATTGTTGTCAGAAAACTGTAAGATTTAAGAATCATCTTTTTTTTTTCAATGGTAATGCTTTCAGGTAGGAAAGGATTCTGTTGGTGCATGCCGTTATCATATGGATCATTGCTCTGGTTCCATGGGAATTTTCTTAAGGTTTTTTTAACAAGATTTGTTCATTTAATTATTCCAACTTTAGGATTCGTGATTGCTCTGTTGTGTTAATGACATCCCGTATACGTGGATGTTTCAGACCAGCTCCATATGTTGATGAATTTGGAGAGACCGATCAAGGATTCAGGTATCCAAAATTTTGTATTAGATACTCAGTTCTGTTTTCAGAAGGGGAAATCCTTTGAGGCTTAATGCCCAACTTTATCAAAAACTCCACAGGTTATGGTTAACCCAAGGTGTCAGTGAAGAGATTGTGAACCAGTATGAAATAGACCCTCGAAACCTTCAGTACGACTGGGCTCACTTCTAAACTAAACATCTTTTCAATTCTTTCTTCATCTACCAACTATTTCTTAATAATCTTAGAGAATCTATAAACAGAATTTTAATTCTCAACTTACTTCCCTGTG
Organism: Auanema rhodensis; assembly: GCA_964057225.1. NCBI lineage: Eukaryota > Metazoa > Nematoda > Chromadorea > Rhabditida > Rhabditidae > Auanema > Auanema rhodense. Next base: position 6,110,463 of record OZ059895.1, read on the forward strand.
GTGTCGTAGATAAATTTATTCGGGTATGCTTTTTCCATATGTAGCGTCATATATTTTTCATTACGGTACCCACTGCATTGATGGTAATGTGCATAGCTCAATCTTACTCAAAACCTTACTATCCATACTCTTTTCATAATAATACTCTCAATGAGTCAACTAAAGTTTGCTATCTTAATAAAAAAAATTTATTTAAAGAGAGAATTTCAATTGTCCATTATTTGCTGTAAATATTCCTTTTGTGTTTGTTCGATTTGCTTGACGGCAGCAGCTTCAGCCCTTAACCTTTCTAGTTCTACCTGCCGTTCACGAATAACTATCTGAATTTATAGAAGATATATATATATATTTATATATGTAAAGAATTGAATAAACTATCTTCTTAAAAACAAATAACTAACTTGTGTTTGTTGAAAATCTGTCATTTTCCTTCTACTAGTAGATTTCAATTCAGTTCGTGAAGCCATGGCTTTCAATTTTTCGGCTTCCACAAATGTAGCTAGCTGAAAATCATAGTTTCCGGGGGGCGTTTTGATAAATGATTTTACTTCTTCCATTGTTTGAAAAAGTGCATCCGCAGTTGCTTTAAAAGAAGAAAGCTGTGTTGCGAATTCTTTGCATTCATTTTGAAGTTCTCCACATATTTCGGTTACTTCTAAAAAAAAATGTATAAATGTGTTAAACCTAGACAACAGACCAGGATTCATTAATCGTAATCTATTCAGCTCGTCAATGTGAATACCAGTTCTTTCAAGAATACTATTCAGTTTACTATCACCAGAAGACATCGCTGACTTGCACAGAAAAAGTAACCCAATAATGAATAAAATAGTAGCAGGATTGTAATTTGGTGACTTTAACCAAGCTTCGATTTATTTTGAGTTTCCATGGCAACCTGAACATTGAAACGAAATATTCAATAGTTCAAAAAGTGAATATATAAGAATTCAAATAAAGATGGACTGAAAACATAAACATAATAAAAACAATAATATTATGTCTCACAGTTATTCTGTGAACTTGTGGACCATATGTTATTATCAAGGGCATTTTACGGGCATTCATTACTGTGAGTATATTTCTGTTTGTTTTTAATTTTTTCAAAATTTACGTACATGTTAGGAAGTGATAAAATATACAAGGCACTATTCTTACATATTAGATGTTCTCGAAACTTGCAGTGAAATTCTTTAAATAGTTAGCTTATCAGTTTCAAAGTTCTATATTTCAATTTAAAAAAAACGTTCATGACTGTTTAATGTTTTCATCAACACACGCTGGGCACATTTCTAACAATGTAAAATCGTCAAGATGAGGAATATTTACATTTGCATTTGTATATAGCAAATACATTTACAATTTTTGCTTACACGACTCTTGAAAACGCTCCATTGCGTACTGCGTTTGTTTTTTTTTAATTAACATGTTCCAAACGTGAACCCAAATACTTTCTCTTTTTTTATAATCATTATTGTTAATGATTGGTTTTTGTTTTTTTTATTCTGAATAGTTTAATATAATGTTTCAATTCATATTTTTTGATCAATTATAATGCGTTAAATTAAAGAAGTTTAGTTTATAATATTTCTAAAATTTGGTTTTATTCTGGAATATTTTTGTCACTGTAAATGCAAATGTAAAATTTATACATAATTATTTTATATAGAGAGCTATGGCAAGAAGCCGAAGTCGTAGTCGAAGTCGGAGCCGAGGTACTATCTTAGTTTGTTTTCCAAATGTTAACTTAATGAATTTGTAGAAAGAAGAAGAAGATCAAGATCTCCAGAAAGAAGACACCATGATAGAGAAAAAGAAAAAGATAGGGGAAGAGACAAGGATAGACATTACAGGAAAGATAAAGATAAAAAAGAGAGAAGCAGGTTTTTTTGTGTAGCTCTGCTTCTTTCTTAATCTGATTACTTTCAGAAGTCCATATGAAAGAAGAAGAAGTAGAAGTCGTGATAGAGATAGAGACCGCAGAGATAGGGACCGCGATGATCAGAGAAGAAGACGAAACAGTAGAAGTCGCAGTCCCAGGGAACGAAATCACAGTTATATACAATTTTAATACATAGAAATATTTTTTTTCTAGATTCTTCAATAGATCTCGAGTCTTTAGCATCAGCTGAAAAAGATGTTATGACACAAATGGGTTTTTCTGGGTTTGACACTACCAAAAACAAAAAGGTATCTTTGTTGCATTCAGGCCAAATTATATTTATTCCTGTATTTTTAGGTTGATGGTAATTATGAAGGTGAAGTAAAGATTAACAAACAAAGACGTTATCGTCAGTACATGAACCGTAAAGGTGGATTCAACCGACCCTTGGAATATATGGCTTAAGAATATGAGCATTTAATGATTCCTTTATTTTAATAAATTACATGTAATTATATTTTTTTAAACTCCTTTGGTCAGCTCCATTTCGAATATTTCGGTTTTTTAAGGAGCGTGATAAGAACACTTCATATTTTAGATGACTAGTTGTATTGGAGGTGTTTTATCAGTCGATTGCGGCTCTAAAGGATATTACCAGGGGAAATTATCGGCTATCGACGTTGATACAAAGAACATTACTCTGGATTGTGTCTTTCGGTTTGAATTGGGAACTGCTGCATCGTGAATATAAGAAAAAATTGTAGAAATGGTGTTCCTTTTGGAAAAAGTATTGTGTTGAGTGGAGCAGATATTGTGAATTTGAAAGTGTTAAGAACTAGCGATGATTCTTCTGTGTCAGATGATCCAAATGAAAATCAGGACAACAAAAAGGTTTTAATTTATCTTTTGAATTATTGTTGTTCCTTCTATTAGACGAAGCGCGAGTTTCCAAAACGAAAAAATCGTAATCAAGAAAGTAAAAGTGCCAGTGGTATGATATTTAAATGTTAATAGTTACGTATTTTTTCTTGAAGAAATGCCGTATACTAAGAACAAATATAATACCAATTCTGTTTGTGCTGAAAATGATTCGAGTAGTTTTTCTAGCGAAGTGGATACTCCTTCATCGTGAGTCTTTATAATAATTAACTTTTGACATATTGGTTTAAGTCGTAGAACTCGTAGCAGAAATTCTAAAAATAAATCTTCTCGTGGAACTATATCCGATACAGAACAGGTTCGATATTTTGAATATTCAATTGAATTTAAATATTGATAGATACGACCTCCTGAATTTACACCAACTCCATTGTATAAAAAATATGAACCACAGGTTCCAAATCCTCAATGCTTGTCTGTAGCATCGGGCTCGAGAAAAAAAGGACGAGAGCGAGGAGGTAAGATTATTTTACTATTTCTTTAATTTTACTTTGCTAGCCTCACCATCTGGAATCCCAACTGTAGATTTCCGTAATGGCTATGGAATGCATTACAAAAAGAAAAGTGATCTTGACCGTCCCCTCGATCTTCAATCTCTAGAAACTGATTTTGATTTTGATGCCAACTTGAAACTTTTTGATGAAGAAGGCAACGAGGTGACAAAAATATGTTGATTTTATTTCAAATTCTTCATTCAGTCCGATGACAAAGAGTTCTTTGAGAATGTTGAAATGGCCAAAGCCTCTAGGAATTTTGCACATTATGAAAATATAATTTCTGATCCTAGTAGAATTACATCATGGACTGGAATAACATCCGAAAACGGTTACATTGAACCTCAAAGGTTAGATATAACATTGAGCTTTGATTAAAATTCCTTGATTCTAGTGATCGTTCTGATACTCCAAGTTTCAAAGTTATAAATCTCGAAAGCGTGGCTACGGGTGGATTCATTCCATGCTTGGAACAAATTGAAAAGAAACGTTATATTAAAGTAGTTTTTGATTTTCAACATTTTATGAACCTCATTTTGTAGGAATGTATATCATATTTGGGCTCAACTGTTTATCATACAATTATCGGTGATCGTCTTTTCTCTTATGCAATTTCAATTATGAAACGGTATCAATTTATTTTTATATTTAATGTTGCTTCTTTATTTTAGGTTTTCACTTCTTGCTAATAATGTTGTTTTTCTGGCTGACAAGAAAGTATCTGGTAAATTTTTATTGCAATGTACACGAAGTTTTATTAATAGAGGGTAAATTAATTATATTCATATTTCAAACTGTGCTTATTGTTTCTTCAGAAGTTCTGTATATGTATATGGAAAATCTGCTGTTCCTGGATCATGTTATAATTACTGTACTGATGCTAAAGAACTTCCAGTGAGAGTAAAAGTATGCTTTTGATCATATTGGGTTGTTTAAATCTGTTTGTTTCAGTTAATCATTGTACTTTCCGAAGAGCTTCCTAGTAGTATTGTCGAGTGGTTATCTAACCAAAAGTCAGCTCATGTTATAGGATATGAAACAAATAAGTTTAGCTGCGATCGAGATAATGTAAGTTTCAAAAAAATACATTTGAAAGAAGTTTTTGTTTAGTATCATGTCTTTATGATTGGAACTCTAACCTCCCAGCTCTACACATCCAGTCCGTTTGTATTGGGTAGAACTAGTTTTGCTCAACTTTGCAGTGCCACAAACCCCAAGAAATTAGGTATAACTAATACAAAAACAAACGTAATCGTAAATGATTGATTTACAGACTGCGCCGTTTGTGACAGCACGGTTCCATTCTCTTGGTTAGGCGATGATGCTGAAAAACATTTAACCTCTGTGTTTGCCAACAATGTTATTGTCAATTTATAAGTCACAGATCCGAAATCAAGCGGATATATGTAACTGCATGGAAGAAAATAATGTGCAGTTTTGTTGAAGCGTTGCTCATTCCAAAATTACAATTTATCTCAATTAGTTTATATAATAGTTTTCTAAATCTGTTACGCATCTTTTTTTTTGCATGCCACAGAATATATTAAGTATTTTCTAGATTTTAAAACAAACTTGAATAAAACACCTGAGTTTGATTGTACTATATAATCTTACGTCTATATCGTCTCCATACATCGCTTACATATATACATATATATAGAAATTTGTCTTAGAGTTACATGGCTGAGGATGTAGTGAAATTTTCCAATGCAACTTTTGTATCAAATGAAATAATGAATGCTACATCAGAGATAATTAGGTTGAATTACTTTCTCTACTTTCTTACATGGGATGTTACAGTTCTCTTCAAGATGAGGACAATACGTTTTATTTATCTTCAGTTTTCCAACTGAAAAAAACTAATCTTCGGGAATGGTGGGAAATCGCCTTATATATCTTTATGTGGATGTTCATATCTTACAATATCCTGTTCGCTGGAGCAGCTGTCACAGCCTCAATATTTATGAGGCGACATACTTATCTACTTTTGTTTGTAGTTCCAATGTTCGGTTAGTTAATTTTTGTTAAACAATATTAATATTTTCTGTTCTAGCTATGTGTCTCATAGGTCCGGTTACCGTGGGTGCAATAACATCAATGTCCCTTGCTTTAGCTCTTTCTTCTTCTAATCAGCCAGTAAGTGTATACTACTGTGTTTTCTTAGGAGTTTCTCAAACTGTGATGGTCATCGTAGTGTCGTTTTCACGATTGTTAGGCACATTATAAGTATTGAAATTCAGAATTGTAGTTCCTACGAGTATCACTCGTCCCATCGTAATACTTTGTTTATTGAACCGTGCGTAAGCGTACATTGTAAAACACTATAAAGTGACTATGTCATGTTTATCTATTTATATTAACTTTACATAATAAATACTATTTACAATTCATGTATGACAATAGCGCTATCAATTTTTCTTTAAGTTTTGACAACATTTTCGTGTATATTTCACAAATATAATCATAATTGTAAGAACAAATATCATATTTGCATGACGCTTGCAATATGCAAATCAGGCACGCGGACTTCCATTTCACGTAAGTCATTTCAAAGTATTTATGAGGCGTACGGCCGTATGCACCTTGGCACTTAAATCTTAAAAACTGGTGCGTTAGCTTTTTTCTTTTTAAACAATTCTTAACATTGTTCTTATAAGGTCATGCCAAGCGATACTACTAATACTGAAACGCAAGATCGAGATGCTCTTTTATTTTTAAAAGATGCAACCGAAGCGGATACTAAAATGACGTCAGAATTTTGCAATGAATTCGAGATGTCTAGATCAGAAACAGTCGTTAAGGATATGGTACAAAATCAGCAAAAACAATTATCAGACATAATTTACAGAAAGAACAACCTGTTACTACTTGTGATCGGCTATCATTGGAATTTCATGGGTTTGTATAAGAATTTAAGACATTTTTCATTGCATGTTCAGAATGAAAATCATGAAAACACCCGTCTCCAAAGTAATAGGAAATTCTGGTTTAGCTAATGCTAAGTATAATTGTAGGGAAAACCTGCCTCTATGAAATCAAAAATAACTTTTCATTTTTAGCTCCTCTGGGATCTCGAACAGTTCGTTCTAGTTCTTCTGTTCGAAGCGGTTTAAGACGAGCTCGCGTATCACCACAGAGTTCTCCGAACAATACTGATGTGGTGAAAACACCAGGTGAGGAAATGACCAAACAATTGATGTAATCATCAATAACTGATAAATAATTATAAGATGATCATGAAAATTACGATGTGAAATTGAATAAGCCGCAAGATTACAAAACTAATAATTTTAACGGAAAATCGTGCAAATGGGATTACGATTATTTGAACAATATCTCAGTGAGACCTTGTAGTGGAAATTTACAAAATATTTTTTAGAAGGGATTGATAATATATCCATTGATATATGTTTCTCCTGCTGGAACAATTTCCGCAATATTATCCCACGATTTAATTATTGAAATGTCGGTTGATCGAAGTCTTCGTATTGTGCACCACGATCATTTTGTGGTGAATATTTTTATACGACTAACTTCTGTAACTATTATATTTAGGCTTTCATAAACAGTTCTGGGTCTTCTTCAGCACTGTTACATCACCGAGCAAAAATTGTACATACTAAGGATACTATATTCTCTAAATTCAGTAAGTAGTTGCAAAAAAGCGGAAGTATTGTTTTTATTTAGCTTCTACCACTGATAAAATAGCAGTACTTGACTCCGATGGGGTTCTTTTCACTATGAGCCACTTATCTGAAGCTTTTCTAATGAACAGCTTTATTAGGGGTATTGTGCTTTTTAAATTATATCTCATTAGTTGTGTTGTAGGAGTCTCCGCTATACCTGTTGACAAATTAGATTTTCCTTCTTCAATGAAAAATGACTTTACCTTAAAAATGTTTTATGCTGATGCACAAACGGGAAATCAAGTAAATTAAGTTTGAGTAAATTTTAATTTTTTTAAATAGTTCATGATTCTTTGTAACGAGATAGTCGATCAAGCTATGCATCAACGCAAACCCGATGGAACTCTTATCATGCATGTCAATGGTAAATTATTCTTTAAAGTATGTTTCTGTATTGTTCGTTTCCAGGACTTTCCATTAAAAGTCAACCATCTGGCTATATAAGTATTGATAACAAAGCTCGTCATTTCTCTTATACTCCTGGCTGTGAAACTATCAATTTACGGACTTCACATGCCGATATTGGACTCCAGGTTTTTCCTTATTCCCAAGGTAAAGAAGTCCTATATTTCAGACTAATGAAAAAGCTTTTGTGAAAAGTGGTACTAAACGTGTTCATGTATCGAAATCAGGAATGGTGGTATCTGACGGCAATAGCGTTACATCCATGGATCAATTTGGGCAAATTTTATCCGGTGCATCCATTCTGCGCAGATGATTTTTTACTCTCTGTATATAAAATGACAATTTATTTTTAATGAGTTATAAATTTTTGTTTAAACAAAATGTATTCAAGCATGAGATAAATATTCAATATTATGAACTATAATAGCTTCCGTGTTTTAATTTTATGGTACATCCGCGTGCAGCGTTGTAGGGAAGTCCTTGGATTCTTCGTTATTTGCACGAATGAGAGTACCTTCCTCTTCTTTATCTCTTTCCTTTTCATCAAACTTTCGGTCTTTTTCCAGTCTCCTGGCTTCTCGAACGTCTTTCAGCATATACTTGTACCGCATTAAGCCCATCCATTTGGCAAAAGGAATAAAGCGGTCATACCTATCGAGAATCTAAAAAAAATATTTTACTTGCATAAAAACTATTTATCTTACCATGCTACTCTTAGGCGTCATCTTTAACAGAAAAAATAAGATGTATAGTAAGAAAAAGAAAAACCCTGTGACATAAAATCCGACGGCTAAGACAAAGGCTGATGGAATTGTTACGGTAAGTACGGTAACAATCTAAATATAAAAAAATTAATTGAAAAGCAACTTTTTCTACAACTTTAAACAGCATAAGGAAGCGTTCGTTGACTGTGAGGAAATTGGAATTCGATTTTGCTTTTTTTGTCACAAACTTGCAACAAGCGTATGGAAATAAAAATAGCATAAGAACTGGGCATATAAACTTAAATTATCAATATTTGTTGTTCATTAAACTTTACTTACAAAAAAGAATGAAAACATTACGGGGATTCCAAACAATACACCTATTGGATGTACATCTCGTGCTAATCGAAATAGAAAAAATCCACGTTCCATATCATCTGTGGAAAGATTACAGGAAGTGTTACCTAAGAGAAATGAGTTTAGTGATTAATGTTTGCTTCTACCTGCAAAATGGCTGAATCCTCTAGTAGGACGCCCACATTGCCAACAGAATTGGGTATTACATATTATATTGGCGCATCTAACATTGTTACATCCTTCTCTTTTATAATATATTGTCTATAAAAAATAAATATACGTATGTCTATTCTTTCACATACTCTACATGTGGGACACCGTTTAATGAATCGCTCTTGATTTTCTAGATTTGGTCCTGCTAAGCCCATAATAATATTATCTTTATTGTGACAATATTGCAGCCATTTTCGATGTTCTAAGGGCATGATAGCATTAAGTCCATCCTAAATAAAACACTTCGAACTGTGAATTCTACATGAAATTGTTCCAATTCACTTCTTCATCATCTAGAACCGCATTTATGTCATTTTCATGAATTGTCTTGGGGCATGTGTCCATTAAGCATCGAATTCGAACCTTGGCTCTCAATTGAATTTCACCCTGAATGCTCAATAAGTATAATAACTATTCGATCAAACATACCTGAACGTGCAACAACATACATGGAACGCAGACGATATGGCCACATTTACGTAACTTAATTCTAACGCATTCGCAATCCAAACAGCTTATACAAATTGGCTAAAAGTTTCTATATTGAAAAAATAACATAATTACTATAGGTAGTATTACAGGGCCCGTATCCTCCGGAATAACTCCAATATTACAAGAAAGATTCGACTGTAAAACAGTCATGTCTTAATTAATCTAATTAGCATGCTTAAAAATATATTTATTGTATTTGAACTCACCTCCTTGGTTAGATTTGAGATCTTTCGAAGCATCAGAATTTTTGGTCGAAAAAGAGACAGGCGTAACTGGATTATTAATTACCTATTTTTACTAGTTATAACAAATTTCATATTAGCAAGAGCTATGGAATTCGAACCACCCACTTTATTAGTTTGGAAGTCTTTAGAAATATTGACGTTGTTTGTAGAGACAGTTTTAGGTGTTACAGGGATATTAATGATCTAATGAGTTTTCAATAGTTCTTACAGTTTGAATGATTATGAATGTGTTTTTCAAATCAACCCACTTCATTAACTTTAAAATCTTTTGCCGCATTAACGTTATTGGTAGAAACAGATACAGGTGTAACTGGAGTACTAATATCCTGGTTTTTTATTAAAATTCATTCATTATAAAATATTTACAATAATTATACCTGTGCCTTTTTGGAAATTGAGATTGCGACAGGTGGTCTGATTTTAATTGGAGGTTTAGTCAAATTGGTTACATTCATTGGAGCATTTTGAGGTTTATTAAAATTTCCTATTAATTTGTTCTTCTCATGTGAGAAAGTGGGATTCACGGGATTGATCTGCGCATTATTTGTATATTTTGCTTGTACAGGTCCCGCCTTTGCCTGCATTTTAAATAATACGAATGAAAGAATTCACGTGATCACGTGAAAAAAATGTAATTCAAACACATATTTCGCATTTTTCATTAAGTATCTATTGCAAGTACTATTTCATTTTCTTACCATTTATCAGTATTTATTGGTAGCCAAACAAAATTGCAAAATATTCATTTTCATAACAACAAACAGAAGAATCAACAACAACAATAACAACTGAAAAAAACAATTCATTTTTCAACCAGGTCAGTCTGTAAAAAGTTTATATGAATTTTGATTTTTTAACGGCATGTATCACCTTCTTAGAAGACGGTTGTCTTCTTTTCTTTGGCAATCGAACTATGTTCTTTCGCTTAGGAGCATGCTTTTGTATATGATGTTTTTCGTTCCTAAACACGCATGCTTTGATATGAGTAACTTCTAAAGAATTTACCTTGAAATTTGTTTCAAGGAAAGCGTATACTCCGGAACTTCAAAGCCAGCCTGTTTAATAACAGTTGCAATAGGGCGGAGGTGCTTGAGATCAGATTCTGTGAAAAATGTTATCGCTTCCCCACGACGACCGGCTCTACCAGTTCGACCTATTATGTATTTGAATTTGTTATCAACCACGTTGTCACTCACCGACACGATGAATATAACTGACAATTGATGTAGGAAGGTCAAAATTGATAACCATACTAACATTATTAAAATCTAAGCCACGACCAAGAAGTTCAGTACATATTAATAGCCAGATATTCCCTAATCTGAATTCCTCGACAGTTTTCTCTCTCTATAATTTTACTGATCTTAAATATTTGAGAACAAAGTCTAAACCTCTTCTGGGGATTTCTCACTACTAATAATTCCCATTGGAATACGATTTGCAAGACTGGACAGAGAGGCAAGTAATTCTCTTGCTCTTTGTTTACTCTTAAACATCATTACACGTACAATACTTTATCTATATGAAAGGAAAATGATATTGCTCACCTGTACAAACATAAGTGCAGATGGAGTGAACTTGTTCAGCAGAATATCCTTTAATGCTACAACTTTGCCATATTCCGACCCAGCAAAGATCAGTTTTTGGCTCACATTACTATTACTGCTATTTCTATAAATAGAGAAACAAATAAAAATCAAGCATGTATATATAATACCTAGCACCAATGCAGACGAGTGCCATATCATTTAAGTTCTCTTTACACCTGAAAATATGTTGTTACTGGTCAAATGCTTATCATATCCTACCAGTTTTCTACTTCATACGAAAACGTTGCACTGAAAAAAGCTCGTCTGCAATGTGGAACATCGCAAGCTTTGTAAACCGTAGCTAGCTGATTTCAAAAAATAATTCCAACCCAAAAACTAATTTATACCTGTGTTCTAAAGCTACGATCTTCACCTTCTACCACCTCAAATAAACGATCGCTTTCATCAACAATAAGCCATCTGAAAATGTGGTATCAATGATTCATTCTCTTTTGCATTTTCACCTCAAGTCCTTCAAATTTGCTTTACTGAGATGGTGTACAAGGCGGTTAGGAGTTGTTACAAGAACTTCAACTGCAATCACAAACCATCAAACGTGAAAAAAACACAATGTTACCGTTCTCTGGCAATTCATCTTTTTCAAATAATCCATAAGTAATATTCAATTCCGAACCATATTTCACAAATTGCTTATAAGTCTGATAATGTTCGTTATTCATATACAGCTATAAAGCTATTTGACATACCTGGGATGCAAGCTCACGAGTAGGCTCTAATACAATAGCTAAGAGGTTCTTGTTTTGTGCGGCTTTTTTAGAACTCTTTTTATATCCAAGAATATCTATTAAAGTTGGTAAAACGAAGGCCAACGTTTTACCAGATCCTGCAAAATTAGTATCCACAAAATAAGCAAAAACTATACAAACCAGTAGGAGCACAGCATAATAAATTCCTTCTATTTACCATCAATGGAATTGATTGCATTTGAATGGGTGAAGGATCCTTAATACCAAATTCATCTAAATATTTTTTAGTCTCTTTTGGCATCGTTGTTAGATCCGTGAACTCAATAATGGGTTCAGGAATATCAGAACCCCAGACAAAAATTCTATTTAGTCGTCGAAGCTGGCTTATCTGACATAATTATTATAAAGTTATACTAAATTTTAGTTAATACCTTTTCGTTATATTGCTTTTCAATTCTACTACTTTGTACTTCATCATCACTCTCGTCAGCCACGGGTTCCTGATTTGAGAAAATAGATATATCTGAAGAAGTATTTAGTATGGTTAAAAAATGATTATAAATATGACTAACCGGACTCTGTCTTTCTTTTCTTTGCTTTCTTTGGACATTCTTCAATAACATTTGCTGATAATTGAAGTTTCAATTTCTTCAATTCCTCTTTTATCTCTTCTGGTAGAACTTGAAGTGTGAGTTCTGAACCCTCATTGGTTTCTTGCTTAAGTAATGTCATTTATAAAAAAACAAAATGAATAACTACCTTCGCCTTAGCTTTTTTGATTCCAAATGAGAGCTTTTTGAAAATATCTCCCGGCATTTTCAGTATTAAAATGGCAATAAATTATGAAAAAGCACAAGCTGAAAAGCATAAAAGCTATTCGTGCTCCATAGCTAAAATTATACCGTATTTGCTAAGCATAGTACGTTAGTCCTTTAGGGACAGTTGGGAGTAGCTGCAATATAGATGTTAGCAACATGGCGAGAAAGCCTTGACCTACTTTAAATTTTTTTTGTGAAACTTGTTAAATTATTTATAGGAATTGAATTAGTTATAGATAAATTGTAGTTTTTTTTGTATTTTCAGTGAGTATGAAGACCTTTATTCTGTTGTCGTTATTACAAGCAGTTAGTTCTGTAGTTGTTCCTTTGGACAGTTCTAACATCGATGGAATTTTAAGTACGTTATTAATTCATAGAGAATATGAATCTTTTATTTTTAATCCGGTTATTAATTAACTACTTCAGATAATAATGAGATTGTTTTTGTTAATTTTTATGCTGATTGGTGTAGATTCTCTCAGCAATTAAAACCTATTTTCCTAGAAGCAAGTGAACTTTTCAATGTAAGAATGTTCCCCCAAATGCCATATAATTTAGTTTTATAGAGTTATCCCGCGGGTAAAGTGGTTTGGGCTTCCGTTGATGCTGACCGCCAACGTAAGATATAATTTCTTGATATTTTCCAAAAATGTTGTATTGTAGCTGCAATTGCCACAAAATATCATGTTAATAAATACCCAACCTTGAAACTTTTCCGTAATGGGGAAATAGTTAAGAAGGAATATAGGTACATTGTCATTTATAAATATATACTTCATTCATATTTAAGAAGTCGTCGTTCTGTAGATGCATTGTCTGAGTTTGTTAATAAGCAGCTTAGCACAAGCTTGAAAATTGTTGAGAATCCAGAAGATTTAAAACAAAAGCTTGAGGTATACTAAAGTTTGTTAATTATTTTTAATGTTTTCTTAATAGGCTGGAAAACGAAACGTTATTGGTTTATTCCCTACTCTTGATACTATTTCTGCTGAGAGCTTCAAAAAAGTAACTTCTTTTGCCTTATCAATTATTGATCCCTTTTTTTCAGATTTCATCCATCTTACGAGAAGATTGCAACTTCTTTGTAGGACAAAATCCAGGGTTTGCCGCTCAGTTGAACCAAGGGCCCAGAATTGCCTATCGTGCTCCTAATGTAAGTCAATACGTGGTATTATATATAAATATATTTTTTTAATTTAGTCCAATGATGAACAATATTTCTCTGGAAATCTAAATGATTTTGATCAAGTCAAGTAGGCTCATTTTTGATATAATGACAAATGAATTTTAATATTAGGTCATGGATTAGTGAGAAATGTATTCCTCTTGTAAGGGAAATTACTTTTGAAAATGCCGAAGAACTCACAGAGGTGTTGTTTGTTTGAGCTTCTTTTACAATGTTGATGATTATAGGAAGGACATCCATTCTTGATTCTTTTCAAGCACCCTGATGACAAGCATAGCGAAAAAATTTTCACTGATTCTGTAATCAGAGAAATACCAGATCAAAAAGGTGACCACTGAACATTTATATCTTCATGATTGTGTATCTTTGAAAAAAAAACTTATTTTATTGATTTATAGCCTCTGTGAATTGTCTTGTCGCTGATGGAAAGAAATTTGCCCACCCACTTCACCATTTAGGCAAAACGGAAGCTGACCTACCTGTAATTGCAATTGATTCATTCAGACATATGTATCTCTTTCCTAACACAAACGATTTGACGTATGCTATCTTTTTTCTGATTACAGTTTTTTTTTAATTTAAGCACTCCGGGAAAACTAAGACAGTTCGTTCTTGATTTGCACAGTGGTAAGTTGCACAGAGAATTCCATCATGGACCAGATCCAGTTCAAGCTGATGAGAATCAGGTAAGTTCTTGCAAATATGATGACCAGACTATTTCTTAATTTAGGCCCCATCTGAGACTCAACCACCTCCAAGTGTTTTTGAAAAGTTGAAACCTTCTCAAAATAGGTATACTTTATTGGATAAGGATGAGTTGTAAAAAGATTTCTAAACAAATCGTTTTCATCAGTGGCCTTTTAATCGTCTAAATAATTTATGGGAGTATTGTTACATGACAACCTAGTCCGTCGTATTGTATAAACTTAAGTAATTTTTTTTTGTACCGAATGTTTAATAGGTTCCTGGCTTTTGATTTAAATGCCATAACTAATTTCTCTAATCTGCTTTATTACAACTGGGATCAAGGGAAAAGAAAGCGTGTCTGTGATTTGTTGACGTAACCTTTTCTAAATGTTATTAATATTATTTTAATAAATAAAGTATTATTTTTGAAATAATTACGTATTTCATGGGTTGCGTCCTATAATATCAGAGTTAGTTTAGTAACTTTTTAAATGAAGTTTTTGATTAGGGTTGAGCGATGCATGTGGGATGTATGACTAGCCAACTACTTAAGGGGCAGGTTATAATCAGATCTAATCTTAGGTATTTCAATTTTTCTCCTTTACCTTCTTGTTTTTTCTTTCCTCTTTAGAAAATTCTCTGTGCAGACAAGACGAAAGAAGAATGTCCCTGCATTTGCATGTGATAAGATCAAAGACATGCAGGTATATTAATTTTCCTTAGCATCACCAAATCTTTTAACAGCATGAAATTGCTGCCCAATTCGTAAATGATGCTATACCAAGATCTGTTTCAAATGAATCTGAATCACAGTTCACAGCCAATCTAGAGAGAATGGCAAAATATTATTTCGAACAAGTGAGACTTTGCCGATGGTGTTCAATTCTCATTACCTGTCCTAGGGAGGAAAAATGTTTCGACCAACAGTTGCACTTGTCATGGCTAAGGCTTGTAATTTATCGTTCGATCACTCCTCATCTTCGAGAATTTCGTAATAATGAAATCTTATTCATGAATTCTTATATTGTTACTGTTTTAGATTAGAGTGTGGCGCCGATGATATCTCATTGAATCAATATAAAATAGGTATGATTAGTGAAATGATTCATACTGCTAGTTTGGTACATGATGATGTCATTGATGGTGCTGACACTCGACGGGGAAATGCTTCCGTTAATGCCGTTTGGGGTAATAAAATGGTAAATAACGGTGAACATTTTCAAATAATATTTTTTTAAATCTTCAAGGCAGTTTTGGTGGGTGATTTCATTCTGGCTAGAGCAACACAAGTATTGTGCTCTATCGGAAGACCTCACGTAATTTCTGTTATGGCATCAATTATTGAAGATCTTGTATTGGTACGTTTCTTAAACAATACGTAAATGAGAATGTATGATATGCGATTTCAGGGTGAATTCATGCAGATGACAGCAAAATCTGATACGTCTGAAGATTTACTCTCTAATTATATGCAAAAAACATATAGGAAAACAGCTAGTCTTTTTGCCAATACATGTAAAAGTGTAGCTATTTTGGCTGGTAGTTTTATTATTTGAATATTTATCTTTATACACTATTTTCTCAGAAGGAGACAATGACTTACAATTGCGTTCTTACGAATATGGGCGTCACTTAGGTTTGGCTTTTCAACTTATTGATGATCTACTGGACTTTGTTTCTTCTGCTGAAAACATGGGAAAGCCTGTCGCCACAGATCTGAAACTAGGTAATTTGTTTTCTTAATTAATTCATCATAATAAGATTTATAGGATTATCAACAGGACCCGTAATATATGCTTCTTATCAGTTCCCTGAATTGTGTACTCTAATGTCCCGCAAATTTTCGATGCCGGGAGATCCTGATTTAGCTCGTAACATTGTTTTAAACTCAGATGGTTTACAAAAAACTAAGGCATTAGCTGAGCATCATGTTAATGAAGCTATAAAATTAGTGCGTTTATCTATTATAATTGATTTCATTACCATTATATTATTTTAGGCTGGAATGTTCCCCAATGTTGATGGTGTAGCTGATGTGTTAGCTGAATTTGCTATTTCTCAATTAGATCGACAATCCTAAATGTCAAATAGTTAGTACATAAAATGTAAGTAGGTTTTTCCCACTTTGGTAGAATTTTGTTGCCAATTGTCGCACAAATTAAAAACTGTTGTCAAAATTGTTTAGAATTTTATTAGAGAATACTAATGCGTATATCATTTTCATAACTTTGTTGAGATTTTATACACTTGTCTTGTTATCCTTTTATTACTTTGTTATTCTCTATACGTGTTATTTTCAAATAGTTTGTATGCTCAACATCCACATAGTTAGTGAATTGTGGTGCTAAATGAAAGTTATTAGATTTTAGATTTACGACTCTTCAAGTCGTTAGAACAAAATGAATAAAGTAGAATTTTTTATGTTGAATTAGTTTAGTTTCTACTCCTGGTGAGAGTTGTGACCCAATTGTTTTCAAACAGAATATGTTTACGATGAATTGATTATAAACTTTACTTTTTTTGATTTTCAATATGGAATCATAAAGTTGAACAACTGAGAAACAGATTACGGTATTTTTTCTTAAAGGGCGGATTTGAACTAATCGTACTGCTCCATTGCTAACTTTGCAATTTTTGCCGTTTACTGAGTTTAACGTATACTAAAGCTTGGAATTTTTTTTTGTTTCAAGAAATGTGTTTATTTTATATGTTATAATAAAGTATTCTTGTATAGAATACAAAATATTCAACAGGGAATTTAGTTTTGTGTTTTCCTGGAGTACTTAAACTTTTCTTTTTTTTTTTAATTTAGTACAGACACGAATTTTTTGATATTTATTTGGTTTAGCTGGGAATTGATCTAAAATGCGTCTCGCTCTGAGGCTGCTTAGACCTGCTGCTAATCAAAATGTAAGAAATCCTAAACTTTGGCAAGATCCTGTTCTTGGATATTTCGAAACTCACGGTGATCTTTAATGAAAATTATGTTAATATATGAATGTATTGCAGGAAAAACTGAGTTCGTAGCTGGACAAGAATATAACCTTACTGACAATGAGAAGAAAGCTGTATTATGGAGATACAGAGTAAAAGAGATTCTGAAAAAAGAATACCTTCGCCGTGAATATGACCCTGCTAACTTCAAATATAAGGTTTGTATTTCTTGTTATGTACGCATATATATATAAATGGTTTAGGAAGGAGTTACCATGGATCCTGCTATGTTCAGATGGTACTCTGCTGATATGACTCAGGCTGAATTCTTCCGCTTTACTCCAAGATCTGTTCTCTTATATGTAGGTTCAGTGTTGGTTGCTTTCTACATTTACACTCGTCTTATGTTTATCTCAGGGGTAAGGAACGACTTTTAAAGAAATAATTTTATTTATATTTTAAAGGATAAGTCTAATGAGGCTTGTTTGGATGGTGAAGTATTATGGTGGGATAGACAGCAAGGCCGTACTCTCATGACTGCCGGATCTGGTCACTTTGCTCCAACGATCGGAATCGACTTCTAATTGACCGTTATTCGAAAGTGTAGAGGGATATAGTTAGTAGATATGAAAGTCTTTTGTGACTTCTTGTATATCTAGTTATTGTATTTGTTTTAACTCAAAAAAATATAAAAATAATTTTTGCTTAAAAAGTTTTATGTCGTTATATCGCTTGAGCTATTTATCATTGCAGATCAAAAAAAATTTTGTTTATTTTATAGTTCCTAGTTATGAGTGACCTAAAATTGGCATTGAAAAACGCCAAGGTTCTTCTATCAGAAAGTAAAAATCAGGAAGCTTTGGACTGTCTGCAGGTCTTGATATCGATTAAGTTGATTCATCTTGGAGTGTTCAGGAGTTTCTGAATAATGGTGACAGTAATTATATGCTTTTCTGCTTTGGTGCATTAGCTCTGTTTAATTTAAAACAATATGAGAAATCAAGAGTTATGTATGAAAAGGTTGAAAATGAATAATATAAGTTTAGAATGTTGTGTATTATGTTCAGGCTTTAGCTCTCGATTGTTCTTCACCTACCGCTTGGCAAGGCTTATATAAGTTATATGAAGCTGATTCTATAGAAGGTAATCAACGTGGTGTTGAAGTATGTGAGAATTTATTGGGATCTTGGTATGGTAATATGTCAATACTTTGTCTCTATATTTTTTGAAGTCAAAATGAAGAAAAAAGAGAAAGTATTATGAGTACACTTCGACGAATTTATTTTGTTCTTGGTAATTATGAACCTCTAATTGAAAATATCGGAACAAATATGGATGTAATAGTTACAATTATTGAACGTACATCCAACAAACTTATGTCTACTACAAACAAGAAGTTGGTAAGTTTTGAAAGAATTATAAAAATTGTTTGTTGTGTCTTTTCAAGTTGGATGCAGCTTTTAATGTGGCTAAAGATCATTTGGATAGTTATCCTACTATAAGAATTTCATACTTCAAATACTTGAAATCAACGGTTTGATAAAATATTCTAAAACTTGCTATTATTTATTTAGAATAATCCTATACTGAAAGAAGAAGTTTTGAGATATTGCAATAATATCACAGATGATGAGATTACTGATGAAACTCTAGTTGATATATTGGCTGGAGTATTGTGCTCTAGTATGTTTGATATTAAAATTATTTTAAAGTAATAGCCATTTTCAGCTTATTTGAAAACTGGAAAAACAGACTGCACTTTGTTGAAAAAGCTTTGCCCAACAAACAAACAGTCCGTTGTCGCTGTTGCTGTCAATGTTTTGAAAAACATAATGTAAGTGAAAAGATTACACATTAAAATTGTTGAACAAAATTGTTTTAGGATTAATAGCATTCAAGAAATGCTAGCATTTATGAGAAAAATTCCTCCATCTTCCATCGATGGAATTCTTGTGCCATGCGTAGCCATTAGACTATATAATACATTTGAATACTGGGATAAAGTTATTGAAGTAGATTCAGTTTGACATATGTTCTATTAGCTTTTATTTTTTGTTCAGCTCAGTAGGAAAATAATAGAATCAGATTCAGAGGAAGATTTGAAAAATATTGCTATATGGTTTGCAATAAGAGGATTCTTGCTTTCTCGTAATAATGAAGAGGCCTTGAAGTTAGTTGATTACTATTTATCACATTCTATTTAATATTTAGGCTTTATGAATTATATCAGCCAGTTTTACTCGATGAATTTCTTACTGAAGCTGTTGCAGTAATGAATTTAGAAGGGGAAAAATTTGATGCATTTCTTTCGTCTCTAAATGAAAGTCAATCTATCCGTGCACGTGTAGCTAGAGCTATTTATTTGGGTAAATCAGATACTGTGATCAATGATGTACGCCAGTTGCTTAAAAGAGAGGATGTTCTTGATTCTGACTATCTTTTGGCTTCAGTTACTTTATTCGAAGCTGGGAAAGTAGATAGCACGAAAGAGTTCGTTGAAGTAATAATTTTGGTTCGATCATACCTGATATATTATTAATCAAATTAGGCTGCTCGAAGATATCCTTTTAATGCTCGGATATTTTATATGCTCAGTATGATATTATCTCAAAAGAATGTCAAAAAAGCTCTTGGTTTGGCTGAAAGAGCTTGTCAACTCTTCCCAGAATGTGAAGATTATGTGAAGCTATATGAAAGTGTAAGTATGTTTCTATTGTTGCAACTTCTAAATCGTTCCATTCAGTTACTCGAAAGATCCAATTTTCCTTATGAAACTAGAATCAAAGTTTTGAGCCCCCTTGTTAAGAAGAATTGTATGTGGGCCTTGATGCGATCTATAGGAATGTATTATGAATTAAAGGATCATCAATCGGCACTACGTTGCTTACAAATGATAATTCGCTCAGATAAAGACAATTTATGGGCTTGGAGTTATTTATCTCAAGTTTACTTTGCAACTGGAATGTATTCCTCATCAGTTTCGGCATATAAGGAGTGTCTAAGAATCAAACCAGGATCTAATTTTATAATCCCGGTATTCTGCTTTGTAGTCTAACTCCCCTGAACTATTCTTTCAGCTTTTACAAATCTATATACGTTTGGAGAAACATGCTGACATTGAAGAGTTATTCAAAACTGATTGCAAAATTTTAAATGCTCAAGCGAGAACATATTTTGAGTTAGCCAGAGCCGAGGTATTGCTTAAGGATCATGTAGATTAGATTGTTCTCAATTTTCTCATTTTAGTACTATTTTCAACTTTCTCGTCAAGAAAGAGGGCTGCCTCAACGAGAACATCTCCGAGAAGTCATTCGTATACTTGCTATGCTAATTCATGAGAAGTACGCAAAAGCAAGAGCTTTCAAATTACTTGGAGATACTCTGATGATGATTTCAAAAATATCTGAGAAATTCTTACCATCTCTTGAAGTCTGTCACATATCTTGAAATGATATTTAAATCTCGAAAGCATACTTTAGATTCCCGTGGAGTGGAATTGTCATGATGCTGTGGGTTGTTTGAAAGCGTCGTGCTCCTTTTACTACTCTTGTCTTCGCGAAAATGATACCAACTCTCTTGTATACATTGACCTGGTGCAAGGATTGCTGTTAAGCTCATCAATTTCTAAATCACCATCTTATGCTGAGAAGTTTGTTCTTATTTTAATAAAACAATTTAGGTTTGATATTTCAGTGCTAAAAAGATTATTGTTTTACTTTTAAAACGTCCGTTACCTGACCGTTTGAAATCAATTGTTTGGTGCCTGCTGGCTGAAGCATACAGACTCACTGATGAGGCAATTGATAAGCAAATTCACGCCCTTATTAGAGGGTTGCAAATCAGCAAAACCAATGCTCAAGCATGGCTGCGACTGGGATTAGTTTACTTGCAATGTGGTGAAGTTGGTCAGCTAGTACAAAATTGGGTTGTAATCCAGTATTTCAGGGTACCTTAGCATTCAAAGCTTTCGAAACATCATTGAAGCATGATCCCAAATCAGCTGCGGGATGGTGTGCTTGGGCCCTACAAGCTGAGCGGCAAAATGTCCATGACGAGGCATACGAGATGTACAAACAATCTCTTACATGGGGTCCTTTGGTATCTTGATTGTTGAAAGCATTTAATAGATTATTTTAAATTTAGATTACGTCTGTTTCAAAATATACTGGTTATTTGTGTGAAAAAATAAGAAATGGGTTTAAGTTCGACCCTTCAATTATCAAAATTGATAGTGCAATAGTGGAAAGCATATCTGGTTTTATCCTATTGTTGTTTTCAGAATATAACTTAGTATTTTTAGATTTTCGAAGTGTTTCTAAAGAGAATATACTATATGCTGGAGTTCTTAACGAACTATTTGGAAACTATGATAAAGCTGTGGAATGCTTCGCTATGGTTGATGAAAACGGTGTTAATCATAACAGGGCAAAATTGTACATCAATAATATTTTGATGTTCAGCGGATGTTATTCATATTCTTACAGAAAGCAATGTAATTCTACTCCTATCCCGTGCCAGTTTGAGTTGAACAACTTAAAGAAACTTGTGGAATCGGATACTGATCAACTTATCTATATATGTCGTGAAAGCATCCCTATCTATGATAAACTTTTCAACGAATTTGAGGTGAGTCATGAGCTGATTCATAAATTTAACTTTATATTTTGAAGAATCCTCATGTTAATGAATTGTCAATGGCATTAGTCGAGCGAACTATCCATATCCCTCTACTTATCTCGATGATTCTCTACAAAAATTGGGTTAAGTTTCAAATTCTGTTACAATTCTATAACTTTCAATTTTAGATTCTTCCCAATCAATTGGTTTATCAAATGCATGCTCTTCGTCCTAAACATGAACTAATGGATTTCTTCCCTACCATTGTTCCTTTAGATATATTGTGTGAAAATGACTATTTGGAAAACAGTGGTGAAGAACCTTTCCGATCGAATCATTTCATTGCCAAAGTATACTTTCTTATATTAGTTTTGTTAATCTTTTATATTTTATTTTCAGAATATTTTGGAAATTTTAAAAATACGCAGAGAAAATGCATTACCAGCAATGAAAGCGACTGAAATAATAGCTCAAGAAGCTGCTGAATCTGTATTAGTTTCTGCCGATGTGAATGATGATTAATATAAATGTTTGGCTCACTTCCATTCGATTTCTTTCGTACAGAATGTCTGTCTTCGCGGATATCAATATTTCACCTTCCTTTTATTCGGTGTACTCCGTATTCTTTCCTATTCTCGCGTCTCCTGTGTGATCTAGTTTGCGCTTTTCGCAACTCTGATCTCTCCTTATTTACGTTTTCTTTTTCACCTTATATAGGTTGCTGCGATAGTGACCGGCTGGAACTTTGCTTGTCCGTTTTCAGCTTCTCATGTTTCTTGTTTTTCTTATTTTTTCTTTCTATGTTTTTATTTTTGAGTGGTTTCAGTTAATTGGGTTTCTGAAGGCTAACTGAGAATGTCTTCCGCGATTGATATTGAACAGCAAATCTCGCAACAAGGTGATTTAGTTCGCAAATTAAAATCTGATGGAGCAGAAAAGGTTCAAAGCTTAGCTTTTCTTTTTAACTTGTTAGTTTCAGACCACAATAGAGCAGGAAGTTGAAAAACTGAAAAAGCTAAAACTTTCTTATAAGGAAGTTACTGGCAAAGATATCCAACCAGCTGGTGGAAATCAACCACGCCAGAAAAAAGAGAAGGTGAAGCTAAGAATAATCGAAATTGTGCAATATACTTTTTGAAGGCCGCTAAAGCTCCTGTTAAAGAGGAGAAGAAAGCTGATGGAAAGAAGCAAAGTAAGCTTGGTATCTCTATCAAAAAAGATGAAAACTACTCTGATTGGTACAGTGAGGCGAGTATTAAACCAAGGTGTGCTTGAATAATGCCATTCTTTTTAGGTGATTACCAAGGCTGAAATGATTGAATACTATGACGTATCTGGTTGCTATGTTCTTCGTCCCTGGTCTTATGCTATTTGGGAATACATCACTGTGAGTTTTCTTCATTTTATATATTTCTATCTTGTACATTTAATTAAAATATGTATAGGATTTCTTCGATGGGGAAATCAAGAAGCTCGGTGTGAAAAACTGTTACTTCCCCATGTTTGTAAGTAACGCAGCTCTTGAAAGAGAAAAAACACATATTGCTGATTTTGCTCCAGAGGTAGTGACGAACTATTGAAAGATCATTATTGAATATATTTATGCAGGTAGCTTGGGTTACTAAAGCTGGAAGTTCTGATATGGCTGAGCCAGTTGCAATTAGACCAACTTCTGAGACTGTTATGTACCCTTCATACAAGAAATGGGTTCAGTCTCACAGAGATCTTCCAATCAAACTCAACCAATGGTGTAACGTTGTGGTTGGTCTTCCACTGCTCAGAGTCGAACGGTCAATCTATGATTTTAGCGTTGGGAATTCAAACATCCAACTCCATTCCTGCGAACTCGCGAGTTTCTTTGGCAAGAAGGACACACAGCCTTCTCCAATCCAGCAGATGCTGAGAAGGAAGTTTTCCAAATTCTGGATTTGTATGCTAGAGTGTATACTGATTTGTTAGCTATTCCTGTTGTGAAGGGACGCAAGTCCGAAAAGGTACTTGGCCATTCGAGTATAAAGTAGAATCGAAAATTCCAGGAAAAATTCGCCGGAGGAGATTTCACTACTACCGTAGAAGCTTACGTTCCTTGCAATGGTAGAGGAATTCAAGGAGCTACCTCTCATCATCTCGGACAAAATTTCTCCAAGATGTTCGATATTTCTTTCGAGGAGCCAACCACCGGAAATAAGGTGAGTCATCATTTACGTTAAGTCACTGAATTATTTTTTAGGCTTTCGCTTGGCAGAATTCATGGGGACTTTCAACAAGAAGTATTGGTGCTATGGTTATGGTTCATGCCGATGACAATGGATTAGTTCTTCCACCTCGCGTTGCAGCTGTTCAAAGCATCGTTATACCCGTAGGAATTACTGCACAAACGACTGCTGAAGAGAAAGAGAAGCTCACTAAAAAGGTTGAAGATATCACAGAATCTCTTCTTGGTGATGATATTCGTGCTGAATCTGATTTAAGGTTTAATTTCTTTACTTCCTTATTCTCCATGTCGTAGTTTAGAGACAACTATTCCCCAGGTTGGAAGTTCAACTACTGGGAATTGAAGGGAGTTCCAATTCGCTTGGAACTTGGACCCAAAGATTTGGCTGCTAATCAAGTTACCGCTGTTATTCGTCATAATGGACAGAAAAAGGCGTTAAGCTTAGATAACTTAAATGCTACCATTAAAGACCTCCTTGAGCAAATTCACAGTGATATGTATCAAAAGTGAGTGTAAATTAATTTATAACATTTTATACGATGGACTTACTTGTTAGGGTTCTTCTCATTCGCGATGCTCACAAAAAAATTTCCACTGATATTATTGAGTTCAAGAAGTTGTTAGACGATAAGTATGTCTTGCTTTCTCCATTCTGTGGTGAACCATCCTGTGAAGACGAAATTAAAAAATCTACAACTCGTGAAGACGGAGAAGGAGCTCAAATGGGAGCTAAAACATTGTGCATTCCACTTGAACAAGTGAGTAAAATTAACGTATTAGCACTAAACACATATATTTTTAGCCATCCGAGGCTCTGCCTTCAAAATGTATTCATCCATCTTGCACTAGGAAGCCAAAGTCTTTCGCATTGTTTGGCCGCAGTTATTAATTGGGTAGCGTGCTCTATTGCGATTTTCAAGGGCGGTCAAATTTTGCTTTCGAGCGAAATTTGTCATCTCAAAAATCTCATATCGTTTTCTTCTATTAAACATTTTTTATCATCATTGGGTGATTGGTTGTTTTTGAAATTTTTTAAAATGTTTTTATGGAGTAAATATTCAATTCAAATGATGTACATTTTTAATTCTCATGTCTTTCCATAGATATTCTAATCATTTTGAGAAATGATGATTTTAGTCCTAATACACTACTATACCTAATTCAAAATAATGGCTCAGCTTTTCAAACCAGCCAAAGGAGATTTTTGTGGGTTATGCGGCTCCTTGTTACCTATGCCTGACGATGCACCATCTGATGTAATTTGTGTAGTGTGCGAAACTTCTTGGGTAGTGAAAGGTTTTTATTTGAGTGCTGACCCTCATTCAAAGAGAATCCTTTAGCTAAAAAGAATATATTGGTTTCCCGCTCCATTAAAAGTTATGAGCCAGCTTATATTAGTGCAGACATAGAAGGAGAGGAAAATTCTGTTGTAGATCATATATGTTCAAAGTAAGTTATAATCTCACCGGCGCCTGAATTTTATTTTTTCTCAGATGTGGCCACGATAAAGCTTCCTATTCAACCTTACAAACAAGATCTGCTGATGAAGGTCAAACAGTTTTTTTCACTTGTATGAAATGTAAAAAAAAAGATATCGAATACTCATAATTGTATATGCAAATTTACATTATTTTTCCCTTATAATTGTTATATTGTTATTGTTGTCTTTGAAGAAGTTTTTTTATTCATATATTATTTTTTTCTACAGCGGTTTTTTTACCGTGTATACTTCTTTTTTTCTATGTTTAATATTTGTAATCATATTTTTCTAAGATGTCTCGCAGCGCTGGTTTCGATAGACACATTACCATCTTCTCACCAGAAGGACGTGTATACCAGGTAAATTAAAAAATTCGAGTTGAATCTCTATCTGTATATTTAAAGGTTGAGTATGCTTTCAAGGCTATCAGTTCTACAAATCTTACTGCTATAGCTGTTAAGGTTTGACTTAAACTGTTATCCGTTCTATCAAACAGTTTAGGGTGTCGATACCGCCGTTATTGCTGTTCAAAAGCGAGTGCCTGATGGTCTCATTGTTGCTGATTCAGTTTCCTCTGTTTACCAGTTGAGCCCCACAATTGGAAGCTGTGTGATCGGAATGATCCCTGATGGAAAGTTCCAGGTATGTAATATATTTTAATTTAAATTTATCTGTTTGTAGGTTAACCGCGCTCAAGCCGAAGCTGCAGAGTTCAAGTATAAAAATGGATATGATATGCCTTGCGAGCTTCTTGCTAAGAGAATGGCTGACAAGAATCAATATTATACTCAGAATGCTGAAATGAGAAGTCTTGGATGTGGTGCGATAAATTAGATATTTTCATTTGTAAAAACATCTTTAATTTCAAGCTCTGTTGATGATCTCCTATGATGATGAAGATGGTCCATGTGTATTCAAGGTTGATCCTGCTGGATATTACAGAGGAATGAAGGCCGTTGCTATAGGAGTTAAACAGGTAAGTATAGTAATACTGTATTTTTGGAAACATTTCTTCTGTAGACCCCCGCAATTAGCTTTTTGGAGAAGAAAATTAAGAAAAAGTCCGACTACAAGAAGGATGAAGCCATTGAGCTTGCTCTCGAAACTCTTCAGACCAGTCTTGGCATTGAAATTAGAGCCAAGGATGTTGAAGTTCTTGTTGTAACTGAAACCAACCGAAAGTGCAAGTATGTATTGAGTTTTTTATGGTACTAATTTAACCTATTTAGCAAATTGACAAATGAACAAGTTGAAGCTCACTTGAACGCTATAGCCAACCGTGATTAAATAGTACTTCCACAAGGGATTTATAATACGGTTTTGTTGTAAGCTACGGTGATGATTAATGTTCTTTTAATGTATTCTTTGTCCACTCATTAAATTATTCTTTCTTTTTATTTGTTTTATTTTCTTGAAATGATGGTTGATTACCTATTCTATCTGAATTGTAGTTAATTATGTAGTTCAAATTGAAATTTCTCAGATGTCTGATGAATCTGACATTGATGAGCTTGCTCACGAGCAGCTTCTAAGAAGCATTAAAGATGGGCATTCAAAACAGGTGCTACTAAGATTAGTTTTGTATTATACTCATCAATCTTTTCCAGAAATCTATACGTAAAACTATACATAAGGTTGATGCCAAAGATTTGTTATCTGTTGTTAAAACTGAAAGAAAATCCTTATCCGTTGCTAAAAAGAAAATAGAAGATGAAGAGAAAAAGAGATCTAAGAATAAGTCCACAACTGCTATTGCTGCACCAATTCACAGACAAGAATTGGAAAGAATACAAGGAGAAGTAGGACTCGTAGAATTAAAGTATCAATTGCTGTTGCAGTTTACATAAACTGAATTTTTTATTTTAGAAAAGATCTTCAAGTATGGAGAGAAGTTGTTGAATCCAATAGATTAGCTGACCAATTAAGTTTTCCATTAAATCAAGAGAAAGTTCTTTCTTCTGATACTGCGAGCATGAAAGTAGAGAACTTTAAGGTGTAGTTTATTTTTATTTAAACTTGATAATTTGTGTTATTTCAGCCAAAAACGGACATGGAGAAGGAGCTGGCAGCACTTGTTCAGACTAGTAAACATAACTTGACTAATGAAACAATATATACACCTGCTGAGCTAGAAATTATTAAAGCTATGAATGTAAAAGAGGTTTGTATTTCAAATATAATTATTTATTTAGTTTATATCTTTTAGGCCAAAGCTCGTTTAGATTCATTGCAAAGAATGAGAGCTCTTATAAGTTATCGTGAAGCTAAGTTCAGATATGCGGCTAAAATCAAATCCAAAGGGTAAACAACTAAATTTTGATGGCTTTTTCAAATCATTTATTGAAGATACCATCGTTTACTGAAGCGACAGAAGAGAAAACAGCTAGTCAAGGAATTCGATGAATTATTGATAAAAGATCCCGAAGCAGCTAAAGAAAAACTTAAAGAATTAGATACGCAACGTATTTTGGAAAGAGGTTCTCTGAAGCATCATGCACGTAGTAAATTCCAACAAGAAATTCTGAAACATGCCGGTCGAGATCCCGCTGCCAAGAAAGTTTTGGAGGAGCATTTAAGGTTTATATTTGGAAACGTTCTGTATGAAATTGAATCGAATTTAGACTAGGGAGAGAACTACGAGAGAAGATTACTCAAGAATCTGATAGTGAAAATGAAGATGAAGGGGAACAGGCCAAAAGCGTTGCAGATCTCATTAAGGTATTACTTTTTGTCGACCATACGGCATTTTTTAAATTAAAGTCTGCTGCCCTTGCTGCTGCCCAATCTGATGAGCCTTCACGACTAGCATTTGATGAAGAAGATGAAGCTGTAACTAAGCAAAAACTTTATGAGATGAGAGCAGCTAAACGAGCCAGTGCCCAAGCATCTAAAATAAAGAGTGATGGAACGGTACTTAACTTAATATTTTATTCAAACTCATGTGGGTATACGTTGCAGATAGCTAAAGTAGAAAACGTTTTTGAAGAAGATAATGCTTGGGATGAACCTGTTGTCGAAAAGAACGAAGAGCCTACTAAGTTGAAAACTAAGAAGAAAACACCTAAGAAAAGAAAATTAGAGAAGAATCTTGAAGAAGCAGCAGCAGCAGAAAATGGTTATTTTAGTTTTTTCCATGTAAAGCATATTTACTTCGAACTTTAGAAACTGAACCTGTATCTGTGAAGGATGTTGATCAAATATTCGAAGAAGGAACAGATGTTCTTATTAAGAAAATGCGGGATGTAAATGATTATCATAGTGAAAGAAATTGGATTCAAATTTTATAGGAATTTGCCAGTGAAAAGCAAAGCGCTACACCCTTAAAGAAGAAAAAGAAAAAAGTTGTGAAAAAAACCGATGAAGAACCTAAAGTTGAAGAAGAGGTTGATGTAACGTTGGATCCAAAACACTTCCTTCAAGTGGAAACATCGAAAATCATGAAAGTTGCTGCCGATATGGATGATCAGCTCAATGAACTTGAGGACGAAGGTGTGGTATTATTTCGTAATACGTTCAAGTTATCATATTTTCAGATCAAAGTAAATTGATTGCTGAAGCATTCAAAGATGAAGATGTAATTGGTGAATTCGAAGAAGAAAAAGAAAGGGTACGATATCATTATATTTAAGGCAGTAATCTGAATGTTTCATTAGGTTGAAGAAGGTGAAAAGGGTAAAGACATTGATTTAACCTTAAAAGGTTGGGGTTCTTGGACAGGACCAGGAACAACAGAAAACAAAAGAAGAAAACAGTTTATAATCAAAGCTGCTGAAAAGAAAAGAAAAGATAAAGGAAAATCAGCAGTTATCATCAAAGAAAAGGCAGAACATGTTTGTGAACTTCTGAAAACTTCGTTATCATGCTCTTTTTCAGCCTATCAACAAGATGCAACCTCGAAATCTTCCATTCCCCTACACTAGGGTTGTTGACTATCAAACAGTTCTTAACCAACCCATTGGTAAAGATTATAATCCAACATCTGTTACACGAGATTTATGCAAACCAAGCGTTGTTACTCAGGCAAGCCTTGATACTTCAAACTTCAAAAATGAAATGTTCTATTTAAGGGTGGTCGATCGATACGACCCATGGATAAAAAGGAAACCATTAAGAAAACCATTTATGAATCAGATGATGAATAGACTTTTTGAAAAATTGTTATTTCTAGATTGTTTATTGTTTGTTGTTATTTTTTGTTGTTATCTTGTCAGTTTGCATTGTTAAACCATGTGTACAGCTAATTTTTGAAAAATAATTTTCGGTATAATTCCGATTTTATACCTTTAGCTTGTTTATTCTTTTTTATCAATTATAAATTTGCTTAAGATGGCTGATGACGATGATTATCAAGAGATGGACGACGATTTTGTCGATGATGACGATATGGTAGACGCTGATGTTGAGCAAAATGAGGAAGATGATGGTCATGAACGTGTAGACATTATTGATGTGAGGAGTTTCGACCAAACAAAACTCTATAATTTTTTTAGGCCGACAAAGGAACTGCTTCACAAGATCGTGTTACTACTCCTTTTATGACAAAGTACGAACGAGCTAGGGTTCTGGGTACGCGGGCTCTGCAAATAGCCATGGGAGCTCCAGTTATGGTAGAATTAGAAGGAGGTTCGAGTTAATATTTTACAAATTATTATGTGAATGAGTTTTTAGAAACTGATCCGCTTGAAATTGCCAGGAAGGAATTGAAGCATCGTCGTATTCCCATTATTGTTCGTAGATACCTTCCTGATGGTTCTTTCGAAGATTGGGGAGTAGACCAACTTTACGTGACCGATTGGTAAAAATGTTGTGTTGTTACGATGTCATATATTGTTGCAACTATATAATAATTCAACAATATCTTGACTAATACCTTTGTTATGTTATGATCTATTTGAACTACCCGTTTGCTGTTGATTCCATTACCTCCTCATAAATTTGATCTACCAATCTTCGCTCTCTTAATTTTCGAGTTCAATTAGTTATAGATAAATTGAATTGTTAAAAATCATTTTATTATCAATTAATACTTTTATAATTACAATTTTAAATGCCTATGAAAACACGTCAGGCTACCCGTAACTTTTTTCTTTAATAGTAATTCCACTACCTATATGGTATGTCAGGAAGATCGGGAAGGAAAGCTGAAGCATATTCGAATTGATGATGTTGTGGATGAGAATCAGGAAGGGGTGGAGGTGGGAAAGACGGGGGCGATGGAACGTCAAAACCATCGATAAATCGGGAATCTGGCGTCATGTAGTCAGATACCGGCTGAGAGCAAGTGATTGAAAGTACGGGAGTTGTTCGTTGGCTCATAGTGGATCGAACAAGCAAGGATGGGTTGAAGGTGCTTGATGAGGTGGATGAGTTAAGAGATGACACAATGGTTCCTTTCGGTTCGTATTGTGCTGAATAAACAGAAGGAGCAACTCTAGCTGATGAAGTAATTGGATGAGTAGGAGGTTCATCTTGATGTCGTGATGAAACTGTACAGCAACCTGAATCAAATAAAGTTAATCTCTTTTATTAGAATAAAAGAAAGAAAAAGTGAGAATAAAGTTTGCTTTCTGAATAACTGACCTCGTACAAAGAGTGAAAGCATTAATGGAAGGAACAACATTCCATGAATAAGTCCAATTGAAATGGCCAAGAATACAGTCTTGAAGAAGGTAACAATCATATAAGCTGGTACATCAGCTAGTACTGCTACAGCCATTATAGTAGATGCAGCTCCTTAAGTAATTAATATTAAAAAGAGAAATTATGAATAGTATAAACCTTGTACTACTGGCCATCCTAGATCTCTCAATGCATCTTTCACTCTTAATTTGGTATCTGTTTCTTTCGAAACAACATACGCATATGTAATATGAGCTGAATAATCTACAGAAAATCCTACAGACATGATGATTGTAATCATAGATATAGCATCCTTAAATAATTTGATGAGATATATAAGTCGATTTTCACTATTTTACCAGATTTACTCCCCAAAGTGTCATAAAGCCTAGAACTCCTAAATCAATAGATCCAATAGTAAAAGCCACCCAAAGAGCACAGAAAGGTTGGGGTATAAGCATAAAAGCTATGAAAAGCATACAAAGTACAGCAATAACAATATCTTGAACCTAAAAAATTAGAAATTAGTTTTGTTTTCGTATCTATTAGACATACCGTATTAGGTACTACAAGAGCATATTGATCAGTAAAAAGCCAAAGAGGCATGAATGTTGTAACATTATAATCTTGGAATCTTTCCGCAAGCTGTAATAAAGTTGTTCAAGTTTATTATAATATTTTAGGTTTTTATACCGCTCTGAATTCATCACATGCAGATGTTTGTTGAGTTGTTGATGAGATATCTCTCATTCCAATTAAAAATCTATAAATAAACAAAATAATTATATTTATTTGAATAAATATGATAAACCTAAAAGCTTTTATGTAAGTTCTTCCAGATTTATCAGTTGTCCATTTAACATCTTCCATCCAAGGATCATCTTCATGACTATACAAATAATGAGCAGCCATTTGATAGAAAGACTATAAAATTTAATAATTATAATTATATTTTAATTATTTATATAAATTACTTCATCTAATAATGTTGTATTAACTTCAAGAGCATAATATCTTTCCATTTCATTCATCCAAAATTGAATAGATTCATCACCAATTGAGTGTTTTGTATTTGCAAATTCTCGAACCATATCTTTAACATGTTGACGAGTTAAAGGTTCACGTAAATCTGGAGCTTTATTGACAACAATCTATAATTTGTTTTTTAATTAAATAAACTTTTTTAATTTTTACTTGTAAAGTTGCTCCATAATGCCAGAAATGTTTTTCTAAGGAACGATA
This sequence comes from Auanema rhodensis, assembly GCA_964057225.1. Lineage (NCBI taxonomy): Eukaryota > Metazoa > Nematoda > Chromadorea > Rhabditida > Rhabditidae > Auanema > Auanema rhodense. Next base: position 6,142,971 of record OZ059895.1, read on the forward strand.
ATGAGGTGTAGCATAGGAATCATCAACCTAAAACAGTTTTGATGAGTATCAAGTGTTTAAAAAAATTTTTTTTTGAAAACAAGGAGTGAAAGATCATTTCTGAATATTTCACTTTCAATTATGTAATTTCTCCCCTTTCCTCTAAAATCATCTTCGAATTTCAATTTCAATTGTCGAAAAGGTTTATGAAAAAACCGGTAACCCTTAGTATTGTATGTCTAACTTCAAACGTCAGACATATTCAATTCGATTACAATGTGATGTAATTCTTTCGAATTTACACGATGGTTAGCCATATAGATTGAATCATTTAGATATTCTACGCTTTTTAATTCTTTAATTCAAGTTTCTTTTAATCTTTTTTAACTCTTTTATCCTTTAAAATTGACTCTACTTCTTCACTCATTCTTACTTCAAACTTACTTTCTTTCTTTCTTATTCTTACGGTTAAAAATGAGAAAAGAAACTAAACTATTCTAGAACTTACTAGAAGATTAACAGGCTCTAATCCTTCTTTCAAATGAAGACATCCATATATAGCAAAGCCAACGTATATAAAGTACCAGACAATTACAAGTCCTTTAACAACCGGCTGCATCAAGATTGGTGCATACCTGTAAGAAATAGTTAAATATTTATTTTGAAAGTTTTTCTTCTGTTTTAGGCAATTAAGCTAATGGACTTTACTAAATCAATTCCAGCTTTTTTTCTTTTTCTTTTGGAAAAAAACGCTGAAAATGCTTGATCAAAAAGAAAAAAAAAGTTGAAGAAACAGGTTAGACAATAAAAGTGTGAAAGTCATTATATTTTGATTGAAAATTACTAGTGAAACTAGTAAAAAGCCATTTTTTAAACTTTAACATACTTATTCATCTATTATAATATTCTTTTGAGAATACTCATAAAATCATACCAATTTTGGAAGAATTGAGTTGCTTTGCAATTTTTGGTGTTGCTTTTATGGTTAGGATCAGGATGTGGACGTGATCCCATCCAGAATATCTTTGAAAACAATGATGTTGAATTTTGAACTTTTGGAGGAATCGTAGGCTTTAGCCAAAGACAATGTCGTCCTTCTCCTTCCCATTGAGTTGCTAATGATAGAACAGCACAAAAGAATGTGACCTATAAAATAATAATAATTAAAATATATTTAACTATATATATATATATATATATATATATATATATTTGTATATTTCAATAATTTAAAGTTTTATCAAGCTTTACTAAGTTGTAAGAAATGATAAACCTGGTAAACAAATGTTAAAACAAGTGCCAATCCGGTATAAATACAGAATATTTGAACGGCGGGAATCGTAGTAATTGTACCAACTCCAAATGAAAAAGCATCTACAAAACAAAAATAATAAATTATATATTAAATTATATATTAACCAGTTAATGCAGTGATTAGAATAGAAACAGCAGCTTCAGCCATACATTCAGCCATTCGTTTCTGTGTACTAAGTGCTCGAGAAGTTTTTTTAACAGCAGCAACCATAAGGAACATATTATCAGTACCAACAGCTATAAATTATAATAATTATATTAATATAATAGTTAAGAATAACTAACCAACTACAAGAAAAGGCATTACAGCAACAATATCATTGTATTGTATTCCAAGTAAGATTAGAATCCCCATTGCACTTGCAATACCCATACCAGCATTAAAAACGCCTGAAATAAAGTTTTTATTTTAAACAAAACTTATAGAATAACTGAATTTACCTAATACGGATACAATTGGTTTTGATAATGCCCAATCAATGAATAAAGTTCCTTAAAAAATAAACTTTTGATAACAAATTTTAATCAAAATCACAACAAACCTCGTACTGTAACTAAGGAGCATAAAACAGAAAATGCTATAAGAATGACAAATGCTGTAATAAATCTAAATAAATAAAAAAATAAACAAAATGTTAATCTGTACTATCTATACCTTGGAGCTAAACTATCAGCATTACGCTTTAGTTCTTCTGCTAACGTTTGTGAATGAAAATATGTAATAGCAATATATGGATCAGGTGGATATTCATCCATATGTCTTTTAAATGTCTAAAATCTCTTATTATATAAATTATATAAAATATAAATATACATTTTCCCATATACCAGATATATATGATACATTTGATGGATAAAATTTAAGTTGATAGATAAGAATCCATGCTTTAGCTCCAGCTAATAGAACTTGACCAGATTCATCACGTCCTAATGTTACACCACCTAAAGCTGCTCCAAGATATCCACTTCTAAATTACAAAAAAGTTATATATATGTAATACAAAGAAGAATATTATACTTTGAACCCATACGAAATGTTGGAAAAGTTATATTAATACCATGATTATATAATTGAGATATTATATTAACATGATCATTTGAATGACATCCTTTATGTTTCCATTTAAGACATAAATCCTTATATGTATATGTTCTATTACGAAAATTAACCTGAAATAAAGAAAATTTATATTTTATATAATTTAAATTATAAATTCTTATATGAAACTAGATTAAATTCAAGTTTGACATAAGGTTTAACAATTCTGTTAAACACGAGAAAATATGTATTTAGGCAATAGACTAGTTATTATTTATTATATAAATTTGGAACTTTAAAAAGAAATAGAGAGAGAAGACAAAGAGAGAGAGAGAGAGAGAGAGAGAGAGAGAGAGAGAGAGAGAGAGAGAGAGAGAGAGAGAGAGAGAGAGAGAGAGAGAGAGAGTGAAGAGGAAGAAAAGTAAAGATTGAAAGACACGATATGTTTGTATACATCTCTTATATGTTCATACATTTTCGTTTTTAAGAAAGAATAGGCTCTTCAAACCAACCTTAATCTTGTTTTGAATATATGAATCAAGTCGTTGAATAGCTTTTGTATATTCAGGTAACAAAATATTTCCATCATTTCGAGCAACAACAGTAATCTGAAATTGAAAAAAAAATAAAAATAATTTGTACTAATTATACTAATTATATGTATATTTACATATATATATATATATATTTCTACCTGTGCTTCACGATTTTGAGTTACAGTTCTTCCTGGAACATAATTTTCTTCATTTAATGGCCATAAATCATGAATAATTTGACGTTCAACTTTAGATGGAGCATCAGTAGGTGTATATAGATATACAGCATCAGTTAATGGATCCAAATGTAAAAATCCTATAAATTTATTATAATTTATATGAAAAGTTTATTTATTTTTTAGTTTTATTTCAACAAAATTATATATTTGAAGTTATTTTTAACCAAGGAATTTCTTTTTTGTTCGCGAAAAAATGATCTGGGTTAAGAGAAATGACAAAGAGATGACACTACTAGACATTTGAAGAATTATTTCACTTAAAAAACTTTTTATAATTATAAATTATATATTTAAATAATATTTTTTTTATTTTATTTATAAAAACTTTTATTATTTTTATTTGTAATATGTCTCTTCTTCTTCTTCTTCTTCTTTATCTTCTTCTTCATCTATATAGCAACAATAGCTAAATGGCCCATTGAATTTAAAAGGAAAAAAACTATTTTTACGTGGTCATTTCGTGACTTTTCCATTTAACTTCTATATATGTGTGCGAATATATTTCGTTCCAAAAAAGGTATTCGAGTGACGAAATGAGACATCGCCATATACACATATAGAAGACAAGTAGAAGATTAAAACCAATGAAAAGGTATAGAAGAGATAGAGAGAGAGAGAGAGAAAGAGAGAGAAAGAGAGAGACTATGAACTATATTCGTTTCGGAAATTGGCCGATGACCTTTTACTACTTTCAACCGCCGGTGGCTAGTTGACTGAGTGACCGACTAACTGACTGACTTGTCGGCCGTCCAATTGGCTTATCTTACGTTCTTCTAGTGAGAAGATACAGAAATTACTTTTCTTGTTGACACCATCAATGTCTTCATCATCATCATTGAGATTATCTGATGATCATTAAAGTAATTTTGAATATTTCTCTCTCTCTTTCTCTCTCTGAGACTGTAAAAATGATTTTTCAATCAATTACATAAATAATTGATTTACATGCCCGCAGGCAATAACATTATTTGTCTTTTTTTTTGTTTTAATTTTCAAATAAAATATATGATTACTATATTATACATGAAATATATGTCACAAAGGACAATATAATTGAGATGAAAATTTATGAAAAGTCAGATCAATTTATGTGAGAAAATTAGTTCAAATAGTTTGAATTTTTTCAAATAAAATCAATAAAATAACTAACCTGTACTAAAATACATAGTTAATAATAATGGAAAAGCTATAAATGGAAATGGATGATTTGATACAAATGTTCCATATTTGTAGAAAAAATCGGCTACAGGCCTTTCGAGACAGCCAAAAGCTGCCATGTGTGACTATGAATATAATAGATAAGATTTGAATATATATATATATTTAATATAATATTAGTTCATAGCCTTAGAATGGCTATTTTTGAAAAAGAATATGATAGGTCAGACGAAATACTAAGCTCTTTCTAGTTTATAAAGCTTTTGATTTTGATAACTGCTGTTGCTCACGTAAATTGACGTGAACGTTATGAAGTTGTAACTGAAAAATACAGAAAATTAGATGTTCTGAGAACAAGAAGCAACAACGAGCACGAAAAGAAGGAAATGATAATGGTACTGGAAGGAAGTTACTGGGTGAAGGACTTAGACTGACTGACTTGATAAGCGTTACTGTTCGGAATTAGAAAAACCGACGGCTTTTCAGATGAAAATTCAGATGGAAAGGGCGGGAAATTCATTCATTTTCTTACTTTTGTATGTTTCAACCTTGATTGTCTCTGTTGATGGGCCACAATGACAGCAAATGTAATGACGGAAAAGGAAAGAAGGAGAGGTGAGACGGATGGAACATGAAAATGTGTGCAAAGATTGTAGAGTGTTAGTCCGAGTTATCTGGGTCAGAATAGCCATCATACATGAACACAAGCAGACGTAGCAGAAGAGAGAGAGAGAGAGAGACCTAAGTATAGTAGTTATATCGTTGTAATCTTTATATATACTTACTTATATATATATATATATGATATAATATAATATAATCTAGATATATAGATATATCTAGATTAATCTATAGTTCATTTGTTTTTGTTTTTTTTTTTCAAAATATATATGAATTAAGGAAGGTTAATGGTGATTAGAATCATTTCCAAAGATCACTGTTGTAAAGGCATATGGTATAGGAGTTCTTGGGGGGGGGGCTTAAACATACTAATAATACCATTGAACTTGATTGAAAACACAAGACATGTTTAGTAGCTTACAAGTGACTCTCTACCTCTCTCTCTCTCTCTCTCTCTCTCTCTCTCTCTCTCTCTCTCTCTCTCTTTATAATGTTCAAATAACCACTGGAAAAGATGAAAAAAAAGATTTTTCATCTGTCGTATCTATACGACAAAATAATTTCGAAATTCTTTTCACCATGAGGGTTCAGATACTAATGTGACCTTTCATGAAAAGTTGATGATCACTATGGTGTACCTAGTACTGATACTGGAAACATTCCTAATAATCTTAGAATTTGAGGAATTTCAATCAGATATATGATGCAATTTTAGTTAAAACTTAAATTAAAAACAAACTATTTGATTGGAAATGAAGAATGAGTAAAGGCAAATACAGAAAGAAAATGAAGTCGACAATTCGAAATTTATGAAAAGTGAAGATGATGGTAACGTCAGGTTGTCTGGACAAGCCAGGTGACATGGTCTCTTGGGGCTTTTCTCCATGATTCTGAATAGGAATAAACGAAACAAAAAGAGGCAGTTGACAGAAAGAGAACGTGAAGGCGGACAACGGAAAAAAACGGAAAAGATGTTAGATTGAATGAGTGAAAGGATAGAAATAGGGAGGAGGGAAATGAAGGATGATGGTCAATACATCTGATGAAAGTAGGTTATGAGGTTGAGCTAAAGTTATCATATCGAATGAGAATAGATATACAAAAAAGATTAAAGATAATTAATCATTTGTTAAACTATTGATTACAAAAAGAAGTTTTTATATAAAAATATGATTGAACAAGCTCAACTTGTAACTTAATCTTCTTAATGCTAACAGTATTATATATTAAAATAACTGACAGCTAGAACTGGACGTGCTAAGCGAAAAGTAAATGCAGAAAAGAAGGAGGAGAATATTGGAGAATCGGGGGGCCGGAGGCTATGTTGGAAAGGATAGCTGAGGAAGATTGGTCACAATTCGCTTTTCGCTTTCGCCTCCATTCCTCCCGCAACTACCATATATTCAACCACTCACCTTTCCTCTCATTTCGGCTATCTACCTCCTTCCCTCTCTCTCTCTATCTATAGTGATCACTCTTTATGTTTCCATATTTATCCCATGTCTCTCTCTCCCTCTCTCTCTCTTTTTCTCTCTCTCTCTCTTTACCTCTATTTCTCTCTCTTCGCCTATCCTGTACAATCTAAGTCTTGTCGCCATAAAGAATTGACCTGGTTTGCTCATTCAAACGGCTGGTGGTATGGGGGGGGAGCGACAAGACGAGGACCGACTGTTAGTCATGAGAGCTAAGGCGGCACAACTGGTCAGTTCGTTCAGACTAACTGGTTGGTCAGCCGGGTCAGGCCTGATTCCAGTCATCATGGTCATCATCATCACAAACAGCAGCACAACTTATAAAGACATAAACGAAAAAAAGAGAACATGAATGAAGAAGAACTGACAGATAATCTACTGAAGCATCATTCATGTCTATAATAATTCTTTTCAATTTAATGACAACTATTACAATATTATTATAACAACTTTAAAACTTGAAACATTCAATGTGAATAAACGATTCTAAAATTAGAAATAAACACTGTAATATATAATATGGTATTCATTACCCATAATAAGTACGATGGAAAAATAAATGGGAATCAAAAATTCAACTTCATTGTTGGTTCAAAACCCAGAACTCAAGGTATGTCTGGGTTTCCGAGATATCGTTTTTTCGATTAATTTCGGAATAGTTTTTGGAATTTCCGTTCGGGGTTATCCGGATGGTATTAAAGAATTATATATTTTTCGGTTTCAGTGTCACTTACAGGTACAGGACGAGTATTCTTCGAGGAAACTTAATGTTTAAACTCAACCGAAATACGGAAAAAAGAATATACATTGTCCAAATAATCATTTATCGGCCTACCTTAAAGAATTTAAAACCATCGATGAAGACAGAAAGATGACGAGTCATAACACTAGTTGATGATACCGAGGCATTTGTCTGAGTTGGTTCTCTTTCCTCAACCTGACCAAGTTTTTGCTTAGAAGATCTGCTATTTTAATGAAACAAATCCCAAGAAACTTCTTATTAACAAATCTTTACAAATCCCACGAAATGGATGAAGAAATAGAAACTCGACAACATATCTTTTGTCTGTACTCTTGTAAGGGACGCGCGAACGCATCCCCAAACGCAAAAATTTAGCTGTTGGCGAATCTCAACTCGAGACTGCCATACAGGTCAGCCCAATCGAAAGTGCAATGATCAGGCCTCTCCGTAGGGAGTCCGCCTTCATGATCGCGAACAACCCCCAGCCAGGTAAGTTTATGAGCTAAGACTTAGAAATCTCTTAACCCTATCTTGCTTCGTATCTGCTATGGGTGCGCCGCTGCTAGACCATATGGCTTTCCCTCTTGGGGAACCGAGTATGTCAACGTCTATGATTCATCGATTTAATCATGTGGCAAATGCACTGCAATTACAAACAAACCTTACATCCGATCAGATAACCCCGAACGGAAATTCCAAAAACTATTCCGAAACTAATCGAAAAAACGATATCTCGGAAACCCAGACATACCTTGATTCCTGGGTTTTAAACCAACAAAGAAGTTGAATCTTTAGATCCCATAAAATAATTAAACGTACCTCATATGGGTACTGAATCACATTTGAAAACAAAAAATTGATTGAATAGAAGGTTTAATATGATATAACAAAAAATAATTTTAACAACAACAATATAAAATCCTATCAAGTATACACTAGGGTTATGCTATTCATAACTGAGCACAGATCAGAAAATTAACAAAATCAGAAGAAATCTATGCAAAGTTTAATATTGCTTAGTCATCGTTGGCTTAGGATGATAGAAAAGATTTGAATGCATAACAGTTTCTGACAGACTTCCAACCAAAGAAGGCTCATATACTCCATTGATATCAGTTATTTTACCTTCCAAAAGCGCAATATCTTTCAATGAATTTTCGATCTTAAACAATAAAACGAATATAATATGGTAAAATAAATAAATTTCTAACGTTTTTAAGCTCTTCCTCCAAACTCTCCTTTTTCTTATTATGTTCAGACATTTTTTCTTCCCTTTCGCTAATATATTTCTGATGCAAAGATGTAAGACGTTTTTCTTTTTCTTCTTCAACTCTTAATTTCAATTGAGCTTCAGCCCACGCCTAAAATTTGCTTTTTTGTTATATTCATTGATTCGTATGAACGAAAAACCTTTCTTGTTTTAGCATGCTCAGGTTGTTTAGGTACATGATAAGCAATTTTCAATTCATTGATAACTCTTTCGAAAGCTTCGGCATCTTTTTCTCTGGAATAAAAAGTATTACATAACACTTTATATTGTTTCAAAACCTAAGAATACGAAGCATCTTCCTTCTATGATTGACAAATAACCAAATTCGGTGTGTTAACCAAGTAGGTTTCTGAAATCAAACCAATAAATCTTGTACAAATTTTCAAAAACCTTAGGTGTTGTTTTCCCGATTTCATCAACAAGTTGAGACCAATGTCTGATCAATGCTGTCATCCAAGCTACTGAAATGTCCTTTCAATTAGTTAATTTAATAAATAACAGTTCCAACTTTTCATTTCCGGACTCTCCGCATCAAGTGAATGTCGATTAACTTTGCTGATCATCAGATTTTTCCATTCTGTAGTTAAATCTCTTCTTGTTCCAAACTCAATACTAAAAAAATGTAAATTTAAATTTACAACAGCGAAAGAAAAAACCTGAAAATTTTTTTGACTGAATCAGGAGCATTCGCCAATTCATCCAAATCTTTATAAGCACTACGAGCTTGTGATTTGTCTACTTTTGGTAAACCAAATGTTATATGATCAGACACCTATTAACATAATTGTAAAGTATAGTTCAGAGAGCAAGATCATACCAAGTTATCAGCAGCTTTTAAACCCAAATCACGTTCAGATCCTATTTTTTCATAGTATAGTTTCCCAAGTGCGGTAATATAATGATCATCTAAATAAATATATTAACAACGATAAAAAAATAATATTTAAAAAGTTGAAGAAAACTATTTTTATCAAAATATAAAGTGTTGAATTATAATCTGAATTACGAAGAGAAATAAAAAATAAATTTACTCCTCAACATTATTTAAAAAACAAGAAATAAATAAACAAATATAAAAATATTTCTTACCTAAAGGCAGCTTACGAGCTTGCTTTTCAAAATATTCAGGGTCTTGTTTTTCTGGTTCGGTTACCTAATACGTTGATTTCTTTGTTTATTTTTTAACTAAAAACGAATTACCTTTTTATGGATATTGAAAAATGTAGTTCTACCCCTTGCTACACAAGGAGTAACATGAAAAGCTCTTCTACTTACGGCCTGCATACCCTGCAATATTACTTCCGTCCGCTCAGCGTAATTTTGATGCAGAGTGCAAAAGTAACCGACGGAATAAGTAACCAAATAAAAATTTTGAAAAAGATAAATTATATTATTAAATACATATATTTAAACAAAACCGACAGATATGTGTATTGTTAACAAAGTATTCAGCGAGAAAATGGGATAATGGGAGAGAGACAAAGAGATGTTTAGAAAAAGAGAGAGAGAGAGAAAAGAGAAGAATTAAATTGTGTAAAACATACATGATAAAGTGTCACAGGGGTCTAACATATCACTATATCAAGGCATACAACGTTCCTTAGCTTCCAACATGGAAATGTTTGCAAATTGTTGATATAGACAAGAATTTAGTTGGGTACACTATATAGGGAGTAGATAATTAAAGAAAGAGTATAAACGCCAACTAACAATTATCAAATCGCTTATTATCATATATATATATATTCTCAGAAAAAAGACCGTTAAAGTTTGGTTAAAACGAGAAAGTGAGCTGAAAAGTGTATATGTTTGGCGGTTGTGTCTCGGCGACATATCTTGGTGGAAGTCATGAAGAAACCTAGCCTTAAATTTGAGCTACAGTGTTCGAGACGGAAGAAGTTTTTAAAATTGGCAAATAAATAATCGATAATTAGGTTATATATACGAGAAAATACAACAATTATTTAAAAAAGAAATAATAATGGCTACTGTTCTTTCCGAGTTTGAGTATGTTGTTTACATATTCTCGTACTGGTCAATTCTACGCTTGGTGTTTCCTCCTCTGATCTGTCGTAATGTCTTGTACTTATCGCGTCCGGCTCGCTTATTCTCCATGTGTAAAACATCATAATCGGTAACTCCGCTATGATCCTTAACTCCTTCTAATTCTCTGGTGAGCATCTGAAAGATAAGAATATTGAATAAAACAAAAAAATAAAGCAGTTGTAAAAACCTCAAGTTTGTTCTTGATGTTCAAGTTCTGCTCAGCTGCAGTAACACGTTCCAACTCGCGCTGAGGTACATGTTGGTCAGCCTCGTTAGTCAAATCTAGAAGAGTGTGGTTCAGAATCAAAATATCATGATAGAACTTCACAAAAAAAGCAGCTAAAAGTTCGACTAACCAGTTTGTCCATTTTCGTCCTCGTCAGTGTGATTATCCTCACGAGTAAGGATCGTGGATTGAACGATATGATGATTATGATGATGATACTCAGCCTTTGTGTCAACTTCCTTCTGAAGGAGAGACATAGCTTCAGTTTGTCTTTCAACTTCATGACGCATAGCATGAACCTGCATTATTTTTTCGATTAGATTGAAGTTTCAATTAAAACAAAACCTCTTCCTTTCTTTGAGAGACTTCCTCGCGAAGCTTCTTGCGCTCTTCATCACTCATCATCTTTTCAGATTGAAGTTGAGAAGTCAAGTCACGGAGTTCAGCCTCCTTAAGCTCCAAGTCATCCTTGGCCTAAACGAACACTCTCAAAACCACAAGAATATTAATGAAATTCACCTTCTGGAGCTGGCGTAGTTGATCCTCAAGATTAACAATAGTATTTTGAGCCATTTGCAATTCACGCTTGGTACGCTCCATCTCATCCTTCATTTGTTGCATGTGTAATTCAGCTTCACGTTGACGTGCTTCAGCTTGTTCACGAGCAGTAGTCTCCTAAAATATAAAGAATACTATCTACAATTCATACTATGCTATACTTTGTTGAGTCGTTCCTGTTCAGCCAACTTGAGTGCTCTCTCCTCGCTAGCTTGCTGCTTCATTTGTTGGACTTCGATGGTATCTGGCTTTCTTCTTCTCATGTAAAGCTCGTGGTTGCCCATGCAGAGAGCCAAAATTCTCTTGTTAATACGAAGGCGTGGAGCATAGAATACGAAATCCTAAAAATAGTACAAATTAGAAAGAAGCATTTACAATTAACAGAAATTCATTATGAAATAAACTTGCATTTGCTTTCTTATCAATAGGCTTAATGACAAACTTCTTATCATTGAATGAGATATTACGTATTTCAGACCAGGGAAATCCAACCTGTAATGGTATAGCATAATACATTGAAAATTCTAAAAGTTGAATGCCTTTGGTGAGAGACGATCTGTTTTCTCATAGATATTTAGACCTAAAGCGTCAACACCTAAGTATAATTCGGTACCCTTCTTGTTCTTGATATCGAAATACTGAAGTAAAATCATGAGTAAGTTTTTGAGATAAATGATGAAAACTCACATTTACTCCATACATCTCTAAATCTTGAGCGATCTTTAAGTACTCGAGCATTGCAATTTCACGGTTGACAGCTTTATGATCTGTCCACCAAGTCATAATACGATTCTCCCATTGATCAGGAGATAATGTATACTGTCCCAAAACGCGTTGAGGAAGTAATCTACTAATCATAGATTATTTTTACATTAATACTGCAAGTATACTAACCTATCAGAAGTAAGACATCCAGGCTTATGAGTATCGGACTGATAGTCACCGTATTTAGCCTGCATAGCATAACTTGCCAAAAGCACAGAGGTTTCGGGAGGACAGTAAATTTCATCGGATAATATGGCTTCCTTGACTTGCAAGTAGAAGAGACGCTGAAAAAAACATATATCACGACACATCTGTGTATTTTCTCATATTAAGTCTACAATTGTCAAGCATATGATGCTTAATCGACCTATCAACACTGTATATGGTGATGATTCAAACTTTGAGCATGACTAATGGAATTTTATAACTGCATACGCATTGAAGAACATCAAAAAATAGTTTTTATTCCTTTGACACAATTTTTGCATATTAATTGGCGACTTGCATGTGAAAGTTTTTCTAATAACTTTCAGAAATATCTTTATAAAGTTTGAGCGCAATCGCACATATCAGTACGAAGAATTTAAAGTTTCTATCATAAAACGAATGTTGATGCGTGGATTCTATCAGAAATCATGAACTTGATATCAGTACGCGACCATCTGAGCACAAAATAAACCTAATTTCTCATGAAAAAAAACTTCTGTATTAAAACCTTGATAAAAATAACAAGATTTACAAGATTTTTTGTCACTAGCTAAATCTGAAATCTTAGCAACATTGAACAAAATCCCAAGACTTCCTTTTTAATTCATATATGAAAGTAATATTTTGAATGGCAAAACGGGCCAAAAACCAATTATTGGTTTTGCTTATCAATATCGATAACGTTGCACCTCGTTAGAAAATGGCAGTGATATCCTTGAATAGCAGAATAATGAAAACAAAAAAATTCATAGTATTCAGTGAAAATATCTCTTCTGGAGTATCCTGAATTCATCGGGATAATCCAATAACGTCAACGACTCCGTCGCAAAAAAAGGAAAGTGGCAACTCGTCAGTGCAATATAAGCGGATGAACTTATCAAACCCAATTCCAAATTCACAAGTGAATCGAAAACCAAAGGACTCACAATATTGTAGTTTACCCAATTTGTGTTGCAAAAAGTTCAAAATGTAGATACTATTTCATACCATAGTAACGTCCTGGATAATTTCCTCTCCAACATCTTCAGGGTAGAATTTGGCACGGAACTTGAAGACTAAAGTAGAATCTTTCTTGACATCCTGGCTTAAGACTTTCTTGTTCAACTTGAGCCAAGTTGGGAATCCTAAAACATGTTTTATTAGAGAAACAATTAATAATAGTTAATCATTTACCTTTGTTATCGGTGTATTGCAAACCGAAATACCAGATTTCCCGAAGTCCAATAGTCTTTACAACCTGAATAAAAGGAGAAATACTCAAAAAACTTATTTAAATCTTCAAACCTGATCGAAAAGTTGTTTGCCAGTGGTTGCCGATTGGATGGCAAACTCCAATTCGGCATCCATCGTTGTAACGCGGACATTGATCTGAAAATAAGATGAAGATATTAGAACCAATGGGTATCCTGGTATATCAATATGTTAACAAATTTTGGTGGATCTATTTGAAAATCATTGAATATTCACAAAACTCTCAACAATTCACTCATAAGTAAATTAATTATTCGAAGAAATAGCTGAGTTTGATTAAAAACAGGATTGAAGAGATGATGAATTGAGTATGAAAGAAAATAAACTTACATCTGTGGGAGCCATGCTTCAAACAAGGACTGAGAAAGAGAGAGCAAAACTGTGACGGACACAGCACCGCCCACTGATGCTATACGGGCAGACACAAAAGAAGAGAGTCATGTTTCACCACAAACGGATTGGATTGTCACACAATAACAGTCCCAAGCATTGCTCTCTCCTTATCTAATTCTTCATGTATACATTCTCTCATTCAGTCATCTACTCACACATATACAAACACACATACACATATAACTTCAAGCATTTTTTGTAATTAATGGGGAGGTGTTAATTGAAAAAAAATTTTGTGCTAAATTAGATAAAAACTAAATTTAAAAACTTACGGCTTTCTTAGACATTTTGTACGGAAGACTTGGGCCCGAAGCCTAAAATGTTCTCTATACTCCTTCGAAGACACTCGCAAGCTGAAAAATGAGCTTCAGACTTGATATAACAGAGAAAAACAGAAGAACAAAAGAACGAGTAAGATGAAGTAAAAGGCGGGAGGACATATCGAAATTATCGCAAAGAATGGTAACTTTTCTGTGTTGGCGCATACAATGTGTAAGGTAAAAGTAGAGGCGAGTAAACAAAGCATGTATACTTCGACGATAACGAGAACTATCCAATGAGAATCAGTATAGTATCATGGGCTATGCTCTGAACTAATGGAGGCAGTACAGGTTGTAATCGCAATTACTATAGTAGATTTCAAAATTTAGTAGCATTTCGGTGGAACCTGGAACATGATTCACCATCAGTGGGTTTTAGCAATGGAATGAAGAAAAGAGAAATATGGTACCAGGGAGAGAAAAAGAGTAGGAGAGAGAAAAATGACAAAAAAAAGAAAAAGTAGTAAGAGCAACTGTTCTATATATCGTCTTTGTTTATAATAACGAAGGCAAATAATTCGAATTTCATTGAAGAAACTTTTGAGTTCAATAAATTAAACAATTTGTTTTGTTTGATTTAATGTTAAATAATATCATGAAAGTTCACATTCGTGTAAAAAATAATTTTCAAGTTTAAAAATATCCATCAACAAAGAAGGCAACAGAGAGACAAATACTGAAAATGATAGTTTCCATCGCATCTGATGGCAATTGAAACATTCGGATTGGACTGCTGAAACCGAAAACATTAATAAATTTGAAGATGAAAAAAAGTTGTGATGACTATGATAAAGTTGATGATGACACTGATGTCTTAAGGACTTGTTTGTCCGCTTTGTGGTCGTGGTGGTTACAATGTATCAGTGGGAAAAGGACAAGAAACGTGTGAATCAATGAAAACGTATGCAACAATGATTCCCACAATAAATAAAAAGGTACCCTGAAGAAACTATGATTTTAAAAAGAAAGAAAAAAAAGGCTCAGAATAAAATGTTTATCAGTTTCTGACACGATATTTGATGATAACATGCAGTTGGAATTTGAAGAACGAAACAGTCAGCTTTCGAAAAAATTAGAAGCAGAGTTTCGAAATAGACCAATTAGGTTAAGAGAAAGAATGTGACCATCGATGTTGGCGACAACAACGAAGACTGTGTGACACGGACTGCGCGCGCGTAGTCGCCGCTGTTTGAAACATGAGCAAGAGCAAGAAAATATGTAGAACGATGAAAGCACAAGAGATGAAGAGCGCTGAAGAGAAATGAAGATCGAGATAATAGAGTATGAAGCTAAAGAGAGAGAAGGACGCAGAGTTTGCAGATTCAAAAAAGACGTAGGCCGGTTTCGGAAAAAGCTGGGTGAACCCTCACAAACACCACATGTGGACAGAAGACCAAGCCAAATAATGAGTACGACAGAGGTGCGAAGAGTATTTCGATTGCCATTTTGCAATAGAATTACAGAATACAACAAAGCGCTCTGGATTATGCAAATTGGAGCAGTTTGGCTTAAACTCCAAAGTTTTCTCTTCAATAGGCAATTCGAACAATATGAGTTAGAAAACGATAGTCGATAGACTACGCGAGAGGGGAAAAGAAAAATTATACGAATGAACATCATCGGTAAATCAAGAGAATGTGAGAGATAACTACAAAACCTCAAGTTAACACATGATGGATTGTAGATCTAGAATTAAGAATAAAATAGTAGTAAATTAGTAAGTTTGCAGGATTTGAAGACTATGTGTCCCCTGTTGTATGTGCGTGTCAATGCTGGGGGCAGTTTGTGCCAATAGATGATATCTATAGTTCGGGCTGTAGGGGAGTTGTGAGATCCGATATACAGCAAAAGAACAGAAGGAAGAGAGGAGACATGAAAGAGAAAAACAGAAAGATAGAGAGAGAAGAGATTGCGTATGAGGCCAACGCCAATAACTCTCCAGCATCATTGCGACAGCCACAGTCAGTTCTTCATCGCTAGGCTGCATGACATAGGCAATAAAATTTTCATTCCATTTTCATATATATATATATGTTCTGTTATAAACGGTGGAAAGTGACTAAAGCGCTTCGTTGTTGTAGGGTAATAGACAGTCTTTTTTTAGAGTAGGCGGCAACTAAGTTCGTTTGATAACGAGCTGGGTTTTTTTTGGACACAAACAGCTGGGCATGAAATCATCACGCAATAGCATGAGATCCATTTCAATCGGAAAATGGAAAAAATGAGGAAATAAACTTGTTTAAAAGATATATAAAGAGAGGTTTCTAAGAAGGAAGAAGGAAAAGAGACGGAAGATATAAGAAATAAAATATTGAATCTAACTGTTGATTCATCTAATAGGAATGAACCAGTGGACAAAGAAACAGCTGTTTAAGCCTCTTCACATCACTTCCTAAAATAGCAAATAACATGACGCCACAAAAAGTAAAGTTATCAATCAAGATCAAAAGTAAACTTTTCCTTCTACTACTAACATTTGTTGAACAACAAACGTATGCTCTAGTGGAAGAGAAGCACGGAACTGTATTCATTGTATAGGTATTACCAGGTGGAGATAAAATTTTTGTTACATATCCGGATGTGATGGAGACAAATATTTCTTAATATGATATGTCATAGCGAACGACACAGAAATCATAGTGAACAGAAGAACATTGCTATACTTGGAGAAGAAAGACAAGGCAATTAGAAATAAAGGGGGGGGGGCAGAAAACGATTTCAAGAGAAGGGAGGAAAGGAGAGAAAAGGGGAAGCGAGGTCTTTTTCTCTCTCTCTCTCTCTCTCCCTCTTTCTCTTATCCCTCTTTCGCCTTCATACTATCGGCGATGTGACATCGATACAACACATTTCGCATCCACAAGGTTAACGATATCCGTAAAAACAAAATCCCGCCGAGATTGGAACGTTAACACTTACAGACTGTAATATATATGTACATGAAGATAAAAATATTAATAGAATTCTAGAATTAAAAGAAATACATAGATAAATAAGAAAATCGTTATGTACCATTTTGAAGACAGCCTATATTAAACGACCTCACTCATCCTTATCTTCAATTTGCGCAAAAGCGTCAGTGTCATTTGGCGGGAACGTCAGGATTTTAAAAAATTAAAACAAAGACTCAGTAATAGTGGTTTGAGTGAAATAAATCAATAGGCGTAAAGTTGCATATTCTTATGATTTTTGAGGAGGTAGTTGGACCACAGAAAGTGAAGATGAAGACCTAAGTTGACCCTAGACCCTAGCGGCACCGACCCATTTAGCAACGGTCTATCGGTCGACGACGTGTAGTCCCGAGGTAATCCGTTAGCATCGAGGAACGAAGCGAGTCGACGTACAAACAAATAGTCAAAGAGGGAGGCAAAAGAGAGACTGAAATAACGAGGGAAAAACATGGAAGATGACGATTTGGAGATGGTTTGCACGAATGGCTTAGAGAATTCCCTCCATTCAACTAAGCGTATGAAGCAGAAATGTTCAGTCTCAATGTGTTCACCTAATAGAAATATAGTTGTTGAAAAAGGTGAACTTTACGGGTTGAATGGAAGGTTCTCGAATAACCAAATGTATACTGAAAATCTAGACTTTGTTTATTTATAATTTACGTTTTTTAGTGTATTCTTGGGTAGGTACTACTATTACTACTAAGAAAATACTTTGTTAAGGGAGCTCACTGACATCAAAAAACAAATGTACAGATTATAAGTATATGTATATATCCTAAACTGCATAAAGCAATATAGAATATGTAAAAGGGCAGATGAACAATGTGAGTCAGCATACGACCATGTGAAGAAATGGGGAGGACCAAAACGTCGTAAAGAGATGAAGAATCAAAGAGGGAAGAAGGCGGAGTCCAGATGAGGTAAGTGACCATCACCTTTCATACATGTTCAGCTAACAGGTCTTCATGAAGGAGCCTGAGGCGACAGTCACAGAGAGGTTTCGGAACTGTCTTTCATCAGAATAGGGCGGTAATAGGAAAGGTTCATGTCCCTTGCTATCTAGTCTTCTCATATCTCTCTATCTCTCTCTTCAAAACTCTTTCTCTCTTTCTTTCTCTCTATCTCTCTCTTCAAAACTCTTTCTCTCTTTCTTTCTCTCTATCTCTTTTATCTTTACTTGAAAGCGCCAGGGTTGTTGTACTGGTCCTTATTTCCATTTCCTGCGTACAGGCCCGCCTCCTGCTCAACATCACCCATATAATTGTTTTTTTAAACTTAATTTATGCAAATTTTTTGATAAAAAAGGAAGTACATGTGTGTACATTACAGTTGGGGCTAGTCGGCAAACCACACAAATGAGCCATTTAAAACTGTTCCCTCGTTCTAATCTTTCTTTTTGTTTCCTATTATTTCTCTTACGTTTAGTCTGAGTCTCGCCTCGGGGACATGCCCAAGGTCAATGAAATCTTGCCGAGAACGAAAATAGTATATGAGGGAAAGAGATCACAATAACAAGAGAAAATTGAAGAGAAGTTAGAATAAGCGATGAATTAGACCAATAAAGAAATTGGAACTGTGTATGATTAGAATAAATAGAGAGAAATAAATATTTGAAAATATCTGAGGATAATCTGTATCTGTTCTTCATTATTCAACGATGTTCAGCTTAAATGTTTATAGTTTGAAAGAGAAATGAATAAGAATTACATTGATCAACTGAAATAATATATTATTTTGAACTTTATTTACTTTGACATTAAGAAGACGATTAGTAGGTGCAAATGTTTATAAAATAAAAATAATATTATCTTATAGACATAGATATGTTAGCCTAATAAATGATATAAAACGTAGTTTGATGATAAACATAAAGGTTTTCATTCATTCATTAGGTCACTAAATAGCTGATTCATATTGAAAACTATAGAAGAAGAGCATAATTTGATGTTGTTTTAATGTTTGTTTTGATTATTCAAAAAGTGTATGTATATATGTACAGATGGGAAAGAAATCATCTGATTTTCATTCAAACAGTAATTTGTTAGGCTAGACGGAGGGCCACGTTGTTACTAACAATCTCAAACCACCTTCAATAACTGTTCTTCATCTTCTTTCTCATCTAATTCTATTTTTCTTATTTGAGTTCCGAAAGAAAAGACAAACAGTTTGATGGATGGACTGATTGTTGCCTGAAATGCAGGGGAAGCGTTTCCCAGCTAATTCGTCGTGAACTGCCATAATTGACTGGATACAAATGCATATTTGGAAATTTAACTACATGTGTTATGGGGAAGAAGATGAAGTTTTTTGCTTAGCTGATCCGGCTTTTAGAAAAAGCAAGATGAAGAAAGAAGTTATATTACCGTGTTCACTTTTTCGAAAATAGCTTTTAAGGCAACTGTATTAAGAAAACGACTATCATGTCATCTTCGTTATCGCCAGATGTCAGTTGTCGTCATCATTATTTGAAATGCTTGGGAAATATACATACATATATCCCATATGTATGTGATGATGGTTGCGAAAAAGGTGCGCTTCTATTCATTTTGACATCGGCATCAGTATAGAGATGACAAATCAGAGAAAAATTGCAACAGGAATAGTTATATGTATATGGTATGAATGTATTACATACAATATGACGTGAAATATCATCAGAAACTGAAGAAGACTGACATTGGCCGATAGTAATATATCGTTAATCCAGTTATAAGCAGATGAATGACAGGAGAAATACATGCAAACGATACGATAAGATGTTCAAAGATGGATATAAGGCTTGTTACATATCCTCCATACATCATTCGTAAGAGAAATAATTTTCTGAGAAAAAAAAAGTAAAGAAGACAGGAAATAAGAAGCATCATTCAGAATGCTACAGTCCTGAATAGAAAGATAAAAAGAAAAAGGTTGATCATTTAATGATGATGTACAAGTTATAAATAGAAATAATAATCGAAACCATTTATATAAAAAATTATATATAATTATATAATAATAATAAAACAATATTAATCAATATTTAATGTTTCATTTTATCATTTTTTATTGCGGATACCCGTTAGATGAAACAAAAATTATGAATAAATATTACAACTTTTAATAAGAAAAACAAATTCTTTTTGTTTTAGTCTCAATATTTCAAAAGGCACACACACACACACTCTCATACATATAACACACGCGGTCATAACTTCATGCTTCAAATAGGTTGTTGTGTCCAGCTTAAACAAACTCTGGCTGTACGTCATCGTCCAAGTTTAATCCTGAGTATCCAAATTGGAATGGTGGTCCGTGGTTATTATGACGACGGAAGCGACGATAAGCAAAGATAACTGAAAAAAAACACATTTAAATAGACAATAAATAACAATTAATAAAGAGATATATGTAAATAAATAATTGTAAAATTGATGTAGAACGTGACGATAGTACTGTTAGTTTTATAAGATAAGTACCTGTTGCTCCGATAAGCAGCATGACGAGAAATGTTCCAAATCCATAGCCACTTGTTTGACAAAGGTTAATCCTCAATTCAAATAAGTTCTGTCCTTTAAGTTCTGGCGGACCAGCACAGTATGTATGACCCTGAAGCGTCGGCATTTATATATTATTAGTATAATGTGACAGTTAGCATTTATGTTGATATTAAATTGAAGAAGATGATTCAGACAATCCTTACATTAAACATATTTTTATTCATTTTTTCTCTTTTAGAATAAGATAGCACAAATAAAATGAGAAAAAAAGTGAGAAAAATGAATAAATGTTGTTATAGTATCTAATAGTTTTTCATTTTTTTTTTGAAACAAAACAAAAACAACAGAATTGTAATTTCAAATTCAAAAAAAAAAGAAAGGATAATTTCATTTCTATGTACTGTATCAAATAAATATTTCATTTGAATAACTAATAAAATAAAAATCGGTTGCATTGAATTGTATTTATGTATAATAATATTATTATATACTATATAGTACTAATAAATTAAGTTTATAAAAGAATATTTTATACCTGATTTGCAAAATCATTGTTTTCCGTTCGTGCTATATGTAGGAAAGGTTGAAGTTCACAATCACATTCAATAGGATTATTAGAGATATCGAGTAAAGTCATCATTGGTAGTGATTCCCATAATGATACTGGTAACTAAATAAGTTCCAATTAATCTTAACTATACTATGTATATTTACTTTTTTAAGTTTATTTCCACTCAAATTAAGGGCTTTTAAGGTTCTTAAACAATTTGGTGAAGCAGAAAATGAAGTCAAATTGTTGTTTGATAGATCTAGTCGAATTAATCCGCTGATCTGAAATGATTATTATAACTTTAGAAAAGTTAAGTTTTGATGATGAGGTTTGTTATCCTCTAACAAACCTTGCAGAAAGTATCATTATGAAGAATAGAAATATCATTATCACTGAGAATTATTTCAGTTAAATCAGGATATGATCCTGGATCTTGAGCATCAAACATGAGGGATAGTAAATCAGCTTTGCTTCCACCCGATCTGATACCAAGAGCATTTTTCATATCCAAGCGTCGAAGACTATAAACGAAGAAAAACATTTAAAAAACTCGATGAGAAGAAAAACAAAACAAACCGTTGAAGTGGCCGGAAAGTATCTTTGCCAGCTTTTACAATCTCATTATCAGCTAAGTGAAGATATTCCACAGCAGGTACATTCTCAAAGGTTTCCGAAGATAATTCAGTTATATCATTATCTGTCATGTTAATTAAAGAAACAGATTTAAGTATTGGACCTTAAAAAATAAAAATATTTATATTGTGAAATAGTAGATTGATATCTAACTTGTTTTAAAAATATTATATCCAATATCTCTGAAATCATTTCCAGTAAAGACAATAGTCTCTAAATATGGAAATGCTTTGCTTTGTACCTGTAAATAAGAAATAAATAAAACTTTTTCTGTAAGATAATTAGAAAATTACTTGATTGAAGACACCACTTGTCCAATGTGTTCCTCTACAAACTATATTAGTACGATCACAATGACAACGTTGTGGGCAAGATGCTTCTTCATTTGTAGGCAGATGACTACGTGAACGCTCTGAATAGATCATTAAATCTTTGAAAATGATTAGTAACAAACCTGCTAATGTAGGAAATACTAGTAGAATATAAGTTAATATGATAATTCGAACAATCATCTTTTATAGTTAGTTTAATTGATCCTAGAAAAATCAATAGTTTTCAAAACAAATGGAAGATGTGTTCCGAGAAAAATCATCGTAATCTTTTACACAAAAATAGAAAGAACGATAAGACTGGCCTTCAGCGAAACATGGATTGACAGATTAACTCGTAGTATATAATGTGTATATATATCTTAGTATAAAACTAATAGAAAATGCAGGTAATTGGTGAAAGTTTATAAGCTTTGAAGCGTTTCAAGCATTAAATGAAATATGAAAAATAGGTTCAACTTGAATAAATGAAACATATAATCCAATTGATATATGTATATCAAATCAAATATAATTGTATCTTGAATTAGTAAAAATGATTTGAAGAAAGGAATATAGTATCAATTATATAATTTGGTTGTTGTCTTAGATTTATATTTATAGAATGAGTAGAAGTATGCTGACAAGTAATATTCATGTATATTCATGTATATATATGGATATGGATATATTTAACTGAATGATATAAATAACTTTTTATATTTTTAAAAAAATTTAATACAAAAAGGCTATTAAGTTTTCTTTTACGTGATTTGAGTTAATTCTTAAAGATGAAAGTGAAAGGAAGAGCCTTTCAAATGGATGTTTGAATGGCTACTTTCGTTGATCTAACTAAATGATGAAGAAGTATGTGAATCTTGAATGGGAAAAAACAGATTGAACGCATAAATTATTCATCACCGACCTTCGTTTTTGCTATCAACGTACTTGCTAGTATCCTCAACGTCATTCAATCATATTTAGTATTCTTTTCACAAAAAAGGTCAATTTAAGTGCCACATAGAATCAGTCATATTACAGTTTATGTTTGAAATATATGTGGAAACGTGAGAAGAAGAAGAGAGGGAAAGATAAAGTGAAAATGTAAACATTTTATTCAAGATTTCGAATATATTCGAAGATAATAGTTTCGTTAGTTTCAAATATCATTGTTAGGATTGATATAGCTTTATAAGCTTCACTGTGTCTGCTAATGGACTGAAAATTACGAAGTTCGAAAGGAGAAAAAAGATTTTTAACAATGATAGATATGAAATATTGTAAGAGATATTCACAATAATGATATTTAGGCTTGTTTTAAGAAAATTAGGATGAGAATGATGAGCAATCTGGCCCATTAGAGCAAACAACATGGCCTTTCGTATAGAAGTTGTAATGAAAAATGGGATGGTAGGAGGGAAACATAAGGTAAAAGATGGAGGAATATAGATATAGAGACAATAGTCAGGTAGGGGTAGGTCAACGACCCATGCGCCTTTCACATACAAGCTTGTCAGGCTAAGTGCAGAGGTATGTCTCTATGTTGTCAGCCAAATAAAGAAATTTGAGGTCTGATGGCATCAGAAAATACAATAAGGATGACGTAAAAGTCGGCATCTGAATACGATAGATTGTGGGAAGAATTAATAATTAGAAGGAAAAATAAGAAAGCTCATCTTATTTACAAATATCAGAATCATTATATTTTAATATAATATAGTTAAAGATGATGAGAAATATTACATTTATTGGTAGTATAATGAAAGAAAAGCATAATCAAGGATTATTTTTCATTTTACATCGAGTCGGTTGGAGGAGTCGGGGAGACATTGGATACACACTACATGACTGGTCAAAGAAGTTTTAACGAGATATTTGAGAAAAAAAAAGAAAAAGCAAAGCCTGCAGAGAAGTTGATTGACAAGAGTTCGCACAGATACTATAGACCGGAAAATATATATACATATATATATATATATATATTTTTATATATTTATTTATTTTTATATATTTTTTCAAAAAATTGGTTTAAGCTGTGAACACTGTGAGTTTGGTTAGAACTTGTACGATCAAGAACTATTAATTGCATAAGAAAGCAAAAATAGTCTCTTCGTCAATGGAAAAGTTGGATTAAAAAAAAGTTGAAAAGACAAGAAATGTGATCAATTCATCATTTTTCTTGGCTAATAGCCAAATAAGCATTTTGACCCAATTAAAAGTCCTGGGGGAGGCGTTTAAACATTTGATTTGTTTCTAGGAAGACAAAACAATCTGAAAAAACGGGGAAAAAACTCAATGAAGGTACTACATAAGATCGTAAAAAAGGTTATCAATAATCTAACTAGTGTCTAATTGAGGTAAGATATAGTATATAGTAATGAGGTAATAGGTTAAATAGATGTTACATGTTAACCTTACTTGGACAGATGATAAGAATCTAAAAATATAGTAATGGAGGGAATATAATAGAAATATAATTATATTCTAAGAGAGTATATATAAATAGTAGAGAAAAAAAGAAATATTATAGTATAAATGGTAAAACGAAATAAAGAGTAGATGTATGATCTAAAATAAAATTCATAGTACTATGTATAATGTGATTGCTATACAATCTTTCAATCAAACAACTAAAGTATCTTTCATTTTTTCACAAAACTTGAATGATAGAGCCAAGTAAAATGGAAGGAGTGGTCATCAGGCAGAATCTGAACAATCTGTTCTTTTTCCATAGCTATCTCTTCATTCTTCATCTTCTCCCACTCTTTCTTTCTAACATCTTTCGTTCCAGGTGTGATCAATCGATATTTGAGGTTTGACTAAACTTTCTCACAAAACAATGAATCTCTCAGTCTGTGTTTCCTTTCACATTTAAAGAGACGATGCGATGTGGTAAAGTAGGTAGACGATTGTATAAATGAGGCACAATATTGAGAGATTGAAGCAGAATTTGTTATCAGATAGGTGAGATATAGCTGTTGCACCTCCCATATTCCCAAGTTACGATAGATAATATACGATAAATGAAGAAGAATATATCCAATAGAGAATTAAAGAAATATGGTTGGTAGATGAAGAGAAGCAGATAGTTAGAGAACAGATCACTCAATCATATCAACCTCTCTTCCCTTTCTTCTTTCATTTAGTTTCTCTACTGTCTACTTACTCTACAGATGACATTGTGTAAACATAGCGTACTTCGCACTCTTTTGCTTCTCTTTCTTAAATGAATTCTAACACTCATTTTAACCGCATAATTATAAGAAATCAAGTTGGTGACAACTAGATATTCATCATAGCATTATCACTCAACTTACAAACACGACAGATGATAATGAAGCACTAGACCCTACCCTCTTCCAGATCTATCGTAATAAAAAGAGTTTTTAAGGTTATTGAGCTCCCTCAATTAATATATATAGCTCTGCATCAATATGATCTGATCAAAATTCAATTTTATCCCCGAAAAGTTGGCAATAAATTCAGCAGCTGTCTGTGAAAAGCTTCAATAATCAGTGGAAGAAGAAAAAAATTCCAAATGTTCATCACTCCCATACTCGAAATAGCTTAATTCATAGAATAATTCAAGATATCATTACGTTTCTTCTAAGAAGAAGAGAAGAATAAGGATGAGAATATTCAGAAATATTGTTGATATGTATGTAATATATGAACAATAAATCCAATAAGTTTAAATAAAATATATTAGTAAAAACTATATTAACCAATAAATTTATATAATATTTAAAAAAAGTAAATGTAAAATGATTAATTAGCATGTTATAGAAATAACGTGAAATATACGTGCAAAGTAAAATTTAAAAACAAATTATTAATAGTTCATATTTAAATATTAAAATAAAATAAAATAATATGTATAGAATATAATATAATAATAAAATTTTTATAATTATACTATAGAATAGTCTCATCTTAACTACTAATTTCTGTTTACTAAGCATCAATTAGCATTTCACAGATTGAAAAGTTTGAATGATCTCTTGCGCTCACGAAGTTTGTTTGAAAAAAAAAGTCTCATATTTATTTTTCTAATTTTTTATAGTTCCTTTAAGTTCTCAATGTTCAACTTTCAACATTGTTGAAAAAAAAACAAGAGTTCAAAACTCATATGATTTGAAATGGTAAAAGAAAAAAAATAAGAAATATAAAAGATATTTATATATGCTATGTTTGTCTAAATTAACATATTCATACTGAAAAACAGATGAATATAACAAGAGAATAATGTTGAAAAAAAGAAATATTAAACATTATAAAGTATAAAACAAAAAGAAAGAGTAGGCATACAGCCTTGAAACCTGATTGAAAATGTACAATGAGCATGATGTAACCTAGAAAGATAAAGTATTGAGCTTGTAAATGTATAAACAGGATTGTAAAATAAGATATATGTATAGCATAATATTTCTTAAGATAAATTGGTATTTCTTCTCCGAAATTTTAGGCACTATGACTTGAAACAGATGGCAATGTTTGCGGATAGATACGATTAGTGATGGGATGCGAAGCTACTCGAACTGGAGGTAGACTTATAGGTCCAACATGACGTCTGAAACAAAACTTCCGATAACGTTATACTCTATATTTCGCATAATTTACCTATCAGATATAGATGGTACGGCTAAACGTTGTGGTTCTGATAAGACATCAACTGAAAATTACAAAAATATATTCAAAGAAATATTATTATTTGAATAATTAATTAAAAAATAAATTTAGAACCTTGCAAATGGTGTACACGCACTGATTCTGTAGTCGTTTCTGTAGTTTTATCTCTCATCTAAAAGTATTATCAAAGATTTTGAAAAGATTTATAGAAACTTACTTTGTTTCGCTGATCAAGAATATAATTATAAGTAGATTGACCATTTTTATCTGAAAAAAATGGATATAGAATTCTATATAACAAATGAAATTGAAAAAATAATAAATTATAATAATAGTTTTTAGAAAAAAAAAGATCAAAAATCTCACATAATTTCACATGAAACCATAAAAGATGACTTGATGAAGCGAATATGATAATTGAAAAAAATAGAATTAAAACACATATGATTAGCCATAATATTGAGTTGAAATTTGGATAAAATACTAGATCTATAGTGAAAGATGTAGCTGAAATTGTTTTTGATTTTAATTATATGGTTAAAAGATATTATTACATACTTTTTGATAATAATGTTGTTGAGTTCGTCGTCCATAGAATTAACATAGTTAAGAAACAGATAACATGTAGAAGTGAGTTAAAAGCTATGTAGAAAACAAAAACTATAAACAATCTGAAAATAAAATTGATAATAATCATAAAACTTGTTCTAAAACATGTTTTGTGCATATTTGAGGTTAACTATATTTTTAAAAAATATTATATCATTCTATTCACATATGTGTATCAATGAATATTTTATAACTAATAAATCTGGAAATGTTATTCTTGACGACAATTTGTCAAATATTTGACGTCAATGTACATTCTCAGACAATTCTTATTATTTTTGGAAACATATTTTTCAATGCTGATAAGAAGTTCTCATATTTGAAAATAGATTATCAGCATATTTCATTCGACCAATTCGCGGAAAACGATTATATGTTGAGTGAATTATGAAAAAGATTGTTGCGAACCTGTAATTTCGACTACCAATACAAGCATTCAGCCAAGTACAATGATGATCAAACCCAGCAATGCAAGCATTACACTGTCGACAGTGTTTTGTTCCCTTGGGCCTGGAAAGAAAACTATTCAATACTCCAAAAAATTGAAGATATTTTTCTTTTCAAATTTGATGTTAGTTGAGAAAAAAAAAGTTGTTTACGTATGATTGAATAGATCAACATACAATTTTGATGTTTGTACATAACTTTGGTTGGATTATCAGATTCTAACAACAAAAAATCTTCAAAGTAGACTTGTAAACGTCTTTTTCATAATATAGTAAATATAAATCTTTCGGCAACAAAAGACATCTTTAAACGATTATAAATAATATATTTGAATAAATATAATCAAGAAAATCCTTGTAATTAATGTAATACTTACGCTTGTATTTGGCAAATTTGGCAAAACTCGTTCTCAATAACATGACAGTTCGGCCTAGATACATAGGGTAATGGTTTAAATCCTAAAACAAACAAAATAAAAAAGAATATTCTATAATAATAAGTGACAATAATCATGATGTAATCAATTGATCATTGTTGTTTTGTTTCAAATTTGATTTAAAGATGTTATGAAGATTTAGTAACAGAATATAAATGGACAGACGTAAATGAGGAAGCCATGTATATTATAGTATAATATTTATATACAGGTTTCTTCATGTATGTTCATCATTTATCATTATAAAATATATTTTCAAATAAAAAAATCTT
Source organism: Auanema rhodensis (assembly GCA_964057225.1). Classification (NCBI taxonomy): domain Eukaryota; kingdom Metazoa; phylum Nematoda; class Chromadorea; order Rhabditida; family Rhabditidae; genus Auanema; species Auanema rhodense. The sequence continues at coordinate 6,171,418 of OZ059895.1, forward strand.
TTTATACACAAAATTAACTAACCATGTTTTCGTTTTTCTAATAATTCAATCATTATTGAATTTGCAAAATGCATAGTAACTAAAAGACTGATGAGAATGATACCACATAGGAAAATAGCTGAAAATCAGATAATTAAACCACTAACTTTTTCATTTTTAAGTGATTTCCTGTTTCATTTTAGAGTTTCTAACTAGTGGAAGTGAAGCATGAAAAAATAGCATTTTCCCTATCTTACATGAAACATTTTGAAAGTAGTACATATCCCTATAGAAGTTAATATAATTTTTAATTTTAATTGAATATTTTGAAAAGATTTCGAAAACAAAAAGAATTTGTAACCAAATATTTCAAAATAATTATAAAAACTTGTCCAAAAAAGTTAATAAGGTGTATACATATATCATGTTGTATCGAAAAGAAAATAGATATTATACTAAAATATAGTTAAAAACAAACAAAATAATAGAATTTTAATGAATAAGCCAAGCATATAAACTGAAATCCTCACCTAGGGAGCAGTATGGAAAGACAAAAGCTGATGTTAAAAATACTGTTAATGGTACCAGGACAATATTCGTCACATATACTAGAATCTGAAGAGCACTAGGATATCGGCCCATACTTCTGGGAATATTTTGTTTAAAGCTGCTATTGCTCGCTCTCCGACGAGAGCGGTAACTCCGCAGCGGAAATAGAACCGTCGCTCCTCAGTGTAGTTATTGCACTACTCACCTGAACACAACAAAAGTTAAAGCATTCAAAGTAAGAAAGGCGGATAAAGGCGAGAGTAGGGGAAAGAGAATAAATCAACCAGAGCTAGAGTCACTAAGGGCAAGACCGGGAGAGACTAGGTAGTATAACTTCACTCAGTCTGCAAAAAAAAGGAGAAATATACAATGAAAAGGAGAACACATACAAGAAAAAAGTTTTGATAAAGTGTAGTTTCATTAGCCTTACGGGTGAAAACGAAACACCTGCTATATTTCATATAGTACTAAGTATGTGTTCAAACTTGAGAAAAATAAATTATATGTTTCAAACGAAATCTACAAATTTTTAACGAAGAAATGTTATTTTGCCACACGCATAGAAATATGCTGAATTGAAAAGTTGGAAGACACAACTTGGAAGACGAGTAGGAGGAGCAATGAGCGTAGAAGTATAAGATAGAAGCCTCATTTCTATATATGGAAATTTGACCAAACACATCTCCATGACAACGAAAAGGCGCTCCTTCAGACTAGGCAAGTAAAAGCTCTTAGTGTCTTTTATTTTCAAAAGTTAGTATTGAAGGAAGAGTGAACATTCAAATAAAAATAGGAAATAGGAATTTCTAATATTTATATTAGTAATATAAAGTTATAACAAATCATATATATATATATATATAAGACGTTTTATCGATTAAAAAAACACGAATAAACTGAGCGTAAGATAATACTAATTCTAAATTGAGTTGCATAAAAGTTATAACTAAACTATAAAAATATATTTAAAATCGATTACAAACGCTATACTTTGAGAAAAAACACGAAACATTATTACAAATAATGAATGACACAAGAATAAACATATACCAAGTATATAACTCAAGAAGAATATCAGTAGCATTCTAACATCTGATAAATATTACTAAAAGGAAGTAATTACTAATACAATTAAAGCATTATCTTTTAAAATGTATATTTTATAAACATAATTATGATAAGTATATAAGCATAAATTAATTAAATCGACTAATTTATAGTTTTTCGGAGTAAATTCAATTAATGTTTGATAAAGGCTGTCTGCTCCGAGTTGTTAGTGAAATTGAAAATCGTTTCAGTGTGCACCAAAGTCATATTTATCATAGAAATAATGCATACCATTTCAAATATCTGATAATCTTTCTTTCTCACAATCTCTTTTATAATTTAAATTGACGCAGATTGTCCACATCAATTATACTAGCAATCACATGCAACTGCTTCTAGGCAATAATAAACACAAAATGGGATAATTTAAATTGCATACAATTCACGTATTGACGTGGAATCTAAAATTTATCTAAAAGTTTGTAAACCTTTAGAAAGCTAAATACTCATTTCCTCATGGATTATTCATTTGCATAGTTCTATAAATTCGATCAGTGAATTCGTAAAGTATTTATCCATTAAACTACTCTTAGAAGCAGAGATGAAGAAACTTCTCGTTTAGCAGCTTGCTTGTATTATATCTATCAAATAACTATAAGACAAAAATGCTCTTTTCTCATATGAAAACTTTTTTTAAAATGTATGGAAAAAATGAAAACAAGGAGATCTAAACCTATCCCTGGTCTTATGCCTTGTAAATTCGCCAAGTCTAAGCATGATCAACGTCACACGCCTACGATCCCTAGTTTTCTTCCGTCAAGAACTATGATGACAGCTAGCTTTCTTTTTCTAACATAGAAGATTCTCCTGAATGCTCCAATGCGATTTCCTTTGCAGGCTCAGTCAACTCTTCAACTGCAATGTATGTCCGTCAGATCTATTCAACTTCAACGACAAGATGAAGCACTTCTTTTTGAAGTTCAACATGCGTAAAAAGTGAAGGTGCTAAAATTGGCATCTACATAGAACCCTCGAAAAAAAGAGAAAAACCTTAACGCCAATTGAAAACAATAAAAAAAACACTTCACTAATGGGTTGTAGGATTCACTTTATTCCATTGTCCAAAAGCAACTACACTAAAGCCATGCGAAAGAAAATTATGGATAATAATAATCTAACAGGTACAAAATCAGCGAAAAAAAAGAAAAAAATATGAACACGGTAAAACCTCAATAAGAATGATTATTAACAAAAATAAACTAGTTAAGGAGTAAGTACGAAATAAGTTTCCTTCAGAAACTAAAACAAAACATCAAGTTTGAGACCGAAAAAGGTAATACCATATTTAAAATAATTACAGTTCTAATGAACAAAAATGGCAATGGAATATTCGACCCAATAATTTACATGAACACTTCAGAAAATAATCCTTTTAACCGTTCAATGTAGAATGGCAGAAATGCCTTGTGGCGTAACTGGCTGTTTTAGATACGACAAAAAATACACCATGATACATTTGATATATTTTAAAAAGAATCACCGGATGTGAAAAAAGAAATAGCCGCTGTTAGCTCACTATGTTTCCAGATCCAGAGTATGAATGCTGGAAAACTGTTCTACTTTTATAGTTCTACGGAGGATTGTCTTTCAAGTCTACGAATATTAGGAAATCGAGGAAAATCGAATCTTGAGCAAACTAATTGAGACAGATGACTGCTTCTGCTCAGACAAATCGGTTATACTGTTGTAGAGTATAATATCTAGCTGGTTCATAATACTCATGTCGAATAGTTGAAAGCCAGGGCACACCTTCCAACCAGTCAGAACCTTCGTTACGCTTAAAAGGGCAAATATTAAATATTAAAACTGAAGTAAAAACAAACCTCAAACACTGTAATTAATAAGGCTAATATTAAGAGAATTATTAAGAATGATACGAAAAACACGTTTGATACACTAGTTTTACTTGAACTAGTAGGATCCGTTGATATATGATTATTTTCTTTTTTGTGTGAAGTTCCATTTTGGTAAACAGCCTACAAGTCCATAAAATAGAGTTCGCTAAGCAATCGAATTACTCACTTTGCCATTCATCCTTTTCTCCATCTTATCAGAAATAGGAGTGCTCGTTACCATTTTTGAAATGGCCTCTGCCGACATATCTTTATGAATTTCATCAGTCGTTAGTTCCTGAAGAAACAAAAATTAGGAAAAATAATTGCCTAGTATTTTGCTAAGTTTGCACATTCTAATTCAAAACTTTAAAAGAGAAGAGCAGAAAAATTGTATAGCAGCTTAGAAGTATAGGAGCACACATTATTTGAACAAATAAAAAATGAGCTAAGCGATGTTAGGACTAAACAAGTGAAAAAAGCAAAAGTACAGGCAACACTGCAAATATAAATGTGGTAATTCAACTTTAGCCCAGCATAATAGAATGAAAAAAAAACAACCAGAAATCTTTCTTTCTATCATATGGCTTTCTATCTTATCACAGGAATCATATGAATAGTGTATCTTGGTTCTTACCGAATTCTGAGCAATTTTTTCATATTTCACTAGATGGACAATGAACGAGGCCTGAAAAAATTGTCAAGCACCCTCATATGCATTGAATACATGTTAGTTATACATGAGAATGAAAAGTAAGATGAAGAATACTTATAGAAACGCTATTATATATTACTTCACATACGAAACGTTATCAAACATGCAATGCATCTCATCACGAAAAGCTCAAATTCTCTCAAAGATACTCCTCAGATTAGTTACACTTTACCAATTATAAGCAATGTGAGTTTCAAAAAATTGAAAGTGTTAAATCGTGTTAAAAGATTCCGAACTTACTGAGTCATTTCTACCGGAATCGGTGGATTTATTCAAGTTCTCAAAGGTAGATGAGGTTGAGGGAAAAGATTTACACACCATTGGCGATTCATCGAAAATGATTGGAGAACGTTGGTTTTCAGTTCGAACTAAAAGGAAAACATCGTTAAACACACCGGGATAAAAATTATAATCTGGGAAAAAAGAACAAACAACTAAATATTACCACGATCAGCATCATTTTCCATTGAAGCCACAGAAGTGTCATTATTGTTATCAACTGGCTTACTAACAGGAGCCTTTTGCGATTGATTGCTGATACTTTTGTTCAACCAAGGCTGATCAGGTCGTGGATCATGCTTAGCTAACGGATAACGTTCAAAAGAAACATTAGTTCTTAAAAAGAAGAGTTGGAAATTAGTTGGAAATAGTTAACATACTCATTGAATGAGAAGTCATTTTCATCGGAACTTGAGTTGAGAGGTGCTGGATGAGATAATTCAATTTCACGCAAAACTTTTTGCGAAGGGTAACGGAAAGTTGAACCCCTTGAAAGCAAAGGTATTCTCGGCCTTAAAAAAAATCTTTAATTAGAAAAAAGAAAATATCCTACTTCGAGAATATAGGTTTAATCATCTGGGCACACTCTTCATTGAAGAAGGCTTTTTGGGAAAGAATGTGACTCCATAAATGTTTTGCGAATGTCCCATTAGGACAGTTATATTTCAAAACCAGACGCGATTTCTTATCCTATAGAAAAAAATTGATGAGAAAAAAAAGTAAACTAAAGAACCTTTTCCAGCGTTGTCTCAGAAGTTTCACCAATAGGTGTAGGCGGTACATACTGATCAACGAGTAAAACACGAATTTCTTTTCCAATATAGTCCACTTTTGATAATTGTTCCCTGAATATAACAAATTTTTTTAAAATCTTATACACTTTCACACCATAGAATGTTATGAGTTTTCTGATTGTTATGAAATATTAGAATTCCACGATGATTTACACCCAAAAAAACATCTCCTCCATCTTTAATATCCTGAATTAATATTTTAAGTGTTCCAATCCTAAATGCTCCAAACCTTCACCGTGAACGGGTCAAACCCATACGTATCCATAGGTGCTGCTTTTCTTAAAAATTCGCATTCAGCCTCTTCGGTCGTCATACCTCTGTAACAACGAAAGGAATACTAATACAAAATTCACTTTTGTTTTTTGAACTATTTCAAAGGAGCATGACACAGAAAGAGAAAAAACAAAAATAGACTAGTCCTGAGACAATCATAAAACATTGGTCATTCCCAATTAAATGAAACCTTGTTTGAATATAACAAGTTTTTTTCGCCAACGATGCAAGGAAATACATTTAAATTGACCCAGCATCATTTTTACAACACTTTTGTTGCTTTCATACTCAAAAAAAATTAATGGTACCTGTAAGATTTATGCAATTCGGCAATTCTTTCCTCGTTTTTAGATGTTTGACGTAGTAACAGACTATATTGAGATACATAGTTACCAGGATGTTTTTCCTCGTCATAATTCCCAAGCTGTGCTATAAATAAAAAGATTGCGCAATTTTGATATTTTGAATTCACCTTGTAAAATGAGTCCCGCTAATTCAACTGCTTTTACTTGTGGACAATAAAGTCGTCCGTGGAAAAGATCTCTCTGCAATTGAGCAAACAGCTGATATCTGAAAAAATAAGGATGATACTATTGTTGAGGAAAAAAAAAGATAAATACATAGTGATGAAGCACATAATGTTGAGTAGCAAAAGCTCAACACAATAACGAAATAAACAAGCAGCATAGAAAACATGGGAACTCAAAACAAACTAGTAACTAGCCTGTTCAGTGAAAGACATGACCAGATAATCAATACCTCAGAAGTAAACAAAAAATAACAAGTAGTTTTTCTAACCTTGTATATGAATCGGAGAGAAGTGTTGGATGCGCAGGATAGAATCGGAATCTCAAGCGCAAAAAGAGAGTATCTCCTAAAAAAAATTATATATTATGTATAACTGTAAACATTCAGATGCATAACTTTTTATGACATTCAAGCTCGATGCATACAGGGACAAATAATACTAAACTTGCCTTTTATGTTCTTTGTAATATGTGAAATAGGACGGGAAAGATCGACCCAATACTGAAAATAAGATCTTGAATTTAGCACTTACACAATATTTAAATACCCGATGTCTATTATGATCTTGATAGCGAAGTCCAAAGTAATCTTTATCTTTGATATTTTTTACTTCACAAATGTAATCAAGAATAGTCTGAGCTGGTAACGACCTCTGAAAATGAGAATAATTAGATGTGTCCCCGTGTCACTTCTTCAGATAGTCAAAAGTGATTAGTCTCATTCACAAACAAGGAGAGAACGAACCCCACACATCGCTTTCACTCATTCAAAAATCGATCGCAATGCCAAACACATACACACAAGAAAGACTTCCCCGGGTAACCCACTACGTCTCCTCGCGCTTTTCTTTTCCTATTTCTCTTTCTTTTTCTTCTGCCTTAAAGAGGAAAACAGTCCCGGTTTTATTTCGTTATTTCCTTTTCTCTATACCTTCCCTTCACCAAAGAAATTGCTATTACGAGGTCGAAAAAATGTAGGCAATTTACGTTGGGTAATGTATTGCGCTGGATGGAAAGGCAGAATCGCATGGCGAAGCACCGATAAGATTAATGTATTATCAGTAATACGCATGCAGCATTAATAATAGAGGAAACAAAATCAAAAAGCGTAAATTTTAATATTCTTTAGAAGATTGTTTCATATTGTCCCAAGTTCATCTGACTGATCATTTCAGATGACACATCCTAGGAAGCAGATAAGAAACAAATAAATCCAGAAAAAATCAAAAAGTGTAAAAGAGCAAAGATATGACCAGCTGGCACGTATGTGAATCGTTAAGAGGGTTCATGATGATGACAGCGAAAAATCAAATTGAAAATGTAGTTCGACAAAGAATGGTTGGTAACGCTTGAAATACTAAAGTTTGAAAGAAAAAATATACAACACACAAGGAAAATATCGATAATAATGACAATAGAAATAGTCATAGTAAGATGCAGAAATATTAAAGAAAATGTTAAACGATTACTAACCTTAAATTCATTAGAAATAGCATCTGAATCATTCAGCAACTGCACAGTTACTTTGATGTCTTTTGGCGAAATAAAGCTACTTCTAGCCGAAAGCCGACCAAATAATGATGAAGAAGAAGTGTTGTGAGGCATGTTATCAGATGTTATAGTTATAATCCAGCTCTAATCGGTTCCACGTCAAGCTCTATAGCAGAGCTTCATCTAACGGACTGAAAATTAAAGATATGTTTCAGTTTCGATTTTTTTCTATTAGAAGAAACAGGAAAAAAGTGAAGGCGAACTGTTTATGGATTTAAAAGATGCGTCTTCGAAATGCAAGAGAAGAGGTAGGAAGAAAAAGAGAACAAATGATTGGAGCTCGCGCGCGACATGAAAAACATGCCTCCCACTCTCCGCCTCTAGACACGCCCCCAGTCCCCCAATAAACCAGGCCTCGATGCCGAAGACGGCAGCGCCGGCTGGGCTCATCGTGTTGAGACCCAATCTGAAGGTCGCTTTCCATTGCAGCTGTCTAACCAAATGCAATATCATCTATTCTTGATGAAAAGCACAACAAAACAAAAGCGGCTACCTGGTTGTGCTGAGTTCCATAGATTTAATATCGAAAATTTTGTTTGTAGTGGCTGTCACTCCCTGATTTTTCTACAACACAGGCAGTACGTGGCTATGTCTAATCTATCGAATTCGTAAAGCGGTTGCGTTCCGGTCTATTTCTCATATATTTGATCTATTCATAGCAACAAATTGTCATAAGCGTTGAAATTTGTTCGGAAACGAGTTAAACGAACTAATACTTTAATAAGTTTAACTGAAATCGATAAGCAACATAACCAGAGCAATATCTGTAGTCTATAAAACGAGTGTGCGTGTGAACAAGCATCAACAGAGTCAAGCCACATAAGTGAATAGCTTTTAGAGGACACGAGAGGATCAGTAGAATAATGCTTTGCTAAAAGCTAATGTCGGAGAAGACCATGAACAACGTATAGAAATAGTAAGAGCCTTCTATAGTCTCTCAGAATCCAACTGCAGTTCATCACATATTATTATTAAGAGCGGAAAGAGTGCTGGCTGTCTGTCACCGGAATCGTTGCTTTCTTTTCCTCTCTCCCTCTCCTTTGTTTGTGCAATAGCCATATATATTTCTATAGAGAATTCGTTCTCATTCCATTTTTTTCTCATTGGCAGATAGTTATTACTTTTCTATTCTTTGAGAACGACACCTTTTTCATAATAAACGGAACGGGGAGGTGAAAATATTACAAGGTATTAGCATTTCAATACAACTACCACTAGAAAATGTAATGGAACAAATTGAACGAATTGATTAGAGAATAGCTGATATGTGAAATCAGCGTGTAATCACATCAGACACTAATTAAGAAAAAAAACGCAAACTAAATCAATTGTAAAGAAACTCTTTCGATAGTTCTTTATCGTATTATTACTTGAAGATCAGGAAAAAAGTAGGAATTTTAGACAGAGATTAAGTAGAGAGCTAGAGATTTTCAAAACAACAAAAACATATTTTGGTTGTTTAGCTCGTGATTTTGAACTATTGTTTTCATAGTGTTTCCTATGGAATCCTGCCGCATTATTAAAGTCGGCGTATACCAACGTTTGTATCACCAAGCCCTCCCGCTCTCCAATATTTGTATCAGCTTTAAAAATAACAATAAAACGAAATCAATAATAAAAATGCATGTTTAAAAAATTTGGGGATGAAAAAACTCACAGAAATTATTATTCAAATTGTTTGAACTTTAAATGCAAATTCGATAGTCGAGTATAGCGTCTCTTGTTCAACTATCTAGCAAAACATTTGTTTTGACGTGGAAACGCGGGAAATTTGAATTCTGCTTGTGCACAAAATGGCAAACCAGAAAGAAAGCTTCATCATACTATTTTTCTCTAATGGGATGATATTTCAGCTGACACGCACGAAAAGAGGGAGAAATTGTGTATTATTGTTAACTCTATCATATGTTACGGTTCCGTCATAAAAATTAAGTACAAAGGTTATAAAAGACGGAAACAAACGAAATAAATCTGGTTTTTACTAACTGAAACAGCTCAATGAAGTGAAAGCCGAAGATAAGAAAAGGACAGATTAAATGAAGGATGGTAGAATTAGACATAATCGATATTAACGTATTTATTACAGGTGAAAAGTTCTATTAGTAAACGCATAGACGAAAACATTTTAGATATTTTCATTATTTAGATTCCTCGGTTTGTAAATTTTTCTGTTAATAAATAAATTAGCTCATGCGTATCAGAGTTATACTGAGAGAGCAGAGAAGCAGGACGGCGATAATGGTGCGAATAAATTCCAGTTCGAGTGACAAAATCTCTGTAAGAAATATAGATGAAAGCTGACCATAAGAAGAAAACTGGTTTAGTATTTGGTTAGCTTGTTAATTCGCATGAATTTTTTTCTGGGACAATATATTACAAATTGAATATATTTGTTATAATATTTACAGGCAATTACAAGCATTTTAAGATAGAAGACATAGGCAAGGTTTCACAAACCTGTTGATTCTTTAGTAGCAATTATTTCTTCCAGTGATTTATAGAAAGACCATTTCCGGAACAACGGTGAAAAAATTAAGAAACGTTGTTTTGTCTCATAAGGAAAATAAAGAACTACAAGATGAAACAGCAAGCTAAGACAACATGCAGCCCAGATTACAATCACGAAGAGATCTGAATTATTAATAAAATTCTTTGTTTGCTTGAAAAACTCATTAAAAATTATTTACCTATCCCTGGCAGGCTATCAGAGAGAATTACTACTTTTCCCAATGCCAAATGAACACTAATACTGGTAGAATAAATTAATGAAATGAGTATATATATTGACCATCTGCAAATATAAAGACTTCTTCTCAAACTGGATTTCTGTCAAGTTCTTAATGTTATTTAGAGGTTTTAATAAGATATTAAGATGAGTTTGAGGGAAGAATGCTCCTCGTAATGCATGGTTTATTATGTACCCTAGTACGAGCTTAACCGATCATATAACGAATGCATTAAGTAAGTACTCTTTCAACTACAACCAATATTCTCCTCTTTCATTCTCTATTTCCTGGTTATGTCTTCCTTTTCTCCGATTTTTTAGCCAACATTCAAAATTTTATTGTAAAGTGTTCTATTTCCCCGCTCATTTGAAGTCAGCGTTTTTATTTGAGCAACTTTCTCGATTTTGAATTATTTGAGTACAAACGTTGTGGGTGTGAGCCATGCAGTAATGAGAATGAAGGCAGATACAAGGATTGCCGATAATACAACAACTGGGAGTGTCCACCCAGCTCTCCTTAGTGCGAGTTGACATTCGACCAATGACCTGCAAAATTCTGATATTATATAAACTATAATTTTCTCTCTCGTTTTCATTTTCTCTTTCACCCGATCTCCAAAATTCGTAAAATATACAATCATTCCAAGCTAATCGGCTCTAGTATTTTCAAAATTTATAGCACCGTCATGATATTTTTCTTTTTGAAGAGGAAAGTGAAATACTCACATAACTGTGCTCGAGTCTCTAGCATCATCCACATACATGTTGGTGAAATTGAAAGGATCAAAATATCTGATTTTTTGAACTCCGTTTTGAATTTTCCAACCATTAATCAATTCTTCCGGGGTATCTTCATCCATGTGAAGAGCTGGAACCACATTTGAGTTGAGGAAAATTATATAAATATGTAAAAACTAACGCGCTAAACTGAATACGCTAAAATTAGAATGATTAACCTTTAATCGACTCTAAAAAACTTTCTGTTAAATATTCAAATATTCTGTAATTTACTCTAAATATGGGATCAACAAGAAGGAATCTAGTAAGACAATCTAATTGTTCAAAAGGAAAAGATCCTGAAGCCTCGCAATCAAATGATCCATCAAATCGGAAGAGCATCGTGACTTTAGCCCTCTGCAATTGAAAATTTAATAATTTAAAATTAATCCAAAAAATTTTTTTTATAGAATAACCTTATAACGAGATGGGTCTGACACTCGTAGTTTAATTGTGCGACTTTTGAATGCATGGATAGGAATACGAGAAGTGTATCCTCTTAAAATGTACAAAGCTTAACATTATTAAAAAAAAAGAGTCAATAATAATAAAATGAAATTGTAATTTTTAAAATTTACTTCGCCAAGAAATTGACAAACGGCATCCAGATACGGTAGCCATTTGGTACAACAGTCATCATTTTTCCATTTTCATCTGCCGGATTCCATCCAAGTCTGTCATCATACCATACCTAACAACAACCATAAAAGAAATCTTTTTCAAACAGATTAGTACTAATGATATGATAGAATTAAATCTTATAGTCGGGTTTTGTATTTTTGGAATACTCAAGTGATGGATATAAAAATTTAGTGTAACATCAAGAGGTCCTTGTGCGCTAGATGGAGCTTTCTAGGAAAGTGATGTAAGAATTATCAAAAACAAACAACCTAATGGCTTACATCAGCTCTATATCCATTAAACAAACGATTAAGAAACTCATCTTGCTCCGCCATGTAAGTTGAATTGGCTTCATCTGTTAAACCAAGATAATTTTTCAGGAATATTAATTACCCACCATCTACGGTTTTAGACAATCTATTCAAAGATTGAGCGGCAGAAAAATTGAAAATGGCGAAAAACAGGAACGAGATCAACATAACGAAAGTTGAACACAACTGGATAGCATTAACAGATTTTGTTTGTAACCCAATATATGAGCTACGTAAACCATCACTACAGAAAGGTCACATTCCCCTAACTATAGCGAACGTAGACGATACTTGTATACATCTGTATGGTTTATAAATATTAAAAGTATACAATAATATTCCAAACAAGGAAAACCAACAAGGAAATGATACAATTCAATATTAAACAATTTTTCGTTTCTTTGCAGCAGGGCGATCAAATCCAGCCTTCGCACCACCTATAAGAAATATGAATTATATGAGAATACTTCCATGAAAACAGGACCAGCTTTTTTATTAAAGAACTGAACATTCATAGCGCTCGTTGATGCCCAGACACCTTGGTGATCCGTTGTATCTTCGGCAGTTAAGTGAGTGTATTTTGAGCGAGAAGCTTTACCAAAGTTTTTAACCTGTGTTATAATAAAAGTTAGTTTTCAAACAAAACAAAAAATATACCTGCATAACTTTGGGTAAAATAGCTTTATCGAAAACGTCGTCGTTCGTAGCTTCAGCATAGTTTCTTTTGAAGAGCTTAAAATTAAATATTACCTAAAAATTCGAGAAAAAAAAGATACCTCATCATCTTCATCCAAGAAGAAAGCTCCTCTATGGTAGTACTTTTGCAAAAACTTGTATTTTCCTTTAGCTTGCTGCAACAAATTGGATATATATAAAATCATGATGCCAAAAAATGGTGTACCTCATTTGTGATAATTTTAGGATTAGCTTCAAGATATCTTTGTCGTTCTTCTTCGGTCATGTTGTGAATTCTCTCAAGCTCTGCCTTTTCTTTAGCCATAGCTTCACGTTCTTCTCTGAAATATTATGCATATTTTTGAAGAATAAAAAAATCTGAAATTATTACCTATTACGCTTAATTCTTTTCATTTCTCTGATTTTCCATGCTTCATAAGCTATATTCTCACTTTCATCATCTGTATTTACGGACTCTAATTGCAAATTATCCTCTTTTTTCCTTTTCTCCGTCTCGGCTTCATCTTTTAAAACTTGTTGAACAAGCTGAAACTTGGTAATTTTTTCGAAAATTAAATTTTCACTTACAAGAGCACTGTCTTTTTTTCTCTCTTCAAGTTTTTTTTCATCTTCTTTTCTCTTCTCTTCTTCATATAATTTTTGCTTTTCTAATTCTTGAAGCGTTACTCTGTCCTTCTTACGTACAAATACCTGTAATTATATTTCATACATAAGCATCCTGAAATTATAAAATAATTAAGACTCACCGGCTTTAATCGAGGCAATGTATCGTCTTCATCGTCATCACTGGATGTTTCTTCCTCACTAGTTTCTTCATCTTCGTCCTCTTCCTCTTCTTCTTCAACTTCTTCTTTTATTTCCTAAGCAAATATTAATTCAAACATATATTATTCAGTTATTGTAAACCGTTTTAGCCATAAGTTCTTGTTCACGTTGTCGAGCTTTTTCTCTTAATAGTTGACGTCGTCTTTCATAACTTTCTTCATCACTGCCATCTTCTTCTTCCTGTTGAAAAGGAAATTCAAAACAGAAGATGAAACATTTTTTTACCACTTTCAAGGCCTCTCTTTCTTCTTCTAGTTCTAATCTACGCATTCTAGCTCTTTGACGTCGTTCCTCGATTTCTTCTTCAGTTTCTTCAACTTCTGGCTCCTTTCCCATAATCTTAATAACATCGATAACAATAACAATCAATTATTGAAATATTAAAACCTCTGGTTCTTCGATTTTACGTTCATCTCGTCTGTTATGCCGATCATCATCCCTGTGTCTGTGACGGCGATGTCTGTCTTCTTCGTGTCTAAATATAAATTAAGCTTTGAAGAATTTATAAAAAAATACCTTCTTTCTCTTTCTCGCTCCCTTTCTCTGTCACGTTCCCGTTCACTGTACTTGGTCTCTTTTTCATCTTCTTCTTCTGAATCTGATCTCGCATGTCTAGCAAACTCAGGACTAGAACATCATAGATAAAACCAATAAACATAAGAGCACAAACGTTTTTCCTGCTACATATCTATGTACTTTCACTTTTTGCATAACAATCTGCCCTTTATCATTTTTTATCGGTATAGCTCCTGTTGTAGGAAGTCTTGCAGGTCCCAGACTACGTGCATCGCCTTCTCTTTGTTCGAAGCGGGGTACAAAATCACCCATTTCTAAAATTATTAAGAATAATATTGTGAGTTGTGATCCAGATATGAAATTATTCAGTAATTCTATTATTTAATTACAAATACATTACATAATTTAAACAACGATAGCATAAATAAAATGAAATTCAAATTGGTACCAAGCATTATTCGTTTACGCTTATGCAAGTCTTGGCGCATTTCCGGTGCATGTTGGCTGTATTAAATATCGCGGCAAAATACAGTAAGATTTAACAAATTTAGCATTGTTATCAAGTTTGGAGGTTTTTTAAAAAATATCTGGAGAAAATATTTGGAAGTTGGCAATGAGGAAAAATATATTTACATACTATTGATTGAGAGATTACTGAGATTATCAACATATTCTTGCATGAATAACTTGATTGTATTTCCTTAGCAGCATTGTGGGTCAATAAAAATTATTTCAACTGAAGATCAATAGAAATAATCTTCATGAACTGTTTTTTTTCTGTTTTTTATAAATCGCTATGATGATAACACTCTTCAAAATGTCAAAATATTGCTTCAACTATGCCAGTTCTCCCCCTTTTTTTAGAAAAGAAAAAGCCTAATCAGTTTTTTTCGGAAGAGCCGTAAAAGAAGATAATAAGTATTTTGTTTGTTGTTGTAATAATGAAAATGTTCGCATCCATTCAATCGCAGACGGGTTTTTGGTTTATATTTCAACGGTACCTAATTGATTTTCGTATAAAACCAACATTATGCAGCATATTGAAATACCTTGAGGTAAAAACTTTGAAAGTAAGGATATAGAATGAGAGGGTGACCTTGATGCTAAAAAAAGCGAATGGTTAGAGTTTCTGGACCCAATAAATTTATGAAATTCCAAATTACTAGTTGCTTATATTTATACTGAAATGATTTCTTAATGAACTTTCTAAGTTTCCTTTTTCTGACAATATAATGATCATCTAATCTGATTCGTTGAATCTCGTTTTTTCTACTTCTCTCCTCGGCTGGTATTCATTTCCAGTCAATAAATGGAAGGAGGAGCTAAGCTTCTCTAGAGGTGAGTCGTCCTTAAAAATGAATAACAAAAACCTCAACCGGCTAGCATACTGTCCAACAGCTTCATGTGGTACCAATGTAACCAAACGATCATTGAATCCTATACCTCTCTCCTATACCTTATTTTTTCGTTCAGTTTTCATTGTGAATAACGTTGTTGAACTGCGCATAGATTCTAAAGTTTAGGGAACAAATGAGGGGTGGAGTCTACGAGATGAGTGTTGGGAGGGAGGTATTGAAATCTGCGATTTCACGTTATTGGTTGAAGCTAGTCCAGTAAAATTGAAACTTTGAAAAATATATTAGTTAGATACTATATTTCGGTATAGTAGATAGAAGTTGTGATTTTTTGAACCTCTAAGTTTCTATTCAATGTATAAGCTCTACTATATACTTCAATGTATCCGGTTTTGTCATTGCCGTCTAATCGAGAAGCAGAAGGACATTAGCGTTTCTCAATGGCTTTTGTCGTGCATTTTTGCATTTTTGTATAAAAAAATCATTCATTTCTCTACTTCTCCATGATTTACAACTTGTTTTTCTTGTATCTTTAACATGCCATGTTTACAGTTTCCAAGTTAGGAGCGCATATCTTCAAAACTATACAACTTTTTTTTCAGGGAAATGACTAGAATATTACTATTTATTAGTTCTATTATTTTTCCTTGGGCTTTATGTCAAATCTTAAGTCCTTTATCTAGTGCTCCTAGTGATGTTCTAACAGGTTAGCCCATTATATAACTTTATGAATTTGAATTAAGTATTATTAAACTGTTTTTCTTGCTTCTCTTACCGTACCCATTATTACAGGGAATAAATCATGGACAAGAGAAGCTATTCGTCGTTTATGGCTAGAACGGAAAAAAATGGATCATACACCTTTGTTTCGATATAAAGTACTTAACAAATCAACATCTCATGCAATAGAAAACAATATTCTTTTTTCTACTATTTTCTCAAACAAACATATAAATAATAACTAGTTGATGATTTTAATTTCTTTTTTTGTTTAGTATCCCGCATTTCCAAATGTTGAGATATTGTTCAAAAATGAGTCAGCTAGCCCTACCGGCAGTTTGAAGCATCGATATGCATGGATGCTGATGATGTGGGCTCTAATGGAAGGACACGTCACAGAAGGTATTGATGAAATGTATAAGTATCACAAGAAATCAAACAATATATATTTTTTATTAATCATTCAAAACATTCAATCATATTATGTTATGATAAGTTTGAAATTTAGGAACAAACGTTTTTGAAGCATCATCTGGAAATACAGCAGCATCACTTGGTTATATGTGTCGAATAGTAGGAGCAAATTTTACTTCAATTGTAAGAAATTTTATACATAATTAACAATTAATATTTTAAATTTAAAATATTTAAATAACATTCATAAGAAAAACAAATAAAAAAAGAATAATAAGCAACCAATTGAGATAAGAGAGTAGAAGAAACGTTTAATTTTTAATTTCATTTTAATTGTGCATTTGAAGCGGTTGTACTGTTTTATGATTAGATTTATGTATCTAACAAATATTATTAAGGTTCCTGATACTATTGAATTAATAAAACAAAAACATATTGAACAATATGGTGGAAATGTAATAAAAGTCCCAATTTCTGAAAGGTATATATCATAAGCTTTATTCAAATTATCACTTATATATATATATTGTAGATTAAGACGAGCTCGTGAAGAAGCTGATCGAAACAATGGTTTTTTCATGAATCAATTTGGAAATGCTGATCGAGCAGAAGATTATCATGAATGTATTTAAATGTTTATTATTTACTCTAATTGATTCTCAATTCTTTAGCTGGAGACTATTCCTTAGAATCATTGAATATGCTACATGAAATCCTTGCTCAAATGCGTAATGATCCAGGACAGGTTGTCAAGGTGCCACATTACTTTGTACATGCAGCCGGAACAGGTGATTCAATTTAAATATAAATAGCGAAATATAATATTTAATGATGTTCTTATAGGTGGTACTATATCATCAGTTGGGCGATATGTTAAAAAGTATGGTTTGAATACTCGAATTGTTCTTGCCGATACGCAATATTCAATATATTTTGATGTTGTTGTTAATAATAGGTATAAGAAAAACATAGATATTAGTCTCTATATTGCTCTATACACGTGTAATCTAGATTCCGTAATGAGTCTGGAGCCGAGTTATGGGTTAAACCCGGAATGGCGGGAATAGGATACGGCCCTATGGGAGCTGCTAAAAAAGGAGAGACTTCAAGGTATGCATACTCAAATAGTTGAAAAATGTTTGCATTAGTTTAGTTTGGATCCAGCAGTGATTGATCGTGCTCTAAAAATTCCCGATCTTGCTTCTACAGCTGCAATGAAAGTCTTAAGAGATCAAGTAAATAACAACAACAATGATTAAAAACTTTGTATAATACTCAGGGAATTTCTGGTGGTACAAGTAGTGGTGTAAACTTTCTGTCATCTCTCCATATTGCTGCAACGAATACGTAAACTTTTCTTGAATTATGCATTACATTACGTATTCAAACTTCAGTCATCGAGTTGGTAATCATTTAACAATTGCAACTATATTATCTGATCCAGCCAAATATTATGATGCAACTTATTATAATCGAACCTGGATATCTAGCAACTTTAAACAACATGGCGGCTTACGGGTATGCTTATGCAGTCGTGTAAGATATAATGCTTCATTACATCATTACAGGTTTATGATTGCTGGGTAGATGTTATTCAACGAGCTTTAGTAGAACCAATAGATCCACTCTTTGTTGGAAATGAACAATGTCAAATTGATTGATAACTGAGAAAAATGAACTTCTATGTCTGTATTTGAATTAAGTTAAAAGAATCATAAATTCTTTGATGATTTTCTGTGTTTCGTATTAAATTTAGAAATCATACTTTGTTAAAGAAAAAAAAGTATAAAAACCTGTATGTAAATAGAATATTATGCTCATATTTCTATTATATTTCGTCTTGTATTAATCTGAAAAGTATATTTTATAAGAGAAATTTATTGAAAAATTACTTCCTTATATTTGATTCTAAAAGAATTTCAAAGTAATGTTTCCATTTTTAGCGAAAAAAGAGCAGATTTTCTAAAAAAAAGTGTAAATACATAATTGGTATATGTATAATAATGATACTATACATACATCGGCGATGAACGCAAATTTTTATGTAAACTAAGGAAACTAAGGATATACATAGTATTTACCTTTTTTTTACCGGAAATGTTCAACTCTATATTACGGAACAGTGTTCCTTCATTTCATCATAATGTTTTTGCTAAAATAGTTCCTTAAAATCAAAAGTAAAACCTTGTTGTAGTTTTAACTTCAATTCTATTTTATATCTAACTGTTCTCTTAGAATGTAAACAATTTTTCTTAGGATCCTTATCTTCATCTAAGCATTTATCACTTTCTTCCATCTCTTCTCTAAATTTCTTATTCCATTCCTGAAAAATGACTTAGATTTTGATTCGAAAAAAGTTTTAAAAAAATTTCAACTTCCCCTATAGTTTTGAAGCTTTCCCCTCTTAAACTATGTTCCATGGACCTGAACAGATGGTACTCTGTTGGCGTAAGGCCTGGAGAATAAGGGGGAGGCTCAAAAACTTCCCAGTCCAGCTCCTGGAGCTTTTGTTGTACCTTCGCACAACAGTAAAGGCGCGCGTGGTCGTGCAACAACGTCACTCGCCTGCTTCTGAACTCCTATCCTATTGGGCTTCAATGGCAGCATTGAGTCTTCTGAGTTGTTCAGAATAGTACTCCCCGTCTATGGTTTTGCCGTAAAGTAAAAGCTCATAGTAGTGAACTCCGTTTTCATACCAGAAAACGGACAAAAGGGCTTTTTTGGCGGTTTGTGGGTCAGCTCTGGGAGTCATTGGAACCTCCTCATCTGGACTAACCCACAACTTTGGCCTCGTCATGTTGGAGTAGAGAATCCACTTCTCATCTCCTGCCACAAACCCTTTAAAAAGCTCCCTCCTTTGGCTCAATTTCAGAAGATCCTGGGCTAAAGTTACTCTTTCATCGTCATCATCAATTCCGAGGTTAATTTTCAAAATTTTTAACTGTAATTATAGATATTTTTCTAATTTAGTTTAATGGATATGCTGAAGCAAAACCCAGCGATGTTCTAAATCGTCTCCAATACAAGTTCCCACTTGATAAAGATTCACAATCACATAAACAACAGAAGCTAGAAACAAAAACTAAGTTTGGAAATGTTTATTTTGATGGTACTGTTGAAGGAATTTCTAATGCTGACACTCGATATAAAATACAAGCTGGTGTTAGCTTTGATTTTAATAAATAAATGTTTTCAATATTCATCGAATAATTTTATATATTTCAGTAAAATAATTTATTTTATTTTATATTTCCTATTCGAATAACAGTAATTTCTATTTTGATATATCACAATAGATCAACGTATTAAATTATGTTTTGAGATATTACCTCAAATCATCCAATTGCTAATAATTATAAATATTAAATTCATAACAAGATCAGACAAATATAGGCCTGATGATAAATTTGAAGAAGTCAACTTAACTCTGCTAATTTCAGCTTTTTCTAAAAAAAATTAAATTAATTATATAAATAGTTATGTTTATCATACGTTGAGTTATGAATTGATAATGAGCATAGAACCCTGTTGCATCAAAAATATCATTCGAATAGAAAATCATTCGAAAATAATTTGATTCAGAAAGAATTGGACCACGTGGTGCTATCTTCAATTAAGTTTAATCGTTTCAATATTTCAATATTCATCAAACATACTTTACCGCAAAATCGTCTATTAGTTCGATCATGAGTTTGATAGTTACTGAATAACACGAAATCACTTTGAGTTGTCTCATCACATCTGAAATTAGGTTGCAAGTTTGGAAATTTTAATATTTTTTTCTAGCAATTATTGGTTTTAGTTGGTTTTCAGAGTTCTATATAGGAGAAAGGTACTAAGCTTAACACAAATACCAAGGTCTAAACGGTACATATTCAGATATTGAGAACAGAGACCCCACATCTTTATTTATAGGAAACCAGAAAAGTCTGATTTTTGGGATAAAACTAGGCAGAATATATCATACAACGTAAAAATTATTGCGATAATGAATATAAGGAAAAAGAAAACTTACTGATTAAATCCCTCAATATCAAAATATTCAAAATGTATATGAACAATTTCATCTTCAGTTCCATGAAAAATGTATTCGCAATACATATTCCGTGGATAATATCCTGGATAGTTAACAGACCACAACTTTCCACTTGATACTATAGAAGAATTAAAAACAAATCTACATGCTGAAACAGTTTAATAAAAATATTTTCGAAAGTTTAGCCTATTTGCCTTTTGTTTTATCCACTTTTGCTTGCATATGGGCCATATTCCAATCAGAATGAAACTGATATTCCAGTACAAAGCCATAATCAATCTTAGATGATTCTCGAATAGCACGAGAAGACTGTATGAGTATGATTTGCTTTCAACAATCAGTTCATCTTACCTTTGTGGTATATTCAAGTTGCATCAAGTGACTACTACTCATCAGCTGAGGCGGTTTTGATTCTCCACACCATTCATCGATTCGAGACAATCTGGTTCCTACACGAACATCAGCTGTTAAATTATCCACATCTCCACATCTTATATAGATAACATATATTATAAATAAGTTATTTCTATTATATATTCTAACCTTTTTGTAATATTCATATTATCAGGAACATATAATTTGAAATGATTGAACTTAATTGATATTCGTTCATTTGGAAAACCTAAGAAAATACAAAAAGTAATGGAAAAAAGTATCAATAAACACCTTGAAAAATTATTCTGCATTTAGTTGGAAGGTTAGTATTGGCTTTATGAGTAATTTGTTTTGATGAAAAAATTCCAAACTTATCGGTTTCGGATGTGATTGAAATCAAACATTCCGTTGATCCTTCTGAATAAGAATAAATAAATAAAATTATTATCTATTTCTTTAATATTTAGTTAATATATTATATAGTATTTGAGAGAAAAACCTACGATCAATAAAATATATTAGAAATAGTATGAATACAGCACAGTGAATATACATGAGTATTCTATATTATTTTGATTTTTCAATATATCTAATCACAGATGATCCGTGTGATGCTTCAGCAAAATGATCGAAATTTCGAAGAGATCTGACTATGGTTGGAGGGATGTATTCAGGACCTGCTGCTCCTTCAAGAGACACCGACTGCATAAGGCATGAGCAAGAGAGAGAGTACGCAGAGATTACGAGAGTTTCGAGAAGTAGAGAAAAATGAAGAAGAGAACTTACGAATAGACTCGTCAGTAGCCAGCTGCTTCGACCAATTTTCCGTCTTCTCGTAAACGAATTCAATTACTAGCCCTCGCCCCTAGAAAAGACAGAAGTTAAGATGTACCTTCTACAATGGTGGCTGGCTACATTTTCATAGATTAGCAATAGTTCCGTTATTTCTTTTTTTTATTTTGTTTTATTACTTCTTTTTTAAAAAATATATGAAAATCTAAACATCAACCGCTTTGTCTATTCATAGTTTTCAAAATGAAATATGTACTTTGCGTAAACTTAATAATAAACATTAAAAGGTTTGAACCATCTTCTAATTAATTCTTATTTTAAAATTATTTCAATTTTCTATAAAACCTACTCTTTTAACTTTATTCTCTCCTGCTTTGAAAAATACTAATAAACTAGAAGTGGATGAAATATATAAATTATGAGAATCCGATCTTAAGGTTTGCAGCTTAGTTTTCTGAAAGAGAATGATGAAATAACAGAAGATTTTATGTATTTTTTGTTTGTTTTGCTTTTACAAACTAATTTTTTTCAAGAGAGTAAGCTTACTCCATGGCTTGACATTTCAAAAACATCAATTTGTGCATCTGGAGCCAAATCTATCAACGACGAAGATAAAATTGTTAAATATCCTTTGTTTTGAGGCAAAATGTATGTACAGTTTATGAAAGAAGGATAAAAATATGGAAATTCGGGTGAATACAATGTTCCCTGAAAAAAAGATTAGTAAAAGTATTTTGCAATTTTTGCAAAAATTACTTTAAGTTTTTCAACCCGATAACTATATTCTGATAATTCGGCAGCATCAGATGAATAATTATCTGAAATTAATATATTAATTAAGCATATTCCATATTTATTAATAGTTTTTTTAAACAAAATTGAATATGATTTACCTCGATGAATAAATCGATAATCCCCAATGAATCCTTTAGAAGGATATGCATCTTGTTGCATTTGTAGTAAAAAATGATTAAATCTATAAATTAACTTTGAAATTTTTAATTTTCTTCAATTGAAGCAGACCTTGAATAGAAAATATGCCCAGGAACTATCTCCCGTTCACAAAACTCAAAGTCGGGTTGTTCTTCAAGGTGAATTAAGCCATCCGGTGAATGATCGAAAAACTTCAAGCTACTCGAACAAGAGCTGCAAAGTTTTAAAAAAAATAAAAATTATATTATAATTAATAATTAATTTTTAACAATTTTTCATAGAAAACAAAACTATATAAAAAGTTTTTTATGTGAGGAATGGGGGACTTCTTTTCTTCTCGACATTTCTCCAGGGAGAATCCAACACTGCCAAGAAAATAGAGAAAATGACTCAAGACACAGATTTTAAAGCTGTAGTATGCAAACTTCAGTAATTGTAATTAAAATTAATCTTATTTTACTTTTTTTTCTCCATTTTTTAGTCTCTTCTCTTCTATTAGCTTTTAAACCCAAAAAGAAATTGGTATGGTTGGAACAATTCTTAAGAATATTTCGTTTTCTTTAAAAGAAAATACTGTTGCGAGCTTGTGAATTTCAAATTTTTTGTAGGTTATTGCTTAATTTCATCATAACACTATCTGTTCTCATAATAGCAGACAAATTCATTGAAAATATTAAATCAGAACAAGTAGGCTGTGGTAGCCAAATCTTCATGTAATGACTAATACGAGTAGCAGCCATAAGTAGGTTTTTGAATTTTAAGTAAAAGATGGGATTAAGTCTATATATGGCTTTTGGCTTAATCATAGGCTTAGATCTAAACACCAACTATGATGGAGCTTTTAGAAATTCTTCTAGAATATGAAGAAAATGCACATAAAGTACTTCTTTGAAAAATATTTTTAAACCTTGTTAGAATTTAAGATAGAGATGTGTTTTGCGAGAGATATATATGTATAATAAATCAAAGTATATGCTTACTTTCCTCGTCGGGGAGGCAAATGAAAGTTGTGAAAAACAATTTGAACGATATGATCTATAAAAAAATGGATAATTATAAGAAATAAGAAATAAATATAAACAAACCTGGTGGAGCTTCAAAATGATAAAATATACATGATATATTAGAAAAAGAATCAGGATAATTGGGTGAGAAGAATGAACCAGTTGAATTGAATAAAACGCATGGACAGTATGGGATAAACGAATCTGCTTGCACTTGCTTATTTAACATGAAATATGTAAGAAAAATAGGAAAAACATTATTTAATATGCCGTGCAGATGTGATTTTAAAATGTCTGGTGACACCATCGCCTACATAGCTTTCAGGCTGGCATAAGCGTGTCCAGATGAATTTCCAGGACAGTGTTCAGATTTGAAGGAACAGATGATTTCAGGAAGTTGGAAAGAAATGAGGAGAGCCGATTTCTTCCGGTATTCCTATCTATATCTCTCGATCTTCGTCAGGGTGTCTGGTGCTTTTCCCTAAGCCAAGCAGGGAGGACGAAAGCCTCTTCTTGTGTCCACGCCCCTTTTTTAATGCATCTTCCATCAGAATCCATTTGAAGAAGCGAAGCAGATAAGAAGCTGTACTCATTCATAAAGTGGTTGATGACCAAAGTTTCTTTTTCTTTGGGTTCTTCAAAAATCGAATAAGAAGAGATATGAAAAGAATAAAAAATATAATGCATGTAAAGATTGTGATTGTTCAAAATGGTTGAAGGTCCAAGGAAGAAATATGAGAATTGCGGAGACGTCAATCGTTTCTCAAACCACAAACACACACTAGCTTGGGCTTATATTATTCTTTTTCTCTCTCTTTTCTTATGTTACTTCATCCATCCCATCAATTTCTCTTCAAACTTAGAACATCATGCCCTAATTAAACCATTATGAAGAACCAGCATATCAGATTCAAAAATTCTCAGCGACTATTGTTGAAATAAAGTAAATTGTTGGAAGGAAACAGAATCTGGCTCAATTCAATTTGCCTGTTATTCGACGCCTAATTCTGGATTCTTTTGAAATTTATTTAGTACGATGATATGTGTAAGAGTCTTCAGAATCATATCTATCCAGTTAGAAAATCACCATCCTAAATTGCCTTATTTAGTGTCATCCACATATCAGAACTTAAATCATGATGACTGCCATCAATTGGGGAAGAGGCTTTATAAAGCGCTTTGATGCTCTTTATGGTTGATAGGCAAGAAGAATTATGAAATTCGCCTCTCTCCATGCATTCCATCTCTTTGGAGAATTTCTGACAACACATCGAGGGCTTTTGACCCCCATTACCAGCTTTTACATGAATTATAACTCCATATGGGAAGCTAGGCATAGATAAATCAATCGCTAAATATTTTCATTCATAAAACTATTAAAATTGCAACAAAAAAAAGAATATTCATATGTACACATCGCCAATCAATACAAAGGAAGATTTACCACGGATCTGTCTGATAAGTTTTCAAACACAAAAAGGAAATTAGGAGTTGTTGTCAACAGCTGAATTTCTAATGAAATACAAGAAAACGTGACCCAATGTAAAAAAAACTTACACAAGTGCATTTCGTAAATGTAACCTGATCTTACTTGTTGGATTAAAGAATTTCTTTTAGCTATGACTAAGCATATACTAATTCCTGAAGTAAATTCAAATATGTAAAATGATCAAAATATGAAAAAACTGGTTAATTCAGTTCTAAATGATCAAGTGATTTTAAATTTCGAACTAATTATTAACCTAAGAAAATTGTTGAAATTCCACTAATTCCAAGGAATACAACCAAAAATGAATAATATATCTCATCATTAGGCAGCGTTTTTACAAACTGGAATTCTAAAAAAGTCAAAATATATAACAAATAATAAACTAACTGCAAAGTCTGACATGTAATTTAGTTAGACCGATAATGAGAGATGAAAAGCTTTAAATGAATATGAAGTATTCCTAGATGTTTAAGTAAACACGATATACGAATGATAATATTTATACTTCAATTTCTAGGAAATAGTTATAAAAATTATATATTGAATTACTAATTTTATATATCTATATAATTTAAATATTTTAATTTTATTTACTTCATTCTTTTATTCAAACAGTTAAGCTATTCTGCTATGTTTTTTCAATATCTTTTCAACACAAAAAGTTGTCTTAGTGATGGCATCTTCAATATACACGAATAAGAGGGGCGGATGTCTCTACCGAAAAATCAAACGGGCTGTATGATGCCTCAGCGATCGGAATGGTGTTTCGTTCCACTGACATGACCGCATATAAGGATGTTCTTAGAGACGATCAACCAGCCTACCGCCAAATCTGTGACTAGTCTCTCGTGCGTGTTTCTTCTTATTTCTCTAACGCAAGCCCAGAATCTTTCGACTTTTCTGTTTTTTAAGATGTTTTTAATATTCTTAACGATTTTCAAATTTCGAATCATAAACATATTACTTTTTATCTATGAGTGCTTTTTCAATATTTTACAAGAAAAGTTTTCTTGCATATATATAAACTTTATCGAAAACCCCCTGCGAGTGATGTTCTTAGTTTGCCCAGCTAAGACGTTCTCGTACACCAACCATTCGTCATGTTTACATTATTTCAAATAAGAAGACCGTTCACGTGATTATCTCACGTGCTGCACTTTTATTTATTCTAATGCCATCCAAATATCTTCTAAATCATCAGATTTATATAAATTAGTATTCATATACAATATAAGTTTTTAAATTTCAGATGGAGAAAGAAAGAAAAGGTAGCTTGCGGGGAGTTGCATTTGCTGCAGTTGTTTTTTCAACCGTAGCTGTAACAGCTTGCTTAATCACTTTTCCTCTGGTCTTCCATTACATCCAGACTTTACAAGCTACTGTACAGGTTTGTCTCAACAAAATTTAGATTTAATTAATTCATATTGTTTCCTTTTTATCTGTAATTATTAAGGGAGAAGTTGAGTATTGCAAGTCTCGCTCACGCGACATGTGGCACGAGATGGTAGAAGTTAATCCTTCTGCTCCCGGAAATGTTGATTCTCTGAAAGTATTGACAAGACGTGTAGCTCGTCAAGCCGAAGCCCAATGTTGCACCTGCCAACAAGGACCTCCAGGAGTTGATGGAGCACCAGGACAAGATGGAAAAGATGGAAATCCTGGAGTTGGGCCAGGACCCGATGGACCACCAGGACCTGACGCCGAACTTCATGACAGCTTGTTACCTGTTCCACCACAATGTCCATGCCAAGCTGCTCCTGGAATGACAGGACCATCTGGACCCCCAGGACAGGATGGAACTCCAGGAAACCCAGGACCAAATGGAAATGATGGAGCCCCAGGACCACAAGGACCTGCTGGTATGCCTGGACCACCAGGACAACCAGGTCAAACCGGACAACGTGGACCTCCAGGAGAACCAGGAAAACTTATGCCAGGAAATGAAGCTCCTGCTGGTCCCCCAGGTCCCACTGGACGACCAGGACCCCCAGGACTTCCAGGAAAGCCAGGAACCCCTGGAATGGATGGAGCAAATGGAGAGCCAGGTCAACCAGGAGAGCCAGGTTGATACTTCACTTCTAAAATAATTACTTTTTCTTATTTTTCAGGACAACGTGGACCAACTGGACCTCCAGGAACTCCAGGAGCCAATGGAGATGGTGGAGAAGCTGGATCACCAGGAAGTTGCGACCATTGTCCACCAGCTCGTCTTGCCCCCGGATATTAATATTGTTCAAATTTTCAATAAGAATAAAATTCTTTTGAATGTTCATATTTATTTTAATTTTCATGAAAAATAAGGTCAAAAAGCTGATGCAGATGCTAGTAACTAAAGACGAAATCCGATAACCGAACTGCAGATGGGGCCCCCGAGAGTAAAAGGGTGAAACAGAGGGCAACAGCCGTTTAAAAGTTTTCCAATCTATGTGGACTACATAAAGCAGTGTTGTTGTCGTCGATTGATGCACAAATGGGGGAGTCAGATGATCGAAAAGCAGTTGACGAAATAGCTATGTAGTCCTTCTTGTCCTTATTTTGTTGCTTGGAAGGACGATTCATAGAAGCTGACACGAACAGCGAGGTTGACAACCAGAGAAGAATACTGAATAAGAGAACAAGAAAGAGAGAGCGCACAGGCACTTTGAAATTTATGCTATAAGAACAGAGGCAGTTGACCAGT
Source organism: Auanema rhodensis (assembly GCA_964057225.1). Taxonomy (NCBI): domain Eukaryota; kingdom Metazoa; phylum Nematoda; class Chromadorea; order Rhabditida; family Rhabditidae; genus Auanema; species Auanema rhodense. The sequence continues at coordinate 6,199,293 of OZ059895.1, forward strand.
TGGATTGAAGAACGCTCCAATGCTACAGTACCCGTCACTTGTTCAGGTCATGCGTTGGCCGTCCTCCAGTGTTATTAGTGAAGCAGCAGCTTCTCCGCTGAGCTTATTTACTTTACATTCAAACAAACTGTTCGCTTCTATCAGTCGTTGTTTCCGTTCTTCTATACAACTACACAGTATTCTCGAAATATTCTACTGCTATACTTTTTTAAGTAAGAGAAATATATATGTTAATATATTTGCATGGTCAATGACTTTATTTTGATCGGTTAATCGATTATGAATGATCACATCGACTGCGATAGTTATCTTTTATGCCTTACATCTATCTTTATGATGGAATTTTAATATTATATTTTCTTAAATGTCGTCATTTTTTATTTTTAAAGTCCATTTTTTGTTTTTAAAGTCTTCCTTAATCCTTCATTTCAGTCAATAATGGCCAATATAGAAATGCATTCATTCAATAATCAAATGCAGCCTCTTGTGGATAATTTAGCTCCCGATATGACTGAGGTAAGGTAACTACTAAAACTATCTAGTTTTTTTCTTCCAATTGAAGGAGAAAGTTGATACTGCTCACGGAAAAGTGAAAGTAAGTATATATGGTGACCGTTCTAAGATGCCTTTGGTCACATTCCATGATTTGGGACTTGATTGTAAGTTATAATATTCGTTTGCTTTTATTTTATAATCTTGGTTTTAGCTGAAAGTAATTTTCAAAACTTTTTCCAATTTGTCTCTATTGCCGAGTTTACCGAGAAGTTCTGTATTTATAATATAAATGCACCAGGGCAAGAAGTTGATGCGCAGGCTATCTCGGAAAGGTTTGTCTTAACGTTATTTCAATAGTTCAATATTTTTTCAGCTTCATTTACCCTTCTATGGATGGTCTAGCAAAGATTGTTGAATCTGTTGTTGATCATTACAAGTAAGTTACATTGAAACATTTAATTTCCTTATCTTCAATTTGTAGCCTCAGCACTTTTATCGCTTTTGGTGTAGGGTTGGGAGCTAATGTTTTACTCAGATACACGGTATATCATTAATGTTTTTATGTCCTGAACACGTTTAGTTTTACAGCTAGTTAATCAAAACAGAGTAAACGCTCTTATACTTGTCAATTGCACAATTGCTCAAGCAGGATGGATTGAGTGGGGTTATCAAAAGGTTTTTTATTTAAAAAGAACAGAATACTCATCTCCTTTATAATAGGTTAATCTTCACAACTTACGTACTCATGGTATGACTAACTTCACCGTCGATTACCTCATGTGGCATCACTTTGGTCGTCGCCTTGACGAATGCAGCACAGATATTGTTCGTCAATACAAAGTGTATTTCCAGCATTTGCCAAATCCAGTCAATCTTGCTGCTCTAATTGAATGCTATTTGAAGTATGTTCAATTTGATGTGTAATTTTTGTAATGTTGTTCCTTTTAGTCGTTCCTCAATCATGATGTCTCGTGATGGAAATGCCGGACCTCAATTAAAGGTTCCCGTTCTACAAATTGTTGGTGCCGGAAGCGCTTTTGTAAATGATACTGTATCAGTAAATACTGCATTGGATCCTTCAAGATCCGATTGGATTAAGGTTCTTGAAAACAAAGTGCAAATACAACTTCAGGTTTATAATTCCAGATTTCGGACTCATGTGGGTTAGTTCTCGATGACAGACCAGAAGCTGTGACTGAAAGTATGATGCTGTTCTTGCAAGGGTTGGGATATTGTAAGTCTATCTAATAAATTTCCGTTGAGAAATTGATTAATTGATTTCAGTCCCTACCATGAATGTTGTTAAGTTGATGAAGAAAATTCATGAAACTCAATCAGGATCTTATGCCGCCGTTTCTGAAAGCCTTAACGAGTGCTAATTTAATAATGTTTTTATAATTTTTGTAACATTCGTCTTTGAACTGTTCGATTAAGCAGCTTTAGAAAATTTTTCCAAATTTTCACGAAATGTTGATTATTTTCATTATCTCCTTAAGGATGCATTCCTTCATGCACTTTTGTTGCTATCTGCTTAGCATTTTTCTCCTTCGATCTTATTTTTGGATTTATTTTTTCTTATTGTTCTATAGACTTTGAGCTCAGTGTTTTATATTTTACTAGTCATTTAAATTGTCCAAGCTTCACCTCCTCTAATTGTTTAACAATTACAAATCTACCATACAATCGATTGAACTTCATAAATTTTTTAAATTTTTTCATCGAGATCTGTACGGGTTTGGCAATCCTTGGAGCAACTACTTCTCTTCTTGTCGGAACACGGAATCTTCATTCTATTGTTTACTTCGTTATAGGAACTGTGAGCTGACAAATTTTATAGAATACGGGAAAGCTAGTTGAACGGACAGAATTGGGAGCTGTAAGCTACTCCCAATATGCAAACCATAGACAATTTGAATGAATTTTGGTCTGATCCAGTAGTCAATTGGTTCGATTACTTTGTTAATCGATCAAAGTTTAATGAATTGCTCGAAGATACGAAGAAAAATAAAGGTTTTCATTGAAAATACACCATAAGGTAAATGCAATATTTAAAGATACAATCATATCTTTGGCTTTGCAATTTTGCGAACAAGCAAGTGTAACTGAGAAGGAATATGATGTTATGGCTCAGAAATCTTTCCCAGCTGAAGATCTTCAGTTTATTCAGCGGAAATCCATCTGTCTATGGCTATGTTCCCTGTCCTGTTTAGCTTCCTTAAATTGGGACATTGAGTTATTGATAGACAAGCAGTATGTCTTCAGTTTGCCATGCTTTCCTTATCTTTGTTATTAAGAGATGTTTTGGCGGTTAGACCACTCATGGACTATATCGAACGATTATGGTTGAATCGTGAAATCGTCACGGATCCGATATTTGGGGAATGGCTTCATGCACGTTGGATATTTAGTTTAGATCGTAGGTTCCGAGTATTGTCTCCACCAGCTAAACAAATTGTTAATAATCCGTATGTCTAAATTAGAAAAAAAAAGAAAAGTTATTCGTTTAGATTACAAGTACAAGATCTCAATTTGCAAAGACAAGAGGGTATTCGTAAACTTGTTCAAGAAGCCCGAGATTTGCGGATGATTCGGGTATGATTTCCCAAATAAATGCATAAATAAGTTAGTTTGATTATAGGCTCTCGATTTCCTTGAGAAACTTATCAGTGACCCAAAGCAGATTTATGTACCTGGAACTATGTGTTTCCTTCAACCGTTTCTTGAGGTTTTTATTAAATAGAGTAAACATTCTTTTATCGTATTGTTGTAGGAGTCTGGATTCTCACTGAGTGTAGGAATTTTGGGAACAAATGTTCTATTCGATTCTCCTCCAAAACCAAAACTTACCTATGAATGCACACTTCTGGATCCAAAAGAAGTTATAAATAAGGTAAGGACGAGTTATAGTATATTGCTATATTGAAAATTTTAATTTAATTTAGACACGATACGATTTGGCTTGCTATTACTTCTCCGAAGGTAGATTAGACCGATGTTTAGCAAATATGCTGAATGTATGTGTGCAAAATATTCTATTATTGCACTATTCTAATCTATTTTAGACAAAAATTAATATTGGGGAACATCCCTTAGTTACTGTATCATATGAAGATCTTGTAGGATATTATATAGCTCTTCACATTACTCCGTCTTTTCCTATTAAGGAGTTTCCTAAATTAATGGTTGTTGATCAAAATGTATTTAAGCAATATGATTCTTTTCTTCTAATTTACGAAACTTTAGTTATTGAAAAATGAAACATCAGTTTATCGAAGACGGTCTGTATATCGCGGACGAAGTGAGAACATTGCCACCGGACAACTACAGGCAAGCTTGTCATCTTGAAAGAAAAAATTTAAAATGCATTCGTTTTAAAAAGAGTTATTTCAGACTTCTATCCGAGCTGATAACTTGGTACGAGATGTTTTAGAGGGTAAGAATAGTTTAAATCGAATACATCTTAAAGAAAAAGCCATCCTTGAAAAGTTTGTGAAGGTAATATCACATTCTTTGTTCAATTTAAACAATTATTTCTGGATTACATTTTCAGACATTAGCTCAATCTTTGCCTAGAATAAACCGATTAAATAGTTTGTATCTACAAGGAACTTTACGATTTTTATCGTTTTCCATACCCGGACTTAGAGAAGAATTAATTCGAAACAACTTTCCTGAAGAATACCTTTGTGGTGCTCATCAACCTATTGTTGAGAAAACTTTTGCAGCTCCTGGTATTTCCATTATAAAAGGTGAGTCATCAAGCTGCTTCGAATAATATTGAATGGAGAGGATTTCTGTTTTTTTTTATTTTTTTTATTTTCAAATCTTAAAAGTTGAGCTGGAGACTAGTCTGAATTGTGTTTTCTTAGCGATCGCACTCAGGAATTGCCAGTCGGGAGTGTCTCAGAACCCCGCAGGGTAACCTTTTTCTGGCACACTCCCTCATTCCTTCGAATGAGGTCCTTCTCGAACCGAAATGACTTTATCTCAGACCTTCCCGGGGATACAAGGCTACATGAGCCTGTGAGTGAACCCCAACGCTGTCTTCCAGCCAACTCGTGTGTTGATTGACTAGGCCTGTCTATATAGCCACTGTGTCATTTGCGCCGTATGCGATACGAGTTTGAATTGTACATCAACTGATCAATACAGTCTAAATAGATTTTGAAAGAGAGAGATTGTTGCCTTATAGAGACAATATTCATGCGTTTGAAACAGAAATAGATAATTTTTTGGTCTTTAATATATTTTCACGTTGAAAACAAGAGTCAAACAGCGTTCATCCTAAGAACATCATCATAACGCACAAACAACGCAAATTACTTTGTTTTCTGCTCTTTCGAGAGTTAAAAGGAATCGAATATGAATTCAATTAACACATTTATTTAAGTTTTACTTGCTTCTGATGTTCCATTATGGAAAATCATCGCATCTTTCGATGTCGGTGAGTTAAAGGAAACTGTGAACAGCATGAAACACTTCTCTCTTCCGAGACTAGTGAGTTAGTATCTTAATAAATTCTCTTAACTATAAGTTCTAGCTTAAATATCCGGAGTTGTTAGGAGAATATGTACTTGTCGGTAGACCAATCAACGACTTTCATGCTTTATTGCTTGGTAAAATGAACCAATTAGCTCAAATAGGTGTAAGTTGTTTCTATGAAAGGTGGAATTATTTAAACGTGATGTTCCTATTTAGAATCACCAAGATTGGCAGCAGTTTTGTAATAATATCGTAACTGAATTAGGTCAGCTAGGTAATCAAAATAGAATGCGATTTGTATTAGAAGTATGTGTCTAATTTTTATATAATACTATAATCACTTTTCTAGGCTTTGAACGTTCAATCGGCTATCCTTAATAAGAAGTTAAATGTTAGCTTTGAATCTTCGGGTACTCAGCTCATACAAACGCATTTGAAAGCAACTAAAGGATGCTTTGTTAATCCTCAAGCTGTCAACATTCCACATTCTCATGAATTCTGTAGTCAAGTTAGGCATTCAAATCAATTCTCTCTAATAATTATAATTATTTAAGGTATTAGCTCTGTGTTTAAACGCCAAAGAATGGGAGTTTGTAATAAACAGGCTTGAGTAAGTTTGTTTCGATTTTTTAATTTTAAAGTTTTCCTAAATTGTTAGTTTACCTATTTGATTTTAGCCTTAACGTACCAATCATGACAATTGTCAAACTCATAGCTGCTTTTGGACAGCATGGAAATAACCCTGGAATGAAAAAGCTGGCAGATGCTTGGACTTCTCAGCTCAGTCCTCTCTTCGAGAATTCAAGGCATGTGTGATCAGAGTAATTTTTTTATTTCTATAACTTATAGAAAAAGACATAATGATGGAGCTGGTCAAAGAGAAAACTTTAAAATGCGAATTGAGATCATCAAATTCTTAAAACTTGTCAAGGCAAGATTCCTTTAAAGAATTTCATATATAAGAGCATTCAGGAACCAAATCTTCTACCATTCTTAATATCATTTTTCGCTTTCATGTTCAATAGAGTATTAGTAGCTGAACGAAAACCGCAACTTAGGATATTTGTTCAACAATCTGATCTTTTTGGAACAGAAACCGAGTATTTTTATACTAATCAGCATCTAAACAATCAAACTATATTTAGATTACCGAATGCTTCTATTGATGCTATTGAAGAATGTTTACAAATTGTTCTTCAAAATGGATTTGAAGTAAATCCTGTAAATGCATTCTGGCTAAGAACTGCAGCTGATTACAAATACGGTAAACTTTATTAGAAAAATACTAAACCAAAGAAGTGTTCAGCTAGAGGTGAACTAGAGGAATCAGCAACTTTATACATGGAAACTTTATTAGCTTGTAAATCATCATTGATCGTTCCTTTCCCAGAAAATGTTATTGATGATTCGGTAATTGTATAATCTTTTTCTCATTTTGTCCATTTTGTCTCAAGGTATGGCTTCGGCTTCGTACATGCTTTACCCGATCTTCGTGCCACATGTTGGCATTACTGATCTGTCAACTTCTTCGAACTAAGAAAGAAGAAGAATATATGAAAATGACTGAGGTTGATTGTTTGTTTTTTTGTTTTTTTTTCAAATACATAAGTTAAGATTCTAAATGCTCAAGCTTGTATGGATGCTGGTGAAGAATGTTATTCCATGGTATTCGATCATACTATGGCTGAATATCTAAGTCAATCCTTAGATCAGAATAAGCAAGCAAACAATTTAGATCGATTAGTTAGTTGATGGACATTTGTTATTTTAATGACTTATTATTTTCAGTTATCTTGGTGTTCTCGGCCATCTCTAAATCCTAACAATCGCATGGAAATTTTTACTCGGGAACAGTGTCGAAGAGCTGAACGCATGATTCGGGTAATGGCAGCCCAGATATTTGCTGTTCATCTTTAATCATACATTGGCGGAATAGTTTTGATATCTCTTCTCTTTCTCTCCTTCTCTCTTTCTCTCTTTGTTTCTTTCTCTATCACTGTTTTTCACGAAATCTCTGTTTCGTCTATATTCTCTATCTTCGCTTTCTACTTTGTTATTCCGGGAATTGGGTTGACAATGCTTCCTTATATTTGTCGGTTATCTCATGTCCTTGTACGGTTCATCATGTAGTCAAAACTTTGAAGGTATTATATGATCACTGCCTGACTATTTTTTATTAAATTTATAATTAAGAATTTACAATTTAACATATTCTGGTTCACCATAATAGACTATTTCTCTTCCATCATTTAATTTCCATAATTTATGCTGCTGATTTGGTTCACACGGTTCTTGATGAAGAACTAAATATCGTCGTTGTTGGCCTTCAAGAAAATAAGGGATATTGGTGCTTAGAATGTTATTAGAACTTACGAGTTTCTATGTTCTTTTTGATGCTACATTGGGCTACTTGTTCTTGTTCTTTTGATGATCCATATATGTAAGCTCCTAGACCACCATTACGAAGATAGAGAGAATCATGCTTACGTTTATTCTCAATCTCTTTGGGTGTTACTTGATCTTTCATAACTTCTTGAGAATTTTCATTATTATAGATGAAAGCCCCAAGATTTCCACGGTTTATGTAACGACTGTGATGAGCACTTTTTGGGTAATAAGCTCGAAAGCCTCTGAACCGTCGACCATCAGGAAGTATGATGACAGCTCGAAGAAGACGATCATCAGGCTCATGTTGTCCTCTTCCTATACGCACTGGCCCCAATTGAATACCCGATAGTTGTGGTAAATGAAGTAGATCTTATTGGATTTTAAACAATATTAATGAGAGTTTGTAATTATTCTTACCATGAAGCATTGTCGTTGCATAATTGTCATCTTCGAGATCTTTAGAAGACGAATGTCGGTTAGCGTGCAAAACAGTACCATTTGGGAATGTGATAAGCCCACGAACGAAGTTAGACTTCTGTAATAAGGTGTATAAGGAAACAGTAATATTTGACTACTGGAATAATCAGAAGCTACTGAAGATTGTTTCTAATCAAACCTTATCAGATGATCGTGCTAATCGAAAATTATGAAGGAAATCATTTGTAATAATTCGTTCTCTAAGCGAGTTATTAAAAATCAAGTAAATCAGAGAATATATGTACCTAACACCGAAATCGAGATCCGAAAACAGGTAAACAGCTTTAATCAGAAAAGAAGCTAACAACAAAACTCTAAACAAGCTGCTCATCTGCCAAATATCGAAAAGACGAAAGCTTGATGTGATAACAAAGATTGTGTACACATCTTATCATATTGCCATTTCTTCTATACATTGTCCAATATGTCAAATATACAAATATTACATCACTGGCTCAACAAATTTTTTTTCAGATTTTTGAAATAAAAAGAATGTAACTCTTCATTTAAAAATACAAATATATATAGGATAGATTTTATTTTAAAAAAATTAGTTTTTTTCTTTTATTCGCTAGGTTAATGTTTATAAAATTTGAAATTTCATATATGGTTGCTATAATCCTTCAAGCAAACTAATCATCTGGTACTGTTCATTAAGTAAATGACTTTTAAGAAACAATGGCAGGTAGTTTGCCTTTGGAAGAGAGACTGGAGGTAACATCACATCTTAGAGCTCCGACGAGGTCGAAAAGGAAATACCACAGGTTATTCAGGCTGTACCTAAGGTGGAGATGAGCATTTTTGGAACATTACCCATGGTGCTAGCTAAGTTAGTAGGCTATAATGAAGACTTCGTAAAATAGCTAATAATAAAATATATAATAATGAATATTAAATATTGAACAATAATGATTTCAATAACTTTTAAACTTTTTTTAACCGAACTTTTTTTGAAAAAACCGAAAGTGAAACATAGAATGAAATTTGGAAAAACAAGAGCTTGAGGGCTAACAGAGACTACACTGAATATATTTATATAGAAACAATAAATATGAATTTATTTTTATTGATACTATTAAATTGAAGTTTCAAATTATATATAAAATTCTTTAACTAAGAAAAGTATATTTGTAGTTTACTATCTTAATATGAACTGATTTTGTTGAAATTATTGTTCTTGGAACTATTTATATTGAAATTGATATATTTGAGAATGTTTGTATTCAATGAAAATTATTGAAATTATTATAATATACAAGAATTATGCTGAAATAATGAGCTTTATTAACTTTTTTTATTATAAGTTCACATTTATTATTGAGTTTTTATTATGAATACCTAGTGTTCACAATTTCCAGATGCCGCCGGAGATTGGGCATGGGAGGGGTCATATAGCTCCAGAAGGAAACTTTGGCAACACCTGAGGTTAATTAAGGCCCGCCCCTTCTCCGGTAGTGAAGATATATAAGGGCTAAACCTGGATCAGATTCATCACATCCTTTTATAAATAAGGTAATTACAATTACATTACTTATAAGAACGATTCTTCAAAACATTTTGAAAATTCTAGTTTTATTTGCAATTTTATAGTTTACTCATTCATAATAATCTCATCTTTTTTTGCTCATTTTGTTTCAATTGTCATTTTCTTATTTTTTATTGGTCTTATAAGGATTTTTTTCAGATGTCGTTTGCTAACACTCCAGTTTCCAGCCAAGAGCAAAAGCCTGGCTGTATGGAATATCCCATTACTCCTGGCCCTTATGAAATGGTACGGATCACTGTTATCCAATTGATTTATTAATGAATATCTTAAGATTCATACAATGCTAAATATAATTCTTTATCTAATTTACCTTTTTTTTCCAGAGCCATCAAATGCACTCACAGCCCAACCAACTGCAAACTCCACAGTTGAGTAACTTCTACACTCAGCAACTTCCAATGCTTTTTGATCCAAGTGCTTTGAACTACACAGAAAACATGATGGCAATGGTAAATTATTTTTTTCTATATTTGTGATATAATAACTTATGGTTTTCAGAGTTATTGGGCACAACAGCATCACCAGTTTATGACTCCAACTTCATCTGCTCCACTTCCTTCTCCCACATCAACTGATTCAGGAATTAGCTCTAATAATTCTCCAGATTCTCCAACAGAACAACACGGCAGTGAATCTTTTGGAAAGATGTGTAAGTCATTATTCAATATAGGATATATGTAGATTCATTTTCATTATTTCAGCTAAGTCAGACGACATGGTTGATGACGAAAAAGTGTTCTGCACTGTTCAAGGTAGATTGAACCTTGTTGGAAACCTTCGCACATATAGAGTAACCAAGCCAGAAATCCTCAGACGTGTAAACCCACCTGAGTGCATGAACAGCAGTACTCTTGCTGCTTACCTCAGAAAGTAAACTATTCTATCTCAAACCATCCTAATTTATATTATTTCAGAGCTAAGACCAAGAGTGGAGGTGTTGAATTAAGACAACAGTTGGAAAAGGAGGGTATTCGTCTGCCAACCAACAGAAGACGTGCTGCTCCACATACTGTTTATTCCGCTATGACAGAAGAAGAAGCCCATCAAGCTGGACTTGATTTGGATATGCTCCTTCGCAGTTTCTTCCCTGTTGAAGAGATCAGCCAGTATATGGCCAGTCGTGCTATGTCTCCACAAGAGCGCGAGGAACGCAAAAGAGATCTTCTCGGAGTGCTGTAAGTTGTTAAAAGTCAATCCTTTTGTTAATTGCCCTCTTTATAGTCGATTTGCCGAAGAGATGTCTCATTTGTTCGAAACAGTACAAGTTCCTATTATGGGAAAGTCAGTACAAAACCGTTTCTACAGCGAACAAATGCAACAAAAGATGGAACATTTATCAGCCGTTTCTCATGGATTTGGTCTCTACAGTACAAAGAGTTTTAAGTTTGTTGATAAGGTTGTCGCTGCCAGGACTCTTCAACTTTTGGAACAGCCTCAACTTGGCACTCCTCAAGTTACCCAACCTCAGATGCCTCATATGGCGCAATACATGCAATCCATGCAATCTCATAACATGACAAATTAATTTTTATACTTATAAAGTAGTCGATGGTAGCCTTTAAAAGGCAACTTAACCAATCCTGTGCAAATCTAATCACTATGTCAGTCAGGCGCTGTAAATTTTATATGCTTATTAATAAGTTATGACTTTATCTTTCGAAGAACAGGTAGTTCAAGATTGTAATTTGCGCGTTTAATTAATTCAAATAAGTAAGCAAATTCTTAATATTAACATGTAAATAAGTCATCGTATATTATAAATACGTCATATTTTGTGTCTTACTCTTGTCAATGTTGTGTTGTTTTCCAATGCTTAATAAATATTGAAAATATAATATTTTTACTTGTTACAATGTGTTTTTCGTTCGCGTTTATTTCCAACTATTTCATACCGGCTACGAACTGATTTTAAAAACTGCTTCGCTGTTCAATTTAATTTCTTTCAAAATATTTGCTTCAAATTTTGTTTACTTTTAAAAATAGTTATATTTGCTGTTTTATTTGTTCCGATAATTTTCTAAATGAGAAATAATGACTTTTGTTAAGAGTTAGCGGTAAACTGAAGAGATTGTAATAAAACTGCTCTATTGCTATTAAGCTGCCCTACTTTAAAGGCGTGACGTAGAAGAGATACGTGACTTCAAAGTTTTGGACTGTTGGGCTTCTTGTATGTAGATTAACTTATCAAAATGTCTTGGCTCACGAAGATCAGTGATATGGCCGGAAAAGCAGAGGAGATGTTGAACAAAATCGATAAAACTACGGGTGAGTCATATTTTAACGGTATTTATAAGCCTTGTTATTGTAGGCACAGTAATTCAACAACAACGGGTAGATTCTTCAACTCCTAAGTTTGGTCGAAGTAGTTCTTTTGTCCAAGTAGATGAAAGTGTAAGTCTGATTTTAATAATCGTTGTTATATCAGTATTCTTAAGGCAGATGTACATACCGAAGAAATTGGCCGTAGTGGGCCATCTTTACCTTCGAGAGCACACTCGGAATTTGCTGGTGAGAAAAAATACCGGAAAAAACTTCTCAATGAAGGGTAAATCTTATTTTATTTCTCTTTTTATTAATACGATATTTAGCTTCGCACCTAGTACGTCAGTTATGATTGAGTCAGAAAATTTTGAAGAGTCTCTAATTAATATGTTAAATGAAGATAATAATTCCAAAGTGAACGTCAGTGCAAACGTAAATATGAAAATAATTAGTCTAACTTTAGGAAGATGGTGGCCGAAGCCGTAGATCTAGTGGAAGGAGTGTTGTTTCAATACAAACAACTCAAAGCGGTTAGTTATTATTTCTCCATTTAATTGAATTCCCTCTTTTTACCTGAAATGTCATATTCTTTTTATTTTTCATATATTATACATATATGATTTTCTATTATTTTACCTTTTTCAATTTACTTCATATGTGTTCTATATATGTTAAGCTTTTTAGTGTCATATGACCTGTTTGTTGCCAATACATGCCATGTGCTTTTTTGATTCACCCAAGCGGGCTTCATAATTTTAAAGCATACATAGATATTTACAGAAGTGAACGATGCGGCTATGTCAAAACTATGGGCTAAAGATTCCCAGATTACATCTTTGAGAACTAAAATTTCGGTATCAGTTTAATTTTATTAGCTTATTTTTTTATTATCTATAATTTCGAAATATAGTTTTTTTTCAAAAATGTAATTTTATTAAAATTAGTTGAAAAGGAATAATATATATATATATATATATAAATACATATAATACTTTTTAAAGGACATCGAACGAAAGCTGGAAAAAGCCCAGAAAGATTATTACGACATGAAAGGAGAACGCGATATGCTTCAAAACAGAGTTACATCTGAAAATTCTTTTGAAAATATAGAAGAATTAAAACTAGCCAGGTTTCTAAGTTAAGCTTAATGTAAACGAAGCATTGTTTTATAGAAAAAAGGTTCAAGAACAGAAAGATATCTTGCAAGAAGAATGTAATCAAACTAGACGTAGAATAAATTTATTAGAGGAAGAAGTTAGAGCCTTAAGTGATCAGGTATAATATTTCTATGAGGCGCAAAGCTAATTGAATCTCTTGTATAGTTACGGCTAGCAAAATTCAACTTGAATGAAAATAAGAAGGAGTTCGATGAGTACAAGGAAAAGGCTCAAAAAATTTTACAATCGAAAGAAAAGTTAGTTGAGTCTTTGAAAGGGGAGGTATGTTTTCTTTTATTTCTTTTTAATTTTAAGCAAATTGTTCAGAATGCTACAAGTACGGGCGAGCGACCTGCTCACCTGCTACAAGCTGAATTGGAGGAAATGAGAGTTGAAAGGTATTACTTTAGCTTAAAGCATTACCTTCAAAATTTATTTCAGAGATTTATCCAGAGCTGATTTAGAAGCAGCCCAATTACAGCTTTATAATTTACGGTCTGATATGGAGGAAATCGAGAATCAGCTACGAGAAGAAAAATATCAAGTATTTCAAAGTTTTTTTTTCAATTTTTACGTATATTTATCAGCAAAGTGAATTGCGTCGTCAACATCTGGAGGAAAGACATTCATGGCAATCTTCTCTCAGTCTACTAAATGAAAAAATTGATTGTTCCAAGTGAGACCCGTTTACCTTTTTCATAGTTTTTCTATTCATTGTTTTCTTAAGAATTGAAAATGATTTTGCTAAACAAGAAATGAAGCGGCAGAATGATGAGTTTTCTCATCGTCTTGAACAAAAAGAATCAGAAATTCGTAGGCTGATTGAACAGAATAGATCGAAGTAATTTTATCATATTATTATCATCATTTTCTTTAATTTTCCTTTCTTCAGTAAACGTGGTGAAAGCAGCTTTCCTCCTGTGGATAGTAGCATACGAGAAAAATTATTACAAAAACAAACGGAGCTTGAAGAAGCTCAACGTAACAACCAAATTCTGAATTTACGTCTTGAACGTCTTCAGGTATGTAGTATTTTTGCATTGTGAGACTGTCTGTTTCTAAATTTAAAGGGTTCCGTAAAAGAAGTAGCAATATCAATCGAACCGGCTCCAGCTGCTTTTCCTGTTCAAAACCCTACTGCTCGCAATGCCATTGGTCTTGTGGATACTTTAACCTTCAAATTCATCTCTGTACTTAGAAGCTACCCTGCATCACGTCTTTTCGTTTTCATGTACCTTCTTTTATTCCATCTATGGGTCTTTTTCATAATTCTCACTTATACCCCTGAATCGCACGACATTGATCCAACTATTTCATCGAGAGGTGTTCTTCATTCTTCTGGCTCATTTCCTTGAAATGCATGATTTGGATTCCAATTTTAGCGCATCTTACCATTAATTATATTATATGTTCATATATATCTATATATACATATATTAGCATGGTTAGCATATTGTTCTTCCTAAAGTTGGTTACACGGGATTTTCTGTTTTTTGATCCCGGTTGACTATCCGAAAATTAGGTCGTAATATGCCGAACCTTGGATACTGATATTACCTGATACATTACTAAATAGGGTTATGATACTCGGCTGTGATAGAATAATTTAGTAACTTTTTGCATGTTAACATATAGAGATTCACAAGTATTGGAGAAATTGTATTCATTTGGTGTATATAAATGGTCTTATATTGATGTCGTTTATCTGTAATCGTTTTTGTTCGAAAAACTTCTTTTTTTTTCAATTTGTTTTTCATTTATGTTTCTTTTAAGTTTTAGTCATGGCGTCAGCTGTACCTCCCAGTTTGAAAAGTATTGGAGGTTACGTAAAAATCGCCAATGATAGTGCTAACCGTGATCCTGTTATTTATTATTGGTGTAAGCATGATGCTTCTTACTCCTTTCTTTAAATATCATTACATTTAGGTCTCTACTATGCTGCAAAACAAGCTATGAAAATAGATCGAACATCTGAAGATGCTTTACGGTTCATTACTGGAGTGCTTTCCACTTTAGAAACTGTAAAAACACAATGCCATGAGGTTGAAGCTATTACTAATGAAGTACGACTATTATTCTTACTTGTTTAAATGCTTACAAATTCATTAGGTTGTTGCCCAAGCTCATCTTGAAAACTATGCACTAAAGCTTTTTGGTTATGCTGATGCTCGAGAGAAAAATGGTCAAGCTGATAAAACTACTTTTCATGCTTTCTACAATGCTGGATTAGTGATGGATACACTTTCTCTATTTGGAGAGGTTAGTGATTTTCCCTTCTTCTTTTTTTGATGAATTTTTGATTAAAGTTGGATGAAAATGTTGCATCAATGAAGAAATACGCCAAGTATACCTCTGCTCAAATTGGGAAATGTTTGAGAGATGGAACTCCATATGTATCAGCTACACCACAAGGTATTTTGAATTTTTGCTATTGTATTGTGAATATGGTAAATGTAGAACCAAAGGAATCACCTACATCTTTGGACGGTCAAAACCCAGCTTATGGTGGTAATCAAAATCCATTTGGCGGGAACAGTAGCGCTGATTATGGATATTCAGCTGGAACTCAATCTGATATTCACAGTCTACCTAGTGTTCCTTTTCATGGTATTTCGAAGTTTATCTATGTGAAATTTAACATGTTTCTTGTTTTAGGTAATGAGTCGCATATTCCTCCATCAAATCCGATTGTTCCCAGCTATGGCTTTTCTTCCCAACTAGACTCATACCCTGGAGGTCATGAAGTAGCTCAACCACCCGCTCCTATGTTACCAGTAGAACCAGAGGCTGCTCCAGTTGCAGGTATATTACCTTTTCCAAGAAATAACTTTTATTTTTTGAACTTCTAGCTCCTCGAGCCGCATCTGGACGTGTGCCATCTTCACAGGATTTCATGGATGCTCGTAAATTCGCCAAATACGCCATCAGTGCTTTAGACTACGAAGATACGAAAGCTGCCATTGATAATCTACGAAAGGCTTTGGCTTCCTTAGAATAAGAAGTTGGGCCAAATTGATGTGATTCCAGAAAGTTAAGCTGCGTGTATTTTAATTTGAAGATATATAACTTTGTATAGTATCCTTAACTTATTTTCATATTGTAACTATTTTACTTTTGAAGTAACATATTCTTCCTAACTTTCTTAATTCATTGCAAGTGGTTATTGGTTGCCAATAGTTATCAACGATCTAGTTATTAATAGTCATCAAAAATGATTTTTTACTCTATAATTTTAGAGAATGGAAAATGGTGAAAAGAAGAAAAAAGGAATTAGATTGTCAGTTTTCGAAAAGTCGTAAATGGGATTAAAATGAATATGTATTGTAGGGTTTCTCGAAAATCTACCAAAAAGATGCTAGGAAGATGGAAAAGACTCGAGAGTGTTGAAAAACCTGAAAACGAAATGGGAAAAAAGGTTTTTCTATAATTCATTTTCCTTTCTTATTCTTTATTTCTAGTCAGTAAGACTTTTGATGGGTAGAAGCTTGGCTGAAGTAGTGGAAATTGATCCTTCATTGGACGGCATACCTCTACCTGCTTTCTTTCGTTATTCCTTAGATTATATGGAAAAACAAGGTAAAATTTATTTTTTTTGTTAACGCTATTGATTGGAAGTTTTCAGGCTTGAACGTTGAAGGAATTTATAGAATTTCGAGTCCAAAATCCAGATTAGATGAATTAGAAAACAATGTCAACGAGGGAAAAGAGCTATCATTCAGAGATGCACACGAAGCTGCTGGATTAATCAAAAGGTAATAAATAAAAAATAATTTTAATGCTCTAACATATATATCTTAGATTTTTGCGGCAATTGCCTGAACAATTAGTTCCCTCTCAAGTAGAAAAAATAGCTGAAGGCTGTACTTGTGACTGGAAAGATGTATGTACTTGTGGGACAACGCAAGTTATAAAGCAAATCATTGATCAATTGGAAAAGCCTCAATATTATATATTGGCATATACATTTCTTCATGCTCAAAATGTTGTCAAACATGTAAGTTTCTTTTTGTTAAATATTTCATTTTAATTATACATTCTACTTGAGCGGTTGTTTGACCTAGACAAACGATTTCAAAAACAAAAACAGTTTATTTAGGAGAAAGAAAACAAAATGGGAATTCCTGCTCTTGGTTTGCTTCTTCAAACAGTATTGGAAATGAGTCGGAAATTGATATGCATCTTCATTCAAAATGCATCAAGCTTATTGACAGGAAAAAATGACAAAGTATGTACTAACATATGACTATATAAACTTAGATTATATATTTAGGCGTGCTATCTATTCCAGGATTTGCACATTGTAACGTGAGTTTTTTTAATTTTATATATAATAATCATGATCAAGTTAAAAGTTGAGCAAACAAAAATTGGGACATAAATATTGCAAGGAGCACCAATAGTGAGCAAAGTGTATCTATTAGTTCTAACTATCATTGGTTATTACTTTGGGTTGTTATCGAGTTCAATTTCTTCCATACCATCCTCAATTGACGCTTTTTTCTGTTTAGCTTCCTGTTGTTTTGCATTTGAGACCCCTATCCGATGATTCTTCTATAACCGATTCATCATTCGCACATATTCTCCAAAACTAATTTACTAACCTTCATGAATAGTCCCACAGCTACAATTGAGATGAGACTAACTAGAGCGATAATGCCAATGGTTACGGGTACAACCAGACTGGATTCTAAAATGGTGGAAATAAAGAGGTCAAGCATGAAAATGAGAGTCACCGTTCTCTACAATTTTTCCATTTTTGGGGTTATCGAATTGATTAATATCATAAACTTCTCTTCTAGGTTCCTCTTTGAAGAGTGTAACATTATCTTTAACTCCAACGAAAAAGGCTGGCTGAAAGATTAACCGTTGTACCACCTTTTAAAATGTAACTTACAATAGTGAATGGTGTTGTACTTTCTTCGATTTCTGGCCCTGGGGTAGTAGTTGGTGGTATAGTAGTGGTGTCAGTTTTCTCATCATAAGGCTAAATATAATATATTGCTTTGGAAGAAATGTGTTGATAATATGCCTGAAGAGTAGCTGCGTCAACTCCAAGAAGAGGGAAATCTTTCAAAGAATATGGCCTGTCACATTTAGTAGCGTTTATACTAGGAATAACGAAAATCTGTCCATTCTTAGGAGAATCCCGAACGCGATCCTCTAAAGCGAAGAGGACTAAAAAAACGATGATTTATAACCAAAAAACGTTCCACAATTAAACTCACAATCTGTCATTTCCGAATCACAAAGGAATGGATTGTTAGATATGATGAACTCCTCTAATTTTGGAAGATCTTTGAGAACCTTAAGATTATTTTAATTTTCTTTGAATCTTGTTGAAAAATTACTTCTGCTGGTAATGTTTTAATTGCATTCTTGTCCAAGTTCAGCTTTAGCAGGCTATCTTTTTGTTTTTCAAAAGCATGTGGAGGCAATTTTTCAATTTGGCAGTTTGATAGATCAAGGGTCTGAATGTTAAGTATTGTTTTGGGAACTTTGATCGCTGTTCACCTTAAGTTTGGTATATTCTTCGAATGTATTCTCCTTAACCTCAAATGGTGCGCATTCAGCCAAAGATAGGGATTCCAAATTCTTCAACCCTGTGGATGTCAACTAAAACGATATTGTTCAAACATTTTTAATATTTTTATCACCTCAATCATTGGATTGTGTTTTAAGCTTAGAATTGTTAAATTCTCGGCTAAAGGTTTGAGAGACTCCATTGACATGGAGCTGATTTCATTCCATCCCAAATCCAATTCTTTTAAACTAGTCAGTCCAACCCAAACATCCTTCTCAATATTTCTATAAAAACGTTTTTTTATGGCTAAAATTGCTGATGGTTAGAAATTACCTTATGTAGTTACCAGCCAAGCTAAGACGTTCAAGTTGAGAGAGGCCATCGAAAGCATAATCAGATATGTTCTCAATAAGATTTACTCTCAGGTCCAACTGTAACAGGTTGAATGAGTACTTTTCTTTTTCATTTCATTTGTTCCCAGTCTATTGTCATCATTTCAGATATTATTAAATTGTTGTTGTTATTTTCTATAAGACTAGAAGGATTTCGTCTATTCACATAGTTGAATGACAAATCGGACAAGAGAGTAGGCCGAGACGGTTCACCAACAAAGGAAGGGAAAATGAGGTAGAACGAGGTTTTCGTGGCTAGTTACGTGCTTCTAACGAACCTGCTTCAAACTCTTAAGAGGAGCGAAAACTCCAGCATCTAATGTTGGAATGCTGCATCCGCTTAATTTCAACAATTCCAAGTTTTGGAGGCTGTCAAAGATTTCAGAAGGTGGCTCGAAAACTCCATCAGCTCGAGATAGATCCAAACTCTAAATGAGAAACATTTACAGAATTATATCTTCATTTCTAATACCTTCAAATTTTTCATCGATTTCAACTCATTCAATATGGTATCGTTGATGTAATTACGTTCTCCGAAAACCAATGTTTCCAGGTTTTCAAGATTCTTGAAAGCGCCCTCTTCAACATTGTTGATTAGGTTAGCGGACAGATCCAAATACGTCAGCTGAAATGACAACGTTGTTTGACAAAACCATCGCATATTCGGTGATCTTTGGAGACGACGACATTCGAGGCGAGAAGAGAACAAGATTCTGTGAAATTTTGGCGAAAATCAGTCTCTTGATATATAAGATAGGATGAATGGGACTATGGTTGATACTAGAAATATCGTTCACGTTCTATTGATCACCCCTCCCACACCCACAATACTCATGCCCTTTCTTGATTATGGAAATCGCAGTGTGTGTCTCTGTGGCCCTGTTTGTCATCGGTCATAATTTCATACGGAATCGTTTCCGAATATTAACCTAACTTACTTTCTTCTTATCGGTGAAGGCAGATGCAGGAACAAACTCTATTCTGTTTCCAGAAAGATCAATGGATTCTAATTCGTTTAATCCATTAAGGGCATCAGGAATTTCCTGAAAATAAAAAATATTTTTACTATGAATGAAATGCTTAATATCTATATCGGGTTATCCTCCCCTAATTGAGCGTAGATCGTCATGGTTAAAGTATCAGACGTTGACAAGGATGACCGTCATTGACATCACATGTCCGGTCGGTCAGGTCATCCGTCATGTACCAATCAGCCCATAATCATATCAGAGTACTTACATGTAAACTGCATCCATGAATGGTAAAGTTTTTGAGAGATTTCTCTAATCCTGCCAAGTTTGACTTCTCAACTTTCAAGGGCTCTGGTGTTCCGCATTCTCGAACTTCCAGATTTGTTAGTCCCGGAGCTGCAGAAGCTATATCAGGCAGCCCTGTGCTAGGAAAGTCCATATGTTGAATGCTGATCTGGAATAACGAAATGGAATAGCAGTAGTCTGTAATGAGTCATCTAGCATCTAATCCACATACGGATTTGTGTCTATGGATGAAAAGAACTTTTATGACGCAGTCAGACGATAGTGTCTGCATGCCAAATCGCCAAAAGACTGGATTCAGATGACGTGATTACATGGGAAGAGTATAGTTGTTTGAACGAAAGCTGACCTTGTCGATTTCCATGCTAGCGTTTTTGACAGCATCTGCAGCTCTCATAAGCTGTTCTTCGTTGGAGCCATATAAACAGGAAATTGAAACTTTATCATTCTCTTGAACCTGAGAAAGTATAAAATCATTACACAAAATCTTTAATGAAAGAACTCACTGCGCAGAAACATAGAAGCAAATTTTTCAAAGATTCCTCATTAATCGAGTCATCATTTTCTAAAACATCGACATCCGGACAGCCAGGCACTATTTTGGCTTTAGGAACAGATGTGGTTAATTCGGCTTCATCGGCACGCACAGTACTAATTGACAGTAAAATACAACACGTGAACAGTAGGGTTCGCCCCATCATTCTGTTCAATCTAGAGGAAAAATTCAATAATAACGTCTCTGCACTGCAATATTCTATCGTTATCGAGAGCCTGAAAAACGATTGGCCCATTCTTATGACGAAAATCGCAAAAATTGCCAAGAAAAAAAACGAATAATGCGTGATAAATCGAGAGAGAGAGAGAGAAATATGTAAAAATAATGAGAATTCTACAAATAAAAAGTAGAACATGAGAATACAGTGAAGTTTATAAGAGCTTTTGAACTCAGATATAACAGATCCAGGATCAAAATCTACAAACATTCACGCGTGTGCGCGTATTCATGCACGAAACAAAGACCGTGAATACAAGAAATGTAAAAGGGATCGATTGAAGACCCGAAGGGATGTGTTGAAATGGAGGCGTAGCCTTCTCTTTCCATCTCGTCTTCGTCGTGGTTGTCGTCAGATGTTCGTCGTTAGGTGATGGACGCTAGCCGCCAGGTCAGCTCTTGATGCATGAGAGTCTAAGGAGGCGGGAGAATATGGGGGACTGCTGCTGGGCGGTGAACGTCGGCCTGACATCAACTATCCGAAGTAAAAGGATCATGATAGTCTTCTGGGTTTGGTATGTTGCTTTTGTACGAGAACAATGATGAAAGAGAAAAGACGAGATAACACTTACATTAGATGACGTATCATCAACGGATTGCATCTCTCGTCAACGAAGGATGTGCACTACTATATAAATATAAAATTGTTTTCAAAACGAATCAAAAGAAACTTGAAGTCGTGTTGAATGTTTCTTTGGCAAGTACATCAGGTGAGAATAACAACGAGTACGACAACAGCTATGTCTCATTTAGTCAAATGATCCTGACGTTGCATCTTGTCATGGCCAACATGTCATATAAATAACCCGAAATACAGATTGGAGATTTTGTAATCTCCCGAGTTTGTTGCCTTATTGTTAGTTGAATTAACGTTTAATGTGTTTGATCGCAACACGCCATAAAGAGAATACATAGTTAAGAATTATCTGTTGACGATGAAGTTAAGAGAAGAAATGAGTTGTGATGTGTTTGAAACAGGAGAAAAGAGAAAAGTGAACGAAGAAAACTGGGGAGAGTTGAAATGAAAAGTTATTAAGAATTGGAAGGGGCAAGAGAGAAAACGCATTCAACCGTTCATCTTATCATTTGTATTCTAAATAACTTGATAATTATGTGAAGCGCAGATATGCTAATGAGGTGGTTTGTTATTAAAGAAGTGGATAAAAAGTTTATATCAAAATTTCTTATAAAAATTACTGAAAGAATTTTTAAGATTTAAAAAAATAGTACTAATATCTTTCCAGATATGTTCCACCCAAAACTTGTCAGGAAGTGGAGAAATGGCAATGTGAAGATAAACCATTGATTGAAGATGAGCTTAACAAGCAGAACAATTTACTTAATCACTTACACAATAAGGTTTACAAATATCTTTAATATATTCAGAAAACCGTTAAATATCTGTGTATGGACAAAGAGCAAAGAATTCGTTTACACTTCGTCCTTCAATGTCTTCGATGATTTCAAATTTCGGTTTTATTCGTTTCAGATGGCTGATGGGTTTACCTCAGATATTATCATACATAAGACGCTAGGGTGACCTTTAACGATGATTTAGTTGAGGCAAAATGAAATAAAATGGCGTAGTCTGTTGCCATTTCGATTATAACTATTCGAAGTCACGCGGCTAACTTGAGCCATAATTAGTTCTAGATCCTCTTCGAAATTTTATGTAAAGGAGCTCTCACTTTTGATTCTAGAAGAATCAAAAATGAACGAAAGTTAATAGTGGACGAATTGTTTCTTTTCAATTGAGAGTGAATCCTTTTCTCACGTTAGGTACAAAATAGTGAAGAAAGTAAGGTAAAATGAGAGAGTGACTGAGGGTAACGTATAGTATGGAGCGAGGGGGGAGGTAACTCAGGAAGAACAGGATCCAAGAAGTATCTAGTTGTCGCCATATGTTCAGTCCTTTTCTGTACATTCAAAGAACTACAAATTGACTTATATTTTAATGCATTTCCGGATTTCAGTTCTCTGCAATGTGTGATAATACAAGCGAAGAAATGGCCTCATTGGAAGAGATGCTCTGGGGCGTTCAGACATCCATCACAGCTTTAAAACGACGTCTGAAGGTAAATTAGAAAAACATAAAGAATTTGAAACAAAAAAATGATTTTAAGTCTGTTGCTGAGCCAATTCCATCATCTCAATGTCGACCCCATGAAAACAAACCGTTCTTGGAAATGTATGAAGAAAAACAACTGGTGGCAGTGCAGAGTATGCTCAGGTTAATTTCTTATTCTCATTGTTCTTATAATTCTAGTAAAATATTCAGAAAAGATATAATTGATGAAAGAAAATTAATAGCTTTCATGCTATGGAATTTGAGAAATTCCGTTGATAGTACGCCTCCTTCTCCCCGTTCAGAATCTGATCAACAGTTAGAAGAGCATCTGAAAGAGGAATGTCGAAAAGAAGAATCTATCCGACTTGATTTAGTAGAAGATATATGTCGCTTGAAAATAGAATGTGCTTCACTGAGAGCCAAGAATGAGATGCTTTCTCATGGTCACACAGTTAGTACCCGTTTTTAGTAATCCTTAGGAACTCTTTAATTTTGTTTGTTTGTATAAGTTTCACAAAACATATCAGCATTTTACGTATCGATCTTAGTCAATATCCGCTTAATATGGTCTTTCTCGTCATATATATGTCTTCTATGCGTAATAACTTTTAATTTATTTTCTTATATCTAGTCTATCCCGGAGGGTTTTTCCTGTTTTAATGTAAAATCTTGTGCTCTTATATTATTTGTGATTAATAATCGTAATTATTAAAAAATATATTTTGTTCCATCTTTCCTTTTTTTTCTTTTGTTTATAAGTTAAATGGCTTTTAATATATTTTCATGGTATATAGGAATCATTTTAATTATAATTTTTAGAAATGTCTCTCTTTAATAGATCAAAGAAAAAGATCCAATCTCGTCAAAAAATTGTCGATGAGGATACTGAAGAGCAAAGTAAGTCTAAGATTTCCTGTATTCCTGCTGGGTGTGTGTCATCATCATAATTTCTTTTAGATGTTACTACAATTGAAGACATTAAAGAGCTTCAAAAATCTCGACAGAAGAAGAAAGGTTTAACTGAAATCGAATGTGCTGTAGGAAAAGAAAAAGTGATTTCATCTATTTCTTAATGTTTTTAGACTAACAATAAAAAAATTTAGGCCGCTGCTTTGGTTGAAGGTATTCAGATAGCTGGAGGATCTATGGCCATGACAGATAAGCAGAAAGCTCGTCTGGAAGCTGCCGATATTGAGGCTGGGATCAGGTAAGTGTATCATATATTTTCCTTATTTCATTTTGTTTTAAGAGAGCAATTTGAAAAAGAAACTTTATTACGTGATGAACATGAGGAACTTCGCAAATTCATTGAAAGCGGTTTATCAAAAGCTAAAGGAGAAGTAAATACAAAAACTCAAGATAGTGTCAATTCCAATTCAGTATGCAATTTCGCAATACCTTCTTAGACAAGCTTTCAATTTAGAGTAGTGATGTTCTTGTTAGAGCCGCAAATAAGCTGAAATCTTATCGAAGTGAAACAGCAACAGAGTTGCTATCAGAACATATGTTGGCAGGTATTCCTGAAGTCGATCTGGGAATTAAGTAAGTTTTCTATATTTTGTTAATTTATCTTTTTATTCTTTATAGTGCTCGAATTACAAATATCCTGGAAACAGAGAAAAAGAAGAAGGAATTAATTGAATATTCACTTACTGGCAAACGGCCAGAACAGGTTTAAATAAATAAAAAATAAATCTTTATAAACTTATCATTTAAGGATCCACCTTTGAAAAAAGCTCGCAAGTATTAAGTCTCACGTTTATTATTATGTTTGTAAATAAACATTGAATACCAGTATATTTTTTTTGGATTAATTAAGAGATAACATCCTTATGCCAAAATAGATAAAAGGGATGCAAAATGGATAACAACTTTCTATTGTATCAATAAAGAAGATAACCTCGGAGGTTGAGAATCAACGATTATTAAAGATATAGTAGTTGAACAACATATTGATTGATCAGTTGTTGAATAATTTTCTACCGGCGATGCAATAAACTGTCGAAAAGGACTAGAATAAGAGAGAAAGACCGATAGGAGTAGACAACAACCTGAGGCAAGACTGTGTAGAAGAAAGAGAATATTCAAGATAGAGAGACCTGACCATGTATAAACATAGGAATAGACTACGGCGATAGTAGAAAGGCTGTGCGCTCTTTCTCTGCGCCTCCGTCACAGTGTTGCTGTCGCTTTTCGCAGTCAAACATTTGGCCTTCTTTCAGGCATCTGTAGATCATCAACTTCAGTGACATCTCCTAGCTTTATTATTTGGAATTCTGATAAGCAGTTCAAGTAAATATGGTTATTTATAATTTATAATAATATTCAAAATATTTTATAATTTTAGACAGAGTTTTTCTCACCTCAACAGATTGATGGTAAGCTTTTGATATATTATAATATTTTTACTATTAATATTGAATTCTTATAAAAAAATCTTACTTTTCATATGAAGTTTAATTCATTTCAAAATGATTAAATAATAAATTTTTCTTTTTTCAATATTTTAATACAGCTTTATCGACTTAAATGACTAATATTTTCACGAACACATACAGTTAAAATCAAAAATCAATTATCTTGTGTTCTCATATTTTAGTTTTAAACTATTTCAACTATATTGTATTCTAGAAAATACATCATAGAAAATATTTTCAAACATGTTTTTCCTAAAAGTATGCCTACTGTTTGTTTGGTTTTCTAAATTAGATGTCTATATTGAATGAGTCTTTCTTCTAAATTCTAGCTTTTCTCTCTATGAATGTAGTGACGAAAAGCTAAGAAGCTCGATGGTGTCACAAAATTCCTATTTTTAAAATTGAAAATCGTTTTAGAAATTCGAGAATGTTTTAATGTATACTGCCAAGACGGTATAATTCGATCAGCACCCCAATTAAGATGTATTCTTCGTAGTTTGGGATATTCACCAACAGCATCAAAAACAGTTGATTACTTTAACAGCAAAAGTATAATTCTTATTAATTTAATTTATATTTTATATAAATAAGTTATAGGAAAGTTAATTGAATTCGATTCATTCTTAGAAATAGTAAAGCTTGAAGAAGGAAATACAGATGCTCTTACAGAAGTTATTAAAGCTTTGAAAGGTTTAGACAGGTTTGTAATACGATATACAAACTCAATTTATGCACAATATTTCAAGAAGAGGAGCAAGAACTATAACTTCAGAAGAACTAAGATGTATACTATCCTCAATCGGTGAAAAAATGAATCGACAAGAAATTGACTTTGTGCTTCAACAGGTACAGCTTTAAGCTTTAATATGAAATCTAAACTTTATATTTTAAAGGTTGCTGTGAATGGAATAGTTCCTCATCAAAAGCTTATTCAATATATTTCTAAGCCTTAATTCTTATTACAATTATTAAAATCATTAAGCTATATAATGCAATATAATGCTAATTGTATACATTTTATAAATCAATAAACTATAACTAAATATTTCCTTTTACAAAATAAATTAAGATGATGGACACCTAAACGAAATACGATGATTTGATATTAAATCTAAATTAAATGATTATAGCTAATTGTGTGAATGTGTGTGCAGAATCTTCAGCACAGAGGTGCTAGGGATAATCTTTTGTTTTGAAAGAAAATCATTTTTTTTGGAAATGACTGTACAGGTAATCCTTGTCAGTCGAAAATCCTCAATGAATGATATACATATTCATGAATTTTATTTCAGATTTCTATTCTGTGTTATTTAATTAGTCAAAAGAAAACTTTTAAAGTTATTTTACAGTACCTGAATATATAACAGTCGTTTACGTGAATGCTTTGCTTGCGCGGTAAATATACCATAAATATCCATTTTGAATATGGATGGCGCGTTGATTGGTTGCATAATTTGTAGCTTTAATATTTTTCTTTTTATTATAGAATAAAATTATACCGCATAGTTTGTCAATTTCCTGTTTATTATTTTGTGATAATAATGTATAAATAAGGTTTATTCAATATTACGATTATAAGTTAGTTTCGTAATATTGTACGCTTCATGTATATTTTTGAGTTTTTTTTTCAGTAATTGTAGACTGATGCCCCGTAATGGAAACAAATCTAATGTATATCAGTTAATATTACAAGATTTGAAGAAGAGAGATCATGAAAGCTTGTCTGCACGTCTGAAAAATATTGAAAAGAGTGATTGGCCAGTAGAGCTACTGATACCTTTCATATTGCAAAGCATTTTACGCCGTCGTGATTGGGATTTGGAATCAGTTCGTTATATCGTTAAATCTTTCCAGTTAGTTTTATATAATAATAATAATTCTTTATTGATCTTATATAGTCTATTTTCTCAACTTCGTTGTTTGTCGTTAGTAGACCGTTGTTTTTGTTTGGAGATTTATCGTTTAGCAATATTTGTGGTAAGGATTTATTATATCTCATTTCTCGATATATGTATTTATATTAAAATTTATTAAATTCATTACTATTCTAGGAAGCTGTTACTTTGATTTCTAATTTTTCATCCCCAAGTGAGGATGATCGCTTACGGCTTTCTGATGACGTAATGCGACTACTTCGTTTGTTACTGGTGAGATTTTTTTTCTTCTTTTGTTACATAATAAGCATCATATATATTTCAAAATAACCAACAGAAGTTTCGATTATGAGAAAGTGCATTAATGAATTTTGCAGGATAAAAGAAATACTGAGAAACGCTATGTCCGTCAATTAACTTATTTGGAAGCTGTATGTGAACGACGAGAAAGATTAAAAAAATTCAATGCTAAGTGAGTGCTTTGATCTCATGATTAACTATTCATTTTTGCTAGATCAAGCCGTTATCTAAGAAACTTAATAACAAAACTCAAAGGCAAAGCAATACCATTAATCCGTCGTTTCATAAAAGATATGTAAATACTATGTAAGTTTTTTATACGTATTAATTTTTCATATTATATTTTTATATTGAAATACAATTCATATTAAATTTTATAAAATTTATTATGTTTATGTTAATCACCAAAATTCGATATGTAAACAACAGGCTCGATGAAAATAAGAGCTAAGAGCGAAAGATCTGCTGGGGCTTCTTCGTTTGATGACGGTCTGTTGAAATGCAGACAATAGGGTGACAAGAGACAACCGAATCTATGCCTATACTGAGATGAGAAGGAGCATTTTGATGAGAAATAGATATTCGCAAGCAGATTAATAGAAGGGTGAGATCTCTTTCTGAGACTTCTTGGCTTTGGACCTAGGATTTAATTCTAATAGCTCTGCTTGAACTACAAATCTGTTGTAAGTTAATAGTTCATAGATATTAAAAATTTAAGAGAATATGTCTTAAGAACTGAAAAAAGTGTCGGAGGTAAGCGATATGTAACCTAGTCCTCCTACCTCCTGTAGACTATGTTAACAACAAAGAGATGACATCTATGCGATCACAAGAGTTGACAGGCAAAAGGTGATTACCAGAGATTTTCAAAATGTAGATGAAGTTGATTACAAGTTTAATTACAATCAAAACGAGTTTTCCCGTATTGCAAGAGGGTCCGATAAATATGAGGAGAGGTAAGTGGAATTTCATAGGAACATTTAATGCATACAAAAATCTATGTGGAATATAAAACGATTAATCATTAGAAATGAATAACCAAAACATATTGATAAAAAAACTGACGGGTCTTATAAAATAAACAAAAATGCAAAAACAATTGATTTCAATTTAATACATAAATATCAAATATTATTAATTGATGGATCTACCATCCATGAAGAAAAAAATCTGTAAAAACTGTATCCGAAAAAATGTTTGTCTCCTTCAAATATTGTATAAAAGAGACAACCTGAGAAGAAAGTCTCTGAAAAACAGAACATATGCTTTTCTACTTTTATTTTAGAAACTTACAGTCACAGAAGTAATAAGCATGAGGAGATGAGCAAAGCGAGCCGTTGCTCCTTCAGGAGGAAGACGGCCTTGCACATGTGCGAAAAGTGCTCGTTGTACAGCTTCTCGTCCGCCTGTAATTCAAGCAACGTTAATATATTCAAACTTGTATTTGAACTTACTCTTCAAAAGTTCAATGCTATCTTGACTTAGGCCGGGTGCATTAGGATCAAGAACCATAATAGCTTTAACGGCCGCTAGTTCTGAGGAAGTTATACGCAGCCGGCGGAGTTGATTTACTAACTGATCGAGGAAATTGCGACGAAGAGAGCTGAAATTTCAGAAATTAAATTGTTTTTTCTATTTACTATTTCTATTCACCTTATTTTATCTTCCATGATAACACGAGATTTATCATCGCCTTCTTCAGGGGAGAAAAAGGCTTGACTGCCAGAAATAATATGACCAGACGGCAAGAAGATATCATCAGAATCTGTGTGTTGTGCAGATTGAAATCCAACCTCCAATATCATAAAAGGACACAAATATTGTCTGATAATAGCCATCTGAAAATTAAAAAGCTTTAATTGAAAAAAAGGAGAAAGCAATTGTACCTTATCTGATACATTCACATCAGCTAAAGGCCTTAAGGTGGTTACATAATCTAGCTTTAGCACACATAACCTCAGAACATCATCTTTTAATTTGCTAAGAGAGGCTGGACCCATTTTACCATCGAAAGAAACCTATAAATATGATATAATATACAATATAAATAGCATAATAATACAAATTATAAATAAATTTGAACATGAAAGTGGCGTTTCATTTTTATTTCAAATAAAGCATTAATCGGTTGTATCTAATGAATTTTTATATTTTATATTTATATTAAACTTACAGTTGTGCGGGAATAGACTGTTGAAGGCTTTTGTACAGCAGTTTCCATATTTTGATACGGCGTACTAATTTCAGCCTTAAAATATTTAAATGGTAATATTTCATATAATATATAATAGTTTATTCACCTTCATATCTTTACAGATAGTTTCAATTTCCAATAAAGTATTCATGATAGTTTGATCAATAGGTGATATGGATATATCACCAGCACCAACATTGCTAATTGGTGTTGATTCCTATAATGGATACTAATGAATTATGAAATTTCAATTAATCATTTATCAATAGAGCAACAACTCACTCTGCCATCAGAATGCCTATCGCTGATTGTGGGATAATTGCGGTTCGTTGAGTATTGCGACTTTCTTGGATTTCGCTGTCTTCCAGTTTTATCACGATCTGGTTGAATAGCTGAAACGATTTTGATTGCATCAGATCAAAATATAAATTTTTATCATCATGACTATGATGTCATGATCTTATTGCAAAATGAAGAAAGATATAAATAAATACATACCAGCTGGATCCATTCCAACGTAAAGGCATTTCTCGAAACGGCAAGCTCTACAGCAATTTCTATCATCTGAAAAGAAAAAAACCGTACAATGTGATTGGATCAAAAAGAAAAATAAATGGACTTACTTTGATCAATCACACAATTTCTCTCATGACGACAAACATAATTTTTTCCTCCTTGAACAGATCGCCGGAAGAATCCTTTGCATCCGAAACAAGCCATGACACCATAGTGACGACCATTGGCAGAGCATCCGCATACCCAACTGAAAAGATATTTCTTTGATAAAAATGAACGAATTACTTAAATATAAAGATATAGTAAAGAAATATGTAATAAGCTAATCAAGTTTGTTTGGTTAAAAAGCCCAAGTATGACCGTTAGTTCATATTTTTAATATTAATTATAATTATAAATTATTTTATAGTTTAAACTTAATTATAATAAGGAAAATATAGTTTTGAATAACGGTTTCAAATATAATTGCGTATTCTTAAGTCCCCAGTCCATTGTCCTCTTAGCTTTATCTTCCTGTGATGTTCTTTCTCAACCCTTTGCTTGTCTTATTATCTGAGCCAAATAAGTTCATTAAGAGAGATTGAATTTTCTTGCTTCACGCTCAAGGCCGACTTTGGCTCTCTTAATCCGTCAGGATATCCGATACAGCACCGGTTCTTACTAAATCCGTCTGTCTACACACTTATTCTGTCTCCACGACAATATATTTGTTGTCTTTTTAATAGAATAATAGACAAACGACATCAAGACAATCCCTCTTTCCTATCCCCAAATGACCAGGTGTATGTATTCCGAGAGTTCAAAAGATCAATCCTATTCAATCTTTCTCACCCTTTTATTACAAATAGGGTCAAACTACATAATATTATAAGAATCTAATAGCATAAAGAGCATCAACATATATTTGAATATGCTTCATATTACAATTCAAAGTACTTTCTTCTTTTCTTTTTCTTTTTTTTTATTGAAAATACTTTATTATAAAGCTATGATGAGAGTAGTGAAGCATTATTAACTAATGTTTTTACATAATCTTATATAGAAAGTATAAGATAATCTATATGAAATAGTTTAAATGAAACAAGAGAAAGTTCAAAATCATATCGTGTTCTTTGAAAATTATCTCGTTGTCTTCAGATTACTGTTATAATCACAGTAAATATGTGATATCATGATTCTATATCCAATTTTGCTTTCCTTTTACATTTATCTTTTAGCTAGATTTCTCATGAGAGCTCGTTTTGATACATTAAAAATCATAAACACATTCGATATGACTGTCTACATAGAAAGAGAGAGAGAGAGAGAGAGAGAGAGAGAGAGAGAGAGAGATGATGGTCTTCATGTTCAGAGAACATTTTGATTTTCAATGCTATTATTCTGCCAGAGAATCTAGAGAAATCTGACATGAAAAGACAATAATCGTATATACTATACTATACAAACTGTATAATATGAATAAGAGATCAAAGATGGTTTTCAATGTATATTAAACGATTTTCATTAGATTCGTGTAAGATGAGGCCATTAAAACACTAATGATCAGTTGTATTTTGAACTGAATTTGGATAGTTATATATCTGTTTTGTTGCTGACTGAGGATAAAGATGAATCTTATCGTGGTAATAACCCGATTTTGTTATTTGAATCCATTTCAACCAGCATGATCATGTCTATTTACACATTGCTTATGAAGATCATTATGATCATGATCAAAACTACAATCATCATTTCGAGGACAAGCATTAGCTTCATATCTTTGTTGATCATCATCAGACCACATGATGATTACAGTCATCTGAATAAATCCACTGTAACATCTATTTGATTCAGTCATGTTTCATCTGTATCCACATGATTATGTACATCATTAGGCTGACATTGTACTAAGACAAGACATTTACAAGACTAAAAGACCATGCATGATAAGTCGACTTTTCCAGAATAATCGACGACTGTCCTAGCTCTTCTGATCTATTTAGATACTTCCTCATTCCGTAGCATGTTTCTCATACGACCAGAAACTGTTTATAATCTTTGTATGTTTCATGAACATGACCAACTCTATAGTCTGAATGATCTCAGATCAATGATCACAATACAGACTTTCGTTCCTATGCTGTTTCTTCTGTTTTCCCTTATATTTCTTCAACATCTTGTCTTCTTCGTCATCCGCTGCATTATCTCTGGGCTTTAACTTCTTTTCTTTTACCACCCCTTCGCTCTCTTTTCCTTTGCGCTTTTCTTCCAACAATTGAAGGCTTTTGTCATCGTTGCAGACCAAAATCCAATGAAACAAAGACACAAAGATAGTGATTTTTATCTGCTTTTCGTTCTTTTATGATATTTGGTGACAAGAATACACATGAACATAATTAGCTATCAAGGATAACTCTATTAACCGGTGATATGGAGCTGTACGAACAACAATGTGACGAAATACCCTTAAATAATCCTGATAACAGATGTGCACACCAAGAGCAAAAGCAAAAACACCAAGATACAGAGTTCTACATCAAAACGATATTGTTATCATCATATGAGGCACATGCTCAACTATGTTATAATCTACACATGTCCCCCCCCCCCTCAATCGCTTTGCTCATGATCTCTTTTATACAATATTTTCTGTATCTCTGTCTCTCTCTCTTTCTCTCCATTCTCGAATATTACCGCAGAGAAATTCCAGAAACCATTTCCGTTTGTACTGTTGTTTCTATTGACAAATGATCTTTCGCAAAGATCAGACTACAATATTTAACATAGAATACAGAAAACTTTGATTGAGCTCCACATCATCCCTATCTCTTTCTCTTTTTTTCTCTTTCTCTCTCTCTCTCTCTCTCACTCATTGGATTTTCTCGTTTTCTTGTGAAAATATTTTTTCAAAGAACTAGTTGCGCAAAATAGAAACATGAAGAATAAAACATTGATGTTCTGAACAACTTCAAGTCCAACTTCTAAAGTTTGTCTTTTGTTCCAATACATTATTCATCACATCATGATCATAAATGATTTTTTTGATTCTAAATTCTTAGTAACTAAGCCATGTAATTCGAAGAAGATGAGCTTATAGCTTTCTTCTTATTAGAAAAGCACTTGAAACGTGCAAATTTGAAACAAAAAATGTTAAAACAATCTGTTATAAAACCAAAAACCGAAATACAGAATTATAGAAAACCTAATGGAGTGACATTATATTAACAAATTCATCTCAATATTTCAGGTTTATGACTAAAAATAGAAAAAACTTGAAGGAAATCATGAAATTGACAATGTCGTACAGTGCTCAAACATATCGCTTGTCGCTTGTATAGAATAAGTGACATCATATTCGAAACTACTAGAATTTGAAGTTTACCGATAGATTTGTTCTCATCCTTGTCTACGCAATCATTTTCAACTTAAAAAAGAACGAGAGGGAGGTATAGAGAGAAAGAGAGAGAAAGAGAAAGAGAGAGAGCGAGAGAGAGAGAGAGAGAGAGAGAGAGAGAGATTTGCAAAGTAAGCATTGGACCTCAATGAACGTTTGTGGTTTAAGCTGCAAAGGGCAAACCTAGAAAATATACTTTGACCTCTTATACTATGATGTTCAACTGACGAACTGTTTCATTTGCTTTTTGAAGCCTTAAAAAACGAACCAGCCGTTATCTTACAAATTCGTTTTTATGTGGCTTCTGATGGATTGGGTCGATTAATACAGAAGGTGGTATCAAAATTCGCTGTTATCATATCTTTTTCGTCTATTTATGGAAGCGAGAGACAATTCTGAAGTTTCTTTTATAAATTTTCAGATCAATTTTTGCAGAAAATTGGCAAGAGCATTACTTATAGATCTTTAAATTCATATAAGTCTTTTCAAGAGAGCAGAAAAAAAAAAGAAAAAAACTATCCGTGTATGATGTCATCTGAAGTTTTTTCTGTCATTTTCTTTCTTCTTCATCTTCACGTCTTTCACTTTTTTTTCAAGTATCTTCTTCTTCTTCTCATCGCTTATTCAAAATCTGATTCGTTCGTTCGAGTATTTCAGATGCGAAAAGATTCATCGTCATCGCTGTCTGGCTTCTTTTCAAACATTTTCATTTATTTGGAACAAAAAATTCATTCGACATCATGACATGAATAACGCGGAAGAAGCTATAAATCGACTTCCGATAAATCAGGCTGGACATTAGATAATGACGTGGGTGGCTATATGAAGTTCGTCCACCCCCACTGTCATGTCTTCTTCGCTCTTCTTATCTTACTCTCAATGCCTGTTCGCCTTTTTTTCTGTTTCCTTGTTCTGAGACGAGGACGACAACACCGACTATGGGTGACGAAAACGAGGAGAGAAGGTTCCGTGTCGTTGGTGTGAAAGCGGTTCCATAAATCTCTTCGGGCAATTCTTTATGAATATAGATAGTATCGGTCTCCCGAGAATATCATACCAACAGCTGTTCTAAGGCTCATATTCCAAGCTTAATAGATTAAACTTTATTAATCCAAGAGGTAGCGAAAAACAAAATGCAATAACATAGCAAGTGATATGAAGCTTCAAATGTAAATGAAGCACTGCTACTGCTCACTCTCTCTCTCTCTCTTTTCCCCAAATACATACCCAGACAGTTGCAAATTCAGTTAATGATTCACACAAAGTACTTTCGTTCAATAACCTTATTCTAGCTCTTTCCGGTTTCTTCATACCCTCCATTTTTGGAGCACAAAGAGTATTATAAGAAGAAATAAGAGCAAGAAACAAATTTCATCAGATCGCAGATTAAGAGCTGGTTTAGACGAGGAATTGTCCTTTCTACTTTTCAAATGGCACGTATACTCCTTTCGGCCAATTATGCTACGGGCTGTCACGTCATATGGCCTTCCTATTCAGAATCTAATGATCTGATTCTGCTTTACGTTCATGCAGAAGAAGTATATGAGAAGAAGATGAAAAAAAGGTAAATTCGGTAGTGATCATTGTATTTCATTCATCATCAACATCGTATTCTAAAAGCAAAGATATTGTTCGATCATTCGGCTTCGTTAACGAAGACAGGAGAAGTCTTTAAGCAATTCGCTTACATGTTCAATATATAGAAAAAAGATATTTTTATCTTTCTCTCAGATATAATATCATATTTGAACTAGAGAATGACGTCAAGAAGACGAAGAACATTTCTCATACAGTGCTTCTATAATGACCGATACTGATGCTTGCCTCCACCAGTCGCACGTAGGCACATCATCACCAAAACCGCCATCACACTACCATCACCTATTTCATCTCTCTTCTAATACTTTTTTTCCCTTCAATCTCTCGTTTCTTCTACTATTATCAAAACTGATCGTTTTATTGGATTCTTGGTCAAGTCATTTGTCATTTCCATAGTTCAAGAAACATCTACAAACTACAAATTTCTTATCATGATCAGCATCCCTTATACCTCTCTCTCTCTCTCTCTCTCTGAATGTTGTGATTCTTCTGAACAACAAAAAAATAATTTCTCATACTACAAATGCCTTTACTATCAGTGTATTATAAAAACTTTTAACTAAATCATTCACGTCCGACCGATACAACTACCACCATCATCCTCACAAAATCGGAGTCATGATCATGCATCTGGTTTCTATCTTTACGCATCCGATTTGACCGAAAACGACAGATCATCACGATCGTATGACATGGTAGCTATGCAGTCATATGTTCTTCATTTCACTTTCTCTATGAGTCCATAACTCTCTACAAGTTTTCATCTCTCTCTCTTTCTCTCTCTATCTCTGATTCGCCGTCTTCGTTCTTCCTCTTCATATATGATCATACTTTTTGATCATTTACTATACTACATATAATATCTATTTTCTATCTATTTTATTCAGAAAAAACATTAATAGTTATGATGTTTGATTCTTGAAAAAAACATATTTCTCGTTTTAATTTACGTGAATAGACCATCATCCGTCACGAATTCGCCTGCCTCATCCAGCGCACTATCCCAAAAATCCGTAATTTTGTATTTTATTACCCCATAATATATAATTTATAATTAGTTAGTTAGTTATATAAAGCAAATAAAGAATTAGTGAAGTCTGTCAAGATTTAATTAATTTCATTTTCTTATGATTAAACTATAAACTAAAACTGATCTTTGAAATAGACAACAGTATAAACACTTTACACTATGCTACCAATAAAGGGAAAAAGAAAGATATAGATGAAGCTGAGAATATAATTTCTCTTTTGAGTTCAAAAAAAAAAGAAAAAAAAAGGAAATGTAAACGATTAGATTAAGCAGCAGATGATGAAAGATATACAGTTTGATCTTTAAGATGTTTAAACTCAAAAACTGTATGTATATCAACATTTGCCTTCAACAGTAGTCTGTTCTTCTATTCAAATTCTATTCTTCCTAATCTCCCTCTACATATGAACCTCTGTTACTGCTTGTAAGCATAAGAAGCATAATGATTATCAATATATATATATATATATATATATATATAACTAACTATATGCAGAAAATAGATATTTTTGCTGTCATCTGATATATAAAAAATGAAAAAAAAAACTTTTTTTTTCTTCATGTTATATCAACAGACTAATGAACACATGTGATGCAATGGTCATGATAACAGAGACCGAAAGAGATCATCATTGATATTTCTAGTCCAAAAAATAATATTTCAAAGACCAAAATGGGCAAGACAGATTTATCGAATTAGCTAGATTTCCAATCATTTTCTTTCCCTTTGTTGCTTATCAGTTTTCGTGCTTTGATCTCAATTGAACTTCAGGCCAGGATAGGCGTAAGACTGCAGAAGAAATCAGCAGACGGTCCAGATAAGCGTGCAAAGAGAGACAAAAGATGAGAAAAAGAGGGTGAATTTGGTAAAGTAAGAGAGAGAGAGAGAGAGATAGAAAGAAGGTTTTTGCTCTAAAGGTGAGTTATCAAAGAAAGAAATAAAATTTTTTGGCTTCGTTTTTGCATCATCTTAGATTCAATGGCAAATAAAGAGAATGAACAGCTGAAAAACCTATTTGAGATTCTCCCACGTTTTCAGTCAAGTTTCAGTGTTCTTATCCATCATCATCACATTTAGTATCTATTTCCGTTTAGTTCGTTTTGTCTTTATGTGACCCAGGAATAACCAGAAAAAGACTGCAGATTTTTGTTAATTCTTCACGTGAATCTCACGTTCTGTTCTTTTGACGTATGTTGGCCAGGTTTCATTTGCGACTTTGCGGACTTGAAGAGCGGTTGTTTTTTCTCTGCTTCTCTATTCCTCTTTGTCTCATTTTCCCTCTATAGAATTTATTTTGAAATGCTTTAATGATATTACGAAATAGAAGGAAAAAGGTAAATCATCTCTCCGAATATGATGGCATTAGAAAATAAGGGGAAAATCGGCAAATATGGTATGGAAGAGAGAGCGATAAACGCACTGATCTCTTTATTATTTTTTTTTTATTTCAAAGCGAACGCAGCTACAGTTCATATAATCAAGTGCAAACATCATCACACATTGAACCCTCTTTCTCTTTCTCTCTTTATATATGGAAAGGGGGAAGGGGGGGGGGGAGTTGCAATGATACATTACACACAGATTTGTAGACAAAGCTTGTCTAGCAGGTGCAAGTAGTGAGAATAGAATAAATCCGTCCGAATGAGAATAAATTCTAGACAAGAATAACGATAGAAATAGATAAAAAGAGAGGTAAAGAGAAAGATGAAAGATAGACATCATGTAGATAAGTAGAGACAGATAGCAGCGCCATTTTCATCTGCTTTATGATCGACAAAGCTTTTCTAAGGACAGGACACGAAAAAAAAAATGCAGGAAAGCTAAAAAAAAGAAAAGAAAAAGGTTAAATAGAGAAAAAACATCGACGATAATCAAAATAATCAAAGATATAACATCTTAGAATCTCTTTATGTCTTTCCTCCCTCTGTATCTATCTTTATGTAATTTCTATACAGAGCTTAAAGAGCATGAACATAGAAAGCGAAGACATTTCTTGGTAGCATAAAGCGATCAAAGGTCAAAATTTTTGCTATTCCGGACATTTTTTTAGAAAGAAATCAAACGACAGCCTTCTTACTTGATGTAAGTTGCATATATAAGCTTGATATTTCATCCATGTTAAATTAATAGAAGAAATGCTGTGGACTCAAAAAAGCAAATACACGAAATTTCAAGTGGAATTTGTTCTCCTTAGGCCATTAAGAGCAGAACGGTCATCATCATCTTTGTAGATGAGGACAAGGACGACCTCGTCGCCGCTTTATAAATCCCTGGGCTTTATGTGCAACCAAAGTTCAAATGTACTTGCAAGATATATGAATAGACAAAGATAAATATGAAACATAATAGAAAACAAAGAAGGAAAGTGAACTCACCACTTGTCGATGTCGCAGGCTCCGTTGCTATTGGAACTGCTGGCTTCTTCCGTCGTCGTTGCGGGCGTTGGTGCGGCGGCTCCTCCACTGACGGCAGCCGCTTTCATGATCAGTGCTAGATTCGCGGGCCAAGCTGTGCCGGCCGCAGCAGCAACAGTCTTATTCAGCTGATCCATATCAATCGTCGTAACGGATTGTGAATGGGTCAGATGATGATTCGGATGGTTCAACTGATGCTGATGCGGCGATGACGACGTTAGAAGCTCCGTTGGCGTCGTGATGGTGGTGGCGGCGGCGGCGGCGGCAGCAGCGGCAGCAGCACCGGCAGCGGTGTTGGTTAGATGATGATGGTGATGATGCCGAAAATGATGATGGCCGGCAGTCGGCAGAAAAGCTGGGGGTGCGACGGCGGACGACGTGGTGCTCGGCGTCTGAAGAAGAACGTGATGATGAAATGGAGAGGGTGACGGCGATGGCGGCGTAGGCGAAGTAGATGCCGAGGAGGCCGATGAGGTAGCTCCAGACGACGCAGCGGCAGACAGTATGGAAGACGGCGTCGTTGCGGGAGCTGGAGTTATTGACGTAACCGACTGATGTGGTACCGTCGGTAGGACTGAAGTCAGAACGGACGTGTTTTCGGAGTTACAGCAAGATCTCTCTTGCTCGAACAGAAGAGAAGCAGGAAGAATTCTGAAAGCCATATGATCTGAGTTTCTGATGGACGAACAAACCGAACAGTGTTATCTAAGTTGTTACCTACACAAGGCTTGAAAACAAAGTTTGATAGATAACTTTCGGTTGAGCTTCCCTACAGTTAAACTTTGTCAAAATAGTAGAAGATTTGAGCTGAGTAAGGTGTGTGAGAAGACGACACCTGATCTTCTACAGCTACAACGTAGACAATTGGCAGTATTTCAGCTTCAGGATTGCAGATATTCTGAAGATGATGACGATGATGACGACGACAAGCAAATGAAGAGAAAAAGGTTAAAAAGAAAGCTTTTTTTGGAAAAGAAAATATCCTTCTCGATATCTCTACTTCGCTATCTGCTTCTTGTCTTACGTACGTACGTCTGATGTCGTTTTGAGGATGATCAGTTGAAGACTGGCTGGCTGGCTGGCGGGCTGACTGGCTAGCTAGCAGTGTTGTATGTGTATGTATGTTGGGGAGAGCCTCTCTCTATAAATGATCAAAGATTAAAATGATTGAATGTCCAATAAATTGCCCCCCCCCCCTCTAAGGCTGGCAAGAACATATATATATATATATAGTTATATATAATATACATAAAATATATATAAAGAAAGAAAAAGAAAATAAATAAAAATAATAAATAAACGAAAAAATAAAAGATTCATATAGTTAAATGAAGATTAGTTATATATATAATTTGAATAGTAATATACATATATAGATAGAAATGATGATAATCATTGTAAACAACAACAACAACAACAACAATAGCAACGTTGTCTCTACTGACCAACACATCAATGGTTACTATATATATATATAAGATTATAATAATAAATATATATAAAAATGATTTTATTTATCAAATAGAGAATAACAAGATGAAAGATGATTACATGAGAAACTCATCATTATCATCATCAGCTTGCTGGTACAGCTTGTTCCTGCTGATGATGATCCTCTTCTTCAATAGATCAGCATGATAAGCGTATATACCAATAACATTCACATTGATGATGAGAGAAGTTTAAGTTTTGAAAACAGAGAGAGAGAGAGAGACAAGGCAGGAAGAGCACAAAGTATAAAGATGGTAATTAAAGATATGATAGAAGATGAAAAGAAACATGATGAATTAGTACAGGGATGATAGAAAGAGAAAAAAAAAAAGAGAGAGAGAGAGAGAGAGAGAGAGAGAGAGAGAGAGAGAAATATGAAGAAAGAGAAAAAGAGAGAGAATATGTATTAACGGAGGGTAGAAAAATCAGAAAACGGAGGTAATAGATTAAAAACTGAAACAAAAAAAACGATCACATTTAAAAATTGTAAAATCAGATGTTTAACATTGAAATATGAATATAACTTTGGTTACAACCCACATTCAAAAACATTTTTAAAGAAAACGATGAGAACAAACTGATTGACACACACCGACACTAACGGTAATGATAGAAGCATGCTGACAAGATAGAAATGAGATTGAAATAAAAATATTAGAGGTAATATATAGATTAAAGAGATAGAAAAGAATATATATGACTCTATTGCTGTTATAAAGAGAAATAGAGAGAGAGAGAGAGAGAAAGAGAGGTAGTAGTAGTAGTAGTAGGAGAGAGAGAGAATAGGAATAAGACATAGAAATTGAATAAGATTTCGAATAATAAGGTTAAAGCTAAGGTAAAATCTGAAAAAAAACATGAGAATGATGATATAGTAGTTGAACTTAATCGAAGATCTTTGTTTGCTAGTCTATGTTCCTGTGATGGGAAACCACAGCCCATTTCCCTCTCGGTACTCTCTGCATAGACTATATGTCTGAGAGCGCTCTCACACAACCATAACATCATCAACTCATTCTCGCTCGTCTTATGTGTATGTATGTCTATGTAGGTGTGTGTATGAGTGAATATGAGTGAATAACTGACTGACTGACTGACTGACTTACTGAATATATATATTATATGTATATAATATGTCTAAATATATAAATGATGTGTCTATATATTCACTATCTATCTATCTATTGCTTGTCTGTCTCATACACTTGTTGTAGTAGTGGTAGTAGACAGCATCATCATCATGATCATCAGTAGTAGTAGTAGTAGTAGTCGCTTGTCGCTAGAGGTAGTCTCTCTCTCTCTCTCTCTATCTCTCTCTCTCTCTCTCTCTCTCTCTCTCTCTCTCTCTCTCTATCTCTTGCAGAAACAGTAGGCGTTGACCTCCAGACCAATTCAAATGAACAACTTTAAAACTCACACGGTTAGGACATAAAAGAAAATAATTGTCATCATCATCTTCAGACACTAAATAGCAGAACTAACTGTCTGGACATTTTGTACCTCTATAAGCTCCGCCCCCCTCCCCCCTTTTCAACACCAACCCTTCTCTCCTCCCCCACTCTTCATTCTTTCTCTCTCTCTCTCTTTCTCTTTCATTTTGTATCGTTCTTCTATGTTATCGTTCCGTGTCTCAGCTAATCACCCTATTCACGTGGTTCACGTTAAAATTTCGCCTGATGATATTACGACGAGGTAGATCCCAAGCAAGACGTATAGCAACAAGAGATAGAATGATGAATTTGCTACAGGAAATCATGCGATAACTCCGCCCTTTAAGCGTTGTCCGTAACATACGTCTAAGGAGGAGGAATTTACGAGAGAAATGAAAAGTCATGATGATGATGATGATAAAGAGAAAAGATAATATCGACATATGGTAACAACCGTTCTACGCGTTTTTTCTGTTGAAAATGAGCGTTTTCTCTTTCTCCTATTTGACGTATATTTCACGTAAAAATTGATAAATTCTAATCAATATTATCATTATACTTAATATTTTATAATAGTTAAAATCAATAAAAATGATCTTAAAAGTCTATCTATCTTGTTATTCCTCTTTTCACTCAAAAAAATAATATAATTAAAATATTTTATATAATAATTAATTTTATATTTCTCACTCTCTTTTGTACTCTAATTTCTATTACGTGCATTTCATGAGTTAAAGCTGGAAGGTACCTTCAATCGTTATAACAATTACTCATCTTTAATTAAGATAATCTAATAATATATAGTTATATAGTTAATAACACATACAATTATCTTTGTTGAATCTGGAAGCTGTAAAATCTCAGATATTGACTAATGAGATCAGTTTAAATCTCATCTATCACTATGATATCTTGCGTGCACAAAAAAATACGAAAAAAGCAATCAGACATAACAAGGACAAGAGAGAGTACGATGAAAATGAAACAGAATATAACATTAGAAATGATAGAGGGAACGAGAGAGGGAACAGGTAAAGAGAGAGAGAGAGAGAGAAAGAGAGAGAGAGAGAGAGAGAACGAGGGACAGACCGAGAAAAAGAAGGAATGGGGTTGACCTTTTCCTTCCTCCTTGCAGACGAGAGGTCTGACTGACCGATCGACCAAACGGACCGGGCAACGGGTCGAAGTCCAATGGAGTCAAACGGACGCCCATCTTCTTACTCTCAGTCGTCTCTGCATCATGTTGTCTAGACGACTCAGGTTGCAAATATATAAGATCGAATGATCAACATCAGCCGAAAGAGGGCAAATGAAGATGAAGAAACTTTGAGAGAGTAGAAGAGAAAGAGGAAAAGAGAGATATGTCGTTATAGAGAGGACAGAGAGATAGAAAGAGCAAAGGGATCAAAGGGTCAGAGGTCTAGTATATGTTGATTATATTTATACGAAATCTTTATGAGATGAAGCAGAAAATAACAATATATTTCAAATTAAAGAGAGGCAAAAGAACTAAAGAGATAGAAGAGATATGTCGAATGAAAAGCTCATAAGGTTAAAAGGGGGAAGAGGTAAATTCGAAGAGAAAGAAGAGATACATAGATGTACATGTATAGAGAGAGAGAGAGAGAAGAGAGAAAACGGAGGAAGGACTAGGCTAGAGGATATACATATAAGGATAAGAGAGAAGATTACATATGTTTTAACCTTTTCCACATATAACACTTTCTTTATATATATATATATATATATATATATATATATATATATATATATATATATATATATATATATATATATATATAATCTATAATCTATATGATCAAATTTCAGACATTTATCTGTCTGGAAGTGAAATGGTGAACTAAAATTGTAATAATTCTACTAAATGTGAGCAAAAGAAACATATTCTATTCACATAAATTTTAAGAAAATATAGTTGATTTTTAATTTTTGGCTCAGGCTTAGGCAAGAGAAGACCATGCTGACGATAAGATTGAAGATATTATAGCGATGATGACATCAACACGAAGTTTGTGCTTTGCCAAATGACCAATATTCGCCAAGCATCTGAATCATGCTTGATAAAACAAGGCGTAGGAGTGCTGGTAGAGAAAAAAAATAGAAAAATAGAAATATATATATATATAAAGAGAGAGAGAGAAAGAGAGAGACAGTGATATGTGATTGAAAAGCTGAGTACTAAAATCAAAACTTCTTTAAATCCACTTGAAACTATCAATTTTCAGTAAAAAATTCTTGTTACACTCCAAAATTGGCTGATGCAAAAGCTGGTTAAGAATTGAACTCAATAGTAAGCAAAAAGAAAAAATAGAGAGATAGAAGAGGGGGGGGGATGTGGAAGAGTAAAAGAGGGAAGTTGAGGCTGCTTGCTCTAATCTGACCAAGGATTAATAGATTCGGGTTGGGTTTTATCCAGATTTTAAGTTTGCTTATATGAACAATTTTTTTTTTGTAAAAAAAATAATTATATATACTATATAAGAATGTAATATATGTATTTTGAATGTGAAAGAGAGAGGGAGAGAGAGAGATAGAGAGAGAGAGACTTAGTAAGAGAAATTAGATGAAGTTGTTATAGTAGAGGAGAAGCCGTGGATGGTCGAATGTAACGATGACTTTCGGTTTTTCCTCGCACTCTAGAGTCAATAAATGCAGCTAATATTATGAAACA
Organism: Auanema rhodensis; assembly: GCA_964057225.1. Lineage (NCBI taxonomy): Eukaryota > Metazoa > Nematoda > Chromadorea > Rhabditida > Rhabditidae > Auanema > Auanema rhodense. The sequence goes on from OZ059895.1 coordinate 6,243,458, forward strand.
GCTGAGTAACAACATATAAAATATGAGAGAGAAAAAAAAATATTTTTTTTGGAAGCGAAATAATCAGATAAGGTAAACCTAGGAAGTACAGCATGTTAACAGCTTGAGAGAGAGAGAGAATATGAAAAGAGAGTGAGGGAAATGACAAATTATGAGATGATGCAATGATCTCAGAATGATACAAACTTATTGGATTTAATCATATTAAATAATAATATGAAGACAAATATATGTATAGTTAGCTAATATACTTTTAAAGAAAAGGGATGAAAAATCAAAGTTTCAGAAAAAAAAATCTTCCGAGTACTTGACGGAGTAGAAGTACATCTGCACTATGTGACCATTCATCGACGCTTGGTTGGTCATGTTGTCTCCTCAAGAATTCACAAAATACAACACAAAATGAGAGAGACAGGGAGAAGAAGAGAAGAAGAGAAAGAGAGAGAGAGGGGGATGAGGGAAAATTAGATGGAAGGATGAGTGAAAGAAGGCAAAAGAGAGAGAAGAGTTTAAGAGAAAAGAAAAAACTATAAAAAGAGAGGAATGAGGAGAAGGAATCAACGAAACAAAGTATGAGATGAAGAGTATGATAGACGACAACCGAAATAAGAGAGTGAGAGAGCAAGCGCTTAAGAGAATGAGGGAGAGAAAGAGGAGGGTACAGAAAAGGTTGAGGGTATAATGGGGAAAACTTATCTATTAAGAATCAGGATAAGAGAGAAAAGATGAAGAGCGAAGAACGTAGAACATGAGGAAAGAGAGAGAGGAGCTGGTTCGCTCGTACATCACACAGATCGAAAACCATTTTTACTTATTGTAGTAGTAGATGTGTTGAAATAGAATAGGAAATCATTAGAGAAATATTAAGGAAATTAAAGTTTATAAAGAAAATAATAAATTTAACATTTTGAATTCAAATTCAAGTCTGTTCAATGAATTTTGAAAAAAAAAATTAAATTGTTTCCTCGACTTTTTCGTCACTTCAGCTTTATCCTTGTCTCTCATGAATCATATGCTGTTATTTTTAGAATGTTTTGCATATGAATAGAATCTAACAGGGTGTTGAGAGAGATAGAGTGAGAGAAAAGTAAAACGGCAAGCGAGGGAGAGAAGGAGGTAGATCAGAGATTGCAAAGAAGAGAGAATGCAGAAAAGACACGTAGGTGTAGCCAGTCTGAGATGAAGACATCTGGAGCTTTGTAACGTCTTTATCTTGTTGCTCGTTGAAGTCTGAACATTCTCTTGTCGTTGTGCTCTCGATCTTCTTAGCAACTTGCTGCAGAAAGTATTGTTGAGATATCAAGAGTAAAGAGAAGACAATAATGAAAAAAAAAAGGAAAAGCCTGATGCTGTTGATCCCATTGGTATCGCATTCTCATCTTTTCAGCCTAATGTTGTTCATTTGTTGAACGCTTTTCTATTTTTTTCATTAAAAGACTACAACTTTTGTTAATTTTTAAAAGAAAAAAAGGAACAAAAAGATTAAAGATCGTTAGACGATTGTTTATCAAAACCTGTTCGCCTTTAAAAATTATCAGAATCAGACAATAAGAGTGAACCCATGTTTAGTTTTCCTTATAATTCAAAGATAGTTTTACAGTTAGATTTTCAAAGGTTATAACATGAGAAGAAAGACTAGAAAGACCAAAAATCTAGATTAACCGCAAAGATTCTGGCATGCTTTAGCTCATGCTCTCTCGTTCTCTCTATTTCTCTCTCTTGTATTCATGCTAAAATAACTTTTAAAAAATGATTTAATGGACAAGAAGTAAGAAGAGCATTTTCATCAAACATTCTAGTATTCAACTGCAATTAGATAAAGCTGACCGCAGAGCATGCTAGCAGGTGACTAAATAAGTTCAGAGTTGCAGGATGGTGGGAGGGTGCAAATCGTCGGAAAAACCTCGAACATGACATTTTCATCTAAAAAAGCATTGACTGACATGCAGAAGGTTTTGTAAAGAATTGCACTATGACAGTTAAGGTTGAAGTCAAGTTTCCATGTTCAAGTTGAAAAGAAAAAAAGGGGGGGGGGGAGGGGGATAAGGACATTGAAGTGATGAAGATAGAAGATGATGATGAAGGCTAGATGAGGGAAAGACAGATTGCGAGCTTTTCTTTTGAGGAAAAACCAACGAGGCAACACAGTTTGAAAATTGTTTTTTTTCCACAAGAATACAATGAAGCATAGATATAGTTAGCTGTTTAACAGGTTTATGCCGGAAATATTACAGCATTTCAAACTTGTATCTGCTCTCAATCAGCTTTTAAACTGATTACAATTCAATGTCTGATAATAATAAAATATGATTAACTTTAAAAGATTGAAGATGACGCTTTAAAGAATAATCAGAAATGTTTAGAAAATAGATTTTAAAAGATATTGAAATAGAAAACAGGAGAGAGAGAGAGAGAGAGAAAGAGAGAGAGGGAGAGAGAGAGAGAGAGAGAGAGGGAGAGAGAGAGAGAGAGAGAGAGGGAGACTGAAAGAAAGGTAGAGAGAAAGGGTAGATAGTCATCAAGGAAATAAAAAAAAACAAATTAAATTTTGAAACTTTTGTGAGTTAATTCGGATCTTCTTTACATTACCTCCTTTTCCTGTTATTAAGGTATAGCATATGATCATCAATTTTTAAAAACTGTAAGCTACTTTAAGTGAAGGAGGGAAGGAGGGAAGAAGGGAGGGAGGGGAGTTATGTAAAGAAGAGCCGGTAATTCATATTCACAAACTTCACAAAGTTCTTTCAATAGCTAAAAACATGGCTGTATACAAGACTTATAAGCTGAAAGACACGTGTTCATCTTATATGAAAGAGAACAAGATTGTCCAGAAGATACGTTCGTGACAATTTCGAAATTAATTTTGAACTGCTTGTCGCTTTGAACCATATCATACGAGTTATAATTAACAATCTGTATAAGATGAATGAAACAATCAGACAAAGAGAGAGAGAGAGAGGGGAGAGAGAGAAAAAGAGATAAAAAATCGGAAATAATGAAATAGTATATAAAATAAAGAGAATATGAAAGATACAAAGAACATAAAGAGATGATTGGACATAAGATCATTAGGTTCAATCTATTGAGGTGGTCCAAACTGTGAGTAATCATCACACAATACCAGTATGATAACAGTTTTACCATCTCTCTCTCTCCATCTCTCTCTCTCCATCTCTCTCTCTCTCTCTCACTCTCTCTCTCTCTCTCTCTCTTTCTCTCTGTATTCATTACGATATCGTATAATATTTCTGAAAATTGACTAGTTATAACTATAGATTATCTTCAATCAACTGAAGTAAAATGAAATTTATGAGATAAGACAGGAAGTTAATTTCAACAGTGAAGCTAATGAATAAGCTTGTTAAAACTTCAATCATATCGTTATTCTCATGATCGTCAGCAGCAACAGCTTGCAGTAGATGATTCCAAAGAATGAAAAAAAGTTTCAGAAAATAAAAATTAGGAAAGAGATGTCAAGTTATAAGCATGACGGATGATAGTTATATCAAAGATACAAGGTACAAAGATACAAAATACATTGAAAGATTGAAATATCATGTGAATGCTGACGTCAAAGTAGAACATACAAATTTTCTTTTTAATGTTCTTTTATTTTCAATCTTTTCTTGGTGCCATGTCTAGATATGAGTTGGCCGACATCAATCCTTATCAGACAACGCTTATAATTTCTTTTTTTCTCTAAATCTCAAATGAATAAATAGTATTTCAATGATTATTTCTTACTTTTCATGAGCTACTTCTCATGATATATCACATAAAAGGAAAGAAAGAGAGAGAAAGAGAGAGAGGGAGAGTTTACCTGTAGATGAGAAAGAACCTATGAACTCAAACTATACTAGTAAGAATCAGAGAATCAGATATAAGCATCAAAGATTAACTTGATCAACTTGCTGGATAGAGACGTAGATAATGAGAGAGTATGGGATACTAGCACAGAATGTAATAAAAACCAAGACTTTGAAGAGAAATGGCAAAAAAGCTGGAGAATTGAAAACGATTTATTAAGAGAGAAAATGAAGAAAAAAGAGAGAGGGAGAGAGGGAAAGAGAAAGAAAGAGAGAAATGATATGTATAAGAGTCACTACCAAAAGATCACCTCATTCCTTTCTCTCAGTTTTTTTCCAGAAAATGAAGAAAGAGGAGAGAAATAGCCTCCGGGTATTGCTCTTCCGGGATGTGAGACACCTCATCGAGTCTCTCTCTCACCCCCCGTCTGCCTTTCTTTGCCTCTTTACTCTTTACATTCTTCCATCTATACTTGTCTCTCGCACATTGGCTGACTTTTGATTCTCCCCATTTCTCTCATTTTCTCTCAAAGCTGCATAGGCAATGCCGAAGCTTCAGCCTAGCCGACATGCCCTTGCTATGTACTTTGATCTCTCGTGCTCTTTCTTCTTTCCAGTTGCGGTCAAAAGCCAAGTTTGGTCAAAGACGAGCTTGAAAGCATGCTAAATGACACTTCTTGGAGCACTTGTTGACATAGCTTAACCTTCAAAGCGAAAAACTAAGAAAACGATTAGAGATTAAAGAAAATAAGAAAGTTTTCCCATCCTCTCGTCAAAGCTCAAAGAAACAATAGATTTTTGAGGTTTTTTTTTTCAAAAATATCAAAATAAAACAAAGTTTTCAAATGTTAACATAAAAAAGAAAATTTTAACGAGTATTTGAAGCAAAATCAAAGATTCAAATTCGAAATTTCAAAGATTATAACCAATTATTCATATTTTGGCAAGAAAAAATGAGAAAAAGCGTTGTCGATGTATAACTGACCTCGTGACTACATGTCAGCCACTTATAAAACATATACTAACTATACGTATTATATATATATATTTCTTTGACTTTTGATATCTGAAAAATATAAAATAAAATTTAAAAATTTAAGAAAAGAAAATTGAAAATGGTGAGAAAAACAAATAAATAGTTTAAATTCTTCAAAATGTAGCTTTAAGTTGAACAAGTTGGAAACAAAAAAAAAGACAAAATAGACGATTATCGTAAAGCATATTCATCAGAATGAACTAACTTCAAAGGAAAAGAGAATCATTAACACGATGGGATCATATCCTATTGGCAACAACATGCCTATCACCACTGCAACATCACATCCAGTCTTTCTAGATCAGAGCAGAGCATCGTTGCAGGAAGTTCGTTGGTCAGGCTCTCAAGCACCACAACCAACAAGCTCATTGCGGATATCCAAAGAACAATGCCAACTGCTGTCTTACGGAATTAGCCATTTAACCTTTCATATACACATTTCGTTGTTCAAACATGCACAAGTTCATATGCTGAAAGCAGCCCAGATCATCATCACTCTGTGCCAACATCCATATATGTGATGATCTACATGATAGACAGTATAACAAGCAACTTGATGTATATTGGCCAATCAGACAGCCCCCACAAAAATGGTTTTGAACAGATATAATTCAAATCCAACTCTTCATACTTCTCTCAAATAACATGAAATCCAATTTAGATTTTATAGATCAAACGACATGAGTAGTAGCCTTCACTGTTGACGATGAACATAAATGAGCAACCTTTTCTCTCTCTCTCTCTTTCTCTCTCTCTCCCTCTCTCTTTTCCTTTATCTAACTATCTATTGCTCTCTCTTCTCCTATCGTACCTCTTTCTTTCTTATTATCGATGATGATTAGTACTGTATTTGTGTATGTATATATGTGATGTTGTATGTCATTAGTCATCCAACAAGCCATTTTACAGGTGATGATTGACTTTTTTCTCTGCAATGCTCTCAACCTCTTTGACACGCCTATTAGCTTTTTGCTCTTTCATCATATATTTTCTATCTCACTCCTTTGTATCAATCTCTTGTCTATTTGTCTCTCTCTCAGCCTAACTCTCTCTAGGCTCTCTAACAATTTCTCTCTATTTCTCTCTCTTTCTCTCTCCAGGTTATTTGTATGATCTTTGAACATTGTACTTGTTTTCTCTCATTTCACCTCGTTTCATCATGTCTAAAACAGTCTCCCTCATTTCTCTTTTCTGCTCTATCTGTAAACTCAATGACATTCAATAATCCCAAAAACCCGAATGCAACATTGAACTGTTCAAATTCTTAAACGTCATACATAGGTTTTTATTATTTTTTTTTAAAAACTAATATATATAAATATAAAATTCATTATACTTAACTATTTTCTCGTTATTCATTTAATCTTAAAATTATTATTTCGCTCATATCATCAAGTTAAAACGAAATTTTCTATCAAAAAGAAAATAAAAAAAAAAGAAAGGACTTTGATGAAATATTAAATAAAGATGGATGATTATATTATTAGAAAACTATAAAAAGAATGAAAAAATTCATGAAATATCTAATAAATATATAAATGAATAAGCGGCATATCATTGGTGACTGCGTAATAGAATGTAGACGAAAGAATGAGAGAGAGAGAGAAAGAGAAAGAGAAAGAGGGAGAGAGAGAGGGGTGGGAAGAGGGAGGGAGGGGGGCATTAGCTGTCCAATCTTTGCACCGGAAATAACTGAATAGCAAAAGTGATAAGGCTGTGAGAACAAGATACAGCTTGCACCATTGAATAGCAAAAAAAGAAAGAGAAAAAGAGCAACAATAGATTAAGATGGCTAATGATAAATAATAAGAGAATTAAAGAAAAAAAGAAAAAACACAACCGATCTTTATGGATGCAACTGGAAAATGATAAAAGATTGTCTTTGAAGGCGTTAATGACGTGCAAAACAGAAGCCTGTATGTATTACGATGTGAACTATAAAGACACAGTAATATTCTAATTAATATGTTTATAACTATATATATATATATATATATAGTTATAGATACAACTAATTATAAGATCAATGGGTTTAAATAATAAAAAATCTATAAAGGTTATATATAATAATAATAATATTAAATAAATGAATAAATAAGAAAATGTGAATAATGAGAAAAAGGAAGAGATTATATGAACAGAATATTCGATATAAACGTCATCATATGCATTCATTACTTCAGTATACGCCTAAGGAATAGATGATAAGGAGCGTCAAAAATTAGAAAAATTCTAAAAACGACTGATAATAGCTTTAAGCATGAGATGAGAGAAAATAGCACATCTTTGAAATGTAGTGATAATTCAGAGAATGAAAAGGTTTAAGAGGAAGGGCGGCAGTAGAAAAGAGCAAAAGAAGAAGGGAGACAGTAGTATAGATAAGTATGAAATAAGGTCCAAACAAAACATTAAAAGAGTCCTTCCATCACATAATATCATTTCATGTGTCTAATATGATGTAAAGCAACACAAACGGTTTAGAGTAGTAGATAGGGAAGTTGGAGATAATAATTGAAAGAGATATTAGGAGAGAGAGAGAGAGAGACAGAACAACGAATAACAATTTCATCACCTTTTCTCGAATAGTGTCCTTATGTGGTCACTCAGCTTGCAAGTTCTGATTGATGAACTTTCAGTCAATGATGTTCGCCTTAAGGAGTTGATGGAGTTGAGAATTGATGAAAGGGGGTATGCAGCTGATTGACAAACACCAGATGAAACTAAAAGAGAGAGAGAGAGAGAGATAGGTAGAGAAGAAGCTTGAATATCATATACTTTGAACTATGAATCTCATATGATTGAACTTTAGCAGCAGAAAGTGCAAACTGAAACACAAGAATGCAAATGAAGAAACATGGCCTAAGATGATGATGAAAGGAAATCCAGATGATGGGTATTTTCATTTATAATTTTATCTCTCTATATCGTATAGCTAGCTAGTAGCACTAACAAACAGATTATTCTATACATTTGTACTTTGAATTTTCATTCGTCTACACGATTCAAATAATACCAGAATACTAATCAAATGTTTCTCCTGAACATTTTTTTTCTTTGATTGGCAATCAGCCAAAAAAAGCATTTTGTCCGACAATCTGAAGGCCCAATTTGCTTAGAAGGTGTAAGGGATAATGAGAACATAGTAACAGATATACAAAAAAAGAGAGAACAAGAGAATCATAGATAGATAGATAGATAGAGAGATAGATAGAGAGAGAGAGAGAGAGAGAGAGAGAGAGAGAGAGAGAGAGAGAGAGAAAGAGAAAGGGAAAGAGAATATGTAACATAAACCAAAACAGAGATAAATATGTGCTACAGTAACGATGGCCGTGAACAAAGAACGTATTCAGTAATTCAAAGTACGAGGTTTGGAAAAATGACAGCAAATAGTCATATTAGGCACGAAATGGTAGGAGAGAAAGAAGTAAGGAGAAGCAGAGAGAGGGAAAAGGAAGGGAGAGAGAGAGAGAGAGAGAGAGGGGGGGGGGGGTTAAAGAACCGAAAAGAGGGTAGAAAACTAACTGAATGAGTGATATGATAAGATTGAAAAACAACAAGATGTATCTTTAAAAACTTTTCAAAATGAATTATAAAAGGAAATTCGGAAGAGTTTGAGAGGAAGAAGGACAACTAGCTTCTGAAATTGACCAACAATTGCTTTTTGTCAACATTGAAGAATCTAAATGTAGACAGTGGTGTCTGAAAGACAGTATCCACATATATGAGAACTACCGTATTCCTTCTAACATTAATATTTTCTAAAATAATTTTCTTATTTCTTTCATTCATTCAGAGTAAAATGAAATGAAATGTCAGCATTAACGGAACAAGCATGATATCAAATGCACGGAAAAGAATAGTTTATCAGTGATATATGCACATTCTATATGCATGTATAGGTATAATGATAATAATGAAAAGTTTCGTACACAATTAGTTTCAAAAGATATGAAAAGAGTTTTCATTATGAATAAGATTTCTTCTCTATAAACTTTTTACTCTATCTCTCTCTCCCTTCAGCTCTCTCTCTCTCTCTATCTCTTACATCAATACTCTTTGATAACTGTTTTGTTCAAATTTTCAAAACAGAACAAACTACAATTTAGTAATGAATATCAATGTAGCTTGAATACGAAGATCAGTTACAGTGTTATCAATAGGTTAAATTGTACTTATCAAATACAAAGAAGAGGGAAAGGAAAGAATAGAGAGAAATAGAGAGGAATTGAGAGGGACAGAGAGAGAGAGAGATAGAGTAAGAGAGAGAGAGATAGAGAGAGAGAGAGATGAAGGGAGAAAGCGTATGCATATGTGAAAGAGTTGTGAAGAAAGGTATAATGAAGCTTGTCAAAGAACAAAACTCAATGAACTTTGAAACAAACATTAAATACAGTATACTAAATAAAATTACAGTATAACAGACAGAAATATATGGTGAACAGTTCAAAATCACTAGGAAAAGCTTATATAAAGTTATTAAAATAGAAAAAAAAATTATTACTATCTTTCTCTCTCTCTATCCCTCTCTCTCTTTCTATATCCCTCTCTCTCTTTCTCTCTATCCCTCTCTCTCTCTCTCTCTCTCTCTCTCTCTCTCTCTCTCTCTCTGTATACGAAACCAATATAATCAACGATCATGATTACTCATGCCAAAATGTATTTGAAATATCTATTTGTGTATGTTCTAACAGCATTGCATAGTGATCGGATAATGATGTTGTAAGAAAAACAAATTATAAATAGAAAAATAAATTAAAACATTAATATTATAATTTATATATAATATATAATTATATATTTGTGTTTAATAATTAGATGTATGTTCAACATTTCTATGAACAAATTTCTATAATATCTATGTATATAGTTAACCTATAGTTAACCTATTTAATAATTTATGAATCATAAATTAAAAAACAAAATACAAAGTCTATTTAACGAAGATTTTCATAAGAAAAACGATTAATTATGATTAAGTTGGATGATAACAATTTTCTAGAGTAGATAAAGATGTTAAGAGAATATAGAAAAGTAAAATTCTAAGAATAAAGGATTGATTATCAAAGAACAGTCTTGTAGCTTGATATATCATTAGGAAGAAGAGGTAAAATGAGAGAGAGAGAGAGAGAGAGATATTACGAGTATGTGTGATTTTATTTGCTTGTTATCATGCTCTAATAGGAGATTCATGGATACAGGAAGCTGACTGTACTCTAGAACTTGCAAGCAGAGTAAGATACTTGTTTGAAAAGAAAATTAAAGAAGAAGAGAGAGAGAGAGAGAGAGAGAGAGAGAGAGTAAAGATAAGGAAACAGCTTAGGTAAGATGTAAGTACGGAAAATAACTGATAAGAGATCACAAGCTGAAATATCAATGAAAACTTCATTGAAAATCATGTGAGTTCAATAAAATCATTAGAAATAATAATTTGAAGAGATATATTCAATTAGAAGAATAAATAAAATAATTAGCAAAACGAGATGGCGGAGCTAGAAATAGCTGAAATTGTAAAAACTTTCTCTTCTTCATGAATTCAGGTGTCAAATCTTATTCATGATTTATGATTGAAAAAAGTGGTACAATGAGTGAAGATAGAGATAGAGAGAGAGAGAGAGAGGGGGGGGGGGAAAGAGAGAGAGAGAAAGGGGGGAGGGAAGAGAGAGAGAGAGAGAGAGAGAGAGAGAGAGAGGGAAATATAGAGAGAGAAAGAGACTTAAAGCAGAAAAAATAAGAGGAAATCAAAGAGAGAAGAGAGCACACAAATTAACAAATTGCTTTTCTGAGGAAGAATCAAGGTTCAATATGAAATTGAACTGTATAAGTGAATATGAATCATTCTCATCATGAATCTGTTCTTTGCTTTCAATTTTTTTCTTCAAAAAAAAAAATGGAAATTCTTCTTCCTCAACGTTTACCAATTTCTTTTTTGTCTGAAATCTCTTGAAATCTACAGCAGCAATACTAATAATCTCAAGTAAGATATGATGATTTGTTGTTATAAGATTAATAAGAATATATTAATAAATTTATTAAATATTCTTTATAAGTATAAGTTAAAAGAGAAAAAGAAGTGAGAGGGAAATTTCTACACAAAACATATAAGGAAAGCTTAAAATGAAAAGCTTGTATAGAAGAGAGAAAAAGTTTAAAGAGAGATAGAGAGAGATAGAGAGAGATAGAGAGAGATAGAGAGAGAGAGAGAGAGAGTGAAAGAGAGAGAGAGAGAGAGAGAGAGAGAGAAAGAGAGGCTTTACGATGATACGCCCAGATCCACAAAACATTTTATTTTTTCTTGAATTTAGAGATGAAACATTGAAGAAAAAATGAAAGAAGCTTCTTTAAACTTAGACCTCTTGTTCTTTTTTCACAATCAAAACTATTTTTTCATATATGACCCACATGTCATCAAAAACTATCAAAAGATGAACTTTCTAAAGGATAAATTGAAATAAATGAACTCTCTTTGTACATAAATATCATTGACATCTTCTAGAAAAATAGAAACGTCGTGCGATTTTCCGATGATAATCATAATGGTGTCGGAAATTTATTCATTCTGATGTCATTCTGATGTCATTCTGATGTCATTCAGTTAGATCAAGATATTGTTGTGTGTGAAGTCATTTAAGGTTCGTCTATTCTTTAATTCTAAATGTAACCTATATAACCTATTCGTTTGATATATATATTGCAACTATAGTACTGTCGTCTAGAATATAATGACAATGACGATCTTAGCGACAAGATTATTGATAACAATCGTCTAGAGGATGTACTAACCAATAACTTTAATTCACGTTTATTAAAGCTTTAAAACAAGCTAATATTCTAAAATTCATCTTAATTGCCTATAATGAATAATGAATTTGACAAACATACAGAGACAAGATCATTCATTTAAATCTTAAGATGTATCAAATTCAAATATATGCTTATCCATGTCTAAAATCCATAAGATAACCATAGATGTAGACATCTTTTTCAACCAATTTTCTTGTATCTTGGTCTAATGATCATTGAAACAATGTGTAGTTATCGCTCATAAGAAGGCAATAAACACTTTGAATATCGTTCGATTCGTCCTGTGTTTACATACTAAGATCTGCAGATTTGCAGGTTCACATCGCGCAAACAGTCTAGTATAGGCATAGCTGTTCGTCGATGACTAAGACAGACGAAGAGAAAAAGTTCATAAAACACAATTCAGACAATGAATGACATTGTACAGATTTTGAAGATCTTATGTACTCCAAGATATTAAAAAAAGTCAGACGATTTACTATCTGATTTGATATCAACGATGAAAGAATTTCGAAAAAACGCCACGCACATAGGTGGTTGGTTGTGTATAAAGTGCAAAAATAAAAAAATATAGATTAAGAATAAGGTTATATACATGAAAGAAAGAAAGAAAGAAAGAAAGATTTTTTCTTCAACTAGAAGACAACATCAAATCTAATAGTTTGCTCTTTGAGATGATCAGTGGAAAAGCAAGAACTAACAAACGATAAGCATGCTTGATCATCTCATCAATATGATGATGTCATTCACGAAATTTATAAAATCAAGAGTCAGTTATCCAATAAGCAAATGAAACGGCGACAAATGGATTTGACTGAGATGCTAGACGTGCGGCCTCTGGAGTTCATTCATGTTAATTTGTCTTTTAGTCCTTAGTCACCAAATGAATTTATAATAATTATATCAAATATATAATCATATATAATAAATAAAATTATATATAATCAATACAATTATTAATATGATATAGTAATATTTTATTTGCCAGTTTTATCATTAGATGCTAAATGACTTGCTTGAAAGCGATGTGCTCCAACTGATCTCAGTCATAATCATACCAAACTACTGAAGTTGCTGTTACAACATTTACACAAATCAAAAGATCTCATTCTAATAACGTTAATATATATGTTATTTTATCCTTTTTTTGGAATAATTAATACTTTCTTCTTAAGCATTTTTTGCAGAAAAATGCATTTAAACCCTGCTTCAAGTCAGGAAAGTGAAGAAAAAAAGTTTTTTTTTTGGTGTTAATGTCATATCTTTTCTAAAATTGACATGTAGATGAATACAAAGAACGGTTCGTGCTTAGTGAAAGGGAATAAACTGTCTCTGGACGGAGACATAGAGAAAGAGAGGAGGAGAACGAGATGTTGAAGCGATTAGTTTCAGGTATTTACTTCCTTTTTTCCGTCGAACATCATCTTCTTTTGCAGATTGGAGATCAAACATCACTCTCACCATACTTTCATATACAATACATCATGGATATAAACATTTAAAGAGGGCAACATGAGAATATAAAGGAGAGAGAGAGAGAGAGAGAGAGAGAGAGAGAGAGAGAGAGAGAAAGAGAGAGAGAACATGTGTAATATATCCACTTCCTTTTTTTTTCCTTTATAATTTCTTTTTAGTGATTTTCATTGACTATTGACTAGACTATATAAGAATAGAAATGATCTAAACTTCGTAAAAATTTCTTTAAAATAAAAGATTAAATTTGAATTAGAGTATAGATGAGTGATATTAAGAGAATAAGAATCGAAAAATGAATTAATGATCGAATTTAGAATGATTGCCGTAGATGGAGGAAATAAAAGTTCTAAAAATAAACTTTTTCGACACTCTTATCCAATGTATTTGGAAAGTCATTTACAAGTCCACAAAACTGACGATGATGTCATTTGTGATGACATAGGTTTTAACGACATGGTCTCAACGTTTCTACTAGACCATCCTGTAACTACACCTCGAGACTGCATCTCATCTGCTACAACTTTATGAGCTTTTTTTCGTAAAACTGCACTATGTTACGTGACTAGTGCTGAAAGACGATATGTTAACAAGAAACAATATGTCTTCGTTTTTCATTGAGTTTTACCTTTTAGTTTGCTTATAAAGAACAATCAGTTTCTTACTTTCATATATATTGAACTGAATTCAAAGAATATTAGAACAAACTCTTGTTGTCTGAGTGATTCACAAGAACCGTACATGTCCGCAATAGTTAACGTACAATTCTTGTCGTGCTATTCGCAGCGGCAGACTTCTCTGAGGAGGCTTCCCCTTAGAGCTTCACAACGTCATAGTTTATCGAATTGGGGGGTGGGAGAGGGGATTGTTGATCAGCTATGCTAGTAAACCAATCAACTTGCTGGTCAATCGTGTAATCTAAAGATCTTTGATTCAAGAACTCCGAAAGATGAGCAGGACTCTCGTATACAATCTCTTTTTCTTGGTTTCTCTTACTGCCATACAGTTTCTCTTCATAATTGCTGCTACGCTCCTTATAATCTTAGTCATTTTCTCGCTTTCATTCTCTGTTCCTCCTGCTTCTCTCATTGCAGTGCGTTGTTAGACCTATACACCGAGATAGATACACAACAGGCTCTAAAGGTTTAGCGACAATACAAGAAGAAACAAATCAGAAGTTCTTCAGAATATGTCTAGTCTTTGTCTGTCTGCTTTGCTCTGCTCCTTTGTGAGACATCTCTATCATCATTAAAAATCAGCTATTTAACATTAGTGCAAAGTGGGAGGCTTATTATTTTGCGAAACCACATGAAGAATAGCGGAAATGCTTATAGCATACAGACAGAAGGAGGAAGATTTATTCTGAGCAAGCAGAATAAGAAAAAGAGAAAGAAGGAGAGAGGGAAAGACCGAAATATGGATCTAGATCCCGTAATTAGCGCAATGTTGCAAGAGAGAACGCAAGCAACATCATCAGATTTCACAAACAACAACTGAATGACCCTGCAAAAGCGTCTGAAAATAGGCATTCTGAATGAGCAGTCCGAGAAATCTTGCAATTCGTGGAAATACTTAATAATGAGGCATTTCGTGTTTTGCTCCAACAGCAGAAGCAGCAGCCGCTTTACGGAAGCTGTGTATTCTCAGAATAACTATGATGGCTATACGGACAACAACCGCGAGAAGATAAAGGGATTTGCACGGACACAGTGAATTCTTAGATTCAGAAGACATCCATTGGGCTTCGGATAATGAAGGAAGATCAAACAACATGTATAGACTCATACGAAAAATCTTGGATACTAATGATGAATAAAGTGTGTATCTTCTTAATAATCTCGACTGATATGATGATTTTCGATGAGCATACACTGAAAAGACAAATTATCAATGACGACCACTTGGATGTTCAGTGGATAGACAATCTCTCTCTCTCTTCCCCTCTCACTCTCCCTCTCTCTGGTTTTCCTTGCATCTCTATCTCTCTTTATCTCTCTATCTCTACATGTCTGTCTGTATCCTTTCTTTCCTCTCGTTTGTAATCTTCTGATCTTCCCCAGTTTCGATAAAACTGTTGATTCGCTCGTATGAAAGAATGATGTTAAAATCAACAGAAACAAGACCAGAAAATGGTCAGAAAGTTCAAAAAAAGTTCAGAAAAAAATTTTTTTTTTTTGCAAGAGAGGATATTTCAACTAGATGTTAACATATTGATCATGTTCAAAGAAAAGAAAAAAAAGGAGAGAGTTGAGAGCAAAAAAAGAAGTCGGGAGCTGGAGCTCTCATCATGTGCAACCGGCTCGCACTAAGTAATCGCAAAAAAATGAAAAAAAATAGCAGCTACCTGTATAGTTCACGTCAAAACCACTCCAGTAGCGTATAAGTTTGATGTTAAGTTAGCGGGTCAAAAGTTAAAACTCAATTGAGCAAGATAAAAATGAATAAAATTCCAATGTAATTGAAAAGATAACACGTGGAAAGGGTAACAACCAAACTAAATACAAATTGTTGGACACGGATTGAATAGATAAAGTTGAGTAGATTTGAAGTCAAAAATACAAAAGACAGAGAAGCACGTAATGATGAATTTGATGTTTTGAGCAACAAACTATGGTAATGTAGAATCTATTACTTTTCAACATTTTGAATAAAATAAAGGAAAAGTTAGAAAGAAATAGAATTAGTTATATATATATATATATATATATCTAATATATATATTATACTAATGATAACGACAATTATAATGTTAAAGACAATTAGACCAAAAAGATAGCAGGAACAATGAATTCGAAAAGATTTTTCGGATATTGTATAAAGACTACCATGTGAATTCGTTATCTAACGGACAGTAGTGTGATATATATATATATATGTTTAAACTAAGTATAATGATCTAGAATCATATAAATTTAATGTTTAAAATAATTTTAATAAAAACATAAAAGTATGATGTAAATTCTATGCAAATTTTCAATTTTCTTTTCACATTCCTTCGTTTTCCTTCAAGTTGTTAATTTGATTCATGACATTGTGCGTTCATCAAGATTATCTCACTGTTCCCGTAAATTTTAATTTTGTTATTCCATTAAATATATTTTGAAAATATTTCAGAAGATAAAGAATAAAAACAGCCCTGAACTTAGATATGATTGATAATGTTAAGAAAAACCGTCAGAGAGACAAAATCAAGAGTTCCTCGCCAAAAAAACGCTGGTGTAGTCCGGAAACTAATAATAGATAGAGAAAGAGAAAGAGAAATGTTTAAGAAGCTGTAGGAGAACTATAAGAGGTACATGGAAGAGGAGGTAAAACCACAACAGAGATCTGAAGAGAAAAGGGCATCACAGAAAGCTTAAGACAGCCGACCAGACAGGCAAAATCTTCATCGGTACAAAGGAGTTGAAACAGACAGATAGAGAAAGAGAGAAGGAATGAGACCTCGGTTCTGGAAATAAACCGAGAAGGTGAGAGATTAAACATGTTGCAGGAGAGAATAGAGAAAGAATGGAATGTTCTTTGAACCTCAGTCGCTCAACCAACCGACACATTGCGCGACGTCGGCCCGTTCCTCGTCATCACTACCATCCAACATTCATCTATTGGCCTAGTCGAGGCGAAGACGGAAGAAAACATATCAAGGAGGAGAGGGACAGGGTTGAAAGAAAAAGGGGGGAGAGAGAAAGATCAGCGAGATCAACCTGCTCGCCTCCCCTTGTCTACTCGCTGCAGCCTGGTTTCCATATAATGATTACGGGTTAGATGTGTTGTTGTGTGGTCTTTCGCTCTTTCGCTCTTTCGCTCTCCGTCCGTCTATCTAATAGACTGGCCAGAGAGATGAAATAGAGAGATGAAAGAGAAAGAGAGAGAAAAGGAAAGAGAAAGAAAAAGAAAGAGGGAGAGAGAAAGGGAGAATGTTAGAATATAAGAACATAACGATAAAAAGAAAAAGAAGAGGCAGAAGGGAGAGCATATATATATATATATATACCTGGTATGATTCAATGAACAGTGTTTCAACAACCCTCTAATTTCTAATGAACAGCAGAGTGATCTCTGTTAACCTTCTTTCTGTTTCTCTTATCCCTTCTCACCCTTACTCTTTTTCGTTCTCTATTCCTGTCTAGGGAAATAGCATAATTGTCAGTTGAAAAGTTCAATTTAGAAGAATTTTAGAGAATAAACGATGTTGATGATAATTGAAATAAAAGAAAGAATCACGGAAAAAACTAAAACAGAATGATAATACTGTGATTTTCAAAGAGAACAACTGATTTCTAAATATAGCAAATGAGAGAAAATACGAGAAATCATGAGACAAGTGAATAAAGAAGAGAATTATTAGTAGTTAGCTACATCACTAAACTTATGTACAAATATAATGAAAGGTAATTTCAATTATGAATTGTTCAATAATACGGTGACAACAATAAGTTGAAATATTATTATTACAAGAGAGTAAAAAAGAGAGAGAGATCGAGATATAGATAGGAAAAGAAAGAAAACATTTATATAATTAATAATTCTCATGAATTAATGTAATGCTATATTAGGAAATTGTTCCCATATATTATCATTATTCACATAATCTTAATTTAGATTGTTACAGCTTCTTTTATAAACTTTTAATATTTAATCTAAAACTGTAAAAAATACATGAACGATTTACATAATAAATTTTTTTTTTGCGTAAATAAATCAAAATCTTAAACCAAAATGATGTCGTCATGAATGGTCAATAAGCAGAGAATAACATATGACTTGAGGCTTTTATGGATGGCTATTTCAGTCTATGAAGATATATATATATAATTGATCCTGACAAGATTATGATAGAAGGGAACAAAAGGTTCGAAATATCGCATAAAAAGCAAGAAATTAGCCAAACAATGTGACTTCAATTTAGATCGCACAAATTTATATATCTATATATATATATATATATATATATATGTACTGTCTTATTTGGAAGAAATACTAGAAAATATATGAAATACAATAATTGCACTGTATTACAACATAACACAAATGAAAAGCATGAAATAACATAATTGTTTAATGAAAATATCAAGTTGTCGTCATGAGCATTATTGAAAAATGATATATCTATCTCGTTTTAACTTCAGAAACTGAAGATGAATTTCAAGAAATAAAGATAAAAGACAAAAAGGAAAAAAAGGACTTTTGAGAAATCGGGAAAAATAGAAAGATATGAGAGCGAATGAGGGAGTAAGAAGGCAATTCGATAGAAGTTACCAGACAAAAATGAAACAACAATCATTGCTTTGGTCTTTCGATCTTGCTAAACAGAAAGGTCAGTAATACTACACTACATTTGCAAACTTGAAATCAAAATAAAACGATAACACGTGAAGAAGATAACCCATCTTCTAAAAATTTGTGTACTCAATATGACATGACAATTTATTCAGAAACTCTTATATTAGACTTGGTTTGTATGTAGTTGGCACTCATCAAGCTCTTGTATAAAGACTGAAGCAGTGTGTTCAACCTATATTCAGGTCACACTACATACTACCTAGCTGCTCAATACAATTTGAGTAGAAACTATGGAACATAGCTGGAAAACAAACACGCAGGCATATTACATAACATGCTTTCCATATTGTTAATGAAATCTCAGAAAAGATAAACATTTTTCTGATTCATAAGAATGACTACAGTGCTAGTATCATTAAGTTCCATAACTTACTTAATTAGCTTTCGATGATATGATACAGAGCAAATTGGAACCAATTATCACAATACTTTTTTTCTTCTAGCAGACATAATAGACTTTTCAAATGAATTTTTAGAAATAATAGAAAAAAGATACAAGTGATATTAATAGCTATAGACACACAATGCAACACATAGATTTTGAAACCGCAGTATCAAGAACATATTTAAATCATATTGAAAAAAACAAATATAGTTAATATTATACACAATTTTTAAATGAAAAAATATAGACAGAAAATACGATATCAATATCTTAAAATAATTTTATATTGTATGTAAGATCGTTGTTGACAGGCTCTATTAAAAATATATAATAGCACTTATATATCACATGTGCATCATATAGAAGTATAACTTACTCTAAGAACAGAAATAAAATATAGTGATTTTCTTATAATCCATACAAATACATCAAAGACCAATATAATTTTATTTTTATCCATACAAAACTTATTTATTTATCATTCATGGATAATTATATCTGTCTGTTCGTACTGTAGACTGTAGCAAAGGCTTGAGACGCGCCCTTTGGCGAAACAATCTGGCGCGAAAAATCAAATTTCATATGTTGCGGCAATTACGCTTATTAGGTTATTATCATCATCTTAACACTATCAATTACTAATTTTTCACTTTTAATGCATCGAATTATTGAAAACGTGTAATAAGAGCATAGCCAACTGTCTTGCTCATTGCAAATTATATTTTAATTGTGTTTTGAAGTCGTCTAAAGTTAAAATTTTAAAAGGGTTAACATGTCTTCGCCTGAAAGAATCATGGAAAATAATGAAAATATAAGTAATGTTTCAACTGTGGACTCAAAAACTCCTCAACCCACCAGACAGGTAACACAATAGTTAATTTATTTTCTAATTTGCTTTTTTTAGGGAAAGAGAGTTCCTACTGAGAGTCCCTATTCCTGGGCCACTCCATCACATAGGAAACCATTGAAACAAGTATATCTTATTCTTTTGATATTTATACGTATATTTCTTAGTCCCGGCAGCCAACTTTTGTCGATGATATTAACTTGGAACAAACGTTTCTCGAGCAAGATACTATCATGATGTTTCCCAAGAGCGGTTTGCTAAATCTTAAAATTTTTCTTTGTAAATTTTGCTTGTTCTAGACTCTATTAGTTTTTGTGAAAATACTCCATCTAGGGAAGGAAACGAAAATATTAAAGTTTTTTTGAATCCGTTTCATCGTTAACTTTTTTTTATTCATAGATTTTTGGTGATATGTCTCCTACACATTTTCCTGATCAAGAAATTGAGGCGAATGATTCATCGAAAAAGTATATATTTTTCGAAATAAAAGTATTTTTATTGTTGTTCAGAGATTCTTTGGATCAAATCTTTGACTCAGCTAGTAACCAAGGCGATATTGTGGACGCTACGGTCGATCCTGTAGATGTTGCTGGACCAACAAACTCTTTATCGGATGTAGCTAATGAAAACTGTCTGGAAAACTCTACTGTTCCTGACACCAACGAGGATGAAGGTATACGCAAAAATATTTTTGATTTTCGTTCAAAGGTCAAGATTATATTACAGACACTGAAAAAGTAACTGATGATGATAATGTTCTTGCCTCCGATTTAGCTTCGTTGCAAGAATTGGGATTGTTTGCGGATATGCCTGTCCAGGAATCGAAGGACTTTGCCGCTGAAATGGCATCAGCAGATGAGCCATCTTACTTAGATTTTCAAATGGCTGCCCTTCACGTTCCTTCGGATTTATCTTCTGAGCTAGCTGTCGCTGAGACTTCTACTTACGTCCCAACCGCGCAAAATGATGACGAGGAAACTTGCACCAGTTTTACGCTTTTCCAAGAATCTTCCGATCTAACAAATGAGATGGGGGACACTTTGATACCTTCGGACCCTGAAATAACTACAAAATCGTTGGCAGAATCAACTTTGGAAAATTCTCTAAAGGAATCTGATAATAATTTGGAATCAAGCGCAATAAACTCATCTGCGTTGAATATTCCCGTTGAACCATCTACCGCACCTGACTGTTCAGTTCCTGATTTTGAAATGGCTTACGAAGAAAAATGTTCTGACTTGGCTTCTGAATTGGCAACCGCTGAAGAATCTAATTTTAACGCTGTTATGGATGATGTTGAAAACTCTGCTTCTGAGTTTGCAGTGGAGCAGCCAGTCATGGAAGAAACTTGTCTGCCTACATCTGATAGTGCGAATGAAATAACTGTTCCCGAAGAAGGTTCTAACTTTACTTCAGAAAATATCTCCGTTCAAGGATCATCTGATTTTTCTTCGGAAGTAGCTACAGTAAACGAGAATTTTGATTTATTGACAGAGTTCACTGTATTTCAGGAATCTAACACTATTACTGAGATGGTTGCAGATGAGGAGTTGAAAAATGATCAAGAAACCTTGAGTATTCCTGTCGAGATCCCAGCCATAGAAGACATTTCCGGTTTTTCTGGTTCAGAGTTTTGTTTTGCAACCAAATTGATTACAGAGAAACAGATTTATGAAAATTCTGATGAGAATGCACCGGACCAAGAATTATCAAACATGACCGATGAAAATGTTTCTGCTTCTGAACCTACTGACATGGTCGATGAAAATGTTTCTGCTTCTGAACCTACTGACATGGTCGATGAGACTGTTTCTGCTTCTGAACCTACTGACATGGTCGATGAGACTGTTTCTGCTTCTGAACCTACTGACATGGTCGACGAGAATGTTTCTGCTCCTGAACTAACTGACATGGTCGATGAGAATGTTACTGCTTCTGAATTAACTGACATGGTTGAACAGAATGTTACTGCTTCTGAATTAACTGACATGGTTGAACAGAATGTTACTGCTTCTGAATTAACTGACATGGTTGAAAAGAATGTTTCTGCTCCTGAACCAACTGACATGGTTGAAGAGAATGTTTCTGCTCCTGAACCAACTGACATGGTCGATGAGGATGTTTCTGCTCCTGAATCATCTGAAGTGAATGATGAAAGTATTGTTGCTCCAGACTTGTCCAAAGTAGCTGATGAGAGTGTTTCTGTTCCCGAAATTAATATGCTAGAAGAGGGATCCGATTTAGCTGCCGAGCTTGATGCTGTTCAAGGATCTGATCTATCTGCGGATATGGCAGCAGCGGACCTCACTTCCAATTTGGTGGTAGAGATGGAGCATTCTGAATCGTCAGATCTGGCAATCGAACTGTCTGTAACGGATAACATCCCTGAAGAAAAAACTGAGATGGAAATCAAAGAAACATCGTCGGAAATCGGTATTGTTATCTACATATTTAGATTTGTATGTAAACAAATTTTAGCTACTGAAATAGTTGAGTCTTCTGTTTCTCCTGATCAAGAATCATCTCAATTTGTGAAAATGGAAATTAATAATGAACAATCTGGTATACTCGAGACTGAAAACGAAAGTGCTCGTGATGAAATTCCTTTCGAAACCTCGGGTGTTGAAACTGCTCATGAAATTTCTGGAAGATCAATCGGAAAATCCAATGCTGATATTTCTATTATTCGTCCTGATGAGGATTCAGCTCTCGAAGACATGGTGGGTAAATCGTGAACTTATTTTCTATTTTCAATTTAGATGGAGTCTGAGGGTCGTGACATGTTCGATGTTACTAAAGATATGCACACTTTCCCTTCACCTAGCAAAGGAAACTTTTCGGATTCTATGTAATTGTTTAAATCTTGATAATTTTCTTATTTTATAATTGAAGGGTCGAGTTCTTGATTTTGGAAAACAATATATCCCGAGAACTTGAGGGTAGCATGGGACAAGAATTGACTGACACCAATACCAACACTATTCAAAGCGACCAGGTAATGTTTTATACTGTAAAATCGTTCAATCTCAATTATATAGGCAGACTTATTGCAGTCAGAAAACATAAAACTGAAAAGTAAGTTGTTAAATGAAAATATTTATCATGGTTTGGCTTTAGATGAAGAGCTTACATACCTAACTGATACTAATATAAGTCTTGTTGAAAAAATAGCTCTTTTGGAAAACGAAATGGAGCAAATCAAAATAGAACATAACAGTCAAATAAGTTTTCTATATAACATGCCTAAATAATATTTAGTTTTAAGTGGAATCTGTTACTTCTAAGTTGATTAATACTACGAAGGAATTGGATTCATTAAGATTCGATAGGTTATTTTTGTTCTCTCACTTTTCTTAATTTTATTATTGTAGGAACAGCGAAAAGAACATTGAGTTTAATGAACGTGTTTCTGAACTTGAACGCACTGTCAAAGAATCTGCTTGTGTAGTAGCAGAGCTAAGAATGAAATTAGATCAGAAGAACAATGAATTGTAAGCTTAACTGTGGTTTGATATTTTAAGCTTTCTTAAAGAATTGCTGCTGAGAATGCAGCTAACGAAGCCAAGATGCTTTCTTTTGAAATGCAGGAACGATTAGTCGCAGATACTGGATTTTTAACTGATGATTTACAAAGAAAAAAGGAACAGATACTCTCTCTACAGCGGGAATTGGATCAATGGCGAGGAAAGGTCTCGTCCAATGACGATACCGTGGAGGAGTTATTTGTTTATGTTAAGAACAATTTCGAATCAAGCTGGAATGACATGTTGGTGAAATCCACTGTTGAAAACATAATATATTATGTTCAGAAGTGGAGATGATGAAGACGATAGTGAAGCTAAACTTCAAAATACTCGCAAGAGACTTGTTGGATTTAAGCAATTCGTTGATGAACTTGAGAAGGCTAAGTATGTTTTTCTTTCATAATTTATGGTCATATAAGATGTAACAATTCAAGAACTACGAGCGCAAATCTTTTGGAAGAATCTCAGAAGAGCATGTCTGATCTCTCTGCTGAATTCGAAGTTGTGAAATCTACTCTTTTAGCTAAGGATACTGAACTCAATTCTCTTCGTGAATCAATGCAAGCATGCGATATTTAAAAAAAAATTGAAGCAAATATTTTAGCCGTTCTGAGGGAGATTGTTCTTCTTCGTTGATTAAGGATCTTGAATCTCAAGTGTCATCTTTAACTTCACAACTCTCTGCAGCACGTGAAGAGTTAATAGCAATAGAGGAAGATCGGTTTGTTTTTTAAAAGTTGTATACGATATAAGTGTTTCTTTCGATTATAGTAAAGAAGTAACATCTGTGTTTGAAAATAAGGTTTCCCTAATTAATAATGAGCTTGACACAGTTAGAGCACAGTTCTCAGAGGAAACTGAAAAGCTACGGTACTTGTCCATTTGTTTGTCTTACTAACATACCCTTTAACAGAACTGAGCACCAAGAAGCTTTAGAAGTACTCAATGCCAAATCTGTTGATATTCAAGAAAAATTATCTTTAACTGAAGCCGAATTGGCTGAGGCTAAATCTTCTTGGTAAATTTAAATTTCTGACGTCTTGTGCAATTTTTCGTTCAATTTTTTCCGTGCATGAATGCAGAAATGTTTAAAGCTTGTTACTCGAGAAATATTTCAGCGAAAAGGAAAAGATCAACCTTGCGAATACTCTCGAAGAAATTGCTGAACTCAAGGCTTCTATTGAAACCAAAACTGACCTTCTTACTTTAAAGGAGGAAGAGCTTCAAACAGTACAGGCTAAGAAGTATGTTCAATGTTCATTATATTTGAAAAAGTATAATTTTAGTGCGGAATTGGAAGAAGCGCTCAAGAGCAATAATGAAACAGAACAGAAGCTAATTGATGCGACTTCAAAGATTGCCAATTATGAATCTGAGAAGTCTACCATTTGCGAAGAATTGTATGATTTTGTCGTATAAAAAGGATGCAAGGCAGACTTTTCAGGGATGAAGCTAAGGCCAAATTATGTTTGGAAATAGAGAACAAAAATTCGCTCATTCAAGAACTTGATGTTATCAAAGAAACATTAGAAGCCACTACCCGGGAATTATCTTCTAAAGAAAAGGAATTGTCTGAGATTTCTGCTACTAAGTTTGCTTAGCTGTTAAATGTTATTTCAACTTTTTCTTACAGGGAAGAATTAGTTAGTACTTCAACCAAACTCTCTGAAATTGAAAAAGATCTCATAGAAGCTGTTTCAAAGACTACATATTTGGAAAATGATTTATCCATTGCTAAAGAAGAATTGTAAGAATTTCTCAGAAATTCAATTATCTGTTTTTTCTAGAACCGAAAAAAGCAATAAGTTGGAAGAGGAAGTTCAAAAGGCAGTTTCATTGTCCAATGAGATTGGTATGTTAAAGAAATCAATGGAAGAGTCTGCTGAAGCTCTCAAAGCTAAAGATGAGCAACTTCAGGTTGCTATTGCTGCCAGGTTTCGTATACACTTATACGTTTTGTTATTCCTCATATTTAGAGATGAGTTAGCAGAATCTGCCAGAATGGCTGATGAGCTAGGTAAGAAAGTTGTCGAAGCAACTTCTAAAATTTCCTATTTGGAAACCGAGCTTAATGATGCTCAAGAGTTGCTGTATGTTATTTGCAATTTGTACTGTTTTGTATATATGTCTATTTTAAGTTCTGAGGAGCAGAAAAAGGTTAATGCTCACAAGCAAGCTGTTGTAGAGAAAGATCAGGAATGTGAAACGTTGAGAAAAGATCTAACCGCAGCTAGTCAGCTTCTCTCTTTGAAGGAAGAAGAGTATAAGTCTCAATCTTCAGAATTAGAATCTCTTCGCGAATGCAGGTATTTGAAAAATGTTAAATACATTTGTTATCTCATTGTTTTAGTGACAAAATGAACGAAATGGTTTCTAATATGACATCTACCCAAAATAAGGATCGTCAGGAGCTTGACGCTGCTAATGCTAAAATTGCAGATATTCAGACAAAATTAGCAGAAGCAGAAAAGGAAAAGTAAGGGAATATGCATGATACTCATATAAATTTGACTAGGGATAATGCTCGTGAAGAGAATGAGACTGCTCTCGAAAAGATTTCTCTGCTTAATAGTGAACTTAGCGCTTTGAAAGAAGCTTATGAAGCCTCTAAGAAGCTGCTAGAGGAAAAAGATCAAGAACTAAAAACTGCAGGAACTAATAAGTATGATCACTTTTAAAATTTTTGAATTTATGAAAAATATTGAAGTTCCGAACTTGATGAGTTGAAAGAAAAGCTTGTTCTTCGCGAAAAGGAGTTTTCTGAAAAATTATCAATGTACGAACAGTCTGCTGCTACCGCGGAAGAAAAATAGTTAGTAGATAACAAACTTACTGCTAATAACTGCAAATATTTCAGTTCTTCATTAAACTTAGAACTTCAATGTGAGATCGCTAAAGTTTCTGGCCTTGAGAAAGAGAGGTATTTTCTGAAATACTTTAATGAATGAAAATATGAAATTCAGGGATACATACGCAGCTCAAATTTCGGTCGGTCGTGAAACTCTTCAAAAGTTAGAAGAAGAAAATAAAGTTCACACGGAAACCATAGCAAAAGTAGGTTCCTTACTTAAAAATCAACTAATTAGTCAGTTTTAGCTCACTGCTGAATGCTCAGAACTTACAACATTTAAAGCAAAGGCTGTCGAAAACGAAGAGCAAAAAGAGCTGCTTACCTCAGAAGTATTTTTTTTTGTTTTCTTTTTCATTATTTTATTTCTCTTATCAGAATTTAAATCTCAATAACCGCTTGTTGCAACATGTAGATGAGAAGAAAGCATTGAATTTGGAGCTCTCTCAATCTAGAGCTGAAGTGTTAGTTAATTTTATCTGTTTGTAAAACATTTTTCTATTTCAGCTCTTCTTTGAAGAACTCTCTTGAAGCAATGAAGCTACAGATAGATTCTAACGATTCATCGTCGTTAAAATCTGAAATAGAAAAGAAACAGGTATAATTGTTTTTTTTAATGATATTTGTGTTTTTTTTTAGAAATATATTGAAGATCTTGAAAATAAGAGTCAATTGAAAGAAGAAGAGGTTGAGCGCTTGTATAAGGTTTTTTATATTTGTAATCCTGTATTTGTACTTTTTGTCTAGATGTGCGACGAATTCGATGATATTGAATCGGAATTGAAACAGACTATTGCTGATTTAGAGGATGAACTTAATGAGCTTAAACGCAAAAATGGTGATCTTCCTCCATTGCAGCCAGGTCTTCTAGACGTTATTAAACAAGGGTAACAAATATTTTGTGAAACAACCCATTTTTGCTTCTTCTATTCAGTGTAAATCCATTAACTCCCAACACTTCTACTGCTAAGGTAGATATAACAACTGTACCCGAAGAGGATATGGAGGTGCGTTCTTATCATATATCAAAAACTAAAAAAGTTTTTGTAGGAAGGAGAAGGATTCTCTTCAGCTCCCTCATCACCTACAAGAAAAAATCCAGAAATGGACGTAAGCAATATGCTTGACAATGTGACAATGAGCACAACAATGTACAAGAAAATACATGCTGATACATCGATGAGAAGTCCACAAGCTAAAGATGCTAACTCTAGCCGATGCGCACAGCAATAAGTGAAGTTTTATTAATTTTATCTTACAAATCTCTATTAATTCACTAATTTCACATTCTATATTCGGCATGTACAGAATGTTATAACTAATCTCATTGAATTATGCATATCAGTTGTAATTAATTTTTTTCAAATATTTCTGTGAGTCATAAAGTTTTCTAGCGTTTTATTGTACTGTTTCGCAATCAATGTATATCACGTCATCAACAATTATTTTTCAAAGCTAGTTAATGTCCTTAATTTGATGCTGATTTCAAGATTAAACAAATATGTTGGTTTCTGATAATTCTGATTACCATATCCCTTCTGAAAGCCCATATTTCTATCCTTTTCTACGCTTGTATTGGGATGAAATTCAAAAATTCTTAAGATCCGATAATGATTTTGTGTATTTTCGAGAGCTAGGACCTCACTTAGGTATGTTTAAAAAATGAATTTTAATTTATGGTTTTGGTTGTCAGAAGCTGAAAATAAACAATATCTACAATATGTGTTACGGGTTTTGTCTGATGCCACTGCTGTTGTGAGCCAGTATCATAAAGGGAAAACTTTGAAGAGCCGGAGAAGGTGAAATGGTGAAAACAGATTAAGTTTTCAATAGGTTTTAGAAGGTTGAATGAGGAAGATGATGCCAAGGATCGTGAAGATTTGAAAAGAAGTCAAGAGGCTGAGATTAGAACTCAAGCCAATGAACTAAGGGTTTCTTAAAAACAGAAATGAAATTTGATGATATCGTGCTTTAGGAACAGGTTATAACAGCATTTGTTCGCAGACTGCTGTTTGACAAGGGAGGAATGAAAAAGCTTGACCAAATTTTATATGAAAGTAACTAAAACATAATAACGCATACATTTCAAAATAATATCTTCAGAGCAAACTGTTTTGTGGAAAAAGATTCATCTACCACGAAAAGGTTCAGTAGAATCCGTGGTCCAGGTATTTCTACAAAACTTTTTCAAATTAGATACGGAAACAGAAGGCAGTGATCCATATTTTCTTGACAGGTTTAGGAATACAGCAATAATTAGTTTATTCAAGTATCATTTTAAGAATTGTTACTAGTTTCCAGCCTTATCAGGTACAGAAATATCTGTTTAATAAGTTCAAAACTACTACCAGTATCTGGCTAAAATTCCTTAAAAAAATGTCATCATTTGGTATGAATTTTCACTGAATTAAGCTACTTTTGTTTGTTTATCCAGAAGAGGATAAAAATAATTTTGTTGACACTCAGAGATGGTCAAGAGTTTTTCTACGCTCTTTACCAGGAGTTGCTTTTACGACAGAAGATTGGTAAATAAAGAATTATTGAAAATGTTTAAAAATATGTTTTTAGGTTTTATGATATTGTTGAGGCTTGTTCTCATGATCCATATAACTCTGCTGTATTGCTTTATCTTTTGCCAAATTATGAAGAGGTTCTATGTAAGTTAAACCATGGTATGTGCAAGTAACTATTTCAATTATCAGCAAATCGGGCCGCGGAATTAAGAGCATATAAGGTTAAACGATCTGTAGAAGCTACGCCTGTTATTGAAGTTGCTGATCCAGATCAACCGAAAGAACTAAGGCCACCTAGTGATTATATTTCAAAAAGAGGTGAATGCAAATATTCTTGTGAAACTTATTTTTTGTTTTCAGAGCCGGACGTATTGAGTGAGCCTGATGAGTTAGTTCTCAGACCTTATCAAGATGAGCTGGTCATTACATTTGCCTCTTTATTATAGTAAAGGTGTCTATTTAGGTCAGCAAAGCTATTGAACCAGATGCAGGGAATGTAGTGATTTGTGCTCCAACAGGTTCAGGAAAGACAGAAGTCGCTGTGTTTATTGCTATGCTTCATATAGAAAGAAGAATGAGAGAAGGAAAAGCTAGTAGAGTAGGATTTATCCCTGTTATCATAACTTTTGATTTTGATTTTGTTTATTAGGTTGTTATGCTCGTTCCAAAAGTACCGTTGGTTAATCAGCAAAAAGCACGATTCCACAAATATTGTCGTGGAAAATATTACGTTGACGGTTTCCATGGTCTAGAAAAACCAAAAGGAATTGATGCTAGTGAAATTTTCTTGTGTGCTGATATCCTCATCATGACTCCACAAATTTTATTGTTTATACCTTTTTAGCAACATGACTTGATTTTTTTCTTTTCCAGAAATATGCTTTGCAGTGTGCGTAAGAGTGAAAGAATTTATGCATGTGATTTTTCTCTTTTGATTTTCGATGAGGTTTTCTTTTAAGATCTTATTACAAATTTATGTGGTTGATAGGTTCATCATTGCTCTAAAGGCCATCCATATATGAAGCTTATGCAGCGGATTATGAGTTATGAGTATGAAAAACCTCAGGTATTCATTATAGGTTGCTTTGAAATATTTTACAAATCTAGATTATTGGCTTAACTGCTTCGTTGATTCAAAAAGGCTCACAAACAGTTGATCATGCATTAGAAGCTATTACCAATCTTTTGGCTAATGTAACAGCAACTAGTCTGAGTTGCGTTCGCAATCATATGAAAGAGTTGGAAAAATTTGTTCCAAAGCCAGCCGAAGGTTCTTTTATTTAACTAAATAGCAATTTTTCTTCATTATTACAGAATATTACAAGATTTCACAACCTATCACAAACTTCCAGAAGCTTTTATCACGGGTTATAGCTGATATTAAGCGCATTATAAATCCAAAACTAAATGAGCTGAGGAAGAAAAATGATTTAGGCTTTTCTAAATTGCGCCAGGTATGTTGATCAAGTGTGTGTGGTTTCGCATTTTTTTATACTTTAAGAATGAAGGCAAATTCGCTAATGACTATCCAGCTAAAGTGTTCTTAGATAGTGTACGAAGTTTGGAACAAACTATGCGCTTAATTCCTGATGTACCTTGCAAATCTGAAGTTATGACAGCTTGCAAATACTTACTGGTGAATTCAGAAGAATATTTACTTATAAATAATAGAATTTGACTCTTTCAGATTCTTGGAACATCTCTTGGAATGTCTGAGTTGATGCCTATTAAACAAGCATATGCATATTTGGATTTTGAGTTAGAGTTCCTCATAAAAAATCAATATCAATCAGAATGTTCACAATTATTCTTTGATATTTATCATAGTATGTTCTCAAGGTTGAATGCATTATATTCTTCAATCAATTTAGAAGTGAAACCAGAGCTTAAAGATATTTGTCAAAACGTGGAGACAGATTGTGAAATTTTGGAGAAGTTGAAAGTAAGTTATATTCTACTGTTTCGTTGTATTTAATTGAAATTCTCTTTTAGGGCATTTTGGTCGAACGGTTTTCAATTGATAGCTCTTCTCGTTGTATTATTTTCGTACAAGAACGAGTAACAGCTTTTATTTTATGTTCTTACTTAAATTCAATTAGATTATTAGGCGGAAAAGATGATTTCGGTTATGTTATAAGTGAGTTAGAGTTCGTTTTCTTTATATTTTTTATTTATTTTTTAAGGTGCCAGAACAGAAGGCGACACCAAAAATTTTGGCCAGACTTTAAAGGATCAAGATAGAGTATTAAAAGCTTTTAATAATGGAGATAAAAAGGTTTATATTAAGAAGAAGACTTTTTAAAAATAATACCTTTAGTGTATTGTTTCAACATCTGTCTTAGATGAAGGTCTTGATGTAAGAGCATGTAATTTAATTATTAAGTATAACTGTAGTTCAACAGCTGTTAGTAGAATCCAAAAATCTGGTAATATTAAGATATCTATCTTTACTCTAAGTCTATTTAGGTCGTGCTCGTGCTTTTAACAGTAAATCATATCTACTATGCTTGGACCGCAGTACTGCTAATAATGAATATGATGCTATTGTAGCTGAAAAAACAATGAATGAAGCTTTGAAAAAAATATATGAAGCGGGTCCTATGGCATTGGAACGAGCTGTATGTTTATTCTCAATGTTGAAAAGTTTGTTCGTTCTTTTTAAGGTTCGAAGTCGAATGGAACATAATTCCCAACTTCTTGAGAACGACAAAAAAATTTTAGAAGAAAAAAAGAAACATCTTCAGTTGGAAGAGTACGTCTCCTAAATTGTTTAGTCTTTTTATAAAATTAATCAATAATATACAAAAAGTATATATTGTTTCAGGTACGATGTCTGCTGTGAACGGGAGCATTTTATCTGTAGTAGTATGGCGATTCGCCAGATTAACAACAACCACGTAGCTGTAGATATAAACATCTGGGATCGTATAAAAATTGAAGTCAAAGAGTTGAAGAAGGTACAATATCATTTTCTCATTTCTCTCTTCTTTATTCTAGTGAATAGCTTTGCTATTCATCATTGCTCACGTGTTATATCCCGAATGTTTGTGGGTATCAGGCCTGATGTTAATTGATGTTTTCTCTCATCACCTGAGCTTTTGATTCCTTGTTCATTTGTCTCAGCTGTTTGCTTTGCAGGGACATCGTGATATGGATTACAGTATGTATACAGTTGGAAGAGC
The DNA here is from genome assembly GCA_964057225.1 of Auanema rhodensis. NCBI lineage: Eukaryota > Metazoa > Nematoda > Chromadorea > Rhabditida > Rhabditidae > Auanema > Auanema rhodense. The sequence continues at coordinate 6,275,213 of OZ059895.1, forward strand.
AACATGTATGGGGAACAAGGGAGATGCTTGTGGTGTTGAATTAGGGAAAATTATTCGTTTTAGGTAAATGAGCTTGGATTTCATTTTTTTGATAGCTTGTTTGTTTCATACTTATATGTTTAGTGGTGTTTATCTGCCAACTTTACGTGTGGGAAAATTAGTATTTCGCAAAGTTCTACACGAAGGCTCACGAGATATACAGAACATTGTGAAAAGGAAATGGGATGCAATCGGTGAACTCTTCATCATAAACCCTGCCATTGAATCAGATTTAGTAAGCAATTGATACTTCCGTTCTTATTTATAAAATTAATTTACTCCTTTTAACTTATCAAATGTTATAAACTGCTTTAGACAGTTATGTTACGCGCGATTTCTGAATCTGAAGATCAGTGTGATAAACAACAGAATTTGGATCACATGTGTGAAAGACTCCGAATGATTATGTTGCGTACAGAAGAACAGAAACGCCGAGAAATGGTAAGTCTAACTTAGTTTTACCAAACATTTTATGGTTTTAGGAAGATTTAAAAGCTCGTGCTAATCGAAAACTGAGGGATTGGATACCAACACGAGAAGGATATGGAGCAACAGCTCTCAGCGCAGAATCTAGCCCGAATATCAGTAGATCCAATTCTAGAAATAATTCTGAAGGAGAATAAAAAAACTTTTTCAAATCTTTGGCTAAGTTTGTAATTTTTTCATACAACTTAGCCAATTAGTTTCATATATGTGTTTAGCTTTAATAATTTCATGTTTTAATTAATCCCTTGCCAAAAGATATTTTGCTTGAAAGCAAATCACTATAATCTGTTGTGAAAATCTCCAGAGGTACACTGGAATTACTTATGAAGTTTACCATTGAATGTCTTGTTATTTTCTTCGTTTACAGATAATATGAAGATTGCAACTGCAGTTGCTCCGCGGAGAAAGGTCCATTAGAGTTCACTGCAGCTAAGGACATATTTCAAATTTTTATTTATAATGTAATAAATTAGTTTTTGTTCTTAGTGTATGTTCTTTTTTCTGTTTTAGACTTCATATATGACAGAACTACCCTTTCGCAAGAGATTAATTAACGAAATTTCCGTTTATATTATTAAGGTCCTAAAAAGCACAGCAACTTAGCTATTCCCAAATCAAATTTTTTGCCGCCGCTTTTTCATTTTGTTAAACACCCACGCATGATGCAGCTGTACACAGGATATAGCTAGGCATGAATTCAAAATAATTCTTTTTTTCTTTGTTTCGTATAGTTTTTATAGGAATTTCTAATTTCAAATGATAGGTATAGTGTTCAATAATTATTTCAAAACTACATCAGTTTAAGCCTCCCACCCCCTTCCCTCTTCAATCCTTTCTTTCCGCTTATTTTTAAGATCATTTATAAATCTAGTGTAATATAAGTAAAAGCTTCATTAAAAAAGTACGCGTGATTGCTAACAAGAGCAAGTTTCCTCTTTGTGATTAATCTGAACCTCTTTTTTGTGAATTACTATTTCTTTGCCTGATTTCATCGTTTTCCTATATCACATTAGAATGTTTTTTTCTTCCTTCTGTGTACCATAGAACAATGATTCAGTTCATAGTAGGAGACACACGTGTTTTTAAGGCAGATGCTTACGTCATTGAGGCAGTTTGTAGCTATTCAAACAAAATTTGGAAACGCAAATCTTCAAATGCTTCCTGTTTGTGTATTTAAATTAAAAAGAAAAACCATACCACAACTGACCGATTCGATCTATTTCACTTTATTAAGTAAATTTGAATAAATTGAATAGGCAGGTATAGCTTACAGCATAAAATGTTTATTAAAATATGATTTTCATTAACAAATATTTGCTAATTTAAGTATTATTTCTTTATTTATATGATCATACTTTGAAGTCAATTTCTTTTTTGTTGTGTTTTTATTTGATATTTCTCCTTAAAAGTTGGGAAATGCTTAAGAAACAAAAAAATAAAATATATGAGCATGTTCCAGACGCACATGTATCGTTTCATATTTGGTCATTGTTTCTCATAATTGTCATGTAATATATATTGAATCAAGCAAATAATATATGGTCAAATAGGCTTGTAATGTTTTTTGTATGTTCAAATATGATGATGACGATAATGGTGATGATGATGTTAAAGTCATACATGTGTGTTTCTCGTAATATAGCATGCTGAATGGACGAAATTCGACATCATGTCTGATTCTCATATCATTAACTGATATTGTACTGCTTAAACCGGTTTTCTTACTTGCTTACTTCATAGCTCTGCCTCTTCATATGCTTAATGTCTGTGAACACCGTACTGGAACACCAGTATGCTGTATCGTGTTGTGGCATGCAACGTGATTCTGGCCAATGGAACGTGGTACACGTTGTTACTCGCAAGTACAGGTTATGAGGGTCTAGCCACTACCGGCAAACTAGCAACTGCTGACGTTGTGTTTCAAAAGAAGTATTTAAGTAAGCTGTAAGTTTCAATTTGTTCATCAGCACTGTCAATGAATGTTCCTTCTTTGAAGCCATTGAACTGTTTTAAAAGCGTCACATAGTACAATTAGACTTTGTTTGAATCTCTACATGTGTATAACCTCAACATTGAGCTTATCAAGGTCTGTAAAAGCTTTGATATGCTAAGCTGTTCAACGATTCTTTCGCTGCATTCCATATTCTTTCTTGGCTAATCATTATTTTTGAATTCATTGTTCTTCTTCTAACTCAAAACTTGCAAATTCTGTTCAAAGCATATTAGGTTAATTCTCATAAAATATTTTTCTTTCTTTTATTATTTGTTATTTTTACTGATATATAATTCTATTTAAACACACAATTTGTGTCCCTTCTTTCTCTTTTTGACTTGTTGCAGCTCAATAATCCTCGTTTTGCTGAATCAGTTTCTATTACATATACCAATTCAACATTTATTTGCTTCACTACCTCTGCTAAACGTGGGGGAGGATTTTAACAACGAAGAGCAACGTCGATTTCGCTAACGTCGAGGTTGTTGCTCCATTCTGAACCATACACCCACGAGCGGGTTTGAAGGGGTCACATCAACTTCCGGTATTTTAAAAATTCATATGATGAAGCTTAATAGAATCACATAAGTAAGCTCCAACTTTTGTTTTTTTTTCATTAAAAATTTTAAGTTAACAGTTCTGTTTAACTAGAAACAGGTCTTTTCAATAACTGATTTATCAATTATTTTCAATTTTATTCACTTTTCTACCCTCAAATAAGCATTTTACTCCTGATTTTCCTTAAAAGGAAATGACTTATTGAATCGTTTTTGTATCATTTCTCGGGTAGCTGCCAACTACTTTGCCGAAACAAGTTAGTGGTGTCCCAGTTCTGTTTAGAATCTTCTCTAACATCCAGTTTGAAGACGACAGTACGTGTTTGGCATAAGTTGTACATAAGTTTCAACAAACGCTGATGCTTCAACACCTGTATTTAAAGTTGGCTTGTTGTTGCCCTTGTGTACCATTATTCGTCGGACAATTATTTAAAATATTCCTACAGTTCTATCATAATTAATACTATTTCCTCTTAGAAATTCATTATTTAAATCTTATTATGAAAGATTTAACCGCTTTTCATATTTGAATTCATCCGTTTTCCGCTGATTGCAATTGGTTTTCTGTTCTTTTCACGTTTTTACTCACGTTTTGTTGTGAGACAAGCTCTCAAGAGGCTGAGTTAAATTATATCGAAAAGGCTTTCAAACAGAGAAAGATGAGCTAGAAGTATTGAGAGAGAGAGACAGAGAGAGAGAGAGAGAGAGAGAGAGAGAGAGAGAGAGAGAGAGAGAGAGAGAGAACCAGATGACAACAACTTTCGTGTTCCTACAATCTTTTGCTCAGCTGTTAAAAGAGATCAAGATCATTTCTTTTTTTTTAAAGTATTTGTCTCCATCTCTAGTTTCTATTTCACCTTATTTCTGATTCTCATATTTACTTCCTGGTGGATAGTTCAGAAGACCATCTCATCCTTATCACCAAATTCACAAACATGTGCATGGTAGTGGATGTAACCATCAATCCATCTAATTTTCACAATTTATCTAAGAAATATATATAAATCTATATGATTTATAAATGAATAAAAGAATTGTTGTAATGTATAGCTAAGCATAACCAACCATTTATTGCTTCAGGCGTTAAAAGCAGCATGACAGAATAGAGCATTGCACCAGTTGTTTTCATTAAATAACTTGTCTACTCTAAATGAAATAGCTTTATTTTGTTTGCATGTTGTTACTTCTAACTGTTTCTTTAGCTTTTTTTTGTCAAAAGCTCTATATCCTCTTACTCGCAGAGAGAGAGAGAACATGCTTCGATTTGAAGGCAACATTCTTTATTGGAAACTTGTCGATCTTTGCAGCTTTTTATTCAAATTCTATTTACTTAATAGTTCAAATATTTTATGTTCAACTATATTCATATAGTTATATTATTGTTTATAAAGTTAAACACAATCCTCTTATAGTTAATTGATTATGATACTATATGTTCCTCCATCTGTTTTCAAATTCTGAAAAACTTGTAAAGTTCCAGCAAGTTCAAGCAAGTTCCAGCAAGTTATTTCAATAGTTATTATCTTTTTTAACTATATATAATATCTAATTATATCCTCTTCTTACAGTTACTATACAAATTATTTTAATATATTCTTTACAAAAAAACGTAAAGGACTTTTCTTATACATAGTATAAGCTTAAAACTGAATACTAATAAAGCATTTTAGGATTTCTTTTCTCCTCTTTTATGTCCATTTCCATGTCTATTATGATACCTTAAGGTTGTAACATAACAACAAGGTTCTAAAGCGTAGGTTGATTTCTCGTATGGTTTCGTCATAAGTTGGCTTGAAATCAACTTGTTGTACACAGAATGTTTCTATTTTATTTAACCTGAACTCGATTTAGAATACATTTCGCCTGTTTTATTGTAAATTTCTCCCCCCCCCTCTCTCTCTCTCTCTCTCTCTCTCTCTCTCTCTCTCTCTCTCTCTCTCTCATTCTCCGTTTTCCTTCAATCGAAAGAGAGACTCAGCTGCGCCGATTGTCTGATAGGAAGTATCTGAGTTAATTCCTTTGGGACTATTTTCTATAAACGAAACTTTCCATGAGAAAAGGAAGAGATTGAGGGAAATAAGGATGAATGGAGTAGCAGAAACGTATAAGCATCTCTGCAACGTGTGTGTTGTCAACACTAGATTGAGAAGATTTGAAGGGACAACACACATCCATACATGCTTATACACACATATACACGAATTCTGATGTCTTATTCCGTTCCTTCCTGAATGTCTGAATGTGAATGTTCATTAGCTTTGAAGGTTAAGCAGTAAAATTGAAGTTTTTGTGGACAATCGTTAACAAACAGAGTTTATTATAGATTAAGTACATTCATTTATATGTTCTTAACTATATTATGAATCTTAAAACATATATCTATATTCATATTTATAATAAATAAAATCCAAATATGATATAGTTAATATAAACTTTCAATATTAATTAACTTTTTACTTTTTTTGGCCTTTAAACAACTAATGAGACTAATTATTTTTTCTTTTTTAAAGAAATAGATACTACTAATCACATATTTTGCTATTTGTCCTTTCATTCATTTATTTATTTATATATATATCTATCTTGTTAACTATATCTTATTATATCTTAGTATAGTTATATATAAATCTATATTTCAGATTTTCAATCAACATCAGCAGCTTCTATTAGTAACTTTCAGTTTTAAAATATTCAATTCAATAATCCTTTTAAGACAAAAATAATGTTTTTATAATTATAATTAAGTAATATTATATTATTATACTATTATTTTGTTAGTTTATATCTGAATATTCATAGTAAATTTCACAATATTTCTAAAATTCCAAGAAAATGCTAATCAAAACTGTTTGAATACCCGTTTTAAGCATGTTGCAACCTAATGCTTTTCGATCATTTTGACAGAAAGAAGCAGAGAGGACGGAAAGAAAAAAAGGTTTTGTCTCCGTGTCTGTGTGTATGGTGCAAGAGAAAGAGGAAATGAAAATAAATTGTTGATTATTTTGATTTGAAAATGTTTTTTTTCTCAAAATAACTCTATGAGTTTTCATTAAACAATATAAAAATATGAGATACAAGTAAAGAAAAATCAGATGAAATAGGGGACAAAGATTCATTTGAAGAGAAGGTGTGTGTGTGAGAGAGAAAGAGAAAGAGAGAGAGGGAGGTAAAAGGTAAAAACAGAAAGAGAGAGAGAGAAGAATGATGTGAAAGAATAGCTAAAAACTACTGGATGATTTGATGTAAATCATTCGGGTGCACTCAAGTTTTGCATCACACTTCATCTGCTACATTTTGGATTCGTTTTTTCCATAAAATGTTGAAATGGAGTAAGAAAGGTTGATGAGCAAAACGATGAATTTAATTTATTTTAATGGCACATAATTTGAATTTATTGAGACTGCATTTGGTCATTGAAAACCAAACTTATAAGAGGATATATAGTCTGGAAAAAAGTAATAGGTTATTGAAACAATAGAGAAAGAGAGAGAGAGAGAGAGAGAGAGAGAGAGAGAGAGAGAGAAAGAGAGAGAGAGAGAAAGAGAAAGAGAGAAATAGAGAGAAACTGATGAAAGAGAGATAGCACTAGACCACACATAGTAAGCTATAGAACAGCTGCTTCTTTAGTTTCTATCTCTCACATTCTTTCTATTTTTGAGCAAAAGCAGGAGTGATAGGAAGCTATTAGAATTTGATCAAAACGCACTTTAATTCTTTGAATTCCAGAAGATATTAGAGATGATATTTTTGATATTTGAGGTAATAGATTCACAACAATTATTCAAAATCAGTGTTTCCGTTTTTATTTTAAAAATTGAGATTAAAGAAGTTTCCAGATAATCATTGTGTGTATCATCATCAGATTTGTCATATATACATACATTCTCAGCTTTTGATTCACCTTTGTTACCATTTCTCTCTCTCTCTCTCTCTCTCTCTCTCTCTCTCTCTCTCTTTCTCTTATTCCCTTTTTCATCTTTATACTGCTATCATCTCTATTTAGCTCTGCTAATGAGATTGGCATCTTCTTACTGTATTCAACGCTTTTTGAATAACATGAGGAATTAAACAGCATAATTGACTTAAATTGCCCTTACTAAGTTAGATTTTGTTCACTTTCAATATAATTTTTCACACTCATTTGCCTTATTTCCGTTTTTCCCTGGTGGTCTCTCTCTCTCTTTTTCTATTCTTATTTCTACATCTGTATATTCAATCTCATTAGCCTCTCCCCCCCCCCCTCCGTTCTCCCCTTTAACCATATCTAATTCCACGTAATATGGAATTTAAATGAACTTTACTTTAAAGTACTTTCACTTCTGAAATTTTATTTTTTTTTAAATTCAAAATATTCAGGAGATTGTTCTTCAAGATTCACACCACTCCCCTCTCTCTCTCAACCCCATCCTCTTTACCTATACTATCCATGTGGTGGCAATTATTTAACCGAGGATTGTCCTTTTATTTCATCTTCCATTAAGTATTCTTTACGTAATTCTTGCAAATGTAATGGAGAGATGAATGCGATTAGAGAGAGTGAACAAACCTTCTAGACCTCGTGGCAATTTTCTATTTAGATAATCAAGTTTTTGTGGGATGTCATTTATGCCAGAAGACGAAAACCAATGTTCGACACAGTTAACATAACGACAAGAGAGAGAGAGAGAGAGAGAGAGAGAGAGAGAGCTAAAAACTGTGTTCTTGCATTACAATTTTTGCATCATCTATTCCAGTACTGGTCATGTACTTTTATTCCAATCTTTGTTCTTATAGCGAATTTCCTTACCCCCCCCCCCCCGTTCTTCTGCACCTCTCCACCCAATTGGCCTGGTGTTACATCCTTTTATAATTTATAATATTTTCTTTTGTATCAATTATTATTACAACATATACTACTCTTATATATATATTTTTTTTTAAATATTACATACAGTATACTTAAATATATTAAAAGATATTTCAAGAATTTATATCTAATTTTGTAAAAATTAAATTAAAAATGAAAAAAGAATGATAAAAGAAGAAGAAGAAGGAAGATATTAGAAATGTATAATGTTCCTTTTGTATTTATTTCTTTTCTTTTTTTCAATTCTACAACTTCATTCGTCGTTGTAAATGTGTGAGATAAGTGATCAAAGCGCAGACACGAAACTGCTGCTGATTCAAAGCATTTTTCAGTTAAAATTGTACAAAATCAACGACATTTATATAAAAATATATAACTATATGTATAATTAGTTAAGTTTAAAAACTTATTATTATCATTAATATTTGGTTAATTATTTAATTATTTCTGGAATAATAATGACATCATACTTGATTTCTAAGTTTTGTAGATGACGTGATCCAAAATGTTTGGAAAACATCTCAGAGATGAGTTCGTATGGGGCATTTAAGAGCAAAAGCATGTGCAAAGCCTTTGAGCTGATTTATTGCAAGCATGATGCAAGCATTGCTCGTATCTACATCTTAACCATATCTATTTATGCATATATAGTTAGAAGTTACTAGGTTTTGTGATGCTTTCTTGATCAAGTTAGACCTGTCAATGTTGTTGAAAGCTATTACTTGACACACGAAGTAGTAGTCTGCTGATAAGCTAATATTGATGTGTAAGCAATATTATGGATATGTAAGAGAAGTAGTTAAGAAGATGTTTTATGCTTTCTCATGAGCATATTCCTCTCTACACATGAGATATTTGCTTCGTTAGTTGTTCTACTTCTGAAGCTTTGACCTTAAACGAGGAAAAACCTTTATATATATATATATATATACTTTTAACTATATATAGTTGAATGATCACAGCATAAAGTACTCTTTCAACACTTCCTAACCTTCGCCTTACTCCTCCTACCCCCCCCCCCTTATTTCACATTTCCAGCCACCCAACTTTAGCAAATCAATTGACCCTTCTAGCATTGTGATCTTTGAATTTTGTCGCTATGAACTAACGAATGAGAAAGGTTCTGGTATACCACGTGGTGACTTGAGCCTTAAAATGGCAATGAACGCTGTAGTGTATCCAGAGTAAACATAACGCTGATGATGTGACGCATTGTCATCATCATCATCATCATCTTGCAACTTCTTCAAACTTGAGAAGATTTCAGATATGAAATAAAACAGTAGAATGATATAAGTTGAATTCAAATTGAAGTTATCTTATCTCTATTCACATATTGTACCTAGTTTCGATTCATTTATCGGCTATAATTGATGTATGTAAGAAACCATATAACTAAGGAATTGGCTTCAAATTTCATTAAATCATTTTATATATAATAATAGATTTTTAACTATACACTAATAATTTATTTGAAGTTGACTAGCTTCACACAACACAAGAGCTTCCAATATTGTACTTCAATTTATGAATTTTCAATTTATCACCTAAACTAATCTAGTTTCCTTTCTTCTTCCTTTTTTTTTCTTTTTTTTTAATCTTTCTGATATGTATTAACTATTCTATTTATTACATTTTTCTTTGTTTTTTTTTTATGTTTTATTTCAATTTTCGCACCTGATTCGCCTTTCAACGTGTGTGGCGACAAGCTTCCGACGTTCTACTGATTTCATTCTGCCACATAATTTCCTTTCAATGTTTATTCCTATGCTCACATGCACACACGTATGTGTCAAACTTGATTCCACAGACTTTTTGAAACAAATCTTCAAAATTCTCTCCTTCTCTCTCTCTCTCTCTCTCTCTCTCTCTCTCTCTTTTTCTCTCTCTCTATATATATATTTCTTTCTTTTTATCTTCAAAATTATCAATAATTCTTAATATTTTTAATTTTTCAGAATTGAATGCTACCATGTGGTCAGACATATACTATTTGAAAATTATTTTTATCTTCAGGATAATACTCTTCATTCATTCAATTCCATCATTATTTCTTCATTTAAGTCAACAATAGTGAAAACTAAGTTTCAAAGCAAAGTCAATATATAGATTTGACTGACATCTAAAGAGATATTCTTCAATTAATAGATATATATATAGTTAGTATATAGTTAGTATATTCTAATAATACTTTTGTTTAATTCATATATAGAATAAGCTGACGAAAAGTTTTTTTTTTCAAAATCATTCAAGAGTCTATGGTCATTCTATATGGCCGTTGCTCGTTGTAGCCCTCCTTAAGAGGTACAACAACGACGACAGGCTTCAGAAAACCACAAGAATTTATGGATTCAACATTTCTATTTTGAAATAAATTCAAAAGCTTTATTGGGCCAGCCTACAGAAAATCTTCCAATTTCTCACGTTGTTCTTGTGTTGTGCTGAGGGATTGACGTCAACAAGCTCAGCGTAAAAGTCCCGCAGCTTATTAAACTTTGTAGCATTTAGCTTGATAGTTGTCCAGTTGGCATAATTAACAAAAATATATCTATTAAAACTATAAATTAAGATTGAATATATGAAATATTTGAAAAAAAAAAGAAAGAAAATAAAATATATTCAGTGATTTTCAACTTATGATGATGATGATGATGTGATGATGGCGAGAATAATGACGATGATGATGATGATGAGGATGCTTTATGTGTGATGTCATGATCATCAGGTCAATTCTATTTTGCGTAGGATTCTTCTCACGATCATCAGATCATTTAGAATTGTCAAAATAGATTTTAAACTGTTCTAAGATCAAGATATAGAAATATCATACACATCTTCTAATGTTGATCAGTAGTAGAAGATAAATCATTCAAATTTTCAGCTGATTTTTGAATATTCTTTGAATTGAATGAATATATCTAATGAGCTCTTATTATACTATACATATAGTTAAGAAACAATAAATGATAAAGTTTAAGTCTATTTTGTATTTCAAATTCGTCCAAATATTCTTTTCTTTGTTTTTGATTTTTACAAAAATTTTTGATCGAATATTCTTTTTTAAAACTGTTCATCATTCTATCAAGTCAGCCGAATGGGTGTGGGCTGAAAGGAAAAGGGATGATGGGCCTGAGGGCTGTAGGTTTTTGTGAAAGGAAAGAGAAAAAGGGGGCAGAGGTGATGATGTACATCATAACAAACTTTTGATAGACATTGCTCTTTGTCATATTAGTATTACAACATATAAATGACATAGTTAGACGAAGAAGTAGAGCATTTCATCAAAATTCGCATATGTTTTTCCATCCTTTAAGCTGAATCTTAATGATGAGCTTGAAAGCTTAAAGATGAGCTTGAAGAACAACTTCTTCACAAATGTTTTGATCTTTTCGGCCAAAAGTTGTCTATTGCTGGAGGATAGGATAAGACGTGTTTAGCTTCACTGCTTGTGGGTTCAGCTTTGAACTCCTCTACCCACTTGTGCTCATTATCACATTCACACGGTAAAATGGAAATAATGATTGTTAGATCATATATTTTCATTCAACGAAGACTTAGCTCCCCCCTCTTGTTGAGTGGTTAGAGTTTTCCCTATGTGGGTCTTCGAATCTGCAATGAATCCTCCGACGTCTGCGTTAATTTCAATAGAGCAACTGATCTACTTCTGATGACGTAAATACTAACACATTGAATCAGAAAAGTAATTTCAGTGTTTTTCTTGCTCTCTGTATTATTGCACGTCTTCTGCATCTGAAAAGAAGATGCAATAGCTATTGTCACATCATGTGGGCTGTTGCCTGCGGACGTCATCAGAACAACATAAGTGGTTGATGTACTGCGTGTGTTTCAAGTTTTTTATCAATCTCTCTTTTCTCTTTATTTGTACAAATTGATCATTTTCCAAAATAGCATATGCTTTCAAGTAGTTGATACTTACTGTGTGTAATACGACAACAACTGTCTAGAATTAAGCATCATATGTTTGATCATTGAAACAAAAAGGAATTGGAAAAGAAATTAAAAGAAATAAAAGCAATTAATTATGCTAATTACACAAATATTTATATGTAATTGATATTCTTTTTAACGAACTTGTTCAAGAAATATTGCTCAAATCGCAAATTCAATGAAAGTTCTAGGATGTCATCATGATGGCTGATTTTCAATTTAAACAATTTATATGTTATTAAGTTATCAATTACATATAATTAGTAAATATTAATATTGATGAATCATTTGAATTTACGTGAAATGTTACATGAAGCGTGGAGTTGTTTATGTTTTTTTTTTAAATTTATCTCTCTATCTCTCTATGTTTCTCCCTCTATGTTTCTCTTTATTTAAAAAAAAACTCATTTAGATTTATATTTTTCATTGAAATAACTTGTATTTTCAAATCTTCTTAAAGAATTTATTTCAAAAAATGATGATGAAATAAGTAAAATTGAACTCTTAGTAATCATTTAACATATCTGTCATTCACATTAACTAGAAAAGAACAACGAAATGTTGATGAACTTCGATCCATTTGTACTCATAATCATCTGAAATTTTCATTTTTTTTCGTCTTCTTCGGCAAATAAACTGAAACAATTTGTCAAAATCTTTATTATATGAATATAATTATTATAATTTATATGAAAAAAGGTTAAAGTATTTATCTTTTGAATGCAAAATATAAGAAGAATATAATCTGCTCTCTATACGTATATACATATTGGTCATGTTGTTCTCTTGAAAATCGGACAATCTGACGTCATTGGAGTAGTTCAATCCAATAGTTCATGTATTTCTTTTTTTCTTTTTTTTTTAAATTTTAATTAATATTTTAATTTGGAGATACTCAATCAATAAAATATATTATTGTTATTATAGAATAATACTGTATGAATATGGTGTGAGAGTTTAAAAGCTTAATAAGTCAAAAGATTAGAATTGATAATGATGATTCAAAAATTTATATTTATTATATCTTATGGAATAATACAGTAATCATGTTTGTCATCATCACTCTCTCTCTCTCTCTTTCTTTCTCTTTCTCTCTCTCTCTTTCTCTCTCTTTGTCCTATTTCTGTTTCAGTTTTCTATATTTAACATCTCACGGGCAGTCATCACACTGATCAGGCTTGTCGTTTACATATCATGAATCTTCTACATGCAGGTTTCTAATCTCTATTGGCTTTGTCCCAATTACAATGACGTCATATCCTGTCTGGTCATGTTTTTTTTAGATTCGTCAAACTCACACACACATATATACACATAAAACTGTCCTTATCTAGTAGTCATGTGCTATGTCAACGTGACTGTCTTCATTCATCGTCTGTCCAGCACTTCAGATGATTAGCTGACGATGTTGTGCAGTGATGTGTGTGTGTGTGTATGTTGTGTATACGTGTGTTCAAATTCTATTTCTAGTTTGAGATAACTATTTAAATCATTACTCCCCCTACTGAAGATACCCGCCTTCGTTTTCCAATCCTCTACATGATTGATGACGTCATCAAACTCCTATATACATACGTAAAGAGAGAGAGAGAGAGAGAGGGGGGGGGGGGATTGAGGGAGAGGTGGAGGCGGCTGCCCGTCCCACTTTTGGTCCGAAAAAAGAAACGAAAATGGTGTGGACATCGAAAGCTTGGCCGTGATGTCTACTCAGCTTGTCTCCGGATGAGCGTTTATTAGTTTCTCTGCTTCAACTACTCCTCGTACTACTACAACTGCTAAATACTACTTAAACAGAGTTTGGTACATATCCATCCGGCCCTACATGAATCATAGACATCTATATCCGGCTACTCTTCATCTTTGAATCATAAAGCTATCTCATTAAGTTTTCTATTGCACCCTTACTATCCAGGACATGCCCTTTGCCATCGCTCGACATCTTCAATTCCATCTCCATGAATTTCCTTCATTAAAATCTTTAAAACTTTAATTGTTGTGTGCAAAAGACATTGGCTAATCATGTTAAACGCCTCCAGACATTGTTGTTATTGTCTGTGACTGTCTCATCTTCTAGAATATCGTCTCCCTTTATCTACATCACGCCATTCTCCTCAGAATATCATCATTCAGAATATTTTCTTACAGCTCTATTGTCTGCGTGGTGTTTAGGCAATAAAGGCGGAGTCAAACAGTTAAATCACGTTTGTCTCCCACCCTGTTTCGCATTTACTCTCTCAGTCTCTCAGTTCATTCGTTAGTAGATGTCACTACTGTGCTCGATGCTGCTGCTGAGCTAGAACATGCATGTTCAATCGTCGAATCACATAGCTTTCCCCCCGTCTTTAGGATACTGTAATGATATCATTCAAGTCGACTAGTTCGCTTTACCAATCGTCACAGTATCATTCAAACATGCATATCTCTTCCTTGTTCTTCCGTTTTTACTGATCTTCCATTCAACTTTCTTCATCACATTCATCTCTCATTCGAAACCTCTCCTTCACGCCCTTTGATCGAAAATTCATTTAAGCTTTTGCCTTCTTCATATGCACCATCTGACATCAAGATATTGTGCATCTGGCTCTCTATTATCGAAATAATAGAAAATTACTTTTTTCATCCTTCCCTTCTTCATTTTCTGATATGATATATGTAGAAAAGTACAAAGAGAGTGAACGAGAGTAAGAGATACACATACATTCGAGTTCTTCGAACTTGTCAGTTAAGCTATATACTATGCCTTTTATAATTACCGTATAATATTATTAAAAAGCATCGGAGATTCATAGATTATCATAGAAATCTTGATTATGGCCAAACCAAACCAAACAAATACTATTCATTTCCTGCTTCGTTCGCATATTTAACAAATCAAATTACTTATTCTGTTTTCGAACACATTTCTATTAAATTCACTTTTCTACACATTCTTCATAGATTTAACTTATATTATTTGAATATATATGTATTTGATAATCATTTCAATACATACATCATTTATTTCTTTTTTTTTCTGATTTCTGATGACTATTTCTAATTTATTTTTTCAATTTATATCAAAATTAATTATTCATTTTTATATAAAAAAAAGTTTTTAATATATTCAACATCTTGTTCATTTTAAACAAAAAAGTTTATCTTTCGATCATTTTCATCTCACCTTTGTTTTTTTCTTATTCATTCTCTTTTACTTTCGATGACTCATTCTCTCTCTCTCTCTCTCTCCCTCTTTCTAATTCTTCACCTTTCTCTGTCTCTCTCTCTCTCTCTCTCTCTTTCTCTCTCACTCACTCTTACTCTCTTCATCGTAAAGCGGTTTTTCGTTGAGAAAAGCTTCCTTCTTCTAAAGAATTATTGCTTTCTCTTGTTTTAATTTTCCGCTTATTTCATCATCTTTATCAAGAAGGTTGCATCATTTACTGTCAACAGTAGCTCCTCCCACTCGTGTCCCTTTCATGTGCAAAGCATTTCTACTCTATTTTACTTTTAATTCATTTCTCTTTGAATATGGTATTCAATCCTACTTTAAATCATTCAATTTGTAATCAAAATTCAAACAACATGTAACAACATAGATCATTTACATACATTACATCAAATTGTTCCAATTACCTTATATCATATCGTACTATTACTGAACTATACTTTCATATTCGTTCAACAATCTCATTGCGATCATTTTGCAGGTAAATCTGACGACAACCCTTCAGTCAGCCTAAGTTCGTTCGTCCTACTTGACAATCAACTTTATCAATTAACCTTTACTCATACTCATAATACATTGCGAAGCCTTCTAAAAGCATGTTGAGAATTCTTGTTCTACAGGTTAGTTATGAGATATATTTCATTAACTATTATTTTTATTTATATTTAGAATAAACAAGTAAATATATGAGTTATTTATAAAAATAATTTCCTTTTTTTCCTACCATTTCGACATTTTAGAATAAAACTTATCACACAACCTGTCAACGAACAGGTGTTCTGTTGTGAAAATTAAAATGAAATTGATCTGCAACCAACCAAAAAAAAATTCTTTTGATTTCCATGCAAAAAAAATTAAAAAAAAAGAAACAAAACAAAGAAAAAAAAGTTTTTATACTTATTTTTCATTTAATTTATATGAAATAAAATAAAATATAACTATACCATCTATAAACTCTTGGAATCTATCCAATCATTCGATGAATCCAACATTTTTTTCACTGAAATACATCAGAATGTTATGATAAGAATATTATTATTACAGATTGTTGTCTGCAC
The DNA here is from genome assembly GCA_964057225.1 of Auanema rhodensis. Classification (NCBI taxonomy): domain Eukaryota; kingdom Metazoa; phylum Nematoda; class Chromadorea; order Rhabditida; family Rhabditidae; genus Auanema; species Auanema rhodense. Next base: position 6,291,345 of record OZ059895.1, read on the forward strand.
TATGTGTCTGGCTTATCCATCCTACATCTTTGTTCCAACAGCTATGTAAGTTAAATATACATATAGTTTATATATATATATAGTTATATATTTATTTTAATTTTAAATTAATTTTGTTAATTTCACTTTATTTATGTCATTGATTTCATTTTAATTCTTTTTAACTAAACAAAAATAACAATAAAATGAATTAAAGTCATTTCTCTTTTTCTGCTATAATTATTTTTAGTTTTAAATTTCTTTTTATATATTTATCTACATATATATATATATATAGAACTATAACTATATATATCATATTTTTATAAGTTTATTCTATTCTCTTTTTTTTTTGAAAAAAAAAAAAAATTATTGAAAACAAGACATGTATCAATAGGTGCTCTCTCTCTCTCTTATCTCAACTTTTGAATATATTATTATGATGACTATGCTATTTGTATATATTTGATCATTAATTAAGTATTAGTTCTAAGAAAATTTATGGAAAATTCCGATTATAAGAATGAAAAAGCAATTTTATTAATATTTCATTTTTATCTTGTTCTTTCTATTGTTATAAAACAAATATAAATAAGAAGAAACACAATCATATAATAAATAATAATTAAAATATAATAAAATATATAAAATTAATTATATTTTCTTATTTCAGTCGTCCTAAACGAGCATTTGACCGTGTAGAAATAGGCGCTTTCGGTTTGGATAAGCGCTCATTTGATCGTCTTGAAGGATCAGCTGGTGATTTTGGTCTCAGCAAACGATCTATCAGTTCAGCATTCGATAGGTTCGTAAATTAATATATAAATAGATATTTAATTATATATATATAGTATAAAACAACAAAAAAAAATAATAATGAATGAATGATGTTTTGATTAACAGACTTCTTCTTGCATTATAACATCTTTGATGATTATATATGTCATTAAATTAAATTTATTTTTAGTAAAATAAACAAAATAAAACTAAAAATAGCTTTATATATGTATTTAATTATAAATATATTCTATTTCAGACTAGATTTCGCTGATTTTGGACTCAGACGTAAAAGAGCATTCGATCGTATTGCTCGCTCAGAGTTTGGTCTTAGAAGAAAGCGTTCCTTTGATCGTTTAGCCAGATCTGAATTCGGCTTAATCAAGAGAAGTGATCCAGATATGGCCAGTGCTCTCATTGATGAAGAACGCTTTGATAGAGGTTTGTTGTAATTGATTAATATTTCAATTATTTGATTTGAATACAACTCTTAACATCACGAAATGTTCATTTAATTTCATTTTCTAAATTATTTGACCTTTGGAACAATTTTTCGAAAGAAACAAAACCTTAACCATTTGGGAAAAACTTAATTTCAAATACGTGTTATAAGTCAAATGAATGAAAACTGTTTCCAAAATTCATTAGTGTTCGAAATAATTTTTGTTTTCTTTTCAGAAGATGCCGTACGTGATCTAGCTAGATCAATCATAGCATTACGTCAGCAACAACAAGATCAGCCACAAGATCAAGTACAACAATCAAATACTGTTGAGCATACTCAGTTGTAAGCATCATCTATGTTCAAAAGCTGATGACAAATCTCCATCTCTCATATGCGCCTAAGGTGTTTCATTATGAAGCCCCGCATTTACAACACAGCAGTAATCATCATCATCAACATCATCATTATCTCCAGTTATAACTATTCAGAAGAAAAACATCTAAAAGACGATTTCTAGAAACATCCGATATCCTCTAACCTTCACTCCTCTCTTTTGTTTACTTCGTTTTCGTTTGACAAAAATAATCAAAAGAGATTATCTGTATTTTAACTTTCGTTGTTCGGCATCAAGTAGTGTTAGACAATTCCTTGTAACATAGCTTAACTATATATATATATATATACATATACATATATAGTAATATACATATAGTATTATAGTATTTTTTAAAATATATATAATAACTATGTTATCGACTATCTAGATTTTAGTTACTGCTGTTAACGCTCTTAATGTTCCGAGCCTACCATACTCCTACTCTCTTCAACAATCCAATCACAATCGTCTGGAATTCTGCTTCTCTCTCTCTTTCTTTCTTTCCTTTTCCCATTCTCTCTCTCACCATCCTTGATCTCAATATCTTTACATGAAGATGTACAAAATTTTCGTCGTCACGAGCCTTGCTTGCCAACTACATAATAAATATATTGTTAACTATATCATATAGTCATTTTTATTTATATAAAATTTTGGAAAAAGAAAATAAAAACATGAAATAATATATGTATCATATCACATTTCAACAACCAACGAATCTAATTGTCGAAGAAAATCATGACAAACGCAATCTTTTCAATATTGTTTAGATCTTACCATATACCATATACCATATAATACTATTTATATTATATAATATACATTTATATAATCATAAACAAGAATATAATATTATTTAAGAATAATATTACACATATACATATATTCATATAATATAGTTAGCTTTTTTTCAAAACGAATCATGCTTGCTCAATCAGTTGAATATGAATTCATAAATTGTTTCAGAGGTCCTCGTCACGTCAATATTAAATTAAATTTATAAATAATTTGTAAAGAAATCATGAATTTATAATATAAATCACAAAATAATTTTTAAAAAAACAATAATTAAATTATTTATTATAGTTAAAACTTTATTATATTGAGATGACCTTAGTATATATGTATACTACTATTATTTCTATCATATTATATATAACATAATATAACTAAATTTAATAAGTTATGTAATATAATTAATGCTATAATTAACAATATGTTTTTCTATGCTGGTACAAGCATATCACATCCTGTCAAACTTAAAGATTGAAACATATTAGTTGGATACGTAATCTCTACTCCTGATCCCAAAGTATCCTAAATGAATGACATAACATATACATATTATATCATATAGTTTACCTCAGTTACACGAGCTTGACAAGTATGATGTTTAGCTAGAACGATTTCAACTTCATTTGCAAAATAAGTCCAATCCAGATACATTCGAGTGTAAGCAGGTGAATGTCCATACGTATTTCTACCATAGCCCATCAGCACCTATATATAATTTGAATATGAAAAGCAATCTAATATATAAAACATACAGCTTTTTCCTCAGGTATGTAGATTATCTGAAAACGTGTTAAGTCACTACCTGGCATATTAATTGCACTAGCAGCATCTTAATTATATATAAATATATATAAAATGTATTAATAATATAAGATTATACCTGTATGTGTTGGTATGAATATACGTGAAGCTGTCAGTATATCTAATGTACGCGGTGGATCACTACAGATTGGATTAGATTTTGAAATTCCAAAACAAATTCTTATCCTAATAGTAAAGAATAATAATAATCATAATATATGTATAATATATATTGAATACCATGGACAATCTAATGGATTTAACAATTCAATCGCAAATGAATTTATACTTTGTTTTATAGGAGCATATCGTGCACTCTATAATATATATATATAATTAACTATTCTTTTGAAAATTATATAATTATATATTATATGATATTATCATACCTTTGTAAATGTATACTTTATAAAGTCAGGCTTGGAATCTGTTTTAGATAGCGTCAAACTGAAATACAATTAAGTTATATAATAAAATAATCTGGGCACATAGCTAGCTAGAACTAGCTGTCGCTAGTACGTGTTGATTTATAAAAATGACTAACTATTCAGAATATCCTGTATGTAAATTAGGGGGCAAAAGGAAATTATTACAAAATCCATCCGTATTCGAAATTTTGTATTTAGCCAGTTGTCCATTAATAATAAAATTCTGATTTCTAGAAGAAAAAGATGTTAGCATAGATTTACTTTTTGTACGCCAATTCTAACCTTTTGGAAGAAAATGCAGATAAACCTGGGAAAAAGTTATCAACAGTGGCATTGCGATACATAATACGATAATACGAAGGTCTTTTTGTAAATTGAGTTAAAATTATACTACAATATGGACTGAAATTAAATATTAAAATTAATAAATAAGAACAATAAGAATTTAATAAGATGTAATATACCTTGAAGTGAATACTAACAATTGGTTAATTGGAATTTTTAAAAGAATATTAGGTGGAGCATAGGATGATTTTTCAGTATCCCAAACCTGCAACAAATTGTATATTGTGATTTACAAGTTAATTAACAGAACTGGTAGAATAAAACCTTCTTCGCTTTTCTGAAGATGCACTCGCGACAACGGATAGAAATATTTTCTTTTAAAAACTGTGAAAAATATATCATTTCAATAAGGATTATATTATAAAATAAAGATAAATATCAATTATAATAGAAATCTTACTCGTTACTGATTGTTCCCATGGGCGGAAAACTATCATATAATCAGTAGGTTCACCATAATGGTTAATTTTAATAGTTGAATTAACGTAATTAATGTCCACCTTGTCTCCGACAGGATACAGTGCAACACTATAACATGCGATTTTCAAGCTTATGATTTTCAAAACTAACGATTGACATTCAGTATATGGTGATAAGTAAAGTTCAATGTCTTCATCTGTTGTAATATTCCAGAGAGTTATATATGATGGTAATTCTAAGTGTAGTCTATTTCTAAAGTTAATATTGATATCATACAAGCAGCTTAAGCAAAATAAAGTATAACTGACAGATTTACACTGAACATTTTAAATATGCCAAGATTATTCGTTATAACTGCATCATTTTCCTTGAATCAAAATAATATTCTTCATAAGCTTTTTAAGTTTTACCACAGGCGATGCTTCAGCTATGCTTTGCAAGCTAAGCAATAAAATAAATATTGTAGCGTAAATTGTACCGGCCATTAAAGCTTGTTTAATACAACCACTCATAGAAATTTTGAAAATGAAAAATTCGACACGTTCCTTACGTGAACTATTTTACTCAAAAATGATGATTATAGAGGGCTACACGTTGTTTTCATTGATTGAATTTGAGAAGCGTCCAAGAAATTAGCATATTAAAACACTAATGCAAGGATGTTTTTGGCAAATATCTTATGTTACAACAGAAGTAATCGATACCTCTATATTCATATAGTTTACTGTGCAGTTCATTATTTCATTAAACAGGTTAGTTGTTATCATTTAAAATTCATCTTAAGAACGACAAGAGAAGCAATAAACACAATAAAACTGAGCAGCCTGATACAAGCGCGAATATGACGAAAAAATAAGCAGGAGATACAATTAAAAATAATAATCTAATAGTCATCGTCATCAGAATCCAAATTGTTTCTTCGTCGGTCAAACTGAAGAGACGAGATAAGATTTATATTTAAGATGGCATTATACCTTTACAGTAGTTGAGCGTTGAGTTTGTTGAGAGACACGCTCCATTAATTGTTTAAGAGAATCATCGGACATTTTGCCGGCGATTTGTCCACGTCTGAAACAATGCGGCTATTAATGCGAAGTATCAGCTATTATAATAATACCTTGCCATGCCAATCAAAGTAGCTTCCACAGCTTTAGCCTTGTCGGGCTTAGCAGCAGCTAAATTACTTAATCGTACAATTGCTTGCTGGTCAAGAATCTTAACATATATAATTAAAATAAATTAATTAACAAAATTATACTTGTGAAAGCATAGAATTCATAGCCATTTCCTGCTTTTCTGCCATTTCTTGTTGTTGGCGCATTTTGTCTTCTTGAGAAGGTTGTGGTTGAGCCATGATCAAGCTAAAATTAAATATTTTAACATAATTAATATGAACCAAAGCTGAGAAAAAAGAAATTAAAAAACTATTAGATTGCTCTTTAGAATAATATTTGATCAGAAAGTTTTCAACCTGTGAGAGAAACGAATGTTTGCGTACATCAAATCATAACTCTTATTATAATACAAAATATATTAATAAATATAAAATACTAATTATTCAATGCGAATATCACCAATGTATCTGAAACTTTGTATTCTGACACCCCTCATATAAGGTATTCCCATAACTCCACGATATTCAAATATCGCGTTCAGTTTGAAATGTAGTACGCGACTATTCGTATTTGGGGCGCTATTTTTGCTTGCACAAAACATCATTTTTTAAATAAATATCTAATAATATTCGTTTTCGCAAACTAGTAAATCGAATATGATATAATAATATTCAATTTTTGATATTTTGGGAAACCCAAATACGAATATATTATTGAGAACTCGTTAACGTCTTAGCTTTTTTTTATCAGAAGGTATAATTGTCATTATTTGCTATATGCAAGTCTATGTATTCGAATTCATGACTTTTACTAGGTGTTGATTGTATTCACAGTATGTTCACAATCTATGTTATGTTTCCGACTATCTTATGAAATATAGTTACTGTATATTTTAGTTCAATGCGTTTAGTTAGTCTTTTAAGTAGGCAATTAGTATCAAATTATGTTCCTAGAACATATTTTTCATTGAACAATAATAATTTTATCAAAAGATCTGCACTAAATGCACAGGCAAAGTATTTCGTTAATATTCACTCCTTCCTTATGCTTCTACTTTTAACTTCAGAAGATTAGTTTCAACTTCCAAAGGAATGGCTTCTGTAGACCGTTCGTTGTATATTCTTCCTAATGAGAGCCCAGTTTGTGCTCTGGACTGTAAGGATGCTTTCGAACGTATGTGACAATGTTCTATTCTATTTTAAAAAAGTTGTCTAGGCTTGAACCCTCAAGAGAAGCGGTATGCTCACCACATTGCTAAAGCATCATTTGATGGATCACTGATCGTGTTTCTTCAAGTATGTTTAACATTTCAAGAAGTTGTTTAATTCTAATTATAAGGTGTCTCCTGAATCAGCAGGAATTTTCGCAGTTTTACATAAAATGTTCAGTGCTGAACCATTGGAAAAACTGAAAGGTGTTTTTTTTCTAATAACGGTAACTTATTGAAACTATTTAAGTGAAAGCTAACAATCTTGGATGGACCGACGAGGATTGGGCATCCTTATTGGTGTACGTTTCTGGATTTTACGCTAACAGTGGAAACTACAAAGGATTTGGTGATAGTAAAATTATTCCCGCAATTAGTGCTGTTAGTAAAAGTTTAAGTATTTACTTTTATCAAGTTTTCTCAGGAAAATATTGGAAAATTAGTTGCTGCTAGTGCTGCACATGCTCAAAACCCATCTATTCTACAGACTTGGCAAGCTGTTTCCAAGACTATTGATTCTCTTAATAGTAATCAGCTCCAACTCGGATTCGGACATGACGTAATATACATTAAAAGATTAAAAGATTTCATTTTTTGTTATAGGGTGTGACTACATATCATAGTGAAAATGTAACAAAAGAAGAAGCTGAACTTATTGACAGATTTTTCAAAGCAAGTTTTGATGTTAACGAAATGTTTATTCAAAACGTTTAAGGCCAAAAATATTGAATCCTGGAATAGCCGATTGTTCAAGGAGCACGAGCTGAGAGGTGGAAAAAAGGTTTTCCGTGTACGCCTTGCTAGTGTTGAACAAAGTACTGTTGAATTATTTTTCAAACAATCATTTGTTTTAATCAGAAACCTTATCTGAAGAAGAATTTGAAGGCGCTATTGTTATTGTGGAAAATGGAGATTATTCTCCTATCCTTTCTTGTGTTAACGAAAGCTTATCAAAGGTTATTCAGATAATTCAACAGTTGAAAATATTTTAAAACTATTTAGGCAGCTGAGTCAGCCCTTAATGAAGAACAAAAAAATATGCTTGTCAAGTATATTCAACATTTCGAGAGCGGAGATATCAATCATCATAAGGCACTTTTGTTTCCAATGTTGGAAAATAATGCTTTTATTTATATTTAGGATGGCTCTCGTCATTGGATCAGGGATGTTGGACCAAATGTTGAGAGTTATATTGGATTCATTGAGAATTATCGTGATCCAGCTGGAACTCGCAGTGAATTTGAAGGATTTGTCGCTTGTGTTAACAAAGAAACTTCGAAGAAGTTTGCTCTTTTGGTTGAAAGAGCCGAAGATATTCTTCCCCGTTTACCTTGGGGAAGTGATTACGAAAAGGATAAATTTTTGAAGGTAGTTCATTGAGACAAATCTCCTTTTTAGTGTTATGTTTAGCCTGATTTTACTGCTTTGGAGGTTATCGGATTTGGAAGCAGTGGAATTCCATCAGGAATAAATATTCCAAATTGTTTGAATAACACTTGAGAAATTCAACTTTTATTTTGGTTTTCAGACGATGATATTCGTCAAAATGAAGGATTCAAAAATGTATCTCTCAGTAACGTTATTTCTGCTACACCTAAGCAAAAGATGAATTTCTTAGATGAAGAAGATGAGGTTCAATGATAAACACTGATATATAGTTCTCATTTGTTTTCTTTAGGATCTGATGTTTAAATATCACAAAGATTCTTTTGAAGTTCAAGTTGGATTGCACGAGTTATTGGGTCACGGAAGTGGCAAATTGTTCCAAGAAAATCCTGATGGATCATTAAATTTTGACAAAAATACCAAAGACATTATCACTGGCGAACCAGTTAAATTAACATATTTGGTTTAATTTTTCCTTGTATATTGAAGGTTACTTCCTGGTACAAACCTGGTGAGACTTGGTCTTCCAAATTTGGTGCTCTTTCTGGCGCATATGAAGAGTGTCGTGCCGAAGCTGTTGGATACGTTCTCTGTTGTGATGCTGATATCTTAGAGTATGAATCGACAAACTTAATTTTTGTAAATATCACTACATTAAGAATCTTTGGATACAAAGGGGATTTGGGTCAAACTGTAAAATATGTAAACTGGCTTAATGAAATTCGTGCTGGTCTTATGGCATTGGAGTTCTATTCTCCGGAAAAGCAAAAATGGGGACAAGTAAGTTACAATTTTTTAAAAAATAATTAATTTAAATTTAGGCTCACTGCTATGCCCGCTATGTACTCACTCGAGTTTGTTTAGAAGCTGGACAAGGTTTTGTAACTATTGAAGAGTGTACTGGAGAAGATGGGCTTCCTGATTTGAAATTCAAACTTGATAAAACCAAGATTGATACTGTTGGAAAACCAGCAGTCGCTGCTTTCCTTGGAAAGCTCCAGGTGTGGTTCCTGCTATGCATACAGTAAAAACATTCACCGTTTCAGTCTTATAAATCTACTGGAGACTTTGTTGGTGGATCGAAGATGTTTGAATCTTATGGTGAGGTAACTGAAGAAGCTCTTCGCTGGAGAAGCGTCTGTGTTGCCCGCCGTAAGCCAAGACGTATCTTTGTACAAGCTAATACAGTTTTGAATGCTCAAGGTTGGCTTGGTATTATTTTATGAATGTTTATTTATAATTTTGTTTTAGGTGAAGTTGAACTAAAGACCTATCCAACCACATTCGAAGGAGTTGTCCAATCATTTGTTGATCGTTATGATGGACAAATCATTAACGAATTGGAAAAATGCTGGAAAGCTGATCAGCAATGGTTCCCTTCAGCTTTCTCTTGCTAAGGATCTTCCCGATTTAGGTTTCTGTTCTGTTTATACTCCCTGACCCAAAACCACCATGTCTGTCTAATATTTTCATTGTCAGAATTGGGTACGGGAAAGTATTATTTAGTAGGCCTAAAATAACAATATTCGAATTTATAATTATGCAAACATAATACAACTGGATACTATCCGTTCTGTTGATATAAATTTTGATTCTCCCAAACATTGCGAAAACTACTAAAGGGGCGGGGTTTCTTCTGGGGTTAGTGAAACGGTTTATGAATCCTGGTGTTTTTCAATGTATTTTGTATTAATTTATTAAATATTTGTTTTGGTCTTTTCATGAAATGTAAAATCTTTTACATACCTGTTGCAAATTTTTCATTACCATAAATTAAGTTTTTGAAAAAAAAGGCAGATATGAATGATCACGAGGCAGAGGAGCATCATGCTGTTGAGTTTTCCCTGGCTGGTAAAAAGGAAAAAGGTTCTATATGTCGTTGGGTGCGCATACTAACTTCATTGTTTTCAAAATTTAGCCCATTCAAGAGGAATTGTTGGTATATTTACGTATGATGCCGGGCATGACGGGTTAAAATTGATCTCAGTTGGACATGATTCTCTTAAAATTTGGAAAATGTTCGGTATACTGCCCTGGTTCTCTCATGATTTGAATTTTTAAGGGATATTGAACCAGCTGGAAATGTTTCTTTTTCGTTGTTACATGAAATGGTCAAGTGGAGATGTGGAGTTCAATCTACTGATGCTACTATTGACGGACGATGTAATAGTTCCGATTCTGATTTAGAAGTACTACTGTTTTGTAGGCGTAGCAGTAGTTGGATTAGATTCTATTTTATATGAAGTCATAGTTAGTGAAAGTGGGCCCACTGTCGTAGCGTATGACTTAGGATATATGGAGAGCTGGCACGTACGAATAGCACGAAACAAAGTGAATTATATGACAAGTATTAACCTAGGATTTTGCTCTGATATTTTATAACTTTACTTTATAGCTAGTTTCTCCGGATTTCTATCTGAAATCAACATGTCTGGAGAATTTTCTCGTAGAGAACCAATTAACCATGTGAAGCAAGTTTCTGTTCTAGCATATGCAAGTCTGAGATCAAAAAAACAAAATTTTAATTTTTTTTAGAGTAATGACAACAGAATACTTGCTGTAGGTAATTACGAAGGAGTAGTTCGTACGTATGATGTCTCTTCTTTCAAAAATCTCAATTCTTACGAAAGTATATTCTTCAGTCTTTTAGTTTTAAGGAAATTATATTTTAGTTCACGCCATGAAAATTCGAGCTATTGTTTTCTCCCCAGATGATGATAAATTCCTTACAGCTTCGGATGATAAGACTCTGAAACTTTTCTCTTTGTATGGTTTAGATACATTTATGTTACTAGGTCTTAATTCTTACAGGACATCGGGTACTACTATTAATACTTACTGTGGCTGCAGTTCTCCTATTTCTTGTGTATCTTTGGAAATGAATAGATATGAAGGAAAACTGTTTGTTACTGGTAGTGTCAATGGAGATGTATGTTATGTATAAATAATATATTTCAAATGTTCCATTTTAGATTCTTTTATGGACGCTATCGGAGTTAGTTCCCCTATGTACGCTCTCTAATCAACATGAAGGCGGTGTAAGCTATACACCATAATTAGCTTATTACTTGAATGTTTTGTTACAGGTATGGTCTGTAACGTTTTCAAATGATGGACATTATTTGTTTTCTACTGGAGAAGATAAGCGTATCCTTTGCTTTAATATTCCTAATTTGGAATTTGCTTCCGAATCATCAAAAACAGCTCAAGCAAGTCGTTTACAGATGGGTGAAGATACAGGTATTTCTACAGAAAAAAATATATATTTGATCAAGTTGTTTCAGACCTTCCTGAAACAATGCCACCATATAAAGAAATTCGGGTGAAGCAAGATGTTATAACCGAATATGAGGAAGAAGAAGGCTTGAGAAAGCCTGCGATTAGAGATGAACCTCTGCGGAAGCCTGCTATCAGAGAAGAAGTTTTGCTTAAGCCCGCCATCAGAGAAGAAGCGGAAAATCAGGAAATGGAGCTAGACCTAAACTATGTACCAATGAAAATGGAGCAACCAGATCCTGAATCTGAGCCGGAGCCCGTACCGCAACAAGAACCTATGGATACATCTATGGAAGCTAATGAAACAGACTAACCAAAACTTTTTGCCTAAACGGGTTAATTATCCTCTCTCGTTATGATCTGATCATCTTATTTTGTAGATAGTCAATAATATTTATACTATCATTTTATTCTGTTTAATCACGTTCACTCTATATTACTATATTTTCATAATTTTTCATTTAATTATTATTGTCTTTTGATTGTTTTGAGATTTTACAAGATGTACCAAAAGCGGTTCAAATTTGATGAGGATTTACATAATGAATTCAAGATGCATACAAAGAATATGATCTCGGAAATACCAAAAAAGTATGTTGTTCACAATCTATAACTCTATCATCGGGTTCCACTAGATGCGAACGAAGAGTTGAAGGCCGTATTATTCGTACCATGCAGCCAAACAGCAAGTGAGAAAGCTTCCAACCGGGATTTTGATTTAATTCAAAGCGGAGTGACAACTTATGATCACTCTTTTAGATCAATTTGTGGGTTTCTCAATAGCGCTGGAGGTCGAATCTATCTTGGTGTTGACGATGCTGGAGAGGTCTTAGGTTTAAACCTGACAGCTTTTCAGGTGAGTATGTTCGGTTTGTGCAGAGAACATTACGGTTTAGATAGATCATATTATCTTATCTCTGCATCGTACTTTGCAACTTTTCAATCCTCCAGTACCTACACATTTGGTAAAACGTATGGATTGTAGATATGTGGCATAACTAGACACGCTGCTATTTTTAAGTGAAACTGATTCATTTGACTAATGGTCCTAAAGTTACGGATACGAATGAAAATGTTCAAGATGACAGTGATGTCTGTGCGAATTTCAAAGGAACTTTAGAACATGTAATTGGAGGAAATTATTGTTATTGTTGGAGTTCATCGCATCGTAAACAAAGATATCTTATTATAATTGATGTTTGTTTATTAGTTCTGAAATTTATAATTATATTTTTTTATAATTATAGGTAAAAAAATCAGAAAACAATGTAACCTATCAAAACGAAGAAGGCTTAGTTTATAAGCGAAGAAACGGATCTAATCGTTTAGTTTCTATTGATATTTTTAGACAATACGCAAGCTCTCGACGTATTAGACAGTAAGTTGTCTTCAGGTTTTTCATAAAATTTGAAGAAAAAATGCTTTAGGCCTGTTCCATTACCATCCTATGAAAAGAAATCATACTTTGAAAAATTATATGAAAAGTTTGTAAAGTTGCTATATTAAAAAAAAATTTGTTGTAATAATTTGTGAACCAATACTTATATGCTATACAATAGCAATCTCACCTTTTTTCTTTTGTTATTATTTTTTATTTGTTGAAATAAAAAATATTTATAAATATTTTCTTATAATATTTTTAACATAACGTTCGCCTTCTAAGGCGAAATTTCAAGGCTGGATTTGTATGCCGTTCTCTTCTTTTTTAGTCTGAGTGTGTTCATCTTGTTCTTCTGACAGCCTATCAACCTTCTACGCATCTCTTATAAGTAGTAGAACGATTGTTTAGTATATTACTCAACCTTCTCATCCAACGGTCATCTTGCCAACTAATGATTGTTCTTTCTTATTTTGTTTGTCAACGCCATCAGATTTATTAAATATCAAACACTACAGAAATTATGAATAGAAAATAAGAACCTATCTTCGTTTCCGAGTAAAGAGCAAGGAACGGTTGAATTTCTTCTTCTTTTCTTTCTGCCTCTCTATCTTGTTAATTGTATCTTAGATAACCTTTTGTCATCTCTACTACCACTTTCATTGAAATCTTGGAAGAGGAGTGGCAAAAGAGGAGGAGTAATCGCTTGTTAGGCGGGCGTTATTCACTTCAACAGAGAATTGTATCCCATTCGTTACTCATTAGGCATATTGCCATCTTTATTAGCTGGTGATTTCCTCCTGTCTAATATTTAAAATGATTTTCATTAAGTGTTCCCTTTCTATGTTATTTCAAATAGTGCCAATAATTCTTCTTTCCTTCTATCCAATGACATCAGCTAGTCCAGCAGTATTTGATAATCAAGTAATAGGTAAGATTGATCATTGATGCATTGGGTTTAAAAGGAATATATACATCTATCTTTCTAGATTTACCGTCCGTTGAATGTATGGATGATCATTTGAAGCTTATATTTCATACTGAAAAACCATTTCATGGACGTATTTTCGTAAAAGGAATGGTAGACAAGGTCAGTCTGAAAGTCACGTTATTGTTGCAAATCGTAACAAACCTCAATCACAATTCGTCAACATCATCATTTTTGTTCTTTTAACTTCAAATAAATAATTACAGGAGCCTTGTGAAAAACGTTTTATTGGAAATAAAAACAATACTGTTGATTTTGAACTTGAAAATGGATCATGTAATATGCGTCGTCAACGAATGGTTAGTACAAACTTTAAACTATATATATATATATATATATATATAATTAATCCAATCATTATATTAATTATTTTTACAAAATTTCTAAATATTAAATGAGTTAAAGATTTATGTTACATATATATAACCTTGAAGCTATTCTTCATCGACTTTAGTAAGAAAACACTTATAATATGTATAATGAATAGAATAATAAGTGAAGTATGTGTGTGCAGTAGTCGTTACACATCTACAGAAGTGTCAGTTATGATGATATTCAGAGAGTTGGCTAACGTTTGTCGGATTCTTGAAACAGAAACCTTTGAACATCTATGCCATCATATTCATGGTCATTTATAAGTATATTATAACTGACAATAGAATGTCCAACAAGTAAAATATATAATATGTGAAAATGAGAAGATTATTTATATTAACTTTATACTAAATTGAAATATTTTATTAAAAATCTAATTCTTTTATTATTTTAAAAATAAATTTTAAAATAATTTCAGAATAGTGCAACTCAGAGAGGTATAGAACAGTCAATAACAGTTATTATATCCTTTCACGATACATTCATTACAAAAGTTGATAAAGCTTTTCGATGTACTTGCTTTTACATGGAAATGGATACAATTGTAACACAAAGCTTAACTGTTAGGTATTAACTATATTATCTTTATCATTTAATAAAAAATTATTTAAGTCAACTTCCAACAACTGATTTACAAGATCAAGCACGTTTACCAACATGTACATATGCAGTTCGAAAAGATTCAATTGATGGTCCTGTTGTTCAATTTGCTCGTGTAGGAGATACTGTCTTTCATGTATGGGAATGTGATAATGGTTTATTTATATATTTAACTATATATATAGTTATAATATATAAATTATAGATATGTATTCAATGTATGTTCATAGTTGTTTCGTTGATGATGGAGCTGGTAATGATCGAAAAGCATTACTTGATGAAAATGGATGTGCTATTGATACACTGATTGTTCCTGATCTTCAATATAGTTCAGGATCTGGAAATTTAGCATATGCTGAAGTGAATGTCTTCAAATTTGCTGATAAAGTAAATATATAGTATAATATTATAATATTATCAATAATAATATAGGTTACAACATACTTTCAATGTGCTATAACAACATGTTTAGTAGCTGAACATGGCTGTGAAAATGTTATGGTAAGTTTATATATATATAGTTAATATACATATAATATACATTATTTTATATATTTTTGTATATTTTAGCCTCCAAAATGTGGTCCACTTCAACGTAAATCACAAAGAAATAAAAGAAATATTAGATCTCATCATCGATATGTAAGTCTATTTTTCATATAATTTATATATATATAATCTTTTATTATAGAATAATAATAATAATACAATTGACGTTGCTTCACATGGAATTATGGTATTGGATCCATTAGATGAATTTGATTCATCTGATTTCAAAACTTCTAATTCTCCAGAAGCTTTTTCTGAATCATCATGGAACTTATCTGCTAATAAAGCAACATCAAATGAGCCTATATGCGTTGGCTTTCAGAAGATGATGTTTTTCCTTTTACTGGTTTTAACCTTAATCACTTTTCTTCTTGTATTTATTTCTTGGTATATTTTAAGTACAAGAAAACGTGTTTCTTTCACTTCATCAATATCATCAAATAGTCTTGGCACAAAGAAATCTGTTTTTTAAATAATTTTGTTATTATGCATGACCAATCTGATTCTTCAATCTACCTCATTTATTTGTTTTAGAACAATATGTTCTAATCTTTTGTTACTTTCAGTTTTTAAATTTCAAATAAATTCATACACTTTAACAACCTTCTTATCATATATTCGTCCAGTTGGATAACCCCAACCGAACATTCCAAATATTTAGTTTATTTTAAACATTTACATGTTTGAAATCCCCTACATACCTTTGAGTACTGGGTTTAAACCAAATAAGACATGGAAAACAGGGTCCATACTATTATTTATATCGTATGCCATATGGGTTTGAATAGACGACAATTTTCCTCTCTTGTGAAATTTGTGAAATAAAAGCTAAAACATGAAACTCAGATGAAAAACATAAAACAAAAGGAAAATGAATACAAAACATGCGAAATCTTAATCTTTGAGTACTTAGCTTGGATGTTGTAGGAAAGATAAACAAAATAATATTTGATTATCAAAGAGGAAGTTTTTCAGTTTTTTTAATCTTTCATTATTTAGAAAAATATTTCTTAAAATAATGATAATATTGGGAAATTATATAGATAACTTTCATAATTATGAGTAATATGAAGAAAAAAAGGTTAACATGATGATACAGATGATACATTTCGTTTTTCTCAGATTACTTTGGGTACATGAGTCATGACTCAGCCCTCGCATTTCAATGCTTGACGTCATTTCGTTTGATAAGAGCAGGTGAATGATGGGTCTATTGACATAAAAGCAATCTAAGCGAGCAGTCTGATCATAGTCGACACATAGACAGACACGAGCTTCTTTCGCTTTTACACAGACACATTCCAAATTTAAGATGTCATATCCATATTACCCCAATGGTGCTTATCCAGGAGTACCAATGCCATCCGTGTATCCTCCTCAACAACCAATAATGTATCCACAACAGGTTAGTTTTCTTATTTGATATTTCAACAACTTAATTCCTATTTACCTATCATTTCTTCAATTCATTTTTCTTATTTTAGCCTACAACAATCATTCAAGCTCCTCCAATTGTTCCAATTGTTCAGCCAACTGTTGTAGTAGAAGACTGTTATCCACACTATTATCATCACCATCATCATGGATATCATCACCACGGTATGTAAACTACTTTCATCTTCTATTCCTTGTAAAATCAAATATTATGAGTTGATTTCAATGACCAAAAAAGCTTTTTTTTCATGTCGTTTAGTCATCTCTTATCATATTTGCCTTTCTATTTGAGAAAATCACTGATATCATTGTACCAGACTTTTCAACTAATCGAAAAATTTTTCTCATTAAACAAGATTATATTATTTGAAAATCTATTTAAAAACTTAAATATAATGATATATAAAGAATATATAATATTATAGGTTATCACCACCATCATCACGGACATCATCATCATCATTGTGATTAAACAATTTGTATAATTCAAATGTAATTTTTGAAATATATGAATATATTAATTGAATTGTATAAATTATGTATATAAAATATAAATAAAGCCTGAATGCTACAACATATTTACTATATATATATATATACAGAATACAAAAAAAAAGATTAAAGAAAACATTCAACCTTAATCATATTTGAAAATTCATACTTTTTAGTCCTTTAATTCATTATCAATGCTTCAATTGGAATTAAACTTAAATCCCGTGTTTCTGCAAGTTGAGCTTGACGAATATTTATTTCTCCAAGTTCTTTTTGTAGCATTTCAATACGATTTCTTAGATCTTCGTTCACCTTAAATCTTTATTAAAATCAAATTTGATTGATCTGCCACAAACTTGACAAATATTTCTAGTATTTGCTTTAAATATCTGAAACTTTTCCTCATATAATACAGCTTTTGCTTCATCTTCTTTACGTTTACGTTCTTCTTCTTCTTTCTAACAATCAACAATTTTTTACAAAACGATAAATAGCAGTATTAAAACTTTTTTCTGACGCATTTCAGCAATCACTGTCAATGTTTTTTTTATTTTTAATTCTTCAGTAATATCATCCGATTCCCGACTGAAAGCAATTAGTCTTAAACAAGAAAAAACAGTTTTATGTATTCAAGTTACCGTGGCAGAGTTGTAGCACCCATTGATCTTCGACGACTTATCTTGGAATCCTTCCTTAAAATATCTAAAACTCATTATGAACTTCAAATACTTACTTCTCAATAGTTGAATTCTTAGTAGGAGCTTCCTATAACAATTGAATTATTAATATTCACAGAAACCTAAATCATACCGTACTCTTAGCAGTACCATCTGAAGTAGCTAGTGCTGAACCAGAATATCTACGGATTCGAGTAGAAGGTGGAATAGGACGAACTTCGGTTGTTTCAGTTTTAACATCTGTTGCTTTAGTTGGTGTTATTACTGATTTAGATCTAATTTATATAAATTGATATAAAAATAAAATAAAATAAAAACCTTTGGACTAATTTAGGATCCATAGACCGACGACGTTTAATACTTTGTGTATTTTCTCTAAATTAAAATTAGTATATACCATATAGTTATAATTACCGTCGAATTGACATTGATCTTATTTGTGTAGCTTTCTGTTCAGCATTAAAAGCTTGAGCATGTTTACTATAAATACCTCCAATACATGCTGGTGGTTTAGCAGTAGGTTGTGGAATACCAACTGTCATATCTGCATGTAATGTAAGAATTTTAAATTATATAATATATTCTTTATACGGTAATAGTACAGTAATATAAGATTAAATAATCGAATTATATACAATATTTATTAAAATAAAATGAATTTATTATAATTTTTATATATTATTATTAATAATAATATTAATTATTATTATATGTACACATTTTATATTTAAGTATATTATTGATTTCTATATTTATTGATTAATTTTTTATAATTCTACGATCTACAATTGATGTAAAAATAAAAACAAATATAATAAAAAAAAAGATTTATTAACAGTATATAACAGTATTAGTATTCAATTAAAAGTTGATTTTTACTTATTTTATTAATGATGATGATGATGTCCTAAATAATTTATATAAAAATATTTTTATTTTATTAGATTATATGAATATTATTCTGTATTTCTTAAAGATATTTCTTATATATTTAGATTTAGATAAATAACTAGATGTATAGTTAAAGAGACGAAAAAATCTTTAATAGTATATGAAATACGGAATAAGAATTTATTTTTTATGATTATAAGACTGACCATGATGATGTTCATGATGCTCTTCATGACGCTCATAATGAGTGTGATGATGACCAAACATTGGTTCATGATGTCCCATTCCTGTAGTAACATGTCCTCCAACATGAGGGCCACTATGATGAACATCAACATGAACATGTGAGCCTACATGTGGTCCAGTATTGTATGGATTCTATAAATATAAATTAAATAATTAAAATTATAAAATATGAATCATACATATCCAGTTCCGTTTGGATAAGATCCACCGTGAGGTGGTTGATTGTATGGATTGTAATTTCCGTATCCAGACATTTCTAGAAAATTAGATATTTCTTTTTGAAAAGAAAAAAAAATCAAATTGAAAGGAAAGTTGAGAGGAGCGTCAACGATAGCTCTCTACAGAGTTGTGTGAAAATGTTGAGACTATAACAGTCGTGTATATTTGTCTTCCGGATGATATGAACATACGTAAGGTAAAGAAAAACGAAATGATAGATAAAATGAAATTTAAGATGATAATCTTTCGATTAAAAAATTATCTTTGAATAAAGAAATAGAGCAACATGATAAGAGAAATCACAAGACATCCTAAAATGATATTCTTGTCTTTGGAAGAACAACCGTACTACAGTCTATAACTTATTAAAATGAAAACTATATAATACGATTAAATATGCTAATTATACGTTGTGACACGTGAATATTTATAAAAAATATAACGTCATATTTTATATTTAATTAAATATAATTATAATAATAAATTATGATTATAATATAGAAAAAAAATGATTAAAATGTGATAAAATAGAAATAAAAATGAAGAATTAATTAAATAATAATATTTCTTTCATTTTTAAACATAAGGAAGAAAGAGAATAATTAAAAAATTATAAAATATTTTGATAGAAAATGAAAAATTTTTGTCTTTTATAAAGAAATATGATAACCGTAATCAGATGGTATATACTGATAAAAATTGCTTGAAATAACATATAATTGAAAATGACGAATAATCTAGAATTGGGGTGTAGGCACATATTGTGTATCATCTGACATTCTGTTCAAATAGTGAGTGATACCATAGCTATGAGCAATCTCTTAGATGAAAATCGTGGAAATTCATTGAAAATCAAAGCTCTTCATAGACATTTATATTAGTTTTCGAGTGAGAATAAAGAAAAAAAAAGGCGAAGAAGATGAAATGAAGGGTTAGAGTTGATGATTTGTTTGATTTTGGATTAATCATTCCTCTTTTCACCCCTCCCTTTTCTCCTTCCAATCACTCAAACCCCAAACACATTATCCTCAAAAAAAGATTTATTTCATTCATATTGCACAATAAAAGTTAAAAGTAATAAATCAATATGATATTTCCTTTTTTTTTTTTTTGAAATCTATTTCTCAATTATTTGAATTGTTATCATATTGAAAATTGAGTATTAACATAGAATACAGATTATAGTTGTAAAAGAGGTGGGACGTTTAACATCATTTCATGTGCTATTGCTATTCATCATCTCAGGGTTGACCATTTTTTCTGATACTATACGTTTTCTTAGATTTTCTTCATATTGCTCACGACTATCAATTTCTTTAGCAACTTCTTTAATATCCTGAATTTTAAAATATATATTATAGAATTAATATATAAATTTATATAAAATAACCTTTATACGATCATCAGCATCATATTCAAATTCAGATGGTCGTACACGTATACCTCCACATGTGACACAGTAACATAACAATAGAATAAGTAATCCAGTTACCTGAAGAAAATATAAATATAATAATTAACTATATATATGTATAGTTAATATACTTCAACGATTGAAATAACAGATAATCCTAACCATAATCCAGCTTGACCACCAAGATCATTAATGATATCACTAATCTTAATTATATTATTTATGAAAATGGGGAAAGCTTTTGAATTTTCCCCATTTTTTCAACCGTCGAGAGACAGTTGCTTTGTGAACCTTCAATTGGTTCCCGATTTGGAGTTGAGTTGCTCCAGGAGTGGAATCGAGAACCTTTTGGAGGTCACAGTTGCTGAATTTTTCAGCAGCTCCGGGTCTAGGACGATCTTGGAGATCGAACTCGCCGGATTTAAAGCGGCTAAACCACTTCTTACAAGTTGAATACGATGGAGAAGAATCTCCGTAAACAACTTTCATTTTTCTGAAGGTTTCTTTGGCAGAAATACCTTCATTAAAATGATGAAGAAGGGCGCTACGCATAAGGGTTACATCCATAACGAAATCAAAATAAAAAAACGTTCAAAGAAAAAAGAGAATTTTTCAAATGTAATGTTTTTTATCTTTATTATATTTAAAAAATATTCTAATTTTTGAATTTTAAATTTATTTTTATGCTAATTTTGTAAATTTGATTTTCTCAAAGGGGGGCCGGGAATCAATGCAACCACCTAATATTAATAATAATTCATAAGAAAACATACTCCATAACTTGGTGTTTCAGTATATTTTTCATATTTTAAAGTTTCAAAGAATACTTGTAGAAGTAATGCATTATTACTGTACCAACTACGACATTCATCTGATTTCTAGATTTTTTTATAAAAAAAAGTTTAAAAATTAAAGTTTTATACTTACTGTTCTCCATGGAGATGCCATATTATCACAACTTGGAGCCTAAATATAAATACATAAAACTATGATAAGTTTATGGATTCGAAATGTACAATCTTGACGATCAAGTTTTTTTCTGAGACACTACGAACTCAAGTTTTGTATTTTGAAACATAAAAATCGTGAATTTCAATAATTTTAACACAAAAATAATATTTTTAATTGAATAACATAATTTTGAATAAATTATATAATAAAATACTTACAGTATAATTAGAATCAGTTGCAACATTATATTTACTTGCTGGAAATTTAGCCAATGATGTTGTTGTAAAATAATTAATTTCATGACAAGGTGGTTCACATCCACAATCCTATATTATAATAAATTATTTTAATAAAAAAAAAATAAAAAAACAATACCCTTAAAGGATTTAAATTTTTTTCATTTACATTAGATTGATCACCTTTTAATGTTTGTAAACAATGTACTAAATATAAATAAATAAATAATATAAAAATAAAAATAAATTTACAATTAGCTGTATCACATAGGGTAGTTGATGGAGTATCATAACGTGGATTAGAACATTGACATCTTTCTTCTGTATAACGTTGACGACATCCCGTAAAGCATGTTTCAAGTGTATATGTATAATCTTTGAATAAATCCGATGTTTCTGATTCTCGATCAACACATCTTCCATATGGTCGTTTATGCCGTTGTGTCTTTGCCTTGAATAATTTATGATAAACTATTCATAATATAGTTATTGATTACCATAGTTACAGATACAGCTGTTTGATAACCTACTCCAATGTTCATTCCATGACTTTCTAAAGCTGGATGACTTCCACGAGCATGAACACTAATACGAGCTCCAGCTAATTGTGTTGTTGATAAGAAATCAGTTTTAACATTTGTTTTTGGATATTGCTATAAATATTTTTTTAAAATTATAAACTAATTATATATATATATTTACACTTATAGTTAATAATAATTTTAATCCAAATTTCATTCCTGCTCGTTGTACAGAAAAATTTTGATTGGATTGAGCATTAAAGGAGTAACATGCTCCATAAACAGGATCAATGATTTGTGTAAAATCATTTCTAAATATAATTTGTTAATTATATGTATAAGATTGAGAAAAAATACCTTGTACACTTAGTACCTGCAAATGAACATTCAGATATTAAATCATTATAACTATATAATAATTGATTTTTATCATTTTGTGGTAATTTAGCTGCTAATATAGCTAAAGCATCTCGAGCAAGTGAATCTCGTTTATATGGATCACTTTGAACTGCCTGACTACTTGTTAATATAATTTATAATTATATTATATATATACTAACCGTTAAATTATAAATATCAGGATTTGAAGATCTTAATTCATTTTTCACAGCTTTCTCATATATTTCCATTAATTTTGATATTCCTTCATATCGTCTTTTATCATTATCAATTACTGAATATTTATATGGATTATAATTACATACAGTAACAACTGGGAATAACTATAAACTTAATTATATTTTTAATTAATTTTATAAATAAAATCAACCTGTTCTTCAAAAAATATATCTGTTGTTACTTTAACTGGAAATTTAAAAAATTTGATGATCATAGTAAAGAGTTGATAACCAAAAACACCAATCAAACATATAAACACTAAAGCCCAAAAAGCACGTGATAGCTAAGATTTATATATATATAATATTAATAATATATAATATAGAAAAATATTTGTATATACATACCTTTGTTTGGGCGTTAGCTATATGTGGTACACCACAAACCGTTGACCAATTGGCAAAATCACAAAAGAGTTGAGCAAGACTCCGCATAGTTAATATATATAGATATCTTATCTATATCTATATATTTATATATATAATTTAATTAAAATAATGACAAAAAAGAAGTAAAGAAGGATGACGAAAATGAGAAAACAGATGAGTGATTGGGAGGGTCAATGTTCATACATGTACCTGGTAACAACTGAAGGTTGGTCATAGCAACTTTTGTTCAAAAAATTAATTTTAAAGTGGCTTTTCGTTTAAGTTCTTCACACAAAAAACTTTTTTCATTGAAATATTCTTAAAAAAAAAAAAGAAAAAAAAGTTCTGGAATATCTATGGTTAAAAGTTCAAAAAATTAAATAAAAATTAAAAAATTATAATTAACATATATATTTTTATATAATATTATATAATTTAACTATTATTAATATTGATTAAAAATAATATAATTAAAAATTTATAGTTTAAATTAACATTTCCATCACCCCCCCCTTACCATCACCACTTCTATAATTACAGTATGCTGTTCATTTCAATAAAATAGAAAGATAAGTTTTAATAAATATTTTATATTGTATACTATATATAGATAACTATAACTATATATAGTTAAGTTTTATTTTTTATAAATTTGAATATTTGAAAGTTGACGTAAATAACGTGTAACATTTGACATTTTTAAACTTCAATACTTACAGAACGGTCAAGTCTCAATGCTTCCGCATTCTCTCCTTTTACTCTATCTCGTTCTAGTTCTTTCTATTCCATTTCCTCTTTAATTCCGTTTTTGCGAACACATAGTTTAGTTAAATTTTAATTTTTTTATTCATTTGATAAAGAAATTTATATAAACTTCCGTATATTCAATTAGTATACTATACAAAGATATTTTTAGTTTTTAAAGAAAAAAAAAGTTTTTTTTTTACTTAAAGTCTCTATGAAGATGATGAAGATCTTGTTCAGTCTTCATATCGTTTTTGAATTATATTCATTTATATTTTCTCTTATATATGTTATTATTTAGTATATAATTAAGACAAATATTCTTCAATTTTGAAAAGCTTCTCTAATTATATAGTTAATATCGCATGACTAGCCAATTACAGATTTCATACCATAGCACCAAATCGAGCCATGTTGTCATGACTGAACGCTCTTTCTCTCTCTTTCTCTCTCTCTCTCTCTCTCTATTTTCTTTTTGAGAAATAATATTTATTAAAGAAGAAATAGAAACACATTGAACCGTATAATATCCAATTAAAGTACTTTATATAATATTATTATAATATAATATTTATTTATTTCATTTAAAAACTATTTCGTTTTTCATAATTACTATTTCTAACTAATAATATTTTCTATTTTTATATATTTTTTTTGTCTATATCTTCTAATTCAACTGTAAATATTATATTCATTTTCTGCTTCATTTGCAACCTTGGAGACTATTCTTTTGATTGTTTATCTGTCTATATACTAAAAGTTTTCAAAATTGAAACGTTTTGTTTTTCTTAATTATATAAGAAGACAAGACTTATATTTACAAAATATTTTATTTATTATAGCTAATAAACTTCTACATACATATGTTGGATTTTGCATTTTTTTATTATTTGGTTATAACAACTATTTCATTACTTCTTAATAGTTTTATAGTTGTAGCAAGTCTTAATAAAACAATCAGGTAAATATATATAAATTATTATTATTTATTATAAATATTTTATTAAAAATTATATTTTTAGAGGTGAATTTAAATGGATTTTCTTTGCTAGTTCAATTACAAATATGTTTTTTTCAATTACTCAATGTATATTAATGCCAACAATTATTAAATGGCCTTCACATAATGAATATAATTTAATTTTAACATCAAATCCTCTTATTGCATTATTATCAGAAGAATATGATAATCCAGGTAAAATATATATATATATAATTCTTTTGTTTTCGAAAGAAATTCATATACATTTACTTTAATTTTTAAAAATTCAATAATATTTTTGTTACTATTTTCAGCAAAAAAATCTCTCTGTTATAATCTATATCATATACTTTATTTTCGACAAATTGAAGCAAGTGTTCTATCTATATGTCTTGTACCTTTAAATAGAGCTTTTGCTGTTTGTTGGAAACATGTAGCACCAGGTAATGCTAAGTTATGGATACCAATTTGTATGTTTCATATATTGATTAATATAATTATTTCAAATTTTTAGCTATTATACCTAATATAATACCTTTCATTGTTTATATTATGCTTAGACAATTACCATCAACTCATTTACAAGATTTACATCATTTCTCAGCTGAAGCAATTGTTCGGTATTAACTAGATTATTCGTGATCTTAACTATATTAATTATATTTTTAGATTAAAAGAATTTACTGATTCATCAGCATTTTGCTCATTAGTCAGCAATTATCGAAAAGTAGGAGATGTAGCTGAAACAGTATTTCTCTTTCTATGTCCCGTAATATCGTATCCAATCGCTATAGTAAGCTCTATATTCAGTTTATACAGTTTATTATAATTTATAATTTATAGTATTGTGTTATAAAACTTTTTATATTTGTTCGTACAAGTCAATCAAATGTTCGAAATACAGTATCAAATCAAGTTATAGTTCGTCAAAAAGGTATTCTGATGACAATCTGTATTCAGGTATATTATAATCAATATATATTATATATTATTTTTATTTTATTTATAGGCTTTGGCTCCATTGATTATATATTTACCATTATTTCTTTCTGTACTTATAGTTGATAATTCATGGGGAATTCAACAACATAGTGAAATGAATTGGTAAAATATTGATTTTCTTTATTATTTATTATATTAAACAAATATTTTTTTATTTTATTTTAGGTATCCAATGAGTGTTATTCATTTTACTATTAGTTGGAGTCCATGTATTGATGCTTTAGCAACAATTATCTTCATTAAACCATACCGTCGTGCTTTTATTGAATATTTTAATACAAATATACCAACTATTCCTTCTGGTATGGTACAAGTTGAACAAGGTCCTGTTTCCAAAATGTTTGGTGTTACTCGTCGTGTGAGTGATGTAGCACTACATGTAAGTTATATTTCTTATTTGAATTTATAATCAATATAGTTAATGATAATCTGTTTTAGGCTAATCAGAAATCAGTTGTTTCTGAACATCCTGGAAATTCCAGTGTTATATTTGATAATACAGATATAATGATGAATGAGCCACCATTGATTGATAATGAACTTAAAGAAACAACATTATGATTCTATTAATATAGGCTTTCAAATATTATTTTTTCTTCAAATACTTTAGAAAGCTTTAAATGTTGTTGTAGGTGGAAATTCATCCAAAATACAATTTTTTGTAAGAAAAATAAATTGAATATCGGAAATCTTTGTGAATAGTTCAAGTGGAAAATTACGGAAATTAAAATCAATGAAATCAAGTATTGTTGTTTTGGAAGAAAAAAAAAATTAAGTTTAGTTGCCTGCAGAGCATAATTTTGCTTTTTCAATCATATGCTTCCGGTATATGTGTGTATATGGAAAGAGTTAAAGTCAAGCATTTCCATCCGATGATTACCATAGAAACGACGTTTGGAATATGAAACTAAAAGTAAAAGGAAGGATTTCTGCTACAAGAGAGTGAGAGTGAAGGGGGTGGACGACAATGCCATATCTATGGGATCAGACGCTGTTAATTGTGATTGGCTTCTGTGTTGTGTAGGAATATTCTAGTAAGCTCTATTTCAATCACATTGTCTATCTGGAAAAGACTATTAAGATTATAAATCTTATATAAAATTTCGAATTAAACAGTTTATTTGTATTGATTATGCTATATATATATATACATATATATCCTGATCTACATACATACATACATACATAAGTATGCGATATAAAATTTATTTATTTTTATAATTAATAATTATTTTTATTTAATTATTTAAAAATTAAAATTAAATATATATATTTTAGATTATAAATTTATAAAGAAACAACGTTTAAATATTCTTCGAACAATAGAATAATGTCTTCTTTAACCTCATGTCCATATTGTGAGCGCTTATATACAAGCCATTCATTGGGTATTCATCTTCCAAAGTGTCGAAGCAATCCTTCAGGTAACATGTACTACTTATATATATATATATTTATATACATTATATATCTTAAATATACATATAATAAAGAATATTATATATTTAAATATGTAAAATATTGATTTCAGTTCAATATATGGCTCGTAGCTCATCAGTAAAAACTTCAAAAAAGAAATGTGTCAAAGACAGACCACGAACACGTTCGATATGTCGTCATGAAAAAGGTATTAAATCTTTTTTTTTTTCAAATATAATTGTTATTATTATAAAATAAAAAATGAAATATTTATTAAATTCTAGTTGATTTTCGAATTTGTCTGATATGTGGAAATCAAATTGATGTGAACGTTATTGATGCTCATGAAATTAATTGTATAGAAAGTAAGTAATAAACTTTTATATTTTGTAAAATTATATAATTTTTAATCTTTCACTTATGATCAAAGATAAAATAATTTTAATATTTTCTATTTATAATATAAAAAGTTTATTTTTACTTTTTTTTTGACGAAGAAAACGGTTGTGTTTTGATGTTATAACTCAAAATTTAAATTGCAGTAATTTAATTTAAATAAATTTTATTTTAAGAAATTAGTTATGTAGTATCATAATTACCATATATTACTCTATATATATATTCATTTTCATTTATTATTTTAACTGAAAATCATTAAAAGTTTGATCAAATTGTATGATAGACGTTTATTATTTGCAGAATGGGATAGTTTTACGAAACGAATAGCTTCTCGATTTGAAGTTCGAAGACCAATTCCTTTGCTTATTCCATCTATAGATGGTTCTTCCGATATGCAAAGATTAAATAAACATGCTATGGAACAGAGTCGAAAAGCTCAGGTTTATTCTATAATTTGGATTTTCAAGTTTAAAAATTAAGTTTTTAGGTAGCACGTTGTAGGCGTTGTCAAATTACAATACCAATTATGTCAGCTATAGATCATAAGTGCACTCGTTTTGAACCAGCTGTGGAGTTCTTTTTCTAAATGAGGTTTGAACGTAACTTATGGTGTCTGCGATTATCATATTTGCTCAGCCAATGATATTAAGAATTTGAATTTGTTGTGACTTTTATAAAGTTCTGTTATATACAATTGATTATGATCACATATATTATCTGATTTCTACATGTATATATGGAATAGTTGCTCAATTCTTCATAAGGCACACAACTCGATGATATTGAAAAAGAGAAATCTGCAAATAAGAAGTAAGAAAAAGAATTAAAAGAAAAGTTTCTAATATAGCAAAAAGGGAGGAGGGGGGCTGGAGGGACAAAAAAAAAATTAGTGGCTTACGCTAAACATAAAATTCTTTGCTCATCGTTATATCAGGTCTGTTTAGTGATGCTGAAGACAACTCATATGATGTTGATCTATAACGGAAATAGAAGCAGAGAGCTACTAATAGAGCCATAAATCCTATACACAACATTGCTATCATCCATTGTAGCCAATCCAAAGCCAGGAAGAACATGAAGTTGTTTACCTAGATGAAGGTTTTTTCTTCTTTTTTTTTTGGAACAAAGCAAGTAGGCGAGAATGTTAAAACAGACATCAACGAAAACTATCTTCAAGATATGACAAAAGAAGAAATTTAGTTTTTTTTTGGAAAAAAAAGTTTTCAATTCTAAAAAAAAAATATATTTTTGTGAAACATTGAGGTTCATGCGTTGAAAGGAAAAAATAAATTTTTTTTCTGTTTCATGTGAATTGAGAAAAACACCTGTTACATCCTCATAAAGCTCAAAAATAAGAATTAAATAAAGAAGAAGTAGAAGAGTATTGAGTAAAGTACGAATTTAGCTCATTAGAAATAGATGTACTAAACTGAAAAGTGATGTTTCTCCATATAGGCATTTTACGAAATGCTAGCTTTCTAGACGTGAACAGACTTAAAAAACACTCATCATTTTTTAGAGTCAAAATGTAAAAATCGGTTGCATTCAAACAAACAAACAACAACAACAACATGAGTAAACATGAGTAATATTTTGAATTTGAATATGAATGTGTAGTTGATATCAAAATTTATAATGGCACAATATAGAAAGGAAACTCAGTATTAAAAAGTAAAAAAATACATGAAGAGATGGAAAAAAAAAAGAAAAATTGTCATGAAGTTGACACTAATGAAGAATTCAGCAAGCTGTGAACACAAGTGTATGTTTACTATATATGGATACATGTGGCGACTTTAAGAAGGAAGACACAAGAGAAAGAGGACTACTAGAGAATTCTTCACAGAGTGGAGGGACTGATTTCAGTTTCAACGAAGTCTAGCTTTATCCCATTGAAAAGAACAGGGCTTGATGACAAGGCCGGAAAAAGAGAGATGGATCGCTGGTGAGACATATGCTGGAAGAAATGAAAAATTTGAAATTAGGAGCCAAGTTTTAAAAGGGTTAGAAGAGCCATGGGATTCAATGTGGCCTTTCAACGAACTATTATTTGGGTGAAGAAAAAAACAGATAAATTAGGGAAAAACGAAAGCGGCTCATGCCTCTGAATGTCACTCTCATCGTGTATGTGTGCGAATGTATTTGTGGGATGAACGAAAAGCTGACTCAAAGCTAGAAGCAGACATCAGGATGACACTAGAATGCAAAAAGACGACGAGACGAGGTCGCAGCTAATCAGCTCTGGATGAGCACACTGAATCGAGACAGCCCAATTGAGATGGAATATGAGTCTTAATAAGGAGTGAGAAGGCTAAAACCAGATATGGAAGCATGATCTCAGAGGATCTGTTTCTGATAGACAATCTCAACAAAGAACGATGGAAATCTTTATTAACCTTGCAAATATTATAATATTAATTGAATAAGAATATCAAGATGATATTGCCGGATATTATTGCTTCATTCATCTTGTGACTGGAAATAGACAAATCGAAAAACCAACAAAACCTGCAAAATATATAATATATTCTACGAATAGGTTTCAGTTGTTTAAGTATTTGAAATCCCACTTCGGGTTTTGAAGATTATTCAAGCAAAACTCGGGAGAGATGTTAAAGTAGATTTGCT
Source organism: Auanema rhodensis (assembly GCA_964057225.1). Classification (NCBI taxonomy): domain Eukaryota; kingdom Metazoa; phylum Nematoda; class Chromadorea; order Rhabditida; family Rhabditidae; genus Auanema; species Auanema rhodense. The sequence continues at coordinate 6,321,826 of OZ059895.1, forward strand.
TCGAAAGTTTTTATACCATCATAAAGATAAATGTAAAAGCAAAAACGCTTTTTTTTATTTGTTCTCGTCGGATACAACAAAAACTTTTCAAATATATAACTGAAAATAAGAAATGTGGAATAGCCTTTGAACATCTGAATTCGTTAGGGTAAAAGACGAACACAGCCTTTCTTGGAAAATATCCGGATTTCCTTCAAACTCATCTTCATGCATACGTAATATAATAGAAAACTAGTAACCTTTTCAAATACGTTTGTTTAAGATAGAATGTCTAAAAAGCCTTGAAATAAATCAACTGAAGTTGATGAGAGAAATGTCCATCTATTGCTCTTTTTTTCAGAACCATGGTTATGATCCAATTATATGCAACCTTTTACTGCTTTGAAACATTTGCTCGTATATATTATATGTTACTTTGCCAAATTCAAGTACAGCTTGGTTACAGCAATCTGCAAGTTAGCGAAAAAAATTAAAACCTTGAATGCTACTGTTCTGTATATTTTCATAGGAGCATAATCCCTATGGATTATTAAATAAAGAAACTCGCATTGGAGTCTAAATACATAGATTCTCCCAAATGTAATGCAAAATGAGCAAATGGTGTTTAAACGAATCAAAAAAACAAAGAATAAGAGGTAAATATTCATCTAAAGAACGCTATGACGTCACTTCAGGCATATGTAATTATAATAAATAATATTTAGAAATATACAATGTACTCGCGTTAAGTTCCCGATTAAACAATAATGAGCACACGATGATTTGTTGATAACAGATTGATGACGAACATAACATACCCAGTTACTCTCGGAGAAAAACTAAAGAAATGCATAGAATACTATGCACATATCTAATAGAAAGAGGAGAATATTAATGTCACTTGCTATTTGCTTAAAAACGTTAAAAATCTAATTAAATCTAGTTGTAGAACTTCTTTCCATTCTTGGCGTAATCTCTCAATAATTGGCATGGCTCAAACTGAAAAGAGGATTCTTACTTTTCCCAACATTTCATGGTTTGTTGTTCATGTCGAAATCAAAACATACTTGTTCACGAGCGTAGGCAGAAGCGAACTTGTCCATGGAGTTGACAAGCTTCTCAGCACCATAGAGATCTAAGAAGCGGAATGGTCCTCCCCAGAAAGGTGGGAATCCAATACCGAAGACGGATGCAATATCTCCATCAGACTATAAATTAATTGATATTCATGGTATACTGAAATTCATCGAATAACGTACAGGAGATGCAATAACTTCTTCTTGAAGACAGAGCACAGCTTCGTTAATGAAACGAGATGCAAGTCTAAGTTGACGATCTTCTGTTGTGTTGCTATAAAAATATCATCATGAATAACTCAGAAAATGCTAGTTACCAGTTGGCTGGAGCAGTCAAACGGTACTTCTGGAGCAGCTTGGATGCTTCCTCGTTAACGCGCTTGCTTCCCTTCTTACCATCTCCGTAAAGATAGATACCTAGATATCAGAAATTAAAACAGGTAAATATTTAAATAAAAAACAAACCCTTTCCATTCTTCTTTCCGTAGAATCCAGCGTTAACCATAGAGGTGAGAAGTTCAGCATTACCACCCTGGACACGTGGGCCAAGAGCTTTGCCCAAAAACTCGGCAACATGAGCTCCAACATCAAGACCAACCTTAAAATAGAAAAAAGAAGTTAACTCTTTTAGTAATGATACACCTCATCAGCAAGAGTAGCAGCTCCAACTGGGAAACCGAATTGCTTAGTAAGTTTATCAAGATCATTTGGAGAAACTCCTTCTTGAAGGAGTCTGACTACTTCTGACATCATGGGTCCAAGGCAGCGAACAACAAAGAATCCTGGGCAATCCTTGAAGAATTCGATTGTAACATATCATTAAATAGGTTTCTTTCATACCTTAACAACAACAACCAATTTTCCTTGCTTAAGGCCAGCACGAGCAGCAGTTGCAAGAGTTTCTTTGGAAGTTCCGTCATGAACAATAATTTCCAAAAGTTGCATTTTGTCAACAGGTGAGAAGTAGTGCATTCCAATAATCTGGATCAAAGTATTGTTGGAAATATGAGAGATATATTAGTTTTAACCTTATCTGGCCTAGCAGAAGCTTTGGCGATTTCCTTGATTGGAAGAGCAGAGGTATTAGAAGCAATAACGGTATTCTAAGAAACAAATTTACATTCAAACAGATTTGTTGAAAAAAGAAACATACGGGTCCAACAATGCTTTCGATTTGCTTGATAACTTTATGTTTCAAGTTGATATCTTCGAAAACTGCTTCAATAACAAGATCGGAATTCTTAATAGCATTGTAATCAGTTGCAGCAGTCATGTTGGAAATAATGCGTTCCTTTTCAAGCTTATTAATCTTCTTTTTCTTCTGTTGAGTGTTCAATTGAGTGATTATTTGGTTTTGGCCACGCTCCAAACCCTGAAGCATTATAACTTAAATAATTAATCGAGAACTTGGTAAATTACAGATTCGTTCATATCGATCATGACGGCTTTTACTCCCTTGTCAATAGTGACATTAACAATACCGGCACCCATCAAACCTGCTCCAATTACGGCAACCTCGCTAAAAAAAAATTGTTATACTTAGGAGAAGAAAAACATACTTGACAGGGATTCCTTCTCCGTATTTGCTTTTCTTAGCTTCAGTGGATCCATTGAATAATCCGATCAGAGCAGCAGATTGGTAACTTTGAGTAAGCTCTCCAAAAGCCTGTAACCAAAACTTTACAAAACAAGCATTAATCACGACATTACCTTAGCTTCATGAGCATATCCGGCTTCACCTCCCTTGATAACTCCAGTGCGAATAACATCAAGAATCTTTAGAGGAGCAGGGTAGTTACCAGCAGTCATTTTCACGATCTGAAGAAGATATTTTTCCATTATTTGAAATGAATAAAACCTTTTCTCTGGCCATCTTCAAAACCACATTGTCCAAAACTAAAGAAGATTTTATAATCTGAAAGTACAAATTTACTTTTCCACAAAGAAATTACTCATATACCGATTGGGTGAGATTATAAATCTTCCCCTTATCGCGGTTGATCTTTAGAGAACCCTCAGATAATTGACGAGCAGTTTTGATAGCTACTTCTTCCAAATATCTAAATGTCTAGTTGACAACATAATTTTTCAAATTGAAAAACCTGTGAGTATTCTTTACACCAGGTTCAACACCATCTCCAAGAGGTTGGATGACCTGATCCACTAAGCCAATCTTCTTAGCCTTGTCAGCCTTAACACGCTTTCCGGTAAGAATCATATCAAGGGCGTTTTGGAGAGACACAAGTTTAGGCAAGCGTTGGGTTCCACCTGCACCAGGAAGAAGACCAAGCATGACCTGAAAAGAATTCGATTAATTTCATCTAAAGATTCAAGCTCTCACCTCTGGTAGAGCCAACTGTGTCTTCTTGTCGTTAACAGCAATTCTATAGTGGCAAGCAAGAGCCAACTCAAGACCTCCACCCATACAACTACCCATGATAGCGGCAACAATTGGCTTAGTAGATTTTTCAAGCTTGAAGAACTGCTCCTGGCCACCCCTCAAACAATTTTATATAGAAATACGTGTTCCAGTTTAAAATACTTTGCAATAGCTTCACCATCGGCAGCGGTCTTAGCATTCTTTAACATGTTGATATCGGCACCAGCAACGAAACTATTGGGTTTTCCAGACATGAGTACGATTGACTTAACTGAATCATCCTTTTGAGCCTAAACAAAAAAGTAGTTAAGCATTGGAAAATTTACTAACCGATTCCATGGCACTCTTGATATCATTGCTAACAGCCTCATTCAAGGTGTTCTCCTTCATATTTGGAGCATCGATCTTGATGATAGCAACATCTCCATTTCTTTCAACTCTGACTGTTCCTTAAGGTTATATCATTTTGAGGAAAAGAATCTCATAACGAACCTTGATTCACCGTCTGGGTGGTGCTGAGTAAACGAGCAGAGGGAGCTAAAAATGTTGAGATATTTAGAAATAATAATAAAGATATTATAATGGAAATTAGAATTAGTTATATTCTTCGAAGATTTTAAACTTTAAAACATACCAAAGAGCTTCTTTCCATATGCCAATCGAGACAGCATGATGGAAATCTGTCTGAAATGATATAAATAAAGAAATAAACTGGGTTACAAGAATATAATCAAAAATATGAATAGCGATTATGCACATTGGATAGTGCAAATGTAAGGTTAATATAGTTTTTAAAAAAGAAACAGACGACTACACTAAATTAACCCGCCATAGAATTCTAACAGCCCCTCCCCTTCAAGCAGATAGTCCATAGTTCAAAGTACGTAAAGTAGCGTCGGGGTATCAGAGAAGGAACAATGCCCGGTCCGATGTCCATCCTGTTTTTTGTGATAATAAATTGAGAATTGACGCAAAACAATAGAAGTGGACAGCATTCCTACTTAAAAGACCCCAATTATGTTTTTTAAAATCAACAACGCAACCGTGCACAACCGTTCTGAGGGTAAAAATGAAAAAATAGGTAGATAAAAGATGTGACGGTTACGAAACCAAACCAAAAAAACAAAAATACTATAAATTTCACTTTCATTGTTCAAAAAAACTTAAATAGACAACGGATTGAGCCCAAAAATGAGAAAGCAGAAATCTGAGAGATTTTCCACAAACGCACAAATAGATAAGAATAATTTGACACGAATAAAATGAAACCGATAAGAACAAAGTATATAGAATATCACAAGCTTCTTGCATAGTTGCTTCGATCATTGTAACATCGGCACGATGTTGAGAAAGTTATCCGGTTTATGAAGAACTGACCAATGTGTAGATGAGGCTGCAAAGCAAAACGCTCAAAAAATACAAAATGATGTTAACTTACGCATAGAGATAGTAGAAGAAAGAAATGAGATAGAAGGCCAACTTAGCCCAACTAGCACGAAGTGCAGCGCTAAGTTCATTGCGGTTCAAAATGGTGGTTGGATCATAAATTCCTGGACCTGTCATAACTGGTCTACGAGAATAACTAAAAATTCAATTATCATGTTTGTTCCAAATGAAAAAACATACGCAAGAACATGATATATAACTAAAGGTAAATTCATCAATGTAGCAACGATTTGTGTTGAAAAAACGAACATAATTACCATGAAAACATGGATGGCGTACTCGGGGATGATAAGCTAAATATTTCATATCGTAAATAGATACTAAAATAAAATAAAATTACTTGATTTAAATTCCGACATTGTTCAATCGGATTCTTATAGTCGGTTTTAAGCTCGTCAATGCAGATCACCTAAATGTTAACACATGGAAAGTTGTAGACCAATAAGAAAAATGGAAGTAGGATTCCACACTCACGGTGTAGATGGCAAAGAAAATGCAGAAAGCTACTCCGATTAATGCCAAGAGATAGGCAGCTGCAGCAAAAGTAAAAGCCATACCTGAGCTTGATTGCACTGAAAACGAACGTATTTTGTTTAAAAAGAACTTTTTTAATCGGGCCCATAACTCTCATTAATAGCATGACATGCAAAATACAAAACAGACAAATGAACCGTATTGGAGTTGTAAATACGAACCCGCGCTGGCATTTTTTACTAAATTTGGCATCATCATACGCATGTTGACTTTATTTCTTCACGGTAGAGCACAGAAAACTCGCGTCGGTGAGCTATTGTTGTTAAGCCATCAGCTCTGCCTCATGAACTGAGACTCGAGACTAATATCGATCAGAGCTCTCTCTCGAAGTAGCGGCCGGTGGCAAACGACCAAGAGGCATAAATGCCAGAACAGGCAAAGTTTAGCTCCCAAGACAAAAAGTAAGAAAGCATATTGGGGTATTTAACAGAAATGCGATAGTTGATCGCGAATAATGATAGAGAAAGTGGAAACACAGTTTGTTTCGCACAACTAAGCGAAATAAAACAGGAAGGAATAGAATTGGAGAAGAAAAAGATAAAAGCAAACGATAGTGACGTTTCGTCTCCGCGAATGGAGTAGAAAATAAACAATTATCAGAAGAAAAAAAATATTATGACTCCTTAGGATAACATAAAGTATATAACACACAGTCAATTTAAATACAACAAACAATTAACATATTAATCAATTTGCAATGTTAAAGATATATGGTTTCTTGAAGAAAAAACACAATCAGATCAAACTTAATAATGGATGAGTGCACGAGAAATATAAATATATATATGGATATATTATTGTTGAACTCCTGCTTCCTCTATTAAATGTCCTGCATCTATAGAATCTTGCATTGATACAACACCTTGAATTTCAATTTCTTCCTGTAATGTGGTTTTGCTCATTTATACGATTTATTGAATATACCTCTCTTTTGCTAGAAGGTAAAAGCGCTCTAGATTTGTAATCTTGGGAGAAAACGGGATCCATGTTCTCACCAAGCAACTCGGAAACCTGAAAAAAAACTAAAAATATCGATGATATAAGTCATATTACCTCGTCATAAGTCAAGTCATGTACCACCCCATTATCATCCAGCCCCGCAATAAGCAGAGGGTGATACGTATCCTGCTGAAAAAAAATCAAAATATTGTAATTGAAAATGAAAAGCCACTAACATTATCTCGCAATGCCATTATTTTCTCTCTCTCCGTGTTAGACATAGCCAATGGCATATATATGAAACGCTTCCAGATTCCCAAACCAGGAATGTACCTATAACACAAATGCAATGTAAGACAGAAACAATAATAATTTGAATACCTAAGCGAATTTTTATGGAAATGAGCTGTACATAAGTAATGCCTACCACGAACCATTAGTCGATTTTGTAAACGGTCACGGTACTTAAAATAACGGAAACTTCCATTTTCATTTGCTTAAAACTTACGAAATGATCTCGACAAATAGAATCAATCCAACATTTTCGTTTCTCAAAAGGCTCAGACGGAAAAGGAACCATATTAGCTCCAACATCCCGATGGTTACATTGGACACATTGAACTTCGATTTGAGAAACCAGTCTTCTTTCAGCAATCACACTGTACGGATCCTAAGAAAGCTGATAAATACAATCAAATGAAATTTATTATTACCACTGCAGGTAAATGAGCTTTGCAAATTTTGCAAGGATGCATAGCTAATTGCTCGACACCTTTCTTCATCATCTGAAAGAAATATGATTGAATGAGAAAACAAACGACATTCAAACAGGTTTATCTCCGGATAACAGCTCTACTAAAAGTATTCTTTCTGCTTGTGTAGATGGTGGCCTAATTTCAACAAGGGAATCACTTGGTCCCCACATATCACACAGAGGGCATTTAATTAAACCATGAGGTCCTCTGGGTGTGATATCATACTCGGACAAACCCTGAAGAATAGCCGACATAATTTTAAAAAAACATGTTAACTTACTAAAGGTAAGGGTATAGACGCTTCATTGAATTCTACACAATCCTCTTTTTCCACAAAGGAATCTTGACAGAAATGATAAACACAAAGACGATATCTGGTTGATTTTGGTCGAGTTAATCTATCTTTGATCCATTTCCACCTTCTTTCCACTAACCGATTTATAGGAGGTCCACTCACAATATTGTGAAGCCAAAGCCTACTGCAACAAGATTATAATGATTTTGTTACATAAAACAAAAGATATATACCGTGTTAGTCGTTCGTTAGGAAAAGGCAGCAAGAGATTAGGATCTTTGAGATCTTCATCACACAAAACGCAATATGTTTTTAACCATTCATCCACTTTTTGATGTAATTGCTGAAGCAGGCAAGATATACTATTGAAATAAAGAGAATGCAAAACTCACTCTATATGCCAAATGAGATTCACATATATTTATTGGGCAAAAATGGTAAGTTCCATTATTAATGAAATCATTTCTTCTTTTTAGCCATAAGACTCGCATAGATTCTTCAAAATCTCTGGGCCAATTCATAATTTCAAGCCATTTTTCATGTTTCACACTGGATAAAAAATTAGCTTACTCAAATCATAATTCAAACATACTCATCAAACGGCCACGTTCGAGGTTTATGTTCATCCATACTTTTCTGAGAAGATATAATTCGACTGCAAACTTGGCAAAACCGAGCAGAGTTCATTTGTTCTCCGCTTAACTGTTCCAACTAAAACTCATTAATACCACTAATTATAGTGTAATATATATACCCGCTTAACAGCATCTAATTCTTCGTCACTATCATCGGAACATTCTATGTTACCGTATATATCACTATTAGGTATATCGTTATCTTCGCTGAAATTATAATGTTATCAAATATAGAAAACAAGAATCATTACGCAAAGCCAAGTTCATCTTCTTGAGGATTAATGCTTTGAAGATGACGAGTATTATCAATAAATAATTGAGAAGTTGAAGGCCCTACAAATGCAAACATAAAACAGATAAATTGTATTTTACACTACCTTCTAGTTCTCCTACTATTTGTTCATCTTCATATTGAATATTGGTATCATAACTATATTCCGGACGATCATACATATACATTCGTCTACTATACGATCTACGCATTTTATCTGAGAGATACCTATATTGTAAACCATCAACACGATTCTAAATTAAAATATAAATGAATGCCATAAATTTTAAAAACCTTTCCAAAACCATCTCTCCTGAGCAGCATTAACTCTTCTCGGCGGGCGCCTGGATCGATGTTTCTTGAAAGAATAGTATCCCCATGGTTAATCATATAGATTCGATTAGCTTGTTTATCTTCCTCACAAAGCTTGAACATTGAAAATAACAACACATATTCAAGAGAACACTAACTGTTGGATCTGGAACAGCATCTTTTCTTAGTCTCCATTCTCCAAATTGGTTTATATCAAAATCATTATCACTAAAATGCCAATCACATAGAAATTTGGATGCTCCATTTTTTAATTTTTCTTGAAGCAATCTGAATTTAAATCATAAAATTGAATTATACATGGTAAATTGCTTACTCTCGTATAGCAGAATCACCTTCCCCACAAATGGCGTTTACCCATTTATATCTAAAATGAAGTAATAATAATTATTCGATTTTTTAAACACTAACCTCCTACTTCTCGTTCTAGTGAAAGGAACCATGCACCTAAGGAAATTTTTTGCTTGACAATATACACACTTTAACTCAAGTGAATCAAAATCAAACATTTCATCGTCTTGAATAGAGTAACTCTGTAAAAATTGTTTAAATGTACTAATGATACTTGAAAACAAAAAACCTCTGGTTCTTGACGCATATCAATTGGCAAAAGTTGCCGGTTTTTTAAATTATGTGATCCTACTGGAAAGTGAATAGGACAAGCCTCTCCACAATGAGTAGCATCCGAAAAAGCTTCTCGTACCCATAGTTCTGCTGATCGTTCAGCATCCAAATTAAACCTGAGAATCCATACTCGTCGTAACTCAAAAGACAAACTAATTTAAATAACAAAATTATAAAATACTCTGTGTTCACTTGGCAAACTTCTTAACTTTCCAAAAACCTTTTTTCGGCAAATTTGACAATACTTAGAACCATCATTTCGTTTACAATAATCTTGATTTTTGTAACGATCATAATGCCTTAATCAAGAAAGATTTAAAGATCATTATGCTTATTATTACCGTAAAGGAGCCCCACCGCTACCACCATTGTCTTTTCGTTTTGAACCTTTTTCTTTCCTATAATTCATTTAAGTTTTATATACATGGAACAAAATAGTAACCTTGGTAACATATCCATAGAATCATTGTTACTCATACCCTGAGCACTTGATTCTTCAACAAGCTGCAAATATTCAAAAAGCAAATATTTAACAATTAATTTTGAATTACCTCAACATCCAATTCATTTTCAAGCATGCATTCTATTTTCTGCTCAGGTTGAAACAAGTTTTGATGGCTATAAATAAAAAAATAATTTTTTTTTGTTTATTTTTAACAATTCAACCTAGGGCCTTCAACATTCTGATATGGTTGGTCATCTAAAGCTTCTCTCTTTACAACAGGTTCTTCATCATCTATCAGTTCAGAAGTTTCTTGTGAAATACTGGCACGTCCCCGACGACGCGTAGGTGCCATTTGGCCCAAAACTAAAACAAAACTATAAAAATGTATATTTGAGCTTGAAACTTATTATGCACCTGATTTGTTTCTTTCATTTTTTATACTATGTCTCAAGAGAGACAAGAGCTATTATATATAATAAAGGAGAATTCAAACTTACCCTTTAAAAATTAAAGGACGACGGAAAGAAACCTTTAAACAAACGAGTTGCTCTATACGCACGTTGGTTGTAAACACAGTGCTGTTCAAAGTGTACATCGTTGGAAGTAATTTTCAAACTTCAAAATTTCAAAATTTCAAAATTTCAAAATATGAATAAAGTAAGTTACGGTAATTTTTAAAAAAATTTAATTACCCGGGATTATTGATTTTTATCATATCCCTTGATGAACAAAATATTTCCAAATGAATTTTTGAGGTGCTAAGTCGATATTTTTTCTATTTATTTCAGGTGATTAACCATAAAATCCTACTCCAAAACTCAAAAAAATGGTTTTACAAAAGAAATATAACCTTCATCCACTGGAAAATGAATATAAAAAGAGAGGTATGCATAATGACTAAGGTTCAAAGTATATTATAAATACTTCTAAGGTATCACCTTGAGAGATTATCAAAAAGAGGGTGTTAAGAAAATGCTTGGATGGGTTGAAAATGGACACGGTGGAATTAATGCTGATGAAATGGGTCTGGGAAAAACATGCCAGGTTCATTAATCAACTCATTTTCATTATGTAATAGTTTCATTCGGGTTTTAGACAGTGGTTACTCTAACAACACTATTTGCTCGTGGTGAAGGACCTTTCTGCGTACTTGCACCGCCTACTGTATTGAGCCATTGGGTTAAAGAGATAGAATTGTACGAGTGGGAAATTACTAAACACAAACAATTTGTATTTCAGTTTTTCATGTGGAGTTCTTAATCCTATACAATTGCACACTAGACGTGACGAGTTTAGAGAGCAGCTCTCCAACTTACCTAAGATTACAAAGAATACGGTTGTCGTAGGGCCTTCGGCTGTAAGCAAAAAAAGAAGTTTTTTTTTTGTAAAAAAGTTTCTTAAGGTTAAAAAATTAATGGGACCACGTCACAAAGATATGCCTGTACAAATTCTTCGACAGTATTTTAAAGTTGAGATCCCTATCATAGTAGTGGACGAAGCACATTGCATCAAATCTTTCAGCTCAACATTCCGGGAGACACTTTATGTTGGTTCATAATTTCTCTGAATATATACACAAGTGATTTAGAAATATCCTGGTACATTTATTCTGTTAACAGGAACTCCTATCCAAAACTTTATATCTGAAACATTTTCCCTTTTACAGTTTGTAGATGTAAGTATGCTAATTGTTTCGCATGATTAGTGTAATTTTAGAAGAGAAAGTTCGATTCAATGAAAATAGATGATTTTGTTGAAGCGTACAGTTCTAAGGAAGGCTTAGCTAAACTGAAAAAGTTGCTTTCGAATTATATGTTCAGAAGATTGAAAGAAACAGTGTGTAGTCTTCCTGAAAGTTCAGAAGTCAGTTCAAAACATATTTCTAGTTGTCTAACTGATCTAGTTAGGTTATAATTTATCATGGATTCGCTGAAGTGCAGAAGAAATTATATGTAGAATTTATGACAGGGGTATCAACTTGTGTGAAAATCAGTAATCCGTTTATGCAAATTAGGAAGATGGTATCTCATCCTTATATGTTTCGAGGTTTGCCAAAAAATGATAATAATAAGAATTTATTAGCTTTGTAGGTGTTGAACCTGAGCCTTTTGTCGAAGGTGAACATTTAGTGACATCTTGTGGTAAACTGTCGGTGAGACTTAATAATTTGTGTCCAGTCTAACTGGTTATTTTAAGTTATTGAGTGATCTCTGTTATTATCTTAAACCTCGCGGTCATAAGGTTTTAATTTTTTGTGCATTTCTTAATGTATTAGATATTATCGAGGACTTTATGGCTCTGAGAGGTGAGTAAACTTCTTTATCCGTATCACACTTTAAATTGTTTTTAATTACAGGGTACTCTTGTATGAGATTGGATGGCAGCTGTCCATTAGAGAAGAGAAGTGAAATTATTGATAAATATCGTAATATTTTCGTTTTTGTTTCTCTATTTTTGTTATTTATAGAGAAAGGTGATACTTTCGCTCTGGTAATGACTACCGAAACAGGAGGTTTTGGAATCACTCTCACCGCTGCGGATACCGTAATCTTCTATGATACTCATTTCAATCCTCATGTAGATATCCAAGCCAAGGCTCGTACTCATAGAATAGGACAAAATAAGTAAGCATACTTACTACTTATTTGTTGATATTAAAATTTTATAGAATTGTACGAGTTATTCGATTACTAGGATCCGGAACAGCTGAGGAGTACTTTTACAGCATTGCTCACTCTAAGATAGGACTTCACGAAGGATTAACCGGAGAGAATAGTTTGATGTTCAATTTTTTTTGTAGATATTTTTTATATTTAAGTTGAAGCCGACTGCGGATTTGACTGCAAGGCAGTTGACAGTTTCTGTAATGATATGGTCCTCAGCGGCAACGTTTTAAATACGAGTGTTAAAAAAATGGTTTGATGCGTACAACTTCTGTCATTGTTTACCATTATGCATATTTTTTATAGACTGAAGAGGAGCTTGATAAAATTCTTGGGGCTTCAGATGAAAATGGATGGCTACCTTATGTACATGATACTGTAAGATTCGTTAAACTTGATATACTTATATTAAAGTTTTAGAAATATAAAGCTCAGCTTGAAAACCATATTAAGAATCAGTTTACCGATTATTATGTATATCAAGTAATTTGTAATTTTCTTTTCTTTTTCAATGTTCTGCTGCTCAGGGAACTTACTATCGTAAAATGCGTGAAGAAGGTTTGAAGGAAAAAGAAAAGAAGGAATGGACTCGAAATGCCCGCTGCAGAGAACGTGATCCTGAAGCATGTTTAAGTGAAAATTTCCTGGCTGATCTCGCTTTAAAACGAAGTGAAGGTTTTACTGACTAAAAAAAGAATTACCTACTAACTACCTGTACTATTACTACTTATTAACAACAAAAACTGAAGCTTTTTTGTATTGCAATGCATGTTTAACTCTTTGAAGTGCTTTTTTTTGAATAAATTGCTCGAAATTTTAATTTTTTTAAATTTTTACATATAGACATGTTTTATTATTCATACTTTTAATGATATGAGTATGTAGTTATTATTATTTTTGAAGTATTTCAAGATTTCAATTTTTAAAGTATAATGATGGAAGAAAGTGAACAGGTTTTTAATTCTGGTTGATATTGTTATTTACTCCTCATATCTAGAATTTCGTGTTGAAACATGTAGAAGGGGATATTCTCAATCCTACTCGCAGTGCTGAAGTTATTAACATCCTATTGCACTGTGTAGACGACAGTGGTTTGTGTCTCTACAGTGTAAAAAAAATGATTTTTTTTTAAACTAGGTGTCTATGGTTCTGGTGGATTGTTTGATTTGATGAAAAGAAAATATCCGTCTATTCTCGATGCATATGAGAATATTCCGGATTTAAGCAAAGGACAAGCTCATATTGTCATCAATGATGTTTTGAACGGAACTGGCAGTGTTGTCATTTTTTTGATAGCTCAAGATCAAAATGATAGAAGTCTGTGAGAGTCTGAGTTCAAAGAAATTGCGTTTTCAGGCCATATAGAACAAGATGTTTTTGAATCTTCAATGAAGAATGCTTCTGAGTTGGTTAAAACGTTTCCTAATGCATCTGTTAATCTGCCAAAAATTGGTTATGGGACTGATTTGAATTGGAATACAGTATAGTAGTTCATTGATTGCATATATCCACAGATTCACTTAAGGTTGAACAAATGATTGAGAGATATTTCTTGAGATACCGAATCTCTTGCACTGTTTTTCATTATAAACGACCTGCAAGGCCAACAACTACTGCTCGGCGTCCAGCTCTTCGCTTAGTTGATGGTAATGGAGATAGAGATCGTTCAGAATCGCCTTTACCAGGTAGATTATTGACTATATGTACTGCTTACATAAAATTACAGCTAAACGAGCTCGGAAACCAATTGTTGATTTGACAAGGTTAGATAACGACGACCGAAGTTCTTCATCATCTTCAAGTGCTGAGAGTAGTGAAGGTGAATACGAACCAAGTGATATTGAAGGTTAGTTATAACTAATTGGAGCATTTATAACTGGCAGTTTAGATAAACAAGATCCGTCTAGCTCTGATTCAAGTTTGGAATCAGACGACGAGGAGGAAGAAATAGAAACCGAAGATGATGTAGAGAGTGAAGATGAATACGTGGATGATAGATACAAGAAACCACCGTCGAGAAAACCTTTTCCTATACCTGAAGTGAAACCAAAATCTGAGGATTCTTTCAACGGAGCAGTTGTTTCACTTTTCGACGTGCCCGAAGATCTACTTAACGAATATATGTATATACTGTTTTATGTTCTTTATCATTATTTCTTATTTTAGGTCGTTTATCCAACAACAAGGTGGAGAAGTTGTAACCAATGAAGATGATTTGAAAAAAGCTACAGTGTCTGTTGTTTATAATCTTGAATTATTGCAAAACGCGGAAAAATTAGATGAATTCAGGTAGAATCAAAGATATTTCTAAATCATTAAAATCACTTTTAGACTAAAATTTGATAATGATTGCTTACAAGTTACATCCAATTATCTTGACGATCTGATTGCTGATGTTTCTGATGTTAATATCCATTCTTACGTGCTTTGAAATAAAAAAAAACTATTTATTATGGAGTATTATCACCAGGCATTTCAAAAATTGAGTGAACATACATCAAGAGATCTCTATACAAAGCTGTATCATATTATTTTATGTTTTCTTTTATATTTTTCTGTTTTTTTCGCCGTGTGGCTGACTTTAACTTCTTTTTATTCTGTCGAGGCTTCAAACCCGTAGCGCAGCTTTTTTTATTACTTATACTAGATCCCAACAGTTTTCGTAACCTATTAGCTGCAGCAGCCTCATCTTTTGGATCCAATACGATAAAACTAAAATTTTACATGTTGTCAACTGTTGTCTTTCGTACGGCTTACCCTTCTTTTCGGTACAACTCAGCACTATCCACAGCTTTTCTGGCTTTTGTAAATGTTATTTTTTCTTTTAGTAGTCGGTGGGTAGTGCTGGTGAGAGCTTTGTCTACGTCTGCTTTCTTTTCTACAAAAGAAAAAAAAGAAAAATGATAAAGGTGCGATATGGAGAAGAAACATACTTCCACTAGCACCGGCCTTCAAAAGATCATCTAATTTAGTTGTTTGTTTCTTCTTCGTTCGTGAAAACATTATGAATACTGAATCTGACTATATATAAAACATAATTACTAAAAATGCAGGTATTTATATAGATTCAACTATTCAAACTGTAACAAGTCATCGATAATGAAAATGAGAAGTTTTTATAAAACCAAAAGATGATATATTTGCAACATGCTAGTTGTGGAATAGCTTTAATAATTTACTACCAGTCTTTATTTTACTGAGACTGGGTGTTTTATGAAGTTGTACAGGCTTCGGGGCTTTCGCGCGAAGCTGACTTGAACGACTAGATGAACGAAGAGAAAAACCACTAGATTTTCCTGAATATGAACAAAAGAAATTAAATCATAATAGAAAAAACATACGAGGCGAAACAATTTCAGAATCAGATGAACAAAGACGAGGAGATGGACTTCTTGTACCGTTTACAATACTCTTTAATACAAAAAACGTAAAAGAAAACAAAGAATCGTTTACCTTAAACGACGAATGTAGTAATTGTGAAAGCGGCCGACTATCTCCTGTAGCAGCAAATTCAGAAAACTGAGCCTTATATTTAGCGGCTACAGACTCTCCCTCTAACTCGGGTACTTGTCTAAAAATGAAAATTTTTAAAAATAAGAGGAATGGCCAATGGTACGAACAAGTGGTAAATAGTAGCTCATATGTACTTATATAAACTGCTTTACTTTCAACAATTGAAAGAAGAAGAATATATTTATATAAATAATAAATTAAGACCACACCTATAACGCTCGAGATCATTCTTGTTGCCCAACAGGATCGTTCGATGTTCGCGAGCACACAAGACGTGCTCATGTTTGCTGATCCTATCCAGTACATTCTCTGCATATCTGAAACCAAATACAGCGTATTGAACAAGGTGTCTATTGCTCACTGTAAGCTGAGCTGACTAGTGACATCGTAAACTACAATAAAAATATCAGCCCAAGCCATCCAACGCATTTCATCTCTATTCACATCATCAACTGTATCCATCACCCAAACCATAAGTGACTGCCCATCAACTGTATCTTGACGGCAATACGTATCTTCTAAAAGGTTAAAATTTCTGATTATTCCAAAAAGAGCGAATCAAACCTAAAAGCGAATCATATTCGCCAATAAACCGTTTAGTTATATACTTTACTGCAATTGCTGTAATAATCGATATGCGCGACTGGAAATTATTTGAAAAGCTTACCTGACTTGCCCGATCCTGACATACCCACGAGAGCTACATGCAATTCCCTGAGTGGAACGGACGGACGCATTTCTGAAAAAAACATTTATTCCTATTTATCGAAACACAAATCGGTGATCGTTTGAATATGAAAGCAGGTTAAATTTGACAAGTCGAGGTCAAATATGCATATTACTGGTTTAGATAATTTGAAATAAAAACCTCAGGCTAGAATTGCGATGAAGAATTTTCTGACGATTCGGGATCTGTACTTTTAGGAGAGCTATCAGTACTTTGTGACCCGTCACCACAAATATCCGGAAAAGCAGGTAGGTAAACGATAGCGGCCGGATTTTGCCGCTGTCGCTCGATCGCGATGCACAACGGGTCAGTTGGATGGAAGAGCATCGTCACCTGACGGTTATTGGACTCTGGTAACCCGCTCAATGGGAGTCGTAAGAAAACCATGTTAGTCCTTCTAGAAGATATTCTGAAAACACATAAATAAGAAAAATTAAAGCTGAATACTAAAAAAACTACCGGATTTCTTTATTTTCATGATAATCGGCTTGCATTTTTCCAGAAAGCATTTTTATTTGACAACGATCATCGATTTGGAACAGCTTGGGGTCAAGATAAGGCGATTGTAAACTGACTTTGCTAGCCTAGAATTAGAAAAAAACACATATAAAAAACTTAGATAGTGTAATTACATGTAATGAGGGCAAGGGTAATTGATTTAATATTCTCCTCCTAGAATCGGATTGACTTCTTACAACTGAGAAAAAGGACAAAAATTAGTTTCGGTGATAGAAAAGATATAAAACCTCGCTTTCGATAGCGATAAATGCTCTGAAAAGCAATTCGACGAAATTGTTCAGCACCAGGCCAACAAGTGTCACTCATAGGAAAAGCCATTCGTTCCGGCGAATCCTCATAGAAATTTAAAAATTTACTATCAAACTATAATAGTAAATGTCAAAATAAAAAAAATCAACGAGAACTAACATCTTCAAAAACTTCTAAAACATCAGCACTCCTCCAATCCATTACAACATAAAAACATGGAAGAATGTTGGGATCTCTAACACCATCATTGTTACTAGTAATAATATGAACTGCAAAAAATATAAACGTTTTAAAAATTTTAGAACGGATACTCACAAGGTAGCATGCGAATCAGTAAGAAAAAATCATCAAACAAGCCAACTCTATCTATTCGTAAATTAGATCTGTAGTTAGCCCCGCGTAAGAATTCGGGAATCCGACCCTGCTTTTTGGCCCGTTCAAATAGAAAAGTGTTAATTCTTTGTTTCAAACCGGACATTATTTCTGTACGTAGATAGGAGTCATGTAAATCACCGCTGAATGATAAAAAAGTTACATCTTTGGGCAGTGTTAAACACTTACTATAAATACATAGAATCATCATCATGAATTGTATAACCTAAAACCCGTAGAGGTACAAGTTTACCCGTGTCCGATTCCACTTGGACAATATGAATAATTTGTTGATGATGGGAACTAATCATTAGATATCTTCCACACAAATTTACACCGTGCGTTAAACTAACACGATCAGCTAATGATCGATATGTTCCACATATTTTGCCAGTCTATAAATTTACCATATATAGAGTTTCTGAAGGTTTCAGCAGAAACTGCTAACCTCCACGTTGACTGACACAAATGTATAGTCTTCTAAAGACATTGATGCTAGAGGTAAACTTTCCGTATGAGAATAAATACGATCAAGGTTATAAGATGTCTCTGGACCCTAAAACGAAAAATGAACAATAACAGTTAAAAGAAGAAAAGATGAAAACCGTACTCTTAAAGAAGTTATAGCAACAACAACGAAAAATTTACTATCACAAGTGAAATACAACCCTTCTTGCTTGATTTGTCCGTCAAATGGCATGGCGGCTTCTCCCACCGGATCAAACACTCTCTTGAAATTACTTTGTTAACAACTAATCTCATAAGGCATTTCATATTGTTTTTAAAGAAAATTATTAATGAAACACGACATTGTAAAAACATATCTAAATCAATTTCTTACCATGAGAAAATCTTCTGGAAGAGCATCAATAGCTCTTTCAACTCCTAAGTATTTTTGAACTTTGACGATTCTTAAAGCACCATTACAAGATATCATATATTTACCATCCGGTGTCCATCCCATAAGACAATCTCGACTGTTAGGTTCGAACCCAACCTAGATTAAAATTGGAGATGCTAGCATGGCAGGACTAAGACACAAACCGGAAAATTTCTATCAAGTCGTATTGTGGAATAGAAGTCAAAATCCCCTGTATAATTTCTATTGCCTCGTAGTGCTCGACCTCGTTCACGCTCTTGGAGCATTACATAAGGATTACATGACGGTATTCGTCGTCGCCTGCACCACTCTTGGTCAAATTGTGTTTCCGACAGATACATTGGAGCTGCACGAGAACTTGAAGGCACATTCATTCCTACTATAGAATTAGAAACAATGGTAGAAGTTCATAACTATTTTTTCCGAGTATACTCAGAAAAATAAAATATTTTCAGAGGGATATCCCTATAACTTTCAGTCACGCAGACCTAGCTAAACACTATACTTCAATACATTCTACATTACAGAAGAGTTATCTATCAGAACAAAAATCTAATTAATGCGATTCCATTGGAAATAGTCTGGTTTGTACTGGCCAGGCGCGGGATGATCAGAAAGATAAGCTGAGTCGAGTTTTCCCTCCATGTACAGCTTCCTTCTTTGAGCACCAATGGCTTCAGCACGCTGAAATATCATGGTTTGTGATGCCGAAGGTATAAAGACGTACCTTCTTCTGCTTATCTCCAGTTAAACATTCTTGGAAATCTCTATGTTCCAAGTCGCAATATTTGCGCCCCAACTTAGCCCCATATGCTTCCATACAGCGATAGAACTGTGATTCGAAGAAACCACATACTCTTCCTAAAGTACATGACTCAAATATAAACTGTTTGACTATGAACCTTGTTGAGAAAGGGGAAGTGAGAAAGTATCCGAAATTGGAGCTTTCACAATTGGGGTAAGGGTTGAGAAATTCTCAGGAACCCTGTTTCCTGTGGCCATCCCTAAAATGTTATAACAAATTAATATTACTTAATCAAATATTTTTTGATCGCATATATAAAACAAATTAAACACAAAATTCGATAACCATCACTCAAACTTCCCCTTTCTTAAAACAACAATGCAATTTAAAAAGCAAGAGTAATTAATAAAGTTGGTGATTTATGGCCAACAAACTTCAAAGAATATTAAATTTAAGCGAAACTACAAAATTGTTCTCCCGTCTACCCAAGTACATCCAATTAGAGTTCGCACATCTCTCTCTCTTCCTCTTTTACGCGGGTGGTCCCCAAAATCGATTTTAACTCACAAGTCTCCCTAAATATCAGTTCACGTTATACAAGAAATATGGATGTTATATATGACGTAGTAGAGAGTAAGTTAATATTTTCAATATTTAAAAATATCCTAATTGAGGCATTCACATCTTCATCCCAGTGGTTGCAATAGTCTTCATCTGTGTCGTATTATATATCAACAGCAGAAAAGAAATTGAAGAAACAACGGTAGAATCAATATTATGTCAAGGTAATCAATCCAATAATTATAAAATAAAAAGTATTTTTAGGGTTTTTACCCTTAAACTTAAAACAAACAAAAAAATATTTAAACAGTAGCATACTATACTCTTTCAGAAAACATTGCAACATCAAAAACAAAGGAAGATAAGAAGAGTGAATAATTGCAATTTACAAGAAAAGCTATGCAATATGCAAAGAAGCGAGGACTAGCCAACATGATATTCTTTCTAAAAACAAAAAAATCCGTTCTTACAGATCTGTGAATATTGTCTTTTATAAATAGGTATCAGCATAAATTATATTTCATGAAACATGAAGAAAAAAGAAATAAATATAGCTCGTGGAAGATGGGGTGTTTTTTCCGAGCTGTGAAGTTATGTTACAGGGTATATTAACAGTAGATATATAGAAACAGATGTATCAGATATGAACATTTGTTATAAAGTTCAATCAAATAGGAGTTATTACCTTGCACTAGGCTTAAGATTCATTGATAGTGGATTGCACAAATTTAGCGAATTCGCCATTGTCATCGGCATCGGCGTATTTCTGGAAAAAGGGCTCAGCAATGAGAGCTCTCAGATTCGAACGTTCAGTGGGAGTTTTACGTAAGCATTTGGACACTAAGTTAATGAGATCGTCACTGAAAATTTTCTTAGGGAGAGCTGGAGGTAGCTCATTAACGATGTAATCCAACATTTCAAAAATAGCCATTGCCGCGGGATTATTAGAAGGCTGATAAATAGGCGCCTGAAAATAATAGAGTTAGAAAATTAAGATATTCGTATTCACATACGTCTGGTCGTCCATCTGCTAATTCAATTTCACTGTCAGGAACTCCAAATATTTGAGCATATTCAGCTTTGGAAGGAGCAGGAACTGGGTAACGTCCAATTAACAGTTCAACCAGCGATAACCCAACAGACCAAATATCAGAATGAATTGAATAATGAGATCCAGTTAGACGTTCAGGCTAGAAAATTAAATTATGAGGAAATTAAACAAATATTAATGATTTACAGCCATATAAGATCGAGTTCCAACAAAAGAGTTTGCCATGCTGTCAATCAGCAAACCAGAAACTCCAAAGTCACACAATTTGATTTCACCGTTGCTATTAACAAGCATATTGGAAGGTTTAACATCTTAAAAAATAAGAATTTGTAATACTCAGCAGCAAAAAAACCTCGATGAAGAATCTTTATTTCATCTTTCAAGTACGATAAGCCACGAATAACAGCAACGGATATACGTCCCACAAACTTTTCAGGTAAACGGCCAACCTGAACATATGAAAAATTAATAAAATTTTCAAAACTTTCAAAAAGACCTTCTTCAAGACAATATCGAGAGATAACCCATCCATGTATTCCATACAAAGAGATATATCATTATCTTTGTTGTCCACAAATGCCCCATAAAAACCAACAATGTACGGACTATTGCATTTATGTAATACAGACAGCTCTAAAATTATGATTATTCAATTTTTATTTTAACTTATTTATCACAAAGAATGAAACTAACCTTTAATAATTTGCTGTCGGATCGAAGCTTTCACCTCCAAATGAACCAGTTTTCTAGCCATAGTCACACCTTTTTTCTTATGAACAACCTGACCAATAAAATGAAACTACTAGTATATTTAAATTGATGTCTAACCTTATGTACAACACCTCCATTTCCATGCCCCAATTCTCCTTTATTTTCAAGTACATCTTCAGAGAGGTCTTGCTGAAGTAACTTGGTAAAATAATAAAGAGTTTGTGATTATGCCTGAATTGAATCCTTTATTTGCATCCATTCGCTCATCCGTTGCTTTTGAGGTTCCGTCAATCCAAGTCTTTTGAGTTGTTCATCGAGTGGCAAGATGAAAGTTTCTTCCTAAGAAACTATATAGTTAAGTTTGAAGAACCGTGCTACAACATACCTCTTTTGAGCCATCTTCTTTTTCATTTTCATTCACAGTTGGAGGTAGGCTGAGACCCAATGGATTTCTACGCTTACCACTCGACATCTTAAATGGCAGTAGATATAGAAAATACTTTTAAAATTTAAATATTCTTAAGCAAATCACGAAGCAATCACCGTTTATTACAGACTAATCTTATTTATTGCCAAACGAAAAACGCAAAGAGTGCAGTACGGATTGTAAACAGAATACAACACTAGGAGCTCTCTTCTAAAGTTATTATTTATAAAATTAAAGATTCAATGCTATTTTCTGTTCAAATATTATATAACCTGAACTCAAGAAAATACTAATGATAACAAAAAATTTGAATTTTGTTAACTATTGAAGTTAACGATACTAAGAGTAGTAACACAAATCTGTTCAATTTTCTCTAATATTAATGAAATACTGTTTCAAAAAATAACTACTTAAATAAAAAAAAGTATCATGAATTATTATTTGAAATTAATAGAATGGTTCGATACTAATGAAGTTAAGTGGGTTAGGAATAATTTTTAATTTTCCCAAACTTCATTACAACTCATTTATAATACTCCATAATTATTGTGATATAAAATGGAGAGAAGAGGTTGTTTTTCTCGAACTTTAACTCATGGAGAATACTTGTTCAGAAATCTGAATGTTGGGAGGAAACGGTAACATATGGAAGTGAGAACGGAGAACCAGAAATGTAATGTTCTTTTAATTCTGAGTTTGATAAATATGTTATTATTCATAGGTACAAAAACACCAAAATTATTTTGTGGAAGTATAAAAAATGATAAGATATTTTTCTCTGAATAAACAATATGGGTTTTCTTTTCATGAAAATTTTAGAATACAAGAAAAGAAAAATGACATTTCAAGATTTATGCTATTCTGTTAACGTTAACCTTAAACAAATTTCATAGACTTATCATTATCATATCAATATTTTATACATATTATAAATCTCTTTTAATAAATCTCATCCATAACTTCATTTAAATGTGATTATTTTGAAATTATAATTATAGAAACATCATCAAATATTTTAATCTTTATATCATTGTACTCATAAAAGGGAAATTGAATTATAAAAAAAGAGAAATCAACTGGGGCGTGAATAGATAGATACCAATCAACGGAACAGCGAAAGAACTTTGTTTGAGCCTTGATTCAATTTTCGATTTCTCGAGTTTACCCTTAAGTTACAGGTAAAAATTCTCTAAGGGTTTTCAGCTGTTTTTTCATGCATTTTAAATCATTTTTATTAAAATAGATTAAAGCTATCAATCATGATTTTTATAGAAAATATGATGCGATTTTAAATTGAAAACTATGAGATGTCGACACTTTCATTTCTCGATTTAAAAAACTAAGAGCTTTCGTACAGCTAGAGAATAATCAGTCAGAAAACTGGATATGATTCTAGTGTTCATGATATGCAGCTACACGAGAAATAGCCAATTTTTTCGATCCAACCTCGCTTTCCAAAAATGATTAATTAAAAATTAGAATCATATGTCGTTCGCTTATTGTTCTTCACTAATGTTAGCACGCTATTATTTCATCAGTTTCAAAATCATTGAGATAGACAACAAACAGATTATCAAGATTTTTTGAATCAAGTGTCTATTGACCCTTTCTATCATATTGTTTCATGTATCAGCTGTACATATGGACTATGATGAAGACATACGAACAAAAATCCAAAATCAAGATTTAATATTTTAAAAACTACATACATCACTGTATGTGATATAACTTGATATCATCTATCTCTGTACGTATATGTATGTGACGTTTTAGCTTATACAAATAAGCCAAAAAAAAACTTGACATATACATATATGCAGCAAGTTTCTAAAAGAAAGTGAAACACCTCATTTTCCTTTTCAATTCTTTCGTTAAGTTATAATTTTTTAAACTCTCTTGTAATTTCTTTGAAAAATCTGAAACTAAGCTTTTGAAAACTCATTAGAATATGTGTTAAGCTGTATTGTCTCTAGACGAGCTTGGTTTTTGATCAATTGATCTTAAGAACACTAAGATCAAGTTGACTGATTAAGCATATTTCAAATTGAAACATTATATATTCAATATTAAATAAAAATTAATATATACTTCAACAATGAATATTCCCTCTATCTGCAGGATAATTTATAAAATATTTGAAATGCATTGCTATTTGATGCAACACTTGCTCAATCAACGAATTGTATAAGTTAGCAAATCACTATAAATAAGTTTATATTAATTCTGCAAATATAAACTGTCATATGAGAAAACCTCATTCTCTCAACAATATTAAAAACATTCTCAATTGAACATAGATTATTCGTTTTTTAAAGGAATTATCGGATAGCTTTGTTCCCAGAAATATGTTTAGCTATAAGACCTACAGTCGGATTGTTGCATGTCTAGCCATCCGCCCGACTAGGTGTCCGTATTACAGGCAAAAGCCGTATGAACAAGATCTTTGCTCTTCTATCTTAGACTGTGATGATTAAATGGATAGGTGTCCTTCGCTTTTTCCTAGCTTACACAGTGAAGTGCAGGTTTGTGGGTGTTATAGGTTTTAAGGCTTAGAAAGCCTTCAGAAGAGAGTGGTCGTTAGAACAAGATCAAATTACGTGATCTGATTGGGCGGACTGATCAGATATGTTCGTAACCAAGCCAACCTTTCAGATCAAGTAGACTACCTATCCAGATGCTTTCATGTCCTGTTATGCCATCCGATATCATCATGAGAAATATAAATCCGAATTATGAGATATTGCCTTCGGAAGCAAAAAAAAACTTGGAAAGAAATAAGAAGATGAAAGAAAAATAAACCACAGAACATTTTCTTTTGAACCATAAATTTTATATTTCCGGAAAGAATTTGCAAGGTGGTTTCCAAAGATTATCGTTAAATATAATGGTTGACCGTCTTTTAATAATCTTATAAGAGATTTAAAAATTGAAATGTTGGATTTAGAAAAAATTAACAATGACTGCTCATTTTTTTAAAGGAAAAGCATGATAATAGGGAAGTGTAAATGTTGCTTGACCCCAAAATCACATAGTTCTTTTAAAGACGAAAGAAAACTTTTTCTAGTATTTCGAAAATCATATTTCTGTATATACACGACCTGATCTGTATCCATTAGCCAAAACCCAAAATGCTTATAGGAAAAAGATGATACGACGGAAATCTTAGAAATTAGATCCGAACCATGTCCTGTCCAAGACGTTACCTGAGATGGGCGGTGATTGTCAAAATTGTCTGTCAAATCCAAAACCTGAAACCAGCTTCTTTTATCTGTATATAAGCTGAGTTCATCAAACTTCAATCCGCATGGAGATCTTCAATTAATATACAGAAATGTATCTTTAATTTCAGTTTCTGTCTATAACTTTTTCTTGTGTCTATTCTAAAACTATACTTCTCAATTGAGCAATTTAGAAATGAGTCGGCTACTTTGCAACGTAGCAGTTTTCATGCTTCTTATTGTTGTCCTTGAGGCTTGCCACAGCCACGTTATCGTTGGACGTAGTAAGAAACTTGTAAAATGCAAGAGCAAGAAGAGAGAAGGTGTGTAATTGGCTCCAACTGAATATATTTCAAATTCAAATAGAAAATTCAAATTCAAGTATTTATATTTATCATTTTTAGGTAAAATGTGTTATTACTATGCTAAAGGAGAATACTCTCATAACCACGAGCACACTCATGGATCTCACGGTTCTCACGAACACGGTCATCCCCACGGATCTTCTGATTCTTCGGATAAAGTCAGCACTGAAGAAGACATCTCTTTAGAATGTGGATCAAAGGGTTGTTCTTCTGGGTCTACTGAGACTAGCGTCGAAATTATCGTGGATGAGGAAGGATACGTCTACTGCGAAGAAGAAGAGGAGATCATTGAGGATATCATTGGTACTATATATTTCACTCGTATTTTACCTAAGAGCTTGGTTTTAGGAACCTGCTCTACTGGATGCGGAGCTTATGAACTTCAAGTCGGACTTTGCCCCGTTGGAGCCAAATGCTCTGATGGTGGAAAGGCTGCCTATGACGTTGTCACCGATGATTCTGATGGATGCATGTCTTTAGCTTGCCAAGATTCTTCCTATAGTGTAAGCATTACTTATTAATAATTTTAATAATCTTACTGAAGAACAACTTAACAAAACACATTTTTCAGCTTGGAGTACTTGGAGTTAACGGCGAGCTTTCTCTTGATGCTGAAACTCTCACTTGCCACAAAGAGAAGTGGTACAAGCGTATTGACGATAAGACCGCTCTCCAATTCGGAAAGAAGATTACTGTTGTTTGTTACAAGCTCTAAGCTTTAGAATATGCTTTTTTACGCGGGCCTTGGTCTCACTACCGAATTTCGCCTTTTTGTTTGTACATATTGAGAAAATCATTCAACAAATGAACTAAATTATTCCTTAGATCCTCAAATATCTTAAACTTAGATATTCAAATAAATTTTTCATATATATGAGTGTTTTAAAATATTATATATAGCAGAATTAAAAAATATGGATCAAAATAGTTCTAGCAAAAGGGAAAAAACTTCGTCAAAATGTCTAGACAACAATGAAAAACGAGTCACCAGTATTTTGTAAAAAATACAAATTTAATTATTTTGAAATACTGAATGATTTACAATGTATAAATTTAGATTTTCATGATTACGCAGTAGTTGTGAGACAAATGCGTCAACAGAAAACTTTAAACATTGTAAATACATTTTACACAGCAATTTCCATTGATCATTTCATTATAAAGGTTAGCAGAAAACATTGTTAGTTAAGATAGTTTGAAAAAATTCAATTTGGTATCGATATTAATTCGAATTTATTGAAGACTAATTTATTCCTCTCTAATTCGGCCTTATTCTGCTCTTTAATTCCAGAAGCAACCGCTCTTACGCAAAAAAAAAAGAAAATGAGGGTTGCGTTAGTGAAAGAGAATGTTCCAGGACAACTCAACGAAAACAAAATTCAAATATATTGTACAATAGAAGATGGTGTGGAAAATGATAAAGTTTACATTATGATTCATCACTTCCAACAAAGAAAAAATAATCTCAAAATAGTTCATAGGAGGATAGTTGAGAAGGACATACATAAATATATGATCATACTGTAGATAATGTTATCTATCATACGTCTATCCTTAAAATTTGAAAGTGTCAAGTATTGTATTATAATTTTTTCGTTTCTTTTTTTCCAATTAATCATTTGAAGAATAAACCCATTTTCATAACCCATTTTTGATCAATTTTAAAGCACTACAGTTTAAAATTTGAATAATTGCGCTCCATTGCTAAATGCGCTCCATCTGGCGCGATGAACTCTGGGTAGGCTGTTCTAGGCGGTAGCAAGGGACGCAGAACGATTGCTCTGATCGATGACTACTCTCTGTATCTCTTATTCTCTTCCTTTTTTCTCATTTTCTCTCTTTTTCCTCCCTCTCCATACATCGTATCAAGTCTCTTTTTTTCTTTCCTAGTTCTCTTCTTCTTTTAAGAAGTTACTGCTGTCTATATATGTGAATGTATGTATGTCTACTCGGGTGCTGTCATCGATATGCTTTATGCTTCAACTTTTTGCCGGCTGCTGTGGCCAGTATTCGTCGTCCCTCCTTTGTCCTTGTAAATTATGACTTAAATTGACATCAAAATGTCTATTTCACCAACCCCCCCTGGAAAGCTGCTACAATCGACGAAGGACCGGTCTCTTCGTTGATATGTACCAGTTGTGCGTTTGATTGAAGCATACAGTTATCCTGTCGTAAGATTGATGTTTGGGTGCTCACTAAATGATATTATTTGAGTGTCAAATGATGAGTCGTTGAATTTCTGCTCTTATCACATTTTTCTACTATTGCTTTACCTTTCTTTTAAATTTTTTATCTATTTTTGGTATTCTTTAACGTTTTTAAGTGACCCATTGTATTCATTATTTTTGAAATGAAAACAAAAATGTGAATAAATGATGAAAAATTCTTTACCTTCTTCCAAAATAGTATTGTGCTCGAGTTCCCTCTGCGCAAACCATATTCGCATCTCCGTTCTTTTCTTTCCTGTTCGCTTCGTAATGTTCACTAGAGGTTATGTGGATGAAAGAACATAGAAAAAGTCAAACCACAACCTGTATTTGTAGTTTTTAAGAGGAACACTTAGATGAATATGCTCGCCTTCCGATCTTATCTCGTTTAATCGGTAATGGATTATCTTGCTCCTTTCTTTATATTTAAAATGCTTTTTTATATATTCTCAGTTTTTAAATATATTTATACATTAAAAAACATTTGCAAATGATGATGAAGTTTTAGGATTAATAATATAATTAACAATCATAATATTTATAAGGTATTTCTGTATGTCTCCAAGCAAACACTATCATGTTTCCAAACAAGTAATGTATATAAACTGCATTTCTGATCAATTATATAACCAAATTTGATCCTTTGCATTCAATGTGTTCATTCATTTGTCAGAAAGTTATACAAAAATGCCAATCTCCTATAACTAATGACGTGTAAACTAGAGGCTGTTGATGTGCACCTTTTTAGCTTATTGTATATTAGTTTATTTGCTCTCAATCTTCTTTGATCATCTGTCACCATATGGTCATCATCATCGCCAATCTTCACATAGGTGAAATTATTGATTTGGAGGCAAAGCATGTGTGTGCTCTTCTAAAAACACTTGGCTTTCAGTTTACATCATGAAGTCAGGTGATTATCACTTAAGCTATTACTTGGTTCACTTCTTTTTTTTTTGGTGTCCAATATATTTTATCACACATTCTTACACATTCCAATCTATTTAGTATTGATTTGCGCTTGGTCAGACTTGTTTCGTAAGACACGAATGAGACCCCATCCCTTACATATACACTCATAGACTACAAAGGTTTAGGTTCTTCGTTCATTTCGTGTATTTCTTCATTATATATATCACATCTTGAAGTTCATATGAATCAATGTCTTATTTTTTATTATAATCTGAGAAACCTATTTTCTCTAATTTATTATGTGTTTTTTTTTAATTTATTCATCAATTTTCAGATGGCCCGCCGTCCTTATGATCTTCTCTTTAAACTTCTTTTAATTGGAGACTCAGGAGTAGGAAAGACATGCATATTGTACAGATTTAGTGATGATGCATTCAATACAACATTTATCTCCACAATTGGTTTGCGAATACATAATTTTCTAAACATATTATTTTGTTTTTAGGTATCGACTTCAAAATTAAAACGATCGAATTGCGGGGGAAAAAGATTAAGCTCCAGATTTGGTTAGATTTTCTTTTGTTTTTTATTGAATAGATCTATTTTTGGTTGATTTTCTTATTAACCTCTTTGTGTGTTGTTTGTCCAGCATTGCACCACAATTTAGGAACAAATATGAAAATGCTTCGGAAAAACTAGAAAACCATATTGAAATAATTTGTGTTTTCCTGGTCCAAATCCAAAAAATCTTAGTCATGTTACTCTGTCATATATAATTCTTTTCAGGGATACTGCTGGACAAGAAAGGTTCCACACTATCACTACTTCCTATTATAGAGGAGCAATGGGTATCATGCTTGTGTATGACATAACCAATGCTAAAAGTTTCGACAATATCGCAAAGTGGTTGAGAAATATCGATGAAGTAAGTTGCTGTTTATGGAAGACTGAATTCTCACATTTTATACTTTTGCTTTTTACTATAATATTTATTTGTTTTAGCATGCCTCAGAAGATGTAGTTAAAATGTTACTTGGGAATAAGTGTGACATGACTGAAAGACGTGTTGTTACCAAAGAACGAGGAGAGAAAATTGCTGAAGATCATAATATTAGGTATATTATCTATTGAATTGTCAAAGTACTTATATGTAACTTTTAAGGTTTTTGGAAACATCCGCTAAGGCTAATATTCATGTAGATACAGCATTCTATGAATTAGCTGAGGCTATTCTAGATAAGGTTTGTTTAAAGTTTAATTTTCATTCTAAAAAATATTTTTATATGTTTCTTAATTCAGTTAGTATTGAAACAAGTGTCTTGTTTTCAACGTTATATCAAGAGTTTTACTTTCAGACACCTAATCAGTCTGATGAGCCACGTGTTACTGTGAATCCCATGGACTCTGGAAGATCGTCTAGTGGTGGATGCTGTTAAATTCGAGCCTTTTTATGCTGTTATTCGTTCCGGGTCTTCCCTTGTGAAACGTAGACGAGGAAATGAAGCCACTTTACTTTGTAGTCGATCAATGTTTCAATTGCTAATATCTGTGCATATCTTCATACATTTAGCTTCGTTTTCGAAATTTGGTCTTGATTAACTGTACCGGCTTTCTCTCCTCGGCTTGTTAGGTCATTTCATCATCGTTCTAATTGTTTCTTGCCTAGCTTCTCTATTCTCCTGTTCATTTAGCTGCTGGCAAGTTCATCTCAATATCCCCTAGATAATATCTTGATAACTGTAACACGAGTGAACAAAAATAATATATTCCATGTAAATTAGGTGACTTTTGACGCAATTGTTCATCACAGTTTCATCTCAGAGGTTGTGCAGCTTTTTTCTTTTATTCTTTCATTCTGCTCTTGTTGTATTCCACTACAGTCATTTAAAACCATTCTATGCTCCATGCTTGTTCTCATACAAACTTCTTCTGGCTACATGCTTTGCAGGATTTCACTGGATACATTAGGCGTATTTGACCTAAACTTCTATTCCTTCGTTATTCGCTTACCTTATTGGGGTTTACACTTACTAGTTATTTAAAGCAAAGATGTCTTGCAGAATCTTTTTGAGGTTAAATGAAACCATTAGACATAAATTTCATCTTTATTAATACTTTTGCTCTGTCCAGTTCGTGTTTACCATTATTGTTTAATGCTACTAGTCTTCTTTTCCCAAAAGAGTTGATAATTGTTTCACTCGCAACCTACGCTGAGCTATTGGGCCGAAGTTCTACTAATAATTTCATTTATTAAAAACATCATGTTAGAATTCATCCCTGATTCTCATAATCTGCTTAAATAATTTTAAGCGCTAATTGTTTTCCGTTTTTTAATGTAAAGGTTTATTTTTGCTTCTTCTTTGAGTTTCTGTTTTTTTTATTTAATATTAACACAAATTATTCAACTAATATTAGAGTAAGGACTATAACTTATAGTTACAGAAGTAGATAATAATAATTTGATTTCTGTAAAGAAAACCGCTTATGAATGAATATGCCTGCCAATTCCGCCAAGTAAGTGGTCAGATGGATTAGATAATAGTTGGTTCGTACAGATGCGTGGTTATTAGAAAAGGCTATGTTGGATCGGATAACCTGTTTCATTGAAATATTTTGAGTCATAGTTTTCTCAACACTTCAACATAAGGCATAATCATCATCCTCAGATCTGAAACAACAATAGACGATAAAGAATTAGTAATTGCTATAACTACATACAGTATCGGAGAAAAAAGATAGTAAAGCATTACTTCTCATCTCATTATCAGCATATCAAACTATGGATTTTCCATTACAAATGTTTGTTGATTTCAATATTCATTATAAAGTTCTTTATCATTTTTATTAATATTTAATACAAATTATCTGCTTCCAAAAAAAAGAAAAGAAGAAAAGATAATGCATGGCATTACAAAGAATATTGTAATCAACGTTCCTTCCATCAATTAAAAAAAAAGATAATTTTTTGACTGAAACTAAAAATAGATTTGGTTTTACTATCTACAATCATACTTATACATAAGTTTTTGGGTCATTTTTAGATATCGGAGGTTCATCACACATGATTGTATGTACGTAAATTCCAGAAAGGGTTCTAGTTGTTGTTAGATTATGAGAATGTATGGGTACTTGATAAATTTTTGAAATTTAATTTCAAATCTAACGGTCTGAACTGAATTACTGTTCCAGTCTAGTTGACCTCTGAAAATAACTATACATTCATTATATCCTTTCCACTCCATCTGTGCTTGAAAACTGCCCTCTGGAGGTCAGGACTGGTCTGTCAGGTACGACTGTCGACTGACTGCTGTAACTACCCCGGATGAATATTATTAGAAATATGAACATCTATGAAAAGCATTAGTGTTCTAATAGAAGTTGAATTGTTGACGTACTTCGCTCCAACCGTTATTCATCTTCCATTTTATGCCGCCAAAGCTTTAAAATGACGGCCTTGTTAAGCTGGTAAAGCTTCTTCAGTTATTAGAATATTACCTGTCTTGCTAGTAATTTTCTAAAATTGGGCTTAATTGCCGTTCTTTTGATCCGCTGAAGTATTTTTCTATTATCGGAAGACGTAACATTCAGAACAGCCTTTCCTCATTCATTTCTTCTTTGAAATTTATAAGATTTGGCAGTTTTCTTTCGAATGTGTCCATTATTTTTCAGTTATTTTCAGATTATATATCGATTAACTTAATGTTTTTGATATTAATTAGTCTATTTCTACCGTATGTTGCACCTGAGTGTAGTTTTACATCTGAGTTTTGCCATTGGCAAGTGCAGCAGCCTTGGGCAATAGTCAGAGAAGCATTATTACCGTCACCGTTTGATTTACCACCCCAATCTTTGAAATCAGGTTTTTTTTCTTTGAATTTAAAATTAATATAAAATAATTATAATAATATTTATTAAAAAACAAATACATTTTTAAGAACAACATTTCAATCTGTAAATAGCCTAAAAACTATTTTTCTAACGCTAATTCTTTTATTTGAATTAGTTTTTTTTTGCATCTTTCGCTTGTCTTGACAGGAACGTTTATCCTCCTTTTTCATTTTTCTTTTCTTTTTGTTTAGTTTTGGATATAAATAAAATTATTCATAAAATAGTAAAACATTTTGAAGATTGAGAGTATACAGGAATTTCAATTATTGTTTCAATAATATTCCTTTTTTCTTTTTTTTCTTTTAATTTAAGTTTGTCTATTCAAATTCAAATGAATAAATGATTGAATCAGCATACTCTTGCCAATTTCATATACATTTTTGAAATTGCCTGCAGACCAAAATTCTCCTTGGCGTTTCCAATATTTATCGAATGAATTCTGAAACATAAAAATTATTCCAAAAAGAAATATTAATTTACCGTCTTTTCATTTGTCAATTTATCTACTCCAATTGAATGTATCATTGCATGTGCTCTAGCTTCAGCTTCCATGTTAGTAACAGTTCTGTGTAGCACAATGATAATAATCTCGTCACTGCTTCCCATATAAAGCAAAGTTGACAATTTTCTCTTTCAAATATAAATAATAAAATTATAATTTACTAGAATATTGATTACCATTAGATCAGTTTTACCCTTTTCCGGAAGTATAGTTCCACTCGTCCATAAACGTGCATCAAGAACATTGTCCTTATTGAAATTTAAATTATTTTCCAAAAGATTACGAACAGTTGTCTAAAAGATTTTTAATTTTTTATATAAATTAAGTTAATTATACTTGAGGACCGTGTCCAACATAGAATATAGAATTCACATAATCTTGATAACCGTATGGTTTACTGAGTCCTCTAGTAGGTAAATCACTCAATATGAATACAGCTGAGTTATCATACAGAATTTCTGTTTTTCCTTTTATTCCTCTCTAAATTATTTCTTTTTAAACTTTATTTTTTATTTTAAAAAGAAATATACCATTACTACATTTTGGCCTTGTCTTGCACATGTATAAAAGAAAATCTTAGTAGCTTCAACAGGATCTACTCCAAAATCTTTAGAAATCTATATATATCTTTATAAATAAAAAATATTATTATAAGAAAGAATTTACTTGAGCACTAAGCCTAAGTCCCTTAGATAAACTATTTCGTTGGTCTTCTTCCCACGACTTATTCTTGGCCATCTGTAACAATAAACTCAACTGTTATCTTATCATATACATTTGACTTTAAATATTCTTAGAATAATCAACTTTTTATCAATAAAATTAAAATTAATCAAGGTATTAAAAAGAATCAAATAAACATTAAATTAAAAAATATTTAATTAAAACATTAATGTAATGTTCGTTTAAGTTTTTTCGAATATTATTTTAATCAATAATTACGAAATATTGTATTTTTTAATATTTTAATTTTGAATCAAATAATTCAAAAACTTCAACTTGAAATTAGAATAATTATTAATAAATGAGCATCTAATGAGGATTATTGATGAAAAGACAAAAAAAAATAGTTAAAAACGTTTTTTTAATCTAATACATGTTCTTCACTTGTAACAATCATCATAAATGTATTTTCTTTAATGTTTTTATACAAAAAAAATTCACAAAAACATTAAAATTATAATGATTTGATATAATAGAAAAGAACAAATTTAATATAAAATTTATAAATCAAAAGTTTTATTTTGATTAGAATGTGAATAATGTTTTGTTAATTGAATAATGCTATTAAATCTAAAATATTTAAAAAATATTGATAAGATAAAGAGAAAAGATTACATATAGTTATATGTTAACCAAGTTCTCTTCATAGATACTTGATAGAGAATTCAAATATGGATACTACCTGACGTCTGGTCAGACTAAGCTCCACAAGAACATTTACTGTTCATCGAGATGCATACTGAATCTTAGCCAACGTACAACAATGACTCATTTGCGATGAAAGTGTAACACAATTTGGGGACTAAGAACATGCTCATTGATTAGAAAAGTAATGATCTTAAACTGGATCAACAGCTTTCTTCTGGAGCATAGTCTGAATGTGTTAAACAGACGTCAATTAGTATCCATATCTGAATTCTATTAAACATCTATGAAGAGAGCTTGGTCAACAGGCAAC
This sequence comes from Auanema rhodensis, assembly GCA_964057225.1. NCBI lineage: Eukaryota > Metazoa > Nematoda > Chromadorea > Rhabditida > Rhabditidae > Auanema > Auanema rhodense. The sequence goes on from OZ059895.1 coordinate 6,356,726, forward strand.
CATAGCTTGCGTGATTAGAAGCCAAGATAAAAAATTTAATGAATCATATCATAGAAATAAGATAAAAATCTCAAAAAAAATTTTATTGCTAGGAAGTTTAGTAAGAAAGTTTTGAACAGACACTGTATATATGAAACTAGAGACATATACTAAAATAAGAGAAGAAATCTTTTATTTTATTCAAATATTATATTTATAGATGGAGAATTTTTATTGGCTCAAGGCTATTATGGTGTTAATAGCACTGGAACAGCTGTTAGTCCGTTGCTTGAAGGATTCAAGGGTGGACGTTTATTATCATTCAGTTACACCAAAATAGGTGGATCAGCAGTTTTACAGGTAATATGTGACAAGTTTAATTTAAAATAAATATAAAAAGTAAAAGTCAATGTGGCTTGTGAAACTTCTATTTCATTCAATAATATTCTGATGGTTTGTATTATTTTCTTGATAAAGATGACAAAAAACTTTTTTTTATCTGAAATAGTGTGAGAGGATTGAATCATCCGATTGATTTTGAATGTTTTTTTATATAAATATATTGAATTTCAATATATACATATACATATATTCAGATACAATTGAAAGAAGGTCTTAGTTATCGTACATTGGATACAATTGATATACCTTCATTACAAATATGGACAACTCGAACAACTCATGTTCCATCTACAACACAAATTCATCAAGTATTATATATTATATATTATAATATATAATTATTAAAAATTATTTAAGATTGTATTTCGAATATCATCTGTTACGGATGGTCTTGATACCTTTGCTATTGATAATGTTCGTTTGAGTCCTGTGCAAGGAAAGGTTATCAGCGCAGATTCGGTGTTAGATTTTATCAAAATATTTATTTTAATATTAATTTTATAAATTTCAGTTCAAATATTAATATATTAGCTGGAAATAATTTTGATGATCGTGATATCAGAAGATCACCAAGTTCAGGTTTAAGATTTTTACTGTAGCATGAAGTTTAATCTTTTGTTTGCAGGCAACAATGCTGCAAGTATTTGTCGAGCAATTAAATGTCAATTTCAATCAAATTCATGCTTTTGGTATGATTTTCTGGTTTAATAATCCTATTCGAAAGAATTATTTAAAGGAATTCATCTGGATTTAAAACATTAGAAGATAAAATAGTATCAGAGAATGAAGAAGGAATTTTGAAAAGTGAACCTGTATTATTACCTATCAATGCTCATTTACAAATTAGTATATTTTCAAGGTATATCATAAATATAATATATTATAATATTATTTAAATTTAAGTGATTCTTCCTTAGTATCAATCTATCAAAAAACAGGATCAGATGAAGTTTTACTTTGGTCTCAAGGTGGCGTACCGTTACCTGGCTGGAACAGTTTTAGAATTCCCATCAAGTTTGTACAAAGTTTTAATTTTAAAACTTTGTTTCATATTAGATATGTTGCATTACCATCATCATTTGTTATCCGATCATCATCAACTTCTGGAAACTTCTTGGCTATTTCTCAAACAAATCTTGTTGATGAGAAAGGTCGTGATCTTGCTTGTGGTAATTGACTTTAATCATCTTATCTCTCATGAATTTAACTTTAGGACTAAACACACCTGTTATCAAGCCTCATCATGATGATACTGTTCGTTTAACTGCTTTACAACAGATTAATGATAATATTCCAATGGTTGGTTATACAAACTATGAATTTATCTTCTTATCTTCTATTTTCAGAATCCTAATGTTGCATCGATCCCGTTTCCTCCTCCTCATGTCTTTGGAACATCACGTCCTGTGACAATACCTGCTGTTCAATTCCCTCCACTGCTGAGCACAACAACTGCTCCTAATCCTATTCCTATTCTACGATTTGGAGATGTTTCACGTTCAAACTTTGCTGCTATGCCCATATCACCAGCTACGGTACAACATTAATTCTTGAATTCAGTTCCTATCTGTGATTTAGGTTAGCTCTTCATCTCATGATTCAATAGGATTTCATAGTCCAGTTATAAGAGCTGCTTCTATATCTCAAACAGAAAAAATACAAAACTTCCAACCTGTAACAGATCAACCACTGGTAGCTCAAACAAGTAGCTCATTGAACCATTTGCTGTCAGCTGCTTTTGGTCGTCAAGTAAGCGCAGATGAAGTTACAAAATTAAAACAATTAGCTAAGGTTTCATTTTTGTTTCTTTTTATATTTCAATTGAACTTATTTTTTAGAATTTTGGAATTCATGATTTATCTTCTCCTCGCTTAAGCGCCTTGCTGTCTGCTGGTAAGAAGTTACAAGGACTTCCAGGATTCTTTCCATCCGGTCCTGTTTCAACATCAGCTATTTCTAGCAAAGATGGAGCAATTTCGCCAATAAATAAAGAATTACAGGTATTGTAGTCTTGTTCATTGAAATAGAAAAAGTAAATTTATTCAGAATTTAATCAATTCTGTTCCAAAGGAACAACTTTCATTATTATCTCACTTACCACCTAGTATTAATGAAGCTATTGCTTCACGAATTAATAAAATACTTCAGTAAGTTCAATTGAAAATATTTTTTTTAAAATTTCAATTATTTCTAGAAATCCGTCAAAAAGCGAATCTCGACACTTTGCGAGAAATGTTGATTATGCTCTTCAAAGAGCTTTTAATGATTATGTAGCAAATTCAAGACCATAATATAACTTTCCTAAATGTAATTTTTGAATTTCAAAACTAAGCAAATCCAATTTAATATTTTATTTCCTAATATTCACTTAAGGAAAATTGTCTTTCAATCATTATCAAATCAGTCAATTTCTTGTAGTTGATCTCTCTTTTCAATTTTTAGGAATAAATTTTTATATTGAATATAAAAAATATTTTCCAAATTGTACATTTTATTTTTATATCTTCAATAAAACTTTTTTTATTATTTATTATCAATGGCTTTTACAACATGACACAGCTCTAAAACATTGTTACCGTGTCCTCGGTAGTATAGTGGTGAGTATCCGCGTCTGTCACATGCGAGACCCGGGTTCAATTCCCGGCCGGGGAGAAATTTTTGTGCTTTTTGTGAATTTTATTTATTAAATATTATACCAAGAAAGAAGTATAATACCAATTACCCAATGGGTTATTTTTTTCTTACCAAACTCCTGGCTTGATTCGAAATGTTTCTCGGAATAGGGGTTTTTTCTCTTCGGCTCTCTAGCTCTTCGGTTTTCTGGCTCCTCGGTCTTCTGGCTTCTTAGTCTTCGGGCTCCTCAGTCGTCTGCCTCCCCGGTCCAGTAGCTCCTCGGTCTTCTGGCTCCCCGGCCCAGTGAGGTCCTGTGGGGTTCTCGGTCCGTGTCACCTCAGTCCTGGTCCTGTGGCTCCTTGGTCCTCGTCGAATAGCTCCTCTGTTTGTGGTGGGCTCTTTAACTTTTGTCTTTCTTTATGATCTGTTTATAACAACCTATGGGATTCGATTTTGAACTGGTTGAGTTCCGCCATCTTATCCTTTCGGCTATTAAGCACATTCACATATATATGATTGGTAATTATATGATAAAATAAAAAGTGTAGATAGCATATAAACCATGGTGGGTTATGTTTAAGGCGTAATAACCCGTTGATATGATGATATTTTCAAATTTTATAAGTTTTTCTGATTCTATATGATAAGATTTCATATATTTAAGTTCCTCAGTACTTAAATTTTTATTGTTAATTAAACTTTTTAATAAAATAATACCAGAAACCAATAGTCTTTGAAGGCCCACTCCACTGATGCGGTACCAGGATTTCAATTTGACACTTGAACTCTACTCTAACCGATTAGCAGCATTTCACGTGTACTCTATACGAGTAAATTTGTCATTTTTCTAACATAAATGAACGGTTGCGGTTGCTTTTCTTCAATTTCAATAACATTTTTCATAGTTTTGTCTGTTAAACAAGTGTTTTTAAGCTCAGACCACATCGTGGGAGTCCAGTCATCGGATTCTCCAGCTCTCCTTTTTGGGGTCCTGATTGATTTCGTGTTCTTACACAGAGGTTACAGGTACGCCTTGGCTTTGGATGGCTTCATGTAGGCTGGACCAGAGTCTACATATACAACTTTTATTTTTTTTGGGCTTCAGGAGCAGAAACACCTCTTTCAAAATTAGAAAAAATTACGTGGCACATATAAAAGTAGGCTTAAAAGTTTTTCAAAAAGTTTTTTCGGGGGTAATAAATTAATACTAAAAACTTTTTTTTCTTTTATTATGTTTAAATATATTCTAATTTTATAATTAATTTAAAACATTTAAAAATATTCGTTAGATTAACATATTTTTTTCAAATTTTTATTATCAGCCACGTAATTATTGACACATCTTATTTTTGTTAAAGATCTATTGCACAACACCCAGTTCATGTACGGTGAAATGAATAGTGTGCACCCTGTTTGCCATGTCATATTTGGTTTAAACCCAGTACTCAAAGGTATGTAGGGGATTTCAAACATGTAAATGTTTAAAATAAACTAAATATTTGGAATGTTCGGTTGGGGTTATCCAACTGGACGAAATTGATTAAGACAAGATGTTGTTTGAGTTATAACTTTCAAAATCATTTTAACTATTAATGCTTTTCTTCTGTACTCTCTGTTTTAACAATTAATTTCAATTCAAAAACAAGAAAAAAGAATAATTTTTATTTATAAAACCACGATATAAAACTCTTTGATATCTTAATACTGGCGACTTTTTCGAAATCTCCAAGGAGTAGGAAGACGCCGGTAATTTGGGATTACTTTCAGGGACTATAGCATTTGTTGTTCTCAAGTTGTCCATAAATGGAAAAAAAACAGAAACAAACAAACAAAGAAAATATGAAATATCGATTTTTTGGGGAGGGGTGATTCGAGAGGAAATAGTTTCGAAGACCTAGTAATAACCATTTTGGTTGAGCAGTTAGAAACAATTATCCTAATAATAATAATAAAAATAAAAAAATTATACAAAGTAGCGGAGAAGAAGAATAGTATAATCAAAAAAAATATAATATAATATCCGTATACCAGAGGAACAGTTCAATAGCAAAGAAGCATAATGTTCAATTTTTGCCTTAAGCGGTTGAGGGAGTGAAGGGAGAGAGAGAGAGAGAGAAGCAGAGAATAGAATGAGGAAGCGAAATCTTTTGTTTTTTCAAATTAAAAACAAATATGATTGTTAATAGAGCAATCCACAACCTAATCAGAGTGTCTAAAGTCATTGAAGATAACTACTTTCCTGTAAAATGAAGAAAATATAATGAATAAGAGATATTCTTATTTGAAATAAGAATAAAACTCATCAAATTAGACTTCATTATAGAAAATGGAATAAAGAAATGAATGCGCAGACTACTAATATATAATTAATTTGAAATTGTTGTTGAGTTTATATATATATATATAGTCGATATAAACAAAAAAATTAATTGTTTTCTACTGGATTAAATTAGTAACGAAAATTCAAAATTATATTTACAATGTGTAAAAGTTCGGATGTAGTAGTAATCGTCCAATAAACCCGTATCTGGAAGAAGCGCCAAATGGATTTTGAGAGAACACGTTACGGAAAAAACTAACAACAATTTTTGTTAAGTAAGAGAAATATTTAACGAGGCACTGGGTTTTGAGAGAGAGAGAGAGAGAGAGAGAGAGAGAGAGAGAGAGAGAGAGAGAGAGAGAGAGAGGAAAAGGGGAAAAGAGAAGGAGGGAGAGATTGACGGGGGTGGGGGGGGGCAGTTGTGAGTGCATCTAGGGGAGATAGATGAGGTTAGAAAATTACTTACATAACTATTTATGTTATGTATATAAGACTAGTCTGAATGACAGATTAAGGGCTACTTTCTGCAAATATTGAGGTTTTTAGAAGAGTAGGAATGAAAGATTATCCCATAAGATGACGAATAGTAACAGCATAATCTAATTTATATATCATAATAAATATTCATAAGTACGGGGACCTGAGACGAATAACTTGACGGAAAACATAAGAAGAAAGGATGATCGTTGATAGCCAGAAAAGTTTTCCAAAAAAACAATTCGTAGGCTACCAACGGTGCCCAAGGACCATTTCAAAACTTAAAAAAATCCAGAGACATGTGAGACTATTAAGAGAATTAACAGGAAAAGAATAAGTTCTTGATGGTAGTTGGTGTTATCCATTGATTTAGACATCATCTGATGATTGCTCTTGCTTTTATGAATAAAGAATGAACAGTTCATCCTAGTACGGTCAATTAGTGAGAGAGAGAGAGAAGAGGTGGAGGGACGGTGGTGTATGGGAACAGAGAAAAAGTATGAGGGTGAGATGACAAGATGAAACAAGAGAATGTCGAGCACGAACACAAAAAATAAAACAAAAGAATCTAGCTTATGTTATAATCAGCAGCACACGAGATATCAGACACGGGAAGAAAAAGACCGGTTGGTAGACCCAAAGATACGATAGTTGAGGCAGACAAAAAGAGAAAAGGAGAGTGAGAAATTGGCAGAAAGAGGGGAAGTAAAGAGAGATAGTGTTGATGAAGGAGAAGGGATAAAGAGAGAGAGAAAGAGAGAGAGAGAGAGAGAGAGAGAGAGAGTGAGACAACAAGGTCTGAAAAAAAGAAAAGTATGGAAATTGGTGCAACAACATAGGCCCGTAAATGAATAAGATCTAATCTCGGAACTCTGCACCAAAATCCGGAATCTCAATGTCGCGATAGCCTTTGAGCCAATAGGTAGTCATTTTTCCTTTGCCTTTCATTTCTACATCTCCTCGTAAATCTAAGCGGAAACCTGGATCACGAGTAAGTATATCATATGTATATGTGGATACATGAATTCGTAAAGCTGAAACGAAAGAAAATAATATGAGTAAGATATTCAAAACTAACGTAATCCATTGCTTTCCATACGACTAGATGTATTAACAGTATCTCCAAATAGACAGTAACGAGGCATTTTAGATCCAACAACTCCAGCGACAACAGAACCTTTAATGAATATTATGATAACTAGAATAAACTATGAAGTTAGTACCTGAATGCATTCCGATACGAAGCTTCAATTGATCCTGAGGTCGATGACGAATGATGAAGTTCTTAACTTTATGTAATAAGGCTAAACTCATTTGAGCAATTTGTGAAGCATGATCTTCACGACGTTCTGGTAAACCAGAGACAACCATGTATGCATCGCCTAAACAGCATTATAAGTATATTAAAATAATTATATTTATAAAAGTATTATTGAAATAAACTCAAAACTTACCGATTGTTTCAACTTTGTATACTTTGAAGTTATCAACTACGCCATCAAATGCCAAATACAGGTCGTTCAGTAAAGTAACAACCTGTAGCGGCGTTGATTGGGAAGACAACGCGGTGAATCCAACAATATCAGAAAAGTAAATCGTGACTTGATCGTATGATTCAGCTTGAACAGCTCTACCAGCAATCAGCTGAAATGGAATCATTCAGATATGGCTTAAATGGTTACAAGTATGTACCTGATCTGCAACACTAGGTGGCAATAGCTGATGAAGCAAATCTTCGACTTTTTTCTTTTCAGCCAAATATTCTTGTGTTCGCTCTTCCACAAGACCCTCGAGATTGTTCGCATATTGTTCCATACGTTTGAGCAAGTTATCGACAAGATTAGCTGTTTCATTATCACGATTGAGACCTCTGACAACTTTACGGATAAACGACATTTCAGGTCGTTCATGAGGATCTTCAGCCCAACAGATATTCATTAAATCTATTAATGTTTGTGACTGAAAATATATTTTATAAATATTTAAAAGAAAAACCGTTGTTCATACCTTAAGCTCTTTTCCTTTAACGTCCTCATCTTCCTCTGGTGTTTCAGGTGTGTATGGACGGAATGATTCTTCATCAGAGTTTACCGGTTTCTTCACAAGTGTCACAATATCTGATAAAAGTAAATAATTAATTTTCATTATTGATTAAATTATTTTCAAATAAATTTAAAAGTCGATCGATTGCACATTTGGATTTAATTTGAAATCAAAAGAATTTCCTCATTTTAAGTTTCAATTTATTTCATATTCTATTATGGAAAATAAAGAAATTATTACCTTTAGGTGTTAATTTATCATTCTGACTCCAGAAGACACCTCTTCGCCACAGCATTTCATGTAAAATAATAGCGAAAGAGTAAACATCTCCCTTTTGAGTACCCATTGGAGGTGGTAAACTGTCACGTAACAATTCTGGTGATGTCCATAACATTCCTAAAAATTAAATTTTATATTAATTTAATAAAATAAAAAGAATTACTTTTAAAATAAGCATGATCACCAAGATCTTCAATTGTTGGTTCCAGTTCTAATGAATGTAAGTTATGTAAACCAAAATCTGTCACCTATAGTATTCAATTATATAAATTTTCATTTTTAATCTTTAGTTTACCTTAAGAACGAATCGACTATCAACAACACAATTGGAAGATTTTAAGCGACCGTGTGAACGAATTTCGCTATTGTGCAAGAAATACATACCCTATAGATTATACATAAAAACTTAAAACTTAGTAGATGTTCAATCACAAACCTTAACAAGATCGTGCAATAGAGAATATCTCATCATTTGATCTAATTCAATCTTATCATTCTCCAAAATATCTTCTAATGATCCTTTCGGACAGTATTCCGTAACAATACAATAATGAGGCGAGTCCAAACAGGCTCCCGTAAACCTGTTGAATGATAACTTTGAATCAGAGAGTATAATCAAGTTGCTTACCTAGTGATATGGTCATGTTGCAAGTCTTTCATCTTCTTCAGCTCCATCAATTGTGCTCGACTGAGATCAAGTTTTGGATATTTCTTCTGATCAACATTGAGCTTCTTGATAGCAACCATTGTGCCTTTGTATACAGCTGTCTTTGTGTAAATTTGGCCGTTATTTTGGGCAATAGTTTCAGCTGATCCACCACTCTGAATCAAAAACATATTTGTTCATCTATCTAGCTGTATTGGGAGAACTCATGATCTCAACCATTACAATACTTACCCGGAGTGACATGGCCCCAAACGATGGTTTTCTATTTTTCAATGAAATGCTCTTCTTAGCCGCTAAATCATTGTCCTCTTCTTGGCTAATCTTCTTTCGATGTTCAGAAAGAGCAGTTGGAGAACTGATCCGTCGATTACCTTCACCAACTGACGGTAACCGGAAGTGAACTTCATTATTCAGAGGAGCACATTCACCGTCCTGAAGTAAAATGACGATCAGTATTGCATTGATGAAGAGAATTGCAAAAGTATTTTCCGGAATTCTATCAAACTTTTGCTGACCTCAACTTCACGAAGAGTATCGACGTGATTCGAGCTGATGCCTCCATTCTTATCGCTATTAGGCGAGCTCTTCTTCCGAGTGAAAATGCTCAATTTACGATCAATCATAGCAGAGATTTTCCTGGTAGCTCCAGAGCTTGATGACCGCTGAAAAGGACAGAAAGCCATGAATGGTATCAATCCTATAGAAAAGCTAGCAACACAATAGTTGCAAGCAGGTGAATCTTAGTAGTCTGCCTTGGCGTGAATCGTTTTTAAACTATTTCAAACTGAATGATCTCAAAATCGGAACAAAAATTGAAACAAGAAATCGACTACAAAATCAGAAATGTTGCATATCATAAAGCTAAGCTACCAAAAATTGGTTAAATCAGCGAAAGTTATACAGACAGGCCATGTGGGTATGGACAATACCAAATGAAATGCACCAATGAAAAAAACAATTTTGTTTCAAAGCTTTGTGACATCGAAGATGACGAGAAGATTAAATCTTTCATCTACTATCTATGGGAAAACGTGGAAATCGTTGTAGTAGCAGTAGTAGTAGTAGTTGAAGTTGTTGCTTACAATGCAGAAAGGAGAATAGAAACTTGAACGAGAGGATAGATAAACAGAAAAATCAAATTGAAGGTAAATGTATGAAGCTTGAGAACATTCCTGATGGCTTATGCCTATCTATGCAAGCTATGTTTGTAATGTCCTAATCGTAATAGAAGACAAGAAGAATGAAAAGTGACTAAACATCAACTAAATCTTTCGTGAAGAAGTTCTTTAAAACAAAAAGCAAAAGAAGACGATGAAAGATGCAAATCAACAGTTAACTCTATGGAATATTCTTCAATTATTCTTACCAATATTTCATAATTCCAATAGCATATAGAACATTGCGATAGAAATTCAAACTTTTGATAGAAGTAGATGTAGTAGAAGCATTAGAAGTACATATGAATTCACAATATTTACAGATACACACACACACACACACACTGACTATATTTCTAGAAGAATCATACACGAATCGGATGTATAAGCAGCATCGGAGAAGCTTTTGATTAGTGGAGATGGTGACCTTGTGAGTGAACGAAATCAGTATGCTTACGACTATAAGCATGTTCAGAAGGAAAGCTGCGGAGGAGAAAATATTGAAAATAAAAAAAGGAAAGAAAGAATAGAAACCGAAGAAACACGCGATACAGTGAGCTTGCAGCTTTAACTATTACTAGTGGATGGAATCGTGAAAATGCTCAGAGTTAAGATCATGGTAACTAGCATGACTCCTTGATTTTATGTTAAAACGTTAGGTGCAAAAATAAGAAAAAAAGCATATTTTTCTGGCAGAAAAGCACAAGACGCAGCGGAAAAACATACCAAACGTAATCGCATCGGTCCCACGATATCGTCCTCATACTGAAAATGGTAAGAAGCCGTAATAATAGTTAGAATGATGATAAATGCGAAAAAGGTGATTAGGAAATGGATGAGTGCTAGAGCATTGTATTAAGAATTTGTTAAGTAAAAGATGATTGAAAAGAATATAATGGAATTGGGTCAAACTAAGTAGCTATGCAGTTGAAACTTATATGAAAATGAAAGTTAGAACATAGCCTCAGGGCTATTTTAAAACTTTTTCTTTCTAAAGGTTTCGAAGCAGATTGGGGACGCTATTGATAGAAATCCGTTCCAGGTAAATAATGTTCTTTATACATCATGGAGAGGTTGGCACGGCACATGGGGCTAGCACTAAGGGGAGCAGATTGCAGCAGCTATGAGGGAGTTAGCAAAAATTGGCGGTTTAAGTTCAAACTAAGCATAACTATCTAGATTCTAACACAGAAGAAATAACCAAATTTCAAATTCAAAGAAGCATATAAGCGTAAGTTTGGCAAATAAGTACACTATAAACTACATGCACTCTCATACAGTCAGAGTACTCTGAACAACTTCTACAAAGGCTCAAATTTCTAGACAATCAGCATTTCATAAGAGAAACGACTAAGAATTTCAAAATATTTGATCAAGAAAAAGATTAATGAAGAAATAGCAGTATAATGAGCTGTAATTCATAAGTGCTACTGAAAGTTTCATCGACAGCATTTTAGAATTGATGGCAAAAGAATGAAAAGATTTTCAATTGAGAGTTCATAAAGTGAGATAGAGAGAAAGAGAGAAAGAAAGAAAGAGAGAGACTCATGCCTATTGACCTTCTGACTAGCAAAGTTCCGATGACGAACCTTGTCCGAGTTAGCACTCGAGCGTGAATTCGAACGGAGAAGCGCCTCCGATTCCGGATAGTTTCCGTCGTTCCGTTTGGATTTCTTCGATCGTCGTTTTTCTTTCTGAAACACAAGGCAGCACCATGGATGGAAGAAAAAAGATTTGATTTGAATACAAACAGGTATATAGGTGGTAGGTAGAGGGAAAATATGAAAACATTGTGAGAAATGAACTATTTGAGAAAAGATATGTGCACATGAGTAGTTGTTTTTTCTTTTATTCCTTTTAATATAATTATAAAAATTAAAAAAAAATATAATTAGAAAAGGAATAAATGAAAAGAAAACTACAAAGAAACATGATATATGTATATATTTCTAAAAATTTGTATAGAATATACTAATAAACTAGTATTTTATCACAAAATTTAAGAAATAATAAAAATAATTCTTATAAAATGTGATAAAAAATAAAAATTTAAATGAAAATTTTGTGTTAAAAAGGAAGAAAGGTGGAAAAAAAAGTAAATACACGCATATGCACACATATACATTCACACAAGGTTTTAACTACTTTGTTAAAATGAAATTAATACTTTCTATCTATCAAACAAACAAAAAAACAAAAGAAAAAAGAAAAGTGAAGTAAAATATTTGAATTAATTTAACATACATACACACGCGCATACATAGAAAAAGTTTAAAAAAATAACAGAAAAAACGAGTAAATAGTGTGAAAATGAAAGATTTAAAAGGAAAATCTAGGTTAGTTCTTGATTAATTAACAAAAAAAGAAAGAATGGTTAGCAAAATGTGGTGCGTGAAGTGAAGAAAAACTATGCGAATTAGTACTAATGTGTGTAAAAAGCTTTTTGAAAACATAAAACTATGTGTTTAATGCTAATTATATGATATGTTTAATAGAAAATAAAAATAAATTATTTAGAAAATAAAATAACTAAAAAGGATTATAATCAAAATTAAATTGGACCATATGTTTAATAAAAAAAAAAGATATGAACTTACCTTTTGCTGATCTTCGCCATCCAGCTCTTCCCAACGAATTTTCCATGACATAGCAGCTAGTTCTTGCTCGAGCTTGTAACGTCTACAAGTATAAGAAGTAAGTATTTTTATTGAAAAAAGAGAATAAATATTTCAAAAATACCTCCAAAAAACAAAGAAGAATATTAATAGCAATAGAATAATACCAGCAGCAGCTGCTAAGAGATAATAATGAAGTGGATAGCCCTGTAAATTATGATAAATGAATGATCATGATGTGTAATCATCGGTAATATTGTTTCAAAAAAGTTTCTAAAGCTCATACCTTGGGACATTTGCTATTATCATAGCCGCAGATAGGTGAATCCCGAGGAGGATTATTACCAATCCAGTGAAAATCTGTTACCAGCTCTAATACATTTTTAGCTCCAGAATAATATGCTACTTCCTATAATATAATGAAAATTAACTTTTAAGTTACAAAATTTCTTAAAATAGCATATAAATCATGAAACTTACAACAAATCTACCCTGATTTGAATCCAAGTCGAGCAGTGAATAGTCTGAATATCGATCGCCGTTGGAATCAATCGATACATTACCCGTGATACCTGGAAAAATAATTATGGAAATTTAATATTAAATTAAATAATTTTATAATTTATATAATAAAGAACATACCGACGAATGTTCTGCCCCACATTTTGCTGGTTATATTATGACCATTCCTAGGATCCATTCCAGCAGCTATTGTCTCATTTAAAGCTATAGCATATAGAAGAACGGCATCATAGAAGGCACTTATAAAATTGTTCATCTGTAAATTCAATTATTCTTTTATTTTATTTTTTTTTAAATTAAAATTTAAAAAAATTAATTTTCACTTACCTCATACTCTTTGCCTGTTTTTCGTGAATAATTATATTTGCTCTCAGCTCGCTCTTTGACTCGTGTTTCGAAATTTTTATATTCGTCTAGATCACTTCTGAAATAATTATAAAGGTCAATAATATTTTCTTAAATATTTGAATATTAATATTGTTTTAGATGAATTTTCCCTCAATTCTTTGCCAAATAAGTAAGTCATCAAAGCTGCTATAACAACTACTTGTTCTATTAATTTTCGAAAATATTTGATTAACTTTATGAGGGGAAAACCCTTTTTCTTGTCTCTCTCTCTCTTTTACCACTGGAGTGCAATAAGCTAAATGCATCATTCTCTTTCCGTTCCCTTCGTCAACTATTTTATGATTTTTCAAGAACAATAAAATGCTACCTTCTTAATGAAATGGTCTTTAACGCTTTATAGGCTTCCTTGGCTTTTTCATTCTCTTCGGAATTTGTCTCATTCGTTCGAGTCCATGGCTTTTCAGCGTGTGATCTGCAACAAAAATATTAAAGATTTTCAAATGATGAGAGATTGAAGCAAGAGATAGAGACGGGGAGAAGCCTGAGGCGAAGAGAGGACAAGATTTTCAAAGAGAAAGAAGTATGTGAGTACGAGGGTAAATTAAGACCAAGAAGAAGATTCCCTCGGAAATCCTTAATCATTTATGAGAATTTTCTATTTGTGCTCATGAGATTAAGCTGACTCAGACTAAAGTAGTTTAAAATATTTAGTTCTCGTCTTTTCTATTCTATAAATAGAATACATTTACCATCTGCTGTTTAAATCCGTCAGGTCAATGCGTCAAACATTGCTATCTAAACGCTTTTTTTCTGTTCAAATTGAAGAACAAATTAGTTTTTCATAAGCTCACAATGATTTACAAGCTTCGGATTACAACTATGATAATAAGGTTTTTAAAGAAATGCTCATGCTCTTCACATACACTATTTCAAATCTTTTCTTCACAATTGATTCTGCTCATCATCCAATTATTCCCATGATACAAAGAAAAGCAGAGAAAAAGAATGAAAATCTTCATGAAAACAGAATCTTGTCAATTGCAAATCTTGCAGATATCCATATAAGAAATTCTATTTTCCTATGTCTTAGTAACAAAGTGTTCGATGAGCTGAACAATTCGCATGGTTTCGTTATTTCATTTGAACCATAGAAGTACGAACTCAAAAAATTCAAAAAACTTCTTTTCGTTGGGCAATTGGAAACAGAATACACTAGGGGGATGAAAGGAAAATGATTTATGACATAGAAACTGAGTGATTTATATTCTCGACCAAACATCTTTTCTATATCAGTACATTTCCAAATTACAGAATATATTTGACTAAAATTATTTTTTTTTCTGTTTTCCTTTTTTCCACTTCAAATACTTATCATGTAATGTAAAATCCCTTGAAATTTGAATAAACAAGTGTGTCAAATACTATGAAAAGTGGAGAAGCCAGTATGAAATGGAAGAATGTCAGAGTGGTCATCCCAGCTTAGAAGAGGAGCGTCAACGTTTACACATTTCTCTCTCTCTCTCTCTCTCTCTCTCTCTCTCTCTCTCTCTCCTTATCTCTTTTTATCTTATGTGTATATAAAGACTTTGTCGTCCCTTTTTAACATCTATAAAGCTTGATCTCATCTGATCTATCTCATCATTTTCAAAAGATTATTCACAGACGTCACCCTTTCCCGCAATTTTTGTTGAACAATTTTTAGGATTGAGATTGTTGAGTATAATAATGATTATGATGAATGAAAATTCTATTCTCACCTTCAGAATATAAATATGTATACATGCATTATGAAAAAGGATCAAATAAATTGGAAACGCTATACTCTATTTCAGCTATTTACATATTATACAACATGTATGATGATAGCCTCTTGAATATTATTTGCTTCAAATTTAGAAATTGGAAATAAAAAAGAAAAGAGTTATATCAGACAGATTAAGAAAATACGTTTCACACCTGTAATTCAAAAGAAAATGAAAAACTATTTGACATACCCGGTAGAGACATCGATATTGATGAAGACGTAGTCGCCAGAAGTAGCCATGCCAAGCTCGTGAGCTGCCAGCATGATCTCTCGAACAGTATCCGGTGAAGCACATAATATGATCACTGAAAATATAAATAATGAGTATATGGAATAACATGAAATATGTTGTTTTTCCTTATTTTATCCTAATCATTATAAGAATTTGTTTATATATTAAGATAAAGTTCATTTGCTTTATGATGTCAATGAAGCTATTTTCATTTTCCATGTTGTATGAATAGATTTGTTTAAAAGAAGAAATACCCTATGTATTAGTTGCTTCAACTAAACTCAAGCTATTTAAGGATGAAGTAGTCAGATAGACATGAGCATATTTCGTTTTTAAAGTAGCCGACAGATTATTATCAAGGGAATAAGAGGTTATATAGAGAAAGAACATCAACTAGTCAATGAATGAATACTGCAAAAGTCTTTTTTTCTTTAAGTTTTAAATTAAGATTTTACATATCATTTTCAATAATAAAATATTTATTTATATTAATTATATGTATATAGTTAATATTAAAGATTTATAATAATAAAAAACATAATTTGTCATAAGAATGTAAGAAAATTATTTTTTTTTATTTTCTATGTATTAAACTAAAAAAAAAAGAAATGAAAGAAACAAAATAGAAAGAATATTCGAACAAAAAAATTATTTTTATTCTTTTTTTTGTTATTTTTCATATTTTCCCACAAAAATTTACGGAAAAAAGTTAATTTTTCAATTTTATTGGTTTCTTGGTCAACAATATGAAAAACATCCTGCTTATTGTCTGGCAGCTTTTTCACATCGGACAACTTGCTCATCATTTTTGCTCAAGACGGAGATAAAGATAGATAGATAGCTGGAGATAGATAGATAGAGAGATAGAGATAGAGAGAGATAGAGAGATAGAGAGAGAGAGAGAGAGAGAGAGAGAGAGAGAGAATTAAAAAAGATTCATTCTTCTTTTCCTCGCCATATTTCTACTTCAAACAGTAAAGTTAAGAAAAATAAAATCAAAAACGACAAATGGTTGGAGAAACAAAAGTTATTCATGATGATCAAGAAAAAGTAAATAAAAAACAAAATTGTAAAAGAACCAATTGGATATTTCAAAGTTATTTTCTCAGAAATTATATTCACTGGCCTTGACATCTCATTTTCTAAAGTTTTTTTGAATATTGTTTTCATTGTAGTTCTTAGAATAGTTGTTCATATATCTCTCTTGTCATCATAATATTTCAATTATTTCAAGTTCATGAGTCAAATATCCGATTCTTCGTTTATGCTTAGCTTGAGATTGAAAAGGATATGCTATGTTATAGATTGTTCCCTTTGTGATTCTACTCCAACATCATTTTCATTTGTTTCAACCTGAGACCTCACAAGGCATACACAGAGACAATGTAGAGAGAAAGCATGCGAGAAACTGATCATACCCGATTGCTTTTCCAACTCTCCGTATCAGATATCATGTGCAAACGAGAATTTAGTATAATGCCAGAAGAAACACAAAAGTATACTTTCTAATACATTTATAAATATGAAAAGTTCAACTTTTAAAGTTTCTTAAAACAACAGCATTAATTAATATATTTTAAGAAACTTTAAATATGAAATTTGTTGAATAAGTCTTTTCTTCCCAATAATATTATAAAGAAAAGAAAAGAAAGAAAGAAAGAAAGATGTAGAAGAGAATATAATTAAGTCAAATCTTTCTTCCAATCACCCCCCTCCCCTCCTTTTCCTTACTTCTCTTCTTATAGCATGCTCTTCTGTTAAAACATTTCTCAACGTTTTCACATCTTAGAACAATGCTGTAAGGTTCGTCTGATTGTGTATGACTTCGATAATAGAGCAGCATAAAGCATTTCTACAGCATTTTGTGATCTAATATCTCATTTGTCACACAGTTGTTGAACGGTACTTTAGATATACAATGCCTCATTTGGCGACAGAAGTTCTATTGGGAAAATGCGAAATGGCAACATCTTCAAGATATATCTTCGTCTTCATCGCTGGTCCAACAAAGAATTGACGACATCAAAGTATTACATTCATCAATGCAACCGACGTCCGAATGGCCAACTAATGAATACGGAACTGAATGAAGACATAGAAAAGAGAAAGAATCCGGAAACTTCCGCATTTCAAGCCTTTCAGCCTTGCGTCTTCGATTAAGCTGAATTTTGTGTGAAGTGAGAGCCAAATCAAGAGTCAAAAATGGGATTGTTTTCGATTTTCGTTTTAAACAATTTCATTCAAATACACAGGATAAGGTAGGTGGGAAAATGACAACAAGAAACTTGAATCACAAATGGTTTTCGTTTGTTATAATCGAAAACAAGCTTGAAGCTATTCAACTCTTGGACCTCTGAGCTACATCTTTCATGCTTAGATGACCCAACTGAATGAAATAGCTTCATGTAGCCGTTGGACATTGTTACTCAAATGAAGCATCTTCATTTCCAAGTTGAAGCAAGATCGGAAACAAACAATTTCAAAGATTTCGGAGAAAAATGCTTTAATCACTTCATCTATGCTCGTTGCCTAAGGGCTTTTTTCATCAAAACTATGAAAAGGTTTAAACGAAACATAATGTAAAAGCATAGGTCAAGTTCCTCATTTAATTGGTAAAAGAAGAAAGCAGGAGAAAGGGTAGATAGAAGATGATGTTCTAACACTAAGCTAAGTGATGACTTCAATGAGTATGAATGGGAAAAGAGAATGGTATATTAGCTAAACGAATAATCAAATTGAGAGCTTAAAAGCCTTCTAAACTAGAAATTGAAATAGCTAATCATTGTCTTGAAATACATGAGACAACGAGATACAATAGCTATACTTATAGTATAAGAATCATTATATGATTCTTGAAGTTAAGATTTTCAATTGTATTCACATGAAATAAGAAATAGCAGAGCTTTGTTAGAACTATGCTTGTCCCTTATACGCTGTGTCTCATGTCCCCGTTCGGCGTTCAAGTATGTGAAAGGATGTATGTGTATGAAACTCTTTTTTTTTAATTGTTGCCATAGAGAGTTGGATGCTGAATAACTAGAAATCACACTGAAAAGCCGTTGAACCATAAATTTCTGTATTGTTCAGTCAAGAGAGAATGAGAATTGGGGGTGCAAGGAGACATTTTCAGAATTTCCCTTTGTCCTTATATCGACATCATCGTTGTCGCCTTCCCTCTCCCGAAATGTTGAGATGATAGAAGGAAGAAAGAAAGAAATAGAAACAAGATAGAGATATAAATAAAGAGAGAAAGAGAGAGAGAGAGAGAGAGAGAGAGAGAGAGGGAAAGAGAGAGAGAATTGCTGATATTCTATTAGTAATGTTTTATGAGCAGTAGCACTAGTAGTAGCAACACGACATGTACTAATCTCATATTTTTCTTTCTTTTTCTTCTTCATAAAATACTTTCATAATATCTTAAATAGGAAATTCTAATGTTAATTCATCACGTTATAGCATCATAATTATCATTTCTAATAACACATAAACCGATAAATGATGTGCTGCTGGTTATATTACATGCAACTTTAAAGTTTAGTTTATCGTATAAAACTTATATTTCAAATACAAGATCGAAGACATATTCGCGTTTTACTTCAAACAAATTTCATTTTTCTTTCTTTTCAAAGGATCTACTTTCTCTTCCTTCATCTCCCCTTTCATTCCCGCCCCTTTTCTTCGTAATCGTCCTTCATCTAAGGCATTCTAAGAGAATGTCGTTTCCTATTCAGGCTCATGATCAATGAGCTCTCTTAGATTACTTTAGTACCTGAACTTTCAACGATCTAAGAATAAAATTCATCTATCTCTCAATAGGTAAAACATATAAACATACACAGCACTTTCACAACAAAAGAAGAATGTTATGTGATGTGATGATGATGTGTTGATTTCTCATACATGGCACAACTATACCTTCAAGTTCAGAAATACTAATAGGGGGCAAACATATTAGTTGGAGATTCATGTTAATTAATTCAGAATCGTTTAAACTTTGCTAAGTTGTGATTGTTACAACCCAACATCACTACTTCGCCCCTCAGTTTCAAAGAAGGTGGTCGTTGTATTAGTGTTGGCTGATGATGATGATGACGACGATCGTCGTCGTCGTCGTCTTAATACATCTCGATACCATCTCCAACCATAATTATCCATATTTTGCCTCTTTTTGCTAATAGCTTTTACTTTGAACGTAAGTATTAAGAAGTTTGAAAAAACGAGAAAACGAGTTATTCTTCAATGAAGCAAAAGAAAAAAAGAAAAAATGGATGTCATCATCATTTGAAATGATGACGATGAGACATGGATGGATGGATAGATGGTCGTTGTTACAACTAGATGACAAAGTGTTGTGCTACCTCTTCAGTAGCGAAAGAAAGAAGAAACAGAAAGTATTCGGAAGCATGAATAGAATCATTCAAAACACCTTCTAGAGGCCAATTGTCGTTATACTGGCAAAAAGGATTCTTTGTTGCTTTTGCAGATGATGATGATGATTATGAGGGCAGCTAGCATGACGACAGTGAGTAGAATATTGAAGAGACAAAGGTGTTTATGATGATGGTAATGTCATCATCATTGACATCAATCTCAATACCTTTGACAGATCCATTCTCTAAGCTTTATAAAGTCAAAGAAGAGGAAAACATTAAAAAAATCATAAATAAGTTGTAAAGAATAGATGAAACAATGAAAAAGTAATAGAATGATGATGATAATGCAAATTCATTCACATGATTGACTGACTGAAATTGAATAAACTCATATAATCTGTATTGTTCTTATATTTAATCAAAAAATTATGTTTCAAAAATTATTAAAATAATTCAAATATGTAAAAATTAATATTTAAATTATTAAAAAAATATAAAATTATATGAAAACTTTGTTTTTCTACTCCTTATTCGTCTTTTGTTTCTGGAACATTTAAGCAGAACAAAATTTGTACAAATGATATAAAAGGAAAAAAAGACTGAGAACAAGATGCTTTAGCTCAACCTGCAGCATTATTTCTGAAAATTGCCTTTTACTTCTTCCCTTTTTCCTCATTTTCTGCTCTCAATCAGACAACAAAAGATAATTACAGGGTTATGGATGAGGTAAAGTAGCCGGGCAGTATGCTCGTGTAATGCGAGAAAGAACAAAAAAAGATTCGTTGATGTTGGAGCAAGCAACTTGCTAGTTGGCAAGCCAACTCGAAAGGGTAATTACATGTGTGTCATGTGGCTGTGTGGCCATGTACGATATTAAAAGAACGACAACGAGGAAAAAAATTCGAATTTCCTGAATCTGAACTGATGGAAAGGTTGAGCAATAGTTGAAGCATATGTAAGGATATATTAAACTTATAAAACTTTCTAAGAAATCAGCCACAATTCGCAAGTGCAATATGGAAATTCACAAATTGGAGTATTGAGTATTCTGAGCAAAATGATTTAACGGATGTCGTCAAACGTTCGGCCAAAATATTCAAAAATGAGGAAACACAAGACAAAAGTGAAAGATTTTGTTGAGAATAATGAAGCGTTGAAAGAAAGAGAGGAAGAAAGATGATGAAGCACACGAAAAGCAGACGAAGTTTCAAGATGTGCGTGCATCAAGCTTGAAGAAAAAAAACAGAAAATGATGTTCAACGAAGGATATGACATGGAATTCAGTATAGTATATACTTCACATCCGTTTTTTGCCATCTATCTTGCCATTTTTAGATCTTTCTTGATCTAGCTTTTGCCTCTCTCTACATATCTCTTTACTATGCCGTTGTCCAACTAGCCACCAAACAGAAGAGGTTCAAATGAAAAACAGAAATAAAAACGGCATAGAAGATGTAACCGATTGAGCAAAAACAACAGCGAGAACAGCCGGAACACAAGGTGGAAGATGGTGAGAATAACGAAACCGACTCACAACAGCAGAGTTATGTATGCAAGTAAATCTTCAGAGAGAAAGAGTGAAAGAAACATGAGGCGAACATTCTGGGGAGAGAATGTTGAGCAGCATGGAAATGCAAATTGAGCTCTGAACGGACATTGGCAGAAGAAGATGAACAGGATAAAACCAAAACCAAACACACAGAGATGCTTAGCGGATGAAAAATAAATTTTTCTTTCTTAAAAAAAGTCAAATGTAATACGGAAGTTTGCTGTTCCAACAGTGGATTCTATAGATTTTCGACTTTTTCTTCAGTCTGCTCGGATGATTTAGATTTAGATTGATGAACAGAGACTTAAAACGTGGGATGTTCAGAAACACGGAAATTCACAAAGAAGTAATATAATCATTGAGCTTACAGTTCGTTAGCTGACTTGCATCCTTCAGCATTTCACGATAAGAATCGCGTGTTGACGTGAATTCTGAGAACATCTTCACATTCCATATGATATCCTTCTCCTTTTGTACCAAATTTTTGATTGTTGACAAGGAAAAATAGCATTCACTACGCCCGACGCCACCACCATGTACTGCTTCATCGTTAAATAGAAAATAGAAGTGATGCCAGCCGAAAGTTCTCGTAATTTCGCGAACTAAATAGCCTAGCGTTCGATAACTGCCCATCATACGGGTGAGCAATGGAAAATTCTTTCGATCCCCTAACTCATCAACCAAGGCTGTTGTCGTGAAGACAGGCACGCCGCCGTACCAGAACGTTGACATCCGAGCTACAGGAGCCAGTGCATACACGTAAGCTATACCCATAACTGCATCGACAGAACGATTACAGTAATGATCGACAACGCGTTGCGGTCCAACGGAATCGGACAGCTCCGTGTTCTCATACGTAACACGCAGAGCACCTTTAGGCAGAAGACCGTGACGTTGTGTTACATCTTCAATAGCTACATCAAATACAGGCTGACTTTTGGCTATAGTTAACAGGAATGGGTTGCGAGCCTTGGAGCCTTCATCGACAGGCAAGCCAACAACGATATCCAAAGGAAATCGAGGAGAGATGTAGTAATCAAAGGAATTAGCATCAACGAGTGGCACATACAGAAGGAGTATAAGAAATAGTGTGGGTAAGGCCAGCGTGGATGCCCTGGAAGGTGAGCGAGACCCGGCAACTGAGCTGAACCACTGAAGTATCGAAGGAGAAGCTAAGCGTCGAACGCCGTGATGACGTCGAGAAAAGAATGCAAATGGAACTAAAAGATGAATAACGAGATATAGAAGGAATAGGAATAGTAGCAAAGATAGCAGGTGAATTAGGTGAGCCAGTGAAAAGAGGAATACAGTGAAATCGTCTAGACAATAGGTCATGACTTCTGAGCCATTGTCGGCCTGTTGTGGCTCCTGATGGGCCACGAAGCTCAGAGCAGCAACAGAGAGAGAGCAGTAACTGCAGCCGCAGCAGAAGCAGAGAATAGGATTTTGGGAGGCGGAGGAAAGAAGGAAAGAAGGAAAGAGAGAGATAGGGGAGGGGTAGCAAAGCGAAACGAATGCTTGGAGGAGCAAGAGGAGAAGAGTAGAAGAGTGATTACGCTAGAGTAGGAGAGAGGTAGAGAAAGAAAGAGGGAGAGAAGGCTTGCTTCAGCGGCCCTACTCGTCAACCACCAGCAGTCAGCCACGCCTCTTCGGTCTTCTCGTAGTTGTCATTCTAGTTGCCAGAGTTGTTCGTTCTTGAGCGGAAGTCACAAGTTAGTATTGTTCTCAGAGATTGATCGCTAGCATAACCCTAAATCGAAAACAGGCTGTCCAAGTAATCGGATGCAAGATTAGGTTGGAAACGATGCTAGTCGAAGTAAAGCTTAAAGTCTGAGCATGAAATATATCAAAAAAGCTCTGTTTGAAGAGGATAGATATAAACTGCTGAGAGTGAATTTCAAATAATTGTGAGATATAGCATTAGAAATATGGATAATAACATCAAATAATAGTTCATCAGGAAAATATATGTCATTGATCAGTTAATACTCATTTCAAAAGCTGCATCGAGGGATTTAACATCTTCATCAGCTAAGATGAATATATGAAATCGATGAAGATTATGAATTTTTTTATTCAAAATGAATGTGATTGGAGGTTTTTCATATGTTTAAATCAACCAAAATCTATACACAACTGCTTGTATTGAAGAAGCTTTCGCTTTACTCAACCCTTAGCTTTAGTTGTCATCATCATCATCATCATCATCATCATCACGTCGTCATCATCCTCATCATCATCATGAACACTAGCAGTAGTAATGCTAGTAACAGTAGAAAATTCAAAATGATTGAATATATAGAATAGTCCTTACTCTACATCATCATCATCATCATCATCACCATCATCATCATCCTTCATATTTTTCATTATTTTGTGTTATTTTAATTTTAAATTTTACGAATAGTTAAGATATATTATATCAAATAACTAAATTATTTCATATAATTCAATCAATTGAGTTGTCTCTTAAGGTTTCTTCGTCTACCCCTTTATTCATTCTTTCCTTCCTTATTTATTTGCCAATTTTCCATTTTCAGTAGAATATTTTCCAAAGTTTCAATAGGAAATTCCTTCTCAATATGTTTCAAATTTTCGAGAAGCGATTAGAAAATGCTTTAACATTGACATAATAAGTTGTAAAATGCCTTATTGAGCTTAAAGCTCATCATTAATACTGGCTATACTATACATAATAATTATAAATATTGTAATAATCTATTTTATAAATTTCAATTACTGTAAATATTATTATTAAATGCTTTGTTATTACTAAAGCTTATAACAACAATTCAAATAATAAAAAAAGGATGAATGTTCTCATTTTTTTGGGTAAAAACTAATGAAAGAGTAAGCAATATTTACTAATTTGACCGTCAAAAAAGAGAAAAAATTATCTGAGATGTGCTATCACAAAACAAATGTCCAGTATTTGTTCTTTTTTTTGTCACCAAAATTCAACCGAAATTTGTTTTTAATTAGAACTTTGGAAAAAAAACCGAAAAAGTTCGGCTTTTTTAGAAAAAACATAAGCAGAAGGATGAATAAATAGTTAGAGGAACATGTGAACTACCTACTGTCACTTTCAGCTTTCAGTTTCAGCTTCGTGGGTGAAAAACTGAAATTTAGGAAAAACACAAATAGTTTAGTAAGGAGTCTGAATGTTTGATTTCTGGTATATGCATGACCGGATCATTTAACCCATAACTTGTAGTATGAGTATGGATGTCTCAAGGTTAGTGGTTTGTAAGCAATCTCTCCGGAATACGTCGTCATCTTCACATTCAAAACAACAACTTTAGTTACATAAGATATGTATTATATATATATATTTCTCTATACGGAAAGCAAGTTGACGCCGCCTGGATAGCCTGGCAGCCATCCAAGTAGAAAAACGGGGCACAAAGGACGAGATTATTAGATTAGCACGAGACAGAAGATGCTTCAACGAAAAGGAATAGTTAAAGTTGAAGAAGACGAAGAAGAAGAAGATGCCGAGGTTGAAACCGAAGATGAAACAGAATGATATTGAAACTAAATGAATAGGGAGAGAGATTTAGAGACAAAAGTGATGGCTACAATGGCATCAGAAACAGAAAAACGCTAAATCGTTGTCGTCAATGCAAAACGAAAGATATAACCAAGATTCCTCTAACGAAAAATTAACGAACTGATTCCAAAAAGAATTAAAGAACTTATTGGGAAGAACTGCTGTTGAGGGGGTTTTCGAACGAGTAACTAAGCTTCTCGTCTAGCGTCATTGTTTTTCTTTGTTTTCATCTTAGTATCTACTCCATCAGATTTTATTGCTTTTCATTTATTTTTCTCATCCATCCATCCTTTTAAGCATATCGCTAAATAAATCCTGAGAAAAACTTTGATGATGATAGAAAAGTAGAGAAGAAGAAGTAGGACAAATTCAAAATGAATGTAGTATTCACCCTCACAACTTTATATGTTTCTTCACTCCTCTCTCTCTTTCTCTCTCTTTCTTTTACTCCACGCAGTAGCACGAAGAAATTAAGCATGACAGCTAAAGATGCAGCTAAGAGTTTCCGCTCACTGCAGTAGTTCTTCCTGTCCGAATCGTTCTTTCCTTATAAGGAAAGTGAGGACAATTGAATTGTGATTCTCTCTTTCTCCAATTTGCGAGCTTGACGATATCGAAATAGAGCAAGCAGGGCACAATGAAAGGAAAAGGAACATGAGGATAAAGATAATGATGAACATTATAGACAAGATGTCTTCAATATGAAGTCATGTGCATCAACATCACTTGTTGCTCTGTTTTACCTGCTATTCGTCATTTTCTTGTTTTTCCATTAACCGTTTTGAATTTTCAATCAAAAAACATAGAATAATGACCTTTTAGCCGAGCGAAGTTCCGAAGCCATCCATTTGATGTCTTAACTCAAAGTAAGATAGGAAACTCATAAGCTGTTTTCATTTCCTTTCCAGCCTTTTTCATTTATACTTACTTTATATGAAACATCTGAATCTGATAGATAGCCAGATAAATAGATACAGACTGCTTCATAACAAATCATTTTATGACAGAAAATATAACTTTTGAATCAAATTTTTCTTTCAATCAAGTGCTCGTCTGTACACGTTGCGGACAGTGTTGATGCCACACAACTCGAGCAAGAGCATGAAAACGAGGAAGGGAATATGAATAAGGAAGAAAAGAATAAGTAAAAGAGGGTGAAAGAGGGTAGAAAAGAGAAAAGATAAATATATAAAGAGAAAGGAAGTGTAGAAGAGCAACGGAAAAAAATTGTGTTGCGACGACACACAATAGAGCCCCCAAGAGAATAACGCAATAGTGGCAATGCCAATTCACAAGGGTAATCCATGAATCGAAATTATGTACTAGGATCGTCCTTTTTCCTTTTTTTCCTCAAGGAAACTCTTATAACTTTCTTATAGATAAATAGAAAGAGTGCAGGGAAGACAAGACCAAATTATAAGTTAAATGATTGCTTTATGAAGTGGCTTTTTCATGTGTAAGTTATACCAAAATAGGGTAAAAAGCTAGCGCAAGCAGCAAATAATCTCATGCTGCTGTTAGTAGCGTTGTGACTGCTCGTGTTTCTTCATTTATCTTCCGGAATTGAAAACAAAATTCGGAGGTCAATTGAGTTTTTCTTGGAAAGAAAAACAAGTCACTGGGTACCGATGGTTTTTGGTGGCAAAGCAAAAGCTAGCAACTTGCACGGCAGATTTCTCTACAACACGGCCGCCTTGAATATAATTCAAGATTGTGAAACAAAATAGGAAGGGACTGAAAAAGCCATGTATGGTAGCTCTCTCTCTCTATCTTCCCTATTCTAGTACTGTGTTGTAGACAATTTTCAAGCAAATAGAGAAATACTCAAAACTTGGATTACACAGAAAATATAATTTTTACTTTACTCTTCGCTAATAAAATCAAAGACAAACACTTTCAAGAGTATTGCCAGAAGCTTTATATGTCAGCCTTAAAGCCGTTTAACGTTATTCGTACTTACATCTATCGTCACAAACTTCATCATCACCTCATATAATTGCTTTAAGTCAAAGCATTTTCTTGTGACAACGTTGATCGAAAAGTCAAAGTTTTAAAAGAAAAGATGTTTTATAGAAGAAAACTAGTAGCAATGTCTTTCTCTTTTCTTTGAATAAATTCTATTTGGAGCATTACAAAGAATTTTCCATTTTAAGGGAACATATAAGCATATACATCTTTAGCTTTTCTAACTTTTGTTGATTTGGCTTTCATTTGTCAACATTCAAGTCTATTTAATCATCCAAATACACACAATCTTCATATTGAAACAAATGCATTAAAGACAGAAATAGAAGAGTACAAAGCTTTATGCTTGATATTGTGAACATCCATTTGAAAGATAACTCCAAAATCGACAAAAACTCGACTGCATTTCCGGCAAAAAAAAAAAGAAAAAAATGATGAATATATCTAACATCTCAAAGTTTAATGTTAGAAAATGCTTAGCAAGATAAGGAAAAACTGTGAATGTCTAAATCTCAAAGACCACATGTTTTTGTAAAAAAATTTTGTTTTTTTCCATCCGGATCATTGAGAACAATTTTTAAAAAAAAAATTGTATTTCTCGTCATTTGATGAATATGATGAAGATAATTATATTTTACTAAGCGATGCTTGACTCCATCTTCATAAGTGAGCAAAAAAAAATGAGAGCAGCATGTACATGCTTGAGCGTGAGCCAAGTTCAGAGAAGAGAGGGAGAGAGGGAGAGAAAGTAGTAGTAGTAGTAGAATTACAAAGAGAAAAAAGTAAATGAAAGTTATAAAGAATAATAATTATTGGCTTTTGTTATAACTATCATGAAAAATGGAAAAAAAATTATATCTATTTGTATTATATAGGCTAATATGTGTATTATGGTAAATTAATTATTTGTTCTTTATATAATATTTTCCTTTTTTTTTCTTTAAAGAATTAATTATTATTATAATTAATTAATTTATAATAAATTCTTATAAAATCTTTTTCTTTTTATATTATTTCCCTCTCTTCTTTTAGTACTTTCTTCATCCCTCTTATCAATACCCTACAATGAATGCCTATCACGGATGCGAGAAAACGTCAAAAAAAACAGAACATCCCAAAGAGAGAAAGAAAGAAAGAAAGAGAGTCAGAGGTTGAAGAGAGGCAGGATACCAGAGGCTTTTGACAGCTTGTTTCTTATCAGAGTAGCTAAGGTATCTAACATGTATATACACTTACAGTTAATCTTTGCAATTTCTTTTTTTATCTCCAATATTGCCCCCCTCTTTCTTGTTCACTGTATTCGTCTTCTTCTTTTAGGATGTTTATCGTTTTCCCTATATTCTTCACTCTTTTTCTGTATCTTTTGCAAAGACCGGAAGACAACTAGACCAAGAGATGATGCTACGAGGGAAAAGGGAAAAAGAAAACGTAAAAACGAGGTAACCAAAGAGATAGAGAGAAGAAGAAACTGTAAAATAGGTGCGAAGTTCAGAACAATACGTGTTTCAAGTTGGCTGCTAATGTTATATTGCTCAGGAATCAGTAACCATTAGAAAGAAATATAGATAGAGAGAGAGAGAGAGAGAGAGAGAGAGAGAGAGAGAAAGATATAGAGAGAGAGAGAGAGAGAGAGAGAGAGAGAGAGAGATAATTCGGACATGAAGAAATTAGAAAAACACATTTTGAAAAATCAATGAAGTTTGCAAACTTTCTTTCTCTCTCTATCTCTCTCTCTCTGTGTTTTTATGTAATCTTTGCAAAAAGACCATGAAACTTCTTTAGTGTTTATATTGGCTTTATCATAGAGGTTTTACGTTAAGGAAATTTTTTTTTCATAGTTTCTCTTTGTTGTTTGCCGTCACCAGTACATATCTGACGTATTTAGCAATATGCTACAACGTGTATGTATTTGGAGACCCAACAATCCATTCCAATCGTACAGTATTAAGCAGCATCCAACTCAATATATTGAATTAGAAGATAAAGTGAGAAGAAGAAACAGCAGGAACAGCAGGAACAGCAGGAGTAGCAAGAGTAGCAGCAGAAGCAGCCAGATCAGTGGCAAAAGTGATGTGAGAAGAGCAAAAAATCATTTTTTTTACAAAAAAAAAGGAACTTTCCCCTCATTCAATGCTTATCTCGTTATCAGTATTTGCTACATCTTGTCTTTTGTTTAATTCAAGTGTAATCTTCGTACAGCACAATGTGATCAGCAAACATTCTGTTTGGAATCTCTTCATTTTATCTACTATTTTCATTATAAAATCACTAAACTCAAGTAAAAAGAGTTATCTCTTCCTATCTTAAGAAATATGATATGATGGTCATGATATTATGCATGAATAAGGGTATTAAGATCTCTATCTGATTATTTGCATTTAAAAAATTAATAATAAAGAATATTATATGAAGAACATATAGTTGATAAATCAAAAACGTTATGATGATTCATCTATTGTCTCATACAATCATCTTAACAACTATAGATTTTATAAATGTTATAACATTTTATATGACAACCTGACTATAATATGTCAAATATGTAAATAAATGGATAACCTATGCAATAAACTTTTTCGAATTATTTATGTGAAATTTCAAGTTTTTAGATGAAAAAATAAGGTTTGTTATGCGTGATCATTACAAAGTGGTTATCGGTATAAGTATGTGTAGTTCTTCAAATTATATATTTAATCCTTAATATCTATCTTTCATTAAAATTTGTTTTCAACTCTTCTTTCATGATACTACTGGTCTATAGTTTCGGAATTAACTATCAGTTTATATAGGATGAGATCAAGTTTGACTCTTTCTCAACAACTAACCCCTAACTTCTACTCTCTTTCATCATTCTGAATTCTAAAACAGATGATAATGATACGAGCACGTTTAATTTTTTTATAATCGTTCTACATATCGTCATTGCTAAAACACAAAAGCCTTCTCTATTCATTTCTAATGAAACTGCTTAAATTGATGTTGTAGTTTGCAGCCAAAAAAAAGGAAGAGTAGAAGAAAAAGTTTGGATATTTCTGTTCAAATGCAGCAGAATGTGTTTGTCTACATCAACAACGATAAGGTTTCCTTCCTTTTCGATACATTTGTAATTTAAATTTTTGGCTTGTTTCTGTACTTCAACCTACACCTATTCAGTAAGTACAGATATGGTTGGTTTGCAACCTAACTGAAGGTAGTGAAGAGGAAAAGGGTGAAACGAATAAAAGCTACTTCGACTGCTTTGAAAGAAACATATAACAAACGAATAAAAAGCCATGAAATCATACCATTTCTCATTTTCAATAAAATAATTGAAAGAAATCATCGAAGATTCTATGGAAATGTTCATACATTCGTCCCCCCTTCACCCCTTCTATGGGTTTCACTGGTTAAGACAATAGATGTAGATAAAGTTACAACGTAAAGTCATAAGCATTATATGTTTTCCACTCTCTCTCCCTACAAACTTATTGTTTAATTAACATATATATTACTGTAATTAGTAGAAAAACTTCAATTTAAAATTGATTAATACATGGATGGACAGGCCATTCTTTGTATATAAAAGTTGTGAAACAGATGAGCAGATGTGAAAAAAAAATTGGATCAACTAACAATGAATGAATATTGATCAGATATTGAAAATACAGAAAAACAATTGCATAATTGTGTTTCTGATAGTAGAAATTGAGCTGACCCCTTCATTACTATGAAGCTCAATGAGCAATTTTCGGAGCTTTTTTTTGCTGCTTCTTCAACCAAGAAAAACAAACTAAATTTGAACTTGAGACTGATTTTTGACTCTTGTCTCATATACACCTCAGAAAACATAGAAATGAAAAAGAATTGCTACTCCATATTGTGGCTATTTACACTTTTAATTTTCTTAAATTAAATAGTACAATGTATTAGTTTTATGCTTCAAATAACTAATGACAATGAGAAATATGGAAAAAGAGAAAGAATATTCTAGAAAAGAAATCAATAAGAGAATAGTAACTAATTACTTTGAATTAGGGAAAAATATGTAAATTCTTTTTGTAATTTTTATAAATTTCTATGAATTCTTCAGGTTAGCAATAACATGCACCCCTTTCGTCTATTGTCAGGCATAAATTTCTGATAAACTTTTTTACAATCTGTATATCATGATGAGAAGGAAATTAACACCAAACGACATACTGCGAGAACACAGAGGCAAAAGGGGAGAGAGAGAGAGAGAGAGAGATAATAGATTGTCTTAACTTGAACTTTATTGTCCTTTGAGCATTAACTGCAATCCCCAGAGTGGGGCCATCAGAATTATTTCATGATTCAAATTCATAATATCATGATACTAATTCGTATCTCTTTTCGATATCGTAAGTCAAACTATAGCCATATGTTGACGAAGCATTATTCAAAACGTGTAATAAGTCTTTATGGGCAATCCATTGAATATGAAAGATGATGGAGAGAAATACCGTACAGTATCAAAGATCAAGAATCTATTTGATAGTATTAGTCTATCATCTCTCATAACTATATTATATATATATATATATATATATATATATATAATGTAGATATATATATATATATGTGACATTGTAATTATCATCGATACAAATCCTAATATGGAAGATATTTCTACGAAAATCATCAATTTTATAGCAAAAAATGATTAATATCATTGACATCGTTATTATAACGATGGCTATGTTAGATAATGATAACAAATTGAAAAAACATCAGCCTAACACCTTCACAATTCTTCTTATAGCCTGTCTTCTCTCAATCAGTCGCTCTGTCTTCGTTTTCTCTTAGATATCATGAAAAAAAACTTTTCAAAAGCGAAAAAATGATCAGAAATAGTATGATATGTTAAGAGAGAAAACCAAAAGTACAGGATAGCCACATCAATTTTAGAAGAATGATAAAAACATCCAGCATTCACATACGCACAATCATCAAACCAAAGTTGAAAGGCAGCATACAGATATCAAAATTAAGATGATGTTGAAAAGGAAATAAAAAAAATACATTGATGATTGGCCAATCGGTTCCCACTTTCAAATCATTTCTCAGTCTTCCTCTATACACATTTATCTACTTCCACCTACTTACTGTGTTCCACCTATCTACCACCCATCATCGTTTTTCCATCATTTTTGCAGCAAAACGACAACCAAAATTTCCCATGTATTGATTAATTCTTCTTCGTATCACTGGTGAAAGATAAGTAGGATTTTGAAGAAAAAGATTAACATATCTATCTCTATCTGACTAACTGTTTCCAAACTCAATGATATCTTCATCTTCTGATTCAAGTACCAATTCTTTCAATTTTATACTCTTTTTCACCACAGTGTTAGACATTTTTTTTAAATTTTGCCAAAAAGTTTCAAATTGAAATGGAAAAAAAGTGTAAAAGGTCGATGATACTACCAAAAGTTCCAATGAAATGTCTTTTCATTTCCCAAAACAGATGCTTCCATCGCATACAATCTGTTCAGAGACTATTCTTTTTGGTTTTACCCCTCTATGATGGTCTCTATCTCTCTCCCTGAAGCCAACAAATCAAAAAACAAAAAAAAACGGTTGTTCATAGTTTTCCAAATCAATCAGTTCACATCAATGAGATCAAGTAAAATGGATTAAAAAAGTTAAAAGAAGAAGAAGGAGAAGGAGAAATTAGAAGATATGATTTCGCTCTCTCTCTCTATATATATATGATTCTTTTTTTTAATAAATGAGCATAAGGTAGGTTAAAATAACATTAAACCTTTTTGTTCCTTTGACAACTAAATTTCCCCCGTTTCAACGTCCAATTTGTACACAAAATTTTATTTTTGCGTACATAGATAACAATATAAAGATTATCCTTCGTTTATATTACCTTTATAGACTTCAGGAGTATTCAAACGATGGCGATTAATGTAAGAAAAACAGATGAAAACAGCTAGTATCATGCAGAGCTATCCTTAAACCAAACAAAAACAGCTTGTCATGAATAATTCCTCCAAGCCACATAACGAAGTGACATTACAAACATTTTCTCTTTTTTTCTCTCTTACAGCCTTGTTCTGTTTCTGTCCCTCTTCTCGCTATCGCACCCTACCATAAACTTACTTTCTGCAGGCGATGACGATGTATGCTCAAACTCTCTAACTAAATGAATTGATATTTCCTATCTATATAAACTATATGTATATACATAGCCAAAATTTAAACATATAGTATTTGAAACACATAGTGAACAAACCGAAAACGCAAATTTCTCTCATTACAGCTAGAATCGAATGTAGTTCCCTTACATCATCTATCAAACCATAGTTTACTGTTCACACAATCAGAAATCAGCCTTATCCCTTTAGCTTTGAAGAAAGCGAATTCAGGCTTAAACAATCGACTGGCTATTGATCGTATATTAGAAATCTTGAAAACTGAGCATTATTTCAAAACTCATGATGGAACGATCAAGCTGTTGTTGCATGGCACCTTCTCTTCTACTCTCACTTATCCAAGAACCTCATGATAACAAGGTTATCTCATGCTACTCCACCAGAAAAAATGCTGGCAAACGGAATGCTTGCAAAGCTGATGATAAACTACTCCCGCAGAAACTTCTGACTTGCTCAGCTGCTACTTAGTTGGTGGCTGCATATACCCCTCAATATCTTTGCTTCTACCATTACCACACAAACCGCGTGCCATACAGCTGGCTTGGATATTTCAAATAATGACAACATAATGATAACAACACTGAGGAGAAAAACTAGGAAAGTTGAATAAATATCCAATCTGGCGGCTGTAGTTACAGCACCAGTTTCGTGAGCAGATATCAGGCGGTTATTGAGAAGTCACTTGTATACTTCTCCCTTGTTCTGTTCCCTCTCCCATTTTTTTCATTCATCAGAAATCAAGAAGGGAAAAGAAGGAAATCCTAGCAGTTAGCAGCAGACTATGAGCAAAGTTGGCTGCAAGACAAATCTCTGCTGTAAGAAGCACATAAAGCGAATGAATATAAAGGAGCAGACATAGCAGAAGAAGACAAAAAGTAGATGCCAGAGAAAACGATGACATGAACAAGTTCACAATCAGCTGTTATATATTGAGCATGGTCAGCAAAAGCATTGTAAGCAAAACCAGGCAATAAATTATGAGGAAAAACCAATGTTTTCTTTTTTTTTTCTGCAATCATATCATCTGAAAAAATTGTGTCTTATTTTCTCCCCTACTCAACATCATATTCTACTGATATTCCCGACAATAGAAAAAAGAAACTTTTCAATTCTCTTGTCAACTTTTATGACATCATCAATCGATAATTAGTTTAGAACTATTCTAATGAGCTATACAACCCGTATCACTGGAGCAATTTCAGAACAGTAGTACTTGCTCAATATTCACTTGAACCTATATTTAAAGCTATGTAGATGCAAGAAAGCAAATAAAAGAATCCAGAAGATGAAAGAGAAAAGTTGAATTATCCGCCTTAAAGCAGAAAAACAATGACGATTTTTAGCTCTATTGCTTTCATCTATTACAGACTAGATAAAAAAAATAGCAAATAGCCATTTGTAGATCGAAATGCACAATCTTTTAAAGTTAGGATAAACATGCATCTTTCAAATTAAGCTCATTTAAGCTTAAACCCTTATGTTGATTGTGCTAGTAGTTGAAGCTAAATTTAAACGAAGTGGCGAATAGACAGACATATAGTAGATAGGAAAACAGAAAAAATTTATATTTTGCAAAGTAGCAAATAGTAAAAAACACAGACGTCATATCATAAACTATTGAAAATGATCCTTTTTCTTTTTTTTTTTGGACGCATTTCATCCATTTCAGACCATCATCATATCTCAACAGGCCGTTTATAGAGAGCTTCATAGAGCTTGCAAGTTGCACCCCCCTAAACCTCAAAATTCATTCAAACGAAAACGTCTGATATCAGCATCGTTGGGAGCAGCCGAAAAGAAGAGGAAAGAGCAGCAGCGGCACCTCGCTGCTTTTCTTTTCAAAACCACACGATGTTGAGGACTCATTCACGAAATTAAATTATAGAAATAAGGCTTAAGAGCCAGTCATTCTAAAGTAGATTTCGGAAGAAATATATATATATATATATAGCTAGTCAGATACATAAATGGAGAATGGATAAGATATGCTTTGCTTGAGGCATTATTTTCTATTTCTTTCACAATTACCAATCATGGTTGGATTTTATTCAACTTAACAACTGGGTCAGACAAGAATCAGAGGAGACTCTAGATTTGTAGAGAAGAAGAGTCCAAACGGTTAGAATTTAGTAAAAGGTAATCAAAACAAATTGCAGTTTTCCAAAACTTCAGCAAAAGTTATATGCCAACCCATTAAATGAAATCAGAGGGAACAAATGTTTTTGGTTCGGAAAATATCTATACGTGTAGTAATAACGAACGAAGATAAAATCACCAGTAACATATTGCCAAGTACATGCTACAACTAGATAGAAGATTCTCAAAACATTCAATAACATTTTTCGTTTTTTAAGTCTTAAATATAAGAAAAAATCACAAAAAAAGTAATAAAACAAATCATAGAAATATAAACAGGAAATAAGAATAATAGTAGTGTGAATATTATAAATAAATAAATTTAAAAAAAAACTAAATTAAAAAGTTGTATTAAAAGGAACGCACCGTTTGTTTTCATGGAGATAATCTGCAGCCACTCCTTGACTGTCTGTCGTGAGCGTGGAAGTTCTTCATCGAATGCAAATGATGGTGTGTTGATAGACCATTCTTTTTTGAAGAACGGACTTTTTTCAGTGAAATAGTTCTTGATAGCATATAGAGTAAAGTAGCAGTGAGAACTGACATCATCTGAATCCGCTGTTTCTTCTTGAGCTGGACGATTTACGGCTCGCTTCTTGTCATGATACATGAATAACATATGCTTGAAATCAAGTGATGTCTTCATCGTACCATTCGTCGTTCGGTTAGCATTCAGATCTCCATGATAGGCGATCAATTGAAAGGTGCTGTCGGCCATTTGGCGATAGCTTCCTTGCATACGCGTGAGGAACGTATAAGCCTTTTTTGAATGTAATGACGATGGCATACCAGCAGTTGTTAGTACCGGTATTCCACCGTTCAAGCCAGCACTCACTTTTGTCACGGTGGCAAGGCCGTAACTGTCAGCAAATCCTAGAATAGCATCTAGACGATGCTCACAGTAAGCCTGAATAACACCGACGGCAGAGTGGCGTTCAGCCAGTGTTGTATCTTCCCAGTAACGAGAATCATGATAAGTTAGATTAATCCATCCAGGTGGCATACGACTACTATACTCAATATCTTTTACAGCTATATCAATTACTGGCCGTGCTTTTTCTATAGTTAGGCCAAACTTGTCATTGTGCGATTCTTTGGCGGGAAGTACGACCAATACATTATAGGGTAGTTTGTGCCCACGGGCTTCAAACTTCTCACGAATGTATTCATCTTGTTCTTGAAGTAATTGAGCTTGAGCCGATTGAGTCTGGAGCAATAAAAAGATGATAACTGCGACTAACCACCAATGCTGCTTGGATAACAGCTTAAATGATGAAGAAGTGGATGATTCTCGTGCTAATGAGCAACATGGTCTAGTCAATAAGTTGAAACATCGACGTATCCGACAAAACGATGATGTGTTTGGCAATCGGAGGAGCTGGCATGACATGGCCTCCTCATAGGGACATTAATCATGCATCAAGTAGGAGGTATATACGTATAGTCGGACCGTCTTGCAAAGGAAGAGATTGAAGCGAGAGAAATTCACGCCGTGGCACGAGGTAATCTCCAAAAAAAAAAATAAAAGAAACGTAAACATATATTCAAGATAGATATAATTTGCACAAAAAAAAATAAAGAAAAGACTAATGAGTAGAACTAGAAGATAATACAATGTAAAAGAGATAATACATGAAAATGAGTAAAATGAAGTAAAAAACAAGATGAAAGACTAAAATAACTATTAATTCGTGAAGGGAACAGTTACAAGAATGAACAAAGTAAACAATAGAAAAGGAAACAAGCTTCATAACAGTGCTCTACCAAACATAGATTGAAATGCACAAGAGTCTGTCAGATTTTAATAAAAAAGAAAAACAAAAAAGAAGGAACTAATGGCAAGGAGAATCAGAAGAAGAAAATTATGAACGTTAAATTGATGGCAATTCTGACAGCCTATCTGTATGTATGTGAGTACATCAATTGATTGTTTTGTGTATAATTTAAAACTACAAACCACACCCACACGTCCATATACACACATAGATATATAGAAATAGAAGAAAGAAAGAAAGAAGAGAGAGAGAAAGAGAGAGAGAGAGAGAGAGAGAGAGAGAGAGAGAGAGAGAGAGAGAGAGAGAGAGAGAGAGAGAAACATAATGCATTGATATATCGACAGATTTTTTTCTGATTCTGATCAAAAAGTAAAACAAAAAAACTCTTGTTGTTTTCGCTGATATTATTCGAAAACGACAGCTTTGATATATACATATATATTAGCAAACACATGCCTAAATAAAGTTGAATAATGGTTAAGTTCTATGAAATAACAACTAAATAACTAGATAGTCTGACTGATATAGTAAAAAGTTAAAAAAAAGAAAAAGAAAATATCTATACTATTATCTGAGTGATATTGTCTATAAACTTGATTAAGACATTAATAATCTTCAAATCAGGAGAATCACTTTGAAGAGGATATTTCACTCTTTTCCTTTTTAGATATTGCTTTTTCTTTCTCTATTTCATTTATTTAATGTGGAAACGAATGAAGAGATTGAGAGCAAAACATTGGACAAGCTGGTAAACGGAAGAAAAGTGCTTAAAGTGAAATAAAGAGTCTGAATAGCAAGTTTCGAAGAAAAAGTGATTAAAACTTTGCTTGTAAAGACATAGATAGACTTGTAAGGAAAAATAGAAAGTGTGATGAACTGTAGATAATGAGATTGAGAGAGAAAGTGGAAAGAGACTAAGAACCAAAATAAAAAAAGAAATATACGGAAGAGAGATGTGAATGTTTGACAGAGTAGTATTAAGAACCAGAGAAAGAGAGAAAAGTTTAAGAGAGAAGAGGCTATAGGGGGCGGAGCTACATATTCTTTGAAACACTGATGATTTAAGAAGAAAAACTTTTGAACAACCATGACGCGCTGATCATAATGACGACGATAGAATGATATTTGAATGCAATGATCCTCATTTGTTCTTTCCCTCTCTCATTCTCTCTTCATCGTGAGAGGGTGGGATGAAAGAGGGTGGAGAAACATCTACCCTCAGACAGAGCGGACTGCCCGGGCCCCGACGACACAACAACACAAAGACTCTGGGCTGTATGTATGTCTGCCTGGTGACACCCCCATCGGCCACTGCTGGTCCCTGTATCTCTCGGCACTAACGTCCCTGTCTAGCCTGGGCAAGTCCTTCTGCCCCACCATAAGTCTATCTCTCTCCCTCTCTATCTCTTTATCTCTATTTCTCTTCTTTTGACTATCTGTATTTCTCTATCTTATTTCTTGTTCTCTTTTCTCTACACACCCATGAAACAGCAACTAAACAGCAGTAGCAAGCACAGCCTTGGGGTTTGGCTCCGGCTTTGCAATGGTTGGATAGGATGGGCTGAGCGGGGCTAAGATTGTCCTCACCCCTAGCTCTGGCCCAACCCGGAGGCGGAGGCATGCGGAGTGCTAAAGACAGGAAGTAATGATGAAGAACGGAGGAAGGAAAAGAAAAAAGATGAGAGACTGGAAGAATGAACGGAATATAGAGAAGAGAAAGGGAGAGAGAAAGGAAGAGATAGCTAGATAGAGATAGAGCAGGCTGGAAGTTAACCGACTTTAA
Source organism: Auanema rhodensis (assembly GCA_964057225.1). Lineage (NCBI taxonomy): Eukaryota > Metazoa > Nematoda > Chromadorea > Rhabditida > Rhabditidae > Auanema > Auanema rhodense. Next base: position 6,395,476 of record OZ059895.1, read on the forward strand.
ATAGCTAAGACGGCAGAGACGTAGAGATGGAAAGTTGAATAAATCATACGTATAGGTTGGTAGAATGGCAGAACAGCCAAACAGTAGATAAAACGAAGAGAATATATTTCATATTATGAAAAAATGCATAATGTTGTTAGGAACAGAACAGAAGGATGGTCTGCATTGCAGCCACCCACCCATCATCAGAGCGCTTTCCTCCAACACCATCACCCTACGTGTTTCCATCAATCTTTCTCTCTCCATCAAAAAAAATACGATCTATAGTACATCGTGATATGTAAACAAGCGCTTATTTCATTTATAATCAAAGAATATTGAAAAAATATAAAAATCCTTAGGTTACAACATCAAGATATTCTGATAATTTCTTTTGAAAAAAAAGAAACTGTGACTATCCGACAGTTGGATGATGGGTGATGATAAGTAGGCGAGGAATGATATGATAGGTTAGCAGTGCAGGACGGACGCAAGATGACAACGACAACGACAGAGATGATGATGATGATGAAGATGACAGGATTGCTTGCACGAGGTTTCAGACTGAGAAGACTGTCGTCACCGTCGTAAGTAGAAAGATGATACTCTGGTCTTAGTCTTCAATTGATAATCTTTTGTAAAATCGAAGAGAAAAAAATGAAAAAAAAAGTACGAAGAACGGTCGTTAGAATGTTTTGACTGGATATGTTGCTGAAGCTGATGCGAATGATACTATTGCCATCGTTGTTGTCATTGCCGTCATCATCATCATGATATGCCACGATTGAGGGCACTTTCGACAACAATTTAATCATCAATGAAGGACAAATATATTTAACTACAAGTTATAACTAGAATAACAACTTGTGGTTCTTCGAACCGGTGGTTCTCGTTGTTAGTCTGTTCCACCGACGGCTTGTCTGTCCGTGTCAGTGGTTTAAGCACCCATCTTCATCACCACTACCACCCTCTCGCCACATTTCGTTCTATATAGAGAGGTCTTATCATCATCACGTGTATCACTTCGGTCGGAGCGAAAAAGCAAAAAAGCGATAAACATGAAGAGAGGTGGTGGAGGTGATGTTGGTAGTAAACTGTGGGCCGGATGTCTGTTCCAAATTCATACCACATCAGATGGAAAAGAAGGCTTGATTGAATACCTGACGTATTTAATGAGCAGTCTGGCAAAGGGAGGGTCAACTAACAATGACTAGGACATATAGTGCAAAAATCAAAAAATATATTGATGCTTATGGTTCGCGAAAGAATAACAATTTTCGTGAAATGAATATGTGTCCTTAAAATCGAGAAATAACAGAAAAAGTACTGAAGGGCATTAGATTGAGAACCGGAGGGTTATTCGTCAGTGAATAGAATATAGAGAGAGATAGTGATAGAAAGAAAAAGAAAAAAATGAGATAGAGAGAGGTTGTGAGGAAGGCAATAAGGGGGTGGAGGTGGGAAGAGGTAGAGCAGGTTTGAAAGCTGTCGGAAAGCTTAAAGGTTAAAATAGCGTAGGGTGACTTGTGGAAGGTTGGGTAGGCAATAAAATCTGAATGAAGAATACGACTCGAAGGACATTATATATAAACTATATAATTATATCTAAATAAAGATAACAGAGCAAAAGCGAATAAAAGAGAGGTAGGGGAAAGAGAGAGAGAGAGATAGAGAGAGAGGGAGAAGAGGATAGGGTATTGTTGAGGGTGCAGGGTTGAAAGAAGAAGGATTAAGAGAATGCCAGAGCACAGACAATTCAGAAGATTAAGTTGAAGATAGCGAATATTATTGACAACGAAGATGTCGTGGACATTGAAAAAAAACGGAGAGACAATCAAAGCAAAGAAGAAAAATGGAAAACCAAACATGAGCGAGAAAATGATTAACTCAAGCACAAGCTAGGGAACAAGCCATCTTGGAGCCTCAGAACGTTCACAAGCAATAGTCTATATCTAACTAAGATATAAGAGTTCGATAAGACAAATATATAAGAATAAAAAACAGAGATGCATAACTCAAATATATGAAGATGTTGTTGTAGAACTTGATTACATCTTGATTTTGTCATCATACAACTACAATACACAATGTTGTACTATTTCAAAAACATTTTTTATATAACTGACAATTTAATAAAATCAATATTTTCTTAATCTTCTATCTACAATACTTTAAGTAATGAACAGATATATGAATCAAAGAAATTAGCTGAATCAGCTTATACAGATTAGTGTTTTGCTGGACATTTTCCAAGCTTATGAATTAGTTAGAACAATTTTCACTTATAATTGAGAATGCGTCAACAGCATCAAATGCTCTCATCACGCGTATTGAAGTAAGTATATGAATAAAAGAAGAGTAATCTCAAAAAGAGATACGAAGATGCCTTAGAGATAAACATTACTAGCAACAGTTGAAACTTAAGTTAAAGGGACGACATTCATCAAGTCGATCGTCCAGCATGCAGAGTTTGAATTCTGTTTTCTCTATTCTTGAGTTTCTGCTTTATGTCCGGCCAAGTAATGTCCATTTCCGAAGTTTGCAAGCCTTTCCTGTCAAGCAGGTTAGAAGTGCCAAGGCAAGTGGGCTGATTCTCGGTCGCCGTCAGGCCGTCTAGCCGTTTCGCTCTTTTACGTTTTCTCATCCTAACAAACAACTTTTGGAAAAATGATGTTGCGGCTGATTGATACAAAAGATTTTTCAATTTTTAACAAATAAAGGTGAGAACAGAACAAAATGTTTTGAGTTTATTAAGAAATAGAAGAGTGGGATAGTTAGTGCTGAAAAATATCAAACTTTCATTATGATAAAAATGAACGAATGCAAGATAGAATCTTGGATTTTGCAGCAAAAAAAGTTTATTAACTATTTTTAATGGCGGAAAAAGAAAAAAAACATATGAATGTATGCTGTTAGAATGAACAAATGGATATTTGACTTTATAACACAGAAACAACATTGAAAAACTTTTGATACGTATACTTCTCTCTCTCTCTCTTTCTCTCTCTCTCTCTCTCTCTCTCTCTCTCTCTCTCTCTCTCTCTCTTTCTACCTTTTTCGCTCTCTCTTTCTCACACATAGAAAGATGAGGCAGGGAAGGTGCAAAGATAAAAGATATCGACATATAAAAGACAGGACGAAAGAGAAAAAGAAGAAAACAAATGAACAATTAAAACTGGAAAAGCCCGCAGAATTTCAAAGATATGAAAATTCGATAAAGTTTCAGGTGTATATAAAAGGTCGGCAAAGCGGACACAACTGGCTCAACTCTATTCAACTTTTCTATAAAGAGCAAGAACGAATAAAAACGCCTTTCTACCTAGACAAGATATGTTAGTGACAACCGGGACGTTGGTTGTAAAAGCAAAAAGCTTATCCAGTTTCAGCTGTCAGTGAAGCCTATTTCGGACATACTTGCAAACTTAAGGCTTCCAACTTTGTTATCCGTAATCATCTGCATATTATTCGATTTGTAGAAGTTTTTCTGTTTGGACAGGATTGCTTAGACAATTGAGAAGAGAAAAATGGCACAACGGAAACGCTGAGAGCAGAAAGATGTCCGTTTCGATTCAACAATGCTGATCGGCACGAAATGGAAGAAATCATTGCAAAGCCCATCCTGAAATCCACAAACTATGCATCATGTGCCAGAGAAATAGTAAAACTTGTGGACAAGATAGAAATGGAAAAAACAAATAAATGAGTCACTTCATTGTTTATACTTGTTTTTCAAACATTATCTTTGAATTAGTATAAGTGTATATGCAATTTCATCAATGGGAATGATGCAAGTAAAGCTCGGGCAATGCGGTAATGTTGAAAAATTGTGGAAAAGTCTGGAGCTCATAAAGGAACACACTGCATCTATTCGACATTTCTTATTCTTTTTACACCATCGGCTTTTTTTTATCTCGCCTGCTCAATCGTTTGTGATTACTCTTACTTACTTATTCAATGGCTTTCACTAATTTTGCCGTTAATATCAGAATGATCATAATGATGCTAGCATAATGATTGAAATTGAAATATAATCAGTCTCATTGGCCATTTTTCTAATATCAAAAGTCAATATAATCAAAAAGATAAAATAGTCTACCCACAAAACAAAAGACTTTTTTTCTATTCTTCTTATAATATCTTGTAAAGTGACTAGAGTATCAATAGAATTAGAGATAAAACAAAATGAATGAAACAGAGATAAGTGCGCATAAAAATGCTAAAAAAAAACTTTTAATTGTACAAAACAGAAAAAAAAACATTTTATATCACAAGTGCTGAGCTATTTCACAATTTGGAATAGCGTGATACAGAAAACACCAATTGCAGTATGTGATCATATATGGCTAAGAAATAAAGAGAGGGAAAATGAAAACAATGCTGAGATAAACATAATGAATGATAGCCTCGTATTCTATTCCAGCATTTCTATTCATCTTTTACTATTATTTCGGATATAGAAGTCCTACTGAGTGATTGAAATGGAGAGCTGGAATGGAGAGAGAAAAGAACCCTGACTTGAGGTAAAGGAACAACAAGTACGTACATTGAGGACACATGATCAACAGAACTATTTCTCTACTTCTTTGCTTTCATTTTCTTTCTCTATCCCGCTCTCTCTCAATTTTTCTCTTTAGTTCTGTTGTAGTTTTCACATTTGTCACTCTCGATTTTCTGTTTCTCTCACTGTATAATCCAGAAAGAAGTAATAGCTATTGAAAGATCTTGAAAAACGACACTATGATCATTTGAGACAAGTAACAAGCTTGTATAAACAGTGTAAAAAGCATGATCAACTTCAAAATCTTTTCAATTTGAATTAAGAAATGTCAACCATATTTTTCCGCTTTCACTTGCATTCTTCGCATTTTCACTGTTGTGCTATACTTTCAACACCTACGAAGCAGATTGATTAAGTCGTTGGAGGAATATGAAGCCTTTGAATGAATATGAATAGACGGCTGTCGCTCCCAATAAGCTCGCTAAAATTCTCGCTTCCGAAAAACGAAGTATTTTATAAAAACAGAACATATTGACCGTCATTCTATATTTAACTCAATAAAGTTGATAATATAGCATTGTGGGTTGAAGACAAGCTTATTCAAATTTTTAGTAGTATAAGAATTTTAGAGGAAAATGAGAGTGAGATATATAAAGAGAAATAAAGGATAAACATACGACGTAAAGGAATAAAGCTAAAACTGTTCTGAACAGACTAAATATGGCTTATGCATGTATTTTCTGTTTTTGCTCTGTCAACTATAAAGATGCAAGGCAGGCAAGCATGTAAGCATAGGCTCTTCTTATATCCATATTATACTTACCCCCATCCTCTTCTTTAATAGAGAAAAAATAACGAAAAGTATATAAGGGAAGATGAAAAAAATATATAAAAGGCAGAAAATCCAGCTTAATCATTATATTCAAAAAATAGTAATCATATTGGCGGTTGACGGCAGCGGTAGTTGCCTTATGAGAAGAGAACACGAAAGGGAAAGAGACACGAAGATAGAAGAGGAACGAAAGAGAGAAAAGAAAGTAGGAATCTTTTTAGAGCCCATGGTATATGAAAGCAAGATTATGATTCATTTGAAAACAACACACACACACATACATACGCATACACACACACACACAGGACAATCCACAGGTGTTCTCATCAAGACAGAAATTATTTGCTAACCAGCCAACAAGTTCTGCTTACACCGCTCGCAGCCTTCATGCTTCTAACCCATAAACGAACGCAAAAAAAAAGAGGGAAAAGGATGGATGGATAGAGAGAGAGAGAGAGGGAGAGAGAGAGAGAGAGAGGGAGAGAGAGAGGGAGAGAGGGAGAGAAAGAAGGGGATATACAACAGCCAGTCACAACATGAGAAAATAGCGAGAGCAATCAGTGGAAAAGCCTGTGTCAAACAAGTGTCTCTGCTTCCACCTGTGGGCATTCAGGTCCAAATTACTAGTCATAATAACAACTTCTTTCTGGGTACCAAATGAAAAATGGATTTCAACTGCAACAAACTCAACGTTAAGGATACGTAGAATCATTGTACACCACGATACACAAATCATGTAATGTATAGTAAAAAGAAATGACGTTGATCAATCTTATGAAACAGAAGACAAAAAAAAAGAAAAGAGGAGTTTGAATCATTTATTATTGGTATAATGACATATCCTTAAACTATATGATGATGTTAAGATTTATATTTATTCTATTGATATAAATCCTAAAATATATATTTTTTTGAATGGTCATTACTTTCTATATTGGTTGAAAAGAAAAATTCTGAATAAATGCTATCTTTAGCATGGAATGAGATTGGCAAATAGATGTATTAGCAGTTCGAGAGAAATTGCAATTTCTGTGCTTGGCGGAAAATTATGTAAATTAGCTTGGCGAAGTTTGAACCTATAAAATTGGGAATAGAAGATAGAGAAAAACGAAAAAAAGAGAGAAATAGATAGAAGATGGTATGAAACTGAAAAGTCAAAAATCGTTTAGTTAGAAAATAATAATCATCATCATCAGCGTCAGTCATCTATTGTACATAAACAAACGTGAATTAAGGCAACAATATATCTATTTACTATATCATATATATCATATATATATATATATACATATAGTAATTCAAAACATTAATATTTACAGCACATATGAATAGTTTCAAAATATGAAAAGATGAAAAAAGAAAAAGATCAAGCTTTTTCTTGCACTGACAAGCACGGATATATTACCTTCACTGCTGCAGACTTCAGAAAAATGTAGTTAAAGAGGAAGAAACAAGGAAGGTTAGGAGGAAGAAAGAAAAGGAGAGAGAAGGAAAAACAAGGAGTAATATAGGGAGAGAGAGAACAGGAACAGAACCGCAACATAGAAATCTGATAGTTTGAGAAGTTGCAGAGATATGCAGAAAAAGCAGGTAATGATAGTCAAACAATTGAAAAAAAATAGAAACGAAAAGGAAATTTTAAAAAATAAGAAAAGAATTATTATGAGATTTCTCGTTTCAGTTGAAAAATGATGAAAAAAAAAGCCAAAAAAGAACTGGAATATAAATAATACATTCAAGTCATTTGTACTTTTTAGGAAGAGGAAGATGAAGATAAGAGAGTAAGTAAAATCATACGCAGAAATGAGGTAGAAAAAAGAGAAAAATAAAAATGATGAATGAGATAGAGAAAAAAGATGAAAAGAGCAAAGAAGTATTAATAGCCTCGAAATCTCGACCACGTCCTCTACTTCTCTCTCTCTCCCCCCCCTTTCTCTCTCTCTCCTGTTTTTATTCATATTTCGTTATCCTGCAACTCTCTCATCGTAGTGACGTGCAGATTCATTAGGGATCGATGAGATTTCAAAACGTTTAAATAAAACTTGCAATGTGTTTGTGTGTTTCGCAGTTGAAATTGGAATTAAAAGGCAATAAAGCTTCCTGAATTTTGGATCAAGCATTGAAGTTTTTTTAACACCTTAGCACCATACATAAATTCATTTAAACGTGCATTTCTCTCAGAATCAAAAAATAAAATTCCTGTTCATAATTTTAAAGTATTTCAAGTTTCAATTATTCATTCTTGTCCCAGTTCTTTCATTTTTCGACTCGCCAGGCTTCAAAAGAAAAATTTGCCAAAAGCTGAGACATATTGTTCTTCCATACTCGTCCTCCGTTCTCATCTATCGTCTCCTTTTTCTTCTTCCGGTCTTTTCCAAACTTGCAACTGCGAGAATCATGATAACAATATATATTGTGTCATGAAATTAGAAAGTCAACGAGAGGACGTGAAACCGGAGTAAATGTACTTGGAATATTGTACTAACAATGTTGAATCATGGGCTAATATTAATGAGATCACTGCATGAAGGAGTTCTAAAATCGTTATTACTGAATATGACTGACCCAAAACCACATAAGATGCTTGACTGGTTAAATACAAGAAAATGGTCGTCAAATTTGGTAATAATAACCCTCAAGGTAATAATAGGTCTTCATTTGCTCTTATTGAACTCAAAGCCAGGATAGCTTAGAAGCAAAAACTACATTATGGACGTTATGAACACCTAATCAGATTGCGACAGAGCAAAAAAGAAATTTAATGGAAGAAATGCTGTAATTTCCGTTTTGTTCAAGAAAATTCGAAAAGTTTCACCACGAAATAAGAAAGGCAATTCAAAATAATATAATTCGTTGATAATAAAACGAAAAACTGTGAGTCTCAAACGAAAATTTCAGAGTGTATTGCTTCTCATCACGTGAAGCAAGTGGAAAAATTATCGTGTTTGTGGTATAGTATAGGTCAATCGTCAAGCTGATTTTTGTTTATATGTAAGAGTCAGGAAAATGATGGCTTGCTCAAGCTACTACCTCTCTCATGTTGACGAGACACATGATCTCAATCCAATGCGGTCATTATGATGAATACTTCGAAGAAAAAAAAAGGATTAGGATAAATTGATTTAACGAAAAGAATTGAAATTAAAAGAATAATGGAACAAGAAAATGTAAAAGCTGTTGACAAGGATAAGCACAATTAATAAAATAAATAATTTTATTGATTACATATTAATATGGGCCAAAACAAGCTTATATTTAAGAAAAATATGTGTATATATATAGATAGATATAGATATACATGACCACCAACAGCAAATGGGGGATTGCTCTGAATATTATACGGAATAAGTCATGAGTGTTATCAGTTGACAAGCTCAATGATGGCAACTACAAAGCTTGGACAGCTCATTTATCGGAAAATTTGGGAGAGTAGAAGGGGATATATAGAGCGGGAAATTATGAAAGCCAATGAGATATAAAGAGAATGCAGGAGAATTGTAGATACAACATTTAAGATTAGGAAACACTCCTCCAAGTTATTATTTCTAATACATGACGACGTGAAAGAGCACATTCGAATAAAAAAATTGTAAAAAAGGTGCTACATATCCGAAAATGAATATATTGAAAAGCAAGTGAGTCGAGGCAAACAGAAAGTATGATTAAATATATAGAAACTGTATATCTCAATTCGGTATTTTTCCTCAATTGAGACTTTGGAAAAAAATTGTTCAAGTTATGATTCTGTTGTTAACATCTCGCCCTTTGAATAAAATCATAACATCTTGTGGCAAAAGCCATGAAAACATCCTGTTGAGAAGATGCCTGAATAGCTTTATTCAATCTACTGATCAAGCTAATCAACTACGCACAAGGTTTCTCGAATTAAGGAACACAAAAAGCAACGAGTATACAAATACTAATGAGATGTCAAAAGAAACAAGTAGATTTGACTTGCACACACAGAAAGAATATGAATAAATCTCTGAGTAAAACGAGGGGTAAACCATGAAGGTCTCGTCTTTAGTTATCGTTTTTTTCTTGCTAGTAGCCAAAAGTTGTTCTGTTGGGGTTAACAAACAAATAAGAATAGTGAAATGAGGTTAAGAGGGAAAGTGAAGAACGGGAAATGAGCTGTCAATTGAAACATGAAAACGTTTACTGCTATTACTTTAAGGTTGCCTACGGCAACATACAATTTTGCGATCGAAATCTCGATTATGCAAGAAAAAGATGGTGATAGCATGAAATATATTGAAATATATTCATATGCACATATACGTGATCAATTTTCAGAACTCTTTGACGTAAAGTAAAATGAAGAAAGAAAGAAATAAGTGAAATGAAAACTGAACGTATACAATGACAACCAATGAAGGTTGGAAGGCGGCATTACGCACGTGTAGATGAGGTTGTCCTGAGAAATCTCGTTGACAACCAGGTATGGAATTGAAACAAGAGAGAAAGCATAACATGCCGAGAGAGAAATATTGGACAATGAAAATGAACTATATATTCTAGAGCTCAAAAAAGCAAAAACAAAGGAAGAAAAAATGAAAAAATAGGCAAATACTCGTGTATTTCTCATTTATCCCATATTTTTGTGCTCTCTCATCCTCGCACGGCCTCTTGCAGTACACACTGAATATCCAGTTCGTTTTTTTTTCGTTTTTCTTTCCGAAAGAGAAGGTGAAAAGAGAGTCACAAATGAAATTCAGCTCAAAAGCTCAAATATGGATTTGATACTATAATTGACTGCAGTTTTTTTTTCTTTTTGTTAATATCAAACTAATGAATCCAGAACATTAAAATTCATTCTTTACGATAAAGAGACCCATAGATATACTATGAGTATATCATAAAGAAAACAGAAAGAGAACAAATACATTTAATGATGGTAAGAAAATCGAAAACAAAAAATGTTATGAATAGTAAGGAGAAATAGAAATAAAATAAGACTTAGAGAATAAAGCAAACGAGCATCTTTTACAAGCATTTGTGAGCTTCGTAAGCCAAAATGAACAGATAAGGCTAGTATGGCTCTGTCGTGGCAGGAAGAGATAGATGGAGGAAACGAGACAGATACATGAAGCAGGTCTTGGCTCGAAAAACAGCCTGCCGGTCACAGCATGTCGGTCGGTTATGCCAGCAAGAGAAGTATTGTTAGCATTCATTTTAGAATAGAAAACGGCAGTCGATTCTTTTTTTTCCAAAACGAGGGTTTAGCAAAAGAAGAAAACAAGAGAAATCTAGCGAGTTAAAGATTTTCCTCTATTAGCTTTACTTTCACATTAGAATCTTACAAACAATCAAAAATCTCAACAGTTTATGAAGATACAAAGACAAGAGCAGAAAATGGAAGTGAATTCAATCAGTGCTCATGGTCAATGGCCCGACAAACAGAGCACACCAGAGAATGCTGCAATTCAAGAAATTGAAATAGCTCATTGGAACATTCAGAAAAATTCCGGATGAAAGATTGGAATTCCATTTCTATAGATATAATGATTAAGACCAAGCGAAAAAGGGCTAATGAGAAAGAACTGCGCAAATCAGCACCGCTAATCAACGATATCATGAGAATTCATAGAAAATGGATATATTTAAAATAATATAACAGATAGAACATAAAGAAGAATCAATTTTATAGAGAATAGAAATGAAAAGGGATAAAACCGATGAGAATAAGCCAAGAGCAGTGAGAAAAAGATTTAGAGAAAAAAAAAGAAATTTGAGAAAACGATAAAAATAAATTTTGTCTGTTAAGGAAGAAGGCTTTATTTATGAAACCAAAGCCGAATCTTGAACTATCATCACCCTAACTTCCTTACGAGCAACATGTGGGCTTTTTTCTTCTTTAATTCATTTTTCTTCTAACTTCTATACTGCTATTTATCTAATTGAGGGGACGTCATGAACGCTACGGCATGAATGAAGCCTTAAGCAAGCATGAAACGATGATACAGAATTGATTCATTTGTCTTTCATCAAGAAAAATCGTTAGTTAGCTCATATTACGAATTAATTTTGTATGTGATTCGATTTATTGACTTATAAAGATTTCTTAAACTATTCTGCAATCGTAACTAATCAAACGAGAAGCTTAGCGCGTATCGGCTACCGATGTACTTTCATACTTTTGTTTTTGAAGCAACTTCATCTGACTTCTCTTCATTACTAGTTGTTCAATAGTAGAACGATCCGGAACTGAGCTTCACTCTCTCATCATCATTTTCGTACTTTTAATTACCAGTCATCATGGTTCACATACTAGATGATTCTGTTTACATTTCCTCCAATAGCTGTAGATTGTCGGAAATTAAAGACTATATTGTTTTCCTTGGAGAATAGCTAACTTGACTGCAATTTGAAACATGCATCCTCATATATATCTATCTATCTATATATACATATTTTTTTCTTCCTCTAGTTTTTCGTATTATTTGATAAGTAACAGATAAGCATTAAATCAAACTAACAGAACAGTAGGAAGATAGAAGACTGACAAAAAAACTGATGAAAAAATAAAACAAATAAACTATAAGAAAAAGATGGGAAAGATGAAAATATAAAATGGCAATAGTAATAGATCGTAATAGTAGTCTATACTGCACTTTTAATAATATTTTCACAATAAAAAAAGTAAATGATCATATAAGGAAGAAGTAGAAGAAGATGACATATATGAAACTAAATATATAAATAAATTCCCTATGTACTCAGAAGTTTGTGATAATTAGTGTTGTCAACAGCTAAGCATTACTAAAAGCAGAATTAAAAGTACAGGAGCGCAATTCGATTCGTTATATTCTATGAGAAATTAATATAGATCTATTTTAACAAAAATTGAGTAAAAAACTTAATTATAGCTAATTTTAAGTTGGAGAAAAAGAGAAAAATTTTTATATTGAAATGCTCCTTCAATTACTTTCTCATTAGATTTGGCGTCAGCAATCGAATATATTTATATAGAATTATGCCTATGTACGCTTTTCAATGTTAAAAATTAAGGAAAACTATGCACGGGGGAATATTTCTCATTTTCGCAATAAATCAATTTTGTATTTATATTTATTTTCCTAAATACAAAACAAATTTTTATATAACAATTCAATTTGTTCAAAAAGCTAGCTGGCTAACGTCATAAGAAAAAAACAGTTCATTACATTGAAATCAATGCAAATGAAGAACGAACCAAAGTAATGGGTTATAAATGTAACTGAAACATGACCACGTATACATAGAAAAATGAATAATTTTTAGCTTTTTCTATTTTTATTATATATATATATATATATATATATTTAGGTGAATAATATTTCGCATAACTACGAGATAAATCAATTGGTTAAGACAGAAAGAAATATGATGACGTTCGATATGTGCAATCGTCAAAAGCCTATACTTGGTTCAGAAATACATGCTCAGATCAATCACAAGTAAAATACAACATTGAGAAAATGGAAAGAGATGGAAAAAGAGAAAAAGAAAAAAGAAATTTGAAGATTAACATATGCAAATGTACAGATGAGACTAGGATGTAAATACATATCCCACACATTTCAATATATATATTAATACATTGGGGTATAGAATATAAGAGAAAAAAATGAAAGTTCGTGAAAACTAATGCAATAAGTAGAGAAAAAAAGAAATATATTTTAGCCGGATGAAGTAGCAGCAAAACGGATTTGGAGCTTTTCTTAGATCTCGACGAATTTTCTAAAAAGGCTAAGAGTGAGCTCACGGACTTTATATATGTGTACGTATGTATGACTGCAAAGATGAGGGGGAATAAGGATGTGGCAAAGATTGAGTGTGAGAGAGGCCCAGAAGTGAGGAAAGACTGGAAGATGAGGGTGGAGTAGATGTAGAGAACTTTGAGAGAGGAAAGGAAGAAAGAAAGAAAGAAAGAAAGAAAGAAGCGGTATAGATATTTGAATGAAAGCATATGAGGTAGATGCATGGTTAGATGTTTATTTTATATTTTCATTCCCGCTCGTATACAGCTGATGATGACATAAGAAGACAAGTGACACGAGATAACCAGGAGAAAGCGACTATATTAGCTGAGAACAAAACTAAGAAGCTAAAACTAGAGTTGGAAAAAAAGATTTCATGATGACACAAGGAAGAAATGTGAGACAGCAAGCAAGAATGATAGAGACAAACAGAACTGAGTTGGGAGTTGAGAGAGAGAGAGAAATTTTGTCTGAGTATGTTATCGATAGCTAAATCTCATAATAAATGTAAAGAAGTGTTAATGTCAGTTAGAATCATAGGGCATAGCTCGTGCTCACTTTAGCAAGACAACTCTTAGTTTTATGAATAACAAGAGTGTAGTGAATTCGTAGAATATTACTTTGAATACACCTGACATACATCGCTGTCATAGATGTTCCAGGCTACAGATATGCAATGTAGAGCCTCACAAATGATAATCAGTGCAAGCTACGGATGATTTGCGAAAAAAGGGTATACGAGATGTGTTATAGGATAGGAACGATGTTAACAACATGAACAGCAGAAAGTTTGATGACTGCAACATGAAATCGCCCAAACTCGCCGGCGACAGAAGTATGAACGAGAAAGAAGGAGAATAAGAACGGAAGGCTAGGTAGGAAGCGAAAGATATGAGCAGACAGACAGCAAAGCATAGAGACGGATATACAAAGAGGGAAGCGGAAAAGAGAAAATGACATAAATTTTTCTTGTTTAATCCATTCAATTTTATGGCACAAAAAGTTTCCAAGCCTGTGCCAGAATGACAAATGGCAAAACTCAATGATGAAAATAGCGACCTAGCAAACAATTGGAATTTGTTAGTTTCAAGTAATCGACCATCTGATGTACAAACATTTGTTGAAATTTAGTCAGTATTCGAGACTTTTCTTGTTAATAAACTTAGATGCTCACTAGAAATAAAATATATAAAGAGATGGAAATGGGACATAGAGAAGAAGGAAGAGAAAAAAGATGAAGAGAAGGAGGAGGCAGGCAATGTTGCTAGAGCAAACGAGTAAGATATGACCAGGTTTGCTCTCCTGGTTTGTTACACTATTTCATTTTGTTCAGATAGTCTGGCCAAACTCTAGTTCACTTTTAATCCTACTTGATCTCTTGAAGTCAGCTTGCTCTCTGAATTACATCTTGATTTTTCTCCTAAAAAAGGCGACGTTTGGTCGCGAAGTTGGAAGAAGATATGCAGTAGTGACTCTCGCAGAACCAGAGTTTAGAGAAGGGAAGTGAGAACAGACACGATATGCTTAAACTCCATTGAACTGAGAAGACTGAGAAGAATGAAAAGAGAAAAGGAGATGGAGACAAAAAGAAAATGAGAGAAATGGATCCTTATTTGGATCATTGGAATTAAAAAGCCGACGAAACACAATGATACAAAAGCTGAATTTGGCGGACGAAATATGAAAACTAAAATAGAAAATCTGAGAAAATCATAGAGAGCTAGATAAATACAAATTAATGGAAACAGAAAAATGTATTATAATATATGCATGAATATTTACTTGATGTTGGTCATCACATATGGTCATTATGTGAAGGACTAGTGAACCAAAATAATTTCAAAACACAGAATAGGTAATTGCATAGAATGTGAGAAATAGTTAAAGCTCAAAAAGAAAATCAAAAATTCACGGATAAAATTGAATGAAATAAACAAGAAAAATTAAGGAACAAAAAAAATGACCGTTTTTTTAAAGAGCCATAGCTTCAACTATTATGCATTTCAGATATTAAATAAATGATTAAAAACAAAGAACAAAGACAAATATCAAGAGAAAAAGGTGAAAATTTCCTGATTCAGAAGTCGACTGTCTTGCTTTCATCAATTGTCTCAATCATCCCGCTTGGCATATGACCCGCATCCTATACTTTGACTCAAAAGAGATATGACGGCATTATACGGCCCCCAAGCGGAAGCAGTTCGCTTAAAATGATTATTGGCCTCGTTCGAAAGAGAAAAGAACTTGACGAAAATGAAAAATAATCAAAATATTTGCTTAACATCATCTATTTCATTATTTCATTCCTTGTTTCTGTTTCCATTATCTTCTCGCTCTATCCAGTTCATTTCCTGATTCTTCTTGCATTAACCGGGTATAGAGATGCTGCAGCACACCCATAGTAGGATCTATGTGAGCAGGGGCCATAACGATAATTAGAAATTGAGAAGCTGAATAGCTAGGTCCACATCACGAAAGGAGAAAAAGATATTCCGGTGGTAACCGAAAGCAGTAGCAGCTTAGCACTACTGTTCGCCCTCGTTTCTCATTCTCCATCGTATCTTCAGTACTTGTACCAAAAGAGAAGAACTTCGCCATATATAAAAAATGGCAAAAATAGCGAAAGCGAAGAAATGAATAGAAGTCAAGAAAACTTCAGTATACTAAGCAAATGTGTCCGCTCTCCTTGATGAAAATGAGAAGAGGGCAGACAGACGAAAACGTATATTGAATTGAAATGAAATGAACGTAACGAAAGTCAGTTAAAATAGGAGTAGACGTTAGGCAACAACTTGGAACAGCCAAAGGGTTTGAGAACTAGGAGTATGCGACTACTGGCTAGCAGAATGATGGGGCTTCAAATAGAAGGCGGAGCGGAGACGAATAGGAAGGATGGATATGGGCTGCCAATGTACGCCACAAAACACACACATATATTTTTTTTCTCGAGCATAGTTATAGTTATAAAGATTAAGCATGATTTATTGGTTGTTTTACTGTTTCCAATGAATGCCATGTTTGAACTGACGCTGTCGATTGTAGAAAACATAACTCATTAAGATGATAGTAAGGGAAAATGGATTATTGAGGATGATAAGAAAGGAGAAAAAACTTGAGAGGGGTTAAACAATATCAAAGACAGCCAACATATTATTGTTCTAGGCGACCCGAATTGAATAACGTCCGCAGGCAATTTGCAGAATTATAGGAAGGAAAACAAAAAACCGAAAATGAGAGATAGAGATACGAAATATTGAAGAAAAAATGAGCCAAACTAGTGCGTATAGCCATAGCATGTGAAGTGAATAGAATTGGAAGAAGCAGCTTGTTCAGAGGTCAACCGTAGCAATAACGCAAATAACTGCAACACAGAAATAGCAGCAAAAGAAAGACTAAGTATTTGGGAAAAAAAAGTAACATTTACTTAACAATATCAAAGTGAATTTCATTCGAATTATCCTCAATTAAATCTTATCATGTGAGAAAGTGATCATCTCCACTTAGTTAGATCATGTTGCAAAGCACATACGTTTTCAATTATCGGTTATATAGCTTAGTATATGAGATATTCACTATAAAGCTATTTATAGATAATATTAATCTATATATAGTATTCTATATATGCATTCATAATATGTGATAGATTTATAAGAAAAGTAGTAGAGAAAAAATAGGAGAGTCCAACATCGAAACGAGAGTATCTGGTCTACATATAAACAAACAACAATTGAAAGTCAGAGAGAAAAACAGAGTAATTGCTTGTTAAATAATTATTTAAAGCAATAGTTAATTATATTATATTTTGTTTTAATGAAGTCCACTAGGAGATCAACTCCCACATTTGATTTTTGTCAAGTTGGAAAATTTTCTTATTCATTATAACAAGCCCACGTAAAATCAATTGAAATAAGTCCAATACAATTATACCCTTTTGTATGAATTAGGTATTTAAATATTAGTTTTGTTTTTTTTGATTAGAATTAAGTATCAAAATGTGATTAGACTACATTTTAGAATAATTCAAAAAGTAGCGCACCGTTTCCTATGAAAGAGCTTTTCATTAGTTTATTCTTGAACATTGTCCGATTATTTCCTTCTAAATGTTCGTTGAAAGTGAAAAAATTGTGTTCAGTTTGCATTCTCTGAAAAAAGAACAATACATAATTAGTTTGTCACAATTACTACTAAAACGAATACGATAATAATCTATATGACAAAGCATATGTTTACTTTTTTAGGGGTTGCAAAAAAGTATCGAAGACAAAAATGCTTAAAGTGAAGACTTTGACATAGTCAAAACTGCTTATATGAATAAGTTCATATATATATATATATACTTATATATATACTATACTTATATACATAGTATATATAAATATAGTCGACAACTTTGTTACAAAATTGATACTTTAAGAAGCATTGCTCTAGATTAGAATACATTTTTATGACCAAAAAACAAGAGTAAGCAGACTTTAGATATTAAAAATGCGTTTGGTGGTTAGAAAATGTCTCATAAATAGGCGAAATAACCTTCATTCTAAATACTCCAGGGAAAAAGTAAACCGTAAAGATTTTTCCACAAAAAAAATTGAAAGTTAACTAACGTTCTTAAGTTTAAGTTGAATAGATGCCATTAATAAAAAACATTCTCCAACAGGATTTGAAGGCTCTTTTATATGATGAAACAGATATACATGTTTCTTCCATTGAAGTGTATCAAATAGTTTCACAACAACAGACACCACAACCTGCAATTTGATTTTAAAATTTTAAATTAACATTCAAACAGAGAATTTTTAAAAAATTAAATTAATAAACCTTATACGGACTACTAATCCGTGTTAATAGCTGATATTCCTTTTTATCATCTAGATTCATTGTTAAACCAATAGGTGTAATGACAGGAATTCCCTATAATTTATGTATATATGAATATTGAAATATAATTCAACATAACATCATAAATAACCAATAATATTATATTTAAAAACTTATAATATGTATAAATAGCAAACATATCTAATGAACTTACATAACTATCACTGTCTGTCCATGTTGGTGTCATTCTAGCGACAGGAGCCAAAGCATATACGAAAGCATAACCGATTATACAATCCAATTCATTCTAGAACAGAAATATGGTAAATCACAAACAATTAAATAATGATACATACTTTTACTAACTGAGATATGGCAACATTAGGTCCATGAGCATCTGAGAGCTTTGAATTTTTAAAAGTTGCAGCTATAGAGGAGTCCGGGATATACATGAAATAAATATAAATAAGAATATTGTAATATATAATATCATAATTCAAAACAATTTTTGAAAACTTTTAAACTAATATAAACTAACTGAAAATTAAATTAAAATCGAGCTTATTGTACAACCGATCAAACAAACAGCACAATTAAAATTAAGAAAATTAAAGTGCCACGTGTAAATTTTATATTACATATGCTAATTACTGACGTTTGTACTATCGTATACTAATGAAAATATTTAATCGCTCAGCTTATAATATTATATAAAACAATCAAAATTAATAAAATTATTGTTAATACGAATATTAAATTAAAAAAACATACTGGGCTTTATAAGCATCTTCGAGAGCTAAATTAACGACTGGCACAACCTTGTCGATAGACAACCGGAACGGATTTTTACCATTGCTCTCATCATCACTTTCGGGAAGTGGAAATAGTATATGAATAGGCGTTAAAACAGATATCTGTAAATATATAATTAGTATTAAATAAAATAATCACTGTATTAAAATATTTTCATAAAAGTATTACTCCTTTATACTCCTTAACTTCCGCCACCAGAAATAAGGCCGAAGCGACCAAGAAGGTACGGTACATCTCATTACGATAATTGCATACTGGCCCCTTCTGTAAGTAAAATAATTCAAATATCAAATAAAAATGTTTAAACACTCAAATAATAGAATTATAGAAGTTAAAATGTTTAAAAATGAAAAATCTTTTGTTGAAAAAGTCCGAACGAACGACATAACTCAAATCAATATGCAAATAACTATCAACATAAACTTAATAAATTGAATAGTGTGACGGAGAAAGAGCAAAGAAAAATGAAACGGAATAAAAAAAATGATGAGGATCTACCAAACTGACATTCAGAGAAATAGAAAGAAAAATTATAAAATAAAATTAAGAAAAGGAGATGAAATCAGACTAGCAAGTGAATGGCATTTTTGTTTAATGAAGAGCAGCAAAACTAGAAAATAGATCATATAAATTGTTTTCAAGACATAAAAAAGCAGAATTAGAATAAACATATAATCAAAACGAATAAAATGATTACGAAGTGATGCTTATGAGGTTTCTTCCTTATCACTGCCACTGCCAAGTTTTTTATTTAATTGAGATAGATTGATGAGGAAATAGATTAAGCTTTTGAGAACGATACCTTTAAAATAGCAGTGACAAAGCGATATAAAGACAAAGATTACAACATCAAACTGAAAAAAATTGATGTTGCAAGAGAAAGAGTAAAACATGGAAGAGTTGCATTAAGAATACATGAAACGCTCATCCAAGATAAGCATAAAAAGAGAAACAAAAGTGATTGAAGGATTAAATTCTAAAAATTACATCCCAAACTTAACCAATGATACTAAAAAAGAAAAAGAATAAAATATTTGAAAGTACGCACTAAAGGGAATATAAAATTTACAAAAAAAAACTTCTTGTATTAGGACATTTTAAAGACTTAAATCATTTAACATTAAAAAAAACTTAAGAAATAAAAAATAAAATAGAGCAACATGAACGAATAAAATAATAAAGCATAGCTAAAATAGATGTAATAGATGACAAAGAAAGCTATGAATGTGTCAAAAGTAAGAGTAAAAGCAATAGAAAAGCGAGAGAACTAGAGAACAAGCCTGGTTAGATAAGATTGAGTGGAAAAGAAAAACAGAAAGTGCGAGATACACTGTTGCCTTCGAAAATTGGACAACACATGAAGGTAAAGGATAGGTTAATTGAACAAAATTGTGAGAGGTAGCTTGAAGTCTATAGACAAAATTGACCAATTCAAAGAGCATAAAAGCAATTGGAATACATATTCTATTGATAAAGTTCAATACTTCATACTTTAAGTTAAACGTGTCATGTAGGGCATATGGAAGGTTGGAGTGAGTGATCACAACTTGTTTCTTGCAGATAATAGAAGTTGAAGAAGTAATAGATAGAGAGCATGAAAGATAACAAGCCTAAGAAATGTTGACCTCAGGATGAGATGGCAATCGAGGTGTGTGTGTGTGTGTGTGTGTGTGTGTGTGTATGTGTCTGTCTCTGTGTATGTAGTTTGCAGAAAAAAAATGTTTATACGAAGGTTATAAAGGGAAAATGTTCATTTGTTACAGAAATGCAAAAGTTTGGTAGTCATTTATACCGAATAAGCCATTTTAGAAATACTAGAAATAGAAGAGAAGAGCAAATCTATACCACTATTTCAAACTTCACTGTACAGGTTGAAGAGACAGGGGCAATAACATATACAATCATACAATATTACTCGCAATTGATTGGGATTCTTGAAAGTAACAATAAAAATCAAAAATTTTGCTCTATATACAGAAAGTTACAAAAACCACTTCATTCCAATAACCAGCAATCTTTCCGAAATCAGTAAATTAGAATTCGACTATATAAAGTGATGAAGTTGTATGACATTTTCTGTTTATTTTTTGTTGAATTTTGTGAATTAATTAGATATCAAAGCTAGTATATAGTATAGGCTCTCTATTTATTCGATGAGAAACAAAAACTAAAAGTTTTCAAACTAAAGTTTAAAAACTATAAAATTCAACAAAACTTTAAGTTACAAATATAAACTAATTCAAAAATAAGAACAAGAATGGAGGGGAAACAAAACATAGACAATAGTTTGATGTGTTCCACACTATATTCAATTTTTAACAAAAAATATAATTGTAGTAATCACAAAATACTTATCTAACTACTTCATAATCATAAAAAATTAGCAAAACTATAATGAATAATTTTCAAAAAATGTTTTGAAATGAAATACTTAGCGCTAAAAATGTGTTATATGCACATCCATATGAATAAATCAAACTGAATTGTAAGCAAGTATAGATATATGGCTAAGTAGAGACAGCAGCAGAATGAGAACAACTAGGAACGCCGGAGAGGAAAGGAAAAGGGCCAAATGACATGAAGCAAATCAAGGAGTTGCAAACGCAAATACGTAACTTGATATCATGCTGTGTTCAGCTCGTTTACATCTTCAAATGCATCAGAGAGATTGACACGGTCTATGTCGAATTCGTTACTGCCAATGACGATGCAGCATCTGTAGAAAAGATAACGAGGGAACGCAGAAAATTAGCGAATACGGACAACAACCAGAGTGATGAACGGTAACAAATACATTGATATTGGAACTAGAATACATAGCAAAGTATGAATAAAAATTATTAAATCAAGTAGTTGATAAGCAAATGAGACTACAATTTAATAAAATTAAAGGATGAGGTTGTCATTATCTCTATCTCTCAATCTCTCTTTCTCATTGTTCGTTGCAACCTCTGTTTCTTTCTTTAGCTCCAGCTAGCTGAAGCCAGAGAGTAAATGAAGAGAGGCAGAGAATAAATGAAGAATAGAGAGAAAATAGCGGAATAGACACAGGTAGTAGATGAGATAGCATGTCTGAAGATCTGAGCTTA
This sequence comes from Auanema rhodensis, assembly GCA_964057225.1. Lineage (NCBI taxonomy): Eukaryota > Metazoa > Nematoda > Chromadorea > Rhabditida > Rhabditidae > Auanema > Auanema rhodense. The sequence goes on from OZ059895.1 coordinate 6,417,247, forward strand.
TAAGGAAGGGTTAACTACATATATTTGCAAAGTTAAAACTAATAAAACGAAAAGAAAATTAATAAATGTGTAGTAAAGTGTAGAAATGAAGAAAATAATGCGAAATTGTTGGAGAAAGTATGCACTTTAATAGATCTATCAAGAGATATAATACATTCAAGAGAAAAAAAAAACATAAGTGATCAAGAGCAACTTAAGGAAAATGGTAATGTAGAAGTATGATGCATTCATAAAAATTGTTTTCTATTATCTATTTTACCATTTATTCGACTAAAACTGGACAATATAAGTGAACTTTAGAATGGATATAGCAGATAACTCTATAGTACTCTAAATATTCTATCATCATTCATATAAGAGCTAACAAAAGTCGAAAAACTGAGGGAACCACGAAAATTCGAAAAAAGTTGTTGGCGAAAGCTAATTAAGCACAAGTGATGTTGGTCAATTTACCCAAAGTATACTTCAAGAAAAAACAATTAGAAGCATTAAAAAAATAATAAATACCTATACACGAATTCGTGCATATAAAAATACGTACGCAAAAGTTCATGAAGGTACGATGTTTATGAGCACTTCCGGAAATATGTTAATAAGTGTATATAAGTGTATATATAAAACTTTGTAATAGTATGACTTTCTCACCAATAAAATAATGGAAAATTAATGAAAAATGGTAATAATATATGAAAAACAACAACTATTATTGAATAACCTATTCCTCTAGTCAGACTTGGAAAGAAAGAAGAAAAGAAAAAGAGAGATTAAAGGTAAGTGTATGTTGGAAGCATATGTTGGAAAGGCTTCTATGTGAAAGCAAACTGAAAGAAATGGAGAAAAGGTCACTAGGCTCTATGAAGCCATGAAAAACGAGCCGTTTTTATTAAGTTTTAATTATTCAAATAATTGAACGAAAATGTTTCTAAAATGAAGACGACAGGATAGGCATCAACCAAAATGACAAATAATGGAAAACTGTCTTTAGGGTAATAGCTAGACAAAGGTCAAACTATATGCTTAAATTGGTCAAATATATATAGTTTTTTTTAATTTTTGTCTTCTTCACTAGAAGAAATACGAATAATATTTTTAGTTAAATTAGATTTTATATCAGATTATCGGAAAGAATCTAAGTTGATCACAACGATGCCAAGAAAATTTTATAATTTCCGGTTATATAGGGTTAATTCAATCAGAACATTATATATTTTTCATAACTATATTTAGCAGATATCCATAAAACCTATTTGCAAGATGAAGCCTAGAATGACGCAGATAATACGTACCCGAGAGAGAGGGAGAGAGAGGGAGAGAGATAGATAGATAGAGAGAGATAGAGCAAAAGGAAGGGACAAAGAGAAAGGAATGGAAAGACGAGACACATAGAAAAACCTAAAACGATAGATGAAGCTGAATGATCCGTCCAACTAATCTAACCATCTTCTTCACATTCATTCTAAGGTAATTTGATAATCATAGGACTGAAAAAGCGGTCAAAATGAGAATATTCAGAATTGCATCACATCGTGTCAAGTTGAGGGATGGTTCTTAAACGAACTAATGAAGAATAAGAAGAAGAGTTAGTTGTGTTGGAAACTTGAGTACAAATCGAACGGATTTGATTGCAAAATTCAAAAAAAAAAGAAGACAAACAAGTGAGGGAAGACGGCCTAAACCAGTACGTTTGATAGTCAAAGCTATTATTCTTTATTCGTTTTCATATTGATTTCAAATCATGATGAGATAAATGAAAAAAAACGAATGTTAATGAAAAGAGCAAAACATACTAGAAAATTAGAAATCAGATATTAGAAAATCCCGATGATCACGCCATCAGTTTTCAACAATCTGCTCGTTTTCTTGATAACCTTTGCCCTTTTCTGCTTTTCCTCCGTTAGCGACATCTCCCTATTTCTTCACTCATTCGTAAGATCTTGTCAAGATGCTTCCGTTTTCAGGATCTTTTTTCTTTTTCCAATTAACAATCAAATCATGATGAGATATCTGTTTTATCGGCTTGTTCTTACAAAGGTTATCTTTACTTTTCATCTCACTTACTAATTCACATGATTCTAATGAAAACAGCTGTTATAGCATGTGATTTATAAGCGTCTTTGAAAGGAAAATATTTTAATTTAACAAGGATGACAACAGTAAGTAACTGCTGCATACAACCGAATCATGCAAGATTTTTCTTTAAAATGAAATATGTACATTCATGTAGAACAATGAGATCATCAAACTAGAAAAGTTCATAATATATGATAAGTTAAAGAAATTTATAATTTTTATATGAAAATTGAAAATAATTTGATTGAAACAAGGACGAAAAATGATTTGATTAAAACGGAAGCGGAACTTAAACATGAGGACAAGCGCTTACGACATGTTATAGATACATAGCATGCAGTTATACATGTCAGAATCTAATCCACTACAAAGTTCAATGTAATAATTAGAAAATATTAGAAAGGATTAAAGAAAAAAAAAGAAAAATAATAATGAATTATACATATATACATATACATATAGTTTATTATATCTAACTATATACATATACATATATATATATATATATATATTTATATGTTAGTGTATAATGACAATTAAATGAATAGTTATAGAATATATTGGAATGCCAACCGATTAGTTTAGTCAGTATGTATTGAAAAGATAAGAAAAAATAAGAGGAAATAGTAGAATATTTTCTTGAGAACGGAAAAAGAAAAAAATTGCAAAACAATGAATTAAACAGGTAGTGAAGGAAAAAAATATAAAATGATATGGTGGATGTATTGAAAACTAAATTTTGAAAGAAACACAGTATCGCTTATGCTAGCAAAATTCAAATCAAATGACGAATATAAAGGTTAAAAAAGGATTTTAAAAGATAAACACAACACTAACTACATGCATATGTGTATGTATGTGAGTAATATCATATAAGTAAACTTAAAAAAATATAATAATAGAGCGAGAAAAGAGAGAGAGAGAGAGAGAGAGAGAGAGAGAGAGAGAGAGAGAGAGAGAGAGATAGGATAGAGCTGATGACAATTTGAATAAATTTGATTATCACAGACTTTTTTGAGAAATAAAATAAAAAAGAGAAGAATAATAGAATGAATAAGACTAGGTTTCGTAAATCGAATAAGAAAAACAAAAAAAGTAGAAAAGATAGTGAGAGAGAGAGACTGAAAGAGAAAGAGAGCGATTGAGAAAGGGTGAGAGAGGAAGCTTATCTCAAAGGAAGGCTTTCGCAGTTTCATGATCTTTTGACATCATATCTTATAAAGAATATACATAAAAGCAGACTTAATAGTAAGAAAGAAAATACTATTTTCATATTAATTGCATAATGAGCTAACTATATAGATATAGTTTAATATAATATGTTAATTATCTTAAAAGCTAAAAATCAATTACAATTTTAGAAGATAAAATACTTTTTTTCGGATTGAAGACAAATTCGATTGTAAACTAAAAAAAAAACAAAGACAGACAGAGATTTTAGATGACATGGAGACGTCTTTAGAAATTGGTTGACAATCTACATATCTCTCTCTCTCTCTCTCCCTCTCTCTTTCCCTCTCTCTTTCCCTCTCTCTCCCTCTCTCTTTCTCTCTTAATCTAAGTATTATATATAAATGTAACATTTCTAATTTGCAGTTTCCTTAACTATATTTTCTATTCTCTATATTCAATGTAGCAAACTGTGTATATGGGGCTGTGTTTGTGTGTGACGATCAGCAGTGAACCGACGAACAGACTGATTGCTTGTCTGCCTGAATGACGGACTGACTGGATTAAGAAACAAACTGGTATTGAAGTTAAGAATAAAAAGAAAATGGAGGGAAATGTAAGAAATACGGGGAATGAAATGAAACATTATACAGAGAAAGATAGCAAGAGTACATATGTATTTCTTTAGTCTAATCAAATTAGACAACTAAAAATCGAAATGAATACTATGTAGAGGACTGGTCCAGAATGTTAACATAATTGAAAATACATAGGTTATATATAAATATTATATATATATATATTTAGTATAATAAAATGTAAAATATAAGTAAAAGAATGATATTATTGAAGAGAGGTTTAAGAGAAAAAGAGAGAGAGAGAGAGAGAGAGAGAGAGAGAGAGAGAGAGAGAGAGAAAGATCAGAGGGGAGGAGTTGAGGGAATAGGCTGAGATTTACTTAAAGAAAAAGAAAAAAAATGACAGCAAGATGAGTTGAACTCAAAATATAAAAAAACCAAATAAACAAAAACATGAAAAAAGAAGAATTTTTTATTTTGTAGAACAAGTTAACAAGTATAGATCAAAATATTTCAAGAAATTTAAATGAAAAAAAAAGGGAAAATTCGCGTAAAAAGTTGTTAACTGCTTTGATTATCACTGATTAGTGTATAAACATGATTGAAAGCAATGAAGACAAGCAAAATTACGACTGTGAAATAGCTTGTAAACTTGAAAACTGATCAAGAATTACAGGAAAAAAGACATGTTGATCAAAAGAAAAAAAAAAGATTTGAACATAAAAGGGTAGTTGAATGACAAATTCAAAGCGATAATGAATGCAGAAGAATAAAAAAAGGTTTTGGGATGTCAGGCAGGCTGTGGGAAACGAGGAAGACAAATAGCATGAAGTTGTTTTAAAATTGTGTTCGAAACAAAAAGTTTTATTTAGATGCAAATAAACGAATAATTAGAAAATGAAAGTTTGTTCATAAAATTGCTCATTTTATAGTTATATATGTAAGTAAGTAAAATATATGTACATACATACTATGTAATACATGTAAACGATGATAGTACAACAAGGCTATAGGTCAGATGAGTGAGTATGCATTTCTCTCTCTCTCTCCCTCTCTCTCTTTCTCTCTCTCTCTCTTTCTCTCTCTCTCTATTTAATTTATTTCTCTGAATATCAAAGTTAATGATGATACCGAACAGAGAAAAATGTCTATAAGCAGACATATAGTCAATTATTAAATTATTATTTCCTTTTCTAATGCTGATAAGAAAATTTATAATAATCTTTCTTGAAGGAACAACAAGAAATGCTGTTGTTGCTTCATCACCTTATTTTTCATATAAACAGGTAAAATCATTTATAATTATAAAATTAAAAATATATATAATCTAATATTAAATATTCTTAGTTAATATTATTTATAATAATTTAATTATATAATAGAAGAAAGCAGAATCACAATCAGAATTTTGCTGATATTGAGGCTTCTTAACTCGAATGAAGCAAACGTGGTCGAATGTCACAATGTTTGAATAGTTTCTTGAAATCACGTAAATATTATGATAATCTAATCAATTATCAATAAAAATATATTAATTCTTTAACTATATTAACTATTTAACAATATTAGATAATAAAGAAAAATATGAAGAACAACTTTTCTCAAGAATTTCCACTATAAACCGTATGCCAGACTCAATTGAATTGACGTTTTCAGCAAAATTTCGGAGACTTAAACCTTTTTTTCGCTGTTGTTGTTCCGTTCAAATTCTTCTTTTTTTCATCGCAACTTTCTTTATTTTTTTTGTCAATATACTATCGTATTAGAAAACTTATTTAAAGTTTAAAGAAACAAAAAATGTTTTTCTTTTTCGTTTTGCTAATCTGTTCTCAGCTTCAAAACGCTACCGATCTCATCGAGTTAGCAGAACCGCTAGATGTCATCTGTTGACGTAACACAGTGTGAGAACGTCATTCATCTACACACTTCGTCATCATGATCATCTGATTTTGAACTTTATTTCTACATGTATATAACCGGCTTAAGAGGAAGAAAGGAGTAGTAGCTTCATTCCATTCTTCAAAGCACATGGTCAAGTAGTTATTCTTCATAAAGAAATACATACATGTTAATATAGAATAGAAAATGTAAGAAAGATATGAAAAGAAGATAGATTAAAGAGAAAGAGAGAGAGTTAGAGAGAGAGGTAGAGAGAGATAGAGAGATAGAGAGAGAGTGTGTGTCTATGTATATACTATGTATATCTGAAACAGATATAGATAGAGAGAGAGAGGGAGATAGAGAGAGAGAGAGAGAGAGAGAGAGAGAGAGAGAGAGAGAAAGAATAGTGAAAGTGAACGAATAGAGAGGGACCTAGTAAGACATCTATTCTAAAATTTACAAAAAAAATTGTCAGAGATTTTATCCGAAGCTTATACGTGGTTTGGAAGAAATGTTCATGAGCAGCAGTAGCAAAAAGCTGGCACATTTCGTTTTGAACATACATACATACATGTATAAAGAACAAATGGACTAAAATCTAAAATAAACCAATTGTGCCTAACCAAAATGAAAAAAAAAGAAAACTGAACGTGTAAAGATTGAATTTCTTTTTTAAAAAATTTTTAAATTTCTCATAAAGTGCATATATCCGAGTTCTTTACAGTTCAAAATTTAAGAAATACATCGAGACGAATGGGAGGAGACACATAAGATGACGAAGAAGAAGAAGAAGAAGTGAAAGAAATGTTTAAAATTGATATAAACAAATAGAATTTTGAGTTAGATTTTCAAAAGAAATAATCTTTTTTTTTTCAAATTATCAAATATCTCAATTATTATTATTATTATAACATATAAATAATAAAATATATAGTTAAAATAAGTTATAAATGAATAAATAATACAATTATTATCAATAATATACATAAATATAGATACAGATGTATATATTGAAATTCTTAGTTTTCAAAGCTTCATCACAATATCTATCTTTTGGTTGAAATTCTATTGAATACTTACAAGACAAATAGTTCTCCTCGAAATCTTGATGATGATCATCATTGAAAATGATTTATGATCATCTAATTACCAACAATATAGTACATTCTATGATATTCAACTAATATAATATATAATATTATAAAGTTTTTTATGTGAAAGCTTTTTACGTTTTTTTTTACCGAAAAATTCTTTCTGATTACTCAGGATTTATTTGTTTAAAGAAATCATCGTCATCATCATCATCATCATCGTACATCGTATATACTACATGTATATACATATATATGGAAATAATTATATTATTCTATATAAGATTACTTGATATACTATTAACTATGTGTACATATATAGATAGATATATTATTTCTTTTAGTCGTTTAGCTAGTTTATAGTATATTTCAAATTTATGTACATTCAAGTCATCTTAGTTGATTTTCTTCTTTTTTTTAAAAAAAAAAGAAGGAAGAAGAAGGGCAAAAAATGAAAAGAAAAAGTATTTTGTAACTAACTAATTAACTATATGAGAATAATTAATCATGAACATATTATAAGAAAAAAAATGAGATCGTCTTTTGTGTTGAAATGAAGAATTATAATTAAGAAAAAAAGTTATAAAGTATTCTCATATAGTTAGGAATAGTATAATATTCCATTGACGAAGACTAATATAAAATGAAAAATCTTCAATTTCTTATGGAATTAAGATTTGAATTTAAATTATATAGTTTGCATATGAAAATAATTTAAAAAGAAAAGAAACTAATAAAGTTATTAAATATAAATAGAATATTGAAATAATAATTAAAGATAATTATAATTGATAATGTACATATACTATATATATATAATAAAGATATTAAAGAAAACGTTGTGGATTATCTATCATCAATTGAAATCATATTTAAGCATTATGCTGTTAAGATAAGCTTTAACATGAAATAGAGACATTTACATATATAGTTAGAGAAGTTATGATTGCAATATCAAAACACAAACAAAGTTTTAAAGAGAGAGGGAGAGAGAGAGAAAGAGAGAGAGAGAGAGAGAGAGAGAGAGAGAGAGAGAGAGGATATAAGCAAGAGTTTAGTATAAGTTTGATCAAGGTGTAAATGTGTGTAAGCATGGCTAAAAAGATATATGAATTATACATATAATCAAATTATATAATTGAGATTGAAACACAAATAATTTAAAAAATAAAATTAATAAAGAAGAGAAAAATAAAAAAAAATTAGATAAGAATATTAGAATTTATTTAATTAAATAGATTGAATATAGCTAATACAGTAGATACATTGATGATACTGCTTCTCATTTCCTGAAAAAAAAATGAAAAAATTAAAAAAAGAAAATATGATGAGAAGAACAGGAAAAGCTTTATGAAAGAAAGAAGATCATCTGATAATCAAAATGAAAAGTTATAGATGGCAAAAGAAGACAAATTAAAATTTATGGAAGATGAGACAAACAAATAAACAGAAAATGAGTAATAAAGGATGGATATGGTTCATTTCTTTTAGTTTAAAAGAAGAAAATAAGCTAAACTAAGGCATTTTAGGAGTAATAGTAAAGTCTATAAAGAACAAATATGTTAATGAAACTCTAGCTTGAGTAAAAGAAAAATATGAAAAATGAAAAAAATCGTAGGCAGTGCATAGGGAGTGGGTTGAAGAGAATGAGAAGGTAGAAAGATCAGCAATGAATTAAATACATAATAACTATAGTATAAAACATAAAAATATTTATATTATATGTATATAGTTAGTAAAAATGAAAATAGCTTTTCCATTATTGCACAAATTATCATTTCCGATGAGGATAATGCGGAAGACTGACGGCTCACAAAGCAGATTGCAGCTACAAACCGTTAGAGATTTTGATGGAAACCTTACTAAAGATATGATGAAGAGCAGACACAACAGAAGAAAACATAATATTCTTCAAGAAAACTACTGAAAAGGTACTTGTATATATGAATATTATATAATTATAATTAATATAGTTAAGTATATGTATATATAAATATTAACATCACATATGTATGTATGATATGCTCATCGAACAATAAAAAAAACTTTGATATCCTATACTATACTATACTATACTATATAATATATTTTTCTTGAAATAGAGTTATAAATCATGGAACAATCAAAGATAATAATAGACTTTATAAATATTGTTTATGTAATGTCTTATATTGGAAAAATTGTATGAAAGAATGATAAAAGAAAACATTGAAAAAGACAAATGTACTTCATCATCATTCATTAGTCTTAGATAATATCCTTTTTCTTCTTTTTACTATACAATATGATGTCAAATTAAGAATAAACTATGCGTAATGAATGAAAATTTTTCTTTTTTTTTGTTGTGAAAAGATGAGAAACAATAAAATATTTGAAAGGTAAATATACATATATGTATATAATTCAATATATTCAATTTAAAACCATAATAAACAAAATTATAAACAAATTTGAAAAGTAAACACATAAAACGTGACAGGATCATGATCATGATCATCAATATTGAGAATGAAAAGCTCAAAAATATAATATTAGATCAATCAGAATACCGGTTCTCTTCTCAAAAAATGAAGAAAAATCGTGTGAAGTGAAGCTGATAAACAGAAACAAAATGTGCAAAGTTCAAGAGGAAATGAAAGAAAAAAAGAACAAAATTTTGAAATCATTCAAGTAACAACCTCACTACATTGACTCTTTTCCCTCCGATTTTCCTTTACACTCCGATGCAATTTACTTTTATACGGGTATGAAAGAGAAAAGGAAACCAGACATGCAAGTATGAGAGATGAGAAAAGCTATCGCCGATAAAACAATCCCAAAACGTTAAAAGAGAAAAAAGAGTTGAAAAAAGTGATAGAAATAGTAATATATGAAAAGATAAGGAGGGAGAGAAGGAGGAAGAGAGGGAGAAAGAGAGAGAAGAAGGAGGGAGAGAGAAATAAATAAATAAAAGGTATTGGGAAAAAAGGGGAGAGAGAGAGAGAGAGAGAGAGAGAGGTTGGGAGGGGGAAGATGAAAGAAAAGACAAAATAAGACGAATTAGATGAAAATTTATTTTGACTTTTCTTATATGGCATGTGACATGATAAAAGAAATTAGCATAAACATGAAAAATGAAAATAAGAAAAGGAGGAAAGTACATCAGAATAGAAATGATCATCGTTGAAGTTGAAGAATATTTGAATTGAGAGAGACAGTCTTAACTAACTATTCTTATATACTATATATACTATATACTATATATATAATATATTTATATTATACATATAATATATCAAAATGATATATCGTCATTTAAATAGAACATCTGTTCATATTTCAAATTATTCACACATATAGAAACATATAGATAGATAGAACAACATACGAACATACGAACTATTCTGATCTGAATTTCAATATTTGATAGTATTATATGTATAATCATTATATTATATATATATATATATAGTTATATATACTATAGGTTGTTAGAAAAAGAATATAAAAACAAATCATCTTAATCATTTTATTTATAATTCTTTATTCAACTTATAGTTAAGAATATTATAATATAAGTATAAAGAATTATATAACTATACATATAGTATATATTATTCTATATATTCATATTTTCAAATATAAAATAAACTTCTTTTTTTTTGTTAAAAATCATATTCATTGATGTAAAAAAGTCAAATATAAAAAAACTTTTGAAATAATTCAATAGATATGAATATGAAAATTAATTCTTATTCAGTATATATATATATATTTTTTTTTTATAATTTATATACTATATTCATATAATAAACTTTGATTTACATCTTACATCATTTTGTTTTTGTTTATTTGTAAGAAGTATATATATCTAAGATATACAAGCTATACATACATACATACATCAGATATGCTTTCACAAGATATTTCATCCCAAGAGAAAGAATTGTTTCTTCTTCTCCAGTCAATACTTTGTAAATGAAGGTGACTACAAAAAAATGGATGAAAGAGAGAGAGAGAGAGAGCCAAGTGAATGAGGAGGAGCAACAAGACAAAGTCCAAAGATTTCAAATGATGAAAGAAAAAAAGAGAGAAAAAGTAGGCAATATATTAGAATAGAAAAACATATTAATACGTTGTTTTGTAATTGAAAAAAAAGGGAAAGAAAATTAAATGAAATTGTGATTAAACTAACAAAATAAATAAAACAAAAAAAAGGAAAAGATATTATTATAATTAAATTATTAAATTATATTAAAAAATTATTATTTATATTTATTTATATATAAAATAATAATAAAATACAAATAAATATATAAACTATATATTTTAATTAATAATTATATTATAATATATATATACTTTTGACTTTTTTGATCAATTTTTATTATAAAATAATAATAATAATATAGTAAAAAGTAGGGTATAGTATATAAAATAATTACTAAATATGTATATAAGTTAAAGAAAAAACGAAATTCAACTTCTCAAGTCTGTTAATAGTTAATAGGTTTGTTGTTGTTTAGTTTTTGAAATGTAAATTCGACATTTTCCTTTTTTGAATATTATTAGGAAGAAAAGGATAATATTATATATTATATAGTTTAATCTTAAACTATATTATATAATATACAGTTATTTTAATATATAATTTCATATAAAAGATTATAAAATTTCAAAATAGAAGGACGGCTGAAGAGAATGAAACAGCTATATGTATGTATATATGACATCAGAATAAAATAATTTATATGGTATAATCAGAAATATATTGAAACAGTTCAACATTAATGAAATGAAAGCACAGTTTATAATGAAAAAAAATTATCGAAACTCATTGAGAGTTGTTGAATTAGATCAGAAGATTAAGTATGAATATAGAAATAGTTAACTAATAGTTTATATAGTATAGATGAGTAGAGTTGTTAGAATGATTAACTAAATGAAATAATTTCTATTTATATAGTTAATATAGTATAATATTTGAAAATATAATGAATATTTGAAATGTTTTATGAGTTTAAAATGAAAAAAATTATTGTTTATGCAAGATGATACAGAGAGGCAAACAAGAGGTTAAACATAGAAAAGTGGTCATTACAACAAAATACAATGAATAAAGCTTAATATTATCGTTTAATCAATATATTTATATACTATATATATAGTATATATAGTTAAAATGTTCATATATTCACACATATAAATATACATTGAAGTATAATCATCTTCTATTTCCAATAATTAAAAATTAACGACATTGTTACTTTAAAAGTAAGCTAAAAATAAGAAAAATAAAGAACTTTAAAGATAGAGTAAAGTTAGAAGAAAGAAAAAAAGAAAGTTGAAACAGGAATAGCTAAAAAGAAAAAAATAAGAGAGAAGGGTAAAATGCTTAGTTGACAAGATCATTAGTAGCAGTTACTTGATGATTAAATGCAAAAAAAAGAAAATATGAGGAAAATAATTCAGGGAGAATATACAGTATATAAATCAAAAACAATAATAAATTTTGAGGTGAATGAAGGTAGAAAGAGAAGAATAAGGTAAGCCATCGAACTATAGAAGAAGAGATAGAGAGAGGGAGAGAGGGAGAGAGGGAAAGAGGGAGAGAGGGAGAGAGGGAAAGAGGAAGAGAGAGAGAGAGAGAGTAGTAAATGAAAAAAGAGGAAACTGAATACATGAAAAAAGCAACCGATCAGCACATGTTTGATGAAAATAATGCATTTGAATGATGAAAAAAGGAAAAAGCACATGGGTCAAACAGTATATGCCACGTGACACGTCATAAGTACATATTCTGATTTCACGTGAATAACATCAAATATAAAAAAAAAGGAAGAAGAAGATGATGATGATGAAAGTATGAGGATATAATGAATAAAACTATAAAAAGAGTAAATGTATGAAAGAAAAGTTCAAAATGCTACTACACTAGGGAAGTCCGGGATGCTTGTTGAAAATTGAGAATTTTTCATATTTCATGAAGAAAATAGATATTCTAATACAAACAAATAATGTTAAAAAGCACAAAATATTAATAATATATACTATATAATAGAATATTATTTGATATTAGTTAAATCTTAATAGTAAAAGAAATCACCTGAGGCAAGACATATATGAAAGACGTTTGAAGTCTTCTTCAAATTTCTTTGAGATATCTTCAATAGTTACACAATGGTTTATGAATGTATAATATATGAATATCAACATAAATAACTAACTAACTAACTATATTTATATAATATAAACAGTTAGATTTTCTTTTAAATTTTTTTGTTTCGTATATCTTATATTTAAGAGCATTGCTTTATAACTATGCTGAGTTCGTTCGATTCTTTTGTTCGACAGCACATTAAGCATAAAACCAGAGAGCTATTAGCTTTCTGGACAAAACATCCAGATTAGCAACTTGAACACATATATATATATATATATATAATACTAGTTTCTGTTATTACTATTACTATAAAGCTATGAAAAAGCATATAGTGAACATGAGCTAGAGCATTGACCCTTCATAAATACATTGACAACATACTATATTAGAGAACAATTTAATATGAAAAGGATGTGCATACACGTATGTATATACATATATGTATGTGTGAGAGAGAGAGGGAGAGAGAGAGAGAGAGAGAAATTGGGAAAGAGAGAAGTATAAAGGTACACAGTAAAAGAGAGAAGAAGAGAAAGTCACAAAGAAAGGACATCAAATTGAAAAAAAAGCTCTGAACGAAATGAAATTAGGAGAGCGGCAAAGAAGTGTGCCATTATTCAGAAAAAGCTTTTGCGATTCAACTTGGCTTCACGAATGCTCACCGCTATTATCATCAATAGCCTAGCACTCACTCGTTTCAGTTGTCTGACTTCTGATAGTATTAGAACAGATAATGGACAATAGACTAAGTTAGAAGAATGAATAGAAATTAAATGAAATGAGGGAAAGAAGAAGTTGATCATTTACAAGAAAAATGAATTTCATGACGTAAACCATTTGATGAAGTGAGAAAATGAAAAAAAAAATGATAAAGAGAAATATACTTTTAACATGAAGAAGAAGAAGAAGAAGAAGAAGAAGAAGAAGAAGAAGACGAATCAAATATAGAAAGAAGACGAAGAACACAATGAAAAGCAGTTAATTCCATGTTTATTTGACAATCGCTTTGACATAAAGCTACCTGACTGACAAACTGATATTTAACACAGGACAAGAATATCGGAAGGAGGACCAAGAGAGACAGAGAGAAGAAAAAATGAAAACAAGCTGTGGCACAGGACAAGTAAAGTCGATTAAACTACGTAAACACACATGTATATACACATGAAGACATATCTTTATTTATAACTTTTTATAAAAAGGTATATTATATTATATTTATAACTATAAATAGTTTTAAATATGTATATTTATATATAAAGTAAATAGCAAAATGAAAAAATGCTATAAAGAGAGATTGATGGAGAGTAAGAGGGAGAAAATGGACAGAAGAAGGATTAGAAGCAAACATGGTCAGAGTGAATCAAGAAAAAGGAGGAAGAGAGAAAAGGAGAAACATAGCCACAAGCTGTACTCTATTGTTCATTTAAGGGACAAGTCAACACATAAAGAACCTGGATAGGTAAAGATGATGATTATGGTCACAAAATACTTATAAGTATTGATTATTTATATTAATTTATATAATTAATTAAATTATAAAGATATAATGAGTACATTTAGAAAAAAATGATGAAAAGTAATAAAGTTTCAAATATGAATTTTGAACGAGAGAAAGAGAGATAACGAAAAATGGAAATATAAAGTATAAGTAGGGAGGAAAAGAGAGAGAAATAGAGAGAAGAGGAAGACGAGAGAGAGAGAGAGAGAGAGAGAGAGAGAGAGAGAGAGAGAGAGAGAGGAGGGAAGAGAGGAAGTAAGAAGATAAGAATGTCTAGATACTAAGAGAAATTGAGAGTAACCGACGAGAATAACCAAGAAATAAGTGAACGAAGGAAAAAGAAATCATAACATAGAAGCTTTGAAGATGATATATCCAAAAGGTTTTTATGATTCAATCAAAATACCTCTCTCAATTCAAATCAAGAATATTCTCTTGAAGATGAGGAATACTAGACCGCAAAACATGAATATGAAGTGAATTACAGGAAAAATAAAGTCGACAAATGGAAAGAACAACACATGATGGAGAAGATGCTGACCAAATGTGATTGAAAAAAAGAAAAAAAAAGGAAAAATAGAATAGAAGAGAAGTAACATATGACTGAATATAGTTTGATTTCTTATAATAATCTTTATAATATATTTCAAACTACTAATTCATTTATATCTATTAAAATAGTTATGAAACCTTCTACATCGTCATAAAAGAGTAAAAGAAATACTTAAATGCTGGAAGAAGATGAGAAGAATGAAATCAGACAGCTTACGCTCGAATGCTGCAGCAAGAGCTGGACATACAGCTCCATATGAGCATATGAAAGAATGTTTTCTGCAGTTAAAAAAAAAGAAACAAAAATGAAATATGGAGAAGAAGAAGAAGAAATTAAAAGAAGAAACAAATCAAGAAAGTTGTTTCGTGTATAGTGTGAGAGGTCGGTGAATGGCAAAACAGATTAGTCGACAATGAAAGTTGCAAAGATGTGCGAATAGGAAATGATAAAAGTCAAAAAGTGCAGAAAGTTGGAATTAATTTAGCCAAGTTTTCATTTGGGTCAATGTTTTCAATATAATTCTTTTATCTTTATATATTATAATTAATATAGTTATATAAATTATATAATAAATAACTTAAAATCTTATAAAATAAAAATATTTTTAAAATAACAATAAAATAATTTATATACATACATATATAACATAGGTTAAAAGAGAGAGAGAGAGAGAATGAACTTGAAAAGAATTGAAAGATCCAGTCCCTCACCTCATCTTTTATTCTTTTTTTCTTCAAAAATGTCCTTTTCATTTGTCATTTTTCAGATTCAATGGCATTATTAATCATGTAAAGTTTGTATCTTTTTCACGACGACATAACTCAAAAATCAAATTTTTTTAATAAAACTTGATGAATCGAAAAAAAAATTAACAACTAGAATGGAATCAGAAGCTATCGTCGAGACTGAATTTTGAATCAGATATGAAAATTAATCTGAATACGAATATAGATGGATGAATAGATGGAAGGATGAAATCAAAAATCTTCTATGAAACAGAATCTTAATCTGTCTAGCAAAGCTTTTGGGGGTTCACTATTATCTCTCTATCTCTCTCTCCATCTCTTTCTCTCTCTCTCTCTCACTCGCTCTCTCTCATCTTTTGGATGTAAGTAGTTGTATAAGATAGGTTGGTTTAGCCCAAAAAAAAAAACGAAAAATGGCCAACCAGCTAATGTGTCTACCTCAAAACAACAAAAAAAGTGAACATTGACTTCTGAAGATGGTTCCAAGCATAGTTAAGTATCAGTAGTATAAAGTAGCAAAGTAAAAAACGATATTTATGAAGTCATATTGGTCAGAAAATCATAAAACTTAGAGAAAAGAAGGAAGAAATAAGTTACTCACTTGTAATAGATAAAACAGTTGGAAAATTGAGCCGAAAAGAACATCGGTATGTCCTAAGCTTATAAGCATTCTCTACTAGCATCCTTTTGCATTTCTCTCATTGCATCAGATGAGTGTGAGAGAAAATGCTGAAAATTGAAAAGAAGGGCTTTCAGATGAGATGATACCAAACGAGAAAAGGATGCTTATCCTTCTAGAATAGTGAAAAGCTCTCGTCCGAAAAACTAATCCTACTAATAGGTCGGACGATCAGACAATAACCTCAGAAGTTAGAGAAAATGGAAAACGAAAGAAAGATCTTTACTTCAGAAGCATTATCAAATGAAACGATCAACGATGAATAAAGAGCAAATATAGTAAACAAAAAGTTGAAAATAGTTAGTGAGAGTTCAACATTAATTATCAAAAGATGCTACTACTAACTAAGACACAAGGGCAAATGAGCAAAACAATGTCTAGATTTCGTTAAGATGATATTCTTGTAGAAAAATGAGAAATAGTAAAGAACACAGTTAAAGAAAGAAAGAGAGAGAGAGAGAGAGAGATATGTCAGAAATTGAAAAAGATTTGAACATTTACATGGCTTGTGACCATTAGTCTTCTACTTCATCTTCTTCTTCTTCTTCTTCTTTATATATTATACTATTATTATTGTTTATTTGTTAACAATTTGTTGTAAAAAATGAAACAAAATTGAAAATAAAAGAACAAAAATTTGAAAAAAAAGGAAAGAAAAAGTAGTATCATCATTGAAAAATGATTCAGAAGAAGCTTAGATGGAGAATAAAATGCAAAAGAACAGCAAGATAAAGAAAAAGAAAATGAAGATGCAATAACATCAGAATAGAATGCACGCAGATGGTCATTTTCATCAAGAAATAGCTCCCAAGGCGAAAAGAAATGAAAAAACTCCATAAAACAAGATTGTAAGTCATGGAAATCTTGAAAATGCTTAAGAATAGTATAGAGTTGTCAGACAATTTTAAGAAATATTATATAGAAAGATATAGTAAATAGAAATATATTTATATTCTTAACTATATGTATAATAAATTTATAAAATTAAAATATAATAATTAATATATATATTATACGTATAATTAATTAATAATGATATAAATTTTATAAAAAAAAGAATTAGTTAAGAAGAAAGTACTTATCTCCATTTTTTTTGGAAAAAAAATTTAAACGAACAGATACTTATGTGGATTTTGAAACAGAGAAATTGAATTGAAGATGTGATTCGTTAAGTAAAAATCAAAAATCGGAGAACGCAATTCGATGTAGAAATCAGGCGACAACAAGGATAACAGAGTGTTTTGAAAAATTTCCAAAAAACTTGCAAGCCCAGAGGTCAGTTGGAAGCTTTGCCAATTTACTCTGCAGGATCTGTGAGCTATCGCAGGTCTGAAGGGCCAGTTGTTTGGATGAAAAACACGAAAAGTCAGCGAAGCGATAACAGAGAGGGAAGTGGAAAGAAACAGAGATTGAAGAAATACCCAAGAGACACCTGAGACGTTGACAGACTGGAAAGAAATCAAAAAAAAAATAAGAAGAAGGAGATATCGAATAGAGAAAAAGAAATGCCAAGAAACATCATAGTATAATATTTAAAGGAAATCCTAAGAAAAATAATTTATTTAACAGATAAGTATCATATTCATAGTTTAAAGTACATCATGGTTCAAATATATATTTTTCTTAAACATTATTCAAAAAATGAGCGAATGAATCAGTTGCAGTCATACGAAAAGCTCACCAATTTGGCATATAGTAGGCTCATTCAGGCATGGACTGCATTGGTCAGGACAGCTGAAACACGCAAAGTGCACTACAACTACAGCTTATATAGACCAAAAATGAAGTAAAATAACTAATTAGGATGTTGAAAACGACATCGGTTCAAACACATTGATGACATAGTCATTGATATCGTTTTTAGGCTTCTTAAGTATATATCTGTGTATGTATATGTGTTAAAGAATCAATGTATTTCTTGAATTCTTATGACTTCTTATTGAATTAGTTGTTATATGGCTCATCAGAAATACCAATTCAATATGTTTTTCAATAGAAAATATTTAAAACATTGTCTAAAATGTGGAAAAGGACATACAGCGTGAAAACAGAAAATCAAGCTCAATATGCGAAAAGGTCGCCGAATTCAATGGGTGTTCATGTGCCTTGGAATTATTCTTTTTCAGTTTCCACCCAGATCTATTCATGTTTTACAAAGAAAATGTTTAAAAATACATTGTTTTTTCTCGAAATTCTCGTTAGAAAGACAATAGAAAAGTACTACCAAAATTTGGTTGAAAAGCCTTAATACGATAAAATCAGAAAAAAAAATAGATCTTCACTCTCTTAACTATATCATATAGTTTAATCTAATCTGTCTGATCAACCTAGCTTCAGCACCTTGTTCAACGTTAACTTGGATTTCAAAATCGATCGAAAATTGAGTCCTAAAGAGATTCAAACTTTGTATTGCCTCTTCTCTCCCTCTCTCCCTTCACCCCCCTCTCCTCTCTCCCTCTCTCTCTCCCTCCCTCTTTCCCTCCCTTCCTCTCTTGATTTTCCCTACCACTCTTCTCACAAGTCTCAGAATTTCACATTTTCTTTCTTTATCTGATTTGACACCTGCCGCACTCTTTCAAGCCATTCACTTTATGTTTTTTCTCATTAAGATGACAAGCAATTCCCAAAAAATATTTCATGGATTGATAATTAAAGATTAACAATCAATTATATAATAATCCTTAATAATAATAATATTAAAAGAAAGTTTAATGAAATTATAAAATCTTTGTAATATGTAACAATAAAACAAGAACTCATACAATTATTATTACAGAGAGAAAGAGGTAGAGATAGAGAGAGAGAGATAGAGAAGGAGAAGTAGAGAGAGAGAGAGACAGATTGAGAGAGAGAAAGAGTAGTTTTCGATAATTAAAGTATATAAGCTTATGAAGTATTTCATTTAGCCCGTTAAGGTGAAGTATCAATGAAAAAATTAAAAAAATGAGATAAATAGTTAGAAATATAACTTATCTATATATATAATTAAATATTAAATATATATATTTAATAAAATATAATTAATAGACAGAAATAAAGAAATATATTAGAAATTAAAAAAAAAATAAAACAATTTTTATTATTTGAAATAAAAATAAATTATAATTAAATATAATTAATAAATATTTAAGAATATATATATCTGATATATATTACTGTATTATGATTCATTAATGTAAGAAAATGAAGAATTGAATTTAGCGATTCGAAGATATATGTACAAGAGAAAAACCTAGAGATCAAGTGCTAAGCTACAGATTGCTAATTCTGATACGTACGCTGATTTCTCCATCTGAAGATGTCTGACGAAATTACAACATCGCCGTATGTGACGACCTTGCTTGTCTTTCAATACATTCCTCATTTTTGCCACATACGTATGGCTTGAACCAGACCGTTTAAACTAATACTGCGTCAGAATTCGCGTCGTTTTCCTTCAAGTCATCACCGGCTAGATTTGGACGATAACCCATCAAACAGAATCTGAGTTATCGTCCTTTGTATTTCATTTGGTGAAACCCGTCATTAGAGATTTGTTATCAGTGATTTGAGCTTTAGAATTCATTGAATATACATAGAATATATCCTTAACATTAGAAAAATGAAAAGATGATGAAACATAAGACATATGAACGAATGAAAATGCATCAACTAGATAGATTCAATAGCATATTGTGTTATAAGCATCGAGTTATTAAACTTGAAAGCTTATAATGGGTTAGTTGAAGTATATAAAAAAGAATTTTTCTAATAAGTTAAAGAAATAAAATATAAACTATATTCATATAGTTAAATAGGGTAAAATAACAGTAAATTTAAATAAATAATTTGAAATTAGAAAGATAAGAAAAATAAAAATAATTGTATAAGAAGCTTTGAATTCATTGAGAAAGAACTATGTACAACATCATGTAAGCTAGACGATATGAGTTGCAACTGACTGAGTAACTGACCGACTACCCTGGCTGTCGGTGTTAATTGGCCAAATAAGGAGCTGCTTTTCAGAAATGGCAAATGAGAAAGCGTAGAAGCAAAATTAAAATTAAATATAAAACATTTGAAAAAGAAACAAATGTTATATATGATATTGAAGAGAAAATAAATATATAAATTAATTATAATTTGCATAAGTTAAAGATTTGGAATTTATAATCAAAAAAAGAAAAAAAAAAGGAATGAAGAAGAAGAAAAGAAAAAATTGAAGTACAGTTTTCAATTGAATCACACATTTTAGAAATACATTTCACAAATATAGAAATGGCGAGAAGAAAAAACTCAGAAAAAACCACTCAAGCAAGAAGTGAGGAATGTTTCAGAGTCAGTTGAAAAAATTGACAAATCAAGGATGAATTCAAATGAAAGTTCTAGTGACATAAAGAAAATTGCACATCAGGTTCCAGTGGAAAACTCAATGCTCAAGCTCTGAATCTCAAGTACTGCAGAGTTGTTCGAATAGTAAGCACGAAATGGAGTGTAATAGACATCATACAAGTCGTGTTGAACCAAAATTGAAGATTAAGATTGAAGAGAATGTTAAAAGATTTAAAAGAAAATTAAATATCAAGTATATATATGTATATATCATATAGTAAGATATCTTATAGCATATCTTAATCCTTAAATCTTAAGTTTACTTACATTCAGTATATATTCAACGATTAGAATAAAAGAAATATTTGCACAAAGACAAAGTTAAATGGTTATGAAGCCAATTATAGCAATGAAATGCTTAAATTTAGAAAAATTTATGACAGGAAATCAAATAATTATATAGAACAAATGAAAATGAAGAAGATCAACCGTTTTGATCATCTGCAAAAGCAAAAAAAAAGATAATTCATGTGCATAGTTAGCACGTGAAAACGCCAGATAATTATTCTAATTTCCTTTAGATATAGTTACGTCATCATAAAAATCTTCAAGAAACTATATAATACTTAAAATATTCAAAAATATTAGAGTTAAACGTAAATTTACAAAAAAAACCAATTCTTTCGTTTTTTTTTCAACTAAAATGTTGAAAAGAATTGAAAAAAATGACAATTGGAATCACATATCCGAGATTAAACTAAAAAGAAATTTGCAAATGCCGTGGGAAAGATATAAAAAGAAAAGAAAATATTGTTGAAAGAAAAAACCAACAACAAGGAAAAGAGAGTTGAAGCTATGGAGAGAGGAAGAGTCACACAAATCTTCTTACTGACCACAATCATACGAAGCAACAAAGCAGGAAAGTAATTTGAGTAGTAGTAATATACAGTGCTAAACATCAACAAAATTTATTTTTGTTTGGAACAATAATAAAGAACTCTACATGATTGTACGGAGTGTTAGTGTGTATGTGCTTCGAACTAAGATCATACAATCTCTTTTCCATCTTTTCAAAGCTATTCCTCTTCTCTCATTCTCTACTCTTCATCTTTCTCTCTCTAGCACCATCTCAAAGGCTTTATAAGGCCAATGAGTAAACGCTAAGCGGCTATTTTCCTTGGGTTCATGAAAGAACAACACCCTCGAATGCGAAGCTCCACGAAGCGTTGTTGTCTCGATCTCAACTACGTAGTCAGATGGGTGTCTGGATGCTTGATTAATGACCGAATTGAAGAACGTTCTCGACAACTTATGACATCTTAGCAGATTTCTCTAGTTCAAATTCTCTCTTTCTCTCTCTCTCTCTCTCTCTCTCTCTCTCTCTCTATCTATCTTTCAATATATTTCATTTGAAACATACATGTTACAAAGAATTATAATCCTAAAAATATTGAAAGAAAGTAAATAATTCAATATTCGAACAGAAAAATCGGATATATTCGTTTAGAAGGAAAAACTAAAGAAAACAAGAAAAATAAGATTAAGGCCCAGCAGACCTTTGGAACAGTTAAGTGAGTATATGAGCCAGTAAGAAAGTCAAATTCAATATTTTTCTCATTTAGACTTCTATTATATGGACGAGTTCGTTCAACAAGTAAGTTTTGAGTTTCAAAATTTGTAAATTTCAAGTCTTTTGTCCAAAAAAAAACTTTTTGTTATATTAAATTTGAAAATAGACTTATAGTTATTTAAAGTTCAAATGTTTTGATAATAATAACATGAAAAAAAGGTATGAAATATCAATTTTAAAGTAATTGAATTGAATAATTATAATAATATAATTCATAGTAAACTGAATTTGTGAACAATCTAATAAGTAATAATTAAAGTTTTAAGTACTCATATGTGTATATGTAAATGAAATGAGAATATTCATAGTTCTGAATAACTATAAAAGGCCAAGAAAACATCTATTGGAATACAAAAAAAATGGAAAAACATAGGAATAATCACATCTTATCCTATACTATACTATGTTCAAACGAAGTTATTCATAAAAAGTTTTAAAGTGTATCATGCTTTCCCATCAATTCTTCAGCAGTATGAAATATGATGAGATATGTTTATAAACCACTGAAAATCTGTATATAATAGAAAAAATAAGATATTGTAGTTTTATTTACTATGAGATGTTCTTTCCTTTTTTTTTTTTTTTTGTTAAAAATTTTAAAAAATTCAAGAAAATATATTTGAAAATGAGAACTTTTATTTCTCCATACATTGCCTATTTACATACACAACAGGAACAACACATGCAAAAATCCTAATAACAGCCTAAAAAACTTTAATGAAAGACATAAGGGAATGAAAGAGAAAAAGAAACGAAGCTGAAACAGATGTGTATGTGTATGTATGTGTGTGTGTGTGTGCTTCATAGAAGATGAAACTGCGAAAACTCAAACTATAGCCGATGTCTATGGTGTAGCTTTTATAGATTTGAATAAAACAACATATACAAGATGTACATCGTTTAGTAATCACAGTATCTTCTCTCTTTGTTTTCAGCTGTTTTTGTTTTCTTTTTGAACTTTCAATTAGACAGCAACACACTAAGTGATATGAGATCTGTAGAAGTGGCTGAGATGTCATCACACTCGAGTCGACTACAAGCAATCATAGAAAAAGAAGAGACAAAACATTAAAAAAGTTGGATATCAACACATGAAAGAACTTGAAGATGTTGCAAAAAAAGCTGGCGATGTTGGGATTATAGAATAAGGCGTCACAGGAGCAGGAGCGAGATCCGAAACTATCGTGGCAATCGCTGAGTATAATCACTCGAAGATGTAATGGATCAGGAATCGCACGAAACACGAAAAAAAAACAAAATTGATTGAAAAAGCCTATCACCGAGGTGAGTAAAGAAACTATAAGAAATATCAATTTGATATGAACAAAGTTGGTGCCAGCATTTCAAAGTTGGAAAGGGGGTGGGAATATATTTAAGGCAGCAGAGAGCGAACAGAAAGGTTATTGGCTTATGAAGGACAAACCTAACTATATGTATAATATTATGAATATAGTTCTATTCAATTCAATAAGTTAATTCATAATAATAATAATAATAATAATAATAATATAGGAAATCGAGTTAATGCTTATGATTATTGGCCGTCGAATAATTCCGAAAAAATTGTATTTGTCTCGGAAAACACGCCAATGATACATCTGCTACATTAATGATTCCTGATATGAATCTATATCATGATTGTACATAAGTATTAGAAAATCCATATGGATTAGATACTTAATAAGGTTTTTCTTTGTAAAATAGAAAATACTGAGCAGATAATGAGTTTTGTACATATCGTATGATATCAGCAAGTGTCATCAATCTGATATTCTAACTAGCTAATAGAAGCTCTGCACGAGCTTTACAGAAGTTGCAGGTATAAGCACATTGAGCTTTCATGAAAGCAAATTGTTCCTCACATACTGCTGCATTACTCTTAAGCCAGAATCCGCATGAATAACGCATATCACGACAGTCTGGATCGCGGAATGAGACTGGTTTAGTATTGGTATAGAAACGCTGAGTGGTGGAGCGTGAGGAATTAGGTGAAGATGAGACTGTAACATCAGAATCATGTAATGTAGAAACGAATGATGATGTTGCTATTGGTTCAGTTGTTGTTGTTGTTGTTGTTGTTGTTGTTGTTGTACTCGTAATAGGAACTGAGGTAGTTGTACTGATGATAGGAGAATCATCTAGCATTGATAAACCAACAGTCTTTAAGAATATTAAAATTAATAATTTAAATCAGAATCAGAATGTTTACCTTCATAGCAAATCGTTGGAAGTGTTTACTCTTCCATTTAGTTGTTCCCAATCTTGGTGATTCTGTAGTTGTAGGTACAGCAGTTGTAGTGGTTGTTGTTGTTGTTGTTGTTGTTGATGTAGGATTTAATACCAAATTAACATCTGTATTGAGTAATTTATAGTTTTTTTAAATATTATAAAGATGGCTTACCTTTACGTAGACGATCAAACTCATCCTCAGGTTTTTTAGCCAGTTCTTCACGAGCACGTTGCATAGCTAACATACGATCTAAATATATATATATTTAATAAATAATTAATATAATTAATAAATATACAGAATTGTTTACGACGAAGATTTGGAGTTATACGTTGTAAAGGATCACGTCGAACATTATTTAAATCTAATACTGTATCAAATACTTCTTTGACACCTTCAAATGTTTCAACAGCTGTTGGTATTAATTCATTTTTATGAAGAATAAAACCATTAGATACTATAAATAATAAAATTAATATATTAAATAATAATTTTTAAAATAACATACATTCCATTTCAGGTCGTAATTCAATTAGATATACGTATTTGATTCCCATTTCTGATTTAGCCCAATCATCAGAGCCACCAGAAGCTGGAGCTGTAAAACATTGAATATAAATAAAATATTTTAGAATAACTATGCTATTTATTACATACCTAGTAAATCAGCTCCAGTTCCCATTCGATAATCAGTTCCATAAACTTGTTGAAGACGATCTATAGCTCGTCTAGCTGTTCTTCTCTAAAATAACAAAATATAAATAATAAAATAAGAAACTAATTATTAAATACAACTGGTATGCTAACTATAAAATTAAATAAATAATCTTAATTAACATATTGAATCAATCACGTGATATTTCACGTTTATAATATCCAATTGATATTACACGTTAAATTTCACGTTCATTATATGTTATAGTTAAACGATACTTACTAAATCTCCAATATCTTCAGGATATGATTGTTCCGCATGAGAATATGGGTAAATCCATAGTTGAGCATATGAGTGAAGTGTGATAAAAGCATCAACCCGTCCATACATAGCAGGTGATGAGAGAAAATCATCTACGGCTCTGAAAATAGAAAATATTTTTATATATTATATGATATAGATTACCTAGATTCAGGTTCACTAAATACATCTTCACCATGATATATGTTAGAGCAGGGTTCTGTTGATGATCCAGATTCTGATAAATGGAAAAATATAAAATATTTCAAATTTCTTATACATACCTGACCAATGGAAACGGAAATTACGATTCAAATCAACTCCTTGACAACATTTTTCACCACCCCAAGGGCTTTTACGACACTTTTGAGGTGAACGGTTTTTGCGCCATAAACGAATCTAAATATGTTTTAATTATTACAATATAATATAATATATGTTAAATATTTAAAAAGAAAAATAATAATAACATACACTTGGAATAGGAGATGAACGTGTATATTCATAACCATCTGGATTTAAACATGGTACAATATAAAAATCCATATGATCTATATAATGAGTTGTTTGTTCATCTTTACCATATCCAGATACAAGCTATAATAATTAATATAATTAATATAATTAATATAATTATATAGTATATAGTATATACCTGATTCATTATAAATAATGCTGTATGACTGCTAGCCCATTCCCTTGCATGAATGTTACCATCAATCCAGACAGCTCGTCGATTTGTAATTCCATTTACCTTATTACCAACCTAAGATTTTCAAATTTTATTAATAATAATATTATTAATATAATATACTATATGATATATATATTTTTTTATTTTGTTTTTACTTAATATTTCATATATCAAATATTATAATTTATATTATTTATAACTTATAATATTATATATAATAGTATAGTTGTTAAACAATTACCTTTAGTCCTTCAATTGGTTTACCCTCATGTGTGGTTCCAATACGAATAATTTGAGTTATATTTGGATAATAGAATTCAATTGTACGCATAAACTTCATCATATCAGCATAAGAAGCATAGTCTCCAAATGGATATTTTGCTCGTTTTAACTGTCCAACACGAGATAAATCATGATCAGCTTAAAATAAAATAAATAAAATATTTTTTTATTTTCTTTATTTCAATTTTTAATGAATTTTCGATTTAAAAATCTTAAAAATCAGGTCTTTATCATATTGAAATGTAAAAGATACATATATCATCATTTCTATTTTAATAAATTTTAAAAGAAAATGTTTTTCTTGTTAATCTTTTAATTATATCAATATTTATTACTATATTATACTATTATATAATATAGTTAAAAAGTAATAAAAATAAGAATTTCATTATATTTTATAATCTTATAATTATTTTAATCTTCTTTCTATTTTTCAAATAAAACTATTTTTGAAAGAAGAAAAGTCATTAAACGTTTTATTTCTCAATTATTGTCTGAGAGTTGAAACATACTATGTAAATAGCACAAGATGCATGAATGTTATTACACACCTAATCCTACTACTTGGGTGGTCTTTGTTCAATTTTATTTTAAAACTTAAAACTTAAAACTTATGAATCAATACTTTTTTTCTGGTAATATGTTCGTTATGGGTGGGATATGAATCCCTTGTTGCACTTGCATTAAATCATCAATGAAATCTATTTCGGTTTTACGTGAATTTTTCACGTAAAAACTGTATTTATCACTTTTATGCAGAAGAGGATCGGTATTTTTCCCAAATCTACACCTCCTTACACTTTCTTTCTGTTCTTAGAAGAACCGATATTGGGTTATTCGATTCAAAAAGATTGTTTAGAACCTTTTTCGACTGATTTTAAGAATTCTTTGATTGAAAAAAAAGCAGAAAGATGTTTCATAATTCAGAAATTATTGAAATGGTGTAGAAGGATAAGACAAAAATTGAAAGTAAGTGCAATTGAACCGCTCAAGGTGAAATTTTTGTTGAAATATGTCCGGATAAAAAAAAATGAAATGAATGTCTTTTTGTCTGCAAAAGAGAAATATCATGAAAGTGAAGTTATGATTCGCTAAGATGACCAATTTTTGATATAAAATTAATTCTTACTATATAGATATATGTATAGTTAAGATTAACTATGTCTAAACTTACGTTCACTATCAAGAATAGGATCATCTCGTCGCCAGTTACTGTCAGAAGAGACATGAGAGCGTGGTCCTTCATTACGTTGAATAAGTCTATAATGAAATTATAAAATAATTATAATTAACTATATATCTTTATTTACTTTTGAACATCAGGTACAGTTACTTCGAATGTACTATTATATTGATTAAGTAACTGTTCAACTAATGACTGGTGTTTACTTGAGATCATAACATCACTATAATCACCAATTCGACTAGATTCTTTCCAAAAGTCAACCTGAAATAAGAATAAGTTTATAACTAATTTAAAGCTTAAATCTAATTAATTCTATCTTTTTTCTTTTCTACAGATATGGAATTAAGAGATAGTTAATGATCACAAATGAGAAAGAGAAGAAGAAGCCGACATTCTTTGAATTTGCCGCTATATCTACATTCAAAGATATTGAATTTTATATTTATTTTCATCGATATCTTCTTATTATATGAATAATATTAAAATTACCTTATATTTGTGATCCATAAGTTGAAGTTTGGATAAGAATTGCAAAGCTTCGGCATCATGTGGCACTACCCGATAAAGTCGGAACTTCTCAGCCGACACGGTACCGAAGAAACAAAACAGTAATAAAGTTCGTATTAACATAACCACATTCACTAAAAATAAATAAATAAAAAAGATAAACAAACATAACGTTTATAGAAGAC
The DNA here is from genome assembly GCA_964057225.1 of Auanema rhodensis. NCBI lineage: Eukaryota > Metazoa > Nematoda > Chromadorea > Rhabditida > Rhabditidae > Auanema > Auanema rhodense. The sequence continues at coordinate 6,445,638 of OZ059895.1, forward strand.
AATAGTCAAAGAAATGATTTGAAAGCTATAACAACGTCGAATATAAAGAGTTTTTTGGCACATTAGTCAGACTTTAAAAGCTTAAATACATCTCAAGGACAACAAAAAATAGAAGTTCTTTAATGAATTTAACAGCGAATAAGGACTATTCTTCTCATTCATTAAGCATCTAATCATATCTTATACGGCTTAACAACATAATGATTTATCTAATATAGATAGAAGATAAAAGAAATCAGAAGATTTATCAAATTAAGTTTTGAAGATTATCTGATTTGTTAGCTTAGAGTAAATCTTAAGAAGACAACAGCTTGACTGCTTTACATTGAAATGAAACGAAACCAATAATCAAACTATGCATAGAGGTGGAAGGCGGAGTCTTGTTTTTACGCTAAGACTTCATTGAACAGGTCTATTCAGGAAGTGCTAGCTGGCATTTTCCAATATATTTGAAGATGGGTAGGATAGGATTTTGAAAATAAGAAAAACATACAACATTTACGTAATGGCTTAAACGCAAAGATGAAGCTTTGAGATATCAAAAATAGTCCGGGCTTCGCCTAGGGGGTGTGGATGACACCAACGGCGGCATCTGAAAGTGCGCGGCGGACTCTGGGCCAGACTAACAGGACAGAGGATGGGCTATTCAGTCAACTTCAAATGGGATAGTCGTCAGAATAATGATGACGAAAAAGACAAGATAAACGAAACATGAGAACAAGGAGAAGAAGCTGATGTTGGAAGTAGAGATAAGGATAAAGACGATTGCATCGACTGTTGCGACATCGGCTGAAGATGGCCAATACAAGAGAGGATATGATCATACCGTCCGGTGTCCATCCACTCATCTACATGCCGGCATTCAGCCACACAACAAAGTGAATTGTATGCTAATGACAAATGATCTTAAAGCCTGACTAGATCGGATAACAGCTTTGCACGAATGTATATAGGAATATAGATGCTTATAAGGAAAACAAAAGATTTCAATCATGAGATAAGCCATTTCAGGCTACTGGCATGTCACATCATATAACCGTGCACGATGTCAGCTAATCGTTCAATATCGCCATATGTAAAGAATAAGAAACGTAAGCAACACAGGTGTTGGATATTCACGGTCAAGTCAATGTGAAGACGTTCAATACGTCAGAACTAATGCTGGAATGTAAGACAAAAGGCTGTTTAGGCGACAAGCTGGAAGAGTAAACCGTTCATTACATGAGATAAGTATCAGACGGTTTTTCCATTTGAAAGCGTGAAAGCAAGGTAAATCCAGTAAGGCAATAGCAGATGTCATCTAGATTCAAACCGAAAGCTATTTGGAATGCCGTCGTGAAACGAACTAAGATTAGGTAGATAAAGAACTTTTTTAAAACTTTTCAAATAAAATTAAGAAAATTCTAAAAGAAAAACGAAAAAAGAAGACATCTATAGATTATATAATGAACACAATGGCTTGAAAAAGGAATAACATGAGCTAAGCAAATTTTTCAAATAAAAGAAAGAAAATTCAAAAGTAAGCTTAAAGGTATTCAAGCATTTTCAAACTTTTTTATTAAAAAAACATAAGAAAATGGACATATCTCTAAGAGAATTAAAAGAAGAAATTGAAGAAGATGAATGAAATTGTCGCTATTAACTATTACGATTATAGATGATAAATTTGAAAAAGTTGACAAATGCAAGAAAAAACGATAGGCTGTTAGTCAACGGCTATGCTTGGATATATAAAAAAAACTTAAAAGCTGAACAATTTGAAAAGAAAGAACTTTATCAACAACTTGACGAGATCAGGCTTAAGCTTATATAATATAACAATTTAGCGACAATGTTACGATGTTGGACGATTTTAATGATTAACGACATGCAATATGTGAACATACATACGTTGACTAGTGTGAAAGTCAGGTACATCTATCCGTAGTTAGAGAAGATATAAAAATTTTTATAAAACGATTCTTGAAGACTTGATGACTGATAGCCAATATCATTGTTATCGTCATGAATATTGGCGTTATTCTTCATCTAACAGTTGCTAAAATAACTGTTAAAGATAGATGATTGACAGATATATTATCATTTCAAGTTAAGATCATATGATATGATGTATACAGCTAACATTAAGCTTTATATAAATATCTTTTGAATATCATTGATATGTAAACCTATTTACAGTAATATCTTGATAATTGAAGAAGAACAACGAGAACAATGCTTGTGTGCATAACATCAAGAACATTCAATAACATCGATGTCCTAATCTCGTTTTCGAACTCTTATTCTACCGATCTTAATCTTTGATGTTCTGAGCCAACTATATCATATGGTATTCGTGATGACGACAACATTCAAGCATTTCAGCTTCGATAGGAACCTGTTCAAATCATTTACATGAATACACTTAATGACCGATACATCTGATGATCACGTTGTGCCATATCCAAAATGTGAAAATCATCTCTCTCTGTTTAGACACCCACTCATTTACCCTTTTTCTCATTTATCATTTAGCCGTGAAATAGACGAATTTTCTATTTTTTCACGTTTACAGGACTTCTTAAGATATTATAACCACAGAGATAGGTGAAATAAAGATAAATGAGGCATTAGAGAGAGAGGGGAGAGTACACGAAAGTTTTCGACAAATTCGGAAAAAAATGAATGAAATTGAATAAATGTTTGAAAGTGCAAGTGATATAGAGAGAAAGATAGAGAGAGAAAGATAGAGAGAGAGAGAGAGAGAGAGAGAGAGAGAGAGAGAGAAAGAGAGAGACAGATCTTCACTTCTAGAGGTGCTATGAGAATGATAACAGTTTAAGCGCCAATTGGCGATTTGGCTCCAGACTGTCGCTTGTCCTCCACAATTAGCGTTCTGACCGTCTTTAGTCAGTCAAGCAATGAACAAACCAACTGGACAACCAACCCTAGAGAACACTGGAACCTGTTCATAGTTTATCGATAGCAGAAAAAGAAGCAAAAGATTAAGGAGAAAGCACGAATGTATGGGAAGTTCATTTCACTCCAATACGTAGAATAATTGATTTTCGTCTGCTGTTCATATAATTTTATCGGAAGTGAGATAACAATAAAATGCTCCAGAAACAAACTTAAAACTTAGAAACTGTATTCAAAGACAAGATATGGATGAATGGCATATAAGCTGGTTGCCAAGACAAGTAAACAGAAAAAACTGAAAATCATTTGATACAGAAAGAAAGTTATTACGAAACATTAGGAACATTTTCGTCTTAAGTTTGGTGATCCATGTATGGCCTTGCATTCCAAAGCACATGCCCTCAACACATCTCAAACATTAACTGTAAGAACTAGCTGAGGATAATCATCAGATCCCTGTGAAAGGAAGAGTGACAACCAGAAAAGTTGGTTCAAAGGGAAAATAGCGAGGAAAAAGGATAATTAGCGAAAAGTATGGAAATCCGTCACTGTCATCAACTCAACTTCAGCTTAAGCTGGTTCAAAAAAAAAGTTTTTCAAATAATAAGAAGAAAAACGATAAAACAGTGATGAGAGTGTCCAAAGCATATCCTCACGGCTACGGCGCCAAGATGCCTTCGATGAACAATCATGTTTTTACGCCATTTGAGGACAGCAAAACCAGAAGATAAAAGTGGCCACTTGGTGGTACACAATCTACTTGTGGATAGCTACACAGAACAAAATATTTTTTTTCTTTATGAGACAAAAAACATGGATAAGCAAGTGTGAAAAAGAGAGGAAGAAGGAAGAGAAATCAATCGAGCACATATAAAGAGAGAATAATACAGAGAGAGAGAGAGAGAGAGAGAGAGAGAGAGAGAAAGAGAGTTGAAGAGTTCGTAGAAGAAAAGCAGCATAGGAAGATATACAGTAAAGACAGCTGATGATGATGTTGATGAATACTACCAACTTAAGTGAGAAGTTCTGGTTATTCCTTATTGACTTGACACCCATTATTCTCAAACAACAGATTAAGTTGTCATTCGAGTAAGTTACCATATTTAGAAAATAAATAATGCTTGATATGCTCATAAGGTTATAAAATAACAATAAAGCATAGGCAAGTTTTAAAATAACAAAAAAATCAATTAATATTTAATTAAAAACGCAAAAACAAGCTTGAAGTTTGATAAAATAATTTGTGAATATTAATTAGATTATATAATAGAAAATTATAATATTATAGTTAAATATTGAATAAGAATGAAAGATAAATACTAATGTAAATACATTTTCAACACATAAATTACTCTATTTTCTTATTTAATTTATTGAATTTTACTAAAACTTTACTTTTCTCAAACTTTTTTTTTCATTTTCTCCTCCATCTTATTGTCTTCATCAACTCTCACATATCGTATATTGAACCGGTTTTATTAGAAAAACGCATGTTGTTATGTGGTTTTTCTTGCAGTAACTAACTATTCAAAATGTCCCAATATCAGCAACGCCAATGACCAACTTGAGCTAAACGGGTATCAAATAGCCGAGATTCCTTCCGATAATCGACTGGAATTCATTTCATACTCACACATACACCCTCTATATATCTCTTACTATATCTCTCTTTGTCTCTTTTATAATAAATTTATAAAGCTAAAAATAAAGAAAAGTCATTAAGAAAATATTGAATAGCTTAGAAAATAGAGGGAGCAACATATAACGTTCGTGATCTATAACTGTAGATCTTATTCAAGTTCATCTCTCTCTCTCTCTTTCTTTCTCTCTCTGTCTATCTATCTCTCTCTCTCTTTCTCTTCTTCATAATCTCGCTTCATAGTTTGTTCTTCATTCAAGTCATTCAAAACATTGATACGCCTTTCGCCCTTTTTCTTTTCATTCAACCCTTCCTTGTCTTTATATCTCTTTGGTCTTCAATTACCTATCTGGATTGAGCGGGTTCGAACAAGAGAATAGCTAAAAACAAGAAATATTTATAAATATCAAAGAAAGAACAAGCATATTCTATTTGAATTAATATAAGATATGATTTAAGTTGAACTATTATTCAAAAAATATTTTAAAATCTTAAATATAATGAATTTTTGACCAAAAATGAATCACAAAATATTTAACATAACTATATCTTAATATTCATATATAATATCTTTATTATATATATATATATATAGTTTATACTATATTTATATAATTTTTTTTAAAAACTTTTTTATTTCAAAAACTTAATCCAAGTTTTAAGTTTAAACATATATAATTGAAAAGTGAAAATCTTTTCAACGCATAATCATTAATCATTTGGTTTTAAAAAAAATTAAATTATTTGATTCAAATGAATGAATAAAGGAAAAACGAGTAAAAAAAAGGTTATCTCTAAGTGAAGATTTTTAATGAAAAAAAAAAAAGTTTGATGAACCGGATATTTCTTTTTTTAAATTAAAAATAATTTTAACCAGATATAAGAGGATTAATTATTATTATTTTTAAAATAATTTTAAAATTGTTCAAAGTCTAATAACGTTTGTTATTGTTTTCAAAAAACATTTATTAATTTAATTTTAATAAAAAAAAAAGAAGAAAATTACACATTTGTCATCATTATTCCAAAAATAAATGAACTTTTTTGTAAAAAAAAGAGAAAAGAAAAGAGAAAATGAAATTAAATATTGAAAAGATAATCAAACATATCATTCATTATATTTAAATTTAAAAAGAAAAATGTTTTAACAGTAGAAAATATAAATTTATAGAAAATCGCTAGTCATCGTCTGATAGCTGAGCTCCAGGGGCCTCAACTTCAGGGAGCTGAGCTCTAGCTGTGACTGATAACATACATTAGCATGTTCTGAGAATTGTAGTAGAAATCATTCGACGATGCGTTCAGAAGCTCAAGATCACAAAAGCGAGCGTCTGCGAGGTCAGTATCAACGTGAAGCTGATAGCAGCATCCGCGTGACCAGATAAACGACAAGATTCAGAATCCATGTATCTACTATCTGTTCTCTCTCTTCGTTGCTATGATGTCTTATCCTTTTGAGAAAACAGAAACTTTGAAAGGGAAAGCTCGTTCTTCTCTCTGCTTCTCTCTCCATTCTACATTCTTTATCAGTCGCTTATCCCTTTTCCTTTAAAGTGAAACTTCATTTCACTCTTCATCGCCATCATCGTCCATCTGTCTCTCCATCAGTCCACTCTTACCGTTCATGTGTCCGTCCATCCATCGTACTTCTTCCATAGCAAGTGCTGGTGGTCGCTGTTGAAACATCGTTCTCATCAATGTCTTCGTGTTATCAAATGCTATCTAATCATCAGTTTACAAAGTATTCCGATGAATATACCGGATAGCATAGATCACAACGGAACGAAGACGGATTTTCCTGTTTTGCTACTTTCATCTTAGCCATTTCTCTTTTTCTCTCATTATCTTATTTAAACGTCCATCACACATTCAAACATATTCTATCAAATTCCAACAAGAACAGGGTCAACTTGGTCGTCATCATCTTCATCACTAGCCTCCTCCTCCTCATTGTCGTTGATGTCATCATCATCATCTTCAAAATATCTTGTTCATTTCAGTCTTATGATCCGTTTAAAGTCGGCAACATTAGAAAAGTTGAAACTGATAGTGATAGGTGGTAGTGTGAAACATCAAAAACAGTAGTATAGGAACGAGGGATTATAATACCATTTTCGACATTTCAGTCATTTCAACACATTTTCATTCTCTGATGTCAGAGAATCAACTCATTTACAACACTTTTTTGAAAAAAAGTGAGAAGTAAGTGAATTTTTGAAGCACTAAAAAGTGCTTATCTTTAATAATTTTTATACATTTTCGATCAATTTTCTGTTGAGATGTCGATTTCATTTTTAATTTCCTATTTTCATGTTTAAATGCGCAAAAAATGTATCATTTTCACACTTTTTAGAAAATCAGTGGATGTCGATGGATGTCGATTTTAAAAAGGAAGTGGTATTATCTCTGAAGATAAAAATATTGGTTAATAAATGAAATTCGATAAATCCAGAGGATCTGAGAATCTAAGATTCGATAAACATTTGAAGCCATTAACAAATCTCGATCTTCTTGCTTTAGTAGAAATACTTCAGTTAAAGAATTTCAGAGGTATCTTCATGAGAGACACTTTACCACCACAAGGAATTAAAGAAAAAGAAGTAGGTATTGTCAATCTAGATTCTTCAGATGGTAAAGGTACTCATTGGGTCTGCTATTCCAAGGACTCCAAGAATAAGGATATTTATTACTTTGATTCCTTTGGATTAGATCCACCATTAGAACTTCAAGAATATTTGAAAACCTCAAAAGAGGAAAATAAAAAATCAGTCATCGAGTTATCAACATTTCGAATTCAAGAATTCGGAACACATCACTGTGGTTATTATTGTTTGTTACTTCTAAAATTATTAGAATCTTATGATTATCAAAAGTCAGTAATTGGTCTGATGTGAATACCATCATCCATTACAACACCTTTTGGATACACCGGAGATAAACCAGTTTTATTTAATTCATAAGTCTTCATTGACTTATCAATGAACCTGAATCCTTTATTTTCTCCAATTATCAACTCATTATTCATTAAGCAAGCTAAGTATTTCTCTTTTACCAAGATATCACTATTTCTACCCTTTTGAACTCCTTTAGCAGACATTTTATTTTCATGCTCATTCCAAACAAAGTAAATCTTACTATTCAATGCAATCATTCCATCACCTTCAAATTCAACTTTAAATAATCCTGGTGTTCGTTTATCGAATGCTTTGAACTTCTCATCATCCCTAGGGAAAAATTTATATTTGTTCTCTTCGAATTCTTTTCTGAGATGAGGTTTAATCAGACTTTCAAAATCTGCAGCAAGAGCCATATATGATGAATCTGTATCCATTTCTAATCGTTGATAATCTTCCCTAGGTATAAAATAATCAATGCAATCATAATTGAATTGCAACATTCTCAACTTAGAATCATCGTACACACTACAAGCAATTTGAATTGGCATGTTTTGCTTAACTTTTTTCGATTTCTTAACCACTTCATATGTTCCATTTCTATGTTTATTTTTATCCATTCCAGTTACTCCAAAGGCAGAATTTCCGACTAATTTAGCTCCTTCAGAAATTATAGCGTACTTTTGATCAACATCTCCTTTACGTCTTTCATCAGATACCCAATTCATAAAATCTTTGAAAACTCTCCCTCTTTTAGCTTCTATGACTCCATGTAATTTTGTAACAATACAACCATGTTCCAACATCCACCTCAATCTTGTAGATTTGATAAGAATTTTTTCAGCTTTTAGAATAGTAACAAGCTTTTTACTTTTAGAAGGTTTTCTATCCAACGATTTTATAACTTTATTAGTATATTCACCACAAACGCTTTCATCATACTCTTTATTTACAAATATAGGACTTAATTCACCAAAATATTCCCATTTATCTTCTGGCACCTCAATATCTACTTCTAAAAATCCAAAAAATGGGGATGTATTACTCATCAAACTCTTTTCATAAAACGAAAAATCATTTTTTTCTTCAAAATATAGTTTTCCACAAGGCATTTCTTCTCCAAGACACCATAAATATAATGCATTAGCATCAAATCCAAGTATTTTCTTGACTACGTTTCCTTCTTTATCATAATACCATTCTTTTTTATCTTGATCGTAGTGTACTCTAGTAATTTGTGTTTTATCTTTTTCATGATATCTATGAAATACTATTGAAGCTCCACCAGTTATATTATTTTTGAATTTATAAAATGCTTCTTTGTTCTCTTCTCCGAAAAGCCAAATCATAGGATGATCTTTTTCCCATCTTAATAGAGCTTTATGTCTGTAAAACTCTTTGAACAATTTCTTGGACCTTGCTTTATTGCAAGAAATACAACATGCAACGCAATTATCTTTTGTATGACTCTTGGAACAATCAAGTCTATCTAGGGACCAAGTATCTTCCTTCAAACAGAACCAACAATAGAAACATTTATAATTTTCTCTTTTCAAGATGTCAACGACGTCTTCAACTTGTAAAATATCATCTGTCGATCTATTTGATTCTTTATCTTGCTTATAATAGTTATAAATTCTTTTTTCTAGAATATCTTCATATATACTTAAAGTGTAATAAGTTTTGGGAGATCTTTGTTTTAGGTACTCTTCAAAACCTTGAATTTGGAATTGATACAAAATATGTTCACTCAAACCTGGCAGAGAAACTGCATCTTTATACATATCTAAATTGAAAGTGTAGAAGAATTCTTTCTGTTTCAAGCAAGCCTTCAATAAGGGTCGTACATCTAAGTTATTATACCACTCTAACAAATCTCTGACTTTAGTTAATCTTCTTTCATTACAAATTTTCATCAAAGTAGTGAAATCTTCTTCTTTCATGTGTTTATTTTTTAAAGAAGAATAGAAATCTTTGATTTTTAAATCTTTCGTCGGAAAATCTAACTTTTCATAACTATCAAACCATTCATAAGGAAACCATCCTTTTTGTTCTCCAACATCGTAAGCTTTGAATAATTTCTCTAATGTTGTTCCAGCAGCACAATACCCCATTTGATCAAGAAATATAAAGTTATTCGTTTTTATTACTTTATATCGATTACTACCTTCTTTTATAATGAAAGGATTTTTACATCTTTCAATTATTTCACTCATAAAACCTTGATCAGCTGCTAAATTTATATCATAACCTCCACTATTGAATCCAATAATAGGAACAACAGAACAATATTGTTCTACTAGTTTCAGATTATTATAATCTTCCGCATCTTCTAATATATCTAACAATGGTGACATTTTTTCAATCATCAAATCTCCAGCTTTTTTAGATATATCATCAAAACATTTGAACATTTGTTTTATTAGGTCTCTAGGATTTTCTGATAATATGAATCTCTCCTTTTCGAATTCTGGTACATTGGAAGTTATTGAAACTGAGACTGGTGTGTGTTTACTAATGTAATTCAACTTTTTATTGTCCTTCACTACCTCTGGGTCTTGTAGATCCTTTACTTCTTCAATGATTTCATTTTTTGACTGAATAGCTTCAAAATCAAACACGACAAGATAATCATACCTAAAGTCTACATCAATATCATAATAGTCAGAAAGTTCAACTATTAGATTTCTCTTTTTATTCCACAACTTAGGATATTTAGGAAACACATCGATTTGTTCGAGTTGACATGTATCAATATGTCTTTGTAGATTATGATTATCTCTACATTTGAAACCACATCTATTACATAAATAAAGCTTACTCAATTTCTTTAAATCAGTTATGTATGAGAAGTGATCAAGATATAAATTTAAATAAATAGGTCTTCTTTCTTCATTGAATTTAGATTTTCTGATATAAGAAATACTTTCTTCATTTTCTTCACTAATAGGATAAAAACTCACAATATTAACTGCTAGTCCTCGATATATTTCTTCAAAATGATCCAATTCATTCACAAAATCAAATCCAACATATTCTTCGTATTTTCTTTTACCTCTTTTTATACTTTTTTCATAAAATTTTTCAAATATTTCTTTTGATTTTTTCGTGTATCTATCAGTTCTACATCCTGTAGCTAGTGCGATACAATTAAAGAAACACATATTATTTTCAACATTTTCTAATGAAACAATAGATTTTGAATCTCTAATATAATCAGGCAATTGAATTTTACTACCAATCGGAAAATCTAATCTAGTGATTTTAACACCCATTCCATAAACTCCAAGAATGATTGTTTTAGAATCTGGTCGACTCTTACTTAAATGCATTGTAATAGATTCTTGTGTTATTTTTTGTTTTATATTTCTAAGATCTTCCGCATTTTTCATCAAGACAGGTTTATTAAAGAAATACTCATTTCGACCAGGCTTGAAAAGATTGACTTCATTATTTCTTTCAGTTACGTATCCGAACATAATATTAAATTTGATAGCTTTGTCTTCTCTTTGATAAGTAACATCTAAGTAATGATGAATGTTATCAATCGACTTTACTAAATTAAAGAATGTAGTTTTCAAATACTTACTTTCTCGTTCTTCAGGAAACTTAGATCTTTCTTGATATACTAAAGTTTTAGCATCTTCGGTGTGATTAGTTTCATTAATTACTAAGTAAGATGAATATTCGTCGTATACTTGACCATAACCCTCCGATTTTTGGGAAGTCGAAGCACTTGAGTGTTTTGATTGATGCATAACTAATTTAACAAATTTCGATATCACTCCATTTTCTATGTTTTCTTGAGAACTGATGACTTTATTTATTATCTGTTGAACAACATTTTGAAAGAAAGTATTTCTATTTTCTCCATAATGAAGAATTTGGATTTCACTCGTGATGTCAAAGTCAAATGAAGTACAATCATATTTATTAGTATCACTAGTAGTGTTAATCAATTTCTTACATTCCAGATGAAACATTATTCTGATATCACAATCCTTGAAGATATCATTCAATACTAGATTTTCCTTCTTTTTGAGAAAAGAAGTAAGATTCTTTCTTACAAGAGTATTGTAAAAAGGAAGACCATTAGTTTCGATTGTGTAGAAAATGTTTGGTAATATATTTTTATCACTCATATTCCTGTAAGCAGTTTTTTTGGAAATGTTATTATCTTTATCTTCCGTATCATTGGTAGAATACTTTAGTATGAATTGTCTCATTTCTTCTACCTTCATTTTTGTTATTTGATCATTAGTTAATAATAATTTTCTAGCTTTATTAATTATTCTAACTTCTTTACGAAGTTGATCTGTTTCTTTGACCATTGTTATTTTTAAACTATATGTATTCAACTTATTACTTTTTCAAAATCTAAGAAGGAGCCAACACTTCCTTTTATATAGAAAAATTTTTTTTAAACAAAAAATTCAAATTTCAGATAACGAAGTTTCTAGTGTAAACACGTCTTTAAACCTCATAATAAAGTCAATCATTTCTTGCTTTTTCATAGTTTGGATTTCCCTAGATTTGAGGATGTATTTTCTCAATTCACTTCCAATCATTGCAACTTTTCTACGAACATCATCTCTTTTCATTTTCTTTAGATCTTCTTCACCTAAAGAAAGATTTTGGAAACTTACTTTTTGGAAAGCTTCAGTAATTTCTTCCATTTATAAATACAATAATTTTTTATAAATAAATTACTTTTTCAAAAAATGCCTTCCACAATCGAAATCTATGATCCCAAGAAGAGGAATGAAATTGTTCAATCTTTTCTAAAGAGTAGAAAAGAACATCACCTAAAGAATATACAAGAACGCTCCGACTTAGAAAACGTAGAAGATCATCGTATAGAAGTATTCAAACCCATACTAGAATCAAATAAGAAACTACAGGAAGAAATTATTGATGAAAAGAATAAGATAGTTCAAACTCTTAATTCATTTAAAGGATCTCCTTCGGATTCACTTGTGAAATTTAAGGCATTTGATAAAACTAATCAACCACAAATTCTACCACTTCCGGAAACTCCTACTAAACAAATCCAATCCACACTAAGTAAAACTTCGGAAATCAAAGTTAGTAGTCTAATTGCTACTTATCTCCAAGATCCTAGAGATAAAAGCAATGCAGGATATTCATTGAGATACGATGCTAGTAATAAAAAGTATACTATTGGAAATAAAGAAGTAATTTTTGATGATAATACAATGGAAATCAATAATTCTGTTTATATTGCAACTCCTGGTCTTATGGAATTATTAACTAAAAAATCTCCAGATCTCAATAAAATTAAGAATTATGATACTAAAAATTATCGAGAAATCTTACTTTGCTCAGATGCACTGTATCAAGGATTTGATAAAAGCCGCAAAAGATATAATGCTGATGCTAGTGATAAATGGAAATTCATTAAAGAGAATTATTTTGTAACCAAAAGTCCAGCTACTGTAAGTAGTGTGACAAAAACAGTACAACAAACTTCTCAAGTTTCAGGAAGTTCGATTAATCAAACAATCCTTCTACCTTCTAATATTAATGCTCTTATGGATTCATTAAGATTATCAATAGGTTCTTATCAAGCTGGTAATAATGGAGAATTCAACAAGATTCATGCTATTTTAGATGAATTAATTCGTAGAAAGAAGATAAAAAAGAAAGATTTACCAAGTATTTATTTAGGTATCGGTCTCTGACCAAAGCATTTTTCAAATGGGTATTGGTCTTTAGCTAAAGATCTGAATTTGAAAAGTATACATCATATTTTTTATTGAAATCTTTAAAACTTCTGATACGTTGTTTGTCAGATTCAGAGACCTTCGGTAGAACCTTTGGTTTGTCAAGAAGATCAACCTTTTTACTTTCTACTTTTATTTGTTCTTTTTCAAAGATTCCAGGATCCTTCACTACTTCCAGATCCTTTGAATTCGAAAAAGTGAATTTTCCATGAATATCTCTATTTATTTTACTTTTAACACCTTTTTCTTTGTGGACAATGTTCAATTCTTTCATATAATTAGATACTGTTTTAGATGAAATATTATATTTTCTAGCAAATGAAATCATTGAATTCTGAATGAAATCATAAGAACGCATTAAATCAAGTATTTCTGATTTTTCCATTGTTTGAATTTCACAAGTGAATCCGTAGGAGATCCTTAATTTATTTAGATACTTTTTATTGAGGAATAACGGAACGGAATAATGGTATGGAATTACGGGAATGTGGAAATGTGGAATTATGAAAATGTGGAATATCGGATTATCAGAAAAATAATTTGTCTAATAAATAAGAATCTTCCTACGTAAAAGTGTTTTGTCCCGGGTGCAATGGAGAAACAAATAAATAGATACACACCTACAAATGAAGAATTAGAAGGATTGGATAACTTAATTTCAAAAATTCCTGATTTGCAAAATTTGATTGAAGAAAATGCTGATTCCTTAGACTTGATTATTAAAGGTATAGATACATTAAGAATAGATAATGTTTATAAAAAAGGTTTGAAACAACTTTTCATTGCTCTAGAGAAGACCCATGTAGCAAAAGAAACCTATAAATATTCGAACTTCAAGAATCAGGATACCATAGAACTTCTACTGGAAAGGGAGAAACAGTATAAATCAATTATTGCTAAACAAGCTGAAAAACATAGTGATAAAAGTGGAATTGAAGAGATGGATAGAATGTTTTCGAGTATTATGATAAAACCTGAGAAAAATAAGAAGATATCTGCATATACTAATAAAAAGATCAAGGATATCAAGTTCATTGAGGACTTTAAGCCTATTTTTGAAGAAGAAGGTTCAAATGAATATACAAAAGAAGAATTAATGAGTATGAAAAGCAATCCCAAGAAAGGTCCTATGTTCAAAGGAGTTAAAAGTATCAACATTCAAAACACAAAAGAAGATACAATTGTGATTAAGAAGTAACTATTCAAACAAACAAAAATATTTCAAACATTTCCTATACCTACCATCTTCCAGAGGACTAGATTTATCAATAGTTAAAAAATTATACTTCGTAGACCAAATTTCTCTTGTAAACTCAAGAAATTCTTCTTTTTTAATTTCACTAGCGTGATCTCTGTAGATGTAATCTAAATTCATCTTATCTTGAGGAAAGATTATGAAGAAGTTAGCATTCTCTCTAATTGTATTTTTTGGTAGCTTAATATAATTTTGAGAAATGTAGAAACAATCAATTGAAGAATGACGACCTCTAGTATAATATTGTTCTATTTTATTTTGTTTTTCTAATAAAAGATCATCAAAAATAATTAGAGTTTTCCTATTAGGATCAATTGAACTAGGATCTGGAATATCTTCTAAAGAAGAACTAGTGAAAACGTCAATGATTGGCTTGAAATCATCTTTTTCTTCAATTATGAAGTCTTGCTTTTCAAAACACCTCCTAATTTCTTTTTTACTCAATCCTTCATTCATTCCATTAATTAATGCTTGATAACAAGGTTGAAATAAAGTTGTACTAAAGATGTATAAATTATTGTAATCAAGGTATTCTTCTCCTTTACCATTAGGTGAATCAAGGAGTAAATTCATTAGTAAATTAGTCTTTCCACATCCACTCTTTCCAATAATACATCCTCTTATACTTTGGGGAAGTAAAGGATTGTTATTTCTTTCTGGATAATAATTTTTGATACTGTAGTCACTGAAATCACTCATTTTTAAATTTATACCTAAGTATTTAAAATGTTTGAAAAATATAAGATAAAATAAATTATTTAAATAAATTGAATCATTAATTAAGAATGACAAGTCTCTTCTTAAATATATATCGAACAAATGAAAAGACATTTCAATTTCCACAAGATTTAAAAATTAGTAGTATTAGTGTTGTGAAGATTGATGGAATTTTGGATTGTTCTAATGATAAGCCTTTTGTCAGATCTAAAGATCTAGGAATCTCCGATTTCGTTTATCTATCATGCAATCTTATTTGTGATACTTTCATTGATGAACGACAAAGTAATATCATTTGCAAGTTTCCTTTAGATTCACCTAATGGAGGAGTAAAATATGAACCAATAAACTTAATTTATCATCGAAGTGTTAATAATTGTAATACTTTAACACTAAAACTAGTGGATGATAAAAATAACCTTATTGACTTTAACAAATGTGATCTTCATATAGAATTATATGTAAAAACGTAAAAAAAGGAAATAATTTAAATTAAATTCTTTTGAATCCTGATCCTTCACTAGGTCTTGCAGATCCTTTCTTTAGAGCTCTAAGAAATGCTGCATTATTTTTGTTCAATCCTTCAGATTTATTAGTATTCAATTTTTCAAATTTATTTGGAGTATTCAATTTTTCATTTGTAGTATTCATTGATTTTTGAGTAATACTTCCTCCTTCACTAAGTGAATGTCTTGCAGATCCTTCCTTGACTTTTACTTTTTCATTGATTTCTATTTTTTCTTCATGTTTAATATCTTGAATCAATTCTATTTTATCTTTCTCTTTTGGACTTATGATAACATATTTTGAAGAATCACCAGAATTGAAGAATCTCATTACGTTTTTGCTCTGCAAAACCTGGTGAATTCCGAAGGAAGATTCTTATTACGTTTTGTAGAGTTGACTTTAAGGAAGCTTGCTTACGCAGAATATAATTTATTAAAGAATAATAATAATTAAATAATTTAAAGATAGAAAAATTTAGTCTACAACAAGAGATCTTCTATGTTCATTTCTGAAATCTTGCAGTTCAACATCTTCATGATTTTTTGTTCTCACAAAAATTGGACTCCTATTTCTCGGATTTCTATTTTTTCTTGAATCAAAGAATGTTTTTGGAGAAAGGACCATCCAAATAGATCTACCTATAAATATGTAAAAGAGAGTAACACCAATAGTTACATAAATCCTCCAAATTCTAATGTAATACTTCTCAAAGATGCTAGAAACTTCATCTAATATTTCATGAGGAATCATACCATCTTGACTATTTGAGTGTAATTGAATGCTAGTATCAGCTTTTTCTCGCATCTCATTAATTAATTCTTCCTCTATATTCGTTTTTGTATCAAGGAGAATATGTTCATGAAAGATTACTTTATCATCTAAGAAATTTAGATCGAACTCTTCAAAGTTTTTGAAATTAGTAACATTATTAGCCATAGGATGTAGTGCTAGGCTACTAGAAATTATTCCCCCACTTGGATCATTCTTGTAATACCAAATCTTGTCTGAATTCTTTAATCTAATGGGTATTTGTCCTTGAGTAAGAGCTAAACTTGTCTTGAATCCATCAAAATGAGTTAAGTCTATGAATTCAATTTCTTCATCTTCTAAAGATTTACAGAACGTTACCTGAACTACTTCTTCAGAAACCATTTTCACCCTTATCGCAGAATGATTTAGTTGTTTTTGAATATATGTTCTAGGATTTTCTCTTATTAGTGTTTCAAGAAGAGAAGTATGTTCATTAAAGATATCACACATTACTTCAGCTGTATGTCTTAGTAGATTATTTGATTTGTTCTCAAGATATTGAAACTCTCCAGCTGCTTGAAAATCTGAGTAAACTTGTCTTCTTGTTCTACCAATCCTCTGATTTCCAAAGGTCTCGGTATTTTTAGATTTTCTATTTTCTAATTCTTCGAGAGCATATTTAGCAAATTTAGTAACGTATTCATCATAGGTTGGAAAAGTATCACATGCATCTCTAGTTTTTACGAAATCAGAGATTTCTAGATCTTTGGTTTTTAAATAGTCTTCAAAACTTGGAAGCAGTAAACAATCGTTTTTAATCTTTGAGTATTCTTCATAAGTGGGTAATGGAAAAGGTTCTTCTAAACTTTGATTCGTAGATCTTTTGACCCTTTTGGTAGTATCAATCCTCTGGATTTCAGAATCTTTGATTTTATTCGAATTCACAGAAGTAGTAGTAGTATTAGGACCAGTATTCAATAATCGTTGTCTTTCCAATTTTTCCTTCTTTCTTTTCTCGAATTCAAGATATTGCTTCATTTTTTCTTCTCTTCGCTTCTCAAATTCTTTACGATCAGCTTCGTATTTATCTCTTGTTTCTTTGTCTTTTTGATTTTGAATTTCTTGTTGTCGTTTATAATATTCTTCTCTTTCTTTTTGATACTTCTGAGGACGATTCATCAATCCTTCGGATCTAGGAATCTCTGATTTTATACTCATTTCTTGGAGGCTTGGTAGTCCAGCAGTAGTAAGAGCTTGTGGGGTAGGAAGTTTTTGAATATTTTGAATTTCCTTGACTGCAAAACCTTCTTCACTAATTAAGAGATCAATATTACAATCTCTAATAATTTTATTTCCTTTAAGGTCTAAAGCAATTTGATTTTGGCTATTAATCCACAATCCATTATTCATGGTTCCATCTAATTTCCCAATTGAAATGTATTGACAATTTTGATCTTTATTAACATCCCAAATCATAATTTCATTCATCTTCCCAGGTTGACAAGAACCATCTTGATATTTACACTCCGACATATCAGCTAACACATTAGATGGTCTACTTTGGTTAAAGTGAGAATAGACCTTAGTCTCAATAATTACACAATTTTCTTTGTAATATCTTTTACTTGTAAAGAAACTAGTAAATCGATTTGGATAATCTTCATTCACTTTATTATTTGTACTATATATTCCTTCTTTACCTTTCCCTAAACTTCCATATTCACATTTCTTATTTGCAATCCATTCTCTACATTCTGCAACACTAATAGAACGATGATTCAATTTCTTTTCTACTAAGTGCTCATATCCTGAAAAATCTGTATACATTGATACTTCACTTACTAATTTCTTACACAATTTAGCTTCCCTTGAGTATTCAATAATGTTCGGTTTATATACTTCATACCTTACTACTTTTGATTGACTATTTAATTGTCTATGATAATTACATTTGTGTAGTTTCGGAAGTTTGAAATATTGAACTGGTGCATTAGAAGTACAAATGATAGCAGCTAAAATATCATGATGAGTAAATATAAAGAAAAAGTAGAATTGCAATAGATTCATTGTATTTAACTTAGAAAAAATTTATTCTAATTAAATTGAAAAGTCTAAAATGACCGAAGCTGTTGATAGAATCCTGATTGTTGATAGTCCAATTATTCAAGATACTTCAATTCAAAAAGAAAATTTGATTAGCATATTTCCTTCATCAGGATCTAGTTTAAATCAACATGGAGAAATAAATTTTATAATTGAAACCTGTGATCAATATCTATTACTTCATAAATCTTATATATATTTAGAAGCTTCATTGACTAAACTTGATGGTACGCAACTCGCGGATACTGATGAAGTCTCACTTACCAATAATGCTCCAATGTTTCTATTTGATAGAGCTACTTACTCAATGGATGGTATGCAAGTTGAAAATGTCATTGATCCTGGAAGAGCTACACTATTAAAAGGTTTACTTACTTATTCTTCCACAATGAATAAACAAAATACATTTGGATGGATACTTGAAACAAAAGATATCCTTCAATACAAAATAAATAAATACACAAAAAATAGAAAAGGTAATCTAACATTCTGCATTCCTCTAAGTCATATTTTTGGTTTTGCTGAATGTTACAATCGAATAATTTATGGAAGAAAGCATACTTTAGGACTCTATAGATCTCCAGAAAACAAGAATTCTTGTGTTTCTTCAGATCCTACTAAATTTACATCTAAAATGACTATTAATAAACTTCAATGGATAATTCCTAAAATTATGCCAAGTCTTGAGATGCAAAACAAACTTCTAAATATATTTGAAAGTAATAAACTCATTCAAATGCCTTTTATTTCTAGACAATTTGAGAGTTATAATATTCCTAATGGTAATAGAGAATTTACTTGGAAACTTGGAACTAAATATGATAAGATAAAATACATTGTCATAGCATTTCAGACTGCTAGAGATAACAATTATCTAAATGCTGCAAAGTTCGATAATTGTGGATTAGAAGAAATTTATGTTGAACTAAATTCAGAAAGATATCCATATGAATGCTTGAAATTCGATTTTGATAAATTCAATGCAGTTCAACAATACAATTTTGCTAAGGAATTTAGAAATAGTTATTATGAATCCATAAAAGATTATATTTTCATGGAAGAAGATGTCTATTATTATTACTATCCACTTCTAGTATTTGATGTATCAAAACAAAATGATAGAATTATTGCATCTCGACCTGATGTTACAATAAAAGCTTCCTTTAATAAAAACATTGCTCAAAGTACTAAATGTTACTGTCTGATTCTTTCAGAAAATATTGTTGAAGTCAAGAATAATAGAGTTAAGGTTGTTAGCATTTGATGGAATCAAACTAGGTTATTGCAAATAACTGTGCATCTAAGATGCTCTTGATTTTCATAGAAAATTGCGAATATTTAATTTTTTAAGTCTCCTTCGTTTATCCAAGAATTAAATTTATCTGGATATCCATACCACTTGACAAATAACTCTTTTACTTTGTTTCTAGTCCTATGTTTCAATACTTTCTCGATTTTGAACTCCTCTTTGACATTATTATAAAGTGTAAGTTCCTCAGAGTAAAACTTTCCTTTAATTTCCTCATCTGCGAAATCTTTTATTGAATACATAATTGGATCACCTATTAGAACTTCAGAAATCTTAAATTGCTCTGTACTCCAATTTGGTAGATATCCTTTATCAAAAATAGCTTTATATTTTGTAATTCTGACAGTATCACCTATTTTGAATTTAGCTTTGCTCAAAACCCCTGGGAATTTCGCTTTGTGTAAAGCCTTTGAATCTGTTTGAAATTCTTCCTTTTCAATTTCTTTAGGAAAAAGATTTGAGTAAACAATACTTTGATTTTCTATTTTTGAAGCCTGTATTGGAGTCATTTTTATTGAAGTGTGATAATGATTATTATATCCTAACACAAGATCATCAAGAATATCAACCCACTTATGATTACCTTGATGAGTAAACATCTTCCACATCTTTTCTTTTAAGGTTCTATTAAATCTTTCGATAATAGAAGCTTTCTTATCTGAATAAGTTGAGAAGTGATTAATTTCTAATTTTTTGAAGAGACTTTTTAAATTGGAATTGTAATACTCTTTACCATTATCAGTTTGCATCTTTTTGGGTTTTCTTTTACTTTTTGTGAAAACTAAAGAAAGAGCATCTGCAGTTTCTTTGCCTGTTTTACTCTTAAGAGGAACAACCCATGCAAACTTACTAAAACAATCAATTATAGTTAGAAGATATCTATAACCTTTATTTTCTTCTTCGTAGGGAATCATTTCTACGAGATCTGACTGCCACTGATCATCTATTCCACTGACATAAACTCTTTGACTCTTGAAGTTCTTACGAGCTGGCTTATGAAGAGTGTAAACATCTTGTTCATTCAGGAACTCTTTAACCTTTTTCTGTGACACCTTTGCTACTCTTGATAGTTCATTGATACCGCAGAAACCTGTTTTAGGAGAATAATAAGCTTTTTCTAAAAGATCTCTTTCACCTTCGGAACTTGTGGGTTGTCTAAAAATTTTAGATTTTTCACTAATTTTAACCTCCTTGATATCTCCTAATCCAGAACCTCCTGTGATTGTTGGAATTAGCTTACACTTCATTGTATTACAATCTTGGCATAACCCTTTTATCATAGAACGTTTCGAGCTTGTTTCAACATTAAATATGTCAGTAGTATCAGTAAATTTTTTACATTTGAAACAGTATACTAATTCCATAATTTAGAAGTTAAAATTTGTTGGCTACAAATATCTTATTTGATTTTGTGAAATGGGGGACGTTCAGTGAAAATGGATGTCTTCACTAGAAAGTGAATTCACTTCCACCTAGCCATGAACCCCAAACATGGCTACCTCTTCCGAGGTATTAACTTTTTCACTTGGCTTCAATCAAACAAGATATTTGTTTTTTTTCAAAATAAAACAAGAAGATGAAATAACAAAGAATTAACAACAACAATCAAATGATTATTCACTTTCTCCCCATCCGGAAAAGATTCTTCAAGTCGTTACATAAACTGTTTTCTCAGAATTTCGAATGCTCATTCAACATTTCCTGCTGAAATATATCTTATTCATTTAAATTCTTTGTTTTCTTTCGCTGAATGTCTTTCAGATCCTTTGGTGTGACGTATAAAGGTCAGCAGTGTTCCCTTTCTCTTTGTGTGACCTTCTTTTCTCTTCCTCACTCTGACCAAGCACAATCACACATTTGCTCCAGTTGAACTAGGCGCACGCGACGCGACACGCAAACGCGTTGGGCTAGAGTGGAAGGGGGATGAGAGTGACGTGTCTGTGAGCAGAGACGCAGAGGAAGGCGAGAAACTGCCGGCATCGCATTCTTCCATTAATTGTTTTTATTAAATTTATGTTTATTGAACTAAATCCGTGTATTAATTTCCATATTATTATATTCTCTAAGTTATTTGATTAAAAGTTTTCAGATGTTCAAGAGAACCGCGAACCAAGCACTGATCCAGAAGGTGACGTCGTGTTGCATGTACATCGAGTACCAGAATTCTTGGATCTCGGTAGTTGTGTTGACGAAACACTATGCGGTCACAACGCTGCACTGTCTCCCCGAATCTTTCCAAGAACTCGGTCAATCGGTTTCTCTTTGGGACTCGGACGGACAGAACCACAATGCTTACATCCACGGGATGAACAAGCTTTCCGATTATGTGGTTTTCAAGAAGACGGATGGAACCTTCGAGTGTATTCCTGAAATGACCTATCCGGCGCTTATGGATCAATACATCGTGGTGGTGAGTAAATAAACTTGATTATTTATTTAGATTAAATATAAATATAATTAATAGAGCAAACTTTGTAAAATACTTTTATAATTCACCATTTATATCACTAATGTTTTTATTTTCAGGGATTCCCGTTTGGTGAAAAGAAGGCTTCGCTTCGTCTCGGTCATGTTTCGTCACTGTCTGATGGGAGTCGAGGATACTTCTACGGCGATTCCGGTGGACTTCCAGGATTCAGCGGAGGTAGTAGTAGTAGTAGCAGTAGTAATATTATTTATCACATTTTAGGAGGGGTGTTCTATGCAAGAAATGGAGCTCTGTTCGGCATCGCTCGTGGAAGTGAATGGGTCGGAAAGGAAACGAAGCAGTATGGAGACGTCTTGGAAATGGTCTCAACTCAAAGTGAGTATAAATTTAATATAGAGTCTTATATAAATTTCATTTTTTTTCAGTCATTCTCAGCCACATTGAATTCGCCAAACACGAGCCGTTCTCCGTTTAATATCTACTTCGCTAGTTATTTCCCTTCTCTCTTACGCTCTCTGTTTTGAATGTGTTGAAAAGGGGTCGCTTTTTGTGTCTCCGGCTCTTTGCTATCTACGGGTTTTGTTATTTTAAGCCTTGGTCCGAAGTAATAAAGTGTAATCTGAATATCGTTCTCTGAACCGCTGCTATACAGGACTGTGCCTGAGACTACTGTGTACATCAGTTATTTCTTGTAAAGACTTGTTTGATTCCCAATATTTCTGCTAATTCTATGAGTTCGAAGTTAGTAAGAGGCTTCAGATCTTTTGAGAATTTCATTTATTAACCAATATTTTTATCTTCAGAGATAATACCACTTCCTTTTTAAAATCGACATCCATCGACATCCACTGATTTTCTAAAAAGTGTGAAAATGATACATTTTTTGCGCATTTAAACATGAAAATAGGAAATTAAAAATGAAATCGACATCTCAACAGAAAATTGATCGAAAATGTATAAAAATTATTAAAGATAAGCACTTTTTAGTGCTTCAAAAATTCACTTACTTCTCACTTTTTTTCAAAAAAGTGTTGTAAATGAGTTGATTCTCTGACATCAGAGAATGAAAATGTGTTGAAATGACTGAAATGTCGAAAATGGTATTATAATCCCTCGTTCCTATACTACTAAAAACATCTGCACGAAACAAGAAATAATCATATAAATCTTTAATATTTTCATATAATCAATAGAAAATAATTGAATAAAACAGTTAAAAACAAATAAAAAAACTAAAAGAAATCATTATAATATTCTTATATGTATACTATACATATATATTATTTTCTTAAATATTTACATGTATCTTATATAAAATCTTCAAATCATATACCATATATGCATTATAATATTTGGAAAAAAACTAGAAATAGCTTCTGAAGTTCGAGAAGTAAGAGAAAAAATACTTTGTGAAAAGCCAGAATAATGTTGTTGAGATCCAAATTTCAGTTCAATATATGAAAATATTTCTTTGTTACTGTTCATTCATTATCTTCATTCATCAGATTCCTCATGATGCTTATGATGATGATGATGATGTCGTTCTTTAACTGATTTCTCAGCTTCAGCCTTAATTGGAAATATGTTTCTTAATTATATGAAAAATTTAAAAACAAACCCATAACTTCTTTTGTTGTTGTTCAGCATAATATCTTTGATATGGTGATGGATTAGCTGCACGAATACAGTAAAACAGATCATGTAAGCAAGTTGGCAATGAAGTTTGTTGTAAACCAATGTTTATCATATTATCAGCTCTTAAATTATAATAATTTATTTTATATGTATAATTAATATTTTAAGAAAAATTTTAAAAAATACCTGTTATATGGATAATTACCACCTTTAGCAAATTTATAATCATTTTCTAATTGAGCAATTGATTCTGGTCGTCCATCAAACCATCCCAAATATGTAGGTGGATAGTAATTTGGATAATACCTTCAGATTAATTTCTATTTTTTTCAAAATAATTACTGTATAAGAGATACCAATTTCCAAAATGTCCATAATCACGAGCTGTCTGTTCATTATAATAAATGTATTTTCCAAGTACTCTTGGTTCATTTCCATATGTTTGCTGAAAAATTTAAAATATTTTCAAATTTAATTGATTTAAAGGGATATTTTCATAAAAAAGATTTTTTTTAAATTAAAATATTAAAAAGGATATTTACCTGATAATAACGACGAGCTACATCACTATTAGAACTAGAACTTGCTACAGAATCACTTGTACCAAAGTTACAATCAGCTACAAACTATAATAAAGAACATTCGTGTAGTTTCTTCTAGTTTTTTGTAAAATAAAACAAAGAAAATCATTTTCATGAATGGTAGCAGAACTGCTGATTTAACGTTTCTTTCATTATAATGATGTTATGATAATAATTTTAATTTAAGAGCAATTGTTCTCTAATACATCAAACTAATTAATCAATCAAGTTATTAAAAAAATATTAAAAAATGTAAAAGATTAGGGGGCACGCGGAGTTGAACCACGGACCTCTCGATCTGCAGTCGAATGCTCTACCACTGAGCTATACCCCCTACATTTATACCAAAGCTTTATCTGGTCTTGTGATTTTTGCGATAATTGTGGACAAACCGATTGTCTCTTCTCATTGATCATACATTGATGATATACAACAGCAAAGAAGAGAGCTACATAGCACATATATAG
Organism: Auanema rhodensis; assembly: GCA_964057225.1. NCBI lineage: Eukaryota > Metazoa > Nematoda > Chromadorea > Rhabditida > Rhabditidae > Auanema > Auanema rhodense. The sequence continues at coordinate 6,470,565 of OZ059895.1, forward strand.
GTCGGAGAAAGAAAAAGCAAACAAAGTTAAATCTAATACCTGCACAATGTCTTCACAGGTCATATCGTTAGGTCTTGGTTGAATTTTATCACAATTATGTTTTGACCATGATAATAAAGTTTCTGGTAATGGATTCCATCTTTAAGATAACAATCAATACTACGAACTAAGACAGAAACTTACTTTTCAGCAAACTTGGCAAAAGCTGTGCACATTTGGGCAGATGGCTTAGCTAACACAACAGAAGAACATGACAACAGCAGCAGATACAGTAACGATGAATACATCATTGATATTCACGAATAGTTCTCGAAATATGATAATAATTAGAGAGAAATGAGAAAATGTTGTTTATATAAAGCATAAAAAGCACATTGAGTACGGAAGAACTGAGTACAGTCGCACTCAAGCAGTGAAACTGAGATAGGATCAAGATAATCTTGAAAAACTAGCCAAAAAGCCCTACGGGCATATAGTGAAACACATGAGACATCATTGCTTCTGATACAACCTATTCAGCTTGTTGGCAATCATCTCACTATTACTACTGATGGCCTTCAACCTAAGCAGTTTCGAAAAAAAAATACAAAAAAAGAGAGGAAAAACAGGTAAAGCGGAAATATTATGGGAAAGATGTACATATGGCTGATGATAGTATGAGAGGCAGTAGAAGGACGTGTTCATTTTCAATCAAATCTATATAAATGAATGAAAGATTCCTGATGATATTACAACAACAAAATAACACAGAAGACGTCAAATATCATCACTTAAAGGGGCAGCGAGAATTTCATTTTTAGCCATCTTCTGAATCAATCTCATTTAACCAAGTTTTAATCAATCAATAAGTTTTTTTTCTTTTTAAAACAAAAAGAAATAGGTGATATTGATGATGATTTCCAGCTGATGATAATGACATTAATGAAACAACTGAATATCAATAGATTGACCATACTATTACTGAATGCAAAGAGATGAATTTGAATTGAAAAACAAAGATTAAGCTGAATATTCCAACTTTACAGCTTTACATAAGCCTTATCTGGTTGTTTCTGTATATTTTAATTATTATTATAAGTTAAAGATTTAAATATTTGTTTGATATACCTCTATATACATGTATATTTCTATATTTTTCAAATAAATAAATTTTATTTTTTGTTTCTTATTATTACAAATTATTAATTTTATCAAATTATTTTTATCAATAAGAATACGGTATATATTCCTTATCTATTATGATATAAAAAGTTTGTTTACATACTAATTATTCAATTACATCATATAGGATTAGATAACAACACCCTTTTAAACCTTTCTATTTGACTAAAAGTTTTTAATTTGGTTTTCTACCACTTTTTCCAATCTTAAGAATGTCCAGGTACAGCTTTTTCTCAAATAATATATTTCCTTGAATCTCGATTTTCAGCTTTGAAAGTCCACCTGCTGAGAATGAGGCACGTACTCGTTTTCAAGATGATTTTGAGAAGCTTTCTCTTGCTACAAAAATTTCTGTGAGTCATGGTCGTGTAGCACTTGCAGCAGATCCACTTATAACTCCAATCTATCATTCTTCAACATATCGTTTCAAAACTATTTCTCAATATTTTCAACCAAATCATGTATGTTTCAACTATTTTATTGTAAATTAAATACACATAGTACATATTTTACAGGGAAATAATTATGTTTATCAACGTTGTGGAAATCCTACTGTTGAGAATGTTGAAGTAAATTGAATTTAAAACTTTATTTTCATATTTCATTTCAATTCATTTGTTAAGGTTATTATCAATGAGATAGAACAAGGTGCTGCCACACTTCTCTATAACTCTGGTTTAGCTGCTATATCAGGAGTTTTCCTTGAATTTTTATCAGCTGGTGATCATTTGGTAATAAATTTTGATCAGTGTTGAACTCAAGATCAATGATATCATAAACAAATTAAATATTTAGATTTGTATGACACCCTGTTACAGTGGAACATATTCATTTTTGACTGAAACACTTATTCGGTTATTCATATCATTCACAAATATTTTTTATTTTTTTGTTTTAGATTTGGAGTTCAGATCAGTTTTATAGATGCTGGAGTTAATGGCTCATTTGTTGAAGCTTTGGAATCAAAACTTACTGACAAGACTAAAGTAATAACTTTATAATTTATAGTTTATTCTATATTTTCTTATAGATGGTGTTCATTGAAGCTATAGCTAATCCAACAATGGCTATACCAGATATTCTTGGAACATTTGACTTTGCCAAAAAACATAAGGTTATTGCTAAAATATTTTTGAATTATATTTAATATATTTCTAGATTTATTCGGCTATTGATGCCACATTTGCTTCTCCTCTCAATATTCACCCAATAAAACTTGGAGCTGATTTTAGTATTCATAGTTGGTATGCTTTCAATGAAATATTTAATTTTGAATTAAATATTACAAATATTATTTAGTTCCAAGTATATTGGAGGACATTCGGATGTTATTGCCGGCTGCGTAACCACAAAATGTATGAAACATTGGGAACGATTAAAGCTGCAACAGTTTACAATGGGAAATGCTTTGGTTGGTTTCACAGCAGATACGATATTCGACGAACAGTCATATTACAAACAATCGAAGATTATTTGCTGTTCCATCTATGGGATAGCAAATGCTGATGTCATGGGGGTATAGCTCAGTGGTAGAGCATTCGACTGCAGATCGAGAGGTCCGTGGTTCAACTCCGCGTGCCCCCTAATCTTTTTATCTCTGTGAGAAATATAAAAGAAATTTCTTTTCAAAATAAGATGAAAAATTAAAAAAAAAATCAAAAGGGAATTCCCATGCCGGGAATCGAACCCGGGCCGCGTGGGTGAAAACCACGAATCCTAACCACTAGACCACATGGGACACATTCAAAGCGTTCTGTTTAATACTCTTAACGTTCAATCAGCTTTGATATCAATTTTATATTGATACTAACAAATGTTTTCATATAATCTTTTTTATTTTACAGTCACCGTTTGATGCTTCACTTCTCGCTCGTGGACTCAAAACATTGAATATTCGTGTAAAACAAATTAATGAAAATGCCCTTATTGTTGCAAAACATCTTTCCGCTGAACCAAAGGTAACATCTTTTCAATTTTTTCTGTTAGAAATGTAAAAAATGAAAGTAATAGGCAAAAAACGGAGAGATTGTGAGAAATCCTCATAAGTTCACCAGAACTATCATTGTTCAAGAATGTTTTCAATTCTTTACAAACTAAGAGTCATCCAGATTTCATAGTACATATACGAACACAGTTTCATTTGCTTTTTAAAAGATCTCGATATTTGAGAGATTAAGAGAGAAATAGAATAAGTTATATATATTATAAAATTATTATTTTTAAATTATAAATTAATTTTATCAGTTAGATTTAATCCTTTTATTACATTTTTTGGAAATTATTCCCCTGTATTCAATATATAATAATATATTTTTGATAATGATATATTCAAAATTTTATGTGATTTATTAGTTACTTCCTTAATCTATCTTCTAAATTTTCAAAAATAATATATGAAACAGAGTGAGAGCAAAGATGTTATCAATGATTTGAAAGGTCAAAGGAGAAGATTGCTGTCGAAACATGTCCCTGATTTCTCATATTACCTTGGCATCTGATTTTACCCATTTATCTAAAGAAAATATCAAAGTTTTTAACCAATTTAATAGCCATGAAAACTGAAGAAAATAGAAATAAACATTCTTAAGTAAATTTTATTAAATTAAGGTTAAACATATTTATTATGCTGGTTTAAAATGTCATCCAAATCATGAATATGCTCACAAAGTTATGGAAGGATTTGGTGGAATGATCGCTTTTGATGTTGGTACAGCTGAAAATGCTATTCGTCTGATTGAAGTACATACATGTGTTTATCATCTTGTTTCTTATTCATATTGAGTTTAGAGTCTTCGTGTAATTTCACATGCAGTATCATTAGGTGGAACTGAATCTCTCATTGAACATCCCGGTTTTCAACTTAGCATTCTTTCAATCAGTTTGAAATTCTTTTATAGGATCTATGTCTCATGGAGAAGAACTTCTTCGCGATGAAAATGCACCACGTATTGCTCCTGGACTTATACGTTTAAGGTAAGATATACACAAAAATAGGTATTAACTATATTTGTTATAATCTCAATATTATATAGAATATACATTTGTATATTCATAATTAGTTCAAAAGGATATAAATATCCGTATCAAACAGATTCCATTATAATCACCGTTGTTGGAGTCGTTAATACATTGACGTCAATCTTCTGTCATCCTAAATAGAATTCAGAATAAGAGAGATGAAAATAATAAGTCATTTATACGGCAATCAATTAATCATTTTGACTTCTCAATTTTCTCTACACTCTTCTTTTGATATGGTCAATCCTTTCATGCGTAACCTTTTCATCAGTAATTAATCGTCTTGTCCCTTCAACTCTCTCTCTCTCTCTATCTCTTTCTCTCTCACTAGATTTTAAACTTTATACCCCCCCTCTAGTTCTCTTATTTCCTTTTATTCTTTTCAATCAGGTACAATCAACTCTATCATTGCGTCATTTTCTTTCTTGAAGATATACATTCATACGAAATTCAAAACTACAGTAACCAGTACAGAATTATTTCATAAGTCACCATATTTAGCCAATATCAACGAATTTATTTTAAAAAAATTACATTCTCTCAATTCACTTCATTCAGTTTTTTGATATTCGTCCAATTTTTTTCGCTTTTAGCATTTTCTAACGTCGGGTTGTTGAAGTTGGTCGAATTATAGTACTTCTGAAACATTGCAATCAAATAGAAATCTTTATTTGAATCCTATAAACGAAAAATTCTTCTGAACATCAAGATATTCTAACAATTCATTCTTGTTCCTATCTCTATCAGATAAAGAATAATCGAAGAATAATATTTGAAAATTAAAATTTCAAGTATCATGTATCATGTATATGTATATATCCCTTATCTATTATTTTATTTTTATTTCCAACTGTAAACCACACTTAGGATTTGTAAATCGTATTACTGATTCTTCCCTTCTTTATCGTAACCACGTTTTCTCAACTTATCCAGTTGGTCAGCCACTCCCATTTAGTTTCTTCTTTATTTTGCCGCACTTGGATTTTTAAATCAGGTCAGACAAATGGTTGATTTAGTTAATTTAACGGAGGCGGTCCCGATTACATTTCTACGCTGTCATCATGATCAAGAAAGAAGAATAAAATGAGAAAAAGAGTCATAGAAGTAGAGATGTATTTATCGTACTCTACATGCCTATCCTTCACAAAGTCCCTTATTCTCTCTCTCTCTCTTTCTCTCTCTCTCTTTTCTATCTATCTATCTATTCGTTTCTTTCTTAACTTTCTCGATTATCTATCAAACTTTCCTTTTATGGCCGTCAAATTAAAAGACAGCAACATGCACTGGTAGAATGTTGTAGCTACCGCAACGAATACCATGTGATGATGCAAAGAAAAAAAGGTTATTCAGGCAAAAACAAATTGCATTCAACCGCTCATGTAACCGCATATAGTTAAAATGAAAAAGCTTACCGACCACAACTAAATTAGGACTTTAATAAGGAGAGCACACATAATAATCAGTCAAAGTATAACTGATATAAGCCTTATCATACATTCTTTCAACTGTTTTCACGAGCATTTGAGATTATTCATCTTTTCCTTGTAATGTCGAATAAGCAGAATCAAATGCTTAACTGATAGGAGAACTAATATCGAAAAAAACTCTTATTCTGCAAAAATGAGCGGATAAGATATCAGTATTCGTCGCTAAACTTGAAAAATAATTTGTCTTCAAATTCTTCATTCTCCTTCTGCATTAAGTATCTTATTCTATTATGATCATAATATTCCAAAATATTCTCTAGCCGATGAGTTAAAGTACAATTAATTAGATGAAAATATAGGAAAAGGGAAAAACAGTGAGAGGGAGTGAAACTAAATATGGCAAGATATGGTTACAACAATATAAGAAAACTATCTGACTTCTATCTCTGAAGACGCCGACGACGAAGGCGACATCGTTGAACTCCGTCATCAGTCCACGTCCGTCCGTAGAATGCTAAAGGTCAGGGTTGAGCGCTTTGGTCGAAGATAGATGAAGATATAGATGAATAGATTTCTTATTTGAAGATTACGGTAAGTTGTATTCAACATCATATATTCAATCATATACTATATATGATAAGCGATTGATTTCCCTCCATCTTCTATATCTTGACTGTACTTAACGGAATCTTAAAATAGTCAAAGTAGTAGTAAGATAAGATGATGAACTTTTGATATGATGGAAATCTGTGGATATTTCGAATGAACCAACAGAAATTTTCGAGAAGTTGATGGTCAACATAGTCAAATTATTGGTTCACTTTAAAAAACGTTGCTATGTTGCTTTCTCAGTGTGATAGCTACATGTAGTCAAAGAAGATGAAGAGGAGAAAAGATGGCTTGGTAGAGAACTGCTCAGGCTGATTGTCTTAGCGCGATTTTTGTGCTCGTAAAAGCAAACACACATCTCTTCGTCATTTTCATCGTTTGCTGGAAGAAGCTTTGACTTCAGTAGAATCTGGATAGAGACAAAAAGACAATTCAGTCATTATTTCGACAACGACGAAAAGAATAAGAAGAAAGATAGAAGAGAAAGATGTTTTCATCATCTGAGCTACTGTACTGATTGATGAAATAGATAACTGTTGTTTATGATGTAGATACGGAAAATCCAAGAAAAGACTCGTCTAAATTGAAGATAAAGAAACTTTTATAACACTCTTCTTCAATAAAAAATTAAAGAAAAATGTTATTCAATCGTTTATTTTCAGTATTGGAGTTGAATCTGCAGAAGATCTCTGGGCTGATCTTAAGCGTGCTATTGACTTAATCTAAACACAAAAAAAAAGAGAGCTTAACTATATATAATAGTTAACTTCGGAATTAGTATAGTAATTGAAACTTTGTATAACTAACCTGTATAATTTTTCTTGAATAAATAATTAGAAAACTATAGATTGAGTAGTTTAACTAAGCTGCTAACCTGTGTTCAGAAATTCCGTTGGTGATTTTGGGGAAACATTGGAGTTCATCATGGGACAAGTTTTTAAACCGCGCTTAGCTTTGGTAACCTAGCTTTATGAGATCATCTGTGGTCATACAGCCAAATCACCAAAGGTAAGCACTTTGTGTTCAGGGAAGACATTAAATGGAGTAAAAATTTAAAAAAAAATTAAATCACAATCACATCAACACCAATGAAGTTAAAGTGTGTCTGCTGACAGAAGCGATTGAAGCAGGAGAAGCAAAAGCATGATTAGCTGATAGATGGCTGGATGGGCCGCCGCCACCCTCGTTGTCGTCGTCGTCGTCGCAAGTCTGAGAGCACTACGCAAACAGTACGATGTCGACCTCATGATGACGATGATGACGATGAGGGCGGAGGCGACAGAACCGACAGAACGATAGTTAGGCCAAAGCATCAGATTGAAAATAGCAAGAGAAGTATGGAGAGAATATTGGGAAGCGATAGTTATGAATAATGGAACTCGGAATTCCAAAATAGTTCGATCACCCACGCCGGACAGGATCATGAATTAGTATGAGAATAGTAGACTGAAAAGAAGACGAATTGATAGCGCTGAGAGAACCAGAGATAGAGAAGTCATCAGATGAAGCGAAAAGAGAGAAAAAGTTGACGATGACGATGATGATGAGAAACTGAAGATCGAACGGAGTCAGTCAAGAGAAAACCACAGAACGATAGACAGAACGGTAGTGACAAGACTGGTCGAAGTTGTCCTGGAATTTCAACCACCCCCAGCTCGCACAGATCGAAGAATAGAATGTATGAAAATGAATCTTTTTTTTCTTTTCTTCATTTTTAATTGCTTTCTTTAGATGACATTTAAAGAAAAAAACTAAGATGAAGAATGGTAAATAATAGAAAAATATAGAAATTAATTCATTTGTTTTAAAACAAAAGAAAGTTTAGTACTTTACCAAAAAGACCTAGACCATGTGTTATGCAAAGTTAGAAATCGTTATAAACAACATCAGAAGAAAACTGACATCTTCTACCAACTTTGACATTTTCATGTTCAAAAAATGTGAAAGTAGCCTAGTTTGACATGGCAAATACTAATTAGAAGAAAGCAAAAAAAGGTAAATCAATTAGGGAGTGGATAAATTGGATCAACAGAGACAAACAGGTTGAGGAGTATGGATACCAAGAGAAGGAACTGACGAATATCCGAGCTGTGCCCAGAATTTATGAAGGACTGTAGGTTTTCCAAGTCCTACAACACGATGATGAAACAGAGTAGCTAGATTGAACCAAGCCAACCAACCAATCAGTCGCCTCTTCAGACTACTACTGATATGGAAATGAAAAACGCGCAGCGCCGGCCCGGCCCCTCGATCAGTCAGGGGGCGGTCCGTAATGCTAGGAAATACTGTCTGACTGTCTAACTGACTCTCCCATGATTTCAACGCTATCATAGCTATACAGTCCAATAGTCGGGTGATCTCCACGATTTAAGTACTATCTTAAAATGGAATGAAACAATAGCTTGTTTCAGTTAGGATCAAAATCTCGAAAAAATATTCTAGAATAAGCTGCTGTGTCCAAAAGTTTATGCATCTGGTTGGTAGCGCTTTCAGCTGATAACGAGGAGAAAAAACACGGAATGCATATAGCAAAAGTCCGTGTCGTTTTCATTGTTATCATGGCCAGCGAACAATTTTGACCATCAGAATCCAATTTCTGACCTGCTGGTTCCATTTGGATCGTTTTTCTTTAAAGCCCCCGTTGCATATTTGAATTTATTGCAGATAGAATTGGCGGCAAACGTATAGATGATTTCAATGTTTTTCTAAGAAGTTTTAGACACAAAAGTTCGAGAAAAGGGAGAGCATACGCTGGTTGTTGGGTTTGGATATCTACTAATAATAAAAAATAAGAACTATTCATGAAAAAAGAAAACAAAACAGATAAAAGCATGAATTATTTGATAAAAAAGGAATTATAAATTTACAACCGATTGTTTAGATAAAATTGCCAATTCAAACCAATGAACTTATTTTCTTATAGGGCCAATTACGAAATGATAAAAGAAAATCTGCAAGAAAAGCAATAGAATGACAGGGCTACCATGAAAATAAGCCGAACCTTATCGTCTTGTTTATTTAAAATACAAATTAGGATAGACATCGTCAGCTTCACTGATTGAACACTGCTACCTCCTCGTTATTCCAACTATCCTCCCAGCCACTCTCTTTACGCTATGCTATTATCGCTGTTTAGAACTTCACACTCGTTTTTATCTCGACCGGTTTTCATAGGCGGCACTTTCGTTGTCATCATACTCTTTTCATGCTCTCTTCTTCAATTTTGCCCCCATCTACTCTCAACATCGTTCGTCCATTCAGCGTGACCATCGTTGTATATTGCACTGAATATGTTGAAGGCGAAAAACAGTTGACTGAAGAGGCCTATACGCTAAACTGAGGAAAACGGTACAAGCGTGGAAAGGTGGTTACTAGGGTTCACAGCATGAGCTCGGAACGGTTATAATTCAATTGCCACCACACCCTTCCTTTCAGGCAAATCGGAAGACATCGACGTTGATGAGTCGACGTCAACGTCCTTCCACTCATCAAGTGATGATAAATCAATTCGGGTCTCATTTCTCTTCTTCTTCTTCTTCTTCTTCTTCTTCATTCTTCATCACAACTGTATTGACAGTCTCTCTCTCTCTCTCTTTAGCAATTCATTCTAGCATTTTCTCTTTAAGTCAATGATAAGATAATGTTTTGAAATTCATAAGGAATACAATTACAACGAAAATGAGAGAAGGGTAATAGATACTATCAAATTGTGGAAATTTAAACTTTGAAAACAATAGCAATTCAGCCTCCTTATTACTCTAGCTGATCAACGAGAACGTGAAATTTTCATTGCGAAACACAAACAGACAAATCATTGAAAAATCACATATTAGGTCGCGCACGAAAACCCATCTACAACAAGAAATAATCCAATATCAGGTTCACAATTCCTACATATATTGTATATCGTAAGAGACTTCCCTCAAATTCGATCATTCCCTAACTTTTTCTAACTGTGTAGGACATGTAAATCACTTCTTCATGCACTTTTTTACAAACACATTGTTTCCAAACAGAACAAAGAGCCATCAGTATCTTAAAGATGATATGAAGAAACAATTTCAATATTTATGACGAAATATCTCCTTGGGTTTATTCATATCTTTTTCTCTGTTTTCTCTCCCTCTCTTCTCAAAACTGTATATAAAAACTATTATATAATCACATGTTGCCATCATATCTTATGAGCAATAGAGGCACAAGTTGTAAATCGTGCAGCAATCAACCATCATCAGTTACGTCAATTCTTCAGATGTCATCGGGTCATCAAATCCAAATCAACCCTAAAAGGTATAATACTGTCCTATAGCCGAAGGTTATGCGAATACTTTCGTATCTTGCCTTCCCGAAACAATCTAGTATTGACGGTCAGTGTCCGGAAGCTATTTTTATGAAGATTATATTTGTCAAGCTCAGAGTTTCATGCAATTGCATAAATACGGTACGCTTAAATATATTCCTCTCTCTTTTCACTTTACCCAACCAAGTTGGCACATGAAATCAAGTAAAATTTGGCAAAACCTGATCTGACAGTGCCCATAAAAACGAAGAACGACAAATGACACAAATAAGGAAATTCCTAATATTGCATCTAACTTCGCAATAAGGAAAATGAATGTTATGTTTGCTTAAACAAAACAAAACTGAAAAAGAATAAAATGTGTCAAACCCAAAAAAATCAAATATTTGCAACTATTTTTGCATAAATAAGCTAAGAAATTACCGATTTATAGGTTAGACTATGAATCGTCAGCTTGGTACAACAACAAAAAATACAATTTTGTTTTTAAAAAAACAGCATTTGTCCTTGCTTCCGTTTGCAATAAAAAATCTGGCTTTATGTCGTCTTCCAACTGTTTCATATAAAAGGAATGTCATGGCTGGAAATTGCTTTCCAGAGTATTTTGAATCAAAAAAGGGCATTGTTTTTATCATCACAATGGATCTCCCGCCCTTCAGCTGAGTCAGACTTATCTGCTCTCCAATGTTTCAAAACTAAGAATTTCATTTTTCGCAACTTCAATTTCATTTTTGAGTGCACAAATGGAGACAATGAAAATTTGAATAAAAAAACTTGCAAGACCTAGGGTCCAATTAGATATTTTATCATTTGGACCATCTAGACATGGGAACATCAGTTTGAGTAATCTACTACACTATCCCAACTCATAATAGCGCTATGATATAAAAGAAATATAAATAATCAATAAATTACGATAAAATCATATTTTCGATCGACATTTCTCCAGATTTGGCAAGAAATCTCGACAATCTAAAAACTAATCCGACCCAAATTTGTCTTGACCGCTTAGAAGAAGAGAGATTATTATAAGGGTAAAGATTAATAATAATTAAAGTATTAATTATCCTACAGAGTACATAGTACTCTAAACTTAAATCGAAACATATACTTTAAAACTAAATATGAATATGCACTCAATGTTCTGTAAGGTAAAATATGACAAGAATCAAACCAGATCAAAAATATATAATGAATACATCAACTACATAAGACCGGATATGTAAGGAATGTAGGATTCATATTGTTCTGTCTACTTGATTCATAAGCATATGTAGCAAGTTTCTCTCCTTTCACAAGTTTTTTTCTCTTAGCCTCTCGAACCACCTCTCTTTCAGCATACTTGCACATACCAGTAAGCACGTAAACTACACAAAACCAAATTAAACATATACAATAGAACAATTCCTGAAGGCATAAAGACTTTGGAAATTGAAAGAGTCCATCACGCAGAATAATACAAACGAATGATAAAGCTCTATTCGAATAAAAATATAGTTAAGCCAATATTGTTGAGATATCAACAACATTTTTTAATTTGCTTAAACTATTTTCATATTCAACGATTTAACAAAAAAAATAAAGATTAATATAACAACTAAAATGGAAACCAACCGCTTCGGCATCACATATCGATCAAAATGAAAACTATAATTTTGAAGTGTGCATGATAACGTAAATATTCCAATTAGTCATAAATTCACCAATTCCCCCTGAGAAAATGTATCAGGTTCCCATGCAAAAATCAAACTTTCCCGCTACATCTTAATATAAATTTCAAACTACATTAATTAAAAATAAATAATTTGAAATTAATCTGAAAATTCACCGGATATTATGAATAAATTTTGAAAAAATAATTAAATTAAAATTTAAATCTTTTAACACAATTATGAGTTAATTGCACATTTGTTTTGTTAACATTTATTTAACAAGCCAAAAAAGAAAAAATAAACTTAACAAGACCTGTAAAAAAACAACTACAAGCTGCAAGCATTGTGTGAAGACGAGAAGATCAAGGCATAACCAAAGCTAGAGAAGAAAAAGCTTATAAAAAAACGAAGACTCATCAAATATCAAACACTAGGAGTTGGCATTGTTCTGAAGAAGAACTCAAGTTAAGGTTGCTCAGGAGACAAGAGTGAGACAACTTCCAGAAAATTAATTATTTGAATATAGGTCAATTTAAAAGACACTGAACAAATTAAGAAATCAGAATGTGACTATTCAATCTTAAAGTACTTAGGCAGACACGGCGCCAGCAGCTCCTTGTTGTCGTTTTCTAACTCCATGATTGTAGACATGAGCAAGATTGACCTCAGTGGTGGTTATTTGATCCTTTACATAATCCAGTTCCTCTGTTAGTTCAGCGATTTGCTATAATCCGATGGATGAATTTATTTTAAGTAATTATTTCGTTTATCCCTCAGCACAGGATATCGCATGTTACACATACCTTGTCTACTGTGGTCTTATTCTTAACCAATAGCTCTTTAGCTTTATCTAATTCAAATTCAACCATAACATTAGCTCCAAGCCAGATTCCAACCTGAATGAATTGAATTAGATTTTGGAAGCAAAATAACAAATAATTATCTAAAAAATTAAGCTTTCTTGGAGCCTTCGATAAGTTCCAAGACTTAACCCAGTATTAAAATAACTAAAATAACGGGATATAGTATAGCTTAGCTTGGTGGAGATTTTATTCTTCGCGATTAAAATGCTCCTGGTTAGCTCATTTACGGGATAATATCTATATCCGTTAAATCCGGCACTTGGGGAAGATTACAGCTATGAGCGAGCAATATATAACAGTTTAAAAAATATTTGAGTTTTTGGTAAATAATTATTTCTCTATCTATATTTAAAATAGTGCACTTGAAATATTTTACTTATTCCAATCAAAGAAAAATCAGGAGTAAGTACCCACGGGGAATTATATTTTGTCACTAGTTCTTCCATCTTTTCCGCAATACTATTACAATAATATTCTCTACCTACCTTATCAGGGTTAGTTACTTTAGCCTTAGTGTATACCTCCTCAGCTAGTAAATAAGTGGTCTCAAAAGATTCCCCCTTTTCCTGTAAATGCAAAGTTATAAACTGGGAAAGAATGACCAACGAACTTTCTTCTCTAACAGAACTTCAAGAATACCAAGACTGTTGGCAAACTCAGGGATTTTTTCTGATAATCTGAATTACACTGTTAAGTATAATAAATTATTAAAATAGAATACCTAGCCTTTTGCTGTCGCATGCTATTCTCGATAAATTTATATTTTTTGTATTTCTCATCCATGAGCTTAACAGCTTCTTCAACTGATAATTTTTCCTTGCTAAGCCAAGAATCAACATCTTCCTGAAAATAAAAAAATTAGCCATTATAGTATAAGCTTAAGAAGTGAAAAGTTCTTTTTTGTTTTCCGATTTCATAAGTACATAATGAAAAAATATATAAATAGTACCAAATGAAGCAAACAATTTTTTTCTTTCAAGTTTCACAATATCACAAAATATTACTTAAAAAAGTCTGAACGAAAATATTCAGAATAAAAATGAATGAAACTTACAACTACTTCCATAGCAGGAATGCCACGCTTGCTTGCAATATCTGTCATTCTAAAAATATATATGTTATTTTTTTCAATTCTTAGACAACAAATGAATTAAAAAATATAAACATAATTAAAGTAATATAACGACGTTATTTCCAGAACATAATTTAATATTAGTATGTACGCAATGTACGCAATTTTATAATGAAAACGTCCTTATTTCTAATGCATGGCTGTTGTTAAAATAAATACGCAATCCAATAAAAATAATTTCAAATAGGAAAAAAATACCCATTGAAAACAAGCAATTTGAAGTTATACAGAAATATATTTATTTCATACTTCTTTCTAAGGATTATATGGATTTACTTTATAATCATCTTACAAAATTTGGACAGAGCTATAGTACATTTTGAATATGTATTTGCATTGTTAGGAAAAGGTTCGCAGAACTATGCATTTGCTTGGAAATCGGTTAATATAATCTAGTGTAAGATGTTATTATATGGTGTTAGCATCTAAAAATAATTGAATATATGTTGTTTCGCCATAAAAACCACCTTTAATTAATTTTACTCGATTTACCGTGAAGCTATTCATAGAATTTCTTTTCTTAGTTGCTTATTCTTGCATGAAATAGCCTGATGAAATATGTAATAAACTTTTCCAATTTATAACATATATTCATAGAAAAACAAAAAATAAGAAATTAAATTGCCCACTAGCTAGACAACTAAATAAATGTCAACTAAATAAAATTGTGTTTCACCATTAAATTTCGCCTATATTAGTATATCGTATCGTAATCCATTGTGATTCTGAATAATTATATATTGAACTATATATTTGAATTGTTGCTGAGAATAGAGATAATAAGAGAATGATACTTTATGATCTGCTTCTGTCTGAATACTATCTCTAAATTCCAGTTCCATTTAGGTTTATCACTTATATTCTCAAGATATGGATAATATAGATAATATGAGTATATATATAATATATATATATATATATATATATATATATATATATATATATATATAAGCATATATATATTCTTTGTAGAAAACGAAATACCACGAACATGTTATTCAGTCTTTTATTAGTTTTTACTTTATTCTATAACATTAAAGTTGACAATTTTGCTTCCTTTTAAGCTTTTTCAAGTTCTTTACAATATTCAGAAAAGAAAACCGTTGATTTGATGGAAGTAATAGATTCTGAGTTTATTTTGTGAGGTACTCAAAAAGAACGATCCCCAAAAATTCTTATCGAGACCCCTTTTCACAAAAGAGAAGGAATGAGAGGGGAAGCTATTATGCTAGGCACGGAGAGAGATAGTGGGGAAACAGAGACTGCTAACACCCCACATTTCCTCACAATACTGGTTATCGTCCAGTTCTATCAGTACCGGATTAGAGCAAAGACAGACAGCAAAAGACCCAATCAATCGGCATCTTCTTCATGGACTTCATTCTTTAGTATTCGTCATTTTCTTCTGATCTCCTTGTTCTGAAGAAAACTCGAATAGCAGGAATCAGATTAAGCACAAGCCGAGACTTCATTTGGACTGTGTACGATCTTTGTACCCTCTGCCTTCGAAAATTGAACAAAGTGCAGGGAAGCCGCATGGATAAATCCTCAAGAGGCTTCGCTCGAGCACTAACTTAAATGCGTAGGCTGCCTTCTAATTAATGCTGCAGGTCCGCTTTGAGTGCTTTGTGAGTGTTCATTCTTATTTCAACAAAATATAATGAAAACCATTCAGGCAGTTTGCTTCTGTGACACCATATGCAGAAATGCCCTCAAGTTTTCAGATGGCCCTTGAATAGATTGAGCGCATCGTCAACTGTTATCGATATTCTTCTACACATGACTCCACTCATAGTCTGTCAGCCATCAGTTTAGCTGATCTATCTGTCTGTCCGTCAGCCAGTCGTCTGAAGGCCGCCTGCTGCCCATAGACTGCTCATTCATTTTAAGTCTTTTCACTTCTCACCACGAATACCCCTTCTCACCAAAGCCTTTACCCTAACAAGAGCAGGAGTAGCAACAGCGGCGCGCCTATTCAAGAATCGTAACACGATTACATCGCATCGATCGTTTCAACCCCTTTCCCAATAGAAAACGAAGAATAGGAAAAGTGAGAAGGTTGCATATATGTATTCTTCTCCATAAGACGATTCTATTTTTCAACTCAACACCAAAAACTCACCTTCAAAGACTTCGAAACTTGACCATAGAATT
This sequence comes from Auanema rhodensis, assembly GCA_964057225.1. Taxonomy (NCBI): domain Eukaryota; kingdom Metazoa; phylum Nematoda; class Chromadorea; order Rhabditida; family Rhabditidae; genus Auanema; species Auanema rhodense. The sequence goes on from OZ059895.1 coordinate 6,486,881, forward strand.
ATTCATTCAACCCCGGAAAAATAATATCAAATAAGGCAGACTGACACTTTCAGATGCTGTCTCTCCCAATAATAGAAGTTCTTCTGACATGCTCCAATCATTCTATAGTTCTACTAGATCAAAGAAACTCAATTAAACAACAGAAGCGCAGTTAGTCATTTCATCCTATCACCAACTGGCCCTTTCTCTATTAACGTCTTTCATCACTGGCAAGCCGATGTCATCATCAACGTCGTACACTGGTAGACAGCGTAAAACGACCTCTGGACCCGTACTCGGTTTCTCTACAGCTTTCATTAAATAAAAATTTGGAGAGATATGAACGATTTTACTACGAAAGAAAACTGTAAAAAAGGCAATCAGTCTTGGATATTCTTAAGCTAAAGTGAATTTATTAAGTATCAAAGATCTAACAATTACTTCTTGAGAAGTAACTCCGAAATAATATTATAAGAGACATCAAGAATAGAATACGAATACTTATTGCAGAACGTCAGCTTTATGAATAATTATGATCTACAATGAAATTAAGCAATGAAGAACATGCCTGGAGCTAATTGAAGCAATTTCACGACCTGTATACTCTCTCAGTTAAATACAGTGCTTTCCGAAACTGGATTTTGTAATTTGGCGAGATGTAGAGAGAAATCCACATTAAAAGCCCTTTCCTATGTAATATATGCTATAACAATTGATACAAACAGTTTAAAATTATGAAAGGATTTAACAAGGACTTGGTCCTATTGTTTGATTTCACGGGTCTACATGAAAGAAAAAACTTTATGTACTCTACGATAGCTGTTGCTATTAACTAAGTTTTTTGATAGATTAGAACATTGGTCATTAGATCTTACAGTACACAACAGTTTTTACAATCTAGTTGTTTTCTTATCTCACATGATATTATTCTGTTTTAATTATATGAGCGTTGCTGCAATCAGGAAACCTTATATAAGCTTTAATTAACCGAAATCTAAGAGATCCTACAATTTCAATAATTTTAAAGAAAATAATCATAGCTTTCATCAATTCTCGTCTATTGGCTTCTTTCAATTTGATTACTGGCATTGAAGAATTTCACAGAGTATTATTTTTCTTGCAAAGCAGTTAAGATAAATATTTTCTACAAGATTTTACAATTTAAAATTGCTTCACAATATTTTACTTGAATGTCCATCACCTCACCGCATTAAGAAATCAACCGGTTTTCCAGTTTCCACGATAACCGGGCTGTCTTTCACAGTACAGCGGGGTGCTTGTGCTATTCGGAATTACGTAAAATGAGAAACGTAGGACATGGAAAGGACAATTCTCTCTTCAAAAGAATGCTGACGCATGTGGTCATAACGAAGTGAAGAGGAATTTAAGAGATGAAACATCGCAGGTTTCCGGAAGCGAAAAAATTCGTCATGCAAACTAGAAAAGGAATCATCTGCCCTCTTTTCAGTTGTTTGTAACACGAAAAATGGTTAACAAACTTGAAGCAAACTAGCAGAACTAAAGCATTCTCTTTGATACCCTATACATTTGCCCTTCAGTCGTATTTAACCTTTTTACGTACGTTTATTACTTTACAAAAAATGAACTAAGATTAAAGCAAATACATGTTAATCAAATACTACTATATCTTAGGATTACTTAAACTATTAGCAATGTTGTGAACTCTGGAACATAGCCATAACCTTCTTCTTGTTTACTCAAACTCACCCCTACGTTCCAACTCTATATGCTGTTTATAAATAAGTAATACTTCGAGATAGTTCAACAATTAAATTGCAACAGCCGAATCTGAATCTTGTTCTGATGCAGACTCCCGACGGGACTCTCCAGCTCGTCCGTCATACGATCGCATCTGGGTTTTCGCTCCTTTTACCCTCTAGGGATCATGATCTACAGGCCGATCGAGAGTGGGAAAGGAAAAGAGCAAATTGTAAAGAAGTTCTTGGTAATATTGCAGTATATGTCAGTATCGCCGATTCTTCTACCAGCTGCCGGATTTCATTTTTTTAAACCATGCGTGGGTACAAATTTCCATGAACTGCAAGGCAACAACAGATGCCCATAAATAACAGCAACGAGCCTAATTTAGCTTTATTTCTATGCGGATTATGACCATTCAATGATTTTCAATCTTTTCACAGACAGCAATTTTCTATAATGTGTACCTGCGCACAGCTGGCTTCATTTAGCCTTTTCCTTCCAAAACCCTGTGCACTGTTCTTATTTCTTATATATACATTATAATAGTGAGAGATTTATTTTAAATAGATATGTAATATATAATCTCGGAAACACTTTATTATACTGGAGTTTCATTAAAATTGTAGCAAAAATCATTCTCAATAGTCGTGCTATAGCCTGCCATTCAGAGCTAGCAAAACGTTTATCTATAATAGCTTAATCTTTGCTTATTCCATATTAATTTACGGCACAATGACAAAGGCTACGAAAACTAAAAAGTTCAAATTCGGTCCCTATTACCCCAGCATGATCTAAGCTCTTACTGAAGTTCGTAATAAAAAAAACTAGGCACGACCCTGCGCAGCGGTATGTAGGTAAATTAGTGAGTAACGAGGTGTGCTGAGTGAGACAAGCCAGACTTACGCCATACAAACGAACTATGTGAGCCAAACAATCCACAAAGGGGTCGGCCGAGGTCAAGTAAGCATTCTCCACGGCCTGAGCCTCAAAGATGCTGAGAGTAAAGAAGTGGGGAAACGAGACGGACAAATACTGTTGGTTAACAGTCGGCAAATGGGCGGGTAAATGCAAACGCATTTCCGTTTCCTTATCCAGAAAGCAAAGAAATTGAACCGCCGGCCGCGGAAGCCCATTTCTCTCTGGCGCTCGACTGCATGCCACAACTATGTGGCTTTACAAACAAAAATGACTGTCAAGTGGAAATAAGAAGGAGGCACGTTACTCGCCATCACGATGATGAAAGTTTGTCTTTCACAATAATAACAAATATATGTCCAAATACATTCTTTTGACGACCATACTCATAAGAGATTTTGCCCAAACAGCCTATCAGATAACGCGGAATAAACGCAAGGTCTATACACAAAGTTTGCACTATCAACACCCATATGAAAGCGCACATACTCGTAAAAATACCCTATTGTATAGAAAGATTGATCTTCCGCTGCATTTTCTCCAATTCACATGCATACATATTAAACCTCTCATACATTAATTCTGTTTAGCAATATAAGTCTACTCTATTAAATTACAATCAATCAGAATAGCAGGATAATTCATTGCTAACGAAAACCTATACATGGAATATAATATGAGCATCATTAAGCTTTCATAAAATCTAGCTTTCGCAATAAAATCGAAAAATTATCAAAGAAAAAACTGTAATTGGGCAGAAAGAACCGCCTGTTGTAAACTGTTATCTTGAAATGTACGCAATGTACGTGATCAATCGTAGATAGGTAATTCAAAGTTATTTTTCTTGCTAAACTTGTAGTGAACGGTTGTTATAAATGTCAACAAAATTTACATATTTTTGGTATGCACTTAGTGCTTTAAACGGTTCGGCTTGGTCTTTAATTTCATTTATGTTTTTTATTTTCTTTTTCTGTTTCTTTGTCAAGAATGTATGATAATGACCCTTATTCAAGTATTTGGCGGTTCATGAAGAGAAAACACGATCGAACATTCTAAGAAAGCGCTCTATATGGCAATAATGAATTAACCGGAGGCAGGATGCTCGTGTATTATTGTGTTTTCGTCTATTGGGACTGCTCTTCACACAAATTGTTCTATTCGATTTTGAATTCTCTCATTTGTCGATCCTATTTCATTCATTCTATTGATGCATCACACAGTCTTCGCTGTTCATTAACAAAGCTCTTCTTTCTTCTTTATTTCATGCTTTTGCTAGCGAAGAAAAAGAGCAGAATATGACAACTCGGAACGTTGAACCAAATCATTACCAGAACAAAGAAGTATATGAATTCGTGGCTTTCCGGTCGCTCCATTCGCCGTTGTTCTCTCATATACTGCCTGGGGCGTTCTACAGAGCTTTAAAGCTTTTTCTTATCTAAACGGCTTTTCAACATTCAGTTTGCGGCTAATTCGCATCTCCGCGCTTCAGTGCTTACTAATACCCCATCTTTCACGGACACCAATCGCTCAAGCAACTACGAATACTCAAAAGTTGCTGGAGCAGATCCCGCGCCAATTTTCGCTTCAATCGGCGCCAATTTTCAGTGAATAGCTGTCTGCGTTTCTTTAAAGCAGGGAGAACCTGAATAGCTCGTCAATTTTCATCATACAATTTCACTGGCATCCTCTATTAAATATATTGATTTCATTTAGTTGTACAGTGTACCCCTTAAGTTCGAGTTTTTAAACTTTGGACAAGTCAATCAGATGTAAAATTTGCTCTGCGCCATCAACGTCCTTAAGAAGACTGACAATGATTACGTCAGACCTTCGGTAATTACAATTGTGCCTTTTGACCTAACAAGAAGAGTCCGTCAAAAGATATTGAATAACAACTCCCCCAATAAAATGAAGATGAAAAACTATTGTGTAGATGTAGAAAAAGATTAAATAGGTCCCAGCATGCCTTCTTTTTCTTTAAAAAGTTGAAAATAGAAGTATTATTATTTCGATTCCACAGAGATTCATAGAATCTTATTAGTCGTACTTAAATACTTTTTTTTGGTTTCTAATTCACTACAGTCTGCGAAACGCAGGCTTCGAAACAGCAGTGTTGAATTCAGCCCCCCTCTCCTTTCTGTCGGTCCCTCGCGCCCGCTCTCCAGCAATATGACGACGGAGTGAATCGGCTGGGCAGCAGAACGAACCGAATAAACGAATAGCGAAATAGCATGGCAATTGGGTTAAACGCAGATGGTGCGAGACGAAGATAGAATGGGCAATGGTGGAGGGCTATAAACTGAAGGGTGCTTTAGACTGTGCGCCTAATGAAGAGGACATAGACGGCTAGAAAAACCGCTGAAATATCTGACGAGCATGCGTCTAAGAGACGAGAGAGTGGTTGGATGGCTTAAGAAGAGCAGTGTTGAAATGAGAGAGCGGAGAAAACAAATATGCTGAAATATATGTTGTTATACAGAGACGATAGACATGACATTGCTCGAGAGAGTGAACATAACATGGATGGACCAGAGGTCCAAGAGCGGCACTTGGCCGTAAGGGGCTCCGGCCGGCGGGAATAATGCATTACGGGTATGCAAATTTGTCCATCTATCTACCAACGTCGACAGATCGATCATTTGAGTATGTGCATTGTGAAGGATAAGAACTAGGACTGACAAAAAGCTTAGAGTGAGTGAAAGACAGACACGAAGACAATTTCCAGACATACAATAAATTCCTTCAAACAGATACAGCCAATTGGACTTGATGACGCAATCAGGTCCATGAATTACTGAATTGTCTACCAACTATCTAGGTTTATAATCAGAGATGATGACGACATCATTATTGATGACAACATCATCGAGTAGATCGTCCCTGTAATAGACGATCAAGTAGCTTGTTACTACATGCTTGGAACCCATATGGACACGGAGAGGATTAGTCTTCAACATTGACGTTATATTATTGGAATCATCGTCAACTCTAATGCCTAATGTTGCTTTAAACCTCTTCAAAACATGCAGCCTCTTCGAGTTCTTTTGCTGTTGAATGCTTGATTGCATTGCATAAATTCGTTTTATTCAGCTGACGCAGCAAATTACAACATTATTAGCTGATGAGAAGTAGTGAAACCAACGTCAAGGGACGCATAGCTTATAACAGATTTCGATGCCTAGTGACGGATGATATGCGGGCTCATGAACAGTGAGTACGATGTGTCCTATTCGATAATTCTTTCAATCCAATCAGCTATTCAGTACAATCGCCCTGTAATATTTGATTGAAGTGGCACAAAGTCGTCCTAAAACTGCTCCATTGTCTCACCGAGCCGATAAAGGTCACTGAATAATCGCGCTCTAGTGCACAATTTATGCGTGACCCCTATGAGTTAGTATGAAAGGAGTTTGTCCATGAGGGAAGTCAAGTTATACCAAACTCATAGTAATTGAATGGTAAATTGCAGTTGTGCCAAAGAATCTCGTCCTTGGCAACACCAAAAAAACGGAGAACACTATGAAATAAGTTCTGTTCGACAAAACTTAATAAATATGCTTCAAACAAAATTATGAGCAATTACACCTGGATGGGAATCCCTTAATAGCTACAAGAAACAGAAAACCCGAATACCTTGTCCATTTTCAATCGTTTTCATGTAACTATCGTTACTGCAGCCCCTCGATTGAACGGTGTTGTTGGGTAACACTAGTTCTGATTGACAGAAAATGCAAAGATTGCACTTTACTTTCGGAATAGGTCCCGTATTTTTACGTAATTCCGAATAGCATAAGCACCCCGCTGTACTGTGAAGACGGTTATCGTGGAAACTGGAAAACCGGTTGATTTCTTAATGCGGTGAGGTGATGGACATTCAAGTAAAATATTGTGAAGCAATTTTAACTAGCTTGTATTGAATGCAATAATTGAATAAATAAAAAAATATTAAAAATGAAATCTTTATGAATCTTCCACTATATGTCTGATAAAAGAAACATACAATTGTTAACAATTAAAAAAAACTGGAGCTGACGTTGAGACTAGAACCAAACGGCAGTATGATAGCCAACTCCAGAAGCTGAGGACGCGGAGGGATGATAATGCTTGATAACAGCGTTAAATTTGTACAATGGTACATAATTAGAAAGTTTGGGTTTGAACGGGTTTTCACCCTTAAGAGGCACACGAACGTAGACAACACACACGATCAATTGGACCGTAAGATTTTAAAATAGCGTACATATTTAAGTTATATTTATGTATACGAAGCAAAAACGTGAAGCTAACACGAAAATATTGAAAAAGACTCGTGTTATATTATATTATATGAATACTTTGAAAGAAATAGAACTCTGAAAAGGGTAGAATGTGAAAAGAAGAGACTGAGAGAAAGAGATAGAGAGGCAGAGGGAGAAGAAAAAAGAAAAAACACAATAAAACTAGAAAGACGCTAGGGCAAGGCGACTAAGAAACGGACCCGGAAAGGGGTGAGCTGGCTCATTAAACTGTATGAGTTAGCTCACAACACTCAAAGAAGAATCTTATTAAAAATGTTTAAAGGAAATAATAGATAAACAGGAAGAAAAGAAGAAGAGAGGAGGGAGAGAGAGAAAGAGAGGGTAAGTGTGGTCAAGACAATCCTGAGTATCAAAGCTTTGAAACAATACATAGTTAAAATATAAGTTAGGAGGCTTAAAATGAAGAGAAGATAAAATAGAATGTGTTCTTGAGAGTCGATGATAAAGATGATTAATGGATTAATCACCGGGAATCATTTAGATATTTCGAATCGGTTGACCAATTTGATATTCTACGGTTATTTGTGTTAAATGTGTTCCCTTGACTCCTATGAATTCAGATGAGAATAAGATGGAAACGCTGAATTCGAGCAGTGCAATGAAGGGTAATTTGGGTAAGAGCTATTCGACTAGTACGACCTTCTGCTGATCGATATCCACCCGACAAACAGGACATTTCTTATTGTAACCGAGCCAACGATCAATGCAGCTGACGTGGAACTGATGTGTGCAGGCTAGATTCCTAATTTCTTCACCCGTTTCGAATTCGCACTGACACACAGTACAACGTTCTTGTTCTTCTTCGGGAACCTGCAATGATATCAATTAGAATCTGAAGTTATCCAAAAATAAACTTACATCAACGTCCTTGATAAACTGATTTTTTTCTGTATACTTTTCAATCTCCTGAGAGTTAAGGCCAACAGGTTGTGGTTCTGAGTTTGGAGGAGCAAACATGTGATGACGTTCCAAGATGGGCCTATCCATGATGAGCTCAGATGGTACAACATTCACTAGCATTGTGTTGAGCTCAAATCCAGCCTGAAGTCGCAACAACCGATCTGCACGAGTTCGAGAGATATCGCGACTTACCGGTGTGACTCCTGCAGCCGTTCGACTGGGAAGTAGGAACAGTGAGTGTGAGCGAGGCAGTAACCGACTGAAAATTTGTTGATGCTGGAGTTGCTGTTGAAGCTGTTGCTGTTGGTGTTGCTGATGTACTTGCTGTACAGCAGCCGCAGCAGCTACAGCAGCTACAGAAGGATGCTGGTGAGGTTGAGTCGGGGCAGATTGAGCTTGATGTTGATGTTGATGCTGATGATGGTGATGATGAGCTTGTTGTTGATGTTGTTGCACATAGAACTGTTGCATTTGGTTGGCCATCATAGAATCATAACGGAACTGTTGAACTTGTTGCTGCTGAAGTTGCTGTTGAGCCGTCAGTTGAGACATGAACGGCGTAGTTTGAGCAGCAAGGAGAAGAGAGGAACTAAAACAAGGAAATTGAGAAAAAAACATAAGCTTCAATACTCACGAAGTGGATATGTGACCATGACCACCACTAGAAAGGGGGCAATGATTACAGAAACACTGAGCGCATGCTGGACAGCGTTGGCCTGGAGTACATCCAGGACAGGCATGAGTTGATGGCACTGTTCCTGTGACAAGTTGAGAGGTAGATGGAGTGCTTTCTTGCTGTTGAACTTCAGCTCGAATTGCCTGGAATATATAATTATTAAATTGAATCTAAATGCTAAATATATTCACCTGAATTTCACGAGATCCATCGCTCGCTACACGACGTAGTTTAGCAGGCCGTTGAGTGATAGATTCCAAAGATTGTTGTACCCGTGCTGGAATTGGTTGCCCACGCTTCATACGCATGGTCACTGAACGAGCTGGATTTGGCAAGGATGGGACATTACTTTGGCGTGTCATCTGAAAATATGAAATTATAAAAATGCATTAAGGAAGGGAAAATAAAGAATGTGTTAGGAACCCCGGAAACAACAAAAATCAAAAAAATCGTTTTATGCAGCAGCAATCGACAGACAGTTTCAGATAGGAAAAGCAGGGTACGTGGATGACAAGCTGTGCAATTGGTGATCAATAGCAATTTAGGTCTTAAAGGTCAGCAATCACTCATAGAATAACATACTATCAGTTCTTCAAAATGTCCTCACAACAGCAATGAACATAGTCAGAAAAGAAAACATCAAACAATGGAGTATAATAGACATTATCATCGTTAGAATAGCATACAAATTGGTCTGCTACGGGACCCCCGTACAAAACTGTGAATAGCTATGCAAGCGTTTATTCACTCTTGTCGCTCTTGTTCCCAGTCTCATTCAAACCTGTTCGATAGCTATGACAGTGCCAGACTGTTGCAGGGCAAATAAGCTGCTATTCTTATTAAAATGAAAACTGGGGAGAATAAGCAATAGTAAACGGGTACATTTTCACAAACAAGTAGAAACAGTAAGATTTCAAAATGTTACCAACCTCTATCGCTTCCCTCCTCTGTTGGTTAGCCGCTGTCTGCTGAATTGCAGAGGTAGCATGATGAAGAGCTCGAGCTTCGGCCGATGTCTGTAATGAGAAAATATAACTAAGATACATGAAAAAAAATAAAAAACAGCTTATTTCTAAACCGTAAGTGAACAAGAACGAACCTGAGTGTTTGTCACAACCTGTTGCGTAGCTTGTTGATTAGCATTAGGAGCTGAATAGCTAGAAGATGCTTGTCCATATGCAATCGGTGTTTGATGAACAGAGCAAGGATTGTTAGTTGTAGAATACATCATACACGTCTGACAGAAAAAAGGCTGAAATTGTCAAAGTTATCGATCGTTAGCGGTTTCATCGTGTAATCAGCTGAATCATCTTCATCTTCTCTCAGTCAGCATTCAGATTATGATCGACCATATGGGCCTGGTTAACAAACTGATTGAGCAGAAGAGGATGACAATTATCCAATCTGATAGTATCTCCGTCTTATGTCGGCTCTTTAGTTGTCTTTTGCCTCATACGACAATTTTCTGCATCAATAATCCACGGAAAATCAGTAAATTTTCTATCGTTAAGATTATTGAGCATTTTAATATTTTGTAAAAATATGGCGAAAGTTATTGTAATTTTGTACAACGTAACGAACCAAGTAGAAAGCTGGTTTCCAGAAATCGATTGAAAACGATCAATATTGAATAAAAGAAAACAAATAAAATTTCGAAATACTTAGTGTATCAGCAAAAGAAAATGTCAAAATCAAATTTGAAAATGAAGTACTGAGCCCGAAGACATTATTAAAACTAAATGTAAAAGCTTACCGGAGTAATGACACATTGTGAAACTGCTGAAGGATTGGGAATGACGAGAGGCGCCGTTGAATGATACATCATAATATCGACCGGGAGGTAAGGAGGCGCAGTTGGGTAGCCAGCTGGTACCTGGGCCGGCCGAGCCCCGGAAATCTGTTGTGGGAGCGTCGGTCGGATACTGATAGAGGCGTGAGGTGAGGTCTGTGAATCCATTTGTGACGTCTCAGAGACTGTATCGGTGATGGAAAGCGAACAATCTGACGAGCTGCGTTTGGTTCAGCGATGATAGACCTCGACAGCGTCGTCGCTCGGCTAAAGAGCGCGTCACCTATAACACATGGAGCATGAGAATGAAGATAAACACAGTTACGATTCGAAATAATGACGATATTAAACGACAAAAAAAAGAAAAATTGGAACGAGAATTCAATATCTAAATGGTTGCAAAAAGAAATCGTAGTTGCATCGTTTGTGAAAATAGCTGACTAGAAGACGGACACACGCCATCACGGTGGCCATGAAGAAAGCGGAACGAGCACATCGATAGATGGTATTTCAAATGTCATATATGAGCGTAGAGACCATGAAATGTGAAAGCAATGAAACAGGCAGAGGTTTACGATGACTTTGCTGACGCCGTGGAACCAGCAACTAAAAGCAAGATAGAAGCCGAAATAACGAAGACATGGATAATATAATACGAATGACGCACAGACGGGTCCGTCTGTACAATTATTAAATGAAAAAAATCAATAATTTGCTCAAAAACAGGCTGAATCTGCTGTTGCCGGTGAAGAGAACATAATGCCCCGTCTCCCAGTCAACTTCAGTCACTACATCAGGCTTCTTAAGCTGGAGATGCAAGTACAAAAAGAAAATTTCATAAAAAGAAAATTACAAGAGAAATAGAATTCGATTAAAAAACTACAAGACTAGATTTCTTGTCTTCAACAGCACTGTTGATGAAAATAAGAATAAGAAGAACTATAAGAACTGATTAGCTAGTTGCAAGTGGCGATATAAAGCAAGAACGCGTGAGTGTCCTTCATCCACTAAATCCGGAATAACGAATAACGAGGCTCAATTAGATCTCAGGCTCTAGGAAGAGGTCGCAATGAAGAATCTCGGATGAACAGAAGGGCCGCAGAACATAGTCAAATGAGTTATAATGAATCTGAAATGCCGACATATGCGGTACGGGAAGAAGAGCGAGCGTGCGGTAATTAGGACCCTCATGGGGCGAACAGAAGCAGAGGGTCAACAGCAGTGGTTCAGGGGCTCTGCCAGTTCGAAGATGGGCTATAGATAACACCAGATAAGGAATATATGGCCCTTCTTAAAAGGAGAAGAGAAAGAAGAGAAAGAAGAGAGAACGAAAGACAGATAGTCGGAATGAAGATATAGATATGTATAGTAGTATAAAAGATTAACTAAAGGATTAGATAAGTAAGAAAATCATTTACGAGCACAAAATAAAAATACAAAGAATATAGTAAAATTAAAACGATAATAAAAATTTTAAATTGAAGCAAATATAATAATAGTAGTAATAGCAAGTTGAATAACGAGTACTAGTTTAAATTAGCGTAGTGTAAGTAGTGAGAGCTAGTAGTAGTCGAAGTACAAGAACGAATATGATTATTGAAGAGACAGTTGTCTGTCTGTCTATCTGTCTGTCTGGGAGTGGTAAGAAGAGGGAGCGGAACGGAGTGAACGCTACGACGAGACAATCAATTGAGGGAAGGGACTGGGCAAACACAAGCCACGATGACTACGACGGCGAATATGAAGAGAAAAAGGAGAAGGACCAGTAGCTGCAGCAACATAAGAACAGAAGAGAACGAATAGATGGGGAAAGGCTGTGCAAATCGATAATACATCAGATGCAATAGACGGCGTGCATAGAGGAAGACATGGAAAGAACGAATCGAAGATAAGGACATGAGAACGACGATGAGGGCGAAGGCAAACTGAGGAAGAACAGAGAAGAACGCAAAAGGACATTCAAAGGGCGTGGCTACACTTACAACGTGGCTGCATAGCAGCATTCCAATATAGCCACGAACAAACCCAACTAAGCTCACAGCTGATTCAACCAGAAAGTAGTTTAATACAGATGAAGTTACTTTGTCGGTAAAAGGTAAGATCTTTCGAACATTTTTTTTAATTCACCGACAAATTATTACACAAGTTAAGAAGACCTTCTTTGCTAAATCAACGAGAGATAGAGAAAAAGAGAGAGAGAAAGGGAGAGAGAGAACACTCTTAACTCAGCTGGTCACCAGACCCTGAACCTGTCGTTATCGAGTTCTGCTATTCTTCTTTTGTATCTTGCATTAAACCCGAAAGGCTAGAGCAGATATTTCAAAGATGTACATAAAAAAAATATATTTATATAAAATAATAATCCAGAAAAAAGAAAACCTTTGCAAAATAAGTCTGCTTATTTAGAATCAGAACAGAAGAAAACAAGGCAATGATAAAAATGACGCCAAGAATGTGCATGGTCCACAATTCTCTATAGATGCCAGTATTGATAATCAATACATTATATGCATGGGCTGTCATAAGGTATGCTTCGAAATATTTATACTTTTTAGTTTTTAACAGGTAAAAGCCGTCAATTTCCCTCTGAAAGAGAACATATGTCTATAGCTATTCTGTCAAACAATCGATAGTATCCAGACCGATAAAAGATTAAAAAGAAAATATTTTGAGCTAGTACAGCTGAAAAGCAAGCTTTATAAGGGTCTAGCTGATCTCGAACACACAATAACTAGTAGTACAATAGCTCTCATCCGACTAGGCCGATCAGCCAACTAAACTAGAAGCAATCATCTCATCTGAATATTTATCCTGTCCCGCACCCATAACACTGTTGGATTATGTTGAGCTGTTGGGCCATGTATAGTGTATGTCATTCCTCTACAACTATACATCGTATCTTTTAAGGAAAATGAATGGTTGAGTACTACAGCCTGTTTTCATTCTTCTGTTGATAGTGATTACCTGCTGTTACCTGGACCTACGAATACTTGAAGGGACGTAAACGAGCTCATATACTTTAAAACATAAGCGAGGATAGAAGAGAAGTGAATGCAACCATTCTGTTTCTGCAGAACAAATAAATGAATTCGTTCACGTTAAGGGGTTTCATAGAAAAAAAATATGTGTGAAAATATAACAAAAAAGGGTAGATATCACAAGCGTACCTGTGAACATATCTGCGGGAGAGAATATGTATGTGTGTATGTATGTGTGTATGTGTGTATGTATGTATGTATGTATGTATGTATGTGTGTGTATGTATATGCAGCAGACGAGAATAGAGGCTAGACTGAATAACGATGAAAAAACGACATAACAACACAACAACAGCCACACACACACACACACACACACACACCCTCACATACACGCCAACATACCAGCAAGCAACCAAGCAATAAGCAATCAACCTGCGTTGAGCCGGTCCCCTTTCTCTCTTCTCTCCATTACAAGCAGACACATTGCTGTCATGGTAGCTATTACTGCTGTTTGTGAGGAAGAAATACGGAGAGGAATGAAGAGGTTGCTGTTGGAGAAGCAGGTTGACTACGCCGACAACAGACGCCAGATGACGTTGTCAATGTCGCCAACTTACAGCCAATGAAAGATCAATCGATAACAAACGTCAGTGGAGTTGGAATTATAGGAAAAGTAAGTAACAAAGAATTAGGGAGGAGCAATCTAGTGCTATTGGTAGTAGATAAAATCGATATAAAAATGAGGATAAGCGTCCTCAGATGTGATGAACGATAGCGATAAGACATGGTTGATGAGAATTGGGCAGAGAGATAAAATACTACCAAAATATTAATAACAGTAACAGATTACCCGATATATATCATAAAGAGGATAATAAAGATTTTCATAGAGTATACACAATTTAAGTGAATATTATTAAGAGCTGATGACTAACAATGCGTTATATTGCTGATATTGGTAAACCTAAGGCACATTTGCCTACATTGCCATTGTACCGCATAAACTCCCAACAGTATTACTTCCCATTTCACGTTAGTTACTATTTTATTTTAGCGTTATTCGGTCTGAAACCACCAGAAGGACTAGCCGGCTAGTTCGGTGTCTAGCTGAGTGTCTGATGTCGATGTCGATGTTGATGATGATGACGGCGACAACGAGTATGATGATGCTGTTGATGGGGAGGGGTCTATAGTGGCTGAGGCAGAAAGACGAACACGCACATGAGAAAAAGAATAAAAGATGGAATAAGAATGAGAGCGAAAGAGGAGTCAGACACGCATACATAGACAGTAGTTAGATTACAGGAACAATGCCTTCATTCAGCAGTCCGCACAGTTGGCCTCGGGGCCCGCCCTCCGTCCTCGGCTGCCTAGATGGACAAATGTAAGGAAGGAGAAGAAAAAGAAGAGAAGAATGGAGACCGAGAAGGAGACAGAGAGAGGCGATAGAGCTAGAAACAGGGCGAGTATGAAAAGAGACTAGGACGGCACACAGAACAAAAAGAAAGGAAGAAAAAGAACAATAGCAGAGCGGTATCCCGGAAGGTGATGCTGTTTTGTTCAGTACTCGTCGTTCCTTCTTCTGTCAACCTCACTGTGCTCCTCAATTTCTCTTTGATCATACATCCAAAGCATATAGATCGTGGTACACAGCTAAGTAAAAGGAACGAAAAGAATTCCAATAAGGTTAAAACGAAATGAAATAGTTAATTACAGTAACATAACGACAGAAGAATAGCTGTTTTCTTTTCATAGTGATCAGAGGCATTCGCAGATGTTGCTGCTGCCAGCGGGATGGAAGGCAGCCTGGTTACATCTAGAAGGTCGTTGGCCCTAACCGAAGAAAGCAGAAACGTCGAGACAAATCACTAGGACGTCAGAAAAGTCACCTGGCATTATAAAACTACGCCAACATAGGGTGTTGCAGTTGAAGTTCAAGAATCACAAATATAAGTAGATTTGAAGTTTTTTGATAGCTGATTTCTATTCGGCTCGCAAAATATGAAAACGATACAATACTATACAACCTGTCCCGTATGCATAGCAGCCTGAATCACTGAATTTGGCCTCTGGTCTAGCACTACAACCCTAGCCCAATCAACTGATCGCGCTTATCGATATCTAATCAGTTTGTGCTAAAGAAGAGAAGAGATGACGTTTACGATCAAGAGAAAGGGCAAGTTCTGATGTTAGCGTACGCGATGAACCGAGCTCAGTGGGGACCGGCTGGCTGTGGCTAGCTTGAATACTACGACAATACGCAGATAATGATATCCAATGATAATTAGAACAGGGTATGGTAAATAAGCTAAATAAGCAGATGATTCGCACACCTTTGTATTTCGTTAAATTGCAATATGATAAAGAAAATAAGAAATATGGTGCTGTCAAATGCAAACAGGAATTTTTTCTACAGTTACTAGAACCCTTATTAGGCTTGGAATATCAGAAGAAATACACAGCTATAGTTACTTCTGTATGCTTCTTGTTTAATGAATCTTCGAAAGCTCTTACAAGTTACTCGACGTCATAAAGAAATGCTTCACATAAACTCGCCTCGTGAACAGGACATGACTAATATGCAACCAATGATAGATGAAGACTATACGACTAAGCCTGAAGAGGAAAAGAGAAAACAGTCAAAAGAAAAACTAGCGTGAGGTGTGCTTTCAAATAAAAAACAGCGTGGAAGCTAACAAAAAAGTCAGTTTCCACGCTTATTTAGAGCAGATCGCATACGTAACAGAGCCTAATATGATTGCGAGCTTGCATCAAGGGTAAATAAAAATATATATAACAAAGTAAAAATTGGTAAATCAGCAAGAATAATCACAAACAATGTAAAAAATACACTGCACATATCATCTTAATGATGAAGTTAAACTCCTAGAAACATCAGCAGCGGTCTCAAACGAGACACATGAGAAAGAAACACACCAAGGGATCTCGCGCACTGCTGCATACCGGTCTAGCGGACTGTTGCACTTGCACTTTCAAATCGAACTTTCCCAGTATGCATAGACCAGACAATAATAATTGAAAAATGAAGAGACGAAAAGAAAGAAAGAAAGAAAGAAAGAAGGGTTGAGTTGATAGGCGGATGAAGACCGACTAAAAGACCAGTTCGCTCACTAGCCCCTGAGGCAAATATAGAGCAGTTATTTCGAACCAGGACACATGCACTTGAATACAACAAAAGATCGAAGTAAGTTATACAATGAGAGCAATGAAACATATTAAGATTGATCAAGCCACTAATCAGAATGCTATACAATACAAAAACGCAGCTTATCTGAGAGAATTAAGAGCATATAACTATAGACAGGGTAAATCATTAGAGAAGACAGAGCTAGGGAGACAGAATCGTCATGGTAAGCAATAAAACGGCCGTAAGCAATTGAGGGTCCCTGTTAGACTAAATTCAAAAAAAGCCCACATGGTAAAGGAAAAGAAACTAGAGAAATGAAGTGCTTCAACTACTGCTATCTATTGCCGAGAATTGAAAGCAGGATGAGAAAAGACTGAACAGCTGAAGGTCTGATGAGAAGAGGATAGTAGTAGTGTAGTGGCAGGAGGCGCACAGGCGTCTTTAATACTGCACAACACTGAGCCCAGGCACACCAACCCCCTGCTATTCATTATCCACCTAGTTTCTGTCTCGTTGTTCCTACTTCGGGTCGACCATACATTGAAAGTATCTGCTCACCAGATTTGCGGTGATCAAATAATACTCAGTTCTCGGTCGCTTAAATCTTATCCATTCCTTCACTTAGGCCAAACTCTTATGAAGAGCCTACCCTTATTCGTCAAGGTTTATAGGCATTATGTACCTTTAAGCTTAAGGAAATAGGATACGTCTGGATAAATATGGTCCAAGGACCAGGCAGGTCCTCCGTTGACCTCACAGGCCTTGACATCAGTAAACGACGCCGCTGTAACACCCCAATCCCCTACCCTTGATGCAGTCCACTGATAGAGGCCGTCCTTAGTTTCTACCCGGTCCAGTCCCTACAGGGAAAGTTGATAACAACGATACTACAGATAAGGATGAATACAAATAATCCAGGTCGCCCATCTAGTTCAATCAAGTTCTGTATAGATGTATGGTTGCTTGGTTAGTTAGTTAATGTGATGCTAGCGATGACTCTGATGTAGACCATGTTAGTATTATATATGATGACGAAGGTATTGGACGGTGTAGACTAGGCTCGCATTCTACAGTAATATAAAACAAGCATGTTGAGCAAATAAACGGAACCAAGGACCCAATTGATCCATAGCGAGACCGATAGAAAGAGCATAGAATGGATATGGGGCGTTCACAGCAAAAATACACAAGACTCACACTTATACACATGGTGGAAAAAGCACCAATCAATCAACCAACCAATCAATCATTGCTTTCAAGAATAATTAAAAAACATGAGAAATAAATTTCCTTAGTGATATCCCAGGAATTAAACTCAACATGAGCAAGTTCTACAGTCCTGACTAATAGAACTCGATGTTCTATTAGATTCGAAAGTGGAAGAGACAAGGGATAAAACACAGAATACGAGATGTGAACTGGTCTATAGAAACTGGCTGTAGGCAGGGTGAGCTAGGACCATACAGAGCAGGTCCATAAATACACGTATAGGAAATCTGAACTTGAGCCACCGCGGAAAGAATTGTCAAGATTACAACATATATAAGCGCGATGGTGAAAAGTTTCGTAAATTAATACCATATCAGACTGTAAAATGTATATGATACACTTCAAACAACTCCCAACGGCATTAAACTAAAGGTTGACCATGACTGAATATCATTTCTATTATACGATTATTTCTCAATCAGTAGATATAAAAAAGTAAAGCCTAAAACTGATAGAAGGGAAAAATAGTGAGAAACAGCTATGCAATTTACAAAGCAGTTCTTCGCCGCAACGCTTCGGCTACAGCCGCGCAACCGCTTCTTAGTAAATGAAATGTGTAAAATAATTTTGTCAATGAGAATTTTGGAAATTTCTCATACACTAACAAATTTTAGATTGAATATATCAGCAGTATAGAAAAGCTAGAAAATTAGAATAAAACAGTGAAAGCAAAAAGGAAAAAGGTGAAAAGGAGAAACAGCAATTCGCCTGGGCGACTGCTACACACCCCACATACACTACAATGCGACGCGATCGATGCGTCTGTGTCTCTGCCCGCAGCCACATGTACTTAAGACACTCCTTCTCTGCTTCTGACCCTAACAGCTGATCGTATTCACGTAGCGCGTGGTCCTTAGTCGTATTGAGATAAATCAGAAGACCTACGCATAAATAGTGCGCAGATCCGAAATAAATCAAGAATAACTTGTTTAGGCCACGTTCAACTCACAATAGTTTCCTAAAGCTTATGCTAGTCATTTTTTTAGTATCGAAAAGCTATATTTCGAAAAAAACTATCGATTTATTGATAAACTGGAGAACAAACGAGTAAATATAAGAAACAACGACAAGAAAAGCAGAAAATGAAAAACTAATACGAGTCTAATGACAACTATAGAAAATCTGAATAAATACGATGGGCACAGGAATTATTGAGCTACAGATCTATTGACAACAAATGCGTGACAACAAAGTGAACGTTAATATGTGCCTAGTATCTAGAAGTTTTTGTTAATTGAACACTTAGAAACGAAGAAAAATAATGAGAACAATGAAATAGCAAAATCTTAGAAACTATGCGCGTTAAAACGCGTAACGAAGTGTCACATAAGGGTTTCCTAGCTAAGGTGGCCTAGGTTACAGGACCCTTTACGTTAATCACGTGGTAACATCGTTGCATGAGTAAGGTAACCAGTATGGGTTGGCTGGTTCTGAGGGTATGCAATGGCAGATCTACAACCTTCGAATACTCTCGATTTCTCTACTGCATTTGTCTGATCATCTAGATCACTGAAAAAAAAGTTTCTTGATTGAATCAAAATCTACGAATTACTCTTCTGCACGGCGTTTACGGTTGCTTGGAAGACGATTACCGGATGTTAAAGAATCGCCCATGCTATCGAAGTCGGCCAAGGAAAGAGTTTCACTCTTGACTACCTTCAAAGTGGTTGGAACGCATTCAACAGTCTCGATTTGAACGAATCCTAATCCACGCATAACTTCACATGCTCTTTGAACCTATATGTTATATTAAATTTATGGTTCTGTAAAAAACAGTGCTAACCTGTTCAATACATGGACTGAAGGAAACGAGACGTCCTCCTCTAGATCTTGAGATTGCTTGAGCAGCATGAGAAATGGCTTCCCATGGAGCAGGAACATCAAGGAAAACACCATCACAGGCATTCTTAACAAAAAATCCATCCGTACAGACATTCTGAACAACAGCTGTTGTCATTTCGGATAAACCATGTTCCTGAACATATGTACAATTAAATCATTATCAGCAGCTATTTCATAGTTTAGAATAGAAGTACAAATGTAATCTATTAATTTACCTTGAATTCTTGCTCGATCTTCTTTGTTCTACTTTCTTCAATATCATGGGTATAAAGATGCCCAGTAGGACCAATAGCAAGAGTGATTGCGTGGCTTAAACTACCACTACCGGTTCCCGATTCGCAAATCACCTTCAATAAAAGCATTGCTAATAAATAACATTGCAACACAAACCATTCCAGGACGTGCGTCAAGCAATTGGAGAATCAGAGAACAATCGGGCGTATAGAGAATTTGGGTTCTTCTGGGAAGGGACCTTGTCCATAGATCTGGAGTAGGACGTAAGGCATAAACATAGCCAGCAGTGGCACTGATTCGTGATCCCCATCTATAAAATACTCTTAAAAACTGTGCTTGAAAAAAAAATCATACAATTTTCCGATTACAAACTCATGTCTAAGAGCTCCATATTTCATTGTGAGGGTCATGCCTCGCTTTACAACAATAGTATGGGTATTACCAAAACTGACATATATAATTACGGTATCTCCTTCCTCGATCCGATCCTTATTTTTAAAAAAAGAGGGAGCATCTATAAAAAATATCTTTATAAACGCTACTGCGATAACTCTACCGGGGTCAAATACAGCAGAGCTATTGCTATCAGCACTGTCGCTTTTAATAGGAACAGCTACAGCAGCACACATTCTCAAAAAATAATTTTTAAAGTCATAGTATTATAATGGTAATCTACTTCTTTTAAATCTAGTTTATTGTAAGAACTTGACTCCTTCGGAATCAGAACCTAAATTAATCAGCTGAGCTCTGCGTTGAACTTCAAGAACTCGAAGAGCTTTAATCAGTACGTCTTTTTCTAAGCCGTAAAAAGCTGAAAATAATAGATAAGATTGTCATTTCACAGGAAGAACCCACATTCGTTCACTGTATCGTCACCGTGAGCAATCTCGTAAAGCGTACAGGGAGTATTCAAAAAACCGTTACTAACAGCCCAGTCGTAAATGAGACTAGCCCACTCGTCAGGTCTTTTCCAATAAATATGGCAACGAGTCTTGCCAGGATCAAGCCACTCAACGTGCTCTGAGATTAAGAATAGTTATTCTAGACATAATCCGGTCACAAGGGTCTTACTTTTATGCTCGAGATAGTCGAAAACTGCTCGAACTCCTTCCCTATTTAGGCGTCCTGATAGAGAAAAATTAAACACTACATAAGTGAAGAAAAGCGTACTATTTAACTTCTGGTTGCAGAAAAGCTCAGTGTTTGAAGCGTCCACAACGTCCAAAGTATGGATTTTATTATGTTGAGCGTAATCAGTGACGAGCTGAGACCAAGCTTCAAGCTGTTTTTCGCGAGTAACTAAGGTTTGCTGGAGTCTAAAAATAAAATTACATAATATAGGAAAAAATTTCAATTCTTACGTAAAGAACGGTGGAAAATCATATTGCCATGGCCACTTAAAAGTCATCCTATCCCGTGCTTTCCATCACCTGCAACTTCAAATTACATCAGGACACGGTGGGTGAGAGCAGCTGGCAATCGATAAGAACTAACTCTTAACAACAAAAATTCGCAATAATCAAGCTGGCTCAAACCAACGTTAGAATAAGTATTACGCAACATAAAAAAAAGATATGTTATCTACATACAAACCGTATACAAAGAAAGAAAAGGGTAAAAATACATCAAAGCTCAAACGACAATAAAATGAGACCTGATAAAATGATGGTAGACAGAACAGTATAAGAAGATCGATGAAAAAAAAATGAGATTCTGATGAAACTTGAGCTACCAACCAGTCAAAAGTATTTCTAATACCTAAGAAGGAGCGTACAAATTAATAATAGTTATTCTACAATATAAAATTTAACACAAACTTAGTTTGAGTTTTTTTCCTAATAGAAAAAGACTAGGATAATTATTTGTGACAGTACAACCTCGTGAATATTAACTGAGTGAAATAAGGAGCAAGTAAAAATAGAAATCTTTGTCACGAGGTAGATAAAACTTATTATAAGGTAGCAATTAGCATAGAAAGTTTGACACGTTCGAAAAGAAAGATAGAGCTACGACACAAAGGGAAATTCGATTTAGCATGCGCGAATCCCAACAGGCAAGAATCCATATTATGCGCATAATCAATATACATTGTCTCTCCTCACAAAGCTCTAGACAAGGGAGAGCGAGTGTAGAAAAGTAGATAGGCTTTCTGTTTTAAAACAGTCTGTTCTGAACATGCTTTCACAGTGGAATCATTGAAATGATACCAAGATCCATTTCGGCGACCAAAAGTAGTGTAGTGCCCGGACGTAGCTCTGAAAGTATTGAAAATAAGTATCCCTATAGAATGATGAAAGCTAGTAAAGACGTACCCAGAGCCATGATGCACGACAACTGATGTGAGATCGAATGTCAAAGGGCTAGTATGGCTACTCCGCGTTGAAGTCTGCAATGAAAAGTTGAATTTAGTGAGGAATAATACCGTATACCGCCATGAAAGGAGATATATCTAAGCCAGATAAAGGGAAGTCGACCATATTATCCAGCTTCCCCTTATTAATATCCGTCCATCGAAATCGCTTCAAATGTAAGCACAAAACCTAAAAAATATTGAAGAATTTTTTAATCTAGAAAACTCACTAACCGTTGGTAATACCCGTAACATCAACTGTTTTGTGGAAGGCCTCTTGTCCATACAGTGCCCGCACATATACTGTTCACATTGACCAAGCTCCTCTTTATCGAAGAACCTACGAATACAATCTGCTAACTGAATATTGCCAATTTGCCCAGAAGTTTCATATATATCTAATGAAAGATCTGAAAAGAAACAAATTAAAGTCAATAGCCTTATCCCTATGCTGATGCGTTTGAAGAGAACTAAGATGCATACCCATAAATGATTCATGCTTATTACTGGCAGTGTGGCAGGTTAGGCAAACTACTTGACTTTGAAGAGATCCCTCAAATATTCGGCTAACAGCAGTTGTGGATGGGAGTTGCTCGCCCCCTCCACATGCATATTCTAGCCATTTGTCCACTGACTCCGGAATTCGACAGCGCTTTAACTCGCAATGCAATCTGTCTAAAGCGCATCGCAGGAATTCATGAGCATCTTGTTGTTGAAATCCCCTAAAAACACTAAAATACAATCTCCGGACTACCCATTGAACAAAACCAATCTCCCGAACAATAAAACTTTAAACTATACAACCGCTTCGCGTCGTTTCTAGTGTGAAAGTGGTGTTGGTTTTAACTGCGTTAATTAGCATAAAAAGTTAAAATAGGACTTGGATGTGCTTAAGTGCACATAAAATCGATTGTTTCCAACAAGCAAAGGCAAAAGTTTGCTTACCGGAAACGGGGGGAGATTTTCCAAACAGCTTGAAGAAACTCGTCGGGTGAAAGGGCAGAAGCAGCAAATATGTCAGTAAGAGCAATTAACACTTTTCGGAACTCCTCAGCCAGAAAACTAAAAAAAACAGTGGGTGCTTCAACACTATTTTAAATCGCTTGTATATTACCTAGAAGATTGCTTCATATCATCATTAATGCCGTTGTTAATATATGAGGCTGCCCGTCTAGTGTTGTAACGCGGAGATGCAATGGGTAAACTGCTATCTTCAATGATATCATCATCCGGTTCCAGCATTGGTAATCGCGTTAAATATTCTCGGAATATGTCAGTCACACTATAGAACAGTATATTTCCGAATATATACATGTATTATTTCTTTACCAAAGTGCTTGTACCACTGCATTCATGAAACAGGTATTACCCAAATTTCTTAAACCTCGGGGTTTTAATTCTTGCATACAATTTTTTGAAATCTTGATAGACATAAAGTGATCTTCATTGTTGATTTGCTAAAATCATTCGACTGATCCATATAGATTATCAAAAACGCCTTATCAAACCTTTCGTTTGCGGGGCCTGAGAAGGCGTCCGCCTACTAAGGCACCGGGTAAATGATTGTGCTGAAAATTAGGGAGCGCCTCTTCTTCAGGAACAGAACCACTATCTTCATCTTGATTGTAAAATCTAAACATGACCATTTTGAAACTAATATAGCGTTTACGGTGGGACCTCCCCGATGCAGGTTGTGGAATTATCTCGTCTTCTTCCTCAGTACCCAAGTCAATACCGTCTTCCGAAGAGTAGGACCCAGATCTTTGCCGGGCAGCATACGAATGATCGAGACATCTATATTGAATCGTAAAATAAACTTTAAAAGATTGATGTTTTTTTATAAATGAAGCCGCTGACACGAATACGATCATGAAGAAAGAAGAAAATTACATTGCTTTTTATATTTTAATTTTTTTTGAATTATACTTCAGCCCTTCATTGGCAAGAATTATATAAATGTATTTTATTATGATAAAATGAATCGTTAAAGTCTGCTTTATTCAGACCAAGAAAAAATGTTTCGAAATACCTAGCAATTAACCGCAAATCTTCTTCACTCTCATTTCAGGCTTCAGTATTTAAAAGAATAACACGCATTAAGGATTAATATACCTTGACTTGTTTAGAAATATCAAAGATTTGCGAACAGAGTGAACTCGTCCATCTGACGTATCGCCTTCAACAAAGCTATCACAGGAGTAGCTGTAAGAGCTACATGAGAAATGCGCTATTTCAGTAATTATTTCAAATTTCATAACCAAAGAATCAAAATAGTAATATCCTACGCTGATTCAAAGCACCTTCATGCAACAGCGGAAAATATAAACCACAGTTGCGAAAAGCATTGATGATGAGAATCATGTCAAAATTTTGAGTTTACGTACCAAAAAAGTTCGCCCGAATTACATTGCATGGATACACAGTGTCTAGAGTCATGAGATTGCTTTTCTGAAGCATGACTCAGTCCATGCCCTTTAACATATCTTCCACAGAAAATTAAACCGCAGCACAAGCATAGCCAAGGACTATCCGTTGAATCACAAACAACACAATTCCACTGTACCTTTTCACTAAAACTGACTAAGAATGAAAAAAACACTTGCTGCTCTTACGCTTCGCCAGAATATGAATGTTTTCTGGTAAGCATACGACTTGATCGACCGGAGTCTTCGCATCCTTCTCGTTTATTTTGAAGCCGACTAAGATCTACCCCGGCGATGATTACAGATTGTGATATATGAGGGCAATCGAGCATCACCGATGACCTCTATAACGTTTATATAATTAAAAAAAATATTTAAATAAATAGAAAGAAACCGATTATATCGACTGTTCGCGGTTTCCAATAATAACTTAGCACGTGATACCTCAAATGCTTTCTATAAAATTTAAGTTGATACTTTCTAACATGGATAAGAGAGCAACGAAAATCATATAATACCAAATTGGTGAAATAAATAACAAAGGAAATCATTATGCAAAATTCCAATTATATTAACTATAGTGAGGGCGCAGTAAGGAAAGCGCCCGTTGGTTGGCTGTTGGATTATAGTACAAGACTACGGTATATTATGGGTCTCGGCGCGATACACTTGAAAATAAAAGTGGTGACAGCCCTTTAAAAATTTGAGAGAGAAAACTATCATCTGGCCTAAATTTCTCTTAATATTTTCTCTGTAAAAATTAGTTTTAACAGTTTTAAGGTGTTCTTTGGATTAATGTAATTTTGTTTTAATAGATAATTCATCGAATTTCTCATTATATTTCATATCTATCATACAATTAGTTAGTATTGCTTGATTTAGGTAAACAGCTACATCTTAAAGATGAAGCTTAACTTCGCCTATCCGGCGACTGGTCAGCAAAAGGTCATTGACTTCGAAGATGAGAAGAAACTCCGTATCTTCTACGAAAAGCGTATGGCCCAGGAAGTCGAAATCGACTCTCTCGGAGACGAGTGGAAGGTAATATTTTTTTACTGTTTCTTTTTTCATGCTTATCTTTTTCCAGGGATATGTTGTTCGTATCACTGGAGGTAACGACAAACAAGGTTTCCCAATGAAGCAGGGTATTCTTACCAACGGACGTGTCCGTCTCCTCCTCAAGAAGGGACAGTCTTGCTACCGCATCCGTAAGACCGGAGAGCGCAAGCGCAAATCTGTCCGTGGTTGCATCGTTGATGCTAACCTCTCCGCTCTCTGCCTTGTCGTTGTGAAGAAGGGTGAGTAAGCGAACCACCTGGAAAACTCTAAATTTACTTTTTTTACAGGAGACCAGGACATCGAGGGTCTTACCGATACTGTCCTTCCCCGCAGACTTGGACCAAAGAGAGCCTCCAAGATCAGAAAGCTTTTCAACCTTACCAAGGAAGACGATGTCACTAAGTACGTCATTACCCACGAGAAGACCAAGAACGGTATGTAGTATTTTTTTTGTGAATAGCTGTAAGTCACGATGCATCAACAATATTTTGAATGTGTGGTTGACTAGCAGCAATATTAACATCTTCAGTATCTGCCCGCTATCTCTGATTTTCATACGATTTTGGGTTCGTAGCAAGATAACATTTTTCTTTTTAGGAAAGACTCGTGTTGTTGCCCCTAAGATCCAAAGACTTGTTACCCCAACTGTCATTGCCAGACGCAAGGCCGTCATCAGAAAGAAGAAGGCTCAACGTGTCAAATCCCGTGAGGATGCCGCTGCTTACCACAAGCTTATGACTAAGTACGCCAAGGTAAAGGCTTATTCATTGATCGAATAAACTGTATATCTTTTAGGAAAAGAAAGACGAGAAAATGGCCCGCAGAAGATCATCCGCCTCCAGATCCTCCGAATCTGAGGCCAAGAAGGCCACCACCAAAAAGTAAATGGGAATGTTACTTGTTTGTTTTCCTGTTTATAAAATGTTATTATAATCTAATATTTGTTTTACTGGTGCTAAATTTTTATATAGTACAATGTGAAGACAATCTGAAAAATACAGGATGAATAACTTGAAAGTGATACAAGCATTGAATTCTTGAATAATTGGGGGTTATTGAAAGTTCAAATAGATACGATACGAATGTTGTCGTATAAAAGCATGAATTTCCGTATTATCAAAGAAGCTTCTTCAGTTACTGACGAGCGAAATGTAGTAAATTTGTCTAAGTGTTAAAGCAGCAATGTTTGTTATTTTAAATTTCGCTCGAATGTTTCATCGTTTGCCCATCAAACACTGAAATTGCTACTCTCATTTATTCTTCTGCTTTAGCGTTTGATGCTCATCGATAACGGAAGCACCGTCATGATTTCGGAAATTATAATTTTTTTACTTTTCTTTAAAAGTGAGACCCAATCTACTTACATCTGCTAGCTTTCAAATACATTTTCTTAGTTTGCTCTCTTTACAATTCAAAATATTGTAATAATAACAAAGTGGTATGCAGTATATGCACCAAGTGACTGATGAGCTATATTTTTCATTTTTCATTTTGCATGTTACTATTACATATTCTACCTGTACTGTTCTTCTATCCCTTCCAACGGCAATCCAAGTAAAAAAGAGAAAACAGATTGAATTCGAAATTCCGAAAACGCCGACCAATCTGAACGTAATCCCCCCTTTGTCAATTTCCATGAAACATAGTCTCATTCAGTTCGTATACCTGAAATCTCTCAAAGTCTCTTCAGCAAGAACTGCCATATAGCTTTGTTCTACTCTTAATTCCTATTTCAGATTGTATTTAGTTTTATCTAGTTGAAGTGATCTTTCCAATAAGTTTCAAGGATATCCATATTTCAATATAACACTAAGAGTAAGCATTTGATTCTTTTTAGAGAAATGACTCAAATTATGTTTCTTCAGAAGTTCAGCAGCAGGGGAGAAAATTCTTCCGCTGCCTTTTGTGGATGTTTGTTTGTTCGTTTACTTTCACGTTGTCATCTGATAGTGTAGAAATACGGTGATTAGCGAACAGCTTGGATAAGATTCTACAAACAGTCACATACCTCCCTCGTTTCCCTACAGTTTTTTTACTTGTGATCACATTTTAAAGAAAACAATTTATCACCATATTCGAAATATCGGTACTTGGTCCGTTAAAATGCTACAAGGTTAGTTTAGTTTCATCACCAATCAATATATCAATTTTACCTCTTGTTCTATATATTTTTTGAAATATTTATGAATAAATATTATACTTAAATAATAAAAATTATTTTAGCGGCAGATATAATACTGATCTCAATTGGTTGTCTTTTACTGTTTATTACCTTTTTTGCTATTTTAGTGGCATCAATTGCTTTTAAAAGACGGAACAAGGTACTATTTTACTTTTACTTTAAAAATTATTTAAAAATAAATTTTAAAATAAAAATATTGTTTTACATTTCTTTAGAAAAAAAATATTTTGTTTTATCGTATTGCATGTTTAAAATGAAAATCTCAATAAGATTCTCATTTAGGAAGAAGAAAAACATGCTGCTGAAGCTCAGAGAAAAATTACTCGAGAATTCTACTTGGATAAACCTTCTTCTGCTACTGTATCTACAGGAAAAGCTCAACTAAACGCTATAGTGATTAATGAAGAAGATCTGAGAAATACATCAAATATAGGTAAATGTTCTAACTGAATGGGCGTATAAAAGAAAAATTAAAAGTATATTATACGTCAAAAGATTAAATTTTTTCTAAATAATATCTTCAAAATAATGTTCAATCAATCAATTTTCATTTCTTGTTTTCAATTACATTTTTTTTGTTTTTGAGTTAAATGACTCGAAAATTTATAATATAATATTTTATAATATAATATTATATATATAAGTAATAATTATTGATAAATAGATATAAAAAGATATAAAAATGTATATTATTATCTATAATGTCTATTTTGGTTATTTCTTTTGAAAATAATATTCTATCTGTTCACTTTGAAACACTCTCATCATTCACACAAAATGAAATTATTTCTCATAATTATGAATTGTGAAGTAAATTTATTTTAATTCATTTTGTAGATGTCAGCCCAAGCTCATTAAGCTCTAAGAACAAGACGAGTAGTCTTGTTATAGCCACTAGTGGAGAAGCTCTGTCAAAAAGCAGCAGCTCGAAATCACTCAAAAGACCTTCTAGGTTAGTTTTATTGATGTCATGTGTATGATAGACTGAAAGAAGTTGTTGGGACAAAGTGAGAAGATGGAATATTGAATTAGCAGGAGATAAACAGCTTCAATTCTAAAAGCGAACAAACATTTTTTAGACCTATCGAGCTTTGTTTGTCGAATGCGGAAACAGTTGCCGAAAAAGCAAATGCAATTAATACGTAAGTTTTTTAGCATTTGTTTGAACATCATAATTATCTTGTAGCTTGTGAATTAGGTTATAAAATGATTATTAGATCCATAAAATGAAGTCAAAAACCATACTGTTTTTTCAATTGTTTAGAAGACATTCCATTTCTTCCTTCCGAGACGTGTTTGATGACTACCGGTACACAGTTCTAAGAGACGAGTTTGAAGTTAGTTGTCGCCTTCATATTAACAAAATATTGTTTTTTAAACAGCTATTGAAAAAAAAAAGTTAAAACCGCTTTCAAAAAAACAAAGACATAGAAGTATGTCAAAATAATACTGTTTTGAAGCATTACTTTTGAGACGAAACATGTGAACTTTGTCTGTGTATTGTTATTTTCTTAAAGCAAACTTGAACAAGTGTTATTTTTTGACTGTGACTATATCATATAGTTTATTGTTCGTTCCAAATAATTAGTGATTTTTTTATTTGCTTTGGAAAATGTATCTCGGCATCTAATCGAAAGTACCTTGGGATAAGTATACACTTCAGATTCTTGAAGGCCGTGATGTGAATCGTGTGAAAAGTTGCCAAACTGCTGAACAGTATCGTGGCAAAAATAGATTTGGAGATATACTACCCTGTATGGCATTTTAATGTTCAACGCTTGACTAGCTATTATTGCTTTCAGATGACGAAAATCGTGTACTATTGCGTGAAAATCGCTACATCAATGCCAGCTATCTAGATGTGAGTAAATTGTTTCAACTACCAACTTCTTTTGATCATTAGTTTGAACTTTTGCTCTAAAAACAACACAGTTTGCCCTTTTCGGTTTAACTATCATTCATTTTTGTTTTTTTTTTAAGATATAAGCACTAACTACTGTCTGTTTTTCAAATGGAATGTACTTAAGGAAGATTTCTTAATAAGCTGTTTTCAGGGCTACAGACATCCTCATCAGTTCATTGCTACCCAAGGTCCTATGTCTGAAGATGAGTTGGGTAAACGTAAAGAAAATACAATTGCTGATTTCTGGCATATGGTTTGGGAAACTAAAACTTCTTGCATAGTAATGCTGACCGATTGTGTCGAAAATATGCAGGTTTCATCTAATTCAACTAAGTCCCTCACCATACCCATATAGACGAAATGTAGCCGATATTGGCCAATGGAACTTGGCCTGTCTGAAGTACATGGTCCTTGCAGAGTCAGTCTGATGGCTGAATCTCGTGATCCAATTTGTGATCAACGGGAGCTGGATGTGGTTTGTCATCATGAATCTCGACAGGCATGTTGTTATTGATACTTATTTTGACATTAAATTAGAAATTAGTATATTTCTTATTTTTCAGGTTACCCAGTTTCATTTCCGAGATTGGCGAGACAGCGAGGCTGTAAGCCCTACTCGCCTTTTGGATTTCATTGAACGCATCATGAATAAACGCTTCAATAGTCCAATAATAGTTCACTGCAGGTTAGTAAATTATCCATTACCCCCGAAAGTACTTTACTCTTCTCTCACTTTCTACCCCCCCCCCCCCCCAACTATTTTTGAATGAACATAATAATCTTTATACGGATGGCACGTTTCGTTCTCAAGAGTCATGAGATTTATAAAATTGGGGTGAATAGAAACCTTGTTTCACGACAACAAAGATGTCAGATTCGTTTTTCATCCAACTATTAAAGGGGCTGTCACTTTATTACTTGCCCTTCAATTTGATGTATTATAAAAGTGATGCTATGGTTCTATTCTGTTTGACTAGCTATCCAAATTCTAACTATGATTACGAAGTTGACGTTGGCGTTTGCAGTGGTCTTTCGATCCTTTCAAACTTGAAATACTAATATTTTAGTGCCGGTGTTGGTCGAACGGGTGTTTTCATTGCAACATGGCGTCTACTGGAGCGAGCTCGGCATGAGCGTTCCATTGATGTATTTTCGTAAGTTTATATGGATATGTGTGTTCTATACTCATATTCAGTGAAATCGATTCCATGCGTGATCAACGTGGCCGAATGGTTCAATCTGCAGAACAATACCAGAATATTTATGAAGCCATATCCACAGCAATTGTCGAGCAGAGGATCTAACAGTATACCCTAACAAAGCATTCTAGCTAACCTATAAAGCAAACTACATATATTTTGTTTTAAAAACATGTATTTATTTTTCAACACTAAATATTTATCACAATTCTGTTTGATGAACGTGTTAAGGAAGCGAATCGTGGATGATTTACCCTTATGCAAATGGAGGGGGGAGGAGATGAGGGAGGAAATATCTTAAGAGAGTATTATATACAAGATATTAAAGTAGGACACTTTTAGCTGATTATGTGGACTTGGTTCCGAAATTAAATTATGCGGGGTTACCTCGCCTGTATTATTGATGACATTCATGAGACAATTTGAAACAAGACCTCCCGTGTTGAGGACATATGAATGAAAGTTGGGTAATTAAGCATAAAAAAATTTTGATTTTGATTATAAACTGACATATACATTTGCTGGAGCATTATTACTGTTTTTCGACACGTTTACGGTCACAACCACGCACAAAATATGAAGGATGGCAAAGGCGACGGAATGTTATCTTAATGAGAGAACTAGAATTTGAACACGAAACTTCCTTCATAAAAAGAAGGTTTTCTCATTTCAATAATTTGCAAAGACATTTGGAAAGAAATATGTAGTCAGGACAAGAACCCTATTTCAATCTCTGAGTTATACTAGCTAGTGCTATAGAAAATGCTTGACTAGCAGATAAGGGTCGTCGAAAGTCGAGAGTGTAAGCACCTCCTTCTATTCTACCAAATTGCAAGACTTGCTTTCCATCTACTTCAACCTGGAATAGCTT
This sequence comes from Auanema rhodensis, assembly GCA_964057225.1. Classification (NCBI taxonomy): domain Eukaryota; kingdom Metazoa; phylum Nematoda; class Chromadorea; order Rhabditida; family Rhabditidae; genus Auanema; species Auanema rhodense. Next base: position 6,518,621 of record OZ059895.1, read on the forward strand.
TCAATTATTAAATCATATTTAGTCAACCCAAAGGATTCCACTGTAATATATGGTTAATAGAACAAACCTGGAAATTTTTTGCGGATTCCTGTGTAACACGACCACCAAAATCCAACTATAACAGAACAATTCAATAAATAGAAGAAACTAATTAATATACCTGATACACTTGATTATGTTCATTCCAAAATGGAGTTTTATTATGCATAGTAATTATACGATTGTACCTTGGAGGTACAGATCTTCCTTCGCCTAAGGCACTCTTGATCTCTTTGAGAGTTCTCATTAATTGTCTTACTTCGGCACGAACATCATCGTTAGCGACCTATAGAAAATTCAATTAATAGAAAGAAAATGAAAAATTGATACTACCTTTTTCTCTATTTCATTAACTTTTCTCAATAATTCTTTCATTTGTGAGCGCATTTTAGTTATTGACGCACGATCTCGTTTCTGAAAGTTCTTTATAAACTCATGTCAACATTAGAATAAACGAACCGCGTTAAACCCGTGTCGATGACTCAATTGTCCAGCAATACGAAGTAAAAGGTCTAGTTCAGATTGTAACTCAGCCCTGAACCTATCACCCTGCGGTCCTTCTGTACTTGTAGTGGACGGGACTGATGCTTCAACTCCAGAGGTGGAGGACGTCGTGGGATTATGTGTAGGGACTTGGATTTGAGAGGTAGACGGAAGTAACGAATCCCGATCATCCACTCCATCTGTAAGGTCGGTCAAAGGATTATATCATAGCGATGATGACAACTAACCAATAAAGTCAAGAGACTCAATTTCATCGTGCCAAGTACTAGTGGTACTCATAGTCAAATCGGATTCCCCTTGACGAGATTCTACTCGAACAGGAGATTCTTTGGAAGCTGCGACCTAAAAGAAAAACATGACCATATTGCATCTTATTAACAAGTTTCATCTAAGGTTTAGATGTTCGTTCAATTTGTAGAAATTTCGAAGATAATATTACCTGAGATGTTCCCTGACCAGATGGTGTTAATTCACATGCTACGCCACTCATAGCTGCTCTTAAAACTGTACATTCACTCACAACCTGGAAATATATTTAATGGCCCAAAGAAAATAGAATGTTCAATCTGTTCTCAAGGATAATTAAGGATGTACCCACCTTTTCGAAAAAGGCACGTTCCTCTTTTGTTAATCCATCCGGCTCTTTGAGACTAGTATTCTTTAGTAAACAAGACATATCGTCGTATTCATCTTCACTGAAATAATCAACTTTTCTGGACGAGCACGGGGCAACAAACACATATCCGCTACTGCGGTCGGTAATTGCATTTATCAAGTTCGTTCGCTAAGCAATAACATTATTGGTGAGATATTCCCCCCTCCCTTTTTTTTCTAGATTTTCTCTTTTTTATTTCCATTTACGAACCCATTCTCCTTATTCTTGTTTCCAAATTCTTTTCACACTTTTTAGGAACAGTTCAAGTTAATTCACAAAGAGAAATTTTCTTGAACTATCTGTTATCAGGGTACTACTAAGGAAATCTCCGTGCTTGTTTGAATCGAACTTGACAAAATATAAAACGAAACATTGATTTTCTCACCTCGATGAAGGTGAGGGACAGAGTGACGGGTGTCTCGATTGGTTCATTCCTAATGGAGACAACAGAGCCAAATCGATCGTCATTTGGCGAGGCTGCAGGTGGAGCACCGAAGTCTTGTAAACAACCTGAAAAACATCCATTTTACAAGATGGGCACATAATTCTATGTAGTATTTGCCAGATAAAGACTAAGAAAAAGCTAAAGCTTAAAAACTGAAAATTAAAAGATTTTTCAATCTTGCTTATATATATTCCTTGATATGTGAGCGATTCTTTGCTATATTAACTTTCATGTTTTGATCAAATTTCTGCATAAACACATTTATAAATGCATACAATAGCAGATTCATAAGATTTTGCCGAAAATTGGATAATGATAAAAGCTTGTTGTATATACTAGAACATGCCAAAAATATTGTTAGAGGCAATTTGTCAGTTTCGAAGCAATATATTGAATTAAGCCTAGATTGTGAACTAACCTGTCCTAGAAACTCCGGCAAAAGTTTGGGGCACATGGATGTAATATTGAACCTTGTGCACCAAACATTCGAAGACACTTGAGCTAATCTTAAATCGGTACGTTGAGGGCGAACATGTCTGAAAAAATAGAATATATCCCTTGGCTTATGATGAATAGCCTTTGTTAACATCGGTTTATTCCTTGTTGAGGAAAAGACTTTTCTCAATTCATGGGCGGCATATACAGCATAAAGAACGCAAGATAGCTTGAAAAGCAGAAGTAAAGAACTGCTAGATTATCTGTGCGACTTGCTTCTGTTCCTGCTGTAGTTACTGCTATGAATGGATCAAGCCTGTTGCCAAACAAGGAAATCATACGACGAAAAGCTATGGCCTAGTTCGTTGACGTGCCGTAATTGTATAATTACATCCGTCTTGCATAACAACTAACCGCGACATGAGTGCCCGTATATGTCTTTTACTCCGCCTCCACAGTGAATTACGTCCAGTGGATCCACGCGGAAGAATGGAGACATCTTCTGGAACTAGAAAATTAGACTAATGCTAAAAAAACAGACAAATGATCGTGAATCATATAAGCTTAAATTATAAAGAAAATTGCTGGACAAATCGAATGGAAACTGTACAAAGAACGAGGATTAAATAATCTTAAATGGACATAGACGGCGCCCCTCAACGAACTGACCAGAACGACAAATATTTGAAGTTAATTCCTAGTCAGTGGTGCTGGACCGGATACCGCTCAAATTCAATACACAATACTCTATCTCTCTTCCTCAATGAGCAACAAGAACGATGAGACGACGATATGGACGGCAGTTTAACAAGATGAACTGTTCCTTACATATGTCTACTCATGTCATTCACGGAAGCTTCTTGACTCTAAAGAGAAAATAGACATGGCTTCACTCTCCCCTCGGTTCTTTCCTATCGCACTTCCCGTTGTTGATTTTGCTCTGATCCTCTATAATTTGCAAAGGCCAACTGAACTTGACATAGAGAATTTCAAGTTGAGCTAGTTGGACGATTTCATTCAGAAAAAAAAAGAATGAAAGTTGTTGTTCAGAATCTAGTAAACACATATAGCACACTATGGAGCCTAGCGCAATTTCAACCACGTATTGGTAGTACAAGCGAAAATGGTAAAAACTAGTTGTGATCAGCTCAATCTTCATAACGGTAGCATGCAAACATACAATGATAGCGCGTGATGACAGCGGCGACGGTGATCATTATGATGATTACGTTGGTGACATACAAGGCGGAACGTCCACTGAACAACATCAGTTAGTGTCGTTGTCATTGAACCCCGCGGTCATCTCTCCGCTCTATTTTTATAGAAACATCATCAGATTTAGAAAGAATAGGAACTGAGACTATAAACCAAAGTTATGAAAATCACAGATCTGGATAACAGAGAGTTTTTGAAGGATAGCAAGAAATTGAAGTGTGCGAGGAGCCAGATAGTCGGCTATTCAAGAGCCATAACATGAGGGAGCAAAACTATCCATATATGGCTATGCGTTCATCCCTCTCCAACTGCTGCACTAATGAAATGTTCGCTCTACAGCGGTATCATTATTGATTAGAGAAAATCCTGATTCACTATGTGCGATGCTTTGTTGCTACGAACATCACTTCCATCCGTATCTAGAAGACAATACGAGAGAGAATTTGAACTATCATCGGTCGAAATGACAAATGCGGTCACCGACATTTACACAACGTACTCAACAAAGTTTTTCATAAGTAGAAAGCTATTTAACAACCATATATGGTCTAGGACACGCAAAAACCTGTGAATATACTCCCCTCTTTCCCTCCGTATACCGTCACTTCGTTAGTAAAGAAAGAGACGCTCGCACATCATCAACACTGGCAACAGCCCAAGAGAGTCGAAAAGGAGAAGGAGTAGAAAGAAAAGAAAAAGAATGAAAGAGGGAATGCAACCGTTCTGTGAAGAAGAGAAACAGTCGGACCAGGACACGCATTCACCCACCAACACATACACACACCGGGAAAACCGGTCCTAAGACTTTTCTCTCCCTCTCTATATATAGAGGCTGGTGACTATTGCCAATATTCAAAACTTAACATAAACACAGTGGTCTGCTAATGACTATGAAGATGTAAACGAACAAAATAATGAAGATTGTAAATCCAAAAAAAACATCACTGACCAACTTGTGCTGAAGAGCCTGCCGGAGGCATAAATTCTAGACCAGCCGAAGAAGGATAGACAGAAATATGAAACTGAGGTAAAAATCGATTGACTTGTCGCCCTTAAAAAATACAATTAGATATCATAGATGAACTAAGGCAACAAAACCTATAAGGATAGGTACAAGCCCTCCTAAATGCTCCATACAGAGCACGTAGCTATGACTTCCTTTAGACATTGGTCGAATAGTGCAATAAGAACGAGCATCACTAACTGAACATACGAAATGGCAAAGTTCTTCGTTTCGCGGAATTCGACACTGAAAATAGTAAAATTAGATTATTGAAACTGTAAACAACGTGTGCTTTATAGAAGCAAATACTAAAGTTTTACCAAAAAGATTTATAAAAAGATAAGAAAACAAAGTAAGGAAACGCTCATTAGGCTGAACATCGGAACTGCTCCTTGTCATCAAAATGTTTTCAAACAATATGCAAAAAGAAGAAAACATCATGTTCCAAAGAATAGAAAGAATTATGTGCTATTCATAAACAAAATAGAGGGCCAAAAACTAAATTTTAAGAAAAAAAACTGACTCACCCTAATGATATGATGATCCAAAGACTTTAGAGCTCGCTGCTCCTTAAAAGGCACAGGAAGAGAATCAGCTTTTCGACCACTAGAGCCCATATAACGCCAAACGTCGTAAGTCACCAGGTTGAATAGGGATGGTACACCTCCATAAACCCTTCCTACTCCCAAATGTCCTCCAGCGGCTATAATAATGGCTCGGCCACCATAAGCCCAGGTTAAAGCTGTTAAGGCTCCTCCACGGATTCCGATGTGTTCACGATGAACACAACAAGCTAATCTGTCCAGCATGATGAGCTCCCTACGAGAATTTATGAGAGCTAACATGGTACCTTCATGATTCCATTGCATGTGATGAACGGTGCATCCAACATCATACTCATCGGGATCAATTTGTTCGAAATTTCTCATAAGATATATAATATTACTGGCACTGAGCATAGCTAGAGTCCATCGAGAATTGTGATTAGTTGCTCCACAGGCCATCTTCATGATTGGATCACGGGCAATTTGACGTTCAGTAATATTAGCTCCTTGATCAGTAAGAATACTTACACTTCCAGAAGCAAATCCGAGAATAAGATGACGTGAATCTGGAACCCATGCTCCTGATAGCACAGGATTCTCCGCTGGGTATGAATTGCTCCATACGCGTTGTCCAGTACTTGAGCCGATAAGGACAAAATTGTCTTCGTATACAATGAGAGCAGAACTGCCACAAGGACTCCAGCACAAATCACGCACCTTAACACCTCGGTCGTTCACGAGCTCCACAGACCAACGATCGTCGTTACGGACCCAAACGTAGATAACACCGGCAGCGTCACAGGAGGCTAGCTTGAATTCGGCTCGATTCCATGCAACCAGACTAATTGCGGAATGGTGGCCACGTAGATTAAAATTATAGCGAGCGTTATCATCCTCTATGGGATGAAAGTCAGTGCACGTGATGCCGACGCAACCTGTATCGCATCCGACGCCAAGCACACCTTGGTCATCAGTTAAGGGAATCCAAGCCAGGTGGGTAATGTTAGATTCAATGTGTGAGCCTGGCCAATTGGAGCACTCCCATGCAATCTTCATGACGTTGTCGAGAACAGAATCATTAGGCTACTAGGATGAAGAATACATTCGTCGTTACACAGGCACAAGCCTAACTGATCCAAGAGGTGGGGCTGGGAACAACCACAGCAGGATTGAGACGCAGAAGAACGTACAGACGCTAGAGAAAAAGGGCGCTTGTTTTCAGTGTGCTGCTATAACACAACCCACAAGTCGTGGCGGGACTATGAAGAAAATGGGCAAACTGCCAACACTATCCAGCTCGAACTCGTCATCAAGCTCATGACGAATCCAGATGCTTTTATCTTTTAGGGTAAAATGTGATGAACAACTAATTCATATGATTTATTCGATATACACAATTAATAATTAAGAAAGAACCGATTTTGCATAGTAATATACAAATTGAAGAATCCTATTCCACATCTATATCAACAACGTTTTAAATTGATTTCGCAATATATGAAAATTATCTTTTACTTATTTATATTATTTGGATTTTATCTTCTTCATTTTATTTTTAATGTCACTTTTTGTTTCATAATAATTTGAAATATATTTAATATTCCAGACTTTGGTACTTCACCTAAGCATGACAACTCCCAATCCTTTTGCTGATCCCTTTGCGGTAAGTTATGTTCAAAGTTTTTGAATTTAATTTCTTACAAGTTTATAAACGTTCTGATTCTATATTCATTTAAGGATCCCTCTGTTCAACAAGCTACGGCTTCACGACCCATTGATGGTACTGAAGACTTTAATCCTTTTGCTAATAAGCCTGCCCAGCCAACTGTGACCCAACAGGTTAGCTAATATAAAAACTTACAATTTTAATGTTTTTGTTTGATCACAAACTTTATGCATCCCTAGTTATCATTTCTGCTGCTATATCACGAATAAACTTTGAAAAGTTTATAAACGGTTTTTGCGTTATATGCATTTGTTTGTTTATAATTGTCATATGCACCTGGAAAAAGAGCAATAATGATTCACTAATTTATTTTTTTAATTTTGTTTTTCCTGTTTTTCAATTTCAATGAGGCGAGTAAGGTTGTGCTTGAGTATTCTTTCTCTTCGTCTTAGTATTGATTAATCGAAAATAGGGCTTCCTTACTTGTTTCATATTACTAAATATTTTCAGTTTTTTTATAATTAAAGATTTAGCCTGCTTCTGCTAGTTCTGGTATTGGAGCTCGCGGGATGGATGATGAGCTTTTCCGCAAGCAAGAAGAATTGGAAAAGAAAGCCCAAGAATTACGTAAGAGAGAAGAAGAACTAGAGAGGCGCCAGCAACAAGGAGCGCAGCCAGGTTTGATATTATTGCATACTTAGTATATCTTTTTGTCATTATATTAGCTGGTCAAAGAAGTGCTGCACAGACCCACAACTGGCCACCTCTTCCCACATTTATTCCTATTGAACCCTGTTTCTATCAGGTATGCAGTATCCAAAGTCATCTAACATCAGATTTTCTTTTTTTAGGATATTGAAGTGGAAATTCCAGTCCAATTCCAAAAAACCGTGACTCTTGTCTATTACGTCTTTTTAACCTATATTCTGGCTCTTGTATTCAACGCTATTGCATCCTTGTTCTACTTTGTTTCAGCAGGAGGTATAGTTTTGTTTGTTGAGCAGGTTAATTTCAATTTTTTTGAAGGATCACTTGGTGTTCTTTTCTTGGCTATTATACAATTGGCTCTTTTTTCACCTTGCTCCTTTCTCTTCTGGTTCCGTCCAGTGTACAAGGCCTTCCGGAATGACTCTTCCTTTAACTTCATGGTTTGTTAATATTAAGTAGCTAATTATTATCAACTCTATTCAGGTCTTCTTCTTTGTTCTATTTTTCCATTCCATCTATACTTTCTTCCAAGCTATGGGAATCAACAATTATGGATGTGGCTGGGTAAATGCTATAGAAACAATGCGCAGTATGATTTCTTTTATTTATATTGAGTTTATTGCTTTGATTAAGGTTCACACTGGTTTGTCGGCATTCTTATGCTCATTTCAGCCATTTGCTTGACAGCTGCATTCGGGGGAATGGTTTTTGCCCTATTTAAAGTTCATCGTTTGTACAGGTTTGCTGTTTATTTTTTAGAAAAATCGATCAATTGATAATTTCAGAGGGTCCGGTTTCTCCCTGGATAAAGCTCGCCAAGAATTCACTGATGGTGTCATGAGCGACAGAACTGTTCGCCAAGCAGCCAATGCAGCCGGCTCAGCTGCTGCCAGTGCAGCTTTCCAGCAAGCCACAGCCGGTCGCTTTTAAATTATGAAAGGTTGAAGAAATACTATGAGATCCACTCTATATAGTTTTAATTATTGCTAACTTTTTCCAATTTTCAAAATGTGATTTTATTGCTTAGTCTCTCTTCATTCCTGTGTACACTATTTGTTGTCTTTTCGCTCCTTATGCCAGAAATGCAACATATGACTAGGCGATTTAATGTTTTCCCTTTTCTTGAGCAGGCCTTTTGATAAATCTTAACTTTTAGATTTTCATATTAAATATATTATGTTTGTAATTAGAATGTCTGTACTTTAGAATGTCTGTACTTTAGCTATCCGTGTTTAACAAGTAGTCTCACATGGGTTCCCTGTTGTGCTATGCAAAGCTTTTTTTAATTTATTGAAATATCTTGTTTGTCCTTGATATTCTTTATTTATTTTTTACCTATAGCCACAAGAAACTATAGATTTTTTTCAATCAGATTTGTCGTAGTTTTTAATATTTTACATAAATATATTTCCAAGATACATCATCATCATTCATAGATACTTGTATTCGATTCCCGCACATGGGAAAGAATTGAAGAGGACATTCAGATGACTCAGATTTGTGTCAGATGCGGAATCAACTAACGACACAACGCAGCCACCCCAACCCGCACCTGTAAGTCTTGCACCAAGAGCGCCACTTTCTAAACAAGACTGAACAAGCTTATCGAGAGCCTCACAACTACATTCGTAATCCTTAATCGAAATGATGAGAAAGAAATAATAGCATTATAATACCTTTTTGCAACTTTCATGACTTTGTGTCATTAACTTTCCCATTTCCAATATGTCGTTATTTTTACAGGCATCTGCAAACATGGATACTCGCAGTGCTTCTGAGTACACATGACGTGCACGAGAGCGTATTTTAAAGATTGTCACTGAAAGCATCGTTTCTTTGATATTTTAAAGTTATGCGATAAAACGCTAGAATTTTGCGAGAAAGAGGCTAAAGTTTAAAACTCAAAACACTTGTCATGAATAGAAGCAACCGATCTGTTTTGTGATTGGCAAAACATGCGGATGTTTGCTTGTTGATAGTAGCGTTTTGCTTCTTAAAAAAACACTTGCATATTTTAAAAACTGATATATGTGTAAGTTTAGACTTACAATGCTCCGTATTGGGGGCTATACAACTTGACACCTCATCCGCTCCAAGTAGATTATTAAGCTCTTCTCGGCTAGCTTCTTCAGGCAACTCCTTTTCAACAAGTGAAATCATAGAAGTTAAATCATATCCCAATATCCCCTGAACTTCTCTCAACTTCGCAATTCGATTTGTAGGTTGTGATTTATTTTGCAGCTTCAATAAAAGCTATAAATAACAAAGTAAGAATAATGAACATAAACACTATTTGTACCTTGGCAGCTACACGACATTCTGTTACTCGTTGATTATATTGGGATGTGGCAGCCTAAATCATACTGATGTATAAATATATTTAAAAAAATAATTTATGTATGATACTTTTTGAGAAGTACTAATAGATTTCAAATCATAGACTCACCTTGTTCAAGGTAGCGCCAGAGTGCAAAACAACGAACTTAGCTCGCGGTGGTAGAGAAACTGGTTCAGCCTTTAGAGGATTAAAATCAATTTTTAGAGCTTTTCCATTGATAGACAAGATCTATATCAAAACAAATGATAAAAAAATTGTTTACAAAAAGCACCTCGGCTGCTTGGTCCATTCCTCCACCTTGGGTTCCAATTAGGTGCTCAGCTTCTGCACATATCTTGGCGAACTGTTCTCTGACATATTTCGAAATTGCTACATTATGAAGTAATATTTACCTTCCTATTTTTTCCAACCCTTCATTAGTGTGCAACAGCAGTGTTGCTAACGCTACCGAACAAACTACGGATGAACTACTTGATAATCCAGAAGAAGGAGGAATGTTTCCTGTAAGATGTAAACACATACTAAATCTCCAAAACCTTTTATTACCACCAATCATTATATTGTAACCTTTAGGTTCAAAGTTAAATATGGTGGTGATACTTTTCCAGCCACATAAAGCATAATCATACCATTTAGGATTTGTTACATTTGTCCATGATGTAGGCAAATCAACCTCGTAGCTTCTATAAAATGAAAATATTGCAATAAAATGAGAAAAGAGTGGGTAACTAATTTGACATATTTGCTTAAATGTATATGTTGAAAAAAATAAAATTACGGGTATAAACTGTCTAAGTTGTGAATGCGTATTTTTTCTGAATTATTAGGTGAAATGAGCAGTTCAGTGGAATTGCTAATAGCCATGGGAAATACGGAATAATCACTGTAATCAATATGCTCGCCTAAATTTCAACCTAGAGCAATACAATGAAGAAGATATATGCTTACCAATCAAATTCACACGACCTGGACAACGAACATAATATGCAGGATTACATTGAAAAACTTCAGTAAAACGCTTTTTTAAGTTCTCATACAATGCCATTGTTACAGTTGTCTGAAAATACGAGGAACAAAATACAACGTATTATTTTCTATATTAAGTGTTCACAGAAAACATATTAATGGAAGAAAACATGAGATTAACAGTTATCTCAACTTGGCCAACTTTGAATGATGCTTTGTGACAACATCATCCACGTGTCTCTTCACGTAAATACCTTTCATATCTCTCCTAATATCATGCAGACACACACACACACCTTATAAAATGCCAATGTAATAGTAAAACTTGACATTTCTATGATTGACGTATGATTAAAAACAAATTTTTCGTTTGTTTATTGACGTGAACTAATCGTAGCTGTCACTCTTTGAAAGAAATAATATTAAGAAATTACGCGTTGTCTTAAGAGAATAATCAGTTAATGAGGACATTAACTATACACATCATTGTTATCTGCATATCCAAAATAGTTTATTATTTCTGATAAGAGTGCGTTGAAAAGGATCAAGAGATAGAAAAAGAATAATATATTACTATAATCGTTAATAAACAATTCCTGTGATAATATTATGATGGCTTATCAAGCATACAAAATTTCCTGACCAGTAACTCATGTATTGATGTTTAGTTTGAACACAACAACTGGTTTCAGCTCACACTGACAAAACTTACCCTTGTTTCCAAAAAAAGAACTTACAATATTATGAAATCTTTAATATAAATTGCTAAAAAAAGTCTGTTTAGTTTAGTTTTCCTATATTAACTTCATACGTGGCACTGCATTAGAGCGCGAAAAACAAACGGCTGAATGACCCTGATCAAACCATTTCTTTCTTTATTTTTCCCAAAATTTACTCAGATATGTTAGCTTACACTTAAGAATATAGGTTTTATTATATATTTTATAGTTTGAAACTTGGTAGGAATATGTACTAGTGTTCCTGTTTCTGTTCTGTGTTTAACGTTGAATTAACATTAACATGGAGATGATCTTATTGAAACTCTCCGCACGATAAATGAACAAAGACAATCGTCTGAGGGTATCAGATTAGTGACAACACATTTGCCAAATAATCTTAAATTTTTTTTCTTCTATTAACAAATTTAGTTTGTTCTCAAACACATACAGATTTTGAGATAAAATTGAGAAAATATAAAGTAAATGAGATCAAAATATTTGAGTTGGAAGTTTTGAAAAAGATGGACAAATATGGTTCGGAGTTGGATTCTAGCTAGATGCCAAAAATGAGATCACATGGAAAACTTCAGAAGTTGGCGAGGGGCACGTAGTAGACATCGTCAAAAACTCGAGACTGTTGACCGTCCCTTTTTCCGAATTGAAGCGGCCTGAATTCACGTTTTCCAAATTGCAAGGGACGATATCCTTCTCGTTTACCGAACTGAAAAAAACATTTTTATTATAATTAAAAATGTTGTGAAAATCTTATAGGGTATTCAAGGGATTGCGAAACACATCTACACCTTCTCTAACCCTTTTTCCTGAAATACTTAATTCCTCCGAAGATTAGAGTTTTTTATGTCGAAAATTGAAAAATGGAGAGAATTTCTTCCTTCCTGTGTTGGTTTGCAATTTTTTAAAGTTTGTTACGTATTTTATTTTATTGTTTCCTACTGCATTTTCAATCTAAATTTTACTTTCTTTATTCAGTAACAAATTTTAATATTCCTCCTTGTTCTAAACTTATTTTTGAAGGATAATATTAGTGAAGTATGAAAAGTATTTTGAATACATACTAGTACTTGTATGTTTATTATCCAAAAAGAGTGAAATATTTATTTTCATACATCTATTAGGCTCTATTTGATTGTTAGGTTTGGATCATATGGGTGTTAGTAATTGTGTTAGTGTTGTAAGAAGTAATGATACTAAACGATGAAGTGAATGGAAATGAGTTAGTTGCCTGAAATGGGCAATAAGGAGGTAGTAAGGGGGGGGGGGGTGGGTACCAGCTGTTCTCACTCACCAACTTTATCTCTTCATATACAAAAAGTGAATACTCTTTCTACACCATAAAATCATTCAAGCACAGAAGGTTTCAAACGAAAAACTAACAATGAATTCTCTAGTACATAGAATATAAACGAAAGTTATCGTTTTTCAAGAGGATCTAATAGATCTAAGCTAGAATGCATATACAAGAAAATGAATTACATGTATAGTGGTAACTGAACAGCTAACCAAATTTAGAATAAAAAACTTCTAATTTGAAATAACAGCTGTTAAAAGTTTTTTTAATGACTCTATAACAGTTTGCTTTTGTTAAATAGCGTTGTTGTAACCTGATTTCAAATTTCTGGAGAACTTTTACAAGTATTTGTAATGTTAATAACAAACGAACTAAAACTTAGAACTTCATCTCAGAAAAATTAGGAAAACAAAATCGTTAGTTCTATTGGTCCTATTAAGTTGATGTTTTTTTGCTCTTTTCTTAGGTTGTGGGTGTAGTGTTCTTTAAAAAAGATTTCCCAGGTTACGCTGGAGAAGAATAAACGTCTCCAAAATAAAAGTGCATTATTCTTACAAAATGCAACTTTGATTAAAGTATAAGTGTGAATGACGCGTAATGTTATATGATGTTGGGATCTTACTAGAACCCTGAATGACTTCAGATGTTTAATAAAAATTTTAAATGCAGAAAATTTTAAATTCCTCTCATATAAACCAAAAATTTCTTCATTTAATGGAAGAATTTTTTAAGCACATTGAACAGCAGATTTATAGATTGCTTCTCGTTTTGCTTGTAACATCATTTCACTAAATATGTAATGATGATGAGAAGATGATGAACATCATCATTTTGGGGGTGAAAGACTCCCCATTCATTTCTCTCTCTAATATTGAGATGGCATTTTTGTTTCTAAAATAGCTGCAAAAGGCAATTGGAGCGGTTCCAAAGAGAGGAAAAGCCATGTGGTTTCTATAAATAGTATGCTCTTACTTTTGAACTAACTGTACTTATTTGCTTGCATCCTTTGTTATGAATATACTATAGGAGAAACTATATTAAAAACAATAAGCATGTACGGAGGTTGAAACAACTATATAATCATGTAATGCAGGACTTCGTTAACTCATTTAGTCCGTTAAAGTTGTAAATGGTGTTACGGGCACCTCGATAATGATGATGAGCATAACAAAACAATAGTTGTGAGGATGTCTACGTTGAAGCAGTATTAGAAGATAGAATTCATTTCTGTTACCAAAAAATAATTTACTTTTATTAGGATAATGGGTTATTCATGAGAACTTTGTTATGGATTTGTGGAATATCAAATCTTAAGGACACAACTTCTCATTTCGTATCGCTTTTTCTCATGTGCCATCTTCGATAGTAGAAGCAAAATAAAACGGAAAAAATTTAAATTTTGCTATGCTTTATGAATGAATTCAAAACTAAATTCGCACAGGAAGAATTCAGCGGGAAAATAGGAACACGGGAATAAACATAATGTTATTGAATAAACTGACCATCTAAACTAAAGATAAGGATTTGTTCAAGTTATAGTGTATTGAGTTTCATCAACTACTGACTAATACCCAATCAGTAGTTTACAATCAAGATGGTAGTTCTTTGTAGAATACATCATAGTATGGAAGTTTAACTGACCTGTAGTGGCCGGTAGTCGCGATCCTGTCGATCAAACGTGTTTGATGCACTAGTGGCCATACTTACAGCCAAGAGACAGAAAACCAAAACGCACAAAATTCTGGAGAGCATTCTTCGCGAACAGAGGATGATCAAGTACTGATCAGTTGATTGCCAAAACTGCAGGCAGTAGCCACACGCCGGAATGTGTAGAAAAAGCTAAGCTAGATAGAACTCAGCCTTTTATAGTGTCCCTGCTCACAGGCAACCAACCAGAGAGCTCAGTACTTCGACACGCCCCTGCTCTCCGCCCTGTCGTTTTCAGCTTCATCTACTAGCTTGGAAGACGACAATGTTGCTGATGATGGGTATGACAAGGCAATCACATCACTTGAGAACTCAAAAAAAAACTTGTGTGCAGGCAGTTTGATTTGTCTTAACGGAATCAACGTTTAGTGCACAAGCTCGTTAAAACTCATGTGGGAGGTGGATAACATTCGAGTGAGTGACAGATTGGCATCACATTTTCCTTAACGCTCAGAAAACCAGAAAGCCACCAATCATATTAGAGAAGTTATACATCGGCAAATTAAAAACCATATTATAACTATCAAATTTTTAGTTCAAGAATAACTAATAATTTTCATACTAAAGGGTTAGTAATCTTTCGATCAAGTTAAATCTGAAATATATAACATACTAATTTTATTCTGGATTAGCTCTATTCTAGATCGAATATTGTACAATTCGATGTTTTTATCATGTATTTTGAAAAAGCTATTTGTATATGTTATTCTTTATATTTTTGACTGTTATAAAAGGTCGAATTAATAATAATAAGTATCTACAACGAAACAAAGCAACTTATTTCATGAAACTGACAAACGTTTTATGTGCTCTGCTTCACCTCAGTCTAATTAATCACTTCCAATACAGAATCTCCGTTTCCAAGACAAATGTGTAATTTTACTGGATGTAATCATAAACCGAATTTAATGAACACTAGGGTTATGCACTCTACTACCAGATTGTTTTCTCATCTACGACCAGGAAAAGAAAATGATACATAAGGGTCCAACTTGCAGTAGCTAATTGAAACCGATAAAAGTAACGTATCTGGGTCGTATTTTCACCAATATTTACGTCATTTAAAGGTGATATGAGGAAGAGATACTCGTCACTTTCACAAGCAATTGACTATAAAATTAGCTATTGAATTGTCTTTCGTACTAAAGTGAAAACTAGAAAACTTGGTATTGTAGATCATGAACAGATAGAATTCTGGGGAAAGCTGAACGAAAAACACTACCAAGCAATAACATTATCTGTTCATCAGAATGATCCTGAATTTTTTTTGCACATCATAAAATTAAATATAATCAATTTCAGTAAATTGATCATTGATTATAGCAATATATTAGCTTAGGAGCTTAACATGTCTATATAGCTAAGTTCCAATAAAAAAAAATTAAAGTTCTGTTGCTTCACTTCAGGGTATCAGAAATTTGATTTCATAAAGACCCCGTTACTTATATTTTATTATGAAATCAACATCGAAGTTATGTTCATTCTCTTTCGAGTTAAAGAGAAACCATAAAACGCTTTTTTTTAACATTTGGTCGCAGTTTTACGGTAAGTGTTATTTATCAGTTTTCGCGCGAATATAGTGATTTCAACAATATTAAAATTCTGCTCAATTAAAAAATTTTCTTATAAATTTCAATTTTTTTTGGTGATAATTTTTAATGTTGCACTAATTCACATATTTCTATTTTTATTTAAAAAAAAAAAGAAGGATTTCTGAATAAGCACATGCAAAGAAATAATTGTACTTTTACGAAACTTGTCTGAACAAGCTGCTATAAAACAGAAATATTTTAGAAATATGGACCATTATATGCCTGAAATATTTTATCATGATCGGAAAGCCTTATTATCAGTTGATATTCATCCTGTGATGAAGAATGGGAAATGTAATTTTGTAACATCTAGTGTTCAGAATGAGGTATTTTTCAACTGGTTGATTGCTAAAGTGTTTTACTTTCAAGGTGCGGATATGGTCATATGAATTTGAAAATGTGAATTTACCAGTAGCTCCATTAGCGGTAAATTTTGTCGCTAGTCTGTCAGGACATAATGCTGCTGTAAATCAAGTAAAATTTTGTCAAAATCCAGAATGTATGGATGTTCACTTTATTACTTAAGAATTTTTTTTTATATTTCAGTTAATCTACTCGCATCAGGTGATTGTCATGGTAGAATTGCTGTTTGGCAGTTGTCTGATCAAGCTCCCCCGCCTCCATCTGATGACTTTCCTCCTAACAAGGAAAACTGGATTAGACTCAAAGTAAGTATTCTGAATTTTATTTTTTACGTTTTCAATAGGTTCTAAACCATGAAAGTGATGTTACTGCTATTTGCTGGAGTCCTTGTGGAAAGTATTTAGCATCTGTATCTAATGATGATTCTTGTCTTGTACATGAGGCTTTAACTGGTTAGAATCATTCACACTGTGGACATGTAATCTGTATTTAGGTAAACGTGTTATGAGTGTTGCTCATTTGCGTCACTTCCCTAACGGTATTTCATGGGATCCTGACGGCAAGTATTTGGTAACTATGTCCACAGACCGAAAAATGGATCTGCTGGATGCAATGAAAGGAACAAAACTTCGGACTTTTGGAATTGCAGATCTCCCTTCTATTACCATTGATAATTCTATTTTAGAAGAAAAAGTAAAAAAAGAATAATGTTAGCTTTAAAAAGAAATTACTAAATGCATCGTTAAAGAGTTATAAATTATTCCATGATGATCAATTGATGTTTTTCCAAAGAGGGGTTAGTTTTTCTCCATGTGGACAACTGATCGTAGCACCCTGTAAGTAACTTTATGTATTTTTCTTTTGATTTTTTTTATACTTTAGGCGCTCATCTCGAAGTAGGAGCTTCAGATTTATATGGTACACTCGTATTCAGGCGCTGGGAGCTTGAAAAGTATATCTATTTTTATGCTTCATTTTTTATAATTTGTAATGATTAGGGATCGTCCGTCTGCTATTTTACCTTCAAATAAGCCTACATTTCTTGTTCGATTCTGTCCTAAACTGTTTGATCTCTTGACTGATTCTACTACTAATTATACAGGGTAGGAAAAAAATTCAATAATGTGCAAAGGTATTTCTTTTCCAGACTACCATATCGTCTAATTTGGCTTGCTCTAACAAAAGATTCTGTTATGTTTTATGATAGCCAGCATATTCATCCTATTGGTGTTGTAGAGAATATTCATTACAATAATTTATCAGAAGCCGTGTGGAGTCCTGACGGTAGAAGTTTCATGATCTCATCTTTGGAAGGATATTGCAGTTTTTTCAAATTGAAATTTGATCAGTGGGGAACACTGGTATAATAATGCATTTTAGGATGTATGAATTTATCTTAAAATTTTTAGTCTGCTAAAACTATCAAAGAATTTGTATGCCCTCCTTCTCCACAACTTATACAGACAAGAAAGCGTCCAAAAAAAGAGAAAAAGGCTCCTATTCCCGAAAAAGGTATGAAAGCAGTAATTGAATTGTGCCTCAATATACTTATTAAGTCGAAGAAGAAAGAGCTGAAACTCCTGCTAAACTCACACCACTTCGCCCAACCAGTGCTGCCGCTGTTACTACTACTCCAAAGTCCGCCACCTCAACTCCTAAAATTGGGGGAATGTTGAAGTATCTTAAAAAGCAAGACGGTGTTTCGGGGGACACAGCTTCTACACCTACTAGCAAAAACACTGTAAATGCAGAAGAAAAACCAGAGGGACAACCGGTGAAAAAAAGGGTAACCCTCATTACTCTTCAATAAAAACTACATAGTGTACAATGTTTTATTTGCCTGTTTATTTTACAATGGAAATGAAATTTTTGATGACTTTTCTGGCCTAGTGATGTATCCTAAGAATGGTTGTTCCCGCAAGACTCTTCTCATGAGCATTAATCGTCCACCACGAGTTTCAGTGCGTTTCTGGACAGTGTCTACATTCAGCTTTTCTTGCATTTTGAAGGGGAAGAAGCATGGTCGAAAACTGTTTCTATGCCAGGGACAATTCCAACGTACAGCAACTTGATGTAAAGACCCAGGCCGCAGAAGGTTCATCTAAAAACAATTAACATGACGTGCACATTAACTTGACATCAAAATGCAATACCACAACAAATATGATAGTATAAAAGTATTTCCTATATTATTAAAAATAAATTATGAATTTTGTTTAAATAAATATTAAATATCCAGACAATAGTGCATCAACGGTTGAAGATTTAAAGGTTTATAATTTTGGGGTCTCGCACCGACTGAGCAAATACTATCGGTTTTAGCCCTTTAAATTTCAATCAAATATTACCAGGCCTAAATATTTTTGGATTTTACTGTTTTTTTTCACGTCATTTTCTTATTTTGCCATAGTATTTTCTTATTATTCTTATGTATTAAGTTTAATCGAACATTGTTTTGCTACTGGTTAGAAGACGCTATTCATGTTCTTTTTGTTCTAGGGCAAATGACCAAAAGAAGACCCTCGAACAAAAAGCCTACCGGCTTGAACAAGAACCTTGGTCTTTCTCTCACAAATGAGAGGGAAAAGAATCGTCGAGCGCATCAAGCTGCGAAATATGGTGGCGATGAAATTGAGAATCCAGCATATCTGGAGAAAGTAAGCTTGAATTTTATTTTACTTGTTCACATATTATATTCTTTAGGAGCAGATACATTACATCGATTCTATAACTGATGAAACCAGTCTGGAAGAATTTTTAGCGAAAGCTGAATTGGCTGGTACTGAATTTACTGCTGAGCGCCAACAATATCGAGTTATCGAGAAGTTAGTAAGTTTTTCTCAATAAAATAATTTTGTGCATTTAATCGTTTTAGAGAAACGGCAACAGTTGTACCCACTCGTCTAGACTTTACGAATAATAAAGCTCTCCAAGATGAATATGCTCACAGACTTAGGATACCACGTCGTCCAGCAAAGGACTTATGGTCAACTGTAGAAGAACTCACTCGTCTAGAAAATGAAGCTTTTCTGAAATGGAGAACGGATTTAGCAGATCTTCAAGAGGTATTAATATAACAGAGCAATGATTTCTTGACTTCAGTCGTTAAGGTTGATGGGCTAGCCTTAACACCTTTCGAAAGAAATCCCGACATGTGGCGTGAACTTTGGCGTGTTGTTGAAAAATCAGACATTATTGTTCAGGTACAAAAATAGGTCTATGAAATCAATAAATTAAAATTTTAGATTGTTGATGCAAGAAATCCATTGCTCTTTCGCTCTAAAGATCTTGAAGAATATGTTAAAGAAATCGATCCTGCTAAGCAAAATATTCTTTTGGTCAACAAGTCTGATCTATTAGAAAATGAGCAACTTTTACAATGGGCACAATATTTCAAAGATAATAATATCTGTGCTGTATTCTGGTGAGTTATTGCAATTCCTGTTAACAATATGAGATTGTAATATTAAGGTCTGCATTGGAACAACCTACGGTTTCTGATATAGTCGAAGAGGGATCTGACGTTGATGAGGAAGAGGAAGAGGAAGATGAGAATGCAAATGAAAACGAAAATGAGGAAAATCACGGAGAAGCTGACGAGTGCCAAAACTTACCCAGTACATCTGAAGATGACGGACCGCTTTTTGTTACTAATAAGGAAGATCTCGTCCTTTTATTGAAAAAAATGGGTCATGTTACTGATGATCCGGGAACGAAGCCTCTAGTTGTCGGAATGGTGGGATATCCAAATGTTGGAAAAAGTTCAACAATTAATAAAATTGCTGGTGGAAAAAAAGTTTCGGTCTCTGCCACCCCTGGTAAAACTAGGCATTTTCAAACTATACATATTGATAAGCAGGTACTAGAATGTTAGTTTCTACCTGTTTTTACATCTATATTTTAGGTAATACTATGTGATTGTCCTGGATTGGTTATGCCATCCTTTACATTTGGAAGACATGAAATGTTCTTAAACGGTAATAGCATCTATATAGGGTTTTTACCTAAATACTTTGTTTAGGTATTCTTCCAGTTGATCAAATGAGAGATCATTTTGGTCCTGCAGCACTTTTATTGTCTCGTGTGCCTGTGTCATTCCTTGAGAATGTTTATTCTATCATGTTACCTGATTCAAAGGCTGCTTCCCCATATGATTTGCTCACAAGTCTTGCTTATATGCGAGGATTTATGTCTTCGTCTGGAATACCGGACTGCTCAAGAGCTGCTAGACTTCTTATTAAAGATGTTGTCAATGGCAGAGTTAGGTGGATTGCAGCTCCGCCAACTGTGGATCAAACGGAGTTTAACGATGTGGTTTATAATAAGCTGTTGCCCCGCTCTAACGTGGGTAGGGTTCAGATGGAAGAGCTTGAGAAAAGAGGTCTTCTTGATGGTGCCAGAGTTAAAGGCAATCGTGTTGATAATCAGTTTTTCACTAATTCTGCTGCTGCTGTTCACGTTAAAAGCAACAAACTGAACTCCAATGTACATATTCCTGCGGGAACTGTTGTCCCTACGTCTGATCATTCAGATAATGGCAAGAAACACTTCAATAAGAATAAAAGAGAAAAAGCTCGAAGATTATATGTACAAACTTATTAAATACAAATGTTTTATTTTTTAAATTTGTTTCATTTCGAATGTGGTTATAGCCACTTTGTACTTGTTATTACTGTGATTGTTTTTTTTTATTTAACTTTTTCTGCAGGGTCAACATGGGCAAAATTATGAAACCCGGAAAGGTCGTTCTTGTCCTCCGCGGCAAGTACGCTGGACGCAAAGCTCTCGTCGTAAAGGCTCACGATGAGGGATCTACCGAGAGACCATACCCACATGCCATCATTGCTGGTATCGACAAGTATCCACTTAAGGTAGTTTATAGTTTTCAGCTAGGCATAATGCTGTTTTGTAGGTTACCAAGTCTATGGGAAAGAAGAAGGTTGAGAAGAGAAATAAGCTCAGACCATTCGTTAAGGTAGTTTCCTACAGCCACATCCTCCCAACCAGATATACCGTCGATGTCTCCTTTGACAAGGCTAACATCAACAAGGTAGCTTTACATACCTAGCTTTTCAGCAAGTTTAATTTTTATTTTTAGGAGGCTCTCAAGGCCCCATCCAAGAAGAGAAGAGCCATCCGTGAGGTCAAGGCTAAATTCGAGGAGCGTTACAAGAGTGGAAAGAACTTGTGGTTCTTTACCAAGCTTCGCTTCTAAATTGTTGTTTTGTTGATTTATAAATAAACAAGTTACAAACTGATTTTTTTGTTCTTATTTTTTAGCTAGTTAGCAAACAATGCTCAGTATTATTAAAGGGTTTCGCTGTTTATATTTCTTCACAATTATCAAATCCGAGGCTATGCTGTATGAGTGTTACAGACATGATAGCTTAGCAGGCGGTAGCGAGCATCAGCTGCAGCAGATGGCATTGTGCGAGGGAACTGCGGCATGCTTATTGGTCCCGCCCCGATCGGGATTACGGTGGTGAACAGCGTGCGCTTGGCGGGCGGTCGCGACGCGTTTGTCTGGCAAGAGCGATCACCTTTGTTGGTAGAGCGGTTGTGATTGTGATGTCCGTGACCTGATGTCAAATCTGTATTCGTGGTAGACTCGGCTTTGGTTGCGCGTCGCAATGGCGTGCTGTCTGTCCGAGGAGGCGCGTGAGCAGAAGCGCATCAACCAAGAGATCGAGAAGCAGCTCCAAAGGGACAAACGCAACGCTCGTCGCGAACTAAAACTACTTTTGCTAGGTAAGTTATGCTCAGTTATCTTTGTTGTCGTCAATTTTCTCGTATTCGCATCCGAAAATCTTTTTTCCGTGACGCCAAGCACGGTTTCTGTCTTCTGTAAAAATTTGGCTCCCTACGGCTTTATTCTTTTTATTTATTTTGCATTTAGCTGGAAATGGAGCTATTTGAGGTTCCCATCAGTGAAAATATGTAAATTTCGTTTTCTATTCTCTTATTTTTGACTGTAAGTAATCCGTACTGTTTCTCTCAGCTTTGAGCTCTGTACGTTGCATATTGGCCATCAAGCTTCTTACTTTTTGCGTAGATTCATAGCTAATTCTTTAAAATTCCATTATCCTTCATAAAAATATTATATTTTGTACAGGTACTTCTGTAAAATATAGTTTTCTTAAATGCGCATTTCTATAAATTGCTATTTCTGAGTATTCCCGTGATCTATCAAAGTAGTGCAGCTATTCTGTCCCTTTTACTGTACACCTCATACTTTCCTGTTTTTTTGCTCCCCTTTTTGGCGTTGTCGCATGCCCAAGGTTATTGTTGTTGTGTTGCGGGCAGCAGCATTTGCATGGGGTTGGTAGTATGGGGGGGAGTGGGTTGCCCTCGCGGCGATCGATCGCACGCTCTTACAGCGGACGCTCGACAGACTCGCAGAGCGCAAGTGAGAGCCAGGCGACAAAGGCACATCACCAGCTTCTTGCCGCAACCTAATCATCCAGCGAGGGGGGGGGCTAGTCTTGGCAAAGCACGTTCGCGTCCTGCCCAATTAGCTGCGCATCCTGGGGACCAGCATCAGCACGAGAGGTCACCGAGTGTGTATGGTTCGCTTGATGATGGCAGCAGTATAGGCTAGCAGCATAAGGAGCAAGCCGCAGATACAGAAATCTGCGGATATCAAGGGGATTGTTAGGGGCCGAGGCCGAGGGGACGCTGAATCGTATCTTGACCAATCGACTATCCAAGCAAACCAAAGAAGCTGCATTGCATTTGGAACCTGTAAAAGACAAAACGCGTCTTTTCAAAGAATGTATATTGCAATCAGGAAACCGATAAAGGCGGAATGCATATACGGCTTTATCGTTATAAGATGGGTAGACTGGAAGTCGTTCATCATAGATTTATTAGTTAACTGAACCTGTTTCACGAGTTGCTAGCCTGTTTGGCGACATGCACGTTTTAAAGGTTTCTTTCCATCCTAATGTGCAGGATTCCATCAGCCGAAAGAGGCGATTGTATAGGGTTTTGGTCTGAAGATTAATAATTCCTTTTGTGAACTATTATTTTTATATAATGGTACCAGTATGAGCTTAAAATTGAGAATTGATATTTAGTTCTTTTACTGGTTCTAATCTCTTTATTGGATGTAGGTAAATATAAATTGGCCTATTAATGCAATTTTTCCTAGTAACATAATTAATCATATCTAAGGAAGTTGCTGTTGTCTTCTCAACTGAAAATATGATTTTTCGCAATGTTGAACACGCTGAGCTATTCCGATCGTTGGATTTGTTTGATTCCATCTTTTGATTTGGTTTTTTTCTCGGAACGTTTTGTAGTAGATTCTTGGCTATGTGGGGTTGCCCGCTCTAAATATGGAGCGATGGTTTGGTCGGATGTCAGTTTTTGCAATTGATGCTCTTTGAATAGGTTACTAATGTGGCTGGCTCAGCCTATATGAGTGTACTCGCGAGCGGCGCGTTGCTTATCGATTTTTCATTTGTTTCGGGTTCTCCGCATTCCTCGTTGCTCCGTAATGTGAAAGAAATTTTGAGGGGTCAGTTGAGAGGGCAAAAAAAGAATTTCCTTGGAAGGAATACATTATAGTTTTTTTTATGAGTTTCAAGAGGACGAACTTGATAAACTAGATTGGCTCTTTAATTGAATAAAGTACCTAAGATTCTACTTTGAAATATTTCAAACAGTTAAATTATGAATGGCAATTCACAGTTATATATTGTATATAATGATAATACTGTTTTTGCCTAGTGGTAGCGAAATATGCATATAACGCACGATAAAACGGACCTTCCACTTTAGTTTCTCATTAGAACAAGTGTTGACATACACTCATTGCAAACGAGATAATTGGAGACATCAACATGATTTTTCGTTTTCTTAATTACGTAATTTAGGTACCGGAGAATCTGGTAAATCAACGTTTATCAAGCAGATGCGAATTATTCACGGGCAAGGATATTCAGATGAAGACAAACGGGCACACATTCGACTAGTCTATCAAAATGTTTTCATGGCCATTCAAGTTGGTTTTTTCTTCTTTGAAATGTAGATATTGTGTGAAATATTATTAAATTAATATAAATATAAATATTGAGAACAATGCTTGTAAGCAACTAAAAAAATTTCAGTCTATGATCCGTGCAATGGATACCTTGGGTATCGAATTTGGAGATAAATCAGAAGAACTTGCTGAAAAGGTACATTAAAATATAGCAATATGTAATGGCATATATGTAATTTTAGGCCGCTGTTGTTAGGGCAGTAGATTTTGAAAGTGTAACCTCGTTTGAAGAGCCTTACGTGTCGTACATAAAAGAATTGTGGGAAGATTCAGGCATACAGGAATGCTACGACAGGCGCAGAGAATATCAGCTCACTGATTCTGCCAAATAGTGAGTATTGCTTCTTTCATCATTTTACAGTTTTATAAGCCAATTTAACAAGACTTTTTAGTTATCTTTCTGATTTGCGGCGATTAGCGGTCCCCGATTATCTGCCAACTGAACAAGATATTCTTAGAGTTCGTGTTCCCACAACTGGTATCATTGAGTACCCTTTTGATTTGGAGCAGATTATTTTTAGGTTTGCACTATAAACCTATTTTTTTAATATTCACGATATTCACGATATTCACGTTTATAATAACTATGTGTTTTAGAATGGTTGACGTAGGAGGTCAGCGATCTGAACGACGGAAGTGGATTCACTGCTTCGAAAATGTCACTTCCATAATGTTTCTTGTAGCTTTGTCTGAATATGACCAAGTCCTCGTCGAATGCGATAATGAGGTATGTATAATCATAGATACTATTTATATTTATCGACGCATTTAAGAACCGTATGGAAGAATCTAAAGCACTCTTCCGAACTATTATTACGTACCCATGGTTCACTAATTCTTCCGTGATCCTGTTTCTCAACAAGAAAGATTTACTTGAGGAGAAGATTCTGTATTCGCACTTAGCTGATTATTTTCCCGAATACGACGGTAAATATCATTTTAGTAAACCACCCTGAACTGTTAATTTTCTAGGTCCCCCACGAGACCCTATAGCTGCCCGCGAATTCATATTGAAGATGTTCGTCGATCTAAATCCGGACGCCGATAAGATTATTTACTCCCATTTTACCTGTGCTACTGGTTTGTAAATTTTCTGCTGTTACTACGCAGTAGTGGTGTATTATCTTTTCTCATCTTGATTTTTAGATACGGAAAACATCCGTTTTGTCTTCGCCGCAGTGAAGGACACTATCCTGCAGCATAATCTCAAGGAGTATAATCTGGTGTAGGAGTGTCCGGGTGATGTCTTTCTTCGAGGCCGTTTTAGGCCGTAGGAATCGTTCTAGCTCGGAAATGGCTCTGGCTCAATATGAAGAGCCAATAATTTTCCTTATAATCTTTTCTATCTTCGCCTTTTCCCCTAGTCGCAGTCCGATTGCAAGTTTCTGCTTTCTATATTCCTTCCCGCTCTACATATTCTTGTCCCTGTTATTATTTTGTGTAAGACCATATTCTGTCAGAATGGCAGATCTGGTCGGCTCATACGTTCGTTATATTCTGTATCCCATTCATTTTTTATCTCTATTCGTCTCACTAACTATTGCGTCTACCTCTGTCGTAGGCAAAAACACTTCACGGTCTAGAACCACTCTTTTGCACCTTTTTCAATTTGTATCAAATATTTTTGCGATAGTTCTTAATTTTTTTTATTAATATTTATTGATATGTCTTACCGTATAACATGTTTTGTGGATATATGGTTAATTAATGATTGTTTTATAAAAGAATTAAAATGAAAACAAATAAAATCGCCATTTGCGATTCGCTATTGTGTTGAGATGTGTATGTAGTTATTATTTAAGTAAGGGCTAAAAATTTATTCGTTCAATATGCAATTGTAAATTCAACAGTTGTTAGTAAATTAGCCGAAAGGCAACTGAAAACGAGAATAAATTAAACCGGAACAGTTTACGTCCAATATGTTATTTTCACTTGTTAAGCTTCTTTCAGATGGAATCATCACTGTCCATTGCAGTTAGTTTGCTAATATTATCAGCGAAGTAAAACAGAAACACTCCTCCACAGATAATTGCCAAGAGGACCAAGAACTGAAAATCCTTATGAACAATACTATTGTCTCCTACAGGACTTAAAACCAACCTTTCCGATATTTCTTTTTGGTTGTTGAGCACCACGGTAGACAGATCTTTGAGATAATTCATGTTGAAGTTCCTCCTCTGTTATCAAGCGAGAAAACTCATGTCCTTCATCGTCGCTAGGTTCTTCCTCCACAGTGTCCTGAAACAAGTGTAAAATTTAATCAATAATCGATTTCAATAGTTTGGGCCTGAAGTTTCTCTCTCAAATATATAGAAAAGTAGGGAAGAATAGAAACAGAGAAAAGGAAAATCAACATCAGTATCAGAAACGTCAAATTTGAGAAAGATAAGTATTAATAATTTGAAAATAAGCTAACATGAAAATAGATATCGCAGTACTCAATTGAAAACATAACATGCACTTCGTGATGCCGCTTTGCAAAAAAAAGATACCTGCTCAATTGGAGCTGCCGGTCTACGCTGTCTAACTGTATCATCTTCAACTTCCAGAGTAGGATAAATTTTTACAGGAACCTGAAAGAAAAGTAAGAACTTCAGAAACGTAAACCTGTTTATACCTCTTCGATCACAGTAGTACCAATATTGTCGTTAACCTTGAATAAATCATGATCACCTGAAAGATAATATTTCAAAATCAATAATCTATGACAGAAAAATAAAACTTTTATTGAAAATAGAAAAATGGCACTGAAGTTACTCACCAGAATCAACATCAGTTGTTTCAAGTGCCATAAGACTCAATAACTTTTTTTCGTAGGTAGACCTCGTAGTAGCAACAATTGGGCCTGCATTAAAGCCTCTGTCCAGAAGGGCCTGCAAATTTGAAAATTTGTTGGAAACTAACAAACCAAAAACTAACCTTTCTTAAGTTGGCTTCGCTCAACTCTGCAACGTTGATCATCGTTTAAATTCCTATAAAAGGATCAAAATAACGGAATACAATTGTATATATTAGCGTGTATATATTGCTTTTCTATTTATATGTATGTGAAACGCTGGTAAGAACACAGCCCCAGAAGATAGAAAGGTCAGTTTTCCTTTGCGGTTGATAAGAAAACCTGGACGAAGATGAGTGCAAACCTTGGCCCGCGCAGGCCTTAATCAATTCAAATACGAATTGCAACGTGTGGGCACTCCTTGTTAAACGCAGTGCAGTTCGTTTTCAATTAGATCGTATGTAGATTCTCAGGTGTCAATATAGAATTGTAGTTTCTACTAACTTGTGAGGATTATGCTTCAAGAAGATAGCAACGCAACAAAGAGTGGGTCAGAGTAATATATGGATTGTTTGAGCTTCTCACGTTGGGATTCGGTGAACAGTAATCGCATACATGTAGAATTTATGAAAATATGAAGTTGTTTATGAATTTCATAGATTTTTCGTAAAACTTTTATCAAGAAATTGTTTAAATCGTCATCTATAACTAAGCTTACTAAAGACCACCTGATCTGTTTAATTGATTGAAAGAATAAAAAAATGTAAGAAGCTCATTTAAATATTTAATTTTCGTTAACTATCATACAAACAATAGAACAATGAATGGATAACTATTCTATAAAACAAACTAATTCTGATTGAGCATTTAATTTTTTTGGGCGTTGGCGAAACGTTCGCTGACATTCTTCCAGTTAGCTATTTTCCAAATAGCTTTCACATAGTCAGGGCGAACGTTCTTATATTGAAGATAGTAAGCGTGCTCCCAGACGTCGATTCCGAACAAGGGAACAAGACCAGTGGTTGCTTCAAGAGGATCTTGGTTAGGACAAGTAGCAATCTGAGATTATGCATTTAAATGAGCTCCAGGTGGAATAGGATTGTCTTACCTTCAAAACGTTTCCCTTTGGACAGTATCCAAGCCATCCCCATCCAGAACCTTGAACAGCAATAGTGGAAGCAGAGAGGGTATCTTGCATTTTCTCCAAAGATCCAAAGTCTCTCTTTATTCGAAATACATGTATACGAAAATAATTTATGATATACCTTGATGGCGTTCAAAAGTTCAGCACTTGGTTCTCCACCATCTTTTGCCAAGTTAGTCCAGAAAATGCTGTGATTGATGTGTCCTCCACCATTGAATTTAAGAGCTGGTTGAAGAGCGATAGCTTCCTTAACGTTACCTAAAATAAAGAACAGCTTAAACTCTATTAAAGATTGTTGACACCTTTGGTAACAGCTTCATGCAGCTTTTCTTCAATCATGTTGAGGTTGTTCACATAGGTAGCATGATGCTTAGAATGATGGAGTTGCATAATTTCAGAGCAGATGACAGGCTCGAGAGCATTATAGTCATAAGCCAAATCAGGAAGAGTATGCTTGGCACGCTTCAAGCTATAAGTAAAATATTCAAAGGAAACATAGGCTAGAATAACTCACGCAGACACCTGACGAGGAAGAGCAACACGAAGAGAGGAGAACATCTGAAAAAATATATAAATATTAAGTATTAACTGATTATAGCAGGTATAGATCAAGCATAAAAATAAGTAAAAAAAACATGATAAAAAATGGATCAAAAGATATGTGCTCTTGTAAAGTGATATATGAACTCCGCCCTTTATGCCGAAACGCGCACAGTTTTCTAGGGAGCAGTTAAGAATTTATATCTGGGGAGATATATGTCTCAAATCTCAATATGGATACCAATATATGAAGAACTATGAAGATTTTATTGTTTTTCATATATTGGTCATACATCTGTAAAAGCATGCGCAAGACAGTTTTATATTGATATCAAGTTAGAAGACCAATGATCTGAAGAGCAAGTATATTTTACAGAAAAGTTCATAAGGTTACATTGACTTATCAAATGAAAACAATGTTAGAAATGGTTTCAGGCTGTATTAACACCCTTCAAAAACATAAATTGAATGTTTACGTTTTTGTTTATTGCAGAACTGGACTGTATAAACATACCAAATATCCTTTTTGCAAATAGGACATAGATATTTAGGCGGAGCTTGTTTGTTGATCGCATGGTTTCAACATGATTGCTATTACTAATTATTTTATTTTATTAATATTCTACTAGAAGTTGTCTAATTTTAAATTATGATATTTATTTACTTTTGCACATATATTATCTTGCGTGGAGAACCTTGCCGATGTTTTATTATTTAGTTATATTACATGTTTTGAATCTCGTGGTCCCATGACATCACATTTGTTATCATGTAAACTAGTGATTCAAATGAATTTTCAATTTCGCCGTTTTTTAATATTAATATTCTTCAATGTGTTTCTATTTTTATGTTTCTAGGATTAATGCCACCAACTGAGCAAACCTCGGAAACTCTTCAATCATCAGCTTTCTCTTTACACGTAGTTCTTCAAAAATTAGATGCTGCTCTTATGGAAGATAAAGATGTAAAGTTGATTGAATTTATCAACGCTTATGAGGAGCTCAATAAGTAAGGATCCTACTTATTAAATATATATCTAAAGTAATTTTTATTCAACAGGTTTATTGGCATTTTGGGTACTATTTTCCAATTTGTGAAACTCGATGTTAATTTAAAAATCGGAACCCTACTCAAACTAAATAAAAACGACTCTACGAATTATACTACTGTAAACAATATGTTAAACTATGAGCATACATTAAAGCAGAAACCTGGGTCTACTGCTTTTCTTGGCTTACATAGGTATATAGAAAATTCATTCAATATTATAATAATACTTTAAAGGGCCTTGGAGTTTATTGTAGACTTCCTTCAAAGTCTTATTGTTGCTAATGATGAAGACAGCGTTCCTCAAATTTGTCGACAATCCTATGAAAAGACTCTAGCGAAGTATTCACATGGGCAATCTCTCTCTCTAGTACTTTTTTACTTTTAGGTTTCATGCTTGGATGATTCGAAAAGCTGTTGATCTTGCTTCCTATACTTTGCCAAATCGTCGGCAACTAATCGAAGGAATTCAAGGATCATGCTCAGAAGAAGAAGTTAGAGAAGTAGCTTCAAACGTGATTAAACGTGGTCAATCAATTCATAAATTGAATCAAACTACATATGATGAACTTAAACTCAATAACCTCCTTTAATCAATCAATCATAATTACGTGCATTTGGTGCTACACCTATTGCTATAGTCATAATTTTGCCTCAGCATTTTAATCATGTTTTTAGCATAATGCATAATTGCTCTGTATATATTTTGAAAAAATATTGATCTTGCAATCCTGGCATTTTTTACTATATTTGCATATTATTGTTATGATATTTTGTGCCTTTTTTCTGTGAATGCATCACTTAGATTTTACTCGCTCTTTCATTAGCTTTTATTTCGTTTTTCTTCCGTTCTTTATGGCTCCGCCCATTTTGCCGAATTGCGCACAATTTCTTATAGGAAGTCTCAGATTTAAATATGGATACGAAATGAATATTATTAAAATACTAATCTAATAATATCCTGAAGGTACCCCTTCGTTTGAATTAAAATTTTACTTGCGCATGTAAAACCGTGTGCATTTCGGCAAACGGGGCGGTTCTTATGTGGATGAAGAAAAAACTTAATAAGAGTTTAAATTTTGTATATTTGGCATAAATAGTTTATTTTTTTATTAGTAATGTTTCAATTGTTTTTCGAACAAATTTATTTGGTTTAAATTTTATTTATTTGTTTTAATTATTTTATCTTAGAATGGTTGAATGGTCAGAAAAGACATTGACGGGATTTCCTATTACCAATGTAGCCTTCAATCAAACAAATAGGTTTTTAATTGTTTCTCATAATTTCTTCATCTGATCATTTCAGTCTCATAGTAACAACTTCTGATTGTGCAATTACTGTGAATCATATTCAAAAATCAACCCCGAAAATCACTTCTGTTTGTGCGGATCCAATTGTGTCTGTAGTTTTCACAGGACCAGAAGAGGTTGGATAATCCCTCAACATATTTTAAAACCCATTTTAGTTCACTACCGTGTCTACAAGTGGTGAACTTGTCAATTGGACTGTAAACTCAGATTTTCTTGTTGCGAATAATACTCGTCGAGTTACTGCGTTTGCTGTAAAGTAAGTTGGAAAAAATTTCAAGTAATTGTTGTACAATATTTGTTTTCAGAGATGTGGTTTTTGCAGCCGAAGGAAGAGAATCTGTTTGGCTTATTCGAGAAGCAGATAAGGACTCTCTGTTTTTCCTTATTGGCGACCAGCCTTTGGAAAAATTATGTGACGTTGAATGCAATTTAAAAAAAGGACAGTTAGCTCTAGGAGTACGTCGCAGTGTTTTCGATCATAAGTCAAACTTTTTTTAAGGATGGTTTTGCTGTATATTGTTCTGGAAAGAAAGTTTATTACGTACCTACTGATCAAGATGGTGATATCGAGAGCCATCATCTCACCTATACTGGACATTTGAATAGTATGCGCTTCAATGAATTTAAGTAATAAAATGTGCTTTAAGATGCTTCGACCAAAGAAAACGAAGAAAATATATTTGAACAAGTTACTGCAGCACGTGATTTGGTTGTTGCAACTTTACATGTAGGAATTATACTTGTTTGGTAAGTAATAGGACGCGTCAAACCTATTTTTGGATTGAATTTTAGGCACAGTGCTGATCAGAAAGGTATTGAAAAGGGTAAAAACACTTATCATCAGATGCATTGGCACAAGGTATTGCAAGATTAATGCAATTTATTAGTAATTTATGTTAGGTTGCTCCCGCTGTTGCCGTTACTCCCTTTGGTGGTTTACTATCAGCAGGAGCTGAAACAGTTCTTTGCAAATGGTCTTTAAATGGACCAGGAAGTCCTACGATGCTCCCACGCTTAGCAGGACCAGTGGAAGATTTGTTTTTATCTCCAGATGCTTCCTTAGTAGCACTTCTCATTGGTTTCAAGCCTTCACATCGAACATAAAATTACTTTTTATTTGCAGAAGATAACAGTCTTCATATTATATCTGTAGGAAACATGTCTTTCCAAAGCGCGATCCCAACAGTTAGTTGGTGCAAAAGAGCTCCGAATAATGTTTTCACGACGTAAGTATGAGAAGGATCTAAAGTTATTATTATTTTTAATTGTAGCGATCCACTGACTAGTAGTTTAATTCTGAATAGTAAGCCTGGGTCAATTCAGTGGCTTAATCCTAAAACTGGAGAGACAGAAAGAGAAGTACTGCCAACATTTTATTCTTTGAAATAACAAAATGGAAATCATTATAGGCTCGTATCACGCTTGAAAATGCCGTAGATGGTGATATGCCTGGATTAGTAAACGTTTATCATGATATCGAACATGTATGCTTGACAACAACTTCAGCTGCTACTTTAACTAGTATAGTAAATTATAAAGAACATCAGGTATGATTCAATTCATAAAAATTAAATCTCTGACGTATTGATTTTCTTTAGAAACGTCTGAGATTCTGGAAACGTAGCTCAAATGATTACTCTATTTTGGAGTTACAAGAAACTACCGCTGTTCCTAATAATATTAAATATGTTGCTGGCTGTATAAGACCTGTTTCAGATGAAGATAGGGTAAGCTTGTAATTGTTATGAAGCTTTTATTGTTTAAAACTTTAGATATTTGCTTTATGCTCTGAAAATGGTGAAATCACCATTTACAAACAATGGCAAGATGGGGAGCGTTGGCGTGTAGATACTTCCAGAAATCAACGCTGGCAGGTATGTGTTTTCTTTTTGAAGATATATATTATTTTATCTTTCAGACTTCTGATGTTAGATGTGTTTCGGATATTGTACCAGGACCCATATGGGCCACAGCACATGTAGGAATAGGTGGAGATAACATAGTTATCTGGGATGCTTCTAATGTATATTAGCTTTTACAACTTATTTTATTGGATTTGTTTTCTCAGATGACCGTTGTGGAGGTTATTTCTGCTGATGGTGTTGTTTCATCTGTTCAATGGGCTAATAGTTCTCATTGTATTTTTGCCACTGATCATTCAGTTACATGCTGGAATGTATCCACTGGACAAATGGTGTGGACTGTTCAACAAGCTCTACTTATTCATTGTGGTCCAAATGGATGTTTTGCTTGGGACGACATGCAAGGTATGTAAAATGTAAAGTATATTTCTAAGTATCAATTTCAGTCATTCAATTCGACCCGTTCACTGGAAAGCTTCTTGATTCTCTCCGTTTTTCTGTACCCATCGAGAAATTAGTAGCTATTCCTGTTAGTTCTGATAACACAAATGTTTTCTTAGCTGGGAAGATTGAAAAGGTATACTGAAGTTCTCCTATAAATTTTCAACAGAGTATTCTAGGGTTACCATATTATGAGTCCACCTTTGGAAGTTGAAGGACCTACAGAGCCTGAAGCATTTACTCCTTTTGGAGCTTTATTGGCATCAGTCCGTGAAGCAGAATCTGTGAAAGTAGTCAAGCCTCAGAAAGTTCCTAACGCTCTTGATTTAATGAATGGGCCATGCCACACCCTTCCTCCATTATCTCATATTGCTCCTTTGTTTATATCAAGTTGTTTAGCACCAGCTCCTAGCGCTTGATGATATTCTACTGTTAATCTAGTTTGAAAATTGATTTACTTGTATATCCGTAGGAGTTAACATTTAAACATTTTATGAACGTTCTTACAAAAGTGGTTTTTTTCAGATTTACATATTTCTTTGTTATATTGTTGTTGTTATCATTCTTTTGTTGTTTCTTTTGTTACATTGTCTGTTATTGTTCTCTGCTCTCAGAATCGCCAATGAAACGGTAGTTATGCACTTTAAATATGTTCTCATCTCGTTGTTGCCTCAAACTTTTCCGTCTCGGTGCTAGTTTAAGTGAGTGTGTGTGATTATCCACACCCTTAGAGGATGAATGAGGTAGATTATAGGTGATTGGCTCGCGAGATTTCAGACTGTTTCCCAATCATCCATCTCTGCCAAATCTCTGTAAATATGAGCGAGCTGTTCAATGTTTGATTTAAACTTCATCTATTTATCAGTTCAAACACGTCATGGCCTATTTGTGTCTGTGAGATGCTCAAATCTAGTGAGGCCGGATGCGAATTTTCCAGAACATGTTGACTTTTTAGCAACTTTCAACAAAGTAAAATCTGGTTGAGTGGGTGATATTTTGAAATCAGATAAACGAATTTTTACAATTTGGAAAAGCTGAAATTGCTCGCGCTTTTTAATAAGCAGATGAGGTAAACCGCTTGAGAGAAAACAAATAAAAACTTGTATTACATATGATTTACGGAGCCACTGTCCTAATCAGCTAACATCATAAGTTTTCTCGAGTTGAAATGGTTAAGAAATGCAGTGCCTAAGCAACAGTAACGCTCTAGAAAATGCAGGAAGCTCTCTCTTTGTAAATTGGTTAAGCCGAGTTGTTTTCTTTGAAACAGAAAGCTCGTCATACTCTAACAGTAAAGAGTAGCAGAACATGCTCTTGAAAGCAACGCACGTGTTTCTCATATGAAGAATAAAGACGTTTGGTTTTTTTTGTTTTTTTTTCTGACTCTCATCCATCTTATAGTCTATTTGTGACTTTGTGAAGTGAAAACACATTCAATTGAACGTAGAGTTCAAAGAATTAGAAAACTCAAACATGGTGGTGACTCATATAGAGTGAAGAAGCAATTACATAAAATGATTCATTTCTTGTATTATGTAGACGAAATTGAAGAATTATTCTTTATTTTATTTTCGTAATAAGGCTTTGGCTCTAAGCTTTGGATTCAAAAAACATTAGAACACAGCCGATTTGTTTTTATAAACTTTTTTTTGCTTCTTTCGATGAGAAGAAAAATATTAAAGACGATAGGATATATTGAATTTGTTTACAGGGCAGAATTTAGGACAGCACAGTGTCAAATCAAAAGAATGAGAAGAAGAATATTGAGAGTTTAAGAAGGAAAGAATCTGAGAGAGAGCTTAAGAGAGAAAGAGCACAGCAAAGTGTTTTCTTTATCCTAGTGAGGAAGCAGAAGAACTGGAAAAAGAGAGGGATAGAGAAAACAAAAGAGTGCGAGAGATAGTTTCATCAGCCGCCCCCGTAGTCGGAGGGAGGGCTGGACTTGGTTGTGTTGTCCAACGAATTGGATATATAGGACCTGTAAGCAGTGTCGGTCTCAGATAAACTCATCCGAGCTGACAGTACACGAATGTGAGACGTTGAGCAGCTGCGATATTTCTATTTTTTGATTTTGATTACTGTATAAACGATTTTTGAAGTATTTTTCTTGAAATTTTATTTCTTTTAAACAATGAATTTATTATAATATTTATAGTTTTACTATATATTACATAAGAAACAATGGTCGTGGAGCAACAACACTATCACCGTCCAAGACCATCTGGACTAGCTGGTAATCTTACTTCCTTCATACAATTCAAACTTTTATAATGTTCTTTAATATTTTTTTAAATTTAAGGAGCTGTCCTCGATAAACAAGCTAGCAAATTTAACGAGAATGAAGCGCATTACCTACTTGAATGGATTAAAGTCAATATAATTTGTTATAATTAATTATTAAAATTTTATTGTTATAGGGACTTACAAAAGAAGAAATTGATACAAATGGTACTCGTGAAAACTTTAAAGAACAATTGAAAGATGGTCAAATTCTTTGCAAGTAAGTTATTATAGTTTTTCATATTATATATTAAAATTTCTTTATTATAAATATTAAAATACTTAAATTAAACGAAAATGATTATGTAAAGAAAAAAAGATCATCTGACAAAGCTCTCGTTATCTCCATATCACTTCTATCTATCTATCTATCTATCTATCTATCTGTCGACATGTCAACATACTTGAAACTGTCTGTTCAGATCAAAGCATTATGAAATTCTGATCTTTTACAAGATGTATTTGAATATTTGAAGGAAATGCATTAAGAATTCATTGCAAATAAAAAGAATAATAGAAAGAAAATCTAAAAATTCCTACAGTTTCATCATATCGTAATCGTTTGATCTGTAAAAAGTTCCTGATGTTTGGTTCCTACTTTCTATTGAGCATTCAAGTTGTTGTCATCATAGTTTTTCCTCGTGCAACAGGCAGTTGAATATGTCAAGTGGACCTAAAAAAGCCCGTAAATCTTTTCGTCCAAAGAATTTTCTTTGTAAATATGAAAATACCATTTTCCCTTGATTTTCCGAAAACATACACATATTTCATGTGTTTTATACTTAAGGCTCATCAATGCTGTACAAGCTGGAACTGTTAAAAAGATCATGAAGCCTATGTCTAACTTCAATTGTCTCGAGAACATCAATCAATTCACTGCTGCAGCTCGTAAATTTGGAGTTATTGATGAAGAAGTATAACTTAAATTTGAATTATATAATGTTAACTATATTAATTATATTATAGACTTTCCAATCTGTTGATTTGTTTGATGGTCGTGATCTTTTCTCTGTTACTGTCACTCTTCAATCGCTAGCTAGAAAGGTTTGAAAATTGAAAAACAGTTATAATCTATTACTAACTATAAACTTTATTTTCAGTGGGAAAAATCTCATAGCATTGCTCCTCCTCAGCAAATTTCCAAAGACAAGATCATGAATTTGTAAATTTCATATAGATAATTAATATGATAATGAAGCTAACATTCAATAATGAAAGCTTAAAGTAATACTATCCTTCATATTTTTGTATTTGTATAATATAATAATATAAAAAGAATATTGTTTCATTTTTATAAATTGATGACGGTTATTTTAAAAAATAATACAATTAAATGATATCATTATCATATAATATAATGATTATAATCATATTCATTCTTGATCTTTTTCACTTTTAAATTCATTTATAATTCAATATCATTATCTACATATTATATATTAACTATATATAACTATATATATAACTATATATACCTATCTAATTAATTATTTGTATACATAGTATATTCATATTTACTAGATTTTATAATAAATAGTTTGAATATTAATTATTTTTTACAATTAAACCGATCATGGCAACTGCAACAGACAAAATGGTCGCTTGGTAACTTATACGTGAATTCTCACGTATATCATTGTCGTTTTTAAATTTTATGCTAATTAGGTCTTTCCTGTATTATGTATAACATAAGCTATATAAGTTGTAACTACAATATGCTTATATGCGTCAAAAGTGACGTTTCTTTGCACTGCTAAGCTGCTTACCTCAAAAACGTCATCAATTCTATGTTGAATGAAATTAGCTATTTGTCTTGACAGGTGAAAGTTTTATCTTCAAATTCTTACCTTGTGAGCATTTTTACTATTTCTCCTATGATCGTCATCGCTGTAATCTTATACTAAAACTTAAAAGCATTTATCCGGCCTGAGCCACAAAGTCGAACTTCTGGAATGAAAATGTATTTGTCGTTAGCTCAAATTTACTGAAAAGAAACGATTATCATGTCAGAATCATTCCAGAATGTGGGTAGGTAATTGACCCCTTTAAAGCTAAGAAGCTGCCGCACAGGAAGTCATCAGACTACCGTATCCGTCAGCCAGCTTAGGTCGTCAACGTTGACTATAAATAGTTTAGTTTCAGCCATTTGAAGTTATATCTCCAACATTTTATATGAACATATGCATATTGAAAATTCTATTTATCTTTTACAGTTTTTCTATTTGAAGTTATTTCCTTATATTCTATTATTGAATTATATAATCTACTTATAATCTTTTATAATTAGTAATATAGTTTAGAATGCAATCTTTGGGTTTTGGTTTTGTACTTCTACTTCTTTTGGCTGTGCCACAAGTATCTTGTTCATTTGATTATCCATGGGTTTTGGATGCCTCACCAAGATACAACCCTGATTCTAGTTCAGGAAAACATTTTAATTCTATCTATGCTAAGTAAGAATATATAATTCTATATCATATTTTATTATAAATATTATTATATACTTTATAAACTTATTATAATTTAATATAGGCGTATGATGCCAATGAAAGAACGTCGAGCTCCTTCAGATTTTGATGAATTTGGAAATATGATGCGTTCAATTGATGCTATTCAGAAACCTAGGTTAGTATTTACTATTTGAATATTGTCTATATTATTCTTTTTAAAGGTTTGGTTAACTATAAAAACGAATAAACCATCTAGTCTCCTGTCTGCCTGTATGTCTTCTGTCAACTTGCTGCCAACCTCATCATCAACGTAACTTATTTTTAAAAATTGGTTTAATTATACATATATTTATATACATATATTGTATATAAATATGTAAAATGTACATGTATAATCTAACTATATCAACTTCTTCCAGTTTTGTTTGGCATGTACAAGTTCTCCAAAATACAGTATACCTTAAATTCAAAGAGAAAAAAAAAGCCAAATAAAGTAGAAGAAGATTATTATAATTATACTCATTTTATGTGTATAAACTGTTAATAAATAAATTAAAAAAAAGCATCTTTAATATCATTTAATATATATATGTGTATTGTATATAATGAAATAACAATCATCACAAAAAAATGTTATATTGAAATTCCAAATTCCATATCTTTTCTGATATATTAGAATCGGAATAACATTACAAAAGCTAGAGCCATCATGATTGAATTCAATGGATTATGATCAGAAAAGGTTATAAATCATAACAATCTGTTCATTATAATTAAAGTCTATTTGCATTTTCCCCGCCTTAATTTGTTTTTTTATATAAAGAGAAAAGTCTTTATACTATTATGATATAAGAGAGAGAGAGAGTTTAGAAGAAGAAGAAGAAGAAGAAGAAAAGATGGAGTAGCAGAGCTATGAAGGAAGTAAGTCATCGGAAGCCAAGTCAACTTTTTTTACTTGTAATAGACATGTTTCATGTTTCTAAGAAGTCAAAAACAAAAAATAAGAGTTCGAGTTAGAAACATAACCGACGAAGAGAGAGAGAGAGAGAGAGAGAGAGAGAGAGAGAGAGAGAGAGAGAGAGAGATAGGGAGAGAGAGAGAGAGAGAATGAGACCTTCTACATAATCCGGACCATATAACATCATCAGTTCTGTTGGAAAAGTTTTCCGTATCGACGACGCAAAGTATAAGCGGCTATTTTAGGTTGACGATTTCGTGTAAAAACACCTTTATGATTTCCGACAGCACGAGTTGTAGCTGAAATAAAAAAAAATAAAAAAATAGTATATAATATATATATATATATAATATATATATATATATTTATGGTTAAAGACTAAATGTACTAAGAAAACATTGAAGAACATACACATTCCAGTCATGAAGTCAGCAAAATTCCAAATCATTTCTCCACATATTTTATTCTGTGAACGAAGAACATCAAAAGCTTCATGTGTTCGTTCAAGAAGATTGCTTTGATATTGTTCAGAGAAATCAACTGATGGCTCTTGATTAAGACCGGGTAAACTATCAGCTCCATATTCAGTTACAATAATTGGCTTATTGAATGTTTCATGCCAAAGTGATAAATCCCAAACAACAGATTGATTAATCCAATCTAAATGTCCCATATCGATATACCATCCATAATATCGATTAACACATATAATATCCATTAAATCAGCCTATAATTATTATTTTAGAATTATTAAAAATTTGAAAATATTACTGTTTGATCATTATCAAAGTTACTTGGTCCATATACCGTAGTTATTGGTCTTGTTGGATCAATTTCGCGAGCCAAATTGACGAGAGATCTATAAAATATTTAAATAATCTTATGAATAATTTAAAATAAATTTGTTTTTATGTGACAAAATATGAAAAAAACAATTTACTTGAAATAATTTCTTGAATATTCCTTTTCAGTATGTGGTTCATTGGCAATACTCCACATGATGACAGAAGGATGATTACGATCTCTGTTGATCATATCTCTAACCATATTCATATGTAAAGCGTTGTTGTTCTTTGGAAATCCCCTATAAATATGAAAGATGATATCAGAATGATTGTAATCAAACTATAGTCACAGCTTCTAACTATACAAATCAATACATAAAGATAAGTAACTATATGTAATAGAAGATTATTATATGACACTTACTTTAATCCAACAGCTGGTGTTTCAACAATACATGCAATACCACGACGATCATTCTCATACATACGTTCTTCGGCATAAGGATAATGAGATGTTCTATAGCAATTACCATTCATCCATTCAACAAGGTTTAAATCTTTTGTCATTACAGCTTCATTATATCCACGTCCATGAATCTATAATATCCATTTCATATTTAAAAACCTTTTGAATTCATAAAAGTATTAATAGTCTTACAACGAAAACATACTTCAAAATCTTCGTGCATTCCAAATCCAATACAATAAAATGGTTTATCATTTATCAATATTTGATTATTAGTCCAAGTAATGGTACGGAATCCGAATGTTTCACGGAAAACATCAAGAATTTCGCCAGTTGAGCTTCGAACTAATTCAACCTAAAGTAATAGTTAACATATAACCTTATAATTAATTAAATATTATTACCTTCATAGTATATAAATTGGGTTCTCCCATTCCTCTTGGCCACCATGGTTTAACATGAGCAACATGTCCTTTACCTTCTAATCCACGTCCATTATATACCTTAATATAATAATTATATAATTATATAAATAATTTAAAACCTCATTATTATTATTATCATAAATATAAACAACAATATCTTCATCAGCATTATTTTGATTTGTAATAACTTGATATGAAAATGATCCTTAAAAATAATAATTATCTTTATAATTATTTTAATTAATTAAACCTAAATGTTCTGTTACTATAGATACATCATCGATACGGCTTTTAGGTAATTTCATCAAATATACTGATCGTAATATTCCAGCATAATTAAAGAAATCAAATAATCCAACCATTTTAAATGCTCCTTCTGCAGTTCTTGATACCTATAGTTAATATAATTATATTATATTAATTATAAAATATATATATATTACCATTTGTCCGCTTATATTTCTTGCTGTTGATTTCATATAGTTAAAATCAGCTTGAGGTATAGTATCCCATGATAAAGTATTATTAACAGCTACAGTAAACTAAAATATTATATGTTATATCTATATTTCATATAATATTTTAACTCTATTTTCTTGTCCAATTTTAATTTTACTAGAAATATCAAATTCAAATGGTAAATGACCACCAACATGACGTCCAACTTCATCTCCATTTACAAACTATAAAGATCATAATTCAATTGATTAGATTATATACTATATGTAATAATTTAAAAATGTATAATACTTACAACTATTGAAAAGTAATTAACACTTCCAAATCGAAGAATGAAAGATGTGTTAGTATCACGAAGTGGTATGAAATTACGTTGTTCATACCATACCCATCCTACATGATCACGTGATTCAGAATCCGGGATAATATCATTGTAAGCACTTGGTACAGGCATAACTGTTGCATTCTGAAAACACATTTGAATATTATCACGTTATATCCACGTGAATTACACGAGTTTTACGTGTATTGATAAGCTTTATTTTAAAAATTGGCAACGTATCAGAACGGTTGTATATAATATTATTTTCAAATTATATAATTTTCTCTCTATTTTCTTGGATGTATAGTATATTCACCTTAAATGTACGCAAATCATGAGAGTTCCATCGGTTACTTAAGCCAATATCCCCACTATTTGAAGTTTCTCGAACAAATGTCCATAAACCATCCAATTTATCATATTCTCTGATTTCATTTTTCTATAAACACATGATGTATGAGGATTACAAGTTTCAAAGAATTTTTTTTCTTTTCAAAAAAAAAAGTTTTCGTTTTCCCTTGTTATAAGAGATTAAGATATATGGTACTAGTCTGAAAATGTTTTAAACAAATCGAAAAAGAGACTGATGTTAAATCAGAGATTGGGTCAAGCCTGAGAAAAACGATGAAACAGATGGGTCAAGGCTTACCTGAACGGACAACAGAGCTGTTGAAAATCGAAAGACGGTTATGGTACACAATATCAGCCTGTAAGTCCATTTCATCTCTCTTTTTCTGAAGAAACAAGATTTTTTTAAGAATATAAGAAAAGATTTGATTGGATATGGATGTTAATGTTAATGGAAAGAATTCGATAAAAAAACTATGAAATAGAGAATAATGACTGAAAATTGAAATTGAAACTTCAAACAGGAAGAATTTCAAGATTTGAGGTGATACATGCATGGTTGGTATCAATTCGCACCAACAATGATGATTTTGAAAAGAAAAGTGGAAAAGAATTTGAGATAAGTTGTGAATAAGCTGTAACAAAACCTTTCAATTTGATTTGTTTTAATTGGTTATCAAACTAATCAAAGGAAGATGCAGCCAATCTAAGAATGAGAGAAGAAAACACAAGATGAGGATAAAACAACAAAGCAAGAGTTCAGTTGTTGTTGCACAAAGTTTCAGAAGAAGTTTTAAATTTGAAATTAAAGTGAAAAGAAAGAAAAACAATAAAAGTTTTGATTTTTTCAAAAGAAAAAACAAAATGTTAAGGAATGAAGTATAAAAGGAAAAACCGAAAAGTAATAGGATGAGTAATATCAAAATAAAGATTTAAGATTTGAATAAAAATAATTTTGTATTTATATAGATTAAATATAGTTAATTATTAAATTATATTAACTATATATACTTCAAACTTAATTAAATTTTATATTTTTTTTTATTTGAATGAGAAAACGAGGATAAACCTTGGATATAGACGGATGTTAAACTATAACATAGACAAGCAGCACATGATAATGAGGACATTGGAATGAAAACATGATGAATGATGCGACTCCGTCATAGAACTTGATGACTTTCCGGAAAACCGGTCACACAAAAACGTTCAACAGACTGATGTATGTCCTTCACATTGAAAAGAGGAAAAAGAAGTTGCATTGTGATCTTGAATTGCTTTCAACTAACTCAATCAAGAGTAACTCATATTCACATAAAAGCTTTACATTAGGTATTTTTTGATTTAAAATTTCATATGATCTATTTGAAATATATGTCCTAAGTCACAAGAATAACATTGTTTATATTGAAAATAATAAATTTTTCTTAGTTTAAAAGAAAAATATTAAGAAATTTCATTATTTTAATGAAATTAAAGATATTTTCTACTGAATTCAAAAGAAAAATGATAAAAAATGAACTGTATTGATGACTAGTAGCTTCAACAACAACAAGAACAAAAAGTAAAAAAATGAGATTTGGAAGAGTAATTTTGATAAATCATTTTCA
The DNA here is from genome assembly GCA_964057225.1 of Auanema rhodensis. Lineage (NCBI taxonomy): Eukaryota > Metazoa > Nematoda > Chromadorea > Rhabditida > Rhabditidae > Auanema > Auanema rhodense. The sequence continues at coordinate 6,562,098 of OZ059895.1, forward strand.
TATAAAACTGGATTAACTATTAGAAATATGGTCATAACATAATGAAATAGTAAAATATAATAATAAAAAATATTAAAATAAAAGATTATAAAGATAGATTTATGTATATATGTATGTATATACATATATATATTTATATATTATACCCCAAATATCTTTTATTTTAAAATAATTTATATAATATTGAAAATATTTATAAAAATCTTAAGTTTTAAGGTTTTTAAGGAAGAGTCTGAGACTATAAATGAAATAAGAGTTGTGAGACATTTTGAAATTTCTTTGTTGAACAGTATGAAACATTAAATTCTTAATTTTCATTATTTTACTTTTGTATTCTAAGCTTTACAATAGATAAAAGTAAAAAGAAGTTTTTGAACAGCTGTAATGAATTGTTGTAATGAAAAAGAAAAAAATGGTTTTCGAGGAGAAACATGATAAAGACAGTTCTTTCTTGATTCATTACCTCGTTTTTCATTCAAATTTTCTTCTTTTTTTTTCCTTATTATTATATCGTTACATCAGAGACAAAATATGGAAATTTTCATCAAAAATCAATTAATTTTCAAAGAATTGAACTATCGTTTGCGATATTTCAATATTCTATACGTATAACTAATATGATATAAGATTGAAAACATCTTTTCTATTTACTTGTAATGATTCTCCAATCGCATAGTTTTGACAGCCTTTTCTGTTTTTTTTTTTAACAAAACGATCACCTAGTAGCCAATTCTTAATGTAGACATCATGAAAATCATGGAAGCAACAGGTACGTGGAAGAGATAATGTGTTTGAGTCAAAGGGGAACAGGGCACTAACCGGTTACACGTTTAAGAATTGCCATGATGAAGGAAGAAGGAGAATAGTGAAGAAGAAGAAGAAGAAAGAGACGAAAGAAGAGGAAGTAGAGTAAAAGATGAAAAGATGAAGGAAAATAAAAATAAACGGAAGTGAGGAAGCAAAACGATGAACAAAGCCTAGAAGACGTTCAGTTGATTTTGGACCTCTTCATCATTAGACCATATTGCTTTTCACAAAAATTAGAAAAAGAGAAAGTATTTCAAGTTTATTTTGTTTAAAATTATCTGAAAAGGTAAGATGAGCATTAGTAGTAATAGAAGCAGAGAAGTACGAGTGAAATTAGAAATTGAAATGGAAAAGGGGGGGGGTGGATTGGAAGAAATCACAAGCGGATCGAACAGAACAGATATGGCGATTCTGGATAATTGTTTCATATCTCATTTCGCTATAGTTTCTCTTTTTTTGTAAAGGGACAGCAGGTTGTTATAAAGTTTGTTGCAGATTGAAGGAGAAAATAATGATAAATTCCCGATAGCTAAACACGTGTGAAGGAAGATGTCAATTGTAGAATATAAGAAAAAAAAAAGAAAATAATTTAATAGAAGTAACATATGGTATATATAAGGATTTCAAATTAGTTTTTTATGTTTAAAAAAGAAATGAAATCTATCATTTCAAGACCAAATAGAAGAATTCGTTGATAGATGAACAACCCAGAAGTTAAAAAGTGCAGAAGTAAAAGGCCATGAAAGGACATGCAGTAGCTTTCAGAAGTAAAAATGCTATCAAAATGAATCAAAAGTGAAGAAAACTTTCGAAAATGAACTCAAAGAACAGTTTATTGAAGGAGAAATGTAGAGCTAGATATAAGAGAGTTTGATAAAAGAAGAGAGAGAATATAAGTAGTAAAGTCATCTCATTGCAACTACTTGCCAGACTTGATCTCCGGAAACAATCAAGTTGGGGTAAAATGAAATAAGATCACATAAATTCTTGAAAGCGATAGTTTTAAGATTTTTTTTGTTAAAAATTATCTAAATTGATTTCAAATCAACTATTCAGATTAAAAATAGAATTACAAAAGGAACTTATAGTTAAGTGTAAGACAAGATCATTTGGTTAAAACTCCATGTAATAGGATGATGTACTTGACAAAGGAACTGAAGTTTAAGAAAAGAATAAATTAAATATTAATTATAATTACGTGAGGATTAATGGAAAAGTAGTGAGATTGATGTCAAAATGAATGCTTGTACTGAACTTTGTTCCCTCGTTTCAGCTGTGACTGTTCTTTTCAGACACAACAAACAACATCTGGAACGAGAGAATGAAATAGATTGATGGAAGAATGGACAATTTACCAACTTCATAATGAGGTTCGGAATGTCGTAGGTCAGATATAACTATGTATATGAATTATATAATATTATATGAACTATATTATATTTAATAATAAAAGACATGGATTTCATGTAGGTGGGGCTAAAACGCCCTTCTTCTTTCCTGTTAGCTTAATAGTTTTATTATCTCTCTAAACATGGTTATTAAATAATCATAAAATAAACAGTAAAAAAAGAAAAAAGAGGAGGAAACGATTGTAAAAGATGATTTATATTATAATTAGTTCAATATAAATTAGCTGTAGGGCAATTTGTATTTAAACATGTTCAATTTTTTTTTGAGAAATAATAAATAAGTTGTTTATATTCTGATTTTGTTTTTGAAAAAACTTCTATATTAAACAATTAAAATCTAAATTTATAGTTTTTTTAGAAGATGAGAACTGAATTAAAAGATGTCTTAATTGAAGATATTATAAACAAGAATATTTGTTATAAAGTTTTAAACTAGTAAATAGGTAAATAGGTAAATAAATCAATCAAAAATTAGAAAAAAACTAAACTGATATTCTAAATAATTTGAAAAATAAATTGAATTATGATAAATCATCATCATCATCATTAGAATCATTGATCGATCTAATGAACTTTTGAAGATTAAACCTCAAATTTTCTACTTTTATTTTGAATCTTTTTGACCTTAGTTTTGCAAAAAAAAAAATATTAAACACTTCCTATTGTAATTCATCCATCTTGGAAGTTGTTATGCAATTCTGTACCACAAAATTCAGGTTATATTAGCCTGTGGTACTCTTTGACGTACTTCTCTTGTATTTTAGAGTGAAATAGAGTATTTACCCATTATTTATGGTTTGATTAAACATTTTTAGTTTTCATGTTGTTAAAATCTTTTTTTTTCAAAGAAATTTCATATAATTAAATATAAAAAATTATATTTAATTTATTATTATTATTATTATAATAGAAAATAAAATAAATTTGTTTATTATAAGAAGAAATCTATAGATATTTTCATTTTTATATAATAATAAATAAACAAAATAATAAATAAAGTTATTTCAATAAATAAATAAAAATTCTTAATTGAATTTAATTGTTCTGTTATTTTCACAGGTTAAAGCTTATGTTTGAGAAAAGAAGTTATCGTTTCATCTGAAGTTCACTTTTCAAAAATATTTTATGAAGGAATATGATGATTATCACTTTACCTCTAAATAACTCAATCATCCTTCTATTATTGTATTTTTTGGAAAAAAAAAAGGTTTTGAAAAGAATAAATTTAAAAGAAAATAAAATATAGGACACAGATATTTTTATTTAATCTATACTATATGGGTCGTATGAAAATAACAAAACAATTAAATTCAATTAAGAATTTTAAAATTATTTATTAAAATAACTTTATTTACTATTTTGTAATAATATACTTATCATATTCTTATTATATGTTATATTAACTATTATATTCTTATGTTGTTTCATTTGATTCTAATGCTTTTGCTTTTTCTTCTTCCTTTTTTCTTTGATCTTCAGCAAGTTCTTCCCATTTTTCAGCATTATATCTAAAAAATAGTATTTGAATAATTAAATATTTAAGTAAATATATCTGACCGGCAGCGATCTCTTAATGTAGCAGCTTCTGGAATGATACGAGCTATAAGATCATAGCATGGTAAGCAAATGCCACGCATAAATCCAACCTAATTATTAAATTTATAAAATAATATTTATAAAAAACTCTTATTTCTTACTTGCATTTGAGGCAATTCATGTGCTTTTTGACGATCCATCATAGCAATAGGTACACGACCATTATTTCTTTCAGCATCACCCTACATAGCCAACTTCTTTTTTTAAATTTGAGAATATTCTATTCATACCTGCTCATAGAATTCTTCAAATATTACTTTGACAGTTTCTGTTTGTATTTGCCATGGTTTAGCTGATGCAATGAGATCACATCCAGTCATTAGTATAGCTTGAGTCAATTTTCTAAAGTTGATTAGTTATCTAATACAATCTTAATCTTAAGATAAAACTACCGATGATGATCATCATTAATGTCATATTTTCCTTCATCAAGAATTTTATTCAATTCGGCTTTATTTGAAAAGAATAAAGCTAAATCCGTTGCAAGAATACAATGCTTTATCAAGCTCAATGCTTGTTTGTATTCTTCTGACGATAACGATTTCAGAATATTATGTCCATCCTGAAAGATCAGCTTGTAAAGAAAATCTTTAAATCTTTTTATAAGAAGGATTTCATAAAAATCCTTATAAACAACCAAATCAGTTTATTTATAAATTAAAAATCAATATTCAGAAATCTTAAGGCTTCTTCTTCAAAAGATAATTTTATGATTTGAAGTATGTTGAAGGTTTTCAAATTTAATATCAAGCAAGCAACATGATCAATCAAATCTTTTCAAACTTTTTTTGTATTTTTTAATAAAAAAAATAAAATATTTATTATATATTATGTTTATGTATTCATTACCTGTTGTAATATAGTAACTGTTTGATTGAAATGATGATGTTCCATTACTGATGTTGTATAGATTGAAGCTAATGGTGTACTCATTGTCTTCATATAAGCATTATTCTTTCCACGATGATCAAGATCATGACATAGACAAGCAACATATAAAGCCAAAGCCTATAAATATAAATTAAAATATTTGTTTTATTTGATTTTATACTTCATGTGGACGAAAAATCTTGTTGTTACTGAATAAAAGAACAAACATAGCATGAGCTACTGACCATCCATGAGCCCAGTTATGATAAGCTACACGACGATAATTCTTTCTCACAGTAAGAACAAATCGTGTTAAATCATCATGATCAAATCGTCTAAAGAATATTGAAATTCAAAAACAAATTTTTAAGAAAAATTACATTTCGTTGTGAAATAAAGTTCGAAACATATATACAGCATATAATGGTTTTTCCAATTCTGATAATTTCATTCCATTAAAATCAAATCTAAAATTATTTGTTTTTATAATTAATTGATTTTGGCTTAAAACATGTATAACATCAACATACGTTTCCAACTCCATTACTCGTTCTTTAAGTTGAATTTTCTTTAATTTAGCCACTTCATCTCGATTGCAGACACTGTGATAAGCCAAAACTTCTAGAGCAACTCGATATTTCTTAAAAAGTTAAAAAAAACAATGAAAAATGTGTTAATTGATGAACATACTTGTTCACTTCGACGAATTTTATCATAAAGCTTAGCATGATGTAGAGCTAATCCACAATAAATAGCAAAGATTTCAAAAGCATCTTCATCTTCTTTAGTAAAATTACCATTTTGCTTGTTAACCATTTGTACAACTCCAATTACTCTTTAAAACAATATTTAGAAGTGAAAGAGAGAGAGAGAGAGAGAGAGAGAGAGAAAGAGAGAGAGAAAGAGAGAGAGAGAGAGAGAGAGAGAGAGAGAGAGAGAGAGAAAGAGAGAGAGAAACATACATTCCACGGATAAAGATGGGCATACATAGAATGGTTCTAGTTGTATATCCTGTTTTTGTATCAACTTCTTTATTAAATCTTTCATCTTCATATGCATCTGTTATGTTCAATCCTTCTCCAGCACAAGCTACATAGCCAGCTATACCTTTAGACATTGGAAACCTAAAATTTAGTTATATGATATAGTTAAATAGATTAGAAATATTCTATTTAACATTACTAACCGAATTTCTTTTTGTCCTTCTCTGTCAATACGTACGTGCTCTTCTTCTCCAGTTCCTACATCAAATATTCGAGCATATAACTCTTTTGTTTTTGAATCAACTAGGAACAATGAAGCACGATCAGCATTTACAAGCTTTTGTGCAAAATTCTGAAAGAAAAAAGTAAAATCTTCTGTTTTCTAAAGAATTATCACTAACCATAACTTTAATTATAACTGTATCCATAGATACAATATCTTGAAAGATGCTACGAGTAACATCCAATAAGAATGCACTAAGCTTACGTTGACGCAAAAATCTTGGAGCTTCCTCTTCGTTGCTGGCTAACTGAAATAATGAGAACTGAGGCCAGATAGCTTAATCTGACCTATGCAGCTATCATTGAAACACTTCGGGTTAATAACTAACTTGTGCTGTTTGGGTTAGTATAAACAGTAAAATATCGATTAAGAAAGTTTGTTAACCTCGTCCACTTTTTCAATTTCGTCGTCATCATAGGAGATATTGCGTTGAAAACTTACCTCAGCATAATAGATGCTTGCCATTGCCCAAGTACAGATCACATTGATAACTTGCTTCTCCTTCTCCGATATTGGAATAAAGAACTGCAGCTCTCCTAATAACAGTTCAGCTCCTTCATATCAACTGTTTCAACTCTCTAACCGATTGTCTTCTCCGTAGGATCGACCAAGTACTGTATGTGAGCAGCAGGTTTCTTTGCTTTCTTCGCCTGCAACAAGCCACATGAAATCAGAGCACAAGGTTTCCCAAACATTATTTTCAATTAGGAAAAGCTCAAACTACTCACTTTCTTCAATTTAATTAATCCTTCTGATGTTTTATATATATTGAATATACCATCATCATTTGATATAAGTAATTCAACAGCATCTGTTGCAGTCATCTGAGCACAGCATTCACCTAATTCAAAGAGCATCCGTGTCTAGAATTATTTATTATTTTTTTAAATTATATTATTTATATGTTATATATCGATTAATTTATATTTTTAAAACAATAAAAAGTATTTATAACAATCATAATTCTGAAATAGTCTAGTTAATTCTAAATACCTTTTGATCACCGTGATCCTGGATAAGGCGTCGTCGAGATGACAGATCATCTGCCTAATAAAATAAGAAGTAATTGACTATATATATATATATATATATTAACTATATATATAGTTATAATCTTTTTTATAAATAAATTAATAAACAATTAAAATTTTATGATGAAAAATGGAAAAATATTGGACGAGAAAAAGTAAAGTTACATACTCCCCAAAATCCCACAAGTGATTTACGTGATGATTCTTTACGAAGCTTTGTTTGACGTCGTATTGTCCATTTTTGAAATGTTTCTCGTCCAATTTGACTGCTTGTCACATATGATTCCAATACATTTGGATTGGATTTCAAGTATTGGATGACTTTATCTTCAGTCAAATCCGTCATATACCTATAATGAGAAATATTGAATTAGAATTGATAAAAATGAGGAAATTGTGAAGATACTAATAACTATTTGAATATTTAAAAATAGTTTCAAAAAAGGAAATTTGTGCACAATTGAGATCGGGGCTTTAACAGCACTCTGGTTGACAGGCGAGTAAATGAGCAACAGGGACGAGATGACTAGGAGGAGGGATGCAGATGTGGCAATGTCACTATGGAGACGAAGCCACTATCAGATAAAGCCAGTAGGATCATCCACCCTGACGTACGTCTAGGCTCTTTCTTTCCCCTATGGGCAAATTCCTATTTCTCTCCCTGTCTTTCTCATTATCTCTCACATATCCTCTTGTTCTTCCTTTGCTTATCTCTTATATTCCTATTATCTATTTATTTTGGCAACATTTGTATTATTAGAGATATCTTTGTGTTAATGTTTCCTCTCGAATCCTGATTTCTCATTAGTCCTATTTCTATTCTCGAGTATAAGCTTAGCATAAAGCCGCCACAGCTCTTCCTTCTTATCTCCTCGTTCTACTACGTACCAATCATAACATTTAATACGAATGTTATGATTACAGGCTTGAAACCAACAGATTCAAAGCTTTTCTTTTACTCACCAATCAAAAATATTAATTCTCTCTCTCTATCTCTTTCTCTCTCTCTCTATCTCTCTATCTCTTTCTCTCTCTCTTATTCGTATTACAATATCTTAACTTATCTGAAGAAATGTATGTATTTCATGTATATTCATTAATATATTTTATAATAATTTTAAAGAAAATATAAAGATTTATTTTGTACAACTATAATTCAGTTTTTTGATTCATTTGTTTAACAAAAAATCAAAAAAAAATAAGGCACGAAAGAAGGGATGGGAAGGGGTAAGAGGGGAGGGGATGGCAGTTTAAGACATCATGAAAACGATGAAATATGCACCAATAATATAAATAATTTGAATAATACTAGAACTATATAAAGAAAATATTAAATATAAAATCTGTTTTTTATGAACTTAATTTACATATTTTAATTAACAGGCGATCGCAGAAAGCGTGACCATGACAATCAAAATAAGGCTTTTAAAGCCTATGCTCTTTAGTCATCACTGTGTCTACCACGTCTGATTTACCCGGAATTTTCGACAATAACTTCATGTTCAAACTGAATATATGATATTCATATGAACTAACAAGTTTGTCTACTCAATGGCATGAAATGAATTAGTTGATTTAGAAATCACATAGTCATTTCGACTAAAATCTAGATCCTAGGAAAATCTATACAATGAGAGAAAAATAATGAAAATTACGATAATATAAAATAAAAAAACGATTGAACAAGTATGGAATGAAGATGGAGACGATTTCGGTCAGAAAAAAAAGAAAGAGATCAGAATTTACGGTAGTGTTAAAAATGAAAGAATGAAAGGAATAAGTGTGACACTGGGTGAAAACAACTTGGACAACATCATGAACAAATCACAAAAGTGAATTTGTTTTAAAACAGAATATAATGAACTATTCAAACTTATACGACATAACCAAAGTAAAAAAAATACCAGATGCCTAGATAATGATAGATTCACAGCTACTGTGAGGATCATGGCGAGATGCAGCTTCAAAGAGAGGTGTTAACGAAGGTCTTTTTTGGGTTGGTCTTAATGAGGGACAACTGAAACAAATTAAATGTTTAGAAATATTCAAAAGAAATAATCGAACCCTTGACCATCCGTATCGAAGAAATGCCGGAAAGTAAACTCGTAAAACGCTGGATTATTAGGAGCTCGTTTTCCTAATGTTTCAAATGGTGATTCTTCAATCTGAGTTTAAATATTAGAAATAAACGAATAACACATTTCATTAATATACCTCAATTGGTTCAAAGTTTTGAGTATCTTCGGGATATTCAACTCTAGGTATGAATTCAGCTTTAGTGTTGCGAAGATTTTCAAAATCAATATCCTAGAAAATAGCAATTTGAAATTGTTTCAATAAACAATAAACTTACTCTGAACCATGGATGTTTCATAACTTGCTTAGCACCACCATTAGATCCTAAACGATCGTCTTTATCACGACACAATCCCAATATGATTGAAATGCATTCTCTAGATAAGTGACCACCACCGGCACGTGGTGAAGTATCAAGATAGTGAGGCCAATTGATAATCTGAATTTCAGTTTCATTACATAAACAAATTGTTAATAATAAAGAACCTTTTGCTGAGTTTCTTTTGGATCATCAATCATAGACATAAATGGAGGACGTCCAAACACCATTTCATACAATATAACTCCAACTGACCACCAATCACATAACTGTGTATGTCCTGAAAAATAAAAAATAATTAAAAGTAAAAATTAAAAAAAAACATTTTCAAATAGAATATTTTAGAAACATATATACAAAGAAAAATATAAAACTATAGATTCTAAAAATAATTTTAAAACTAGAATGCAACCGATCGGTGACGAGAGTTCATTTTTTTGTGATAATGTGTACATTTCAATTGTTTCTTTATTGCATAGCTGAAGAATAATAAGAATACCTGTTCGCATTAATACTTCTGGTGCCATATAGTTACCAGTTCCTACAACTGAATGAGCTTGATCTCTCTTTCGTTGATGACGAACATGTAAAACCTACAAAAACAGCTCATTAAGATCAAAAACATTTGCAAATGCTACCTTCATGCTTGATTCCATTCCAGCAACATCAGGAGGCAAAGAAAAGGAATCATCTCGTCTATGATGTGGTCCCTCTCCAGGAGTCGTATCATTTTCAGGTCCGTAGTATCTGAAAGCAATAATCAAAATAAAATTATTTTTAAAAATTATTAACCGTTTATCATGAGTCCACCGTAAGCCTGTACATAATCCAAAGTCAGTCAATTTAACATGACCTTGTTGGTCGATAAGGATGTTATCTGGCTTAATATCACGATGTATAAAGCCTAATGAATGAACATATTCAATGGCACAAGTTAGCTCAGCTATGTAAAATCTTAAATTTCATGTTTTTTTTTTTTTGCATTGATCGACCATGTTACTTACCTGGCTAATTTCTCCTCGAAAATTCCTTTATTGATTAGCAGTTGCATCATATCTCCGCCAGGAACATATTCCATGACAAAATATAAGCATCTATTATCTTGAAAAGAAAAGAAAAGTTTGACAATCCATAAAGAATCAGCTTCAGCTAGAATATCACGCTCAGCTTTAACATGAGCTGCCTATAAACACGAAAATAAATGTATTGTTTAATAAAGAATTATACCTGTTGTTTAACAATAACATCTTTTTTAAGAAGACTTTTCATTGCATATACTTGACCAGTATCTTTCTGAAGTAAGAATATTAAAACTTTAGAAATGCCAAAAATGAACCTTTCGGACAAGAGAAACTCGACCAAATGCTCCAACTCCGATATGGCGGATAATTTCAAACATAGAAACATCCATTTTTTGTCGTCTGAGACGCATATATCTAGAAAATATTCATTAATTTCCTAAATCAAATGGTATTGTCGTACTTGGACTCTTTTTGCTGTAAAAATTCGAGCATATTGCTCTTCATATTTTCGGCTAAATTGGCAGCTTCCATTTCTCGTCGTAACTGAATGAATAATATTGAAACAATATTTTATTTAAAATTTATCACCTGGAATGTTCGTTTTCCTCGTTCCCGATGTTGTTGAATCATTCTCTCCACGTGCTGTTCCATGAAGAAACAATACATACGAGGTTGACATGGTTTCACAATTCTATAAAACACATAATACTAAAAGATAATAAATCATCAAAATACCTTTCATATTTGTTTTCTCGAATCCGTTTAGCTATTGAATCAGGTAACGGAGATGTAGACCGTACCATAGGTGTTCGAGCTGGTGCAGATGGTTGATCTGACGGTACAGAACTACCAATAACAATATTTGACTGTTTGGGTGAAATCCGCAATGGTGCTGGAGGAGGGACTACTCGAGATGTTGGCGCGGTTCCAGGTTGAATGTGATATGGCTGATTGAAACCAGCCGAAATTCGAGTTGTCCCGGACACAGAAGCATTTGGCTGCGAAGCAGATTGATCATAAGATGTTGATGGTCGAAGCTTCAAAATCCGAATATAATATAAATAAATATGGTCAACTTAAAAACCTCATCCTCATAGCCTATATATGATCGATTTTGATCTGGATCAACCATGATGTTTTGAATTCCAGTCGTTGCCATATTAGAAGTTCCATGTACAGATGATAACCCACTACCGTCTCTTCCACTAACATCGATTCTATATACTCTTCCTTCGGAACCCTGAATTTAAAAATATATTTAAGCGTGAAGCAACACCAAACTAACGCTTGAACTTGGACGAACATTAATGCTGACAGTATTATTAACAGGCTGTTGACTAAATGTTGTACGTATAACAGGATTCGGTAAATATGGCATGGAATTAACAGAAGCCCCAAGCATAATCTGCAGAAAAATGTTTGAATATTGATAAGCATTAAAAGCAATTCAAAGTTTTATGCGCTATTCTAATCTTGCAGTGTACTATCACAACCCCTTAGTTTTGGTTGGGAACCCATCAGAGATACGGCGCAATTGCCAGCATCCCTTCGCCCATTTCACATATTATTCAGAGCGCATGATGACAAACTTAGGACACCTTTGGATAGAAGCAATGAAAGGAACTAAGCACCTGGCTGAGCTCTTATTAAAAAAAAAATAAAAACATCAAAATAAATAAAAATTTGTTTTGGTGATCTTACTTGTGATGATCCGTTGTTTGGAACTTGTATGTTGTTGTTGTCTGTAGTTCTTTTCATATAATCATATGGTTGGTGAGGCTTATTAACAGATGATGACCTGAACATATTATCTTTTTGAAAATAATATATAAAAATATAAAACCTTTCAGCTTTTTCAACTGATATTGTAGGATTTCGCCTCTCAGTTACGGAATTGGTTCGCACTGTTGGCGTGGAGGGAAGAAAAGAAGGAGGATTACGGTAACTAAAAAATTTTTGTTGAATATATAAATGAAAAACTGAGTAAAAAATAGTTTAAACAAAATTATACCTCGGCACATGTATATGAGTTCGGTAGAAATCTTTCTCAACGGGGGTTAACTGACGATTTTGGCGGGGCGATATGAGAGCATGAGATTGTGTATAAGATTGTTGAGGAGAAGTTGATCGGGAAGATCCACTGGAAAACAATTAATTGTTTTCATTTATTTATTAAGAAATACCTCTCATCAACATGATTACCATAAACAGTTGGATGCAAATTTCCATTTGTAACTGATCCATTTGAATGTAATTGTAACTACAAATTAATATAAATTACTAATAAAATAAAATAAAAATATACCACAGGATGAATTCCAGATCCATCTACAATAGGTATTGTTGTACTAGACAGTAATCGATAATCCTGTAAATAAAATTATGAATATAGATATACATCAATAATAATCAAAATATCATTTAAAAACAATAAATAACCTGTAATGAATGATTTTCATTGAGTTCTACGAGATAGTCTCGAGCAGCTTCAAAACCAGAGAATCCTGTTTTCCGTAAAGCACAAAGAGCAGCATCCTACAAAATAAAGCTACAGATTGCAAACAATATAAAGTGATAAAAAAGTGCATTAGTCAAGTACAATAAAAATTTATATTTTGCATGAGACGACAGGTTTTAACAATAGAATTCTCTAGTTGAAATTATTATTTCTAGTGATTAGTTATATAAAGAACGTTAAAAATGTTATCATAATATATATATAATCAAAGAATAATAACGACACAATTCAAGCTCAAAGAATTATGAGGTATTGAAAAGATAGTGTACAGCAATGAAATATTAATAAAAGCGATGAAAATAAAATACAGAAAAATATTCAAATCAGCTTACCATGTCATAGCCACGTCTAACGAGCAAATCAACCATTGCACGATGCTCTGGTGGAAGATGAGACAAGCCTGTTGAAGTAGGCATTCCACCTATAGAGAGTTGAGAAATAGATGAAACAGTAGCTTCTACCTGAAAAGACAGAATGTTAAAACGTAAAAAAAGAATCAAAAGTATCAATAGAAATTTAACAATTATTAGCAAATAATTATCTCTTGAAGAGAAATGTTTAAAAAAAATATAAGTGACGATCAGTAACGAGGAATTTACAATCATTTGAATTTGAGAATAATATGAAAAACAGTAACAATGAACAAACCTGATCACCATTCTGCTCAAACGGTCGCAAAGAATTTCGAATCAGTTCTAGCTTATCCCAATGTCGATGATTGCGTGAATCCTGTAAATGATACAAATAAGAAATACAGATTCATATAGGATTGGAATAGGTACAGCTGACTGATCTATAGTATCCTATCAAAGCAAATAGTCAAACTTCGCAAGGTATAGCAGCGGCTGTCACTATTAATTAGCTCATTCCTCTTGTTATGCACTTATTACAAAAACATTAGAATCACAAACCGTTACTGAAGACCACATGCCTGTTGGGACAAACAATAAGCCAGTCGCATTCTAACTGCTTATCGTCTCATTTTCAATGTCATTGGCTTATCAGACAAATCTCAACAGCGCTATTCACATAGTATCATAAGTTTTTCATTAAACATCTGATCAATACATATATATAAATATCTCTTTGACGTACTATTAACACCTATTAAAAGCATCCAGCTGGCCTTAATAGGTAAGCCTTTGATATAATAATTTTGCATAGGTAACAAGACTCTAGTTCTATCTTCAATTATATATATTAATTACCGCATTCATTATAAAGAATGTCTAGCTTAGTACTATTGTAAATCATCATTAACATTATGTATTAGAACATAACATCTATACATGTTTATGTATACACATGCTTTCATCATTTGATAAAAAAAAACATCTGCAACGGAAGATAGATAAGCGATTGTATACATGTTTCTTATATAAGCCTTACGTGAAAGAGTTGCCGCCAAAGAAACAATGTTTGTTGTAATATTTTGATTATTTCAAGTACTACAAGCTTTACTCTTTATGCACATATTTTCCATTTATTGTACAGCACAAGTTAATAAACTAAGGAATGTCTTGATCGCTTTTATAGTTTTTACTCTTCAATGCTTTATCAATGTCATATAACCATTTGCAAAAATGAGCCTTTAACCTCAAAAGTATCAAATCGCAAAATGAATCTGCAACACAATTGACACTGGATTAAGAACATTTGATTATCAATTGACAAATATGACATTTAAAAGTGAAAAATGTGTCTAATGTCAAAATGAAGAGGATTAACAAGAAGTATGTGGGGTTACTACAGCTTAGTCAACATTTAATCTGTTGAACAGAAGAAAGCACAGTCCTTATTTTAATTCAAAATAATATAACAGTCCTTTTTCTTTTTTTTTTTGTAATATCAACCATCAAATTATGATTAACCAAATTGTTACTAGAGCATGATGTATTCAATAGGTATCAATAGTTCTTTTGAAATGACCAACGATGATAAAACGATGATGTCATCAAGTTGGTGGGCGAGAAACATTGCGGAAGGATAGAAGAAAAGAATTTAATGATTCATCAAGGCAAGTTTTTTTAAACTTTTCTACCTAAAGAGCACAAAAGTACAAAAAACTATCACATCATAAGAAATAAAATATTTTTTAGTACATTGAAAAGGTTCAGGTAACAAAACATATAATCATCAAGCTTGCATTGTATTTTAGATGAATGTGTATAGAATTAAACTAATCACAGTTTCTCACCTTCTTGTCTCCATCTTTGTCTCTCCACATTTGACGTACTATTTCCACAGTACCTCCTCTTAGAAGTTCACGTGAAAAGATTTACGTGAACCAAAACCAATATCCTATTCTCTATGACCTTACAGTGTCTAATAAAATATAAAAACTTGATGTAACAGATATTTTCAGAAAAGGTAAAAGAACTCAAAAGATGAGAAACAGAGAAATAGCAGGATAAAGAGGAGAAAGGTTAAAATGTAGAGACATAGAGAGAATTTTGTGCCGTTCGATTCCTTTACAAGGTCGGGTCAATACATCTATCTAATGTCGATAATAAACAGTTCTGATATCACCACATTAAGTGACATCCGCATATGGGGGGGATACCATCACCATGCCGACAGTCAAATATCTTACAGATAGATTTTTAGACACAAATGTTAACACGGAAGTATTTTGAAGAGAGATAGCTAAAGTTGCGGGTTTTGTCAAAATGATAAGAATATCTATGTTGTTTCCGAAATAAATGAAAAGTTTGTCATTAGAAAATCAACAATAATTATTATTCTAGCTAGCTTTACGCAATTATATTTTTGATAAAACCATTAAAAGTCAACATGGTTTTGAATAAATAGTCATCCAAAATGAAAATTTTTTTTTCCGGCAAAGCAGAGGAGACCAAAAAACACGTGAGAACAGTGGAATGCGTTGCTGACATTCCGAGAACATGACTGAGGAATGTGGAGTAAAGAACACAGGAACGCATGCGAACCGAAATATTTGGAAAAGAAGAAGTTCCGGTGTTAGAAAAGCGAAAATGACCTTTCGGCTAGTGATGGTGGACCAACTAGACGTAGATGACACACGTACATCATCATCAGCAGTAACAACCACAACAGAGACCAGAACGCTTAGGAATGTGGAAAATTTTAGAAGAGGGATATCAATCAAAATGCAAAAGATTAGCAAGGTACACAGAGTTTCAAGAGCATAATACTAGGCATGTCAAAAAATGAAATAAGATAGTATTGATTTTAAAAAAATAGTAACTATGGATATTTCTGTTAGCATAGAGGGTGATAATCGCTAGACATCATGTTGATCAACAGTAAAATCGATATTAATCATACGTGTCTGTAACTTCGTTTTTCGTGATCGATTACATCGGCTCTATGCTAACAGTAATTCCGAAAATGCTACAGAATAACAAAGAATTTCAAGTGTTTTTGAAACCAACTAACAAATATGGAAAAATTAAACTGGTAATTACGGAATTATAAGAAAATATAGGCTTTAACAAGCAAAAGCTGCAAAAAAATCTAGAAATTATAGGCAAAAAGTTTAAGTTCAAGGTTCGAATTGTAAACGACCATTCAATCAATATGTTCAAAAATGCCGCCAGGATATACAATAAATATCTGTAGAAGAAAAGTAATCAGTACAGAAGATGATATAATAAAAATGTACAAATTTTTACAATAGATAACGATAACTATAAATGCTACATAAAGTAATTTAAAAGTTTCTCTTTAGTGATTTAGTGATATGGGTGAGTACGTCCAGAAAGTCACTCAGTCGCAAAAGAGAGAAAAGCGAAGAGATAAAGAAGAATAAGAGAAACAAGCCAGAGAGAAAGAATGCTGGAATGCGGGAACAGCTGACAATTAAAGTCTGTCATTTTGTGCTTCTTCTAGCTACTTTTGCTCAAGCTCACCTTTCTCAAAGCTATATACACTTATCATAACATACTTTTTAAGCATTCTTTCGTAATTCGTCAAGTTTATTCATTATAATCAATAGAACGCGGAGCAAGATACAGGTGGTCATTGATGGTTGTACAAGAATATTCCCCCCTTTGTTTACGTTACCCGACAGCATTTGTAAATGAAGAAAAAGTGCAGGAATTACCTGTTGAAGACAGACGTCCGCCGGCTGTTGCGTTGGATGGTAGCGTATCCTTTGTGGCGGCTGAGTTTGAATTGAGCTACTAGTAGTATGATGCATAGGAATAATGTATAACAACCGGCTACAAATGGTTGCAGTTGATATTGTTAAGAGAAATAGAACGTCGAGGAATAACGTAGAACTGTGAATCTGTCATGCAAACAGAATGATTAAGGAATTAGATGACCAGTTCGGTTTCCTGTAGCTTCAATCCGTAGCGATTCCTATTATACTCTCTTGTTATTGCTTAGTGTATAGAATAAGCAATATATTATCTAATGCTCATAAACTACACAAACTTAAGCTACAAATAAAAAGATTTGAGGAATATAAGCTATTAGTAGAATATAGAATAAAAATGGCAACAGGACTACTTAGAATTAGATATGAATACAACCTAATGATGTGATATAGATTTCTGTATAATAGAAACAGTGGTTGGAAAAGGACTAGAGAAGACAACGGGAGCGATAGATGCTGATGGTAGTAGCGGGGCGACGACGAGGGAAGTGGGAAATGGACGTCTCTCTCTATTAGTCTATCTTTCTTTCTCTTTCTATCTTATTCTGTCTCTTCTATCTACATGTATTTATATGTATGTGTGCCTGGTTGTCTTTTTCCTCTCTCGTTACATGTATAAATGTATGTCGCCTGTATGTCCTCCTGTTCGCCGTCCGCCCATCCGCGTTCTTCATCTTCTTTCCCTCTCTAGTTTCTTACCTCTGTATCAGCATCCCTTCTGCTACCTCCCCACGCTCGCGATCTTCGCCGATCTGACAGACAAACTCTCATCGGAGCTGGCTACTCTACCTACCATCTGACCGAATTCCTACATCTCTTTCTCTCATTCTCATACTCGCTAACTAACCATATAACGTTTTCTATTGCCACATATCAGCCCATAGCTACAGCTATTCCTGACAATAGTCCAGAACGATTCCTCACTATACAGCTACTTCTCACCATAGTCCAAAAACATTTCTGATTGTTAATTCAAGTTGGTTTGAGCATTTTCAAAATAATTGAAGGAATCTTTGATTATTCAAGAAAAGACTTGCTACACTGTCAGCTCAACAAATATGATCACCACAAGCTACAACAGTAGCGGTTTTCATAAATCTATTTCCAGCAGAATGGGCAAAAACTTAAACACACCAATAATAGGTTGTGTTACCTCAATCTATGGATAGAAATTTTTGATCCAAATCCCCAAAACAGACAAGAGTCGATAACCCTTGGAGTTAGTATGATGAACTGACCTTGTGTCCAGCCCGTTTATTGCCACGTCATTTCACATCTTAAATAACGTCATCTGACACTCGTAGACATCAGACAGCATATTCAAATGCGTTAGTTCGGAGATTTTAATAGTATGTAAACAAAAAGATAAATATTGCCTAATTCCAGGAACGCATTTATACAAGAATAAAAGAATTTTGGAATTTCTAAACATTAAACATTAACTACATTATTGGCATTTTGTGATTCTCAAAAATAATCAAAACTTACAAAAAGAAACAGCGTGAACAAAAACTGAACCACATACCCGAATCAGATGATTAAAAAATTAAATCAAGCAAACGCTATGCAAAAATTTGCATACTCTCTGTCGCTTCAAGACTTATAACTCAATAAAATGAAATTGAAACTTTCATTATGCATAATGTCATAAATGACACAAAGTGATAACAGAAATAATTATATTAGATGAAGGATAAAAATTAAGGTGTACAAATTAGTGATAGTAAAAATCTTCTACACATATCTAAAGCTATATCAATAGACTGAGAGCAAGCTGTTGCTTTGACCTGTACATGCAAATTGTCAAAAAATTTAACTTTCACTTAAAATCCTAGATAGTTAAAGTTGTTCCCCACCGTTTTCCAGAGGACCCTCAGGCACTGGAATATCTGAAAAGGAACAAAAGCTTCAAATGAAGAAAATATATACTTACTCTTTTTGTCGTCATAATCATTATCGTGGAGTCTATCACTATCTTTTAAACTATCGTCTCGATCTTCCAATTTCACACGATCACCAGGACCAATTGGTAAATCCAATTGAGGAACAGCTTTAAAGAAAAGTTTAAATATTCAAATAAGAATGTAAAACGAAATACCTCCTTCATTTTCAGTATCGGATGGCTTTTCTACATTGCTAGCATCTTCAAATAAGATAAACATTAAAGAATCAGATAAAAAAAAACATACTCAGTATAACATCGGGTAGTGTAGTCGTTTCAATTTCAGCAGCAATATTTAGAGCAGGAGCATTTACGGAATTCTGTGAATTAATTGATTAGAACACTATTTATGAATTAGGATATACCTGAAATGTTTCAGACTTTGCGTTAGTTTTAAAACTACCAGATTTAAGAGCAGTTACTTCATTTTTCAAACTGAAAAAAAACTCATTATAAATTTAGAACAAAAGACGCATTACATTTCAATAGTTTCTGTTAGTCGCTTTGCAATTATTTCTTGAGTCGACAATAAAGTTTTTAAAGAAGTTGTGTTCCTTTCCCCTTCGGCCTAAGATATCATTATAAATAATAAACATACAATATACATTAAACAAAAACTTACAACGCTTCGACGTAATTCCACAACTAAATCTTCTTTATCCCTAAAAAAACGAAATTTTATATTTATAAACATAAAACATCTTGTCAAACATACTTAATGGTTTGCTCTAATTTATTCTTTTCTAATAAATCATTATCCACCTTTAGCTTAGCATTTCGGAGTGAAGTGGTGCATTCTAAATTAATAAAAATTTATTTAAAAAGTGAGTTTTCTTTTAATTTTACCATCGACCTTACTAGTACATTCCATTCTGTCATTTTTCATAGTATTCTCAATACTTCGGAACTTTTCCAAATCTGCTTTCGAATCTACAAATCACTTTAATAAGAAAAGAAAGTTTTATATTCTTTTCCAACCTATTAACTGCTGTTTAGTATTTTTGTTTAATTGTTGTAAACTATCTAATTGTTCTCTTAAAAACGATAATTCTGTTGATTGCGCCTGAATATATACATAAAATCTGTGATCACGTATAAAAGTTCTTACTTGATAAATGTAAAATAAATAGAAAAAGAAGACAAGTCCAAACAAAAAGAGAAACAATGGCCAATTTCTCATTGCTGGACGATCAGAATTTGACCTGAAACGTATACTCTGAGTGACATTATGTTATATATAAATTGGTCGGATTTAAATAAAATACATGAATGGTAGTGAGAAGAGGAAACACGAATAGATAATAACGAGAAACATGGCCATTTGTTCAATAATAAGCCCACATAAAGAGAATTTTAGACAACTAAACCAAAAACGGATTAAGAACTACAGCTAATTAGCGATCAAAAAACAATGTATTGAGAGAAAATAGAAAGATAAAATGTAACAGACCTGAGTAGCGGTTTCCGACTGGAGACCGATGAAAACATACAGCTTTCCCACTCTAAAAAAGAAACATTAAATAATTAACGAGGGCAGAGAAGCAACAAAAAATGAAAGGAATAACAAGACAAATTAAAACAAATGCGATGGGATATGTTTAAAAACGTGGTTTGTTAGAAGAAACGTGGCAAAATGACAAAAGCGTGACTTTGTAAACAATTTTTGAGGTCGACGACATGATAAGGTCATATAAAATGAAAAAAAAACTAAAAATTTCTCAAGTATTCTTATGACGAAAGACATTTTTATCGGAGAAAACCGTAAAACATTTAGAGTTTAATCGATGGCTTACTTGGCATTGGAAACAATTTAAGAACAACAACAAACAACAATATATGAAAACAAAATGTGGACTTATAAGTTTTTTCGTTGAGCTTTGAATTTACTAATACGCTTTGGTGGTTCAGTAGATGTCGAAGGCTCAATGTCAAGCTGGGATGAAACCGAAGGAACAACTGAAACAATGCTAACAATAATGCTCATAACAGCTAATCAAACCCATAGGTTGCCGTTCAACAAAAACTCCAGAAAATGCATCTTGACTCCCAGAAATAACGCGAGGTTTGCTCTCGGCTTTTTTCATTTCACGTATTGCTTCGTGATCGATTGGGCCAGGCTGATTAGCATTTCGTAAAATACTACCAGTTCCTTCTGTGAGTCCGAACGATTGAGGCTCATGAACTTCCAGACAATTTGGCTGTACAATAAGAATAACACAAAATAACTTATTTTTTAGTCAAATACTTACCGTTTGAGTAAGGTCATTTTCATCAGCAAAATGTACACTACGACGTCTTCCAGTGTTAGACGAAGAAGGCATTACATTTGACGATTCTTTTAACACTGAGGGTTTAGATAAGCGTGTTTCCTCTTCGGGTAAATCATCTGAGTCCAGCCTAAGGTTATTAAATGATTCCGTCACTGAAGAAGAGGTTAATATACTCTTCATCATCTTCTTCATCATCATCATCATCATCGTCGTCATCATCACTGTCATCATCAAGCCGAGCAAGTAACTTGTTGAAATCCTTTAAAACAACATAAAAAATACAATAATATTCAAATAAAGTCTATACCTCAGCACTTACACCAGGAGGCGGATGCATTTTCTCTTCCTCTTCCTCTTCCTCCAATTCATTATTTGTTTTTTCTAATAGTTCTAACTCCTCTAATCTTTTCATTATATCAGCCTATTTTAAAAGTTTAAAGTATCTCACTTAATTAAAAATAAAACTTACATTAGAATCTGTTTGTTGTGAGGGTTTAAGAGTTTTGATAGCTCTCTGTTTGTCGCGATTTCCTACATTAAAACAATATACAAAGTAAAAAATCAAAGTATACGTTTGAATTCTGCTTCTTTTTCTTCGTCATATTCTTCTCGAATTTCAATTTCCTCTCCTTGGCTATTCTAAATTTATTTTTAACCAAAGGAAGAAAAAAAAACAAGTATACTCCTCTAAATAGCTTTTCTGCAAATCCGAGCTGATCATTGATAAGTTTTTTCTCAGCTTCGACATCACTAATAACTTTTTTTATAGCTTAAAGAAAAAATTATGAATCGAATAGCCGTAACAACGTACTGTCCATTTGTCTATTCAGAGTTTCAACGGCTTCAAACGTTGATTTTTCTACAAAATAGCCATCCCCGATTAGCATCATCACTTCATTAGTTCTAACTATTTTTCCCGGCATGAAGCCTACTTTACCAAAAGGAACCTGAGAAGCAGGATATAAAATATAAAAATAATTTATAAAAACATACCATTACATGATATTGTAATTTCTTAGGCAGATCTGTCAATCGTTTTATTAGAGCATTATATTCTTTTAACTGTTCCTTTTTTTGCTTAGCTACACCATCAATTCTTTCATTTTCCTACGCTTATAAAAGTTTGTTAAACCGGAGTACAGTAAAATGTGTACCTGATCCACAGCTGATTTTAAGATTCTGTACTTTTCATCATTTTCTTCTTTACTGCCATTAGTTGAAGAGAACATATTTCTTTACTAAAGAGAAAGTATTGGAGATACAGAGTTGAACAATCAATTCAGCGTGACCTTCTGTGCAACTCCTACTTCATACACAGAAAACACGCAAGCGTGTTTACTTGGCCCATTTATGGTTTTTGTTGCAAGTCTTGACTATGCAACTAAAGTTTTAATGTTTTAAGTAAGAAAAATCATATTAAAGTTTATATGGCCATTTAGCGATATAAATTGAGGGGATGCATTTACTGTTTGAGGACAGTTTATTAGTAAATGTGTTGTAAACTATTTATATGTACAAAAGACAAAAATTTAATAAAATACAGAAAACATTGTTGTTGCTTTGTAGCAACTTAATGTCAAGATGCTTGGCAAAATAAATGAAAATGTTGAGCAGTATCCCTGGTGTTATCTCTCTAATGTGATCCTTGTGCTTCGCGAACCTTATCTTCTATCTTCTTAATGTCATCTTTTAAGGTGGACTCCGTGTTATTATGGCTAATTCATAAAATCATTTAGAATTCTTGAATTAAATGAAAATTACCTGACAATATATTCATAATCGTTCACATCCGGCTCGCTCTGTTTTTCTTCGTCATGAGTGATCTTGAAATTATAAGCATTATTTTTCCAAATTTACTGATTAGTTGATACCAACCGTCTCAGTTTGGTTGCTGGAACTTATCGTACCGTTGCCAGATCTTAGATAAGCATCTTCACCAAATTCTCTAACCAAGCCACAGAAAAGTGGAGAATTCTCTTTATTACAGATCTGATTCGAAACAGTGGAATCCTAAAAAAAATAAAATACTTAATTATGTTACCAAAAGGCGGTAACTTACATCTAAACATTTGCAGAAAACATCATCGCAATGCTTTCTTCCAAGTTGGTCATCGTAGCATTTATCATGATGTATACAACATTGGTTGATATTTTCTGAAACAAAGAAGATCACTGGAATGCTACCGAATCTAAGATCGCCGTAGCCAACAATGAAACATAAAATGCGTTAAAAAACATCTAGAACTTAATATTTCATAATATCTAGACAGGAATATTTAACTTACAGAGTAAATAATAAGAGAATAATTTAAAAAATTGTCTTTACTAACGTTTAAGAGCCGGACAATCGATTTCAACCTGATTTTCACTTATATATTTAGAAAAATCATCAGTTCCACATTCCCATTCGATCTCATCTTCTTCTAAATTATTAAATAAACCCAAGAAAAAATCGAAAATTTACCATAATCTAAGTCAGTTGCAAAGATGATGGCAACTAGACAGAAAAGATATATCCAAATATGCATTATGATTTAAATGGTTAGTAAAGTTGTAAGCTGAAACGTTTCAAAAGTATACATTGAATGACATGAAATTGAGACAGTCTCTAACAAATTCAGCTATTCCATTTTTATCGAGATGAACATGAATAAAACGAAAAACATATAAAGCTAGAAGACTGTTGTACCGACTGAGCTTAAGGCCACCATGTTGCCACCCAAAGTGGAAAATACAGGTTTAAATCGATGACATCATTCGTTATGGACTATTAAATAGAAAAAAACGCGATGAAAAATAAAATTGGATTCACTTCCTTGGACTTGGATTGCTGCCACAGCTTTGGTCCAGAAACTCAGATTCCCACTTGTAAAAAATTATTCGAAGCCCATTATTGAAACCGGCAACCCCATACATAATGAATTATCTTAGTCTCATTACTTACGACGAACAGTTGTCATAACATATACGAAATTAACATGATGAGAAATATATTATTCAAGTTAGCCAAGAAAAACTCGACTAACTATGTGGGGCATCACACGTAAATGCTGTAAATAAATGAAAGTTATGTTCGTGTGACCTAGAGCAAAGTACAAAACACCATTAAGAATCTCAATTATATATAAGATGTTTTTTTTTCGCTTTGTGCAATAAGAAGAACTGTTCTGAAACAAAAACAAGACAAACTAGTGCTTTAGGAAAATTCATTCTCGATTAAATGACAAAAAGTGAAATTGAAATTTTAGGATTGAGCAACTGTTGTTTTGAGCAATATTATAATGGACCCTTTTGAGACCGTACGACAATCGCTTGGCAATAAGCATTGATTACACTTGAAATTCTTTTGTAAATTCACAGACGTATTTAACAGAAATATTAATACGGTTAGTATTGTTTGTTTGTAAGTAATGGAGTTGATAAAATTAAATCTAAAACACGGATGATCCTAACTAATATCCGGCTGGAGCACTTTCTTCTCCTTTACGGAAGTCAGAATTCGCATAAATTTGGCCATCCTTTCCTCGTTCAACAGCAGTTACAACAGTAAGATTATGAACTGGATTCATTAGGTGACCACGTGCAGTCAAGGCATCCAGATATGGCTAAACAAATATGTTAATATATTATTTTTAGATGGAAATACCCTAGGAAAATTAGGCTCATAATCTGTTCGGTTAGGTTGAAGTTGATTGTGAAGACGTGGAGCATCAATTGCCTGTTAGTATTATATTAACAGAAACCAATATAAACGATATAATACTTGTTTCACATCAGCTTTAAGCCAAAGAGCATGAAGAGCTACACCAGCTACTCCAGATATGATTGTAGATCCACCAGCTCCCCCAACAGCAAGAAGAGGCTAAATAGAAAAAAATGGTTTTGCTTCTCACAGATAATTCACGTTACCCTAGTTTTGTTTTGTTTATTTGTTTGAAGAATAATGAGGGGACTTTGACTGCTCATAGGACGTTTGCCTTCATATGTTAACGACGATATTAAGAGATATTACATTACTAAGATACCTGGTCTGATAAAATTGGCAGGTGATGGAGGGAATCCAAAAAAATTGGGATGCCCTGGAGTGGAAAAGTCATCCATTTCATTGTTCCAAAGAATCCCGGTCGACAAGCTGGTCACCATAGCTCCCATGCTGAAAATCGTTGTTTTTCTCCAATTTTCACAATTATCCCCGCTTAGGCATCAAAGTTGTGTTTGAATTCTGGCTTTAGAGCCAATAGTATGTTCCCCAACAACTAGGATAACTCAAACCGATTGATTTCAGAGAAGAAAGAAAGGCTAACGAACTGCAAATTGATGGTGGAAGTGACGGAGACGGCATTTCCGTAGTCATCAAAGATGCTAATATGGATTGTTCCATGGTCTTCCGGTTGTGCTTCAAATGAGCCACCATAGTAGCTATCTGGATGTGCTTTATCTGTTATCAAACTTCTAGAACAAAATTTTGAATTGAATTGAAAAAAAAATGTGAAAAAAATACCTAACCCAATCAGCCCATTCAGGTGAAGTAATATTGTGAGCAATGCTTGTAGCATTAGCAACGAAATCAGGATCTCCAAGCCAACTACGACCACCGTAACTTTAAATGAATTAATAAAAATAAAAGTATGAGAATTTCTATTAAAAAAATATGTAATGATGATGAAGACTTACGCAAACTTCGATGACTCTAAGAACTGATGATAAAATTGAACAACATCATCAAATGACTTTGTATTATACTCATAACTGAAATATAAGCATTACTTATTTTCTTTTATCATTATTTAACTAACCCATCCATTACGGACAGAATTGCTTGAGCTACAGCTGATCCAGATGGTGGAGGAGCTCCACAAATTCTCCTTGAATTTCGTAATTTTGTGTGTATTACATCTTTATGGGGAATAATCTTAGATTTATATGCTTTCATATCTTCCATAGTGAGAATTCCTCCTAAATAGTTTAGAAACTCTTGAAATCCCATTAAGCTAAAAACTGACCATTCTGTTTGAATTCTTCAATCATTTTTTGAGCCATTGGACCTTCATAGAATTCTTTAACTGGATCAGAAGAATTAGCCAAAATACGTAATGTTTCTAAAAACTTCACTCTGAAATAATAGAAGCATTTTCAAACACAGATTCATCAAAAAGACCTAGTTTTAATCTGTTGTCCTACAGTAAAAACTTTTTTAGTAACTGGATTAATATATTCGAACATTGTTCGTTCTTTTTTAATCATTTCTTCATTTTCATGTAATGCTTTTGCTAAAGCATGGGAAGTAGGGTAACCTGCAAATGAAAATAATTTTTAGGAAGACTGAAAGTCAATTTTACCTTCTTCTAGTAATTCAATAGTTGGCTCTATCAAACTTTTCCATGTTACATTACGACTACCATAATTACTATAAGCGGTCCATAAACCATGTAATTCTCCAGGAACAGCTATAGCTTTCCAACCTAGAATTGAAAGTATTTGTGACGGTGATTTTTAAGATAGTCAACCTAAACGGCTTTCATTCCAACGACCCTTGAACATATCCTCTGTTGCAGCTAAAGGAGCAACTTCTCGAGCATCGAGAGCAATACATTCTTCTGTTGTACTGAAACAAAAAATTGAGAACAACATTAGTAAAATAGAATATTACGCGTTATAAATGGTCATGAAATGACCTCCTCCAATTCCAGAGGAATGTGTATCCATAACTCCAATACAGAACAAAGTAGAAACAGCAGCATCCACAGCATTTCCTCCTCGTAATAAAGTATTTCTTTAATATCAATTATGCACTTTTCTATTAGAACAAAAAAAATATGCAACAGTACCTTCCTATTGCAGAACATAGTTCGTTATCAGCCGCAACAGCAGCTTTGGAATATTTTCCCAAAGGACTTAATGATGGCTTCGGCCATTTAGGCAACCTGCTTGAATCCTTAAATAATAGAAAAAAATCAATGATATTGAATGTTAATCTTACAGCTTTAAGATGGAAATACAAGGCAGCAAATGCTACTGTTGTTATTAAAAAACATAAGACCAAAAGCACGAGAGCTGATGTTAAGATATGTTTTGATGACTTTGACGAAACGGGGGCATCAAGCAGAGGGGCTTCTTCATCAAAGGGTCCTTCTTCTGGAGGAAGGTTATCATCTTCGCTAAATATATACAAATTAAATAAATTTTCGATTTAGAATAGGACTTTTAATCTTAACGTACAATGGCATTTACTTATATTCAAGCCGAACGTTTGTATCTCAAAGATAACTTTTAAGGTAATACCAACTTGAGGAATAAAAGACAACATAATAAACTATTTTTGAATTGAATTACCTCAGTATTCTTGGCAAAGGCATCTTCTTAATATTGATCACGAATTCATCCGCGTTCACTATCACGCACTAAAAGTTTGATAACGATTTTAGAAACTGACTCCTACGAGCGTTACTATCAGGGCTTCTTTTATCGAATAAATTGCGTAGTTTCAATGTATAGATCTTGTCTTCAATTAGCCCCGGAACCCCCCAGCTTCACAACATGTATAATTGTATTTTCTTATCTAAATCTATTGTACTTTTAAAAAATGTCTAGCCGAAAGAATAGTATATTGTGAAACTCAATTTAACACCATAACAGTTAAAAAACACAAACTTCTTCAAAAATTTATACAAACACCTTGAACTTTTAAAAGACTTTATAAAATTATGCCGAACAAGCAATTACATTCAGAAATATTCATATATATAAAGATTAGGCATAGCTAGTTTTAAGATTGGAGCACATACACTGCGGCCTACAGGAAGTAGCACGCCGACGCCGAGGAGTAACCTAGAAAAGCTTGTTATTGATATTTACATAGTTAAACTGGTTTACCTTATCTGTTGGCGACGACTCGCTGGTTGAAAAGTGAACGGTGATCAAATTCTCTAAGTTTTCCAACATCGATTCCATGTTGGCGATCTAGAATATATGACACTGAACTTAAAAACTGTTGATTCTAAACAACCTGAGCTGGGGTAATTGAGGGCTCGGTTGGTGCTGGAAACGTTCTCTCCAAGGCCACACATCGTTTCATTTCCACTACGTAAGCTGCTACACAGCCAATAAACTGTGAAGCATGTCTGGTAAATTCGACACCTATAATACTGCGATCAGAATAATGATACCAATTATTTTAAACCTTCATGTCGTAGCTGAGGTAATACACAATTTTTTGCCGCTTCACAAGCTTTAAGACAAGCTCGACCGGCAGTTTCAACTTCTCTGCAAAAGTATAAATATGATTCTTGATATACGTTAAACTAATATATATAACATGTGCTGTCAGAGTGTGTACTGCTAGCAGACAACTCAACCAGTCAATCAATATCTCAAATTCGGGAACAAACCTTCTTAATGATGCTCCATCTTGGGATGTACCTATGCCCTGGGTAGCATGGCGGAAGAGAGCCAATTGGACTTGGCACTCATGTACCAACTAAAACAAAATTTTTATTATTGGAAAAAAACCAATTAGGAAAGCAGCATTCACAAGTAATGACTTGAGGCCAATAGAATCATCGATTAAAATTTGTCCGAATTTAGAGCAAAAACTATGTGCACAAAGCAGACACGATATGTATTTATACCTCTTACGATCAAAATAAGCGAGAACAAAATGAAATAAACCGATAAAAGACAAAATGCATTCGAAACATGATAAGAATTGTAAGTAATATACTACAATTTCCGTTAAAATGTTAGAAAAAATATACAATTACAGCTCGTGCTGACTAACACACAGCTAAGATATTACAGTTAAGGCATAAACAAACATTTAGTAAAACTAGTAGAAATAATGAAAATACAACTAGCTTACCTCGTTTAACTTCCTTACATTAGACATGGGGTGCTGTCTCATGCCGGCGGGCAAACCGCCCGCGGCTGACAATAAAAAAGCGAAGAAAAGTTAGAAAATAAAGTAGTAGAATCTAGGGAAGAAGAACGGCCAAATGGCCAGGTAGATGGGTCAGAGGGCAGGAATACGAGGGACCGAGAATGACGGGAACCAACACTTTATCTTTCTTCAGCACGCGCTGCTTCCACTCATTCGCACGCGCTGCGAGCCTAGCCGCTCGCGCCTCAGGATTGTCTGCCTCTAGTCGCTGGTCGCTCTCTTCGTCTGCACCCTCGCCGTCGGATAAATAGCCGGGTTCTACGAAGAAATCGCCTTGGTCTGAGTCCGCCTCGTCCGTCTCTGGGTCCTGCAACGATAACGCAATCAACTTAGCTCAGCTTTTGGAATTCCTTTCAACAACTATCGTGGGAAGGCGTGATCTCGCGTTGCGGCGCGTATCACGTGCTTCAACACGGATTGCGTTCGGAATAAGCAGAGCCAAAAACAATAATAAGTTTTTTTTGGCAAAATATCCAAAATTAACATTTTTGTATTCACAATTTAATAATATATAAAAAGTTTAATATTTCAAAAATCAAAGTTTTTTTTAAATGAAAGCTCTATTATTTCTGTTTATTAGATAGTTTTGATCAGTTAAAGTAGAAAAAAATCAATAACTGCCCACAAAAGACAAAACCAAAACAAGCTTAGCATCCGTGTTGCACCGATACATTTGCACACACTTATAATCTTTTTAAATACGAAAACATGAAATAAAAACATACCTCCTCATCTGATCTACATTCCTCCGCGTCAGAAGGTTCATCTTCCCATTCAACATCTGAATCAACCTAGAAAAAAATGGTTTATCACTTTCCTCACTGTATAAAGCTTCCAAAAGGGCAGAAATAAAAACTTACATCATAATCAATTTCACTTGACTCAGCTAACCACGGTTTACGACACTTAACCTTTCTGTCTTTTTTTCGCCAAGTTCCATAATATGGTGGTCGATAGTTATCATGAAATTGGAATAATTTAGCCCGCAACTCACTGCAAAACAACTTGAAATTATAAAAAAAAACATGACAGGGTATGATTACATTTTTCGAGGACAAACATAAGTTCTTTTCTTTGAAATTTCATCTAGATATGTATTCTTAGTTACCTAAAATGAATATTTTAAACACATTCTAATTAATACAACTTTACATCTTCAAGTTGAGTTAGAATGTCTGCGTCTGTAGGTAAAATTTCCCTCTGGTGAAGGGGAGCAAGAGTCATACCGGGTTTCACCTAAAAGAAAACAATGAAAGATTATGGAAAGTATTAAACAGACTTGGAATGGCTTATACCATAAATCATCATCTTCTTCATTAACACCTTGGTATTTTTTCTCAACTCTATTAAAGAACCCTATAAATCTTGCAGATGCTTTACGTTTTCGGCCTTCTTGTGCCTAAAATAAAAAGTTTTAGAACTGTTCATTTCCCATGCATTAGTTCATAAAGAAAAGGAACTGGACACTAAATATTTCAATGAAAATCGTATTGAAAAGAAACCAGAGTGGGTCTGAAGCGTGCACTTTAACCAATATAACTACCACTTCACCTCTTTTTGAAACATGACCGACAAAAATTTACACGTAGTTCCTCATGTTAAAACGAAAAAGCTACTAGGATTGCAACATGCATAATACCCTTAGAGAAAATCCGGTCAATCAAACCATACCTCTTCTTCTTTCCTTTTTTGAAATTTCTTTTCTTCTTCCTCTCGCCGTTTGGCTTCCTTGCGTTCATCTTCTTCCTTCTTACGCAGAGCTAACTCCTCTCGTTTTTTCTGTTTCTCTTCTTCTTCCTTTCGTTTTTTTTCGGCACGTTCTTCTTCTGCCTTGCGTTTTTCCTCTTTCCGTTTTTCTTCTTCACGCCTCTTTTCTTCTCGTTCCCTAGTATAACAGTTAAAAAAAATAAATACGAAAAAAGGCATACTTTTCTTTCTTTTCACGTTCTAATCTTTTTTCTTCAGCTGCCTTTTCCTTCTCCAACTAAAATAAAAATATAGGACTCTCAAGATCTCCTATCACCATACCCTAGCTTTTTCACGTTCTTCTTCCTTTTGTTTCTTTATTTCAAGTTTTCTTAAACGTTCAGCTTCTCTCTCTTCCTAAATGAAAAAGAGGTATGCGTTAAACCTATGAAAACTGTTACCTTACTGAGCTTAGGAGTTCTAGGAACTTTCCTACCAGAAGCTGTAATTGAACTTACATTCAGAGCATCTTCATCTGTTAAATCAATGCATTCAACAACATCAACCTGAAGAACAGACTCAAAAGAAGATGTGACTATCTTAATTGAAACCTTGAGTTTTTTTGCCTCTGGTTCTGTTGGCGATCCGGGATCATCCATCTCGGGAAGAGCAATAAGATTTTCTTTGCAACCTTCCTGATCCATGGTGATAACCACAAGTTACTTAAACAGTTTATTGAAGATATTGTAACTCTTAGCACAACAATAGATTGATATATAGTAAAATATAGTATAGTTAAATTTCATTTTATTAGACCTAGATTACTAAAACTTTTTGAATTAGTGCATTTATTCGTATTAAAAATTCGAAAATTGAATTCTTACATGCGAAAATCATAATTACGAATAAACCCAGTTATAAAAAAAAGAAATTTTAAAAATTTTAAAAAATATTCCTTTGCGCGGGTTTTCAATTTCGCTCATTACGTACGAGATCACTACCGTAATCTAAGAAATTAGAAAAACCTGAGAGTCTGTGAATGACGTGTGTGGGCAAAAGGGCGGAGCAGTGGGCGGTCGCGAGATCGATAGGGGCTGTCTCGTTGTCTATTTTCTGCTGATATCTCGATGTCTTTTTAGCGAAGCACGAGCGTCACGTATAATTTTTATTATTATACGTATAAATATAGATATTCATGTTCTTTTTATAGTCTATAGTTTAAAACTCTTATTCTTTTATTTTCTTCTTTAAGAACATTCAACTAGACTATTTTCATCATGTTCAGCTACTTTGATACTTGCTCTTCACCTATATTTGTTCGTTTCGGGATAGATCTTGTAAGATTTCAATAGCTTTCCACTCATCACTCTCATATTATGCTCTTCCTCATAATATCACGCTGCTGACCTCCGTCTTCCTGGCTTACTTATAAACAAGTGGCATTAGAGATTAGAAACAATGTTGGTAGTAAGTATCAAATTAAAATGGGAACTATCTATTGATATGTGATTTCATCATTGAAACGAAAAAATAACTGTAAGATTGAAAAAGATCTGATCGCTTGTGAAATATCTTTAAATCTTATTTCTAACCTCAAATTCAAACGGATGTCGTCAGCTCTTATTTCTTTTTCAACATATCATATTGCTCACAAGTGGATGTTTCGACATATTCTTCTAAATATGTCGAAACTCTTTTGATCATTAAACTATTCCTTTTTACAAAGTATTATATTAGATTCATATATTGTGATCATCTATATACATCTTAGTATTCATAGATGCAGTATTTATCATATTAATTTTTTTTAAATTTTTACTGTTTAGCTGATAGAAATAGGATGGAAATAATTAAATTTAATAAATTATAATAAGTTTAATTTGAAAACTTTAACGACAACAACAGTGAAAACTAAGGAAAGTAAAATGAAATAAAGAATGAAATGGTGATCTGCAAGTATGGCTTCGAAATGGAAAATTTTCTTTTCTACTGTTTATTGGCTCATATTGCATGTTATCATTTATTCTGGGCAAGTCGATCCCTATAAATATCATTCAGCCGTCTATTTCGGCTTGCGCATTTGGAAAACTGATATGAATTGGTCTCATTCCTTTTCATTATCACTAATTTTACAACCAAATTTGAAGAGTCAGTGAGCACATATGACCTCTTGTCTTAGGCCTTAAAACTTGTTCTTCGATTTCATTTCCGCATTTACTTCCAAACAATTAGTTTAATCATGTAATAATAATAAATGACATTAAACTCTGAATGTCTGATTACAACTTTTTTTGTTTTGAATTGTTTATATCTTATATATTCTTTTCTTCAATCTATCTATGTAAACCTTGTTAGTTGATTATCCTTGTTCAGGTAAGCGAACAAATACATTCCTGCCTAGGGTTTCTCTAAGAAACAAGAAAAAGGAGAAGGAATGCTAATGATAGAGAAGAAACAGAAAAAAGCCAAGTAATCTTATACCTAGTTGAAGCTTATTCCTTTATGCCCTGAAGCAATACCACTACTACTGAGTCTCACAATTCCACATACCACAAGAATTATTCCATCCTTTTTCTTATATTCTCGGTATGTGTACCAACTCTTCAAACTCAAATTTTCATCAATATCATACATTTTCTCATTTTGTATGCCTTTTCAATCTTTTCTAATGAAAAAGATTATTAAATACAACATACGGATAGTATAAATGAACTTGTTAATTCTTTAATTTCTTTAATATATCCTGCTCTCTCTCTTTCTCTCTCTCTCCCTCTCTCTCTCTCCCTCTCTCCCTCCAACTCTCCCTCCAACTCTCCCTCCAACTCTCTCCCTCCAACTCTCCTTTCAACTCTCTATCTCTATCTCTCTCTCTTTCTATTTTTTATTTAGCAGCAATGCTATAAGAATAAATAAATAACATTTTAATTTTAAATTTGTTTATGAAACAAAAAAATACAATTTAAATTATTATCATTTTAAATAAAACATGTGCTATTATAATATTTACTTATCGTAAACACATTTTTTCTTATCAGTTGATAGTTACAAATCTGTTGAGGCCAGGCTTCCTGTCGTCATCGTGCAATTTTCTTTTCAAATTTCAAGCCCCAGCCAAAGCGTGAACCATCACGTGAAGTACGCAAATTCTATTTTAATTTTTTCATTCATTGAACTCAAATGCAGTTTAACGGTTGCTTTCTTCATTATCATCTTATTTTCTTTATTTATATCATATAGTTTATATAACTATGTATATACATACGTATATGTATATATAGATATATATTATAATTTCATTTTCTTATTTTCATCTACTATGTTACTCCATTCCTTGGAAAATCCAAGAAATTTTGCGACTTGTGGCCGAAGGAAAATTAATTACCATCCTTATTGGTATTCGAACTTATCCTCACGCCTAATTGGAAAGAAGCCTGAGAACTATAGAGAGATATAGAAAATGAAAGAGAGAATTGGAAGAAAATAGAGAAAACTGAAAAAGGAGAGAGAGAGATAGTTAAATATATCTTTTGATATTTATATATAGCATAAATATTATATGAATAGTTAGTATACCCTATGATTTCTTCAGCTTTTTCTTCAGTTTCTTTCTTATTCCCCTCTTCTACATTTCCTTTCTCTTTTTCTTTCATTTTGTCCAAATTTTCTTTGAATCTCACACTATTCTATTTCATTCTCACTCGTCCTCCTCTCTCTTTCTCAATCTCTCTCTCTCTCTCTATCATCCGTCATACTCTTTATTCTTGTGAGCATTTCAACAGATTTTCCGAATGCCAATTACCTTTTTCGTTTTATTCCACGACTTCTTTTCATTTTTCCTTCTGTTTATATTCTCTATACATTAATAAATCTCCTTCCTTGTTGTAAAGATTTGTATTATATCATATTCTTAATCTGCCTTATTATATATTTTCTATATGATGTATATAACTATATGAGTTTTGAAGCTTTTTACTATTTGTATTCAAGTCAATAGTTATATGATGACATCATTTTCACCATATACTCAAACCCAATTCATCTGGTCGTTGTCGTCTGTTATCGCGCGAATGCCGAGTTATTGTCCGGTTATCGAAACACAATTACATGGAAGTACTTACATTCTCATCAGAATATCTTGCTCGCCTATGACGGTAGGTACTGACGACAATCTCAACGACGAATCGACTTCATGTGCGAAACTACTTTTGGCATTGATGGTATACAACTTGCATACATGCAGATGTACATACATACATAGTATGTACATGCACAACAATCATGAACTTTTCGTATTTTTCAATCTGTAATGAGTGCAACAATCGTTTATTATTATCACCTTTGAAAGAGAGAGAGAGAGAGAGAGAGAGAGAGAGAGAGATCAACAAAGAGAGAGAGAGAGATCAACAAAGAGAGAGAGAGAGAGGGAATTATATATCTTTTTCAAATCATAAATCACTTCATCATCTTATATTTCATAGTTTATCACGTTCATGATCATAATGTTAATTTCAACTGTAAATGAACAAAATTCATAATCTTCTAATATTTTCATATATTTTCTATTAGTTTCCTTCATATATCATGCTCATAATTTTACTATATACGTACATTGAAGTTATGGATTCTGAAGACCTTCATATACATATCTGAGATGTTTTCTTCATATAACACATTGATATACCTCGTTCTCTCTCTCTCTCTCTCTCTCTCTCTCTCTCTCACTCTCCCTCCTTCAATTTTTCCTACATACTTTCTAGTTATATATATATATATATATATATAAGAAAATTGAAGCTGATAGTGAGTAAAGAAAAAAAAGAAAAAATGTATAGGAATGGAGAAGGGCTGAATTACTTGCTGTAGTTTCGCGTTATCCACTCTTTTCTCCTTTTTCGTTTCAGTTTTTTTTCTTATTCAAGACAAATAAACAAATATTCGTTGTATTGATCGTTTGTTCAATCTATTGCTCTCAAGATATATGTATATAATATATATATAATATATATATATAGATATATAGATATATGTTATGATCTACTTATAATTCATTTTTATCTTAATACTTTTGCTCCCTAGATATCCTTATTACAAGTCCAACTTCTGAAGCCATTTTTCAGCTTTCACAACAATTCATATCTACATCATCTTACAGTTGTTTTCATTGTCGGCTTTATTTTATGCATTTGTTTGTCCTTCTCATGTCTTTTCACTGTTGCCCTCATTCAGTTCTAGCACTCGCGTCATTCTTAGCTGTCAAGCTGATGTTCATGGTTTTTGCATCAAATGCTTGCTCCATCTTCTCACTATGATGATAATACTAAGAACTTTACATGATGATTTATATAATAATCATTCATTCTTTGTAATAGAAAATTAAATTTGAAATCCATTAATATCGTCTTGTTAAAGATGTTTTTTCTTTTTCATTCATTATTCTTACTTCTTGTCATTCTCATTATGACAATTTTCTTTATTACAAATTGAATATGCATCGTCCTGTGGCCAATGGAGCTTGATATTCGATTTTCCTTTTCCTCCCCCTCATTTGAGTAAAAGGTCAACATCGTTGTCGTTGTGAGTTGGTGAACTCTCCAGCCTCTATGCAGTATTCAGTACTAGTCATCCATCTATCTGTCCATAACCCCCCTCACCCCTCCAAACTTTAGCCTTAGGCTCAAATGAAGCTTCAAGCCTATCGACACATCTTGCCATCCAGTTTGAAGCAGTAGCAACAACCGCAGCACTAACAACACCAAAAGCAGTAGTAGCAGTTTACATTCCTCTACGGGTTGTCGTTGTTTGTCGCCGACGATGTCGCTAGCGATTAGTTGTGCGTGAATAGAGCCATAAGGGCACATGTCCTAACTCAAGCTGTATTCTATTTTTTGACATTTCCATTCTATTTTTGATGTCGTCAGTACTATAATCGCTTTTTCGTTGAATAACTATGCCTGACCTGCTGATCTGGA
Organism: Auanema rhodensis; assembly: GCA_964057225.1. Lineage (NCBI taxonomy): Eukaryota > Metazoa > Nematoda > Chromadorea > Rhabditida > Rhabditidae > Auanema > Auanema rhodense. The sequence continues at coordinate 6,598,956 of OZ059895.1, forward strand.
ATTCATACAATGTAAAACAAAAAAAAACTTAGAAACAAGGAAGGATTTCGAATACAACAGAAACTTTTACATATGCAGCTATTACATATAATGGAAATAAGTGGAAAAAAATGCTCAGAAGAAAGTAAAAATAGCCTGAGGGCACATGGAATAACAGCTTGATGAGATGACGAACTGCTTAAAATGACAAACGAGAAAAGAAACTTGTCATGCTGCATAGTACTATGCTTAAACTGTATGTATGATGACGTCAATATGCATCAATTTAAAAAAAAAACGAATAAAAAAGTAGCTTGATGTTTGGCTATAAGACTTCAGTATAGGCATAGGCCTAGTTCTTGAAAGCAGAATCATCAGGTGTTGATGTGTATGCTTGATTGCAGATTGTCTTTAGCTTTAGCTCTGTAAAATCCTTTACTAGTTTTGAAGAGAGAGAGAGAGAGAAGGAGAGAGAGAAAGATATAGAGAGATATAGATCTACATCAATGCTTCAAGTATAACTCATTTATCAAAATGCTCATAGTTTGATGTCAGTTATTGATGTTTTTTGAGCTTTAGTTCAAGTTAGTTCTTAGACTGTACAAGATTTCATTGATTTTCTTTTTGTTTATTTTTTCTTTTTTTCTTCTCATAATCTTTACTATCTTTTCATCTTTTTTTTTTCAATGTATATTTCATGTTTTTCCCTTATAATTATAACTATGAGTATGTACGTATATATGTGAATTGAAGCTTTGTTGAGTATAGATTGCTCCAAATCTCTTTCATATTCTTCTTCTTCTTCTTTTTATTCTCTTTTCTTTCCCTTTCCTTTTCGTGGTTTCTAAGCAACACGTATTCTAGAAAACTGTTAAATACCACGCTTTTAGAACCGATGAGTTGATGTTAGAAGAACATATGAAGAGAAGAAGAAGAAGAATAAGTTGGGTTCATTTTCTTCTAGTTTGTATTCTCTCTCTCTCTTTCTCTCTCTCTCTTTCTCTCTCTCTCTCTCTCTCTCTCTCTCTCTCTTTCTGCTATATCTATCATCCTTGCTAGTTACCCTTGTCATCTCAATTTTCTTTATTTGAAGAGCTTAATGTATGACGAAGATGTTATAAAGGTGATCAAAGATGTAGTTTGAGATGAATCGAAGAGCATTTTCAAACTTGTCTTGTGAGCAAGCTTGAAATGAAATTGTCTATAAACTTGTAGACATAATGTCATCTCAAGATGTTCCAACTTCACTATTCACATATATCATTTATACAATGAATAAGAAATATATGTAATAGTTAATATAATTTATTCTATTAACTATATCTTCATTGTATTGTTTTCAATATAATATTTCTTCATCATTCATCTTTTGAATTTTCTTGATTTTTTTAAATCTGTTTACTCATAGCTGCTGCTTCTTGTCCTTAATGATTGTGTCGTCTGTCATCATTCAGTACTTAGCACACACACGGTTCTTCAGTTAGTGTGAGTGTGAGCAAGAAAGTCAATGATGAGAGACGACAACCACACGAGATGCTCTACGTGATCTTCTGATTTCAATCTTTTTTGACTTACTTCTTCCGGTCGGCTTCTTCAAATAGCATCAGCAACTTCTTGCTCGCTTGCTAGTGTACCTGTTCAACTGCTTGTTCGTCTTCAATCATCTTCTCGACCTTGCGAACTAATTGGATTTTTGAGGTTTTTTTTAGGAATCTCGAATGTTATTTTAGGACAAAAAACATTTTCTACCTCACTTCACACGTCTAACTTTTACTTCCATTTGATTGTTTCGACGGTCGGCTTTATCCTCATGTGTATGTGTATGTATATATGTGAATGAAGGAGACATAGAGAGAGGAAGAAAAAAATAAAGAGAGAAAGAGACAGACATAGAGAAAGAGAGAAATAGAAATTGTCGTCAACTTCGTAGTCGTCCTCTTTTCTTCTATGTTCTTTTATCTTTCGAATCTGCTCTTCATCTTTTCCGGTATTCAGCCTAATCGGCAATCCGTCAAATCTACTAATCCTTGCCACCGCTCATCATCCCGGCTTCTCCTTCATTCTCTTCATGCTTTACCTCTTCCCCTCTCTACGTCTTGTCATGTTCCTCCTCTCTAAACTTTTGGTTTTAATCAATTTTTCCTGCAGAAGAGCATCCGATCAGTCGTTGATGAGCCGTTGCTTATCATATCCAACAGTTTGCTTCAGCCTTTAGAAGCTTTCTGTTTCAATTTTTCTTTTTGTTTTGTTTCTTCTCATTTTCTGTTTTCTTGTCATATTTCAACATCAATTTCCTTATGCTCATGTTCGAACGAGACTCTTTTTCATTTGTTTCTGTGATTGCTTAACGTTCAAAAGATGTTTTCTCAACATCACCCATGTTTCCCAATTCATTCAATTCGAGACATGATTTCAGCTTTTTCTTTATCCATCTTTTTCTCTGTTGGATTGCCAATTTGAATGACTTTTCATAGTTTTCTGCTCCCCTTCCTTCTCTCCAACCATTACCAATCTCTTTCTTTCTTCATTTCATGTGCAACGATTTTGACAACGTTAGCTTGATCCGAGTTTCCTTTCCTATCCATATCCATGGTCTTACTTGTTTTAGCTATTGCTTCCCTTCATATCTCCATACATGTAAGCTCTGTCTCCATATTAGAAGAGAAGGAAAGTAAATCATTAGAAGCCGGAGATTGTTGTATATCACATGTAAATCAGAAAGCTATACTGACATCAAGCCCCTGAATTGTTCTGGATTTCATAGTTTTGCATAGCACGATCTAGAGTTTAGCTATCACATCACGATATGAATCACATTAAGTCTTGATCTCTTTTAATCCTCTCTCTCTCTTTATTTCTCTCCATTTGCCCCTCTCTCTCTCTTGCCGTCTCTCTAAATGTCTTCCTTGTTCAGCTTGAAACACTAATAGATCTGCTGACTTCATCATTCATCCTTTCATAGATATTCTTACGCAACTACCTCTTAGTTCCATTTTTGGTAATTTCACTTGCACTCAGACCCATGCTGTAAGAAACAAACTTGTATTCAAAGAGCCCAATGACGTTTACATCTCTCGACTTTTCCCCTGTCCGTCCTTTTCTCTTCTTACTCTTGTCACACGCTGTCTCTCGTTCTTTCTCTTTCCTCCATCTCTGAATTCCCGGCAGCACTTTTCACAATTCGACACAAACTCACAACAACTTGTATGCCATGTAAGCTGAATTTTCATCCGCTCACTCATTGCTAAGTTCTATCTTTCCAACATTTTTTATACAAAAAAAATTTTTTTTAATTGTCAGTTTCCTCATTTGGTCAATTTCTCTCACCATTTATGTGATCTGTTTCTCTACATATCTCTTATTTCTCCTCTGTTTTCAGTTCGCTAACTATTAGCTTTTCCCGTTTTTGATCTGTAGTTTCCCTTTCACCTCTCGTCCTTTTTCTCAGTTCGTTTCACTCTTTGAGCATAATCTTGTCGTTGATGTGAAATTGCTTATCGTTCGCTTAGGTTGACGTAACTATCGAATAGTGACCGTTGGTGTCATGGAGGGACAGTTTCTCTTTCTCTATTTTCATCTCAATATTCTCTTCTTCCCTTATTCTCTCTTCTTTTTCTCGTGAAAGCCATAATAACAGCATCATTTCTTGAATAAACAGTCTGTGCACATACAAGCCTCAGACTCAACGGATCGTATCGTCAACGTCCAGTATACCACTTGCGTCACGGCTTGTGGCTAGTGAAGGATGATGCAGGTTGTGGACATTGTCCTCTCGTTCCTTTAAATCATTCCCTTTAGCAACTTTCCACTCTATCTTTCTCTATCTTTCTCCCTCCCCTCTCTCTCTCTCTCTCTCTCTCTCCCAGTGTTCATCTCTCTGTTCTCTCTTAGAGTCCCTCTGTTTTCCATTTTTCAATAATTCATCAAGCTTTCACTAAACTTTCCTAAATTTTCCCGAATACTATGTTGATATTTGATAATTTTATTCAAACCATATTTAATTTCAGTTAACTATATTTTTATATTGTGTTATTAATTATTTTCTTAATCATTACTTTGACACTTCAAATTCTTCTTTTTTTCAAGTTTTCTTACTAATCTCTTACATTTTTTTATTTTCTCATCCCTACTCTGATCACAATCATTCTGATCAACCATCAGCTGATTTATTCAACTTGCACCACGTGCTGTTGTTGTTAGAAGCTTGACACCAACGTAGTACTCACGGGGTTGATGTCCTCTTACTTCACTCATCTTCGACACTCTATACAACTAATGATGGCTGACGTTGAGTTTACGCCGTACTCATCACGACCTTACTGTATTGTGAAGACGACAAATTGACATCATCATTGAACTTCATCGTCTGCTTGTATCATATTCTTCGATCCCCATGGATTTTGAAGAAGTATCAAGTGATATGATGATTGAGATTTAACTACTAATGATGAATTTCTTGTTGAAAGCTTTTATTTAATCGCAATGATGATAGAAAGATTGGTTTTCTCTTTAGTCCAACTGACTGACACGTCAAGCCGTCGTCATGCTGACATCGAATGACCATTTCCCTGTAGTTTTTCCTCATTTTTTGATATAATCAGCCACATACACATACATAGATACACTTATCGTCATTACATCTAACAGCTGAAATGTCATAGCTGTTGCTTTCTGTGAAATTGAACTGCTGATGTTATTACTACTATTACTAATGCTACTGCTGTTGTTGATTTTGCTGACGATGTGCGTGTATCTGTGTGTGTGTGTGTGTAGATGTAGCCGAACAACGCACAGTTCACAATTTCCTATGTGGTCACTGAGCAGTAGTTAGATGCTTTGTAACATTTGAGGTATTGAGCAGATTGGCTCAACATCTACGTCACTATGTATTTCTTTACGTGTTGACGTCAAATAAGGCTAATAAGATTGTTGTGCTTTATAATGATCATGTCAAACCTGAAAAAGGAAATTGAGACAGAAGAAGAAATGGGCCAACTGAAGAATGAAGATGATAATGAAGCAGAAGAAGAGAAAGCTTTAAACAACATCTTCAGCATAGGCTTATCATTTCTTTTCGCCAGTTTAATAGATTTCGTTGTAAGAGGATTTCAGTTCATAAAATCAAGAAATGATTTTTCATGATCATATTAATGATTATCAAAGATCTTTCTTATTTCATTTATATTAAATTCAATTGTCATTGTTTTGCGACTATGTGATGCTATCTCTCTTGCTAACACTTTTCGTCATCATCGTGATGATGATCGTCGTCTTCGTCGTCGACACCATCGTTGACATCATCGTTATACTTAAAGGGAATCTGATTATTCAGGCTCAGATATGTATACGCAAATGTGTTTATAAACATCATTTCATCGTGTTGATGATGATTATGTTGATGAGAAAGACAGATTGATTAATGATTTTAAACGACGACGACTATGAAGAAGACGACGTTAGCGTGATGACAATAATACTGACGACGTCGACTGACATCGAGTGCTTCAAAATATTGCCTAGCGCCATCATAATCATCATCATCACCACAACTCCACTATCGATATCGGTTTTGATCGATTTGGCCCCAAAACTGTTTCCTTCCAATGAGCTAATTATCCTTTTTGATCATATTTTCTCTCTTCTGTGTTTTGTTCCTATTTACAGGTATATGTTCAAGTCCTACTTGCTTACTCATTCTTTCTGACCCATCTACCTTTCTCTCGTTCTCTATCACTCTCTTACGTTCTCTTTTTCTCTTGTTCATCCTCTTTTTCATCTATTACCTCCTTTCCACTCATCACACTGAGGTACTATCTAACGGAACTGTTATGTCATATTCTCGATTCCTTTCGTAATTCATCGTTCTTATCGTCATTTTTTCTTATTTCACAGATTTTTTTCAACAATTGTATTAATTTACTTCGTTTTAGGACCATATACATGGCTCAACATCATTCACATTACGTACTTGGAAGTCATCATAGTCGTCGTTGTCGTTTACCACCGTCATCATAATTAACGGCATGTCATCTGACATACCTGAAAGAGTAGAAGAGGGTAAAGATGGGGGGCAAAAATGGAAAAAATCTGCTGCTGCTGTTCTTTCAAGTCATTGTGTTGAATAGTTTTCTTCCTGTTTCAATTTCATTATCGTTATTTCAACGATTTTCTTGTTGTATTCAGAATCCATTTAGAGTGTATTTCATCAATATCATAACTACTACTACAGCTACAGCTACAGCTACTGATACTCCTACAGCTACAGCTACTGCTACTACTACTAGTATTATATGAAATTTGTATGTTTTGAGGCATAAATGACAAGCTGAACTGTCATATGATGATTTAACAACACATCAAACATCATCATCATCATCATCATCATTATCAATCTATGAAGCTCAATTTGAAAAAAAAAGGAAGATGATTGAGAGCTAGATAGTCAATTCATTCGTATGCTCGTTGTGCATGTCAGAACATACATCTAGAGCACATGCGCAAAGATTATTGATGATGATGATGGTAACTAGAAGTACTATGGAGGAGAGTAGGGAGCATAGGATTTGAACATCTTTTCCTTATTTTTCCTCTTTTCTCTCTCTCTCTCTCTTTCTCTACCTTCTCCCCTCTTTCTCTCATCTTCTTCTTCTTTTCCTTCTTCTTCTTTCTCGCTTTCCCTTATAATATATCTTCATCAAGCTCTTTTCTCTCCTTTTTTTCATTTTTACGGAGACACTCTCAATTCTGTATACTGTCTGTCTGTTTAATTCACTCTGTATACAGGCTTGAATAGACAAGCACAGATAGGACTATGTGTTAGTTAGTCAAGTTGCCAGCAATAGTCACATGTCCTTCCGATGCTCTTCCTGATTCTCTCGTTCTTTTCAACATCTCTCTATCATACTACATTCTATTCCAATTCTTTTCCTTCTGTATTCTCTCACTATCTCAACATCTTTCATTTCGATCATCCTTCTGTAACCAGTTTCCTGTACCTGTCTCTCGTTCTCTGCTCCTCTCCTTCTCTCGCATCATTTCACCAATACATTGACGGAAATGATGAAGTAGACGTCGGGGAGTCGACGACGGCGTCGACGACGACGACAAGGAGAGTATCGACGATTGCCCTCACACACTGTATTCTATCCTTTTTCACCATTCTATCTTGCCATCAGTCTGCCATCTATGTTGCCACTTTTTCATATACTACTCTTTCCGCTTCAGCCTTAACACTTTCTTGCCTCTCTCTTTCTCTCCCTCCCTCCCTCTCTCGCTCTCTCTCTCTTCCTCTCTCTTCCTTTCTCTCTCTCTCTCTTGTTGTTGCTCTACTACTACTACCACTACCGGCAGACCGTTGTTCAACCATCTGTTTTCCTCTCGTTTCACTCGCTATCATCATCGTCGGCAGAATGATATTTTTGGATTGCCAAAACGACTACAAATAGATTTTCCAATTTTTGATTTATTAATAGAAATCTTCAAACTATTTTTAGCTTTCAACTCTTTTTTTAATTTTGAACTATTTAATCTAATTATTATGTATAATCAATATATTTTTATTTATAATATATACTTATCTTTTAAATTTACAATGACGACATTCATCATGTTCATTTTGCCATTATCATCAGCTTAAACTTAAGCTTATAACCACCAGGCTTATTATTATCTTTGTCGACCACGTTTTGAGCTTATTGAACAAAATGAATTTACCCAAAGCCATGTCAGCTGATAATTCCCTTTTGCTTTTGCCACCCTTTCATTCATCCATCCATATCCTTACTCTCTTTTGTCCCCCCTAGGGGTTATGAAGTAAGACATCTTCACCCTCATGTTACTCCATCCTTCTTGAAGTTTTTTTTGAATTCTCTTCACTCTGTCTTTCTGCTTACTTTCTCTTATCCTATATCATTCATTCTCTTCCATCATGGCTTACTCCATATTCAGCATTTTTCCAAGTTTTATCACCAGTAGCAGCCTTCTAAGCAATTGCTGTTCCCAAGACAGCTTAAGCAGTTATGACATTTGTTTCATGTTGTTTGTTCTTGTTGAAACATTTTTCTTCTTCATCTTTCACATTCTTCTTCTCTCATTTTTAATCTTCTTCTTTGAAATATTTACAATTTTCTATTTTGAAGAAACAACAATTTCGTTTTTTAAAATCTTTTCAAACTTTAAATATCCTCCAACTCTTTTTTTATTTCATTAAATGTTTCATTTGCTACAAATATTATCACACATATACAAAATTGTATATATATCTTTTCATCATCTTACTATTTCATTTGAATTCTTTTCATTTCAAATATTAAATTTCCTACAATTTGTATACAACATCTTTCAATTTTTTTAAAATCTCTCTTTCTCTTTCTCTCTCTCTCTCTCTCTCTCTTTGACATATACACTCTCTATATCTACCTGTCTATCTAATATAGTATATATCCAAGTTTATATTCTATAGTCATCTGATCTTTGTATATACTCAATAGAGCTAGAACGACAATACTCAATCGTCTCTCTATTCCTTCCTCTCCTATACTTGTATTCTCTCGTTTAGAGAAAAAAATCAGAAGGAAGGTTGAATTGACCAAGACAACCACGTCATCTAAACCTTTCATATGTGCTTCTCTATTTCTCTTTGTCTAGTTAACTGTTGTATACACTGTCTATTCTAAACTACATTGATTGTACATGTATGAAGCCGAGAAGGAACGAATATGAGATGAAAACATGGGAAGAATATAAAGTATAGAGGATTTCATTGTAGATAGTAACAGTAGTAATAGAATAACTACAATGTTATATGAATTTGAGAAAAAAAAAAGAGGAAAAGATTGCACTACAAGTAAGGAGAACAGTACTTCTTCTATTTTGCTTTTCTTTTTTCTACTTCATATTCTTCTTCCCCGGGGGATCTCTACTGTCACAAAGAGATAGAGAAAGATGGAGAGAGAGAAAGATGAAGAGAGAGAGAGAGAGAAAGATGAAGAGAGAGAGAGAGAGAGAGAGAGAGAGAGAAAAAGAAACTCTATATCAACGATAAAGAAGGGGAGAAAGAAGAGAGAGAGAGAGCTTTTGTCCGTTAACAGAAAAAAATGAAAAGTAAAAAACTTCATAAAAAGAAGAGAAATATAGAAAAAAAGAAAAACGAGGGAATGGCTATTAATGAAGAGATTTGAAAGAAGCAGAGAGAAATAAAGAATGATCTATAAAGGAAAGCGACAACCCAATAGATATTGTATTGGACAACGACGAAAGGACCACTACCAACATCATCTCCTTCTACTTTCTTCTCATTCATCGTCGTCGTTGTCGTTATCGGTCTTCTTGTCGCCGTCAGTACACTCGTATACTATTGAATCTCTACGCCTGTCTCTCCCTCTCTCTTTCTCTCTCTCTCTCTTTTTCTCTCTGAAAGGGACAAAAAAGTTTTTTCTTCACTTTTGTTGCTGCTGATCGTTGTCTTCATCGTATCACATCTTAGTGTATCTATGCTCCAACGACGTCAGAATCTGACCGACAAGCAAACGACAACCAATATGTTTTATGTATTTCTTCATAATTTATTTGAATTTTTTAAAATTATTAATGGTTTATTTTACAAAATTATATAATACTAACTAACTAACTATATGAATAAGTATTATCAGAAAAAACTTTTTTGATTTCTCTATCTCTCAACCATATATTCCTGTACATGTATGTTTCTATGATTATCTATACTCTCCTTCACCTCTATACTATACTACTTTGTGTAAATTATTTTTTTTATAAATTAGAGATCAAGTCTTGCTAATGATACTTCTGATGCTGCTGTCCCGTGGTTGTATGGGCCATCAGATAACGATGATACTGCCGTTTGCTGATGATTATGATGCTGTTGCTACTATCTTTGACAGCGATTAAGACGACTGCTTGTCGTTTGACGTCGTTTTTGTCATCTTCTAGCACACATACCAAGTACCAACCTTTTTGTCTTTCTCTTCTCTCTTTCATCATATTTCCAATTAACTTTATATTCAACCTTTCCCTTGTAAAGGTATCATAATCAAAACAGTTCGGAGCTACGACCGGTCAAATACATAGATTGTTTCTTCATCTGATGTCATTATTGAAGAGAACAAGTGAGAGAGAGATCACGGGGCGAACCAGGTATTTCTGAACTTCTAGCAGACGTTGTACATGAAAATGACGGCAACACTGCGATACAATAAGAAAACTACGTATTTCTTTTAATTGGTTTAAAGCTTTCATTGACTATTTTTTTCTGTGTGACAACCCTGAACTTTCAATGCTAACTGGTCATCCTGACGGCACAAAAGACAATAGGCAGTCCAGCTTGTTTCTAATTGTTCACATTCAAGCAGCTATTGTTTTAAGCTTTCTATACCAACTTGCCTACGTTGTGAAGTAACGCGCAAGCCATGTTGTATGCGCTTCTAAGGTGTTTTGGTGACTACATTACCTTCTTCACTCAGTTCCTATTCTCTCTCTCTCTCTCTCTCTCTCTCTCTCTCTCTCTCTCTCTCTCTCTCTCTCTCTCTCTCTCTCTCTCTCTCTCTCTTTCACAGCCTCACCTTTCCTATGCAGGTATGTATATCAGTGTTTTGAAAATGAAGAAAAATGTCAATAAAAGGACATATGAGATAGTACGGCATAAGAGGACAGAAATTGAAAGAGCCAGATTGTTAGAGAAAATTCACGAAATAGTAAACATTTTTTTGATAAAATAAAAAGTTAATAAGAAACAGAGAGTTTGTTGGTAGGACAAAAGCAAAAAGTAGAGAGAGAAAGGAAGAGAAAGAAGCAGAAGTATTACAACGTGGTGGTCGATCGAGAGAAAAGTGAGACAAATCTGAAAAAAAAAGAAACACGAATAGCGAGATTCAGAATCATGAGAAGAAGAACAGATACTGAAACATCAGTAGAAAGAGAGGAAGAAGAAGAAAAATAGAGAGAGGGAATGATAGACAGAAACAATAAGCGATGATCCAACGACAACCCTCTATCGTTCTTCTACTATCTTATTCTTTCATATTCTTTCCTATCTGACGCTCCAAGCGATATTGATACATCACATACTTACATACACAATTTTTTGAGTTCATTCTTCATTGTTAAAAGAGAGAGAGAGAAAGAGAGAGAGCGAGAGAGAGAGAGAGAGAGAAGAGATAGAGAGAAAAAATACGTAAGTATGTGTGTGTGTGTGTGTGTGATGATAGAGAAGCATGTTTGAAGTCATAACGTCCCATCTTGATCTTTCTATCTTCACCATCATTATCATCATTTTATTTTTTTGAACATTTATGTATATGTATGGAACAAATAGCTTCCAATATCTTCATTCACATACATTTGCACATGCTTCTGATGTGAAATCTTATAGATCCAATCAGACGGTTTCGTTCCCACTTCTCCATCCTAACGGCTTTTCCTCAGGCCGAATCATAACGTCCGCAATACAGATTGGAGCAAAAGTGCTTTTCACACTTACATTTCCTCTCTGTGTTCATTTTTTTCTTTTTCTTCAAGTCTTCTGTTTCGTTTACGATCGGATTTAGTAACTTGGAAGCCATTCACGTCATAGCATCATGTTCTTTCATATACTTTCCTAATATTCATGACACTTCATATCCTGTTTTATTCATTTTTTTTCTTTTTCTCTCCTCTTTATCACAAAAATTTTCTTTTCTTTCCCTCATTTTCTAATGTTGATTGTCAAAGCATTTTCTTATTGATTTTATTTGTATCTTTCTATTGTTTTTCTCAGTTATCTTCTATTGATTTTTCATATTGTTCCATTCTATTGTTCTTTTTTAACAATTAGCCTTTATATTTTACGTGAAATGTTACGTGAACTGTCGAAGCATCATCATCATCATCATTTTTCTTAAGTGCAAACATTGAGAACGGTTGTGTCCACCTATCTAGCCTATACTCTTAGTCTTCTCTATCTCTGTATCCCTTGTTCTCTCTTTTTCCCTCTCATTTTCCTTTTCTTTTCTTATATTCCTATCTCTTTATCTCTATTCCTCTCATTTTTTCTCTCCCTCACTCGCTCATCCTCACACGTTTTGTCCGCCCTCGCACGTCGTCGGACTGATGATCAGCCCCCCGAGGGCTCTTCCTTCATACCCCTCCTTCTCACCCTTCTTCCATACTCCCCCCCTCCTCTATCGTCATCCTCATTTTGTCCTCTTTATGTCTTCTTCTCATCTTCTTTTTTTCACAAACCAAGCCTCACATATCCATCTGAAACCTATTTGAACTTCAACATTGCAACTTGACCGTGATTTCAACTCACAATTTAGCTTAATCCTCACTTTTTTGTTCCATTAATGCTTTTGATTTTTTTCATTTGAATTAATCTCAAAATTTTGTCACCCATTGGGATATTTCCGTTTATGTTCTTGTGTAAGCTGAAAAACTTTTCCGTTCTACCACCAAACTTCATCAGATAGCTATGCAATTTCAGATGTCGTTTTCATCTTTGATTTCTTTTCTTATTCAAGTTTGAACTCATCTTTTCAAGTTTTACGCAACTTTAGCCATGCTTGTAGTTTATTGTAAAAATAATCACCTGGCTTCTCAGAATAGAATCTATGTTCTATTCTTGCATATCCCCTCCGACAACTTGACGGCGATTTCACCCTGCTCCGTCATTATTCTCCTCCCCCACCCCTCCGTCTTCTCTCTCTATCTTTTACCTCTCTTCCTCTCCTTTTATTTCTAATCATATTTCTGTTTTTCTCTGACCCTCTATGTGATTCTCTCCTTTTCTGTTTCTTCTCTTTCCATATTAGTTCAATTCTTCTTATTTGAAAAGCTCAATATCTTCACGTTTGTTTCTTACATGCCATCAGACGACGTGTCAAATGAGTAGACTTTGCTCATCTCGAACTCATCTGAATCGTAGAAATTTGAGACGATATTGAGAAAAGATGCAGCATCCGTGGCAGCGATCAGCTTGCTCTTCCCGAAGTGAGCTTTGCGTTAGAGATGAAAGAAGTACCATGACGTTAGTAAGAGTAATAGTTCAGCTTCATGAATGGATAATGCTGCTTCTTTTCTACTTCTGATTGATATAGCTTTTCCTTCTACCTAGTTCAGTAATCTTCCAGTATGCCGTCCTAAGCTTCAGCTATATGAAATCGTTTTGTGTGACCTGATGGTCTATTAGTTGAATCTCTGGCTTCAGCTCCTGATTCGATCTCTGATTCTTCTATCTGTTATCTGTTGTCAAAATTTCCTTTATATGATTACAAGCTTTTCAACTCCTAGAACTCCTCCCCTTTGACTAACCAGCAAGCCAGCAATAGAGCAGCAGCCAAGTATAGAGCCTTCACTTGCGGCAGTCCTCATGTTTCCATGGCAGCTGATAGCCGACTTGCCTTATATCATCCGACCTTTTTTCCATTTTCAACCTTCTCTTCCCCTTTATTTCCTTCTCTTAATCATTTTAAACATTGATGGAAATGATTTTTCTTTTTTCTCTGTTTCCCTAGCCATCATACTTATCCTTTTTCGCTTTTTCATGCACTCCATACTCTAGCTTTTCATTCTTCCTCCTCCACAACCTACTCTCTTTCTCCTTTTCTCCTTCTTTTTTCAATATTTCCTTTTTCTTTCTTTTTTTATATTTTGAGATATAAGCTGGTGTTGAAGCACTTGCTACCTTCATCTCTTACCAATACTCCCCATTTTACTCCAAAAAACGCTCAACACTTCATAGTATCTATATAGCTCACACACCCTATAGTTCCTATCTTTCTCTCTCTCCTTCTCTCTCTCTCTCTCTCTCTCTCTCTCTCTCTCTCTCTCTCTATCTTAGTTTCATTTCTCGCTTTCCCTCTTAGCAGTTTTAACTATTTTTTGATTGTTTCACATAATATTAGGTGTTTCTATCACAGATTTGAATGATTATTCTGATTATCTTTTCCTCCCTCTATATTTCTCTTTTTTATTTTCGCTCACTCATTCTCTGTTTCATCCTTTCTATATATTTCTCAAGATTCATCTTAATTTAAATTATTACGTATATTAAGTCTCGCTCTATTGCTCAGATTGTGCTCTATTTCTAATAAGATCTCACCTGAGAGCAAACTTAGCTCCCAAACATGACCAAAGAGTCGGAATGAGTTAGCTAGTTGGAGAGACGGAGAGAGAGCAAGCAATGTTGAAAAGGAAGAGAGAGAGGGGTGGAGTAGGAAGAGAGAAAAGAGTGCCGACTGAATCGAAACAGCCGCACTCGTTCCCGCGAGTCTCTCCTACTAGGCTCCAGTTGGGTTCCGGCTTCCAGTCCCCACAAGGTTCATGCTTCGAAGTCTCCGTGTTTGAGCCTTCAGCTAGTCCTAGTCTATTCTGTTCCATTCATCGTTTTGCCTGTTTATGTCTGTTTTTTCTCGTCCATCACCTAAGCATTGCTCAATGTTTGTGATGTCTTTGTACTCACTCATCCAGTATAACTCAACTCTTCTGTTATCTTGTTTAACTGACAATGTGACTCGGAGATTTTTCGAAAAGAACATGATATCATACACATCAATATCCACTACAACATCCTTTTCTCATCATCTTCATCATCATCAACGTCTTCTTCTTCTTCTTCTTCAGCAGCATAGGCCTCATTTGTCCTAACCCTTCCCTTTTCTCTACGTTGCCCCCTACACCACCACGACATACACAACGTCTTTCCCACCTCTACTGCCCCCCCCACCCCATCCCCATCCACCATTCCATCTTGTCGTTCTTGGCGACACATACACGTTGTCATCATCTTGGACGTCGTTGTGTCTTTATAAATCCCCCTCTTTCTCTCTCTAATTCTCTCTCATTCTCTTTCTTTCTCTTTTAAATATTTCTCGAATCAGAAGCATGAACAGTAACTATATTACTTTATCAGATTATTGTGCTCATTTCTAACCACAGCTTTAACGAATTCCTTATCAAACAACTTCTTCTCAATTTCATATTTTCTCCGCCTTTCATTTTAAATGTTTCTTGACAGTGTCGTTTGTTCACTTCTTATCTATGGGATGCTTATTGATCTTAAACATTTCGCTTTTTCTTGTCGTTCCTCGTTATATGATGCTTGCTCTCTATGTGTATCCTGGACTCTAGTCTCACGTAATTTCACGTATATTTTTCCAGTTTGGAAGGAAAGTGGTTTGGAAGACAGACTATGGGTAGAAAGAAGATTCAAATTACACGAATTCAAGATGAACGCAATAGACAGGTCAGTTCTATGCTAAGAAACATTTTTTTCATGTCTTTGTTGCAAGTTTTCATTGATTTTTCATTTTTTTCGAGAATTTCTCATAATTCACTCTCATTTTTTTGTTTTTTTTTCACCAAACTTGCTCAGTTTGATGTTGAATATTTTATTTGGTTTTGATGATTCTGCAGGCTATGAAGTCACAACTACCATGTGTGTACGTGTGTATGAGCTATCCAACCGTTTTGCTACCTAGTCAAATTTGCAATCTGAATCTAATTTGCACGCAATTTTCACGTCAAACAATAATTTGTTATGATGAAGAGTTGAAAAAAAACTTTTTTTTGAACGATTGTATGCGGAAACTCGTCGATGTGAACGAGTACGACATCGATATGGTCCCATCACATGAAGACATTGTGCCGTTGTGTCGAACTGATGGTTCCCACGTCATATGATTCGGGGGCCGACGTCCATTGTTTTTCATTAAATCTAAACCTGATAATCGAATGATAGATGGCCAGAAATGGAGAGCGAGAAATGAGAAATAGACTATAAGAGAAAGAGAGAGGGAGAAGGAGGGGGGATGACTGACTGTGTGCAGTCCCGCCACCACACAGCAAAACTGTTAGTTGTATTTAGAAGACGGCATGAAGTGGAATTGCAAGAGAGGAAAGGGGAGGCGAGAACAGGGTAAGATGTACTGGCAGTATCTGTCATATTACAGTTGAATCATAAGAGGAAGGAAGAAGACGAAGAAGGAAAAAAGTTTTGAGCGGCTGACAGAAGCATCTGATGAACATTCGACGACCACTATATGTTGCTTGCGTTCTTCCTTCCCTTAGATTTCAATGTATTTGTGTGTTGTAACTCATGATAGCAATGTTGATGAGATGGGGGGCTATGAGACTAAGAATAAGTTGCCGATAACGAGAAAAATGATTTTGGAAGGTATCATCTCTCTCAATCATTCTCTCTTTTCCCTTTAAAATGACAATGTTTCTGTTTGTCTCACCATCTCTCATATCATTATATTGTCTATAAGCCGTTTTATCAATCTATCACATTCAATTATCTATCATATATGTATATCAATTCATAAAAAGCCGATTGGAATTCGTTGAAATGGGTTGTAATCGATGAACGTTCATCGACTAACCCGCACTTATCAGCAGTGCTTATACCCAAAAATAGAAATTGTGACCCTAATCTTAGTCATTATTCTTAGTCTGATTATTATCATTTCTATCAATTAATAATTACAAAATCGAATAAAACGATGGTAATATCATAATATAATCAATTAATTTGATTTTTGAGCACAAATTTGAATCATTTATTGTTAAAATTGACAAAAAATGATGTCAAGCTCCTGACTTTTGGGGTGAAAGAGAGCAGAAAAGTCAATGTACATGCAAATGATTGAAATACATGAAATCTTTTAATTCACAGTACTTTTGAACAGTTACTATTCTTAGCTTGACCGGTAGGATTGGTATTCTCTCTCTCTCTCTATCTCTATATCTCTCTCTCTCTTTCTTTCGCTCTCTCTCTATCTATTCTTTTCTCTTGCAATATTCGTAATCAGACCATATTCAAACTAGAAGGTTGTCAAACTTTTTGATATTACCGATCATAGTCTTCATATACATATCGCTAATGATTTCATATCAACGATTGCAATTATACAAATGTTTCCATACTTAGAACTTAAGATAAAGAGAAAAGATTCCTCATGAAACTCTTTGAAAGACAAGAAGCATATCTAGCTGTCACCGACAGATAATTTGCAAATGACAATAATTTCCAAACAGACAGAGATATTTGGCAAAGGGACTTTCTTCCAAACTTTGCAAATGATCATTTTTCATTTTTTGAAAATTAATTTCTCAATTATCAAATTATATTTTAATATGATTATAACACATAATTTAGTTAAAAAGATAATAAAAAATGTGTTTTTGACTGATATAATCTGTCTTTTCCTTCTTTTTTTTTGTTTTTATTTCATATCTTATACATATACATACATACATCTTTTCAATACCTTTTATTTCATTTCTTTTAAGCTTATTCAATCAATTCCTTTCAACTTTACTCTAAATTCTTTAGAATTAACACCAGGAAGTAGTGTAGTGCCTTACAAAAGGCTAATGATCGTTTTAAATGAAGTAAGAACTAAGAAAAGCTTAAAAAGAAATTTACTGACGTGAAACACGTGAATGTATAAAGAATGAAAGACATTATTGTTAGACAGCATAATTTTTATTTTATAAAATAAAAATGTGTTGATCGGTTGCATATATTCTGTCTGTCCTCTGTATGTCCACTTTTTGTTCTTTTTGTCAATTTTTTTGTTGTTAACATAATCAAGAGTTTTCAAGCACTTTAGCCAGCTGTTCGACGTTTGTTTGATTCTGAGAAGAAAAAAAAAGAGTTTTGCGTTCACCATAATATTCTCAAATTCTTCTTTTAACTGGCTTCTCTTCTCTCTTTGAGATCCATCATTTTCTTTACTTTTCTGACTCTTTTTGGCTTCTTCTAACCCAAAAGCTTTCATGAAGAAATGAAGGAAAAAAGATGTAGACGAAATGAAACGAAATGCAGTTCTGTTCAAGAAGAGCAGAGAAGACGTTGCAAAAAGTAAAAAGTAGTAGAAGAAGTAGAAAGTTGATGTTGAAGGATGTGAAATGAAGCAACTTGAGTCCTTCTTGCGCTCGCATGATATCTTAGATGTGTATGGCAACACACAACCCCCCCCCCTTCATACCCTCCAGATTTGCGATATCTCTCTAACAACGTCTTCACACTTTTCGCCGTGTTCACGATCAAAAGTGTCTGATAACGAAGACGGAGAAGACGGATGATAATCTATTCATTTCGGGTTTGTCGGAAAGAAAATCAAACT
The DNA here is from genome assembly GCA_964057225.1 of Auanema rhodensis. NCBI lineage: Eukaryota > Metazoa > Nematoda > Chromadorea > Rhabditida > Rhabditidae > Auanema > Auanema rhodense. Next base: position 6,617,057 of record OZ059895.1, read on the forward strand.
GTTTCGTTCCCATTAGCTCAGAAGGTTGACGTCAAGGTCTGCTTTGATTGCATCTGCTCTAATTGATTTCAGTGCCTTTTTTGCTTAAACTCATCCAGATAATCAGGCTGAAGTGATGGCTTTAGGTCAACGTTGAAAGCTTTTTAGCATTTGAAGATCGTAGCTTCGGTCCTCTACGAAGTAACAGCAGACTGCTGCTGCTGCTGCTGCTGCTGTTCTTCGTTTCGCCGTTTCCGGTTAATTTTCCGGTTTTTTCATCAGATGCCAAAAAGGATCATCCTCATCTTCCAGTATAGAAGTTGTTTTCTAAACGATGGCTTAAGACAACATTCATTTTCGATTCTCATAACAAATTTTGTTTGAACGACAACGTTTAGAAGAAGATTTTGAAAGAAAAATGAGGAAAGGTTAAAAGATTAGAAACTAATGAAGTTTCATATGAATGTTATAACTCTTCATGCTTTTATCATCCTCAACATCAGATGTCATAATGGCATATTTCCACTGAAATGAAGAATATTTATGATAATAAGTCAAATTATTAATATATTTAACTGATTAAATCTTATCTAATCTTCAGTTAAAAAAAACAAAAAAATAGTTTATTGATGTCTATTGATTGTCTGATATTTTGACGATGAAGTTGAAAAATTGGATATCTACTAGAATGAAAAAGGAAAAATTTTGATTTTCGTTAAATTCAAAGAACAATTGCACTTTCTAAGAAGGCTTTTCGGCTTTTTCTTCCGTTTTCTATCCAGAAGGAGTCCAGCTTAGCTCTATTCATCTCTTCGCCTATAGTCTTTTTCCTTCTCCCTCTCCTTTTTCCTACTTTCTGGCTCGCCCAAAATCATTTCAAATAATGCGATTAGATAGTGGGATATAGATCTTTGAGGTTTTTTGGTTTTCAACTAATCTGCGTCTCTTACTACCATTCTCTACTTTCGTTAGTCACTGTTTGGTTGGTAACATTTAAGAAAGTAGATACGTTTATTCAATTGAAATCTGTGTTTTTCCTTTAACTGCTAACTGATTCTGCAGTGTGGAGGTATGTGCTGAAGCATGTGAGTATCCTAGCTTCACCTTCGTTCCCCCCTCTCTCTCTCTATCTCTCTCTCTCTCTCTCTCACTCTCTCTTTCTCTCTCTCTATATATATATATATAAATATATTTTTATATATTTTTATATATTTATATACATAATGCTATCTCTTATGTGAGAATCGATTGAGCCTTTAGGGAACGATGACGTCATTCGGGGTACTCGTTTGGGCAAACGGCTAGTGTTTGTTGAAAAGTAAGAGAATTGAACAAGAAAATGAAAGCAGTATACAGAGAGGACGAACATAAGAGACGTGGAGAAGGACACAGAGCCTTAGCTGCTCTGAGCTCTAACATCCATCAGCATGCGTCTACTCGTCCTTGCGTTGTATGCAGTCTGCGACTCTCTGCTCAAGTTGTATTGCCTCTTGAAGCTTATCTTGTATAACATCTCTTCAAATACTATGATATCTAGCATGGTCTGTCTCATGTTCTCGTTCTCTTTCTACTATGTGTGATGATGGTGGTTGGTGATCATTGTTGGCTGAGAGAGAGACTCAAAACCACCACAAATACGTGAAGGCGAGAAAAGGGGGAAAAGGAATATTTTTAACTTATTGAAAACTATTTATAGTGCATGCCAATTCCTTCTTATTTTTTGTATTTCTTTCTTTTTTAAGCAAAATATGAATAAAATAAGGAAAAAACAGGAACACGACCAGTTGGTAAGAAGGATTGAGAAGAAAAACTTAATATTCAATTCCGAGTAATACCAAGTACACAAGCACATTCTGAGCTCGTATGTACTTGTATGAGTTCGAGTTTTCCTCTTCGTATTGCCTGGGGTTATTCTAAAACACGTATGACACGAGTAAGCTCAACAAGCAAGAAACAGCTGATGATGAAGAATCAGTGTTGTTTGCCGACAATGTTTTAGTTTTTTCCTCACAATGTTTCGAACATTTCCGCATTTTTGTCTTCCATCTCATTACTTCATCATCTTCACCATCACAATCATCATTATCTTCTTTTTCTACTTTTTCTTCATCTTCTTCGTCGAAAACAACAAAAAGCATCAGACCAATAAGCCACCATGGCGACAGCAGTTGGGATCGAAACAGAAAATCAAAAACTTATTTCTCAATTTCATTGAAATACTAATGTATCATACTATATCGTATGTAACAGGAAAATGTATGTTGTTCTCTTCTGAATTAACTTGGAAATCATCTAAACAAACGATATTTCATCATATCATCATCAATAGACTGATATGCTATACTCCAGGGAAATTGAATTCAAACAAATCAAAATAATAATAATAATGAAATACATGTTATATTAATCTAAATATGATTTGATTACTCATACTTCTTAGTAATAAGTGAGAAAACTGAGTTTATGAAATTATTTCTTCAATACTTGCTGCTATATTTTCGAAAAATATTACTCATTTCTGGGAGAAAGAAAAAGGTAGAAAAGAGAATAAAGAAAGGGGATCTGATTTTCAAATTTGAGCATCTTATTTCCTTTTTTTTTTCTAATTTTTCTAATATTTTGTTATATAATTATTCAATGTTTATATACATTATCAGCAAAAAATATTGAAAAGATATTTGAATGACGCGATTGTAAAGAAATATCTATTTTCCATAAAAATGAGTTACAAGAAGCAATCGTTCCAAGTACTTGTACTACGTGGAAAATTGCTGATGTTTCAAATCTCCTGTGATTCTTACTTCTTATTCTCAGTTGTCCATAGAGATTATATGAATGAAATAGAAAAAGTAAATGATTTCTATAATATGGTCAAGATTACCATTCTTCATTCCATTTCATATTGTAAATCAATGGGGTAATAAGAGAAAATTATGGAAAATTATAACAAAAAATTGTTTTTTTTTTAATTTTTTTTAAAATAAAAAAATAATTATTATATTCTAATAATATATATGAAATTTCATTTTTTTAAAATATAATAATATTTGTTTACACAAATACATAATATTCTATCGATGACTCATCTTTACCTCTATAATTTGTTGTTTTTTTTCTATTTTTGAATGCTAAACTTCAATATTCACAATATTTCTTATGCTCTGCTGCTTATAATTACTTCCACATTTGAAGGAAAAACTATGATTAGAGCATGTGATGATGAAAAGCTAAGTTGCGTATACATCTACATATCAATTCTATCTCTCTATTTTCTTTTATCTCTTTTGTCTCTCTTATTCTCATTTTCTTTCTTTTTACCAAAATTATATAAAGGAAATGAAATGATTATATATATCTAGAGAGAGAGAGAGAGAGAGAGAGAGAGAGAGAGAGAGAGAGAGAGAGAGAGAGAGGGAGAGAGAGATCTTGTCATATAAACTCATAGAACATATAAATAACAAATTATGTAAAATATATACATAATTCAATAAGCTTATCAACAAAGCTTCTTGTCGTCTTTTGAAATGTCTTCGTCTCATGTCTCACAAGATTTACCTGAGCTGGATTGAACTACAGATGTACTAGCAAATACTTGTGATGTTATTTTATATAATTTATTAGCTAAACATTAGATGTTCAAGAATTGAAAGGGAAACAGACAAAAAGTCTGAAGGAAAAGAAAGTTGGAAAGAAGTGAGAGAAGAAAGGAGGCAGGGAAAGATCAATCAAAGAGAATATCTCAGAATTATACAAATAGCATAATTTGACTCAATAATTATCTTTCAAACACGTGTTAATAACTTTCTCATGAGATTAATGACTAAATATTCTAAATTTATAATTTTATTAAACCAATTTATAGTTTTTGAAAATTTAATTATATTATTGTTTTTTTTAATTTTAATTATTATAGGTGACATTCACGAAGCGTAAGTTCGGCTTAATGAAGAAAGCTTATGAACTGTCAGTACTGTGTGATTGTGAAATTGCTTTAATTGTCTTCAATTCTACAAATAAGCTCTTTCAGTAAGTTTAAACATATTTTTTTGGTTTTTTAGTTGAAATCTTGGTGGATCGTTCAAATAAAATCGTCAAACGTTTGAAAATACGTTTGAAAAGACTATTTTTGTCCTTCATATTGGTAAATATAGAAGAATTATCACAGATTATAATTGAAATAAAAACATTTATTTTAATTAATTAATCTTTAATTATATTGTTTATTTTCACGTAAAATTACAAATAAACGTGAAATGAATATTTGAAACTGGAAATGAGTTTGAAGTTCGGGAAAAACATCAAAATGAATCAAGTTCTTTGCTTTATATACAAAACATTTGATCAAAGCCCTTTGAGTGCAAATATTCGTGACTTAATGCTAAACTTTCGACAGTTTTTTTAAATTTCTTTGTACTTTCGTCATATCAAATCACTTTTCGTCTATGTCAATCTTTTCATCTTATCTATCCATATAGATTTTGAATGTTGAAGAGAAATATAAATGAATCTGAATAGAGTTTAGTTATGTGGAAATGCCATCATACTTCATTGAAACAAGCAATCGTACTTCTTCAATTTTTTTTTCTTCAAAAAAGTCGCAAAAGAAAATGTTGATTGATGTTCATGGTCCCTAATGGCTTATGAAAATGTCTTAGTTGTCTTCATATGGTTCATGGTGGGTACATTGGCCATTCTCATATTTACTACTGAAAACGAATAGAAAGAGAAAGAAGGGAGGTATAGAAGAGGGAATATTAGCATTTTCTTGATAAAGACAAATTTTTAATTTTATTATTATTTGATAGAATCATATAATATAGAAAATATTATATTACAACAGTTTTTTTTATAATAAATTGCATCGAATTCATTGAAATATTAGATGTTTATTCTAAAATTTTTAAAGATCAACATATAAAAAAGATTATAGGATCAATGAATAAATTAAAATACAACAATGTTTGAAATATTTTTATTAAAATCATCTTATTTTTCTTATTTTTTCCTCAAATTCACCTTTTTTCATCAAACAACTTTACAAAGTAGGTGGCAATAATGGCATATAGAATATGAATTAACTTTGAAAGCTCTAGTTCATATCCTTCTGTGGAACTGATACTCCTACTTGCTAACCTATGAAGCTTAATATGTTCAATTCACTTTAACTTCTCATTCTTTGGTGCGAAGTTTTTTGGAATATTAGAAGCTATGTTGTATGATCATAGAGCTTTTAACTGATTTACTCATATTTAAGCTATAGTAGTAATATTAATGAAAAGCTTAACGTAATTTCTAATTTCCTTTTTTTCATGAATATCAAGAGATAGAAACAGATCTAATCCAATATGGCTTGGGCTTATTGCACCTGGGTAGCACATGGCATCTATGCTTCAAATAGAAAAATATCGACAATCGACAGCTTAATATAAGATTCTTTGCACACATATGTGAGGGAACTGAAACAACAGAATGTTTTTCTGATCAGATAGTTTTTAGCTTCAAAACCTATTTCAAAAAACTGCAAATAAGCTGTTTGAATTATATTCACATATGGTCATAATGCTCATGTTCAAATATCTTGTTTGGACAGATAACTTTGTTAACATACCGTTGTCATTCTGTTGGTCATGATGGTCACAAACAACGTGTCATCATCAAAAGCTGATGTACGTCATCTTAATATGAGGTTGAGTCATGCAGTTTTCGCATTTTGTCGCCCAAATCAGAGTAGTTACGACGAATGAGGGATAAAGAAAGAAAGGGGAGTCATTGAGGGGAGTGATTATTCTAAATATATATATATGAATAAAACTATAATAATAATAATAAACATTTCTGATAAGTTTATTAGTATTTCTTTGATATATGAGATGTGTTAGAGCCTGCTTATGCTGACGTCATAAGAATAATCAGTAAAGTTTGTGTGAAAGCTGCAATATGACAAATGATATTTTGATTCCATGTTTTGTGAACATTTGAATGTTTCGACTATTGTCGACGTCGTTGATAATCTTTAGTGACATCTGTAGATGTTGCTAATCCTTCAAGTTAATAACGTTGCTTCAAGAAATTCGTAAAGCATATGATGATGTATTCACAATAGTGCTATTGTGTGTACGTCTGAAAAGTTTCAAATTCCGTTGAAAGATTTTGTGGTCAACAGAACTAAGGCATTTGAGCACTATTTGAAAGCATGCTGAAAGGCCGTAGTGAACTTCTTAATAAATTATTAACAATTAGATAACGAAGCTTTTTGGGATGAAGCTTGAATCTATAACGCATACCTCAAAGCATAATCGATTAAATTATTACGAAAGCAGGGGAATTGTGTCTCATGCTTGATCACATCTAATGATTTCTGCTTTCTTTTGCCTTTCTTCATATATCTGCTATTCTTTTTCAAATTTTCTCTCTCTCTATCTCTATTGGCAATACCTCATCAAGTTGACTCAATATAAAACAATAAGTTAAGATGAAAATGGACAGCATTAACCTCATTAGATCATTGGAGTTAAGCTAAACGTCTTTTCTCTTCTTTTATATTTATTCGCATCAATGCTTCTACTCAGATGGCGATGTAGTGCAATTCTCACGATGACGTAAAACTTTATAAGCCAAAGAGATAGAAAGAATGAGAGAGTAAGAAGGAAGGAATAAGACTAACATGGAGGGAACAGTTGAAGTATAAAAATAGTTGTGAGATCTTAAATACTACATCTTATGTTATAAAGGAAGTGAAAATAAAATGTTGAAGGAACAACAAACCTGATCGCCCTATGTTGTTTTTGATTTCATGCTTATAACCAAGAAATGCACCTGAATAGTCATAAGAGGGGATTTTAAAGTTATAAATTCCAACCCATTTGAACTATATGGGTTTTATTGCTCTTAAAGTTCAGCACTGAATGAAGAACTATGCTGGATAAGGGTGTTACCTGGATGTTAAAACATTATTTTTCCAAATTTCAAAAAATCAAAAAAGGATTTTCCAAAAAGTTAAGAAAACATTAAACTCAAACAGTCAAAAATATAATCCAGTTTAAAACATTTACCAAGACGCGATTCACCAAAACAGTAAACAGAAAAACACATTTCTTATTAAATATTTTGCAGGTATGCATCGACTGATATGGACAAGGTGCTCCTGAAATATACGGAATATAACGAGCCACATGAATCCCGTACTAATAATGACATAATGGAAACATTGCATCGCAAGGAAAGCAAGAACGGTGGCGCTTGTGACTCTGATGACGATTCCCCAGGACCGTCCACTCCTTGCCCTCAACCAACTCCAACATCTCAAGCTCCACCATCACAAACACTTCCTGGCGTGCCAACTCACAGCAGTGTCAACGGTACTACCGGTGCATTGGCAGCTTCTGATGCTTCTCATCCTCCTACCGTCGCTCCTCAACCTCCGCAACAATCCCAGACTGCTCCTTTACAACTGTATCCAAATCTGTTCCTGCCTCCTCACTATCGTCTCCAACAGCCCGCCCAAAGTCATCCAGCGTCACAACAACCGTCACCGGGTCCACAGTCAGCGCAGGCAGCCGCAGCTGCCGCAGCTGCAGGAGCCAACAAGCATTTGGAATTCCCCACCACCAGCGCGTTCGCATACGAAACATCCCTACCACCCATGCCGCACAACAACCATCCATTGGTAAGTACCACTTAGTTATTTGTAAATGATAATGTTTGTCTTCAGGCAGCAACAGACGCAGATGATCTAACCGGAGGAGCTCGAGCGTCAGAACCTGCCATGTGGACATCGACAATGCCGCACAAACCTTCTCAGATACCACCACACGCCGTTACGCATCAACCTTCACCTTACGTCAAGATGGAACCGCATTCACCACCTGAGAAACGTGCTCGTTTGTCTGCCGACTGGCGACAACAGCAGCTCACTTGAGTAGCAAGGGCGCCGATTGGCGGCAACTGGTGGCACGTTTGAGGGTTTGACGCCAATTGGTGCCCTGTGTACCCAGCCTAGCTCATCTTTTTTCATTTTTTTTTGCATCAGGCAGAGCTATTCCTCGTTCTTAAGCGATATCTTTTCAAAGTCCATCCTCAGAAACGGCTAATTTCCATGCGCACCACAAAAACACGGTTTATCAAAATTTGAGTTTTTCCTTTCGATTCCCCGGTTTTTATGCGATCCCGATTCTGTTTAAAACATCTATAAACAAAACATTATTACAAATATATAAATAAAGTTCGATACTATACGAATATATTATATATAATATAAATATATATATGATTGTGCTCTATAAATAAGTATCACAGAGTAATTATGATTTATCCCAATCCCCCAATCCTACTGTTTTTCCTCATAGGTGACCTCAAAAGTAGTTAACGTTAATTCACGCTTAGAATGATTCTTTTTTCCAATTTTATATGCAATGTGTGAAATGATATCAGATGTGTAACAATAAAATTTTATTGTTTATCATGCTGAAAATTGAGGTATTTGTTACAGACAGATGATTTATCTATTAATCGATAAAGACGTCATAAAAAGATGAGATGCATATTCAAATGTTTAAAAAATGATATACAACTATTTGCGAGAATAGGTAGCCATTAAAAAACCGGGTTAAACTCTATATAAGTATGATACCCCGTGTCATTCAATCATACCAAACAATAAAATGACCAAGTCAGTTATATAAGATATGACTACACGAACCGTCTATGATTTACAAGTATATTGTTCATTATTTATTCCGAAAATCAGGGGCATAGCTTGGATCATTCTGCAAACTCTGCAACGCCTGAAGAGGAGAAGCTCATTCATTGAAAAAGGTAAGAGGTACCAACCTGGGCCAAGTTCATTCGACCGGTATCGTATCGTTCTGAGGGAGGAGGAGGAGGAGGCTGAGGTGGAGCTCGATACCCATATGCTGATGGAAACTGCTGCTGCCTACCTATGAAACTGTTAGGCGGTGGTACATGCTGAAAACTCATGCTGTTGGGAGGCATTCCGGTGCCGTTAGACCAAATCCCCGGTAATCTATTCATCTATAAAAATAAACATCAAACTACAATGATCTACGAAAATGTACCGCATTCTGGCCGGGCATCCCAAAAAAATTGTTAGGGGCATTGACTTGGGTCATACGAAACATGGGTTGTTCAAATGTCATATTCAGCCTATGAGGTGGAATTGAATTTCCTCCCATCGTAGGAGCCGCCGTTACTGCTGGCGGCATGGGGGGAGGTAAGGGAACAGATGATGAGTGTGGTGCTGAAACTGGTTGAACAATTTGCCGTACAGGAAATTTACTCTGAAATATCAAAAAATATTTAATTCGCAGATAACACACGACATACAGATGACATAGGAATGTTATTCGGATTACTGGGACCTGGAATAATGCTCTGAGAAATTGTTGGACGTTGAACTGGTCGTGGAGGAGTATCATCCAATATTATTACGGAATTATCAGAACTACATGGACTGCTGGGATAATTCTGCTTGCTGGGCTCGATTGCTGACATGATGGCGACAGAATTTTGTACTGCTCTCTGCATATCTACGTCATCATCATCGGAATCACTTAACGCTGTAAGATCACGATAAATAAATTAAATAAAAAATTAAATTCTTACTAATGATATCATCTTCGGGTTTTGGTTTAGAAACTACAGTTGGATTAGTAACAGAAATTGGTTTGTGATTAGTTTTGGTTGAAGTACTGGGACCCTCAAGAGATACAATATCTTCAGCGTTATCATCGCTACTAGATAAATCCTGAACCTGAAAGAAAAATAACAGTTAGTAAATAGCTGATAAATTCAACAAACCTCTTCCTTTATAGTTCGATAACCGCCATCACGAAGAAGTTCAACTTCCGTAACATTCCTGTCTACAGAATTCAATACATCCTCAAAATACCTAAGACATCTAACAGTAAATTAAAGTAATTGGGAAGGAAAAAAACCCGTCAATAATCAAATTATTATAATGACATGGACCGGAACAAACAGCACATTTCCATGTTGGTCTTTTCTCGTTCATATCCAAAAACAATTTCAAGTCAAAACATTGAAGATGAGTACATTCTCGTCCTCGAGCTGGCAAAATCATTCTAATTTTGCCCAACTGAAATGTAAACTTTCAAAAAAAGAGAAAAAAACTTCAAACATACCGGACAAAGTAAGCTCACTTTAATTTGTGATAGTGAGATACCATCATCATCGCCTGATAGCCTTCGAATAATAGTCTGTTTCGTAATTTCACTAGTCTAAAATACATTAAATTAAAATAATACACAACTAAGAAACAATAGCTCGTCATTTTTAAAAGAAAGTAAATAAATAAATATCTTTGAATTATACAATATCTAATGGGTTAATAAGAAATATATAAAAATAAAAATTAATAATATCTAAAAATATCTTACCAGTCGAACTGCACTATTCTCATTGGCACGATCAAATAAAATTTGTGATGTAACACGGCGAACCTAAAGTAAAATTAATATGTATGACACATTAAAATCTAGTTTACTTTATAAATTCCACAAGCCCATGTCCTTCGATCTGCACTCCATTCAACTGATAATCTGAAAAAAACATGTTTAATTTCGATAGAAAAATTGCTTTTAAATATTCAAAATTATGAAAGAAAAGAACTAACGTATGAGGAACATTTATAGGTCTAGGAGGGCAGCAATATTGAGTTATATTCACAGGCCTTGAAGGCCTTTTAGGTTCAGCATTGGGTTTATTGGTGGGAATTACATTCTAAATTATGTTTTATAAACATCAACCAAAAACAAATATACCGGTAAGACAACTACTTGATCATCTAATCTAACAAAGCAATTAAGGGGAAAATCATCAACTTGTTCTTGGGCTTGATAATCTCCCGTAATATTGAAAAACCTGAAAAAACAATTTTACAATCTTTCGAGGGAAAAAAATAACCTGAGCTGTAACTCCAGTCGGGGAAGGTCTTTTTCCCGTTTATCCTTGAATTCAAGTATGTCTGAAGCACTGAGACCAAAAGATATTAAATTTTTAACCTGAAAATTCCAAGGTTTCCTTGAAAATATAAAAATCAGTACAGTTTTTATCGCTCCCATTAGAGGGGGAAGCTCAACAGGCTCCACAAGGGTTGCAATTAGATCATAAAATGGTAGTACCATCGGCCTAAGACCTTTCACCAGACGAAGCTAAAGCGACAAATTATAAACAACTAAAATTTCAATATGCAACCGAGTTCTGTTTGGGAGGCATTACATTGTGATTATAATTTTGGGTAGGAGCTGTATATCCATTGTTCATTCGTCTGGACATAAAATAAAATAAAATAATCTTTTCTAACTCAAACGATATATATAAAGCAAAAACTAAAACTAACTGAACAAGCTGCTGAGGGTAGGGAGCAGGTCGCGCAGGGGCAGCTCGTCTCATTAAGTCATCAACCTATCCACATTTTGAATTTCTCAGTTGTGAAAAACTCACAAACTTACCGTTGATACAAATTTCAGTTGAGAAGTAGGAGAATGTAATAAACTAACACACCGGTGAATAAGTTCTTGCTTTTTACCCAATTTTGGCAAATTAAAAACTATTAATATGGACTGTAGTTCGTTTACCCGCAATCCAGATACTAAACTCTAAAAAAAAATTAAAAGGGTTAGCATAAAGAATGTTGCCGAGTTAGTCGCACTTCATATTTCAGTAAATCCGCTCGTGATAGTGACATCGAAAAGGCTCAGAGGTGTGAAGAGTTCGAAACTCCACAGACCTTAAAATTTTGACAACTACCTCCAATATCCTGTAAGCAAGGTTAGATACTTAAACACAAAGAAAAGCGAGCGCTAAGTGGATTGCATGTATATAAGGTAATAATAAAAATGTACATATACAGAAATTAGAAACGCTGTTAATTCCTCCTCGTGGAGAACTCAACGTGGTCACATAGGCCATGTGAAATTTGAATTAAGAACAAACAAAACCAATAAACATTTATGATTTATATTTACTAATTGGCTAACAAACTATCGAACACCAAAGTTTCATATTTTCTATCTTCTGTACCAAAGTTGAGCTTCTCTCTTTCTCTTAATTTTCTTCTGAAGCTGAAGAACTCCATATAGAAGAGCCTGCAATAATATATATCTCTAAAATATATTGAGAAATTAAAAAAACCTCAGCAGTTGGTGGACATCCTGGAACGTAAATATCAACGGGAATAATACGATCACATCCTCTCACAACTGAATAAGCATAGTGATAATAGCCACCACCGTTAGCACAGGATCCCATAGAGATAACCCATCTGAAGCAGTATGATGTTAAAGATATCTGCTTGACTGAAATGTCTCGTGATTCGAGTACTGCTAATGGGAACGTGATAGGAAATTATTTAAACCCAAATTATTTTAGGTTGAGCGCTCAGAAGGACCTCGCGGGTAATCGATAATATTGATTGGGCCGCTGTGACGTCATAACAGCTGCATCAAAAAACCAAAAAAGTATCCTGAATAGCAGAAACTAGATTTCATCTAGACATACCGTCCAAGATTCATAAATTATGAATTATTTGTAATAAGTGACAAATAAATGACCAATACACAATGAGCGAGAAAAGGTTAAAGCTGTTAACTAACTGAGAGAAGAAGGAAGTGAGATTTAATTTGCAAAAATTTAAATCAAAATATTCTTTAAGGATGTACTTTTTGAATGATTAATCGCCTTTACATTGTATATCATTCAAAATGCCAAAAATTTTAAATCTGTCAAATCGCGCCAAAAGGGTCAGAACACGTGTGACGTCATTTTCATGGAATAGTACTCCATTCGTGGATATATATATTTGTTTATACGTACTTAGCCTCTGGCATTTGATCATAAATTCTGCGTAAAGCAGGAGCCATCTTGTTGGTAACTGTACCCGCAACAAAAATAAGATCAGCCTATATGTATAAATATATAAATAATATACTTCATAAATTGAAACCTGTCTTGGAGAAGCACGGAAAACGACTCCATAACGATCCATATCATATCTTGGAGCAGCGAAATGCATCATTTCTACAGCACAACAAGCAAGACCTAAACACCAGAGTATAAAAATACAAATAATTAATTTACCGAAGGTAAGTGGCCAAAGGGAACCACGCTGAGCAAGGTTCATAACATCATCAAGACGAGCAAGGGCATATTCTCCACTAGATGAAGATTCCAAGAAAGGTGTTCCTTAATATATCTTGTTATAACTCTCAAATAATGTATAGACGTACCTGTTTTTCCAATTCCCTTTGGAGCTTCACTGGTACTAGGAAGAGTTGGAGTGGCTGAAGCCAACCCACGAATTGGAGAAACGAAAACAGCGCGACGAAGCGCTGACAACATTCCTTAAAATTATTTTAATTCTACTTGAAGAAACAGTATTTTCATTACAATTCAAAGCATTCAAAAAAAATTTTAAAGACTGAAGTAGATGAGCAATTATATTGATGAGAATAAAATATTTTAGAAAATATTTGTTTATTACTTTTTATTAACTTACTTAAATTTATTAATATATATAATTTTAAAAAAATTCTACTTCGTAGTATTAAAAAAATTAAAATAGCTATTCGCAATGTGCGCACAAACGTTGTATTTGCTGAATATACACTATAGCAGATGCCATGAAGCAGTTGCTTCAAAAAAAAAAAGTTGTAACCACTTCAATTCATATTTCATTATTATATTATTATAATACGAAAAATTAAAATAAATAACAAGTTTAAATATATCTCCGCTCAAATAGGTTGGGAGACATCTGTTTTGTTTTTACAAATGACGGCCGTTCTTTGCGTTTTCTCGTGGCAACTTATTCCCGCTCTTCCTTTAATTTCTACACTTATATCATAATCTTTCTGGATTTATTTTTCTCTATTGATATAGTCTTATTTTTATCTGTTGATAAAACTTCAAATATATTATTATTATTATGAGTTTCTTGTATTCAGATGAGACTCGGAGAAGAGGATGAACCTTCCACTTCTCGAAATTATGCTCCATATGTAGCGGCGGACAGAAAAGATGGATTGTTTGGATATGAAAAAAATATAGTAATTCCTCCTCCGTGGTCGAAGAAGCGATATAGTTTGTCGATCGAAGGGTATTTTACAATAGCTATGTTATATCGTTATATTGTTCTATTTTTGTTTTAAGATTACACGAAGAAATATTGGATGTTTATCATTGGCTTAAACCATCAACTTTAGAAAAGGCTATTAGATTTAAAGTTTTTCAAAGAGTATGTTGATATTTATTCCGTAGATGAGTTAAAGTTTAGGTACAAGACGCTATTAAAGAAAAATGGAAAGATAATGATGTGAAAGTGTCTGTTTTTGGCAGTTTACGCACTCAGTTGTTTTTACCGACTTCTGATATAGATGTGTTAGTTGAATGTAATGAATGGGGTAACGATTTGTCGTCTGTTTTACAGGTTTCATTTATTTTATATTTGTTTTCCAAATAACCTTTTCAGGCAACTGCTGAAGCTTTAAAAGCTTCGGGAATGGCTGAAACCATATCAGTGTATGGTGAAGCCTTTGTACCAATTGTTAAAATGGTTGACAAGGATACACGCTTATCGATAGATATTTCTTTTAACACTGTTCAAGGAGTTAAAGCAGCAGATTATATTGAAAGGGTAATAATAATCAATTGAGAATTTCTTGATTCAAAATTTATTTGAGGTGAAACAAGAATTCCCTGTTGTTGAACCTTTGGTGTTAATTCTAAAACAATTCCTTATTCAAAGAAATTTGAATCAAACTTATACAGGTGGATTGTCATCATATGGCTTAATTCTTATGTTAATCAGCTTTTTGCAAGTATGCTATTGACTAGTTAAATATAGTGTATCTAAAGAATTATAGATTTACGGGATGCCAGTACGTGGAAAATCTATGTACAGTGGAGGGGTTAATTTAGGTGAACTACTTATGCGATTTTTTGAAGTTTATGCTCAAGTAAGAAAACATTATTTTGAATATGTTATTATAAAGTTCTCAGGAGTTCAACTACCTAGAAGTAGGGATCTCAGTATATAATTGCTGTTATAAAAAGAAATGCAGTAAGCCAGGAGAGATGGATGCTGTACTTTCCTTGGAAGACCCTTTGTTGCCAAGTCGGCTATCTTTTCTATGAAGAAAAAATATTAATTATTTTTAGCTAATGAAGTTGGCCGTTCAACATTTAATTTTGTAGGAATTCAGACTGCATTTGCTCAAGCGTTACAGGTTTTGTTAAGTGTTTTCTGATACGTTTTTTAAGTACTTTTCAGGTCCTGAAAGGTGTATTTGTCCATGATCGGAGGAAAAGTCGCTTATTTAGTTCCAAACTCTATGGTGGCAGTATGTTGTCTCTTATTATGCCCTTCACTCCTCAACAGATTCAGTATAGAAACTGGCTCAAGGTGAGCGACAAGGTATGCATTTGCTTGATGCTTGCGCTTAAAATTCCGTGTATGCTGATAAGAGCTACTGTGTTCTGATGCATTATTGAGCTTTGCTGCATTTTTTCGGATTAATCTGATTTATCAATGATTCTCTTATGTTGAGATCAAATTTAACTGCTTTGCTTTTTATTTGTCCTTCGAGTGCTTACATTTTGTTCAACATTAACTTTAACATTAACCTGAAAGTCTTACAGAGTTTTTCCATGACATATCCAGGGGAACCTATTCGAGCAACTCAGTTGATTACGAACACTTTCTTAGCGCCGGTAACATATGATTTCAAAGTCCAATAAAGTTATTTTTAGTATTTTTAGATTGTAAATCTTGATACACTCGACTGGCACACTATAGCGTTTGCTGTGCCTAAACATACCAAACGTTTAACCATTTCTCCACCCGAGGAAAAGACAGCAGGTTGCGCTTAGCAGGTCTTAACTAGCAACATACTAGCATTTTAGCAAAATCTGACGAAGAGACACATGACGGTACCGATAAGAACAGGAATAATAAATGGTATCCCCCAAGTGATTCTCAATCAGATTCTCATAGCCCCAACGAGAACAATAACGTAAGCAATCTTGTGATTTACTAGTTATTCTTAAATTTGTATCTTATAGCAAAATAAGCCAAATGATTTTTATAATGATCTCAATAATGTTAGAAATTCTATGAACTCTATTAGAGTCGATGACCATCCAATGAATGAGCGATCTCAGGATTCGCATCATTACCCTTCAAATGACAACTTTGATCTAAAATCTCAAGCTCCAATCCCGTAAGATTTTTTAAAATAAATATTTTGAGTTAATTGAATTTACAGTGCTTATATGAATAACCGCAACAACTCATACTACAATCGACCTCGAAATGCTCCACCAAATATGAAGTTTAGAAAGACAAAAAAGAGCATGGAACGTCGTCATAAAAATGCTGAGGTTTTTTATTTTATCAATTTTGTTTTTACAGTATTATTTCAGAATCGTTCTGAAAATCAGCAACTGCCTGACTCAACCCCTTTTGCAAAAGCAAATTACGCTTCTGCAGCCGCACTCACAGAGTGTATGCGATCATCTGACGATGGTGATAACAGCGAGCAGGGTTCAGTTAAAAGCGTTTGTATATAGATTGTTGGTTGTTACCATCTACTTTACCCCCTCTATTATTTTTTTTTCTCAACTCTTTTCTCCAGGAAGCGCTTAGTTTTGTAAACTACACATCTTCATACTTCTGTTTAGCTAAAAATACTTAAAAAGTCCAAGGATAGGTTGGATCGCAAAGCTATTCTCACCTTTTTTTTCTAATTTACTTGTTAATTTTCTTCTAACGCCTATTCTATTGCTTTATTCAGTTGCTTATTTGATTTTTCATTTTGTTCGTATTTTTGCGTTTCTCCTGAAGCAGTCCGCAGTTACACTGCGCATGCGCCTTAGCCATCGTGATTCTGCTCTGCTCAATACCCATTGACGTCTGATATATGTTTATATATATATATATGTATCTGAGATTTTTATTCTATATTCCATTTTATTAGAGATAGCTCCTTTTACGCATGGTGCTTTTCATTATTTTCTTCATTACTGGTTAAGTTTACGGTGATCTTCAGTTTTACTACTAGCGTAGAAAAATAGGGTTTGTATTTATCACTATCATGGCTATGTCTGATGGGTTTAAAGTATTATCGAATATGAATATATTATATATATTATATAATATTTGTTTATCAGGGTTAAAGATTATTTCACTGTAGTTTTATTATTTATTGTTGGTCTCATGTTCCTGAATTACTTGTTTTACCTTTTTCATGAGTCATACTATTTTGTTTGCATCCTTTGTATTTGCTTATTGTTTTAGGTAAATGGAGCCTAATAGCGGAGATGTTAGTATGGGAGGCGAACATTGTAATCCCCACACCGGGAATTCTTCTCAGACCGAGATTAAAGTAGAGGTGAGCTTGTCATGTGATAAGTTAATATGCAATTGATTATTATTAATTGCAGAAAGTCAATCACAGTTGGACTGTTAAAAACTTTTCACATTGCTATCAGGAATATCTTGAGGTTTTGATTTCTTAATATTAGTCATTTCCACATGAAGAATCTTAGAATTTCGTGTATCTTACTCGCGGAGAAGAGCAGTTAACATGGTCTATAAAAATATATCCTAAAGGAAATGGAGAGAATAATAAGGATTTTGTTTTCCTATGTTTGAACCGAGTGGTAATGCTTCTTCTTAGTTAGCTATTGCATTTGTTTACATTTAGGTAAATAATAATAATAGTGGCAAATCGACGAAAATCGGATTTAAGTCTCGCTTCATGCTTCGTACAGCCGAACTAAAAGAAATTGAGGTAACCTCTGCTTTTTCAAATATTTTATTTTGATAACATTAATTTTTCATTTAGATGAGAATACATCCTAATCCTTCACATTCCGACTATGTTTCATACATTAAACGAGACGTCCTTTTCCCCCAAATATTGCCTCGTGATATGATTATTGTGAATGTTGAAATTGATGTAGCTGTAGAAACGATCACAACTACACACGAGCCAATATTGGTAAGATAAAAAAGCATTTTATTCTCTCAATCATATGGTTTCAGCCCAATTCTAACTGTGAACAGCAATTAGTTGAAGATTACCAAAGACTGTTCCGTGAAGACTTATTAACAGATTTTACTATCAGAATTGGCGGTCGGGATATTCGAACACATCGGGCAATTCTGGCAGCCAGGTTTTTCCATTTCATAAAGCATTTACAATGTTCAAGTTTTAGATCTCCGGTCTTTGGCGCTATGCTAATGCATGAGGACACAAATGAAACAAAAACGGTTTGATATATAAGTTATTATGTAGTTCTCAATTGTGGGCTTCAGGGAATATTGGAAATTAGTGATTTGGATTACGATGTTGTTTATGAAATGGTTTATTATATTTATACTGGACGCTGTCAGCGTGAAATATCTGATATTGCTGGCGACCTTTTGGTTGCTGCCGATAAGTATCGGCTCGAAGAATTAAAGGTTGGTTTTTTTTTGCCGTGACAAGCTATTTCCTCTTATTTTCAGAGTCACTGTGAAAAACATTTAATTGAAAATTTATCGACAGATAGCGTATGCCATCTTTTAGTCTTAGGCGATGTATATGGAGCCCCTCGATTAAGGAATCGTGCTGTACAAGTATGTATTGATATTTAAACTTTTACTTATACTTATCTCATTATAGTTGATCCTTTCACGCCCCAAGACGGTAACTAATACTCAAGGGTGGGATGAAATTCTTAAATCACATCCTTCACTTGTAACTGACATTGTTAATAACTTCGAAAAGGCTCAGACTGGATGCGGGGAGTCAAGCCAAACTCAAACCCAACCTCAATAATGAGGATCTGTATTTGCAAATGTGGAAATCAATTAGCTGAGCTTTTTGTTTGAATAACATACGCTGCTTTATATATCGTTCTTCGGACTCAGTCAGTGTATCAGTCCATATATTATGGGTATTGTAAAGTTTGTATCCTTTCCTTAATTGTTTACTGTATGCTTAATGAGGGTGTCTTACTTTCTACAATATTTTTTATTACATCTAATCCAAAATTCCAAGTTACAAGCCTTTCCTTCTCTCAACGTTCATAATTTGTATATTGCCGAACCAACTTGATCATAAATGAAAATTTAAGATAAATTGATTATATTGTGGTCGATTAATTGTTTTATTAAATCATAATATTGAAAATAAATGTATCCTGCCTCATAGACCATCAATTCATAGGACTCAATGGTATCGTTGTCGGTAGGTATTATCCTATCGCATCTTTTCCCTTCTGTACTCCGACATGTATGACAGAGCAAGTACACATAGATGCTAACCAGAGGAATTGAACCGGTGACGTTCCGGTAACACGGGGAGCCTACGCATTTAACCATGTACTCCACATTTGTGGTATTTAATGGGACCTTCTGACTAAATCGATCAGCATTACATGCAATGTTCTGATAATTATAAGTAGCATAAGCTCTGCGCGTTCATTCAGACATGAAGAATGACCTCGTTGCAATCAATTGTAAAATATATTGGGAAGTAAACGACTGTCTGTTTTGCTTTTCATGTATACAACTTGTTTTTTTCCTTAGTTACAATAGTTACAAAAGGCTTGATGGATTCATCATTAAAATTATTATGATGTATCTGTATAATGAGCATCTGAACAAAGAGGGATACAAGTGCTGCAGTGAAAAACAGATATTTAAATATCAAGAGAATTCGGATATGATCAAAATATGACCAAGCGTTTTGTTCAGTTAGTCAACGGAACAAATAAACAAGAAATCAGCAGAAAAAAAATTTTTCTTGAATAAGTCCATTTCTCGAAAAAAAAAATAAAAAATAATATTTTCATCTATTTCAAAAAAAGAGGAACCTTATCTGATAACATTACTTTAGACAGAAATATTTCAAAATAAAGAAATCTTAATAAGTTTTAAAGTAATGTTTTAGATAAAAATATTTCAAAATATAGAAATCTTAATAAGTGTTAAAGTAATATTATCAAATATGGTTCCTCTTTTTTTACATATAGAAAACAATATAATATAATAAAATATAGAAAACTTATTATGATTTCTATATTTTGAAATATTTTTATCTAAAGTAATGTTATGATAAAGATTCCTCATTTTTTGAAATAGATGAAAATATTGTTTTTTATTATTTTTTGATGAAATGGACTTGTTCAAAAAAAGTTTTTTTTTTCTGCTGATTTCTTATTTATTTTAATTTTAATGAAAAGAAGTCTGTATAAAAATATTGAAATTAAATAATAAGTATTATACTCTACTCCATATAGACATTTCTGATTGATGAACATAAATCGAATGGCTCAAACAACCAAGCCTACCGACTAGCGGATTCACATATTGCCATCTATTTTCTACAAATTAAATACTGGATACTGTAGTTGACCTTGGACGTATTGCGTACAGGGTGACATGGGCGGCCGGTCGATAATAGAAAGTAGCGTTCTTTGCCAAATATTTACAGCTTGCCAAGCTGAACACTTTTTCTTTTCTTTTGTTATGCTTGTGTACTTTAATTTTTGAACACTATTTTACAGTTAATCATTTTTATAGAAGGAATGAAGAGAGAACACGGTGGAGGAGACGATGATCGCTATGGAGGTCGTCATAAGCGACAACGAGGAGATGCGTAAGATTCAAGTTATGATTTTCGAAACTAATGAATAATTATTTAGCTTTTCTGAGGCTTTAGCTCAGGGAAAGTTCGAACTTCGTCTTTTGGTTAGTAGTAAAGCTGCTGGTGCTGTGATAGGAAAAGGCGGTGAAAACATCAAAAGGATCCGCAGTCAGGTAGGTTATACACCAGTATAGTCATCTAA
The DNA here is from genome assembly GCA_964057225.1 of Auanema rhodensis. NCBI lineage: Eukaryota > Metazoa > Nematoda > Chromadorea > Rhabditida > Rhabditidae > Auanema > Auanema rhodense. Next base: position 6,637,910 of record OZ059895.1, read on the forward strand.
CAACTCATAATAACTTTGCAAACTATATCAATCCAAGTTTGGTATACACACGATAGTCCAAGTATCCTCACTTTTTTCTTGCGGTTGTTCATTTATTTGCTTAGTTTGAGTTGTATGCAACGCATTGTCTCCAACTTGGCTTTAGTAATACAGAATTCAGTCTTAAATCATAAATTTTAATAAACTGAATTAATCTATACCCACAAGATTTCAGTTCGATGGCCACATCTCTGTCCCCGATTCGAATACACCTGAACGGTAATTCCCAAGTTTCCCATTCAAATGATGTTCTTACTTCTCGTATGGCCTGGCGCAAGACCCTTATTACCCAGTCCTAACCGAGTTGCTTTGGTTAAAGTTTTCCAAGTTGCAGAATTTGATTCACTGTTTTCCTTTATATCTAAAGCCAATCCTTAACCAATGGCTATAAAAAATAGGGTTCGTTTATAGATCTAATTTTTACATTTTAGTGTGATCACTATGACTAGTATCATTGAAAATGTTCTTAAAATGGTAGAAGATGTTCTTCCAAGACTTGATGACGTGAGTATAACTTTAAGCTAATATTTTTACCGGATTCAATTGAAGGGGTCGAATGATAAGGACAAGGCTGAAATTCGCGTGTTGGTTCATCAGTCTCACGCAGGAGCTCTGATTGGAAGACAAGGTGCTCGCATTAAGGAACTTCGCGAGAAAACTAATACTCGCATCAAGGTATTAAGCATTACCTTCGTACCAGTAATGGTATTTTTGTTAAGGTTTTTCAAGATACTGCCCCTCAATCTAGCGATAGAGTTGTTGTCATTGGTGGAGAGGAAGCTTCAATTATTGATGCTGTTCACAAGATCATTGATGATCTTCGTAATATACCAATTAAGGTGCGACAATCACAGATGAATTTAAGATTAAATATTTCTTCAGGGTCCTGCTAACCCATATTCATCATTCAATTATGACCCAATCAATTTTTCCAAGTACGGAGGATATGCCCCAATTGGATTTACACCTGCTCCTCCAGGAAGAGGCCCAGCTGGTCGTGGACCATCAGGAATGAACCGAGGAGGTTACAACAATGGCCCTCCACCGCAGATGGGGTTTGCGATGAAAACTGTTTTTCAGTCTATTCAGAGTTTTTTTCAGTGGTAACCGTGGATATGGACCAGGACCTGGAATGGGCAATATGGGAGGAATGATGGGTATGGGCGGGCCACCACCAATGCCTGTGCCTCCTCCACAGCAATCTTCTTATATGAACCTAATGCAGGTAATATTTTAGTTATCAGTTTAATTAATATTTTTCCTATTTTAGGGTCCCATGTATGGACAGCGTCAAGGCCCCCCAATGGGTGGCTACGGAGGACCTCCACAAATGAACGGTTATGGTGGACCAGCTCCACAAAGCATACAAACAACACAAGTTACCATTCCCTCTGACTTAGGAGGAACCATAATTGGTCGTAATGGAGAGAGGATAAACAAAATCAGAGACGAATCTGGTGCTAATATCACACTAGAGAAACCTACCGGTTCTGCCGAACGTATTATCACTATTTCGGGAACATCCGAGCAAATTCACACTGCACAATACTTGTTACAACAATGGTAAGTAAAAAAGTGAATTTTGTTAAAAATACTCAAATTTAGTGTTCGTAGCTCCGCACAAGGGCGAAAATATTACGAGGGGACCCGTTAAGTAAGTCACAAAAAAATGCTCTTTTTTACTTTGCGCTATTGCTTATTAATATTTGTCGTTCTCATGTGGAGGATCTTTGTGATCTCTGTAGTGTAAATATTGTGGGAATTGTAGCTCGTTAATGTTCATACTTTAAATTATTTCACGCTTCATGTTGCAATGATAAATACCATCCTCTGAAATTTGAATAAACCCACAATGTTCGTTTCTATAAAAATTTATTTATACACATATATTATTAATATTAATTATTATTTATTATACAAAAAAAGGATCACAATGTCAAATCACTTAGTGCTGGTATAGTTGGCATACTGTTAGGCTTGGAACGATGCAGTTAAAAATACTATCTGTTTAAAACGTTTGAAATTGATAATCGATGTTTGTGGAAGGGCGGAGAATATAAAAGAATTTAAGTGAAATACAGGGAAATTGCAACGAATGAATAACTAGCATCAATCACATCTGTAAAAATATATGGTGATATGATTTTTTGGGAATTGGAAGGCAAGCTAAAAACTCATGTAGTTTTCTTGGTCTCGATTAGAAGAATTTTGAGAGCTGAAACGCCGTGCAAATGAAATGCTCGAAAACGTTGTAATAAATTTGACTCTTCATTTGAAGATTTGATTTACCTAAACAAGAATGAATATGAAAACAAACGTTTGGTAAAGCTTACATTTGAATTGGCATAATTTGGTTCAGAACCCTAGCTCTGCTTTCCTTCTCCAACAACTTCCGCTCTCGTTCTATTCGGGTCTTAATCATTTTTACTTTCTTTTTGATCAATGATCGATCAGAATGATTTTGAATACCCATGCTCTAAAACATACACCATATTATAAAAATATGTTCAATATTAAAAACCTTGAGCTTATTTCCATCTAGATCCAAGAATTTAGCTCCATTAATCTTGTTAATGGTGAATTCAGGTACGTACTTGTCAAGACCCATAGAAACCAATAGTTGACAGACATCATCAACAGACCAATGCAAGACTTGTAGACCCTGAACTTCCACTGAAGCTCTCCAGAATTCATTCTCATCTGTTGAAGAAATGAACATAAATCGAGCACAAGTAGAAAGAACTAACTGGTCACATATCGTTTCCGAAGTGGAAAGAGCAGTTTCCGATGTACAAATTTATGGGGCATAGCTGGTGAGGCTGGTTCGGATATCCGTGGAATAGGGCTGTCGCACGAGCTACTGAACTTGTCTTCGTCGCAACTACTGCCAACAGAAGCGTCAGCCTCCTTACGACACTGAAACAAAACATTAATGAAAATTTAAGTCACGTATAAACTCCTACTGAATTAAAAGGTAGATCAGCCATTACAGCCTTATCTTCATGAGGTAGTTCACCGCCAGCTGGTTTGTATGCCAACAGCTCATCGCGTTTGTCAACCTGAACCTGAGCTGAGTTTCCGGCATTGATTGATGACTAAAAGCATTAATAAGCAAAAGCGAATCCCGTGAACAATGCGAAGCATTTAGCATTCAATATTTAAAAATATACCTTCAGTTTATCGCGAAGGTGATTAAGTTCAAGCTGAGTGATAGATTGACGTCGCTGATCCATTTCCTCAAGCTTAGACTCAAGTTCTTCTATTCTTTCCTACAAAAGGTTATTACATGACTCATAGAGACAATTGTATCCTACTCGTAATTGCGTGACGAGCATAGCATAATGAGAATCTTTGTCACGAAGTTGTTCAACATGACTTTCTTCCCTACTTAAAAGTTCTTTTTCTCTGAAACAAATTGGATTTTTTGACATTTTTCCATATTTTTTTTTACCTTTCTTGATAATTTCGCAATAGTTGATTTGCCTGTTCATATTTTCGTTCCAACTGCTCATAATGGACTTTGGTATCATCCAGAACATTATGCATTTCATCAGCCTTCTTTTGAGATTCTTCTAATTCTAATTCGAGTGCAGTTATACGAGTCTAGAGATAATATTGGTTAAAATAAGAAAACATGCTCCATAAAGACGACATACTCGAATCTCATGTTCATCTATTCCTCGGCTTGAGTGAATTGGATGCTCATCTTCGACAGGCTCATTATCTTCTTCCGTCATACGTAGGCGATCTTGCTCCAATGACTGCCGAATGAGTTGAGCAACTTCAGACTCATCCAAATTTGGCTCTCGTCCTAGAATTATGATTATTAACCAAATTATATTACTCGAAATTTACCGATTGTGAATAAAACACGATTTGTTGTTGCTCGTAAAGTTTCAGCAGCATAAAGTTGAGAAACTCCGACAAGACTTTTTCCGTCGACGGAAACAATTTGATCACAAACGCGAATACGCCCATCTCTAAAAGTTGCAAAGAATAAAGTTTTACATTTACGTAACATGATAAATTTGCAGTTTGCAAAAAGCATAACAAGACTTTGTTTCTCTTGATTAATTGCAAAATATTTAATGAAGAACTGGATTTCAAAATTGTTAAACAAAAAAACTAACTGATAAACTGCACCACCAGGAGTAATGCTTTTGACGAAAATTCCTAGCTTTTCTAAGCCAGAATCTGCTCCAACACCCATTCCAATTATCGAAACGCCAAGACCTTCAGGACCTTTTTCTAATTCAACGTCGAACAGCTGCATCCGTTCTAAACGACGCTCCAGTTCGTATTCAGCACATGAGGCCACAGGGTCGATTTCCTCGTTCTTACGATCATAATCATCAACAGAATGAGCACAATAGACCTGAAAAAAAATAGCCTCAACAACACTAAGAGAGGGTATATCCTACAGGGATAGGAGCTGTGCTGAATGAAACTTTCCGACCCTGTTCTTCAAATTCTCGTCTTTCAGGACTCAATCCACGTCTTGTTTCCATGAGCCCTCTACAAAAACAAAAAATAATATTAGAACTTGTAAAATCACAATCACTAGAAGAACAAAATCTTACTTCGGACTCTCAGATATTGGTTCAGCATCACGGCAACGAGGACCGAGATCCGGCGAGTAAGCATAAGACTCGTCATCATCACGTCTTGTCTTAACCAATGCGTAGGTAGTATGTCTCATTGTGTCATTATCCGCTTCAATGTGATCAGAATCGTCTCCAAATCTATAAAAAGAGAGTATAGAGTGGTTTCCCACAGTCAATAGGATGTTTGGCTGAACACGGTCAACTATCGTACATATGACATACGCAAGAGCAATTCGTCGATGTGAAACGGTGGCATTACGCCAGATGACAGCTTTAAGTGAACAAAGAAAAAAAAATAATAATCTCGCAAAGCATGCTAAATATAGAAGATATAGTATATCTATTAGAGGGATGAAGAACAGAGCAAGAAATTTGAGTAGTCTGCGCCCACATATATGGCTGAGCAGAGCCCGGAAAGGGAGGAGGGGCCGAATAGCAGCCGAAAATGGAACGAACCGAAGCGAACCGAACCAAACACACACACACACACACACACACACACGTACATACACTTGCCTATACTACTAGAGGATTGAACAATTTCATATATAAAGGATATATGAAAAAAGAAAACGCTTGAAAATGCACACAAGAAAACACTGCAGATTAGAAACTGACCTTCTCTTAAAGAAAGATGGATCACGCCAATATGGCTCATATCGTTGCTGTTGTTGTTCTTGAGTGTTATTGTTGCCGTTAGCTGACGTGGGAGGAGGCGGCGGAGCTAACGGATTTCCGGAATATAGAGGTCCGTAGTTCGAAATAGAGGGAGATGATGGCGAGATACCACGTGGAGTTCCAGCCAAAATGGATTCAGTGCTGTTGCGAACAAATCTGTAAAGGAGCAGAAGCCATGCAAAGAACAAATAATATAAGCGTTGTGGGGTACACATAGGTGATCGAGCTAAGATATCTGTTTCGAGCAAACATATACAGTACAAGGAATTTACAGATGCAGTAAGAAAGGAATCTAGAAACAGGATGGACAGAAATAAGAAACAGCTAACAGCTAACAACTGTAGACTAATGGCTTGTCTTTTGAGACATATTAAGCCTTCCATTGAGCCTCATGATGGTTCAATAAGCCATTATCATGAAAACATAATGGGATGTCTTCGTATATATCACAACTGAATCCACACACAGGGCAATGATGACATAAAGAAATGAGGAATAGTGTCCATAGCAAACCACAGAGCGGCTCGGAAAGCAGTGTAGATTGCTGTATGCGGGCTAGTGAGACCATTGGGTGCTTAGCTTTTCCTTATATGTACATGGATCGAATTCTCAAGAGAAAAGAGAATGTGTGGGGGAGGAAAGTCTGGTAAAAATGGCAGGGTGAAGATGAGCAAAAAAGATGAATGAGCGATACAACGAATCATCTATTCGTTACGTGCCAGATATCTTCATGTCATCATATGGAATACGACACATGCTCTTCATGTAGGCATACACCCTTCATCAAGAACAAGATCTAAGTTTAAGCATGATATGCATATCTGGAATATATAAGAGCTGAATGACACTAGATAACATGTGTACTCAGTCATTCTTCCAGCTTCATAGAGATGCTTGATAAAACATAACATCTTGAAAAAGGCAATTCATTAAGCTAAAAGCCAATAAAACGAAATTTAGACAGAAAATGTTTGAAATTAAAGAAGAAATCCTGTTAAGAAAAAACTTTACGTAAACATTGAAGTAGCTTTTTCTGTAGGAATTACATAATTTTTGAACAAAACAGCCCCATTTTGGAAAAAGTAACTCTTTTTCTTCACAAAAAACGACGCACAATCTTATTCAAAGCATACTCTAAACAAAACTACACGGGAACTGACGATATTTACAAGTCGCGGACAATATGCAGAGATTCCATTTTCTGTAACTGCAATTGCAGGCTTGTCCAATGTGGGAATGTTTGCCAAAGACACCAGAATGGCAGTAACGTCTGTATGTTTCATGAGTTTGTATTATGCTCGACACAGAAGTGTGTTTTCAACAAATATGAAACGAAGCCTTTTTCGGTGACGTCAGAAACGATTATTCACAGAAGGAACCAAAAAGTTGTATCAAGAACTATTGCTACTATCTAAGTGAGATTAATGGTATCTCACAGGTAAGTTATTCAAATTTAATTGGTCCCTTGGAATGATTTATTTCACATCAGGCGTTAAATCATCAGCTTTTCGATGCCGGCGGCCACTTCAAGAAGCACATCTGGGAAGAACTTGTCTCGAACCACTTAAGACTTTTCCAATTGCAGAACAAGCATAAACACGAATAATACAAGGAGAGGACAGGGAAGCAGTAGAGCAAGAAACAGGAAGACAATACGCTTATGAGTAGTGATCTTTATGACCATCTGTATTAGGATGTGAGGTTGAACTCACGCTTGGGTTCAAGAAGGTGCGAAAAAGACAACTGTTTATCGAAAAACTAACCGTTTTTGATCCATTGAAGGCGTAGAGGTGGCCGAAGATCTTGATGACGATGATATCTTGGCCAAATCGTTAGCCATATCCGAAAAATTTCGAGCAACCTGTAAGAAAATATATAAAAAAATATTTCTACTGTTTCTTGAAAATAATTTAAAAATTCAATAATCAGGGAACCCATGCATTAAATCAGCGGCAAAAATTTGTATACAGTTGTATACAGACACACTCGAACGTTAACCGCAAAAAAGTTCGTAAAATTATATATACGTATTTGAGAGAAGTACATGGCATTTACAGGTTCAATGTTAAAGCAGTATGCTGGTATACATCGAAGGGATTAATCGGAGATGTTGTCTGACTGCGTGCATGAAATATCAATAGGAATCAATTTTTCGGCAGCATATAATATAGTGCGGAAAAGCAACTTCTTCATACCAAATAACTAGAAATGACAAGTGTTATCTCAAGTTTTCAATCCATCGTAGGGCCGGAGTTGTTATGTTGAGCAAAGCTAACGTTTAGGCAAAGGCTAAGGATGAATGAGTCGTTTACTACAGACATTGAAAACAGAATGAATTCAAAATCATGAGGAATTCTATGTGCATGTGTCACGTGAGATGGTCAAAAATCATTTTTGCATTTGTCAACGTTATGAACGGTTTGTTGTATTAACCAACCGTTGTTTACAAATTCAACAACAAAATCGGGCTTTATGGATATGATATAAGAAAAGACGAAAGTTTCAACATGAATCATAAAGTTTCAGGTATTCATGTTTCATAAATACAGTTTAACGTTAAAAAATATCAGCTAGATTAACAACATAAAAGCAAATTAAAAAAAAAATTACCTGCGAAGTTGGACTGTTGGGACAGGCCATAGTAGTGGAATTCCCGTTACTCATTGGTGCTCCAGCCGGCTTTGGTGGCAGCGGAGGTGGTTGTCTGATAGGTCGTGGTGAATAGAAGGACGGTACATTGGTTGCCTGAAAGCCAGATAGTGTATAGTTGCGATTGCCAACTGTCTATCTTTATGATAATACGCTCGCGAAAAACATGAGAAATAGTAGTATTTAGTACTTGTAATACGTAAAACTCTTCCTACACACCAGAAGGTCATATAAAATTTGAATTTAAAGAGAATTATTACAAAACAGTGTCAACTTTATAAAGAAAGTATATTGAATATTCAAGGAGAGAAAACAACAAACCTCGTTTTGACGTTCTAACTGTTCGAACAGAGCCTTAGTATGACTGAAACGGGTCCGAGCATCTTCCGTCAGCAATTCGGAAGTCGTAGCCATTTCGGCTCGGAGTAATCACCACGGACCTTCGTCTAGAATTCAGATAGCTGAAGAGCTTAATGAGGAAAAAATAAACACATAAAAAGTTAAATTTCATTTAATATTCAATGAAGTATCTAAGAACAGCACAAAGAAATGAAGAAAGTGGAGGATTCGACTTCAGAAGTAAACAGAACCTATTTTCCGGTTCTGGGTGCAGGAGCCAAGTTAGAGAAGAGGAAATGAGAACAAGTCCTTCATACTCTTCTATCTAGCCAAGCAATTAAATCATAAATGATCCAAATTTGAGAGAAAGTGGTTGGAAGGAATCAAATAGATTGAGGCAGCGGACAAAAAACAAATACGATGAAACGAAATCAAGCTGCTGCTGGTTTATACCTTTATGAGAATATCAATGCGTTTGAACGATATAGGCTGAGACATTAAAGGCTATGACGAAGTTAAACATCAACAACGACAGAAGAGAGTTTTTGGCATAGAAGATGCAACCGGTTCAATAAATATTCAAAGATAAAATAAAAACCACACAATGTTCCCATGTGTAGTGAGGGCTGAAGTGAAAATAAAGAAAAGCTAACTATTACAAATGATATAGCATAATATATCAAGAAAGGTGGTTGGTTAAGTAAGTGATAGTATGTATAGTGGATTGGATTAATCTCACCTTCTCTTCACTTTAAGACGAACGAATATGAGTTGGATGAACCAGGGATGGACAGATGAAGGAGGTGGATGGACAGGTGAGTGGATATTCGGAACATCACATATTATTATGTATGGGCAGCAAAATAGAAGAGAAACATAAGCAAAATTAGAGAAATTAGAGAGAGAAAGACTTATCAGATAAGGGATTTGTCCGAGTGTTGTGGCCCGATTTCGTGTCTGCGTAGTCTCGGTCGTCCGCCTACTAGCTACCCCCCACCCTCTTCGTAAGTCGAATGGGCCCGAGGCAGTAGAAGGTTAGGTAGATAGGATGATAGTAAATATAGGAGTGAGGTAACTGCGAATGATGTCTTATGTACTCTCTATCTCTTAAAGTCTCGATAGTTATCATCATATTCAATCTTGTATCTAACATCTTTGTTGTCTTAATCATCGTATTGTGTTCTAATGCCTAAGCAAAAGTCCGTATTGGAGCTAGAATGAGTTATTCCACTCTTCCACCCTTTAATCCTTTATGAATGTTGTAATATATTGAACAGAAGGAGTGTGTTCTCTATAGTGAACGCATAAACAGTTGAGAGAATAGAAAGAAGGAAAGATAGCTTCGGGCAAGATAGAAAATTAAGAGAGAGAGAGAAGGGGGGACAGAGTTAGTATTGCAATGATTGTCGGGAAGATACAGAACATAGAAGAGATATTGCTATGCAGAATATGTGATCCGTGAGGTGGTAGTAGTTGTCTCAATCTATTTCTATTTCTCCCAAACGACTGTTTCTCGTGCCGTGCAGATAATAGAAATGAGAGATGTACAATTGAAGTAAAAGAAAGAGATAGAATACTTCAAAATAGTCTTCAGATGGATAGATACGACAAAGAGATTATATAAATACGTTAAAATGATAGTCAACTGATAAAAACAATGGATATCATTCTCATATCTCTTTTTCATCCCTACCTCTCTGCAGGATGTTTCATTTCCATTTATCTCTCGTATATACCTAATTTGGAGTACTGGTGGTGCAGTCACCCAAGGACAAGGATGTTGCAGAAACTAATGTCAACTACTACCAACCATTCGTCTGTATTCCTGAGGCTGTCAGGTTCGTCTATATCCACTCTCTCGGCCATGTCTTCTCCTCATCATCAACTGTACAGATTGCGGTAATTATGAATATTTTTCCTTCTCTCATATTTTCCTAATCTCTACTTCATTATAGTTATTTTGATGTGCGGCTATAGATCTGTCCTGCCGGTAGGATATGACTGCGCATATGCATACAAGATAAACAGCTGATTATCAATGTCTATTCGAGATGAAGGGGCAAAACAAAGGAACCTATTTTAACAAATAATTCCCTGTTGTACATTTTGATTGAAGTATATGACAAATCCTTCAACAATGTTATATCAAAATCGCAAAATCTTAAGCTTGTGAATTGTGGATGTAGACAACGCTGTCTGCAACAGCTAACACCCACCATCCCCTTTTTACTTAATGGATTTGACTGATAGAGCGAGCATCATCAAGAAATAAAGCAGTGCGAGGCTTGAATAACTTGAAATTTGATTTAAGGACAGATCTTTAGACAAAAAGGCTTGAATGTCCAAAAAACTGCACGTGTTAAATTTGAGTCTGGAAGTCAAACCCTCCATTGTCAAATAGATTTATTCAACGTCAACAACGCCTACGTTGAAAACTGGGACTTGTCAGTTCATTCCTCTCATCGGCAAAAACGAGTGTGGCAAGCAAAATATTGAAATAAATGAAATTTGCCTTCAAGAAGAGAAAAATTTCATGTACACTAAGGGATAACTCTACAGATGAAGAATCAGTAACAATTGAGAACATGTTGAAATAACATGTTATTTAAGGACGAGAATAATTATATTTTATAGTATTCAAAACTATTACGAGGAATATTATAAGAAATGATACTTAGTAAACCAGAAAGAACACTTTAATAACTAGAATTGGTGCTATTTATACTTGAAGGTTCATTTTCCTTTCTTTGAAAAAAAAACGAAGGAAAGACGAAATAGTTATTGATAAAAAGAACATCGTTAATTAAAAACTAAAAAAACAAATCTGAGCCAATCATTCATTTCAGAGAAAAATGACAGCTATCAGAAAGAGAAAGACAATTCCAAAATGAAAATTGTTTTCTAATTTAGTAAACGTTTACACCAGATGTATGTTTTGTTTTTACTATATTCTACACAATTTTCCAATGTTCACACTAAATTTAAGACAATCTGATAACGTAAATTAATAGATTAAAAGTTTTAAAGAAAGAAGTATGTGTTATGTAATAAAGATTTAACATCATGCTTAAGGCTGAAAAACAAAGCGGTAATCCCCAAGCATAAGGTCGGGACGAAATACTTGCAAATAGTAATGATAAGAACGAAATTAGCTAACATTAGAAAGTAAATGACAAATTTGTATTATTGTTGCAGCAAAAGTTGGAAAGCATTCCACGTATTCTCACCTAAATGCGTGCAATATAATTTGGAACCAAATGAAATATTAAAATGTATGATCAAAAAGCAAGAATGTGCATCCTTTTGAGAACGATGAGTAAAATGCAAATATTTTCCAAAACTTTTGTTATTGTCTCTAATTTCGCCATCACTTTTCACGCTGGGAATAAAAAAAGTTCCATGACAATAGATTAGAGTTTGTAATCGGAGCAGACTAGAAAAGACCAGAGGCGAAACGAAAATGGGATAAAAGAAAAAATCCAGTGTATTAACTATACATACACAAATAGATGAAGAAAGAGACAAGCGGAAGAGTGCACAAGTAAGCTTAGAAAACTGAGAACATGAAGAACATCAGAAACAACTTAATCGAAGTAGTTCCTGGATTGAAGCTAATGGAAATTAACATTTTCCCAAAAATGAAGTACAGTGCATTGAGCATAGACATCAAAATATTTTCAATTAAAATTTACAACTCAAACTTAAATTCGAAAACATAATAAAAAGAAATGTTGAATTAGCATTTTAAAAATGGAGAAAGTTAATATTACGAAAAATTTCAAGGACAGAAAGTGATAAAAAATAATTAGAAACGATGAGAAAATAACGGAAGTAAAGTAATATCACAGAATTTCATACCCCATAAAAAATAAATATTCTGTCAACTAACTGGATTAGTCATTAAGCCAAAATATTGGCAGATTGCCGGATTAGGTCAGGCAGCTCGATCGATTCGATGTATCTGTCTTTCTTGGTTCTGTCTCTTGCGCATGTGTCACAATCATCTGACCTCAATTGGCTCCGCCCTAAGTCCCAAATATAGCCCGCGGCTCAGACTAATTGAATGGAGCAAGATATGGCATACAATCGTGAACCAAATTGAAGAACACATTCGAAAATAGATATGATGTTATTGAACTTTCAGGGTGGTCGGAGAAAGCAAAAGCAGAACTCTAACTTGAAATAGATAGAAAAAAGTAAAATGCAGACTGAAAAATGTCGGTTGTCACACCAAAGTACAAATGAGATATATGAAATTTCTAGCAGACTAGTAGTAAATTGTTTTATATTGTAACTCAAAAAAAGGGAAAAGTGATTAAAAGGAAAAAGTAAAATGAAGAAATAAATGGATATACATCGATAAAAATTTAGTATAAACATATATGTAGTTAAACACAAGCATATGCATCATGAAGAATAGATTCCAAATAGAGATTAGGTTGCTAAATAATAATCGTATGCGTTTCGTTTTCTCTTTCTCTCTTCTATATTGTTTGTGAGCAGTTCCCTTCAGGAGTCCAAAGCTAGGAATGGATATACGAGCTGAACGAGGTCGTCCAGATTGTCTCAACCCTGATATGGACTGCTTCTAATGAATAAGTAATAGAGCCTTGAGAGCTCGTATACATCTATGTATATCCCATAAAACTCACTGAATCAACGTATTATAGACAATTGATGAGATGATACATGACCCAGGTAATAAGGTAAGAAGATAAAAATGTTTCTTTTATCTATCGAAATAGAAAGAAAGCCTTCTGCCAGACGATATCTATCAATATGCCAGATGGGTACTTTTCGGCTTTTTTATCCAAATATGGCCAGTGTCATATTGGAGGTCGAATATCCTGACAACGTGTAATGACCTTTGGAGAATGATTTGCAAACGTTTTTATTCCAGAAATCTTCGTAAAGAACAGCAATTTCTTGAAGAAAGTATTGGTTGAGACACAAATGAGAATAGTTCTTAAGAAGAGGAATCAAATTGAAAAAAATGAGTAAATCATCAAAACAGGTAATAATCCTCCAATAAGTAAAATGTTTATAACACTCAAAAAGAAAAATATCAAAAAGAAAACTGGGTTTCAAACTAGAAAACAAATTTGGATACTGACAGATAAAATAATTTTATTTATGAAAAAGAAAACCTGGAGCTTCATAACACTTCACTACCATTTTATAAAATTAGATTAGAATAATCCATAGACAAGAGAAGAGAAGAAAACTGTGAATACGAATAGTACAGCAAATATATATACATATGTAAGTCTTGAAAAGATTGGTTAGTGTGAAATTGAGGCTTCATTACTGTGTTGAATTCTAGAAGAGACACATGATTGCAACATTAGTTAGCGGAATAGCCGACTAGTCTTAAAAAGGAAGTACAGCCGATAGTGGGAGTGGATAGCGAAGTTGAGGACCACAGAAAACGTAATGAAGATGTGCTACAACCACACATGTTTCTTTCAGTCGTAACGGTTCTTCCATTCTTTTTGCTCCACGTCTAATCCGAACGTCGGCAGCAAATTTGTCAATTAAGTCACGACAAGATACAACGGCTATCTTGGCCATCTGGCAGAATTTAGAAGAAAAATGGCCGAAAATTGGAAAGAAAGAAGGAAGACGTGGGAGGTTACGAGATGTGAAAATGAATAAATGGATTGAAAAGAAAAAAGGCAGTAGGAATCGACAAGCAGCGCGATACATTACTCATCAGAACGTCGATGTGGATAATTGTTATACACAACAATCTCTGAAGTTCAAGAGGGAGATGGACATGCTCCTACGAAACAAGAAACAACAATACAAATTTAAGAAGTAGCAACATGAAGAACACATCAATTAAAAGGTTGAATAAAGATTGGTGGAAATGCATAATAGTCGATAACGAATCAAATACGAACCAGAAGTGGAAGTAGAAAAAGAACATAGAACAAGACATACTCAATAAGAATGGAAGATGAACGCACCACGCTTTTAAGAGCTGCAACAGCTGGAAGACATCAATGCTAGAGTTGGATGAGTGGCAACAGTAGCACCACCTCGTGGGGTCGTGTGCTGTCTGATGAACATTCTAACTGTAAGCTTGCTGGAGCTGTTATTATGCTGCGCATCAATTTACAGCATGGTAAGGGAAATATATTATTATTTATGTATATTATGAAAAAAAGTAATCCGGAATAGAGACATATTTTCATTATTATTGAGAAGTTATATTAAAAATGCTTAAAAGAATGGCAACATACAATCCTCAAAAAGAATCAAAGGTAAAAATAAGCCGCTGGAACTAGATGAATTCCATACTCACTTCTATCTATCCTCTCGTCTTCATTCTGGTCATTCCTACTTCTTCATTCAAGAGAGAGGACGAAGCACTGAGTGAATTTTAGTGGTTGGGGAAGATTTCTCAGCAAAATATATGAGAATATAGATGAAGATCAAGAGATCTCCAGAGAAACCTCAGTTCGACGCCTCTTCAAGCTTCAGCTGGTCGGCGGTCATTGAAGCGCGAAATAGATCTGGACAATAAGAGAGAAGGATATTAGGAGAGAGTATGAAGAAAAATACAGGAGACCTAAAGCAGAAAAGCGATAATTGACGAAGTGCTGGATAAATCCATAAACACCTGATAAGCGCATCACAAGAATAAATACAAATCTTTTCCGGTTGCTAGCACAAATCGATCTAGATTTTTTAACCAATGCTTGAAGATGATATCCTTCAGAGAAGGGATAGTATCAAAATTGTTTGTTAAGTACAACTAAGTACAATACATAAAAATATACAATGAATAATGGATCATAGAGAAATTAAAGAAGAATTGATCTATAGTATCGTATTTCTATTTCTACTCTGCTTTGTTATCGTGTAGAATTAATGAGATTTAGTATAAGTCCTAGGGTTATAATAACTGAAAGTTTATATTTTAAACTATTCTAATAAATTTAATGTTATAATTATAAAGATAAGTGAATAATCTAAATAATATGTAGAAAAAAAGAATATTGTGACAAAGTGTGAAAAGAGACAGCACAGAAAATTTACTTGGATCAATTCAAAATGTTGAAAAACTTTTGGGTTTCGATTAATTTCAGTATACTGAACAGAATATTCCATAAAGCTCATGCGAGAGAATCTGTAAAACAAAGGAGTGTAGGATATTTGAATAAGTAAAACTTGTGAGAGCTAAGACAGAAAAAAAGGCCATTGGTGGCAAGCACTTCACAATAGAAGAGGGAAGGAAAACGAACAAGAAAGCCTAGAAAAATAGATAGAGCCAAATGATGAGACCAACATAGAGAACAAAAAACATAGTTTGAATAAAAATAGGCTGTAGTATAAGACTAGAAATTCGTTATTGTGAATTTACAACTTTAGAGCTTCATGTTTAAAAGAATGAATATAAACTGAGCGACTATCTTAAGAACGCTTTTCGATTTCACTCTATTTTCTCAGCGACTGCTGGATGCCAATATTATTTTGTCTACCAATAACAGATGTTGACCTGAACAGTTAGTAAAAAGTTATGGTGGACTTAAAAACTAATAATAAAGCTTATCTTTTATCGTTTTTCATTTTAAATGTAATTGAAATGGAAAAGGGAGCATATACAGAAGTTAAACACTTAAATTCAAATGAGCTGGGTAAACAAGAAAATTCATAATGGAAAGAAAAGGCAATTGCTTTCATGTTGACGTCCGTTGTAAATGAAAAACTAAAATATTGGATTAACCTTATAATATTGGAAATACCGTGTTCAAGAAATTTAAAAAGAGAAATTCAAGAAGCATATGATATAGCAAAATAATTTCAGAATATAACTAGTAAACAGTATTCAAGATAAGTTTAAAAAATCACAAATGTGGAAATGAAGAAGTGGGAATATAATGAAGACATGAGGGATTTCATTTTCGTCATGATCACGATCATGAAAGTTCCGATTCAATAACTAATGCGATTAAAGGATTGTTTTGCTCGCTGTACAATGGATAAGCATAAAGTTATAAATTTCGCCAATACTGAACGATCATTTTACTGAGAAAGTAAGATCTATAGATAGAAGTACGTGTCAAAGGGATTAGTATATGAGCCTCGCCTATGTGAGTGGAAACAAGGCCAGCAATGGAAGCAGTAGAAAAGCTGAGTTATTCTTCCAAGAATATGCAATATTGAAAATGAATTGAAAAAATGAATACAGGGCGTGTATTTTAAGATCCAGAAATAGAAGGCCGGAGTTCTCTGACTCCTGCATACTCTGTCTTAATAATTAATTAGATTGTTGATTCGTAGCTCCAAGCTATAAATGTTCTAGAAAACAATTCCAATTCAGCTGAATGATACATATGTCAATTTTTGAAAAGAGAAGCTTAGGCGACGATGCAATAAAATAACCTCAAATATGGTAATAAGTTTAGCATGCATGTATGAACTATGAAACAAAACGCTTATATTTGAATTACAAACAGAAATGACGTGAACCCATACTTCAAGAAGTCGATCGAAGCCCAAGTATTAATGGCGGAAGTTCTTTTGCTACTGGTCAGAAATATACGTTTGAATAATAAAAGTTAAACGAGCGAGATGACTAGAAAGGGGGTAAGGCAGTTATTCGGAGAAGATAGGAGACGCAGATGATTGCAGAGATATGACCAAGAATAAATAATCGGCTGTCTGCTCAATCATCCAGAAATAATTTAAATACATGAAATAAATCATGAAATGATGTAGGGTAAGGCTGACGCTCTAGTAATGGACGATGTTTCATTCGGCCAGTTGATGTGAACAAGCAATGATTGTTCTTGGCACCTAAAGAATTCAGAAAGACCATCGACCGGTGGGAAAAACCCCCAAGTAGTTTAGCACCCTGCACATTATTCATCTTCGGGTAGTGCAACTTTTCGTTCTTTACCAGTAAATAGCATCCACTACCATCAGCTAATCTCGATCTTAGCCAAGCATATGAGAACAGAATGAGATTAAATGGGTCCAGTGTGAAAAGAGGAGCAAGTAGGAAAGGCTGTAATAAAATGATCAGTATTGCAGGAACCAACAACAAAGATTTAGAACGAGGTACTTGCAAGAGTCTTTTATCGCTCTGCCACCCTCATCCATTCCTTTTATCAATCACATACAGATCAGCTTATCTATGTACTAGTCAGTTTCTAACAATCTAAAGACAAGATAATTTATTTTTAGCTCTAGACCAAAGTATTGATAAACTTATATAGATCTTCGAAAACATCCGTAAGTTCAAAAGCTAATCAAGCAATATTTTCCTGACAACATAATTCAAAAATGGTGACGGGTTGACTATCAGAGAAAAAGAAGAATATGTTGCATATTGAAAATTTTTCAAAATTCTCCAGCTTATCTTGTTCACACGAACTTTTCACCTTTCTTTAGAACTAGAGTTAGATCTTTCCGCAACATTCTGTCCAAACTAGGACAGCCCAAATCGATGGACAGACTGGATGGCCATGCATACGGAATGAAGTGAAGAAGCCGGCTTTCGGCTTCTTGTTACAGCACGTTGACGGAAATTTCCCTCATTTCGGAGGGAACAAATCAGAAAGACAAAGCTAGTAACATAGAACGCAATGTTAAGCTATGACACATCTGGATACGGATTTTAGAAGCAATGAATATGAACAAGGAAACAATGAAATCAAATGAAAATTGATGACCAGACGTATGGAGCCAATTTATGGGTTCGAATTGTACATTAAAGACAGAATATGCCAAAGAAACGACATGTGATATTAGCCACATTTCGGCTCATGCGTATATAGATTCCCTATGATCGGAAATCAAAACTGAAGATGCCAGTAATAAAACATGTTGAATGTATAAAAACAATAATTGTGGGATGATTATTGAATTTCTACTTTTTAGTTAAACACAGTTATAAAAAAAGGTGCTGAGTACGGCAATATCATTGAAAAGAAGCGAATATGTAGAGAGAAGCCGACTTTGTGCCCAGCTCGTAAGCACTAACGCGTGAACGACTGACTACTCTGGATGTCATGACCACAAACAGCCAGCTTTACCCTGACCCATTATGTTAATGGCCATTGCATTGTTCTATTATATATTTCAAACTAAAGGCAGACCACCCGTATTCATAACTCAGGTGGCTAGCATATGTGTTTGTGTTACTAGTAAGAAAACAATCAAAAATGACCATTAAGGCCAGGAAATGGAATGCGATTAAGAAACATACTATCATCAGAAACAAAACAGGAATGATAACTGAATGTTCACGAATCTAAACAAACCCACCTAAATCCAGAACTACTTCACCACTTCTATTAAATTTATATATAACCAAAAACTATTGCTAGCTTATATTATGCCAATCAATAATAATAAGCTTTGTGCCCGAGTTATTAATATTTCCCGCCACTTTTGAAAGCTAAATGAATATTACAAAACTGCTGACGTATATCTAGTGAGCATGAATCTAGTGTGCTCTGAATAATTAATACTATTATAATACATATAGTATAAATGCGCAAACGGTACTCGATATTTCAGAATTTTCAGTACTTAAAAAATTGATGATTTCACATAAAATATTCAAATTTTTCTCACCTGTTAATTACCAATAAAGAGGTTTAAAGGGGTAAACAAACTGGTGATATTAAGTAAACATACATTTTAGCTTAATCATTTTTTACCGTTCTTCCTCGTATTTCCTCAATTTTATCTATCTCATTGTAAAAACATAACGGTGTTTTTTTAACCGATAATTTGCTCAAATATAATACATACATAAGCGAAAAAGAGTTAATATTGAATGAAATCGCTTCAACAAGAGAGAAATCGATCTTAATAATTTTTTTAAGTTTTGAAATTGTTTTGTCAATCAATGAATTAAAATTTTAATGAACTGAAGATTTAGTCAAGTGTGTAATATATCCAGTAACATATATGTAAAGCAGATGATCATCTTATAATGTATTTAATAGAATAGATAATATTTCTTACGCAGACAAATTCTGCACGTCTAATAAGCCTTAAGATCATTTCTCCCAACTTAGCGACTGGTAGGACATATCTGTTTACATAGACTGAATGGGAAAACGCATCATGAATCTGATACGAGGTTGTTTCTTTTAGAGTGAATTCTCTGTGCTAAATTAGAACAGAAGCTTTAAATAATTCAAGATATTGAGATGAAGATACTGTTTCTCTGTGAAACATAAACCTGGTTAAATTGACCTCCCAATCAGTAGTTTTACCTCTATAGCCATTTTTTCAATGATATTCATGAAAAAAGAGCCATGTCCTGAGCAATGCCGAGAGAGAAACCAGTAGTGGACACCTGCTTTTGTGCTGTAAATGTCCGTCGTTAGTACCAAACGACTGCGTAGTGAATGACACGCAGAGGCGCCTGCTACCCGGCCCAGACCCATCGACATTTGTTCCATATCGATTGCCTGTTATTCCCGTGTAGTTTCTATAGTGCGGTGGCTTCCGCTTTTCCAAGCCTTTACCAAGTAGGACCGGCATGAGTAAAAGCGAGTAAGTTCTATTTTAAATTATTCTCAAGATACCCACCGAGCCAAATATTTTGGCTTCCAACATTGGAATCACCTATGGCGTGAACAACGCTACTCACTATTTGAAGTACACGTCCCGAAACATATGCCTCGTTATTCATACTTTTATTTGCAAATAGTTAATGCTTAGTGTCTTTCTGACTTTTCCTCTTTTTCGTCGTTCTTTGTTTAAAAATACAGTTCGACTCCACAGTATAGTAAGGGAAGTATTTAAGTGTTTGTCGAATGTTTGCTCTTCTTGCTGCGCGGCCGCACAGTCCATGTGAGTTGCGCCAATCGACCTCCTCCTACCCTCCTTCACTGTCTTTTCTCCTAATCTATATCCCAAGCCCATCATATACACACTGTCTGTCTGACTTTCCTCATCATTCAATTTTCTTTAATTTTGTCTTTAATTGCTGCAAAAAAAAAGTGAATAAGACAAAAATTACTGAGATCTGTATTAAAAATGGAGACTGAGCAGCCTATTGAGTCCACTCCCATGTTTCCGCGTTCGCGCATATATCATAGGTACAAAATGAAATAAATTTGTAGTTTAATACCAAAATACCGTTTGAATTATTTTTATTTAGTTTTATTTTAATTTTCAGCTATTATTCGGAAGAAAAAACATTCAGTGCTGCTTCATCCACACAGAAGGGTGCCGGTCTTCCACCAGCCAAAGTTTACGGGGGTAGAAAAGTGAGTTATTTTGAAAATTTAGTGTTTTTTAATATTCCCGCTCATTTCTAGGATGTAGATGACGATATTGAGAGCTTACTGG
The DNA here is from genome assembly GCA_964057225.1 of Auanema rhodensis. Classification (NCBI taxonomy): domain Eukaryota; kingdom Metazoa; phylum Nematoda; class Chromadorea; order Rhabditida; family Rhabditidae; genus Auanema; species Auanema rhodense. The sequence continues at coordinate 6,658,543 of OZ059895.1, forward strand.
CAAAGTTGAGTCCTGAAGAATTAGAGGATCTAAACAATGACTTTGATCCTGACGTGAGTTCATGATCTTTCATTCATTCTTATGTTATTGTCATTCAATTCTTCATTTTTGTTTTCTTGGTGATTCGACGTGACTTTGTGTGAGCTGATGTTTTTCAATTGTTTCTAAATCTTCTACCCTAGCTATTCTGTTTGAAAGAGAGGGGGCAGTTTCAAATATTGCTCTTAATTGTGAAAAGTGAAACTTAAAAACAGCATGAAAGAAAAGTTGTATGCTAACATGTTGTGGTACTCATCTATCGGTGCGCATTTTTTTGTTTAATATATTCGCAAAGCTTCAAATCAATATATAAGCGTTGTGATCATATGACGATAAGAGCCAGTGTACATACGGTAAATACAGAGCTGCTGCTGCGATCAAACGAAAATACATGAAACTTGAGATGAACTGTCCGTAGATGGAGTTCTAGTGAATGTGAACTTCAGTCTTTGAGAATTATTGATATTTTTCCATAATGTCAGAAAAATAAATTACTTAACGAATAAAGAACGATTAGTTAAGACGTCTTCATTATACTGTTTGTTTCAGAACTCTATGCTTCCTCCTTCTCAACGTTGCCGTGATCAAACAACTAAAGCTCCGACGGGTCCGTTCAAAAGGGAGAATCTGTTAAAGTTTTTGGAAGAACAAGCAAAGAGTGAAAAAGACTGGGAAGATGTCATGCCATATTCTCCAGGTGTTAAAAGAGGTTTAAAAAAGCTTTTGCTAGGTTTGTTTATCGTTTTGTTTCAGGAAAAGTTTTCGAACAAGATGACGATATGGTCGATGAAAACGATGAAAAGGGAAAAGGCGGATTGGGTGGAATGGAAATGCCAATTGAATTAGATATTGATGATGAAGATGAAGACGAGGATGGTCTGGATCAAGCTCTTGATGGGGCTCCTGAAAGAGACCTTGTTGACTTGGCTGGAATCTTAGGTGAGTTTCTTTTATTTATATTTTCACACTTCAATTTTTTTCAGGAATGCACAACATTCTTAATCAACCCCAATACTATAATGCATTGAAAGGCAAACGACAAGATGAATCTACAGGAACAACGTTTAGGTTTGTATATGCATGAACCTTTTTTTTAGCATCATTTAATATTATACTATTGTTTTAGTGGTATTATACGTGGATATGAACCTAAAATTATTCCCGACGAGCCGGAAAATGAAACTAATGTGGATGATTGTATCGAGTTTGTTTTTGAAGTTACCTTTCATCAAATATCTTTCTGAAATTATAGACGTTTACAATCTGATGATGACTCTCTCACCGAAGTAAACATTAATAACATGAAGCGAGTTTCTAAAGTAAGTCTTTTTTTGTGTTTTTATCGCAAGCTAATTGTTTATCAATTCAGGAGAGAATTCGAACTCTTATTTCTGCTGCTTGTAACAGCAAACACATTACGAAGCTGACAATGGCCAATACGGCGATCTCAGATAGTGAAGCTAGGGTTAGTGTTTTTCTTCAACACAAATATTTGTTTTTTTTTTCTTGAATTATATACAAAACAAAACATTGTTTTCTTACAGGGATTAGTAGAATTGTTAGAGGTGTCACCGTCCTTAAAGGTTCTTAATGTAGAGTCAAACTTCTTGACTCCCGAATTATTAGCAAAATTATTAAGAGCTACATTAACTACTCAAAGTTTAATCGAATTTCATGCTGAGAACCAGGTTCGTCGCATTAGTTTAAATAATTTAAAAGCTATGACTTACAGCGGCAAACTGTGCTGGGTAATCAAATAGAAATGGATATGATGATGTCAGTAGAAGAGAATGATTCCCTGCTACGTGTTGGCGTGGCATTCCAATCTATGGAAGCTCGACATCGAGTTTCAGAAGCTCTTGAAAGGAATTATGAACGACGTAAGTTTTTCAACTAAAATTTTCATTGAATTCGAGAAGATTTAAAAATATTTTTCATGAACACTGTTAATATGTCTTTTTCAGTGCGTTTGAAACGTCTCGGAAAGCTTACTGAAGCGTAAGTTTGAGGCTACGTTTGTTCATTGCTAATCATTGCTTGGCCATTCAATAATCCCAGATTGTACAGGATATATTATGCTTTATCTTGTCATTATTTAACACTGTTCATTGTACAATCTTTTTCTCCTCCTAACCCACTACCTTTTCTCAGAGTTCTATTTTTCGGAAAGTAGAGAACAACGGATTTATTGTGATCTTTCTTATGTTTTCATAATTCTATATATTAATAATAGCTCAATTTGATTATTTTCTTATTCTTATTTCTAGCTTCTATTAAGAAAATCATGCATATCAAAGCTGTTATGAAGTTTTATTTTGTAATTAAAAACTAGTAAGAATTTAATAAAAATTATATAATTTATTTCACATTTGTATTATATTTATATATTTGTACCATTTTCAAATTATGCCTTTTTTAAATACATTTGAGCTCACTGTATACCCATTTTCGTTTGCAATAATTAGCACCTAATTAATTTTTTTAAAAGAATTCCATTTGTGTGCTCAATTGGACTTTCCAAACATATGGAAAAAACTAACAATCCATGAGTATGCTACACTGGCTAATGCAATTACTACCTATAACTAGTTCATTCTTTTACTGTTCATCTGAAAAAAGTAGTGAAACCTGCGGGGAAGAGATGATATAACGCTGAACAGCTGACAAAGTAGGGGCTGGAGTTGATAGTTGAAAGCTTGGCGGTTCATCGAATGAGCTATCTGATCCTATCCTGCAAATGATGATTTGTTAGGATTCATGTTGACTCAATGCTTTACAGGTGTACGGAGTCAGTAAAAAGGTTATAGAGTTCAAAAGATTTCGGAAAGGCCAAAGACACATGTAAGAACTTTGAAGATATATTTGTTGTAATATATTCATACCTCATTGAAACACTAGAGGCTATTGAGCGTGCAGATATATCTCCGTGATTATTGAAAACTGCAGCCTTTCTTTTTTTCTTTGAATTTTCTTCAATTGGTGCTTGGTTCGTATCCAAATGAAGTTTTTCTATGGATCCGTCAACTTCCGCATTGTAAGAGTTTAGTTCAGCAGCATCTGCAGGAAAAAAATTGTTTGACACTGCTGCGGAAAGTTAATTAATAATTTCAAATCATATTTATAGAATGAATGTTAATAAATAAGGTTTATAGTTGATGTTATAATTTTAAAAAATACATTAGCAAATTCTGTAAATACATTTACACGCACTTTAGATAGGGCTGTGCAATATATGAAAGTATTACTATGAGTATCATCATTTTATCAGTCAATAGTTTAAATTTTATCTAATTACTCAGTAAATGTGGTTGTTCCGGTATCGTTGGTAGACTGCATCTGGGGTTTACTGAACTGGTAGAGTGTGTACTTCTCGCTGTGAGACCTTCTTCTATTCTCACACTGTGCATTAAATCTTTCATCGATAAATGCTTCCTAAAAGAAAATTTGCATCCGGTATCAAAAACGATAAAAGGGATATCAGGAAGAAAAATTCGGACCTATCTGCGGGACCATGTGTTCGAGCAGTCGTGAATACTTCATCGCCATCAATATCAATCGCAGTGATCTGTTTCAAAGTATTTTGGTACTCGGAAGAGGGGCGACTGAAATGAAAATGATTTCCATGGATTATATTCAGAATTCTTCATGTTGTTATTTACAATTATGTGATCCATCATAGTTATTATGTTCTTGTCAAAAAAACACAACATTATGCGTCAAGTTGAAAAACTTGAAGCAAATTGTGTTTCATTTCATTTTAATTAGAGCCGTTTTCAAAAAAAAAAGAAATTAATGGACCATAGTGAACAAGAAAGCATTTAGTTTGCGAAAAAAAGCTGTCCGAAGATATATTGTTGTAGTTTTTATCTATTGAGCCTTTACAACCAGAATTTTGTGTGAACAAACGAATGAAGAATTACATGTAAGTGAAGAAAGCTGAAGTTGCGCATTTTTATTAAATGTTGACGTATATTTTGCAAAATAAAATGAGCAGTTTGTTTTCATAACATCAAAATATCTTAAAATGTGCATACCTATAAACAATCTTCTTGCTTTTGATTTCTGCGCTTTTATTCGTCGAATTATTCGTTCTCTGTGGTACAGTCAGGGTCTCTTTGTTGTTTATTCGAATTGATATTTCATTTCCCTAAAAATCAATGATTGATAGAAATTAAACTAATATTAAAGATAAAGGCAAATCAATTGAGTTATTGTTGCTAATAGTTAGATAAGTTCAGGAATGTTTCTCTTTTAGCCTTTTTTTGTTTTCTTTTGAGCTGAATGAACAGCTGTTGATAAGTAGATCTGGTACACCAACCTTGGTTAGTTTCTTTTTCGGACTCTTCGAGCAGCAGCTGATGGGACAAAGAGGAAAATATGAAGTTGTTGGTGGCATCTGTAGATAAATTGTAAGAAATATGAACTGTTCAGAAGAATATTACTGAGAGTTAATTAATTTTACGAATAGCTTGATGAGAAAAGCCTCAAAATCAGTAAAGTGATAAACATTGTTTTGTATTTATTTGAAATTGTATCAATTTAACTTAAGAAGCAAGTTAGATTATTGACCTTTGAGAGAGGAGAAGCTGAATTATCAGTTTTAGGAAATGGAAAGGAGAAGAGAACATTTTGATCTTATGGTATTAGAGATGTTTGAGCATAAGCAAGGTAATGATTCATTACAGATTAAGAAAGATTGTGGTGGGCGGTTATATGGAAAGTACTCATATAATTGACAAGAACAATACACTGAAATGCTTATCATTAACATAAAATGTCAATTTTTGGTTTAGTTTGATATACAAGTATGTTCAGAAAATCGTATTATGTTTGAAAACATACTGAAGAAATAGAAATATTGTATGTGTGAAATATAAACTATATGATTGTATATGGGAGGATAGTGGTATAAGGTTGATATTTATTATTCGAAAACGAGAATAGAATATGATTTTACAAGACGTGAAGAAAGGGTAAAAAGATAAAAATAGGTAATGGCTGTATATAAGCCATACGGAAGACGGTTAAAAGAAAATTGTCTAGTTCAATCTTCTATGCTAAGACCTGATTTTAGAGAAGGAATATGTCCTTCTGAATTATATTAAACCTCTGCATGTCTGAGAATTGTAAAAATGTTTATTTAAGAGACCGAAAATTCAAGAAAAGTATTTGGTAGACATATTATCACTTGTATTTCTACATGTCAACAAATAGCCAAATTATACAGAATGAGGACGAATATAAGAAGTTGCGGAAATTGTAGTAAAACTACAATTTTCTCTTGTCAATGTTTTTTTTCTTCAATTTGGTTGAATATAAAAGATTATTTCTGAAAAAAAAGGTTGTACGAAATGCGCATACTAAAACAAATTGAAAGGATAAATACAGCCGGCTTCATGAAAGCGGAAAGGAGTTGCTCAACATTTCTCATTAGGTAGGTTAAATTCTCTGATAATAATGAATTTCCACATGGATGAATTTGTATTTTAATGAAATCAATGCATATGTTGAGATTGAAGAGGTTTAAAATCATATAAGTGAAGAAAATTTTCATTATCATCCAAATTTTATCAAAAAACTGCTGAAAAGAAAGCAATAGAAATTCCGAGTAGTAAAATTGGCTATTGATAATGCTGAAATGAGAGACAGAGAGATAAAAATGAAATAAAAGGAGAGAATGTTATGAGGGTAGAAAGAAAGGTAACACCTCAGAGAGTAGCCTTGGTAACCACAGAGAAAGAGATACACAGATTGAGAGAAGCACGAACTCAACGAACAAGCTCTCATTTGATTTCATATCAACCTGCAAATTATATTCAAAAAGACAGAAACCAACTCTGCTTCAAAACTATAATAAGCATATGCAGATGCTAGATTACTAACTATTCAAACTTAGTTAGCAGTGTAGTATAGCAGAAAAAAATGGGTTCTCATATGAGTTGAGCAACTAAATTTTATATAAAGGTTCATTATATTAATTATATAAAACGGAAGATAAAGTTTTCCTTGTGACAGGAGCTAGCTATATGATTTCATGATAAAGATCAAATTACAAACTATATAGGGTTGGTTAGTCATGTTGATTATTTATTTTGAGACAGTAATGGAATAAAAGAATAAAAGTATGATAATAAATATTTTCTTAACAAAAATATTTATTGAATACTTACCTAATTATAGAATCTATGAATATAAAATCATCGTTTTTCTCTTCATAATGTTAAAGAACTCATTTTGGAAGCTGTGGTAATTCACAATATCCTCTGCTTATTTACTTATTCTTAGGAATATATCTGTTTAGAAGAAAATTTAAACTTTTATCAACTCATAATCAAAAGAAAAGTGAAATCATAGAATCATTTGTCATTTTTATGCATATTTATCATCATAATGTATAATTTCGTTTTCTTATCTACAAATTAAATAAAAAAGATAAAAAAAAAAGGAAAAAAGAGAGATTTTATCAAATAACTTACGAAAACTTTAAAGTTCTTTAACATGTTTGCTTTACGTCTCTAATCGGATGATAAATAAATTTTAACCGAAAGTTGTACATTTTAACTTCAAGATACTGAAGTAAACGACTAAATATTGTATCAATTGCAAGTTATATCTTTGCAAGTTTTTTTAATAAAATGGCGGAATAATTGCAAATAATATAAAATAACTTTACAGTGAGGTTGTTGAATAAATATTTTCTTATAGTTTATTAATTATTCAATTACTTGTTATAGTATTTTCAATATTAACTATGTATTCTACTATTCTCCATATATTCAAACCAAAATTATTTAATGCATGACTACAATAGAAAAAAAAATACATTTGGATAATAAAATACTTTTTATTATTTTTGCCAGTTTTCATACAGTTTCCAATAAATTGTTTTTTTTTTTTGAAAACTATACAAAATCTTAAGGATTTTGTGGTATAGAGGGGTGTAGGAAGTAATAGCCGAACATAGTGTCGGATCATAAACTTATAAACTATTAGTTTTTTAAATGAAAAATTATTACTTATACACTTTTATATGTTATAATACACGGCAATATAAAGTATTTATAATTATATAGTTTGATAATATTTCAAATAAGATCAAATCATCACAGATTTTTCTCATTTATATTTCAAATCTTATAGTATAATAAAGAATGTATATTATTTTAATATTATTAATAAATAATAATTTAAACTGTTCTGATAAAAAAGGAAAAACTTCTACAAATGCTCTGAAATAGAAATTGAATATTCTTCAAATGACGTTTTTACAACATTTTAAAATCAGATCTTTTCAATTTGAACATTGAAATGAGCGAATTAACATCTGCTATATGAATAATTATTCAAATACAATCTACATATATTTATAGATTTTCAGCGATTAAAGCTCTTTTAACCCTTTTTCTTGTTAAATATTAAAAAAAATATTCATTTAAACTAAAAATAGCTGTATTAATAAGAAAGAAAGTATTACACAAAAAGAAAGAAAAAAATATTTTCTCAATGTATTCACATGATCTCACATTGACATGTGCCTGATATTTATATTCAAAAATTAACCGGAAATTACTAAAAATCGATTAATTTGCACTTAACTATTCCCACAATACGACTTCCGGTCTACAGTATAAGGTTGATCTATGAGAAATCTAGGATTGCGCCCTCAACTCATAGTTAACGTGGGAAAATTGGGCGTGGTCGAACGATATTTCATAAAAATCAATTGAGAACGATTTCTTTAATGTGATCGGATATTATTACAAATTTGTCATTTAATGTTATCTGTTCACAGTTTTTATTTCTGAAAATTTGAATATAATAATAATAAAATAGAATAATTATTATTATTATTGTAATTAAATTTTTAATTTTTCTTTTATTTTTTTAATTTTTTTTAAAGTTGTTATACATACTATTTATGTTAACGTTTTTTCAGGAAAAAAGTTAGAAATGTGCGACGAACCATTTATTAGCGGCTTTGACCGTATTGGCAAGAATGTAAGAAAAGTTATTCAAATACTTCTATGTTTGAAATTTTTAGTGGATTGATGATCATTATACTTGGAAGAAGGAACCATCCAAACAACTGCTGCAAATTAAACCAGATTACTCGATGAAAATTCAGAAGAAATGTGATATGAAGTATGGCAATCGAATGGATTTGACTTTAGGAAATGATCAAGTGGTGAGAAAAAATGGGTTTTTTCTAATTTATAGTTATTTGTATTTTAGAAAATCGCGAAAAGTGTTGAAAATATGAGTACAGAAGACGTTTTCTCTGCAACAGATTGTTCATTCGATTCCTGTGAGATTAGTCTGAATTCCGATCATAGCATCAGCCCCGAGGTATATTGGCTATAAATTCCAATTATCTATTACTTGTCTTTAGATTAGTCATGAGCATATACCCAACATTTTCAAGTTAAATTCCCAAGCTGTACCTACTTCATTGAATTCTTCTAGCTGCGGCTTTAGAACATATTTGAGCAAGGGACAATCCAGAAGAAAGGTAATTTTGACATTTCATTTTCTCAAATGATTTAATGGTTTTCAGTTCTGTTTCTATTGTTATGACATGGAATATCGTAATTGTGTTTTACGTAATGAAGGTGTACCTACCGTTAATCAAGCTGGCATATGGAAATCTCATACTACATATGATTCCAAAGGAAGACTCACGTTAGTAATATAAGTCTTTGGATTTGAATATATAAATTATTTCAGATGTCCTCTTCTTCATTTCTTTCAACGTTCGCCATCTGATATCTACAATATTACACGTGCAACTCGTTTAGATCAAAACTGTTCTGCTGCAACTAGCTGCTCTGCAGCTGCTAACTGTTTTGCCGGTCGAGTCCTCGATCGTCGCGAGAGTAAAAACCGTTTCAAATACTAGATCCCAAAACTTTTTCATCAAAATCTTGAATATCACCCTCCTTCAAACTTGGTCATCATTCAATTGAAACACAATCTCTGTTTTATTCCATTTTTATTAGTTTTATTAGGGTTTGAACTATCTGATTCTCTTACCTATATAACGATCTCCTTCAGTTCCCTGCTCCGCCAATCCAAACGCAAGAAGGGAAAGATCGTTTGATTTACTTCCTCTATATCTCAAAATTACCCTGTTCAGATTGTGTTGATCAAGCCCTTATTGCAAACAATCAAATATACCATGTTAAATTCTTATTTTTTTGAATTTCTCTATGATGTTGCCACCCTTGTCGTTTGGCTGTTTAAACTACTTCATCCAAATATGTATTTGGCTGTGCATGCTTGCTATTCCTTTTCATGTCGATTGATTGTCTTATCCATTTGCGGAGCTGTTTGATCTGTTTTATGTCATCATGTTGGTTTTAACATTTTTCGTCATCCTTGTTCTTTGTTATCATCATTGTTATCACCTACTGGTTCGAGTAGAAATGAATTGTTGATGTTTCTGCTAAAAACTTTATTTTAATAAATAAAATTATATATATTCACGTGCTTTTTGATTATGATCTTTATTTGATCTTGTGTACCAGCCCGGTTAGCTCAGTCGGTAGAGCACCAGACTCTTAATCTGGCTGTCGCGGGTTCGAGCCCCGCATCGGGCTTTGAATTTTTATGAAAAAAATTTCGGGAAGAACGCAATAAAAGAAAGTTAACAATAAATTTACTGAAAAAAATGTTTTTGAATTATGAACACTGATTTTGAATATCAAATAACATCTGATTTGAGATTCTCATTCAACTTGAAACTGTTTAACATGTCCCGTAAATGATAATGTAAATATTTCAAATAACTTATCCATGGTTGAACAGAGTACTGTTTTTTGAAGTCTGATGTGAAAATAAAGCTCATATGTATTTATCATAAATATTTATTAATGAACATTGCCTTTAACTCCTCGGTAGCATTCCCAGTATTTGAAGGTACGCAGGGATTTCATTAACTAACTATAGTTTACTAACTTTTTGTAAAGTCTATTTGGGGTTACCCGATTAGACCATCAGAGAAAAAAGATTATTTTCTCGGAACGATGGATTTGTTATTTGAAGTGTTAAACCAATTTCAAATGATTCTGTAGTTTCTCATATCATATGTTGTCAACGCCAATTTTTTTATTAAAACCTATACAATATACGGCGAAGGTATCTACTTGCTCTCAGTATCCTTTTTAATATATCTTTTCACTCAATGTGATAGCATACGGTTTAACGTTTATGCATATTTTTTGGATAGCCTGTCCGGGGTACACCGGATGGGTGATATGATGGAAAATTGTTAGCTTTTCTTAGCTTCAATAAATTGGAAATTAGATATTTCTTATTTTTATCTTACTAATTGTGAAATCTTATATTATTAATTTGTATAAAAGTTAGAACAATCATTTCCACTTTTTAAAATTACGTTATAAAAAATTCATAATTGATTCAAATGTTTTTCGAAATGATTTAGAGGTGTAATAGCATAACATAATATCCTAACAAAACCTCGGAATCGTGTCCTCGGTAGTATAGTGGTGAGTATCCGCGTCTGTCACATGCGAGACCCGGGTTCAATTCCCGGCCGGGGAGAAATTTTTTCATTTTTTTTAAACTCACTTGTTTCTAATGAGTAAAATATATTTCACGCCTTCAAACGAAAAAAATTTAGATTTTGATAAATTGCCGTAGTTATAAACAATAATACAGGAGTTATAAACACTGAAAGTATATACTTCATATTTTGGCATGAACTGTTATAAGAATAAAACAACTGGGAAAACTAGCCTTATATAATACTCATAATTAAGCAAAACTGCGTAATCAAAACTTCTTCACTCTCATTTATCATAGAATCTTTAATTTTAGAAACTTCAATACCGCATAAAAAGTTGATGATATTAAACAACATGTATGTTTCTGTATTTTCAGTTGTACGCAAAAAGGGTTTTAACGAAATATTGCGTATCTCTTCAAAAAGCACAACTGTGAAATATTTGTTATTTATAATTACTTTCGAATTCTTCTAAAATAATAGCTGAATACTATTTTTATTTAATTCAGTGCTTTGCTTTTTTATCTCATTTGACAGGCATTTTATTTATTGTGGTATTTTGATTTTCCAACATGCTTTAATAGTTCAGTATGAACCGTTTGCTCTCTGTTCGGTTACCGGTAGCTTGCATTAGAGCGTCTTCTAATGTTTCGAAACCTACTGCTGGTTCAGTCGCACCTGTGTTCGACAAAGCTACTCATACTGGACAAGTAAGTTTTAATATTTACTGTTTCTTACTCAATTTTTTATTCAGTCATGGGACAATGCTGACTACAGACTCCAACGTTTCGACACTGCTCCTAAGCAGGTTTGAGTTACTATATTTATTTGTTAATAAGTTTGATTCTAGGTTAATCCCAATGTTGCTATGAACTTGGTTGCTGAACGTCCAGCTCAAGATTGTGGGCACGAAAGTGTTGTCTATTGTGATGGTGGACATCCAGCTTTAGGGCATCCCCGCGTTTTCATCAATATTGTAAGTTCGAAAAAGTTTACTTTGTTTTAAATGTTGTTTAGGATAAGCCAGGAGTACATGCTTGCGGATATTGCGGCAACCGTTTTTATAACTCTCATGTGACCAAGGGAGAGGACCTTCAAATTCACCATCTTAACTGTTAGTGTATTTAGAAAACAATATCGAGAAAAATAAATAGTTTATAAAATCATGAATACAGTATTAAAACCCATGATAAACACAAGGAAAGACACCGTTCTTCATTGGCTCTTTTAACTACTTCATAGCGAAGAATGCATGCTTCATGGCTTCACCACAAGTAATTCTCTTCGCAGGCTCCAAAATTAACATCTGGTCCAGCAAAGATTTAAATGCTGCCATCTAGATTAAATATAATTTTTTTTTCTTTTAGTATAGTGATTACCTGTTGCATACCATCCTTATCAAGATCTTGTCTTCCCATTAACTCCGCTTCAAGACTACGAGTAAGCTTAATATTTGTCAGTACAGTAATCTAAAACACAAAAGTCACTACATTCAGAGAGAATACCTTCAAATTACTTTATCTCTCTGAGTAACTTTATCAATTTCGTGGAAGAGAAGATTGCAATTAGAATCGAAATGTTGATCTTTAAATTGCGCTTTTCTCACTAGCTTATTGGGGAATTTACCCTTTACTTCGGTAAACAACTGAAATAGAAAATCAAGCAGGGGTTTTAAGATAAATGTGATTAGTATATACCTTTAACATATGATTATTCGTCTTTCCTGGGAACATTATTCTACCGGTATATACTTCGTAAAGAGTTACAGCTACAGACCACAGATCAACACCATAATCATGTGGAATTCCCAACACTATAATGTGCTATATAGAATTAAAAAATTCAAAAGTACTCAACTGATTTCAGGAGCACGATAAAAGCGGGACACCAGATAAGGAGCAATCTCTTGATCATGGATATGTCCAGCCGAGCCAAAATCACATAGTTTGAGAGATAATTTTGATTCGTTCACCTAAAGCGTTTCTACGTATTTGATTGCTAGACAATGTATATACCAGAATATTATCAGGCTTAATATCAGCATGAATTAAGTTGCATCTCTTAAGAAGGCGAAGAGCGAATAATAACTGTTGAGCATAACTTCGAACAGCTTTCATATGCAATCCAACATTATTACCATATTTTTTTAGAACTTCACGTAGATTCATGCTAAAATTCCAAACTAAAACTTTAATGTAAATTTTAATTAAACCTGAGATTTTCAAATACAAGGCACAGATGATTGTGATGGTTGAAAGTACGGTAAAGCCGTAACACGTGAAATTTATCTTCTTTATCAGCTTCATTTAATTTTCGGAGAACTTCTAATTCTCTGACACCAGTTTTTCGCCTAAATTACAAAAGTACAAACATAATTTACAGAATAACTTACATGATTTCATTATTTCGAATAATTTTAACAGCCACCGTATTACCATGATTTTGATCAGAACATCTAACTACATTACCAAATACTCCAGCACCGGTGTAACCAAACACGCGGTAGCGTTTGTCTAATAGTTCACCAATTCTTACACCTATCAAAAAATATTTTTAAAATTCAGCAAAGAGATATAAAGCTAACGATAATATCCTTCAGTATCATCCCAGTTATCCCTTAAGTTATCGTTAGCTTGACCATGATGATTGCTAATTAGTGTTGCACTATCCTCCCCAATTCCGTCCTAGTAATTCGCAAATATAAATCAAAGTAGATTTTAAGTATACCTGAGGCAGTTCGGCATCATCGGCAAACATATCGAACTCTACTCGCTTCGGTTTTTCTTCGTTTTGTCCAGATTTATCAGATACCTGTTCAGTACCAGACTCTTCCTTTGCATCGGATTTGGAGGAGGAGTCTCTATAACACATGCGAATAGAAATTAAATAATATTGCTTTTTAATACTTCAAATGATCCATCTTTTCTCGGAGATCAGCAAGAAAATCTTCTTCATTAGTGCCATCTGGATACTCTCTTTCAGGAGTCGACATAATGCTACTCCCGCTAGGGCTATCAGTACCAATTCTGGACTATAATGCAAATCATTAGGTTTTGTTCTAAATAAACAAGATTACCTGCCGAACGAGTTCTTGAGCTTCCCGAACTAAAGCCTCTTCGTTGTCACTGTCTTCTCCGGATTGCTTCATTTCTGGCTAAAATATTGAAAATAACAAATTTATATGACTATAACCCATTATTCTAACCAAACGGTCAAATTTTTTTCGAGCCGTTGATCACCTAGGACTGTTGTGAAAAGAAGATACAACACAAGCTATAACAATAGAGACATGTACAACAGGAAAAAATAGAAAGAAGAAAAAACTTTCAAAAATGAGCTGAAATGATCAAAAACCAAGAAATGTGTTTAAAAAAGGTGAAAATAAACACGACCTTATGTTTCGTACTAGGAGCAGCAACACTGCTTTCCAATATAGCTCTCCTACGCTTTCTAAGTTCTTCAATCTTCTTTTCCTCATCGTCTGAACTCGAATCCATGTTCCATTGAGCAACTGGTTCATCATCCTGTGAAACTTTAAATCCAAGCAAAATATAACCAAATATTACCGACACGTCTTCCCTTTTCCCATCTCTTCGGTTACCACGTTCTCGACTACGATCGTGGCGATCATATCTACCTCTGGAAGAACCGTTATCTCTTCTTCCTGGACTACTTCTAAAACAATCGCGTACTACCTAGATACCAATTCTATTGCCTACCTTCTATCTCGATGTACCGGACGTCTATTATTTCTTCGGTCAGGAGAATCGCGTCTACGTTCCGGAGATCTTCTCTTTTTGTCTGGACTCCTCTCCTTTCGTCTTTCTGGACTGCGTCGCATTCTATCATCCTCTTTCCTTCTTTCGTCTTCTTTGCGATCACGTTCATCTCTCTTCAAGAAATAAGTTTATATAAATTAAAGAAAAATACTTACGTTACGTTCCCGAGTTCTGTCGCGCTCGCGCTCTCGTTCACGCTCCTTTTCACGATCTCTATCCTTTTCCTTATTTCTTTCAATGCTTCTGCTTCTCTCGCGCTCTTCACGATGGCTTCGAGGTTTCTCTTCTTTTACCGGTGTAGAGTCAGTTTCACCTTGTGGTTCAGCTGATTGTGATCTTTCTTTCTTGTGTTTCTTTTCTTTTTTATGCTTTTTTGATTTCTTATGTTTTTTATCTTTCTTCTTCTTACGGGCTGAAAATTTAAGATTTTCCATTAATTCATAAGAACAAAAAAATACCGATTTCATCTTCGCTCTCAGATCTTTTCCTTTTTCTGGTTTCGATATCTTTACTTGCATCAACATCGGCTTCCATATCCATATTTGGAGACGAGTTACCCGAAGGCAATTCACCTTCTTCGTGGGCACTATCATGAGATTCAGCTTCGACTTCCGCAAGCGATACAGTCATTTTTCGATTAATTTAACTGGTTATGAAGTAGGAAATCTAAAACAATCTACTACATTTGAATGATAAGAACGCAAAACGAATATGGTGAAAATGATATTATTAAAAATTTCCAAATCAGCTGATGTGCATCATTCACAATAGTTTATATATTATACCCATTAAAGCTCAAAATTTTTCGAAAATGGGGGTTCACTGCGTATATCATAACGCAATAATGCGTACTCGCAACCCCCTAATTGTGGACCCATAAAAAAATGGTATCTTATTTTGTATTTGAATTTGAAAAAAAACATGACTTTGTATTTTTATTACAATACCAGCATCAAGCAACATATAACACAAAATTAATCAGTTATGACGGGGAGTATACTTTTTTCGGTCGGCCACGGGTTCGTTTGGGAGGTGAGACAGCCTGATTCAATATACAATGTGAATTGCTCATTTCTCCTTCAACTTACGACAGCAGGTTTTTCTCCATCACCATTCTCATCTGCATCCAGGTGTGATTTCACTTCTTGTACATCAATTAATTCATCGTTAGAACTGGGTTCCATATTTTTATCATCAGCGGAAGACAATCCTAAAATTAGAAACATATAGCATAATTTTCTAGCATCATGATACCTTCCGCTTGAACGAGATCATCAGGTATATTTTTAATATCTGTTGGAACACCTTCCTTTGGTATAGCATCATAAGTTGTAGGATAAGACGAGGTGACTGGAACTTGTTCATCAGCCACATGCACTACTTTACGGAACTAGAAGAAAACAGAATATTAAGAATAACTTTACAAAACTGGAACCTTTTTCATAGTTCTCCTTACAATCACCATTTCGCCATTCTCTCCTCTTCGTAAAAACATTGCTTGACGAATATTACCACTAAAATTACAATATTAATCATCGATAACTTTATAATTCATAATGAAACATACTCAGGATTGGTATTTATACTATGTTTAGCTTTAGATACAGATATAGGGGCAAGTTTTAAAGTCTAAATTGGAAAAATATAATATATGAATTTCATCTTCTTACGTGTTTCCCTTTCTCTGGCTCTACACCCAAATCAGACAATTTAGAAGTAACAGGTGATCTTAGATATGCGATTTTTTCCGAATCTATAAGTGAATGAACATTAAAAAACAGTGATCCCCTGACGATACCGTTTCCTCTTGGAGCACAGAATGGATCAGCCATAACATCATCCAGAACCGAAGATATCCTAGTGAGATATTTTCTTGCTACATCTGGACGCCGACAATGTTGCATTCTTTGTTTTAACAACTGTAAAACAAAATTATAAAATAAAATTTCAACATATACCTACATCACATTGAATTTCTATCTGATGCACAACATCATAAACATTCTTGTCTTCAAAGTTTGTCTTCGAAGAAACCTTTAATTAAAAAAATTATTGAATTAGCTTAATGTCTAAGCATACTTTTGATGGTGAAGGTAAACTGCAGCACGCATCAGCCAATGAAGAACTCACTTTATTGTGGTCGTCAACAGCATCCATGAGCCATTGATCATTTGTCTCAGCTTCTATAAGAGCAGGACGGTTGTGTGAACAAAGAAATAAAAATACTGTAAGATCATACCTACAGAAGAGGTACTGGGTTGAAGTGTTAAATCACCATTGTTCGACTTGTAAGCTATATAACGCTGCCTATCACCATGTGTAGGTACTGTCGCTAACTGATTTGACTCAAGAACTTCTACATAAAATTACATGCATTCAAAATTGAAAGATAACGTACTTGGCGGCATCACTCGCTTAATTCTTTGGAGGGAACTAGAGGACTTCAATAAAAGTTGTGTACGCTGTCGTCGCGCTTCTAAATCTTTCATGAAAACTTCCGGTGAATAATACTCATACAGCGGTTGTCTACATACATCAGGCAAAGGAGAATCACCTTGAAGAAATACATATCGAGAAAATTGTTTTTGTTTACAAACCAGAATGGAAAATATGATCTAGGCAATAGTCAACTACAATAGGTTTTATTTCTCGTCGTAGTATGTACTACAAAAGTATGCATTAGTAATATATTATAAGGTAACAAAACGAACCCTCCAATCATGAACACGGACAAAGGCAGAACATTGTAAGCTAATAATTGCACCTTTACCATGATTGCATCTTTGTTGGCGATCATCAGATTGACATAAGTAATACATATGTTCATCATATAAGCCAAGTTTCCGAAGTCGATATCTACTGTGCTGTTGTAACTCCCGAATCCATTGCTGAAGTAAAATGTTAAACTCAGCAGATATTGTTTCTTAGTACGCACTTCAAACAAAGCAGCTTCAGGGAACGTATACCTTTCCACTTGAAGCTGTCTTTGATGCTGATAATCAAGATGATCGATCAGTAAATCATGAGATGGGGCAATGTCATTAGAATGAATTTCAAGATTACATTCAACGCATATTGACTGAAAGAAACAATAAAATTGATTTAAAGAACTTATGCCTTTTCGTACAGGTGGAAAAGCTTTTGTTCTGCGAAACTGAACAGTAGGGTCAACACGGGGCTGTTGTTGCGATAAGAAAACCTTACGACGTAGATTCTGTTGTTTTCTGATTTCGAAATGACGTCGAAAAATCTAGGAAGTGGAAAATAATATTGATATTTCTCCCCAAGGAACTTACAAGTTGTGTGCGATGCCTTTCTAATCTATCTTTAATAGTTTCGAAAGATGGGAAAAGATGGCCAATATCGGACTGCTCTGTGCGCACTTTATCAACTATTATCGTAATATTCATTTCAGTATTAAGTGATGTGAATGACTAACCGTATGCATTATACAGAGCCAATAGATCTATATCAGTGAATTCTGCCATAAGTCTCAAGTCATAGATACATATACGAAGTCGAACCTACAATAATAATGATCCGCTTAGTATTCAGCTTCAAAAAAACTTGTTTATCATCGGAAACACATCCATGAATATGCTCAGAACGCAAACGAAGAGATTCAAAATTTGGCGAAGTTTTTATTGTTCCGGTGCATCCAGGATTAGCACATCGCCATATATTATTATTTTCTTCTGACTTAAATTAAAAACAAATTCACAGAAAAAGGAAACGTTAACCAACCACTCCAGCAATATTATAGATATAGCCATCATAAGCTAATTGTCTGCTACATTTTTTGGAGAAACAAATATAAAATGTTTCTCCAGTAGTAAGTGATTTAGGTTGAGTCAATAAGTCAGGTAAATTCAATGTGAATACAGGTCTTCCATTTTTCATTTGGAGTAGGGAGTTGTGGTATGCTACAGAATCATCCAACCCTGAAATCAAAGCATCTTATTTTGAATTGAAACAGTTTATACCTTCTTCTACTTCTTCTACATAACCCTGTTCTACATCTACTCCTCCAACTTCAATATAATGATTGCCAACATCCTTAACATTAACACAAAATAAGGAAAATATAATGCATTTATCCCTTACATCACCTATGACTTCTTCATGTGCAACATCATCATCCCACAACTCTTCAGATCCACCAAAATCAGCTAAATTGTTTGAATGATCATCCACAATTGTGGATGTCATATCAAATGAGATCTTAAAAAAACTATTTAGGAATGCGTTATTGTTTTATTGAGCCCAGTATTGATCTGCTTTATTTGAGAAACTTTTATATATTTAAATTAGTATTTCTTGAATACATAAATATTAATACAATATTTTGAAAATTTTCCAAAGGTTATCAAGCTTTATGTATAATGTTTAAAAAAATAAAGGGCTGCATTCTAAAATTCATCGGTCCTGCCACGATTTATTTCATACTCTACACACGTGCTGGGTATCAGCTGAGTGCGCATGTTTGTCATCGCTGTTTTCTTATTTATGTCTTATCTTTTTTATATTTAAATCACTTTTATATTACATATAATATACATATGATTGTCTTTACGGTGGAATGGGTTTCATATGCATTGACCACTTGTTTTTAGAGTGAAAATGATTTCGTTACACCATCATACAAATGCTGAGCAGAAAACTTTCTTGTATAGATTATTTATTTTCGCATTATTTAATAATTATAGATCATGAAAAAGAAAACAGCGTCGTCTTTTTTCCACCAATGCTATCGATTATATTTTTTCATTCAGCCCATGCTGTGTAGGTGATCAATAGAAAATTCTCTGTTGCCTATGTTGTTTGTGCCATCATGTTTTCTGGATTGACGAACAAAATTGTTAATATTATTGCTTCTATATGTTCCTTTGTAATCTGTAGCGACTGTCTATGAACCAAGCTTCAAAAAGATTAGATAGAGCAGATTACGTAGATAAATGTCCTTGGTTTGTACTAGTGAAGTTCAGTCCCTGTTTTCAAGCGTTCTCTCTCAACCCCCTAGTGCTCTTGCACTCGGAAGCTGTCCGTTCTCTCCTTTCATGGCCTACTCCTCCGCCAGTCGATTATTTTCTCCTTTTCTCTCCGCAACCATGATTTTGATTCTTGTTTCATATTGCAGATTATCTTCATGACTGATCACCTTAGAGCTTCAACTTCTGCTGGCGCTTTCCGCACCTTAGCTAATGAACTCAAAAGTCTTCAGTCGCAACCTGTTGAAGGATTCACTATTAATGTAAATGAAGACAATCTATTTGTATGGAATGTTGGTATTTATGGCCCACCAGCAACAATATATCAAGTTTGTTTATCATATATTGATGACTATTATATTTTCATTTTAAGGGCGGGTATTTCAAAGCTGTGATACGTTTTCCTCAAAATTATCCGTATGCGCCCCCTACTGTTAGATTTTCTACAAAATTATGGCATCCTAATGTTTATGAGGTACATTTTCACTTTTTTTAAAATTTATAATCATTTCCTTAAAGAATGGTGACTTATGCATCAGTATATTACACCCCCCTGTAAATGATCCACATAGTGGAGAACTTCCTTGTGAACGATGGAATCCAACTCAAAATGTTCGGTAAGGAAAAATTTAATTTTCATAAATGTATCGATTATTTTTAGCACTATACTACTTTCTGTGATATCTCTCTTGAATGAACCAAATACTTCCTCCCCAGCTAATGTTGATGCATCAGTAGCTTATAGGAAGTGGAAAGATGGATCCGATCTTGAATACGCTAATATTGTTAGGTATAAAAATTGTTTTTCTTTTTGTCTTAAGTATTTGCATCTATTTCAGAAAACAAGTTGAACAATCGAAAGCGGATGCAGAGAGAGACGGTATTCGAGTACCAGAGACTCTCGAAGAATATTGCATAAAATCTGTACCTACGCCACAAGATGATGGCCTTGATGGATTTGAACTTGGTGAGTTTCGCAATGTTAATCCTTATTGTTTTATCTTTTACAGATGATGATATGTATGATTATGGTGATGATAGTGATGGTGATGACGATGATTATGCCGATGATGATGATGTCGATTCGGGCCAAGGAGAAAATTAAATTTATTTTCTTACACCTAACCTCATATTTGGTCTTTTCCGGTTTGCATGAGTATTCGGAAACAAAAAAAAACCGTCGTGTATTTTGTACATTCTTTTTAGGATTTTAAACGCATTATTATTTCCAATCCGCAACCTAGATATCAATTAAGAGGTCTTTTCAACATATTGTATAATATTTTCACGTGTGGCCTCATTGGTGTGTCTGTCTGTTTATGAAATACAGACTTGGCTTTGCATTTAACCATTTTATATTGTGTGAACGATTTTGTGATGAATTTTTCTGTCATATTGTTTTCTGTTACTTTATTCTGGATTATGGTTTTTGCTATACCTACTCACTATCGACAACTATTTGTTCAATCATTTTTGAGTCCTTTCCTGCATGGTTTAGAATGAGTAAACGACAGAACCCGTCGGAATTCTTGAAGCAGATTATCGGAAAGCCGGTTGTAGTCAAGCTAAACTCCGGTGTTGATTACAGAGGGATTCTAGCTTGTTTAGATGGGTAAGTCGAGTTCATATTTTTCAGACTTGAATATACTGTTCGGGGGGGGGGGGTGAGGCTATTTTATTAGGAAAAAGAATTGAACTTATTCATTTGCATTTGTAAACACTATCTTGCTTCATGTGTATGTGTAAGTGTAATAATATATGAGGAGACAGGAGAGATGAGGGGATGAAAGAGAAAGATGGAAATGAAAGACTTGGAGCAGAACCGGTCCTGTTCTGATCCTGTCGTTATAAGCTTCTGCTTTACGCATATATTGCGTAGGAATTTAGTCGCAATGACAGCAATGATTTATGGGAAAGAACGATTTTCTTCAATCCATTTTAGGTTTGGAGTAATGACCGAGATTTGAAAATTTGAAATAAAAAACACTTTCATCAAAACTTGTTTCAGCTTCATGAATATTGCTCTCGAGCAGACTGAGGAATACAGCAATGGCCAATTAAAAAACAAATATGGGGATGCTTTTATACGTGGAAATAATGTTCTTTATATTTCCACCTTGAAGCGATAGACCTGATTTCAACTAGGCTGTTGTTGGCGGCACTTGTTTTTTGCCTGCTCGAGTGCTGGGTTAAAATTCTAGAATTGTTAGCCCATCACCTGTTTCCATATTTTATTATATCATTACATTACCATTATGTTTATTGTTACATGTATTGTTTTCTCTGGATATCAGGATCTCTTAAATAAACGCAGGCTTCTCTTCATGTTTCAATAAGTTAATTTATTTTATCATTCGTTGTTATTTTATTCGAGTTATATTATTTAATTAATATGGGGATATCCATGTTATTAGACCAGTTCTTAAAAATGCTTTCTAAAAATATTCAAGCTTGGGATACACAAGTTTTGAAATTGGTTCTGACACGAAAGATTACGGTAGTCTTTGCGAAAAGGCTTATGTTCCAATGATCACTACGTATTTCTGAAACTTTTTCATCGTGATAATATTATAATTTTAAATTATACATACGTACTTCTAGATTGAGCGAGGAATGTTACCTCTTCTTTCTCAACGAAACGTCGATCATAGAGTAGTACGCAAGTTGGTAAGTTTTTAAATATAAAATATGTCTTGGTGTTTTATGATTCACCGAGCGATTCTATCGCAATGACGTATTTTGTCCCTTTGGAATCTACCAAAGGACTATTGAATCATTCCAGCAATAAGTCATAGTAGTACCGATAGAGCTTCTGTGATGATGTCGGTTGGTCCTCAACCCAGGGATCAGGCTACTGCAGCCTTATTTCAAAGAATTATTCGTGAGAAAGCTGTGGGTTTTGACTCTTAATTTGATGAAATATTAAAGTGATTTATACAAATTTACCTTTTCAGCAAGAACGTGAATTGCTCAAATGTCCTCGTTGTTATGATCTCATGGAAGCCTTACCTCTCGAAATTGATGAGCAAGGTAACCAAACGATCTGGTGGGTTTGTAAGAGCACCGGAAAAAAAGTAAGTTGACAAAATAGTTATCATCATAATTTCGTATAAAATTTAGAAATGTGATTTTCCCCTTGACATGCCTTTAGCAGTGTTTTGGGTTAAAAGATCTCCTGCTGATATCAAGGATGGTTATATGCCAAGACCAAAAATAGAACTCTTACCAGATCGTTACAAGTCAGTTTATATTTTATTGTTTTGTATTTTTATTTTATTTTCTCGATAGATATCTCTATCCTGCTCTTTTTGCCAATACCATGCGTCCATCTTCTCAATCACGCTGTGGTTCTGTTACTAGTCGATCAAGCACTGGTAATATTGCTTTCAAGCTTTGATCTTATAGTTTTTATTTCAGCTACTTTATCAAGTAGGAGTTCGTTACATACATGTGATATGCCTTTGTCTGGATTACCCTCACCACTAACACCTGCAACTAATGATTGGGAAGGATGTGCTGTATATTGATGTCTTTATTTCCTACTTCTATTTAAATTTATTTAGACTAATTCATCTTCATCTCAGCGTGGAGCTTCGGGAGACCTCTCCTCAAGAAACAGTTGTGAACCATCTCCTTCAACTTCTGCTATAGCGGAGTTGAGTAGAGATGATGCTAAGGAGACTCTAATTGTTCCAAAAACTAAAACTGTCTCACGAAGTCTAAAAATTGTTCCTGACACTACATCAGAAACAAATCAATCTTCCTCACTTCCTCCTATACCTCGCAATAACACTAAGAGAAGTACATATAAATTCCATAGCTTTTTAAAAAATTTAAATTCAGGTGATACTTTTGATTCTGAAACTTATCGAGCTGTCCGAAAACGAGTAGACGAGCGAATAGCTCGGAGAAACAAGAACCGGACTAGAAATACTGTTCTCGAAGGACAATCATTACTAACTCTTTACAGTCAGATTAAAAACATGGATTTATCAAAGTTAAACGTATGTTATTTTTTTACCTGTTATAGGTACTGCTTCTTTTTGATTCTTTAGGTTGAAGAATTGGAATCAATTCTGGAAAAATGTGATATGGATATGCGTTCAATAGGAGATCATTTTCTGAGCAAAAGAATGTAAAGTTTAAAATAAAATAATTTAAATATCATATAAATGTTTCAGGAGACGTGAACAAGATCGTGCTGATGTGTCTCGTGACTTTTATCAAACTCTGGATATCAGTAAAATCGAAAATCAAGTTCAAGAAAGAACTCCAGTTGATCGATTGGTTGGTTTTATTTCTGTGAAAGTTTAATAGTATGAGGTATTCAGAATATGCTTTATTCGTTACGAGCAGCTCATGATGGTAATTCTCTAATGGCTGCATTGGGTGCTGAAAGTCCTCAACGGCAAGCAGTTATTGTTGTCGAACAGAGAGATCCGGGAGCAATGCAAGAATTTATCAAAGCACGAATGAAAGATATGGCTGTTAGTTTATTAAAATTTAGTTTTATAATAATTTTTTAAATATTCTACTGAATTTCAGACTTTGATCTTGAAAAAGAAAAAAGAAGGATCTCGTTTGTTGATGAAAGCAGCTCAGGAGACTAATGGTCGAGCTTTGAGCAAGAAGAAAGCTGTTTCTCTCATTACTGATAGCAATAATGATCTCAGCGCTGAGGAGAATGAAAGGCGTAAAGCTGCAAAATTGGAGTACGAACACAAAACCAAAGCATTAGTTCAGAGCAAGGTAAGGACATCATTTAGGAGTTATGTACTTTTAATACTTAATAGGTGGCAGCGTATATGGAAGCGAAAAGAAAGAAAATTCTCGCATCTAAAGATCTCAAGCAAAAAACAGCTCAAAACATGGGATATATGGAGCCATTGGCTGATCCATGTTCTTATTCTCAGCAGTCAATGTGTGATCTCTTTGAAAACAGTTCTGTGTCAGAGCAGGGTGATCTGTTTCTTAGTGGTGATAACAATGATCTCCAATCTCATCATTCGTATTCATATGGAGATCTAGAAGAAAACCCTTTCTCTAATTTAGAGTTGAGTAATAATTATCTTGATTTTTCTATGTAGGTTTCGGTATATGTAATGTGGGCTTTTGATACTCTCTTGATCTAGTTTTTATTTGTACTTGTAGATGTTAATCGTTTTGTAAGTAATTTTGTTATGTTGTAGGAATATTGTTTGTACACGTTGTTAATACTTCTCGTTCAATATAACGAGTTCACTAAATAAAATTGTTGTTTTTATACAATTAAATCATTTTTTATTATTGGTTATTCTCCATTCTTAACTTCACAATTTAATTTTGAATAGGCACTATATATATTT
This sequence comes from Auanema rhodensis, assembly GCA_964057225.1. Classification (NCBI taxonomy): domain Eukaryota; kingdom Metazoa; phylum Nematoda; class Chromadorea; order Rhabditida; family Rhabditidae; genus Auanema; species Auanema rhodense. The sequence goes on from OZ059895.1 coordinate 6,683,216, forward strand.
GTATTTAGACATGGTATATGATTATGAGATATCAAGAAAAGTCTGGGAGACTAGGGTTCCTATTGAGTTTATTCTGAGCTCTGATGAGCAACAAGGCAGGCCCTTATATGTTATGATACCTAGAATATCATATCTATGTCTTCAACTACCGAAAGTATGTTCTTAGTTTTATGGCTGTCAAGTTTAATGTTTAATTGGTAGATTATATCGTTCTTCTTTGGTGATCAGGATGAACGTGTGGACCCAGATACTATTTCGTTTGAATATTGTTCTCAGAATATAAAAGCGTATTATCCTGTTGGAGTTCTTTATGATATCTATAAACCTAAATCTGCTGAATTTTGGTCAATCAGTGTTAGGTAGGGATATTTACAGTGATATACATCTTAAATTTTATCTTGCAGAAAAAATGATAAACCAACAGGATTAGCTTTAAGAAAAGATCAAATGGAACAAATGTATATGCAAACAGTTAAAGAAGCTGATTTTATGAAAAGAAAGGGAGAGGTATTAGTGTTAAGTTGTTCTTAAAATCTTACATTTTATCAATTTTTAGGTTATTTATAGCATGCGTGATGAAGATCACCGCCAATTATGGAACGGAATTGTTCACTGTGAGTATTTGTTGAATTTTTTTTGATCTGAAAGGGAAATTATGTTGCTATGCTGACTATATTCGAAATTCAAAATCTCGGATTCATCTTCTCTAAATGTGTTTCCCAAACCTGATTGAATATTATCAGAATAGCTGGAGGTTTTTACTTTTATCCCGCATCTGATTTTTTTTATTTATCTGATTTTGTTTCCTGTTTTTATTTGTTTAAATTTCAGATAATTTTGAAGAATTTTGGTTGGTCAACAAGCGTTTAATGAGAACAAGCGCTGAACAGTCTTTCATTCATATTCCTATTAGGTTGTATGAGGATGGGAAACCATTCAAACAGGTTCGCTCAGTTTTTTGCCAATACTTTCTACTTGAGCAATGAATTATCTTTTCAGTTACCAATCAAACCAACGGAAGAGTCCGGTGACGAGGCAACTCTGGCTTCTGCTTTAAAACTTCTTTGTCCTGATCTAGATATTAATCAAACCGAAATATATACTCATGGCATTTTATTACCTTTAAACACTCCCTTAACATACTTGGCTGAAAATTTGGCTTATCCTGATAACTTTGTTCATATTTGTGCTATAAAAATCGAGTCATGACAGCATGAACTAGCCATTCACGACAAACAGCATCCGGGTTTATGTTGTATGTAAAGCTTATTTCCTTAGAAGTACGTGTTTCTATAATTATTATTCTTTATTGTCCATATTTGTATATTTCAAGATAAGTTTTTCCTGGGCTTATTTTTAATAAATTAACATAATTTTACTAACTTTTATTGTTTTGAGTCGTAGGATATATTGCAATATAAACTGCCTTTCTAAGCTACGGGTGAATGATTATCCAAGAATGATGATTCATATTCTGTTAATAGGTCAAACATCATCGAGTTCGTAGATTATAAGCTGTTAAAGTGTGGTTAACTTTTTTTCCTCTCATCAAAGATCAAGATTACGATTCAACACGAATGCTGGTTTTTGTTCTCCGAAGGCTTACAAGGTATGTGGTGTCCCTTACGAGTCTGCTGTATTTAGTCACTTTTTCTTTGTGATCTCATTTTGAGCTTTATATTGAATTATATGCCCCAATTCGAAGCCACGCTGCCTTTATTCGGAGCTTTCATTGCATTCTTGGTTCTTCTTTTCCCAGATGTGTATATAATATATACTAACCATGCCAATTTGCCGGAAATTAAATAGATCTTTGCTTCATATGAAGTTTTGAAGAAAAAAGAAGCTCTTTTATAAAATTCTCTACTTGCAAAAAAACTCTATCAGCCAGTTTATATGCTACTATTTTTATTAAAAAGAATATGTGTAGCAAAGTAGTTTATCAGAAAATTATGTAGAACATGCATAATTGATTAAGATAATAGTTTTTGGTCGTTTTAATTTTTCATCATTTCAGTGAATATATTTGCTTCTTAAACTTGAATATACAAAAATCGAAGTATTGCAGTAAAACTTATTGTTTTTCTATTGATTTTATTTGGTAAACTAAATGAAGAGGAGGGATTCAAATGAAGTGAGTAAATCACATTTAAATCAAATTAAGTTAGATTGTTAATATTGGTCTTTTTCTTTTCGTATGTTGTGGTCTACGTTAGTATATGCGAGGTCTTTTTGATTTTCTATATATCTTTACTACTTTGTCTTTCTAAGATATATGAGTATTTTGTTAATTATGATCTGATATGTTAGTTGATCATTGTGCCAGAGAATCTTTAAATTTTATGAATTCCTAGCTTTACTAAATCACTTCCATACGGTAATTGAACTGGTTTACTATTTCAATTTGACTATGTAAAAAAAGAAAAATATCAAGTCACAAACAGAATGAAAGCTGATTTATTTGTTTGGTTTTGATGTTTTTAAATTTTGTACTTGATCTTTGTGCCATAAAAGAGACAAGGTAAGAAAGATAGTGAATGGCTTGTGTTGTGGAAATGCAGCTATATATGCATGCAATGAACGATTCTGCCAAAGCTTTGTACGTTTTCTCATGGATCTGAACCAGCTGATCCACATAGCCCGGGATTGGATTCAAATTCCTACCATATTAAGTATGCCCTGAGCAAATAAACAACATAGACTTATTGAAGCAGACTAGCTTCTGCCGAAAATCGTAGAGACAACACAGTTATAAGAGATAAAGAGAAAAAATTAGATTTTTTTCTGCCAATTGCTTGTCCTCTTAATGAGCCATCTTTTTTTAAAAGTTTACTAGGTTTTCTTAATTATCCCCTCTCATTATGTGACTTTTCAGTGAAAGTTATGAATGAATTAGTAGAAATGCTTCAGTAATTGTATTTAAGATGATGTTCACTGATGATCTCCTCTTAGGACCCAGCCACGTCTCTTTTTAAAATTCATAAGTCTGGCGTTACTCCCGTTACCTTTGGTGTATAGTCTCTGTTTGAGCGCTGAGCTTCGTTTAAATATTTCGCATTTGAAGAGGTTTGAAAACACGAAGTTTTTGGCCAAGCTATGTTATCAAGTTGTGCTTTTATGTATTTCATCATGCTCGCTAAATTAATATTACTTGAATAGTGAAGTATGTGTCCATTTCAATAGATGCAGAAACATGAAACACGTCATATATGTATATACATACATGTATATAGAAAAAGAAAGAAAGTAGGAAAAAGGAAGTAAAAATTAAAAACTGAGGACATTGCTTTAATGCCCGTCTTCAGTGTTGTTGTTTCTCTTGTTTCTACCAGTTACGGCTTTATTTTGAAGTTACTTTGAATACTTGATTATGAATAGCAGCCAGGGCTTTTTCAATTTCTCCGAACTTAAACTCAATTTCTCGTTCATCTTATTTTTATTTTAACATTTCCGTATCATATCATATTTCATGATTTCTGAATTCTAATTCATTTTGGACTCAATTTACAGAGCTCACTCATCACTCAAGATTACAAAACTTTTTTTGGCCTAATGATCTAAATTCATTTGCTGGCTTTGTATATACGATTTCTAACTAATTAGAACGGACTTTATTGTTCATTTCTATGTTTTTTGAAAGGTTTCAGCTTAGCAATACTCTAAGATCATTGATCTATTAGGATGCTTCTAATCGTAGTTCCCAGGTTCACATCAACTGAAAATTTTTAAAAAAATCACCAACGAAAGAATGAGAGGTTCAGTTGAACTATAAGTAGAGAGTATAGAATGAGATGAAAAACTGATTTTAAGTGTTTTCAAATGAAGTTCTCTCATCTATTTGTACTTTTGTAATAAAATTTGCTTATGAGTATAGAGAGACAAGCACATCAACATCTGTTTGTTGTATTCAACATGAAAACGAGGGAGGTCCACATGACAATGAGCATGTGAGAGAAAGAGAAAGAGAGAGAAAACTACATTCATAAAAGAGAAAAAAACCAACCAAATGAGTTAAGCTTGATTTCGTTTTGCTTCTTTGTCTATGCTGATCAGATTTCAACCTTGGAAAGCATTTCCATGAAAACGTACTCTCGCAATTTTTTTTCAATTGTCCACTGCTGACTCCCAATTGCGATGAATTTATTTTTGCTTTATTTCTATTCTTATCAGATAGCTTTTTCAACAAGTGCTGTTGTTTAATTCCTCTCAAAGGGAAAAAAATAGAATTAGTTAACTTTTCAGAAAAAAAAGAAGACGAAAGAGGAAGCTTTTTGTACGTACGAAGAAATATTTTAACTATGAAAATACATGATGTAAAACGTTAGAGTTAATTAGTTTGATAAGTTTATAAATTAATTTGAAAATTAAATTTTATAATTTTTGATAATAATCAAAAAGTAATGAGCATTCAGTTTCAGTTCAGTAGGTAAGCAGATAATGCAGAAGATATCCATTACTTATGGAGAGGGGGTGGCAGAAAGTAGGGAAGTGCCTAGTTGCCAAATGACATTTTATCGTTTATTGTTAGTCTTATTTGATATTCTCAAGACAATTTTCTATTTTTTTTTAAAGCTATAACCCTATATGTATGTATCTATGTGCATCCATATATCGTGTTAGTTAACAGTATAACATAAGTTATATAAAAAAACGAAAATAACAACATAGGCAGGCTGCAAACTAAACGAATTCTCATCGCAACTGTGAGCAAGTCAATAATTTGTAGTTCTGCCTTTTTTTGGTTCAAATACATACATACATATTCCATCACCATTTTTGCATTCCCCCTGCTTATATTGTTTTTCTTCTTATATTTTGTAACAACATTTGGTTTTTTTCCTAATCAATAAACAAAAATATTATAATTTATAAATGAAATATGAAAGGTGGAGTTGAAATATTTTCATATATTCTATTCAGAAGCTCAGGAAATTATTTATCAATTGTAGCATTTGCTTTGTTGAAATTGAACATTTTCATTTATTCAGTTCCGTAGAATAAAAATAAATTCATATTAGATATATCTATTCAACAGTTCAGCTGAAAAATAATAAAAAAAAAGATTTTACTCTATTTTACACAAAATGTTGTTCAATTTTATTATAATATGTTCGTTTATATCTGTCTATCCTTATAAATAGGATTTTATGTATGTGAACGTTAATTATACGAATAAGAGTTATCTATATTTAATTAAATCTTTTTTATATTCTTATTGCTATCAAACGGTTATACTTTTATCATTTCATCATCTCTCTTGCTTTTTCCTCTTTTTTTTCAATCAAGAGTTAGTAATATGAAAGAATATGTATTAATTAGTTTTTTGGTTTTACTCAACTTTTCGATTTTATATTTTCTGGTGACTATTTTTAATTTTTTATATTTTAGATTCATTACTATTTATTCTTTACTATTTAAAAAGCTAACAAAGTCATCATCATCTGCATGAATTTATGTCTTTCTTCTTCTTTAAATAGTCAATATTGAGTAATTTATGTCTTGTAATCTGGAAAGAAGCGTTCCGAATTCTAATTCATCCTTGTATTGTTTGTTTATACGGTTTTCATCTAATTTTCGGTTTACTACAAAATCTATGAAATTACTCGTCATCTTGTCTAAGTAAGGACAATTGTACTTTTCTTCATGTCCTTCTGCTTATATATATATATATGTATATATATATATATATAGATATAGATAGATAGATATAGATAGATATAGATAGCCATATATATATACATATAGCAAGCTGTTTTGTATTGAATCGAGTAGTAGGATTTCAGAAATCATTGTCTACCGCAATTAGTGTTGTCGTTTCAAAAGCCGATGCTGGAATTTTCTCGCCTTCTTGTATCTTCTAATTGAATCCACTGAAATTGCAATAGTTAACGTTATTCCATTTTTAATATAATTTGCTTCTATTTTGGATATGTTCCTCCTAGGATTACTTGATATTTGAATATTTGAGAGCACATCATTGAATTTCAATGACTAGTTTTATCTGTATACGTCCTCCCGCCTATTCTCCTTTTTTTTGAAATCTCTTCTGCTTTTGAACTCTTACTAATTTTTTCTCACTCATTCATTTGTTCTTTTTCCTTTGTGAATACATTTCTCCAAATCCATCCTCTACCTAAATTCGCTTTACGATTTCGACTTTTTATTATTTTATTTTGGCTATATCGATCTATTTCATACAACCAATTTCAACGACATGGAAAATAGTTAAAATAATCTGTCTGAACTTCTGAATATAAAAATCCGATAACATCCTGATTTTTTAAATTGTATCAAATAATATTAGGCTAAATGCTTATTGAATTGAGGAAAACGTCCTTGAGATGTGTTCAGTTCATCTTCCAACTAATTAATATTAATGTGTTGTATTTTTTCATGATGATAATATGACATAGTCAAAAATAATTAATTATAAGTATCAATAGAGTATCGTCTATGACGTGTAAGACATTATCATCTTTCATCATAAAACTGTTTTTTTATATAAAAAGTTTAGGTAAATTAAAAGAGAAGACAAGAAAGGTTATAAATAATTATTAAATTGAGAATTGTGTACGATGTGAAAATCGTTTTACTTCATTTTATTCTGATCAAAGATTGTTGCATGATGTTCAGATGTTATTGGTGATTATATTAATATTATTTCATCTATGAGAATCATATTTTGAAGATCCTTCCATAACATTCTACGAACAAAGAAACTAAAACCTTTCAAACATGGATCTTTTAAATATGAATATAATAACAACTTTACAAATAAAAAGATTTAAACTTTATAATAAAATAAAAATAATTAAAAATACATACATGTATTGTGTCAAAAGCTAATGACTTTAGTTTTGTTTGATAGTTGAGCTTTATGGAATAAAGAAATTGTTGATTGTTTTTTATTTTTGTTGAATTTTTTCTTTTTGTATTAGATTCTTACTTCGAGAAAAGACTGTTTTTTTCAATTTTTTTCTCATTAGTATGTCTGCAGAGAATAGTTTCAAAACGAGTTATTCTTTATGGTTCTTTATAAAAATTTCATTACATGAATTATTTCTTTTGTTTTTCTCATTGCTTTACTTTTTCTTCTTTTAGTGTTAATACTCTTAAAAATAGCTTATGCGTCAAGCTCAATTTAATGCTAATGACATAACTTAAAGTCAGGACTTTCCAGAAAAAAAAAGCTAAATTGAAGCTTAACATGAGATGATTTGAGAATTTGAAATCGAATGAGTGCTCTACATTTCCGCATGCCGTCCTTTTGTCAGCGGTCATGCAGCTTTGCCATCAACTTCCCTATCTGTTTCATTGAGTAAAAGCTAAATCTTTACAAAATTGTTGCACCGCTATGGCCTAATGCTAATTTATTTGAACTTTTTCCTTTGTTAAGAGATTAAATAAACTTGAGAAAATGTTCTATTCGTGTTTCAAGGCGTGACAGAGCTAGAGCATACATATGAAATCAGCATCAAAATTTACGTGTAAATACTCCTCACGCAATTGCAACTGTCATTTTCATTTTCTGAAGACTCATGCATGGTTGTTTTTTATTGTCCTTTTCAATCATTCTCTATCTTATATTAATGCTTGTCGTCCCCCCATCTACCTTTAATTTTTAGTTGAAAAAATTTTTTTTCAGTTATTTCCTCATTACTCTCGCCATGCTCTTCCAATTTTTATGTCAATTCATCTTTTTTTCCTTCGTCATAGTCGTCTTCTTCTTTCTTTCTTCTGTTTTATTTTACTAAATGTGCTTCTTAAGAGCTGGTTACTGGAACAAAACATGAGAATATTCTATATATAGATGTGCAACATTCTATTTTGGGATATACATATACATATATATATATATATATATATTTCTATGTATATATGCATATGTATATGATATAATATATAGAAATATTATCTATTTGAACAATAACCGTTTTAATTTTCCATGACACATTGAACTGGGAAATAAAAATTTTATACTACGTAATTCATATTACATGTGTTTTTCATTATACAAAGTATAAGTATGAACTTTTTATTTCTTTTAATTTTTCACACAAAAATCCTGGAAAATAAGTTATTTTTCTGCTTCCGGTGGTTAGATATTTAGGCGAGAATGTATCCGATTTATGTCTGTCTAATATTCACGAAATATATGTATTTCTATATGCATGTTCATATTTCTAGCTCTTCTGACGTTTCACATCTCAATTAGACGCAGGTTTTAAACTCTGTGCAAGCCGGAAAAATTTTGCTAATTAATTTGATATATCTTCTTCTTTTTCATCGGCTTCCTCTTCAATGTTACTGCTTTATGAACAAATTTCTCATCGTTGAATTTCTTTTTATTCTTCATTAAACATATTATCATGTAACCACCAATACTTCATCTTCTTTTTCAGAAATTAGTCATGTATTCCTTTTCTTTAAAATGACATGTTATTACGCTTAATTTCGAAGCATATTTCTTTCATTCCTTTTTTCGTATTATAATATTTTTTAAACATAACAGCTATTATACTCAAATATATATTGTAGCTGCCTGAATTTTGAATGACGCGCCTGATACAAAATACGGAGACGGTACGTCGTCTGGAAAGAAGTCGAAGTGCTGCTAGACCTCGAGGCTCATCTAATTCTAATGCAGCCAAGGGACAGCCATATGAAATAACATTGGCTGTACTGGGAGCATCTAGGGTATTGCAAACATACGCATGTATATATTAAAAAACAATGTTTCTCTCAATTTTTGATTGAAGATGACAAAATATTCAATACTTGTATTGTATCGAGCATCTTGACTTACAGCTAAACAAAACTCAAAAATCCCTATAGGTCAGCATAACATTTCTGAATGATATATGTATGTAAAAATGTTCGTATTTTAGCAATTTGTTTGTTAAAAAATGAATTTTTTTGTAGGCATATTTTAGTCTTTTTAGCCTTTATTGTTTCGAACTTAAAAAATAGCTCATATTGCTCCTTTTTTATTTTTTTTTGACAAATTTATATAGCCACTTGTGACAATGTTGCAACAAGAAAATACTATGTTCTAAAGCAAAAACGTTTTTTAATTGTTTATAGGTTGGCAAATCTGCATTAGTCTCTCAGTTCTTATGGGAAGGGTTTCCTTATGATTATCGTCCAACCGTTGAGGAATTTAATTGGATTGAATATGAAACAGATGAAGGTGGACCACATATAATGCTTCAGGTTAATGAAGTTCTTATTTTTATCAAATTTTATTTTATTTTATTGTGCTATATAAAGGTTTTATCTATTCTGATTTTTTTCCAGGTAATTGATTCAAGTGGCTCACGAGATTTCTTGGCAATGCGCCAATTATATATCCGAACTGCACAAGTCTTCATTGTAAGTCAATATTAATTTTATGTTGAAAAAACCCAGATAGAATGCTTATTATTGTCCACATATAAAATTTAGGTTGTATTCTCTGTTGATGATCCGGATTCATTTGAGGAAGCAAAGAAAATAGTTGATGAAATTTTGGAAATTAGACAGAGAAAGGTAACTTGCTCCGAGTTTTCAAGACTAAAACAATTTCAGGCCCCAATAATCATCGTTGCTAATAAAAGAGATTTGTATGAAAATATAGAAAACTGGAAAGTTCATGATTCGTACAATTTTGCTTATAGTCGTATGATTCCACTGTTTGAAGTGACAGCCAAGGAACGCAATGAGGTATGCATAGCTTAAATTTTCCATTTTTTTTCATTACTTAAACAGTCGAGAAGACAATTAGTAGTAAAACAATAAAAAGCATATTCAAAAAGATACCCCAGGGCCACAAAACCCTCTTATTGAGAAATCAAATACGCTTGTATGTTTGAAGATTTTTTTAAACACTAGAGGAGGAAAACAGATTTTTAAATATGTAATATTCTAATTTTGTTCTTATCTCACATATTAGTTTTTTGATGTTCTATTCAAAAAAAAGGAGCAATTAAGAAAATAATAAAAATATTTATATATTCTAGGTCTTGGATGCGATAAACGATGCTTTGGAGCGTTTGCGCACTTCAAATGGTTCAGGAATTTCAGTATTACGAAAAAGGAGGTTCGTTTTTATCAAATCAATTTATAAAAAATTAAAATTAGGAATTATTATATATGGATACAAGCATATTCTCCTTTTTACAGACAGTCAATGCCTAGCTCGAGAGCCTATAGTGGTATAGATGTAACAGATATTGAACGCCTTCAACAAAAACATAAAGCTAAAGGGAATTGCACAATATCCTAGTTTTTTTTATATAGATGAGTCGAACATCTCCTAGGGCTTGCCCCTCATTCTTATATCAGAATTGTGCCATAGATGCACCGCGTGTTCCATATTACTCGTGATCTTTTGTCTAACGGAGCTCGGATTCTCATCTTCACAAATATAGTTCAATGACTCATTGTATATTTTACCAGAGATCAGAAATAAGATTGAAAAACATTAGTGATAATTATTTGAGCTTAATAAAAATTGTTTTTTTTTTCACTTTGAACTAATAAAAAACCACAATAAGATAATAAAAAGAAGTTGATTAGAAGAAGATTTTAAGAACTGAATAAGGTGATTACAGATATTTATTGAATCTAAATGAAAAACATATTTACTGGTAAACTTCTACATCAAAGCTCATGTTTTTTCTAATTTGCTATCTTGTATGATTCAGAACTCACATCTTATAAAAATAATAGAAATTGAAAAGTGAAATCAATTTTAATATGACGAATATTACACTTCCTATTCTTTTAGAACTGTAGCTAGTTTTAAAAAGTTTCCATTCATTCAATCATCCTACATGTGTGTGAATTGAGACAACAATTCATTGTTTGATAATGAACATCACTTAAAAATAAGAAGAATAATCAAAAAATAGACGTGTATCTTAATCTTATACAATTTCTAAACAATTTTCTAATTTAAATTATTGTATACATTTTTATTTTCAAGGTGCTATCTTTACTTTTTTTTCTTTTTTTTTGTCCTTTTAACTCAACTATCTGTCTTCTCATAAAACAGAATAAAAACATGAGAGTACTCCAAGGATACGCAACTACGTACTTTAAACGTATTCGAGCTTATCAACGGAGAAGAAATGCCAAGTATTTTTCAGTTGACTGAAGGCTAAATGTACATTATCGATTATAAATAACTGCGATAATATGAAATGTGAATTTTTTTCATTATTTGTATTGGCAGATAACGTTTTACTCGTGCGATGTTAATCAAAATTAAAAAATAGTTCCAAAATTAAAAAAAAATAGAAAATCTGGTACTTTCAGAAGTTCATCGTAACCATGTCTGTTGCAATAATCACAGGTAAGTTCTTATGAAACATAAAGACAAATAGTGGTGTAATTAATCTAGGAGCAAGTTCTGGAATTGGACGAGCTACTGCTTTACTTTTTGCCAGGAACTCTTACAAACTTCTGTTAACTGGGCGAAACCAAGCTGCTCTTTCAGAAGTCGCTAAAGAATGCATTTCTGCAGGCTCGTCGCCAAGTGATGTAAACTGTGAGGATGAAATTTTCTCTGAAAAAAAACTGCTTTAGGTTGCAACTTTTGCTGTTGATTTATCCTCTTTAGAAGCTCCCAATTCAATTGTTAATGAGACCATCTGCAAGTTTAATAAGATTGATACACTAGTAAATTCAGTATCATCATTTGAAAATTCAAGTAAATGATACTAGATTAACTCTGCTGGTATTTTAAAAAGCGGTTCTGTCATTGATTCTGATATCAACGTTTATGATGAACTTTTCGATGTTAATGTTCGAAGGTAGGCTCGTCAAGAATGTTGCAAACATATATTTCATTATAGTCTAGTTCGTCTTACTAGAGCTTCCCTTCCACATATAATCGAATCGAAGGGAACTGTTGTTAATGTCAGCAGCATTAATGGACCCTGTCCTGTATGTTGAACGGTTTTGAAATACAATTGCAATAAAAACTTAAGTTTCCTAATGTCACATATTACTGCATGTCTAAGAGTGCAGTTGATCAATTCACAAAATGTTTGGCTTTGGAAATGGCTCCCAATGGAGTCCGTGTAAATGCTGTGAAGTAAGTACTCTACAATCGTATTTTATGTAATACCGTATTTTCTTACAGTCCTGGTGTCACTGTTACCAACCTACATCGCCGAGCTGGACAAGATGAGCAAACTTATTCTGCAGTATGTCAATATTTTCACTTTTACAGTTAAATTTTATAATTATGATTAATTATTGTTATAGTTTTTGGAAAAAAGTAAGACTACTCACGCTCTTGGTCGCCCTGGAAATGTTTCTGAAGTAGCTGAAGCAATTCTATTTTTGGCTTCCAATAAAAGTTCATTTACAACCGGAGAACTACTACGAGTAGATGGTGGTCGCGGAATTATGCATCCACGTTAATTTTTTATGTTCCGAAGTTATTATAAGAAACATGTAAATAATGGTAATTGTGTTGTATTTTACATATAAATATTTTAGCATAACGTTTCTTTACTTCTTTTCTTTTGTAATTTTCAAATTCATATCGATGATCAAATTAAATGAGTTTAAGCTTTAATATATCTTAGTTACCTAGAATGCCTGTGGCTATCATAACAGGTGAATAAATTAATGCTGTTTTGAAGCTTTTTGTTTACTTTTAGGAGCTTCTTCTGGAATAGGAAAGGGAACAGCTTTGCGCTTCGCGGCGGAAGGATTCAGTCTTTGTTTAACAGGACGTGATACTAAGAGTTTGGAAGAAGTTGTTCAAGCTTGCATTGCAAAAGGACTTTCTAAGGATGATGTATGTTTAATAAGCAATTATCTGAATTATTTGCTTCTATAGATTACTTTAAAAGTCGGAGATCTCTCTGAAGATGCTACTGTAAAAGGAATTATTGAACACGCTATGAACACTTTTGGCCGAATTGATATTTTGGTACAAAATATAGGAATAGATTAAATATTATATTGCTATTTAGATTAATTCTGCTGGTATTCTATGTAACGGCTCTGTACTTGACACCGATATTGACGTTTATGATAAACAAATGGAAGCTAACGTCAGAAAGTATGTTTCTTCTATAATAGTTCGGGATATAAAAAATATTGTTCTAGCGTTGTTAGACTCACACGAGCAGCTCTTCCCGAAATTATTAAGAATAAAGGAAGTATTGTTAATGTATCTAGCATTACAGGACCATGTCCAGTAATATTATTTTTCAATTTTTTCTAGTTTCAATCATAAATTTTAGTTCCCAGGTGTAACATATTACTGTATGTCTAAAGCAGCTCTTGACCAATTCACTAAGTGTTTGGCACTCGAGATGGCGCCTCATGGAGTCAGAGTAAATTCTGTTAAGTGCGAAATAATTTTTATGTAAAAATCCATCTTCTCGTGTTTTAGTCCTGGAGTAATTGTAACTAATGTACATTTGCGCTCTGGAATGTCTGAGGAAGCATATCAGGCTGTATGTCTGCGATCGCCATATTCACATTATTCTTAATTTTCAGTTTATCCAGAAGGGAAAAGAAACACACGCGTTGGGCCGTGTAGGAGAAGTTCATGAAGTTGCAGAAGCTATTCTCTTCTTAGCTGATTCAAATCGTAGCTCATTTATAACCGGTGATCTTTTGCGTGTAGATGGTGGTCGAGGAATCATGCACCCTCGCTAATTTTTTCATCTTGTCAAGTTGTTAGTTCGATTTTTCGTTGATTTTAAATAGGAAAAAATAAAATGTTCGGTAATTGATTTTTTATTTCAATATATAAAATGCCATAGTATTTCATCATTCAAGTAAAACATGCTCCATTGCGAATTTAAAAACCCGTTGCTAATATAAATTTTTGTACCGTAAGATAACGACTTAACATATCATATGAAGCCATATAGTACCTGGATTTACATTACTTAATCTATTTCAGAATTGCATTTGACTTTGAACTTATGAAAAAAAGTTTCAAAATATTTTCTACCTTTTTTTTAATTCGAATATGTGCGATTTGAGACGAACTAGTCGTTTTTTTAAGATTATTTATCTAGATTTTAATGGAATTTGATGAGGTTTATGGGCCGAACGGGGGTGAAACGCTCACCTTTGTTGAAACTGGAGAGGATGATGATGGAATTATGAATGGAGCCACTCAAGACTCAACTTTTGACTTTGAACACCGTTTTTCAATACCAACACAGAGTAGTCAGGTACTACAGTATAATGATAGTTTTTGAGCGTTCTTTTAGATTTCTATGACATCAGGTCTTGAAAGCAATGTAGAGTTAACTTTTCATGATGTAGACGAAGAAGAGGAATTACATAATCAAAAATTACCAGAGCACGCCTGCAGGTATGCGTTGTATTTCTGCGTTAAGGATTCACTGATTTTGTATTAGATATTGTGGAATTCATGAACCTAGCTGTATTGCGCTTTGTACAGTATGTAAAAAATGGTTTTGTAACGGAAAAGGAAGAACAACAGGCTCTCATATTATTACGCATATGGTTAGAAGTGGCCACAAAGAAGTAAGAGCTTTTATACAGGAAAAATAATATAGTTGACGCAAGGTTTGCCTACACAAAGAATCACCTCTTGGAGATACACAACTTGAATGCTATCAGTGCGCTGCGAGAAATGTGTTTTTACTCGGATTTATACCAGCAAAAGCTGATTCCATTGTGGTATTGTAAAGATTGATTAGTTCAAATGTATTATATATTCTCTAGGTTATATTGTGTCGACAACCATGCGCTCAGGTTGCTTCACAGAAAGATGCAAACTGGCAAGGCGATGAGTGGGAGCCATTAATAAGAGAGAGACAGGTGTTGTGATACATATCTTACCATTAATATTTTTTAGTTTTAGATTCTACCTTGGATTATTAATGTACCGACAGAAGATATGCAAGTACGAGCTCGGCACATTACGTAAAAAAATAGGGTGTTTTGATACTTAACTGTTATTTTGTCAGGGCTGGTATGGCAAGTCGGCTTGAAGATTTATGGAAAGAAATGCCAAATGCTACAATTGAAGATTTAGATAAACCTGGAATTGATACAGAACCTGATCCTGTATTACTCAGGTATACATAAAATCTATATATTCACGAAGCTGGTTAAATTTCAGATATGAGGATGCTTTTCATTACCGCAAGATATTTGCTCCTCTTGTATCATTAGAAGCTGAGTATGACAGGAAAACTAAGGAATCACAAACGCAGAATGTTGGACATGTTCGATGGGATCAAGGATTGAATAGAAAACATTTAGCTTATTTTCATCTACCCAAGTTTATTGAAGGAAGTAAGTATCGGTTGTTTTCATATTCTTATGGATTTTTACAGGTATGAAACTTATGATTGGTGATGAGCTGAATCTAAAGCATATGCAAACCGTTGAGGGTGAATGGTCATGCCGTGGACAAGTGTTTAAAATTCCTGACAGTATGACTATCAAACTCTGGATTTTAATGACGAATATTGTTTTTAGATCACAGTGATGAAATTGGTATTGAAATGCAGTGTAGTCCTTTAGAAAAAATGCCTACTGATCCCCGTATCATATTCATATGTGAAGCTGTTTGGAATTCAGTTTCTTTTGATCGTATGCAATCTGCTCTTCAAAAGCTCGTGAATGACGAGCATAGTGTGTCCAGTTACATCTACCGGAAGCTGATGGGGCATGATGTCGATGAGATTCTTTTCAAGGTAGTTACAGTGTTTATAGAAAAAAATGAATTGAAACATTGATTTATAGGTGCAACAACCAAGGAGGTTATCAGCACCGGGATTACCAGAACTGAATCACAGTCAAATGAATGCTGTTAAAACAGTGTTAACACGACCTCTTAGTTTAATTCAAGGACCTCCCGGTACAGGAAAGGTGAAAATATTTTGCGGTTTGTTTTCAGAACAATTAGACTTCAGACTGTTACTTCCGCTACTATTGTTTATCATTTGGTTCAACAAACTCAAGGACAAGTTTTGGTGTGCTCACCTTCCAACATTGCTGTTGATCAATTAGCTGAAAAGATTCATATGACCGGCTTGAAGGTGTACTTATCTTATTGAAATGATTTTAACTTGAAAAATCTTAGGTTATTCGTTTATATGCAAAATCCCGTGAAAGTTTGGATTCTAAAGTAAACTATTTGACTCTTCCTGCACAGTTGAAAGCTCTAAAAGAAGCTGCTGAACTTCAAAAGCTGCATCAACTTAAAGTTTGGTAAAGCATATTTCTGAGGCTATTTTTGATTTTCAGGAAGAAATTGGAGAATTATCTGCTACCGATCAAGAACGTTACATTAAATTAAAGAAAATCGGAGAATTTCATTTATTGTCAGCTGCTGATGTAATATGTTGTACTTGTTCATCTGCTGCCGATCCTCGTTTAGCTCGTATTAGGATTAAGTAATAGTTCATAACGTCTGCTGTTGTTAACCATATTATTGTTAATAGAACTGTACTTATTGATGAATCCACACAAGCTACTGAACCGGAAGTATTGGTCAGTATTGTAAGAGGAGTTAGGCAAGTTATCTTGGTTGGAGATCATTGTCAACTAGGGCCTGTAATTATGTGCAAAAAGGTAATTTTAAATGTTAGCCGAGCGTTCCTATTACTAAGCTTTTGTGTTTACAGGCTGCAAAGGCAGGATTATCTCAATCTTTGTTCGAAAGATTAATTCTTTTGGGTAATCGACCAGTTCGTTTACAGGTATAATTACTGAAAGGAAATAGTTTACTTATTTTTTTAGGTCCAATATCGTATGCATCCAGTTCTTTCTTCATTCCCTAGTAATGTTTTTTATGAGGGAAGCTTACAAAATGGAGTAACTGAGAGTGAGTCCTATTCTAAACTCTTATTTTTGAATGACTGCTTTTTCAGCGGAAAGAACATTACGTAATGTTGATTGGAGCTGGCCTGTCCCTGACAAACCAATGATTTTCTGGTCTTGTTACGGACAAGAAGAAATGAGTGCGTCTGGTACTTCTTTCCTGAATCGCACGGAAGCTGCTAATGTTGAGAAGTTGGCTAGTAAACTGATCAGGTATGATCAACATATCTTATTAAAAGACTTACGTGAGTACATTTTGTTTTACAGGGGTGGAATGCGACCGGAGCAAATTGGTATTATTACTCCATATGAAGGACAACGTTCATTCATTGTTCAATATATGCATACTCAAGGCACTTTAAATAGCAAATTATATGAGCACATGGAAATAGCAAATGTCGATGCTTTCCAGGTAAATTCCTTTTTTTCATCATCTGAATCGATTAATATAATTTTCAAATCAAAATCAATTACGAGACTTTTTTTCAGGGACGGGAAAAAGACTTTATTATTGTTACATGTGTACGTTCAAACGAACAATCGGGTATTGGATTCCTTAATGATCCTCGTCGTCTCAATGTTGCGTTGACTCGTGCAAAGTATGGACTGGTAATTATTGGTAACGCTAAGGTATGTTACCCTCGGTATATTGGTATTCATAGGCTTATGTCTAGGTACTCGGACGTCAGCCTTTATGGAACGATTTGTTGACAACATTTAAACACAAGAACCTCATTGTGGAAGGACCTATTAACAGCTTGAAACCCAGCCAAATTACTCTTCCGAAACCTAAACCTCAACCTCGGAATCCCGCTTATCCAGTGAGTTTTCATTTTTTTTACCCAATTAGGTATACGGACCTAGACTGGAAAATATGGAACACAGCGACCAGCATACACTTTAAATGAATACAGAGGAAGAGAAACTTCTCGTTCAGTTCCAATGGATCCTCAGCAAGCTATCACTTCACATTCTCTTCGTCACCAAGTACATCTTCCAATGCCTTTGCATATGTTGCATTTAATGCCACATTCAACTGGAAATCAAAATTCTTCAAGCGAGTTTTTTGTATATCTTGCTGTTTATGAATATAACATTTTCAGAGCCCACCCGCAGAGGTGGACATTCCACATCTTCGTGGCCTGCTCCTCGTGGAAGTACTCGTAGTGGATCTACTCGAGATAATAATGGGGGGTATGCTTCTCAGGCATCACAAGATAATGATATTCTTGGCGATGGACCTTTATCTGAGGCTACTGGACTTACTGGCTGGTCACAATCTCAACAAGGACGCAACCAAACTCAGGCAATTTCACAAGATGAGTTCCGTCATATGACATTTGGAGAAGATATCGAAAACGATATGGCAAATCTATTGTTGTCTCAAGGACCTTAGAGAGTATCATGGATGATATCCTGGTTAGGATATCAGTACGTTTTCCATCACAACAATCAGAAGATTGCTGCAGAATTGAGTGACTTTTTGGGGCTCTGGAACTATCGTCATCTCAGCAGGAAGCGCATTTTGCGATTCCAACACAATCCATTCCTCAAAGGGATTTGTTGAGACTTTCTGTTATTTGAGTAGTTATTATGTCTTGTCGTTACTAAACTGCTATCCTCTTTCCCATATAACCTAACTTATTATCTTTCTCCGTCGGTCTTTAGATCTAACTAGTTCGTCCATATTTTCTAAATTAGCAAAACACCTTTCACCTTTCTATATGAGAATGTCGGAGATCTTCTTTATTGTAGCTTTTTTTAATAATTCTTGCCTTACTTAAAAATAAGAAGAGGCACAAATGATGTCTAATATTTTAATTGATCCTGATTTGTCTATTCGATTCAGGTGACACTATAAATAAAATTGTTAATTAAAATTTAATTTCTTCTAGAAACTGTTTTTTTTCTCAGGAATTCTACTTATTTTAATTTCTTTTTTATTATCTGTAGTTTTAGTTTCATTTAGAATGGGCTTCAAGAAAGGAAGAGGAAAGAAGAAGGGAAACAACTGGAACAAGAAAAAGGGCGACAATGGAAATTGGCACGCTGTAAGTTCATTCGTAGTTTTTTTTAGTGAACCCTTTTTAGCGCGGCCCTTCCTATGCCGATATTGTGAAGGAAAATGAGAAGTACTGGAACTACTACAAAGAGATCATTCCAGCTGAAGAGTTTGAGGCTTTTAAAACTACTTTACAGTCTGATCTCCCTGTATCTTTCCGAATTCAAGGATGTCACAAGTATATTCTTATTTTTTTGTAGCATTGTATTTTATTCATAATCAGAGATCAAGAACAATTAATGCACGAGATGGAATCTCGTTTCTTCGGTAAAATTGTCGAAGCTGCTGATGCTGGAGTGTTTGTACCAAAAGCTATCCCTTGGTTTTGTTCATTTACTAGTCTTTCTCATAAATTTAAAATTATAGGTATAAGGGAGCTTATCAAACTCCTATGTCTAGAACGGCTGTCAGAAGCCATCCTATTCTTGCTCAGCTTCATAATTTTCTGGTTTGCTAACAAATATTGTGTATTATATATAATAATGTGTAGGTTACTGAAGCTGAATTAGGAAACTTATCTCGACAAGAAACTGTTAGTATGATCCCTCCTTTATTGTTAGCTCCTAAATCTGACCACTATGTATTGGATATGTGTGCTGCTCCTGGAAGCAAAACTTGTCAGTTGATGGAAATGATGCACGAGGAAAATCCCAACCCCAGTATGCTTCTTATATTTGTATGCTTTTGATTTAAATATTTAGGCGGACTTCTCGTAGCAAATGATCTTGATAAAAAGCGTTGCTACATGCTGATTCACCAGACTTTGAAAAGATTCCATACTACAAATTGCGTTGTTACATGTGAGGATGCTGCTCGGCTGTCTGATTTTAAAGGATCAGGAGATGAACCTCTCCGTTTTGATCGCGTTTTGTGTGATGTTATCTGCAGTGGGGATGGAACTCTGCGTAAAAATCCCGAGATTTGGAAAAAATGGACTCCCCAAGACGCTTTGGGATTACATCGAATGCAATTGGCTATTGCCCGACGGTTTGTATATATATTGTATGATATATAAGGTGTTAATTATTTAAGTGGAATTCAAAAACTAAAAGTAGGAGGACGTATGGTATATTCTACATGTTCAATGAATCCTATCGAAGATGAAGCTGTTATTGCTCAGTTGTTGAGAGAAAACAAGGGTTCCATACGCCTAGTAGATGCTCATCCAATGCTCCCAGAGTTAAAGTGCTACCCTGGTATTACAAGTTGGAAAGTATTTATCCTTTTTCAATATCTGCTCTAATGTCCTTACGTTAGGTGTTCGATAAGGAAATGCGAGTTTTCGCTTCTCCTGAAGAAGTTGAAGAAAAGATGAAAAAAATGATTTGCGGATCTTGTTTCCCTCCAACAGAAGAAGAATATAGCACCATGAATTTACATTATACGTAAGAATTCATATTCACTAGATATATCTACGAAGCATTATTTAAGGATGAGAATTCCTCCACATCTTCAAGACACTGGAGGTTTTTACGTTGCACTTTTCGAAAAGGTTGAAGAAACAACCAATCCCAATGATGCTTTCTCGTAAGTTAAGAGATTAATTATTGCTTCATAATTCAGCCTTTCAGTGGCCCAGCTTGGAAAAGGCAAAAGATGTTTAAGGATGAGCCATTTTCATTTCTTGTAAAAGATGACCCTCGTTGGTTTGATATTAGGTAGATCTTTCCAGTTTTTCAACCAATAATATTGCTTTCATTAAGTGGACATTATGGTGTTAGAGATGATTTTCCGTACACCAATTTGTTCAGTAGAACAATAGATAATCAAGGAGCGTCAAGACAGTTATTCTTTGCTAACGATGCTGTTAAAGATTTTGTGGTTCGTATTGTGTTTGTATATGTCGATTCTAATGTTTCAATAATATTTAGGTCAGAAATATGAACCTTGTTTCGATTCAAAATGCTGGAATGAAAATGTTCAGTAGAACTGAACAGAAAGTTGAAACTACCAAATTCCGTTTATCACAGGAAGGAATT
Organism: Auanema rhodensis; assembly: GCA_964057225.1. NCBI lineage: Eukaryota > Metazoa > Nematoda > Chromadorea > Rhabditida > Rhabditidae > Auanema > Auanema rhodense. The sequence goes on from OZ059895.1 coordinate 6,704,078, forward strand.
CGCTATTTAGTTCGATTTATGAATAAGAGAAAGGTAGTTACTCACCAATAATTGTGGCTTGTAGCTCCGTGTTGTTAGGTTCAAATCGCTCGTGACGATATGCTGAAACTTTTAAAAACTGAAGAGACAATGATTCAATTGGAAAAATTGGAGTCTCGTGACAAGATCAGGGAAGAGGGACATGGTTCAGTTGTAGTATACTTGGAAGAAATTGATCCCATTTGTTGTTGGGTATGTAATTTAATATATAAATTAATCTTAGTAGTTTTTAGGTTGGATATCATACTATTGCTCCATACATTAGCAAAGAAGAAAGATTACATCTTCTTAGAATGATGGGTGTGGATTGTGCCGAAATTGAATTGATGATGAAATCAAAAAGAAAAGAAAAAGTACGAGTAGTGAGATTAAGTCTTTTGTTCATTCAGTGCATTTCAGGCTGCCTTAGACCGTGAAAACGCTTTATCTGCTCAAAAACCAGAAAATGAAGTTGAGGTTGAAGCTGAGAATCAGAACGATGATGATAAATCTGCTATTAAAAGCGAAGAAATGAAAACAGAGATAGCTGAAGTAAAGATGGGGGGAGATCTGATCGAAAATACTTCTGCATAGCTATCCAAAATTGTTTTCTAATTGCTTTCAGAGTACTGACGACATTTCAAATAAGAAGTTAATACCGAAAAGAGGTTGCATACTAATCTAATGGGATATATCGTTGTTCTTCGTTGGCTTTGTTGAATCCATTTTGTTTTTGGTTGTTTTGTTAATTGTTGAAAAAATAATGTTATTCAAAAAATATTTTCTAAAATCATGTGTTGATATCACAATATCGTCAGTTAAAGATAAGGATGTCTCGCATTTTTTAAATAATCGTTGTGTGGCTTTTATAGATTTTTTCTTGTTTCTATCTAAATGATGCGATTTGAAAAAATGTGTTATTTGTGCTCAATTTGTCCTTATATAACATCATGCTTAAGCATATGAGACGAGAGCTGTTAGCATGCGGATTAGCAGGAGACGGCCAGCTTGGAATCCGCAAAACTGATTCGGATTGTGTCACTGTACCCGAACATATTAGTGAGTTATCGATATATTTTTGATATACACTAGAGATATAAGCTGAGTAAAAATATAATACAATGATCAATCATAGTTGGTGGTCCCAATGGTGAACACGGAAGCACTGTTGTTGCCATTGCATGTGGGGAAAAGCATACCTTATTCCTAGCAGATAATGGACAAGTTTGGTTGAAGTTTTATCTTTAGCAAAAATTGTATATTCAAGGTATGGAGCGTTGGTTGCAACGAACATGGTCAGCTGGGTAGAGGTAGTCAAAATAGTGGCAGCTTTACAATTTATCCCGTCAGCATCACAAAGGGCATAAAAGCTGTTCAGGTTATTAAAAAATGTTTTGTTGTAAAGAAGGTTTTAAACAGGTTGCTGCAGGAAGATATCATTCATTAGCTGTATTTGAAGATGGACGTCTTTTTTCTTGGGGCTCGAACGAGCATGGACAATTAGGAATTGGAAGTGTTCCTGCTATTGCAGCTTCTCCCAAGTTGACATATTCTTGAAAATATTTTAAAATTTTGAAATTTAGAAAAATAACATTGATTAATGAGGTTGTGCAGATTGCTGCCGGTCAGGACAATTGTATAGCTTTAACAGAAAGTAAGCAAAACACGATATGTAGTCGAATTTCTTTGAAATCTCAGATGGGAGAGTTTGGATTTGGGGAGAACAAGCTAATGGCTATATTCATCACGTTCCTGTAGAGGTTGATGTTCTTCAGGCAGTACCAATCGTTAGAAGTAGACAAATAATTATATGTACATGTATCTAAATTGATGCTTTAGTTTGTGCTGGGGGTGGGCATTACATGGCTTTAACCTCTAGTGGTAGTGTATTTGCTTGGGGAGCAAATGATTATGGACAGTTGGGATTGGGTGATCTTCTACGTATGTTGTTTTGTTTTCAATACAGACAGGTTACCTCCTTTTAGCCCGTGATAAACCACGACAAATAGAAAGTATCATGAACATGAAAATATGTGAAATGGCTGCAGGATATTCTCATTCTCTGCTATTGACAACTGATGGCAAAGTGTTCGCTTTCGGTTCGAATTCATTAGGTCAGCTTGGCTCTGAACATCGGTTTGTTGATAGCACAGATTTATGCTATTTCAAAATTTAGTGTTGAGAGGCAAAGCACTCCTATCGGAGTTTCGGAGTTAATGGGTAGTACGGTTACAAGGGTCGCTTGTGGAAGGTCTTTTTTTGATTGTTTGGTTTGACTTATTTCGAAATTTATTTACAGATGCCATTCTGCGGTAGTTATTGCTGGACGCTTCTATCCATTTGGTTTGAATACTTCGGGGCAATTAGGTACAGGTACTACAAGGAACCAGCTAACTCCTCGTCGTAACGATGCTCTCAGTGACGTTCGCAGTATCTTTGCCGGATGGGATCAAATGTTTATCATTCGGATCGGAGGAGTGCCAGTGAGATTTGAATCTTATCGCAATTATAAGAAGGATTGTTAACTTAGGAACTCCGGCCTGGTTCTAATGCTATATTGAAAGAACCACGTTTTCTTACCAAGGAATCTATCATGAATTTGTTACAAAAAGGAGAGAAACTCGACCTTATTGGGTTTTATTTTTATTTAAATAATATTTATTAATTATTTTATTTTTTAGCGAGCTTGAATCTGTTTTTAGCTCGTTCAGCTCTATAAATGGTTCCTTCTTGTACTCGGACGAAAGAAGATATCTTTCTAGCAATGGCTTCCGAACAAGCGGGGTAGATTTAGACGCAGTAATGGAAGCTTTTAATGCTATCGCAGAATCGAACGATGCTGAATCCTATATCACATTGGTTCGATATTTTTTTTCAATTACAACTTGTAATGATTTATACATTTTCCAGTTAGAACAATGGGCAAGTGAAGCCGTTTCCTACGAAAATGGTGCTAGAAATCCTTTTCATAGTGCTGAATCTCTAAGAATTTTTCTGATTTTGCCTTGGCTGAACTTCTTCACGACAAACGTTACACCTGCAATAGTAAAAACAATAACAATTCCTTTTGCTGAGCGCATTCTTGCATTAGATCACGCTCAGGACGAAATTTTGGGTAAGTAATTCATTAAACTTTAATACCATAACGAATTATTCACTATTTTAGAAAAATGGTGGACTTATCTACCAGGGCGTCATTTCAATCGAATTGTTTCCGTAATGATTAGTGGGATTAAGACTCTTATCAAACATAAAAAAGAAGCTGATGAAAGTGAGCCATTACTATTGGTTCTAAAGAAGTTAAATGGAATAAATCGAGTAAGTTGATTGTTGGGAAGGCTGAAACATCTTATTATTTTCAGAAGACAAATGCGATTCCTTTCGAATGCTTTTATATCGATGAGCTAGGAGAACTGTTTGATTTGAAAGAAGACTATTGTAATTGGGTTCAGCATGAGGTGAATTAGCATTCTTGTATCTGAAACGTCTCATTTATCATTTAGAAATTCAACATACCTATGAAACGTTGCTTCTGGGTTGAATTCCCATTTTTATTAAATGGAATTGCAAAATCTGATCTGCTTCACGTTGAATCAGCATTACAGCAGCAGGTAGTATTTTTTTCAATGTCTTCGTAGGGATTTTTTTCAGGAAATTGTTAATCAAAGCACTAGAATTTTTTTTGGCCCTTTACCTCTATTTTCATTACAACCTTTCTTGAATATCACCGTTCGAAGAGACAATATTGTTAATGATACGATGGCTTGGATGAGCCAGTCGTGCCATCGTGACTTTTTAAGACCGTTGAAGGTAATTAATTTTGAGCATTTGTTTACCTAACTTCATTAAGATTCAATTTGTTGGTGAGGAAGGAGAAGATGCTGGAGGTGTAAAAAAGGAATTTTTCATTCTGCTCTTTCAACAAATTCTTCAGGCAGAGTATAACATTTATAAATTATAGAGGTTTATCTCGTACACGATTTCAGTTATGGAATGTTCGTTGAAGATTCGGATTCACACTTTGTATGGTTCAGTGGGTTTGATGTTTTGGAAAATATAAATTACGAATTGCTTGGGATATTATTCGGAATGGCAATTTATAATCACGTTCTTGTTCCTTTTCCTTTCCCTCTCGCTTTATACAAAGTTTTCTCCCTAAAACTTTTTTTATTCATTTTTATTTTGTAGTTGTTACTGGATCAATCTCCTACAATTGAAGATTTATTAGAATTGAGTCCAGTGGAAGGAAGAAGTCTTCAACAACTCCTTGATTATGATGCTGACGATTTTGAAGTAAGCTAGTTTCCCTCATTAGATGCTTTGATTTGCGTGATTTGCTATTTAGCTTGTTTTGCACAAAATGTTAATTCATTTTATTTGATATAACTGTTTGACCGGCTGTGCCATGTTTTTAGTTTTATATGAATTACAAATTTGTTTCAGGATGTTTTCAATTTGACATTTGAAATTACTGTGAACAATTTTGGAGCCGCTGTTGCTTGCCCACTCAAGCCTAAAGGAGAAGATATATCTGTAACTCAATCCAATAAGCAAGAATACGTTAAGGTAATTAAGATATATTTTTCAAAACAACTATTTCATTTTTCAGCTTTATATTCGTCATCGCTTAGAATTGGGGTTGAATGATAAGATTGCTCAACAACTTGAAGCATTCAGAGATGGATTCAGGAGACTTATTAGAACCCGTCTTTTATTTTTCTTCCAACCCCGCGAATTAATGGAAATGGTTGTTGGAAATGAAAACTATGACTGGTCAGAATTCCGACAAGTAAGTTTGTTTTGTCATTTTCGAAAATTCTCTAAAAAAACATTACTTAGCACTATTAGTACTTTGATTTTAGCATTATCAAATTCGTTTGAATTAATTAGGAGATATTGTAAAGGTGATTACTTGGTGAACTAAATAGTCTTTCTTCGATTCCCAGTAATACTTAAAACAATTTGGGGAAACCCTTTGCTCGACAATTAATGCATTTTCACTACTTACGCGATTAATTCAAAGTGAAGCTAATTTTTAGGTTATATTTCGCGGTCATTCTTTTCTTCACGTCCTACTTAAATATTGTAGTTCACTCTATAAAGAAAAGAATTGAAATGGTAGCTTTAAGAGCACTACTGTCACTATGGTATCAAGAATTTTGTAATTAGGTTTTCAATATACGTATGCACCAATTAAAATGCACATTTTGTTCCTTCCTAAGCTAATGTGTATACGGTAGATGAACAAGTGGAACGGTGAATATTATATGATTTCTATCGAGAAAATGAGGAAGGAATAGTATTCAGCTGTTTCACTTCTCATAGCTATTTACATTTTATGATGTTGTTGTCGTTCATCTTTAGAATGGCTTGTTGAACAAAACTGTTAGTTGGTACGGCTTCACTTCTCGTTTTTCAATATTCCATGATTGTCAGCCATGTAGTAGCGTTGACGCTGTAACCTTTTGCATAGCTTCAGCTGAAAATCGAATGGGATAATTTCTTTAGTTGATAGTATTCGTAAAAGATAAAGGCTATATGTCTGACAATTTGCTTTCAAAGCTGGGGTAATCCGGCGAATACGTGCTTAATTGGCGTTTATCTTCTTTTCTGCACATATCTCTGATTCTCTGGTGATTTCTATATATTTCTCAAATTACAATCGCACAACAGTGTGGGTTTACCCCATTTTCTGGACAAATAGTCTTCGCGAACATCCATTTGACGCTTGTTCTAAATTCATTCCGGAAGTTACTTTTTTTGTTTTTGATGCTTGATAGAATACAGTTTTTCGACTTTTATATATCGAGAGATTACGAAATTCGATTACTTTGAAATGGACACATTTGGTTGAATAGGTGAAAAATCGTATTTTTTGAAACTGTCCACAACTGCTTTTAGCTCACTGTTTGTGTCTCATCTATACTCCACTTTGCCTCTTCAACAAGTAAATAGAAAGACGGAGAATGAAACGAATAGAAATTATCACATAAATAGGGAGATTTAGAATGAGAACGTATTTTAGAGAAAGGAAGGGAGAGAGCTCGAGGTAAAAGTGTAGGTGCTGAGATTGGGTTATTCGACGAAATAGTGAGAGAACACGACTGTTTCACTAATGGTCGGTTCTGTACACAAAAATGCTAAAAGAGTGCTTGTTGGATACATAAACAATATTGAAATTGAAAAAGAGAGGAGTGTGAATCAGCTATATCAACACAAAAGTTATAGTGAGCTATTTGTGTCTTACTCTGAGGAGAAAATTAACTCTCTGGTATGGTAGCGCGCCATTCTTGACTTGACTTGTGTTTCTTAAAAATATGAAATAAACGGTTGAAAGGCTATTGGTATGCTTTGTCCTCTATTTCTTCTAGTTATTCATAGTTTAAACTTTTACTGATTTTAACTTTCCTGGTTCTCTGTTGATAGGAAGAAACTAGTTGATTTGTTATAGGCTAGTCGTTCTCCATATGATCGCATCCAGTTATCAAGAGCTGGTGAGTTGCGTGAACTAGCCTATGACCTTTAAATAAATAATATGGACTGCGTAATCGAAGCGCTTGGTGTTGAACCAGTTCATTTCGAGCTAACCGGTCCGGTGGTCACTCTAGGTCGTGCCGGTGAAGTTCGAAAAGATTGTAAAATTCTTGTTCATCATACCAGTTATGTGAACCCGCATGGGAATACTTCGGGATTCCGAAGGACAACTTCTTTCTGACTTACGGGCAGGTTAAGGCTGGTTTAAATTCGCTGCCGAATAGCCTGGTGGTCAACTGGCTTCCTTATCGGAGAACAGGTATGATGCAACCGATGTAAGACGAGAGGTGTTATACGAATGGAGGATGTGTATTAACTGACCTTGCTACAGGTGAGAAAGCAAATCTTGAACCAGAAAACTCCTTCTCTGAGCTTCAATCTGTTTTCTTTCACAACTATTTCCCGCGCAAAGAAGCTAATGTTTCAAATGTACTGAGAGATAGTATAAGTTTTTATTCATCCATGTTGCCGTACTTATACTTTTACAACTAAAAAACTTCGATAGTATACTGGCAATAGTTCTGTGCGACACTGTTCGATTCACATTTTTGGTCCCCAAAATTGAGTACAACGTTGCGAATTCAGTTATTATTCATTTTTCGCAATTGTCATCATCTTCTCTGAGCTGGCTAATGACATGTTCTGCATATATTTAATTTACGTTGCTTTCGGATAATGGCTGTCGCTGTGTCGTCGGAATGTATACGGATTTGGGTCAACTGTGAAATGGCAATTGGAGCGCTTACAACATGTCACATGCACAGCGATCCGACATCAGTAAAAAGAAGGTAAATGTAGATGATATACGACATATTGGTAGTTTTCTAGTTTAATGGTGATAGTATTGGGAAGATAGCTGAGGTGGCACTGAAATTGTATATAACATGACATGATGTGAAGTCCCTAATGTCTCAAATGATTTCAAAAGCAATGCTTTCAATAAATAACCATCATGTGGAATGTGCTGGTTAGCCGTTGACTGCATAAAAGCTCCTTTCTTTTTAGCCAGAGAAAGATGATGATCTTCATATCGCAATCTTTTGACTAAGCCTCGTTGAACAGAAATCGACAAGCATCATTGCCTCTCTCTAAAACCAGCTTGCCTGTGGGCGTGTAATGAAATTAAATAGTAGGACTATATATATCAAAATAGAGAGGATTAAAGAATGAATACTGTGGTGTTGATTGAAATGTTTATGTTATCAGAAGATATTGAAGCATAATATGAACTATCTTTCATTCATCGTATTAGATAGAAGAAAAGATAAGATTCAAAAAAACTGTTTAACTGTATGATTACAATTTGATGGTGGTAGAATAATGTTGGGAGTACACAAATGTGTCATCATTCTCGAGAAATATACATATGTCAATTATAAAAATATTTATTAAAGATTGTGTAATGAAAAATACGTTATTGTTATTTTCAGTGCGTGGAGTACAAAGGAGAATATAATAAATCACATCCGGCTATTTTAGCTTTTTGGGAATGCTTCTTTAAACTAACCTTAGATGAACGAAAGGTGTGTGACTTTGAAAACAGAATGCGTCATATCTAGGTTTGCAGATGTTCATGAAGTTTCTCATGGGTTCAACACGTTTACCGGTGCGAGGCTTACAAGGAATTCGGATCTATATTCAGCCTTGCGCTGATCATGTGGGTTTTGTACAGATTTTTAAAATTTATTTTCCAAGTTATAGCTGTTACCTGTTGCACACACTTGCGCAAATCTTCTAGAATTACCTAATATAACCGATGTTGACGAAATGTATCGTCGCCTGTTGGTCAGTATTCAACACACAGAAGGATTTACTCTTGTCTAATTTGCTGAAGATTATAAAAACGGGCTTTTTATTGAAATTTATTTGAAGTGTAAAATGTATTATAGCTGAATTTGAATTAGTTTTACCGATGTGATCATAATATTAGAATCTATGTCATTGAGGTCTCTACGGTTTCTAATGCGTGGTCTTACGATTTATTCATATTATTACAATATATCCGCGATTCTGTACTTAAAATACTGATTTTAAAATGAAAAATGCTTTTAAAGATAAAGTTTTAAAATGTATGCTTTTTAATTCAGATGTTCAATTAAAATTACGGTAAGATTCCGTATATACTACATCATTTTGAATCTATACAGCGCATTTCATTGTCAGGAGCGGACGGTCCCTTCTCAAAGCATTTAGGGCGTTTTTATTAGTTGTTAGTTCAAGAACCAATTCCCAAGACCTCGATTTTGATTTTCTTAGAAAAAAGTAGCGCATATAGGTCCCTTTCAGTAGTTGGCGAACGATTGTGTTGATTGAATTTCGCCCAATATTTGAGTTCTATTTGCAACTTTAGTATGCATCATCGAACAGTAGTGAGTGTGAGAGAGAAAACTGTTTCAAATAAGAGAATATTAATCGTCTGATCGGCACTTATACTCTCTGATATACTGAGGAACTTTCATTCATTCCAAGATGATTTGTTGAAATTGACTAATGACAGCAAATGTTACCCATTAAAGCGTTGTATTTAAAGTTCAAGAAATTCGTGGAAAGAAAAGTGAATGTAATAATAGCTAACTGAAAGTTACATTTACAAAATGGGGTCGTCTGACAATCCGTTGTACTGATCTGCTGTGCTATAGCTTTCCTTATTAATCTATTTCGAACATTAAAAAAACTATTAAAAATGGTAGTTCGAAGTGTATTAGACATCTTCATGATCATGATCTTTGTTCGTATTAGGAAATAAAACAGTGTTGATTGATCGGCCCTAAATAGGAAAGCAAGAAATACTTTTTTTAAAATTTTTACAACCAAAAACTACTTTAATTCCACTATTATGTTGTTTTTGGCAGCCTATTCTCAACATTGAACACAGATCAACAAACAGTAAAAATGTGTGGTGTAAGCTTAACAGGATTAACATAGTTATCAAAAACTCACGTGCTCATTTTATTTTATTATGTATGAAGAATCGCTTGTGGCTAATTTTCTAGAAAGCATGCGCTAGTCATACATAATATTTGAAACTTTTCATAAAACTTGATTGTATTTACTAAGTTTCTGACCAATGTTTTATATTTTAAGACGACTGGGAATTATTCGAGGAAAAAAGTACAGCTAAGATGAATTCATTATCGAATTGGACACTTATGTTGCTCAAACCGGACATCGTTTCTCATCCTTTACTTCTAAAGGTGCGATTTTTTGTATTTCTTATTGAAAACTGGTATACGGGAAGTTTGTGTTTTATTTGTAAGAAAAGGCGTAAAAGTTTATTCATATTGAGTCATTTTGTCAGTCCCTAGTTCTTAATTTATGACTACTTAATTGTCAGGAGTTCTCATTGCTATTGACACTCCTCCCCCTCTCATCTCTCGGTCTTATTCCTTGTATCTCTCCAGTATTTTGGTCTTCCATTTCGTTTCCATTACATCGCGGGGATAGGGTATTCATAATAATACAAGGTATTGCACCTTTAATCCGTAACTGATACGTGCGAGAAAACGAAGAGACAACAACGTGAAAGAGGCAAATTTAGGGAAATTTATGATTAAAATATACGAATAGTAGAATAAAATTGGTTCATACACTGTATTGATATATTTGTGTTCATCTTTTAGCTTTAAATACAGAAGATAGATATAAATGCCCTTACTCAGAAGTGATACTTCCATTTTTTTTCAATGTGTGTTTTGTTCGGCGAAAAAGTATCCTTCATCCACATACTTGCTGCATAGTTTTAGTTGCTTGCTTATACTCACACCATATAGAGATGCTCGAGGGTCGTGTGAATACACTTGTTAAAATGAAGTAACGTATCTACCTTTTGTATGAAGTGAATTTTATTGTTGACCAGAAATCTACAAATAATTCTTTCTCCGGAATTCAAGAAAATTTTAAATTGTCGAAAGTTCCCTAATCCTATTAAATCCCATATCCCTATTTAGTATGAAGTCTGTCAACTTCATGGTCGTCGCGCTGTGATGCTCATCAATTGCGATTATCTGGGTCAGACCGACTTTCCATGGATAGATTGAAAAGATGACGAACGAGAGAGACACTATGCTGAAGGCTAACAAATGAGAGAGTAGAGATTTAAAGGGAATGAGACGAAGAGAAGACATAAAGTATGATGAAAAATATTTTGTCTCTTTTTCTCTCATTCCCTCTGTCTCTTTCGAATATTCCGTTTTCGGCATTGAACTGTATGTATGTATGTATACGTACGTATATGTATGACCCGGGGCTCTCAGCAACTTCGTTTCATCTTGGTCATTGTTATTATTGGTAAAATAGAAGGATCGATAGATGAACGACTGTAGAATTTGATGGACGGTCCCTAACGTTGTCATGCGAATGAAATTGCGATTCGTTCTCTCGTGTGTCCGTTTTGCCGATCTCCTTTTTTCCACAGTCTCTGTTTCTTTCTATTCTTTAATGACGAAGCACCCCTGGATGAGGATGATTGGATTCGGGTCGCTCATCATCTGGGTCAGCAATTTGTCTGGTCTTCTCTTACCTTTCGTTTTGAAAAGTCGCTCAGTATCTAAGGGCACTCTTTTTGCTTGTTATCGGCTAGCGAAGCGATTAATAGCTCGTTGCAGTTGGTTGATTCGAGTGTTCGTGACCTTGCGTTGTCCGGGAATTTCTTCCGTTTTTGCATATGCATACCCAGGTTTAAACACTTTCAATTAGTTGAACAATGTAGTAAGTCAAGCAGGTATACGGTTTGGTTTGATTGGAAAACGAAGTTTAAGGAAATGGTAGACGAAGAATTGAAGAGTATATGATAAGTTATTCTGGAGTTAGAAAATAGAGGCATTATCATAAAAGATTGGCCCAGCTTTCTATCAACCGTTCAAGAATGGGAAAAACCTGTTTCTTGATCATTAAAGAACTAAACTCTTTGCTTACCCTTCAAAGCAAAAAACGAACGTTCTAGCCTCAAAATAGAATTACTTATTTTCTTTTATATTAGCTGTTGTTCTGTTTTTGTTGTATTTACCTTGATTTTGCTCTCTTCTCTATTTTCCAATAGTGGAAGCTGTTTACTGTGTGACCGTTGTATTCAGTTAAAGAATTCCCGAAATGTTGTTATATGAATGAATGACAATAATGAAAGAAACGTAGAAATCAGCTGTGGGTTGGTGGACTATATTGAAGATGAAGCAGCAAAACCATCAACAGGCGATAATAGGTGGAGTGGAGAGGTTGTTTCTTGACGTTGTAGCCATCAAGGAACAGGTCTTCAACAGACTTCTTTGGATAGTTTCTGGGTCTCTTGCATTGACCGTCGTTTTTTCCTTTTCTGCGCTACATCCTTTCACTTAATAGCTGAAGCATAAACTTCTGTGCTTGCTGAAGTTGGTCTCGATTCGAAAACAAGGAACTTCTGATCACGCATGAAAGCATAAGGGATATTCTTCTAGTTAAGCTTGGCATCTTGCCTTCCAAAAAACTGATTTTGACAGATCTTGTATAGATGTTATGATAATTCATGTGATCATCAGTATGATTCTTATCAATAGGACGAGTACATCGAGATCATCGGTTTCTGTTTATGATGAATCATGTGTACACAGTAAGAACAATCACAATAACTTCTGTTTTTCTCTCGTTACATGTTTTCTCTGTTGAACAGTTTCTCTTTACGTCTGGTACTCTTTGTTTTCTTTCATTCGTATCCAAACATTTTGAATTCTCTAGGCAGAAGAGCATTTTATAATTGGTATACTGTAGACATTTATTTTCTATCGTTTATTGTATTCAAGAAATACTACGAATAACGGTATAACAAGGACGACAATCAGAGGGAAAAAAACAGTTATTGCCGTTTTGTTCTGCTATTTGAATTGCAATGAAGTGGGCTGTTCACCTGACGTTTGAGAGAGAGAGGGAGGGAGAGAGAGAGGGAAGGAGGGAGGGAGGGTGAGGGGGGTAGAGAAAGAGAGAGGGAGAAAGAGAGAAGGAGAGAGAGAGAGAGAGAGAGAGAGAGAGAGAGAGAGAGAGAGAGAGAGAGAGAGAGAGAGAGGGGGGGAGAGAGAGAAGGAGAGAGAGAGAAGGAGAGAGAGAGAAGGAGAGAGAGAGAGAGAGAGAGAGAGATAGAGAGAGAGAGTGGGAGAGAGAGAAGGAGAGAGAGAGAAGGAGAGAGAGAGAGAGAGAGAGAGAGAGAGAGAGAGAGAGAGAGAGAGAGAGAGAGAGAGAGGGGAGAGAGAGAAGGAGAGAGAGAGAAGGAGAGAGAGAGGGAGAAAGAGAAAGGTAGAGAAAAAAGGTTAAAGTTGAGCTTGTCTGGTTGGTTCAAATGCAAAGTTTTAATTTGAAGTTTTCGCAAGTTTGAATGTTAATCGTATTTGCTTTATAATTGGTATTGTGTGAAAGATAAAGTCAAATGGAGGTATTGGTTTTTCATGATTGCCCCCTGTCTTCTATTTTCGATTGAAAGTCCTTTTCAAAATAGCACCAAAAGTTACAAAAGCATCACGTGTTTGCACTTGGTTGAGGGCTGAAGCGAGACTCAAATAGACAGCCAAATTTGAGAGAATATAGAAGACAAGAGAACGAAACTGTGTCTCTCTTTCTCTTTCTCTTCTGCTTTTCATTTCTTTCCTTGTTCAGTTTTCATTTTTAATTGTGCTGCTCAAGCAACGGAGAGGCGATTGCGAAGGTCAGAACTGCTTATTCTTCGTGACTGTTTGCTTAGTTCTTGCTGTTGTTGTAGTAGTTATTTTCTCTTTTGTCATCCTTACATCACGCCTAGAGACATGAACATGGAATGAAATTTTCATTAATTTTAAATAAGAACAGAAGCCATTGTACCTGAAATACTCGTGTAGAATAAGAAAACGATAAAATTAGACACACAACCCTTGTCGAAAAAAATATATTTATGTTGCTGCAATCTTTTACAGGCTCTTTTATCCGATATATTGGCAACTGGTATTGAAGTTGGTGGAGCTAATTTACTTCGTATGACTCCTGAGATTGCAAAAAAGCTTTATGGCGCACATGAAGGTGTGTAAGATAGTTGATTTGGAATTGTATTGAATCTGGCAATCTAACTGTTGTACTATATTTGATCATTTCAGGAAAATTCTTTTACCCTCGCCTTGTACGACATGTTTGTAGGTTTGTGCTTTCTTTAATATCATAATTATGTAGAAATAAATCATCCTGTACTTATAATGAATTACAGCGGACCTGTAATTGCAATGCGGGTCCGTGGTGACGTACGCTCAGTTTTGGGAAGTAGCCGATTATGGCCATTGCCAGTAGAAACGAATGATTCATCTCAACCATCGGCGCAGCCCACAATTCGTCAACGGTTCAGTCTATCTGACGTGCGCAATGTTGCTCATACATCGGATTCTGAAGTAGCTGAACGAGAACTATCCATATTCGAGCCATTTGTTGCTGCCGAACCATTGCTTGAAAAGATAATGTCTGAAGTTGTTCTTGTATGAAACATCCTTATCTTGTGTTAGATAGTGATTCTTTGTCCAATAACTGATATGCGCAGATTGTCATATTTATGTAGATATTATATTTACCCTAAAGGCTAAGATTTTTTTTTTGCAAAGATTTTTTAAGCAAAATTAATTTATTATAATATTCAAATTATATAAAGAAATAAATATATTAGTAGTCTGAAATGTTATTCATTATAATTTACATTTGAAGTATCTTTGGTATTCTTACGTATAGATTCAGAATCTGCTTCACCGTTGCACATTAATTGTAAGCAATCGGTTGGGTCCCCAAATCTATAGATTCTGTTTCGTAGTTGGGTGTGTTTGTCTCTATCAGTATTATCTTCCTTCTCTTTTCTTCTCGCGATCCTTCTCGTTCTCTCTCTCTCTCTCTCTCTCTTGTTTAATGATTATTTTTCTTTGAGCCTAGTTACCTTTTGAATATATCTGTCATAGTTCGCAGAACATACATTTGAGGGTTTACGTTCTCAAGCATAACGTTTGTCTCAATTTCATCTTAGTGTTGTGTGTGTATGTAGTTGATAGGAGTTATGAGCAGCATGCTCACGAGTTGGGGCTGTGTTTGTCGTCGTGTGGCTCGTATAGTACCCAATCGGCTTATCAGCTCGTTATGAAATCCGAAAACCACCTTCTTTCAATGGGTTGAAATATTGTGAATTTGCGATATATTTACATATATTAGTAGAAGTGAAAGCTTATGCTATACTGATTGGATCATGTGAACTTGTAAATAAAGACAAAGAAAAATATTTGATATTATTTATTTTATGTAAGAAAGGCAATATGGTTGGATATAGCATTATCTGAGTTGAAATAACAGAAAACCAGTAACAACAACAACGACGTTTTCGTCCTTAGCTATTCGGTCTTCTGAATTTTCGAGCAGATAATGCTACATGTAGTATCACATAGTATGACAGTATATGTATGTACACATTGAATAGACATGAGTTAAGGACACTTAGTGTATATAATAATATAATAGAGATTAATAAAAATATATTATGCAGATTATTTTGTAATATCTGAAGAGATAGTACACGAGAGACGTAAAAAAACGATAATATAGAGGGAGAGAGAGAGAGAGAGAGAGAAGGTAAAAAGGATAGAGACAGAAGAATTCGACAGACATACGTGGGACGAAGAAGAGAAAGATTGTTGCGGAATCATCACAGTTTGAAGAATACGGGCTATAATATTAAATAATTAAGTTTCAAATATATATATATTTGATAATATTACAAAAAGTGCTATATGAGGATCACGAAGAGGGGAATATTGTTTTATAGTATTTTATAAGATAACTATGTGACAGTGATTCCATGTAAGAAAATTATTCTCCGAATTATTAATTATATATATATATATATTTGTATATGTATATATCTTCTATAATATAGACTGTCTGACGTAGTACGACTAAACAGATTGAGGATATGCTAGTTATTGAAAGGGTGCAACGGGGTAGGAGAGGGAAATAGTAAAAGTGTTAAGTTATCAATATTAGGAATTTCATATGAAATAAGGAATAAAATGATATTTTATATATATAGATATCTTAACTAATAATTAAAATTGGAAAAATAAACAGATATTAATGGAAACTACACTCTGTGTGCTCTAAAGTCAAGGAGGTAGCAAATGGTTGATGGTGTAACGAGCCTAGTGGAAATATCTCAGAAAGAAAAGCTGGGTATGCGACTGGCTAGAAGAAGGCACAGGAAAGCTGTATGTACGGAAAATATCGTTGAACGGTGAATTGATGAAAAACAACTATGTTCAAACACAATTTAATTTTCATAAGAAAAAAAGGCATGAGGAAGACAACGGGAAGGGGGGCTTTTCAGGGAAAGATGGGAAAAAACAAGACCACAACGGAAATTGGCGCCTAACTTAAGGCTGAAAGAACTGTATTGCCAGTAACTAGGGCTATCGGCCGAAGACAGGCGTCCAAGCCGGCTAGCAGGCAGTGGTGGATGAGGGCTAGACTGTGTATGAAAGCACATATACATATAAGGGTGATGGTTAAGTTTCAGTTTTGTTTGACCAGTAGGGACCGTTTAAGCTTCCAGAAAATTCTGCGAGTGGCATTTGTTCTGGTTGTGCATCGGAAAGACGATAATCCGACTCCTATTCGAAGATTTTTGTCTACGGTCAGAACAATATCAGCTTCTTGAATAGAAAGAACAGAATAGAGAGAATTAAATAATTGGATGAAAATGAAACATTTGGTTTAGAACAACTACAAACGGAGAGACTAAGCCGGACGCGGTGGTTTGACTCGTGACACATAGAAGGGCACGGCCGATGAGATCAGTGGCAGAATAAACGAGCTGACGGTCTATGACGACGACGTTTTAAGAACTGAATCACACGTCGTCAACAACAATAAAGTTGAATATTAATGAGAGGCATATAAGAGGAAGCTGATGATGAAGAGATTTCGAGAAAATTAACTGCTTCATCGTTATTACTGGTTGGATGAGTATTGCGGTGGCATGACCTCAACCAAGGTAGCTGCTATAGACGTTGGATCGTCTTGCGCTGGTTCAATTTCCAAAATAAATGTATCCTAAAAGAAATTAATTGATTATTATTTCCTATCCTTTACATTAAATCTTACTTCATTACAATAATGCCGTAACATTTCATCATCGATTTTTACGGTTATTCCTTTGGCACATCGTTTGTAGAGGCCGTGAATCTACAAATATGAATTGTTGGTTAGGTAAAGTGTGTCTATTTCATCTTTGATTTTCATTTTCATTTTTCATATTATAGAAGATTAAGAACTTCCTTTTTCTGAATGAACTTTCATTCGAGGTTTTCAGAATTTTAGAAAAAAAAAATCCAACCGGAAGATAGGTGAAAGATAGAAATAGGAAATAAAGAAAAGGTGTAGTTGAAAGATTGGAAACAACACTGCAAAGAACAACAGAGATGCAGTGAATCAACGTCATATAGATTGGTATTAAAATCGAAAAGACAATCAATATATATGTTTTATAAAAAAGTAATAGAATTACATAAAAGTAGAGAAGATACCCATTATATGATTGAGTTGGGTGGTTGTTTGAAGAAACCCATTAACCACAAAAAATGTTTTGAAGAGATTCTATTCTGTCTTCTCTCTTTTTCTAACTATCGCAAATCAATTCAGAGTAAATTATATGCATTTTCTATTGGATAGTAAGATATACGTAGAAAAAGAGAGAAAGAAAGAGAGAGAGAGAGAGAGAGAGAGAGAGAGAGAGAGAGAGAGAGAGAGAGAGAGAGAGAGAGAGAGAGAGAGAGAGAGAGAGAGAGAGAGAGAGAGAGAGAGAGAGAGATGGAATGTAAAGCAAGAGTAGTTCATGTGTCTATACAGTCTCATTATTATGATGATGAATGAGCTCATTAAATGTAATATCAAATAATAGAAGTTTTTATGTTTCTCAAAAAAAATGTTTTAGATGTATAATGACCATTGACTACATTCAGGATCGCATGTATTGGAAGTAAGCAATGAGAAATCAAAAAGTATATCACAGATAATATTCAACGTTTTCAAACGAACCTTATCGGCATCCACTGAAAATTTGTTAGCAATTGCTTGCGCTAATCCGTTAAGGTTGGATGGGACCACATGTAGAGGCATATAAATCTGCTCATCTCGTTTACGTACATATAGCATCACTGGAATATCATCTGAATCAGGATTGTGAAGCTGACGCTCGTGCCGCTCGAAAAGCGCTCATCGTATCCCTCAGACATATATCGTCTGACAGTTCATGAATGATTGAAAGTTAAAATGGAATGCTGTATATTATGGAACAAAACTCAGAATATACAGGACTTTTCCTACACCGTATACCTAACATTGAAGTGTCTTTATATTTTACTTGACAATCATTCATAAATACAAGGATTTGATGTGGCTAACGAGTAGATGAGAGCTTTGTTATGAGGTAAAACACATAGAACAGACAATGTGATAATGATTACTCAATAATCACTTGTGTGAAATGTATTTTATGGAATAATGTCCAACTTACTTCGTTCTGTTGTTCGCGGTCGCTTGGCGATAGGTTCCATATCGGTCATGTCAAAGCCGAGTGATGACGTACCATCGAGATATCGAGGTTCAAACTCTTCAGGTGCCACAAATAAAGCTGCTGGCTTGTCAAGCTCACGCATATGATAAAATTCAGATCGATCACATGCTTCATGGTATTCACCATCAGATTTTTTACGTCCGGATAAAGCTCCTGAAACTAGATTTTCATTGTTGGACGTGACAGGTAAAATGGTGACATAGATATTGAATGCACACATGTACATATATAAGACATATAGCTTACGATCAACAACAACAGTAAGAAGTGATTGGTAGAAGAAAGATATGCACATAACATCATTTCTTCAATTACAAAAATGAAATAACAACCTTTTAAGGTTGGAAGGCTTTGTTGGAAAATGATGTTGTTGATCGTAAAACACATAGAAATATACATATATCTGGCTTTGTCACATGTAATGTAATAGTAAAACAGATAAAAGCTCATTGATGTTGACATGTAATGAACAGAAATTTAGAAATATTCTTTCTCGATATATAGCAACGTATATAACTTGAATCATAATCATCATCATCATGACTACTGCTCAGTTTAATATAATGTCGTTCGATGAGAGTCTGGCTGAACTATCGTCTACAACATGACATCAAACTGGGCAGACGATATGTGACGAGATCCATATTCAAGCAGATGTTGTTTGTTTGTTGCTCAGATATATAAGAAATAGATTGTGGTTAGATGACGCCTACCTTGCATGCGTCTCTTCTCATCTCGGCGATTCTCATGCAGCATTTTCCGGTTAGCTCCCTAAAAGCAAAAAGCTGGGTTACACACGACAAGACATTAAGATGGACGTTTGTTGTTTTGAGACATGGACAGATTGATATGAAAAGTGGTCAAAGAGAATATTCCGCTGATCAGGAACTATGAGTGTGATCATACATATTCTGAATCAGAATTCTGATCTCTCTAAGACTGGTAAAGTGATTTGTAGAGAATAGGGATGTGAGAGAGAGAGAGAGAGAGCGAGAGGGAGAGCGATTGAGAGCTTGAGAGAAAGAGAGCAAGAGAGGGAAAGAGAGAGAGAGACCTGACGATAGCGACGAAGCTCGCTAGTACCATTCACCTTTGTTCTGATTTTTGCTAAGAAATTTCTACTGATCTCTATTAGAAAAATTGATTGTCATGATAGTGATCCATGAGAGCAGCAAGAAATAGAAAAAGTAGAAGATTGAGCAGAAGAAATTGAAATATGAAACTTCAGACAGACAGACGAACAGACAACAGCGAACGAGCTCTTATGTTAGTTTCATATTTGGATGTTGTTGTTGTAGGGTGTTTAGCCTGTGATCAATACATTGACGTTCATGTTGAAGACAATAATGATTCAGATGATGCAAAAGACTAAATGAAATTATAATTTTTTTTTGAGCATCATCATAATCATTATATAAATTAATTTATTCTAATCATTTAGTAAGCTTGATGTTTTTAGTATAAATAACGATAACATTAACTATGTCTATATCATATACACATAATCTATGAGTTTTTAGCTATGGCTATGTGATGATCATTATGTTTGATGACGTTACATCGAAGACTTATCATATTTACAAGTTTTTTTCTTTTTGGTAAACAAAAGGAAAAGTTCAATACCCAAAAAATAAATAATGAAATACATAGTGGCATATGTATATGTGAATAATGTGAAAACTATTTATATGCCTGCTATGCTAAAGTTTTAAAATATTTTAATTGTAAGATAAGTCTGAGTATGATAACGTCAACAAACATAAACTGACTTTTAAAAGTGACGTCACGTATATAATATTATAAAACAAAACGGACGTTATATAAAGACTGTAGACAAATCAATTAACTGATGTTGTATGTGCCATCATGAGATGTAGCACGTACGACATGGGTCAACTGCTAGACAGGACACTCGAGATTGCACTTTTCTTGTTATTATTTAGATACCGGACTTTGATAACTTTTAGAAGACATATGGACTATTGACTATTGATTAAGTGTTAAACTCTGTAGAACACACGGACGACGATGACGAGGACAGATGAGAGCGGACGGAGCGGAACGAACGAACCGTATGGAGCAGAGTGGTTACCTGCCAGTTTGCGCTTCTGTGCTCGCTTGTCCTCGTCCCGCAGTTTGCGTTCAGCACCCTTTAGATAAAAAAAGCCATTTTAATCAGTCTTTTCTGTTTTTTTAATAATTTTTTGAAATTCGATTTTTGAATTTGGGCTTGGAAAATTGCTGGAAATTGTTCAAATGTTGGACACTTAAAACTTAGCCGAGAGGAAATTATAGTGAGAACGAGGTTGTGGACTTTCAATCAAAATCAGATAACTTCAATAAAATGAAGATGCTGATAACATAACGTATAAGAAACAAGAACACAGAAGCTTATATGAGGAATCTAAATGTTGGAGAGCTGTACGTTGTTGATGTTTCGTCTTCTTCTCATCTTTTACTTTTGACACATATTTTCAATATTTCTTTTCATCTTTTCATCATTCAACCCTTCAATTCCCTTTTAATTGAAAAATAATTTTCTTTTTTTTCTTGTATTTTATTTGAAATTTCTGTCAGTCCCTATTATGGTAAATGAGTCAAGCGAGCTTGTCATCAACGTTATTCTGAATCCGACTTCTCTTTTCGTTTCTCTTAAGCTCTTGTTCGGTATTTCAACCTTTCAGCTCCTTCTACTCTCCGTTCAACTCTGCTCTCAACTACAAATTGTATTGCAAACAACGAGATCGTATGAAGGGAGAGCAAGAGCAAGAAAGGAGATGTAAGAGAGGGAGCAGAGAAAAATGACGAAAATAAAAGAAGAAAAGTGGAAATATTGAGATGTTGAAGAGAATAGAGAAAGAAAATGAACATTTTCTCTCAGCTGAAAGTCCGCACGGACTTCAATCCTTTTGAACCACACGCATCGTTCGGAGGTACAGCATAAGCACAAAATAGTTAAAGATTGCTAAGAGAGAAAGAGGGAGAAAGGGAGATTGAGAGAAGTGGTGATAGATAGCATAAAAGGGTGAGAACAAGAGAAACAGACATCGTTGAACTATCTAGTGATCAGAGACAGTACGTTGTAAATGAATATAATGCCTTCTTGTCTGTCTATTTGTCAAAAACAGAATGAACATAGCAAAGATGATTACTCTCTATCTCTCTCCCTGTTAACATGTCATATGTCTATCTCTCACTCGCTTATTCTTTTCACTGTATCTTTTCTCGCTTCTCACGCATCTGAATTCAGTTGTTCGATATTGAAAACAGATGACTAAGTACTTTTGGAGAGAGCCTTTTTTGGAATTCGAGCGAGTAGTGCGCGAAAGGTCTAACTGAAAATCTCTAACCGAATAAAATCGATTTCCAGTCAGAGTTATAAATACGGACTGTGAGGGAAAATGCAGATTGAAAGGTAGAAATATAGAGAAAAAGAAGAAGGAACTGGAAGAGAGGAATAGGAAAAAACAAAAAAAGAGAAAGAGAGAGAGAGGTTGGTGATGAAGGTTCACCCAAAAACAGTATTCGAATATCGTTTACGAGAGAAGCGGAAGAAAAATAATTTTGTAAAGTTTCGATAGAAATTTCAGATTTCTTTTGTTCTAATCATTTTTTGTTGCTATCGCTCAAATTCATTCAAGAATTATTTTCTTTCATTAATTTTTTTCGAACAAAGTGCTATGAAAACGGAACGTTTTTTCTACAAAAAAGGAATCTGAAGATGAAACTATTTAACCGTTTTAGATAGCGACATCTTTTGAAGTTTCATGTATTGCTGTCTGTTTCGGAATTATCATTCTGACATTACTGTGGTTGGCATTGGTTATATCGTTGTCGTCGTTCAAGCAACCATATTGTCATCAGAAGTCTTTCTCTCTCTCTCTCTCTCCCTCTCTCTCTCTCTCTCTCTCTCTCTCTCTTTCTTTCTCTTGTCTATTCATGACTTTCCTCTCGTTCACTTTCACATTTTCTCTTCATGTTTCTCCCTCTAACTTCTAAGTTTTCTTTCTAACAATACTAGTAAGCAGCATCAACAGACGTTTTTGTCATCAATGCTACCGTAATTCACAGTGGAACGAATGAAGATTGTCTTTCTGCTGCAGAAAATGAAGAAATGACAAAAAACGAATTCAAACTAAACAACCAAGAATTGACGACGACGATGGCCGTTGACAACGACAACGACAATGATTATGCAGAGGAATAATGTTGATGACTACAGAATAATGCAATTAAAAACAACAATGAAAGGAATCTGATGATGATGCTACTGAGTCTTTGTATTGCAAGCATGATGATACATGATGATGCTTCTTTTCTCATCTTTTTCATCCTATCAGCAGCATACTTATCCAGAACTCGTAAAACGAAAACATCAATGATATGGTTCTCCGAAATAAAATAGAATTCTCAGAAATATAAATATTCAAACTAAATATAACATATCAGTAAGATAATATTAGATAATCGTCATAATCATATTGCAGATGACAGTTTTCTAATTCATATAGCTTACACTCCAATTAAAATGGAGATGATGTCATATAAGTGAATAAGGGGAAGGGGTAAAGGGGATATTCAAAGGAAATAAGAATTATCAGTTATAATATTTTTATGAACTTACCTTGTCGCAGAAGACTTTTATCTGACAATATCCACGATGGAACGGTACCTTATCCGCATCACCATCATATGTATCAATCTGGACATGTAATGGTAATCCTTTGACTCCTTTTTGATTTGAAAAATCGGTAGACAAGCATTGTACAGCTATACTGATCTGAAATAAATAATATTAATTATTTCAATATAAGATTTATTTTATAATTTATTCAAGATATGGTAAAATCTTTGAAATATATAGTTAACCTCATTCCATCAGCCATTAAAACGTTTTTATTATTTTCTTTTGTGATTATATATATATAGTTGAATAACTTTATATTTGAAAGAAAAAATATATTTATATTCAAAGTCCCCCTTCACTCCTGTGCAACAATTCCTTCACCTCTCTTCTACCTTTTATCTAGACCTTCCTATCTACCATCTTTTTCGATTTTATATTTTTTTTATTAAAAAAATGGCCAGTATTTGAAAAATTATTTCTGAAAAAGGAAATTGAACGATTTTGTTCATGTATTGATTGATTTGTCATTTGTAACTGTAACTTTGAAGTATATAGATAGAACATAGCACAACTTCAATTGTCATTCTAACTATGGTTGATTGCCTGATATAAGTCACATAATTAATATTATATCAAATCATTATCATTTGGAAATATGAAAAAAAGGAGTAAAAATATAAAACATCTCATTATCTTATTATCAATTAATACTAAATTATTGCTTATAAGAAACTTTATCGATGTTTATTCATTCATTTAAATACAGCTCGTTATTCAGCCCCCCCCCTTTTCTTCTTCTAATTTCATGAAAATAAAGAAGTACACTTTCTCATGTCAAAGCTTTTGAGTTTAGAAATACGGTTTCAAGAAGCTATTTACAGATTTTTCTCTATTTATTTGTCTGTCGTCGCCCCGTTTCAAAATCTTTTCTCAATTGTCATATAGATCAGATCAAATACAAATTGTAGACAAGAAGATGGAGGTTAAAGAGATGAAAAATGAGAGAAAGAGTGTCAGAAGTATGGAGAGATAGAGAAGAATCGAGGAGGAGAGGAAGAGTACAAGCATGACACCGTCAAACTCCCAAACCAAATCAAAACAGAAGAACCGTTAGCTGAAGAAGAAAGCCAAAGATCCCTTGCGCAGAAATTATTTTCATTTGGTTACTGCTTTGAATATAATGAGACAATTTCATTTTTGATCAACAGAATGAATCTGTTTCTTCTTATCGTTCGACATTGTCGACATGCTACAGAATCCTTATGAATGGAATGAATAGAAATAGAGAGAGAAAGAGGGTAGCTTCGCTCTCTTTCTCTCTCTCCCTCTCCCTCTCTCTATCTCTTTCTCTATCTCTATCTCTCTCTCTTGGCCCATCTATCCGATTTGTATTCCATATTGCTTATCGCTCATTGTCATGTGATGATGATGATGATGATGATGATGAAGTTGATCAAAACAGTCCTTCTTTCTATTCTCTTTCACTTTCATTAGGTAATAGAAAAATTGAATGATGAATTCATGCTTTTGCCTCTCTCATACTAACTTAAGGCTCTTTCAATTGAATGAATCGTAAAATAAGAGCATAGAATACAATAATATACAGTAAGAAACATGGTTTGTATTTCAAAAAGCATAACAAGCTACTTTTGAATATATTCTCTTGTCTTCTTATTTCGTTGCTTCTTTATTTTCTCTCTTGAATGATCGCTAGAAGGGAATATTCTAAGAGAGAAAGAGAAAGAGAAAGAGAGAGAGAAGTAGAAGGTCTTATGTCGAAGTGTATTGGTGATGAAAGAGAATACCACGATGAGCTTTGAGATTGAAAAGCACAATGATTAGTTGGAATGGACAAACAAAATCGAAAAGGACATTCCCACGAATACAACGACATAGAAGTTTAACGCAAAGATGCTAGAAAAGTTGGAGACACCTGAAGCTGAAAAGACCGTAGGAAAACATGACTTCAATACCTCTGAGGGAGAGAGAAAGAGAATTTTTCTACATATCAGAGAATATCTGTGACCTTTTGCTCCCTCCCTTTTCTTCTTCTCAATTTGTTCTTTTAACCATTGCTTTTTTGAGCCTCTTAAAATTTTCTAAATAGCTTGAAGAATATTTACCCTTCTAGGGTAAAAATTCTCTTTTTTTTTGTATTTTCTTTCAAAATCTCTGTTTCTTCATTATTTCCTACATCAGCTCTCGTATTTCTACCTATTTTCTGCAGAAAAACTATTCAAAATTATTTCCTTCTTCCCTCTATACCTCTCACCTTCTATCTTAATAAATTCTTAGTCTATCAAGGCGAACAAAGATGAAGAACAATAAGTCTTTTGTGTCTTCATATTGTATTGATTGTGCCCTGAGGGCCGATAATTTGGTCATTTCTACGGAAAGAATAGAAGGAAAGTCGGTCACACACATACATATACAGAACGGGAAAATAGTGAGAGAGTAAGAGACATTGGGAAAACGAAAGAGAGGACCATCTACAAACCATATAAGAAATTGCTTTGGTGTCTAATGACGTCAACTATGTAGAAGACAACGATGACAATTAGAGAAAAGGGAGGATATAGATGAATTAGAGACTATCTAGCATCAAGAGAAAGATAGAGAGTGAGAGAGAGAGAAAAAGAGAAAAGTATGTGTAGAATCACAACCTTAAGTAGACAATTTCGTCTAAGGACAGATTACCTTTTATGGGCTCATATTGTGGGTAGCAAAAGAAGAAGAAGAAGAAGAGGATAAGGGTGACGAAAGATGACAACGATAGATGTAAACTCATCTTTCCATCTTTCATTTAACCCTAACCCATATAGTTAACATCCGTATGGTTAGTCATGCTATTTATGCCATATTTCAATGATAATACGAATATATAATAAGGAGAGATAAAAGAAGATAAATGATATATGGTATATGAAATGAATAAAGAAATACTGGCTGACGGCTTAGTTCATTCATAATCGAAGAGGAAACACTATATTATATATCAAAGATTTTTTGTTTGTTAAAAGGTTAATAAACAAATACTTAAAAAGACGTACCTTAACGCTACCCTGTTCTGATGGATTCCAATAGAATTGAACGGCATTATGAGCAATTTCTTCGATTTGACCAATGAATCCACTACTGTTTTTAGCATCAACCTATAAATATGTATGATATCAATACTGTAATATTGAAATGTTCAATAATAAAATTATTTTTATAATAATAAATAATAGTAAAAACTATATTATTGATTTATTATATAATATAATAATATACTATGCATGTATAAATTATATGGAAAATCCCTCTTTTAATAGTATTAGTTTGATTCTTATTCATTGATTTCTAATATTATGATCATCATCAATATTTTCTTCTTCTTCATCATCATCATCAGCGTATTAGTTTGTCTTCTTTCAATATAGATTCATAGAAGATATCAGGAAAATATAATTCTTGTATATTCAAAGAAATAAAATATGTATTCTTCTATACTATGTTTAACTATACAAATGAAGTTTTTCTTATACATATAATAAGATTTTTTGGTTAAAAAAATATGTGTGATCGACTTATAGTTATGAAATTGACGTAAATGTGACAGACGCCATACACTCACGTACAAAAATTTTGGTTCACTTTTCCAAAACGCTCTAGTTTATTTTCAAAAAAAAAAGAAGAAAGATTTTGTCTATTTCGTTTTTTTTTATATTTTTATAGCTGCTTTCATATAAAAATAGTGATTCTGGTCGCCACGATCCCTCGGTGTGTGAGAAGACGAACAAACATATTTATGGATACAGAAATGTTGATGATGATGATGAGGACGATGGACTGAACAGAAAGAGATGGAAGGGAATTTAGAGTTCAGAAGAGGTGAGAGGATATGGTGATGATGATGATGATGGTGAGGATGATTGTTGCGCGAAAAATTGAATGAAGAGGTGAAAGGCGAATGAGGCATTTTGACGGTAAAAGTGAATGAAATAGTATGGATATTATGAGAGATTGCAACATGAAAAGATGCCCTGATTACATAGATTTTCGACTATTGTCCTTCTCATACTTCTCTCTTTCTCTTATTCTCTTTATATCCGTCTGATTCTCTTATTTTCTAGCATTAATTCATTTGTTGGTTGTATGTTTCAAAGGGGATATATGGAGGATGTTGTATGCGCGTGCCCCTGGAGCCATCGAAGTAGTTGTGTGTATACGGTGTGAAGGTCATTCCTCTCTCTCTCCCTGCCGCTCCCTCTCTATTTGAATCTTCTTTTTTAATTCGATTCTAACAGAAATAACTCTTCAAATCATTCAGAATTTATATATGTATATATACAAAGAGATATTTCTGAATTATCGAATTTATCAAATCTAGGTTGTGAGAGATGATCGTGCTCATCTTCATGAACACCATCACCATTCTTTCTCTATTTTATACGAATATGAAAGAAGTGACCTCTTGATCTGAGATCAAATTGCCATATTTATTAAAAATATACTATGATAATATATAGTTAAAATGCAGATATAATAGCCAAGAAGTTTACCACCCTCCCCTCTCCCCTCTCCCTGGACACATTCAAATAGTTCTTTCTGGAAGAATGTTGGAGATCTTTCGTCCTCAACAACCATTACTTGTATCGTTCAGAGGTTGATAGTCGTTATACCTTCTATCGAATACTTTCGCTTTTACGTTGTTTTGTTACTGGAAACTATAAAATACAGGTGAAAACAGTCAAAAGAGTAGGACAGTTGAATAGTTTCAATCAAAATAAGAATGATTTGTGTTAACATTAGCTATACTATTTTCAATATAACGAATGAAATTAATAAATAGAAATGAAAAAAATAGTAAGATTAAGAAAATTAAAGATTTTGAAAAAAAAACAAAATTGAATGAAAAATATAGAATGTGCAATGAAATCACATAAATAAATAAATAAATAAATAAATATATATATATATAATATACAAATAATAAATTAAATAAATATTACATATTTTCAACATACCTCTAATATTCGTTGTTTAGCTGAATGCTGTCGACTATGCCAAAACTGCCATGTCTTAATTTCTTCTTCATAAGTTTTATCTTCACGAAAAACTATCATGAGTTGACTCTAAAATAAAATAAAATAATTTATAATTCATATTATATATTTTAAAAATATTTTCAATATATATTCAAACAAAGTGCTCAACGCATATATCAACTATTGTATGTTGTAAGGTTTTACTTCATATTGCTTATATGTATAGTTAGTATAATTAAAAGAAGTGCTCTGATTAATTTTTTTAAGTTTTATTTAACTTTTCATTAGAAATATTCTTCAAATGTCCCATTTTTCTTCTCCTTTTCCTGTAGATCAGATGATGATGTTGTAATTTAGAAATTGAACTATAGAAAGTGAACTATACAAACATAATTGCTCAAAATATTATATGATTCATTGAAGTATTTTAATTTCTTTTTCTTATTACTTTTATTACAAAATTGTTAAAAAAAATCTTCTTTTTCTTTCAAATGTCATTGGTCTCTATCAATCCGATAATCAACTATCTCTATCACTACCATCTTCTTCGAACTTCACCTCTGCCAGGTAGCTGTATTTCGTTGTTGAAAAACACTTTCTCATTCGATTACGGCAGTGTTTTTGTGTTTTCCCCTCCTAATTCTTATTTTACTTCGGTCGGAATCTCTCTCTCTCTCTCTCTCTCTCTCTCTCTCTCTCTCTCTCTCTCTCTCTCCCTCTCTCCTTCTCTCCTTCTCACTTTCTCTCTCCCTCTCTCTTTCTACTTCCCTTTTTTCATGATGGTTCATGTTCATGTTCATAAATAAATATCTATGTAGAAATACCGTAATTTTCCTCCTCTCTCTTTCTATATTTCTCTCTTTTACCTTTATCTCTCACACCTCGTCATATGTTCCCTATGCACAAGCCACAAACTGCTGAACGTTTGATCCTGCAATTTTCATACATGCTCGACAATAATCTCTTTATTTTTCTCTTTTCAAATAGTTTTCCCTGTTTCTCTGACAAACTTTTCTCCTCTCGTTCTCACCTTCTTTCACTTTTATACCTATTCGGATACTTTTGAATTTGTATGAAAAATTGATGTGAATCAACGGATAACAAGCAAAAAAGTTTTTTATTTTTTTGACTTTTTATTCATTGACATCGATAATAGGTCGAATTGTTTAACTGCCTCAGTAATAGCTTTAACTGTGGAGCTTTAATAGGATCTCTTTACCGTAGTCTTAAAAGGATTACTGTAGTTACTAACTAAAGGCGATACTGAATGCATGTGACGATGACATCATCATATAGTGTGCTTGTTGGCTTGTTATTGTATGAACCACAGAGAAGAGGAAAGATGTCCAATAGAATAAAATATAAAAAGAGAGAGAGAGAGAAAAAAGAGAAACGTTCGGGATATACATGAGGAGTGTTAGGAATGGTTGAAGAATCTCATCTTTTTTTTTTCAGCGAAAAAGAAAATTAAAAATGAAATTATTTTCGGCATCTTCATCACTATTTTCTTAAGTGTTTTTTTCCAAAGATTATTTGCTTGAATTATTCAATTTTTATGAAATACGGAAGTAGAGATGGATTAAGATAATTGAACATAAAAATCTATCTATAACGACATATGGTAGCCGAAATTATTCGAATGAAACGTTAACACGAAATATTTTGAAGGAAAATGGTCTTGAACCGAATAGTAGAATACGTTCATTATAACGAATAGTAGTAGATGAAGGATTCAGTAATAATAATAGTAATAGATGAGGCTGAATACAGTCTGTTTTATCTATATTCACCGAAATAGCGGAGAATATAGCTGACCAATTTTCCCTTCATTTCGTGAGTTTTAGAAGAATTGTTCATTCGTTACATATAATATTAAAATAGATAGAATTTTATATGGTTGATAAGAGAGAGAAACAGAGAGAGAAGAAAGTTTGAGCACTGTATTTGAACGACATATTGAGAAACTTATGGTCTCATAAAAGTATATATAAACTAACTATATGAAATAGTAAAATAAATATAATAATATTATGAGTTTCTTACCTTTACTGTGACACTTTTCAAAGGTTTACATGGGTCTGGTATATAATCAAGTGATACTGTATAGAATTGTCCCTTATTCACATATGTCATTCGATCATCTTCACGTCGAATTGACGTGGAGATAGGAGCTTCCAAAACATATTGAAAGCCTAGTGTGTTATGTCTGAAAATAGAAAAGTTTAATCATTGTACAAACATATATATACACATATTTTTTCTCATTAAAATAGTAATTAGAAACGTTTTCAAATTAATTAAGCTTGAAATAGGATTTGTGAACATGATACACGAGAAATAGCACAGATATTTTCATCTGCCTATCTTCTCATGAAAGCGGCTAAAGATGAAGTTCATGATATTACTACTACTGCTACTGCTGGCTACAACACTGCATGCCGACGACGACAAAGAATACAACAACGACAGCCTGGCTAGGCATAGACTTTCGTTTTGCGCTCAGTCGAGAACCAGCTGGCTCGACGGTCATCAGCCGGTTGACGACGATGACGTGATCGACCCGTTCGACTACGTGTGATGTCCGTGAAAACCGGAAATGTCGTTTGTATGTCGGTGGTCGATAGCGATGAGCCACGCGAAAGCTGACGGCAACTAACTGGTTTGATTCAAGAAACTGGCAAGCGCCGAGGTAGAGCAAAGGGCACAGGTCAAATGAGATGATTATTGGTCAAGATAGAATAGCAAAAACATAAGAGAAAGAATATAAACATACACAAAAACTTACAATTTCGGAATGATAACAGGTGAATCGCGGTGGCTGAGGGCACGTTCAGAAGATCTATCGAGGCCGGTTTGACCGCCACTAAGTCCTCCGGTAGAACCTTCAGCTCCAAAAAATTCCTCTTTAGGATTGGCTATAAGGCTTAGATCGGCGCCTATTCCACTGTCTACAGGGGAAGGCATATCTACTTTGTAGACGGCAGCGGCAGCAGCAGCTTGGCGCTCTTGTTGAGCTACCACTACTTGATCCTGAGGAGTATACTGTAAGGTTGTCTGTCGATAGCTGGAATATTGATCCATAGTTGGCTGTCGGCTCCATGCATTCTGCTCTGCTGCAATATTTCCTATAATCGATTAAATGATTAACTATATATTATAATAAAAATACCTCCGAAAACGGTTGGGTTATACAGGTATCCTGATGTTTGACTGATCAAACTTGATTGCGTTGTTTGGCCTAGGCCAATTGTGGTAGCATAATCGGGATATACTCGTGTATAAGCTGGCATGTAATACTGAGAATCAAGGGGTTGCATCTTACTCAAATCTTGTAAGTTGCTCTGTGTTAAGGGAGCTAAGTCAAGCGGCTCATTTTTGGGTGAGAACTCGAGCTGACGACCAGGTGGAGCTGTCTTGATAACGCTGGATTGTTCCAGCTGAAATTGTGATGACATGAGCACGGACTGTGACTGTTGCTGTTGGCTAGGCACTGCGGTTAGTACTGATTGTTGTTGTTGCTGTTGAACTGGGAGAGTTAGAACTCCTCCTCCTCCGGGTACAAGTATCTGATGACTGGTAGGATAGCCGTTCAGCTGTTGAGCTGTGCTAACTATTGATGTAGCCGAAGATGTGGATGACGGCTGTTGCGTAACGTAAACTGAGGCACTGGCAGCAGCTACGTTTGGCAAATGATGTAGCGGCGGTGGAGAATGTAAATGGCCGCCGCCCAGCTTCATATAAAGACCCACGTGGGCTTCACGTGGGTATCAAACAACCAACCAGTAAGACGAAAAGCGCTGGCTGGCGTCAAAGCGTTTATGCAAGACGCGAAATTCGTAAGATGAAGAAACAGTGAAGAGCTGCTAGAAGATTTGCGGTACGCCGATGTACGTGATACGATTATGAATCTGACACGTGATTAGTTAGACGGCTCTCGAGAAACGATGAGAAAAATCTCGTTTCGAGGCACGCACTGGTTTGATGGCGTTCCGCTGCTCTGAAATTGGCTCAGTTGACGATAAAATAGCAGAAAGAGAGAGAATAAACGACATATGAACAAGAAACATTATAAAAGAGAGAACAAAAAAAAAACAAAAAAGATCAGGTAAAATGATGAGAGCATGAGAGGTTAAGGCGAAGTTTTGAAAACATTTTGAGATTGAGACCCGAGGTACAAAGCCTGAATGAAAGCCAAACACCGTGTGGACAGACTACGACGGTTTTTCGTGCAATTCGCCAAATATAGATGGATAAGAAGGCGAGAGCAACGAGAAGAACGACGAGAAGAACGACGAGAAACAAACAAAGAAATCGTATAATGAAGAAGTCAATCACGTCGAGACTAAGTAAAATGGTGAGACAGAGATGAAATGAACGAAGAGGAGAGATAAAGGGATAGAGAGAAAGTAGGGAGAGAGAGAGAGAGAGAGAGAGAGAGAGAGAGAGAGAGAGAGAGAGAGAGAGAGAGAGAGAAAGAGAGAGAAATAAAATTAGAGAGGGAGATAGAAAGGGGAGGGGGACAGTACTGAAGGATTACGAAGAGACAAGAGAAATCGAGTCGATCGCATGAACTGAGATGAACATGTGATGACAAGGGACTGAAGAGATGCTGGGGGAAATGGAGAAGCTACCAAGAAGCTAAAAGATGGGCCAATCGAATTGACACGATAACGTTGTTACGATATACTCAGCAAGATAGTCATCATCACTGGAATGATTTTCTATGGACAATATCTCATAATGACGTCATCTTACTTGGAGACTAAGATGAAGGGGGGGAATAAAAATAAGTGATCGAAGACGGTTATTGCCAGTTTGAAGGCAGAGAGAGAGAGAGAGAGAGAGAGAGAAAGAGAGAGAGAGAGGGCCCTCCCCCTATTTCTCTACCTTTAGTCTCTAGTGAGAAGGACACGTGACTGAGATGGACGAAGACGGGAGTCGAAAGAGGCATTAGATAAATAGAAGAAAGATATGAGAGAAAGAGAAATAGAATTATTGGGAGAAAGGTAATAGAAGGTGAAAGAGGAAACTGTATGAGAGGCACACGACTATGGGACTAACGACGACGAAGACGATCATCGGACGGTTTGAACAGAAGCGAATCGTCGGATGACAATGAAATTGAGCATCATGCAGCAGCTCAGTGGTGTTGAAATAACTAAGAGTATGTGAGAGTGGACGGTCAAATGGACAACAATCGGAAGAAGGCAA
Source organism: Auanema rhodensis (assembly GCA_964057225.1). Classification (NCBI taxonomy): domain Eukaryota; kingdom Metazoa; phylum Nematoda; class Chromadorea; order Rhabditida; family Rhabditidae; genus Auanema; species Auanema rhodense. Next base: position 6,737,079 of record OZ059895.1, read on the forward strand.
AGGTTGAAATGGTTAGAAAAATGAACAACCACGACGACGACAACAATGAGATAACGACAGGACGAAACCAGGCGAAAAGGAACGATATATATATTTAGACGTTTTGAGTTGAGGGAATAGACTGAGAAAAAGGTTGTTGCGACTGATTCCGAGGACACGAACAAAAAATTTGGTTAAAGCAAGTAATTGGTGAAAGCTTAGATAATAGGCTCGAGAGTATGGTGAATATAGATAAAACTAATGAGAGGAGCTAGACAATGTAGCAAGGTATACAGATATAATTTGCAGAGAAAAATAAACAAAAAATGGGAAAAGTGACAAAGACTATTCGAAGGAATGGAATTGAAAATGTGAAAAAAAAAACAAAGTTGTTGTACGTTGTAGTTGAGTATTAGCAGTAAAAGAGTAGTAGGGAATAGTAGTACTAGGTCGATTGTATGAAATTTGGGAGGAGGAGAGGTGATGGAATGAAATGGAATAGGAGAGGAAGAGGAGATGTATGGATCAGCGAAAAAGAGAGCGGTGAAAAGAAGATAGAGGTAGAAAGAGAGAGGGAAAGAGAAAAGGGTTGAAGAGTCGTTGGAGTTCAGGCCGACGACGTACGCAACACGCACAGTCCACACACGCCGATGGTGCTATAAGAGAACTTTAAATTGTCTATATACGGTCAGTCGATTGGAATTGGAAAAGACAGAGAGAGAGAGGAGGGAAAGAAACCGAGAGATTGAGAGAGAAAGAGAACGAAATGGAGGATAAAGAAAGGCCAATCGGGTGATGGTATGGTCGTCGTTGTCGTTCTGGTGGTGAAGGTGGTGGGGTTGGTTGAATGAACGAACATGAAAAGAGAAAAGAGGTGGTTGGGAGGTAGAAGAGATGAAATGCGTGCAAGAGACAATGAGAGAGCGAGGGGCAATACATGGTCGGTTCCAATGAATATCGGTCGGCGTCGTCGGTCAGTCGGTCGGCGGTTGATCGGAGGCCGGAGAAGACGAAATGGGGACACACGACGACGATGTTGGTAGTGATGATGATGACAACGACGTCGATGTTATTCAGGAGGAAATGAAAGAGGAGTATGAGTATAACATTTGCATTATAACATTTGATATCCAGAGTGAATAGAAGGTTATACAGGCTTTACAGCAGAATTAAACCTTCAGATAATAAAATAACTGAAATATAAATTTATAGAAACGAAACAAGAAGTAAATGCCATACTATTTAGATTTTGTTAGTTTCTACATTTGACCTCAAGATGTTTTTCATATGAACACCAACGTCTACGAGCTTCAACCTTATTGTCGTGTCGTTCAGAAAAACAAAATAAAAGCAAAACAGACGATGAAGATGTTCATCATCATTGCTTCAGACACAAAGAAATTATAAAACAGAAGAAGCTAAATGGATTGTAATGAGTCACATGGCGTACGCATGACATTGTCTTCAGTGTGTGCTTCTGAAGTAAATATTGTTGATTGGTGGATTGCTTAGATGACTCAAACTGTTGTTTCGTTCTGAACTGTCTAGCACTATCTCCCATGAATTCTATATAACCTTTTAGTAGTTCTTCTCGATAAATCGGAAGAATATTAAATTGTATGCGAAAATAGACTGTGATGCTTCATCATATTATTTTAACAATCAGAGCATTGAATCTTGTATTTTTGACAAACAGTCACACGTGGTATTGGTTGAGCTATACCGGTGCCGTTAGACAGAGACGTAGTCAAGCGGTTGTCGTCAGAATGCGAGATTAGAGGGTCAACTGATGGCATAGTCAGTCGAACGTCGAACTGTCCTTCTTGACTGTGTTGCTTATTTTCTCATATTTCTTTTTTAAATTGTTTATGTAAAAGAAAAATTGATTTTGAAGTAAGGACTACGTGGCCTCAACAGATTCTTTCTCTACATCGTGTTTGGTGCGTTTTGTGAAATTCAGAACATATCCCCAATTGATGAAGATAGAGACAAAAATCATTAGCATTTCTGTTCTGTCTTCTCATCATTAACACAATCTCCTTCTTCAAACTTCAGCTGATTTTCATCGTCGTCATTTCTGATGATCTTCGTCATATTCATCATCTTCGTCGTCGTTTTCAGCGTTGTTGTTGCCTGTTGCTATATTCGGCCCAACCACATAGCGTCAGCAATGATGACGACGTCGTCGACACAACCGTCAGCAGCAGTAGTAGCAGCATCAGCAGCAGCTACCGTAATCCGACATTGGGGGAAGTGACGAATGACAGCAGCAGCAGTAGTTAGTAGTAGTTAGTAGTAGTAGCAGCAACAACGATCATACGGTGTTGGAGCATTCTTTCTCATTCATTCGTTTCTCAGCCAGTCAAGTCATTCATTCGAACAATCAAACAATTCCTTCAACACTACCGTTAAAGCTATTATAATCGAGAACAACATCTGAAATAAAAATTATAAAGGTATTGTGTCGTTCTTTGGAAGATGGCTATGGGTCTGTATATGTATATTCATGTAAAATGTGTGCATGTGTATCAAGTTAGAAATAAACAAGCTTTCAGATGTAGATGATGATGTGAATATGTGTTAACTCTTACACCAGCATTACTCTCTTAATCTTATTTTGGTGATTGCATAAATGCTGTTATAAAAATAAGTAATGTTCAATCATAACTTATCGTATTCGATATGTTGGCAGTCATCCAGCAAATATAACTCTTTAGTATTTCAGGGATTGATGGTTCACTTGATAATTTAGACGAAAGCAAGGGCAAAAACGTCAGAATAATTGTCGACAATATGAAGATTACCGGAAAGAGGTGTACGTGCTTTTTCTTAGACTCATGAGGATGAGCGCTAGGTTAAATTATGCACAGTTGAAAATAGTATTTGAAATCGGGTTAGGAAAGAAACAGGTAGCTAACTGGCTAGTCATATCAACTAATAATGCTAGTAGCCTTGACCGGCTCGTGATGATCATAATGATGGTTTGAAGCGTATGATGTCATAAGCTGAGCATTTAAAATTCGGCAGTTAAAGCATATAGTAAAGATAATTGAGATATAAAATAGTATTAAAAGATTGAAAGAATAAGATATATGTGAAAAAAGTAATGCAGCATATTCCAATTGTGCATAAAAATGGAAAGAAACATAAGATACGAATAATAATAACTATTTAAATGGATTAATTAACTATATGATTTTATAAAATTATATAGATTATTCAGTAGTATTAGAATGAGTTTTTTATTTGTCTCTAACAATAGAGCAAATTATGTTTGCTGGAATTGTTATGAAGATGGAAGTTTTAGGTAAAACACTAGGGAAGGTTCTGCAATTTTAACCAAAAATTCCAAATTTATGATAGGGTAGACCGAAGCGAATAGGACTGAGTGTAACCGGAAAGGGGTTACATAAAAATACGAGATAATGAAGTCTCGAGTGCTTTGGCCAAGTCTAGGGTCAGGAAGGATCAGCAATCAGGATCGGATCCAAAGAGTGTGATGAACTTTAATAGAGAGAGAGAGGAGAAGAAAAAAGAAAAAATGAGAGAAAAACGAGAAAAAGAAAAAAGAATATAGTTAAGAAGAGGACTAGTACTGACCAACTGGGACTGGCTTTAGAGTCTGTTACAAGAGAAGTAAGGGAAATTGTTAGAGAAAAACAGTCATGATAGTGAAATAGATACAGTAGAGATATATACAAAAAAATTATCGAGATAGTGGAAGAGGCTGAGAGGGGGAGCGAAAAATATGGAAAGAAAGAGAAGAGGGAAAAAGAGATTGAGAGAGTGGATACAAAAGAGAAGAAGAGAAAGAAAGAGAGGCAAGATATATATATATATATATATATATAACTGTAAGAAATAGAATTGAAATGAGAGAAACCAAAGATACAAATAAAAAGAGAGAGAGAGGGTCCGAGTGTAAGAAAAAGAGAGAGAGGGTTGTCATCAGTCGGGTAAGGGGCGAGGTCTACTGGCTGCAAACTCGAAAAACCAGACTGGCCGGGGGCCCAACACGACGCGAAGGGGTGCTATGTGTATGCATCGGACCGAGTAGGCGGTCCTGTAGGCGTGGTCTTAGACACAGTCGGATGACGATAGTCGGACGAGACAGAAACACACGACGACGTCGCGGACGATTGTCGCAACGACTTCGGGGCGGTCCCGACACGAACATCGTAAAGATAGCGATTCAGAGTTAATCATGAAGAGAATCCAGAGAAAGAATAAGAAAGAAATAGAAAGAGATGAGAAAAATGCGGTGATACCTAATATATATACATTCATAAGAAGATATATTTTAGAAATTGAACAGATGCAGTTAAGAATAAGAACATAATTTTTGAAACGAATGCTAATATTTAAACTGTGGACATTCTAAAAACAATCAAACAAAAAAAACATTTTGAATGTTCTTCTGAAGAAGAATACGGTACACGTGCCATTTGCCTTGGGGTATTCATCATCATCTTTGGTTTAATTACCCAAGTTTGAGGTATTTTGATGATTCAACAAGGGTTACACCTGATGTTGAACTAAATTTTGGAAAGCTCACTATATGTGAGCAACATAGATATTTCATCTTTCTGAAGATTCTGAAGCTCGTCTATCTCTTGAATGGAAACGTTTATTGTTCAGAAAATCTCAGTCTAGAGTTTTGAATGTTCTTCTGAACAGGAATACGGTGCACGTGCCATTTGCCTTGAGGTATTCATCTTCATCTTTGGTTTAATTACCCAAGTTTGAGGTACTTTGATGATTCAACAAGGGTTACACCTGATGTTGAACTAAATTTTGGAAAGCTCACTATATGTTAGCAACATTGATATTTCATCTCTCTGAAGATTCGGAAGCTTGTCTATCTCTTTACCGGAAATGTTTATTATTCAGACAATCTCAGTCTAGAGTTTTGAATGTTCTTCTGAACAGGAATACGGTGCACGTGCCATTTGCCTTGAGGTATTCATCTTCATCTTTGGTTTAATTACCCAAGTTTGAGGTACTTTGATGATTCAACAAGGGTTACACCTGATGTTGAACTAAATTTTGGAAAGCTCACTATATGTGAGCAACATTGATATTCCATCTTTCTGAAGATTCTGAAGCTTGTCTATCTCTTGAATGGAAACGTTTATTGTTCAGACAATCTCAGTCTAGAGTTTTGAATGTTTTTCTGAAGAAGAATACGGTGCACGTGCCATTTGCCCTGGAGTATTCATCTTCATCTTTGGTTTAATCACCCAAGTTTGAGGTACTTTGATAATTCAACAACGGTTACACCTGATGTTGAACTAAATTTTGGAAAGCTCACTATATGTGAGCAACATTGACATTTCATCTTTCTGAAGATTCTGAAGCTTGTCTATCTCTTGATCGGAAATGTTTATTGTTCAGACAATCTCAGTCTAGAGTTTTGAATGTTCTTCTGAACAGGAATACGGTGCACGTGCCATTTGCCTTGAGGTATTCATATTCATCTTTTGTTTAATTACCCAAGTTTGAGGTACTTTGATAATTCAACAACGGTTACACCTGATGTTGAACTAAATTTTGGAAAGCTCACTATATGTGAGCAACATTGATATTCCATCTTTCTGAAGATTCTGAAGCTTGTCTATCTCTTGAATGGAAACGTTTATTGTTCAGACAATCTCAGTCTAGAGTTTTGAATGTTTTTCTGAAGAAGAATACGGTGCACGTGCCATTTGCCCTGGAGTATTCATCTTCATCTTTGGTTTAATCACCCAAGTTTGAGGTACTTTGATAATTCAACAACGGTTACACCTGATGTTGAACTAAATTTTGGAAAGCTCACTATATGTGAGCAACATTGACATTTCATCTTTCTGAAGATTCTGAAGCTTGTCTATCTCTTGATCGGAAATGTTTATTGTTCAGACAATCTCAGTCTAGAGTTTTGAATGTTCTTCTGAACAGGAATACGGTGCACGTGCCATTTGCCTTGAGGTATTCATATTCATCTTTTGTTTAATTACCCAAGTTTGAGGTACTTTGATAATTCAACAACGGTTACACCTGATGTTGAACTAAATTTTGGAAAGCTCACTATATGTGAGCAACATTGATATTCCATCTTTCTGAAGATTCTGAAGCTTGTCTATCTCTTGAATGGAAACGTTTATTGTTCAGACAATCTCAGTCTAGAGTTTTGAATGTTTTTCTGAAGAAGAATACGGTGCACGTGCCATTTGCCCTGGAGTATTCATCTTCATCTTTGGTTTAATCACCCAAGTTTGAGGTACTTTGATAATTCAACAACGGTTACACCTGATGTTGAACTAAATTTTGGAAAGCTCACTATATGTGAGCAACATTGATATTCCATCTTTCTGAAGATTCTGAAGCTTGTCTATCTCTTGATCGGAAATGTTTATTGTTCAGACAATCTCAGCCTAGAGTTTTGAATGTTTTTCTGAAGAAGAATACGGTGCACGTGCCATTTGCCTTGAGGTATTCATATTCATCTTTGGTTTAATTACCCAAGTTTGAGGTACTTTGATAATTCAACAACGGTTACACCTGATGTTGAACTAAATTTTGGAAAGCTCAGTATATGTGAGCAACATTGATATTCCATCTTTCTGAAGATTCTGAAGCTTGTCTATCTCTTGATCGGAAATGTTTATTGTTCAGACAATCTCAGCCTAGAGTTTTGAATGTTTTTCTGAAGAAGAATACGGTGCACGTGCCATTTGCCCTGGAGTATTCATCTTCATCTTTGGTTTAATTACCCAAGTTTGAGGTACTTTGATAATTCAACAAGGGTTACACCTGATGTTGAACTAAATTTTGGAAAGTTCACTATATGTGAGCAACATTGATATTTCATCTTTCTGCAGATTCTGAAGCTTGTCTATCTCTTGAATGGAAACGTTTATTGTTCAGAAAATCTCAGTCTAGAGTTTTGAATGTTTTTCTGAAGAAGAATACGGTGCACGTGCCATTTGCCCTGGAGTATTCATCTTCATCTTTGGTTTAATTACCCAAGTTTGAGGTACTTTGATAATTCAACAAGGGTTACACCTGATGTTGAACTAAATTTTGGAATGTTCACTATATGTGAGCAACATTGATATTTCATCTTTCTGAAGATTCTGAAGCTTGTCTATCTCTTGAATGGAAACGTTTATTGTTCAGAAAATCTCAGTCTAGAGTTTTGAATGTTTTTCTGAAGAAGAATACGGTGCACGTGCCATTTGCCCTGGAGTATTCATCTTCATCTTTGGTTTAATTACCCAAGTTTGAGGTACTTTGATAATTCAACAAGGGTTACACCTGATGTTGAACCAAATTTTGGAAAGCTCACTATATGTGAGCAACATTGATATTCCATCTTTCTGAAGATTCTGAAGCTTGTCTATCTCTTTACCGGAAACTTTTATTGTTCAGAAAATCTCAGTCTAGAGTTTTGAATGTTTTTCTGAAGAAGAATACGGTGCACGTGCCATTTGCCCTGGAGTATTCATCTTCATCTTTGGTTTAATTACCCAAGTTTGAGATACTTTGATAATTCAACAAGGGTTACACCTGATGTTGAACCAAATTTTGGAAAGCTCACTATATGTGAGCAACATTGATATTCCATCTTTCTGAAGATTCTGAAGCTTGTCTATCTCTTTACCGGAAACTTTTATTGTTCAGAAAATCTCAGTCTAGAGTTTTGAATGTTTTTCTGAAGAAGAATACGGTGCACGTGCCATTTGCCTTGAGGTATTCATCTTCATCTTTGGTTTAATTACCCAAGTTTGAGATACTTTGATAATTCAACAAGGGTTACACCTGATGTTGAACTAAATTTTGGAAAGCTCAGTATATGTGAGCAACATTGATATTTCATCTTTCTGAAGATTCTGAAGCTTGTCTATCTCTTTACCGGAAACTTTTATTGTTCAGAAAATCTCAGTCTAGAGTTTTGAATGTTTTTCTGAAGAAGAATACGGTGCACGTGCCATTTGCCCTGGAGTATTCATCTTCATCTTTGGTTTAATTACCCAAGTTTGAGATACTTTGATAATTCAACAAGGGTTACACCTGATGTTGAACTAAATTTTGGAAAGTTCACTATATGTGAGCAACATTGATATTCCATCTTTCTGAAGATTCTGAAGCTTGTCTATCTCTTTACCGGAAACTTTTATTGTTCAGAAAATCTCAGTCTAGAGTTTTGAATGTTTTTCTGAAGAAGAATACGGTGCACGTGCCATTTGCCCTGGAGTATTCATCTTCATCTTTGGTTTAATTACCCAAGTTTGAGATACTTTGATAATTCAACAAGGGTTACACCTGATGTTGAACTAAATTTTGGAAAGCTCAGTATATGTGAGCAACATTGATATTTCATCTTTCTGAAGATTCTGAAGCTTGTCTATCTCTTTACCGGAAACTTTTATTGTTCAGAAAATCTCAGTCTAGAGTTTTGAATGTTTTTCTGAAGAAGAATACGGTGCACGTGCCATTTGCCCTGGAGTATTCATCTTCATCTTTGGTTTAATTACCCAAGTTTGAGATACTTTGATAATTCAACAAGGGTTACACCTGATGTTGAACTAAATTTTGGAAAGTTCACTATATGTGAGCAACATTGATATTCCATCTTTCTGAAGATTCTGAAGCTTGTCTATCTCTTTACCGGAAACTTTTATTGTTCAGAAAATCTCAGTCTAGAGTTTTGAATGTTTTTCTGAAGAAGAATACGGTGCACGTGCCATTTGCCCTGGAGTATTCATCTTCATCTTTGGTTTAATTACCCAAGTTTGAGATACTTTGATAATTCAACAAGGGTTACACCTGATGTTGAACTAAATTTTGGAAAGCTCAGTATATGTGAGCAACATTGATATTTCATCTTTCTGAAGATTCTGAAGCTTGTCTATCTCTTGAATGGAAACGTTTATTGTTCAGAAAATCTCAGTCTAGAGTTTTGAATGTTTTTCTGAAGAAGAATACGGTGCACGTGCCATTTGCCCTGGAGTATTCATCTTCATCTTTGGTTTAATTACCCAAGTTTGAGGTACTTTGATAATTCAACAAGGGTTACACCTGATGTTGAACTAAATTTTGGAAAGCTCAGTATATGTGAGCAACATTGATATTTCATCTCTCTGAAGAATCGGAAGCTTGTCTATCTCTTTACCGGAAACTTTTATTGTTCAGACAATATCAGCCTAGAGTTTTGAATGTTTTTCTGAAGAAGAATACGGTGCACGTGCCATTTGCCTTGAGGTATTCATCTTCATCTTTGGTTTAATTACCCAAGTTTGAGGTACTTTGATGATTCAACAAGGGTTACACCTGATGTTGAACTAAATTTTGGATAGCTCACTATATGTGAGCAACATTGATATTCCATCTTTCTGAAGATTCTGAAGCTTGTCTATCTCTTTACCGGAAACTTTTATTGTTCAGACAATATCAGCCTAGAGTTTTGAATGTTTTTCTGAAGAAGAATACGGTGCACGTGCCATTTGCCTTGAGGTATTCATCTTCATCTTTGGTTTAATTACCCAAGTTTGAGGTACTTTGATAATTCAACAACGGTTACACCGGATGTTGAACTAAATTTTGGAAAGCTCACTATATGTGAGCAACATTTATATTTCATCTTTCTGAAGATTCTGAAGCTTGTCTATCTCTTGAATGGAAACGTTTATTGTTCAGACAATCTCAGCCTAGAGTTTTGAATGTTTTTCTGAAGAAGAATACGGTGCACGTGCCATTTGCCTTGAGGTATTCATCTTCATCTTTGGTTTAATTACCCAAGTTTGAGGTACTTTGATAATTCAACAACGGTTACACCTGATGTTGAACTAAATTTTGGAAAGCTCACTATATGTGAGCAACATTGATATTTCATCTTTCTGAAGATTCTGAAACTTGTCTATCTCTTGACCGGAAATGTTTATTGTTCAGACAATCTCAGTCTAGAGTTTTGAATGTTTTTCTGAAGAAGAATACGGTGCACATGCCATTTGCCTTGAGGTATTCATCTTCATCTTTGGTTTAATTACCCAAGTTTGAGGTACTTTGATAATTCAACAACGGTTACACCTGATGTTGAACTAAATTTTGGAAAGCTCACTATATGTGAGCAACATTGATATTCCATCTTTCTGAAGATTCTGAAGCTTGTCTATCTCTTGAATGGAAACGTTTATTGTTCAGACAATCTCAGCCTAGAGTTTTGAATGTTTTTCTGAAGAAGAATACGGTGCACGTGCCATTTGCCTTGAGGTATTCATCTTCATCTTTGGTTTAATTACCCAAGTTTGAGGTACTTTGATAATTCAACAACGGTTACACCTGATGTTGAACTAAATTTTGGAAAGCTCACTATATGTGAGCAACATTGATATTTCATCTTTCTGAAGATTCTGAAGCTTGTCTATCTCTTGACCGGAAATGTTTATTGTTCGGACAATCTCAGCCTAGAGTTTTGAATGTTTTTCTGAAGAAGAATACGGTGCACGTGCCATTTGCCTTGAGGTATTCATCTTCATCTTTGGTTTAATTACCCAAGTTTGAGGTACTTTGATAATTCAACAACGGTTACACCTGATGTTGAACTAAATTTTGGAAAGCTCACTATATGTGAGCAACATTGATATTTTATCTTTCTGAAGATTCTGAAGCTTGTCTATCTCTTGACCGGAAATGTTTATTGTTCGGACAATCTCAGCCTAGAGTTTTGAATGTTTTTCTGAAGAAGAATACGGTGCACGTGCCATTTGCCTTGAGGTATTCATCTTCATCTTTGGTTTAATTACCCAAGTTTGAGGTACTTTGATAATTCAACAACGGTTACACCTGATGTTGAACTAAATTTTGGAAAGCTCACTATATGTGAGCAACATTGATATTCCATCTTTCTGAAGATTCTGAAGCTTGTCTATCTCTTGAATGGAAACGTTTATTGTTCAGACAATCTCAGCCTAGAGTTTTGAATGTTTTTCTGAAGAAGAATACGGTGCACGTGCCATTTGCCTTGAGGTATTCATCTTCATCTTTGGTTTAATTACCCAAGTTTGAGATACTTTGATAATTCAACAAGGGTTACACCTGATGTTGAACTAAATTTTGGAAAGCTCAGTATATGTGAGCAACATTGATATTTCATCTTTCTGAAGATTCTGAAGCTTGTCTATCTCTTGAATGGAAACGTTTATTGTTCGGAAATCTCAGCCTAGAGTTTTGAATGTTTTTCTGAAGAAGAATACGGTGCACGTGCCATTTGCCTTGAGGTATTCATCTTCATCTTTGGTTTAATTACCCAAGTTTGAGGTACTTTGATGATTCAACAAGGGTTACACCTGATGTTGAACTAAATTTTGGAAAGCTCACTATATGTGAGCAACATTGATATTTCATCTTTCTGAAGATTCTGAAGCTTGTCTATCTCTTGACCGGAAATGTTTATTGTTCAGACAATCTCAGTCTAGAGTTTTGAATGTTTTTCTGAAGAAGAATACGGTGCACGTGCCATTTGCCTTGGGGTATTCAACTTCATTTTTGGTTTAATTACCCAAGTTTGAGGTACTTTGATAATTCAACAACAGTTACACCTGATGTTGAACTAAATTTTCGAAAGCTCACTATATGTGAGCAACATTGATATTTCATCTTTCTGAAGATTCTGAAGCTTGTCTATCTCTTGAATGGAAACGTTTATTGTTCAGACAATCTCAGCCTAGAGTTTTGAATGTTTTTCTGAAGAAGAATACGGTGCACGTGCCATTTGCCTTGAGGTATTCATCTTCATTTTTGGTTTAATTACCCAAGTTTGAGGTACTTTGATGATTCAACAAGGGTTACACCTGATGTTGAACTAAATTTTGGAAAGCTCACTATATGTGAGCAACATTTATATTTCATCTTTCTGAAGATTCTGAAGCTTGTCTATCTCTTGACCGGAAATGTTTATTGTTCAGACAATCTCAGTCTAGAGTTTTGAATGTTTTTCTGAAGAAGAATACGGTGCACGTGCCATTTGCCCTGGAGTATTCATCTTCATCTTTGGTTTAATTACCCAAGTTTGAGGTACTTTGATAATTCAACAACGGTTACACCTGATGTTGAACTAAATTTTGGAAAGCTCACTATATGTGAGCAACATTGATATTTCATCTTTCTGAAGATTCTGAAGCTTGTCTATCTCTTGACCGGAAATGTTTATTGTTCAGACAATCTCAGTCTAGAGTTTTGAATGTTTTTCTGAAGAAGAATACGGTGCACGTGCCATTTGCCCTGGAGTATTCATCTTCATCTTTGGTTTAATTACCCAAGTTTGAGGTACTTTGATAATTCAACAACGGTTACACCTGATGTTGAACTAAATTTTGGAAAGCTCACTATATGTGAGCAACATTGATATTTCATCTTTCTGAAGATTCTGAAGCTTGTCTATCTCTTGAATGGAAACGTTTATTGTTCGGAAATCTCAGCCTAGAGTTTTGAATGTTTTTCTGAAGAAGAATACGGTGCACGTGCCATTTGCCCTGGAGTATTCATCTTCATCTTTGGTTTAATTACCCAAGTTTGAGGTACTTTGATAATTCAACAACGGTTACACCTGATGTTGAACTAAATTTTGGAAAGCTCACTATATGTGAGCAACATTGATATATCATCTTTCTGAAGATTCTGAAGCTTGTCTATCTCTTGAATGGAAACGTTTATTGTTCGGAAATCTCAGCCTAGAGTTTTGAATGTTTTTCTGAAGAAGAATACGGTGCACGTGCCATTTGCCTTGAGGTATTCATCTTCATCTTTGGTTTAATTACCCAAGTTTGAGGTACTTTGATAATTCAACAACGGTTACACCTGATGTTGAACTAAATTTTCGAAAGCTCACTATATGTGAGCAACATTGATATTTCATCTTTCTGAAGATTCTGAAGCTTGTCTATCTCTTGAATGGAAACGTTTATTGTTCGGAAATCTCAGCCTAGAGTTTTGAATGTTTTTCTGAAGAAGAATACGGTGCACGTGCCATTTGCCTTGAGGTATTCATCTTCATCTTTGGTTTAATTACCCAAGTTTGAGGTACTTTGATAATTCAACAACGGTTACACCTGATGTTGAACTAAATTTTGGAAAGCTCACTATATGTGAGCAACATTGATATATCATCTTTCTGAAGATTCTGAAGCTTGTCTATCTCTTGAATGGAAACGTTTATTGTTCGGAAATCTCAGCCTAGAGTTTTGAATGTTTTTCTGAAGAAGAATACGGTGCACGTGCCATTTGCCCTGGAGTATTCATCTTCATCTTTGGTTTAATTACCCAAGTTTGAGGTACTTTGATAATTCAACAACGGTTACACCTGATGTTGAACTAAATTTTGGAAAGCTCACTATATGTGAGCAACATTGATATTTCATCTTTCTGAAGATTCTGAAGCTTGTCTATCTCTTGACCGGAAATGTTTATTGTTCAGACAATCTCAGTCTAGAGTTTTGAATGTTTTTCTGAAGAAGAATACGGTGCACGTGCCATTTGCCCTGGAGTATTCATCTTCATCTTTGGTTTAATTACCCAAGTTTGAGGTACTTTGATAATTCAACAACAGTTACACCTGATGTTGAACTAAATTTTCGAAAGCTCACTATATGTGAGCAACATTGATATTTCATCTTTCTGAAGATTCTGAAGCTTGTCTATCTCTTGAATGGAAACGTTTATTGTTCGGAAATCTCAGCCTAGAGTTTTGAATGTTTTTCTGAAGAAGAATACGGTGCACGTGCCATTTGCCCTGGAGTATTCATCTTCATCTTTGGTTTAATTACCCAAGTTTGAGGTACTTTGATAATTCAACAACGGTTACACCTGATGTTGAACTAAATTTTGGAAAGCTCACTATATGTGAGCAACATTGATATATCATCTTTCTGAAGATTCTGAAGCTTGTCTATCTCTTGAATGGAAACGTTTATTGTTCGGAAATCTCAGCCTAGAGTTTTGAATGTTTTTCTGAAGAAGAATACGGTGCACGTGCCATTTGCCTTGAGGTATTCATCTTCATCTTTGGTTTAATTACCCAAGTTTGAGGTACTTTGATAATTCAACAACGGTTACACCTGATGTTGAACTAAATTTTCGAAAGCTCACTATATGTGAGCAACATTGATATTTCATCTTTCTGAAGATTCTGAAGCTTGTCTATCTCTTGAATGGAAACGTTTATTGTTCGGAAATCTCAGCCTAGAGTTTTGAATGTTTTTCTGAAGAAGAATACGGTGCACGTGCCATTTGCCTTGAGGTATTCATCTTCATCTTTGGTTTAATTACCCAAGTTTGAGGTACTTTGATAATTCAACAACGGTTACACCTGATGTTGAACTAAATTTTGGAAAGCTCACTATATGTGAGCAACATTGATATATCATCTTTCTGAAGATTCTGAAGCTTGTCTATCTCTTGAATGGAAACGTTTATTGTTCGGAAATCTCAGCCTAGAGTTTTGAATGTTTTTCTGAAGAAGAATACGGTGCACGTGCCATTTGCCCTGGAGTATTCATCTTCATCTTTGGTTTAATTACCCAAGTTTGAGGTACTTTGATAATTCAACAACGGTTACACCTGATGTTGAACTAAATTTTGGAAAGCTCACTATATGTGAGCAACATTGATATTTCATCTTTCTGAAGACTCTGAAGCTTGTCTATCTCTTGAATGGAAACGTTTATTGTTCAGACAATCTCAGCCTAGAGTTTTGAATGTTTTTCTGAAGAAGAATACGGTGCACGTGCCATTTGCCTTGAGGTATTCATCTTCATCTTTGGTTTGATTACCCAAGTTTGAGGTACTTTGATGATTCAACAAGGGTTACACCTGATGTTGAACTAAATTTTGGAAAGCTCACTATATGTGAGCAACATTGATATTTCATCTTTCTGAAGATTCTGAAGCTTGTCTATCTCTTGACCCAAAATGTTCATTGTTGAGACAATCTCAGTCTAGAGTTTTGAAATTTCTTCTGAACAGGAATACGGTGCACGTGCCATTTGCCCTGGAGTATTCATCTTCATCTTTGGTTTAATTACCCAAGTTTGAGGTACTTTGATAATTCAACAACGGTTACACCTGATGTTGAACTAAATTTTGGAAAGCTCACTATATGTGAGCAACATTGATATTTCATCTTTCTGAAGATTCTGAAGCTTGTCTATCTCTTGACCGGAAATGTTTATTGTTCAGACAATCTCAGTCTAGAGTTTTGAATGTTTTTCTGAAGAAGAATACGGTGCACGTGCCATTTGCCTTGGGGTATTCAACTTCTTTTTTGGTTTAATTACCCAAGTTTGAGGTACTTTGATGATTCAACAAGGGTTACACCTGATGTTGAACTAAATTTTGGAAAGCTCACTATATGTGAGCAACATTGATATTTCATCTCTCTGAAGATTCGGAAGCTTGTCTATCTCTTGACCGGAAATGTTTATTGTTCAGACAATCTCAGTCAGGAGTTTTGAATGTTCTTCTGAACAGGAATACGGTGCACGTGCCATTTGCCTTGAGGTATTCATCTTCATCTTTGGTTTAATTACCCAAGTTTGAGGTACTTTGATAATTCAACAACGGTTACACCTGATGTTGAACTAAATTTTGGAAAGCTCACTATATGTGAGCAACATTGATATTTCATCTTTCTGAAGATTCTGAAGCTTGTCTATCTCTTGACCGGAAATGTTTATTGTTCAGACAATCTCAGCCTAGAGTTTTGAATGTTTTTCTGAAGAAGAATACGGTGCACGTGCCATTTGCCTTGAGGTATTCATCTTCATCTTTGGTTTAATTACCCAAGTTTGAGGTACTTTGATGATTCAACAAGGGTTACACCTGATGTTGAACTAAATTTTGGAAAGCTCACTATATGTGAGCAACATTGATATTTCATCTTTCTGAAGATTCTGAAGCTTGTCTATCTCTTGACCGGAAATGTTTATTGTTCAGACAATCTCAGTCTAGAGTTTTGAATGTTTTTCTGAAGAAGAATACGGTGCACGTGCCATTTGCCTTGGGGTATTCAACTTCATTTTTGGTTTAATTACCCAAGTTTGAGGTACTTTGATGATTCAACAAGGGTTACACCTGATGTTGAACTAAATTTTGGAAAGCTCACTATATGTGAGCAACATTTATATTTCATCTTTCTGAAGATTCTGAAGCTTGTCTATCTCTTGACCGGAAATGTTTATTGTTCAGACAATCTCAGCCTAGAGTTTTGAATGTTTTTCTGAAGAAGAATACGGTGCACGTGCCATTTGCCTTGAGGTATTCATCTTCATCTTTGGTTTAATTACCCAAGTTTGAGGTACTTTGATAATTCAACAACGGTTACACCTGATGTTGAACTAAATTTTGGAAAGCTCACTATATGTGAGCAACATTGATATTTCATCTTTCTGAAGATTCTGAAGCTTGTCTATCTCTTGACCGGAAATGTTTATTGTTCAGACAATCTCAGTCTAGAGTTTTGAATGTTTTTCTGAAGAAGAATACGGTGCACGTGCCATTTGCCCTGGAGTATTCATCTTCATCTTTGGTTTAATTACCCAAGTTTGAGGTACTTTGATAATTCAACAACGGTTACACCTGATGTTGAACTAAATTTTGGAAAGCTCACTATATGTGAGCAACATTGATATTTCTTCTCTCTGAACATTCGGAAGCTTGTCTATCTCTTGACCGGAAATGGTTATTGTTCAGACAATCTCAGTCTAGAGTTTTGAATATTCTTATGAACAGGAATACGGTGCACGTGCCATTTGCCTTGGGGTATTCAACTTCATTTTTGGTTTAATTACCCAAGTTTGAGGTACTTTGATGATTCAACAACGGTTACACCTGATGTTGAACTAAATTTTGGAAAGCTCACTATATGTGAGCAACATTGATATTCCATCTTTCTGAAGATTCTGAAGCTTGTCTATCTCTTGACCGGAAATGTTTATTGTTCAGACAATCTCAGTCTAGAGTTTTGAATGTTTTTCTGAAGAAGAATACGGTGCACGTGCCATTTGCCTTGGGGTATTCAACTTCATTTTTGGTTTAATTACCCAAGTTTGAGGTACTTTGATGATTCAACAACGGTTACACCTGATGTTGAACTAAATTTTGGAAAGCTCACTATATGTGAGCAACATTGATATTCCATCTTTCTGAAGATTCTGAAGCTTGTCTATCTCTTGAATGGAAACGTTTATTGTTCAGACAATCTCAGCCTAGAGTTTTGAATGTTTTTCTGAAGAAGAATACGGTGCACGTGCCATTTGCCTTGAGGTATTCATCTTCATCTTTGGTTTAATTACCCAAGTTTGAGGTACTTTGATGATTCAACAAGGGTTACACCTGATGTTGAACTAAATTTTGGAAAGCTCACTATATGTGAGCAACATTGATATTTCATCTTTCTGAAGATTCTGAAGCTTGTCTATCTCTTGACCGGAAATGTTTATTGTTCAGACAATCTCAGTCTAGAGTTTTGAATGTTTTTCTGAAGAAGAATACGGTGCACGTGCCATTTGCCTTGGGGTATTCAACTTCATTTTTGGTTTAATTACCCAAGTTTGAGGTACTTTGATGATTCAACAAGGGTTACACCTGATGTTGAACTAAATTTTGGAAAGCTCACTATATGTGAGCAACATTTATATTTCATCTTTCTGAAGATTCTGAAGCTTGTCTATCTCTTGACCGGAAATGTTTATTGTTCAGACAATCTCAGTCTAGAGTTTTGAATGTTTTTCTGAAGAAGAATACGGTGCACGTGCCATTTGCCCTGGAGTATTCATCTTCATCTTTGGTTTAATTACCCAAGTTTGAGGTACTTTGATAATTCAACAACAGTTACACCTGATGTTGAACTAAATTTTCGAAAGCTCACTATATGTGAGCAACATTGATATTTCATCTTTCTGAAGATTCTGAAGCTTGTCTATCTCTTGAATGGAAACGTTTATTGTTCGGAAATCTCAGCCTAGAGTTTTGAATGTTTTTCTGAAGAAGAATACGGTGCACGTGCCATTTGCCCTGGAGTATTCATCTTCATCTTTGGTTTAATTACCCAAGTTTGAGGTACTTTGATAATTCAACAACGGTTACACCTGATGTTGAACTAAATTTTGGAAAGCTCACTATATGTGAGCAACATTGATATATCATCTTTCTGAAGATTCTGAAGCTTGTCTATCTCTTGAATGGAAACGTTTATTGTTCGGAAATCTCAGCCTAGAGTTTTGAATGTTTTTCTGAAGAAGAATACGGTGCACGTGCCATTTGCCTTGAGGTATTCATCTTCATCTTTGGTTTAATTACCCAAGTTTGAGGTACTTTGATAATTCAACAACGGTTACACCTGATGTTGAACTAAATTTTCGAAAGCTCACTATATGTGAGCAACATTGATATTTCATCTTTCTGAAGATTCTGAAGCTTGTCTATCTCTTGAATGGAAACGTTTATTGTTCGGAAATCTCAGCCTAGAGTTTTGAATGTTTTTCTGAAGAAGAATACGGTGCACGTGCCATTTGCCTTGAGGTATTCATCTTCATCTTTGGTTTAATTACCCAAGTTTGAGGTACTTTGATAATTCAACAACGGTTACACCTGATGTTGAACTAAATTTTGGAAAGCTCACTATATGTGAGCAACATTGATATATCATCTTTCTGAAGATTCTGAAGCTTGTCTATCTCTTGAATGGAAACGTTTATTGTTCGGAAATCTCAGCCTAGAGTTTTGAATGTTTTTCTGAAGAAGAATACGGTGCACGTGCCATTTGCCCTGGAGTATTCATCTTCATCTTTGGTTTAATTACCCAAGTTTGAGGTACTTTGATAATTCAACAACGGTTACACCTGATGTTGAACTAAATTTTGGAAAGCTCACTATATGTGAGCAACATTGATATTTCATCTTTCTGAAGACTCTGAAGCTTGTCTATCTCTTGAATGGAAACGTTTATTGTTCAGACAATCTCAGCCTAGAGTTTTGAATGTTTTTCTGAAGAAGAATACGGTGCACGTGCCATTTGCCTTGAGGTATTCATCTTCATCTTTGGTTTGATTACCCAAGTTTGAGGTACTTTGATGATTCAACAAGGGTTACACCTGATGTTGAACTAAATTTTGGAAAGCTCACTATATGTGAGCAACATTGATATTTCATCTTTCTGAAGATTCTGAAGCTTGTCTATCTCTTGACCGGAAATGTTTATTGTTCAGACAATCTCAGTCTAGAGTTTTGAATGTTTTTCTGAAGAAGAATACGGTGCACGTGCCATTTGCCTTGGGGTATTCAACTTCTTTTTTGGTTTAATTACCCAAGTTTGAGGTACTTTGATGATTCAACAAGGGTTACACCTGATGTTGAACTAAATTTTGGAAAGCTCACTATATGTGAGCAACATTGATATTTCATCTCTCTGAAGATTCGGAAGCTTGTCTATCTCTTGACCGGAAATGTTTATTGTTCAGACAATCTCAGTCAGGAGTTTTGAATGTTCTTCTGAACAGGAATACGGTGCACGTGCCATTTGCCTTGAGGTATTCATCTTCATCTTTGGTTTAATTACCCAAGTTTGAGGTACTTTGATAATTCAACAACGGTTACACCTGATGTTGAACTAAATTTTGGAAAGCTCACTATATGTGAGCAACATTGATATTTCATCTTTCTGAAGATTCTGAAGCTTGTCTATCTCTTGACCGGAAATGTTTATTGTTCAGACAATCTCAGCCTAGAGTTTTGAATGTTTTTCTGAAGAAGAATACGGTGCACGTGCCATTTGCCTTGAGGTATTCATCTTCATCTTTGGTTTAATTACCCAAGTTTGAGGTACTTTGATAATTCAACAACGGTTACACCTGATGTTGAACTAAATTTTGGAAAGCTCACTATATGTGAGCAACATTGATATTTCATCTTTCTGAAGATTCTGAAGCTTGTCTATCTCTTGACCGGAAATGTTTATTGTTCAGACAATCTCAGTCTAGAGTTTTGAATGTTTTTCTGAAGAAGAATACGGTGCACGTGCCATTTGCCTTGGGGTATTCAACTTCATTTTTGGTTTAATTACCCAAGTTTGAGGTACTTTGATGATTCAACAAGGGTTACACCTGATGTTGAACTAAATTTTGGAAAGCTCACTATATGTGAGCAACATTTATATTTCATCTTTCTGAAGATTCTGAAGCTTGTCTATCTCTTGACCGGAAATGTTTATTGTTCAGACAATCTCAGCCTAGAGTTTTGAATGTTTTTCTGAAGAAGAATACGGTGCACGTGCCATTTGCCTTGAGGTATTCATCTTCATCTTTGGTTTAATTACCCAAGTTTGAGGTACTTTGATAATTCAACAACGGTTACACCTGATGTTGAACTAAATTTTGGAAAGCTCACTATATGTGAGCAACATTGATATTTCATCTTTCTGAAGATTCTGAAGCTTGTCTATCTCTTGACCGGAAATGTTTATTGTTCAGACAATCTCAGTCTAGAGTTTTGAATGTTTTTCTGAAGAAGAATACGGTGCACGTGCCATTTGCCCTGGAGTATTCATCTTCATCTTTGGTTTAATTACCCAAGTTTGAGGTACTTTGATAATTCAACAACGGTTACACCTGATGTTGAACTAAATTTTGGAAAGCTCACTATATGTGAGCAACATTGATATTTCTTCTCTCTGAACATTCGGAAGCTTGTCTATCTCTTGACCGGAAATGGTTATTGTTCAGACAATCTCAGTCTAGAGTTTTGAATATTCTTCTGAACAGGAATACGGTGCACGTGCCATTTGCCTTGGGGTATTCAACTTCATTTTTGGTTTAATTACCCAAGTTTGAGGTACTTTGATGATTCAACAACGGTTACACCTGATGTTGAACTAAATTTTGGAAAGCTCACTATATGTGAGCAACATTGATATTCCATCTTTCTGAAGATTCTGAAGCTTGTCTATCTCTTGACCGGAAATGTTTATTGTTCAGACAATCTCAGTCTAGAGTTTTGAATGTTTTTCTGAAGAAGAATACGGTGCACGTGCCATTTGCCTTGGGGTATTCAACTTCATTTTTGGTTTAATTACCCAAGTTTGAGGTACTTTGATGATTCAACAACGGTTACACCTGATGTTGAACTAAATTTTGGAAAGCTCACTATATGTGAGCAACATTGATATTCCATCTTTCTGAAGATTCTGAAGCTTGTCTATCTCTTGAATGGAAACGTTTATTGTTCAGACAATCTCAGCCTAGAGTTTTGAATGTTTTTCTGAAGAAGAATACGGTGCACGTGCCATTTGCCTTGAGGTATTCATCTTCATCTTTGGTTTAATTACCCAAGTTTGAGGTACTTTGATGATTCAACAAGGGTTACACCTGATGTTGAACTAAATTTTGGAAAGCTCACTATATGTGAGCAACATTGATATTTCATCTTTCTGAAGATTCTGAAGCTTGTCTATCTCTTGACCGGAAATGTTTATTGTTCAGACAATCTCAGTCTAGAGTTTTGAATGTTTTTCTGAAGAAGAATACGGTGCACGTGCCATTTGCCTTGGGGTATTCAACTTCATTTTTGGTTTAATTACCCAAGTTTGAGGTACTTTGATGATTCAACAAGGGTTACACCTGATGTTGAACTAAATTTTGGAAAGCTCACTATATGTGAGCAACATTTATATTTCATCTTTCTGAAGATTCTGAAGCTTGTCTATCTCTTGAGCGGAAATGTTTATTGTTCAGACAATCTCAGTCTAGAGTTTTGAATGTTTTTCTGAAGAAGAATACGGTGCACGTGCCATTTGCCCTGGAGTATTCATCTTCATCTTTGGTTTAATTACCCAAGTTTGAGGTACTTTGATAATTCAACAACAGTTACACCTGATGTTGAACTAAATTTTCGAAAGCTCACTATATGTGAGCAACATTGATATTTCATCTTTCTGAAGATTCTGAAGCTTGTCTATCTCTTGACCGGAAATGTTTATTGTTCAGACAATCTCAGTCTAGAGTTTTGAATGTTTTTCTGAAGAAGAATACGGTGCACGTGCCATTTGCCCTGGAGTATTCATCTTCATCTTTGGTTTAATTACCCAAGTTTGAGGTACTTTGATAATTCAACAACAGTTACACCTGATGTTGAACTAAATTTTCGAAAGCTCACTATATGTGAGCAACATTGATATTTCATCTTTCTGAAGATTCTGAAGCTTGTCTATCTCTTGAATGGAAACGTTTATTGTTCGGAAATCTCAACCTAGAGTTTTGAATGTTTTTCTGAAGAAGAATACGGTGCACGTGCCATTTGCCTTGGGGTATTCATCTTCATCTTTGGTTTAATTACCCAAGTTTGAGGTACTTTGATAATTCAACAACGGTTACACCTGATGTTGAACTAAATTTTGGAAAGCTCACTATATGTGAGCAACATTGATATTTCTTCTCTCTGAACATTCGGAAGCTTGTCTATCTCTTGAATGGAAACGTTTATTGTTCAGACAATCTCAGCCTAGAGTTTTGAATGTTTTTCTGAAGAAGAATACGGTGCACGTGCCATTTGCCTTGGGGTGTTCATCTTCATCTTTGGTTTAATTACCCAAGTTTGAGGTACTTTGATAATTCAACAACGGTTACACCTGATGTTGAACTAAATTTTCGAAAGCTCACTATATGTGAGCAACATTGATATTTCATCTTTCTGAAGATTCTGAAGCTTGTCTATCTCTTGAATGGAAACGTTTATTGTTCGGAAATCTCAACCTAGAGTTTTGAATGTTTTTCTGAAGAAGAATACGGTGCACGTGCCATTTGCCTTGGGGTATTCATCTTCATCTTTGGTTTAATTACCCAAGTTTGAGGTACTTTGATGATTCAACAAGGGTTACACCTGATGTTGAACTAAATTTTGGAAAGCTCACTATATGTGAGCAACATTGATATTTCATCTTTCTGAAGATTCTGAAGCTTGTCTATCTCTTGAATGGAAACGTTTATTGTTCAGACAATCTCAGCCTAGAGTTTTGAATGTTTTTCTGAAGAAGAATACGGTGCACGTGCCATTTGCCTTGAGGTATTCATCTTCATCTTTGGTTTAATTACCCAAGTTTGAGGTACTTTGATGATTCAACAAGGGTTACACCTGATGTTGAACTAAATTTTGGAAAGCTCACTATATGTGAGCAACATTGATATTTCATCTTTCTGAAGATTCTGAAGCTTGTCTATCTCTTGACCGGAAATGTTTATTGTTCAGACAATCTCAGTCTAGAGTTTTGAATGTTTTTCTGAAGAAGAATACGGTGCACGTGCCATTTGCCTTGAGGTATTCATCTTCATCTTTGGTTTAATTACCCAAGTTTGAGGTACTTTGATAATTCAACAACGGTTACACCTGATGTTGAACTAAATTTTGGAAAGCTCACTATATGTGAGCAACATTGATATTTCATCTTTCTGAAGATTCTGAAGCTTGTCTATCTCTTGATCGGAAATGTTTATTGTTCAGACAATCTCAGTCTAGAGTTTTGAATGTTTTTCTGAAGAAGAATACGGTGCACGTGCCATTTGCCTTGAGGTATTCATCTTCATCTTTGGTTTAATTACCCAAGTTTGAGGTATTTTGATAATTCAACAACGGTTACACCTGATGTTGAACTAAATTTTGGAAAGCTCACTATATGTGAGCAACATTGATATTTCATCTTTCTGAAGATTCTGAAGCTTGTCTATCTCTTGATCGGAAATGTTTATTGTTCAGACAATCTCAGTCTAGAGTTTTGAATGTTTTTCTGAAGAAGAATACGGTGCACGTGCCATTTGCCTTGAGGTATTCATCTTCATTTTTGGTTTAATTACCCAAGTTTGAGGTACTTTGATGATTCAACAAGGGTTACACCTGATGTTGAACTAAATTTTGGAAAGCTCACTATATGTGAGCAACATTGATATTCCATCTTTCTGAAGATTCTGAAGCTTGTCTATCTCTTTATCGGAAATGTTTATTGTTCAGACAATCTCAGCCTAGAGTTTTGAATGTTTTTCTGAAGAAGAATACGGTGCACGTGCCATTTGCCTTGAGGTATTCATCTTCATCTTTGGTTTAATTACCCAAGTTTGAGGTACTTTGATGATTCAACAAGGGTTACACCTGATGTTGAACTAAGTTTTGGAAAGCTCACTATATGTGAGCAACATTGATATTCCATCTTTCTGAAGATTCTGAAGCTTGTCTATCTCTTGATCGGAAATGTTTATTGTTCAGACAATCTCAGCCTAGAGTTTTGAATGTTTTTCTGAAGAAGAATACGGTGCACGTGCCATTTGCCTTGAGGTATTCATCTTCATCTTTGGTTTAATTACCCAAGTTTGAGGTACTTTGATAATTCAACAACGGTTACACCTGATGTTGAACTAAGTTTTGGAAAGCTCACTATATGTGAGCAACATTGATATTCCATCTTTCTGAAGATTCTGAAGCTTGTCTATCTCTTGATCGGAAATGTTTATTGTTCAGACAATCTCAGCCTAGAGTTTTGAATGTTTTTCTGAAGAAGAATACGGTGCACGTGCCATTTGCCTTGAGGTATTCATCTTCATCTTTGGTTTAATTACCCAAGTTTGAGGTATTTTGATAATTCAACAACGGTTACACCTGATGTTGAACTAAATTTTGGAAAGCTCACTATATGTGAGCAACATTGATATTCCATCTTTCTGAAGATTCTGAAGCTTGTCTATCTCTTGATCGGAAATGTTTATTGTTCAGACAATCTCAGCCTAGAGTTTTGAATGTTTTTCTGAAGAAGAATACGGTGCACGTGCCATTTGCCTTGAGGTATTCATCTTCATCTTTGGTTTAATTACCCAAGTTTGAGGTATTTTGATAATTCAACAACGGTTACACCTGATGTTGAACTAAATTTTGGAAAGCTCACTATATGTGAGCAACATTGATATTCCATCTTTCTGAAGATTCTGAAGCTTGTCTATCTCTTGATCGGAAATGTTTATTGTTCAGACAATCTCAGCCTAGAGTTTTGAATGTTTTTCTGAAGAAGAATACGGTGCACGTGCCATTTGCCTTGAGGTATTCATCTTCATCTTTGGTTTAATTACCCAAGTTTGAGGTACTTTGATAATTCAACAACGGTTACACCTGATGTTGAACTAAGTTTTGGAAAGCTCACTATATGTGAGCAACATTGATATTCCATCTTTCTGAAGATTCTGCAGCTTGTCTATCTCTTGATCGGAAATGTTTATTGTTCAGACAATCTCAGCCTAGAGTTTTGAATGTTTTTCTGAAGAAGAATACGGTGCACGTGCCATTTGCCTTGAGGTATTCATCTTCATCTTTGGTTTAATTACCCAAGTTTGAGGTACTTTGATAATTCAACAACGGTTACACCTGATGTTGAACTAAGTTTTGGAAAGCTCACTATATGTGAGCAACATTGATATTCCATCTTTCTGAAGATTCTGAAGCTTGTCTATCTCTTGATCGGAAATGTTTATTGTTCAGACAATCTCAGCCTAGAGTTTTGAATGTTTTTCTGAAGAAGAATACGGTGCACGTGCCATTTGCCTTGAGGTATTCATCTTCATCTTTGGTTTAATTACCCAAGTTTGAGGTACTTTGATAATTCAACAACGGTTACACCTGATGTTGAACTAAATTTTGGAAAGCTCACTATATGTGAGCAACATTGATATTCCATCTTTCTGAAGATTCTGAAGCTTGTCTATCTCTTGATCGGAAATGTTTATTGTTCAGACAATCTCAGCCTAGAGTTTTGAATGTTTTTCTGAAGAAGAATACGGTGCACGTGCCATTTGCCTTGAGGTATTCATCTTCATCTTTGGTTTAATTACCCAAGTTTGAGGTACTTTGATAATTCAACAACGGTTACACCTGATGTTGAACTAAGTTTTGGAAAGCTCACTATATGTGAGCAACATTGATATTCCATCTTTCTGAAGATTCTGAAGCTTGTCTATCTCTTGATCGGAAATGTTTATTGTTCAGACAATCTCAGCCTAGAGTTTTGAATGTTTTTCTGAAGAAGAATACGGTGCACGTGCCATTTGCCTTGAGGTATTCATCTTCATCTTTGGTTTAATTACCCAAGTTTGAGGTATTTTGATAATTCAACAACGGTTACACCTGATGTTGAACTAAATTTTGGAAAGCTCACTATATGTGAGCAACATTGATATTCCATCTTTCTGAAGATTCTGAAGCTTGTCTATCTCTTGATCGGAAATGTTTATTGTTCAGACAATCTCAGCCTAGAGTTTTGAA
This sequence comes from Auanema rhodensis, assembly GCA_964057225.1. Classification (NCBI taxonomy): domain Eukaryota; kingdom Metazoa; phylum Nematoda; class Chromadorea; order Rhabditida; family Rhabditidae; genus Auanema; species Auanema rhodense. The sequence goes on from OZ059895.1 coordinate 6,763,377, forward strand.
TGTTTTTCTGAAGAAGAATACGGTGCACGTGCCATTTGCCTTGAGGTATTCATCTTCATCTTTGGTTTAATTACCCAAGTTTGAGGTATTTTGATAATTCAACAACGGTTACACCTGATGTTGAACTAAATTTTGGAAAGCTCACTATATGTGAGCAACATTGATATTCCATCTTTCTGAAGATTCTGAAGCTTGTCTATCTCTTGATCGGAAATGTTTATTGTTCAGACAATCTCAGCCTAGAGTTTTGAATGTTTTTCTGAAGAAGAATACGGTGCACGTGCCATTTGCCCTGGAGTATTCATCTTCATCTTTGGTTTAATTACCCAAGTTTGAGGTACTTTGATGATTCAACAACGGTTACACCTGATGTTGAACTAAATTTTGGAAAGCTCACTATATGTGAGCAACATTAATATTCCATCTTTCTGAAGATTCTGAAGCTTGTCTATCTCTTGATCGGAAATGTTTATTGTTCAGACAATCTCAGCCTAGAGTTTTGAATGTTTTTCTGAAGAAGAATACGGTGCACGTGCCATTTGCCTTGAGGTATTCATCTTCATCTTTGGTTTAATTACCCAAGTTTGAGGTATTTTGATAATTCAACAACGGTTACACCTGATGTTGAACTAAATTTTGGAAAGCTCACTATATGTGAGCAACATTGATATTCCATCTTTCTGAAGATTCTGAAGCTTGTCTATCTCTTGATCGGAAATGTTTATTGTTCAGACAATCTCAGCCTAGAGTTTTGAATGTTTTTCTGAAGAAGAATACGGTGCACGTGCCATTTGCCCTGGAGTATTCATCTTCATCTTTGGTTTAATTACCCAAGTTTGAGGTACTTTGATAATTCAACAACGGTTACACCTGATGTTGAACTAAATTTTGGAAAGCTCACTATATGTGAGCAACATTAATATTCCATCTTTCTGAAGATTCTGAAGCTTGTCTATCTCTTGATCGGAAATGTTTATTGTTCAGACAATCTCAGCCTAGAGTTTTGAATGTTTTTCTGAAGAAGAATACGGTGCACGTGCCATTTGCCTTGAGGTATTCATCTTCATCTTTGGTTTAATTACCCAAGTTTGAGGTATTTTGATAATTCAACAACGGTTACACCTGATGTTGAACTAAATTTTGGAAAGCTCACTATATGTGAGCAACATTGATATTCCATCTTTCTGAAGATTCTGAAGCTTGTCTATCTCTTGATCGGAAATGTTTATTGTTCAGACAATCTCAGCCTAGAGTTTTGAATGTTTTTCTGAAGAAGAATACGGTGCACGTGCCATTTGCCTTGAGGTATTCATCTTCATCTTTGGTTTAATTACCCAAGTTTGAGGTACTTTGATAATTCAACAACGGTTACACCTGATGTTGAACTAAATTTTGGAAAGCTCACTATATGTGAGCAACATTGATATTCCATCTTTCTGAAGATTCTGAAGCTTGTCTATCTCTTGATCGGAAATGTTTATTGTTCAGACAATCTCAGCCTAGAGTTTTGAATGTTTTTCTGAAGAAGAATACGGTGCACGTGCCATTTGCCTTGAGGTATTCATCTTCATCTTTGGTTTAATTACCCAAGTTTGAGGTATTTTGATAAATCAACAACGGTTACACCTGATGTTGAACTAAATTTTGGAAAGCTCACTATATGTGAGCAACATTGATATTTCATCTTTCTGAAGATTCTGAAGCTTGTCTATCTCTTGATCGGAAATGTTTATTGTTCAGACAATCTCAGCCTAGAGTTTTGAATGTTTTTCTGAAGAAGAATACGGTGCACGTGCCATTTGCCTTGAGGTATTCATCTTCATCTTTGGTTTAATTACCCAAGTTTGAGGTACTTTGATGATTCAACAAGGGTTACACCTGATGCTGAACTAAATTTTGGAAAGCTCACTATATGTGAGCAACATTGATATTCCATCTTTCTGAAGATTCTGAAGCTTGTCTATCTCTTGATCGGAAATGTTTATTGTTCAGACAATCTCAGTCTAGAGTTTTGAATGTTTTTCTGAAGAAGAATACGGTGCACGTGCCATTTGCCCTGGAGTATTCATCTTCATCTTTGGTTTAATTACCCAAGTTTGAGGTACTTTGATAATTCAACAACGGTTACACCTGATGTTGAACTAAATTTTGGAAAGCTCACTATATGTGAGCAACATTAATATTCCATCTTTCTGAAGATTCTGAAGCTTGTCTATCTCTTGATCGGAAATGTTTATTGTTCAGACAATCTCAGCCTAGAGTTTTGAATGTTTTTCTGAAGAAGAATACGGTGCACGTGCCATTTGCCTTGAGGTATTCATCTTCATCTTTGGTTTAATTACCCAAGTTTGAGGTATTTTGATAATTCAACAACGGTTACACCTGATGTTGAACTAAATTTTGGAAAGCTCACTATATGTGAGCAACATTGATATTCCATCTTTCTGAAGATTCTGAAGCTTGTCTATCTCTTGATCGGAAATGTTTATTGTTCAGACAATCTCAGCCTAGAGTTTTGAATGTTTTTCTGAAGAAGAATACGGTGCACGTGCCATTTGCCTTGAGGTATTCATCTTCATCTTTGGTTTAATTACCCAAGTTTGAGGTATTTTGATAAATCAACAACGGTTACACCTGATGTTGAACTAAATTTTGGAAAGCTCACTATATGTGAGCAACATTGATATTTCATCTTTCTGAAGATTCTGAAGCTTGTCTATCTCTTGATCGGAAATGTTTATTGTTCAGACAATCTCAGCCTAGAGTTTTGAATGTTTTTCTGAAGAAGAATACGGTGCACGTGCCATTTGCCTTGAGGTATTCATCTTCATCTTTGGTTTAATTACCCAAGTTTGAGGTACTTTGATGATTCAACAAGGGTTACACCTGATGCTGAACTAAATTTTGGAAAGCTCACTATATGTGAGCAACATTGATATTCCATCTTTCTGAAGATTCTGAAGCTTGTCTATCTCTTTATCGGAAATGTTTATTGTTCAGACAATCTCAGCCTAGAGTTTTGAATGTTTTTCTGAAGAAGAATACGGTGCACGTGCCATTTGCCTTGAGGTATTCATCTTCATCTTTGGTTTAATTACCCAAGTTTGAGGTACTTTGATGATTCAACAAGGGTTACACCTGATGCTGAACTAAATTTTGGAAAGCTCACTATATGTGAGCAACATTGATATTCCATCTTTCTGAAGATTCTGAAGCTTGTCTATCTCTTTATCGGAAATGTTTATTGTTCAGACAATCTCAGCCTAGAGTTTTGAATGTTTTTCTGAAGAAGAATACGGTGCACGTGCCATTTGCCTTGAGGTATTCATCTTCATCTTTGGTTTAATTACCCAAGTTTGAGGTATTTTGATAAATCAACAACGGTTACACCTGATGTTGAACTAAATTTTGGAAAGCTCACTATATGTGAGCAACATTGATATTTCATCTTTCTGAAGATTCTGAAGCTTGTCTATCTCTTGATCGGAAATGTTTATTGTTCAGACAATCTCAGTCTAGAGTTTTGAATGTTTTTCTGAAGAAGAATACGGTGCACGTGCCATTTGCCTTGAGGTATTCATCTTCATCTTTGGTTTAATTACCCAAGTTTGAGGTACTTTGATAATTCAACAACGGTTACACCTGATGTTGAACTAAGTTTTGGAAAGCTCACTATATGTGAGCAACATTGATATTCCATCTTTCTGAAGATTCTGAAGCTTGTCTATCTCTTGAATGGAAACGTTTATTGTTCAGACAATCTCAGCCTAGAGTTTTGAATGTTTTTCTGAAGAAGAATACGGTGCACGTGCCATTTGCCTTGAGGTATTCATCTTCATCTTTGGTTTAATCACCCAAGTTTGAGGTATTTTGATAATTCAACAACGGTTACACCTGATGTTGAACTAAATTTTGGAAAGCTCACTATATGTGAGCAACATTGATATTCCATCTTTCTGAAGATTCTGAAGCTTGTCTATCTCTTTATCGGAAATGTTTATTGTTCAGACAATCTCAGTCTAGAGTTTTGAATGTTTTTCTGAAGAAGAATACGGTGCACGTGCCATTTGCCTTGAGGTATTCATCTTCATCTTTGGTTTAATTACCCAAGTTTGAGGTACTTTGATGATTCAACAAGGGTTACACCTGATGTTGAACTAAATTTTGGAAAGCTCACTATATGTGAGCAACATTGATATTCCATCTTTCTGAAGATTCTGAAGCTTGTCTATCTCTTTATCGGAAATGTTTATTGTTCAGACAATCTCAGCCTAGAGTTTTGAATGTTTTTCTGAAGAAGAATACGGTGCACGTGCCATTTGCCTTGAGGTATTCATCTTCATCTTTGGTTTAATTACCCAAGTTTGAGGTACTTTGATGATTCAACAAGGGTTACACCTGATGTTGAACTAAATTTTGGAAAGCTCACTATATGTGAGCAACATTGATATTCCATCTTTCTGAAGATTCTGAAGCTTGTCTATCTCTTGATCGGAAATGTTTATTGTTCAGACAATCTCAGTCTAGAGTTTTGAATGTTTTTCTGAAGAAGAATACGGTGCACGTGCCATTTGCCTTGAGGTATTCATCTTCATCTTTGGTTTAATTACCCAAGTTTGAGGTACTTTGATGATTCAACAAGGGTTACACCTGATGTTGAACTAAATTTTGGAAAGCTCACTATATGTGAGCAACATTGATATTCCATCTTTCTGAAGATTCTGAAGCTTGTCTATCTCTTTATCGGAAATGTTTATTGTTCAGACAATCTCAGCCTAGAGTTTTGAATGTTTTTCTGAAGAAGAATACGGTGCACGTGCCATTTGCCTTGAGGTATTCATCTTCATCTTTGGTTTAATTACCCAAGTTTGAGGTACTTTGATAATTCAACAACGGTTACACCTGATGTTGAACTAAATTTTGGAAAGCTCACTATATGTGAGCAACATTGATATTCCATCTTTCTGAAGATTCTGAAGCTTGTCTATCTCTTGATCGGAAATGTTTATTGTTCAGACAATCTCAGCCTAGAGTTTTGAATGTTTTTCTGAAGAAGAATACGGTGCACGTGCCATTTGCCTTGAGGTATTCATCTTCATCTTTGGTTTAATTACCCAAGTTTGAGGTACTTTGATAATTCAACAACGGTTACACCTGATGTTGAACTAAGTTTTGGAAAGCTCACTATATGTGAGCAACATTGATATTCCATCTTTCTGAAGATTCTGAAGCTTGTCTATCTCTTGAATGGAAACGTTTATTGTTCAGACAATCTCAGCCTAGAGTTTTGAATGTTTTTCTGAAGAAGAATACGGTGCACGTGCCATTTGCCTTGAGGTATTCATCTTCATCTTTGGTTTAATTACCCAAGTTTGAGGTACTTTGATGATTCAACAAGGGTTACACCTGATGTTGAACTAAATTTTGGAAAGCTCACTATATGTGAACAACATTGATATTCCATCTTTCTGAAGATTCTGAAGCTTGTCTATCTCTTTATCGGAAATGTTTATTGTTCAGACAATCTCAGCCTAGAGTTTTGAATGTTTTTCTGAAGAAGAATACGGTGCACGTGCCATTTGCCTTGAGGTATTCATCTTCATCTTTGGTTTAATTACCCAAGTTTGAGGTACTTTGATAATTCAACAACGGTTACACCTGATGTTGAACTAAATTTTGGAAAGCTCACTATATGTGAGCAACATTGATATTCCATCTTTCTGAAGATTCTGAAGCTTGTCTATCTCTTGATCGGAAATGTTTATTGTTCAGACAATCTCAGCCTAGAGTTTTGAATGTTTTTCTGAAGAAGAATACGGTGCACGTGCCATTTGCCTTGAGGTATTCATCTTCATCTTTGGTTTAATTACCCAAGTTTGAGGTATTTTGATAATTCAACAACGGTTACACCTGATGTTGAACTAAATTTTGGAAAGCTCACTATATGTGAGCAACATTGATATTCCATCTTTCTGAAGATTCTGAAGCTTGTCTATCTCTTGAATGGAAACGTTTATTGTTCAGACAATCTCAGCCTAGAGTTTTGAATGTTTTTCTGAAGAAGAATACGGTGCACGTGCCATTTGCCTTGAGGTATTCATCTTCATCTTTGGTTTAATTACCCAAGTTTGAGGTATTTTGATAATTCAACAACGGTTACACCTGATGTTGAACTAAATTTTGGAAAGCTCACTATATGTGAGCAACATTGATATTCCATCTTTCTGAAGATTCTGAAGCTTGTCTATCTCTTTATCGGAAATGTTTATTGTTCAGACAATCTCAGCCTAGAGTTTTGAATGTTTTTCTGAAGAAGAATACGGTGCACGTGCCATTTGCCTTGAGGTATTCATCTTCATCTTTGGTTTAATTACCCAAGTTTGAGGTACTTTGATAAATCAACAACGGTTACACCTGATGTTGAACTAAGTTTTGGAAAGCTCACTATATGTGAGCAACATTGATATTCCATCTTTCTGAAGATTCTGAAGCTTGTCTATCTCTTGATCGGAAATGTTTATTGTTCAGACAATCTCAGCCTAGAGTTTTGAATGTTTTTCCGAAGAAGAATACGGTGCACGTGCCATTTGACTTGAGGTATTCATCTTCATCTTTGGTTTAATTACCCAAGTTTGAGGTATTTTGATAATTCAACAACTGTTACACCTGATGTTGAACTAAATTTTGGAAAGCTCACTATATGTGAGCAACATTGATATTTCATCTTTCTGAAGATTCTGAAGCTTGTCTATCTCTTGATCGGAAATGTTTATTGTTCAGACAATCTCAGCCTAGAGTTTTGAATGTTTTTCTGAAGAAGAATACGGTGCACGTGCCATTTGCCTTGAGGTATTCATCTTCATCTTTGGTTTAATTACCCAAGTTTGAGGTACTTTGATGATTCAACAAGGGTTACACCTGATGTTGAACTAAATTTTGGAAAGCTCACTATATGTGAGCAACATTGATATTCCTTCTTTCTGAAGATTCTGAAGCTTGTCTATCTCTTGATCGGAAATGTTTATTGTTCAGACAATCTCAGTCTAGAGTTTTGAATGTTTTTCTGAAGAAGAATACGGTGCACCTGCCATTTGCCTTGAGGTATTCATCTTCATCTTTGGTTTAATTACCCAAGTTTGAGGTATTTTGATAATTCAACAACGGTTACACCTGATGTTGAACTAAATTTTGGAAAGCTCACTATATGTGAGCAACATTGATATTCCATCTTTCTGAAGATTCTGAAGCTTGTCTATCTCTTGAATGGAAACGTTTATTGTTCAGACAATCTCAGCCTAGAGTTTTGAATGTTTTTCTGAAGAAGAATACGGTGCACGTGCCATTTGCCTTGAGGTATTCATCTTCATCTTTGGTTTAATTACCCAAGTTTGAGGTATTTTGATAATTCAACAACGGTTACACCTGATGTTGAACTAAATTTTGGAAAGCTCACTTTATGTGAGCAACATTGATATTCCATCTTTCTGAAGATTCTGAAGCTTGTCTATCTCTTGAATGGAAACGTTTATTGTTCAGACAATCTCAGCCTAGAGTTTTGAATGTTTTTCTGAAGAAGAATACGGTGCACGTGCCATTTGCCTTGAGGTATTCATCTTCATCTTTGGTTTAATTACCCAAGTTTGAGGTACTTTGATAATTCAACAACGGTTACACCTGATGTTGAACTAAGTTTTGGAAAGCTCACTATATGTGAGCAACATTGATATTCCATCTTTCTGAAGATTCTGAAGCTTGTCTATCTATTGAATGAAAACGTTTATTGTTCAGACAATCTCAGCCTAGAGTTTTGAATGTTTTTCTGAAGAAGAATACGGTGCACGTGCCATTTGCCTTGAGGTATTCATCTTCATCTTTGGTTTAATTACCCAAGTTTGAGGTATTTTGATAATTCAACAACGGTTACACCTGATGTTGAACTAAATTTTGGAAAGCTCACTTTATGTGAGCAACATTGATATTCCATCTTTCTGAAGATTCTGAAGCTTGTCTATCTCTTGATCGGAAATGTTTATTGTTCAGACAATCTCAGTCTAGAGTTTTGAATGTTTTTCTGAAGAAGAATACGGTGCACGTGCCATTTGCCTTGAGGTATTCATCTTCATCTTTGGTTGAATTACCCAAGTTTGAGGTACTTTGATAATTCAACAACGGTTACACCTGATGTTGAACTAAGTTTTGGAAAGCTCACTATATGTGAGCAACATTGATATTCCATCTTTCTGAAGATTCTGAAGCTTGTCTATCTCTTGAATGGAAACGTTTATTGTTCAGACAATCTCAGTCTAGAGTTTTGAATGTTTTTCTGAAGAAGAATACGGTGCACGTGCCATTTGCCTTGAGGTATTCATCTTCATCTTTGGTTGAATTACCCAAGTTTGAGGTACTTTGATAATTCAACAACGGTTACACCTGATGTTGAACTAAGTTTTGGAAAGCTCACTATATGTGAGCAACATTGATATTCCATCTTTCTGAAGATTCTGAAGCTTGTCTATCTCTTGAATGGAAACGTTTATTCTTCAGACAATCTCAGTCTAGAGTTTTGAATGTTTTTCTGAAGAAGAATACGGTGCACGTGCCATTTGCCTTGAGGTATTCATCTTCATCTTTGGTTTAATTACCCAAGTTTGAGGTACTTTGATAATTCAACAACGGTTACACCTGATGTTGAACTAAGTTTTGGAAAGCTCACTATATGTGAGCAACATTGATATTCCATCTTTCTGAAGATTCTGAAGCTTGTCTATCTCTTTATCGGAAATGTTTATTGTTCAGACAATCTCAGCCTAGAGTTTTGAATGTTTTTCTGAAGAAGAATACGGTGCACGTGCCATTTGCCTTGAGGTATTCATCTTCATCTTTGGTTTAATTACCCAAGTTTGAGGTACTTTGATAATTCAACAACGGTTACACCTGATGTTGAACTAAGTTTTGGAAAGCTCACTATATGTGAGCAACATTGATATTCCATCTTTCTGAAGATTCTGAAGCTTGTCTATCTATTGAATGAAAACGTTTATTGTTCAGACAATCTCAGCCTAGAGTTTTGAATGTTTTTCTGAAGAAGAATACGGTGCACGTGCCATTTGCCTTGAGGTATTCATCTTCATCTTTGGTTTAATTACCCAAGTTTGAGGTATTTTGATAATTCAACAACGGTTACACCTGATGTTGAACTAAGTTTTGGAAAGCTCACTATATGTGAGCAACATTGATATTCCATCTTTCTGAAGATTCTGAAGCTTGTCTATCTCTTGAATGGAAACGTTTATTGTTCAGACAATCTCAGCCTAGAGTTTTGAATGTTTTTCTGAAGAAGAATACGGTGCACGTGCCATTTGCCTTGAGGTATTCATCTTCATCTTTGGTTTAATTACCCAAGTTTGAGGTATTTTGATAATTCAACAACGGTTACACCTGATGTTGAACTAAATTTTGGAAAGCTCACTTTATGTGAGCAACATTGATATTCCATCTTTCTGAAGATTCTGAAGCTTGTCTATCTCTTGATCGGAAATGTTTATTGTTCAGACAATCTCAGTCTAGAGTTTTGAATGTTTTTCTGAAGAAGAATACGGTGCACGTGCCATTTGCCTTGAGGTATTCATCTTCATCTTTGGTTTAATTACCCAAGTTTGAGGTACTTTGATAATTCAACAACGGTTACACCTGATGTTGAACTAAGTTTTGGAAAGCTCACTATATGTGAGCAACATTGATATTCCATCTTTCTGAAGATTCTGAAGCTTGTCTATCTCTTGAATGGAAACGTTTATTGTTCAGACAATCTCAGCCTAGAGTTTTGAATGTTTTTCTGAAGAAGAATACGGTGCACGTGCCATTTGCCTTGAGGTATTCATCTTCATCTTTGGTTTAATTACCCAAGTTTGAGGTATTTTGATAATTCAACAACGGTTACACCTGATGTTGAACTAAATTTTGGAAAGCTCACTATATGTGAGCAACATTGATATTTCATCTTTCTGAAGATTCTGAAGCTTGTCTATCTCTTGATCGGAAATGTTTATTGTTCAGACAATCTCAGTCTAGAGTTTTGAATGTTTTTCTGAAGAAGAATACGGTGCACGTGCCATTTGCCTTGAGGTATTCATCTTCATCTTTGGTTGAATTACCCAAGTTTGAGGTACTTTGATAATTCAACAACGGTTACACCTGATGTTGAACTAAGTTTTGGAAAGCTCACTATATGTGAGCAACATTGATATTCCATCTTTCTGAAGATTCTGAAGCTTGTCTATCTCTTGAATGGAAACGTTTATTGTTCAGACAATCTCAGTCTAGAGTTTTGAATGTTTTTCTGAAGAAGAATACGGTGCACGTGCCATTTGCCTTGAGGTATTCATCTTCATCTTTGGTTGAATTACCCAAGTTTGAGGTACTTTGATAATTCAACAACGGTTACACCTGATGTTGAACTAAGTTTTGGAAAGCTCACTATATGTGAGCAACATTGATATTCCATCTTTCTGAAGATTCTGAAGCTTGTCTATCTCTTGAATGGAAACGTTTATTGTTCAGACAATCTCAGTCTAGAGTTTTGAATGTTTTTCTGAAGAAGAATACGGTGCACGTGCCATTTGCCTTGAGGTATTCATCTTCATCTTTGGTTTAATTACCCAAGTTTGAGGTACTTTGATAATTCAACAACGGTTACACCTGATGTTGAACTAAGTTTTGGAAAGCTCACTATATGTGAGCAACATTGATATTCCATCTTTCTGAAGATTCTGAAGCTTGTCTATCTCTTTATCGGAAATGTTTATTGTTCAGACAATCTCAGCCTAGAGTTTTGAATGTTTTTCTGAAGAAGAATACGGTGCACGTGCCATTTGCCTTGAGGTATTCATCTTCATCTTTGGTTTAATTACCCAAGTTTGAGGTACTTTGATAATTCAACAACGGTTACACCTGATGTTGAACTAAGTTTTGGAAAGCTCACTATATGTGAGCAACATTGATATTCCATCTTTCTGAAGATTCTGAAGCTTGTCTATCTCTTGAATGGAAACGTTTATTGTTCAGACAATCTCAGCCTAGAGTTTTGAATGTTTTTCTGAAGAAGAATACGGTGCACGTGCCATTTGCCTTGAGGTATTCATCTTCATCTTTGGTTTAATTACCCAAGTTTGAGGTATTTTGATAATTCAACAACGGTTACACCTGATGTTGAACTAAATTTTGGAAAGCTCACTATATGTGAGCAACATTGATATTTCATCTTTCTGAAGATTCTGAAGCTTGTCTATCTCTTGATCGGAAATGTTTATTGTTCAGACAATCTCAGTCTAGAGTTTTGAATGTTTTTCTGAAGAAGAATACGGTGCACGTGCCATTTGCCTTGAGGTATTCATCTTCATCTTTGGTTTAATTACCCAAGTTTGAGGTACTTTGATGATTCAACAAGGGTTACACCTGATGTTGAACTAAATTTTGGAAAGCTCACTATATGTGAGCAACATTGATATTCCATCTTTCTGAAGATTCTGAAGCTTGTCTCTCTCTTGATCGGAAATGTTTATTGTTCAGACAATCTCAGTCTAGAGTTTTGAATGTTTTTCTGAAGAAGAATACGGTGCACGTGCCATTTGCCTTGAGGTATTCATCTTCATCTTTGGTTTAATTACCCAAGTTTGAGGTACTTTGATGATTCAACAAGGGTTACACCTGATGTTGAACTAAATTTTGGAAAGCTCACTATATGTGAGCAACATTGATATTCCATCTTTCTGAAGATTCTGAAGCTTGTCTATCTCTTGATCGGAAATGTTTATTGTTCAGACAATCTCAGCCTAGAGTTTTGAATGTTTTTCTGAAGAAGAATACGGTGCACGTGCCATTTGCCTTGAGGTATTCATCTTCATCTTTGGTTTAATTACCCAAGTTTGAGGTATTTTGATAATTCAACAAGGGTTACACCTGATGTTGAACTAAATTTTGGAAAGCTCACTATATGTGAGCAACATTGATATTCCATCTTTCTGAAGATTCTGAAGCTTGTCTATCTCTTGATCGGAAATGTTTATTGTTCAGACAATCTCAGCCTAGAGTTTTGAATGTTTTTCTGAAGAAGAATACGGTGCACGTGCCATTTGCCTTGAGGTATTCATCTTCATCTTTGGTTTAATTACCCAAGTTTGAGGTACTTTGATGATTCAACAAGGGTTACACCTGATGTTGAACTAAATTTTGGAAAGCTCACTATATGTGAGCAACATTGATATTCCATCTTTCTGAAGATTCTGAAGCTTGTCTATCTCTTGATCGGAAATGTTTATTGTTCAGACAATCTGAGTCTAGAGTTTTGAATGTTTTTTCTGAAGAAGAATACGGTGCACGTGCCATTTGCCTTGAGGTATTCATCTTCATCTTTGGTTTAATTACCCAAGTTTGAGGTATTTTGATAATTCAACAAGGGTTACACCTGATGTTGAACTAAATTTTGGAAAGCTCACTATATGTGAGCAACATTGATATTCCATCTTTCTGAAGATTCTGAAGCTTGTCTCTCTCTTGATCGGAAATGTTTATTGTTCAGACAATCTCAGCCTAGAGTTTTGAATGTTTTTCTGAAGAAGAATACGGTGCACGTGCCATTTGCCTTGAGGTATTCATCTTCATCTTTGGTTTAATTACCCAAGTTTGAGGTACTTTGATGATTCAACAAGGGTTACACCTGATGTTGAACTAAGTTTTGGAAAGCTCACTATATGTGAGCAACATTGATATTCCATCTTTCTGAAGATTCTGAAGCTTGTCTATCTCTTGATCGGAAATGTTTATTGTTCAGACAATCTCAGTCTAGAGTTTTGAATGTTTTTCTGAAGAAGAATACGGTGCACGTGCCATTTGCCTTGAGGTATTCATCTTCATCTTTGGTTTAATTACCCAAGTTTGAGGTACTTTGATGATTCAACAAGGGTTACACCTGATGTTGAACTAAATTTTGGAAAGCTCACTATATGTGAGCAACATTGATATTCCATCTTTCTGAAGATTCTGAAGCTTGTCTATCTCTTGATCGGAAATGTTTATTGTTCAGACAATCTCAGCCTAGAGTTTTGAATGTTTTTCTGAAGAAGAATACGGTGCACGTGCCATTTGCCTTGAGGTATTCATCTTCATCTTTGGTTTAATTACCCAAGTTTGAGGTACTTTGATGATTCAACAACGGTTACACCTGATGTTGAACTAAATTTTGGAAAGCTCACTATATGTGAGCAACATTGATATTCCATCTTTCTGAAGATTCTGAAGCTTGTCTATCTCTTGATCGGAAATGTTTATTGTTCAGACAATCTCAGCCTAGAGTTTTGAATGTTTTTCTGAAGAAGAATACGGTGCACGTGCCATTTGCCTTGAGGTATTCATCTTCATCTTTGGTTTAATTACCCAAGTTTGAGGTACTTTGATGATTCAACAACGGTTACACCTGATGTTGAACTAAATTTTGGAAAGCTCACTATATGTGAGCAACATTGATATTCCATCTTTCTGAAGATTCTGAAGCTTGTCTATCTCTTGATCGGAAATGTTTATTGTTCAGACAATCTCAGCCTAGAGTTTTGAATGTTTTTCTGAAGAAGAATACGGTGCACGTGCCATTTGCCTTGAGGTATTCATCTTCATCTTTGGTTTAATTACCCAAGTTTGAGGTACTTTGATGATTCAACAAGGGTTACACCTGATGTTGAACTAAATTTTGGAAAGCTCACTGTATGTGAGCAACATTGATATTCCATCTTTCTGAAGATTCTGAAGCTTGTCTCTCTCTTGATCGGAAATGTTTATTGTTCAGACAATCTCAGCCTAGAGTTTTGAATGTTTTTCTGAAGAAGAATACGGTGCACGTGCCATTTGCCTTGAGGTATTAGTAGAGAGCCATGCCGAATTTACTAACCACGCCCCCAAACAGTTGCTAAAAACATACTTTTGAGGGCGTCAGCTGCTAAAATCATACTTTTGGGGGCGTCAGCTGTCAAAATCATATTTTCGGCGTCAGCTGTCAAAAATATACTTTTTCTCCCGATGCAGGCTCTCGAGCCTGCGCATGGATCAAAATGCATGATTTTTTTTTTTTTAAATCATTTTTAAAATTATTTTTTAATCTATTTTTATTATTTATATATTTGTTAATTGTATTTGTAAATATTTTTAAACTTATTTCTTTTTAAATGTATTTTTAATATTTATATATATTTCAAATTGTATTTGTAAATATTATTATTTAATTGTTTCTTTTTAAATGTATTTTTAATATTTATATATATTTTAAATTGTATTTGTAACTATAATTATTTAATTGTTTCTTTTTAAATATATTTTTAATAATATTTCTTTTTAAATGTATTTTAATATTTATATATTTTTTAATTGTATCTTTAAAACTGAATAAATTATTTCTCATATATATTGTTTTTTATTTATTTAAATATTTTTAAAAGCTAATCAATATGTTCACCGTACTTCTTATGGGTTAATCAATGGAACTCATATCGAAGGTTAATTCGATAAGAAGTAATAAATATTTAAACTGAATTTAATGAAACACATATCGAAGGTTAATTCGATAAGATTGTTAAAACAGGTGCACTACACATGTACCACATGGCAAAAGTTGTGTTCATAAAAATATGATAAATAGCTGTACACCACATGTACCCATAACGCTAAAGAATACTTACTATGCCAAGGGGTCATGAGTATATACGAATATTTTCAAACTTTTTAGCATCAAAAATGTTACTTTAAAGTAATTGTTGTTGTAGCCCTAATAGTTTATAAATGTTCTGATAGCTAATGTATTTCATAACTATGTTCAAGAATAGAATAAATGTTTCGTAATATATTTATTGAACAATAAATTTTCATTTAAAATTAGAACATGTGTTAACATTTTGTAAGAGTTTCTTTTTTACAAAGTGTCTGGAAATGTTGTACTTGTAATCGGATGTGTACAAGTCTGTTTTTCGCAACAATCCTGCGTTTCCTCAGAAGGATCCAACATTTTGAATTAGTGTTTCCTAAACTATAAAAATAAGAGTGTACCACAGCTGTTATAATAAGAATATGAATACAATATTAAACGATCCTATTGTAATATTCCACAATTTTGGCTGACAGTTGTTATTGTATAAGGACTTGTCACAAATGAGTTGAATTATTGTTAAATATTTGGATTTACGAAATCGAATGCTGTAACAAGTAATTAATAAGCGGATAGTTTACAGGTTGTTAATCCGGCAACTGTTGGCGCAATCGGTGTATTTTAGCGCATTTGGCAGCTGTTTGCGCAACAAACTGCTAATTAATGTATAAATGCATATATTTGTTGTAATATATAACAAATAGAAAAGCCGCATACAGCAGTCAACTGTTTTGTGAAAGAGGCGGAGTGGGTAGAGCTTTACAACAAAGTTTGTATAAAAGGGGGCAAAATTTTTTAGACCGAAATTTGCATTTCAGCTCCGCCAACAAGTCGACTCTACGATCCAGCTCTGTCAACAAGTCTACTCTCCGATCCAGCTCCGCCACCAAGTCTTCTCGCCGATCCACCTCTGCCAACAAGCCGACGATCTGATCCAACGTCAACAGACTGCTGCTAGGACTTTCCTCTACTCTACTTGGACCCTAGACGTAAAAGTTCGTTGTTGTTTAGGAAAAGCCTCCAATTGGGCTACAAACATGAAGCGTTCCGCTCTTGTTGATGTAGAGAATATTGTACCTTCGACACCGGAACCGGATGTTCCAAGACCACCCACACCAGGACCCAACTTTGCTGCCACATTCTTTGGTAAGGTTTTATTTTTGTTATTAATTATTTTTTGTTTAGACACACCAAAAAAGCAGGTACAAATCTCAAAGGATAGCTCTCCACAACAGCCTGTAGTTATGAGACCAATATGTCTCTGCAAAACTTGTAGGGATACATTGCAAGTCGTAGACGAGTACCACTGTTTCAGCCTCTGTGTCAAGTGTAGAGCGAGGAATGATGCCTTAGGGCTTTTAAAAGTTTTCCGTCATTATAAACCTGAAAATTCAACAATCAATGTGAGATTATAAAATTATTAATTCTAATTATTATTTTTTCTTTTACAGATGCGTTCCTATTCTAGCATGTCATCAAAACAATTGTTGAATAATATGGGTTACATTGCCATTTATACTGATGAGTCAACTGTCAAGTCTTTTGGTTATAAGCAGAATGTGTTCTACTTTAAATTAAGTCAACAGGCGCTCAACTTGAATATGCTTATCCGTTTTGATCCATCGTTTTGACTACAACAAGCACAAACTGTTTAATGGACAGTTGGTTGATTTTGTTATGTTATATTTAAATTTTCTTAGCCGTAACATTTTTTTTTCCAGCTTTCGAAGTTTGAAATTATCCATCAACAGCCGACTCTCTAACCAACTGGTAAGCATTAAAAATTTAAATATTAATCAGTTTATAATTATAGGTTATATCATTGTCTTGGCTTTTATGTTTTGCTGGTTTTTATTGTTACAATATGAACGATTGATCAAATAAATCATTTATTATTAATACAATTGTTTACAACAACAGTGAAAAATTATACATTTAAATTTTCTGCATCTATCCATTCATTAAAGTTGTCGGGATAGCCACTCCATTTTACAAATACTTGGCGTTTACCATTTCGTGTACGCTCTTTCAAAACTTTCTCAATATAGTACTGGTTGCTTTTATTAGTAGCCAACACAAGTTCAGGCTCATAGAATATTCCCTTTATACGTTCACCATTATAATCTACAAGTTTATACACGGTTGGGTTCCCGGCTACAATCTCATCAATTGTGAATAGTTCCATTGTATATCCAGACTCGTAACTTTTTTCAAAAGTACGCCTGTTCTTGCTTATGCGAACATTATCACCAATTTTGAATCGGTTGCGAACAGCTGGTGCATATTCTTCAACGAATATATTTGCTGTAACATCTACGGGGCGCATTTTAATCGACCGATTATAAGATTTGTTTATTCCTTCGACCAAGTCATCTAGTATATCAATCCATCGATGATTATTCTTGTAATAGAGATATTTCATCATGCGCGTTTTTAAAGTTCTATTTGCTCGCTCCACCATTGCCGCCTTTTGTGGTGAACTTGTTGATCCATGCAGTATGGCAAATTTTTTGAATAGTTTTTCACAATGACTATTATAAAACTCTGCACCGTTATCCGTTATTAGTTGGATTGGTATAAAATCCTTGAATACATTTTCAAATGCAGTAGCAACCTCTAAACCACCTTTAGTTTTCAAAGGCCTAACATATAACATGCGTGTATAAACATCAATCATGGTCAACATGTAAGCATAGCCGTCATTTGATTTTTTATATTTTTGCATATCAACCAAATCTGCTTGCATTGTTAGGAATCGACCACAGCCTCTAGTCTTTTTAGTCTGCATATGCAGTCTCGTTGGTTTATGACGTGTAAAAGTTTCAGAGTCTTGCAAAAAACTTTCAACTTGTGCTTTTGCGATGCCATGCTTTCGCGCTTCCAATAATAGATTTTTGGCAGACGTATAAGAAGCTGGATGCTTAATATTATAATAAATGTTCTCCAAAACATTACTTCCATAATCTAATGTAGAATCGTTTACGGCCTTTGCCATTCTGTGTTTCTCCCGCCTGAGGTGTGTAATATGATTCACCAGTGTCAGCGGGTTTTGCCTTTTTATTTATAGCTTTGGATTTGAATGTACGACGCGGAGAGGGTGAATATCGAATAACAGCCTTACGATGACGTGGTGTTCTAGGTAATATATTAATAGTAGCATCCAAGTCTGTGACAGCCGATGTGGATGTAGGCACGGGATCAACTGAATCCTTGTTACTGACGGCAGGCTCTACATTTTTTGCCTTCTTGTTAGGGCTAGAGACCCCATTACTGGCTAAGAATTTGGCTAATACTGAGAATCCATTGGGTTCCGTCTTTGTTTTATCCAGTACAAAATCCAAAATTTTTGTAATATTTGTGTTTGGTACGGGCTCATTATTAATCACAAGTTGGTTATTTTTGTTTGTACGCACCTCTGGAAATCTTTCCCACAGATCGTTATACTTTCGTGGCAGCTTGTATTCTGGCAATAATGGTGGATCAGCATTTTCCACTTGTACTGATATAGGCGCATCTATGCTTTCTCTATAGTTTTTGAGACGGGTAATCAAGTCTTCGTATAGTTCAGCCTTTTTATAATCGGGTATAGATTTATTCTCTCGTAAGAGCTTCAATTCAGCATCAAACTTGTCTATATTCAGCGTTTCATCATCAACAGGGATTAGACGATATTTATGATTGAGTTTCATCTTTTAAAACCAAAATAAGCAATTCCGCATGAAACTATTGTTTTCAATTGTTTGTGTGAAATCGTTGCCAATAAAGTTTTAGCCTTTTCGGGTGTGCGTATCAAAGCTATTTGACGTAATAATGAGGATATGGGCAAAAGGGTTTTATATTCCTTGTTAGTTAAGAGAAAATTATTATTTTTCACAATATTAAATACAATTTCAACAATAATTTCAATTTGTGAAAAAGAAAATGAGGAAACAGAACAAGGGGTTTTGGCACAAGAAGATAAAAAGTTGTAATTTGACAAAATACGACCACTCATTGAACATGCACATTAAACACTGAATATATTTCTGGCTACATAAACAATAGGGTGCTCCGCTGTTATATCTGATAGTATACGCTGTTTCTCATTTGTTAAAGGATGGTTGTCAATCAGTAAATGACTATAGGGTGTAGACATTGCATCATCATATGCTTCTAGAGCATTTTTAAAGCGGGGGCCAAATAATTGTTGCAGACAATTACGTATTTGTAATATATCCGAATGACTTTTCATCAGTATTATATATGTACTATTAATTCGACTGGTCCTGTCTAGCTGAAATGCAGCTTGCACAAGATTAAACACTGCCAAATTCCAGTGATGTGCCCACACTGTAAAAATGTTGTTGAGTAATTCTTTAGCCGCTTTATTCGATGAGAAAAAATTCATCAAATCATCCAGCACTAGTATGGTGTTTACTCCCTTTTGCTCTTTTATTATATCCGGATCAGGTGGTCCTTGAATAACTATTAAACGCTCATCATTTAATGGAACACCTGACGATGTTCCACATTGACTGAACCAGAATATTCTATCAATGGGGACGTTGAAAAACTTTTCAGTATTTTCACATATACGTTTTATAAGGGTAGTTTTACCACATTGCGTTGCCCCTATTACAGTTGTCTGACTGGGTAGTTTGAAGCTGAAAACCATAATCAACCACTCGTAAATGTACCTATAATGCAAATGATTTCATTTATACTAGTGTGCACGCATCAGGTGGTGGTCTCTGATGGATGACTTTTACATTACTTTGCCGTCATCAGTTGACTCTGAAAAAAGTAATACCTCATCAGTGTTTCTTACCAGGTTACCTGAAACATTAAGGCTACGCAATAACAGATATTGCATTGGGCTGACAGACATAATTTTTCCGTGTTCGATATTAAATGTACAAGAAAATCTTTCTTATACACTACGTTTTTCCAACAGAAAGTTTATTCTGCACTTGCCCAAAGGTAACTATGCAAATGGTGATGAAATAATACGCGGAATCAATGCTGGAAAAGAACAATTTATTGCTAGCAGCACTAAACCTCTTGGAGCTGAGGAAGAAGCACGTATAAAGGGTTTGATAGATAAAGATGAAGATGTGAAAAAGTGGTATAATAATCGACAAGCTGAGGCTAAACTTGTCAAGGAAATGCTGGCAGACGCCACGTTTCGATTTAACAAAACACTACAACGCATAGAGTTTGTAACAAGTAAGCGGCTATTATTGAATGCAACACTCGGTGATGCTCTCGCATATTTTCTTGGCTTTGAGAATAAAATTATCAACGACACGTTAATAGCCAGGCGCCCCATTGATTTTTCAAATAACATTAATACAATGTATATATATTGTGATATTGTAGAATATTCCATTCTCGGTAATGTGAAAGCTAATTTACTTGCATGTTTACCTGTACCACCTCCCACTGAATTTGGTAAAATGATTGCCAAAACATTTAATCCTATTCGTTATGTACCAATCACTAAGCAAACACTCGATACTATACGTATTGAAATTTTAGATGAATTTGGCCGCCCTATGCAATTTAATTATGGTTCTACAGTTGTTACATTACATGTTAAAAATGTGAAATAAATGTTTTATTCAACAGTTATACAAGACCACATTACGATTTTCGAAGGTTTAAAAGGTAGTTCAGCGCCGTTTTGTTCGATGCGCGGCTCGTGTTGTGAATATTCTCGGTTACTATTGCAGCGGCATCGTTTTGGTTCGGTTGACTGTACAAACTCCTCAGTTTTTTCAGAGGGTTCGCTGGTATCATTTCCATCACCATCTTTACCATTCGTTCCATTACTATTATGAAGACGCCGAATATGACGCTGACAATTGAATCTTGTTCCAAAAGTTTCACTACAATAAGGGCACAAACGTCTACGAACACCATCCAAATGTCCATATTTTTGAATAAAGTCAGCATTGCTGATATAACTGTTACATACGGGTTGAATCCCGTCATGTCTTTTTAATACGTGATCACTAAAATGCTTGGCTGATGAAAATATTTCCTTGCACGTAACACAATACTTGTTACATAAAAGTTCCATTAGAGGAAAATAAAAAACAACCACACACAGTCAACTCACTTTTATATAATGAGTGGAATAATGACTAGTGTTGTACAAAAACCTAGTCCCAGAGATATTCCTTTAATGAATGGCACTGAAATACGTTTCAAAATCTTTTTGTACAGGGGTGTTGGCACAGATTGTTCCAACGTGTATCTTATACATAATTCACAGTGACAGGGAATATTCATAACTGACCACCTAATGTAGCAGGTGACGTTTTAATGGCGAGGTTGATCATATGCTAGATAATTTATAGTCGAATACTTTATGCATAAACGCTTTAATAAAGACATCATCGTTTTGTAATAGTTTAAAAAATGAACAAATGCTTTCAAATGTATTACCAGCTGACAACATTAGTATTACAAATATTGCATAACCACCACAAGTGTATTCAATTATGCGTTGTGGTTTGCAAGTATTAACTTTTACATTTTTATATTTGGCCAGATAATGACGAATGTACTTGTTCATTTTATAACCCAAGCTACAGAAAAAGTAGGCTTGATCATTACGTACAAAGATGACTTGCCAATGTGTGCCCGGTCTATCGTGTGTGTCAGTATTTACAACAAGTGCAAAGTTCTTTCGACGTGTTTTGGGTAGAGTATCCGCGCTAAATACACCGAGGAATAGTTTTCGAGTGATGCGGACAGATCGCAATAGTGACGCTATTTCAGACGAATACATTTAGTAAAATGATCTAGTGTAACTTTTGTATTGCGCACGTGCGGTTCAATATGCCACACCTCCTTCTAGACTTGAACTCAATTCAATGGACAACACTTTTGAATCAACAAATGGGTGGGGCGCCATTTAGTGGAATGATGTTTCAACGTGGTATGCAGAGAGGTCATGGCCTGGGTGGTATACTGGCAACATTGGCATCGTTTTTACCACGCATTATTCAATCACCTATAGCCCAAAATCTCATCAATGCTGGAAGGAATGCATTATCCAGTGCTGTAAGCAATAGTCCAGTTGTAAATTCACCTCTTGGCGGCCAGTTGCTAAAAACTAGCAATGAAATTGTTGATGGGGTGCTCAAGGGCGATAATATCAAGCAAACTCTTAAAACAGCCGGCCGGCAGGCTATACGAGATCTTACCGGTTTGGGCAAGCGGCGACGACGCAAAACCACAAAACCTCATAAGCGTCTGTGCATAACTCGTGAGCGGTCGTATCGTATTTAAATGGCTAAATTGATAGATTCAAAATCAGCACAAGCACTTTTACCTAATATTAATTATAGTGACATACCGGCGTCGGCATTAGGTGTTGAATCCACTCGTACTGTACAAGTTCCTTTAAAAAATACTTTTCTTCCTCAAGGACCATGGGAATTTGTTATAGCCCAAAATTCCAAATCATTTCTTAATCTGAGAAGGTGTTGGTTGAATGTAAAATTCAAAATTGTAACCACAAACGGTGATCCAGTACCAGACAACCTTGTTTTTGCACCATGCCAACAATTTGCAGCCAGTTTGATACACTCGTATCATTTAAAAATTGGTGATGTTAGCGTGTATGACTCTACCGTAAATCATGCCTACAAAACATATATTGAGAATATTCTAATGTATAGCAACGATGTTAAAGAGAGCAAACTTGCCATATCAGGCTATTATGCGGATAGATATATAGATAATGCAGCCAGTCCTGGCTTTAGAGCGCGACAAGGGCTTGTTAAAAATGGCATATTGTGTGAGATGGCTGCTCCCATCAGTATCGACTTATTCAATCAGGAACGACTGTTTGTAAACTATTCAAAAATGGAGCTAACTGCATATCCAAACCGTGATAATTTCTTAATTGACACACTTGGATGGAATAATGAAAGCAAGGATGCTGCAATGAAGGAGGAGTTTCCAAACCTGAAAATAGATATCAACGATGTGCACTTGCTTATTCAAGAGTTTGATCTAAACGCTGGATTAGCTATGGCTATAGAAGATAAACTTGTAAAGGAACGAATACACTACCCCATGACGTCAGTGAAAATGCGCTCTTATTTCATAGAAGGAGGTCGTTTGGATTCACCCAATAACATATTATTCACGTCGCATACACCGAAACGTGTTGTAGTAGGTCTTGTCGGCGCACACGCCTATAATGGTACTTTTAAACATTCGCCATTCAACTTTAAACCGTTTGAATTGAAAAATATATACTTGACGCTCAACAATCGGGTAATACCTACCCGCCCTTATAATTTAGAATGGCGTTCTTCCTATGCCACAGCATATATTGACATGTTGGAGGGTTTGGGTCTTGGTCGTACAGATTCATCCAATGGTATTACACCAGCAATGTATAAAACCGGCTTCACATTTTTTGTATTTGATATTTCACCGACTGTACACTCGTCCGAGTTATTTGATGTTATACGACAAGGTAATGTGGCCCTGAAATTGGAATTTGGTCAACAAACGCCGCAAGAGGGTTTATATGCTATTGTTTATGCAGAATATGACTCTATTCTTTCAATTGACAACAATCGTGCTCCATATATTGATACCAGTTTGTAATGTATGTAATAAACTCTTTAAAACATTTGATGAGAAGAATAAAATTTATTAATACAACTATACATAAAAATCTATAAATACAACCATATACAAATATACACGCGATAATAAAATTTATAAATTCAAATATATTAAAAATTATTCACAATAACCATAGGGTAAAGTACTAAAATCGTCTAGATAACAAAGTTTATCCATTACGACCTTGGTACTCTTTGTCATGTCCATCGTGGATATGGCACCAAGCTGCCTCTTTAATAACGTTGTTTTGGTTTTTAAAACCAATTTTTCTCCATCCATCACGAGTCCTCGAACCAATCGCTCCATACTTTGATAGTTTACCACGGTGGCTGCCGTGTGGTCCAGCGTCTGTAATTTTAAAAAGTTTCTCAATAATATATTTTTATACTTACCACTCCCTTTGCCTTGGTGATATACTTGACCTGACCAGCTGCATTTACTAGCTCATAACTATAAACTTTTGCAGCTGGTGAAACAAATTTGGTCATTGACCAACCATCGGGTATTTCTGAGGTTAGTTTACCTAACCATTCACCCTTCATATCCTCAATTGGATCAGGCTGATCGAGGCATTTTAAATAAATTAGAGAATCGGTGTCTAAATGATGTACGTTTAAATTGTATACAAAGTATAAAATTACCTGTATACACCAAGTTCTTTCCAATTTTTTCCATTGCCTTATACAATAGTAGCCTTGCATGAGCGGTTGTATAAGCCGCTATGGCTACATTTGTAAACGGCGCTGGTGCCAGGTGTGAGTCTTCTGGCACTGTTGTACAGTACGCCACATCGTCCACAATTTTGAAGCCCGTGAGTTCCCTTGCAGGATCAGTTATGATCCTACCAATTTCAGGATCCTCAACACCAATAATCTTGGTTTGGGCTTTATCCGGTCTTTGACCCATTTTACCCCATACACTATAAACAAATTTGTAAATTTTTATTTTTAAAAGTTTACATACCTATTCAGCTGTAGTTTGGCAATGCTACGCATGGCCGCATTCTTTTCAATTTTGTTGCTCTCCAGAGCAACACCAGTGTTCTCCTCGTGCTCTTGGAGATATTTTAGCTGTAAAATTCTATTTAATGCCATACTTTTCATGACACATACCTTTTCAGCCTCTGTCATATTTGGCTTAGGCCAGCCCGATGCCTCTTGCTTAATTTTTATGTACTTTTGTACAAAATCCTTGAATAGGCCGCCTTGCTGCCATTCATCCCAGTGCCAAACCTCATAAACATGAAGCACTTTGTAGCCACGCTGTATGGCACATTCGAGCTCTACATGCGTTACAGTCAGATGCAGCTTTCGAGCGTCTTCATCATCTTGGTGCGGGCATGTTACATTTTTGCCTCTGTTTGCACATGTGCGGCAGTTTGTAAAAATTAATTTACCGCCTATGCGTGTTCCTAATACAGGATACAACAAATTTGTGGGTGCAAGCACGTCACATTTCACAAGGCCCTTGTATGGGCAGCATGCCTCAAAACTTTCAAAGCCCTCAGTAATCACTTTAGGATTACCCACAGGGTAATAGGCATCAAATGCCGTTACATATGGATAAAGTGAACAAAAGTCCACATACTCTAGAGAGTATCTATCCGAAGCTTGGGCCAAAAGCTTATATGTTTGAGTTCGGCCGCCGGTGAAGGCATCTCGAGGTGCCAATCGAGTTACAACCTCAGTGTCCTTCATAAAATTTGCCATTTGCTCATTTGATGACATTTGAGCAGTAATTTCGTGTTCCCACACAGTGGTTACACTAATGCCCTGGCTTTGAATAGCTTCAAGACTTTTCATGGTTTTTTCATAAACCTAAATGTTTCAGGTTAAAATGATTAAAAAAAAGTATTGGTTACCTCTTCCATTGTTTCACCATTTCTGCCTGGTGCAATAGCAGTCTTGTTGGTGCACTGGGGGCAACCATGATAGATACAGCCATTAAACTACAAAATTTTTTCATTTTTTACATTTATTACAAATTACTCACCTCATAGCCGTGATTAGCCACACTGTCATAAGCGTCAAGTAGATAGCGTTGGCCATCTACTCTCACAACAAATTCACCACCATTAAGCTTATGCATTAATGGGCGGCCTAATCCGAGTTCTAGCCATTTAATGTATTTTATGGCAATTATACTCTGCTTCTGGCCGGCATAATAACCAGTCTCAGGCAGAATACCCACTTGGTTCTCTTTAATGTGGTTCATTTTCAACTGTAATATACTAGTTTTGAAAATGCTTGTATTTTAAAAAACTTGCCTGGAATAAAGAGAAACTGGCAAATGTCATACATTGTATGACAGGATTCCAGCCAGTGGTGGCGGTGGCCAACTTCATGTACACTTTCATACAGTTGGTTAAAATACGGACATCTGTCCTACAATATTCCAGAAGCTCCTCATCAAAATCAAACACACTTTGATTACGCTCCTCATACCAAATATTGAATGAAGCTAGGTCTTCTGCTTTCATTCTAGCAGTACAATAGTAATGCTTTGGTGGCAAGGATGGTAGCACTTTGCCATAATTTATTGGGTGGTTAAAGAGGTATGGGAATTGTCCTTTACTCATATCAGGTACACCAAATGCCTTGGGTAACGCTGATAAGGGTAAAGGCACTAGTAAATAACTATCTTTAAAACATAAATGGTTAATGTTTTGACCTCTTAATGGCTTGACAACCATGCTAATAATCTTGGTCCCATTTAAAATGGGGTCAGGATATATTCCACGGTTTATCAGCCTAGACACCAAGAAATGTATGTCAAAGCGCGACCCGTTGTGCGCAATCAAAATTGCATTATCATTCTCAGAAAAGTTGAGTAACCAATCAAGGAAACGATCTGTTACAGACCATTCACTATCACCTTGTTGGTACCCAAAATGACCCTCCTTGGTTGTGCATTTCTCACAGGAATTGGCATCTATACAACTTTCACAAAATTTGTTATACACAACCATATTGGGCCATTGTTCATCTGCATATTCATGAACATTTGTGCCGTTTTTTAACACAACTGTTTCAAAGTCATAAAATATAATCTTAAACAAGTAAGCATTACACTTGTAAAGATGTTAAATACAAACCTTGTATTTTTCTTGCTTCTTTTTTAGCTGAGCCTTCTTCTTGTCGTTAGGTGGAACCCAACAACAAGAGTGCTCTTCAGGCTTTGTCTGACCGCACTTTTTGCAGAATTTTTCATTGCAATTGTGCGGTCTATCAGCACGGACCATGTGATAGTGATCACACGCCACACATGTCTGAATTTAAGCTTGTTATGTACAACTTTAAATTTTCACAAAATACCTTGAATTTTCGGCAGGCTTTTCGCAAATGCCTATCGAAGCATTGTTGAGTTTTAAACAAAACTCTACAACTATCACACCTCACGCTACTCTCAACCACATTCCCCATCGCATTACAATTATAGGTGTGGCATTTTTTACATTTGGCTTTACATCTATGCAACACTGTATTGTAAGATAACTTACAGTGTTGACATATAATACCATCAAAAATTTTCGAACGACTACCAGCTGTAATACAATCATAGTGATTATTTCGGTAACCTAGTGTTACCAATTTGCTAGCCGCTTCATTAAATATTTTCTGGATAGTGTACATACGCTGTCCAGGCGGTCTAGCATATACTACAAACTTATAGTTTGTATTACAGCTGGCAATAATGTTTAAATGAATTAAATTATAATTTGGTAAATCTACAGAAATACCACACCTATTTAATAAATTGATATGGTGTGGCTGATTTGGCAATAAGATGTAATTGCGACGAAGGTTTTGCAGCCTTCGCTTCTCATCGCCATCTTCAGTAGCCAACTCGTCAGCTTTCCACATTCCCACAACTGCTGATCTAGCCAGACAATGTGAGTCAGTGTTGGCAATGGTTCCAGGTATTTTGAGTTCGGGGTCAAAATAAAACCCGACTCTACCTTCACCAGGCATCAGGCTTGGCTGCGCTGGCCTTTCATCAAACACATACATCTCAATATTCATTGCCTGGCTGATCACAGCCTCTCGTTTTGATTGCTGCACCTTGCTGATGGCATTCATAATGGCTACGCCATCCAGATGCTCCCTTCTACGAAAGTCCATAAATATGGAGCCCTTTTCAAAGGAAGGGTGCTCAATTGATAAACAAAATAAGGCTTTTTGCTTATCAGGCACACCGCTTTCAGCAAGACAACGATCAAGGAATTCGTTGAATAACCGCGGCATGATAACATGCATTGGTTCATCAACATTTTCCAAGTGTGGGAACGTGAGCGATCGAACGACCACGTTGGTAAAACGACCGGTGCGTTTTATGCGCCGGTGTGACCACTATAATAAACAACATTTATAACAGTTTACATGCTTTTTTATTTTTTTTTAAAGTTTAAATAAAAATAGTTTTAAGAATATATATGAATTGTTTCATCTTTTGCTTAAAATTATTATGTCTCTTTGTTTGTTATAGTCGTTATTTTTTTTTTATTTAATTGAAATGTTTTCAAATATATGCTTAGTTTGTTTCAAAACGATTAGAAAAATACAAAATATTTAAATGTTTCAGTTTTTGAGCATCAAGTTTTTTTTTTTTAATGTTTAAAAATTTAATAAATAAAAATTAAATAATAGTAGAATTATAAAATTGTTTAAAATATATAGAAATAAAAGAGATGAAGTGAAATGGTTTAGAAAATACAAAATATTTAAATGTTTCAGTTTTTGAGCATCACAATATTGAAATTTAAATGTTTTTTAGTGATTAAAAATTTAATAAATAAAAATTAAATAATAGTAGAATTATAAAATTGTTTAAAATATATAGAAATAAAAGAGATGAAGTGAAATGGTTTAGAAAATACAAAATATTTAAATGTTTCAGTTTTTGAGCATCACAATATTGAAATTTAAATGTTTTTTAGTGATTAAAAATTTAATAAACGAAATTATGAAAAAGTGATAGAAATTTAAATTTGTTCAAGATATGTGATTAAATAAAAGAGATGAAGTGAAATGGCTTAGAAAATATAAATCAATTACATGTTTCAGTTTTTGAGCATCACAATATTGAAATTTAAATGTTTTTTTAATGATTAAAAATTTAAAAAATGAAATTATGAAATAGTGGTAGAAATATAAAATTGTTTAATATAGATGGAGTGAAATGGTTTAGAAAAAAAAAAAAAAAAACAAAATATTTAAATGTTTCTGTTTTTGCGCATCAAAATATTTAAATTTAAGTGTAATTTAATGATTAAAAAGTTTAATAAATAAAAATTATAAAGTAGTGGTAAAAATTTAAAATTGTTTAAAATATGAAATTAAATAAAGAGATGGAGTGAAATGATTTGAAAAATACAAAATATTTAAATGTGTCAGTTTTTGAGCATCAAAATATTTAAATTTAAGTGTATTTTAATGAATAAAAATTTAATAAATGATATTATGGCATGGATTTGGGATCAGATTTTATTTTATTTTTCAAAAAGCCACCAAATGTATGATGATTTGTTTAAAAATAGATGGCAGAATTCAAAATTGCTCAAGATATGTAATCAAATAAAAGATATAGAGTGAAAAGAATTGTAACATGAAAAAAAAAAAGGTTAAAAGCTCGTACCTTTATTTGACAAACATCGTTGAAGGATGAACCGCCTCCTAATTGTTCTCCACTAGTTGATGGCATCTCGGGATTCCATTCTCTGAAAAAAAATGTCATGCTTTTTCATTATATGATAGCTTACTCATTATCGCTGTCATCCAAGGTGATAACTTCAATAACCCTTGATGACGAGGGACCACTATTGGAAGTGGTTATTGCGGGGTCACACAGCTCAACACCACCACTCTCGGTAAGTTTTATGCGCTTACTAAAAAAAAAGATGTATATTTTAAAAATATTGTTAAATTACCTGAGTTGATAAATTTCCTCATAATCGAACCCCAACTCTTCACATACACGCTTATAACTGAAAATAAATATTTTAATTAAAAAAAAAAAAAGATAGGAAAAAACACAACCTGTTAGCAGCCATTGTATCTTGTTAGAATAAAATTATGCAAACTCTGAGAGGTAGTTATCCATATTTCATTTTACACATTTATATTACACTTCATTGCAAGAACAGTCAGTTGTTTTATTGTCACGTAACAATGTTGCCAACACTCAACATTGTATCATATTACAGCTGTCAACAGTGGCAGTTGCCAATCCGCTGTTAATAAATACGCATGTATTGTTGTGGTCAGCGCAACTGTTTCAACAATCTTATCGAATTAATCATCGATATGTGTTCTTTGAGTTAGGGTATTAGAATATTAGTAATATACACACTAAAACTTTTTCTATATACTCTTCTTTCCAAGTAATTTGAGAATATTAGAAATCTTGATGCATATGCTATACAGCTATTTGTTATACTTTAATGAACAAGTGCTTTGCCATTTGGTTCATTGTAGGTCAACGTATCTGTTTCACCAATCTTATCGAATTGATATTCGATATGTGTTCCATTAACATTTTTGATACTAAAAACTATATACCCATGACCCCTTGGCATAGTAAGTATTCTTTAGCGTTATGGGTACTTGTGCTGTACAGCTATTTATCATATTTTTATGAACAAAACTTTTGCCATGTGGTACATGTGTGGGGCAGCGCACCTGTTTTAACGATCTTATCGAATTAATCTTCGATATGTGTTCCATTGGAAACAACACAATTGTTTGTGAATCCTATCGAATTAACCTTCGATATGTGTTTTATTGAGTTAGTATATTAGAATATACTAATATAAAATTTTAAAAAAGGTTCTTTAAACTATTCTTTCATGTAATTTGAAAATATTAGACAACTTGGTACATGTGGTGTACAGCTATTTATCATATTTTTATGAACAAAACGTTTGCCATGTGGTTCTTGTGTGGGTCAGTGCACCTGTTTTAACGATCTTATCGAATTAACCTTCGATATGTGTTCCATTAACTTTTGTATTTCATATCGTTCTTATCGAATTAACTTTCGATATGTGTTCCATTAACTTTTGTATTTCATATCGTTCTTATCGAATTAACCTTCGATATGAGTTCCATTGATTAACCCATAAGAGGTACGCTGAACATATTGATTACCTTTTAAAAATATTTAAATAAATAAAAAACAATATATATGAGAAATAATTTATTCAGTTTTAAACATACAATTAAAAAATATATAAATATTAAAATACATTTAAAAAGAACTATTATTAAAAACACATTTAAAAAGAAACAATTAAATAATAATATTTACAAATACAATTTAAAATATATATAAATATTAAAAATACATTTAAAAAGAAATAAGTTTAAAAATATTTACAAATACAATTAACAAATATATAAATAATAAAAATTCATTTAAAATAATACATTAAAAAATAATTTAAAAAAAAAAAATCATGCATTTTGATCCATGCGCAGGCTCGAGAGCCTGCCTCGGGAGGAAAAGTATATTTTTGACAGCTGACGCCGAAAATATGATTTTGACAGCTGACGCCCCCAAAAGTATGATTTTAGCAGCTGACGCCCTCAAAAGTATGTTTTTAGCAACTGTTTGGGGGCGTGGTTAGTAAATTCGGCATGGCTCTCTACTGGTATTCATCTTCAACTTTGGTTTAATTACCCAAGTTTGAGGTACTTTGATGATTCAACAAGGGTTACACCTGATGTTGAACTAAATTTTGGAAAGCTCACTATATGTGAGCAACATTGATATTCCATCTTTCTGAAGATTCTGAAGCTTGTCTCTCTCTTGATCGGAAATGTTTATTGTTCAGACAATCTCAGCCTAGAGTTTTGAATGTTTTTCTGAAGAAGAATACGGTGCACGTGCCATTTGCCTTGAGGTATTCATCTTCAACTTTGGTTTAATTACCCAAGTTTGAGGTACTTTGATGATTCAACAAGGGTTACACCTGATGTTGAACTAAATTTTGGAAAGCTCACTGTATGTGAGCAACATTGATATTCCATCTTTCTGAAGATTCGGAAGCTTGTCTATCTCTTGAATGGAAACGTTTATTGTTCAGACAATCTCAGTCTAGAGTTTTGAATGTTTTTCTGAAGAAGAATACGGTGCACGTGCCATTTGCCTTGAGGTATTCATCTTCATCTTTGGTTTAATTACCCAAGTTTGAGGTATTTTGATAATTCAACAACGGTTACACCTGATGTTGAACTAAATTTTGGAAAGCTCACTATATGTGAGCAACATTGATATTCCATCTTTCTGAAGATTCTGAAGCTTGTCTATCTCTTGATCGGAAATGTTTATTGTTCAGACAATCTCAGCCTAGAGTTTTGAATGTTTTTCTGAAGAAGAATACGGTGCACGTGCCATTTGCCTTGAGGTATTCATCTTCATCTTTGGTTTAATTACCCAAGTTTGAGGTACTTTGATGATTCAACAACGGTTACACCTGATGTTGAACTAAATTTTGGAAAGCTCACTATATGTGAGCAACATTGATATTCCATCTTTCTGAAGATTCTGAAGCTTGTCTATCTCTTGATCGGAAATGTTTATTGTTCAGACAATCTCAGTCTAGAGTTTTGAATGTTTTTCTGAAGAAGAATACGGTGCACGTGCCATTTGCCTTGAGGTATTCATCTTCATCTTTGGTTTAATTACCCAAGTTTGAGGTATTTTGATAATTCAACAACGGTTACACCTGATGTTGAACTAAATTTTGGAAAGCTCACTATATGTGAGCAACATTGATATTCCATCTTTCTGAAGATTCTGAAGCTTGTCTATCTCTTGATCGGAAATGTTTATTGTTCAGACAATCTCAGCCTAGAGTTTTGAATGTTTTTCTGAAGAAGAATACGGTGCACGTGCCATTTGCCTTGAGGTATTCATCTTCAACTTTGGTTTATTTACCCAAGTTTGAGGTACTTTGATGATTCAACAAGGGTTACACCTGATGTTGAACTAAATTTTGGAAAGCTCACTATATGTGAGCAACATTGATATTCCATCTTTCTGAAGATTCTGAAGCTTGTCTATCTCTTGATCGGAAATGTTTATTGTTCAGACAATCTCAGCCTAGAGTTTTGAATGTTTTTCTGAAGAAGAATACGGTGCACGTGCCATTTGCCTTGAGGTATTCATCTTCATCTTTGGTTTAATTACCCAAGTTTGAGGTACTTTGATGATTCAACAAGGGTTACACCTGATGTTGAACTAAATTTTGGAAAGCTCACTATATGTGAGCAACATTGATATTCCATCTTTCTGAAGATTCTGAAGCTTGTCTATCTCTTGATCGGAAATGTTTATTGTTCAGACAATCTCAGTCTAGAGTTTTGAATGTTTTTCTGAAGAAGAATACGGTGCACGTGCTATTTACCCTGAGGTATTCATCTTCATCTTTGGTTTAATTACCCAAGTTTGAGGTATTTTGATAATTCAACAACGGTTACACCTGATGTTGAACTAAATTTTGGAAAGCTCACTATATGTGAGCAACATTGATATTCCATCTTTCTGAAGATTCTGAAGCTTGTCTATCTCTTGATCGGAAATGTTTATTGTTCAGACAATCTCAGTCTAGAGTTTTGAATGTTTTTCTGAAGAAGAATACGGTGCACGTGCCATTTGCCTTGAGGTATTCATCTTCATCTTTGGTTTAATTACCCAAGTTTGAGGTATTTTGATAATTCAACAACGGTTACACCTGATGTTGAACTAAATTTTGGAAAGCTCACTATATGTGAGCAACATTGATATTCCATCTTTCTGAAGATTCTGAAGCTTGTCTATCTCTTGATCGGAAATGTTTATTGTTCAGACAATCTCAGCCTAGAGTTTTGAATGTTTTTCTGAAGAAGAATACGGTGCACGTGCCATTTGCCTTGAGGTATTCATCTTCATCTTTGTTTTAATTACCCAAGTTTGAGGTACTTTGATGATTCAACAAGGGTTACACCTGATGTTGAACTAAATTTTGGAAAGCTCACTATATGTGAGCAACATTGATATTCCATCTTTCTGAAGATTCTGAAGCTTGTCTATCTCTTGAATGGAAACGTTTATTGTTCAGACAATCTCAGTCTAGAGTTTTGAATGTTTTTCTGAAGAAGAATACGGTGCACGTGCCATTTGCCTTGAGGTATTCATCTTCATCTTTGGTTTAATCACCCAAGTTTGAGGTATTTTGATAATTCAACAACGGTTACACCTGATGTTGAACTAAATTTTGGAAAGCTCACTATATGTGAGCAACATTGATATTCCATCTTTCTGAAGATTCTGAAGCTTGTCTATCTCTTGATCGGAAATGTTTATTGTTCAGACAATCTCAGCCTAGAGTTTTGAATGTTTTTCTGAAGAAGAATACGGTGCACGTGCCATTTGCCTTGAGGTATTCATCTTCATCTTTGTTTTAATTACCCAAGTTTGAGGTACTTTGATGATTCAACAAGGGTTACACCTGATGTTGAACTAAATTTTGGAAAGCTCACTATATGTGAGCAACATTGATATTCCATCTTTCTGAAGATTCTGAAGCTTGTCTCTCTCTTGATCGGAAATGTTTATTGTTCAGACAATCTCAGCCTAGAGTTTTGAATGTTTTTCTGAAGAAGAATACGGTGCACGTGCCATTTGCCTTGAGGTATTCATCTTCATCTTTGGTTTAATTACCCAAGTTTGAGGTACTTTGATAATTCAACAAGGGTTACACCTGATGTTGAACTAAATTTTGGAAAGCTCACTATATGTGAGCAACATTGATATTCCATCTTTCTGAAGATTCTGAAGCTTGTCTATCTCTTGATCGGAAATGTTTATTGTTCAGACAATCTCAGCCTAGAGTTTTGAATGTTTTTCTGAAGAAGAATACGGTGCACGTGTCATTTGCCTTGAGGTATTCATCTTCAACTTTGGTTTAATTACCCAAGTTTGAGGTACTTTGATGATTCAACAAGGGTTACACCTGATGTTGAACTAAATTTTGGAAAGCTCACTATATGTGAGCAACATTGATATTCCATCTTTCTGAAGATTCGGAAGCTTGTCTATCTCTTGAATGGAAACGTTTATTGTTCAGACAATCTCAGTCTAGAGTTTTGAATGTTTTTCTGAAGAAGAATACGGTGCACGTGCCATTTGCCTTGAGGTATTCATCTTCATCTTTGGTTTAATTACCCAAGTTTGAGGTATTTTGATAATTCAACAACGGTTACACCTGATGTTGAACTAAATTTTGGAAAGCTCACTATATGTGAGCAACATTGATATTCCATCTTTCTGAAGATTCTGAAGCTTGTCTATCTCTTGATCGGAAATGTTTATTGTTCAGACAATCTCAGCCTAGAGTTTTGAATGTTTTTCTGAAGAAGAATACGGTGCACGTGCCATTTGCCTTGAGGTATTCATCTTCAACTTTGGTTTAATTACCCAAGTTTGAGGTACTTTGATGATTCAACAAGGGTTACACCTGATGTTGAACTAAATTTTGGAAAGCTCACTATATGTGAGCAACATTGATATTCCATCTTTCTGAAGATTCTGAAGCTTGTCTATCTCTTGATCGGAAATGTTTATTGTTCAGACAATCTCAGCCTAGAGTTTTGAATGTTTTTCTGAAGAATAATACGGTGCACGTGCCATTTGCCTTGAGGTATTCATCTTCATCTTTGGTTTAATTACCCAAGTTTGAGGTACTTTGATGATTCAACAAGGGTTACACCTGATGTTGAACTAAATTTTGGAAAGCTCACTATATGTGAGCAACATTGATATTCCATCTTTCTGAAGATTCTGAAGCTTGTCTCTCTCTTGATCGGAAATGTTTATTGTTCAGACAATCTCAGCCTAGAGTTTTGAATGTTTTTCTGAAGAAGAATACGGTGCACGTGCCATTTGCCTTGAGGTATTCATCTTCATCTTTGGTTTAATTACCCAAGTTTGAGGTACTTTGATGATTCAACAAGGGTTACACCTGATGTTGAACTAAATTTTGGAAAGCTCACTATATGTGAGCAACATTGATATTCCATCTTTCTGAAGATTCTGAAGCTTGTCTCTCTCTTGATCGGAAATGTTTATTGTTCAGACAATCTCAGCCTAGAGTTTTGAATGTTTTTCTGAAGAAGAATACGGTGCACGTGCCATTTGCCTTGAGGTATTCATCTTCATCTTTGGTTTAATTACCCAAGTTTGAGGTATTTTGATAATTCAACAACGGTTACACCTGATGTTGAACTAAATTTTGGAAAGCTCACTATATGTGAGCAACATTGATATTCCATCTTTCTGAAGATTCTGAAGCTTGTCTATCTCTTGATCGGAAATGTTTATTGTTCAGACAATCTCAGCCTAGAGTTTTGAATGTTTTTCTGAAGAAGAATACGGTGCACGTGCCATTTGCCTTGAGGTATTCATCTTCATCTTTGGTTTAATTACCCAAGTTTGAGGTATTTTGATGATTCAACAAGGGTTACACCTGATGTTGAACTAAATTTTGGAAAGCTCACTATATGTGAGCAACATTGATATTCCATCTTTCTGAAGATTCTGAAGCTTGTCTATCTCTTGATCGGAAATGTTTATTGTTCAGACAATCTCAGTCTAGAGTTTTGAATGTTTTTCTGAAGAAGAATACGGTGCACGTGCCATTTGCCTTGAGGTATTCATCTTCATCTTTGGTTTAATTACCCAAGTTTGAGGTATTTTGATAATTCAACAACGGTTACACCTGATGTTGAACTAAATTTTGGAAAGCTCACTATATGTGAGCAACATTGATATTCCATCTTTCTGAAGATTCTGAAGCTTGTCTATCTCTTGACCGGAAATGTTTATTGTTCAGACAATCTCAGTCTAGAGTTTTGAATGTTTTTCTGAAGAAGAATACGGTGCACGTGCCATTTGCCTTGAGGTATTCATCTTCATCTTTGGTTTAATTACCCTTGTTTGAGGTATTTTGATAATTCAACAAGGGTTACACCTGATGTTGAACTAAATTTTGGAAAGCTCACTATATGTGAGCAACATTGATATTCCATCTTTCTGAAGATTCTGAAGCTTGTCTATCTCTTGATCGGAAATGTTTATTGTTCAGACAATCTCAGTCTAGAGTTTTGAATGTTTTTCTGAAGAAGAATACGGTGCACGTGCCATTTGCCTTGAGGTATTCATCTTCATCTTTGGTTTAATTACCCAAGTTTGAGGTATTTTGATAATTCAACAACGGTTACACCTGATGTTGAACTAAATTTTGGAAAGCTCACTATATGTGAGCAACATTGATATTCCATCTTTCTGAAGATTCGGAAGCTTGTCTATCTCTTGAATGGAAACGTTTATTGTTCAGACAATCTCAGTCTAGAGTTTTGAATGTTTTTCTGAAGAAGAATACGGTGCACGTGCCATTTGCCTTGAGGTATTCATCTTCATCTTTGGTTTAATTACCCAAGTTTGAGGTACTTTGATGATTCAACAAGGGTTACACCTGATGTTGAACTAAATTTTGGAAAGCTCACTATATGTGAGCAACATTGATATTCCATCTTTCTGAAGATTCTGAAGCTTGTCTATCTCTTGATCGGAAATGTTTATTGTTCAGACAATCTCAGTCTAGAGTTTTGAATGTTTTTCTGAAGAAGAATACGGTGCACGTGCCATTTGCCTTGAGGTATTCATCTTCATCTTTGGTTTAATTACCCAAGTTTGAGGTACTTTGATGATTCAACAAGGGTTACACCTGATGTTGAACTAAATTTTGGAAAGCTCACTATATGTGAGCAACATTGATATTCCATCTTTCTGAAGATTCTGAAGCTTGTCTCTCTCTTGATCGGAAATGTTTATTGTTCAGACAATCTCAGCCTAGAGTTTTGAATGTTTTTCTGAAGAAGAATACGGTGCACGTGCCATTTGCCTTGAGGTATTCATCTTCATCTTTGGTTTAATTACCCAAGTTTGAGGTATTTTGATAATTCAACAACGGTTACACCTGATGTTGAACTAAATTTTGGAAAGCTCACTATATGTGAGCAACATTGATATTCCATCTTTCTGAAGATTCTGAAGCTTGTCTATCTCTTGATCGGAAATGTTTATTGTTCAGACAATCTCAGCCTAGAGTTTTGAATGTTTTTCTGAAGAAGAATACGGTGCACGTGCCATTTGCCTTGAGGTATTCATCTTCATCTTTGGTTTAATTACCCAAGTTTGAGGTATTTTGATAATTCAACAACGGTTACACCTGATGTTGAACTAAATTTTGGAAAGCTCACTATATGTGAGCAACATTGATATTCCATCTTTCTGAAGTTTCTGAAGCTTGTCTATCTCTTGATCGGAAATGTTTATTGTTCAGACAATCTCAGCCTAGAGTTTTGAATGTTTTTCTGAAGAAGAATACGGTGCACGTGCCATTTGCCTTGAGGTATTCATCTTCATCTTTGGTTTAATTACCCAAGTTTGAGGTATTTTGATAATTCAACAACGGTTACACCTGATGTTGAACTAAATTTTGGAAAGCTCACTATATGTGAGCAACATTGATATTCCATCTTTCTGAAGATTCTGAAGCTTGTCTATCTCTTGATCGGAAATGTTTATTGTTCAGACAATCTCAGCCTAGAGTTTTGAATGTTTTTCTGAAAAAGAATACGGTGCACGTGCCATTTGCCTTGAGGTATTCATCTTCATCTTTGGTTTAATTACCCAAGTTTGAGGTATTTTGATAATTCAACAACGGTTACACCTGATGTTGAACTAAATTTTGGAAAGCTCACTATATGTGAGCAACATTGATATTCCATCTTTCTGAAGATTCTGAAGCTTGTCTATCTCTTGATCGGAAATGTTTATTGTTCAGACAATCTCAGCCTAGAGTTTTGAATGTTTTTCTGAAGAAGAATACGGTGCACGTGCCATTTGCCTTGAGGTATTCATCTTCATCTTTGGTTTAATTACCCAAGTTTGAGGTACTTTGATGATTCAACAAGGGTTACACCTGATGTTGAACTAAATTTTGGAAAGCTCACTATATGTGAGCAACATTGATATTCCATCTTTCTGAAGATTCTGAAGCTTGTCTATCTCTTGATCGGAAATGTTTATTGTTCAGACAATCTCAGTCTAGAGTTTTGAATGTTTTTCTGAAGAAGAATACGGTGCACGTGCCATTTGCCTTGAGGTATTCATCTTCATCTTTGGTTTAATTACCCAAGTTTGAGGTATTTTGATAATTCAACAACGGTTACACCTGATGTTGAACTAAATTTTGGAAAGCTCACTATATGTGAGCAACATTGATATTCCATCTTTCTGAAGATTCTGAAGCTTGTCTATCTCTTGATCGGAAATGTTTATTGTTCAGACAATCTCAGCCTAGAGTTTTGAATGTTTTTCTGAAGAAGAATACGGTGCACGTGCCATTTGCCTTGAGGTATTCATCTTCAACTTTGGTTTAATTACCCAAGTTTGAGGTACTTTGATGATTCAACAAGGGTTACACCTGATGTTGAACTAAATTTTGGAAAGCTCACTATATGTGAGCAACATTGATATTCCATCTTTCTGAAGATTCTGAAGCTTGTCTATCTCTTGATCGGAAATGTTTATTGTTCAGACAATCTCAGCCTAGAGTTTTGAATGTTTTTCTGAAGAAGAATACGGTGCACGTGCCATTTGCCTTGAGGTATTCATCTTCATCTTTGGTTTAATTACCCAAGTTTGAGGTACTTTGATGATTCAACAAGGGTTACACCTGATGTTGAACTAAATTTTGGAAAGCTCACTATATGTGAGCAACATTGATATTCCATCTTTCTGAAGATTCTGAAGCTTGTCTCTCTCTTGATCGGAAATGTTTATTGTTCAGACAATCTCAGCCTAGAGTTTTGAATGTTTTTCTGAAGAAGAATACGGTGCACGTGCCATTTGCCTTGAGGTATTCATCTTCAACTTTGGTTTAATTACCCAAGTTTGAGGTACTTTGATGATTCAACAAGGGTTACACCTGATGTTGAACTAAATTTTGGAAAGCTCACTATATGTGAGCAACATTGATATTCCATCTTTCTGAAGATTCTGAAGCTTGTCTATCTCTTGATCGGAAATGTTTATTGTTCAGACAATCTCAGCCTAGAGTTTTGAATGTTTTTCTGAAGAAGAATACGGTGCACGTGCCATTTGCCTTGAGGTATTCATCTTCATCTTTGGTTTAATTACCCAAGTTTGAGGTACTTTGATGATTCAACAAGGGTTACACCTGATGTTGAACTAAATTTTGGAAAGCTCACTATATGTGAGCAACATTAATATTCCATCTTTCTGAAGATTCGGAAGCTTGTCTATCTCTTGATCGGAAATGTTTATTGTTCAGACAATCTCAGCCTAGAGTTTTGAATGTTTTTCTGAAGAAGAATACGGTGCACGTGCCATTTGCCTTGAGGTATTCATCTTCATCTTTGGTTTAATTACCCAAGTTTGAGGTACTTTGATGATTCAACAAGGGTTACACCTGATGTTGAACTAAATTTTGGAAAGCTCACTATATGTGAGCAACATTGATATTTCATCTTTCTGAAGATTATGAAGCTTGTCTATCTCTTGACCGAAAATGTTCATTGTTCAGACAATCTCAGTCTAGAATTTTGAATGTTCTTCTGAACAGGAATACGGTGCACGTGCCATTTGCCTTGAGGTATTCATCTTCATCTTTGGTTTAATTACCCAAGTTTGAGGTACTTTGATGATTCAACAAGGGTTACACCTGATGTTGAACTAAATTTTGGAAAGCTCACTATATGTGAGCAACATTGATATTCCATCTTTCTGAAGATTCTGAAGCTTGTCTATCTCTTGATCGGAAATGTTTATTGTTCAGACAATCTCAGTCTAGAGTTTTGAATGTTTTTCTGAAGAAGAATACGGTGCACGTGCCATTTGCCTTGAGGTATTCATCTTCATCTTTGGTTTAATTACCCAAGTTTGAGGTACTTTGATGATTCAACAAGGGTTACACCTGATGTTGAACTAAATTTTGGAAAGCTCACTATATGTGAGCAACATTGATATTTCATCTTTCTGAAGATTCTGAAGCTTGTCTCTCTCTTGATCGGAAATGTTTATTGTTCAGACAATCTCAGCCTAGAGTTTTGAATGTTTTTCTGAAGAAGAATACGGTGCACGTGCCATTTGCCTTGAGGTATTCATCTTCATCTTTGGTTTAATTACCCAAGTTTGAGGTATTTTGATAATTCAACAACGGTTACACCTGATGTTGAACTAAATTTTGGAAAGCTCACTATATGTGAGCAACATTGATATTCCATCTTTCTGAAGATTCTGAAGCTTGTCTATCTCTTGATCGGAAATGTTTATTGTTCAGACAATCTCAGTCTAGAGTTTTGAATGTTTTTCTGAAGAAGAATACGGTGCACGTGCCATTTACCTTGAGGTATTCATCTTCATCTTTGGTTTAATTACCCAAGTTTGAGGTAT
This sequence comes from Auanema rhodensis, assembly GCA_964057225.1. Taxonomy (NCBI): domain Eukaryota; kingdom Metazoa; phylum Nematoda; class Chromadorea; order Rhabditida; family Rhabditidae; genus Auanema; species Auanema rhodense. Next base: position 6,804,217 of record OZ059895.1, read on the forward strand.
TTTGATAATTCAACAACGGTTACACCTGATGTTGAACTAAATTTTGGAAAGCTCACTATATGTGAGCAACATTGATATTCCATCTTTCTGAAGATTCTGAAGCTTGTCTATCTCTTGATCGGAAATGTTTATTGTTCAGACAATCTCAGCCTAGAGTTTTGAATGTTTTTCTGAAGAAGAATACGGTGCACGTGCCATTTGCCTTGAGGTATTCATCTTCATCTTTGGTTTAATTACCCAAGTTTGAGGTACTTTGATGATTCAACAAGGGTTACACCTGATGTTGAACTAAATTTTGGAAAGCTCACTATATGTGAGCAACATTGATATTCCATCTTTCTGAAGATTCTGAAGCTTGTCTATCTCTTGATCGGAAATGTTTATTGTTCAGACAATCTCAGCCTAGAGTTTTGAATGTTTTTCTGAAGAAGAATACGGTGCACGTGCCATTTGCCTTGAGGTATTCATCTTCAACTTTGGTTTAATTACCCAAGTTTGAGGTACTTTGATGATTCAACAAGGGTTACACCTGATGTTGAACTAAATTTTGGAAAGCTCACTATATGTGAGCAACATTGATATTCCATCTTTCTGAAGATTCTGAAGCTTGTCTCTCTCTTGATCGGAAATGTTTATTGTTCAGACAATCTCAGCCTAGAGTTTTGAATGTTTTTCTGAAGAAGAATACGGTGCACGTGCCATTTGCCTTGAGGTATTCATCTTCATCTTTGGTTTAATTACCCAAGTTTGAGGTACTTTGATGATTCAACAAGGGTTACACCTGATGTTGAACTAAATTTTGGAAAGCTCACTATATGTGAGCAACATTGATATTCCATCTTTCTGAAGATTCTGAAGCTTGTCTCTCTCTTGATCGGAAATGTTTATTGTTCAGACAATCTCAGCCTAGAGTTTTGAATGTTTTTCTGAAGAAGAATACGGTGCACGTGCCATTTGCCTTGAGGTATTCATCTTCATCTTTGGTTTAATTACCCAAGTTTGAGGTACTTTGATGATTCAACAAGGGTTACACCTGATGTTGAACTAAATTTTGGAAAGCTCACTATATGTGAGCAACATTGATATTCCATCTTTCTGAAGATTCTGAAGCTTGTCTCTCTCTTGATCGGAAATGTTTATTGTTCAGACAATCTCAGCCTAGAGTTTTGAATGTTTTTCTGAAGAAGAATACGGTGCACGTGCCATTTGCCTTGAGGTATTCATCTTCATCTTTGGTTTAATTACCCAAGTTTGAGGTACTTTGATGATTCAACAAGGGTTACACCTGATGTTGAACTAAATTTTGGAAAGCTCACTATATGTGAGCAACATTGATATTCCATCTTTCTGAAGATTCTGAAGCTTGTCTCTCTCTTGATCGGAAATGTTTATTGTTCAGACAATCTCAGCCTAGAGTTTTGAATGTTTTTCTGAAGAAGAATACGGTGCACGTGCCATTTGCCTTGAGGTATTCATCTTCAACTTTGGTTTAATTACCCAAGTTTGAGGTACTTTGATGATTCAACAAGGGTTACACCTGATGTTGAACTAAATTTTGGAAAGCTCACTATATGTGAGCAACATTGATATTCCATCTTTCTGAAGATTCTGAAGCTTGTCTATCTCTTGATCGGAAATGTTTATTGTTCAGACAATCTCAGCCTAGAGTTTTGAATGTTTTTCTGAAGAAGAATACGGTGCACGTGTCATTTGCCTTGAGGTATTCATCTTCAACTTTGGTTTAATTACCCAAGTTTGAGGTACTTTGATGATTCAACAAGGGTTACACCTGATGTTGAACTAAATTTTGGAAAGCTCACTATATGTGAGCAACATTGATATTCCATCTTTCTGAAGATTCGGAAGCTTGTCTATCTCTTGAATGGAAACGTTTATTGTTCAGACAATCTCAGTCTAGAGTTTTGAATGTTTTTCTGAAGAAGAATACGGTGCACGTGCCATTTGCCTTGAGGTATTCATCTTCATCTTTGGTTTAATTACCCAAGTTTGAGGTACTTTGATAATTCAACAACGGTTACACCTGATGTTGAACTAAATTTTGGAAAGCTCACTATATGTGAGCAACATTGATATTTCATCTTTCTGAAGATTCTGAAGCTTGTCTATCTCTTGATCGGAAATGTTTATTGTTCAGACAATCTCAGCCTAGAGTTTTGAATGTTTTTCTGAAGAAGAATACGGTGCACGTGCCATTTGCCTTGAGGTATTCATCTTCATCTTTGGTTTAATTACCCAAGTTTGAGGTACTTTGATGATTCAACAAGGGTTACACCTGATGTTGAACTAAATTTTGGAAAGCTCACTATATGTGAGCAACATTGATATTCCATCTTTCTGAAGATTCTGAAGCTTGTCTCTCTCTTGATCGGAAATGTTTATTGTTCAGACAATCTCAGCCTAGAGTTTTGAATGTTTTTCTGAAGAAGAATACGGTGCACGTGCCATTTGCCTTGAGGTATTCATCTTCATCTTTGGTTTAATTACCCAAGTTTGAGGTATTTTGATAATTCAACAACGGTTACACCTGATGTTGAACTAAATTTTGGAAAGCTCACTATATGTGAGCAACATTGATATTCCATCTTTCTGAAGATTCTGAAGCTTGTCTCTCTCTTGATCGGAAATGTTTATTGTTCAGACAATCTCAGCCTAGAGTTTTGAATGTTTTTCTGAAGAAGAATACGGTGCACGTGCCATTTGCCTTGAGGTATTCATCTTCATCTTTGGTTTAATTACCCAAGTTTGAGGTATTTTGATGATTCAACAAGGGTTACACCTGATGTTGAACTAAATTTTGGAAAGCTCACTATATGTGAGCAACATTGATATTCCATCTTTCTGAAGATTCTGAAGCTTGTCTATCTCTTGATCGGAAATGTTTATTGTTCAGACAATCTCAGTCTAGAGTTTTGAATGTTTTTCTGAAGAAGAATACGGTGCACGTGCCATTTACCTTGAGGTATTCATCTTCATCTTTGGTTTAATTACCCAAGTTTGAGGTATTTTGATAATTCAACAACGGTTACACCTGATGTTGAACTAAATTTTGGAAAGCTCACTATATGTGAGCAACATTGATATTCCATCTTTCTGAAGAATCTGAAGCTTGTCTATCTCTTGATCGGAAATGTTTATTGTTCAGACAATCTCAGTCTAGAGTTTTGAATGTTTTTCTGAAGAAGAATACGGTGCACGTGCCATTTGCCTTGAGGTATTCATCTTCATCTTTGGTTTAATTACCCAAGTTTGAGGTACTTTGATGATTCAACAAGGGTTACACCTGATGTTGAACTAAATTTTGGAAAGCTCACTATATGTGAGCAACATTGATATTCCATCTTTCTGAAGATTCTGAAGCTTGTCTATCTCTTGATCGGAAATGTTTATTGTTCAGACAATCTCAGCCTAGAGTTTTGAATGTTTTTCTGAAGAAGAATACGGTGCACGTGCCATTTGCCTTGAGGTATTCATCTTCATCTTTGGTTTAATTACCCAAGTTTGAGGTATTTTGATAATTCAACAACGGTTACACCTGATGTTGAACTAAATTTTGGAAAGCTCACTATATGTGAGCAACATTGATATTCCATCTTTCTGAAGATTCTGAAGCTTGTCTATCTCTTGATCGGAAATGTTTATTGTTCAGACAATCTCAGCCTAGAGTTTTGAATGTTTTTCTGAAGAAGAATACGGTGCACGTGCCATTTGCCTTGAGGTTTACATCTTCATCTTTGGTTTAATTACCCAAGTTTGAGGTACTTTGATGATTCAACAAGGGTTACACCTGATGTTGAACTAAATTTTGGAAAGCTCACTATATGTGAGCAACATTGATATTCCATCTTTCTGAAGATTCTGAAGCTTGTCTATCTCTTGATCGGAAATGTTTATTGTTCAGACAATCTCAGTCTAGAGTTTTGAATGTTTTTCTGAAGAAGAATACGGTGCACGTGCCATTTGCCTTGAGGTATTCATCTTCATCTTTGGTTTAATTACCCAAGTTTGAGGTATTTTGATAATTCAACAACGGTTACACCTGATGTTGAACTAAATTTTGGAAAGCTCACTATATGTGAGCAACATTGATATTCCATCTTTCTGAAGAATCTGAAGCTTGTCTATCTCTTGATCGGAAATGTTTATTGTTCAGACAATCTCAGTCTAGAGTTTTGAATGTTTTTCTGAAGAAGAATACGGTGCACGTGCCATTTGCCTTGAGGTATTCATCTTCATCTTTGGTTTAATTACCCAAGTTTGAGGTACTTTGATGATTCAACAAGGGTTACACCTGATGTTGAACTAAATTTTGGAAAGCTCACTATATGTGAGCAACATTGATATTCCATCTTTCTGAAGATTCTGAAGCTTGTCTATCTCTTGATCGGAAATGTTTATTGTTCAGACAATCTCAGCCTAGAGTTTTGAATGTTTTTCTGAAGAAGAATACGGTGCACGTGCCATTTGCCTTGAGGTATTCATCTTCATCTTTGGTTTAATTACCCAAGTTTGAGGTATTTTGATAATTCAACAACGGTTACACCTGATGTTGAACTAAATTTTGGAAAGCTCACTATATGTGAGCAACATTGATATTCCATCTTTCTGAAGATTCTGAAGCTTGTCTATCTCTTGATCGGAAATGTTTATTGTTCAGACAATCTCAGCCTAGAGTTTTGAATGTTTTTCTGAAGAAGAATACGGTGCACGTGCCATTTGCCTTGAGGTATTCATCTTCATCTTTGGTTTAATTACCCAAGTTTGAGGTACTTTGATGATTCAACAAGGGTTACACCTGATGTTGAACTAAATTTTGGAAAGCTCACTATATGTGAGCAACATTGATATTCCATCTTTCTGAAGATTCTGAAGCTTGTCTATCTCTTGATCGGAAATGTTTATTGTTCAGACAATCTCAGTCTAGAGTTTTGAATGTTTTTCTGAAGAAGAATACGGTGCACGTGCCATTTGCCTTGAGGTATTCATCTTCATCTTTGGTTTAATTACCCAAGTTTGAGGTATTTTGATAATTCAACAACGGTTACACCTGATGTTGAACTAAATTTTGGAAAGCTCACTATATGTGAGCAACATTGATATTCCATCTTTCTGAAGATTCTGAAGCTTGTCTATCTCTTGATCGGAAATGTTTATTGTTCAGACAATCTCAGTCTAGAGTTTTGAATGTTTTTCTGAAGAAGAATACGGTGCACGTGCCATTTGCCTTGAGGTATTCATCTTCATCTTTGGTTTAATTACCCTTGTTTGAGGTATTTTGATAATTCAACAAGGGTTACACCTGATGTTGAACTAAATTTTGGAAAGCTCACTATATGTGAGCAACATTGATATTCCATCTTTCTGAAGATTCGGAAGCTTGTCTATCTCTTGAATGGAAACGTTTATTGTTCAGACAATCTCAGTCTAGAGTTTTGAATGTTTTTCTGAAGAAGAATACGGTGCACGTGCCATTTGCCTTGAGGTATTCATCTTCAACTTTGGTTTAATTACCCAAGTTTGAGGTACTTTGATGATTCAACAAGGGTTACACCTGATGTTGAACTAAATTTTGGAAAGCTCACTATATGTGAGCAACATTGATATTCCATCTTTCTGAAGATTCTGAAGCTTGTCTATCTCTTGATCGGAAATGTTTATTGTTCAGACTATCTCAGCCTAGAGTTTTGAATGTTTTTCTGAAGAAGAATACGGTGCACGTGCCATTTGCCTTGAGGTATTCATCTTCATCTTTGGTTTAATTACCCAAGTTTGAGGTATTTTGATAATTCAACAACGGTTACACCTGATGTTGAACTAAATTTTGGAAAGCTCACTATATGTGAGCAACATTGATATTCCATCTTTCTGAAGATTCTGAAGCTTGTCTATCTCTTGATCGGAAATGTTTATTGTTCAGACAATCTCAGCCTAGAGTTTTGAATGTTTTTCTGAAGAAGAATACGGTGCACGTGCCATTTGCCTTGAGGTATTCATCTTCATCTTTGGTTTAATTACCCAAGTTTGAGGTACTTTGATGATTCAACAAGGGTTACACCTGATGTTGAACTAAATTTTGGAAAGCTCACTATATGTGAGCAACATTGATATTCCATCTTTCTGAAGATTCTGAAGCTTGTCTATCTCTTGATCGGAAATGTTTATTGTTCAGACAATCTCAGCCTAGAGTTTTGAATGTTTTTCTGAAGAAGAATACGGTGCACGTGCCATTTGCCTTGAGGTATTCATCTTCATCTTTGGTTTAATTACCCAAGTTTGAGGTATTTTGATAATTCAACAACGGTTACACCTGATGTTGAACTAAATTTTGGAAAGCTCACTATATGTGAGCAACATTGATATTCCATCTTTCTGAAGATTCTGAAGCTTGTCTATCTCTTGATCGGAAATGTTTATTGTTCAGACAATCTCAGCCTAGAGTTTTGAATGTTTTTCTGAAGAAGAATACGGTGCACGTGCCATTTGCCTTGAGGTATTCATCTTCATCTTTGGTTTAATTACCCAAGTTTGAGGTACTTTGATGATTCAACAAGGGTTACACCTGATGTTGAACTAAATTTTGGAAAGCTCACTATATGTGAGCAACATTGATATTCCATCTTTCTGAAGATTCTGAAGCTTGTCTATCTCTTGATCGGAAATGTTTATTGTTCAGACAATCTCAGTCTAGAGTTTTGAATGTTTTTCTGAAGAAGAATACGGTGCACGTGCCATTTGCCTTGAGGTATTCATCTTCATCTTTGGTTTAATTACCCAAGTTTGAGGTATTTTGATAATTCAACAACGGTTACACCTGATGTTGAACTAAATTTTGGAAAGCTCACTATATGTGAGCAACATTGATATTCCATCTTTCTGAAGATTCTGAAGCTTGTCTATCTCTTGATCGGAAATGTTTATTGTTCAGACAATCTCAGTCTAGAGTTTTGAATGTTTTTCTGAAGAAGAATACGGTGCACGTGCCATTTGCCTTGAGGTATTCATCTTCATCTTTGGTTTAATTACCCAAGTTTGAGGTATTTTGATAATTCAACAACGGTTACACCTGATGTTGAACTAAATTTTGGAAAGCTCACTATATGTGAGCAACATTGATATTCCATCTTTCTGAAGATTCGGAAGCTTGTCTATCTCTTGAATGGAAACGTTTATTGTTCAGACAATCTCAGTCTAGAGTTTTGAATGTTTTTCTGAAGAAGAATACGGTGCACGTGCCATTTGCCTTGAGGTATTCATCTTCAACTTTGGTTTAATTACCCAAGTTTGAGGTACTTTGATGATTCAACAAGGGTTACACCTGATGTTGAACTAAATTTTGGAAAGCTCACTATATGTGAGCAACATTGATATTCCATCTTTCTGAAGATTCTGAAGCTTGTCTATCTCTTGATCGGAAATGTTTATTGTTCAGACAATCTCAGTCTAGAGTTTTGAATGTTTTTCTGAAGAAGAATACGGTGCACGTGCCATTTACCTTGAGGTATTCATCTTCATCTTTGGTTTAATTACCCAAGTTTGAGGTATTTTGATAATTCAACAACGGTTACACCTGATGTTGAACTAAATTTTGGAAAGCTCACTATATGTGAGCAACATTGATATTCCATCTTTCTGAAGATTCGGAAGCTTGTCTATCTCTTGAATGGAAACGTTTATTGTTCAGACAATCTCAGTCTAGAGTTTTGAATGTTTTTCTGAAGAAGAATACGGTGCACGTGCCATTTGCCTTGAGGTATTCATCTTCAACTTTGGTTTAATTACCCAAGTTTGAGGTACTTTGATGATTCAACAAGGGTTACACCTGATGTTGAACTAAATTTTGGAAAGCTCACTATATGTGAGCAACATTGATATTCCATCTTTCTGAAGATTCTGAAGCTTGTCTATCTCTTGATCGGAAATGTTTATTGTTCAGACAATCTCAGCCTAGAGTTTTGAATGTTTTTCTGAAGAAGAATACGGTGCACGTGCCATTTACCTTGAGGTATTCATCTTCATCTTTGGTTTAATTACCCAAGTTTGAGGTATTTTGATAATTCAACAACGGTTACACCTGATGTTGAACTAAATTTTGGAAAGCTCACTATATGTGAGCAACATTGATATTCCATCTTTCTGAAGATTCTGAAGCTTGTCTATCTCTTGATCGGAAATGTTTATTGTTCAGACAATCTCAGCCTAGAGTTTTGAATGTTTTTCTGAAGAAGAATACGGTGCACGTGCCATTTGCCTTGAGGTATTCATCTTCATCTTTGGTTTAATTACCCAAGTTTGAGGTATTTTGATAATTCAACAACGGTTACACCTGATGTTGAACTAAATTTTGGAAAGCTCACTATATGTGAGCAACATTGATATTCCATCTTTCTGAAGATTCTGAAGCTTGTCTCTCTCTTGATCGGAAATGTTTATTGTTCAGACAATCTCAGCCTAGAGTTTTGAATGTTTTTCTGAAGAAGAATACGGTGCAGAAAGATGGAATATCAATGTTGCTCACATATAGTGAGCTTTCCAAAACTTAGTTCAACATCAGGTGTAACCGTTGTTGAATTATCAAAGTACCTCAAACTTGGGTAATTAACCCAAAGATGAAGATGAATACCTCAAGGCAAATGGCACGTGCATCGTATTCTTCTTCAGAAAAACATTCAAAACTCTAGGCTGAGATTGTCTGAACAATAAACATTTCCGATCAAGAGAGAGACAAGCTTCAGAATCTTCAGAAAGATGGAATATCAATGTTGCTCACATATAGTGAGCTTTCCAAAATTTAGTTCAACATCAGGTGTAACCGTTGTTGAATTATCAAAATACCTCAAACTTGGGTAATTAAACCAAAGATGAAGATGAATACCTCAAGGCAAATGGCACGTGCACCGTATTCTTCTTCAGAAAAACATTCAAAACTCTAGGCTGAGATTGTCTGAACAATAAACATTTCCGATCAAGAGATAGACAAGCTTCAGAATCTTCAGAAAGATGGAATATCAATGTTGCTCACATATGGTGAGCTTTCCAAAATTTAGTTCAACATCAGGTGTAACCGTTGTTGAATTATCAAAATACCTCAAACTTGGGTAATTAAACCAAAGATGAAGATGAATACCTCAAGGCAAATGGCACGTGCACCGTATTCTTCTTCAGAAAAAACATTCAAAACTCTAGACTGAGATTGTCTGAACAATAAACATTTCCGATCAAGAGATAGACAAGCTTCAGAATCTTCAGAAAGATGGAATATCAATGTTGCTCACATATAGTGAGCTTTCCAAAATTTAGTTCAACATCAGGTGTAACCCTTGTTGAATCATCAAAGTACCTCAAACTTGGGTAATTAAACCAAAGATGAAGATGAATACCTCAAGGCAAATGGCACGTGCACCGTATTCTTCTTCAGAAAAACATTCAAAACTCTAGGCTGAGATTGTCTGAACAATAAACATTTCCGATCAAGAGATAGACAAGCTTCAGAATCTTCAGAAAGATGGAATATCAATGTTGCTCACATATAGTGAGCTTTCCAAAATTTAGTTCAACATCAGGTGTAACCGTTGTTGAATTATCAAAATACCTCAAACTTGGGTAATTAAACCAAAGATGAAGATGAATACCTCAAGGCAAATGGCACGTGCACCGTATTCTTCTTCAGAAAAACATTCAAAACTCTAGACTGAGATTGTCTGAACAATAAACATTTCCGATCAAGAGATAGACAAGCTTCAGAATCTTCAGAAAGATGGAATATCAATGTTGCTCACATATAGTGAGCTTTCCAAAATTTAGTTCAACATCAGGTGTAACCCTTGTTGAATCATCAAAGTACCTCAAACTTGGGTAATTAAACCAAAGTTGAAGATGAATACCTCAAGGCAAATGGCACGTGCACCGTATTCTTCTTCAGAAAAACATTCAAAACTCTAGGCTGAGATTGTCTGAACAATAAACATTTCCGATCAAGAGATAGACAAGCTTCAGAATCTTCAGAAAGATGGAATATCAATGTTGCTCACATATAGTGAGCTTTCCAAAATTTAGTTCAACATCAGGTGTAACCGTTGTTGAATTATCAAAATACCTCAAACTTGGGTAATTAAACCAAAGATGAAGATGAATACCTCAAGGCAAATGGCACGTGCACCGTATTCTTCTTCAGAAAAACATTCAAAACTCTAGACTGAGATTGTCTGAACAATAAACGTTTCCATTCAAGAGATAGACAAGCTTCCGAATCTTCAGAAAGATGGAATATCAATGTTGCTCACATATAGTGAGCTTTCCAAAATTTAGTTCAACATCAGGTGTAACCCTTGTTGAATTATCAAAATACCTCAAACAAGGGTAATTAAACCAAAGATGAAGATGAATACCTCAAGGCAAATGGCACGTGCACCGTATTCTTCTTCAGAAAAACATTCAAAACTCTAGACTGAGATTGTCTGAACAATAAACATTTCCGATCAAGAGATAGACAAGCTTCAGAATCTTCAGAAAGATGGAATATCAATGTTGCTCACATATAGTGAGCTTTCCAAAATTTAGTTCAACATCAGGTGTAACCGTTGTTGAATTATCAAAATACCTCAAACTTGGGTAATTAAACCAAAGATGAAGATGAATACCTCAAGGCAAATGGCACGTGCACCGTATTCTTCTTCAGAAAAACATTCAAAACTCTAGACTGAGATTGTCTGAACAATAAACATTTCCGATCAAGAGATAGACAAGCTTCAGAATCTTCAGAAAGATGGAATATCAATGTTGCTCACATATAGTGAGCTTTCCAAAATTTAGTTCAACATCAGGTGTAACCGTTGTTGAATTATCAAAATACCTCAAACTTGGGTAATTAAACCAAAGATGAAGATGAATACCTCAAGGCAAATGGCACGTGCACCGTATTCTTCTTCAGAAAAACATTCAAAACTCTAGGCTGAGATTGTCTGAACAATAAACATTTCCGATCAAGAGATAGACAAGCTTCAGAATCTTCAGAAAGATGGAATATCAATGTTGCTCACATATAGTGAGCTTTCCAAAATTTAGTTCAACATCAGGTGTAACCGTTGTTGAATTATCAAAATACCTCAAACTTGGGTAATTAAACCAAAGATGAAGATGAATACCTCAAGGCAAATGGCACGTGCACCGTATTCTTCTTCAGAAAAAACATTCAAAACTCTAGACTGAGATTGTCTGAACAATAAACATTTCCGATCAAGAGATAGACAAGCTTCAGAATCTTCAGAAAGATGGAATATCAATGTTGCTCACATATAGTGAGCTTTCCAAAATTTAGTTCAACATCAGGTGTAACCCTTGTTGAATCATCAAAGTACCTCAAACTTGGGTAATTAAACCAAAGATGAAGATGAATACCTCAAGGCAAATGGCACGTGCACCGTATTCTTCTTCAGAAAAACATTCAAAACTCTAGGCTGAGATTGTCTGAACAATAAACATTTCCGATCAAGAGATAGACAAGCTTCAGAATCTTCAGAAAGATGGAATATCAATGTTGCTCACATATAGTGAGCTTTCCAAAATTTAGTTCAACATCAGGTGTAACCCTTGTTGAATCATCAAAGTACCTCAAACTTGGGTAATTAAACCAAAGATGAAGATGAATACCTCAAGGCAAATGGCACGTGCACCGTATTCTTCTTCAGAAAAACATTCAAAACTCTAGGCTGAGATTGTTTTTGTTTTTCGGAAATGTTTATTGTTCAGACAATCAGTTTGAGGTACTTTGATGATTCAACAAGGATTACACCTGATGTTGAACTAAATTTTGGAAAGCTCACTATATGTGAGCAACATTGATATTCCATTTTTCTGCAGATTCTGAAGCTTGTCTATCTCTTGATCGGAAATGTTTATTGTTCAGACAATCTCAACCTAGAGTTTTGAATGTTTTTCTGAAGAAGAATACGGTGCACGTGCCATTTGCCTTCAGGTATTCATCTTCATCTTTGGTTTAATTACCCAAGTTTGAGGTACTTTGATGATTCAACAAGGGTTACACCTGATGTTGAACTAAATTTTGGAAAGCTCACTATATGTGAGCAACATTGATATTTCATCTTTCTGAAGATTCTGAAGCTTGTCTATCTCTTGATCGGAAATGTTTATTGTCCAGACAATCTCAGCCTAGAGTTTTGAATGTTTTTCTGAAGAAGAATACGGTGCACGTGCCATTTGCCTTGAGGTATTCATCTTCATCTTTGGTTTAATTACCCAAGTTTGAGGTATTTTGATAATTCAACAACGGTTACACCTGATGTTGAACTAAATTTTGGAAAGCTCACTATATGTGAGCAACATTGATATTCCATCTTTCTGAAGATTCTGAAGCTTGTCTATCTCTTGATCGGAAATGTTTATTGTTCAGACAATCTCAGTCTAGAGTTTTGAATGTTTTTCTGAAGAAGAATACGGTGCACGTGCCATTTACCTTGAGGTATTCATCTTCATCTTTGGTTTAATTACCCAAGTTTGAGGTATTTTGATAATTCAACAACGGTTACACCTGATGTTGAACTAAATTTTGGAAAGCTCACTATATGTGAGCAACATTGATATTCCATCTTTCTGAAGATTCGGAAGCTTGTCTATCTCTTGAATGGAAACGTTTATTGTTCAGACAATCTCAGTCTAGAGTTTTGAATGTTTTTCTGAAGAAGAATACGGTGCACGTGCCATTTGCCTTGAGGTATTCATCTTCAACTTTGGTTTAATTACCCAAGTTTGAGGTACTTTGATGATTCAACAAGGGTTACACCTGATGTTGAACTAAATTTTGGAAAGCTCACTATATGTGAGCAACATTGATATTCCATCTTTCTGAAGATTCTGAAGCTTGTCTATCTCTTGATCGGAAATGTTTATTGTTCAGACAATCTCAGCCTAGAGTTTTGAATGTTTTTCTGAAGAAGAATACGGTGCACGTGCCATTTACCTTGAGGTATTCATCTTCATCTTTGGTTTAATTACCCAAGTTTGAGGTATTTTGATAATTCAACAACGGTTACACCTGATGTTGAACTAAATTTTGGAAAGCTCACTATATGTGAGCAACATTGATATTCCATCTTTCTGAAGATTCTGAAGCTTGTCTATCTCTTGATCGGAAATGTTTATTGTTCAGACAATCTCAGCCTAGAGTTTTGAATGTTTTTCTGAAGAAGAATACGGTGCACGTGCCATTTGCCTTGAGGTATTCATCTTCATCTTTGGTTTAATTACCCAAGTTTGAGGTATTTTGATAATTCAACAACGGTTACACCTGATGTTGAACTAAATTTTGGAAAGCTCACTATATGTGAGCAACATTGATATTCCATCTTTCTGAAGATTCTGAAGCTTGTCTCTCTCTTGATCGGAAATGTTTATTGTTCAGACAATCTCAGCCTAGAGTTTTGAATGTTTTTCTGAAGAAGAATACGGTGCAGAAAGATGGAATATCAATGTTGCTCACATATAGTGAGCTTTCCAAAACTTAGTTCAACATCAGGTGTAACCGTTGTTGAATTATCAAAGTACCTCAAACTTGGGTAATTAACCCAAAGATGAAGATGAATACCTCAAGGCAAATGGCACGTGCATCGTATTCTTCTTCAGAAAAACATTCAAAACTCTAGGCTGAGATTGTCTGAACAATAAACATTTCCGATCAAGAGAGAGACAAGCTTCAGAATCTTCAGAAAGATGGAATATCAATGTTGCTCACATATAGTGAGCTTTCCAAAATTTAGTTCAACATCAGGTGTAACCGTTGTTGAATTATCAAAATACCTCAAACTTGGGTAATTAAACCAAAGATGAAGATGAATACCTCAAGGCAAATGGCACGTGCACCGTATTCTTCTTCAGAAAAACATTCAAAACTCTAGGCTGAGATTGTCTGAACAATAAACATTTCCGATCAAGAGATAGACAAGCTTCAGAATCTTCAGAAAGATGGAATATCAATGTTGCTCACATATGGTGAGCTTTCCAAAATTTAGTTCAACATCAGGTGTAACCGTTGTTGAATTATCAAAATACCTCAAACTTGGGTAATTAAACCAAAGATGAAGATGAATACCTCAAGGCAAATGGCACGTGCACCGTATTCTTCTTCAGAAAAAACATTCAAAACTCTAGACTGAGATTGTCTGAACAATAAACATTTCCGATCAAGAGATAGACAAGCTTCAGAATCTTCAGAAAGATGGAATATCAATGTTGCTCACATATAGTGAGCTTTCCAAAATTTAGTTCAACATCAGGTGTAACCCTTGTTGAATCATCAAAGTACCTCAAACTTGGGTAATTAAACCAAAGATGAAGATGAATACCTCAAGGCAAATGGCACGTGCACCGTATTCTTCTTCAGAAAAACATTCAAAACTCTAGGCTGAGATTGTCTGAACAATAAACATTTCCGATCAAGAGATAGACAAGCTTCAGAATCTTCAGAAAGATGGAATATCAATGTTGCTCACATATAGTGAGCTTTCCAAAATTTAGTTCAACATCAGGTGTAACCGTTGTTGAATTATCAAAATACCTCAAACTTGGGTAATTAAACCAAAGATGAAGATGAATACCTCAAGGCAAATGGCACGTGCACCGTATTCTTCTTCAGAAAAACATTCAAAACTCTAGACTGAGATTGTCTGAACAATAAACATTTCCGATCAAGAGATAGACAAGCTTCAGAATCTTCAGAAAGATGGAATATCAATGTTGCTCACATATAGTGAGCTTTCCAAAATTTAGTTCAACATCAGGTGTAACCCTTGTTGAATCATCAAAGTACCTCAAACTTGGGTAATTAAACCAAAGTTGAAGATGAATACCTCAAGGCAAATGGCACGTGCACCGTATTCTTCTTCAGAAAAACATTCAAAACTCTAGGCTGAGATTGTCTGAACAATAAACATTTCCGATCAAGAGATAGACAAGCTTCAGAATCTTCAGAAAGATGGAATATCAATGTTGCTCACATATAGTGAGCTTTCCAAAATTTAGTTCAACATCAGGTGTAACCGTTGTTGAATTATCAAAATACCTCAAACTTGGGTAATTAAACCAAAGATGAAGATGAATACCTCAAGGCAAATGGCACGTGCACCGTATTCTTCTTCAGAAAAACATTCAAAACTCTAGACTGAGATTGTCTGAACAATAAACGTTTCCATTCAAGAGATAGACAAGCTTCCGAATCTTCAGAAAGATGGAATATCAATGTTGCTCACATATAGTGAGCTTTCCAAAATTTAGTTCAACATCAGGTGTAACCCTTGTTGAATTATCAAAATACCTCAAACAAGGGTAATTAAACCAAAGATGAAGATGAATACCTCAAGGCAAATGGCACGTGCACCGTATTCTTCTTCAGAAAAACATTCAAAACTCTAGACTGAGATTGTCTGAACAATAAACATTTCCGATCAAGAGATAGACAAGCTTCAGAATCTTCAGAAAGATGGAATATCAATGTTGCTCACATATAGTGAGCTTTCCAAAATTTAGTTCAACATCAGGTGTAACCGTTGTTGAATTATCAAAATACCTCAAACTTGGGTAATTAAACCAAAGATGAAGATGAATACCTCAAGGCAAATGGCACGTGCACCGTATTCTTCTTCAGAAAAACATTCAAAACTCTAGACTGAGATTGTCTGAACAATAAACATTTCCGATCAAGAGATAGACAAGCTTCAGAATCTTCAGAAAGATGGAATATCAATGTTGCTCACATATAGTGAGCTTTCCAAAATTTAGTTCAACATCAGGTGTAACCGTTGTTGAATTATCAAAATACCTCAAACTTGGGTAATTAAACCAAAGATGAAGATGAATACCTCAAGGCAAATGGCACGTGCACCGTATTCTTCTTCAGAAAAACATTCAAAACTCTAGGCTGAGATTGTCTGAACAATAAACATTTCCGATCAAGAGATAGACAAGCTTCAGAATCTTCAGAAAGATGGAATATCAATGTTGCTCACATATAGTGAGCTTTCCAAAATTTAGTTCAACATCAGGTGTAACCGTTGTTGAATTATCAAAATACCTCAAACTTGGGTAATTAAACCAAAGATGAAGATGAATACCTCAAGGCAAATGGCACGTGCACCGTATTCTTCTTCAGAAAAAACATTCAAAACTCTAGACTGAGATTGTCTGAACAATAAACATTTCCGATCAAGAGATAGACAAGCTTCAGAATCTTCAGAAAGATGGAATATCAATGTTGCTCACATATAGTGAGCTTTCCAAAATTTAGTTCAACATCAGGTGTAACCCTTGTTGAATCATCAAAGTACCTCAAACTTGGGTAATTAAACCAAAGATGAAGATGAATACCTCAAGGCAAATGGCACGTGCACCGTATTCTTCTTCAGAAAAACATTCAAAACTCTAGGCTGAGATTGTCTGAACAATAAACATTTCCGATCAAGAGATAGACAAGCTTCAGAATCTTCAGAAAGATGGAATATCAATGTTGCTCACATATAGTGAGCTTTCCAAAATTTAGTTCAACATCAGGTGTAACCCTTGTTGAATCATCAAAGTACCTCAAACTTGGGTAATTAAACCAAAGATGAAGATGAATACCTCAAGGCAAATGGCACGTGCACCGTATTCTTCTTCAGAAAAACATTCAAAACTCTAGGCTGAGATTGTTTTTGTTTTTCGGAAATGTTTATTGTTCAGACAATCAGTTTGAGGTACTTTGATGATTCAACAAGGATTACACCTGATGTTGAACTAAATTTTGGAAAGCTCACTATATGTGAGCAACATTGATATTCCATTTTTCTGCAGATTCTGAAGCTTGTCTATCTCTTGATCGGAAATGTTTATTGTTCAGACAATCTCAACCTAGAGTTTTGAATGTTTTTCTGAAGAAGAATACGGTGCACGTGCCATTTGCCTTCAGGTATTCATCTTCATCTTTGGTTTAATTACCCAAGTTTGAGGTACTTTGATGATTCAACAAGGGTTACACCTGATGTTGAACTAAATTTTGGAAAGCTCACTATATGTGAGCAACATTGATATTTCATCTTTCTGAAGATTCTGAAGCTTGTCTATCTCTTGATCGGAAATGTTTATTGTCCAGACAATCTCAGCCTAGAGTTTTGAATGTTTTTCTGAAGAAGAATACGGTGCACGTGCCATTTGCCTTGAGGTATTCATCTTCATCTTTGGTTTAATTACCCAAGTTTGAGGTACTTTGATGATTCAACAAGGGTTACACCTGATGTTGAACTAAATTTTGGAAAGCTCACTATATGTGAGCAACATTGATATTCCATCTTTCTGAAGATTCTGAAGCTTGTCTATCTCTTGATCGGAAATGTTTATTGTTCAGACAATCTCAGCCTAGAGTTTTGAATGTTTTTCTGAAGAAGAATACGGTGCACGTGCCATTTGCCTTGAGGTATTCATCTTCATCTTTGGTTTAATTACCCAAGTTTGAGGTACTTTGATGATTCAACAACGGTTACACCTGATGTTGAACTAAATTTTGGAAAGCTCACTATATGTGAGCAACATTGATATTCCATTTTTCTGCAGATTCTGAAGCTTGTCTATCTCTTGATCGGAAATGTTTATTGTTCAGACAATCTCAACCTAGAGTTTTGAATGTTTTTCTGAAGAAGAATACGGTGCACGTGCCATTTGCCTTGAGGTATTCATCTTCATCTTTGGTTTAATTACCCAAGTTTGAGGTACTTTGATGATTCAACAAGGGTTACACCTGATGTTGAACTAAATTTTGGAAAGCTCACTATATGTGAGCAACATTGATATTTCATCTTTCTGAAGATTCTGAAGCTTGTCTATCTCTTGATCGGAAATGTTTATTGTTCAGACAATCTCAGCCTAGAGTTTTGAATGTTTTTCTGAAGAAGAATACGGTGCACGTGCCATTTGCCTTGAGGTATTCATCTTCATCTTTGGTTTAATTACCCAAGTTTGAGGTACTTTGATGATTCAACAAGGGTTACACCTGATGTTGAACTAAATTTTGGAAAGCTCACTATATGTGAGCAACATTGATATTCCATCTTTCTGAAGATTCTGAAGCTTGTCTATCTCTTGATCGGAAATGTTTATTGTTCAGACAATCTCAGCCTAGAGTTTTGAATGTTTTTCTGAAGAAGAATACGGTGCACGTGCCATTTGCCTTGAGGTATTCATCTTCATCTTTGGTTTAATTACCCAAGTTTGAGGTACTTTGATGATTCAACAACGGTTACACCTGATGTTGAACTAAATTTTGGAAAGCTCACTATATGTGAGCAACATTGATATTCCATCTTTCTGAAGATTCTGAAGCTTGTCTATCTCTTGATCGGAAATGTTTATTGTTCAGACAATCTCAGCCTAGAGTTTTGAATGTTTTTCTGAAGAAGAATACGGTGCACGTGCCATTTGCCTTGAGGTATTCATCTTCATCTTTGGTTTAATTACCCAAGTTTGAGGTACTTTGATGATTCAACAAGGATTACACCTGATGTTGAACTAAATTTTGGAAAGCTCACTATATGTGAGCAACATTGATATTCCATCTTTCTGAAGATTCTGAAGCTTGTCTATCTCTTGATCGGAAATGTTTATTGTTCAGACAATCTCAGCCTAGAGTTTTGAATGTTTTTCTGAAGAAGAATACGGTGCACGTGCCATTTGCCTTGAGGTATTCATCTTCATCTTTGGTTTAATTACCCAAGTTTGAGGTACTTTGATGATTCAACAAGGATTACACCTGATGTTGAACTAAATTTTGGAAAGCTCACTATATGTGAGCAACATTGATATTTCATCTTTCTGAAGATTCTGAAGCTTGTCTATCTCTTGAATGGAAACGTTTATTGTTCAGACAATCTCAGCCTAGAGTTTTGAATGTTTTTCTGAAGAAGAATACGGTGCACGTGCCATTTGCCTTGGGGTATTCATCTTCATCTTTGGTTTAATTACCCAAGTTTGAGGTACTTTGATGATTCAACAACGGTTACACCTGATGTTGAACTAAATTTTGGAAAGCTCACTATATGTGAGCAACATTGATATTTCATCTTTCTGAAGATTCTGAAGCTTGTCTATCTCTTGATCGGAAATGTTTATTGTTCAGACAATCTCAGCCTAGAGTTTTGAATGTTTTTCTGAAGAAGAATACGGTGCACGTGCCATTTGCCTTGAGGTATTCATCTTCATCTTTGGTTTAATTACCCAAGTTTGAGGTACTTTGATGATTCAACAAGGATTACACCTGATGTTGAACTAAATTTTGGAAAGCTCACTATATGTGAGCAACATTGATATTTCATCTTTCTGAAGATTCTGAAGCTTGTCTATCTCTTGAATGGAAACGTTTATTGTTCAGACAATCTCAGCCTAGAGTTTTGAATGTTTTTCTGAAGAAGAATACGGTGCACGTGCCATTTGCCTTGAGGTATTCATCTTCATCTTTGGTTTAATTACCCAAGTTTGAGGTACTTTGATGATTCAACAAGGGTTACACCTGATGTTGAACTAAATTTTGGAAAGCTCACTATATGTGAGCAACATTGATATTCCATCTTTCTGAAGATTCTGAAGCTTGTCTATCTCTTGATCGGAAATGTTTATTGTTCAGACAATCTCAGCCTAGAGTTTTGAATGTTTTTCTGAAGAAGAATACGGTGCACGTGCCATTTGCCTTGAGGTTTTCATCTTCATCTTTGGTTTAATTACCCAAGTTTGAGGTACTTTGATGATTCAACAACGGTTACACCTGATGTTGAACTAAATTTTGGAAAGCTCACTATATGTGAGCAACATTGATATTCCATCTTTCTGAAGATTCTGAAGCTTGTCTATCTCTTGAATGGAAACGTTTATTGTTCGGACAATCTCAGCCTAGAGTTTTGAATGTTTTTCTGAAGAAGAATACGGTGCACGTGCCATTTGCCTTGAGGTATTCATCTTCATCTTTGGTTTAATTACCCAAGTTTGAGGTACTTTGATGATTCAACAAGGGTTACACCTGATGTTGAACTAAATTTTGGAAAGCTCACTATATGTGAGCAACATTGATGTTCCATCTTTCTGAAGATTCTGAAGCTTGTCTATCTCTTGATCGGAAATGTTTATTGTTCAGACAATCTCAGCCTAGAGTTTTGAATGTTTTTCTGAAGAAGAATACGGTGCACGTGCCATTTGCCTTGAGGTATTCATCTTCATCTTTGGTTTAATTACCCAAGTTTGAGGTACTTTGATGATTCAACAAGGATTACACCTGATGTTGAACTAAATTTTGGAAAGCTCACTATATGTGAGCAACATTGATATTCCATCTTTCTGAAGATTCTGAAGCTTGTCTATCTCTTGAATGGAAACGTTTATTGTTCGGACAATCTCAGCCTAGAGTTTTGAATGTTTTTCTGAAGAAGAATACGGTGCACGTGCCATTTGCCTTGAGGTATTCATCTTCATCTTTGGTTTAATTACCCAAGTTTGAGGTACTTTGATGATTCAACAAGGGTTACACCTGATGTTGAACTAAATTTTGGAAAGCTCACTATATGTGAGCAACATTGATATTCCATCTTTCTGAAGATTCTGAAGCTTGTCTATCTCTTGAATGGAAACGTTTATTGTTCGGACAATCTCAGCCTAGAGTTTTGAATGTTTTTCTGAAGAAGAATACGGTGCACGTGCCATTTGCCTTGAGGTATTCATCTTCATCTTTGGTTTAATTACCCAAGTTTGAGGTACTTTGATGATTCAACAAGGATTACACCTGATGTTGAACTAAATTTTGGAAAGCTCACTATATGTGAGCAACATTGATATTTCATCTTTCTGAAGATTCTGAAGCTTGTCTATCTCTTGAATGGAAACGTTTATTGTTCAGACAATCTCAGCCTAGAGTTTTGAATGTTTTTCTGAAGAAGAATACGGTGCACGTGCCATTTGCCTTGAGGTATTCATCTTCATCTTTGGTTTAATTACCCAAGTTTGAGGTACTTTGATGATTCAACAAGGGTTACACCTGATGTTGAACTAAATTTTGGAAAGCTCACTATATGTGAGCAACATTGATATTCCATCTTTCTGAAGATTCTGAAGCTTGTCTATCTCTTGATCGGAAATGTTTATTGTTCAGACAATCTCAGCCTAGAGTTTTGAATGTTTTTCTGAAGAAGAATACGGTGCACGTGCCATTTGCCTTGAGGTTTTCATCTTCATCTTTGGTTTAATTACCCAAGTTTGAGGTACTTTGATGATTCAACAACGGTTACACCTGATGTTGAACTAAATTTTGGAAAGCTCACTATATGTGAGCAACATTGATATTCCATCTTTCTGAAGATTCTGAAGCTTGTCTATCTCTTGAATGGAAACGTTTATTGTTCGGACAATCTCAGCCTAGAGTTTTGAATGTTTTTCTGAAGAAGAATACGGTGCACGTGCCATTTGCCTTGAGGTATTCATCTTCATCTTTGGTTTAATTACCCAAGTTTGAGGTACTTTGATGATTCAACAAGGGTTACACCTGATGTTGAACTAAATTTTGGAAAGCTCACTATATGTGAGCAACATTGATGTTCCATCTTTCTGAAGATTCTGAAGCTTGTCTATCTCTTGATCGGAAATGTTTATTGTTCAGACAATCTCAGCCTAGAGTTTTGAATGTTTTTCTGAAGAAGAATACGGTGCACGTGCCATTTGCCTTGAGGTATTCATCTTCATCTTTGGTTTAATTACCCAAGTTTGAGGTATTTTGATAATTCAACAACGGTTACACCTGATGTTGAACTAAATTTTGGAAAGCTCACTATATGTGAGCAACATTGATATTCCATTTTTCTGAAGATTCTGAAGCTTGTCTATCTCTTGATCGGAAATGTTTATTGTTCAGACAATCTCAGCCTAGAGTTTTGAATGTTTTTCTGAAGAAGAATACGGTGCACGTGCCATTTGCCTTGAGGTATTCATCTTCATCTTTGGTTTAATTACCCAAGTTTGAGGTACTTTGATGATTCAACAAGGGTTACACCTGATGTTGAACTAAATTTTGGAAAGCTCACTATATGTGAGCAACATTGATATTTCATCTCTCTGAACATTCGGAAGCTTGTCTATCTCTTGACCGGAAATGGTTATTGTTCAGACAATCTCAGTCTAGAGTTTTGAATGTTCTTCTGAACAGGAATACGGTGCACGTGCCATTTGCCTTGGGGTATTCAACTTCATCTTTGGTTTAATTACCCAAGTTTGAGGTACTTTGATGATTCAACAAGGGTTACACCTGATGTTGAACTAAATTTTGGAAAGCTCACGATATGTGAGCAACTTTGATATTTCATCTTTCTGAAGATTCTGAAGCTTGTCTATCTCTTGATCGGAAATGTTTATTGTTCAGACAATCTCAGCCTAGAGTTTTGAATGTTTTTCTGAAGAAGAATACGGTGCACGTGCCATTTGCCTTGAGGTATTCATCTTCATCTTTGGTTTAATTACCCAAGTTTGAGGTACTTTGATGATTCAACAAGGATTACACCTGATGTTGAACTAAATTTTGGAAAGCTCACTATATGTGAGCAACATTGATATTTCATCTTTCTGAAGATTCTGAAGCTTGTCTATCTCTTGATCGGAAATGTTTATTGTTCAGACAATCTCAGCCTAGAGTTTTGAATGTTTTTCTGAAGAAGAATACGGTGCACGTGCCATTTGCCTTGGGGTATTCAACTTCATCTTTGGTTTAATTACCCAAGTTTGAGGTACTTTGATGATTCAACAAGGGTTACACCTGATGTTGAACTAAATTTTGGAAAGCTCACGATATGTGAGCAACTTTGATATTTCATCTTTCTGAAGATTCTGAAGCTTGTCTATCTCTTGAATGGAAATGTTTATTGTTCAGACAATCTCAGCCTAGAGTTTTGAATGTTTTTCTGAAGAAGAATACGGTGCACGTGCCATTTGCCTTGAGGTATTCATCTTCATCTTTGGTTTAATTACCCAAGTTTGAGGTACTTTGATGATTCAACAACGGTTACACCTGATGTTGAACTAAATTTTGGAAAGCTCACTATATGTGAGCAACATTGATATTCCATCTTTCTGAAGATTCTGAAGCTTGTCTATCTCTTGAATGGAAACGTTTATTGTTCGGACAATCTCAGCCTAGAGTTTTGAATGTTTTTCTGAAGAAGAATACGGTGCACGTGCCATTTGCCTTGAGGTATTCATCTTCATCTTTGGTTTAATTACCCAAGTTTGAGGTACTTTGATGATTCAACAAGGGTTACACCTGATGTTGAACTAAATTTTGGAAAGCTCACTATATGTGAGCAACATTGATGTTCCATCTTTCTGAAGATTCTGAAGCTTGTCTATCTCTTGATCGGAAATGTTTATTGTTCAGACAATCTCAGCCTAGAGTTTTGAATGTTTTTCTGAAGAAGAATACGGTGCACGTGCCATTTGCCTTGAGGTATTCATCTTCATCTTTGGTTTAATTACCCAAGTTTGAGGTATTTTGATAATTCAACAACGGTTACACCTGATGTTGAACTAAATTTTGGAAAGCTCACTATATGTGAGCAACATTGATATTCCATTTTTCTGAAGATTCTGAAGCTTGTCTATCTCTTGATCGGAAATGTTTATTGTTCAGACAATCTCAGCCTAGAGTTTTGAATGTTTTTCTGAAGAAGAATACGGTGCACGTGCCATTTGCCTTGAGGTATTCATCTTCATCTTTGGTTTAATTACCCAAGTTTGAGGTACTTTGATGATTCAACAAGGGTTACACCTGATGTTGAACTAAATTTTGGAAAGCTCACTATATGTGAGCAACATTGATATTTCATCTCTCTGAACATTCGGAAGCTTGTCTATCTCTTGACCGGAAATGGTTATTGTTCAGACAATCTCAGTCTAGAGTTTTGAATGTTCTTCTGAACAGGAATACGGTGCACGTGCCATTTGCCTTGGGGTATTCAACTTCATCTTTGGTTTAATTACCCAAGTTTGAGGTACTTTGATGATTCAACAAGGGTTACACCTGATGTTGAACTAAATTTTGGAAAGCTCACGATATGTGAGCAACTTTGATATTTCATCTTTCTGAAGATTCTGAAGCTTGTCTATCTCTTGATCGGAAATGTTTATTGTTCAGACAATCTCAGCCTAGAGTTTTGAATGTTTTTCTGAAGAAGAATACGGTGCACGTGCCATTTGCCTTGAGGTATTCATCTTCATCTTTGGTTTAATTACCCAAGTTTGAGGTACTTTGATGATTCAACAAGGATTACACCTGATGTTGAACTAAATTTTGGAAAGCTCACTATATGTGAGCAACATTGATATTTCATCTTTCTGAAGATTCTGAAGCTTGTCTATCTCTTGATCGGAAATGTTTATTGTTCAGACAATCTCAGCCTAGAGTTTTGAATGTTTTTCTGAAGAAGAATACGGTGCACGTGCCATTTGCCTTGGGGTATTCAACTTCATCTTTGGTTTAATTACCCAAGTTTGAGGTACTTTGATGATTCAACAAGGGTTACACCTGATGTTGAACTAAATTTTGGAAAGCTCACGATATGTGAGCAACTTTGATATTTCATCTTTCTGAAGATTCTGAAGCTTGTCTATCTCTTGAATGGAAATGTTTATTGTTCAGACAATCTCAGCCTAGAGTTTTGAATGTTTTTCTGAAGAAGAATACGGTGCACGTGCCATTTGCCTTGAGGTATTCATCTTCATCTTTGGTTTAATTACCCAAGTTTGAGGTACTTTGATGATTCAACAAGGGTTACACCTGATGTTGAACTAAATTTTGGAAAGCTCACTATATGTGAGCAACATTGATATTTCATCTTTCTGAAGATTCTGAAGCTTGTCTATCTCTTGAATGGAAATGTTTATTGTTCAGACAATCTCAGCCTAGAGTTTTGAATGTTTTTCTGAAGAAGAATACGGTGCACGTGCCATTTGCCTTGAGGTATTCATCTTCATCTTTGGTTTAATTACCCAAGTTTGAGGTACTTTGATGATTCAACAAGGGTTACACCTGATGTTGAACTAAATTTTGGAAAGCTCACTATATGTGAGCAACATTGATATTTCATCTTTCTGAAGATTCTGAAGCTTGTCTATCTCTTGAATGGAAACGTTTATTGTTCGGACAATCTCAGCCTAGAGTTTTGAATGTTTTTCTGAAGAAGAATACGGTGCACGTGCCATTTGCCTTGAGGTATTCATCTTCATCTTTGGTTTAATTACCCAAGTTTGAGGTACTTTGATGATTCAACAAGGATTACACCTGATGTTGAACTAAATTTTGGAAAACTCACTATATGTGAGCAACATTGATATTTCATCTTTCTGAAGATTCTGAAGCTTGTCTATCTCTTGATCGGAAATGTTTATTGTTCAGACAATCTCAGCCTAGAGTTTTGAATGTTTTTCTGAAGAAGAATACGGTGCACGTGCCATTTGCCTTGAGGTTTTCATCTTCATCTTTGGTTTAATTACCCAAGTTTGAGGTACTTTGATGATTCAACAACGGTTACACCTGATGTTGAACTAAATTTTGGAAAGCTCACTATATGTGAGCAACATTGATATTTCATCTTTCTGAAGATTCTGAAGCTTGTCTATCTCTTGATCGGAAATGTTTATTGTTCAGACAATCTCAGCCTAGAGTTTTGAATGTTTTTCTGAAGAAGAATACGGTGCACGTGCCATTTGCCTTGAGGTATTCATCTTCATCTTTGGTTTAATTACCCAAGTTTGAGGTACTTTGATGATTCAACAACGGTTACACCTGATGTTGAACTAAATTTTGGAAAGCTCACTATATGTGAGCAACATTGATATTTCATCTTTCTGAAGATTCTGAAGCTTGTCTATCTCTTGAATGGAAACGTTTATTGTTCGGACAATCTCAGCCTAGAGTTTTGAATGTTTTTCTGAAGAAGAATACGGTGCACGTGCCTATTGCCTTGAGGTATTCATCTTCATCTTTGGTTTAATTACCCAAGTTTGAGGTACTTTGATGATTCAACAAGGATTACACCTGATGTTGAACTAAATTTTGGAAAGCTCACTATATGTGAGCAACATTGATATTCCATTTTTCTGAAGATTCTGAAGCTTGTCTATCTCTTGATCGGAAATGTTTATTGTTCAGACAATCTCAGCCTAGAGTTTTGAATGTTTTTCTGAAGAAGAATACGGTGCACGTGCCATTTGCCTTGAGGTATTCATCTTCATCTTTGGTTTAATTACCCAAATTTGAGGTACTTTGATGATTCAACAAGGGTTACACCTGATGTTGAACTAAATTTTGGAAAGCTCACTATATGTGAGCAACATTGATATTTCATCTCTCTGAACATTCGGAAGCTTGTCTATCTCTTGACCGGAAATGGTTATTGTTCAGACAATCTCAGTCTAGAGTTTTGAATGTTCTTCTGAACAGGAATATGGTGCACGTGCCATTTGCCTTGGGGTATTCAACTTCATCTTTGGTTTAATTACCCAAGTTTGAGGTACTTTGATGATTCAACAAGGGTTACACCTGATGTTGAACTAAATTTTGGAAAGCTCACTATATGTGAGCAACATTGATATTTCATCTTTCTGAAGATTCTGAAGCTTGTCTATCTCTTGAATGGAAACGTTTATTGTTCGGACAATCTCAGCCTAGAGTTTTGAATGTTTTTCTGAAGAAGAATACGGTGCACGTGCCATTTGCCTTGAGGTATTCATCTTCATCTTTGGTTTAATTACCCAAGTTTGAGGTACTTTGATGATTCAACAAGGATTACACCTGATGTTGAACTAAATTTTGGAAAGCTCACTATATGTGAGCAACATTGATATTCCATCTTTCTGAAGATTCTGAAGCTTGTCTATCTCTTGAATGGAAACGTTTATTGTTCGGACAATCTCAGCCTAGAGTTTTGAATGTTTTTCTGAAGAAGAATACGGTGCACGTGCCATTTGCCTTGAGGTATTCATCTTCATCTTTGGTTTAATTACCCAAGTTTGAGGTACTTTGATGATTCAACAAGGATTACACCTGATGTTGAACTAAATTTTGGAAAGCTCACTATATGTGAGCAACATTGATATTCCATTTTTCTGAAGATTCTGAAGCTTGTCTATCTCTTGATCGGAAATGTTTATTGTTCAGACAATCTCAGCCTAGAGTTTTGAATGTTTTTCTGAAGAAGAATACGGTGCACGTGCCATTTGCCTTGAGGTATTCATCTTCATCTTTGGTTTAATTACCCAAGTTTGAGGTACTTTGATGATTCAACAAGGGTTACACCTGATGTTGAACTAAATTTTGGAAAGCTCACTATATGTGAGCAACATTGATATTTCATCTCTCTGAACATTCGGAAGCTTGTCTATCTCTTGACCGGAAATGGTTATTGTTCAGACAATCTCAGTCTAGAGTTTTGAATGTTCTTCTGAACAGGAATACGGTGCACGTGCCATTTGCCTTGGGGTATTCAACTTCATCTTTGGTTTAATTACCCAAGTTTGAGGTACTTTGATGATTCAACAAGGGTTACACCTGATGTTGAACTAAATTTTGGAAAGCTCACGATATGTGAGCAACTTTGATATTTCATCTTTCTGAAGATTCTGAAGCTTGTCTATCTCTTGATCGGAAATGTTTATTGTTCAGACAATCTCAGCCTAGAGTTTTGAATGTTTTTCTGAAGAAGAATACGGTGCACGTGCCATTTGCCTTGAGGTATTCATCTTCATCTTTGGTTTAATTACCCAAGTTTGAGGTACTTTGATGATTCAACAAGGATTACACCTGATGTTGAACTAAATTTTGGAAAGCTCACTATATGTGAGCAACATTGATATTCCATCTTTCTGAAGATTCTGAAGCTTGTCTATCTCTTGATCGGAAATGTTTATTGTTCAGACAATCTCAGTCTAGAGTTTTGAATGTTCTTCTGAACAGGAATACGGTGCACGTGCCATTTGCCTTGAGGTATTCATCTTCATCTTTGGTTTAGTTACCCAAGTTTAAGGTACTTTGATGATTCAACAAGGGTTACACCTGATGTTGAACTAAATTTTGGAAAGCTCACTATATGTGAGCAACATTGATATTCCATTTTTCTGAAGATTCTGAAGCTTGTCTATCTCTTGATCGGAAATGTTTATTGTTCAGACAATCTCAGCCTAGAGTTTTGAATGTTTTTCTGAAGAAGAATACGGTGCACGTGCCATTTGCCTTGAGGTATTCATCTTCATCTTTGGTTTAATTACCCAAATTTGAGGTACTTTGATGATTCAACAAGGGTTACACCTGATGTTGAACTAAATTTTGGAAAGCTCACTATATGTGAGCAACATTGATATTTCATCTTTCTGAAGATTCTGAAGCTTGTCTATCTCTTGAATGGAAACGTTTATTGTTCGGACAATCTCAGCCTAGAGTTTTGAATGTTTTTCTGAAGAAGAATACGGTGCACGTGCCATTTGCCTTGAGGTATTCATCTTCATCTTTGGTTTAGTTACCCAAGTTTAAGGTACTTTGATGATTCAACAAGGGTTACACCTGATGTTGAACTAAATTTTGGAAAGCTCACTATATGTGAGCAACATTGATATTTCATCTCTCTGAACATTCGGAAGCTTGTCTATCTCTTGACCGGAAATGGTTATTGTTCAGACAATCTCAGTCTAGAGTTTTGAATGTTCTTCTGAACAGGAATACGGTGCACGTGCCATTTGCCTTGGGGTATTCAACTTCATCTTTGGTTTAATTACCCAAGTTTGAGGTACTTTGATGATTCAACAAGGGTTACACCTGATGTTGAACTAAATTTTGGAAAGCTCACTATATGTGAGCAACATTGATATTTCATCTTTCTGAAGATTCTGAAGCTTGTCTATCTCTTGAATGGAAACGTTTATTGTTCGGACAATCTCAGCCTAGAGTTTTGAATGTTTTTCTGAAGAAGAATACGGTGCACGTGCCATTTGCCTTGAGGTATTCATCTTCATCTTTGGTTTAATTACCCAAGTTTGAGGTACTTTGATGATTCAACAAGGATTACACCTGATGTTGAACTAAATTTTGGAAAGCTCACTATATGTGAGCAACATTGATATTCCATCTTTCTGAAGATTCTGAAGCTTGTCTATCTCTTGAATGGAAACGTTTATTGTTCGGACAATCTCAGCCTAGAGTTTTGAATGTTTTTCTGAAGAAGAATACGGTGCACGTGCCATTTGCCTTGAGGTATTCATCTTCATCTTTGGTTTAATTACCCAAGTTTGAGGTACTTTGATGATTCAACAAGGATTACACCTGATGTTGAACTAAATTTTGGAAAGCTCACTATATGTGAGCAACATTGATATTCCATTTTTCTGAAGATTCTGAAGCTTGTCTATCTCTTGATCGGAAATGTTTATTGTTCAGACAATCTCAGCCTAGAGTTTTGAATGTTTTTCTGAAGAAGAATACGGTGCACGTGCCATTTGCCTTGAGGTATTCATCTTCATCTTTGGTTTAATTACCCAAGTTTGAGGTACTTTGATGATTCAACAAGGGTTACACCTGATGTTGAACTAAATTTTGGAAAGCTCACTATATGTGAGCAACATTGATATTTCATCTCTCTGAACATTCGGAAGCTTGTCTATCTCTTGACCGGAAATGGTTATTGTTCAGACAATCTCAGTCTAGAGTTTTGAATGTTCTTCTGAACAGGAATACGGTGCACGTGCCATTTGCCTTGGGGTATTCAACTTCATCTTTGGTTTAATTACCCAAGTTTGAGGTACTTTGATGATTCAACAAGGGTTACACCTGATGTTGAACTAAATTTTGGAAAGCTCACGATATGTGAGCAACTTTGATATTTCATCTTTCTGAAGATTCTGAAGCTTGTCTATCTCTTGATCGGAAATGTTTATTGTTCAGACAATCTCAGCCTAGAGTTTTGAATGTTTTTCTGAAGAAGAATACGGTGCACGTGCCATTTGCCTTGAGGTATTCATCTTCATCTTTGGTTTAATTACCCAAGTTTGAGGTACTTTGATGATTCAACAAGGATTACACCTGATGTTGAACTAAATTTTGGAAAGCTCACTATATGTGAGCAACATTGATATTCCATCTTTCTGAAGATTCTGAAGCTTGTCTATCTCTTGATCGGAAATGTTTATTGTTCAGACAATCTCAGTCTAGAGTTTTGAATGTTCTTCTGAACAGGAATACGGTGCACGTGCCATTTGCCTTGAGGTATTCATCTTCATCTTTGGTTTAGTTACCCAAGTTTAAGGTACTTTGATGATTCAACAAGGGTTACACCTGATGTTGAACTAAATTTTGGAAAGCTCACTATATGTGAGCAACATTGATATTCCATCTTTCTGAAGATTCTGAAGCTTGTCTATCTCTTGATCGGAAATGTTTATTGTTCAGACAATCTCAGTCTAGAGTTTTGAATGTTCTTCTGAACAGGAATACGGTGCACGTGCCATTTGCCTTGGGGTATTCAACTTCATCTTTGGTTTAATTACCCAAGTTTGAGGTACTTTGATGATTCAACAAGGGTTACACCTGATGTTGAACTAAATTTTGGAAAGCTCACGATATGTGAGCAACATTGATATTTCATCTCTCTGAACATTCGGAAGCTTGTCTATCTCTTGATCGGAAATGTTTATTGTTCAGACAATCTCAGCCTAGAGTTTTGAATGTTTTTCTGAAGAAGAATACGGTGCACGTGCCATTTGCCTTGAGGTTTTCATCTTCATCTTTGGTTTAATTACCCAAGTTTGAGGTACTTTGATGATTCAACAACGGTTACACCTGATGTTGAACTAAATTTTGGAAAGCTCACTATATGTGAGCAACATTGATATTTCATCTTTCTGAAGATTCTGAAGCTTGTCTATCTCTTGAATGGAAACGTTTATTGTTCGGACAATCTCAGCCTAGAGTTTTGAATGTTTTTCTGAAGAAGAATACGGTGCACGTGCCATTTGCCTTGAGGTATTCATCTTCATCTTTGGTTTAATTACCCAAGTTTGAGGTACTTTGATGATTCAACAAGGATTACACCTGATGTTGAACTAAATTTTGGAAAGCTCACTATATGTGAGCAACATTGATATTCCATTTTTCTGAAGATTCTGAAGCTTGTCTATCTCTTGATCGGAAATGTTTATTGTTCAGACAATCTCAGCCTAGAGTTTTGAATGTTTTTCTGAAGAAGAATACGGTGCACGTGCCATTTGCCTTGAGGTATTCATCTTCATCTTTGGTTTAATTACCCAAGTTTGAGGTACTTTGATGATTCAACAAGGGTTACACCTGATGTTGAACTAAATTTTGGAAAGCTCACTATATGTGAGCAACATTGATATTTCATCTCTCTGAACATTCGGAAGCTTGTCTATCTCTTGACCGGAAATGGTTATTGTTTAGACAATCTCAGCCTAGAGTTTTGAATGTTTTTCTGAAGAAGAATACGGTGCACGTGCCATTTGCCTTGAGGTATTCATCTTCATCTTTGGTTTAATTACCCAAGTTTGAGGTACTTTGATGATTCAACAAGGATTACACCTGATGTTGAACTAAATTTTGGAAAGCTCACTATATGTGAGCAACATTGATATTCCATCTTTCTGAAGATTCTGAAGCTTGTCTATCTCTTGATCGGAAATGTTTATTGTTCAGACAATCTCAGTCTAGAGTTTTGAATGTTCTTCTGAACAGGAATACGGTGCACGTGCCATTTGCCTTGAGGTATTCATCTTCATCTTTGGTTTAGTTACCCAAGTTTAAGGTACTTTGATGATTCAACAAGGGTTACACCTGATGTTGAACTAAATTTTGGAAAGCTCACTATATGTGAGCAACATTGATATTCCATCTTTCTGAAGATTCTGAAGCTTGTCTATCTCTTGATCGGAAATGTTTATTGTTCAGACAATCTCAGCCTAGAGTTTTGAATGTTTTTCTGAAGAAGAATACGATGCACGTGCCATTTGCCTTGAGGTATTCATCTTCATCTTTGGTTTAATTACCCAAGTTTGAGGTACTTTGATGATTCAACAAGGATTACACCTGATGTTGAACTAAATTTTGGAAAGCTCACTATATGTGAGCAACATTGATATTCCATCTTTCTGAAGATTCTGAAGCTTGTCTATCTCTTGATCGGAAATGTTTATTGTTCAGACAATCTCAGTCTAGAGTTTTGAATGTTCTTCTGAACAGGAATACGGTGCACGTGCCATTTGCCTTGAGGTATTCATCTTCATCTTTGGTTTAGTTACCCAAGTTTAAGGTACTTTGATGATTCAACAAGGGTTACACCTGATGTTGAACTAAATTTTGGAAAGCTCACTATATGTGAGCAACATTGATATTCCATCTTTCTGAAGATTCTGAAGCTTGTCTATCTCTTGATCGGAAATGTTTATTGTTCAGACAATCTCAGCCTAGAGTTTTGAATGTTTTTCTGAAGAAGAATACGATGCACGTGCCATTTGCCTTGAGGTATTCATCTTCATCTTTGGTTTAATTACCCAAGTTTGAGGTACTTTGATGATTCAACAAGGATTACACCTGATGTTGAACTAAATTTTGGAAAGCTCACTATATGTGAGCAACATTGATATTCCATCTTTCTGAAGATTCTGAAGCTTGTCTATCTCTTGATCGGAAATGTTTATTGTTCAGACAATCTCAGTCTAGAGTTTTGAATGTTCTTCTGAACAGGAATACGGTGCACGTGCCATTTGCCTTGAGGTATTCATCTTCATCTTTGGTTTAATTACCCAAGTTTGAGGTACTTTGATGATTCAACAAGGATTACACCTGATGTTGAACTAAATTTTGGAAAGCTCACTATATGTGAGCAACATTGATATTCCATCTTTCTGAAGATTCTGAAGCTTGTCTATCTCTTGATCGGAAATGTTTATTGTTCAGACAATCTCAGTCTAGAGTTTTGAATGTTCTTCTGAACAGGAATACGGTGCACGTGCCATTTGCCTTGAGGTATTCATCTTCATCTTTGGTTTAATTACCCAAGTTTGAGGTACTTTGATGATTCAACAAGGATTACACCTGATGTTGAACTAAATTTTGGAAAGCTCACTATATGTGAGCAACATTGATATTCCATCTTTCTGAAGATTCTGAAGCTTGTCTATCTCTTGATCGGAAATGTTTATTGTTCAGACAATCTCAGTCTAGAGTTTTGAATGTTCTTCTGAACAGGAATACGGTGCACGTGCCATTTGCCTTGAGGTATTCATCTTCATCTTTGGTTTAATTACCCAAGTTTGAGGTACTTTGATGATTCAACAAGGATTACACCTGATGTTGAACTAAATTTTGGAAAGCTCACTATATGTGAGCAACATTGATATTCCATCTTTCTGAAGATTCTGAAGCTTGTCTATCTCTTGATCGGAAACGTTTATTGTTCAGACAATCTCAGTCTAGAGTTTTGAATGTTTTTCTAAAGAAGAATACGGTGCACGTGCCATTTGCCTTGAGGTATTCATCTTCATCTTTGGTTTAATTACCCAAGTTTGAGGTACTTTGATGATTCAACAAGGGTTACACCTGATGTTGAACTAAATTTTGGAAAGCTCACTATATGTGAGCAACATTGATATTCCATCTTTCTGAAGATTCGGAAGCTTGTCTATCTCTTGATCGGAAATGTTTATTGTTCAGACAATCTCAGCCTAGAGTTTTGAATGTTTTTCTGAAGAAGAATACGGTGCACGTGCCATTTGCCTTGAGGTATTCATCTTCATCTTTGGTTTAATTACCCAAGTTTGAGGTACTTTGATGATTCAACAAGGATTACACCTGATGTTGAACTAAATTTTGGAAAGCTCACTATATGTGAGCAACATTGATATTCCATCTTTCTGAAGATTCTGAAGCTTGTCTATCTCTTGATCGGAAATGTTTATTGTTCAGACAATCTCAGTCTAGAGTTTTGAATGTTCTTCTGAACAGGAATACGGTGCACGTGCCATTTGCCTTGAGGTATTCATCTTCATCTTTGGTTTAGTTACCCAAGTTTAAGGTACTTTGATGATTCAACAAGGGTTACACCTGATGTTGAACTAAATTTTGGAAAGCTCACTATATGTGAGCAACATTGATATTCCATCTTTCTGAAGATTCTGAAGCTTGTCTATCTCTTGATCGGAAATGTTTATTGTTCAGACAATCTCAGCCTAGAGTTTTGAATGTTTTTCTGAAGAAGAATACGATGCACGTGCCATTTGCCTTGAGGTATTCATCTTCATCTTTGGTTTAATTACCCAAGTTTGAGGTACTTTGATGATTCAACAAGGATTACACCTGATGTTGAACTAAATTTTGGAAAGCTCACTATATGTGAGCAACATTGATATTCCATCTTTCTGAAGATTCTGAAGCTTGTCTATCTCTTGATCGGAAATGTTTATTGTTCAGACAATCTCAGTCTAGAGTTTTGAATGTTCTTCTGAACAGGAATACGGTGCACGTGCCATTTGCCTTGAGGTATTCATCTTCATCTTTGGTTTAGTTACCCAAGTTTAAGGTACTTTGATGATTCAACAAGGGTTACACCTGATGTTGAACTAAATTTTGGAAAGCTCACTATATGTGAGCAACATTGATATTCCATCTTTCTGAAGATTCTGAAGCTTGTCTATCTCTTGATCGGAAATGTTTATTGTTCAGACAATCTCAGCCTAGAGTTTTGAATGTTTTTCTGAAGAAGAATACGATGCACGTGCCATTTGCCTTGAGGTATTCATCTTCATCTTTGGTTTAATTACCCAAGTTTGAGGTACTTTGATGATTCAACAAGGATTACACCTGATGTTGAACTAAATTTTGGAAAGCTCACTATATGTGAGCAACATTGATATTCCATCTTTCTGAAGATTCTGAAGCTTGTCTATCTCTTGATCGGAAATGTTTATTGTTCAGACAATCTCAGTCTAGAGTTTTGAATGTTCTTCTGAACAGGAATACGGTGCACGTGCCATTTGCCTTGAGGTATTCATCTTCATCTTTGGTTTAATTACCCAAGTTTGAGGTACTTTGATGATTCAACAAGGATTACACCTGATGTTGAACTAAATTTTGGAAAGCTCACTATATGTGAGCAACATTGATATTCCATCTTTCTGAAGATTCTGAAGCTTGTCTATCTCTTGATCGGAAATGTTTATTGTTCAGACAATCTCAGTCTAGAGTTTTGAATGTTCTTCTGAACAGGAATACGGTGCACGTGCCATTTGCCTTGAGGTATTCATCTTCATCTTTGGTTTAATTACCCAAGTTTGAGGTACTTTGATGATTCAACAAGGATTACACCTGATGTTGAACTAAATTTTGGAAAGCTCACTATATGTGAGCAACATTGATATTCCATCTTTCTGAAGATTCTGAAGCTTGTCTATCTCTTGATCGGAAATGTTTATTGTTCAGACAATCTCAGTCTAGAGTTTTGAATGTTCTTCTGAACAGGAATACGGTGCACGTGCCATTTGCCTTGAGGTATTCATCTTCATCTTTGGTTTAATTACCCAAGTTTGAGGTACTTTGATGATTCAACAAGGATTACACCTGATGTTGAACTAAATTTTGGAAAGCTCACTATATGTGAGCAACATTGATATTCCATCTTTCTGAAGATTCTGAAGCTTGTCTATCTCTTGATCGGAAACGTTTATTGTTCAGACAATCTCAGTCTAGAGTTTTGAATGTTTTTCTAAAGAAGAATACGGTGCACGTGCCATTTGCCTTGAGGTATTCATCTTCATCTTTGGTTTAATTACCCAAGTTTGAGGTACTTTGATGATTCAACAAGGGTTACACCTGATGTTGAACTAAATTTTGGAAAGCTCACTATATGTGAGCAACTTTGATATTTCATCTTTCTGAAGATTCTGAAGCTTGTCTATCTCTTGATCGGAAATGTTTATTGTTCAGACAATCTCAGCCTAGAGTTTTGAATGTTTTTCTGAAGAAGAATACGGTGCACGTGCCATTTGCCTTGAGGTATTCATCTTCATCTTTGGTTTAATTACCCAAGTTTGAGGTACTTTGATGATTCAACAAGGATTACACCTGATGTTGAACTAAATTTTGGAAAGCTCACTATATGTGAGCAACATTGATATTCCATCTTTCTGAAGATTCGGAAGGTTGTCTATCTCTTGAATGGAAACGTTTATTGTTCAGACAATCTCAGCCTAGAGTTTTGAATGTTTTTCTGAAGAAGAATACGATGCACGTGCCATTTGCCTTGAGGTATTCATCTTCATCTTTGGTTTAATTACCCAAGTTTGAGGTACTTTGATGATTCAACAAGGGTTACACCTGATGTTGAACTAAATTTTGGAAAGCTCACTATATGTGAGCAACATTGATATTCCATCTTTCTGAAGATTCTGAAGCTTGTCTATCTCTTGATCGGAAATGTTTATTGTTCAGACAATCTCAGTCTAGAGTTTTGAATGTTCTTCTGAACAGGAATACGGTGCACGTGCGATTTGCCTTGAGGTATTCATCTTCATCTTTGGTTTAATTACCCAAGTTTGAGGTAGTTTCATGATTCAACAACGGTTACACCTGATGTTGAACTAAATTTTGGAAAGCTCACTATATGTGAGCAACATTTGTCGTGGTTTATAAGGATTCCGATCCTTATTTCCGTTCTCCACAACAGTATACAAAGATTCTAACAACGTCACTTACGTCGATCCTTGTATTCCTCTAACAATTCCGTGATTACTGAGACCAGTGGTAGTTAGGTGGAATCCCAATAGTAACAATAGTAATGAATAGGGCAGTGAATAGGAGTAATAGAATGCTTCAGAGTATAGTTATCTCAATATAGAAGTCGAACTTAATAACAAAAGTTTATTTAGCTCAAAATACACAACACAAAATATCAGCCACCGTTCTCTTTCCTCGTCCAAAAATCAGATCCCTTCTTCCCAATTTCGATACTGCCCGCCTCCTTCTCAATCTTATCTGCTAAAAAGCTGCACGTTTGTTGCGTTTCCTATTACCAAAGTAGTACATCTGTTTCATTGTTTGTCATATTTCTTCAATCCTCTCGTTTATACGAGACACTGGCCGCGACTAGGTTGTGTAGAAGAGTTGCTAGATCAAAATGAGTAACATATAGATTAGATATAAAAAATTACAATCGTACATCCTAAAAATAACATATCCCAAATGAAACACAAATAACATAAATCCCATACAATCGTGAATTAATCAAAGTTACAATAAACATTAATCATAAAAGAATAAAAATTCAAAAAGTATCAAAATTCCACTGTTTGGTGTGTAGTCATCTCAAAATTGAGTCGCTTGTATTCCTTGGCTCGCTCTTGCCCAACAGCTATCCCATGTCTTCTTCAGCTTCACCATCATTGCTACCATAGACAGTGTTGCTTGCACCATTAACATGGGTGCTAGCAGATAACATGCGGCCGTAGAAATTACAGCAATTCCTAAGATTCCCAGTGATATAATTCATCGCTGTCTCATTACATCCCACAAGGGTGAGTCTCTTCATCAGCTCCAATCTTATTAGGCAGTCTGCCTTTCCTTCTGCCGTCGTACCTTAAAACTCCTATGATGTTTATGCTTGTCTCCCGGCCTCCACAATCCATTCTACACTCCTCTCTAATCATGGGTTAGTTTCTTCTTATGGTTACTGTGGTGTTAGTGAACTGTGGCGAACACTTAACCATAATTACTTCATGTTGGCAATCCAACGGAATCCATGTTTCCTCTTCTGCGATACATTCAAAACTTAGTACCGCTCCTGTTTCACATGCATAGCATCCCTGGGCGCCAAGGAAGTTAATATGACATGATATGTCTTGTGTGTATATGTTGCTCTGGATGAAGTTCAGAGATTCAATATGTATAGTGGATTCATCCTCTATCGATGATATTTCGATAGTTTCTTCTATCTCGTTGATGTTTATCAACTGTGGAGTCAACTTCCATTCCTCTTTGGCGAAATCTGATTCTGGACAGTCACATAAGATTTTCTCTTCGTATTCTTTGATACATGGACATACCCACTGTATATCGCATGTTGTAAAATGTTTTTGTGCTCTTTCCTTAGAGTCACATTTTACCATGGGTTCAAAATGCCTTTCTGTTAAGTAAGTCTGATTTTCTGATATAAAACACTTCTTATGAAGAAACTTGGCGTTTGGTTTTTCCTGCTTGATAATTGTGATATTACCAATTTCCGATACAAGGGTACTGTATGGTTTTAATTTAATGCTCCGTTCATAATTATTCCCGAACAAATTTTCCTTGATATTCAAATGGACAACCGTAATCCAATCTTCGCAAATATTTACTGCATATATAATTTATGTTATTGGTTTATGTTGTAACCTATACATTATGCAAGCTTTGCCAAATGGTGGAAAACATGAAAACCATTTGCTTGATGCTTTGTAACATGATGATTGAGTTGGTCCTCTTTTTGATCCCAATTCGCCAATTTCCTGCTGGTATTCCTTCTGGTTACAATTGTTCTCTGTGCAGTTATGATTTCCATCACACAGGTACGTTTGTTCCATAAATGGCTCAGTTCTTCTTGTATAATATAAAGTTGTTTTCTGACATGTGAATATTGTTTTTTCTTTTGTCAGTATCCATTGTCCAATAGTGTTATTGTTGTAGTTTAAATTTAAACACATTTGCTTTATTCCCGGATTGAATGTTATTGGAGTGGCAAGTTGCTGGTAACATTCATTCCTGCTGATACAGTGGATGTGCGTTTCTTGTATCTCATGTGCGCTTTTACATCCCCAGCTGGTACTGATCATTAGCATTATGGTCGCACTATGTGTTGATAATCGCGAGAAATGTAGACTTGGCGATCTCAGCATCTTTATAGGATATAAAGATTCCCTTTTTTCTCCTTCCTGTACCTCGCTTAGTGCAATATTAACGTCCTCATCTCTTTCCTGACGCCGCTTCCACAATTTTGGTATCCACTCCATATATGGTTTTATTCTTTTTCTGCTTCTCCATCCCTGGCATACACACCCTAATAACATAGCTAATATCACTAGTATGAAGGCTGTTGATGCCAAAGCTCCTGTAGTGTCACAGTGTGGATTAGCTAGTAACTCCAGTGAAAGTAACGACGTTGTTCCACAATGCTCCTCTGCTGTCGCGGAGGTTATTGTCGCCGCCATGGCTAACAAACTTAGATTCCGTGTTGCTTTTGGTTTTCCAATCTCCGGCATCCTTTGAGATTCTCTCATGATTCTTCCAACTATATCTAGGTCGTCCTGTTCTGTTGGCGGTTCTTCGGCTTCGCCCACTTCTGGGTCCTTTTCCATTACTACCGTTGGTTGA
Organism: Auanema rhodensis; assembly: GCA_964057225.1. Lineage (NCBI taxonomy): Eukaryota > Metazoa > Nematoda > Chromadorea > Rhabditida > Rhabditidae > Auanema > Auanema rhodense. The sequence goes on from OZ059895.1 coordinate 6,843,683, forward strand.
CAGCTTTCTTGTGGTTGTATCACTTGTTTAATGGTGTCTATAACACCTGGGTCCGGTTCCTCTATGTTCCAATTGTTTCCATCTTCCTCCAGCCCCGTTTCAGGATTATTAGGTTCAGTTTCCCTATACCGGAATTGAAAATAATCCTTGGCTGTCATTTCATTTATCACAGCAGACCTTATCTCCATAGGAAAAAGTTAGTCCAAGGAACAAATCAGCATTGTCCCTGATGCTGTTCGTATTCTTGCTGATCGAATTTTCCCATCCGAGCTTGTCATTAATTCTAATATCATTTTTCCTTGTTCTATATTAAATGTTCAAAAAGATTTATCTTATACACTACGTTTTTCCAATAGAAAATTTATTCTACACTTGCCTAAAGGCAACTATGCAAATGGTGATGAAATAATACGCGGAATCAATGCTGGAAGAGAATCATTTATCGCCAACAATACAAAGCCTCTTGGAGCTGAGGAAGAAGCACGTATAAAAAGTTTAATAGATAAAGATGAAGATGTAAAAAAATGGTATAATAATCGCCAGGCTGAGGCTAAGCTAGTGGAAGAAATGCTCGCAGATGCCACATTTCAGTTTAACAAAACATTGCAGCGCATAGAGTTTGTAACAAGCAAGCGACTATTAATGAATGCAACGCTTGGTGATGATTTTGCATATTTTCTTGGTTTTGAAAATAAAAACATCAACGATACAATAATAGCCAGGCGTCCCATTGATTTTTCAAATAACATTAATACAATGTATATATATTGTGATATTGTAGAATATTCCATTCTTGGTAATGTGAAAGCTAATTTACTTGCATGTTTACCTGTACCACCTCCTACTGAATTTGGTAAAATGATTGCCAAAACATTTAATCCTATTCGTTATGTACCAATCACTAGACAAACACTCGATACCATACGTATTGAAATTTTAGATGAATTTGGTCGTCCTATGCAATTTAATTATGGTTCTACAGTTGTTACATTACATGTTAAAAATATGAAATAAACGTTTTATTCAACAGTTATACAATACCACATTTTTATTTTCGAAGGTTTAAAAGATAGTTTAGGGCAGTTTTGTTTGTCGCTCGGCTCGTGTTGTGAATGTTCTCCGTCACTATTGCTGTGGCATCTTTTTGATTGGGTTGAATGTACAAACTCCTCAGCTTTTTCAAAGGGTTTGCTGGTATCATTTCCATCACCATCTTCACCATTCGTTCCATTATTATTATGAATACGCCGAATATGACGCTCACAATTGAATCTTGTTCCAAAAGTTTCACTACAATGAGGGCACAAACGTCTACGAACACCATCCAAATGTCCATATTTTTGAATAAAGTCAGCATTGCTGATATAATTGTTACATATGGGTTGAATCCCTGCATGTCTTTTCAAAACGTGATCACTAAAATGCTTGGTTGAAGAAAATATTTCCTTGCATGTACCACAATATTTGTTACATAAAAGTTCCATTAGAGGAAAATGAAAAACGACCACACGCAATCAACCCACTTTTATATAATGAGCAATAATATGACTAGTGTTGTACAAAAGCCCAATCCCAATGCTATACCTTTAATAAATGGCACTGAAATACATTTCAACATTCTCCTGTATAAAGGCGCTGGTTTAGATTGCTCCAACGTGTATTTGACACATAATTCACAGTGACAAGGAATATTCATAACTGATCACGTAATGTAGCAGGTTATTAATGACAAATTTCTTATATAGTAGTCAATTTATAGTTGAATACTTTATGCATAAACGCTTTAATAAAAACATCATCATTTTTCAATAGTTTAAAAAATGAACAAATGCTTTCAAATGAATTACCAGCCGACAACATTAGTATTACAAATACCACATAGCCACCACAAGTGTATTCAATTAAACGTTGTGGTTTGCAAGTATTAATTTTTACCTTTTTATATTTGGCCAGATAATTTTGAATGTACTTGTTCATTTTATATCCCAAGCTACAGAAAAAATAGGCTTGCTTGTTACGGACAAAGATGACCTGCCAATGTGTGCCGGGCTTATCATGTGTGTCAGTATTTACGACAAGTGCAAAGTTTTTACGACGCGTTTTGGGTAGAGTATCAGCGCTATATACACCGAGGAATAGTTTCCGAGTACTGGGGACAGATTGCAATAGTGATACTATTTCAGACGAATACATTTTAGTAGAATGATCTAGTGTAACTTTTGTATTGCGCGCGTGCGGTTCGATATGCCGCATCTCCTTTTGGATGTCAACTCTATTCAATGGACAACACTTTTAAATCAACAAATGGGTGGCGCCCCATTTAGCGGAATGATGTTTCAACGTGGAATGCAGAGGGGTCATGGTTTGGGTGGTATTTTGGCAACTTTGGCATCATTTCTACCACGCATCTTTCAATCACCTATAGCCCAAAATCTCATCAATGCCGGAAGAAACGCCTTATCCAGTGCTGTAAGCAATAGTCCAGTTGTAAATTCACCTCTTGGCGGACAGTTGCTGAAAACTGGTAATGAAATTGTCGATGGGGTGCTGAAAGGCGATAATATCAAGGAAACTCTTAAAACAGCCGGCCGACAAGCTATACGAGATCTTACCGGCTTGGGCAAACGGCGACGACGCAAAACCACAAAACCTCATAAGCGGTTGTGCATCACTCGTGAGCGGTCGTTTCACATTTAAATGGCTAAATTGATAGATTCAAAATCAGCACAAGCCCTTTTACCTAATATCAACTATGGTGAAATACCTGCGTCGGCATTAGGTGTTGAATCCACTCGTACTGTACAAGTCCCTTTGAAAAATACGTTTCTTCCTCAAGGACCATGGGAATTTGTTATAGCTCAAAATTCCAAATCATTCCTCAATCTGAGAAGATGTTGGTTGAATGTAAAATTTAAAATTGTAACCACAAACGGTGATCCAGTACCAGATAACCTTGTTTTTGCACCATGTCAACAATTTGCTGCCAGTTTAATACATTCGTATCATTTGAAAATTGGCGATGTTAGCGTGTATGACTCTACCGTGAATCATGCCTATAAAACATATATCGAGAATATTTTAATGTATAGCAACGATGTTAAAAAGAGCAAACTTGCCATATCAGGCTATTATGCTGATAGATATATAGATAATGCATCCAGTGCTGGATTTAGAACGCGTCAAACGCTTGTAAAAAATGGCATATTGTGTGAGATGGCTGCTCCCGTCAGTATCGACCTATTTAATCAAGAGCGACTGTTTGTAAACTATTCAAAAATGGAGCTAACTGCATATCCAAACCGTGATAACTTTTTAATTGACACTCTAGGCTGGAATAATGAAAACAAGGATACTACATTAAAGGAGGAGTTTCCAAATTTGAAAGTAGATATCAGCGATGTACATTTGCTCATTCAAGAGTTTGATCTAAACGCTGGATTAGCTATGGCTATAGAAGATAAACTCGCAAAGGATCGAATACACTACCCCATGACATCAGTGAAAATGCGCTCTTATTTCATAGAAGGAGGCCGCTTGGATTCACCTAATAATATATTATTCACGTCTCATACACCAAAACGTGTTGTAGTAGGTCTTGTTGGCGCACACGCCTATAATGGTACTTTTAAACATTCGCCATTCAACTTTAAACCGTTTGATTTGAAAAATATATACTTGACGCTCAACAATAGGGTAATACCTACCCGTCCTTATAATTTAGAATGGCGATCTTCCTATGCCACAGCATATATTGACATGCTCGAAGGTTTGGGACTTGGTCGTACAGATTCATCCAATGGTATTACACCAGCAATGTATAAAGCTGGTTTCACATTTTTTGTATTTGATATTTCTCCTACTGTGCATTCGTCAGAGTTATTTGATGTTATACGACAAGGTAATGTAGCCTTGAAATTGGAATTTGGTCAACAAACGCCGCAAGAGGGTTTATATGCAATTGTTTATGCAGAGTATGACTCTATTCTTTCAATTGACAACAATCGTGCTCCATATATTGATACCAGTTTGTAATGTATGTAATAAATTCTTTAAAAGATTTAAGAATAAAATTTATTAATACAACTATTTTTAAAAATAAATACATGTACAATAATAAAATTTTATAAATACAAATATATACAAGATAAAAATTTATAAATTTAAATATATTATTCACAATAACCGTAGGGTAAAGTACTATAATCTTGTAGATAACAAAGTTTATCCATTACGACTCTAGTACTTTTTGTCATATCCATTGTGGATATGGCACCGAGTTGCCTCTTTAACAAGGTTGTATTGGTTTTTAAAACCAATTTCTCTCCATCCATAACGAGTCCGCGAACCAGTCGCTCCATACTTTCAAAGTTTACCACTGATGCTGCCGTGTGGTCCAACGTCTGAAAATTATAAAATTATTTGAAAAGTCAAAGCTCGTTCTTACCACTCCCTTTGCCTTTGTTACATATTTTACATCACCAGCCGCATTTACAAGTTTATAACTATAAACTTTTGCTGCTGGTGACACAAACTTGGTCATTGACCAACCATCGGGTATTTCAGAGGTTAGTTTACCTAACCATTCACCCTTCATATCCTCAATTGGATCTGGCTCATCTAGGCATCTTTGATAAATTAGAGAATCCGTGTCTAAATAATGTAAGTTTAAATTGAATACAAGTATAAAATTACCTGTATACACCAAATTCTTTCCAATTTTCTCCATTGCCTTATACAATAGTAGCCTGGCATGAGCGGTTGTATAGGCCGCAATAGCTACATTTGTAAAAGGCGGTGGTGCCAAATGTGAATCCTCTGGTACTGTTGTGCAGTACGCAACATTATCCACAATTTTGAACCCAGTGAGTTCCCTTGCAGGATCAGTAATGATCCTACCAATTTCTGGGTCCTCAACACCAATAATCTTGGTTTGGGCTTTATCTGGTCTTTGACCCATTTTACCCCAGACACTATAAGCAAATTTGTAATGTATTGTTTTAAAAAGTTTACAAACCTATTTAGCTGCAGTTTGGCAATGCTACGCATGGCAGCATTCTTCTCAATTTTATTGCTCTCCAGAGCAACACCAGTGTTCTCCTCGTGCTCTTGGAGATATATTACCTGTAAAATTCTATTTAATGTGATACTTTTATTAAAACATACCTTTTCTTCCTCTGTCATGTTTGGCTTTGGCCAGCCCGACGCCTCTTGTTTAATTTTTATGTACTTTTGTACAAATTCTTTAAACAGGCCGCCTTGTTGCCATTCTTCCCAGTGCCACACCTCATGCACATTAAGCACTTTATAGCCACGTTGTATGGCACACTTGAGCTCAACATGTGTCACAGTTAGATGCAGCTTTCTAGCATTTACATCATTCTGGTGCTCACATGCTACATTTTTACTTTTGACTGCACAAGTGCGGCAGTTTGTAAAAATTAATTTACCGCCAATACGTGTGCCTAATACAGGGTACAGCAAATTTGTGGGTGCAAGCACGTCACATTTTACTAGCCCCTTGTATGGGCAACATGTCTCAAAGCTTTTGAAACCCTCAGTAATAACTTTGGGATTACCTACTGGGTAATAGGCATCAAAAGCGGTGACATATGGATATAGTGAACAAAAGTCCACATACTCGAGCGAGTATCTATCCGAAGCTTGTGCCAAAAGCTTATATGTCTGGGTGCGGCCACCGGTAAAGGCATCTCTAGGTGCCAAGCGTGTAACAACATTTGTTTCACGCATAAATTTCGCCATTTCTTCATTGGCCGAAATTTGTGCATTAATTTCGTGCTCCCACACTGTGGTAACACTAATGCCTTGGCTTTGAATTGCTTCAAGCCTTTTCATGGTTTTATCATAAACCTAAATTTTAAAAATTAAAATGATTAAAAAAGTCACAATTACCTCTTCCATTGTTTCACCATTTCTGCCTGGTGCTATAGCGCTCTTGTTGGTGCACTGGGGGCAACCATGATAGATACAGCCATTAATCTACAAAAATTTGCATTTTTTACATTTATTACAAATTACTCACCTCATAGCCATGATTGGCAACGGGGTCATAAGCATCGAGTAGATAGCGATGACCATCTACTCTCACTGCAAATTCACCACCATTAAGCTTATGCATTAATGGGCGGCCCAGTCCTTGTTCTAGCCATTTTATATACTTTATGGCTATTATACTCTGCTTTTGACCGGCATAATAACCAGTCTCGGGCAGAATACCCACTTGGTTCTCTTTAATGTGGTTCATTTTCAACTGTAATATAATAGTTTTGAAAATGCTTGTATTTTAAAAAACTTGCCTGGAATAAAGAGAAACTGGCAAATGTCATACATTGTATGACAGGGTTCCAGCCAGTGGTGGCGGTTGCCAACTTCATGTAAACTTTCATACAGTTGGTTAAAATACGGACATCTGTCCTACAATATTCCAAAAGCTCTTCATCAAAATCAAACGCTCTTTGATTACGCTCTTCATACCAAATATTGAATGAAGCTAGGTCTTCTGCTTTCATTCTAGCAGTACAATAGTACTGTTTTGGTGGTAAAGATGGTAACACTCTGCCATAATTTATTGGATGGTTAAAGAGGTAAGGAAACTGTCCTTTACTCATATCAGGTACACCAAATGCCTTGGGTAACGCTGATAGGGGTAAAGGCACTAATAAATAACTATCTTTAAAATATAAATGATTAAATTTTTGACCTCTTAAAGGCTTGACAACCATGCTTATAATCTTGGTCCCATTTAAAATTGGATCAGGATATATACCACGGTTTATCAGCCTAGACACCAAGAAATGTATGTCAAAGCGTGAACCATTATGCGCAATCAAAATTGCATTCTCATTCTCAACAGAGTTGAGTAACCAATCAAGGAAACGATCTGTTACAGACCATTCACTATCACCTTGTTGGTACCCAAAATGGCCCTCCTTGGTTGTGCATTTTTCGCATGAATTGGCGTCTATACAACTTTCACAAAATTTATTATACACAACCATATTGGGCCATTGTTCATCTGCATATTCATGAACATTTGTACCGTTTTTTAACACAACCGTTTCAAAGTCATAAAAAATAATCTTAAACAAGTAAGCATTACACTTGTAAAGATGTAAAATACAAAGCTTGTATTTTTCTTGCCTCTTTTTTAACTGATCCTTCTTCTTGTCGTTAGGTGGTACCCAACAACAAGAATGATCTTCAGGCTTTGTTTGCCCACACTTTTTGCAAAATTTCTCATTGCAATTGTGCGGTCTATCTGCACGCACCCTGTGATAATGATCACAGTTTTCACATGTCTGAATTTAGTCTTGTAAAATTTTATATATATTTTATAAATTACCTTAAACATTCGACATGTTTTTCTAATATGCCTGTCAAAGCATTGACGAGTTTTGAACAAAACTCTACAACTATCACATCTTATGCTACTCTCAACCACATTTTCCATCGAATTACATTTTAAGGTGTGGCATTTCTTACACTTGGCTTTACATCTATGCAACACTGTTTTGTAAGATAATTTACAGTGTTGGCATATAATACCATCAAAAATCTGTGATCTACTACAAGTTGTAATACAGTCATAATGATTATTTCGGTAGCCTAGTGTTACCACTTTGCTAGCCGTTTCATTAAAGATACGCTGAATAGCGTACATACGCTGTCCAGGTGGCCTAGCGTATACTACAAACTTATAGTCTGTATTACAACTTGCAATAATATTTAAATGGTTCAAATTATAATTTGGTAAATGTACAGAAATACCACACCTATTCAATAAATTGATATGATGTGGTTGATTTGGCAACAAGATGTAGTTGCGACGAAGATTTTGAATCCTCCGCTTCTCAACAACATCTTCTGCTGCCTCTTCATCGGCTCTCCACATTCCCACAACTGCTGCTCTAGCCAGGCAATGTGTATCAGTGTTCTCAATTGTGCCAGGTATTTTGAGTTCGGCATCAAAATAGAAACCAACTCTACCTTCACCAGGCATCAGGCTTGGCTGCACTGGTCTCTCATCAAACACATACATTTCAATATTCATTGCCTGGCTAATTACAGCCTCTCGCTTTGATTGCTGCACCTTGCTGATGGCATTCATGATGGCAACGCCATCCAAATGCTCCCTTCTACGGAAATCCATAAATATGGATCCCTTTTCAAAGGATGGGTGCTCTATTGATAAACAAAATAGCGCTTTTTGTTTATCTGGCACACCACTTTCAGCAAGGCACCGATCAAGAAACTCATTAAAGAGCCGCGGCATGACAACATGCATTGGCTCATCAATGGCTTCCAAATGTGGGAACGTGAGCGATCTAACGACCACGTTGGTGAACCGACCAGTGCGTTTTATGCGTCGGTGTGACCACTATAATACACACTTTTTATAATGGTTATACGCTTTTAGTTTAAATATAAATAATTTTTGTTTATAACTTTTTATAAATTTACTTTTCTTTAAATTATTTTTATTAATGTTTAAAAATAAATGGCATTTGATTTTTAAATATAAAGTTGTTTTTTTTTCAACTTTGAAAAAACTTTTATAAACATTTGTTAATGTTTAAAAATAAATGAAAAGGTCAAGATGGTGTTTTATTATTTTACTAGTTCAAAAAGTTTGAAATATTTATAATTTGTAAGAATTCAAAATTGGTTGAAAGAAAGATATATAGTGAGATGAAATGTAAAGATTTTAAAATGAATGCTGTTCAAAAGAATGAATATATAAATTTCAAAATACTTGCATTTGTTTGATAAAAGATATAGATTGAGATGAAATGTAAAGATGAGAGAGAGAGAATTTTATGAATGCAATTGAAAAAGAGAAATAAATTTCAAAATGTTTTCAAAATATGCAATTGGAGCAAGAGAAAATTTCATGTTTCAAAAGATATATTATGAAATAATATGTAAATAAAAGATCGCACCTCTATTTTACAGACATCGTTGAATGTCGCTCCATATCCGACTTGCCCTCCACTGGTTGATGGGGTAGCAGGATCCCATTCGCTTAAAAAGAAAAAACTAAATGTTATAATTTTCATATCGCTTACTCATCACTGTCATCCAAGGTTATTACTTCAATAACCCTTGATGATGAGGGCCCACTGTTAAAAGTGGGTGATGTGGGCTCACAGAGCTCAATCCCACCAGCCTCGGTAGACTTTATACGTTTACTAAAAAACAAAATATATATAAAGATTCAAAATATTGTTAAATTACCTGAGCTGATTAATCTCTTCATAATCAAATCCTAGCTCTTCACATAAACGTTTATAACTGAAAAAAGAAAAAGTTTACAAACAAATAAACAAAAAGACACAACCTATTAGCAGCCATTGTACCTTGATATAATGAATATATCAGTCTACACATTGCTGTTGGCATTGTAATTTGTTATGTAACATGGATTTGGGTACAGCTGTCAAAACTAGCAGTTGCGATAAACTTTAAAATAAATAAGCTTATTGAATACATCTGTTTTTATTGTCCCCGTCGGATTAATTTTTGTTATTAGTTCTTATTAAATTAACTTTATGCGTTTCATTGAGGTCAGCGCAACTGTTTGTTAATCTTATTGTATTTACCTTCAATGTGTGCTCTATTTAGTTATTGTATTGTTATATTAGTAAAATAAAGTTTAAAACTAATCTTTTATTATAATTTGAAACCTTTACTTGTTAGAATAAATATAATTAATAACAATTTGTAATTTCAAAAATTAATAATTTAATGTCGTTCTTATCGAATTAACTTTCGATATGTGTTCCATTAAATTTTAGTATTTTATATCGTTCTTATCGAATTAACCTTCGATATGTGTTCCATTAAATTTTGTATTTCATATCGTTCTTATCGAATTAACCTTCGATATGTGTTCCATTGAACTACCCGTAACAAGTACGTTGAACAAAACGATATACATGCAAAAATTTTACTGTTCTTTAAAATAAAAACAATACGAACACAATACAATAAAAAATAAACAAACATTATTAATAAATTTAATAAATAAATAAAATTTAAAAAACAAATTTACATATTTAAATATTTAAAATTTATAATTTTTATTTTTACTTAATATATTTAAAAATAATTAAAACTATATACATACATTTGAATAAACAAATTTAAAATTTGATTTAAAAAAAAAAAAAAAAAAATCATGCTTTAAATCATGATTTTTAAATTTAAAAAAGTAAAATCCATGAACCATGATCCCAAAATATGATTTTAACAGCTGACGCTCAAAAATATGTTTTTGACAGCTGACGCGCCCCAAAAGTATGTTTTTAGCAGCTGACGCCCCCAAAAGTATGTTTTTAGCAACTGTTTGGGGGCGTGGTTAGTAAATTTTGCACGGCTCTCTACTATGGTGTGCCCGAATATAGTATTCTGAATTCTTAGCTGCGATGGCAGATCTCTCTCGGAGTTCATCATTAAAATTGCCCTGCTCTTGTCAGCTCCGATTAATATATCCGGTTCAAATAGTTCTCCATTCAACAGCTTAGTTCCTATCTTGATTGACTCTTTGTGTAGAAACTCTTTATCCTTGTTGTCTAGCCAAGGTGCTTTCAATCGTGTGATAATGGTGGGGTTAGTTGTGAGCTCCATAACCACCAGATTTCGCTGATTCTTAGCTGCGATGGCAGATGTCGACAAATATGGCTTTGACTTCCTGTGTATCATGAGTGTATTGGTTATCCCCAATGCCCCAGAAGGTCTTAAGCGCTGAAGCCATCACTGGCATTTTCAATTTCTTTGCTAAATCCTCTTTAATAAAAGAAATTGTAGATCCTTCATCTATGTTTATATTAACTCGTTGATACGATTCTGTAGCATAATTGTAGATGTTTGCTTGTACAATTTTTAATGTTGTGGCTTCTTGTTCCAGTCGTTGATTTTCCTTTATGGGTTGATCCCCAGTACTCAACGTCATATCCCTCAACATAAATGCTGCTTCTGGCGGCTTCCATCCTTCGTTCTCTTTCTTAGGTGGAGGTGGACCGCCTTTCCATGGTTTGGGAGCTGTAGCTGTTTCTCTGGCTTCATCTTTTCTGTCTCGTACTTCCGGTTTTCGATCCGGATAACACAATGCAATGTTATGGTCTCGACCACAATTCTGACACTTGGGTTGTGTGCAGTCCGAGCTTCTATGGCCACTCTTTAAACAGTTCCAACACAGTCTTCTTTCTCTCACGTAATTCCTCTTTTCCGCAATTCCAGCTTTATTGCACTGTAGAATGTTGTGGTTGTTCTGCTTACATAGAGGACATCCTTCTTTCTGGTCTCTTCTGACGACCATGGGTTGTGATGTTGATATCTTTGTTTCTCTTCTATCAGCTTTGTTTGATTCCTCGATTCTCATGATTCGTATCTCAACGCCAATCATGCTGAAAATATCATCCAAGCTCCATTGTGGATCTTGTTCCCGAAGTATTCTTTTTACGGTCATGATGGGAAATTTTTCCGCTACTGACAGGTAGAACCATGCTGCCGTCGGTTCGTATCCTGCAGCCTCTAGTCTTCGAGTAATAGCTTTAACGTTAGAAAGCAGTTCTGCACATTCATCCGCTCATGGTTCTGCTTTTCGTAGACGTCCGAGTTGCTGAAACACGTGGGCTACATCTTCCTTGTAATACCCATATTCGTCTATAAGGGCTCTTCGCATTCTCTCGTAGTTCCTTCCTGTAGGACTAATTCCCGAGATAGTCAAAGTAGCTCTCCCACTTAGTCCTTCATGCAGATAGTGAGCCTTTGTTCCTTGATCAATATCTCGGTTTTCATGAATAAGATAGTTGAATCGATCCCAGAAAGCTTCAAACAATTCTGGTGTTCCATCAAATGTTGGGATCCGGTACTCCGGTACCTTTATGTGTAGCGGTCTTTCTCTCTCCATAGATCTGATCGGCTCATGTTCTTGGTGATTCTGATGCAGCATTCGCTTCAGATTCTCCATCTCCTTCTGTTGCTGATGTTTATTGTTCAGACAATCTCAGCCTAGAGTTTTGAATATTCTTCTGAAGAAGAATACGGTGCACGTGCCATTTGCCTACTAAGAAGATCAAAGATATCAAATTCATTGAGGACTTTAAGCCTATTTTTGAAGAAGAAGGTTTGAATGAATATACAAAAGAAGAATTAATGAGTATGAAAAGCAATCCCAAGAAAGGTCCTATGTTCAAAGGAGTTAAAAGTATTAACATTCAAAACACAAAAGAAGATACAATTGTAATCAAAAAGGCGTAAGCAAGCTTTCTAAAAGGAAGTAACTATTCAAACAAATAAAAATACTTCAGACATTTTCTGAATCTACCATCTTCCAGAGGACTAGATTTATCAATAGTTAAAAAATTATACTTAGTACTCCATATTTCTCTTGTAAACTCAAGAAATTCTTCTTTTTTAATTTCACTAGCGTGATCCCTGTAGATGTAATCTAAATTCATCTTATCTTGCGGGAATATTATAAAGAAGTTAGCATTCTCACGAATCGTATTCTTTGGAAGCTTTATATAATTCTGTGAAATGTAAAAACAATCTACACCAGAGTGTCTTCCTCTAGTAAATATTGTTCTATTTTATTTTGTTTTTCCAACATTAGATCATCAAAGATTATTAGAGTCTTCTTATTGGGATCAATTGAACTAGGATCTGGGATATCTTCTATTTTGTCAGATGTAAACACTTCAATAATTCTTTGGGGATTTCCTTTTCTTCAATTATGAAGTCTTGCTTTTCAAAACACTTTCTAATTTCTTTTTTACTTAATCCATTTTCGAAACCATTTATAAGAGCTTGATAACAAGGTTGAAATAAAGTTGTACTAAAGATATATAAATTATTGTAATAAAGGTATTCTTCTAATAGCAAATTCATTAGTAAATTAGTCTTTCCACATCCTGATTTTCCAATAATACAACCTCTTATTGATTGAGGAAGTAAAGGATTATTATTTCTTTCAGGATAATAATTTTTGACACTATAATCATTAAATTCACTTGTGAAATTGAAAGTCATTCTTCTTTAGAAAATAATTATTTTATTTAAATGACAACATTATTTCTCAATTTGTACAGAATTAATGAAAAAACATTTTATTTTGATTTTCCTCCCAATAAAATAAATGAGATTGCAGTAGTCAAAGTTGATGGTATTCTTCAGTTACTTGGTGAAGGTAATAAAAATTTAGATTTTGTTTATCTATCTTGCAATCTAGTTTGTGATACTTTTATCAATGAAAGACAAAGCAACGTTATTTGTAAATTTCCAATTCTTAAAGATAATGAAAAAATAAAAAATGAACCAATTAACCCAATTAACCCAATTTATCACAAACTTATGGATAGACCAAATGTTTTAACTCTCAAGCTTGTTGACTCTTTGAATAATCTTATCGATTTCAATAGGTGTGATCTTCATGTAGAATTACACTTGAAATAATTTAAATAAAAAGAATTTCTAGATCCTCTTAAAACCAGATCCACTTTTTAGTGCTCTTAGAAATGCTGCATTCTTTTTATTCAATCCTTCGGTTCTATTAGTAGTCAATGATTTTTGGGTAATACTTCCTCCTTCACTTACTTTTTTATTGTTTTCTATTTTTTCTATATGTATATATAATTTATATATAATTTAATAAGTATAAAAAGTTTAAGATAAAATATTTAATCATTCCTTAGGAGATGCATTCCAAGGAAGCTTTGCTGACGCTCTAGGAATCTTCAATTTAGTCAATCCTTAGGATAAGAAATGTTCCATTTAGTCTACAACAAGAGATCTCCTATGTTCATTTCTGAAATCTTGCAGTTCAACACCTTGGTAAACTTCACCTTGGAAATGATTTTTTGTTCTCACAAAAATTGGATTCCTATTTCTCGGATTTCTATTTTCCTTGTTGAAAAAGGTTTTTGGAGAAAGGACTATCCAAATAGATCTACCTATAAATATGTAAAAGAGAGTAACACCAATAGTTACATAAATCCTCCATATCTTGATGTAATACTTCTCAAAGATGCTAGAAACTTCATCTAATATTTCATGAGGAATCATTCCATCTTGACTATTTGAGTGTAGATCAATGGATACATCAGCTTTTTCACGCATCTCATTAATTAATTCTTCCTCAATATTAGTCTTAGTATCCATAAGAATGTGCTCATGAAAGATCACTTTATCATCTAAAAAATTGAGATCAAAATCATTAAAGCTCTTGAGATTCACAATCTCTTCGCTTATAGGAAGTTTACCGAAGGAAGTTTTTCCTAAAGAACTGGAAATAATTCCTTGTGAGTAATACCAAATCTTATCTCCAAGGGATCGTATTCTAATGGGTATTTGTCCTTGAGTAAGAGCTAAACTTCCTTCTATTCCAAAATGTGTGAGATCAATAAATTCGATTTCTTCATCAACTAAAGATTTACAAAATGTTACTTCTACAACATCTTCACCAACAAGTTGAACTCTTATTGCTGAATGATTTAGTTGTTTTTGAATGTATCTTCTAGGATTCTCTCCTATTAGTGTTTCAAGAAGAGAAGTATGTTCATTAAATATATCACACATCACTTCAGTTGTATGGCGTAGTAGGTTATTTGATTTGTTCTCAAGGTATTGAAACTCTCCAGCTGCTTGAAAGTCTGAGTAAACTTGCCTTTTGGTCCTTCGAGATTTTCTATTTTCAAATTCTTTTAATGCATATTCAGCAAATTTAGTAACGTATTCATCATAACTTGGAAAAGTATTGCAAGCTTCTTTTTGTTTTTCAAAATTTTTGATTTCTAGATCTTTAGAATGTAAGTAGTCTTTAAAACTTGGAAGCAGTAAACAATCGTTTTTAATCTTTGAGTATTCTTCATAAGTGGGTAATGGAAAAGGTTCTTCTAAACTTTGATTCGTAGATCTTTTGGTTCTATTCGAATTCACAGAAGTAGTAGTAGTATTAGGACCAGTATTCAATAATCGTTGTCTTTCCAATTTTTCCTTCTTTCTTTTCTCGAATTCAAGATATTGCTTCATTTTTTCTTCTCTTCTCTTCTCAAATTCTTTACGATCAGCTTCGTATTTATTGCTTGTTTCTTTGTCTTTTTGATTTTAAATTTCTTGTTGTCGTTTATAATATTCTTCTCTTTCTTTTTGATACTTCTGAGGATTCATACTCATTTCTTGGAGGCTTGGTAGTCCAGCAGTAGTAAGAGCTTGTGGGGTAGGAAGTTTTTGAATATTTTGAATTTCCTTGACTGCAAAACCTTCTTCACTAATTAAGAGATCAATATTACAATCTCTAATAATTTTATTTCCTTTAAGGTCTAAAGCAATTTGATTTTGACTATTAATCCAAAGACCATTATTCATGATTCCATCTAGTTTTCCAATTGAAATATATTGACAATTCTGGGAAGTATTGACATCCCAAATCATAATTTCATTAGTTTTTGAACTACAATAACCATCCTGATATTTACAATTACTTAAGTCGGAGAGAACATTAGATGGCCTACTTTGATTGAAGTGTGAATATACTTTAGTTTCAATGATGATACAATTCTCTTTGTAATATCTTTTGCTTGTAAAGAAACTAGTAAATCTATTTGGATAATCCACTTCAACTTTATTATTTGTACTATATATTCCTTCTTTACCTTTCCCTAAACTTCCATATTCACATTTCTTATTTGCAATCCATTCTCTACATTCTGCAAGACTTATAGAATGATAATTCAATTCCTTTTCTACTAAGTGCTCATATCCTGAGAAATCTGTATACATTGATACTTCACTAACTAATTTCTTACACAATTTTGCATCACTTGAATATTCAATGATGTTCGGTTTATATACTTCATAACTTACTACTTTTGATTGACTATTTAATTGTCTATGATAATTACATTTGTGTAATTTCGGAAGTCTAAAGTATTGTACTGGTGCATTAGAAGTACAAATTAGTGTTGCTAAAATATCATAATGAGTAAATATGAAAAAGAAATAGAATTGCAATAGATTCATTTACTTCAGAAAATTTATTTTAAATAAATTGAAAATTTATCCTGACTTTCTTTGAAAGTTGTTAATTAAATTAATAAAGCGCCAATTCTGAAATTCTCAAGATAAAAATGACTGTTGAAGCAGTAGACAGAATACTAATTGTTGATAGTCCAATTATTCAAGATCAAAGTATTCAAAAAGAAAATTTGATTAGCATATTTCCTTCATCTGGTAGTAGTTTAAATCAACATGGAGAAATTAATTTTATCATAGAAACTTGTGGTCAATACCTTCTACTACATAAATCTTACATCTACTTAGAAGCTTCTTCGACTAAATTAGACTCTAGTGCATTAAGTGACACTGATGAAGTTACATTGACTAATAATGCTCCAATGTTTTTATTTGATAGAGCAACTTATAGTATGGATGGTATGCAAGTTGAAAATGTCATTGATCCTGGAAGAGCTTCACTTATGAAAGGCCTGCTTACTTATTCTTCCACAATGAATAAACAAAATACTTTTGGTTGGATCATTGAGACAAAGGATATCATGACTTATAAAATAAATAAATATACAAAAAATAGAAAAGGTAACCTTACTTTTTGTATTCCACTGACTCATATTTTTGGATTTGCTGAATGTTATAATAAAACAGTTTACGGAAGAAAACACACTCTTTCACTTTACAGATCACCAGAAAATAAAAATTCTATTACGTCCACAGATCCTACTAAATTTACTGCTAAGATGACTATTAATAAACTTCAATGGATAATTCCTAAAATTATGCCTAGTCTTGAGATGCAAAACAAACTTCTAAACCTTTTTGAAAGTAATAAATTAGTTGTAATGCCTTTTATATCTCGGCAATTTGAAAGTTATAACATACCAAATGGTAATAGAGAATTTACTTGGAAACTAGGAACTAAATATGATAAGATAAAATACCTTGTCATAGCATTTCAAACTGCTAGAGACAATAACTATATCAATGCTGCAAAATTTGATAATTGTGGACTTGAATAAATTCACGTAGAACTCAACTCAGAAAGATATCCATATGAATGTCTGAAGTTTGACTTTGATAAATTTAATGCAGTCCAACAATACAATTTTGCTAAAGAATTTAGGAATAGTTATTATGAAAGTATCGAGGATTACATATTTATGGAAGAAGATGTGTATTATTATTATCCACTTCTAGTATTTGATGTTTCAAAACAGAATGATAGAATTATTGCATCTCGACCTGATGTTACAATAAAAGCTTCCTTTAATAAAAACATTGCTCAAAGTACTAAATGTTATTGCCTCATTTTGAGTGAAAATGTTGTTGAAATCAAGGATAATAGAGGTAAGGTAGTTAGCATCTAAGATGCTCTTGATTTTCATAGAAAATTGAGTCAGTGTTTAAGATCCTTCTCTGGAATCCAAGAATTAAACTTATCAGGATATCCATACCATTTAACAAATATTTCTGTAGATTTATTGAAATTAGTTTGATTTTAGCTATTTGTTGTTCAATTGTTTATTTTCAGACCGCTCTCTCTCTTTCTCCATCAGTTCTTTCCGTTGTGAGTCCAAGATGGAAAGTGAATTGAACAAGGTATTTATTTCTGTTTTTTTTCTAATTTTAAAAGGAAATTTTTAGAGTTCTTCACCGTCTGACAGCAATGATCACTCTTTCGAATTTATGGATGCACTGCCGGCGTTTAAACATGACATGATGCTGACGGATATCAACGATGCTGGTCTCAAGCATGTGAGTTATTATTAATATTATATCATTTTTTGTTGAAATTTTTTGTTGTTATTTCTAATCCTTTATGGTTTTCAGCTCGGCGACATCACTGGAATTGATAATTTGAGTGTCGGATCGTTCTCGTCTCCAGCATTCCCGGTGGAAGGCGTTATTTTCGGACCAAATAATAGACTAATGATGTGCCTCAACTGTCGTCGTGCCAAGAAGCCTGATGCGCCAATAATCAAAGTCTGGTTTCAGGTTGATAGTGGATCGAATTGCACGTTTCTCGACGAGAAGACTATCAGCAAGCTTATCAGCTCCGACGCGATTCCTTCGGCTCTTCATGTCTCC
Organism: Auanema rhodensis; assembly: GCA_964057225.1. Classification (NCBI taxonomy): domain Eukaryota; kingdom Metazoa; phylum Nematoda; class Chromadorea; order Rhabditida; family Rhabditidae; genus Auanema; species Auanema rhodense. The sequence continues at coordinate 6,861,800 of OZ059895.1, forward strand.
ATTCAGTTTTAGTTTTTCTACTCTCAATTTTAAGATTATTCTTTTTCTGATTCAAATTTCTCATTTCAGGATCATAATTCTGTGATCGAATGCAATCTCTCCCATAGCCATTTCAAGGAAGCGAACGTGTTGGGAATGTTGGCAATGCGTAAAATGAACTTGACGATCGACAGCATGAATTGGACTACAGAGACTTGGCGCCTTGCGAAACAATAATGGCATCGTATTGCTTTTTAATTGATTAATAAAGTATTTTTTTATTGAAATTATTTTTGAAGTTCTAATGGAGGATCCAATCCAATAGAATCAAAGTAATAAATCTCCTTATTGTTCTTGGAATAACAGACCCAATGAGTAGATTTACCTTCAGAAGAATCTAAATTTACAATACCAACATCTCTTTCCTTAATTCCTTGTGGTGGCAAAGTGTCTCTCATAAAGATTCCTCTGAAGTTTCTTATCTTTAATAATTTTACAAGCTCTTCAAGATCAATATTTGTTAGACTTGGTAGGTTTTTATCTGTTTTCATCATTTATTTAGCATTATTTTTATTCACCGTTCTAGCGCACTTGTCTCGACCATTTCGACCACTGGATTTCGACCACATTTTCAAGGTAGCGCATTTCGACCATTTCCCCATTTTTGAAAATTGTTGAAAATGACACATTTTCGAAGTATTAAGACCTGTTTATGTTAAAAATAAGCCTTAAAATGGCTTAAAGATGAGAAAATTGAGGATGGGCGAAAAGGTGCGCTTATAGAGCAACATTGATATTCCATCTTTCTGAAGATTCTGAAGCTTGTCTATCTCTTGACCGCAAACGTTTATTGTTCAGAAAATCTCAGTCTAGAGTTTTGAATGTTTTTCTGAAGAAGAATACGGTGCACGTGCCATTTGCCTTGGGGTATTCAACTTCATTTTTGGTTTAATTACCCAAGTTTGAGGTACTTTGATGATTCAACAAGGGTTACACCTGATGTTGAACTAAATTTTGGAAAGCTCACTATATGTGAGCAACATTGATATTTCATCTCTCTGAAGATTCGGAAGCTTGTCTATCTCTTGACCGGAAATGTTTATTGTTCAGACAATCTCAGTCTGGAGTTTTGAATGTTGTTCTGAACAGGAATACGGTGCACGTGCCATTTGCCTTGGGGTATTCATCTTCATCTTTGGTTTAATTACCCAAGTTTGAGGTACTTTGATGATTCAACAAGGGTTACACCTGATGTTGAACTAAATTTTGGAAAGCTCACTATATGTGAGCAACATTGTTATTTCATCTCTCTGAAGATTCGGAAGCTTGTCTATCTCTTTACCGGAAATGTTTATTGTTCAGACAATCTCAGCCTAGAGTTTTGAATGTTTTTCTGAAGAAGAATACGGTGCACGTGCCATTTGCCTTGGGGTATTCAACTTCATTTTTGGTTTAATTACCCAAGTTTGAGGTACTTTGATGATTCAACAAGGGTTACACCTGATGTTGAACTAAATTTGGGAAAGCTCACTATATGTGAGCAACATTGATATTCCATCTCTCTGAAGATTCGGAAGCTTGTCTATCTCTTGACCGGAAATGTTTATTGTTCAGACAATCTCAGTCTAGAGTTTTGAATGTTCTTCTGAACAGGAATACGGTGCACGTGCCATTTGCCTTGGGGTATTCAACTTCATTTTTGGTTTAATTACCCAAGTTTGAGGTACTTTGATGATTCAACAAGGGTTACACCTGATGTTGAACTAAATTTTGGAAAGCTCACTATATGTGAGCAACATTGATATTTCATCTCTCTGAAGATTCGGAAGCTTGTCTATCTCTTGACCGGAAATGTGTATTGTTCAGACAATCTCAGTCTAGAGTTTTGAATGTTCTTCTGAACAGGAATACGGTGCACGTGCCATTTGCCTTGGGGTATTCAACTTCATTTTTGGTTTAATTACCCAAGTTTGAGGTACTTTGATGATTCAACAAGGGTTACACCTGATGTTGAACTAAATTTTGGAAAGCTCACTATATGTGAGCAACATTGATATTTCATCTCTCTGAAGATTCGGAAGCTTGTCTATCTCTTTACCGGAAACTTTTATTGTTCAGACAATCTCAGTCTAGAGTTTTGAATGTTCTTCTGAACAGGAATACGGTGCACGTGCCATTTGCCTTGGGGTATTCAACTTCATTTTTGGTTTAATTACCCAAGTTTGAGGTACTTTGATGATTCAACAAGGGATACACCTGATGTTGAACTAAATTTTGGAAAGCTTACTATATGTGAGCAACTTTGATATTTCATCTCTCTGAAGATTCGGAAGCTTGTCTATCTCTTTACCGGAAACTTTTATTGTTCAGACAATCTCAGTCTAGAGTTTTGAATGTTCTTCTGAACAGGAATACGGTGCACGTGCCATTTGCCTTGAGGTATTCATCTTCATCTTTGGTTTAATTACCCCAAGTTTGAGGTACTTTGATGATTCAGCAAGGGTTACACCTGATGTTGAACTAAATTTTGGAAAGCTCACTATATGTGAGCAACATTAATATTTCATCTCTCTGAAGATTCGGAAGCTTGTCTATCTCTTTACCGGAAACTTTTATTGTTCAGACAATCTCAGTCTAGAGTTTTGAATGTTCTTCTGAACAGGAATACGGTGCACGTGCCATTTGCCTTGGGGTATTCATCTTCATCTTTGGTTTAATTACCCAAGTTTGAGGTACTTTGCTGATTCAACAAGGGTTACACCTGATGTTGAACTAAATTTTGGAAAGCTCACTATATGTGAGCAACATTGATATTTCATCTCTCTGAAGATTCGGAAGCTTGTCTATCTCTTTACCGGAAATGGTTATTGTTCAGACAATCTCAGTCTGGAGTTTTGAATGTTCTTCTGAACAGGAATACGGTGCACGTGCCATTTGCCTTGGGGTATTCAACTTCATTTTTGGTTTAATTACCCAAGTTTGAGGTACTTTGATGATTCAACAAGGGTTACACCTGATGTTGAACTAAATTTTGGAAAGCTCACTATATGTGAGCAACATTGATATTTCATCTCTCTGAACATTCGGAAGCTTGTCTATCTCTTGACCGGAAATGGTTATTGTTCAGACAATCTTAGTCTAGAGTTTTGAATGTTCTTCTGAACAGGAATACGGTGCACGTGCCATTTGCCTTGGGGTATTCAACTTCATTTTTGGTTTAATTACCCAAGTTTGAGGTACTTTGATGATTCAACAAGGGTTACACCTGATGTTGAACTAAATTTTGGAAAGCTCACTATATGTGAGCAACATTGATATTTCATCTCTCTGAACATTCGGAAGCTTGTCTATCTCTTGACCGGAAATGGTTATTGTTCAGACAATCTCAGTCTAGAGTTTTGAATGTTCTTCTGAACAGGAATACGGTGCACGTGCCATTTGCCTTGGGGTATTCAACTTCATTTTTGGTTTAATTACCCAAGTTTGAGGTACTTTGATGATTCAACAAGGGTTACACCTGATGTTGAACTAAATTTTGGAAAGCTCACTATATGTGAGCAACATTGATATTTCATCTCTCTGAAGATTTGGAAGCTTGTCTATCTCTTGACCGGAAACTTTTATTGTTCAGACAATCTCAGTCTAGAGTTTTGAATGTTCTTCTGAACAGGAATACGGTGCACGTGCCATTTGCCTTGGGGTATTCAACTTCATTTTTGGTTTAATTACCCAAGTTTGAGGTACTTTGATGATTCAACAAGGGTTACACCTGATGTTGAACTAAATTTTGGAAAGCTCACTATATGTGAGCAACATTGATATTTCATCTCTCTGAAGATTTGGAAGCTTGTCTATCTCTTGACCGGAAACTTTTATTGTTCAGACAATCTCAGTCTAGAGTTTTGAATGTTCTTCTGAACAGGAATACGGTGCACGTGCCATTTGCCTTGGGGTATTCAACTTCATTTTTGGTTTAATTACCCAAGTTTGAGGTACTTTGATGATTCAACAAGGGTTACACCTGATGTTGAACTAAATTTTGGAAAGCTCACTATATGTGAGCAACATTGATATTTCATCTCTCTGAAGATTCGGAAGCTTGTCTATCTCTTGACCGGAAATGGTTATTGTTCAGACAATCTCAGTCTAGAGTTTTGAATGTTCTTCTGAACAGGAATTCGGTGCACGTGCCATTTGCCTTGGGGTATTCAACTTCATTTTTGGTTTAATTACCCAAGTTTGAGGTACTTTGATGATTCAACAAGGGTTACACCTGATGTTGAACTAAATTTTGGAAAGCTCACTATATGTGAGCAACATTGATATTTCATCTCTCTGAAGATTCGGAAGCTTGTCTCTCTCTTTACCGGAAACTTTTATTGTTCAGACAATCTCAGTCTAGAGTTTTGAATGTTCTTCTGAACAGGAATACGGTGCACGTGCCATTTGCCTTGGGGTATTCAACTTCATTTTTGGTTTAATTACCCAAGTTTGAGGTACTTTGATGATTCAACAAGGGTTACACCTGATGTTGAACTAAATTTTGGAAAGCTCACTATATGTGAGCAACATTGATATTTCATCTCTCTGAACATTCGGAAGCTTGTCTATCTCTTGACCGGAAATGGTTATTGTTCAGACAATCTCAGTCTAGAGTTTTGAATGTTCTTCTGAACAGGAATACGGTGCACGTGCCATTTGCCTTGGGGTATTCAACTTCATTTTTGGTTTAATTACCCAAGTTTGAGGTACTTTGATGATTCAACAAGGGTTACACCTGATGTTGAACTAAATTTTGGAAAGCTCACTATATGTGAGCAACATTGATATTTCATCTCTCTGAAGATTCGGAAGCTTGTCTCTCTCTTTACCGGAAACTTTTATTGTTCAGACAATCTCAGTCTAGAGTTTTGAATGTTCTTCTGAACAGGAATACGGTGCACGTGCCATTTGCCTTGGGGTATTCAACTTCATTTTTGGTTTAATTACCCAAGTTTGAGGTACTTTGATGATTCAACAAGGGTTACACCTGATGTTGAACTAAATTTTGGAAAGCTCACTATATGTGAGCAACATTGATATTTCATCTCTCTGAAGATTCGGAAGCTTGTCTATCTCTTTACCGGAAACTTTTATTGTTCAGACAATCTCAGTCTAGAGTTTTGAATGTTCTTCTGAACAGGAATACGGTGCACGTGCCATTTGCCTTGGGGTATTCAACTTCATTTTTGGTTTAATTACCCAAGTTTGAGGTACTTTGATGATTCAACAAGGGATACACCTGATGTTGAACTAAATTTTGGAAAGCTTACTATATGTGAGCAACTTTGATATTTCATCTCTCTGAAGATTCGGAAGCTTGTCTATCTCTTTACCGGAAACTTTTATTGTTCAGACAATCTCAGTCTAGAGTTTTGAATGTTCTTCTGAACAGGAATACGGTGCACGTGCCATTTGCCTTGGGGTATTCATCTTCATCTTTGGTTTAATTACCCAAGTTTGAGGTACTTTGATGATTCAGCAAGGGTTACACCTGATGTTGAACTAAATTTTGGAAAGCTCACTATATGTGAGCAACATTAATATTTCATCTCTCTGAAGATTCGGAAGCTTGTCTATCTCTTTACCGGAAACTTTTATTGTTCAGACAATCTCAGTCTAGAGTTTTGAATGTTCTTCTGAACAGGAATACGGTGCACGTGCCATTTGCCTTGGGGTATTCATCTTCATCTTTGGTTTAATTACCCAAGTTTGAGGTACTTTGATGATTCAACAAGGGTTACACCTGATGTTGAACTAAATTTTGGAAAGCTCACTATATGTGAGCAACATTGATATTTCATCTCTCTGAAGATTCGGAAGCTTGTCTATCTCTTTACCGGAAACTTTTATTGTTCAGACAATCTCAGTCTAGAGTTTTGAATGTTCTTCTGAACAGGAATACGGTGCACGTGCCATTTGCCTTGGGGTATTCAACTTCATTTTTGGTTTAATTACCCAAGTTTGAGGTACTTTGATGATTCAACAAGGGATACACCTGATGTTGAACTAAATTTTGGAAAGCTTACTATATGTGAGCAACTTTGATATTTCATCTCTCTGAAGATTCGGAAGCTTGTCTATCTCTTTACCGGAAACTTTTATTGTTCAGACAATCTCAGTCTAGAGTTTTGAATGTTCTTCTGAACAGGAATACGGTGCACGTGCCATTTGCCTTGGGGTATTCATCTTCATCTTTGGTTTAATTACCCAAGTTTGAGGTACTTTGATGATTCAGCAAGGGTTACACCTGATGTTGAACTAAATTTTGGAAAGCTTACTATATGTGAGCAACATTAATATTTCATCTCTCTGAAGATTCGGAAGCTTGTCTATCTCTTTACCGGAAACTTTTATTGTTCAGACAATCTCAGTCTAGAGTTTTGAATGTTCTTCTGAACAGGAATACGGTGCACGTGCCATTTGCCTTGGGGTATTCATCTTCATCTTTGGTTTAATTACCCAAGTTTGAGGTACTTTGCTGATTCAACAAGGGTTACACCTGATGTTGAACTAAATTTTGGAAAGCTCACTATATGTGAGCAACATTGATATTTCATCTCTCTGAAGATTCGGAAGCTTGTCTATCTCTTTACCGGAAACTTTTATTGTTCAGACAATCTCAGTCTAGAGTTTTGAATGTTCTTCTGAACAGGAATACGGTGCACGTGCCATTTGCCTTGGGGTATTCATCTTCATCTTTGGTTTAATTACCCAAGTTTGAGGTACTTTGATGATTCAACAAGGGTTACACCTGATGTTGAACTAAATTTTGGAAAGCTCACTATATGTGAGCAACATTGATATTTCATCTCTCTGAACATTCGGAAGCTTGTCTATCTCTTGACCGGAAATGGTTATTGTTCAGACAATCTCAGTCTGGAGTTTTGAATGTTCTTCTGAACAGGAATACGGTGCACGTGCCATTTGCCTTGGGGTATTCAACTTCATTTTTGGTTTAATTACCCAAGTTTGAGGTACTTTGATGATTCAACAAGGGTTACACCTGATGTTGAACTAAATTTTGGAAAGCTCACTATATGTGAGCAACATTGATATTTCATCTCTCTGAAGATTCGGAAGCTTGTCTATCTCTTTACCGGAAACTTTTATTGTTCAGACAATCTCAGTCTAGAGTTTTGAATGTTCTTCTGAACAGGAATACGGTGCACGTGCCATTTGCCTTGGGGTATTCATCTTCATCTTTGGTTTAATTACCCAAGTTTGAGGTACTTTGATGATTCAACAAGGGATACACCTGATGTTGAACTAAATTTTGGAAAGCTTACTATATGTGAGCAACTTTGATATTTCATCTCTCTGAAGATTCGGAAGCTTGTCTATCTCTTTACCGGAAACTTTTATTGTTCAGACAATCTCAGTCTAGAGTTTTGAATGTTCTTCTGAACAGGAATACGGTGCACGTGCCATTTGCCTTGGGGTATTCATCTTCATCTTTGGTTTAATTACCCAAGTTTGAGGTACTTTGATGATTCAACAAGGGTTACACCTGATGTTGAACTAAATTTTGGAAAGCTCACTATATGTGAGCAACATTGATATTTCATCTCTCTGAACATTCGGAAGCTTGTCTATCTCTTGACCGGAAATGGTTATTGTTCAGACAATCTCAGTCTGGAGTTTTGAATGTTCTTCTGAACAGGAATACGGTGCACGTGCCATTTGCCTTGGGGTATTCAACTTCATTTTTGGTTTAATTACCCAAGTTTGAGGTACTTTGATGATTCAACAAGGGATACACCTGATGTTGAACTAAATTTTGGAAAGCTTACTATATGTGAGCAACTTTGATATTTCATCTCTCTGAAGATTCGGAAGCTTGTCTATCTCTTTACCGGAAACTTTTATTGTTCAGACAATCTCAGTCTAGAGTTTTGAATGTTCTTCTGAACAGGAATACGGTGCACGTGCCATTTGCCTTGGGGTATTCATCTTCATCTTTGGTTTAATTACCCAAGTTTGAGGTACTTTGATGATTCAACAAGGGATACACCTGATGTTGAACTAAATTTTGGAAAGCTTACTATATGTGAGCAACTTTGATATTTCATCTCTCTGAAGATTCGGAAGCTTGTCTATCTCTTTACCGGAAACTTTTATTGTTCAGACAATCTCAGTCTAGAGTTTTGAATGTTCTTCTGAACAGGAATACGGTGCACGTGCCATTTGCCTTGGGGTATTCATCTTCATCTTTGGTTTAATTACCCAAGTTTGAGGTACTTTGATGATTCAACAAGGGTTACACCTGATGTTGAACTAAATTTTGGAAAGCTCACTATATGTGAGCAACATTGATATTTCATCTCTCTGAACATTCGGAAGCTTGTCTATCTCTTGACCGGAAATGGTTATTGTTCAGACAATCTCAGTCTGGAGTTTTGAATGTTCTTCTGAACAGGAATACGGTGCACGTGCCATTTGCCTTGGGGTATTCAACTTCATTTTTGGTTTAATTACCCAAGTTTGAGGTACTTTGATGATTCAACAAGGGATACACCTGATGTTGAACTAAATTTTGGAAAGCTTACTATATGTGAGCAACTTTGATATTTCATCTCTCTGAAGATTCGGAAGCTTGTCTATCTCTTTACCGGAAACTTTTATTGTTCAGACAATCTCAGTCTAGAGTTTTGAATGTTCTTCTGAACAGGAATACGGTGCACGTGCCATTTGCCTTGGGGTATTCATCTTCATCTTTGGTTTAATTACCCAAGTTTGAGGTACTTTGATGATTCAGCAAGGGTTACACCTGATGTTGAACTAAATTTTGGAAAGCTCACTATATGTGAGCAACATTAATATTTCATCTCTCTGAAGATTCGGAAGCTTGTCTATCTCTTTACCGGAAACTTTTATTGTTCAGACAATCTCAGTCTAGAGTTTTGAATGTTCTTCTGAACAGGAATACGGTGCACGTGCCATTTGCCTTGGGGTATTCATCTTCATCTTTGGTTTAATTACCCAAGTTTGAGGTACTTTGCTGATTCAACAAGGGTTACACCTGATGTTGAACTAAATTTTGGAAAGCTCACTATATGTGAGCAACATTGATATTTCATCTCTCTGAAGATTCGGAAGCTTGTCTATCTCTTTACCGGAAACTTTTATTGTTCAGACAATCTCAGTCTAGAGTTTTGAATGTTCTTCTGAACAGGAATACGGTGCACGTGCCATTTGCCTTGGGGTATTCATCTTCATCTTTGGTTTAATTACCCAAGTTTGAGGTACTTTGATGATTCAACAAGGGTTACACCTGATGTTGAACTAAATTTTGGAAAGCTCACTATATGTGAGCAACATTGATATTTCATCTCTCTGAACATTCGGAAGCTTGTCTATCTCTTGACCGGAAATGGTTATTGTTCAGACAATCTCAGTCTGGAGTTTTGAATGTTCTTCTGAACAGGAATACGGTGCACGTGCCATTTGCCTTGGGGTATTCAACTTCATTTTTGGTTTAATTACCCAAGTTTGAGGTACTTTGATGATTCAACAAGGGTTACACCTGATGTTGAACTAAATTTTGGAAAGCTCACTATATGTGAGCAACATTGATATTTCATCTCTCTGAACATTCGGAAGCTTGTCTATCTCTTGACCGGAAATGGTTATTGTTCAGACAATCTTAGTCTAGAGTTTTGAATGTTCTTCTGAACAGGAATACGGTGCACGTGCCATTTGCCTTGGGGTATTCAACTTCATTTTTGGTTTAATTACCCAAGTTTGAGGTACTTTGATGATTCAACAAGGGTTACACCTGATGTTGAACTAAATTTTGGAAAGCTCACTATATGTGAGCAACATTGATATTTCATCTCTCTGAACATTCGGAAGCTTGTCTATCTCTTGACCGGAAATGGTTATTGTTCAGACAATCTCAGTCTAGAGTTTTGAATGTTCTTCTGAACAGGAATACGGTGCACGTGCCATTTGCCTTGGGGTATTCAACTTCATTTTTGGTTTAATTACCCAAGTTTGAGGTACTTTGATGATTCAACAAGGGTTACACCTGATGTTGAACTAAATTTTGGAAAGCTCACTATATGTGAGCAACATTGATATTTCATCTCTCTGAAGATTTGGAAGCTTGTCTATCTCTTGACCGGAAACTTTTATTGTTCAGACAATCTCAGTCTAGAGTTTTGAATGTTCTTCTGAACAGGAATACGGTGCACGTGCCATTTGCCTTGGGGTATTCAACTTCATTTTTGGTTTAATTACCCAAGTTTGAGGTACTTTGATGATTCAACAAGGGTTACACCTGATGTTGAACTAAATTTTGGAAAGCTCACTATATGTGAGCAACATTGATATTTCATCTCTCTGAAGATTTGGAAGCTTGTCTATCTCTTGACCGGAAACTTTTATTGTTCAGACAATCTCAGTCTAGAGTTTTGAATGTTCTTCTGAACAGGAATACGGTGCACGTGCCATTTGCCTTGGGGTATTCAACTTCATTTTTGGTTTAATTACCCAAGTTTGAGGTACTTTGATGATTCAACAAGGGTTACACCTGATGTTGAACTAAATTTTGGAAAGCTCACTATATGTGAGCAACATTGATATTTCATCTCTCTGAAGATTCGGAAGCTTGTCTATCTCTTGACCGGAAATGGTTATTGTTCAGACAATCTCAGTCTAGAGTTTTGAATGTTCTTCTGAACAGGAATTCGGTGCACGTGCCATTTGCCTTGGGGTATTCAACTTCATTTTTGGTTTAATTACCCAAGTTTGAGGTACTTTGATGATTCAACAAGGGTTACACCTGATGTTGAACTAAATTTTGGAAAGCTCACTATATGTGAGCAACATTGATATTTCATCTCTCTGAAGATTCGGAAGCTTGTCTCTCTCTTTACCGGAAACTTTTATTGTTCAGACAATCTCAGTCTAGAGTTTTGAATGTTCTTCTGAACAGGAATACGGTGCACGTGCCATTTGCCTTGGGGTATTCAACTTCATTTTTGGTTTAATTACCCAAGTTTGAGGTACTTTGATGATTCAACAAGGGTTACACCTGATGTTGAACTAAATTTTGGAAAGCTCACTATATGTGAGCAACATTGATATTTCATCTCTCTGAACATTCGGAAGCTTGTCTATCTCTTGACCGGAAATGGTTATTGTTCAGACAATCTCAGTCTAGAGTTTTGAATGTTCTTCTGAACAGGAATACGGTGCACGTGCCATTTGCATTGGGGTATTCAACTTCATTTTTGGTTTAATTACCCAAGTTTGAGGTACTTTGATGATTCAACAAGGGTTACACCTGATGTTGAACTAAATTTTGGAAAGCTCACTATATGTGAGCAACATTGATATTTCATCTCTCTGAAGATTCGGAAGCTTGTCTCTCTCTTTACCGGAAACTTTTATTGTTCAGACAATCTCAGTCTAGAGTTTTGAATGTTCTTCTGAACAGGAATACGGTGCACGTGCCATTTGCCTTGGGGTATTCAACTTCATTTTTGGTTTAATTACCCAAGTTTGAGGTACTTTGATGATTCAACAAGGGTTACACCTGATGTTGAACTAAATTTTGGAAAGCTCACTATATGTGAGCAACATTGATATTTCATCTCTCTGAACATTCGGAAGCTTGTCTATCTCTTGACCGGAAATGGTTATTGTTCAGACAATCTCAGTCTAGAGTTTTGAATGTTCTTCTGAACAGGAATACGGTGCACGTGCCATTTGCCTTGGGGTATTCATCTACATCTTTGGTTTAATTACCCAAGTTTGAGGTACTTTGATGATTCAACAAGGGTTACACCTGATGTTGAACTAAATTTTGGAAAGCTCACTATATGTGAGCAACATTGATATTTCATCTCTCTGAAGATTTGGAAGCTTGTCTATCTCTTGACCGGAAACTTTTATTGTTCAGACAATCTCAGTCTAGAGTTTTGAATGTTCTTCTGAACAGGAATACGGTGCACGTGCCATTTGCCTTGGGGTATTCAACTTCATTTTTGGTTTAATTACCCAAGTTTGAGGTACTTTGATGATTCAACAAGGGTTACACCTGATGTTGAACTAAATTTTGGAAAGCTCACTATATGTGAGCAACATTGATATTTCATCTCTCTGAAGATTCGGAAGCTTGTCTATCTCTTGACCGGAAACTTTTATTGTTCAGACAATCTCAGTCTAGAGTTTTGAATGTTCTTCTGAACAGGAATTCGGTGCACGTGCCATTTGCCTTGGGGTATTCAACTTCATTTTTGGTTTAATTACCCAAGTTTGAGGTACTTTGATGATTCAACAAGGGTTACACCTGATGTTGAACTAAATTTTGGAAAGCTCACTATATGTGAGCAACATTGATATTTCATCTCTCTGAACATTCGGAAGCTTGTCTATCTCTTGACCGGAAATGGTTATTGTTCAGACAATCTCAGTCTAGAGTTTTGAATGTTCTTCTGAACAGGAATACGGTGCACGTGCCATTTGCCTTGGGGTATTCAACTTCATTTTTGGTTTAATTACCCAAGTTTGAGGTACTTTGATGATTCAACAAGGGTTACACCTGATGTTGAACTAAATTTTGGAAAGCTCACTATATGTGAGCAACATTGATATTTCATTTCTCTGAAGATTTGGAAGCTTGTCTATCTCTTGACCGGAAACTTTTATTGTTCAGACAATCTCAGTCTAGAGTTTTGAATGTTCTTCTGAACAGGAATACGGTGCACGTGCCATTTGCCTCGGGGTATTCAACTTCATTTTTGGTTTAATTACCCAAGTTTGAGGTACTTTGATGATTCAACAAGGGTTACACCTGATGTTGAACTAAATTTTGGAAAGCTCACTATATGTGAGCAACATTGATATTTCATCTCTCTGAAGATTCGGAAGCTTGTCTATCTCTTGACCGGAAACTTTTATTGTTCAGACAATCTCAGTCTAGAGTTTTGAATGTTCTTCTGAACAGGAATTCGGTGCACGTGCCATTTGCCTTGGGGTATTCAACTTCATTTTTGGTTTAATTACCCAAGTTTGAGGTACTTTGATGATTCAACAAGGGTTACACCTGATGTTGAACTAAATTTTGGAAAGCTCACTATATGTGAGCAACATTGATATTTCATCTCTCTGAACATTCGGAAGCTTGTCTATCTCTTGACCGGAAATGGTTATTGTTCAGACAATCTCAGTCTAGAGTTTTGAATGTTCTTCTGAACAGGAATACGGTGCACGTGCCATTTGCCTTGGGGTATTCAACTTCATTTTTGGTTTAATTACCCAAGTTTGAGGTACTTTGATGATTCAACAAGGGTTACACCTGATGTTGAACTAAATTTTGGAAAGCTCACTATATGTGAGCAACATTGATATTTCATTTCTCTGAAGATTTGGAAGCTTGTCTATCTCTTGACCGGAAACTTTTATTGTTCAGACAATCTCAGTCTAGAGTTTTGAATGTTCTTCTGAACAGGAATACGGTGCACGTGCCATTTGCCTCGGGGTATTCAACTTCATTTTTGGTTTAATTACCCAAGTTTGAGGTACTTTGATTTTTCAACAAGGGTTACACCTGATGTTGAACTAAATTTTGGAAAGCTCACTATATGTGAGCAACATTGATATTTCATCTCTCTGAAGATTCGGAAGCTTGTCTATCTCTTGACCGGAAACTTTTATTGTTCAGACAATCTCAGTCTAGAGTTTTGAATGTTCTTCTGAACAGGAATTCGGTGCACGTGCCATTTGCCTTGGGGTATTCAACTTCATTTTTGGTTTAATTACCCAAGTTTGAGGTACTTTGATGATTCAACAAGGGTTACACCTGATGTTGAACTAAATTTTGGAAAGCTCACTATATGTGAGCAACATTGATATTTCATCTCTCTGAACATTCGGAAGCTTGTCTATCTCTTGACCGGAAATGGTTATTGTTCAGACAATCTCAGTCTAGAGTTTTGAATGTTCTTCTGAACAGGAATACGGTGCACGTGCCATTTGCCTTGGGGTATTCAACTTCATTTTTGGTTTAATTACCCAAGTTTGAGGTACTTTGATGATTCAACAAGGGTTACACCTGATGTTGAACTAAATTTTGGAAAGCTCACTATATGTGAGCAACATTGATATTTCATCTCTCTGAAGATTCGGAAGCTTGTCTATCTCTTGACCGGAAATGTTTATTGTTCAGACAATCTCAGTCTGGAGTTTTGAATGTTCTTCTGAACAGGAATACGGTGCACGTGCCATTTGCCTTGGGGTATTCAACTTCATTTTTTTTTTAATTACCCAAGTTTGAGGTACTTTGATGATTCAACAAGGGTTACACCTGATGTTGAACTAAATTTTGGAAAGCTCACTATATGTGAGCAACATTGATATTTCATCTCTCTGAACATTCGGAAGCTTGTCTATCTCTTGACCGGAAATGGTTATTGTTCAGACAATCTCAGTCTAGAGTTTTGAATGTTCTTCTGAACAGGAATACGGTGCACGTGCCATTTGCCTCGGGGTATTCAACTTCATTTTTGGTTTAATTACCCAAGTTTGAGGTACTTTGATTTTTCAACAAGGGTTACACCTGATGTTGAACTAAATTTTGGAAAGCTCACTATATGTGAGCAACATTGATATTTCATCTCTCTGAAGATTCGGAAGCTTGTCTATCTCTTGACCGGAAACTTTTATTGTTCAGACAATCTCAGTCTAGAGTTTTGAATGTTCTTCTGAACAGGAATTCGGTGCACGTGCCATTTGCCTTGGGGTATTCAACTTCATTTTTGGTTTAATTACCCAAGTTTGAGGTACTTTGATGATTCAACAAGGGTTACACCTGATGTTGAACTAAATTTTGGAAAGCTCACTATATGTGAGCAACATTGATATTTCATCTCTCTGAACATTCGGAAGCTTGTCTATCTCTTGACCGGAAATGGTTATTGTTCAGACAATCTCAGTCTAGAGTTTTGAATGTTCTTCTGAACAGGAATACGGTGCACGTGCCATTTGCCTTGGGGTATTCAACTTCATTTTTGGTTTAATTACCCAAGTTTGAGGTACTTTGATGATTCAACAAGGGTTACACCTGATGTTGAACTAAATTTTGGAAAGCTCACTATATGTGAGCAACATTGATATTTCATCTCTCTGAAGATTCGGAAGCTTGTCTATCTCTTGACCGGAAATGTTTATTGTTCAGACAATCTCAGTCTGGAGTTTTGAATGTTCTTCTGAACAGGAATACGGTGCACGTGCCATTTGCCTTGGGGTATTCAACTTCATTTTTTTTTTAATTACCCAAGTTTGAGGTACTTTGATGATTCAACAAGGGTTACACCTGATGTTGAACTAAATTTTGGAAAGCTCACTATATGTGAGCAACATTGATATTTCATCTCTCTGAACATTCGGAAGCTTGTCTATCTCTTGACCGGAAATGGTTATTGTTCAGACAATCTCAGTCTAGAGTTTTGAATGTTCTTCTGAACAGGAATACGGTGCACGTGCCATTTGCCTTGGGGTATTCAACTTCATTTTTGGTTTAATTACCCAAGTTTGAGGTACTTTGATGATTCAACAAGGGTTACACCTGATGTTGAACTAAATTTTGGAAAGCTCACTATATGTGAGCAACATTGATATTTCATCTCTCTGAACATTCGGAAGCTTGTCTATCTCTTGACCGGAAACTTTTATTGTTCAGACAATCTCAGTCTAGAGTTTTGAATGTTCTTCTGAACAGGAATACGGTGCACGTGCCATTTGCCTTGGGGTACTCAACTTCATTTTTGGTTTAATTACCCAAGTTTGAGGTACTTTGATGATTCAACAAGGGTTACACCTGATGTTGAACTAAATTTTGGAAAGCTCACTATATGTGAGCAACATTGATATTTCATCTCTCTGAAGATTTGGAAGCTTGTCTATCTCTTGACCGGAAACTTTTATTGTTCAGACAATCTCAGTCTAGAGTTTTGAATGTTCTTCTGAACAGGAATACGGTGCACGTTCCATTCGCCTTGGGGTATTCAACTTCATTTTTGGTTTAATTACCCAAGTTTGAGGTACTTTGATGATTCAACAAGGGTTACACCTGATGTTGAACTAAATTTTGGAAAGCTCACTATATGTGAGCAACATTGATATTTCATCTCTCTGAAGATTCGGAAGCTTGTCTATCTCTTGACCGGAAACTTTTATTGTTCAGACAATCTCAGTCTAGAGTTTTGAATGTTCTTCTGAACAGGAATTCGGTGCACGTGCCATTTGCCTTGGGGTATTCAACTTCATTTTTGGTTTAATTACCCAAGTTTGAGGTACTTTGATGATTCAACAAGGGTTACACCTGATGTTGAACTAAATTTTGGAAAGCTCACTATATGTGAGCAACATTGATATTTCATCTCTCTGAAGATTTGGAAGCTTGTCTATCTCTTGACCGGAAACTTTTATTGTTCAGACAATCTCAGTCTAGAGTTTTGAATGTTCTTCTGAACAGGAATACGGTGCACGTGCCATTTGCCTTGGGGTATTCAACTTCATTTTTGGTTTAATTACCCAAGTTTGAGGTACTTTGATGATTCAACAAGGGTTACACCTGATGTTGAACTAAATTTTGGAAAGCTCACTATATGTGAGCAACATTGATATTTCATCTCTCTGAACATTCGGAAGCTTGTCTATCTCTTGACCGGAAATGGTTATTGTTCAGACAATCTCAGTCTAGAGTTTTGAATGTTCTTCTGAACAGGAATACGGTGCACGTGCCATTTGCCTTGGGGTATTCAACTTCATTTTTGGTTTAATTACCCAAGTTTGAGGTACTTTGATGATTCAACAAGGGTTACACCTGATGTTGAACTAAATTTTGGAAAGCTCACTATATGTGAGCAACATTGATATTTCATCTCTCTGAACATTCGGAAGCTTGTCTATCTCTTGACCGGAAATGGTTATTGTTCAGACAATCTCAGTCTAGAGTTTTGAATGTTCTTCTGAACAGGAATACGGTGCACGTGCCATTTGCCTTGGGGTATTCAACTTCATTTTTGGTTTAATTACCCAAGTTTGAGGTACTTTGATGATTCAACAAGGGTTACACCTGATGTTGAACTAAATTTTGGAAAGCTCACTATATGTGAGCAACATTGATATTTCATCTCTCTGAAGATTCGGAAGCTTGTCTATCTCTTGACCGGAAACTTTTATTGTTCAGACAATCTCAGTCTAGAGTTTTGAATGTTCTTCTGAACAGGAATACGGTGCACGTGCCATTTGCCTTGGGGTATTCAACTTCATTTTTGGTTTAATTACCCAAGTTTGATGTACTTTGATGATTCAACAAGGGTTACACCTGATGTTGAACTAAATTTTGGAAAGCTCACTATATGTGAGCAACATTGATATTTCATCTCTCTGAAGATTCGGAAGCTTGTCTATCTCTTGACCGGAAATGTTTATTGTTCAGACAATCTCAGTCTAGAGTTTTGAATGTTCTTCTGAACAGGAATACGGTGCACGTGCCATTTGCCTTGGGGTATTCAACTTCATTTTTGGTTTAATTACCCAAGTTTGAGGTACTTTGATGATTCAACAAGGGTTACACCTGATGTTGAACTAAATTTTGAAAAGCTCACTATATGTGAGCAACATTGATATTTCATCTCTCTGAAGATTCGGAAGCTTGTCTATCTCTTGACCGGAAATGTTTATTGTTCAGACAATCTCAGTCTAGAGTTTTGAATGTTCTTCTGAACAGGAATACGGTGCACGTGCCATTTGCCTTGGGGTATTCATCTTCATTTTTGGTTTAATTACCCAAGTTTGAGGTACTTTGATGATTCAACAAGGGTTACACCTGATGTTGAACTAAATTTTGAAAAGCTCACTATATGTGAGCAACATTGATATTTCATCTCTCTGAAGATTCGGAAGCTTGTCTATCTCTTGACCGGAAACTTTTATTGTTCAGACAATCTCAGTCTAGAGTTTTGAATGTTCTTCTGAACAGGAATACGGTGCACGTGCCATTTGCCTTGGGGTATTCAACTTCATTTTTGGTTTAATTACCCAAGTTTGATGTACTTTGATGATTCAACAAGGGTTACACCTGATGTTGAACTAAATTTTGGAAAGCTCACTATATGTGAGCAACATTGATATTTCATCTCTCTGAAGATTCGGAAGCTTGTCTATCTCTTGACCGGAAATGTTTATTGTTCAGACAATCTCAGTCTAGAGTTTTGAATGTTCTTCTGAACAGGAATACGGTGCACGTGCCATTTGCCTTGGGGTATTCAACTTCATTTTTGGTTTAATTACCCAAGTTTGAGGTACTTTGATGATTCAACAAGGGTTACACCTGATGTTGAACTAAATTTTGAAAAGCTCACTATATGTGAGCAACATTGATATTTCATCTCTCTGAAGATTCGGAAGCTTGTCTATCTCTTGACCGGAAATGTTTATTGTTCAGACAATCTCAGTCTAGAGTTTTGAATGTTCTTCTGAACAGGAATACGGTGCACGTGCCATTTGCCTTGGGGTATTCATCTTCATTTTTGGTTTAATTACCCAAGTTTGAGGTACTTTGATGATTCAACAAGGGTTACACCTGATGTTGAACTAAATTTTGAAAAGCTCACTATATGTGAGCAACATTGATATTTCATCTCTCTGAAGATTCGGAAGCTTGTCTATCTCTTTACCGGAAACTTTTATTGTTCAGACAATCTCAGTTTGGAGTTTTGAATGTTCTTCTGAACAGGAATACGGTGCACGTGCCATTTGCCTTGGGGTATTCATCTTCATCTTTGGTTTAATTACCCAAGTTTGAGGTACTTTGATGATTCAACAAGGGTTACACCTGATGTTGAACTAAATTTTGGAAAGCTCACTATATGTGAGCAACAGTGATATTTCATCTCTCTGAAGATTCGGAAGCTTGTCTATCTCTTTACCGGAAACTTTTATTGTTCAGACAATCTCAGTTTGGAGTTTTGAATGTTCTTCTGAACAGGAATACGGTGCACGTGCCATTTGCCTTGGGGTATTCATCTTCATCTTTGGTTTAATTACCCAAGTTTGAGGTACTTTGATGATTCAACAAGGGTTACACCTGATGTTGAACTAAATTTTGAAAAGCTCACTATATGTGAGCAACATTGATATTTCATCTCTCTGAAGATTCGGAAGCTTGTCTATCTCTTTACCGGAAACTTTTATTGTTCAGACAATCTCAGTTTGGAGTTTTGAATGTTCTTCTGAACAGGAATTCGGTGCACGTGCCATTTGCCTTGGGGTATACAACTTCATTTTTGGTTTAATTACCCAAGTTTGAGGTACTTTGATGATTCAACAAGGGTTACACCTGATGTTGAACTAAATTTTGGAAAGCTCACTATATGTGAGCAACATTGATATTTCATCTCTCTGAAGATTCGGAAGCTTGTCTATCTCTTTACCGGAAACTTTTATTGTTCAGACAATCTCAGTCTAGAGTTTTGAATGTTCTTCTGAACAGGAATACGGTGCACGTGCCATTTGCCTTGGGGTATTCAACTTCATTTTTGGTTTAATTACCCAAGTTTGAGGTACTTTGATGATTCAACAAGGGTTACACCTGATGTTGAACTAAATTTTGGAAAGCTCACTATATGTGAGCAACATTGATATTTCATCTCTCTGAAGATTCGGAAGCTTGTCTATCTCTTGACCGGAAACTTTTATTGTTCAGACAATCTCAGTCTAGAGTTTTGAATGTTCTTCTGAACAGGAATACGGTGCACGTGCCATTTGCCTTGGGGTATTCAACTTCATTTTTGGTTTAATTACCCAAGTTTGAGGTACTTTGATGATTCAACAAGGGTTACACCTGATGTTGAACTAAATTTTGGAAAGCTCACTATATGTGAGCAACAGTGATATTTCATCTCTCTGAAGATTCGGAAGCTTGTCTATCTCTTGACCGGAAACTTTTATTGTTCAGACAATCTCAGTCTAGAGTTTTGAATGTTCTTCTGAACAGGAATACGGTGCACGTGCCATTTGCCTTGGGGTATTCAACTTCATTTTTGGTTTAATTACCCAAGTTTGAGGTACTTTGATGATTCAACAAGGGTTACACCTGATGTTGAACTAAATTTTGGAAAGCTCACTATATGTGAGCAACATTGATATTTCATCTCTCTGAACATTCGGAAGCTTGTCTATCTCTCGACCGGAAATGGTTATTGTTCAGACAATCTCAGTCTAGAGTTTTGAATGTTCTTCTGAACAGGAATACGGTGCACGTGCCATTTGCCTTGGGGTATTCAACTTCATTTTTGGTTTAATTACCCAAGTTTGAGGTACTTTGATGATTCAACAAGGGTTACACCTGATGTTGAACTAAATTTTGGAAAGCTCACTATATGTGAGCAACATTGATATTTCATCTCTCTGAAGATTCGGAAGCTTGTCTATCTCTTGACCGGAAATGTTTATTGTTCAGACAATCTCAGTCTAGAGTTTTGAATGTTCTTCTGAACAGGAATACGGTGCACGTGCCATTTGCCTTGGGGTATTCAACTTCATTTTTGGTTTAATCACCCAAGTTTGAGGTACTTTGATGATTCAACAACGGTTACACCTGATGTTGAACTAAATTTTGGAAAGCTCACTATATGTGAGCAACATTGATATTTCATCTCTCTGAAGATTCGGAAGCTTGTCTATCTCTTGACCGGAAATGTTTATTGTTCAGACAATCTCAGTCTAGAGTTTTGAATGTTCTTCTGAACAGGAATACGGTGCACGTGCCATTTGCCTTGGGGTATTCAACTTCATTTTTGGTTTAATCACCCAAGTTTGAGGTACTTTGATGATTCAACAACGGTTACACCTGATGTTGAACTAAATTTTGGAAAGCTCACTATATGTGAGCAACATTGATATTTCATCACTCTGAACATTCGGAAGCTTGTCTATCTCTTGACCGGAAATGTTTATTGTTCAGACAATCTCAGTCTAGAGTTTTGAATGTTCTTCTGAACAGGAATACAGTGCACGTGCCATTTGCCTTGGGGTATTCAACTTCATTTTTGGTTTAATCACCCAAGTTTGAGGTACTTTGATGATTCAACAACGGTTACACCTGATGTTGAACTAAATTTTGGAAAGCTCACTATATGTGAGCAACATTGATATTTCATCTCTCTGAAGATTCGGAAGCTTGTCTATCTCTTGACCGGAAATGTTTATTGTTCAGACAATCTCAGTCTAGAGTTTTGAATGTTCTTCTGAACAGGAATACGGTGCACGTGCCATTTGCCTTGGGGTATTCAACTTCATTTTTGGTTTAATTACCCAAGTTTGAGGTACTTTGATGATTCAACAAGGGTTACACCTGATGTTGAACTAAATTTTGAAAAGCTCACTATATGTGAGCAACATTGATATTTCATCTCTCTGAAGATTTGGAAGCTTGTCTATCTCTTGACCGGAAACTTTTATTGTTCAGACAATCTCAGTCTAGAGTTTTGAATGTTCTTCTGAACAGGAATACGGTGCACGTGCCATTTGCCTTGGGGTATTCAACTTCATTTTTGGTTTAATTACCCAAGTTTGAGGTACTTTGATGATTCAACAAGGGTTACACCTGATGTTGAACTAAATTTTGGAAAGCTCACTATATGTGAGCAACATTGATATTTCATCTCTCTGAAGATTCGGAAGCTTGTCTATCTCTTTACCGGAAACTTTTATTGTTCAGACAATCTCAGTCTAGAGTTTTGAATGTTCTTCTGAACAGGAATACGGTGCACGTGCCATTTGCCTTGGGGTATTCAACTTCATTTTTGGTTTAATTACCCAAGTTTGAGGTACTTTGATGATTCAACAAGGGTTACACCTGATGTTGAACTAAATTTTGGAAAGCTCACTATATGTGAGCAACATTGATATTTCATCTCTCTGAAGATTTGGAAGCTTGTCTATCTCTTGACCGGAAACTTTTATTGTTCAGACAATCTCAGTCTAGAGTTTTGAATGTTCTTCTGAACAGGAATACGGTGCACGTGCCATTTGCCTTGGGGTATTCATCTTCATCTTTGGTTTAATTACCCAAGTTTGAGGTACTTTGATGATTCAACAAGGGTTACACCTGATGTTGAACTAAATTTTGGAAAGCTCACTATATGTGAGCAACATTGATATTTCATCTCTCTGAAGATTCGGAAGCTTGTCTATCTCTTTACCGGAAACTTTTATTGTTCAGACAATCTCAGTCTAGAGTTTTGAATGTTCTTCTGAACAGGAATACGGTGCACGTGCCATTTGCCTTGGGGTATTCAACTTCATTTTTGGTTTAATTACCCAAGTTTGATGTACTTTGATGATTCAACAAGGGTTACACCTGATGTTGAACTAAATTTTGGAAAGCTCACTATATGTGAGCAACATTGATATTTCATCTCTCTGAAGATTCGGAAGCTTGTCTATCTCTTGACCGGAAACTTTTATTGTTCAGACAATCTCAGTCTAGAGTTTTGAATGTTCTTCTGAACTGGAATTCGGTGCACGTGCCATTTGCCTTGGGGTATTCAACTTCATTTTTGGTTTAATTACCCAAGTTTGAGGTACTTTGATGATTCAACAAGGGTTACACCTGATGTTGAACTAAATTTTGGAAAGCTCACTATATGTGAGCAACATTGATATTTCATCTCTCTGAAGATTCGGAAGCTTGTCTATCTCTTTACCGGAAACTTTTATTGTTCAGACAATCTCAGTCTAGAGTTTTGAATGTTCTTCTGAACAGGAATACGGTGCACGTGCCATTTGCCTTGGGGTATTCAACTTCATTTTTGGTTTAATTACCCAAGTTTGAGGTACTTTGATGATTCAACAAGGGTTACACCTGATGTTGAACTAAATTTTGGAAAGCTCACTATATGTGAGCAACATTGATATTTCATCTCTCTGAAGATTCGGAAGCTTGTCTATCTCTTGACCGGAAACTTTTATTGTTCAGACAATCTCAGTTTAGAGTTTTGAATGTTCTTCTGAACAGGAATTCGGTGCACGTGCCATTTGCCTTGGGGTATTCAACTTCATTTTTGGTTTAATTACCCAAGTTTGAGGTACTTTGATGATTCAACAAGGGTTACACCTGATGTTGAACTAAATTTTGGAAAGCTCACTATATGTGAGCAACATTGATATTTCATCTCTCTGAAGATTCGGAAGCTTGTCTATCTCTTGACCGGAAACTTTTATTGTTCAGACAATCTCAGTCTAGAGTTTTGAATGTTCTTCTGAACAGGAATACGGTGCACGTGCCATTTGCCTCGGGGTATTCAACTTCATTTTTGGTTTAATTACCCAAGTTTGAGGTACTTTGATTTTTCAACAAGGGTTACACCTGATGTTGAACTAAATTTTGGAAAGCTCACTATATGTGAGCAACATTGATATTTCATCTCTCTGAAGATTCGGAAGCTTGTCTATCTCTTTACCGGAAACTTTTATTGTTCAGACAATCTCAGTCTAGAGTTTTGAATGTTCTTCTGAACAGGAATACGGTGCACGTGCCATTTGCCTTGGGGTATTCAACTTCATTTTTGGTTTAATTACCCAAGTTTGAGGTACTTTGATGATTCAACAAGGGTTACACCTGATGTTGAACTAAATTTTGGAAAGCTCACTATATGTGAGCAACATTGATATTTCATCTCTCTGAAGATTCGGAAGCTTGTCTATCTCTTGACCGGAAACTTTTATTGTTCAGACAATCTCAGTTTAGAGTTTTGAATGTTCTTCTGAACAGGAATTCGGTGCACGTGCCATTTGCCTTGGGGTATTCAACTTCATTTTTGGTTTAATTACCCAAGTTTGAGGTACTTTGATGATTCAACAAGGGTTACACCTGATGTTGAACTAAATTTTGGAAAGCTCACTATATGTGAGCAACATTGATATTTCATCTCTCTGAAGATTCGGAAGCTTGTCTATCTCTTGACCGGAAACTTTTATTGTTCAGACAATCTCAGTCTAGAGTTTTGAATGTTCTTCTGAACAGGAATTCGGTGCACGTGCCATTTGCCTTGGGGTATTCAACTTCATTTTTGGTTTAATTACCCAAGTTTGAGGTACTTTGATGATTCAACAAGGGTTACACCTGATGTTGAACTAAATTTTGGAAAGCTCACTATATGTGAGCAACATTGATATTTCATCTCTCTGAAGATTCGGAAGCTTGTCTATCTCTTTACCGGAAACTTTTATTGTTCAGACAATCTCAGTCTAGAGTTTTGAATGTTCTTCTGAACAGGAATACGGTGCACGTGCCATTTGCCTTGGGGTATTCAACTTCATTTTTGGTTTAATTACCCAAGTTTGAGGTACTTTGATGATTCAACAAGGGTTACACCTGATGTTGAACTAAATTTTGGAAAGCTCACTATATGTGAGCAACATTGATATTTCATCTCTCTGAAGATTTGGAAGCTTGTCTATCTCTTGACCGGAAACTTTTATTGTTCAGACAATCTCAGTCTAGAGTTTTGAATGTTCTTCTGAACAGGAATACGGTGCACGTGCCATTTGCCTTGGGGTATTCAACTTCATTTTTGGTTTAATTACCCAAGTTTGAGGTACTTTGACGATTCAACAAGGGTTACACCTGATGTTGAACTAAATTTTGGAAAGCTCACTATATGTGAGCAACATTGATATTTCATCTCTCTGAAGATTTGGAAGCTTGTCTATCTCTTGACCGGAAACTTTTATTGTTCAGACAATCTCAGTCTAGAGTTTTGAATGTTCTTCTGAACAGGAATACGGTGCACGTGCCATTTGCCTTGGGGTATTCAACTTCATTTTTGGTTTAATTACCCAAGTTTGAGGTACTTTGATGATTCAACAAGGGTTACACCTGATGTTGAACTAAATTTTGGAAAGCTCACTATATGTGAGCAACATTGATATTTCATCTCTCTGAAGATTTGGAAGCTTGTCTATCTCTTGACCGGAAACTTTTATTGTTCAGAAAATCTCAGTCTAGAGTTTTGAATGTTCTTCTGAACAGGAATACGGTGCACGTGCCATTTGCCTTGGGGTATTCAACTTCATTTTTGGTTTAATTACCCAAGTTTGATGTACTTTGATGATTCAACAAGGGTTACACCTGATGTTGAACTAAATTTTGGAAAGCTCACTATATGTGAGCAACATTGATATTTCATCTCTCTGAAGATTCGGAAGCTTGTCTATCTGTTGACCGGAAACTTTTATTGTTCAGACAATCTCAGTCTAGAGTTTTGAATGTTCTTCTGAACAGGAATTCGGTGCACGTGCCATTTGCCTTGGGGTATTCAACTTCATTTTTGGTTTAATTACCCAAGTTTGAGGTACTTTGATGATTCAACAAGGGTTACACCTGATGTTGAACTAAATTTTGGAAAGCTCACTATATGTGAGCAACATTGATATTTCATCTCTCTGAAGATTCGGAAGCTTGTCTATCTCTTTACCGGAAACTTTTATTGTTCAGACAATCTCAGTCTAGAGTTTTGAATGTTCTTCTGAACAGGAATACGGTGCACGTGCCATTTGCCTTGGGGTATTCAACTTCATTTTTGGTTTAATTACCCAAGTTTGAGGTACTTTGATGATTCAACAAGGGTTACACCTGATGTTGAACTAAATTTTGGAAAGCTCACTATATGTGAGCAACATTGATATTTCATCTCTCTGAAGATTCGGAAGCTTGTCTATCTCTTGACCGGAAACTTTTATTGTTCAGACAATCTCAGTTTAGAGTTTTGAATGTTCTTCTGAACAGGAATTCGGTGCACGTGCCATTTGCCTTGGGGTATTCAACTTCATTTTTGGTTTAATTACCCAAGTTTGAGGTACTTTGATGATCCAACAAGGGTTACACCTGATGTTGAACTAAATTTTGGAAAGCTCACTATATGTGAGCAACATTGATATTTCATCTCTCTGAAGATTCGGAAGCTTGTCTATCTCTTTACCGGAAACTTTTATTGTTCAGACAATCTCAGTCTAGAGTTTTGAATGTTCTTCTGAACAGGAATACGGTGCACGTGCCATTTGCCTTGGGGTATTCAACTTCATTTTTGGTTTAATTACCCAAGTTTGATGTACTTTGATGATTCAACAAGGGTTACACCTGATGTTGAACTAAATTTTGGAAAGCTCACTATATGTGAGCAACATTGATATTTCATCTCTCTGAAGATTCGGAAGCTTGTCTATCTCTTGACCGGAAACTTTTATTGTTCAGACAATCTCAGTTTAGAGTTTTGAATGTTCTTCTGAACAGGAATTCGGTGCACGTGCCATTTGCCTTGGGGTATTCAACTTCATTTTTGGTTTAATTACCCAAGTTTGATGTACTTTGATGATTCAACAAGGGTTACACCTGATGTTGAACTAAATTTTGGAAAGCTCACTATATGTGAGCAACATTGATATTTCATCTCTCTGAAGATTCGGAAGCTTGTCTATCTCTTTACCGGAAACTTTTATTGTTCAGACAATCTCAGTCTAGAGTTTTGAATGTTCTTCTGAACAGGAATTCGGTGCACGTGCCATTTGCCTTGGGGTATTCAACTTCATTTTTGGTTTAATTACCCAAGTTTGATGTACTTTGATGATTCAACAAGGGTTACACCTGATGTTGAACTAAATTTTGGAAAGCTCACTATATGTGAGCAACATTGATATTTCATCTCTCTGAAGATTCGGAAGCTTGTCTATCTCTTGACCGGAAACTTTTATTGTTCAGACAATCTCAGTTTAGAGTTTTGAATGTTCTTCTGAACAGGAATACGGTGCACGTGCCATTTGCCTTGGGGTATTCAACTTCATTTTTGGTTTAATTACCCAAGTTTGAGGTACTTTGATGATTCAACAAGGGTTACACCTGATGTTGAACTAAATTTTGGAAAGCTCACTATATGTGAGCAACATTGATATTTCATCTCTCTGAAGATTCGGAAGCTTGTCTATCTCTTGACCGGAAACTTTTATTGTTCAGACAATCTCAGTCTAGAGTTTTGAATGTTCTTCTGAACAGGAATACGGTGCACGTGCCATTTGCCTTGGGGTATTCAACTTCATTTTTGGTTTAATTACCCAAGTTTGAGGTACTTTGATGATTCAACAAGGGTTACACCTGATGTTGAACTAAATTTTGGAAAGCTCACTATATGTGAGCAACATTGATATTTCATCTCTCTGAAGATTCGGAAGCTTGTCTATCTCTTGACCGGAAACTTTTATTGTTCAGACAATCTCAGTTTAGAGTTTTGAATGTTCTTCTGAACAGGAATTCGGTGCACGTGCCATTTGCCTTGGGGTATTCAACTTCATTTTTGGTTTAATTACCCAAGTTTGAGGTACTTTGATGATCCAACAAGGGTTACACCTGATGTTGAACTAAATTTTGGAAAGCTCACTATATGTGAGCAACATTGATATTTCATCTCTCTGAAGATTCGGAAGCTTGTCTATCTCTTTACCGGAAACTTTTATTGTTCAGACAATCTCAGTCTAGAGTTTTGAATGTTCTTCTGAACAGGAATACGGTGCACGTGCCATTTGCCTTGGGGTATTCAACTTCATTTTTGGTTTAATTACCCAAGTTTGATGTACTTTGATGATTCAACAAGGGTTACACCTGATGTTGAACTAAATTTTGGAAAGCTCACTATATGTGAGCAACATTGATATTTCATCTCTCTGAAGATTCGGAAGCTTGTCTATCTCTTGACCGGAAACTTTTATTGTTCAGACAATCTCAGTTTAGAGTTTTGAATGTTCTTCTGAACAGGAATTCGGTGCACGTGCCATTTGCCTTGGGGTATTCAACTTCATTTTTGGTTTAATTACCCAAGTTTGATGTACTTTGATGATTCAACAAGGGTTACACCTGATGTTGAACTAAATTTTGGAAAGCTCACTATATGTGAGCAACATTGATATTTCATCTCTCTGAAGATTCGGAAGCTTGTCTATCTCTTTACCGGAAACTTTTATTGTTCAGACAATCTCAGTCTAGAGTTTTGAATGTTCTTCTGAACAGGAATTCGGTGCACGTGCCATTTGCCTTGGGGTATTCAACTTCATTTTTGGTTTAATTACCCAAGTTTGATGTACTTTGATGATTCAACAAGGGTTACACCTGATGTTGAACTAAATTTTGGAAAGCTCACTATATGTGAGCAACATTGATATTTCATCTCTCTGAAGATTCGGAAGCTTGTCTATCTCTTGACCGGAAACTTTTATTGTTCAGACAATCTCAGTTTAGAGTTTTGAATGTTCTTCTGAACAGGAATTCGGTGCACGTGCCATTTGCCTTGGGGTATTCAACTTCATTTTTGGTTTAATTACCCAAGTTTGATGTACTTTGATGATTCAACAAGGGTTACACCTGATGTTGAACTAAATTTTGGAAAGCTCACTATATGTGAGCAACATTGATATTTCATCTCTCTGAAGATTCGGAAGCTTGTCTATCTCTTGACCGGAAACTTTTATTGTTCAGACAATCTCAGTCTAGAGTTTTGAATGTTCTTCTGAACAGGAATACGGTGCACGTGCCATTTGCCTTGGGGTATTCAACTTCATTTTTGGTTTAATTACCCAAGTTTGAGGTACTTTGATGATTCAACAAGGGTTACACCTGATGTTGAACTAAATTTTGGAAAGCTCACTATATGTGAGCAACATTGATATTTCATCTCTCTGAAGATTCGGAAGCTTGTCTATCTCTTGACCGGAAACTTTTATTGTTCAGACAATCTCAGTTTAGAGTTTTGAATGTTCTTCTGAACAGGAATTCGGTGCACGTGCCATTTGCCTTGGGGTATTCAACTTCATTTTTGGTTTAATTACCCAAGTTTGAGGTACTTTGATGATTCAACAAGGGTTACACCTGATGTTGAACTAAATTTTGGAAAGCTCACTATATGTGAGCAACATTGATATTTCATCTCTCTGAAGATTCGGAAGCTTGTCTATCTCTTTACCGGAAACTTTTATTGTTCAGACAATCTCAGTCTAGAGTTTTGAATGTTCTTCTGAACAGGAATACGGTGCACGTGCCATTTGCCTTGGGGTATTCAACTTCATTTTTGGTTTAATTACCCAAGTTTGAGGTACTTTGATGATTCAACAAGGGCTACACCTGATGTTGAACTAAATTTTGGAAAGCTCACTATATGTGAGCAACATTGATATTTCATCTCTCTGAAGATTCGGAAGCTTGTCTATCTCTTTACCGGAAACTTTTATTGTTCAGACAATCTCAGTCTAGAGTTTTGAATGTTCTTCTGAACAGGAATACGGTGCACGTGCCATTTGCCTTGGGGTATTCAACTTCATTTTTGGTTTAATTACCCAAGTTTGAGGTACTTTGATGATTCAACAAGGGTTACACCTGATGTTGAACTAAATTTTGGAAAGCTCACTATATGTGAGCAACATTGATATTTCATCTCTCTGAAGATTCGGAAGCTTGTCTATCTCTTTACCGGAAACTTTTATTGTTCAGACAATCTCAGTCTAGAGTTTTGAATGTTCTTCTGAACAGGAATACGGTGCACGTGCCATTTGCCTTGGGGTATTCATCTTGATCTTCGGTTTAATTACCCAAGTTTGAGGTACTTTGATGATTCAACAAGGGTTACACCTGATGTTGAACTAAATTTTGGAAAGCTCACTATATGTGAGCAACATTGATATTTCATCTCTCTGAAGATTCGGAAGCTTGTCTATCTCTTTACCGGAAACTTTTATTGTTCAGACAATCTCAGTCTAGAGTTTTGAATGTTCTTCTGAACAGGAATACGGTGCACGTGCCATTTGCCTTGGGGTATTCAACTTCATTTTTGGTTTAATTACCCAAGTTTGAGGTACTTTGATGATTCAACAAGGGCTACACCCGATGTTGAACTAAATTTTGGAAAGCTCACTATATGTGAGCAACATTGATATTTCATCTCTCTGAAGATTCGGAAGCTTGTCTATCTCTTTACCGGAAACTTTTATTGTTCAGACAATCTCAGTCTAGAGTTTTGAATGTTCTTCTGAACAGGAATTCGGTGCACGTGCCATTTGCCTTGGGGTATTCAACTTCATTTTTGGTTTAATTACCCAAGTTTGAGGTACTTTGATGATTCAACAAGGGTTACACCTGATGTTGAACTAAATTTTGGAAAGCTCACTATATGTGAGCAACATTGATATTTCATCTCTCTGAAGATTCGGAAGCTTGTCTATCTCTTGACCGGAAACTTTTATTGTTCAGACAATCTCAGTTTAGAGTTTTGAATGTTCTTCTGAACAGGAATTCGGTGCACGTGCCATTTGCCTTGGGGTATTCAACTTCATTTTTGGTTTAATTACCCAAGTTTGAGGTACTTTGATGATTCAACAAGGGTTACACCTGATGTTGAACTAAATTTTGGAAAGCTCACTATATGTGAGCAACATTGATATTTCATCTCTCTGAAGATTCGGAAGCTTGTCTATCTCTTTACCGGAAACTTTTATTGTTCAGACAATCTCAGTCTAGAGTTTTGAATGTTCTTCTGAACAGGAATACGGTGCACGTGCCATTTGCCTTGGGGTATTCAACTTCATTTTTGGTTTAATTACCCAAGTTTGAGGTACTTTGATGATTCAACAAGGGCTACACCTGATGTTGAACTAAATTTTGGAAAGCTCACTATATGTGAGCAACATTGATATTTCATCTCTCTGAAGATTCGGAAGCTTGTCTATCTCTTTACCGGAAACTTTTATTGTTCAGACAATCTCAGTCTAGAGTTTTGAATGTTCTTCTGAACAGGAATACGGTGCACGTGCCATTTGCCTTGGGGTATTCAACTTCATTTTTGGTTTAATTACCCAAGTTTGAGGTACTTTGATGATTCAACAAGGGTTACACCTGATGTTGAACTAAATTTTGGAAAGCTCACTATATGTGAGCAACATTGATATTTCATCTCTCTGAAGATGCGGAAGCTTGTCTATCTCTTTACCGGAAACTTTTATTGTTCAGACAATCTCAGTCTAGAGTTTTGAATGTTCTTCTGAACAGGAATACGGTGCACGTGCCATTTGCCTTGGGGTATTCATCTTGATCTTCGGTTTAATTACCCAAGTTTGAGGTACTTTGATGATTCAACAAGGGTTACACCTGATGTTGAACTAAATTTTGGAAAGCTCACTATATGTGAGCAACATTGATATTTCATCTCTCTGAAGATTCGGAAGCTTGTCTATCTCTTTACCGGAAACTTTTATTGTTCAGACAATCTCAGTCTAGAGTTTTGAATGTTCTTCTGAACAGGAATACGGTGCACGTGCCATTTGCCTTGGGGTATTCAACTTCATTTTTGGTTTAATTACCCAAGTTTGAGGTACTTTGATGATTCAACAAGGGTTACACCTGATGTTGAACTAAATTTTGGAAAGCTCACTATATGTGAGCAACATTGATATTTCATCTCTCTGAAGATTTCGAAGCTTGTCTATTTCTTGACCGGAAACTTTTATTGTTCAGACAATCTCAGTCTAGAGTTTTGAATGTTCTTCTGAACAGGAATACGGTGCACGTGCCATTTGCCTTGGGGTATACAACTTCATTTTTGGTTTAATTACCCAAGTTTGAGGTACTTTGATGATTCAACAAGGGTTACACCTGATGTTGAACTAAATTTTGGAAAGCTCACTATATGTGAGCAACATTGATATTTCATCTCTCCGAAGATTCGGAAGCTTGTCTATCTCTTGACCGGAAACTTTTATTGTTCAGACAATCTCAGTCTAGAGTTTTGAATGTTCTTCTGAACAGGAATTCGGTGCACGTGCCATTTGCCTTGGGGTATTCAACTTCATTTTTGGTTTAATTACCCAAGTTTGAGGTACTTTGATGATTCAACAAGGGTTACACCTGATGTTGAACTAAATTTTGGAAAGCTCACTATATGTGAGCAACATTGATATTTCATCTCTCTGAAGATTCGGAAGCTTGTCTATCTCTTGACCGGAAACTTTTATTGTTCAGACAATCTCAGTTTAGAGTTTTGAATGTTCTTCTGAACAGGAATTCGGTGCACGTGCCATTTGCCTTGGGGTATTCAACTTCATTTTTGGTTTAATTACCCAAGTTTGAGGTACTTTGATGATTCAACAAGGGTTACACCTGATGTTGAACTAAATTTTGGAAAGCTCACTATATGTGAGCAACATTGATATTTCATCTCTCCGAAGATTCGGAAGCTTGTCTATCTCTTGACCGGAAACTTTTATTGTTCAGACAATCTCAGTCTAGAGTTTTGAATGTTCTTCTGAACAGGAATTCGGTGCACGTGCCATTTGCCTTGGGGTATTCAACTTCATTTTTGGTTTAATTACCCAAGTTTGAGGTACTTTGATGATTCAACAAGGGTTACACCTGATGTTGAACTAAATTTTGGAAAGCTCACTATATGTGAGCAACATTGATATTTCATCTCTCTGATGATTCGGAAGCTTGTCTATCTCTTTACCGGAAACTTTTATTGTTCAGACAATCTCAGTCTAGAGTTTTGAATGTTCTTCTGAACAGGAATACGGTGCACGTGCCATTTGCCTTGGGGTATTCAACTTCATTTTTGGTTTAATCACCCAAGTTTGAGGTACTTTGATGATTCAACAAGGGCTACACCCGATGTTGAACTAAATTTTGGAAAGCTCACTATATGTGAGCAACATTGATATTTCATCTCTCTGAAGATTCGGAAGCTTGTCTATCTCTTGACCGGAAACTTTTATTGTTCAGACAATCTCAGTCTAGAGTTTTGAATGTTCTTCTGAACAGGAATACGGTGCACGTGCCATTTGCCTTGGGGTATTCAACTTCATTTTTGGTTTAATTACCCAAGTTTGAGGTACTTTGATGATTCAACAAGGGCTACACCCGATGTTGAACTAAATTTTGGAAAGCTCACTATATGTGAGCAACATTGATATTTCATCTCTCTGAGGATTCGGAAGCTTGTCTATCTCTTTACCGGAAACTTTTATTGTTCAGACAATCTCAGTCTAGAGTTTTGAATGTTCTTCTGAACAGGAATACGGTGCACGTGCCATTTGCCTTGGGGTATTCAACTTCATTTTTGGTTTAATTACCCAAGTTTGAGGTACTTTGATGATTCAACAAGGGTTACACCTGATGTTGAACTAAATTTTGGAAAGCTCACTATATGTGAGCAACATTGATATTTCATCTCTCTGAAGATTCGGAAGCTTGTCTATCTCTTGACCGGAAACTTTTATTGTTCAGACAATCTCAGTTTAGAGTTTTGAATGTTCTTCTGAACAGGAATTCGGTGCACGTGCCATTTGCCTTGGGGTATTCAACTTCATTTTTGGTTTAATTACCCAAGTTTGAGGTACTTTGATGATTCAACAAGGGTTACACCTGATGTTGAACTAAATTTTGGAAAGCTCACTATATGTGAGCAACATTGATATTTCATCTCTCTGATGATTCGGAAGCTTGTCTATCTCTTTACCGGAAACTTTTATTGTTCAGACAATCTCAGTCTAGAGTTTTGAATGTTCTTCTGAACAGGAATACGGTGCACGTGCCATTTGCCTTGGGGTATTCAACTTCATTTTTGGTTTAATTACCCAAGTTTGAGGTACTTTGATGATTCAACAAGGGCTACACCCGATGTTGAACTAAATTTTGGAAAGCTCACTATATGTGAGCAACATTGATATTTCATCTCTCTGAAGATTCGGAAGCTTGTCTATCTCTTTACCGGAAACTTTTATTGTTCAGACAATCTCAGTCTAGAGTTTTGAATGTTCTTCTGAACAGGAATACGGTGCACGTGCCACTTGCCTTGGGGTATTCATCTTGATCTTCGGTTTAATTACCCAAGTTTGAGGTACTTTGATGATTCAACAAGGGTTACACCTGATGTTGAACTAAATTTTGGAAAGCTCACTATATGTGAGCAACATTGATATTTCATCTCTCTGATGATTCGGAAGCTTGTCTATCTCTTTACCGGAAACTTTTATTGTTCAGACAATCTCAGTCTAGAGTTTTGAATGTTCTTCTGAACAGGAATACGGTGCACGTGCCATTTGCCTTGGGGTATTCAACTTCATTTTTGGTTTAATTACCCAAGTTTGAGGTACTTTGATGATTCAACAAGGGCTACACCCGATGTTGAACTAAATTTTGGAAAGCTCACTATATGTGAGCAACATTGATATTTCATCTCTCTGAAGATTCGGAAGCTTGTCTATCTCTTTACCGGAAACTTTTATTGTTCAGACAATCTCAGTCTAGAGTTTTGAATGTTCTTCTGAACAGGAATACGGTGCACGTGCCATTTGCCTTGGGGTATACAACTTCATTTTTGGTTTAATTACCCAAGTTTGAGGTACTTTGATGATTCAACAAGGGTTACACCTGATGTTGAACTAAATTTTGGAAAGCTCACTATATGTGAGCAACATTGATATTTCATCTCTCTGAAGATTCGGAAGCTTGTCTATCTCTTGACCGGAAACTTTTATTGTTCAGACAATCTCAGTCTAGAGTTTTGAATGTTCTTCTGAACAGGAATACGGTGCACGTGCCACTTGCCTTGGGGTATTCATCTTGATCTTCGGTTTAATTACCCAAGTTTGAGGTACTTTGATGATTCAACAAGGGTTACACCTGATGTTGAACTAAATTTTGGAAAGCTCACTATATGTGAGCAACATTGATATTTCATCTCTCTGAAGATTCGGAAGCTTGTCTATCTCTTTACCGGAAACTTTTATTGTTCAGACAATCTCAGTCTAGAGTTTTGAATGTTCTTCTGAACAGGAATACGGTGCACGTGCCACTTGCCTTGGGGTATTCATCTTGATCTTCGGTTTAATTACCCAAGTTTGAGGTACTTTGATGATTCAACAAGGGCTACACCCGATGTTGAACTAAATTTTGGAAAGCTCACTATATGTGAGCAACATTGATATTTCATCTCTCTGAAGATTCGGAAGCTTGTCTATCTCTTTACCGGAAACTTTTATTGTTCAGACAATCTCAGTCTAGAGTTTTGAATGTTCTTCTGAACAGGAATACGGTGCACGTGCCATTTGCCTTGGGGTATTCAACTTCATTTTTGGTTTAATTACCCAAGTTTGAGGTACTTTGATGATTCAACAAGGGCTACACCCGATGTTGAACTAAATTTTGGAAAGCTCACTATATGTGAGCAACATTGATATTTCATCTCTCTGAGGATTCGGAAGCTTGTCTATCTCTTTACCGGAAACTTTTATTGTTCAGACAATCTCAGTCTAGAGTTTTGAATGTTCTTCTGAACAGGAATTCGGTGCACGTGCCATTTGCCTTGGGGTATTCAACTTCATTTTTGGTTTAATTACCCAAGTTTGAGGTACTTTGATGATTCAACAAGGGTTACACCTGATGTTGAACTAAATTTTGGAAAGCTCACTATATGTGAGCAACATTGATATTTCATCTCTCTGAAGATTCGGAAGCTTGTCTATCTCTTTACCGGAAACTTTTATTGTTCAGACAATCTCAGTCTAGAGTTTTGAATGTTCTTCTGAACAGGAATACGGTGCACGTGCCATTTGCCTTGGGGTATTCAACTTCATTTTTGGTTTAATTACCCAAGTTTGAGGTACTTTGATGATTCAACAAGGGTTACACCTGATGTTGAACTAAATTTTGGAAAGCTCACTATATGTGAGCAACATTGATATTTCATCTCTCTGAAGATTTCGAAGCTTGTCTATTTCTTGACCGGAAACTTTTATTGTTCAGACAATCTCAGTCTAGAGTTTTGAATGTTCTTCTGAACAGGAATACGGTGCACGTGCCATTTGCCTTGGGGTATACAACTTCATTTTTGGTTTAATTACCCAAGTTTGAGGTACTTTGATGATTCAACAAGGGTTACACCTGATGTTGAACTAAATTTTGGAAAGCTCACTATATGTGAGCAACATTGATATTTCATCTCTCCGAAGATTCGGAAGCTTGTCTATCTCTTGACCGGAAACTTTTATTGTTCAGACAATCTCAGTCTAGAGTTTTGAATGTTCTTCTGAACAGGAATTCGGTGCACGTGCCATTTGCCTTGGGGTATTCAACTTCATTTTTGGTTTAATTACCCAAGTTTGAGGTACTTTGATGATTCAACAAGGGTTACACCTGATGTTGAACTAAATTTTGGAAAGCTCACTATATGTGAGCAACATTGATATTTCATCTCTCTGAAGATTCGGAAGCTTGTCTATCTCTTGACCGGAAACTTTTATTGTTCAGACAATCTCAGTTTAGAGTTTTGAATGTTCTTCTGAACAGGAATTCGGTGCACGTGCCATTTGCCTTGGGGTATTCAACTTCATTTTTGGTTTAATTACCCAAGTTTGAGGTACTTTGATGATTCAACAAGGGTTACACCTGATGTTGAACTAAATTTTGGAAAGCTCACTATATGTGAGCAACATTGATATTTCATCTCTCCGAAGATTCGGAAGCTTGTCTATCTCTTGACCGGAAACTTTTATTGTTCAGACAATCTCAGTCTAGAGTTTTGAATGTTCTTCTGAACAGGAATTCGGTGCACGTGCCATTTGCCTTGGGGTATTCAACTTCATTTTTGGTTTAATTACCCAAGTTTGAGGTACTTTGATGATTCAACAAGGGTTACACCTGATGTTGAACTAAATTTTGGAAAGCTCACTATATGTGAGCAACATTGATATTTCATCTCTCTGATGATTCGGAAGCTTGTCTATCTCTTTACCGGAAACTTTTATTGTTCAGACAATCTCAGTCTAGAGTTTTGAATGTTCTTCTGAACAGGAATACGGTGCACGTGCCATTTGCCTTGGGGTATTCAACTTCATTTTTGGTTTAATTACCCAAGTTTGAGGTACTTTGATGATTCAACAAGGGCTACACCCGATGTTGAACTAAATTTTGGAAAGCTCACTATATGTGAGCAACATTGATATTTCATCTCTCTGAGGATTCGGAAGCTTGTCTATCTCTTTACCGGAAACTTTTATTGTTCAGACAATCTCAGTCTAGAGTTTTGAATGTTCTTCTGAACAGGAATACGGTGCACGTGCCATTTGCCTTGGGGTATTCAACTTCATTTTTGGTTTAATTACCCAAGTTTGAGGTACTTTGATGATTCAACAAGGGTTACACCTGATGTTGAACTAAATTTTGGAAAGCTCACTATATGTGAGCAACATTGATATTTCATCTCTCTGAAGATTCGGAAGCTTGTCTATCTCTTGACCGGAAACTTTTATTGTTCAGACAATCTCAGTTTAGAGTTTTGAATGTTCTTCTGAACAGGAATTCGGTGCACGTGCCATTTGCCTTGGGGTATTCAACTTCATTTTTGGTTTAATTACCCAAGTTTGAGGTACTTTGATGATTCAACAAGGGTTACACCTGATGTTGAACTAAATTTTGGAAAGCTCACTATATGTGAGCAACATTGATATTTCATCTCTCTGATGATTCGGAAGCTTGTCTATCTCTTTACCGGAAACTTTTATTGTTCAGACAATCTCAGTCTAGAGTTTTGAATGTTCTTCTGAACAGGAATACGGTGCACGTGCCATTTGCCTTGGGGTATTCAACTTCATTTTTGGTTTAATTACCCAAGTTTGAGGTACTTTGATGATTCAACAAGGGCTACACCCGATGTTGAACTAAATTTTGGAAAGCTCACTATATGTGAGCAACATTGATATTTCATCTCTCTGAAGATTCGGAAGCTTGTCTATCTCTTTACCGGAAACTTTTATTGTTCAGACAATCTCAGTCTAGAGTTTTGAATGTTCTTCTGAACAGGAATACGGTGCACGTGCCACTTGCCTTGGGGTATTCATCTTGATCTTCGGTTTAATTACCCAAGTTTGAGGTACTTTGATGATTCAACAAGGGTTACACCTGATGTTGAACTAAATTTTGGAAAGCTCACTATATGTGAGCAACATTGATATTTCATCTCTCTGATGATTCGGAAGCTTGTCTATCTCTTTACCGGAAACTTTTATTGTTCAGACAATCTCAGTCTAGAGTTTTGAATGTTCTTCTGAACAGGAATACGGTGCACGTGCCATTTGCCTTGGGGTATTCAACTTCATTTTTGGTTTAATTACCCAAGTTTGAGGTACTTTGATGATTCAACAAGGGCTACACCCGATGTTGAACTAAATTTTGGAAAGCTCACTATATGTGAGCAACATTGATATTTCATCTCTCTGAAGATTCGGAAGCTTGTCTATCTCTTTACCGGAAACTTTTATTGTTCAGACAATCTCAGTCTAGAGTTTTGAATGTTCTTCTGAACAGGAATACGGTGCACGTGCCATTTGCCTTGGGGTATACAACTTCATTTTTGGTTTAATTACCCAAGTTTGAGGTACTTTGATGATTCAACAAGGGTTACACCTGATGTTGAACTAAATTTTGGAAAGCTCACTATATGTGAGCAACATTGATATTTCATCTCTCTGAAGATTCGGAAGCTTGTCTATCTCTTGACCGGAAACTTTTATTGTTCAGACAATCTCAGTCTAGAGTTTTGAATGTTCTTCTGAACAGGAATACGGTGCACGTGCCACTTGCCTTGGGGTATTCATCTTGATCTTCGGTTTAATTACCCAAGTTTGAGGTACTTTGATGATTCAACAAGGGTTACACCTGATGTTGAACTAAATTTTGGAAAGCTCACTATATGTGAGCAACATTGATATTTCATCTCTCTGAAGATTCGGAAGCTTGTCTATCTCTTTACCGGAAACTTTTATTGTTCAGACAATCTCAGTCTAGAGTTTTGAATGTTCTTCTGAACAGGAATACGGTGCACGTGCCACTTGCCTTGGGGTATTCATCTTGATCTTCGGTTTAATTACCCAAGTTTGAGGTACTTTGATGATTCAACAAGGGCTACACCCGATGTTGAACTAAATTTTGGAAAGCTCACTATATGTGAGCAACATTGATATTTCATCTCTCTGAAGATTCGGAAGCTTGTCTATCTCTTTACCGGAAACTTTTATTGTTCAGACAATCTCAGTCTAGAGTTTTGAATGTTCTTCTGAACAGGAATACGGTGCACGTGCCATTTGCCTTGGGGTATTCAACTTCATTTTTGGTTTAATTACCCAAGTTTGAGGTACTTTGATGATTCAACAAGGGCTACACCCGATGTTGAACTAAATTTTGGAAAGCTCACTATATGTGAGCAACATTGATATTTCATCTCTCTGAGGATTCGGAAGCTTGTCTATCTCTTTACCGGAAACTTTTATTGTTCAGACAATCTCAGTCTAGAGTTTTGAATGTTCTTCTGAACAGGAATACGGTGCACGTGCCATTTGCCTTGGGGTATTCAACTTCATTTTTGGTTTAATTACCCAAGTTTGAGGTACTTTGATGATTCAACAAGGGTTACACCTGATGTTGAACTAAATTTTGGAAAGCTCACTATATGTGAGCAACATTGATATTTCATCTCTCTGAAGATTCGGAAGCTTGTCTATCTCTTGACCGGAAACTTTTATTGTTCAGACAATCTCAGTTTAGAGTTTTGAATGTTCTTCTGAACAGGAATTCGGTGCACGTGCCATTTGCCTTGGGGTATTCAACTTCATTTTTGGTTTAATTACCCAAGTTTGAGGTACTTTGATGATTCAACAAGGGTTACACCTGATGTTGAACTAAATTTTGGAAAGCTCACTATATGTGAGCAACATTGATATTTCATCTCTCTGAAGATTCGGAAGCTTGTCTATCTCTTTACCGGAAACTTTTATTGTTCAGACAATCTCAGTCTAGAGTTTTGAATGTTCTTCTGAACAGGAATACGGTGCACGTGCCATTTGCCTTGGGGTATTCAACTTCATTTTTGGTTTAATTACCCAAGTTTGAGGTACTTTGATGATTCAACAAGGGCTACACCTGATGTTGAACTAAATTTTGGAAAGCTCACTATATGTGAGCAACATTGATATTTCATCTCTCTGATGATTCGGAAGCTTGTCTATCTCTTTACCGGAAACTTTTATTGTTCAGACAATCTCAGTCTAGAGTTTTGAATGTTCTTCTGAACAGGAATACGGTGCACGTGCCATTTGCCTTGGGGTATTCAACTTCATTTTTGGTTTAATTACCCAAGTTTGAGGTACTTTGATGATTCAACAAGGGCTACACCTGATGTTGAACTAAATTTTGGAAAGCTCACTATATGTGAGCAACATTGATATTTCATCTCTCTGAAGATTCGGAAGCTTGTCTATCTCTTTACCGGAAACTTTTATTGTTCAGACAATCTCAGTCTAGAGTTTTGAATGTTCTTCTGAACAGGAATACGGTGCACGTGCCATTTGCCTTGGGGTATTCAACTTCATTTTTGGTTTAATTACCCAAGTTTGAGGTACTTTGATGATTCAACAAGGGTAACACCTGATGTTGAACTAAATTTTGGAAAGCTCACTATATGTGAGCAACATTGATATTTGATCTCTCTGAAGATTCGGAAGCTTGTCTATCTCTTGACCGGAAACTTTTATTGTTCAGACAATCTCAGTCTAGAGTTTTGAATGTTCTTCTGAACAGGAATACGGTGCACGTGCCATTTGCCTTGGGGTATACAACTTCATTTTTGGTTTAATTACCCAAGTTTGAGGTACTTTGATGATTCAACAAGGGTCACACCTGATGTTGAACTAAATTTTGGAAAGCTCACTATATGTGAGCAACATTGATATTTCATCTCTCTGAAGATTTCGAAGCTTGTCTATTTCTTGACCGGAAACTTTTATTGTTCAGACAATCTCAGTCTAGAGTTTTGAATGTTCTTCTGAACAGGAATACGGTGCACGTGCCATTTGCCTTGGGGTATACAACTTCATTTTTGGTTTAATTACCCAAGTTTGAGGTACTTTGATGATTCAACAAGGGTTACACCTGATGTTGAACTAAATTTTGGAAAGCTCACTATATGTGAGCAACATTGATATTTCATCTCTCTGAAGATTCGGAAGCTTGTCTATCTCTTGACCGGAAACTTTTATTGTTCAGACAATCTCAGTCTAGAGTTTTGAATGTTCTTCTGAACAGGAATTCGGTGCACGTGCCATTTGCCTTGGGGTATTCAACTTCATTTTTGGTTTAATTACCCAAGTTTGAGGTACTTTGATGATTCAACAAGGGTTACACCTGATGTTGAACTAAATTTTGGAAAGCTCACTATATGTGAGCAACATTGATATTTCATCTCTCTGAAGATTCGGAAGCTTGTCTCTCTCTTTACCGGAAACTTTTATTGTTCAGACAATCTCAGTCTAGAGTTTTGAATGTTCTTCTGAACAGGAATACGGTGCACGTGCCATTTGCCTTGGGGTATTCAACTTCATTTTTGGTTTAATTACCCAAGTTTGAGGTACTTTGATGATTCAACAAGGGTTACACCTCATGTTGAACTAAATTTTGGAAAGCTCACTATATGTGAGCAACATTGATATTTCATCTCTCTGAACATTCGGAAGCTTGTCTATCTCTTGACCGGAAATGGTTATTGTTCAGACAATCTCAGTCTAGAGTTTTGAATGTTCTTCTGAACAGGAATACGGTGCACGTGCCATTTGCCTTGGGGTATTCAACTTCATTTTTGGTTTAATTACCCAAGTTTGAGGTACTTTGATGATTCAACAAGGGTTACACCTGATGTTGAACTAAATTTTGGAAAGCTCACTATATGTGAGCAACATTGATATTTCATCTCTCTGAACATTCGGAAGCTTGTCTATCTCTTGACCGGAAATGGTTATTGTTCAGACAATCTCAGTCTAGAGTTTTGAATGTTCTTCTGAACAGGAATACGGTGCACGTGCCATTTGCCTTGGGGTATTCAACTTCATTTTTGGTTTAATTACCCAAGTTTGAGGTACTTTGATGATTCAACAAGGGTTACACCTGATGTTGAACTAAATTTTGGAAAGCTCACTATATGTGAGCAACATTGATATTTCATCTCTCTGAAGATTCGGAAGCTTGTCTATCTCTTGACCGGAAACTTTTATTGTTCAGACAATCTCAGTTTAGAGTTTTGAATGTTCTTCTGAACAGGAATTCGGTGCACGTGCCATTTGCCTTGGGGTATTCAACTTCATTTTTGGTTTAATTACCCAAGTTTGAGGTACTTTGATGATTCAACAAGGGTTACACCTGATGTTGAACTAAATTTTGGAAAGCTCACTATATGTGAGCAACATTGATATTTCATCTCTCTGAAGATTCGGAAGCTTGTCTATCTCTTTACCGGAAACTTTTATTGTTCAGACAATCTCAGTCTAGAGTTTTGAATGTTCTTCTGAACAGGAATACGGTGCACGTGCCATTTGCCTTGGGGTATTCAACTTCATTTTTGGTTTAATTACCCAAGTTTGAGATACTTTGATGATTCAACAAGGGCTACACCTGATGTTGAACTAAATTTTGGAAAGCTCACTATATGTGAGCAACATTGATATTTCATCTCTCTGATGATTCGGAAGCTTGTCTATCTCTTTACCGGAAACTTTTATTGTTCAGACAATCTCAGTCTAGAGTTTTGAATGTTCTTCTGAACAGGAATACGGTGCACGTGCCATTTGCCTTGGGGTATTCAACTTCATTTTTGGTTTAATTACCCAAGTTTGAGGTACTTTGATGATTCAACAAGGGCTACACCTGATGTTGAACTAAATTTTGGAAAGCTCACTATATGTGAGCAACATTGATATTTCATCTCTCTGAAGATTCGGAAGCTTGTCTATCTCTTTACCGGAAACTTTTATTGTTCAGACAATCTCAGTCTAGAGTTTTGAATGTTCTTCTGAACAGGAATACGGTGCACGTGCCATTTGCCTTGGGGTATTCAACTTCATTTTTGGTTTAATTACCCAAGTTTGAGGTACTTTGATGATTCAACAAGGGTAACACCTGATGTTGAACTAAATTTTGGAAAGCTCACTATATGTGAGCAACATTGATATTTCATCTCTCTGAAGATTTCGAAGCTTGTCTATTTCTTGACCGGAAACTTTTATTGTTCAGACAATCTCAGTCTAGAGTTTTGAATGTTCTTCTGAACAGGAATACGGTGCACGTGCCATTTGCCTTGGGGTATACAACTTCATTTTTGGTTTAATTACCCAAGTTTGAGGTACTTTGATGATTCAACAAGGGTTACACCTGATGTTGAACTAAATTTTGGAAAGCTCACTATATGTGAGCAACATTGATATTTCATCTCTCTGAAGATTCGGAAGCTTGTCTATCTCTTGACCGGAAACTTTTATTGTTCAGACAATCTCAGTCTAGAGTTTTGAATGTTCTTCTGAACAGGAATTCGGTGCACGTGCCATTTGCCTTGGGGTATTCAACTTCATTTTTGGTTTAATTACCCAAGTTTGAGGTACTTTGATGATTCAACAAGGGTTACACCTGATGTTGAACTAAATTTTGGAAAGCTCACTATATGTGAGCAACATTGATATTTCATCTCTCTGAAGATTCGGAAGCTTGTCTCTCTCTTTACCGGAAACTTTTATTGTTCAGACAATCTCAGTCTAGAGTTTTGAATGTTCTTCTGAACAGGAATACGGTGCACGTGCCATTTGCCTTGGGGTATTCAACTTCATTTTTGGTTTAATTACCCAAGTTTGAGGTACTTTGATGATTCAACAAGGGTTACACCTCATGTTGAACTAAATTTTGGAAAGCTCACTATATGTGAGCAACATTGATATTTCATCTCTCTGAACATTCGGAAGCTTGTCTATCTCTTGACCGGAAATGGTTATTGTTCAGACAATCTCAGTCTAGAGTTTTGAATGTTCTTCTGAACAGGAATACGGTGCACGTGCCATTTGCCTTGGGGTATTCAACTTCATTTTTGGTTTAATTACCCAAGTTTGAGGTACTTTGATGATTCAACAAGGGTTACACCTGATGTTGAACTAAATTTTGGAAAGCTCACTATATGTGAGCAACATTGATATTTCATCTCTCTGAACATTCGGAAGCTTGTCTATCTCTTGACCGGAAATGGTTATTGTTCAGACAATCTCAGTCTAGAGTTTTGAATGTTCTTCTGAACAGGAATACGGTGCACGTGCCATTTGCCTTGAGGTATTCATCTTCAACTTTGGTTTAATTACCCAAGTTTGAGGTACTTTGATGATTCAACAAGGGTTACACCTGATGTTGAACTAAATTTTGGAAAGCTCACTATATGTGAGCAACATTGATATTTCATCTCTCTGAAGATTTGGAAGCTTGTCTATCTCTTGACCGGAAACTTTTATTGTTCAGACAATCTCAGTCTAGAGTTTTGAATGTTCTTCTGAACAGGAATACGGTGCACGTGCCATTTGCCTTGGGGTATTCAACTTCATTTTTGGTTTAATTACCCAAGTTTGAG
Organism: Auanema rhodensis; assembly: GCA_964057225.1. Classification (NCBI taxonomy): domain Eukaryota; kingdom Metazoa; phylum Nematoda; class Chromadorea; order Rhabditida; family Rhabditidae; genus Auanema; species Auanema rhodense. Next base: position 6,906,343 of record OZ059895.1, read on the forward strand.
GTACTTTGATGATTCAACAAGGGTTACACCTGATGTTGAACTAAATTTTGGAAAGCTCACTATATGTGAGCAACATTGATATTTCATCTCTCTGAACATTCGAAAGCTTGTCTATCTCTTGACCGGAAATGGTTATTGTTCAGACAATCTCAGTCTAGAGTTTTGAATGTTCTTCTGAACAGGAATACGGTGCACGTGCCATTTGCCTTGGGGTATTCAACTTCATTTTTGGTTTAATTACCCAAGTTTGAGGTACTTTGATGATTCAACAAGGGTTACACCTGATGTTGAACTAAATTTTGGAAAGCTCACTATATGTGAGCAACATTGATATTTCATCTCTATGAAGATTCGGAAGCTTGTCTATCTCTTTACCGGAAATGGTTATTGTTCAGACAATCTCAGTCTAGAGTTTTGAATGTTCTTCTGAACAGGAATACGGTGCACGTGCCATTTGCCTTGGGGTATTCAACTTCATTTTTGGTTTAATTACCCAAGTTTGAGGTACTTTGATGATTCAACAAGGGTTACACCTGATGTTGAACTAAATTTTGGAAAGCTCACTATATGTGAGCAACATTGATATTTCATCTCTCTGAAGATTCGGAAGCTTGTCTATCTCTTGACCGGAAATGTTTATTGTTCAGACAATCTCAGTCTAGAGTTTTGAATGTTCTTCTGAACAGGAATACGGTGCACGTGCCATTTGCCTTGGGGTATTCAACTTCATTTTTGGTTTAATTACCCAAGTTTGAGGTACTTTGATGATTCAACAAGGGTTACACCTGATGTTGAACTAAATTTTGGAAAGCTCACTATATGTGAGCAACATTGATATTTCATCTCTCTGAAGATTCGGAAGCTTGTCTATCTCTTTACCGGAAACTTTTATTGTTCAGACAATCTCAGTCTAGAGTTTTGAATGTTCTTCTGAACAGGAATACGGTGCACGTGCCATTTGCCTTGGGGTATTCAACTTCATTTTTGGTTTAATTACCCAAGTTTGATGTACTTTGATGATTCAACAAGGGTTACACCTGATGTTGAACTAAATTTTGGAAAGCTCACTATATGTGAGCAACATTGATATTTCATCTCTCTGAAGATTCGGAAGCTTGTCTATCTCTTGACCGGAAATGTTTATTGTTCAGACAATCTCAGTCTAGAGTTTTGAATGTTCTTCTGAACAGGAATACGGTGCACGTGCCATTTGCCTTGGGGTATTCATCTTCATTTTTGGTTTAATTACCCAAGTTTGAGGTACTTTGATGATTCAACAAGGGTTACACCTGATGTTGAACTAAATTTTGAAAAGCTCACTATATGTGAGCAACATTGATATTTCATCTCTCTGAAGATTCGGAAGCTTGTCTATCTCTTTACCGGAAACTTTTATTGTTCAGACAATCTCAGTTTGGAGTTTTGAATGTTCTTCTGAACAGGAATACGGTGCACGTGCCATTTGCCTTGGGGTATTCATCTTCATCTTTGGTTTAATTACCCAAGTTTGAGGTACTTTTATGATTCAACAAGGGTTACACCTGATGTTGAACTAAATTTTGGAAAGCTCACTATATGTGAGCAACATTGATATTTCATCTCTCTGAAGATTCGGAAGCTTGTCTATCTCTTTACCGGAAACTTTTATTGTTCAGACAATCTCAGTCTAGAGTTTTGAATGTTCTTCTGAACAGGAATACGGTGCACGTGCCATTTGCCTTGGGGTATTCAACTTCATTTTTGGTTTAATTACCCAAGTTTGAGGTACTTTGATGATTCAACAAGGGTTACACCTGATGTTGAACTAAATTTTGGAAAGCTCACTATATGTGAGCAACATTGATATTTCATCTCTCTGAAGATTCGGAAGCTTGTCTATCTCTTTACCGGAAACTTTTATTGTTCAGACAATCTCAGTCTAGAGTTTTGAATGTTCTTCTGAACAGGAATACGGTGCACGTGCCATTTGCCTTGGGGTATTCAACTTCATTTTTGGTTTAATTACCCAAGTTTGAGGTACTTTGATGATTCAACAAGGGTTACACCTGATGTTGAACTAAATTTTGGAAAGCTCACTATATGTGAGCAACATTGATATTTCATCTCTCTGAACATTCGGAAGCTTGTCTATCTCTCGACCGGAAATGGTTATTGTTCAGACAATCTCAGTCTAGAGTTTTGAATGTTCTTCTGAACAGGAATACAGTGCACGTGCCATTTGCCTTGGGGTATTCAACTTCATTTTTGGTTTAATTACCCAAGTTTGAGGTACTTTGATGATTCAACAACGGTTACACCTGATGTTGAACTAAATTTTGGAAAGCTCACTATATGTGAGCAACATTGATATTTCATCTCTCTGAACATTCGGAAGCTTGTCTATCTCTTGACCGGAAATATTTATTGTTCAGACAATCTCAGTCTAGAGTTTTGAATGTTCTTCTGAACAGGAATACAGTGCACGTGCCATTTGCCTTGGGGTATTCAACTTCATTTTTGGTTTAATTACCCAAGTTTGAGGTACTTTGATGATTCAACAAGGGTTACACCTGATGTTGAACTAAATTTTGGAAAGCTCACTATATGTGAGCAACATTGATATTTCATCTCTCTGAAGATTCGGAAGCTTGTCTATCTCTTTACCGGAAACTTTTATTGTTCAGACAATCTCAGTCTAGAGTTTTGAATGTTCTTCTGAACAGGAATACGGTGCACGTGCCATTTGCCTTGGGGTATTCAACTTCATTTTTGGTTTAATTACCCAAGTTTGAGGTACTTTGATGATTCAACAAGGGCTACACCTGATGTTGAACTAAATTTTGGAAAGCTCACTATATGTGAGCAACATTGATATTTCATCTCTCTGAAGATTCGGAAGCTTGTCTATCTCTTGACCGGAAACTTTTATTGTTCAGACAATCTCAGTCTAGAGTTTTGAATGTTCTTCTGAACAGGAATTCGGTGCACGTGCCATTTGCCTTGGGGTATTCAACTTCATTTTTGGTTTAATTACCCAAGTTTGAGGTACTTTGATGATTCAACAAGGGTTACACCTGATGTTGAACTAAATTTTGGAAAGCTCACTATATGTGAGCAACATTGATATTTCATCTCTCTGAAGATTCGGAAGCTTGTCTATCTCTTTACCGGAAACTTTTATTGTTCAGACAATCTCAGTCTAGAGTTTTGAATGTTCTTCTGAACAGGAATACGGTGCACGTGCCATTTGCCTTGGGGTATTCAACTTCATTTTTGGTTTAATTACCCAAGTTTGAGGTACTTTGATGATTCAACAAGGGTTACACCTGATGTTGAACTAAATTTTGGAAAGCTCACTATATGTGAGCAACATTGATATTTCATCTCTCTGAAGATTCGGAAGCTTGTCTATCTCTTGACCGGAAACTTTTATTGTTCAGACAATCTCAGTCTAGAGGTTTGAATGTTCTTCTGAACAGGAATACGGTGCACGTGCCATTTGCCTTGGGGTATTCAACTTCATTTTTGGTTTAATTACCCAAGTTTGAGGTACTTTGATGATTCAACAAGGGTTACACCTGATGTTGAACTAAATTTTGGAAAGCTCACTATATGTGAGCAACATTGATATTTCATCTCTCTGAAGATTCGGAAGCTTGTCTATCTCTTGACCGGAAACTTTTATTGTTCAGACAATCTCAGTCTAGAGTTTTGAATGTTCTTCTGAACAGGAATTCGGTGCACGTGCCATTTGCCTTGGGGTATTCAACTTCATTTTTGGTTTAATTACCCAAGTTTGAGGTACTTTGATGATTCAACAAGGGTTACACCTGATGTTGAACTAAATTTTGGAAAGCTCACTATATGTGAGCAACATTGATATTTCATCTCTCTGAACATTCGGAAGCTTGTCTATCTCTCGACCGGAAATGGTTATTGTTCAGACAATCTCAGTCTAGAGTTTTGAATGTTCTTCTGAACAGGAATACGGTGCACGTGCCATTTGCCTTGGGGTATTCAACTTCATTTTTGGTTTAATTACCCAAGTTTGAGGTACTTTGATGATTCAACAACGGTTACACCTGATGTTGAACTAAATTTTGGAAAGCTCACTATATGTGAGCAACATTGATATTTCATCTCTCTGAACATTCGGAAGCTTGTCTATCTCTCGACCGGAAATGGTTATTGTTCAGACAATCTCAGTCTAGAGTTTTGAATGTTCTTCTGAACAGGAATACGGTGCACGTGCCATTTGCCTTGGGGTATTCAACTTCATTTTTGGTTTAATTACCCAAGTTTGAGGTACTTTGATGATTCAACAACGGTTACACCTGATGTTGAACTAAATTTTGGAAAGCTCACTATATGTGAGCAACATTGATATTTCATCTCTCTGAACATTCGGAAGCTTGTCTATCTCTCGACCGGAAATGGTTATTGTTCAGACAATCTCAGTCTAGAGTTTTGAATGTTCTTCTGAACAGGAATACGGTGCACGTGCCATTTGCCTTGGGGTATTCAACTTCATTTTTGGTTTAATTACCCAAGTTTGAGGTACTTTGATGATTCAACAACGGTTACACCTGATGTTGAACTAAATTTTGGAAAGCTCACTATATGTGAGCAACATTGATATTTCATCTCTCTGAACATTCGGAAGCTTGTCTATCTCTTGACCGGAAATGTTTATTGTTCAGACAATCTCAGTCTAGAGTTTTGAATGTTCTTCTGAACAGGAATACAGTGCACGTGCCATTTGCCTTGGGGTATTCAACTTCATTTTTGGTTTAATTACCCAAGTTTGAGGTACTTTGATGATTCAACAACGGTTACACCTGATGTTGAACTAAATTTTGGAAAGCTCACTATATGTGAGCAACATTGATATTTCATCTCTCTGAACATTCGGAAGCTTGTCTATCTCTTGACCGGAAATGTTTATTGTTCAGACAATCTCAGTCTAGAGTTTTGAATGTTCTTCTGAACAGGAATACGGTGCACGTGCCATTTGCCTTGGGGTATTCAACTTCATTTTTGGTTTAATTACCCAAGTTTGAGGTATTTTGATGATTCAACAACGGTTACACCTGATGTTGAACTAAATTTTGGAAAGCTCACTATATGTGAGCAACATTGATATTTCATCTCTCTGAACATTCGGAAGCTTGTCTATCTCTTGACCGTAAATGTTTATTGTTCAGACAATCTCAGTCTAGAGTTTTGAATGTTCTTCTGAACAGGAATACGGTGCACGTGCCATTTGCCTTGGGGTATTCAACTTCATTTTTGGTTTAATTACCCAAGTTTGAGGTACTTTGATGATTCAACAACGGTTACACCTGATGTTGAACTAAATTTTGGAAAGCTCACTATATGTGAGCAACATTGATATTTCATCTCTCTGAACATTCGGAAGCTTGTCTATCTCTTGACCGGAAATGTTTATTGTTCAGACAATCTCAGTCTAGAGTTTTGAATGTTCTTCTGAACAGGAATACAGTGCACGTGCCATTTGCCTTGGGGTATTCAACTTCATTTTTGGTTTAATCACCCAAGTTTGAGGTACTTTGATGATTCAACAACGGTTACACCTGATGTTGAACTAAATTTTGAAAAGCTCACTATATGTGAGCAACATTGATATTTCATCTTTCTGAACATTCGGAAGCTTGTCTATCTCTTGACCGTAAATGTTTATTGTTCAGACAATCTCAGTCTAGAGTTTTGAATGTTCTTCTGAACAGGAATACGGTGCACGTGCCATTTGCCTTGGGGTATTCAACTTCATTTTTGGTTTAATTACCCAAGTTTGAGGTACTTTGATGATTCAACAAGGGTTACACCTGATGTTGAACTAAATTTTGAAAAGCTCACTATATGTGAGCAACATTGATATTTCATCTCTCTGAAGATTCGGAAGCTTGTCTATCTCTTTACCGGAAACTTTTATTGTTCAGACAATCTCAGTTTGGAGTTTTGAATGTTCTTCTGAACAGGAATACGGTGCACGTGCCATTTGCCTTGGGGTATTCATCTTCATCTTTGGTTTAATTACCCAAGTTTGAGGTACTTTGATGATTCAACAAGGGTTACACCTGATGTTGAACTAAATTTTGGAAAGCTCACTATATGTGAGCAACATTGATATTTCATCTCTCTGAAGATTCGGAAGCTTGTCTATCTCTTTACCGGAAACTTTTATTGTTCAGACAATCTCAGTCTAGAGTTTTGAATGTTCTTCTGAACAGGAATACGGTGCACGTGCCATTTGCCTTGGGGTATTCAACTTCATTTTTGGTTTAATTACCCAAGTTTGAGGTACTTTGATGATTCAACAAGGGTTACACCTGATGTTGAACTAAATTTTGGAAAGCTCACTATATGTGAGCAACATTGATATTTCATCTCTCTGAAGATTTGGAAGCTTGTCTATCTCTTGACCGGAAACTTTTATTGTTCAGACAATCTCAGTCTAGAGTTTTGAATGTTCTTCTGAACAGGAATACGGTGCACGTGCCATTTGCCTTGGGGTATTCAACTTCATTTTTGGTTTAATTACCCAAGTTTGAGGTACTTTGATGATTCAACAAGGGTTACACCTGATGTTGAACTAAATTTTGGAAAGCTCACTATATGTGAGCAACATTGATATTTCATCTCTCTGAAGATTCGGAAGCTTGTCTATCTCTTGACCGGAAACTTTTATTGTTCAGACAATCTCAGTTTAGAGTTTTGAATGTTCTTCTGAACAGGAATTCGGTGCACGTGCCATTTGCCTTGGGGTATTCAACTTCATTTTTGGTTTAATTACCCAAGTTTGAGGTACTTTGATGATTCAACAAGGGTTACACCTGATGTTGAACTAAATTTTGGAAAGCTCACTATATGTGAGCAACATTGATATTTCATCTTTCTGAACATTCGGAAGCTTGTCTATCTCTTGACCGTAAATGTTTATTGTTCAGACAATCTCAGTCTAGAGTTTTGAATGTTCTTCTGAACAGGAATACGGTGCACGTGCCATTTGCCTTGGGGTATTCAACTTCATTTTTGGTTTAATTACCCAAGTTTGAGGTACTTTGATGATTCAACAAGGGTTACACCTGATGTTGAACTAAATTTTGAAAAGCTCACTATATGTGAGCAACATTGATATTTCATCTCTCTGAAGATTCGGAAGCTTGTCTATCTCTTTACCGGAAACTTTTATTGTTCAGACAATCTCAGTTTGGAGTTTTGAATGTTCTTCTGAACAGGAATACGGTGCACGTGCCATTTGCCTTGGGGTATTCATCTTCATCTTTGGTTTAATTACCCAAGTTTGAGGTACTTTGATGATTCAACAAGGGTTACACCTGATGTTGAACTAAATTTTGGAAAGCTCACTATATGTGAGCAACATTGATATTTCATCTCTCTGAAGATTCGGAAGCTTGTCTATCTCTTTACCGGAAACTTTTATTGTTCAGACAATCTCAGTCTAGAGTTTTGAATGTTCTTCTGAACAGGAATACGGTGCACGTGCCATTTGCCTTGGGGTATTCAACTTCATTTTTGGTTTAATTACCCAAGTTTGAGGTACTTTGATGATTCAACAAGGGCTACACCTGATGTTGAACTAAATTTTGGAAAGCTCACTATATGTGAGCAACATTGATATTTCATCTCTCTGAAGATTCGGAAGCTTGTCTATCTCTTGACCGGAAACTTTTATTGTTCAGACAATCTCAGTCTAGAGTTTTGAATGTTCTTCTGAACAGGAATACGGTGCACGTGCCATTTGCCTTGGGGTATTCAACTTCATTTTTGGTTTAATTACCCAAGTTTGAGGTACTTTGATGATTCAACAAGGGTTACACCTGATGTTGAACTAAATTTTGGAAAGCTCACTATATGTGAGCAACATTGATATTTCATCTCTCTGAAGATTCGGAAGCTTGTCTATCTCTTGACCGGAAACTTTTATTGTTCAGACAATCTCAGTTTAGAGTTTTGAATGTTCTTCTGAACAGGAATTCGGTGCACGTGCCATTTGCCTTGGGGTATTCAACTTCATTTTTGGTTTAATTACCCAAGTTTGAGGTACTTTGATGATTCAACAAGGGTTACACCTGATGTTGAACTAAATTTTGGAAAGCTCACTATATGTGAGCAACATTGATATTTCATCTCTCTGAAGATTCGGAAGCTTGTCTATCTCTTGACCGGAAACTTTTATTGTTCAGACAATCTCAGTCTAGAGTTTTGAATGTTCTTCTGAACAGGAATACGGTGCACGTGCCATTTGCCTTGGGCTATTCAACTTCATTTTTGGTTTAATTACCCAAGTTTGAGGTACTTTGATGATTCAACAACGGTTACACCTGATGTTGAACTAAATTTTGGAAAGCTCACTATATGTGAGCAACATTGATATTTCATCTCTCTGAAGATTCGGAAGCTTGTCTATCTCTTGACCGGAAACTTTTATTGTTCAGACAATCTCAGTCTAGAGTTTTGAATGTTCTTCTGAACAGGAATACGGTGCACGTGCCATTTGCCTTGGGGTATTCAACTTCATTTTTGGTTTAATTACCCAAGTTTGAGGTACTTTGATGATTCAACAAGGGTTACACCTGATGTTGAACTAAATTTTGGAAAGCTCACTATATGTGAGCAACATTGATATTTCATCTCTCTGAAGATTCGGAAGCTTGTCTATCTCTTGACCGGAAACTTTTATTGTTCAGACAATCTCAGTCTAGAGTTTTGAATGTTCTTCTGAACAGGAATACGGTGCACGTGCCATTTGCCTTGGGGTATTCAACTTCATTTTTGGTTTAATTACCCAAGTTTGAGGTACTTTGATGATTCAACAAGGGCTACACCTGATGTTGAACTAAATTTTGGAAAGCTCACTATATGTGAGCAACATTGATATTTCATCTCTCTGAAGATTCGGAAGCTTGTCTATCTCTTGACCGGAAACTTTTATTGTTCAGACAATCTCAGTCTAGAGTTTTGAATGTTCTTCTGAACAGGAATACGGTGCACGTGCCATTTGCCTTGGGGTATTCAACTTCATTTTTGGTTTAATTACCCACGTTTGAGGTACTTTGATGATTCAACAACGGTTACACCTGATGTTGAACTAAATTTTGGAAAGCTCACTATATGTGAGCAACATTGATATTTCATCTCTCTGAAGATTCGGAAGCTTGTCTATCTCTTGACCGGAAACTTTTATTGTTCAGACAATCTCAGTCTAGAGTTTTGAATGTTCTTCTGAACAGGAATACGGTGCACGTGCCATTTGCCTTGGGGTATTCAACTTCATTTTTGGTTTAATTACCCAAGTTTGATGTACTTTGATGATTCAACAAGGGTTACACCTGATGTTGAACTAAATTTTGGAAAGCTCACTATATGTGAGCAACATTGATATTTCATCTCTCTGAAGATTCGGAAGCTTGTCTATCTCTTGACCGGAAACTTTTATTGTTCAGACAATCTCAGTCTAGAGTTTTGAATGTTCTTCTGAACAGGAATACGGTGCACGTGCCATTTGCCTTGGGCTATTCAACTTCATTTTTGGTTTAATTACCCACGTTTGAGGTACTTTGATGATTCAACAAGGGTTACACCTGATGTTGAACTAAATTTTGGAAAGCTCACTATATGTGAGCAACATTGATATTTCATCTCTCTGAAGATTCGGAAGCTTGTCTATCTCTTGACCGGAAACTTTTATTGTTCAGACAATCTCAGTCTAGAGTTTTGAATGTTCTTCTGAACAGGAATACGGTGCACGTGCCATTTGCCTTGGGCTATTCAACTTCATTTTTGGTTTAATTACCCAAGTTTGAGGTACTTTGATGATTCAACAAGGGTTACACCTGATGTTGAACTAAATTTTGGAAAGCTCACTATATGTGAGCAACATTGATATTTCATCTCTCTGAAGATTCGGAAGCTTGTCTATCTCTTGACCGGAAACTTTTATTGTTCAGACAATCTCAGTCTAGAGTTTTGAATGTTCTTCTGAACAGGAATACGGTGCACGTGCCATTTGCCTTGGGGTATTCAACTTCATTTTTGGTTTAATTACCCACGTTTGAGGTACTTTGATGATTCAACAAGGGTTACACCTGATGTTGAACTAAATTTTGGAAAGCTCACTATATGTGAGCAACATTGATATTTCATCTCTCTGAAGATTCGGAAGCTTGTCTATCTCTTGACCGGAAACTTTTATTGTTCAGACAATCTCAGTCTAGAGTTTTGAATGTTCTTCTGAACAGGAATACGGTGCACGTGCCATTTGCCTTGGGGTATTCAACTTCATTTTTGGTTTAATTACCCACGTTTGAGGTACTTTGATGATTCAACAAGGGTTACACCTGATGTTGAACTAAATTTTGGAAAGCTCACTATATGTGAGCAACATTGATATTTCATCTCTCTGAAGATTCGGAAGCTTGTCTATCTCTTGACCGGAAACTTTTATTGTTCAGACAATCTCAGTCTAGAGTTTTGAATGTTCTTCTGAACAGGAATACGGTGCACGTGCCATTTGCCTTGGGGTATTCAACTTCATTTTTGGTTTAATTACCCACGTTTGAGGTACTTTGATGATTCAACAAGGGTTACACCTGATGTTGAACTAAATTTTGGAAAGCTCACTATATGTGAGCAACATTGATATTTCATCTCTCTGAAGATTCGGAAGCTTGTCTATCTCTTGACCGGAAACTTTTATTGTTCAGACAATCTCAGTCTAGAGTTTTGAATGTTCTTCTGAACAGGAATACGGTGCACGTGCCATTTGCCTTGGGGTATTCAACTTCATTTTTGGTTTAATTACCCACGTTTGAGGTACTTTGATGATTCAACAAGGGTTACACCTGATGTTGAACTAAATTTTGGAAAGCTCACTATATGTGAGCAACATTGATATTTCATCTCTCTGAAGATTCGGAAGCTTGTCTATCTCTTGACCGGAAACTTTTATTGTTCAGACAATCTCAGTCTAGAGTTTTGAATGTTCTTCTGAACAGGAATACGGTGCACGTGCCATTTGCCTTGGGGTATTCAACTTCATTTTTGGTTTAATTACCCAAGTTTGAGGTACTTTGATGATTCAACAAGGGTTACACCTGATGTTGAACTAAATTTTGGAAAGCTCACTATATGTGAGCAACATTGATATTTCATCTCTCTGAAGATTCGGAAGCTTGTCTATCTCTTGACCGGAAACTTTTATTGTTCAGACAATCTCAGTCTAGAGTTTTGAATGTTCTTCTGAACAGGAATACGGTGCACGTGCCATTTGCCTTGGGGTATTCAACTTCATTTTTGGTTTAATTACCCACGTTTGAGGTACTTTGATGATTCAACAAGGGTTACACCTGATGTTGAACTAAATTTTGGAAAGCTCACTATATGTGAGCAACATTGATATTTCATCTCTCTGAACATTCGGAAGCTTGTCTATCTCTTGACCGGAAACTTTTATTGTTCAGACAATCTCAGTCTAGAGTTTTGAATGTTCTTCTGAACAGGAATACGGTGCACGTGCCATTTGCCTTGGGGTAATCAACTTCATTTTTGGTTTAATTACCCACGTTTGAGGTACTTTGATGATTCAACAAGGGTTACACCTGATGTTGAACTAAATTTTGGAAAGCTCACTATATGTGAGCAACATTGATATTTCATCTCTCTGAAGATTCGGAAGCTTGTCTATCTCTTGACCGGAAATGTTTATTGTTCAGACAATCTCAGTCTAGAGTTTTGAATGTTCTTCTGAACAGAAATACGGTGCACGTGCCATTTGCCTTGGGGTATTCAACTTCATTTTTGGTTTAATTACCCAAGTTTGAGGTACTTTGATGATTCAACAAGGGTTACACCTGATGTTGAACTAAATTTTGAAAAGCTCACTATATGTGAGCAACATTGATATTTCATCTCTCTGAAGATTCGGAAGCTTGTCTATCTCTTTACCGGAAACTTTTATTGTTCAGACAATCTCAGTTTGGAGTTTTGAATGTTCTTCTGAACAGGAATACGGTGCACGTGCCATTTGCCTTGGGGTATTCATCTTCATCTTTGGTTTAATTACCCAAGTTTGAGGTACTTTGATGATTCAACATGGGTTACACCTGATGTTGAACTAAATTTTGGAAAGCTCACTATATGTGAGCAACATTGATATTTCATCTCTCTGAAGATTCGGAAGCTTGTCTATCTCTTTACCGGAAACTTTTATTGTTCAGACAATCTCAGTCTAGAGTTTTGAATGTTCTTCTGAACAGGAATACGGTGCACGTGCCATTTGCCTTGGGGTATTCATCTTCATCTTTGGTTTAATTACCCAAGTTTGAGGTACTTTGATGATTCAACAAGGGTTACACCTGATGTTGAACTAAATTTTGGAAAGCTCACTATATGTGAGCAACATTGATATTTCATCTCTCTGAAGATTCGGAAGCTTGTCTATCTCTTTACCGGAAACTTTTATTGTTCAGACAATCTCAGTCTAGAGTTTTGAATGTTCTTCTGAACAGGAATACGGTGCACGTGCCATTTGCCTTGGGGTATTCAACTTCATTTTTGGTTTAATTACCCAAGTTTGAGGTACTTTGATGATTCAACAAGGGTTACACCTGATGTTGAACTAAATTTTGGAAAGCTCACTATATGTGAGCAACATTGATATTTCATCTCTCTGAAGATTTGGAAGCTTGTCTATCTCTTGACCGGAAACTTTTATTGTTCGGACAATCTCAGTCTAGAGTTTTGAATGTTCTTCTGAACAGGAATACGGTGCACGTGCCATTTGCCTTGGGGTATTCAACTTCATTTTTGGTTTAATTACCCAAGTTTGAGGTACTTTGATGATTCAACAAGGGTTACACCTGATGTTGAACTAAATTTTGGAAAGCTCACTATATGTGAGCAACATTGATATTTCATCTCTCTGAACATTCGGAAGCTTGTCTATCTCTTGACCGGAAATGGTTATTGTTCAGACAATCTCAGTCTAGAGTTTTGAATGTTCTTCTGAACAGGAATACGGTGCACGTGCCATTTGCCTTGGGGTATTCAACTTCATTTTTGGTTTAATTACACAAGTTTGAGGTACTTTGATGATTCAACAACGGTTACACCTGATGTTGAACTAAATTTTGGAAAGCTCACTATATGTGAGCAACATTGATATTTCATCTCTCTGAAGATTCGGAAGCTTGTCTATCTCTTGACCGGAAATGTTTATTGTTCAGACAATCTCAGTCTAGAGTTTTGAATGTTCTTCTGAACAGAAATACGGTGCACGTGCCATTTGCCTTGGGGTATTCATCTTCATTTTTGGTTTAATTACCCAAGTTTGAGGTACTTTGATGATTCAACAAGGGTTACACCTGATGTTGAACTAAATTTTGAAAAGCTCACTATATGTGAGCAACATTGATATTTCATCTCTCTGAAGATTTGGAAGCTTGTCTATCTCTTGACCGGAAACTTTTATTGTTCGGACAATCTCAGTCTAGAGTTTTGAATGTTCTTCTGAACAGGAATACGGTGCACGTGCCATTTGCCTTGGGGTATTCATCTTCATCTTTGGTTTAATTACCCAAGTTTGAGGTACTTTGATGATTCAACAAGGGTTACACCTGATGTTGAACTAAATTTTGGAAAGCTCACTATATGTGAGCAACATTGATATTTCATCTCTCTGAAGATTTGGAAGCTTGTCTATCTCTTGACCGGAAACTTTTATTGTTCGGACAATCTCAGTCTAGAGTTTTGAATGTTCTTCTGAACAGGAATACGGTGCACGTGCCATTTGCCTTGGGGTATGCAACTTCATTTTTGGTTTAATTACCCAAGTTTGAGGTACTTTGATGATTCAACAAGGGTTACACCTGATGTTGAACTAAATTTTGGAAAGCTTACTATATGTGAGCAACATTGATATTTCATCTCTCTGAAGATTCGGAAGCTTGTCTATCTCTTGACCGGAAATGGTTATTGTTCAGACAATCTCAGTCTAGAGTTTTGAATGTTCTTCTGAACAGGAATACGGTGCACGTGCCATTTGCCTTGGGGTATTCAACTTCATTTTTGGTTTAATTACCCAAGTTTGAGGTACTTTGATGATTCAACAAGGGTTACACCTGATGTTGAACTAAATTTTGGAAAGCTTACTATATGTGAGCAACATTGATATTCCATCTTTCTGAAGATTCTGAAGCTTGTCTATCTCTTGACCGGAAATGGTTATTGTTCAGACAATCTCAGTCTAGAGTTTTGAATGTTCTTCTGAACAGGAATACGGTGCACGTGCCATTTGCCTTGGGGTATTCAACTTCATTTTTGGTTTAATTACCCAAGTTTGAGGTACTTTGATGATTCAACAAGGGTTACACCTGATGTTGAACTAAATTTTGGAAAGCTTACTATATGTGAGCAACATTGATATTTCATCTCTCTGAAGATTCGGAAGCTTGTCTATCTCTTGACCGGAAATGGTTATTGTTCAGACAATCTCAGTCTAGAGTTTTGAATGTTCTTCTGAACAGGAATACGGTGCACGTGCCATTTGCCTTGGGATATTCATCTTCATCTTCGGTTTAATTACCCAAGTTTGAGGTACTTTGATGATTTAACAACGGTTACACCTGATGTTGAACTAAATTTTGGAAAGCTCACTATATGTGAGCAACATTGATATTTCATCTCTCTGAAGATTCGGAAGCTTGTCTATCTCTTTACCGGAAACTTTTATTGTTCAGACAATCTCAGTCTAGAGTTTTGAATGTTCTTCTGAACAGGAATACGGTGCACGTGCCATTTGCCTTGGGGTATTCAACTTCATTTTTGGTTTAATTACCCAAGTTTGAGGTACTTTGATGATTCAACAAGGGTTACACCTGATGTTGAACTAAATTTTGGAAAGCTCACTATATGTGAGCAACATTGATATTTCATCTCTCTGAAGATTCGGAAGCTTGTCTATCTCTTTACCGGAAACTTTTATTGTTCAGACAATCTCAGTCTAGAGTTTTGAAGGTTCTTCTGAACAGGAATACGGTGCACGTGTCATTTGCCTTGGGGTATTCAACTTCATTTTTGGTTTAATTACCCAAGTTTGAGGTACTTTGATGATTCAACAAGGGTTACACCTGATGTTGAACTAATTTTTGGAAAGCTCACTATATGTGAGCAACATTGATATTTCATCTCTCTGAAGATTCGGAAGCTTGTCTATCTCTTTACCGGAAACTTTTATTGTTCAGACAATCTCAGTCTAGAGTTTTGAATGTTCTTCTGAACAGGAATACGGTGCACGTGCCATTTGCCTTGGGGTATTCAACTTCATTTTTGGTTTAATTACCCAAGTTTGAGGTACTTTGATGATTCAACAAGGGTTACACCTGATGTTGAACTAAATTTTGGAAAGCTCACTATATGTGAGCAACATTGATATTTCATCTCTCTGAAGATTCGGAAGCTTGTCTATCTCTTGACCGGAAATGGTTATTGTTCAGACAATCTCAGTCTAGAGTTTTGAATGTTCTTCTGAACAGGAATACGGTGCACGTGCCATTTGCCTTGGGGTATTCAACTTCATTTTTGGTTTAATTACCCAAGTTTGAGGTACTTTGATGATTCAACAAGGGTTACACCTGATGTTGAACTAAATTTTGGAAAGCTCACTATATGTGAGCAACATTGATATTTCATCTCTCTGAACATTCGGAAGCTTGTCTATCTCTTTACCGGAAACTTTTATTGTTCAGACAATCTCAGTCTAGAGTTTTGAATGTTCTTCTGAACAGGAATACGGTGCACGTGCCATTTGCCTTGGGGTATTCAACTTCATTTTTGGTTTAATTACCCAAGTTTGAGGTACTTTGATGATTCAACAAGGGTTACACCTGATGTTGAACTAAATTTTGGAAAGCTCACTATATGTGAGCAACATTGATATTTCATCTCTCTGAAGATTCGGAAGCTTGTCTATCTCTTTACCGGAAACTTTTATTGTTCAGACAATCTCAGTCTAGAGTTTTGAATGTTCTTCTGAACAGGAATACGGTGCACGTGCCATTTGCCTTGGGGTATTCAACTTCATTTTTGGTTTAATTACCCAAGTTTGAGGTACTTTGATGATTCAACAAGGGTTACACCTGATGTTGAACTAAATTTTGGAAAGCTCACTATATGTGAGCAACATTGATATTTCATCTCTCTGAAGATTCGGAAGCTTGTCTATCTCTTTACCGGAAACTTTTATTGTTCAGACAATCTCAGTCTAGAGTTTTGAATGTTCTTCTGAACAGGAATACGGTGCACGTGCCATTTGCCTTGGGGTATTCAACTTCATTTTTGGTTTAATTACCCAAGTTTGAGGTACTTTGATGATTCAACAAGGGTTACACCTGATGTTGAACTAAATTTTGGAAAGCTCACTATATGTGAGCAACATTGATATTTCATCTCTCTGAAGATTCGGAAGCTTGTCTATCTCTTTACCGGAAACTTTTATTGTTCAGACAATCTCAGTCTAGAGTTTTGAAGGTTCTTCTGAACAGGAATACGGTGCACGTGCCATTTGCCTTGGGGTATTCAACTTCATTTTTGGTTTAATTACCCAAGTTTGAGGTACTTTGATGATTCAACAAGGGTTACACCTGATGTTGAACTAAATTTTGGAAAGCTCACTATATGTGAGCAACATTGATATTTCATCTCTCTGAAGATTTGGAAGCTTGTCTATCTCTTGACCGGAAACTTTTATTGTTCGGACAATCTCAGTCTAGAGTTTTGAATGTTCTTCTGAACAGGAATACGGTGCACGTGCCATTTGCCTTGGGGTATTCAACTTCATTTTTGGTTTAATTACCCAAGTTTGAGGTACTTTGATGATTCAACAAGGGTTACACCTGATGTTGAACTAAATTTTGGAAAGCTCACTATATGTGAGCAACATTGATATTTCATCTCTCTGAAGATTCGGAAGCTTGTCTATCTCTTTACCGGAAACTTTTATTGTTCAGACAATCTCAGTCTAGAGTTTTGAAGGTTCTTCTGAACAGGAATACGGTGCACGTGTCATTTGCCTTGGGGTATTCAACTTCATTTTGGTTTAATTACCCAAGTTTGAGGTACTTTGATGATTCAACAAGGGTTACACCTGATGTTGAACTAAATTTTGGAAAGCTCACTATATGTGAGCAACATTGATATTTCATCTCTCTGAAGATTCGGAAGCTTGTCTATCTCTTGACCGGAAACTTTTATTGTTCAGACAATCTCAGTCTAGAGTTTTGAATGTTCTTCTGAACAGGAATACGGTGCACGTGCCATTTGCCTTGGGGTATTCAACTTCATTTTTGGTTTAATTACCCAAGTTTGAGGTACTTTGATGATTCAACAAGGGTTACACCTGATGTTGAACTAAATTTTGGAAAGCTCACTATATGTGAACAACATTGATATTTCATCTCTCTGAAGATTCGGAAGCTTGTCTATCTCTTGACCGGAAATGGTTATTGTTCAGACAATCTCAGTCTAGAGTTTTGAATGTTCTTCTTCACAGGAATACGGTGCACGTGCCATTTGCCTTGGGGTATTCAACTTCATTTTTGGTTTAATTACCCAAGTTTGAGGTACTTTGATGATTCAACAAGGGTTACACCTGATGTTGAACTAAATTTTGGAAAGCTCACTATATGTGAGCAACATTGATATTTCATCTCTCTGAAGATTCGGAAGCTTGTCTATCTCTTGACCGGAAATGGTTATTGTTCAGACAATCTCAGTCTAGAGTTTTGAATGTTCTTCTTCACAGGAATACGGTGCACGTGCCATTTGCCTTGGGGTATTCAACTTCATTTTTGGTTTAATTACCCAAGTTTGAGGTACTTTGATGATTCAACAAGGGTTACACCTGATGTTGAACTAAATTTTGAAAAGCTCACTATATGTGAGCAACATTGATATTTCATCTCTCTGAAGATTCGGAAGCTTGTCTATCTCTTGACCGGAAATGTTTATTGTTCAGAAAATCTCAGTTTGGAGTTTTGAATGTTCTTCTGAACAGGAATACGGTGCACGTGCCATTTGCCTTGGGGTATTCAACTTCATTTTTGGTTTAATTACCCAAGTTTGAGGTACTTTGATGATTCAACAAGGGTTACACCTGATGTTGAACTAAATTTTGGAAAGCTCACTATATGTGAGCAACATTGATATTTCATCTCTCTGAAGATTCGGAAGCTTGTCTATCTCTTTACCGGAAACTTTTATTGTTCAGACAATCTCAGTCTAGAGTTTTGAAGGTTCTTCTGAACAGGAATACGGTGCACGTGCCATTTGCCTTGGGGTATTCAACTTCATTTTTGGTTTAATTACCCAAGTTTGAGGTACTTTGATGATTCAACAAGGGTTACACCTGATGTTGAACTAAATTTTGGAAAGCTCACTATATGTGAGCAACATTGATATTTCATCTCTCTGAAGATTTGGAAGCTTGTCTATCTCTTGACCGGAAACTTTTATTGTTCGGACAATCTCAGTCTAGAGTTTTGAATGTTCTTCTGAACAGGAATACGGTGCACGTGCCATTTGCCTTGGGGTATTCAACTTCATTTTTGGTTTAATTACCCAAGTTTGAGGTACTTTGATGATTCAACAAGGGTTACACCTGATGTTGAACTAAATTTTGGAAAGCTCACTATATGTGAGCAACATTGATATTTCATCTCTCTGAAGATTCGGAAGCTTGTCTATCTCTTTACCGGAAACTTTTATTGTTCAGACAATCTCAGTCTAGAGTTTTGAAGGTTCTTCTGAACAGGAATACGGTGCACGTGTCATTTGCCTAGGGGTATTCAACTTCATTTTTGGTTTAATTACCCAAGTTTGAGGTACTTTGATGATTCAACAAGGGTTACACCTGATGTTGAACTAAATTTTGGAAAGCTCACTATATGTGAGCAACATTGATATTTCATCTCTCTGAAGATTCGGAAGCTTGTCTATCTCTTGACCGGAAACTTTTATTGTTCAGACAATCTCAGTCTAGAGTTTTGAATGTTCTTCTGAACAGGAATACGGTGCACGTGCCATTTGCCTTGGGGTATTCAACTTCATTTTTGGTTTAATTACCCAAGTTTGAGGTACTTTGATGATTCAACAAGGGTTACACCTGATGTTGAACTAAATTTTGGAAAGCTCACTATATGTGAGCAACATTGATATTTCATCTCTCTGAAGATTCGGAAGCTTGTCTATCTCTTTACCGGAAACTTTTATTGTTCAGACAATCTCAGTCTAGAGTTTTGAATGTTCTTCTGAACAGGAATACGGTGCACGTGCCATTTGCCTTGGGGTATTCAACTTCATTTTTGGTTTAATTACCCAAGTTTGAGGTACTTGGATGATTCAACAAGGGTTACACCTGATGTTGAACTAAATTTTGGAAAGCTCACTATATGTGAGCAACATTGATATTTCATCTCTCTGAAGATTCGGAAGCTTGTCTATCTCTTGACCGGAAATGGTTATTGTTCAGACAATCTCAGTCTAGAGTTTTGAATGTTCTTCTTCACAGGAATACGGTGCACGTGCCATTTGCCTTGGGGTATTCAACTTCATTTTTGGTTTAATTACCCAAGTTTGAGGTACTTTGATGATTCAACAAGGGTTACACCTGATGTTGAACTAAATTTTGAAAAGCTCACTATATGTGAGCAACATTGATATTTCATCTCTCTGAAGATTCGGAAGCTTGTCTATCTCTTGACCGGAAATGGTTATTGTTCAGACAATCTCAGTCTAGAGTTTTGAATGTTCTTCTTCACAGGAATACGGTGCACGTGCCATTTGCCTTGGGGTATTCAACTTCATTTTTGGTTTAATTACCCAAGTTTGAGGTACTTTGATGATTCAACAAGGGTTACACCTGATGTTGAACTAAATTTTGGAAAGCTCACTATATGTGAGCAACATTGATATTTCATCTCTCTGAAGATTCGGAAGCTTGTCTATCTCTTGACCGGAAATGGTTATTGTTCAGACAATCTCAGTCTAGAGTTTTGAATGTTCTTCTTCACAGGAATACGGTGCACGTGCCATTTGCCTTGGGGTATTCAACTTCATTTTTGGTTTAATTACCCAAGTTTGAGGTACTTTGATGATTCAACAAGGGTTACACCTGATGTTGAACTAAATTTTGAAAAGCTCACTATATGTGAGCAACATTGATATTTCATCTCTCTGAAGATTCGGAAGCTTGTCTATCTCTTGACCGGAAATGTTTATTGTTCAGAAAATCTCAGTTTGGAGTTTTGAATGTTCTTCTGAACAGGAATACGGTGCACGTGCCATTTGCCTTGGGGTATTCAACTTCATTTTTGGTTTAATTACCCAAGTTTGAGGTACTTTGATGATTCAACAAGGGTTACACCTGATGTTGAACTAAATTTTGAAAAGCTCACTATATGTGAGCAACATTGATATTTCATCTCTCTGAAGATTCGGAAGCTTGTCTATCTCTTGACCGGAAATGGTTATTGTTCAGACAATCTCAGTCTAGAGTTTTGAATGTTCTTCTTCACAGGAATACGGTGCACGTGCCATTTGCCTTGGGGTATTCAACTTCATTTTTGGTTTAATTACCCAAGTTTGAGGTACTTTGATGATTCAACAAGGGTTACACCTGATGTTGAACTAAATTTTGAAAAGCTCACTATATGTCAGCAACATTGATATTTCATCTCTCTGAAGATTCGGAAGCTTGTCTATCTCTTTACCGGAAACTTTTATTGTTCAGACAATCTCAGTCTAGAGTTTTGAATGTTCTTCTGAACAGGAATACGGTGCACGTGCCATTTGCCTTGGGGTATTCAACTTCATTTTTGGTTTAATTACCCAAGTTTGAGGTACTTTGATGATTCAACAAGGGTTACACCTGATGTTGAACTAAATTTTGAAAAGCTCACTATATGTCAGCAACATTGATATTTCATCTCTCTGAAGATTCGGAAGCTTGTCTATCTCTTGACCGGAAATGGTTATTGTTCAGACAATCTCAGTCTAGAGTTTTGAATGTTCTTCTTCACAGGAATACGGTGCACGTGCCATTTGCCTTGGGGTATTCAACTTCATTTTTGGTTTAATTACCCAAGTTTGAGGTACTTTGATGATTCAACAAGGGTTACACCTGATGTTGAACTAAATTTTGAAAAGCTCACTATATGTGAGCAACATTGATATTTCATCTCTCTGAAGATTCGGAAGCTTGTCTATCTCTTGACCGGAAATGGTTATTGTTCAGACAATCTCAGTCTAGAGTTTTGAATGTTCTTCTTCACAGGAATACGGTGCACGTGCCATTTGCCTTGGGGTATTCAACTTCATTTTTGGTTTAATTACCCAAGTTTGAGGTACTTTGATGATTCAACAAGGGTTACACCTGATGTTGAACTAAATTTTGAAAAGCTCACTATATGTCAGCAACATTGATATTTCATCTCTCTGAAGATTCGGAAGCTTGTCTATCTCTTTACCGGAAACTTTTATTGTTCAGACAATCTCAGTCTAGAGTTTTGAATGTTCTTCTGAACAGGAATACGGTGCACGTGCCATTTGCCTTGGGGTATTCAACTTCATTTTTGGTTTAATTACCCAAGTTTGAGGTACTTTGATGATTCAACAAGGGTTACACCTGATGTTGAACTAAATTTTGAAAAGCTCACTATATGTGAGCAACATTGATATTTCATCTCTCTGAAGATTCGGAAGCTTGTCTATCTCTTGACCGGAAATGGTTATTGTTCAGACAATCTCAGTCTAGAGTTTTGAATGTTCTTCTTCACAGGAATACGGTGCACGTGCCATTTGCCTTGGGGTATTCAACTTCATTTTTGGTTTAATTACCCAAGTTTGAGGTACTTTGATGATTCAACAAGGGTTACACCTGATGTTGAACTAAATTTTGAAAAGCTCACTATATGTGAGCAACATTGATATTTCATCTCTCTGAAGATTCGGAAGCTTGTCTATCTCTTGACCGGAAATGGTTATTGTTCAGACAATCTCAGTCTAGAGTTTTGAATGTTCTTCTTCACAGGAATACGGTGCACGTGCCATTTGCCTTGGGGTATTCAACTTCATTTTTGGTTTAATTACCCAAGTTTGAGGTACTTTGATGATTCAACAAGGGTTACACCTGATGTTGAACTAAATTTTGAAAAGCTCACTATATGTCAGCAACATTGATATTTCATCTCTCTGAAGATTCGGAAGCTTGTCTATCTCTTGACCGGAAATGGTTATTGTTCAGACAATCTCAGTCTAGAGTTTTGAATGTTCTTCTTCACAGGAATACGGTGCACGTGCCATTTGCCTTGGGGTATTCAACTTCATTTTTGGTTTAATTACCCAAGTTTGAGGTACTTTGATGATTCAACAAGGGTTACACCTGATGTTGAACTAAATTTTGAAAAGCTCACTATATGTCAGCAACATTGATATTTCATCTCTCTGAAGATTCGGAAGCTTGTCTATCTCTTGACCGGAAATGGTTATTGTTCAGACAATCTCAGTCTAGAGTTTTGAATGTTCTTCTTCACAGGAATACGGTGCACGTGCCATTTGCCTTGGGGTATTCAACTTCATTTTTGGTTTAATTACCCAAGTTTGAGGTACTTTGATGATTCAACAAGGGTTACACCTGATGTTGAACTAAATTTTGAAAAGCTCACTATATGTGAGCAACATTGATATTTCATCTCTCTGAAGATTCGGAAGCTTGTCTATCTCTTGACCGGAAATGGTTATTGTTCAGACAATCTCAGTCTAGAGTTTTGAATGTTCTTCTTCACAGGAATACGGTGCACGTGCCATTTGCCTTGGGGTATTCAACTTCATTTTTGGTTTAATTACCCAAGTTTGAGGTACTTTGATGATTCAACAAGGGTTACACCTGATGTTGAACTAAATTTTGAAAAGCTCACTATATGTCAGCAACATTGATATTTCATCTCTCTGAAGATTCGGAAGCTTGTCTATCTCTTTACCGGAAACTTTTATTGTTCAGACAATCTCAGTCTAGAGTTTTGAATGTTCTTCTGAACAGGAATACGGTGCACGTGCCATTTGCCTTGGGGTATTCAACTTCATTTTTGGTTTAATTACCCAAGTTTGAGGTACTTTGATGATTCAACAAGGGTTACACCTGATGTTGAACTAAATTTTGAAAAGCTCACTATATGTGAGCAACATTGATATTTCATCTCTCTGAAGATTCGGAAGCTTGTCTATCTCTTGACCGGAAATGTTTATTGTTCAGATAATCTCAGTCTAGAGTTTTGAATGTTCTTCTGAACAGGAATACGGTGCACGTGCCATTTGCCTTGGGGTATTCAACTTCATTTTTGGTTTAATTACCCAAGTTTGAGGTACTTTGATGATTCAACAACGGTTACACCTGATGTTGAACTAAATTTTGGAAAGCTCACTATATGTGAGCAACATTGATATTTCATCTCTCTGAAGATTCGGAAGCTTGTCTATCTCTTTACCGGAAATGTTTATTGTTCAGACAATCTCAGTCTAGAGTTTTGAATGTTCTTCTGAACAGGAATACAGTGCACGTGCCATTTGCCTTGGGGTATTCAACTTCATTTTTGGTTTAATTACCCAAGTTTGAGGTACTTTGATGATTCAACAACGGTTACACCTGATGTTGAACTAAATTTTGGAAAGCTCACTATATGTGAGCAACATTGATATTTCATCTCTCTGAAGATTCGGAAGCTTGTCTATCTCTTGACCGGAAATGTTTATTGTTCAGACAATCTCAGTCTAGAGTTTTGAATGTTCTTCTGAACAGGAATACAGTGCACGTGCCATTTGCCTTGGGGTATTCAACTTCATTTTTGGTTTAATTACCCAAGTTTGAGGTACTTTGATGATTCAACAACGGTTACACCTGATGTTGAACTAAATTTTGGAAAGCTCACTATATGTGAGCAACATTGATATTTCATCTCTCTGAAGATTCGGAAGCTTGTCTATCTCTTTACCGGAAATGTTTATTGTTCAGACAATCTCAGTCTAGAGTTTTGAATGTTCTTCTGAACAGGAATACGGTGCACGTGCCATTTGCCTTGGGGTATTCAACTTCATTTTTGGTTTAATTACCCAAGTTTGAGGTACTTTGATGATTCAACAAAGGTTACACCTGATGTTGAACTAAATTTTGGAAAGCTCACTATATGTGAGCAACATTGATATTTCATCTCTCTGAAGATTCGGAAGCTTGTCTATCTCTTGACCGGAAATGGTTATTGTTCAGACAATCTCAGTCTAGAGTTTTGAATGTTCTTCTGAACAGGAATACGGTGCACATGCCATTTGCCTTGGGGTATTCATCTTCATCTTTGGTTTAATTACCCAAGTTTGAGGTACTTTGATAATTCAACAACGGTTACACCTGATGTTGAACTAAATTTTGGAAAGCTCACTATATGTGAGCAACATTGATATTTCATCTCTCTGAAGATTCGGAAGCTTGTCTATCTCTTGACCGAAAACTTTTATTGTTCAGACAATCTCAGTCTAGAGTTTTGAATGTTCTTCTGAACAGGAATACGGTGCACGTGCCATTTGCCTTGGGGTATTCAACTTAATTTTTGGTTTAATTACCCAAGTTTGAGGTACTTTGATGATTCAACAAGGGTTACACCTGATGTTGAACTAAATTTTGGAAAGCTCACTATATGTGAGCAACATTGATATTTCATCTCTCTGAAGATTCGGAAGCTTGTCTATCTCTTGACCGAAAACTTTTATTGTTCAGACAATCTCAGTCTAGAGTTTTGAATGTTCTTCTGAACAGGAATACGGTGCACGTGCCATTTGCCTTGGGGTATTCAACTTCATTTTTGGTTTAATTACCCAAGTTTGAGGTACTTTGATGATTCAACAAGGGTTACACCTGATGTTGAACTAAATTTTGGAAAGCTCACTATATGTGAGCAACATTGATATTCCATCTCTCTGAAGATTCGGAAGCTTGTCTATCTCTTGATCGGAAATGTTTATTGTTCAGACAATCTCAGTCTAGAGTTTTGAATGTTCTTCTGAACAGGAATACGGTGCACGTGCCATTTGCCTTGGGGTATTCAACTTAATTTTTGGTTTAATTACCCAAGTTTGAGGTACTTTGATGATTCAACAAGGGTTACACCTGATGTTGAACTAAATTTTGGAAAGCTCACTATATGTGAGCAACATTGATATTCCATCTCTCTGAAGATTCGGAAGCTTGTCTATCTCTTTACCGGAAATGTTTATTGTTCAGACAATCTCAGTCTAGAGTTTTGAATGTTCTTCTGAACAGGAATACAGTGCACGTGCCATTTGCCTTGGGGTATTCAACTTCATTTTTGGTTTAATTACCCAAGTTTGAGGTACTTTGATGATTCAACAACGGTTACACCTGATGTTGAACTAAATTTTGGAAAGCTCACTATATGTGAGCAACATTGATATTTCATCTCTCTGAAGATTCGGAAGCTTGTCTATCTCTTGACCGGAAATGTTTATTGTTCAGACAATCTCAGTCTAGAGTTTTGAATGTTCTTCTGAACAGGAATACGGTGCACGTGCCATTTGCCTTGGGGTATTCAACTTAATTTTTGGTTTAATTACCCAAGTTTGAGGTACTTTGATGATTCAACAACGGTTACACCTGATGTTGAACTAAATTTTGGAAAGCTCACTATATGTGAGCAACATTGATATTTCATCTCTCTGAAGATTTGGAAGCTTGTCTATCTCTTGACCGGAAACTTTTATTGTTCGGACAATCTCAGTCTAGAGTTTTGAATGTTCTTCTGAACAGGAATACGGTGCACGTGCCATTTGCCTTGGGGTATTCAACTTCATTTTTGGTTTAATTACCCAAGTTTGAGGTACTTTGATGATTCAACAAGGGTTACACCTGATGTTGAACTAAATTTTGGAAAGCTCACTATATGTGAGCAACATTGATATTTCATCTCTCTGAAGATTCGGAAGCTTGTCTATCTCTTTACCGGAAACTTTTATTGTTCAGACAATCTCAGTCTAGAGTTTTGAAGGTTCTTCTGAACAGGAATACGGTGCACGTGCCATTTGCCTTGGGGTATTCAACTTCATTTTTGGTTTAATTACCCAAGTTTGAGGTACTTTGATGATTCAACAAGGGTTACACCTGATGTTGAACTAAATTTTGGAAAGCTCACTATATGTGAGCAACATTGATATTTCATCTCTCTGAAGATTCGGAAGCTTGTCTATCTCTTGACCGGAAACTTTTATTGTTCAGACAATCTCAGTCTAGAGTTTTGAATGTTCTTCTGAACAGGAATACGGTGCACGTGCCATTTGCCTTGGAGTATTCAACTTCATTTTTGGTTTAATTACCCAAGTTTGAGGTACTTTGATGATTCAACAAGGGTTACACCTGATGTTGAACTAAATTTTGGAAAGCTCACTATATGTGAGCAACATTGATATTTCATCTCTCTGAAGATTCGGAAGCTTGTCTATCTCTTTACCGGAAACTTTTATTGTTCAGACAATCTCAGTCTAGAGTTTTGAAGGTTCTTCTGAACAGGAATACGGTGCACGTGCCATTTGCCTTGGGGTATTCAACTTCATTTTTGGTTTAATTACCCAAGTTTGAGGTACTTTGATGATTCAACAAGGGTTACACCTGATGTTGAACTAAATTTTGGAAAGCTCACTATATGTGAGCAACATTGATATTTCATCTCTCTGAAGATTCGGAAGCTTGTCTATCTCTTGACCGGAAACTTTTATTGTTCAGACAATCTCAGTCTAGAGTTTTGAATGTTCTTCTGAACAGGAATACGGTGCACGTGCCATTTGCCTTGGGGTATTCAACTTCATTTTTGGTTTAATTACCCAAGTTTGAGGTACTTTGATGATTCAACAAGGGTTACACCTGATGTTGAACTAAATTTTGGAAAGCTCACTATATGTGAGCAACATTGATATTTCATCTCTCTGAAGATTCGGAAGCTTGTCTATCTCTTTACCGGAAACTTTTATTGTTCAGACAATCTCAGTCTAGAGTTTTGAAGGTTCTTCTGAACAGGAATACGGTGCACGTGTCATTTGCCTTGGGGTATTCAACTTCATTTTTGGTTTAATTACCCAAGTTTGAGGTACTTTGATGATTCAACAAGGGTTACACCTGATGTTGAACTAAATTTTGAAAAGCTCACTATATGTGAGCAACATTGATATTTCATCTCTCTGAAGATTCGGAAGCTTGTCTATCTCTTGACCGGAAATGGTTATTGTTCAGACAATCTCAGTCTAGAGTTTTGAATGTTCTTCTTCACAGGAATACGGTGCACGTGCCATTTGCCTTGGGGTATTCAACTTCATTTTTGGTTTAATTACCCAAGTTTGAGGTACTTTGATGATTCAACAAGGGTTACACCTGATGTTGAACTAAATTTTGGAAAGCTCACTATATGTGAGCAACATTGATATTTCATCTCTCTGAAGATTCGGAAGCTTGTCTATCTCTTGACCGGAAATGGTTATTGTTCAGACAATCTCAGTCTAGAGTTTTGAATGTTCTTCTTCACAGGAATACGGTGCACGTGCCATTTGCCTTGGGGTATTCAACTTCATTTTTGGTTTAATTACCCAAGTTTGAGGTACTTTGATGATTCAACAAGGGTTACACCTGATGTTGAACTAAATTTTGAAAAGCTCACTATATGTGAGCAACATTGATATTTCATCTCTCTGAAGATTCGGAAGCTTGTCTATCTCTTGACCGGAAATGTTTATTGTTCAGAAAATCTCAGTTTGGAGTTTTGAATGTTCTTCTGAACAGGAATACGGTGCACGTGCCATTTGCCTTGGGGTATTCAACTTCATTTTTGGTTTAATTACCCAAGTTTGAGGTACTTTGATGATTCAACAAGGGTTACACCTGATGTTGAACTAAATTTTGAAAAGCTCACTATATGTGAGCAACATTGATATTTCATCTCTCTGAAGATTCGGAAGCTTGTCTATCTCTTGACCGGAAATGGTTATTGTTCAGACAATCTCAGTCTAGAGTTTTGAATGTTCTTCTTCACAGGAATACGGTGCACGTGCCATTTGCCTTGGGGTATTCAACTTCATTTTTGGTTTAATTACCCAAGTTTGAGGTACTTTGATGATTCAACAAGGGTTACACCTGATGTTGAACTAAATTTTGAAAAGCTCACTATATGTCAGCAACATTGATATTTCATCTCTCTGAAGATTCGGAAGCTTGTCTATCTCTTTACCGGAAACTTTTATTGTTCAGACAATCTCAGTCTAGAGTTTTGAATGTTCTTCTGAACAGGAATACGGTGCACGTGCCATTTGCCTTGGGGTATTCAACTTCATTTTTGGTTTAATTACCCAAGTTTGAGGTACTTTGATGATTCAACAAGGGTTACACCTGATGTTGAACTAAATTTTGAAAAGCTCACTATATGTGAGCAACATTGATATTTCATCTCTCTGAAGATTCGGAAGCTTGTCTATCTCTTTACCGGAAACTTTTATTGTTCAGACAATCTCAGTCTAGAGTTTTGAATGTTCTTCTGAACAGGAATACGGTGCACGTGCCATTTGCCTTGGGGTATTCAACTTCATTTTTGGTTTAATTACCCAAGTTTGAGGTACTTTGATGATTCAACAAGGGTTACACCTGATGTTGAACTAAATTTTGAAAAGCTCACTATATGTGAGCAACATTGATATTTCATCTCTCTGAAGATTCGGAAGCTTGTCTATCTCTTGACCGGAAATGTTTATTGTTCAGACAATCTCAGTCTAGAGTTTTGAATGTTCTTCTGAACAGGAATACGGTGCACGTGCCATTTGCCTTGGGGTATTCAACTTCATTTTTGGTTTATTTACCCAAGTTTGAGGTACTTTGATGATTCAACAACGGTTACACCTGATGTTGAACTAAATTTTGGAAAGCTCACTATATGTGAGCAACATTGATATTTCATCTCTCTGAAGATTCGGAAGCTTGTCTATCTCTTTACCGGAAATGTTTATTGTTCAGACAATCTCAGTCTAGAGTTTTGAATGTTCTTCTGAACAGGAATACAGTGCACGTGCCATTTGCCTTGGGGTATTCAACTTCATTTTTGGTTTAATTACCCAAGTTTGAGGTACTTTGATGATTCAACAACGGTTACACCTGATGTTGAACTAAATTTTGGAAAGCTCACTATATGTGAGCAACATTGATATTTCATCTCTCTGAAGATTCGGAAGCTTGTCTATCTCTTGACCGGAAACTTTTATTGTTCAGACAATCTCAGTCTAGAGTTTTGAATGTTCTTCTGAACAGGAATACGGTGCACGTGCCATTTGCCTTGGGGTATTCAACTTCATTTTTGGTTTAATTACCCAAGTTTGAGGTACTTTGATGATTCAACAAAGGTTACACCTGATGTTGAACTAAATTTTGGAAAGCTCACTATATGTGAGCAACATTGATATTTCATCTCTCTGAAGATTCGGAAGCTTGTCTATCTCTTGACCGGAAATGGTTATTGTTCAGACAATCTCAGTCTAGAGTTTTGAATGTTCTTCTGAACAGGAATACGGTGCACGTGCCATTTGCCTTGGGGTATTCATCTTCATCTTTGGTTTAATTACCCAAGTTTGAGGTACTTTGATGATTCAACAACGGTTACACCTGATGTTGAACTAAATTTTGGAAAGCTCACTATATGTGAGCAACATTGATATTCCATCTTTCTGAAGATTCTGAAGCTTGTCTATCTCTTGATCGGAAATGTTTATTGTTCAGACAATCTCAGTCTAGAGTTTTGAATGTTCTTCTGAACAGGAATACGGTGCACGTGCCATTTGCCTTGGGGTATTCATCTTCATCTTTGGTTTAATTACCCAAGTTTGAGGTACTTTGATGATTCAACAACGGTTACACCTGATGTTGAACTAAATTTTGGAAAGCTCACTATATGTGAGCAACATTGATATTCCATCTTTCTGAAGATTCTGAAGCTTGTCTATCTCTTGACCGAAAATGTTCATTGTTCAGACAATCTCAGTCTAGAGTTTTGAATGTTCTTCTGAACAGGAATACGGTGCACGTGCCATTTGCCTTGGGGTATTCAACTTAATTTTTGGTTTAATTACCCAAGTTTGAGGTACTTTGATGATTCAACAACGGTTACACCTGATGTTGAACTAAATTTTGGAAAGCTCACTATATGTGAGCAACATTGATATTCCATCTTTCTGAAGATTCTGAAGCTTGTCTATCTCTTGATCGGAAATGTTTATTGTTCAGACAATCTCAGTCTAGAGTTTTGAATGTTCTTCTGAACAGGAATACGGTGCACGTGCCATTTGCCTTGGGGTATTCAACTTCATTTTTGGTTTAATTACCCAAGTTTGAGGTACTTTGATGATTCAACAAGGGTTACACCTGATGTTGAACTAAATTTTGGAAAGCTCACTATATGTGAGCAACATTGATATTCCATCTCTCTGAAGATTCGGAAGCTTGTCTATCTCTTGATCGGAAATGTTTATTGTTCAGACAATCTCAGTCTAGAGTTTTGAATGTTCTTCTGAACAGGAATACGGTGCACGTGCCATTTGCCTTGGGGTATTCAACTTAATTTTTGGTTTAATTACCCAAGTTTGAGGTACTTTGATGATTCAACAACGGTTACACCTGATGTTGAACTAAATTTTGGAAAGCTCACTATATGTGAGCAACATTGATATTTCATCTCTCTGAAGATTCGGAAGCTTGTCTATCTCTTTACCGGAAATGTTTATTGTTCAGACAATCTCAGTCTAGAGTTTTGAATGTTCTTCTGAACAGGAATACAGTGCACGTGCCATTTGCCTTGGGGTATTCAACTTCATTTTTGGTTTAATTACCCAAGTTTGAGGTACTTTGATGATTCAACAACGGTTACACCTGATGTTGAACTAAATTTTGGAAAGCTCACTATATGTGAGCAACATTGATATTTCATCTCTCTGAAGATTCGGAAGCTTGTCTATCTCTTGACCGGAAACTTTTATTGTTCAGACAATCTCAGTCTAGAGTTTTGAATGTTCTTCTGAACAGGAATACGGTGCACGTGCCATTTGCCTTGGGGTATTCAACTTCATTTTTGGTTTAATTACCCAAGTTTGAGGTACTTTGATGATTCAACAAAGGTTACACCTGATGTTGAACTAAATTTTGGAAAGCTCACTATATGTGAGCAACATTGATATTTCATCTCTCTGAAGATTCGGAAGCTTGTCTATCTCTTGACCGGAAATGGTTATTGTTCAGACAATCTCAGTCTAGAGTTTTGAATGTTCTTCTGAACAGGAATACGGTGCACGTGCCATTTGCCTTGGGGTATTCATCTTCATCTTTGGTTTAATTACCCAAGTTTGAGGTACTTTGATGATTCAACAACGGTTACACCTGATGTTGAACTAAATTTTGGAAA
Organism: Auanema rhodensis; assembly: GCA_964057225.1. NCBI lineage: Eukaryota > Metazoa > Nematoda > Chromadorea > Rhabditida > Rhabditidae > Auanema > Auanema rhodense. The sequence goes on from OZ059895.1 coordinate 6,937,896, forward strand.
GCTCACTATATGTGAGCAACATTGATATTCCATCTTTCTGAAGATTCTGAAGCTTGTCTATCTCTTGATCGGAAATGTTTATTGTTCAGACAATCTCAGTCTAGAGTTTTGAATGTTCTTCTGAACAGGAATACGGTGCACGTGCCATTTGCCTTGGGGTATTCATCTTCATCTTTGGTTTAATTACCCAAGTTTGAGGTACTTTGATGATTCAACAACGGTTACACCTGATGTTGAACTAAATTTTGGAAAGCTCACTATATGTGAGCAACATTGATATTCCATCTTTCTGAAGATTCTGAAGCTTGTCTATCTCTTGACCGAAAATGTTCATTGTTCAGACAATCTCAGTCTAGAGTTTTGAATGTTCTTCTGAACAGGAATACGGTGCACGTGCCATTTGCCTTGGGGTATTCAACTTAATTTTTGGTTTAATTACCCAAGTTTGAGGTACTTTGATGATTCAACAACGGTTACACCTGATGTTGAACTAAATTTTGGAAAGCTCACTATATGTGAGCAACATTGATATTCCATCTTTCTGAAGATTCTGAAGCTTGTCTATCTCTTGATCGGAAATGTTTATTGTTCAGACAATCTCAGTCTAGAGTTTTGAATGTTCTTCTGAACAGGAATACGGTGCACGTGCCATTTGCCTTGGGGTATTCAACTTAATTTTTGGTTTAATTACCCAAGTTTGAGGTACTTTGATGATTCAACAAGGGTTACACCTGATGTTGAACTAAATTTTGGAAAGCTCACTATATGTGAGCAACATTGATATTCCATCTCTCTGAAGATTCGAAAGCTTGTCTATCTCTTTACCGGAAATGTTTATTGTTCAGACAATCTCAGTCTAGAGTTTTGAATGTTCTTCTGAACAGGAATACAGTGCACGTGCCATTTGCCTTGGGGTATTCAACTTCATTTTTGGTTTAATTACCCAAGTTTGAGGTACTTTGATGATTCAACAACGGTTACACCTGATGTTGAACTAAATTTTGGAAAGCTCACTATATGTGAGCAACATTGATATTTCATCTCTCTGAAGATTCGGAAGCTTGTCTATCTCTTGACCGGAAATGTTTATTGTTCAGACAATCTCAGTCTAGAGTTTTGAATGTTCTTCTGAACAGGAATACGGTGCACGTGCCATTTGCCTTGGGGTATTCAACTTCATTTTTGGTTTAATTACCCAAGTTTGAGGTACTTTGATGATTCAACAAAGGTTACACCTGATGTTGAACTAAATTTTGGAAAGCTCACTATATGTGAGCAACATTGATATTTCATCTCTCTGAAGATTCGGAAGCTTGTCTATCTCTTGACCGGAAATGGTTATTGTTCAGACAGTCTCAGTCTAGAGTTTTGAATGTTCTTCTGAACAGGAATACGGTGCACATGCCATTTGCCTTGGGGTATTCATCTTCATCTTTGGTTTAATTACCCAAGTTTGAGGTACATTGATAATTCAACAACGGTTACACCTGATGTTGAACTAAATTTTGGAAAGCTCACTATATGTGAGCAACATTGATATTCCATCTTTCTGAAGATTCTGAAGCTTGTCTATCTCTTGATCGGAAATGTTTATTGTTCAGACAATCTCAGTCTAGAGTTTTGAATGTTCTTCTGAACAGGAATACGGTGCACGTGCCATTTGCCTTGGGGTATTCAACTTCATTTTTGGTTTAATTACCCAAGTTTGAGGTACTTTGATGATTCAACAAGGGTTACACCTGATGTTGAACTAAATTTTGGAAAGCTCACTATATGTGAGCAACATTGATATTCCATCTTTCTGAAGATTCTGAAGCTTGTCTATCTCTTGATCGGAAATGTTTATTGTTCAGACAATCTCAGTCTAGAGTTTTGAATGTTCTTCTGAACAGGAATACGGTGCACGTGCCATTTGCCTTGGGGTATTCAACTTAATTTTTGGTTTAATTACCCAAGTTTGAGGTACTTTGATGATTCAACAAGGGTTACACCTGATGTTGAACTAAATTTTGGAAAGCTCACTATATGTGAGCAACATTGATATTTCATCTCTCTGAAGATTCGGAAGCTTGTCTATCTCTTGACCGGAAACTTTTATTGTTCAGACAATCTCAGTCTAGAGTTTTGAATGTTCTTCTGAACAGGAATACGGTGCACGTGCCATTTGCCTTGGGGTATTCAACTTAATTTTTGGTTTAATTACCCAAGTTTGAGGTACTTTGATGATTCAACAAGGGTTACACCTGATGTTGAACTAAATTTTGGAAAGCTCACTATATGTGAGCAACATTGATATTTCATCTCTCTGAAGATTCGGAAGCTTGTCTATCTCTTGACCGGAAACTTTTATTGTTCAGACAATCTCAGTCTAGAGTTTTGAATGTTCTTCTGAACAGGAATACGGTGCACGTGCCATTTGCCTTGGGGTATTCAACTTAATTTTTGGTTTAATTACCCAAGTTTGAGGTACTTTGATGATTCAACAACGGTTACACCTGATGTTGAACTAAATTTTGGAAAGCTCACTATATGTGAGCAACATTGATATTCCATCTTTCTGAAGATTCTGAAGCTTGTCTATCTCTTGATCGGAAATGTTTATTGTTCAGACAATCTCAGTCTAGAGTTTTGAATGTTCTTCTGAACAGGAATACGGTGCACGTGCCATTTGCCTTGGGGTATTCAACTTCATTTTTGGTTTAATTACCCAAGTTTGAGGTACTTTGATGATTCAACAAGGGTTACACCTGATGTTGAACTAAATTTTGGAAAGCTCACTATATGTGAGCAACATTGATATTCCATCTCTCTGAAGATTCGGAAGCTTGTCTATCTCTTGATCGGAAATGTTTATTGTTCAGACAATCTCAGTCTAGAGTTTTGAATGTTCTTCTGAACAGGAATACGGTGCACGTGCCATTTGCCTTGGGGTATTCAACTTAATTTTTGGTTTAATTACCCAAGTTTGAGGTACTTTGATGATTCAACAAGGGTTACACCTGATGTTGAACTAAATTTTGGAAAGCTCACTATATGTGAGCAACATTGATATTCCATCTTTCTGAAGATTCTGAAGCTTGTCTATCTCTTGATCGGAAATGTTTATTGTTCAGACAATCTCAGTCTAGAGTTTTGAATGTTCTTCTGAACAGGAATACGGTGCACGTGCCATTTGCCTTGGGGTATTCAACTTCATTTTTGGTTTAATTACCCAAGTTTGAGGTACTTTGATGATTCAACAAGGGTTACACCTGATGTTGAACTAAATTTTGGAAAGCTCACTATATGTGAGCAACATTGATATTTCTTCTCTCTGAACATTCGGAAGCTTGTCTATCTCTTGACCGGAAATGGTTATTGTTCAGACAATCTCAGTCTAGAGTTTTGAATGTTCTTCTGAACAGGAATACGGTGCACGTGCCATTTGCCTTGGGGTATTCAACTTCATTTTTGGTTTAATTACCCAAGTTTGAGGTACTTTGATGATTCAACAACGGTTACACCTGATGTTGAACTAAATTTTGGAAAGCTCACTATATGTGAGCAACATTGATATTTCATCTCTCTGAAGATTCGGAAGCTTGTCTATCTCTTGACCGGAAATGGTTATTGTTCAGACAATCTCAGTCTAGAGTTTTGAATGTTCTTCTGAACAGGAATACGGTGCACGTGCCATTTGCCTTGGGGCATTCATCTTCATCTTTGGTTTAATTACCCAAGTTTGAGGTACTTTGATGATTCAACAAGGGTTACACCTGATGTTGAACTAAATTTTGGAAAGCTCACTATATGTGAGCAACATTGATATTTCTTCTCTCTGAACATTCGGAAGCTTGTCTATCTCTTGACCGAAAATGGTTATTGTTCAGACAATCTCAGTCTAGAGTTTTGAATGTTCTTCTGAACAGGAATACGGTGCACGTGCCATTTGCCTTGGGGTATTCAACTTCATTTTTGGTTTAATTACCCAAGTTTGAGGTACTTTGATGATTCAACAAGGGTTACACCTGATGTTGAACTAAATTTTGGAAAGCTCACTATATGTGAGCAACATTGATATTTCATCTTTCTGAAGATTCTGAAGATTCTGAAGCTTGTCTATCTCTTGACCGGAAATGGTTATTGTTCAGACAATCTCAGTCTAGAGTTTTGAATGTTCTTCTGAACAGGAATACGGTGCACGTGCCATTTGCCTTGGGGTATTCAACTTCATCTTTTGTTTAATTACCCAAGTTTGAGGTACTTTGATGATTCAACAAGGGTTACACCTGATGTTGAACTAAATTTTGGAAAGCTCACTATATGTGAGCAACATTGATATTTCATCTCTCTGAACATTCGGAAGCTTGTCTATCTCTTGACCGGAAATGGTTATTGTTCAGACAATCTCAGTCTAGAGTTTTGAATGTTCTTCTGAACAGGAATACGGTGCACGTGCCATTTGCCTTGGGGTATTCAACTTCATTTTTGGTTTAATTACCCAAGTTTGAGGTACTTTGATGATTCAACAAGGGTTACACCTGATGTTGAACTAAATTTTGGAAAGCTCACTATATGTGAGCAACATTGATATTTCATCTCTCTGAACATTCGGAAGCTTGTCTATCTCTTGACCGGAAATGGTTATTGTTCAGACAATCTCAGTCTAGAGTTTTGAATGTTCTTCTGAACAGGAATACGGTGCACGTGCCATTTGCCTTGGGGTATTCAACTTCATTTTTGGTTTAATTACCCAAGTTTGAGGTACTTTGATGATTCAACAAGGGTTACACCTGATGTTGAACTAAATTTTGGAAAGCTCACTATATGTGAGCAACATTGATATTTCATCTCTCTGAACATTCGGAAGCTTGTCTATCTCTTGACCGGAAATGGTTATTGTTCAGACAATCTCAGTCTAGAGTTTTGAATGTTCTTCTGAACAGGAATACGGTGCACGTGCCATTTGCCTTGGGGTATTCAACTTCATCTTTTGTTTAATTACCCAAGTTTGAGGTACTTTGATGATTCAACAAGGGTTACACCTGATGTTGAACTAAATTTTGGAAAGCTCACTATATGTGAGCAACATTGATATTTCTTCTCTCTGAACATTCGGAAGCTTGTCTATCTCTTGACCGGAAATGGTTATTGTTCAGACAATCTCAGTCTAGAGTTTTGAATGTTCTTCTGAACAGGAATACGGTGCACGTGCCATTTGCCTTGGGGTATTCAACTTCATCTTTTGTTTAATTACCCAAGTTTGAGGTACTTTGATGATTCAACAAGGGTTACACCTGATGTTGAACTAAATTTTGGAAAGCTCACTATATGTGAGCAACATTGATATTTCTTCTCTCTGAACATTCGGAAGCTTGTCTATCTCTTGACCGAAAATGGTTATTGTTCAGACAATCTCAGTCTAGAGTTTTGAATGTTCTTCTGAACAGGAATACGGTGCACGTGCCATTTGCCTTGGGGTATTCAACTTCATTTTTGGTTTAATTACCCAAGTTTGAGGTACTTTGATGATTCAACAAGGGTTACACCTGATGTTGAACTAAATTTTGGAAAGCTCACTATATGTGAGCAACATTGATATTTCATCTTTCTGAAGATTCTGAAGATTCTGAAGCTTGTCTATCTCTTGACCGAAAATGGTTATTGTTCAGACAATCTCAGTCTAGAGTTTTGAATGTTCTTCTGAACAGGAATACGGTGCACATGCCATTTGCCTTGGGGTATTCAACTTCATTTTTGGTTTAATTACCCAAGTTTGAGGTACTTTGATGATTCAACAACGGTTACACCTGATGTTGAACTAAATTTTGGAAAGCTCACTATATGTGAGCAACATTGATATTTCTTCTCTCTGAACATTCGGAAGCTTGTCTATCTCTTGACCGGAAATGGTTATTGTTCAGACAATCTCAGTCTAGAGTTTTGAATGTTCTTCTGAACAGGAATACGGTGCACGTGCCATTTGCCTTGGGGTATTCAACTTCATTTTTGGTTTAATTAGCCAAGTTTGAGGTACTTTGATGATTCAGCAACGGTTACACCTGATGTTGAACTAAATTTTGGAAAGCTCACTATATGTGAGCAACATTGATATTTCATCTCTCTGAAGATTCGGAAGCTTGTCTATCTCTTGACCGGAAACTTTTATTGTTCAGGCAATCTCAGTCTAGAGTTTTGAATGTTCTTCTGAACAGGAATACGGTGCACGTGCCATTTGCCTTGGGGTATTCAACTTCATTTTTGGTTTAATTACCCAAGTTTGAGGTACTTTGATGATTCAACAACGGTTACACCTGATGTTGAACTAAATTTTGGAAAGCTCACTATATGTGAGCAACATTGATATTTCATCTCTCTGAAGATTCGGAAGCTTGTCTATCTCTTGACCGGAAACTTTTATTGTTCAGGCAATCTCAGTCTAGAGTTTTGAATGTTCTTCTGAACAGGAATACGGTGCACGTGCCATTTGCCTTGGGGTATTCAACTTCATTTTTGGTTTAATTACCCAAGTTTGAGGTACTTTGATGATTCAACAAGGGTTACACCTGATGTTGAACTAAATTTTGGAAAGCTCACCATTGATATTTCTTCTCTCTGAACATTCGGAAGCTTGTCTATCTCTTGACCGGAAATGGTTATTGTTCAGACAATCTCAGTCTAGAGTTTTGAATGTTCTTCTGAACAGGAATACGGTGCACGTGCCATTTGCCTTGGGGTATTCAACTTCATTTTTGGTTTAATTACCCAAGTTTGAGGTACTTTGATGATTCAACAACGGTTACACCTGATGTTGAACTAAATTTTGGAAAGCTCACTATATGTGAGCAACATTGATATTTCATCTCTCTGAAGATTCGGAAGCTTGTCTATCTCTTGACCGGAAATGTTTATTGTTCAGACAATCTCAGTCTAGAGTTTTGAATGTTCTTCTGAACAGGAATACGGTGCACGTGCCATTTGCCTTGGGGTATTCAACTTCATTTTTGGTTTAATTACCCAAGTTTGAGGTACTTTGATGATTCAACAACGGTTACACCTGATGTTGAACTAAATTTTGGAAAGCTCACTATATGTGAGCAACATTGATATTTCATCTCTCTGAAGATTCGGAAGCTTGTCTATCTCTTGACCGAAAATGGTTATTGTTCAGACAATCTCAGTCTAGAGTTTTGAATGTTCTTCTGAACAGGAATACGGTGCACGTGCCATTTGCCTTGGGGTATTCAACTTCATTTTTGGTTTAATTACCCAAGTTTGAGGTACTTTGATGATTCAACAACGGTTACACCTGATGTTGAACTAAATTTTGGAAAGCTCACTATATGTGAGCAACATTGATATTTCATCTCTCTGAAGATTCGGAAGCTTGTCTATCTCTTGACCGGAAACTTTTATTGTTCAGGCAATCTCAGTCTAGAGTTTTGAATGTTCTTCTGAACAGGAATACGGTGCACGTGCCATTTGCCTTGGGGTATTCAACTTCATCTTTTGTTTAATTACCCAAGTTTGAGGTACTTTGATGATTCAACAACGGTTACACCTGATGTTGAACTAAATTTTGGAAAGCTCACTATATGTGAGCAACATTGATATTTCATCTCTCTGAAGATTCGGAAGCTTGTCTATCTCTTGACCGGAAATGTTTATTGTTCAGACAATCTCAGTCTAGAGTTTTGAATGTTCTTCTGAACAGGAATACGGTGCACGTGCCATTTGCCTTGGGGTATTCAACTTCATTTTTGGTTTAATTACCCAAGTTTGAGGTACTTTGATGATTCAACAACGGTTACACCTGATGTTGAACTAAATTTTGGAAAGCTCACTATATGTGAGCAACATTGATATTTCATCTCTCTGAAGATTCGGAAGCTTGTCTATCTCTTGACCGGAAATGTTTATTGTTCAGACAATCTCAGTCTAGAGTTTTGAATGTTCTTCTGAACAGGAATACGGTGCACGTGCCATTTGCCTTGGGGTATTCAACTTCATTTTTGGTTTAATTACCCAAGTTTGAGGTACTTTGATGATTCAACAAGGGTTACACCTGATGTTGAACTAAATTTTGGAAAGCTCACCATTGATATTTCTTCTCTCTGAACATTCGGAAGCTTGTCTATCTCTTGACCGGAAATGGTTATTGTTCAGACAATCTCAGTCTAGAGTTTTGAATGTTCTTCTGAACAGGAATACGGTGCACGTGCCATTTGCCTTGGGGTATTCAACTTCATTTTTGGTTTAATTACCCAAGTTTGAGGTACTTTGATGATTCAACAACGGTTACACCTGATGTTGAACTAAATTTTGGAAAGCTCACTATATGTGAGCAACATTGATATTTCATCTCTCTGAAGATTCGGAAGCTTGTCTATCTCTTGACCGGAAATGTTTATTGTTCAGACAATCTCAGTCTAGAGTTTTGAATGTTCTTCTGAACAGGAATACGGTGCACGTGCCATTTGCCTTGGGGTATTCAACTTCATTTTTGGTTTAATTACCCAAGTTTGAGGTACTTTGATGATTCAACAACGGTTACACCTGATGTTGAACTAAATTTTTGAAAGCTCACTATATGTGAGCAACATTGATATTTCATCTTTCTGAAGATTCTGAAGATTCTGAAGCTTGTCTATCTCTTGACCGAAAATGGTTATTGTTCAGACAATCTCAGTCTAGAGTTTTGAATGTTCTTCTGAACAGGAATACGGTGCACGTGCCATTTGCCTTGGGGTATTCAACTTCATTTTTGGTTTAATTACCCAAGTTTGAGGTACTTTGATGATTCAACAACGGTTACACCTGATGTTGAACTAAATTTTGGAAAGCTCACTATATGTGAGCAACATTGATATTTCATCTCTCTGAAGATTCGGAAGCTTGTCTATCTCTTGACCGGAAATGTTTATTGTTCAGACAATCTCAGTCTAGAGTTTTGAATGTTCTTCTGAACAGGAATACGGTGCACGTGCCATTTGCCTTGGGGTATTCAACTTCATTTTTGGTTTAATTACCCAAGTTTGAGGTACTTTGATGATTCAACAAGGGTTACACCTGATGTTGAACTAAATTTTGGAAAGCTCACTATATGTGAGCAACATTGATATTTCATCTCTCTGAAGATTCGGAAGCTTGTCTATCTCTTGACCGGAAATGGTTATTGTTCAGACAATCTCAGTCTAGAGTTTTGAATGTTCTTCTGAACAGGAATACGGTGCACATGCCATTTGCCTTGGGGTATTCATCTTCATCTTTGGTTTAATTACCCAAGTTTGAGGTACTTTGATGATTCAACAACGGTTACACCTGATGTTGAACTAAATTTTGGAAAGCTCACTATATGTGAGCAACATTGATATTTCATCTTTCTGAAGATTCTGAAGATTCTGAAGCTTGTCTATCTCTTTACCGGAAACTTTTATTGTTCAGACAATCTCAGTCTAGAGTTTTGAATGTTCTTCTGAACAGGAATACGGTGCACGTGCCATTTGCCTTGGGGGGTTCAACTTCATTTTTGGTTTAATTACCCAAGTTTGAGGTACTTTGATGATTCAACAAGGGTTACACCTGATGTTGAACTAAATTTTGGAAAGCTCACTATATGTGAGCAACATTGATATTTCATCTTTCTGAAGATTCGGAAGCTTGTCTATCTCTTTACCGGAAATGTTTATTGTTCAGACAATCTCAGTCTAGAGTTTTGAATGTTCTTCTGAACAGGAATACAGTGCACGTGCCATTTGCCTTGGGGTATTCAACTTCATTTTTGGTTTAATTACCCAAGTTTGAGGTACTTTGATGATTCAACAACGGTTACACCTGATGTTGAACTAAATTTTGGAAAGCTCACTATATGTGAGCAACATTGATATTTCATCTCTCTGAAGATTCGGAAGCTTGTCTATCTCTTGACCGGAAATGTTTATTGTTCAGACAATCTCAGTCTAGAGTTTTGAATGTTCTTCTGAACAGGAATACGGTGCACGTGCCATTTGCCTTGGGGTATTCAACTTCATTTTTGGTTTAATTACCCAAGTTTGAGGTACTTTGATGATTCAACAACGGTTACACCTGATGTTGAACTAAATTTTGGAAAGCTCACTATATGTGAGCAACATTGATATTTCATCTTTCTGAAGATTCTGAAGATTCTGAAGCTTGTCTATCTCTTGACCGAAAATGGTTATTGTTCAGACAATCTCAGTCTAGAGTTTTGAATGTTCTTCTGAACAGGAATACGGTGCACGTGCCATTTGCCTTGGGGTATTCAACTTCATTTTTGGTTTAATTACCCAAGTTTGAGGTACTTTGATGATTCAACAAGGGTTACACCTGATGTTGAACTAAATTTTGGAAAGCTCACTATATGTGAGCAACATTGATATTTCATCTCTCTGAAGATTCGGAAGCTTGTCTATCTCTTGACCGGAAATGGTTATTGTTCAGACAATCTCAGTCTAGAGTTTTGAATGTTCTTCTGAACAGGAATACGGTGCACATGCCATTTGCCTTGGGGTATTCATCTTCATCTTTGGTTTAATTACCCAAGTTTGAGGTACTTTGATGATTCAACAACGGTTACACCTGATGTTGAACTAAATTTTGGAAAGCTCACTATATGTGAGCAACATTGATATTTCATCTTTCTGAAGATTCTGAAGATTCTGAAGCTTGTCTATCTCTTTACCGGAAACTTTTATTGTTCAGACAATCTCAGTCTAGAGTTTTGAATGTTCTTCTGAACAGGAATACGGTGCACGTGCCATTTGCCTTGGGGGGTTCAACTTCATTTTTGGTTTAATTACCCAAGTTTGAGGTACTTTGATGATTCAACAAGGGTTACACCTGATGTTGAACTAAATTTTGGAAAGCTCACTATATGTGAGCAACATTGATATTTCATCTTTCTGAAGATTCGGAAGCTTGTCTATCTCTTTACCGGAAACTTTTATTGTTCAGACAATCTCAGTCTAGAATTTTGAATGTTCTTCTGAACAGGAATACGGTGCACGTGCCATTTGCCTTGGGGGGTTCAACTCCATTTTTGGTTTAATTACCCAAGTTTGAGGTACTTTGATGATTCAACAAGGGTTACACCTGATGTTGAACTAAATTTTGGAAAGCTCACTATATGTGAGCAACATTGATATTTCATCTTTCTGAAGATTCGGAAGCTTGTCTATCTCTTTACCGGAAATGTTTATTGTTCAGACAATCTCAGTCTAGAGTTTTGAATGTTCTTCTGAACAGGAATACGGTGCACGTGCCATTTGCCTTGGGGTATTCAACTTCATTTTTGGTTTAATTACCCAAGTTTGAGGTACTTTGATGATTCAACAAGGGTTACACCTGATGTTGAACTAAATTTTGGAAAGCTCACTATATGTGAGCAACATTGATATTTCATCTCTCTGAAGATTCGGAAGCTTGTCTATCTCTTGACCGGAAACTTTTATTGTTCAGACAATCTCAGTCTAGAGTTTTGAATGTTCTTCTGAACAGGAATACGGTGCACGTGCCATTTGCCTTGGGGTATTCAACTTAATTTTTGGTTTAATTACCCAAGTTTGAGGTACTTTGATGATTCAACAAGGGTTACACCTGATGTTGAACTAAATTTTGGAAAGCTCACTATATGTGAGCAACATTGATATTTCATCTCTCTGAAGATTCGGAAGCTTGTCTATCTCTTTACCGGAAATGTTTATTGTTCAGACAATCTCAGTCTAGAGTTTTGAATGTTCTTCTGAACAGGAATACAGTGCACGTGCCATTTGCCTTGGGGTATTCAACTTCATTTTTGGTTTAATTACCCAAGTTTGAGGTACTTTGATGATTCAGCAACGGTTACACCTGATGTTGAACTAAATTTTGGAAAGCTCACTATATGTGAGCAACATTGATATTCCATCTCTCTGAAGATTCTGAAGCTTGTCTATCTCTTGACCGGAAATGTTTATTGTTCAGACAATCTCAGTCTAGAGTTTTGAATGTTCTTCTGAACAGGAATACGGTGCACGTGCCATTTGCCTTGGGGTATTCAACTTCATTTTTGGTTTAATTACCCAAGTTTGAGGTACTTTGATGATTCAACAACGGTTACACCTGATGTTGAACTAAATTTTGGAAAGCTCACTATATGTGAGCAACATTGATATTCCATCTCTCTGAAGATTCTGAAGCTTGTCTATCTCTTGACCGAAAATGGTTATTGTTCAGACAATCTCAGTCTAGAGTTTTGAATGTTCTTCTGAACAGGAATACGGTGCACGTGCCATTTGCCTTGGGGTATTCAACTTCATTTTTGGTTTAATTACCCAAGTTTGAGGTACTTTGATGATTCAACAAGGGTTACACCTGATGTTGAACTAAATTTTGGAAAGCTCACTATATGTGAGCAACATTGATATTTCATCTCTCTGAAGATTCGGAAGCTTGTCTATCTCTTGACCGGAAATGGTTATTGTTCAGACAATCTCAGTCTAGAGTTTTGAATGTTCTTCTGAACAGGAATACGGTGCACATGCCATTTGCCTTGGGGTATTCATCTTCATCTTTGGTTTAATTACCCAAGTTTGAGGTACTTTGATGATTCAACAACGGTTACACCTGATGTTGAACTAAATTTTGGAAAGCTCAGTATATGTGAGCAACATTGATATTTCATCTCTCTGAAGATTCGGAAGCTTGTCTATCTCTTGACCGGAAACTTTTATTGTTCAGACAATCTCAGTCTAGAGTTATGAATGTTCTTCTGAACAGGAATACGGTGCACGTGCCATTTGCCTTGGGGTATTCAACTTAATTTTTGGTTTAATTACCCAAGTTTGAGGTACTTTGATGATTCAACAAGGGTTACACCTGATGTTGAACTAAATTTTGGAAAGCTCACTATATGTGAGCAACATTGATATTTCATCTTTCTGAAGATTCGGAAGCTTGTCTATCTCTTTACCGGAAATGTTTATTGTTCAGACAATCTCAGTCTAGAGTTTTGAATGTTCTTCTGAACAGGAATACAGTGCACGTGCCATTTGCCTTGGGGTATTCAACTTCATTTTTGGTTTAATTACCCAAGTTTGAGGTACTTTGATGATTCAACAACGGTTACACCTGATGTTGAACTAAATTTTGGAAAGCTCACTATATGTGAGCAACATTGATATTTCATCTCTCTGAAGATTCGGAAGCTTGTCTATCTCTTGACCGGAAATGTTTATTGTTCAGACAATCTCAGTCTAGAGTTTTGAATGTTCTTCTGAACAGGAATACGGTGCACGTGCCATTTGCCTTGGGGTATTCAACTTCATTTTTGGTTTAATTACCCAAGTTTGAGGTACTTTGATGATTCAACAACGGTTACACCTGATGTTGAACTAAATTTTGGAAAGCTCACTATATGTGAGCAACATTGATATTTCATCTTTCTGAAGATTCTGAAGATTCTGAAGCTTGTCTATCTCTTGACCGAAAATGGTTATTGTTCAGACAATCTCAGTCTAGAGTTTTGAATGTTCTTCTGAACAGGAATACGGTGCACGTGCCATTTGCCTTGGGGTATTCAACTTCATTTTTGGTTTAATTACCCAAGTTTGAGGTACTTTGATGATTCAACAACGGTTACACCTGATGTTGAACTAAATTTTGGAAAGCTCACTATATGTGAGCAACATTGATATTTCATCTCTCTGAAGATTCGGAAGCTTGTCTATCTCTTGACCGGAAATGTTTATTGTTCAGACAATCTCAGTCTAGAGTTTTGAATGTTCTTCTGAACAGGAATACGGTGCACGTGCCATTTGCCTTGGGGTATTCAACTTCATTTTTGGTTTAATTACCCAAGTTTGAGGTACTTTGATGATTCAACAAGGGTTACACCTGATGTTGAACTAAATTTTGGAAAGCTCACTATATGTGAGCAACATTGATATTTCATCTCTCTGAAGATTCGGAAGCTTGTCTATCTCTTGACCGGAAATGGTTATTGTTCAGACAATCTCAGTCTAGAGTTTTGAATGTTCTTCTGAACAGGAATACGGTGCACATGCCATTTGCCTTGGGGTATTCATCTTCATCTTTGGTTTAATTACCCAAGTTTGAGGTACTTTGATGATTCAACAACGGTTACACCTGATGTTGAACTAAATTTTGGAAAGCTCACTATATGTGAGCAACATTGATATTTCATCTCTCTGAAGATTCGGAAGCTTGTCTATCTCTTGACCGGAAACTTTTATTGTTCAGACAATCTCAGTCTAGAGTTTTGAATGTTCTTCTGAACAGGAATACGGTGCACGTGCCATTTGCCTTGGGGTATTCAACTTAATTTTTGGTTTAATTACCCAAGTTTGAGGTACTTTGATGATTCAACAAGGGTTACACCTGATGTTGAACTAAATTTTGGAAAGCTCACTATATGTGAGCAACATTGATATTTCATCTTTCTGAAGATTCGGAAGCTTGTCTATCTCTTTACCGGAAATGTTTATTGTTCAGACAATCTCAGTCTAGAGTTTTGAATGTTCTTCTGAACAGGAATACAGTGCACGTGCCATTTGCCTTGGGGTATTCAACTTCATTTTTGGTTTAATTACCCAAGTTTGAGGTACTTTGATGATTCAACAACGGTTACACCTGATGTTGAACTAAATTTTGGAAAGCTCACTATATGTGAGCAACATTGATATTTCATCTCTCTGAAGATTCGGAAGCTTGTCTATCTCTTGACCGGAAATGTTTATTGTTCAGACAATCTCAGTCTAGAGTTTTGAATGTTCTTCTGAACAGGAATACGGTGCACGTGCCATTTGCCTTGGGGTATTCAACTTCATTTTTGGTTTAATTACCCAAGTTTGAGGTACTTTGATGATTCAACAACGGTTACACCTGATGTTGAACTAAATTTTGGAAAGCTCACTATATGTGAGCAACATTGATATTTCATCTTTCTGAAGATTCTGAAGATTCGGAAGCTTGTCTATCTCTTGACCGGAAATGTTTATTGTTCAGACAATCTCAGTCTAGAGTTTTGAATGTTCTTCTGAACAGGAATACGGTGCACGTGCCATTTGCCTTGGGGTATTCAACTTCATTTTTGGTTTAATTACCCAAGTTTGAGGTACTTTGATGATTCAACAAGGGTTACACCTGATGTTGAACTAAATTTTGGAAAGCTCACTATATGTGAGCAACATTGATATTTCATCTCTCTGAAGATTCGGAAGCTTGTCTATCTCTTGACCGGAAACTTTTATTGTTCAGACAATCTCAGTCTAGAGTTTTGAATGTTCTTCTGAACAGGAATACAGTGCACGTGCCATTTGCCTTGGGGTATTCAACTTCATTTTTGGTTTAATTACCCAAGTTTGAGGTACTTTGATGATTCAGCAACGGTTACACCTGATGTTGAACTAAATTTTGGAAAGCTCACTATATGTGAGCAACATTGATATTTCATCTCTCTGAAGATTCGGAAGCTTGTCTATCTCTTGACCGGAAATGTTTATTGTTCAGACAATCTCAGTCTAGAGTTTTGAATGTTCTTCTGAACAGGAATACAGTGCACGTGCCATTTGCCTTGGGGTATTCAACTTCATTTTTGGTTTAATTACCCAAGTTTGAGGTACTTTGATGATTCAACAAGGGTTACACCTGATGTTGAACTAAATTTTGGAAAGCTCACTATATGTGAGCAACATTGATATTTCATCTCTCTGAAGATTCGGAAGCTTGTCTATCTCTTGACCGGAAACTTTTATTGTTCAGACAATCTCAGTCTAGAGTTTTGAATGTTCTTCTGAACAGGAATACAGTGCACGTGCCATTTGCCTTGGGGTATTAAACTTCATTTTTGGTTTAATTACCCAAGTTTGAGGTACTTTGATGATTCAGCAACGGTTACACCTGATGTTGAACTAAATTTTGGAAAGCTCACTATATGTGAGCAACATTGATATTTCATCTCTCTGAAGATTCGGAAGCTTGTCTATCTCTTGACCGGAAATGTTTATTGTTCAGACAATCTCAGTCTAGAGTTTTGAATGTTCTTCTGAACAGGAATACGGTGCACGTGCCATTTGCCTTGGGGTATTCAACTTCATTTTTGGTTTAATTACCCAAGTTTGAGGTACTTTGATGATTCAACAAGGGTTACACCTGATGTTGAACTAAATTTTGGAAAGCTCACTATATGTGAGCAACATTGATATTCCATCTCTCTGAAGATTCTGAAGCTTGTCTATCTCTTGACCGAAAATGGTTATTGTTCAGACAATCTCAGTCTAGAGTTTTGAATGTTCTTCTGAACAGGAATACGGTGCACGTGCCATTTGCCTTGGGGTATTCAACTTCATTTTTGGTTTAATTACCCAAGTTTGAGGTACTTTGATGATTCAACAAGGGTTACACCTGATGTTGAACTAAATTTTGGAAAGCTCACTATATGTGAGCAACATTGATATTTCATCTCTCTGAAGATTCGGAAGCTTGTCTATCTCTTGACCGGAAATGGTTATTGTTCAGACAATCTCAGTCTAGAGTTTTGAATGTTCTTCTGAACAGGAATACGGTGCACATGCCATTTGCCTTGGGGTATTCATCTTCATCTTTGGTTTAATTACCCAAGTTTGAGGTACTTTGATGATTCAACAAGGGTTACACCTGATGTTGAACTAAATTTTGGAAAGCTCACTATATGTGAGCAACATTGATATTCCATCTTTCTGAAGATTCGGAAGCTTGTCTATCTCTTGACCGGAAATGGTTATTGTTCAGACAATCTCAGTCTAGAGTTTTGAATGTTCTTCTGAACAGGAATACGGTGCACGTGCCATTTGCCTTGGGGTATTCAACTTCATTTTTGGTTTAATTACCCAAGTTTGAGGTACTTTGATGATTCAACAAGGGTTACACCTGATGTTGAACTAAATTTTGGAAAGCTCACTATATGTGAGCAACATTGATATTCCATCTCTCTGAAGATTCGGAAGCTTGTCTATCTCTTGATCGGAAATGTTTATTGTTCAGACAATCTCAGTCTAGAGTTTTGAATGTTCTTCTGAACAGGAATACGGTGCACGTGCCATTTGCCTTGGGGTATTCAACTTCATTTTTGGTTTAATTACCCAAGTTTGAGGTACTTTGATGATTCAACAACGGTTACACCTGATGTTGAACTAAATTTTGGAAAGCTCACTATATGTGAGCAACATTGATATTCCATCTTTCTGAAGATTCTGAAGCTTGTCTATCTCTTGATCGGAAATGTTTATTGTTCAGACAATCTCAGTCTAGAGTTTTGAATGTTCTTCTGAACAGGAATACGGTGCACGTGCCATTTGCCTTGGGGTATTCAACTTCATTTTTGGTTTAATTACCCAAGTTTGAGGTACTTTGATGATTCAACAACGGTTACACCTGATGTTGAACTAAATTTTGGAAAGCTCACTATATGTGAGCAACATTGATATTTCATCTCTCTGAAGATTCGGAAGCTTGTCTATCTCTTGACCGGAAATGGTTATTGTTCAGACAATCTCAGTCTAGAGTTTTGAATGTTCTTCTGAACAGGAATACGGTGCACGTGCCATTTGCCTTGGGGTATTCAACTTCATCTTTGGTTTAAATACCCAAGTTTGAGGTACTTTGATGATTCAACAAGGGTTACACCTGATGTTGAACTAAATTTTGGAAAGCTCACTATAAATTTTGGAAAGCTCACCATTGATATTTCTTCTCTCTGAACATTCGGAAGCTTGTCTATCTCTTGACCGAAAATGGTTATTGTTCAGACAATCTCAGTCTAGAGTTTTGAATGTTCTTCTGAACAGGAAAACGGTGCACGTGCCATTTGCCTTGGGGTATTCAACTTCATTTTTGGTTTAATTACCCAA
This sequence comes from Auanema rhodensis, assembly GCA_964057225.1. Classification (NCBI taxonomy): domain Eukaryota; kingdom Metazoa; phylum Nematoda; class Chromadorea; order Rhabditida; family Rhabditidae; genus Auanema; species Auanema rhodense. Next base: position 6,955,781 of record OZ059895.1, read on the forward strand.
GTTTGAGGTACTTTGATGATTCAACAAGGGTTACACCTGATGTTGAACTAAATTTTGGAAAGCTCACTATATGTGAGCAACATTGATATTTCATCTTTCTGAAGATTCTGAAGATTCTGAAGCTTGTCTATCTCTTGACCGAAAATGGTTATTGTTCAGACAATCTCAGTCTAGAGTTTTGAATGTTCTTCTGAACAGGAATACGGTGCACATGCCATTTGCCTTGGGGTATTCAACTTCATTTTTGGTTTAATTACCCAAGTTTGAGGTACTTTGATGATTCAACAACGGTTACACCTGATGTTGAACTAAATTTTGGAAAGCTCACTATATGTGAGCAACATTGATATTCCATCTCTCTGAAGATTCAGAAGCTTGTCTATCTCTTGACCGGAAATGGTTATTGTTCAGACAATCTCAGTCTAGAGTTTTGAATGTTCTTCTGAACAGGAATACGGTGCACATGCCATTTGCCTTGGGGTATTCATCTTCATCTTTGGTTTAATTACCCAAGTTTGAGGTACTTTGATGATTCAACAACGGTTACACCTGATGTTGAACTAAATTTTGGAAAGCTCACTATATGTGAGCAACATTGATATTCCATCTCTCTGAAGATTCGGAAGCTTGTCTATCTCTTGACCGGAAATGGTTATTGTTCAGACAATCTCAGTCTAGAGTTTTGATTGTTCTTCTGAACAGGAATACGGTGCACATGCCATTTGCCTTGGGGTATTCATCTTCATCTTTGGTTTAATTACCCAAGTTTGAGGTACTTTGATGATTCAACAACGGTTACACCTGATGTTGAACTAAATTTTGGAAAGCTCACTATATGTGAGCAACATTGATATTCCATCTCTCTGAAGATTCGGAAGCTTGTCTATCTCTTGACCGGAAATGGTTATTGTTCAGACAATCTCAGTCTAGAGTTTTGAATGTTCTTCTGAACAGGAATACGGTGCACATGCCATTTGCCTTGGGGTATTCATCTTCATCTTTGGTTTAATTACCCAAGTTTGAGGTACTTTGATGATTCAACAACGGTTACACCTGATGTTGAACTAAATTTTGGAAAGCTCACTATATGTGAGCAACATTGATATTTCATCTCTCTGAAGATTCGGAAGCTTGTCTATCTCTTGACCGGAAACTTTTATTGTTCAGACAATCTCAGTCTAGAGTTTTGAATGTTCTTCTGAACAGGAATACGGTGCACGTGCCATTTGCCTTGGGGTATTCAACTTAATTTTTGGTTTAATTACCCAAGTTTGAGGTACTTTGATGATTCAACAAGGGTTACACCTGATGTTGAACTAAATTTTGGAAAGCTCACTATATGTGAGCAACATTGATATTCCATCTTTCTGAAGATTCTGAAGCTTGTCTATCTCTTGATCGGAAACTTTTATTGTTCAGACAATCTCAGTCTAGAGTTTTGAATGTTCTTCTGAACAGGAATACGGTGCACGTGCCATTTGCCTTGGGGTATTCAACTTCATTTTTGGTTTAATTACCCAAGTTTGAGGTACTTTGATGATTCAACAAGGGTTACACCTGATGTTGAACTAAATTTTGGAAAGCTCACTATATGTGAGCAACATTGATATTCCATCTCTCTGAAGATTCGGAAGCTTGTCTATCTCTTGATCGGAAATGTTTATTGTTCAGACAATCTCAGTCTAGAGTTTTGAATGTTCTTCTGAACAGGAATACGGTGCACGTGCCATTTGCCTTGGGGTATTCAACTTAATTTTTGGTTTAATTACCCAAGTTTGAGGTACTTTGATGATTCAACAAGGGTTACACCTGATGTTGAACTAAATTTTGGAAAGCTCACTATATGTGAGCAACATTGATATTCCATCTTTCTGAAGATTCTGAAGCTTGTCTATCTCTTGATCGGAAATGTTTATTGTTCAGACAATCTCAGTCTAGAGTTTTGAATGTTCTTCTGAACAGGAATACGGTGCACGTGCCATTTGCCTTGGGGTATTCAACTTCATTTTTGGTTTAATTACCCAAGTTTGAGGTACTTTGATGATTCAACAAGGGTTACACCTGATGTTGAACTAAATTTTGGAAAGCTCACTATATGTGAGCAACATTGATATTTCTTCTCTCTGAACATTCGGAAGCTTGTCTATCTCTTGACCGGAAATGGTTATTGTTCAGACAATCTCAGTCTAGAGTTTTGAATGTTCTTCTGAACAGGAATACGGTGCACGTGCCATTTGCCTTGGGGTATTCAACTTCATTTTTGGTTTAATTACCCAAGTTTGAGGTACTTTGATGATTCAACAACGGTTACACCTGATGTTGAACTAAATTTTGGAAAGCTCACTATATGTGAGCAACATTGATATTCCATCTCTCTGAAGATTCGGAAGCTTGTCTATCTCTTGATCGGAAATGTTTATTGTTCAGACAATCTCAGTCTAGAGTTTTGAATGTTCTTCTGAACAGGAATACGGTGCACGTGCCATTTGCCTTGGGGTATTCAACTTAATTTTTGGTTTAATTACCCAAGTTTGAGGTACTTTGATGATTCAACAAGGGTTACACCTGATGTTGAACTAAATTTTGGAAAGCTCACTATATGTGAGCAACATTGATATTCCATCTTTCTGAAGATTCTGAAGCTTGTCTATCTCTTGATCGGAAATGTTTATTGTTCAGACAATCTCAGTCTAGAGTTTTGAATGTTCTTCTGAACAGGAATACGGTGCACGTGCCATTTGCCTTGGGGTATTCAACTTCATTTTTGGTTTAATTACCCAAGTTTGAGGTACTTTGATGATTCAACAACGGTTACACCTGATGTTGAACTAAATTTTGGAAAGCTCACTATATGTGAGCAACATTGATATTTCATCTCTCTGAAGATTCGGAAGCTTGTCTATCTCTTGACCGGAAACTTTTATTGTTCAGGCAATCTCAGTCTAGAGTTTTGAATGTTCTTCTGAACAGGAATACGGTGCACGTGCCATTTGCCTTGGGGTATTCAACTTCATCTTTGGTTTAATTACCCAAGTTTGAGGTACTTTGATGATTCAACAAGGGTTACACCTGATGTTGAACTAAATTTTGGAAAGCTCACTATATGTGAGCAACATTGATATTTCTTCTCTCTGAACATTCGGAAGCTTGTCTATCTCTTGACCGGAAATGGTTATTGTTCAGACAATCTCAGTCTAGAGTTTTGAATGTTCTTCTGAACAGGAATACGGTGCACGTGCCATTTGCCTTGGGGTATTCAACTTCAATTTTGGTTTAATTACCCAAGTTTGAGGTACTTTGATGATTCAACAACGGTTACACCTGATGTTGAACTAAATTTTGGAAAGCTCACTATATGTGAGCAACATTGATATTTCATCTCTCTGAAGATTCGGAAGCTTGTCTATCTCTTGACCGGAAATGGTTATTGTTCAGACAATCTCAGTCTAGAGTTTTGAATGTTCTTCTGAACAGGAATACGGTGCACGTGCCATTTGCCTTGGGGTATTCAACTTCATCTTTGGTTTAATTACCCAAGTTTGAGGTACTTTGATGATTCAACAAGGGTTACACCTGATGTTGAACTAAATTTTGGAAAGCTCACTATATGTGAGCAACATTGATATTTCTTCTCTCTGAACATTCGGAAGCTTGTCTATCTCTTGACCGGAAATGGTTATTGTTCAGACAATCTCAGTCTAGAGTTTTGAATGTTCTTCTGAACAGGAATACGGTGTACGTGCCATTTGCCTTGGGGTATTCAACTTCATTTTTGGTTTAATTACCCAAGTTTGAGGTACTTTGATGATTCAACAAGGGTTACACCTGATGTTGAACTAAATTTTGGAAAGCTCACTATATGTGAGCAACATTGATATTTCTTCTCTCTGAACATTCGGAAGCTTGTCTATCTCTTGACCGGAAATGGTTATTGTTCAGACAATCTCAGTCTAGAGTTTTGAATGTTCTTCTGAACAGGAATACGGTGCACGTGCCATTTGCCTTGGGGTATTCAACTTCATTTTTGGTTTAATTACCCAAGTTTGAGGTACTTTGATGATTCAACAAGGGTTACACCTGATGTTGAACTAAATTTTGGAAAGCTCACTATATGTGAGCAACATTGATATTTCATCTCTCTGAACATTCGGAAGCTTGTCTATCTCTTGACCGGAAATGGTTATTGTTCAGACAATCTCAGTCTAGAGTTTTGAATGTTCTTCTGAACAGGAATACGGTGCACGTGCCATTTGCCTTGGGGTATTCAACTTCATCTTTGGTTTAATTACCCAAGTTTGAGGTACTTTGATGATTCAACAAGGGTTACACCTGATGTTGAACTAAATTTTGGAAAGCTCACTATAAATTTTGGAAAGCTCACTATAAATTTTGGAAAGCTCACCATTGATATTTCTTCTCTCTGAACATTCGGAAGCTTGTCTATCTCTTGACCGAAAATGGTTATTGTTCAGACAATCTCAGTCTAGAGTTTTGAATGTTCTTCTGAACAGGAATACGGTGCACGTGCCATTTGCCTTGGGGTATTCAACTTCATTTTTGGTTTAATTACCCAAGTTTGAGGTACTTTGATGATTCAACAAGGGTTACACCTGATGTTGAACTAAATTTTGGAAAGCTCACTATATGTGAGCAACATTGATATTTCTTCTCTCTGAACATTCGGAAGCTTGTCTATCTCTTGACCGGAAATGGTTATTGTTCAGACAATCTCAGTCTAGAGTTTTGAATGTTCTTCTGAACAGGAATACGGTGCACGTGCCATTTGCCTTGGGGTATTCAACTTCATTTTTGGTTTAATTACCCAAGTTTGAGGTACTTTGATGATTCAACAACGGTTACACCTGATGTTGAACTAAATTTTGGAAAGCTCACTATATGTGAGCAACATTGATATTTCTTCTCTCTGAACATTCGGAAGCTTGTCTATCTCTTGACCGGAAATGGTTATTGTTCAGACAATCTCAGTCTAGAGTTTTGAATGTTCTTCTGAACAGGAATACGGTGCACATGCCATTTGCCTTGGGGTATTCAACTTCATTTTTGGTTTAATTACCCAAGTTTGAGGTACTTTGATGATTCAACAACGGTTACACCTGATGTTGAACTAAATTTTGGAAAGCTCACTATATGTGAGCAACATTGATATTTCATCTTTCTGAAGATTCTGAACATTCTGAAGCTTGTCTATCTCTTGACCGAAAATGGTTATTGTTCAGACAATCTCAGTCTAGAGTTTTGAATGTTCTTCTGAACAGGAATACGGTGCACATGCCATTTGCCTTGGGGTATTCAACTTCATTTTTGGTTTAATTACCCAAGTTTGAGGTACTTTGATGATTCAACAACGGTTACACCTGATGTTGAACTAAATTTTGGAAAGCTCACTATATGTGAGCAACATTGATATTTCATCTCTCTGAAGATTCGGAAGCTTGTCTATCTCTTGACCGGAAACTTTTATTGTTCAGGCAATCTCAGTCTAGAGTTTTGAATGTTTTTCTGAACAGGAATACGGTGCACGTGCCATTTGCCTTGGGGTATTCAACTTCATCTTTGGTTTAATTACCCAAGTTTGAGGTACTTTGATGATTCAACAAGGGATACACCTGATGTTGAACTAAATTTTGGAAAGCTCGCTATATGTGAGCAACATTGATATTTCATCTCTCTGAAGATTCGGAAGCTTGTCTATCTCTTTACCGGAAACTTTTATTGTTCAGACAATCTCAGTCTAGAGTTTTGAATGTTCTTCTGAACAGGAATACGGTGCACGTGCCATTTGCCTTGGGGTATTCATCTTCATCTTTGGTTTAATTACCCAAGTTTGAGGTACTTTGATGATTCAACAACGGTTACACCTGATGTTGAACTAAATTTTGGAAAGCTCACTATATGTGAGCAACATTGATATTTCATCTCTCTGAAGATTCGGAAGCTTGTCTATCTCTTGACCGGAAATGTTTATTGTTCAGACAATCTCACTCTAGAGTTTTGAATGTTCTTCTGAACAGGAATACGGTGCACGTGCCATTTGCCTTAGGGTATTCAACTTCATTTTTGGTTTAATTACCCAAGTTTGAGGTACTTTGATGATTCAACAAGGGTTACACCTGATGTTGAACTAAATTTTGGAAAGCTCACTATATGTGAGCAACATTGATATTTCATCTCTCTGAAGATTCGGAAGCTTGTCTATCTCTTTACCGGAAACTTTTATTGTTCAGACAATCTCAGTCTAGAGTTTTGAATGTTCTTCTGAACAGGAATACGGTGCACGTGCCATTTGCCTTAGGGTATTCAACTTCATTTTTGGTTTAATTACCCAAGTTTGAGGTACTTTGATGATTCAACAAGGGATACACCTGATGTTGAACTAAATTTTGGAAAGCTCGCTATATGTGAGCAACATTGATATTTCATCTCTCTGAAGATTCGGAAGCTTGTCTATCTCTTTACCGGAAACTTTTATTGTTCAGACAATCTCAGTCTAGAGTTTTGAATGTTCTTCTGAACAGGAATACGGTGCACGTGCCATTTGCCTTGGGGTATTCATCTTCATCTTTGGTTTAATTACCCAAGTTTGAGGTACTTTGATGATTCAACAACGGTTACACCTGATGTTGAACTAAATTTTGGAAAGCTCACTATATGTGAGCAACATTGATATTTCATCTCTCTGAAGATTCGGAAGCTTGTCTATCTCTTGACCGGAAATGTTTATTGTTCAGACAATCTCACTCTAGAGTTTTGAATGTTCTTCTGAACAGGAATACGGTGCACGTGCCATTTGCCTTAGGGTATTCAACTTCATTTTTGGTTTAATTACCCAAGTTTGAGGTACTTTGATGATTCAACAAGGGTTACACCTGATGTTGAACTAAATTTTGGAAAGCTCACTATATGTGAGCAACATTGATATTTCATCTCTCTGAAGATTCGGAAGCTTGTCTATCTCTTTACCGGAAACTTTTATTGTTCAGACAATCTCAGTCTAGAGTTTTGAATGTTCTTCTGAACAGGAATACGGTGCACGTGCCATTTGCCTTAGGGTATTCAACTTCATTTTTGGTTTAATTACCCAAGTTTGAGGTACTTTGATGATTCAACAAGGGATACACCTGATGTTGAACTAAATTTTGGAAAGCTCGCTATATGTGAGCAACATTAATATTTCATCTCTCTGAAGATTCGGAAGCTTGTCTATCTCTTGACCGGAAATGTTTATTGTTCAGACAATCTCACTCTAGAGTTTTGAATGTTCTTCTGAACAGGAATACGGTGCACGTGCCATTTGCCTTAGGGTATTCAACTTCATTTTTGGTTTAATTACCCAAGTTTGAGGTACTTTGATGATTCAACAAGGGTTACACCTGATGTTGAACTAAATTTTGGAAAGCTCACTATATGTGAGCAACATTGATATTTCATCTCTCTGAAGATTCGGAAGCTTGTCTATCTCTTTACCGGAAACTTTTATTGTTCAGACAATCTCAGTCTAGAGTTTTGAATGTTCTTCTGAACAGGAATACGGTGCACGTGCCATTTGCCTTGGGGTATTCAACTTCATTTTTGGTTTAATTACCCAAGTTTGAGGTACTTTGATGATTCAACAAGGGATACACCTGATGTTGAACTAAATTTTGGAAAGCTCGCTATATGTGAGCAACATTAATATTTCATCTCTCTGAAGATTCGGAAGCTTGTCTATCTCTTGACCGGAAATGTTTATTGTTCAGACAATCTCACTCTAGAGTTTTGAATGTTCTTCTGAACAGGAATACGGTGCACGTGCCATTTGCCTTAGGGTATTCAACTTCATTTTTGGTTTAATTACCCAAGTTTGAGGTACTTTGATGATTCAACAAGGGTTACACCTGATGTTGAACTAAATTTTGGAAAGCTCACTATATGTGAGCAACATTGATATTTCATCTCTCTGAAGATTCGGAAGCTTGTCTATCTCTTTACCGGAAACTTTTATTGTTCAGACAATCTCAGTCTAGAGTTTTGAATGTTCTTCTGAACAGGAATACGGTGCACGTGCCATTTGCCTTGGGGTATTCAACTTCATTTTTGGTTTAATTACCCAAGTTTGAGGTACTTTGATGATTCAACAAGGGTTACACCTGATGTTGAACTAAATTTTGGAAAGCTCGCTATATGTGAGCAACATTAATATTTCATCTCTCTGAAGATTCGGAAGCTTGTCTATCTCTTTACCGGAAACTTTTATTGTTCAGACAATCTCACTCTAGAGTTTTGAATGTTCTTCTGAACAGGAATACGGTGCACGTGCCATTTGCCTTAGGGTATTCAACTTCATTTTTGGTTTAATTACCCAAGTTTGAGGTACTTTGATGATTCAACAAGGGTTACACCTGATGTTGAACTAAATTTTGGAAAGCTCACTATATGTGAGCAACATTGATATTTCATCTCTCTGAAGATTCGGAAGCTTGTCTATCTCTTTACCGGAAACTTTTATTGTTCAGACAATCTCACTCTAGAGTTTTGAATGTTCTTCTGAACAGGAATACGGTGCACGTGCCATTTGCCTTGGGGTATTCAACTTCATTTTTGGTTTAATTACCCAAGTTTGAGGTACTTTGATGATTCAACAAGGGTTACACCTGATGTTGAACTAAATTTTGGAAAGCTCGCTATATGTGAGCAACATTAATATTTCATCTCTCTGAAGATTCGGAAGCTTGTCTATCTCTTGACCGGAAATGTTTATTGTTCAGACAATCTCACTCTAGAGTTTTGAATGTTCTTCTGAACAGGAATACGGTGCACGTGCCATTTGCCTTAGGGTATTCAACTTCATTTTTGGTTTAATTACCCAAGTTTGAGGTACTTTGATGATTCAACAAGGGTTACACCTGATGTTGAACTAAATTTTGGAAAGCTCACTATATGTGAGCAACATTGATATTTCATCTCTCTGAAGATTCGGAAGCTTGTCTATCTCTTTACCGGAAACTTTTATTGTTCAGACAATCTCAGTCTAGAGTTTTGAATGTTCTTCTGAACAGGAATACGGTGCACGTGCCATTTGCCTTGGGGTATTCAACTTCATTTTTGGTTTAATTACCCAAGTTTGAGGTACTTTGATGATTCAACAAGGGTTACACCTGATGTTGAACTAAATTTTGGAAAGCTCGCTATATGTGAGCAACATTAATATTTCATCTCTCTGAAGATTCGGAAGCTTGTCTATCTCTTTACCGGAAACTTTTATTGTTCAGACAATCTCACTCTAGAGTTTTGAATGTTCTTCTGAACAGGAATACGGTGCACGTGCCATTTGCCTTAGGGTATTCAACTTCATTTTTGGTTTAATTACCCAAGTTTGAGGTACTTTGATGATTCAACAAGGGTTACACCTGATGTTGAACTAAATTTTGGAAAGCTCACTATATGTGAGCAACATTGATATTTCATCTCTCTGAAGATTCGGAAGCTTGTCTATCTCTTTACCGGAAACTTTTATTGTTCAGACAATCTCACTCTAGAGTTTTGAATGTTCTTCTGAACAGGAATACGGTGCACGTGCCATTTGCCTTGGGGTATTCAACTTCATTTTTGGTTTAATTACCCAAGTTTGAGGTACTTTGATGATTCAACAAGGGTTACACCTGATGTTGAACTAAATTTTGGAAAGCTCACTATATGTGAGCAACATTGATATTTCATCTCTCTGAAGATTCGGAAGCTTGTCTATCTCTTGACCGGAAATGTTTATTGTTCAGACAATCTCTGTCTAGAGTTTTGAATGTTCTTCTGAACAGGAATACGGTGCACGTGCCATTTGCCTTGGGGTATTCAACTTCATTTTTGGTTTAATTACCCAAGTTTGAGGTACTTTGATGATTCAACAAGGGTTACACCTGATGTTGAACTAAATTTTGGAAAGCTCACTATATGTGAGCAACATTGATATTTCTTCTCTCTGAACATTCGGAAGCTTGTCTATCTCTTGACCGGAAATGGTTATTGTTCAGACAATCTCAGTCTAGAGTTTTGAATGTTCTTCTGAACAGGAATACGGTGCACGTGCCATTTGCCTTGGGGTATTCAACTTCATTTTTGGTTTAATTACCCAAGTTTGAGGTACTTTGATGATTCAACAAGGGTTACACCTGATGTTGAACTAAATTTTGGAAAGCTCGCTATATGTGAGCAACATTAATATTTCATCTCTCTGAAGATTCGGAAGCTTGTCTATCTCTTGACCGGAAATGTTTATTGTTCAGACAATCTCAGTCTAGAGTTTTGAATGTTCTTCTGAACAGGAATACGGTGCACGTGCCATTTGCCTTGGGGTATTCAACTTCATTTTTGGTTTAATTACCCAAGTTTGAGGTACTTTGATGATTCAACAAGGGTTACACCTGATGTTGAACTAAATTTTGGAAAGCTCACTATATGTGAGCAACATTAATATTTCATCTCTCTGAAGATTCGGAAGCTTGTCTATCTCTTGACCGGAAATGTTTATTGTTCAGACAATCTCAGTCTAGAGTTTTGAATGTTCTTCTGAACAGGAATACGGTGCACGTGCCATTTGCCTTAGGGTATTCAACTTCATTTTTGGTTTAATTACCCAAGTTTGAGGTACTTTGATGATTCAACAAGGGTTACACCTGATGTTGAACTAAATTTTGGAAAGCTCACTATATGTGAGCAACATTGATATTTCATCTCTCTGAAGATTCGGAAGCTTGTCTATCTCTTTACCGGAAACTTTTATTGTTCAGACAATCTCAGTCTAGAGTTTTGAATGTTCTTCTGAACAGGAATACGGTGCACGTGCCATTTGCCTTGGGGGGTTCAACTTCATTTTTGGTTTAATTACCCAAGTTTGGGTACTTTGATGATTCAACAAGGGATACACCTGATGTTGAACTAAATTTTGGAAAGCTCACTATATGTGAGCAACATTGATATTTCATCTCTCTGAAGATTCGGAAGCTTGTCTATCTCTTTACCGGAAACTTTTATTGTTCAGACAATCTCAGTCTAGAGTTTTGAATGTTCTTCTGAACAGGAATACGGTGCACGTGCCATTTGCCTTGGGGGGTTCAACTTCATTTTTGGTTTAATTACCCAAGTTTGAGGTACTTTGATGATTCAACAAGGGTTACACCTGATGTTGAACTAAATTTTGGAAAGCTCGCTATATGTGAGCAACATTAATATTTCATCTCTCTGAAGATTCGGAAGCTTGTCTATCTCTTGACCGGAAATGTTTATTGTTCAGACAATCTCACTCTAGAGTTTTGAATGTTCTTCTGAACAGGAATACGGTGCACGTGCCATTTGCCTTAGGGTATTCAACTTCATTTTTGGTTTAATTACCCAAGTTTGAGGTACTTTGATGATTCAACAAGGGTTACACCTGATGTTGAACTAAATTTTGGAAAGCTCACTATATGTGAGCAACATTGATATTTCATCTCTCTGAAGATTCGGAAGCTTGTCTATCTCTTTACCGGAAACTTTTATTGTTCAGACAATCTCAGTCTAGAGTTTTGAATGTTCTTCTGAACAGGAATACGGTGCACGTGCCATTTGCCTTGGGGTATTCAACTTCATTTTTGGTTTAATTACCCAAGTTTGAGGTACTTTGATGATTCAACAAGGGTTACACCTGATGTTGAACTAAATTTTGGAAAGCTCGCTATATGTGAGCAACATTAATATTTCATCTCTCTGAAGATTCGGAAGCTTGTCTATCTCTTTACCGGAAACTTTTATTGTTCAGACAATCTCACTCTAGAGTTTTGAATGTTCTTCTGAACAGGAATACGGTGCACGTGCCATTTGCCTTAGGGTATTCAACTTCATTTTTGGTTTAATTACCCAAGTTTGAGGTACTTTGATGATTCAACAAGGGTTACACCTGATGTTGAACTAAATTTTGGAAAGCTCACTATATGTGAGCAACATTGATATTTCATCTCTCTGAAGATTCGGAAGCTTGTCTATCTCTTTACCGGAAACTTTTATTGTTCAGACAATCTCACTCTAGAGTTTTGAATGTTCTTCTGAACAGGAATACGGTGCACGTGCCATTTGCCTTGGGGTATTCAACTTCATTTTTGGTTTAATTACCCAAGTTTGAGGTACTTTGATGATTCAACAAGGGTTACACCTGATGTTGAACTAAATTTTGGAAAGCTCACTATATGTGAGCAACATTGATATTTCATCTCTCTGAAGATTCGGAAGCTTGTCTATCTCTTGACCGGAAATGTTTATTGTTCAGACAATCTCTGTCTAGAGTTTTGAATGTTCTTCTGAACAGGAATACGGTGCACGTGCCATTTGCCTTGGGGTATTCAACTTCATTTTTGGTTTAATTACCCAAGTTTGAGGTACTTTGATGATTCAACAAGGGTTACACCTGATGTTGAACTAAATTTTGGAAAGCTCACTATATGTGAGCAACATTGATATTTCTTCTCTCTGAACATTCGGAAGCTTGTCTATCTCTTGACCGGAAATGGTTATTGTTCAGACAATCTCAGTCTAGAGTTTTGAATGTTCTTCTGAACAGGAATACGGTGCACGTGCCATTTGCCTTGGGGTATTCAACTTCATTTTTGGTTTAATTACCCAAGTTTGAGGTACTTTGATGATTCAACAAGGGTTACACCTGATGTTGAACTAAATTTTGGAAAGCTCGCTATATGTGAGCAACATTAATATTTCATCTCTCTGAAGATTCGGAAGCTTGTCTATCTCTTGACCGGAAATGTTTATTGTTCAGACAATCTCAGTCTAGAGTTTTGAATGTTCTTCTGAACAGGAATACGGTGCACGTGCCATTTGCCTTGGGGTATTCAACTTCATTTTTGGTTTAATTACCCAAGTTTGAGGTACTTTGATGATTCAACAAGGGTTACACCTGATGTTGAACTAAATTTTGGAAAGCTCACTATATGTGAGCAACATTAATATTTCATCTCTCTGAAGATTCGGAAGCTTGTCTATCTCTTGACCGGAAATGTTTATTGTTCAGACAATCTCAGTCTAGAGTTTTGAATGTTCTTCTGAACAGGAATACGGTGCACGTGCCATTTGCCTTAGGGTATTCAACTTCATTTTTGGTTTAATTACCCAAGTTTGAGGTACTTTGATGATTCAACAAGGGTTACACCTGATGTTGAACTAAATTTTGGAAAGCTCACTATATGTGAGCAACATTGATATTTCATCTCTCTGAAGATTCGGAAGCTTGTCTATCTCTTTACCGGAAACTTTTATTGTTCAGACAATCTCAGTCTAGAGTTTTGAATGTTCTTCTGAACAGGAATACGGTGCACGTGCCATTTGCCTTGGGGGGTTCAACTTCATTTTTGGTTTAATTACCCAAGTTTGGGTACTTTGATGATTCAACAAGGGATACACCTGATGTTGAACTAAATTTTGGAAAGCTCACTATATGTGAGCAACATTGATATTTCATCTCTCTGAAGATTCGGAAGCTTGTCTATCTCTTTACCGGAAACTTTTATTGTTCAGACAATCTCAGTCTAGAGTTTTGAATGTTCTTCTGAACAGGAATACGGTGCACGTGCCATTTGCCTTGGGGGGTTCAACTTCATTTTTGGTTTAATTACCCAAGTTTGAGGTACTTTGATGATTCAACAAGGGATACACCTGATGTTGAACTAAATTTTGGAAAGCTCGCTATATGTGAGCAACATTAATATTTCATCTCTCTGAAGATTCGGAAGCTTGTCTATCTCTTTACCGGAAACTTTTATTGTTCAGACAATCTCACTCTAGAGTTTTGAATGTTCTTCTGAACAGGAATACGGTGCACGTGCCATTTGCCTTAGGGTATTCAACTTCATTTTTGGTTTAATTACCCAAGTTTGAGGTACTTTGATGATTCAACAAGGGTTACACCTGATGTTGAACTAAATTTTGGAAAGCTCACTATATGTGAGCAACATTGATATTTCATCTCTCTGAAGATTCGGAAGCTTGTCTATCTCTTTACCGGAAACTTTTATTGTTCAGACAATCTCACTCTAGAGTTTTGAATGTTCTTCTGAACAGGAATACGGTGCACGTGCCATTTGCCTTGAGGTATTCATCTTCATCTTTGGTTTAGTTACCCAAGTTTGAGGTACTTTGATGATTCAACAAGGGTTACACCTGATGTTGAACTAAATTTTGGAAAGCTCACTATATGTGAGCAACATTGATATTTCATCTCTCTGAAGATTCGGAAGCTTGTCTATCTCTTTACCGGAAACTTTTATTGTTCAGACAATCTCACTCTAGAGTTTTGAATGTTCTTCTGAACAGGAATACGGTGCACGTGCCATTTGCCTTAGGGTATTCAACTTCATTTTTGGTTTAATTACCCAAGTTTGAGGTACTTTGATGATTCAACAAGGGTTACACCTGATGTTGAACTAAATTTTGGAAAGCTCGCTATATGTGAGCAACATTAATATTTCATCTCTCTGAAGATTCGGAAGCTTGTCTATCTCTTTACCGGAAACTTTTATTGTTCAGACAATCTCACTCTAGAGTTTTGAATGTTCTTCTGAACAGGAATACGGTGCACGTGCCATTTGCCTTAGGGTATTCAACTTCATTTTTGGTTTAATTACCCAAGTTTGAGGTACTTTGATGATTCAACAAGGGTTACACCTGATGTTGAACTAAATTTTGGAAAGCTCACTATATGTGAGCAACATTGATATTTCATCTCTCTGAAGATTCGGAAGCTTGTCTATCTCTTTACCGGAAACTTTTATTGTTCAGACAATCTCACTCTAGAGTTTTGAATGTTCTTCTGAACAGGAATACGGTGCACGTGCCATTTGCCTTAGGGTATTCAACTTCATTTTTGGTTTAATTACCCAAGTTTGAGGTACTTTGATGATTCAACAAGGGTTACACCTGATGTTGAACTAAATTTTGGAAAGCTCGCTATATGTGAGCAACATTAATATTTCATCTCTCTGAAGATTCGGAAGCTTGTCTATCTCTTGACCGGAAATGTTTATTGTTCAGACAATCTCAGTCTAGAGTTTTGAATGTTCTTCTGAACAGGAATACGGTGCACGTGCCATTTGCCTTGGGGTATTCAACTTCATTTTTGGTTTAATTACCCAAGTTTGAGGTACTTTGATGATTCAACAAGGGTTACACCTGATGTTGAACTAAATTTTGGAAAGCTCACTATATGTGAGCAACATTGATATTTCTTCTCTCTGAACATTCGGAAGCTTGTCTATCTCTTGACCGGAAATGGTTATTGTTCAGACAATCTCAGTCTAGAGTTTTGAATGTTCTTCTGAACAGGAATACGGTGCACGTGCCATTTGCCTTGGGGTATTCAACTTCATTTTTGGTTTAATTACCCAAGTTTGAGGTACTTTGATGATTCAACAAGGGTTACACCTGATGTTGAACTAAATTTTGGAAAGCTCGCTATATGTGAGCAACATTAATATTTCATCTCTCTGAAGATTCGGAAGCTTGTCTATCTCTTGACCGGAAATGTTTATTGTTCAGACAATCTCAGTCTAGAGTTTTGAATGTTCTTCTGAACAGGAATACGGTGCACGTGCCATTTGCCTTGGGGTATTCAACTTCATTTTTGGTTTAATTACCCAAGTTTGAGGTACTTTGATGATTCAACAAGGGTTACACCTGATGTTGAACTAAATTTTGGAAAGCTCACTATATGTGAGCAACATTAATATTTCATCTCTCTGAAGATTCGGAAGCTTGTCTATCTCTTGACCGGAAATGTTTATTGTTCAGACAATCTCACTCTAGAGTTTTGAATGTTCTTCTGAACAGGAATACGGTGCACGTGCCATTTGCCTTAGGGTATTCAACTTCATTTTTGGTTTAATTACCCAAGTTTGAGGTACTTTGATGATTCAACAAGGGTTACACCTGATGTTGAACTAAATTTTGGAAAGCTCACTATATGTGAGCAACATTGATATTTCATCTCTCTGAAGATTCGGAAGCTTGTCTATCTCTTTACCGGAAACTTTTATTGTTCAGACAATCTCAGTCTAGAGTTTTGAATGTTCTTCTGAACAGGAATACGGTGCACGTGCCATTTGCCTTGGGGGGTTCAACTTCATTTTTGGTTTAATTACCCAAGTTTGGGTACTTTGATGATTCAACAAGGGATACACCTGATGTTGAACTAAATTTTGGAAAGCTCACTATATGTGAGCAACATTGATATTTCATCTCTCTGAAGATTCGGAAGCTTGTCTATCTCTTTACCGGAAACTTTTATTGTTCAGACAATCTCAGTCTAGAGTTTTGAATGTTCTTCTGAACAGGAATACGGTGCACGTGCCATTTGCCTTGGGGGGTTCAACTTCATTTTTGGTTTAATTACCCAAGTTTGAGGTACTTTGATGATTCAACAAGGGATACACCTGATGTTGAACTAAATTTTGGAAAGCTCGCTATATGTGAGCAACATTAATATTTCATCTCTCTGAACATTCGGAAGCTTGTCTATCTCTTGACCGGAAATGGTTATTGTTCAGACAATCTCAGTCTAGAGTTTTGAATGTTCTTCTGAACAGGAATACGGTGCACGTGCCATTTGCCTTGGGGTATTCAACTTTATTTTTGGTTTAATTACCCAAGTTTGAGGTACTTTGATGATTCAACAAGGGTTACACCTGATGTTGAACTAAATTTTGGAAAGCTCACTATATGTGAGCAACATTGATATTTCATCTCTCTGAAGATTCGGAAGCTTGTCTATCTCTTGACCGGAAATGTTTATTGTTCAGACAATCTCACTCTAGAGTTTTGAATGTTCTTCTGAACAGGAATACGGTGCACGTGCCATTTGCCTTGAGGTATTCAACTTCATTTTTGGTTTAATTACCCAAGTTTGAGGTACTTTGATGATTCAACAAGGGTTACACCTGATGTTGAACTAAATTTTGGAAAGCTCACTATATGTGAGCAACATTGATATTTCATCTCTCTGAAGATTCGGAAGCTTGTCTATCTCTCGACCGGAAACTTTTATTGTTCAGGCAATCTCAGTCTAGAGTTTTGAATGTTCTTCTGAACAGGAATACGGTGCACGTGCCATTTGCCTTGGGGTATTCAACTTCATTTTTGGTTTAATTACCCAAGTTTGAGGTACTTTGATGATTCAACAAGGGTTACACCTGATGTTGAACTAAATTTTGGAAAGCTCACTATATGTGAGCAACATTGATATTTCATCTCTCTGAAGATTCGGAAGCTTGTCTATCTCTCGACCGGAAACTTTTATTGTTCAGGCAATCTCAGTCTAGAGTTTTGAATGTTCTTCTGAACAGGAATACGGTGCACGTGCCATTTGCCTTAGGGTATTCAACTTCATTTTTGGTTTAATTACCTAAGTTTGAGGTACTTTGATGATTCAACAACGGTTACACCTGATGTTGAACTAAATTTTGGAAAGCTCACTATATGTGAGCAAAATTGATATTTCTTCTCTCTGAACATTCGGAAGCTTGTCTATCTCTTTACCGGAAACTTTTATTGTTCAGACAATCTCAGTCTAGAGTTTTGAATGTTCTTCTGAACAGGAATACGGTGCACGTGCCACTTGCCTTGGGGTATTCATCTTGATCTTTGGTTTAATTACCCAAGTTTGAGGTACTTTGATGATTCAACAAGGGTTACACCTGATGTTGAACTAAATTTTGGAAAGCTCACTATATGTGAGCAACATTGATATTTCATCTCTCTGAAGATTCGGAAGCTTGTCTATCTCTCGACCGGAAACTTTTATTGTTCAGGCAATCTCAGTCTAGAGTTTTGAATGTTCTTCTGAACAGGAATACGGTGCACGTGCCATTTGCCTTGGGGTATTCAACTTCATTTTTGGTTTAATTACCCAAGTTTGAGGTACTTTGATGATTCAACAAGGGTTACACCTGATGTTGAACTAAATTTTGGAAAGCTCACTATATGTGAGCAACATTGATATTTCATCTCTCTGAAGATTCGGAAGCTTGTCTATCTCTTGACCGGAAATGTTTATTGTTCAGACAATCTCAGTCTAGAGTTTTGAATGTTCTTCTGAACAGGAATACGGTGCACGTGCCATTTGCCTTGGGGTATTCAACTTCATTTTTGGTTTAATTACCCAAGTTTGAGGTACTTTGATGATTCAACAAGGGTTACACCTGATGTTGAACTAAATTTTGGAAAGCTCACTATATGTGAGCAACATTGATATTTCATCACTCTGAAGATTCGGAAGCTTGTCTATCTCTCGACCGGAAACTTTTATTGTTCAGGCAATCTCAGTCTAGAGTTTTGAATGTTCTTCTGAACAGGAATACGGTGCACGTGCCATTTGCCTTGGGGTATTCAACTTCTTTTTTGGTTTAATTACCCAAGTTTGAGGTACTTTGATGATTCAACAAGGGTTACACCTGATGTTGAACTAAATTTTGGAAAGCTCACTATATGTGAGCAACATTGATATTTCATCTGTCTGAAGATTCGGAAGCTTGTCTATCTCTTGACCGGAAATGTTTATTGTTCAGACAATCTCAGTCTAGAGTTTTGAATGTTCTTCTGAACAGGAATACGGTGCACGTGCCATTTGCCTTGGGGTATTCAACTTCATTTTTGGTTTAATTACCCAAGTTTGAGGTACTTTGATGATTCAACAAGGGTTACACCTGATGTTGAACTAAATTTTGGAAAGCTCACTATATGTGAGCAACATTGATATTTCATCTCTCTGAAGATTCGGAAGCTTGTCTATCTCTTGACCGGAAATGTTTATTGTTCAGACAATCTCAGTCTAGAGTTTTGAATGTTCTTCTGAACAGGAATACGGTGCATGTGCCATTTGCCTTGAGGTATTCATCTTCATCTTTGGTTTAATTACCCAAGTTTGAGGTACTTTGATGATTCAACAAGGGTTACACCTGATGTTGAACTAAATTTTGGAAAGCTCACTATATGTGAGCAACATTGATATTTCATCTCTCTGAAGATTCGGAAGCTTGTCTATCTTTTGACCGGAAACTTTTATTGTTCAGACAATCTCAGTCTAGAGTTTTGAATGTTCTTCTGAACAGGAATACGGTGCACGTGCCATTTGCCTTGAGGTATTCATCTTCATCTTTGGTTTAATTACCCAAGTTTGAGGTACTTTGGTGATTCAACAAGGGTTACACCTGATGTTGAACTAAATTTTGGAAAGCTCACTATATGTGAGCAACATTGATATTTCATCTCTCTGAAGATTCGGAAGCTTGTCTATCTTTTGACCGGAAACTTTTATTGTTCAGACAATCTCAGTCTAGAGTTTTGAATGTTCTTCTGAACAGGAATACGGTGCATGTGCCATTTGCCTTGAGGTATTCATCTTCATCTTTGGTTTAATTACCCAAGTTTGATGTACTTTGATGATTCAACAAGGGTTACACCTGATGTTGAACTAAATTTTGGAAAGCTCACTATATGTGAGCAACATTGATATTTCATCTCTCTGAAGATTCGGAAGCTTGTCTATCTTTTGACCGGAAACTTTTATTGTTCAGACAATCTCAGTCTAGAGTTTTGAATGTTCTTCTGAACAGGAATACGGTGCATGTGCCATTTGCCTTGAGGTATTCATCTTCATCTTTGGTTTAATTACCCAAGTTTGAGGTACTTTGGTGATTCAACAAGGGTTACACCTGATGTTGAACTAAATTTTGGAAAGCTCACTATATGTGAGCAACATTGATATTTCATCTCTCTGAAGATTCGGAAGCTTGTCTATCTCTTGACCGGAAATGTTTATTGTTCAGACAATCTCACTCTAGAGTTTTGAATGTTCTTCTGAACAGGAATACGGTGCACGTGCCATTTGCCTTGAGGTATTCATCTTCATTTTTGGTTTAATTACCCAAGTTTGAGGTACTTTGATGATTCAACAAGGGATACACCTGATGTTGAACTAAATTTTGGAAAGCTCACTATATGTGAGCAACATTGATATTTCATCTCTCTGAAGATTCGGAAGCTTGTCTATCTCTTGACCGGAAATGTTTATTGTTCAGACAATCTCAGTCTAGAGTTTTGAATGTTCTTCTGAACAGGAATACGGTGCACGTGCCATTTGCCTTGGGGTATTCATCTTCATCTTTGGTTTAATTACCCAAGTTTGAGGTACTTTGATGATTCAACAAGGGATACACCTGATGTTGAACTAAATTTTGGAAAGCTCACTATATGTGAGCAACATTGATATTTCATCTCTCTGAAGATTCGGAAGCTTGTCTATCTCTTGACCGGAAATGTTTATTGTTCAGACAATCTCAGTCTAGAGTTTTGAATGTTCTTCTGAACAGGAATACGGTGCACGTGCCATTTGCCTTGAGGTATTCATCTTCATCTTTGGTTTAATTACCCAAGTTTGAGGTACTTTGATGATTCAACAAGGGATACACCTGATGTTGAACTAAATTTTGGAAAGCTCACTATATGTGAGCAACATTGATATTTCATCTCTCTGAAGATTCGGAAGCTTGTCTATCTCTTGACCGGAAATGTTTATTGTTCAGACAATCTCAGTCTAGAGTTTTGAATGTTCTTCTGAACAGGAATACGGTGCACGTGCCATTTGCCTTGGGGTATTCATCTTCATCTTTGGTTTAATTACCCAAGTTTGAGGTACTTTGATGATTCAACAAGGGATACACCTGATGTTGAACTAAATTTTGGAAAGCTCACTATATGTGAGCAACATTGATATTTCATCTCTCTGAAGATTCGGAAGCTTGTCTATCTCTTGACCGGAAACTTTTATTGTTCAGGCAATCTCAGTCTAGAGTTTTGAATGTTCTTCTGAACAGGAATACGGTGCACGTGCCATTTGCCTTGGGGTATTCAACTTCTTTTTTGGTTTAATTACCCAAGTTTGAGGTACTTTGATGATTCAACAAGGGTTACACCTGATGTTGAACTAAATTTTGGAAAGCTCACTATATGTGAGCAACATTGATATTTCATCTCTCCGAAGATTCGGAAGCTTGTCTATCTCTTGACCGGAAACTTTTATTGTTCAGACAATCTCAGTCTAGAGTTTTGAATGTTCTTCTGAACAGGAATACGGTGCACGTGCCATTTGCCTTGGGGTATTCATCTTCATCTTTGGTTTAATTACCCAAGTTTGAGGTACTTTGATGATTCAACAAGGGTTACACCTGATGTTGAACTAAATTTTGGAAAGCTCACTATATGTGAGCAACATTGATATTTCATCTCTCTGAAGATTCGGAAGCTTGTCTATCTCTTGACCGGAAATGTTTATTGTTCAGACAATCTCAGTCTAGAGTTTTGAATGTTCTTCTGAACAGGAATACGGTGCACGTGCCATTTGCCTTGGGGTATTCAACTTCTTTTTTGGTTTAATTACCCAAGTTTGAGGTACTTTGATGATTCAACAAGGGTTACACCTGATGTTGAACTAAATTTTGGAAAGCTCACTATATGTGAGCAACATTGATATTTCATCTCTGAAGATTCGGAAGCTTGTCTATCTCTTGACCGGAAACTTTTATTGTTCAGACAATCTCAGTCTAGAGTTTTGAATGTTCTTCTGAACAGGAATACGGTGCACGTGCCACTTGCCTTGGGGTATTCATCTTGATCTTCGGTTTAATTACCCAAGTTTGAGGTACTTTGGTGATTCAACAAGGGTTACACCTGATGTTGAACTAAATTTTGGAAAGCTCACTATATGTGAGCAACATTGATATTTCATCTCTGAAGATTCGGAAGCTTGTCTATCTCTTGACCGGAAACTTTTATTGTTCAGACAATCTCAGTCTAGAGTTTTGAATGTTCTTCTGAACAGGAATACGGTGCACGTGCCACTTGCCTTGGGGTATTCATCTTGATCTTCGGTTTAATTACCCAAGTTTGAGGTACTTTGATGATTCAACAAGGGTTACACCTGATGTTGAACTAAATTTTGGAAAGCTCACTATATGTGAGCAACATTGATATTTCTTCTCTCTGAACATTCGGAAGCTTGTCTATCTCTTGACCGGAAATGGTTATTGTTCAGACAATCTCAGTCTAGAGTTTTGAATGTTCTTCTGAACAGGAATACGGTGCACGTGCCATTTGCCTTGGGGTATTCAACTTCATTTTTGGTTTAATTACCCAAGTTTGAGGTACTTTGATGATTCAACAAGGGTTACACCTGATGTTGAACTAAATTTTGGAAAGCTCACTATATGTGAGCAACATTGATATTTCATCTCTCTGAAGATTCGGAAGCTTGTCTATCTCTTGACCGGAAATGTTTATTGTTCAGACAATCTCAGTCTAGAGTTTTGAATGTTCTTCTGAACAGGAATACGGTGCATGTGCCATTTGCCTTGAGGTATTCATCTTCATCTTTGGTTTAATTACCCAAGTTTGAGGTACTTTGATGATTCAACAAGGGTTACACCTGATGTTGAACTAAATTTTGGAAAGCTCACTATATGTGAGCAACATTGATATTTCATCTCTCTGAAGATTCGGAAGCTTGTCTATCTTTTGACCGGAAACTTTTATTGTTCAGACAATCTCAGTCTAGAGTTTTGAATGTTCTTCTGAACAGGAATACGGTGCACGTGCCATTTGCCTTGAGGTATTCATCTTCATCTTTGGTTTAATTACCCAAGTTTGAGGTACTTTGGTGATTCAACAAGGGTTACACCTGATGTTGAACTAAATTTTGGAAAGCTCACTATATGTGAGCAACATTGATATTTCATCTCTCTGAAGATTCGGAAGCTTGTCTATCTTTTGACCGGAAACTTTTATTGTTCAGACAATCTCAGTCTAGAGTTTTGAATGTTCTTCTGAACAGGAATACGGTGCATGTGCCATTTGCCTTGAGGTATTCATCTTCATCTTTGGTTTAATTACCCAAGTTTGATGTACTTTGATGATTCAACAAGGGTTACACCTGATGTTGAACTAAATTTTGGAAAGCTCACTATATGTGAGCAACATTGATATTTCATCTCTCTGAAGATTCGGAAGCTTGTCTATCTTTTGACCGGAAACTTTTATTGTTCAGACAATCTCAGTCTAGAGTTTTGAATGTTCTTCTGAACAGGAATACGGTGCATGTGCCATTTGCCTTGAGGTATTCATCTTCATCTTTGGTTTAATTACCCAAGTTTGAGGTACTTTGGTGATTCAACAAGGGTTACACCTGATGTTGAACTAAATTTTGGAAAGCTCACTATATGTGAGCAACATTGATATTTCATCTCTCTGAAGATTCGGAAGCTTGTCTATCTCTTGACCGGAAATGTTTATTGTTCAGACAATCTCACTCTAGAGTTTTGAATGTTCTTCTGAACAGGAATACGGTGCACGTGCCATTTGCCTTGAGGTATTCATCTTCATTTTTGGTTTAATTACCCAAGTTTGAGGTACTTTGATGATTCAACAAGGGATACACCTGATGTTGAACTAAATTTTGGAAAGCTCACTATATGTGAGCAACATTGATATTTCATCTCTCTGAAGATTCGGAAGCTTGTCTATCTCTTGACCGGAAATGTTTATTGTTCAGACAATCTCAGTCTAGAGTTTTGAATGTTCTTCTGAACAGGAATACGGTGCACGTGCCATTTGCCTTGGGGTATTCATCTTCATCTTTGGTTTAATTACCCAAGTTTGAGGTACTTTGATGATTCAACAAGGGATACACCTGATGTTGAACTAAATTTTGGAAAGCTCACTATATGTGAGCAACATTGATATTTCATCTCTCTGAAGATTCGGAAGCTTGTCTATCTCTTGACCGGAAATGTTTATTGTTCAGACAATCTCAGTCTAGAGTTTTGAATGTTCTTCTGAACAGGAATACGGTGCACGTGCCATTTGCCTTGAGGTATTCATCTTCATCTTTGGTTTAATTACCCAAGTTTGAGGTACTTTGATGATTCAACAAGGGATACACCTGATGTTGAACTAAATTTTGGAAAGCTCACTATATGTGAGCAACATTGATATTTCATCTCTCTGAAGATTCGGAAGCTTGTCTATCTCTTGACCGGAAATGTTTATTGTTCAGACAATCTCAGTCTAGAGTTTTGAATGTTCTTCTGAACAGGAATACGGTGCACGTGCCATTTGCCTTGGGGTATTCATCTTCATCTTTGGTTTAATTACCCAAGTTTGAGGTACTTTGATGATTCAACAAGGGATACACCTGATGTTGAACTAAATTTTGGAAAGCTCACTATATGTGAGCAACATTGATATTTCATCTCTCTGAAGATTCGGAAGCTTGTCTATCTCTTGACCGGAAACTTTTATTGTTCAGGCAATCTCAGTCTAGAGTTTTGAATGTTCTTCTGAACAGGAATACGGTGCACGTGCCATTTGCCTTGGGGTATTCAACTTCTTTTTTGGTTTAATTACCCAAGTTTGAGGTACTTTGATGATTCAACAAGGGTTACACCTGATGTTGAACTAAATTTTGGAAAGCTCACTATATGTGAGCAACATTGATATTTCATCTCTCCGAAGATTCGGAAGCTTGTCTATCTCTTGACCGGAAACTTTTATTGTTCAGACAATCTCAGTCTAGAGTTTTGAATGTTCTTCTGAACAGGAATACGGTGCACGTGCCATTTGCCTTGGGGTATTCATCTTCATCTTTGGTTTAATTACCCAAGTTTGAGGTACTTTGATGATTCAACAAGGGTTACACCTGATGTTGAACTAAATTTTGGAAAGCTCACTATATGTGAGCAACATTGATATTTCATCTCTCTGAAGATTCGGAAGCTTGTCTATCTCTTGACCGGAAATGTTTATTGTTCAGACAATCTCAGTCTAGAGTTTTGAATGTTCTTCTGAACAGGAATACGGTGCACGTGCCATTTGCCTTGGGGTATTCAACTTCTTTTTTGGTTTAATTACCCAAGTTTGAGGTACTTTGATGATTCAACAAGGGTTACACCTGATGTTGAACTAAATTTTGGAAAGCTCACTATATGTGAGCAACATTGATATTTCATCTCTGAAGATTCGGAAGCTTGTCTATCTCTTGACCGGAAACTTTTATTGTTCAGACAATCTCAGTCTAGAGTTTTGAATGTTCTTCTGAACAGGAATACGGTGCACGTGCCACTTGCCTTGGGGTATTCATCTTGATCTTCGGTTTAATTACCCAAGTTTGAGGTACTTTGGTGATTCAACAAGGGTTACACCTGATGTTGAACTAAATTTTGGAAAGCTCACTATATGTGAGCAACATTGATATTTCATCTCTGAAGATTCGGAAGCTTGTCTATCTCTTGACCGGAAACTTTTATTGTTCAGACAATCTCAGTCTAGAGTTTTGAATGTTCTTCTGAACAGGAATACGGTGCACGTGCCACTTGCCTTGGGGTATTCATCTTGATCTTCGGTTTAATTACCCAAGTTTGAGGTACTTTGATGATTCAACAAGGGTTACACCTGATGTTGAACTAAATTTTGGAAAGCTCACTATATGTGAGCAACATTGATATTTCTTCTCTCTGAACATTCGGAAGCTTGTCTATCTCTTGACCGGAAATGGTTATTGTTCAGACAATCTCAGTCTAGAGTTTTGAATGTTCTTCTGAACAGGAATACGGTGCACGTGCCATTTGCCTTGGGGTATTCAACTTCATTTTTGGTTTAATTACCCAAGTTTGAGGTACTTTGATGATTCAACAAGGGTTACACCTGATGTTGAACTAAATTTTGGAAAGCTCACTATATGTGAGCAACATTGATATTTCATCTCTCTGAAGATTCGGAAGCTTGTCTATCTTTTGACCGGAAACTTTTATTGTTCAGACAATCTCAGTCTAGAGTTTTGAATGTTCTTCTGAACAGGAATACGGTGCACGTGCCATTTGCCTTGAGGTATTCATCTTCATCTTTGGTTTAATTACCCAAGTTTGAGGTACTTTGGTGATTCAACAAGGGTTACACCTGATGTTGAACTAAATTTTGGAAAGCTCACTATATGTGAGCAACATTGATATTTCATCTCTCTGAAGATTCGGAAGCTTGTCTATCTCTTGACCGGAAATGTTTATTGTTCAGACAATCTCAGTCTAGAGTTTTGAATGTTCTTCTGAACAGGAATACGGTGCACGTGCCATTTGCCTTGGGGTATTCAACTTCATTTTTGGTTTAATTACCCAAGTTTGAGGTACTTTGATGATTCAACAAGGGATACACCTGATGTTGAACTAAATTTTGGAAAGCTCACTATATGTGAGCAACATTGATATTTCATCTCTCTGAAGATTCGGAAGCTTGTCTATCTCTTGACCGGAAACTTTTATTGTTCAGGCAATCTCAGTCTAGAGTTTTGAATGTTCTTCTGAACAGGAATACGGTGCACGTGCCATTTGCCTTGGGGTATTCAACTTCTTTTTTGGTTTAATTACCCAAGTTTGAGGTACTTTGATGATTCAACAAGGGTTACACCTGATGTTGAACTAAATTTTGGAAAGCTCACTATATGTGAGCAACAATGATATTTCATCTCTCCGAAGATTCGGAAGCTTGTCTATCTCTTGACCGGAAACTTTTATTGTTCAGACAATCTCAGTCTAGAGTTTTGAATGTTCTTCTGAACAGGAATACGGTGCACGTGCCATTTGCCTTGGGGTATTCATCTTCATCTTTGGTTTAATTACCCAAGTTTGAGGTACTTTGATGATTCAACAAGGGTTACACCTGATGTTGAACTAAATTTTGGAAAGCTCACTATATGTGAGCAACATTGATATTTCATCTCTCTGAAGATTCGGAAGCTTGTCTATCTCTTGACCGGAAATGTTTATTGTTCAGACAATCTCAGTCTAGAGTTTTGAATGTTCTTCTGAACAGGAATACGGTGCACGTGCCATTTGCCTTGGGGTATTCAACTTCTTTTTTGGTTTAATTGCCCAAGTTTGAGGTACTTTGATGATTCAACAAGGGTTACACCTGATGTTGAACTAAATTTTGGAAAGCTCACTATATGTGAGCAACATTGATATTTCATCTCTGAAGATTCGGAAGCTTGTCTATCTCTTGACCGGAAACTTTTATTGTTCAGACAATCTCAGTCTAGAGTTTTGAATGTTCTTCTGAACAGGAATACGGTGCACGTGCCATTTGCCTTGGGGTATTCATCTTGATCTTCGGTTTAATTACCCAAGTTTGAGGTACTTTGATGATTCAACAAGGGTTACACCTGATGTTGAACTAAATTTTGGAAAGCTCACTATATGTGAGCAACATTGATATTTCATCTCTCTGAAGATTCGGAAGCTTGTCTATCTTTTGACCGGAAATGGTTATTGTTCAGACAATCTCAGTCTAGAGTTTTGAATGTTCTTCTGAACAGGAATACGGTGCACGTGCCATTTGCCTTGGGGTATTCAACTTCATTTTTGGTTTAATTACCCAAGTTTGAGGTACTTTGATGATTCAACAAGGGTTACACCTGATGTTGAACTAAATTTTGGAAAGCTCACTATATGTGAGCAACATTGATATTTCATCTCTCTGAAGATTCGGAAGCTTGTCTATCTTTTGACCGGAAACTTTTATTGTTCAGACAATCTCAGTCTAGAGTTTTGAATGTTCTTCTGAACAGGAATACGGTGCACGTGCCATTTGCCTTGAGGTATTCATCTTCATCTTTGGTTTAATTACCCAAGTTTGAGGTACTTTGGTGATTCAACAAGGGTTACACCTGATGTTGAACTAAATTTTGGAAAGCTCACTATATGTGAGCAACATTGATATTTCATCTCTCTGAAGATTCGGAAGCTTGTCTATCTCTTGACCGGAAATGTTTATTGTTCAGACAATCTCAGTCTAGAGTTTTGAATGTTCTTCTGAACAGGAATACGGTGCACGTGCCATTTGCCTTGGGGTATTCAACTTCATTTTTGGTTTAATTACCCAAGTTTGAGGTACTTTGATGATTCAACAAGGGATACACCTGATGTTGAACTAAATTTTGGAAAGCTCACTATATGTGAGCAACATTGATATTTCATCTCTCTGAAGATTCGGAAGCTTGTCTATCTCTTGACCGGAAACTTTTATTGTTCAGGCAATCTCAGTCTAGAGTTTTGAATGTTCTTCTGAACAGGAATACGGTGCACGTGCCATTTGCCTTGGGGTATTCAACTTCTTTTTTGGTTTAATTACCCAAGTTTGAGGTACTTTGATGATTCAACAAGGGTTACACCTGATGTTGAACTAAATTTTGGAAAGCTCACTATATGTGAGCAACAATGATATTTCATCTCTCCGAAGATTCGGAAGCTTGTCTATCTCTTGACCGGAAACTTTTATTGTTCAGACAATCTCAGTCTAGAGTTTTGAATGTTCTTCTGAACAGGAATACGGTGCACGTGCCATTTGCCTTGGGGTATTCATCTTCATCTTTGGTTTAATTACCCAAGTTTGAGGTACTTTGATGATTCAACAAGGGTTACACCTGATGTTGAACTAAATTTTGGAAAGCTCACTATATGTGAGCAACATTGATATTTCATCTCTCTGAAGATTCGGAAGCTTGTCTATCTTTTGACCGGAAATGGTTATTGTTCAGACAATCTCAGTCTAGAGTTTTGAATGTTCTTCTGAACAGGAATACGGTGCACGTGCCATTTGCCTTGGGGTATTCAACTTCATTTTTGGTTTAATTACCCAAGTTTGAGGTACTTTGATGATTCAACAAGGGTTACACCTGATGTTGAACTAAATTTTGGAAAGCTCACTATATGTGAGCAACATTGATATTTCATCTCTCTGAAGATTCGGAAGCTTGTCTATCTTTTGACCGGAAACTTTTATTGTTCAGACAATCTCAGTCTAGAGTTTTGAATGTTCTTCTGAACAGGAATACGGTGCACGTGCCATTTGCCTTGAGGTATTCATCTTCATCTTTGGTTTAATTACCCAAGTTTGAGGTACTTTGGTGATTCAACAAGGGTTACACCTGATGTTGAACTAAATTTTGGAAAGCTCACTATATGTGAGCAACATTGATATTTCATCTCTCTGAAGATTCGGAAGCTTGTCTATCTTTTGACCGGAAACTTTTATTGTTCAGACAATCTCAGTCTAGAGTTTTGAATGTTCTTCTGAACAGGAATACGGTGCATGTGCCATTTGCCTTGAGGTATTCATCTTCATCTTTGGTTTAATTACCCAAGTTTGATGTACTTTGATGATTCAACAAGGGTTACACCTGATGTTGAACTAAATTTTGGAAAGCTCACTATATGTGAGCAACATTGATATTTCATCTCTCTGAAGATTCGGAAGCTTGTCTATCTCTTGACCGGAAATGTTTATTGTTCAGACAATCTCACTCTAGAGTTTTGAATGTTCTTCTGAACAGGAATACGGTGCACGTGCCATTTGCCTTGAGGTATTCATCTTCATTTTTGGTTTAATTACCCAAGTTTGAGGTACTTTGATGATTCAACAAGGGATACACCTGATGTTGAACTAAATTTTGGAAAGCTCACTATATGTGAGCAACATTGATATTTCATCTCTCTGAAGATTCGGAAGCTTGTCTATCTCTTGACCGGAAATGTTTATTGTTCAGACAATCTCAGTCTAGAGTTTTGAATGTTCTTCTGAACAGGAATACGGTGCACGTGCCATTTGCCTTGGGGTATTCAACTTCATTTTTGGTTTAATTACCCAAGTTTGAGGTACTTTGATGATTCAACAAGGGATACACCTGATGTTGAACTAAATTTTGGAAAGCTCACTATATGTGAGCAACATTGATATTTCATCTCTCTGAAGATTCGGAAGCTTGTCTATCTCTTTACCGGAAACTTTTATTGTTCAGACAATCTCAGTCTAGAGTTTTGAATGTTCTTCTGAACAGGAATACGGTGCACGTGCCATTTGCCTTGGGGTATTCATCTTCATATTTGGTTTAATTACCCAAGTTTGAGGTACTTTGATGATTCAACAAGGGATACACCTGATGTTGAACTAAATTTTGGAAAGCTCACTATATGTGAGCAACATTGATATTTCATCTCTCTGAAGATTCGGAAGCTTGTCTATCTCTTTACCGGAAACTTTTATTGTTCAGACAATCTCAGTCTAGAGTTTTGAATGTTCTTCTGAACAGGAATACGGTGCACGTGCCATTTGCCTTGGGGTATTCATCTTCATATTTGGTTTAATTACCCAAGTTTGAGGTACTTTGATGATTCAACAAGGGTTACACCTGATGTTGAACTAAATTTTGGAAAGCTCACTATATGTGAGCAACATTGATATTTCATCTTTCTGAAGATTCGGAAGCTTGTCTATCTCTTTACCGGAAACTTTTATTGTTCAGACAATCTCAGTCTAGAGTTTTGAATGTTCTTCTGAACAGGAATACGGTGCACGTGCCACTTGCCTTGGGTTATTCATCATCATATTTGGTTTAATTACCCAAGTTTGAGGTACTTTGATGATTCAACAAGGGATACACCTGATGTTGAACTAAATTTTGGAAAGCTCACTATATGTGAGCAACATTGATATTTCATCTCTCTGAAGATTCGGAAGCTTGTCTATCTCTTGACCGGAAACTTTTATTGTTCAGGCAATCTCAGTCTAGAGTTTTGAATGTTCTTCTGAACAGGAATACGGTGCACGTGCCATTTGCCTTGGGGTATTCAACTTCTTTTTTGGTTTAATTACCCAAGTTTGAGGTACTTTGATGATTCAACAAGGGTTACACCTGATGTTGAACTAAATTTTGGAAAGCTCACTATATGTGAGCAACATTGATATTTCATCTCTCCGAAGATTCGGAAGCTTGTCTATCTCTTGACCGGAAACTTTTATTGTTCAGACAATCTCAGTCTAGAGTTTTGAATGTTCTTCTGAACAGGAATACGGTGCACGTGCCATTTGCCTTGGGGTATTCATCTTCATCTTTGGTTTAATTACCCAAGTTTGAGGTACTTTGATGATTCAACAAGGGTTACACCTGATGTTGAACTAAATTTTGGAAAGCTCACTATATGTGAGCAACATTGATATTTCATCTCTCTGAAGATTCGGAAGCTTGTCTATCTCTTGACCGGAAATGTTTATTGTTCAGACAATCTCAGTCTAGAGTTTTGAATGTTCTTCTGAACAGGAATACGGTGCACGTGCCATTTGCCTTGGGGTATTCAACTTCTTTTTTGGTTTAATTACCCAAGTTTGAGGTACTTTGATGATTCAACAAGGGTTACACCTGATGTTGAACTAAATTTTGGAAAGCTCACTATATGTGAGCAACATTGATATTTCATCTCTGAAGATTCGGAAGCTTGTCTATCTCTTGACCGGAAACTTTTATTGTTCAGACAATCTCAGTCTAGAGTTTTGAATGTTCTTCTGAACAGGAATACGGTGCACGTGCCACTTGCCTTGGGGTATTCATCTTGATCTTCGGTTTAATTACCCAAGTTTGAGGTACTTTGATGATTCAACAAGGGTTACACCTGATGTTGAACTAAATTTTGGAAAGCTCACTATATGTGAGCAACATTGATATTTCATCTCTCTGAAGATTCGGAAGCTTGTCTATCTCTTTACCGGAAACTTTTATTGTTCAGACAATCTCAGTCTAGAGTTTTGAATGTTCTTCTGAACAGGAATACGGTGCACGTGCCATTTGCCTTAGGGTATTCAACTTCATTTTTGGTTTAATTACCCAAGTTTGAGGTACTTTGATGATTCAACAAGGGATACACCTGATGTTGAACTAAATTTTGGAAAGCTCACTATATGTGAGCAACATTGATATTTCATCTCTCTGAAGATTCGGAAGCTTGTCTATCTCTTTACCGGAAACTTTTATTGTTCAGACAATCTCAGTCTAGAGTTTTGAATGTTCTTCTGAACAGGAATACGGTGCACGTGCCATTTGCCTTGGGGTATTCAACTTCATTTTTGGTTTAATTACCCAAGTTTGAGGTACTTTGATGATTCAACAAGGGATACACCTGATGTTGAACTAAATTTTGGAAAGCTCACTATATGTGAGCAACATTAATATTTCATCTCTCTGAAGATTCGGAAGCTTGTCTATCTCTTTACCGGAAACTTTTATTGTTCAGACAATCTCAGTCTAGAGTTTTGAATGTTCTTCTGAACAGGAATACGGTGCACGTGCCATTTGCCTTGGGGTATTCAACTTCATTTTTGGTTTAATTACCCAAGTTTGAGGTACTTTGATGATTCAACAAGGGATACACCTGATGTTGAACTAAATTTTGGAAAGCTCACTATATGTGAGCAACATTAATATTTCATCTCTCTGAAGATTCGGAAGCTTGTCTATCTCTTGACCGGAAACTTTTATTGTTCAGGCAATCTCAGTCTAGAGTTTTGAATGTTCTTCTGAACAGGAATACGGTGCACGTGCCATTTGCCTTGGGGTATTCAACTTCTTTTTTGGTTTAATTACCCAAGTTTGAGGTACTTTGATGATTCAACAAGGGTTACACCTGATGTTGAACTAAATTTTGGAAAGCTCACTATATGTGAGCAACATTGATATTTCATCTCTCCGAAGATTCGGAAGCTTGTCTATCTCTTGACCGGAAACTTTTATTGTTCAGACAATCTCAGTCTAGAGTTTTGAATGTTCTTCTGAACAGGAATACGGTGCACGTGCCATTTGCCTTGGGGTATTCATCTTCATCTTTGGTTTAATTACCCAAGTTTGAGGTACTTTGATGATTCAACAAGGGTTACACCTGATGTTGAACTAAATTTTGGAAAGCTCACTATATGTGAGCAACATTGATATTTCATCTCTCTGAAGATTCGGAAGCTTGTCTATCTCTTGACCGGAAATGTTTATTGTTCAGACAATCTCAGTCTAGAGTTTTGAATGTTCTTCTGAACAGGAATACGGTGCACGTGCCATTTGCCTTGGGGTATTCAACTTCTTTTTTGGTTTAATTACCCAAGTTTGAGGTACTTTGATGATTCAACAAGGGTTACACCTGATGTTGAACTAAATTTTGGAAAGCTCACTATATGTGAGCAACATTGATATTTCATCTCTGAAGATTCGGAAGCTTGTCTATCTCTTGACCGGAAACTTTTATTGTTCAGACAATCTCAGTCTAGAGTTTTGAATGTTCTTCTGAACAGGAATACGGTGCACGTGCCACTTGCCTTGGGGTATTCATCTTGATCTTCGGTTTAATTACCCAAGTTTGAGGTACTTTGATGATTCAACAAGGGTTACACCTGATGTTGAACTAAATTTTGGAAAGCTCACTATATGTGAGCAACATTGATATTTCATCTCTCTGAAGATTCGGAAGCTTGTCTATCTCTTTACCGGAAACTTTTATTGTTCAGACAATCTCAGTCTAGAGTTTTGAATGTTCTGCTGAACAGGAATACGGTGCACGTGCCATTTGCCTTAGGGTATTCAACTTCATTTTTGGTTTAATTACCCAAGTTTGAGGTACTTTGATGATTCAACAAGGGATACACCTGATGTTGAACTAAATTTTGGAAAGCTCACTATATGTGAGCAACATTGATATTTCATCTCTCTGAAGATTCGGAAGCTTGTCTATCTCTTTACCGGAAACTTTTATTGTTCAGACAATCTCAGTCTAGAGTTTTGAATGTTCTTCTGAACAGGAATACGGTGCACGTGCCATTTGCCTTGGGGTATTCAACTTCATTTTTGGTTTAATTACCCAAGTTTGAGGTACTTTGATGATTCAACAAGGGATACACCTGATGTTGAACTAAATTTTGGAAAGCTCACTATATGTGAGCAACATTAATATTTCATCTCTCTGAAGATTCGGAAGCTTGTCTATCTCTTTACCGGAAACTTTTATTGTTCAGACAATCTCAGTCTAGAGTTTTGAATGTTCTTCTGAACAGGAATACGGTGCACGTGCCATTTGCCTTGGGGTATTCAACTTCATTTTTGGTTTAATTACCCAAGTTTGAGGTACTTTGATGATTCAACAAGGGATACACCTGATGTTGAACTAAATTTTGGAAAGCTCACTATATGTGAGCAACATTAATATTTCATCTCTCTGAAGATTCGGAAGCTTGTCTATCTCTTGACCGGAAATGTTTATTGTTCAGACAATCTCAGTCTAGAGTTTTGAATGTTCTTCTGAACAGGAATACGGTGCACGTGCCATTTGCCTTGGGGTATTCATCTTCATCTTTGGTTTAATTACCCAAGTTTGAGGTACTTTGATGATTCAACAAGGGATACACCTGATGTTGAACTAAATTTTGGAAAGCTCACTATATGTGAGCAACATTGATATTTCATCTCTCTTAAGATTCGGAAGCTTGTCTATCTCTTGACCGGAAACTTTTATTGTTCAGGCAATCTCAGTCTAGAGTTTTGAATGTTCTTCTGAACAGGAATACGGTGCACGTGCCATTTGCCTTGGGGTATTCAACTTCTTTTTTGGTTTAATTACCCAAGTTTGAGGTACTTTGATGATTCAACAAGGGTTACACCTGATGTTGAACTAAATTTTGGAAAGCTCACTATATGTGAGCAACATTGATATTTCATCTCTGAAGATTCGGAAGCTTGTCTATCTCTTGACCGGAAATGTTTATTGTTCAGACAATCTCAGTCTAGAGTTTTGAATGTTCTTCTGAACAGGAATACGGTGCACGTGCCATTTGCCTTGGGGTATTCATCTTCATCTTTGGTTTAATTACCCAAGTTTGAGGTACTTTGATGATTCAACAAGGGTTACACCTGATGTTGAACTAAATTTTGGAAAGCTCACTATATGTGAGCAACATTGATATTTCATCTCTCCGAAGATTCGGAAGCTTGTCTATCTCTTGACCGGAAACTTTTATTGTTCAGACAATCTCAGTCTAGAGTTTTGAATGTTCTTCTGAACAGGAATACGGTGCACGTGCCATTTGCCTTGGGGTATTCAACTTCTTTTTTGGTTTAATTACCCAAGTTTGAGGTACTTTGATGATTCAACAAGGGTTACACCTGATGTTGAACTAAATTTTGGAAAGCTCACTATATGTGAGCAACATTGATATTTCATCTCTCCGAAGATTCGGAAGCTTGTCTATCTCTTGACCGGAAATGTTTATTGTTCAGACAATCTCAGTCTAGAGTTTTGAATGTTCTTCTGAACAGGAATACGGTGCACGTGCCATTTGCCTTGGGGTATTCATCTTCATCTTTGGTTTAATTACCCAAGTTTGAGGTACTTTGATGATTCAACAAGGGTTACACCTGATGTTGAACTAAATTTTGGAAAGCTCACTATATGTGAGCAACATTGATATTTCATCTCTGAAGATTCGGAAGCTTGTCTATCTCTTGACCGGAAACTTTTATTGTTCAGACAATCTCAGTCTAGAGTTTTGAATGTTCTTCTGAACAGGAATACGGTGCACGTGCCACTTGCCTTGGGGTATTCATCTTGATCTTCGGTTTAATTACCCAAGTTTGAGGTACTTTGATGATTCAACAAGGGTTACACCTGATGTTGAACTAAATTTTGGAAAGCTCACTATATGTGAGCAACATTGATATTTCATCTCTCTGAAGATTCGGAAGCTTGTCTATCTCTTTACCGGAAACTTTTATTGTTCAGACAATCTCAGTCTAGAGTTTTGAATGTTCTTCTGAACAGGAATACGGTGCACGTGCCATTTGCCTTGGGGTATTCAACTTCTTTTTTGGTTTAATTACCCAAGTTTGAGGTACTTTGATGATTCAACAAGGGTTACACCTGATGTTGAACTAAATTTTGGAAAGCTCACTATATGTGAGCAACATTGATATTTCATCTCTCTGAAGATTCGGAAGCTTGTCTATCTCTTTACCGGAAACTTTTATTGTTCAGACAATCTCAGTCTAGAGTTTTGAATGTTCTTCTGAACAGGAACACGGTGCACGTGCCATTTGCCTTAGGGTATTCAACTTCATTTTTGGTTTAATTACCCAAGTTTGAGGTACTTTGATGATTCAACAAGGGATACACCTGATGTTGAACTAAATTTTGGAAAGCTCACTATATGTGAGCAACA
The DNA here is from genome assembly GCA_964057225.1 of Auanema rhodensis. NCBI lineage: Eukaryota > Metazoa > Nematoda > Chromadorea > Rhabditida > Rhabditidae > Auanema > Auanema rhodense. Next base: position 6,991,925 of record OZ059895.1, read on the forward strand.
TTGATATTTCATCTCTGAAGATTCGGAAGCTTGTCTATCTCTTGACCGGAAATGTTTATTGTTCAGACAATCTCAGTCTAGAGTTTTGAATGTTCTTCTGAACAGGAATACGGTGCACGTGCCATTTGCCTTGGGGTATTCAACTTCTTTTTTGGTTTAATTACCCAAGTTTGAGGTACTTTGATGATTCAACAAGGGATACACCTGATGTTGAACTAAATATTGGAAAGCTCACTATATGTGAGCAACATTAATATTTCATCTCTCTGAAGATTCGGAAGCTTGTCTATCTCTTTACCGGAAACTTTTATTGTTCAGACAATCTCAGTCTAGAGTTTTGAATGTTCTTCTGAACAGGAATACGGTGCACGTGCCATTTGCCTTGGGGTATACAACTTCATTTTTGGTTTAATTACCCAAGTTTGAGGTACTTTGATGATTCAACAAGGGATACACCTGATGTTGAACTAAATTTTGGAAAGCTCACTATATGTGAGCAACATTAATATTTCATCTCTCTGAAGATTCGGAAGCTTGTCTATCTCTTGACCGGAAATGTTTATTGTTCAGACAATCTCAGTCTAGAGTTTTGAATGTTCTTCTGAACAGGAATACGGTGCACGTGCCATTTGCCTTGGGGTATTCATCTTCATCTTTGGTTTAATTACCCAAGTTTGAGGTACTTTGATGATTCAACAAGGGATACACCTGATGTTGAACTAAATTTTGGAAAGCTCACTATATGTGAGCAACATTGATATTTCATCTCTCTGAAGATTCGGAAGCTTGTCTATCTCTTTACCGGAAACTTTTATTGTTCAGGCAATCTCAGTCTAGAGTTTTGAATGTTCTTCTGAACAGGAATACGGTGCACGTGCCATTTGCCTTGGGGTATTCAACTTCATTTTTGGTTTAATTACCCAAGTTTGAGGTAGACAAGCTTCCGAATCTTCAGAGAGATGAAATATCAATGCTGCTCACATATAGTGAGCTTTCCAAAATTTAGTTCAACATCAGGTGTAACCCTTGTTGAATCATCAAAATACCTTAAACTTGGGTAATTAAACCAAAGATGAAGATGAATACCCCAAGGCAAATGGCACGTGCACCGTATTCCTGTTCAGAAGAACATTCAAAACTCTAGACTGAGATTGTCTGAACAATGAACATTTTGGGTCAAGAGATAGACAAGCTTCAGAATCTTCAGAAATTTGAAATATCAATGCTGCTCACATATAGTGAGCTTTCCAAAATTTAGTTCAACATCAGGTGTAACCCTTGTTGAATCATCAAAATACCTTAAACTTGGGTAATTAAACCAAAGATGAAGATGAATACCCCAAGGCAAATGGCACGTGCACCGTATTCCTGTTCTCGCCTATCCAGCTCTGCCAACAAGCCGACTATTTGATCCAAAGTCAGCAGATTGCTGCTAGGGCTTTCCTCTACTCTACTTGGACCCTAGACGTAAACTTTTGTTGTTGCTTAGAAAAAGCCTCTAATTAGGCTACAAACATGAAGCGTTCCGATCTTGTTGATGTAGAGAATATTGTACCTTCGACACCAGAACCGGATGTACCACGACCACTCGCACTTATTAATTATTTTTTGTTTAGACACATCAAAAAATCAGGCACAATTCTCAAAGGATAGCTCTTCTTTCTCTTTTTCTCGGGACGAGAAATTTGAGATGCCGGGGATGTCAAAAATATGTATGGCTAGAAAGACTATCATGAAATGTATAATCAAAGATAATTATACTATGAGATATGAATTATTTATTAACTTAATAATTATTCATAAAAAAATAGAACAAAGAGAATAATGTGAATAAAATGACCTATGGATAAAACAATCCATAGTAATCGCGTTCCATTTAGAGATTATTGATAAACAGTGAACTGTTGATAATCAACTACCGTAATCTGATTAAAACAATATTTAGTTGTTTTTTGTCCTAAAATTATTGTGATAAGAAATTTTTGTAATAATTTTTCAGTTTGGAATTTCCTCTTTAATTTTTTTTTGTATTTTTTGTTTTTTTTAATAATTTTTTTTTCGCTCTTCTTCTTTTTATTTTTTCGTTCTTTGATTGTAGTGTCATCGCGAATGTTTCGAGTGAGGGGAACTTCTTGGGCAGGTTCTACGTAAAGATGCACATCGGTCTGGCCGTGTATCCATATAATCAAACCGCGGATTTGCGTGAAATTTTTGACTACAAAATGCTCGAATTGATCAAGCTTGCGCCAAAAGTTCATTTTGTGCCGAATATCCATTACTCGATGCTTGAATTATACAGCTTCACCGAATAAGGTAATTTTCCTAAATGTAGCCCTCAGGTGTGTGTCAGATATGCAACAAAAAATAATTTATTTTTTGGAGATTATTGAAATTTTGAAATTTGTCAGTTTATAATTGTAACATTTCTCATACAATAATATTTTGTGTTTTTAGTCATCAGATTCCGCCAAGCGAACGAGGTCAACATGTCGGACGACCAAATGTCCGAGAAGGAACTGATTCGGAGAATACTTGTATTGAAGGAATTGCACTCAAATTATGAAGATGATGTCAACGGGAAATTAAGCATTATTGATTTTAAGGTATATTTAAAGTTACTTTTTTATTAGTTCTGTTATTCTCATTTAGGTCGGCTACAATTATAGAAAAGCAGAAAAATATTGGGCAGGCGAAAACAGTCGACTTGTTGGCGGAGCTGAAATGCAAATTTTGATCTAAAACAGTTTGCCACCTTTTATACAAACTTTGTTGTAAAGTTCTGCCCACTCCGCCTCTTTCACAAAACAGTTGACTACGGTATACGGCTTTTCTATTTGTTATATATTACAACAAATATATGCATTTATACATTAATTAGCAGTTTGTTGCGCAAACAGCTGCCAAATGCGCTAAAATACACCGATTGCGCCAACAGTTGCCGGATTAACAACCTGTAAACTATCCGCTTATTAATTACTTGTTACAGCATTCGATTTCGTAAATCCAAATATTTAACAATAATTCGAAACGCAGGATTGTTGCGAAAAACAGACTTGTACACATCCGATTACAAGTACAACATTTCCAGACACTTTGTAAAAAAGAAAATCTCACAAATTGTTAACACATGTTCTAATTTAAAATGAAAATTTATTGTTCAATAAATATATTACCAAACATTCATACTATTCTTAGCCATAGTTATGAAATACAAAAACTATCAGAACATCTTTAAACTATAAGGGATACAACAACAATTACTTTAAAGTAACATTTTTGATATTAAAAAGTTTGAAAATATTCGTATATACTCATGACCCCTTGGCATAGTAAGTATTCTTTAGCGTTATGGGTACATGTAGTGTACAGCTATTTATCATATTTTAATGAACAAAACTTTTGCCATGTGGTAAATGTGTAGGTCAGTGCACCTGTTTTAACGATCTGATTGAATTAACCTTCGATATGAGTTCCATTGATTAACCCATAAGATGTACGGTGAACACATTGATTACCTTGTAAAAATATTTACATAAATATAACAAAACAATACAATATACATATACATAAGAAATAATTTATTCAAATATACAAGTTTTAAAGATACAATTAAAAAATATATGAATATTAAGAATACATTTAAAAAGAAATAATTTTAAAAATACATTTAAAAAGAAATAATTTTAAAAATACATTTAAAAAGAAATAACTTTAAAATTACATTTGAAAAGAAATAATTTTAAAAATGATTTTAAAAAAAAATCATGCATTTTGATCCATGCGCAGGCTCGAGAGCCTGCCTCGGGAGGAAAAGTATATTTTTAACAGCTGACTCCGAAAATATGATTTTGACAGCTGGCGCCCCCAAAAGTATGTTTTGAGCAGCTAACGCCTTCAAAAGTATGTTCTTTGCAACTGTTTGGGGGCGTGGTTAGTAAATTCGGCATGGCTCTCTACTAACGTCGTTACTTTCTCTGGTGTTACTGGCTAATCCACATTGTGACACTACAGGAGCTTTGGCGTCAACAGCCCTCATACTAATGATATTAGCTATGTTATTAGGGTGTGTATGCCAAGGATGGAGAAGCAGAAAAAGATTAAAACTGTTTATGGATTGGATACCAAAATTGTGGAAGCGGCGTCAGGAAAGAGATGAGGACGTTGATATTCCACAAAGCGAGGTGAAGGAAGGAGAAAAAAGGGAATCTTTATACTCTATAAAGATGGTGAGATTGCCAAGTCTACACTTCTCGCGCTTATCAATACATAGTGTGACAATAATGCTAATGATCAGTACTAGCTGGGGATGTAAAAGCGCACATGAGATACAAGAAACGCACATCCACTGTATCAGCAGGAATAAATGTTACCAGCAACTTGCCACTCCAATAACATTCAATCCGGGAGTAAAGCAAATGTGTTTAAATTTAAACTACAACAATAACACTATTGGACAATGGATAATGACAAAAGAAAAAACAATATTCACATGTCAGAAAACAACTTTATATTATACAAAAAGAACTGAGCCATTTATAGAACAAACGTACCTGTGTGATAGAAATCATAACTGCACAGAGAACAATTGTAACCAGAAGGAATACCAGCAGGAAATTGGCAAATTTGGATCAAAAAGAGGACCAACTCAATCATCATGTTATAGAGCATCAAGCAAATGGTTTTCGTGTTTTCCACCATTTGGCAAAGCTTGCATAATGTATAGGTTACAACATAAACCAATAACATAAATTATATATGCAGTAAATATTTGCGAAGATTGGAGTACGGTAGTCCATTTGAATATCAAGGAAAATCTGTTCGGGAATAATTATGAACGGAGCATTAAATTAAAACCATACAGTACCCTTGTATCGGAAATTGGTAATATCACAATTATCAAGCAGGAAAAACCAAACGCCAAGTTTCTTCATAAGAAGTTTTTTATATCAGAAAATCAGACTTACTTAACAGAGAGGCATTTTGAACCCCTGGTAAAATGTGACTCTAAGGAAAGAGCACAAAAACATTTTACAACATGCGATATACAGTGGGTATGTCCATGTATCAAAGAATACGAAGAGAAAATCTTATGTGACTGTCCATAATCAGATTTCGCCAAAGAGGAATGGAAGTTGACTCCACAGTTGATAAACATCAACGAGATAGAAGAAACTATCGAAATATCATCGATAGAGGATGAATCCACTATACATATTGAATCTCTGAACTTCATCCAGAGCAACATATACACACAAGACATATCATGTCATATTGACTTCCTTGGCGCCCAGGGATGCTATGCATGTGAAACAGGAGCGGTACTAAGTTTTGAATGTATCGCAGAAGAGGAAACATGGATTCCGTTGGATTGCCAACATGAAGTAATTATGGTTAAGTGTTCGCCACAGTTCACTAACACCACAGTAACCATAAGAAGAAACTAACCCATGATTAGGGAAAAGTGCAGAATGAACTGTGCAGACAGGGAGCAAGTATAGATATTATAGGAATCTTGAGATACGACGGCAGAAAGAAAGGCAAACTACCTAATAAAATTGGAGCAGACGAAACACCCAGTTACGCACCCTTGTGGGACGTACTAAGACAGAGATGGATAATATCACTCGGAATCCTTGAAAACGCATTAATGGTAAAATTGAAGAAGACTTGGAGTAACTATCGAAGACGGATCAGCCAAGGGATACAAACTACTCAATTTTGAAAAGTATACAAACCGGAAGGTTAAGCAATAATGTTTTGAAATCTTTTTCTTGTATTATTAATGTTATTTGATGTTGAATATTTCACGATTGTATGAGATTTATGTTATTTGGGTTTTTCATGGGGACATGTTATTTGTAAAATGTATGATTGTAACTCTATATTTAACCTTTTTTTTATTCATTTGATCTAGTCAGTCATCTACACAACCTAGTCGCGGCCAGTGTCTCGTATAAACGAGAGGATCGAAGAAATGTGATAAACAACGAAACAGATGTAACACTTTGGTAATAATAAACGCAACAGATGTGCAGTTTTTTGGTAGATAAGATTAGACAAAGAACGAGACGGGCAGTATCGAAAATGAAAAGAAGAGGGATCCGATTTTTGACGACGATAGAGAACGGTTGCTGATATTGTTGTTGTGTATTTTGAGCTAGATAAACCTTTGTTATTAAATTCGACTTCTACATTAATATAAAGACTACATTACTCCTATTCACTGCCCTACTGATTTATTATTGTGATTATTATGATTCCACCTAACTACCACTGGTCTCTGTGATCACGGAACTGACGGAGGACTACAAGAATCGAATCGAAGAAGAATCTGAAGCTTGTCTATCTCTCGATCGAAAAAGTTCATTGTTCAGACAATCTCAGTCTAGAGTTTTGAATGTTTTTCTGAACAGGAATACGGTGCACGTGCCATTTGCCTTCGAGTATTCATCTTCATCTTTGGTTTAATTACCCAAGTTTGAGGTAGTTTGATGATTCAACAAGGGTTACACCTTATGTTGAACTAAATTTTGGAAAGCTCACTATATGTGAGCAACATTGATATTTCATCTTTCTGAAGATTCTGAAGCTTGTCTATCTCTCGACCGAAAAAGTTCATTGTTCAGACAATCTCAGTCTAGAGTTTTGAATGTTTTTCTGAACAGGAATACGGTGCACGTGCCATTTGCCTTCGAGTATTCATCTTCATCTTTGGTTTAATTACCCAAGTTTGAGGTACTTTGATGATTCAACAAGGGTTACACCTTATGTTGAACTAAATTTTGGAAAGCTCACTATATGTGAGCAACATTGATATTTCATCTTTCTGAAGATTCTGAAGCTTGTCTATCTCTTGACCGAAAATGTTCATTGTTCAGACAATCTCAGTCTAGAGTTTTGAATGTTCTTCTGAACAGGAATACGGTGCACGTGCCATTTGCCTTCGAGTATTCATCTTCATCTTTGGTTTAATTACCCAAGTTTGAGGTAGTTTGATGATTCAACAAGGGTTACACCTTATGTTGAACTAAATTTTGGAAAGCTCACTATATGTGAGCAACATTGATATTTCATCTTTCTGAAGATTCTGAAGCTTGTCTATCTCTCGACCGAAAAAGTTCATTGTTCAGACAATCTCAGTCTAGAGTTTTGAATGTTTTTCTGAACAGGAATACGGTGCACGTGCCATTTGCCTTCGAGTATTCATCTTCATCTTTGGTTTAATTACCCAAGTTTGAGGTACTTTGATGATTCAACAAGGGTTACACCTTATGTTGAACTAAATTTTGGAAAGCTCACTATATGTGAGCAACATTGATATTTCATCTTTCTGAAGATTCTGAAGCTTGTCTATCTCTTGACCGAAAATGTTCATTGTTCAGACAATCTCAGTCTAGAGTTTTGAATGTTCTTCTGAACAGGAATACGGTGCACGTGCCATATATCTTGGGGTATTCATCATCATATTTGGTTTAATTACCCAAGTTTGAGGTACTTTGATGATTCAACAAGGGTTACACCTGATGTTGAACTAAATTTTGGAAAGCTCACTATATGTGAGCAACATTGATATTTCATCTTTCTGAAGATTCTGAAGCTTGTCTATCTCTTGACCGAAAATGTTCATTGTTCAGACAATCTCAGTCTAGAGTTTTGAATGTTCTTCTGAACAGGAATACGGTGCACGTGCCATATATCTTGGGGTATTCATCATCATATTTGGTTTAATTACCCAAGTTTGAGGTACTTTGATGATTCAACAAGGGTTACACCTGATGTTGAACTAAATTTTGGAAAGCTCACTATATGTGAGCAACATTGATATTTCATCTCTCTGAACATTCTGAAGCTTGTCTATCTCTTGACCGAAAATGTTCATTGTTCAGACAATCTCAGTCTAGAATTTTGAATGTTCTTCTGAACAGGAATACGGTGCACGTGCCATTTGCCTTGGGGTATTCATCTTCATCTTTGGTTTAATTACCCAAGTTTGAGGTACTTTGATGATTCAACAAGGGTTACACCTGATGTTGAACTAAATTTTGGAAAGCTCACTATATGTGAGCAACATTGATATTTCATCTCTCTGAACATTCTGAAGCTTGTCTATCTCTTGACCGAAAATGTTCATTGTTCAGACAATCTCAGTCTAGAGTTTTGAATGTTCTTCTGAACAGGAATACGGTGCACGTGCCATATATCTTGGGGTATTCATCATCATATTTGGTTTAATTACCCAAGTTTGAGGTACTTTGATGATTCAACAAGGGTTACACCTGATGTTGAACTAAATTTTGGAAAGCTCACTATATGTGAGCAACATTGATATTTCATCTTTCTGAAGATTCTGAAGCTTGTCTATCTCTCGACCGAAAAAGTTCATTGTTCAGACAATCTCAGTCTAGAGTTTTGAATGTTCTTCTGAACAGGAATACGGTGCACGTGCCATTTGCCTTCGAGTATTCATCTTCATCTTTGGTTTAATTACCCAAGTTTGAGGTACTTTGATGATTCAACAAGGGTTACACCTTATGTTGAACTAAATTTTGGAAAGCTCACTATATGTGAGCAACATTGATATTCCATCTTTCTGAAGATTCTGAAGCTTGTCTATCTCTTGACCGAAAATGTTCATTGTTCAGACAATCTCAGTCTAGAGTTTTGAATGTTCTTCTGAACAGGAATACGGTGCACGTGCCATATATCTTGGGATATTCATCATCATATTTGGTTTAATTACCCAAGTTTGAGGTACTTTGATGATTCAACAAGGGTTACACCTGATGTTGAACTAAATTTTGGAAAGCTCACTATATGTGAGCAACATTGATATTTCATCTTTCTGAAGATTCTGAAGCTTGTCTATCTCTTGACCGAAAATGTTCATTGTTCAGACAATCTCAGTCTAGAGTTTTGAATGTTCTTCTGAACAGGAATACGGTGCACGTGCCATATATCTTGGGGTATTCATCATCATATTTGGTTTAATTACCCAAGTTTGAGGTACTTTGATGATTCAACAAGGGTTACACCTGATGTTGAACTAAATTTTGGAAAGCTCACTATATGTGAGCAACATTGATATTTCATCTTTCTGAAGATTCGGAAGCTTGTCTATCTCTTTACCGGAAACTTTTATTGTTCAGACAATCTCAGTCTAGAGTTTTGAATGTTTTTCTGAACAGGAATACGGTGCACGTGCCATTTGCCTTCGAGTATTCATCTTCATCTTTGGTTTAATTACCCAAGTTTGAGGTAGTTTGATGATTCAACAAGGGTTACACCTTATGTTGAACTAAATTTTGGAAAGCTCACTATATGTGAGCAACATTGATATTTCATCTTTCTGAAGATTCTGAAGCTTGTCTATCTCTCGACCGAAAAAGTTCATTGTTCAGACAATCTCAGTCTAGAGTTTTGAATGTTTTTCTGAACAGGAATACGGTGCACGTGCCATTTGCCTTCGAGTATTCATCTTCATCTTTGGTTTAATTACCCAAGTTTGAGGTACTTTGATGATTCAACAAGGGTTACACCTTATGTTGAACTAAATTTTGGAAAGCTCACTATATGTGAGCAACATTGATATTTCATCTTTCTGAAGATTCGGAAGCTTGTCTATCTCTTTACCGGAAACTTTTATTGTTCAGACAATCTCAGTCTAGAGTTTTGAATGTTCTTCTGAACAGGAATACGGTGCACGTGCCATTTGCCTTCGAGTATTCATCTTCATCTTTGGTTTAATTACCCAAGTTTGAGGTACTTTGATGATTCAACAAGGGTTACACCTTATGTTGAACTAAATTTTGGAAAGCTCACTATATGTGAGCAACATTGATATTTCATCTTTCTGAAGATTCTGAAGCTTGTCTATCTCTTGACCGAAAATGTTCATTGTTCAGACAATCTCAGTCTAGAGTTTTGAATGTTCTTCTGAACAGGAATACGGTGCACGTGCCATATATCTTGGGGTATTCATCATCATATTTGGTTTAATTACCCAAGTTTGAGGTACTTTGATGATTCAACAAGGGTTACACCTGATGTTGAACTAAATTTTGGAAAGCTCACTATATGTGAGCAACATTGATATTTCATCTCTCTGAACATTCTGAAGCTTGTCTATCTCTTGACCGAAAATGTTCATTGTTCAGACAATCTCAGTCTAGAATTTTGAATGTTCTTCTGAACAGGAATACGGTGCACGTGCCATTTGCCTTGGGGTATTCATCTTCATCTTTGGTTTAATTACCCAAGTTTGAGGTACTTTGATGATTCAACAAGGGTTACACCTGATGTTGAACTAAATTTTGGAAAGCTCACTATATGTGAGCAACATTGATATTTCATCTTTCTGAAGATTCTGAAGCTTGTCTATCTCTCGACCGAAAAAGTTCATTGTTCAGACAATCTCAGTCTAGAGTTTTGAATGTTCTTCTGAACAGGAATACGGTGCACGTGCCATTTGCCTTCGAGTATTCATCTTCATCTTTGGTTTAATTACCCAAGTTTGAGGTACTTTGATGATTCAACAAGGGTTACACCTTATGTTGAACTAAATTTTGGAAAGCTCACTATATGTGAGCAACATTGATATTCCATCTTTCTGAAGATTCTGAAGCTTGTCTATCTCTTGACCGAAAATGTTCATTGTTCAGACAATCTCAGTCTAGAGTTTTGAATGTTCTTCTGAACAGGAATACGGTGCACGTGCCATATATCTTGGGATATTCATCATCATATTTGGTTTAATTACCCAAGTTTGAGGTACTTTGATGATTCAACAAGGGTTACACCTGATGTTGAACTAAATTTTGGAAAGCTCACTATATGTGAGCAACATTGATATTTCATCTTTCTGAAGATTCTGAAGCTTGTCTATCTCTTGACCGAAAATGTTCATTGTTCAGACAATCTCAGTCTAGAGTTTTGAATGTTCTTCTGAACAGGAATACGGTGCACGTGCCATATATCTTGGGGTATTCATCATCATATTTGGTTTAATTACCCAAGTTTGAGGTACTTTGATGATTCAACAAGGGTTACACCTGATGTTGAACTAAATTTTGGAAAGCTCACTATATGTGAGCAACATTGATATTTCATCTTTCTGAAGATTCGGAAGCTTGTCTATCTCTTTACCGGAAACTTTTATTGTTCAGACAATCTCAGTCTAGAGTTTTGAATGTTCTTCTGAACAGGAATACGGTGCACGTGCCATTTGCCTTCGAGTATTCATCTTCATCTTTGGTTTAATTACCCAAGTTTGAGGTACTTTGATGATTCAACAAGGGTTACACCTGATGTTGAACTAAATTTTGGAAAGCTCACTATATGTGAGCAACATTGATATTTCATCTTTCTGAACATTCTGAAGCTTGTCTATCTCTTGACCGAAAATGTTCATTGTTCAGACAATCTCAGTCTAGAATTTTGAATGTTCTTCTGAACAGGAATACGGTGCACGTGCCATTTGCCTTGGGGTATTCATCTTCATCTTTGGTTTAATTACCCAAGTTTGAGGTACTTTGATGATTCAACAAGGGTTACACCTGATGTTGAACTAAATTTTGGAAAGCTCACTATATGTGAGCAACATTGATATTTCATCTTTCTGAAGATTCTGAAGCTTGTCTATCTCTTGACCCAAAATGTTCATTGTTCAGACAATCTCAGTCTAGAGTTTTGAATGTTCTTCTGAACAGGAATACGGTGCACGTGCCATTTGCCTTGGGGTATTCATCTACATCTTTGGTTTAATTACCCAAGTTTGAGGTACTTTGATGATTCAACAAGGGTTACACCTGATGTTGAACTAAATTTTGGAAAGCTCACTATATGTGAGCAACATTGATATTCCATCTCTCTGAAGATTCGGAAGCTTGTCTATCTCTTTACCGGAAACTTTTATTGTTCAGACAATCTCAGTCTAGAGTTTTGAATGTTCTTCTGAACAGGAATACGGTGCACGTGCCATATATCTTGGGGTATTCATCATCATATTTGGTTTAATTACCCAAGTTTGAGGTACTTTGATGATTCAACAAGGGTTACACCTGATGTTGAACTAAATTTTGGAAAGCTCACTATATGTGAGCAACATTGATATTTCATCTCTCTGAACATTCTGAAGCTTGTCTATCTCTTGACCGAAAATGTTCATTGTTCAGACAATCTCAGTCTAGAATTTTGAATGTTCTTCTGAACAGGAATACGGTGCACGTGCCATTTGCCTTGGGGTATTCATCTTCATCTTTGGTTTAATTACCCAAGTTTGAGGTACTTTGATGATTCAACAAGGGTTACACCTGATGTTGAACTAAATTTTGGAAAGCTCACTATATGTGAGCAACATTGATATTTCATCTTTCTGAAGATTCTGAAGCTTGTCTATCTCTTGACCCAAAATGTTCATTGTTCAGACAATCTCAGTCTAGAGTTTTGAATGTTCTTCTGAACAGGAATACGGTGCACGTGCCATATATCTTGGGGTATTCATCATCATCTTTGGTTTAATTACCCAAGTTTGAGGTACTTTGATGATTCAACAAGGGTTACACCTGATGTTGAACTAAATTTTGGAAAGCTCACTATATGTGAGCAACATTGATATTTCATCTTTCTGAAGATTCTGAAGCTTGTCTATCTCTCGACCGAAAAAGTTCATTGTTCAGACAATCTCAGTCTAGAGTTTTGAATGTTCTTCTGAACAGGAATACGGTGCACGTGCCATTTGCCTTCGAGTATTCATCTTCATCTTTGGTTTAATTACCCAAGTTTGAGGTACTTTGATGATTCAACAAGGGTTACACCTTATGTTGAACTAAATTTTGGAAAGCTCACTATATGTGAGCAACATTGATATTCCATCTTTCTGAAGATTCTGAAGCTTGTCTATCTCTTGACCGAAAATGTTCATTGTTCAGACAATCTCAGTCTAGAGTTTTGAATGTTCTTCTGAACAGGAATACGGTGCACGTGCCATATATCTTGGGATATTCATCATCATATTTGGTTTAATTACCCAAGTTTGAGGTACTTTGATGATTAAACAAGGGTTACACCTGATGTTGAACTAAATTTTGGAAAGCTCACTATATGTGAGCAACATTGATATTTCATCTTTCTGAAGATTCTGAAGCTTGTCTATCTCTTGACCGAAAATGTTCATTGTTCAGACAATCTCAGTCTAGAGTTTTGAATGTTCTTCTGAACAGGAATACGGTGCACGTGCCATATATCTTGGGGTATTCATCATCATATTTGGTTTAATTACCCAAGTTTGAGGTACTTTGATGATTCAACAAGGGTTACACCTGATGTTGAACTAAATTTTGGAAAGCTCACTATATGTGAGCAACATTGATATTTCATCTTTCTGAAGATTCGGAAGCTTGTCTATCTCTTTACCGGAAACTTTTATTGTTCAGACAATCTCAGTCTAGAGTTTTGAATGTTCTTCTGAACAGGAATACGGTGCACGTGCCATTTGCCTTCGAGTATTCATCTTCATCTTTGGTTTAATTACCCAAGTTTGAGGTACTTTGATGATTCAACAAGGGTTACACCTGATGTTGAACTAAATTTTGGAAAGCTCACTATATGTGAGCAACATTGATATTTCATCTTTCTGAACATTCTGAAGCTTGTCTATCTCTTGACCGAAAATGTTCATTGTTCAGACAATCTCAGTCTAGAATTTTGAATGTTCTTCTGAACAGGAATACGGTGCACGTGCCATTTGCCTTGGGGTATTCATCTTCATCTTTGGTTTAATTACCCAAGTTTGAGGTACTTTGATGATTCAACAAGGGTTACACCTGATGTTGAACTAAATTTTGGAAAGCTCACTATATGTGAGCAACATTGATATTTCATCTTTCTGAAGATTCTGAAGCTTGTCTATCTCTTGACCCAAAATGTTCATTGTTCAGACAATCTCAGTCTAGAGTTTTGAATGTTCTTCTGAACAGGAATACGGTGCACGTGCCATTTGCCTTGGGGTATTCATCTACATCTTTGGTTTAATTACCCAAGTTTGAGGTACTTTGATGATTCAACAAGGGTTACACCTGATGTTGAACTAAATTTTGGAAAGCTCACTATATGTGAGCAACATTGATATTCCATCTCTCTGAAGATTCGGAAGCTTGTCTATCTCTTTACCGGAAACTTTTATTGTTCAGACAATCTCAGTCTAGAGTTTTGAATGTTCTTCTGAACAGGAATACGGTGCACGTGCCATATATCTTGGGGTATTCATCATCATATTTGGTTTAATTACCCAAGTTTGAGGTACTTTGATGATTCAACAAGGGTTACACCTGATGTTGAACTAAATTTTGGAAAGCTCACTATATGTGAGCAACATTGATATTTCATCTCTCTGAACATTCTGAAGCTTGTCTATCTCTTGACCGAAAATGTTCATTGTTCAGACAATCTCAGTCTAGAATTTTGAATGTTCTTCTGAACAGGAATACGGTGCACGTGCCATTTGCCTTGGGGTATTCATCTTCATCTTTGGTTTAATTACCCAAGTTTGAGGTACTTTGATGATTCAACAAGGGTTACACCTGATGTTGAACTAAATTTTGGAAAGCTCACTATATGTGAGCAACATTGATATTTCATCTTTCTGAAGATTCTGAAGCTTGTCTATCTCTTGACCCAAAATGTTCATTGTTCAGACAATCTCAGTCTAGAGTTTTGAATGTTCTTCTGAACAGGAATACGGTGCACGTGCCATTTGCCTTGGGGTATTCATCTACATCTTTGGTTTAATTAAGCAAGTTTGAGGTACTTTGATGATTCAACAAGGGTTACACCTGATGTTGAACTAAATTTTGGAAAGCTCACTATATGTGAGCAACATTGATATTTCATCTTTCTGAAGATTCTGAAGCTTGTCTATCTCTTGACCCAAAATGTTCATTGTTCAGACAATCTCAGTCTAGAGTTTTGAATGTTCTTCTGAACAGGAATACGGTGCACGTGCCATTTGCCTTGGGGTATTCATCTACATCTTTGGTTTAATTACCCAAGTTTGAGGTACTTTGATGATTCAACAAGGGTTACACCTGATGTTGAACTAAATTTTGGAAAGCTCACTATATGTGAGCAACATTGATATTCCATCTCTCTGAAGATTCGGAAGCTTGTCTATCTCTTTACCGGAAACTTTTATTGTTCAGACAATCTCAGTCTAGAGTTTTGAATGTTCTTCTGAACAGGAATACGGTGCACGTGCCATTTGCCTTGGGGTATTCATCTTCATGTTTGGTTTAATTACCCAAGTTTGAGGTACTTTGATGATTCAACAAGGGGGTCACCTGATGTTGAACTAAATTTTGGAAAGCTCACTATATGTGAGCAACATTGATATTTCATCTTTCTGAAGATTCTGAAGCTTGTCTATCTCTTGACCCAAAATGTTCATTGTTCAGACAATCTCAGTCTAGAGTTTTGAATGTTTTTCTGAACAGGAATACGGTGCACGTGCCATTTGCCTTCGAGTATTCATCTTCATCTTTGGTTTAATTACCCAAGTTTGAGGTACTTTGATGATTCAACAAGGGTTACACCTTATGTTGAACTAAATTTTGGAAAGCTCACTATATGTGAGCAACATTGATATTTCATCTTTCTGAAGATTCTGAAGCTTGTCTATCTCTTGACCGAAAATGTTCATTGTTCAGACAATCTCAGTCTAGAGTTTTGAATGTTTTTCTGAACAGGAATACGGTGCACGTGCCATTTGCCTTCGAGTATTCATCTTCATCTTTGGTTTAATTACCCAAGTTTGAGGTACTTTGATGATTCAACAAGGGTTACACCTTATGTTGAACTAAATTTTGGAAAGCTCACTATATGTGAGCAACATTGATATTTCATCTTTCTGAAGATTCTGAAGCTTGTCTATCTCTTGATCGAAAATGTTCATTGTTCAGACAATCTCAGTCTAGAGTTTTGAATGTTTTTCTGAACAGGAATACGGTGCACGTGCCATTTGCCTTCGAGTATTCATCTTCATCTTTGGTTTAATTACCCAAGTTTGAGGTACTTTGATGATTCAACAAGGGTTACACCTTATGTTGAACTAAATTTTGGAAAGCTCACTATATGTGAGCAACATTGATATTTCATCTTTCTGAAGATTCTGAAGCTTGTCTATCTCTTGACCCAAAATGTTCATTGTTCAGACAATCTCAGTCTAGAGTTTTGAATGTTTTTCTGAACAGGAATACGGTGCACGTGCCATTTGCCTTCGAGTATTCATCTTCATCTTTGGTTTAATTACCCAAGTTTGAGGTACTTTGATGATTCAACAAGGGTTACACCTGATGTTGAACTAAATTTTGGAAAGCTCACTATATGTGAGCAACATTGATATTTCATCTTTCTGAAGATTCTGAAGCTTGTCTATCTCTTGACCGAAAATGTTCATTGTTCAGACAATCTCAGTCTAGAGTTTTGAATGTTCTTCTGAACAGGAATACGGTGCACGTGCCATATATCTTGGGGTATTCATCATCATATTTGGTTTAATTACCCAAGTTTGAGGTACTTTGATGATTCAACAAGGGTTACACCTGATGTTGAACTAAATTTTGGAAAGCTCACTATATGTGAGCAACATTGATATTTCATCTTTCTGAAGATTCTGAAGCTTGTCTATCTCTTGACCGAAAATGTTCATTGTTCAGACAATCTCAGTCTAGAGTTTTGAATGTTCTTCTGAACAGGAATACGGTGCACGTGCCATATATCTTGGGGTATTCATCATCATATTTGGTTTAATTACCCAAGTTTGAGGTACTTTGATGATTCAACAAGGGTTACACCTGATGTTGAACTAAATTTTGGAAAGCTCACTATATGTGAGCAACATTGATATTTCATCTTTCTGAAGATTCTGAAGCTTGTCTATCTCTCGACCGAAAAAGTTCATTGTTCAGACAATCTCAGTCTAGAGTTTTGAATGTTCTTCTGAACAGGAATACGGTGCACGTGCCATTTGCCTTCGAGTATTCATCTTCATCTTTGGTTTAATTACCCAAGTTTGAGGTACTTTGATGATTCAACAAGGGTTACACCTTATGTTGAACTAAATTTTGGAAAGCTCACTATATGTGAGCAACATTGATATTTCATCTTTCTGAAGATTCTGAAGCTTGTCTATCTCTTGACCGAAAATGTTCATTGTTCAGACAATCTCAGTCTAGAGTTTTGAATGTTCTTCTGAACAGGAATACGGTGCACGTGCCATATATCTTGGGGTATTCATCATCATATTTGGTTTAATTACCCAAGTTTGAGGTACTTTGATGATTCAAGAAGGGTTACACCTGATGTTGAACTAAATTTTGGAAAGCTCACTATATGTGAGCAACATTGATATTTCATCTTTCTGAAGATTCTGAAGCTTGTCTATCTCTTGACCGAAAATGTTCATTGTTCAGACAATCTCAGTCTAGAGTTTTGAATGTTCTTCTGAACAGGAATACGGTGCACGTGCCATATATCTTGGGGTATTCATCATCATATTTGGTTTAATTACCCAAGTTTGAGGTACTTTGATGATTCAACAAGGGTTACACCTGATGTTGAACTAAATTTTGGAAAGCTCACTATATGTGAGCAACATTGATATTTCATCTCTCTGAACATTCTGAAGCTTGTCTATCTCTTGACCGAAAATGTTCATTGTTCAGACAATCTCAGTCTAGAATTTTGAATGTTCTTCTGAACAGGAATACGGTGCACGTGCCATTTGCCTTGGGGTATTCATCTTCATCTTTGGTTTAATTACCCAAGTTTGAGGTACTTTGATGATTCAACAAGGGTTACACCTGATGTTGAACTAAATTTTGGAAAGCTCACTATATGTGAGCAACATTGATATTTCATCTTTCTGAAGATTCTGAAGCTTGTCTATCTCTCGACCGAAAAAGTTCATTGTTCAGACAATCTCAGTCTAGAGTTTTGAATGTTCTTCTGAACAGGAATACGGTGCACGTGCCATTTGCCTTCGAGTATTCATCTTCATCTTTGGTTTAATTACCCAAGTTTGAGGTACTTTGATGATTCAACAAGGGTTACACCTTATGTTGAACTAAATTTTGGAAAGCTCACTATATGTGAGCAACATTGATATTCCATCTTTCTGAAGATTCTGAAGCTTGTCTATCTCTTGACCGAAAATGTTCATTGTTCAGACAATCTCAGTCTAGAGTTTTGAATGTTCTTCTGAACAGGAATACGGTGCACGTGCCATATATCTTGGGGTATTCATCATCATATTTGGTTTAATTACCCAAGTTTGAGGTACTTTGATGATTCAAGAAGGGTTACACCTGATGTTGAACTAAATTTTGGAAAGCTCACTATATGTGAGCAACATTGATATTTCATCTTTCTGAAGATTCTGAAGCTTGTCTATCTCTTGACCGAAAATGTTCATTGTTCAGACAATCTCAGTCTAGAGTTTTGAATGTTCTTCTGAACAGGAATACGGTGCACGTGCCATATATCTTGGGGTATTCATCATCATATTTGGTTTAATTACCCAAGTTTGAGGTACTTTGATGATTCAACAAGGGTTACACCTGATGTTGAACTAAATTTTGGAAAGCTCACTATATGTGAGCAACATTGATATTTCATCTCTCTGAACATTCTGAAGCTTGTCTATCTCTTGACCGAAAATGTTCATTGTTCAGACAATCTCAGTCTAGAATTTTGAATGTTCTTCTGAACAGGAATACGGTGCACGTGCCATTTGCCTTGGGGTATTCATCTTCATCTTTGGTTTAATTACCCAAGTTTGAGGTACTTTGATGATTCAACAAGGGTTACACCTGATGTTGAACTAAATTTTGGAAAGCTCACTATATGTGAGCAACATTGATATTCCATCTTTCTGAAGATTCTGAAGCTTGTCTATCTCTTGACCGAAAATGTTCATTGTTCAGACAATCTCAGTCTAGAGTTTTGAATGTTCTTCTGAACAGGAATACGGTGCACGTGCCATATATCTTGGGGTATTCATCATCATATTTGGTTTAATTACCCAAGTTTGAGGTACTTTGATGATTCAACAAGGGTTACACCTGATGTTGAACTAAATTTTGGAAAGCTCACTATATGTGAGCAACATTGATATTTCATCTCTCTGAACATTCTGAAGCTTGTCTATCTCTTGACCGAAAATGTTCATTGTTCAGACAATCTCAGTCTAGAATTTTGAATGTTCTTCTGAACAGGAATACGGTGCACGTGCCATTTGCCTTGGGGTATTCATCTTCATCTTTGGTTTAATTACCCAAGTTTGAGGTACTTTGATGATTCAACAAGGGTTACACCTGATGTTGAACTAAATTTTGGAAAGCTCACTATATGTGAGCAACATTGATATTTCATCTTTCTGAAGATTCTGAAGCTTGTCTATCTCTTGACCCAAAATGTTCATTGTTCAGACAATCTCAGTCTAGAGTTTTGAATGTTCTTCTGAACAGGAATACGGTGCACGTGCCATATATCTTGGGGTATTCATCATCATATTTGGTTTAATTACCCAAGTTTGAGGTACTTTGATGATTCAAGAAGGGTTACACCTGATGTTGAACTACATTTTGGAAAGCTCACTATATGTGAGCAACATTGATATTTCATCTTTCTGAAGATTCTGAAGCTTGTCTATCTCTTGACCCAAAATGTTCATTGTTGAGACAATCTCAGTCTAGAGTTTTGAAATTTCTTCTGAACAGGAATACGGTGCACGTGCCATTTGCCTTGGGGTATTCATCTTCATCTTTGGTTTAATTACCCAAGTTTGAGGTACTTTGATGATTCAACAAGGGTTACACCTGATGTTGAACTAAATTTTGGAAAGCTCACTATATGTGAGCAACATTGATATTTCATCTTTCTGAAGATTCTGAAGCTTGTCTATCCCTTGACCGAAAATGTTCATTGTTCAGTCAATCACAGTCTAGAGTTTTGAATGTTCTTCTGAACAGGAATACGGTGCACGTGCCATTTGCCTTGGGGTATTCATCTTCATCTTTGGTTTAATTACCCAAGTTTGAGGTACTTTGATGATTCAACAAGGGTTACACCTGATGTTGAACTAAATTTTGGAAAGCTCACTATATGTGAGCAACATTGATATTTCATCTTTCTGAAGATTCTGAAGCTTGTCTATCTCTTGACCGAAAATGTTCATTGTTCAGACAATCTCAGTCTAGAGTTTTGAATGTTCTTCTGAACAGGAATACGGTGCACGTGCCATATATCTTGGGGTATTCATCATCATATTTGGTTTAATTACCCAAGTTTGAGGTACTTTGATGATTCAACAAGGGTTACACCTGATGTTGAACTAAATTTTGGAAAGCTCACTATATGTGAGCAACA
The DNA here is from genome assembly GCA_964057225.1 of Auanema rhodensis. Taxonomy (NCBI): domain Eukaryota; kingdom Metazoa; phylum Nematoda; class Chromadorea; order Rhabditida; family Rhabditidae; genus Auanema; species Auanema rhodense. The sequence goes on from OZ059895.1 coordinate 7,012,343, forward strand.
TTGATATTTCATCTCTCTGAACATTCTGAAGCTTGTCTATCTCTTGACCGAAAATGTTCATTGTTCAGACAATCTCAGTCTAGAATTTTGAATGTTCTTCTGAACAGGAATACGGTGCACGTGCCATTTGCCTTGGGGTATTCATCTTCATCTTTGGTTTAATTACCCAAGTTTGAGGTACTTTGATGATTCAACAAGGGTTACACCTGATGTTGAACTAAATTTTGGAAAGCTCACTATATGTGAGCAACATTGATATTTCATCTTTCTGAAGATTCTGAAGCTTGTCTATCTCTCGACCGAAAAAGTTCATTGTTCAGACAATCTCAGTCTAGAGTTTTGAATGTTCTTCTGAACAGGAATACGGTGCACGTGCCATTTGCCTTCGAGTATTCATCTTCATCTTTGGTTTAATTACCCAAGTTTGAGGTACTTTGATGATTCAACAAGGGTTACACCTTATGTTGAACTAAATTTTGGAAAGCTCACTATATGTGAGCAACATTGATATTCCATCTTTCTGAAGATTCTGAAGCTTGTCTATCTCTTGACCGAAAATGTTCATTGTTCAGACAATCTCAGTCTAGAGTTTTGAATGTTCTTCTGAACAGGAATACGGTGCACGTGCCATATATCTTGGGGTATTCATCATCATATTTGGTTTAATTACCCAAGTTTGAGGTACTTTGATGATTCAACAAGGGTTACACCTGATGTTGAACTAAATTTTGGAAAGCTCACTATATGTGAGCAACATTGATATTTCATCTCTCTGAACATTCTGAAGCTTGTCTATCTCTTGACCGAAAATGTTCATTGTTCAGACAATCTCAGTCTAGAATTTTGAATGTTCTTCTGAACAGGAATACGGTGCACGTGCCATTTGCCTTGGGGTATTCATCTTCATCTTTGGTTTAATTACCCAAGTTTGAGGTACTTTGATGATTCAACAAGGGTTACACCTGATGTTGAACTAAATTTTGGAAAGCTCACTATATGTGAGCAACATTGATATTTCATCTTTCTGAAGATTCTGAAGCTTGTCTATCTCTTGACCCAAAATGTTCATTGTTCAGACAATCTCAGTCTAGAGTTTTGAATGTTCTTCTGAACAGGAATACGGTGCACGTGCCATTTGCCTTGGGGTATTCATCTACATCTTTGGTTTAATTACCCATGTTTGAGGTACTTTGATGATTCAACAAGGGTTACACCTGATGTTGAACTAAATTTTGGAAAGCTCACTATATGTGAGCAACATTGATATTTCATCTCTCTGAACATTCTGAAGCTTGTCTATCTCTTGACCGAAAAAGTTCATTGTTCAGACAATCTCAGTCTAGAGTTTTGAATGTTCTTCTGAACAGGAATACGGTGCACGTGCCATTTGCCTTCGAGTATTCATCTTCATCTTTGGTTTAATTACCCAAGTTTGAGGTACTTTGATGATTCAACAAGGGTTACACCTTATGTTGAACTAAATTTTGGAAAGCTCACTATATGTGAGCAACATTGATATTCCATCTTTCTGAAGATTCTGAAGCTTGTCTATCTCTTGACCGAAAATGTTCATTGTTCAGACAATCTCAGTCTAGAGTTTTGAATGTTCTTCTGAACAGGAATACGGTGCACGTGCCATATATCTTGGGGTATTCATCATCATATTTGGTTTAATTACCCAAGTTTGAGGTACTTTGATGATTCAACAAGGGTTACACCTGATGTTGAACTAAATTTTGGAAAGCTCACTATATGTGAGCAACATTGATATTTCATCTCTCTGAACATTCTGAAGCTTGTCTATCTCTTGACCGAAAATGTTCATTGTTCAGACAATCTCAGTCTAGAATTTTGAATGTTCTTCTGAACAGGAATACGGTGCACGTGCCATTTGCCTTGGGGTATTCATCTTCATCTTTGGTTTAATTACCCAAGTTTGAGGTACTTTGATGATTCAACAAGGGTTACACCTGATGTTGAACTAAATTTTGGAAAGCTCACTATATGTGAGCAACATTGATATTTCATCTTTCTGAAGATTCTGAAGCTTGTCTATCTCTTGACCCAAAATGTTCATTGTTCAGACAATCTCAGTCTAGAGTTTTGAATGTTCTTCTGAACAGGAATACGGTGCACGTGCCATTTGCCTTGGGGTATTCATCTACATCTTTGGTTTAATTACCCAAGTTTGAGGTACTTTGATGATTCAACAAGGGTTACACCTGATGTTGAACTAAATTTTGGAAAGCTCACTATATGTGAGCAACATTGATATTCCATCTCTCTGAAGATTCGGAAGCTTGTCTATCTCTTTACCGGAAATGTTCATTGTTCAGACAATCTCAGTCTAGAATTTTGAATGTTCTTCTGAACAGGAATACGGTGCACGTGCCATTTGCCTTGGGGTATTCATCTTCATCTTTGGTTTAATTACCCAAGTTTGAGGTACTTTGATGATTCAACAAGGGTTACACCTGATGTTGAACTAAATTTTGGAAAGCTCACTATATGTGAGCAACATTGATATTCCATCTTTCTGAAGATTCTGAAGCTTGTCTATCTCTTGACCGAAAATGTTCATTGTTCAGACAATCTCAGTCTAGAGTTTTGAATGTTCTTCTGAACAGGAATACGGTGCACGTGCCATATATCTTGGGGTATTCATCATCATATTTGGTTTAATTACCCAAGTTTGAGGTACTTTGATGATTCAACAAGGGTTACACCTGATGTTGAACTAAATTTTGGAAAGCTCACTATATGTGAGCAACATTGATATTTCATCTCTCTGAACATTCTGAAGCTTGTCTATCTCTTGACCGAAAATGTTCATTGTTCAGACAATCTCAGTCTAGAATTTTGAATGTTCTTCTGAACAGGAATACGGTGCACGTGCCATTTGCCTTGGGGTATTCATCTTCATCTTTGGTTTAATTACCCAAGTTTGAGGTACTTTGATGATTCAACAAGGGTTACACCTGATGTTGAACTAAATTTTGGAAAGCTCACTATATGTGAGCAACATTGATATTTCATCTTTCTGAAGATTCTGAAGCTTGTCTATCTCTTGACCCAAAATGTTCATTGTTCAGACAATCTCAGTCTAGAGTTTTGAATGTTCTTCTGAACAGGAATACGGTGCACGTGCCATATATCTTGGGGTATTCATCATCATATTTGGTTTAATTACCCAAGTTTGAGGTACTTTGATGATTCAAGAAGGGTTACACCTGATGTTGAACTAAATTTTGGAAAGCTCACTATATGTGAGCAACATTGATATTTCATCTTTCTGAAGATTCTGAAGCTTGTCTATCTCTTGACCGAAAATGTTCATTGTTCAGACAATCTCAGTCTAGAGTTTTGAATGTTCTTCTGAACAGGAATACGGTGCACGTGCCATATATCTTGGGGTATTCATCATCGTATTTGGTTTAATTACCCAAGTTTGAGGTACTTTGATGATTCAACAAGGGTTACACCTGATGTTGAACTAAATTTTGGAAAGCTCACTATATGTGAGCAACATTGATATTTCATCTCTCTGAACATTCTGAAGCTTGTCTATCTCTTGACCGAAAATGTTCATTGTTCAGACAATCTCAGTCTAGAATTTTGAATGTTCTTCTGAACAGGAATACGGTGCACGTGCCATTTGCCTTGGGGTATTCATCTTCATCTTTGGTTTAATTACCCAAGTTTGAGGTACTTTGATGATTCAACAAGGGTTACACCTGATGTTGAACTAAATTTTGGAAAGCTCACTATATGTGAGCAACATTGATATTTCATCTTTCTGAAGATTCTGAAGCTTGTCTATCTCTCGACCGAAAAAGTTCATTGTTCAGACAATCTCAGTCTAGAGTTTTGAATGTTCTTCTGAACAGGAATACGGTGCACGTGCCATTTGCCTTCGAGTATTCATCTTCATCTTTGGTTTAATTACCCAAGTTTGAGGTACTTTGATGATTCAACAAGGGTTACACCTTATGTTGAACTAAATTTTGGAAAGCTCACTATATGTGAGCAACATTGATATTCCATCTTTCTGAAGATTCTGAAGCTTGTCTATCTCTTGACCGAAAATGTTCATTGTTCAGACAATCTCAGTCTAGAGTTTTGAATGTTCTTCTGAACAGGAATACGGTGCACGTGCCATATATCTTGGGGTATTCATCATCATATTTGGTTTAATTACCCAAGTTTGAGGTACTTTGATGATTCAACAAGGGTTACACCTGATGTTGAACTAAATTTTGGAAAGCTCACTATATGTGAGCAACATTGATATTTCATCTCTCTGAACATTCTGAAGCTTGTCTATCTCTTGACCGAAAATGTTCATTGTTCAGACAATCTCAGTCTAGAATTTTGAATGTTCTTCTGAACAGGAATACGGTGCACGTGCCATTTGCCTTGGGGTATTCATCTTCATCTTTGGTTTAATTACCCAAGTTTGAGGTACTTTGATGATTCAACAAGGGTTACACCTGATGTTGAACTAAATTTTGGAAAGCTCACTATATGTGAGCAACATTGATATTTCATCTTTCTGAAGATTCTGAAGCTTGTCTATCTCTTGACCCAAAATGTTCATTGTTCAGACAATCTCAGTCTAGAGTTTTGAATGTTCTTCTGAACAGGAATACGGTGCACGTGCCATTTGCCTTGGGGTATTCATCTACATCTTTGGTTTAATTACCCAAGTTTGAGGTACTTTGATGATTCAACAAGGGTTACACCTGATGTTGAACTAAATTTTGGAAAGCTCACTATATGTGAGCAACATTGATATTCCATCTCTCTGAAGATTCGGAAGCTTGTCTATCTCTTTACCGGAAACTTTTATTGTTCAGACAATCTCAGTCTAGAGTTTTGAATGTTCTTCTGAACAGGAATACGGTGCACGTGCCATTTGCCTTGGGGTATTCATCTTCATGTTTGGTTTAATTACCCAAGTTTGAGGTACTTTGATGATTCAACAAGGGTTACACCTTATGTTGAACTAAATTTTGGAAAGCTCACTATATGTGAGCAACATTGATATTCCATCTTTCTGAAGATTCTGAAGCTTGTCTATCTCTTGACCGAAAATGTTCATTGTTCAGACAATCTCAGTCTAGAGTTTTGAATGTTCTTCTGAACAGGAATACGGTGCACGTGCCATATATCTTGGGGTATTCATCATCATATTTGGTTTAATTACCCAAGTTTGAGGTACTTTGATGATTCAACAAGGGTTACACCTGATGTTGAACTAAATTTTGGAAAGCTCACTATATGTGAGCAACATTGATATTTCATCTTTCTGAAGATTCTGAAGCTTGTCTATCTCTTGACCCAAAATGTTCATTGTTCAGACAATCTCAGTCTAGAGTTTTGAATGTTCTTCTGAACAGGAATACGGTGCACGTGCCATTTGCCTTGGGGTATTCATCTACATCTTTGGTTTAATTACCCAAGTTTGAGGTACTTTGATGATTCAACAAGGGTTACACCTGATGTTGAACTAAATTTTGGAAAGCTCACTATATGTGAGCAACATTGATATTTCATCTTTCTGAAGATTCTGAAGCTTGTCTATCTCTTGACCCAAAATGTTCATTGTTCAGACAATCTCAGTCTAGAGTTTTGAATGTTCTTCTGAACAGGAATACGGTGCACGTGCCATTTGCCTTGGGGTATTCATCTACATCTTTGGTTTAATTACCCAAGTTTGAGGTACTTTGATGATTCAACAAGGGTTACACCTGATGTTGAACTAAATTTTGGAAAGCTCACTATATGTGAGCAACATTGATATTCCATCTCTCTGAAGATTCGGAAGCTTGTCTATCTCTTTACCGGAAACTTTTATTGTTCAGACAATCTCAGTCTAGAGTTTTGAATGTTCTTCTGAACAGGAATACGGTGCACGTGCCATTTGCCTTGGGGTATTCATCTTCATGTTTGGTTTAATTACCCAAGTTTGAGGTACTTTGATGATTCAACAAGGGTTACACCTGATGTTGAACTAAATTTTGGAAAGCTCACTATATGTGAGCAACATTGATATTTCATCTTTCTGAAGATTCTGAAGCTTGTCTATCTCTTGACCCAAAATGTTCATTGTTCAGACAATCTCAGTCTAGAGTTTTGAATGTTCTTCTGAACAGGAATACGGTGCACGTGCCATTTGCCTTGGGGTATTCATCTTCATCTTTGGTTTAATTACCCAAGTTTGAGGTACTTTGATGATTCAACAAGGGTTACACGTGATGTTGAACTAAATTTTGGAAAGCTCACTATATGTGAGCAACATTGATATTCCATCTCTCTGAAGATTCTGAAGCTTGTCTATCTCTTGACCCAAAATGTTCATTGTTCAGACAATCTCAGTCTAGAGTTTTGAATGTTCTTCTGAACAGGAATACGGTGCACGTGCCATTTGCCTTGGGGTATTCATCTTCATCTTTGGTTTAATTACCCAAGTTTGAGGTACTTTGATGATTCAACAAGGGTTACACCTGATGTTGAACTAAATTTTGGAAAGCTCACTATATGTGAGCAACATTGATATTTCATCTTTCTGAAGATTCTGAAGCTTGTCTATCTCTTGACCCAAAATGTTCATTGTTCAGACAATCTCAGTCTAGAGTTTTGAATGTTCTTCTGAACAGGAATACGGTGCACGTGCCATTTGCCTTGGGGTATTCATCTTCATCTTTGGTTTAATTACCCAAGTTTGAGGTACTTTGATGATTCAACAAGGGTTACACGTGATGTTGAACTAAATTTTGGAAAGCTCACTATATGTGAGCAACATTGATATTCCATCTCTCTGAAGATTCTGAAGCTTGTCTATCTCTTGACCCAAAATGTTCATTGTTCAGACAATCTCAGTCTAGAGTTTTGAATGTTCTTCTGAACAGGAATACGGTGCACGTGCCATTTGCCTTGGGGTATTCATCTTCATCTTTGGTTTAATTACCCAAGTTTGAGGTACTTTGATGATTCAACAAGGGTTACACCTGATGTTGAACTAAATTTTGGAAAGCTCACTATATGTGAGCAACATTGATATTTCATCTTTCTGAAGATTATGAAGCTTGTCTATCTCTTGACCCAAAATGTTCATTGTTCAGACAATCTCAGTCTAGAATTTTGAATGTTCTTCTGAACAGGAATACGGTGCACGTGCCATTTGCCTTGGGGTATTCATCTTCATCTTTGGTTTAATTACCCAAGTTTGAGGTACTTTGATGATTCAACAAGAGTTACACCTGATGTTGAACTAAATTTTGGAAAGCTCACTCTATGTGAGCAACATTGATATTTCATCTTTCTGAAGATTCTGAAGCTTGTCTATCTCTTGACCGAAAATGTTCATTGTTCAGACAATCTCAGTCTAGAGTTTTGAATGTTCTTCTGAACAGGAATACGGTGCACGTGCCACTTGCCTTGGGTTATTCATCATCATATTTGGTTTAATTACCCAAGTTTGAGGTACTTTGATGATTCAACAAGGGTTACACCTGATGTTGAACTAAATTTTGGAAAGCTCACTATATGTGAGCAACATTGATATTTCATCTTTCTGAAGATTATGAAGCTTGTCTATCTCTTGACCCAAAATGTTCATTGTTCAGACAATCTCAGTCTAGAATTTTGAATGTTCTTCTGAACAGGAATACGGTGCACGTGCCACTTGCCTTGGGTTATTCATCATCATATTTGGTTTAATTACCCAAGTTTGAGGTACTTTGATGATTCAACAAGGGTTACACCTGATGTTGAACTAAATTTTGGAAAGCTCACTATATGTGAGCAACATTGATATTTCATCTTTCTGAAGATTATGAAGCTTGTCTATCTCTTGACCCAAAATGTTCATTGTTCAGACAATCTCAGTCTAGAATTTTGAATGTTCTTCTGAACAGGAATACGGTGCACGTGCCATTTGCCTTGGGGTATTCATCTTCATCTTTGGTTTAATTACCCAAGTTTGAGGTACTTTGATGATTCAACAAGGGTTACACCTGATGTTGAACTAAATTTTGGAAAGCTCACTCTATGTGAGCAACATTGATATTTCATCTCTCTGAAGATTCTGAAGCTTGTCTATCTCTTGACCGAAAATGTTCATTGTTCAGACAATCTCAGTCTAGAGTTTTGAATGTTCTTCTGAACAGGAATACGGTGCACGTGCCATTTGCCTTGGGGTATTCATCTTCATCTTTGGTTTAATTACCCAAGTTTGAGGTACTTTGATGATTCAACAAGGGTTACACCTGATGTTGAACTAAATTTTGGAAAGCTCACTATATGTGAGCAACATTGATATTTCATCTTTCTGAAGATTATGAAGCTTGTCTATCTCTTGACCGAAAATGTTCATTGTTCAGACAATCTCAGTCTAGAATTTTGAATGTTCTTCTGAACAGGAATACGGTGCACGTGCCATTTGCCTTGGGGTATTCATCTTCATCTTTGGTTTAATTACCCAAGTTTGAGGTACTTTGATGATTCAACAAGGGTTACACCTGATGTTGAACTAAATTTTGGAAAGCTCACTATATGTGAGCAACATTGATATTTCATCTTTCTGAAGATTCTGAAGCTTGTCTATCTCTTTGTCTCGTATAAACGAGAGGACTGAAGAAATGTGACAAACAATGAAACAGATGTGCAGTTTTTTGGCAGATAAGATTAGACAAAGAAAGAGGCGGGCAGTATCAAAATTGGGAAGAAGGGGGATCTGATTTTCGACGAGGAAAGAGGACGGTTGCTGATATTTTGTGTTGTGTATTTTGAGCTAAATAAACCTTTGTTATTAAGTTCGACTTCTATATTGATATAACTATTTTCTGAAGCATTCTATTACTCCTATTCACTGCCCTATTCATTACTATTGTGACTATTGGGATTCCACCTAACTACCACTGGTCTCAGTAATCACGGAATTGTTGGAGGAATACAAGGATCGACGTAAGTGACGTTGTTAGAATCTTTGTATACTGTTGTGGAGAACGGAAATAAGGATCGGAAACCTTATAAACCACGACATTTGGTGCATCGGCCGGGAACCCAGAATCGGCTGGGGAAAGCTCTCATCATTTACGAGGTAGCTAAACTGAGAAATAGCACTCGATTGAAAAGAATGAAGAGTATCCTGTCTACAATTGACTACAGATGTCAATTGATAACCCAAAGGTTGCGGAAACATCTAAATGTGATGGATGATTTCTATGAGAAGCAACTGAAGCTTTGGGAAGATAGAGGAGACGATGTAGAGATTGAAATTTTCATGTTGAATTGTAAGGACTGGGCTGCTAATATGAAGGTGGACAGGATTACGGTAATATCGGAACAGTCAAGAGGAGAAGAAATACTACAGTCTATGGCTTTGGAATCTAAGGAAGAATGGGAAGTGGAATTCCAGGACAAAGGAGTATCCACAAGAATCAAGGATCTGCTTCAAAAAGCTCTAGAGTTTGAAGAGCAATGTGAATTATGGCAGAGAAATGGACAAGAAGTACTGAACCGGATGAAGAAAGTTAATTTGGAATATCACACGGAGTCATCACAATCCCTAGTTCAACATGAACTACGATTGATAACGGAAAAATATCATCAGCAACAGAAGGAGATGGAGAATCTGAAGCGAATGCTGCATCAGAATCACCAAGAACATGAGCCGATCAGATCTATGGAGAGAGAAAGACCGCTACACATAAAGGTACCAGAGTACCGGATCCCAACGTTTGATGGAACACCAGAATTGTTTGAAGCTTTCTGGGATCGATTCAACTATCTTATTCATGAAAACCGAGATATTGATCAAGGAACAAAGGCTCACTATCTGTATGAAGGACTAAGTGGGAGAGCTACTTTGACTATCTCGGGAATTAGCCCTACAGGAAGGAACTACGAGAGAATGCGAAGAGCACTTATAGACGAATATGGGTATTACAAGGAAGATGTAGCCCACGTGTTTCAGCAACTCGGACGTCTACGAAAAGCAGAACCAAGAGCGGATGAATGTGCAGAACTGCTTTCTACCGTTAAAGCTATTACTCGAAGACTAGAGGCGGCAGGATACGAACCGACGGCAGCATGGTTCTACCTGTCAGTAGCGGAAAAATTTCCCATCATGACCGTAAAAAGAATACTTCGGGAACAAGATCCACAATGGAGCTTGGATGATATTTTCAGCATGATTGGCGTTGAGATACGAATCATGAGAATCGAGGAATCAAACAAAGCTGATAGAAGAGAAACAAAGATATCAACATCACAACCCATGGTCGTCAGAAGGGACCAGAAAGAAGGATGTCCTCTATGTAAGCAGAACAACCACAACATTCTACAGTGCAATAAAGCTGGGATTGCGGAAAAGAGGAATTACGTGAGAGAAAGAAGACTGTGTTGGAACTGTTTAAAGAGTGGCCATAGAAGCTCGGACTGTACACAACCCAAGTGTCAGAATTGTGGTCGAGACCATAACATTGCATTGTGTTATCCGGATCGGAAACCGGAAGTACGAGACAGAAAAGATGAAGCCAGAGAAACAGCTTCAGCTCCCAAACCATGGAAAGGCGGTCCACCTCCACCTAAGAGAGAGAACGAAGGATGGAAGCCGCCAGAAGCAGCATTTATGTTGAGGGATATGACGTTGAGTACTGGGGATCAACCCATAAAGGAAAATCAACGACTGGAACAAGAAGCCACAACATTAAAAACTGTACAAGCAAACATCTACAATTATGCTACAGAATCGTATCAACGAGTTAATATAATCATAGATGAAGGATCTACAATTTCTTTTATTAAAGAGGATTTAGCAAAGAAATTGGAAATGCCAGTGATGGCTTCAGCGCTTAAGACCTTCTGGGGCATTGGGGATAACCAATACACTCATGATACACAGGAAGTCAAAGCCATATTTGTCGACAATCAGCGAAATCTGGTGGTTATGGAGCTCACAACTAACCCCACCATTATCACACGATTGAAAGCACCTTGGCTAGACAACAAGGATAAAGAGTTTCTACACAAAGAGTCAATCAAGATAGGAACTAAGCTGTTGAATGGAGAACTATTTGAACCGGATATATTAATCGGAGCTGACAAGAGCAGGGCAATTTTAATGATGAACTCCGAGAGAGATCTGCCATCACAGCTAAGGATTCAGAATACTATATTCGGGCACACCATATACGGTAACCGGAAACCTCCAGTGCAGGTGGAGACAACACTGATACAGACGGAAGATCCCAGACAAATGATGAAACATTTGTTTGAAGTGGATAGTTTAGGAATAACCACGGAAACAGCACATGAGAATACTGAGATAGACTACTTTGAAGCTTATAGCAAAATGATCAAGCAAAACGAACAGAATCGGATCGTAGCACCTTTACCCTGGAAGGACAACCGTGATAAGTTGCCCAATAACCGATCCATGGCATATTTTCGACTGAAAGGTTTACTGAAAGCATTAGAAACTAATGCTGAAAAGGAGATTCAGTATAACACTCTATTTGCTAACTATCTAAAAGAAGGAATTATCGAGTATGTGGAAGAGCCAGACAAGAATCTACACCATCATTACTTGCCTCACCATGGTGTATGGAACGCTAACAAACCACAAAAACCGTTGAGGATTGTCTTTGATGCTTCATCGAAACGCAGAGGATGTTTAAGCTTGAATGATGTGTTGCAAACCGGCGAATCATTTGTAAGAAAAATACATGAAGTGTTAATAATGATTCGAACCCATCCCATTATAATAACTGCGGACATAAAATCTGCCTTTTTACAGATAGAACTATCTGAAAAAGATAGAGATTACTGTAGATTTTTTTGGAAACATTGGAAAATACCATCAAAGATAGTAACATACCGATTTCGGCGTTTACCATTTGGACTCACAGCTGCACCAAGCATTCTCAACATGTGTCTCATATGGCATTTAAAAAGAAACAAAGACAACCCTTTGTTAGCTATGGAGATAACAAAAACATTGTACGCGGATAATCTCACATTGTTTGCGAAAAGTGAAGAAGAAGCGAAAGTAAGATGTCGAACTGTAATCCAGATGTTCGAGGAAGTATGTATCCCATTAAGGGAATTCACTTGTAATAGAAAAGGGGTGTTGGATATTTTGAAGCCAGAACAAGTCACCATGGACGAAGAAATAAAGATATTCGGGGTACCATTTCATCAAGGAAACGACCTTTTATTCTTTAAGTCAGATAAATGGAAATGGTCAAAACTTACAAAAAGAAGCACATTAGGTCACCTACACACCCTGTATGACCCGATAGGTCTTATAGCTCCGGCACTACTACCTTTAAAACTTCTACACAGGGTAATTGGAGAAAAGTGTCAGAGCTGGGATGATGAACTTCCTCCAGAGATCAGTAGAGAGTGGCGGCAGATGCTACAACAGTTTGAGGAGGTTAGAATACCCATTAAGCGAAACCTCGAAGGATTACCAGAGGAATTATGGATATGCGTAGACGCTAGCTCTTATGCGTTGGCAGCCTGTGCTTATTTGAAACATAAGCAGGCACATTCGCCGATTCTCGCCGGCAGGACGAAGATAGGACCGAAGAAAGCGATAACCATTCCAAGAATGGAATTAATAGCGTTGAGATTAGGAATGAGACTTTTGAAGTCCATCATCAACTCTATAAAAATCCAAAAGGTGAACATAGCAACAGACAGCATGATTGTTCTAAATTGGATTTATGGAAGAAAACAACTTCCGAGATTCATGGAATCTCAACGACGTGAGATATGGACCATCTGTCAGGAAGTAAATCAGAAAGATATTCCCATATCGTTTTGGCATGTAGCCACCGAAGCTAACCCGGCAGATATAGGATCTAGGGGTTGCTATTTACCCCAACTAAAAGAAAGTGATTGGATTCACGGCCCAAATTGGATCGAAAATCTAAAAGAAAGAACAAGGTTGCTCAAATGCTGGGGACCTTTTATAGTAATCACACAGGAGGACACTATAAAGAATGAGCACATAGAAAAATGCATGGTACAGACGGAAAAGGAAGCACAGGAGTGTAACGTCTCAAGTGACAATACACAGACACACACACAGGAAGATGAAGAGTTCTGGTTTCGGAAAGAGACGTTAGTAGAAAATATGAAATTGATAGGATATATCATGAAGCTTATAAAAAAATGGAGAAGAATAGATCCAAATCAATCCGGACAGAGATCAACAACCTTGCAAAAGTTGTCTAACTGTAATAAACCTACCGCCGAAGACCAAGAACTCATAAGGAAATTATATTTAAGACAAGCCCAAAAAGATCTTGTGCTAGAGGACGTTCAGAAACGATACCCTCAGTCACAAATTGTGGAAGATGAAGAAGGTATAATACGAGTACGGACCAGATTGAATAACTCGAATTTACCTGAAGAAACAAAAAATCCAGCATTTTTACCACGTAAGGCAAGATTAACTAAAGAATTAGTTGTTCAATCACACGTGAGATCCGGCCATCAAGGGCGGCAATTTGTCTTGTCGGAATTAAGACAAAGGTATTTCATTGAGAGACCATCGGTATTGATTCGGCAATTATTGAAGAGGTGCTCGACTTGCAACAGAATGCAGAGCCGACCCTTTGGGTTACCCCATATGCCAGCTTTACCAGCAGACAGAGTGGTACTAACAAGACCATTCAGAAACACAGGATGCGACCTAATGGGGCCTCTACACACAACAGACGCAGGAAAGGTATGGACCTGCCTGTTCACATGCCTCACGACAAGAGCCGTACATTTGGAAATCGTTGGAAGCCAGTCAGCTCAAACATTTCTGAACGCCTTTATACGGTTTGTGGCTCGAAGAGGACTTCCAAGAACAGTGAGGTCTGACTGCGCGGGAAACTTTATTTTGGGTAGTAAAATATTGGAAATGTTCCAAGTTCATGAAGAACTTCGCAATATGCCTCAGCTGCTACATGAAGAGTTCCGAGAAGAAGGAATCAATTGGATATACAATACCCCCCTTTCACCATGGAAAGGTGGAGTATGGGAACGATTAATAGGACTTGTAAAAGCTTCCTTAAATAAAACATTTAAAGGAAGACCAAGAAAATTTGATGATCTGCATACTCAACTATTGAAAATTGAGATTATGCTGAATTGTCGTCCATTAACGCATCCGGATCCGGATCAATTGGACAAACCTCCAATTCGACCGGTGGACTTTATTTGTCCCGGAATGAGCTTCGATATATTCAAAACAGTTCCCGTGAGGATATACGAACAAACTGCTCAAATACCGGTAATTAGAACCACAGAACAAATAATAGAAACAATACAGGAACTGAATGTGACAACTGATGGATTTTGGGAGAGGTTCTACTCCGAATACTTAGTTTACATTCGAGATATCCATAAAATAGCTAAACGACAGGGAGGACGTAATCATAGAATGCCACAAGTAGGAGAGGTAGTGATCGTCAAGAATGATCCGTATGCTAGAGCTTACTGGAAAATGGCAGTGATATTAGAATTAATCACAAGCTCAGATGGAAAAATACGTTCGGCAAGAGTTCGAACAGCAGCAGGGACAATGCTAACTCGTTCTTTAGACCAACTTTTCCCTATGGAAATAAGGTCTGCTGTAATTAATGAAATGACAGCTAATGAATATATTCAATTTCGGAATAAGGACGCGCAATCAAATAATACTGAAACGGGGGCGGAAGAAAGCGAAGATGATTGGATCATAGGACCAAGTCAATCATCATGTTACAGAGCATCAAGCAAATGGTTTTCATGTTGGCCACCATTAGGCAAAGCGTGCATAATGTATAGGTTACAACATAAACCAATAACAGAAATAACATATGCAGTAAACATTTGCGAAGATTGGATTACGGTAGTCCATTTGAATATCAAGAAAAATTTGTTCGGGAATAATTATGAACGGAGCATAAAATTAAAACCATACAGTACCCTTATATCGGAAATTGGGAACATCACAATTATCAAGCAGGAAAAGCCAAACGCCAAGTTTCTTCATAGGAAGTTTTTTATATCAGA
The DNA here is from genome assembly GCA_964057225.1 of Auanema rhodensis. Classification (NCBI taxonomy): domain Eukaryota; kingdom Metazoa; phylum Nematoda; class Chromadorea; order Rhabditida; family Rhabditidae; genus Auanema; species Auanema rhodense. The sequence goes on from OZ059895.1 coordinate 7,027,403, forward strand.
AAATCAGACTTACTTAACAGAAAGGCATTTTGAACCCATGGTAAAATGTGACTCTAAGGAAAGAGCACAAAAACATTTTACAACATGCGATATACAGTGGGTATGTCCATGTATCAAAGAATACGAAGAGAAAATCTTATGTGACTGTCCAGAGTCAGATTTCGCCAAAGAGGCATGGAAGTTGACCCCACAGTTGATAAACATCAACGAGAGAGAAGAAACTATCGAAATATCATCGATAGAGGATGAATCCACTATACATATTGAATCTCTGAACTTCATCCAGAGCAATATATACACACAAGACATATCATGTCATATTAACTTCCTTGGCGCCCAGGGATGCTATGCATGTGAAACAGGAGCGGTACTAAGTTTTGAATGTATCGCAGAAGAGGAAACATGGATTCCGTTGGATTGCCAACATGAAGTAATTATGGTTAAGTGTTCGCCACAGTTCACTAACACCACAGTAACCATAAGAAGAAACTACCCCATGATTAGAGAGGAGTGTAGGATGGAGTGTGGAGGCCGGGAGACAAGCATAAACATTATAGGAGTTTTAAGGTACGACGGCAGAAGGAAAGGCAGACTGCCTAATAAGATTGGAGCCGATGAAGTACCGAGCTACTCACCCTTGTGGGATGTAATGAGACAGCGATGGATTATATCACTGGGAATCTTAGGAATTGCTGTAATTTCTACGGCCGCATGTTATCTGCTAGCACCCATGTTAATGGTGCAAGCAACAATGTCTATGGTAGCAATGATGGTGAAACTGAAGAAGACATGGGATAGCTGTTGGGCAAGAGCGAGCCAAGGAATACAAACGACTCAATTTTGAGATGACTACACACCAAACAGTGGAATTTTGATACCTTTTGAATTTTTATTTCTTTATGATTAATGTTTATTGTAACTTTGATTAATTCACGATAGTATGGGATTTATGTTATTTGGGTTTCAATTGGGATATGTTATTGGTAGGATGTACGATTGTAAAATTTTTTTATCTAATCTATATGTTACTCATTTTGATCTAGCAACTCTCCTACACAACCTAGTCGCGGCCAGTGTCTCGTATAAACGAGAGGACTGAAGAAATGTGACAAACAATGAAACAGATGTGCAGTTTTTTGGCAGATAAGATTAGACAAAGAAAGAGGCGGGCAGTATCAAAATTGGGAAGAAGGGGGATCTGATTTTCGACGAGGAAAGAGGACGGTTGCTGATATTTTGTGTTGTGTATTTTGAGCTAAATAAACCTTTGTTATTAAGTTCGACTTCTATATTGATATAACTATTTTCTGAAGCATTCTATTACTCCTATTCACTGCCCTATTCATTACTATTGTGACTATTGGGATTCCACCTAACTACCACTGGTCTCAGTAATCACGGAATTGTTGGAGGAATACAAGGATCGACGTAAGTGACGTTGTTAGAATCTTTGTATACTGTTGTGGAGAACGGAAATAAGGATCGGAAACCTTATAAACCACGACACTCTTGACCCAAAATGTTCATTGTTCAGACAATCTCAGTCTAGAGTTTTGAATGTTTTTCTGAACAGGAATACGGTGCACGTGCCATTTGCCTTGGGGTATTCATCTACATCTTTGGTTTAATTACCCAAGTTTGAGGTACTTTGATGATTCAACAAGGGTTACACCTGATGTTGAACTAAATTTTGGAAAGCTCACTATATGTGAGCAACATTGATATTTCATCTTTCTGAAGATTCTGAAGCTTGTCTATCTCTTGACCGAAAATGTTCATTGTTCAGACAATCTCAGTCTAGAATTTTGAATGTTCTTCTGAACAGGAATACGGTGCACGTGCCATTTGCCTTGGGGTATTCATCTTCATCTTTGGTTTAATTACCCAAGTTTGAGGTACTTTGATGATTCAACAAGAGTTACACCTGATGTTGAACTAAATTTTGGAAAGCTCACTCTATGTGAGCAACATTGATATTTCATCTTTCTGAAGATTCTGAAGCTTGTCTATCTCTTGACCGAAAATGTTCATTGTTCAGACAATCTCAGTCTAGAGTTTTGAATGTTCTTCTGAACAGGAATACGGTGCACGTGCCACTTGCCTTGGGTTATTCATCATCATATTTGGTTTAATTACCCAAGTTTGAGGTACTTTGATGATTCAACAAGGGTTACACCTGATGTTGAACTAAATTTTGGAAAGCTCACTATATGTGAGCAACATTGATATTTCATCTTTCTGAAGATTATGAAGCTTGTCTATCTCTTGACCCAAAATGTTCATTGTTCAGACAATCTCAGTCTAGAATTTTGAATGTTCTTCTGAACAGGAATACGGTGCACGTGCCATTTGCCTTGGGGTATTCATCTTCATCTTTGGTTTAATTACCCAAGTTTGAGGTACTTTGATGATTCAACGAGGGTTACACCTGATGTTGAACTAAATTTTGGAAAGCTCACTCTATGTGAGCAACATTGATATTTCATCTCTCTGAAGATTCTGAAGCTTGTCTATCTCTTGACCGAAAATGTTCATTGTTCAGAAAATCTCAGTCTAGAGTTTTGAATGTTCTTCTGAACAGGAATACGGTGCACGTGCCATTTGCCTTGGGGTATTCATCTTCATCTTTGGTTTAATTTCCCAAGTTTGAGGTACTTTGATGATTCAACAAGGGTTACACCTGAAGTTGAACTAAATTTTGGAAAGCTCACTATATGTGAGCAACATTGATATTTCATCTTTCTGAAGATTATGAAGCTTGTCTATCTCTTGACCCAAAATGTTCATTGTTCAGACAATCTCAGTCTAGAATTTTGAATGTTCTTCTGAACAGGAATACGGTGCACGTGCCATTTGCCTTGGGGTATTCATCTTCATCTTTGGTTTAATTACCCAAGTTTGAGGTACTTTGATGATTCAACAAGGGTTACACCTGATGTTGAACTAAATTTTGGAAAGCTCACTATATGTGAGCAACATTGATTTTTCATCTTTCTGAAGATTCTGAAGCTTGTCTATCTCTTGACCCAAAATGTTCATTGTTCAGACAATCTCAGTCTAGAATTTTGAATGTTCTTCTGAACAGGAATACGGTGCACGTGCCATTTGCCTTGGGGTATTCATCTTCATCTTTGGTTTAATTACCCAAGTTTGAGGTACTTTGATGATTCAACAAGGGTTACACCTGATGTTGAACTAAATTTTGGAAAGCTCACTACATGTGAGCAACATTGATATTTCATCTTTCTGAAGATTCTGAAGCTTGTCTATCTCTTGACCCAAAATGTTCATTGTTCAGACAATCTCAGTCTAGAGTTTTGAATGTTCTTCTGAACAGGAATACGGTGCACGTGCCATATATCTTGGGGTATTCATCATCATATTTGGTTTAATTACCCAAGTTTGAGGTACTTTGATGATTCAACAAGGGTTACACCTGATGTTGAACTAAATTTTGGAAAGCTCACTATATGTGAGCAACATTGATATTTCATCTCTCTGAACATTCTGAAGCTTGTCTATCTCTTGACCGAAAATGTTCATTGTTCAGACAATCTCAGTCTAGAATTTTGAATGTTCTTCTGAACAGGAATACGGTGCACGTGCCATTTGCCTTGGGGTATTCATCTTCATCTTTGGTTTAATTACCCAAGTTTGAGGTACTTTGATGATTCAACAAGGGTTACACCTGATGTTGAACTAAATTTTGGAAAGCTCACTATATGTGAGCAACATTGATATTTCATCTTTCTGAAGATTCTGAAGCTTGTCTATCTCTCGACCGAAAAAGTTCATTGTTCAGACAATCTCAGTCTAGAGTTTTGAATGTTCTTCTGAACAGGAATACGGTGCACGTGCCATTTGCCTTCGAGTATTCATCTTCATCTTTGGTTTAATTACCCAAGTTTGAGGTACTTTGATGATTCAACAAGGGTTACACCTTATGTTGAACTAAATTTTGGAAAGCTCACTATATGTGAGCAACATTGATATTCCATCTTTCTGAAGATTCTGAAGCTTGTCTATCTCTTGACCGAAAATGTTCATTGTTCAGACAATCTCAGTCTAGAGTTTTGAATGTTCTTCTGAACAGGAATACGGTGCACGTGCCATATATCTTGGGGTATTCATCATCATATTTGGTTTAATTACCCAAGTTTGAGGTACTTTGATGATTCAACAAGGGTTACACCTGATGTTGAACTAAATTTTGGAAAGCTCACTATATGTGAGCAACATTGATATTTCATCTCTCTGAACATTCTGAAGCTTGTCTATCTCTTGACCGAAAATGTTCATTGTTCAGACAATCTCAGTCTAGAATTTTGAATGTTCTTCTGAACAGGAATACGGTGCACGTGCCATTTGCCTTGGGGTATTCATCTTCATCTTTGGTTTAATTACCCAAGTTTGAGGTACTTTGATGATTCAACAAGGGTTACACCTGATGTTGAACTAAATTTTGGAAAGCTCACTATATGTGAGCAACATTGATATTTCATCTTTCTGAAGATTCTGAAGCTTGTCTATCTCTTGACCCAAAATGTTCATTGTTCAGACAATCTCAGTCTAGAGTTTTGAATGTTCTTCTGAACAGGAATACGGTGCACGTGCCATTTGCCTTGGGGTATTCATCTACATCTTTGGTTTAATTACCCAAGTTTGAGGTACTTTGATGATTCAACAAGGGTTACACCTGATGTTGAACTAAATTTTGGAAAGCTCACTATATGTGAGCAACATTGATATTCCATCTCTCTGAAGATTCGGAAGCTTGTCTATCTCTTTACCGGAAACTTTTATTGTTCAGACAATCTCAGTCTAGAGTTTTGAATGTTCTTCTGAACAGGAATACGGTGCACGTGCCATTTGCCTTGGGGTATTCATCTTCATGTTTGGTTTAATTACCCAAGTTTGAGGTACTTTGATGATTCAACAAGGGTTACACCTGATGTTGAACTAAATTTTGGAAAGCTCACTATATGTGAGCAACATTGATATTTCATCTTTCTGAAGATTCTGAAGCTTGTCTATCTCTTGACCCAAAATGTTCATTGTTCAGACAATCTCAGTCTAGAGTTTTGAATGTTCTTCTGAACAGGAATACGGTGCACGTGCCATTTGCCTTGGGGTATTCATCTTCATCTTTGGTTTAATTTCCCAAGTTTGAGGTACTTTGATGATTCAACAAGGGTTACACCTGAAGTTGAACTAAATTTTGGAAAGCTCACTATATGTGAGCAACATTGATATTTCATCTTTCTGAAGATTATGAAGCTTGTCTATCTCTTGACCCAAAATGTTCATTGTTCAGACAATCTCAGTCTAGAATTTTGAATGTTCTTCTGAACAGGAATACGGTGCACGTGCCATTTGCCTTGGGGTATTCATCTTCATCTTTGGTTTAATTACCCAAGTTTGAGGTACTTTGATGATTCAACAAGGGTTACACCTGATGTTGAACTAAATTTTGGAAAGCTCACTATATGTGAGCAACATTGATTTTTCATCTTTCTGAAGATTCTGAAGCTTGTCTATCTCTTGACCCAAAATGTTCATTGTTCAGACAATCTCAGTCTAGAATTTTGAATGTTCTTCTGAACAGGAATACGGTGCACGTGCCATTTGCCTTGGGGTATTCATCTTCATCTTTGGTTTAATTACCCAAGTTTGAGGTACTTTGATGATTCAACAAGGGTTACACCTGATGTTGAACTAAATTTTGGAAAGCTCACTACATGTGAGCAACATTGATATTTCATCTTTCTGAAGATTCTGAAGCTTGTCTATCTCTTGACCCAAAATGTTCATTGTTCAGACAATCTCAGTCTAGAGTTTTGAATGTTCTTCTGAACAGGAATACGGTGCACGTGCCATATATCTTGGGGTATTCATCATCATATTTGGTTTAATTACCCAAGTTTGAGGTACTTTGATGATTCAACAAGGGTTACACCTGATGTTGAACTAAATTTTGGAAAGCTCACTATATGTGAGCAACATTGATATTTCATCTCTCTGAACATTCTGAAGCTTGTCTATCTCTTGACCGAAAATGTTCATTGTTCAGACAATCTCAGTCTAGAATTTTGAATGTTCTTCTGAACAGGAATACGGTGCACGTGCCATTTGCCTTGGGGTATTCATCTTCATCTTTGGTTTAATTACCCAAGTTTGAGGTACTTTGATGATTCAACAAGGGTTACACCTGATGTTGAACTAAATTTTGGAAAGCTCACTATATGTGAGCAACATTGATATTTCATCTTTCTGAAGATTCTGAAGCTTGTCTATCTCTCGACCGAAAAAGTTCATTGTTCAGACAATCTCAGTCTAGAGTTTTGAATGTTCTTCTGAACAGGAATACGGTGCACGTGCCATTTGCCTTCGAGTATTCATCTTCATCTTTGGTTTAATTACCCAAGTTTGAGGTACTTTGATGATTCAACAAGGGTTACACCTTATGTTGAACTAAATTTTGGAAAGCTCACTATATGTGAGCAACATTGATATTCCATCTTTCTGAAGATTCTGAAGCTTGTCTATCTCTTGACCGAAAATGTTCATTGTTCAGACAATCTCAGTCTAGAGTTTTGAATGTTCTTCTGAACAGGAATACGGTGCACGTGCCATATATCTTGGGGTATTCATCATCATATTTGGTTTAATTACCCAAGTTTGAGGTACTTTGATGATTCAACAAGGGTTACACCTGATGTTGAACTAAATTTTGGAAAGCTCACTATATGTGAGCAACATTGATATTTCATCTCTCTGAACATTCTGAAGCTTGTCTATCTCTTGACCGAAAATGTTCATTGTTCAGACAATCTCAGTCTAGAATTTTGAATGTTCTTCTGAACAGGAATACGGTGCACGTGCCATTTGCCTTGGGGTATTCATCTTCATCTTTGGTTTAATTACCCAAGTTTGAGGTACTTTGATGATTCAACAAGGGTTACACCTGATGTTGAACTAAATTTTGGAAAGCTCACTATATGTGAGCAACATTGATATTTCATCTTTCTGAAGATTCTGAAGCTTGTCTATCTCTTGACCCAAAATGTTCATTGTTCAGACAATCTCAGTCTAGAGTTTTGAATGTTCTTCTGAACAGGAATACGGTGCACGTGCCATTTGCCTTGGGGTATTCATCTACATCTTTGGTTTAATTACCCAAGTTTGAGGTACTTTGATGATTCAACAAGGGTTACACCTGATGTTGAACTAAATTTTGGAAAGCTCACTATATGTGAGCAACATTGATATTCCATCTCTCTGAAGATTCGGAAGCTTGTCTATCTCTTTACCGGAAACTTTTATTGTTCAGACAATCTCAGTCTAGAGTTTTGAATGTTCTTCTGAACAGGAATACGGTGCACGTGCCATTTGCCTTGGGGTATTCATCTTCATGTTTGGTTTAATTACCCAAGTTTGAGGTACTTTGATGATTCAACAAGGGTTACACCTGATGTTGAACTAAATTTTGGAAAGCTCACTATATGTGAGCAACATTGATATTTCATCTTTCTGAAGATTCTGAAGCTTGTCTATCTCTTGACCCAAAATGTTCATTGTTCAGACAATCTCAGTCTAGAGTTTTGAATGTTCTTCTGAACAGGAATACGGTGCACGTGCCATTTGCCTTGGGGTATTCATCTTCATCTTTGGTTTAATTACCCAAGTTTGAGGTACTTTGATGATTCAACAAGGGTTACACGTGATGTTGAACTAAATTTTGGAAAGCTCACTATATGTGAGCAACATTGATATTTCATCTTTCTGAAGATTATGAAGCTTGTCTATCTCTTGACCCAAAATGTTCATTGTTCAGACAATCTCAGTCTAGAATTTTGAATGTTCTTCTGAACAGGAATACGGTGCACGTGCCATTTGCCTTGGGGTATTCATCTTCATCTTTGGTTTAATTACCCAAGTTTGAGGTACTTTGATGATTCAACAAGGGTTACACCTGATGTTGAACTAAATTTTGGAAAGCTCACTATATGTGAGCAACATTGATATTTCATCTTTCTGAAGATTCTGAAGCTTGTCTATCTCTTGACCGAAAATGTTCATTGTTCAGACAATCTCAGTCTAGAGTTTTGAATGTTCTTCTGAACAGGAATACGGTGCACGTGCCATTTGCCTTGGGGTATTCATCTACATCTTTGGTTTAATTACCCAAGTTTGAGGTACTTTGATGATTCAACAAGAGTTACACCTGATGTTGAACTAAATTTTGGAAAGCTCACTCTATGTGAGCAACATTGATATTTCATCTTTCTGAAGATTCTGAAGCTTGTCTATCTCTTGACCGAAAATGTTCATTGTTCAGACAATCTCAGTCTAGAGTTTTGAATGTTCTTCTGAACAGGAATACGGTGCACGTGCCACTTGCCTTGGGTTATTCATCATCATATTTGGTTTAATTACCCAAGTTTGAGGTACTTTGATGATTCAACAAGGGTTACACCTGATGTTGAACTAAATTTTGGAAAGCTCACTATATGTGAGCAACATTGATATTTCATCTTTCTGAAGATTATGAAGCTTGTCTATCTCTTGACCCAAAATGTTCATTGTTCAGACAATCTCAGTCTAGAATTTTGAATGTTCTTCTGAACAGGAATACGGTGCACGTGCCATTTGCCTTGGGGTATTCATCTTCATCTTTGGTTTAATTACCCAAGTTTGAGGTACTTTGATGATTCAACAAGGGTTACACCTGATGTTGAACTAAATTTTGGAAAGCTCACTATATGTGAGCAACATTGATTTTTCATCTTTCTGAAGATTCTGAAGCTTGTCTATCTCTTGACCCAAAATGTTCATTGTTCAGACAATCTCAGTCTAGAATTTTGAATGTTCTTCTGAACAGGAATACGGTGCACGTGCCATTTGCCTTGGGGTATTCATCTTCATCTTTGGTTTAATTACCCAAGTTTGAGGTACTTTGATGATTCAACAAGGGTTACACCTGATGTTGAACTAAATTTTGGAAAGCTCACTACATGTGAGCAACATTGATATTTCATCTTTCTGAAGATTCTGAAGCTTGTCTATCTCTTGACCCAAAATGTTCATTGTTCAGACAATCTCAGTCTAGAGTTTTGAATGTTCTTCTGAACAGGAATACGGTGCACGTGCCATATATCTTGGGGTATTCATCATCATATTTGGTTTAATTACCTAAGTTTGAGGTACTTTGATGATTCAACAAGGGTTACACCTGATGTTGAACTAAATTTTGGAAAGCTCACTATATGTGAGCAACATTGATATTTCATCTTTCTGAAGATTCTGAAGCTTGTCTATCTCTTGACCCAAAATGTTCATTGTTCAGACAATCTCAGTCTAGAGTTTTGAATGTTCTTCTGAACAGGAATACGGTGCACGTGCCATTTGCCTTCGAGTATTCATCTTCATCTTTGGTTTAATTACCCAAGTTTGAGGTACTTTGATGATTCAACAAGGGTTACACCTGATGTTGAACTAAATTTTGGAAAGCTCACTATATGTGAGCAACATTGATATTTCATCTTTCTGAAGATTATGAAGCTTGTCTATCTCTTGACCCAAAATGTTCATTGTTCAGACAATCTCAGTCTAGAATTTTGAATGTTCTTCTGAACAGGAATACGGTGCACGTGCCATTTGCCTTGGGGTATTCATCTTCATCTTTGGTTTAATTACCCAAGTTTGAGGTACTTTGATGATTCAACAAGGGTTACACCTGATGTTGAACTAAATTTTGGAAAGCTCACTATATGTGAGCAACATTGATATTTCATCTTTCTGAAGATTCTGAAGCTTGTCTATCTCTCGACCGAAAAAGTTCATTGTTCAGACAATCTCAGTCTAGAGTTTTGAATGTTCTTCTGAACAGGAATACGGTGCACGTGCCATTTGCCTTCGAGTATTCATCTTCATCTTTGGTTTAATTACCCAAGTTTGAGGTACTTTGATGATTCAACAAGGGTTACACCTTATGTTGAACTAAATTTTGAAAAGCTCACTATATGTGAGCAACATTGATATTCCATCTTTCTGAAGATTCTGAAGCTTGTCTATCTCTTGACCGAAAATGTTCATTGTTCAGACAATCTCAGTCTAGAGTTTTGAATGTTCTTCTGAACAGGAATACGGTGCACGTGCCATATATCTTGGGGTATTCATCATCATATTTGGTTTAATTACCCAAGTTTGAGGTACTTTGATGATTCAAGAAGGGTTACACCTGATGTTGAACTAAATTTTGGAAAGCTCACTATATGTGAGCAACATTGATATTTCATCTTTCTGAAGATTATGAAGCTTGTCTATCTCTTGACCCAAAATGTTCATTGTTCAGACAATCTCAGTCTAGAATTTTGAATGTTCTTCTGAACAGGAATACGGTGCACGTGCCATTTGCCTTGGGGTATTCATCTTCATCTTTGGTTTAATTACCCAAGTTTGAGGTACTTTGATGATTCAACAAGGGTTACACCTGATGTTGAACTAAATTTTGGAAAGCTCACTACATGTGAGCAACATTGATATTTCATCTTTCTGAAGATTCTGAAGCTTGTCTATCTCTTGACCCAAAATGTTCATTGTTCAGACAATCTCAGTCTAGAATTTTGAATGTTCTTCTGAACAGGAATACGGTGCACGTGCCATTTGCCTTGGGGTATTCATCTTCATCTTTGGTTTAATTACCCAAGTTTGAGGTACTTTGATGATTCAACAAGGGTTACACCTGATGTTGAACTAAATTTTGGAAAGCTCACTACATGTGAGCAACATTGATATTTCATCTTTCTGAAGATTCTGAAGCTTGTCTATCTCTTGACCGAAAATGTTCATTGTTCAGACAATCTCAGTCTAGAATTTTGAATGTTCTTCTGAACAGGAATACGGTGCACGTGCCATATATCTTGGGGTATTCATCATCATATTTGGTTTAATTACCCAAGTTTGAGGTACTTTGATGATTCAACAAGGGTTACACCTGATGTTGAACTAAATTTTGGAAAGCTCACTATATGTGAGCAACATTGATATTTCATCTTTCTGAAGATTCGGAAGCTTGTCTATCTCTTGACCGAAAATGTTCATTGTTCAGACAATCTCAGTCTAGAATTTTGAATGTTCTTCTGAACAGGAATACGGTGCACGTGCCATATATCTTGGGGTATTCATCATCATATTTGGTTTAATTACCCAAGTTTGAGGTACTTTGATGATTCAACAAGGGTTACACCTGATGTTGAACTAAATTTTGGAAAGCTCACTATATGTGAGCAACATTGATATTTCATCTTTCTGAAGATTCTGAAGCTTGTCTATCTCTTGACCGAAAATGTTCATTGTTCAGACAATCTCAGTCTAGAATTTTGAATGTTCTTCTGAACAGGAATACGGTGCACGTGCCATATATCTTGGGGTATTCATCATCATATTTGGTTTAATTACCCAAGTTTGAGGTACTTTGATGATTCAACAAGGGTTACACCTGATGTTGAACTAAATTTTGGAAAGCTCACTATATGTGAGCAACATTGATATTTCATCTCTCTGAAGATTCGGAAGCTTGTCTATCTCTTGACCGAAAATGTTCATTGTTCAGACAATCTCAGTCTAGAATTTTGAATGTTCTTCTGAACAGGAATTCGGTGCACGTGCCATTTGCCTTGGGGTATTCAACTTCATTTTTGGTTTAATTACCCAAGTTTGAGGTACTTTGATGATTCAACAAGGGTTACACCTGATGTTGAACTAAATTTTGGAGAGCTCACTATATGTGAGCAACATTGATATTTCATCTTTCTGAAGATTCTGAAGCTTGTCTATCTCTTGACCGAAAATGTTCATTGTTCAGACAATCTCAGTCTAGAATTTTGAATGTTCTTCTGAACAGGAATACGGTGCACGTGCCATATATCTTGGGGTATTCATCATCATATTTGGTTTAATTACCCAAGTTTGAGGTACTTTGATGATTCAACAAGGGTTACACCTGATGTTGAACTAAATTTTGGAAAGCTCACTATATGTGAGCAACATTGATATTTCATCTCTCTGAACATTCTGAAGCTTGTCTATCTCTTGACCGAAAATGTTCATTGTTCAGACAATCTCAGTCTAGAATTTTGAATGTTCTTCTGAACAGGAATACGGTGCACGTGCCATTTGCCTTCGAGTATTCATCTTCATCTTTGGTTTAATTACCCAAGTTTGAGGTACTTTGATGATTCAACAAGGGTTACACCTGATGTTGAACTAAATTTTGGAAAGCTCACTATATGTGAGCAACATTGATATTTCATCTTTCTGAAGATTCTGAAGCTTGTCTATCTCTCGACCGAAAAAGTTCATTGTTCAGACAATCTCAGTCTAGAGTTTTGAATGTTCTTCTGAACAGGAATACGGTGCACGTGCCATTTGCCTTCGAGTATTCATCTTCATCTTTGGTTTAATTACCCAAGTTTGAGGTACTTTGATGATTCAACAAGGGTTACACCTTATGTTGAACTAAATTTTGGAAAGCTCACTATATGTGAGCAACATTGATATTCCATCTTTCTGAAGATTCTGAAGCTTGTCTATCTCTTGACCGAAAATGTTCATTGTTCAGACAATCTCAGTCTAGAGTTTTGAATGTTCTTCTGAACAGGAATACGGTGCACGTGCCATATATCTTGGGGTATTCATCATCATATTTGGTTTAATTACCCAAGTTTGAGGTACTTTGATGATTCAAGAAGGGTTACACCTGATGTTGAACTAAATTTTGGAAAGCTCACTATATGTGAGCAACATTGATATTTCATCTTTCTGAAGATTCTGAAGCTTGTCTATCTCTTGACCGAAAATGTTCATTGTTCAGACAATCTCAGTCTAGAGTTTTGAATGTTCTTCTGAACAGGAATACGGTGCACGTGCCATATATCTTGGGGTATTCATTATCATATTTGGTTTAATTACCCAAGTTTGAGGTACTTTGATGATTCAACAAGGGTTACACCTGATGTTGAACTAAATTTTGGAAAGCTCACTATATGTGAGCAACATTGATATTTCATCTCTCTGAACATTCTGAAGCTTGTCTATCTCTTGACCGAAAATGTTCATCGTTCAGACAATCTCAGTCTAGAATTTTGAATGTTCTTCTGAACAGGAATACGGTGCACGTGCCATTTGCCTTGGGGTATTCATCTTCATCTTTGGTTTAATTACCCAAGTTTGAGGTACTTTGATGATTCAACAAGGGTTACACCTTATGTTGAACTAAATTTTGGAAAGCTCACTATATGTGAGCAACATTGATATTTCATCTTTCTGAAGATTCTGAAGCTTGTCTATCTCTCGACCGAAAAAGTTCATTGTTCAGACAATCTCAGTCTAGAGTTTTGAATGTTCTTCTGAACAGGAATACGGTGCACGTGCCATTTGCCTTCGAGTATTCATCTTCATCTTTGGTTTAATTACCCAAGTTTGAGGTACTTTGATGATTCAACAAGGGTTACACCTAATGTTGAACTAAATTTTGGAAAGCTCACTATATGTGAGCAACATTGATATTCCATCTTTCTGAAGATTCTGAAGCTTGTCTATCTCTTGACCGAAAATGTTCATTGTTCAGACAATCTCAGTCTAGAGTTTTGAATGTTCTTCTGAACAGGAATACGGTGCACGTGCCATATATCTTGGGGTATTCATCATCATATTTGGTTTAATTACCCAAGTTTGAGGTACTTTGATGATTCAAGAAGGGTTACACCTGATGTTGAACTAAATTTTGGAAAGCTCACTATATGTGAGCAACATTGATATTTCATCTTTCTGAAGATTATGAAGCTTGTCTATCTCTTGACCCAAAATGTTCATTGTTCAGACAATCTCAGTCTAGAATTTTGAATGTTCTTCTGAACAGGAATACGGTGCACGTGCCATTTGCCTTGGGGTATTCATCTTCATCTTTGGTTTAATTACCCAAGTTTGAGGTACTTTGATGATTCAACAAGGGTTACACCTGATGTTGAACTAAATTTTGGAAAGCTCACTACATGTGAGCAACATTGATATTTCATCTTTCTGAAGATTCTGAAGCTTGTCTATCTCTTGACCCAAAATGTTCATTGTTCAGACAATCTCAGTCTAGAGTTTTGAATGTTCTTCTGAACAGGAATACGGTGCACGTGCCATATATCTTGGGGTATTCATCATCATATTTGGTTTAATTACCCAAGTTTGAGGTACTTTGATGATTCAACAAGGGTTACACCTGATGTTGAACTAAATTTTGGAAAGCTCACTATATGTGAGCAACATTGATATTTCATCTCTCTGAACATTCTGAAGCTTGTCTATCTCTTGACCGAAAATGTTCATTGTTCAGACAATCTCAGTCTAGAATTTTGAATGTTCTTCTGAACAGGAATACGGTGCACGTGCCATTTGCCTTGGGGTATTCATCTTCATCTTTGGTTTAATTACCCAAGTTTGAGGTACTTTGATGATTCAACAAGGGTTACACCTGATGTTGAACTAAATTTTGGAAAGCTCACTACATGTGAGCAACATTGATATTTCATCTTTCTGAAGATTCTGAAGCTTGTCTATCTCTTGACCGAAAATGTTCATTGTTCAGACAATCTCAGTCTAGAGTTTTGAATGTTCTTCTGAACAGGAATACGGTGCACGTGCCATATATCTTGGGGTATTCATCATCATATTTGGTTTAATTACCCAAGTTTGAGGTACTTTGATGATTCAACAAGGGTTACACCTGATGTTGAACTAAATTTTGGAAAGCTCACTATATGTGAGCAACATTGATATTTCATCTCTCTGAACATTCTGAAGCTTGTCTATCTCTTGACCGAAAATGTTCATTGTTCAGACAATCTCAGTCTAGAATTTTGAATGTTCTTCTGAACAGGAATACGGTGCACGTGCCATTTGCCTTGGGGTATTCATCTTCATCTTTGGTTTAATTACCCAAGTTTGAGGTACTTTGATGATTCAACAAGGGTTACACCTGATGTTGAACTAAATTTTGGAAAGCTCACTACATGTGAGCAACATTGATATTTCATCTTTCTGAAGATTCTGAAGCTTGTCTATCTCTTGACCGAAAATGTTCATTGTTCAGACAATCTCAGTCTAGAGTTTTGAATGTTCTTCTGAACAGGAATACGGTGCACGTGCCATATATCTTGGGGTATTCATCATCATATTTGGTTTAATTACCCAAGTTTGAGGTACTTTGATGATTCAACAAGGGTTACACCTGATGTTGAACTAAATTTTGGAAAGCTCACTATATGTGAGCAACATTGATATTTCATCTCTCTGAACATTCTGAAGCTTGTCTATCTCTTGACCGAAAATGTTCATTGTTCAGACAATCTCAGTCTAGAATTTTGAATGTTCTTCTGAACAGGAATACGGTGCACGTGCCATTTGCCTTGGGGTATTCATCTTCATCTTTGGTTTAATTACCCAAGTTTGAGGTACTTTGATGATTCAACAAGGGTTACACCTGATGTTGAACTAAATTTTGGAAAGCTCACTATATGTGAGCAACATTGATATTTCATCTTTCTGAAGATTCTGAAGCTTGTCTATCTCTCGACCGAAAAAGTTCATTGTTCAGACAATCTCAGTCTAGAGTTTTGAATGTTCTTCTGAACAGGAATACGGTGCACGTGCCATTTGCCTTCGAGTATTCATCTTCATCTTTGGTTTAATTACCCAAGTTTGAGGTACTTTGATGATTCAACAAGGGTTACACCTTATGTTGAACTAAATTTTGGAAAGCTCACTATATGTGAGCAACATTGATATTCCATCTTTCTGAAGATTCTGAAGCTTGTCTATCTCTTGACCGAAAATGTTCATTGTTCAGACAATCTCAGTCTAGAGTTTTGAATGTTTTTCTGAACAGGAATACGGTGCACGTGCCATATATCTTGGGGTATTCATCATCATATTTGGTTTAATTACCCAAGTTTGAGGTACTTTGATGATTCAAGAAGGGTTACACCTGATGTTGAACTAAATTTTGGAAAGCTCACTATATGTGAGCAACATTGATATTTCATCTTTCTGAAGATTCTGAAGCTTGTCTATCTCTTGACCGAAAATGTTCATTGTTCAGACAATCTCAGTCTAGAGTTTTGAATGTTCTTCTGAACAGGAATACGGTGCACGTGCCATATATCTTGGGGTATTCATCATCATATTTGGTTTAATTACCCAAGTTTGAGGTACTTTGATGATTCAACAAGGGTTACACCTGATGTTGAACTAAATTTTGGAAAGCTCACTATATGTGAGCAACATTGATATTTCATCTCTCTGAACATTCTGAAGCTTGTCTATCTCTTGACCGAAAATGTTCATTGTTCAGACAATCTCAGTCTAGAATTTTGAATGTTCTTCTGAACAGGAATACGGTGCACGTGCCATTTGCCTTGGGGTATTCATCTTCATCTTTGGTTTAATTACCCAAGTTTGAGGTACTTTGATGATTCAACAAGGGTTACACCTGATGTTGAACTAAATTTTGGAAAGCTCACTATATGTGAGCAACATTGATATTCCATCTCTCTGAAGATTCGGAAGCTTGTCTATCTCTTTACCGGAAACTTTTATTGTTCAGACAATCTCAGTCTAGAGTTTTGAATGTTCTTCTGAACAGGAATACGGTGCACGTGCCATTTGCCTTGGGGTATTCATCTTCATGTTTGGTTTAATTACCCAAGTTTGAGGTACTTTGATGATTCAACAAGGGTTACACCTGATGTTGAACTAAATTTTGGAAAGCTCACTATATGTGAGCAACATTGATATTTCATCTTTCTGAAGATTATGAAGCTTGTCTATCTCTTGACCCAAAATGTTCATTGTTCAGACAATCTCAGTCTAGAATTTTGAATGTTCTTCTGAACAGGAATACGGTGCACGTGCCATTTGCCTTGGGGTATTCATCTTCATCTTTGGTTTAATTACCCAAGTTTGAGGTACTTTGATGATTCAACAAGGGTTACACCTGATGTTGAACTAAATTTTGGAAAGCTCACTATATGTGAGCAACATTGATATTTCATCTTTCTGAAGATTCTGAAGCTTGTCTATCTCTTGACCCAAAATGTTCATTGTTCAGACAATCTCAGTCTAGAATTTTGAATGTTCTTCTGAACAGGAATACGGTGCACGTGCCATTTGCCTTGGGGTATTCATCTTCATCTTTGGTTTAATTACCCAAGTTTGAGGTACTTTGATGATTCAACAAGGGTTACACCTGATGTTGAACTAAATTTTGGAAAGCTCACTATATGTGAGCAACATTGATATTTCATCTTTCTGAAGATTCTGAAGCTTGTCTATCTCTTGACCCAAAATGTTCATTGTTCAGACAATCTCAGTCTAGAGTTTTGAATGTTCTTCTGAACAGGAATACGGTGCACGTGCCATTTGCCTTGGGGTATTCATCTTCATCTTTGGTTTAATTACCCAAGTTTGAGGTACTTTGATGATTCAACAAGGGTTACACCTGATGTTGAACTAAATTTTGGAAAGCTCACTATATGTGAGCAACATTGATATTCCATCTCTCTGAAGATTCTGAAGCTTGTCTATCTCTTGACCCAAAATGTTCATTGTTCAGACAATCTCAGTCTAGAGTTTTGAATGTTCTTCTGAACAGGAATACGGTGCACGTGCCATTTGCCTTGGGGTATTCATCTTCATCTTTGGTTTAATTACCCAAGTTTGAGGTACTTTGATGATTCAACAAGGGTTACACCTGATGTTGAACTAAATTTTGGAAAGCTCACTATATGTGAGCAACATTGATATTTCATCTTTCTGAAGATTCTGAAGCTTGTCTATCTCTTGACCCAAAATGTTCATTGTTCAGACAATCTCAGTCTAGAGTTTTGAATGTTTTTCTGAACAGGAATACGGTGCACGTGCCATTTGCCTTGGGGTATTCATCTACATCTTTGGTTTAATTACCCAAGTTTGAGGTACTTTGATGATTCAACAAGGGTTACACCTGATGTTGAACTAAATTTTGGAAAGCTCACTATATGTGAGCAACATTGATATTTCATCTTTCTGAAGATTCTGAAGCTTGTCTATCTCTTGACCGAAAATGTTCATTGTTCAGACAATCTCAGTCTAGAATTTTGAATGTTCTTCTGAACAGGAATACGGTGCACGTGCCATTTGCCTTGGGGTATTCATCTTCATCTTTGGTTTAATTACCCAAGTTTGAGGTACTTTGATGATTCAACAAGAGTTACACCTGATGTTGAACTAAATTTTGGAAAGCTCACTCTATGTGAGCAACATTGATATTTCATCTTTCTGAAGATTCTGAAGCTTGTCTATCTCTTGACCGAAAATGTTCATTGTTCAGACAATCTCAGTCTAGAGTTTTGAATGTTCTTCTGAACAGGAATACGGTGCACGTGCCACTTGCCTTGGGTTATTCATCATCATATTTGGTTTAATTACCCAAGTTTGAGGTACTTTGATGATTCAACAAGGGTTACACCTGATGTTGAACTAAATTTTGGAAAGCTCACTATATGTGAGCAACATTGATATTTCATCTTTCTGAAGATTATGAAGCTTGTCTATCTCTTGACCCAAAATGTTCATTGTTCAGACAATCTCAGTCTAGAATTTTGAATGTTCTTCTGAACAGGAATACGGTGCACGTGCCATTTGCCTTAGGGTATTCATCTTCATCTTTGGTTTAATTACCCAAGTTTGAGGTACTTTGATGATTCAACAAGGGTTACACCTGATGTTGAACTAAATTTTGGAAAGCTCACTCTATGTGAGCAACATTGATATTTCATCTCTCTGAAGATTCTGAAGCTTGTCTATCTCTTGACCGAAAATGTTCATTGTTCAGAAAATCTCAGTCTAGAGTTTTGAATGTTCTTCTGAACAGGAATACGGTGCACGTGCCATTTGCCTTGGGGTATTCATCTTCATCTTTGGTTTAATTACCCAAGTTTGAGGTACTTTGATGATTCAACAAGAGTTACACCTGATGTTGAACTAAATTTTGGAAAGCTCACTATATGTGAGCAACATTGATATTTCATCTTTCTGAAGATTATGAAGCTTGTCTATCTCTTGACCCAAAATGTTCATTGTTCAGAAAATCTCAGTCTAGAGTTTTGAATGTTCTTCTGAACAGGAATACGGTGCACGTGCCATTTGCCTTGGGGTATTCATCTTCATCTTTGGTTTAATTACCCAAGTTTGAGGTACTTTGATGATTCAACAAGGGTTACACCTGATGTTGAACTAAATTTTGGAAAGCTCACTATATGTGAGCAACATTGATATTTCATCTTTCTGAAGATTATGAAGCTTGTCTATCTCTTGACCCAAAATGTTCATTGTTCAGACAATCTCAGTCTAGAATTTTGAATGTTCTTCTGAACAGGAATACGGTGCACGTGCCATTTGCCTTGGGGTATTCATCTTCATCTTTGGTTTAATTACCCAAGTTTGAGGTACTTTGATGATTCAACAAGGGTTACACCTGATGTTGAACTAATATTTCGGAAAGCTCACTACATGTGAGCAACATTGATATTTCATCTTTCTGAAGATTCTGAAGCTTGTCTATCTCTTGACCCAAAATGTTCATTGTTCAGACAATCTCAGTCTAGAATTTTGAATGTTCTTCTGAACAGGAATACGGTGCACGTGCCATTTGCCTTGGGGTATTCATCTTCATCTTTGGTTTAATTACCCAAGTTTGAGGTACTTTGATGATTCAACAAGGGTTACACCTGATGTTGAACTAAATTTTGGAAAGCTCACTACATGTGAGCAACATTGATATTTCATCTTTCTGAAGATTCTGAAGCTTGTCTATCTCTTGACCCAAAATGTTCATTGTTCAGACAATCTCAGTCTAGAATTTTGAATGTTCTTCTGAACAGGAATACGGTGCACGTGCCATTTGCCTTGGGGTATTCATCTTCATCTTTGGTTTAATTACCCAAGTTTGAGGTACTTTGATGATTCAACAAGGGTTACACCTGATGTTGAACTAAATTTTGGAAAGCTCACTATATGTGAGCAACATTGATATTTCATCTTTCTGAAGATTATGAAGCTTGTCTATCTCTTGACCCAAAATGTTCATTGTTCAGACAATCTCAGTCTAGAATTTTGAATGTTCTTCTGAACAGGAATACGGTGCACGTGCCATTTGCCTTGGGGTATTCATCTTCATCTTTGGTTTAATTACCCAAGTTTGAGGTACTTTGATGATTCAACAAGGGTTACACCTGATGTTGAACTAAATTTTGGAAAGCTCACTATATGTGAGCAACATTGATATTTCATCTTTCTGAAGATTCTGAAGCTTGTCTATCTCTTGACCGAAAATGTTCATTGTTCAGACAATCTCAGTCTAGAATTTTGAATGTTCTTCTGAACAGGAATACGGTGCACGTGCCATTTGCCTTGGGGTATTCATCTTCATCTTTGGTTTAATTACCCAAGTTTGAGGTACTTTGATGATTCAACAAGGGTTACACCTGATGTTGAACTAAATTTTGGAAAGCTCACTATATGTGAGCAACATTGATATTTCATCTTTCTGAAGATTCTGAAGCTTGTCTATCTCTTGACCCAAAATGTTCATTGTTCAGACAATCTCAGTCTAGAGTTTTGAAGGTTCTTCTGAACAGGAATACGGTGCACGTGCCATTTGCCTTGGGGTATTCAACTTCATTTTTGGTTTAATTACCCAAGTTTGAGGTACTTTGATGATTCAACAAGGGTTACACCTGATGTTGAACTAAATTTTGGAAAGCTCACTATATGTGAGCAACATTGATATTTCATCTTTCTGAAGATTCTGAAGCTTGTCTATCTCTTGACCCAAAATGTTCATTGTTCAGACAATCTCAGTCTAGAGTTTTGAATGTTTTTCTGAACAGGAATACGGTGCACGTGCCATTTGCCTTGGGGTATTCATCTTCATGTTTGGTTTAATTACCCAAGTTTGAGGTACTTTGATGATTCAACAAGGGTTACACCTGATGTTGAACTAAATTTTGGAAAGCTCACTATATGTGAGCAACATTGATATTTCATCTTTCTGAAGATTATGAAGCTTGTCTATCTCTTGACCGAAAATGTTCATTGTTCAGACAATCTCAGTCTAGAATTTTGAATGTTCTTCTGAACAGGAATACGGTGCACGTGCCATTTGCCTTGGGGTATTCATCTTCATCTTTGGTTTAATTACCCAAGTTTGAGGTACTTTGATGATTCAACAAGGGTTACACCTGATGTTGAACTAAATTTTGGAAAGCTCACTATATGTGAGCAACATTGATATTTCATCTTTCTGAAGATTCTGAAGCTTGTCTATCTCTTGACCGAAAATGTTCATTGTTCAGAAAATCTCAGTCTAGAGTTTTGAATGTTCTTCTGAACAGGAATACGGTGCACGTGCCATTTGCCTTGGGGTATTCATCTTCATCTTTGGTTTAATTACCCAAGTTTGAGGTACTTTGATGATTCAACAAGGGTTACACCTGATGTTGAACTAAATTTTGGAAAGCTCACTATATGTGAGCAACATTGATATTTCATCTTTCTGAAGATTCTGAAGCTTGTCTATCTCTTGACCCAAAATGTTCATTGTTCAGACAATCTCAGTCTAGAGTTTTGAATGTTCTTCTGAACAGGAATACGGTGCACGTGCCATTTACCTTGGGGTATTCATCTTCATCTTTGGTTTAATTACCCAAGTTTGAGGTACTTTGATGATTCAACAAGGGTTACACCTGATGTTGAACTAAATTTTGGAAAGCTCACTATATGTGAGCAACATTGATATTTCATCTTTCTGAAGATTCTGAAGCTTGTCTATCTCTTGACCCAAAATGTTCATTGTTCAGACAATCTCAGTCTAGAATTTTGAATGTTCTTCTGAACAGGAATACGGTGCACGTGCCATTTGCCTTGGGGTATTCATCTTCATGTTTGGTTTAATTACCCAAGTTTGAGGTACTTTGATGATTCAACAAGGGTTACACCTGATGTTGAACTAAATTTTGGAAAGCTCACTATATGTGAGCAACATTGATATTTCATCTTTCTGAAGATTCTGAAGCTTGTCTATCTCTTGACCCAAAATGTTCATTGTTCAGACAATCTCAGTCTAGAGTTTTGAATGTTTTTCTGAACAGGAATACGGTGCACGTGCCATTTGCCTTGGGGTATTCATCTACATCTTTGGTTTAATTACCCAAGTTTGAGGTACTTTGATGATTCAACAAGGGTTACACCTGATGTTGAACTAAATTTTGGAATGCTCACTATATGTGAGCAACATTGATATTTCATCTTTCTGAAGATTCTGAAGCTTGTCTATCTCTTGACCGAAAATGTTCATTGTTTAGTCAATCACAGTCTAGAGTTTTGAATGTTCTTCTGAGCAGGAATACGGTGACCGTGCCATTTGCCTTGGGGTATTCATCTTCATCTTTGGTTTAATTACCCAAGTTTGAGGTACTTTGATGATTCAACAAGGGTTACACCTGATGTTGAACTAAATTTTGGAAAGCTCACTATATGTGAGCAACATTGATATTTCATCTTTCTGAAGATTCTGAAGCTTGTCTATCTCTTGACCGAAAATGTTCATTGTTCAGACAATCTCAGTCTAGAATTTTGAATGTTCTTCTGAACAGGAATACGGTGCACGTGCCATTTGCCTTGGGGTATTCATCTTCATCTTTGGTTTAATTACCCAAGTTTGAGGTACTTTGATGATTCAACAAGGGTTACACCTGATGTTGAACTAAATTTTGGAAAGCTCACTATATGTGAGCAACATTGATATTCCATCTTTCTGAAGATTCTGAAGCTTGTCTATCTCTTGACCGAAAATGTTCATTGTTCAGACAATCTCAGTCTAGAATTTTGAATGTTCTTCTGAACAGGAATACGGTGCACGTGCCATTTGCCTTGGGGTATTCATCTTCATCTTTGGTTTAATTACCCAAGTTTGAGGTACTTTGATGATTCAACAAGGGTTACACCTGATGTTGAACTAAATTTTGGAAAGCTCACTATATGTGAGCAACATTGATATTCCATCTTTCTGAAGATTCTGAAGCTTGTCTATCTCTTGACCGAAAATGTTCATTGTTCAGACAATCTCAGTCTAGAATTTTGAATGTTCTTCTGAACAGGAATACGGTGCACGTGCCATTTGCCTTGGGGTATTCATCTACATCTTTGGTTTAATTACCCAAGTTTGAGGTACTTTGATGATTCAACAAGGGTTACACCTGATGTTGAACTAAATTTTGGAAAGCTCACTATATGTGAGCAACATTGATATTTCATCTTTCTGAAGATTCTGAAGCTTGTCTATCCCTTGACCCAAAATGTTCATTGTTTAGTCAATCACAGTCTAGAGTTTTGAATGTTCTTCTGAGCAGGAATACGGTGACCGTGCCATTTGCCTTGGGGTATTCATCTTCATCTTTGGTTTAATTACCCAAGTTTGAGGTACTTTGATGATTCAACAAGGGTTACACCTGATGTTGAACTAAATTTTGGAAAGCTCACTATATGTGAGCAACATTGATATTTCATCTTTCTGAAGATTCTGAAGCTTGTCTATCTCTTGACCCAAAATGTTCATTGTTCAGACAATCTCAGTCTAGAGTTTTGAATGTTTTTCTGAACAGGAATACGGTGCACGTGCCATTTGCCTTGGGGTATTCATCTACATCTTTGGTTTAATTACCCAAGTTTGAGGTACTTTGATGATTCAACAAGGGTTACACCTGATGTTGAACTAAATTTTGGAAAGCTCACTATATGTGAGCAACATTGATATTCCATCTTTCTGAAGATTCTGAAGCTTGTCTATCTCTTGACCGAAAATGTTCATTGTTCAGACAATCTCAGTCTAGAATTTTGAATGTTCTTCTGAACAGGAATACGGTGCACGTGCCATTTGCCTTGGGGTATTCATCTACATCTTTGGTTTAATTACCCAAGTTTGAGGTACTTTGATGATTCAACAAGGGTTACACCTGATGTTGAACTAAATTTTGGAAAGCTCACTATATGTGAGCAACATTGATATTTCATCTTTCTGAAGATTCTGAAGCTTGTCTATCCCTTGACCCAAAATGTTCATTGTTTAGTCAATCACAGTCTAGAGTTTTGAATGTTCTTCTGAGCAGGAATACGGTGACCGTGCCATTTGCCTTGGGGTATTCATCTTCATCTTTGGTTTAATTACCCAAGTTTGAGGTACTTTGATGATTCAACAAGGGTTACACCTGATGTTGAACTAAATTTTGGAAAGCTCACTATATGTGAGCAACATTGATATTTCATCTTTCTGAAGATTCTGAAGCTTGTCTATCTCTTGACCGAAAATGTTCATTGTTCAGACAATCTCAGTCTAGAATTTTGAATGTTCTTCTGAACAGGAATACGGTGCACGTGCCATTTGCCTTGGGGTATTCATCTTCATGTTTGGTTTAATTACCCAAGTTTGAGGTACTTTGATGATTCAACAAGGGTTACACCTGATGTTGAACTAAATTTTGGAAAGCTCACTATATGTGAGCAACATTGATATTTCATCTTTCTGAAGATTCTGAAGCTTGTCTATCTCTTGACCCAAAATGTTCATTGTTCAGACAATCTCAGTCTAGAGTTTTGAATGTTTTTCTGAACAGGAATACGGTGCACGTGCCATTTGCCTTGGGGTATTCATCTACATCTTTGGTTTAATTACCCAAGTTTGAGGTACTTTGATGATTCAACAAGGGTTACACCTGATTTTGAACGAAATTTTGGAAAGCTCACTATATGTGAGCAACATTGATATTTCATCTTTCTGAAGATTCTGAAGCTTGTCTATCTCTTGACCCAAAATGTTCATTGTTCAGACAATCTCAGTCTAGAGTTTTGAATGTTCTTCTGAACAGGAATACGGTGCACGTGCCATTTGCCTTGGGGTATTCATCTTCATCTTTGGTTTAATTACCCAAGCTTGAGGTACTTTGATGATTCAACAAGGGTTACACCTGATGTTGAACGAAATTTTGGAAAGCTCACTATATGTGAGCAACATTGATATTTCATCTTTCTGAAGATTCTGAAGCTTGTCTATCTCTTGACCCAAAATGTTCATTGTTCAGACAATCTCAGTCTAGAGTTTTGAATGTTTTTCTGAACAGGAATACGGTGCACGTGCCATTTGCCTTGGGGTATTCATCTTCATCTTTGGTTTAATTACCCAAGTTTGAGGTACTTTGATGGTTCAACAAGGGTTACACCTGATGTTGAACTAAATTTTGGAAAGCTCACTATATGTGAGCAACATTGATATTTCATCTTTCTGAAGATTCTGAAGCTTGTCTATCTCTTGACCCAAAATGTTCATTGTTCAGACAATCTCAGTCTAGAGTTTTGAATGTTCTTCTGAACAGGAATACGGTGCACGTGCCATTTACCTTGGGGTATTCATCTTCATCTTTGGTTTAATTACCCAAGTTTGAGGTACTTTGATGATTCAACAAGGGTTACACCTGATGTTGAACTAAATTTTGGAAAGCTCACTATATGTGAGCAACATTGATATTTCATCTTTCTGAAGATTCTGAAGCTTGTCTATCTCTTGACCCAAAATGTTCATTGTTCAGACAATCTCAGTCTAGAATTTTGAATGTTCTTCTGAACAGGAATACGGTGCACGTGCCATTTGCCTTGGGGTATTCATCTTCATCTTTGGTTTAATTACCCAAGTTTGAGGTACTTTGATGATTCAACAAGGGTTACACCTGATGTTGAACTAAATTTTGGAAAGCTCACTATATGTGAGCAACATTGATATTTCATCTTTCTGAAGATTCTGAAGCTTGTCTATCTCTTGACCCAAAATGTTCATTGTTCAGACAATCTCAGTCTAGAGTTTTGAATGTTTTTCTGAACAGGAATACGGTGCACGTGCCATTTGCCTTGGGGTATTCATCTACATATTTGGTTTAATTACCCAAGTTTGAGGTACTTTGATGATTCAACAAGGGTTACACCTGATGTTGAACTAAATTTTGGAAAGCTCACTATATGTGAGCAACATTGATATTCCATCTTTCTGAAGATTCTGAAGCTTGTCTATCTCTTGACCGAAAATGTTCATTGTTCAGACAATCTCAGTCTAGAATTTTGAATGTTCTTCTGAACAGGAATACGGTGCACGTGCCATTTGCCTTGGGGTATTCATCTACATCTTTGGTTTAATTACCCAAGTTTGAGGTACTTTGATGATTCAACAAGGGTTACACCTGATGTTGAACTAAATTTTGGAAAGCTCACTATATGTGAGCAACATTGATATTTCATCTTTCTGAAGATTCTGAAGCTTGTCTATCCCTTGACCCAAAATGTTCATTGTTTAGTCAATCACAGTCTAGAGTTTTGAATGTTCTTCTGAGCAGGAATACGGTGACCGTGCCATTTGCCTTGGGGTATTCATCTTCATCTTTGGTTTAATTACCCAAGTTTGAGGTACTTTGATGATTCAACAAGGGTTACACCTGATGTTGAACTAAATTTTGGAAAGCTCACTATATGTGAGCAACATTGATATTTCATCTTTCTGAAGATTCTGAAGCTTGTCTATCTCTTGACCGAAAATGTTCATTGTTCAGACAATCTCAGTCTAGAATTTTGAATGTTCTTCTGAACAGGAATACGGTGCACGTGCCATTTGCCTTGGGGTATTCATCTTCATGTTTGGTTTAATTACCCAAGTTTGAGGTACTTTGATGATTCAACAAGGGTTACACCTGATGTTGAACTAAATTTTGGAAAGCTCACTATATGTGAGCAACATTGATATTTCATCTTTCTGAAGATTCTGAAGCTTGTCTATCTCTTGACCCAAAATGTTCATTGTTCAGACAATCTCAGTCTAGAGTTTTGAATGTTTTTCTGAACAGGAATACGGTGCACGTGCCATTTGCCTTGGGGTATTCATCTACATCTTTGGTTTAATTACCCAAGTTTGAGGTACTTTGATGATTCAACAAGGGTTACACCTGATGTTGAACTAAATTTTGGAAAGCTCACTATATGTGAGCAACATTGATATTCCATCTTTCTGAAGATTCTGAAGCTTGTCTATCTCTTGACCGAAAATGTTCATTGTTCAGACAATCTCAGTCTAGAATTTTGAATGTTCTTCTGAACAGGAATACGGTGCACGTGCCATTTGCCTTGGGGTATTCATCTACATCTTTGGTTTAATTACCCAAGTTTGAGGTACTTTGATGATTCAACAAGGGTTACACCTGATGTTGAACTAAATTTTGGAAAGCTCACTATATGTGAGCAACATTGATATTTCATCTTTCTGAAGATTCTGAAGCTTGTCTATCCCTTGACCCAAAATGTTCATTGTTTAGTCAATCACAGTCTAGAGTTTTGAATGTTCTTCTGAGCAGGAATACGGTGACCGTGCCATTTGCCTTGGGGTATTCATCTTCATCTTTGGTTTAATTACCCAAGTTTGAGGTACTTTGATGATTCAACAAGGGTTACACCTGATGTTGAACTAAATTTTGGAAAGCTCACTATATGTGAGCAACATTGATATTTCATCTTTCTGAAGATTCTGAAGCTTGTCTATCTCTTGACCCAAAATGTTCATTGTTCAGACAATCTCAGTCTAGAATTTTGAATGTTCTTCTGAACAGGAATACGGTGCACGTGCCATTTGCCTTGGGGTATTCATCTTCATGTTTGGTTTAATTACCCAAGTTTGAGGTACTTTGATGATTCAACAAGGGTTACACCTGATGTTGAACTAAATTTTGGAAAGCTCACTATATGTGAGCAACATTGATATTTCATCTTTCTGAAGATTCTGAAGCTTGTCTATCTCTTGACCCAAAATGTTCATTGTTCAGACAATCTCAGTCTAGAGTTTTGAATGTTTTTCTGAACAGGAATACGGTGCACGTGCCATTTGCCTTGGGGTATTCATCTACATCTTTGGTTTAATTACCCAAGTTTGAGGTACTTTGATGATTCAACAAGGGTTACACCTGATGTTGAACGAAATTTTGGAAAGCTCACTATATGTGAGCAACATTGATATTTCATTTTTCTGAAGATTCTGAAGCTTGTCTATCTCTTGACCCAAAATGTTCATTGTTCAGACAATCTCAGTCTAGAGTTTTGAATGTTCTTCTGAACAGGAATACGGTGCACGTGCCATTTGCCTTGGGGTATTCATCTTCATCTTTGGTTTAATTACCCAAGCTTGAGGTACTTTGATGATTCAACAAGGGTTACACCTGATGTTGAACGAAATTTTGGAAAGCTCACTATATGTGAGCAACATTGATATTTCATCTTTCTGAAGATTCTGAAGCTTGTCTATCTCTTGACCCAAAATGTTCATTGTTCAGACAATCTCAGTCTAGAGTTTTGAATGTTTTTCTGAACAGGAATACGGTGCACGTGCCATTTGCCTTGGGGTATTCATCTACATCTTTGGTTTAATTACCCAAGTTTGAGGTACTTTGATGATTCAACAAGGGTTACACCTGATGTTGAACGAAATTTTGGAAAGCTCACTATATGTGAGCAACATTGATATTTCATCTTTCTGAAGATTCTGAAGCTTGTCTATCTCTTGACCCAAAATGTTCATTGTTCAGACAATCTCAGTCTAGAGTTTTGAATGTTCTTCTGAACAGGAATACGGTGCACGTGCCATTTGCCTTGGGGTATTCATCTTCATCTTTGGTTTAATTACCCAAGCTTGAGGTACTTTGATGATTCAACAAGGGTTACACCTGATGTTGAACTAAATTTTGGAAAGCTCACTCTATGTGAGCAACATTGATATTTCATCTTTCTGAAGATTCTGAAGCTTGTCTATCTCTTGAACGAAAATGTTCATTGTTCAGACAATCTCAGTCCAGAATTTTGAATGTTCTTCTGAACAGGAATACGGTGCACGTGCCATTTGCCTTGGGGTATTCATCTTCATCTTTGGTTTAATTACCCAAGTTTGAGGTACTTTGATGATTCAACAAGGGTTACACCTGATGTTGAACTAAATTTTGGAAAGCTCACTCTATGTGAGCAACATTGATATTTCATCTTTCTGAAGATTCTGAAGCTTGTCTATCTCTTGACCGAAAATGTTCATTGTTCAGACAATCTCAGTCTAGAGTTTTGAATGTTCTTCTGAACAGGAATACGGTGCACGTGCCACTTGCCTTGGGTTATTCATCATCATATTTGGTTTAATTACCCAAGTTTGAGGTACTTTGATGATTCAACAAGGGTTACACCTGATGTTGAACTAAATTTTGGAAAGCTCACTATATGTGAGCAACATTGATATTTCATCTTTCTGAAGATTCTGAAGCTTGTCTATCTCTTGACCCAAAATGTTCATTGTTCAGACAATCTCAGTCTAGAGTTTTGAATGTTTTTCTGAACAGGAATACGGTGCACGTGCCATTTGCCTTGGGGTATTCATCTACATCTTTGGTTTAATTACCCAAGTTTGAGGTACTTTGATGATTCAACAAGGGTTACACCTGATGTTGAACGAAATTTTGGAAAGCTCACTATATGTGAGCAACATTGATATTTCATCTTTCTGAAGATTCTGAAGCTTGTCTATCTCTTGACCCAAAATGTTCATTGTTCAGACAATCTCAGTCTAGAGTTTTGAATGTTCTTCTGAACAGGAATACGGTGCACGTGCCATTTGCCTTGGGGTATTCATCTTCATCTTTGGTTTAATTACCCAAGCTTGAGGTACTTTGATGATTCAACAAGGGTTACACCTGATGTTGAACTAAATTTTGGAAAGCTCACTCTATGTGAGCAACATTGATATTTCATCTTTCTGAAGATTCTGAAGCTTGTCTATCTCTTGAACGAAAATGTTCATTGTTCAGACAATCTCAGTCCAGAATTTTGAATGTTCTTCTGAACAGGAATACGGTGCACGTGCCATTTGCCTTGGGGTATTCATCTTCATCTTTGGTTTAATTACCCAAGTTTGAGGTACTTTGATGATTCAACAAGGGTTACACCTGATGTTGAACTAAATTTTGGAAAGCTCACTCTATGTGAGCAACATTGATATTTCATCTTTCTGAAGATTCTGAAGCTTGTCTATCTCTTGACCGAAAATGTTCATTGTTCAGACAATCTCAGTCTAGAGTTTTGAATGTTCTTCTGAACAGGAATACGGTGCACGTGCCACTTGCCTTGGGTTATTCATCATCATATTTGGTTTAATTACCCAAGTTTGAGGTACTTTGATGATTCAACAAGGGTTACACCTGATGTTGAACTAAATTTTGGAAAGCTCACTATATGTGAGCAACATTGATATTTCATCTTTCTGAAGATTCTGAAGCTTGTCTATCTCTTGACCCAAATTGTTCATTGTTCAGACAATCTCAGTCTAGAATTTTGAATGTTCTTCTGAACAGGAATACGGTGCACGTGCCATTTGCCTTGGGGTGTTCATCTTCATCTTTGGTTTAATTACCCAAGTTTGAGGTACTTTGATGATTCAACAAGGGTTACACCTGATGTTGAACTAAATTTTGGAAAGCTCACTATATGTGAGCAACATTGATATTTCATCTTTCTGAAGATTCTGAAGCTTGTCTATCTCTTGACCCAAATTGTTCATTGTTCAGACAATCTCAGTCTAGAATTTTGAATGTTCTTCTGAACAGGAATACGGTGCACGTGCCATTTGCCTTGGGGTGTTCATCTTCATCTTTGGTTTAATTACCCAAGTTTGAGGTACTTTGATGATTCAACAAGGGTTACACCTGATGCTGAACTAAATTTTCGAAAGCTGACTATATGTGAGCAACATTGATATTTCATCTTTCTGAAGATTCTGAAGCTTGTCTATCTCTTGACCCAAAATGTTCATTGTTCAGACAATCTCAGTCTAGAGTTTTGAATGTTCTTCTGAACAGGAATACGGTGCACGTGCCATTTGCCTTGGGGTATTCATCTTCATCTTCGGTTTAATTACCCAAGTTTGAGGTACTTTGATGATTCAACAAGGGTTACATCTGATGTTGAACTAAATTTTGGAAAGCTCACTATATGTGAGCAACATTGATATTTCATCTTTCTGAAGATTCTGAAGCTTGTCTATCCCTTGACCGAAAATGTTCATTGTTCAGTCAATCACAGTCTAGAGTTTTGAATGTTCTTCTGAACAGGAATACGGTGCACGTGCCATTTGCCTTGGGGTATTCATCTTCATCTTCGGTTTAATTACCCAAGTTTGAGGTACTTTGATGATTCAACAAGGGTTACACCTGATGTTGAACTAAATTTTGGAAAGCTGACTATATGTGAGCAACATTGATATTTCATCTTTCTGAAGATTCTGAAGCTTGTCTATCTCTTGACCCAAAATGTTCATTGTTGAGACAATCTCAGTCTAGAGTTTTGAAATTTCTTCTGAACAGGAATACGGTGCACGTGCCATTTGCCTTGGGGTATTCATCTTCATCTTCGGTTTAATTACCCAAGTTTGAGGTACTTTGATGATTCAACAAGGGTTACACCTGATGTTGAACTAAATTTTGGAAAGCTCACTATATGTGAGCAACATTGATATTTCATCTTTCTGAAGATTCTGAAGCTTGTCTATCCCTTGACCGAAAATGTTCATTGTTCAGTCAATCACAGTCTAGAGTTTTGAATGTTCTTCTGAACAGGAATACGGTGCACGTGCCATTTGCCTTGGGGTATTCATCTTCATCTTCGGTTTAATTACCCAAGTTTAAGGTACTTTGATGATTCAACAAGGGTTACACCTGATGTTGAACTAAATTTTGGAAAGCTGACTATATGTGAGCAACATTGATATTTCATCTTTCTGAAGATTCTGAAGCTTGTCTATCTCTTGACCCAAAATGTTCATTGTTGAGACAATCTAAGTCTAGAGTTTTGAAATTTCTTCTGAACAGGAATACGGTGCACGTGCCATTTGCCTTGGGGTATTCATCTTCATCTTCGGTTTAATTACCCAAGTTTGAGGTACTTTGATGATTCAACAAGGGTTACATCTGATGTTGAACTAAATTTTGGAAAGCTCACTATATGTGAGCAACATTGATATTTCATCTTTCTGAAGATTCTGAAGCTTGTCTATCCCTTGACCGAAAATGTTCATTGTTCAGTCAATCACAGTCTAGAGTTTTGAATGTTCTTCTGAACAGGAATACGGTGCACGTGCCATTTGCCTTGGGGTATTCATCTTCATCTTCGGTTTAATTACCCAAGTTTGAGGTACTTTGATGATTCAACAAGGGTTACATCTGATGTTGAACTAAATTTTGGAAAGCTCACTATATGTGAGCAACATTGATATTTCATCTTTCTGAAGATTCTGAAGCTTGTCTATCCCTTGACCCAAAATGTTCATTGTTGAGACAATCTCAGTCTAGAGTTTTGAATGTTTTTCTGAACAGGAATACGGTGCACGTGCCATTTGCCTTGGGGTATTCATCTTCATCTTTGGTTTAATTACCCAAGTTTGAGGTACTTTGATGATTCAACAAGGGTTACACCTGATGTTGAACTAAATTTTGGAAAGCTCACTCTATGTGAGCAACATTGATATTTCATCTTTCTGAAGATTCTGAAGCTTGACTATCTCTTGACCGAAAATGTTCATTGTTCAGACAATCTCAGTCTAGAGTTTTGAATGTTCTTCTGAACAGGAATACGGTGCACGTGCCACTTGCCTTGGGTTATTCATCATCATATTTGGTTTAATTACCCAAGTTTGAGGTACTTTGATGATTCAACAAGGGTTACACCTGATGTTGAACTAAATTTTGGAAAGCTGACTATATGTGAGCAACATTGATATTTCATCTTTCTGAAGATTCTGAAGCTTGTCTATCCCTTGACCCAAAATGTTCATTGTTGAGACAATCTCAGTCTAGAGTTTTGAATGTTTTTCTGAACAGGAATACGGTGCACGTGCCATTTGCCTTGGGGTATTCATCTTCATCTTTGGTTTAATTACCCAAGTTTGAGGTACTTTGATGATTCAACAAGGGTTACACCTGATGTTGAACTAAATTTTGGAAAGCTCACTCTATGTGAGCAACATTGATATTTCATCTTTCTGAAGATTCTGAAGCTTGTCTATCTCTTGACCGAAAATGTTCATTGTTCAGACAATCTCAGTCTAGAGTTTTGAATGTTTTTCTGAACAGGAATACGGTGCACGTGCCATTTGCCTTGGGGTATTCATCTTCATCTTTGGTTTAATTACCCAAGTTTGAGGTACTTTGATGATTCAACAAGGGTTACACCTGATGTTGAACTAAATTTTGGAAAGCTCACTCTATGTGAGCAACATTGATATTTCATCTTTCTGAAGATTCTGAAGCTTGTCTATCTCTTGACCGAAAATGTTCATTGTTCAGACAATCTCAGTCTAGAGTTTTGAATGTTTTTCTGAACAGGAATACGGTGCACGTGCCATTTGCCTTGGGGTATTCATCTTCATCTTTGGTTTAATTACCCAAGTTTGAGGTACTTTGATGATTCAACAAGGGTTACACCTGATGTTGAACTAAATTTTGGAAAGCTCACTCTATGTGAGCAACATTGATATTTCATCTTTCTGAAGATTCTGAAGCTTGTCTATCTCTTGACCGAAAATGTTCATTGTTCAGACAATCTCAGTCTAGAGTTTTGAATGTTTTTCTGAACAGGAATACGGTGCACGTGCCACTTGCCTTGGGTTATTCATCATCATATTTGGTTTAATTACCCAAGTTTGAGGTACTTTGATGATTCAACAAGGGTTACACCTGATGTTGAACTAAATTTTGGAAAGCTCACTATATGTGAGCAACATTGATATTTCATCTTTCTGAAGATTCTGAAGCTTGTCTATCTCTTGACCCAAATTGTTCATTGTTCAGACAATCTCAGTCTAGAATTTTGAATGTTCTTCTGAACAGGAATACGGTGCACGTGCCATTTGCCTTGGGGTGTTCATCTTCATCTTTGGTTTAATTACCCAAGTTTGAGGTACTTTGATGATTCAACAAGGGTTACACCTGATGTTGAACTAAATTTTGGAAAGCTCACTATATGTGAGCAACATTGATATTTCATCTTTCTGAAGATTCTGAAGCTTGTCTATCTCTTGACCCAAATTGTTCATTGTTCAGACAATCTCAGTCTAGAATTTTGAATGTTCTTCTGAACAGGAATACGGTGCACGTGCCATTTGCCTTGGGGTGTTCATCTTCATCTTTGGTTTAATTACCCAAGTTTGAGGTACTTTGATGATTCAACAAGGGTTACACCTGATGCTGAACTAAATTTTCGAAAGCTGACTATATGTGAGCAACATTGATATTTCATCTTTCTGAAGATTCTGAAGCTTGTCTATCTCTTGACCCAAAATGTTCATTGTTGAGACAATCTCAGTCTAGAGTTTTGAAATTTCTTCTGAACAGGAATACGGTGCACGTGCCATTTGCCTTGGGGTATTCATCTTCATCTTCGGTTTAATTACCCAAGTTTGAGGTATTTTGATGATTCAACAAGGGTTACACCTGATGTTGAACTAAATTTTGGAAAGCTCACTATATGTGAGCAACATTGATATTTCATCTTTCTGAAGATTCTGAAGCTTGTCTATCCCTTGACCGAAAATGTTCATTGTTCAGTCAATCACAGTCTAGAGTTTTGAATGTTCTTCTGAACAGGAATACGGTGCACGTGCCATTTGCCTTGGGGTATTCATCTTCATCTTTGGTTTAATTACCCAAGTTTGAGGTACTTTGATGATTCAACAAGGGTTACACCTGATGTTGAACTAAATTTTGGAAAGCTCACTATATGTGAGCAACATTGATATTTCATCTTTCTGAAGATTCTGAAGCTTGTCTATCTCTTGACCGAAAATGTTCATTGTTCAGACAATCTCAGTCTAGAGTTTTGAATGTTCTTCTGAACAGGAATACGGTGCACTTGCCATTTGCCTTGGGGTATTCATCTTCATCTTCGGTTTAATTACCCAAGTTTGAGGTACTTTGATGATTCAACAAGGGTTACATCTGATGTTGAACTAAATTTTGGAAAGCTCACTATATGTGAGCAACATTGATATTTCATCTTTCTGAAGATTCTGAAGCTTGTCTATCCCTTGACCGAAAATGTTCATTGTTCAGTCAATCACAGTCTAGAGTTTTGAATGTTCTTCTGAACAGGAATACGGTGCACGTGCCATTTGCCTTGGGGTATTCATCTTCATCTTCGGTTTAATTACCCAAGTTTGAGGTACTTTGATGATTCAACAAGGGTTACATCTGATGTTGAACTAAATTTTGGAAAGCTCACTATATGTGAGCAACATTGATATTTCATCTTTCTGAAGATTCTGAAGCTTGTCTATCTCTTGACCCAAATTGTTCATTGTTCAGACAATCTCAGTCTAGAATTTTGAATGTTCTTCTGAACAGGAATACGGTGCACGTGCCATTTGCCTTGGGGTGTTCATCTTCATCTTTGGTTTAATTACCCAAGTTTGAGGTA
Organism: Auanema rhodensis; assembly: GCA_964057225.1. NCBI lineage: Eukaryota > Metazoa > Nematoda > Chromadorea > Rhabditida > Rhabditidae > Auanema > Auanema rhodense. Next base: position 7,063,070 of record OZ059895.1, read on the forward strand.
CTTTGATGATTCAACAAGGGTTACACCTGATGTTGAACTAAATTTTGGAAAGCTCACTATATGTGAGCAACATTGATATTTCATCTTTCTGAAGATTCTGAAGCTTGTCTATCTCTTGACCCAAATTGTTCATTGTTCAGACAATCTCAGTCTAGAATTTTGAATGTTTTTCTGAACAGGAATACGGTGCACGTGCCATTTGCCTTGGGGTATTCATCTTCATCTTTGGTTTAATTACCCAAGTTTGAGGTACTTTGATGATTCAACAAGGGTTACACCTGATGCTGAACTAAATTTTCGAAAGCTGACTATATGTGAGCAACATTGATATTTCATCTTTCTGAAGATTCTGAAGCTTGACTATCTCTTGACCGAAAATGTTCATTGTTCAGACAATCTCAGTCTAGAGTTTTGAATGTTCTTCTGAACAGGAATACGGTGCACGTGCCACTTGCCTTGGGTTATTCATCATCATATTTGGTTTAATTACCCAAGTTTGAGGTACTTTGATGATTCAACAAGGGTTACACCTGATGTTGAACTAAATTTTGGAAAGCTCACTATATGTGAGCAACATTGATATTTCATCTTTCTGAAGATTCTGAAGCTTGTCTATCCCTTGACCGAAAATGTTCATTGTTCAGTCAATCACAGTCTAGAGTTTTGAATGTTCTTCTGAACAGGAATACGGTGCACGTGCCATTTGCCTTGGGGTATTCATCTTCATCTTTGGTTTAATTACCCAAGTTTGAGGTACTTTGATGATTCAACAAGGGTTACACCTGATGTTGAACTAAATTTTGGAAAGCTCACTATATGTGAGCAACATTGATATTTCATCTTTCTGAAGATTCTGAAGCTTGTCTATCTCTTGACCGAAAATGTTCATTGTTCAGACAATCTCAGTCTAGAGTTTTGAATGTTCTTCTGAACAGGAATACGGTGCACTTGCCATTTGCCTTGGGGTATTCATCTTCATCTTCGGTTTAATTACCCGAGTTTGAGGTACTTTGATGATTCAACAAGGGTTACATCTGATGTTGAACTAAATTTTGGAAAGCTCACTATATGTGAGCAACATTGATATTTCATCTTTCTGAAGATTCTGAAGCTTGTCTATCCCTTGACCGAAAATGTTCATTGTTCAGTCAATCACAGTCTAGAGTTTTGAATGTTCTTCTGAACAGGAATACGGTGCACGTGCCATTTGCCTTGGGGTATTCATCTTCATCTTCGGTTTAATTACCCAAGTTTGAGGTACTTTGATGATTCAACAAGGGTTACACCTGATGTTGAACTAAATTTTGGAAAGCTGACTATATGTGAGCAACATTGATATTTCATCTTTCTGAAGATTCTGAAGCTTGTCTATCTCTTGACCCAAAATGTTCATTGTTGAGACAATCTCAGTCTAGAGTTTTGAAATTTCTTCTGAACAGGAATACGGTGCACGTGCCATTTGCCTTGGGGTATTCATCTTCATCTTCGGTTTAATTACCCAAGTTTGAGGTACTTTGATGATTCAACAAGGGTTACACCTGATGTTGAACTAAATTTTGGAAAGCTCACTATATGTGAGCAACATTGATATTTCATCTTTCTGAAGATTCTGAAGCTTGTCTATCTCTTGACCCAAAATGTTCATTGTTGAGACAATCTCAGTCTAGAGTTTTGAAATTTCTTCTGAACAGGAATACGGTGCACGTGCCATTTGCCTTGGGGTATTCATCTTCATCTTCGGTTTAATTACCCAAGTTTGAGGTACTTTGATGATTCAACAAGGGTTACACCTGATGTTGAACTAAATTTTGGAAAGCTCACTATATGTGAGCAACATTGATATTTCATCTTTCTGAAGATTCTGAAGCTTGTCTATCCCTTGACCCAAAATGTTCATTGTTGAGACAATCTCAGTCTAGAGTTTTGAATGTTTTTCTGAACAGGAATACGGTGCACGTGCCATTTGCCTTGGGGTATTCATCTACATCTTTGGTTTAATTACCCAAGTTTGAGGTACTTTGATGATTCAACAAGGGTTACACCTGATGTTGAACTAAATTTTGGAAAGCTCACTATATGTGAGCAACATTGATATTTCATCTTTCTGAAGATTCTGAAGCTTGTCTATCTCTTGACCCAAAATGTTCATTGTTCAGACAATCTCAGTCTAGAGTTTTGAATGTTCTTCTGAACAGGAATACGGTGCACTTGCCATTTGCCTTGGGGTATTCATCTTCATCTTCGGTTTAATTACCCAAGTTTGAGGTACTTTGATGATTCAACAAGGGTTACATCTGATGTTGAACTAAATTTTGGAAAGCTCACTATATGTGAGCAACATTGATATTTCATCTTTCTGAAGATTCTGAAGCTTGTCTATCACTTGACCGAAAATGTTCATTGTTCAGTCAATCACAGTCTAGAGTTTTGAATGTTCTTCTGAACAGGAATACGGTGCACGTGCCATTTGCCTTGGGGTATTCATCTTCATCTTCGGTTTAATTACCCAAGTTTGAGGTACTTTGATGATTCAACAAGGGTTACACCTGATGTTGAACTAAATTTTGGAAAGCTGACTATATGTGAGCAACATTGATATTTCATCTTTCTGAAGATTCTGAAGCTTGTCTATCCCTTGACCCAAAATGTTCATTGTTGAGACAATCTCAGTCTAGAGTTTTGAAATTTCTTCTGAACAGGAATACGGTGCACGTGCCATTTGCCTTGGGGTATTCATCTTCATCTTCGGTTTAATCACCCAAGTTTGAGGTATTTTGATGATTCAACAAGGGTTACACCTGATGTTGAACTAAATTTTGGAAAGCTCACTATATGTGAGCAACATTGATATTTCATCTTTCTGAAGATTCTGAAGCTTGTCTATCCCTTGACCCAAAATGTTCATTGTTGAGACAATCTCAGTCTAGAGTTTTGAAATTTCTTCTGAACAGGAATACGGTGCACGTGCCATTTGCCTTGGGGTATTCATCTTCATCTTCGGTTTAATCACCCAAGTTTGAGGTATTTTGATGATTCAACAAGGGTTACACCTGATGTTGAACTAAATTTTGGAAAGCTGACTATATGTGAGCAACATTGATATTTCATCTTTCTGAAGATTCTGAAGCTTGTCTATCTCTTGACCCAAAATGTTCATTGTTGAGACAATCTCAGTCTAGAGTTTTGAAATTTCTTCTGAACAGGAATACGGTGCACGTGCCATTTGCCTTGGGGTATTCATCTTCATCTTCGGTTTAATTACCCAAGTTTGAGGTACTTTGATGATTCAACAAGGGTTACACCTGATGTTGAACTAAATTTTGGAAAGCTCACTATATGTGAGCAACATTGATATTTCATCTTTCTGAAGATTCTGAAGCTTGTCTATCCCTTGACCGAAAATGTTCATTGTTCAGTCAATCACAGTATAGAGTTTTGAATGTTCTTCTGAACAGGAATACGGTGCACGTGCCATTTGCCTTGGGGTATTCATCTTCATCTTTGGTTTAATTACCCAAGTTTGCGGTACTTTGATGATTCAACAAGGGTTACACCTGATGTTGAACTAAATTTTGGAAAGCTCACTATATGTGAGCAACATTGATATTTCATCTTTCTGAAGATTCTGAAGCTTGTCTATCCCTTGACCCAAAATGTTCATTGTTCAGTCTATCACAGTCTAGAGTTTTGAATGTTCTTCTGAACAGGAATACGGTGCACGTGCCATTTGCCTTGGGGTATTCATCTTCATCTTTGGTTTAATTACCCAAGTTTGAGGTACTTTGATGATTCAACAAGGGTTACACCTGATGTTGAACTAAATTTTGGAAAGCTCACTATATGTGAGCAACATTGATATTTCATCTTTCTGAAGATTCTGAAGCTTGTCTCTCCCTTGACCGAAAATGTTCATTGTTCAGTCAATCACAGTCTAGAGTTTTGAATGTTCTTCTGAACAGGAATACGGTGCACGTGCCATTTGCCTTGGGGTATTCATCTTCATCTTCGGTTTAATTACCCAAGTTTGAGGTACTTTGATGATTCAACAAGGGTTACACCTGATGTTGAACTAAGTTTTGGAAAGCTCACTATATGTAAGCAACATTGATATTTCATCTTTCTGAAGATTCTGAAGCTTGTCTATCCCTTGACCGAAAATGTTCATTGTTCAGTCAATCACAGTCTAGAGTTTTCAATGTTCTTCTGAACAGGAATACGGTGCACGTGCCATTTGCCTTGGGGTATTCATCTTCATCTTCGGTTTAATTACCCAAGTTTGAGGTACTTTGATGATTCAACAAGGGTTACACCTGATGTTGAACTAAATTTTGGAAAGCTGACTATATGTGAGCAACATTGATATTTCATCTTTCTGAAGATTCTGAAGCTTGTCTATCTCTTGACCCAAAATGTTCATTGTTGAGACAATCTCAGTCTAGAGTTTTGAAATTTCTTCTGAACAGGAATACGGTGCACGTGCCATTTGCCTTGGGGTATTCATCTTCATCTTCGGTTTAATTACCCAAGTTTGAGGTACTTTGATGATTCAACAAGGGTTACACCTGATGTTGAACTAAATTTTGGAAAGCTCACTATATGTGAGCAACATTGATATTTCATCTTTCTGAAGATTCTGAAGCTTGTCTATCCCTTGACCCAAAATGTTCATTGTTGAGACAATCTCAGTCTAGAGTTTTGAAATTTCTTCTGAACAGGAATACGGTGCACGTGCCATTTGCCTTGGGGTATTCATCTTCATCTTTGGTTTAATTACCCAAGTTTGAGGTACTTTGATGATTCAACAAGGGTTACACCTGATGTTGAACTAAATTTTGGAAAGCTGACTATATGTGAGCAACATTGATATTTCATCTTTCTGAAGATTCTGAAGCTTGTCTATCTCTTGACCCAAAATGTTCATTGTTGAGACAATCTCAGTCTAGAGTTTTGAAATTTCTTCTGAACAGGAATACGGTGCACGTGCCATTTGCCTTGGGGTATTCATCTTCATCTTTGGTTTAATTACCCAAGTTTGAGGTACTTTGATGATTCAACAAGGGTTACACCTGATGTTGAACTAAATTTTGGAAAGCTCACTATATGTGAGCAACATTGATATTTCATCTTTCTGAAGATTCTGAAGCTTGTCTATCCCTTGACCGAAAATGTTCATTGTTCAGTCAATCACAGTCTAGAGTTTTGAATGTTCTTCTGAACAGGAATACGGTGCACGTGCCATTTGCCTTGGGGTATTCATCTTCATCTTCGGTTTAATTACCCAAGTTTGAGGTACTTTGATGATTCAACAAGGGTTACACCTGATGTTGAACTAAGTTTTGGAAAGCTCACTATATGTAAGCAACATTGATATTTCATCTTTCTGAAGATTCTGAAGCTTGTCTATCCCTTGACCGAAAATGTTCATTGTTCAGTCAATCACAGTCTAGAGTTTTGAATGTTCTTCTGAACAGGAATACGGTGCACGTGCCATTTGCTTTGGGGTATTCATCTTCATCTTCGGTTTAATTACCCAAGTTTGAGGTACTTTGATGATTCAACAAGGGTTACACCTGATGTTGAACTAAATTTTGGAAAGCTGACTATATGTGAGCAACATTGATATTTCATCTTTCTGAAGATTCTGAAGCTTGTCTATCTCTTGACCCAAAATGTTCATTGTTGAGACAATCTCAGTCTAGAGTTTTGAAATTTCTTCTGAACAGGAATACGGTGCACGTGCCATTTGCCTTGGGGTATTCATCTTCATCTTCGGTTTAATTACCCAAGTTTGAGGTACTTTGATGATTCAACAAGGGTTACACCTGATGTTGAACTAAATTTTGGAAAGCTCACTATATGTGAGCAACATTGATATTTCATCTTTCTGAAGATTCTGAAGCTTGTCTATCTCTTGACCCAAAATGTTCATTGTTGAGACAATCTCAGTCTAGAGTTTTGAAATTTCTTCTGAACAGGAATACGGTGCACGTGCCATTTGCCTTGGGGTATTCATCTTCATCTTCGGTTTAATTACCCAAGTTTGAGGTACTTTGATGATTCAACAAGGGTTACACCTGATGTTGAACTAAATTTTGGAAAGCTCACTATATGTGAGCAACATTGATATTTCATCTTTCTGAAGATTCTGAAGCTTGTCTATCCCTTGACCCAAAATGTTCATTGTTGAGACAATCTCAGTCTAGAGTTTTGAATGTTTTTCTGAACAGGAATACGGTGCACGTGCCATTTGCCTTGGGGTATTCATCTTCATCTTTGGTTTAATTACCCAAGTTTGAGGTACTTTGATGATTCAACAAGGGTTACACCTGATGTTGAACTAAATTTTGGAAAGCTCACTCTATGTGAGCAACATTGATATTTCATCTTTCTGAAGATTCTGAAGCTTGACTATCTCTTGACCGAAAATGTTCATTGTTCAGACAATCTCAGTCTAGAGTTTTGAATGTTCTTCTGAACAGGAATACGGTGCACGTGCCACTTGCCTTGGGTTATTCATCATCATATTTGGTTTAATTACCCAAGTTTGAGGTACTTTGATGATTCAACAAGGGTTACACCTGATGTTGAACTAAATTTTGGAAAGCTCACTATATGTGAGCAACATTGATATTTCATCTTTCTGAAGATTCTGAAGCTTGTCTATCCCTTGACCCAAAATGTTCATTGTTGAGACAATCTCAGTCTAGAGTTTTGAATGTTCTTCTGAACAGGAATACGGTGCACGTGCCACTTGCCTTGGGTTATTCATCATCATATTTGGTTTAATTACCCAAGTTTGAGGTACTTTGATGATTCAACAAGGGTTACACCTGATGTTGAACTAAATTTTGGAAAGCTCACTCTATGTGAGCAACATTGATATTTCATCTTTCTGAAGATTCTGAAGCTTGTCTATCTCTTGACCGAAAATGTTCATTGTTCAGACAATCTCAGTCTAGAGTTTTGAATGTTCTTCTGAACAGGAATACGGTGCACGTGCCACTTGCCTTGGGTTATTCATCATCATATTTGGTTTAATTACCCAAGTTTGAGGTACTTTGATGATTCAACAAGGGTTACACCTGATGTTGAACTAAATTTTGGAAAGCTCACTATATGTGAGCAACATTGATATTTCATCTTTCTGAAGATTCTGAAGCTTGTCTATCTCTTGACCGAAAATGTTCATTGTTCAGACAATCTCAGTCTAGAGTTTTGAATGTTCTTCTGAACAGGAATACGGTGCACGTGCCACTTGCCTTGGGTTATTCATCATCATATTTGGTTTAATTACCCAAGTTTGAGGTACTTTGATGATTCAACAAGGGTTACACCTGATGTTGAACTAAATTTTGGAAAGCTCACTATATGTGAGCAACATTGATATTTCATCTTTCTGAAGATTCTGAAGCTTGTCTATCTCTTGACCGAAAATGTTCATTGTTCAGACAATCTCAGTCTAGAGTTTTGAATGTTTTTCTGAACAGGAATACGGTGCACGTGCCATTTGCCTTGGGGTATTCATCTTCATCTTTGGTTTAATTACCCAAGTTTGAGGTACTTTGATGATTCAACAAGGGTTACACCTGATGTTGAACTAAATTTTGGAAAGCTCACTCTATGTGAGCAACATTGATATTTCATCTTTCTGAAGATTCTGAAGCTTGTCTATCTCTTGACCCAAAATGTTCATTGTTGAGACAATCTCAGTCTAGAGTTTTGAAATTTCTTCTGAACAGGAATACGGTGCACGTGCCATTTGCCTTGGGGTATTCATCTTCATCTTCGGTTTAATTACCCAAGTTTGAGGTACTTTGATGATTCAACAAGGGTTACACCTGATGTTGAACTAAATTTTGGAAAGCTCACTATATGTGAGCAACATTGATATTTCATCTTTCTGAAGATTCTGAAGCTTGTCTATCCCTTGACCCAAAATGTTCATTGTTGAGACAATCTCAGTCTAGAGTTTTGAATGTTTTTCTGAACAGGAATACGGTGCACGTGCCATTTGCCTTGGGGTATTCATCTTCATCTTTGGTTTAATTACCCAAGTTTGAGGTACTTTGATGATTCAACAAGGGTTACACCTGATGTTGAACTAAATTTTGGAAAGCTCACTCTATGTGAGCAACATTGATATTTCATCTTTCTGAAGATTCTGAAGCTTGACTATCTCTTGACCGAAAATGTTCATTGTTCAGACAATCTCAGTCTAGAGTTTTGAATGTTCTTCTGAACAGGAATACGGTGCACGTGCCACTTGCCTTGGGTTATTCATCATCATATTTGGTTTAATTACCCAAGTTTGAGGTACTTTGATGATTCAACAAGGGTTACACCTGATGTTGAACTAAATTTTGGAAAGCTCACTATATGTGAGCAACATTGATATTTCATCTTTCTGAAGATTCTGAAGCTTGTCTATCTCTTGACCGAAAATGTTCATTGTTCAGACAATCTCAGTCTAGAGTTTTGAATGTTCTTCTGAACAGGAATACGGTGCACGTGCCACTTGCCTTGGGTTATTCATCATCATATTTGGTTTAATTACCCAAGTTTGAGGTACTTTGATGATTCAACAAGGGTTACACCTGATGTTGAACTAAATTTTGGAAAGCTCACTATATGTGAGCAACATTGATATTTCATCTTTCTGAAGATTCTGAAGCTTGTCTATCTCTTGACCGAAAATGTTCATTGTTCAGACAATCTCAGTCTAGAGTTTTGAATGTTCTTCTGAACAGGAATACGGTGCACGTGCCACTTGCCTTGGGTTATTCATCATCATATTTGGTTTAATTACCCAAGTTTGAGGTACTTTGATGATTCAACAAGGGTTACACCTGATGTTGAACTAAATTTTGGAAAGCTCACTATATGTGAGCAACATTGATATTTCATCTTTCTGAAGATTCTGAAGCTTGTCTATCTCTTGACCGAAAATGTTCATTGTTCAGACAATCTCAGTCTAGAGTTTTGAATGTTTTTCTGAACAGGAATACGGTGCACGTGCCATTTGCCTTGGGGTATTCATCTTCATCTTTGGTTTAATTACCCAAGTTTGAGGTACTTTGATGATTCAACAAGGGTTACACCTGATGTTGAACTAAATTTTGGAAAGCTCACTCTATGTGAGCAACATTGATATTTCATCTTTCTGAAGATTCTGAAGCTTGTCTATCTCTTGACCGAAAATGTTCATTGTTCAGACAATCTCAGTCTAGAGTTTTGAATGTTCTTCTGAACAGGAATACGGTGCACGTGCCACTTGCCTTGGGTTATTCATCATCATATTTGGTTTAATTACCCAAGTTTGAGGTACTTTGATGATTCAACAAGGGTTACACCTGATGTTGAACTAAATTTTGGAAAGCTCACTATATGTGAGCAACATTGATATTTCATCTTTCTGAAGATTCTGAAGCTTGTCTATCCCTTGACCGAAAATGTTCATTGTTCAGTCAATCACAGTCTAGAGTTTTGAATGTTCTTCTGAACAGGAATACGGTGCACGTGCCATTTGCCTTGGGGTATTCATCTTCATCTTTGGTTTAATTACCCAAGTTTGAGGTACTTTGATGATTCAACAAGGGTTACACCTGATGTTGAACTAAATTTTGGAAAGCTCACTATATGTGAGCAACATTGATATTTCATCTTTCTGAAGATTCTGAAGCTTGTCTATCTCTTGACCCAAATTGTTCATTGTTCAGACAATCTCAGTCTAGAATTTTGAATGTTCTTCTGAACAGGAATACGGTGCACGTGCCATTTGCCTTGGGGTGTTCATCTTCATCTTTGGTTTAATTACCCAAGTTTGAGGTACTTTGATGATTCAACAAGGGTTACACCTGATGCTGAACTAAATTTTCGAAAGCTGACTATATGTGAGCAACATTGATATTTCATCTTTCTGAAGATTCTGAAGCTTGTCTATCTCTTGACCCAAAATGTTCATTGTTGAGACAATCTCAGTCTAGAGTTTTGAAATTTCTTCTGAACAGGAATACGGTGCACGTGCCATTTGCCTTGGGGTATTCATCTTCATCTTCGGTTTAATTACCCAAGTTTGAGGTATTTTGATGATTCAACAAGGGTTACACCTGATGTTGAACTAAATTTTGGAAAGCTCACTATATGTGAGCAACATTGATATTTCATCTTTCTGAAGATTCTGAAGCTTGTCTATCCCTTGACCGAAAATGTTCATTGTTCAGTCAATCACAGTCTAGAGTTTTGAATGTTCTTCTGAACAGGAATACGGTGCACGTGCCATTTGCCTTGGGGTATTCATCTTCATCTTTGGTTTAATTACCCAAGTTTGAGGTACTTTGATGATTCAACAAGGGTTACACCTGATGTTGAACTAAATTTTGGAAAGCTCACTATATGTGAGCAACATTGATATTTCATCTTTCTGAAGATTCTGAAGCTTGTCTATCTCTTGACCGAAAATGTTCATTGTTCAGACAATCTCAGTCTAGAGTTTTGAATGTTCTTCTGAACAGGAATACGGTGCACTTGCCATTTGCCTTGGGGTATTCATCTTCATCTTCGGTTTAATTACCCAAGTTTGAGGTACTTTGATGATTCAACAAGGGTTACATCTGATGTTGAACTAAATTTTGGAAAGCTCACTATATGTGAGCAACATTGATATTTCATCTTTCTGAAGATTCTGAAGCTTGTCTATCCCTTGACCGAAAATGTTCATTGTTCAGTCAATCACAGTCTAGAGTTTTGAATGTTCTTCTGAACAGGAATACGGTGCACGTGCCATTTGCCTTGGGGTATTCATCTTCATCTTCGGTTTAATTACCCAAGTTTGAGGTACTTTGATGATTCAACAAGGGTTACACCTGATGTTGAACTAAATTTTGGAAAGCTCACTATATGTGAGCAACATTGATATTTCATCTTTCTGAAGATTCTGAAGCTTGTCTATCTCTTGACCCAAATTGTTCATTGTTCAGACAATCTCAGTCTAGAATTTTGAATGTTCTTCTGAACAGGAATGCGGTGCACGTGCCATTTGCCTTGGGGTGTTCATCTTCATCTTTGGTTTAATTACCCAAGTTTGAGGTACTTTGATGATTCAACAAGGGTTACACCTGATGCTGAACTAAATTTTCGAAAGCTGACTATATGTGAGCAACATTGATATTTCATCTTTCTGAAGATTCTGAAGCTTGTCTATCTCTTGACCCAAAATGTTCATTGTTGAGACAATCTCAGTCTAGAGTTTTGAAATTTCTTCTGAACAGGAATACGGTGCACGTGCCATTTGCCTTGGGGTATTCATCTTCATCTTCGGTTTAATTACCCAAGTTTGAGGTATTTTGATGATTCAACAAGGGTTACACCTGATGTTGAACTAAATTTTGGAAAGCTCACTATATGTGAGCAACATTGATATTTCATCTTTCTGAAGATTCTGAAGCTTGTCTATCCCTTGACCGAAAATGTTCATTGTTCAGTCAATCACAGTCTAGAGTTTTGAATGTTCTTCTGAACAGGAATACGGTGCACGTGCCATTTGCCTTGGGGTATTCATCTTCATCTTTGGTTTAATTACCCAAGTTTGAGGTACTTTGATGATTCAACAAGGGTTACACCTGATGTTGAACTAAATTTTGGAAAGCTCACTATATGTGAGCAACATTGATATTTCATCTTTCTGAAGATTCTGAAGCTTGTCTATCTCTTGACCCAAATTGTTCATTGTTCAGACAATCTCAGTCTAGAATTTTGAATGTTCTTCTGAACAGGAATACGGTGCACGTGCCATTTGCCTTGGGGTGTTCATCTTCATCTTTGGTTTAATTACCCAAGTTTGAGGTACTTTGATGATTCAACAAGGGTTACACCTGATGTTGAACTAAATTTTGGAAAGCTCACTATATGTGAGCAACATTGATATTTCATCTTTCTGAAGATTCTGAAGCTTGTCTATCTCTTGACCCAAATTGTTCATTGTTCAGACAATCTCAGTCTAGAATTTTGAATGTTCTTCTGAACAGGAATACGGTGCACGTGCCATTTGCCTTGGGGTGTTCATCTTCATCTTTGGTTTAATTACCCAAGTTTGAGGTACTTTGATGATTCAACAAGGGTTACACCTGATGCTGAACTAAATTTTCGAAAGCTCACTATATGTGAGCAACATTGATATTTCATCTTTCTGAAGATTCTGAAGCTTGTCTATCTCTTGACCCAAAATGTTCATTGTTGAAACAATCTCAGTCTAGAGTTTTGAAATTTCTTCTGAACAGGAATACGGTGCACGTGCCATTTGCCTTGGGGTATTCATCTTCATCTTCGGTTTAATTACCCAAGTTTGAGGTATTTTGATGATTCAACAAGGGTTACACCTGATGTTGAACTAAATTTTGGAAAGCTCACTATATGTGAGCAACATTGATATTTCATCTTTCTGAAGATTCTGAAGCTTGTCTATCCCTTGACCGAAAATGTTCATTGTTCAGTCAATCACAGTCTAGAGTTTTGAATGTTCTTCTGAACAGGAATACGGTGCACGTGCCATTTGCCTTGGGGTATTCATCTTCATCTTTGGTTTAATTACCCAAGTTTGAGGTACTTTGATGATTCAACAAGGGTTACACCTGATGTTGAACTAAATTTTGGAAAGCTCACTATATGTGAGCAACATTGATATTTCATCTTTCTGAAGATTCTGAAGCTTGTCTATCTCTTGACCCAAATTGTTCATTGTTCAGACAATCTCAGTCTAGAATTTTGAATGTTCTTCTGAACAGGAATACGGTGCACGTGCCATTTGCCTTGGGGTGTTCATCTTCATCTTTGGTTTAATTACCCAAGTTTGAGGTACTTTGATGATTCAACAAGGGTTACACCTGATGCTGAACTAAATTTTCGAAAGCTCACTATATGTGAGCAACATTGATATTTCATCTTTCTGAAGATTCTGAAGCTTGTCTATCTCTTGACCCAAAATGTTCATTGTTGAAACAATCTCAGTCTAGAGTTTTGAAATTTCTTCTGAACAGGAATACGGTGCACGTGCCATTTGCCTTGGGGTATTCATCTTCATCTTCGGTTTAATTACCCAAGTTTGAGGTATTTTGATGATTCAACAAGGGTTACACCTGATGTTGAACTAAATTTTGGAAAGCTCACTATATGTGAGCAACATTGATATTTCATCTTTCTGAAGATTCTGAAGCTTGTCTATCCCTTGACCGAAAATGTTCATTGTTCAGTCAATCACAGTCTAGAGTTTTGAATGTTCTTCTGAACAGGAATACGGTGCACGTGCCATTTGCCTTGGGGTATTCATCTTCATCTTTGGTTTAATTACCCAAGTTTGAGGTACTTTGATGATTCAACAAGGGTTACACCTGATGTTGAACTAAATTTTGGAAAGCTCACTATATGTGAGCAACATTGATATTTCATCTTTCTGAAGATTCTGAAGCTTGTCTATCTCTTGACCGAAAATGTTCATTGTTCAGACAATCTCAGTCTAGAGTTTTGAATGTTCTTCTGAACAGGAATACGGTGCACTTGCCATTTGCCTTGGGGTATTCATCTTCATCTTCGGTTTAATTACCCAAGTTTGAGGTACTTTGATGATTCAACAAGGGTTACATCTGATGTTGAACTAAATTTTGGAAAGCTCACTATATGTGAGCAACATTGATATTTCATCTTTCTGAAGATTCTGAAGCTTGTCTATCCCTTGACCGAAAATGTTCATTGTTCAGTCAATCACAGTCTAGAGTTTTGAATGTTCTTCTGAACAGGAATACGGTGCACGTGCCATTTGCCTTGGGGTATTCATCTTCATCTTCGGTTTAATTACCCAAGTTTGAGGTACTTTGATGATTCAACAAGGGTTACACCTGATGTTGAACTAAATTTTGGAAAGCTCACTATATGTGAGCAACATTGATATTTCATCTTTCTGAAGATTCTGAAGCTTGTCTATCTCTTGACCCAAATTGTTCATTGTTCAGACAATCTCAGTCTAGAATTTTGAATGTTCTTCTGAACAGGAATACGGTGCACGTGCCATTTGCCTTGGGGTGTTCATCTTCATCTTTGGTTTGATTACCCAAGTTTGAGGTACTTTGATGATTCAACAAGGGTTACACCTGATGTTGAACTAAATTTTGGAAAGCTCACTATATGTGAGCAACATTGATATTTCATCTTTCTGAAGATTCTGAAGCTTGTCTATCTCTTGACCCAAATTGTTCATTGTTCAGACAATCTCAGTCTAGAATTTTGAATGTTCTTCTGAACAGGAATGCGGTGCACGTGCCATTTGCCTTGGGGTGTTCATCTTCATCTTTGGTTTAATTACCCAAGTTTGAGGTACTTTGATGATTCAACAAGGGTTACACCTGATGCTGAACTAAATTTTCGAAAGCTGACTATATGTGAGCAACATTGATATTTCATCTTTCTGAAGATTCTGAAGCTTGTCTATCTCTTGACCCAAAATGTTTATTGTTGAGACAATCTCAGTCTAGAGTTTTGAAATTTCTTCTGAACAGGAATACGGTGCACGTGCCATTTGCCTTGGGGTATTCATCTTCATCTTCGGTTTAATTACCCAAGTTTGAGGTATTTTGATGATTCAACAAGGGTTACACCTGATGTTGAACTAAATTTTGGAAAGCTCACTATATGTGAGCAACATTGATATTTCATCTTTCTGAAGATTCTGAAGCTTGTCTATCCCTTGACCGAAAATGTTCATTGTTCAGTCAATCACAGTCTAGAGTTTTGAATGTTCTTCTGAACAGGAATACGGTGCACGTGCCATTTGCCTTGGGGTATTCATCTTCATCTTTGGTTTAATTACCCAAGTTTGAGGTACTTTGATGATTCAACAAGGGTTACACCTGATGTTGAACTAAATTTTGGAAAGCTCACTATATGTGAGCAACATTGATATTTCATCTTTCTGAAGATTCTGAAGCTTGTCTATCTCTTGACCGAAAATGTTCATTGTTCAGACAATCTCAGTCTAGAGTTTTGAATGTTCTTCTGAACAGGAATACGGTGCACTTGCCATTTGCCTTGGGGTATTCATCTTCATCTTCGGTTTAATTACCCAAGTTTGAGGTACTTTGATGATTCAACAAGGGTTACATCTGATGTTGAACTAAATTTTGGAAAGCTCACTATATGTGAGCAACATTGATATTTCATCTTTCTGAAGATTCTGAAGCTTGTCTATCCCTTGACCGAAAATGTTCATTGTTCAGTCAATCACAGTCTAGAGTTTTGAATGTTCTTCTGAACAGGAATACGGTGCACGTGCCATTTGCCTTGGGGTATTCATCTTCATCTTCGGTTTAATTACCCAAGTTTGAGGTACTTTGATGATTCAACAAGGGTTACACCTGATGTTGAACTAAATTTTGGAAAGCTGACTATATGTGAGCAACATTGATATTTCATCTTTCTGAAGATTCTGAAGCTTGTCTATCTCTTGACCCAAAATGTTCATTGTTGAGACAATCTCAGTCTAGAGTTTTGAAATTTCTTCTGAACAGGAATACGGTGCACGTGCCATTTGCCTTGGGGTATTCATCTTCATCTTCGGTTTAATTACCCAAGTTTGAGGTACTTTGATGATTCAACAAGGGTTACACCTGATGTTGAACTAAATTTTGGAAAGCTCACTATATGTGAGCAACATTGATATTTCATCTTTCTGAAGATTCTGAAGCTTGTCTATCCCTTGACCCAAAATGTTCATTGTTGAGACAATCTCAGTCTAGAGTTTTGAATGTTTTTCTGAACAGGAATACGGTGCACGTGCCATTTGCCTTGGGGTATTCATCTACATCTTTGGTTTAATTACCCAAGTTTGAGGTACTTTGATGATTCAACAAGGGTTACACCTGATGTTGAACTAAATTTTGGAAAGCTCACTATATGTGAGCAACATTGATATTTCATCTTTCTGAAGATTCTGAAGCTTGTCTATCTCTTGACCCAAAATGTTCATTGTTCAGACAATCTCAGTCTAGAGTTTTGAAATTTCTTCTGAACAGGAATACGGTGCACGTGCCATTTGCCTTGGGGTATTCATCTACATCTTTGGTTTAATTACCCAAGTTTGAGGTACTTTGATGATTCAACAAGGGTTACACCTGATGTTGAACTAAATTTTGGAAAGCTCACTATATGTGAGCAACATTGATATTTCATCTTTCTGAAGATTCTGAAGCTTGTCTATCCCTTGACCCAAAATGTTCATTGTTGAGACAATCTCAGTCTAGAGTTTTGAATGTTTTTCTGAACAGGAATACGGTGCACGTGCCATTTGCCTTGGGGTATTCATCTACATCTTTGGTTTAATTACCCAAGTTTGAGGTACTTTGATGATTCAACAAGGGTTACACCTGATGTTGAACTAAATTTTGGAAAGCTGACTATATGTGAGCAACATTGATATTTCATCTTTCTGAAGATTCTGAAGCTTGTCTATCTCTTGACCCAAAATGTTCATTGTTGAGACAATCTCAGTCTAGAGTTTTGAAATTTCTTCTGAACAGGAATACGGTGCACGTGCCATTTGCCTTGGGGTATTCATCTTCATCTTCGGTTTAATTACCCAAGTTTGAGGTACTTTGATGATTCAACAAGGGTTACACCTGATGTTGAACTAAATTTTGGAAAGCTCACTATATGTGAGCAACATTGATATTTCATCTTTCTGAAGATTCTGAAGCTTGTCTATCCCTTGACCCAAAATGTTCATTGTTGAGACAATCTCAGTCTAGAGTTTTGAATGTTTTTCTGAACAGGAATACGGTGCACGTGCCATTTGCCTTGGGGTATTCATCTACATCTTTGGTTTAATTACCCAAGTTTGAGGTACTTTGATGATTCAACAAGGGTTACACCTGATGTTGAACTAAATTTTGGAAAGCTCACTATATGTGAGCAACATTGATATTTCATCTTTCTGAAGATTCTGAAGCTTGTCTATCTCTTGACCCAAAATGTTCATTGTTCAGACAATCTCAGTCTAGAGTTTTGAATGTTCTTCTGAACAGGAATACGGTGCACTTGCCATTTGCCTTGGGGTATTCATCTTCATCTTCGGTTTAATTACCCAAGTTTGAGGTACTTTGATGATTCAACAAGGGTTACATCTGATGTTGAACTAAATTTTGGAAAGCTCACTATATGTGAGCAACATTGATATTTCATCTTTCTGAAGATTCTGAAGCTTGTCTATCCCTTGACCGAAAATGTTCATTGTTCAGTCAATCACAGTCTAGAGTTTTGAATGTTCTTCTGAACAGGAATACGGTGCACGTGCCATTTGCCTTGGGGTATTCATCTTCATCTTCGGTTTAATTACCCAAGTTTGAGGTACTTTGATGATTCAACAAGGGTTACACCTGATGTTGAACTAAATTTTGGAAAGCTGACTATATGTGAGCAACATTGATATTTCATCTTTCTGAAGATTCTGAAGCTTGTCTATCCCTTGACCCAAAATGTTCATTGTTGAGACAATCTCAGTCTAGAGTTTTGAAATTTCTTCTGAACAGGAATACGGTGCACGTGCCATTTGCCTTGGGGTATTCATCTTCATCTTCGGTTTAATTACCCAAGTTTGAGGTACTTTGATGATTCAACAAGGGTTACACCTGATGTTGAACTAAGTTTTGGAAAGCTCACTATATGTAAGCAACATTGATATTTCATCTTTCTGAAGATTCTGAAGCTTGTCTATCCCTTGACCGAAAATGTTCATTGTTCAGTCAATCACAGTCTAGAGTTTTCAATGTTCTTCTGAACAGGAATACGGTGCACGTGCCATTTGCCTTGGGGTATTCATCTTCATCTTCGGTTTAATTACCCAAGTTTGAGGTACTTTGATGATTCAACAAGGGTTACACCTGATGTTGAACTAAGTTTTGGAAAGCTCACTATATGTAAGCAACATTGATATTTCATCTTTCTGAAGATTCTGAAGCTTGTCTATCTCTTGACCCAAAATGTTCATTGTTGAGACAATCTCAGTCTAGAGTTTTGAAATTTCTTCTGAACAGGAATACGGTGCACGTGCCATTTGCCTTGGGGTATTCATCTTCATCTTCGGTTTAATTACCCAAGTTTGAGGTACTTTGATGATTCAACAAGGGTTACACCTGATGTTGAACTAAGTTTTGGAAAGCTCACTATATGTAAGCAACATTGATATTTCATCTTTCTGAAGATTCTGAAGCTTGTCTATCCCTTGACCGAAAATGTTCATTGTTCAGTCAATCACAGTCTAGAGTTTTGAATGTTCTTCTGAACAGGAATACGGTGCACGTGCCATTTGCCTTGGGGTATTCATCTTCATCTTCGGTTTAATTACCCAAGTTTGAGGTACTTTGATGATTCAACAAGGGTTACACCTGATGTTGAACTAAGTTTTGGAAAGCTCACTATATGTAAGCAACATTGATATTTCATCTTTCTGAAGATTCTGAAGCTTGTCTATCTCTTGACCCAAAATGTTCATTGTTGAGACAATCTCAGTCTAGAGTTTTGAAATTTCTTCTGAACAGGAATACGGTGCACGTGCCATTTGCCTTGGGGTATTCATCTTCATCTTCGGTTTAATTACCCAAGTTTGAGGTACTTTGATGATTCAACAAGGGTTACACCTGATGTTGAACTAAATTTTGGAAAGCTCACTATATGTGAGCAACATTGATATTTCATCTTTCTGAAGATTCTGAAGCTTGTCTATCCCTTGACCCAAAATGTTCATTGTTGAGACAATCTCAGTCTAGAGTTTTGAAATTTCTTCTGAACAGGAATACGGTGCACGTGCCATTTGCCTTGGGGTATTCATCTTCATCTTTGGTTTAATTACCCAAGTTTGAGGTACTTTGATGATTCAACAAGGGTTACACCTGATGTTGAACTAAATTTTGGAAAGCTGACTATATGTGAGCAACATTGATATTTCATCTTTCTGAAGATTCTGAAGCTTGTCTATCTCTTGACCCAAAATGTTCATTGTTGAGACAATCTCAGTCTAGAGTTTTGAAATTTCTTCTGAACAGGAATACGGTGCACGTGCCATTTGCCTTGGGGTATTCATCTTCATCTTTGGTTTAATTACCCAAGTTTGAGGTACTTTGATGATTCAACAAGGGTTACACCTGATGTTGAACTAAATTTTGGAAAGCTCACTATATGTGAGCAACATTGATATTTCATCTTTCTGAAGATTCTGAAGCTTGTCTATCCCTTGACCGAAAATGTTCATTGTTCAGTCAATCACAGTCTAGAGTTTTCAATGTTCTTCTGAACAGGAATACGGTGCACGTGCCATTTGCCTTGGGGTATTCATCTTCATCTTCGGTTTAATTACCCAAGTTTGAGGTACTTTGATGATTCAACAAGGGTTACACCTGATGTTGAACTAAGTTTTGGAAAGCTCACTATATGTAAGCAACATTGATATTTCATCTTTCTGAAGATTCTGAAGCTTGTCTATCTCTTGACCCAAAATGTTCATTGTTGAGACAATCTCAGTCTAGAGTTTTGAAATTTCTTCTGAACAGGAATACGGTGCACGTGCCATTTGCCTTGGGGTATTCATCTTCATCTTCGGTTTAATTACCCAAGTTTGAGGTACTTTGATGATTCAACAAGGGTTACACCTGATGTTGAACTAAGTTTTGGAAAGCTCACTATATGTAAGCAACATTGATATTTCATCTTTCTGAAGATTCTGAAGCTTGTCTATCCCTTGACCGAAAATGTTCATTGTTCAGTCAATCACAGTCTAGAGTTTTGAATGTTCTTCTGAACAGGAATACGGTGCACGTGCCATTTGCCTTGGGGTATTCATCTTCATCTTCGGTTTAATTACCCAAGTTTGAGGTACTTTGATGATTCAACAAGGGTTACACCTGATGTTGAACTAAGTTTTGGAAAGCTCACTATATGTAAGCAACATTGATATTTCATCTTTCTGAAGATTCTGAAGCTTGTCTATCTCTTGACCCAAAATGTTCATTGTTGAGACAATCTCAGTCTAGAGTTTTGAAATTTCTTCTGAACAGGAATACGGTGCACGTGCCATTTGCCTTGGGGTATTCATCTTCATCTTCGGTTTAATTACCCAAGTTTGAGGTACTTTGATGATTCAACAAGGGTTACACCTGATGTTGAACTAAATTTTGGAAAGCTCACTATATGTGAGCAACATTGATATTTCATCTTTCTGAAGATTCTGAAGCTTGTCTATCCCTTGACCCAAAATGTTCATTGTTGAGACAATCTCAGTCTAGAGTTTTGAAATTTCTTCTGAACAGGAATACGGTGCACGTGCCATTTGCCTTGGGGTATTCATCTTCATCTTTGGTTTAATTACCCAAGTTTGAGGTACTTTGATGATTCAACAAGGGTTACACCTGATGTTGAACTAAATTTTGGAAAGCTGACTATATGTGAGCAACATTGATATTTCATCTTTCTGAAGATTCTGAAGCTTGTCTATCTCTTGACCCAAAATGTTCATTGTTGAGACAATCTCAGTCTAGAGTTTTGAAATTTCTTCTGAACAGGAATACGGTGCACGTGCCATTTGCCTTGGGGTATTCATCTTCATCTTTGGTTTAATTACCCAAGTTTGAGGTACTTTGATGATTCAACAAGGGTTACACCTGATGTTGAACTAAATTTTGGAAAGCTCACTATATGTGAGCAACATTGATATTTCATCTTTCTGAAGATTCTGAAGCTTGTCTATCCCTTGACCGAAAATGTTCATTGTTCAGTCAATCACAGTCTAGAGTTTTGAATGTTCTTCTGAACAGGAATACGGTGCACGTGCCATTTGCCTTGGGGTATTCATCTTCATCTTTGGTTTAATTACCCAAGTTTGAGGTACTTTGATGATTCAACAAGGGTTACACCTGATGTTGAACTAAATTTTGGAAAGCTCACTATATGTGAGCAACATTGATATTTCATCTTTCTGAAGATTCTGAAGCTTGTCTATCCCTTGACCCAAAATGTTCATTGTTGAGACAATCTCAGTCTAGAGTTTTGAAATTTCTTCTGAACAGGAATACGGTGCACGTGCCATTTGCCTTGGGGTATTCATCTTCATCTTTGGTTTAATTACCCAAGTTTGAGGTACTTTGATGATTCAACAAGGGTTACACCTGATGTTGAACTAAATTTTGGAAAGCTCACTATATGTGAGCAACATTGATATTTCATCTTTCTGAAGATTCTGAAGCTTGTCTATCCCTTGACCGAAAATGTTCATTGTTCAGTCAATCACAGTCTAGAGTTTTGAATGTTCTTCTGAACAGGAATACGGTGCACGTGCCATTTGCCTTGGGGTATTCATCTTCATCTTCGGTTTAATTACCCAAGTTTGAGGTACTTTGATGATTCAACAAGGGTTACACCTGATGTTGAACTAAGTTTTGGAAAGCTCACTATATGTAAGCAACATTGATATTTCATCTTTCTGAAGATTCTGAAGCTTGTCTATCCCTTGACCGAAAATGTTCATTGTTCAGTCAATCACAGTCTAGAGTTTTCAATGTTCTTCTGAACAGGAATACGGTGCACGTGCCATTTGCCTTGGGGTATTCATCTTCATCTTCGGTTTAATTACCCAAGTTTGAGGTACTTTGATGATTCAACAAGGGTTACACCTGATGTTGAACTAAATTTTGGAAAGCTGACTATATGTGAGCAACATTGATATTTCATCTTTCTGAAGATTCTGAAGCTTGTCTATCTCTTGACCCAAAATGTTCATTGTTAAGACAATCTCAGTCTAGAGTTTTGAAATTTCTTCTGAACAGGAATACGGTGCACGTGCCATTTGCCTTGGGGTATTCATCTTCATCTTCGGTTTAATTACCCAAGTTTGAGGTACTTTGATAATTCAACAAGGGTTACACCTGATGTTGAACTAAATTTTGGAAAGCTCACTATATGTGAGCAACATTGATATTTCATCTTTCTGAAGATTCTGAAGCTTGTCTATCTCTTGACCCAAAATGTTCATTGTTGAGACAATCTCAGTCTAGAGTTTTGAAATTTCTTCTGAACCGGAATACGGTGCACGTCCCATTTGCCTTGGGGTATTCATCTTCATCTTTGGTTTAATTACCCAAGTTTGAGGTACTTTGATGATTCAACAAGGGTTACACCTGATGTTGAACTAAATTTTGGAAAGCTCACTATATGTGAGCAACATTGATATTTCATCTTTCTGAAGATTCTGAAGCTTGTCTATCCCTTGACCGAAAATGTTCATTGTTCAGTCAATCACAGTCTAGAGTTTTGAATGTTCTTCTGAACAGGAATACGGTGCACGTGCCATTTGCCTTGGGGTATTCATCTTCATCTTCGGTTTATTACCCAAGTTTGAGGTACTTTGATGATTCAACAAGGGTTACACCTGATGTTGAACTAAATTTTGGAAAGCTCACTATATGTGAGCAACATTGATATTCCATCTTTCTGAAGATTCTGAAGCTTGTCTATCCCTTGACCCAAAATGTTCATTGTTGAGACAATCTCAGTCTAGAGTTTTGAATGTTTTTCTGAACAGGAATACGGTGACCGTGCCATTTGCCTTGGGGTATTCATCTTCATCTTTGGTTTAATTACCCAAGTTTGAGGTACTTTGATGATTCAACAAGGGTTACACCTGATGTTGAACTAAATTTTGGAAAGCTCACTATATGTGAGCAACATTGATATTCCATCTTTCTGAAGATTCTGAAGCTTGTCTATCCCTTGACCCAAAATGTTCATTGTTGAGACAATCTCAGTCTAGAGTTTTGAATGTTTTTCTGAACAGGAATACGGTGCACGTGCCATTTGCCTTGGGGTATTCATCTACATCTTTGGTTTAATTACCCAAGTTTGAGGTACTTTGATGATTCAACAAGGGTTACACCTGATGTTGAACTAAATTTTGGAAAGCTGACTATATGTGAGCAACATTGATATTTCATCTTTCTGAAGATTCTGAAGCTTGTCTATCTCTTGACCCAAAATGTTCATTGTTGAGACAATCTCAGTCTAGAGTTTTGAAATTTCTTCTGAACAGGAATACGGTGCACGTGCCATTTGCCTTGGGGTATTCATCTTCATCTTCGGTTTAATTACCCAAGTTTGAGGTACTTTGATGATTCAACAAGGGTTACACCTGATGTTGAACTAAATTTTGGAAAGCTCACTATATGTGAGCAACATTGATATTTCATCTTTCTGAAGATTCTGAAGCTTGTCTATCCCTTGACCCAAAATGTTCATTGTTGAGACAATCTCAGTCTAGAGTTTTGAATGTTTTTCTGAACAGGAATACGGTGCACGTGCCATTTGCCTTGGGGTATTCATCTACATCTTTGGTTTAATTACCCAAGTTTGAGGTACTTTGATGATTCAACAAGGGTTACACCTGATGTTGAACTAAATTTTGGAAAGCTCACTATATGTGAGCAACATTGATATTTCATCTTTCTGAAGATTCTGAAGCTTGTCTATCTCTTGACCCAAAATGTTCATTGTTCAGACAATCTCAGTCTAGAGTTTTGAATGTTCTTCTGAACAGGAATACGGTGCACTTGCCATTTGCCTTGGGGTATTCATCTTCATCTTCGGTTTAATTACCCAAGTTTGAGGTACTTTGATGATTCAACAAGGGTTACATCTGATGTTGAACTAAATTTTGGAAAGCTCACTATATGTGAGCAACATTGATATTTCATCTTTCTGAAGATTCTGAAGCTTGTCTATCCCTTGACCGAAAATGTTCATTGTTCAGTCAATCACAGTCTAGAGTTTTGAATGTTCTTCTGAACAGGAATACGGTGCACGTGCCATTTGCCTTGGGGTATTCATCTTCATCTTCGGTTTAATTACCCAAGTTTGAGGTACTTTGATGATTCAACAAGGGTTACACCTGATGTTGAACTAAATTTTGGAAAGCTGACTATATGTGAGCAACATTGATATTTCATCTTTCTGAAGATTCTGAAGCTTGTCTATCTCTTGACCCAAAATGTTCATTGTTAAGACAATCTCAGTCTAGAGTTTTGAAATTTCTTCTGAACAGGAATACGGTGCACGTGCCATTTGCCTTGGGGTATTCATCTTCATCTTCGGTTTAATTACCCAAGTTTGAGGTACTTTGATGATTCAACAAGGGTTACACCTGATGTTGAACTAAGTTTTGGAAAGCTCACTATATGTAAGCAACATTGATATTTCATCTTTCTGAAGATTCTGAAGCTTGTCTATCCCTTGACCGAAAATGTTCATTGTTCAGTCAATCACAGTCTAGAGTTTTCAATGTTCTTCTGAACAGGAATACGGTGCACGTGCCATTTGCCTTGGGGTATTCATCTTCATCTTCGGTTTAATTACCCAAGTTTGAGGTACTTTGATGATTCAACAAGGGTTACACCTGATGTTGAACTAAGTTTTGGAAAGCTCACTATATGTAAGCAACATTGATATTTCATCTTTCTGAAGATTCTGAAGCTTGTCTATCTCTTGACCCAAAATGTTCATTGTTGAGACAATCTCAGTCTAGAGTTTTGAAATTTCTTCTGAACAGGAATACGGTGCACGTGCCATTTGCCTTGGGGTATTCATCTTCATCTTCGGTTTAATTACCCAAGTTTGAGGTACTTTGATGATTCAACAAGGGTTACACCTGATGTTGAACTAAGTTTTGGAAAGCTCACTATATGTAAGCAACATTGATATTTCATCTTTCTGAAGATTCTGAAGCTTGTCTATCCCTTGACCGAAAATGTTCATTGTTCAGTCAATCACAGTCTAGAGTTTTGAATGTTCTTCTGAACAGGAATACGGTGCACGTGCCATTTGCCTTGGGGTATTCATCTTCATCTTCGGTTTAATTACCCAAGTTTGAGGTACTTTGATGATTCAACAAGGGTTACACCTGATGTTGAACTAAGTTTTGGAAAGCTCACTATATGTAAGCAACATTGATATTTCATCTTTCTGAAGATTCTGAAGCTTGTCTATCTCTTGACCCAAAATGTTCATTGTTGAGACAATCTCAGTCTAGAGTTTTGAAATTTCTTCTGAACAGGAATACGGTGCACGTGCCATTTGCCTTGGGGTATTCATCTTCATCTTCGGTTTAATTACCCAAGTTTGAGGTACTTTGATGATTCAACAAGGGTTACACCTGATGTTGAACTAAATTTTGGAAAGCTCACTATATGTGAGCAACATTGATATTTCATCTTTCTGAAGATTCTGAAGCTTGTCTATCCCTTGACCCAAAATGTTCATTGTTGAGACAATCTCAGTCTAGAGTTTTGAAATTTCTTCTGAACAGGAATACGGTGCACGTGCCATTTGCCTTGGGGTATTCATCTTCATCTTTGGTTTAATTACCCAAGTTTGAGGTACTTTGATGATTCAACAAGGGTTACACCTGATGTTGAACTAAATTTTGGAAAGCTGACTATATGTGAGCAACATTGATATTTCATCTTTCTGAAGATTCTGAAGCTTGTCTATCTCTTGACCCAAAATGTTCATTGTTGAGACAATCTCAGTCTAGAGTTTTGAAATTTCTTCTGAACAGGAATACGGTGCACGTGCCATTTGCCTTGGGGTATTCATCTTCATCTTTGGTTTAATTACCCAAGTTTGAGGTACTTTGATGATTCAACAAGGGTTACACCTGATGTTGAACTAAATTTTGGAAAGCTCACTATATGTGAGCAACATTGATATTTCATCTTTCTGAAGATTCTGAAGCTTGTCTATCCCTTGACCGAAAATGTTCATTGTTCAGTCAATCACAGTCTAGAGTTTTGAATGTTCTTCTGAACAGGAATACGGTGCACGTGCCATTTGCCTTGGGGTATTCATCTTCATCTTTGGTTTAATTACCCAAGTTTGAGGTACTTTGATGATTCAACAAGGGTTACACCTGATGTTGAACTAAATTTTGGAAAGCTCACTATATGTGAGCAACATTGATATTTCATCTTTCTGAAGATTCTGAAGCTTGTCTATCCCTTGACCCAAAATGTTCATTGTTGAGACAATCTCAGTCTAGAGTTTTGAAATTTCTTCTGAACAGGAATACGGTGCACGTGCCATTTGCCTTGGGGTATTCATCTTCATCTTTGGTTTAATTACCCAAGTTTGAGGTACTTTGATGATTCAACAAGGGTTACACCTGATGTTGAACTAAATTTTGGAAAGCTCACTATATGTGAGCAACATTGATATTTCATCTTTCTGAAGATTCTGAAGCTTGTCTATCCCTTGACCGAAAATGTTCATTGTTCAGTCAATCACAGTCTAGAGTTTTGAATGTTCTTCTGAACAGGAATACGGTGCACGTGCCATTTGCCTTGGGGTATTCATCTTCATCTTCGGTTTAATTACCCAAGTTTGAGGTACTTTGATGATTCAACAAGGGTTACACCTGATGTTGAACTAAGTTTTGGAAAGCTCACTATATGTAAGCAACATTGATATTTCATCTTTCTGAAGATTCTGAAGCTTGTCTATCCCTTGACCGAAAATGTTCATTGTTCAGTCAATCACAGTCTAGAGTTTTCAATGTTCTTCTGAACAGGAATACGGTGCACGTGCCATTTGCCTTGGGGTATTCATCTTCATCTTCGGTTTAATTACCCAAGTTTGAGGTACTTTGATGATTCAACAAGGGTTACACCTGATGTTGAACTAAATTTTGGAAAGCTGACTATATGTGAGCAACATTGATATTTCATCTTTCTGAAGATTCTGAAGCTTGTCTATCTCTTGACCCAAAATGTTCATTGTTAAGACAATCTCAGTCTAGAGTTTTGAAATTTCTTCTGAACAGGAATACGGTGCACGTGCCATTTGCCTTGGGGTATTCATCTTCATCTTCGGTTTAATTACCCAAGTTTGAGGTACTTTGATAATTCAACAAGGGTTACACCTGATGTTGAACTAAATTTTGGAAAGCTCACTATATGTGAGCAACATTGATATTTCATCTTTCTGAAGATTCTGAAGCTTGTCTATCTCTTGACCCAAAATGTTCATTGTTGAGACAATCTCAGTCTAGAGTTTTGAAATTTCTTCTGAACCGGAATACGGTGCACGTCCCATTTGCCTTGGGGTATTCATCTTCATCTTTGGTTTAATTACCCAAGTTTGAGGTACTTTGATGATTCAACAAGGGTTACACCTGATGTTGAACTAAATTTTGGAAAGCTCACTATATGTGAGCAACATTGATATTTCATCTTTCTGAAGATTCTGAAGCTTGTCTATCCCTTGACCGAAAATGTTCATTGTTCAGTCAATCACAGTCTAGAGTTTTGAATGTTCTTCTGAACAGGAATACGGTGCACGTGCCATTTGCCTTGGGGTATTCATCTTCATCTTCGGTTTATTACCCAAGTTTGAGGTACTTTGATGATTCAACAAGGGTTACACCTGATGTTGAACTAAATTTTGGAAAGCTCACTATATGTGAGCAACATTGATATTTCATCTTTCTGAAGATTCTGAAGTTTGTCTATCCCATGACCGAAAATGTTCATTGGTCAGACAATCTCAGTCTAGAGTTTTCAATGTTCTTCTGAACAGGAATACGGTGCACTTGCCATTTGCCTTGGGGTATTCATCTTCATCTTTGGTTTAATTACCCAAGTTTGAGGTACTTTGATGATTTAACAACGGTTACACCTGATGTTGAACTAAATTTTGAAAGCTCACTATATGTGAGCAACATTGATATTTCATCTTTTTGAAGATTCTGAAGCTTGTCTATCCCTTGACCCAAAATGTTCATTGTTCAGTCAATCACAGTCTAGAGTTTTGAATGTTCTTCTGAACAGGAATACGGTGCACGTGCCATTTGCCTTGGGGTATTCATCTTCATCTTTGGTCTAATTACCCAAGTTTGAGGTACTTTGATGATTCAACAAGGGTTACACCTGATGTTGAACTAAGTTTTGGAAATCTCACTATATGTAAGCAACATTGATATTTCATCTTTCTGAAGATTCTGAAGCTTGTCTATCTCTTGACCGAAAATGTTCATTGTTAAGACAATCTCAGTCTAGAGTTTTGAATGTTCTTCTGAGCAGGAATACGGTGACCGTGCCATTTGCCTTGGGGTATTCATCTTCATCTTTGGTTTAATTACCCAAGTTTGAGGTACTTTGATGATTCAACAAGGGTTACACCTGATGTTGAACTAAATTTTGGAAAGCTCACTATATGTGAGCAACATTGATATTTCATCTTTCTGAAGATTCTGAAGCTTGTCTATCCCTTGACCCAAAATGTTCATTGTTCAGTCAATCACAGTCTAGAGTTTTGAATGTTCTTCTGAACAGGAATACGGTGCTCGTGCCATTTGCCTTGGGGTATTCATCTTCATCTTCGGTTTAATTACCCAAGTTTGAGGTATTTTGATGATTCAACAAGGGTTACATCTGATGTTGAACTAAATTTTGGAAAGCTCACTATATGTGAGCAACATTGATATTTCATCTTTCTGAAGATTCTGAAGCTTGTCTATCCCTTGACCCAAAATGTTCATTGTTTAGTCAATCACAGTCTAGAGTTTTGAATGTTCTTCTGAACAGGAATACGGTGCACGTGCCATTTGCCTTGGGGTATTCATCTTCATCTTTGGTTTAATTACCCAAGCTTGAGGTACTTTGATGATTCAACAAGGGTTACACCTGATGTTGAACTAAATTTTGGAAAGCTGACTATATGTGAGCAACATTGATATTTCATCTTTCTGAAGATTCTGAAGCTTGTCTATCCCTTGACCGAAAATGTTCATTGTTCAGTCAATCACAGTCTAGAGTTTTGAATGTTCTTCTGAACAGGAATACGGTGCACGTGCCATTTGCCTTGGGGTATTCATCTTCATCTTCGGTTTAATTACCCAAGTTTGAGGTACTTTGATGATTCAACAAGGGTTACACCTGATGTTGAACTAAGTTTTGGAAAGCTCACTATATGTAAGCAACATTGATATTTCATCTTTCTGAAGATTCTGAAGCTTGTCTATCCCTTGACCGAAAATGTTCATTGTTCAGTCAATCACAGTCTAGAGTTTTCAATGTTCTTCTGAACAGGAATACGGTGCACGTGCCATTTGCCTTGGGGTATTCATCTTCATCTTCGGTTTAATTACCCAAGTTTGAGGTACTTTGATGATTCAACAAGGGTTACACCTGATGTTGAACTAAATTTTGGAAAGCTGACTATATGTGAGCAACATTGATATTTCATCTTTCTGAAGATTCTGAAGCTTGTCTATCTCTTGACCCAAAATGTTCATTGTTAAGACAATCTCAGTCTAGAGTTTTGAAATTTCTTCTGAACAGGAATACGGTGCACGTGCCATTTGCCTTGGGGTATTCAACTTCATTTTTGGTTTAATTACCCAAGTTTGAGGTACTTTGATGATTCAACAAGGGTTACACCTGATGTTGAACTAAATTTTGGAAAGCTCACTATATGTGAGCAACATTGATATTTCATCTTTCTGAAGATTCTGAAGCTTGTCTATCCCTTGACCGAAAATGTTCATTGTTCAGTCAATCACAGTCTAGAGTTTTGAATGTTCTTCTGAACAGGAATACGGTGCACGTGCCATTTGCCTTGGGGTATTCATCTTCATCTTCGGTTTATTACCCAAGTTTGAGGTACTTTGATGATTCAACAAGGGTTACACCTGATGTTGAACTAAATTTTGGAAAGCTCACTATATGTGAGCAACATTGATATTTCATCTTTCTGAAGATTCTGAAGCTTGTCTATCTCTTGACCCAAATTGTTCATTGTTCAGACAATCTCAGTCTAGAGTTTTCAATGTTCTTCTGAACAGGAATACGGTGCACTTGCCATTTGCCTTGGGGTATTCATCTTCATCTTTGGTTTAATTACCCAAGTTTGAGGTACTTTGATGATTTAACAACGGTTACACCTGATGTTGAACTAAATTTTGAAAGCTCACTATATGTGAGCAACATTGATATTTCATCTTTTTGAAGATTCTGAAGCTTGTCTATCCCTTGACCCAAAATGTTCATTGTTCAGTCAATCACAGTCTAGAGTTTTGAATGTTCTTCTGAACAGGAATACGGTGCACGTGCCATTTGCCTTGGGGTATTCATCTTCATCTTTGGTCTAATTACCCAAGTTTGAGGTACTTTGATGATTCAACAAGGGTTACACCTGATGTTGAACTAAGTTTTGGAAAGCTCACTATATGTAAGCAACATTGATATTTCATCTTTCTGAAGATTCTGAAGCTTGTCTATCTCTTGACCGAAAATGTTCATTGTTGAGACAATCTCAGTCTAGAGTTTTGAATGTTCTTCTGAGCAGGAATACGGTGACCGTGCCATTTGCCTTGGGGTATTCATCTTCATCTTTGGTCTAATTACCCAAGTTTGAGGTACTTTGATGATTCAACAAGGGTTACACCTGATGTTGAACTAAGTTTTGGAAAGCTCACTATATGTGAGCAACATTGATATTTCATCTTTCTGAAGATTCTGAAGCTTGTCTATCTCTTGACCCAAAATGTTCATTGTTGAGACAATCTCAGTCTAGAGTTTTGAAATTTCTTCTGAACCGGAATACGGTGCACGTGACATTTGCCTTGGGGTATTCATCTTCATCTTTGGTCTAATTACCCAAGTTTGAGGTACTTTGATGATTCAACAAGGGTTACACCTGATGTTGAACTAAGTTTTGGAAAGCTCACTATATGTAAGCAACATTGATATTTCATCTTTCTGAAGATTCTGAAGCTTGTCTATCTCTTGACCGAAAATGTTCATTGTTCAGACAATCTCAGTCTAGAGTTTTGAATGTTCTTCTGAGCAGGAATACGGTGACCGTGCCATTTGCCTTGGGGTATTCATCTTCATCTTTGGTTTAATTACCCAAGTTTGAGGTACTTTGATGATTCAACAAGGGTTACACCTGATGTTGAACTAAGTTTTGGAAAGCTCAGTATATGTGAGCAACATTGATATTTCATCTTTCTGAAGATTCTGAAGCTTGTCTATCTCTTGACCCAAAATGTTCATTGTTGAGACAATCTCAGTCTAGAGTTTTGAAATTTCTTCTGAACCGGAATACGGTGCACGTGCCATTTGCCTTGGGGTGTTCATCTTCATCTTTGGTTTAATTACCCAAGTTTGAGGTACTTTGATGATTCAACAAGGGTTACACCTGATGTTGAACTAAATTTTGGAAAGCTCACTATATGTGAGCAACATTGATATTTCATATTTCTGAAGATTCTGAAGCTTGTTTATCTCTTGACCGAAAATGTTCATTGTTCAGACAATCTCAGTCTAGAGTTTTGAATGTTCTTCTGAGCAGGAATACGGTGCACGTGCCATTTGCCTTGGGGTATTCATCTTCATCTTTGGTTTAATTACCCAAGTTTGAGGTACTTTGATGATTCAACAAGGGTTACACCTGATGTTGAACTAAGTTTTGGAAAGCTCAGTATATGTGAGCAACATTGATATTTCATCTTTCTGAAGATTCTGAAGCTTGTCTATCTCTTGACCCAAAATGTTCATTGTTCAGTCAATCACAGTCTAGAGTTTTGAAATTTCTTCTGAACCGGAATACGGTGCACGTGCCATTTGCCTTGGGGTATTCATCTTCATCTTTGGTTTAATTACCCAAGTTTGAGGTACTTTGATGATTCAACAAGGGTTACACCTGATGTTGAACTAAATTTTGGAAAGCTCACTATATGTGAGCAACATTGATATTTCATATTTCTGAAGATTCTGAAGCTTGTTTATCTCTTGACCGAAAATGTTCATTGTTCAGACAATCTCAGTCTAGAGTTTTGAATGTTCTTCTGAGCAGGAATACGGTGCACGTGCCATTTGCCTTGGGGTATTCATCTTCATCTTTGGTTTAATTACCCAAGTTTGAGGTACTTTGATGATTCAACAAGGGTTACACCTGATGTTGAACTAAATTTTGGAAAGCTCACTATATGTGAGCAACATTGATATTTCATATTTCTGAAGATTCTGAAGCTTGTTTATCTCTTGACCGAAAATGTTCATTGTTCAGACAATCTCAGTCTAGAGTTTTGAAATTTCTTCTGAACCGGAATACGGTGCACGTGCCATTTGCCTTGGGGTATTCATCTTCATCTTCGGTTTAATTACCCAAGTGTGAGGTACTTTGATGATTCAACAAGGGTTACACCTGATGTTGAACTAAATTTTGGAAAGCTCAGTATATGTGAGCAACATTGATATTTCATCTTTCTGAAGATTCTGAAGCTTGTCTATCCCTTGACCCAAAATGTTCATTGTTTAGTCAATCACAGTCTAGAGTTTTGAATGTTCTTCTGAACAGGAATACGGTGCACGTGCCATTTGCCTTGGGGTATTCATCTTCATCTTTGGTTTAATTACCCAAGTTTGAGGTACTTTGATGATTCAACAAGGGTTACACCTGATGTTGAACTAAATTTTGGAAAGCTCACTATATGTGAGCAACATTGATATTTCATCTTTCTGAAGATTCTGAAGCTTGTCTATCCCTTGACCCAAAATGTTCATTGTTTAGTCAATCACAGTCTAGAGTTTTGAATGTTCTTCTGAACAGGAATACGGTGCACGTGCCATTTGCCTTGGGGTATTCATCTTCATCTTTGGTTTAATTACCCAAGTTTGAGGTACTTTGATGATTCAACAAGGGTTACACCTGATGTTGAACTAAATTTTGGAAAGCTCACTATATGTGAGCAACATTGATATTTCATCTTTCTGAAGATTCTGAAGCTTGTCTATCCCTTGACCCAAAATGTTCATTGTTCAGTCAATCACAGTCTAGAGTTTTGAATGTTCTTCTGAACAGGAATACGGTGCACGTGCCATTTGCCTTGGGGTATTCATCTTCATCTTTGGTTTAATTACCCAAGTTTGAGGTACTTTGATGATTCAACAAGGGTTACACCTGATGTTGAACTAAATTTTGGAAAGCTCACTATATGTGAGCAACATTGATATTTCATCTTTCTGAAGATTCTGAAGCTTGTCTATCCCTTGACCCAAAATGTTCATTGTTTAGTCAATCACAGTCTAGAGTTTTGAATGTTCTTCTGAGCAGGAATACGGTGACCGTGCCATTTGCCTTGGGGTATTCATCTTCATCTTCGGTTTAATTACCCAAGTTTGAGGTATTTTGATGATTCAACAAGGGTTACATCTGATGTTGAACTAAATTTTGGAAAGCTCACTATATGTGAGCAACATTGATATTTCATCTTTCTGAAGATTCTGAAGCTTGTGTATCCCTTGACCCAAAATGTTCATTGTTCAGTCAATCACAGTCTAGAGTTTTGAATGTTCTTCTGAACAGGAATACGGTGCACGTGCCATTTGCCTTGGGGTATTCATCTTCATCTTCGGTTTAATTACCCAAGTTTGAGGTATTTTGATGATTCAACAAGGG
Source organism: Auanema rhodensis (assembly GCA_964057225.1). NCBI lineage: Eukaryota > Metazoa > Nematoda > Chromadorea > Rhabditida > Rhabditidae > Auanema > Auanema rhodense. The sequence continues at coordinate 7,096,601 of OZ059895.1, forward strand.
TTACATCTGATGTTGAACTAAATTTTGGAAAGCTCACTATATGTGAGCAACATTGATATTTCATCTTTCTGAAGATTCTGAAGCTTGTCTATCCCTTGACCCAAAATGTTCATTGTTCAGTCAATCACAGTCTAGAGTTTTGAATGTTCTTCTGAACAGGAATACGGTGCACGTGCCATTTGCCTTGGGGTATTCATATTCATCTTCGGTTTAATTAGCCAAGTTTGAGGTATTTTGATGATTCAACAAGGGTTACATCTGATGTTGAACTAAATTTTGGAAAGCTCACTATATGTGAGCAACATTGATATTTCATCTTTCTGAAGATTCTGAAGCTTGTCTATCCCTTGACCCAAAATGTTCATTGTTCAGTCAATCACAGTCTAGAGTTTTGAATGTTCTTCTGAACAGGAATACGGTGCACGTGCCATTTGCCTTGGGGTATTCAACTTCATCTTTGGTTTAATTACCCAAGTTTAAGGTACTTTGATGATTTAACAACGGTTACACCTGATGTTGAACTAAATTTTGGAAAGCTCAGTATATGTGAGCAACATTGATATTTCATCTTTCTGAAGATTCTGAAGCTTGTCTATCCCTTGACCCAAAATGTTCATTGTTCAGACAATCTCAGTCTAGAGTTTTGAATGTTCTTCTGAGCAGGAATACGGTGCACGTGCCATTTGCCTTGGGGTATTCAACTTCATCTTTGGTTTAATTACCCAAGTTTAAGGTACTTTGATGATTTAACAACGGTTACACCTGATGTTGAACTAAATTTTGGAAAGCTCACTATATGTGAGCAACATTGATAATTCATCTCTCTGAACATTCTGAAGCTTGTCTATCTCTTGACCGAAAATGTTCATTGTTCAGACAATCTCAGTCTAGAATTTTGAATGTTCTTCTGAACAGGAATACGGTGCACGTGCGATTTGCCTTGGGGTATTCATCTTCATCTTTGGTTTAATTACCCAAGTTTGAGGTACTTTGATGATTCAACAAGGGTTACACCTGATGTTGAACTAAATTTTGGAAAGCTCAGTATATGTGAGCAACATTGATATTTCATCTTTCTGAAGATTCTGAAGCTTGTCTATCTCTTGACCGAAAATGTTCATTGTTCAGACAATCTCAGTCTAGAATTTTGAATGTTCTTCTGAACAGGAATACGGTGCACGTGCGATTTGCCTTGGGGTATTCATCTTCATCTTTGGTTTAATTACCCAAGTTTGAGGTACTTTGATGATTCAACAAGGGTTACACCTGATGTTGAACTAAATTTTGGAAAGCTCACTATATGTGAGCAACATTGATATTTCATCTCTCTGAACATTCTGAAGCTTGTCTATCTCTTGACCGAAAATGTTCATTGTTCAGACAATCTCAGTCTAGAATTTTGAATGTTCTTCTGAACAGGAATACGGTGCACGTGCGATTTGCCTTGGGGTATTCATCTTCATCTTTGGTTTAATTACCCAAGTTTGAGGTACTTTGATGATTCAACAAGGGTTACACCTGATGTTGAACTAAATTTTGGAAAGCTCAGTATATGTGAGCAACATTGATATTTCATCTTTCTGAAGATTCTGAAGCTTGTCTATCTCTTGACCGAAAATGTTCATTGTTCAGACAATCTCAGTCTAGAATTTTGAATGTTCTTCTGAACAGGAATACGGTGCACGTGCGATTTGCCTTGGGGTATTCATCTTCATCTTTGGTTTAATTACCCAAGTTTGAGGTACTTTGATGATTCAACAAGGGTTACACCTGATGTTGAACTAAATTTTGGAAAGCTCACTATATGTGAGCAACATTGATATTTCATCTCTCTGAACATTCTGAAGCTTGTCTATCTCTTGACCGAAAATGTTCATTGTTCAGACAATCTCAGTCTAGAATTTTGAATGTTCTTCTGAACAGGAATACGGTGCACGTGCGATTTGCCTTGGGGTATTCATCTTCATCTTTGGTTTAATTACCCAAGTTTGAGGTACTTTGATGATTCAACAAGGGTTACACCTGATGTTGAACTAAATTTTGGAAAGCTCAGTATATGTGAGCAACATTGATATTTCATCTTTCTGAAGATTCTGAAGCTTGTCTATCTCTTGACCGAAAATGTTCATTGTTCAGACAATCTCAGTCTAGAATTTTGAATGTTCTTCTGAACAGGAATACGGTGCACGTGCGATTTGCCTTGGGGTATTCATCTTCATCTTTGGTTTAATTACCCAAGTTTGAGGTACTTTGATGATTCAACAAGGGTTACACCTGATGTTGAACTAAATTTTGGAAAGCTCAGTATATGTGAGCAACATTGATATTTCATCTTTCTGAAGATTCTGAAGCTTGTCTATCTCTTGACCGAAAATGTTCATTGTTCAGACAATCTCAGTCTAGAATTTTGAATGTTCTTCTGAACAGGAATACGGTGCACGTGCGATTTGCCTTGGGGTATTCATCTTCATCTTTGGTTTAATTACCCAAATTTTGGAAAGCTCAGTATATGTGAGCAACATTGATATTTCATCTTTCTGAAGATTCTGAAGCTTGTCTATCTCTTGACCGAAAATGTTCATTGTTCAGACAATCTCAGTCTAGAATTTTGAATGTTCTTCTGAACAGGAATACGGTGCACGTGCGATTTGCCTTGGGGTATTCATCTTCATCTTTGGTTTAATTACCCAAGTTTGAGGTACTTTGATGATTCAACAAGGGTTACACCTGATGTTGAACTAAATTTTGGAAAGCTCAGTATATGTGAGCAACATTGATATTTCATCTTTCTGAAGATTCTGAAGCTTGTCTATCTCTTGATCGGAAATGTTTATTGTTCAGACAATCTCAGTCTAGAATTTTGAATGTCCTTCTGAACAGGAATACGGTGCACGTGCGATTTGCCTTGGGGTATTCATCTTCATCTTTGGTTTAATTACCTAAGCTTGAGCCACTTTGATGATTGAAGTGCTATTAACTGTGTAATCGAGATATATAAATATTATATAGAAATATGTATTATATTTATTAATAATAAATGATTATAAATAGTTATTTGAGGAACATGTCCAATTATTTCAGTAAATCAACATAGAGGACATGCTATAAACTAATCCGACGAGCTAAGGAAACCGTAGGTTATTCCAACATATAAAAAATATTGTTCTAGTTTGAAATAATAATTAATTTAATTTATAGTTGAACTGAAATAATAATTGTTGATAAAAATAAATTCTATGTTGATATTAAGAATTTCCTTTTGATCATAATTTCATATTTTATTATTCAGTAATTATTAAAGCTTTTCTCCTTATTATGTTTTTACGAAATATTTTTTTCTTTTTTCCTACTTCAACATAAGTTTTCATATACAGAATATGGTTATTGAGATACATATTATATATATATATATATATATGTTCTATCTTCTAGTAAATGTTTCCAAAAGATTTACATGATCAAATTACCTTCAGAGCGTTATATAATAACCTAGACCATTTTATAGTGCTATGTATTCTGGTTTTCGAGTTTCAAATTTGTTCTCAACATCTGTTTTCTATTCTTAAGCAATATGAAGCTTAAATAGAAATAACATATTTTCATTCAAAATATATAATGTATTATTGTTTTTTTCTTTTAATAACAGAAAGTATCAGTTAAAATGGGTTTTATATTGAAGAAGTTATATTTCCTTCTATTATTGTCATTGCATTTCTATTCTATAACATACTTTTTCATTCAATAGAGATTATTTGACTGACTGACGATCCGCTGCTTCTCAATCTCAAACTATCCTTCTTCACTTCTTTGCTCATCTTTCCGTTAATTCGCTATTGTATACGTGAAACAACATCTTCTTTTTGCTGTCGCTATGATGAGAAGTCACTGATGTTATAGTGGATAGTTTCACAAACAAAACGAAAGAGGTGAGTGAGAGACATGAAAGCATTATGCGAAATGACTAAGAGCACCAGCTTGATGCAGACATGTAGTTAGAAAGAGAAAATAGATAGGGGAGGGTGTATGAAGGACAAGAAAAATTTTCTCTCCTTTACCTCTCATCATTTTCATTAGATATACACAGTCTGTGCGACAGACTAACTGACACCAGCCAATAGCATGTAGTTCCTTTGGCCCGCCCATTTCCATGGCTCCGCCCACATTTAGCATTTTGCTTAAGACCTTTACCTTTAGATGAGATGATGATGATGGCTTATGTTTAGTACTACCTCAATTCTCATCTAATAATTGTCGGAAAATTATATGACAATCCGATGCTCGGGTTCTTGTTTTTCTGTCTTCTAGGCAATAACCACCAGTCATCTGAGCATAACTTAAGTTTTATGTTATCTATCCATTTCATCTATTTCGATTTTTAGTTATAATAATAATTGCTATTGAAAGAATATTTGTATTTCATTTACTCAATTTTTCCAGCATTCAATTACGTAAGCTTAAGCTGTAAGCTTAATAGGCTTTCTACGGCTAGATGGTTCTCAACTTTTCCATATCTCAACTGGTTGAAAATGCTAAATCCAGCACAACCGGCACGGGTGTCAGCAATTCAATAGCATCAGCAAGCTCTTCCACTTCTACATCATCACCATCTTCCACAACTTCAGCAGCTGATCTACTTTCAGCAGCAGCAAATCAACCTTTAACCCAAACGTTATCATATTTTGATGTATTACTCCCACATGTACAGGTAAAATTTTAAAATATTTCCTTTTTCTTATTATATATAACATAGTTGATCTATAAAATTGTGAAAAGTAATTTCAGATGGCTTCATCCAATCCTTTCCTATCATCTGGCATAGAAAATGGTGCTAGCAATCATAGCCGACTATGGAGTCAACAATGGTTGGAACTATTACAACAAGCTAATGGAGCAGCTCAGTTCGGTAAGTAAAACGTATTGAAATCACCTACAGTATATTCTATACATTTGGCTTAGTATATGTTTATACATATTCTCAAATGCCCAATGTTGCTTTTCTTATATTAATTTGCTAAGAAAATTACAAAACAAAACAATTTTCTTTCCTTAAAGAATGTCAATGATTCAAAAAACATTTTTGGGAGTTTTTCTATCTATTATTCAACCGTACCACGACTTATTTCTAAGCTCTTCACCTAACAATCGCCCGCAATTTCATCTTCGTCTCTGCTTTGTTCGCGTTCAGCGTTTCTCGCTTCTATTCCTTCCATGCAGTATCTATCCTTCAATCATTAGCCAGTTGGGTATACGGTAGTCGGCGCTTCGAAAATGCTTAAAGACATATTTTGGCTTCAATATATTGAAAAGAATATTATTTGAATTAGATATAGAGATATGAATCAGGAATATATATATTATTACTAATATTATTTTACTGACTATTATTATTATAGGTGATGTTGCTGCTGGATTATTTTTACAGCCTTTTCGAAAAAATAAAAGAATTCGTACAGCTTTCTCACCAGCTCAACTTGTTCAACTTGAAAAAGCATTTGATGGGAATCATTATGTTGTCGGCACGGAAAGAAAACAGTTAGCAGCCAGATTAGCCCTTACTGAAACTCAGGTATATTTTTAACATTACATAATATTTAAATATGAAAACTTTCCAAACTAAATGTTCTCCTGATCGTCAATACTTTTATCATAATAGAACATGTTATATACACATAATACACTCTTGTACCTCGTCATTTATGTTCGAAAACCTACTTAACAAGCTTACTCTGTATGGTCTCTGATCCAAATCAAATATCCTTTGTTGGCTTGACACAGCTATATATGTAGCCAGATTTTTGCAGATATTTGCTTTTCGTTTACCAAATTTGGCATTAAAACATCTGTTTTTAATGTAATTAATACAGTATATTGAACAACTCAGTTAAAGTTAGAAATTTCTATAACTATTACTATATGTTATATTCAATTGAGCTCTAATGCATACATTCGTATGTATGAATGAATGAAATGGCATTGAGATTCAGTTGATCAAGTGGAATGAAGATGACAGGCTGAAGACCGGATAACTCAGGTCTCATATACTCATCTGATGGCAACAATAGCTTTTCGTCAGATACCACAACGTCTTCATATTCATTTCCTAATGGAAGAGAGATATTGCGAGAGTATAAGAGAGTTTAGAGACTATGAAATGATGATCCATTTATTGACACAGAGTTTGTAGTTGTGGTGTGAAGACACGGCATTCAGGTCTCAGAAAGCCGGAACAGAAATATAAGAAATTGAATGAAAGCGAAGAAAAATAGAACAAGAGAAACATTTAAATAGATTAAATACTGATGACTTGCTGATTGAAGCAATTCTCTTTTTTATTCATCTTTCACTATAACAAACAATAGGTTTTATCCAGAAAAGTCAATATAAATTTATTAAACTTATTATTAACTATAATCTAAAAGAAGAAATATTTATGAATAAATAGGATTTTCTTTCGAAATCAATATGATTTCAGGTCAAAGTATGGTTCCAAAATCGTAGAACAAAGCACAAACGTGTACGCATCGAGGGATCGGACAAGCGAGCAAGCGATTCTCCTACATCATCCCGACAACGAAGCCCGTCTCCTACATCATCCATCAGTTCACTTACTCCATCTCCTACTCCAACTCTACCTGCAACTGCTTCCAGTACTGATTTCGGATCATCTGCTTCAAACATTGAATCAGATAGTCTAGTACTTGCGAACGCAACGACACCCCCAAAAGCTGCATCGCTAAAAGCCGAAAATCATCTGGAAATTACTCCGTCAGCTATCAGCTTGTCATCAATTTTATCATAATCATTTTTTCTATTTTCTTAATTTTGAATAATATTTATTCAGAATTAGGTTTAAGATTTACTTACCAACTTAAGTTGGAATCATTTGATTTACTTATCTGCCAAGCAAGAAAACTGTTTTTATAAAGTTTAGTAAATTGAGGGTTTAGAACTTTTATACAATAATCAAACTATATTTTGTTTTTCATATTGATTAGATATGACATTTTTCACTCTCTCTCTCTCTATATATATATATATATACTATGTTATAATGTTTTTTTTTCTATTCTTCCCCAGAATTTTCTTTAACTATTCAATTTTTCGTGTTCATTGTTTCATTTTTTTTTCTCAAAAAAAAGAATTGTTGCAATGTGTGCCATAGATCCTAGTATTCGTTCAGTCATTACTACCAGTATTTCCTTCTTCTTTCTTTTTTTTAATTCATTTCGTTTATACTGTATTCTATTTTTATTAGTTTAATTTATATGTTTTTCTTCATCTTTGTCTTTAATATATAATAAGAGATTTCTATGCTAAAAAGTATTAATTTATCTTTGGTCTTTCCATTTGAACTATAATGAATTAAGAGAGCATTAGAAAAAACTTCTTTTTTTTTTATTTCGTTGTCAACATGACCTGAGAGATGACTGGCGGTAACTGTCTTGACTGGTTAACAATCATAATTCATACATTACATTTCCTATAAATGACATTTGTCAACATAGCACTTAGTTTTCAATTCTTTCGAAACCAAGATGGTTGATTATCAACTATAATTTATATAAAAATTATAATTCTTTGAACAAAGTTTTCGACCTATATATGAGGCACTAATTTATTCTTTCTTCAATTTCTACTAATTATATTTCAATTCTAAATTACATATACACTTCTTTTTCTTTTCTTTTCCCTTTTTTCTGTATAATTCACAAAGTTTCAATTACTCGCCAGTATAGCATATATGATGAGACTTTTTATCTACCGTATCCAATTATGATTAGTTTTCTCGCTAAGTCACTTGCACAGACATACACGTACATATATTCATATCTACATTCATATATGCAGATACATAGCAAACTAATCAAAAAGACGTCAAGGACGTAGACAGGTTGAAACATGGATAATGGTCTGTTCAATACGAACGTGAATAAAAAACTTTATACGGCTTAGGACAACGCTAATTGTAATCTTTATAACTTGATGACGATAACACGAAAAAGAGTCAGAAGAATACTAAGAACTTAACATATAGAATGTTTGAAATGAATTCATTCTTAAATCTTAAAATGGATATAGCGGACTTAAAACAAGGTATTTCAACTGGTTGAAGAAGAGAGGGAAAATACAAACTATCTGGGAAGGTAGTATGATACCACAGATACACAATTGCCAACAGCTTGATGACGAGCCATTTTATTCATTTAAGATTGAAAATTGTCATCTTAAAAATCTATAACTAACTTCAAACATCAAACGAGTACATTTTTTTTGTGAAGAAAAGGTTTCAACCTTCAAGGTAAGTAATCCACAATGTCGCCATTCAAGATACATGTCAACCAGGTGTATGAAGGATAACAAATGGTTCACACATATAAAACCCTATTTTGGAAATTATAATTATAACGTATAAGTGAAAGAGGGTCTCAACACAATCTCGAACGACGACAACGACATCATTAACAGACATGAAACGATCACGAGCTGGAAACGAAAAAAAGACAAAAAGGAACGACAGCTGAGAAAAGCCGTGTCGTTCATTGAAATCGTTACATTTGATTGCTACCACAATGTTGAGTTGTAACGGATTAATGGTCCTGAAAATGTGCTAATGATAGTCGAATAGCAATTGGCAACAAACTACTGACGAGAGCTCTCAAATGAAATGAAATCGACAAATTCTTATTGAAGATAGTATCGGTCAAACAGTTTAATTTATTTAAAATCAGATTTGGTGTCTTCTTTTCCAACAACTCATATTTCTCCCATAATAATTCTGACAATGACCTTAGGATGTGGATTTTATAAGCAAACTTTATACAACAACTGATTACAAACCATACTACACTCAGTAGAACTATTAGAAAATAGTTACGGTAGTATTCAAATCCTTTATGTATTCAATGGATACAAAACATTAATCAACAACCTACGACGTACCTCACTCTACAATAAGCCTATAGTTGCTTTGTATAAACTCTTCTCTAACCATTTTTTCCCCTCTAATATGGTAAAGAAGATAACAAACTCTCATCGTCTTCACACCTCAGTCCGCTCGATACTGTTAGATGACCGTGTAGATTTACAACGCTACATAGCTGTGAAGATGTGCCGGCGTTTAGCCGTCGAGCAAACACACAGCTTGTCATCGTTACCTGTTAAGAGGCATTGGACGATGAGTGTAAAGGTCTATTAAAGGGACGTTCAATCTAATGCCGACATCATAAAAGAAAATTTGAGCTACTTCTACTAGTCCTTAACAGACAGATATCTGCACCCACCTCCTTCCTATGGTAATTATTCCCATTTCTAACTAAAGTAATTCGAGACACTGGTGAAAAGGATGGAAAAACGGAGAGATGGTGTTAGAAGGAAAACTCAGTATTAGTTCAAGAGCATAACCGGTAGAAAAACTTCATTTGATCTAAGCCGACCGACCCAATATTATGGTATAGAAGTATGAGATGTAAGTGAATAGCTCTTGTCTTTCCACAGCATTGGCGCTCATAGTCAGACTCTTGTAAGGTAAGCTTTTTGGAAATACGAAAAGCTTATGTTGTAGATAGACAATGACACTCGAACCATTGCTAACTACATACAACAAGAGGATTAGCAGAGTCAGATGAGAAACCAAACAAGATTGATCAACTATTGAAAGTTGATTGGGAAGGTAAGAGTGAATAGAACAGTAAGGTTGAAGAGAAGACGATGCTACTGGATATATATGAGAAACTGTTTATGTAACCAACATCTCTTCAAATAACTCAAAATATGTATAAAACGTTCATATAGACAATAGTCAGCTAGCTTCTTTCTGCTGTGAAAACCAACATAACTTACATAATAGCATAGCAATCTATTGCTATTGTTTATATTTGAATCAGTTAGTCAATATGGGATGACAGTCCAATATTCTGTTCTAAGAATAGTGTCAAACATAATTCAGATTGTCATCAGATGAGATTAATCTTATTACAAATATTCTTAATTCCACTTGTTATACGATGTAAACACTATATTCATGATAAATCATTGTTGTTATAAAAGACAGATTGCTTCCTACTGTGTGAAGAACTCCAACTTGAGCTTTACGGTCATTCATTCAGGTCATTATTATATTCAAACAGATTAGTATATAATCTATAGATATTTTTAAGTTTAAACATATATACTTCATGAGAGACATTGGAAATAAAATATATTTTCTATCATCCATTTCAAAAAGCTTTAGGTGTATGAGAAGTAGATTCAACAAACTGCCAGATAGTATATTTCAATTGGAAACAGATGCTTGTCTAATGATGGAATGGCGGATTTTAGTAACGTGAGAAGGTAAATGAATATCAATTTGCAATTAAACGACGTCTATCCGTTTTTCGTGTAGGTTTCCATCCCGTTTCTCAGTATCATCATTCAGATTGTCAAATATGGACAGGTAACAGGTAAATACCAGAAAGGGAGCCAGGCATCTGTTCCCAAACTAATAGATAGATGAGCATGTTATATCCTGATATCAAATATTCAAATAATCAATGAAATAAATATTTTAATTATCTTGAGAAAAGAAAAAGAAAAAAAGAATTATAGACTTCAAGCAAATACAGTTAATATCATATGCGATTTCCAATAGATTTTTCATTCAGAAATTGCATATTATTAGATTAGAATATATAAAATTATAATGAGTATTGAAAGCTTAATTCATAGATACAGCCGTGCTGTACATTATTCCAACATCTTTCTTTCGATTCTTGAAAAAAACTGAAAAAGAATAATTGACAATACCAATTTCAGTTATTTTTTTTTGTTCTTGTTCTGAAAATAAAATCACCTAATTTTCAATTTTTTCGTATTTCAGAAAGCAATTATTTGTAATTTTCACCTTCAGCAACCTCAGCTGCCATGTTTGTAATAAGTACTTTTGCTTCATTTCAGGTTTGAATCATCATCATCTGTTTTTGTATCTATGTTTCTCTAGATCTCTTTTTATATCCATCTACAATCTTCTTCACATCATGTCAACAGGTGTTTTGCCACCATTCCATATTTGTTTAACAGAAAAGACAACGACTGGCAGAGGTAGATTAATGGAGCGGATAATGGGCGTAACACAATACTAAGCTCCCATACTCCCATCGAGTTCCTATGTATCAACATACAAATAGCTGACAAATGTATATTAAGCCAGATATACACACAAATATTTTATAACAATAAGTTGTCTAGTTAATTGGTATTAGTAATGTAAACATCTATCATATGAAAAAGTTTCCAATGAAACAAAATAATAAAAAATGTCTAAGTAGTGCTCCTATTTTTATTCTAAAAGAATAAAAGAAAGTTGCATCGGCCGGGAATCGAACCCGGGTCGCCCGCGTGGCAGGCGAGCATTCTACCACTGAACCACCGATGCTACGTAATAAGTGACAACGAAGTGGTACCCACAAATAATAATTGCATGTATCGAATTCAGAAATTGTTTTTCCAAACTAGATGGAGCTATGCGAAACTATAAAACTCCTTAAACTATATTAATCTTTTGGAGTACTTTTTGATAGCCCGAAGAAGTTAGACCTGCTTTTGATAATTAATGTCGTTAGGGGAAGTGAAGATAGTTCTTAATTCATATATTCGAAAAAACCTTTCTTATTAAGAATATTAATATGAATATAAAATATAAACCAATGAAATGTGAATAATTGAAGTAATAAACAGAATATATTCAGTTTTTTACATTTTTTTAGAAAGTATCACCTAAATTATCATTATTGTGGTAACTGTATTTATTCTTAATCTCAACAAACTAACCAATGATTTAAATTAATTATCAGAAAAGAACAAGATTGCGTCTTTAAGGTCATAACCCATACAAATATGCTCCCTTGGGATTACTTCCCATGTATTCAAATAATGCATGTTGTTATCCGAATGAGGAAGAGGTTCACGATCTCTCCTGAAGATGATACAACCGAGACACGTCAAATCGTCAAGACTTTATGTTCGACGGCACGGTGGCTCGTAAATATCCTACTCAAAGCAGAAGTTTTTCAATACAAAACATCAGATGTCTACTGTGGTCTTGACGTCGTTCAACCTTCTATATTCCCTTGAGATGAGAAGATTTGCTTAAATAGGCTATTGCCCACCGTACCCAAGGGGAAGACGATGAGAAAAACCACCTCTTTCGTATTTATAATTCATGATATTCTCATTATGACCTACAACTCTACTAATAGTTAGTACTTCTAATGAAAAATCATCGTTTCTTATATGTTATAGAATATAGAGATACCTATATGTTTTATTTTTGCATGAGTTACTAAGAATATTTTCTTCATCTTATGTCAACTTATGATGTAAAGACTTAGCAAGCAATTTTCATATTATACATTGGTTTATTGAAATTATTATTCCTTGTTGATAGCTTCATCAAATGTCATCCGAATTTGATGTTATTGAAACTTTTAAAGCACAAGCTACAATCAAATTCATGAGAAAAGTCAGTCTTCATTTTCAGTTAACCATCAAGGATTATCTTTGTTCTCTATTGAAGTCATTCCTCTCTTTAGCTAGTTTAAAGCCAAATGTGCACAAATTAATTAATTTGAAGTAAGAAAAATGAAATAAGAAAAGAGGAGAAAAGATGAACAGACACTAAGAAGATCTTTCGAGTGACATCTTTTTTGCCAACTAAGTAGAATATTTGGAAAAAATAAAAACTAAAATGTTTATGTCATTATCTTGTTCATTTTTTCTCTTTGGGGTAACAGTTACAAAGAGAGAGAGAGAAGTAAACGAAACAGAAAAGTTTGAGGGAGGAAAGAAAGAATGCTCGTCTCCTTTCTATGGAAAATCCCGAGGGAGTGGCGACATTGGACCAATCAACTCAGCTCCCCTGAGGGCCTAAACCGGAGGCCAGGCGCCGCACACACAGCCGGATGGGACGGCCTCCGGCTCATTGCAGTCATCACCATTTGGACTGCCCAGTCAACAGGAATGCAGACAGACTTGTGGGCGCCATTGGGCGCCAAAGCCTATCACATCAAATTCCCTCTTAACTCCCCAAAGGCGTACAAGTATCGGCATTGATAAGCATTCACGTTGTCAACAACATTAACTTTTATTCTGATCTATATATCGTATTGGTTGTAATTTTGAATATTCATTATCAAACATTCCTATTTTGCTCATGTTTTCTTGAATCGTTTGTTCTTACGAAATCAATCATATTCAGATTCTATAACATGTCACGGCGAAAACAGCTGAAACCAACACCAGTGAAAGAAGACCACCCAGGTACTACGAACTTAACTATATCAGGCATAGTTGATAATATTATTACTGACTGTCCGATGACTAAAAAACGGTATTACATCGGGTTCTGTTAATATTTATATATGTTTGACAATGTTACAGCAAGTTATCAGATGCTGAATTTCATGTTGAAATTGATGATAAGACATCACTGACTCTCACGTCAACTGGAATTGATGTGGATCAGCAGACAACTGCTTCTCAACCTTCCAATTTAAGTGAATCGTCATCAAAACTTGATCAGTTTACTTGTCAATTATGTCTTTCACACTTTGACAGTATATCAAACTTACAAATGCATACGCTCAAACTTCATGTATCACCGGTAAGTACTGTATCAGTTTTACACCAAAGCTTCCATTAGAATTAAACCAAACCAATTTTTGAGTTTTACATAATTATTCAAAGAAAAACGAAAAAACTAACCCCAGATGGCATTATGTAGTTTTCTGACTCCCATAATGCATAACTAAAATGACTTATATGTATCCCTTCGAAACTGCTTTCGAGGACATTGCCAATTTCAGCTACAACGAAGCTGTTTTGCGTTCACAAATGAGAAAAATATAATGATACAAATGATGATAAATTTTTGGCCATGATGTTGATAGGATACTAAATCTTCATGCTGTCTTTTTCAAATAGAAACTTTTTTGAACAAATTTCGAATCAATTTAAAATTAAACAATATATTGAGAAAAAAATAAAAAACAAAAATAATAAAATGTGGATCAATATAATAAAATGATATTTTCTTTCAGTTAAAAGGTAATGAAGTTGTATCAACTTCTGAAGCGCAGGAACCTACTGTCACATCCGGTTTTCTTGAATGCCAGCATTGTTCAGCAGTATTCTCGAATTTTGCCAGTTTTGCAACTCATATGCGTAAGCATATCACCATTGAGAATGGCTTGGAGATGCGAGGTTCACCGATTCAGAATGTTGTGGTAGTCCCCGAATCATTAAGTACATCGTCAGCTATGATGGCAGCAAGTGCACAAGCTGCAGCTCTTTTACTCGAAGTGCCGCCTTGCTCAATATGCTCAGCCACATTCACAGATAATTTGGTAAGCTCTTTATCATAGTTTTCCTTCAAGTCACTACAACATCATTTATAATGACAAATTCATAAAGATATAGCTGAGCGTCTGTAAGCTGTCAACACCGATAGTCCCCGACGACGGTGTTGTCTAACATTCAAATGTAATCCTTAGCGGTCTCATGGGAAATATAATGTGCACTCTTTCATCCATTTTAGTAGCATATAATTTTGTTACTGGTTGGGAAGAAAGGCATTTTCTCTTTGGCGTTGTAGCCTGCTTTCTCTATTCTTTTGCATTTCGTTAATTTACTTTCACGAATGATTCCGAAACGATTCCCCAGTGACTAAAAATAGCTATGCATCAACTAAATATAGTTCTTATTATGCAATACCTATTTTCAAGCCATAATCAATAGGGTAATGCTCTAACTCTTTACTAGCAACACTGACTCAAGCATAATTAGTTGTTCTGTAGAGCACCACACATATACACAACCAGCCAATACGACTAATCAACAAGAACCGTCGACAGCTTCCCATGAGGATTCTATCAGCTGCAGGACTGAAGACCAGATGATCACCATCAGATAGAAAGCATTAGAAAACGTTATATGCGGAAAGAAATCAAAGATATCTAATGAGAGATGAATTTAATTAAAACTAATCTTTAAGATATGTTGTATATGGAATTGTTTGCAACACAATTCTCAGCATAATGTTAGCTTGACTTTTCAATTTGAATGCAGATTGAAGTTTTGATTAATAGCAAAAACATTCGAGTCGCTTTATAAACTAGCTAAAAAGGAGTGCTACCAAGAAATCTTAAGCTGTAACAATCATTTGATTAGGTTTTTAAAATTTGTATATTCCAGAGCCGGTTATCACATATTGTAACTCATTATGAAACAAAAATCGCTAGAGTTGTCTGTAGTACATGTTATGAAGTTCTTCCGACGGCCACAGCGTTGAAAGATCATTTTACTGAGCGTCATCTAAGTATTCGTTTCAATTGTACAATTTGCAATCTGACAACTAACACCCAAGAAGAATATCAAGTAAGTTACTAACATATGTATATAATAGTACGCTTTCTTCGTTGTTCCGCTCTTTTTTTTTTGCACGAAACGACGCAAACACATATTGCTTAGTATTCTGCAATATTCCGGATCACCATTGCTTAATCTCAAGGGAAATGTCCATAATTGGAATGCTGTTAGACGTACCATTCTCCTGAGAATTTAAAACGAAATAAAGCAATCTAAAACTAGCATTTGATGCACGCTTATATGATCGGTTCTACAGGAGCACTGTCTGCTACACTGTCAAGAAAACAGCGTATCAAGATGCAAAATTTGTCAAAAAACAATGGAAACACGGGAATTACTAGCTATACATATTCAACTTGATCATGATAGGTAATTGAGAGTGCAAAGGTCTTAATGGAATCTAAATTTCAGGGATTCAAAGTCATTTGAACAGCATCGTCTTACAGCTGCCGCCGCAGCGGCAGCTTCTTTGATTGCACAAGCATCCCTTAATCCTTCTTCGAAACACAGTCTTCATTCGGTCGAGAAATCCCCCGATAGAGAAGTAAATTTTAAAAAATATACCTTATTATATCCTATAATCTATTCTCTTTTCAGTCACGAATATTACAATGTTCTGTTTGCGATGAACGCTGCCAAGGTGAAGATGCTCTTGATGAGCATCGTCTATTTAGTCACTGTAAAGTAAGATATTATAATACAGATAAATCAAAATATTTTTCTTCTATTTGATTATTTTGAAAGCAAATATTTCCTTTTAAACGAAGAAACATACCTCAAATAGTTATTTCAATTTTTATGAGCCAGATTACGGTATTTGAATGATTTAGATTCCTCGCTCAGATGCATGCGCGGAGTGCTCTAGTCCACTTAGAAATACAGATGATTTTGAAAGACATACTAGGATGCATACAAGAGATATGTATATGCATTGTGCTGTCTGCAGGTATCTTTGTAAAAATAATTTTTTTTCAAAAATATTTACAGGCAATCGTTACGTAGCGAAACTCAGTTGCTTCTACATTGTAGATTTCATATGACACAAGCACCAAGCACTTACCGAACTAATGCAAAATCTCCAGGACAACACACAGAACAGCAATGTGAAATATGTTCAAAAGTCTAAATTTAAAATTTTATAAACGTAATTAAACTTCCTTTAGGTATTAATCTCACATGATCAACTAATGCTTCATTTATTGGAGCATGATATTTACAAATCATGTCCTCATTGCAGCCTTAGTTTTTCTTTAGCTCATCAATTACTTAGTCATGTTTCAGAATTGCATTCATCTGTAAGTATTATATTGATTAAAATTGTTTCCAATCAATAATATCTTACAGGAATCTCCATTTTATAAATGTGATATATGTGAGGAAAGTTTTCAATTTAATATACAATTAGATCATCACAAGCTCCGTCATGGTCAAGACATTGATAGTTCTGATTCTGACAGTAGTTCTTATGCTTGCAATCAGTGTGACAAAGTTTGAAACCTTATATCGATAGAATAATATAAATATACTTTTAAGAGTTTTCAATCAATTACCTCATTGCAATCTCATTCAGCAAATCATAAAGAAGGTGCAATTAGAAGATGCCCAATATGTTGTCTTTCTTTCAATACTGCCTCAAGATATGAGAATCATGTAAGGAAGCATGTAAATACAAGCTGTTGTGTATGTCAGATTTGTGGACAAGGTTTCAATCGGTACGTCGTCCTGCTCTAGAACATTGCATATAAGCATTTCCTATAATCTTTTACAGAAGAGATGAACTAGAACAACATATGATGGTACACAAAGGAAATCTTGAAATAGGATCACGGTTTCAGAAAATATCATCATGAATATTATATATGTTATAAAGGAGAAAATAATAACAAAATATAAGACTACATATCAGAATATATCATATAAAGAATTTTTTAATAATTTGTTACTTTATAATGCTCACAAACTCGTTCAGTAAATTAAAAAAGAGAAATAATTATACATTAAATTATATACAAAGTGCAGCCAAAGAGTTAGAACAATGGTTTGGAAAGTGCCACGCTATACAATATTCAAATTTTTGAAACGTAATGGCGCGTTAAACCAGATCGTTTATGCTAATTTATCATCAATGAATATATTGGTTTATTTAAACCGGCTTTATCTTATCAAGTACTTTTTTAAAATTTAGTGTTTCTTTTTTTGAGTTACAACTGGCAAATATGGATGAAGAAATGACTGTATTACAATCTAATACAAAAAGTCAAATTGCAGCTTATTACTCAGATGCTATGACGGTTAATTTTCAATAGCTATAATTTTATTATTTACTAGTTTTAGGCTTTTAACAAGATAAACATTAAATTTATTGATATGTTAAGTAATCCTACTAGCGCTAAAGTAGAAGAAGCTCATCATTTATGTGAAATAATTAAGCTTGCAGCAAGTATGCTGCCAGACACAACCGAAGGAGCAGAATTGGTTGGTCCAAGACACTTATACAGAGGACAACGTTTATAAAGTTTTATTTTAAAATTTGTCATGTCTAACTTTGTTCTCATAAAATAAACCCGTAAATATTGATTTTGTTTTAAACAAGCAGAAATATCTATTCTAATCTACGTGAGACATTTCAATGGTCCTTCCCAAAAGGCAGATCTTCCTCCTCGCTGGATTCGAAAAAAATCCACGATTTCGCTAGAGTAAAAGTGGCGATCATACCAAAATTGGTTTGCAAGTAGGATATTAACAACAGATTGATCAAATCTGCAATGCCAATAATACTATAGAAAATCATTAAAACAGAGATGGCAAAAACCTATGGCATCCAGCATACGTTGAGAACCGATCGGCTCCGAAAGAGCAACCTAACTGTGATCCAGGAGGAGCCATACATTCTGGTTCTAAGGCGCACATGACATACCTGGGAAGAAATCAATGCGCAACTTTAATTAGAATGATATACCATTTTAGGACATATTCCACTATTTCTTTTGTTCGAGCTACTAAAGCAAATCCGGCTTCGTACATTTTTGCTTTTGGTTTTTTGATTTCAGCAAAATTCGTAGGAATATAATTATATACACCTGTCAATTTAGGTTTAATTTTGAGAATATCTAAATACCTTTAGAAGTTGCAGCGTAAATACCATGTGACGTATAGCTATGAAGCAGATAAGGCGCCTGATCATTCACAAGTATTTTTATATATTTAGTATAACAGTACCTTTTTACATTCTGCCAGGTTGCTTTTCCATACAGTTTGATTCCATCCTGATTCATGCGGTTGAATTGCTTCTCGATGATCCCGTTCTTCAGATGATGAGACATTGTTACTAAACAATTATATATAGTCACCTTTTTATAAATTTATTCTTACTTAGGGTTAGAGTTTATATGGCATCTCAGCAGATCGTAAACATGACTCCAATCATTTCTGAGAAAAATTACGGAGCTATCCATGTAGAATACAGATTTATAGTCTTTCAAAGCTTCCTAAAACATGTATTTAAAACCCTAAATTTAACAAAAAACAATTTACAGCTATAAGAATAGGCTTCCATCTATATTCTTGTAAAAATTTAACTCTCTCTCCAAATTTGGTAAAATTAAAAGATCGGATTTCTACATTGCATGCACCCTGGATAACTTATTTGTAATATTTCTATAAAATTATTAACATACTATAAATTTAACCAAATCCTTTCCGAGTCCTAAATCATATAAAATTACTTTTTGATGAGGGAAATATTGCCGAATTAAATCAATCTGAAATACTTATAACTTACATTTTCAAGTGTTGTCTTACCAGCCGATATCCTTCATGAACATGAGAACGCGAAAACGCCGTCACGAAGACAGGATCTGGCATGTCATCTTGACTAAGATCAAGTAAATTTGTGTCATCATAGTCTAGCAGGTCTAAAAATAAACATGTGCAGCTTGATGTTCTTAACTAAAACTACCTAAATCTTGTAAAATTTCGATTTGTTGACAGTTAAAGCGCTTGCCAGTTACTGTTCGATTCTCTGGTAGTCGATAACAAAAATCATAACGAGTATAATCAGATCCAATACATTCACATTCCGGATCAACGGATATTTCTTCTTGTTTCTTATTAATTATTTGTAGTTTAGTCTTAATAGTATAATAATTGTATTATACTATAGAAAATTTTTTGAAAGATATAAACTAACATCTATACTTCTCCATATATGGGATCTATTGAAAATTTGAATAACCATTGTACCAGATAAAACAAGTATCATATACTTAACAAAATGATATTTTGTACAATTGAAAAAATTGTAATATTACTTACTATAAATAGATTAATACAGCGATGACGTAAAAGGAAAACCATGTTAAAAAATGGTTTTTTCTAATTGAATTTAAATTCAAAAGTCCTTAAAAATATAAATTATTAACAAAGTTTGGTATTAATATATCTGTTGGATGAACTAAAATGACTTAAAAATTATAAATCAGAGTTAAAATTAAGTAAAGTAAGCCTCTTTTCTTGAACTGTACAATTTTTGGCAATTCCAACGAAATAGGTTTGTCGATGTTACCATGAGAACTTGAGTATATAAAAAAACCACGAAAGGAGAAAGAGAATACTTGGAAAGAAATGAAAAATAAAAATTTTTGAAAATTGAAATACTAATAAAGCATTCAAAATTGATAAAGATTATATAATTCCATTTAATATTTCAGCCACTAACCATTTATTTCACTAGAACAGGAAAATTATTTGAAACACTGTGATTATTCTACCCATCAAATCTTAATAGCAAAATATTAAAGAAGAAGATAATATTAATAAAAACGAAAGGTTTCTGGGGAACAAATAATAAAAAAAAACACAAACAAGAGAAGAATTGAAGCCGCAAAATCTAATAAAAATATCTCCCATGAATATCTCCAACAGCCAGCGATTAAACGAACGAATTTATGTGGCTTGTGAGAATTTTTCAGAAGGAATTCCGTAATACCAATGATTAAAAGTTTGAAACTCCCATTATAGCTATTCTCCGGAAAATATTTCGAAAATTTCTATTAGCTTTTCTGCCGAAGTGCCCCTACCATACAAAATATTAAAAAGAAATTCATGTACGAAATTTTTTATTTTGCATATGAAAGTTGTAAAGATCACAAATCTAGTATAAAAATAAAGTGAAGCATGCACAGGAATCTCGGATGTTACAGACAGACTTTCCTATCCCATATAAGATCAACTCATATGGAGTGAGGAGATTTGCATTGTTAATTAGAAAAAATAAAGGGTAAAAACGTATAAAACCCTATGGCAGGTGCTAATAAATAAATTAGTAAATATGAATAAATAAATACAATGTAGTCAGAAAAGAAATATGAAGAAAAGGCAAGTTATGATTAGTAAGGAAAATATTATTAGTTAGAGCATTCCAAATTCTATATGTTAGCATTCACATTAGGAGAATAACTAACAAAACAGAAACGTAAACAGTAAAGGTGAAATAGATTAAAAGATATGACAAGAAATAACAGATGGTCAAACATTTGTTCTGATACATATTAAATAAATATAAATTATAGAACAATTGCTTTGTTTTTTTTTATTTGCTTGGTTCCGAAAGATCCAATAGGTTCTCAATCCTGGCAACCGTTTTAGCAACATCGCTCACTTTATTGTCCGAATCTGCCCTACTGTCTCCATTGCATCCATCGTCTTCACTAGTTTCTTCATCTTCATACTCTTCCTCGCTTTCATCTTCTTCCTCTTCATCGTCTTCATCGTCTTCTTCCTCGTCTTCATCGTCATCATCATCGTCATCCTCTTCTTCATCTTCATCCTCTTCTTCCTCATCTTCGTCTTCGTCGTCTTCTTCATCTTCCTCTTCTTCCCAATTCAAAGTTTCTTCAGGGGCATTAGGATCTCTTCGAAGAGAAGGATCAGAGGAAATCTAAAAATAATTGATAGAACTTTAGTACTTTAATTTTCTCATATAGATATTTACATCTGGAAAGACAGGAAGTTCCTTATATTTGGTGCACTTTTGATTGAGGACGTGTGACAATGATCCAAGCTGAAACTGATCTCTTTCTTTAAAGCTGCTTTGAGGAGCAGGCGCTGGTTTCTTGTACATGAACATTTCTTCAGCATGTTCAGAAAGAACAGTAGTATTAAAGAGTAAATTTCTCAAAAATCGGCATCTATAAAAAAAAGAAAAAATCAATCTAGTAATTGAAAACTACATTTACCTGTCTCTAACATCATAACTTAAGTCGAAACGAGCCAGTTGGAGAACATACTGAACAAGCTTTTCACACTCTTCTCTATTTACCATCCATAGCTTGACGGCTAACTTCAAAGCTTCCAGCTATAATACACAGATAATTCCTATATACAAAGAAAAATTCAGACCTTAACAATTTCATTTTCATTGGAGAAATTTTTGGCCAAAATGCGTAGAAAATCTGGAGCCATATGTCCCAACTACAAATCAGAATAAGGGACAATTTAAGTTTTGAGCTTACCTTTGATACATGTGTTGCCACCAACCAAACTACACAAGCTCTTGCAGCAGGAGCTTGTATGGTGTTTATTAAACGTACAAGTCTAGTAAGTAAAGGAAGAGGAGCATCAGCATGCAACAGCCTGAACGCAAAATTAATTAATTAGGAATTGGAATGTCTAGTTCACCTTTTTAAAACTACTACGGCACAGCAAACGACATTTTCATTCGGTGATGCAATAAGTTGCACAAGTCCAGACATGCACTGTTCACTTACAGCGCCAACACGGACTGCACATCGTCCAATAGCCTCAACGGCTGGACCAGCCAGATCACTAATCGTCACATACGTCTGAAGCAAAGAAATGTAAGTATTATTATGTTTCATAGGCATACCTGAAGCTCTCTCAAAATAACGTGTACATTTGCTTCGGAAACCAAGCTTGTAAGTACATGAAGTTTTAACTCCCTCACGAATGAAGGATCCGATGACCGGACAAAAAATGATTTCAGAAATGGATCAAACAAGCTCTAAAAAACACAATATTACGAATAAATATCAAACTATTAAACGATAGACGAAGATACAACAATTATACTTGTTGGTCCTCGCGTCTACAACAGTGAACCTCACAACCAAGATGAGGGTGGATGTCGAGTATGGCGTTTGAAGCAGAAAAAACAAACAATAGATAGAAATAATAAAGAAAAGTGACTAAGCATGCGCACAATTAACACACCACAACACGCTACTTGATTGATTGAAGAGATAGAACCGAAAGAATAGAAGAAAGCTACAAAAAGATTGAACGCTATCTCCGCCACCAAACCCCGAAGAGCACCAGCAAACGATACAAGTCTTTCATATATCACAAATAATCCAGTTAGTAAGACTTCTACTGTTAATTCGTATTAGTGGTTTCTGGGGCTGAGACAACACGAGTACTCCACACTCATCCTGGGATGCGGGCCCACTTTTGATATTGCGAAAGTGCCTGGTTGTACCGGGTTCCGTTCGCAAATTGTAGCCATATTCAGAAGAACGACGTACTGAACTTCACGAGGTCCTCGAAGAAGACGAACTAGAGCACGAGCAACCTAAAGGAGATTATGATATTTTAAAAATTGAAACGATCCTCACTTGTGAAATTTGTGATTTTGGAGCAACGTGATAGAATAGCTGAGTTACAGACATCACAACACTACAGTTCCGAGACTAAACAAAGAATTAAGTTAAGTTTATTAATTAAGACGCAAAAATACTTGCAACAAAGGTCGAGCTGAACTAAGCAAAAGAGTTATATCAGGATCTGGAGCATCACTATTATCAGGATTAGCTAACTCTGAGCGAGCATAACGAGTAAGTAATCCAATCATTATTACCTAAATATTATTTATATTCAGCAATAGTACAGGTAAAAATAGACCTGTCCCCATTCATCTACATCTGCTAAAACCCGACACAATGCTCGATAATGTTTATGAATTAAATCAAATCTTGTTGGGCAAATCTGTAAGCTTAATTTATCAGGAACAATTTTATTATTGTATAACCTCTTCGAATGCATAAACGGCACTTCCAAGAACTAAACTTCGTCGGTCAGCAAGTAAGAAATCAATGCAATCAATAAGTTCATTTTCAAGATCAGGATCTAGAGAATACAATTTAGGAATTGCATGAGCAGCAACCTGAAAAGATTTAGAAATAATATTAGCTACAGATAAATATTTACCTTCCTAACGTATGGACTCATATCTCTTACACAATCTTTAATAGCTAAAAGCATAATAGGAGAGATCATTCCTACTCGAATTGAAGACAATACTCGTAAAGCACTGGCCCGAATCAGCTGATTATGATCCTAAAATTATTATAACTCATATAATAAAATTTTTTAAATTTTACTTTTAAAGCCTTTTGAAATGTAGAAATTGATAAAAGAGCTAAATCTTGTTGCTCTTCAGCATATCGTACTAAATAAACGTACACCAGCTTTTTGAGCTAAAGTAGAACCTTCGCTATACCATTCAAAATTATATTCAAACCTCGACATTTTTCGCAGCTACATTCTTCACAACTGCGGGAAAAAGCTCACTTACATCTTTTCCTTTTGCTATTAACTGAAATATATTCATATCTCGATGCTATACTAAGCCAAAGTACATACATTAATAATTCTTTTCATAGCATCAACTTTCAAACTATCCTTGCTATTATCTAGCATTGCTCTCAAGTCAGCAAAGCGCCTGAAAAAAACAGAATACAGCGAATTCATAGAAAATATACACTGACGTTCGGTTATCCAGAATGACTCCACCTTCCGCTATCTCCATTTCGGGGCTGGTTAACCCCTCAGGAAATGACATTCTCATCTTAATTTAAAATGAAGTACACAATGAAAAAAATTAAATACATAGGAGAAGGTAACTCCAATTCAAGTAAACATTAAAAAAGCTGTTATTGAAAGAAAAACTTGAGGTATATAACGAAGGTAGAATTATGAAGACACTTGATTAATACTCGTTATGATATGGAATATTACTCGTCAGAGAAAAGAGATACACGAAATAAAATTCAGGAATAAAAACAAATCCACTTTGTGTAAAACTGTATGAGCATTTTAAATACAGACTAGATAAGAAACAACAACAACTTGGCTTGTATATGCCATCGAAGTACCTAACATTCTAATTTTAAGGCAGCAGACATCATGAGCAAGGTAGAACGGATTTGAGAAATACAATCGTGCAGATCAATTGAAAGAATCGGGAATTCAAAAAGAAATTAACAATTTACTGACTGAATGATCCTACAGCTAAAAGCAAATTTCTTCGAGTGAAATGTAATCCTAGAACAGGAGTTTGCTTTGTGGGGTAATTAAATATGTTAAATCCGGACATATTGATTCTAAAATAATTAAAACCAATTAAAATCAAATAAGTAATAAAGTACTTAGGATCAAATGTTTGTTCATTTTGATTATTTGTAGCAGCTATAAGATTGTCTAAAGAATAAATTGAAACAGATGGACCTCCATGTGATACTGCGAAAGCTCCACCATCCCGGGAGAATGAAATAGAAGCCTGGCGAGAAACAGTCAATTATCAAAAAAAAACAAAACAAACCATAGTAGCAGAAATTGACTTAGTTTCCATTCCTGCAAGGCGATTATAGGCGACATCCCAAACACAGACAGCACCATCGCCGCCAACCGACACTACATAACGTCCATCTGGCGAAACTTTCACTCCTCGCACACCAGCTTTATGCCCACTAAAGGTGCGAACACATGTTCCATTCAACACATCCCAAATCCGAACATAGCGATCGTCACTACCTGTTTATAAATAAATTTATATCATACTTGAAATTTGCTCACCTCCAACGATGTAGTTACAATTCGGGTGAAAATCAACACAGCTAACTCCACCGTAACTATCAGCAAACAAGCGAAGGGGGTTCATACGATCAGTGCACCATAATGCTGCACATTTATCAGAACTTCCGCTACAGAAATAGTATCCGCGATTACAGAATTGTACCTAAAGTTAAAACATAAGTACAAACATGTTCTTATCAAAAAAACGAACCTGCCAGGCAGGCATACTCAGTCGATAAACAACGACATTTTTTTGAGCATCTGTACTCCACAGCCTGATAGTATTATCTTTGGCTGATGATACGATAAGACGTTTATCAGGTGAGAAGTTAACTGAATAAACGGGGCCACTATGTCCCTATAAATCAAACACTACACGTACTAACGTAACTTAAGCCTACCAAAAGCATAACGTTAGTAGAAGCTGTGTTCTCATCATACAACATCTCATGAAAGTTATCGGTTTCAGGATCAATCTGTACTTAGCCTGTGAGTAATATATTTGAAAAATCGAAACCTTCTCTAATTCTTCTATGTCCTTCAGCTTCTTCAATTTTTGAGCTTCGTCAAAAGCAAAAATGTTAATAGTCGAATCTCCAAACCTGAAAAAAACAATAGCATCAGAATAAAAATATCTAAATACCCAAGAGCCATTAATGAAGAATCATCTGATATATCGGCACTTGTAACTCCCCCATGAGCATTCAAAGCGGTGAACATGCAGATTGAAGGAGGGCTCTCCTGACTAACCATCGCCAGTTTGCCAGCATCCTGAAAGAAAAGTGTGAAAACTGACATACTCATTATTAAGAAGTTGAAATATTACTCGAATAGCTTTTCGCTTTTCTTCACGGTAACTCTCACTCATGGCAGGCAAAGGTATACGATCAGCAATAGGAGCAGTTGCTTGAACTTTCTTGTTATCCTTGACGTCTTTGCCTTTAGTTTTACGTTTCTCTATGGTTTGCATGAGCTCATCCCGTTGAACTCCATGTAGCATCTACAAAAATAAAAAATAAAATATTCAAATAGTCTTTCATACCTTATGTCTTTGAAGATTTCTTCCCACTTGTCCTAAGATACCTCCCATTTGGCATTCTACACTCGATTTCAATTTTGAAACAACATCGGATTCTAAATATACATATATGAATATATATTCTAAAATTTAGGCGTTTTACAACTCACGTTCAATCGATATATGGTCTTTAATTATATTCTTTAAAGTAGGGCTTCTCACCAGTAGTAATTCCAATTGCTTCATACATGAGCGTGACATTTTTACTACGAATGGCATTTTTCTATTTTAAGAATTAGTATTTTGAAAGAGATGTAAGCATTTACTGTAATAGTTGGGTATACGGATTTGTGTTAGCATGATGTGTGCTTGTGATTCTACTGAACAAATCGACTTGCTCTTCATATGGCGCAGGAATCCGCATTTTAAATTTCTCAAAAAATTCTTTTGCTAAATAATAATAAAATTGGTAAATAACATTAAACAATAGCTGCAAACCATTTTGAGCACCGGCCTCATAAAGAAGTTTTAAAAAACAGTGAGCGAAAACAGGAAACAGTAATAAGCTAAACTCTGCTTGAAAAAAATCATAGGAAGTATCTACTTGATGTAACAGTGATTCAAATTCATTTACTATACTATCACTGAAAATTGCTAAATATTAAAAAAACAAGACGAGGAAGAGATACTTACTGTGTTGGAAATGTTCGACCATTTGCTTCTCCAGAGCGAAGCATTGCTGAGGCTTCTTTCGATAATGATTCTTCTGTTTCCTATAAATTTGAAAAAAAAAACTTATCACCCATCTTTCGAAAGTTATACTTGTAATCCATTTTTTCTCAAATATGCCATAATCAGTTGTAGATATTCGGGAGTAAGTGGTTTCTCCGATAGATCGTCTGGTAAACCATTACCATTATTAAAAGAAGTTCCGTTTGATGAATTTGTTTCCGTCATTCTCTGGAAAAATATGTATTATAATTTTATGATTTTCATAGAGGAACAATGAAAGAACAATATTGAAATCAAATGAATAATTATATAAATACATTCTTTGTTAATACACGTCAAAAAATGTCAAAAAAATTGAAGGAAGTCGATAAAAATTAAACCAAACACTTCTAAATTTCAATATTCAAAATATTTAGACAAAAGCTGAATATCATTATACTTCAGTACTTTATTACTGACAGTTCATTTTTGTTAGATTGGATTTGTCGACTTAATACACCTTTTATTATTAAATTAATTTTACAAAACGAATTTAAAAAATTAATGAAAGCAATGTTTGGAATAATTTTACCATAAAAGCAATCATGAATTAATCCGGATCTTTAAAGTAACTTTTCACGTATTTTACGCAAATTCACGTTGACGAAATACAACATCTTGTTAGATGATTACCTAAGTTCAAATCATTAAAAAAGGTTGCATGTTGTGAAAATTAGTTTACAATCATAAAATTTCAAATTTAGCATTATGATTCTGCTTTGTATTGACGCTGAATTAGCTTTATAAATAGTATGCAAAATGAGGAGAGTCGAGACAGTTTGATCGATATCAACGCGCGCCCAACCCCCCCCCCCCTTATTCGGCTGTGATCGGCCCACCATATTGTTCCTGGCAACACCCAATAGCTGATCGCTATTTACGGAGCATTAGTGCCAAGTATTTCGGATAACGATCGGCCGGCTTCTGGCTTGATCAAGTCAGTCATTTAATATTCAACGGTTCTAGATCTTTCTTCATTACTGCGTTATCTATATTTGGAAGCGTTCTCGTACTAAATTTTCTGCTGTCGTCATATTCCACTCGCGGACCAGCATTTTGTGAAATGTTGCCAACACCAGCTGTGCCCAGTTCTTCAAACGTAGTACCAAACAGCCAATCCAATGAATTTTCATCTGATTCTGTTCCTTCTAATATTCAACAAAATTCTTTATGTGAATCTGCTATTGTGGGTAGTCCTGAAGTGTTTGGTGCTATGCAAGAAAATACTACATCAGCATGTGCAGCCGGACAATCGGCTATGGAGAATCATGTTCTCAACCCATCACCTAATTTAGGAAAAGAAGAAAGAATGAAAGATGACGAAGCGAACCTGTAAGTTTTCTAAGACAATCACATTGTTACTGATATAAATTTAGTCGATATATACGTGCCCCTGTACCAATGCGTCACTCTCCTCCAATCGAGGAATTGTTGAATTCATTGAACCACTGGCAATGGGTTCAGATTGATGATGTACATCTACCTATAATTCTAAGAGAAGATGAACATTATGCCGCTGTTCATATGGTACAACTAAAATTATTAAACAAGTTTCCGTCCGGGTTGCCAGCTGATGTTATGCAAAGGTAATTTTATGAATAACATTAAACATTTTTGTTTTGTTCATTTTTTAGGTTTACAATGGTTTCTCATCATATGACTGAAATTGAAGCATGTGTATTCAATGCAGTAAATGTGGTTAGTCGTTCTTTTGATTTGGGCTGTCACGTATACACTGTAAAAGACGAAGTTGTCCGTCTGCAAGATGCTCTTGCATTCTATTGGCATGCTAAAGAGTATAATTTACACCGAACCTATTTTCTTTATGAAAAGGAAATCAGCACAAGTCATTGTAACTCCATATGTGCAGTGTTAAGTGTCTTGAAACAAGAATGCGTCAAAGCTATAGAGGTATGCGCCTTTTCTTTATATTGCTTTTGCATTTCTAATTTTATTCTGATATTTTCTATGTTTTTTTTTGTATTTTAGAAGACTCGTGATGAGATCGCTGCTAATTATTCAATTGCAAAAAGAATCGAGAATAAACGTAATCAGCTCAAGGATGCTTCTCTATCCATTCCTGCTTGTGTCCAGAACGGCTCACTGCTTATGGTTGCTCCAGCTAGTAACCACATTGAGGGGCAATCTACTCCCACAACTTCTGCAGCCTCATTACAAAGTAGAGTATCCAATACTCAGCCTTCTATAACCCCTGCACAAAGCCAAGGATTAAATTTAGCTCAAGCACAAGCTCAGAGATCATCAATGGATAGTCAAACTGCTACACAATCTGTTCCACAGCACTGCTTGAACCCTAGTATTCCTCAAGTTCCTTCTCAAATTTATTCTCAGGTTACTGTTCAGCCTACTAGCTCTATCCCTTTAGCTTCTGTTGTGCCCGTTCCTATTTCTGTAAATCCGCTCGTATCAAAACCATCGCTTAGCCCTTCTCAGCTCGCAACTGACACACAATCGTCAATCTTATCTCTTCAGTCATCCTCTTTACCTCCTAGTTCTATAATAACAACAGTTGTACAGACTTCTTCACAGGCGAGCTCAATGACTCCAATATCGGAGGTATCGTACCAACCGTCTTCATTGATTCAAAATAAGAAAACACCTGATGAGACTCCTGGAAATCAAGCGGAAAATATATCTGAACGTTCTGAATTGTCTGTTAGTACTACTGTTTGCAATACAGGCCCTAAGCAAAATACTGAGTCAATCACTACGCAGGTACAAAGCCAAGCTCAACCATCAAATTCAGACTCTATAGATTCTAAAGAGGTAGACACATCTTTCTAAGTTGTCATGTTATTCACTGAAGAAACCTATATCTTTCCTCATTATCAGACAGGCAAAGCAAAGTACATATCGATTTCTCAAAAATTTTATTGTTCTGAACAAACTAATAAATATAAAATTTTAATTTTCCTCATAGAAAACGTTTATATTGTAAGCTCGCAATAATAATACAATTCCTAATATTTGCAAGTAAAATGCACATGTGATATATTAAGAATTCTATATTTGATACATAAATCTACTTTTTTCATATTTCGGTCATTGTTTTGACCTTACCCGATGATTGTAGATAAGAAGTTGCAATGATAACAAAAACATAAGAATAATATGATCGTGAGTAGAAAAGTGGTTAAACGGCCAAAACTTGTTTAGAAAGCCCTATTTAGGGAGAAAGATAAAAAACATGAGAGTAATTACTCCGAGATTTTAAAAAGCAGCAGTTTAAGAATATGAAAATAATCTACAAAGTTTTTTAATTGGAAAGCAAACAGCTTCTCCTAATAGACGACAGACATTGTTAAACGACATTGGAGGTCTAGCACCGTTTGTATAACGTACAAAGGTGAAGCCATCACCATAACTACTTTCCAAATGATAATAGTTTCTGAAATTCACAATAGTTTGACTGTACAACACTGTAGCACAGAAAGCTATAGGCTTTATTTGATATTGACAAAATTAATTGGAAAAACTTACAAAAGAGTGTCATGATGTATGAAGCCGTTCGTTTTATAAAACGAAATTGCAGCTAGATTAGTTGATAATACATGTAAAAATACGGCGCGTGGATACGGTGGGCTTTCAACAATCTTAAGCAATTAATGAAAAATTTTAAATATGGTCTTAAGATGAACCGTATCCAACAAATGACCAAGAAGTCTTGAAGCTAAACCCGCTCGTCGATATTCATTGTGCACTGCTAGGGATAAAATATATACCACATGCGAACTAGTATCAGACAGTATCTCACGATCCTTAACAGATCATTAGTTTCATAATTGGTGTTCTAACAAACCTCCATGTTACAATGAAGAATTTTCTTTGTTTCTGATACCATAATGGCTGCTAATCGATTACCATCAAAGAGTCCGTGACTAATTAATGAGCCTGACACCACTTCTTCATACCTGAAAAAAAGATATTTCGAATGGTTCTTTCAAAAACAAAGAAAAAAAGATGTGAGACTCACCAGCAATCAGGATATTGAATTGGAAATGATGCTGTACAAATAGCTCGAACATCAGGCAAGTCAGAGGGCACTAATGGTCTTAGAATAAGTCGACGAACTAAATCGCTTTCAGACCGAAGGAGAGAATCACATTCATCTTTTAGACTACACGGCATTTTGTCCAAGACTTAAAGTCCATTCATATCGTCATCAAATACATTAAATTCTGGGAGAATTGAAGTACAGGGTTCAACGATTGTCAATTTAGTAAAATAATGTGATTACTCGGAGAAGAAGAAAGACGATGACGAGGCAAACCAGGAATCGAACTTTAGATGGAACATTGGCTCATAAGACCCATGAACCGATCGAACTGAAAATAATTGCTAGCTGACGATTTATGAGACAATTAATATGGGGTAGCGCTACAAACACTATGACCTCAGGGGAATATATTTAAGACATTGGGTCCATGTCTTATTTGGTCTATATAGACTTAAGAAGCTAGACACTATACAAACCATATATATGACAAATACGGACATTTTAAACTTACTTTGATCGAAAATAAAACTGATTTAAACTTGGTCGTGGGCAAAGGCAAGTTCTAAATGAAAACATTATTTCATTATATTAATATGAACTGATAAAATAGAAGAGTTCAGACGAACGAAACAAAATAGAAAAATATGTTTAAAATGTTAACTAAAGAGGAGACAACGTGATTCAAAGAAAATTCCCAAGATAGTTATACATTTAACCCGAGACTTTACGGGGATTCAAACAAATCAGTGTTGAACAATTCAACAGTGGCAGAAAATAAATTATAGAAACAAAGGGCAGCATTAGATCCACATTTAAAATTGTAACAGATGGAGTTACGTTTGTAAAAGATGATGGATCGAGTTTCACAGAAACTGATATCAGCATAATCAGTTCATCAAAAGCTTGCTGACTTTATCTCATTAACTAATTCAGCTTTTAATTCGAAATAGCTGTGCAATTCAAGTCAAGAACTAGCATGATTCCAGAAAAAATAAAAGAGTCATGTAACATATTGTTACAAAACATTGCAAATGCAAACAGAAATAATATACTTTTAAGAATGTATAAATATTTTAGCGATCAAACGCTGAGTTTATCATGTTCTAGATTTGAAAAAATATTGTTATTGATTTCTAAAAAAACGACAATTGATGAACATAGTATAATCTCTAAAAACATTTCTTCTTTTGATGAATACTTCATAAAGATAAATATAAATAACGCAACAATAACAACTTTATAGATTACAAACAACTACTCTTAGAGCTTCCTACTTCATTTACTTTCTGGTATTAAAATATGCAGGAGCTATTAGATACGCTGTGTTGTTCAGGGACGAAGCTGAATGGTCAAATATATGGCTAAAATGAATAGAAGAAAACATACTCATGCTGACCCAGTCCATTAGTTTAGTCCGGATTTCCTGATCACTAAGATTGGAATAGTCAAGACGCCGAATGTACATATGCTGTAAGAAAGAACTGCTCAATAAGCATTTGTTATTCATGAAAGAGCACATACAAAGAGAAGCTGCCTAGTTGTAAGAGAATCGATGTATGATGGTAATGTTTCATCCAACAAACGTAAAAGCTTGACTCTGTTATTAAGACGTCCTTGAGTGTTAGGAACTGGATAGAGACCTTGTAACTTGCAGACTTTGTTCTAAATTTCGATCGGTCATTACTAACTAGATGAATACTCTTACAAAAACATCTCCTGATAGTTTTTCCACTTTGGGCAAATCTATTTCACTAATCGAAGCAGGCTTAAAATGTTTTCGATGATGTACGTAAATAAACAAATAAAATTGCCTTCTTAAGAATTTCGTGCAATTCAGGATATATTGAATTTGAGTTCTGGATTTCCATAGCAAAAAATTTTCTACGTTGCTCATCCGTCCAAAAATGACGAGTCAAAACGACTCGGGGAAAGAAAATTCTGAAAAAGATTTGAATGTAACAGTAGGCACAACACTTTCTATTGCTGTTTTCAATAATCAACAATAGAAAAAGTATGCACATACACGCAGAACCCAATGAGATAAAAAGTTGCAGGTAGCGGGAGCAGGACAATAATCATTAAAGCTTTCAACGTTTCCGATGGCGTCTGTAAAATAAATGCTTCGGTATGTGAACGAAAACTGTAGGTTACTAAGATCATCTATTGGAACACTACATTATAATTATTTCACAGCACTCAATCTATACTAAAAGAACCTCATCTGCTCCCGCACCTTTCGATTTATAGTGCCTATGTTTTCTGCTTCTATGAGCTTACACCGCCACCAAACCAAATGGCTACAGAAGAACTTACAGTAGAGCTATCAACACGTCACCAGGACCCGGAATTTGTAAGACGACAATGAGGAACATCATTTTCATGATTTCGCTACCACTCTAATAAAATGGAAGGTTTAAATAAGAACTCAAAATACTGTAAATTCAAGAAGCTGACACACTAGCGCAAGAAAAAGTAAGTAGACAACAGCAAATGAGGTTCCTTATTAATTCATATTTGGCATACCTGAACAAGAACTTCTAACTCTGACGTCGAAAGGGTACTTAGACTAGTCTTCCCTGACATTAAACCTCGACGAAGCTTAATATACGTTTTGATATCATTTAAACACCATTTGGATCCTTTGAAAGAGAACGTTTATCTTTTTAAGAAAATACACATACATACCTTCAAAAACCAATTTGTTCAAAGCAGCTACTTTTGGCCATTTCTCTAAAAAGTTTTCCCATTTAAATCGAAGAGAGGTTGGGTCTGGAGGAGCAACCGGTGGAGGACCAGCAGAAGTAAATCTGGAAACAATTAAATAAATAAAAAACAAAAACTTTGTAAAGAATGCAACTGCATTCGCATATATCAATCTAGGAATGAGAAGCATAACGATTAGTTGGAAAGCAATTGGATTTAGGATTCCAGTTCAGTTATGGGTGAACTAACAATTCAAAAACTCGTTCAATTTGCTATTTGCTATGGAAATAGGAAATAATACCTTATAGATGTTCTAAATGAAGTCAGAGTAGGCAGGCGTAAAACCACAGTGGGATTCAAGGCTCTTCTTAACGACATCCTGCAAGCAAAATCGTATTATTGTAAATATAAGAAAAAGTATAAATGAGAGCAAATACTGAACAGGTTATAAACCCCACGAACATACCATAACCAAGAAAAAGCGTTTGAGTACAATTTATTATTATTAATGATACAGGTAATCAGTTAATGAAAGAACAGAACAATTGAGAACAGTTACTATTATGGAGACTAGTAAGAATTAATGAAAAAATAATAAATATCAGGCAAGAAGTTAATTATTATGGCAACAATTCTACACCAAGAAATTTAAGTACCCATTTTGCACATATAAATATACATATATACATATATGTATATATATATATTTTTTATTATTATGAAAGATGACAGAAGTGCATACACGCTATATTCTTAAACGCCTAATACGTGCTGAAAAAACAAACAAACGGAAATTATGATACAGTCTTTTGTACAAAATCAGAACTCTGGAAAATAAATATTCTCTTTTTATATTCGTGTTATTTCTTTTTCTTTCTGTGAACAAGGATGTAAAAATCACAAACGTGTTATTTCGGCGGCTAACGAATTACCACTATCAGCTCTCTTCAAAGAACAGGCCTTATCAACACAGTATGAATCCGATAGGTCACCGAGAGTAGGTGATGGGTCGTCAGGATGGTCAGGCTCTATTCCCTGTGAAATCATTGAATCCCCACCAGGACACAAGCCCGGCAACGAAGAGCCCGAAGTGTTAGCAGAGTCGCTAGTTAAAGCTAGTTGCTTGGGGGCAAATTCTGTAAACAAGCGGCAATAGGAGTTATATTCAAAAAATAACGATATTACCATATTTATCAACAATTTTCTTTTCTTCTCGTTCCAAAGCTTCTAGCATTTTTTGTTTTTCTCTCAATATATATTGCAGTTGAAGTGAACGAGCCGACAACTGAATAATTCGAGCAATATTCTGAACCAAAAATATAGTTTAAGTTTGAAACTTGGAAGGCCTACTTGGAACAACACTACTAATCTCATTTGTAGCTGAGATGATATTATGCTTACTAGTGATGAATGTGATTCACCAATAACTGAGACACCATTAACGGCTATTACTACATCGCCTATAATCAATTATCTAGTTTTAAAATTGACAAGGAGTTTTAACCTCTCCTTATACCAGCTTTCGAAGCTGGGGCTCCATCTTGAACATAATCTACATAAGTAATACGTTCCACGGAATTTGTCCCACGTTTGAAAACGTATGACTGAACAAGATTATGTGAACGGAATAGGTATCTAATAGCTTACTTGCAAGGCAAACCCAAAAGATTCATTCAGAGAACTTCTGATTACAACTACTGTTCTTCTTTTGTTGTTAAACTCTGGAAACGGAAGTATTGACTGGTCTACATCAAATTTTCCATTATCCTCAAAAATATAATTTCAATATGACATTCTACTTAAAGATCTTACAC
Organism: Auanema rhodensis; assembly: GCA_964057225.1. Lineage (NCBI taxonomy): Eukaryota > Metazoa > Nematoda > Chromadorea > Rhabditida > Rhabditidae > Auanema > Auanema rhodense. The sequence goes on from OZ059895.1 coordinate 7,132,197, forward strand.
TGTTCAATGTTAAATTTAATGAAACATCATCTCTTAAACTTCCAGAAGCCGACGATGGGCTACCACCGGATTCAGAAGAACGAAATCGTGCTAGTGGACCACTACTACGAGAACGAGAGGAAATTGTGCTTCTGGAAATAATATTATACAAGAAACTATTACACACATAAATAACAAGTGTATGTAGGTCACCCGACGCCATAGCGCAGATAGCATACGAAATTGAAACAAGAATGATATGAAAAGCAAAAGACTTTAATGTTAAAAGATAAAAAAAAGTACCTAGTCCTAGCATCTGAAAAAGGAGACCAGCTCATCATTTGAACAGCGTTGAACAAGCTTACAGAAGCATTAGAAGTAGCTAAACAACAAACAAGTATATAGCAAAACATGAAAACAAAAGAATTAAAGTAGAATGTAGACAAAACTACTGAATGAAATCAATGTCATTTTCAATCTTTCTTTCGAAGAAATTTAATAACATTTGAATTCTTTCCCCCCAATTAGGGAAGCACACGTATGAAAATATATAGAATAAAAATAAATAAAATTAGACAGAGATCAAATCAGTCGATATTCTTGGTTGGATAAAGGCACTTCAAACCCGTCCCATTGGATACACAAACGTCAGGAAATCACTCCAAGGCAGGCCCAAAGATCGATAACTCTGAATTAGCTGGATGAAAGATGATTATAAGAGAATTCTTTAAGTCATTCCAAGTATAGCATATTAGTTAATTAGTTTTCCGTCAAATTCAACTCAGAACAAACGAACCTAATCTTAAAGTCGTATAATTACAACTTCTCATTACTAATTTTACTTTCCGGCAAAATGATTGAGTAAAGGCGGTAAGACATAGAATATGTCATTAAATTTATAGACTAGTTAAATACCGCTCGATCTAATTCGATCATCAAAGTAAAAAAACCAATATTAGAGAAAGTAATAAAAACAAAATAAAACTTCAAAAAAATGATAAGAAACCTGGAAATACAACTCCCATGCCACAATTGCAAAGGTCCAAAAGATAACACCTGCACAGCTCAAATACAGATATCTAAAATTGAAACGAAGGATTATAAATTAAATATAAAAATATAAAACCTTTTCATTTCTTTACGCTCTGGTGTTAGTGGATTGCAGAAAGCTTCAGTAAAGAACCAGAAAATGTTAGTTAGCCAGACCAAAGGTAAACAACATAGTCCGATGTAGAAATATCTTAAAAACAAAACAAAATAACTCTAAAAAATATGCTAAACTTACTTTCTACATATATTAAGCTTTTCATTCGATGGCAACTTAGAAATATCCATATTTGTCAAAAATAGATGAAAATTGATTAGTAGCCTGCAGTGCAGAAAACACTGGTTGCGTACTTACGCACAACGTACACATCCGATATTTTTAAGTATTAAGTCAGTGAACCTTTTATATATTTACATATCTTTGTTTAAAATTAATTCACAAGCTTCATTCAACTAAATAGTAATATTGAGTTCATGGTACAGATTAAAAAACGTTTCTATATAAAAATAACTGTTCAAAAGATAAAAATTGATTTACAATGGTCTTTAAAATCTTCTCAGAATCGAGTCCTGTTGATATTTGCTTAAAGGCTCAATATCTTTCTTATCCTGAAAACAATATTTATTATAAGATTACATCTAAATTCATAATATACATCATATTGTGAAAAAGAAGCTGGTTCAATAGTATCTACGGCCTAAAATAATATATTATGATCTCAAAAAAAAAACATGAGTTACATGTTCCATTCTATTTAGTAATCGTCGAAATGCGGCACATTTGGACAATTCAGTAATGAAATGTTTTAATTCCAATGTAGACATCTCGGAAATATCAATCTGCTCATCTGTTTGAGATCCTACATCCTAAAAATAATAGTTCAGGTAAACTACACTTCTATATTTCTGTGTTTAAAGCCTACAGAAGTGGATTTTATGGTAGTATTAGCAGACATGGGTGTGTTCCTATAGTTGTTTCCATAATAGGCTTGCTAAAAATTAAACTATATAAGTTTTGATAAGAACACTTCGAACATTTCCATAAGGAGGTGTTGGCGATGGATTGTACACAGGAGAAGGATTATATAAAGGTGAATTGATATATCCTGGAGAAGATTGAGATTCTGAGCCCGAACCAAACATCTGTCAAATTTCAAAAATATATGAATTAGAATCGAATACTTACATCATAGCTATCACTGTACTTGTATATTTCTTGCGATGGGGAAGGAGAATGATTTGACACATTTGATACTTCTGAGCTTCCTCTTGATTTACTCTAGATTTATAACAATTAGCTTAAATCAGTATAGCATTCCTTACCGTATGCTCTTGAACATGTGTGAATTGAGAAATAACTGCAGATATTTCACGTGTATCATTCATATTTTGGGTTCTGAACCTAAAGCGTATATCACTTTCCCTGATCTTGAGTGATACATAGAATGATAGATCCCGAAACCTGAAAAATAAATTAATAACAGCACCAAAGCAAAAAAAAAACCTAATTACAGGAAATGGTTCGCGAAGTGGAACTTGGTGAAGAGTACGATTACCATGTGAAAGAACCAGAAGTTTAGCTGATTTTTGTATGATCAGGTACAAATCATGTTCCTACATATAATAATGTGAAAACAGACATAGTAATGTACTCACCAGTACAACGGGATTGTTACTAGGAAATCGTAAATCAGTATATTTTGAAAGTTTCCAGCTTTGTTCTCGAGTCCACGACATTTTGGTTAAAATATAAGATATTTAATACTTATTTATCAAGCTTGGCTTTATTTAAATCTGGCGCTTAACATGCCAGCCAGGACCATTTTTTAACACCCTTTAACAATTAACACTAAATCATTAACATTTTTTTCATAGACTTTATTAATTAAATCATGCAAACATTAATACAACAAATAATTGGTACTGTATAAAAAAACAAAAATTCTAACAAACTATTGAAGATGCTATAATTACATAAAACAAGGACTAAAATACCTATTAAGCTTTTTTCTTTTTCGGCAAACGCACCTGTGGATGAATTCTTCTCAATGTGTTTATATAAATATATCTGAAAGATACGAGATAACCTTCTTTCAAAAAAAAAAAACGTTTTCGAATTATTTATAGAATAGTATTCAAAAGGTGATTGAGTAGTAACTCTATTCACTTTCAACTCACCGAGAAAAAAGCATGAACAAAATTCGAAACCAAACTAGCTGTGACCTATGAGACGCCATAGCATTCCAACAAGCAATAATATCACGACCCCAGGCAAAATAACGGTAGGGGGAACGAAGAACAGAAATTGGGGAATCAAATAAACCAATATATCTGAAAAATAAAAATAAAAACGGAAACAGATTAAAGTAAGACTTTCTCCATAGAGGGACAGACTCTAAGACAAAAATCTGAACATCTTGTGGAATAACGCCATTTGTATAGGCGTCTTGCAAGGCCTCAAAGCAAGATATGTGATTATGATGACCAGAGACTCCATAACCATCAAATGAAATGACACAATCAACATCTAATATCTATAATAATTTAATGAGTTTACAACACTGCTAAAACTAAAAAACCTCCATATGCCTCAAAATGATATTACTCATGGATACTTTCTCCCATTCTTGTCCATCTTGAAACATATCATAATCTAGAATAGTGACATCTCCTGGTAGTACACCAAGATACTGAACAGCCTTTTGCAACTCTCTGCTACGAAGAGAACCCTTAAGAAAACATTGGCATATATAATATACGCTAAACTGACCTGTCCATAAAAATTTCCATTAGAAACACAAAGCATAAAAACACGATGACCAGAAAGTCGTAAGGCACGTAATATAGGAGAAAAAAACATAGTTTCATCATCAGGATGAGCAATAACAAGCAATATACGAGAAGTTGATGAAAGAGGTAAGGGTCGTCCACCACGAAAAGAGAATAAAAGCAGAATTATTAGCAAGAGAAGAATCAACAGAACAATTATAGGAATCATTATTACTGCTTTTCTGCTGGAGCAGAGATAGTAGATTCGTCTTTTTTCTCTATACTATTGATCAAATCCTCAAAACTTTGAGAGTTTTTGCTTTGAGGTAATCTTAAGGAATCTCCGAAGGATCTTTTCATCGCTGAGCCAAACTGGCGAGGAGTGTTTACGTCGAGTATCCAAGATACACCTACCACAAACAAGGAAAAGCCAGAAACTGCAAAGAGCACACATTTGAGGTCACTTAGTTTAACTGACCAGTAATAAGAGTAGAAATAGCTAAAGCTTTGGAAGCGAATCCTACACCTGATACTAACTGAGCTCTTGCCAAATCAGCTGCTTCCTTATGTCTTGTATGCTTATATGCACTTCTTATCCCAAATACCAATGAGGTGAATGAAGCAACACCAAGTACTGAAACATATTTTATCTAGCGTTATAAGGATTATAAGCGCACCTCCTTTCACAATAGTTGAAGAGATTTTAGAGTCAACACTATCAGCAGCACGCGCAACGGAACGGAGGGTGGATTGGGTAACAGATCCCCCTAATTCCTCCTTTACAGAAGCATTCTCCATACACTAACTGACAAAGGAACCCTCAAAAACATGGTATATGCACAGATACACTTGCAATTTTAAGTAAGAATGGATAAACCAAACTTAGACAAATCTTGAAAGACTGAACAAAGACTTTATTACATTTTCATATAACAAAATAAGCTTTGTAGCATATCATAACAAGGACTAAGAGACCAAATTACTTAGGGATTTCAGGAATTCAAAATACATGTGATATTAGTTTAGCTTCTGTGATGTGCACGAGATCAAAAAAACAAATTAATCAGAATCAGTACTGGAACTAGGTGTGGGGCTACGTTTTCGTTCCTTCTTCTTTTTTTCCTAAGAAAACAAAAGCATTTCTTCTTAAAATAATAATTGAAACATACCTTCTTATGTTTCTTTTTTTCCTTCTTGTCTTTTTCTCTCCTATCATCTTCACCACTAGAAGCTTCTCGTTTTCTCTCTCTTCTTTTCTCTTTTTTACTTTCCCCTTCTGACTCAGAAACGCTAGAATCTCTTCTTTTTCTGTAAAAATAAGTTATATTAATTATGAACAGATAAAACTAACTTTTTACGATCAATACTATCTTCAGTAAATCGTCGCCGAGCTGGAGAACGTGAACGAGTTCTACTACGACGACGACGATGTTCCTGTCTGCGATTATCACGTTCCTCCTCGCGTTTTCTGTCCCTCTCTCTCTCCGCAGCTCTTCTTTTCAACCTTTCTTCTTCACGTCTTTTACTTTCTATCTCTCTTTCCTTACTAGTCTGACGTTCCTTTCTATTTTCTTCCCAGCGATCACCTCTTCTACCAGACTTAGATCTTCGATTGGCAAAGGGGGATCTTCTATCTCTAGATTGTCCTTGACGTGGACTCCTATCACGAGCTTGACGCGGACTTTTCTTCCTATCTGGGCTCCTCATGTTACGAGGAACAATACGGTCGTCACGAACTTCCTTTTCTTTTGTGGTTCCAGAAAAACGACCCAACGACAGATTTTGGTACCTAGGGAACACATGCTGGAAACAATTTCAATCATCTAATGAATTTTTTTTGTTTTAATCAAAGAAAAGCTCCTGATGCAATTCAGCCAAAATTTTTAATGATTTTTTCACAAATCGAAAAGACATGCCAACCTGTTAGCCCAATCATTTTGTGCTAATGTTTTAATAGCAGGAGTAGTGGTTCCATTTGCTTCATTTTCTTTCTTCATCTCGTTGGCTTTTTTCTGTACAAGACTCGGTGGGATGCCATCACTAGATTCATATGCTTCAATAAGAAGAGCCCAAAGTTCACCCATAAATAATCGAGCAAACCGAGCATTTAAAAAACCTGTTATATTTATCTATAAAACAATATCAGTATATCAGTGAATATAACAAATTATATTACCTGCATAACTTTAGGATTAGGTTCGGAAGTTTCTAGTTGACTTATAATATATTCAATTAACACGTCGTCTTCGACTCCCAAAATTTCATTAATTTTAACTGTAATCCATGGCTTAATCACATCGAGATTTACTTTACCCATATTTATCTTAAAATAAGAAGTTAAGAAAAAAATCACGTACAATCTCACTTTTTTCTCCAAAGCAGCTTCAAATTTCATTTGCTTCAAGAGCTTTTTTTCTTTGTCCGAAAAGCGACCATCTTGGTCTGAGCTTGTTCCTCGAAAAAATCCCGCATCTGCCATCCTTTAAGGTTAAAAATTAAAAATATATCTTGAAAAGTAAATTAAAAAGCTACTAAATCAAGGCAATGTTCGAAACACCAGACGCTTTATGAACAATGTTGAGACAAACGTATACTTACGTACAATCGTACACAGTATCGAACCAGGCGTTCACACAATATGTATGAATAAGTCGCTAAGTTTATTTCGCCACTATGTTAAAGGTATATATTTTGAATATAAATGGTACAATTTTAAATATTAATAAGATATCTTCTATAATGAGAAAAGTACTCAAGTGCAGAGTTAGAATTAAATATAAATTGTTTTTATTACTTATATACAGGTTCGATAAAATATATAAAGCAATATAGACTCATATAATTTATCGTTAATGATTATTAATTTGGAAATTATTAATGCTTAGCGTTAGTAACAAAAGTGTTGAATTAACACATGTTTATAACAATGTTGTAAAAAAAATCCAGGGACCTTCACAACCAACGTGTGAGCAAAAATACTTTTCAACTCCTGATTGTAAGCATGCTATATGAAATTGATAAAAACAGTAACTATATGAAAGTAATTGGTATTGAATTTTCATTATCGTAGTAATAATAAAAATTTAATTCTTTGAAAACCCATATTAACACGAAGCTCAAATTCGAAGCATTCGTTTTGAGCATAATCATGGTTAAAATGACAACACAATAAATGGGTCTGAATGAAAGAAAATGGCAATCGAACAAGAAAAAATACATTATATTTGAAACCATTGATTAAGTGATCTGAAAAACACGGGTGATATGAACACTATGACTTAGTTGAAGAAAATAATAAAAATAATTAACATATTATACATACATATAAAAATAGCTTTCTCTTTTCTACATAAAAATTGTTTATAACTTATGAGTAAACTTTTTCGCAGATTCATATGAATCACTGGCTGAGATGATCTTGAAAACAATAAGTTAGGTGTGAATCCGATATTACCAGCCTAATAGTTTAACGATGCCTCTTTATAGTCGGATCCATCAAGATTAAATAAATCTTCTAACTTCCACTGTAATGTTTCAAAAGTGGGTCGTTTTTCGGGATCAGATCGCCAGCACTGCATCATAATTTCATAAAGAGGTGGAGGACAACCAGTAGGACAAGGCATTCGCCAACCAGTATCCAATTTTTGTAAAACTTCTATATTTGTCATTCCTATAACAGAAATATATGATACAATTTTTATCTTCATTTTTATAATTTTTACCTGCATAAGGTGTTCGACCAAATGTTACAATTTCAGTTAGTAGAACTCCGAAACTCCAGACGTCTGATTTTGTCGTGAAACGATTGTAGTTTGCAGCTTCAGGGGCGGTCCACTAAATAATAAAAGTTATAAAAGTACAAATACTGAATAGTTACTTTTATAGGAAATCGAGCCCCCGGCCGTGCTTCATATTCATCTTCCTTCATTAATAAACGAGCAAGACCAAAATCGGCAATTTTAACATTAAAGCTATTATTGACTAGAATATTTCTTGCAGCTAAGTCACGATGTATGAAGTTCTTTTCTTCTAAATATGACATTCCCGAAGCAACCTGAATCTAATTATGATAAATTAAATGAATTATTGTATACCTGTGCTGCAACTTCCACAAGCTGCGGAATCGGACACTGTCGCCCTTTTCCTTGTAAGAAATGAAGGAGATTTTCTTGCATTAATTCTGTTACTATCAAAATTGGTTGTTCTTTTGTACATACAGCATATAATTGCAAAAGCTTCGGATGCCTTGAAAACAAAATTCAATGAGATTGCTTCATACATAAGAAAATGCTAAACCTCAACTTCTTCATGATTTGAGCTTCTGCTAAGAAATCTACCGGATCCGCTGAACCTGGCCGTAATTTTTTAACAGCTACTGGCACATTAGTATTCCATCGACCTTCCCAAACCTGTAAAAAGTAAAGATGAAAATCAGACTCATACACTTACATATACATCAATATATCTATGTACACTGTTCATAAATATTTTTTAATTAATATTAATATGTTTGATATATTTAAAGTTTTACACATAGTATGTATATTCATATTTTGATTTGAACCGGTTTCCTTCATTCAAAATGTTTTTATCCTTTTAAAGTTATCACTTTTTTTGAATTTGGAACACAACACGAATATTTCTTGTTTGATATGAATAAGACGGCTAAACACTTGAATAGTCATTGTCCATCCTTCCACTTCTTCAGCTTCTCACTGACATACAAAAATTGATCAGATGGAGCAGCTTGAATGAGAAGACAGCTGGATAATCGAATCCGGTTTGGTTATTTCCGTTCGACAAACTGCAAGATTTTGAGACAACATCAGCGAAGTTTACATATCTTGACCAGCTTCTCATTTTCAATCTCATCGCTGTAGGAAAAGGGCAAGCGGCTTAAAATTAGTTTTTTACCTTTCGTCATTTCTGACATCATAGTTTAGATTCACATAACCAAAAAGCATGAACTAGCAAGAGCAAAAATAACGATTATGACGAAACGTAGATGATGTTGATACGGGGGATAATACGTACGGTCTCACTGATTGTGTGCATATTGACCACTATTAGCAAGACAAATAGAATATAGGTCTAAAACTAGTCTTAAATATAGAAATAAGCTGATGTGCTCAAGATTTCCTGTATTATTTAGATATTCAAATAATTTTCAAAGTAATTACGGTTTCGATAATAGTCGAACGCTAGAAATGCATAGCTAGCGACAGACCCAAATTTTTCCATAATTTTATAATTATTGTAAATTATTAAAAATATTTCTATAGCTCTTATTGTGGTAGTCAGGTAACATTCTACTAGAACATCTAAGTGGAGAATGCAGCTTTTCAATGTATAATACATACTATTCTTTATGGACTACCCTTGACGAGTGTTCTGCCCATTTATGAAAGTAGAGGAAAAACGGATGACAAAATCGTTAATGGCCTTGATCCAAATGACTTCAGCAATTTATGCGTATAATCTTTTCCTGCTTCTGATACTCCATTAAACATACTGATGACATTGGAAACAAGTGTCCATACATATCAAGCCATCATAATGACAATGATGATAGAACAACTTTTATAATGTTAATTTACCGACCTCTCCAAATTGTCCTGCACCGATTTGACGAATTAGTCTAATAGATCGTCTATCGACTTCCCATTGATCATCTGATATTTTTATATAAAATGGTTATGTTCCATTAAGCAAAACTTACCGTAAGTGAATGTTGAGGTTTGAGGAGCATCGGGTTTTGCACATGGTTGTCCTAAAGCGACACATAACCCATCAGCATCCTAAATAAACATTATTTTGATTATTAGATATTAAAATCTATTGCAATTGGATGTTCTAGCATATATGATGTTAAACCAACGTACTCGACTGTAATGTTCCACCAGCTCAGACAGAGATGCAAAAGCACATTTTCTAGCAATGAAAAAACCCCCTTGATCTAGTTGTCGTATACGATAATGTTTAACTTCTTCTCCAACACGAACTGAAAGGAAAGTTCTGTATTAAAGCCAAACAATATGAGAAACAGTAACTATAAATGAAAATTACATTTAAATAACCTTTTGTTAGATCTTCAGAAGAAAGTTTAAGTAAACTCTTAGGTGAATCATCTGTACTACATATTTATCTACTTGAAAAGCTTGTATTTTAAAATTTGACACATACTCATTAAAATATTAAATGAAAACTCATGTTCTACATAAATATAAGATCTCCTTTTGAACTTTTTGAAATTTTCATCACATTCAGGTCTTTACGTATGTACGATAGAAGCATACGCACTCGAAAAGCACGTTAATGATTATAAATTGATGAAAATATTTTGTTATCAGGTTTATTTTTGTTTTTTCCACTCTTTTTACGTCCATTTATGCTTCTTTCCTTTTTCCTCTTTTTCTCTTTCGTTTCACCGTATTTTTACATCAGACTAAGAAGAGGATAAGACAAAGAGTGTTTACCATTTATGGTCTAGGATGATTTAGAGAACCTTTTTGTAGAAAGAAATGAACAACTATCAGCATAAAACAAGAAATAGTTGAATTATTTGAAAATGTTTCGTATTGAAGGTGCGGCAGATAGCTTTCAAAAGCTGTACAAAATTCAAACAACAGTGATCTAGATTGTCCTTTGGGTGCTATCTTCAACGAAAACATCTCTTCTTTCCACGAATTTCTCATTCTCCCTCCAATTTCAACCTCTCTCTTCCCTTTTCTCCAGTTCCCTCTCCATTCTCGTTGTTCTTTCTACGGTGAATCTCCTCCAATTTCCTCTTTTTCTTCAGTTAGTCACTTGTTTTCAAATCTCCCTTTCTCGCATTATTGAACCTCTAGCACAAAATCAATTAGAAGAAAAGGATTAAGCTGCCAGGAAAAATCAGCACATGAATTTAGAGCAAGAAACAAGATTGTATAAAACAGATATTCATTAATAGATTTATAACAAAATCAACATATCGCTTACCAGATAAAGAAAGTTCATTTCCTCGACTCTCAGAGTCTCTCACAAGAAAAGCTCCGTGCTCATTAGGGGTTAAACATAGTGCCTTTTCGGCATCAATTCTTCTCATTTTACCAAAAAACCATCTACAATTCTCATTAAATGTTATTGCAGAATAAAGAAAAACCTACGGTTGACTCTCATTACTATTTTCTTTAGCCACATAATTACTAGGAATATAGCCGGTTCGTCCGGTGGCTCGATGTCGGGCGAACCACCAATCACCAACCATATCGTTTAATAACTCCAGAATCTGCGAAAAAAAACCTTGAACTCAAAAATATAAAAAAAATGAAGAAAGTTGAGAAAAATAGAAAATGTTGGCCATCAGCTGTGTTTAAAATCGGGCGACAAGCCGTAGACAAAACTTATCTGACTCAACACTGGTCAAAAGATCAAATAACACCTGAAGTTGTGAGATCGAGAGGACACACAACCATATACAAGCCATTTATAGATTAGGTTTTTTTTATATAAGACAAAGATTTAGGAATCACAAGTATATTTCCACATTTTATTTTCATTCACTCTCACTCTCTTTGGTTCGATTTTAACGGTTAAACCAATTTTGAACTTTTGGCTAATTAATTAATGGCAATTCAAAGTTTGTCTTCTCGATGGCCTCAATGGATGAATATAACAGATATTGATTACTTAGCGGGAAACAAGAAAAACCCAATTAATCTGAGGTTGTACAAGATCTAGAAGCCTGGCACACATTTACCGTAAACGATAAATCTTCGTCAAGTCAAGGACGATAAGTTCCAAAGATGGATTTTGTTAAACGGATGGACATCAGGAACGCCCAGATAGGAACGCCGAAAAACGCTTGAGACAGGGAGGGAGATGATGTTGCGACCACAATTGAAAGAACGAGAAAGAAAGTTAAAATGAAACAGAGCATCAATTTGGGAGCTAGGATTTGTCGAAATATCCTATAGTTAGGTATGAAATTGGACAATTTACTATATTTAAAATAACCGGAAATAAAGCTGCTCAGAACATCCATATAACATAACTAATCCTCATCTCAACTTCTGTCATCATCATAATTGATGTCGACGTGTCCCTCATCGTAGTCGTCGGCAATGCATTTCCGAATTCCTTTACATCATCGTCGTACAGAATGAACTGACATCGACATTCATAGTTTTCAAATCTGGACAATACAATGACTTATTGACTCTTGTATGATGGGAAGTAACGGGTCTCTGACAAGGCCAACACACACTCTTTTTACTCTCTTCCAGTGTCTTTCTCTCTCAAGGTGTCCCTATTCGCCTCAACGAATTGAATGACCAAAAACGGTTAAAGACAGCTAGACGGCCAATGCTGCACCTCTATGACTTATTTTAGCGGTGACTGTATCGAACAACATTTTGAATTGAAATGCAATTGATTTTCTTTTCCGGTTCAAAGCATTACGAAAAAAATTGAGGTAAAGAGTTTTTTTAGATAAGCCAAAGCTAAAAACGATCATTTATCGATTGATTCAGAACGTCAGTGTTGTTTCTCCCGAAGACGACAGAATAAACAGCGAATAAAGAGGAAAGGAAGAGATAAAAACCAGCCTGACTAAGCAAGACACCAGCAGATGATGATAATCTCAATTATGGTCAAAATGGCAAAAAAGCGAAAATACAACCAATACATTTTTCATGCTAAGATCAAAAAAAAGGTAATACAGAGAGAACATCACTGTCAAAAATAGCAAATAGACACACTGTTCCTATATACAAAAAGAAACAAAAAGAAAAAGTTGTCAACGTATAAATAAAAAGTCTCAACGTTTTCACATGCTGAAATAAGCTCAAAGTAGCAGTTGGATTATCCATGGTAATCCCGACTGGAACTAGAAAATCCAGAACGTGCTCGTTCTTCTCTCTCATCACAATCCCGTCACATCATCACCAGCAGCAACTACAACAACCCCCATACTACTGTCGACGTTACAACCACTATCATCCTTACCCATCCTACTACTTCTCATAAGCCAGAGGAGTAAATTTTAGTTTAATTTTGTTAGGCAAAATAAATTCAAAGCCATAAAAGCATTATTTGTTTTACTGTGACTATGTACAGAATGAGAGAAAACGATAAAGAATACAAGAAGCACAATCACAGCTTCCAATAGTATTGTATTCACATAAATAATCAATAAAATAGAAAAAATATTTCAAAAATTCTTAAGAAGGATAGCAGACAGACAATCGAAGACATCGGTGATATCATAGATAGCCGCATTCTTAATCATTCTCTATAGTCGCAATACATACACACAAAGCAAAGAAAAACGACGAAACGATTGAAAGTGAATGAAACTTACATCTCCTTTCTTGAAACTGAGGTCGTCAGCAGTTCTAGCATCGTAGTCGAAAAGTGCTACGAAGCTAGATGGAGGCCCGCGTATTCCTGTATCTGTAGTTCCACTGTTGGAGCTACCGTTTGTATTACTGTTTGGTACTGCTGGAGGTAATGCTCTTGTAGGTAATGAGCCTGGTCGACCACATGGTAGAGAAGGACCAGGAGTTCCTGATGATCCAACATGGGACCCAGCACAACTGGAACCACCGGGAATACTGCCTGGACCGCTTGATCCTTGCCGTGGTTTTCCAAAGCACTGGCCCATATTAGTATCCAATCATAGGAAGCATTTACCGCATTTCCCACCGGAACCTTAGATAATTAGCATAAGTAAAAATATCACAAAAAAAGATATATATTTAGAAAAAATATCAAAATTTGGGGTTTTTTCGGCTATGAACAGTACGCAAACCGCGAAGATAGTGGAGGGGTGGAGAGAAAATTCACTAGCCCCGAAAAAGCTACTGAGGTGTTAGCATACAACCGATGAGGGCCTTCTTAGCTTCGTCGTCGAGCAGGATGGTGGGCGTGGTTCAGAAGGTTTTCGAGGTCACCCTCTTCTCCTCCTCCATCTCTTCTGGTCATCTTTCAACTACTGACTAGTCAGCTAGACCATAAGACTAGCATCAACCGCAAGCAAACATTGCTGCTAGCTGACCGCAGCAGAGCACTTCTACAAATAGATTTTCTGAGCTATGACATCCTGTGCTTCAGGCCTTCTGGGGTTTCTTTCAACTTTCGCATAACCTGCTTGCGATTCATGGCCTACGCTGATCCAAACCATATGTTTTTTTTTAGATTTTATCAAATAAAATATCAGAAATCCACAGCAAGACTTTTAAACGCATTCTTTGTCACTCTGTTTAATTTCCGTCTCTTATACTCTAACATTAAAAAACACCACCGTTCAAGTAAGATAGAAAAAAAAGTAACCAGCATTTATGCTGTAAAGATCATAACAACAATTTGTGAAAATGGGAAGTAACAATAAACATGTAAAGGAATCGAAAAACGATAACAGAAACAACAGCAACCAAACAATATATTTCAAATATAATACATATCTTAATTTGTTTCCATAACTTCCTGGGCCTTTTCCTTCTTTTTCTGAGCTTGTTTGTCCTTGATTCCAGTACCGGTAGCAACAGGAGCGCGAATCAAATGCAATTTGGTTTCGGCCTTCTTGATCATGCCACTCTTTACAACCTTCTTTCCTGGTCTCAGAGATTTAGTAATAAGGTTATCATATCTAAACATAATAAGTATATTAACAAATGAAAAGATTAATATACCGTTTTTTCTTAATAGCGGAGATGGTTTTAATGGCATCTTTTGCCTTTTGGAATAATTCTCTTTCATATTTAACAGGTTCATCTCTACGTTGTTCCATTAATTGAGTGAGATCGTTAACCAATTCCTAAGACAAAGTTTTTCGAAATCTAATACTGAAAGTGCATACCTTTCCACGAGCACGACGGGCAGCCTTAGTCCAACTTAACTTTCTTGGATTACGCTTCTTTTTGAACAATTTATTACAGCGCGATCGACAAAATTTGAAAACCTAAATTAAAATATTCAAATACATAGCATAAAAGTGATTGACTGATTAATATACAAAAAAACATTTACTCACTGTAGCATCGTTTCTAACAAATTGAATTCCATGACCTGGATAAATAGGTGATGAACAAAAATAGCACTTTTCTATCCTCATTTTTACCCTGCAATAAATATTAAAAATTTATTTTAAAAAATAAAAAATTTTAATGAAATTTCACGATAATACATTTTCGAACAACTCTTGAAATAACTAAACAACAGATTTTTTTAAACTACGATTATACCTATTGTTTAGTTTTGTAGAAAACGAATTTACTACAATTCCTTATTGTGAAAAATTCCTAAGAAGCTTTCAACCAGAAATATATAAATTACAAAGTATTCCGTAAATATTCATAAAGCTTATTATTAAAAAAGTGAAATAGTATTTTCTTTGTCCAGTAACCTTAACGGTCAGACTTGTAAACAACGTGCACACAAATCGTCCCTGAATTCATTGTTGGAAAAAATTTATAAGCGTTTGTGTATTCAGGTTGTACCTCTTTCCGTTTTTATAAAATCAATTAGCATATTCTGGATTTTGTTTTCTGTGATGGGTTAGTGATTGTAATGGAAATTGACACAAATACTGAAGTAGAGGTTTTACCTCCTGATATCGAAAAACTCCGTAGATCTATTGTTCAGTATGTTGTATGTTTTTTTATGATAATTGAGATAGTACGCGAATTTTGTTTATAATCAGGATCACAATGACTTGAGAATACGATTTTGGGATTGGCACAATCCTTACCAAGATGTGGACGAGTTGCTTTGTATCCATGCTGTGGTTTTATTTTCAAAAATGCAAGATGTGAGTTAGTAACACAAAATGATCAAAAGTTTGGAAATGTTTCAGGTTGAGCAGAAATGTTTGGTTAATCAGCTAATATTCTTAGTACAACAGTCTAGATCTGAGCCACATCCTACTAATATCACATATGAACGGGTTATTGACCATATTCTTCTTTTTGCAATGAATGAACAGGTCTTACCTTCAAGGTTTGCCATTAGAGTATATAATCTGAATTCTCAAAAATCTACAGCACCGCTATTGGGGGAATTATTTTGACTGCTGATTTCACGTTAAAAACTGGTATGTCTAGCGAAAAATGGAACATGGTTATGGAATGTGTTGAAAAAATGGATCTCAAAGGAATGCGTCATATTTTCAAGTAATAATAATAAAATCTAATTTGTAATAGATTCTTTGTTAAGAACCTTGATAGAAAGCCAGTTGGTTATGCTTCCGTCAAATATATCATTTGAGCAGAGGAAACAGCTCATTCCTGTTGAAAATGTAACGATATTATATTTTTAAATATTTTAATTAGATTACATTTAGCTTCTTCTTTATATTTTGAATAAAGTTCCGCCAATTTTTACAATGACTGAAATTTCTAGATGTGATGTACCTCTTTATATGTTTCCAGTAAGTTCAAGTTTATTTAATGAAAAAACTGAAAATTTTCTTTTTAGCGCATTGTAAAGAAGCTTTCTGAAATTAAAGCCTACTTTCGGCCTCTTGCTGATTTATGCTTTGCGATTGGAAAGTGTTTTATGTATCCTATCTTACTCCATCCCCATTTCAATCCTTTATCTGCTTCCTGGAGAGTTCATAAAAACTCAACAGCTTTATGGTTCGATGATCCATATACTATTTTGTGAAATCTTGATTTAGCGCACGATATACCTATTTACCTAATAGAAAAGAGGTATGCGATCCTCAAAATTACCTATTTTACATGGTAATTAAACAGCCTAGAGGGAAAGAAGTGTTAGGCGTAAGTTTAGATCCTTATTAGATTGCAAGTAATCTGAGATTGTAGGCCATGCTAAAAACCCTGGATGAAGATGCTCAGTATCAGATATTTGATGGACTTTTATCATTTTTAATTAGTGATACCATGGCTGCAGTAAGCACTTTAAGAATAGTATTAGCATTAAAAAAAATTTTAGGTTGAAGAATTACCTTTAAATGCCGAAATTCCAAGATACCAATGGGATAACTTGCTTGCTATAATCATCTACGCCATGAATAACAAGCAAACGTTATAAGTCTACGATTTTTCGTTATTCTTATATAATATTTTCAGAAATGCCAGTAGTGTTGTTGCAATTTTGCATCAAATTCTGGAAAAACGACAATATAGGAAAGCTCGTGATGAAGTGATGTGGTTGATGCTTCAAGTTGTCGGATCCTTCAATGCAGCACTAACAAAAGAGCATATTGAAAAACTTGCTGCTCTGCATAAGGTTATCATATTTACATGCAACATGTTATTATCCATTCAATTTTTAGTTATTGTATAACGAAGATTCTAATTCCACATATACTTCTGATCATCCATCGCAGCTGGTTAGATTTATGTCAACAGCTTGTATGTATATATTATTAGAAGGAAAGGTATATAACGTTGCTTTCCATATCTAATTAGCTGTTTCTTAATTTTAGGAAGGGCTCCCGGAGCCGAATGAAAGTTTAGCTGTTCAGATAAAATTTATCCAGAATACAGCATCAAACGAAACAGATGATCATGCAATGATGGCACTACTCACCAATGCTTGTAACTATATTATTCAGAATTTATTTACTTGAAATATTTTTGTTAGATCGCTCTGATAATCCGATTGTTAGAAAAGTTTTAAGAAATTTTTCTACCTGGCTAGAAGGTCAAAGTCAAGAAGAACCGTATATGTTACCATACAACAAGCCTGCCAACAATCGTCTTATTCCTTTCGATATACAGGTATTGTATTGGTGTTTAATTTATCTTACCAAATGCTTGAAGCTTATTGATTCTTTTGCTTTGCGAGCTAAACTGCATTTACTTCAAGTTTGTGCTGCACCATTTCGAAATTCTATGAGTCGTTTCCCCAGTCCAGCAATTATTGGTTTGTTATTAATTCAATTCTTTTAAATCCTATATTGCTGTAGATACATATGCCAAGCTGCTATATACCGTAGATTTTGATTTTGGATTCAAGCATCTTGTTCAAGCTTATTCCAAAACTCTTTCAAACCAAGTGAGCCTTACATTGTTTTAAGTTATTTTATATTCTTCGTGTTTAGAATTCTACCGATTTAAAAGAACATCTATATATTATGACAGATCTTTTTTGTAATAGGTATATTTGATCTTATTTGTTAGGCTCACATTTGTTTTTATCAGATTAATCAACATGCCATTGCCTCCATCAGGTCGGGAAACTCTTCTACTTACTATAATAGCTGTAATGCATACATCGGTACTAAAATCCTATATATATATATGAAAATATTGCTAGAATATTTTCAGAGTAAGCCTGCTAATGTCGAATTATATTTCCTTGGAGAACAAGCCTTGATGAGACAGTTTTCTTGGTGTCCCTTTTCGGAAGCATTATCGTTATCAACAGCGTTTTTGAGTTAGTGATACAGTTTGTTATTTTATAAAAGTTTTTAAATTTCAGCTGATGATCGCAGTGTTTCTTCCCGTTTATGTTATCCTAAAAAGTTTGAAACTCGAGATTTTCACATCTGCCCTGAAGTTGTTCGAATGCTGATTATAGCCTTTATGCGCGCAGTGAAAATAATGGGTATTTCTGATATAATTTGAGTAAACTTGAAATATTAAATTTAGGTGTTGCAGAAAATCATATCACTGAGGATCCTAACTTCTTTCGTATTACAGCTGATAGGTATACATGGGCTCCTAGTCAGGTAGATTGATATTCAATATCCAGTATTTACAATGTTTTTTAAGTTGCAATCGTTTCCTGCAATTTGTCGGACTTATCCTGATATGGTGGATAAAACAACCGAAGCTACAATGTCTGAAGAAAATAGGGTTGTTTCTTACATACATTAGTTTTATAAGATGTATTTAAATGTAGAATGTTATCCATTCGGATTTCGTACAGATGCAAGGATTAGAAGAAAATTTTGTTGGTTATATGACGGATGGAGGCGAAATACGCCCAACTATTCTATGTGTTATATTCAGAGCTCTAATGGAAAGTATTGATGTTAATAGAAATCTTCAGTATTTCTATCAGTTCGTTGTTTTATTTTTTGTATATTTCTGATAGTAATGTTTTAGAATTCTTGAACGACATGATGGACGTGAATTAATAGTTGCTACAAATAGGTTAACGGATTATGTTATCCAGCAATGCAGCGAAGCGAACCAAGATGTATTCCAAGCTGTAATTATACCTTTTTATTTTCATTTTTATTTACAACTTTTAGTCTGTTCGAGTTCTTGTAAGTATGATGTTCCAATTGCACATCATTAGATTTGATAGATTACTACTCTCACTTATACTTCATCCAAATAATGATCAAAAGTCTCAAATAGCTCTTCTAATCTGCCAGGTTTGCTATAATTTATATAGTTTTATATATCTTTGATTTGCAGTATCTAGTTGAAGCCCAAGAAGTCAAAGATCGTATAACATTCTATACTACTACAGTACCCAAGAAGGAAATAAAAACCATGGAGTTTTTTACTCGGCTTGGTGAATATCACAAAGTTCGTTTTTCAAAATTACATTTTAACATAATTTTTTTTTTAGAAATATCCAGAATATGCTTTTTCCGAACTTAGCCAAATGTCAGCTGGGCAACGTGAGCCTGCCATCAACAGTGCTGTACACTTTCCAATTTATTACGGAAGCATGATGGAAAGGCTTATTCCTGTAAACGATTCCAAAATTTTTCAATATTTGATTTTGTTCTTTTCAGATTACCGACTATGCCCTTTCGAGAGCGCTAGAATTGCCTAATGTTGACTCAGTATTTTCCTCATTGTTGAGAACATTAGGTCCATTATATAAGTATCACCGTAAGCATATTATATAATTTTAAAGCTAACTTTTTTCTTTTTAGCTTCTCCAATCTCTTTTGTCTATTCCGTGCTTCATAGTATGTATGAATTGCTTGGTCAACAGCCAAGAGCACGGCAACTTGTTTTGAATATCTTTAATCAACGTTTGTCATATTTACATTTTTGAATCTTGTATCTTTGTTGAGTTCAGGTGATGACATACAGCTAACAGAGACATTCCTCTCATACAATCATCAGAAACATAGTTTGGAAGATATTCTTACTGAGCTTATACAACGAATCATAGAATGTAGTGATTTCATTTTGAAGTAAGAACCTGTTATAACTTCTTATCTTTATTATTTTTTTTAGACCTCCAAGTTATGTTTCCCAAGACTGGAGATTCTCTGAGTTAACTCCATCAGCTCAAGCTTTATATCTATCTTGTATTGAATTGTTAGCTAGTCCTCATGGACCAACAGTCAGTTTTGCTGTCATTTTATTTTTTTAAACAATACTTTTATAGCATATTGTTCCTGCAATGATCTCTCTTCTCACCTATTCTCCCCAAGTTCAATTACGACCTTACACCACTTTGAATGCTGTAGCCCTTATCCTTACTGCTTTACCAGATATGTATGGAGAAGTTTTACAGCAGCAGTTCATTGATGTTTTGGAAAATAACGAAGTTAACGGTAAAACTCCACTATAGGCAAAATCAATTTTTTTCTGATATCTTTAGATTTGAAGTTCGAAGAGATTGTTCATGACAATTTTGAGGAGCGGATTCATTTGCATATGACAAATAGAGCTTTAACAGTTAATACTCTTATGCAGGCATATTGGACACATGGCAACAACGTAGTTCTTTAACATTTCTGACGAGTTTCTTATATTCTTATACTTTCAGCTTGGAGTAGGAAAGTTCACCACGTTTTTCCTAGACGTGTGTTACGAACGAATCAAAACCGAAAATGATTTATGGTATTTCATTCGTCTTATGCTGCCTCTTCAACAGTGGGTTTTCGAAAAGGATAAATTGAAACATTCGTTCAATGAGGTAATTTTTGAACAATCTTGTTGTTTAAGTGTATATGATTCTTAAGTGTTTACGTCAAGTATCTGGATTGATCAAAAAAATAGGGGAGCTTTCTGAAAAAGGTGTTGAATTTGAACATGGAGTAAGTAGTTTTGAAACATATTCACGATACTTTTATAATTGCAGAGAATCCTTTGTGACATTTTATATCATTTGAAATATTTATTTTCTGGTGACGCTATGATCCATGATGCTGAGCAAGTTTTTCCTAAGTATGTCCACATCTGTTTTACTCAAACTATTTACCCCATTCAGGTTTCCGCAATATATGCAAGATCATTTAAAATACTATATAACACCTGCTCATCAAAGAGCTGATGAAGAACACCATAAAACTGTGGTTGCTAGTCATGATACTTCTCACATATCTAAATTCAATGTATCTGTTATGCAAGTGGACTCTTCAACAACTGAGAAAAGCTAATTCCGATAATATAACCTGTTTCATATTATTTATTTTTTCACATTTACTTTTATTAACATTTCGTCTACGATCTCTTTTTCATCAGTGTTTATATTCTAAATACGGTAAATTACTGGTATACTCATGATCTTAGATCAATATAAATTCTGTGTGATGCTGCCCAATGAATTAACACGTAGTCATTTTTGTATATTTTATTATATCAGATCAGGTTTTTCCTGAAATTATATCTTAAAAAATTGATTATTTTCTTAATGTTTGTTCGTAGATTTTACTTCATGCAACATGGTCTGGATCACTCAATAGAACAGTGTCAATCCTGGGGCGAACGTCTTGCGAGGCTGAGGACGTGCACCTGGTTCAATACTAATACTATTTTTCAATAATGAATACTATTTTCTAGGTACTGGGGAGATTTAACATGGAAAAATGCAGAACGTCTATTACATCCTTGTGAGGACGGAACTTTTTTAATTAGGGATAGTCGTAATGAAAAGTATCTCATCGCAGTGTCATATAAACATAATAGTAAGATATTTAGTTTGAAATCAACATAATGAGTTCATTTTCTAGATAAAGTTTTTCATGCTCGTATAGAGACTTTTTTCTTAAGGTTTGGGCCATTGTCTTTCACTTCAGTTGTGAATGATATTGCCGTAATTACACAGGTTTCTATTTGATTTTTAAAATTTTATAATATCTTATTTACAGCTAATCCGCGATGGTAGTATGCATATGCTAATGCATCGTCGTGGTGAAGAAGCAAATGCTACTGAAATGAATCTGATTTATCCACTCTCACGATTATCAGTGCTCCCACGTCTTCAATACTTATGTCGACTTCAGATACATTCGATGGTTAAGCCTGATAAAATTCCCTGCCTTCCTGTGCCCCCACCAATACTGCGGTATCTGACTGAAAACAAATTTTTTTCTCCTGATGTAAATGAAGCCGTAGCAATATTAAAACAAAGAAATCAAGAGTTGTTACCTCATGTATAAATGTAATTTATTTTTCTGTGATTGGATGTATTTTAATTTATTGTCATA
The DNA here is from genome assembly GCA_964057225.1 of Auanema rhodensis. Lineage (NCBI taxonomy): Eukaryota > Metazoa > Nematoda > Chromadorea > Rhabditida > Rhabditidae > Auanema > Auanema rhodense. The sequence goes on from OZ059895.1 coordinate 7,154,347, forward strand.
ATTGCTCCTATTTTTATGAAACTTTAATAAATGCTTTAAACTTAAATTACAGTTACCTACAGAAGATTTCATTTCGAGGCTTCTTATTTTTAAAAAATAGATTATTGTTCTATTACTTTCTCAAAGATGGCAACTATTTTCGCTTTGAGCTCCGGTGCACTGCCCGCTGCTATAGCTGTATTTCGATTGTCAGGTACATCACCAAGTTCTTGTGATTTTAACCTGTATACATTGTTAAGGAAGTAGAAGTCTACCAGCCTTACAAGAAATTTCACACCGGCAAAAATGGGAACCACGTGAACTACGGTACACTAAATTATATTTAAAAAACAACGAAGTGCTGGATACCGCAATGGCTGTTCATTTGCCAGGTGTGTGTCTGTATTACTTCAAAAACGTTAGAAAATCAAGTTAATTTACTAATGATTCAAGCTTTCAAAATTGTTTTTGCTCACAAGCATATAAGTAAGATTTTTTTATTTAGGACCATCAACTTTTACGGGGGAAGATTCTTCTGAAATATATGTGCATGGAAGTCCAGCGGTAGCAAATGCATTAGCGGATCGTTTAATTGGAATAGAAGGTGTGCGTCAAGCCAAACGAGGAGAATTTTCAAAACGGTTCTCAAAATTAAGTTTTTCAAAACAATATGTGTTTAGCGCATTTTTCAATGGAAAAATGGATGTTTCTGAAGTTCATGGGCTAAAAATGCTCATACAATCTGAAACAGACCGACAGAGAAGAGTTTCTTATAGACAAATGAGGGGAGGTGATGCTGTACGGCAAATAAGGTAGATTTATTTATATATAATACATATATATATAACCACATAGAGAAAACTTGACAAACATAGCAATGCGTGTTTATGTTCTAATGGATTTCGGAGAACATGTGGACACCTCAGTAGCTGAGATACAGTTAACTAAAATATTCAGGCTATCAAATGAAATGTTCTCTTTTTTAGTAAAATGATTAAAGATATAATACCAGAAGTTGCATCTTTAGTATCTCGGTCACGTAGTGCATTTCGTGTACAGCGAGGTTTAAACTTTGTTCTAATTGGAAGACCTAATACGGGTAAAAGCAGCATAATGAATGCATTAGGTAAAAGAAATTTCCGAATAGTTGAATAAACTTCATATTTCACCAGCTGAAGAAGATATTGCTATTGTTTCTCCGTTGGCTGGTACAACCCGTGATAGTTTGCAGGTAGTTATTACAATGTTAAAAAGAGTTATATAATTAAATTAGACACGTATACAAATAAAGGGAATCCCAGTCTCTTTAACTGATACGGCTGGTTTAAGAGAAACAGGAGATCCTTTAGAAATGGAAGGTATTCATCGAGCCAGAGCAAAGTTATATTTTTTATGGTTGAGATTTTTACTCTAATTACTTGAAGACTTAAAGACGCTGACTTAATTATGCTGGTAGTCGTATCTGAAAACGCGGCGCAAGAAGCATCTGAGATATTAAATGAAATAAAGGTATTTGAAAAACAAATAAAATTTTTTATTCTATTCTTTAATATTTTTTAGGAATATCAAAGCCATGAATCTATACCTGTGATTATCGTACGAAATAAAAGTGATTTGAAACATGAGAAAAAGGCAATTTCTTTACCAAACATAACAAAAGTTGTGGATACATGTGCCTTATCCAGAAACGGTTATATATAATCATATTTCTTCATTGTTGTTTTACGGATTCTTTTAGGACTTATGCCATTGATTGAAGCTCTTGAGTCTGAAATCACTCGAATGTGTCCTGATGAAAATGGGCCTGCGTTAACTGATCACAATCTTATAGAGTATTTTAAGAAATTAATCCTATGACGTTTATGAAACTATTTTCAGAGAAGTTTTGGAAATTTTAATTGAAGCCCAGAATTGCCACGACGCTGCGCTACTGTGCGTTCGTTTAGAAGAATGCTTATCTCATATAGGACAATTGACAGGGGATACAGTAAATGAGGAAATTCTAGAGAAATTATTTGAAACATTCTGTATTGGAAAGTAATAATTTTACAATTGTAATCCTTTAATTGTAATGAATTGATCTAAACAAGTTTATTATGCTATACAGACTTGAATTCAAATTTTTTTTGCAAAGGAGGCACAACAAATCTTTATGTTATAATCTTAGTAGAGCTTATTATTTTGCTCGACAGGGGTAGTAGCTGGATCAGGAAGAGATACGGGGAAGCCCCGCCCAATGCCAGACGGGTAATCAGTCACCAGCTTTTCCTCCATTGATACGGTAGTCAAATTGATCGTGAGAGCGACAAATAAAGGCTTCTATTTCCGTTTCGCATATTTCTATTCTATCAAATCTTCATTACAAACCAAAATTTTTGAACTGTAGTAAGAATTACGGTCTTTTTACTATATAGAGTTCACCTGCTTAGTAGTATATAATAATGACGTCATATCCGGTTTACGAGCGGGATTTCTTTATGGAACCATGCTACATACCATCGTTTAATACAGGACCAACAGTAACTGGTGCTGCACAAAGTGCTGTTACAGCTGCTATTCATAATCACTATGATTTCTATCAGCCTACTGCTGTGGCAGCCGGAACACCAACTGCAGCAATTCAAGATACAATGTAAGTTGTATTAATATTTAGTTTTATTAATATATTGCTAGAAACCTGTTACAATTTGAATCACCGTTATGTTTTCTAATCATATACTTTTTTAACCTTATAAAAACTTTTCACTGGGAGCATCGCTATGATAAATAGCGCTTCCAAAGTTGACTAAGGTTTCTATTAGGAAGTCTGATAATGTGAGTATACATCTACTGAACTAAGGCTTTATGAGTTATATTGCTGTATATTTATATTGTGTTTCCGTATCTTTTCCATGCTTTGATTTTTTTTTAAATTTCCAGAATACCGTATGGTTGGCGAACGGACTGGACACGACCAGCAGCACCAAACGAATGGCTGGCACCTACCGTATTTCAACACCCAACAACGACAATTGTAGAGCAAATGCAATACAATCAGTAAGTTTGCTTTAAATAATCAGGCTAAAATCTGAAGCATGAATCATAATTCCCAGTTTCGGAACATTACATAATCATCTATTTTTTATAGATCTAATTTCTTATAGCATTATTAAAATTATTGTTTTTTCGTGTTATAGTATGGAGCCGACACCCGGAACTACAATGGAAATTAAGCCGACTGTCTGTAGAACCCGTGAATCAACTTCTAATAAAGCTTTCCGATGCCAAGTATATTCATGAACTAAAACTTAAAATAGCTCATAATTTTAGCTCTGTGGAAAATATTTTTCTCAAGCTGCTAATTTGACTGCTCATAAGCGGGTACACACAGGCAAGTTTTCATTTCGAAAGCCTTTTTTGTCGTATTTTGCATTTTATTTATGTAAAGCAGCCATTTTGAAACTTTGAAAATTGTCATATATAAGCATAAAATGAAATAGTATCTGTCGTATATATTCTCCTATTGATAATCCCTTGAATGAGAATAAGAAGAAGCCCTCCACTTCAGGCCCATTTACGTATTATTATTATTATTCGTAATAATAAAATCTCTAGTTTCTGGAGAAGAAATAGATTGTAAAATAGATTTTAATTATTTCAGGTGAGAAACCATTCGAGTGCTCAATATGTAATCGACCGTTTTCGCAAAGCTCATCTCTTGTAACACATAGAAGGTGGCGTTCACTTTTGATTTTCAATTTTTGAATTCCGAGAAAACTAATATCGTCTTTTTGACCTTGAAAAAATCTGCAGGTCTTCTACCTGTAGCAGCTGATACGATATCTAGTAATTATGAACCAGGTTAATTCTTAGATGATACACACCTGGAAAAACTATATCATACTGTAATAGTCATCATTCGCTAACACGCAATTAAACGATTAAAACGGAATAGATTAAGAAAATTTTATGTTTCAGGACACACACAGGTGAAAGGCCCTATCCTTGTAAGCACTGTGATAAAGCTTTTACTGACAGTAGCACCTTAACAAAGCATTTAAGAACACATACAGGTACAAATTACTTGTTAAATTTTTATTCAGATTTACTGTTTAAGGTCAGAAGCCGTACTCATGTAACACGTGCCATATGCGGTTCACACAATCAGGAAATTTGCATAGACACATGAAGACACATAGAAATTGAATACAACATTTCAAATGATATTGATTGAATCCTTATAAAATAATTGTTTTAATATAAAGAATAAGGTAATGTCATTACACGTTTAATCGATGATAAGCATTATACTAAGTATACTACCCTGTTAATGCATTAACGTTGACTGAGATACAACATTGATATGAGTAAAATTGAAAGAATAAGACAGATCAAGAAATAGAAAATTAAGGGAAATGCAGCAAATTTCGCAGACAGATCAATGATTCAAATCATTCTCCCTTGAACAACAAATGGCGATACTCTAAGCCATCTGAAAGGGCTGGAATCATCTAATTGGCACGTTTTTGTATAAGTGCATCCATTGTGTCCGTACCTAACTAATACAGTTTTCTTCTCGTCTAAGCAAATTTCACTGAAATCAAATTTCTTTAATAAAAGTGAATGATATTTATTAACCTTTCTTCAAGATTTTCGCTAACTAAAGCATCTGTACCTCGAATATATACAAAAAGTCTCAAACTGTTTTTACCATGATCCTCCGGTGGAAACGTCTTCAATATATACAAATAAATTTTGAAAATATGTATAGTTTTACCCGGAAAAGATGAAGATTAACTTTTCTAATTTCAGTATTGCTCATTTCCATACACGGAGAACCACAATCTCCATGATTAGAATTATGACCTTCACATAAAGAAATAGGAAGACCTAGAACAAAAACTACAGGAAATTAATTTTTACTTAAGTTACTGTATGTGTGAAGTGGACGAAATGGAGATTGCCCAACAACTAGCATGACCTCACGAACATGATAACGATTGCGGGAACGGAAAATTTTTTGAAGCTCATCCCGGATCTAAATGAATGAATAAGTAAATGCTCATATATTTTTTGAAATTACCGATTGAATTCCTGCCAAAGTTCTTAACATACCGTGAGGTGGCGGATGTGGTATTGTTGATATTGGTGTAGGTAATATGCTATGATGGAGGCAGATGGATGCTATGGTTAAGTCCACAAGTTGAAGAGAGGAATGAATACATAAGCATCGAGATATACAAACTGCGTCAGAAGTCATGTACCTGCAGTCAACGGCATAAAGTAAAATTACTATAGAATCGCTGAGTTATAATTTCGAAAATACGAATTTCAAACAAAATCACATTCACTATATTAATAACTTCATAATTTCAATGTATATAACATACTCAAGCAATAACAATGAACAAAAAATTCCTAAGATCATTATTTCCCGTTCTTCAATGACGCTATAAAAGCTTCCATTTCTTCTAATTTTTTACGATCTTTTGCCTTTTGTAATCGTTCGGCTTCCAGCTCAGCTGCAGTTTTTGGTTTCAATTTAACTGGATCACTTATTCTCCTTTTCTTAATTGAATCTAAAGGAGTATATAATAAGATCAATTTAGTACTTGAATAAAATACCTTTGGCTTCTTTATTCTTTTCAAGCATATCGAGACCAGCCCTTGCTCGTTTATCTTCTTTAATACTCAAAGCCTTTTCATAATTCACACGTGCTTTATCAAGTTCTTCTTTAGAGACATTTCTAGACACTTCGCTGAATCTTGTTATAATTTATTAACCCTACGATTCTGCGTGCTTTATCAAAGTTTCCACCATATACAGTTTTGCATTTGCATGATCGGGATTTATTTCTAAAGCTGTTCTCAACTCCTTTTCTGCCCCTTCAAAAAATTGTTGGTTAGATAACCTAGAAAATAAACAAATAGCATAAGGATAAATTCAAAAGAAAACTTACGCTGCGCCTTTGGCTACATATGCATCGGTACATTTTGGATTGATCTGAATAGCGCGATTAAACTCGAAGACTGCTGCGTTATATGCTTGTTTTTTCAAATTATCAACTCCACGAACAACATGTTCAGAAGATAATTCTTCATCTTGTAACCGTCGCATCATTGCTGCTGTCTCAGTACAGTCCTAAAAAACTGAATATACGGATAAATAAAACAAAGATGACTACCTCTTCAAAATTCTCAAGTGGGAGAAAAGTAATTTTTGATCTCGTTGGAAAACCCAGATTGTTTGGCAGGTACGGATTCGAATATTCTTCTCGAGTTGGGCAAAATTTCCAAAATGTGGTTTTACTAGACATTTCACTACCAAGCCTTAATAAGAATTCTCAATTTTGTGTTTAAATTCGAACAATAATACCTGAAGTATTTTGGTAGGTCACTGAATTTCAAAGGGGGTACCTCAATTAATCGAATTCTACTAGATATCAGGAAATAGAGATAATAAAACAGTAAAACTACATATCATATCGGAATATCATACCTCAGTTAATTCAATACGTATAGGGGATACACAAGTGATAGTTGCAATTCTATATTCTCCAATAGATAGACGCTGACTTAAGGCATGTAAAGGAGCTAAGAGCTAAATAAAAATAGGAAATATGTTATAATATGTTGCAATAAATGCCTGAAAATCCAATATCTCTAAATCTCTTTTAATTCTTGTATAGTAGCAAATGGCTTTGACATAAGCACCAGCAGCATCAAATTTCTTAATTTTAACGACTAGTTGATCTCCAACACGAGCACAATTTTTAAAATGTTGTATAACACTGAAATGTTACACCCGAAACTAAGAACATAAATGAGTTAGTTACCTAGATTGAGATATCTGAGAAGCAAAGGATTCAAAAGCTGGAAATGATGATGCTGTAACAGGATCAACAGGTAAACCATCTTCTAGGATCCCTTGTAAAGTTAGATCATAATTATTTCCATTGGTTGAACTTCGAAGTCCATCCTTATTACTTACAGAGCTACTCATACTAAATGAATAAAAAATTGGTAATATATATATATGCATAGATAGATAAATTACTTGCAAAACTTTTCAGGAAAAATAGGAAAAAACGAATGGAATGAATATATTACAATATATTATATAAATCAGAGAAAAGTTAACATGATAAGTGAGATACATATTTGAATAAGATACCTGTATATTAATATGAAAGATCGTATTATACAATGCGAAATTAAAGCATTTGAAATGCGTTCAGCTAAAAAGACTAGAATACATACTATAAATACTAACAAACATTTGTAAAAAGAATACTTATAAATTACTAACAATTCAGAAGTAAATAAAAAGCCTAAAATCACTACTTTCACAAGCTACTTGTTAATGATCTATCGCTTTCTTGTGGTAATATTGGGATGACTGGAATCAGGAAGAGAATCGGGATATACATATCGCGGACCCATCGTCTTCAGGATTTCATAAGCTTGTTTCAACAAGTAAACTCCTAAGTCAGCTTTTGTTGTATTATCCCATGTACGAGAACGGCCTTTCCATTCTCCACCTTTGATGTTAGTAAGATTTTGTAATCTTATGGCTTCGAAGAAAGCAGCTTCACGAACAAACGCCTCATCATCAGATATAGTATGACTGATCTCTAACAAGCCCACACCACGGCCCGATTTCCAAATAGCATTGATTTTTTGTAATTTAGCATTAGTTTCCTAAATTTTAATGTTAACTTGAGATAAGCTTAAGAAAATAACGTACAAGCTTCGGTGAGCTAATTTCCCGCATTTTCTTAGCGTCAATTAAATGAGCAAGAGGTCTAGCCTAAATGGTGAATAGGTCATATTATGTCATATAATACAACATTACTGACCTTAGTACCTTTCCCAATATAAAAAATTGCCTCGACAACTTTACGAAGAGTTAGTTTCTCTACTTGTTCTAATATTCTTGGGTCTAGGAGCAAGTACACAAAAGCAGTAACTCCAAGGTGTTGAAATTCTCTACGGATCTGAAAGATTTTCAAAGTTAAATTTTTATCAAGAAACTGTTTACCGAATCATCCAGCTGTTTTCCTTTCTTTTCGTCCATCTTTCCTTTGAATGCTAATTCCAGCGGTCTTGAATAGGAGACACCTTGCACCTTTTCAACTTGATCAGCAACCATCAGAAGTTTTTTCTCATACAGATGACGAGTGCTGATAAATAGACAAAGTAAGTAATGTTTACAAAGAAAATTTTACCTCGAACACACTGGTCCGGCATAGACGCCATGCTTCCTAAGTTCTGCACGCAATTCAGAATCCTTTAACTTTTTAACTCGGAGCTTTTTTTCCTCGTCCAAATGTGTTGGTGTAATTGGTTCTGCGATTTTCAACTGAAAAATGTACCTATGAAAAGATTTAAGAAATGAAGATACTTGAATTAATCTTTCTTCAAGTTCCAACAAATGGAAACTTTCGTCAGCTGTAAGATATGCTGAATTGTCCTCATTTGGAATATTTTTATCTGAACATAAATAAAGCAATGAAAAAAATGATTTTTAAATTGTTAAAACCTCTTGAAGTGCTTCGAGTTCTAGGTTTTGTTGTAGGAGTTAACGGCGGAGCAGAAGGTTTAGCTCTTAGATGCTTAGTAAATCGAGGGGTTACAGCATTAGTACAAGATGACTTTGAAGCTGAAGAGCTCGTCAATTCTTGAAACCTGGGAGATTTACCCTTTGGTCTCCCCCTCTTGTCAGTGGATCTCGATTTCGGTTCCACAGCCGAAACCGCATCTACTGGCGTATGTTTACTTGTAGACCTGACAAGTTTATTCAACCGATTAACATCAGGATCGAATTCGGGCGTCTTAGAACGTTTCGAACGATAATGCTTTGGATTTGTTGGTGTCTCTAATATCTCTGGAGTTTTTGTACGCCGCCGTGGAGTCTTAATGGCAGGTGCATTCTTAGTTGTGTTGCCTATAGGTGATAGCTCAATTTTTTGACTTGATCTCTAAAATTATACAATGAACGAAAGCATGTCAAATCTATAAACCTGACTATTCCTTCTACGTACAATCATACCAATAGACTGACGAACACGAGATTTAATATCAGCTAGAAAAGATTTTCGTCGTCTTTGTTGATATTGTCCCTTATGACAAAAAAATAATTTTCGTAAAATACCACGTCTAGACCGCGGATCTTTTTCTATGTACCGTTGAAGAAATCTAAAACAAAAGATAAGACCTCAAATTTATAATTTTTTTAACATTTTTGTTGTACCAGTAGCCAAATCAACGGCTGTTCTACCAAAATCATCTTTACATAATGGATCTGCTCCATAATGAAGCAACAATTGGCAAACAGCAAGATTGTCATATGCAGCAGCAACATGTATCAAAGTTAACCCTTCATCACCACTACTTCGTGGATTTTCTCCTTTACCTGAAAGTTCAACTTTTATAAAAATAAAAATGAAAAAGCTTACCTAATCTAGACCGCACAGCTTCAAGAGCTGCAGCGGTTCTACTACAACACAGCAAGTGAAGATCAGGTTTTTTCACTTCTGTCATACTTTCTTAACATAATTAATATATTAAAAAATACAATTGTAACAAATATTTTGATATTGGCTAAAAACCTAATGAAGCTCTCGAACATAATATTAAAAAAAAAGATTTTCTTTGAGCATTTTGAAAATAAAAAAGCATCACAGGCAACAAATGCAGAATGGAAAACGATGGAATAGAAATTTGATGTTATGCTGTGGAGACCCAGTTCTTGACCACGTATGTGAAATAAATAAATTAAAGACTAGAAACATTAAACACAAAGCTTGCAAATTGAAAATTGTTCAGGCAAATAGTCCCTGCAGGGGCACACACGGCTTATTGTGTTCATATGTTCAGATTTACTAGAGCAACTAAAGAGTTGTGCATTAGATTGAAGAGTACAGTTATATGGTGCATATACGCTGGAAACGGTGGCAGCCACTTCATCACAATTATTTTTACTAGAAACTTATAGTTCAGTTGACTAATTATAAATATCTGCAAACCTCTTTAAAACTTCAGCTTTATTGATCAAAGGGAAAAAAGCAGGTTCACAAATTAATTTTTCGGAATAGCATACATTCTCACATGACTCTCCTTGTCCACCTTTTCTTATCTGAAAACAAACCAACAAAATTACTTCAAGATTTCTGCTGAAGACCTCAAGAGCGTCAATAGGAGGGTATGTACTTGTTGTTAAACACAGGTCTTCCTTATCTAAGAGAAGATTAATTCTTAAGAGCATCCCTTCTGTCGTGAATTCCATAGGAATAAAAGGCTCAGGCTAAAACATTTCCACATCTAAACTTGAATTCACGAGTTACCTCATTTCTTATAGCTTTCATGATGGCGTCTTTCAATTCATTGGTGTTCTGAATGTCCACTGTATAAGCATAAGGAGGACCAATTAATTCAAGATACGGACATTGACTTGTCCACTTAATAAGAAATTAATCAAAGTCAATAAAACAACAAACCTCGCGAGAGGTTGGTTTATCTGCAAAAAATTTAGTATTCCTTCGAGATTTTGGTGGGTTAAATCTCGGATTGATGAAAACAGCTCCATTGGCTATTGCTTCAAGCGGTGCAGGTCCTTGAATTATATAAACTTCAGATATATCTAACATATTTGCGTACCCTCGTAAGGAAAACCAATACCGACAAATATTTTCACAGATTTCAATAGCGCATGTAAATCATCAGCAGATAGAAATCCGTGATTTACTACATCTCCAAAAGTATTAGTTTCATTGGGAAGTAAATGATCTAAGTCAGCAACTGTGGCATGAATCTTAATAAGACGATAGAAGTTAAATATAAAAAAGTGTCTTACTTCAGTTAAATCTTTCAGTGATTGGAGTGTGTTATCTATTCCAGTCCACATATATTTTTCCTTGCCATAAATGAGAACGGCATCTTTGTTTTTTCTGTCGAACAATGGCTTAACATCCCGAGTTTCAACAATAAACCTTTAAAAAGATATTTTTAAATATGCAAAACAAAAACTATTTTAAAATACCCAAGAAAGGAATTATCAGGTGTATGAGGGAAAAATGTCCAATACTGTTTTAGCTTAAATCCATGACCACCCCATGGATTCATTCCCCCTGAAAACCAACATGTACCCTTTTCAAAATAACCTAACTATGCAACCTCCTAATTCTTTACGATGTTGTGAGAAATAACTTTTGGTGTTGAATTCTACATGAGTGCCAAAACTATCTATCAATCTGATTTTGCATCTGAACATAAAGGAAAGCTGAATAATTTAGATGTGAAACTTACGAATTTTCCCGTATAAATGGTTTATATTTATTAGGAATCGATCTGAGACCCATAATATCAGTGAAAATCAAATCAATTTTTCCATCAGATGTTGCACATGGGGGCTGAGATATGAAACTGTCCAAATTTCTAAAGTATAGGCACCAAAATAAATTTAAATTTACCATACTTACTTAATAAGCTGGGTCTTTTCCGTAGAAACAAAAAGTCGGTGACCCAGCTTGTATAATGAAGCAATTAAATCTGACCACTGGACCAGTTCTCCTAGAGGACCTCCCTTTCGTGACTTTTCTCCGAAGTGCAGTTTTTTATCAGTCATAAGAAACCCAAGATGAAGAATAATCTGCGATCTGCGTAATTTAAGAATAGAGTTTAAAAACTCACATTTTTTCTTTTCCTGGAATTAAAGAGTCGAGGATATTTGGATGAAGTTTGTTTGAATCCTTCTTGCCATAAAGGCCATAAACGACTTACTCTCTCCTTTATAAAGTCATAATTAACAAGATTATCAGTGAGATTACCAAAGAGCATGTCTAACTTTTCCATTGGCTAAAATATATATTTGAGCTACAGTAATCATTGATGAGATACTTTTGCATATATAACAGAACTTGGTTTAGAGGCTGACAACGGAGGACAAAAGTCTTCAACAGTAGAAAGATAAGATCGAATCGAACATGCTGAGCCATCAACACCGTAATCACTGTAGCAACTGTGAGATTGCCAATGTTGCGACATCCAGGTAAATTTCGATCGGCAACTAGGATAATTGATATAAACATCTTCAGGGAAAGTTTCGCATTGGTTATCATCATAAGTGAAATTAGGAACTACTGAATCATAAAGAATATTTCATAAATTGGACAGGTTGAGAGCCTACCTTTCCCTTTGCTGTTATGTGACAGTTTCGCCTTGTTCTGCGACTGATATAGATCCTAAAGAATTAATATGATGTCCGTTATTTAGACACATGATAAGTTAGAACACACCACATCATTACTTAATCTGTTATACAATATAAGAATAGGAATGATAGTTATTATAACAACACCAATTAGTAGGTGAAGTGCTTTAATAGATCCCATTCTAACATTATGACTCCAAACTGAAAGAAAGCAGCAATAACTAAAATGTAGTTTTTAGTGATAATTAAAATATTAGTGCTAAAGCGAAATAACAAGAGAATAAAAATTGAAATAGGCTTATGTTTAGTAAAATGAAGCATTAATAGAATAGTAACTAAAGCCAAGCATAGTTTTTCAAGCTTGTTCGTATGCTCAATACTTACACATTTAAATTGTTTCATATATCTTGTCTGTCATATCTACACTCTTTGATTATTTAGTTTTAACAGAAATACTTGAATCTTGCTAAGCTTTGTGTTTGCGTTATTTGTAAATTCAAACATTTGAATATTTTCAAGGTTAACATAGATCGTGTCAGGACTATTTCCTCTATTTGACTATCTTGGCACATGGCCAATAATCAATGGGACAGATATTCAGCAATCATTTACATATTCTAATTAGCTGTGCATGGTCTTTGCATCTGCTCACCCAGCAACAAGCTTAATCTTTAGCGTTATTATTTGTTATGTATTTTTTTTGGAACATTGTCGTATCAATCTTTCTAATTTTTATTTGCAGAATTATGTATATAAGTTCTTAGAAACTGGAAAAAGGTTTCTTATAATAATTCGCATAATGCAGAATGGTTCTCTGGGTGATTTACCCACTTCTTCTGATAGGACCATGGGGTATTTATTAAATTTTAAATTACGCTTATTTATTTTTTTTAGAACGAACACAGAATGGGTAGAAATCGTTGAGCCGCAAACTAAACAGCATATGTATGCTAATCTAACAACTGGGCAGTGCTCTTGGGAACCACCACCTGGAGCCTCAGTGTAAGTATATAATTACATAATAACGTATAATGATTTTTTTTAGTAAAAGAACTCATGAAAACCAATGGTGGGAACTGTTTGATTCAAAATCCAGTAGGTTCTACTATTACAATGCAGCTTCTATGCAGACCATATGGCAAAGGCCTCAGGGGTCAGGAGTTGATATCATACCTTTAGCTAAGTTGCAGACATTGAAGGAAAATACTGAGAGCTCTGAGCATGCTCGGGTGAGTTCTATGAAAGTTACAACAAAATATAATAATTTATAGGTGAGGCGTACCTGCGAAACCCAAACATCACCGGCTGTTGTTCGAGGACAACGTGTTTTAGCCCAAAATATAGGACCCGAAAGTGGAATTGTTATGTCTCGCACCACTAGTCGTGCTTCAAATGGCACATGTGCTATGCAGCAATCATTTGATGTATATTATTTTATAAATTTGTCTTGAATTTTCATGTTTTAATTTTTAGTGGATGTCATTGGATGATCCAAGTGAGTCAGGCTCCCTGACAGATCGTGATGACTATCATCCGAGAGAATATGGGCGATCAAGGCATTGTCCAGCATTTCCATTAGCTGGCGCTACATCTACGATGTCTACAGCTCCATCGTCTGATTCGATTCCTCCACGTTCTTCTAGGTATGTTTCAAAAGCTGTATTAAATGTTTATGTATTTTTAGATCGTCTAGTCCTCCTACTCAAAAACGAACTTTATTTTCTACAAACACCGGTACTAAATCTAAAGGAAATTCCGGCGGTATTTTTATATTGTTTGTTTTTTCAATTTTAAGCATTATGTTTATAGTGTGGAGCAAAGATCCTCCAAAACTACCGTTGTCAGCACCCGACAATAAAGGGCTAAAAAAAGATGCAGCGGCTATATTTAAAATTATGCAAAGCTATATGGGAGACAGGAAAAGCAAAACCCCTACTGATCAGGTATTTGTTATTGAATTGCTGAGTACTTACTCTATATTTGTCAGTTGGCACTCTCTTTCTGTGAATTATGCTATGGTCGACCTGATTGTACAGATGAAGCTGTTGCTCTATTGATGCATCAATTAACAGAGAATGAACGATCGGACAGCTTGAAGTTAGTCAAGAGTGTCGATATTGCTCTTTACAATTATTTTAGAAAAGGATGGGAGCTTCTAGCAATTTTGTTAGCATTCACTGTTCCAGATAAACAGTTTGAAAATCTTAATGATTTTATAAGCAGAAATTCTGATAAGTTATTCGATACTCCGGAGGTTTGATTTTATTTCTCATTGGAATTATTTAAACTCAAATTAAACTAAGAAGTTGGGCTTTGCAGGTCGCTGTATCACATTTCGCTTTGCAATGCTCGAAACGCTTGAATAGGAAAACTACTCGCACGAAACCTACTTTAACAGGAGTTCAAGAAACTAGGGTTAGACAAAAATATGATCCTGTGAATGTTCTTATATTACGTTCTTTTAGGTTCATATATTCAATCCCCCACAGTTTGGGGCTAGCCTTGAAGAGCTTTTAGAAATGCAATCGGAACGTTATCCTCAGTTACAATTACCTTGGATTGAATCTACACTTATTCAGCTCTTATATTCTGCTGGTGGCAGACGAACTGAGGGAATTTTCCGGTATAAAATATTTGTTTTTTATCTGCAATTATCTTTCTTAGTGTTGCTGGTGATCCAGATCAATTAAGTACTACTCGTGCTCGCTTGGATCAATGGGTGCTCCCTGTAGTGCATGATGCTCATGTTGCAGCTGGCTTACTGAAACTTTGGCTAAGGCAGCTTCCTGATCCCCTTATTCCGAATTCCATATATGCACGTGCTTTGCAAGCTTCTGAAAATCCCCAGGAAGCTGTTCGTCTAGTCGACCTGCTTAACCCAGCACATAAGCTTGTTTTGGCTCGTCTTATTGCTTTGCTCCAGGTGTTGTATCAATTTATTTTCATAATTATTTCGCTTATTTCCAGGATCTATCACGAGAAGAAGTTGTTGTTCATACTAAAATGGATGTGTCCAATTTAGCCATGGTAATGGCCCCGAACGTTCTTAGGCAAGTTTAAGAAATTCAGTAATTTCATTTCTAGAAAAATTATAGATGCGAGAGCGAGGATCCTCGAATTATATTCGAGAATACTCGAAGAGAAATGGGTTTTTTGAAAACACTGATTTTACACTTCGATACTTCTTTCATTCAGAATATCAACTAGTCATTTCGCAAGTTTTTAAGGTTTATAATGTGTTATTTGTAAATATTTGATATCATATTTAATACCTCATCCATGTCTTAAGATAATATTTTGCGCATCATTTAACTCCAAAGCTTTCCAGTTTGCACTTTAATGGTATTAATATCAGTTTTATATTACATGTATCTAGAAAACTCTTCAGTTTCCTCATGCTAAGTAGTCTGTTTGAATGAAATTCTGTATAATGTTGTTTTAGATTTCGCTCAATGCCACATATTCACGTTGTGCCCTTTTGTTGGTGGTCCTACAATAATAAAATATTTTCATTATTTGTATGTATGTCTAGGATTTTTATTCCAGTTTGTTCTGGATTCATATTGTTCCATGTTTTGGATTCATTTGTTCAGCTGAGTTTCTTGTCAGATTATCAATGGGTGACATAGAGGATGGATTCGATGTATCAAACATCGGTACAGCCCAAAATGGTGAAGTTCAAATCAAGATTAGGTACAAATATCTATCTTGTAGTAAAATTTTGTTAAAAACGCGTATTAAGAATGAGGAAAGATAGAAAAGATAAAGGACAACTTGATTCGTTTGTTCCTGGAACCACTCCAATTTTTGTTAAAACATGGGGCTGTTCTCACAATTCAAGTGATAGTGAATATATGGCTGGCATATTAGCTAAAGTGTGTATAGTTAAGTCTCAGCTGGGCGATTTTTATTATTTGTAGGCGGGATATCCAATTGTGACTGATCAAGAAGAAGCCAGTTTGTGGGTTCTAAATAGTTGTACTGTTAAGACACCGTCAGAGACTCAAGTATTGTCAATCTTATAAACTGGTGATGTTTCTTTTTTTCTCAGGCTAGTAATTTTGTTCAAGCTGCTCAAGACAAGGGTAAATATATTGTTATGGCCGGTTGTGTATCACAAGCTGCACCTTCTGAGCCTTGGCTGAAAGGAGTATCTATTATTGGTGTTAAACAAATTGATCGAGTTGTTGAAGTAGTAGAGGAAACACTTAAGGGAAATTGTGGTAAGTTTGCTCGGCTTTACTTCTATTTTCATTAAAATGTTCACAGTTCGTCTATTGTCTAGAAAAAGACCTGATGCGGGCTTATCTTTACCGAAAATGAGGAAAAATGATCTTGTTGAGGTATATTATTGTTTTGATTCATTTGTAACCAGTTTTTCGAAATTAGGTCTTGGCTATAAATACAGGTTGTCTCAACAATTGTACATACTGTAAGACTAAGCTAGCAAGGGGTGATTTAAAAAGTTACTCTCTTGAGGATCTTGTAGATCAGGTAAGATATATTTTTCGTGATTTTTTACAATTATATTGAGTTTCATAGGCAAAAACTGCCTTTGAACGTGATGGGGTGAAGGAATTGTGGTTGACGTCAGAAGATCTTGGAGCATGGGGTCGCGATTTTGACATGGTATTAGTTTTTTCGCTATTTTGTAATATATGTTGTTTAGGTGTTACCTGATCTTCTTAGTGAGTTAGTGAAGGTTATCCCAGAAGATTGCATGATGAGGCTGGGAATGACGAATCCGCCATATATTCTCGACTATCTTGAGGTAAATTTAAGAAAAAAATTTTTTTGAGATAAGGTTATAAAATTGTTTGTTGCAACAGGTTTTCAGTCTAATTTTTTCCTTATTTTAAACGTTGCTGAATAAACAAAACTGTTATTCACTCAATTTATCAAATCTCCGGTTCATTATTTATACTCTCAAACAGACGTCATGATCTCGAAGATGCTTTTGTGCCGAAGTTGCCTCTCCTCTGTTCTCTATTTTTCTTCCTTTTCCACCTTGTATCCTTGTCGGAGAATTCCCTTCATAAGTTTCAGTGCGCGAGAAAGAGGGAGAGGGCGAGAGGAGGTTTGTATGTTTGAGTATATCAGAAAACGTTAAAACCAGTAGCGTCTTTGCAAAATCATTAGATAACGTGATGTTTATTGCAGGAAATCGCGGAAATCCTCAATCACCCTCGTGTTTATTCTTTTTTACATATACCTGTTCAAGCTGCTAGCGACGCAGTTTTGAGAGACATGAAAAGAGAATATACTTGTGACGAATTCTGTAGAATAATGGATTTTATGCTTCAAAAGTAAGTTAAATTTGAGCTCTCCTGCTGCAATATGTATCTTCCTGCCATGCGGGTGTTGAAAATGTTTTCGTACCTTCAACAACTTGATACATGTGTGCGTGCAGATCAGCTGTTCATTTTTTAGACTTGCTTTACTTGAATACTACTAGAAAATCAACAGAAAAATATAAAATGTTCTAGGGTACCAGACATATATATAGCCACTGACTTCATATGTGCTTTTCCCACGGAATCTGTTGAAGATTTTGAAGAAAGCATGGATCTTGTACGAAAATATCGATTCCCATCTTTATTTATTAATCAATACTACCCTCGACAAGGTACCCCGGCTGCTCGCTTGAAAAAAGTCAGTTTCATGAATCTTATTTTAAATAAATCAAAATTATGTTATTTTTCATTTAGATCGACTCCATAGAGGCCAAGAGGCGAACAAATGCTATGTCAGCTTTATTCAAGGAGTATTCTCGTTATGGACCTGAGAGAATAGGGGAGATACACGATGTTTTATGTTGTGAAGTAGCTTCAGGTTCTTTACGCTTGGGATTTTAATCCAATATTTTTTATTTTTCAGATGGTCAGCATGCTGTGGGACACAACAAGAGCTATGAGCACATGTTGGTGCCAAAGAGTGAAGGAATATTAGGTTCTTGGGTTCGAGTCCGCGTGACAGATGTCAGCAAGTTCCATATGAAAACAGAAATTGTAGAGACAGGCATACGTAAATCTACTGAGAGTGTTAAAAAATTGCATGAGACTACAAACACACATAATAAGGACAAAATTACGAATAGCTCTCAATCCACTGCTTTTTCATTATCTGAGCACTCGTATACTCTAGCTTTGCTAACTTTTCTGTTGGGCGTGTTAACGTTGCTCTCTTACAGAGTGTTTGAATTATTATTTTAACTGTTTTCATTTCTCGTTATGTATCTGACAAGCAAATGTAAGAAAGATGGGGTAAAGCCAACAAAGCTATATTTCTATCTGTGTGCGCAGAATCGCCTGAAACTTCGTCTTGATGCACTCTTTGTTATGTTACTTGTTGAATTTTCTTGTTTTGATCACCATTCTGTTAGTTTGTATGGATAAAAATCTATAAAGAGTTCATTTATGTGATTTATTTTCTATCGGTCCAAGCCAAGATTTTCGAAAATCTTACCATTTTTTTTGTAGTTGAAAAGAAGTAAATGATTTTATAACTAACCTTTTTTTCATGTTTATGCTTTTTGACAATGTTTTTCGTTCCAGTTTAACCTTTTTTAAAACTTTAAGTTTAAGTTAAATTATAAGGAAATTCTGATATTTTCGCCCTCATTTTTCTTTTATTTTGCACTTCTACTTTTCTGATCTACACAAGCAAAGCCTCTTTCTCAAAAATATTTCAATATTTCCTCCTCATATTGTGTATTCTGATCATTTTTCAAATGAAAAATATTTCATATCCTTACCATTTGTCCAGCATGCGAATATCTCGCTAAGCATTTTTCTGCCATAACTGACTTTTTCAGAGCCTTTACTAGCAAATGCTAGCCACTTTCAGCTGTCGATATTTAGAAGCCTTTATCTTTCTCTCTTTCACTATATAGCGTTCTGTGCTCTGTCCTCACTTCTACTGCTTTCTCGTCCCATATAGCCGCGGGGTACTTTAAGCGTTGCGCTCTGGTGGTGGTGGCCGTTGTGTGTGTGGAAGAGATGGCTGAGGAGGAAGACGAGTGAGACAAGGAGGTGTGTCTGCAGAGTGCGACAACGTCGACATTAAGAAGAGGGACAGAAAAACGAAAAGAAAGTGAAGAAACGAAGAGATATTGAGAGTGAAAGAGAAAGAGAGGCTGGGCGGCCGTTGTCTGGCGCTCACCAGGCCTACTAGACCTAGAGATGCAGAGTCCCCGCCAGCCAGCCAGCCCAACCCCATCACCATCAGCACCCTTTCTGTCCGTTGTCCGGTCGTGAAGCTATTTTCTAAGAATCCTTACAGGTTCAGTTATATTTTCTGCATCTTTTTACAATAGTGTTCTGTTTTCTTATTTATTTAAACACAAAACGGTCTTCAATAACTACTAACTCAAACCTGTTGAGTTATAATTCACTATCTTTTTTCCTTCTCTTATCTTTTGAGCGCCAAACCACTTCTCAGTCCCTCAAGTAGAAACGAATCACTGTTAACCCGCTATCGACACTACCTTACTTCTCGTTCATATTCTTTTGCAGTTTCATGTATATCTTCATTTATGTGATGTTTTAAAAATCACGTTAGCTATTTCTTATTTTCCTCTATAACTCAATCCTATATAAATCTGACTATATCTCTTTATTTCTCCGTTTCGCGCACCCTGTGCTGACGAACCGTATACATTATAATAAATGAAGCAGGTTTTTCAAGTTTTCATGTGTTCCAATTGAGCGTGTTGTGTTGCAACCTATTCCCCTAAGCCATCAGCTATCAGCACCATATTTTATGCCTTCTCTTTTTCTTCTGTTGTATGTTATTCGTTTTGATTTGTGTATCTGATCTCTTTCTATCTGAAAACACGTTTATTTCACTTACCCGACCGTACGAAAGTGCAATGCAATTGTTTTCAGTGCGACGGTATCAGTACTATTGTCTACTTTATTCTCCAATAATCACCAACGGTAAGCTTTGTATTATGAACGTTGTCCGAGCGCTTTATGGCGACCAACTTTCTCTTCAGACGTTTTCTCATTCATATTATTTTTATTCAACAATTCTAGGTCTTTGGCCGAATGGTGAGCGTAGCTCCATGGAAGGCACATACGGGTGTCGTTCCACGTCAACGTGACGCTGACGGATATCGCATACGCGCTGCAGGCGTTTGCATCAAAGGTAAGACACTTGATAAATTAGCTTTCTCCTTTTCACTTATTCATCTTTATTAGTATGGCTGATTTTTTAATTTTTAACTCACTATTTCCCAATAGCTAGATAATCTCTATTCCTTCCATTCTACCTGTTAATTGGCTATCGCGATTTCGCCAGTGGTAGATATAGGTTTTAGGACTGACGTCATTATTTTCAATTTGCCTAATCAAAGTGCGATGTTCATTTCTGATGATTCTATGTTGCGAAAAAATTAAATTAGTTTAAATTTTCATTTTGGTTCCTAAAGCCACTCAATACTTTGAACAGAAATGAGATTATGATGTTTTGTGATCTATAACGGAATAAGAAGCATCGGGTTATCTTTTTATCAGAAATTGATCAATTCTTCAAATGAACTGTTTTGATACACTCTAGTGAATGTTATTGTGAAGATTATCAACTTTCAATTTTAAATGTAGAATTTTCAAACTGTGAAACATATAATAATGATTTATGTTGTTTTGCGCGACTCATTCAACGTGCTAGGAAATATTTATTAATTTCTAATTGATCTCCTTGCCATGGGTTTATAAATAAATATTTGAAAGCGTTTTCGCATGAAGCTATTGCTCTGAACCCAATAACTTTTGCACTGTTGCTATTGTACTTTGTCAACTTGCCCAATCATATTTCTGGGACAGTAATATATTTTGCTTATTTATTTAGTAATTTTACTTTCAATTGTTCTTAGACTAATTTATTAAATCAGCTGACATGTCCTGGAATTGGCCTAGTGCCAACAAGAGCATCATCTTTACTCGTATGTCTCTTTCTTTTCGTGTAGTCTTCGTGCTCTCTATCTTTTCTCGTCATTTGCTCTGTCTTTTCTCGTCTCATCTTTTTTATTGTCGTATTTTTGTCAAAGGGCGTAAATAGACTGCTGCTGTCTTGTGGAGGTTTGTTTGTTTGACTGGATGGGCAAGAATCATTCGTTCCATTCAACTTCATATAAGGATAAGTAAATTGCTACTGCCCTTGCTTTAGTCCTGTTTGAGGATTAATGTTGTCCTAAATGTTATATTTTCTTCTCATAATGTTCAAAGTGTACGAATTGGTAGTTTATTGTGATCAATGTTTTCTTGAAGATTTCGTTTTCTTTCTCCACGATATGTATCTCATTATCTAATTCTTATTTCTCTATACTAACGAGAGAGAATAAAAGATGTGTATATGTGATGATAGAAATGAAGCCGAACATGAGAAGCTTTCAAGACTGGTTTGCCATGCTGCAAGTGGCAAAGATAGCAGTTGTTCTCTTGTCAGAAATAAGAAATGTCGCTTTCTCTCAAGCTAATTTCTTTTCATCACGTGGTCTTAGTCTCGGCCTTACGGACATCATAGAAGGAAACATTTTGTCTATATGTTGATCAAATAAGTTTTCTTTTCACATTTATATAAGATTAGCAGCGCTTTCATAGCAAAGTAATCGATATCAATAAGCAATATTCGTAGATATTCAATCTTTATGCTTTTTATGTTCAAATATGGTTTTAGCCTGCAAGATGCATCAAATATACTAGTTTGAGATGCATGTTTGACTTTACATGTATTATCAAATTAAAAAAGCGGAATTGCTACTCGCCTGTGTTTTCTGCCTTCAAACTTTTTGTCGTTTGAGCAGCTAACCATTGTTGACCAACGTCTTCCAATATAGCTTTGGAGCATTCCATCTTTAGTCTTTTCACAATTTTTTTTCATGCAGCTTGAAGCATAAAATAATTGAAATGATCTTGGAAGTGATCTAAAACGGAAACAGTTAAAATCCGTCGTGTTACATTTTCTAGCTCTTATTGCGATCATTTTACACGATTCGGGCTATATGAATTATATTCTAGCCTTTGCCAGTTCAAATAATCATTCTTTAGTCGTTTAAAGGTCATGGTTGCAACGCACGGACGTGTCTCTTTCTAAAAAGTTCTGTAAAATGAAGTCGGAAGTTTTTTTTCCAGACTTTCCTAATTGTTTTTCTTGCAAGATCGAACCTAATTCGTTTTTCTGATTTCTTGAACTATGACACTCCTCGTCCATGATCGCTCTGCCAAACTATATCTTCTCACGTAAAATTGCTGTGAGTTTTTCCTAGATCTGTTCAAAATTTTGAGAGAGGTTGAGAAATGAAAAGTTGAAGATTGCCGTTTTCTGCACCTGGCTTGTTCCTGTCGCAGACAAATTCGCAAGTGTCGTTGACGTAAAGATGATAAAATTGACAATAGATAGCTAATGATGTCGTCAAAAACGAAAATATTCAGGGCGAAGGGTTTGAACAGAACATCGTTATTATGAAAACAATCTGTTCGATAGCTATATAGGTATTTCTTTAAGCACAATGTGCTAGAATTAATTTTAAAAATATCTCTTTTCAAAAAAATTTCAACAAAATTGAAAAAAATCAAGATTTTTTTTTTGTTTCTAGTTTTTAATGTTCAGGCTAATCACAATTGTTTTGGTGTTATTGCTTTAAAAAGATAATAAAAGGAACACAATGTGTTTCACCCGCTTTTTATAGTTAGACTCGTGATATATGTTGTGAAAATCTATGAAGTGAAGAACAAAAGTTTCTATTTTAAGAAGAAGTCATATCTTTACTTCTCTGTCCTTTTGTTATCTGTATCTGTTTCATTATTTCTTATACTCTTTCGTTCTTTTCATCCTTCATTCTCAATTTCTCTTTTTCTCTCGTGAACAAATTATCTTGTCTTGGTCTCTTATAAATACTAGTGACGTATATACATAATCTTTTTTTACCGCAATCTCTGTCAGATTATTGGTTTTATACATCACATGCTCTCTGAATCTTTATATTGAGAACTTTTAGCTCGAATGATTATACTGATGAGCGACTTATTTTTTCTTTATTATAACATTTTTCTTCAGTCTTTGCATAAAACCAAAGTTTTCGTCAGCTCTTTAGCTATCCACGAAAAAGGAAACGATTTCCTGTTTATTGGGGAAACCAAAAGATATCATGCCAACAGGACTATTTGAAATTAAACTAAAAGAATGATGATCCTTTTGGATAAATAGGTGTAATCTTTATATATAATATAAAGCTAAATGAGGAGAGCCAAATTAAGTTTGGAAGTTTGTATATTTTATCCGATAAGCTGCTTTTCCAAGTTTTATGCTATGTATTTGATATTTATTCATTTCTTCTGTATCCTCGTGCAATTGCTCAATTCAGAATTGTCTCAAATGGTTATCTAAACATTGAAATACCGCTGGAATATTCAGTTTTGAATATTTATTGAAAGTGTTTGAAAATATTAGATGTTACGGGTTGGGATCTATATTTTTTATATGCACGAAGCTTTATATTTTTAATGAAAAACTAAATATTATAAATACATTAGTGTTATAATTGTTTTCACATCCTGATAGTTGTTGCTTTTCCTGTTTTGCTAGGCGTATATTCCCTAAATATTGATAGAGAAATAAGCTTTTCAATGTTTATACTATTATCGCATAACAAGGGAAACTTAGACGTTTCCGGATTATGTCCAATCTTTATTTTTTATTTTTTCTATTGCAATGAAATAAGTAGGGTCGTACATTTTTACATTTTTTTTTAGGGATCGGACCGGATGCTGTAGTGCTTCTTGTAAGTGCTGGAAAAAACCATGAGAAATGGGTGATACCCGGTGTGTTTTTCTAGTTTTCCAATATTTAACTATTTAATGTTTTTTAAGGCGGTGGTGTGGAAACTAATGAAAATCATGAACAAGCTGCCATACGGGAACTAGAAGAGGAAGCTGGTGTTCGAGCAGATGCTATAGAAAAAGTGGGAGTATTCCAGGTATTCACATTCTCATTGTTTTTTCATCCAATATTCTCTATTCAGGATGATGATAAACATCATCGCACCACTGTTTTTCTAATGAGAGTACGCGAAGAATTGGAGCATTGGATGGAGGTAAGTCTTGCTCATTTGGACATATTTTCTGAAATTATTCTAAAACTTTGGGCTTTGCCGTAATAAAGAAAAGTCTATGCTTGAATTATGAATTACTAACTTCATTTTTTTTAATTCATAGAAATGTTAATATATGATTTTAGGGAGAATGTGGTCGACGACGAATATGGGTTCCAGTCATGGACGGTGTGGAACATCTGAAAACCTCACATCGAGACATTTTAAATGCTGTATTGTCACGGTAGCAATTACAGAACAAGCCGGACATAATCTGGCACGCAAAATAATGTAACCTCTACAATACATACAGCTATTTATCTTCATACCGGCTCTTCTCTTTTTCTTGTTTTACTGGTTATCATCTTTATTTTTCTTACAATGTCTTAAGAATAACGATGGGCTGCAACCACAAAACTCTTTTCCTGTACTTGTTGGAGTTAACTACTTGAATTGTGCGGCATACGTCTACATAACTGATGTTCACCCTATACTTATATGCCTCTATTCGAACTTCATATATTTATTTATATATATATATATGAATACGACAATGGTCTCACGAGATCAGAGATCATTTGAATATAATTATCTGGGTGATGTTCATGTGATGTCTGTTAAACTATTTGTTTTTTTATAATAATTGCTTGTCAATTTTTTTATTATGACTTGAATTCTAAGATATGATATTTGTCTAACCTATAACAGTGTTTTTTCTTTCTTCACCTTATCTTCATATCCCGTCCCGTGCGCCTTTCCTTTCTTAGACAAATAACTATTATTTTGATTTACGTATTGTTGTATAATGTCTCAATTACTCTTAATAGCTTTTTTCTGAGCTCCTCTTCTTCGATTTCCAAATTTATCAACCTAACTTGTACGAGTGGAGCATATTGACCACTACTTGCTCTGGTTGACAATATTGTCATCACCGAGTGTCCGTTACCACATCGGGTTAGAAAAGCTCAATGAATCAATTTTTTTGAATGTGTACATTAAACATCTATATCATATAACAACAACACACAACAAAGAAAAGACATAATCAAAAGCAGAAATATATTTCACAGCTCTTCCTAAAAAGCGAAAAAAGAGCACAAGCATGTTAGAAAGTTAAACAAAATTGAACGGAAGAATTTTGATCTACGTAGAAACGTATATACTATACACTATATGGTACAATAGAGCAGGATTTCAACATTGTCATAGATTATTGTGAGGAATGATCTTCAACTAGCATTATGAAGTATGAAATTTAGAGTTTGATTTGAAAGTCGAGTGGGTTTAAGAAGAATAACTTTTAAGCATCTTATCATTAGTTTTAAAAACATAGAAATGCAGAAAATATTTAGGATTTTTAACCCTAAAGATTTTTTGAGGTTTCTGATTTGAAAATTGATGTCAAATGTGAAAACAATTTAATGAACGTTATTTGCAATGTACTGCAATTTATTGGAAACAATTTATATATAAAGGTTAAGGTTTTAAGACAAGTAACTTAATACATTGATTAATAAATATCATAATATTAAACAAAAGCTCATTATAATGTTAAAAAATTAGAAAATAAAAAATTAAATATCTACGCGTCCGAATAAAAAAATTCAAATCAAATGAACCGATAGAAGAAAAGTGAACCAATGCGAATTTGTAGTCGACCTTTAAATTTTAAGATTGAAATTCACCGATTCCAGTGTGGCCTCATGGAAAAAGTTCTGCTAAGTCTCGATTGCTCAATATTGTTTAAAAAAGTATAGTTGCATCATTCTAATAAATTCAACATCTTTCAACATATGTACTATATATCTATTATAATTCCTTTATAAACTACAAAATCAGGAAAAGCCTCGGTCAATGTATTGCGTCTTTCGAGTGTGAGGCTAAAATCTTTGGTATCTCTGGAACGTTTAGTTATTTTTATCATTTTTTGTAGTTTAAATCTTAAAATTAGGCCTTTTCCTCTTTGGCCTAATGCCAATTGCGCACTTACTTCACGTTCCCACACCGGCCTGCGTCTCTGATCTACTCGCGCTTCTCTCGTCTCTGTCCCGCTCATTTTTTCTTCCACTTTTTTTCCTTTACTCTCGCAGTTGTCGACCCCGGCGGTCTATACTCAGTTCCATGTTAGTGACAGTTGACATGTTTCTTATAGTTAGTATAAGTTCTAGTATCCGTTTTCGATTGCATACTGTATGTGTGGTTTTTTTCCCACGCTTCTACGTTATCAGGTTTTGCTTCCGGTTTCTTCTGTCGTTATCCAAAATTGAGTCAGCTCATAGTGTTGCGCTAAGGATAACCTTTCCAATCTTCCGCTGTTTTTCCAAAATATTTTTTTCGTTTTGGGGCTGGATATTGTTCAGATAAAATGTTAACTTGTTCTAATTACTGATGTTCAAAATCTTTCTGTTGAAATAAACACCTGGAATTTATTTGAATATTTTTGGTTGTTTGTATTGTATATTGTCGTTCGATTGATAAGATGTAATGATGCTTCTAAATTTTCATCATAGCACACTCTGATAATGTCTTCATAAAATACTCTTTCAACGATAAGCCAGTTTTCTTGTCTTTTTCGATACTCAGTATGTACTAAAATTTCTAATTTTTAATATTTGTTCTGAAATAAGACTTGTATTAGTGGAGTAGTAAATTTTAAAGTTTAGACCGTCGCGGTCAACGGGTTCTGCTGCGTATCCGACGCTGGCAGTGTACAGACGTACGGGATTGGCGGAGGGACATGCTATGAGCATCTCGACTGAAAGTCTGGTTTGTGACTTATTAGTGCCTAAATAAAGTTAAGTTTCAGTACGAATAAAATTAAGATTTAATTCAAATTATGCAAAAGATGGACAACATGGTCGAGGAGATCGATAACAAGGTATTGAATGAAAAGCTTATTTTTGTGACAGTCTTTCTACAGAGTTCCCCTACTGGAATAAGCAATCAGCAATTCCCTGCTGACCTTACAACTCAACCGTTTAGTACTGATTTTCAAGTAAGCTTATATACTTTGTCATTGTAAAATTTTTTGGTTTTGTTGGAGTTTCAGAGGTCTCTTTTCGATACTCCACAATCATTACTTTCATCACCACAGTTTGATATGTTTTCCCCATTCCGTAGTCAGTTCTCCCGTGGATCTAGAACTCGCTGCGCATATTGTCATAAAGACATCACTAGCATCGCCCCAAAGTTCCGTTGCTCACACAAGTTTGTTATTGTCGAAAGATTTTTTTGATTTCTTATGTTTTAGTATCTGCCAAAAATGCACTGATATCAGCCCCGGAAGAAAATGTCTTTTATGTATGAGCCCTCAGTCGGCTTCAGTTCTGTTTCCTTCAAAAATGTTCTTGTCACCTACTATGACACCGGAACACAATATCTCAGGTTTTTTTTTCCTAAAATATTTAATTTTTGTTTTTTTATAGATCATACGGATAATGCTTTATGCTCTCCAACACAAGATCAATCTCTTTCTTATCAAAATGTGAACGGAATTAGTTCTGCTCTTCAGAATTCCATGAACCTTGGGGTTAATGAAATTCAAGAGCCATTTAATCTGTGGGACACTAGCAGCAAATCTAATCTTAATACCTCGCCTGTTTTTGATACTTTAAGCGCTGTTAGTTGCTATCCGTTGTTAATCTTGCTCATCCTTATAAATTTAGGGAGATGATCATCCACCAGTATTTTCTCCTGTGGGCTCGGATTCATTTATTTCACCATCGTCGAATACATTATATTGTTCTCCGTGTGGAAATGAAGCCAGGTATCAATAATATGCCCACGGTGCTTTGAAAATTGTTTGAAGAGCTAGTGCTTACTGTGTTAATTGCAATGAAATGTTATGTGGAGTTTGCGTAGGGGCTCATCAGAGAGTTAGGGTAACTAAGGATCACACTGTTGTCACTCTTGATCAGCTATTTAACAGAGCTGTAAGTTTTATTGATAATTGTGAATTTATTTTTTTTTCGCGCAGGGATCTCCGAGAAAGGATCGAAGTGGTAGCTTATCGGGAGCGGGAACTTCTGATGATTCATCATCACGGCCTTCTTCTGTTTGCGGAACTCATGAAGCTAGGGTTTTATGCTCTTGCGAATCATGTGGGGGAGCTGCCCTGTGTTACCAATGTCTTCCGTACCATACAAAACATCAGTTATGTCCTCCAAGTAAGTTTTTTAAGTCAGATACCGAAGTAAATTGTAGTTTAGGTGATGTTCGTCCGGCAATGAACGTTCTTCTAAATGAAGCTCGTAAGCGTGAGAAGGAATTTGAAGATCTGCTCAACGGGATTTATCGAATGAACGAAAGAATTGATTCTTCAGCGCAATCGGTTGCTAGAGAAATCAGATCCGTTGTTCATCAACATATCTCTGCGTTAGAAGAAAGGAAAAGGGAGATGCTCCAAAAGCTTGAAATCATTCGACAAGACAAGTTGGATGGACTGAAGTCACAAACTGATCGTGTAGTTCACGAAACTACTTCTCTTCAATCAATTGTGAAAGCTGTAGATGATATTTCTTCGGATTCCTCTGAATCACCTACCCAGTTGATGTTCTGCTTTGAACAGTTACTTGGAGTAAGTACTTTGTAGTAGACAACTCTAAAATTGAAATCTTATAGCTCTTTGCAAGTCCTTTCTTAGCTGTTCCTCAAGAAGTTGATACACTCAAATTTGTTTTAGAAGAAGATGTTATTCCCAAGTATGTTATAGTTTAGCATTTTTTATATTATTACTATTTTTAGGATTCAAGCTCTTGGTGTGTTAGTTAGTGGAGCTTCTTCTAGAACATCCTCCTTAAAAGGAGACGTTTTTCGTAGCGTAGTTAAAGACCGTCAGTCCACTTTATATCTGCAACTTCGAGATGCTTGTGGAGATTCTATTAGATCAGGAAGTATCCGCGTCAATCATGTTTCAGCTTCATTGCTAGCTCCTGATGGTGCAATAGTCGAAGTTGCTATTAGGTGAAGATTTTTAATTTTAATTTTTTACCAATAATTTTTAGTGAGGGCGGAGGTGGAGTGTTCTCTCTCACATTTGTCCCAGTCAAGGATGGTCGTCATCAATTGAATGTAGCTGTTCGTGGAGTGCAGATTTCGTAAGCATCACAAATAACGAAGCTATTAACTTACAGTGAATTTTTTAGTGGTTGTCCAATGGAGATAGATGTGCGGAACGGAAGAAATTACGGTGAAATCGCTCAACAAGGAGAACTCTTTTCATTTGGAAAAGAAGGATCGGGAGATGGTGAACTCTGTCGTCCATGGGGTATCTGTATTGATTTGCGTGGTCGTGTTCTGGTAGCCGATCGTAGTAATAATAGAATTCAGGTTAGTATTCAAATTTAAAAATTGTATTTACAATTTAAAAAATGTACTTTTAGATTTTCGATAAGGATGGTAATTTCCTAGATAAGTTTGGCTCTGGAGGTACTAGACCTGGTAAATTTGATAGACCCGCTGGTATCACTGTTAACACTTTGGTAAGTAAGAATTTCGGAAAACGTATGATTTTCAATAATTTGTAGAACCAAATCATTGTTGCTGACAAAGATAACCATCGTATCCAAGTTTTCGATGAGAACGGAACATTTATCTTGAAGTTCGGTGAACGAGGAAGACCAACAGGAATGTTTAACTACCCTTGGGGTGTAGCAACCAACTCCTTAAATCATATTGCCGTGTCTGACACAAGAAATCATCGCGTTCAGGTATGAGATTTTTAATTGAGCTGGTTTTATCATCTATTTTATTGAAGATCTTCACTGCCACCGGTCAATTCATCCGAAAATGTGGTTTCGAAACAGCATACTTTTACAAGCATCTTGATTCTCCTAGAGGTCTCTGTTATCTTCCTGATGGGCAACTCCTTATTACGTGAGTCATTCGTGGTTGTTTATGATAACGGTGATTTATTGTAGAGACTTCAACAATCACCGCCTAGCGGTACTGTCTGCTCGCAATTCCCCCGAAATGAAGGTATATGGAAGCGAAGGAGATGTTAAAGGGATGTTCTGTAGGCCTCAAGGAGTAAAGGTGGACGCTGAAGGCCACATACTTGTTTGCGATTCCAGAAATAATAGAATTCAAGTAGCATTTAAAGAATACGTGAAACATTTAACTTTACTAATTAGGTGTTTTCTGGTGAGGATATGCGTTGTGTCGCTGTGTTTGGTGGAGCTCCAGCGCAACAAACTAACTCTCAAGCTGCTCCCAACTCGCAAAGTCAGAGTCCGAACGTTTCTCAGCCGCAACAAGGTTTCCAGATGCCTCAAGATTACCCAACCCCTATGCAGGTATTATTTTCATTATTATTTAGACATATAAATTTTTGTTATTAGGCAACTGCTCCTCAGTCTATGCTGCCATTCATAGGAACAACTTCTGCAACTCAGTTCTTGAATAATGGAACAGCTGACGGCACTAGTAGCCAACCTCAGCCACCACGCCCACTACTGGACCGTCCTACGGATCTGGCCATATCTCCAGATGGCCGCGTTTACGTGGTTGACTTCGGCAACAATTGCATTCGCGTTTTCTAAATGACGAAACGACTAAGTACAGATAGCTAACGTAATCAGCGCGGCTTTGAGCCCCAAGCTTGCTTGTCTCGTACAGTATCACTAGGTGAACATTCAGTCGTGCTCTGAGCGCCACCCATACTTTCCTTTTTACTATATATTCTTTCTGCATACACCGCCTTTCGTTTAAGTTACGTTTTAAAGATTCTCTACTTGCAACACTCCCGATTTGCGATTCGGTTTTCTTGTTGTGTTTTCTGAAGTTTATCTACGTTTTAGCCATTTTCATATTTTCCCGGTCACCTTACCAGTGATGTATTCTCGGTGATATCTTAGAGGCTAATTTTTTCTAGGCCTCCGTTTTATGTAAAATAGTGCTCTAGTTTGCTCTAATCATATATTTTTAGCTACTATGGTCTAGTTGAGCACTCCTGCCTTTTTTGTTTGTTGTTGTTCATTTGACCAGGGAACCTTGTCTGTTGTGCTTCCCCGCCTACATCACCTCATACATCTCAGTCTATGCAACCATTCGTACCTCAACCACTTCATTTTAAAATCCTTCTTACCTCACCAGTGCGAGTTTTTTGTGACGCATCTGGCTTCTTGTGTGCTTTTGTTTCTGCCTTGACCTCTTTTCATAGGAGTTTAACCAATAGGAATTTAGATTTATTCTAATATGATATCCGGTTTTATTTCTGTAGGTGGTCTTCTTGTATCGATGTAGAGTAGCTAGTTGCACACAAGTGCTTGTCAAGTTTGTAATTATAGTGATCGCTCACAGAAGACTGCTGCGTACTTCTTTTCTCGGCTTTTGGCTTCATTTCGTCATCATAAGTTTCCCACAACTCTAATATCTCTCTACGAGCTTTAGCCCCGGGAACTAGAAAGTACGATCAGTTTGTTGAATTTCGACTATGAGCATTTGTTTTACCATTTGTACTTGTGGTGGCGCACCACTAGGCTAGGCCCCGCCAATCTAAGAAGTCTAACTCTGGCCCTAATGCCCATAACTGTCTTGTATCTATCCACGTACATTACACCAAATGCAGAATTTTGGGTTATGGCTTGTCGTTGAGCTTGTGTCAAGCTAGCTGTTTTTTTCTTTAACTGCAGACGACAGCTCACGATCCGTCTACAGTAATTCGGCCCTTTTTCTATCTTCTGTCAATTTCGGTTTATAGTAGGTTTTACCGTCTAGATAGCACTTAATAATCATAATAAGTTTGTATGTGTCGTAGTATATCCCAGCACCAAGCCCATTGTTAAGAAGCATGCTTTTCATCCAAGTACAACCCAAGCCATCTCCATATCTCTCCCTCTCGTTGAGCTTGGTCTCGTTTTATTTATTGAAACGAGAGTTGGCTTCCCTGAGGATGATTGGCAAGAACTCTTTGAGCAGTTCTTTGAATCCCAGAATCTGTTTCGTCGTTCTGTAGCCTGTTTGATCAGTTTTATTTTATCAGATAGAATTCACTGGCTACCGAATCGAGTTCGTTTTCAACGAACGTTAACTTTGTTCAGATTACTGTTAGTAGATGCGATTTTCGTATATAGTTCATGGTACCCTCTTTGAATATTTTATTAGATTTACTATATACTATCTTCTGTTCTTATCGATTCTCCTACCATCCCTCATACATGATGATAAATTCTAATGTTTTAATAAGTTGGGAAATTCTGGTGATAGACACTTTAGATTTTAATTTTTACTTTTTCATTTTTCATCGTACATGTTAATATATATATTTTTAATTTTCGCTTTTCATAATAAAGTTTTTTGTTTTTCTTTTGTGGTTTTCGAGAACAATATGGAAGTAAACCAAGAAAAGAAAATATTAGATCGCTATAGACGATTTTGCATAGGTAATACGCTAGAATGCGAAATATTACAGTTTCATTTTTCTCTGTTATTTGAGAAAAAGCGGTTGTATCCGCGTGTATCTGCGGTCTTGCTCATTGCGTGAATTGAAGAAATTTCAAACAATGGAATCTTCAATACCAAATCAGAAATTTGACTTAAAAAATATCTTAGCTTTTGGAACCTACATTTTGGAAAATGTGGAACCACCTGCTGTTGATGGGGATTTTCCAGTAAGTTGAAAACACAAATTTTTCTGTTGTGTTTCATCCAACTTATATTTTATTTCGTAAGGGCATAGGAACCTTCTCCAAAAGGGCTAATGTAGCTATAGCACCTATAAGTATTTTACGAGGATGGGCATTACTTGTATTAGCAGCTAGTGATAAAACAAAAACAACTTTAGAAAATGGACTAAAAAAAGGTCAGAATTTTGATAAAAACTAGCTTTTACCGAACTCAGTCGTAGTTTTGGGAACATCTGATGATGTCCATGATATTCTATATTCGATCGCTGATCTGCATGGTGACGTTATTAGGTTATATGGTGATTTTCCTCGAGATTCTATTCCTGTGAAGCATATAATTCAAAAAATGACTCAGTACTATGGTGAAAAAGTTAGCATTCAGTATTCCGCAGTGTTTAAACTATAATTACAATAATCTACATTGATTTCAGCCAGGATTAAACCCACTTCGTCGTATGTGCTTTAGTTGTGATCATGACGGTTTAAGATCAATTTATGAAATTAATCATGATTTCGCTGTTAGCTATCTTAGATTTGCACGTTGTAATAACACCATTTCAGATTTCCACTAATAATAAGATACGGTACGTTATCCGAGAAGAAGATGCTCCATGCCGGTATTTGTACCTGAGTAAATTAGTTACTGAACCAATTTCTAGACGTGCAATAACTGTCCTAGTATCAGCTGTGGACTATACATTTTATTGGAAACATCAGGGTAACCCCCTTGAGCCTAGACTACATTATTTTTATAACTGCTCTGAGAAAAAAACTAAGGGTAGAACTGTGGTATGTGCCCGGTTTCAAATCGTATATCGTTGTTACTAGGTACATGCTTGGACGATCCGTGACGAATTTCGTTGTATAGAGGTTGGCAATTTATCTGTCGTTCAATTGGAATCTTTTTCCCCCAAAAAAATTCTTTATCTAATAAAGTAAAAAATTTTTTGAGCATTTTATTTCGCGATTGATGATAAGAAAAAGTTTAGATGCGGCACTCAGGCACCAACTGCAGATGAACTGAATCATATTATAAAAAACACTCCCAAAGAACCAAAAACAAACAAATCCGTACGTTTACTAAATTGTTAACAAAGAAGTTCTCAAATTCTGGCTCTTCCATGATGGACAGAGTAAATATATTTTTTAAAGATCATAACGATTCTCTCTAATTCTGAACTTTAGATATGTTTTCCTCGCTTCACCGTAGCTACTCCAATCCAATTACGTGAATGCTTCCGAAAAAAAGGTGGATATGGATTTAATCGAGTCTTTGATAGAGAAAAGGTTCTATTTTTCATTTTACATATAGTTTTTATTTTTTTTAGTCAGTTTTAACAGGCTTTTTAACACATTTTCATCCGTTTTATCCCAATTTAACTACACTATGGGATTTTTATCATAAATCCTTAATAACCGTAGGTGTACTAATCAAATATTACAAATTTTCTTTATTTACAGATTGCTGATGAACAAGAATGCGGATCAACTTCTACTCCTCCATGTAACTTCTGCTAATATGAAAACATAAAAATAACTAAACAGTTAATGCCTTTTTTAGTACGTCTTCAAGTTGGTTTCGAATCACGTTTACGATATGAGCTTTCACCTTGGAATTTCAACAATGGTATTTTCTGTTTATTTTCTAATTATCTTATTACCAAAGTTCTTTTACAGATTATGGAGCACAGTGTAAAAAGTATCATGAGGAACGCTTACCGGGATATATAGACAGTTCTTGTCCAGCTGAAGGTATCCGAAATTCATGCAGATGTTGTGTCATGGTTGTTGTTTAGAAATGGTAGCTAATATTGTGTTTGATCATCCGTTCTATTTTGCACTTGTTCAACATGACTCAATTTCTCCAGTTATACTTTGCATGGGCTTTTTTGTAAGAAATATTACTTGTATTGGTTTTCTTAACTTCTTCATATGCTCCATTTTACAGAATAATATGGATGTAGTACCCGATTCCTCTGATGTTGGAGTAGTATAACAGATTCAAATTTATATATAGCTAAACTTTTTACTTTTACTCTCATTTGCATTAGTCAATTCGATTTTTTCTTCATTATATTTGTTTTATCCAAAATGAACTCAAACTTGAACATTAATGAACGACGAATGTGCAATGGAATGATTACTGGCATTTGTACTTTATGCTGTCCTCAAAGGGCATTCTTTATATTACTAGTGAGAGTGAAATCTTTTTCTGCTTCGTCATACTGTTCTACATGTGCCCCTACTTTTTGTAGCTTTGATTTTTTTCTATCTTTTACTCATAGGTAATCAAGTTTATAAAAAAATATTTTTGGAATGACTCCAGTGTTTATTGATATATTCAGACATTTTTTTTAAATGCTTTATTGGTTATAATATGTTCTTGATAATTTCGAATCCATTTAACAGCTTTTCAATTAGAACTATTTTCTATACTCGAAATTGAAAGTATTCCAATGGCGGGAGAGAATGCGCCAACGTTTTGGCATGGCGCATAACGCGTTTATCTTCAGTCTGCCTTGTTAATCTCTTAAGGAACTCTTTATTTTTATTTTACACGTATTCACTAGAAATGTATATCATTATCTGTTAAAAGTGCATACTATTATTTGAGTTTGAATACGCATGCCTCTGGTTTTTGGACTTCCGCGAATAGTCCTACAAATCGTAGACCCTAAAAGCTGATGAACCCAGCATTTTGCGGTTTGAAAATTTTGAATTTGAGAAAAATAAACTCCATGATTTTCATAGTTTAAATAGTAATCTTGATTTACG
Source organism: Auanema rhodensis (assembly GCA_964057225.1). Taxonomy (NCBI): domain Eukaryota; kingdom Metazoa; phylum Nematoda; class Chromadorea; order Rhabditida; family Rhabditidae; genus Auanema; species Auanema rhodense. The sequence continues at coordinate 7,190,006 of OZ059895.1, forward strand.
TTTCAACTTTTATGATGAATATGAGTTTCTCAATGCTATAGTTTTTCCATTTTTTTCTTTTGGATATATTTTGATGATTGCTAATATATTCAAAGATTGTAACCAATTTAATAGTCAATAGTTTTTCTGTGAAAAAAAGTTCAATTTTAGTTTAATCTTGGCATTCACGTAGATTTGCACGTAACGTCACGTGAACAGAATGTTGATGATTCATATCTTAATTCTGTAATGCGGTGAAGTCTTATGAATATCACTAATATTCGACAACTTTTCTTATTTTTGACCGTATCATACGTAGTCACTATCTATTTAATTTGGAATAAGTAAGTAGGAAAAAACAGTAGCTTAAATATTTTATTGTATCGGTGCTGGTGCTTGCTTTTTTTTTGTTTTCTTTTCTGGAATTCGTTATGTCATTTTTATCTTTTCAGGGTCCTTAAATTTGCTAAAAGAAATAGTAGGACGAGTATTACTACAACAGCGCCTTCTACTTCAGGCGATTTACTTGCTAAAACTTTAACTGACGTTTTGTATTCTTCCATTTCTTCCAAATTCAGTTTTAGAAAGAATATATCATTTTCAAACATTTCAAAAATGTTCAATGGTAAAACTTTGGATTTTTTCTTCATTGTTAATTTTAATTTTTTAGTAGGAAAGCATGACTTTTTAACAGTAGCTCGCCTGGCTTCCCTCGAAGACGACACTTTGTTGTGTATGTTTTTTTTGGTTTCAATTTGCCTTAAATAATTTTTTTCAGGTATGCAATCTACTCCGCCTGAATGGGTAACTGGACCTCGTGATTTATCTTCACTTCCAACTATTCTAGAAGCTACCACAGCTCTTGAAAAGAACATAGCGTATTTTTCTTATCTAAATATCAAGATCAAAGTTATTTATTTTTAGAGAATATGCTTTTGCGGAAATGCTTAAAATTATTGAGCGTTGCGAACCTACAACAGAAGAACATTTTTCTGTGTTAGAATCAGCATATGGAAATATATTTTTTTGGTTTGATAGCTTAGGTATGCGATTTTAGTGTTATCGGTACTATAAAATTTGAATCCAGATTCTGAAGATGCTCAACCTGGGTTGGTACTGGACGCAGTGCCTTTCCTCATTGAAAATTCGGCTAAGTACGAACGATTGCATTACGCAGTGGAAAATCTGAAAGGATTTCTAAAACAGTGTCTACAACGCGCAGATGCGGTACGTGTCTTTAACTTCCTAAAAATATTTTATTGGTGGATATAATTTTGCCACTTTTTGAAAATATTCATTCTAATACTATATGACAATGTCTGGAGAGACATATTTGTTCTATATCTTATATCGAACTTATCCACCTGTTTTTATCAATCTTAATATTTTCTATCTACCGGATCTTTTTCTTGTCATCCTGTATTAGTTCCTTCATAACCCAGCGACTTCATTACTGTTTTCTCTGAGCATACATTCATGTATATGATGTCACTTCATATGGTCATTATAAATAAAGCCCTCGTGCATTTGCGATAAGACCTCAAACCCTTTTGCTCTTCCAAAACTATTCACATTTAGTATACTTGTAATGTAGTGAGATGGCTCAGCTTATTGCCATGACATTACATGGTTTTTGCCCACTATTTGTTTCAATTTATTAAGTTAGGATGGCAATTAGGATATCGGGAATGTAAATGTTACACTATATTAACTTTTCAAGACTAACGCATTCCTGAGCAGCATGAAGTGTTTCATTTGAAAAAAGTGACGCTATTTCTTATTTAACTGTAATCTTTATTCCCCATTATTTTTCTTCACCAAGTCTCATTATGAAGACTTTTCTTTGAGCATTTCCTTTGTCGATATATTTTCTGGAATTGATATTAATCTAATTCTATTTTATTAATATTTCGCACCCAATTTCCTTATATGTAGAAAACTCCAAAAAAAAAGCAGCAGGCTGACTCAGTCATAAAAGATAAAAACATATGCCGAATGTTTTCATGGGAATGGTTGAATTGAAAAAGCGATAAATACTTCTCTTTTCACTTTTTCTTCTGAATTGGATATTCCCCCTTTTCGGTTCTATATAGCAAATAATTTTTCTATAAGACTCATGAATGAAAATTATGATGGACTTCGAAAACTTCTATATGAAAATCAGTCACATGCTCAGAGCGATAGGAATCGCTATAGTTTTTTCATTGTCCTAATTTTTGAACTGAATACTTTTCTGTGGATGTATCACCAGCTTTTTTCGTTTATCTCTTAGCCTGACTGTCAACCTCACCAGCTGCGTTTTTAATTGGTCTTCATAACGTTTACAGCTGTGTTATAGAGACATTTAAACTGAATAGTATGAGCGTTTACTTTAGTTCATGTAATTCAAAAAAATTGTAGTTGGAACAAAAGAATGTTCTACTGCTTTTGGTCGCGTTCAATATGTTGTGTGTTAGTTTAAATGCCTTTCATATTAGAAATAAAAATGTTCGGAGCTTGCTGAACAAATAAGCATAAACTTCAAGCTTATATTTCTATTGTTCAAAAAAAGGATTTTAATTATAAACATCTGAAAAATTTAGTTATCTTTGTACTTTGGTGATTTTTTTTGAATTGCCAGGGTTGATTCCCCAACTGTTGGCTTAGGTGGCATAGAATAAATCTTTCGTCTTTCATAAGGATCCTTTGATTTTTGGAGCACGTGAAGTGAAAAAATTTTTTTTCTCTCATAGGTCTTCCCAATTGTACAGAACGAATAAGTTTTGCATTGATCCTGTGATAAACATTAAAAAAGAAACAATAGCGATGAGCAAATTAGCTATTGGGTATTAATCACTTTTATAAACTTATGACTAATAATAATATTAAATAAAGTCATATGCGTTACGGATTTCTATTAGGATGCACACACATCAATTGCTTTTAAATTGTGAATATCTCACTTTTTGTCTCTTTTGATTTATTGAAATGTTCTTGATGAATATTGAAATTTATTAATAGTGTTCGATGACATTAAAATGATTTCTTTAGAAGCATATGCATCTAAACAAGCTGTAGCATATCTCTGTGGTATTAGTAATTTCATTAGGCTTTTGAATTACGAAACTCTTACACGTAATATGCGTTAAGCTCAACATCAGGAAAATGCCTTCTATTTGGTGTCCCTAAAGAAAGCGATTGAACAAGGTCGTATTTTTCTGATTCGAAAGCCAACTTTACAATGCCCTTGAACGTTGCTTTTAGTTATGTAATAGTTGAGTGAAAGGGAAGAGAGATAATGCTTTATAGTGAGAATTGTTTATCAGTTGAAACATACTCACACATTTTTGCTTTATGAAAGTATTTGTAATGAAACCAATTCTTCCATATCTGAATCTATACTTTTCTTATGATGGAGCCTGTTTGAGTATTTTTTGACGCGTGTCATTTGATTTCATCTCCTTATCGCTCTGCTGATAGTAATGGCATTCCTCAAATGATCTTATTGTAACAGGATTGCATGAATGTTTATTTCATTGAAAGTTTTGATTAGGTAATATGAAGTTTATTTTCATTTGAGCAATGCTAATATTTCTCTAGAAAAAAAATATAAGAAAGGTTCTATTCAAACTATTGATTGTTTTGTTTCTTGGATTTACTCTTCCTATTGTAGATTTTTTTATTAATTATGATTTCTAGTCCTTTAAGTCGTTCGGAAGGGTGGTGTTTATCATTGAATAGTTTTTAACTTCGAACAGTATGATAATTGAATGGCTGTTTTTTTATAAATTGGTTTCTATTACTAAGAGTTCGAGAAAAAAAGAACCTTGCCATATACTGCGGATTTGAAAACGTTTTAAGATCTCAAGGTCATGCGTTAAAAAAAAACGAAAGTTAGTATAATTCTCCTCATGTTTTGCGTACTTCTTACCCCGATGTAAGGTCAGGATCTCCTTGGCGAGAGTTATTGTGGATGGGCGAGATTTTCTGCGTTGATGCCGAAAAAACGTTGGTAAAGTAGCGTCTGGTAACAGCATCACCTCGTCCTTCTCGCTTTCTTTCCGCCGCAGTCCTTCTCTTAAAACCTGTTAGCCAAGCTGGTTTTTGTAAAGTTCGACCTTGGGTTGAGCCTCAATTATTTACAATTTTCTCTTTACTGGTAGACTGTTGATTAAAGTGACTTAGACTAGAGTTTCAGTGCCAACACTGAGAGCTTCTTCAGTTCGGTATTTTTTGAACGAGTCGAACGAACAATTTTTTGAGGGACTATTCATATATCCTACATATTTAATTCATCGAGTGAGAAAAATTCTATCAGTATCTAGTAAAAATTATTGAAGCTATTTATTTGTTTCGTTTTGTTATTCTTTCTGTTTGCTTTTTTTCTGCTCCACTATGACTACAACAGATGGGATGATTTACTTTTCTCTTCTTTCTCTATCTGTTCATCTCACTTGTGCTACTAGGATGTCATTGTTAGTATCGTTTGAAGTCTCGTCCCTGAGTCTTTTTCCTGGCGCCCATCATTGTCATCCTCCAACCCCTCTCTTCAATTTCTTTTCGTTTTCTTTTTCTTCAGAAAGCTATCTTTCCCATTGGAACGAGAGCGAGAGGCCTGTCAGTTGCCCTCACTGTCTAACACTCTCTTATAGCTCCACAATCCATTTCCTATGTCGTTTTTTCGTCGAGTTGGCAATTTCTAGGCTTGTCTGTAGACACTCTTCTTTTCCCTTCTCTTTATTCCTTCGTCAGCGCCGTCGACTTGTGTGTTATCATTTTGTTGTGTCTGCATGCCTGCGTTTTCGTTTCTCTCACCCATCGTGCATCCACATTCATGCAAGCAAGTCAGACAGCAACTCTTTTTCTCTCCGCTCCCTCCTAGCGTCAAACGGCGTGGGTTGTCAATATCAACCCTCCTTCTCTCATTGGTTCTTACCAGCTAGCTCCGCCCTTTGGCAGGGGGGGTTGAACAACGTGAGCGCCATGGGGTTTGTTGCGTGTGCTGCTTGCTGCTGTGCTGCTGCTGACGCCCCTTTCTCCCTCCACTACATCCCCAACTCCCTCTCAACTTCGTTGCCAGATACCTGATCTCATATCAACTATTTCTATCACACTGTTCTATGCTGCCCTTTCTAGTTGCAAACTGTTTCATAACAGGCATCATCTATGTTCCTTCTATTTTTTATCCGATCCCGGCATCTCTTAAAAGGCCTCTCCCCCATCAACGATTTGCGCCACCGCTTGTGCATAGTCTTGTTTTTTTTGTTGCAATATTATGCTGATCCAAGCTAGTGTAACCTTATTAATATGTGAACCCCCTTCTCTCCAGACTTGTCTCCTTAGAAACATTCAAAAACAACGGTTAAAATTAAGTAAAATACCGAGCTATTTTTCAGTACGGAAGACAAGCGTGTTATGTTGTAAGCGTACTGTTGGATAGACACCAGTTGCCCGAAGGTGAATATTTATAAGTCCTATTGGATGTTATGTATGTTTATGCTCTTTTGGGGAATTGTTTATGCTGTTCTGTTTGGTATCATACAGATCTGTGTAAAAAAAATTTTCAAAGAACATAAGCTACAACATTTGGTCTTTCTATATTCTATGTTCCTATTTCTCCCATTCCAGATGATCTTCAGAAAACCGTCATTCCCCTCATGTACGAGTTGGTTGACACGTCCAACGAGAGTGCCGACTCGGAACATCGAGTTGAAATTGCCACGGTATGACCCGGATTGTATTATATTTATTCCAATTAGGGATATATGCTGGCTGAGAATAACTTGTGATGGCTTCGTGAGCGTATAATGAAAACCTGCTTTTTAACAATTGTATTGATCTCTTTTGAATTATTGTAGTTTCAAACAGTAGGTCTTGGCAACTTTGCAGTTTTCAAGCCATTGTCCCCAATACCTTTTTTGGCGCCTTTTCATAGTTTTTCTTCCTTTCTTTGTGCCCCGCCATTACTTGTGGCTGTGTGTTTCTTCTCGAAAGAAAGAGACCTCTACGCCGGCAAAAACTGGCGTCAGCGGCCGCGACGAAGACAACGAGAAATCGTTGAAAACGAGAGAGTTTCGAATGAGAGAGTATGGAAAAGTGTGGGCAAAGCGTGGAACCCAAAGAAACAAAGTGCTGAGAGAGATAGTGAAAGGAGAGCAGAGTGGCAGCAATCCGGCGCGCAAAAAAAGGGGTGGAGTTTGCTGGCGCGGCGGCGAATGATCGTTTGCCTGGGCGGAGAACTAGAGATGCAGTCAAATGAAAGAGTGTGGGGCCTTCCGAGGCGCAGGAGGAGAGGGAATTGCTCTCTCTCACACTCTTTCCAGCCATAGCCATAGCGGCACATTGAATGAATGAAGAACACTGAAACGTCGTGGCTGCCTGCTGCCTGGTTAGCGAGCAGAACAACCAGCCTCTTTCTGCTGTTTCTTTCATTTCATTGGCACTGCTATATCTATCGTACCTGCAATATCTGTATTATTCCATTTTGAATACCCTGATTCGTCTTTCGTCTGCTCAAGATATTTCAATGTCTGTAGCGTCAGTCTTGTTCAATCCCTCATTTAACCCTTATTCTCAGATTTTCCCTCTCTCACTTTCTCACTCAACTTCGCGGAGTGAAGAGTGTAGTAGAGAGGATCTGAGAATATCTATATGTTTGTGTGCTTCTGTGTGGATGTATGAGTGCTTATGTATGTTTCTGTATATTTGTGAAGCACCGCATCGAGTTTAAGTTTAAATCTGCCCAGATCCCCAATCCTCCCCTAGTCATGTCGTCTCGATGGTGAAAGACATGGGTAGTGAGACGCGTCATAGCCGTATCACTATTCTGTTTTTCGCCTTCTGGATGTACTCATTTTGCCCCTTTGTCCCGCGTTGAAGAGCAGTGTGATAGAAACCTATAGAAAGGTGCTCTAAAAAGTGTCTGTTAATCGAATGAAGTCTTTACTGGTGTCTTTGATTATCAGTGATGATTGGTTGAAGATTGTGCTAGCGTTTGAAATAGTGATCATAAGTTAAAAAGAAATGAACTGAGGAAATATTGAACGAGATAAGACATCAGAAGAGAATGAGTTTTTTTTTGCGTTGTATGTGCGTTTGTCGCACAGCTGTTGTATGCAGGTGGTGTGTATGTGTGTGTGCTACGTGCTTGCACTAGTATAATCTCTATTTCACTAGCGCCTTATCTCTTGCTTCTCCAGGTTGGAGCTAAGTTAGATGCAGTGCTCAAAATTCACCTTTCCCTGTCTAAATCTTAAACATATTCCATTTTTGATGGCAGTCCAAACTCTAGGCTCTATTGCTCTTACAGCCCCATCAGGCTCGGCTCACTACCGGCACGTCAAAGTGGTGGGTGATTTGTCGACTTGAGTTCATATCACAGCCAGCTTTGATGTGCTGTAATGAGCAAAGAGGCCGTAACCAAGCCCTAAGCCCATATCCCTAATCCGTTAATGAGCCACATGCCAGCCAGCCTAGAATCTCTGGATGAAATCATTATTCTGTGGAATACTTTATAGTTTTTTTTCATTTCAGGTGTTGTGTCGAATAATATCTCAAGATGACTTAAAGGACCGGAAATGGGTCTACGACAACTTCATCTGGCGCTACTCACATCTGCTCACACATCCAATTCTTCATGTTCGAAAAGTGGGTAGTTTAATGGAAATAACAGGGGTAACAACGAAAGGGGAAAGGAAAACGAATACGAAGGGAAAAGAAGGGAAAGAATAAAAGTGAACGGCGTTCACTGTAATTTTATGGAAAGGGTTGTTCAAAGAAAGAAGATAGGCATTTTTTTTGCTTTAGTAGAAGGCAACTTCGAAAAAAAACGAAATGCGATGACGGTAATACGGATGGAATGCTTGCTCAAATGACAAACAAGAAAGCAAATACGGGCTCACGGCAGAAACTGAGAGCAAACAGATAGCGTTTCGTGATGATGTTGCTGCAGGCAAGATGCTTTGCCATATCATTGTTACTTTGTGTTGAATACACGACTTTCACTTCACTGTTCCATGCAGAACAGCTTTCTATTTCTTATGAGTTAACGGATCCTGTATAATGCTAACCATACAGGTTAGGTTTGTGAAGTTTCACCCAAAGGAGTTGGTTTTCGGTCGACGACGTGACGACAGCGCGGTTTGGCAGCGTCGCGTTTTGTGTTGGCCGCGAAGCTGGATTGATTGACGAAAGCGAGGGACACGAGGCAAAGAAGAAGACAAAAACGACTAAATAAGAAATGACATTGGAAAAGATGAGAATTTCGAAAGCGAAAGACTATCGGAAGGAAGCCATTTAAAGCAGTGTGCTTTTACAGACTTTAAGGCATTTGAATACCACGTTTTCTTAGTGTCAGAAGAGTATTCAAGTAAGAAGAATGGTATGTTGTAGAACATTAGGGTTGGTTTGGTAATAAGAAACTTGGCAAGTTTTGTTCACCAAAACAGGAACTTTCATTAGTTTTTTGTTTAATCTTTTTTGACTGCACTCCAGTTCTTTAGCAGGTGACCCTGCCAAACTACCTCGCGTTTTGTATTTCTCGCTTTCAATATCAGTACTGCGTTATCTTTAAACGATTTTTCTTCGATTGAACCGTTGTTGGAGCGACGATATGACAATCTTACCAAAAATCAGAGATTAGTATTCATCAACACCAGGAGAAATTGTCCATGTCCAGTGTTTGGTGACTTTTTAAAGCATTGGTTTAAGTTGTGATTGCTCTGCATAGCCACTTTGTTTACTTATAAACTTGCAATACAGCCAAACGATCTCAGTAACGACAGTCAAAATTTTACGATTTTTAAAATCTACCAGGGTGGCCTCCATGCTTTCACTCTTGTTGGCAATGGCCTCACTATTTTTTCGATTTGATTATCGAGTTGAAAAAAGATAAAAGAGCGAAATGGCATACCCGGCAACCAGTCACTCGCCGGCTCAAACGGAAAAACGAAGCGTTCGCTGTGTGTAATAGGGAAATAGGTTTTCGATCGTTCTCGGAAATTCATTCTTCTGTTGGGCGAGCCGATTACAGTAATCCTTCTATGGTGTATGTTGTGTGTCTGTTTTTTTTCTGAATAAGAGGTTGTTGAGCTGAATGAATAAGTGGCATTGTGAGTTGTCCCACGGCTCTTCATTGGCGAAGGCAATGGCGTCTAGAACATAATAAGTCGCATGATAAAGTGTTAAACAAGTTTAAACGGTGAAACGTCTTTTATGCAATCAGTTGCACTAATGGATATTTGATTATTATAAGCTGTGCTTTTTATTAACTCATCTTTAATTTTGATATGAGAACATTCAAAATATATGAAACATGGGGATAAACTTTTCTGTCACTGAGCGAGTTTTTCTCATACTAACTCAATAATTGCAATGTCCTTCGAAGATGTATATGTTGTTATTATGATGTTTGTTAGAATACAAGAAAAACAGAAAAAAAAAACAGGGTAAAATGCATGGTGACGATTTGTCCGATTCCATGAATGTTGTTTGGCATGATTCATGGCCACCAACAGGCAATGCTGAATAATGCCCCCCTTCGTTCAGGCGGGAAGATGGAGTAATGACGTCATATGAATTGAATCAAAGGAAGAAGGATCGTGAATATATAAAAAACGACACAGGCCTCTATGGCAGTTTCTTCGTCACGTGGTTTAGATCGTCCTAATATTGCGGACTAGTCGTTATAGCCATGAGAGTGGGCTGATTTGATTTAAACGATGATGCTCGTTTCAAAAACGATTCAGGAAAGATCAATGATCGCGTTTGACGAGTGTGTTAGCTTAATGGAACTATAGAAAAATGTAATTTTTTAGAATAATTTAGAAAAGATATTTTATAAACAAAAGTTGCAATGCAATCGTGTTGCTGCTTAAAACATGCAATCGTAGCTGGGCGGACGCTACGTCTGTATTTATAATTTGATTATTTATTAGACAATTAAGTATAATTCAAGGCTCTTGGTATTGCCTGCTTTTCGAGTTTAACTATTTACATTGTTGTTTTACCAGGGCTATCTCCCCAGTAAGTGGGTGTAGATGGTTTCATTATATACGAATGTAGATTTTTAAAATTCAAACTGAAGCGAAAGTAGTCTAGGATGTGCATCACATATGATTTTATTAGTTGTTGACTTATTAGTTTCATCTGCTATATCACTGCAGATATTCAAGAGTCACTCAACAATTCGTTGATGTGCCTATGTCAGCGCGTATTGCATGGCAAATCAAATTAAAAAAATAAAAAGCAAAAAAAGACAAAATTGAGATTTTAACCAAATGTAGCATAAAAGTGCGATTGGTTTAGTTATGTTGTTTTATGAAGAAAAAAATTATGTCTGATCAGCCAAAAAAAATGCTTTCGTTACAACTTTCATTTTATGTCAATTTTTTGACTGTTTGAAATTTTTAAAGTTTTCGAAGGTAAGAGAAGAAGTTTAGACGCATGTGTGATGGATCAATGGGAGGAAAATTATACTGGAGCATTAAGTTTCCAGAGAAATATTCAAATAATGTGTTCCTTACTCTTTCTTTCTTCTAATGTTCCTTATAAATTGGAAAGAAAAATAGACTGCACATAGAGGAAAATTAACAACATCTGGGACCGCATAGCGCATATCAAGGGCTCGTTGGAAGAGCCCACAAGGCCAACTCAGTCTAACACGTGACGATTAGGAAATATATATCCTTGGCTGCTGGCATTGTCCTTCCATACGAATAGAGAAAAGGGGTTTAAGATATGGAAAAAAATTATTGGGAATTAAACTAGTACAAAAAGAGCAATATCAAATGAAATATAATATGATTCCCTATATGAAGTTAAACTTGAATTATGTAAACTGAAGTTATGTATTATTCCTTTTCAGGTTGCTATTGGTATAATTGGACATCTGGCTCGAATGTTTGGCACCCGCTTCACAGATATGGTTAGTTTCCTATATTTTTTCTCTTCTTTTCGATATTCACTGGGGCAAAAGCTTCCCATTTTTTTACACTAATGCTTTTCTTCATCCTCGTATCCCTTTGTCTACTTGTCCTTTGATCAGTTTCGTTCTGTTCATTCGTCTTCTCTTTTTCCCATTTTTAAATTTTTTTCTGCAAGCATTCAAAGAGACATATACGAAGTATGGATCAGGGTCGTAAGGGATGGTCATATGATGGGTTGGAAGATCACCTGAGAGGCTACCATCATATGGACAGTTCGAAATGAACCAATGAGATTTAGCGTTTGTTAAAATGTATGGACCATCTGTCTTTTGTTGAAACGTTTCACAACCTCTCTTTTCTGTCTTTGTTTGTGTGTGTCTTTTTCTATTCTTATACAACAGAATTTTGAGGGGCGTAAGGATGAGCCATAAAATAGCATAGAGTTATTAGATTTTTCTCTATGGACGCCTGGAGAAAGCTAAGAATTTGTCATCATTCCTTGTCATATGCTTTCTCATTGGTGGTCTGAAACTGACACATAGCACAGGGTAAAGACAGGATGGTTTTCGTATAATTAATGGAGGGATAGGAATGGTTTGGATATTGATGGGCCTACACAAAGCCTAAATGGGTTTGCACTTTTGACAGAATTTGTGGAGATGTGAACTGCTTCTACTAATGATCATCGTTTAGAGTATCTCTAGAGATTTTCTGTTCAAATTTTAGCTGTTGGTTGGACGATGTGATGGAGGGAAGAAGAGGAAGCTTCAGGATGATTTTCGCTCGACTTGTTTATTCAAAATTTTTCATAATTGAAGTTGGTATAGCGGAACGTAGCATGGCGCTTTCGATAGCTGTCTTGTGTATCTGCAAATTCTTTGAATAGATCTTTTGTTTCATTCTAGTATTACGCTTTTGAGGAGACCACTTTGTCTTTTGACTCATCTGACTTGTGATCCTTGGCCCTTATCTACTTCCTTAATACTTCTCATGTATGCGTATATGGCGTTGATGCAGATACATCTAATTCAATATGAAATATTGGTTGTAGAAAATATTTATGAGTATTATATACATCCAAATAGAATTACGAGTGGTGCAACTTACTCTCCTCAGATTTTCATTTTGATCATCATATACTATGCATATTGAGAAAAAACTTCAAGGCTTGAATGAGCTGTTCTATGAAGTTTTTTGATTTCGTTCCAATGGGTTTTTCCGAGTGTTCTGCTCACGTTTTCTCTCTCCCAATTCCCCTTCTACGTTCGCTTTTCTTCTCTTTTTTTCTCGTTCCCAGCTATTTTCTTTGACACTTGAACGAAAAAAACCAGAGGTTAGACATGAAAGAATCGAAAGATAGAAAATTCACTCGTGAAGAAGCTTTGGCGAAATTGCGAGCAGATGTGCCTCCGCGAATATGCTTCGTTTCATAATTCCAAACATAAATGTGATGTGTTTGTTGAAACTACATCAATACGTGACACATGCAGTTGTTTATCATGTGTTCCATGTGCTCTGCTTCTGTTGACGTCAATATATGCAAGTTTGTGTTGATGTAGATAGTTTAGCGATCGCTTGTTCTGCCAAATCGGGCATTTTGCGATCTTTGGTTGTTAGCTCTTGTGCTCTGCAATCGACCAAGAGTTGGCGAATATATGTAGAAGTAAGATGAGGATTGTATGGGGACGTTGACACTCGTTGCCATTCTGTTCTTTCTTCGTCATCCCCTATTTTTTTTCCGTTTTCACTCCACTTAGCTATCGCTCTCTCTTGGTTCATGTGTTCTCGAAAGTTTGATGAACGGAAGGGGGAGTCTCTCGGAGAGAGTAGAAAGACAAAGTCGAAGTTGTTTGCTTCGTTGGTTATGTGTGCTTGTTTGTTGCAAATCCTAGGCAAATAAGCTCCGGGGGGTTTTCGTTATTGTCTGTTGAGGGGTTGCAAAATGGGCCTGAGATTAAAATATAATGGGTGAAACACAAGGAGAATGAGGAGTAGAAACGAGAATGTTGTGACTTACAATGGCACGAAAAAAAAGCTGGGAATGTTTTTTAACGAGGGAGCCAATGTTTTTTGTTTTTGAGTTTAGATGCTCAATGTAGGTTAAATTTTAACAGTTGATCTAGTAAAAATTATAAGAGGGATTTCGCACATGTCTCGAAAAAATAAGATAATTTCTAAAAATATGGGCAGAATGAAGGAATGTAATAGCTTTTATTATATCAAATAACATGAATTTCAAAAAATTGAAATTAAGTTTGAGTCACTTAATGTCCTTACAAGAGAATTTGATCAATGAACAATGAAAATACACATGTGACAAGTTCCTCTCAGCTTTACTACAGAGAAGTTGAGAATTCAAAACGATTATCATGGTAAGGAAGAGGTATTTGTGGCGACGAAGATATACAACTAAAGAGTAGCATTGAAATTATGAGATTAGCAAGTAGAAACACTAGATTAATTTCACCGCCTGTTTGTCAGCCATGATGCTCCTACTTCAATCTCGATTCTCTCGCTCTCCCTTCTATTTTTTCGTATATCATGTCTCAATTATATCCCTTTTGCTCCAGTGTGTTTCACTGTGATTTTGATGTTTCCTATCCAACATTTTTTTCAATTATTCACGCTTTTTCTCTCGTAGTGAAATCGCGAGTATGAATTTCATATAATGGAGAACATAGGGATTAGAGGGGCTAATACAACATATTTCCGAGGTTATTCGATAAATCAAAATCAGGATTACATTTGTCCACTTAAAGGGGTTTTGTAAATATAAATGAATATATTAGCTTAAGTTCACTCACAATTAATTCCTCCAAATCAAGTAATTTGGTATTTTTCTTTCTGTATATTTTCATTTTCATGAAATATTTTTCAACTATAATAGTATACTTTTATTAATTATATGTTTCAGTTTTCCGTTCCACATCTACTTGCATTATGCGAAGATCCTAATTGGGGAGTTCGAAAGGTTGTCTGTGAAAACTTTGTAGAGGTCAGTTATATGAATATTCTATTAGCTCGTTTGTTTCAAACATTTTATTATTTTATGGTTCCATTTATATTTATATACTTTCATGCTATAAGGTTTTCATTATATCTGGCAATTTTGTCTGCTATTCATATGTTAGTTTGCCTGTTTCGTAATGCGTATCCAGGATTTGTTGCTAAGTTACTGCTATGTTTGTGTCTATTTTCGGAGTTTTATACATATATCTAACTGCTCTGTATGCAGTTTATGAGTAATGTGAAGAAAAAAAGAAAGAAAATTTGTTGCTCTACTATGGGGGACTTGCGATGCTCTTTTTTAGATGCCATATAATGAACCACCAAAGATATAAGATAACAAGATAGCATTGACTTATTTTTTCTCGTTTTTCTGTTCTTAAGAAACAACCAAAATAAAAGAAGCAATTTGTCACTTTTTGTTGGCAGTAGCCAATTGATTGGAGCATGCAATATAGATTGAAGCTTAGCATTCCAATCCTTTTTTCTCATCCTTTCAATAGAATAGATAGTTTAGCGGTATCATGAGGTTTTGAAGCTTCCGGTTTTTTGTTTCGTTCTTTTAATCGTTATATGATATCCGGGTTACTAGATTGACTATCTAGTTTCATAGACTAGTCAACGAACGAATTGCGCTATATTGTTTCCAGTGTATAATAGTCTTATTTATTATTATGATTTTTCTATTTTTTAGGTGTCGAAATACTGTCGTAGACAAACTCGCGAAAAGGTATTAGCTCCAAAATTCGTTACTCTCCTACGGGATCCAAGTCGATGGGTCAGTTTGTCGATTGAATCGTTTTTTTTTCAAATGCTCTTGAATACACTCCGTGCGATTTAGCGTTCAAAACTCTCGAGTTTCTTTGCTTACCTATTTTAGTTTGTATTTCTCACAGCGCCATTTCAGGTCTCCTACGCTGCATTCCAAGAGTTAGGTCCGTTTATTTCTACGTTTGCTAACTCTCATGTCACAGGAATGAAAATTATGGACGGCAAGGTTGCCAAATCAACTAATGTATTTAAAATTCTTTTAATAATTCAGGTATATGTTTGCGGAGAAGAAAAAGATATAGCTGAATTACCTGATAATTTATGGGAATCTCCTTTGCCTGATAAGGTTTTCGCCCATCTACCCCCTGGGGTACTTCTACCACATGAATTACTGGACGATCAAATGGGTTCAGATGACACTCCTTCACCAACAGATAACTTAACACGGTATGCAACTCAAATGAATGTGCTATTGTTTTTTTTCGTGAAATCACATGCGTCCAATATGTTAATAATGGACTGATTTGCGTAATAGCGAAAGCCATAGGAGTAGTATTAGTAGTAATAATTTATATCCAATACGTTATATTCTATAATTCTTTTAATAGTTATGAAATGAGTGAGAGAATTGTTGGGAGTCAAAAAGTGTTGCTAACAGTAGTAAATTGTTAGTCTACGCATAATATTTAAATGGCGTGGCATTCAGGCTATATATCATAACTCTCTAAACGTTTTCAACTATTTGCTTTCAAATTTTAGAGTTGTTGATGGTCTTCAAGATATGTTGGATACATGGACTACCTCTAGTAAGAGGAAGTGCGCGCACAGTGCTCCGTCCAGTATAAAGTTTGTTCAGTTTTACAAGATGCGCATGCTTGTTGTTCATTTGTTTCATGTCTCTTCGTCCGATTGATTCTCTAGCTACGCTTCGAGAGAAGTTTTATAGGAGTTTTTCTAGATTCATCATATTTTTTTAAAATTGGGTTTATGTGTGTATGTGTGTATGTGCGCGCTGATGTTCCCTAATTGTCTTAATTACTTGGCAAAAATAGAAAAAGCATGTAAATAGCCGAAATAGTTGCGCCCCTATGTGTGTATGTAAAGTAGAGATTGCTAATAGTTTTTTTAGTCGACATTTTGAATATTTTTATTTTTTATAGATACAAATTTTATTGTTAATCCCTTTTTCTTTAGTGGTGACGTGGAATCTTGCTCCAGTATTGCTGCTAAGTGTAATTCAGTAGAAGATCTATCAAAGTAATTATTTAGTTCAAAACATAAGTTTTTAAAATTTTGTATTTTCAGTATCGGACTCGATGATGATAACGTAGTTGACATGTCTATCGACAGTGATGAGGAGAATGATGATGATAATGGTCAGGGCATGGACACAACTGTAATTGACTACGACGAAAATAAAATGGATCAAGAAACTACTGCTGAACGTCTTATGAACATATGTGACACCGTTGCCACTTCAGAGGATAACTTTAACCAGCTTATGTACTGGTCGAATGACTTTGACGACTTCGTTGTTGATTTGTAGGTTTTTCCACTATATTTAGTTTGTTTTGTAATTTGTTACGGGAAAACACCATTGCCTATCATATTTTAAAATTCTGTTTACAGAGAATTACAACCATTCGGAGCATCGAGTAATATTGAAAAATGCATCAGCTTTTTAGATAGGCGTTTTGACATACTAGCAGTTAATACTGCTAATCTAGGTATTATGCAACAATATGGACTTACTAAAAATAAGTTTATTTTTACAGCTTCCCCCAAACGACAAATTGCTAAAGTTTCTCCTTCTAAAACTGAGCCACCTACGCAAATAGTTTATCCATTTGTGTACGTCTTATTAACATTTCATACAATATATATCTTATTCGTTGCAGAAATGATGATTCTGATATGGAGTTATTCAAAGATGTTTCTGGTACTGATGATGACGAACCTATGTTAGAGGAAGAAAAAGATTGTGAAAACTCTCGGGTTTGTATTTTTTTTATCTGGAGCTGATCATAATAAGATTCTCCGGTCGGCCGTTTAGTTTTATGCTGATAAGCATGGTATTTATTGTTTGACCGGGAAGTTTTACCTTCAAGCTACTATCATATTCTACGTAGAATTCTTTGATTATGCGACATGATTTCAGCGTTTAGTACCTAAGGAACTAATCGAGAGCTACATGTCAATGATTTCTGTTGGCACTGCAAATGATGGCGACATCAACCGATATTGTGCCCATAATTTCCCCGCTGTTGCATTCACTTTGGGACGTTCTAGTTGGCCACAACTCCGAAATACATACGTCCAGTTGGCAGGCGATGACCAGGTTAGTTGTTTGTGAATTATTTGTAAACTGTGTAGCAGAACTCTCTCGCATGAAACTTTGTATAGTCTTTGTTTATTAATTTGGTTTTAGCTGCGAGTTCGTATGTCTATTGCTAGTTCACTACATGAAATGGCAGCCATTATTGGTTCTTCCAAAACTGAAACGGATCTTCTGCCCATCTTTAACAGCTTACGGTGTGTTCATCTGGCTTATCTATCATACTTTTCGTTTTAGATCAGATGTGCCTGAAGTTCGCGTAGGAGTTTTAAGAAATTTATTCCACTTTGTGAAAGTATAAAGGTCATTTGAAGTTTCTATTTTACGCTATTATTGCAGTGTTTGCCACCGGCTAGTCAGCGTAAAATGATTGAAATTTTACCATCCTTCATGCCAATTGATAATAGCACAATGAGCTCCAATTGGAGATATCGTTTAGAGTTCGCTCTGTAAGTAGAACTATCTTTTCTTGTTATTTTTTTTAATTTTGTTCTGTTTCAGTCAATGTCAGAAGTTGTGTGATATTTATAGCATTGAAGATATCAATAGAACTATGACGGCAATTGCTCTGACTCTAGCTAATGGTTTTCTTATCTTCCCATAAGATAGCATTCTTTTAAATTGCTTTAGATCGCGTAGCCGAAGTTAGATTTGAAGCTGTTGAATTGGTTTCAATTGTTTTGGAACGTATCGTACAGAGCGAATGGAACGGGATGATAAAAGCGACAGAAGTTCGCGATAACAAATCTCTAGCTCCAATAAGTGAGCTTTTCGTTCAAGATATCGTATCTGGATTTGCTAAAACACAAAAATGGACACGGAGACAAACGTAAGCTATTTGTAGTGGCACTCTCTTTCTGAAAGCTTACTGTTTTTTAGGTTTGTGAATATATGTGAGAAATGTCTTCAGCGACAATGTATGAATCAAGAACAATTCCGATACTTCTTCTTACCTCACGTCTCAGCTATGGCTTATGACAGTGAGTCAGAATGCTGATATCCGATACTAATCAAAAACATTTTCAGAGGTTCCAAATGTTCGAATTGGTGTATGTCGTGTGCTCGCTTTGCTTGTACCAGATCTGAAGCCTGCACCCTTGGGTAGCGAACAAACGTTATCTGTCGCGGAAGTCTTGTCTAGGCTTATTCAAGATACTGACATGGATGTAGTTCGACAAGCAAAAATTTCTATGCGCCTCGCCCCTTACAAAGATTTTATTGACATCACCGGTCGACATGAACGACTTCAGGAGCGTGAACAAATGATGATCGCAGTTCAAGTGAAAGATAATTACACTGAGATGGATATGAGTATATCGCCGCAGAAACCAATGAATTGAAGTTCCTCAGTTTTCAATATGTTCTTCACAGCTAAATAACATCATCGTCATCTATTTTATGTATGCGTGGTAATCTTGTATGCATGTATATTGATGTGTGAATAGAATCACGGTTGCCTTCAGTTTTCTTCATCTTTCCTTGACATCCGTCTAGTTCTTGTCATACTTCTAGTTGTCATCATCTTACTCATTTTTTAGAAAATTGGTAATCTAAGAGAGAACCGTTTTTTCATCCTATTTGGATGTAGAAAGTGGAGCAATTTCTATTAATCTTTTATATTTGAAGTTAACAGATCAATATGTTTATGCGCTCTGTGATTGATTATCATTTCCTCAGCTACAGATGTTATGTTTTATCAACATCATTAGATTCTTTTCACTTCCTATTCCTCTGTCATTCTATTACTTCACACTATGTGATATGTTTACCATCCTCGTGTTGCAAGATTTTAGTTGTAGTGTGAGTAGGTTGTGTCAATCCGATGTTTTAAACGTCAACCTTTTTCTTTTTCTGACATCGTAGTTCAATGTTCTCGGTGATATTCGGTCTGTCCTCCTCGTCACATCGCATTTTCTAATTGCATATCAATAGCCAACAGTTCATCGAGTTGTTGCTGAAGCAAATTCCTTTTTTCAGTTGTGCTTGTATTCTGTCCTTTGTCTGACCTACAAAAGTACAGTTTCAGCTGTTGCTGCTGGTTTAGATTGTACAACATAAGTTTCAAAAAAATATATATTTTAAATGAGAATTTATAGATATATTTACCTTTTTTTACTAATAGACATGTACACTGTCTCGCTAATATGTTCTCTTTGACTTGATTTTAACCAATTCTTACGAGCAGGCCTCAGAAAACTATTTCAGCTTCAGTTCTCAACTTTTTGAAACTATATTTGACTTTTGTTTTTCTAATTTAAGCCATATTTTCACTTGAAATTCACTTGCTCACCTTAATCTTTCACAAATCGTACTTGGACTTGTGGGTTTTCCGAAAAATCGATCATTTCCAGAATTGAAGTTATATCTAACTTAAATAGTTTTTTTTAAATTTAATCTCTCTCTTTATACGGATTTTATCTAGGTGCTACACAATTTGGAATTAATCTTTTTTTCCTTTTGCGATAACATAATGTCTGACTTGAATCTTGTTGAATGGAACCAAGAGCTATAGTTGTCATTTATTTTATTTTTATACTGTGTATGTCTGGGTATTTTCTTTTTTTCTATATTTTCACGTATATAGTTGATAATGCTCGAGTTATGTGACTATGATTCTGAATATGTGGTTCTATTCAACCAGTTCTCCCTCAGCAAGATTTTTTTTCACTTTTGTGTAATGTCATACATATTATACTTCAAAATGCACCAATGCAAATAAATTATTCACATCTGTGTTAATTTAAAATAAACAAATGGTTTATTACCATATAGGTATAGTGTTCTTTTAAAAACTTTTCACGATTTTTTAGACCCGTATTTGTGTCTGCATGATCGGTTGAGAGCAAAGAAGAAAATTGAAAAATACACAACAAAAGAAAAAAAACTATGAGTTGACTAGCGGATATATCTGAAAAGAAACATTTTTGATATATGTATATTCGGATAAACATACTTAGCAGCCCAGTCTATACGTCCAGGATTTGGCTTGTTATTCGTTACCACGTTCACATTACTGTTTTGATTCAGAGTTCTAGCACCGAAATTTGGGACGTACCCTAAAAATGAATAAAAATGAGTTAAATTGGTTGGCAACTATGTAATATGTGAAGCTACTAGTTTGAAATAGAATGTTTTGCATATATAAAACTGTCGTTTCTTAATGCGAAAATAGCAGATAGTATATGAAAAGAGGAATAGATTACTATATGATTACACTGGGGTTGATGGAGGAAGGTGATAGTATAGACGTAATAACATGCATGGAAAGGAAAATACTAAGTTGCGATAAGTTTAAGAATTTTACGACGATTTTCTGGTTACAACTTTGTTGAATAAGCGGCTTATCAGAAAAATTATGTTAATAAACTAATATTCTAGATAGTATACGAAAGAGAGGAGAGCCTCACCGTATGCATATTCGAACCTTGCTTGCACAGCCGAACGGCCTTCCTTTTTCGCTGAGTTGGATGCCAATGCATTATTTCCTCCTTCCTTCGGGACAGCTCCTGAAAGTCATATTTAGTTCTGAGATGGATGCTTTGCTTTGCGAATTCGGTTTCTAATAGCTCACCTGGAATGAATCGACTCTTCGACATGTATATATCTTTAGCAGCTTTGCGTTCCTGCCCTGCAGCTGGTCCACCTGATGGAATACCTCCAGCAGCTGCAGGTTTGCGCTCTCCTTTGCCATCTTCTGCTCTGAAGAAATTGAAAAGAGTTATATTTGCTACTAAGCATTGTGATTATTTTTTTTTCTAGACCACGGCACTCATATTGCAAAGCTAAGCCTTTTGAAACCTTTTGAAACGTCTTCAAAGATTTGAATATTTTGATCAGAACGAACAATTGTTCATTATGATTAATAGTAATAAATTTATCTTCTTTTCTTTTGTATTTAATTGTAAATTATTCATAATAACAGTAACTTACTTATCAAATAGCATACTTCGATTAAGAGGAATATTTCGGTTGATATTGCGCTCCGGCTTACCGAGTGGTGACACATTCTCAGAACCAGGATATTCCTTAAGATTATTCTAAAGGATTAGTTATTCTTATTACTAAGCATCTTATATTTTAATTTATAAATCTATATATCTATAAACCTTTTGTTTTCCTAGAATTGCTTTGGAGTCCGATTGCGTACTTCCAGCGCTTGTTTTACGTGTAACACCAGGCGCTGGTTGACTCATCACTGGTGCTCCCAATTTTTCAGCTACTTGGAAGTATTTATAACGAAGCGACTAAAAATAACAAACATATTGGTTACAAAATTAAATTTTTGTTTTAACCTGAGCTGCTGATGGCCTTTTTTCCGGATTCCATAACATCATATCCATCATTAACTTCATTCCATCTTTTCCTATCGTATTAACTATTTGTTCCATGGGTGTAGCCTAACAATATAGAAATTATTAACAGTGAGAAAACTGACTGATTTCTATTCCTATTGGAAGTTAGTACACTTACCTGAGCCTGATGAAACCGGAAATTCATTGTAGCTGCTAACTTATAGCCCTCAGGCCATTCATCCTTCAAATAATGAATAAAATAAAATAAATTATTATATTGATTCACCTTAGACGGTGTTCCAAGAATATTTATGATCTTAAATAATTGATCTAGTTCACTGGTGCCAGGAAACAATGGTCTGAGCATGTAAAGCTCAGCCATAATACACCCAAGAGCCCATATATCGATAGGACTGTTATATGATGTTGAACGTAGAAGTATTTCCGGTGCTCGATACCTGTAATATTAAAAAGAAATATATTATTTATAATAATATAACAATACAACCGTACGGAAAAATAATAAAAATTAAAATGATTTTCATATATGTTCATGTGACAACTTGAGCTAAATTGATGTAAACATTCTAATTCATATCTTATATAAATATAAATTATTTAATTAATAATTTTTAAAAATTAAACTTAATTAAGCTTTCTTGTGTGAAACTTACCATCGTGTTGATACATAATCAGTATATGGTGGTTTTGATCGTATTTCCCGTGCTAAGCCAAAATCAGCAATTTTCACCAATTCAGTGCCATTGCACATAATATTTTCCGGTTTCATGTCACGATGAAAGAAACCTGAAATATTTTGTTGCAAATCACTCTCTAATTATCAAATATTAAACCATTTTTATGCATAAAACCTAGGCCCTGTAGTACTTGATAAACAATATTTCGTATGACGCTTTCAGGAAAAAAACGATCTCTGTAAAATATTATTAAAAGTTAATATTATAATTCAATTATTCAGTTATTACTGCTGCTGCTGCTGCTGTTCAAAACATTTTTTTATAATTCAATGATAATTGTAATGATACTTACCTATCTTTCATGAGCTCATAGAGATTTGCTTGCATGAATTCAAAAACGAAATATAAAAGATCATTTTCACGAATTACCTATAATATTTATAAAATTTAATTTATAAATAATATAAATTTCTTTTATATATTTTCTATATTAACTTACTTCCCGTAATTTTATAATATTAGGATGTTGCAATTTTTTTAATGATTTAACTTCCCGTAGAGCCATAGCTTCTTCAAAACTGTAGAACTTTTTCTTCATTCTGAAACCAAATAATCATATTGTTGCTTGTGATTTTAGTTAATTATATATTATATATTTAGAAAAATATATGATTAACTTTAAAAATAATATCATGATTAACCTTTTAATAGCTACTTTGTCACCCGTATCTATCTTTCTAGCTAGTAGTACTTCGCCAAAAGTGCCGTCGCCTAGGCGTTTTGTCATTGCATATCGATCAGCCAGAATCTTTTCCCGTTCACCCATTCTGCTTTTGCCTTAAATATGTCTTGCTTATTTAAAACCTTAAGATACAATTGAATCGAACAAATATTTGAAAAAACAATCATTATTTTCATGAGTGAACGATGATTTGAAGGATATGAGTGAAGCTGTCTTTATGTATATCCTATAGGATATCTCAATACTATTGTTCTAAGTATGCGTTGTCTGATTTAAAATAGAAAGATTTGAAGAAAAAAAAAACAAAAATTGAATCATTGAAAAGAAATAATTTCCTTTTCAATTGATATATATATATGAATATAAATAGTTATACTATATACATTGAACTAGATATAAAAGAATTGAAAAATAAATTGTTTCATCAAATATCAGATTATTTCGATCAAATTTATCTTTCATATGCTTCAGAAGTAAATGAGATGAAGCAGAAAATATTATGAACAAGGAAATACAAATGAAAACATACATATGCTTGAGAACAAATAAAAAAATTAAAAAAAAAAAAGAAAGAAGAAGAGATAAAGTATAGAGTTGAAAAAAATGGGAAGGTAGGGGGGGATTGATGTGATGAAGATATAAACAAACAAACAATCAAATTACAGTTTAGTTCATTTTTTTATTCTTTAGAAGGAAAAATAAAGATAAAATAATAAATAATAAATTTTAAAAATTAAAAAAAATTAAAATATATTTGATGTGATAATGATGAAATATTATATAAATTTTATTTTAAAAAAATGATAAACATCTGATATTCATTTGAAGTTAAAAATATAAATAAAATTTGAAAAAAATTGTTTTGACAATCAAATCCTGGTTTATTTGAATTGTGCCTAATGGAATCTATTTTAAAAGTATCTTATACACGTGATTTGTTGAAAAAAATGATGAAAATGTAAGTTTATAATCAATGGAAACAACAATATCTTGAATATCTACATATGTATATTCACCTTTACTTAAGAGAGAGGGAGAGGGAGAGAGAGAGAGAGAGTAGAGAGAGGGAGAGAAAAAGAACAAGAAAAGGAGGGAAAAAGGAGATGAAATAATTTTAAGAATAGGTGTAAAATCAAATTAATTTGGTGTTGAAAGATGCAGTAAAAAGAATACAAGGTTATTGGTGAACGCTTAAAGCAGAATATGAGAAGGTTGGGAAGAGAATCTGGACTCATTTGTATTACAGAGAGATAGAACGTGAGATATAAACAGAAGGAGAGAGATTTAGACTATAAGAGATATATATAGAGAGTGAATAGCATTTGTGAGAAACAGCAATTCAGAAAAGACAGAGAGACAAGAAATTTGGAGAAATAGAAAATTGAAATATAACAAGGGTTAGAGATTCCAGCTTGCTGCATTGCCATGGAAACTGGGTTAGACACAAGACTTACTCTACATCTGTAACCGTCTGAGACTTTCAGCATAAGCTAGTCATAGGTTTCTCTACCTCGTATTCTCATGTTTTCTTTTCACTCTCATTAGTTTTCTCTATCTCTTTTCATGTTTATGCTTTCTAAAGTAAAGGGACATTAAGATGTCTGTCATTTCTTAAAGCTTAAAACCTTCATTATAAGGTAAGTTTGATGAGAGAGAACTTGAAAGAATATAAAAAAATAGAAATACATGTATACGATACGAATAGAAAAGATTTATAAGAATTTTTTTATTAAGATTTAATTGTTCAAAAGAAATAAAAAAAATAAGTAAATATATAATATTATTTTTTCTATTCATATTCATATAAAATAATTTTTTTTTGTTTTAAAGTTTAAATAAAATATAAATTATTTTACAATAAACTGAAAAATAATAGAAATATAAGAGTTTATAGACAAATAACCAAATAATTATTCTTATAACACTTAAAGCTTAAAAGGAACAAACTACAAGTTTATTCGATTGGAAAGAACATTAAACGTTTCTTTTTTGTAAAAAAATAGAATTTTTAATAAAGAAAATAGATTAAGATAATGAAAATTAATAATATTATATATTATATATTATATTTTGTATATTTAATAGAAGAAAATATGAAAAAGACGACATTTTAAAAACATTTTTAATTAATATACTATGTATATGACGACAATATAGTAGATTGTCATTATCAATAATTTGTATTTAAGCACTTTTTAATGAACTTCAATATAAAATTCAATATATATATATATATATATATATATATATATAAGTTTATAAAAAGCTTTTAATCAAAAATCTTTTTTTTTAAAAAGATTTTTTTATAAAATATTATGAATGAATAAAAAACTGAAAAAAAAAAGTTTTATAATCATAATCAAAAAGGAAATAATCTTTATTAACTATATTTGACAAAAAAATAATATTATACATATAGTATATATATATATATATATATATATATACATATATATAGCATAAGCTTTACTAATAGCATCTCCAACTTGAACAAAAAATAAACTTTGCAATATTCTTCAGATGTAATTTGCATTGTATTGTTTTCTATCTAGCATATCTTTGTTTGTTTATTATAATTATTATTTTTGTTTAAACAAAATAAGTTTAAACTTATAGTTTTTTGAGTAAAAATAAGTTTTAAAATAAAAAAAATATATTTTATATGATATATTTCTATTTTAATTTAATTATTTCTTATATTATTTAAATAAAATTATTATTTTTTTACAAAAAAAAAAGCAATTCAATCCAAGTACTTAACTGCTACTACCGTCGCCTTGGTATTCACCATGGTAAATCTCAATGAAAACCAATTTTTTTATAAAAATTTGTCTGAACAACTTTAATGAATTTTGAAGTTATTAAATGGATATGTTTCAGCTCCATTAAGTTATATTTCAGTTTCTTGCTTGATGCTTACCTGCTTAGAAAAAAATTGAATATAATTTTCTCGTTGTCTTTGCTTCCTCTCTATTCCTTCCCCTTTTTTCTCTTTCGCTCTCTCTCTTTCTCTCTCTCTCTCTCTCTCTCTCTCTCTCTCTCTCTCTTTCAAATAATATCTAGAAACCTTTTAGTTTTATGCAAGTTTCCAATATTTCGCTCCCTTCCCTCCCGTGTTTTTCATCTAATTTCATATTCATTGGGGTTTTCCTACATTTACTTATGTATATCCAGTATTATTCCACTAAGATTAAAGAGAGTTGTAACTTCTTTTGTTACTGTAAGTAAATTATATAAACTTTATCAGAAAGTTTGAGAAAGTCTTTCTTTTTTCTGTTTTTTATTTATGTAAATAGTAGTTTTCAATATTTTTCTCTTTATTCTTATGTTTATTTCAATCTAAATTATTATTTATTATTATAAAAATCTTATTATATATTGTATTTGCAAAATATGTTTAAAATAAATTATTTTCTTATAAATAAAATTTATTCTTCCTTATAGTATTATGTTACTTTCTCATAAAATTAAAGAAAAAAAAAGCTGTTTTGTATTGAAAACAATCTCAAAACGATAATTTAACATAAATTATACACATGTTATAACTTATATAAAGTTTTGTTTATTTTATTTATTATATAATTAATAAAAATATTATATTTAATACAACTTATATATATAAAAAATATTAAAAAATATGATATTCATGGTTCGATGGTAAGAAAGTCTTTAACTTCCTCTACTCAGTAGATGAAACATGCAACGAACTTGACTTGCAAGCATGTTAGTTCCTGATTTGAATGAATAATTAAAGAATTTATATATATTTACAGTCCTGTGCGATGAAAGTCGGACGCCCCTATGTTAGAGGCCCCAGAAAACCCCTTCAAACTACAAAAAAAAAATTTTAATTTCATTTTGCGAGTTTAAATAGTTTATATTAAATCAGAATATATGTTAATATAACTAAAACTGATTTTAATATTATTTTTCTAAATTTATAAGGAAAAATAGTGTTTTTTGAATATTTTGAATAATCCTTTTTGATTTAACAAATTTTGAGATTAGGAAAGAAGTTAATTCATTAAAAATGTTTTAAAATGATTCTAAGCACTCAATCAATAACAAAGTTTTTGTCTGCAACATAGCTTCAAGCAAGTAAGCTTCAACATCTGAATCTTACTGAATATCTATGAAGAGAACTTGGTTGACGTGCAAACAAATTATGTACGTACATACATACATATGTGTATATAAAAAAAAAGAACAACGATGATACTATAAGGACAATACTACAATGACTAACTATATACGTAATACCTTAACTATTGAACCTGTTCTTGATAAATATATAAGAAAAGATAAACAATTATAAACTATAATATAAAGTATTTGATGATGTCATAGATGTCAATGATGATGATGAATGTGCTGACAAGGATGATGACAATGAATTAAGAAAACTATATTTTTAAACAAATAGTTAATGAATTCTTCTATACTGTATGAATATACATATATGATATATATTAAGTTAAATATCTGAATTACCAACTGGTATACAAGGACAATTTAGGAAGACAATCAAATGGTTTCAGTTAACTTTATATGGTATAATTGGATTATCGGATGAATTGCATCAATGTGAAACAATCGATCAACATCATTTCTTGGTATAAACAAACATACAATTGTGGTTATGTAATAGAAAGGAAAACATAAAAAAAGTCTTAACTAGATAGTTCTGAAGGTAATAATGTTTCTCAAGATTATGAAGAAAAGATAAAAAGAAAAAGGAGAAAGATGTCTCATCTACACAAAAATAGAGAAAAGGCGAAGAGAGGAACAACATGAACAAAGCTGGTTCTTTCTCCTCCAGGAATTGTTACTGTTTAGCATAAACCAGATACAGACTAACGGTCTATATAAGCCTACTGATACCTCATGTCAGTACATTGTCTACTTCTCCTCCAGAATAAGGTAAGCAACATTCATTTCATCTTCAGATGCTTCTGCTCTGACCTTTGCTCACGATCCTAACTTTCTATTTTCTTCAGACATGGGAGCTATACAGCATTACTCTATCGTAGGAGCATACATCTTCACCTCCATCATTATTGGAGTCACGTTCATGATTATCATGGACATCGTTAGTGAAATCAACGAATTCAAAGTCAAGGTTGAGACTGATCTCGATGAGTTCAAGGTAAGGCATTCAATGTCGAAGTGGTTTACCCAATGCTTTTGTTTTCAGTCTGTTGCCGATGATGCTTGGACTGCTATGATCAGCACTTCTAGAACTGCTCCTCGTGCTCAAATTCTTCCAGTTGAGAGCCTCTTCCGTTTCCGTCGTGGCAGCTATCACGAAGGACCCATCGGAGGAGGAGGAGGAGAACAGGGAGGACAATGCAATTGTGCTCCAGCAGCTTCTGGATGTCCTGCTGGACCACCAGGACCTCCAGGACAGCCAGGTTATGATGGAGAACCAGGTGTTCCAGGACAGCCAGGACAATCTGGACAAGGCGGACAGACTGCTGATGCTCCAAGCAGTAGCCACGAATGCGTTAAGTGCCCACAAGGACCACCAGGGCCTCCAGGACCAGACGGACCATCAGGATCTCCCGGACCAGACGGACACCCTGGACAAGATGGACAAGGAGGAGGAGCTGGAACCGCTGGACCACCCGGACCATCAGGACCACCAGGTCCAAATGGAAACCCAGGAGCTCCAGGATCCGATGGACAACCAGGAGCCCCAGGAGTTCGCCAAAACAACACTCCAGGACCCGCTGGACCACCAGGACCAGCAGGAGGACCAGGACCTAACGGACCCCCAGCTCCACCTTCAGGTAAAATAATTTTGCTTACTATTCGTCACCAAAAAACATTTTTTCAGGACCAGGATCCCCTGGACCTTCCGGACCACCAGGAACACCAGGACATCCAGGAACTAACGGACAAGCAGGAGGACCAGGACAACCTGGACCTGATGGACAACCAGGTAGCGATGCTGCTTATTGCCCATGTCCACCAAGAACTTCCGCTGTCGAGAAGGGCGGAGCAGGCTCATACCGTCGTCGCATTGTCGCCAACTAACACGCCTTCGAAATATGTTTTTAAATTCAATAAATCAAAAGGAAAATTTTATTATCAATTAATGAATAAAAGTCAATTTGGAAAATAGATTAAATTACTTTATTTCTTATTATAATAATAACAAAATATAAAAAATATTCAACCAGTAAAGGCAAATAATCTTTTGAAATTCCTTCTTAAACAAAACAAAAACAAACTTTTATTTGGAATTAACCCTTGATAACAGCAATTGGTCTTAACTTGATAGCTTTCTTACTGATACCAGCTTCATGACACGTATCCACAACATCCGTAACATTCTTATACGACTCCGGAGCCTGGAAAAGTATTCATATAAACATTGAGAATGTCTAGTTTACCTCCTCCATTACTAATTTTGGACTTGCGATTCTAATGGAAATATTCTTTTCCTGTAAATTACCCAACACTTGATCCCATGAGAGTTGGCGACGAGCAGCTGCGCGAGATAGTGCCCGTCCCTGAAAATAAAAAAATAGCATTTTGACAAGCATGTTCACTACATACAGCTCCGTGGCAAGTTGTACCAAAAGTCTCAACCATTCCCTGTTCAGTTCCAGTTAATACATAACTACATGTTCCCATACTTCCTCCAATAAGTACTGGTTGACCTGCAAAAAAGGATAAAGTTTGATTTCAAACTTGTTTATGTTACCAGTAAGTTGGTAATCCAATGGAATTAAAGGGTGGTGAGGAGGAAATGATCTAGTTGCTCCTTTTCTATGAACACATAGTTGAGTTGGTCGTCCATTTACCATATGTTCTTCCATTTTAGCAACATTATGTGAAACATCGTATATCACCTGTTATATTTTTTTGAAAAATAATTCATTTATTAATTATATATTGCTCACCTGCATATCTAAATCGTCTGGAGATGCATTGAACGTATGAGCAAAGGCTTGTCGAATACAGAAAGTCATGCAAGATCGATTAACCCAAGCAAAATTAGCAGCAGCAGCCATACCTTTGTAGTAATTTTGACCTGAAATCGTTTTATTTGTGAAAAACAATTATGAAGTTGTGAAGCAGACCTTCTTCTGAGTTTATGGGAGCACAAGCCAATTGTTTATCGTTGTATTGAACATGATCTCTAGACATTGCCTTTTCCATTTCAACTAGGGAATCAGTTGCTACTTGATGACCTAATCCACGGCTTCCACAGTGCAGCATAACACATACTTGTCCTGAATAATTAGAATATGGTCGATTTTCTAACTGATATTGCAACCTATATCCTCAATCCCCATTTGACTAGCCGCATGATGATCATATATTTCGTCTACAACTTGAACTTCACAATAATGGTTTCCAGCTCCCAGAGTTCCAAGCTAAATCAAACTCTAATATTCATTCAGCGAAATAAAAAACCTGTGGTAATCCTCTTTTCTTAGCTCTCGATGATACTTTAGATGCATCAGCTTGAAGCATTCTACCGTATTCTTCACAATGTTCCTTATCTTCAGCCCAAGAATATCCTTCCCTCAAAGTCCAATCCATTCCCATTTCAAGACATCTACATAAGTAAAACCTCATGTAGAAATTATATATTCACTAACTCGACAAGATCTTTGGCTGACATTGGAATAGCACCTCGAGATCCTACTCCAACAGGGATATAATCATATAAAGCTTGAGCCAAT
Source organism: Auanema rhodensis (assembly GCA_964057225.1). Lineage (NCBI taxonomy): Eukaryota > Metazoa > Nematoda > Chromadorea > Rhabditida > Rhabditidae > Auanema > Auanema rhodense. The sequence goes on from OZ059895.1 coordinate 7,220,430, forward strand.
TGTTCCTATTATATTTAAAATCTTTGAGAAATTATTTTTTTCAACCTTAACGGGCTCCACATCTTTTTCAAATAAATTTGTTCTAATCAGTCGTACACCGCAATTGATATCAAACCCCACACCACCTAAAAAGAACAAACACTCAGCTTCAAGCAGAGCATTAACCGGAAAACTGGAATACCGGGAGAAATCACAGCAGCTGGATTTGAAGTATCAAATGCAGCTATATTTCCGATTGCAAATCCATAACCGGAATGAATATCGGGTAATCCGATTGAGTGACCAACAATACCGGGAAGAGCAGCCACGTTGGCAATTTGACGAACAGCAGGCAAAAACCCACCAAAGCCTGAAGCTTAATTAATTACAGCATTCATATAAAATATGCCAAAGACCATTCCTGTTAACGGAGCTTTCTAACTCTTGGAACATTAATGGTTCCAAGTTTTTATTGACATAAAACCTTCCTTCAACCTACAATAGAAGAAATGCCATTTTATATGTTGAAGATACCGTAAAGTTACCTTCATATTTGGTACAAAACCTTCTTTAATACGGAATTTTACCGATGAAAGTCTTTCAATATAATCACATTCTTCTTCAAATGTACGTGGCATTACTTCTTTTTTTTATCGTTTAAAACAAATTCCCCTTTAATCATTCAATATTTAGTTTCTTAAAATCATTTCTATGTCAATAAGTGGCTAAAAACCATTATAAATATTAAAAAGACAAACAAATAAAAGTGCTTGTTAGAATTAGAAGTTTTTATTTGAAAAACGATATAATATAGATGAGCAAATCTCCAAACATATGATGATGGTATGAAAGGAGTATGATGATAATAGAGATGTTCGAACTATATTGTATTTCAAAATATATAATACAAGGATAAAATTATAGAATCTCTCCTAATCAGTATTGACTAGTATATACAGGAATAAAACATAAAGTTTCATGAAAAAGCAAAGATGGTTGAAGGACAAACCCGATTTCTACACATGATTTCTTGTCACTCATTGTAATGAGTATACCTGTTATCTTCTCATAAATATGAGAATATAATAAGAAAATGAGCCTTACTAATTACTACTATATCACAGTAAAATATACAAATCTTTCTCACTTTTGAACTTTTCAAAATCATAAAATCTAAATGAAATTAAGGCTAAAACATAAAATTTTCAATTCAAATAGATTTCTCTTACTACTCTCAAATTTCAGTTTTTCATTCAAATTAGTGTCTCAACGCGTTTAGAGGAGTCATCAGCTGAGGTATTAGCTGGAGCATTCAAAGGTAATCTAGATTCAATGGTACTTCGACACAAAGGACATTGCTCCAGTTGCATGGAGCAATCTTCACAAAATCCGCTGAAATCACAAATCTTAGCTCAAAACTGGATCTAATTTTCTTACCTGTGCTCACAAGGTTGCAGAACGGTATCACCAGGGTTAGCAAAGCATATGTTACAATAATCTTCAGGAATAGGCTCTCTTTGAAGAAGTTCTAATCTCCTACGTCGAGGTAAGATAGTTTTTTGATCAACAGATAACGGTGATCCTCCATCATTGAATGTTCTAAATACACAGGAAAATAATAATTTTTATTGAATTTGATACTAACCGGAATTGAACAGGTGGAGGATACTTGAATTCACTTGCTCCAAAGTTGAAACGGCATTGTTGGAAGGACATAAAAGATGCAGCAGCGAAAACGCCATCAGTATTAGGTCTTCGAACTTAAATATATATTTTTAATTAAAATGTAAAAAATTAAAATATATACGTAAGAATTCCATATGTGGGCGTTGTAGAGGTATTCCATTTAAGAAGAAAAGTATACATTGGTTTCGTAAATCTAGTAAACAACCAACAACATCCCCTAAATACATTAAGATTCAAATGTTTAAAAGGAAACACTGCGCATACCTGGTGCCCAGGGTGGGTGCTCATGACGACTACTATTAGCATTATGCCACAATAGTTGACGACATCCATCATATGCTACAGAAGATTCATCATCTCCAATTCCATACCCTTCCTGCAAATATCAAATTATAAAAAAAACACTTTTGAAAATAGCGTACGTGATTCAAAAATCGACTTCGTTTAGTGGCAAATCCAATTTGCATGACTCCAGGAGTTAGAACCGTAGCTTCATAGAACCATACACCTTCCAGCACTTCGAAAGTACAACGAACAGATTCAAATGATGATACATCACAACGAGCCTTAAGAAGTGAGATATAGGGATAAGTGCACTCAAACTTGAATGTAATACCTCTAAGCCGTTAGGTCCAATTTTCAAATACTCACTAACATCTTCGTGATTGAGCATTGCATTAATATTATTTACATTTGTAACTTCATAAGCATATACACGATTAGATCGAACAACTGAAATTGTAAGAAAAAAACTTTTTTCAGTGGGAAAAAATGAAACATACAGATGTTATCTAATGACCATTGAGAACAAAAAGCAACTTGTTGTGCAAGCCAATCATGCTTTAACGAGGGATCATCCAACCACTTCTCCAAAATCTAAAACAACACAAAACATTTATAACAGGATTATAGTCATTTTGCTTTTTTACCTCTAGTGGGTGTTCACTTTGTGATTCAAAATTTCTAACAATCATATTTTGATTTTCACTTGTTTGAGCGAATTTTTCTAAAGCCAACAGTGAAAATAGTATAACCTGTTTAGGATTGTGAGGGCCCTAAAGATATATATAGAAAATAATATCAAATAATATTATCATGATTACTAACCAAATTGCTGATTAAGTATCCAAGAGTTTTTTGTGTACACATTCCAACACTGCTTGATCCAGCCAATTTTTCGGCTAATGATCCCAGTACAATGCATGCATTCTACAAAAATATATTGTTAATGCGATTTAAGATTTAAATGTTTCTAACCTTATTCCAACCAGGGTCATTGTTAGTATTATCAGGCAAATCCAAGGAATATAATAAACGGTGAACAGTGTCCTGTAAATCAAATTCATAAGTTTAACCTAATTCCGGATTACAAAAGACTAACCCTAGAAGGCAATGGACATTCATCAAGGAAGAGGGTTATAACAGCAGGTCCAAGAGAATCCGCATCAGGAACCTATAATAAAGCCTCATAAGAGCTTCTTAAAGTTATAAACAAACAGTATCAATTAGTGCTTTAACTACAACAATCCATCCACCTTCTTTGTCAGCTACAAGATTTAATTTCAGAAGCGAAGTAGGTGGTTCTTGCTCACTGGAACGAAATATTTAAAATAAGCCAAACAAGAGTTGTAAACAATAAAAATGGTTCAAATAATAAAAACGTAAAATAGATAACAGCTGTTTTTTCTTTTTTTTGAGGCAAAACATAAACAAAATCCTACAATAGAAATATTTTTTAGAAGCAAAACCTGAATAACTTATATGATCCATATGTATGATTCCCAATTTAGAAATGGAAAATATAATCACTAACTTGTTCACGAGTGTTCGAATTACTCTTAAAGTTTGTCGTATGAGATCACGAACATCGTTCTCGATTGCTTTACAATTCACAACATTTGAAGCATTGTAATCCTCATTCGTATCAACTGAAAAAAAAAGATGATTTTCAATCAGAAAAGATAAAGATTACTTATATCATAACTTCGGCGTCGTCTCAATCGTCTTCTGTTAGATGATTCACCTCGTCGCGAAGAATCAGCTACGCTGGAAACACTGAAAATGTCCTAAGAAAGATATATCACATAACAATCTCATTTAAAATGTTTATGATTCATAGAAAGCTAGTTAAAAAACATGTTCGGGGAATCCAAAACAGAGCAAACACAATGCAAATGAAGAAGCATTAGTAATTAAAAAAAAAAAGTACATAAAGAAAGTTAAATAACTAGTGTAAGTTTAGACTCACCTTTCAGCATCTTCCGTACGCCTTCGTCTTCTTTTTTCTTTACAGAGACATGATCCCATGCTGAAAAAAATCAATTAGTGAAAAACATCAAACACAGACTTAAAATCAAAAGACTAGACAGAATTTTTTTTATCGAAAACTTCACAAACTCGGCTCATTTCTTTTTCATATTCTGAGTTTCATTCTATGGTTTTCATCAGCACTCTGATAACAGTCCAAGAAAAGTTGGAAAATAAACGTATAAGTAGGACAAAAAGAGACACGGGAAGATAGATAGATAGAGAGAGAAAGAGAGAGAGTGAATGACACTTCACTAAAACATATGGGCAATGACTAATATGGTATATGAGCGTGAGAGAGAACCGGTAGGTGCTGAATCAAACGTAATAAGCAACAGAGAAACAGAGCGCTTAGGCAAACTTGATGCGTTTCGCGACTAAAACAGCAGCTGGTTGAAGCTAGTTACGATAGTTGTCGAAGTCTTTTATGGTTATATAATCAAGCATATACACATAACGTATATCATGTAAAGATAGCTTTAACATAAGTGATTGAGTATGCTCGTTGATCGTTCAACAAACCATCAATAAAAGCAAACAAGCAAAGATGAAAAGCATAAAGATGATTGCTAGAGAATTATAAGTAGGTAGGAAAGAAATGATGAAGAGTGAAGGCAGTAGAAACTACAGATCACGACTGTTCGTTAAAAAAAAAAATACACAATGCTCCATGGGCAAAAGCGCGCTATACTGCTAATCGAAGGGAAGAACTTATATGAAACAAAGAAAACATGTATAAAAATGTATAAAAATATCAATGACCTATTAATTAATCGAATCGTTAACTTTGTTGATTTTTAGTCCTAAAATGGCATCATTTAAAATGCGCACGCTTGATATTGGTAGTGACTGGCTATTGAGAGTCTTGTTGAGGGTTCTATTATCCTGCCAACAGACGAAGTCCAAGAAGACAGTGAAACGAGGTCGTAGTAAACATACAATTATTTTTTCTCCGTTTCTCAATTCTTGTCTCAAAATGGTCATCAATTTCAGAAATGTATGAACCAGCCTTTTGCAAGGGAGAAACAGGCAGGTGACAAAAACTAAAAACAATTTTGAAAGTTTACGAACTTGCAGGATATTTCTAAATTTTAAACACGAAATAGTGAACAAAAAGTTTTATAAGTAAGTCTAAAATATACTCGAAATGAACTAGCAGATTCAATAGACAAACTTGAGCTTGAAGGACTGATGACTGAATATCTGCCCATGTTTAAAAGTTCAAAAAACCGAAAAGAGCAAAAGGAGTAAAACTTGAAAGTTTATTATTGAAAGGAAGGAGAGAGCAGACAAAAAGATAGGAAATAAAGAAACTGGACTTCAAACTTCAAGCACAGACCAGTTGTCTCGTGCTTCTCATGAGATTATAGTCCATAGAAGAAGCTCATTTTGAAGATATATAATGAATGAATAACGTATCCGCGTCTTTGTGGCCTTGTTGTAGGCACAAGACCTAGGACAAAGATCTGTACACTTGAATAACACAAGAGGAATATTAGAGGATGGCAGAGATTTGTGAGGTGTTTAGTGGCTGATCAAAATAACATGCTGACCAGCAGACTTCTGTTTGAAAGATAAACTGACCCAAGTTGAAGACTTTGGAGAAAGAGTGATAGTTGACCACATTGGCATGTGTTGTTCATCATAATAGGTGGCAGAAAAGCAGAAGGCACACAGGCCAATAGGAGGGACTAACAGAATGAAATGGAAGAGATTCTATATGCTTCTGAAAGGAGGAGGACAAGAAGCTATCAAATAGGTCTCCGCCTTCACAATGGCAAATGCGTGCTCGTTTTGGCCGGAATAAAAGTACATGAAATTTCCAAAACAATGTGTACTTGAGTACATGTAGTTTAATATTTAATCGAAGAGCAAGCAGAACATTTGTATCTCCCATTTTCTCTTTATTTTTAGACTGAAAGAGTATACGTGAACGAGCAAGAGGTGGTGAGAGGAAGATGGTGGTATACATGTATTTATTTCTAACAAGCTGTAACCAGCATAACTGAGTTCTTGCACCAATGTACATGAACTAATAAATGCACCAATGTCTGCTGCTCCTTGACGGTGGACAACAACGGCAAGAACGACAACCACGATGACAACCATACATCGTTCATGTACCAGGCCTGCCGACAACAACAGCCGTCGGCGCTGTGAACAGAACGAAAGCTTGCTGTGGCAAAAGAGGGAAAGAATGTAAGTGCAGAGCTCAAACAACTAAGTTGTTTGACTCAGTACACCACATACATTCAGATGAGCATACATACTCTCAGGCTGATGGAGAAAAAGAAGAAAGCATAAATAGAAAAGGGAAATGAACAATTGAAGCGAAATATGTGAATTTTGTCCTGAGGGGATAAAATGAGCTAAAAAAAAGAGTGTGGGAAGCAGAGTAAGAGAAAGAGAGTGTCTGATTTGCTTCGATGTCCTGACAAGATGGACACACAAACAAGTCATCTTGACCTGTGATATAGTGAAGATGATTGGAGGGAATTGGAGCACAAGCGAATGGGAGCAGTTGGGCTTTGAGGAAAAAATAGAGAAGGATATGGGCAACATGTGTGTATCTGCTTGACACAATAAACTAAGAGAGGAAACGAAAGTAAAGAAGATGATAGTTTAGGGGGGGGGGGGGGAGGAAGAGAAGAAAATCTTTGGAAAATCAGCTGAAGTTGTTGTTTAGTGGACGATGTGAAAGCTAGTCTTTTAAGATCCCATTACGAACATGACTCAAACAGATATCATGATGGTGCTGGAGCTTTAAGAAGATGCATAGCTAAACGACATAAAGGATGAAAGATTATCAGCATTGGCAAGATGTTGACGATTCACAATTCACGGTGTCTGTTTGTAGTTAGGGTAAACGCGGAACCAAAAAAATGCTTTCGAAACAGGAAAAGCTCAACGATTTTAACATTATTGCAACACTGAACGATCTTCGGAACTTAACAGAAACGAAGGAAATTGAGGCGGCTGATTCATGAATGAAAGTTGTAAAGTGTAGATGAGGCTTCTGGCTGTGAATCAGAATGTCGAGACATTCAATGGGCTTACGCTGTTTGGGAACGTGTATTTGCCAGTCTTTTCACTTCAAATTGCAAAGCAATGCTAAGAGAAAGCAACAGTTAGTAATCGGACTTCGACTGTGAAAGTGAAAATGCGCCGACGTTTTCCAATGAATTGTTACTTTTCCCATGAAGAATGCCAGAAAATTGAAATAAAAAAGAAGTGAAGGAAAGGAAAGGGAGTAGTATGTGAAATCACCCTAACATATACTAACGTCCCAAGAAGCTGTCGGTAAATCAGGAAAATGAGACCGGAAAGACGACAGTGACGATAAGGTGTCGATTATGACGAAGTGGACGAGAAAACAGGACAGAATGAAGGAAAAATGAACCAGAACTGCTAGCAAGTGTCATGGAGAACCGTCTACATTCACTACATAACAGGCTAGAACGTCAAAAAGAGAAATGCTATAGTAAACCGGAAGAAAATGAGTAATAGTAATGAAAAACATGATGAATAAACAAAATCCTTTGTTGGTATATATCAGATCATACAACTTAGTTTGCAGAAAACAATGAGCAACGAATGATGGAAACGGATATTAATTATCACAATATGATGTGTATTAGCCAATACTACTTAACAATATTGATGTATCCACGTTGCCATTGAGACAAGAAGCATCACAAACCACACGAAGCAATTGTCGATGACATACGAAGGTTGTGGTAGATTGGTGACAGTGGTTGGCTGCGCAAACAGAGAGCCAGCACACACACAGGGGGACACACACCCACCCGTACATTCTCAATCTCATTCCACAGCTTTCTGTCATCATCTTCGTTCTTGTCGTCGTTGCCCACAGATTTCTGTCATCGTCTTCGGTCTCGTCGTTGTCCTCATGTTCGATATACTCGGCGCCGTCAAGTCTATTGACTAGGTGGGCCATCTTCTCGTGTGCGCAATCGTTCCCTTATCGTTTTCCTTGTTCATCTATTCTTCATCTAGAGCCAAAAACCGGACTCGGCTATATTTGGCCTTTCGTCGTTTTTTCATAAAATTCCTATTTAATTTCTCTGTAGGTGAAATAGTCTGTTTTGCCTCCAATATTCAAGTCCTCTTTTCTTCTTTTCATCTTAAACACTGGCGATAGCCGCGATCTTCTAGAGCGAGCCGTTTAATGCGCGAGCTCAAAAGTTTGATGATTATCAAAGCTCTAGCTCAAACTTAATTGTTCACACATTGCCGTCAGAATCATCTGGAAATCATGCCCAATGCTCCATACGATAGAAGAACAATGAGCATGAAGGAGAAAAACATCGTCTGGCTGTCATCATCCGGCCCATGGTTCAACCGTTGTTTGGTTGACGGCGTCGTTTGGCTGACAGCGTCGTTTGCATCTCTTCAACCAAATCAGAGTTTCGGCTCCAGATTAAATCGCTATGTCTTTTCCGGTTACATTGAACGTGCATATCTCTCGGTATAGTGCATTTTTGCAAGTTTGTGAGCTATGAGCTTTAAGATTCTAACAGAAACAATCAAAAAGGTCAAACACAAAATGGTATGCAGTTTATATGACCCTAAGTTGTACTATCATGGATGGAAAAGTTTGAAAGTCAGTCGTTATTCATGAAGAAACTTAATTTATACATTCTGATCATCATTCAAACTGATCTTCATTGGAATCAGGAGGTTGCAATTGACATACACAAGCAACATTCATGAATATCTAATAGCATACTATACTTCTTCTGCTCATATGCTCTCATATTAGTCTATTAAATTTTTAAATTTAATTCATGATTAAATATATCATTAAATATATAAAATAATTAAACAATTATACAAAAAAGAAATGATCGTTAACTAAAATGGTAAAATGATGAAATAGAATGATGTTTTAAACTGAATGAAGGGAAGTAAGAACACAATCATTGCCATCAGTTGAATGATAATTGGATATAAACTGCCAATTAATGCATTCAGGCAGCTGACATTCAAAAAAAACTCATTGGTTAGAGAACATTTTTGTCGTAACGCTTGATATTACTCGAGAAAAAATAAAATTTCAAGAATTCATTGATTAAAATATGTGCTACTAGTAATTATTCGACAAATGTAGAAAATAACTTAGATAACTATGCATATATTCGTTATTAGATAAATTAATTTTTATACGATATACTTAAGTAAATTGAAGAAAAGTACGAAAATAATTGAAAAATATCAAAAAGGGCTAGATCATGAAACCAACAAAATGTATATGTCGATTGGGAGGAATGACGAAATGGAATGAGAGATATAACGATGAAAGTTAAAAAAAAAAGAGGGAAAGCAGTTGATGAAAACGACAAAAACTAAAGAAAGAAGAGAAGAAGAAACATGAAAAGTTTGAATGAATGAGTAAAAGAGCGAGAAGCATAGTTAACGATGAAAAGAGAGTAAACCGCTGCTTACGTCTACATAACTAAAAATGAATTTAGTGACGGAAAAATAAGCGAAATGTATGTTTATCTTGTATAACCAATTAGACTCATTAATATATTTCCTTTATAATTATTAAATATTTTATTAATTTGAATAACATTAAATATATAAAATTATTTAATATATTTACATAAAAATCTGTTTTTATAGTTTCAAAATATGAACATATATCATCACGCATATGACGTAAAGTAAATTGCATGTAAAAGACACTAAAGATTATATTGTCAAAAGATGAAGAATATGAAATAGAGAGAAAATGAAGGAGAAAGAGGGAGAGAGAAAGAGTAGCATGTGAGAAAGAAAATATTGGTACTATTCCAAGTGAATGATTGGGAGAGAATTGAGTGTTCTTCAAGTACTATACTTCTTTCATCTACTTTTCCAATTTCACTTTAGCCTTACCTACTTTCCTACTTTACTCTTAAACCTTTTTCTCTCTCACTCCCTCACTCTCTCTTCAAGCTCTCTTTTTCTCTTTTTCTCTCTCTCTTTCTCTTTCTCTCTCTTTTTATTTTTAATTCTTAAATACATTTTATCATATTATCATTTTCATCAATTCTATCTTTAACACAAACAAAAACTATATTTAATGAAAAATAAAAAAGAAAGTTTTTAATAAACTATATACATTTATATGAAAAATAAGTGAAAAGCATTTCTATTTTTCTCTATATTTATAACCACCACATGATTCTATGCTATGCTATAATCATCAATAATCTCTTTCGCCCTGGGAGTCCTTGAATGCTAGACGGACGATGTAGAAAAAGAAAAAGTATATTACATTGAGCAAAGAAAAACGTATCACAAGTGCAAGTTTCGTTGGTTTTTTTTCAAGAAATCAACTTTTCTTTTTCCACACATAAGTACATAAAGTTTGTTGACAGCAAAGTTTTCAATTTCAGTTTCTTATTGCAAATGGTGAAAATAAAAGATAACATTCAAGGTATGGGCAAGTAGTTTTTGTTTGTAAAGAACGAAATTAAAAAAAAAATGAAAAAAGCACGAAGATCGAGAAATTTAGTTTCTAGGAAAAGTATCACCCTGATCGGAACTTTCAGCATCGGATTAAGCGGCACGCAAAATAGGTCCCGTTTCTCTCGACTGAATGTCCGGAACAGCTTATTTACTTTTCGACTCACATTTTTCGTATAAAAAAAATTCTATTTTCTTTGTATTTTTGCACTTAAGTAAAAGGTTTTTAAATAAAATTAAAAAGATTAAGAATAAGTTGAAAAAAAGGCCAATTGTATTGCGAACATGAAAAGAAAATTGTTTAAAATTAAAAGCTTTTCATGACAATTGCTGCTTTTTCATTCAATTTTGTTCGGATATTTGTCAACAAAAAATCTTTTGAAGCTCTTTGATACAGGAAGGATTTAGACCTTTCCGGTCAGAAACAACTGACTTAATCGCTTTGCAATAAGCTTTAAAGGGTATGTTTCGAACATCAGAAGATAATTTTTGCATAAAAGAATAAATATACTAGATAAATAGTGGAAGAAGAAGAAGAAGAAGATATTCAGAAGATTTTGTTGAAAATAAAGATAAATATACTATTAACTATATATATATACACATATCTATATAAAAAAACTATGATGTCATGTACATATATTATATATAAAATTTAAGAAGAAAAAAACTTTTTTTTTACTAATCAAATAGTTAAAGGTCTGTTTTTTTATAAAAATTGACAGAGAATAAGATCAAGAAACTAGAAAATTCAAAGTTACATAAATGAACATTAAAAGAATATATACATATATTGGTTAAGATTGGTCTATGAATATTAATCAGATAAAAGCTTGAAAAGCTTCAAATATAAAGATTAAAAAGATCTAAAGTTCAATTATATTTAATTTATAAAGATTTTCATATAAACTATATGTTTTAGAATAAATTGAAAAAATAATTTTTGACATAAAAATTGATATAAATAACAAATTTTTAATCTCACAATCCTATATGAACTATAAAATAAAAATAAATATTATTTAAAGAATCAATAATAAAAATTATTATTATTATTAAAATGAAAATAATATTTATTTTTAATTTTATTAATTTAATTTTGAAATAGTAAACGTGTTTGAATATCAATATTGAGTTCTTTACATAATCATTTGATTTTCTTACCTTTTAGATAACTCAATAATTGCCCGAATAATACAAATAAGGATGTTGAATGTGGTTGAAAACATATAATATTTCCAATATTCCCAAATTATAATTGGAAAAACGTTAATTCTGGTCAGCTTTGTGTGTTAACAATGTTGCCAAGATTCAAAAATGCACTTTTGTCTTTGTCTCCTCTGTGTCATGCTTTGCCTCCATCCAATATTATTTTTGTAGATTTCTCTAAAATCTCTCAGATATGAATAATATTTTTTCATTTCATTGTTTCACTTTTGTTGAAAAATTGACTTCAATGTCAGCTGATGCCGTGTTGGCTTGCTGTTGTATCTTTAGAAGGTTATTGCCATCATGTAATGATGATGGTGATCTAGACAAGAAAAAGATTGAAATATCGAAACAGTGTGACCAAAAGAAAATGAAAAAATTAAAATTAAAAAGAAGAAGAAGATGATGACGATGATTCGTTTTACCCTTTTTAGCTTTAATGGCAAGTAAGAAAATAAAAAAAGAAGATAAAAATCAGTTAAATGAATGAATGAATGTTATGTTGACATATAAAAATAAAAACAAAAGAAACATCGACAATGCGATAAGCTTTAATGCTCAAAAAAAGTTTTTATTTCTTTTTTTTTAAATATAAAAATAAATTATTTTGTTATCTTTTTAACTACTATACTCTTATAGTTTATCTCAACTATCCTTCTTTTCTTGTTCTTCTTCCTCTTTTATTTTATTTAAAAAAAAAAAATAAAATAATATTCGTATAATTATACAAATTTTTTAAAATTTTAAAATAAATAAATAACTGTTTATCCAATATTTCATCTTTATTTTCTTTTACAGTTGCTTATCTTTACGAATGTTTTTAATCAATTTTTCACCTTTTATCTTATTCGCTTTTCATTCTATTTAGAGATTTTTCATTTATGAATTTTCTTATCAATCATAACATTTACTTGCTTGATATGATGAGAGTAAAATTTTAAAATTAAAAATAATTTTCTTAATAAAATAATTAATTTTTTCAATAAAAAAATTATAAAATATTCTTATAATATATAATATATTATATTAAATATAATATTATTAATTATATCTTAAAATAGAAAATAAAATATGTAAAAATGTTCAAATATCTCTTAAATGGATATGTGATTTAAGGGGAAAAAATTCAAATTTTTTGAGATAATTAAGTAAAAAATTGAAAATTCTTGTTCACGTTTTCCCTTTACACAATGATCTTTATATTTTTGAGGTAATTCTTGTAAAGTTTGAAGATAAACGTCATAAGATCGTGAGAAATACGTTGAAATATGAAGCGAAAACTAGAATAAGTTTGTAAAGGAATAGTATTATATGTATGTTGAAATAAAGAAATATATATATATGAGAAAATAAATAAAAAAAGAAGATCAGAAGTTCATATGTATTCTTTAGTTTTTAAATTCGAATGAATGAGAATGAATGAATGATAAGAAAAAATAAATTTTCAGATCATATAAGGTGTAGCAAGATGATCAGTTGGCAAAATATAAAGGTTAAAATAAAAATTGTCTATGATTAACAATTGAAAAACAAAAATAAAAAATATGAAAAACGTTTTTTACAAAAGAAAAAATTTCATATAATCAGTATAGTATATCATATAATATATATATATATATATTAAAAGAAATTATAAATTATATAATAAATAAAATATTTTCATATAGTTTATCATATCTCAATTGGGAATTGACTTCAACTTAGAAGCTTGATTATCCGATGACATGCTTAATGCTCATTCAAGTAGATCTATATGAATGTTATCTCTTGGGAATATTATAATATATGGAAAATAAGTATTACTATATGTACACGTGTATAGTTATAATAATAATAATAATGATATATATTGATTATATATGAAATGAATAATGAAAAAAAACTTTTTTTTTTCAAATTCACGTATAGTTAATTAGAATATTTATGGAATAGTTAAGTTTATTTTAAAAATTAAACGCATATGATTCGGTTGGTTTTTGTACTTTCAGTATAATATTCTATTCATATTTATTTGTATTATTAATTATTATATTATATACATATGTATATAATAATAATAATAATGTTTGTATATTTTATTAAAATATTCAAATAATATTAATTTTTAGAAAAAGTTATATACAAAGTAAGTTTTTAATATAATAAATGATATGAATATACATATATAATCATGTTATAGTATATTTAACTATATAGTACAGTTTCATATATGATTCGTGACTATATCATTGTTATATTAGCTTTTCCCAACTTCATTCATTGAATAGAGTATATAGTATATGTGTGTGTGTGTGAATTCTTTAAAGTTTAAATTCAATCTGCATAGGTAGCTTCAGGCAATACCACTTCTCATGTTCCCATTACTTCATTCATTCAATTCATTCAATTTATTCTCATCTTTATTTTCTTTTTAAGAAATAGAGTTTGATCAAGAGAGATAGACAGAAAGAGATATAGAGAGAAAAAGAAGAAAATCTTAATATTGGAAGCTAAAGATCAGTTGAATAGTACCCCGACTGTCTTGAAAGTGCAAGTAAGCGACGCATTCTGAGATATTTTATTCGTCGAATACTTTAAGCAGCAGCGACGTCTAACATGATGGTATCATCTCCTTCTTACTACTGTCGTCCACGGCTACAGCAAGAAAATTCGCATATTTCATGGGAAGTTGATTACCATCGAGAGAAAGGAAGAGAGAGAGAGAGAGAGAGAGAGAGAGAGAGAGAGAGAGAGAGAGAGAAAGGGAGAGAGAGAAAGGGAGAGAAGATGTTCTGCATTGTACTGTTTTTTTCAATGAACGTGGATCAAGTTAATTGGCTTTAATTCATTTCTGGGTCGAACTAATTCAACCATCCGTTACATACATATGTACTATGTATATGTGTGACCATAAGTAAGGGCAGTTGTGTATGATCAGCACTGCAGCCTCATCTACATCAGTTGTATTCAGATGATGGTGGCTGGATGGCTGCCGTGACCTCTTTGTATGGCGTTCAGTCCTTTAATAATCAAATAAATGAGAGCGCTTCTCCTTCATAGTGACAGAGCGACACGTATAGTTGAAACTAAGTAAATATCCGAAAAGTCTATTGTATTCTCTTCCTCTCTCTCTCTCTTTTTTCTCTATCTCTCTTCATAATTTGTAAACTCTCTTTCTACTGTTTAACATTAGAAGAGAAGAAACAAAGAAGGAGAGAGAGATCTTAACTATCACGTCATATTTCTGCTTTCTACTTGTTTTCTGTAGAAAATGGTCAAAAGCAACAGGTAGCAAGAATTAGAAGAGAAAGAGCTTCTCTTCCACCGTTTACTATCTCTTCTCTGACCCTTCCCTTTTCTCTCTCTTTCTCTCTCTCTCTCTCTCTCAGCTCAACAGAGAGACCTGATACTGCTCTGTTTAGTATTTCCTCTATATCTTTAGCGCATTCATCCCAACTAGTTCACCGATATGGTATTAAAGCCAGCTGAGCAGGTCAACTGCAACACCAAACAGCAACACCGAATGGATAGACAGACTGAGTGACAGGTTGACCAATCTAAGCGCAAACCTGCTCAGCAAGTAAGGCTTCTTGATTAAGCTGATTGCACTTTGCCTATTACTCGCTACATATGCGGTAAGCTGAGACTATGTTTGAGAGGCCTACTTAGGAATCGAATTCAACGTACATACTGTTGGATCCTGGCAATTGCCGCCTCATTTCACCAACATCAAAACCTAAGGTAATTATATTGAAAGCTTTTAAGAAGAAATGCAAAAAAAACATTGAAACATCTTTCTCTAAGTCATATTTGTCATGAAAAGCTTAAGATGGTCATGGGAATTTAGTGGTTGAACCAACATCTGGCTGGCCAAATGAGATTCAACCAGATGACCATTGGATACATGCTTATGTATTCATGAGAATGTAGTGTATTCTTCTCAATGTATGACAAGATTGACATTTTCATGATAAAATTGGAATAAAGTTTGTTGATATTTGTATTTTGATAAATATATTTATAGTATATATCTTAACTATATGATATAAATATATAATTATATCAAATCTATATTATATGTATATAGCTTAACGATCATCAGATACATGAAGATGTATGTAGATGTCATAGTTGAAATTGCATCATTCTTGTCAACATCGTCAGCTCTCTTAACTTGACCGGATCTCTCAACTTCTTAAATCTTCCTTCATCATGTAAGCTTGATTTGAGATTGCTATATAGATGAAGTAACTCATCTATTTCACATATAAATAGGAAAAATCAGTTTAGAGTTTAGAGAATATTAGATGGAAACGTATTAACTATACGATATAGTTAACTGACTTTCCTTGATCTGATTGAAAGCTGAATAAATGAAATAGAATGAGTGTGGAACGGCAATAAAGATAGAGAATGGATGAGAGAGATGGAGAGAAAGATGATTTGAGGCGAGAGCACAAGGAAATTTGTAATTTTCTGATCTCTTGTTCTGCTGCCAATGGCTTGTGGCCTTGTAAGTCAATCTCCCTTATAAAGACTTTGGACAATTCAAAGAAGGGAGAGAGCGAGAAAGAGAGAGAGAGAGAAAGAAAGAAAGAAAGAGAGAATGAGAGAGGAATTAACAAAGTTCAAGTCACTGACGATTCCCTCTTCTCGTTTACTTTTAATTCCATTTAAAGCCTTACGCCCTCGTTAACAGATTTGCCACCATCGTGGAATGTATTCTTATATGATCACTGTCTTTAAAATCCTCATCAGTATTTTCTTTGTCGTCGCGCTTGACTTGGGGGGGGGGGGGGGGTCTTGAGGTCGTTTGGCAGTGTACCCCCACCCAAAATAGGATCAACTAATCTTCTCATACATATTCTCTCATCGAAAAATGCATTTCTTTGCTTTTCATGCAATGATTGACCTCTTTTCAAGCTCTTCCGTTTACCTCTTGTCCTTTTTTCTCTCGGCATTTCGTCCAGCTTTTGCTTATCGCATCAGAAACGGGAGGGAGAAGGCGATCGCGACACGTCATGTCGTCAATCGTCTGAGTAAAACTGAAGACTCTGGGAGAGGCTCTACGTTTTCTCGTAGCCTTGTCTCTTATGAGAAGCCAACAATTCCGTAATAGCACCGTTGCGAAACAAGAGAGACAAAAGAAAACGAGGCAAAAGAGAAATGGGATAGAAATAAAGAGGCGGAGCTTCGTCTAGGTTTTAGCTCCGCCCACGAGCACGATGTGCTTGGAACATCATCTATGGGCAACTGCTGTGCGCGAATATAACTGATAGATTTGTGAAAACTTTTTGGTTTTCTTCAAAACTTTTCAAGAATTTCGACCAATAATTCAAATCTTTAGCAGCGCTATTAACCACTGCTATGAGATAGTATTCTCAGATTGTTGAAAGCCATTAAGCCTCTGACAGTCTCTCAGACAACTATCATACATTCCATTCATTCATTTCATATTTAAAACTTTAATATCCAACTTATTCTCTTGTTGTCTATCAACTTGATTATATTCTCAAAGAAAATGACTCAAAATCTATCTATAATACTATTATTACTATTATCAATACAGTATCAGTTAGCTAATGCTATAAGCTGTCTAGTTATTCGACCGGGTAAGTATAAAAAACTTTATTTTTCTTAATATTATACATATATATTTAAATATTTCATTTATTAATTATAAATTATAAGATATAGTAAAGAATTCTACTCACATAGTTAAATATGTTTTCCGTTTCAAGTGTTTTGTCTTCTGCTCTCTGTTTGTATCTGAGATCTTCAACATTATCATCTTCATCTACTACCTTTAGTCATTCATCTCAACCACTTATATACATGTATATACATTGAAAAATGTATTATAATCTTTAAATATATAGTTATACTAACTATATCTAACTATATATAAAACTATTTTTTTTTGTTAAATATTGATTAGTTAATAGACAATTATAGTTTATACACAATAAATAAAATACAAGAAAAGAAATATAAGACGAATGCATAAATGTCCAGATTTTCATGAGCTCAAACTGCAAGAGAATGAGCGAAATAGAAGAAATTCGATACAAATCTTATATTTCTATTTCTTTTTCTCTATTTCTCTTATTATCTTCCTGTAATATTATTTCTTTTCACTGTTATTTCAATATTCTATGATATACACATGTATATGTATGTATATCATCTACCAAAAGATGTAAAACTAATTGAATTTAAAGAAAGAAAGAAGAAAAATATTTTATTTTCTATATTATATGATATATTTCATGAATATAGATATGCAATTGACTACCACTTGAATCATGCCAAAAGAAACATGCTCTGATTCATATCAAAATGTAAAAGAGAGAGAGAGAGAGAGAGAGAGAGAGAGAGAGAGAGAGAGAGAGAGAAAGATGCCTTGTGCTAAAACCTTTTTTTCCCAAATATTCAGAGAATAGAATGATGTAGAAAGAGGGCAGCATTATTCAATATACCTATGCTCTTTCTATTTCCTTTACTATCGCATCAAATATCTTTTCTCATTCTTTTGTTTCTTCCTGCCGTTCCGAATGTTTTTTTTTCGACCATGATTCAGGACATCCTCAGTAGCATTTCATTTCCTTTCGTGATTTATATTTCTTTTTCAAATGTTTCCAATTCATTAATAATAAAATAAAATTCTTATATAAATTTAAAAAAAAAAGAAAAAAGAAAGGAAATTCTCAGTGTTTTTTTTTAAATTTCATAATCCGATTAGAGCGAAGATGAAATGTAAGATTAAGGAGTATCAAAAGGAGGAAGTTGATTGATTCTAAAAACTCTCTCACTCTCTCTCTCTCTCTCTCACTCTCTCTATCTCTCTTTACAAATAAATGTCTTATTCTTAGTTTAAGAGAGATGTATATATGTATGTATACCATTATAGTTTGGCTATATGCCAAGTATTTTCAACCTATTCTGAATCATCTTTTGATATTATGTATTGACATTCACTATTGTATATTGATGATACACGTATATTACGTGAATATAATCATCCTAATATACAATCAATTCAATTCAATTTATAAATCTTTATATAAAAGATTTCTTAACTATAATTTATTATAACAATAGTTAGATATACATATATACTTGTAATATATTTCATTCAATTCTAATATAATCTAATATGGTATAAACATTTCATTTTTTTCCTGTTTATATCATATAATATATTGAATAATAATAATAATAATTATTATTATTTATTTTCTTCTTCTAACCCTATATTTCTCATTTTATTCATCTCTACAATGAATTCAAGCTTATACATTGTCATCTGTCTTCTGTTTGTTAAAGCCGAAACCCAACCTACGATGACATTCAAATTCACTCCTACTGACGCTGTCATCGGTCGGCTTCAACTGACCCTTAACCAAATTGGCAGATTCAGATAATGGAAGAAGACGAAGAAGAAAAACGAAAATATGAACGCAACTTAGTGAAGATTTCAAGTTCAGTTGTTGTTGTGTTGATGATGATATCTATTTACATTTTGCCTTTATACGTCAACTTCATCTCCTTTTCGGCCACAATCTGTTGTTTCATTCTACTCTCGTTGCCTAAAGTTGACGAAAAAAATACGAAAAATTTCGTTTTCAAATATAATTCGATGGGTGCAGGAAGTCAAGAAGCAAAAAAAGGGAATATAATTGCTTTTGACGGACTGATGTGTCTCGTTCATAAACTTTGTAAAAGCCCCCAGGGCATGTTCGTCTACAAATGATTCATCTGTATACGAAAAAAATACAAAGAGCTAACGACAGACAGATGAACGCACATGTAGTCAAAAAGTTGAGGACCATAGAAACATATGCTATTTGTCTTCTTAAATAGCTAATTCTTATACTATGGTCACCACTGTTCATTTTTTGACATGTTAAACGGACTTTTATTGCAAAATCTCAAAAATATTTGATAAGCAATCAATATTTCACGTAAATAATTTTATTGTTCACGTGATATTTATAATTATAATATATGCTAATCTTATATAATATAGATGAGTGTTAAAGACGTACTGAATGGTTGATTACTTCTGCTGATTCATACACATCATTCTTCTGTCAGCCGAAATAAAAGAAGCATTTTTTCAGCAATTTAAACCAATTCATATATCTAACTATATATATATATATATACAAATATAGTATATATAGTATATATAGCAACTACTAGTATCCATATACATCCTACACTCTTCCTCTTTTAAAATCCAGCTATTCGATTCATGTAGCCGTTGCCGTTGTCGTCAACTTCCTTCCGTTCAAAAGGCTTTGACGAAAAAGAAGAAGAAGAAGAAGACATCTTCAGATGATTCACAAGAATCTTGTAGCGTTGTCATGCTTCCATCTAGCATTACATCTCAAACTAAAGAATTCCAACTTATCAAGCATAATCTTTCAGCAAAATGTATATACATACATACATACATATGCATATATATATCAGCTGATGTTATTATAAACTTTTTAAAAATGAAAAATTCGATTTTTGAAATATTCAGCCTTTGGGTTTTATATCTAAAACTTGCGTCATGTCTCTCTCTTCATCTCCCAGTCATCTTCACGTTGATATTTTGACATTTGATGTGAAGCCGATAACAAAATGCCTAAGGCTTCTATAGAAAGCTTATACAAAAAGCTTCTATTTCCTTTCGTTTTGTTTCAATTTTTGAAGGCTATAGCTTCTGGTTGGCTTTTGACAGAACATGATGAGCATGGCTGCTCTTGATGACCAATAGCGTATACATCTCAACGAGATTCAGATAGAAAACTTGTCAAAAATAAGAAAAAAGAAAACTTACAACACAATATTATGCTTCAAGTTATAATAAATTGAAACTTAACTATATACTATATAGTTAAGATCAAAAAAAGAAATTTAAATTCATTAACTAATTTTTAAGTTTATTAAGCTTATTGTTAGAATATGAAATGAATGTTACTTTGAATATTTGAAATAGCCATCACCTCTATACAACTTGCTTCTACTTCAAACTTGATTAACAATGATTTCAAGAGTAATTAGGGCGATTGGAAAGTTTGTCGACAACACTCCAATTTATGATTATACTAAATACAACAGGGCGAAAAACCTCTGTAAAGAGGAAAAGGAAAGAAAAAAGTAGGGTTGGGAGTGAATAGAGCATAATCTCATCAGGTTTTTTCTTTAAAAAAAAACTTATTTTAGCTTTTCAGCTCAGTATTATAGCTTTTCTTGTTCGTCAAATAGAGAGAAAGATGTCATGATTAGGATCTTCAAGACTCCATTGAGTATAAACATAGAAATTGTATTTTGCTTCTGTTTCCTTTTGGCTATTCAATACTTAAATTGTCTAAAAAAAAACTTTGCGGCCAGCTTCTAGCTTTTAAGTTTGAACCCCTTAGCCTTTCCTTCTTTTTTTTGGAAAAAATTTTATACATAAAATACTTTTCATGTCCTTTTTCATATGTCCTTTTACCAAATATTCTTCAAATATTCGTCGTAATGTTCTTCTTAAAGCCATGAATTTTGAAGTAGACGTATGAAACCTAATGATTCATCATTTTCTTTTGACGGAGAAACTTCATGAAACTTAGAAACGGAGTGAAGCTTCTCGTTGCAACAATATCCAAATGTTTCTGAAGAACAAGTGCCATATGTGAAGCTGAATTTCCTATGAGAATCGAGTCATCGTCGCCATCGTTCCCGTTATTGTCAATATGCACGCTAAGTCAGTAGTCAGTTAGCTTGGATGAGGTCGTTCAATCGTTCTGTCGCCCATCTGAACTCAGCCGATGCTGTTAAATTGAAGGCGAAGATCCAGAGAGAAGGGCGAGCATGGAACGGAAGAGTCAAGACAAAACGGACGATACTTACATGTAAGCTTGAGATGTGTACATCGTATATGCATGTAGAAGGCTAGTCTCGCATCTTCTCTTTCCGGATTTCGTAACGCATTCTCTTGAAATCCATGACATAGTACAGACAAATGGATGCAAAAGAAACGAACAGTCAGTTAGATGCTCTGAAAATTCATTCATGTTGCCTTCAACTTCATTCAGAACACATCAAAGCATTCATATGACCAGTCCTTTCGTTCCGTTTTTGACCGGATTCAGATGAATAGATTCTGTCATTGTAATAGATGTAACTATATGTATATCTACTATGATGCCTCATTGCTTTCGGCATTAGTTCTACATTCTTCGTTTTTCAATCTGCATATTCTAGAATACGCTAGACACTTCATCTGAAGACCATCACAATCTAACATAGATGGAAGGGAACATAGTAGACTCCTAACTATATATCGTTGAAGTTATTTTTCATCACCAAAAGTCAAATCAACAAATCCTCTCAACGGCTAGCTTTCTCAAATCCCTTGTGCTCTAAGAAGACTAGAAAGAAATTACTACAGATGACTTCAAATTTTCGAAAATTCTTCCTTTCATTCTGACAAAAATTGATGAAAAAATGTGACTCACAAGCCATATTCTTCTTGATTTTCAACAACAGACAAGAGCATGTAGTATTCGGGAACAGGATATATATATATATCTATATACATATATTGCCTCAGGGGGGAAACCACTTTTTCATCCTCGAACACAGAAGAGCATTCAGATGATTGATTTGAAAAATTTGTGAAAAGAAAGGGTTGAAAGGCCATAAATGTATATTTTTTTCAAACAAAAACCTTTTTTTTTGACTATTTTTATAAATTATAATAATTATTATTATATAATCAATTATTTTCTTTAAAATAGTTTATATGTTGATCGCATATTTGAATGAAATAACAACAAATTTGCTTCTCTAATCAAAAATCCAAACGATTAAATGAGGAAATTGGCCATAATTCATGGCTAACAGCATTTTACTAGCCTATCTTGTCTAGATTGTTTCTAATTTCCCAAGAAAAATATCCAAAATCCATAAAATCTGCCAATTTAAATTAAAAATCTGCGCAGATTTCAAGAGAGCATTTTCTGGAGCAAAAAAAATTTTTTTAAATATTCAATTTAGTGGAGCGGCAAAGATCTTAAGAAGTAATATAGTATAAATTATATTTGAGAAACATATAATTATAAATAAATTTATATGATATTGAATAAATAGTATAAAATCAACTGAAGAGATAATTCTTCTAAACAATCTTCATTCATTGTCAAATCAATTATGATCATACAAAGGTGATTTAAGCTGTAAAGTTGTAGAAAATGTTGTAAGAAAGAAATAGTTTTATGAGTTATTTGAAATAGCTAAAACATTTATTTAAATAAATCTCTAAATACAATATAATTCTATTATATCATCTTTAACTGTTTATTTGTTTACTATATATTGATATATATATATCTTTACTATATTTGGAATAATTAGTAAAATAGCATAAGATTCAATGAGATTATAGAAAAGAAATTGCCGTTTATTCATAAAAGATTTGTAAATATCTCAGAATGTCTTGTGATTTAATGAGAAAATAAGCTAAACATGCTGTAGCCAGCTGAGCCACATAAGCTCAATGTGTCTGCCATCTCTTAAGATATACGTATGAACTATGTATTCTCTATAAGCTATATATATATAGTACAAATATAGAATATATGTATGTGATTGTATTCTTATTTGAATTTAATTATCAAAATAATATTTTAAAGGGATTTTAATCCCTAAATATACAAATAAATAACTAATTTATTTATAATTTGTATCATTTTTCAACTTTAATTATTAAATAATTTGTTTGTTTTTTGAATTAAATGATAATTATTCATTCAAATATTCAATTAATTATATGTATATAATCTTCTTATCTTACTTTCATTTCAGGATATGGTCTAGTGCCAGAGAAATGTCCATCAACTGCTATTGGTTGTCGAATTCGCGTTAGCGGAGATCATATTGAATGGTATGAATGGGCTAAACTATATGATCGAAATCAATTAGTTTGCGTATATCCAGGAGAATATGCAGCTGAAACTGGTAAATATCCAAATAAATAAACAAATAAACAAATAATTAATAGGTTGCCAAAGAAAAGCTTCTGGAAATGTACGATGCTGGTGTGGAATCAAAAATAATTGTAATGATGCTGAAACAAGTAAAAATCTGTACGAGGCTTTCACAACGAACGACAAATCTCGTATGGCTGAGATTGTAAAATATTTGGAAAGCAGTGCAAATGGTGAGATTACAAGAACAATAATTCCAATTATGAGATGTTTTAAGATAATGAAGATGTTACAACTACAGTAAAAACAATAAAGCCTACAGCTTCTACAAAGCTTCATCGTGTGACATTAAGAAATCGTGAAAAAGTTCATCAAAAAGTTCCAACAACAGAAGCTTCTAAGCCTCAAACTACAACTAAAATCAAAGTATATGATGTAAGTAATGATTTTATATAAATATATATATGTAACTATGTATATGTGAAACAGTTATATAATCTTTTAGTTACCACGTAATCCAACACGACTTCCTACTCCAGAATATTATGATGATGAAGAAACAAATGATGTTGAGGTTACTGTAATCAGAATCTTCTCAAAGTTTTAATTTTATTTTTTTGTTTAGGAACCACGTAATCTTCCAACTGAAAGTGCTTTCGGATTTGATGAAACATTCGAAGAAACACGTCGTAAATTGGAACAAGAAATGAGAGAAGAAGATGAACGACTTAAGGAACTTTTAAGAGATGAAGAACGTGAGCTTGAAGATGAAGAGCCAACAAGACTAGCCAAATCATTCAGTTTAAATGCAAAGAAAAGCCGTTTAAGTGCTAGTGAAAGGTTTTTTTCTACTTTTATGTTATTATTTAATATTGATAATATTGATATAGACGAGATCGTGGACGTGATTCAGAGGAACGAAGAGCCAATCAGGCTGAAGAAGATCGTTTAGCTGATATTGAAAGAGAAGAAGCTGCAGAAAAAATGAAAAAACTGATTGAACATTCTCGTCAACGTGAAGAAGAACGTCAAGAAGATGATGATGATGACTCAGATGAAGAAGAAGATGAAGATAAAGCTGAACAGAAGGCTGGATTCGGATTTTCAAAATCATCTCAGATTAATTTCTCTTTCTCTATTACTGTAATGATGATTTTAAGCAAATTCTTAATGTTTTAGATTCTATATAATTATTTTTTAATAATCAAATCCCGTATACTTTGCTACCGCCGGTTTCACGTGTTTTTCACGTTATTTTCAAGTTTTATCAAAGAAACTTAATCGAAAAGACTGTAAGAAATGCTTCCAGCTTTATATAATTATAATTATAGTTTTGCCTAATATATATAACTCATAATCCAGGTGATTTCTTCTTTTTTCTATATTAAGCTTCTTTGAAAATTCAGTAATTTATAGATAAAGAAATCTTATTTCTCTCTTTCTCTCTCTATCTCTCTCTCTCTCCCTCTCTCTAATTCACTTTATTTCTCTTAACTAACTATTACTTAATTATATTAAATATATATTTTATATGATAATAGCGTGTTGCCTTTGCTTTTTCGAGTCAATTTTTATGTTTTAATTTTGCTTTTTTCATCTTATTATTCGATGATTTTGTAAATTTTTCATTCATTTCAAGTAATTTTCTTATTTGTTTGTTTATCAAAGGTGCTTTAATTATAATTTTTATTTTATTTTTTCATTATTTTCAAAGACATAATGAAATTTTCAAAAAAAAATTTATTAAATGATTAGAAACACAGACTTTGAATATTTGTTTTGTTTTGCTTACAAGACTATAGATATCTTGCCAGAAGCTACCAATTGACGTAAACGATATTTCTGAATTTTTGTGTGAACCCGTGGAAAATCTTCTACAAAAGCAAATTGTTCAGGTATTGGAAACTGAAATATTTATATAATTATATATAATATACTATAGTATAGTTAATCTTACTCTGTGATTGCGACACATATCAACAAGTTCATTACGAACGTATACAGCATTGCTTCCAGGATTTTTCATTACACATACAGCTGTTACAGGTTCACCACGTCCAATAGATATAACCTTAATAGTTTTAATAGTAAAACTTAAGTTTGAAACTTAAAACTATACTTGAACTCCTTTAATTAATTCATTTTGATTTAATAATCTTTCAATATTCCAATGTTCAACTAAACCATTGTTTTTGTCTTGAATTAAATCTTCTTTGCTTGTCACTATTTCAACATTTCCTTGAGCATCCATCCGTGCTACATCTCTATAATCAAGTTTATCTTCATATTTCATGTAAATTCTTTCATCTTACCCTGTATCTAACCATTTCTCTTTTCCTGAACAGTCTGGAGCATAACCAAGGAAGGTGCTACCGAAATATGTTCGGATTTTCAAATATCCCAACTGTCCTTCTGGAACTTTTTCCCCTGAGCCTGATAAAGCTTCCAAGCATATCTGAAACATGTAATTCGTAAAAGAGCAAGAAATATATATTTTTTTGGTTTATTAAATTGAAAATTGAAGCATAACATGCCTCATATCCAGCTATGGCACGTCCAACATTTCGTGTAAAATCTGTTGTTTCATCACCCAAAATAGGAATAGATCCAGTTTCAGTTAAAAGATATCCAACCTAAATGTATTTTATAAAAATATTATGAATTTCTATGTATTTACCGCAATAATTTTGACATTTTGGCATTGTTGTTGAATAATTTGAAGAACTTCACGTGATACTCTATCACCAATTAATAAAATATTTTGAAGTTGATTCAATTTAACACGTTGAGTTTGTGAGATCTTGAGCAATAATCGTAAAGCAGATCCATTTGATAATAGTGTTGTACAACTTAAAAAAAATATATTTAACTATATATATATAGTTAAATAGAATAGAATTACTTACTTATACTTATTAACACTTGCAAATAGATTACGAGGTAATGGAGAAGGCTCAGGAAAAACTGTTCGACATTCAGTTAAGAATGGTGACAAGCATACAAGCGAGAAGATTGGAATACGGAAAATTGGCAAAGCACAGCATATAACATGCTAAAATCAAATAAAATTTATTTATTTTAAATTTAGGTTTGTTTACCTCTTTTTGAATATGAAAAGCTGTTACTGTAGCTCGAGCACCATTAAGTAATTGATAATGAGACAATGCTACAAGTTTTGGTTCAGCTGTTGATCCCTAAAATAAATATAAAGTATATATTTAGTTATTATTATAAATTAAAGATACCATAGTAAATTGTAAACAAGCTAGTTTATGGCTACTCCAATTCTCATATTTTGGCAATTTTTCAACTTTTTCTTTTGAAGATTTATTAAAAACTTCAGATAAGGTATAAGTTCCTCTATAAATAAAAATTCATTGAAATTAAAAACAAATCCAAGTACTTACGCATGACGGTGATCTTCCTCTGCTAGTATGACGTGTGTTAAATTAGGAAGTGCATTACACTTAAGTTTTCCTATAAAGTAAACAAATCAAAATGTTTTCAGTTCCGCCATGACGTTGACAATGTGTAAATTTTACAAGAAATAAACTTTATAGAATGTTTTTATCTCTCTCTCTCTCTCTCTTCCTCATTCCCACATTCTTATACTGTTATCATTCAAAACAAAAACATTAGCAGCGAGTGGTTTCGATCCACCGACCTCTGGGTTATGGGCCCAGCACGCTTCCACTGCGCCACGCTGCTGTTGAAACTGGCTTCAAAAATATTTCCTCTATATTTATCCAATTTTACAACAAATCAAAGATGAATCATACTCTAGTACCTTTCGGACAACTCATTAGTTCTGGACAGAACTCAAGAAGCAATGAGTGTAAATAATCTGTTTGCGCCTGGGCCTTGAAGCAGATAACAGCCCGAAATTCTCCCTAAACTTTATTGTTTTTAAACCTAGTATTCATTGACAAGTTCATATTCATCAGAAATTGAAATGAGAACTCACAACAGCAAGAGCACGATAGAAGCTTTCAGCATGTGGAAAGTTTGGATTAGCCATACTGAATACCAAACCAGCACGAGAAGCAGCTAAAGTGCTGAGCATAGCCTAAGAAAAAGCAGTTTTGAGATAGTATATTCTAATGAAAACCTGTGAATGATTACTTCCACAAATAAGAATTCGATCACCCGGTACTAATCCAGTAGATAACAATCCAGCAGCAATACCATCCATCTAATCAATAATTATTTATAATAATATATATATTAGATTGATATAATACCTCAGTTACAACTTTGGCAAATGTCAAAGAAGTTTTTTCGGAATCAAAAACAGCAGCAACTCTATCACTTCCGGCCTAATTATTAATATTAAAAAATTTAAAAAAGTAATATTTACCTTTGTATAAATTAATTCAGGAATTGTTTGTGAATCAAAGTCTACTTGTTTTGGTGGAGGAAAATTAGAAGATCCCTTAGAATAAATAAATAAATTTATTATTTTAAAATGAAATTAAAATGAAAAATTTAACTAAAAATATCAGAAAATATCATCTAACCTTTACGAATCCATTATAATCAATGCAGTAAGTTTGGTCAATAATGGACATATTGAAGAAAATCTTTAAAAGGATCAATTTTTATATAAACAAATAACTATTTTATAGAATTAATAAAGAAAATAGATAATTTATAAATAAAATATTCAAAAAAAGAAAATATAAATGATGATTTTATATGTTTTGTGTACAAATTATATAAAATTTTGAATAAAATATATTGAAATAAATAAAAATAAAAATATTATAGAAGATGTGTATTTAAACAAAAATATATTTGGTTGTGATAGATACAAGATTTTGAGGAAAAGCAATACTAACAGCTGACAAAGTCGACCGTTGGTCGTAGGTCAGACCGAAACTATAGCTGTAGGTGTACTTCTGTTTGTAAAATTAAAAACTTTTTTTTTTAATTTAAAACAGAAAAAAACATATAAAAGATTAGAAGAAAAGTACTCATGAGTTAAGTAATTCTTCTAGCAATCTATATATTTATCTGATTTGAACAACGCAAAATAAATGTGAAATAGTAAAAACGTATTGAGATGTATAGATATAAGAAGAAGTTGTTGAGATACAAAAGTAATTTCAAATAATAGAAAAAGTATTAAAAGAGAGAGAAAGTGAAAGTAAGAGAGAGAGAAAGAGAGAGAGAAAGTGAGAGGGAATTGTGGTTCAATAGGTATGAGCAAAATCTTTGAGCCCATCTGTTTATAATTACTTCTCATCTTTACAACAAAAATCGATCAAATTGTGCCATTCTTCTTCAATTCATTGTGAGTTATCACAAAATCTTTTAACTATATTCAATATATGTTTTTTTTCTTTTCTTCTTCTTTTTTTTAACTATATGTATATATATATATACGAATAATGCAGCTGAACAATCTAATTTCATCGTTTTTCTACCCTTTCCGTCTTCTAAT
Source organism: Auanema rhodensis (assembly GCA_964057225.1). Taxonomy (NCBI): domain Eukaryota; kingdom Metazoa; phylum Nematoda; class Chromadorea; order Rhabditida; family Rhabditidae; genus Auanema; species Auanema rhodense. The sequence goes on from OZ059895.1 coordinate 7,249,473, forward strand.
TCGTTTTTCCTTTTCCTGGAAATAATTCAGAAAATAGCTAGTTTTCTTCATTGTAACATTGAGCCATGTATTAGCTCACCTATGTGTTGTCTTTTTTTTTTGATTAACAAAGTATATAAAATATAATTTTATAGTAAACATTTAAAAATAATTAAACAAATATAAATATATATTTATTATAATTTTCATTTAAATATTCTTTTTTATTTAAAATCTTGAGTATAAATAAAACCCATGTTTGTATATTATCACAGAGAGCAGAAAAAAACAAATAAAACTTCTGAAACTATAGTTAACCTATATTATGTATAGTTTAAAAAAAATTTAAACTATATTATAGTTAAACTACTATTACTAATACTACTATGGTGTCCATTTAGGAAGTGGCTTTCCACCAAAATGTGCCCAAACATTTTCAAATTCGCCTTGAGGAATTTCAGCTCCTTTACGTCGAGTAAGATCTGTTTGATCTAACGGTCGATCACACATATGAATATCATCTTTACCTTTAAAAAATATAAAATAAAAGATAAAAAAAGAAGATTATATATACCTGCTATTAATAGAATAGGTTCAGATGATGGATATTGTATTATTTGACGACATATATATTGACCATTGAAATGAGAATACCAAACACCTCGTTGTGTATTGGATGTAGCATTACAAGCTTAAGCATAAATATAATTTAAATATAACTATATATAGAAGTAATTACAATGTTCAGCTTTATAGATGTCTGTCTCATTACTAATAGGAACTTTGAAATATCTTTGAACTGTCAAGGCTGGATTAACTAGTGGAACTGTGGATCGACCTGAACTAGAAGCTTAGAAACAGCGTCTCACCAATAAAGCTAGCTTTCTCCGTGAAGAAACATCTAAGATGCATACCGTTCGTTATGTTCATCATCGAGAAAGGTACCCGACTGGTAGATGGAATAGGAATAGGAAGATGTTTTCGAGGCAGTTTGATTTATTTCTATTTTATCAGAGAAAAGGACGAGTATATATTATGTGATGATGTATATATCAGTGAATAATGTATTTTATAGATCCAGAATAATCAGTAGAGCTATGAATTTGAATTCAGATCGAAATTTCGCATCGAATAGCATATCATATGTAAATTTAGAGCCGAAATTAATAAAAATCCTGGAACTCTCTCTTCATAAATGGAATTCGCCTTGAGGGATCCTGAGTATCGACTCTGCACATCAGCTAGTGGAGCCAAATTTGAAAAGGGGTTTACGAATTTTCTTGAAATCTAAAAGGGTAATATTGCAAAATAGATTGTAAAAGAAGTTGATGAAGAAGAAAGAAAGAAGTGTACGCACCTAAGCTAATGCTATCAATTGCAATAGAGTACTGTAGGTCAGGTGTGATAACACAATAAACGATTTAAGGAAACTTGAACAAACTTTTTTTAAGTAACGAAAAACGTGAATATGCTACAGCTTAAGCTTCTGAGAGCATAAAAATTCTGGAAGAAAAAACGGCGAATGTTTCTTTATCAATATCAAATCAATAGTTTTCAGTAAGGCAAATGGGCGGGTACACCATGAAAAGGGGAGGGAGACACAAAACCTCTTTTTCTACATCAATAAATCTTTCAAAAGGCTTTTTCTTAATTGCCATCTTAATATATATAAAATTAGTAATACAATACTTTTTTTAATGTCAATTAACTTCCGCTATTTCCGCCATGCCAACGGTTGCATCGCAATCGTAATCGTCAGAGCATCAAACGGATTCACAAAGACTTTTGGTAGTTTAATTTCTAATTTAGAATTTATATATTCTTCAGACTTTTAGTTTTTTGTTTAGTTTAAATATGAATAGAATACTGTGTACCTGAACTATGTAATATCTTGTAAGCATCAAATGTGTAGAAATCATTGAAAAATCCTAAATGATAGATGCTATTTTACATTATTTTTATTATTTTGTAAACAAAATATCAAGAAATATATATATATATATAAATAGAAAAATATGTGTATATATGCTACTACTCACATCTTTTTACTCAAAATTTAATATCCATATAAACAAAAATAGCTCTAAACTTCCGACAAGAACAATTCCCAGTGTTGCAAAACTCAAAAACCCTAACTGGATTTACTGCTTCAAATTCCCTGCTTTCCAAACAAGGAGATTCGTTTTAAGATATATCTTTGGCTTATTACTACAATTATAGCTTCAAATCAACATTAGATGAATCTAATTGTAGTAAATTTTTCAAACGAACAGACTGACTTTTACTTCTAATGAAAACTGAATAAATAAAATGTATGGATAAACTTTTGAATAAACTATATAGTAGTATAGTATATGAACACATGTCATTTATTTCATTTTTTATATTCAAAAATATTATAATAAAATTAAAAATTTGAATTTTGTCCTAATAAAAGGCACATTTCAGACTAAAAATTAATAAAAATTCTGAATTTCTCTTGGAAAAAATGGAATTTGCCCTCAGGGATCCTGAGTATCGATTCTGCACATCAACTAGTGGAGCCAAATTTGAATAGGGTTTTTCAGAAATTTCATAAAATCTCAATTAAAAATTAAAAATGAAAAGAATATAAATGTAAAATAATATTTATTATGTTAATAAATAAATTGATAATTAATGTGTTGTATCACTGTCGCATATTAGGCTTTTGGGTTGATTTCCATTCATTGTAAATTCGTACTCTTCTTGTGAACTCATCTTTACAAGCTGTCAACAATTCCAAATCTATAATTAATTAAGAAAGTATAGTTAACTAAGTAAGCTAATAAAGAAATAGTTGAAAGTTACTACTGAAACAACTTAAAAGCACAGGCAATTGCAGAGTGCTAGAATAGCCTAGAAGAGGATATGCTTGCAATGATGAGCAACATACATGTCGCATGCTAACGATAAGTAAAAAGCTATAGCCATTAACTTAAACGAAGAAAATGTGATACTTTGTTGCAGGAAGGAAGCTGACAATTATGTTTTTACATGAGATAAGCTACACAAAGAAGTTAGTTCGAAGAAAAAAGATTAGATATGTAAGCATATTGCTTCTTCTTCTCTCATTTTTTTTGGTGAATATACTTAATATTGTCAATAATGTCTTTTACATCATTTTTCTCTATTTTGATTATGTAACACAGAAAAATATAGTTAATCTAGTTGTAATAAGAAAGAAGAACACACAAACACCAGATATATCCTGAGCACCAAAAAAATGAGCAGATGGAGCTGTCTATCCATTTTTTCGTTTTTTTTCTTGACCTAGCTATTGCTCTTACATCGATATAGCATTCATTTCTTCCTTTTTCAGATCGTAGATTAGCAACTCACTTTTCCTTCTCTCTCTATCTCTCTATCTCTCTATCTCTCTATCTCTATCTCTCTATCGCCCTCTCTATCTCTCTCTATCTCGCTCACTCACTACATTTTCTTTCAGAAACTTTTATAAAACAACATTAGAAGAGAAGATCTAATAATTTTAAACAATAAGCTAACCTGTTGATGTGTTAATTGTATCACGAAGTTCAGGGAAGCTCCAGCTTGACAAATCATTTTTTCCTTTGTTAGTATTAATATTTTGAGTAGATCTGAAATGAATATAAACATATACAAAGAATATTTTTTTATTTTCAACTCACATTGGTATTGAGGGAATTTCTACAATAGCTTGATGATCATCTTTTGCTAATCGACTAGCAAGCTGGTAATCTAAACGTTCTTGATGAACTAGAACCTGTCTGCAAGGTAGAAAGAGAATATATAATAATTCAATAGTGACAATAAACCTTTTCGATTCAGTTTTTTCTCTTTCGCTAAGCCATTGCCTTTCAGACTTTTCTCGTTCTTCTTCATGCTCTTTACGTCTAAGAAAGAAGAATTATTGAAATAATGGTTATATTATATTGAATATATAACTATATAGAATAAAATATGTGTGAATTAAACTTTAGTTCACTAAAATATATTCGAAAATTATCAAATTAAATAGAAACAGAACATGAGCTACATGTAGGTGGGAGTCGATCGCAATGAAATTAAGTAATTTTCTTCAATAGAAACTGAGTTGATGATGGTCATTAAAGGAATCGACACAGAGAAACAAGCAGAATTGAATTTTAGAATTTCATTCATAGCATGTCAGCAAAAAAGGGGCAAAAAGACGTACGAAATAGAAATTTTAAAATTAAAAGAAAACAAACATTTGACGATCAGCTAGCCGTTGTTGTTGCTCTTGTTCTTGTCTTCGAAGACGTTCCTGTTCTTGTAACCTTAATTATCAAATATTATATGAAAATATATAATATATAATACCTTTTTTCTTCTAATTTAAGTAATTTCAGTTGTTCATCATCTTGAAGTTGTTTCCTTAAACATATCAACGTAAATTAGAATAGACAAAACAAATTTAAAAACAAAACAACAAATAAACATACTTCAACAGCAATATTATCTGATTGACGTTTTGGCTACATTCCTCACGTTGTTTTGTTGCTTTTAAGATTTCAAATTGATTACTCTGTATATAAATAATTAATTATAAATTATAATATTATATAATATTAACCTTAATATAAGATATTAGCTTATTTATATTTGTATTCAACTCTACAACAGATTTCGACCATTTAGCTGCACTAGAAGCTTCTAATTCTTTAATAATCTTAGTTGTATCTATAGCTCGTTGTTGTAAGATAAGTGAAGATCTATATATTTCTAATCTGAAAACAATGATTGAGATGAATCTTAAAGTAGAAAATTATCAAGTCAAAAGAAAAAAAAGGGGAAATGGAAGTGAGATTCGTGAGAAAAATAACAAAAAAGGACATTTTGTGCAAACATAATTAGAATTGAATTTGAAAATTGTGCAACTATGTAGATGTAGATAATAAAATAAAAATAATTAATTGGCATAGCTGATAAATGAAACAAAAAAAAGATAAAAGGAAGATGAAGTGATTGTTAAAACTAAGAAACATATTATCACAAAGTATATTTAAGAAGAAACAACTTAAAATATCTGTTAATCTTGTTTTTAAATAGTCAAAGAATTAGCAAACGAGTGAAAAAAAAACAACGAAAAACAGAAGTGCTTCGTATCAGCTCAGAGCACTGCTGGTATAGGTCGTTTGTTTCTCGAATGCTTTTGGGGACCAAATTGAAAAAATATAGCAGCTTGTTCAATAAGAACAAGATAGGAAATAGAATCTTTCTACTATATTATTTTACTATATATAATATGCTAATATCATATAGTTTTCGTGAAAAAATGAATTATGAATGCATAAACATCAATTGATCTACAAATTAATGAGAAAAAATGCTTTGTTAAACTTCGAAGATGGCTAGACAAGGAATTTAAATTCAGAAAAGTTTTTCAACTTTTTTTTCATTTGATGAATTAGAAATAAAATCTTAAAATATAACAAAGGCTTTGATGGGTGAGTTGACCCTCTTCAGCATTCAAATAATGAAAAGAGACAAGAAAAGAGTTATAGACTCATATAAAAAGAAAAGAGACGACTTAGTTTAAGAATCAAAATTAAAACAAACTACTAAGCATTAGAAAAATGCTTTTCATCTTTTCTTGAAAATCGTATAAACAAGCATACCTGGGTTTATACTGTTTTCGAACTAGATATCCTCTCAAAGCAGCTTGAAGTTTTGTTACATATTCCGAACGATATTCAATCTTCTTTTTCACTAAAATATTAAATATAATTTCTAATACTAAGATATAAATATGTTATTTGACATGTTCTTTTGGCTCATTTCTCATAATAAGTCAAATTCAGAGCAATTACCACGAGCTATTATTTAGATTTTTCTACAAGCTGCCAGATCTATGTCACAAAAAAAATGGCAATTTGTCATTCTTTACATTAAAACTATTTCCTATTCTGGCGATGTCTTAGGTTGTTTCAGAACTGGCAAAAGCCAAAAAGAGGATGAGTTTAAGGGAACTCGATCACGAAAAAAAAATGCAAAATAGGTATTTGTAAGTATGATACATACGTATATGATATAGTTAATATTTAAATTTGAACTTACATTTGATAACCATCCAACTACCATATTGTACCTTATGCCATCGACTACGTATAAGCCATGTACGTACTTGACCAATTAGATATTTCATATGTTCAGGATCTTGCTTCATTAACTATACATATAATTATTAAAAAAATATTAAAATGAAATATAATACTTGATCGAATTCAGCAAATTTTCCTGAACGGAAAAACACCTTTGTTAATCCGAAACATGAGTCCGTTTCACTCATGCCCAAAGCACGAAACAAGCACTGTAAGAAAAGTGAAAATAATTATTAAAATATTCAAAAATTAAATCCCACTTTACAGAATAGTCGTGGATGTAAAAGAGCTAAATCTTTAGGTAATAGAGACTTATACATTTCATAAAGCTCGTTGAATGATGTTCTAAAAATGTTTTTAATATAGATTAATTATATTAATTATTATATACCTATTTGGATATCCTTTCTGCATTAATTTTAGTACAGATGCCATCCCTGCGCATCTCAGCTGGTCTAATATAGCAGTGCTATCAAAATTATTTGGCTTCATAAGACTGTTAGGCTTGAGACAACGAATAAAGTGTGTTCCCTAATTATATATATAATTAAAATAATTAAAATAATAATATAAATATACTGTGCTTCTCAATTTATCTAATAGTATATTCAGTTGTGCACGGAATTTGCTACACACGCTCACGCCTTGTAGTTTTTTTGTTGTACGTTGAGGTAATTCAATGCTATTCGTCTCAAACAGTTTACAAATAAATTTAAAACTATAAGTATATAATATTAATATAATATAATTTGTTATATAATAACTATACCTGCTTTCTTCAATTAAAAATTGAAGTGAATGATGAAGTTGATCATTATTTTTTTCTAAAAATTGTTGAGTATGATAGCATACAGAACCAGCATAATGTCTGATTAGAAATCCATCATCATCTCTCATTTCTCGATGATTGCGCAGACGAGATTTTCGAGCCATCTAGACATATATATATATAGTTTATTATAATAATTATCATAAAATATATGGTTACTAACCTCAATATGAAAATGATTCTTGTTTGCAGCTAAAGCTTGCTGCGTATAATGCTGTGGAGATGATCGAGGTAGCCGAGCTTCTTCATCCATAAGATCAAGCAAACCAGTTGATTTACGCTCAAACAAATCTACAAATTGTATCTATTGTATTAAAATTTATATTCACGTACCTATACAGTCCTGATTATCATAAAATTCGATGCGTGGCACTTGAACACCTTCAGATTCATAAAGCTGTTGTTCTTGTTTCAAAATTCGTTCATTAAAGAAGTTTTGAAGTTTTTCATTACAGTAATTGATGCAAAACTGTTCAAATGAATTAATTGCAAAGAATTCTGTAATATAGCTAATTGTATATAACTATACATAACTATATATATATAATTAATAGACTACTTACCAAAACCCGCAATATCCAATACTCCAATGTAAAAATGACTTCCATTTACACTACCATCGTCAGTATTGTTAATACAACTATTAATACGAGCAACAAGATAATCAAATAGCTTGCTGTAAATTGCTTTTGCTAAAGCATCTCGTGCAGATGCTGCTTCATGAGGTTTCAAAGGTACACTAAACATTAATTATTCAATCACTATTCCATAGATTTCTTTATTTATACCGTATAATAGTTCCTAGTACACCTCCACCTTTAGTTGCCTGCATAATTCGAGTAGTTAAGCCCATTCGAAACTCATTATGCTCTACGCCTAACAATTCCGAAGCATATTTTAGTGATAATTCTGTAGTTGGATCTAATGTGCTACCACCTTAACTATTATTATATTTAAATTATAATAATAATATAAATACCACGACTATCTGTTTCACTATCAATAAATGATATATTTCCTAAATGTAAAACACCAGCTACAGTTTTCCATATATTCAAAATTTCTGTTTGATCCATTCCAATATTCTTTAAAGCATTAACAAGATATTCAAAATCACGACGATCTTCAACTATTGGATCAGATAATGAATCCTAATATAATCAATTATTATAAAAAAAAATTATTTTGACAATGATAACCTTATTTGATTTTCTTGCAGGATCAATAGTATCTTTTCCAGCAAAGAAGCTTGTTATCCCATGTTTCAAATACTAAATTATACTATATGTATATCATCATGTTATAGATAATGTTTCTCTTACATTGAAATGCTTAACAGGAGCTAAGTGAAGTTTTTTGTATGTTTCTGAATCTAATCCCGCAATCATTTCATAGAATATATGGTAAGATCTTTCGCCTTCTGATTGCTTACAGACTCTTGACTTTTCAAGTAAATAATGTGACACAAATCCTCCCGCTACACGACCCTAAAATAATCAAATATCTATAACTGTACTGTAAAATATAATATTTACTTTGGAATCAAAATGAATTTCCACAAATTTTCCGAATCGACTGGAATTATTATTACGAGTTGTCTTCGAGTTACCAAATGCTTCCAAGATAGGATTAGCTACAATCGGCCGAATCAGTATTTTAAAACAGTGAAAACACCAACTTTCTTTAATTTTTCGACGAATAAGATCAGCTTCTTCTCCCCAATTAGCACACAAATATTTCAGAATTGCTTTCTGTGATTCTGTTTTTCCCGCTCCACTTTCTCCAGACACAACAATAGATTGTGACCATCTATTTCTCATCATATCACGATAAGCTTTATCAGCTAAATCATCATAGTTAGCCATTTGCAAAGCATTCATTAGAACAAACCAATAGCGTATACATGTGGAGGACGTTGCCCAATACTTTTACCACGATAATCTCTCATTGTTTCATGGCTGTATAATTGAGGAATTTGTTCATAAGGATTAATTGACAATAATATGTTAGCTACATAACTCTAAATATTATTTTTTAAGTAAATTATAATAATTATTTTATTTAAATCTTACATATATTTGTTTTTTAGAATAACGAAGTTTACAATTATGTAATAGAGTGCCTTCATTTAGATACATTAATGAACCTTAAAAATAAGAAAATTGAATTACTATTTTTCTCTTTATACGAGTCTAGAGTACTTTCTTCTTGACCCCCAGCCTTCTTAAGCTTATAATACTGTTTCTCACTATATATAGTTGAGATCAAGCACATATATCACACAATTATATATAAAACTTACAATTATCTTCGACTGTTTTAGTTTCATCTTCTTCAGCTAAAAATACTTCATCATATCTGGCTACAACCTAAGAAAAAACAAAAAATATGTTAAGGGAATTAATTATTTTATGCCTTTTTCGGATGTTTCTTATCGCGAATTGAGATTGTCATGCCATTAGTAGATATATCAGTTAATGTTCCAAGAGCATACCCTTGCTCTGCATCAGCAACCCATACTAATTTTCCAAAATCCTTTTCATCCATTTGGTTACAGTGAATCTACAAAAACGTTTATTCATATTACAAATAATGAAATAATATATGCAAAGATTTTACAAAAAACTAACCGGTTAGTACAAAATTTAGTATAAAATAAGAATTTTAAATGACACGTGTGTTACGTGAAAGATAAAAATGTTAATTTATGAGCTATGCAAGGAAATTTGAATGATGTCAACTAATTGATAGCAAGTGAGCTTGAGTTTGTGTGTTTTAAAGATAATTTGAGACCGGCAACGTTCAATCAATTTTTGGTTTTAAAAAAATTGTCCTTGAGAAGAACGAAATACATAAATGTTCCAATGAACTTAATACTGAGGAATTAACAACGATGTTGTGCTGGAAATGGAACCAAACAATGTAAAAGACAAGGATATTTAGTATACAAGCCATTCTGTCATGAATTTTGAACGACTATAGCTAAAATAGTGTAGTGAAATGGTAAAACCAATTCCTTTAATTATTAGCAAACAATACGAATTTTTGAGAAGAAAGCTAAACTGAATAGGAAAAGATTGCATATATCAAATAACAGCCTTGGCAATAGTGGCACTATAGTTGTCAATATTAACTTAATATATATATGAATAAGCAAAGAAAAACCTAAAAGAAAGATGTTTGTTTTAGTTTTATATTCAAATGTTTCTTTAAGAATATAATAGATTATTTAGTTTTTTTTTCCATATATAAACAAAGATATATGTTAAATTAATCCTTTAAAAAATAAGCAGATTCCATAAACATGCAAAAGAATGTGCAGAGTATTTATTGATTGAAGCTAGAAGAACATAGTCATTCTATTCCAGTTGACAAAACCTCTGTATTTGAAATATTATAATCTAAAGTTGTAAACTGAAAAAGTGACTATGAATTCAAATGATGTTATAGAAATAGTTTTTAAAAAGAAATAATACTAAAATATGATATCATCGACGTTATTAAGCAGTAATTCAGTCAATACTTTTTCTAAAAACTTACTGAAATAGTTGTATTTGATTCAATCAAACAGCTTATGTCACTTAGATACCTGTTTCAAGACCTACAATAGATGATAAAATGAAAAAAAAGAAACAACTTTCAAACCTTTTCTATGGTAACAAGCGGATAATTTGAGAGAATTGTAAAAGCAGAAATATAAAAGTACCACTGACACTACCATCATGAAGAAAAGTGAAGGACTATAAAAGAAAATTGAGTAAATATACCCTAGCTATTAGTTAAACATTGAATACAAAAGAGTACTGAATCAAACATATTTATATAAATATATATTGATAATCAAGAAATACTTACATATAAACAAAACTAGAAATATACAAATTTAAAAATAAAATAAAAACATATACGTATAATTAGTTAAAATTCTAATCAAATTATTTTATTTGTGAAATTGAATGTAAACCAATGTTTATTCGCATATAATATTGTAAATTGTTCTTCTATTATGAGCAAGAAATTTCAAAGTTTATAAAAGTACAGCATAGTAATGAGATTAACTATACATTTTGAAAATGAAATATAAATCTCTTTTGTTTTTTATTGGATATATCGTGAAACATTAGTATCTGTTAAATAATAATTTAATATAGTCTTATGAATTAAATAGATGAAATACTGTTTTCATTGTTTCAATATTCCCCTTTGCACCCTTCCCCCCCCCCCCCATATATTCTTCTTACAATATATATAATATATCAATAACTTTATTCAACTTTGATTTATATTTGTTTATAATATGAATTTCCATCATTAGTCTAAGTTTTTCATGATAATTTTACATTGTTGTCACAATAGTTTTCCAAATAAAAGATAATTCGAGAATAAAATAATGATCAGGGATCACATAATTACTTTATTAAATGATTAATACTAAACTGAGATCAATGGAAGTACGATCAAACGTAGAATGAATTGTAGAGATTATATCGACCGGCTATGGATAAGCCTGTCAAAAACCTCAATTTGTACATTTGTATCATAGAAAACTTTCAAACCTTGCCGCAGTAACACCTTTTTCTCCAACAATGAGGTTTTTATATTTATTATTTTCTTTTCTTTACTTTAATTTTTTCAAAATAACTAGTAGTAGTAAAGGAAAATATTTGAAAATATGAGAATGAAAGACTTGACTCCTAAATTATTTCTTTTCAGATCATGTACAGCTTTTATATTTCTTGCCTCAATCTCTTGCGCAATAAATGTTGTACTTTCTTTGAATGTCGACGCTTTTAATCGCATTTTTAACAGTACATCACTTACAACAACCCAAATCGAAGAGGTATAACAAGTTATTCTTCTATAGTTGTCACTTTATTTAAAAAAAGAATTTAATCTATAATTTATAGTTGAATTTAGATGGCTCACATCTATAATGCAAAGGTTAAAGTAGGGACTGTTAAAAAATCCGTACTTGAATACATAGATAAGCAGAATCTTAAAAAAAAAGATGCAGTAAGAAGAATTAATAGAATACTATAATAAATTGAATATATGGTTAAGAAAGAGGTCAAGAAACTATTTAATGACATGTGGTCAGATGAAGTATTTCTTCGCAAATTGTCCAATGAATCTTTCAAAAACATTGAAGACCTTATAAACAATGATCTTAAAATAAAGGTTAGAAAGACATTAAAGTTCGATTTCTTTTTAATTCTCTCAAACTCTTATTTTTAGATTGCTTCTAGAAGAAAACAGGCTGACGAACAGTATTCTGGAGATTTTGCTAAGGCTCAGCTGGATGTTGTACGCTTTATCGTAAATGAGGTTGAAATAAAATGAAGTTTAAATGAAAATTATGAATTTTAGACGCCTGCCGAGAAAAAATCTCAAGTGGAAAAAGAACTTAATAGACCACTGACGCAAATAAATACAAAAGAAAAACGGAAGCATCTTGTACAAGCTATTGGTCGATTTCAAGTCGATGATAAGGCGACGACGACGTCAAAATAGATATGAAACACAACATTCTGATTTTACAACTATCTATTGTTTTGTGATAAAGATCACTTATTTGAAATCATTTTGGTTCTTAATTTGAATTTGAACAAGCAGTAATTCTTATATACTTGAGTTCAATACATTATTGCTTGTTTGAATGTCATAGCTGCTAGCTTAATTACTGCTATGTCGTGGTCAATGTTTTGTTTTTCTTCAACAAGCAAGGTGAGACAATGAACAACTTGAATGAAAACAGACAAACATCATGATAAGTGCTAATAATACTGTTGTTATTTCTTCAATAAAGAATTGAAGTAATGGTCAAAAAAAAATTTAAAAAAACTCATAAAAACAATCTCGAATGGAATGAAATGATGTCGACATTAGCTTCGTTGTTATGATGCTGATGTTGACAGTCATGTCAATGACTTAGATGAGAGTTGATGATATCACATTTTTCTATTATTATTCTGTCCTATAACATCAGGACAGATATACTTTGATCAGGCTGTAGTTTTGATATGATATCATTAATGTCCATTCTCGGATGTGTCTGAACTTTGATAATTTCTGAACCAACACAAAAAATAATTCGAAAGAGAACAGCATAGCTACACGTGGTATGTTGTTCTAGTTTGTCGTTTTTACAACAACATTTCGTTCATTAAAGGGGCTAATAGCGTCAAGTTTATACCATTATGAAAAGTACTTCAAATTTTATTAAATGTTCAAGGACTTAGGACAAACATTTATAGAAGTCATGTTAGAAGGTAACAAAGTCTGTGACAGTAAGAAACCAGAATGCCATGATACTCCATTCTCTGTCTGTGACCGTCCTCACACAATTTTCAACTCTTTGTATCATATGAAAATATGATGGGTGCCTGGAAGTTCTCAAAATATTTACGTTAAAAGTGAATCTGATAGTTCTTCTTAAAAGCAATAAATGAACTAAACAAGATCAGCCATCTATCGTCCCTAAAAGGTTAGCAAAGCGTGTTTTGGCCAACTCATGAGCTGATGGTCTACAAAGTCGTCGACAACGCTAGCGTTTCCATACCTCCCCCCCCCCCACACCATCATCATCTTCAGCCAGCCCCTCAGGTGATACTACGAACGCTAATATCAACTAACCGGTTCTTCTGTTGGCGCTTGTTATTTAAAAGAGCTACTAAGTTGGAAAATACACTCTCTGTCCGAACAGCGTTCGCTTGACTAGAGAAACTATAAGTTAAGTTAAGTTAAGTTAACCTAACACCCCTCAATATTTCTTCTTTTTTTTTCGAAATGTATGATTGTGCCTTTCTATATTCTTAATAAGTTTTCATACAATATCAAATACCTTACTGTTTAAGATATGCTGTTACTCTTTGTTGTTTGCACTAGCCTTGTCAGCTTTACCATGGGGCAAATGGTCCCACACTGTACCTGCTCACAAGTTTCCCCATGTGAGAATGGAGCCAAGAGTAATATTATGCAATGTGCAGATCAATGTCAAGTATGTATAGCTCCTATATTAACTCTATTATGAATCTTTTTACAGAAGCACGTGTCCGACTTGGGAGCCAGCTATCCTGCAATGCGATCATGTCTTCTTGCCAAAGAGCCTATGTTGCAGTCCGTCATCAATTGTGAGAAGAACCAACTCAAGGGAGCGTGAGTTAACATCCAGCTTGCATGTTATATAAAAAAACATTTAGTTGTGCTGCTGGACCTGGCGGACAAGTACCAAAAAGATACCCAGAAACCTTGAAAATGGCAGCTTACACTGAAATAAACAGCATGCTTGCTCGTTCTGGTAACTTTTCATTTTTTTTATTTGTAATTTAAAATAAAATTTCAGGTATCCAGGCAGAAGCTAAAGCTTTCTTGGCTGCTGGTAAGAAGTTGGCTAGTTGTGTAATGAAGTGTATGCAACGCGGAACAGGACAATGCTTTAAGAAACTAGGGTAAGTGAAGTAGCCCAACAATTTTAATTTATAAACTAAAATACACAAACTTTATTTTTTTTAATTGTAGATGTGGACTTGCTCTACCACCAGACAATGTCATAGTTCAATCTACAAAGACCTGTGCTATCCAGTCCGGATTTAATACTGGAGCTGTACAACAGTTATGCAATTGCGTCGCTAACGCTGGTGTTAGGTAAGAAACTACAACCACTACTATTACCGTACAACATCTAACTCTTTCTAATTTAAGAAATCTTGCCCCACTCTGCAACCGCATCCAGATCTCATAAATTGATGACAACGACGTCCTACAACTTTTGTAAATATGACATATTTTGTAAAAATATCTGTCTTTTCATTTTCATTGAGAGTGTTACAAATAATTTCTCATTAAATATAAGCATAATAAAAAAATTATTTCATGGTATTTCAATTTCAACAACAGTAACAATAACAACGATGAGTAACTTATAGTTCAAGTACAGCGTTCAATTCACTAACATTATGGCAGTTGTGATCACAGTAATACCTAGCTCGATAATAAGAAATCATGAGAACAACTGACCGTTATGACACAATCAAGTCAAACTCAACCAAAAATCATTTTCATAACCTCTTCATCATCGGCCTTAGGCTTCTCTTTCTTGAACTTTTGTTTCACAGACTTAATATTCTTCTTTTGGCTCACTTGGCGTTTGAATTTTTCCCATTTACCTCCCTGTTTTAAGACCTGAAAACAAGGTTAACTACCTATTTCTAATACTTCAAAAACCTTCTCCTCAAGTTTTCTCAGTCTTTCTCCTTTTTCAACTTGCTCTTCAAAGGCAGCAGCAATACGACGAGCTTGTTGAACCTAAATTATAAACAGAATACAGTACATGTAAAAGAAAAAAATTGAATTGAATTTTATATATTACCTCAACTTGCATTCTTTTGTCTCCAATAGCTTTTTCATAATTAAGCTGTTCTACAAGATGATACCATTTAAACCTTTAACATAGCAAATATATAAACATTAAAGAATTCATTACAACTAACCCGCTTAAATATTTGACATTCCATAATACTGAACTGACATAATCTCGTTTTTTTCCACCCACAGGAGTAGCATTAATCGAATCGGCAATCCGTTTGGCTAACTTTTTTCTTTTTATCTCTAGCCATCCTTCAAGAAAACGAGTTTCATATGAAGTACTTTTCTTATTTTTCTACATAAAAAATTACTTTACTTTGAAAAATATATTCCGCTTACCGCTAAAAACACACGACCAATCATGCCTGGTGCAATTTTTTCAAAATATTCTTTAAATCTGACAGGGTTAAACTTTGGGGGAATGCTAGAGAAATACAGTACCTAAAGAACAAGAAGCTCAATAAATTAGAAGTTTAAAACTCACAGCTGTTTTTTTCAACGTTTTTTCTTTTTCGTCTTCATTTAGAGGTTCTTCTTCATCCTCTTGTTCTTCATTAAACTCATAAACTGAATCATCATTATCACCTTCTAACTCTTCTCCTTCTTCAATGTCACTGGCTTCGTGTTCTAAAAGCATCTTAATGAAACTCCGGACATACACAGTTGTAAATACCTTCATTTTCAGCTACACTTTCAGTCTCTACTTCTTCAACAGGAGTTTCCTCCTTCTTCTTTATATTTGCCTTTTTAGTCTTTTTGATTTTCTTAGCCATTCTTGACAATAAAATATAGTAAAATTAGCGTATATGAAAAATAAATACACGAGCTACCGTTACTCAAGTGGAAAAAAATTTGTTTAAAAAAATATTTAATATCACAGCCAAATATGGAATCGCTTATGGAATCATTTATAAACAATAACTTTCTGAATACTCAAATGATTCTAATGTATTTCAATGAAAAAGTCAGTACGTATTGCGTATGGCCCGACTTGAGAAAGAGATGAAATTAAAAGAAATTATTTAAAAATATAATTTTATTCTTTGAAATATATTGAATAGGCGTAAATATAAAGTTAACATTGCGTATTGAACTCTCCTTTTCAATCTGACGGAATGTTGCGAGCGCGAATTTTGCGGACTATCTTATTTTTCTAATTAAAAACTACTTGGTATGTATGACTTAAAAACAAAAAAAATAAGTACAAACACTTAGATAAAAACAGTCATTTTTCTTTCTTTTGTGAAGTTGACTCTTCTTTGCCTTTCAACGGGAGTGGTAATCCATCTTTATCTTGCATATTTAGTACAACCTGAAAATGATAAAAAAAGGTAACCATACGTATCAAAATACCCACCTGAATTCCTGCTTTTTTTACCACTCTACTTGCACAACTACGTGGTCCAAGTTCCCATAACTGAACTGCTGCCATGCCACCATGACCAGCTGCGAATAAAGCATGATGAGTAGTATCGGAAGCTTCATCACCATATCTTCAAATACTCATATATCACAACAATATCTGTTCAACTTACTTTATACGAACGTTTTCAACAGTTTCCCTCGCAATACTCTTACAAAGATTCTTGCTACCTTCTTCTAAAGCGATCCACACGGTAGCAACTCCGACAATACCACCACCAAGCACATCTTAAATATGTGTATATATTAGTTGTGCAGTTAAAATGAGCCTATTTGAAAAATGAGTATGAGTAGAGTAAAACAAAAGATTTTTATTGAAGAGATTTAAATTATTAGGTGTGCACAAAAGTTCCTGGCCCTCCTCGCGAGCACATGCATTCACCTCATAATCTCAAAACGTGTTTCCAGAAACTTATAAAAATAAAACCATTTATTTTCCGAGGCTTTCTGATCATTCTTAGCCAACTTTTTTATTTCTTTTTAGAAAACTGCTCTAGGCTTTGTGTGAAAAAAGTTGGTCAGGAAGGCTTTGACCTTCTCCCCTTCTCATCATTTAAAAAAAAAAAGAAGCAAGGTCTGGTGAATAGGTATATGCTTCAGGAGCTTTTGCGCACACCTGATATATTTATTACGAGAATTTATTATTTTTTCTATTCATCACATGTAGTCGATTGTTTTACTATTTAAGAAATTTTCTATTTTTTGCCAGAAATTCCTTCATTAAATTGGTGAAGAAGGGGCGCATAAGTGAAACATCTATAACAAAAATTAGAAAAAAAAGTTCGAAGAAAAAAAAGAATTTTTAAATATGAAGTTTTAAAATTTAAATGGCTTATATTTTTATTATATTAAAATATTTTAATTTTTGAACATTTTGTGAAATTTGCATAAAAGTTTGAATTATGACTGATATTTTTATGTCAATTTTAGAAATCAATCTTTTAATATATTATATTAGAATTATCATTTTTATAGACCAAATATGGAAAAATCCACAGATTCTTTTAAATATTTAAAAATGGGCCAAATGTGAAATCATTGTTTCTTATTAATTAAATAAGATAAAGCAGTATCATTTGTACTTCATGACATAATTACTAAGATATATGTTTTTACTCAGTACCTCACCAAGCCTACTGTAATAAATACATTTTACAAAGTAAAAGCTTCTGCCTGATAATTAACTCACCTATTGTTCCAGAGACAAGACTTCCACCTCTGCTCTCGCCGAATGTTTTTTGTGCTCCTGAAGCAATTGATTTACCAACTGACACACCAACAGATCCAATTTTATCGACTGAAAAAAATATTGAGTAATAAACCAAACACAGTGAAGCCTATTACGCAGTTTTCTTGTACACTTTGCCACAACCTTACTGCCTTTATGCATATACACCACACTAGTTCTTATAGCTGGAGTTATTGTTACAGGCTTTTCAGTTGGCTCCATATTGGATCGGTATCTAAAAAAATACTCATATGACAATAAAATAATTCATACATACTTCATTCCACTCTTTTCAACAGATGAAGCCCATTTTGACGATTTATTCTGTAGTCCAACAGCAATTTTTTGTCCACCTGAACAGATTTATATTTGAATGTTGTTAAATTAAATATTGTTCTCATACTTGTAGCTAGAAATGCTGCAATTTTCTTGCCAACCGCCATATTTTCTTCCGGTGTTAATTCTTTCTTCAATTCTTGTTCTCGTAGCACAGCAAAGTATTGCAAAACTTCTTTAAACTCGTCTTCGAGCTTGGGTTCAATATTCAGAGGTAGCAAAATAGCTACCATCATATCTTAAATAAAACTGCTACATAGTTGTCTTCAATACATCGACTTACTTGGATGGTCAGGAGTAGGATTAGGAACAACATAAGCTCCATAATCATTATGTAATATTGGAGTTTGATCCTTGATTAAAGGATACACCCAAGGCCCAACCTATATAACATTAGATTCAAAATATAATTTCCATTGCGATAAACCTGGATAAATGCCGTAGGTTCTCCAGCTTCCACTTTGAAAGAAAGTTCTTCATTCTGATTGAAACGAAACACTTGAAGAGACGTTGGATAAGTAGGTGCTGCTGTTTCATCCCCCTATAAGTAAAATATAAATTAGAATACCTATTCATTAGCTAGTTCGATATTTCAAAAACATTCAAGAAAGAAAGATAACTGTGCAAATAAGGAACTTAATGTTAAAAACTTACATCAATTGTAAATAACTGAACACCGTCGGGTAAAAAGTACACGAGCTCTGCCTCCTGCTCCCCAACGGAGTCAAGGTTTTCTCGGATGTCAGACATGGCTTCTTTAGCTTTCTCCTTCTCAGAAACGTTAGGTGTTGCCGCAGTACCATCTTTGCGAATAGCAGTAATTCTAAAAAGCAATAAATCTTGATTAATTAAAAATTTTAAAAAATACCGGTTTTGGACGCTTTTTTTAGAATCAGTCAAATTTTTATACATTTCGCTTTTTTTAGCATTTTTCTTTTTCTCAGCTGAATTCAATAATTCAATTCCCTTCTCATACATATCCAAAGCATTAGCCTAAACGAAATGTCTTATTTTACTAATGAACTTATTGAATGATAACAGTTGGCAATTTACAAAAAAATATTTGCGCTACTCTAGTAAAAAAATTTAACGAACCGTATCATTGACTTCATCATAACATAAACCTTGTTCGATACAAGCATAAGCTTCAGAGAATAATGCATCAGCTTCAGCAGTATCCGGTGGACCACGATTGAACAAAAACATCTTTAACTTTAAGAATGTTTAGAAGTAGCAATAAAATGAAACAGAAGGAGAAATCAATAAAAATTAATATATCAATCAGAACTTTGAACAATTAGATGTAAACAATTCACTATTGAGTATTCCGATAATGTAAATATAAAAAAAAATAAAAGAAAAATATTAAAATATTTTGAAAATTGGAAAAAATGATGCGAATAACCTCGAAATTTTAAGTTTTTTCAACTTACTAACCAACTCAGACCACTTTCACAAAATAAGTACCGATGACCCCCACTGTTGTTTTGTTCGTCTGGACTCTCCAACATCTGCATGATCTCTCAGTTCTTGTTACATGAGTTACACGATTTCAAAACCAACAAGTGCATAATGAATATTGCTGACTCATAAACTTTTTATAAATTTCCATCAAAAGACGGCTATTTGAAATAACCAATACTCGGACGTTTGCTCCGTGATAGAATAAAACAAGAATTGAAAGTTTCGAAAATCTTTATATCGACTAATCTAGAATTACATGAGTTCTCTTCTCTAGTCGCTAAAAATCACTCGACGTAACGCTTGTTCCAAAGAGGGATGTATTGTCCAACAGTCTTCCATTCGCACAAGTAGATAGCCAAGAGGAATCCAGAAGCTCCATAGGCTCCGTAAGTAGGATAGCTGAAAATAAAAAACTTTAGCATATATTTACTTCATTTAAGAGGCAAAAATCAAGCGTTACGAGGCTATAAACCAAAAGAGCGAAAAAAAGAACGTACTAAATTGGATTGGTAACAGCATTCTTGATGAAGCGGAATGGTCTCATGTAAATCATGTTTAACCTAAACAACATATTGCAGTTATAAGGAATAATGAGAGGATCATGAAAGAAATATAAACTACGACGTTACGTCCATACTTTCTGCAATAATAAACTAAAACAAGCGTTTATTAAAAACCCAAGTCTAATAAATTAATATTAATAGTATATCACATTAAGGCATAAAGCCATCAACCCAAAAGTGTCAGGTACATAAATAAATAAGTAACACAACAGGATTTTTTCCTAACCAAGGAAATTAACAATAACAAGATGTAATACTACATGAGCAAGAATAAAATCAGCAAATGCACGTTCAGGAGAAATGTGGGAGAATTCGTTCTTGTTCTCAACATTAATCTGAATACGAAGGCAAGCTAAAATATATATATTATTCAAAATGTGATAATCCATGAAACTTACAAGCTAAAACAAAAGATGTTACACAAGAAATAAATCCAGACAAGAATGAGTTGAATGGAAAAGTACCCACAATAACACAGTAAACGAACTGTAAACTCAAATTGAGAAAAACATTACAAATAAAATATAGATACCTGAATTACACCAGTCATGAAGATGTAAAACATGTAAGCATCAATAATTTTAAGCTTTTGAGGTGTGGTTTTCTGGTAATCACCAAAAACCTTCTGAATAACATCTAGAAACTGCATTGTCTTACCTGAAATAAAATACAATTTTTATATTACAACAGAAAAAATTAATATAGAACGTAATTATCAGATATATATATACAACATAACGTCAAAAGCTAATATGTCCCCTTGCACATAGCCACGTCGAAAGTATTGTGCAATTTACAGTACCTACGATAATCTTTTACAAGTTTAGCATACTATTTATTTATGTTTAGTAACAATACAAGTCATAAGCCTGCCCATTAATCAATCAATATCAACAAGAAATACTTCAAATATTAAATCCAAATCTTAAAAAAAAATAAGAATCACACGTCAACGGCATTCTATGGGCGGCGCAAAAGCGTGTCAGGATTTTTATCAAGTGTTCAAGCCGCCCTTTAATTTTTGTGTATTGGGTACGCGTGATGTGCGGTACAAACCTACAAAGAACAAGCATTGTGGGAGTGTCTGGATAATTTTGTCAATAGTTGTTGTACAACAGACTATCAGTCTAGTTAAGATCCGCCCATATTCAGATCTAATTTAATAGAGTTGTCTGTTCGTTTCAAACTAGGATGGGCATGTGCGGTCAATTCTAAGTCTATTTAATATTCATTTATCATTAGGAATTCATCATGCTTTATGCTGTTCTTTCAGTTTTAAGGTATGATCAGTTTGAACAAACTTTTACCAAAAACTGATCATTTTTTTCTAGTCAGATTTACTGCAATGGCCCTATACTTGAGACAGTGCAAGATGCTTATCTTTTCACTGACTCAAAACATTTTGTGGATATGTCATTAAAATATGATCCAGGTAAAGAAATATTACTAAAATACAATTACGGGTGAATATGCCATTTATGCATAAATTCTATCGAAAGAAAACTATCTTATGTAATCAAAGAAAACCTAAAGAAGACGGGTTTTCGTTCAGTTTTCTCGACTGTCATTAATTTAGACAGTCATGTAAACATGATTTATGTCCCTCTTTTGCAGTCTCCACTTTACGAGAGTTTGACATGTTGGGTGAGTCTGTTAACGACCCCGTAGTACTAAAAGAGTTCATCGCTGCTCATTTTAATCCTCCGGGTACTGAATTGATAGAATGGTTTGAAAAATATATTTGAAACGATATTAATTAAGTAGTTAAGGAATCCGCACGATTATGTGGATTTTCCATCAAATTTTCTAAATATTCAAGATTATCATCATCGCAGATGGGCATTGCATTTACATCGTATTTGGAAAGAACTTTGTCGACGAGTTAGTATTTCTCTTACACTATTACAACCTTCGAAGAAATCAATGGATGATTCGATTATCTTTAGGTTAAAGATGATGTTCGTTTGAATCAAGACCGTTATTCCCTTCTCTATGTACCTTATCCTTTTATAATTCCTGGAGGGAGATTTCGCGAGTTTTACTACTGGTTTGATATGCTGGCAAGCCAAAGAAAATCAATTCTTCAGGGATACATTTTGGATTCTCAAAGGCTTGCTTTTCTCTGAAATGTATGATACTGCCCAAGGTGTCATTAAAAATTTAGCTTACATGGTTGACAAGTATGCTTCACCTTCTTACAGTTTTATTTCATTATTTATTTAAGTAATGGCTTTGTACCCAATGGAGGTAGAGTTTATTATTTGTCGCGATCTCAGCCGCCTTTGCTTATCCCTATGGTTTATGACTATTATCTTGCCACTGGAAATTTGGATTTTGTACTTGATATTTTGCCTACCTTGGAAAAAGAATACAATTTCTGGGTTGACAAACGTTCAACCGATGTATTAGATGAAGAAGGCAATATGAAGTTAGGTTTACGCTAATTCATACTGATTATTTCTTGTTATTAGGTACCCATATTATCAGTATAAAGCAAAACAAATTGTGCCTAGGCCAGAGTCTTATCGTGAAGATAAAGAGTTGGTCCAAGGATTGCCTGATGGTTTATATAAAAGTTTCGTACAAACATAGTTTCTTATTTTTTCAGAGGAAAAAATACGAATTTGGTCTGAAGTTGCTTCAGCTGCTGAAACCGGCTGGGATTTTTCAACACGATGGTTCGCTCAGAGTGGTGATTTAAAACATCATATGGAAAGTATCAGGTAATTAATTACTACAATGATAAAATATTATTTGGAGCAAAAGTAAATATTTTTAAAAAAATCATCAGTATTTGCAAAATTTAGTCGAATATCTTTTCTTTTAGGACATGGAGCATTATTCCTGTTGATCTCAATGCATTTTTATGTGCCAATTCTAGGATTTTAGCTAATCTGTTCGAAATACAAGGTGTTTTATATACACATTTATGAGATATATTCAATAACTATTAGGTAATACTGAAAAATTACGGATGTATACGCAAAGATATAAATGGGCGAAGCGTCAGATGCTTGAAATCCATTGGAATCAAACCGATGGTATTTGGTATGACTTCGATTTGGAAACAAAAGTAATTTCAATAATTAGATCACATACTTTATATCTTTTAGCGCCATTCTAATACTTATTATGTATCGAATGCAGTGCCATTATATGCTAAATGTTTCGATGATGATGAAGATATCATACCCCATAGAGTGCATGACTATTTGAAGGTAACGTAAATACGTTTTCACTTCTGAAACATGTGATGATCAAATGATTCTTGCCTTGAATGATCCGGTAACACGTTGTACTAAAACGAATTTTTGATCTTATTACTTTTTCTTATTAGTTCATCAATCAAACCAATTCTTCCCAACAATTTTTTTCTTCTCCTAATTAAACCCGATGTTTAGCATTACGAATCACAAACCTTAAAAAACCTTAAATAAAACTGGAAAATAACAACTAACCATGTTTTTGACAGAGAGAAGGAGTTATGAATTTCACAAAGGGACTTCCTACTTCTCTTGCTATGGGTAGTGAGCAGCAATGGGATAAAGATAACGCGTGGCCACCAATGATTCACATGGTTATTGAAGGCTTTCGCACTACAGGAGATCGAATTTTGATGCAGGTTTTTGTTTTCTATATTCATGAAGATTAGTACTTATTTGAAATTTTAGGTTGCAGAAAAAATGGCTACATCTTGGCTTTCTGTAACCTACAGGTCTTTTATTAGAACTCATGCTATGTTTGAAAAGTATAATGTTACTCAACACACGGAAGAAGCTGGAGCTGGAGGTGGTGGAGAATACGAAGTACAGGTAAGACTTTTTCTGTAGCCAATTAGTAATTTGCTGTAACCGTTTTCACACCTCGGGAATAACCTGTTGCTAGATTTATGACCTGTCTAGTTTAATATGGTGCCATTCCGTATCATTTTCAGAGTAAAAAATCTTTCTTAATTTTGATAATTTTAGAAAGGATTCGGATGGACTAACGGCGTAATCTTAGACTTATTAGACAAATATGGAGATAAACTGACGGTTACGGGTGAAAGCAGTAGTACATCTATCATTGGAAATATTTTTACTTGCTTAGTACCACTTCTTATATTATATATTCTATAAATTGACAGATCATTCGCATATGTACAGTACAAATTAGTATTTTACAAACCGGTTATCTACAGTTGTGAGCAAATTTGAAAAATTATCAGATTAGATCCTTCGAGTAATGGGTCACAATATTTCGACAGATTCGGTAAAACTTTCTTCTACGTTATTCACAGCAGATTCCAATAGAGATTTAGCCTCTTCTATTAGTTTATATCCGTCGCTCAAAGTTAAGCATTTACGACAATCATTTTTCAACACGTTGTATTTCTGAAAAATCACGAGTAAAATACATTTCTAATCTCCTTTTGCAACCTCTTCAATTTCTCCTCTTTTACCTTCGGGTATTATTGCCAGTTTGTTTAAGAGCTGTTCTGTGTTTAAGTACATTTCACTTGTTAACTGTAAAATGTAAAGACTTTGTTTGATAAATTGTTTTGTTCTCATATGTCTTACTAGCAATGTTACAAGCTTAGTGCTGCTGTGCCCACGGTGGATTGATGTTAAGATACAGCCTCCACACAGAGCCTCTCGCCAAGCCTTAATTAAAAATCGAATAAGTTGTGGATTTATAGCTATCACCAGCTCAGTGTCATTCATTATATAGGCATTTTTTCTTTTAGAGAATATGTTCTTTGTCAGACCACACTGCAGACATATACGAGCAGCATATTGGTTCATCATAACTTTACATCGACTACATTGGAACATCGATGAACTCTTCGTGTTCTTTATACTTTCTTCTAAACTATCAACTTCTGACTTCTGTAAAAATCTCTTCACGCTTTAAAGAGGACAAAAAAGAATAGTTTACCATGGCTTCAATTAGCTTTCTTTGATTATTTCGTTTTTCTTCTAATTCTTTTGACAAATCATTTAATCTACGATCGCATACCACAAAATCACGCTTAACATCTGTGCATAAACTTAAATAAATTATTGGAAAATGATCCAACTTCGAATATTGTGAATGACAGAAGATCGTTGTGAAATCAATTCAGGTAGCTCATCTATAATACTAAATATAAATATATTGGCAAATGATAACTAACCGACTAATTGCCAATTGCCTACTTTATCAAGAAATGATAAATCTAATTTACAGAAAGGGCATTTACTATTAGATCTTAAAAAAACTGAAGATTAATGTTTTAGAGATATTTCTTACTGTAATAAAACTGAATTTCTACATTGTTCGCACAATGTATGTCCACATATACCTTTTACAGGTTTGTTCAAGAGATGGTCTAAAAATTAACACAATCACGTTGTAGTTGGAAATCATAGTCCAAAACCATAAGGGTGACTGCAGATATAGCAATTAAAAGGCTCTAAGTCATCCATATTACTTACACAAAAATAAATTAAAACCTATAAATAACAAAGAAATTGAAAAATTAGGTCGAACATAGAAACCTTGTGGAATTGAATACAAACCATTAAAAATCAAGAAACACTAAAACTATAAAAATTTATTCAATTTCAACACCATGAACATGTTCATTTTACCGATTTTCACCTTCCCAATCATAAGAACAATTTACATCACCTTTACAAATTTTTGCACACTAAATATTATAACTTTCATGAATCATTCACAAAATTATATAGCAATCGATTGAAATAAAAAAAAAACTTACATTTTTTAATGTATCATAAGCAAGATTATAATTGATAGAGGTATTATAATATCTCAGGCTGTCAATGTAATCAAGCAAGTCACCTAATTCTCTTTTTGCGGGATTGTTTTGGAATAGTAATGGCTTAAAGACAGATATAATAGCAAAATACGTCTGATATTCTTCTAACTCACTCTTTTTTCTTTGCGACATTCCTCTTTACATTTAGCAACTTCGTGCCTGTCTACAATTTTTTTCCATGGAAGGCCTAAATTTCGTGGTATGACCAGAACGGCAATTATAAAATACCTTCAGGGATCAAAATATCTATTAAAAGATAAAACCATGATTCACAATCATCCTTGAATCCTAACTCTTGATTTCTGTGACAAGCCAGGGAAGCAAAACGAACTGTTCCCTAAACATAGTAACTATAAACATGAAAAAGATTGAAACGTCAACTTTGAATCTAGCTTCCTTCCTCGGTCCCTTTAATTCATTATTTTCATTCAAAATTTTTCGTGCTATACCAAAATCAAGCAAATAGATCTGAGATAAAAAACATGATATTAACTAGAACTTCGAGTTCATCGTACAATTCTTCGGCGTTGGTTCAATCCACAAGCATAATTAGCAGGTTTCAAGTCGCGATGAATAAAGCCATGTTTGTGGATATCTTGCACAGCTTCAAGGCATTGAATAGCAACTCCAAATGCGGTAGAAGGAGAAAATATCTGAAAGTTCACTGGAACTATATCTACTATCTCAAAAATATTCCGAACTCGTCCGGGTAGAGCAGCTTTAAGATCAGCTAAACTTTTCCCTACTAATTCCATTACAAGAAAAAAATAAGTTTCTTTCTTTCCACGATCAACTATTTGCGTGAAGTGAGAATGTTCTCTTTCCCCACAAACTAATTTCAAAATGGCAATCTAAATTCACAAAAAGAATAGCAACAGCTTTTTGTCTTATAATTACTTCCATACGAAGTTTTGAATGCTCCCTACTTTCCATTTTTTTTTCAATTTTCATAGCATATATTTTTCTATCATCTGTTTGTTCACAAACTCTTAAATAAACAATTCATAACATAATAAAACAAGTACAACTTATATACTGCTCCAAATCCACCTTTACCCAAAAGTTCTACGATTGAATAATTGGCTTTCCCGGACGAAACAATAGTTCCCTTAAAGAATGATGAACCTGACTCGTATCATGAAAATCAACAAAACTATGTGAATCACATCCTCTTCCTCTGATATGCTCATTACAGCTGGACTAACACGTGACAAAAGTGAAAATGAAATCTGGACACGCGTACATCTCACGTGAAATGAACTGTTGACCAAACAATATCGTAACTATTATGGAAATAATGCATCCTTTCAGGTAAAAAACTAATGATTAAAAGCAGAACAACCTTCAAATTCCATACTCACATGTAAAGGTTGCAAGTAAACTCTTTTTTTTTGTATTTGTAACCATAATGGTGTAAAAAATAGAACGTAACTACAATACCATTCGTACAAAACTGTACTTAACGACAAATCGCGTCAAAAAAAAGCAAGTATTACTTACCAAATATATGTATATTTTGACGCGATTTATTGTCAAATTATTTAATATATACCTTTCATAAATTGTGTCTTCTTCTAATTCTTGTTTCTTTGTGTCTATCTCTATTCTATGGATAACAACGGCACCAGCTTCTTACGGCTAAACTAATTTACCAGAAATACTCGGCTTTGAAAAAACTAGAATATTTTATGGGAAAAAGGGATGTTCTTTCCTACTCCTGATGGGGCCAACTGTAGACTTGTTCCACGCATCAATAATTTAGCATAATAACACAACTGCCCTTAGATAGCATTTTGAAGTGTAATTCATTTGAAAAACGTAAAACATCATTAGTTTTTAAAAGTTTTATTTGAAGATTCACAAATAATTTTTCAAAAATGAGATTCATGAAGCGAAGTGCTTCGTAGGGATATAAAAAATGATTCCTAAATCTTTTCATTCCATACAACTTAATGCTGCTCAATTCAAGTTTCCACGAAGAAGACGAAGACGTTTCTTGGCAAATACGTTTCTCTGGGCAATAATTGCTCCTATAATATTAGTCGTGTGTCGCATGACTAAACGATTAAGCGTGACTTTACAGAACATTCTTCAAATGTTTGTCGATCATTCTGTTGTCTTTTTAATGGGACCTTATAGATAATCATTAATTTTTACTAAACTTTTCTGAGCGTATCTGATCAAACTGTAGCTTATTTGCCTCTTTTCCTACCAGGTGAATCTTGTTCAGTGATCCATTTTACTTAATTTCTAAAATATGTTTGAGATCGCTGTTCCAATATTACTTTTATATACAAGATAATCAATTTTTTCAAATCATACACTAGAACCAAACTGTTATTTTATCAGATTTAAGAGTATTTCGCATAAGTATCAGCACTTGTAGCTTTATTACATTAATATCGAGCATCAAAACCAGTTTCATTATTGCAAAAACATCCGAGTTTTCAGTTCAATTTTTAGCAACAACGTTCAAGTAAATAAAAACATGTTTCAATTCCTTGTTAGGAGTCGGATAAAGAGTGAAGTGCACTAATAGGAACAGTTGTGTCATCATCAGAAGAGGTTGAATCTATACTTAGTGTTCGAATAACACTAGGAATAGGTGGAGGAAGAGTTCGAATTATTCGTTGTGTAGGAGAATTGGATTCACAAGTTCCATGAGGAGGAACAATAGGAAGAGATAGTCGTGAGGAACTATGTAGATTACTGACAGATGAATGAAGGGTGTCATCTGAATGATCATACAGCATTTCATCCTGAAAACATTGAAATAACTTTCTGATACAACGTGGGAAAACATGCGGAAGTGTCATGCTTTCGAGAAAAAAAAGATTTGTTTGAGAGTATAAGTTATGATTCGAAAAAAAATAAAAAACCGAAGGATTTAGTAATGCTCTCATAAATATAAGGATGCATGTTAATCAACACAAAATTAAAATTTTTTGTTCATGCGTTATTTGTCTTATACCTATAGTATTGGATAATTCTCTGGAGTCTGAAATGTTTTCAAACATATTAAAGAGAAGAAACAATTTGAACTACGATTGTCAGATTAGCATAAATGTAATTTAAAATTTAAAATACCTCGAATCTAACGACAGTCTTTTTCGGTCTGGGATCCAGCAGGTCGTCCTCCGAATCTACAAACATCGGGAACTGACCGTCCTGAATAGAAGTTTTTGAATATTAGAATTATATTAAAAGTATATACTTTCATGAACAGTGGAACTAACTCCGGTGGCCATATTCCTTCTACGATCATATGTGTCTGCGGAACCCGTGCTAGCCGACCTAGCTTGACTTGTATAGCCGTCTAAATAAGTTGTTTGTTAAGAAATTGTAAAGCTTAGAATTAAAAGTAGAACAAACCAGGTTTAGAAGATATATTTCTTGTACCAATATAAAACATTTTGAGTATAAAAAAGAGAATGAGAGAAGACAAAAGAGTAGACAAAAGAGCAAGAATTTTTGGCCGTTTTATAACTGCGATCTTTGGAGTGTTTTGAGCTTATCTCCATGTTTCTCGTCATGAATAACGGAACTGCTGAGCAAGCAGGATAACAACAAGTGAATGAGATTTTCGATAATTTATGGAACCTAACGAAAAAGAGTTTAAACGTGCCTCAACAAGGTTATCAATATCCAAATCGGCAATGATAGTATGATCTAAACCAATATTTTGTCCTACGGCCGAAATCAACTCCCGTACTTCCAGACTAAAAAGTATATAAGTTATAATAATTTGAATAATTATTAACTAACTTTCTTGAGCCGAACCATATACGAATATTGGCGATATTTTTCAGTTTTCGACCAATGTAATGCAATTTACGGACATAAAGCGATCCAATATCTGAATTTGGAGTTAAATGTATGAATTGTTATAACTAATACCCAACGCAATTGTTGAAATTGCTAATCCGATACATACATATATTATTATTAGTGGTATATACCAATTACTGTAAATATAGATATGCATTAGAATATATCATAAGAAACATCCATACTTGTCCGGTACCAGATCACCATATTCAATAGCAGTTAAGCAGATGAAAGCAAAATAGAGACCATTAAAGAAATCAAAATCACCCTGAAGAAGCGGAACTCCAATAGCACCGATTACCTAAGGGAGAATAAATTTAACATTAATTTACATCAAAATATTATACTAAATATAATACGACTATGAAGAATAGCATTGATCCGCTAACACAAGCTTCTTCTTCTTTTTTCTATAATTACCATTAATTATTAATTTTATGAAATAGTATGATTAACCTTTCTGAAACATTGTTTAGTCCAACATGCAACAGTTTCTAAATATCTTCCAATATTCGTAAGTAAAATGACTGTTAAGGGAATTCCAAAAAATCCATAAATCACGGTGAATATTCTTCCGTTATAAGTGCGTGGCTCTACTTTTCCATATCCTGCAATGAAATCCTTTTTTATGATTCATGTATGAACAAGTAATCTATTTTAATATAAAAAAATAATTTAATTTCTTGCATATGTCATAGTTTTTAAAAAAACATTTCTCTTTATTTTTCTTATCTTCAGATTTAATGCATAATTCAAAGTTCAGTGCAGCCAAGATTGATTGAAGAAGTAAGATGTTTACTATTTCGTCTGGTAATTGATTAAGATTGAGAAATTGAACCTAAAATTCACAGTTTTGTTTCATCAGAAAATGCAGTTTGTCAGAATTGTTGGTGGACTTCAGAAACAGCTTCATCCGTCATTCTGTTGTCCGGGCATCAGGGAATTATTTTAAGTTTCTTTAAGTTTTTGAAGTTCGCTTCCTGAAGCGACGAGAACTAAAGAGTAAAACATGGAGATGAAAAAATTGAGAAGAATCTTCGCAGAGAAAAGCAAGATGATTTTCAGACGCCATATCAAACATGAGCAACTTGACCTTCATGTCATATGTTTCAGTTGTCGACGACGTATGACAAAGAACATATCTCCTGAGAATAGTTCAACAAAACTATTCTAAATATGATCTTTTTGAAACTAAAAGAAGCATTAAATTGGCAACTGACCAGTATCTATTTTAATATAATAGTTTTTTTCCCAAAAATATCATAAATAATAATGAAAAAGACATTCAAAAGATTTTCACCTAGGGTTGTTAATATTCCAAATCCGTATAAAGCAGCCGTTTTATAAGACCATTCCAAACGGGGATCATTCTCCTGTTCAGTTAAACATCTCTCAGCAATTGTACGAGCAAAATCAGCATCACGTACATTTCTTAAGTTGCGATTTCTAAAATACAGTATTTTATATTAATTAAACTATTTTTTCTTCATTAATATTTTATTTTGTATTGTTATAAATATATGTTTATATTAATTTTCCAAATAGATTTATCAAATTTAAAAGAAAAGAAAGAACAATTTTCTTATTTTCAATTGAATGTTTTTTCAAGATAATGTCAAAACAGAACAATGTTTGTTGTTTCAAATGACAAGCGCGGATAAATAAAAAGTTGAGTAAGCAATGAACCAATAAGAATGTTCAAATTTCAAAAAAATGATAAGATATTGCTGAATGAATGTTATAAAATTTTGTTTATTTTAGAGATAAATTGAATCTATATAACATTGATTCAATAAGAACTTACTTAGTTAATATTATATTTATTCTCAAAATATATTTATAGCAATACTCGAAACTTTAAATATAAGTTATCGATTATGAAATACAATATGAATTGTTTTATTTTCATTTGTTTGGAATAATCTGTTTGTATAGATAGGGAGAATACATTTTTTTGGTTAAAAACCAATCAATGTTGTTCATAATTTAGAAAACAAACTTATCAAAGCGATTAAATGGTAAATATATTATGTGTATAACTTACCCGGTTAATAGATGTTCTATACATCTTCGTTTAGAAAGCGTATCATTATGCTTGATATATTGAGCGTAATTATATTCGAAATGAAGAAAGATAAATCCACCAATTAGAGTATAGCATATAAGAAATAATATGATGAGTAGATTAATAGTTACAGCTTTTTGATGACGTCGAAAAAACTATAATAACAGATTATTTTATGAGAACAACTGTCTATGTTTCATATAATTATATTATTTGAGCATTATTCATTCTTTTAATTCCAATGGTCTTCACAAAAAAATAGAACAAAGCATTTTAGTTATGGTATTTTCTCATTTTCAATGGCACGATAAGGAAGATATCTGGTTATAATGTTCTTATTTAATTGAATTTTAAAACAAAAAAAAGTAGAATTGTACTAACCCGACAACATAGTATAGAATAGATTAATGCCATTTTTTACTATATCTGAATTGAAGAAACGTTTACGACAATTGAGGATTTTCCTCTGATAATCAGATATGATGCTGATTACAAAACTTCATATTGTATATAACAACGATTAAATCTGAAATTTAAAAAATTCATATGCACTTTAATAGAATTTGAATATTGATTCTTTTAAGAGATTACACGATTACTTAAGTTCAAAGGGAATTAAAAAATATAAAGATCGTCGTAGAATAAATTGCAACGAAAAATAAATCAAATTCAAACAAATATGAAATTTTTCAGACAGAACAAGGACGACAAGTTCAAAACTTTTTGTTATTTGTCATATATGTATATGAATGTAGTTAGACTATTATTTATTGTCTTGAAAACAATTCAAAGGTTCAAAATGAAAACAAATAGTAACTATCATGTAATATAGATTCTATAAGGCTATACATAATTTCTAGAATAGATTCGTTTGATTGGTATAGCTTCAAAGAGCTAGTTTGGCAGGACAAAATGCTGAGAATTTGAAGAGCCCAACAATCCCCCCCCACCATCATTTTCCTCTCTCTCTGCATCTTACATCTCATCTATTTCTCTTCTTTTCTTCAATATTTTGCATTTTGTTTTCTATATATGTACATATATACACTCTCATCTTAACCAACTACCACCCTTCCAGAAAAGTTACTAGTAACGCCCTCTGGATAGCTTAAATTCCCAGGAGAATAATGTTAGCACAACGATAGGAGTCCGATATATTATGACCACATGCCCGGAGATGCAGACCTTTCTTAAGACATTAACACAAGTTGTTACCACATAAATAAAACAAGAATGCTTTAAAGATTATTAAAATAATCTTTGATAATATAAATTATTGCAAGCTTTTTTTCAAAAGACCTAATCGATTATCAATTTCTAAATTTCATTTTTTGCATTCATTAGTCTGGTGAGCGGTTGCAATTTTTTGCATACAGTGATTGAAAAAGTACATACTGATGCACTTTAGAATTATATTTTTTGTTAAATAAGTAGCTCTTAAGGAAAAGCTCCTTTTTGTGTACAATTTTTTTTTCTCAATGAGAAGTTGAGTGTCTGGTGGATTTGAAGCCCTCTTCCTTGTTGTCCAGAAGTGTAATTTCTCCTCATCCATCTAATGGAGTTCATGATTGGATGTCCACAGCTTCAAAAGATTAAAGGATAAACATAATTTCACTAACGAAGTGTATCACAAAGATGACATATTTGAAAATGTTTTCATGATTGAAAACTCATATTTAACTGTTTCAGATATAAATCAAATCTAAAGAATATACTGTTGTCAACTCTATATGGCAGAAAAATGGTAAAGACGCTACGGATATTATTGAGAACTTCTTCACATTCAAGCAATTCAATAATTGTATATTAAACTGAAAAAAAGTATGTCCTCTCCGGAAAATAGTAAATCATTCAGCAAGTGATTAGCGATCAAGCGCAATCAGTAACTGATTAGAATCAGTTTTTTACGTTTGAAACTCAAGCAAACAATTAGAAAGGAGAGAAATAAAAACACAAAGCATGATACGGAAGTATTATATAAAGGTGAGGTAAGATGCTTGTGGTGTTACTACTACCAGTAGTCGCGAATTTCTGTCAAAATGAAGTGGTATTTATTAGCTCCAGCTATAGCTCTTTTATGCTTTGTCTGTGATTCCAATCAGCAGAATGTAGAAATGCAGGGTAAGCTGAATAATTTAAAAAAAAAAAAAGTTTTTTTTCTTTTACAGGGCAGGGAATCCCAGTTGATGAACTGGCAAAAGCTTACATGAGTTAGTTTTCTCTTATTCCTGAATAATACAATAATAATATAAAACAAATTCTTAGATTACGCCAGAGATGAGGAGGATGACGACGACGATGTTCTCGTCGATTTTTCCAACACGGATCCTGATTATGAACTTGAAGATGAAATGGCTCGTTCTAATGATGACGATGAATATGATGATGAGTACTATGAGGATGATGGAGGTGATGAAGACTACGATGACGGAGAAGACGAGGAAGAAGGTGATGATGACTATGAGGATGAAGATGATGATGATTACGATTATGACCGCAAGATGCCAGCACGTGAAGCTCATCCCTATTACCAACAATCAAATGTATATTTTTAATACAAGCGAGCAGTTATGGATATGTGAGTGCTGTTGTTCTTTTCATTATGAAAATAAAACTAATGATTTTAGTGAAACCATGAGAATAGACTGCATAGCCATCAGCACCAATAACTGAAATCGTTGTGATGTTGACATATCTGTATATTCATGATTTTCATATAAACTCATTATATCTTTTAGATTTTATCAATATTTGGGCATATGCTATTAATATTAAGAGCTTACAATTTCGCAGATTGTTTGCGAAATTCAATTGAAAAAACCCAATGAATTCAACTGATTTTTTTTGACAGACTCAAGAATTAAAAGGAAAGCAAAAAATCTCTAGAATCTCATCTGAATAAACATTGCTCCCTTCGTTTCCTTTGGCCATTCAGCTCAAGGAAATTTGGATGTTTGAGTTAAAATGACAAGCTTGGGATCAAGTTTGAAACACAGATCAACAATGACGTATGGCAAACACATGAAAATCAATTAAATAAAAACCAAAATTAGCTAATATTCCATATTTGTAAGCGTATATTATTATACAAAAGTTTGAAAACTTTGTGATTATTTCAAAGAAAGTGAATATTAGCATCAATGTAAACAGAACTAAAAGAAATAATTGAAGTTTATAAACACTGAACGCACCATTTATTCTTGTAGTTGGACGAATTGGGAAAAGAGTCCGTTCAGAAAACATGAAGAGAATATTAGAGGATTCGACAAAATTGTGTATAACGAGGGAATCTTTAACATCAAAAAAAATAGTGTGGAATGAAGTTGAACGAGAATCTGTTGAATTTAATGTTCAACCAAAAGTTGAATATTACGCCTACATTTCGATTTTATGAAAATTCTAGCAAATGCGTCAAACACAAATAGACTACCCATTACTTACAGCTTGGATGTTGTCAGCAAATTCTTGCTGACAACATTCTGAATCTGTTCGATATCCGGACGAATCCTGGGACATTAGACACCCATTCAACCCATCAACACCATCAACCAAGAGTCAAACAGTTGTTGAAAACCAAAAAATGAGCAAAAGAAATGCAATATAGAAGTTGAAAAACTAAAAAATACATCAAAAATATCAATTACAAGTTTAAAGTTGAAAACATTAATAAGCAAAAAAAGTATTTGTAAATAAGTTGTTTTACAACTCATCTGAGAAAAATACTGAACTAAAGTTTTAGCCTCGAATCAGTATATAAGTGTTTTTGCTTGAAAAAAACTAAATAGTAAAAAAATATTTTATTTATGAACTGTATAGATTATTATCCAAATTACTATTTTAATTTATACAGACTATGATGGTCAATATTAAAAAAAGAAAATCACAGATACCGCAAACCAATATTCAGAATGCACGAGAAATAAAACTTTGCACTGTCCTAGGATAACATGCATTTAAGTAAGAAAATAAATAATAAATATCAAATACGGCCATAGTATTATGCCTATACAATTATGGCTGTAGTCTCCGGCTCAAACTTCTCCCATAATTTCATCAGCTAAAAAAATTGTATTTCTTTTTTAAAAATTAAATTATAATTACTTCAGAATGAGTCTTTATCAATGATTCAAGATAATCCACCATGATTTTTTTCATATCTTGACGTCTTTGTACATCAAATCGTTGGACCTATATCCATTATTTCACTTCAATTTTAAGACTAAGTTACCTCCTCCCTAATTAACTTGCTCAAATCGCCAAATTCTGTTTCCAATTGATCCATTCTTCGAGCTGTATCTTCGATCTCATCTTTAATCTGATTTAATCTCTCAGTTTTACCAGACAACTCCATTCTAAAAGAATAGTATGATGTCATTCGAAATATGAAAACTACCTAGCTTTAGTTTCACGTTTTTTCTGAAGAGTTTGTTGTGCATTCTGCCAAGCTTGCCAGACTCGAACGCGTTCATTGAATACATCTTTCAACGAAGCAATCAAGCCTACATACTCGTTAATAGCCTCAGAGAATCTGAATTCATATACGAAAGATGTACAAAAAACAGTTATAAACACTTACAAAACAGTATCACTCTCCGCCTGTTTAGCCCAAATAGCAGCAGCATTTTCTTCAGTTTCTGTTAAATGAGAGAGAGCCCTAGCTAATGAGGTTGAATTCTCACATGAGGCCAACATGGATAAACCCTTGAATACATTTAATGATACATATATACTCGGCGTTTAACCTACTCTGCTCAAACTTTCTTGTGATTGAGCCAACTCTTTCCGTGAGTTCGCTAAATTGTTAGCTAAAGATAATAGTTTCCTTAAAAGGATATCTTGAATATGCAATAATAAATAAATGTAACTTTAATGATTCTTCAAGCTCATCAATATGAGATTGAGTTTGCTCAAACCAGCGATCTCCTTCTTCCATGTGAAAAGCCATCTTAGAGAAAACCTTTAAAATAGATCATAACAAATTCATAAT
Source organism: Auanema rhodensis (assembly GCA_964057225.1). NCBI lineage: Eukaryota > Metazoa > Nematoda > Chromadorea > Rhabditida > Rhabditidae > Auanema > Auanema rhodense. The sequence goes on from OZ059895.1 coordinate 7,286,463, forward strand.
GTAACAAAAACTCATTACTTCACCAACGCTCTTAAAAATTCGTTTAACTCCCGCACTAGACAAGGCAGCAGTTTGAGTTGCGTGAGGAAGGTCAGTCTAAATTGATAAGTCATATATGAAAAAGCCATTAGTTTAATTAACCTCCATAGTTAGAAAATCTCGAACATCACAATCACCTCTCATTCTTGGATGTTGGACAACTCGTCTGAGGAATCTTTCAAGTTGTCGGGCCCGAATTGCAACCTCGTTAGAGGAATTTGGTTCGGTAGAGGTCTGAGAAAAAATATTAATTATCTTTTTTAATTTTTAAGCACCTTAGTTTTAGTCATTGCAGCAAGACTTTTTTCTGGAGCAGCTGGAACAATAACCCCCTTAGTTTGATGCTTTTCTACAAGTTTGTCCCGCAATCCAAGAAAATCAGAAAAACGTCTCCAAACGTCATATGTGCGATTGCTATAACCGTTTACTCCTTCACACTAAAACAAAAAACGAACTTGAAAATAGAGTAATACAAATTCAAGCATACCGTAGTAATAACATTATAAACAATATAAGCACCCATACCATCTCCTTTTTTCTCAAAGTTTTTTACAGATATGGTCATTAGATAATTAGTATCCTGAGAAAAACTAGTATATCCTTGGCTGTCTCCAACGCTACTACTTGCAGCAGAGCTGAAGATACTCGGAGTTCTACAACAACAAGTTCAATTTGTGAATGAAAAAATTAAAGAATACTGTTGCTTATTATCCGAGCTGGTATTCAAAATAGTGGCTGGTGGGCTGGAATCAGGTGTGTCATCATTACTCAAATTCAACGTTAATTTTGATGGAGTTTCATCGTCCAAGTCATCATCCATGAGTGGTGATTCCTATAATATCAGTTTCATGTCAGAGCATAAAATAATATATCTAACATTCTGCATTCCAATTGGACTTGTATTGTCCTGCTCTTCATCAGAAAGAGGGACAGCAACGGTGGTGTCTTCTGATATCATTACCTTAACATAGAAAGTAAGTTAATTGTCACATTTTCAAACGGAAAGATAATATTATGAGTAATCGATAAATACGACTCAGGATAACAGAATGAAATACAATACCAATGTTTATATACATGATTAAAGTCTTGTTTTTCCAACAATTTTGTATACCTCGTATAATTTGACCTTATAATAAAACACTAAGCTAAAAAAAAAAGTTAGAAATTTTGAAAAATAACAAGTTCGATTGCATTAACAGAGATCAAATTAAGAGAATTTACAGTGAATGGCCCAATGATCACTTGGGAAACAGAGACAGGACCTAATTCTATTTTGCCCCTCCAATGAGAAATTTATTTTCTTTAAAGATCCATACCAATACATTCTATCAAATCTGAATACAACAGAGAATAAAAATTTCAAAAATTTCAACTAACCTAGTTCTTGCTCCAAAGGCATGTTTGTTATCGTTTTTTCTGGTGTCCCATGTGAATTCAGTTTTTTTCTCTGAGCCAGCAGCAATCCATGCATCAGCTAAACCTCTAGGAACATTTGATATCTAAAACGATGAAAAAATAATATATTTATAATTCTGTTTTTACTAACCTCAGTATCACGTAAATTCAAATCCCCTCCGAAAAATAATAAACAATGAGGATGTGCTTTGATAAGTTCACTAACAACATGCATGCATTGTTTGAACTGCTCTTTCCTGAAAACTAAATCTTTTAAAAAATTGTGTTAACGATACCTTTTATCAGAATGTTCAGCCATACTTTCTAAATGAGTATTTAAAAGAAATACACACTGTTCGCCAATAGAGCCCTGTATATTAAAAACATCGAAATACAAAAAAAATGAAAAGGTACCTTAATGATTTGTAGTGTTCTCATCATGCCAGAGTTTCTATAGTGAATTACTTCATGCTTCTCCACTTGGAAAGCTTTACTAACCAAAATAGCAGTAAAATACAAAGCCCCTAAAAAAAATCACATCTACTCAAAGAGAAGTTGAATGTTACCTCTATTGGAGTAATAAATATTGTAGAACTTCTCTAATTTTTGGATTTCAGCAATTTCGCGCTCCACAACTTCTTGCAAGAAAAGAAAATCAGGATTATTCCTGCAAATTAATTCAAATACAAAGCTAACTAATTCCCTTACATTTTTATAATTTTGTACACAGCACGCATCCTAGTATTAATACTTCTACCATCAAGCCCATCAATATTCCAGCTCATAACCGTCACTTCTAATCCCTACATAAGCAATAAATTAAATACCATTATCAATATCTTACATCTAAATCAACAGCTTTATCCTCTCCATTTTCAGTGAGAACTTCCAATACATTTTCATCTTGCTCATCACTTTCACGATTAAAATATAATTCTAAAGCTGCCTGAATCACTGTTGATTTGCAATAATAACCCTAGCATTGAACGAACTTCAACATTAAAGTTCACATCTTGAAGAAAAGTTCTGGCAGTGGTTTCATCACATCCCGCAATCGATGAAAATGTTTCTACAGAACTCTGTGCTTGTTCAAAGTTGACATCTACACGTGAAAAGTGAAACTGTAGTTTGACAAGTAAAAAGTTTACCATCCATATCAGCTTCAAACGAATTCGAAGTGTTATTAGAATCATGTTCACTATGCGTAGAATTATTCATGCTAAAAGAATTTCGATCGATCAAATTTGTGATCTTTGAGTAGTTAATGAATATGATTGCAAAATTATGAAACAATCCATGTTGAAATCAAGAATATAACGTGATATTCAAACCACTGTGCGTCTTGATGACTATTGTGGCGTGTTTATTGTGAAAGACGCCTCATAGTAGACGTGGAGCAGACTGACTCCGCCCATTTAGTTGTCCAAATCCATAAGAATGACTGGATTTATATAATATTTTCTATTTGACTTACTTCTGTAATATTTGTTTTATGTGAATGCTAACTTTATTCATATGAAAAGCTTCTATCTTTGTAATTATTTATTCTGTTGTATTATAAGCTTCTTGTTGCAGATTTGTCTCATACATGGTGGTGAGTAGAAACGCAATGACAGTTCTTAAAGTTAAATTCGGAAATGATATTAGAAAGACTTCAATCCATCAAGATTTGACTTTCAATGATTTAGTTTTGATGGTTCTCAGAATATTTAACATTAAAAATGAAAGTGATCTTAGCTTAAAATACAGAGATAACGGTATAATCTTTTCCAAATTTTGCTTTACTATCATATTTTTGCAGATGGTGACCTTGTTACACTCAGCGACGATTCTGACCTGCTTCTGGCTTTGAACGAAAGCTCTTTGACTGTTGAGGTTAGTTGAAGCTTTGTATTGTCTATGGTACTTCATTCTTAAGGTATCTTATGGGTCATCTGAGAATGTAATCGGGGATTTGACCAAGCAACTCGCTCATATTCAAGTAAGGATAAGAATCTCCGCTCATATTATATATTTTTTTAGGAAAGTATTCAAGCTTTGGCCCAAAAATTAGCTGCCGTTGAACTCCCTTCTTACGTAAAGTTTTTTTTCTAGTTCTTGATGTAATTTTTCTTTTAAGTCTGCTCATACGTCTAACTCACAAGCCGCCCCCGTTCATAATGTTCCTCCTTCACCTGTTCCATCGGAGAAGCCTGAAGTACCGGCTACTATCCAGCCTTCACTCCAAGAACAAGTAATATTTGTTTAATAGTATGGTAGTTAAATAATGTTACGCTCCAGGCTGATGGTCATCATACTCGGGAAGTTTCAGCACCTCTCGAAGAAGATATTCCTCTCGAAGCTGGTGTTCCACATGATGGTTTCACCCAAAACTTTGTTCCTGACCCAATGCAAAGTCTTCCACCAACTTCTATTCCATCATTCCCTCAATCTAATATCACAGCTCCACCAACCCAATTCGATCAAAGAGGACCAAATACCCCACACTCTTCGGTATCTTCTACTCCTCTTCCTCAGCCTGTTCAACAATATTCGCCACCTCAGAACATTTCTGCTCCTCAGCAATTTGATGCTCCTCCAAGTCACCCAGGTTTCAATCCTCCTTCCCAGCAGGGATACGCACCACCACCCCAATCTTTTGCTCCTCCAACTGCAGGAGCCCCTCACCCACCCCATGGAGCTCAACTATCAGGATTCCCACCTGCTCCAGGTAACTTCGGTCCTCCACAAGGCGTACCTCCTACTCAACCTCACTCTCAACCCCAATTTGCTCCACCACACAATATTGGAGGACCACCACAGTTCCAGGTAAATAATTTTTCCCTCACTTTTTAATTATTATGTTTTTGTAGGCTCCACCATCTGAACCTGCTCCTCCAAGTAATATGAATCAACAGCAATTTGGTCCACCTCAAGGTGGATCAGTTGGACCAGGTGGATTTGGAGCTCCACCTTCGATGCCACCTCAAAACCAACCTATGGGCGGACATTCTATGGGAGCTCATGGTGCACCACCAGCAGGAGCGCCTCCACTTGGTGCTCCACCTATGGGCGGACCTCCAGGTGTTTCCCAAATGGGAGGACCTTCAATGGGAGGACCCTCAATGGGAGGACCTCCAATGGGCGGACCTCCCATGGGTGGACCTCCAATGGGTGGACCTCCAATGAATGGTCCTCCAATGGGCGTACACCCAGGCGCTCCTGGAATGAACCCATTTGCTCGCGGACCAGGAGGACCACCTTTCCGACAATCTCCTTATCATCAGTAAATATCCAAACTAGAAACATTCTTCATTAATTATTCTATCGATTGTGATGAGAACTGTGCTGTTATCTAGTTATGTGTTAATTTTTGTCTTCTTGTAAGATATGCAGTTTTTGTGAATTGAAAACGCGTGACAAATATATAACTAAAGATCTAATTTATTTTATTTATGCAAAGTTTTAGCTACTTTCTTTTTAAGTATTCATTTTTAATTTGGCGGCTAAGGCATATCTTGTTTGGAGTTTGGTATTAGAATAAAAATTTTTAGAAGAATTTATTGTCTTTCTCGCTTTTGTTGATGTATAATTAATAGTTTCCATGGAGACCGTCGTATCTCGAACTCTGACGGTTGTTGTAGATGGCAGCTTGTGGCAATGGGTCTGATAATACGTCTCTCCCATCGAAGACTTGTCTGCATTGGGTAGGGCACACCTAAAACGTTTTTGTTTTGAAATCCTGAATTTGTGCTGATTAGACTTACTCTCATACTGAATGGGCGGGTAGAATGCTTAACAATTTGGCCACGATTCAATTGGTTTGTGTTTACAAACTATAAAGTTTGAATTTGCATAAAAAATAAGTAGTAGGCAACTTCATATCAATCTTCGTTCAAACTACATGCTGTGAAGAAGAAAGGTGATTACCCGAATCAACAAAATGATGTGACCACAAATAGTCATAGGCAAGTAATTAATAATTTTTAGAACATTTAGAATTTTAGAGACGAGAAAAGGGAAATAAACCTTGAAAAAACAGAAAATAGAACATGCAGGTTACAGAAGAAGAGAAAGAAAAACAAATCAAGAAAAAATAGTGTAATAGTGCCGATACTTTAATTGGAACGCTTGCGGCACTTACGAGGGCAAACTTCTACTCCGATTGGTGATGATCTATGATATCCGACATCTTCATCTTCGTAATGACCGTTGGCAATGAACTAAAAAGAGAAAGCCTAGAAGAAAAGGAAAAGAGAAGAGACTGGGTAGTGAAATCAGTCCAAGGCAGATGCGTGCATATATCATGCAAACGATACCATGCAAAAATGAAAGTTTTTTAAATTTAACTTACATTCCAAGTCATACAGCTAGATAGATCGCTGTTACGAGGACCATTAGATCCCAAAGGACGAGTGAAACGAGTAGCAAGTTGATTACCTCAAATAGTTAAAATAATATCCTTTTTTAGACACAAATGTGTATTTTTTCTTATAATATTTTCGGAATATTTTACTTACTGTTATACATGACTCTTTCAGGAACAACACTGACAGTTGAGTCCAAGGTTGGTGGTCCGTATCCCTTGGTGAAGCCAGTTTTAATTGAGGCTTTGTTGTTTTCGATGGTGAAAAGTACAACTTCCAAGTCACTCTGCAAAAAAACTTCTCAGGAAAGTTTGCAAAGAATCGAGCTTTTTTTGGCGCAAACGAAGAAATTATTCCGTGTTCAGGACCAGAGTCTGAATGAAATCTTGTCCTCTTTCCTTCTATCTTTTACGTAAAAAGAGAAGAAAAAAAAGGAAATGTGATGATGATTTAGCATTTTCTTCTTGATAAAGATATCGTTGTGATAATTTCATCAATCTCTGGTTTTCTTTTTTTTTCCGGAAACGACTCAAGAACTAGGTATAATTTACGGTTCGCCCAAAATGTATAACGTAAACGTACCATGCTTTCTCCAAAAGCGATAGCTGTCCATTGGTTGTTACCAATATTCTTATTAATAAATTGTACAGTAAGCTCATTATTCACAACCTGAACGCTATGTTACAAATTTTATAAATTAACAATTAAGTTACCTGCCACCGAGCTGAGATATCACCACTCTCAAAAGAACATTGAGCTGTAACCGAGGATACAAAAAGAGCAGCCAATAAAAAGCGTAGCATCTACAAACAAATTATAAGGCTCGAAAGAAACAATCAAAGATATTTCAATAGAGTAAAGTTCATGGTAAATTATCTCGAAAAAATGACTGACAACTATGGTACCACGCTCTACGCACTTCAGGTTTATTTGATAAATCAGCGCGATTGCTAGAAACCTAGATGAAGCGCGCCAGTTATGGAAGAGAAACAGATGAACCAGATGTGATAAAAAGATAGCCGGAGAGATGCATGCTACTAATTCTTAAAATCTAAGAAATATCATGACACGTTAGCAACAATTGCTAATAGCTCCTCCCTTCTTTTTTCAATTTCTCTCAGCTATCTACCTGTTTCTCTTGATTTTCTACAATCTATCACAGCTTCAGGAAAGAAACGAGAACGAAGAGACAATACCGTTAAGAAATCATATACGATTAAGCTTATTTCGTTCTTATATCTATGAAATGATCACAGGTTCAGAAGGCACCTGGTTTGGAAGCCTGCTGTTAGTTGTCTAAGTGATATTGAAGATAATAGATGAACATTGGACAATAATTCGTTGTGAAAAAATTATTGGGGGTTTAAATAGTTAAAAACACAAAATTATAGAAAATAAGGTTTCGCTTTAGAACAAAAAATTGAATTTTTTATTTTTAAAGAAAATTTTCGAAAGTTGTTCGGAATTTCGCCAAAACTGTCTTTCCTATTTATACTTAGTTAGAGCCTTCACAACTTCTAACTTCAGAAGATGTTTGGCGGGATCTATCTATTAAGAGTTTTTGGAAATTTGGCACATGGTTACAGAGCTAACAGACTGAGAAGAAGTAAATAGATAAGTTGCGGAAGGAGGCCGTTTTCACTTTATATATATACTTGCTCTCGACCTCCCGGTATTCTGGGGGCGGAGAGAATGCGTTGATACAATGAATCAGGCAAAAACGACCGGGAACCAGGAACCATATAGAACAACGAAAGCTTGTAACAAGGATTGTCACCAGAATCGCAGGTGAAAGTCCTCATGACTTTCATAAAATTTTTTCATTTGTTCGCCAACAATGTGTTCGTATTATTCAGTAAGAAAGAAAATCAGTCACTGAATTGATTAAAAGAACAAGTTACATATCAATAAGCACCTATGCATTTTAAGTTTTTCAATAACCTTCTATCTTTTCTGAAGGACTAGATATTACCATTTAAGAATGATTGGCAAACCAATATTTGACGATCGCATTCCAGAAATGTGATGCAGTTTTCTTGAATGGTCTAAAATATATGAAATTGTTTAATTATTTGTTTAACAAAAATGTTTTAAAACAAACGGCGACTCACATTCATCGTCATCTTACATGTCATCACCGTTCAGCCGAAAAGGCCTATAATTCTAGGTGGTCGTTTTATTCCTTACTGTTAACAAATAATTCGCGGTCATATTTATGAGCGGATTCAAAAAAATGTTTATTACAGAAAGTTTTAATCACATTCTTAACCCGTACGCATATAAAAAACAGTTTAAAAGTCAAAGCTCAGGTAAACACATTAATGAACCAGAGGAAGTTTAGAGAATAAATATAATATCTACAAATAAAGTGGTTGACTTGCCAACGTTCTTACAATCCATCGAACGCAGCGATCAATGTTTGTTCCTTCAATAGCGGACACAGGAATAACAGCCAAATCGCCAGTATGATGATCATCGTGTAATTTTAAACGTATCTAAACAAGTTAGGTTCATAAAAGCTTGAAAAAAATTAAAAACCTCGGCAGCCGGAGCTGCTCCATCCATTTCGCTTTTGTTGACGGCTACCAGCATGGGCATTTGCTGAATGAGTTCATTTGACATAACTTCGTCTAAACTGACAATATAATCAAAATATAAACAACATTCCTTACTGAAAACATTAGCAACTGTATCGAATTGATCACTTCGCGTGGCATCAACCACAAATATCATAGCATTTGCCTCACTATAGTAAGTACTCCACAATGACCTGAGATCTTCTTGTCCACCCAAATCCCAAAAATTCAAGCACGTATTGTTCAATTCAATTTTTCCAACTATGAGTAACAGTTAAAATAATTATTAGTTATACTTACTATTAAGACCGACTGTGCTAGTGATTTTAGATGGATTAACCATGCCATAATCTTTTATAAAATGAGATTTTGTTTGTTCGAGGAATGTCTGAATTGAAAAATTATTTAGTTATAATTAAGCAATATATTACCGTTTTCCCAGCATTATCCAGCCCAACGATTAAGACATAATAATCTTTTTTCTTAAAGAATTTTTCCCAGAGTCCAGCAGAAAGTGTGTACATAACATCAGTACATTAAAATATTCTGATACTAAAAAGAAATCAGAATATTCCACTTTAAGCTATATCTATGCAAGAAACACAGTTTGTAATTATAAAAGACTTAAAATATATTGTCAATGTGTCAGATTAAAAATTTTCCGGACGGGACCAAATTCCAAATTTGTACGCTAAAAAAATATTTCTGCCGTTAAATAATTATGTTTTGATGCTTCTGCTGGTGCTGAGAAGGAATATTTGTATTTTCATATTATATTGAACAAAGCTTAATAAAACGTTTTAAATGTAACTGTATAACATTCTGTGAAAAAAAATAAAAGAATCCAATTATCTAATAATTTTTTTCATATTTTAGATGTTTTTTCACTTGGCTTTAGAACATGAAGTATGCTTGCATCCTAAATATTTTGGACCTAATTTAAACGAAACAATTAAAATGAAATTATTTAATGAAGTAAGTAATATTTCTTTCTATAAATTTCAAGAATATGTTCAAAGGTAGAAGGCACATGTACAGGAAAACATGGATTTGTGATAGCAGTTACTACAATTGATACAATTGGCCACGGAATCATTCAACCTGGTAGTGTTTTATTTAGTATTATAATTATATTATTATTTCTTTGAGGTAGAGGATTTGTAATTTACCCAGTAAAGTATAAAGCTATTGTTTTCCGACCATTCAAAGGACAAGTGGTTGATGCAGTTGTTAACCAGGTACGTTATTTATTCACAATCTTTTGCAAAGAATTTGATGGGCAGGTCAACAAAGTTGGAATTTTCTGTGACGTTGGACCTCTATCTTGTTTCATATCCCGGCATTGTATTCCTCCGGATATGGAATTTGATCCTAACTCTAATCCGCCATGTTATAAAACTCAAGATGAATCTGTTGTTATCAAGCAGGATGATGAAATTAGGGTACTTTTATTATTTTGTTTAATGTTAGTTTTTTTTCTTAAGGTTAAACTTATTGGTACTCGAGTTGATGCTAACGATATTTTTGCCATAGGAACTTTAATGGATGACTATCTTGGACTTTGCGCAACAGAATAATCTTTGTTATATATTATTTTTTACTAAATCTTGATCTCCTAAGTTTTTCATAATTGTTTAGGGGTATTGACCCTCTTTTATCTTGGTAACCTTGGATATTAAAAATTTAATTTAGTTTATAGACTAATAATGGGATTCAAGGATTGGGCTATGTTTGATGAAATCCGGCGAATGGATGTACGTCAAATCATATATCAGGTGCGTAATTTTTACTTGGTTTTTAATTCGTTTATGTTTTTCTCTCTTAATGAGTGTATGATTGAAGGGTTTGAATTTTGCTATGGTAGTTTCATCCGCTCTGATGATCTGGAAAGGTCTTATGGTAGTTACCGGGTCTGAGAGTCCTGTTGTCGTTGTATTATCGGGTAAATTCGTGACTTTTTTCTTTCTTGATTTGTTGTAAATAGGATCTATGGAACCAGCTTTCTATCGTGGAGATCTTCTTTTATTGACCAATGATTATGCTGACCCTATCCGAACTGGTGATATTACTGTTTTTAAAATTGACGGTCGTGATATACCCATTGTGCATCGTGTTATTAAGGTGTGTTCTGTTTTTTCTATTTCAGAACCTATTTTATAATTTCAGGTTCACGAAAAAGACAACATGAACACTAAATTCTTAACAAAGGGAGATAACAACCAAGTTGATGATCGTGGTCTTTATGCACCTGGACAATCTTGGCTTACTCGTTCAGATGTCGTTGGCAGAACTAAAGGTATTCTTCCCTATGTCGGAATGGTCAGTTAGTTTTTTCTAACAAAAAAAAGTAAAACTTGTTTCAGGTGACTATTCTCATGAATGATTATCCAAAGTTGAAATTCGCTATATTGGGCGTTTTAGCTTTATTCGTAATTCTTCACAGAGAAAAATAAATTTTCTCTTTCTTTCTCACGTGTTTTTGTTTATAACTTATTGGTTCTATAATTTGGGGGTATCTTGAATGAATATTTATTTAATTTAATTAAGTTTAATACAATCATATATTTAATCAAGTTCTTCGATATCGATCATTCCACTTGGAGCAGACGGTGGATGTCGAGGCTAAAAAAATGATTATTACATTTGTTTTATTGAAATATCACTTACATTACTATTAGTCCACACAGAAGTGTCAACCATTTGCCTGAATTATATAATATAAGAAAACCAATCAGCAATACTCACCTGCATATAGGACAAGAACGTTGTTGTTTCAACCAGGGTTCAACGCATTGGTGATGAAAAATATGTTTACAGTTTAGTTCGGCGACGGTTTCATCTATACAATGCATTTTAAATAGCGTATTTTTGTCATTTGTACCTAATTTGAACGTGTCAAAGCAAGTTGAGCATTGAGTTTCTTTTTCCACGTGTCCTTGGTTAACCTAATATCAATAAGAATCAAAATATGCCAAAAAGAAATTAAACCTTTATCATAGGGATATTTCCAAGTTCTTGTTCCGTGAGACCATTTTGAGGATGCTCTACCTGAAGTAACTTTTAAATAGAATATTAAATAAAGGTGCTTACAGCATTCCACAAGTCTTGCATTATACGATCCATGTTACTAAAAACCATATCATCCCCAAGTCTAAAGATAACAACATAATAAGAAATAGAATATGAAATAAACCTTATTCGACGACGTTCTGGTCCCATCTGTATTTCAAAAGACAAATTTGGTCGTTGTCCATTAAATATCTCTTCCATTGACACCTAAATTATGACTCTTAAGTCAACAATCATTTGCAAATTGAAAACATACTGGTCTTATAGTAGGACTATCTAAACTATTAAGATTAAAAAATATCCCCATAGGAGGAGCAGGGCCACGATTCTAAATGTTTTTTTGAACAGAAATACCGGAAATTATTCTATTTACCTGTTGATTAGTCCATGCAAATTCTTCCGTTGGCGGGTTTGGGTTTGGGTTTGGGTTTGCAGCATTGGTTCCTTGCTGCTCTGCACCATTGCCAGCTCCCGCAGCAGCTGCTTGCGTTGCTGCTGCTGGAGCTTCCTCGACATCAACTCTCATGACACCTTGATTTAAAACTCTCAAAACGTTACCCTAAAAAGAACGATTAACTTCAAATTATACGATATGATGTATAACAATACCAATATTGAGCCTGGAGTCGTAGGATTAACAGGAGCCGATGGATCTTGGGGAGGATCTGTTAACGCTCTAAGTGTATTGTTAAGTATGTGTCGGATATTCTGAAAGAATTATTATATTACTTATGCATAACAAAACAAACTCGAGGAAACACAGGAATGTTGATGTTCGCATTATTATTTGAAGCTGTATTATTACCTTGAGCGTTAGGTCTGTTCACCCCTCCTCTGAATCCGTGCTCTGAAAGGAATCACAAACATTGATGCTACTATATAATAAACAAGCCTGTTGGAATACTGCTTGATGGAACATGCTCAATGAATTCACTACCGCATGAGAAACAAGATTGCTAAGAGATTCATGTATTTAGTGTATATATTGGTAAACATACCCGAATATCTAATGTTGCACGACGACATTCATGGCACATTGTGGCCGTCGACGACATTTTATAATATACAACTAAAAAAAATAGTAACACATTTATATGTGAAAATGAAAAGATAGCTAGCTGTGATTCCACAGTTCATAAGGGTAACAAACGTGTTCTGCATGATATTCATTAACAACAAAACAACTTAAACATTTGGCGTTGACCAACAACAACGATAACAGATAAACAGAAAAAAGTTAACAATATATATATATGAGTAAGTATGCTTTATTTCCTACGACTACCTCTACTCTCATTAGGATTCTTTCTTTTCCCATTTTTATTCAGATTTCTTATACCCAACATTGCAGATCTGAAAATCAGTATATTTTCAAATTTTCTAAGAGAACGGTTTACCTAGAATTAATATCATGCATAGAAAATGGACCATCAGCTAAAGGGTCTGTTCTAACTTTGGCCATACGGTTTTGAGGCATGCGTTGATCTTCGAATAATTTTTCATTAGCCTAAAAAAAATATTTAAAATTTAATAAAAAGCTGCACGTATCAAGGTAGAAAAAAATTTGTTAAACGTTTAAAAAAATCATACGTTTTCTGAAAGGATTATCAGTTTATCACAACCGCATCGGGTAATATGCTCAATAAAAATGACGCGTATTCACGTCGCTTTTTCAAAAGAGCCACAAAATTGGAATATTGAAATAGTTTAAAAAAATCAATGAGGAAATAAAATATTATTGTTTTTAAAAAAATGAGATAGATAAATAAATATCAGAAAAGAAAATAAATTGAAACATACAGCATGTTTTCCACCTTTTGGAGCAGCAAGACTATATTTGAGTCCCCTTTTGTTGTGCAAGCGATTCCAGTTAATATGTAAAACTTGCTCTCCATTTTCATCAACTGATACAGCACACTAAAAAACAAAAAGCGTTTTGATATTTTTTAAAAATATACCTTATGAAGAGACTTATTACCACAAGCAGGACAAAACTCTTTCACCATATTAGTTGTAGTACTAAAGCAGGCTCGGCATCTAAGAAAGAGAATTTATGAGATGATAAAAAAAATCTAACCTCAATAAGAATGATTTCAATTTACGAATTCTATATCCAGTTAACGACACGAGGCCAAGATGCATACTGAGTAAAACATTTTGCAAAGCAAAATCAGTAGTTAAACATCCGACAACCAATTCTTCAGACACCTTAAAAAGGCTGTACAATTGCAAAAATTTCAATACTAACTTCGAAAGCTCCCATTTTTTTTAAAGCATCAGCTATATTATCCTCATTGATCCAACCTTCTTCATCATCACTATCAGCCTAAATGCTTATTAGAGTTTATGAGTAGGGGAGATTTTTTTCCTTACATCTTCACAGAATCCTTCTGGCAATTTTTCTTTATCATTCTCTACGACTTCTTCATCTGTCATTTCTGTCTCTTCTTGAAGCTTAACAAAACAATATAATACATACACTTTGAATACAATACCTTTGTTTTTTCTTGTAATGCTTCCGTTATCTCCTGGATTTCAGTTTCTGTAACCTAAAATGTATCAAAACATTTTTACCTTTGGAAAATAATGAAAGGTACCTCGTTTTGTGCTTTATTTTGAAATCTATTTGCTAACTCAAATGTTAATGCAAGAACTTTCATATCAGGAGTTGAAAGTGATTTATAGTCTCCTGTTTTTTGGGAAGCATCAATGACTAAATTACAATGCTAATGTAAAACAAGCAATATTGCTCACCTGCTTTAATTGATGAATGGGAAGGCTCTTGAATTTTCACGACAAAGGGTAACTTTTCATAACTAGCAAGAGCTTTCTTAGATTTTAGTTCTACAATTACTTCAGGTGGAGCATAATAATTATCGGCAATTTGCTTAAAAAATGATATAGAAAATTAACTATTATGATGCATACATGTAAGTTAACATTAGCGATAATAGCACCAGTATCCAGGACTAAATGTTGCACTAATTTTTGTGATCCTCGCTTCTGTCCTTCTGGGATACTCTTGTCGTTTTCCATTATTATTCTATAAAAGGTAATTTTTACAAGTTATTAATTTAACAATTACATGTATTATTTCTGAAAAACACAATAGAAAACAAACGTTGTAATACTTCTTACAGCTTATAAGTTCTTCTAATGATCAAAACTGAAAGGTGACATAATATAAGGATTTTATTCAAGAACTCACGAGAAAATGCGGAAATTGCGTCAAGCCGGCTGACGTATTTTACGTGTATTTCATTCATTAAATTGGCTTGTTTTGAAAGTTGTTATTCATTAGTAATAATTGATCCAAATAAGCTGTAAAATGATATTCAACAAATTCAATAAAGCTTGCTACATATTATCTAAGTAATAAGACATTGTCAATGGTATGACAACATAGTTTACTTTCTTGTATTAAAGTTAACAACTCATAATTACTATATTTGCCTTAGTTTCTTGAATGTTGCCAGCTATCCTCCTTCCCTATTCTGAACCAAAGATGATTATTTGATGAACCATTAATTTTTAGTGGTTTTCTTACTGTTTAATTTTAAATAATTAAATTATATTCTTTGGTTTGCGAAAAAAACACTGAAAATTGCTAAAATTATAATATATAACATGAAAAATGATTTTCAGATGTCATATTAGCTACACGATTTTGTTTTGTTGAGGAATCCACATTTATGCTTGCCTAATATACACGTATAAGCCGTAAAGCTATTGTACATACAAAATGCGAGTTGATCTTCATCCGGTATATTTGATTTCGTTAGAATATCATTCGCTTTTTAACGTCGATATTAGTAATAAAGGATACTATCAGGTAAAAGATAATTTTATATTATAATACTTCGGTATACTGTAGATACGTTTATCTTCAAAACCTTCCAATGCATTTTCTTCAATTGATATACGGTGTCTGGAAAAAAATAATTCTGAAAGTTCAATTTTGCCTTTCGCAGTTTGTAATGGAATAGCTATAAGCAGAACTGTTGAATTGACATTCGTTGAAGAACTTTTGAAGATAGGTGAGACTTGTCATATGTATTTAGTTTTAGTTGTAATTTTAGGTGATACATTTCATATCAAAGTTCAATTAGCCCCACAAAACAATTTTTCTAAGCCGGTTCGCTTACAATTCAACATAGAGTTATGGTATGTTCATTCGTTTGTTTGTTGTGTAATCCATCATCCCATTAGGTCTATGAGTTGTAGTAGGCCTCCTCGGCTAGACTTGTTTGAGATGGATTCTTGCCGTTCCATTGAAATTGAACTTAATCCCACAAGGTATTTAAAATCTTGTGAAGATATATCCCTCACTTTCAGATTAACCGCGGTTTCTCGATTTATTAGCTTTGACTATAAAGCTCCTTCAATCTTATCTTTATCTGTTTTTGTGTCATTAGTTTCTATTATGCCGCGTAGAAGAAAATCGCCTCCTGATCCAGTATGCTATTTCCACCTTTTGGAATATATATTACATTCTGAACTTAATTCTAGCCAATATCTAACCGCTTACGGGAATATTATAAGAATATGACGAGTATACTACTGAAATCAATGAAATCTATTGAAATCTTCATAACACACTTTTCTAAACATATAAATACAGTTGTAAAATTTGGTAAGGTTTGGTGATATCTATTATTGAATTATATTGAATAATTAAAGAAAATACGGATATTAGTACAGAAGAAGCCGTTTTGTTAGCCAACCTTGAATCATCAGGGCGGTCCTGGGTCACATTAGAAGTTACTGCTATAGAATTAAGTAACCGGTTGGATATAATTTTCAGACAGTTTTTGGATATCTTTTCTAGATCTCAAGGTTTTCTTATGTTAATATCAGTTATAAAAAGTATTATTTCAGATCTTCTCATGGAATTAAATCATCAATATTTTGAATGGAGACAACGTCTACTTGGAGAAGCATTTTTTTTCACTGAAAGACCTATAGAATCATTGAAATATGTTTTACCATATATGATACCTGATGTGAGGCGAATTATTTACTAGTACAATTTTTAGTTCTACGTTTTTAGCTTATTTCTCAATTGTTAAAAGGGAAATATATTAACAATCTAACTCAATATCCTGTTTCATGTCCAGCAACCGATAGTCCATTCGAACTATGGTATGTCGGCCGATCTTTTCGATTTCTAATTTATTTCATTATTCTAGCTCTATAATTTTTGAAGAACGTTATGAGACAGGAACCAATATTTCACAGGATACCAGTTCTTCTGATGAAGTATCATATCAACTTGTACTTTATGCTATAATTCATGATTTTTAGCAAACAACATCAAGAACGGACCAAGTTAATTTATTGAAGAGTAGCGGTTCTACGAAGTCATTACGCTTATTAAAGTTCCGAAGGAAAAGTGTTGATAGTCATGCAAATAAGAGGCAAAACTTTTTTTTTTCTTTTTGGACAATATTTCTATTTGTAGAGTATCAAAACCTCGTTTAAGTGTCGATCTTGATGTCAACAACTGTTTGGTGAGCCCTAAATTTGATCAGGGTCATGGTGATCAGGGTAACTCATTTTTTGTTCAACATGTTTTTGTTCTTTTTTTCATAGAGTCTTCGAGCAATACACAAAGTGAAAACTCGGAAACAAAAGCATGTTTTGCAACATATAATGTGCTGTCAACAGGTGACACGGTGTGTTTTTTTTTCTTCACAGAAACCATTAAATAATATTCAGGACCAAATTATTAAATTGGTTGAGCTAGTAAAAGAACGGGAATCTATTAAACAGAAATTGAGATCCCATTTCGGATACGAAGGATTTCTTTATAGGTTTCCTCTCCCTTTTAAGATTAAATGCTTCACATTATTTTCTAGTGAATTAGCTTGTCGATCATTAAGACCATCTCGATTTCCTTTCATAGACTCGAATAAAAAACGTTTAAGATATGAATCCCCACCACATCTTATTATTCTTGTTCATGGCTTAGAAGGTAAATACTCTCATAAAATTTGAATTTAACATTTATGTAATAGGATCTTCCGATGACTTAATTTCATACAAAAATGCATTACGAAATGCTTCGCCTGATTCTTATTTTCAATTCTTGATGAGCTCATCAAATCAAAGACAAACATGGGCAGATTTCGAGACTCTTTCTTCAAATTTGTTGGGAGAAGTTAAGGATTTCGTTAACGATATGTCCCAACCTCCTGGACGCATAAGGTATCTGACAGATTCATCAATTTTCCTCACATACTAATTAATGTTCTTTATTACATATCATTAAAAAAATTTCAGTTTTATTGCCCACTCAATGGGCGGGGTAATCGTTCGAGCACTGTTGGGGTTAGCAGAGTCAGAATGGCTTTACCCAAAACTGCATACGTTTTTATCCATAAATTCTCCGCATATGGGTTTAGCATATGCAGGTCGGAGTATTAACTGGGGAGTTCAGTTAGTTCAATGGTACGTATACGCGAGAGTTGTTAAATATGTGAATAAGAAAAATACGAAAAAGAAGTTCTGGAAGTCTTATGACCTTCAGTTATGCCGATATCATTTTACCTTTTTTTAGGTGGAAAGGTTCAAAATCAATGGAACAACTGGCATTACGTGATGCTGTGTCTTTCAACGATTCTTATATAGTGAGACTGTCAGCTAACAAAGCTTTTGGACGGTTCAAGAATATTTTGTTGATCGGTTGTCCTTGTATGCATTTTGAACGTCTTTTTCTCAACACGAACAAAAACATTTATAGATGATTTGTTTGTACCACACCATTCTGCTTTGATTGATCAGTGTAAAACATCTTCAAAGGATGTATCTGCGTTGGGTTCAGCTTACAGGTCAGGCTCATAATACATGACGATATAATGATTTAATCAATATCGCTATCATCGTTTTTCCGTGCTGACGATCATGCTAAAGATTACAAACATCTGTGTAAATGAACGACCTTTTGTTTTCCCACAAGCAAGAATTTACGTGGTGGCATGACGATGAAGCGGCTGATCCCATGTTTTAGATGAATGTTTGTTCTTTTTTCAGAGAAATGCTCGAAAATATCCATGGGGATATGCTGTCAAGCAAGATTACGGAAACTGTTGCCAAATTTTCTACATTTTATAATGGAGTGTCAAATAAGACCAGCAAGATAGCGGGAAGAGCTGGTGGGTTAATGCAGTGCATATTGTTTTTCTGCTCGTTCGTTTTAGATCTTATCATATAAAATTTGATTATTGATAAGACCATAGCGCGGAGACAAAGAAATGTCGACTAAAAAGTATACGCGTCATTTTTTCAGCACATCTAGCTGCAGTAGAAGACGACATTTTCATCGAGAAACTTCTATCTATTTCAGCTTTGAGATACTTTGTATAAATTAATAAATTATTTGAACCTGAGGTTTCTACATGATTTTTATTCGGCCTTTAATGCAGAAAAAGATACAATAGAGAGAAAAAGGGCCAGTTAGATCGCAAGGATTAGATCAACCGCATTACTACAGTTTCAAGAATAGACGAGAGTTTGCTGATGAAAAGAATAAAGCGAGGTTTAGGCTTAGATAACGTAAGACATGGCAAAATATTTAGAAGTATCAATAGTCTCTGGAGTGGCATCTGGAGAGAGAACACGGAAACCAATGTAACGCAATGTACGAGGGAATCCATGTTCGATAGTATTTGAAGACTTCTCAAAAAGAGCTAAGACTCTTTCCAAGCCTTAAACAAATAATGTAATTATATGTTTGAAACTTTAGAAACTCACCTAAATCCTCTTCGCAGTATTCAAGCAAAGCGACAAAGCGCTGCTTAGATACAGCTAAAGGATCTTGAGATGATGGAATGACGATAGCAAGAGACTTTTCATCTGCCATACCCCACAACCATTCTTTTGAAACAGCAGCTACACGAGTTGATACCTAAAATTAGAAAATAGAGTGCTACAATACATAAAAAAATCTCACATCGTTCTTGCGACTTTCAATGCATGGGGGGACGTCAAAAACACCATCCGACCGCGGTGCCGCCGGTCTCACTGCTAAAAAAAAGAAGAATACATTGATCAAAATGATAACAAGTTATTATAAAATGCTGGTGTTCTTATGAAACTTACGTATTAAAGGATTTACTGGAATTAGAATTACTTGAAATACTTGTAGCCATTATAAATTCAGAATTGGAAGCGAAGAGAGAAAAATCAGTTGACTGACTGGTGAATGTGCGGACGGCCGTCGCGCCGCGCTTTATATACACTATGGTTGTCTGCGTCTCCTTGTGCCCTACACTCTCTATCTAGGTATCGACTCACTCAGCTGCGCGTTCTCACGCGCGTAGAATGAAAGGAGTACGGTAGTTTTGGAAATATTCCAAATTCCAGTATTGATTTTCTGTTTACCGTTGTTTATTTTCTTACGATTTTATCGTAGCGACTACATTGTCCTTAATTCCGGTTTTGGGATACGTCATAGACGATCGGTTCAGCTTCTGGGTCCAGAAACGATGAGATAGACCGTTTAGCTTGCCGAATCATGATGAAACAGGTCAAATTAGAGATACGCAAATGATTTGCCTATATAGGCGTCGTTTAAATTATGGGTTTATCATTATTCTTGATATCAATCGTATAATTTCGTATTACTCTTT
The DNA here is from genome assembly GCA_964057225.1 of Auanema rhodensis. Classification (NCBI taxonomy): domain Eukaryota; kingdom Metazoa; phylum Nematoda; class Chromadorea; order Rhabditida; family Rhabditidae; genus Auanema; species Auanema rhodense. The sequence continues at coordinate 7,306,521 of OZ059895.1, forward strand.
ATTTAGTTTTTTCTTTAACACTAATTTTGTATTAGAAATATTATTTTAGAAAGGGTCTTAAAATCAGGGATTATATAAATATTTGGTAATGTCATATTCAATTTTTGACGACATACCTCGAATAGACGGGTGTCCATCTTCACAAATTAAGGTAATTTATGATCAATTTTGTTTGTGTATATATATATATTTTTTTTTTAGTTTCTTATTCAAAGATATATCGAACATTTAATATTTGAAGATGCTTTGTTTCTGTCTGAATTACTATATGAACGAGGTGCTTATATCCTAATTTCTCATCTAAGTATTCAATTCTTTTCAGTGAAAACAGAAGAAAATCTTGTTATTCTGTGTGATTGTTTATTAAGACTATCTCGTATTGATGAGGTACAATTTCTTTTTACATAATAATTTTATCGCTTGATGTTTTATAGGTTTACAATCTTTTAAAGCCATTGCCTAGGGAATTACCACATCTTCGCTACATTTTTGCTAAATGTTGTTACGATTTACAAAAGTATAATTTTCTTTTTTATTAATTTTATTAGTTCTGTTACAGATATGAAGAATGTGAAAACACCTTATTAAACGAAAACCTTGAACTTCATGCTTCTATACGAGATTCCCCGTCTGCTCCGTTTGCTCGTCTGCTTTTATCGAGTATTTTCACGTGAGTTTCCTATATGATTTGCTTCTTGTGTATAAGAGGTTTCGAACTTTTGGTAGCTATTTTTTATTTTAGAGAGACAGGCAGAACTGAGCAATCAGTAGCTGAATGCGCTAAGGCAGTAAGAGCGAATCCCTTTTCTTGGTCTTCAATAACATCTTATATTAGAGTAGAATTTGACTGTTTTTTTCTAATTAATCGTTTTTATTAAGGTTGGTGGTAAAAAAGTTGCAGAATTAGTTGCGGAAAACGACGGATTAACGAAAGTATCCGATAAAGATGTTTCTTTAAATACTCCATGTGAAGATGATAAAACGGTAACCCCTGTAATTTTGTGCCCTGTTCCTAAAATTGGCATGGGAGCACCTAAAAAGTCGAGAGTATCAGAGGTACAATTAAGCATCATATTTCATGACAATAGCTTGATGCAGGTCACAGAAACCAGGCGAAGTTCTCGTTTGGTTAATCAAGATAGAGAGAATGTTGGTGGTACTGTTTCGAGAGTTAGTGCACAACCAAAGACAGGAAAGGTTGGTTCTAATAAATGCCATAGAATCCCATGGAAAATTTTCAGTTACGTGCTTTAACTCGTAATGACTTAACTCCAACAGTTATTAGTACTCGGTCAGAACGCACTTCAACTTCCAGGTTTACTTTTGTCAATTTCCGCTTTAACCTTTTAATTCAAGAAAGTCGCGTGATGCGAAACAACCACTGGCTTCTCGAAGCTCTAATGCTATGAGGTCGTTATCTTCATCTTCTACTAGTGTAGCATCTATATCAACATTATCAACCTCTGATAAAGAAGCAGTTGAGGAGTGTGTTAAAACTGTGAATCCTCTAAGTCCTTTAACTAGTAAGGTATAATGTGTTTATGCTTTAATTGTACATTACTTGAAGGGGAAATATACGGCAACATCAAGATTCTGTCAGCAATCGAAGAAGCAGTTAGTACTTATAAATGGACTGAAGCTGGAAATTTAATAGGTTCCCTCATTTAAATGAAAATTTTTGTAACCACTCAAATGTCTTTAGGAACATTGCCAAGTTCTGTGAAAGACCATGCTATTACTTTACATTTACTAGCCAGAATGAAGTTCGAACAAGCAGAGTATGCTGCTGCTAGAGATATAATTCATAAACAGCGACAAATGTTTCCTCATAGATTGGAGGTATAAGAGAAAATTTGTTAATTATTGTGTACAAGCCATATATGTTTAGGGGACTGAATTATTGTCAACTGCTTTGTGGCATCTACAAGATAATTACCGCCTTTCTCAACTTGCTCAGGAGTTATGCACTAAAGCACGTAGGAGACCTCAGACTTGGTGTGTGGCCGGAAATTGTTTCTCTCTTCAGCGTCAAGTAAGACTAAATGTGTTGCCGTTTTTATAAAAGAAACTTCAGCATGCTCTTGCTGTGGAATGTATGGAGAGAGCAATTCAGTTAGACCCACATTTCGGATATGCATATACCCTATTAGGACATGAACTTGTTTTCCAAGAAGAGTTAGATAAAGCTGCAAAAGCTTTCAGGTATTTCAGAATCCTGAAAATAGTATAACACACATATGGTTCAGAACTGCTTTGAGCATAGCTCCCAATGATTATCGAGCTTGGTATGGTCTTGGACAAGTTCATCAGAGAACGGAACAACTGCCTTTAGCTCAGGTTTTTATCTATAATTTTTGAATATTAATTTATTATTTAGCATAATATGTCCGAAGCGCTATCAATTAACCCAACTAGTCGTGCCATTCTATGTACTTTAGCTCAAGTTGAACAAGCACTTAATCGTCCAACTAGAGCTATGGAACTCTTGAATACGGTAGTAGTTCCGGAGTATTAACACTTCTCAATGTAATGATTGTAGGCACTCCAACTAAATCCTAATGATGTAGCATGTAGATATAATCGAGCAAGATTACTATATGAGATTAAGCAGTAAGTATTATTTTGCTTCATCTTCCAATAATATGTAATTGTAGGTATGATAAGTGTCTTAAAGAGTTGAATGAGCTCAAAGGACTTTCACCGGATGAAGCACATATATTCCATCTTTTAGGTGAGTTCAATAATCATATATTTAAAATATCTCCAACTACTTCAGGCAAAGTACACCGGCGTTTGGGGAATACTCATACTGCTCTTATAAATTACAGTTGGTCTTCTGAGATGGATGCCGGTGGCGAGCAATTACTTGCTCATGCCGCTGGGGGAGAAAATGCTTATGATGATGATTCATATTCTCCTGAAGCCGATTAGGTTTTTGCGATTCGGGTACCAATAGATAAATGCTCAGTTTTACAAATTGATCTAGTTTTTATTACGGTCTTCAATATTTTTTTCTTATTGTTGGCTAATATAACCCTGTCATATTCATGTGCTTGCTAACTTACACTCATACATAACATATTGAAACTAACATGTAACCTTGTAAGACATTTTTTTCCTTTATTGCTTTCCTTCTTAATTAGAAGGATTTTTCTCCAAACCATGAACTCCCTTTAGTTCTTTCAATGTACACTAAGTTTTGTCATGAAATTACATGTTTGTAAATACGATAAGTAAAAGGAAACTTTCTTCATTTGTTTATTACTTCAATGGCCTTCAATACCACATTTTATCTGTGCTTTTTTTATTTTTTAGGCAAATACTAGAATTGTTTGTTTCAGATCTTTAGATCGAATCTTTGAAATTTTTTAGTTGTTTTCAAATTTCACATATCAGGTAGTTTTAACCACTTCGGGTGCCATATGCTTTGGCTTTATCTTCAGAAATGGTTGAATTTTATCCTAAAGCTATTGAAAGCGATGGAGAGGAAATCCCAGAGGAGGAAGAAGAGATTGAGAGTGACGATGACATTGAGGTTGGAAAACATGTTAGTGAACATAGATCATCGGATGTTTAGGCTCTCTCCATGAAAAAGAAAAGAAAAATAGCTGGTGGTGCATCAGAATTTGCAGCTGATTTTTTTTTCGAAGGCTTTGCCGGTCAACAGGAAGATCGTGAAACCGAGGATTTGAAAAAGTTTGAATAATATCGTATTTAAGAAAAACATTGTAATTCTTCCAGATATTTGAAAAAGTCTGTGGGGTCTACACTAGACGAAAAAATTGCAGAGGTTTTTTGGAAAATATATTTATTACTATTTTGGTTTTACTACTAGGTTCGAAAAAATAAAAACAGTGCTCGTGAAGTTGAAATTCTTGATGATAATGATGATAGTGATAATGATGTAGAACAATTAGGAGGCAAAGAAGTGAAAGGTTCTGAGCATTATAATATATAAATTATGCTGATTTTATTATTTCAGACAGTGTGCGCGAAAAGAAAAAACTTGGTCGAAAGCAAAAACCAAAAGTTGATGATTTCTTTGAGGAGCATGTAAAAAAGGACGATGAAGTTAGCATCACTTTTGACCAGATGAACCTATCAAGGCCTATATTGAAGGTAAAATAGTCTTTTGGAACGTCATTACTATTAATTACTATAACTCTTTTAGGCCATTGGAGCTGCTGGCTTTACTGAACCTACTCCCATTCAAGCTGCTTGTGTACCTGTTGCTTTAACTGGTAAAGATATATGTGCTTGTGCTGCAACCGGTACCGGTAAAACTGCTGCTTTTGTTCTACCCATATTAGAACGTCTGTTGTACCGATCAAATACTAGGTCTTGTACTCGTGTTTTGGTTTTAGTACCTACAAGAGAGTTGGCGATACAAGTGTTCCAAGTTTGTTATTTCATAAGAATTCTGTTTTGTATTCTTTTCCAGGTTTTTCGCAAATTATCCATTTATTCTCAGTTAGAAGTCTGTCTTTGTGCAGGTTTTTATATAATTCAAACTTTTTACAAATTATTTTATTCACAGGAGGGTTGGATGTTAAAGCTCAAGAGGCTGCTCTCAGAAGTGGTCCAGATGTTGTTGTTGCTACACCTGGACGTTTGATTGATCATCTTCACAACTCTCCAAACTTCACATTAAATACAATTGAAGTATGATAAAATCTAATTAGGAAATTTAATTTTTTGTTCAGGTTCTAGTATTGGATGAAGCTGATAGAATGCTTGAAGAAGCTTTCAAAGATCAAATGAACGAATTGATTCGTTTATGTTCTCCAAACAGACAAACATTACTTTTCTCTGCTACTATGACAGACCAGGTAACTAATTTGAGGAATAGCTGCTTGCCATAGCACGATTGCGTTCTATTTATTTTATTTTCAATTATAAACTGTTTTTTTAGATCGATGAATTGGCTGCGATGTCTTTGAAGAAACCTGTAAAAATTTTCATTAATGAAAATACAGATACAGCTTTGAAATTAAGGTGTGAAGATTTGAAACACTCGTTTTGTGTATCTATTTTTTCAGACAAGAGTTTGTACGTATTCGAGCCGGTAGGGAAACTGATAGAGAAGCGATTGTAGCTGCTCTTGTAACCCGTACTTTCCAGGTTATTATTTAACTAAACTGAGTATAAACAATTTTCATTATTTAAGGAGAATACTATTGTGTTTGTGAAAACTAAAAAGGACTGTGCTCGCATGCAAATTTTATTAGGTCTGCTGGGTATCAAGGTATAGCTATATATTTGATATTTAAAAAATATATATTATTAGGTTGGACAAATGCAATCTAGTCTTTCTCAAGCTCAAAGAATAGAAGCCCTTTCGAAGTTCAAGAAAAGAGAGGTATTCCCATTAAGTGTTTATCGAAGTTTAACAATTTCATTGCAGATTGATGTTATGGTGTCCACTGATCTAGCCTCCAGAGGTTTGGATATTGAAGGAGTTCAAACTGTAAATACTTCATTTGTGTTATTTTATTCTATTATATATTTTAGGTTATTAATATGCATATGCCAAGGTTTATTAAACAATACATTCACAGAGTTGGAAGAACTGCTCGTGCTGGTAAAACAGGAAGGCAAGTTCTATCCTATCAAATATATTTATGACTTTTTCTAATTTAGATCGATCTCCTTAGTTGGAGAAGATGACAGAAAGCTTCTTAAAGAAATTGTTAACTCTAATGCTGACAGAACGTTGAAACAACGCCAAGTTGCACCAGGTATTTATGCGAATTTGTCGTGTGTTCAATAATTTTTGAGTTTTTTAGAAGTTGTTGAAGCATATAGACAACGAATTGATTCACTGGAAGATGATATCAAGCAGGTTCGAAATCTGAATAGAATTTTGTGCTTACTATTCAATTTTCTAGATTGATATTGATGAAAGAGAGGAAAGAGAATTGCGCATAACTGAGGAAAATCTCAAAAAAACACAAGAACGACTAGAGAATCCGGAAGCTGAGGATAGGGTATGGTTCCAGAAGAAATCTGAATCAGGTTTAAATCAGTTGTCTAACCGTTTGGTCATATTTAATTATTCAGAAAAAGAAAAGATACGTCAAGAAAAGCGTGACGCTCGAAAGCAAGCTAAAAAGGATAAAGAAAATGCTAAAACTGTAATTAATAGCATTCGAATACCATAGTAACTTGATTTTTTCAGCCTGAAGAAGTTAAGGCAGAGCGTGAAGCTGCATTTTTGGTTCGCGAAGCTAAGCGTAAGAGAAGAGGAGCTCATACCCGTTTAAGAGCTGTTGTTGAAGACTCCCAAGCTGTTAGTTTACATTTTCTTTTTGAAATAAGCGAAGTTATTAATTACCTATTCAATTTTAGAATAGAAAACAGCAAAAGAAAAAGAAGAATGTATTATCTGCTGCTCTCTCAGATCTTCCATCAATTTCGGTATGTTTCTATTAAAGTTCAAAAAAACAGTTCTTGCCTTTCAGGGAGGAAAGATCACGAAGAAGAAGGGTCCAGGTGGTCCCAAAGCTGGACAATCGGCTAAGTCTGGTGCTGGTAAAAAATCGTTCACAGGAGCATTAGCCTCTGTTGGTAACAAGAAGGTTAAGATGGCTAGAAGAGGGTACGCATACTTACTTATATTTTTAAAATTTCTGTTATTATTGAATTATGGAATGGAAAGTTTTATTTTTACTTTTTCAGACCGGAAGATTCTCAATTCATCAAGGCTCGCGTCGCTCATCGTATGAAAACCAAAAGAAGATAATTTCAGAATAATTCTCTTAAAAATCCTCGTTTTGTTTCTGTAGGATTAAAATCTCAAATTTTTATTTGTTGTTACACTTGTTATTGGATTGTTGATTTGTTGTTGAAACTTTGAAATTTATTCATGTTAATGTTCCAGACTCAAATTCTGGAGAATAAAATTTATTTCTTGTATACCTGTTGGTATGTTTTCGAGATCGAGTTAAGATGACATAGTATCTTCCTAGTAACAAAAATATTATAAAAAAAACCAGTTCTTGTAAGAGTTCAAAAAGAAAGTCATAAGAATTCATTGAAAACTTGTGTTTTCTTGAATTTATAAGCTTCAAATTATACTTTTGTTTTTGTAATCTGTTACTTAATGTTTTTTCATGCCTACTTTGATTTATGATGAATTGAGGAATTGAGGTAGATTTGAATTCTCAATAGAATAAATTGAATAAGTTGCGATCTGTTCTTTCTCAAATGCTATATCTTCGAACTATATTTATCTGATTTCAACTTTCGATTTCACTATATCCCTCTGTGATTTGGGTTCGTGTTCCTTAACGTAATATAGGTGAACATGCATTCTGAAATAGCGCTTTTGATGTTGGGTTTCTGAGAGCATCCCATGTTTGCAATCTCAGGATGCATGATGGAAGCAACAAGTTTCTTTATAGTTTTCTTTCAATATTCGATGATTTCATATTTTTTCTTTTCTCTTTTCTTATCCTACTTGACTATATTTCTTGTCTATCTATTAAAGATGATATGATATTGATAGTTATCTATCTATATCATTAAGATATACTTCTATGAAAATAAAATGTAATTTTTCATTTATAATCTCTCACAAATATTATCAGTTTGCTTTATCGCTAGATATTATTTCTCCAATGAAAAGTGAAAATACTACTTTTCTTGGTTTTTCTTGATCAACACACGTGTTTGTATCAACTTTGTATTGGCGTGTATACCATGCTAAGGGTCACCTGCGGCGAAATCATCTCCGGATCTCATACGACTAGCTGGTTTGCGCCAAACGCTCGATGAACAGCGAGTATGTGGATGGACGGGGTAGTAGAAATCTTGTTTTGCACAGGACTATGTCTTGAATACAAAGGATGTTATATCGATTTCGTTATTCTATGTCTTCATCGAACGTTCAAAGAATTTGAAGAAAAAGTTTGTTATTAGAAGAAATCTCAAATAAATAACAATTCAGTACAAATATGAGTGCAGAGTTGGTAATGAAAGTGCGTTTGGTGACAGTTTTTAGCGCATTTCAATGCGCTAAATTGAGCTGGAAATGTCCGTGACACAGTACGGGGCATTTTCTGATCAGTAAGAGACTGTTAAGCTGGGCAACAGAGATCCTACACGGTTATTCGTGTTCTTGGCAACAACAGACACGTAAATAAGAGAGAATGCAGCTAGAGCAGCAGAGGTATAGAAAGCATAGGTGAAGTGATAATGCTGGACAAGCTGAGCAGCATAGATTGGCAGAATGAAATGTGTCATCCATTGAACCATTGATGCTAAACCAGTAGCTTTTCCGAGATCAGTTGTTTCAACAGCGCTATAATATATTAACGTATTGATATGTTAAGTTTAAGTTTATATTACCTGGTGATTTGAGTACTGCTCTCGGCGTAGGCAATGGAGTAAGCTCCAGTTTGAACAGCAGTGATGACAAGCATTTGTTCGAAAGAGTCGACAAAGACAACAGCACAGTAACTGGTCAAGAGTCCAACCAAAGAAAATTGAAGAAGAGCTCTTGGACTGACGTTGCGTTGGAGAACTGGCAAGATGATGAACTGGACAACCAAAAGAGCAGCTGCCATGGTCATGAGAACAATGGCGGAGTCATTAGAATCCTTCATGAAGTTTCTAAGCAAGAAGTTTCTTGAGATCATTTCATAGCATACGTAAGCTGAAACGATGAGACCTCTGATGATCAATCCTTCCTATAAATTGGATGTGTATGCACAGACAAGGCGAGAAAGAGAGTTTACCTTAAGGGAGTTGTTCTTAGTAATCATTGGCCAATAGTCTTGTGGGCGAAGACGAGCACTAGCAAGCTTAGGAATGGAGTGGGTAGTTGGGAGTAAAAAGAAAAGAACTGGTAATAGAGTTCCGAGCAATGTTAATCCACATATGAATTGAGAAATGCGAAGACTGGTGAAGGCAGCAATTTTTGATCCGATAAGTGGACCAACAAACATGGCAGCAGCCTAAATTATTGATCGTATTTTTGGAATTTTCGATTTTAATTTTCTGACTTGGGGAACCGCGAGTCTCATAAGTGCCCCAGTTCTCTCTCTTTCAGTCGTAACGGTAGCCAGGTACATTTCGGCGGTTCCGTCAAGTTGATAGCCAATTCTTAAGATCTAAAGTTGCAATATTATTAGAATAATATGAAATATATTAATGTTGATACCTGAAGGACAAAGAACGCTAACCATGACTTAGCCACTGAAATACCAGCATAGTAAATGGCTGTAAGAATACAAGACAAGATGAACATAGTTTTTGGACCAGTAGTGTCAGCCATCTGAAGAATTCAACATAATATATATTTAAATGAAATTTGCATACTTGACCGAAAGCTAAAGCTCCAACTGCATTGCATAAACTACCAAAAGCTTGAATATATCCAAGATCTACAATAGTCATAACTTCTGTTGTATCCCATTGTAAGAATGAAAGAAGAGTTGTAGTCCATTGAGTTCCCATGTGCCATAATCCGAAGATTAGGCACAGGATATACATAACTTTCTGTTTTTTCTCCATACCCTTGTCTGAAAGTTTAATAGGACATATTTGAGAAATACAGTAAAAACATGCGGAGAAATAATAATATTAACAAATCAGTGGTTGAAAAAACTAAGAAATATAGTATTATAAGAAATTTATATAGTAGAGTAATGCAAATTATTATAAAAGTTAGGTATAAATCAATTTGTGGAATGAATAAACATAGTGAGAAAAGACGAGCATAGTCAAGAGATGGCGTGTAGCAAAGAGTCCGCCTTCCTTGCCCTGTCGGCCTATTTTCACTTTCTCATCCAGCCCCTTCTTGCATCCGTTGACCAGATACAGGTTTCGTCGCGCCTTTTTCATCGGACCAATGCCTCTTTTTACAGTTTCAACATATCTGCGTTTATCTATTTTCAGTTGTATTTCAAATACCACCTTCTTCAACAGATTGAAGGTACGCTATCCGCTTGAAGATATGCGAGGTGGTGACGATGTTAAAGGGGCCTATAGCTGGACGAACATCTTCCCAATCATACACGAGGAAGCTTATTGATGATCTTCTTTTTTGTCTGTATCTCTAAGAGTGTTCATTATATCGCTAGTGATAATGGCCTTGTTGTTCGCTTAGTCGTCTGTAATTCGAATCCAATTCGTCATTTTGAGGCGTTGAAACAGTAGTATGACGTTGTCGGGTGGACAATGTCCAGATCGGTGTTCATGCAATCAGTACTTTTTACCAAAATCAAATTAATAATTGTAAATTGTTTTTATTTAGAACGTTAACAACAACTAATTTTAATCAAGTTTTCCACTGATAGGCAAGCTGGCAGCATGAGCCTTCATGAAAACGCAGTATTTTTTCAAAATGGGAACAGCTGCTAGAGATACGGCCGCACTAACGTAACATAGAATTGATGTCTCATCTCTCTCCACGTAGTATCTGAAAAGCGATAGGATTAGTGGATAAGGAGAGACGTTATTGGTTGATTGGGTTTCATTCGGTCTGGTTCTCTTGTCTTTCATCTTGTTTCTTGCTTTTGCATCACTTACCCAGTAAGAAGAGGTACCATAGTCATAGCCAACATATGCGACATCCGAATGAGAGCTGACACTTTTCCGGCATCGTTCTTTCCAACAGTGCTTATGATTTGAGAAGACAGTTCTCCTATACAAACAGATACACCAATCACCTAAAAACGTTCAATGTTGTTGTTAATTGATGTTGTATGTCAGTGTTCTCTTTGGTACAAGAAAGATGTATTGGTCAACTGTACGTACTTGAATCGGCATTCCAATGAAAAGACCTACGTGTGAGGTCATTGTAGATAAGTATAAGTACGAAGATGCAAGAAGTATAAAGGAGCCCATTAGAACATGCTGTGGACCAACACGAGCCTGTATGAACGGTACCATCCATGCATTTCCGATAAAAGATGCTCCACCAAGTATCAAAAACTATAAAAGCATAGACTTGAAATATATTGTTAAAGATAATCTAGCTATTCTCTAGTTTCTAATGTTGTCTAATTCTCTTGTAGCTTCAATAGAATTTCTAATATGATCAGCTATATGTTTGTATTTGAACGAGATAGCTAGCACGTTTGCTAACATCACCAATACTATAGTCTTTTTCCAGTTCTCAGCTTAACGCTATTAGTTGGGAAGGAACCGATTGATGTAGATAAGAAAGAACTATTTCGACTCTTCGAGATGAACAAAATGACAGTAAGAAATACCAGTTTGGTAAGCTGTTGGGGATCGCTGGCTACCGTGGCTGAAAGCGATATCCTAACTACTTGATCATAAGCACTGTATGGTCCGATAACCATCTAGAAATAGAATTTTCATAGTTAACTATGTAATCGATATATGTATATAATATTTATATTTTATATATATAATTATAAATTTGAGTATTTTCTAATTGTTTTTATGCTATATGAAACGAAGATATATTATTAGCTAACCATTAAAAGGATTAAACACCATTTAGTTTTTGGATTACGAACTAGCTGCAGATATGGTTCCATCTCAGGTATTCGGAACGGCTTTTCTGAAGAAAAAAAATAAGATTTTCACAATTCAATCATTCAAAGATGATACGAACGTGATCTGTTGTCAGGAAGATACATGTATGATAGCGTGATGTTGCCGATGAAATTTATAATTCCACATAGGATTTGAGATGATTCAATTGAAGATGAGAAATAGTATAAGACCTATTTATAATAAATACAAAAATATATTAATTATGATTATATGCTATACTTGAAGAGCAAAATATGGTCCTAAAGCAATTCCAATGCTCATAGGTATGGTTAAGCGATTCAAAAATCTTACTCGCTTTTTGTCATCACCATCTTCACCTTCTAAATGAACAACACACGAATATATAACCTATAAATAATAATTTTTCATATTTTATTTGAAATATTTCAATTATACCATTGGTACATGACTGAATGCTAATAGAAGTTGCAATGCTACATACAGCCAAAAGTTTCTGATTTGGCAGATTAAAATCTGAAATCGAATTATCAAAAAGATATGTACGCTATCCAACTCAAAGAAAAAAAATTTGTTTTTTTTTTTTGCAACGAAAGTTGATATCGCTTTCATCTGACCTGGTAAATTGCGGTGACAGTTGTACAAAATAAAGCAGTTCGACGTAAACCTTCCTTTTCAATCTGATGTTTTTATATTTTAAAATTATATTTTATATGTTTTATTAGCTTACCAGATGAGCAACTATAAATGTTCCTAGTAATATACAAAATGATGAGAAAGCATTAACACACAAAAGACTAAAAACTGTTGGTCTTGGAGTTAGAATCCATTGACTAAATGGCAGTAGAACTTTCGTCCATTCTTCACTTGTGTGCCAAAATCCACAGATAAGTAGTAGACTGCTTTCAAGCCGAAGACGCTCACGCTTGTTCATGGCTTGAAATAAAAACTATATGAAACATACAAAAGTCGAAAATGAATCAAAAATTGAATTAGATATATATATATAAAGAGAGAAAGAACGATACTGTGTTTAAAAGAATGAGGAGAAAGAGGGAAGGAGAGAGAGAGAGAGAGAGAGAGAGAGAGAGAGGGGGGGGGAGAGTGAGGGAGATAGAAAGAGAAAGAGAGGAACAGCTTGTGAGGACCATGAAATTTATAGGACAATGCACCATTATATTCCATGTCTGTCTATGTTTGCTTGTCTCCCACGTGTATCAAATACATTTTCTGTGATTTCATTGAGCTTATAAAGCTTAGGAGAAGCATCTACGAACATATAGAGTACAAATGTTGGAAGAGTTCAAATACAAGCAAAACTGTTGGATTGATTCATGCTATAAGAGGAAGAATAGGTTTTTCAATCTGAACTTTCAGCTCTAGTCCTCATATAAAGTATCTAACAGGTTTTATTGACATATAATTCTCATAATTGAATGTTACTCTACTATATTATATATGAAAATGGTATTGAACAATCTAGTTCCATTATACGCTTTTCCATGTTCAACACAGGTTCATAACCTTCAACTTACCTCAAGATGAACCCTTTAGATGCATCTTCATTTAATTTTCTAATGATCCATTAAAAGTTTTAAAAGTTGTTTTATTTTGTAAATTAAAAATAAAATTAGAAGCATTTCTGGTTTTTTATGAGCTACTCGTCTCAATGTTAAGACAGCAGCTATTGCTTTTTCATGTTCCATCATTTTTGTAATTTATTCTATCATTAAAATAAAAATCTTGTTTTGTTTTAAATCAATAACCAGATTGAGTTGTTACTTTATATTTTTTCTTGAAATCACATGTTATCGGAAATGACATAAATATGTCATTTTCAATTTTCACGTATAATTAGAACGATCAAATTTATAAATTAATTTGGAAATGTTAATCCAAATTCTTTTTACCAAGATTACTAATAAATTTTCCTTTCAATTCAAATTCATGCATTCATACCATCATCATTTCTTAGATGTTTGTGTCTGAGAGCGGTTGCATGTTTCATATTTAGACGAGAAAGATGAGCATCTGAGAAAAGAGAAGATAGAAAATTTCTTCTTTTTATAATAAAATAAATTGAAAATAATTATATAAATCATTCAAATGAATATAATAACTATATTTTATATAATCTTAATAATCATAAATAACCATTGATTCATTATTAATGTAATTACATTATAATGAGTATATCAATCTAAATATACATAATATTATGTAAATTACATCATAATCACAGATATTGATAGATATAAGTTAGATTTGTTGGATTAAAATTAAAAGATAATAAGAGAATTAAGTATTTTTACTATATTTGCTTTTTATAGTTTCAATAGTATTAAATGTTATCAACTTTCGTTTAGAATTATCTGTATATCAAAGCATTTCATGATATCATGGATTACACTTTATATTTTTGAAATTTTGAAGTGGAAATAAGCTGTATTTGTTTATTTTTCTGTTAAAATCCGGTTCATCTAATGCTGAAACGTTATGAATTATTCTGTTTATTTGTTTGTTATATGTATTTGTCCAAGGCTGCACAGTGAGTGTTAAATTCTTGTGATTTCTCTTTTGAATACTTAAAGTAATGAACATTTTAAATGTATTTTTCTACATTTACATATATAGATACATTTATAATTATATTTTATATATTATATAATTTTAGATGAATTCACTAGTGCCACTTCAACATAGATATTAGCACAATGGCATATCGTTTGTACAATAAAATGTAAAAGGTTTGTATAGTTTAAATTATTTTTGTTTTGAGTTATGTTTATGATATATTATATTCCTATATGTTATTTTTTAAATTTTTTTTATAAAAATAAACGTCTAACTGAATTCATGATCATGTACATTGCTCACAGACACACACACACACACATACACATACATACACACGCACATAGCATTCTTCCTGAGGGGACCGGCTTGTCCCTCCTCTCATTCTGCATACTAGCTCTGTGGGGTTCTCTCTGTCCCTAACATGCTATTTCCATGTTGCCTTCGACGCTGGCACGTCTGGCTCTTTCCACAATCAGCTGACATTTCGTATGCCAACTTCTGCTACTGCTTAAGCTTGGCAGGGGAGACCCCCCCCCCTCCGTCCGATCACGTTGCTGCAGCTGTAACGCTTGCAATAGCCCTATACTGAGATGAACCCATCAAAATGAAAAAATTCAGATTATAAAGTCAGAAAACTCGACTTTTTCTTGAGAAATCCTCCAACTTATTCATTAAATTATAATTTTATATATTTTTCATCTTCTCGTAAATATATATATATATTTTTTTTTTACAATGTGTTGTTAGTTTCCTTCATACTTTACTACTGCTTACTACTGCTGCTACTGCTATTTCTTCTTTAACTCTCTACTGCTGCTGTTAGACCATGCTGTTTTTGTTTCTCTGCTGCTGCTCTAGCTTTAAAGCTGGAAACAAATCAATTTTGAGCTCAGTTTCAACCATCCTTAGTTTAGACTGTTGTTTTCATATTGATGTTATGTAAGTCATATACTTCCCTATTTGAATATTTGAATTTGAACGTTATGATTGCAAAGGCGAAGTTTGTTGATTCAATCTTCAGTTCATGAGTACACCAAAAATCAAACAGAATTTGAAGATTATTTTATTGAAAATGTTTATCAAATTGATAAAATCATAAACAATAAATACTTAATATCATTACTTAATGTATATTATTCCTTTTGATCGTATGCTTAATGATGGCCATAACATGGCTTTTACTCTTCTTCTTCTTCTTCTTCTTCCTCTTTTGCTTCTTCTTCTTCTTTCGCTTCTTCTTCATTTATTCTGTTTCTTTCTAATCCTCTCTTATACTCATTGATCTAATATATATGAGGTCAGTTTGATCGTGCAACCTCCGGCTGTCATTAGATCTCACTGTTGCCATTATATATTCTGTGTATAACCAAATGGTTAGCATCATGTATTTCTTCTAATAAAATGTAAACATTCTCATCAAATGAGATTATTTTCTCTTTTTAACGCTTTATGATTTCTTTTTCATCATACAAAACCCTAAAATTTCATAACATGTTGATGTAAAAGCCTTTCAATTTATATTTATTACTCTGTCAACTTTACCTACATCGTTTTCACTTCCATACCTTATTGTTATATCAATTCTTATAGATTTAGGTTCTATTTCAATTTTCATAGCTCATATATACACCATAGATGATTTTTTTTATTTATACTATGTTGATCGAGACTTTTAGATGATAGACTGGAAGAGCTGTTCTTCCACTTTCATCTCTTTCACCATCTTCCTTTCTCTCTGCCCTATCTATCTCTTCCTCTAGCTTTCTCTCTCACCAGCATCAGCTGATAAACGTAAAACTCAAGTCTTAATTCCCGATCTCTTTTTTTCTTTTAAGCTATCTTGTTGATTTTTCTGTTCTCGTCCGTTTTTTCCATGAAACCTGGAGAGAAAAGAAAAGCTGTAGAAATTCAGGCTATGCTGTATAGCATAACTGAGTGCGAGCGAAGATGACATAAAAACGTTGAAAACGATTGAGAGCGAAAGAGATTGACGGAAGCAAACAAATGGCAAAAAGAAGAAAACGAAGAAAGCAAAGTCCTCTATAGACAGAGAGGCTTGAGATTCAATGCAGCATGATTTAAACCAAAGTTATAGCTGTAGTTGACTTGTACTCCTAATTTACCAGTCAACAATCATCGATTATACCTATGTATTGCATCATTCAGTAGTTTTGGATGCGTATTACATGCATTGTCTTTAACAATTACCTTCATTAGATTATGATTGCATCAATACGAAGTCACGTGCCTGCATCGATGTTGGCCGAAGCGTCATTTCCATATAGAATATTGTGGGGAATGGTTGTATTTCATTGTAATTTTTATTTTTCTTTCTCAATATTCATGTTATTATGTTCCGGGGTATTGTTGATGTTTTCTTACTTCCCTATCATAAGAAATGTTTCATTGTTCCTCTTCTTATCTCGAATCAAGCCTATTCCAGATATTTGTCAATAATCTTCAAATCTTATAGATAAGCATGAAATAAAAGAAAAAAAAACAATTTGAATAACAAATTGGGTTTGATGTCTTTTAAATGTTTTTTGTTGTTTTGTTCTTAATTTTCATACTAAACATGCTTAAGAAGTGAAGGTTGGAGGTAATATTTTTACTTCTTAAAACGAAAGCAAGCGCTCCACTTGACAAACAACAGTTTTATATGATGATCCTTCAAATGTAACCTATTCTGAATGAATTGGTGAATAAGATGTGTTTATCTGGTTTGCATCATCCATACCAGTTTGATATGTTTCGTTTATTTTCCATGGCATCAGGTGATGCACATCAGTTTTTGGTTCCGTATTTCAATTTCATTTTCAATGAGATTCAATTGAAAATGAAGATTGAAACTTTATATACTTGATATGATGTTTGATTAGATTTGGCAAAAGTCTTAACTGTCGTTGTTCTTGTTTCAGTTTTTCATTTATGAAATTCTTGCGGGTAATGCGTGTAAATCTGCTGGAGACTAGTATGTCACATGCTCTCGTGCAATTATTCCTGAATTTGTGTGTGTGTCACAACTACACAATTTAAATTGTAAGAGAGAAAAAGAGAGAAAAAAGAATGTATATATGGCAGATATGGCAAGGTCTGACTATTTGGCGGAACTGTAATGATTGCAGGAAGTATGGTCTTATGAAGGATAGTGACATAAGAGAAAGAAAAAAAAGAAGAGAGAGAGAGAGAGAGAGAGAGAGAGAGAGAAGGGCAAAGTGACGAAGAGAGTTGGTAGACTGTATACAAGCTAGTTTTTCTATAAATGTATATATGTATGAAGTTCTTAACCATATATAGACAGTTTTTTCCTCCAAGTGATAATGAACTAGTAATCTGTTTTGATCGGTAAAAATGTCCGAAGACTGCTTCAATTCCTGTTGGCAGATAGAAATTAATCATTTGAGAAATATATTCAAATATAATATTGTAAATCTATGTTTTATATATTTTTTTTCTCTCGAAACCCTTTCACTCAATTTTTGCCCGAAATATCGGCATGTGTACCTCTATTTCATTGTGAATGTTTTTAGTTTTAATCAGAATATAGTGTGACATCATGATTGAAATTCAAAATGGTATGAATTCACATTTGTGTTTGTGCAGTTTCTCGGACAAAAAAATGAGAAAGAGAAAAGAGGAGAGAGAAAGAGAGAAGGTGAAGAAGAGGAAGAGGAAAAGAAATCTAAATGATTCTTAGTTCATAACAATGCCAAGAAAGACTGTTCTTTCTCTTTTTTTTCAACAACTACTTCTCTTCTTTTCCTCCTTCACAATCTTTTCATATCTGTTGTTCTTTCTCACCATGTGGCATTCTAAAACTGAACTTTTCATTTCACTTTGTTTAGAGATTATTATCGTAATATCATACTCTGAAATGAAAACTTTATAATTTAAATTCTTATTAGTTTTTCTTTCTTTATTAATCTTTAACATGAAGTAATCTCAAATTATTTTAGAAGTTAAATGTTATAACTCGAATTAAAAAAAAAAAGAACAAAAAAAACCTTTCATCACTTCATTGGATGTCAAGGCAAATTAATTGGTATTGTTCTTTCTATATGCTCAGAAATATAGAGAGAGAGAGAGAGGGTGTGACGTCTTCTTATAAAGATGGCGGGAAATTGATGTTAATTCGTCATATGATTTCCTTTTTTTCTTTTTAACAGCTGATGGTCTATAGAAGAAATCGAAAGTGCTTTAGCTTTGAACCTGATTCTCGTAAACTTCAATTGTCCTTGTCGAGGTCAACGGCTGATGCCTGAGGGGGCAGATTTCAGTCTGAAGACTCCGTCAAGCATACCGCGCATGGCAGTTGAACATCGTGCGGCTGTCATCTTCTGGTGCGCTTTGTGAAGTGCCAGTCGTTTGACGATATACAATAATCTTTTTCTTCAATCTGATGCTTTCTTTTGAATGTATGATTGTTCTTCTAGAAAACGATATCTGGAGCTTCTCTATCATGTTGAATATACGGCGACCATATGGCTAACATCATCTGCTGTGTTCTGTGGATTTTTCATCTAATTAAAGTCTCGGTTGACCTCTATTATCGATACATGTTTGATCACATGTACACAAAGCGTCTATCTTGAGCAGTCCTTCTCTCAATAGCTGCATCTTTACTATCTTTCTCAAATCATTTCTCTTATTTTTGCATTTTAATTTCATTGTGTTATTCTGCCAAATTACCGTTAAGTTGAAGTCAGTCATTGATGACTATTGTGATGTGCTTGTATTGAATTCTGTGACACAAACACACATATTTTCTCTCTCATCTTCAGAAGATGCTATTGAAAAGAGGTTCGTCATCTTCTTCAATAATGAGTGGAACTATATTAGGTCTTGCCTCCAGCTGATTGTCGTCTTGTCTTCTGCTATAATACATTGCTTCTGTCACCGATTGACTTTCCATGTTTTTGTAATTGCTTTGATTCTCCTCCCAACAACCAAACCCCCCCCCCCCTTCAGCACCATTAACCATTTTAGTTTAGTTGATCAATTGATAACAATGGCAGCTTGTTTTTTTGCGTTTTATACAACAAATATGATCAGATTGATAATGTATAGATAGTAAATAGTTTAAGAGATATGTTAAGAGTTGCTAACAGTTTCAAACCTGCTCTGTAATGTCTGGAAGAGAAAGAAGAAATAGAGACATTTACGATCTATGAAAGATGGCTCTTCATTATCAATTCTTTGTCTTCTATACTTTCATCATCAGTGTCATCCTCCTATATATACTGTCAATCATTTCAATCTTCATAACGAAATTCAATCGTATAGACTAGTGAAAGAATGAAGAGCTTTGTTGAAACATGCAACCGTTAAGATGAAATGGATGGTCTCACTCATCTTCACTGACCTGTTTGAATTTGAAGGTGCAAATTCTGAGTAAATACTATAGTATTATTCAATTAATACACTTTACTATTTTATTTTAATATAAGATTAATCATATAAGATTATCAATAAACTCATTTGACTTATTCAATGAATTGAATCGGCATTTCCTTTGCCATTATGTCATTTGTGATTTGCCTTAACAGCAATCCTCTCATTCTATCTCTTTCTTTAATCTATTTAACTACAACAACAACTAATATGATGACTACTACTCCTTCTCTCTTAGATTTTTCTTCTTTATATTATTATTCAAGCAACAACATATTATAATAGCAGTAGATTGATGCCAGTTATTGGTCATCACATCTCGCTCGATTATCTCTCTTCTCTTCTCGCACCAGCTTCAGATTCTTATAACAAAGAAAAGTCATATGAGCTGCTGCGGGGGTGTTAGTAAGAGATTTGCTGATCAGGCTCCAGGTTACAACCTTTTTCACAATCTCTCTCGCGGTATGTAATCTCTTCTTATCCCTCGCTAACTTTTCCTTTCTTCCGTTCCTTTTTCTACCTATGCTTTCGTCATCACTTCACCCTCTCTTTGTGCGAGCTATAAAGTATTTCTTCATTCTCCCTTTCTCTCTCTCTCTCTTTCTCTCTCTCTCTCTCTCTCTCTCTCGCTCTCTCTCTCTCTCTCCCTCTATCTATTTTGGTGTAAGTGACCTCGCTGCACCTCACTCTCATCAATTTATCCTGTTTTTTTTCTTTCTTTTCTTTGATTTCTGTTAATTCAAAATTTTGAACTGTAACACGTGATTCTATGCTGAGGATATCTGCAACAAACATACGCCTCCTAAAGCCCGTCTGTTGAGTTTGTAACATGAACGGACCTCTTTCTCCATATATCGCTTTTCGTCTGCCATTCTGCTCTCACTCTTTCAAGCCATATTTTCTCTTTTTCTTTCGTTCTCTTCGTTATATTTGGTATATGCATATACATAGATCCAACATTTTTCTTATATTCTTTTCTCTCTTCTGTTATATGAATTTGAGTATCGATCAGGAGCATGTTTACTTTTCTTCTGACATAGCTTCTCTAAATATTATCGTCGTCGTTGACTTCATCATAATCGTTGTCATATGCCATATAGCTTGTTCATTTATTTGTTTCATACAATGTAGTTGTTCTCTTTGTAAGATCTCTACATAATTAATCATATGAAAAGTATCTTCAAAGGGAAGGGGTGGACGAGCTGTTGCCTGTTTTCAGCTTGTTTTGGACTTCTTTTTTTTGTGGAAACGGGCAATCATGCTAGCACGTGGTCGTCTGAATCGAAGCAAGGTCGATGCTGTCTCATAGCTTTTAATCTGCTTAAAATTAGTGTATTATTTAATCTATCCTATTCTTATGCTTTACGTTTCATGTTCTCTCTCTCTCTTTATCTTTCTCACTTCTTTTTTTTTTGAATTTCCTTATATTTCCGTCTGAATGTGTGATATCATTCACAAAACAGTTTGATCTATCCCCGTTGTTCTTTTAAAGACATGTCATCCGATGTATGTTGCTAACATACCTCCTAGCACGTGAACTATTGTACAAAGACTGGATTCGGCTGTCTTTCAGCTATTATTTCCAAGGACGAGAAGCATAAGAGAAGCATCAAAATGAAAGTAGTTGAATCAGATACGAGAAAAGTTGGGCAGAGAAGTACTTTCTCTCTCTCTCTCTCTCTCTCTCTCTCTCTCTCTCTCTCTCTCTCTCTCTTTCTCTCTTTCTCCCTGTAAAATACTTAGCACTTGGATACATTTCAGTATCTTTGTAGTTGACGTCTTCTCTCTTCCTATATCTCTTTCTCTCCAAACAGAGAATATCAGCTGTTGATATTTGCAAAATTCACAGCACAACTATCATTTAAGCATAAAGAATATGCTTTTTACCCTTTGTTTGTTTCTCATATTTTAAACTTTGAAATGTGTTAAACAGCAGCATGTAAGATGATCCTACATGCTATTCTTCTTTCAATTTACAATATTTATCTCAATATTTTCATTGTTGTTTTCATTTATTTTATGATCTTATTTTCCTATTTTTCAGGAATGGAGAGGGAGCGCAGCCTCTCAGCCTCATCATCGGACTCATGGTCCGTTATAGATCATAGAGTGAGTTTCTTTCTTTTTTCAAATAAATATTTCAAAGCTCTATAGTTTCAAAAACAGAAAAAAAATATTCTGTGATACAATAGAAGTAACAAAGAATTTACTTTTACAAATAACCATTTTTTCTTTCTTTCTTTTTTTTCCGTTAAACCATATGCACAAACATTTCTTCAGTTTTTTTTTATTTTTTGACATTTTTCGGAGAAAAAAAAGATATTTTGATGGTCAATTGATTATATAATATTTATTTAATATTATAAATAGTATATATATATATATATAGAAAATATTGATTTGTTATTTTCAATCAAACTGAGCAATGATTTGCAATATACAACTTCTGCTTTCTGTTCGTTGTTCGAGTTGTTTTGAGCAAAATGCAGTTAAATGTTTTTTTTCAAATTAGTTCTGACACAAATATTTTGGAATTATATATTTATACTAACTATTTCAGAGAACATCATCATGTGATGATTCAGATGATGGAGAACAGAGTATAAACTTGAGTATGGATGGTGATCATGCTGTTATTGTTGATGAAGCATTCGTACCTTCTTATGATGAAGATGACGACGATGTAATAGACGAATCGGATATGGATATAGATTCTGATATTGAAGTTGCTCATGAAGAGAGTGATGACGATGACGAAAATGATGAACTTGAGGAACTTGATGAAACTCAAGATGAAGATAGTGATGATGATTCTGAAACCGATCAAGATGAAGATGATAATGACGAGGAAGAGGAACTAGAAAAAAACAAAAAGAGAGAAGTAGAAGAGGATGATGAAGAAGAAGAAAAAGAAGAAGAAGAAGAAGAAGAAATTGAAGTCCAATCCGAGGAATGTTATTCCACAGATGAAGATGAAACTGAATCCGTTTGGGTAAACCGTGAAGATATCAGAGATAGTGGAGGACTTTACTTTGAATGTCCTGAACATATTAAATCTTCCTTTGATGAAATAGGTTTGTTTATACAACTTTATTTTCTTTACTATATGTATAATTAGATCGTAAAGAAGGATGGAAATTGATTGCACGTGCAATTCTATTCTATTTGGGAATGGTTGGTGCTTCTCTGGTGCTTCAAGCTGGCTGGCAAATGTATAAGAAGGAGATGCCTGAACCAGTAAGTAACTTTAATAGATCTTCTATTTAGTTTTATAACATATTTCTTCAAATAAAATAAATTATTTATAGGATTATCCTGTGTTAGTTGTCGATATCTATGGTCTGCAGTACCATGGAATCGGCGTTGACGTTCAAGATATGTCGTTCAGTGTATGTTTTATTGTTTTTTTTTCTTCTAGTAATTGTTATTTAAATTTTCTATTTCTTTTTTTTTCAGAGATCCTCATCAGCTGTCTGTCCAACAAGAGAGTATATTAGTAATGTAAAATTAAATTTTAACATTTTTTTTGAAAAAAATATAAAATACTTCAGACTTCTCGTTGTCAGCAAAGAAGACACTCATGGAGATCTGCTCTGCTAGCCATGCGTGCAAATAGAAAATCTGGAAAAGAATGGGCTTCTGAGGTACATTAACAGCTTTTATTTTATTAAAATTATATAATATTATATGAATATTATTATACATATATATATATATACTTATAATATTGAGTGATATATAGCCATTGGCTAATATTTTCTTCTGAGACATATGCCTTTATTCACATAAATGTCATTGATTTACCGATGGCTGCTTACAGATTCCTTCTGGCTTCTCATCTCACATTACCTTCTCTAGTGATATGTATTTACGACGAAATAATTCCCGTTTTGAGGTAAGAACTTCATATTATTCATCAGAAGTTTGAAATATATCTTCTTCTTCAGGTATTATCAAGACTTGTACAAAGCCGTCCTAATAGTTCTTCTCACATCTCAACATTCACCAGAATCACACGATCAACATTGACTGTTGGCACAAATTCTTCCAGTTTCTGTCCAAGATGGTCAACTCCTGCATTGACTCGTCCAATGTTAAGACGTGCACCATCTATTCAATCAATGCCACAAGTTGCTGCTGCTCGTCGCCAAGCTAAACTAGTTGAGCATGTCTGTGTATGTAATTTTCAATCTAATCAAACTTTCTGACCTTTCAATCAAAAATTTCTAATCTGAACCTCATGTGATATTGATATTCAGTTCTTTGTCACATCATCAACATCTCTTACTCATTCTCTCATACACAATCTTTGTTTCTCTGTTTCGTTCTTTACTCTCTGTATCCCTGACGTTCAAAAATTTCTTAAGCTCCTCCCACTGAGCCTTATCTGGATAACCTGGTGTTCATTTAGTATAGTATGTCTCGCAACTAGTAGCGTCGTTTATGAGCTGACCTACTTTGTTTAAGCTTTTAACGCCATTTACAGTTAATGTTCTCATTTATTAATTCATCTTAATCCTTTTTAAAATTTAAAATTGAACTTTAATATTGATTACGTATAGTTTATTTTCTTATTTTCATTATTTTAGGTTAGACCGAAATCCAATAAGGCCGTACGGGCTTTTGCCCAAGTACGGGGCCCTACTCGTCCACCAACGAGCTTCGCTCAACGGGTTTGTCTAAATATTTTCTTAAAATCTTAATGAATATGTTATTTTTAGATGAAGTCTTTACCGAAAACAAGGGTCACATCTAAATGTCTAAGAGCACCTGTACAAATTCCAAAGAAATGCTCAAAGAAGCCACCGATGTTATTCCAAACAACGCGTCGTATTCGATTAGCAAAACCTAATATTTTGATTGCTCCCCCACGCAATAGAATAACTATGCCAAAGAATAACATCTCAACTATCAGTTCGCCAAGCTGTGCCATCAAGAAGTCTAAAAGATTATCATCATGGACTTCAAGACATAATAATGTAAGTATTATTATTATATTAAAACTATATACATATATATCTTAACTATATGTCTTTATAGCCGGTTCCTAAACCCTCGGTAACTCGACCATTACTCCCAAGAACCTATAAGGCACCAAAACCAAAAACTTACGCTGTTGGACCTGTTCATCAGAGAAGTCTAGCTCCATGTGTTCCTAAGGTAAATTATTTCATATTATTAATCTTAATTATATATATTTATTCTAGAAATCTGTTATTCCATCATTCAAAAAACCAAAAGTTCTATACCATGAACAAGCATATATATCATCATTTGAGGTAAAGCATTAGATACAAATTGATTACATTTTATTGAAAATATCTCATCAATCTATTAATATATTATATTGTTGATTATATGAATATAGTTACTATAGTAACTATAAATTAATATTTTAATCGAATGATACAAAATTGGAAACAATGATGATTTATCCGATTAAGGATTAAAGAATATTATACATATATGTTTATATAAATATATAATTAATTCTAATTATTGTAGAAATCAAATAATGTTTTATATGGAACTAATACTAATAAGACCAAACATTATGGACAATGTGGTAACAGATTCTGGAAAAAGAGAAAGAATCAAATGAATCAGAGACATAGAGAAAGCCGAAAAGAAATTGATCATAAGCTACCTGTT
The DNA here is from genome assembly GCA_964057225.1 of Auanema rhodensis. Classification (NCBI taxonomy): domain Eukaryota; kingdom Metazoa; phylum Nematoda; class Chromadorea; order Rhabditida; family Rhabditidae; genus Auanema; species Auanema rhodense. The sequence continues at coordinate 7,331,631 of OZ059895.1, forward strand.
CCATGTGCAGCTAAATACAGTATGTTTTATATATATTATATATTATATATTATATATATATTAAAGATTATTATATAAAATTTTGATTCTAGAACTTGAATCATCACTCGTTGCTCGTAAGCGATACAATGTAGCTGAAATCCGTTTACAATCAAATTACAAGTATCAAGGAAAAACGTATAATTCTTCTATTATTAGGTAAGTTATAAATAAATAAATAATATTAAATTATTTTATATAATTTTCAGAAAAGGATATAAGAAGATGAAGAAGGATATTATCCCATCTAAAAAGATTGTACAACCAAAATGTCATTTTGATTCTCGCCCACGTAAACATCATGAGTGGAAATTAAAACAAATGGCAAAATATCATTCTCATACATCTATCTTCTAAGTAAATTCAGAATATTTATATATCATTATATTATTATAATGATATCATAATTATTCTTTTAATACTTTTTTTTTAATTCAATCAATATAATTTCTTCCATCTATGAGCGTATAATGCGTTTGCCTCTTCTCCTTCATCATCTCCTTGTGTCCTTTATCGAAATTTCTTTCATTATCCAATTATTATTCAGTTTTACCGTATTATACGGAACAAACGTGACCATATTTGGTTACAAAGGAAGCATTGATTCGATGTTTTATGTGTACAGAAACTTATAATATTCTCATTTTTTCGGAAACAACAAAAGTCTCCTGAAACAGAAATTCCAAAAAAAATGTTCCAAAAAATATTATTTTTCGTTCATCCACATGTAAACCTAGCTAACAATAACTATAGTTGTGGTTTCTGATACCGATCCCAGTAAGTATTCAGATTCCAATATGGAAATTTCAAGAACTTTTCTTGAATTGTTTCCTCTCTCCTTTCCCTATCCATTCAACTTTTTCTTACCCTTTCTTTACTTACAAAGGTGTAACTGCTCTGAACGCACTCTAAAATGTTTTCTGTATAACAGAGCCTCCTTCACTCAGATGATTTCGTTTTTGTAAAACAAAAAATTTTTTTCTTTCATTTATATACTGTACAAATCTATTTTTTCTTCTTCATACGAGTGAAGGAGGAAACATACAATAGAAGGTACTCTGCTGTGTCCAGTAGGCAGTTTATCAATTTCTTCAAAGCCAATCATCATTATCAAGCTTTTCACGCATGGATTTCAAAAAAGTTCAACTTACAAACACAATGTTTCAAGGAGATCCTTCCGTTCGTCATTAGTAGTGTCAACGGTCGTGTAAGCTTAACATCTTTCGAAATTATTCTTCAATAGTAGTTATTCTATATAATTTCGAAAGAAATGATGATTGTGTCTTCAATATTTCTTTATATTCATTATTTGGAAGAAAAGAAAAAAGAAAATTCAAAACCATTCACTTACCAGAATATTCTGGTATTATTAAAGTTCTTATTAACAAAGAAAAAGAAGAAGAAGAAGAACAAAGATGTTTATTTAATGTCTTTTACTAGCTATATAGTATAATATTAGTTATATAAACTATTATATATAACTATATATATAGTAAAAGATATTAAATATTTAATTAATTATGTATAAAATGTTTTTTTGTTCGTTTCTTAATTCAACTTCTTTGATCTATAATACATAACTATATGTATATTTGATAATTTCTTTTTTTTTATGAACAATTTGTATATAATCATGTATATATTGATGTATGATTAGTGTATATATATACTGTATATGTATAGTTAAATTCCTTGATACCTCAGTTGCTTTCGTTTATCTTCAATTCACATAAAGCTTACTTGATTTTCTTATTATGTAAAGTCTCACAATCTTGCTCTACAATTAAATCTTTCTCTTATATTTTATGTTTCTCTCTATCTCTCTCTCTCTCTTACTCTTTCTCTCTCTCTCTCCGTTGGTTATTTGGAGCCCGGTAGTAGATTTTATCTGTAGAATACGTCTAGTGGTCAATAAATTGTTAGATCAAACAAAAAATATATTATGCTAACTATATGTATATATTATAAAATTAATAATTGAAATATTTCATTATGGATAATAGGTATTAACTATTAGTAGGAATACATATCTTGGACTAAAAATATATTAAGAGATATCTCATTTTCTATTGGAAATGTCATCAGTTTATATATATATATAGAAGAATTAGTTAATACATAGTTAAGTAAGAAATAATAATTTATATACAGTGTGAGCAGACTCAAGAATGTGATGAATAAGAGCATCACGTGAATCCCGTTCAAATGGTTGGTAGTAAATGAAAGTTATTTAAAAAAAAAAGAAATTACAAATATAACAAGTAGATTCTGAAATAGCTTCAGGTTACAAATCCTTCATCATATAGATTGAAGAGAGATCTCTTCGTCATCTTCCTTCTCTTCTCTAGACGAATGCTTCTTTCTCAGTTTTCGTTTTCTTATTATGACCAAATAAGACGAAGAAATAAAACCAAAGAATAACTGAACATAGTCCAGTTAGTGCCACTGCCACAATCAGAAAAAGCAAAAAGCTGAAAAAAGAAAATTTGAATTCTCAAATGTTTTCTATATAATTCAATCATCTCGCTCAACACAAGCGATCGATGTACTTTATGATCACAGTGATCGAAGAAGAAATAGGGTGAGAGAAGTCGACTACATCTAACATCGTATACGTAGCGTTCGTGGTGTAATGGTCAGCATGGATGCCTTCCAAGCATTCGACGGGGGTTCGATTCCCCCCGAACGCAGTACATTTTTTCTTTTTCAATTTTTTTATAAATTACATTAAAGTAAACTTTGTTACTTTTTACAGACAAAAGAAAGCAATAAACTTCGTTTAAACAATAAAGTTCAATAATTTCACAAATTTAAACTGTTTCATAGCAGTGCAAAGGTACTTTTACTACAAGTACGTTCCGAAAATTCTCTATTTCTTTCATTGAATTTAAAATTTTACAAACCTCATTACAAATTCTTGAGAAGGACTCAGTGTAGCTGATAGAGCTTCAACTTCGACAGCTTCCATGATTTTAGACTAAAACATAACTTTGAACGATCAAACACAAATATTAAAAAGTCGATAAAATATAATCGGACTAAAAGGAAATGAATGAAAAAAACTAAAAATAGATGTCAAATAGCAAATAAAATGTAAATTTTTAAAAATTTATACAGTATTATCGGATAACATTGAAATAGATTATAATGATATGACTAATGGCATGAAAACTAATTGAAATATGGAAAAAGGGATTGGAGGAAGAAGGAACAGGACCAGATGAGGATGGAGCAGGAAACAAGAGAAAAGATGCAATTGAAGTGTCACTTGGTTCTTACACATCATAAACTTAGCAGTGCATATGCTATTCAATAAATTCTTATTATAATATCTTCAGTTTTTAAAATAATTTAAGAAAAAAAAATTGTCATCGAATCAAATAATGGATGGAAAAGTATGATGAAGCTTGAGTACACTCAGTTTAATTCACGTAAAACATTGTCGAAAAGAGCGAGCGGAACAAAATTTATGAAAAACGAGGAAAATATTTTAGTTGAAAAAGGGAAAAAGAAACAAAAAAAAGTTTCATCATTTGGATGATGATGATGATGATGGTGATGATGATGAAGATGATGTTAGAGGTGATGACGTTGAGCACGATAGATTTTCGATGATGTTGACCAGAACAAACGAAAATAGAGATGAGAGATATGGAACGAAGAAAAAGAGTTTAAAATTGACTGAATTAATATAGAAAATTGGAAAAGAAAGAAAATAATTATTTCAAAAATAAAAAAAAATAATTATAAAATTAAATTTAAATGGAAAATTTACAAAGTTTCTATGAAAGCAAAATAAACGAAAATACATACATATGTAGCCTCAGGCTCTAGGATATGAACAAGATTTTCTTTATTCAAAACTTACACACAAAACCATGCAACAAGCTTTCGTCGTTGTCGTTTGGTTTCAAATATTCATCGACACTTAGTAGCACGTGGACGACAATCCAATGAGAGAAAATGAGAAAAAGCTGAGGATTTGAATAACAAGAGAGATGCTGAGAAAGAAACTAATAGAGAGAGAAAGAGAGAAAGAGAGAGAGAAAATGAAAAGGAGAAGTTTAAGAAACTATAATGTTCATCCGTGACAACTTACAAATTGAACTAAATTAAATAATATTACATAACTATATCAATATAATTAAATTCACAAATCAAGTATCATAATGTAGAGGTAATAGTAGAAACAGGTTTAAATTGTTGTTTTCAATACAAAAAAACATCAATTTATTTAAAATAAATATAAATTCGTCAAGAAGTGATTTTTGATTCAATTCAAAAGATCAAATAAACTTCTTAAAGTACAACTATTACTTGTATGTATATAAGATGAGAAAGAATGAGAATGTTCAAGATATAGAGAGATGAGAAAGAACAGAGAGAGAGAGAGAGAGAGAAGAAGAAGAAAGAGAGGGAGAGGATGGAATTCACAATTCGGCAATTAGCTATTTTATGAACTTATCGATTTTTTTAAACAAAAATGGACAATATTATTAATCAATATATACGATATATAGTAAAAAGAAACAAGTTTTAACCATTTTTTTCTTCAAATTTTAATTTTAAAAAAACTATTTAAAAGCTTTAATTTTGATTATATGTGGAAGGAAATAACACTGTATGTACAGTTACGAACGAAAAAAAAAGTAAAAGAAGTCTCACTCACGTTAGATTGAACGGTCAATATGTCTTTGTTGGAAATGAGACTTGGGAAGAAATGAATGACGCGGTCAAATTATAAAAAAAAAAGAAAAAAAAGAGAAAAATAGAATTGAATAAAGTATATATTATATGAATTAAACTATTAAAGAAATACAATTAGAAATCAAAAAAAAGAATGATTTAACATGAAAAATAAAGAAAAAAACGATTTATTTCATTTTTACTTAGAACAGAAATGACGATAAGGAAGAACGGAGTACGAAGGAATGAGGGGAAGGAAAGAAGATCTGTCAGTATGTACTCGTTATAGTACTAATGTAGGTGTATGCAAATGGAAAAAGTAAGAAATATAAGGAAAAACTAATCTGTATTTACGTTTACAAGGACATTTTGTATGAGATTACAATGTAAAATCCAATATGAAATAGAAAGTTAAGTCATTCAAACGTGTAAATCTGATATATTAAAGTTTCCTGTCTGTCTCTCTCTCTCTTTTACTCTTTCTTGCTTTCTCTTACTCTCTTCTCTCTTCTCTTCTCATTTACTATAAATAAATAAATAAATATATATATATATATATATATTAATACGTAATACAAGTTATATATAAATATATAATATAATACTATTTTCAAAGATTTTCTGGAATGTACCGATGTTTAGTGACGAAACTGGTATCCACCACATCAGCTGTAGCAAGACGAAAGTTTGAATGCTCCTAAGCCGAATGCTAGATAGAATCAGATATTCAAATTGCCGATTAACGACGACGTCGACGACGATGCAAATCTTATTTCCGATGTTAAAGTCGTAGTCAGAAGATCTTCACACAAAAGTATTTGAATGAGAAAAATTTGGTGAATATGAAGACGTGAGTTGATGATGGTCATGAGTAGGCAGGCCGGCTACATACATACGTCAATTGAATGTAAAGTCGGAAGGTGCAGAAGAAAGGAAATGCTGCTACATCGGGAACAGAATTTAAAATTCGTTTTGAATACATGCAACATGATAAATTCAAAAAAGGTCCTGGCAACTGACTTTTGGACATTTCTGACCAACAACGTCTCCGAAGAAGATGTTCCAAAGATGAACAAAGATGCTAAAGATGTGAAAAATAAAATTTCTTTTCAAGAATACCAGAGAATGAGATTTTATTTTTATTATCATATATGTATTTCTTTGAAAATATTGAATATTTGATAGAATGAAAACAAGGAAAATAGCAGAAATAAAGTTTTTTTATTGATATTGATTGGATAGTCAAACAAACAAATAGAGATGTATGCTATATTACATATAGTATTAAGATAAAGAGAGAAAGAGAGAGAGAGAGAGAGAGAGAGAGAAAGAAAAAGAAGGAAGGAAGATGATATAAGGTATGTGTGTTCTGATATTATGTATTGAAAAAGAAATATTTCTGACGAATACTAAAGATAAATATTTATAAATTTATCTATCTATGTATATTTTACGAAGCTTATATTAAGAATAGTATAGTTTATAGATTGAATGTCAATTTGTGATGTGATTCTATAGATTACATGATCATTTCATGATGAGACATTACATATAATTTAACATATTTGATGTGAAAATCATGAAATGTTAAATATTTTTGTATTTGTAAATCAATCATAATAATAGTTTTGTATTTTGCTTGAATAAAGATTTTTTTTTGTTCTTTTACTATATGATATAGTTAATTAGAAATATTTTTTTATAATAAAATACAAATAATATTTATAATTAATCTCACACATTGATATAAGTTTCTCATTCAACTTAAATGGTATATACATGGGAATGACCGATAGTATTTGGCACGTGCCATGAACACATATTCCACGTTCTCAACTTGAGTGGAACATTAAGGCTGAGAGAATTTCGACTTCTCATAGATGATGTTGTTCACATCGATTATATCACATGGTTAAGAAAAAATTAGTCAAACTGAACATATACCTAACTTCAGTTTGCAGATGTTGCTTCTACTCATGATGATGATGATGATGGTGATGATAGTATCATTGTTAATTATTCATTATATAGTTAATTCAATGTTTTCTTTAACCATATTTATTTCAATTTTTGTAAAAAATATATTTTTTGACAAAAAAATTGAACGAATTGACTCTTTCTATTGAAGTCAATCTCACTTACTGCCTCAAATATTTCGTTTCCGTTTTCATTACACCTATTTCTAAATCTATATAAAAATACATAAAAGTTATGATATAAATTAATATAAAATAAAATAAATTTTTATCTAAATTTATTTTTTTAAAAATAATTTTATTATTATATTTATATTATCTTTGACTCATTTTTTTTTCATTTTCACCACATTAATCACTATGAAATTTTCAAAATTGTTTCTTCTTATCTTCTGTATGTGCCGGTCCTATCTGTTTTTTTTTACGAGAAAAAAAAAGGGTTCATCTTCTATCAGCTTCAATTGACTTCTTTCACCTTTGTACATTGTTTCATTTCTATTTATTATTATTATTATATTATATTATTTAAATTTATAAAGTATAGTATAATCAAAGTATAAGAAAGTATATTTTACTTTATAATTTCAACATCATCATCATCATCATCATCTATTTATTTTATTTTCTTAATTTTATATTTTAATTCCTTTTTTAATAGTTAAATATATTATATATTTAACTTATATCATATACATACATATACATAAGATGTTGAACAATGAGGAACACTGTTCCTTAAATCATTTTCAGTGTTTCAAAATCTTATGTATGTAGAAAAGAGGGAGGAGTATATGACTACTGATAAAGAATCTCTCTCTCTCTCTCTTTTTCTCTTCCGTTCTTTTACTTTTTCTGAATACTTTTTTATTCTCATAGATTTATCGTTATATGTATATATGATATACTAGTTTTCTTATTCTTTTTCTATATTTCATATGTTCATTATTCACTTTTTCTATTCGACCCCTCATACTTTTTCTCTCTAATACTCTCTTGTACGTTAATGTTACGAACAGAAGCATTTCACGGCATTTCCTTTCATATCTATCTGATAATTATACAAGAAGGCATGAATTAATGACCAAAATTTACAATCACTATCAATAACTGATTGAAATGACATGATAGACATTCCAAATAAGCTTTTTAGATGTTCTCTAATCCTCTTTGATTAAACTTTTTCATATTTTGTACCACAAATATGGAGTTGTATGGAGATGTTAGCTACTGAATCTGTCTTCTCTACTACTATTCATTATCTCATTTTCATCTTTTCACACTCTCGTCTCTATATTTCTGGTTTACTTACGCATTAACCGACAAAGCTTCTGCCGACAATGCATCTGATTGTCTGACAGAGCCTGAACTCTGTCAGGTGTGCTTGTTTGTTCATCGAAAACAGTTTCTACTTGCAATAGGCTTGAAGTTTGCTTTTAGGTCTTCCGGCACAACTGTTTCCGGCTATGTACCAGCCTGAACATGTGCCAGTGCTTTAGCATTGATCATGAACACAAAAATGGAAACAAAGCGTATCGTCGGCTTTTTTTGCATGTTTGATGTTCGGTTAAGACATTGAGACGTAAACTGAAAAGTCGGCACACGTGCCCCTCACACTCTTTCATGTTTTGCCGACCATTCTTTGCTTCTCTACTCACTCTACAGTTTCTACAATCATTTTGTACTTCTTTTCAGTATGTGACTCAAGCTGGATAGCTCATATCCAATTTGATTCATTCAGATGTTCTCTTCGAGAGAGTAGGGCAACTACAAATTACATCTGATTACCCTTCTTTCCGTTTTCAATTCGTTTTCTTCTTCGATGTTTTCTATCTAAAAAATATCCGAATTAAGTTGCTTTTTTCAGAATGATCTCCGATACTGAATTGATCAATCATCATCAAATGACTGCACAACTTCTGAATACTACACCCCCTCTCAAAGAAACGTAAGAGAAGCTACATGTACTTGTTATCAATACAATCTTTGCAGCTTTTGTGATGCTCTCCTTTTACCTGGAAAATCTTATGATATTCCATCACCTAGTCTTGATGGTAGCTTTTCATTCATGCAGCCACAATCTGCTTGGACATCTCTAAACTCAACTCCCACACCATCAGCATCCACAATCTGTTATCCACCAGTGGTAAGCTAAATCGCTCTAATATCCCTTAACTATAATAATTTATTTAAGCAAGTTATGTATGGAATGATGCCTTATTGGATGATGTCTCCAACACTTACAACACCATCTAATCTTCTAACACCAACAGCTTCCACGAATAGCACGACGTCATCAGTTTCTGCTTCTCCAGCAATTGTATCAAGGCCTCACACAGAACCATTATATGAATGGATGAGAAATCACGAAAAGGATCCATATCCAACAAGACGTGAGAAGGAATTTCTCGGTCGCATCTGTGGCATGACATCTCGACAGGTTTGTTTTGAAAACTTTTTTTTACATGAAAAAAAAACAAATTTCTAGAACATTTGTCTAACGAAAACATCTTTTTTAGATTGAGCATTGGTTTGCTAACGCTCGCCGACGAATGAAAAAGATGAATAACTCGAAAAGACTTCGTTCATCACTTGGATCAACAGAGTACGGTCCAGAAAAAGATGGTTCGTTATTACTTTATATATTATTATATTATAAATTATAAAATTTATAGATGATTCTACTTCTCTTCTCACGTCATCATTTTCATCATCATCCTCTTCGGAAGGCGATGTCATAGTGCGATCCTCATCATCTATTACGGAAAAACTGAATAGTGAGCCGGAAATCAAAAAATCTAAAGGCATCTGGTCGATAATTAGCACATTACAGTAATCAGCTATACTGATATATGCTTTTACTCATAGATCATAAATCTCATTTTCGTTATAAGACCAATTTTTAAACGTTTCATTTAATTAAGTGTGCTGCTGTGATGATCTCATTATTCTAATTGTCTCATTCTATTGTATATATTTATTAATTTTATAATATTGCATGTGTAAGAAAGAACAAATGTTTAAGCTATTAATATTATTTAAAAAATAAATTTCTAATAACTATATTGTTTATTCTTTTTAATTTAATTTCTTTATAAATTATCAAATTGTTTTTGAACGGGTTTTAATTCTGTATCTTCATCAACATCACTAGCTATAACTGTTTCCAAGCTTTTATTCTGAAACAAACAGTAAATATCTTATAAGAGAATGAAATATTTATTTCATATATATATATATATATAATAAAAATAAATAAACAATACCGAGATAACTATATGTTGCTCTTGCTCTCCACCAATGTGACTGTTACCGGATCTTTTTTCTACTCGTTCAACTAGTATACTATGTGGTTTTATTTTTTTGTAAATACGTCGATGAATAATAGCTGCTTTCTAAATTATAACATTATAATTACCTAAAACATTGTTAGTTTGTTTTCTTTTATAAACAAAATAATAAAAAAATTATTATTTGAAGAAGAAAAAAAATTGAATTGTGCACCTACACGACCAATCAATATTGCATCTTCACTCATAGGTACATCATATTCAAAAGGCAACTGAAACGAAACTTTTTTCTACTCTTAATTATATTCAATATTTATTTTAAAAAAATAAAACTATAATATATAATATACCAATAGATTGAAAAGAATATTGTAAACTTGCAGAGTTTCAGGCGCTACAGCTCTCTCTACAACAACTGAAAATTTTCGATGTCTGTAAAAAATTATATATTATAGTTAAAAAGAGAAAACCAATAATTCAAATATAGAATAAAGAAAACACCTAAAATATAAATCATTAATGCGTTCTTCAACATCTTCTTGTGCATGTGTTATAGCACGTCCATTAAAATCGAGGATACAGTCCCCGGGGCAAAAATACTTGGATGCAATTGTATTATCATCAATCGAAAATAAAATAAAAATAATATTATTTACTATAATTATTAATTAGATATAGCATATATATATATAATTAAATTTAAACAAACTCGTATAACATGAGCTTTGTTTTTCACTTGTTTAAGACTGATTCCTAATGGCTCTGGTGGTAATTGAGAAGACTAAAATATATAAATATTATATTTAACATAATTATATTATAAGATTATGTATATTATGTTTATGTATATTTCTTACATTAACACATTCAACAATAAAATATGAAAATCCATTCATTCGTTGAGCAGCTATCTTATTTAAACGTTCCATCGTTATTGGTATAGCATAAGGACGACGCAGAACTTGAAATGAATTCTAAAATAAATTAGTTAACTATATCTATATAGTTAAAAGAAAATATTATTCTTATAACTCTAATAAGAGTTCTTACCTCACCAACTTTTAAACTTTTTAAAAAATTTTTTTGATTAACAACATTATTATTAATTTTAATTATGCGATCACCTATAATATATTGAAAACTATAATATATTATTTGTTAAATTCTAACCAATAATAAGATTTTTACTAGATATTGATTCTATATCAACAAATAGAATATACATATCTTGATTTATATAAAATTTTGCATCACTCTATATATTTAACTATATGTATATAATATAAACATATTCTTACATTACATTTGAATGTTACTTTTACATCTTGTAACACATATTGTATATCTGGTTGCAGTTTTATAAAATCTTTTGAATTTCTAAGTTAAAATATAATTTTTTATGAATAAAAAAACTTTTTAAATTAAAATATATACCTTATTGTTGCCATTTAAATCCAAAAAAAATTGATAAAATTATTTTTAACGTCAAAATTTACGTGTAATGTTTCACGTAAAAATCAATAATTTATTCAATTTTTTTTTGAAATTTTTTCTTATTTATTCAGATGTATACTTGAACAAACTGAATTTGTTTTCTGATGATGATGTATCATCAAGTTGACGTCTTCTGGTTCTTTTCAATCGAAAGAACATTTTGGCTAGTTATGAATTTTTCGAATCTTATGATCTGAATGATCAAGAATCTTTTCATTTTGGATTATAAGCAGACAAATTTGCCAATTTTTTTTGAAGACCGGTATCTGACCCATAGCTCATACAGAAAATCTGGTTGAATGAAGTACTTGAATTGTATTGTAAGTGTCGAAAAGTAGAGAATAGCTGGCTGGATAGATGGAAATGATGAACAAGGCTATGAGGTGAAGTCAACTGGAGCCAGTCTGTAAATGGAGCATCCTGCTCTCTATTCGGCTGGCTCTCTTGATATTTTCAAGTGTACAGTAAGTATAGCCATCTTTCTATCTCTGTCACACAGACTCTCCTACCCTCTCTCTCATTCCTTATTTCTCACAATCTCTCTTTCTCTCTCTCTCTATCTCTCTCTAAACTACTTTCTCAATCGCTTCATTTTCATTCCCTCTTATTCGTTCTTTCCTTATTTTCATTTTTCTTTGTCCAAATAAAAACAAACTATCTCAATATGTATGTATGAAAGATGAATACCAGAGGTAGTGTGAAAGGCGGAGTCCAAACTCCCAATGTCACTGACGGACCAATGACACCATCTTCATTTCGAGCATCATCTGAATCGAGAAAAACACATATCTTCACGTCGTCAGCTTCTGCTTGTACACGTCCTTCATTTCACAAATTTGTTTTCATTTCCATGTATCATCTCCTATGATACATATTTCTATGAATCGTATTAATATCCTCATCTGACCTTGATATAGGCATATGTTAAGCAAAATGCGAAGTTTTTTCCCAACAAATACTTGATGATGATGATGAAGTAGGAGGATTTGTCATCTCTCATCAAAATGTATTTCTTAGCTTTCTCATCAGAAAAATTCTTTACAATTTTTACCTTTTCTATCATTCATATAATCATTTCAATACACGATTCATGTTTGTATATTGGCATTTATGTCTTTTTTTTTTGAGATTTTTCAATAGAAAAATTCTCCTTTTCAATCACCTTCATCATCCACAATCTTCGAACTTTTTCTATCTTCAATCTCTTTTACATGCTCTCTCTTTGGCTCTTAACATATGACTATCACATTCTTTATTTTTCATGAGTTTTGTCATGACATTATGATGAAATTTTTGTGAAAAAAGCAGCATTCTCTATAGCTTTGTAGTTCATTCATGTTTAAGAAATTTTTGTTATTTAGTAATCTATCTATATACTTTATAATATTATATAACATACATAGATGTATATTACTTTTTCTTTTTTAGATTTTTACGAATGCGTCCAATTATTGGTGTAGCTCTGTTGACTGTTTTGGCTTACAGCCAACAATTATCTTCTGATAACTCAGACAGTCTACTATCACTCGATTCTGATTCTAATATTAGATCCAAAAGAAGTTATTATGGTGGTTATGATTCATATGGATAGTAGGTTTTATATTTATTTTTCTCCATACTTCATTGTATTGTAAATCAATTTTTGGATAACTGCTTCATGTCTTGTTGCTATATAACATCGTCATATCTTATAGTTTACAAGTAATAAAAGCTTAATCTTATAAAATTAATTTATTTAATAACATAATTTATGATTTTAGTGATGGCGATTTCTGGTATGCTGGAAGAATATTTGGAATAATCATCGGATCATTGTTGTTCTTGGTTTGTTGCTGTGCTCCATGTATCTGTCTTCTTGGTATATGGTATGTTATATTATTTATATATAAATATTATATGTAAATATAATATTTTAAGGTTTTTGGGATGGTTTGGTTTTCGAAAAAGTCGTCAAACACGAGATAATAAAGGTACGATCTTAGATATTCTATATAAAACTTTTATAATTAAGAGTAATTTGAAGAAAATATTAATGTTTCGTATTCGTAATGAATCATTTTATTATATTATACTTCAGTTTAGCCTCAGTCATGCAACATCCCCAACCACAAGCTGTACCAGTAGTAGCTTCTGTTCCTCCTGAAATGCCGGCTGTATCGACTATCTATACCTCACCTCCTCGTACTCGACACGTTGTCGTTGATACGGTTCCTCCACCTCGTCATTCAGATGTATGAAATAATCTTAAAATCATCAAATTATTATATTTTTTAAAATTATATGTATAATTATAATTTTGTTTACAAAAAATTAATTAATTTCAGCTGCGTCCTGGTGATCAAATCATCTATCAGGCTGAAGATCGGTACTATTCGTCATCTGCTCCAAATTCTAATACACGACCAGATGCATATCGTAATAGTAACTTCTAAATTTTATATTTTAGATTAAAACTATATGTGTGTGTAAATATAAAATCATATAGATTATATCAAATATCATATACATATGTAGTTTTATTTTTTGATCTTCATTCCTCATAAATTCCAGTTCACAGTCAGATTTTATGCTTTCAATATGTTTTTTTTTTCAATTTAATATATATTTTTTCAAAAAAAAATCTGTGATATTTAGACTTTTCAGTTTTTTTTTCATATGATAACTTATCTATCTATGTATAATTCATATGAAAATATATACTATATATTACTATAATATTATATGCAAATATTGTGCAAAAATACGTATGATATATACTGTGTCGAATAAATTTAAATAAAATATTTTATTTTATATAATAAAAAAATATTTAAAAAAAAAAACATATTAAGTTACTCGTTCGTTCAAAGATCAAAAAAAAATAAAAGAAAAACGTTAATGAATTCTATTGAAAATGAAGAAAAAAGATGAGACAGTTGAACAAGTGGCAGAAGTCTAGAGATTAAGAGGAAGCTTGAAATGGAGAAATGGAATCAAACTCTTATTCTATTTTAACACTGTGAATCAATTTTCAAGTTTTACGATGAAATGAGCATTGTTGAAAAAAAATTTATTTATACTCTTGAAAATTTTATTCTTTATTCTAATAATTTTCACAAATAAGTCTTTATTTAAAAAACAATGAAGCTTATTGAAGTATTGAACAATTTCTTGGGACATTGAACACATATAAACCTCATTTAACTGGGTTAATTAAAAATTAATTTTTGATATAGAAGCTTAAATAATACATATTTTCTATTAATTACACCAAGCTTAAACAATAATTTTTAAATTAAAGAATCAAATCAGCTGATATCCTTGTACGCTCTTTTTCTTATTTTCATTCAAGCCATCTTTGTACAAGTCTCTAAGCAATTGACTGAAACAGCCATTGGCAGCAACTCTTATGCCGAATGGGTAGATCTGTGCCCTTCCGTTCGATGACGTCACGCACCCGCACCGCGTATGATCGCGTCGCGGCTTGGATTGGCTCGGCCCTGCTGCTGTGTGTGTTGGTGCGTCTGCGATGCCGTTGATGCTTTTCATTTTATTCCTTGATATTTATTTTTAATTGATTTATTTTGTTTATTTTTTTATTGATTTTAAGTGTATGTAAAGTTGGTGATAAGCTGTTGATAATAACTGATAAGGTGGTTGTTTTATCGGCAAAGTGCAGTTTACGATTATTTGCTATAGGTTTTTTTTACAGCTCTTTCTCATTTTTCTTTAAATCTGGAATTTTTTAAATTTATTACTAATATTTATTATAAAATTTATTATGATTTTTTTTGTAAATGCCAAAAAAATTTATTTTTTATTTTAAATATCAAAATATAATCGAATTAAGTTTCAATAGTCAGCTAGCTGAACAAAAATAATTATATTCCAATTTTGATTGCTGTGAGAAGATGTGCCACAATAAAATATTATTTATTTTTTGTATTAATTGCTTTTATGCGGATTTCTTATATTTTTCCTTGTTATGATTGAACATAATTTCCAGATTATGTCAATCAGTTCATAGTTGCCTGAGCGAATGCCAGATATTGAATCGGACGACAAACCGTCGACGTCCAAAGAAACTGGGTCGACGTCTGCTTCAGCTTCTACTTCCGTACCTTCCGCACCCGCATCCTCCAGCAAAATGCCGGAGAATGCTGCACCAAGTAGTCAGGACCCTGCTTCTAGGTTGGTTATCACGTGATGGACATTTTTTCTTACATTTCGTTTGCTACTCTTTTAAAAATAATTTTGTTCTGAACTTCAGAAAATTATCTCGGTAGGTTTGTAATGTAACTTTATTGGGTGTAAGTACATCTAGGAATGTGTATTGTTCTCTTTGACTAAATATGCGAGTGATGAATTGCGGCTGGTTTTGGCCGGCTTGCTGCACACTAATTTGACCGCGTTCAAATGCTTGGTCTGGGTCTAAATGTTGATTATGCTTGGGGCTATGCAGGAACTTGTGTGATTGTGCCTTAGATGAATTATTTTTGCTAAGTATCTGGTTATGAGAGAAACGTTGTGGGAAATATGTCAAGTTTCGTGAATAGTCGTTGTCTACCTACTAATTTCAGAGGTGATCAAATTGAACTTCTTGCCAAAGAAGCTGAAGAGCTTCGCAAAAAATTAGATGCAGAACGCCAAAAGCTTAATGATATTCCAAGTACGTAGCTAATTTAGTTTTTTTTTTCAATTTTATTTTAATTGGTTAATCAATAATCCCATGTTTTAGTTCAACAAGCGGCTGAGCGCTTGCCCGAGCTTCAAAATATGGGAATTAAGCAGAGACGGATTTTGAAGGGCCATGTCGGAAAGGTCCTTTGTATGGATTGGTCATTGGATAGACGTCACATTGTTTCATCTTCCCAGGTTAGACTTTTTTGTCCATATTTCTAGTATTATGTAAATGATCGATAGTTCATTATTTTTTTATTAAATTCAAAGTTTTTTTAGGACGGAAAAGTCATAGTATGGGATGGATTCACAACTAATAAAGAACATGCTTTGACTATGCCAACTACTTGGGTGATGGCCTGTGCTTATTCTCCCACAAGCACAATGATCGCTTGCGGGTAAGACGAACATATTATATAGTATTCTTATGTGAGAAATATTTTCAGAGGTTTGGATAATAAATGTAGTGTGGTTCCTTTGTCTTTTGATGATGATATTCTTCAAAAGAAAAGAAGTGTTGCCACCCACACTTCTTACATGAGTTGCTGTATGTTTTTGCGATCTGATAACCTTCTTCTTACCGGTAGTGGAGATTCAACTTGTGCTATATGGGATGTAGAAAGTGGCCAGGTATAAATAATTGAATTTTGATGAAAATTTCTTATGTTATATCTTCAGATGATTCAAAATTTCCATGGTCACACGGGTGACGTTTTTGCCATTGATGTTCCTAAGTGTGACACAGGTAATACATTCATATCGGCTGGTGCTGATAAGCATTCTCTTGTTTGGGATATAAGGTAAATAACGTTTATTATGTTTTAACATTGGTAATTATTTTATTGTAGAACTGGACAATGTGTACAGTCCTTTGAAGGTCACGAAGCTGATATTAACACCGTTCGTTTTCATCCCAATGGTGATGCTTTTGCTACGGGATCAGATGATGCTTCGGTACGAAATTAGGCTAAAACTGCAATCTATTTTCTTTGTTTTTAGTGTCGTCTGTTCGATCTTCGCGCTGACAGACAAGTATGTGTTTATGAGAAAGAATCTATCCTATTCCCTGTCAACGGAGTAGATTTCAGTTTGAGCGGTAGATCAATATACTCTTTACGACTTGAAGTATAAATATGTTGTTTAGGTCGAATTCTTTTCGCTGGATATGGTGACTATAGAGTAGGTGTCTGGGATACTTTGAAATGTGTCCGTAATGCTGTGCTTTACGGACACGAAAATCGTATCAGTTGTCTTCGTACTTCACCTGATGGAACTGCTGTATGTAGTGCCAGTTGGGATGCCACGATTCGAGTAAGTTATAAACTTTTTCAGAACGTTTAGAACTGTTGCATTCCTCTTAATTATCTATTCTATTTCAAAGCATTCCTAAACCTAAATTTACACTATTTGTAAATTATAAGAAAATGCCTAAATTTCATAATCCAAAATATTATATATTCAGATATCTATTTAAAAAAAACTTTTTTAGATCTGGGCCTGAGCGTTCTATAACGAGCGGCTGTTGCGCTTTTTTGCAACTATCACTTCTTTTACCCTTTTTGTCGTACCTGTTGAAAGGATGCTCTTTTTTTCCCTCAACCTTTTGCAAATTGCATAGCTTATATATACATACATACATATAATATATATTTAAAATAATACTTGTCCTCCTCCTTATCTAGTCATAATTATATTCATGTTTATAACTTTAAATGATCGGTTGAAACATAATGTGGATGCTGCACACGCTTTGTATAATATGTTATCTGCCATATTGAAACCTACTTTGGGAGCTTTTCTTATACAGTATCCTCAGTTTTCCGCCCTTTCAATTCAGTACCTGCTTCTCTTTGTATAATTGATTCTCTTAATATTTAGGTAGACTGTTGACTACTAACAAAGGTTACGCTATTTATTAACATTAATAAATAGATTAAGGTGCTGAAGACGTGTACGTCCCTTTTCAAAAAATCATGAAAAACCAAAGAAATGACACAAAATATACAAATATAAATATGACGAACATTGATTATTTCATACTGTATTGCATTAAAATAATTTAATATAATAATTTAGCTATATCAAAGAGACCATAATTAGAAGTTATCTTTGAGGCAATGGATTAAGTTTGTGCAATGTTTAGAGATTTTTATGTAAAATCCATAATGAGGGATACGACTTTAGTCGAGTATGCAACCAGCAGTCAACTGCTTCAATTCCTGATGCAAATCTCCAATATTGGCATCAGTATACACACGTGATGGATTGCCAGTTATCTTTACTAACTCCTTACGTGAAATTGGATACTGAAATAGAAATGTTTTAGAATAATGTTCCATGAATTCATATTTGGTTATAAAATTTGAAAACGTACATGATGGTTAATAGCAACAGCATATGTATTTGGAACAAGATTACGTAACAGGCGTGATTCTTCATCAATTGACTTGTGTCCAAAACCATCAGTAAACATAATAACAACAGGCTTTGCAATTCCCGGTCTGGCTCCCTTTTCCACCGTATACTCCGAAATAGCCTTGAAATGAAATAAAATTGATTAGCTAACAGCTAAACACTTAGTCATTACAGTAATTTACAGAAAAATCTCGAACTCTACAACTTTGATTTTTGAACTAAAGAAAGGCTTACCCGAAGAATTGCAGCATGAATTGCTGTAGTTCCTGATGTAAATGGAACTGTTTGTAATTTACGAAGTATACGAGATCGATCCTGTGGATCGTTCAATGACCAAATGGTTTTTACTTTATGTGAAGCAGCAAATTTGATTAATGAAAACTGAAATAACTCAATTCTAACTATATCATTATAGTTTAGTTGCGCATACTCTTGCATTTTCTGGACCGACTCGGAAAAGATCCATAATTCCTGTAGCTAATTCTTTTTCTCGTTTGAATGTTTCTTCTACACTTCCGGAAGCATCGAGAACCATTATAACATCAAACAGACAACCAGGTCGGAATGTTGTAGTGGCTTCAATCTCATTTTCTTTGGCTATTGGACGAGAATGGAAGAAAGCAGCAAATGATGGTAAAGTTGTAACCGTATTTTCTCTGAAAAATATTTTTTTTAAATTAGAAGATATGAATGAAAGTAAAATTTTCTTTTAATTTCAATAAATCAGTGTGACATATCACGAAACAACCATTCTTTTTGTCTACATGAACGAAACTTACGTGGCTGCTGTAATGGGCAGCGTTGTTGGAACCTGGGTTACGGTAGCTGGTAGACTTGATAACCTGAAGCAAACCTATGAAATGAAATATGATTGTTAAAGCTTACAGAGCAGGTGTTAAATTCATTTTCTTTGCTTTTTTCGTGTATCTAAATCATATATTTCATAATAATCTAAACATTTTTTTAAAAATTACCTTAAAAGAATAATTTTTTTTGGTTTTACAGTTGTTAATTCCGAAGATGAATCAGTTATTATTTTACCATCTCGTTCAGCTAATTCATCCTAACAAATTTTTCGAAATTAATGATTTATATCAAATATCTGTTGCTACTTTCTTATCTTGCAGTCTAGATTTGAGATCAATTGGTTCACCGGTCAAATCAATGCCAGCTTCTTCAGCTTCAGCTTGATGACGTCCAACTCTCAATGGTCCTTTAATTGAAATAATAAAATCATTTTATATATATAAGTGTATAGTTAATACCAATAGTACTGTAAATACCATCTGTATGACCTAGATGAGTATTAGCATCTCGGAGGAGTTTGAAAGCAAACGCTCGTCGTTCAAGTAATTCCTATAAGAATAACCGTTAAATTTAATGTTTGAATTATTGTTTCATACCGTATGACAAGCAGGAAGTAATTTCTTTGCTTTAGCAGCCATAATTTTAATTTTTTCGACGAATAATGCATTTCGATCATAGTTGAATACGTGATCATGATTTGAAGTGAATTGGGATAATGCCTCTACATCTGTATGTGTTGATGAGTCAACAGCCAAAGTTGCAAAGTTACTTCTCTGTAAACAAAGCTTCATATAGTTTTCAGACAATGACAAATATATTAAGCATATATAGATAATGTTGTTTACTAATAACAACAAATAGCAACAAGAATAGTTACCGATTGTAATTGGCTAATAATCTTTTCTTTCAGATTTGGTTTATCCACACTATTACCATCCCCAACAATGACAATAGCACTATGACGATCTGGTCTATAAATTTATGAAATTCGAATCAAATCTTTGATAGATATAGATATATCTTTCTATATATATATATCTATATATATAGATTTATTGTTTTGTTTTTTCAATCGAAAAAATAAATTTTTGTAAACAAAAATATTTACTTTGACTGTATATCAAGCATTTCAAGCCCGATTTCGACAGCTTCAGCATATGATACAGTTCCAGTAGTAGCTTGAATAGCTTCAATCTAGAAATAATAATAGTTAAAGCTTATTTTGATTATATCTCATTAGATATATCATATAAATCGTTTAAGGACTATTACTGTAATATTACGGTAATGATGTCATAGACATACATTTGTGAAAATACGATCACGCTTTGAAATAGTTGTAAAAGGTAAAATGATCTTTGGTTGTCCTCCAAGTGATAGAACTGATACACGTACATGTGTCTCATTAACCAGAGAGCCTACAATATGATTAATTATATGATATAGTTATATAGTATGAAAAAAATCAAAAACGAAAGATATATTATAGAAACCTAGAACATCAAGCAAGAGGTAGCGATTAGAATTAACTGTTGGATCTTTCATATTATTCGATTTGTCAGTGTTATCGAACAGGAATAACAGATCAAGTGTAGGATTGACCGAGCAACCGTTCTGGTCATCAAGATGATGACGTGATCGGCTAAATTGACTTTCATCTTCATCACAATTCTTGTCGACCTTCAGAAGCTGTACAACATCAGATAAAAATCTGTAAAATAAGGAAAAGTTGTACGACTTAAACTATTTCAAACAATTTTTAAAGAGAATGAACTTTGGAATATCTATATATTCACTATATATTCGTATAATTTTTAATTATAATCTTCAAAAACATATGTTATTATTCATAAACTATAGTATACATTATTTGTTTTTTTTTTAAAAATGTATTTTCTTATCAAATAATAATTTTGTTTTTCTACTTAATACTTTTTAATCTGCCATATAAGTTATAAGCTTTCTATATTAATATATTGATTATTTGTTTATTTTGTTATAATTTATATTTAATTTTTCTCAAAATAATTCTTTTTAAGTTGGAATTCTTTGAAATTGCCATATTCACACTCGCACTCTCAATCTTTAGGGTAATGAGTTTCTAGGAAAAACAAAGGAAAAATTTAATTTTATTTTTCAAACCGGTATAAACGAAACAAGAATTATAACAGAATACTATTTAGTTATTTCATCTTAACATTTGTAAATTCATGTTGAAACATACATAACGTCATTTCAAATTAAATTCTTCTTCATTAACATTATCTAGAGCTTAATTCATATTAAATTATAAATATTACATATATCCTTAACTATATATATATAGCTAAGAATATATGTAATATTTTAGCTTAGTTGTGATACGGTACTTTCTTCATTGAGCAATGTGCATTAATTCCAATGAGTCTAGTATATTTAAGAGGCTGGTAGTTCAAATGAAAATGTTAGCCTGAGGCAAATAGCTAGAAAAGCTTGATGCATCATGACAAGTGAGCAAATTTTAGTTTTCTTGACTATATTTATCTTTAAATTTTCCTATTTGAGCTTTGAAGTCAATAGTATTGATCATCTGACGCCATTCTCATTCAGTTATACGCAAAGGGGTATCGACAACGACGACGACAATCTAGATGAATCGTTTTTCAATCAACGGCTCAAATATGAATGACGTTGACGTTTCTCGATGTGTGTTTGCATTTTCATCATTTTTAAAAAAATTTATAATCTCTAAAATCTATTTAATAACAATGATATTTCTTAATTGAAGTATATGTACCGTAGACTAACGGTTTCATGCATTCTATAACTTTTTCTTCTTCTTTTTCTCTTTTACTCTCTTCATTCCTCTTTTCTCTCTCTCTCCCTCTCTCGCTCTCTCTCTCTCTCTCTCTCTCTCTCTCTCTCTCTCTATCGTTCCTGTTAAGTTGTTATGATAATCCCAATTTAAACTATATTTTTATTTTAAATAATTCCTCTTAATTGATGTACTTATATATATATATATATATAATATATTTAATGTTCCCAGAGTTTAGTATATGAAATGGTAAAAAAAGAAAACAAAATATAGCAAAGTCAGAAGATGATACTTTCATATGATGAAGGAAATGACAGACAAAGAGGGAATGATAACGATAGTTATAGAGAAAGAAAGAAACAGAGAAGAGATAGACACTGAAAAGGGGAGGAGAGAAAGAAAGAGAAGGAGAGCAATCATCTTTCAGATTTCTTCTGAATAGCGACAGGTTTTTTGCCTCCAGCGCTCTTCCTTCATCATATCTTCTCCTCTTCTTCTCCACCATCAGTTTGTTATTCTGTCATCAACGTCATCTACAGTCTACAGCATTATCTACACATTAGACGACCATAGAATGCTGTTCTTTTTACGCTCATAGATCTTTAAACACTCATGAATTCATATTCTCTATCGTTTTTCGCTTTACGCTTTTCTTAGTACTAGTGCTTGTGTACATCCTATGTGGATCATGAAGATCACAATGACGACAATAGCAAATAGAAGTTCACGTAAGTGAACAGGTGCCGAGTTGTATAAAGGCGAGAACAATTTAAACGATTCAATCAGATGTGCCAGGATAGTCAATTCTATTCCAACTTCTATGTTTGAGAATTACCTCAAATATTTTATATTTCATTAACTATTACATATTATATATATAGTAATATATGTATAGTTAATGGATAAATTTACTTTTTTAATTTTTATTATTTCATTAACTATTATAAATTATATAAATATTATTCATTATAACTATATGTATATTTTCAGATTCTTAACTCATAATGCTCAAAAACATCATTCTTCTTCTACTTACTGTTGCTGTAGCTTCATCACAATACTATTCTATCGCCAGCTCATATCCATACCTAACTGGAGCATATGCCCCAAGTCCATTAGCAGGTTAGATACATGTATATAATTTATGTTATAATTATATAATTTAATTTCTAATAATAAGAATAACATATAGTTTAAAATATATAATAAAAACAATATAGTTTGTTATCATTATAATTGGATGAAACAAGTTATCTCCATATTTTAGGTGGTGAACCAGCTACCGTACTCAATTCGATATCAGCTGATCCAGTGCCTGTGGCATCAGCTCCATCATTCTTCTACTCTCCACCATATAACCGTATTTTGGGTTAATCAGTATTATCAATTTGTATCGATATAATTACTAATAACTATATATATATAGTTATTATTAATTAAATATAATCATTCAATCAATACTTAATACTGATGCAATCATTTTCTTTTTTTTATATTGAACATATTGAAGCTGCTGCCTTTCATGTACAGAAACTATCACAATTACCAATGAAATCATTAAGAAATCTCATTAATCTTCTCTTTCCATTTATCCTTCTCATACTATCTTTACCTTATATACTATATGTATCATATAATAAAACTTCGTATTTTTTTCTTTCTTTTCTTGTTTTTTGAACAATGAAAATCAGAAGAAAACATACCTTTCAGTACTGCCATCACGATAGATGCGATCTTTCTTTGGTACATATTGATGTAATTCACGTAAATCAACCTGCAAATGAATAAACATACATCAAGTTGTATGAAAGGTCTCAAAACGATTTCGTTTTTTTTTCTTTTTTTTTGCCAAAAAAACTAGTCTTATTGTACTCCTAACTAGATCTCAATTGAAGTGTATACATTGCACAACATGTATGAATTACCATTTCGCCTAGGGCAACACCAAATATTTCTGCTCCAGTATCTTGTAAACGTTTGCCAACTTCGACTACACGATCCCAATGATCTTGTGAAATGCCATCATTCATCAAAATCACAACCTATAACAATACATTGTTATATATGTTATATGCTTATTTCAAAAAAATAAAATACTTGAATTGCATCAGGACGTCGACCACGTTCAAGATCCATGATACTTAGCTCAACAGCTTGTGCCGTAAGAGTTGAACCACCATGATAATTGATATTTTCCAAAACATCTCTCACAATCTAGATATATATAAATACTGTTAACTATATATGTATATTATATAAAACCTTCTTATCTCTGCCTAATCCCAGATTTTGACGAAGTACTGGTGTAGAGGTAAAGCTATTGATTCCAATAGCTACGTGTGTTCCTTCTGAAGATATTGGCAAACGTTCCACCAATGATAAAGCCAATTCGCGTTGATGCTCAAAAACTTCTTCACGTGAGCTAGATGCATCGAGTATGATTTGTAAATCAATTTGATGATATTTACATCTGAAAAAACATAATTATAAACATATAATTAATATAATTATTCATACTTGAAGTTTGTTGCAGTTGCAAAATTAATTAAATTCTTATTTTCTAATTCTTGTAATGATTCCAACTTTGTCACACTTTTTGCAGCATGAAGTTTTGTTGAGCATGCTCCAATAAATTGAGTTACATCCTATAATACTTATTTTTTAGTATATAAAAAAATTATAATTATGCTAATTATGCTACGCTTACCGTAGTAAATCGATCTAACTTCTCGCCAAGATATAAATCTTCATCAATAGCTACAAGATGTCGAAGTTTGGTACTAACTCTTGCTGCATCAGCTAAGCTAATAACTAATAGATCAGATATCTGTGTCAACTCATGTAACGGATTCTATAAATCATTTGATGTTTAGTTGAAAAATATTTTGAAATCAAAAATCACTTGAATCTCTTCATCAGAATCAGACCAATCACCACTTGATAGGAAAATAACAACTCCGCGTGATTCATTTCGACCATGAGTATGAAACTCCTAAACCATATCATATATATATATATATAATTTCTTTTAATTATTAATTATAATTAATATAATTACTTTATGAGCTGATGAAAGAAGTTTTGAAAGTGAAAATGGTTTAGTTGAACGTCCATGTTGAAGTCGTTCTAGTTCAAATAGTATATCACGCTTTGTTGATGAGGATGGTGATGAAGATAAAGCTAATTTCAAGCCATGATTTTCACCACTAACTATTATACTGGAAGATAATCTTCTCTAAATTATTATATTATATGTATATAGTATAGTTAAATATACCAAAAATATATGTGATGGTAATGTTCGAATTAGATCAATAGCATATTGCTTAAGACGATAGAAAGTTGCTTCTTCAACAGTATGATCAATGATGAAAATGAGATCAACTGGTTGACTACAAGATGTCGAGCCAATTAAGCTTTCTTCGGGAATCTTAATCTTTTCAGTATTCTGAATATTTCAAATATAATTGATTATAGTACTAATACGATATACTTGATCTCCAGATGATGAAGAGCAAGTCATCAGAAGTGTTTCCATTTCATCAATAAATTGACGTCTACGAGCTTCAACATAAACATGGAACTTATCGCCAGCATATAATTCTAATTCTCTGGAGAAAAAATGAAATATAAGTTATTAACCATTCACATATAGTTAAACCTTATTTTATATTCTTCAGAAACTGTAATAGCATAGCTAC
This sequence comes from Auanema rhodensis, assembly GCA_964057225.1. NCBI lineage: Eukaryota > Metazoa > Nematoda > Chromadorea > Rhabditida > Rhabditidae > Auanema > Auanema rhodense. Next base: position 7,357,492 of record OZ059895.1, read on the forward strand.
CATTAACAGTAGCTTGAAGTCGAGATGCAGCCTTCAGAACATTTTCCCATATATCTTGACTATTTCCATCGGATACTAATATTGCTATTTGACTGAAAAATATATTATTTATAGTTAATATAGTAAAAATATTAAAATTACAGAGCTTTATCTCTTTTAGATGAATTAATTTCATCAATAGCTGCATTCACACCAGTTACAACAGAAGTACTGCCACCAATATTTTTAATTTTCAATAATTCTTCAAGAACACGAGATCTTAAAAAAAATTATATCGTTAACTATATGTTATATATTAATTTACTTGGATAAATTTTCATTTAAATGAAGAGGAGTGTATGCTTGTTTATTGAATAATACGATAGCTACACGTACACGAGATCCAACATCTTGATCAGGTAATCGTTTAATCTTAATTATATTGATTATATGTTTATAGTTATTGGTTATTTTAACAAAAATATATAAAAATCTTACAACATCAACAGCAAATTCCAATTGTTTGTCAAATTGAGTTTCAACACTTAATGAAACATCAATAATTAAAACTAAGTCAATATCACATTCTGAGCTTGTATCTATAAAATATTAAATAAAACTTGATTATATTATATAATATAATATAATTATAATAAATTAATATGACCTGCTGCTTCTAATTTATTTAAATGAACAGATAGCTTGCTATCACTGGAATCCAATAATTCCAATTCAGATTCAGCTCGAGCTGGTCGTTGAGTTTCAGAACCAACAGGCTCTTCTGTTATCGTTTCCTACATAATATATATAATTAGTATAGTTATATGGTATATATATATATATGTTAAATATACCGTTGGGGTTGTTGAATCTTCTTCAGTTGTTTCAACCATTACTGTTGTTAATGAGGTAGGTATTGTTGTGGCTGTTGTTGTGGTTGTTGGTGTTGTTGTTAAAGGTGTTGTTGTTGTTGTTGTTGTTGTTGTTGTTTTTCTGATAATTTGTTGAATTTCCGTTAATTTTTCATTAAAATTTTCAGATGACGTAGCGCAATCTTGCGCTGTCATCAATTCCTTTGTTTTTGATAAGAATTGTTCCATTCTTGCTACAGAATAAACATTTGAAGGACTTCCCGTCCATGTCTAAATATTATAATTATAATTTAAATTATATGAATTATGTGATTACATCTAAATCTAATTGAGAATAATCTTCACTAGCAGTAAAAGCTAAAAGCTTGCTATTAGATACATGTTGTAAACGTCTGAAATAAATATAAATAGCATAGTTAGATGATAAAGAGTTAAGAAACTGACGTTGCCGTCTGCACGAGCTCATTCCAATAATCCTGACTATGGCCATCAGTGAAGAGCAGAGTTACAACTCGAGCATTCGGACGACGTTGTGAGATTAATCGCTACAAATTATTATATTATTATTATTATATCACATATTATTATATAATATTCTATATAATATATTATACCAAAAGAGTTAAATGAACACCAGCAACGGATGATGTTGTTCCTCCAACATGCTCTATATCATGTAGAACTTTTACAACTTCACCACGAGTTGTAGCTGATAATCCATATTCTATTTGAGCCGTCTAAAGATAAATATAGCATTAATTAAAAGGATAACAATATAATATATGATAAGTTCAACTTACTCGAGCAAAGCTAGATATTCCAACTCGAATTCGACCTGACGAATATTCTTCAGGTGCAAATTGTTCAATAACTTGTATAGTTGACTGTATATAATTATAATATTATAAGTATTATAATTAATATAGTTACCTCAATTTCATGTTGGAAATCCATATTGACACTTTGTGATGTATCAACAACTAATATCAAATCAATTTGACATAATCCCTGATGTGATGGCTATAAAATATTATTAATTATATACATATAGTAAAAATAAATATAAATATTACTAATTGAATATCATGTAATAATGTAGTTGATATATCTTCTGTAACAATCGGTATTGTCGTTTCTTCAACACCTGAGCTTTCAGTATCTTCAAGCATTCCTGAACCATCTTCACTCACTGTGCTTTCCTTAAACAATTAATTCCGAGAATTTAAAAGAAAATTTGATATAACTCACTGGACTCATTACTTCAGCGTCTGTTGGGTTTTCTGTTCCTTCACCATCTGATTCTTCTTGAACAGTTGCTGTTTCAACGGAAGATGTGATAGAAGACGTTGTCGATGCTTCTTCTATGGCAGATGTAGAGGTGGATGAAGCATCTGTATGTTCAATGTCAACGGATATTGTTGTTGCTTCTGCTTCAAATACAGATTCTGTTGTTGTATTTTGCATATCGACAGTTGAGTCTATTACTGACGATGCTGTAACATCAGTTACAGCTTCTTCTGTTGCTATCTGTACAGAAAGTTCAGTTGTTGAGGTAGCTTCAGGTTCAGGAGATTCAGTTTCTGATATCATCATTGACGAAGTTGATGATACGTCTAAATCCGATTTAGTTTGCTGTATCTCTCCTTCTGTTGGAGTGAGATTTGTTGTTGTATCGAATGATTCAACAGGCAGTTCACTGACTAAAGGATCTACCGTAGTCTCCATTTCATCATCAGTTGTTTCTATAGGATTAGATGTGACTTCTTCATGAAGTATGAGCTTGATTGGTGGTGTTGACATTTCAGATTCTGAAACACCTGAGCCTTCATCAGTTTCAGTCATATCTGTAGTAGATTCAAATGATGTTGATATCATATCATTAGTAGTTGATGAATCAAAGTCGGAAGACATTTCCTTTAATAATATTAATTAATTATTATAATTTATATGATGTTAACCTCTAAAACTTCCATTGAATTCATAATTGGAGCAGATGAATGAGATGATACTGATGGAATTTCATTATCTTTAGAAGATTGTATACAATCAGATATATATTTAGATAAAGTTGGTATAAAGCTGTAAAGTTTTAAATTTAAAACTTTTAAATATATTTATAGTTAAAGCTACTTTTTGTATTTTGGTCCAACAAATAGACGACTACTATGACCAACATAGATTAAAAGCTCATCTTCATTATAATCATCTGTTGCTGATACAGCAAATAGTTCCGAGCCAGTTTCCTTTAATTATATGATATAATATTAAAAATATAAATATATAATTAATTATAATAATTATAATATATATTATGATATAGTATACCTGTAGTTGTTGTCCTGTAGTCTGTACAACACTCCAATACTCTTGTCCATGGCCATCAGATATAAGCAAGAAAACCTATAAACAGTATAGTTAAATGAAACAATAATAAAAAGATTAAATAGAATTATAGATAAGGGAGACATACAAACCTGTCTAGCATCTGCTCGACGAGATTTATGAATTTCTTCAATAGCTAGTTGTACAGCTCCAGCAATACGTGTCTGTTGTCCAGTAAATTCAATAGCATTAACGATATCAATTATTTCTTTTCGGGATGCTCCCTTGGAAAAAGGCTTGATGACATTTGATGAAGCAGCAAATCGAACAATAGAAACCTAAAATATTAAAATTTAAAAAAAAATTATTTTAACTATACATTATATTATATAAATTATAATATAATAGATACCTGAAGATGTTCATTAAAACTTGATTCAGGAAATGAATTAAGTAATTCTAAAGCAATTTGACGTTGTTCTTGAAAAACACTGTAGACACTTCCACTTGTATCAATAACAATCACAAGATCAACCTGCAATGTAAATTTTGAAAAAAGAAAAAAGGAAAAAAAGAAAAATACAACCGGATATTGAATAAAATAAAATAAAATAAACTATATCAATATACATAATTATGCTAATTTTTTTGAAAAAAAAAACAGAAAAAGGAAAGAAACATTAGCATATACATATATTTATAATTAAATTTTATTTTAATTCTTATAAAATTAATTTTTTTATTATAATTAATATAATTAAAAAATATTTACCTTTTCAAATCCACATTCTTGACCTTGTTCAAATATTTTTTCTTTATGTTCAGCTCGTTCAGTTCGAACACCATGAACGAAATGATGTTTAATAGATATATCACTTGATATATTATCATTTAAATTACAATATCCAAGAGCATCATCAAGTGTTAAATAAAACTTATTAATATCATTTGAATTAATTAATACACGTTCACGTTCTCCTGTATAACTTCGAAGAACATAATGATTTGAGTTTAAGCTTCCTGATATAGCAAAAACATTAATATTCATTATATTTAATGAATTTCTATAAAAATATATAAATTAAGAAAGAAAAAAAAAGATTTTTTTAGAAACATACGAAGCAATAACGCTTTCAGCTACTCGATCTTTATTATCACCGTCATGTACAAGTAGAATAAGTTTACGTGTTGATTTATGGTTTATCTATAATATTATTATTATAATTATTGATTATTATTGATTATTATTGATTATTGATACCTTTTCAAATTGATCTGCAGCTTCTCTTAATGCTCGAGCTACTGAGCTTTCAGTTTGATTACGTGGTCGAACATGCTTAATAAACTGTTTAATCTGAAATATAGTTACATATAAACTATTTCAATTTGAATATATACTCGAGGAAAATCTTGGCTATGAGGTGAATCTAATGCTGATACAACTACAGCTTCACGATTGAAAATGATTAGTGATAGATGAGTTTCGCGAATCGGATTTGCTTGCTCAATATGCCTGTAAAACATGAGTTGTTGCATAAAAATGTGAAGGAGCTTGTAAGCATACTCAATTGCCCGTATTAAACGTTTTCGTTGTATATTGAAGATTGTTCGATTAGTTGTTGTAACATCAAGTAAAATTACAAGATCAATTGGATCAGTTGATGATTTACAGATAACTAAAGTAAGTTTATAAATTAAGTTTGAAGTTTAAAATTTTAAAACCTTTTTCAACCTGTGAAGAATGAACAGTTGAGAATATAGATGTTATAATAATTATTAGAAAAGAAATATATCGCAGGTAGCCCTTAAATATTTTGAATAAGCTTTAAGAAAAAGATAGAAATTACAAAGATTTACCTGCTTAATAAGCTGCCATCTCATATTGACGACAGTTTCTAAATTAACAAAAACATTTATAATTTTGTAAATTATATACATATAATTAAAGAAAAAAAAAAGATTATGTAAATGATATGAGAACAAGATATATACATACAAGACGATTTTCTAATCTGGCTGTTGCTTGTATATGAAACATGAGAAGACGATGTCCTTCCTCCTTTTCATTTCATGTTACTCATCCGCTTCCTTGACTTACAGATGTAAGGTGAAAAAGCAAAAAAGATTCTGTCTGACCGTCTCATTTTCTTTACTTTCTCTCTCTTTTCTCTTACTATTTCTCTTTATAGGTATATATCTCTTTCCATATATGTATAGAGCCTTTTAAAAGAAATGACATCCATCAAATACAAATTTTTACAATGGCTTTACATGTAATCACTCAGCTGTGAAATCTTCAGAGAACGACAAGTTTCTGGTCAAGTATAAGAGTAAAGAGAGAGAGAGAGAGAGAGAGAGAGAGTGTGTGAGAAAGAATAAAGGATATAGAGAGAGACAGAGAGAGAGAGAGAAATATATAAGACGAGAAGAAGATGAAAAGAAAAGAAAATATAAAAAAGAAAAATACATGAAAATTCTCAGGATATCCCGAATTATGATGAGGAGACGACATCTTCAGACGATGAGAGACGGAAAGGCGATAGCAACTAACTTTACAATCTATATTGCCTGAGGACAACTACGTTTGAATGAAATGAAATGAAAAGAAAGATAGATGAACATATTCTAATCGTTTGGCAAGTTGAATTGAAATTAAAAAACAATCTTTCACTTAGATTGGAATGAGGAAAAAGGCGAAATTTGGAAATGTCTTATACAGGTAGTTACGAAATCATTTAGATCAAGCTTTCAAAGATTAAAAAAAGTAAAATAAACATCAAAAAAACATTTTTTTCATCAGAACGTCTGATGTAAGTAAATTAGATTAGAAATGACAAAAAGTTCTTGTTTTTCATCTATCTGATAAGCTTAGATGGGTAGGAGATGATGATGTCTCTCTCTCATTCTCTCTCTCTCTCTCTCTCTCTCTCTCTCTCTCTCTCTCTCTCTTGCATATGAGACGTCTCTGTTATGGGTATGGTGAGTGAAATGGAGGACTGTTGGCTACATGTTTGAAATGTTGTTTCAACATGATCTTTTCAGGAGAAATGTAAATTGAAAAGAAACAATTCGTCTGTAGGCATTATGTGAACACACCTCAGCTGGATATCATGATTTTATTTTTGAAATTTATGAAACCTATGTATTCTTATATGAGATACATATAATCTTTGTTTTATATTGAACATGTTCACAGATTAATTTGATTGAACAAAGTTTCGATTAAGAAATGAAGAAGTTTTTGTAGAAATCATGAAAAGAATTCTTAAAAAATACGAAAAGAGAAAGAGAGAGAGAGAGATAGCGAGAGAAAGAAAGAGAGAAAGAGAGGGAGAGAGTGAGAAAGGTTTAAGAGTAAAGACAACACGATTACAATAAAGATGCAAGAATAAGTTGAGATTTGAAAAGAAAAATGCTGTCATGTATCAAAGTTTAGAGAATTGAACGAAGAAGGATAATGACTCCCTTCCTCCATTATATTCACAATAGAATGACCAATAAAACTGATTGATATAATGACAATCACATAGAACATCTGTCATCAGATTCAGATGCATAGGTATAATAGCTTGAAATGATGAATGAACATGCATGACACCGGATGATTGAAACTGTTTGCACAAGCTTTATAAGAAGAAACTTAACGAGCACTTCTGCACATCATCTGTTTCAACCAGTTGAATATCGTACAAATGCTATTCTGAAGATACATGAAAATAACTATGCAGAAATCATCAGAAGGGCTGAATCAGAATCATTATCGTATAACAATGAATTATCCTGATTATGACGTCGTCGTCGTCGTCGTCTACTATCAACCGATTGCAGTGACGCCTACATCGTTGATGACAATTCCAATAATGATGAATGTGAACTAAAGGCTGGATTAAGCAGAAAAGAAAAAAATTATTTTTCTTTTTGAACATCATCATCATTATCCTTGTGTTGTCAATTTTCTAATGATAATTGATGAAGACATCATTGAAAAGAACGGAAAAAGATCTCTCGGAAAGACAAAAAATTGTGTGAAAACTGATTTTCTTGTATAAACATATGATTATTAATAGTTAGCTTTTCTCTTATTCTCTTTATTCGTATTTTCTTTATCTTTCTCTCTCTCTCTCTCTCTCTCTCTCTTTCTCTCTCTCTCTCTTTCTCTCTCTCTCTCTCTCTCTCTCTCTCTCTCTCTCTTTATAATCTTAACTATTAGATATTAGCCTCACATTCTTTGAAATAATGAAAGAAAGAAAACGTTTTTAAAGAACATCAAGATAGTATATTCATTTTAGAGGATGTGATTGTCCAAGAACGAGTTCATGTACAGAACTGACCGCTGCTGTTGATCTTCTCTCCTCCTTCCGCTCGAATTCTTTTTTCCCAGCCCTCTCTCTTTCTTTTTCTCTCTCAATCTTTCCCTTATTCACTCTATTACATCCATCAGATTTTGTTTGACACTCTCAAAACCCTTCTTCTTTATTCCCATCCTCTCAAAAACCCAAAAAAAAGCTGTCGAACATTCATTCACTGATGACATCTGAATTACATGTAATGACATTCTGGCTGTCAATTCAATCATCATTATCATCTTATCAATAATAAACAAAAGAATAATAAATTCCATATCTGTCAAAAGAAGTTTTTTGATTTGCATTTCCAATAAAAATTATTTATTTCCGGTCTATCGCTTATTAAAAGTTTTTTTTGTCGAAATGAACATACATACATAGAATGAGATGAAAGAAATGAAAATTCCACATCCTCACATTCCCAAACGAGATGACAGTTATGAACTGAAGACAACGAATTTGTCTAATTGACATGACTATTATTGACGGAACATGGTTGTTGAAGAAGAAACTTGAACAAACTTTTCAATGTTCGACCATTTAAAAGGTGAATACGATGAGGTAGGTGATGTACATACATACATCTATATATGTATGTAAAGACATTTGACGAACATTGTTATATAAAAAGAAAAAGTTGATGAAAAGAGATGAGATATGAAGAAGAAGTGAGAGTATAGATATATATGTATGTACATACATATTTACATATTTTTTATGAAAATTATATGAATAAATTTGTAAAATATGAGAAGTAGAAAGAGAGAGAGAAAGAGAGAGAAATAGAAAGAGAGAGACAGAGAGAGAGAGAGAGAGGGGGGGAGAAAGAGAGAGGGAGAGAGAGAGAGAGAGAGAGAGGGAGAGAGAGAGAAAGAAATTACTAATAGATAAGGAGGGTGAGAAATAAGTTAAAGCTTTTAAGCTAATAGTTAGAAAATATCATGAAATTAATTAAAAATTAGAAGATTACATCATGCTTATCTTAAACAAGATTTTCTGAAAATCCAGATAGACCAAAATTAATAGTTAAGTATAAGATCAGTAAATATAATTCTTAAAAGGATAATAGGAAAATTCTTTGATTATGGTGGCATATAGTTAAGAAAGAATTGTGGTAATGGTTAAATATAAAATAAAATAAAAAGAAACAAAACGTGTTGAAGTTGATGGAAATTTTTACGAAAAAAAGTTGTTTGATTATAATAAAAGTTTGATATATACAGTACGTCGAGGCTAATTCAGAATGTAAAGATTGATGTAATAAGGCTTTTCATGGTTATTCAATGATTATACGAAGAAACATGAATGAAAGAACAAGAGAAGAGAGAGAGAGAGAGAGAGAGAGAGAGAGAGAGAGAGAGAGAGAGAGAGAGAGAGAGAGAGAGAGAGAGAGAGAGAGAGAGAGACAGTGAGAGAAAGAGAGAGGAAGAGGGTGATAGTTATATGTATATTCATTAAGAATATCTTTAACATTATATCAAATAGTTCAAGTATATCATCAATATGTTAAGAAGAATGATAATAGATTAGAAAGTAAAGGAACAAACTATCTATAACTGGTATATATTACACAAGAAACATATAATTATCTCATATATCAGTTGTTGAATCCGGGAAGGTTACAAGCTTCAAGCATCATATACTAGTTCTTGTGAAATCCAAACCAAAGTTTCGTCCAGTCAAGTTATGAACTAAACTATGTCAACATGATGAATTTGCTTGTCAAAGTGAAAAGGAAAAAGTTTTTTGTATATTTTGAAAGATAAGCTAAAGCTTTAAGTATTAAAAATATTTTTTTATTAAACACAAATAATGCTGTAAAATAAGTTTTGTTTTATGAATTTACAAAATTAAATAATTTAACTATACAACTTTTTTTAATTTTAAGCTTCTTCTAAGCGTATGCTTACCCGTACAATCTCGATTATTTGGAGACTCGGTGAACTTCACACCAAAGTTTTTGAAAATTCATGGTGAAAATAAGTTATAGTTATTAATTCTTAACTATAATTATATATTTATTTTAAAAATAAATAAAAGAATGATAAATATTTATTACAATAAGTTTAAATGTCTCGGTAGTTAGCGTAGAAGTTACTGTATTTCACAGTATTGAAGACAACCAGCATATTTTGATAACTTGATTCGTATTTTATTAGATTACTCACACTAAAATATAAATATTTAATAATAAAAATAAAAATAAAAACTTACGGTTTTCCTATAATTGGGTAATTAACTGTTGGTCCATCATAAACTACAATTTCACCATAAGATGCTGTAAGTTCAGTAAACTCAATCAACACACTAAATATAATTAATATAATTAATATAATTAATATAATTAATAAAAAATATATTAATTTATAACCGTTTATTATTATTAGCTGCTAGATGATAGGAACACGAAACATTTTTGGAAAATGAAACTGGATAGCCTGGACTTGAAATCTAAATTGATAAGTTAAGCTTTTAATTAAACACAAAGTATGTGAAGCATTTCAACTTACACTTCCAGGAGTGTACAGCATTCCGGAATTGCAGCCGGATGATGGAGCACTAGTTGGTGGCTGATATGGTTTGAAATTCAAGAACCACTGATTATCTCCACGCATTGAAGCTCTAGCAATAATCTTCATTGATTCATCATTGGATATAATTGGATCTTGATTGGATAAAATGCTACCATCAACACTAAATAAATTAACAAATAAATTATAAAAAAATATATAAATTATACATTTTGAATGGAATCATATCTGTAATAGTGTTGTAAAACTCAATAGTATTGTTTCCTGACAGATGTTTTTCAAGAATTTGAACTTGAACTTGTTGTCCCTTAGGCACACTGATGATATATGTGCATGTTTCTCCAAAAAAGCTATTTGGATAACGAGGAGATGAAATCTGAATGTGGCAAAATACTACTTATATGTGAACAATGTGAAACATACATTTCCATTAGTTTCATAATAGAATGGACCAGTACAGACTCGAGAAGCAGATGAGAATTTGAAAGACCAACGATTGTTTCCATATGCTGAAGACCTAGTTACAATTTTCATTGATGATCCATCAGAAAGAACAACAGAATAAACAGGAGAATTACTATCAATTCTGGAATAGGAAAGATTAAATTTTGATTTTTTGCAAATTGAACTACATTTGAAAAGGCATGTTATCTGTAATCTCGTTGTAAAACATTAAATAACTACTGTTATATTCAATATGAATGTCGTTGAATACAACCTGAACTTGTTGTCCCTCGGGCACACTGAGGATATAAGTACATGTTTCTCCATTATATGTATTTGGATAATAAGGAGATGAAACCTGAAGAAGGAATAGCATTACTGAACTCATACACCACATGAAACATACAGTTCCATTATTCTCATAATAGAATGGTGATTTACAGTAATGAGTTGGAGTTGGAGTAGTTACAGGCATAGGAGTTGGAGTAGTTACAGGCATAGGAGTTGTTGTTGAACAAGGATAATTATTCACATCTGAATTAAAAATAAATAAATATTGAAAGAATAAATATTAATAATTACTTGTTCTGCATACTGAAATAAGTGGTGTATTACAGTAAGTATTAATCCATTTTCCTCTAGCAACAACATCATTGATTAGCGATAATCCAACACAATTACCAAGATTTGGATTTTGATATCCTAAAAAAAGAAAAATCTCAGAAGATTTTAATGAAATTTACCAAAATTTCTATAAGCAATTGGCTGATTTGTATTTGAATCATAATATTGTTTGTTATAATATGATATTCCTAATCGTACATAATCAGAAGTATAAGAATAATTTGAAACTAATGACGTAATGTAATCATCTTCCTGAAATTTCCATGAAAGAACTTAGAATCAAGAGAATGATGACTTACAGCCGTTGATCTTGGAGTTGCAACATGGCCACAGCTGGCTGAACATAAAGCTTCAGCATCATCATAAGTTTGTGCCATGCTTATAGCCTTATAGCATGAATCTCCATTTTGAGAATATTCAGGTGGACATGCTGGTTTTCCTATAATATAAATTAAATTTGAATGCAAATAAATTTCTTACGTTCACCAGGAATTTGACATACATATCCATCACTAGGAGTTCTACAGTAATCACTAAACCATTTACCAGAATAAGGTCCATATGAATACATAGCGACACATAAATAGTTATGTGTATCACCTAAATATATTTATATATAAATTATATTATTATGTTATAAATTAAAAAATACCAGTAAGGAAATTATCATATGAACGTTCCCTAAATTGCGTTCCATCATCATAGTAGCATGATGTAAGTGATGGTCCATAACACCTAATTCCAAGCCACAAAGTTTTAACTGATGATGGTGCCATAGACAGAATTAAAGAGTTTGTCTTAAATTTTTATAATAATTCATATAATATAATATATATTTATATATATATAACTTACAAAGACATTTGTTGGCATAGCAAGATGTCCACCATATTCAACACATGATGCATTAGCGTCTCTCTCTACCGAATTATCAATGAACAACTTGAATAAATATAAATAAACAATAATCCAAAATAATAATCAATATATTTATATAATCAATATATATATTATTATATATTATTAATCAATATATATTTATTATAAATTAGATTACCTTATAACAATTGGAATCTTGTCCATCAGTCCATCCTGGTGGACATGCTTTTACTATAAAAATCAAAAAATCAAAAAATAAAAATAGAAATAACTTACCAATTAAGAATAAAAAAGAAAAAATGAAGAAAAACTTCATTTTTTCAATTTGAAAATTTGAATTCAAATGAGATATGTATATACCTTTATATAATCTTCAATTCTTAAATAAATCTTTATTTTTATGATAAAAATGAGAAGAAAAAGATTATTTCTTATCAAGGTGACGTGATTTATTAGATTATCGGAAGCTTTTCATTAGTTAGAGATTATTAATTAAAAATTTTCTTCTTATCTCCTTCCTTCTCTCTCTCTCTCTCTCTCTCTCTCTCTCTCTCTTTCTCTCTTTCTCTCTCTCTCTCGCAATGAATAATTTACTTTACTCTTTTCTTGATTTTCTATTTGATACTTTATCTGAATAACGGCTGACACGACAATCATTCGTTGATCACGTTGAAAATCTTCATCGAAGCTTCGATTGGTTATTCCAATCTGGCAAATTCTTTTTTAGAAAAATTAACATTTCAATCTTTGTGAAAACATCAAAAAAACTTTTATTTTGATATGAATAACAATCAATCAATGAATAGACATATCTGAAATAGATTTCTTCATTTTTTGAAACGGAACTTCTAATTTGATCATATGAATGTGAAATCCAAAACAGTTGTTTTTATCTGATTTTCCAAATTAACATACAGAAATATTTGATGAAAAATGAAAAAAAAATCATTATCAATTTCAGAAGTTTCATCAAGATTTCAGAAATAATCTTTTGATATAGTGTTAGGAGTACACTAAACATCAATTTTTCTTTTAAACGGGAGAATTTGTTTGCACGTCAACCAAGTTTTCTTCATAGATATTCAGTAAGATTCAGATGTTGAAGCTTACTTGCTTGAAGCTATGTTGCAGACAAAAACTTTGTTATTGATTGAGCTTTGTGCTTAGAATCATTTTAAAACATTTTTAATGAATTAACTTCTTTCTTAATCTCAAAATTTGTTAAATCAAAAAGGATTATTCAAAATATTCAAAAAACACTATTTTTCCTTATAAATTCAGAAAAATAATATTGAAATCAGTTTTAGTTATATTAACATATATTCTGATTTAATATAAACTATTTAAACTTATTTTGTTGATTTAAGGAGTTTTTGTGGCCTGTAGAAGACTATTGTCTGACATTCGTTCATGATTTCATAAAATTTTTATTTATAACTAACATATCATATTGCAAAGTTCATTTGATCACTTATGAATCTGCTATACATCTGATGGGAATGAATTGTGCACTTTCTGGAGAGTTTGAGAATGGTAGACGACGATACATGAATTGTAAATGAAAAGATGACATACACACTCTCAAAGGTGGCTTCTCTCTTTCTCTCTCTCTCTCTCTCTCTCTCTCTCTCTCTCTCTCTATCTATCTATCTTCTTCATTTTTCACTATGATTATGCATTAATATATATATTTATATAATTCATATAATATAATATATAATTATACTGTTTTATTTAAATATATTCTTATTAATTATATTATTTTCAATTTGATTCAATAAATTTGGCAGAAAATCCGGCCGATGTTAATGTGCCAGTAGATGTGAATACTACTGTCATGTATGAGCCAGATGATTTATAGCCAATTCTTGACTCAAAAGATGTATCAATCCTATAAATAGTATAAACAGTATAATATTTATAACTTTTTTTTTTAAAACTTACGATCCTAAAAGTGGATAATTATCTGATGGGCCATCAAAAATCATAACAGAAGCTTTTGGAGCCAAATTAATTCCATCAAAAAGGATTAACACTCTAAAATAATAATTATTATATTATATATTATATATTATATAATATATATATTATATATTAAGAAAATGAAAAAAAAATGAAAAAATTACTTACTTTTTAAATTTTTTGGCGGTAAGCCTATAATAGCAGTTTGCACCATATGAATAGTTATTTGGATAATTGGGTGATGTAATCTAAATAGATGAAAGATATGGATTTGTTGAAGTTTTAAATTGTTTTTACAATTCCTGGAGCCGTCATTATTCCGGCATTACAGCCTGATCCAAAAACGTTAGGTTTGGGCTCAAGATAGGTGATAGGTAAATATAATAAAAACCAATAGTTTTCTCCAACTAATGGAAATGACGCAACAACTTTGATAGTATGGTTTTTTGAAATATAGATATTACCCATTTGATCATCAGATGTTATTCTATAAATAATTATACATATAGTAAATAATATAATATAGATGGATATTACGTTGCAAATGGTACAGTATCTGTTTCAGAATCATATAACTTGATTATACCATTATTTTCAAGTTGAAGTTCTGAGAAAGATAATTCAACTTTTGAATCATTTGATACATTGATGATATAAGTACATATATCATCATTATATTGATTTGGATAATATGGAGATTCAATCTAAAATTTTAAAATTTTAAAATAAAAAATTATAATCAAACTTACATATCCCTGATTATAATGATATGATGGTTTAGTACATACACGACCTGGTGGATGAGTTGTTGTTGTAACAATATTCTTTGAAGGATAAGCTCCAGGAGCTTTAAAAATAATTAATTATACTATATATAATATAGTTAAAAACCTGTTTGACATACAGACCATGTAGGTGGAGTACATTGAGCATTGTTCCATAGAGCATCTTGATTTGCAGATAGTTCAACACAATAACCTTCAGATGAATCAGGATAACCTAAGTAAAAATAGTGAAATTATAATAATTTATAATATATAAATTACTAAAATGATCATAAAAGATAGTATGATTAGTATTAACATCAATATATGATGTTCCATCAAATAGAACTCCTAAACGAGCTGTACCATTATATTCATCATGCATTGAATATCGATTGATTAATGAAGCAACAAAATTATTTTCCTTAATTATATATATTATAAATTATAATAATTAAATAATATAAATACTTCTTCATTTGTTGGAACAGCAAGATTACCACCTCTAGCTATACAGTATTGTTGAGCAGTATTATAGAAATAATTTCTAGTTATTACTGAATAACATGTTCCATTTTGAGCAATTTGGAAATATCCAGGAGGACAATCTTGTATAACTATAAGAAATGAATAACTATATATATATATATATAGTATTCATATGATAATTACCTTTTGGAATCTGGCAAACATGTCCTTTAGTTTCATAATTACATGATATATAACCCCAACCACCAGCATAATATCCATTTGTATTCATATATACACATGAACTATTTTTAATTTCTAAAAAGAAATATATTATATTAATTATATTAATTATAAATATTACGTGGATAAAAGTTAATATAAGATTGATTAGTAAAACGAGTTCCATCATCGTAATAGCAACCCTGAGTTACAGATGAATTTGATCCAAAACATCTGATTCCAACCCATAAATCATTTGATGAACCAGACATACGTAAAAGTAAAGAATTGGCCTATAAAAATTAAATTTTGAAATATTTGAATGATTTTAGAAAAATTCTTACAAAAGCATTTTTAGGTGTTGCAAGATATCCACCTCTACTGTAACAGTTTTCAAATGCTGCTTCTCTAGTAGCGAATCTTTCATACAGCTTAAAAATTATAATAAACAACTTGAATAAATATAAATAAACAATAATCCAAAATAATAATCAATATATATATATAATCAATATATATATAATCAATATATTTATTATAAATTAGATTACCTTATAACAATTGGAATCTTGTCCATCAGTCCATCCTGGTGGACATGCTTTTACTATAAAAATCAAAAAATAAAAAAATAAAAATAGAAATAACTTACCAATTAAGAATAAAAAAGAAAAAATGAAGAAAAACTTCATTTTTTCAATTTGAAAATTTGAATTCAAATGAGATATGTATATACCTTTATATAATCTTCAATTCTTAAATAAATCTTTATTTTTATGATAAAAATGAGAAGAAAAAGATTATTTCTTATCAATTTTGTTTGTATATTCTAGATAAATGGTTCGAACTTTTTGAAAAAATTGAATTAACTTGATTATTCATATTATTTTCTATATGATTAGATATACATATGTATATCATAGATCATTGAAAATCTATAAATATTAATAAAAATTGTTGAAAATATTATCTCAGCTTGTCAATGACAGTTCAAACTAAACTGCAATTAAACCACTTTTTCTATTTTATCTTTTAGTAGTTGTAAAGTAGTTAAATATATTTTTTAATAATGATGTCATTAGAGATATTCAAGAACATTAATAAGCTTTAAACCTTTTTGTTTTCAAAATTTACATGGATTTTCATTGTACCGTATCTATTTTCATTTTTAAATTTCTTCTAAAATAAATCAAAAATCAAGTAGGTTTACTTAATTCTATGAAAACTTATTGGGAACTTTGTTGTAGTTTCAATTTTTTTCTCTATTATTTCCTTAATTTTATAATATTTTATATTAAAATATAATTATATTAATTATAAAAAATATCATAATTTCAATTGTATACCATAAATCATTGGCTATTATACTTTATTTTATATTTTAAAAAGAAAATTAATCTTATTTAGATATTTGAGATTATTTATAATAAATATTATATAATCATTAGAATCAACTATACCAATGTTTATATATAATAGTTTATTTATATTTATTTTTATATAAATTTCATTTTCTCTTATTTCATTTCATTTCTTTTGTCGTTGTTGTTATTGTTGTTGATAATATTAATATATATATATATATATAAACATATAAGAAAGAAGTATATTATTTCATATAATTGAATACAATTTTTCTGAAAAAAAAATTACAACGAATTTTGAGAAGACGAAATTGACATACAGGTGATCAAAATAAAGAAAAAAAAACAAAACACGAAAATAATACATAGCATTGGGCATTTAAAATAAAAATTTATAATAATAATTATAATATAGTTATATATATATAATATAATATTTATGGTTAAAGGATACTATTTGTTTAAGAAATAATGTTAATGAAAGCTTTTCACAGGGACGCTTGAGGATAGGAAGACAAGAATAAGAGATACAAATGAAAGAGTTATATGACGAAGAATTAAGAAATATAGATAGATAGAAGATAGACAGAAGAAATAAGATTAAAAATCATATTTTAATGGTCTGATTACGAAAATAGTGATGCAATGAAGTTGATTAAACATTTTTATTATAAGAGATAAAGATTCTTTTCTCTTTCTTTATCTGTTTTTCTCTATCTATCTTAATCAGTTCTTTTTCTTCTTCATTGTGTTTTAAAAGGTAAGAAGTCTGTCTCAAAGATGTGCAGTAAAGACTTTCTGCACATGAAATAAACGAAAGCTGGAAGTAAGGTCCCGTCAGAAAATAAAATAAAAAGAAATTGAAGATCAATCGATGAAGCAATTAGGTATATTATATATATTATATATTTATATAATAATATAATATATATATATATATATAATGCTGAGTAAAACCCTTTTGATAAATTAAAGGAGAGACAATGCGTAATATGAAGCCAAAAAAAAAAACAAAAAATAAACAAAAAAAAAACAAAATTAAACACAAATATTATATAAATTAGAATATAATATTATATTATATTCTAATTTATATGTAATTGATGGTAGTTTTGAAAAGGGGTTGAGTTTAATAAGTTGGCGAACTGTGATGGATGATGGAAGACAACGTATGGATCTCGATGATTGACAGACTATAAACTGTATTCAATATGAGCGAGTATGTTTCACAGAAATCATATCTGCTACTGTAACTATCTATCTATCTAACTATATGAATTGTACACATATGTATGGATCTTTTTGTAAAAAAAAAGAAGAAAATCCAAAGAAGCATAATTAGATGAATGGCATGTGTGTTTCAAATGCTATTTTCGACTATCACACATACATAATTTTGGAATATTTGAGAAATGAGAGTGTTTAATTGGTTTTGTATTTTTTTCAAAAAATATAATTTTTCAAAAAAAAAATAAACATATTGCCTGAGGGACAATATGAACGTAGCACCGAATAAGACCTCGTTCAAATGGAGATTGAAAAATCAAAAGATGAGAGATACTCTATGGTATACGGGTAGTGACTATATATATATATTGTTAGTTAATTATATTGTTTCTAATATAAATATATGATTAATCTCCCAATAACTGAATTTTGAACTAGATGGTTATGCAAACTTAATAGAACTTCTCTCCCTTTCACCTATCAGAATCTTCCCTCGCCCACCCTTCTTCCCATTTCTTGATAAACTTTGAAAATTAACTATATTCTATGAAATAAAATTTATTTTTCTTTGATTATATTTCGACTGAAAATGCGAAAAGTAATCGATTAATTATATTAATTAAGTAAATTAAATAAACGAAAATTTAAAAAGTTCAGCACCTAGTTAATGAAAAGTTGATGAACTACTTTGATTGAGATATTGGGTGGGAGGGGTGGGAGATGGATTGTACAACAGTCACTACCGTAATTAGGAAAATTTGAGAAAATTTGGTTTTAGTATAAAACATTTGAAGAAAGAAATATAAAGGGAGATGAGAGAGAAAGAGGGAGAGAAAGGGAAAGAGATTCTTGTAGGACCTCGTATAGAAACAAAGGTAAATGAAATAAATATTTGAATTATTTCATATAGTTATGAGACGGAGGGTATATGGGGAGATGGAGTAGGTAGGGGGCCAGGGGAGAGAGAGGAACAAGTAATGATGATGTTGGAATTTGATAATGATATTTCTGAGGTGCAGACGTAAGTTGATGAGGATTACAGATGTTTCCAACTCACCAGCTTTGATAGGTGGATGGGGGAGATTGAAAGGAGGGCAGGGAGAAATGCTTTGCAGAAGTTTGAAGCTTAAACAACATTGATTGGATGGATAAAGGAAGATTGACGAGACCAATGAGGAACAAAGTTGAAAACTTGATCGACAAGAGGAAAAGCTTATTCATTGAATGTGAATGAAGGTTACGTGAATTATGGAGGCTAAGCAGTGACGTATGGATGTTTTGGGTGGGAAGCAGCAATAATGAATACGGTATGAAATGGAAAATCAAAAACAATTTCTGTTTGTAATAACCGGGATTAAACTGAGAATGCAATATGAAGCTATAGAATGCAAGAATGAAAAGATTCTGTATTAATTTTGCTTATAAAATGTGTCTGAGTATACTGTAATAATGACTAGCTGATCACGTCATCGGGTAGTACATAGATGATTTTGTAGGGATTTTGACAAGATGAAGACGTGTGATGTATATTGAATTGAATGATGATTCTTCTGTATTTGATCTGTTTGTTGTCGTTGACGTCATCAGAATGCTGGTGTATCTTCAACATCCGATGATTCGAATATCAGATCTTGTGAAGCAGGAACGATGTCATCAGTGCCATCGAATCATCAGCTCATTCAGCTGCTGTAGTTGGCTGTGGACTTGCAGCGGATGATGGAGTTGTAGCATTATTTGACGTCTCCAAGTGATCTCGAAGATGTTGTTCTAATTCAGAAGGACTTGCACAGACCTAGAAATTAAGTAACTTATTGAGTATGTATCCATAGTTTTATTCAAACCTTTTGACATACAGAGCAAACAGTCCTCCAGAGCAGCATCATCATCTCCATGTTTGGCACACCAGCAAGTTCTATAAGTTATAATATTAAAACTATTCTATTATAATAGTCAAACACTGACCTGTTGGAAAGAGGCCAAGAGGTGGTTGAAGTCCGGCTGGCAGGGATAAACTGGCGGCTGCTGATTTGATCGGAGATACCACAACATCAGATGGATTTGGAGTTGGCGGTGATGCATCGAAGATTCTTCGTCCTCGTCGACTTGGACTCTGTTGCCACATATGTGTACCCATATGAACCTTCAGATTTCCTCTTGTGGTGAAGGCTCGACCACACATTTCACATTTGAACGGCTTATCACCCGTATGCGTACGCATGTGAATCTGAAGGGCTGAGCTGGAACTGAAGTGCTTGAAGCAGACGCCACATTGATGCTTGGAGAGCACAGGCATCTGTCGTGGTGGAGGTGGCTCTGTCTCAGCCCACATCTTTTGCATTGCTTCTAAGGGATTGTCTGACGTCATTCGGGGAGAGGATGGTGCCAAAGGTGCAGATCGAGGAGTTGAAGCAGACTCATCCATCGATGAGCAATCTGTTTTGGCATCTGGAGCTGTAGATGACGATTTGACGTTTGATATGATGGCTGTAGCCGATGAGGTAGATAGTGCATCCATACTAGGTGTGGTCTTCATTTCGCCTTCAGATTCGCACCGACTAACAGATGAACCATCCGTTCTGGAATGATGATTTAAAATAATTAGTCAAACAAGAGTTATAACATACTGGTCGTGAGAAGCTTCGCTACTAGCTGATGGTGATATTGAGGAGGTGGCATCTGTTGTGGGTTTTGGATCGGGACTTCCAACCATGTCATCATCTTTCTTTTCATCCAAATCACTGAACAATTTGATAAATTCATTAACTTTCATAAAATAGCTAACCTGGTTGAAGCAGGGGGTGGACTTCCGGCTGTAGAAGACGATTCAGTGGCTGTAGCAGGCTTTACACGAATTTCTTCAGCACTTGCTAACTGCTTTCCCAAAAGCTGCGCAAGGTTGAATGGAGTAGTGGCTCCTACACCTGTACCCGTAGCACATTGGTCGCCGGAAAACGGTTGAGGAAAGAAAGGAAACAGCGGTAATCCACTAGGGAAACCGCCATTGGCAGTGATGTTAGAACCAGCTTGAGGTAAACCAGGAATTCGTCCTGTTAAAGCTTGACGATGTTCGGCCATATGGGCTTGTAGTTGCCCAGGAGTCATACATCTGAAACAATGAGTCAGTGTCCTATTCTATAAGATTACGTCACAAACCGTTTCTGACAGATAGGACAATGCTGTTGAGGCTGAAGTGCGGCTAAAGGTAGATGAGCACTAAGAGGTGGCATCTGAGGAATCTGAACACCATTCAAAGGCAATGGAACACCACGGAATGAATGCTTTGCCCGATGTACTCCCATATGAGTTTTCAAGTTGCCCTTTGTGGTAAAGGCTCGTTGACAAATTTTACATTTGAATGGCCGTTCACCTAAAAATATAAATTATATGTTATAGTAAGCAACATATTGAGTAAATATGATATAACATATAGTATAAAACTAACCTGTATGTGTTCTATAATGCATTTGAAGAGCACTTTTACATGATAAAACCCGTCGACATAGAATACATTGATTGGGATCCGTAGTTGGCATTGCTTTATCTCCTACCAAAGCACGTATCTTTTCAGCTTCATCCGTAGTTGAAATCTAAAATCAAATAATAATAAATATAATATAGTATATATAAGTATAATTATAATAATATTAATGGATAATTATTGATTATAAAATATAAATTACAATTAGATTATCTATATAAAACATACAATTTATGTGAGATATGTAGAATAATAATTGAATAGATTATATTTTTTTTTTTTTTGTATAATAGATAGAATATTGGAAAAATTATTAATTTTCTCAACTATATGTATATTTCTAATTGAATATTTTGATAATATTTGAAATATAAACATATAGATTAGCAGATTATAACATTACAATCTGTTGATGATGGAGGTCGTCCAGTAACTTTTCGTTTTTTTTTGTTGGGAACGACGACAAGTACAACGAGAGCTAGTTGGCTCGCTTTAGTGATGAATCAAAAATCTTTTTTTTTTGTTGGTTCTTTTTTGAAAAAAAAAATGTTAGAGAGAAAGTGAGAAGAGAGAGGGAAAGAACTAAAGAGAGAGAGAGAGATTGAGAGCTGGCGAGTAGATAGTTTGTTGTATTCGGACGTTGAATAATCGATTATCAATAAATTATTATTATATACAAAAATTTGAGTCTAAAAACTGAAAAAAACGGAATAGATAACGATAAATAAGTAGAAAGAGAGAAAGAAAGACATAGAGTATAGAGAGAGAGAGAGAGTGAAAGAGAGAGAGAGAGAGATTGAATGATGCTACCGAATATCAAATTTCATTTTTTTATCTAATAAACTATATTTATCTTAATGCTTAGAAACAGTTGATATTCAATTCTATTAATAGTTTTTTTTCTGTTGGAAATGAATATCAACTATTTTCCATACGTGATATACAATTTGTATTTGAAATTTGAAATTAAAAGGGATCTGATGAGCGACGAGAAACAAATTTAGTCACTTTGACATAGTATTTTCAAACTTCAAGTTTACAGAGTACATCAGAAATAGAGGTCAAGTTGTTCAAGTTTTGATGAGGATAAAGAAGTTTTATTTTAATTTTGGTTTGAACATACCTCCATTAAAGCTTCCCAGTCATCTTCATTGTTGATTTCCGGGCGAGATGAGCCATTACCGGATGATGGAAAGAGATCTGCTCTTGGACCATCAAATGGTCGCATAAAAACTAAAAATAAATTATATCATATAGTATTGTTTGTTGTTTTTTTTTTGATTTTTCCAGAAAAAAAAAAGTTATTCTTACATGGTGAAGCTGTTGGATGTCCGAACGGATTCAACAGTGGAAACATCGGCGCGGAGGTGGGCGTGGTGGGGCAGCCGGACATGGAATGTAGTGAGGCTCCATTTGGTGTATGCGAATCGCCAGTAAAACCGGCTGCAGCTGCTGCTGCTGCTGCTGCTGCAGACATATGCACGTCCGTAGGTGAATCGGAATCTAAGGAGCCGGCCGTTTTGGCTAGCAGATCGGCTGCAGTCAAGCCGTGCTGATGTTGTTGAAATAGTTGATTGAGCAAGCTGGCGGAATTTGGCATGAGCATGGCGCCAGCGCCATCTTCAGCAAGTGAGCTGCTTAACGGCCGCTCGTCTTCCGTCTCAACAATGGAGAAGCTAGGACCAGCCTGGATAGGTACAGAACCACGATCAGCATCAGGATTATCAGATGATGAACGTTCAGCTCCAGCTGATTGTGATCGCATAGGTTGATCGCAGTCATGCTCAGCAATCTAAAATAATCAGAATTAGGAATAAGCATGATAGAAAAGTGATAAGACATATCGAGTCAAGTATTTTACCTGATCTCTATCACAAAATCGTTGTCCACATCCATCACACTGTAGCAGCTTATCATTTGAATGATCTTCCATCAGATGCCACAGATGTGCACCCTGTGAGCTGAAGCACTGCAACAACACAACTTTTAAATCGATTCGATTGGTTTTCAAATAATTTTCGTGATTTTAATCGTTTAATTGGAGCGAGAAGAAAGGAAAAAATAGAAAAATCGAAGAATATGAAGGAATCATAAAATATTTTTATATTCTTCTTGTCTTCTGAATTGATGACTACCATCAGAACATCTTCTTTTTCCTTTTCCACCCCCCCCCCTTTAACCCAACAACCCCCCACTTCGACGTATCAATTTTGATGCCAAAAGTCCTTCTAATTGTCTAATACTCTCCAAATACCGTGTGATATATCACATAAGCAGGTCCGCAACTTCAGAAGAGTTTTATGATCGTTTTTCAACTTATATGAAATTACGAAGGCGCCATTTGTTTACGATTCTTTCTCTCGCCCAATTCTCTCTATCTCTCTCTCTCTCTCTCTCTTATTCTCTCTTTCTCTTTCCCTCTTATTCTTTTTCCCTCTTTATCTTGTTACCTCTCATTCTCATCTTCCCAGTTCTCTCTTTCATTCCCTGCAATAACCTCGGATTCTAACGATCTAGAGACTATACATGTATGTATATTTCGATATGTTGATGTAATTTCATGAAAAATCAACATAAAAAGAAAAAACTTTCAACACTAACTATAACCCGAAAGAGAGAGAGAGAGATACAGAGAGAGAGAGAGAGAGAGAGAGAGAGAGAGAGAGAGAGAGAGAGAGAGAGAGAGAGAGAGAGAGAGAGAGAGAGAGAGAGAAAGTTCATAATACCTATGGTTATATGGCTAGATTGCATAAAGATATGAAGAAAACATATTTTTTTCTTCAAAATGTTACTTTATATTCAATACAATACCACATGTTCCATTAACCGTAACCAGTAGACGTTACGGTCTCTCTTTCTATCTCTCTCTCTCTCTCTCTCGCTGTCTCCCCCTCTCTCTCTCTCTCTCTTCATTATGTTCTTCAGAAGTACAATCGTTTGATACATTTGCATTCTAGTACTTTTTCATATCTAAAACGAATAGTATTTCTAGAGAATGAAATAGTTGACGATGAAAAGTTTGAATTTAATGTGTCATCGTCATCAAATCATGTTGAGGATAATGGCCGTTAACGATGACAAGCTAATCACATAGACGATGAGATGAAGCTTTACTGGTTAATCATATACAACACCTGAATGTCCTTCAATACATCTTCAGAATTACATGTTTCAATCAGAGAATTTGAAGAAGTTCGGAATCTTCTTTCATATGACATTCAGAATGTTTTCTCTGTTTCGTTGTCGTCTCCAATCTTCACAAACTAATTTTCACTTTACTGCTATACTGAATGACAAGCTAAATGGTTTTGTGTGATCATTTCAACACCATAATTAACATCATCCATCCTCTATTCGTTCGTCTAACTTTATATGGAATTTTGATGTCAATTCTATATATTGATTATTCACAATAACTATCTTTCAAAATCTATTTCGTCACTTCTTCACATTTCACTCAACAACTTCTGACATTGCTTACAGCTTAAAGCTTAAATGCTGTAACCTAGATATTTGAACAATTATATAAAATATTCTACTAACTATATACAGATGTATGTCAGTTTAAATATTATATATACAGTTTACCGTATACTATACGGTTCATAGTTTTCTTGAAATACGCATAAATCCATTTCAACTATCTTATCTATTTCAAGATATATTTAACTTTAAAATCGATATTACAGTTCTTAGATTCTGTATATCAAACTGAATTATCTTTTTAGATTTAATTATATTAACTAATTATTAATATAAACTATTATTGTAAATAAGTAATAGAACGTACTTGACCACATCCACTTGCAGCACATACGATAACATCCTTCTTCGGAGTACTTGGAGGTGTAACATCCATACCCTCATCTATTGTTAACGTACCCGTGTCTTGTTCAGCATCTGTCATTGACATATCATCATGCTGAAGCTGTTGTTGCTGTCTAGCAGCTAGCTGTGCACACAACGTCAAAATCTGAAATTCAAATCAACATATATACAGATTGTTCTGTTATCATTATTCATGAAGCATGATGCACAATCTTCTTACCTGTTGTGGCGTAGCAATCGAAGCTAATGATTGAATCAGTAAGTTCTTTCCGCTCTCATCCAGCATCTTATCCATCAGAGCAGCTGCTGAGCCGGCCGTCGCTGTCGACAGATCCATAGGCAAAGTGGACGTGTCGTCCACGCCTTCCATATCTTCTGACAACTCCGAACCTGGAATATATAATTTGAATTCAAAACTATATTGAAAATTAAAAATTAGAGAGAAGCCAGAAAATTAAAAGATAGTTGTTAAGTTGAATATACAAAACAAAACAAAAATAAATAAATTATAAATAAAAGCTTGTGTTGTGATTAGCCAAGACGACAAAGTGTTGACAAATGGATAGAACGAGATCAAATTGTTTCAAATTTGGTTTTGAAAGAAGAAAAATAAACAAATAAACAATACAATCAATAGTAAAATATAAAAAATATTTTCTAAAAATCTTAATTATCAAAACATTTTCTGATATTTCATATACCATAAACCATACAAGACCATTTCTTTCTCCCTCTCTCTCTCTCTTTCTCTCTCTCTCTTTCTCTCGCTCTCTCTCTCTCCCTCTCTCACTCTTTCTCTCTGTCTTTTCCTCTATTTCTTCTGAACAAATTCAACTTCTGGTCATCAAATCGTCAACATCATCATCATTATCAGTTATCAATGAAAAAAAGTCGAAGTATTACTGAAATTGGTCATCGTCGCCACGATCAATCAGATGACCCGTTTTATCATTTTTATCAATTCATTTCCTTTTTCGGCTATTTCATGTATCAATTAGTAGTCCGTTCGTCAACCATTTGTCATTATTGATAAGCCGTGACGACGAAAATGACTGATGATCAAGCTTCAGCATCTTATTCTCTCTCTATCTCTGTATGTTTTTCATAAATACCGATTCTTTTTCCTAAATAAACTGCGTTGTAGTTTATATTGCCTCAGGCTATTCATTTGTATTATTTGATTACAAACTACAGATCTGTTGAAGCATTACTGCTTACAGTTATATAAAACCTAGTAGACATATGTAGATGTACCGAAAGTGATAGAATCTAAAAGCACAACCATAAAGTTCATCTGATGAATAAGAAATGAGATATATTCACGTAAATCTACGTCATTTTACTAATTGACGTCAAACTTTCACGTTGTTCAGAATAAAGACGAAAATACCTTATTTTCTTTTTTTTTTCAAATTATTATTAGAATTCACATAATATTGATTATATAAAAAATTAATTATTTAGAATTATGTTTTGTATATTGTAATTTCAGATATTTCATTAACTATGCTAACCTTTATACATTAACTCATCCAAGAATCACAGTAATCTAAGATGAATTTGACGTCAGCATTGACGTCAAATTTCTATTGTTGTAACTACTTCAGTAACCTTATTCATCTAGTCAAACACTGCTGTAGAGTCAACTGTCGAAAAAAATATTTTTATTCAAGAACATGAGCAAGAAGAAGACGAAGAAGAAGCTTGAATGCGCTTTAGCAACGGTATGGCTCATCTTACAGTCGATAGGCGCATACCGACACGTGACTTCCGTTCATTGCGTTCATATAAACAGCGTCAACTGCATCATCATCATCATCAACATCGTTATCATCGTTGACAGTTCGGATGCTGTAGCTGATCATGCTGATCATGATGTTGCAGCTGCTGAATGATTAGAACATGGTCATTGCTGATAGTCGTGGAGACAAGCCATCGTCCTCGTTCGAAGTCAAAAGAGTTGACGCAAACCGTCACACTATCATAGATATTAGAACAACGCTGCATTCAGATGTTCAGTAAAATTCAGATGATAGATGATGACAACATCTTCAATGTCTATAATCACAATTGAATTTAAGCGACGTTTTTAACTATTTCATCTCATTTATTGTCATTGTTAGATGATACTTTCCGGTTGACCTGCTAGTTTGAAAGTTGAAAAATGAGAAAGATAGAGTATGATAGTGAGAGAGAGAGAGAGAGGGGGGAGAGAGATAAAGATAAAGAGAGAGAGAATAAGTCAGGAAGAACGTTTCT
Source organism: Auanema rhodensis (assembly GCA_964057225.1). Lineage (NCBI taxonomy): Eukaryota > Metazoa > Nematoda > Chromadorea > Rhabditida > Rhabditidae > Auanema > Auanema rhodense. The sequence goes on from OZ059895.1 coordinate 7,385,058, forward strand.
GATAATCAGGAAATAGAAATTCAAAGAAAAAAAATAATAATTTCTTAATTAAATTGTAGATATTGATACTGAAGATGATGTGAAGTGACGGTACAACAGATGATGATGATGACGACGATGACGTTTAAACATCTTCAGAAGTTATCAACGTATGTTGAGGTCATATTAACGCAAAAATGATGAAACAAAGTTCTTTTTCAAAAATTTGTAAAATCTACCTTTCTTTGATAAAGTATAAAGTATATACTATATAATTATATAAAATATAGTTAACTAGTAAGTAAAAAATAAAGAAAAAGTATAAAGAAAGTAGAATATAAAGATAAAAATAATATTTTTTCATATAGTTTTACATGTTTTTCATATAAAAATTTTGATGAAGAAAGTACAAAAATTAAGGAAAAATAATAGAAAAAGGTTAGAGATTAGAAAAATGGATTAATGTGAGGAGTGGTTGAGACGACTTTGCTGTCCTTGTATGGTGGCCAGAACATTGTTAATTCTTCAAAAATTTTAATAGTTTTTCTTAAAATCTTCTAGTACTCTCCGCCTTTTTTTCTTTTCTCGATTATAATCTCTCATGTCCTCCATTTACATTTGTATTCTCTTTATATTTTCTAGCTGTCCCTTCTCTATTTCTCTCTATCTATCTGTCTATCTATCATTCCTGTTCTCTCCCTCTCTCCCTCTTTTTCCTATTCCTCTCTTTCTTAAATGTATCTGATTTCTTTAACAATCAAATCTCCTTTTTTTTTACTTTTTTTTATCCAATTTTCGTCAATTTAAAAAATGAAAAAAATGATGAAAAAACATCAAATTTCTTGACAAAATCTTCTATCATCACATGTAATAGTTTGAAAAAAATGGTGATGAATCAAGTCTCATTTGAATTTTTAAATTTTTAAAGAATATTCTATAATAGTTTAGTTAATATAATAATTATTATTAAATATTATAATATTTGTATTTATATAATAGTAAATAAACTTTTGAATATTTAGAATATCTAGTTATATTTGAATAATTTGAAAAATAGAAAAGCTTGAATAGTCATCTTTGATTGATTCTTCTATTCTTTTCTTATTGTTCTATGGAATCATAAAGAGAGAGAGAGAGAAAGAGAGAGAGAGAGAGAGAGAGAGAGAGAGAGAAAGAGAGAAAGAGAGAGAAGAAAAAAAGGACATTTAAAAAGAAAAAAAAGAAAATACTATAAGGATTAAAAGAAAAAAAAAGAATAATAGTTTTGAATGTTGCTAGTTTTGATTATGTCGTTTGCATCGAATCAGATTCTCTTATTCTGAATCGGCAACCGCATTTGGTCGTCGGTTTATGACCAAAAATTGTTGTTTTCGATACGCAAATTGATCATAAAAAGCCGAATAGTTGTTCCAAGGAATGATGCAACGTCGTCATACAGAAATTCTAAACTTCTACCAACTTCTGCCGTGTTGTAGCCACGGTCGACATCGCCGTCGCCGTCGTCGTCGACTTCGATGTCGTTGATGCTACCCCCGACGTCACGCAACATAATTTTCCACAAAATTTTTATGGAAACTGTCGCCGTCGAGGTCATCTGAAGTCAATAACTGTTGCATAAAGCTAATTAAAGTAAAAAACTTTATGATGTATGACAACAATGTCGTTCATGCTGCTGCTGACAGCGACGACACCGACAACGATGATTTCAGATGACAATCGTAAGCAAATCAACAAAATCTGAATTTTATCGTCAGAAGCAGAAGCTTCTAAATACTAGTAAATATTTAGCTCTCAGATTTAGATAATGAAAATTGAAGATGAAAAACATGAGGCAGATGTTTCGAAAAATCGTAAGCTCTTTGCAAATACATTTTTAATTAAATTTTAATAGCTTGTTCTACGTTCTTTCCTCCATTTTCATTATAGCATCTGCTTTTTAAACATTATCGTTGTTTCTTCTTTAGTTCTTCCTCTCTCTCTTCCCCCCCCCCCACTCTTCATTCCTACTGAGGATTATTTCAAACAATAATTTTCACTAAACTAAAATGGAAAAGAAAATAATTGAAAATAGATGAAAGATAATCTTAAATATCATTTTTATATGTATAAATACAGTAATCTTACACATATATAATGATATCTTAACTATACTATATGTATATAGTTCTGTTTGAATTATAAAATCCTCATATTCTTTGATGTTGATGATGAAGTAAGAATGAACCTCGTCTACAAATATCGAAACAAATTAATTATATTCTCAGATAATAATGCTGCAGAATAAGTTGTAGACTAAGATTTTTTTCTTATTTTTTCTCTTCAATCATCATTTTTTCCTAACAATTTCATATATGAATCATCATCATCATCATCATTTTACATGAAGAATCGCCATACAAAAATTATGTTTTTTCCATAAAACTACCGTATACCTCAAATTACAAATTATACATATATAGTATTATATAATAATATAATTTCATAATTAGAAAATAGGATAAAATATATTTTTGAATTAAAATTTTTTTACAATAATGCTGATGATGCTGACGATGATGATGATGATGATGATGTAGGTGATGCTGGTACTGATGATGGTGATGAAAATTAGCGATAATTAAATTAAATCATCTACTAATATGCAATAATCAATTTTCCTTTTTTTTTTATTTCATCTTAACCTTTTCATTCAATTCTTTTCATTTTATTTCCTCATTATGTTTTAACTATCTTTTAATTTTAACTACTAACTATTCAACTTAATACTAGTATATACTTAACTATACTATTCTTCTAATTTCTCTCACTATATAGACAATTTTTTCGTTTTATAACAAATAAAAATTAAAGTCTTTCTTTTCTTTTACGTGTCGGAATCAAATCAAAGAACAACAAACTAATGTTGTCGGTACACATACATATACAACTTAGGCTTAAACTTAGATTGAAATGACAAAAAGCATTGTTAACTATATGTTATAAAGTACATAATGTTCATATAGCTGACTTGATTTCCGATAAGATGATGATTGAACATCAAACATGATGATAATGAAATAGAAAATGAAAAGAAAAACGATAAGAAGATGAGAAGATGAAATACAGAAGAAACATTGACGTCGTGTGCCAATGTCGATTTTCATATTAATATGAATCAATCAAAAGCTATGTATGAGATGAGCGACGACGACGATGTCACGACGACAGCGGGAGATGGACAGAATGAAGACTAAGAGGACGATGCTATAGGATTCTGGTGATTATAATGACACTGACTGACTAGACAATCAAAAAGAATTGATTAAGGAAAGGTACAGAGAGATTGAACGAAGAAGAGACAATGAGACCTGGAGTAACCTAAAGATTGTCACCGAGTTTAACTAGCACATCGTCAAGTGATTCAGAAGTAATAGAACAACTAACTATTATAAGAGAATAATACTCTATTCATATTTCATATTATTGAAGTTTTAAAGTTCTTTGATGAATTTGATGAACATAAACTATATTAGAGATGTTCAGTAAATGAGTATTCTTTCGTTTATTTGTTGATTTTTCTCTTTTACTTTTGTATATTTTCAATATTTTAGAATATATATTGAAGAAACAACATGTTATGAAGAGAGTCCGTTTTGAGACAAAGAGAGAGAGAAAGAGAGAGCGGTGAAACATAGAGGGAGAGATAACTCAGGTGGTTGTTAAAAGAGAAGCGAAAAGAACTAATATGATTTCGAAACTTCAACAGCCTTCGTAAACAGCTTTAGAATTGTATTTAATGGTAAAGCCATTTATGAAAATACTCGATGATGTTCCCCTTCGTTAATGACATCGCTTTTATCGTCCCGTATATGGAAAAATGAATTGTCTAATAGCAAAATTTCGACATATAGAAAGATAGAAACGGAAATTGAAAAGTTGCTAGAGGACCAGAGAATGAGAAGGAGAGAGGGAGTGAGAGAGAGAGAGGAAGGGAGGAAGAGAGGGAGATTAAAAATGATATATACTTATATGTGAATATGATAAGAGGGAGAAAGGGAGAGAGAGAGAGAGAGAGAGAGAGAGAGAGAGAGAGAGAGAGACAAGTTAATAGGTGAAAGGTTGGCTGACGGAAAGGAGAGAAGACATAGAGAAAGGTGAGAAATAGTAGCCAAGACTGACAGAACTCCATACCAGTTGTCATCTTATCATCATCGCTCAGCAAATGCCATATATGAACAGATGAAGATGATGATGATGATGAGCGAAGAACTGCAACTGACATGACACAGACACAAAACAACATCATCGACTAGGACATTGGTGATGATAAAGACGTAGACATCATTATATTCTATCAGTTGTCTTATCCTCTTATCGCTGTTAATGTCGTTGTTCGAAATTCTGATAGTTGCCTTATATACTCAAACACATACAGAGAGAGAGAGAGAGAGGGGGGGGGGAATGAATGAGGTTTATCAACCATATACTTTGTTCTATTTTATATTTTTCTCTCTTTAGATGTTTTGATTTCTAAAAAAGAACTATGTATATCTTTTGATGTTGAGTCCCTCGATTTCATGAACTTAAACTTCGATCAAGCTTCAAGTTTTTCATCATCTACTTCACGTAATTTAGCGTGTAATGCCTGTATAAACTTGTTTTGTTGTCGTGCCATCTTCTTCACGGCAGGTTGCCTCATTAAGATGCAAATTTTTGAAAAAATTTTAAATTCTTAACCGTCCTTTTTCAATTTTTTAATGGTCAAATTGACATCAAATGCAAAGAGTTTAATGATAGGCCAAATATAGATGAAATACTATTGTATGACCTTGGACGGACAAGGTACTTCTTCTAACCTCCTCATACAACTCATTCACATGTTATAGCTTTAGTATGATGTATGTTAAACATAAATTATCTATAAAGAAAATCAAATGATCATGATATTCATGAGAATCTTCAGAAGTTTCTCTTTAATATTCAAAGATTTTAGAAAAATCAGCTTCAATCCTCAAAAGGAATTTTCACCTAAATAGCTTAAACGATATATAATCTCATGCAACATAGTTCATAGTAACCGTCTTATCTCTCTCCTCTTTTTCTCTGTTTATCGCCCTTTTTCTCTCTAAACATACTCCGGCCATTTCTCGCTACACAAATTTATTTTTTATGAGAAAAAAAAACTTGAATGTGTCAATTCAACCTAAAAAAAAAGAAAGAAAATTAAGAAAAATGATTGAAAAGACATGTTCAAGCCAATTAAAATTCAAGAAAAAATTGATCATTTCATGTGTTCGTATGAGTGTTGGATTTCTTTTTTTTTTATTTCAAAACGATTTTTCAATAGACACGTAATAGAATAGAAAAAAATAGAAAAGTTCAAATGAAATAGTCTTCGTTTCAAATAATTTTTCCAGAAAAAAAAAATTTTTCGTTGTCGGCATGCTCTTGTATGAGATGATAATGAAATCATTTAGCTTACATGTTGATGATTCAGACTTCTCAAACATCAAAAATTCTTTTAGAAATTGAAAAAAATCATTTTGAATCCAGTTTCTCTTATTCTTTTATAAAATTAATTTTATTCTTTTATTATATATAATCTTTCTTTTGATTCTCTTGTAACATTCCCTTTACTCTGATATTTCATCTCATTTGTTTCAAATATTTCAGGTAAGGTGGCATGTTTCTTAAGATTTGCATCGTAGATTTGGCTTTTACGGCAAGGGCATTTCAAGGAAAAAAAAGATGATGAAGATGACGATGATGATGAGACAATGAATGAATGATTTTTAACTTTTCTTTTATTCTTTTAAAATTAAAAGAAGAATATACATACATATATGGATGAGAAATATCAAAAAAAAGTTCTTGAAATGACATGGCTGTATGTTGTCAGATAACAATCTTTTTTAAAATAATCGATTTATTAGATGGTACAACGAATTGTCGTCGTTGTCGTCATCATCATCATCATCATTATCATCATCGTCGTCGTCGTCGTTCATAGAAACACTACTGTTGCTGTTTTACACGATGTCTAGGCTATCAGTAACACGTGTATGAACACATATGAACAATATGATTCTGAATACGTGATCTGTACACAGCTCAGCTGTTACTTCAACAAAGTTGCGAAAGATTTTGAAGATTAGGATAGAACTCGTGTATTTGCCGCAAAATACTTTTTAGTCCTTCCTCGTCCCTGCTTCCCTTTCTCTCTTTTCAAACATTAAACGAATCATCTTTAATCGTTTCATCATCTTCATCATATACAGATTTTTAACTTTAACTAAAATTAGATAATTTCAAAAGAAAAGGTCATCATGTTTAAGCAATAGCTATAGATTTAATAGTTTCAAAAGCTATCAATGTGATTTATTTGAAATTAAAAAAAATAAAAAGAACGAGTTTATATTTTTATTTATTTCATTTGAAATTAATATTTTCGTCGTTTTCTTCTACCTAAAATCATTTTTTTTATGAAAAAAGATATCTTCTCTTTTCTTATTTCCCTATATGTATATAAGTTCTTTTCATTCATTATTTTTTTAGTTTAGACTCATTCATTAGGCTTTGTTCAAGTTTTTTCATAGAATAGGCGGAGCTTGGTCTCTCTCTCTACGCTTGAACATCATATTCGTTCATCATTCAAGCATATTGCCACTGTATGTCTGTCTCTAACCAGCCAGTAGTAGCAGTCACTCTGTAACATCCTCCTCCCACTCTGACTTACTCCCCCTATCCCATCATCGTATTCTCGTATTGGTCATTTCTTCATATATCTCTGTCTTACTCTCTCATTTTGACTATGTCTCTCATATATACCGCGGAGCATACGGTAATAAGCGGAGACATAGCCAATTCATATGTTGAAAGTCGTGAGAGACAGGAATGATGAATAATAGAGATTACTGTAGGTCGCGGATGAGCATGACCAAAGAAAAGAAAGAAATGGATTAAGAGGATAGTTAACCAACAATGAAGAACAATGATGAAACAATGATTCATAAATATTGAATATGTCTATTTCAGAGACATTACGGAAGATAGAGAGAGAGAGAGAGATAGAGAGATAGAGAGGGAGTAGAGTGGAAACAGAGAGGCAGAGGGAAATAGTATAATGAGGGAGATAAGGTAAGAGGTTGAAAAGAAAAAAAAGGTGGAAGTAATGATGAAAAGTGCCGATATGAAAAAAGACGAAAGACAAGAGACTTGCTAACATAATATATTGAAAAATTGAAGGTCGTCGCTTCAGTTGCTTCGATGTTGATGTTAGCACCCTGTTTCTACCTAATTCTACTTTCATCATCATCATCATCATCATCATCATTACCCTCTACCTCCCCTTTTCCTCGATTTTCCCGCTTACCTTTCACCTCCTTCTCTCTCTTTCTCTCTGAATCTTTTTCGCTAACCTGTCGTAATTCTCGACACCATCTTTGCCCAAGACCGCTATCTCTCTTCATAATTTCTCCTTCTCCCTCTCTCTCTCTCTCTATCTCTCTCTATCTCTTTTTCTTTTTGTTTCAATATCTCCCTCTCAATGTATGTATCAGCTCTGATGTACGATTGAAAATACACGGAAAAGGCGTTTACATTCCACGTGGTCATCGTCGGTCATCTATATGTCCTCATACTTTTTATCTTTAAAATCATTTATGTTTTTCAGTCTTTTCGCCAAGTTTTAAGTAATTTGAAACATTTAGTCCAAATAAAAGAAAAAAAAAGGATTTTTGAAAGACTACATGTCGATATGTGTGGGAATAGCCACTATGAAAGATAAATGGAAATAGGCAGAATTGAAGAAAGATTATCGGTTTCAATTGAAGTGAATTGAACAATTGAGGATAGAAATATGGTACTGAACGGTTAATAAGAACACTGAGAAAAGAAGGAAAGAGAGATTGGGAGAGAGAGAGAGAGAGAGAGAGAGAGAGAGAGAGAGAGAGAGAGAGAGAGAGAAAGAGAGAAGAAGGGAATAAGAGTAAGAAGATAAAGGAGAATATTTCAAAACGACAAGACATGGTAGAGTTGTCCTCTCTTTGTCTTTCAGAATACTTTTTCAAAACCATTTTCACATCATTTTCATCATCATCACCATACACAACGTTGGCGAGTCGTCATCTTCATAGAGAAAGATGAAAAAAAGGAAAAAGAGGCTAGAAGAGAGTGAGAGAAAGATGGAAAGTCGAAGCAACTATTAATCTCTTCTTTCCATTTTATGGAACAAACTGTCATCATCAGAATGGTAGCTAGTAGATGACGATAGAGACAACGTTGAATATGAATGAGCGACATAGGTTTATCGTTGTCTCATGAAACATACCGAATGTATGAAACACATTAAGCTTTTGAAAGAGACGAAAAATTTTTCCAGAGAGAGAGGGAGGAGAAGGTGAAAGGAAAGAGGTGAAGTCAACAATCGTAACCATACAGTATGAGATGAATCTGGAGCATTTAAGATAAATAAAGAACATGGATATGTGCTCATCATCGTTGTTGTATTTTCATCAAGCTGCCTGAATTGAGAAGAGAATGAACGACAAGTTGAGCTTAAGAATAATTGTTGTTGGTCAAGTTTAAGATATAGTTGATGTAAACGGATTACAAGAAGAGCATTCTGAATTCAGTAAAGACGTCCGTAATCATGCTATCTGAATGGCACAACTTGTTTGTTTGGAGTGGAAGAGATGAGTGAGTCAATACAAGCGGATGACTGAATTTCTGATGAAAATTGAAAAAGAGCTGAATGACTTAAGATGTTAATAGCCTTTATAAGATGAATAGAATAAAATATTCTTGAGGAAATAGTTGAAATATCTATAGAATATGAAATGAAAAGCTTAAATGATGAATCATAACATCAACAACATGCTTGTATTAGCTTTAAGGCAACATATGAACTTGACAAGTACAGTATATTCAGTCCATTCAAAGCATTTCATTAAGCTTATAAGCTAAGCATGATGATGAAAATGATAGATATTAGAATGATGAACGATAACGAAGAACTTGGAGAGTGGTAAGGGTAAAACAGTGGAAGAGTCGCAGAAGAGGACGACGACGACGACGACAACGACAACGATGATAGTATGGAATAGTGATAGACAGATGAAGAAAAGATGAAAAGATACAATAAAACAATCAAAAGAATAAAGTGATAAATCAGAAGACGATGAATCAATATATGAATGAAAGTGATATTCGGAAGTCAATACAAAAAAGATTTTTTTTTGAAATAGTGAGAGCATAGCTTAAGAGAGAGAAAGAGAGAGAGATTGAGGAGGGGGGAGGAAAGGATAAAGTTGAAGGAGAGAGAGATAACTGATTGGTTGGAGAAAGAGGATATGAGGGAGAGAGGGGAGAAAGTGAGGGTTATGATGATAAGATTCTGGAGTACTGATGAGAGTATGTTGTAGATACGAAGCTATAACTAACATGAAGCATGGTATGAATACATGTAAGAGATATAGAGAGAATAAAGCATTGCTACATCTACAAGTAATGATGATAATTTAAAAGAAAATTATCAAATAATAAAGAATATTATAAAGAATATATAATTAAAGAAAATGATGATTTATACATATAAATAGAAAAAAAAGCTAAATTGATAATAGAGAAGGTATAGTATGATAGTTATATAAGAGGATGGAAGAAGAAGAGGAAATTAGAAAGAGAGAGAGAGAGAGAGAAAGAGAGAGAGGGTGGTTGGAAAAAAAAAGGGGGGGGGGGACAAGTTATAGTTGTTGTAGAAATGATATAAAAATGTAAAAAAATCAATAAATTAATATAAATCAAAATGAAGATATACTATAACATGTATACTATAACATATAAATAGCATAGTTTATGAATTGTAATGTTTATGAATATATAGATAGATAGATGATTATAAGGAATATATAGTTGATGTTGATGATAGCCATGAATAGTATATCAGAAAAGTTTTTTCTTTCTTTCTTTCACTTAAAAAAATATTTTTTCAAATATTTTTATACAATAAATTAACTATTTGATCTCTGTTCATATAATAACTATGTGTTTTGCTTTTTTTTATTAATTATTATAAGAATTTTCATATAGTTATAATAAATATATTATTATTAATTATATAACTATATGAAAATAATATATATATATATATATATATATATATATATATATATATATAAATGTTAAAAATTAACACAGAAAATGAATAAGGAGAGAGAGAGAGAAAGAGAGAGAGAGAAGGAGAGAGAGGCTTGCTTAGCGTCTGACATTCAGGCTGATGACTGAGAACTAACCTGGCGGACCGTCGTTCAGTCTCTGTGGCTTCGTCTGCTTACGGCGCGACGCCAAACCACACGTCGCCGGTGAGGCCATTAGACATCAAGAATCTGAAGAAATGAAGAGATTGAAATCTGATAGATAAACTGTACGTAAAACTTGAAAAAGAATATAAACATAATGATATAGTTAATAATAAAATAATAATAAAACGAAAAAGAAATTGATAGATAGATAGATAGAGAAAAAGAAAGAGAGAGAGAGAGAGAGAGAGTGAGAGAGAGAGAGTGAGAGAGAGTGAGAGAGAAAGAGAGAGATGACGATGATGGTGACGTTAACTAGTACAGTATATTTCAATATAATTGATGAAAATATAAAATTTGCGTGAAATTTCACGTGAACAAAGCATTTATAATTCTGAATTATAGAAGAACGGTTGACATGGCAAGTGGACAGTTAGGAAAACTCAACATGTACGTGACTAACGGAATTTGATGAAATTACGTTGTATATGTCCGGTTTACATGGGGTGTGGGGGGGGGGGAGGTTATGTAAGGTAGAAGAGAGAGAGGGGAATACAAGAGGTGGTACACATGTAAGGGAAAACGTTTTTTTTTTTTGAAGAAAAGAGCTACTGAGATGATTTGTTGGCAGAAAAAAATGATGAAATAAAGTTTTGTGAGGGTAGCGGTAAAATGAAAAATGATGATGTAACATTGGATGGAAGCATAACTTGTGTGGAGTGAATGGAAGTTTGATAGGAATTTTTTTGTCCTAGACGCTTGGAATAGTATATGAAATGAGGAGAGAGAGAAAGAAATGAAAATGAGTTAGAGAGGTGAGAGAGAGTTAGGTGAGTTGAGACGAAGAGCGGAGAGTGGAAAAGCTAAATAAACACGGTGGGCTTCTTCTCTTCATAACTCTTTCTTTCTTTCTACCCCTCTCTATCTAGATAGAAAATAAAAGAAAAGAGAGAGAGAGGGAGGAGGGAAAGCAAAAGAAATGAAGCAGGAAGAAATTGGAAAGAATCAGAGCAACGACGACACCGACAACACGGACAGTCTATAGTTGCGAGGCTGGATGAAAGCGGAAAACGAAAAAGCTGTGAGTTCAATTAATAGATTAATTGAAATAGTATATTGGTTTAAGAGTGCAGTTAGACAGTTAGTGAGAAGACAATGTAGAAGGTAAATGAGAGGAACAGAAAGACAGAGATAATATTTCTCTGCCAACCATACATGCTAGTCAGAACGTAAAGCTTTGTTCGTGAAACACGTAAGATTGCAGAAAAAGAGATGGAAGATTAGAGAGAGAGAGAGGGAATTATGAAAAATAAAAAAAGATAGATAGATAGAGATTGAGAGGAAAAGAGAGAAGCAGATTGTGTTTTCTTTAAAAGAAATATACAGAGAAATGAGTTAAAATAATGGAAAAGCTTCATGAAGTCGGAAGAAGGAGAGAATGAACATGTGGTACATGGAATGTTAAAGAAAGCCGTTCGTTTGATTTCATGGAAAGACATAAGTATTGCTTTCATTTCTTATATCCTTCTATGGACAAACAACTTGAAAAAAGAGCTTTTTGAGAGGAACTGGAAAGGCTGGAAGAGGGAGAGAGAATTAAAAATTTTCATGAGAATTACAATAAATCTCTGCAATATCAAAAGGAAAAGAGAGAGAGAAAGAGAGACAGAGAGAGTTAGAAAGTTGAAGAGAAGAAGAGAAAGAAAAGTTGAAATCCTATCAACAAGAGGTTAGAGGTCAATAAGAGAAATGAAATACTAAGAGAGAATAGATAAAGAATGAATGAGAGCAAGAAAATTAGAGAAAAATAGAAATGAAAGGTTATGATGAAGCTTGTGATCGTAGGTAAGGAGGTGGTGTTGGGTGTTAGGAGGGGAGAGGTAGTGATGGTGTTGTGGGGAGTGTTGAGACTAGACGGTATGTCTGTGTATACTATGTGCAAATGGCAAATAAAAAAGTTAGATGAAGAGTGCATTACGGGGACAGGCTGGTGAAACAAGGAGAAGAAGACGTTGACGATTATGAAGGCAATGTAGTGAAGGAATGAGATTATGAAGAGGATGAAGAAGGAGAGATAAAGCTTAGATAGTACATGTTGATGAAGCTATAACATCTTTGAAAGCTTGATGAGATGATAATATAAGTGAAGATGAATATGATTGAAGAATTTCATCATCAAGGAATGAAACTCGTGTGCTCTGCTATTACATCTGAATATCTGAACTCATATGTATACACTACTATCTATCTCAATGGATAGTAAACTCTTATAATTCAAATATTCAATACTATTCTATACATACAAGTTGTGAAGTTTTCTGTCTGAAGTTCTTTCTCATTGAAATAAGAGATTGAGAATCCAAGCAGTGAAAGAGGTAAGAAGAGAGGACGAGGGAGAGAGAAAGAGGGAGAGAGAGAGAGAGTATGGATAATGATTTTTTTTGGACAAATTTGAACATGATTCAGTGCTAATCAATAGATGTCTAAAGTCATTTTTGTCTTTTCTTTTGTCTCTCATACTTCACTACTATCTGACTCTCTTCATCCTGTTCTAATGACATCTAATCGAAAGCTCATCTGAATGACATGGATGACATCGAATAATGATCGTTTTTCCAGGCATCGTCATCGTTGATTGGCAGAAATAATGGAACTCATTAGTTATCAATATCCAGATAAACTTGTGAGTTAAAGCTGCAGCATCTGAATATTCCAAGCTTCATCTATCTATCCTTATCTCATAATATACAAGCATCATGCTCAGTATGTTCATGTTTCGGTAGCAATGGGAGCTTATAGACACTGGTTCCGGTCAGATAGAGGTTATGGGCGGAACTGTCAGCAGTCAGCTTTTCAATTTCTTCCTTCATATCAAACTTTCATAATACAAGGTTTGCCATCATTTCATTTCGATTACTTCTTTTACCTGTTCTTAACCTCTTGTTCTACCTTCTTTCTCTTTCATTCTTTGTTTCTTTTCACCTCTCTTTCTATCTTCTTACCTCTTTGGTTTTTCATTTATACACCACCTAACTAACATCATCATAGGCGGCCGACAGACAATTCGAAAAATCGCCGACTTGTCGTCCGTTGTTTCTCTTCGGCTGTTGCCCCTAGCCCCCCCACATACACTCGCCTGTAGCCATCATCTACTCTTTGACGACCAACCTATGAGGAGAAGACACTTATGGCTCCACCCATTTTTATAATTTTCATTTATTTCTTTCTTTCTCCGTCTTCCTCTCTCTGCTTCTTGCATTCTTACTCGCAGTCTCTTTTTCTCTCTCAATCTCTCTAATTTATATGTTATATCTTAGACCCTCTTTTTCTTATTATACCTCTATAACATCTCTCATTTCGACCTCGAAAGAGCCTAGTTTCAGTAGCTTGATGATGACCTTATAAGGTAGTTGTACTAAAACTTGAGCTGGAGAAACTAAATAGAGGGTGGAGTCAGTGAAAAAGAGAGAGGAGAGGGGGGGGGTGAGAGAAAAAAGGTTTTGTAACTAACTAATGGAAGAAAATATGGTAAGTCAATCCAAGTAATAGGAAAAATAAATGAAATAACAAACATTTAATTTTATTTCTTAGCATTCCCCTCTTTCTCTCTCTCTCTCTCTCTCTCTCTCTCTTCATGATGATCCTTCTACCTCTTTCCAAACTTCTTCTTATGTCTTCGAAACCAGCAATTTATTCCAAATGATGAAACGGAAAAGTAGAAATAAGAAAAGACGATTTAAAGGAAAATTGATGTACGAAAACTGCAATGAAAGAACCTTCAAATTATCAGAAAAAAAGAAAAAATTTCCATAATATGACGAGGAAGAAACAAAAAAAAACGAAAACTAAATTGAAAATGAATGATCATCGAATAAAAAATTTTCGATTATCGTTTTGAGTGTTGTGATATTATTGATGAAAATTAAAAGACATATAAGTCTTTTATTCTTAATTATATAGTTAAGAAAATAATAATTATTTAAATATTATAATTAATATAATCAAGTTTGAATTGAATATAATGTTACATCAAACTTGATTCAACACACATACAGTGAACTTCTTCGGAAAAGTTTTGACTCATAATGATGATGATAAACATCATACCCTGTTTTCGTGTTATAGATAGATACAAGTAAGAGATTCTGATAACGGCACACAATGGCTCGTTGCCAGACCACCCACAACGATCAGATGGCTGACGTCATGACCCAGTGGACAAGACGATGAATGATCTGCTAGAAAAGAAGAAGCTGCTCAAGGCATAAAGCGGAAGAGATAGATTGTGAATGAGAGAGCGTACGTGTAATGTTATAGCATGAGAGGATGATCAAGAGACAGTTCTGAATTCCGCCCGCGGCTTCTTCTTTCTTCCTATGAATTTCTATTTGATCTTGTCTTTACTTACTTCGGTCGTCATTTTCTGCGTCGATTTGGGTGAGATAGAGATAGTGTTGATGAGAGAGTATAAAGAGAATGAGAAGACAGTCATCACAGGCGGCACGACGACTAACCGACGACGAGCGACGACAATCACACGTATGAATTCCGTGAGTTAGAGATAAGAAGACAATATAGATTATATGAAGAGGGTGTGTAAGAGAAAAAAAGGAAAAAGCATAATCACAATATTTGCTCGAAGCTCTTTTATAAGCTTTTCTTTACTTACTCAGGGTTTCTCTTCTCAGTCAAAAAAAAATGCTTCTTTTTTCCCATAGACAGTGGATGGATTGGTCAAGCAAGCTGCTGATGTCTCTTCTCAACGACATTTTTGTGTTTGACGTCAGATGTCATTAAATTACACGTCGTTACAGATAGCACAATGGTGAAGGTGGTATAGTAGATGTTTGTGGGATAAAGGAAGAGTAGAGAGAAGAGATTGTAATACATAAGAACAGAAATATATAAAGAGAGAGAGAAGGAGGGAATAATGAGAAAGTAGAATTTGGAAATATTCAGAAGGAAAAAAAAAGGGTAAAATGAATTTTCATAGTAGATTCGTTGGGATTGTAGACGTAAAAAATTGATGATTGATCTCAATTCATGTATTCTGATGAAACTGATGAGAGAGCAAGGCTTGAGCGAGAAAAATAAACCTGAGAAGACAATAACGTTAGACAACATCTTGCCGATGGCGTTGAATTGTTGTCGGAAGCAGTCAGATACGGACCGGCTAGACAGTCCAGCATCTCAGCAATGAATATCTACAAGCGGTAAGGAATCTGAATGATGTCACATCAAATTCAGCTCAACATATCAGATCATTAACTATACATATAGATATCAAAAAAATATAAGAATGATTGTTAAAATAGAAAAACTAATGAAGACAAGATGAGAAGACAAATACGATTATATGATTTGATAATTTGATCAAAAATATTGATTTTTACTTGTTTTATATGAAAATGAAAAAGAAAAAAAATGAATTTTTTTTGATGAAAATGAAGATGATGATGTGACATTAAGACGTTGTTAGATAATATTCTGACAAAGAAACAGTTCAAGATGAGAACATAAGCATAGAAGTCAAAGTCATCAATGGATTATACATTGGATGTTTCAATACATAATCGCCTTAAGAAGAAGGACACAACAATTAAAAGGATTCTGTATGATTTTAGAATTTTTGAAAGACATACATACATGAACATCATGAGATAGGTTGACTTCAAATGGGAAAAACAGCAGATGCTAATAATCCTTTTCATTTCAGAGTTTTTTTTATTTGTTTTCCTCAAGATGTAACCATCTTTCATCATCTGCACATGGCTTATACTACCAGCAGTTGCAGCTTCTGTGGGGGTGTAGAACTTGTGAAGATTAAGAAGAAAATGAAAGAGAGAGAGAGAGAGAGAGAGAGAGAGAGAGAGAGAGAGAGAGAGAGAGAGAAGGCTAGTATACTAGTAGCGGATCAGGGGCAAGTTGAAAGAAGCATGGTGATCTAGAATGAGGTTAAAGAGATAAATTCTTTAGTAATACAAGTATAAAATAGAAAATGAAGAACGGCAAAGTATTATTTAATGTCTACAATACAGAGAAAAGAAAATAGAGAAGAACTACTACTGAGCTTTAAGTCATTGTCATTGTCAAAATTGCCTCAGGGCAATTTGCTAACAATTAAAGCTATAATATAAGCTGTTCATCTACGGTAATACCCTGGAGAGAAAAGACAACGACAACGAATAATTTTGATAGAGAGAAAGAGAATAAGAGAGAGAGAATCAGAAAAAGATATTGTGTTCGTGTATCTATCTATCTATGTATGTCTATCATACTTATATGGAATTGAAGAATATGAAGAGTATTTCTTTGTTTTCTCTCTCTCTCACTCTCCCTCTCTCTCTTTTCAGATATCTTTCTCTCTCTCTCTCTATGCACCTTATCTCGTCTAAACTCTGCTCAACATCTTCATCATCTTACTCACTCAATCAGACTCAATGCAATTTCTATAGCCTCGGGCAATTTTTCAGAATCATCACAAGATCTAACTTTAAAAAAAAATGTTTATAATCTTTTGAAAATATATTATTATAATATATAATTATAAAGATTATTTAATTTTATATTTTTTGAATACAAGTGTATATGAATGAAATTAATAAAAATCTTGTAATTCTTTCATTTTATTTATTATTTCTTCTTAATTATATACTATATTCAATCCATTTTTCATTTATATTCTTTCCAAATTCTCCTATTATAGTGGAATCATTTGCAAAGATGAAGTCTCAAGAGCAATCAGGGTAAAGGCAAATGAGGCGATTAGCTATGTTCTGCCAGCATTCAGCTAAACTGAACCAACTCAATGGAACTTTCCTCTAGAGATATAGGAAAAAGCATGCGCGTCCGCTAGCTTTTGCATCGCCCGCCCGTCTCTGACACACAACTCTAATATGCCCTCTGGCTATTTATGGCATACGGTAATGCAGCTTATGATTGGTTGCAGAGCTGCAGAATATTCCCGCCCATCATTTCATTTTCTCTCACTCATCTATGTGCATTGAAAAGAAGGAGAAAGAGGAAAAACTTCAAAAATAATTTTCATGATCTATTTTCCAAACAGGAATGAATTCGAAAAAAGGAAATTATCGATTTTTCTAGGCTTTTCAAAGCTAAAAAAATTTTTTTTGTTAGTTTTAGCACTGTCAGTGCCTTTTCCCTGCCTTTATCGTCAGTTGGAGGCATGGATCTCATTTTAAAAGCTAAACGAATAAGAAAGAAGACTGGAAAGGGTCGCTTCAATAGAAAAATAAAAAAAAAATTTTTTTTGAAATTGTTTGTGAATGAATAGTTTCAAACTTTTCGTTTTTTTTTCTCTCAGGCCTTGAAATTTTCCTTATCTCAGTTCATTAAATAGCATACAAATAAAGTTTTCTGCACATAAAAACCAATACTAAGTTGATTATAAAGCATGTTTCCATCCGGTCCTGTTTTTGAATTATTTTTCATTTTGAAACGAAAGAAAAATCAATTCAAAAACGATGATGATGATGATGATGATGATGAACCATTGATGACAAAGTCAATGAGGAGGATAAGGATTAAAGCTCTTATAAACAAGCTTTTTCTTTGAAAAAAAAGAAAGAATAAAGATTAAGATACATGATATGTAAATAATTTTTTAAATTTGTTATCAACTTATTAGAAAACTTTGATTATATTCTCCCTCATCTTCAATTTACTTCTATGCTTTTATACGTGTTATTTAAGTAAAAGCCATAAAAGTTTTTTTTTTTTCAAAAAACAAAGACAAATGCAGGAGAGGGGAAGAGAAGCTGAATAAAAAAACTTTTTTGTTCGAGAAAAATAGGAACTTTTCATGTTATAGCACATAGCTCTTTCCTATTTTTCTTGTCAATCTTGCTGCTCTGATGCTGCTTTGATGACAATCAGATTGACTGGACCCGACTTCAGCTTCAGAAGCATGAAGTCATTTAGAAGCATTTGATAAGTATATATGTATATATAATATATAATATTATATATAAATTATAATGAAAATACCTATCTTCTAGAACAAAAAATTGAAAAAATAATAGAATTAAGCAGCCAAAAATGGGGGGAGAAAAATCATTCATAATGATTAGTGAAGTTGGAAAAGAACACGATGTCGAATCATCGAATTTTGATTATTTGATGATCGAATCATAAGAAAGCAAGCATCTGAAGACAGCACGGCGGCAGCAACTGGTTCTCTTTCTCTCTCTGTTTCCATTTTTCTCTCTTTCCCTCTCTCTTTCTCTTTCTCTCTCTCTTGCATTACCTCTCTTTAACTCTTTTTTTTCTCTCAATTTCTCTATGAATCTCTTCCTCTCATTTGTTCTTTTTTGTGTATTTCATTCTGTTCTTCTACATCTCGTTGACCCTTGTCACCTTGTTCGTCGTCAATTCAATCGACGACGATGCATCTGAAGTCAAGCCTCGGATGTTGACGATGCCCTTCAAAATCAGAATAGATATTACTATATGATCAGTTGATTTTATAACTAAAAGGGAAATGCATATAAGATTACGTTGTATGTGTATGTATGATGTACTGATGAAAGGGCTTCAGAAGTTAGATACATCTCGTCATCATCATCATCATCATCATTCAACGAACCAACCACAACGATGTTGTCGTTCTTCATTAAAGTTTTAAATGGAAATTTCATTGAGATGTCAATCAGTGGCATTTTAAATCAATTTTTTAAGAAATAATTTCGTTTTTAAAGAAAAAAAAGAATTTTTGAAGAAAAACAAGCAGATAGGAAATATCGGAACATCTGGAATACGTACGTAAAAGTACCGAAGTTAGATGAGGAAGCAGCTTGTGGACAACAAGCACAATCTCAATTTCCTTTGCTGAGTTGAAATAATATAATTGGACGTTGATTATAAATAAATAAAAAATAATTAAAATATAATTATAATAAGCTAAAAATAAAATAAAAAAGTGAAAGTATATAAAGAAGTTTCGAGACCAAAAAAGTCTGAAGAACAGAAAAAATTGAATCAACTCGCAAGTTGAAAATAAAGGAAAAACGATGGCTTCATCGATGTCATTATCATCATCATACATGTTTCCTACAACAATATTATATTGTCTATTGACATATGCTGCTCATGCTCAAGACAATAATGCTGCTGAAAATGCTCAGATGAAGTTGCATGTGAAGCGGCGAATATAGAACAAGGATGAGAGAGAGAGAGAAAGATAGATAGCATGAATGAATTGAGAATGTCAAAAAAAAGAACGATAAATGAGTTTTGCAGAGGCAAAAGAGTAAAAATCTGAATAAGAGGGGAAAAGAGGAAAAGGGAGAAATTGACGAGAAAAGAAGAAAGGATAGAAAAGATTGTTGAATAAATAGTTTTCAAATTAAAAAAACAACAGCAGAAGCAGCAATTTGACATAAGCCCACAAGATTCATTGATGCTTATGGCAATCTGATAAGGTTGTAGCAAAAAATCTGAGTAGTGATGGACTGACAAAGACCGTTCACAACTTCATACTCTTCGCTTTCAGTATCATCATTGCCGACATTGTCATCGTAATCGTTGTCACAGTTTACAAGATTTTTGTGTTGAGAGCGTTGTAGAAGACATGATGTTGTCGATGCAACAATTAGACGACACACCTCAAAGTACTCTCTTCATTGGTTGAAAACCCTAATCATCAGACCGAATATTGATTGTATAAAAGAACCAAAAAAGGGCAGAAAATGAATGAAATTGACAATGAATGTGAATGACTGACAAGCAGAATCATGGTATATAGAGAAAGAAAGAGATGAAAGACCAGATGAAGAAGATGAAAAAATGAATTCTGATATTCAGATGAGATGCGACGTAGATGTATAGGTTGACGACGTGGAGAACAGATGTGCGTATGTATGTGTACCATCGTCATTCATATATGTAGCTTGTATAGAAGAAGTTGAAAAAGAGATATTCGGATAAAAGTACTACTTCATACAGAAAAATTGTTATAAATATATGAATAAATATATAAATATTATATATTATATACTATATAACATATAATATATTAATATATTTATTTATATTTATATTTAGAAAGAATGAACATAGGACATCTGGATATGTATGTTTCAAACAGAAAATGAAAAATGTTCTTGTTATTGAAGAGGAAAGAATCCTATTGAAACGGATATACAGATTACAGTATGTTGAAAGGAAACAACGAAGGATTGACAGAATCATCGAAGTTTTAGACAACGAACTTCACTTTATCAACAATATCTAGGGATTGAATTTAAATTTTTGAATGAAAAGAATAAGAAAGTTAGAGAGAAAGAAGGAAAGAGAGAGAGAGAGGAGAAGAGAGGATTGTTCTAGCATCTTGTACCAAAATTCTCTCAATGTTTCTGAATCATCCGCAAATTGTCTCAAATCGGATGACTTCACCCTCTCATATGGACTCTATCTCTAATCGTTTTCCTCTCATTTTTTTCCTCTTTTTCAATCGCTTTTCTATTGAAAATAAGTTTTTTAATTTAAAATAGAATGACTGTTTTTCAAAAAAAAATTTTTTTTTTCAAATTTTGGAGTTCGTTTAGCTAGTTATCTACCTAATTCACTTACTCATTGTTTCAGTATAAATTGCTGAAAAAAACGAGAAAAGACGAATGTGGATTTGATTTTAAAAAAGTTTTTTTTTTTCATTTTTTTTGTATTTAAAATGAAAAATTACGGTATATATAGGATAATAGATTAGTTAAAGAAGTAAGATAATGATCATCATCATCAACAACTTGATCATCAACTTGATCATCAACCTCATCATCGACAGCATCTTAACTCTAAGAAAATGATTAAAACATTTCAGTTGATGAATTCCACATATTATTCTGAAAATAAAATAAATAAATATCAAATACGTATAGTATATAGTTAAGAAGAAATATACATATAAATAGAAGAAAAAAAAAGAAATTTTATGAGGAAAAGCCATGAGGCACGAAGCTAAACAAGCAAATCAAGAGCTATGAATGACAAGATATAGATAGTGAAGACGGATGTATCAGGAAGAAAAATAAATTTGAAAAGAAATCAGAAAGAGATTGACGTAGAGAGAGAGAGAGAGAGAGAGAGAGAGAGAGAGAGAGAAAGAGAGAGAGAGGGAAAATAAAGAGAAGAAATAGAAAGGAAACGTATTTTCTAAAACAAAATTTGTTAAAAAATAATTAAAAAATTAAAAATAATAGATTACGCTTAGAAGGTCATTAGTTAAGATGTGAGCTTCAGACAAAAATTAAGAAAAAACTAGCAAGGGGAGAGAGAGAGAGAAAGAGACGTGGAAAGATAGGAGATACAGCAGAATTCTGAAGACGCTTAACGTAAACGCTAAACATCAAGCAGACAAACAGAAATGGATGACACATCTTCTCTCATGTCTCCGGTCCTTCAGAAGGCTTCCGAAGTTGAAGCTTACTTCTGAGTTTAATACGATGAATATCATATGCTATAATTGCTTTGTATGTGTATATATGTGTCACAATAATCTGTTTGGAAATTTTTATAAAACTTTCGAGTTGATGAAAAGGTTGGCGAAATATTTCATATGATCAACTTATCATGATTTGTTCAACTAATGAACGGATATGTTTCATCATCTACAAATATTCTTCTTAGTTGTCACAACTACTGCTTACTACCGTATGCCATTCGAGAGCAGAATAATAATCGCCTCAGGGCATCTAGATTAGTCACACAAATGCAGTTATGCCGCCAATACACATTCAGCCAACCACGGCCCCTGCCCTCTCTCTCTCTCTCTATTACTTCACTTTTCTTGTCTCTTCCAAGCTATTCACATGTTATCTCTCAATTTCTTTTAGTCTTTTCATGTCGAGACTCATATAGTTGTTAAGAGGAATAGATAGACGTAAGAGAATCTGAGAAGCAGACATTCAGATAAACTCATTTGTGGTCGACAAATTAATAGAAAAGCTATGCAATTCTTCAAAAAGAGATTTCAAAGTCAATCAACTTCGTTATGAGACAATGCCCGGTAGAAGCCGGGACAAAAAAATTATTTTTCTTTCTTTTCCGCTCATCTGGTATACGGTAATAGCTGAACATAAGGGTTGATACAATGAATGTTAATATATGTATATTGATAATAAATAGAAAATTATTAAAATAATAATAATAAAACAATTTAAAAAGAAAAAAAAATTGAAAAAGAAAGAAATATTATATGGTATAGTTAATATAAGAAAATATGAAATATGAGCATACTGTAGAATATGAAATATTATGAATTTTTATGAAAAAATTATTAAAAATAATAATTAATTAATAATAAATATATAAATATATATTATAATATATAGATAGTTGAAATAGAATATTAGTTCGTCTAGAAAATCGACAATCGCCTGATGAACAGACGAGCGACGTCGTTGACGAAGCAAAATGGGCGGGGCATATTCGAAAAAGGGGCGTGGCTAGTGAAAGACGACCAAGTAAGAGAAAGTAAAAGATAGAGAGAGTATGAGAGGAAGTTAGTAGCAAGACAATGGCAAAAGTCGATTTGTGTTGAATATACTATGTTAAATTATGTGAAATTACTCTCAAACAACTGAAAGAAAAATTTTTTTAACAAAATTCATGGCGGCCAAAAATTGAAGAAGAAGCTGAAAATAAGAGAAATGGACGATAAGAAGGGAAAAAGAAGAAGGAGGAGGAAGACGAACGAAGAAGAAAAGCAGGAGCAGGATACAGATGACAGCATGACAGCATCAAGCTTCAGATGACACTAACATAACGTCATGAACATAATGATCATGAAATCACTAAAGCTATATAGAATTAATTACTATTAATAGTTTTAGAAGGAACAGAAATAGGAAAGTGATTATGTTCATACATCGGAATTTCGTGTCAAAACGCCGTCGACGACGACGACGACAACTATGAAAACCACTAACCCGCAATCGCAATGACCACACAGCGTTGATGCTTATTCACTGATCGCATCACCTGTTAGCCAATCGGCGTCCAAGGACGCCAATGGGTAATTGGCAACTGTTAACATGCTTGTAGTGGTAGTGGTAGCAAGATGAAGTGCTACATGAAGGTTGTTGAAATCATAACATGATGAAGGTGCAGAAAGATGAAAGACCGTTAGAACCTTTTGAGTATTCTGAAGTCAGTATTTTCAAAAATAGAAAAGCGGATGAATGAAGAAGTGGAACGAAGGAGGAACGATAACGACAAGTGAGAGAGAGAGCGAAAGAGAGAGAGAAAGAGGAAGAGGATAGTGGGACATCATTGAGATAGATGAAAGCCATATCCAAGTTTTCTATACCTATCTTTGCGTCTACTTCTTGTGCTCTTCCATGCAAAACAGAAAGCCGAAATTTCATTAGGATGATTGAGACGACGATGAAGATGAAGACGACGATGAATAGAAGGAAAGGCAAGAGAGAGGGAGAGGGAGAAAACGGACGACGACGAACTAAGCGATTCAGATTCAGATAATGATGATGATGATGAGGAGGAATGAGACTGAAAGCCTCTAATATAGGGAGAAGCTTTAGCTCTATGCACAGTCCCCTTGGGGTCGTGATGTTCATTGTCTTGCTCATCGTTCCCTCAAACTTCCTTGTTATAGATTACGGTGGAAATCTGAAGCTGAATTAATCATCATCAACATTCGTTTGTATTTAAGTAGCAAATCATAAGTTAAAACATATGAAATAGTATAAGAGATTTTAGAGATCTAAAGAAGGTTAAAGCTTAATCTAACATCTATCTCTCTCATTATCTCTCTCTTTCTCTTTTCAAATTCTAAAAGTTATTGCTTTGTTTTCTATATGTCATCCTAACTGAACATCAAGTCATAGTCTCATCGTCTGTCTTAACTTGACATCAGATGCATCAGAAATGAATTGAGATTGTGCGTAAAACACACACACACACACACACATACACATATCCATACATGAAAATACATATATCTATGCACATATATGTATGTAGACATCATGTTGATTGTATTCCAGCAACAGAAAATCATAGCCTCAAGGCAAATTTTAATCAAATTTCATCTGGTTCCGTAACTGAATAAGTCACAAAACCAATACAATCTATCTATATAACTTCAGCTTCTGCTTCATTTGCACTATATCTAATACGAAATTAGTTGTCATCAAATACTTTTGCTGAGACCTTTGCATGTAAATTCTCAACATTCTCAATGCTCTATCACGTTTTCAAAATCTTTTCTATTTCATTTGCTTTGTTTCCAATCCTCACATCATCTTATAATTGAAGAATCTTCGAACATTCAAT
Organism: Auanema rhodensis; assembly: GCA_964057225.1. Classification (NCBI taxonomy): domain Eukaryota; kingdom Metazoa; phylum Nematoda; class Chromadorea; order Rhabditida; family Rhabditidae; genus Auanema; species Auanema rhodense. The sequence continues at coordinate 7,409,621 of OZ059895.1, forward strand.
ATCATATACTAAGCCTTGTTTCTGTCTTCCTAGAGGACCTACAGGACTGCTTTGAAAAAAGATTTATTCAATCTAGCTAATAGAAGAATTTGGGTCTCTACTCTTCTGCAGAAAAAAAATTTCCTCGTCGATTAAGCATCTGATACAGATGATGATGACGACAAAGCTTTAGTTAGTATAGCTATATCCAATCACTAATTCAATGAAAAATGCAACTTTTACAAAGAAATTTGCAACAAGTCATCCTATGTCTTAGAGCGAAAAACTCAATTCAAATGCGATTTTAGAAAAATTTAAAAAGGTTGTGGCAGAAGAGCAATGAAATACGACATTCGGTTAGAAGTCGAATCATTCATAATCCATGATCTAGGCGGATATAAGGGAGTGACCACGACGGTCTCGGTAATCGTCAGACATCAGTTGTGCTCAACAACTAGGAGGAATGGGTAAGCAGGGAAGAACTGAGAGAGAGCAGAGATGAAGAGAATGTGACTTCATTTGATTTCCGGTAATCTAAAATTCTATAAGCAGCTGACTGAGATTGATGTGATCCGGTAGAGATGAACTGAAATGAACAAAGAGGCAAAGCCTCCTATCTGGGATGTGTGAGTGTGTATGCCTGTTAGACGGACAACGATAATGTCAGAAGTCGACGTCGAAAACATATTTTTCTAAGATATTTCATACAGAGCTAAAGGAAAAAAAGAAGAGTAAATGAAAAAAAATGACAAAACATCATTAAAGTATGAGAGGGTATCAGAGAAGAAGAACGAGAAACGCATGAAGAACAGGGTGAATTTGAAGAGACAGGAAGCCGTCGGCTTGTTGAGGAGAAAAGTTATCAAATATGCAATGTGAAGACAGAAAAAGGATATAGAGAATATATACGAGGGAGAGGAATAGAGAGAGACACCGCATTGCCTCATCCTTTCCTTCATTCCCTTTCCTTACTCGCTAGCGATGAACCAGCCAGTCAGATGGAGTTGGATTACGGTAATAAGATGACCGCATATGGGGAATGTGATGTAGCATAGAAGAGGAGAGAATAAGAGAAATAAGAGATAACGAATATAAGAGGGAATAAGAGACATTTATATAGAAAGAATATAGATAATGGTAGAAAATGGCAAAAAATAGCAAAATAGTTTAAAAATAATATTAAAATATGAGAGATATAGAGAGAAACAGAGAAGATTAATGGGAGAAAAAGAGATGCAGAGGATGAATCAATGACTAGTTCAGCTTAAATGTTGACGAGTACGCATAGTTAGATAAACAAAGATTTTATTTTTTTATTTAAATTGAAAAAAAGATCATTTTATTATATATTATATATATATTTATATAATATTTAAGAAGAAAAATAAAATTTTATATTAAAATTAAAAGAGAATACGGTATAATTATAATGAAATAAAGCAAAAAGAATAGAAAAATATCGAAATTTTTTAAAAAAACTGATGAAGTTGTCAGATGAAACAGGCAATGAATGTGTTAAATTAATTGTCATCTAAATGGTTTCATTTTCATAAAAATTAACTTTTTTGTCCTTTCTACTCTTGTTCTATTTCATATTTCATTTACCATCTTTCATCTTTCAGTCAGAACTACCTCTCTCTTTCTCTCTTTCTCTTACTCTCTCTCTCTATTCTATAATATCTATTTCATTATTCTCATTCATTTTGATGTCGCACTATTCACAGAAGTCTTTTGATGTCGGTAAATCGTTTGAAATAGCCGTCAAAACGGTTTTGTTCACCATCATCTTCCATTTTCCTTCTGAGCTGTTCCGCTTATTGTTATGTACATGTGTGTTGCCATATATAGCCAAAAATGAACTTAAACTACTTGAAAAATGATTGGAAATAATGAATAGATTAAGAGAAAATGTTAGTTCCATACATATAGAGGGAATGATCAGAAAATATAGAAAAAATGTGAAAGAAATGAGAAAAAAACAAGAAATTATTCAAATGATCATAAACCATATCATATAGTATAATATTATTTATTTATTTAAATAATTTTCTTCTACTTATCTCAACTACTCATCTCTTTTGTTTCATTTTTTTCTTATTTTCTATCCAAAAATTCTTTGATTCATTTTGTTTTAAGAAAAATGATCAACAGACAGATGTCTACTGTGATTGTCGGCTTGAAAAGTGTGAAAAGTGACAAACGAAAAGTAAATGTTGAAAAGAAAGTTGAAATAGTCTTTTCAATGTATTGTTTCATTGTGAATACTTATATAGAAATTTTCCCTTCTTAACTTATAATACTATTATATCTATGAATATATATATGTATATATATATATATATAGTTAACCGATGACACAATTTCCTTCTTTTCTTGTCTTTTTTCAAACATTTTTAAGACAAAAATCAAAGAGGATATGAAAAGGAAGTCAATTGAATTGAATGAAAATGAAAAAATTGAAAAGAGATTGCAGATGGGCTAGAGTTTCATTTCGGAAAAATATGAAAAGACGATATTTGAGGTTAGATAGGTTGATGTTTCATCTTCTTTTCTCTTCATAACAAAAGATTTTCGAGATAGGGGGCTATAACATTACTGTGAGTAGTAACATTCAGATTAATAGAAATTACAGAAGAGCAACCGTTCTACTTCATTTTATAATAAACAATGATGATTATGCTTATTATTATGCAAATAACTGTACCTGAATGACGTCATTTACACGTACGTGAAATTATAATCATACGTATGTATATATTTATGAAAATGATATAAGGATACGGAAGGTTGAAGTCAAAAGAGCAGAGAGCAACAAGCTTGGCTTCTGAAAATTAGTAATTGGTTACTGAGCGCTATAATCCACATGAATCGCTATGAGACCCATAATCATACGAAATAAATTTCGGCCATTTGCAGCTCGTTATGACATAAAGGCTGAAAAAAATGAAAAGTTAGAATTTCATGGCATATGTGTTTTGAAATGAATATTTAGAGAAAGTTTGTGGATGATACAGATGCACCAACAGTAGCAGAGAAATAAAAAGAATGAGAAGCTAGAGAATAAATTCAAATAAAATGGAAAAATAAGAAGAAGAAGAAGCAGATGAAGAAGAATAAGAACAGGAATCAAATGAAAAATAGTAAAAATGAAAACTTCTCTCTTCCTCTCTACCTCCTCCCTCTCTCTCTATCTATCTTTCAAAACTTTATATTTAAATGTTGTCGTTAGTGGCATCTGAACGGCATGCTACCACCGCAGAAGCGTTCATCATCAGACAACGTCGGCATTATCGTTGTTCTTTAAGATGGCTTGATACATCGTTCATCATCAGCTTCTTGTAGTCTTCATTTCTTATTAATACTTGTAAAGAAATAGAAGAAAATGAAGAAGAATAAGGCAAAAGAAGAGGAAAAGACACAGCATTTCTTCTGTATTTGAAGTCTATATATCAGACATTTCAATGAAAATGTTCTCACATACTCAATTTCTTTTTCAAAATTTTTCAGAAACAACTTCATATTTCTTTCCATTCGCTTGTCCATATTATATCAGAAAATGGTATGCAAATATTAGAAAAAAATGATCCAAAGTACGAAAATGCTTAAAACACATGATGTAAGTTAGACATTTTCAAATCATTAATGCTCATAGCTTAAGCTTAGTCTAGTGCTTATCTTCAACACTCAGTTGGCTATTTCATATCAATTCAACAGTTTTCGATATTTTTTTAATGAAAAACTTGTTTTTAATTTCAGAAATTTTTATTTTAAAAATGAAAAATTAAATTAAAATCATTAGATGTTGAATGCCGTTAAAATGAGACATGTCTCAATGATTTCTTTACCCATTTTTTCAGCTGTTCTTCCAATGTCCATTCTTTGCCTTTTTACCTCTCGTATCATCTCTCTGCCATTATACTCTCTTTCTCTGTTGTTTCTTTCGTTCCGTCAAACACAATCTTTAAAAACTATGTAAATGCTCGTAAAATCGTTTTGTAAAGGAAAACGAAGGAAATGACTTGATGAATATAAGAAGAAAATCATTGGCATAGTTATTGTTATAACACAAATATGTTTAATATGTGTTTGAAAGAACATCATATGCATACACGTAGCTACAGTATGCCGAGCTCTACTTGTCAAACCACCCAGCCCCCTCTTGCCCCCACTTCTTCTCAGCCTTCCTCTCTGTTGTGTCTCTGTCCCGTCCAACCCCCTTTTTATTCGTTCGCCTTCTCGCCTGTCAAATGATTGCTGGACAGAATTCATAATGAACTAATGAGAAGAAATAGAATGAAGCTTGGATAAGTGGTAAGGATGATTGAAAGATATAGATTCAGATGACATATACAACGCAAGTTAGAAGAGAGATAGAAGTAATACAGAAGGGGGGAGGGGCAGAAAGAAAGAAAAGTAATGAAACACCGTTTAGGTAATCTGATGATGAGACATGAAATAAGAAGTATATCAGATGAAGGTAATCAGTAGTTGTAGTAGTTATGACATAGTAACATAGAAGTTGATGAAGTGAAATAACAAAATGAAAGAAAGACTGATGAGCAACGACAGTGATGTCAATGAGCTGCTTTGAGGTAAACGAAGAATAAGAAGATTATATGATAAGTTGAGGAATGAGAGATTGGATAGGGAGGGGGGTTCAGTAGAATGGTTAGCTGTTAGTATTTGATAGAAGCAACACGAATTAGAAAAGATAGATGTAAAGATATGAACATGATATTAAAAGATGAAGAGAGAATAGAGAAAAGGGGGTAATAACTATAAAAATTTATCACCTTTCTCTCTTTCTTTTTCTCTTATAAATTCTTTGTATTTTTAGCAACTCTCTCAATTCATGCCTCTCACTATCACTATCTATACTAACTCTTTCTTACTCTCAATTCTCCTTCCTTCACTTACTATCTCTCTCTCGATGTTATACCTTGACGTCGTCATCGGAGATAGACAACCCATCAGAAGAAGAACTAACGATCCATTGAATGTTTGTTGCCAATTCGTCCCCATCGTCTTCTCATCTTCTTCTTCTCCTTCCTTCGCAACCTCCTCCTCTATTTCTCCTGTGTGTATGTGTATGAGAGAGGTTGCGAAGCAAGAATTCATCACTACGATAGACTCTCATAAGACAGATAAAAACTAAGAGATTACAGAGAAAAAGAGTCAATTCAAAAGATAAATTGACGTGATTCCAATTGAAATTTCTTTTCCTCTTTCAATCTTTTCAGATCAGCTCAATCATACGACTATAAGATATGTTATATGTGTATGATTTTGATCAATTTTTTCTTTTTTTTTAATTCACAACGAATACTTGTGGAACAGCCGACGCTTAGTGATTATGGTACCCTATATACTGATGATAATATAAAAATCAAATAATTTTTCTAATTATATATTCATAGATATATAAACCTTATAAGATTTGATAGGACATGTTAAGGTTATTGGTCATATATGGAGTTCATATTCTACAGAGTGATGAAGAAAAATCTTAAAAGAATTAGAAAGAGAGAGAGAAAGAGAGAGAGGGGAGATGTAGATTGAAAGAGTGAGAGAAATAAGGAAAGTTCGATAAAAAGCTTTTTTTTGTGAAGAAGACTTTAATTAGATGCAAGCCAGAAGAGTTGAAAGAGCTTACGTCGCAGGCGACAGAACTAAGCAATCGAAATGATTTTGAATTTTTTTTTTTTTGGAAAAAAATTGAAAAAGAGAATGAAGAGAAAATGAATTATGAGCAGCTGGCTTTTCAACATATGGAGAAGTACATGAGGATTTCCGGATAAGGTAATGAATGGTTAGATGAATGATTGAAAATCATTTTGAGAAGTGAAATTTCGAAAAGTAATTTCAAGGATAGAAGAGAGGAAAGGGAAATGAACGTATAAGATAATATGAATTGAGATTATATAAAGAAATAATTTAAAGAAAAAAGTAAAGAAAAGTATAAAAATTAGATTTATAAAGAGAAAAGGATTAAGAGAGAAATTTCATGAGAATGAAAAATATTAAAAGAGAGGTAGAAAGAGATAGAGAGAGAGAGAGAGAGAGAGAGAGAGAGAGAGAGAGAGAGAGAGAGAGCGAGTTCCTGACCTTATAGTACATTATGGACAGTTGTTATGATAATTGAAATGAAATGAAACAAGGAAATCAAAATTATATGATAATAATGATGTGAGAAAATAATTTTTAGAAAATAATATAAGTTGAATCATCCAATTGGTTTTGTTGAAATTTAACTGGAACATCTGAAATATGAAAAATATTAATAAAACTATGATATTATGATTAATACATATAGTTAAGAAGAAAATTATATAAAAATTGAAAGTATAGTTACAGAAGTTATAGTAAAAGCTTTCAAACAAAAGGGTTATGAATGAAATTGAAAGAGAGGGAATGAGAGAAAAGAAGAGAGAGACAGAGAGAGAGGGAGAGAGTAAATGAATGAACAAACTATAGAATGATTCAAAAAAAAAAGGAAACAGACCATATAAGGACAATATATTGAAAGAAAAGACAACGTGAACGATGAAGAAGAAAAAGCGAGGGTATTACTGACACATAGTCATACAGAAGAAATAGACGACAAGAAACTAGATAGAAAGATATTTGTAATAATGAGAGAGAGAGAGAGAGAAAGAGAGAGAGAGATAAAGAGTGAAGAGGTGATGGTATAAGAAAAGTGGGAGGGAGGCTGAGAATAAAAACCGGGTTACGGTTATAAAAGTCGGCATATAAAAGTTGTGTGATGGTTGGCTGGTGCTGCTGGAAGATGTCGACGACGTCGTCATCGATGAAGGGGACCCAAAGGCATATACAACGTAGCCGTCGGCGTCTACTATGAATGCCAAATCAAAACAAGAAGTCGTTAGAAAGGAGAAGGGTTACAGATACAAAGATATGTAAATGCAAATCTTTATTGAAACATTATTTGTTATCAGAAGTATAAGATTAGATAGATCGGATTGTATTAAGATGCTTAATCATGTTAGAAAATGATTCATGCTGCTTGAAAGCAAGGATATGATGCTATTTAGATTTCAGAAGATTGTACTATTATCATTTGACAGTTGCATGCTGGTTTGTGAATACAAGATATTCTGACAATTTGTCACTTGTTGATGAGACTGTGATCTGTGTTCGACTATCCTCTTGATTACTGTCGTCATCACCTTTCAGACAGCCATCATGTTCTCAACCATCATTTCAACATTCGGCACATCCTTTGATCTCATTTTCACGTAACTTCTGAATAATTCACACGGGATTCTCATTTTTTTATCTTTCTTGCTTCAATTCGTTTGACATGTTTGAGACAAAAAAAATGAAAAAGTCGTCTTGTGTCCAACGTCTATCTATTCAATCGGCCGCTCCGACCATCACTAACGCACAAGGGGCACGAACCATAAAAAGTCTACAGAGGGGGGTCTTGTCAAGAAATAGTATTCATAAATGAGAGATCATACGGCCAATTAGACAGTTTTGTAAAACCCCAAATCGCGACATTCTTCTTCTTGTTAGTGTGAGTGTCATTCTGATGAAGAACATTGAGAACACAAAATACCTTTTTTTTCTGAATGGCCGATGAATGTATTTTGCGGTAAACGATTCTTGATAAAGACATTAAAAAGAATAAATTTAAGAGAGAGAGAAAGAAAAAGAAAGAGAGAAAGAGAGAGAAAGAGAAATATTACGAGGAAAGATCTGATGACTACCTACTCTTTTGGCTTCTGTGTCTATGAATCATCCTACTTGTAGACATCGTATAACAGGTCAATATATCTGATGAAACAAAGATTTATGGTAAAATCAGTAGAAGAAGAAGACTTTAAATGATTTTAAAAGAAGTATTTATGAAATTTGTTCTGACTATGTTGAAAGGGTAGAATGATGAGAATTGATGAAGAAAATGATGAAGACAAGGAGAGAAAGATAGACAGAGTGAAAGCTTCATCTGATAGAATTGCCTAAAACGGAACACGAAATGACAAACAGATTGAGCAACTCGATAAATTTGAGGAAAGTAGAAGTGGAAGAAGAAGACGAAGGAGAAAAATGAGAAGAACAAGAGTGAGAGGGTGAAGGAATAGAGGGAAATAGAGGGAGACAGAGAAGAAGAAAAAGAAGAAAATGACATAAATGGAAATATAGAATGAAAAATAATTAGAGTGAGATGAGAGAAAAAGACGAAAAAACGATATGAAATGAGACACGATGAAGCTAGTTAAATAGAAAATGAAATGAAGTTTTCAAAATGATGACTACTGTAGGTTATTGAAAAGAAGTCATTGACTAGTCATCAAAAACATGTCCGTTAGAATAACTTGTATTAAGATAAACAAGAACAAAACATAAAAATTATAAAATTCAGATGGCAGAAGACAACTTGAAGAAATTTTGAAATGATCGTACTATCTAACAAGTTTCATTAAAATTACAAACTTGAGCTGGAGATTAAGATTGTTAAAAGAATTAAAATTCATTAAGCTTTATTTGAATGATGACAATAGTCTGTTAGCGGGATATCAGTAGATGAAACGATGAGGATAGTTTGGCAACATACTGATGCTATCTCAGTAGATATTGAGCTAATACATATATCTCTTAGGCTATAAAGAAAAACTTGCGTTGTGATGGATATGACGAGAGAGAGATAGGAGGGGGGGGAGAGATCGTAAAGAAGAATCATTGAAAAAACGATGGAAGTGAATTACTTGAATGTTGAGAACTATCAGAATATGCTTGTAATCTCTAAACTTTTTTGAACTTGTTCAGAAATCAATAATAGTTAAGAAACATGTAAAAATGATTAGATATAAGATATATGGTTATAATGAGTTATACATGTTGAATATTAAACTGATATACATATAGTTAAGAGAACATATATGAGAGAATGAGAGAAATAATATATGTATGTATGAATAGCAAAGCTTTAGGAGATTCTCTTGGACCGCCCTGCTGCTCTCAACCATATAGGGTTGGTGGGAGCACACAGAGACATACCACCAGCTTGCTATGCCATCAATGTTCTGCTAGATCTCTCCTTATCTTATACGCTATTCCTTTTTTTTCTCTCTCATCCTTTAATATGTGTCAGCTGGCAGACATACACAAGGCCCAAGCACAAAAGAGGCGGTGCTTAGTACTCTCCATCGAGAAACAGCATAAGTGAGCAAGATCTACAGCGAAATAGTGTATGACGAGAAGAGATGCAGACAATAGGAAAATCATAAGCATCATGTATATATGGGAGACAGCAGAGAAATAATACAACAATATCTGCCAGCCGGCTGTCTCTCTCCATTTTCAACACTGCCTCTATATTCGAGTAGTCTTTCTTTCTTTGCTGTCTAACGGACACATATAGCGAGCCTTATGACGAGCCAATAATAAGTAGTCATAACCGATTACGGTAGTTACGCCAAGCACTGTTACCAATAATAGACACGCCCCCTTTATATGAATGTTAAATAATATAAAATTAAGAAATGAATATGAATGAATATTATAATTATAATTATTAATAATCAATAAACAATAAACAAAATAATAAACTATTATGAAATATATGTTATTATGGTAATACAGTACTCCAGAAATTAAGATATTAAAGTTTAAATGTTTCTAATAATTATAAACTATCCATTTAATAATTATAATTATAATTTTATATATTAGAAAATTTAAAAAATAAAATTAAAAGTAGAAATGAATGATGAGAAATAGATAAAAAGGGAATTTTTGAATTGAAAAAGGCGGTACTACGAGATGATTGGTTATGTAAAAATTCATCGAAATTCAATGAGAACAAACGATTATAGACGAAGATGATACTTGAAAAATACTATTTTTGGAGAAGAAATGGCCTAAAAGTGGATGAAAAGAATGAGTTTAAGTGGTTGAGATGACATAATGATTGAAACAGGCTCATCATATTACCATAATATTATCATTTATTCTTTGTCTATTACTTCAATATCATGAAACACGTTGACATAACCTCAGCATTAGAAAACCAAAGAGATGACAAAATTTAACGGCTGGCACTATAGCAATCTTGCAACATATCTCTAACCAACTTCAACTTCAACTTCAACGACAACGATGACATTCAAACACACCGATAGTATGAAGCGGATGGTTTGTGATACGAGGCTTGATACATGAGCCGGCCTTGAAAAGTACAGCGTGCCGGGATTTATGGCCATATAAGGAAGAAACCAGACATATAAACGATGCAAATTCAGTAAAAATTTAGAAAATGAATCTATAAGTAGAAGAAATAAAGAAATGTCAAATGAATATATGGCTAAAAGACGACAAAAACTTTTTTTTTTTGTTGGCAAATTATATTTAAAAATGCAACCGATTGTTCGCGACAATTGACCAAAAATGAATGAAGCGTAAGATGCGAATGAGGTTTTACGTGAAAAGTTGCATGTGATTATGAATAAATGCTGTTTAGAATACAAATAGCATTGAAGATGACTTTTTAAAAATATAATAGAATAAATTATATAAATTATACATAAAAAATGTTAAAATTCAATTGAATATTGAGAAATATATACGATATGTATGTATGTATATGATAAAAGAAGAAGAAGAAGAAGTAGTAGATTGAGAGAAGAGGAACATGAAGAAGAGGAAGGAATGAACATGTAGTGCAATGTGAAAAAATGGAAAAAGGATGGAGGGCAACGACAAAAATTAGAGAGAATGATTAAGAGAAAGAGAAAAAGAGAGGGAGGGAGAGAAAAAAAGAAAACTAATTGTTTATATCAAAAGAAAATTCAAAAAAAGAAGAAGCTGAACAATATTTGCATTAGACTGCGAATTAGATGACTAACTTTGTTTGAATTTTTCAAAACTAAAAAACTGATGAAATAGTAATAGACGAAGGAATAGCCTTCTGGAAATATTTGTCATTAAAGTCGAATTAATGGAAATTGACGATTGTCAGCACATAGTGAACATTATTCATCTCAGTTTGAACGTGTTCGCCGACAAGCTTACGGACAAGCCTAGAGATTAAGTTGGAGATCAAAAAGACCGTCTCTGGTACTTTTGTATTACTCGGGTGGTTTCTGAACCAATGTAGTGTGAGCTGCAACAAACATCCGGATCATGATGAGATGATGAGGCTATCTAGTGCGTTAGACAAGACATAACCGACACAGGCTGGCGAAACTGACACTATCCCCTGGAAGATGTGCTGAACATCCGGTAGAGTGTGAGTCAAAGAGAGATAAAGGGAAAATGAAAGTGAGAGAGAGCAAGCTAGCGGTCTGCATGTTTTATGGTCGTAATCCTTTTATTGAAATCTGGTAATAGAACCAGGCAAAAGCTTTTATAGAGAGAATAAGTAAGAAATACACATGAGAGAGAGAGAGATGGAGAAAGCAAGAACAAGAATAAGATAAGTAGGCAGAGGAGTGAAAAGCTTGAAAAAGGAAGAACAAGGAGACGAGATGTTTCCTTCTATATGAACATAGTCCGCCTCCAAATCCATCAATTAGCCTATTGTGTTAGCTATAACCATGAATGAACCATATATATGTATATATATATATATATATATATATATATCAGAAAGCTTGTTAAGCAACAGAATGAGAACGTCTTAGAAAGTTCAGAAGAGATGATGAAGAATGAAATCAAGAAATCCCCCTCCTTATCATGAAATTGGGACTCATCTCGTTATCATCATTGAAATATATACATATAGTTTAATAAATATATATATATATATATGAAGATATACACAAGGTACTAACCACATTCACTCTTTTGTAACAACATTTCCAGAATAATAATGACAATGTTAGAGAAACATTATAGAAATTTGAGATGAAATAAGAGAAATAGATGAACTAAATGTGTAGTAAGTGAATGAGAAAGTTATATGAGAATAGCATAACATCCGAATAATGTCAATCTTTTCTCATTTATGCCTTCAGGCAATATATTTTAAATGAAAAGCAAGAAGCAAGCTTTTTAAAAGATGGCATCTACTGATATTTTCGATGTGCTTTTCTGACAACCTACACACACATATTCTCTTAAAGTTCATATACTATTTCTTTATTATAAGGAAGTATATTATATACTAAATGTATATAAATATTTACGATTAGCTTAGCATCATTATATTTGGCTTGGCAAATGATCAAAAACTTAAAGAGATAAGTTTAAAAATCAGATGAAAATACGTTAATTATTATAATTATATAGTTATATAGTTATATAGTTATATATATATATACATAGATATATATATTTTTATTTATTTATATATAGTCAAGTCTTTTCAATTTATAATTTTTGCTATCCATCAATCTAGCTAACCAATTAGCTCATACTGGCAAAATCACTTTCATCTGATATCATTGAAGCTTAAAATTGTATATTCCACCACAATTTAACTTATTTTCCATCAAACATATAATTAATTAAACTAAAATAAAATCTTTTAAAAATAAATTTTTTTCACTTATTCTATCTATTATACTTATAAAATGAAATGAAATTTATTAAGATTTTGATTATAATTTACTATGTGGAAACATCTGTAACCGATTGTATTCCCTGACTATTTACATTCATTTATAACATAAGGACAAAAAATATAGTTAATGAATCATATAGTTAATATGCAGAACATGTTTCTTTCTATAATTTCAGTAGTTTATGACTGAAAATCATGTCAAGCTGATGTTCATGGGTCAGACGGGTGTGCCTATGCATATGTGCAACTCATCTGCCCTTATATACCGTAATCAATCATTATATAGTCTGTTAGTTAAAATTCTGTCACATTTTCATGCTAACGACATGATGAGTGACTGAGATTCAATCAGATGAATGTAATGATCACCATGATGGGGGTAATGTTGTGTGAGAGTACGAGATGATGAATATTATTGTCAAGAATTGAGAAAATAAAAAAAAATAATTGATGGATGATATCTAATTAAGATTTGTTAGCATTTATTTAAGCTGAACTTATGCATTATATATTATATTGATGTATATATAGTTAATACTAAATTATTATAATTTATTTTTGTAACTTCGTTTGAACAAACGGCAGCAAAAGAGGGAAACGCTTCGGAATATATAATCAGATAATTTGCGTGTAAGGCATGATCATCTGTTTACAACTCATCTATCTCATTTTATCGAAATATATTTCATTTTCATCCTTTTTTTTCTGTTTCTCTATGTCACATTCATTATGTTTCAACTTCTCTCTCTATCTATCTTTCTCTCTAACTCATTCGTTTTCTTTTACTCTCTCTCTCTCTCTCTCTGAATCATCTAGTTGAACTCATTTCTATTTTCTGCTCTTTCATTTCAATCACAATTCTTCCTCATTTTCTGATTTTTCATTGACTATACATACACATATATGTATGTAGATATCTAATGATTCAATTCAATTGTTTAACTATGCCAATTCATGTGATAGATGGCTTTCTGAATATCTGATGGCTGTATCTGAAATCTGAGCATACGGGGCAACGACAATAATGACGATGATGAGGATCAAGACGAGGGAAACAAGTCATGAGTGGTAGCTAGCTGGCAGCAGATAAGAATGTACAAACGTTGATGGTTTAGTATGGTTTCAACGTTGTACATCTTGAACAATGCTCATAACAATCAGCTTACTGTATAGATAACAGAGAAACATCATTCATTTTCATGTTTAATGATTTTTGAATTGTTTGATTTTGAAAAAAAAAATTAGAAAAATGAGTTGTTCCAGATGGTTTATTTCAATTTTAAGTTGACCATCTGAATTGAATTTTACATAAATTTGTCATTTTAGCTAAAAATTCAAATTATTAACAATTAAAATAGAAAATTAATTATATTATATAAAATTATCATATAGGATTACGGTAGTTGTAAGTTATAATTTGTTTTCATTACAAATTAAATAGATCAATTGAATAGAATAAAAGAGAAGATGAAAGAATAAGAGAGAAAGAAGAAAGAACTCACATCGCAGAGGGCAAATCTCTCCCTCTCTCTCTTTCTCTCGTTCTCTCTCTCCCCCTTTATATCATTTTCATCTAATACCATAATTTGGCATGTATAGCTACTGTTAGTATAATAAAAAGAAAATAATTTGCTGAACTCTGAACGTATATATGTTTGAGTGAGTATGACAACGATGACTTTCACATAAGCATATGGAAGGGTGACATGAAATGGCATGTTGTAGTTCTCATTCAAACTTCTATCTTTGAAAACCTAATAGTCTAATTGCCGATAACCAGCTTTACATTATAGCTATTAGAAAAGACATAGCAATAGAAGAGAAAGAATGAGAGAGAGAGAGAGAGAGAGAGAGAGAGAGAGAGAGAGAGGGGGGGGGGAGAACAGAATCATATAAATCTGAACATTGACTTTCCGGGAAAATTGATTGAAGATGTTGATGATGCCATTCATTTAATATATTTCATTGTTTCAATTGATGCTGATGACATGGAAAATGACACAACAGACTGTGTTGTGTATACGTGAAACGCCTTCTGTTAGCTTCTGCCTAACATCGTTTGATTGTTGCAGTGCCTCTCAAGTAGCACGTTGATTAACGTCATCAGGACATGAAGCAAGTACAGTCATAGCAGTCAGAAGGCCATATTACGGAATAATAGCTGTATGTATGAATGTAATGTTGAGAGATATATGTATGTGTGTATGCGTATGTACCATATATAGAATACTAATGAGCTAAGAGCTCTGTTGTTATAATAACATCTAATCGAAAGAATGACGCCTTAATTTCTATCTATCATCTCTTGTTTCTCTTAACTACTACAAGCCTACAGAAGGCATAAGAAGAGCATTTTGAAGAAGAGCAGAAGGTTTGCTGTACATGGAGAGCATTGAGAGAATGGGAGAGATATACATAAAAGGAGAGAGAGAGATAGACAATGTAAGATTAGGAGAGAATGCTTGGATGGTATGACTATGAGACATAAGGATGTCAGACAACACATGCATAACCTTATATAAATTCTATTTTTCTATCATCTTCCAGATACCCTCTCATTACCATTAACTATTCTCGTATAGTTAAGAGTATGGTATCTATAGAGAAATAGACATGTAAGAAAAGAGAAAAGAATTTAGAAGAAACATCCTGTTCACCATTTGATTAGACAAGCCTGCAATCTTGACTGTACCAGGTCAACCAGCTGGCGCTTCTATACTGGCATTCAGTTATAACTAAAGACATTAAGAAATGAAACAATAGGTGAGATAAGAAGAAACAGATCCAACTAAAGTAATGACAATGTGATGACCAAATGGATAATGAATTAAGTTATAAATAGTATAAGGATTGAGAAGGGGGGGGGGGGGGAGCAAATGAATGAATATATGTACATATATACGTATTGTAAAAGATATAATGTATCAAATCGAAATCTATAAATAAACTAATATAATAGGAAAAATTCTTTTTTTTTAATTTATATTATTATAATATTTCAATATTTCAATATTTATAAAAAATATTTAATGAAAGTAGTCGTAGGTTTTATAAGATTCTTTGCCTCCACACACTCACACACATACATACATATACAAAGATCAACCGGTCAACACGTGCTATCATGTAAGAATGAAATAATGAAATTTAAAATATTAAATTCACGTAAATACGTCAAATAATCAATAAAAATACATTATTTAATCCTTAAAGAGAGTCGTTAACAGTAGAATAAAGTATAATTAACTAATGATTATAATAGAATCAAGAAAAATTGAAAAATAGATTTTTTTTTACAAAAAAAAATGAAAAATAAACAACGAATTAAGATTCAACTGACGATGTTTTTCACCAACACAGAAAGCAATGAATCCATAAAAATGCAGAACAAAAGTCATTATTTTTCGGTTTTTTCTATATTATAGAGAAGAGAGAACTTTACATACATTTATGTTTTCCTGTATTCTTATTTATAAAAAAAATTCTGAAGTAAACAAATAAATTTCTTTTCTCAATAGACTTATTTATATTAATTATACAGTACAGTACTTATGATACAGTCAGTTAATTCGGTTACTGTAGTGCGATTACAAACATAATATTGTCCGTTCTGTTGACAGTACTTCGTACAAATGTATGTTTCAAATAGGAATAAAAACGAAAACTAGGAAAAGGAGAATTTTATTATTCTCGTCAAAGTCTTTATATATAACTATATAACTATATGATATTAACTTTATATAACTAAGTGAAGTTTATTCAATAATATCTTTTCCTGTTACTTTCAATTAATCAATGGTTTTACAATCAATAGATCTATCTTTTTCCTCATATTATATCCAGCCAAAAGCTTCAATTTATCTTCAATTGAAATGATGCTATTTATGATTAAGCGGTAAAAGATATTACTCTCTCATTTTCAAATTCTATTTATCGGAGATCTTTTTGAAAATCGTTTTTTCCGGTATTTCTGATCTCTTCTGTTAGTTAGTGTCAGTTTGAGCAGTTAAATCAGAGATTAAAAAACTCTGTTGAAAAGACATTATTAGACAAATGAATGTGTATATGTGTATGTATAAAAGAATATGAGAATTAGAGGGAGAGATAGAGGTGAAATTTAAGGTAAAACTTACAGAAAGCTAAGAAGAGAGATGAAGAAAGAGATAGAGAGAAGTGTAGAGAGAAAGATGGAGAGAGAGAAAGGCAGAGAGAGAGAGAGAAAGAGAAAAGAATGAGCGGAAAATCCTCATCTTTTTCTATCTACCGTCAGTCGTCGTCAGCCAGTCGTCATAAATCTCATTCAGATATTCCACTTCAGCTCTTATTGTTACTTTTCTTCAAAATTTTGTTGCAATCTCTGTTTCTCTCATCAAATCATATGATCTATCTCATGTTCTCATTATCTTCATTCTCTTTATCTCTTAACAGACGCAATGTATTCTACAACAGAATGCTCTTCATATCCTTCTCACACATACACCACCTTCACCACTCATTCTTCTATATTCCGACGTCCACAGAGAGCAACAACTGTTTCATCTTAATCTTCATCTACTGTCTTTTTTCTGGCGAACTATCTAATATTCTCTTCATTTCAAATAATATTTCCAATATATCTCTAAGCTCTCTATAATATATTAAATATAAATCTAATATTTTCATTTCTATCACTCTCTTACAATCATATTATCTTTTTTTTTTCTCGACTAATCGTCCTATTCGACAATCTTTTAGATGCCAGATGACAAATTCTGTCATAATATTTCTATCTTTATATCTTTTTCATCTCTCATAATTCTATGAAGACTCTCTGTTCAACATTCATTCGTCCTCCCACCCCTTCTGAGCTTTCCTTTTCATCATCTGGTCATAAAGGATTACGGTAATAAGAGGAGGAGATGGGAGGGGGTAAGAAATAGGCTATTGCGGTAGATATGGTTGAATGAATATATAGATATAAATAGATAAATATAGATAAATAAAAACATAAATCTATTAAGAAAAACATTGTCCACACTATTTAAGAGAGAGAGAGAGAGAGAGAGAAACATGTGTATGAGAATATGAAGAAAATCAGAGAAAATTAAAAAAAAAAATAGAGAGAAAGAAAAAAAAAGTAAAAAGCATTAATTGGAGAAAGGATTATAGAGAATGAAATAATTTTTTCTGATTTCTTTAAAATATTTGCAACTTATACATCTTCAAAAAGCAAAATGAAAAGACATAACATGATCGTGATGCATACATGGTCAATCTGATGGCAATTGAATGAGGTCAGCAGCACAAATGTCAGTCCTTTTATAGTATTTTAAGAACAAAAAAATATTTTGAAAGCTTGATTATTGCTATTTGATTATTCAGACTTCATCGTTTGTGCTTTAGGACTTGTCAGCAACATCATTACCGTTTAGCATGTAAAGAACATGAGTCGCATTGATCTTAATTGTTTTCTGGAAAGCAATCATTTAGGCATTTCCTCAAAAAAAATTAATCTAGAGTATAAGAAGAGCAAAGAGAATTGAAAACTTCAAAAATCAACAGTCATTCCCAATTGCACAGGAGCATGAGAAGTTAGGTTGAAAGCTTATGCTCCAAATACGCGATGCAGTGAATTCATTGCAATAACCTTGGAAAATATTTTAATTATAGTCAATCAGTATATATTGGTTGTCATCGTCCAAGAATTTGATGAAAGACGACGTATAACATTTAGCATAACGTTTTCAATCCGTATGAAGCAATAAGAGGCAGAAGAAGCACAGAATTTTCTGATAATTCAGAATCATTCTTCATCTTCTTCATTAACATTAAAATGATAAATATAAAAACATATAGTATAGATTATAATTATGAATAACTATATAAAGAAAATAACAATAATTGTTATTTTATGTGAAACTTACATGAAAAACAGTTATTCTATGAAATGAATTACAAAGAATTATTTTAAAGGTGTAAAGTACGGAAATATATTTGAAGAGTAAATTATTGAAAAAGAAATGTACAACGTCAACTGACAAAAAGTTGTAAAAAATCAAATCATATTATCCAGAAATGAAAGAAAAAATTGAAAACATCGATTAAAAAGACTTTAAAATTCGAATATAAAAAACAGAAAAATGAAAGAAAAACAAAGCTATAATTAATGATTAATTTCAAATAAATCTTCATTTTGATTATTGAACAAGCAGAGATTTCGTAAAAAAAAAGGCGGACATTGAGGAAGAATAAAAAGATTCAAGAGATGAACTTGTTCGACTTCAGAAGGTACAAGTTCAGTTATTTCTTCTTGAATATACAGAATCAGAGAGAACGACTAGAGAAGTGGAAGAGCGTGAGAGAATGAAGAAAAGATTTGTTGATAATGATTTTGACAGACAAGGTATTGGAATTAAGAATGGTTAGAATGATTAAGTTTTTTAATAAAACTTTGAATATTTAAATAGAAAAGAAAGAAAAATAAACTTTGTTGATTCATAAAGAAATATTACGGCAATCAAAATGCTTTGACTTCTTTAAAGGTGAAGAAAAAAACGAAAAGAAATGAAGACAAACTTCATGCTGGATGAGATGAAGAAGCTGAAAACCTTCTGTTCAAGCTGTCTGTCTCTGTGTGTATGTTAGTTGAGGAAAAGAAAGAAAAATGAGTTGTTGCCCCAGGCAAAACAAGACAAAAGGTAGGATTGAGATGAGTTGTCGAAATGATAATTGCTAAGAACTTGATGTTATAGAAGCATAGTTAAGTGAAATATTTAGATAAGATATTGCCTTAATCAAATTTATAATTATATGTAATGGTTATGAGTATAGAAAGTTATATGAAATAGAAATTACGCCATAGTACATGAAAAGGATACGGTAGGAGCAGCATTAAAGCATAATGTAATAGCAGATTGAATGAATAAAAGTAATAATGAATAAAATGAAAATATATTGTTAGATAGATGAAGAATATGCTAATTATAATGAATATTCTATATAGTTTACCGCAAATAGGAAAGTCTATTCTTGAGGATAGTGCCTGGGGACAGAGAAAGATGAAGATCGCGAGGAAGGATCAATGACTGATTAGGCTATAGGATGCGGCCGATGAAGAAAGGCAAAGAAGCACCAGGTTGGTGAGATGGATGATTGAGCTGCTGCTTCTTCCTTATCTTCTGTTTCTATATTTCTCTTTCGCTTCTCTCATTCTCACCTCTCTGCATTCTCTCTCACTGTGAATTTTGAGTAATTGTTGAAGAAGAAGTAACAACAGACAACCATAAGCCGACGGATGAGAACGCGGAGCCTGTGTGACCGGAATAGCTCCGCGAAGAAGAACACAGTTGGCCGGAACGTGATCGTAAACGACCAAGTGCCATCAGGTCCTTGTTTTCATATAATAGAAAATAAAGAAATACAAATGAAAATAGGAAGGCGGTAACATAAAGAGACAAATGAGAACTATAACGACGAGTATAAGGTGGCTTGCAACAGAAGAATTTTCACAACAACCGTTTTGTGGTTATGAATGGCATAATGGAAAATGCTAATGATGTCGGCAGTTTGTGACGTGAAGCACGTGAACAACGTGAACAGTTTGAAACGCAATGATCTCTTAAGTTACAATAATAATTGGAAAAATGTAAATAGATTTTCATAACTAATACAACAAATAATTTATATTTTGTTTAAAATATAAACATCTAAGTTATAATTCTATAAAATATTTTGATATCATATCTTCCTTTTCTTTCCTTCTCTCTCACTTTATCTACGTGGTTATGCCTTCTCTCTCTCTCTCTCTCTCTCTCTCTCTCTCTCTCTCTCACACTCTCTTCATCTCTTTTTCCCTGCTTAATGATTTTATTCATCCTATCTCTCGATCATAAAAAAATATTCAAATAGCTGAACGGTCATAAGATTGACCTGAAAGATGTCTGCTCACCATATCATCGGCTCAATAACTTCCTGTATAGCAAGCTATTGAGCTTTTGAAGCATTTAGTTTCCGTACAAGCTCCAAGTATCAATTCATTCATGGGGCTGAAACAGTCTCTGGTCAGACTTGCCAGTTCTGACAGGCCAAGAAAAATGAAAAATGCCAATAGCCTGCTGACCTGTATCATGAACATAGAGAAACGGAATAACTGAAGAAGAGGAAGATACAAGGACTGCAATACACAAAGAACAGTTGAAAGGGGATTGTTGCGCAGAAATCAAAACGGAATGTAAACCAGCGATAACATAACGTCAGCAAGATGTACTAGCAATAGAGGGCAATAAACGATAGTCAAGCCTTTTCCGGCTTTTTCTTCTTTTTCTCTTTTTATCCTTTTATTCTCAAAATTACATTCTATTTGATGATGCATCAATAAAAGTCTAATGTTTCATGTATTCTAGGGACTCATCACCACTTCAATCTCTGTCTATCTAATTCATTAAAATGTATTTCCATCGACGTCTTCTCATTGTCATTGAAATCATGAATTTCATCTTTCTTTTCTAGCTCTCACTCATTTTCTTTTTACTAACAATCTCACACTCTCTCTCTCTCTCTTACTCTCTCTCTCCCTCTTACTCTTTGATATGCACATTTTCTATATATATTATGTCTAATCGGCTGTCCATTTAAAGCAAAGGTTCATCGTCTTGCTCTCATTATCGCTATCAGCCGTCATCTTCAGCTTCTCTTATTGAGGCGCTTCATTTTAATTTCCGCAATAAGCCCTTCAGACTCACCGCCAGCTTCTAGTTGCCGTCAGCTGCTCTTCGTCTTCAACACCAAAATAGTCATTTACTTGTACAAATGCCTTAAAAGCTCATCAGGGACCAACAAACTGATCTTCACATATTAATAAGCGTTCTACCTAATATAGTTCAAGAAGTATCATATGTGAAGAAGAAAAGAAAACATAAGGGGGAGGGAGTATAATACATACAGATCTACATCACACAATTTCTCTTGAGGAAGAAACAATTATAAGTTATTGAAAATAGTGAAATGAAGAAAAATCAAATATATAGAAAGAAATCTTAAATATCAAATAGGTTTTGGAAAATATCGCAAATGATAGCAATGTTAGCTGCCAGATGAAGCACATATTGGAATCGTACTTCTTCTTGTCAGGGTGGTCAGATCATCAGGGTCCTCCTTCGTATGTCTGTCCGTGTCATCCGATTCCTCTTTAGCAGACGCTTTAGGTCATATAGACCATCAAAACCTATAAGCCACGACTCATCTTCGACCATCACAACTCACGCTTCCCGTTTCAGTTCCCACGCTCTCAACGATATATCCGATAGCTTATTACATGAGTAGTTTAACCCTTCGTTTGTCATGCCGCGTTCACTATTAACTTAAGAATCTTCTGACAGATGAGGTTTCGGTCTGGTCGGCAATAAGAGGACCAGCACCTTTTCACAGCTAATGCCTTAAGCTCTTCCCATGTAATTCTTATTCCATTTTTCTCGTCAAACTAAGCCTTATATGTATGTGGAGTACTTTCTACACAATAATTTATTTATACTGGAGCATAAACATCACGAGGCTGTAAGGTATGTTGCGTTCGAAAGGAGAAATAATTAACAGGAAGCTAAATAAGAAACAAGAAAAAATAGATCAGAAAATAATTAAGATAACTGACAAAACTCAAAACAATAAGGGAAGGGAGAGAGATAAAAAAAGGGAGGGAGGGATGGAGGGAGAGAGAGACAGAGATAGAGCAACACTCGCAACATTAACATCACAGAAGAAAAAAATAGATTAAAAGGATATATTTCCATCTTGAAGCCATTAGCCAGTCTCAATGCAATCAATGCACAATTGTTACAGTTCCCGAGGTGGCAGATGGGTTAAGACAGGAATGTTCCTCACATGTCGACACGAACTTGGAATTTTAGAATAGAGGCAAACAATCCACATGCTTAGCCGAAAAACCTCAGATACCATCTCTCCGTCGATCCAAGAAGGAGAAGAAGTTTGAAATTAAGTTAGAAAAAAAATAAAAAACAGAAGCTGATTAATATTGCAGAAAACTGTGAAAAGGTACAGAAGTATAAACCACAGTGATATGAAAGATTCAGCAAGAAGCAAACAAGGAACGACGGAAAATTTGCAACTGAATGAATGAACGGCAACAATCCTAAGGAACGTCTACTGAGGAGAATTAAGAAGTCGCTCGATGGCGGCGTTGATGTCACCGAAAGTGGCACGTAGAGCTACAAGTTATTTTTTTTTATTGAATTTAAATAGTTCACCTACCGGCAATATTTTGGGCACGGTTGCCGAATCCCATATTTGACAACTGTTCTAGCTGAGAAGCATAAAGTTCTTCTGGATTTTGGTTCTGAAAATAACAGAGATAACAATAAAATAATTTGAATCAGTAAACAACATTATTTTCTGTTAATGAGCTAAATAACGATCTATCCATCTCTCTCAAACTTAGTTTCTTTTAACCTTTTCCTCTCTTATTCTCTAACTGACAGAACCTATCCATTGATCTAAACATGATTGCGCAACGGAGGCAGCTGACAGACACAGTATAAGCAGCATAAACGCTCATAAATTACAATTAAGTTGACTTCCATACTCTTCTCATCTTATCTGAATTGACTACCCAATTTCCAATAAAATCTTATTAAATGGCTCATCCACTTTCCATCTATTGCTTAGATGCACCTTATGTGACAAGCCATTGACAGATGAGCGAGCGGCATCTCACCTCCTCAAAACAGTCGGACAGTTGCCAGAAACAAAGAAAGCACTTGTTGCAGCAATACAAGGAAAGATTCAGCCGACAAACATTAGCAACACCTGACGAAGTTAAGACTTCGTCATTATTTCATATGCGATTATTCATTGTATGGTTTCGGAACACGTCATTGCAATTTCTAAAACAGCCTATTTGCGGTGATTCTTTTATGTTCATACAGAAGTCTTTCCGACGAACACTTCGAATATTGAATATCTTACGTCATATTTGCTGAGAAATATTTTCCACATTTTGATATTTCTCTGAAAGTTTATAGAAAACATTGTCTAGATTCAGATGGCCGTAAAGATTGAATATCAGCAGTAATCGTCATCGAATTTTGAATAACAAACTCCGGATAGTTACACTCAGGCCAAACGCGCCAAACGGTTGCAAAGCCAACAAATCATCCAAGCACATGTCGAAATGATCACCCTACATTCTCTTCTTACACCGTTCTTCCTCCAACTGGCAACAATGTCAGAACCCAGAGAACAAGAGAGCCAAGCACATTTTGTGTTGCAACCATAAAATTGCGGAAAATTAATGAGAAGCGGATTCGATGAACAAAAACGAGGCTCCTCAGTTTGCAACACCCGGAATTCATAAAACGAAACGAGCGATAAAGAGATTTTGAGCACTTAGGGTAACTTATCGTTTTGGGGACGAGCAGTGTGTCCATTAAATGTGAAAGCACAAGTAAACGACTGTACGATAGAGTCACCAAGACACAACTCAAAGCGAAAACACGGATACAATAATTCCTTCAAAGATATAATAGGTCTTTAATGAATTTTGCCTATATGTGTCTCTAAACGAGTATCTATTAACCATATATTCTAGCACAATTGCTTATACATGTAAATTGAACGCTTGATGGCTATAACATCTCTGATTATTTCCGGAATTGGCTGTAATACATCCCGCTCCACAGATCCATCTATCTGATGTGCAATCATGCCCAAATCGTAATATTCTTTGTGGGCCTATTGAAACGACCAGAACCCTCATATAAATAGCAGATGCCCAGGCGATATATAATAATAAAACGGCGGCTGCCCCCAGAAAGCAACAGACAATATTGAGAATGGAATTCACAACGTAACAACACAGGGGCAAAATCTAATTAAAACTATTGAATCTGATCATGTTTCATAACTGTATTGCATTGAACAATATGACTATCAATCAGAAAGTGCTCAAACAAAACTGCTAGTCCACATATGAACTATGCCAGTATGTTGTTCTTTGATATGATCTATGTGTATCTCCTTTTTATATCTCTCACTGTTTGATCGCCTATCTCTCACTCACTCTCTCTCTCTCTCTCTGTTCCTCTTTTACTTAACAAGAGTATATATATATATATATTTATACAAGCAGAAAAAGTAGAGGCAGATGCGCATAGCTAACATGACAAAAATGACCTCAAATTAGCAAAATTGTTTTGAAAACAAACTATCATCAATCAGCTCAGCTGGTCTTAGCAAGCAACCTTCTCGTAGTTTTGTATTATTCTCTAAACCTTTGAACAGTACTAAACTAGCGTATATAATACAAAAGACAGTATCATTATTCCTCCTTCGCTACAGTATTACATATTGCTACATTTCGAATATTGAATTATCTATTAAATTGTGACGGACTATCTCACGCTCAACTATTGTTCAGAATAGCTGTACAGAGCATTATGAAATAAAGAGACCGACAAGTATAAAGCAGCACGAACATTGGCATACTGTGAAACATACATATTTATATTCTGACAGAATACAAACGTATTGAAAAGCAATATATCGTCGAACTGTATGCACTATTTCAATTTCTCCTAAATTCATCTCACATCTATACATATAGATATCTAAAAGAGACACAAAGAATTGTAGTATATTAACTGACACACGATACAATTTCGGTGCCTTCTACATTGATGATAAATGACTACTTGTCAACTTAACGGTAAGAAAATTGACAGGCACGATTCTGTCTGTTTCGTTAAAGCATATCCTTAACCACTATGGCATCCCACCCAACCACCACTAAGAACTAATTAATCATTCATTAACTGTTTCTCTGTCCTTTCTCAAATAGCTATTATCCGTTTAAAGAAAATCGACTGAAAAACCATATAGAACTGGGATAATAAAAACGAATCACATTTTCAATTTTCTTAAAGTCAGGGATGTGCTTGATATGAAAATCAAAAAAAGGATGAATATTAACTACGAAAATGACTATGAGTTTAGTCAAATACAACTTAATTTTTCTAACATGTTATCGTCTTCAGCTTCATTAGAAAGCATGAAAAGCCAGCATGGCTTTCAACACTAATACATTCTGAGAGAGACATGACAATGCTCAATATTCAATGTCAAATCCGATTTCGTGACGTACTCCCATTATGTTTGTTTGCTTAGCTTATGCAATAATGGTCTAATCACAATGACTTATTTGGAGGGATTGGCAAAGCTAAAATCACTGTACGTAACTTGTCAAAACTCTAAGTAAAAAATAAATCAAAAGCATATAACGATAGTCCAATCTGCTCTTCATGCACTTCCAGATAAGAAGATTCATGAAATTGAATGGTATTCTCCTTAATCCTCCAATTACATTCGTAAGAAATTTCGGAAATATGATACAGAGTTGAGCATGCTGGACACGCATAAAGCGCTTATGGGGAAATTTGAGATGATAATAGCATTAGGGAAGACGAAATCACAGCATCCGCCTATTACATTATTTTTAAAGAAATCAAGCAGAAATTCGTCCTAGTAATTTTATGGATATCAACTTTTGGGGATTCTCAAAAAAAAAATAAAGATGACTAACTGATTCCTGGGGAGCACCTCCAAGTGGACTGCCACCGAGATTCATTCCTCCAATCATGTTACTCATCATGTTCATGAATTCGGGAGAGAGACCGTTAACAGATCCAGCGCTATAAATAGAAAAACATTTGGTAACCAAGGAAACACGACGTTACCTAGCAGTTGTACTTCCTGTGCTTGTGTTTGACTGAGGGCTGCTAGATTCAGGAGCTGATGCTAAAACACCGCCAGACAATATTAAGCTAAACAAATAATAATAACTATAAAAACCAACAAAAAATACCGAGCTATATCAGGTGCTTCTCTTCTCAAAACATCAATTCCCTGGTATATTTGTCTAACAGCTTCATTGACTTGAGGATTAGCCATAGCTAATAAGTGCTCAGGACGAGTCATCTAAAAAATAAAATACTTCAGAAATGAAAAATTATCACTTACAAAATTAATTACTTGTGGCATGTGTTGATTCACATGGTCCGCAAGTTCAGCGTTATTTGGATCTCTTTGCATCATCTGAAATTAAAGGGAATTAGAATATATCAATAAAACATTTCTAAAAACCTGTTGAACAATATTGGGCATAACCTGGGAGAGCATCTGTTCAATATTTTGACCACTTAATAAGTCTAAGTCAAAAAATTAGAAAAAAAATAATTTTAAAATTTATCACTTTCTATTCCTTCAAAAGCTGCTCCATCTAAACCCTCGACTGGACCCAAATCAGCAAGACTAGCACCCAAATCTGGAATACCTCCGCCACCTCCACCGCCACCAGAAGAAGGAGGGCCCCAAGGATTAGGTAAGGCTTCACTGTTCTCTACACCTGCTCGCTGACTACGAGATGCTGCAAAGTTGTATATATTAAATATGTAAGCGCTAACTGCATTACAAGTATCTTCTTCCCCACTACGAGAGGCAAATGGATTTCCTGCAAAACCGGCTACAGTTCCATTCAACAAAGGCTCCTGAACATCATGATATAAACGTTGAAGAGCAGCTTCTCCTCCAGGAATTCCCTAAAAAATTATATTTTAATTATAATTACAGAATTCAAGCGATTGAATCAAAAATTCTTTCTCCTTTTATATGACACTTATACTTATATATTAATTAAGTATTACAGTGTAGATACAGAATCATCGATTAGAAGCAATTTTAAATAAATCAGATATATTTAATATTACAGTTGTATAGCTTTGATAAAACATTAGTAATAATACCAATTATAAGAATAGTTCAAAGAAACAGGTATAATTAAAGTTTCTGATTATTATTAATGTTTTAATTAATTTCCAATTACAGAAACAATCAGATGCCATACGTTTAAATAAATTGCTATTATGATTACCAGCTTTTGAGTTTAAAATTAGCTCAATACATATTTGAAATACTCACTTGTAAATTTCTGATTGCTAGGTCATGAGAACGCAACATTTCTTGATACATATTGGGATTTCTTAAAAGTTCCATAGTTTGACGTAAAACGTCAGGGTCATTTAGAATATGTCCAACTTCAGGATTTCTCTGAACCAATAATTATTGATTTCATATTATACATTTAATTTCACCTCAATAATACTTTGAATTTGTGGATTATTTGCAAACATTGAGCGCATAATATCAGGACTATTCAAAAGTCTTTGAACAAGCGGACTTTCCATCATTCTTCTCAGTCTATCGGGAGTAGGGCGAAAGAGTGGTGAAGCTCCCTATTGTTAACTATATTAATTTTGAAATGAAACTTATAACAAACCGCGGCGTTTTGATCAGCAGGTGGTAGACCACCAGCATTTGGGCTTGGAGGGGGAGCAGGAGTCTAAAATTCAAAAATGATGACAAATTCAGTAGTCATAGATTCACCGAATTATTAGTATTAGCTTGAGCTGGCTGGGCAGCAGGAGTAACGTTTGGAGTTGGACGCTAAAAAAAAAATAAATAAGCAATATTCAAATATAAATTACCAAAGTACTATTATTTTGACGAACAACGAGATGAATAGCCATTCCATCAGTTATATCTAAATTAAAATAAGATATTTTATTTCATGTTCTCTGTAACAAACTGTGCTGTACTAAAGTCTCAGGATCTTTCAAAATTTTTCCAGAAAATATTAGACAAAGTTGAGCTTTTGTCGCATTTTCTATTTTCGTCAAGATAATATCTTTCACCTTAAATATATTGTATTTTAATTATTAAATTCATTTACTCACTTCAGAAACACTTGCTGTAGCTGCGATGGAGATATCGAAAGAATTAACAGTGCTTTTAATGTTTAATTTAATATTACTATCCTCTTCTGTTTCCGGCATCTTTGCTCGACCTTTCTAAAGCAAAAAATTAACAGTAAAAAATCTAAGCTTCCTCAGGAGATGTAATAGATTTTTGGTAAATAATAAATATAAATAATACAAAATAAATATTAATATTAAGATGAAAGATCAGTCATTCAATTTTTCACAGGCTGGCTACATGACGTCACTGCGCTACCGTAATCCAAATATCAAAAAATGGATTCTTGGTACGAGACGTGCGAAGAGGCGGGACATTACGAGACGTTAGCCAATCATATGAGGCCACACGTAAGTACTGCTGGCATTGTGTGCGTCTCCGTTGTGCTAGAAGGATCTCCATTCCATCCCTTCGTGGTCTCGGACTATCGGGCGGTTCATCTAATTTTCATAGTTTATTTCTATTTCAAATTGAACTATCTCATAACTTAAAGTTGTGCTTGTCCTCTCTACATTGAAAGATTTGTGTAACTTTAAGCACAATTGTGTATCCTACATAGGAATTCTCGAAGATAATATCTATCATTGTTTTTGTATCGAAATTCCTCTTTTCTAAATAATGCATAGTCTTGGTTCTTTTAATTTTACATGGAAACTTATTTTATATTTTTAGGTAAGCAACTAGGTAAGAATGAAGATCATTCTTCTTCTTTCGGCCGTCGCCCTGGCCGTCTCTGCCGGTGGAGATGTTTTCGAGTACACCGATAGCAACTTCGATGATATGATTAAGCAACACGAAGTTGCTTTGGTCAAATTCTATGCACCATGGTAATTTTTAAAAATTAATTAATTGTGGGATCTTGAACATTTTCGCTTGATTATTTGTTGAAACTAGCTGAGACCTTCAAATGTTCTAGAAGGGTCATAGATTTTCGATTTGAAAACTGCGTTGATGCGTTCTCTTTTTAAGAGATATTCCAACAAGGGCGAATATAAAACGGAATAAGTCTTGTTTTTTTTTAGGTGCGGACATTGTAAAAAAATGGCTCCAGAATTCGATACCGCTTCTTCCAAATTGAAGAACAATGATCCCCCAGTTGCTCTCGTCAAGGTTTGTTTCTTTTTTTTTTTAATAATAAGGCTTGCAACGTGGAAGTGGTAGTATGCGATAAGGGTTATCAGGGTAGTACTAGGTCAAGGTCAGCAATGTTTGCTTCACATACAGATCGGAAAGTTGAAGAGCAGTTGATTTAAAGAGAGAGAGAGAGACATTAATGTTTCCTTTGCTTTATGCAGCTGCGTAGCCCAATTTACTCACCTGAGATACAATATTGCTCGTTGAACTAGACCGTATGCGGAATGCGAGCAAGTTAGGACTATATATTGAGCAAATATGAAAAAATTGTTTTGAAATGTTATCAACATATGTGTATTTGTCCATACGCACTATAAAATCTCTTATCAAGTACATCATTATAGTTTCATTTTAGGTTGACTGTACCACCGAAAAAGAAGTTTGCGAGAAGTTCCAAGTCAAGGGATTCCCAACTCTCAAGATCTTCCGTCATGGAGCCGTTGCTCAGGATTATGATGGTCCAAGAGATGCCGCCGGTATCGTTAAGTACATGAGAGGACAAACTGGACCTTCTGCCAAGGAACTTAAAAACCTTAAAGAGTTTGAGAAGTTCACCTCTACTGATGAGACCGTTGTTGTTGGTATGTCTGATTTATTAATATCTTTTCATTCATTCAATCTTAGGATTCTTCGAAGGAGAAAGCAAACTGAAGGATTCTTTCCTTAAGGTTGCTGATACTGAGAGAGACAGATTCAGCTTTGCCTACTGCTCTGTTCCAGAGGTTCTCAAGAAGGTTGGATTCTCCGAGTAAGTTTGTAATTTTGAAATCTGAAAAAAAACCGTTAATGTTTAGTGATATCATTGTTTACGCCCCCAAGAAGCTCGCTACCAAGTTTGAGAGCAATGAATACAAATATGATGGAAATTACGACACTGACAAGATCAAGAACTTCCTTGTTCATGAAACGTAAGTGCCTGTTGCCTGATTTTATCATACAGTTATGTTTTAGTGTTGGATTAGCCGGAATCAGAACTCAGGGTAACCTCTTCCAATTCGAATCTAAGCCAATTGTTGTTGTTTACTACAACGTTGATTACGTTAAGGACCCCAAGGGTTGGTTAAAATATTTTATCATATTCTATGTTATCGTTTATCAGGATCCAACTACTGGAGAAACAGAGTTCTCAAGGTTGCTCAAGATTTCAAGCGCAAGGTTCAATTCGCCGTTTCCAATAAAGAGGAATTTGCCTCTGAAATCGAAACCAATGGTCTTGGAGAGAGAAAAGACTCTGATAAGCCTATTGTTGCCATTCTTACCAACGAAGGAAAATACCCAATGGAAGTTGAATTCAGGTACATAATTAAGTTTATTAATGTTTGATATTTGTATTGTTCTAGTGTTGACAACCTTAAGACTTTTGTTGAGTCTGTTCTTGCTGGAGACGCCGAACCATACATGAAGTCCGAGCCTATTCCAGAGGAGCAAGGAGACGTTAAGGTTGCTGTTGGAAAGAACTTCAAGGATCTCGTTCTCAATTCCGACAAAGATGTTCTTATTGAGTTCTACGCTCCATGGTGTGGACACTGCAAGACTCTTGCTCCTAAATACGAAGAACTTGCCACCAAACTCAAGAACGAAGATGTTATCATCGCTAAGATGGATGCTACTGCCAATGATGTTCCCCCACTTTTCGAAGTTAGAGGGTAAGTATTGCTTGTTCTATATGTCAATTTATGCCATCTATCACAGATTCCCAACCCTCTTCTGGCTCCCTAAGAACGATAAATCGAACCCAGTACCATACAACGGAGGACGTGAAGTTAAGGACTTCGTAAACTTCATTGCCAAGCGTTCCACTGATGGACTTAAAGGATTCGGAAGAGACGGAAAGAAGAAGAAGAAGACCGAGTTGTAAGATGTTTATAGTCTAATTTATTTTCTCCTATATTATGATGTGTGATAGCCTTTTGCAATTCTCATGCTTGTTTTAAAATTCACGGTTTCTATTTGACGGTTGTTTATGTTGTTTTTTATGGGAAATACTACTTTCATCCTTACCCACAAGTTTAGAATCACTTCATGTGGTCTTAATTTGGTTTGGCTCTTGTTAAATCGTTGATAATAAATATTTTCCACTATTCTATTTCAATATACACCTTCAAATATACCAATAAACATAAGAAAAAGACTATTTGAATTAGCGGGCCTGGTCCTACTGCGAATGTCACATCCTACAGGCGTGGCGGTTGCGTTGCGGCTTTGACATAAGAAACGCTCCGTAGTTTATAAAGTTAGAGCATGGTATATATATGCATTAATTTATTCATGCCTTTATTTGCATATTTTCATTATAGTTAGTTTTTTTCAAGCTTATTATGCATTAATACATAGTAAGCAAAGCTGCTGTTAACTGGAAAGACCCTGCTGACTCGGATGTGTTTTAAAATGGGTAGTTAGCAAAATTAATCTACCATAGTCGCACACAGTTACTTGTATATGTCTTTAATAAGCAATTATTATTATAATTAATGATGTATAAAGATTTTTTACTTACTGAAATATTCTTTAAAGTTCACAGAAAATCA
Source organism: Auanema rhodensis (assembly GCA_964057225.1). NCBI lineage: Eukaryota > Metazoa > Nematoda > Chromadorea > Rhabditida > Rhabditidae > Auanema > Auanema rhodense. The sequence continues at coordinate 7,441,583 of OZ059895.1, forward strand.
CTTATCGTACTGTCTAATCTTTTAAAATGCTATCAAAAACTGGAAAATCAACTGCGAGCAGGTGGTGTGCCGCTCTTAAAAATTTTTTTGTGGTTTTTTGTTTTCAAACATCCTCTAATTATATTGATAGTTCGTAACTTTCTCTTCTGACCCAAAGCTAAAGTTCTTATCATTGGAGCATTTAGATCAGGACGTGTAGAATCCTGTAGCAAATGTGGCAGGAGGAATCCGAAGATTCTTCCTCGAATTCGGATAATAGTGAGGATGATGCCGTGATTGAAGCTGCAAAGTCCGCAGAAGCAGTAAGTAAAAATTGAATGATAAAATACTTGTGAAACAAAAATATTACATTTTTATAATCATTCAGGCCCAAGAAAATGATATGCTCTCACCCACAGAAGATGCTCAGGCCGGATCTAATCATGATTCTGATTACGAACAGTCCGAAGGTTTGAAAGGATTTTCATTCCTAAATTGTTGGTTCTAAAATTTATAGAAAATAGTAATGAAAGCGAAGAGGATAAAAGTAGTTCGAGTAGTAGTTCCGATGACAACTCGGAGTCCTCACCTCCGAGAACAAAACGGAATAACACTCGTAAGCTAGACGATGACACAAGGAAGGTAGCATGAAAATCTATATACCTCATCTTGATAATTAACTTTCCAGTTACTGGAAGAAAATAACTATTTGAGGCGTTCATCAAGGTGTAAAACACAAGAGGTAGAACGATCAAAGCCCGCAGCAATGGAACAAAGTGAATCTGAAGGATCAGAAGATAGTTGGTCTGAGGATGAAACCCCCAAGCGAAAGACAAAAAGAACTAAATCTAAAGCTAAAACTAATGCTTCTTACAAGGGTAGTCGTAATGCCTCTAGAAAAAATGTTGATTATACAGAAAAGGATAGTGATGAAGATGTAACTTCAAAAAACATAATAAATAAATAAAAATATTTTTTAAAGATCGATGAGGACGATGTTTTGGAATGGGAAGAAGAGAAAGAGATCCCTGATCCGGCAACTTCTGCTCTTGTAGAGACCATAGAGCGGGTATGTACAATCGTTATTAATATTTTTATAAATTTGTTATTGATTTTCAAGATATGATTGATACTTTTTTTGTTGAAGAGAAATGCTGAAAGTAAATTTCATGCAAATATTCTAGGTTATAAAACAACGAATTGGTATTGTGGGTGCTACGGGTTCAGCGACTACTTGCTACAATGCTGAGAAACAAGATCCCCTAGTTAATTTAGATAAGACAAAGAATGAATATCAATATTTGATCAAGTAAGATGAGGTTTTGTTATATAAGCTTACGAAAACTGTTCAAGGTGGGTGGGATGGAGTCACCTTCATAATACATGGGAATCTGAAATGAGTTTATCTGTTATGGGTGCTGGAGGAATGAAAAAAATACATAACTTTGTTCAAAAACAAAGAAAGATAGATCTGTGGTATGACACTTTTATATCTAAATAATTTGAACCAAATGATTAAGGAGACGAACTGCGGATAAAGAGTATGTAGAGTTTTACGATTGCGAACAAGTTATGACTGAACAACTTTGTGAAGAGTACACTAAGGTGGAGCGCATTGTTGCTCATCAGGTTTTTCTTTTATCATATCCATTTTTTTAACGGAAAACTTAGGTTTCTCGCGAGAAGATTGGAGATAGTGAAGGTACCGAATACTATGTTAAATGGTCTGGACTTTCATATGCTGATTGTACATGGGAAGACGAAAAACTGTTACCCAGGGATAAAATTGAGGAATATAAGCGACGAATGGCTAATCTGAAGTCTCCGAACAAAAACGCCTTGGTAATAAACTTGAGAATATCTACTTTTATAAAAATCTTATTCAGGCTTTAAAACGCCGACCCAAATTTGTTAAACTAGAAAACACTCCTGAATTTCTTCGAGAAGGTGGTCCTGATGGTTATACTAGAGATCTTAGAGATTACCAACTTGAGGGGCTAAACTGGATGCTACATGCTTGGTGTAAAAATAATTCCTGGTATAATTTATCTAACATTTCTTATTATATTGTCATTTTAGTATACTTGCGGACGAAATGGGTCTTGGAAAAACGATCCAATCCATTTCATTTCTTTCTGCTCTTTACCATCGCTACGAGGTTTATGGTCCTTTCCTTGTTGTTGTTCCTTTATCTACTATGGCAGCCTGGCAAAGAGAATTTGTCAATTGGGCTAGTACTCTCAATGTTGTCATCTATATGGGAGATAGTTCTTCTCGTGAGCAGGTAATTGTTTTCTAACTGAATTTTATAAATTTGAAAATTTAAGATTCGACAATATGAGTGGTATATGCCAGGATCAAAAAAATTAAAATTAAATGCTGTTTTAACAACTTATGAGATTTTACTTAAAGATAAGGTAAATAGTGCATTTTAAAAATATTATTTTATTCCTACTTTTAGTCTTTCCTCGGCTCTTTTGAATGGGCGGCTTTAGCTGTCGACGAAGCTCACCGTTTGAAAAACGACGAAAGTCTTTTGTATAAATGTCTTTCACACTTTTCTTGTGATCATCGACTATTGATTACGGGTACACCTCTCCAGAATTCTGTGAAAGAATTATGGGCTTTACTTCACTTTATCATGCCAGATAAGTATGGATTTACTTTAAAGGATTTTCCCACCAAAATATCTTATTTAGGTTTGAAAGTTGGGAGGAATTTGAATATGATCACAATGACAAAGACCATAAAGGCATATCTGCTTTACACAAAAAACTTGAGCCTTATCTTTTAAGGAGGGTGAAAAAAGACGTTGAGAAAAGTTTACCTCCTAAGGTTTCTAATTGAGTATTTACTATTTTTTCATTCTTTATTGATTTTCAGTTGGAACAAATTTTACGAGTTGATATGACTGCCCAACAAAAACAATATTATAAATGGATTCTGACAAAGAATTATAGAGAGCTATCCAAAGGTGTTAAAGGTTTGTATATTAAGTCTTTAATATTTGCATACGGTTTTGAGCTTTAGGTTCAATAAATGGTTTTGTTAACCTTGTGATGGAGCTGAAAAAATGCTGTAATCATGCTTCTCTTGTTCGGCAATACGATTATTATGAGAATGAAGCTCAAGCGCGACTTCAAGTATGATTCCGTTTATTGTTTGCTTAAACTTATTTTTAAATTTAGCAATTGCTTAAATCCTCAGGAAAATTAATTTTGCTTGATAAGCTATTATGTCGACTTCGAGATACGGGGCATCGTGTTCTTATTTTCTCTCAAATGGTTATGATGCTAGACATTCTTCAAGAGTATCTTCAACTTCGTAGATTCCCTTCTCAGGTAAGTGAGCTTTGTCAGTTCGTTTATACATATTCACATATTAAAGAGGCTTGATGGTTCCATGAGAGCTGATCTTCGTAAACAAGCATTGGATCATTTCAATGCTGAAGGATCTCCGGATTTCTGTTTTCTTCTCTCAACAAGAGCAGGAGGATTAGGAATAAACTTAGCGACCGCTGACACTGTTAGTTAAAAAAAACTCGTCTTATTAAGCATGATAAATATTTAAGGTTATCATTTTCGATTCGGATTGGAACCCCCAAAATGACTTGCAAGCTATGAGCAGAGCCCACAGAATTGGACAGACAAGACAAGTAAACATATATCGACTTGTTACCCGTGCTTCTGTAGAGGAAGAAATTGTGGAGAGAGCTAAGAGAAAGCTTGTTCTGGATCATCTTGTTATACAAAGAATGGACACATCTGGTCGGACAGTGAGTTGATTTGAATATTCTGCAATACTATGTACTATTATTTAGGTGTTATCCAAAAACACTGCTACGGGAAGTGTACCATTTGACAAGCATGAGCTGAACAACATATTGAAGTTCGGAGCTGCAGAGTTATTTAAAGAAAAAGAAGGTGAAGAGCAGGAACCAGAAGTAGATATTGACCGCATTCTAATGGGTGCTGAAACCCGCGATGCTGAAGAAGATGATGTAAGTGCTTAGGTGTTTTCATTTTTATTCTCTGAATTATTATTAGACTTGCTCAAACGATCTGTTGAGCTCATTCAAATATGCAAACTTCGTTATTGACGAAGAAAGAGATGTTGCGGAAGCGGCGGCTCAGAACCGTGATGAATGGGACCAGATAATCCCTGAAGAAGATCGGCAGAAAGTAGAAGAAGAAGAAAGAATGAAGGTAAGATGTTCTCTTCGATTTTATATACGGATACTATTCAGGATTTGGCAGACCTTGAGCTTGCACCTAGGAATAGAACAAAACAAATACATGAGAGGAAAAGTACTGAGGATTTTGGAGATGATGATGGTGATGATAGCTCAGATTCTGAGGCAGAGGGTGCTAAACGTAGGAAGAAGAAGACATGGGGTGATTTCACAGGTGCTGAAATCAAACGTTTTGTTCGTGCGTTTAGAAAGTTTGCTATGCCATTCGAAAGGTTTTTGATTCTTTCACAACATGTACAAGTTATTGTTTCTTAGGCTAGAAGCGTTAGCTCAAGAAGCCGAGTTAGAAGAGCATAGCAAAGCTGAACTTCAGAAGATTGCTGAATCTCTCTTGGACGGTTGTAACAAATGCGAAGAAGATTACAAAACGAAGAAAAGCATCGGAAAAGATAAAAAAGTAATGGACCTCTTGTCTTAATCTATAAGTCCAAATTTTAAGGAAGGAGAGAAAAACAAAGATCGCGGTCCCGTTTTCAAATTTGCTGGTGTCGCCGATGTGAACGTTAAGCAAATCCGTAAACTACATAACGATCTCAAGCCTCTTCATGATGCTCTTGCTGGTCCTTCATCTAGTGAATGGAAGTCTCCTGCAAATGCTCGACCACAAAAGGTTTCATTATCCACCAAGACAATATATTTATGGTTTTCTAATTTCAGGGTTGGGATATTGAATGGACGAACGTAGATGATGGAGCACTTCTCCGAGGTGTTTTCAAATATGGTATGGGAAGTTGGGAGTCAGTGAAAATGGATCCTGAACTTGGGCTAGCCGATAAGATTTTCTTGAAAGACAAGGTAACCTTTTGTATATTTTTTAAATTTAATTTGTATTATAGGTAAAAAAGCCACAGCGTAATCATATTCAGCAAAGAGTTGACTACTTATTAAAATTGTTGAATATGAAAGAAGGTGCTTCGAAATCTTCTATTTCTAAAGAAAGAAAAAGAAAGGCCGACGATAAACCTAAGGTCGCTCCCGAAAAGGTTGGAGTAGTTAATTTCTGAAGTGGCATTTTTCTCAAATTTTAGAAAAGAAAAGACGGTGAAGGAAAAATTTCAAAGGAATCTTCGTTTGAAGAACAGCTTCTTCTTTTAAGCATAGACAAATCCCTTTATGGACCTGCTCTAGAAAACACAAAAGAACGTCCTTTCGGAGAATGTGTCAAAATGATGCGACCAGTTCAAAAATATATTAAAAAAATGGCTGAATCTGAAAACGAAAAAGATGCTTCGAAATATTTGTGTAGACTAGGAGACAACTGTAGAGATCAATTAGATGAGCTGATTAAGAGGTTGTGATTCTCATGATATTAGCGTTCATATAGTTGTTCAGGAAGCCAAAAACTAATCTTCGTAAATGGTACAATTACCTTTGGATTTTCTTATCAAAATTCATTTCTCAAGAACCAGCAGACTTATTGGAAAAATACCGATCCCTCAGTCAAACTGTAAGTATATTTGATTTTCTATTTATTATTCTTTTCTTCCTTAGAAACATAAACATCGTGAACACAAAGAGCGGGAAAAGGATAGGAAATCCGAGAAAGATAATCACGATCGAAAAGAAAAAGATAAGAAAGAGCATAAATCTCATAAGAAGGATAAGGAGCACAGCCATAAGCATCATCATAAGGATAGCAAAGATCGTCCGAAGGATCGAGAAAAAGAGAAAGAGCGTGATAAAGTTAGTTTTTTTTCAGAATAGTCTTAAACATTTATTGTTTTAGCATCATCATCATGATTTGAATAATCGGCGCCATATTAACAGTGATCATCGCAACTCAATAAACAATCATCAAAGCTTCAATTCTACTCCCATTCGGCCATCAATTCTATCTCCACCCTAAAAGCTAATTATGATTATAGTTTTAGGCTTAATATCCAGTTTTATTTCTGTAACAGGTATTAGATAATTAGATTTTCCCACATGTATCTACATGGTTATTCGTTGTGATTTCTTCCACTGTGACATTGCCAACCATTTAATAATTGACATTATTATCATCAAAATGTATAGGTATCAACTTGCGGGTACGAGATACATATATTCGTGTAGGTCAAGAATGCCTTTCTTTATTCATCTGACAAACACTAATTTTAATATTTCACAGAGTTTGTATATATCAAATTTGTTATGTTAGGTCTCTTTACAGGATGTTACATAAGTGATTATTAATGCTCACCTCATACATTACAAGGAAAGCTATTAAAAGCAGACCTTCCGTATTCGCATGACTGTAATAAACAAAATGATAGCATAGTATCATCCGTTGCCACAATTAATAAAAATTTAGACCAATTTGTTTACTTCTAAGGTTTAATTTATTTGAAAAAAAAAGTTTGTCAAAGTTATAAAATTCCTTTTTGGATTTAGATTATATGAAAATTGGAAAATGATTGTTTAATTTTCATAAAATTAGAAATTATTATTATCTTCAAGTAATTATTTCCTTGTATTTCTTGAACATCTTATCTCTAATGATTCTTAATGAATGATTAGACCTTTGGAACTTTGTAATATAAAACGGAACTTGGCTACAATCGCATTTAAGATTATAAAAATATATATTTAGTGATGATAATTAAAAATTGTATACAAAGAACATGAAAAAGATGAAAATATTCTTCATTTGTCTAACTTTATTCGTATTTAGTAAGAATTTTATTTTATTTTTTATCTTTTTTTTCTAAAATAAGAATTTAGCAAAAGCATGTCCGGTTGGTTGGGTATATGGCGATGACTCGTATTGCTATAAGGTTTTTAATTCTTTCTATAATGTTTTTCTGTACAAAGTATAATATTGAAGACGTTTGAAGAACAACGGAATAAAGATGAAGCGGCTTCGATGTGTAATAATCTTGGAGGAAATCTTGCGATGCCCACAAACGCTTTTGTAGATTTCATAAAAACTAAAATTTTATAAAATTCATTAATTGTAGGCAAATGCTTTTCTGGCTCCAATATCTGGAACTGCTAAAGTTCTTTGGCTAGGAGTAAGATGCTATGGACACGCAATTTCCAGTTGTTACTATGAGGATGGAACTCAATTCACTAATCGTTCTTACTATAATTTTTTAGCAGGTAATCCAAAAAGTTCATATTCCAACTTGAATAGAGTAAGATATCCTTTTCACTGAGTTGAATTGAGAAGGCTGGAAACAGCATACGCTAATTGGCAGATTTTTCGCAAATTTATGATTTTTTTTTCGGGGAATTACTTCTATATTGACTGAACTTTGTTTTAATTTTTGGGTGATCGTCATCAATATGTTTGCACTACTTTGATAACCTATGGAACTAATGCTGGTAAATGGAGAAGCACAAATTGTGTAGAAGAAACTGGAGGATATACATGCCAAATTCCATACAAAGGTGAGAAACTCGAAATATAAATTTCTTTGAATTTTTTTTCAGTTATACCAACATGTCCACCTGAATATTCTCAAAATGGTGATTCATGCTATAAGGTTATAAGCATGGCACAAACTTATGATGATGCTGAAGCTTTATGTTCAGCCAGCTGTGGCCATGTTGCAACTCCAAGATCAACGGCTGTAAGTCATCATTCTCTTGATTCTAAGTTCTATTATGGAAATTTCAGGAAAATGATTACATTACGTCATTAGTTTCAAATTATTCTTATACTTCTGATTATGTACGATTAGGAATATCATATTATAACAAACAATATTATGATGCAAATACAAATCAGCCAATTGCTTATAGAAATTTTGGTAAATTTCATTAAAATCTTCTGAGATTTTTCTTTTTTTAGGATATCAAAATCCAAATCTTGGTAATTGTGTTGGATTATCGCTAATCAATGATGTTGTTGCTAGAGGAAAATGGATTAATATTCGCTGTAATGTAAATATACCCACCATATGCGAAATTGGTATAGTTCAATTCAGCATTAACGGTAATTTTATTTAAAATTTTCAATATTTAGGTACAGGAATGTATCTTTGTAATATAGGGATCCCAACAGGTACCCCAACTCCAACTCATATCTGTACATCTCCATTCTATTTTGAGAATAATGGAACTGTATGTTTCATGTGGTGTATGAGTTCAGTAATGCTATTCCTTCTTCAGGTTTCATCTCCTTATTATCCAAATACATATAATGGAGAAACATGTACTTATATCCTCAGTGTGCCTAAGGAAGAGAAAGTGATTATAGTCTTCAAAGAACTTCTACTTGATGAAAATAGTCAAATAGAGTTATTTGGCTCTAATACAGATTTCACTCCATTTAAAATGTATTTTTATGAGTGGATTATGGCAGTTTCGATGTTTTAGTTTTACAGCTTATATAGTGATTCTGATATTGGCTCACCATTCACATCGCCCAGTAATACGATGAAAATTATGACAAAACCATCACAAGGGGGAAACAACCGATGGTCCTTTACTTTCTCATCATATCCCACCATCAATCCTACAGCTTCCCCAAGAGGGTCGGGTTGTAATGCTGGAATGTTGTATACTAGTTCTAATCATATAGTAAGAATTGGCTTTCTATAATACATAATTTGGTTCTTTTCTTAGATTACAAGTCCAAATTATCCTAATAATTATCCATACAATACTACATGCTATTACAACTTATCTGCTCCTGAAGGTCAGAGGTTACGAATGCATTCATTTTTTCCCAAAAAATATTTATTTTCTTCTAGAGTTTCTATAACTTTCAATGATATTCGTATCAATGATGATGATGAAATTATCATTTATGATGGTACGTATACTACAAAGCCTGTTTTGAAAAGGTAAAACATTGATAAAAATAAAATATAAAGATTCAATTTTCAGAATTAGAGGCTACAATTCTTCAATGGCAAACATCGAATCTTCTCAAAAGTCTATGCTTGTAATTTTTTCGACTGATGGAAAGCATAGTAATTCAGGATTTTCTGCAAGATTCATGGCTATATAAGAATATAAAAATATAAAAATATATGAATATAATTATATTTATTCTAATTCAAAGTTATTTTCAGCAAAAAAGCAATATCTTTTAAAATACAATGAAATATATCGTTATTCTTATCTTTTTGTCTATAAACAAATTCACATAGATGAGATTCAATAAAATGCTCAGGTACCCCATTCATAGCTTTAAGTTTGCGCTTGGCCTTAGACCATAACCCCTCTACCATATTTGTACAAGCACTAGTGTCAAGATCGACAAAATTGGTCGAATGATTGACGGTTAGATGCTTGTACCCCAAACCCATCTTACTAATGCCCATATAACCCCTCCAACAATCCGAAATAATAGTTGTTCCCTCATTAATAGCCTCTTTTATAGAGTTTTCTAGAAGCGCTGCGCTTCTATTTTCAACCTTGAAAAGAAAGCATTCCCTAGTTCCCTACATATGCCCCCAAAAATCCAAACTTGGTTTTTAATTACTCACCCGTATTATACTTCCTACGCGCAACCAAAGTTCCATCTATTTCTACAGTTTTTCCGGGTCCTCCAATTTTCTCCTTGTTCATCAGAAGCTTAAATGTGGCTTCTTCTAAGTAGTTCGTCCAACCAACAAAAGTCGGCATAGAACCAATACCGAGTTCTTCATGCGCAAACTTCCAAGTGAGGAAATATTTTGCTCAAGCATAGATGAACATAATTATAGTGCTGTATTTTAGTTTGCTTTCATATTAATTTTAGCGTGCAAGTGGAAGCGCAACATCATTTGCATATAGCATAATAGTTATCTTTCATAATAACTATCTTTAATAAGTGGCCATAAATTCTCGGCACCCCCAAAAGTTTTCAATTTTTCTTATTTTAAAAAAAGTTTTTCTGTTTTTCACAATTATCCGAGTTTAATCTACTTCATTTAACTGTTTTGAACTTTATTCTCCAACTTCAATAGGTTTTCTCCACGTTTTAAGTCCAAAATTTTTATTAGAATGATTTATGGAGCATGAACAGATAACCAAAAAATTTTAAAATTTCAAAAAATCATAAAAAATATTTTCCGAACAAAAATAAAAAAGTTCTTCGTAAAAACAATACTTTGAACTATCAAGAAACTAAAAAAATACTTAATATCGTGTCCCATGTTCTCTAGCTTCAATCACCGCTTTGCATCTTTGTGGCATTGATGCAACTAGTTTTTCCAGAAGTCTTCGTGGCAATTTCTTCCAGGTTTCCCTCAGGATCTTCATTTTTTCATCCGGTTTCTTGCAGTTCGTTCCTCTGACCCTCCACTTCAATATCGACCACAAATTTTCAATCGGCTTGAGGTCAGGGCTCTGTGGAGGCCAGTTCATCAGCGTCACCCCGTTACTAGCCATCCACTGTGTGTTTTGGGTCGTTATCCTGCTGATAGATGAATCCTCTACGAAATTTTGAGCGAGCGTATGGATACATTACATTCTCCAGAATGTTTCTGTACCCATGTTGATCCATGGTTCCTTCAATTTGGTGCAAGGGACCAACTTCAGATGACGTGAAGGCTCCCCACACCATCACTGTGCCTCCACCAAACTTGGTGGTGCCAGTCGTGTATCTTCTATGGTACCTGAAGCCAGTGGGACGTCTGACTCTCCTTGCTCCACCATTCCCAGCCAACATGAACTTGCATTCATCCGTCCAGATGCATTTCTTCCATTGCTCCTGGGTCCAGTTCACGTGCTCCTTAGCGAATTCCAGACGCTTTTTGACGTTCCTCATAGAAAGTAGAGATTTGTTGGCCGAGGAGTGGGAACGTAACCCTTGTGCCAACAACCTGGTACGGATTGTCTTAGCGGAGCAAACGTTGGGCTTCATCAACTTCAGCTCTTCACGGATTTACTGAGACGTCGTGAAGGGATTAATAACAGCCAACCTTCTTATTACTCTGCCTTCTCGTTATGTGGCAGAATTTTGTCTTCCTTGATTCTGCAGTCTTCCGTCATCTCCAGAATGTCCTTTCCTGACAATATCTCCTACTGTAGACCTTGGGACACCCAGAAGACGTCCAACAGCAACTTGGGTCATGCCAGATGCATGTGCTTGTAGAACTGATTTTCTTAGATCTTCAGAAACAAAAAAACCCCTTGTCATGTTCTAAAATGATAAAGTAAGGTTTTGTCTACAATTCAGCAAAATAATTATCAAAGTTCATGCTCCCTAACTCAAGATATAAATATGTAAATTTCCTTCCAAATATGGACGTCAGATATTTTTTCATAACTTCCTTCCCATCGATACTTTGAGATTGAAACTGAAAATTCTAGAAGCCTGAACTACTACGAACTACATTATCCTGAAAATTACATTTTAAATTAAAAAAAAAATTTTTTTTTTCGTCGAGGCACCACCTGCCGAGAATTTATGGCCACGAGTGTACGTGCTACCCGTAGGAATTTCGAAAAAATATGCTAATTTTTCAAATTTTTTAATTTTTTAAAAAATAATTACAAAATTTGAATATATTCAAATCTAATATTACAAAAAAATTTTTTATTTTTTTCATCTGAAAAAACTTTTTTTTACCTATCTCAATTTTTTCTTTTTCGTTATGGATGTAGCACATTTTTTCTCATTTTAAAAGTGGTGTTTCTGCTCATGAAGCCCACCGAAAAATGAAAACTGTATATGGAGAATCTTCTCTAGCATACAGCACATGTAAGAGGTGGTTTGCCCGCTTCAAAACCGGCGAGATCAATCTTGCAGATCGTCAAAGACAAAAAAGCCCTTTTGTCCGTTTTCTGGAATGAAAACGGAGTTCTCTACTATGATTTTTTACCTTACGGTAAAACCATAGATGGAGAGTACTATTCTTAACAACTCAGAAGGCTCAATGCTGCCACTGAAGCTCGAGAGGAGTTCAGAAGCAGGGACGTTGTTTCACGACAACGCGCACCCTCACTGTTGTGCGAAGGCAGAACAAACGCTCCAGGAGCTGGATTGGGAAGTTTTGAAGCATCCCCCTTATTCTCCAGACCTTGCGCTAACAGATTACCATCTGTTCAGGTCCATGGAACATAGTTTAAGAGGGGTAAGAGTAGAGAGCCGTGCAAAATTTACTAACCACGCCCCCAAACAGCTGTCAAAAACATACTTTTGGGGGCGTCAGCTGCTAAAAACATACTTTTGGGGCGCGTCAGCTGTCAAAAACATATTTTTGAGCGTCAGCTGTTAAAATCATATTTTAGGATCATGGTTCATGGATTTTCCTTTTTTAAATTTAAAAATCATGATTTAAAGCATGATTTTTTTTTTAAATCAAATTTAAATATGCTTTTAAATGTATGTATATATTTTTAATTATTTTTAAATATATTAAGTAAAAATAAAAATCTTAATTTTAAATATTTAAATTATATTTAAATTTTATATATATAAATTATATTTAAACTTTAAATATTTAAATTATATTTAAATTTTATATATATAAATTTTATTTAAACTTTAAATTTTATATATAAATTATATTTAAATATTTAAATATGTAAATTTGTTTTTTAAATTTTATTTATTTATTAAATTTATTAATAATGTTTGTTTACTTGATTTGTTTATTTTTTATTGTATTGTGTTTGTATTGTTTTTATTTTAAAGAACAGTAAAATTTTTGCATGTATATCGTTTTGTTCACCGTACTTGTTATGGGTAATTCAATGGAACACATATCGAAGGTTAATTCGATAAGAACGATATGAAATACAAAATTCAATGGAACACATATCGAAGGTTAATTCGATAAGAACGATATGAAATACAAAATTCAATGGAACACATATCGAAGGTTAATTCGATAAGAACGATATGAAATACCAAAATTTAATGGAACACATATCGAAAGTTAATTCGATAAGAATGACATTAAATTATTAATTTTTGAAATTACAAATTGTTATTAATTATATTTATTCTAACAAGTAAAGGTTTCAAATTATAATAAAAGATTAGTTTTAAACTTTATTTTACTAATATAACAATACAATAACTAAATAGAGCACACATTGAAGGTAAATACAATAAGATTAACAAACAGTTGCGCTGACCTCAATGAAACGCATAAAGTTAATTTAATAAGAACTAATAACAAAAATTAATCCGACGGGGACAATAAAAACAGATGTATTCAATAAGCTTATTTATTTTAAAGTTTATCGCAACTGCTAGTTTTGACAGCTGTACCCAAATCCATGTTACATAACAAATTACAATGCCAACAGCAATGTGTAGACTGATGTATTCATTATATCAAGGTACAATGGCTGCTAATAGGTTGTGTCTTTTTGATTATTTGTTTGTAAACTTTTTCTTTTTTTAGTTATAAACGTTTATGTGAAGAGCTAGGATTTGATTATGAAGAAATCAATCAGCTCAGGTAATTTAACAATATTTTGAATCTTTATATATATTTTGTTTTTTAGTAAACGTATAAAGTTTACCGAGGCTGGTGGGATCGAGCTCTGTGAGCCCACATCACCCACTTTTAACAGTGGGCCCTCATCATCAAGGGTTATTGAAGTAATAACCTTGGATGACAGTGATGAGTAAGCGATATTAAAAATTATAACAATTAGTTTTTTCTTTTTAAGCGAATGGGATCCTGCTACCCCATCAACCAGTGGAGGACAAGTCGGATATGGAGCGGCATTCAACGATGTCTGTAAAATAGAGGTGCGATCTTTTATTTACATATCATTTCATAATATATCTTTTGAAACATGAAATTTTCTCTTGCTCCAATTGCATATTTTGAAAACATTTTGAAATTTATTTCTCTTTTTCAATTGCTCTCTCTCTCATCTTTACATTTCATCTCAATCTATATCTTTTTTCAAACAAATTGCAAGTATTTTGAAATTTACATATTCATTCTTTTGAACAACATTCATTTTAAAATCTTTACATTTCATCTCACTATCTATCTATCTTTCCTCATCTATCTTTCTTTCAACCAATTTTGAATTCTTACAAATTATAAATATTTCAAACATTTTGAACTAGTAAAATAATAAAACACAATCTTGACCTTTTCATTTATTTTTTAACATTAACAAATGTTTATAAAAGTTTTTTCAAAGTTGAAAAAAAAAAAAAAAACTTTATATTTAAAAATCAAATGCCATTTATTTTTAAACATTAATAAAAATAATTTAAAGAAAAGTAAATTTATAAAAAGTTATAAACAAAAATTATTTATATTTAAACTAAAAGCGTATAACCATTATAAAAAGTGTGTATTATAGTGGTCACACCGACGCATAAAACGAACTGGTCGGTTCACCAACGTGGTCGTTAGATCGCTCACGTTCCCACATTTGGAAGCCATTGATGAGCCAATGCATGTTGTCATGCCGCGGCTATTTAATGAGTTTCTTGATCGGTGCCTTGCTGAAAGTGGTGTGCCAGATAAACAAAAAGCACTATTTTGTTTATCAATAGAGCACCCATCCTTTGAAAAGGGATCCATATTTATGGATTTCCGTAGAAGGGAGCATTTGGATGGCGTTGCCATCATGAATGCCATCAGCAAGGTACAGCAATCAAAGCGAGAGGCTGTAATTAGCCAGGCAATGAACATTGAAATGTATGTGTTTGATGAGAGACCAGTGCAGCCAAGCCTGATGCCTGGTGAAGGTAGAGTTGGTTTCTATTTTGATGCCGAACTCAAGATACCTGGCACAATTGAGAACACTGATACACATTGCCTGGCTAGAGCAGCAGTTGTGGGAATGTGGAGAGCCGATGAAGAGGCAGCAGAAGATGTTGTTGAGAAGCGGAGGATTCAAAATCTTCGTCGCAACTACATCTTGTTGCCAAATCAACCACATCATATCAATTTATTGAATAGGTGTGGTATTTCTGTACATTTACCAAATTATAATTTGAACCATTTAAATATTATTGCAAGTTGTAATACAGACTATAAGTTTGTAGTATACGCTAGGCCACCTGGACAGCGTATGTACGCTATTCAGCGTATCTTTAATGAAACGGCTAGCAAAGTGGTAACACTAGGCTACCGAAATAATCATTATGACTGTATTACAACTTGTAGTAGATCACAGATTTTTGATGGTATTATATGCCAACACTGTAAATTATCTTACAAAACAGTGTTGCATAGATGTAAAGCCAAGTGTAAGAAATGCCACACCTTAAAATGTAATTCGATGGAAAATGTGGTTGAGAGTAGCATAAGATGTGATAGTTGTAGAGTTTTGTTCAAAACTCGTCAATGCTTTGACAGGCATATTAGAAAAACATGTCGAATGTTTAAGGTAATTTAAAAAATATATATAAAATTTTACAAGACTAAATTCAGACATGTGAAAACTGTGATCATTATCACAGAGTACGTGCTGATAGACCGCACAATTGCAATGAGAAATTTTGCAAAAAGTGTGGGCAAACAAAGCCTGAAGATCATTCTTGTTGTTGGGTACCACCTAACGACAAGAAGAAGGATCAGTTAAAAAAGAGGCAAGAAAAATACAAGGTTTGTATTTTACATCTTTACAAGTGTAATGCTTACTTGTTTAAGATTATATTCTATGACTTTGAAACGGTTGTGTTAAAAAACGGTACAAATGTTCATGAATATGCAGATGAACAATGGCCCAATATGGTTGTGTATAATAAATTTTGTGAAAGTTGTATAGATGCCAACTCATGTGAAAAATGCACAACCAAGGAGGGCCATTTTGGGTACCAACAAGGTGATAGTGAATGGTCTGTAACAGATCGTTTCCTTGATTGGTTACTCAACTCTGTTGAGAATGATAATGCAATTTTGATTGCGCATAATGGTTCACGCTTTGACATACATTTCTTGGTGTCTAGGCTGATAAACCGTGGTATATATCCTGATCCAATTTTAAATGGGACCAAGATTATAAGCATGGTTGTCAAGCCTTTAAGAGGTCAAAAATTTAACCATTTATATTTTAAAGATAGTTATTTATTAGTGCCTTTACCCTTATCAGCGTTACCCAAGGCATTTGGTGTACCTGATATGAGTAAAGGACAGTTTCCTTACCTCTATAATCACCCAATAAATTATGGCAAAGTGTTGCCATCTTTACCACCAAAACAGTACTATTGTACTGCTAGAATGAAAGCAGAAGACCTAGCTTCATTCGATATTTGGTATGAAGAGCGTAATCAAAGAGCGTTTGATTTTGATGAAGAGCTTTTGGAATATTGTAGGACAGATGTCCGTATTTTAACCAACTGTATGAAAGTTTACATGAAGTTGGCAACCGCCACCACTGGCTGGAACCCTGTCATACAATGTATGACATTTGCCAGTTTCTCTTTATTCCAGGCAAGTTTTTTAAAATACAAGCATTTTCAAAACTAGTATATTACAGTTGAAAATGAATCACATTAAAGAGAACCAAGTGGGTATTCTGCCCGAGACTGGTTATTATGCCGGTCAAAAGCAGAGTATAATAGCCATAAAGTATATAAAATGGCTAGAACAAGGATTGGGCCACCCATTAATGCATAAGCTTAATGGTGGCGAATTTGCAGTGAGAGTAGATGGCCATCGCTATCTACTCGATGCTTATGACCCCGTTGCCAATCATGGCTATGAGGTGAGTAATTTGTAATAAATGTAAAAAATGCAAATTTTTGTAGATTAATGGTTGCATTTACCATGGTTGCCCCCAGTGCACCAACAAGAGCGCTATAGCACCAGGCAGAAATGGTGAAACAATGGAAGAGGTAATTGTGACATTTTTAATCATTTTAATTTTTAAAATTTAGGTTTATGATAAAACCATGAAAAGGCTTGAAGCAATTCAAAGCCAAGGCATTAGTGTTACCACAGTGTGGGAGCACGAAATTAATGCTCAAATTTCGGCCAATGAAGAAATGGCGAAATTTATGCGTGAAACAAATGTTGTTACACGCTTGGCACCTAGAGATGCCTTTACCGGTGGCCGCACCCAGACATATAAGCTTTTGGCACAAGCTTCGGATAGATACTCGCTCGAGTATGTGGACTTTTGTTCACTATATCCATATGTCACAGCCTTTGATGCCTATTACCCTGTAGGTAATCCCAAAGTTATTACTGAGGGTTTCAAAAGCTTTGAGACATGTTGCCCATACAAGGGGCTAGTAAAATGTGACGTGCTTGCACCCACAAATTTGCTGTACCCTGTATTAGGCACACGTATTGGCGGTAAACTTATTTTTACAAACTGCCGCACTTGTGCAGTCAAAAGTAAAAATGTAACATGTGAGCACCAGAATGATGTAAATGCTAGAAAGCTGCATCTAACTGTGACACATGTTGAGCTCGAGTGTGCCATACAACGTGGCTATAAAGTGCTTAATGTGCATGAGGTGTGGCACTGGGAAGAATGGCAACAAGGCGGCCTGTTTAAAGAATTTGTACAAAAGTACATAAAAATTAAACAAGAGGCGTCGGGCTGGCCAAAGCCAAACATGACAGAGGAAGAAAAGGTATGTTTTAATAAAAGTATCACATTAAATAGAATTTTACAGGTGATTTATCTCCAAGAGCACGAGGAGAACACTGGTGTTGCTCTGGAGAGCAATAAAATTGAGAAGAATGCTGCCATGCGTAGCATTGCCAAACTGCAGCTAAATAGGTTTGTAAACTTTTTAAAAACAATACATTACAAATTTGCTTATAGTGTCTGGGGTAAAATGGGTCAAAGACCAGATAAAGCCCAAACCAAGATTATTGGTGTTGAGGACCCAGAAATTGGTAGGATCATTACTGATCCTGCAAGGGAACTCACTGGGTTCAAAATTGTGGATAATGTTGCGTACTGCACAACAGTACCAGAGGATTCACATTTGGCACCACCGCCTTTTACAAATGTAGCTATTGCGGCCTATACAACCGCTCATGCAAGGCTACTATTGTATAAGGCAATGGAGAAAATTGGAAAGAATTTGGTGTATACAGGTAATTTTATACTTTGTATTCAATTTAAACTTACATTATTTAGACACGGATTCTCTAATTTATCAAAGGTGCCTGGATGAGCCAGATCCAATTGAGGATATGAAGGGTGAATGGTTAGGTAAACTAACCTCTGAAATACCCGATGGTTGGTCAATGACCAAGTTTGTGTCACCAGCGGCAAAAGTTTATAGTTATAAACTTGTAAATGCAGCTGGTGATGTAAAATATGTAACAAAGGCAAAGGGAGTGGTAAGTACGAGCTTTGACTTTTCAAATAATTTTATAATTTTCAGACGTTGGACCACACGGCAGCGTCAGTGGTAAACTTTGAAAGTATGGAGCGACTGGTTCGCGGACTCGTTATGGATGGAGAAAAATTGGTTTTAAAAACCAATACGACATTGTTAAAGAGGCAACTCGGTGCCATATCCACAATGGATATGACAAAAAGTACTAAAGTCGTAATGGATAAACTTTGTTATCTTCAAGATTATAGTACTTTACCCTACGGTTATTGTGTTTAATATATTTGAATTTATAAATTTTTATCTTGTATATATTTGTATTTATAAAATTTTATCATTGTACATGTATTTATTTTTAAAAATAGTTGTATTAATAAATTTTATTCTTAAATCTTTTAAAGAATTTTATTACATACATTACAAACTGGTATCAATATATGGAGCACGATTGTTGTCAATTGAAAGAATAGAGTCATACTCTGCATAAACAATTGCATATAAGCCCTCTTGCGGCGTTTGTTGACCAAATTCCAATTTCAAGGCTACATTACCTTGTCGTATAACATCAAATAACTCTGACGAATGCACAGTAGGAGAAATATCAAATACAAAAAATGTGAAACCAGCTTTATACATTGCTGGTGTAATACCATTGGATGAATCTGTACGACCAAGTCCCAAACCTTCCAGCATGTCAATATATGCTGTGGCATAGGAAGATCGCCATTCTAAATTATAAGGACGGGTAGGTATTACCCTATTGTTGAGCGTCAAGTATATATTTTTCAAATCAAACGGTTTAAAGTTGAATGGCGAATGTTTAAAAGTACCATTATAAGCGTGTGCGCCAACAAGACCTACTACAACACGTTTTGGTGTATGAGACGTGAATAATATATTATTAGGTGAATCCAAGCGGCCTCCTTCTATGAAATAAGAGCGCATTTTCACTGATGTCATGGGGTAGTGTATTCGATCCTTTGCGAGTTTATCTTCTATAGCCATAGCTAATCCAGCGTTTAGATCAAACTCTTGAATGAGCAAATGTACATCGCTGATATCTACTTTCAAATTTGGAAACTCCTCCTTTAATGTAGTATCCTTGTTTTCATTATTCCAGCCTAGAGTGTCAATTAAAAAGTTATCACGGTTTGGATATGCAGTTAGCTCCATTTTTGAATAGTTTACAAACAGTCGCTCTTGATTAAATAGGTCGATACTGACGGGAGCAGCCATCTCACACAATATGCCATTTTTTACAAGCGCTTGACGCGTTCTAAATCCAGCACTGGATGCATTATCTATATATCTATCAGCATAATATCCTGATATGGCAAGTTTGCTCTCTTTAACATCGTTGCTATACATTAAAATATTTTCGATATATGTTTTATAGGCATGATTCACGGTAGAGTCATACACGCTAACATCGCCAATTTTCAAATGATACGAATGTATTAAACTGGCAGCAAATTGTTGACATGGTGCAAAAACAAGGTTGTCTGGTACTGGATCACCGTTTGTGGTTACAATTTTAAATTTTACATTCAACCAACATCTTCTCAGATTGAGGAATGATTTGGAATTTTGAGCTATAACAAATTCCCATGGTCCTTGAGGAAGAAAAGTATTTTTCAAAGGGACTTGTACAGTACGAGTGGATTCAACACCTAATGCCGACGCAGGTATATCACCATAGTTGATATTAGGTAAAAGGGCTTGTGCTGATTTTGAATCTATCAATTTAGCCATTTAAATGTGAAACGACCGCTCACGAGTGATGCACAACCGCTTATGAGGTTTCGTGGTTTTGCGTCGTCGCCGTTTGCCCAAGCCGGTAAGATCTCGTATAGCTTGCCGGCCGGCTGTTTTAAGAGTTTCCTTGATATTATCGCCTTTCAGCACCCCATCGACAATTTCATTACCAGTTTTCAGCAACTGTCCGCCAAGAGGTGAATTTACAACTGGACTATTGCTTACAGCACTGGATAAGGCGTTTCTTCCGGCATTGATGAGATTTTGGGCTATAGGTGATTGAATGATGCGTGGTAGAAATGATGCCAAAGTTGCCAAAATACCACCCAAACCATGACCCCTCTGCATTCCACGTTGAAACATCATTCCGCTAAATGGGGCGCCACCCATTTGTTGATTTAAAAGTGTTGTCCATTGAATAGAGTTGACATCCAAAAGGAGGTGCGGCATATCGAACCGCACGCGCGCAATACAAAAGTTACACTAGATCATTCTACTAAAATGTATTCGTCTGAAATAGTATCACTATTGCAATCTGTCCCCAGCACTCGGAAACTATTCCTCGGTGTATATAGCGCTGATACTCTACCCAAAACGCGTCGTAAAAACTTTGCACTTGTCGTAAATACTGACACACATGATAAGCCAGGCACACATTGGCAGGTCATCTTTGTCCGTAACAAGCAAGCCTATTTTTTCTGTAGCTTGGGATATAAAATGAACAAGTACATTCAAAATTATCTGGCCAAATATAAAAAGGTAAAAATTAATACTTGCAAACCACAACGTATAATTGAATACACTTGTGGTGGCTACGTGGTATTTGTAATACTAATGTTGTCGGCTGGTAATTCATTTGAAAGCATTTGTTCATTTTTTAAACTATTACAAAACGATGATGTCTTTATTAAAGCGTTTATGCATAAAGTATTCGACTATAAATTGGCTACTATATAAGAAATTTGTCATTAATAACCTGCTACATTACGTGGTCAGTTATGAATATTCCTTGTCACTGTGAATTATGTGTCAAATACACGTTGGAGCAATCTAAACCAGCGCCTTTATACAGGAGAATGTTGAAATGTATTTCAGTGCCATTTATTAAAGGTATAGCATTGGGATTGGGCTTTTGTACAACACTAGTCATATTATTGCTCATTATATAAAAGTGGGTTGATTGCGTGTGGTCGTTTTTCATTTTCCTCTAATGGAACTTTTATGTAACAAATATTGTGGTACATGCAAGGAAATATTTTCTTCAACCAAGCATTTTAGTGATCACGTTTTGAAAAGACATGCAGGGATTCAACCCATATGTAACAATTATATCAGCAATGCTGACTTTATTCAAAAATATGGACATTTGGATGGTGTTCGTAGACGTTTGTGCCCTCATTGTAGTGAAACTTTTGGAACAAGATTCAATTGTGAGCGTCATATTCGGCGTATTCATAATAATAATGGAACGAATGGTGAAGATGGTGATGGAAATGATACCAGCAAACCCTTTGAAAAAGCTGAGGAGTTTGTACATTCAACCCAATCAAAAAGATGCCGCAGCAATAGTGACGGAGAACATTCACAACACGAGCCGAGCGACAAACAAAACTGCCCTAAACTATCTTTTAAACCTTCGAAAATAAAAATGTGGTATTGTATAACTGTTGAATAAAACGTTTATTTCATATTTTTAACATGCAATGTAACAACTGTAGAACCATAATTAAATTGCATAGGACGACCAAATTCATCTAAAATTTCAATACGTATGGTATCGAGTGTTTGTCTAGTGATTGGTACATAACGAATAGGATTAAATGTTTTGGCAATCATTTTACCAAATTCAGTAGGAGGTGGTACAGGTAAACATGCAAGTAAATTAGCTTTCACATTACCAAGAATGGAATATTCTACAATATCACAATATATATACATTGTATTAATGTTATTTGAAAAATCAATGGGACGCCTGGCTATTATTGTATCGTTGATGTTTTTATTTTCAAAACCAAGAAAATATGCAAAATCATCACCAAGCGTTGCATTCAACAATAGTCTCTTGCTTGTTACAAACTCTATGCGCTGCAATGTTTTGTTAAACTGAAATGTGGCGTCTGCGAGCATTTCCTCCACTAGCTTAGCCTCAGCCTGGCGATTATTATACCACTTTTTTACATCTTCATCTTTATCTATTAAACTTTTTATACGTGCTTCTTCCTCAGCTCCAAGAGGCTTTGTATTGTTGGCGATAAATGATTCTCTTCCAGCGTTGATTCCGCGTATTATTTCATCACCATTTGCATAGTTGCCTTTAGGCAAGTGTAGAATAAATTTTCTATTGGAAAAACGTAGTGTATAAGATAAATCTTTTTGAACATTTAATATAGAACAAGGAAAAATGATGTCTGTCAGCCCAATGCAATATCTATTATTGCGTAGCCTTAGTGTTTCAGGTAATCTGGTAAGAAACACTGATGATGTATTACTTTTTTCAGAGTCAACTGATGATGGAAGAGTAATGTAAAAATCATCCATGACAAACCACCACTTGATACGTGTACACTATTGCAAATGAAATCATTTGCATTTTAGGTACATTTACGAGTGGTTGATTATGGTTTTCAGCTTCAAACTACCCAGTCAGACAACTGTAATAGGTGCTACCCAATGCGGTAAAACAACCCTCATAAAGCACATATGTGAAAATACTGAAAAGTTTTTCAACGTCCCCATTGATAGAATATTCTGGTTCAGTCAATGTGGGTCATCGTCAGGTGTACCAATAAATGATGAGCGTTTAATAATCATTCAAGGGCCTCCTGATCCTGATTTGATAAAAGAACAAAAGGGAGTAAATACTATACTAGTGCTGGATGATTTGATGAACTTTTTTTCATCGAATAAAGCAGCAAAGGAATTACTCAACAACATTTTTACAGTATGGGCTCATCACTGGAATTTGGCAGTGTTTAATCTTGTGCAAGCGGCATTTCAACTGGACAGGACCAGTCGAATCAATAGTACATATATAATACTGATGAAAAGTCATTCAGATATATTACAAATACGTAATTGTCTGCAGCAATTATTTGGGCCACGTTTCAAAAATGCTCTAGAGGCGTATGATGATGCAATGTCTACTCCCTATAGTCATTTACTGATTGACAATCATCCTTTAACAAGTGAGAAGCAGCGTATACTATCTGATATAACAGCGGAGAACCCTATTGTTTATGTTGCCAGAAATGTGTTTAGTGTTTAAAGTGCTTGTTCAATGAGTGGTCGTATTTTGTCAAATTTCAACTTTTTGTCTTCTTGCGCCAAAACTCCTTGTTCTGTTTCCTCATTTTCTTTTGCACAAATTGAAATTATTGTTGAAATTGTATTTAATATTGTGAAAAATAATAATTTTCTTTTAACTAACAAGGAATATAAAACCCTCTTGCCCATATCTTCATTATTACGTCAAATAGCTTTGATACGCACACCGGAAAAGGCTAAATCATTATTGGCAACGCTTTCACACAAACAATTGAAAACAATAGTTACATGTGGTATTGCCTATTTTGGTTTTAAATCATGAAGCTCAACCATAAATATCGACTAATTCCTGTCGACGAGGAAACAGTTAATATAGACAAGTTTGATGCAGAGCTCAAGCTTTTACGAGAAAATAGAGCTATACCCGACTATAAAAAGGCTGAACTATACGAAGACTTGATTGCTCGTCTCAAAAACTATAGAGAAAGTATAGATGCGCCCATATCAGTACAAGTGGAAAATGCTGATCCACCTCTATTGCCAGAATACAAGTTGCCAAGAAAGTATAACAATTTGTGGGAGAAATTTCCAGAGGTGCGCACAAACAAGAATAACCAACTTGTGATTAATAATGAGGCTGTACCAAACACGAATATTACAAAAATTTTAGATTTTGTATTGGATAAAACAAAAACGGAGCCCAATGGATTTTCAGTTTTGTCAAAGTTTTTAGCCAGTAAAGGCGTACCAAGTTCTAACAAGAAACAAACTAGAAGAGAGTCGGCTGACAATGATTCAGTTGACGTTGTAACTAGAGCTGAACCGGCTGTTACAGACTTGGACTCTACTATATTACCTAGAACGCCTCGTCATCGTAAAGCTGTTATTAGATATTCACCATCACCGGTTCGTACACTCAAAAGTAAAAGGTCAAAGACTTTTGATACTGCCGCCGAATCATATTACACACCACAAGAAGGAGACTCACAGAATGGCCAAGGTCGTAAAAGGTTCTACATTAGATTATGGAAATGATATTTTGGCGAGCATTTATTACGATATAAAACACCCAGCTTCATATACATCAGCCAAGAATTTATTATCGCAAGCACGAAAACATGGCATTTCAAAGGTACAAGTTGATGATTTTTTGCAAGATTCTGAAACTTTTACACGACATAAACCAACCAGAATGCGTATGCAGACTAGAAAGACTAGAGGATGTGGTCGATTTCTAACAGTGCAAGCAGATTTGGTTGATATGCAAAAATATAAAAAATTAAACGACGGCTATGCTTACATGTTGACCATGATTGATGTTTATACACGCATGTTATATGTTAGGCCTTTGAAAACTAAAGGTGGTATAGAGGTTGCTAGTGCATTTGAAAATTTATTCAAGAATTTTATACCAATTCAGTTGATTACTGATAATGGCACAGAGTTTTATAATAGTCATTGTGAAAAACTATTCAAAAAGTTTGCCATACTGCACGGATCTACAAGTTCACCACAAAAGGCTGCAATGGTGGAGCGAGCAAATAGAACTTTAAAAACACGCATGATGAAATATCTCTATTACAAGAATAATCATCGTTGGATTGATATCCTAGATGATTTGGTTGAAGGAATAAACAAATCTTATAACCGCTCTATAAAAATGCGGCCCATTGATGTTAAAGCAAATATATTCATTGAAGAATATGCACCAGCTGTTAAAAGCCGCTTTAAAATTGGTGATACTGTTCGCATAAGCAAAAATAGGCGTACTTTTGAAAAAAGCTACGAGTCTGGATATACAATGGAGCTGTTCACAATTGATGAGGTTGTAACCGGAAACCCAACCGTGTATAAACTTGTAGATTATAATGGTGAACGTATAAAGGGAATATTCTACGAACCTGAACTTGTCTTGGCTACTAATAAAAGCAACAAGTACTATATAGAAAAAGTTTTAAAAGAGCGTACTCGAAGCGGTAAACGTCAAGTATTTGTAAAATGGAGTGGATATCCCGACAACTTTAATGAATGGATAGATGCAGAAAATTTAAATGTATAATTTTTCAATGTTATAAACAATTGTAATTATAATAAATGATTTATTTGATATATCGCATAATGTAACAATAAAAAACCAGCAAAATACAAACAACAATTCAACCTGGAAAAAAAAAATGTAGACTATTCAAATTTTCAAATTCTTACCAGTTGGTTGATCATTCGTCCTCAATTGATGAGCCATTGATGGATATTCGCAAAAGCTGGAAAAAAAAATGTTACGGCTGAGAATATAAAAATGCCACATAACAAAACAAGAATAAAACGCCAATTGTGCTATTTGTGCTTGTTGTAGTCAAAATGAAGGATCAAAGCGGATAAACATGTTCAG
This sequence comes from Auanema rhodensis, assembly GCA_964057225.1. Classification (NCBI taxonomy): domain Eukaryota; kingdom Metazoa; phylum Nematoda; class Chromadorea; order Rhabditida; family Rhabditidae; genus Auanema; species Auanema rhodense. The sequence continues at coordinate 7,467,371 of OZ059895.1, forward strand.
GTTGAGTGCTTCTGGACTTAGTTTAAAGTAGAATACATTCTGCTTATAACCAAAAGTCTTTATAGTAGCCTCATCTGCATATATAACAATATAGCCCATATTGTTCAACAATTGCTTGCACGTCATGGTGTTATAAGAGCGCATCTAAAAATAATTATAAAATTGAAAATAAATAAATATGCAAGCTTACATTAATAGAGAACTTTTCGGGCTTATAGTGACGAAATTCCTTCAAAAGACCCAACGCATCATTCCTTCCTCTACACTTTATACAGAGGCTGAAACAGTGATACTCGTCTATAACCTGCAATGATTCCCTACAAGTTTTGCAGAGACAAATTGGTCTCATTAATACACTCCTTGGTGGAGTGCTCTCTCTCAGAATCTCCATCTGCTTTATTGGTGAATCTAAATTAAAGATTTAATAAATACAAGTTAAGGTTCATACCAAAATTTGTAAAATTTGGAGCTGGTGTGGGTGGTCGTGGTACTTCAGGTTCAGGCGATTTGCGCACAACATTTGTCACATCAGCAAGTACAGCACGCTTCATTTCCGCTAAAGATCCAACTTTCTAAAATATAAGGCAAACTTGCAGAGAGGAGCAGTCTATGGCGAATGGCAAAGAGTGGCAGGAGATGGTGAAACGTCGGATCCTCGGATAGTCGGCAGAGCTGAAATGTAAATGTAGCAAAATTGCCAACCTTTTATACAAAGATTTTTGTAAAGTACAACCCATTGTGTTACAATCAAGTTTGCTGATGAAATTCTTTTATTAATTAGATTTTACAGCATATTTATGCAGATATACTCATCTCATCGACAGTTGCCAGCAGTTGGCGCACTCTGAACCTGTAAACAATCTGCATATTAATTAGTTTTTACATCTCTTTAAACATTATTGTTTACCGTTTGTGCCATAAACAACAGCCAGCTCTGTAAAACATTTAGGCTTTTTAAACTTTGCTTAATAGCTCATATATTATTCATAGTATACTTTTACACCCATATTGTAGCACAAAACATATGACTGCCAACGTTTTATATGTGAAAAATATTTCATTCTTTAATATTTACCAATGATTATATTACGAAACTAAAACTTTTGAAATGTTAAAATGATTATACTATATTTAAACCCCCACAGTGCAGTTATTACTGTTTATTAACCATCGATATGCGTTGAGGTCAGCGCAACTGTTTGTTAATCTTATTGTATTTACCTTCAATGTGTGCTCTATTTAGTTATTGTATTGTTATATTAGTAAAATAAAGTTTAAAACTAATCTTTTATTATAATTTGAAACCTTTACTTGTTAGAATAAATATAATTAATAACAATTCGCAATTTCAAAAATTAATAATTTAATGTCGTTCTTATCGAATTAACCTTCGATATGTGTTCCATTAAATTTTGGTATTTCATATCGTTCTTATCGAATTAACCTTCGATATGTGTTCCATTAAATTTTGGTATTTCATATCGTTCTTATCGAATTAACTTTCGATATGTGTTCCATTGAATTACCCATAACAAGTACGGTGAACAAAATTATCTACATGCAAAAATTTTATTGATCTTTAAAATAAAAACAATACAAACACAATACAATAAAAAATAAACAAATCAAGTAAACAAACATTATTAATAAATATAATAAAGAAATAAATAAAATTTAAAAACAAATTTATATATTTAAAATTTAAATATAATTTATATATAAAATTTAAAGTTTAAATATAATTTATATATATAAAATTTAAATATAATTTAAATAATTAAAGTTTAAATAAAATTTATATATATATAAAATTTAAATATAATTTAAATATTTAAAATTAAGATTTTTATTTTTACTTAATATATTTAAAAATAATTGAAAATATATACATACATTTGAAAAAGCATATTTAAATTTGATTTTAAAAAAAAAAAAAATATTTAAAAAAAAAAAATCAAAAAAAAAAAAAATCATGCTTTAAATCATGACTTTTATATTTAAAAAAGGAAAATCCATGAACCATGATCCTAAAATATGATTTTAACAGCTGACGCTCAAAAATATGTTTTTGACAGCTGACGCGCCCCAAAAGTATGTTTTTAGCAGCTGACGCCCCCAAAAGTATGTTTTTGACAGCTGTTTGGGGGCGTGGTTAGTAAATTTTGCACGGCTCTCTACTGGTAAGCTTCAAAACTATAGGGGAGGTTGAAATGTTTTTAAAGTTATTTTTCAGGAATGGAATAAGAAATCTAGAGAAGAAATAAAAGAAAGTAATAGAAAGGGGGGACAATACTTTTGAGAATAAATGTAAATCAAAACAACAAAATATTAATATTAAAAACATCCAAATAAAGATTTAAAATTGAAAAAAAATATTTAAATATTATATTCCTTGACAATATGAAGCCTTCGCCTCTGAATCTCAACCGAAGAACAGTTGAGAAGAACATCAAGCAATACAGAGAAAGAGAAAGTATTGAACCTCTTAAAAAAACAGGAAGACCACGGACCATCAACGTTTCGAAGATGAGAAAGATCATTAAGAAGAGGATTCGGAGGAATAACGAGCTCAGTCTCAACAAATTGAGTTCAAGCCTCAACATCTCAAGAAGGACTGTTCAACGGATCGTCAAAAATAAGTTGGAGCTTCACAGTTATCGCCTCACTCGCTCACATTATCTGACTGAGAGTGCCATGAAGAACAGGCTGGAAAAAGCTAAGCTGCTTCACGAAATCAATGAGGGCCGCTTGATCAACGTGTTACGGACGGATGAGAAAAATTTCACTGTTGAACCATGTAAAAATCCACAAAACCACCGTCAACTTTTGAAGAAGGATCAGAAGAAAAGAGGAGATGTTAAAATAGTTGGAAGAAAACTATTTTCATCGATAGAAACACGAAAATTAACGCCAAAACCTATCAAGACGAGGTTTTATCGGCTGTACTACTTCCGTGGATGCAAGAGAATTTCAGAAACAACAGCATGATTCTCCAACAGGATTGGGCTCCAGCCCATGAAGCCAAAACAACAATTCGCTTCTGCGAAGAGCATTTTCCAGGTATCTGGAACAAGTCTTCATGGCCATCAAACTCGCCAGACCTCAATCCCATGGACTTCTCTGTTTGGTCATGTTTAGAAGAACCCATCAGGATTAAAACATTCCGATCAGTTGATCATCTTAAACAAGAATTACTACTTTCTTGGGACAAAATTGATGAAACGTATCTGCGGGTCACGGTTGGATCAATAGAGCGTAGACTGAAAGCTTGCATCAAAGCGAAAGACTGACATTTCGAACATTTCTTATAATTTTAGTACTGTTATTATATGTTTTAGCTGTTAATAAAATTTGGTGACAATTCGTTTAATTTTGAACTTATGATTGAATTCACTTGCGAACATACTTAAGCGCCACCCTGTATATTGACACACCTAACATTTTCGATCAATTTTCTGTTGAGATGTCGATTTTATTTTTAATTTCCTATTTTCATGCTCAAATGTTATATTTTCATGTCATTTTCATACTTTTTACAATTTTGATGGATGTCGATGGATGTAGATTTTTTTTACCAAGTGGTATCATAAAAATAAAGCCTAATAAATGACTAATCTGAAGAAAGATCTACCAAGTGTTACAAATCTTGAACTTCTGGCTTTAGTAGAAAAATTATTAATCAAGAATTTCCGAGGAATCTGCAGTAAGCGAAACATTAAAGATCTGATTGAGCTAGACCAAACCTAACAACAAAGAACTCATTTTCTAATTAGTTCAAATTTATCTAAATTCCAATCGATATGAATAGTCGGCTTCAGCTTGCGTAGTTAATCAACTCCCAGAACATTGACATGCTCGAAGTAGGTGCCGATTCTACTCACTTGACACTCGACTCGTGTATCCTGTTCCTAAATTTCATGCAATATGATTTTCAAATAAGAATAGTATCTGGAAACCTGGATGGCGAAAGGGTTTTACTACCCGTCGATGACATTTCCGGAGCCAAAAAAAGCCTCCAGGGGCACGTGAACGGACTTTCGTGTCAATCAGACACCATATCTTGATTATTGGGGAATCGGATTTCCCGGCACGTTGGAAAGCCAAAGGTGCCATGAACCTGGAGTTTGGTCCATGCAAGATTCCATCGACAGGGAACGCGGGATCAGAGAACGTGCCTGCACAAATGTTTGACATCCTTAGCACGTTCGATCTATAACAACAAAGTTTTAAAATAAAAGCCATATCAAAAAGCGTACTTTTTCTAACCCCTCTTCTTTAATATCCCCAGCATGATGTCGAATTCATCATAAGGTATGGCCAACAGCCCAACCATCTGCTCCGCTTGAAGACCCGCTCTAAAATTTTGAATAAATAGGCGGATAAAATAACTAAGAGAGTGTATCTATATTTACAATTTACAGGTTTCCCTCTATGGGGAGTAGCTATAATAAGTATAATAAAACTTGAATATATTATGATATAAAAACTGAATCATTATTGGTTATTGCTTAATCATTATTGGTTATTGCTGAATCATTATTGGTTATTATTGACTGTAGAAAAGAAATCTTAAATAAGAATTGAACATTCGTCGATATCTGGATACCACCGTATCTCATATAGGTATCACATTTTAACAAAAGTACGCCTGACGGCAAAAGGGGCGTGGCTAAAAACGGCGGTATAGATACGGAAAAAGCGCCCTACTTATATTTAACTCTTCCTTATCATAATGTAACGAACAACATTCGACGAAAAAAGAAGAACTTTCATTGGTACATCCGCATCTCTCAGGTGTTCTTCCCTGTGACTTGTCTCGCACTCAAAAGATACTGTAAATTCCGTTTTGATAGAAATCCATAAAAACAATTATAGAGAGAAAAAGAGAAAAAATAGCTGAAATGTTGGGCGCGCACCAGCTTTACATAAATAAGCGGGAGTGCTTTATGCCTGATCCGAGGGGTCTGGGGGTATCCCCTTAAAAAATTTGAGAGGCCAGTTCTATTCTAAATGAAATAAAATATTTTTATTTTGTATTCGCATGACTGTAATAAACAAAATGATAGCATAGTATCATCCGTTGCCACAATTAATAAAAATTTAGACCAATTTGTTTACTTCTAAGGTTTAATTTATTTGAAAAAAAAAGTTTGTCAAAGTTATAAAATTCCTTTTTGGATTTAGATTATATGAAAATTGGAAAATGATTGTTTAATTTTCATAAAATTAGAAATTATTATTATCTTCAAGTAATTATTTCCTTGTATTTCTTGAACATCTTATCTCTAATGATTCTTAATGAATGATTAGACCTTTGGAACTTTGTAATATAAAACGGAACTTGGCTACAATCGCATTTAAGATTATAAAAATATATATTTAGTGATGATAATTAAAAATTGTATACAAAGAACATGAAAAAGATGAAAATATTCTTCATTTGTCTAACTTTATTCGTATTTAGTAAGAATTTTATTTTATTTTTTATCTTTTTTTTCTAAAATAAGAATTTAGCAAAAGCATGTCCGGTTGGTTGGGTATATGGCGATGACTCGTATTGCTATAAGGTTTTTAATTCTTTCTAAAATGTTTTATAATTGAAAATATGTTTTATTTGAGGTAATAAACAATCATAAGAATATAAATAGAGATACAGCTTCTACATATTGTAATAACTTCGGTGGATATCTTGCCGCTCCCAAGAATGCTTTTGTCAGATAGATAAATTATAAAATATATATTATATACATTTAATTTCAGCTTAATAATCTTATTTTGTCAATGTCAATCGACTCTAACTATGTATGGATAGGAGTCAGGTGTACTGGATCTCTTGTGACTGATTGTGAATATGACGATGGAACTCGATTTACTAATGAATCTTATTATAATTTCTTACCAAGTAATATTGAAGATTTAAGGCTCATCAAAACAAATAATTATTTTTCAGTTGATACTCATTTGGAAAGTGATCAATGTACTATTCTAGATGCTGTTAGATTTGATGACGAACCAAATTCTGAATGGCAAAGTATACGTTGTACATCGTCAGTGCTCGCTTATGCTTGCCAAATTCCATACAAAGGTGAGAAACTCGAAATATAAATTTCTTTGAATTTTTTTTCAGTTATACCAACATGTCCACCTGAATATTCTCAAAATGGAGATTCATGCTATAAGGTTATAAGCATGGCACAAACTTATGATGATGCTGAAGCTTTATGTTCAGCCAGCTGTGGCCATGTTGCAACTCCAAGATCAACGGCTGTAAGTCATCATTCTCTTGATTCTAAGTTCTATTATGGAAATTTCAGGAAAATGATTACATTACGTCATTAGTTTCAAATTATTCTTATACTTCTGATTATGTACGATTAGGAATATCATATTATAACAAACAATATTATGATTCAAATACAGGTCATTCCATCTCTTATAATAACTTCGGTAATTCAAATAAGTTCAATATGAGTTTTTTAATTCTAATCAGGTACTTATGATCCAAGTGTGGGTAATTGTGTTGAATTATCCTTAAACAGCGGAAAATGGAATTCTACTAATTGTAATAAGCTTATGAAGTCCGTATGTCAAACAGGTTTTAACGTTTTCCGGTATATAATGAAATATTTTTATTTTTAGTTCAAAAAGGATACCCATGTGTAACAACTACCCCAACTCCAACTCATATCTGTACATCTCCATTCTATTTTGAGAATAATGGAACTGTATGTTTCATGTGGTGTATGAGTTCAGTAATGCTATTCCTTCTTCAGGTTTCATCTCCTAATTATCCAAATACATATAATGGAGAAACATGTACTTATATTATAAAAGTTTCTGAAATAAACCCTGTGCAATTTGTCATCAAGGAACTGAATTTGACACAAGGCAGTAGATTGGAAATGTACAATGATATTACAGATAAACTACCATATCTTACGTATATAAACTTACAAACATTCTCTTTTTAATTTCATTTAATCTTTCAGTTTATACAATAGTGATGGTATCATTGGTAAATCTATTTTTTTACATAATTCTGTTATGAAACTAGTGGCCAAAAGTCCATTAGGTGGAAATAACCTGTGGTCTTTATCATTTGATTCATATGTCACATATATACCTGAAGCTTCACCTAAAGGTTCAGGCTGTAATGGATCACTATATGATGAAGGATCTGTTAGATGAATTATACCATTTTTGAATTCATTATTTGAATTTAGTTGTCAAGTCCTAACTATCCAAATAACTATCCATATAATACTATATGTTCTTATCATTTATACACTGATGCTGGTAAAAGGTTAATTAAACGTTGAAGTATATTGAGAACATAGTATTTCTTCAGAATTACTCTTTATAAAAATGATATTAGAATTACTATTTGGGATGAAATTATTGTTTATGATGGACAAACCATTAACAATCAAATAATTGGAAGGTAAATTTTTATAATTTTCATATTTCAATGAATAGTCTCTTCAATTTTATTTTCAGATTTTCTGGACATGAACCAACATTTATGCCTATCGTATCAACTGGTAATCACATGTTGGTTAAATTTATAACTGATGGCAAACACACTGATTCCGGCTTCTATTTGTCCTTCTTAAGTGATTAATATTGAATAAATAAATATTTTAATAATATCTAATTAATTTTTTAAGTTTTATGTTCAAAAGTTGAAAATGATTCCATATTTTAGAAAAAAAAAGTTATGAAATGTAAAAAATGTTTTCGTTATTGTATTCCTCTTTTTTCTTCTTTCGAGAACTTTCTCTCATCATTTTTTGAGATTTCAAGGCGGAACATGCTGTATCTTCATGTCCAACTTGGATATATTCAAGAAGATAACAATGGCCAACTTTATTTGATATTGAAGTAACGATTATAATTTTCTTATTCGTCTGATTAATCTCATTTATCTGATTTATATGTAGTTAATAATGGATTCATTACAAGTCCAACATCGGATGTTGTCAGTAAGAATTGGCTTTAAATCAATTGAATCTTGAACCTTTTGAAACTTGTACATATATTATAAATTAAAAAGAACATAATGAATACATAACTTGATGAATAATGATATTAGTTAGAGAAATCTTTCTCACATGTATATTTCAAGTTCAAGCTGATATGTTCACATAGTTCATTTCAGTTCATTTCAATAGTTCTTTACTTTCACATCATATCCAGCAATTCATCATACATCTTCACTTACAGGTTCCGGTTGTAAGAATACTTCCTCAGTTAACAATATAGGAATCAAAGCCATATATCCTAAATCACTTCCTTAAGTACGAAAGACAAGTTGTGAGTTAGATGTTCTCATTTGGAAAACCAAGCAATGCTAACATTTGTCCAGACGACGAGAATAGAAAAGAAACTCTACAAAGAAAGTTTTATAAGTTTCAATTGAAATTTATTTAACTAAAAAATTTGTTTTAGTATCTTTAATAACTTTAAACTTCAGTAAGCTTGATATTTGAAATGATTAAATATTTGAATTCTTTGAATTAGAGTACATGTTAAGTTCTTTAGTTTTGACCGATTGTCAATCTGAAAATTATGTCAAAGATACTTTTGTTAAACAGAAATTCTCAAGGGAATTCGATAAGTGCATTATCAATGAATATAATTCTTATTTTTGTTTGGAAATATAACTTTTATTCAAAAAAATTTTTTTTTAAAGTTTTTAATTAATAAAAAAAATTTTAATTTTCAATAATAATGATGATGATGATGATGATAAACATGAAATTTTTGATTAAAACGTCAACAGAAAACAGAAAAACTTCTCAGAAAATATTTTGGCTCAATTCCCCAAAGGTTAAATATTAATCAAAAAAAAATAGTTTGTAAACAAAAAAAAGAGCAATATAAAGAAATAACAAAAAAAGGTATTAAGAATATGTTAGTTTATTGTTTTTAATTATTTATTATATTATATTTATATTTATTATATGATAAATAATATAAAATATTATAATTTGTTTAACCTTTGATTTGTCATCTACTTCCGTAAAAATCTTTATAGAATAATTGATTGTAATTGAATGTGTATTGTTAAAAAGAATGACAATGCTCTTCGATTAGAAGAGAGCAACATCTTTAGGATTTATTTCTCTTTTCAACTTACAAAGAACATGTCAATTCTCTAATTGCACAACTATTCTATAAGATTACATAGATATCACATTGAGCTTTGAACATTGACAAATATTCACAAGAATAAGTTTTAAAATTATAGAAACTTTACTATGTAAAAGGTTTAAAACCATTGTGAAAATGCTTGACATATTTTAAAAAGAATACGGATTATTCAGGAAATGTCTAGATGCTTACAAGCTTTCATTGAAGAAATGTTCCTATTTGCCGTACTTTCCCATATAGCATAAAGAAGTGGGTGGGGCAATGAGTCTGGCTGATGCGATGAGAGAAGCACTTGATATGTTCATGCTGCTTTCAGAAGTCATTCTTCAAGACCTATCTCATCTCAAATATTTCATTTTCTTTTAATTTCGTTATTGTCATCATCATTTCAAGCAATTGACAACATCGATATACGAAATCCACGTTGCTATATATTTAAATCATCTCATTGCCACATATATCCAATGCTTCTACTCGTCAATATCAAAAGTATTCAATTGCTATGTTGAAAGTCTGATACAAGGTAGGTTAAGCTATTGACTTTTCTCAGCTAAACTAAAACTTTAGTCTATTTAATTACCCTAACTGACATCTAGTATATCTACTAAATCTACTCTTGACATACAGCTTTAACGTCAAAATCCACGTATTCACGTGACGCATCTAGCTATTCTAGTTTTAATACTTAATCAGGAATACTAACAACAATACGGTTGAATTTGTTTAAGCTTTGTAGGCAATGACATACAAAACTGCAACAACTTTAGCCGCTACTCGAATAACTGATGATAAAAAGGTTTATATTTATATAAATTTACTATTATATATATATTAATTTTTATTTTAGGTTCATATCCAACTAACTGATATACATTTTCTTTCTTACGGAACTTTTAGTAATGTATATAAAGGCTTTTTACATATACCTTCTGCTTCTCCTCCTAATACTGAAGTTCGCGATGTCGTAATCAAGAAGACGTGGTCGGGATTGAATGGTAAATGAAATTCTTATTTAATATGTATAATATTAATAATTAAAAGAATGCACATCGAATGATGAGATTCGAATACTCAAACTACTTGGTCGTCTGAATCACAAAAACATTGTGCGCTTGCTATACACGTTTAGAAATGAATTTTCTGATTGTGTAAGAGATAAATGAGTTATATATACCTTTTATAAGATATTATAGGTATGCTTTTCACTTGTTTTTGAATTCTTAGAACTTAACTTATATCAATATCTCAAATCTCATAAGTGTAAACTGCCGTTAGTTGAGACAAAGCTTTTTTCTTGGCAACTATTTCGAGGCCTCTTTCATCTTCAACGTGTATGTTTAAAAACAGAGTTTTAGTTTTTCTTTTTTTCTTTTCTGAAATGTTTTCCTTCTTATTTTTTTCTTCTCCATTCGTCGATCTATTTTTCAGGCGAACATCTGTCATCGTGATATCAAGCCACAAAATCTCCTCGTAAATCCTGAGACTGGACTTTTGAAAATTGGCGATTTTGGTAAGTGCCTACGGCAATTTATCTTAGTATTTGTCGAATTGTTACCCTCCTTCTTGCTGCTACTTTCAAGAAATAAAATCCATAAGAGAATTTTTTGTTTTTCATAAATAGACAAATGTTCATTGTGTTTGTTTTAAGGTGCTTCTACAGTTGATCCTGAGAAAGTTTCTCAGCCATCATATCATGTGACACGATATTACCGACCACCCGAGCTTTTACTTGGTTCAACTCATTATGGTGTTGAAATAGGTTAGCTTTCTTTCCAACTAAAGTAAATCCATATACATCTACCATTTAAAGCCGTTATAAATTATTCATTGCTCAAACAGAACTCATTATAACTATATATTCTTCAGATGCTTGAGAATTGTAATTTCTTTGTTGTTTTCTTCAGATATATGGTCAGCTGGGTGCGTGTTTGGGGAAATGCTTCGTGGCAACGTGCTGTTTATTGGTTCAAACAGCAATGACCAAATGCATGTATGTTCTTTACTTCTTTCTGTTTATAAACTCCATTGTTTTTGCATAATAAGGACTTTGTGAGTTGTGGAAAAAGTATTTTCTTTAGAGAAGAGTTGAAAGTTTTTTAAAAGATGTTTTAATATTAGGCTATTATGTCGGTCATTGGGTTACCCACACATGATGACTTGAAAGCAATGCGTTTGACAAGTCGCTCCAAATGGAAAGAAACAAAAGGGGTTTGATTCGTCCAAATAAGAATAAATTAAAAAACAAATTGTTTCAGTCTTACCAAACTAATCGTATAAGACCTTCTTCTTGGACCAAAGCAATGCCTGTATCATCACGTAGTCCAAATGAATCCATAGAACTGCTTAAAAAGGTGGAAAACTAACTTGTAGAATTAATGATTTGAATTTAAAATATTTCAGATCTTAGTGTATAATCCTAACAAACGTTTACATGGAACAGATTTACTTTTACATGAGTTTTTTGCTGAAATCTTTCAACCAAACACTCTTCGCTCTTCTGGAGCAGGGATACGATGCATAAATCTTCAGGTAACCATTGGTTGTCAAGTCATAACATCATATGAATTTTAGGATCTTGAAGAAGTCAAAGCTGGTGATAAATCCATGACAGCATCAGCTTCTTTAGAGGATTTGTATACATAGTTCAAAACGTGATAAAATCTATTGTTTATTCTTACTAATCAAATATTGTCATTTAACTATTGGCAAGCAGTTTACTAATTTTCTTTTCTTACTATATATATATATATATATATATATATAATTGATTTTTAATGGAAAATATAGTCAAGTCTTTTAGAAAAAAAGCATATTTTGTATATAAAGCTTAATAAAAACATGACAAACAACACATGCATTTTCATTTTTTATACTAACCAACTCGGTCGTTCTTAATGAACAATACAATTGATGATACTACTTATTCTACTAATCAACAATGTATATCAACTCCTTCTTTATTTTATAATAATTTTTATTGACAGATTTCCTACACTGGTCATGGTACATATGTGTCGAAACATTTTATTTTTTCATATTTCTATTAACTACATGGAGAATTCATAAATCGGGAATTTTTAAGGTAATTTTGCAACAAAACTACAAAACAATGTTAACATGTGTTCACTTATAATAGAATGATGTGGATCGTATTACTGTTCATCATAGAATTCATAAAGAAATGATAGAAAAGCAAGAGAGAATTTTTGTCGAGAAACAAGAAGTTCAATGACTTATTAACAGCGAAACAAAAACTTTTTTTAGGAATTGATGTCACCGGCTAGGATGAAAGAAACATAATGTATAACTAACATAAATAACTTGAAAACAAAACAAACAGTATTACAAACTATTACCTAATGAAATCAAAGTAAGGTAGAATAAAACACCAAATATTGACGTTACGATACATTAGTAATTTTGAAACTTTTCTTATTTAACAGTTCGAAGTATATCTAACAGTTTGGGAATAAAAGGGATGTCATGCATGCAGCAAGTTGAAAAATTAACTGCTGAGTGATTGAATACTGAAAAAGTGATTGTACAGCATAGTATAGTATCGAATATTTTGGAAAACGGTGCTGCAGTTGAATATTACGAATTTCCATCAGATCTGTGAAGCATATTATTTTTGGGGTTTAATATCACATCTTGCAGACGTGGATGGAACTTCATTCGATGAATTACAATCGGTTGGTGGTGTGTTACATACACCCGATGTCCCCTGATAAAATGAGTTTTGACTTTCAGATTTAAATTGGTTCCTGAAATAAAATTCATTATACGAAAAAACATAAAAAATGATGTTGATTATAGAGTATTTTAATTAATGATACATACGGTTCATTTGAATGCGTTTCTTGATTTGAACTGTTATAATAGAACATCTTTTTACTTCCATTCGTAACTCGATAGGTTGTAGCGGATTTTTTATGACCCAATAACATATTGGCTGGTAATGGTGCCTTAGAATCTTCGATCTTAACATAGGCAAATGTATAAGCCGGTGATGTTGTTTTCTTACCCTCATTTTGGCAGACGATGTCATTATATTTAGAGGGCTCAATTGGCGCCTTTTAATAAATCTATCATTAAAATATTCTAACAAAATATACCTTGGTTTTGCCCCTGATCTGAAGAAATATATAACTTAGCTTATTTAAGCTAATGGAACTAACTTGAAATTAGCTGAAAAAGAAGAAGCCATTGAATGTTTTGGTGGATTCCCTGCTCCTATGAATGGCGATGAATTTGAAACTGTGGAAAATACCTTAAAGTTAGTATAATAGTAACTTTCAGAAATGTATGTTCAAACCTGGTGGGGATTAGCAAAATTGCGAACGACACCTTGATTTGTAGTAACTTTAGGCTCAAACTTCAAAAGACTTGAAGGTGATTTCACATCGAGAATTTGTTGCCTACTTGCTCGTTGTTGAACCTGCTATAACTTATACATTTAATATACGAATGATTATTTACTTGATATGCTCGAGAAGTACTCTCTCCAGTAGATTTTTGATTTTTCATCTGGCTCTGAAAACAGCGTCTTCACATAGTTCAGACAACAGCTTTAATTTTAAAATTATGGCCGTTAGGTCACTATTATATAACATAAAATAGTTTCAAAGACCTACATAAACCTAAGAGTTATATCCTTACCTTATAGCCTAGCTCTGCTTTATATAACGAAGCAATGTCAGTTATAACTGTCAGCATGTCACTAATGGTCAGTGAATCTAAGGAACCAATAAGTCCTTCGTGTAGCGCGAGAACTACTGCACCTATCCTATGCAAAATCGTAATATGTGGAAAAGCTACAGTTATATCTGCGAAAGGACAACACTCAATAATATTGAAAGTGTATGTCAGAGAATCGAAAAGGTCTTTCAAAAATGTCGGCGATGTTACATATGTTGATTTGCGCGACCTCATTTTGTAAGCGTCAACTAAGCTTGAGACAGCATACAACACCTGGTTGTCAAAGCTTAGAGCGTCAGGGAATAGAATCTAGAATATGACCAGATTTATAACTCATTCAAATATGCTTACTCTGTCCAATCTGAGAAAACGAAAGCAATATTTGAACATCGAATTGAACTTACCTCACTATCTCATCATTCTTGAAAAATTCGATTAAGAGCTGAAAATAAATATTAAATACCAAGCTGGAAACATTTCCTAACACGTTCAGAAGAGTTCAGCGGCTCTTCTTGAGTAGGTAGTTCGATTTTTGGCCTAGATATTAAATAAATACTTTATATATCATATTTCAAACATAAACCGAACTTAATACTTAATAGATCAGTCCTGGTGTCATAGATTTTGTTAATTTTCCTTTAAGAGATGTATTTTCAAATAGGATTTTGTAATAAACTGACTCAATTATTTCTGGTTTATAATAAGGAATAATTTCGGATTCTTTTTTCATTTTTTTTTTTACAATTGGTTGTACTCTAGGCGTTTCTATTATTTTATCAATCTCTGTAATATTTAATATTAAAAAAATTAGTAACCGCGGTTCTACTTGGCATATCAGCGAACTCATTTCTTTTGCGTCCCCGCTTTTTTAATGCAAGTGATTTAATATTCTTAAATTGTATATCATCATCCGTAGGACTTAACTTCACATTTATATATTGAAGATGCTCGAACTTTCTGAAACGTTTTTTATTTGAAATACAAAAAAAAAATTATTCCAACTCACCCAGTTTCTAATAAACTTTCAAAGTCCGGATGTACAACAGGTAAATGGTTTTCATCCGGTGGAAGGAACTGGAGCTTAGAATCAATTAAAAAACCTAATTAACAAAACTTACATCTACTCTAGTTTTGAATTTTTTAAACGGTGGACAAGCATCGGAATTAACAAAAATGCTCATATTTAGCAATTAAATTAAGTTTACTCGTGACCAAATATGAACGTTAATGCGAAAATGCTTTGTTCAACTTACCTTACTTTTACGATTTATGATTTGTGTTTACATATTACAAACTACAAAGTAAATCATTACCCTCCTAAATTCTTCGTGTTCTTCAGTTATTATTACAAGATAGTTTTAATATATTCAAAAATAAACTTTATTATTTATATTGTAGAAAGATATTATATAATATAATGTTTCGCGTGTTCTAAAGAAAAAATATAAATTTATTGAAAGAAAGAAATTATATTTATGTTACACGTTTTGCATATTGTACAACAATTAGGTAAAAAGAGGTCATTATTCTCTAAATAAGTTTGTTAAGGTTTTTTCAAAGATTTCTACAATCAGGATCTAAAAATAAAACAAATCAAATGGAAGCAATGTAAACGTAATAAGTGCACATGTAATCAAAACAGGTAAATACCCTAATTAATTGTGTGTGAATTAATGAATCTTAATATTAGGCAAGGCAAAAGGTTTAGATACAAATCTATGTACAAAAAAAAATTTGAGAGAGCGAAGAAAATAATCAACGAACAATATATAGTATACGATGATGTTATTAGATTTCTTCAATCTCAATATTGTATCGAAGCTGCTTAGCTGAGAACCAGGAATAATAGTTGTCAAACTCTATTACATCTGTAAATATATCAATATATAACATTTATGCATGAAGAACTTACAGTTTCCGGATTTCTCAGCAACATAGTGACCACTTACAGGCACATTGGTGCATTCCAGTCGGATGTATGGGAAGACGGTTTCCATCTCTGTGAGATTATCGGCTTTGCTCGATGGATCGTAATGAATCTCGAAACCGATATCATCTTCTTCAGTCATGTATTGCCAACTATAGTTATATTTTAGTTTTTATATTATAAAATTTTAAATATATACCAAATCTTGCTGGGCTCAGTGATCTTGATGGAAATTAAATGTTTGTCACCAGCATATACAGTGGTAAGCTGATCGTAATCAGGCATAGCATACTTGGAATCAACGAAGTAATCTTCTGGGATCGGTCCAATACCGTATCTATAAGAGAAAATAGTTATTTAGAAGTTGATTCAGAAGTGTCGTACTTAATGATGGATGGGCATTTAGGATCACCATTTTCAATACGGCTTCCACCCCAATGCATTGGCCAAGCATCCAAATCAACATATTGAGCCAGAGCCCACATCCAGTCGGCCTTAAAACATATTCATTACTCAATTAGTAATAGTTTTCTTACCTCAGATGGCATTTCAATTAAGCGAGTAATAGGATCGCTGAGAATAGCAGCAATTGAAGCATAGGCAATACGTGCCATTTCTGGAGCTCTGAAAAAAAAACTGTTTATGAATACAATACCATCTTTGTTTGCCTGATAATCAAAATTTTTCTAAGAATCATTGGGTAATGCTCTTGGAATAGTGTAACCAATGTAGTGAAGGTCGAAGCAAATTGCTTGGATGAGAAGTGTGCAGAGCTGATGTGATCTAAATCGAAGACTAGCATCATCTGCTCAAAAGGTCTACCAGTCTGAAAAACAAAATTATAATGAGAAACTAATAATTTCAAGATACCTGTTGAGCTCTCATTTCACAGAGTTGGAGACCTTTTTCAATGGCCATCAACGAGAACTTGATGTAATCAAGAGATGCCACAGACTTTACAAGTCCTGAAATTGATAACTTATCAATAATGTATTGAGTTAATAAAGTTTAAAATGATTAAAATTTCATGTCAAATATCCAAGTTCTTCAAATTTCTCAAAAATGACCGATTTCAAAATAAAGTTTAATGTATAGTCTGATCATATATCTCTCTAAAACCTAAAAAAAGAAACAAAATGTGTTTTAGAATGATTCACTTTGAATCAAATCATATATTCTTCTAATCATTAAAATCTCTGTACAACCTGTTCAAAAAATGAGAAAACATTATATAATTGTTATCGTTTCTTTCTAGAAAATTCCTCTTGATGATGAGGTCCATTTCTCTCTCAGAAAAGGAGCAGATTTATCTCGATAATCACGATTTTATTTAATCATGTGATGTTGATACAGTTTCATCGACGGGTCTTCAATTTCATAAGCCTTTCAAAATGATTGAACAAGGACAGTATGAGATCTTTATCGTTCAAATTCATTTTGAAAATAATTCGTAAAAGAACAAAGTTCAATTATTTCAAAGACAAAAAAACCGATTGACATACCTTCTACATCAGTATTTCCGAGAAGAGACATCAAGATTGGACAGCCATCTTTATCAGGAAGATATCCATATCCGCAATATTTTTCCAAGCACTGAAATCATAAATTATATACAAATCAAGGAAAAAGATTATTTAAGTGAAAATCTTTTTCAAAAATGTTTCTAAGAAGTTTTGTGGAGATGAAGCTTTAATTCCTTTATCTAACAACGTACATCGAGAGATACATCGATAAGTATCTTATAAACTACGAAATTCCAATTCTATTTGTATATATATTAATATATATTAATATATATTCCATAATGTTTTAAAATGACCCCTTTCTCTTCGAAATATCTTCGGCTTATTCCTCATCCTTTCTCCTATCATGCTTTGCGTTTATCGCTGATTTTAACATGACATCATTTATATTAAAAAAAGGGATAGTTTATCTCGATTTGTTATTGGTCAAAAACTAACTATATATTCATGAATGTTCGTTCAATAAGATCAGGACATAGCTACAAAGATTTCTATCAAAACGACACAACATATAGATATTGAAAGATGAGTGAAACAGGGCTGCACGATATTCCAAAAAATGTTGAGATATTTTTTTATCTCCTCGTGTCTTTATGCCAGCATACATTTGAACATAAGATCAATTTTAGAAAAAGATCAAAGCTTGTATTCCCCCTCCCATCCAGCATCAAAACCGTCATCGTATAAGCATCATATTTGAGCGTACGCTTAAAATCTCTATCTCTCTCTCTATTTTCTAAAAGTTATAATAAAGAAAGCGGTTGCATTCATTTCGCGTTTTGCAGCTTCAGGATTTTGAACAGATCAATGAAAAACAGCATATTATCTATAGAAGTTGTCATTTAACTACTTGACCTTGAGATAAAGGCTAGTAGTAAACTATGTCGTTGATGTATTAGTCATTTCGCTCACGTGCTGAAATGAGCTAAAACATGTTATTTTGGTGGTGACCATACATGAAGTATCGAACTTGATGATTATCATGATCAAGAAAAAAAATATATATATAATAGTCTTTTGTCCTTATTGAAATCAAAGAACGTCCAGACGATACCTCTTTTCGGTTTAATGAACATGAAAATCGAAATAATTCATATAAAAAAAACCGATTTTTATAAGCATGAAAAGCATAACTTAAAAATTGAAAACTTTATTTTTTTCAAATCCAGAATTTCAAAAGAAAAAAGATAATCAGTCACTCTCCTCCACCCTTAATCGAAAATAGATTCTTATTAAAATGTTTTCATCTTTTATAAGTCAAAGTACACTTTATGATCTCTCAATGAAATAGGAAATCCAAAAACAACCACATTTTTGGTGTTCAGTATGTCACTGTTGGGATTGCCTTGAATATGAAGCTATCAGCAAGTTTTTTCATTTAGCAGCTTTGCCATCACATTACAATCATTTTGCCAATTCGTTCTATCAATCCATACACGGAAACAAGTTGAATAGCATTTCCAAGTTTCAGGTTTTTATCTGGTTCTACTAACATTTGCGAAGCCATCGTTGTCGTCGTTCATTTATGGGATCATTAGATTTCTCACGTACATCCACGTGGGCTAATCAATCAGATTTCATCTTGTACTTGTCGAAAAATTATAAAATGCAACTTTAGAAAGAAGAAATATCACAAAGATCAAATGTTAGCCAAAAATCGGGATTCTTCCATCAGAACCGTTGATAGCGCAAGAAAAAACACAAGAAAACAAACTTTTAACATTTTGATATCAGAAAAACGCTTTTTCTCATCTGATTCGTCAAGAAGTTGTAATAATTCCTGCGAATTTTTTTTATTCGTTTCTGAATGATGATTTTGCCATTGGGTGGCGGTTAAAGGCTTTCATCGTAAAATAACTTTGAAAAGGCCAAGGAAAGAAAAATATGAATTAGTTGGAAAGAGTGGCCAGAAACTTGAGAATTATCTAGTTCAGAGACGATTTAACTAGTTTCTCTAATCTAAAACACAAAAAGGATTCATAAACAATATACTTCAGTGAAGGGTATACCCTATTCTTAACAAATTCATCAAAATGATAAATGAGAATCGAAATAAAAGAATTATGAAATTTTGAAGAGAGTATGCAATATGTAGTGTGCACATACCTCTGGTGCTTTCCAATTCTCAATTTCATCCAATTCCCATGCTTTACGAAATACTACGTGTTTCTTCAGTCCCTCGGCAGTTTCATCAAAACGGTGATCACGACTTCTAAGCCATCTCAGTACATAGTTGTCAGATAAACATTCAATTTGAGGCAATATAGTCCTGAAACACAAGTTGTCAATGTAATCTGTTATACATTAGAAAAGGTGTCAGTATCATAATCAATATGTTGCTCAAGTTCAAAATAGTCCCACGTGGCTTTCCCAATAGTAACTTCTCGGAAACGCATGATACAAAAAGAAGAGTACCAAGGTCAATCTTCTATTTTCATTTTTTTCAATGCACGTACTTGTAAGAAAATAATTCGAGAGCTATAGAATCGGGTTCTTTCAATTGTATTTCAAGCAGTGTAACTGTACTAAAATTCTTGATTTTTATTTTTCTTCTTACTCTATTTTGAAAATAAATTCCAATTTTAAGTGTTGTATTGTTATGATGCAAAACAAATTTAAGGTAAGAAATCAGGTAAAAATATCAAATTGTGTTGTTTGTAAACAGCGGTCAGGATCTAAGTAATTGTAATTCAAAATCTCTCTTGATTGATATCACAATGAGACATTTTTGACTACAAAACACTACGTGATACTGAAAGTATGAGAACCTGAGGTATAAATTGACTACATTTCGATCATATGGTTCCAGATGATATCGGTTACGGAATAGATACTACTAAGTGTCATCGATGATCATCTAGATGTTTGACGTCATGCAGATTCAACGTTTGATTTCGGCAAGAAGTTGATTTTATGTTCTCTCTAATGAACGTCTGAACCCTGTAGCAAAGCGATAATATGTCGCACTATGGAAAACAAAGTAAGCTGTCTAATAGAAAATGTGATGAATTATATAGAAAGTTTTCCCCGGATTCAACTAGGATGGAGGCCAAGGCTTCTTAAACCTTTCGCAACGAGGTTAGGACTAGATCTACAATGTTTACAGTCATTTCGAAAGATGTTTCTGACCGGACGAAGTTGTTATTTGAATCAGTTAAGGCGAAAATGAGAATGCACGTCATCTGGTCAAATTCAGATGACCACCAGTACACAATAAAAGTATTCATACGCAAATTTCTATATTATCCAGAATAGTAAATGTGGAGGAAATAGATAAGAGAATGTTAAACTAAATTGGAAGAGTACAACCAAAAAAATCTTGAGATGACAAAACATTGGGAGCGACAGACAGTCAGGTTTTGAGAAATTTTCTTTTACCTAATATGCAGACATAGAGAAGAGAGATATTTCTGAAGAGGGAGGAAAAAGACACCCAAAATAGCCCAAGGTCAGGCCAACACTCCGATGATTTCACCTCTACACAACGCCGCAAGGTTTCTGATTAGTGGCACGAAAGTTTGCAAGACTTCGAGAGGAACAGACGGATACATCTTTATAAGACGTAGATTTTATATCAGGCTCAAAAATCTAGGTTGGTACCACTCCGATATGTTCCAAAATAATGATCAAAATTTCAAAATGACAATAGGTCAAAGTATCATTAAACAGGTAGTTCATCCTAGATTCCCTTTGTTAATCTTCTCATTTTGAAATATCAGATTGTAGTAGTATAAATATAATAAAACTATAGAATGCATGAAAATAATAATAACTATTGTTAAGAAAATGAATAGAAACGATAAATGATCGGAAAACTCAGGTATTGATCATTTGATTAAAATACAAAAGACTGTAGTCCAGAAGATATCAAAACACGAAGCTTTTTATGAATATAACTATATTTGTTTGAAATTTCTTCGTTATCTCAAAATTCAATGCTCTTACCTCAAATCTTGAATAGCTTGTTGCTCCTCAGAGGAGATAGGTCTGGTCGGCGTCAGGGTTGCGTGCATTACTGCCATGCTGACGCTCTCGTTGTCTGCCAGTCTTCTAGTGGTCTGATCACCTCCCTATTTTAAATACTATTTCTTGAGATTCAAGAGAAAGAGAGAGAAACAGTGCCTGTAGTGGCCCAGCCCCCTTTCTGGCCAGATCCTCCCCCTACCCCTCTTTCCTTGCTTTGGTGCGATCGACTGATGATGCTGATGGTGAAAAGTCGACGTCGACGTCGTCGTCGCCTTCATGGTCCTCGTTCTGTATCCATCCGTACAGCTATTCTCTCTCTCTCTATCTTTCCCTTCCTCTCAAACGTTCTCACTCTTTTAGCCACAGCCAGTCAGTCAACCAGCACAGCCGATGACTTCTATAGCCTTGATCCAACTCGTTCTCTTTATATCTCTGCATTTTCGTCCC
The DNA here is from genome assembly GCA_964057225.1 of Auanema rhodensis. Taxonomy (NCBI): domain Eukaryota; kingdom Metazoa; phylum Nematoda; class Chromadorea; order Rhabditida; family Rhabditidae; genus Auanema; species Auanema rhodense. The sequence goes on from OZ059895.1 coordinate 7,489,085, forward strand.
TCTTCTCTCAATCAAATGTAATAGAGAGAGAAAAAGAGGAGGAAAGAATAAGAGAAAAAAAGAAAGAGAGAGAGAGAGAGAGAGAGAGAGAGAGAGAATAGGAGGCTCTAATACCTTCTTCCAGCCTGTAGGGGGGTAGTTTGTCTGCTGAATGTTTCATAATAAGAGATACAAAACAAGAGGCAAAAACTAGAGTTAAGACATAGGAAGACTTTAAATTCTGGATGCGGAATCAACTATATGAAACAAACGGAATTAATAACACCAAGTTGTATTTCTTGTTTATCCTTCATACACTATCAAGTTTGCCTGAGGAGTTTGATTTCAAGTTTTTAATAAAAAAAACAGACGTATTACCGGATAAAGCTCTGTACAAGCTTTTATCCGGTATTTATAGTATCACTTAACAATATCTTTATTTTATTCATAATAACTTATTCTTAAAATAGTCGATGACTCATCTTCATGTTATTTTGCTCTCTTAATGATTGAAACCTTCATTTTTAATTTTAATCATAAAAACCGTGACTACTATCGATGGCGTCCGACGGTACGAAACAGCTGCCTTCTAGCTGATTGTAGTTGTCATTACCTTCGGCATCTAAAGTGAAAGTTAAACATATCTAAAGACGACGACAACTATCATGGCGATACCGGAGCAGGTTTAGCTACCAATCAACATGCCACTTTCCATGATTTCCACATGTCCAAACTTTAAAATAACACAGCTTGGGTTTCGAAATTATTTCAAGTCAAGGGCAAATGTTTCTTAATAAACCTAAGTATCAATATATACACTTTCGCTATAGATTGACATAAAATAATTTGATCAAATTATAATATGATTTCGTTTCAAGATCATATACAATTGAAGGTGATATGTGACAAATTTCACGACCTGATCTGTTGTGATGATTTATCAAACAAGCTCGCCCAACCTTTTCCACTTCATAAACTTTCTATATTTCCTTTGAGTTCAGAGATTGATCACATAATTAATTCCTGTTGGTACAGGCTCTCCGTGATTTTATTAACATTTAAAGAATGTATTGATTATATTTCATTGAATCGTTTAAAGTGTTGATTCAAGTAGCAATTTTAAATATGAGACAATGAACTACTTTAGGTAAAAATGTTTTATACAGGATGGCCTTAATCATTTAAAATTATTTTGCAAAAGTTCACGTTTTTCATCATTCTTTCTACCCATCTCTTTTTATTTTTATGGAGTTGTTGCACATTTGAAATAATTTCACAAATGGAATACCTGTTCCCCGATAAAGATTCCCATGATTTTCTCTGAGAATTACTTGTAACAATGACGCTAATCAATTTGATCAACTTGTCAAACAAATTCAAGGAAAAAAGAGAACGGAGATGAAAATTCTGGCTGATCTATGTAGTAATTTTTCAAGTTCTTTTATGGTAAGAAGTATTGTTTTTGTTTTTAGATATGAACTGATATTGGTTTCTCAGGGAAAGGTCAAACGTACACTTATTTATCTTCTGAAAACGGTGAAATAGAAAGCTAAAGTGAATATGGTGATTTTCTCTATTAACTTATATCACATGGTCTTATTTCCATTACTGTAAATAGGTTAGAAAACTTGTTCTTTTATCAAAATATCGGAATAAAAAGACAGAAAATCGAGGAGAATGTCATCAATTGGTTCTTTCTTTAATTTTCATTTAACAAGATAACATTTTCAATTGAAAATTAATATCAACCATTAAATTATACAGTTAGCCACAAAAATAATGTAACATATTACAACAGAATGGCAAAATAAAAATGAAACAATCAAACATTAATTAATAGAAGGATGAATAATTCGTACAAAGTTTTAAAATAAATTTCTATAGTAGCAAGAATGAGTAAAATCTTACATAATTTCATTTTTGAATTTTCGATTAATACATAAATTAGTGCATTATAAAAAAATGGTACTTGCTGTTTGTGTGTAAAAAAACATTTTTAACATAATTACTATTTTAAGAATAATGAAATTAATTACACACTCTTTATTTACTTTAAACAACAATGTATTCGTACTTTTCTACTCTTAAGAACTTTTAGTTATAATAGGAAAATGTACTTTTAAATTTATTTTGCTCACCTAATTTAAAAAATTATTAAAATCTAACCTAGAGCAGTGATATACAAAACTAATAATGGAATTTATTGGTACAGGTTTTTTATGTATGAAATCGTTGTGCCCCAAGGCAATGTACGCAAAGTGCAATATAAATACGTAGTCTGTCGTGCAGGTCGAGAAGACAAGTTGGCTTTAATTAAATATAGCCTATTCATATTAATACATATATAGGCTTTTCCTTTCTTTCAAAAAAATTGTAAAGTCATTAAATTCAAGAAGTGGATTAAAATACGGAGCGTGCGCTGTTTACATAGCACGCCACATTGATTGCCGGGGATATCCTTATTCTCAGCTTTTTATTGTTTATAATTTATTTTATTCTCTATTCATTCTGTCTATGCAGTTCTTATTTTTATGCAATCAATTTTAATCGATTTATGCAAATATATTTTATTTTAGATGGCTAGCCCCCGAACTAGACGCGTTCTTAAGGGATTGAGACCTGTAGATGAGAATAACGTATTTATAAAACATAAAATTTTATTTAAAAGCTTTAATTTTCAGTTCTGTTTTGAATGCGGTGCGAATAATCCACAATGGGTCTCCGTTTCATATGGAATCTGGATTTGTTTAGAATGTTCGGGGCTTCATCGAGGACTTGGAGTTCATTTAAGGTAATTGATGTATGCTAAATTTGATCAATTAACATGTTGTTGGTTAAGTTTTGTACGATCAGTGACTATGGATAAATGGAAAGATATTGAACTAGAAAAAATGAAGGCTGGCGGAAATGCTAAGTAATGCTTTTTTCTATACTGTATTTAACTATTTGTTTGTTTAGATTCCGTGACTTTTTGGAAGCTCAATCTGATTATAATCCAAATTGGTCACTCCAAGACAAATATAATTCCAGAGCTGCAGCTCTTTTTAGAGACAAGGTTGATTAACATAATTTATGTAAGTTATTGAATTTTTTCTTAGGTTTCAACTGAAGCTGAAGGAAAGACCTGGTCAATATCGACTTCCTCAGCGCGCAATTATACTCCAAGTGTTGTTGGTGGAAGTAGTAGTTCACAAAGCAAACCTAAACAGGTAAAGAATCCTAGATATACTTCCAATGTTCAAGATTCTAGACTCAAAACAGTAGTTTATCTTCCTATTATGGAGGAAATTCTGGTTCATACGGTGAGGGAGGTTACAATGGTTCAGGGGGAAACTACAGGTAATTGTTTTACTTTTTCAATTAAGAATTTTATTGTATTGGTATGTTTAGTGATAATAGATACCAAGGTTTTGGAAATACTAAGGACCAGCCACAATTTAATCAATCTGATGATTTATTATCTGGAGCCATGAGCTCGCTTTCAATGGTATTATTTGATACGTAAATTTTTCTAATTCAAATTTTAGGGATGGAATATGCTTTCAAAGGGAGCTTCACAAGCAGCTGCAATAGCTAAAGATGTTAGTTTTCAAGCCTCACAAAAAGCCACTGAAATAACCGGGAGCATGGTATATTTTATTTAAAAAACTCAGTGTACTATTATTATATTTCAGTCTCAAAATGGTAGTTTACTTTCCGGTGTAGCCTCAAAAGCAACCGAGATTGGAACTAAATCGTGGGGTGGATTATCTGATTTCGTTAAATCACCTTCGCTGCAAGGTATTGGAAATATTCTTATTAAAGGGTAAGTGGAGCATATCGTTTTTTTGTATTTTTAATTATTCTCAGGGGATATGAAGATATGAATAGTCCAACTACTGGCCAATCTGATGGATTTGGATCAAAATCCGGAACTAATTTCAGTGAAGATTGGGGCAGTTTCTCCACTAAGGAAAGTACAACAACTGAACGAAATTCCAGCGAAGGTTTTTTTTTTAAATTATATTCGCACGTATATATTTGCATTCAGAACCAAAGGCAAATGTTGCTCCTAAGAAGAAAAAGCAGCCAAAATCTGAAACTGCCCCTGCTCCAACACCGCAATCTTTGATTGATCTCAATTCTCCTGAAGGTAACAAAGACTGGTACACTCATTCTTATTCTTTTGTTGAAATAGATTCATCAACAATCGCTCAATTCGAAGCTTCTGTAAGCAAATCTAGGGCTGCTGCAGGAAAGACCAAGGCAGATGTTAAGACAGAGGCCAAAAAAGCAGCACCAAAGAAGGATTGGGATGATGATGCTTGGGACATATTAAACCAATGATAAGCTTTTGGGTAATGTCTTCATTTTCTCTATAACCATAATGGTGTCTGTGCCTTTTTCATCGACCCCCTCCCCGCTATTTCCATCTTTCCTCTTGTCGATATGAGTCTAATTTATAATTTATATATAAAAACCTATCAAAAACTTTTACAGATTTTTACTAATTTATTACGTAAGTCATTTGGGATCTATCAATTAGATTGTGGTGTATATATAGTATAATGAAATAATCCATAAGTAACATCTTTCCATTCCTTTCATTACTAGAAAAATTAAGTAGACTCGTGCTACTGTTCCATAGTCGCATCATTCTTTGCCGCTGCTTGTTCAGCATATTATTTATAGATTCCTTTCTCAAATTCCATCAAATATAATAAATTTTTCATTCTTCATCTTCTTTCTCTTTGTGTCGATTCACCATAGATGTTACATCAGTCTCAATGTTGCGTAGAGGCTTACGAAGGCGCGCAGCAAGCTAAGATTTCAAGGTTTTTGAAAGACAGGCAGAAATACGTACCTCGATCTGATTTGTTAGGGCAACTTCATACGGAGTTCTTACAAAGGAAGTCACGGAACCCAAAAAGCGCGATCCTAGTCTGCCAACTCTACCAATTCTAAAAAGAGAATTAAATAAGGAAGGTCAAATACCACAAAGTTGCCTATGAACAAAATCTACATTGTGTCTAGCCATATCGTAGTTTATCACATGACGTAACCGTGGCAAATCTAACCCTCTTAAAAACAGAATTCTTTAGGATCAGTAAAAAAACAACCTCGAAGCAGCATCAGTAGCTACCAATACTCGATAATCCTCTATCATTGATTCATTGAGTTCTCCAGTCCAAAGTAGAGATTTCACTTTTGCGGTCTCTAAGCTTTCGTGAACAAATTTCGCCGTTTTTTTATCCTAAAACAATTTTCCAAGAAACAGATTTATATATAGCAAGACCTTGCAGAACACGAGCGATTGGTTATGTTCTCCCCGTTTAAGATCACTTTCTAGAATATTCGATAGACGATTCAATTTATCTTTTTCTCTCGTTCTACAAATTAATGAACTTATTTATAACTTAAAGAATATCTTACCTAATAAAGGTCATCTCAATGTTCTTTAAAATACTGTGCAGATTCTTGCTTTTGATATAACTCAAATAAGGGCGATCAACTACTCCTTCTGCTATACATTCAAGTTCTTCTGGACAAGATGCCGAGCAGAAAATAATTCTAGCTCCTTAAAATAACACCATTTAACGATTTAATTTTTTTTCCAAATTTACCTTCATGTTTCGGTAGAGTAATGTTTGTTTCAGAATGTGCTATAGGTACCATTGCGAAAATGTTGGTTAAAACATCAGTAAAACCTTCGTCGAGAAGCATGTCAGCTTCATCAAATACCATCTTGAATAATTCAATATTTTATAAAAAAATAAAAATCTCACCTGTTTCACATTAGAAGGGTTTTCTAAGGCACTCAAAGCCTCTTGTACTAAGCCAGGTGTTCCAATCAAAATATCCCAGTCCTGAAAAAAAAGAGTAACGTTTATGATTGAGGTATTTAAAAACCTCATTAGTCTGTTGTCCCTTTTCACACATGGCGACCCGGACGCCAGTTCCAAGAGAAATTGTTTGGAATACGGAATGAATCTGCTGTTTCAAAGCGGCAGTAGCTGTGATTACAATAGCTAGAAGGAGATTTATATTTGTTAATGTTATTAGAACTTATACCTTTTTCTTCTTTCTTTGACTTTCGGTTTCGAAGTGCCCAACTTATTAAAGGAGCTGCGAAAGCAACAGTTTTTCCGGAACCAGTCTCTGACGCTATGAATAAATGATTCGTTGATAAAAAGCTATGTAAGCATTGTACCTTAAATAAGTGAATTTTGAAATTATAAAACAATAAACACAAACTTGAACACCAAGCGGTTCATATAATTCCATACGTATTAGCGAATTCATTACTTCTTGAGATAACTTATCTGGTATAAAATCATTCCATGATGATAAACTTTGAGATAAAGAAGGTACATTCTAAAATAATATCTCAAAATATTAGAGTATGTTTCATGTCAATGAACACCTTGCATTGTCGCTTAATCTTAAACCAGTAATTACTGTATTTGTTTTTTGCCCAAAATTGGCTGCACAGTTCCACCTTGGAACCACGAGGAATTGAAAAATCAACAGTTTGATTAAACTTTTGATTTGAACACTCTGAAATAAATTATAACTTATCAAACAAAGCTATCGTGATCGTACCAATAAGTAGAGGAGTTTTTGTAATAAGAGGATCGTACTCTTGTTCCTTAATAATACGTGCAATCTTTTTTTTGGAAAGCCCGCTCAACGGCACCGAAATAACTTTGGTTTGCTTCGGTTTCCTATTAATTTCGTCCATTTTTGACAAAGCTTTCGGATTAACCATTTTTTCCAAGGGGAAACTGCCATCGGATAAGTTACCAAACTATTTTTAAAAACTACAAATAAAACTCAAAATGAATAGGGAATACATACCTCATTAGACGTTATTCGTTTACAATAACTTCGGGCAAGTATATTGAAACACCTTGATCTCATATTCAAACTATTCAATTTCAAAAAATCAAAATATTAAATGAGCCTGAATATAAAAAGTAATATATTCAATTCTGTTGGTTCTCATTAGAGCGCGATGTGCGCCTCTTTGTTACAAGAGTGTATGATACAGTATATGAGATCTATTAAACACTTTGTTAGCAATGATTTGAACTTTTAAACACTTGATAAAATATTTTATTATATATTTCTCTTATGCATTTTATATATATTTATGCATAAATTATTATTTATAAATTTATTTCCATATTGTATATTCAGGAAAAAGTCGAAGTGGGCATCACGGTTGAACTTAGATCTGCAGCCCCCACTGTTGACAGTGGTGATTCCTGGTCAATAGTAAATAGAACTCTGTTTTTAGCTGAATTGGCTAATTTAACACATTGTGAAATTACACCCATTTCTTGAGCATTTGCTGGAATTTTACATTCTTCCGTTGTTTCTCTGAAACATTATCATAAGTTTCTATTTTTATGGAAAGTTGCAACTTACGGGCACCCAAATATATGATCGAGTATTCCCCGCAGTTTGAAAAGCTCAAAACATTGAAGTATCTCTTCCGTTGCATATATCTAAACGTTTCTTTTTTCATTTTCTTAATATTTTAATTTATAATTTACAGGTTCTCCTAAAACTGATTGATTTAAAACACAGAGCAATACAATCACTCCAAAGAAAATCTTCATAATGCCAATTGACTGAAAACACTTAGAATACAAGGATTTATAAGATAAAGATAAAGAAAAAAGGAAGAAATGAACTCAAAAAAACATTATTTTGCAACAGTTCAGTCAAAATTTGTTTATTGAATCATGAAGAAAGTCGAGGAAAATATATATGGAGTACTTACTCATCTGTTTCTTTATGTTTTATCTTAGTCAAGAGAGCTGACGTGACTAAACCAGTAGTCACAGGAAAAAAACTTATTCTTCAATTCAACAAAGCTGAAATGTTATAAAAGCCTCGGTAAATGAATCAACTTTTTTCTTTTTTTTTTAAGTATTCCTTTATTTTTTTTATAGTAGGTCTCTTTTTGGAACTGATGATAACTACGAGAAACATCAAAGATTTAAATATTTTTCTCTAAAAAAATGAAAAAAATTTAATTATGCTTTAGACGATAAGATTTATATAATAGTTGAAATGAACTGAAAAAAAATAGAAAGAAATATACAAAACTATAAAACATATTTTCAAATGTTATGAAAAATGGCAGCTTATATAGGATCCAGCTTTGTAAAGAATATTTTAAGTGTGAGAATTTTAGCCTTTATTAATAGTCAACATCAAAAAAAAACAACACAATTATAATGAAATTGTTTTTATAATTTTATAATATTATTATAGAAAGCTTTTAATAATTTCAAATGATCTTTGAAATATTATTACAAATTTCATTTAATAATTAGAAAAGTGAAAGATCGGTTGTTGTTTTATTTATATAATAAATACATATATTTTTAAATTATTTTATAAATAATTATTGATTTCAACGAATCATACATATTGAAAATTCGGTTATAGGGTGTTTTAGAAACTTTCATTAACTAAACATGTCAGTTATTGCTAGTTTGTTATTGCTTTTATAAGTTTCAGACCCTTTATTACAAGATAATTGAAGGATGTTTTCTGTTCAATTCTAATTATAAAGAAAGTTCCTAATTATACATACTTAACAGTATATTCACCTCTTCTTATTAGAATAATTTAGTAAACGTTTTCGATATTTAATTAAACTATAAATAGTAATAGAAATACAGTTTCGTACATACTATAAGCTATATTCTTTTTTATATAATAGAAGAATATATAAGTATATAATCATACTGTTAAAATAGAAATTGTTTCTGGAAACATTCATCAACTTCTCCTTCATTTTGTGAATTCTTTCGGAAATAGGCAACTTCTTCTATATAGCTTAATTACTACTTTCAATTTTACTTTGTCGCTTTCATTTCACCAACTTGATGCTAAATTTCATTTCATGCTTGTTTCATAAAATTTCTACCTCTTTTCACCTTTTCTCTATCCTTAATTTCACTGTCTTCATTTCACCTTCAAGCTATTCCCTCTTCTTCCTCCTTTTTCTTTAATTCTCCTCATCTCTGTCATCTCTGTACATCTAGCCATTTGAAAGAACTAGTTAGCATAGAGCTACCTATGAAGATTGTCGTCGTCGTCTTTTAACTCATCCACGTCCGTCATGTGTTCATTGAGTCCTTTTCTCCTTATTTCATCTCGTTCACCAGAATTCAAGATATTACTGACTTAAAGCTACTCTGACAGTCTTTTTTTCTCTCACAAAGCAATTTATCTTGTCCATAGTTAAACATCGGGATGAGTTAAAAGATTTCTTTTCTTTAAATTATATTTATACATATTGTCATTGACACATCTAGTTATTATGTTCATGTTATTTCTGGAACGTCAACCATCTAATATGTTCATTCAGAATAGTTAATACAGTCATATACATGTATGTTTTTATTTTATTTTTTCCCGTTTTGATTCCATTTTCAACATATTTTTGCTTGGTTGTTAATAGTTTTTTTTAAATTTCTTGGAAAATGTTCAACTTTGGTAGCCATCATCATTCATTAAATCAACATTGATTTAATATTCATCTAAAGTAAATTTTTAACAAATTTCTGTATATAGAATAAAAATTTTATTTATAAATAAAAATATAAATATAAATATTGTATATACTATAGTATCTTTTCTTTTCATAAAAGATATTATAGCTAAAACTTCTAAAGATGTATGCTAAGCCTTATTCTTGTCACTCACATGGTGACAACTGTAATTAGTGTCGGTGGAACATGTCAGCTACTTTTATAGAAGAAAAAGAAAAAAAGAAGAACATCATAGATAGATTTCTTATTTTTCTTAATACTATATAGACAATCATGTTAACCATATATAGTGCCATTGGAAATAATAATTACATATATACGATGTAAGAATTTCGGTTTCGATAATAATATTACTGTCAAGATAGTCTCACATTAGCTTCTCGATGGGCTTCATTATCCTCATCATAAACAATCATTGAACTCTTTTCTTACCTTTTTTTTGTCTCACTTCTCTTTCTGTTCATCATCATCATCATCTTCTTTTTTTCTTCATATTCTGTAAGACTAGTTATAACTCTATGACTGTCTAATTCTTTAAGCTCTCTATGAAGTGCATACTATTTTTCTGAAAGAATGTCGTCTTCGGTATTAACCTGTCGACACCCGGTGTACAGTAACCGGACGGCCGATCCATGTCTATTCCTATAGTCTTCGTTCATTATCTCGTACTCTTTTACTGTTCTTTAGTTCTATCTAACTGTCTATTTCTCTTTTGTGACGCCTGTTCTCTCTCTATCTCTTTTACTTCCAACCTGAGAGGTGGAGAAAAGGTTGAAAGGAAGGCATACTAAATAACGAAAAGATGATGTGCGAATCATAGCATCCAGGCAGTTAGACAGAATGCTAGGTGAAGGTATCGTCGTCCTCAGGCCATATGGCTATTAGCCCCTTCTTTTTACAGCGTCAGATACCTCCATGAAGAACATGTAGAAGACGACGTTGATGACAGAAGAAAGTCAAATAAGCGTCGCCGCCTACATCGTTAGCATCCTTGTCAAATGTTATGACATTGCTTTCTGTAGTTATTCCCTCAACCTTAACAAGCTTTTTCCACCGTATAGAATCTGAATCTTTTTCTCATGGTCAAACTATCATTTCCATCAATTTCTTGTATTTGTGTGCCGAAAGCATTATATGATATATCATTAAATGATTGCAAACGCTTCAGTTTATTATTAATTATTATATATTATATGATATATATTATATATTTTATAAATTTTCAGATGTATGTAAAAACATGGATATTCACTTTAGTTTTGATTGATATATGTACATGTTTGCCATCCATAGTTCATACAGCTATCTCATGTGATAAGGTATGTTACTTTATTTTATTTTTTCTTTAATATTATATAAATAAATAATATTTCGATTTAACTATTATACTTATGGTTCTTGTTATTCAATTCATGTATTAGGTTTGAAACGTTTTAAATCACTTAACCTTGTATTATCTTTGGAAAACTTTGAACATAATCTCTTTGAGACCTTCAATATTCTCGTTTATTCTTCCTTCAATAACTTTTCCTATGGATGCCATTGAAATTTGATCCTATTCTATCATTTTATATAACCAGTCTGATTAATCATTATTGAATTTCTTTGCCACTCCTAATCCGCTCTACCCTCTCTGCTATCCAACTTTATGTATTTTTTTTAATTCTCGAGGTAGCCTTGTCTAACTTGACCTTGGTGGTCATATTTTAACTTCCGATCCTCATTCACCTCGAACACACGATACTTTTCGAACAAAAAATATTTAAAAATACTCAGACAACACAGTATCAACACAGAAATTGGCATTTTTTTAAACTTTTGTCTTGTTTAACTTAGCTAGATGTGTAATTAAAACGAAAAAAATTTGAAAGACAAAGACTCGAGCCGCATGGCTTTCACGATAGGGTCACTGGCCGGAATCTAATTTATAGTCGACATATATGCATATTATTTCTTTTTGCCAAAAAAATCATTCAACTTGGCCTATTTTTTCTTTTCTTATTCATAAACACAAAAAAGTATCCGGCAAGATGTTATAATCCGGTCACCGTTATAATACCATGTCAACCTAATACATTAATATCTGCCATTAACATATAATAAATATAAAAAATATAGAAAATAACTATTTTAATATAATTCTAGTTAATGATTTTATTTTTTTATTTTTGCAGACTGATTTTTTATTAAAAATTCAATTCAATGAAACATTTTCTGGAACAATATTTACGGAAAAAGGTGAACCAAACTGTGTTTATCTTAATGCTAGCATTCAAAAAGCAACAAGTTATGATGTTAAGGTATTATTTTAATATTTTATTATATACATATATATATATATAATAATTTTTATATAATAAGTTTATATTTAGATACCATTAACGGGTTGTGAAACTCGTAGGAATACTGATGGTAATTTAGAAAATGAAATTATAGTTCAATCTTTGGATTCATTTAATCCTACTATTGATAAACGTTATTTGCTTACCTGTATTCCAGCTAATCCTATATTTAGGTAAATATTAAAAAATTTATTCAAATCATTTAAATTGTTTTATAGGGATTCTCAAGTAACTGTATCATTTGGTGGTATTACTGTTGATTCATCATCTTCAACAGCTGCAACATTAATTAGTAGTCCAAAAGTTAGTAAATTAAAAGAAATATAAATATATTTTATTGATTTTATTTATATAAATAACTTCAGATTGATTATCAAGTTGTTGTTCGTGATGGAGATGATCCAACTTCACCCCCTCTTAACAGACCTTTAGCAGTTGGAGATCGTGTTGTGTGTTTTTGATTTTTAGTTATTTTATTATATTTAATTAATATAAAAACTATAATCGTACTTATATTGATACAAATTTTGTATTTCAGACATATACAGTTCAGTTATCTCAAGGTGTACGTGGTCGTATTGGTCGTTGTTGGGCAAGTGATGGCAAGAGTGAGCTGGAACTCAGCTCTTCTGATGGATGTAGTGTACAAAAATCAGGACAGGTAATCATATAATAGTTGATATATCTATTACAGAACATATTATTAAAATGAAAAAAACTGATTATTCTTAGGTTTGGGGAGATTTCGATGTTTCTCGCGATGAAAGTGGCACGTTATTCATGAATCATATCAAAGCATGGGCATTTCCAACCAGGTGCTGATACCTATTTTCATTTTTAAAATGATATCATTAAAAATTTTCATTTCAAGAAGTTATATAGATATATAGATATACGCAAAGTACCCGTATATTAAGAAAAGAAAATTAAATTTGAAGTAAATAATATTAATTTTTTGATTGAAATTGTATTTCTAATCTAATATTCAAGATACAACATAGGAGTTTAATCTTTCATTCTTTAAAGTTCAAAAATAATTTATATGAAACATTTCAGCAATGAAGTCAATATATTCTGCAATCTTCATATATGTGTTGACTGTGAACAAAATGTTTGTAATCATGAAAGAAATCGTCGAAATAAGGATTCATCATCAATACTTGCATCAGCTTCCCAGTTCGGTAGACGTTTATCTGATGACGTCATTGATGACGATATACTCGAAGACATCAGTCCTCCCATCTCATTGCGAACGTCATTCCGGTTGAGACGACAGAACAATAAACAAGAGCCATCTGCCATGGAGCAGCAGCAGCAGCAGCAGCCAAGCCCGATGTCTATATCTGAACCTAATTCTTCCCCAATAATTCCAATGAATGACGTATCTTCTACAAATAATCATAATGAGCATATGATGTCATCTTCATCATCGTCAATATTTTACATTTCAATTACATTATTGTTATTATCACTGATTATCTAAGACGATATCATCCATGTTTTTGTCATTCCATGTTTTTTTTTGTGTGAATATTGTTATTTGTATAATGAACAAAACTATGAAAAGTAATAAAATGATTTATTAATATTTCTTTTTAAATAAAAAATTTTTTAAAATATATATTTCATTATATTATACTATAGTTCTATACTATAAATATTATAAATACTATGAATATTTATGAATAACTGAAGCAGCAATATTATATCAAATAGAGATACACCTTTTCAATACTTTTCATTGTTCTCACCTATTATCTAATTTTTTTTTTTGAAATTTGACAAATTAACTGAATTTTGAATAAAACAAAAACAATTATTTACAAATACCTATCAATATATTTATATATTATATGTCTATATATGGATCTTTTTGAAAAAAAAAAGATTCAAATAATTGGCTTTCATTATTAAAATGAATTGAATTCTACTTAATTCTTGGAAAATGCTATCAATTTTAATTATTTTTTGTTTTTTCCTCTTACATGACTCATTTTATGGATATCCATGCATAGCTATTAGAATAACGTAAATCAGATGTTGTTCTTCTAATACTAATTAAGCAATTATGGTTACATCTGTTTCTGAAGGGTCAAATTCTACAGAATCCAAAATAAGATGAATTTCAAAAATCATTGGAATAATCTTTGATGAATAATACTGGATAACGTATAATGACATATTATTTCTAATATAATTTTATGACTAAGTCATTCAAAATAAAGTATAAAATGCGAAAACGTAAAGTAATTTAATCAACAAATTCAAAATAACACTGAGTTATAACATTTATATGAACAACCGTTCTTAAACTCCGAATAATTTGAAATGAAACTTAAAATAAATTTCAAATAAGGTTTATATATAATGAATATAAATCATTTTTATATTAATATACTCATATATACTAAATATATCTGTGAATATCGAACTATAAACGTTATATGATTAATAGTAAATGAAATATTAAATAGAAAATGTATTGAATATGAAATTTAAATTATAGCTAAAATACAATTTTTAATAAATCAAGTTTATGTTACATTTTCTCTAACTATTTCTATTTAAATGTATAGATAAATCTTACATTCATTTAAATACTCTCATGTTTCATTCATTTAACTATATATAATATAAATTTATTTAATTACTAATCTATTCAAATGATGGGGCGTGTCTCATTCAAAGACAATGATGTTCCAACCTTTTTATTCATTTTCTGTTTCAAAAATTTCATTTTAGTAGATCATGTAAACCATTTGATCTATAGACAACTAATAACAATCTAAAAGTCTGAGGTTATAGCTTAATCAAACAAGGAAATGGCAGGTAATATTAATTTTACAATTGTCAAAAACAATTAAATTACTTCATAATCTAATTAAATTATTTTATTATTACCATTATTATTATTTGAATTTATTCTTCTTTATTATAAGAATATTAATTATTAGTCTTAAATCTAATCAATTCTCTCATTCTATTCTTTTTCTCTTCTCTCTTTCCTTATTGAACATCCCACCTACATATGTATCTATCTATCAACATCATTTCCTTTTCTTTTAGTTTATTTATGAAAGTATATGCTTATCAATATTCAGAAAACTTTTAAAACATTCACCGACAATTATTTTATTTGTTATTTTAAATTATTTTCTATTTATACATTTATAAGTATATATGTATATATATACATAATTGTTAATGTATTTTTCAAATTTCAACGTTTTATACTACAAAATTCATATTTATGTTGTTTTATTCTTAATATTAACAGCCAGTGAATATTTCAAATATTTCTACAACTTGAATTTACTATGAATTTTTCTTTTTTTTTTTTAATTTTTTAGCAACAATTTCTAAAAATTTAATCTTTAAAATAGCTCTATAACATAATCAAATCAATAGTAAATCTATAAAAAACCTGTAATTATGATTTTTTTTTTAATTTTGAATATTACCACCCTCACTTTTAATTCTAATAATTAAATAAATAATTATTTATTAACATAAATTGTATATAATATTCTTATTTCTTATTAAGAAATAAGAATATTATTTAAGTTTATTCAAAGTTTTATTAAATAACTTATATGTATCTTCTGGATTTTTTAATTTATTATATATAGGCTTGCTGACCATTTAAATTTTAGAAGAAAAACAAAATATATATATACAAATAAATTTATCAATTTTTTTTTCTTTTAAATAGAAAATAAATTCATTTTATTTTCAGATTTTCAAATATTTTTTAACTTTAGTATGACACATAATAAATCTGAAATTGATCCATTTTATTGTGAGCAATTAGATATATTATCAAAAAACACAATAACTATATTTCTGTATGTATTTAAGTTATTTATATGTTTACTTGGATTAATTGCTATGATTCTTAATGTCAAATTACTGGTAAATTTTTCAAATTTTTTAAAAATTTAATTAATTAAAATAATTATAATTTAGGGTATACGTTGGATTGTTCATCCAAATGCTCGTGTACTGTATATAGCTGTATTGATTTTATCTTTTTTAATTTGTTTACAATATTTTATTATGTATTGTATTGATAGTTTTAGGTAAAAAACTTAATTTTCTTCATCTTTATACAGCATTTTATATTTATTTTCATTTAGAATGCTTACTTCAACATCATATTGTGATGCATTGATTTCAACTCGACTATCATATCTATTACTAACACCCGGTGTTACCTTTGAAGCTTATTTGGTAATTTATAATATTAACTATATATATATAATTATAAATGAATAGTTATATATATATATATCAAACTATATAGAAATTTATTCTTATATCATTAAAGGTTACTATATTTCTTTTTATGTCAATTGAACGACTTATTGCCTCATTATTTCCTGCATATTATGAAAAAATTAAAAGTTGTCATTTTGGTATATTTCTCGTAGTTACAGCTGTAAGTATTAATATTAACAGTTTATATAGTTAATCATTTATATAGATACTTATGCAAATGCCTATACTCTATAGAATTTGGCGTCATCCAGTTGCATGGGAACAACCAAGTATAGCTTTTTCTATTATCAATGAGGAAAATCATGAAGATTATAAGGTAAATAGCTTTAAAACTATATCTTATATATAAGATATATTATAAATAAATGAATAAGAATATATTTAGATAGCTATTTATCTACAATTAGTATATGAAGTATTATCAATTGTAACATTTCATTATGTTTTAATACGTAATCGACAAAATCGATTAGAACGTTATTCTAATGGTTTATCTGTTAATTATCAAAAATCTGAAAATCTTAAAATGGGTTTATATTTTCTGCCAGTATTCTATTGTCATTTTATTATAACTGTATTCTATATGGGATCATTTACTATATTTACTATGGTATGTTTTTTTTTTTTTTTTTTTCAAAAATATTGAAATTGAATAGTATACTTGGGCAAATCTCGGCACTGAACCCATTTGACTTAAGTCGACTTTTTCAAATCTAAAGTCGAAATATTTCAAAAATTCCAAAAATCGACTTAAGTACAAGGTCAGAGTTTTCTAAAGTCCATATACATATAGTTAAACTATGCCCAAGTATAGTATATATGTATATAAGAATATGTGTTATAACATATGTTTGACGAAATTCTCTTTCAAATAAAATTGTTGAAAGACTGTAGGGGCCACAAATCAGTTTTACCGTTCAACATATGTATTATAACGCATTATAATATAAATAATTAAATGTTTTGACTTTACTATACCACGTTTGATATTTTTTAAATTATTAGGACGAATGCTTTTCGCACAAAAAAATATAAATAGAACATTAAAGTTTTATCGAATTAAAAAAAATTATATATAATTAAGAAGAACTTATATTTATTTAGACAGCAAATGCTTCTGATCTTGCTTCCTATGCAATTTTCTCAGAATATGTTAGTTGGACGCCATTGTATGCAACAGCAATGTCTCTTGTTTTATATTTCACAAAAAATTCTCATACAAAACATTTGAAAAAAATGAAAACAACTCAAATGGGATCTGTATTCATACCATTGGATACATTATTCACATTACGAAATGCTAAAAAATATAGTTCAAACACTGTTTCACAAAGTTAAATAAAATATTTTAAAAAGAATTGAAAAATGAAATATTTTGCATGAAACTGTAGTATAGATACACAATAATCAGAATGAAATACAATGAGGTTAATGAATTCAGATAAACAACGTCAAAGTTAAAATTTTAATTTTCTAGAAGAATATACTAATTTTCGAACGAACTACTAACATAATAATTGAAGAATATTCAAAAATTGAATATAATAAGTCAGATAGTCAGACTATTATGATCAAATAAAACTTTACATATCTGAATGTATATATTTGATCTTTGAATAAAATATACATATATTAACCATGATATGATGATAAAGCTATATCAGTTCTTATACTAAATTTATTAATTATTATAACATAATAATTAATTTATTATATAAACATACGTGCTTATTGTTGACTGTCCTACATGATTCTCCCGTTTCAATATTTTACGAAAAGCCGAACGATACGAATCAGATCTCCAATAACATATAAAAAAATTAGACGCATATGATAATACAGCTGGTATGACCTTGAAAAAACATTTTAAAAATTTGAAATTAACACGAGAAACTAACAAGAAATGCTTGAATAGATAACATATCTCGTTTTGATAAAGGCAAATATGTTACAGCAATAGCTCCAACACAAGCTACAAACCAAGAACACGTAAAAAATACAGCAGTTACTCCTAATCTACGAAGAATTAATGCTGTTTGAGAAAGATTTGTGATAGCTTCTAAACATTCAACATTAGTTGGTCGGCCGATATATACATTTATGCTCAAAATTCTTTAAACAGCTTAAGGATTTATTTTTTAAATTTACAAAGAAACTTGAACTTGAAACTAAATAGTTACATACTTCGTTGTCGAAATACTTTTAATGTAAAAAGATAAATTAATATTGTACAAATATTTATAGCTGTAGCTGTTAAGAATATAATATCTCCTAATGGTTCAACATTAACTATAAATATTATATTAATTAGCATATAAATAGAATAACAAAATTTCATTTATAAACTAAAATGCAAACTGATCGGTTGTTGAGAGCAGAGAAAATAGAATAAAAGTTAAAAATTATAACAAATTAATATATTACAGTATCATTATTATAATTAAACTATATCTATTATTAATTTTAAAATTGGAATAAAAAGGTTCAACTAATTTTTTTTTTCTAAAAAAAAAAGAATTGATATAACTTTTAATATAATTAATATATAAATTATAAAAAATGTATTATAAATACATTATTTAAAAACCTGTATATGGATTACATCGGCAGATATAATCATCTTCATATGATTTAATACACATAAACAGTATAGTTAATCCAATTGCATTTGGCCATAATGTCATCCAGAAAACATATTTTCTACTATTAACTCTTAAATGCCTAAACAATATAATATATTATAAATATTGTATTTAATTATAAAATAATCAACCATATTGGATATAAAACAGAAAATAAAAGATCCAGTATCATAACAAAGTATAATCCAGCTTGTTGAACAAATGTAAATAAATACGGAAACATTATTATAAAACAGTTTCTTCTTGGAACTTTATATCCAAACGTAAGGCATATAGAATAATAAGCATTAGCTAATTCAGAAGATAATGATATTATATTTGAAATTGCAGTAAGACATTGAATATATCCTAAATCACAGTATTTTAGTAAATCCTTAAGCTTCGTATTAACTTCATCATTTAGCTCTAACTTTATTTTAAAATTTTACTGAAAATTTAAAATATTAAAAGAATTTTATATAAAATATATAACAATTATAGAATTGTATGTAAGTTATCTTTCATCATTGAAACATATACTTGTAATTGTTTTACCTGATTTATGTCTTAATTCTTTTTTTGTTTTGATAGCAATAATAATCATAGAATTGCCAAATATCCCAAGAACAAATATAAGAATAATAAAGAAAGCAATAGTTAAATTTGAACAGATAAATAGTATGTTCGAACTCATTTTTCAGCTTATTCCAATGATTGAAGTACCGAATATAAGTATATGTACATACATGAAACTTTGATAATATTTAATATTGTTATTATATATATATATATTAATAATATTAATAATAATTATTTAAATAATTTGATAAAAACAACAAGTCTCGAAATAGAAAGAGCAGAGATACACCTTATACTGATCATCTTATCAACTAATTCTTCTACCATTTCTAATCCCTTGGGTATTCCCATCTGTCCGAAAATACTTTGATGTTTTTACCGAAACTTTCTTTAAATTTATCGACCAAATATTTATTATTAAGTATAACAGTCATTAGAATATAGGAAATGTTTTTCTCTTTTCGTACATGAACGATCAAAATTTCCTATAAAAAACATAATGATTTCCCAAAATCTATTACTACTTATCTTATACATAACTATATTGTTCTTTATATATTTATATCAAATAAAAATAATAATATAATAATAAAATATGAAATAGAGAATCATATGTACTATAGTTGAGCAAAAATACCATACATTACGACACGATGTTGGTAATTATCGATGATTGAGATATCATAGTTGATTTATCTTAAAAGAAAATAAATCGATAATTTTCTAAATACTTCGAAATTACTTCGAAATTATATAAATTTATATAAAAGTTTTTGCTTCTTTATCTATATCCAAGACTAATTTTAAAAATGAGAATTTTGGCCATTTAACAATGATGTTTTAACATAACTACAGCTTCATAGTTAGTAGGAGATTTAGGATTTATCTGAAATAATTTGAAAATGCATGCTGTCTGGAGAACACTTCAAAGCTTTCGGGATCTAGTATTATACTGACAGTTCATGGTATACTATATGCTCATGAGTACTCACTCTCTATCATATGGGCTCATCTATCCCTTCATTTTTCCCTAAGCTTATTTCTGATGTTACTAGCATCAAACTAATAGAGAATTTGTTAGCACTGTTTCTGTACTCCACATATGTCGCTGCAAAATTTAGAAAACTCAAGATGTGCAAATGAATTCGAGAATTTTCGCTAATCTAACGAAGGGTGTTAATTGTGAAAAGGTAAGCCAAATTGCTTTCAAATTTTATGAAGTTCATCATCAATGAAATATCAAAAGAGTTATTAATGAATAAGTTTTTCAAATTGAATTGTATTCTCCCTTCCTTATCTGAGTTTGACAGTAAATGTGTTTGAGGATTCCTTTATCTTCAGTTTAATGATCAAATTTTTATTTACATTTATTCTAATACTAATGAAATTCAAATGTAGCATGATGGGTATTTCTTTTGACCAAAGAAAGCAACATAACAACAATTGAAACATCTTTAAGAATTTGTTTAAAGTTTTGATTCAAAACAATTTGATAACAAATATGAAAATAACAAAGATGAAGACACAGAAGACAAAGACGAAAACGAATATCTAAAAAGAAAATTAATTTAGATCTTCAAAGCTAAATCTATTGTATTGAGTAGGACTTATGAGATATGTCAATAAAAACCGTTGTTGCTGTCCTCTCGATTTGAGAATATAGAAAAATGTATGAGAAACAGAAGAAACGATACGATTTCGATAGAAGATAGTATCGTAAGATATTGAGAAGTTGTATTTTAGTTTAAAAAATGAAATAAAAATTATTTTGTAATATTAGTTCGGGAAGATTCACGTATTCCTGTAACCAAAAGATGTGCTGACGTCATTCCTAATATTCGTTTAATTGCTATACGGTATTTCATTGATCGAAACCAATAAACAAAGAAATGTGATGAATATCCAAAAAGTGATGGTATTACCTACATAATAGTATATTTAATTATATTAACTATATAATTTATATATTTACCATCAAACCCTGTATAGCTCCTCGTGCTTCTCCGCTCATAGGTATGATGTTAGCCATCAACGACCCAAATACAGCTGCAAACCATGAGCAAGCGAATATAAGTGCTGTATATCCAACCCGTTTTAATATACCGTTCATATGAATTCCACCAAACGATTCTTAAATATGTATTTAATGAATCTTGAATGAAATATTTTCTTAAAAACTTACTTTTAAATTTAAAAAATAATAATGCTAAAGCATATGTTATAAGAGTTATAATATTAATAATTGTTGTTGTTAATATTTGTACGACATGATATGGTGGTGTTACAACTTAAATATATTGAATACGTTTTGATAGATGAAATTATACTGATTACCTGCTATTGGGTTACATCTCATGATTACACCATCTTCATACTTCATAAAAATGAATGCAGCATTAATTAATCCCACAAATATAGGAAGTAATGAGAGAATCGTGACATATCTCATATTATCAGTTGATTTATGCCTATAATTAAATATTTTAGTTTATAAAAAAATAAAATTTATATTAATATTAACCATATAGGACGAATAATTGCTGTTAACAGATCTAAAACCATTACAAATATAGCGACAGTTTGATGAAGAAATGTAAACATATAAGGAGATATTAAGATATAACACATCTTTCTTTGTATTTCAACTCCATATATTAAAGCGATAGAGTAAAATGCATTTGGTATTTCACATATTATACTTATACTATGTGATAATATAACTATTAATAAGAGATAAGCTAAAAATTAAATAATTAATTTTGTCATTTTTAAACAAAATTTGAAATTTTATAAACAAGCTTACCCGATTTACAATGTAATTCTGGCGATTTATATATTGCAGCAGCCAATACCATGTTACCAACAAATCCAAAAACAACACTAGCAGATATAGAAATAGCTATTGCTAGATTAACTACTACTGACATTTGAATTATCATTTTTATAACTTTATGTATTAAAAGATATCAAAAAATCTGAAAAAAAATATTTTGAGTCTAAAACAACGATAATGAATTCAAAGAAAATTAAAAAAATCAAGAAATCATGCTTAAAAGTATTTTCATAAATTGCTTGAAGTCTTCTTTCTAGATATCTATCAAGACTTCAGCCATAGTTTGTGAGAGTATTCGTAGTACACTAAACGTCTGTTTTTCTTTTGAACGGGAGAATTTATAAATATTAGAATTAATATGTTTCTAATTTCATATTTTTTTACATCAAAACGAATTATTCAAAAAGGGGTGTGTTGGGACCAGTGAGTTGCAGGTGTCTGACGTTCATTGTATAACAATGTATATATATATGTATATATTTGTGTACATATTATAAAGTATTAGAAATAATAAATTTAATGAAAATACTATTAAAAAACAACATGTCTACATAATGAACAAGCTGTTATGTGATGTAATAAGAGCTATATGTGAATGTATCAATGTTCAAGAAAAAAAAGTAAAAAAAAAAAGAATACGTAAGAATACAAGACAATAAGATGAATTTTTCAATATAAACAAATTTATAAGCTATATGTCTATGTATTATGTATATATTTGATGTTTTGATGTAAAAAAAGACAATTAATTTTAACTTTTTTTTTTGATCTAAAACCAAACAATTAATTTTATTGTTTATAAGAAATAAATTTTTAAAAATGTAATGGATATTTATAGAAACTTTAAGAATATATGTAAATAAACTAAAGATATTATATTGAGACGTATTGAACCGAGTATTATATGACTGGAAACTATATCTCGTTTCCAATGCAGTTCAATCATGATTGGAAAGACGGAACCGCAAAAGAAACTATAATTATGAATGTAGTATATCAGGATAGATGAGAAGCTTTATGTAATATGCAGAAAAATGAAGGATAAACGAATAATATTGAAAGTCTATCGACGCTATTGCAGTTTCTGAAACACCCACCCCAACGTTTTCGCCCACCCATTTGCATGGCTGAGGGTTAACGCGAGTGCTGGAGCAATCTGCAATAGAAGTCCAAAAACAAGATCAAAAGATTAATAATCTCTTTCAGGACGAAGATTGTAGCGATTGCGATGAGCGAAAAATGAACTCAAAGCGAAACAAATTGCCAAGACAAAACAGATGAACTGAAATATATAATTTAAATAAATATTATAAAATCTTCTATTTTTTATATTTTAACCATTCATAGTTAAAATCTTCTTACAATCGTTTTTGAATTTTCATATGTAATTCTATGAACTTACAGCAGCAAATGCCCATTCATAGATGATGCGACATCCATTATGGATTATTCCATCAGATCCAATATCATTACAATTATTGGACCAACTTCCTGTAGAATAATATGCTTCAAGGAAGGATAAAATTAAAAAAATTATAGCAGAAGTAGCAGAAAAGACCAAATCCTATAAATTATATTTCAATTGAAAAAGAAATCTTGTAGTATCAGCATACTGTTAATCGCCAAGGCCAAAAATCAAGATGTGTTTCATTGAGAGTGAAGAAATAAACAATTAAAAAGATAAAAGCGAGACATAGAGCAACTCCTGCTAATATCAAAAGAATTGTTTGTCCAAATAAAACACCTGAATGTTATAAGTATATTAACTATATCGTTTTATTATGATTGTTTTAATACCTTTAAATGGACCAGGACCAAAAACAGATGTAACAAGACAAATAACTACTAGACATAAGAACTATAAATTCATTATAAGTTAAAAATAATTAAATACTTTCTATAAAGTTTTCTTACAATTTCGAGAATTCTTAGAATTCCATGAGGTCCCATACAATACTGCTTATTGAGACGTCCAACACCACAACTGTAAACTTCATCTTCCTGAAAATAATAATAATTCTAATAGTTAATATTAAATAATATACTCTGTATTTAGTTTGAGTTCTTGTTGTAGTTGTTACGTATGTTCCATCAGGTTGTTGAGTTGTATAAACTTCCGCACGACCATCCATTCTGATTGTAATATTATTTATAAAATATTAAATTTATAGCAAAATGCGTGATCAATTAAGGGTAAACAAATCAGCAAATTGTAGTTCATGAATTGAATTAAAAATTGAATAAAGTTATCACTAGTTATGCGTCATAATATTTTGCTATATTTTTGCTTTATAGTAATATATTATAATATTAAAAAATTATATAAATGTATGTTATTAAGTTACAACGATATTGCAAAAAATAATTGTGCATAATCTTTGTATAGTTTAGTCAATCTATAAGGAAGTAACATGCAGGGATTTGTTGAGTACTTCAATCATAAAGTGTAACTAATAGGTTACATATAACTTTAAAAATACTTATAACTCACATAATTGAAATATATAATAAAAATATTCGAATAATATAAACTGAAACAAGGAACAGGAAAAGCTTTTGGTCAAAACAAAAATTAGAAAAACGGAAAACTGAGGATTAATGTGAGTGATGTAAACTAAGAATTATTGTAGTAAAAATAAACATAAAATAAAGATTTAAAAGGTTAAAATGCAATGATTGATAGGTTGTCTAAAACTTACAACCTGATTACATTTGTAGACCATGAGCTAAACTTTAGAGGTGCTCTATGGCACTTCTTAGATTCGCTTATGGAAACTACTCGTGAAGCAGATTCACTTTCAGTTGATAAAAACATTACTTATTAACTATAAATTATATATATGAAATGAAGAAAAAAACAAGTAAATTAAATAGTAAACAATATAAATATTTGTATGATACTTTAGAGTATCTATATACAGAAAAAAGTTGTAACAGTGACCGAGGCATTTGGTTCAAAATCAAAAGGTTTTTAAGAATAAAGAGAGAAGGAGAGAGAGAGAGAGAGAAACGATTGCTTGAATGGACAACAGTTTCTTACTATTTGAACAAACAAACTATACGAATATTTTCAACATAATGGGTTTTTTCTATTAAAAGGGCTTGACCAACAATGTCATTTCTAAGTTTCCATTCAAAACATTTATTTATATATATATATATATATATATATATCATATCAAAGATGGGAAAAGCATAAGAGAAATCAAATATATTACATAGAGATGATCTAACATTTCATCCTAACAATGACCTCCATCATCTTTACGAAAGCTAGAAAACTATCGTTTGTTGTAGTTCTATCAGTTTACTATGAATTTTTCTTCTTCTTTCTTTCTTTTTGTGTTAAATAGGGAGATTGAGCGAAAGAGACGAGAAAAACTAAAAAAACTACAAATATTCACTTCTGTAAACTGCAAAACTATAATCAAATTATAATCAAATATTCAAGAAATAAATAGAAAATATATTAAATTGCTGAAACTCCAGCATATGATTTATAAAAAAATATTATTAATAACATGATGTCATATTTTCAAGAATTTAAAGAGGAATACCAATTTCTTGAGACAAACAACTAAATAAGAAAGCTTCACAGTTAGTATAGTTAAGTATAGTTAACTATGAGTTCTCACATAAGCACCGTTCTTGAATCGCCACACATGACTACATAAGCGGAGGGTGAGAAAGAGCTCATACTGAATGAGAACATTGAGAAAGATAGAGTTTGTT
Organism: Auanema rhodensis; assembly: GCA_964057225.1. Lineage (NCBI taxonomy): Eukaryota > Metazoa > Nematoda > Chromadorea > Rhabditida > Rhabditidae > Auanema > Auanema rhodense. The sequence continues at coordinate 7,515,003 of OZ059895.1, forward strand.
CAAGAAATAACGTCTTCTAATGCAATACAAATGCAGGAAAAGAACCTAACATAGAGGTCGGACAACAAGAAACCGATGAAATGACGATTGTAATCGATTTCTTGTGTTCAACCACACCCATCACTAGCCACCCTACAACCGCATGTAAAAGAATTCTGATAGAGATAAAGAGAGAGAGAGAGAGAGAGAAAGAGAGAGAGAGAGAGAGAGAGAGAGAGAGAGAGAGAGAGAGAGAAGAGAGAGGAAGACAGGACAAGAGCGTATAAGATAAAATAGAAAATAAAAGATGCTGAACCCGTTGTTGTCTTATACAGAAAGCTAATTACACATGCAAATAGATTGATTAGATCATAATGATCAGAAGAATTCAGATGTTTCATCAGGAAATAAAGAATAAGATAATTCAATTTATTTTATTTTATCTCAACATGGATAAGATCTATGTATGTACAAAGATACATAAATCAGATATATATATATGATAAAATAATTTAAATAAGTATTTAGTTCTTAGTTAATTATTTTTTAGAAAAGTACTTTGATTGTATAACAATGGCAAAAAAATAAACAACCTGAGTATTCTCTCACAACCGTCATCATCATCAACAGGTATGGGTGTGGTCTCATCTTATCAAGAATACCCTTGAACTATGTCTTAGATCATTAGCAGGATAACAACCCATCAGTGTGAAATCAATTTTTTTTTTAAAAATCCACTTATTTTCATCTGTAAAAATGTATAAAATACTATTTTTCAAATGGCTGTAAAACATTATTTAATTAACTGTAATTTTTGATTGAATAGTTTTCTAATAATGAAAATGAAATTTTAAAAATATGATAAAAAGAAAATTTAAAAATCGGGCTCCGTCCTATCATTGTGTCATCAAAGACATAAGTCTTATGTAAAGGATTGGCTCTAGATAACTCTTCCTCGCCCACATGGGGATCGAACCCAAGACTACCGCTGTACTACAGCGCAACTTCGCATACTACCACAGTTTGCCATATTTTAAAGACTTCAATAGTCTATGATGATTCCTGGTTGACAGTGTTAGTGCCTCAAAAATAATATGTTTCTATACTGCATACTTTAATTATTCAATTAGACATAATTTGTGAAGATTTAAGCATATCAGAAAACAATGTGAATCAAAAAAAATAAAAAATTCAGGCTACGTCCTATCATTGTGTCATCAAAGACATAAGTCTTATGTAAAGGATTGGCTCATGATAACTCTTCCTCGCCCGAATGGATTTCAACCACTAACTTCTTGGCAGTTTGAAACACATATCCGATTGGCTACAATGCCACAAAACTGTACTTAGAAATGAGACATAATTCGTGAAGATCACATCTGAATACAGTACGAATCAAGAAAAATAAAAAAGATTCAGGCTACGTCCTATCATTGTGTCATCAAAGACATAAGTCTTATGTAAAGGATTGGCTCATGATAACTCTTCCTCGCCCGAAAGGATCTCAACCACTAACTCCCTGGCGGTTTGAAACACGTATCCAATTGGCTACAATGCCACAAGAAGTGAGTTTGAAATGAGACATAATACGTGAAGTTTGACCACATCTGAATACAGTACGAATCAAGAAAAATAAAAAAGATTCAGGCTACGTCCTATCATTGTGTCATCAAAGACATAAGTCTTATGTAAAGGATTGGCTCATGATAACTCTTCCTCGCCCGAATGGATTTCAACCACTAACTTCTTGGCAGTTTGAAACACATATCCGATTGGCTACAATGCCACAAAACTGTACTTAGAAATGAGACATAATTCGTGAAGATCACATCTGAATACAGTACGAATCAAGAAAAATAAAAAAGATTCAGGCTACGTCCTATCATTGTGTCATCAAAGACATAAGTCTTATGTAAAGGATTGGCTCATGATAACTCTTCCTCGCCCGAAAGGATCTCAACCACTAACTCCCTGGCGGTTTGAAACACGTATCCAATTGGCTACAATGCCACAAGAAGTGAGTTTGAAATGAGACATAATACGTGAAGTTTGACCACATCTGAAAACAGTACAGATCAAGAAAAACAAAAAGCATTCACGTCCTGTCATTGTGTCATCAAAGACATACGTCTTATGGAAAGGCTCATGACAACTCTTCCTCGCGCATCAAGGGATTGAACTCTCAATTTCAGCTCTCAACAAATCTTACATGGTTCAACTACAACATAACAGTTTCAATTTCTCTTTTTGACTTTAAGAAAGTCTTGAATTTTGTTTAATAAGTACACATACATCTTTTTCTCTATGTTTGTTGCGTCATTTTCACGTGAAGTGACGTGAATTTTTCACGTGATATGACGTTTCTATATAGTTGTCTTTATTCCTCAAGATTTATCTGAGAGAAGCGGCTGTGTATAATGTCTGAGGTTATTAATTAAGTATTTATATATTATATATTTGAATTTATTTAGAACCAAACTGCAGACAGTAAAATGGTTGTAGTAAATATACCTATTGACGAAGGAGAACCGTTAGGTGCTACTCCGAACGAAAAATTAGTTATAACGCGTGTGCAGCCAGATACAATTGCATATGATAAATTGAAAGTATGCTATAAAATACAAATAGTTATATATGCTTCTTATATTATTTACAGATTGGAGATCAGATTCGAGAATTGAATGGAAGAAAAGTAAACGATTGCAATCATTTCTTTAAACTTCTCAGAAATGCACCTCCCTCTGCTAAGATTACTCTTATTAGGTATAAAATGTTTTTATTTCTTCTATATAAATCTTCTCAAACATCAGAGATGAAAAGAAAGTTGAAGAATTGCAAGCTCGAATGAATATTCCAGAAGAGAGAGCCAAAACTATCATTCGTCGTGATGGATTTTCCTATATTATAGTGCAATTTCAATGGATGCAAGGAGGGCCCAAGTTAGGATTAGGAATTAAGCATTACCAAAATCGTGTTTTGGTCTCTCGTTGTGATCCGGGTTCTCTGGCTGCTGAAAATCTTATGGTTTGCATTATTTGAAAAATATCAATTAAATTATATCTGATATATTGATAGATTGGTGATCATATAATGGATGTTGACGGTGTTCGAGTTACCGACAAAGACGTAGCACGTGATTTATTGATAAAGGGTTTAACAGTTAGTTTATAATTACAGAAAAATAACTAAATAATTGTTTAATTTTTAGAAGCAAGGCAGTATTTCCTGCGTGATCGAAAGACCCGAAACTACAGAAGCAAAGGCTTGGACACAACAAGCGCTGTCTACCCAAGCTGCTCTTCCTCCTTCTATTACCTTGGGGGTAGATGTACGCAACATTGCTCAAAGAGAACGTAACCGTATTACTGAAAATAGACAAGTAAGACAATATCAATACCTTTTCTTATTGAATTGTAATATTTAGCCTAACAAATCAATTCTCGTGAAAGGAACTATTACTTCCAATGCCCGTGTAATCATTAATGATACTATCAAAGAGCATGTCATTGCTTCAGATAATGAAGGACGTTGTCTCCGAGCTGTGAAAAAATAAAAATAGATAATTCAAAAGTTGCTAACAACTTTAGCTAGATTAGCTTTTCATATAATATCTTCATAAAAAGTTAATCAAAATTTGTATTTTACTTTGGCTACAACAATTACACATGACCTGTTAAATGTAAAGCTAGAATAAATAAACTTATGCAATTTAACTCACCTTATATGTAGTTGGATATACAGTTAATATTCCATCTAGCCACATGACTTTACTATTAAATTCCACCTTTATATCATTTTTTTTGAATACCGTTAAGCATCGACTTTTGTTACCAAGGAAACAGCGAAAGTTCTGAACTTATGAATTTAAATAGAATTTTTCATTCAAGTATTGATTGCGAACTACTATAAGTACTATTTTCATATACAGTCCCGACTTGCTAATAGCTAAATTAATTTTTCAATAAATATCTTCATAAAATATGTAATATCATAGCATTTCCTAGTTAACATAAGTTAATTAGTTTTCAATTACTAAGTTAATATGAAACCTTAATCGATCGATGATATAGCAAGAAAAAAAGCAATTTGATTCTTATGAAAATTGAAACAAATTTTCATGGCACACTGGCAATTTTCGGACGATCGCTATATTAATTTTATCAAGCTGATTTTTTTACATATGTATTAATATAACAAGATGTATTGTGATAAACAATTTTAATTATTTTGTTTTCTTTGTTGTGTTGTTGAATATCCCTTCTGGCAATATTTTGATGCCGCTGTTTCTCTATTTGAATTGCAATTCGATTATTTCTTTGTAGGTAATTCAGCTTTCTATTCTTATTATAATAATTACTATTAATCCGCGTATGGCACATGTCTCCTCTTTTTAATATATATGTGAGCCTGCTCTATCATCTGTTGTCTGAATGAAAGGCGAAACGTTTTCATTACTCAGGCTTAGTTTCCATCGTCGTCCCTCATTCTATTCTCAGCTCATTAGTCTTATTAGTCCATTTATCTTTGCTTTGCTATCCTAATATTATTCACTCCAAATCTGAAATGTTCTTTCTCTCTCTTCTGACTTTCCTCTCCGTCCTTATCTGTTCTTTCTTTCTCTGTGTCCTTCGAAATATCAAGCCGACTGTCCATTTCAGGTTAATCCGTTGGTGTCACATCTATCCGATGAGTATAATTGCATATGCTCCATAGAGCAGAAGCTACCTGCTCTAACTGACACACCTCTTATATTTTCGTTTTTATCATGCAGTCTCAGCGTGAATAGCATTTTTTTTTGCAAAATATCCTGACACGAAAGAAATATAAGCTACGTGATCAGTAAGAAATGTAATATTACTAATATGCTTCTAACAGTTTTATTTTATTTTCTAATTACTTTATCTTCACAATGTTTTGAATGTAGCTATATATTGCTTTAAAAAATATTCAATATGTGGAAATTTTATGAGATCTCATGTTTCACCTGAATAATCCAGTATTTCTCTTCTCATAATTTAACTGTAAATGCTATACCTGTATTAAAACGATTTTGTGAGTCCGTGAATTTTAAGATTTTGTATTTTGTACTTTGTTCATATCTCGTAAATGACCTTCGAGCAGTAGTAAATTCAACTATATATTAATCTCATTGATCGAGTGGATTTTGTTATTTCTGTTGATATATATATATATAAATAACTATAATTCGTTTATTATTATATTTCAATGTTTATCTTCTTTCTAAGTTTTGTCTTATATTATTTTTTCTTTGTAGATTTCGTTTGATTTCTAATTTCTTCAATTGTTTAACGATTTTTGAAATCCGTGACTTATTCGCAACCGAAACCAGTATCAGATAAAACACTTATGTCACTAAGACCCCGAGGGGAAAACAGACGGATGCAAGCAAGCTTTCGTCGATTAGTAAGGATTAAGTCACTTTTGAACTTCATTATTTTGTTTAATTTTAGAATCGAACGATTGATTTGACATCTTCTGGAATTCCTCCACCTGATTATTCTCCTCATAATCTTGGAGATTCTCGTTTAGTTTTAGAACCTCTAACATTATGTGAGAACAATGTTGCCACTATGATGCTAGCAGCTTTTCGGATGTCAAGAGAAGAAGCAATGAAAGAAGATCTGGAGAAACACCTGAAACGGGTTGCTTCTGACATTAAAAATCAGCATCAGCAACAAGCTGCGAAAGCATTAAAAGCCAAAGTTGTACATTCTAACAGTACTCTGATCAGTTCGAGCAAAGCTGCTGCTGCGGCTGTAGCTGCTGGTTTAGTTTCCAGTCCTAAGAAAAAAATTTATACTGCCAGAAGAACAATTCTTGATGAAAGACTTGTGTCTGGAAAAAACTGCACATCGCTCGCTTCTGACCTTTTACCTCAATGCTCGTTATCCATTGCATCAGATTCATGTGATACTTTGGACCTAACAGATCATTGTGAAAGTCTGTCTTCGTCTTGTAGCAGTATTCTCACCAACAGCGAAGACGTTTCTGATTTCTCCGAGCCTTGCACGGGAATCATTAAGGAAGAAACTGCTGACATTCGAAATTCTTGCATAAAAGATGTTGGTGGCGGCCTAAAACTGGTATCTGCAGTAAGAACTACGATGAAAGACGATGGTACTTTTGAGTCGACATCGTTTACTCCAACGATTACTCGTTTAAAACCTACAGTACAAGAAAATCAGGTAACAAATCAGCTTGTTACACCTAGTTCTTCTCTTGGTTCTGAACCCACACCAATTCCCAAGTCTAGCATCAGTGAGCAAGCGGGATTCATATCGGTGCAATCTCTTTTACCAACTGTCCCAGAAATGAGACTACTTCCTCCAAGATATGAGATTTTTCTACCACCATTAAAGCATAAACCTGAAAATAGTCAAAAAACTGTCCCGTGCGTTGGAGGCTGTCGTTCAAAGAAATCTTGCCAACAGGTTTGTTAAATAATATTTTAAATTAATTTACCTTTTTTTGAAGACTGCTCGTTATCATCATCATCACCACCATAACCATCATCATAGTCATTATCATCAACATCAACAAAATCATCATATACATCAGCAGCATAAACTCAGTCAACAATTTCATTCAAAACGAAGTCAAAATGGGCACTCTTATGAGCAAACGATGCCGAAAGATCCGTCTTCACAGGAACCAGAGATGGAACTGGAAATGTATGGCGTTTGTATTGACAGACTTTATGGGCACCCAAAGCATTCTATCTTGGGCCCTCTAGTAACATTTGAAGACTGGAAAACAAAAATATCTCCCGCATTAGATTATATGAGAAATGATTTAGTCCGCCTTAAAAAAGATGTAAGTATCTGAAATACTAGAATAATAATGTATTTCTTTGTAGCATTTACGAATAATTGATGGTTTGAATTTGCTGACCGAACAATTTGATCAAGTTGTTGAAACTTTCAAGTTTATGGAGAAAATTGAGCCCCGTGTTCGATTATTGACTCCTAATTACATCTGGTTTCAAGGAGTAGGTTAAATAGAGCAATATTGAAACATTTTAATCATGTGTTTAGTTGGAAATTGATGAAAATTTGAATATAGCTGAGATGGAAAAGGATTCGAAGTTTCGAATACCTGGACTTATTCTCAAGCTTAGACGAGTGTTTTCGGTCATTTCGACAGTGCGGCAGCGAATACTGATTGCTTGTAGGGAATCTTTGAATGATTTAGTGGTATTTTTTAAAATTAATTTTTGAAGTAATTTTAATTCGCAGGATCTTTGTTATTTGCATAATTATGCTCCTCGTATTGATATGGAACGTATATGTTCTGATGGCTTATATAAGATAGCAGTTCAAGATCCTAGTTGGTGTGATGTAAGTAAATTTTTGATCCTAAAAAACATAAATTTCATATTTAGCCAATTACTATAATACTTCTAATTGAAACACTACGGGAAATGAACTTTTTGGAATACGTCAGTAAAATGGTAGTTAAAGCTTTTTCTGTTTTCATAACCCTTCAATATTTATGTTGTGTAGGAACGATGTCATGCTGAGCAAGAACCTGAGATGGAAATGTCGTACGTTCCTTTAACCGAAGATCCATTTGTTCGCCGTGTTATAAGAGTGGTTCATATAACTGAAATGTTAGAACGAGTGAGAATTACCATTGTGCATGCTTTGGTCTCCTGTGCAAATGAAATATCGGTATGTTTCAGTTTCTGTCATTGATGTTTTTTTTATATCTGATAAGACTACTAGCATTTTTACCAGGATTTTCTGAAGAGATTACGCGACGTCTTGTCTGAAATCGAACCATTACCTCCACATATGAACTGTCATAATGATTTATGTAAGGATAATATTCTAACCAATGTGGATACCAACAAAAAATCCAATAAGAGAAGAAGAAAAAGCTATTCGGAATAATGAAAACAATTTTCAAAACATTACAGTAAGCTCGTTTTCTTTGTATGACTGGAGGTTTTAAATTAAGTTTTCGTATGTATTATTATGTTCCTGTAAGGAATTTCATTAGCCACAAATTTGTATGATTTCATTTATTATTAATAATTTAATTAACATTAATATCCGAATTAACACTCTGATTCGTTCCCTGCGTTTCACAATCTTACCTGCTGTTGGTTTTAATTCATAATTGTATATCTTGTTTATTATCACGATTACTTTCTTCGCAACACCTAATATATTATTCGATTATATCTTGGTTATATTATCTCGACTTCTTGATTGCAACGAAAGATATTAAATGCGGGACCCGGAAATATATCCTATTATCAGAACTGTAAAACAATTATCAGGAACAAAATAATAGAACATTTCAAACGCGATAACACGGCATGACAAATCTTTAAGAACAAAACAACCGAAGGTTGTCTACAGTGAACAAGATATGTGTCAAACGAAACACGTGTCAAGTAACATCCATCTCCGGCGCTAGTCTTTTTGTTTCAAATTAGATTACTTATTTGAAATTTTTTATATAGTTTAAGGGTTATTCAGGTAATTTTATTATTCTTATTTTCGTTATAATTCTTCCGAAGTTAATTGTTCCATTTTTTTTCATTTGCTTTTTCTGATTTCTCAGATCTGTTAATACTTAATTAATACTTTATCAACAGCTTCATCATTGATTATGTGATAACATTGATCTTACGAGATTTCCCCAATATTTAAGTACTTTTCTGAAAATTTTGGCTTCTCATCTTTTCAGATCTATTTGACATCCAAATAAAGTTTATTTTGAAATTCGAACAGCGAAGTTTGTATAAAATTGCCATAAACGATGAATTGAATGATGAATCAGTTATCTCTCAATCATCTTTTTGTTCTCTTACTAGGCTATTTATATTGATTATTTTTTCTTGATAAGCGTTCATCCTAGTTTTTGAGCAATAATATTTCTATAATGTTCTTCTTTTGCTGGTTATTTATTAATTCTCATGATCATATTTTTGTTGTTTTATGTAAGAGTTAAGCTTTTCCAAACTCCGTTAGTTCAAAACTGAAATTATATTTCCTATTTTTTAATGTAGTCATGGATGCACCAAATCCACAGCTGGGAACAACTGAAGAGGAAATGAAACAATTAACCAGAGAAATTACAACTAGGACAATAGCTGATATTCAAAGAGAAGTGTTCTGATTATAATGTCATAATATGACGATATGATTTCAGATGGAAGAAGCTTTAAAAACCCAGACAGCTGCTGAATTAATTGATAAGTTAAAACAAGAGCAGGAACCTGAACAGTCCGAAAATGCGGTCAGTTTTTCTAATTGATTGTTCAATATTTATTGAATTTTGAAAAGTATTAATTTTGAAGGATTTGAATAACCAACGTATACAAACCATTATAAATTATATAAGGTTTGTTGACGAAAATGCTCAGCTTATGAAAAAGGCTACGATTCAATTAGAAAATGATAAAGATTTTATATTTACTCCGAAGCAATTTAAAAGGTGGAAAAAAACTAACAATGTTTCACCTGAAGATGAAGCTTTAGCGCTTAAAGTCAGTTTGGTGACAACAACTCTATAAACCCAATAATTTTTTCTAGGAAGATGGCGGGGAATTGTTACTGTACAAGTTAACTCAGCTTTGGGATTATGTTATTGAAGTAAGAAAAATTGGTCCATCATTACTGTTATCTAATAACATGGGAAAAAAATACTTCGACTGTTAAGTGGAATATGCAGCAGATCCCGCAACCGAATTTCCTGGGTGCCTTGGAATACATCGTGTGCCTAAATGACCGATTACAAGCCGTTCGCTCCATTCAAAAAGAGCTTTTCGATTTATCTAAAGCACTTACTTTGAAAATTAAGGTTAATAATATAGTTTGAAATTAGACGAATGTTTGATATTTTAGAAATATAAGGAATTAACTAACCTCAGTACTTCTCCCGTTAGTGCTGCGGATATTATGGTTGATGTTTATAACCAGTCGTCAACTGAAGATTTTAATGAGGTAAGACTTATGAAATCATAATTATGCGATTCTTATTTTTTTAGTTAAAATCATATGTATATTGTTTTTCTGTTCTAGGAAGTTATACCGAATTTCATAGAGTTTGTTAACATTATGAATTATATCAAATTTATTAGTGTTCTTTTCAGTTATATAAGGCTATAAGTAATCCGGGGCCTCTGTACGAACACAGTTCTGGAAAGAGATGTTTATGGAAAGGAATTATAGATATTATTCAAAAAACATTCATTTGTCATCTTGTTACTCTGATACCTAAATCTCGAGTTAGTTCTAGAATATAGTTCCGTATATGATTGTGATTATATCAGGCAATCGCTGAGCATTTACTACGTGATTTTGACACTTACTTAAGATCCAACGTTCATCGTTTAACTCCTAACGGCCCTCCCGCTCCGATTCCACCACCTTCGGTAGTACGGCCTGTCCCATCGAAACGAAATCGTTGGGCCAAACATCGCGATATTCAAAAGCAGGTTACTCAAGTTGTTGTCAATTTCGAGAAGATGATGCAGAACCAAAACATGACAACTATGGTGCCTTCTCGAGAAGAAAAGGTATTCCACACAGAAGGTGGATTTGATCTCAACAGTTATTGTCCACCTCCACCCTCTCCAGAGCCTGAATATCACATCCCTTCAGCCTTCAATCCTCAAATGTATTTTATGAAACCTGATGGAACCATGGGCGATATTCCTGAAGCTATCAGAAATGTGAAAGGATTACCTCGTAATACCCCTATAAACAAGCAAAGGGACTTTTTATTAGAGCTTTTTCCGGAAATGCGAGACAAAATTTTGAGGACTATGCCTACAGATGAAGAATTAGCAGAACTGGGATTATTGCCAGATGCTGAAACATCGGAATCCAAGTTGTAAATCTTTATTACTTTTAATATTTTCAACTTGATTATAATTTGTGGCTGAAATAATTGTTTTATGCTCTTATGACACTAATTTTAAACTTTTACTCTTAACATTTATACTTTCTATAGTCTTGTGGCAACCGAACTTCCTTTCAATACGCGGGTAAAATTGTGCCGAAGATCTCTTTCTATTACTTCTTCATACAAGTATATTTTATTAATTCCATGTAACATCTTTACCATAACATATATGTTACTTATATTAAGAATAAAGTTATGAACACTGTTGGCTATCTAATCAATCTTAAACATATACACCTAAAACGTTCATTTTTCTTCTTTGCTAAGCTTTCTTGTGTTATCGTATGCATTCATTTCCTATTTCAAATCGGGCGTTTCTCCAATAATGAAAGTTGACTAAATCTCCGGATCCTGCTGAACTGAAGAAATCCGCTTGAGCGTTGACACATGTGATGTTTAGACGAGGAAACTAAGAAGGCGCATGTTTAGAAATAAAAATTATTCAAACTTGGCATCTATCAGGACCGGGACATTTCATTTTTTCATGGTGTCCTGAGTAATGGTAACGATAGAAAATCCGGTTATAGCATTCTAGAATAATATCAAAATGAAACCATTTCGTAGGTAATGAATTCCAAATATTTTTAATTTTTTTCAAAGATGACATCCTATAAAATGAATTCTAACTATTAATATTAATAAATATAATGAACTTTTCTAAACTTTCTTGCATATCAATAATTCCTTTTCTAGATAATAATGTTTCCTTATGATTTCTTCCTGTAATATTATATACAGGAGTATGAATAGTACCATCAAATGGCTTGTTCTCCTTAATTATAAGATTATATAATTATAATATACTTAACATACATAATGAATATGTTTCAAATGAGTAATAACATTAACACTCTGTGGTACTTCATATCTAAGATAATAATATATTATTCTAAATTAATATATAGTTGTATTACTTGATTCGATCGTCAATAACACTGGGTGGCCAATGTATCCATGTACTATTTATATATTCTGGACGAGTAACCATCTTTCCCGTTTCACTCTAAATTATTTTATATTTTAAAGTCAGTATAATGATGTCATACCACACCCGTAAAACTTATCGAAGAAAACATCTGACTAAGTGTGAAATTTTTGGATGATCGTTCTATAATTAGGATTATGACAGTTTGAGAATAATGAAGAAACATACGAATACGCACGTTGACATTCTGCTTATCATAGAAAATGTAACCTATATTAGGAAATTGATAAAATAATTTATGAAATTCTTCAAAATAAGTTCCTCCAATTCTAGGAATAAGAACATCATCTAAATCCATAAATGCAATAAAGTCAGTTGCTTCCTGAAAAAAAAAACTTTTTTTATTTTGAATTAAGAACTAAGCACTTTATATTGAAGTAGACAGTCTGTCTGTGCAGCAGCTTGGTTACGAAACTCTACATTAGCATTAGGGTTGAATAGATGATGTGATGGATCTTTCTGTTCTAAATGTATCCTTAACCAAGGTTGTAACTTTAGATAGCCCTTTAAACAATTATTTTTATATTTGAATGAAATCTTATTGATTTTACCTTATCTTCATATTCTTTAGCTAAATCATACATTGCTTTTACCATACTTCGAGCATATAAATGCATAAATGATCCATATCTATAATCAATTTATTATATTTTTCTTCTTCTTCTTCTTCTTAACCTTCGATATGTATGAACAGCAAATAAAAAAAATTGCCATTGTTCATTAGCGAATAAAGGAGCTATGCAAGTAACTACTTTATGTTTAGTATTTGATGGTTTTTGAAAAGGAATCTAAAATTATATTAAAAATTTCAATATTGACATCGAATACAGAAGATAACTTACACTTTTTATTTTGTCACCTTGAATAACGGATAAATGTGTGAGTGATGGCAAAACTGGTGCAGTTACAAGAATAGAAATCCATAAACAAACTGAATGAGGAGTAATTCTAAAAAGATTTATCTTAACTAACAACAAGAAAATATTAAATTACCTTTCTAATTTTACTGTACTAACTAAGCTATCAGTTTCATTCCATGAAACAATTGTAATTTTCTTATTTGTGTCAGCATAATCATATCCAGCTGTTAAGACCATTGCTATACTATTATCACCTAAGCTAAAATAGGAAAAACTTTTTTAGAAACAGTAAAAGTTTTATACAAACCTCTTCGATTTAGGATAATAATATGAGGAAACAACAAAGACATCATATGGTGGAAGTCGATCTCGTTCTAAAAGTTTCCAAAATGGTTCAATATATTTGTGAAAAAGCCATGAATATAGAAATCTATAAAATACAATAATAATAAAATATTTATGTAAAATAAAAAGATAAAACATACATTATTGGTGGTATAAATAATATTATAATTAGTAAAAATATTCTGGATTTAAAGTTACGTCTAGCTATCCGAGTAAGTTTATCTATTTTTTTAGATGGTCTATTGTTGTTGATGAAGAAGAAATTCATCTGTAGCTCACGCAATACACCAAAAATGAGGTTTGTAATGATTCTTTGAATTAAAATAAAATCGAAAATACTATTTAGAAGGTATTAGCGAAACGAATAGTTGGTATATCTACATCTATTTATATATTTTATGTAATACTTTCAAGATGTATCACAAACGATAAGAAGAATAAAGACAAAGTTTGATTATATCGGCTTCATAATATGTCGAACATTTCCTTTTTCTTACTTCTTATAATATATTTCATAAGTTTTTTTTTCTTTTAGAGCATACGATTTTTCTTCATTTCTTTAAAGATTTGTTATTGAATTGATTGATTGATTTACTAAAACTATACAAAACCATTAGTTACTAATCTTATATGATTTGTTATTTTGATTTTCAAAAGAAAGCGTATCGTAAAGAAACAATGAGAGCTAAAAATAATCCAACGTATTACCAGTTTTACGGAAAGACATGCTTGGATGATGACCTTTACTTTAATTGTCATCAGCATAATGTATAAATATTTTGAACATCAAACATTTAATATTTTAAATATAAAATTTCAAATTATAAATATTTCTATATCAATATAAATAAAAAAATTTATTTTAAATATCCATATAGATTAGTTTTTAATATAAATATATTTAACATCTATCTATGTTGACTGGCTTAATACATCAATTTTTCAATTCAATTTAAAAATTTAGTTCTGCCATACTTATTATTCTTGTATATGTATAGCATAAACATATAAACACATATCTTTCTCAGTTTTTTTAAATCCTATTCCTCATGGTAATCACTATTATATGAAGAATCTGTTATGCATGAATGAAAAAAAAGATTGAGAGCGTCTACGACTCCCCAAGAAATTCAAAAGCATCAAAAGAAAACAATTCTGAAAACCCGTTTCAATTGCGCGTGAAAAAAAGCGAAAAAGCTGCCACAAACTTGTCACCAAAATGTCTTCATCTATTGTAACATAAGTGGTATAGTTCATTAGTTTTAGTTTTAAATGAAAATTTTAGATGGGTTATTATTTATTTTGTTTGCTTTCTAGTTTTTTTTTCTTCTCCACGTTTTACTTTATTCGAAAATATTTGTGGCAACACCCTCGGAAGTAATATGTAGCGCTGTCACTCATGATTTTGCCGAGGAGAATAGAGAATATGCGACTTCATCTACAGTATTACTTTACAAGCTAAGTGAGGGTTTGTTCTGATTCTTTTACTTTTATTTTCAATGCTTTTGACAAGGAACCAGTCTCACGTAGTTCATCTGCATCCCTAGGGGGGAGGGATATCTTCATATTCGCTTTTCGACCTGCCTGGGCCTGTCGTGTATGTAGAAGAGACGGATACATGTGAAAGAAGAGCTATCGTCTCACCTAATTGCCCGTCAGCGACCATAAGATTAGTCAATCCGCTTTGTCTGGCTACTAAAATCTTCTGAGATCTAAATAAAACATTAGTTTACCTTACAAATTATAAAATAACAAAGCTAATTATAATATTTTTTTATTAAATTATAAAATTAAAATGAAAAGAGCACTATTAGAATGTGTTGACAAATAGATGTTGTTACTGTTTATTTATTTTTATTATTATTTCTAACACAAAAAATTGTTTGCTATATACTATTTTTGTGTTTCCAGTTAGATGTGCTTGTTACGAACAAAAAACAATTGAACTAAAATACAATTTGAATCTTAACCTCAAGTTCAAATGTATTTCCTTCTCTTCTTCTTTTCATTTTTTTCTTTTTTTTATTTTTGGAATACTCCTTACATTAGCAATATCAATTCACCAAAGAAGTAATGGTCGAGATGTTTCTATTTTCCTTCCTCGTTTTCTATACATGTTGCACTGCTTTGTACTTCAATGAAAGATTTGTTAACCACAAAATTCAATTTCATATTTGTCATTATTTTGCTGGTTCTTCATGCAATAGCATGAGAAATTTGGCACGGATCTTTTTATTAGACAGTTGTGGTGGTAAACAGCCTCTTTTTTATTTCTAGATAAAATTAAAGATGATTGGGAAAAAAACCTGAAATTTTGTTGAACTCTATAACATCACTGGATGATTTAAAAGTTCTTAATATTTTTGTAGAATAATAAATAAATGTTATATTTGCACTGTTCTTGATGTAAATGGCAGTTTATGGTATATCTATTAGATAGGTATATATATACATATATGTATATCTTCATATTTCTCACCTTCTTTTACACATTCTCTTCATCTATGTATCTCTTTCTATTTCTTTTGGTTATATTCAACTTTTTTTCTTCTTCCTTGTACATGCCCATCTTTTGGTTTAATCCCTTCCATAATTCCAGTTTCTCATTGCCATATGGTTATACATATTCATATCTCTTAACCCTACATGAAGTTTTATACTCTCTCTCTCCACCCCTAGACTGCCAACCTTCATTATCACTGTTTGAATAATCCAATATTAAACATTAATTGACAGATATTTCATTATTAATATACTTTTATTATCATTAAAACTCTTTTTTTCCTATTTTGTCTGAAATTAGGAAAATCTCAAATCCAATTCTTCCATTTACTTGTTGGTTGAAAATAATTATTGTCCATTATAAGTTATTATATAGAAATCCGGTTTACCTGGTGAAGATATATCTATATTAGCTAGGCTTCGTGTTTTCAGTTTAGTAAAATCAAAATTTAGTTTGATTTTAAGGAATTTTTCTCAAATCAATTTCGGGTTTTTTTCCAAAAAATTTTCCCATTGTCTTTATTATTATTTGTGTTTCTAGTTTATTTGTTTTAATTTTTATCATTAATACTCATTTTTAATTTGTATTGTACACTCATACATGTATATGTATGTAATTTTAATTTCTAAAACTTTTATTTATATATAATTGAATTGAATTTATAAATATAGAATCTATCGTCATGCTGTGATGATGCTCTTTGAATTGTTGACTTTATAAGGCAATGATGCACTTTACCTGAAATACTAACCTAACTTTTGACTTTTTCTACTATTACCAGTTCTTTCTTTTTAAAGAATTTTCTGGTCAGCTCTTATTTTGAACTCAAAAACATAATGAGCTAGATCGTTTCTCGAACTTCCATGACGTGATTCAACCTCTGTTTAGGTACATTTACTGCGTTACTACATCATAACTATTGTTATAAATAGCAAGTAAACTGAGCAATGAGTTCCTGATCTCTAAATGATTCAAGTTTTTCATTCATTCTGGGGGAAATCTGAAAAATCTATTTTTCTCAGGAATAAGTCATTTATGTTTTGAGCTGTTTTTTTCATGATTTATATCTAATTTGATGGAACATTTTAATTAAACCTATAATATTACGATGTACTGTCTTTAAAAGAAATGATAACCATTGTCTGAATTTCAACTAATTGTTGTTCATTGTACGCTATTGTGGCACGTGAACGTCAGGGTCATTTTGTTGACCTCCAAGCGTTCGTGGCTTTTCCCAGCAGGCCAGCAAAGTTTGGTACTTACTTATATAGAGTATCGAATTAAGTGAAAACATGTCTGAAGGAGAGCAATCAATTTTCAGTTTTTTTAAGTTCAGTGGTGTTGAAAACGTGGTGACAGTAGTAAAGATATATCTCTATTTTTCGATAATACTTTGGTTTTTGCTTGTAATTTCCGGTATTAAAATGAATTTCATATCGTTATTCTTGAAATTCAGTTCATAACGGTGAAAGTTATAAAACGTCTTCTCAGGTTGAATTATTGGCTCATACAATTCTTTGTTTATAAATGAAAACAACTTATTCGAGAAATTCATATACCTGACGATGTGATACCAGTAGCAGCCTGTTTCTTTGTGGAACGTTCCACTACGGCCCAGCTACTGCCCAGAAGGTTTTAAGAGTATTGCCTTTCGATGAACGCCATTTCATACGTTTTCATTTGTTTCTTAGTCTTGCGAATCTTCATTTCAACTTTTTTTGTTTCATTTTTCGTGCATCGTCATCATCATCGTCTTCTTCTAATTCTTTACCGAATTGTGAGTGAAAAAGTGATGTTCGAACAGTATATGAACTTCAAAAGAACAAGAACAATTACAAGATGATTCAGTGCATTTTATTCGTTCTTTGTACTTATTTTTAGATTTTTAAAGCTTTCTTTCCATTTTTCTCTCAAATTCATTGTTAATAGTTTTTATAAGTTATTCTATACTTACTTATACTTTTAGAGAATAAAATGAGACGTTTATTACTATTCGCTTTATCCATAAATCTGGTATGGTGTCACTTTGAAACTGCTAATTGTGGAAAATCCAAGAAATGTATGTTTGTACCAGCCGGCTGTGAGGTAAATTAAAAATTAAAAATATTATATTCAAACGAATTTTTAGGAAAACGAATCATGTGTCATGATGTACAGTTATAAAGCTGTCGATGATGGAATAACAGAAATGGAATTGTTTAGGTATAGTTTTTTCTTTTAAAATATATATTGAAATCTTCAAAATTATTTCAAAAATATTTTTTTAGCGCGAATGATGAAGCTACTAATAACTATGTTGCCGTTGGTTTCTCAAAGGATACTCAAATGGTAAGAGAATGTAGTTTTTCTCTTATTTAGAAATATTTCTTAAGGGTAATGATCATGTAACTCAGTGCGCATTTCCGGATACAGGAGCTCCTGAAGTTCATTTATCTTTCAATTTTGGCAAATCCAATAGTGCACCAACAGAAGCCGCTGATCTAGTATGATCGATCAAGGATTAACCTCAATATTTGAAATTTATTTGCAGGATTTCGAAAAGAATAATCTTAAACTGATTCACGCTCACAAAGATGACAAAGGATTATATTGTCATTTTAGCCAAAAAAGTAGTAAAGTATGAGCTATTTTATACTATCTTAAAGATCAAGAAATATATTTCAGCCCGCAAAGCAATATGCTCCAGATCTTGATGGTGATCATAATATCTTATTGGCTCGTGGAAAAGCCCGTCAACCTAGAGGTATTATATATTATATATCGACTGATTATTTATTATAAAATAATTTTTCTTTTCTTAGATCTTGGAATTCATACTTTGGATCCAAATGCTCCTGATTTCCCTTTCATTTCTACAAGACAAGTAAATGTTGGTAAACTCGAGGCTGACTCTACCACAACATCTAATCCTGAGGAAACTCATCATGATCACTCGCCAAACGCTACAACTATCGTTCAAGCAAAACCAACAGAGAGCAGTGTACCTCAGGGATGGTTCAAGCCAACGACTAAGTTCTTCATGATCAAAATACATGGTATTTGCATACTTATTAAGAGAGAGAAAGTTAAATTTGTTATTTCTAAGGTGTATTAATGATTATTGCTTGGTTTTTCTTTGTCGCACTTGCTATATTGTCAGCTCGTTATCTTCGTGATCATTTCCCTTCTTCCAATCCCGGAGGCTTGAAATGGTGGTTCCATGTGAGTTTTTATTCTTTATATGTATGTTAATAATTTTCATTTAAAGATTCATCGTACTTTTAACATTGTTGGAGTTTTCTTGATCTTAATTTCTGCTCTTCTGATCTTCTTAGCAAAAGAGTTTGAATGGACAGGACCAACTGCTGATGGTACCTCTCAACAAAATTCTAACCCTGGTAGTATTCACAGTTTGGTAAGAACTTTTAAATGTGCTTGTTTTGTTATAAACTAGTCATTCTAGCTAGGTACAATTGCTATTCTGATATCTATTGCTCAGCCATTGATGTCATTGTTGCGTTGTGCCCCTGATACAGGAGCTCGACCAATCTTCAACTGGTCCCATCGAATTTTAGGAATAATTGGAATTCTTTGTGGAAGTAAAATCTTTTGAATTTATTCAATAGAATAATATAATAATTTAGTCATCGCTATTACAATTGCTGGTAACTCTTTTGTTTCTTTATGGTCAGACAGTAACTGGAGTTTTTCACTTATTATTTTCTATATTGTTATTTTAATAGCAGGATTGATTGGATTTGAGGCATATTTACATTCATTAAAACAATATTAACTATGTTTTATTTAGATTTTCAATTTCTTAAAATCTAAGGAAAACAAAGCTTCCGATTTGGAAATGCATAAGCGAGGTGGACATCAGTATGACAGAGGGCATATGCGAGCTCATTCCCTACCACCCAAAAAGGTAAAATTCAATTATTTTAATTTAATATAAAATTTAAAATTTCAGCCAATGTTTGGTATATTATCAATATATATTCTATTTGCTCTTTTCTCTTTATGTTTGTGTACAGCTTTATGTATAATGCTGTTAATTTAATTATTATTGTAAGTAACTTACATTTATACATATCGTGTCAATGGGATATTAATTATGTGTATACCATGATAAATACTTAAATACTTTTTAAAAAATATTTCTTAAACTAAATAAAGATATAATTATATTGATTTTATAATAATAATAAGAAGTAGAAGAAGAATATTAGTGCATTACTTGAAGTAATAATGATTTAATCATTCTTGATTCATATGTTATTGAGTTTTTAATTGTGTCCACATTGCCTTCTAATAATGGTCCATCAACAATAGTTGGTATATGTCGACCATAAACTATAAAAAGTTTAAATCAAGAATATAATATACAGAATATATGCATATATTTCTGAAAATCCAACTGATATTTTGTATTGAACTTACTTTCGCACTGTTCTAAAAACTTGACACAATCATGAAGAACACTTTCCCGAATTACTATTAAATGTTTTGACATTGATTCTAAAAAACAACTTTGTTTAAAGCTTTCAAAAAATAATGTTCTACCTATTAAAGCTAGAAGACACCGTTTAGCGTAATACCAAGTATCAGTACCCAATCGACGTTCTTGAGGTTCCATTGCTTTAATAACTCGAGATATACCAAATTCATAGTTTCCCTAAAATAATAATATTAAATAATAGGTATTTCTTCTAAATATATATATATTCATACTTTGCTGCAATATAATGTTCCGATGACTAAATTAATTATACACACATGATAGATCTTTCGATATTCATCAACTTCACGAGCATCATCTTCTTCTCGTTCCACTTTTCTCATTAATTCTTCAGCCTAAAGAAATTGTTTAGATCTTTTTGAATTCCAATTTTTGAAATTACTTCTTCATTCTGATTAGTCATAATATAGCATACGCATAAATTAGCTAAAATTATAGCGGAAATATTGAGGATCTGAAAAATACTCTCACATGTTAAATTATAAATTTTCGTTTACGCTATCATAATTTTTGTTCACGATTGGCTCATAAAAGCCTGCTGCTTCTTTGAACTTTTGTTCTTGCATGAATAAGGTATGAGCAACATTTAAACGCCATGTATCGTGCTCACTGCAAAATTCCACTGATTTTCTGTAAACAAAAGTAGAATTCGGGTAGCTAATAAACATTTAAAATCAAAATAAAAGCAATAACTTTTAATATTTAATATAAAATAACAAAATACCTAAATATTTTTTCAACTTGAGCATAATTGCCTTTATCCCAGAACATTTTTGCTTGAGACATTAAAACAGGCAGATATCTGAAATGATGTTCACAACCATTTTCTTATTTTGTTTTCACTTACTGTTCCAATATTTCATCAAAATCTTTAACTGCTTGAACAACATGATCATCATTCTTCCTTTTTAATTCCTGAAAAAAAGGAATTTGAAAAAAAGCTATCAGGATTAAATGAAACCTGGGCTCTCTTAGTGACTTTTCTTAATTCGCCAATTAAATCGTTAGCCATATTATCAAACTTAGAATATGCTTCTTCTGGAGATGTTTGTTGGCTAATAAGAGCATCAAGATAGTCAAATTGATACTAAATTCAAGTTTATCTCTGTAGAAGAGAAATAATCAAAACCTGTGAAAGGAATTTATATGTTAGATGAGCATTTTCTGCTAAAACATCAGCAGCCAAATCATAATACTGAAAAGAGCTGTAAGGAAAGCACTTCAATTTTTAAACTTAATACCTCATATTTACAATATAAGAGCAATAAATTCACAAACGTTTCGGGTGGAAATGGATTTTGTGTTAATAAATATTGTAATTTGGCAAATCCATCAGTTGGATTAGAATCAATACCTAATAATCAAAAAATAAATTTTAAATTGATGTTTACGATACCAATTAAAGCTTGATTATGAAGAGTTACTGCATCAAGCTCTTCTTCAGTTCTGGGTGGCATGTCTGTTAATGCTTCAGCTGCTGTTAGAGCTATAATGAGTTGGAGATATTGAAAAAGCACAGGTTGATGTAAGAAATATATACCGTTTTTCATTTTATATTCGATAGCGAACTTCAAATTAAATGCTTCTATCAATGAAGTTTCATGTAAAAGTAATGTATTACCAACAGATCTCATTTCAACCCCTTCTGAAGCAAACCCAACACCAAGTTCTAAGAACGAAAATTACTATTGTTTTGTATATTACGTGAAATAGAAACCTGGATGATCTTTAACTCCTCTGTCTATAATATCAGTGATGTACTTTAAGCTTTGTGTATAATTTTTCTTTCGATAGTGACATAGGGCAATTGCATACGCTAACTCTGGCTGAAATAAGATTTATTCATTTAAAGTTTGTAATCTGCATGCATGTGTTACCTGATATCCAAAGGAGTTTGTAGCTCTATTGAACTTTTCCAATGCATTATCATAATTTTTTTGCTGAATAGACAAACATTTAAGAATTATATTTAAAGTTATTTAGTTATTTATTTAGATTACTTACCTTATAATCTATGCAACCTAAGTTCACTTCTATGTCAGGATCGTCAGGATCGTATTGTTCAACCAGAATACGAGAATTGTTCATATCTTCTTCACGATACTTGATTGCTGCTTCAAGCTTTATAACCTGATTCAACAGGTGTGGCTCTTCAATCTGAATAAAGCTCATTATGGTGAACAATTTAAGAATCAGTTACAACCGTTGAAACTGCTGCTAAAGCTTCAGGTATCATAAATGCCTGATAAAGAGATTGTGCATAGTATATCTTGTATTCCGGAGAATTAGGAAAATGTTGAAACAAATATTCATAGCAATCAGCAGCATTTACAAAATCTTGAGTATAATAATAGCAGTAACCGAGTAGTGATAAAGCTGCTCGATTTTGTGGTGATCGTTGTAATTCAAATTGAAGAACTCGAATTGCTTCGAAATACTTTTCATTTTTTATCTGAGAAAATCATAATAAAACCTCAATTTGGCGAAAACCTTACCATTCCATAAATAGTGCTGGTGAAATCACCATCCTTAATTGGAACA
Organism: Auanema rhodensis; assembly: GCA_964057225.1. Lineage (NCBI taxonomy): Eukaryota > Metazoa > Nematoda > Chromadorea > Rhabditida > Rhabditidae > Auanema > Auanema rhodense. Next base: position 7,537,655 of record OZ059895.1, read on the forward strand.
AACGACATATTATGGCAAGTAGTGCGGACTATTGGATACTTTCTAAGCACGCTTGTGAAACCGTTTCCTAGGCAACAGTTCCAACAACCCCGGGAAGAAACTCTAATATGAATCATTTTGAAGCAATATTTAAAATTAAAAATAAGTTTTATACTGAATTTATGAATCGATAAGTTTATTTGTGCCCTTTTTTATTTAAGTAATTCAGTTATGGATAGTTCCATCTATATATTCATGATCACTTCCACAGGAAACATTCACAAATGTTTGTATTCTCAATGACAAAAGGTCCCGCAGCGATCTGTCAGAGAGAATTGGTTGAAAACATTTGATTATTATTGTTCTTAGTATTGGTCTAGATCTTCTTAATAAAAATTTATTTGAAATACATGACAAAATGAAAACTACTGTGTTAAAATTTTTGTATGCTCCACTATATCCTTCTGGGAAATATCTTTTACATTCATGCCTCAGGACGAGCAATGTCTCTACCCTGATTAAAGCATGGTTTGTATCAATTAACAGTTTAAACATGAGTCTTTTTTCAGTGGGAAGAAACCTTTTCACGCCTCTGTTAGAACAATGAGCTCTGAAGTCGATAGGGCTCAAAATGCTGTTATGGAAGAGGATACCATTTTCGGTAAAATCATCCGCAAGGAAATTCCAGCCAAGATAATTTATGAAGATGATGATGTATATATCAACTGTTTTTTTTGTTAAGTGAAAAAGTTTAGGTTCTCGCATTCCATGATGTAAGCCCTCAAGCTCCAGTTCATTTCTTGGTCATTCCAAAGAAGAGAATTACCATGCTTGAGAATGCAGAAGAATCTGTATGTGTAAAATGTGCTATATTATGATTAAAAACTTTATTCAGGATTCACAACTTCTGGGTAAACTAATGTTTACAGCTTCCAAGGTAGGTTAAGATAATATTCATATTGATGACCGTTTGTATTGAAATAGGTTGCTAAAGACTTAGGTCTTGCTGAGGGATACAGAGTTGTAATCAACAATGGAAAGAATGGTGCCCAAAGTGTCTTCCATCTACACTTACATATTCTTGGTGGTCGTCAATTGCAATGGCCTCCTGGATAATTTTGCTTTAGAATTCACAATGATGTTTTCATAAATAAATATTTTATTTTCCGTTTCAATTTCTTTAATATATATTTAAACACTGTTTCATACGATAACTTATCTAAATAGTTTTGGTGATGGTATAATAATGTACTGAGGTCTAACATTTTTATTAAATGGTCCTGGCGCGATCGCCACTTTTTGCGACTCTCATTCAAAACGAAATATTCGGTTTGAAAATGATTTTTTAATTTTTTTTGTTATAAATGTAATATTTCTCTACAATGAATTAATCATATTTACAGAAAAGCTTTCACTGTCTCTATTAACAATTTCCCGTTTTACTGTTGCTTGTTAAATGTTCTAGAAGCGGGAAATTAAGAAGACGTAAATATGCATTTGTATAATTTGACTCTACAAGGACAAACATGTATAAACCAAGCTATTCATGGTAATTTCACTGGAAAACCAAAATCTCAGGTTTGTATATTGTATGCATCATTGCAAATTAACCTTTCAATCTTCAATATTTAAACCAAGTCTATTAACAGGAGCTGTGCATTGGCAGAGGTACAACATTGCAGCTATTATATTGCGATCCATCAACTGGCAAATTGAAGGTAAAATATTTTTTTGTATAGTTTAAATAGTTTTATGCATAGGTTATCTGCAGTCAAGATGTTTTCGGTGTTATTAGATCACTTCTTGCATTTCGTTTAACTGGAGGATCAAAAGGTGTGATTTAAATTTTTTCTAGAATAAATTTATTTTTATTCAAGATTATATCGCTGTTGGATCAGACTCTGGTCGTATTGTTATTCTTGAATATTTAGCAGACAAAAATATATTTGAAAGAGTTCATCAGGTATCTCAATAGATATTTCTCTTCTACCTTTTTTTTTCAGGAAACGTATGGAAAGACAGGATGTAGACGTACTGTGCCTGGGCATTATCTTACTTCAGATCCCAAGGGTCGTGCTATTATGATAGGTAAATTAGTTATAGAAAAGAGTCTTTTACTGTTTTTTTTTCTAAAGGGTCGGTAGAACGACAGAAGTTAGTGTATATTATGAATCGAGACGCGGAAGCACATTTAACAATTTCTTCACCACTTGAGGCTCATAAACAGTTTACTCTCTGTTATGGTATGGTTGGTATCGATACTGGATTTGAGAACCCACTGTTTGCTTGTTTGGAATATGACTACGAGGTGAGCTGATGATATATTTTTTTGAAGTTGTAAGTTCATTAAAGGATTGCGATAATGATCCAACTGGAGAAGCTATTAAAAGAACTCAGCAAACATTGACTTTCTATGAGTTGGACTTGGGTTTGAATCATGTAGTAAGAAAATATGCCGAACCTTTAAGTGAACCAGGAAACATGCTCATTTCCGGTAGGTAGCTTTATGCTTACTGTTTAATAATATTTATATTCTACTGTTGCTACTCACGATAATATTTTTTTTATTTCTTGTATAAGCTTCAAAACTTGTTGTAAAACAAAGTTTGATTTTCCTTTCCCCCTCTTAGAAAACTAAATTTTATTTTTTAAATTATATAAATAGATTTTATATCTACTACTAACTAACTTCTTTTTTGATCTTCTTAAACTTTTATTTATTATATTTTTCACTGCTATTCCTTTTGTAAATCATAGCAGAGGATGTTCGATGAAGTTGATTTGTTACAGTTCCTGGTGGCAATGAAGGACCTTCTGGGGTTATCGTTTGTTGTGAAGGATCTCTTGTCTACAAAAATCTTGGAGATCAACCTGATATTCGTTGCCCAATCCCTAGAAGAAGAGTATACTGATGTTTTAGAACTAATACTTTCATGGACTTCTTTCAGAATGATCTCGATGATCCTGACCGAACATTAATGATCATTGCAGCTGCTACACACAAAACAAAATCCATATTCTTCTTCCTTGTTCAAACCGAACAAGGTGACCTCTTCAAGGTATAATCATTCTTTTGAATATTGTATAACCATAATTAAATAGGTTACACTTGAAACGGATGAAGATTTGGTAACTGAAATGAAAGTTAAATATTTTGACACTGTACCACCGGCTAGTGCTATGTGTATTCTTAAAACAGGATTTCTTTTTGTTGCCAGCGAGTATGGAAACCAGTAAGCTTTGTTATTTTTTTATAAATTGAATCGAATTGTGTCTAGTCATTTGTATCAAATTGCTAACCTCGGTGAGGATGATGACGAAGCTGAGTTTTCTTCTAAATTGCAACTCGATGAAGGAGAGACTTTCTTCTATGGTGTACGTGAGCTTAGAAGTTTAGTACTTGTGGATAAGATGGAAAGTTTAGCACCTCTTCTTGGAGCTCATGTGAGTTCTGTCTTATGTATGCAAATGTATTTAATTTAATGTTAGGTTGGAGATTTAACAAAGGAAGACGCCCCACAAATTTATACCCTTAGTGGAAGAGGTCCCCGTTCAAACATGAAAGTTTTACGCAATGGTCTGGAGGTGTCTGAAATGGCCGTTTCCGATCTTCCTGGTAATCCTAATGCAGTATGGACTGTGAAAAAGAATGTTGATGGTTAGAAGATTTGCGTATTCAGTTATTGACTTACGTAATTATAGACAAGCATGATGCGTACATCGTGGTATCTTTCGTTAACGCTACTCTGGTTTTGACAATTGGCGAAACAGTTGAAGAAGCTAATGATTCCGGATTTCTTGATCGCGCTCCTACACTTGGTTGTGGACTTATCGGAGACGATGCACTTTTACAGGTATCATAAAGCGTATTTAAAACTGTTAAAATACATTCTTTTTCAGATCTACGCTGAGGGTATCCGTCATATTCGTTCTGACAAGAGAGTCAACGAATGGAAAGTGCCATCACGTAGACAGATTGTTAAATGTACAATGAACAGGTAATCTTGTTATTCAGTAACTTAGTTTAAGCTATTTTTCTAGGCGCCAAGTAGCTATTGCCTTATCGGGTGGTGGCCAAAGTGAGATTGTATATTTTGAATTAGACATAGTAAGTTGTATATTCTCTATCATTTTTTATTTTTTATTTAGACTGGTCAACTTAACGAGTTCACTGAAAGAAAAACGTTAAGAGATGCTGAAATTTTGTGCATGAGTCTCTCTGAGATTCCAGAAGGTGAAATCCGATCCCGTTTCCTCGCTATTGGAACAAGCGATGGTTCTGTGAAAATTATATCTCTTGACCCCAACGATACTCTTTCGTTTTTGAGGTAATTATTCTCGTTGATATAATTCTAATTTTTCAATATAGTGTTCAAGCTTTGCCTTATCTTCCTGAATCTCTCTTACTGTTGGAAACTAGAAACGAGGAAAGCAAAGGAACTTCCACTATTCTTTTGAATATTGGACTTCAGGTGAGTTAATATAAATGGTTTGACTATTATCAGTAATATTCAGAACGGTTGTCTATTGAGAACTACTGTTGATAATGTTACCGGAGATATGCTTGATACTCGTACTAGATACTTAGGTACTCGTCCAGTAAAACTTTTCAGAGTCCGAAGTCAGAACAAAGATGCTGTAAGTTTTCCTAAATTATTCATTAATTTCATTGATGTGTTCTAGGTGTTGTGTACATCATCTCGCTCCTGGCTCTTATACCATTACCAAAATCGTTTCCATCTTACACCTCTAAGTTATAACACATTAGAATATGCTTCTAGTTTCAATTCTGAACAATGTCAAGAAGGTATCGTAGCTATTGCAGAAAATACTTTGAGGTTGGACTATTTTAATTTCTTAAGTAAATTTTTTGTATCAGAATTATGGCGGTTGAAAAGTTGGGTGTATCCTTTAATCAGACCGAATTCCAACTGCAATATACACCTCGTAAGATGATTATTCATCCTCAAGCTGGAAGTTTGATGGTAATTGAATCGGATTACGCGTCTTACACGGAGTCCACAAAGAATAAGAAGAGAGAGGAGATGGCAGAGGTTAGTATTGTGTGTATTATAGCCGAAATGGGTTTGTCATGAATTATGAGGGAAGTCATGAAAGTTCGACTCCCGCAGCCATTTGTCATGCTATTCCATGTAGTGAATGCGGTTAGCAGACAAAGATACCATAGTGTCGGTTGCTAAATTGAACTCAGTGTGCGTGTGCCGATGTTCTATTACCAGCATTGGTTCCTATTTAACCTGATACATCTTTTTAGGATATTGAAAGACTAGCCAGTGATCCGGAAGAAAAAGAACTTGCAAAAGAGATTGCTAGCACTTTGAGGGAAAATAAGTTGGATGAAAGTGTTTATGGAGCCCCAAAAGCTGCACCCGGTAATAAGGAAGTGATAAAAACTTTTAACTCTTCCGCTTTAAGGAAAATGGGCGTCTTGCGTTAGATTAGTGCATCCCAAGACGGGTGATGTACTTTCCTTCTTCGAACTCCCTCAAGACGAGGCGGCAAAGTGGTTGGTACCTTTGTTTTTAAAGAATGATAAAGATTCCTCTGCATAAAAAGAATGTAAAAATATGCACTTTGAAGCAAATGATCAGAAATGGATAAAATAACTAATACAACATATTTTACAGTATTGCTCTTGTTCAATTCAAAAATCATCCTGATGCATTATTAGCACTGGTAGGATGTGGAGTGGGACAGCGGCTAGGCCCCATCCCAACTCATCGTAAAGGTTGCATTTATACATTCTTGTTATCTGCCACCGGAGAAAAATTCGATTTGTTGCATAAGACTGAAGTTCCTATGGTACACTCTTTGAGCTTTGATGTAGTATTCACTATTTTTTGTAGCCTGTTACCGCTATTCACGATTTCCGAGGATCAGCTCTTGTAGGATTTGGATGCCATCTTAGAATGTATGATTTTGGACAGAAGAAGTTATTGGCAAAGTGTGAAAACAAGGTTAGTACATTTCTCGTGTTTTTAAATAATAGAGAATTGAGAGAAAGAAGTATGTATATTTTATTTAAAACTTTTGAATAGGTATATAAATAACCGGAACGTAAAATTATGCGAAATTAGTAACCCGAGTTATGAAATGATTCGATTTGTTTTGCGTCATTTGCCGCTACTTGCTTGATGTTGGCATGGGATTGGTTGAGTACATCAACATTTGTGGTGGTGATGATGATGCTCGATTTTTTATTCCCGTTCTTGCGATTGAATTGTATGAGTTGTTGGTGTACTGAAAGGCATAGTTTAAAGATCATTTTTCTTGGATAATATAGAATGTTGACTAACTTTTGTGGTGTTAGGGTGATTTAAATGATGGCATGTCAAAAGGCGCTTGAAACATGTCCGGAACTCTCTGTTAAACACAGTATAGATGACTGGATTAAGTGCTGAGTTCAAATAGCCTAGCCAAAACACAATCGACCAAGTTACTTCATCGGTTTCTAGCTCTAATCCATACATCAAAGCAAATCCCAACCAGCAAAATATGAAGCAACCCGTTACAATGGCCACAGTTTTGGCTGCTTTGATCTCCAAAGACAATCTTTTCTCGTATGCACAACCCGCCTGAAAATCGTTAATGAAAACTTTGGAATGATTAATTTGATTACCTTTTTAATTTGTCCCCTACGTATAAGTTTTTTCAATGGGTTGATGGAATGTAAAACTTTGCTGGGTGATCTTGAATCCTCATTCTTTTTCTTTTTGTTTTTTTCGGAGCTGAAAATACTTTGTATTATACCTACGTTTTCTAAATCTTGTTTACCTGCTCTGAACGTCGATTTCCATAATTGGCTTTTCTACTCCGATTCCTGGTGTTTCCAAAGTGTTGAGCGCAACTGGAGATTGCCCGTTCTGATGGGGAACAGGAGAATAGCTATTTCTTGCCAAACCAGCGTTTGAATAAGCTGTGGTACTATTAACTGCTGTTTGACTACTGCTTCTATAATTAACTTCTTCATATCCATACAAAGAAATTTGATCTTACAAATGCTTGTTGACAATGGTCGATGGTCGAATGCTGGCAACGGAAGATCCCCGATGAACACGCAGCATCGGTAGTGATTCCTTAGCTAGCACACTGGGGTGGCTGAGTAGATAGCTTTTTGTGTTTTTATTAGCATTTGCTGTCACCTGAAAATAGTAAGCTGGTCTTTGTTGTTCTTGGTTGGTTAAAATTAGTAATATTGTTTGAGATTTGAATAGTTCATAAATGCTTTGTAATGAATGCTCACCTGCATCATTCCGGAATAAATGCTCTTAGTAGCTGCTCGAGCCGCAATATATATCCGGAAGTACACGAAAATGACGACTATCATAGGCACATAGAAACTACTGGACGCAGAGAAGATGATGTAAGCTCGACCAGCACTTGCAGGAGAGCATTTACATTTATCTTCGGGTAGTGATGAACTTCCCATAAAAAAGCTTGGACTGCAGATGAGGAAAGAACCAACCCAAACTAGTGCAACAATACATCTAGCCCGGAATTTAGTCACCAGCATTGGGTAATTGAGCGGCTTGATTATAGCTATATAGCGGTCTATAGAAATCGCAACCAGGTTGTAAATGGAAGCTGTACACATCCATATATCCATTGTCACCCAGATTGTACACCAAGTATCTCCAAAAATCCAGTACCCACTGAGCACTTCGTTAGCTATACTGAACGGCAAGATGACAATTCCAACCTAAAAATGCGATTTGCTCGATTAGTTTTAAATTTTGGGACTATAATAAGCTTACCATGAGATCTGCGACGCCCAAAGAAAGAATTAGCAGTCCTGTAGCTGAACGAAGCCTCCGCCGTAACAAAACTGCTGCTATTACTAGAGCGTTTCCTAATACGACCACGAATATTAGAACTGTGAGCACGGATATTATAGAGAATATACGAAAAAATGTGGCATGCTGGGGATCTCGTGACCATTCGTAGAAGGTGCACTGTGTCTTATTTGGAAATGAATCATCTTCATTTATTAGACGGTCCATATTTCAAATACTAAGAATCATACGAGTTCCTGGAAATAAATAGGTATATTATGTAATCGAAAACAGGTTTATAAATCAAGAAATTAAATAAGCGAAGCCAACGTGAGAAAGCAAATTAGACTAGGATTTATATATAGTAGCAGTATGTGAGAGTAATAGATACTGAAACGCCAAAGGAGTCAAAAAATCAAATCTTCAATCTTAAAGTGGTCAAGGTAAAGAGGATCAGATCGAGCTGATCGATGCGGCTTCAGATTGATACGACGAACAATTGGATCAATGTATGATGCTGCTTCAAAATAGTTTTGAAATGTTTGATTACTTTGTTTTATTTTTCCAATGTGGATTATGAGAAACCCAAAAGGTGTCTCAGGTTTGGTTCCGTCGATCAAGATACATTCAGAGAAAATTCAAAGAGAAAAAATTCCTGTGTGAAAAACTGAAAAAGAGGAGGGAGGGTGAGAGATACAAAAAGAGCAACAATCAATAACCAAAAAAAAGAAGACGGTAAACAAGACAAAATATATTGGAAATTCGTGGTGCTTGTTACCAAGTTCGATTGGGCCTGCTCAGCTATTTGATTTAACCAAGCATGGGGAGAAGGCAGAATCAGCAAGCATATACATAGTAATTATTGTGACTGCAACGTTTTAATGAGAGCCATCGACTGAAAATAACTAGGTAGATCTTAAATGCTTCATCGTCAGTGCTTGCTTGATATCTTGTTTCTTATGTTGTAATTTGCTATAAAGCAACAGAGAAAAAGAGGAATAGAGGAGAAAAACAGATAGCGACTGCAGCAGCAAAGGGGGCTCCAATCCAGAAGGCCGTCGTTGAGAAAACTAGTCAGTCGGGGTATGCTAATGAATATTATATGAAAAGCCCGTAGGCGTTGTTTTCTGTTGTGCGTTAGAATGATGATTGATTGCCTCATATGGTTATATAGTGCTAACATACAGCACTTAGCCGAACGATTAATAACAATAATTTAACTTATGTTTTAGAACTTCCCTGTACAAATCACTGGTATCATATCTACAGGACAAAGAATTATAGTAGCTGATAGTCAGGAATCGGTTCACTACTGCAGATACAGAAAAATGGTAAGAAATTTAATAATAGTATTGATTAACAAGTATTTTGTTTAAAGGAAAACCAATTAGTGATTTTCTGTGATGATACCACGCCAAGATATACAACTTGCATGTGTGTCTTGGATTATGACACCGTTGTAGTTGGGGACAAATTCGGAAACATCAGTATTGTGAGTTTGTTTTATCGAACGATGAATTTTCTCAAAAATGACGTTTGTATGCATTTCCATGAGTTAGGGGCAAATGCGTTGGCGTGGAAAACATATCAGCCTTACGTCTCTGTTCTTAAAATTTGAAGCTACGAATTAAGGATATGTTTCTATAGTGGCACTTGAAGCAGTTAGTGTGCTGAGTAGCGAATATATATCGAACAGAAAAACTTAATAATAACGCTAGAATGAGAAAAAGCGATGCTCAATTCGGCGAGAAAGAAGGCGACCATGTAGATGCGTGGATCTATACGTTGTAGAATAGCTCTGCTCACCTTCTCTCATTTCCGGAAGTGGAAACGATTTACTTGAATTATTCATATTTGGTCGATCAAGCGTGCTTCGTTGAAGAACTGCCATTTTTGTTGAACAGAAGTGAAGAATCAGAGAAATAAAAGCTAAGGAGAAGAGACTGACAGAAGCTGACGACGAAATTGTTTGAAAATAAGAAAAAGCATGAAAGAAATGAGGTATTTCTGAGTATCGATTTTTTGGTTGCGTTCGTCTTCGTCGTCTACATTCTTTATGGCTAAATGATACAAGGTAAAAGACAAAGTTGTTGAAATGTTAATAGTCTTAATGTCGTGGTGCTCTTATACTGCGAGCTATGGGAACAACGTGGAAGTAACAGGATCAATAACTGGAAATGTGAGCGTGGCTGCATCTGAAGAAGAAACAGACGTGCCTTATTATAAATTGTTGAGCCATGAGACGGACGACATTCAAGAGAGGAAGAACGGCGATTGATTGAATCAAGGTTTTCATGTATTCCAGTGAATAATCGTCTAGCATGCACAACGTGTTTTGAAAATGTATCGTTGTGCTAAATGCTTTTGTTGTGTATCACTAACATAAACAAGATGAGAAACCACAAACTTTTCGTTTATGTTTCCTCATCTACGTTCATCTGTGTTTATGAATAGGTATGAATGTGTAGGATTTCAATATGAACGTTGAATCTTGATACTTGGCTACTTCTGAAACAAAGTTGAAATGAGCAATGATCAAAAGAAATTTCAAAAAAGGATTGCTTCTTTGGAAGCCTCTGAAAGAACTACTCAGCCAAAAGTTCGGAATTCGTTTGAAAGATTATCACGACGACATCGTTCAATTTTAGCTTTGCTTTTCTACGTACTCAGGCCTCGAAAATGTAATTTTTGCATAACAGCGATAGTCAAACAGAGAAGCTGTTTACGTAGTTATGTTGGAATGCGTTCAGGCATTAGCCCGACATTGAAAAAGAGACTAAAGCAGATATGTATCAAACTAGAAGTAAGAATCGAATTCTTACTACAGAATCTTAAATTGTTTGGAACATACACAAAATAGTTTGGAGAGTGCCTGCTAAGGGCAAAATCAGAAGCCGAAGAAATCATCAGGTTTCAGGTCATTGCTTTTTCTTCTGACAGCATCTAAACTTTCATCTTTCATATGTTGGTGAAGTACTACAGCAAATCAAATTTTGCGCTTTGCCGTACATTCAATTAGTTTCTTCTGTCTCTGGTCAACAGAAGTTATTTGTTGGTATGTCTAGCATTTTCATCTGAATCTGCTCTCTGTTATAACAAGAAAAGAAGCTTCGATTTAGAAGACTAATATTTAATTTGTCGCAGATAGGATTTACTAATTGATTTCAACAGGGAAAATTGCGAATTATTAGATTAAAGCGCTTATTTCATTGCCGGAAGCGAAGAAAAAATTGTTGCAATAGTAAGATAGAACGGTGGAGAGGTATGAAAGTGGTGGCGACTTACATCGATAGTCTCATGTTTTCAAAATACAATCGCCCATTCATTTTTTACGAATAGAAGGAGGTAGTAGTGAAGTAGTGGTTTCTCTTGAGAAAGTTTTCTATTTTCATTATTTCTACTGTGTCATATGTTCAAAGTGGAAGCATTTATGTCTTGCTCCAACCAAAGTTTCCTTTAAGATCTTTACGTATACTCTCTTCCATCTCTCTACCTTCCTCACTCTCCCTGTATCTCTGTCTTTTCCTCCCCCTATACACACAAATAAAGGTATGCAATCAATACTCTTATATTTTTTTGCTATATATATATATATATATATGAAGAAAATATATTTTATATAGTATAGCGTGTGTGTTACCATTCAGCAATTAATACGGTTTTAATTAGTATGAAAATGATGCATCTTTTTGTCCGGCTTTTCAAAATGAGCTCAACTATAAGCTCAAAAATAGCAAATTTATAACGAACAATACCCTGAAAGAGAAAGCTAGGGGACTACTACTAGGCATAATAATAATAATAATAAAAGGGCATAGTGGGTGAGAGAAAAATAAAGGAAGGAGGTAATAGGAAGTGTCAAAAATAAAAAATGATAAGATATGATACACAATTTCCTTACTTTTCCTCGTCATAACACTTTCTATCTTATTCTTCGAAACTTACAAGTTGAGTGGCATATTTTTTTGGAATTTACTTTAGATTCAAGTAATGTGAAGCTTTTTCTCTGAGCTTTTTTGTTGCTTGCTTACTACCTCGACTTGCTTACTCGCTTACTGCTATCCTATTCCGTCGTGGTTTCCTTATTATTGTCAAGAGGAAATAAGTGCTAATACTATTATTGAGTAGCAGATGCGCCGCCTTAGAACATAAGAATCTCAAATCTCCTTAGTTCAAGAAAAAACCTCTATTTGCTTCAAAAAAAAAAACACAGGTTTTAAGGAGTTACTTTGAAAAAATGGAACGGGTTCATACAAATGACACGCGCCATCTTGTTCTTGTCGACGGACAACACGTCTTGATGGCATCGATGAGGTTGTTTGTTGTCTAAAAATAGCCGAATAATGCTAGCTTGTTGTTTTGTTCTCACTTGAATGCGAAGATAACGAAATATATAGTTTGACAGAGAGAGTTCAGAATAGATATGTGAATACAGAAGAGTGAACATACATCAATATGTTATAGTCAGTTTTTTTTTGGGAAACATAATTTTGGTCGGGAATTCAATGAAAATTGGCACATCTGCAGGTGGAGTATAGAAATCAAGACACAAAGATAAATATCCAACCGACTGCGGGAATTTTCCCGACAACAAATGTGTGCTTTGTTATTATATGAGAACTAGAAAGGGGAGAGTTTGACTTTGGATAGCGAATTAGTAGCTTAAAGTGAGCAACAAAGGTGTTTGTCAAAGCTAACTTTTTCTGCATAAGTAGATATCAGCATTAATTAATTTATGAGTTTTCAGAATGAAGTAAATGGGTATTATCATAATTATAGATACTTTGATCATAAATTGCTCATTAAGTTTGACTCATTTGGACATGTTCAAACATTTTCGTAATAAAGAGAAATAAATTTTTTCATTGAATTAAAGAAAAATGATCTCTACTTTCTAATCGTCTAATGTTTTAGCTTCGCTTACCGGAGAAAGTCAATGAAGACATTCAGGAGGACCCTACTGCTCATCGATCATTATGGGACCGTGGAGCATTGAATGGAGCTTCACAAAAAGTTAGTTTTTTACTTTACTTCAAACAACTACTTGATCTCTGTAATTTGTTCAAATTAAAGCTATTGAATTGAAAATAAAAGTGACAGCCGACTGCATGTATAACAACCACTAATACATTATTTTTTTTACAGCTTGAGCTTCAAACAGTTTTCTACACAGGTGACATGATCACCTCTCTGCAAAAAACTTCTCTTGTTCCTGGAGCTAGTGACTGCATTGTCTATACAACAATCGGAGGAGCAATTGGAGTTTTGGTTCCATTCATTTCAAAAGACGTAAGTTATAAAAGTTTTACTATAATTGATAATGATGCATTCATACTATACGCTTGAAAGTTGGGGGAGGATTTATTCAAAAGTTGTGGTTCACTTAAGACGACAGCTTTTGTTATATACACAACGCTTGACAATTGAAAAGTGAGGGAGTAACAAATTAAAATCTGTAGTTCTCGTTCATGCCAAAGATCAAGCTTTCTATAATTCGCGATAACGTCACTAATTCAGTAAAACCCAAGTGCTTCATTTTATAAAAAAAAGGGAGGGGGGGAATAATAATTTAAAGTGCGTGCTATAAGGTGAAAGCGAAAGAAAATATGAGGAACAGTGGAAGTATGAAGGTTATAAGAGATAAAATATCAAGATATTTAATATGCGCTGTTCGAAGTTTGCTCGCTTCCGATGTTATGCTTGCCCTGCTAAGCTTGCATGCTAATCGTTTCTTTCTCTAATAACTGTGAAATGTAGCAATAGGCTTATATATAACAGTGGTTTTATCAAAATATAAAGGTTAATAACGTGAAAATCTTCAAAAAAAAAAATCTTATACAACACCAATTCATATTGTTCATATAAATGAGAATAATAACTGGCTTTGAAATAGAAAATTCTTTTGTGTAGTCAGTCAATATGTAGAAATGTCGACGGATGGGTTGGAGTAGACCAGCAACAACGAAGTGAGGCCCACAGCTGTCTTTCTCCCACTAGCTGAGACCAGGCTTAGTCTCCGTCTATGGGGACACGAGAAGCATAGATGAGGAGATTGGAATGAGCAAAACATTGGGCCTCTACCGGGGAATTCTGGGAAACTCTCCCAATCTCGTGTGTGTTCACCTTCATCTCCATTTTGGAATAGGGCAAACAAGTGAAATTACCTAAACTACTATTTTTAAACCATAGATGGTCCTCTAGACGAAAATAAGCCGAACTAAAAAGTAGTATTCGATAGAAAAGGTTATCAAACCTAACTTAGTACGAACTGCGAAGCTTACGGATTAGCACCAAGTGTTGTTTTCGAGAAAAGTTATTTTGCTGCCGAATATTTATAGCTTCTACTTAGTAAAGAAGACTAGGACTCTCGTCCTATCCAACGGGCTCCATTCAATGCATTCTAGTTTTTATCTTATACTTTCGATTTAATGTCCTTTTGCTTTTTTATCTTTAGAGAAAAGGTTGTGAGATGTTTTAATGCTTTAAACAAAAAAGGCGGGTTGTAAAACTCGGGTGGAATTTTTACTAAAAGCTACGGAGGATACGGCGAACATTTTCCCAGCTTTGTTGTTTTGTTTTGTTTTGTTTCGAATAACAGAGCTCGACCACAAAATCAACTGAGATGAATTTGAAGCCAATGGCTTGTCTGACTGAATTTCAATACGCAGAAAGAAAATGCGGAATTTTACATAAGAGCAAAATGACATTACAAATATGTTCTGAGAAGAACATGATGTTAGAATATGGATAACACCTTTTGGTTGTCAGAGCTCATCCAAAAACTATCATGAGTATCCAAGCTTCCGGTTAGCTCTCATCTAACAAGATTAGCTAGTATTATAGGCTCTTTTATTGGTTACAATTACAACTGAAAGGCAGCAAATGAGAATCGGATGTATAATTAGAATTTCTTTTCAGGAACATGATTTCTTCCAAAATCTTGAAATGCACGTCCGATCAGAGTTTCCCCCCTTGTGTGGACGAGACCATCTGGCATTCCGGTCCTACTATCACCCATGCAAAGTGAGTTTCTTTTTATTTTCTAGGGGCCTGCAGCCAATAAAAAGAAAACGATCAATGATAATAATGAATTGTTTAAGAATGTGATTGATGGCGACTTATGTGAACAGTTTGGACTTATAGATGTTATGAAACAAAAAGAAATTTCGGACGAAGTGGATAAGACTGTTAGCGAGGTATTAAAAAACGACAAATGAGATCAAATTCTAAAATTATTTTAGATCTCGAAGAAGCTGGAAGATATTAGAACAAGATACGCCTTCTAGCTTTGATTTTAACTTTAAATTTGTTTTAAAGTATGTTTCATAATTTCCTTTTAATTGATATGTATGTTCTTCCCATCTTCATGCATCTCTTCTTGAAATCACCTTAATTCTAGGCGGTCACTGATTGTCGTGACCGTTGTTTGTTTTCTTTACTTTAACTTATCAGTCTTCAATGTTACATTTTGATGTTGTTTCCTTTCTCCATGATATCTCTTTCCAAGAAAATGCTCGGTTTGTTAATTGTTGTGTAAGAATACATGAAGCAGGAGTATTTGTGTATATATATTTCGGCAATGGAACAAGCTCATACCCCTTCTCCCTGCGGACTTTTTCGTTTCACTGATACTTTTCGTCTCCAAATATCTGTATCTTTTTCTCTTTTCGTTGAACGATTATCATGCGTATGGTACCGTTAAGATGGTAATGATATCGAAAAAGTACACAGAGAAACATGAATTTAAAGTTCGGCATCTTCACATCGGCTAATCAATGCTCTTCGTTCTGCTGAATGACCTTCTGATGTATGAAAAAGAATGACAGGAGACTAAAATAGGAATATCTTTCCTTTTTTTCAATATTTTGCAGCGATGAGGTCTTTCATTGAAGAACTATAGTCATCACCAAAGTTTCATCTTTAATTGCAAGCAAACTTTAAAATCTTATATACGTGTTGCAAGTGTGATTTGGAGAGTATCGTAATATAAAGTTTCTTTTATACAATCTGCTTTTTCTCATCAGCCTTGATGATTATCGTGTCTAACATTTCTCGTGGTGGAGAACTTGCTATATGTGCAGAAAAGAAGAAAAGCCAATGTATTAACCTCATCAATTTCTAAGGCTGATCAGCCAGATTAAACATTTGAAAATGCGTTATCTTACCATCTCTGAGGCAGGTCATCTTCAAATAGATTTAGGGTTAAGATTACACGAGTTTCCAAATAAGGCAAGCAGTCCCGTCAGTCAGTCAGTCACTAGTCATTCGGTCTAGACAATGTGGACGCCGACACTAGACATTCAGCTCTTTCGTGTTCACCTTTGCATTCGTTTCTCATGTTTTGTTTGAAAATGTTTTATACGATGCCATAGTAGCTGCAACTTCTGGAATGATTATAATGTCCTTTCAACTCAAGATGTATTTTGAAATCTTATCATGATCACCAGTTCACTTCTACGTGGCGCCATCTACCCTTTAGTGTTTTATATTAGGGCGGAGCTTTGAAACAGTATAAATTGGATTGCTTCCTATTTGTCAATGCCGCAGACTAGCGAGCTGAACACGATGGTAATGTCTATGTAGAAAATGATAATTCCTTATCAGTAGTAAACCCAATTAGTTTTTCAGATAAGCTTACCGTTCAAGCGCGATTCTTCTCAGTTTTCTAACTTCAAATTTAAAAAAAAACAACTTCCAGAATTTTCCAAAACATCTGTGTGTGCGATGTAAATAGAATATGCATCTTTTTATTGGCGCTATTTTCGAATTATCAAAATACAGAGAAAAATATTATGTATTTTCACGTAGTCAAGAAAATAACATATCAATCTCATCACCGGCACCACTCATCATTGTGTTCTATTCTAACACTCATCGCTTTTCCAAACTTTCGCGGTGGGACTCTTCGAAATTCAAAAAAAAATTTTTTCTGGACTTGTTCTGTATTTGTTATATATCAATCCTATACCGTTCAGTATAACACCATTTGTACTTACGTGAATCTTCATGTTCTCTGGAATTTTCGAATACATAGTTATTATATATATATATTTCAACGTTCCTTTCATTACAGGTAATACACTTTTGCAATGGCCGCTTCTAAGCCCGCTTTCAAAGTTGCTGATATCAGCCTTGCTGATTTCGGACGCAAGGTAAGATATAGTTTTACGAATATGTTATATATTGAAATATTAGGAAATCACCCTTGCTGAGAATGAAATGCCAGGACTCATGGCTATGCGCGCCAAGTACGGACCAAGCAAACCATTAAAGGGAGCTCGTATTGCTGGATGTCTTCATATGACCATCCAGACTGCCGTTCTTATCGAGACTCTCGTTGAGCTCGGAGCTTCCGTTCAATGGTCTTCTTGCAACATCTTCTCCACTCAAGACCACGCTGCTGCTGCTATTGCCGCTACTGGTGTTCCAGTCTACGCCTGGAAGGGAGAAACCGACGAGGAATACGAATGGTGCATTGAGCAGGTAATTATATCATTCATTATTTTGTTATTCGGAAATCTTAGACTATCGTCTGGCAAGATGGACAACCACTCAACATGATCCTCGATGACGGAGGTGATCTTACCAACCTTGTCCACCAGAAGTACCCACAATACATCTCTGGAATCCGTGGACTTTCTGAGGAAACCACCACTGGAGTCCACAATTTGGCTAAGATGCTTGCTAAGGGAGATCTCAAGATCCCAAGTATCAATGTCAACGACTCTGTCACCAAGTCCAAGTTCGACAACCTTTACGGAATCCGCGAGTCTCTCCCTGACGGTATCAAGAGAGCTACTGATGTTATGCTCGCCGGAAAGGTCGCCGTTGTTGCTGGATACGGAGATGTCGGAAAGGGATCTGCTGCTTCCCTCAAGGCTTTCGGATCTCGTGTTATTGTTACCGAGATTGACCCTATCAACGCTCTCCAAGCTGCCATGGAAGGTTTGTCGGATATTAAAAGAAAAATGTTCAAACAATCTATTCAGGATACGAAGTTACCACCCTCGAAGAAGCTGCCCCCAAGGCTAGCATCATTGTTACCACCACTGGATGCAAGGATATCGTTACCGGAAAGCACTTCGAGCTTCTCCCTGATGATGCTATTGTCTGCAATGTTGGACATTTCGATTGCGAAATCGACGTTAAGTGGCTCAACACCAATGCCGCTCACAAGGATACCATCAAGCCACAGGTTTATTATCTCTTATTATCTGATTAACCAAGTATTTATTTAGGTTGATAGATACACCTTGAAGAATGGACGTCACATTCTCCTCCTCGCCGAAGGAAGACTTGTAAACCTTGGATGTGCCACTGGACATCCATCTTTCGTCATGTCCAACTCCTTCACCAATCAAGTTCTTGCTCAAGTTGAGCTCTGGACCAAGTTCGGAACTCCACAAGAGTACAAGGTTGGACTTTACGTCCTCCCCAAGTCCCTTGACGAGGAAGTCGCCGCTCTCCATCTTGAGAAGCTTGGAGTTAAGCTTACCAAGCTCAGCCCAGACCAAGCTTCCTACCTCGGAATCCCAATCGAAGGACCATTCAAGCCAGACCATTACAGATATTAAACATATCCTTTGTTACAATATTATTTGTTACTTTACTTTGAGTTTTAAAGTATTCATGTAATCATATGATGATAGATTTGTTTTTTATTGTTACGAGCACGGTCCTCAGTGATTAGGATTCATAATCAATTATAATATAAAGATTTTGCACCATTTGTTGTTGTCAATGAAGTACTATCGAATTTCTGAGAAAATTCCGAATGACGTTATTATTAGCATACTGATAGGAATTGACCGGTTAGGAATATGCTATGTACTGCTCCAATTTTCATGAAACTTAATTTCAAAATGGGAATCGAACGCTGCGTGGCGCAGAAAGGTTCCAACACAGCAGGGGCAAGCAAAACCTAGCCCCATGTTTGGGATTGACTGACCCACCTCTGACAATTTTCTCGGTGGTGAAATAAGAAACATTGTAAAATATAATTTCTTCTTCCAAGCAATTTCTTAGCAAATAAACCACGTTGAGTAGGGTTGCGAGCGATCGTCATTGTCATTCCTATGTATACACAAGCCTTCAATCCTCGGCCTAGGTGTGGAAATGAGTCTCGTCGCGAAACACCTGGTGCTGGGCCAGGTATGCAATATCGTCAGAATTATGATAATAACATGCTTTTATCAGTAGAAGCTCTTAATGATACATATTATTTTAATTTTAATTTTTAATATTATTATGTTCTTCTTCTATTTCTTAAAAGTAGTTTACATTTGTTTATTTCTATTTTATCATTTAGGGTCTGAGTCATCCACTGGTCTAGTGCCAGTGTACGTCGACCACGACTGACGATGTCCTGTTCTGCGATTTTTATACTTGATTTTAAGGGGAATGTAAGTTAATATTTTCGAAATATTCGTTTCTATAATATTGTTCATTTTCTAAAGGTATTGGTATCACGAAACTATAGGGGCGATGTTGAAATGAGTTGTATCGAAAAGTTCATGCCTCTTTTAGTTGATAGAGAAGAAGAAGGTATTGTATCTCCCGTTGTTCAAAATGGAGATATTAGTTATACTTATATTAAACATATGAATGTATACTGTAAGCTCTTAAAATTTTGAGAATAATTTAATTAATTACTTTTTAGTGGTTAGCGTGTCCAAGAAAAATATGAACGCTGGATTAGTATTATCCTTCTTATATAAATGTGTTGAGGTAAAACTGTAATAAAGACAATTTTTCATTTAAAATATAATTTAAGGTTTTTTGTGAATATTTCAAAGATTTAGAAGAAGAATCAGTAAGAGATAATTTTGTAATTATTTATGAACTCTTCGATGAAATGATGGATTTTGGTTATCCCCAATCAACCGAAGGAAAGATACTACAAGAGTATGATTTTAATATAATTTTATCCAGTTTATTGGCTTTTTAGGTATATAACGCAGGAAGGACATCGTTTAGAAATGGCTCCTCGGCCTCCAACCGCTGTTACAAATGCGGTGTCTTGGCGTTCAGAGGGAATTAAATACAGGAAAAATGAGGTTTTCTTGGATGTTATTGAAAGTGTAAATATGCTGGTATGATGTAAATAATTATCTGTTAAATATAATTACTTACTAAGGCAAATGCACAAGGAACAGTGCTGAGGAGTGAAATTGTAGGTTCAATCAGAATGAGAGTAGTTCTTAGTGGAATGCCCGAGTTAAGACTTGGGTTGAATGATAAAGTTATTTTTCAACAAGCTGGTGCTGGACGTAAGTGTTGTTAACTTATTCTTCTTTTTAATTTGATATTATAGGTGGAAGAGGAGGGAAGGGAGTAGAACTTGAAGATGTAAAATTTCATCAATGTGTTCGTTTATCCAGATTTGAGTCTGAGCGAACTATTTCGTTTATACCACCTGATGGAGAGTTTGAACTCATGAGCTATCGTTTGACAACTCAGGTCCTTAAGCTGTTTAATAATAGTAAATAAACATACATCATTTATAGGTTAAACCATTGATTTGGGTTGAATGTGTTGTTGAAAAACATCTTCATTCACGTGTTGAATATATGGTTAAGGTTCGAATTATTATAACCTCGTTAAATCCGCTTATAAATTAATTTAGGCTAAATCACAATTCAAACGACAATCGATTGCTAATCATGTCGAAGTTATCATTCCAGTGCCATCGGATGCTTACTCTCCAAAATTCAAAACGGTATACATATTCATGAATGAATAGATGAGCTTGTATTTTAAATTAAGAGCACTGGGTCTGTTAAATACGTTCCTGAACTTAACGCTTTTGTATGGACTATAAGAAGCTTCCCTGGTCAGTAGATAATCTTTATCTATCTTTATTTTATTATAAAATTTGAGGTGGAAGAGAATATCTTATGCGAGCTCATTTCTCTTTGCCATCAATTATGAGCGAAGAAACTGAGGGAAGACCTCCCATTAACGTTAAGTTCGAAATTCCGTACTATACTACTAGTGGCCTGCAGGTTAGTAATACACTAATAATAATGCTAAAGAATAATTTAAAATACGATTATATATATATATATACACATATAATAAATATATAAGAAAAAAATATAAAAGTTCTTCCATAGTTTG
Organism: Auanema rhodensis; assembly: GCA_964057225.1. Taxonomy (NCBI): domain Eukaryota; kingdom Metazoa; phylum Nematoda; class Chromadorea; order Rhabditida; family Rhabditidae; genus Auanema; species Auanema rhodense. The sequence continues at coordinate 7,558,546 of OZ059895.1, forward strand.
CTAAACCAACTCTGTTATGCGTTTGCTCAAAAATAAATAGGTTGAAGCTTTCACGTAAGTAGTAAAATGCGGATGAGTGTCAGTACTTTCAATAATATTTAATTCATGAAGTATAAAATCTATAAAATAAGATTCTGCTTTATATTAAATAGTAATATTTTATTTCAGGTTCGCTATTTGAAAATTATAGAGAAAAGTGGATATCAAGCTCTTCCATGGGTACGTTATGTGACTCAAAATGGTGATTATCAGATGAGGATGAACTGATTTTAATTGCCTCTTCCCCTTCCAATAACCTCATCTGTGTACCAAGGTTGTGAATATGCAAAAGTTCATTCTAATCTTAATATAACTTTAAAACGTTTGTATTTAGTGGGTGATACTAATCTTATAGCATGTAAAATATTTATTTGTTATTCAAGCTTCACTTTTGCCTGGCTTTCGTTCATTTAAAAACTGTGATGGTTTGTTGTGAATTTTTTATATTTCTTGTTAGAGCTATAGTTTTTTGGTAGAATTTAAATGTAATAATATTCTTAGGGATTGGTTTAAATATATATTTATCCCCTCTAAATGTGATATTCCATATCATGTGATTTTATCTGCCTTATTGTAAGAAAATATATCTTTTATTCCAAAAAATATCAACATATGTATCTTATTATGCCTAAGTCGTGAACTTAATAAATTGTTTTAACAGTACAATGTGATTACGTCTTTTGATAATACCACTTATATCAACCGGTCAGAGATATCTTCTTAGTATATGCGGTAATAGAAAATGATCGGAACGATTGGAGGAACCAATTGATAACTAACTATATTTGTGTACACAATCAAATCGTTCGCCGATCCTACAGAACTACGCCTGCGGTGGTAGTGGTTTTGGGGGAGGGCAGTTAGGAGACGGCCTTGTCCCCGTTTTCTTTCCTAATACGCTATTTCACTCTCACATAGAGAGGCTAGGGCTACATTTCTAGACAATTTTTAAACTGTTTCCAAGAATTGAATTATCAAAATTAACATTTTATATTTTGATTTTCTTAAAAAGCTCTCAAACATTAAAGATCACTTGTTTTTGGCAACTGCTCTTAGCAACACTGATTCACTTTGTATCTTATTCTTATGTGTATTTGTTTTTGTTTATTCGTATATTTGGTTTTCGATCTAGCTATTAGCTTGTGATCTAACCGTTCTTGATCTTGTATTTTATAGTTTGAATAGCAGATCAGCCTGATGGCTGGATCCCCATGACCTATTGGAGTTGCTATCATCCAGTTGAGCATTTGTCAGCACTTCTTTACTAACTATATAATATATATAACTCACTCTATCAACTACTAATATGGCCAGGTTAGTTAAAATTTTCTTCATTAGCTCTTGGCTTCTCCATGTAAATTGATGACTCATGAACTGTAATTCGGGGTCGCTTGCAATCGAACACCCTTGTCTTCTTGATATTACCTCAGGAATTTGGGTCAACGTTTTTTGGAGGAACCCAGTAGCGCTATCGGTTAATTTATATCTTAATGTCATCGAGTTTCATTTTCAGACCTCTAGAAGTGTGGCTTGTATCTATATTATGTCTGTTTGTGACTTTGAAAGCTGAACTGACTTGTCCTGTGCTACCATCCACCTGTACTTGCACAGTTGAAGAAAATGAAAAGCTGACTATCTCTTGTGATGGCGCTATTCTTGGCAGTCTATTCAAGGTAAGTCTGTTGTGTAAGGATTTAAACTAAGCTTAAAGAAACTTTTATGAATCTTTAATAATCTTTGGCGGGATGGTCTTAAGGATCATGAGCGATGGAGATCAGAAGATGGTTGGAAATTTCAAGCCTTCTTCTCCTTTTCTTCATCGTTTTAAAAGAGATTTTCCTTTCATGGATTTTTCTATTTTGTTTCATGTGCCTCAAACTAGTTGCCTTATTTGACAATTCACGAGACTGAAATCTCGTTTAAGTAGTTTTAGAAACTTGGGGGATGTTAATATTTAGTCTAAGCTAAAAAAAGTTTTACGCAATATAATTTTGGTTTGTTTTACAGGAAATTGGAAATCTGCCGTTAGACAAGCTTAAAATCTCCAATTGTTCCCAGCCTTTCCTCAATGTTTTGCCGAAGACTAGTATTCGTGTTTTGGAGCTATCTAGCTGTGGAATCAAATCTGTGGATGCTAAGGTAAGAGAATTTTTTTTTATTTGTGAGAAATGAGAGTTGTGTTCCTTTTTTTTCCGAGACAGACGACGTTTTTTTTGTTACCAATTAAGAAATGATTGACTAAACGTCTCGTATTGCTCTGATCGGGGTTACGGAGGTTTCTTATTCTTTTATAATTGGACTAGCTGTGCCATATTTAAAAGTCTCTTCAGCATTTTGACGCGGAACTATCAGAAATGAGGAGTTATGATTTTGTTAGGAAATGGTTTCAATTGATTTTCGTCTTTTTGTCATTGAAAACTATTTCAAATATTCCGGTCCTCTTGACGCGCTTTTAATTTTTTTCTTCACATATTCCTGCGATTATGAACTAAGTACTAAGTAAGCTTATAGAGTCCCATATTATAAGAATGAGTGCAGTCGAGGTAACATATTATGAATATTGTCGCCACCTTTTCCGATGGGATCAAAGTGATGTTGACAACATTACTAAGAGAAGTTAATACAAAATTTCGTATTATATATCCACACACATATTTATGATGTGTCTGTATGTCGAGTTGTGCTCCCAATGTCATAATCAGTCATTGTCCGCATCGGCGATCTGATATGATATTGACATTTTGGCGTTTTATTCTTCTACATCATCATATACACATCTTCATTAACTATCTTCTTATTCTTCATCAATGTCTTCTCCTCTTATTCGTTTGAAGTATATTGTACAGGAGAATCCACAAGTAATTAGGTCGATGTTGAAGATGACAACGAACACAACGTCTGACTGTTCAGTGTCACTTCGTCATCTCTTCGAAATGCTGAATGACCAAGAGATACAGCAACGGAAGATTATTTTAAACATTTCGTTTTACTGTTGTTAGAAGGACGCTGGCAGGACAACACGGGGCGTTTCTTGTGGAATCGGTTCATCGTCCACCTGTAGCGTGCTGGCCGACACCAACATTGTCGAATATCGTGCCCACGTCGTCTTCGATGTCAACGATCACATTGCCTGCTTATTCACTTCAATGAATAGTGAACAAATCGATTAACGGATGTGTTGTACCAATATTTTAAATCATTCAATTGACCTTACCGATTAGGTGATTAAATTTGGGGTATATAGCATGTACAACCCGGGTGGTGCTTAATTGAGGTTTTGTAATACAAACATTATTAATATGTTTGTTTCATATGCGACCTATTTTTAATTTGTTTCGCATAAACCCATGTGTCACTCCATCTGTATATATATATATAGGTTTATGAGCGGCATTTTGTGGTTTATTGTTTTAACATGGATATTAGCTCTGAATTTTCTAATATTCATCAGATTCACTTGTGTCACATTTTATGAAATTTTTTGTTTCCGTAGGGAGTGACCGGATGCGGTTTCTGTGGTCCTCTTGTTCTGTCTCTAACACCGGTCATGTACAGATTTCAACGGATTATGTAGTAACTGGGTCAGCCGCGGCTTCGCCTGACTCAGGCCTCTTTCATTCTCTCTTCCTCTCTTCCTCGCACACTGTTTCCTCATCGTTCTGTATTGGTAGTACAACCATATAACATAGCGAAAGAAGGAAGGAGGTAAAGATCTAGACAGATGTGAAATGAAAGTGAATTTCGTCAGTCAGTCGACCATAGAAGGCAAACTTAGCCTGAGGCATAACGATCGTAGGAGAGGAAATTTATTGTCACTGAACATACTATGGGTTCCATTAAAACTGGATACAATTTACGCTGCTAAATGTACTATGTGTAGGCTTAAGCAGGACCGATCTGGTTAGGTAGCTAGTATCTACTCGGAAATAGAGCCTGTATTCCACCCGTACTTGTCTGACCATATTGGGATAATATGTATCCGTGAAAGGGAATTTCGAAAATGAACAGTCATATATTTTTGGGGAAAGCTTTTATGGATAGTCGAAACGAGAAAAACGTAGTGAACGAGATTTTTGGTTTGCAGATCTTCCGTCAACTCGCTGGATCATTGGAAGAGTTGAGCCTTGCTGACAATCGTTTGAATGCTGTTCCTGATTTTGGATCCTTGCCCAAGCTTATTTCTCTCAATCTCAATGGAAATCAGGTAAGCCGGTTATGTTTGACGTTTTCCGGAGGGTGAGACTGACCTCCTATATGCCTCATGGATTTCCATAAAAGATCTTCGGGTTAGAAAAGGATCTTGACGTTGTCGTTGCAGTTGACCGACATTGCTGCGAAAGCACTCGAGGGTCAAAAGAATCTTCGATTTCTGCGATTGGAGAGAAACCGTATCTGCGCATTGAACAGGTTGAATACAAAGTAAAATGAGAGCTTAACACTGTTATTGTAGAAATTCATTGGCTGAAATCAAGAATTCTCTGGAGTTGTTAGATTTGAGTGATAATTGCTTAAACGCCGTACCAGCTCAGAATATCCGCAACAGCGGACGTTTGATGTATTTAGATCTTTCTGATAACAAAATTGCTGAGGTAAGAATTATTTATTTTTATGAATCGAGAAAAACCAAACTTTCTGAAGATTAACAACTTCGAACTCATGAACATGCCAGTTCTTCGCGAAATTAGATTGAACAACAATCAACTTAACGTCATTCACCCAATGGCTTTCATGAATGTTCCACAACTTCAATTCTTATACATGAGGTTAGATAACATTACTATTAGTCAATATTATTAAATTTTCTTATTAAAGAGATAATCTTATAAGTACATTGGATGGTAATAGACTCCAAGCATTCCAACAGTTGGAAATTCTTGATGTTACTAACAATCTTCTTCAAAAGGTTAATTGAATATCTAAAAAGTTTTAAAATAGTAATTGTTTAGCTTCCATCTTTGAAAGATTTACAAAACCTGAAGCAAGTCCGTATGGACGGAAATTTAATTGATAAGATTGAGACTCTTGCTTTTTCAAACAATCCTAAATTACAACTGATTAGTATTCAGGTACATCATGACTTTTAAAAATCTTTTAATGAAACTCATTCGTTTTAGGATAATAACATTTCTCAAATTTCTCGTAACAGTTTTGATTCCCTTGATGAATTAATCATCTTGCTGTTAACCAACAATTCTATTCCTACTATCGGTTTGACAAATATATGTATAATTTACTTTATTAATATGATTCAGAACGAGGAATGTTCGATGGAATGAAAAATCTTCAACAGCTTAACCTTCGTAATAATACTATAACTAAGGTTGATCCTAGCGCTTTCATTTCTCTTACTCATATGACTGTAATTGATTTGGCTTATAACAAGATAACTGACGTTGATAAGGTTCATCCAAACTATAAATATTCAATCATTTAGCTATTTATAGGAAACATTTTCTCGACAAGGAAAGCTTTTCTGGTTAGATATTTCTAACAATAAAATCAGTGGTTTCGCTAAAGACACATTTACCAAAAAGATTGCAAATATTCTTCTCGATGGTTCGTTTTGGTTAGTTTTCGTATTATGAATCAAAAATTTAGGAAATCAACTTGTGTGTGATGAAGCTTTTGATTGGTTTGTTCAATATCTCGTTAATTATCATGTCAGAACATTCTTACCGTTCCAACCGGAAATTTCATGTGTTGGACCAGCAAAGTATGCTGGAGTCAGGTTAGTTGCTCTCCATATTTGCTTGTTCTCATGACTACTGTTACAGACTGAAGGACCTTATGATGAAGAAAGCAAATGATACTATCAATGAAGGAATGAAGACTCTTGGCTTTAATGGCCCCAATAATCAGAGATCATTAATTTCTTCATTTATTCCTGGATTGAATGGATTACAAGGAGCTGTCGGATCTGGAGGATCATTTAGCAACATGGCATCTGGCATTCCTGTCTTAGGAACTTTGACTCAAGCTATACCTTCCCTCAGAAATTTCCCTGGAATGAATCTGCCTTCTGCTGGCTCCGCTAATGTTCCAAGTAACCGCAAGCTTAATAGCGCTATTGAACAGGCAAGATTATTACATTTGGACAGGTTGAAGATATTTATTTTAGTTTACTGCTCCATTAGTTCGTTTTGCCACTGGTGGACAACCTGTAGCTAGTGATATTGAGCAACTAATTCAATCTATTCCTAATTTCGTTGTTAATGTTCCTGGGCTCGGAGATGTTGATATTAGACAGGTAATTTCGTGTGCAAAATTCTAGTTTTAATAATTGGTGTTAAGCTTGATCCTAACTTGGTTGCCCATGTCTTGCGCGGTGGACAAATTCCTGGAATCCCCAAAGAAACTCTGGACGGTATCATTCAGCAATATATGCTAAAGATGCACGAGGCTGCTGCTGCTGCTAACTCTGGAAAACTTAGAGATTCTCAAGCTAAGGTTATTAAAGACTTCAATTATATATAAAACCCTTCCATGTTTCAGTTTTTGCCTCCAGTGAATACTCTTCCTCAAGAGCTAGTAACTAGTGTAATGGAAGGCGAACCGCTACCTGGCTTAAATCATGAACAAACTAAAGCTATTTCGGTACTGTGTTTTTTTCAGAGATTAATTTGAATGACTAATTTCAGGAATACTATACTAAAACCATTGCGGTAGAATCAGGACAAGTTGGACCTGCAGGAACTAAGAATGTATTCTCTCTTACACCTGCAACACTAGAGATGTTGAAAATGCTACCACCTGGATACAATATTTCTAAGATCCCAACTGAAATAATTCAATCTATTAGTCGTGGAGAAGTTCCTGACCTTACTAAATTGCCTAAAGATTTGTTGGACCACTTCAAGACTAATACCGATAAGATGGCTGTCTTGTTCACCAAGGCTACTGTTGTAAGTTATTGATTTCTAATATTGTGTTATTCAACTTATTTAGGCTAATGCATCGATCGAAGATATCTTATCCAAACTTCCTAAGTTTGAGAAGCCCGTCTTAGCTACCTTCTCTCCTTATGATATTAACCAAATCTCGAGCGAAATGATTCACGAGGAAGAAGAAGCTTTGAAAGCTGCCAAGATTAGACTGTATACAGCTATTGCTCTCGGATTAGTTGGAGCTTTAACAATAGTGGTTCTTGCTTTCTTCGTCGTTTACTTGAAACGTCAACGCAAATTGAAGAACGGGTATAATATAATTGTTTCAATAATTCTTTCTAAATTTTTTCTTCAGTGGACAAACATTTACTGGAACCCCTCAATTGACAACCATTCCTGGAGCGCCATTGGCTAATTCAACAATGCGTGATGCTGTAACAGTTCACCTTCGTCAAGAGTAGATATCTTTGCCTCTTAGAGACTCTTTTAAATCCTTGCAGCCATTCCTAGAGCTTTAGCTTATTTTCACTGACATTTGCATTTTTTTCTTTCCTTTTTTACCGGTTTTTCCACCTCAGACTCAGAGTTGTCCGGTGTCTTTCGTATTCGACAACTATTTCCTATTGGTACTAATATAACCCCTAGAGAAAAGATAAAACAAAGATGTTCTGATTTAATTTTTTATTAGCCAAATAAGCTTCATTTCATTCACCAATTACTGGTAGCTAACTCAGAATTTTTTTAAGCATTCACATATATGAAAAACTAGTTCTTGTTTCAAATTTTTGCATTTAAACGGGTGATCTTTTAGTTTTTCGAGTGCTCTGTTGCTCATTTTTTGTGCTATTAAGCTTTTTTTTCAAATTTTTACTGTAAATAAAGAAATGTATTTTTCCTATTTTTTTTGTAATTGCTATATGATTAGTACGAAAAGTTACTAGATTATACACATTATAGTGTTTTCTCTGAGATCATTGCTTTTTTTTCACTATTAAACAAGAAATAATACAATGTTATAGATAATCACGGCTATATCGTAAGGTAAAAGCTTGAACAATATAGCTTGTCGAATGAAACTAGTCGTGAAGCCATTGACCTAGTCCGAGATGCCGATCGCATATAAAATCCAAGACGAAGATCATCGTCATTTGCATAGACTTCTCCTGATATTCCATCCAGATAGAAAGTATCATTTCATAAGTTAAAAATTAACCTAATGATTCTCATATTCTGCTGTTATTCTGTATTAGTTTATGTGAGTTTTGTGTTCAATCCTTTTTAGGATGCAATGAGAAAGCTCATTTATTTTTCTCTCAGGTATTATCTAATTCTATTGTGCTAGCATTGGATCATGATAATAATTTGGTTGCCAAACCAGAAGTACAATGTGGAGTAGATAACATTATTGTCTCTATGAACACACTACTCCCATTTAAAGGTTTTGAAACCAAATAATCATTAGAAATTCTTTGAAATTCTTTCAACAGGTCGGTTGTATGTTGATGGTGAATCTGAAAAAGAAAATTGTGTCCGTCATACGGAAGTGGGATCGAAAAATTTGAAGTTTGATATATCAATTGGTGAATGCAATATGCGACGACAAAGAACGGTATATATATTTAGAATTTTGATCAACAATCAGATAAATAAGTTTAGTTGCATCCCAGAGGTATCGCTTTCTCTTTCACTTTAATTGTGTCGTTTCATCCCGTAAGTTAGAGTCAAAAACAATGATTTTCTTAATCTTAATTTCATTGCAGTTCTTTGTTACTGGACAAGATAAAGCGTTCAATATTCGTTGTTTCTTCCTTGAATCTGTTAAAAATTTGAATACAGGATTGGAAGTTGGGTAAGTTGAATATTCAGTATATTATTTGTATCATAATTTAGAATTCTGACGACAGAAGTTGTTGAACAAGATGTTCCCTTGCCCATGTGTACATATCAATTACGAGGAGGGGATAATGGCGAAAAGATAAATTTTGCTCAAGTTGGTCAAAAAGTAACTCATGTTTGGCATTGTGATGAAGGTATATTAAATTCATTTAATTCAAATTATATTGCCGTTCGGAGCAGTAATGATACATTTCAAAAAGACTACTGGCTTCTTATCAATTGTCTTAAACGCTTTCAGAAGTTAGTCATGTCTATGGAATTCTAATTCACAGTTGCTATGCTGATGATGGGCGCGGTAACAAATTTCAATTAGTTGATGATCAAGGGTAAGAAAACTTTTTTTTTCAATTAATTAATATTGAATATCATGCTTGCAGCTGTACTACTGATCCAGCACTTTTACCCCAAATAGAGTATGAATCTGAATCAATTACTGCTGTTACTCATGCTAACGTCTTTAAATATGCTGATAAAGTAAAACCAAAAACTTTATGATTACACTAAGATAGTTTAGGTTCAATTATATTTTACTTGCACTGTGCAGTTATGCTATAGACATGATGGAGGATGTGAAGGGGTTACGGTATTATAGTCTTATGTTTTTTTATTTTTATGATTTTTTGCTTGCAGCCACCTGTGTGTTCACATCATTCAAATGGCCCTCCAGTGCAGAAATTTGAAAATCAACTAGATAATATCGAAACACATCCTGAAAACCACGATCCTTCTGACAAACAAAATATTCCTTTATCTCCACCTCAAAAGCATTGTGAGTTTTTCAAAGTAAAAATTAATTTAATATATTTTGCTACCAGCTACCTTGAGGGAGGATGAGGCGGTAATGAGTCCAAAGCCTGTTATTCTTCCAAGTCCCAATGAAATGTCAAGACATTTTATAGGAAGCTTGCCAAAAGAAATACAACTGAAAGGTATAATCAACACTTTAATTCAAATATCAAATATTCAGCTCATAATTCCATGGAGTTTTTCAATAATATACAGAAGCAATCACCACGACCACCTAATCACTCTCGTGAAATATCTAATCGCGATATCCACATGTCCAAGTTTGTATACCACCAAATTTTACTTATTTAATTTGTTTCGAGATTACCCTACAAAGACAGTCCGCTGAATGAAACTGAAATTGAAGATATTCCTACACAAGATGAAAGTGAAATTCTTATAACAAGCATTCATATTTATATTTGAAAATTACAGATACAACAGGGAAAAGCATGAAGAGACCGTTACTTTTGCCTAAGAACGTTGGTCAAGTTTCCAATGTACGATTAATATATTCTAAACTAATATCTTATCCACATTTTAAGAACGATAATTCAGTCGGCGTTAAACAGCGAAGACATCTAAAAAATATGGAAGCTGATGTAAGCGTAGAAATGTTAGTACTGCCTCCTGAAATAGAAAGCAAGAAAGGTTCACTGAAGAATTTTGATGTCCCAGTTAAATGTAATATTGTAGAAACAACGAATGGATCGCAGTTCAATATAAAATCTAACAATAATGTTTGTCTCTCCAAACTATCAACTTTACTTATTGGAGCTGCCTTACTCATTTTAATAGCTTTTACTATGATGATAAGTCTATTCATAATTCATAGACAGAGAAACATGTTAAAAAAAATCCATCATTTGAATGCTTTTAATTGAACATTTACGAAGACTTTCAACCAACATTATCGAATTAATCCGAACAACTTGCACTCTTTTTACACTCGTCAATATATATTTCCTGTCGTATAATATCTAGATTTTTATTAAATTTTCATGATTTCCAGAAACATTTTTTGAATTATAAAATTATTTTATTATAATGTATTAGTATGAATATATTAGCCCAGTTTTTATTCCTTATTATGTTGTATTTTTTAAAGATAACTTATATGTAGCTAATTTATGAATTTATCTAATCTGCAGGATTGCATCAATGAATCTTAAACTTTCATCTTAACTTTTTAATGAATATTTCTTTTGTAGAACATCATGGCAGAATTTGATTTAACGCAGAAGATGGTACCTTTCTTCGATCTTCATTTGGTGATTCCTCTTCTGGAGTTCGTAGAACCTAGAAAAGTAGGATAGCTTTAAAAGCAGAGTTACGGTTCATAACATTTAGATTTATGATGAGAAGTCTTTTATCGAAGTTCATAGAAGAGTTTTGAGAAAGACTAATATGATCGATAGCCTTATTGAAACCTATCCTGATGGCCAAATTCCCAAAGATCTTCAAGAGCGTAAAGCTGAAATTTTGAAGGAGAGAGATGCTTTCAAAGCTAAGGTAAGTGTTGCTGAAAAATTAATGATATCAAGTTTACAAAATTATTTTCTTCCTAGGTTGATCCAATTGTTGAAATTTTGGAACGCGAGGATGTAAAAGAACTTATGGAAAACACTCGTGAAAGAGATGGAAATAGCAAAATTCTTGATTTTCTTCAGCAAAACCATGAAGTATTGTTTCAGATGCCATATTTTAAGACTATATTATGTTTAGTTTACCGTTGATATGGTAGATACTCTCTTCAAATATGCCAAGTTCATGTACGAATGTGGAAACTACACTGCTGCCTCGGTAAATTAAAATTAGTAAAATTATTTTAACAATGCTTTCAGGTGTGTCTATATTACTATCGTAATCTCATCCCTCACACTGATAATAATTATCTCAATGCCTTATATGGAAAGCTTGCTAGTGAAATTCTTGTCCAGGTAATACAGTGTCAAAGAGCAATAGGATTTGTGCATTTTCTCTAGGAATGGGACCATGCACGGGACGATTTGGTCAAGCTTCGCGCTTACATCGACTCGAATCCTTTTGATACTGAATGGGAACTTGTTCAGCAGCGTGCTTGGCTTATGCATTGGGCTTTGTTCGTATATTTTAATTATCCCAAGGGACGTGATGAGATTATTGAGATGTTCCTTAATCAACAAAACTATTTAAATACAATTCAAGTATAATGTTCTTAGTTTTTTTATATGAGCTTTGATATATTTAGGCTGTTAGTCCTCACCTTCTCCGCTATCTTGCTGTAGCTGTTGTTACTAGTAAAAATAAACAGAAAAACAGCCTCAAAGATCTCATCAAGGTTATTGATATCGTAAGTTGTTCTGTTTTAGTTCGGATTAAATGCTAACCCATTATCCAGGAACGTCATAACTATCAAGATCCAGTGACTGACTTCCTTACCTGTCTATACATCAAGTATGATTTTGATCAAGCTCAAGAAAAACTTCGTGAGTGTGAAGAAGTAAGTTGACCGTGTGTGGACTTAATTAAATTTATTTTTAAAGGTGTTATCTAACGATTTCTTCCTTACTGCCTGTCTTCCTGATTTCCGTGAATCTGCCCGACTTCTTATTTTTGAGATGTTCTGCAGAATTCATCAGTGTATCAGTATTGAAATGCTGGCAAGAAGATTGAATATGACTCAGGTGTAATGGAACTATTCTGATTTAATTATACATGTCTTTTGTAGGCCGAAGCTGAAAGGTGGATCGTAGATTTGATTCGTAACTACCGCATTGAAGGAGCCAAGATTGATAGTAAATTAGGACAAGTAGTTATGGGCGTCAAAGCAGTAAGCATTCATGAACAGGTATATTTTTTTAGTTTACTTTTAAAAATGACAGAAATAAATGCTTAGGTGATGGAGAATACGAAACGTCTCACTCTCAGAACCCACACCATTGGATTGCAGTTAGAGAAGGCTCGAAATGATCGAGGAAAAACTACGATCTAAATGATATTGCGGATTCTTTTTTCTGTTTTTGTTTTAATTTGTTGGGCTGATACGCTTGTTTTCGTAATTTTTCTCTCTTTCGGACATCTGAAAAAATAAAATTCTAATCTTAATTACTGCTGATACCTTGTTGTTGATTGTTAGTTCCTACTATTATACTAAATGTATTTTCTTGTTGGAATATGAAGGTTTGTAAAAGATCGTTGAATTATAAGAAGATATGGTTTCTTTCCTGTCACATATGTATATATCATATATAATACATGAGAATAGCTCAACTTGAAAACTTATGTTTATTTTTAATGATTTAGAACTTTTTTCTAGTTTAAAAATAGAATAATTTGTGTTTTCACTTACAAAATAATGACTTCATTACGGGTAAATTAGTAGTTTTTTAACAATTTTATGAACAATTCTTTAGTTTATTCCTAAAACTGCGTATAATGTAGCTCTGGATGATTTAACTATGGCATCCATTTTTGGAGATGACATTGAAGGAAATCAAATAACTAATGTACTTGCTCTTGAAGCTAAGCCGTTCGCTCTGATTGTTTTCGGGGAAAAATTAATGACGCGTGTAAGTAAATTTTGAAAGCTTTAGCTTTGTGGATGAAGTTCCTCTTTTAGATAAAAAATTTGCCTATTTATAAAAACATTATCAAATTATGTAAACAATTTTTGAAATTTATAAAGTGCCAGAAGATTTCACTACGGTTTGAGTGGAAAATATTTGTTCAAATGTTATCTATTTCAGTGACGTACGATCATATCCTGCTGCTAAATCAAAAGAGAATTTTACGTTTGTTTTTCTTTCATTCTTTTGCAAAAAAGAATTTTTTATGAAGAAAGGGGATAGTAACTGAGAAATGTTTCAATAATGTTGTAGCCTATACATATTCAAACTTATCAGCGTGGATGCAACCTTCTCAGCCGAATGTGAGTCATTTTTCCTAAAGCTTATTCAAACGATATTTCAGCTTTTTTGTAAAGCCATTTATGATAGATTGCTTAAATGGCAACCAGGGTATAGTTTCGTTGATTGTTCATTTCTACAGCATACTGAGCTTTTTGGTAAGAACTAGTTCACATGTAGCACGAGTAAAATTCAATATTAAGATTATTTCACAAGGTATTACCTGGATGATTGGGGTAAAATGGATATTACAACGAAATCTGAACTTATAAGTGCAATAGCTACGAATACATTTCGATTTAATGTTTGGTTTGTTCTAATGTCCTTGAGGTATTCGAGTTGGGACTTCTGAAAGAGCTTTGACTTTTTTAGAAATGAGTTTTCCCTAGTATATGATACGTCAACTAAATTAGTACATTTCGGAAAACTGAAAACCAAAGTAGTTTTTCAATTTTCTGGAATATTAACATATGTTCTTTTAGAAACTAATTTTGGCTGAAGAAAATAAAATAAAAAAGAAGCATTGCGAGTTGGCTATAGCTCAGTAAGCATGAGACTTAAATTTAAGTTTTTGTTTCATTTTTTTCAGAATGTTGGAAAGTATTTCTCAAAACATTGAGGTTAGCAATTCATATGATCTTACACGCGGATTCATTTTAAATAACTCTGGTATGAATTATCATGAAGTAATCAATACTAACGTTCTTTGATATTATTCAAATTTCTTATAGACGTTAAATTCACTTCAAGAACGCTTAACAATGATCGTTGGTCCGTGCACTAGTATGATTTTCAATGTGTGGCACGTTAATTTTCCAAAATTCCAATGTATTTATAGAGACGTCCAATCTCATCTAAGCTGTGGGAAATCGTTAGGATTTTCAAAACTATAAAGGAATATCCTTTCCATTTGTTCGTTTTACTATCTATATGGTCCCTATGTTCAGTATACGCAATTTCAGGTCTGAATTTCTTTTTCCACCTTCACAAGATAAGGAATCATGCATGTGAGCTAAATCTCTTCAATATCTGAAACTTTAAGAATTTCAGAAGAAATTTCCTTTCTACTTCTGATTTGGAAAGACTGATTGTGAAATTCTTTAGGAAGAAATCTCTTCGGTTTTTTACCCCAAAAAAGAAGAGCGTATTTTATTGTTATAATTTCTGATATATATTCTCATATTTCAGGTTTTTATATTAGCTAAGAAAATAGCATTGAGATTCAATACTTGGAAATTATCAGAAGATTTTGTGGATGACACGTTGGAGAGTAGCTTTATTTATTTCGGTAAAGATGAACTTTATAACCGTATGCAGTAGTTTTCCATTTTCATGCAGGTTCCATCTTCAAATGTATACCTAAAGAACAACAGAAAAGCATTTATATGCATTCGGTTGCTTTTCATACATTCCGTTTCATGATCTATGTATTGCTAGTTACACTTCGGTAATGTTTTCATATCTCCATCTTATGCTTTTTGATATTCAAGCTCGATGTATACGACTGTTATTGGATCGAACAACACGGTCAGGTTCATTGCTGCTGGCCATTTTCCGGTATATTCTTTACGTTGTTCTGTTGATTTTTTGTTTTTTTTTACAGAAAGTAATAGATGAAAGAGAATTACTTTCAACGGAAGTGTAAGTTTTTCTTTGATATATCTTTCTTTAAACTATCTTTTAAAGACCAAATAAAGAAACTATCGTTTCGAAACAAATTGAAAACGGAGAAGAAGATGGCAAATTAAAAAGAAAGAGAACGCGAAGCAAGTGCATTACCATGTAGGGGGTACTTCTAATTTTTTCTTTTTAAAATTGTGTTTCAGTCTTGATTCCCCGGAACCGGCTGCTAAAACCTCGAAGTTGGAACCAGCTCTTCCTTTATCGTATGTCATTTTGTTTTGAAGTAGAATGATAACGAATTTTTAAATATTTCAGAGTTAAACAAGAAGTGAATACTCATAAATTTGATCTTAAAAAGGTTGGTGAATTATAATCTGTGTATCAAAATTATCTCTTTTAAGGTGAAACAAGAGAAAACAGACAAAACTCTTGCAACATCTGCACCTGTAACTAACCCTACTACCACTAATGCTGTAGATCTTTCTCGAGTTAAAAAGGAATCCATTAAATCAAGCTTCACAGCTGCTCCTTCTATAAATTCTGATGTATTTTTCGTTTTATATGCGATTTATAAAATTCTAATACATTTGTTTAGATTCCTGATGATAGATCTGACAAGAGTGAGGATATTACACGAGATGTTGTAGATTTCAAACGTTTCAAAGCTGATATTGATGCTGATCCTAACATTCAAGCGGTGTATAAAACTATTTTTGGGTTTAATCTTATTTAATTTCACTTACTTTTCTATTATTGTTTCAGCTTAATCATTGACAATCGAGAAGCTCTTCGAACTCGTTATATAGATCTTCTGAAAGAAAATGCGAAATTAAAGGATATTATACGGGCAATGGAAACTTAGTTGCCATAATTTACTGTTGTTGTTGTTGTTATTTTGTTTATTTTTTTTGTTTTGAAAGATACATTTATTTTCGTGGTTAGTTATATCAATAGTTTATATTGTTTTAATATTTCTGGTTTCGTTTCCTTATAATATTCAAATTCCGTTTTTCACTTTTGTTTTTTGATCAAAGTATTGATTTCAGTAATATGCGGCGGATACATGAGGTAGTAACTAAGTCTGGAACATCTACAAGAGTTTTTAACTCTTTGAGATGCTCTTCATCATCTACAGAAACTATTAATAGACCACCAAGTTACCGCAAGCCTCATCAACATCATAAGCCCAAGCATATGCTTCAAGAAGAATTTCCTGTAGAATTTTAGTATGTTTGAGTTTTCACATTTTTGATTTTAGAATGCTGGTGATGTTTCTGGAGCAGGGGTACGACTTTTTGACTATTATAAAACTGCTGATATGGTTAACCAACTTCCCACAATTCAAGAGAAAATAGATTTTGTTAGTCCATATGAACGTCCTTGGACTCAAGCGGAAAAAACATGGCGCAGGTTTCTGCTAGATATTCAAGACAAATAATTAAGTTTTGATTCGCAGGGATTGGCATCCGTCTCTTATGTCTACCAGAAAGGCATGGGCCGTTCCGCAGGTCCCTTCATATTTCGATTGTTTGAAATTCTATCAATATATCACAAAAACTAGAATTTGTGAAGAATCGTTAGATGAGCATTACAGAGATTTAGTTCCACCGACAGCTAGATTTGAGGTTTTTTTCTTTTTCAATATTTTGTAAAGAATGCTTATATAGGAAGCTATGATTGAGGCTCTTGGTCATATTATGAATTCTACTAGATTCGACAGTGAAGATGAACGAGTGAATTATATAATTTCGACATTGATAGACGAAGGTCTGCAAAGTTTGGCTCATAATATGCCTCGTTTAGCCGATTATAGGGTTGCTCCCCTTTTTTGTAAATTTTATAACTTTTATACTTTTAGTTGGCTTATGATGCCCAGAATGAATCATTCTGGATTAGATCTGGTTTTATGTTTCTTTACGATTTTCAAGAAATTGGAACTAGTAAAGTTATTCGTAAGCTTCATAATGCCCAAAAGTTCATAGGGGATGATAGGTTTTTTTTAAAGTTTTTTTTGTCTTTTTCATTATTCCAATTTACAGAAGGAAGCTGGGCGAATTAGCATTTGTTAGTAGAGATCAGTTCGCTGCACAAGTTCGATCAACTGAACAACCATCACCTTTATTCAGTCTTGAAAGTATAGAAAGCACCAGGGACTTGTTTTCCGACGATATAGACTTGAAAGAAGACGTTCTGTTCTCTCCTAAAGTTATGAATTTATGGCCCGATGCTGAACCGCTTTGGCAAAAACCTGGATATTTTGTCGAATCAGGAGAAACTCATTCTTACGGGCGCCTAGCAGGAAAATCGGTACATGCTATTAACGAACGGATGAGTATCTGGAATCCTGATGGTCCAGTTTCATAATTATAGACACATTACGTTTTGATTTTCTTTTAGAGGAAGAACGGTCTGCTATCTGGTTCGATTGCGCCAAAGCCCAAGCTGTATCTTCTCTCTTTACAACATTATGTGCTCAGGCTCATACTCATGGTATCTTAGACCTCTAATTCTACTGAATTATACTCTGAACTTTAGGATTTACTCAATACACTGATGTAACGAGGCCATTCTCATCACAAATGATTCTATCCGATGGACAACAGTTTGTATTTGCTATTGGGCAACTAAATACGTTATCTATCAATATCGATTGTGATGGTTAGAAACTCAGTTTAAAAGTTAATATTTTGTAATGTTTAAGGATTTGAAAATAATAGGACAAATTTCTGTCAAATAGAAAAGCCTTTGAACCTTTTTGATGCTTATGTTGATGGAAAGTTCTACTATCAGAAACAGGATGGTGAAAAGACTGAACTAGTTCCTGGATTAAATCGCCAGGTTCTATCACGAACATTGCAAATGATTATGAAGGACTAAGTTTTTTGTTATGTTCTTAGCATATCATTTCGTGAATTCGTGTACATACATAATTAGAATTGAAGCTTTCGATAGAAATATTGTTATTGTAGGTTATTTCAACTCTTAATCTATTTGTTGAAGTTTTTGTTATATATTCTACAGATAAATTCTACTATGTTGAAATGTATCTTTCATTTATACGCTCAAAATCGTTATATAATATTTAAGTCGTTATACATATAAACCCTGCTATTCCTCTAAGCAATTCCCTTTCAGAACCCACACCATTGGATTGCAGTTAGAGAAGGCTCGAAATGATCGAGGAAAAACTACGATCTAAATGATATTGCGGATTCTTTTTTCTGTTTTTGTTTTAATTTGTTGGGCTGATACGCTTGTTTTCGTAATTTTTCTCTCTTTCGGACATCTGAAAAAATAAAATTCTAATCTTAATTACTGCTGATACCTTGTTGTTGATTGTTAGTTCCTACTATTATACTAAATGTATTTTCTTGTTGGAATATGAAGGTTTGTAAAAGATCGTTGAATTATAAGAAGATATGGTTTCTTTCCTGTCACATATGTATATATCATATATAATACATGAGAATAGCTCAACTTGAAAACTTATGTTTATTTTTAATGATTTAGAACTTTTTTCTAGTTTAAAAATAGAATAATTTGTGTTTTCACTTACAAAATAATGACTTCATTACGGGTAAATTAGTAGTTTTTTAACAATTTTATGAACAATTCTTTAGTTTATTCCTAAAACTGCGTATAATGTAGCTCTGGATGATTTAACTATGGCATCCATTTTTGGAGATGACATTGAAGGAAATCAAATAACTAATGTACTTGCTCTTGAAGCTAAGCCGTTCGCTCTGATTGTTTTCGGGGAAAAATTAATGACGCGTGTAAGTAAATTTTGAATTCTGTCTTATTCAAGCTTTAGCTTTGTGGATGAAGTTCCTCTTTTAGATAAAGCATTTGCCTATTTATGATATTATTTTGGTTTTGTGCAAGGGCTATTTGACATTTATAAAGGGCCGGCATCTATCCTTGCAGTTGGGTTAGGTTTTAAATTCTTTTTAATTTTATCTATTTCAGTGACGTACCATCATATCCTGCTGCTAAATCAGAAGAGAATTTTAAGTTTGTTTTGTCTTTCATTCGTTTCAAAAGTATTTTTTATGAAGGAACGGGATAGTATCTGAGAAATGTTTCAATAATGTTGTAGCCTATACATATTCAAACTTATCAGCGTGGATGCAACCTTCTCAGCCGAATGTGAGTCATTTTTCCTAAAGCTTATTCAAACGATATTTCAGCTTTTTTGTAAAGCCATTTATGATAGATTGCTTAAATGGCAACCAGGGTATAGTTTCGTTGATTTTTCATTACTAAAGCATACTGAGCTTTTTGGTAAGAACTAGTTCACATGTAGCACGAGTAAAATTCAATATTAAGATTATTTCACAAGTAAACAGCTGGATAATTGGGGTGAAATGGATATTAGAACGAAATCTGAACTTATAAGTGCAATAGCTACGAATACATTTCGATTTAATGTTTGGTTTGTTCTAATGTCCTTGAGGTATTCGAGTTGGGACTTCTGAAAGAGCTTTGACTTTTTTAGAAATGAGTTTTCCCTAGTATATGATACGTCAGCTAAATTAGTACATTTCGGAAAACTGAAAACCAAAGTAGTTTTTCAATTTTCTGGAATATTAACATATGTTCTTTTAGAAATTGATAATATATTCCACTAGTTCTGGAAATGCCGAAACCTATGAGTAAAAATTAAATTTTTCTTTTAAATTATAAAATTTCTCTTCAGAATACTGAAAGATATTCACCGTCACGTAAAGTATTGTAGATCAGCTTACCATCTTACCTTTCCATTCATTTTCAACAACTTTGAAGTTGTATATCACGAGGTAATCAATAACCCACGTTCTTAATTTTATGCAAATTTCTTACAGACGCTTACTTCACAAGGCCCATTATTAGAAATGCTTATTGGCCCATATATGACGAATTCGGTATGATTTTTCTTTTTTTCTGTTTTGTACTTAGTTTCAAGCATTTAACATCGGATGGTAGAGGATATTTCTCAGGAAAAATTTATGCCTTTGTGAGGAGAATACCATTATTTGTCACATACTTGTTCGTTTTACTATCTATATGGTCCCTATGTTCAGTATACGCAATTTCAGGTCTGAATTTCTTTTTTCACCTTCACAAGATAAGGAATCATGCATGTGAGCTAAATCTCTTCAATATCTGAAACTTTAAGAATTTCAGAAGAAATCCCCTTTCTACTTTTGATTTGGAAAGACTGATTGGGAAGTTCTTTCAGAAATCTACGGATTCTTTTTTCTCCCCAAATAAAAAACACGTATTTTATTGTTATAATTTCTGATATATATTCTCATATTTCAGATTCCTGAATTAGCCCGAAAGATAGCAGCCAGATTTAATAATTGGAAATCATTAGAAGATTTTATTGATAAGACCTTGGAGAGTAGCTATGTCTATTTTGGTAATGATAAAGTTCATAACCTAAAGGGCTTCACTAGAAGTTTTTTTTACAGATGTCTTTGAGAGAGCCGATAAAAGCCAGCTGCCAAAGTTGTTTAAAAAGCGGTGTATGAATATTTATGCCAGTTCTCTTGCTTTACATACATTCCGTTTCATGATCTATGTATTGCTAGTTACACTTCGGTAATGTTTTCATATCTCCATCTTATGCTTTTTGATATTCAAGCTCGATGTATACGACTGTTATTGGATCGAACAACACGGTCAGGTTCATTGGTGCTGGTCATTTTCCGGTATATTCTTTACGTTGTTCTGTTGATTTTTTGTTTTTTTATAGAATGTAATAGATGAAAAAGAATTACTTACAACTGAAGTGTAAGTTTTTCTTTGATATATCTTTCTTTAAACTATCTTTTAAAGACCAAATAAAGAAACTATCGTTTCGAAACAAATTGAAAACGGAGAAGAAGATGGCAAATTAAAAAGAAAGAGAACGCAAAGCAAGTGCATTACCATGTAGGGGGTACTTCTAATTTTTTCTTTTCAAAATTGTGTTTCAGTCTTGATTCCCCGGAACCGGCTGCTAAAACCTCGAAGTTGGAACCAGCTCTTCCTTTATCGTATGTCATTTTGTTTTGAAGTAGAATGATAACGAATTTTTAAATATTTCAGAGTTAAACAAGAAGTGAATACTCATAAATTTGATCTTAAAAAGGTTGGTGAATTATAATCTGTGTATCAAAATTATCTCTTTTAAGGTGAAACAAGAGAAAACAGACAATACTCTTGCAACATCTGCACCTGTAACTAACCCTGCTACCACTAATGCTGTAGATCTTTCTCGAGTTAAAAAGGAATCCATTAAATCAAGCTTCACAGCTGCTCCTTCTATAAATTCTGATGTATTTTTCGTTTTATATGCGATTTATAAAATTCTAATACATTTGTTTAGATTCCTGATGATAGATCTGACAAGAGTGAGGATATTACACGAGATGTTGTAGATTTCAAACGTTTCAAAGCTGATATTGATGCTGATCCTAACATTCAAGCGGTGTATAAAACTATTTTTGGGTTTAATCTTATTTAATTTCACTTACTTTTCTATTATTGTTTCAGCTTAATCATTGACAATCGAGAAGCTCTTCGAACTCGTTATATAGATCTTCTGAAAGAAAATGCGAAATTAAAGGATATTATACGGGCAATGGAAACTTAGTTGCCATAATTACTGTTGTTGTTGTTGTTGTTATTTTGTTCTGTTATAATGATTTTCGGATAACAGATCTACTAATTGATCCAGAATCGTTCATATTCATAGTGCATCAAGCAGTTCCTGACTATGTATCTGAAAAAATAAAATTCTAATCTTAATTACTGCTGATACCTTGTTGTTGATTGTTAGTTCCTACTATTATACTAAATGTATTTTCTTGTTGGAATATGAAGGTTTGTAAAAGATCGTTGAATTATAAGAAGATATGGTTTCTTTCCTGTCACATATGTATATATCATATATAATACATGAGAATAGCTCAACTTGAAAACTTATGTTTATTTTTAATGATTTAGAACTTTTTTCTAGTTTAAAAATAGAATAATTTGTGTTTTCACTTACAAAATAATGACTTCATTACGGGTAAATTAGTAGTTTTTTAACAATTTTTTGTAATATCTGAATTCCGCTCTTCACTTTTGTTTCTTTGATCGATATCTTTATATTATTTTATTATTATTTATTCAGAATGAGAAATAAAATAAAAAAGGGTTTGGTGATATTAGCGGTTTGCATTTCTGTGATTCTATTTTGGTGCGAATTTCTGGTTTATCCATTTCATCTATATGTGTGCTCTAAAGGTTTTGAGGGAATTAAAAAGTAAGTTATATTAAATTTATGATTTATAAGTTATATTAGAAATACCAATGATGAACTCAATGTTATAATGATTTCTGATACTCATATTCTCGGGAAATTTAAGGGTCATTGGTTTGATAGAATTAGGAGGTTTTAATACAATAAATTTATTCTCTCTTTACACTGTTTTAAGAGAATGGCAAATGTCTAGCTCATTTACGCAAGCTGTGAAATGGCTCCAACCTGAAGCTGTTTTCTTTTTAGGTATTATATGTTGACTAATGTTTTTTTATTGTTATTCAAACATTGCTACAGGAGATTTAATGGACGAAGGTCAATGGACAGATGAAAACTTATTCAATGAATATGCCGATAGATTTTTCAAAGTTTTCAATAACCAGACAGCGGGACCTACTATGTATTTTATTCCTGGAAATCATGATTTAGGATTTCATTTTGAGTAAATCTATATGTTAACAACATTAATAATCTCTTTATAATTAGAATACATCCTGAACGTATAAAATGGTTCAAAAAACGTTTTGATGTCGACTCTGTTAATATTTTGAATATAAAAGGTACTCATTATTTAATAATAATAACTTATTATTTATAGGATTTCCCTTTGTGACGATTAATTCTATGGCCATGCATGGTGATAAATGTAGATTATGTGCTGGTGCATTGAATTTAATGGAAACATATTCAAAAATCTTTGATTGTGCTGCTAATGAATCTTGCACATCATACCCAGAATCTGAATTAAATCGCCCTTTTATAAAGCCTATAGTTCTTCAGCATTTTCCTTTATTTAGGTAAATTAATTCATATTATTTTTATTATATTTTTTTTTGTTTCAGAACAAATGAAAATGTTTGTATGCGGGATGAAGATTTTGATGAACTAGCACCTGACCGTGATGAGCATTACCGAGAAAAGTGGGAATGTCTCTCTAAAGAATCAACTCAGTGGGTATCTTCTTATAAGCTTGAATTTCATGTTTGTCGTAGATATATTCTGGAAAAAATCCAACCGAGAGCTGTTTTTGATGGCCATGCACATCGTGGATGTAAGAGGAAGTAAATTACTTTATATAATTTGCAATTAAGTATATTTATTTGAGATGGACTTCTCCAACTGAATTTTATGAGTACACTCAAAATTCTTTTAACTGGAGAAATAATGACGTTCCTACAATTTTAATGGTTAGTATCGACAAAGATAGAGTAAGTTTATTGTTTTTTCAATGATTATTGACAGATAATATTTTTTTCGGCTGAAAAAGTTTTATTTCAAGATTTTTATTTTTTAAATCTTTTTCAGGTTGATGTAAAAACCTGCTATCTTCCTAGAGAATCTTTTATTTTTGTTGGATACTTTTTTATAATTCTTTTTATATTAATATTTTTTCAATACGTTTTAATGCTTTGTCTTAAAATTAAATCTCATTCTACTGATCTTCGATTACTTTCGACTAAACACGAGTAACCTTAAATTTAGTTTGTACTTAAGAAAATCAAAATTGTTTGATACTGCTCATATGGTTATTGTATACTTAAAAACTTAAAAATACTTAAAATTATTATTAATTATATTTTGGACTAATTTTAATTGTAAAAAACGTTTGATCATATTCGTATTGTTTAGTTGCTTTTGGAGCAAAATCAGCAATGAACAGTTCTAATGCCAACACTACTAGTTTTTTACTAATTGATTTCTTTATGTTTATTGATTTCTTATATATAATAAAGGATGTGATAATTATGAAGCTCTCATTTTTATTTTTCTTTCTATTTAAACACAATTCTGCCAGGAAATTATAAATTAGGTAGATGAGAAAACATTCTCACGCAATCAAACAGTAAGAATTTTGATATCGTTTGTCTAATTCTTTGCTTCCTCTTCCGATCTTCTCTTCTCTTCCTGATTCCTCATCATCTTTTCGTCTATGTCTTCATGTTCTTTACCTTTCGTCCTTTTTGCTTTTCTCTTATGATGCTATGTGGCCTCTGTATTTATTCTTCGTTCTGTTCTCGTTTTTGTTTGCCTATGTGAAGAAGCATGTCACATCCTGTCTCCTAGCACATTATATAATCCCATTACCAAAATCGATTAGATTTTCCTGACAACAAAAGGTTTAAACTCAACAGTTTTGAAAACTTTCATTATGATATCTAGCCTTAAGGATACGTTACAGAACTTAAACTGACCTGTTATTGCATCTTCTCATCTTGTCCGTGAATCAACAGAAGTCTTCAACTGGCAATCCACTTATCCACATGATACTAAGCCTGATTCTCAACTCTCTTCCTCGGCAGTCTACCACACCACAGATATAACATTCAGTTCAATATCTGTTATGTGCTCCACACTGCTGTTGCATCATTCTATTAGTAATATTAACTAATTTCCTTTTATTATTTGATTATTCAAACGTATTATTTTCTAATTATTTGTTTTTCGACATAATTGAACTCTTTGGATTTTACATTAAAATTATGTTTTTTGTCTCATGATGTTAATGTTTTCTCTCCTCATTCACTCAAGAATAAGGTTGCCTTATAACACATAGTTAACTTAACTAAAATATTTATATAAACCTACAACATTCTATTATCAGAATGATATATAGATTCTAATACTCGGTAGTACCTCGCTAGTCCATTTAGCTAGTGATAGTATGATGTTGGATGGGACAAGGTCGCTTGTCAGGCTGGTCGATCACCACCCCACAATTCTCATATCAGAATTTCCTATCCGTTTCCTTTTCTGCATAACGGTCTCCTCCGATATGTTCATCATTGTATTCATCGTTTTCTTCTACTATGTCACCTTTATATCTTTGTTGTTAATTCCTATATCGTCCTTCTGATTAACTTCAATGGGTCTTACGACTGATATCTGCAAATCGTCATCGTACTACCCTATTGCAACATCATAATTCGCTTGCTGATCTCCTGATTTTCTTACAGGTTTATCAAACATCGATCCAGCTTCTCAATCTCGAAACATGCGTGACCCACTGCGGGACCAGGTAAGCTGTTTTCTCTAGAATTGTTTTTCGTTTCTGTATCTTCTGAATTCTGCGCAGATAGACAAGCTATTTCTTCCTTTCCACTCAATAGCTTGTCTTGTTGTTTTCAAATCTCATCGCCCCATTTTGTGATTTTAGAATAACATTCTATGAGTCTCACTTTATATTGTTGTTACAATCACCATCACGAATTTCTTATCAATAAGGTTCTCTATTCATTTTCCAATATTTCCATTTCACCGTTTTGACTCATTTTGCTTTTAACAATATCACGTCAACTTGTTTGATTCTGATTCAAGAGTTGACAATCTGAAGTATTCAGATTTTTTTCTTTTTTTTTTACAAATAAATATTTCTGATTCGTAATTGCATATTTTAAAGAATGTTATCTTTCATTTCTATCCTATTATCTCCTTTTAATCTTTAACATGATTTCATAAACGGCCTTCTGTTTCTTTTCCCAACCGGCCAATGACATTTTCATTTCATGTGTCATATTTGTCTTATCTGAGGATTCTGAAGTCAAAAGTTCTTAATAATCCGGAATCTGCTTTTTTCTTTTTCTGCTCTGCTCAATTATGCTCAATCTATTTGTTCATATGGCTAGTTCGCTGAGCTTAGATCATCTCGATTCTCATAGATTCATCTTCCATCTCTATCTCTCGTTTCATGCTGTCCAGCCGTTCAATCCATTTGACTATTGAAAGAATTCGTGCTCTTCTTCAAAGAAATTTTCAAGCCATCTTCAAGCTCTGCAAATTCTCATGGATTTGCTGAAAATATACAGCTTTTCCACCTTCTCACAATAGACTTGCTTCAAGTTAAGCTCAATATACAGGATATTATGTGGTTAATGAAAATTGGGGAGAGGGATATACAGTTAACATCATTTCACTAATCTAATGATATGCTGTATTTTCAAACGTATAACGGCCTTTCCTCCACAATTAATGAATGTGGTCTTCTGAATCTATTATATATCAGCTATTTTCTCTTATTATCCATCTTCTAGATCTGATACCTGCGGTATCCTTTGGCTTGTTTTTGTTGTTTGATGTCCTTGCAGGTTTTTGACAATCATTCATTGCGGCATCCGCTTCTTATCAACATGTTGCCGAAAATGGAAAAAAGAAATTGAAGATAATTTTCATTAGAAATTGCTACAGCATAAGCATTAAGCAAAGGAGACAGCGTTTTTTCGAATATTGCTGGCACAGCGAGTTTGTCAATCTCTTGTAAATGCCACCTGAACATCTTATACTGATCAACAATTTTAAGCCAATCAGGCGGCAATCAGGTTTTGAGCTTACGATGAACTTAAATCGTATCTTCTCCACCTACTTTTTCCATATTTATCATTATTATCACTGTAGTCGTCATCATCCTGGGCTTCAAAAGTTGACGACCACGTCAATTGACAGACATTTCTCATAAATACGTAGTGATTGAGCCGAAAGAGGACGACCACCACGTTGTCTTTTGATGTCATTTCTTATCTAAATGGCGTTCCTCGTTATTCTTTTGAAATTTTCTATTCCCCCCCCCTTTTTTTCTGACAATGATTATGTGCTTACCCAATCATTCACATCAATGGGGTCGTTACGACAATGTCTTCGCTTCTGCGATTCATTTTGTGTCTTTTATAACGATCAGACAGTATACCGAAGTTATTTTCTTCCGAATGTCCTTTTTAACTACTTCGATTGCTTAATGATTCTCAACATATATCTTTGTAAATCTTTAAAGTCATTGTCGACATGCTTGACGTGCTTTGTGTATATGGATATTTCAACTGTTCAGTCAAATACTGCAAATAGAAGAAACCAACCTTTTTCGTTTATATCATCTGAAAACATGTCTTCACATATCTTTTTCCATTTCTTCGTTTAACTTATAGTGTTATTTCATTCAAAATTTGTATGAAATGCATTATATTCGATTGTAAAACTATGTTTTTTCTTGAACAAAGTTTTGAAATTCAGTCTAAATATTCAATTTAACTACCTTTTATGTCTTATATTTCTATGTTTTTTTATATTTTTTATAAAAACTATGAAATAGAGTCATGTTACGAACTTTATAATAGAACTGGATTCTGATGACGTTTATTCATTATCACCCGTAGGGCATGATGAGTCCTGATCTCTTCATCGTTTATCAATTTTCTTTTTCGATGTGAGAAGATGTCTATTTCATAAGCAAATGTTTATGTTTTTTCTTTTTTTTCTTTGCCCCCCCCCTTCTCTCTCTCTCTCTCTCTCTCTCTCTCTCTCTCTCTCTCTCTCTCTCTCTCTCTCTCTCTCTCTCTATTCTGTCTTTCAACCCTGTCTTTCAACCTTTTTTCAAAGTTTTTTTTCTATTATTTCAAAAAAAATTTTACTTTAAACGATTGAAAAAATAAAATTTTTTTCTACATTCCTCGAGAAAATTCATACAATATACATATATGTCGTTATAGTCAACCTCTTCTTTTGCTGTCGTTTTGATCATCCCATAATCGCCTCGTTGTCCTCAACTCTTTTCTTTTCTGACGCCTTTCAAAGAATTCTTCAAATCACATAATTCACAGTGAACGGTTATCGCAACTCTGTCAGCCATGTCATCCTTTATTTCTCCTTACCTGTTTGACTGATCCAACAAAAGTAACCATAAGCCTTTTTAAACGGAAGAGGAGCTTAACTGCTTTATCCCATAACTTTTTTCTGTCATTCTTCTTTAAAGTTTCATTTGAAATTTTAGTTGAAAGATAGAATAGAAAAAAGAAAACTGTAGTTATTATTCTGAGACAAAGTTTTTTTTTCTTTGAAAAATTTAAAATTATTAATAATCTTCAAGATTGGAATATTTGCTGAACTTATAAAGATATTACCAGTAAGTCGGATATAGCTTTAGTGCCTACAACATCCAGTTTTCTATAACTATAAAGTATATTATCATGACTGGTTTCACACAATGTCTCTCTTTTTGCTATGATCACTCACATATATTCTTTATATATCTTACTCTCTCTCTTTCTTTCTTTCTTTCTCTCTCACTCCCTCTCTCTCTCTTTCTCTCTCTCACTCTCTTACCCCCTCTCTCTCTCTCTTAAAAAAAATTGGAAATCTGTTCTTCTTTTTCTTCCCCCCCCCTCTCCTTCCACCACTTTAGTACTGAGACCAAAATTTATTTTATTTTCATATGTGTTAGAGCAGACTAAAGATTAGTATGAACATCCATTTAAGATGACCCAGCCAATGAATAGCCATAGTCTTCGTTCATGAAATTTGTATTTTTCTCCGAAAAACGGTTATCAACTTCTGAGCTGGACACCGATGAAGAAAACGAGCATCTAACCAGTTTATTTCTTTCTTTCTTTCATTTAATATGAATGATTATCGAATGATTTTTACGAAATTCAATTTTCTATCTCATTTCACTATCATTATCATCAACGAATTCTTTTTTTTTCTTCTTTTTCTTCTTCTTTTATAACAAAGTGACCGACATTCAATTGTCAAGAATCAAAGAAAATATTACTACTACTAATCATTTTATTTTTATTTATTTCATTTCTTAAAGCATTTTTTAATAGTTTCGAGAATTGTACAAATTGTTTTTTATATTCATAAAAGGGTCAGAAATGTAATTAAAAGACCGGTTTTTCTTCAATTTACTGTTAATAATGATAAATGTAAAATAGATAAAAGCTTTTCGATTATTTTGTCATTAAAAATGAAAAACGGCTTGATCATTATCAATCTCATTCAATTACTTCGTTCACACGTTTACTTCAGTCCCTATCACTGTACTGTATAGAACATTTGCGTGTACGGTCACACGTAGCCAATGTTGAAGGCCAGGTTCCCAGGTCGTCAAACATCTTATCAGCTCTTCGCCTCATTGAGCATTTTACCCGTATTGCCAACCGTTCCTTCTTCAAGCCATTGTATCACTTTTTTTTTTCTTCGAAAGCTAACTTTCCAACTAGTGTAGAATGATGTACGTGAATAGATTACGTATGAAACAACGGCTTTCATTCTCGATTGAAGAGAACGCATTGAGCGGTTGTATCAATCTATCTACGAACAGTTTCCTTCTTCTTTCCATTCTTCCTTATTTCCTCTTTTCTAATTTTCTAATTGAAAGAACACTTAGTTGTTGTTCAAGAAATAGAAATACTTCCATAGATTTCCATTTTTCATGAACACATAAGTAGAAAAGAATAAAGTCTGTGTTAATTCAATAATAAGCAGTTAAGATGTAAGCTGAATTATAGAAATAACACAAGAATTTTCCTTATTTAAAGCATTACGACATTCCAATACTTATTTTATAATTAAAATATAAAAACTTTATTACAACTTATTCTGTTTTGCTTCCAACCTTATCATATCCAAAGTTTTCTTGCCATTTCTTGGATTATTTTCATTTAAATGTAATAGTTTATACAAAGAATGAACTGAAATTTGATCTTTATTGATGCTATAAGCTTTAATATATAGGAAAACGTATGTTGTAGTAGATTTACTAGTAATGTATCCTCTCAAGTCTTAATGTTTCAAAACATTTCAGACATCCTGTTTCATTCTAGTTAGATATATACTATGTGTTTCATTAAATATATATGTATATTCTTTATTTTACCTTATTCTAATCCCCCCCCTATATCCTTTAATTTAATTTAATGATAAAGATTTAAATATTTATATTCTTTTAATGTTTATTATATAGTTTATATTCATTTATTATGTTATCGGTGTTCTTTTATTAAAACTTCATGCTTCATGACAGCTATCTTTACAAAGCAGCTGCTCATTGTGCTACGGTTTCTCATTCGGTTTTTGAGCATAAAAACAGACATATAGCTTGCAGTGATAGCCTATTGGTGCTGATACTCTTCATTCATTTAACTACTTGACCACATGATCAACTATTGAATTTTTCGATTATAATCAAATACATTCATAGATTTGTCTTCAATCACATTCTTTAATTTCTCATCCTCATCTGCTTTCATTTCTGTCAATTTTGATTAATGTCTATATCTTTTATTTGTGAGAAAAACGACTGAAAGCTTGGCACCTACTTCTCTGTCTGTTCTGAACTTTATTTCATATCATCCTCACACCATCACTTACATTTCATTTTCTCTACATACTTTCTCATTGAAAAACATTGATCACATCATTTTACAGGCCCCAACCAGCTTTGCCTGGGCCATCTACGCCAATTCCTCCGAATACCCGGAGGAACTAGCTTTCGAGAAAGGCGAGCAACTGCGTATTCTATCTGAAGAACCAGGTATGCTATATCTTTAATTAATTTGAAGCATTCAAACATTTGGTAATAGTATATAAGATAGCTAATAGATAGCATTTGAGGTCTAAATCATCATTTTTTTCCTAAAAAAAGCCTTTTACACATGTGACATATCAGATCTTTCTCTTATGAATTATCTTTTTTTCTCCTCAAAAATGGGATATGATGTACATCTTTCAATTTCAAAATCTCTTAAAATATTTTTATTTTAAATTTATAAGATTGATTTCATTAATTCTTTTTTTTTTGAGTTCATTAAGGAAGTATTTTAGTTTAATTAACTTTTAATTATTATTGTCTATCTACCTTTAGACTAACTATAATGAACTAAAGTGCAATAAAACTGGATTTTAGGCAAACTTTAAAAAAAAAAAAGAAAAAAAGTATTTCATTCGTGGTATATAATCGTATATATTATTTTATATTTTCTATATATTATATAGAAATAATTAATTATAATATTTCTATACATTTATTCATTAGTTATCTCTTTTGACTGTTGAATTAATCCAGAAACATTTCTTTTCTCTTCCATTTACGGTCATTTGCGTCATAGTCATTACCTATTTCAGGTGCTAATTTGACCGAAGGCTGGTGGCTTTGCGAGAACGAACGAGGTCAACGTGGTATAGCTCCAGCTAATCGACTTCACAAAATGGCTACTCAAGGTGATGGCGAGCCATTCGATCGAAAAGTTAGTTTCTTTCTTTGTTTTCTTTTTCCAATTTCTCGGTGTTTTTTCGTGAATTTCAAACAAAATTCATTTTGAAAAGAAGGTAACAAGAAAAAAAGAATTTTTGTATATTTTTCGTTTATTTATCTATAACTAATCCAATTACCTTATATTTACACTTTCAACTATGACAAACATTTAATACTCATTTTCTCTTTTTTTTTGTATTTTTTTGTTTTTCAATATTTCTCTCATTTTCTTCTAAAAATTCAAACTAGATAATCAGTTCAAAATCACTGAATTATAAGATCAAGTGAACTCTCATTCTGTCCCTCTCTCTCTCTCAACCGTTCCGTACAAAAATCAGATAGACGAAAAGCCGCTTCGCTCTTTCGCCCTTGTTCTCAGTTTGAGCATCTTCTACATTTCTTTATCGTGCAAGCATTTGTACGATCTCTGATCTTATTTTATCTGCTTATCTGTCAGTTTTTACTCATTTCTCCTTATTCCTTAAAGGAATTACGCGCGACAGAGGGCGTGTGCTGGCGCCTAGACTTTCACGGCGATTTTTTTTTATTCTGCTCCTTCTACCAGCGCTTCTTCCGCTTTCACTTCAATCAAAGGTTTCTTTCTTTCGACGACCAAACGCGAACAAATAGAGGAAGAGATATGTCTTGTGAAGGTATGAAGGTACAAGACTCTATGTTCTTCTGAAGAAATATAAAGAGCTATGGAGGTACTCCTTTCTTGCTCAAACATGACGATAGATAACAAGTAAATGAGAGAGAAAATGTTAGAGAGCACGACATTAAATGTTCAGAGAGGGATGAAACAAACGAAACTTTTCACGTGCCTCTGCTTTCTCTAATGTTCTTTCTCTCTTATTATACCGGCTCTCCAAGTATAGCTAACAGCTGGACGTCCCACCACTTTTCGGACTTTCTATTCACATCAGGGGGTAGATGTAGCTCATATGATAACAATATTTCTGGTCATGCTACATAGACTATTTTCATATTATTCTACTTTTATGTTTTTCTTTTCTTTTTTCCTATTTGCTCGTTATTTTTCCGAAAATTCGTCGTCCATCTGTTCGCAAAAATTTGCTCAAATCATCTTTCTGCTCATATCTTGGCCAATCTCCTGTTTTTGATGTTTACTATATCATGGGAATTGGGATGTCCTTCCTAAATCGACTTCATCTCAAAGCTTTTGACGTCAGAAGTCTTCTAAGCTTCGATTTATTACGTGAACATCAAACATAGATCTCATTGAATTTCTATATTTCTCTGCATAACTTGAGTAATCTGAACTCTGAAAGACAGAGAGACAAGTAAATGAAAGAGAAGTATGAGAGAGAGAAAGCTTAAGAGAGGAGAGGAAAGAGGAGATAGAGTGGAAGAAAACTATGTCGTTCTTCCTAACTGTCTGTTCTTAATATTCGAAACATTTTCTAATTTTTTAAACAACTACTTCAAATCCTTGACAACATTTATTTACTTTCGAATGGAAGAACGGTCTTCAAATCTTTTTTCGGGCCGTAAATCCTTTGAAACGAACTATTCAAACTGAATTTTGCTTTTTGATTACCAATCTCCTGTTTTATTCGCACGTAATTCTCATTGTATTTTTTGATAAAAACAATTAAATTTTATAGAATTTTTCCAATATTCATCTAATTTCAAGAAATATCAACTGAATCAAGTCACACAAAACATTTTACAGACATAGTGGTCTTCTTTATTACATTTTTTCCATAAATGATTCCTTTTTCTTCCACATTCTTCTGACTTTTCTTGATTCTACTGAAAAATTTCATTTGAATGTAATGTTTCTCTGAATTAACAAAAACTTTACTTTGAAACACTTCTTTGTCTTTGACAATACTTTTTGAATTTTCCGACACCACCATGTTGGATTCCTTTGAAGACAATATGGAAAAAATAAAATTTTAAACAGGACAGGGTTGTACGCCGACGACGTAGTAGTGAGCTGTCATCGTGAAGACGTGAAAAGCATCCACTTGATGATCGACTTGAAACTTTTCTTAACTATCGTTGACGCTCGCATCATCAGTATCAGCCCCATCATGCATGTCGTGATCTACTGCCGTAAAAGGGTGTGGTCGTATGTATGGTTGAAAGGAAAAGACAAGGGGTAGCTGTGTGAATCATATAGCTGTTCACTTCTGGTTGTCTTCTTCAATATGTGAATAATGTGTTCTATCACTTCAACGTTAAAGATGAGGTTTTCATTCCGTTACCTCCACATGACCTTTGTTTCTTTCGAATCTCCATCCTTTCGCTGTCCATTTCCTTACCGTTTACCGTGCATTTAATCTCTTTCTCTTTCGTTCTCTTTAAATTCCAAGAACCTTTGTTATATAAGAAAATGAAGAATTTACATGGAGTAATACGAAAGAAATATCAACTGAAGAAAATAGTGAGAAGTTAAATGGGAGAGAGAGAGAGAGAGAGAGAGAGAGAGAGAGAGAGAGAGAGAGAGAAAGAGATTGAGAGAGAGGAGTAGAACAACGACCATTAGAAAACTTCCCGCCTCGCATGTGGATGTTTTCCATTAGTTCAAGAATCTAACTCCTCCCATCAAATCATGCTTTTGTTGCTCTGAAGATGGCCACTAAGATGTTCCAGTTGTTCAATATTTATTTCTTTTGAACGCATGGGATGTCAACCGTTAGTCAGTTATCCAGCTTCTATTTTTTTCTATTTGTCGTATACCTCATTCACGATTGTGTAATGCTTGAACTTGCAATTCAGCATTTTCTCCCTCATTTCATCTTCTGCTTCTCTTTCCATACGGCAGTTCGTTTTCCTCAAATCCATGTTTTCGAAGTTCTCTTTTCTTTGATCTTGATTTTGATTTTATGATTTCTTATTATATTTCATGAAAATGAACGGCTTGATCTTCTGTTTTTCAGATATTTAATAATATTTAAAACATTACTTCATTTAATATTCAAACTTTATTAAACTTTAGCATTTTAGATTGTTGTTTCTAAACTCGTTATTACCCACCTCTCAATCTTCCACCCTTTTTCTGTCTTCATACTTTGAAATTGAATGATTAATATGTTCAAACTTTATATAATTTTATCTGCCAATATAATCAAACTTCCTATATTCATATATATATTGACTTCAACTACCATTAACTATAGTATTTCAATGAATTATACAGCCATCATCATCATCATTACCATAGTTTAACTCCAAAAATGTCATAATCATCTATAAACTTTTGATTATAAAAACAAACAGAGTGTCAATCTTGTGTATACTCTTAATTGCATTTGCCTGTTCGTCTGGTTTTTATAATGTTAAATTGGCTTATACTTCCAGTTTCTCAGCACTGTTCCATTTATTCCTTTTCATTTATAGTAATAGTATTCTTTCTATACCTATTAGTTCAATACTATCAACTATTTCTTTGCTTATTTGGCAATTTTCATTTTGAAATTTCGATAAATCTCTGTTCTATATCTGTTTCATGCAATAGTTATTTCATCCATTTTTTCTTTTTCATAATCCTGATGGCAATTTGAGTGAAATGGGTTAATGCCAATGAGATATCTTGTCATTCGTTTTCTTGTTTTTTTACAGCAAAACCTGTGAAATGAATGTGCTAGATACGCGATTGAGCCCTGCTGTCAGGATGATCGTGATCCCTCAGCCCCCTCATCCCATAACATCTGTATTGAATATCTCTCTATCTTTTGGTCGTTCGAAATCCATCAAAGATTATTCTCTGTTCTCAAAAGAATTGTCTGCAATTGATGATCACGCATGTCTAGGGGTAGCCACCCACGTGAGTGTTCATACACACATTCTCACTATATCTATCGCTTCTCACATCTTCTTTCAGTTCATTGATGTCCGACTATCTATCCATACCTAGTATGTTACAGCATTTACCTAATTTGTCTTAACATAAGTGATCAAACACCGAATATTGCTATTTTCGGGCTTTATCATCACAGAAAAATGAACTCGAAAACACGAATGATTTGTATTAAGGCGTGTCCATCATGAACACACCTTTAATACATTAAGAACAGTCTGTTCAACTCAATTAGAATATGTACTTTCATTTATTTCACGTGAAATACACGTCAAAACATTTATATTTAAATATTATTTTAAATAATGAACGGTTGTATATGTATTGTTCAAAATATATTTATTATGATGCAATTACTATTCTTTTCATATTTTTTTCTTTTTTTTTTTCATTTGACTAATAAACAAATTATTGATACATTACATTGCCCATAGCTATATTGGGGTATTATCACTAGACAGTGGAACCGTTTCAGTAGATTTATCTTTCATTTTCTTATATTCTCTAAATTTCTCATTAATCATATTCTATATATCTTTACCTATTTATGATCATCCTCTTACACGCCAGTCAGAATTATTCAGCTGTCAATCCAATTCATATCTTTATCATTTTTGATTTCTAAATCCTTGATCCTATATTTGAAATAGTTCAAAGATACATATAATTATCATATTATATATATATAATTAATATATTTCTCTTAACTATATAATAATTATTTATTTATATTTTCAGTTTTTTCAAGTAGCCAGTCCTCTAATGGATGACTTCTTCCTATTTAATCTTAGTTCACCATTTGATGATCCATTTTTTCGAGGTTTGTTGAGATTTATTCACTTTTTTGAAACATTTTGTATTCATTCATATTATTTTATTAAAGATCGCTCCGCATTCACCACTTCATTTCGTGATCGAGTAGATCTTCAACCACTTACTGAACTTAACAACAGTAGCACTTTTGATAATTCATATCCTAAACGGACACAAGTTGTTCGTAATATTCCTATTATAGTTCAGGTTTGTTAATTTTTAATTTTTCATATAATTTGATATTTTTTTCTGTATAGTTTAACTAATTAAGTAATACTTTGTGAAAAACAATCTTTTCCGCAATAATACGATTAATTTATATCTGCAGAATGGCCGACAAGGTCATCAGTCCAGTTCAAACCTCAATACTATTGATGATATGTTGACGTCATCAAGTTCCTCTACTATGCCTCATCATCAGCAACCTCATCAGATGCTAGGTTCTCTACGACGAACTGTCAGGTTGGCTTTCAATTCAATATTATTCACATTTTATTCATTCTGACTCAATGTGATTGTTTGTCTGAAGTTTCATCTTCTATCCAAAATGCATTGAAAAGTCATTTAACCGCTTTGTTGTCTAAGAATTCACCTGCTGTGCAAGTTTGACCTAATGTCCATACGTTTTATAGTATTATATTCCATATTTCTAAGTTAAATCATGTTTTGAACATGATTCTTCACAATGTTCGAGTAAAATAGCCATATGAGTGGGCTGAACAGAAGAAAACATTCCTTTAAAGCTACCCTATGGCCTCAGATTCCAATTTCATTTTTTTTTGTTAACTATCATGATCGTTAGTGTATCTGACGGCTGTGTAACCCATGTAACCTATACCCTGCTCTCGTTTTTGATGACGGAGACATCGCGTATACGAGAGGACACACCCACCTGCTAAACTTGCCATATGTAGAATGAACCCAATGGGAAATTCTTTTTTCTCTAACTCTCTTTCTCAACTTAATGACTTTTGTTAATTCTTGTTCTATGAAGAGTGGTAGAAGAGGGGGGGGGGTGAAGTTAGGGCGGACTACCGGACTAACACATTTCTTGTCAGTCATCTTCTTCTTATTTGAACAATGCCATACTTGGGTTGTTTCAGTAGTGGTCCTACATCTCCAAAGCTGAATAGAGAACGGATCATCGATATACAGACAGTACCAACTAGGGCACCATCTCCACCTACAAGGCGTCACTTTTTGTCAACTGGAAATCTTCATACTACCAATATCGATGACCTGCCTTCATCCTTCGCTGATAATAATTCCATGGATGAGCTGGAAAATCACAGCTATTCCTCTTCTGATTCTGGAAGACGACCTGCTCGATCATTGGTATTGCCTTCATCCATTCCCGGACGAAGCATTGAGATACCATTAGGTGCTTCTAACTTTGATATTGCACCAGCACCATTACCACGAGAACACAGGTAATTTAAATTATTTTCTAATATTCTTTTATTTTTTCTCTTTATAATTAATGATAAAAAAGTTAAAAAACAGAATAATGTTCATATAATGAATTTTCTTTTGAACATTTTTTATTTATTTTTGGCAGTCTCAACAAAAGTTTTGTAAAATAATTTTTTTTTCTTCTTGTTCATAATATGATATAACTTGTTCTATTGATGACTATATGTATTATATATAATCAACAACAGCAGTTTTTTAATTGTAAATTATGTAAAATCATTAATATAATTCTCTAATTTTTAGACAGCTTTATCATTATGTTGTAATATAATTTTTATGATTTCAGTCCCGTTAAAGAGAGAAAACCGGATTCATCAGCTTCTCAACTTGAGCGTTTAAGCCAAAGACTAAAAAAGCTAGGTTAGACATACATGTCTTTATTTGATTTTAACTTATCAGTTTTTTGAAGTTTCTTCGCACGTATTGTTTCAAAGTTTCTACAAGTTTTCATTCTTTTCATACAAATTATGTCATTAGTTATTTCTTTCTTTTCAGCTCATCCTTTTAAAAACTCGGGAAATCATCATGATGATCATATCAAAACTGTTTCTATGCCAAATTTGCTTCAAAAAGAAAAACGAGTAGAGAGTCCTACTAACAGCAGCGGAATTGGGGCTGATATGATGGACACAACGGATAGCAGCAACTCAAGTGAAGAGCAGAAGGTGTGTCAAATTATGACTTTCATACAGTTTTACGTTGATTATCATTCCATTCTTCTCATTCCTCATATATTTCTATTCAAAACCGAACGTATATCATTTTCAGAGAACATCAGACTTATCATCACTATCTGATCAAAACAGTCTATTGTCTGACATAGCAGCAGATGATTCGAGGTAATTATTGATTATTAATTATATAAATAGTAATTTTTAATATATGTTTTATAATATTTTTTTGATATTTATGAACAAAAAAAGGAATTATTTTCTATAAAATATATAAAACAAAGAAAAAAAAAGAAACATTTCACCAATATAAATATATTTAATTTTAAACGAAAAAATGTTATGAATGCGATGATGATATTTTTGCTAATGTTATTACATTTTAACAGCAGGGGCGGTTATCAATATTTATTGATAACGAAATTATTATCTATATATGGTTTATTCATACTTTGCATGTTATTTTTTTTTCTAAAATATTCTTTTTTTCCTCTCAACAACTGACAGACAAATATATATTTTACCAAATATCTTATGAATATAATGCATGTTTGAAAAGCATAAAATTCA
The DNA here is from genome assembly GCA_964057225.1 of Auanema rhodensis. Taxonomy (NCBI): domain Eukaryota; kingdom Metazoa; phylum Nematoda; class Chromadorea; order Rhabditida; family Rhabditidae; genus Auanema; species Auanema rhodense. The sequence continues at coordinate 7,597,312 of OZ059895.1, forward strand.
ATTTTATTAGGCTCAGCCTTGTATCTTTGTGATTGATTTGATTTAATATTCTGACACAAAAATGCCTAAACTTTTTTTTTTCTTCAGAAGTCTTTAGTCTTTGTATATGTACACTTTTTCAATTTCAGACTTCCTCAAACTGTTCCTTCTATATCTCATCTGAAACAACCTTATTTGAATAGATTATCAAGAGAAAAATCACCATCTACTAGTGTTCTACAAACAGTTCTCGATCAGATAGGAAGAGAGAATAAACCTAAGATTCCAGTAAGCTTATATTCTATATAATACAAATTACAAGTTTCATTATTTCAAGATTCTTTCAACATTTGCTGGAAGTCGAAACTCAGATCCATTATCTGGGATCTTTTTGACTGAAGATATGCACAGAACTAACATGCCAAGGTGGAATCGTAGCCCTGCTCCTCCACATGAGTCAGCTTCCAATCTGACTAATTCTCTCAGTGATTCCAAAACTTTGAGGTGAGAAATTTCTTAAAATGCTCAAATAAGAAAATTTTTAGTGGAAATGAGATGGAGAATGAAATCCAAGTTCGTAAACGAATCATCTGTACAAAAATGGCAGATGCTTTAAAGCTAATTGAGAATGGAGTTGAACAGATTAACAAGGTATTGAATGATTCATGTAATTTTTATTAATGAAATAAACATTTTAGGCAACAGCCGCCCAAAGATGGCGTGGAGCTCATATTCTTCATGCTAATTTGAATACTTTAAGAAATGCTGTTGTAACTATTAATGAATCATTAGATTGTTTTGTTGTTAGTAGTGGTAGAATATCAGTAGAGAATGGTTCTCCTAAAGCAGCAGGTAAAGTTGTTTTTTTCAATTCAAGTTGGTAATTCGTTTAATTTAAGAACTACATCATCTACTGACTCCATTGCTTCAATCAAGAACTCAGATAGCTTCCCTTCGTAAATCGCTAGATACCACTGGATGGACTGTAGCAGCTTTATCTCGTGGTAAAGATCATATCAATACTATGGATCCTTTAGAGCAATTTATTTCCATTGCACAAGAGGTGAGACTTTTAAAGTTTTTAAGCTAATAAGCATTATATTCCTATTAATATGACATCATAACATATGTATTTGATAATAAACTTTTATAGATTCCTTCGGATTGTCGTCGTTTACTCCAATGGGTCCAGATGCTTGTCCCTTCTAATAGTGTTGTATTCCTTAGTCCTACTGCTATTATGTCCAATAGTGCCTTATCTGCTTTGACGAGCATTTCTCAAAATCCTGCATATATCCAAAGATCTGATGAACTGAAAAAGTAAGTTATTGTTATATTATGTTCTTTTATGAAATTACATTTTGCAGTTCAAATTTCTCTAGAATGGAAGAAAGGTTGAATGCTTCTTCTCCAAATTTGAGTGAATTAAAGTCACTTCCTTCATCATTCGCGTCCTCGCCAGTTGATATTGTTTCGGATAGAGTATGTGTTATTTCTCAATCATTTGAACCTTAGCAATTTCAGATTTCCTCTACTCCATCAATTTCTAATTTCCCCTCTAGCTTGCCATCTTCTATACCATCAGCTTCAACCAGTTCTAACAGTAGCACCTCTGATTACGCCACAATCGGATCAAAAAAACAGGTATCATAGATTATAAACAATCTAAAATTCTTATATATGTACTTTAGAACTCTACTATTCCTTTGAAAGAATCTAGAATATTGGAAGAAGATGACTTAGAATCAGTTTATAGTGACAGAGAAAGCTTGCTTCAAGATTATGCATATTTGGATGACGTAGTACCTGGACGTTCAAGTAATTCTAGAGTACAATTTATCAATGATGAAGTAAGCATTTCTCAATCTAACTGTGTATAAATATATATTATTAGGATCGACAATTAGTCAGATTTTATGCTCCACAAATCTCGCAACATACCAATGCTTTATCAAATGCAATCGAAGCATTTTTAGAGTCAGTGGAACATAGCTCGCCACCTAGAGAATTTGTCCAAAAAGGAAAATTAGTAGGATTTTGTTCTTTTTTTTATTTTTCAATAAAAATTCTTTATAGATTATTCTTACGGTTCATAAATTAATCTATATCGGAGACACCATTTCTCAATGTGTTAAAGACAGAACAGTTAGTGACAATATGCGAACATGTGCCGATCATTTGTGTGAACTTCTTAAGCATTGTGTTCGAGCAACTAAAATTGCTGCTGATGAGGTAAATCGCTGTAAATTGTAACAGAGTTTTATTAATATTTATTCTTTCAGTATCCAGATATAAAATCCATGCAAACAATGGTGGATAGTATAATTGGTGTTTCCAAATCAGCTCATGAACTGAAAGCTATGGCCACCAATTATTGCTAGTTGCATTATTCTCAAAAAAAGAAAGAATTCTAGTCCAAACGTAAAGTGTCTGATACTCACATTTTTTACGTGAACCATGTGAATATGTATATAGAGAATCATAATTGTAGAATTTTATATAAAGTATTTTTTCTCTCTGCGTATACTTATTAATTCTGATAATTAGAAAAAAGATGTAACATCATCGTAAGAAGCCATAAAATAACTCATATAAGACTTATATAAATATGTTAATAAAATTTCAATTATTCATTCTTATAATCCAAATATAATTATGTGCCCGTATGAAGAAAAAATTGCAAGTGAATTACGTGCTAAAAAAAAAAATAAACTCTATTATTATTATATGATAGTTATATTGCGAATATTATAATATTAAATAAATATAATTTAATAATATTGCCCTCCCAACCGCCAAAAATGTAAACTCATACAGTTTACTAATTAATTAATTGTGACACACGATTACCTGAATTTGAATTTTATCATACTGTACACACATTTTGCGCCAACTCAAAAATTCGGTTATCCTTTTCTATACTGAATTTACACAAGCTCTTTAATTTATCATTCGAAGTTATTTCCTTTTAAGTTGGATAATAAGATCGAGATTCGAAAATGAATCTCGATAAATCATATAATATGGTAAGATATTAACAATTTTAATATAAGTAACATGTAAAAATTAAACAGGTCACACCTCGTAGGCCTATCCAAATCCCAACAAAACATTTACAATTGACTAGAACCGAGTATTTATGTTATAAATGGGATAGTTTGTAAGTTTTTATTCTGTGTTTATCCTTGAAATGTTGCAAAATTTTAGGAAACATTTATTATGGAGCAGGTTTGGGCGTCATTTGTATTTCGTTACTTTACCAAATATTGCTGCTTTACTCATAATAATTTTCATGTTTAAACTTATAGTTAAAGGTTTTTAATTTTAATTACAGATCTACGGGAATGAATTAAAAATCTTTTTATAGGAGAAGATGGTGTTCTTATGGAATATAGTCTGGCTTCCGTTGATCGATCCTTATCCTCATTCAAAGAGATGGACTTTAGGATGAATATGATAGCAGAACAACAAGAGAGAATTAGAGTAAGTATGAGATTTTAAAGCTACCTAATTTAAACATTATTAAGGAATATGCTAATAATGAAATTCAATCTCTTCGTAGTCAGTTCGAATCATCAGTAAACAATTTAAAAAATGACATATTTACTGATTTGCAAAAGGTATGTTAGCATTTCCGGAGAAGTTTCAAAGTCATATAATTAGATAAAAGATTTTGCTGAGACCACTGATTATACTACTCAGACACGTTTTCTTGATATTGTAAGTATGTTAGAAAACAATGTTACTAGCAAAATTCAGAACCTCTATTCTGAGCTTGCAAATGTAAGACATATTTCGATAATTTAAGTAACCTTTACATTTGTTTTAGATTTCTAATGTTGTTGGTAAGAGTAAAAACGTCATAAATGAAACAGTTTTCCTTGATGGACTTGGGCGGCTGGCCGATAATTTCACCAGTCGGCTTGAAGTTTTACGTACCAATTTCACTGCTGGAATGTTCCCGTTGTCTAACCACAATATGGGAGTTAATTTAGCTAGCAGACGGATTGGTATTTCGGTATTTTATCATGTAATATGAATATGCTTATTCAGGGGCTAAGGTTATACCTTCTTTGACATCGGAGCTATATACATATTCGAATTATATTCAACGTTTATCAGCCTATATATATTCAAAAAATTTGTATGAATGGCCAATTACGGTGAGAGTTTAATTAATAGAAAATTTTTATTCCAATATTTGATTTAAGGAAAGAAGTACCATGACACCTGGAGATGCTTTTTGTTTCCATGGCTCTGCTGGTGAATATACTGTGTCATTGGCTGTTCAAAAGTCTATTAAAGCAGTTCTCTATGAGCATGATTTTTGGGATGATATAATTTCTATTAGTTCTCCCAAGGATTTCCAAATTTGGGTATAGTTTATAATAATTAAAATTAAATTAAATTTTGATAAATTGATTTTAGACATGTAAAGATGATTGTGAACAGGAATCTGCTTATGAATTGGCCAATTCCTGTATATATTCCTCGAATGGAACTCCCGCTCAAGTTTGCAACATATCGGTAATAATAATCGTTTATTTTCTTGTTACTTATTTTTATATTCAGAAAAGAAACATAGATATTCAATCAGTCCGTATGAAGATTCTTAGTAACCATGGACAATCATATACATGCTTATACAGCCTTAGAGTTTACGCTTTGTAAATAGTTGAAATTTTGGCGTAAAGACGCAAGTAATCAATTCAGTCTCAAGACAATTACCGGTAGTTTTTTTCGTCAAATGCATTAATAATGCTGTAGTTTTTATTAGTAACAGGATCTCAATTATCTTCTTTTTACTCGTTTATTCATCTTTATTCACATCATTTTGTTTCTTCTATTTTCCTGAAATTATGTACTGTACACAATATTATGAGCAACTTCTTCTTCGCAATTTATACGATCATGTTCATAGCCAAGCAGAATAAAGTCGATGGGTTTTTTAATTTGTTCATAATTCGTTGATATAATACATGAAAATTAACTCATTCATATGAAATAAATAGGTTATGGATATTTTTATGTGAAGCTTCCAATGTACAGTAATTTACTGTAAAGCGTTATACTAAAAATATGTCCTCCAAAGACTATTTATTTGTTCGCTGTTTTCTTTATTTACAAGTTTTTAATTTTTATATACTTCAATCTGTTAATATTATTTTTAAAACAAAAAAATTGATTTGTGATTCAGATGTCGGAGAATCAGTATGCACCGTTGACACCAGCAGTAGTTCGAATTCTAACTGATAAGTTATATGAAAAACGAAAATCAGCAGCATTAGACATAGAAAAGTTTTTCACTCATAGCTATGAACAGGCAGAACGATATTTTTCAGACAAGTTAGAGACTTATATGCCTCAAACCAAATTTCTCAGCTTGAAAAACTGCTTACAGTTCTTCGAGAACTGGCTATGGCCTCGAATGGAAATACTAGACAAGGAGGGTTAATTGGTTTTGCGGCTGCTGCTATTGCACTAGGAAAAGTATTTATTATTTTTTTTGCTCCGAGATAATTGAAATGTTTAGAATGCCGGGCCATTCACAACTAGTCTAATTGAGCCTGTTTTGGCTTGTTTCAACGACCCTGATCTTCGTGTTCGATATTATGCTTGCGAAGTAAAACCAGTAAAAGTTTATGGTTAAGGTAAACCCTATTATTTTAGTCATTGTACAATATTGTGAAAATATGTAAAACTGGGGTTTTGGATCACTTTGAACAGCTGTTCGATGTTTTATGGAAAGTGAGATATATTTATTTTATTTTTCTTTATATTTTTAAACTTTTCAGCTATGTGCTGATTCAGATCAAAACGTGAGAGGCGGAGCAGAACTTTTGGATAGATTGTTAATGGTAAACTCATGTTTGTTTTATTCAACAATTATTTCTTATTTCAGGATATTGTTGTTTCACAAGAGGATTTCGATATTGCTAAGCTTATGGTACTACTTCGTGAACGTATATACGTTCAAACAAGCTCTAGTCGGAGATTTATTGTATCATGGGTAAGAAAATATTTTACAGATCTTTCCTATAATCAGTTTTCAGATGAATACTTTATTAACTACCCCATCATTTGATCTTCTCCCATTTTTGTCTGAAGTTTCGGATGGATTATTAAAAATGCTAGGTGAGTTTCTTTTTTATCAAAATGCCTTCATAAAAATTTCTAGGTGATAGCCAACCAGCAGTTCGAGATATTACAGAGACTGTCCTTGGGCAGTTTCTGATTGGAGTACAGAAAAATCCTGATGCTTTGACTGATGTAAGTATCTTATAGTTTAAACCAATTTCACAAAATGATTATAGGCGGATCGGGCTCAAATAGTTAATGTATTAATTGTTCATTCCCATGAAGAAGAAACTCCTCTTTGTCGACGATTAGCTTTAATTTGGATGGATGAATTTATTCGGTTTGTAATCTTTTTTTAATTTTTTTAATTTTGATTTTTATCTTTGTATTATTTAGAGTATATCAGGATAAGCTTTTGCCTTTCTTATCTTCTTATTTGAAAGCTATCCTGCCTTCTCTCGAAAATGATGCCTTGAAAGGTTTTTATTTTTATTTTTTTGTATAATTTTGACCAATAAGTTTATCTCAGCTAGAAGTATCAACGATTATTTGTTAACATTGGTTTCTGAAAAGTCCGATATTGATAAGGAAAGTATGGCTAATGTTATTGGTTAGTTGCTTTGCTTTCATTTGCTTTTTCAATTCAACCTTTGTCTATAACAGAAGTTCTTCTCTTAAATATACAACATGAACGTCGTGACACCAGAATCGCAGTTTTGAATTGGATCCGTCATCTTCATGCTAAGCAACCTGTACCTGTAATTATATAATACTTTCGATACAATAATATTAAATTTCATGATAGCTATTCTCATATATGGATCGTATTTTCCCTATTCTGCTGACAACATTGTCAGATACATGTGATGAAGTCCTTTTGCTTGATTTACATCTTCTTTCGGATGTTTGTCAATCAAAGGATGATCAGCACAGAGTAGAATTGGAATCTTTCCAATTGAGCAAAGAAACAATTAAACAGGTTTGTTCAATATTATCTTACCCTCGAACTATTTAATTTTTATAGTTGTCGCCTATTTCTCCATTTTTAATTAAGTTTTCAATATCTTTATTGGAAATGTTCCGTGCTGATGTTACTCTTCTTAATGATCGTGGGGTGTTGATTGTCCGGTATATTTTAAAATTTTCAATAATTCTTGTTAACTATTATGTTTCAGTCAACTTTGTCTATTACTTGATCCTGCTCATATTTTCCGAGCTTTATGTGTGCTGTTACTATCAAGAGAAGAAAATGTGACTTTCATTCAGGTATACTTATTTTTCTGATTATTAATTTCTAAAATATTAATTTTTTTTTCATAAAATAATTTGATATATCTATAACTTATAGAAAGTAGTATCGATGCTTCATGGAGTTCTATTAACAGCTACTGAATTATTCATTTTGCGTGATCAACTTCGAGACTTAAAAGATCCTGTAGGTAGTACTACTTAATTCTTGTTTATTAGTGGTCTTCAGGACACTGTTTCACTTTTCGAATGTATTTTCCGTAGTTGGTGTCACAGACCAATTGCTCTATTGGGATTGTGTCTTTTATCTCAAAACTACGCTCAGGCTGAGAAGATTGCTCTTCTACTTTCCAAAGTCAGTTTGCCTTTTGGTTTGAAAAGTTAGTAATATTTTTAGGTTGATATAACTGTGGATGTTCTTGTGGAAGTTGATAAGTTGGTCAGTATGCTAGAAAGTCCTGTTCTAGCTTGTAAGTGTTTTTTGTACTATATTAGTAAACTTCTCTCTTTCAGATGTACGCATGGATCTTCTTTCAAACAGTCATCAAAGACATCTGTCGACTGTTCTTTCGGCCCTGTTAATGATTCTTCCCCAGTCAGATGCTTTTCATACATTGCATAAAAGACTTCAAGCGGTACCAGCTTTGACAACTGTGGGGTAAGTTTTTTTAATCTTTTTTTTCGCAAATTTTGTTGTTTCCTATGGCTTCATTCGGTTTTTATGCTTTCTCCCCCTTTTCATCATTACCCATCAAATTTCCGATTTATGGCTATTGCGTCCTACTTTTTGAAATATGATTAGTCATTTTCTCTTTTCAGTAACAAAGAAGCTACTACTAAGCCTAAAGTTAATTTCGATCAGTTATTTATGTATCTTGATGAAGCTCTACAAAGACGACAAAGCGAGGTATATCATCAAATTATTTATATTTCAAATTCGGCTCATTTTTCAGATTCGTAAGCACCATCGCCAAGTTTTACAGGCTTCTATTCAGCATCTCACTATTAACTAATCTGTTCCCAAAATATTTTATAATCTTCATTTTAATTAATTATTTTTAATCTAATTTTATCTTGTACGGTTTCAATTGTGATATGTTTTGAATGCCTTCCTATAATATTATACATATGGAAAATGTTTAAATTTATATATAAAATAAGGAATTTTACTTTTTTTATTCTTCCATTCGAATCCAACATATTTTTCTTTTTTTTGCTGTTACGCTATGTTACATTATGTAATATCTCTCAGATAGTTTATATATATATGAGGGGGCTCCCAATTCATTTGTCATGAAATTGTTCGTGAACATCCTGTTGCTATGTGAGAAAAACGTATACGAGCAACATCAATTTGTCAAAAGAGTTCTCTTCACATATTGTTTCGTATTTACGTCACTTGGTTATAGCTTGAGCTCTCTTTCTATTATTGATGAGCAAAGAAATCTAATGAATATTCGGTTTCACGCAAACGTTATTTCTACAAAGCAATGAAGTTGCCATTCCTGATTATTGATGTGTGAGATGAGAGAAAATCTTTCTTACTTCTTATGTAATGTTTTCATTATTGCGAGCATTTTAGCATGTATAATGCTTTTAGCTATGCGGTAACCACGGTTTCAAGCTATTAGAGGCTTTCCCAGCTCTAAATTGAGAGTATTAGTATACTCGAGCATGACGGAAAAAGTCGATTTTTCAACTATGACTTAGCTTTAGCGAAGGTTGCAGAAGAAAGGTAAAGGAATTTTTGTTGAAATAGAACATTCCACTAAGTTATTGCCAATTCTGGAAGAAGGTCATCTGTTTGCTGTCATGTATCTGACTCATTTTGGCGCCAATTTTCAATGTAACTCAAGTTGTATCCTGGTCGTTTGCATACACCTGAATTGCATGGCGACTTTTCTGATACAGAATTTTTGCCTCCGTTTAATTTTTAGGAACTCGAATGATGACAAAAACAAAAGCAAAAATTGGCATTCCTACTTTTTCTTGCTATCCATTAGAAAACTGAGGAACATTCTGACGTCAGGGGGTAAATTGAACAAGGAAACATAGAGTGACGATGCAATTATGCCGACAACAATGTCGATAACACGAAAAACTCTGATTCGTCTAGTACCTTTCCAGCTTCAAACTCTAGTATACTCTTGTGCGTACTCTTCACTCTCTCTTTCTCTTTCTCTCTCTCTCTCTCTCTCTCTCTCTCTCTTTTTGCATCTCCTTCTGGATTTATATATTGATTTTACTAACGCCTACACCTACTGAATTTTTCTATTTTTTTGCCAAATATAGCAATATTCCCCGCCTCTGTGCCTTGTTCTCATGCGTTTGCTTCACGGATTGCTTTAGAATTTTTGAGTTCTGAATTGGATATAAAAACCGAATACTTTAAACCTCATTTTTCACTCATTATGATAAATAAGAATAAAAATAAAATATGCTTATGTTAACGTAGTTTTTACATATACTTTTTACTTCTAGGGTCACCCCTTATGCTCAATGCTTGAGCGGTTCCTTTCCTTAAATTCATATATGTGAGCTCTTCCCAACCTTGTTTCTTCATCCCTGCTTCACTTCTTTTTCAATCCCGACTATTTCACGCCTCATATTTGGATTGTTCTTTTCAAGCTATTGCTTTTAGCCGAGTGTACGCTTTGTCTGTTATTCAGTTCTTATTCCTCTCAATTTTTCTTAGTTTCAAGTTTTTTCTTTATTTTAAGTTACAAGCTTTTATTCATACTGCAAGATAGTCGACTTCCTGCTGAGTTCTGCAAGCTCTTTAAGCAGTGCGTCACGTTTTAGCCATGTTTCTTTCAGATGTTTTTTTAATTTTCATCAGTTTCAAAATTACTACTGCTGCATGTTTGGTTATCTCTACGCGTTATCTCCAGATAGACGAGCCAGATAATTGCTGATCATCGCTCCGCAAACAAATGCACAATGAGCCAAATAGAGCAGATGAGGAGTGAGCGCGAAAACGAGGAGGCAACATGAGTAATTCTTAATCATTTGGCTTGGCTATTGGATTGACATTGACATGTCGTTTTTCTTATTACGTTCGATGTCGTTGAAGTTTGTAGTTGAGACTAGTCTATAGTAGTGTTTTTAATATTTTTTTATAAATCAATCTGTTTTCCTAATCTTATTATTCTTTTATTTATTGCTTTGAAGTACATCTCTTTCGTAATTCCATTTTTTTCAGAATGTATAAAATTAAAAGTAAATGAATAGTATGTGAGCAAGATTGCCAGATAGGGGGCCACTAGGATGTCTAAACCACAATGTCCGGGCTCTATTCCTCAGCTCCATCTACCCTCTCACTTTTTCACGATTCCTCTATTTATCTCATAGTGAGCTTGTCGTTCGCTGTCGTCTCTCATTTCTATTCTCATCTTCCGGGCTCCTCGATCCTTTCCTTCAATCCCTTGCTTCTGCCGCTTTTCGTATTTCTTTTCAACAATTTTCCACCCTCTCCACCCTCTCCATTCTTTTTTCTTGGTTTTTTTCACTTACAAACATATTTCAGAATATCATTATTCTATACGTGGCTTTTGCTCTGTTATGGATGAATAGTTTTCAACTAGTTGCGTAGGCTTTAAGGAACTACTTAAACTAATAGCCTTCTTGAAAATAAACTGTTCAAAATATTACCGAAGTTTTATCTAATTGCTTTTCTTCAACCTCTTAGTACAGTTTCACTTTTTTTCGTTTTTCGCATACGTTTCGATAAAACTACTCTAAGCATATATGCATCAAACATGCTATAAACTTTGGTTAAACGAACTTGGATTCTATGTAAACTAAGAGCCAATGTTACCTTATTTGCTATTCTATCCACCTATTCAAGTTTTAAATAGATGCGTCCGATATACGGCGTTTCTTATTTGCATGTCTGCCTGAGAATTAGAGAAAGATAATATAGAGATAGTATATAACTATGATGAGAAAAAGAAAGAAAGAGAGAAGTACTAAAGCTTATGCCGTAATTGGCTCCAATGAATAATCGCTTAGCACTACTATGTAACTCTTCCTTCTTAAAACAAGGCTAGAAAAAGAATTACGTATATTCACGCCTGAATAAACAGGAGTTTTATAGAAATTATACTCGAGAATACAATTCTTGTAAATCAGATATATTATTTCTCCATTTTATCAGAGTATCAGATTCTTGTTTTTTTATAAATCGTAATAGCCTGCCTGGTCATTAGAATATTTTGTTGCCAGCCGCTCTCACATAATTCCTTAATGCTTGTTTTGACATGTGCAACTATGATGAGCTTTGTACTAACATATTTACTCTGAAAAACTTTTTGTAATTTCGAACCTTTATCGATTGTTTCTTTGCAACTCTATGAATATCTCTTTTATATTTTAACAGATTTCTTAGTTTACGATTATCAACTCTCCGCAGTATTTTGGCTCAAATGAGGACACCATCCGAGCCTCTTTGCTAATAGCATCAGCCATTGTGACATTTCTAATCTGCAAAGCCGATATCTAACTAATCTAATAAACAGACTGCTGGACAAAGAAGTTTGTGCCATCAGACGGGCTATGCTACCAAACGCCATTCAGTCCCAGCTGTTTTTTTTGAGTTGACGCAAACTTCGTGTTCTGTTCGACGCACATGAGAAACGCTAATGAATTCAACGGCGGGATCTTTAGATTAATTTTTACCACATCTTATTCTATTCCTCTTGCAATATTTAAGTTATAGAATTGGTGTAATTCAAATTTATTGATGAATTTATCAACAGGAATTGCCAGAAAATTGTCTACATCATGATTATACTTTAAAATTTTATTTCATGTAATTAGCAATGAAGCTTATCTAAGGAAAAATGCCTGTCTAACTTATGTCCTGATTATATGATGTGATTAGCAGAATCGCAAAGAGCTATGTTTTTACAGGCAAGCACATTGTTTTCACATCATGCCATGTAGTCTGTTGAAGAAAAGATCGACACATCTAAAGAGATCCTGTTCTTGTTCACTTTTCCGCCACTCTATCTCCTTTCTTCTACTATTATATTATTGTGCCTACTACTATGCATCCCATGCTGCTGCCCCTAAAAGAGCCAGACTGCCAATCGTAGTATGCATTTGTCTTTCGCTTAGGTTCATCACTCGTTTCTTCGCGTTTGTCAAATTCCGATTGGGTCGGTCCTCAACCTCCTTTTATGCCTGCAAGCGCTTTTCTTTTACTCTCCCTCACTCTGTTAGCCATCCAGTCGGCCAGCTCGCCGTCTGTCCGGCCAGTCTCCTTTCTCTTTTTCTCTCCTCCCCCCTCTCTTTAGCCGCCACGCATCGATCCTTCGCTTTCATACATAGACACGTCCGTTGTGTAGGAGCTATACTCAGCTCTGACGACTGCTTCTGTTGTATTCATCTCATCCAGAATACCCATGTTTGCTACAACGCGTAATGTTGCCTATGTTTCTTCTTATGACTTCGTTAGCTTCAAAACTTCATCTGTTTCACATGCTACCTACTTTATTATCTGTACCTTCGGAAAGATTAGTTGTCTTTGTCATTGTATACTTATTGGCTGTATTTTTTGTTAAATGTGTTGAACTGCGGTTGCTCATCTGATTACAAATAACACGTGGTTATATCTACTAATTCTGAAAAACAAATATATCTCAGGTATAGCTTAAAGTTTTGACGTGAAAGAACTTTCTTATCATTCGAAATAATATATTCCTATTCTTGATAAAGTCTTTATCTTCGAAACTTTAATCGATAGTTGCTAATAAAAAACGCAAAGGTCCTCGTGACAACTGACTTAATTCAGCTCTGCTTTCACGTTCTCTTCAACAAACTAGTGATATAATATTACGTAATATATCTTGGTTGCCTTGTTTTCTGGTTTATGAGATTTGATTCAGTTCTTCGTGGCGGCAAAATAAAAGCTTTTCGAGCTACTCGATGTCATATTAACAATATAGGTTCTTCTGGGTGGAAAATTTCTGAAATATATTCCCTGTCTTATACCACTTTGGGCTCGTTATATATTATTATTCATTCAATCCGTTTCATTTTTCTTCACATTTTTTCTTTTATTATTCTTGTCATACAGTTCGATCAAAGACACACTACCACAAAGTTTTAGCATTTTCTATCATTTTTTATGTGGTCTGTGTTTGCATTTATGCCGTTCGATTCTTTCTGTTCCATTTCACTCTTGTATTTCTCTCTGAGACTCTCGATCGCACCATAGTTACATTCTTTCGCCCTCCAACACAAACAAGACTATTTGCGCCTCTCTACTGCTCATAGTTTTGGAGTGTTAATCGTTTTATCATCAATAGGATTTTCAATATAGTTCAAATGAATAGGTATATATGTATGAATAATTCTTATTATTATTGCTTTTGTTTTCACTGTCTTGTTTCTTCGAATTTTCAATTAATCATCATCATGTTACTATGGTATGCTCGGATCATTGATGATTTTTGTAATGTTTCATCGGTGTAACTTCGCTTTCGTTGGCGGTCAACCTTCTTTACATGCATAGTTGACTAAGTTCACGCTATCACCACTGCGGTGCCCGTGTCTCTTCTTTCCTAAATTTTTAATCCAGTTTCTTCCAATATTGCTGGAAAAGTATTCACTCGTCATCGTGGGACATTATGACCTTAAGTCTTATTGATATTCGCTGTCCTTTTATGAGAGCCACTTTGTGTTCTCATTCATCAGGAACTGAAGCTCTCCTTCCCTAAGCTATCCATTCATTTTGGTGAATTCGTCATTTTGTGTTTAAGAAGCTTTGATATTGCTTTTTTTCTCAGCTATTGGAAAAGCTTTCTGGACCCACATCATCTTTCTAGTCTTCAGCAACCCCAGGGATTCTGAATGGCTTGTGGTTTGCAGACATTGCAGAGACGAAAGAGAGTCGAACATACTAGTGAAGCTGCCTCATAATGATTCCTTTCGGTAGCTCCATCCTCTGATTCATGAGCTTTCTGCGCTCTTAATGGCAGTGCATTGGTCTGCTGTCCTTTTTTCAGCCTAATCATCGAATTCACATTTAGCTCTGTCCCCAGCAAAGTAAATGTTATAGTGAAACGTTTTACTTTTTTGAAAATTTATTTATAACCACTATTTGATTATAACTTGTTGGTGTAGTATTGCTCATACAAACCTTATTTTTCTGTGTCATATAGACTGCGCATCCCTGCTTGACTCATACTGAATTGTTCTATTATTTTTCAAAATCACCGATATGCATAATTATTTGAAATTAATTATTCCTTTTTTTATATTTTATTTTTCTTTGTGTATCTGCCAATGTTTTTACTTTTAAATGCGTTTGTTTTCATCTTATTTTTTCCGAGGTTTCAATTTACAAGCTGTTCTATTCACTTATAAACTTCAGGATTGAAAATAACTGAAGAACAATATGTGTTCTTGTAATATTTAAACGCATTTTCTTTTCCAAATGTGCAAGACTATATAATTTATTTTCAGTGTAACTTTACTAACATTTATTTTTTTTAACCATGTCTCTCTCTGGCTTACGAAAACAGTTTAATAAGGCTAATCAGGTTTGAAACAGTCATGATCGAATGACGGTCTTATAAAAGTTTTTAGTATTTGTCTGAGTCTATGGGTGCCGCTGAGCCGACCAAGCTTGATGAAGTTTATAATGAAATGGAAAAGGTAATTATATTATTTATATATATTATTGAGTTAATTTTTATTCAGAATATTGATACAACTTATGAGCTAATCAGCGCTCTCGTTGCTGGAGTGAATGAATATTTACAACCTAATCCAGGTGCTTTGCTTATGTTCCTAAATATCATACACATAGTTAGTGTGTATTGCATTGAATGCCATTTAATTGAGATTAATTTTAAAATCTAATGATACTGAATATGGATTTGAGCTTAATTTTTTAATTTTAGCCACAAGAGCCAAAATGGCCACAATGGGCGCTCTATCTAAGGTCAGTGGCACCGCTAAAACTTCTCCTTATCCACAAACGGAAGGAATTTTGGCAGAAACCATGCAAAAATATGGCCAAAAACTTGGTAACAGCAGTGACTTGGGAAAAGTAAGCATACATTTCTGTTTTGAATGTCTAAGAATCGATTAAGGCTTTGGTGGATTGTTCTGAAACATTCCGTCAAATGGCTGATGTCAAATATCAAATGGAGGATGGATTGAAACATAATTTCATTGATCCTTTAACCCATCTGCAAAATAACGAGCTGAAAGAAGTAAATGTATACTCATATTTTACGGAGCTTCTTTTCAAATTTTATAATTTCAGCATCACCGAACAAAACTGAAGGGCCGTCGTTTAGATTACGATTGCAAAAAGAGACAGCAAAGACGAGATGACGAAATGATTCAAGCGGAAGAAAAATTGGAAGAGTCTAAGAGACTTGCTGAGATGGCTATGTATAATGTTTTATCTAATGATGTTAGCTATATATTTTTATAGTAGTAAATCTCCTGTAATTTCTAGGTAGAACAAATTTCTCAACTTAGAGCCCTAGTTGACGCCCAACTAGATTTTCATCGTCAAACCACTCAGGTTCTTGAAAACCTTCAAATGCAGCTTCAGATGAGGTTTTTCCTTTTTTGCATATAACAATTTTCATTATCTATTTAGAGTTACTGAGGCCAGCAGTAGACCACGTCCAGAGCACTGCCCTGTACCAGTTCTTCAATCACGCACACCTAGATCCAGGTTTTTTTTACTTTTTTAAAATTTAAATTTTAAACTTGGTTAAGATCACCTGCTTTTGACGGGGTATCCACAGCATCAGGCGCTTCAATGACTAATCCTACTTATGCTCAAAATGGCGCTGCTCCATATTCTCAGCCAGCACCGGTACTATAGTTATTATTTCCATTTTATTTTATTTTTTTCTAGAATTACACTCAACAACCAGCACCAGCAGCTGCACAAAAACCGACTGCTAAAGCTTTATTTGATTTCGATGCTCAAAATGAGGGAGAGGTTTGAATTTAAGTTTGTTGATTTCATATCATAAACATTTCAGTTGGATTTCAAGGAGGGAGCTGTTATTGAACTTGTGTCTAAAGTTGATGAAAATTGGATGGAAGGCCGCGCAAATGGAAAAACTGGGCTGTTCCCAATAAACTATGTTCAAATTCTTGTACCTCTTCGATAACTAGTGAATTCTAGATTTTTGTTTTATGTAATATTCCGTATTAGCTTGCCACAAGATGTAAATTTCTTATTCTGCGTTTTAGTCGTGCCATCTAGTTCTAACTTCTGTACAATTTGTGATTTCTCGCAATAACCCTATTTTCATGCATTTAGAATTCCGCTTATAGCTACTAATAGACTTACATTTTTTTTATTTTTAAGATTTTTATTGCTAACAATATTAATCTGTAGATCTTTAATTTATTTTATTACTTATACTTGCATTCACAGTAACTTATTTATTAGATAACCTACTCATTCGGTTATCGCATGTCACTTTCATAAACTGTAAAATATGATGCATTTTTGCATTTTTATTCCATCTATTTTTGTAGATGTCATTTACATGTTCAATCAAATAAATATTTGGACAATAGTTCAAAGAATTGGATAAACAATATCATGGGTTTAAGAAACATTGAAAGGTTATTATAGTCAAATCAAAAACAGATTTTTTTAATATTGAGTTGTTAAAAGATTCGTTTACTGAAACCTTACAATCATTTCTATCTCAAAAATAACTATGTACATCATTATAGTACAGTGTATATTGGGTCAGTAGTATATGCTTTTTTTCAGATTTAGATCTGATGTGTACGTTGTTTACAATGTTTTTTAAAAACGTCGTTGGGTAAAAAGTTGAAATCATCCTGCTGAAAATTTGAACGTGTTTATTGATGTTCTTATAGTAATTAGTTATTGTTGAGATATTCTAACTATTTTCTGTGCTTTTTGAACAGTTCAAATATTTTTTTAAAGATATAATGGCTGGAGGCATGCATTTTCTGGTGGGAATCTCCACGAAAGATTATGTAATTCTGGCTGCCGATAAGGCATCCTTTTCTTATGGAGCCATTCTCACTGATCAAGGTTAGTATTTTATATTCAGAAGTTTATTTTTAATGTGAAATTCATTTTTTTAAGATAATGACAAGGAGTATAGGCTTGGAGATAAGATGTCTATGATCTGTATTGGTGAAGACGGAGATGTTGATAACTTTGGAGAATGGGTTAAGAGAAATATCCAGTTGTATTCTATCAGAAACGGTAAATTTTGTGTATATAATGTATCATATACGTAATAATATAGGTTATGAGTTATCACCAAAAGCAGCCCACCACTGGATTAGAGGAAGAATCGCCTCAGGTCTTCGTTCAAGAGTATAACATGTTCTTTCTCTTATATACCTATAACAACATTTTGCAGGAGTCCTATTATGTTGACCTTCTTCTTGGTGGTTATGACGAGAACGAAAAGAAGGCTTTCTTAGGGTCTGTAGACTATCTTGGAAATGGATTGCCATATCAGGTTTTTATTTTCTTAGGTAATTTCAGAATAATTGTTTTGTTTAAGCCATATTTGTTCCGTGGATTCTGTGGTCGTTTCTGTTATGCTATTATGGACAGAGAATACAAAAAAGGTCAGCACCAGTATAAGACTTCTTTCATAAGTCGTGTTTCAGATATGAGCGAGGAACAAGGCTTGGCTCTGATGAATAAATGTATCGCTGAGGCTAAGAAACGCTTTGTCGCCAATATTCCGGGTTATAAGGTTATTTTAGCCTTTGATATTCTTGGATATTTGTATTTTTGCAGGTTCTCATTATCGATAAGAATGGTCTTCGACACCTTCCAGATGTCATGTATTAAATCATAACGATATATTGAAGTCCGGTAATTTCAAACGTGTTGGCCCCTATTATGTATCCCCGATGTTTCCTTTAAATTATTTATTGTTACTTTCAACACGGTTTCATAAATCATCTCTTCACCCGTGTGTGTATATCAAACTACTTCAGAAACTAGACAAAATTAGGCAACTTCTTTGAGCAACTCCTTTCTTTTTATTTCAATGATTGATAATCCTTTCTCTTCCATTGAACGCTTCAGAGTTAACAACTTTTGGCGAGTTTCCTTTAAATCATCAGCTTTAACAGATTGCTGACTGGATTGCTTGTCGAACTTCGTATACACCTAAAAAGATGTGTACTAATATTATAAAAAAAGAATATCGGCATACAGTATTTAGAGCTTGCTTATATTCATTGAAAATTTTACTCTTAGCCTCTGTTGCTAACTGTTCTCGTCTCTCTCTGGTCATTCGAGGTGTTGGAATATAGAGAACAACTCCTTCTTGTTGGGGGTTAACATTCAGTGCAGATTTCTTAATTAAAATGTGTAATGATAAGAAAGCCTGATTAATGAACCTGTATAGCGAGTTTGGCCCATTTGATAGCGTTCGGATTATTAGCAAAATTTATCATAACCATTTGAGGAGCTTTCAGGCTAACTCTTCCCAGATGGGACATTTTATGTTCCTAAGCAAATATTAATGATTAGCATTACTTTTTGCTACATGCATACATCTCCTTTCTCAAGCTTTACTGTGATATCTTCATATAGTCGTAGGTCAATCTATTAAAATGTGCGAAATTTTTTAAAGATTATTATTTGTTACCTGTAAAGAAAAGTGCTTCGCCAATTCTTCGCCTAATATTTTTATAATTTCTTCCATTTCTTTTACAGCGCCTTTTAAATATACGTTTTCGCCAGTTATAACATTTGAATTAACAATTTGTCCTCCCTGTAACATACCCATGATCATCGAAATAGTATTAGACAAGCAAACCTTTTTTCCTTTTTCATTCCTCTTCACTTTTAGTAATGAAGCAGTTGTGTGAATTTGAGTACTTTGAGTTTGTACAACAGAACTTGCTCTTATCACTCTTAGAGGATATACTGCCCGAAACAAACGTGTTGAAATCATTCTATGGAAAACTGATCATTAAAAAATATTCTATTTACAAAAATTCATTAAACATTCAAAGCGTAATTAAGAGTAAATAATTTTTTAACCCGACGGTCATAAAAATTAAAGTATTAAGACGACATTTTGCGTACAGGTAATTCAAAATTTTATTTAAGTTGTAAAATTTTATTAAAATTTTTAAAATTAGGATTAGGATTATTTGGCGTTACTCGAATATTACAAGTTATCAAACTTTACACGATTATTCATTGGTTTTTCTTAAATAATTTTCCCGTTTATCCTTATAACAATAAAAACTAATGATATAAGTATGTAATAAGATCTGGTAATTATGGGAAATATTGTTGATTTCATGTATTTGAGCTTATATTCTCGATCAGAAATAGTGATACCTATTTTGGTTGAACTACTCCAAACTCAGGTAATAAGCCCATACTTTCTGAATATTAGCGGTGGTATATGGCATGGAAGATCTAAACATGTGTTAATGTGTATTAATATGAAAATGATTCACCATATTATATATTATTCAGGAAGAATCCCATTATTGTTAATGGACCATGGTGTGGGAAGAAATTAGGAATCAAAATTACTATTATTTTCGAATATCATTTGTACTGTTCGACAGATAAATGGTTGTATCTACATCACATTTCTTATTAACTGTTCTATATAATTTATTCTATTTAATTTTTAAAATTTATTACAGTATAATTTATTTATATTTAGTTTAATTATAATAAAAGTGTTTGTTATAATAAATTAAAAGTTGTAATAAACTATTTACTATATATAGATATAAAAAAAAAACATTTGATGGTATTAATAACAATATATTTTCATTTCATGAACCGTACAAGTTTTATCATCATATTAAGAATATCATTACCCAAAAATAATATTTAATATTACGATTCTCTTAGATCAATTGATAGCTTTCCTGTTGTTTTCTCAGTGCTCTGTGGAATTTCTCCGGAAAATATAATTAAATCATCAACCGACACCTAAAAATGAAGTTTAAACTGTTGTTTTAAGAATATTAGTCGTACCGACAAATGCCGCACTCCTCGCTGAGGTGTTTTTCTATAATTATAAATAACCATTTTGGAAACATAGGTAGGAACATCAAAAATGAAAAAAATTCTGGCGCATCGATTTGGTAATAAAGGTGTAAGCCACATGTTGCTTGGGCTATAACATATTTATATTATAGAAATAAAAATATTTTGTTTTAAGTGCAAATACGATTATTATATAAAAAAAAAGATTAGAATCCTTACTTATCCGTATCATTCTTCCGGTTTATTAAATTTTCACTTGTTCTTGGATCATTCTCTACTGACGGCAAAATGTTAACAGATTCCGGAAAAGCTGCCAAGTCTTTAAAATAGAAAATACATATCACATGATATAGATAATTAAATAAAGCATACTATGAGTTTTAATCCGTATAAGTTCATCTTTACGATTGTACAGCTCTATACCATTTAAGCCTATGTAAAATTCATCTCCCCAAGTTGACAGTAAACGAATTTGAAAAATAACTGAAAATATTAAAAATTAAAAAAAAATTATAAATATTGTAAGTTACATCCGCTAATACTGAAGGTACTAGGGCGTAGTTGTGTAGGACGAGCAAATACAGGAGAATCAAATATGATATCTTGAACAAAATCAAAATAAACAAATCCTATAAATCAATTATATGTAGAAAATTATATATAATTAAACAAAAATACCAGGAGCCTTTCTTAATAAAACATTTGATATTGCTAATTTGCCATTTATATAAATATTCATCTGGCGAACTCCGGCATAAGACATTTCAGAAGAAGCATTATAATTCCAGATTGATAATCCTTTATAATATTATAAACATTGTATATTAAGGATAATTAAAACCTTGCAAGTTTATTGGTTTATTGAATGTTAACGTGATAGTTGGCAACTTTTTCCTGGTGTTGTCCCAACTAGTTAGCCACATATCCGTGATATTTCGTGTTAAATTTCGACCATTTAATAAGCTATAACATTGAAATCATTGAGAAATTCAAATAGAAACAGAAATATAAATTACGTTTGTACTGAGTCACTGCCATTGGATGCACTTATAACTGCAATATCAGAGCTTATTGAACGTCCTTTATGTCCAATAAGTTCTAAACCTGCCAGACCAATCGAATCTGGATGACCCCAGTTAGAATAAAGTTCCAAATGTAAAACTAAACATCGTTATATTATTCTGCTTAATACCTTATATAAGGAATACCTTTGACTTTACATTCTGATTGATCTGAATCCTCAGCAGTATTGGAGTTATTTGTTTGTTCGTTCAAATGAAGAGTCGATATTGAAGAAAACTCAGTTGTCGATGGTCGATATGGAGTAAGTTGTAGTGTTGTTTCAGGATCTGAAGATTCTGTTTAAATAAATAGAAAATCAAGTTGTATATCAAATAAATCTTTAACTTAATATCATATATATCATAATACCTGTATTTAAAACATCATTATTGAGAGATTCTTCAAATGGTGTCGTCAATAAGCAAACATCATTTTCTGCAATTCTTTCCAAAATTGCTTCATCTGTTGTAAAGAGAACTGTCTGTAATGTTTAATAATACAAAATTGAAAAATAAGGTATATGCATACATCTCCCATTGGCTCGATTTCCTCATTTTTTGTGTACGATGGATTGATTTCGCCACGGAAAATCAGAATATCATCTAAACAGATTTCAAGATCCCTCACACCAATCTGAGCTCTAACACGAGATTCGCTGTAATTCTGAAATTGAAAAGAACGTAATGGATGAGAATAATATATATATACCCATATTCGTATCATTGCAATACGTACAGTTTCACGTAGAAGCAATGTAACAGTTACTTGTTCATTTTCCTGCTTTTCTGCTTTCCACATTTTGTGTCGATCAGTACAAAAATAATTTTCAACTACTAAACTGTTGGGATCTCCTACAAAGTTGGAGACAGTGCTTGAAACCTGAAAATAAAGTTTAAGAGTTATAAAGTATTCTCTAAAGAACCTCAACGATTTCAGCTCTTTTGCCTGTATGTCCAAATATTTCAATTCCATTCAATCCAATATAAACATTATCTCCCCAGTTTGTTATTAAGTATAATACCAAGCGTTTACCAGTAGGTAGTTCAGGGATTTCACTGCAAATTACTTCATGAACGGCAAATATATTATAGTTGATGATTTAAATATTTCCTTTATATTGAAAATGATAGAATTATAATAAAAGTGCTTTAGACTACTGTAACTTTCAGGAAGAAAATATAAGAATTTGTCATTTCTTTGATAGTTATCGTAATCAAGTCAATCTCTGGCTTTGTATGTGAGATAATACTCAAATTCTGATTCATAACAACTAGTAAAAGTACAAATTGAACGAAATGATCAAGTTTTTAATAAATAAATTTACAAAAATAAAAAAAAACAATAAGACAAACATACAAAGGTACTTCTATTGCATCGCCTTCAGTTATTATAGCTCCTTCAGCTGTGATTTGGTTCATTACTTTAATTTTAAATTTTCTAAAAAAAAGAAAGTAGACGACTTGTATGTAAAAGTAATATAAGTTAAAGATTAAATATCAATTAGTCGAAATGTTTTATTAAATTATATATATTAGAATGATTAGAAATTCAATTTTAGTTTTAACATGTTTTGTTAAAATGATTAATCAATGAACATGAATTGATATCTAAAATCTGAAACAATTTAAGAATATCCATCAAGTATAATAGTAAGAATACGATTATTGTAAAGATAAATGATGATATTGAATTGAATATATGAAATATAGATATCGTTATTTCAAATCGAATATGATGAACTATTTTAGAGAAACAATGAATACAGGTATGCATTTGCTGAGAGTATCATGTAGAAAAAGTGGACGGAAGGGAGCCAGAGAAGAGGGAGGAGAGAACGTAATTTCCAGCAGGGGCTGCGATGAAACTAGGAGTAGCCATGACAACCTGCGAAGAAATCAACACAGAGAACTGAAGTTCTAGAAGGATGTATATACAATAGGTAAAAGAGAATGCAGTCTTAAAGAAAGAAGTAAAATGGAAGCAAAGATATTTGAGAAAAAGTAAAAAGTGATTAGTATAACACAACTTACAATGATTTAAAGGAATAGTAAAGATAGCTTGTACATTAAGCTGTCCAAAACTAAATTCAATGAAAATTACATTTCAGAACGCTGAAGCGATTTCGTGTATTTGTTAGTTTGTAACAAAAAGAAATAGAGCCAAGTAAAATCTAGTAACAATATTGCCAAGGTAGACGAAACAAAAGTAAAAAAAAAGCAATGACTAGGTATAAAGAAAGAACATATTTGACAGCCTCTTGCTATTTCCGGCTACTTTTATATTCGTAAAAATCATTTGCTCTCTTGAAATACTTGATTAAACGAGAAAATTGCATGGCGTTGTTGGTTTTTGTTAGAAAAAAACATAAAAAGAAATACTAAGATAACCAAAGAAAAAAACAATCGTAGGAATAAACAAATTTATATATTTGTGTAATATATAAACAATTGTGCATTCAAAAAATATAAAACAGAGAAAACCTTTGACATCAAAATAAAAAACTTAATTATGCATTACATTGCAGTGGACGTATGATATATTAAAGTTGAGATGCGTAATATGGCATATGGTTTTAATGAAAATAATTTGAATCAACATTAAAGCAATAAAACAGCTTGTGTCTTAGTTTTTTTCAAAAACTAATTTCACTTAAATGTATTTAATGAATACCTTCCCTTAGTTCTTTTTCAATTTTCTCTTTCATTTCTTCCCTCCAAATTGATATGTATGGTATCACTTCGTGCAGATCTTCCTCTTCTGCTACTGCCTAGCAACGAGTTTCATTGAATTTATAGATGTGATTCATTTAACCGACCAGGACTCTTGGATGTTCAAAGATTTTCAACTTTTCCAAGAATTTCAATCGTACATCCTCGGGAGTAACACATTTGGATTTTGTTTTGATAATTTCTTCTTCTTCTTCTTCTTCATCTTCTGATTGTACAGGAGTTGAAGTAGCGTTAGGCGTTTCTGAGCTTTGATGTTCTTGAACAGTGCGACATGGGGAAGTTGTCTTTTGGAAATATTGCTCTTTCTAAACAATCCTTTCAACTGAAATACACGATAGAACATCAACATTACCATTTCATCACATGAAGAAGCAGGAGATACTGAATCATCCCTAGGAGTTTTCGGTTCATTCTTTGATATACCAAAAAGGAATTTTCCTGCTATCTCATCGTGTGCTCCATCTTTATCCACCTACAGAAGTTGTTAAGTAAAATCATATAATTATTAGTTAACAAACAACTAAGATTGGTTCATGATCGCAAATAAATAATGCATTAACTTCTGTTGATCGTATACGAGTAACCCAGAAACTAAATAAAAGCCAACTGTCCCTAAGGGAAAATCTGAATATACCTAATCTGACAATCAAAGCTAACTTTCCCGTCTTTTATCAATGAGTCAACTCGTTCCATAGGTATCAATGCCTAGAATAAGTTACAAATTAACTAAAAAATACGAGCAAAGCGCTATACCCAAATAGTGAAAATGGATTGGATATGATAACAAATTCTTTTATTTAAAAGTACAGTCGGAATATCCATATCAGTTGTTAATTCAAATGTTTGATAAGTCTGAAAAGCGTTTATCTGAATAAGCTTTATCTGTCTAAAAACCTCAAAAATTCCATTGAAATATCTCTGTTTCCATTCAAATCCATCAGCAATGCTATCAATCTCGAACGGTTCCGGAGGTGATAAAGCTATATGAGTAAAAATTGGAGGATTTTCCGTATCACAATGACGTGGACGACGAGGCTGAACCATATCGATTTTCATCCAAATACCTGGCTTTGTCAAGCAGCCAGCTTCTTCAAAAGGAGAATTTCTGCAAAATCGTTTGCTAATAATAATAATAATAATGATTACTTTATAAGATTTCTATGAACTAGAATTTTGTTTATTTCCGCATCAGGAGAATATAAAATAACACTTGAACTATATTCTTTCACAATAACTCCAACAGCAAATCTTTCTTCATCTACCTAAAGTTTTTTTTAAATTAAATTTTTTAAAATAACTAACTATCCCAATGGGTTGTTCATTTTCTAAATCATCTTCAACAACTATCTCATCGATGTTATATATGTGAGGAAGCGAGGTGATAGAGCAGCTCCTGTCTAAATCTTGTGGTTCTTCCTCAGACTCAAAATCGGACATTAATTCTTCTTTATGTGCATATTTTAAGTCCGATTCTACAGACTTCTGGATCAAATTATTACTGGAATATGTATCAGATAGCTCTCTATTCACATATTGGCGAGGCGTGTTCAACCCATTTTGACTCAGAGAATTCATTAGGTATTCACTTTTCTGACTGTCATTTTGATCACTTATACTGGATTCGCTCATTCTTATTTGATTTGATTGAAGAATGTGAATGTGTTCTTCCTCGTCATCCTCCAGTCGACGATTTCCGATCTTCTGTGATTTTGTGACATTTTTTTGTTGCTCTTGATGAAACATATGAGCTTCAAGATCAAGCTCTTGTTGTAGTTTCTTGGCATATTCCAAATCTCTCTGATTCTGAAGTTCTCTTTCTCTATCGCGCTCTGCTTTTATTATTAGCGCTTGCTTCTCTTCTTCCTTTTGCACTTTAAGAGCTAACTCAAGCGATTCTTCCTCTAATCTTAGAACATCCTTTTCGTGGGATATATGTTCATATTCACTTGATCGTTCTTGAGCTAAATCAGAATGAAGCTCTAAGATTTATACAATAAAATGGAAATTCTTACTTTTATCTAATCTTATCTCAGAGTTTGTCTTTTCAGTGTTTACAAAAGGTGTATTAATAGAAACATTCTGAAAAAATAAGTTATCGTGTCCAATCAAAAACAATCAAAAACTTACAGTATCATGTCCAAGTATAGTCGCTAGGCTCTGAAAAAAATTTATTATGTTAACAAATTTGAAAACATACAGGTCGTTCAGGTAAAGTGCATTCTTCCTCCAATCTATTTTCTAACCGAGCCATGAAACTTTCTACATCTAGTTCATGTTTATTCTTAAACATAAATTATTTTCATTCAAGAATTCTACAGTCTTACGTGTTTCATAGAATCTTCTGAAGCACCTGAATCAAGCTTAAGATCTGCATCCTGATGAAGTTTAGCTACCAACAATTTCAGATCTTCATCTAAACTTTCCAATGTCTGTAATATAGTAACTATTTCAAAAATACAACACAATCCCTACAACTTCTGCGCTAAACTGATCTTCTTCGTTCTCTCTAGATCTTTCTTGCGTCTTTTGCTGAGGATGTTCTTCTTGAAAACGTCGCTGATGCTCCAACAACCATTTTTGTTCTTCTCTTTGTCTATTCTCTTCTTCTAGTTCCTCTATCACACGTAATTGTTCCTCTAATTCATCCAAATATTTAAAATTATAGAAAAAGTAAGGATCTTCAAGCTTGAAAATGGTTTATATACATCATTTTTTTATTTACATCGGAGATGAATACCTGACAGATATTTGTATTAGAATTGTACGGATGAATCCGCTTGATTTCCCATCCCTCATCAGTCATTATCAGCTAAAATCAAACGTAAATATCATAAATTTTCTAAAATTTATACTTCTCCAACAACACGAGAACCGATGTACTCATGTGCGGCATCAATAATATCTTCAGACGCAACTATTAACTTTAATTCCTGATGATGAAAATAAATTCTTTTCGGTTCTTCGTGTGTATAAGCAGGAAATAATAGTGTAGTAACCTATTCAAACTAAAATTAATTAAATTGTCTATGAGAATTAACTTACAATTACAAGCCCAGATCTTGACGATTCACGTTTTGGTAAGTATCTCATATGAGTGTGCATTGGAGGATCACACTTGATAAAATTCCATATTTCAGATGATAAAACTTTAAAACAGGGATTTTCTGTGCCCACAAGAAATCTATAACATCCTTTAATTATATTGGAAAAAATATAGGTATTATCATACTGATACCACTTTCCAGTTTCTAAGGGTGTTTTCTCATTGACATGTATAAACTGAGAATATGAGGCAGAATATAGGATCCAACACTAAACAAAAACAAAACATTAAAAAAGTTACGACAGCTTTTAACTTTATCAAAATTAATGACAAGAGCATTAAATTCGCAATAAACGGGATCAGCTTTTTCAGCTCGCATCTTTAAGGATTAATAAAATTAAGGAAAAATGGAAGAGCAAACCTGTTCCTCATTATAAAAAAAAGCGTTTTGCCTAGCTTTTCTCCTGAAATAGTATGATAATTTAAATATAAATTGCCTGTATTAGACCTATCATAGGGAACCAACGTCAATTCTTTCTG
This sequence comes from Auanema rhodensis, assembly GCA_964057225.1. Taxonomy (NCBI): domain Eukaryota; kingdom Metazoa; phylum Nematoda; class Chromadorea; order Rhabditida; family Rhabditidae; genus Auanema; species Auanema rhodense. Next base: position 7,625,009 of record OZ059895.1, read on the forward strand.
TGAGGTAGAGGCGGGAGTAAGATCATTCGAGAACGAAGTTTTACCGAATTTAGAAATCAAAAAACAGTATTATTAGTGAAATTACAATATTCATGTGTCATACCAGGCCAAGAACAGATACGGGTTTTCCATCCAATAAAAAATCTTTTATCCTCCAAACTAAGTGATCCGAAACTACAGATGTTTCTTTAAGAACAGCAATAGCCTGGAGAAAAAATCAGAAAAGAAAATATGAAAGAATACGGTACATGAAACTCCAATATTCGGGAATTTTTCAATCTGGATAAATCTATAGATTCTAATTCAGCATCTATATAAGTCCCCTATGTTTAAAAGTTAAACAAAGAAATCTTGTAATATCCCTTACAGAAACATAATGTTCTTGTTCTCTCTGGTCATAACTATTGTCACCGATCTTGAAAACATCTCTCAACTATAAAATAATATTCTTATTGTTTCATATCTTCAGCAACAAACTTCAACTGTTTCCACATCTTTAACTACACATGGAACAAACCGTAGAACAGGATGATTCAATCCAGCAAACGTATCCGGTAGTATGGTTGGATTTTTTGAAAACATAGGCATCCTCAAATTTTCGGCCCGACTGCTATAATTCTTCAATTCGTAAGAAACAGTAAAGAAGGGCACAAACTTCATATATGAATATATGGGATCTGGACGTGGTAGTAATTCAACATCGTACTCTAGCCAATTAGGCGAATATATCTATATTAAAACTTTCAGAAACTTAAACTTTAAGTTATTTCTCACGAACATCAAATATTAAAGAACAAGGAACATCTTTCAGTAATACATATGAATGATTATATTCCTTACTCCAAAGAACAGCGTGTTTCTCAGGATAATCACCTTTACGAACTACGAAACCTAGATAAAAGATAAATTAAGAAGCAAATGCTTTATGTATGCTTGCCCTGAACTGTGAATATTTCCTTCATGTGCATTGTATATTTATTTTGTCTTCTGAAAATTGATTCTTGAAAATTCTGTATAAGAGCAAAATCACAAAATATTGTTTTGTTTCGAACAAACAATAACAATTTAAACAATAATGAAAACAAATTTAACAATAGCTAACAAGAAAACAATCTCATATTATAACAAGTTTGAAAACCATGTATCAACTTTACGGTATACTTCACTTTCAGAAAAATTAATCTGAAAATATGTGTTTATTAAATATAAAAATTACAAATAACCTGTAAGAAAAGACGTAATCCTTCTGTCAATACTTGGTTCTTTTCCGGGGAAAGCGCTGGAGTAAAAATACGGCGCAACTTTCCTTCTGGACAGTCTTCCAATAAAACAAAAACATGTCTTATTACACTCGAAATAAAGGAGTTAATAGAACCCCATTCAACAACCTAAGAAATAATAAATAATTCTGGATAATTTAAAAAAAAATTTCGAACCTTCAGAACTGTAATGGATAAAACTTCATTTCGAATCAAAATATGTAATAGAGACGCCAGATGTGTTCGCTGTTTTTTGGAAAGGTTATTACATTCCCTTATTCTATCCCATAAAGCATATTGAGAGGTTATCTTAAAATTTAAAATAACCCAGTTAAAAACATTACGACTTACTTTAAACTTCCGATCAAACTCGCAAAATCGAGAAATAAGTGTCGCATAATATGGGTTATATGATTTTTCTTTTAGCATCATGTGGATAATTACATAAATAATCTCTCTTTCTTGTTGTCCTGGAAGAAAAAAAAGTAAATATGTAGAATTTAGCAAAAACCTTTCAATGAAAGCCTCAATAACTTCTCAAATGCTTCATCCTCTCCTGATGAAACCGCTGAAATTAAAAACATTTTATCGAAATCTTAAAAACTAAAAAAACCAATTGAACAGAATATATTTTTTCGAATAACAGTATTCATTTTAGCTTTTGCAGCTAGCTCTAAAACTTCGTTGGGGAACGAAAGAGCATTAGTTATTTTCTTGTTATCTGTAGCTAAGACAGAGTAAGAATCTGATGGCAATCTGAACGCTGAACCAACAATCCACCTAGAACAAATTCAATGTCTTAAATATTATTTTACTTAGCTACCATCTTCCTCTATCTGTAGCATGGAGCAAATCATCAACACCCATTCCTAGCTCTTGTGAAATCTCAGTTTTTTCTTCTAAGCCCAGAGGATTAATATTAATAACAACTTAGTTTTAACAAACGTTTCAATAGTCCTCGGAACATTTTATAATGAGATTCAAACATAGAATAATCAATATGTCCTGGAGCAGCTTTTTTCAAAGCAAGTATATTTTCTGCTATAAATTGAGCACGAGATCTAAAAAAAATAATACTAAAAACATGAAAATAAATACAATTACATTTCGACTAAAGGAGAGTTTTGATACTGAATATGAATTTGACTCAAAATTTCAGCAAATGGTACCCAACAACATCTTTTAGCAGTTTTATAAACATCTGAATATATAAAAGTTAAAAAATGGAAATATACTTGAAAACCATACATGAAGCAAATGTATAAATAATTTGTAAGTTATCAATATCCAAGTTATCACTTAAATTTTTAAGAATATCTATAGCAAATTCAGGTTTCACAATCTATAATTAATAAACATATCTGAAATGAAAAAAGAAACAACCTTGTAGTTTATTATGTGAGATAATGTAATAGTCTTATTTTCAACGGACTTGTCATCTTGTACTTTATCAGTTTTTATAACCTTAATATAATCGCAAACAAAATATTCAACGAAATGAGATGCTAAAATAGAAATTTAACTTATACATTTACTAACAAATTATTTGAACATACATATCTCTGTATCCACAATTCCATGGATTAAAGCTAGAAACATTCCATATGTTGATAGCATATTATCTGGCAAACGATATGGAGCTCCAATCATTTTCCATAATACTGTAGCCAAGCTGGATTTGACATCTATAAAAACAAATTTTTGGGGAAATAAATAAATCAGAATAACCATTTTTTGGGCTAGAGGCATAAATCTCTTGGAAGGCAACTTTACTCTTGATTAAGGTAGCTTCAGATAATCTAAATTAATTAGTAAAAACAGGAGCCATTGTCCATAACAAATATAAATTATATATGTGAAAAACTCATACCTGTTGATTATTCCTGTAACACTTCTGTCAACTTTTCTTTTCGATTCCAAATCCAAAGACCCTTCCAATTCGACAAGTTTCTTATTAGCTGCCTTTGGATCAAATTTTATCAACTCTCCACTCTTACTAAACCTTCATGTATTGAAAAAATACAAATATTATACTAACGTGTCAAGTCTTCTTCCATATATGTCCTCTTTTACATTTGTTATATCACCGTCATTCTCTTCCAGATCTTCGTCGTCTACATCATCGTCACAATCAGTCTACGAAAACTATTTTATGGCAGATAAAATTAAGGTACGATTACCATTAGTTCTTCATATTCTTCGTCTTCCTCACTCGAATCCATGGGAGGTTCTTCTAGATCACTGTCTTCATTGAGATCAATTAAATCTTCATTTTCAGATTCACTTTCATCCGGTTCTTCCAAATCCTCGCCTTCAAATATTACTTAAAACAAGGTTTCAGGCATTCACTTTTACCTGCCATAGCGGCCTTGGCATTCACTTCAATTAAGTCAGAACGATCTTCAGCATTACAAAACTCGAGAAGCACTGAAAATATCAAAAAAATAATTAATCACACAAAAAAGAGCCCACTGTCTAGCCCATCATCGGTAAAAGCTTTCGGTACTTTCTTGGACTTTGGTTTCAACCCAAGAAGCTTAGAATAACGACTTATGGCTATATCATCTTCTTGGTCCTGTTCAGAACCCAAATTAGAGCTTTTCTTCTTTTCCTAATATATATTATATATAACAAACTGCCTATCATGTTTATAACTTACTGCAACGTCCTTCAAATATTGTTCATACGTCAAGCCATCATCATCAGACTCCTCTTCGAACTGTCGTTTTCTTTGTTTAGCTGCTTTTGAAAGATGAACATCATCATCCTTATCTTTTATTACAGATTTCTATATGTATGTTGATAATTTAATAACATGAAAGTTAAGAAAGCTACCTGAACTTTTATATCCATAGGCTCTTGTTCTACGGGATCTTGATTTTTGCTCTTTTTCTTTTTCTTTTTCTTACTAGCACCAAGAACTTCTTTCATAACGGTTTCTATCTTCAAAAAAGAAGAATCAATAATTTATTTTAGGTGAAGCTGTCCTACCTTTTGTCTTCGTGCATAAGCAACATTTTGTAACTTTTTGATCTGCTTTTTCTGTTTCCTTTTTTCTTTCCTTGATACAAATGAAGAAGTCTCCATTGTATTTTCTATAATACCTTTTTACGTGTATGTCACAACTGAGTTCTTAATATTACATGCAAAATAAAGCAACTGTAATCAACAATTTAACAAATTCAAATCGAGTATCAAGAAAAAAAAGGATATGCTATTGGCGCAATTAGCGTGCAACTGAAGGAATGCGTATCAATTCAAAAAACTGAATTGCAGCTTTAAACTAAAGATAATGCTTATATGAAGACTGTTGCATAGAAAAAGTTTTATGTAATTGTTATAAGTATTTTCAAGTTAAATTTTACGGTTCTGTGCTTTCATAATTTTTGAGTATTTTAAGTTTTTTTCATTTCTGTAGACCAAAAGCTAGCTATTTCATTTTAGTTAAAGACGTTGGCCTATATTAACTTATTGATTGTTATTATATCCCTAAATTGAAATGTTTTTAAAGCACGTAAAAGTAATGTAAGTCTTGAGACCAAGGATTGATTCAGCTTTCGCAGTGAACCTCTTCTACCTTCAATAAATTCAAAATCCACTGGTGGGATGCTGAATTTCATTTTAATTTCATTATATAGATTTAAAAATAGCTCCAATGAAGATATACGATATCTCTTATTATACATATAAATATAAAGGCTGAGCAGAGAACGAGAGTAAAGTAATTCCCGTCATTCATATAAGAGCTCTTCCATCACTCATCTCGACTTATCCAGGTGTTATCTCTTCCAACCAATCATTTAATTGTACATTTGCTTTATTTCAATATTAAGCTAAGAAATCTTATGTTAAACGATTAATTTTACAATCTCTAGCCAGCAGCTTAGTTCAAACGGACAAGAATGTTCATTTACATAGATCACATAATGATGAGAAATCAGTGTAAAAGAACTTATGAAATCATTGTTGATCAGAGATGAGAAACACAAGTGTTGACTCATCTCTTACGCATATTATATAAAGTTTAAAATATTTGATATCTTCTCTCATATCTAACTACAGATTAAAAATAACAAAAACGAATAACAATTCAAAAAGTTTTATTGAAACGTTTTAAACAAGTATAGCAATTCTAGACCCATAAGCTAACAATCTTTTTAACAGGAACATAAATTGTATTCTTACAGGGTGTGAGAATATTAACGGCTCTTTAGCTTTTTTGTAATCTTAGCCAAACTATAGATGATGCTGTTCGTCAATCCGGCTGAAAATGCATTTTTGGCAGTTTGGGTCAGCGCAGGTCTTTTGACAATATTGGCAATTCCTTGTTCTACTGTAGTAGTTACATCGTGTCTATGAGCTAGAGAAAACAAAACCTAAATTAAAAGTTTAAATTTTTAATTAGTAGTAGAAAATGCATACTTCTTCACAATCTTGCTGACGTCGATGTTTTTTATTCCAGTCACGTTGGATTTTGCCGAGGACAGTAGATGGCAACAGGTTCAGTCTATGATAGATAGCCGTTCCAGAAACGTCTTGCAACACCTGACAACAAAATAATGAAATCATTGAGTGAAAAGAATGCAATACCTTGCCATTCTGCAGTACTAATCTAGCATCTTCGCTAAGCAATGGCTCATAAACCTTTTGAAAGTCTTCATAGCTTCCGTCTACAATTTTTTTAATCTAAACATCAAATGATGTCATTGGATTAGTGAGCACAACTACCTTATTACTATCTTCGGCAATTAGCATTCTGAAATCACCAGAGTATGATAACTTGGTAATATTTTGAAAAAGATCATAGAGTGGAAATACATCAGGTAAGAGTAGGAGTGCAGCCTACAACTACGTTTTCATAGACACTGCGATGTTACCCAATTATGAGAAGATTGTTCTTCTTTTTCTAATGAAAAAGGAGAAAGCAATAAAAAGTATTCTAGTGCTCTAATAAATGTCTTTTTGCCATCTTTTTCTTTTAAAAAAACAAGAACAAATGTGCTCATGTATAAGAAAAATGACCTGCAGCGCGCTCCGTCGATTTTGTGTAACATTTTCTGAGATTTGATCAGTAGGAGTGATCACCTGAACAGCTGATCTTACAATCATGACATAGGATTACTGAAACTACATCAACAACTGGCTTATGAAGACGACCTGCCACGTATAGCCAATTCCAATCAAGCAAATCTTTCTTCAAACATTCTGTGCCAATAACTCCGTACTTAATTACACGTTTTCCAACTGCAAAGTTTCAACTTTGAGCATTGCAGTGCAAAGTTGCAAGTTTTGTGAATATAATTTGAATATTAATCCCGTTAGTTATTTAATTAGAAAATGAACTCATAAAATCGAATATATAGTCAGAGCTTATAGTATATATAAAGAATATTCATATTCATAGGTTTCATGTAAAAACACCAACCTCTAACATTTGTGTTATAATATACATGTGCTCCTAATTTTGTTTGTATACCAGCCAAAAATTTTGCACCTGCAATCCTGTAAACTTAACTAATATCCACGAATATTATAGTCAATATTTAAATATTTGCTTTGTATTAAACGAAGTCATCACTTCTTAAAAAAACTCACCGAACCAAACTATAATGACTTGGATTAATTTTAATATTTTCATGATGAAAGCTCAATGGGTCATTAGTGCAAATTATGAAATCAACCATCTTTTCTGCTTTTACTTCATCTTTTTGTTGAATGGCTCCAGAGCCATATGCAAAAGCATACTCTACACTTTCCAAAGGCAAACCCGAAATTAATTCGTTACAATCGTCCATCTCATCTAAAAATGTTTTTATTAGTCACTTAGAAATCTGACAACAATGTTGTACGCAATATGATATGTAAGCCATATCAGAAAACGAGAAACACTGGGAAATTGCACCGGAATGCCAAATAAAAATTTAAGAATTAAAAAAAAACAAGACTAGAACAAGTCTAATATAATATGTTTTGTGTGTAAGTTTGCGTCGAAAACGCGCGGTCTGATAAAAAAAAGCTGTTCTGACGAGATCTGAGACTAGACAATAAGAATAAAGCTGGCAGATTGCAACCAACGTTGAAAGTAATAAGATATATAAGTATAATATAAACAACATTCGAGAAAAAACATAACAAATTATCGTCTATGAAAGAGGACTGTGCTGTCGTCGTCCATTCCTCGTCTTGATGTGAACTTTCGTGTGTCGTTTCCTCTCGTCGCTCCTGGCGAACTTTCTTCCACAATAATCACAGGTGAATGGCTTTTCACCGGTATGGGTTCTTACATGTGTTGTTAGATGATCACTTCTAGAAAATGCTCGCAAGCAAATTCGGCACTGGAACGGCTTATGACCCGTGTGAATCCTGACATGGCGAGTTAATTCATCACTTCGGGAAAAAGATCGATCACAATCTCCCCGTGGGCAACGATATGGTCTTTCTGTAGGCCCTGGTCGAGATCTTCTAACCTCTGGCTCGAATTCAGAAGATGAACTCACAATAGGACCCGTACTGCTACTCACGCCACCAAAACCTTTCTGTCCCTCAGGGGGAATTAGAGAACTAGACGATGGGGGAGCTGCTGCAGTTGTATTTGGATAGACGTAGTCATCAACAGGCTCCACTTTAGGTTGAAATAATCCATCTGAGGGAGCAGATACAGATGGTGGGTTTTCGTATTTTCGCGCTGGATCAGGTGGAGGTGCGTCCGCTTGGTTTTCCGGCTCTTTCTTAATTTCCGGCACGCCAACAATTTGTACAGAGTTCATAAGATCAACAGCAGACAGATTACAGTTTTTTGGGGTACCAACCACGGTCAACTCAGGCAGAGATGCCTTAGGTTTCATAAGAGAGTTGAAAAATTGTTCCATGACAGGCGAAAATTGAAAGGTGGATGCTGATAAACCAGGTGAGTTGGGATCCGGCACAGGATTATTAGGTAGAGTAATTGATCCGCGAAAATGAATAGTAGTTTGTTGAGATTCCGACGTAGCGACCGGCGCTGAGACATTCGTACTAACAGGATCAACAGGATTGGCAGTAGACTCCGATGCAGGCTTCGGTAGACTACCGGAAGATCCATGCCCTGCTCTCGATATTGATTGAATCTCAATATTTCCGCTGAGCAAGGAATCATTATCACCAAAAAAAGCTTGATTTCGCATAGGTGTTATTCCATTGATAGCACTTAAACGGCCATCAGAATCATTATTACTAAAACTTTGTTTCATCGGAGATGTCAACGTTGTTGGCGTCCGGAGCATATCGCTCATCGTCGGAGTTTTAAGACAGTCGTGATCAGATAAACTAAGCAACGGTTTAGCGATACCAGGTGCCTTTAAAAGCCCTGGACCTTTCCTAAGGTGTTTCGGCCCCGACACATTTGACATCGTCGGTTGAGCTGGAGAACTTTCAGTTCTCCTCGTGCCCTATAGTCTGAAAACATTCAAAAATCAAAAAAAATCAGGCAAAAACATGCTTTCAGAAAAAAAGATTAATGTAGAAAACAATAACGACTTAGCCAAAACGAGGTGAAAAAAAGAAAAATAATTAAACAACGCATCAAAAAATGATGTACGAAACAAAAATAATATTATATGGATAATTTACGTCACAGAAGTAATGATGATCAACAATAAGTCACCTAATTCACTCGAATATCAGAATGAGTGAATTAGAATTAAAATGAATAAGTGAAAAATTGATAAAAGTTGGTTTGAGTTTCGTTCAATAACGGCAAATGAGATGAATCAACACTAGGTAGCGTGAACATATGGAGAGCACAGACGGAAAAGAAGACAGACATAAAACATTTTTTGTGAAAGTCATCACGGCTAATCAAAAGATCTAATGTGCAGAGAGCCATTTCATAAAAGCAGATGAGGCACCACGACGTTTATACTGGAAAGAAGGAATGCCGATGTAAAGCAGCGAGAAAATCAATGAACACAGAGATGCAATTCAGTATTTCAGACCAGCAATCGCTTACTACCAGTCAAGACCATAGAAGCTTTCATATCAAGACAGGCAAAAACGCAATCACAGACCCGTTAACATGATTGAACACAGCTTAAACCGACCAAAAGTAAATATTCGCAATCGATACCAGCAGAGGTAGCTTGCGCAGCAATTGCAGATGCAAGAGAGGTTTTAGTTATCGAGTTATACAAACTTTAGAATCAATTCCGAAAGTCAAATTTAACTATGTTTTTTCAAGGGGGGATTATAATGATAGGTTCAATGTGACCTTTCGTAGCCGATAGAAAGAGTTTAAAAAACAAAAAATGGAGAGCAACCGAGGCAGCTGCGACCAATGTCAGATCTCATTAATGAAAACGAAAAAGAGCTTTGATAGGAGAAGAGAAGGACCTTCAGGCATGACGATTGGAAAGGAAAGAAAACGGCTCTATAATAGAATCAGTAAGTGACGGCGGACGACAACGTACGGGGCATGTGAGGAAAAAGATGAGTGGGCGGCCATGGCAACACGGCCCACGCGTCAGCATCGGAAAAACTGACGTGCGCTCAGCGGCACGGCAAACACGTCAATTCCCTTTATGATTTTATTTGAGACGTATACCCACGGATGCCCTCAAGCTTTGAATGAACTTTTGAAACGTTTTTTAAGCTTTAATTAGTAAATTGCCGCCAAAGTTGTCTTACTGAAGCGTGAAATGCGCATATTCTGACTTTCGGACGTGATCGTGCTTGCTTGATGATTGCCATCACGAGACTCAGAGGGAGAGAGGTTGAGCGTGAATCATAGAGCGTGTTGAACAAAGAGACTGATAGGAAGCAAGAGAACATACATGCATACGCGCACGGCTGGCTGGTCGTAGACTGAGCACAGAGTGGCTTGATGAAATAACCGGCTGTGTGGTTGTTGCATGAGATGCAAAGCCATTTTGCCGTCAATGTTTAATATCAATGTAGCTTGGCGTGAGTTAAACGGTCTTTTTAGGACCCGATCAACTATTTTTGATTTTACATATCTTTGTGATATGCATGACTCACGAGTAGAAAAGATTCTTTTGTACTGTCTGCTTAATATGTAATTATTTATTCGTCCTCACGGGGTATAAGAGGCTCATTACATTAAACAAATTTTACCCTTGATTTTATTGCCGGGATAATTGGTTTTTCTTTTATACAAAACTTGTTCGTAATGCCTAGTTTGAGCGAATGGAAGACATTGGAATCGTTGTTGGTATACAAGACCTCAATAGGTTTATGATATACAGTTTCCAAAATTGGACTTTAACCAGCGAGCTCATGAGGGTGAGCCATGTGGCGGTACTTTAACCATGGAATTTAATCGCAAAATAAAATTTTACAGCTGGGTAGTTGGGTCCAAAAACAACAGCCGAATAGTTTGTATGAGTCAATGGAACCTTTATATCCTGTAGAAGTAACTGAAGACATGATTATGGTGATTTTTTAATATGAGGATAAACAAAACCATAATTATAGGTTGAAGTTCATATTTGTAAACCACCAAAAAGCTTCATAGAACTACCCAGATTTCGCTACTTAACAGCACAATATGAAAATTTAGCTGTTGCTCCAAATTTTGGTGTAAGTTTCATGTTAGATTTTGGGTTGTTAGTTTACCTTTTTTTCAATTGCTGTTTCTTCTATTTGGAAACTTGGAAAGTATTTTCAGACTATATTTTCCCAATTTGCTTTAGAAGATAGGAAACTATATAAAGCTGTAATTGTTTGGTATACTATTTTTTTTAAACAAGACTTATTATCGTTTTAGTCGACAAATTAAAAATGAAGAAATAGTTTCCATACCTGCTTTGGAAAAAATGAAGACATGTTGGAATATTGCCTCAATATTGGGTACTGAGGAAAATTCTAGTATAATTGAATTGCACGCCAAAAAATTAGTAAGAAACACTTGATTTCAATGAATCTCAACTATTTAATAAATTTCTAGGAAGAAATGTACAATTTACCTTTCCCTTTTCAAGATGGCAAGGTATGCACTTTTCCAATTTTTCATTCTTTCCTTTCAATTGAAGTCTGTTCAACGAAGAGTACCCATTTCCAATCTCGAAGATGTTCCGAAATTCCCTCAAGACGAATTAATTCAGCATTCCTTGAATGCTCTTAAATGCTCTCAGAAGGTTTGCGTTCTTAGTTGGAAAAAACAAAATGATACCTAACAGATAATGGCGGTAATTAACGAAATAGATCCCGAAGCCTACTCTTACATTAATCAGCAAGAGAAATTCTTCGACTGATTTCAATCGAATGACTCTCCTTTCAAAATATGAAAGCAACTCAAACACAAACATCAAGAGAAATAAAAAAGAGGATGAATCATCCATGCATTCTATTTTAAAAACAGAAAAGCTTTAATAAATATTCAACATTTCTCAATATGATTAATAAAATCTGAATACATCAAAGATGAGAAAACAACCAAAAAATTAAAAAAAGTAACAAAAAAGTATTATTCTAAAAATACTATAAAAGAAAAAGAAAAATTATCTTGACCCCAAAAAATGATTTCGACATAAAGGACAAGTTTCCTTGCCACTTGATTGGAACCACGTGTACTGAAAAAGAAAATGTGTTGTATAGATTAGACTTGGAAACTTACAAGGCAATTAGAATGGAACTTGTTCTTGCATTGTTTACATTTAGCCTGAAATAGCAATCAAACATTTGATATTGCTTATATTTTCAATACCTTTGGTAATTGATGACTAGTTGAGTGAACAATCATCAAGCATATAGAACAGGCTTCAGTGCCTTCAACATCCTTATCCACATTGTTTCGCCAAATTAAAATTCCATCCACAACGGGACCATTCTGAAATTATAAGTATATTTTGTAGAAAGTGTGTATAGGTACCTGGAAATGTAAGAAGCTGATAAGTTGAAGAAGCCATTTCTTCGTTCTCTCACTTGGTACGACAGACTAGAACAAACTGTTTTTAACTGAAGGAGATATGAACAAAACCTTTTCTAGCTCTACATGAGCCAATCCTAGAGGATAGTTCAAAGGCAAAGTAAGAATAAGTCGCATTGTTGTTTCATCAACAATGTACTCGGCAACTACTTGTCTAGCTACAGGTATTGTCTTGATCTGAATGTATATTGGTTAAAATCCAGAGAATAATAATAAGACAACCTTCAAACTATCATTACTAGCTTTTTTAGCTTGAGCAGAAACTTTAACGGTTCTCAATTCATCATCAATTAGATAACTAGTGAACAGCTCTTTTACATATCTGAAGAACAATTTTTAAATTTCGATATTAACAGTATCAAATAACTTGTTGACATTACTGGCAATATTTCCTGGTAGCTTGGTGTACCATCCCCTAATGACAGCTGGCATACTTCGGAATAACCTATCGTAAAGTAAATACCACGCAAAAATTTTATGATATGATACCTATAAACAACATTATAGACTAAATGTTTCGTTTCTACACCATTTCCATTATGAAGTGTTCGATTAATAAATTCTTCGCGATGAGAAGGCCCTAAAAATTGTTTTAGCATTCACGAATTACTTTTAAGAACCTTTTACTACAAAACTATTGCAGTAATCTAATAGTTTAGCCATGTACTCCATTACTTTCACTCCAATTGCATCGCAACAGGCTACTCGTTCTTCATTAACCTCAGCAAACGACTAGAAAATAATTTCTCATGAAATCCGCAAAATTAGCATCATACTTCTATTATAGCAAGCATAGCATCTAACGTTCCGCATAAACTGAGTATTTCATCAGCTTTGGAGAGCATATGCAACAAAGCAATTGGAATTTTGATTTTCCGTTTTTCATTGCATATATCCTAGAACAATGTGGTTAAAACAGAAAATTATGAAAAAACTAACCTGATCATCATTCCAGCCCTTATTCTCATGTTTATACATAACTGGTGCGAGTCTATAATGAAGATAATTAAAATGTATGAATAATGTTAATTCACTTACATTCTTAAAAGATGAATACCAGCATGCTGAAGAGCATTATTACCAGCCTGTACACACATGAGTGCAATACTAATCAACTGCCGTTGTTTTTCTTCATATCTAAATATCTAGATTAACTTTAAATAGAAATTTTAAAGTGGCTTACCCAGCAATATCTAATTCCTCGAAATTCCAAGTTCCTGTTTTGACAGTAATATAATCAGGAACAACATAAGTTTCAACAACTGCACGGACTAATGCAAAAGTGACAAAAGACCCAATATATTGAACTAAAATATTAATAAAAAGAATTAAAGAAAGTGAAAATTTTTTAATTTGTTTAGTTAACTTACGTTCTTGAGAATGTGATAAGAATTGATAGATTATAGGAGCTATAGTAGGTAGATAATAATCGTTCCACTCCTATAAAAATATTTAAAAGTTAATGTAAGTTAATAAAAGGATAACATACTTTATACATGACCGATTCGGAATTTAGCTTTTTTAAGTGATATGCACACTCGCTATATAATTCAAATACAAGTGAAATATATGCTCTTTCAAAAATATCCTCTGGGAAGACATTTTTATATTGTTCACCAAATAACTAAATATTTTCTGATCACTATAAAATAAAATAAAAACGCACTGTTAATGATGTAACTAAGCCACATAATATAAAATCTAATTCGGGACTTTGTTCACCTGCTGATCTAAAAAGCTATCATGAAAGAAAGTTTCCTTATAATAATAGAATTACTCTTCGTTCACTTTATCCTTTATAAACTCCTTCGCGGCTAGAACAGCGCAAATATTCAAATTAATTAATTTCTCATCTTTTCTGAAAATTACAAAATTAGGAAGAAAAACATTTAATAAACCTACGAGATACTAAATAAATCTTTCAAGGCATCACAATCTTTGCTCTCAAACAGTATAGATATATAACTTGATTTACACTTATAATAATCGCAATGATACCTGTAAAATATATTAGATTGAACACAAATAATAAAGAATATCTTTCACATTACGACAAAATGCTCTTTAGGATCAGTAGAAATATATGGAGCATGTAAGGCAAGTTTAACTTGATTCGGCCAGCTTTTATTTATGTTTTTTTTATATTCTTCTAAAAAACCATTAGATGAGCTAAGTTTTTGTAGCTAAGTTTTTTACCTTCTAAAAATTCCCAAGGCATACTTCGTATTACCTGACATGTAGTTGGTGAATCAGGTGCTATTTCCAAAAGGTGCTGCACAGCAAGTCTAATCAAATATGGCTACAAGTTAAATTTTAATACAATATTTCAAACTATCAATACCCATTGTTGAATAAATTCCTCCATTTTTGCCAATACCAAGTCTTCATGTTCCATTTTCATGTTGGGATGTTCCAATTTGATAAATTTCATTGCTGTATAGGTAATCACAAGAATGGTCGAAAGCAGTTTTCTTTGATCGTCGGTAATAGCTGTAGTTATTGATACATTTACATTGTAAAAAATCAGGTGTGTAACTTACTTTCCATATCGACATACGAGGTAACTAATGAAATGAAACTAAAACTGTATATTTTCTCGGTAAGTAAATCGAATTTTGTCTGAAATTTCAATGATTAAAATCGTACAAAGAATAGAAGTTGTACTTTACGAGAAGCAAAAGAGTTCTCATCATCATCCTGCAATTTCAAGATATAAGTTCTATTTCACACAAAGAATACTCACAGGCAAAGGTAGTTCATTGGTGTGTGCAAAAATACCTTCATAGACAGGCAATGATCGTAAAAAGAGCTTAAAAATTCAAAAAGTATATGATTAAATATAGTGAGCATACATTAGCTCCAAGAAATTCGTGATATTCATTAAGTTTGGTGGTCGAACATATAGTATGATTGAATAACTCCTGATAGTTTTGAAACATAATTTCAATTACGCTAGAAAATTCCTCAAATCTAAAAATTATTAATTGTGAACAAGATTTGCTTTAGCTTCAAACTTCTCCCATTCAATGTAGCAAGAAAGAACATCTGGTATCACATCTTTTATAATTCCTAATACAGGACATTTTGCTAGGGTGTCGATTATTGATAACTGTTCTAAAATTTTTTTTGCATATTTTTCAAAAAATATTAAATACTTACCGTCAAGGGTATACTTTAAATCGAACAATGAAGTAAAGATTCTGATCCAAATATTCCTTAATGTTATCGGTTTCAAAGAGAATTCATTCAAACAACGAGAAAGGAAAGGAATGTTTACAGAAGTTATTTGTAAAATTATTGAAAACACATTCTCTCTAACGTTCTCATCCAAAAAATCGAAAAGAACTTTGAAAGCTTCTAAATCTTCCTTCTTGAAAAGAGCAACACAATTTAACGCAACTGTTGTAAATATGTTCTTTTCACTGTCTAAACAAAAACAATAATACAAATATTATATATATATATACCTCTTATCAATCTTTCAATTTGATTGAAAGGCTTTTCTCCTAGCTTAGCCATTTCAACCAAAAGGATAGTTTCAAATTCAAAAGCATCAGCATATGTCACACGAGAATTCAAAACCTAAAAATTTTTAATACTTGCAAGATAATTATATATACCTGCGGTAATCTATTAGTAAAAAGTATAATCCTGAGAGAAACTCTAGCTAATAATGTTACTTTAGTTTTATCTAAGTAATGATCATCTTGGTAAGAAAGATTATATAAATCTTCAAGCAAACTTGGCAAACTCTAAATTCAGTTCATATGCAATGATATGATATACCAATATAGTTTTTTACCTCAAGAACACTTTTAAGATAGTCATCTGTGCAAGTTAAAAGACCTTCGTAAAAGTTCACATTCAAATTTCGAAGTCTAAGAGTTCCAATATGGAATTCCAAAAATTGAGGTTTACATGGTAAAAACAATGCACTCAGGAACTGATCAGATTCTGGACGCTATAACAAAATGTTATGAAATATGTTTCCTTAAAAACAAACTCTATTGAAGACATTGAATTGAAGAATGTTGAGAAACTTATTAAAAACATTTCGAGGAATCCAAGCTAAATCCTGGATTAGATTCGAGAATTCTCCTATAGAAACAAAATCATCAATTACATAGTCAATACCATTAGTAATCTGATAATCATAATATATACAAAATATGAAACTAAATTTATAACTTACTAATCCCAAAACCGCATCTATAGTTGATTCATTCTCGAAATTCTTTAGCAAATACTTACAAGTTTCAACAAAGGATTTCGTCCAACTTGGAATAAACGCAGCATTCTGAAAAAAACGTTCTAATGAGTAAAAAAATCATACTTTGTTACCTGTAAAGGCATGTTATCCATAAAAGATTCAAGAGCACGAAGAGAAAAGGTTGATTTTTCTTCTTCGTTTAAAAATCGGTTGATCAGCGCAATAGCGGGTAAGTAGTAATGATAACAATTATACCTCATGCTATATTAATGAAATAGTTAAGTTATTTGTAATAAAACTAACGATGATTTTATTCGTATTAAATGGAGAAGCTTCGGAGTCAGCTCTTTTCTTATACTAATCTTTGTTCCAAATCTGAAGTCATATTTCAATAATAATACAAATTAGATGATATACCTTTCATTTTGCAAAAGACTAAGTAAAAGTTCAAAACAGCATTTTCCTATAGTTTCAGAATCAAGATTTGCAACAATATACTTAGGAAGCAAGCCTTCGAGAATGCTCTTAAATACAAAGTATAATAGAATTATTATAAATTCAAGTTGCTTACCTCTTCGAACGATTTTGATAGCAGACACAAGTGCAAGAAAGAATTTTGAACCTTTAACACACATTATCAAAAACTAAACATTTAAGTGTTGATCTACCTGTGTATTTCCACTTAAAATTTGCTTTAGAGCCCCATTATTCTGGAAAAGCTCCCCTAGTAAGTTCAATGCTTCTTGATTCTCACAATTATTTTCCATTAATTTACATAAGCACTGAACAATTATAATAGCAGTATTCAAAAAAAATTAAAATTCATACTCGCGCTGATTGACTCAAAATTCTGTGATCACGTTGAATTTGAGATTCATCTTCATCGAATCTTAAATGTACAGTTCGAAAAAATTTACTATGATTGAATATTACTTTTGTGGAAGATTCAAAGGGTGTCTTTGAGTTACTAATGATACCGCGATTTCAAATGCTTTTCCCGAAAATAATTTTACAACCTGAAATATATCAAAACATAGAAAAAATTAAAGCATTTTAAAACTTCATTCTAATCAACGCTTTCTAATTAAAAAACTAACTTTCTCGGCTTTATCAGGGAAGCAAGTTTGTAGCAAGTTATCACTTGCGTTCACAACACTGGTCAAAGGATCGCAAGATGCTAATAATACAAAGGGAATCACCTAGATGTAAAGAAATTATCTCGTCAAAGATTATAAATAATCAAATACCTTCTCCAAATTTTTTTCAGCACTTTTTTTCAATACTTCAATGTAAAATGAAAGAACTTTCAATGAAAGTGATCGTACAGAAACACTGCTATCCTTCAATATTTCTATTTAACTTATATAAAATGTCATAGTACTCACTAATGAAAGTTTATCGAATATTGTACAATAATAGTCATAAGCAGCTTTACTATCTTTAGGGTCTTTCGAAAAACTGACAGAACAAATTTCTCTTAAAGCCTGAACTGATTCACAATTTTTGAACATTTGACAGACAGACAAACCTTTTCGCGAGTTTGTGGGTCTTTTTTAGCCAATTTTTTGAAAATTTGAATTAATTCAGGTTCAATTTCATTGCCTGGTTCAAAATCATTTGAATCATTTGTGGCAGCCAAAGCTTAAAAATATATATGAACTTTTATGAACAAATTCAGAAATAGTACATCCATCTATTCCTAAAAACGACAGGGTATGTCCTGATGAAGAAAGTAACTCTGCTGCACGAGCACTACTAGCTGACTGCAAATAAATATATATATATATATATATATTAATAAAAAACTAGAAAGTATAGTTTAAACTTACTGAAACATTTTTTTTTCTACGATTTCCGCTCATTACACAATGTTGTGCAATATTTAAATTAATAAAAATCGAAAAGAGGACCCCTACTAATTATTTTTGATGGGCTCAACTTGTGAAAACCTTAAGAATAATAGTAAATAACAGCAATAATTTACAAAAGTAATGCTCGAAGAAGGTTAATTAAGTTGTTACTGAAACATAACGAGAAAAGTTTACCCAGCATTTAAAAAGGGGCGTGGCGTACGTAACGATATGACCGCGGGAGTGTGATATTTTTTTGCAATTTCAAAAACTGTATTGCAAGCTGGAAGTCTAATCAGTATTTGAGGCTTCGCGAGATGGTAAGTGGGACAGTTTCAGAAAATCAAGAATCTAGGACCTATAATGAATGGAGCTGGCTTGAAGGTATAAATATTTTTTTGAATATGTTAATGAAACTTGATTTGTTAGATTCTCCAAATGAGAACAACGTACCTTTGAAAAATGTGAATAATCCTGTTAAAGTGAATGCTACACCTGAAAAACCTAAAAACAAAGTTGTTGCAACAAATGTGGGTGCTTTTGTTATCTTATTTTATTTTTGTTCTACATATTTTAGCAAAGAAAGCAAGCAGAAGAAGTTTTAGCAAACTATGCTAATAATATGCGGAAGCTTATTATTACAGCTAGACAACAAATAAATAGTTTAAATTCTGAAGTAATTGAGTTGAATCAGAAGTAGGAATCTTTATTAAAATAATTAACATATGTTGAATACAGGTTAGAATCAAGTGGGATAATTCAGTGCCCAGCATGTTGCTTTAGATTTAAAGAAAGAAATCATCGACAAGTTCCAAAATATATTAAGGTGTTGCATTAATCATACTTTAAACTGAATACAACAATTTTGGGTTTTTCGAGGAAAACTGTCTATTGAAATGGAGTTTGGCTCCCTTGATCTTTTATCCGAATATCTTACACTGAATGGATTGGATAAAATGGCTGATGGTTTACCAACATTGATGGCACCTGAAGTAGCTGAAGAACCATCATTAGCAAATACAGGAAGCATTCTGCCAACCCTGGAAACTGAAGTTAGTATTTTGAATTATGTACGAGTTTATTTATTACTTCATAGAAATCAAAAAATAATACCGGTAAATTCCAAAAGAATGTAACTTCAAATTCCCAAGTTGAAAAAAATTCTTCAGCCAAACCTAAATGCAATCCCAAAATTCGAAAAGAACCTGTGCCCTCTGCGAGCAACAGGTATCACTTTTCTTTTATATAACCTTAATTGTATGCATTTTTAAGATGTGAAAACAAAGCTGTTTCAAAATCTCTAAGCGTAGGCCAAAAACGAAAAGCTTCTCCAATAAAACATCCTCAATCTCGAAGACGATCGCCTGAAAATGTTTGAAAATATTCAAATAAATAAAGTTTTTTCTGTACTTTCAGAAGAAAACCAGAGTTGAGGAATGCTCAAGTAGTAAAATGAGAAATGTAATATTCACATATTCTGGTGTTTTATCCGAATCAGTTTTTTTCTTAGGGTGCTTGTGATGTCCGTTTGAATTCTAGTTCATGTCGTCGAACTCGGGATGAAGATAGAAAAGAAATGGTTTCATTCAATGTTTTAATATGATTTAGGTTATTGTTGTTCAGGACATCGTGCCACGTTCTCGAAAATGTTCTCGGGACAATGATAAATCTGTTCAAAAAAGTTCACGAAACGATGAATCTTATAAGGAAAAGGACAAGAATAACAGAAAACAGGAAGAAAAAAATTCCACAAAGTTGACACGAAAGAGCGCTCGACATTGTTTGAATAATTCGAATGAAACGACCGTAAGCAATTTCACCCGAATAGTTTTCGTTTATACCGTTTTTAATTATCAGACGCACATTTCTAGTAAAGGATCGCGTTCTGAGAAAATAGAAATAGTTAAGGTTTGTCGCTTAAGTGCTTCTGATCTAAAATATTTTTTCGGAATTTTTCAGAAAGATCGAACTCAAAAGCGCAGTTTTCCCTCTCCCGAGAAATCTACCAATGTTGAGGTTTAACTATTTGAACTATATATTTTTAATTCTTCATTTAAGAATAAAAAGATCGACGATAAGTCATACGGATCCGGAAACTCTTCCAAGCTTGAAAATAATTCTATAGCCTTAGAAGATGGTGAAATCGACGATAACTTTGTTATGAAGAGTGATCAATCTAAAGATCAACTTCTAATAAATTCAGGTGATTATCAACAGTCAAAAAATACAATTGCTAGTAAAATAAATTCTGCATTAGAGGTGAGCTTCTATAATAAAAATCTTAGTATATCTTTATATTGAAGAATTTATCCGATCCGTGTACTTCTCATAATAGATTATGTTGGATAGATCCTAATGAACTTTCTTTCTGTGAATTGAACGAAAATCAACCTATGTATTTCCGTCATGTGAACATTGGTGCTATTAGTGATAATCAATTTTTAAATTCTTGTGATACTCTTGTACCCTGTGATAATAGAACAGGCAATGTTCTTCTCCCTAATGAGAGCCCGTTAGTTATTTCTTAAATTTGCTCACTTTATTTCGAAATATTTTTAGCATTGCCTTGTTAAATTGTGTTAATAACTCGAAACAAAACGCGCAGTTCGATCGATTTAATGAAGAAGATCCTATTCCACAGCAAACACATCCAGAAGCTCGAATTAGTTTTGCGAGGTTTTTTTATTTTTAATTCCATATAAACTATTCATTTATTTAATTTCTAGTGATGAACCATCTAGTTGTGGGAGAAATCTCATTCAAACTTTTCCTAAAAAGAAAGAAAAAGAAGTTGCTGACCGAATCGCCGTTATTTCAGAAAATTCTAAAAAAGTAAAATTAGTTGAAGATGATCAAAACATATTTGTTGAAAATCTCCAGCCATCATGTATCATCGAGGCTCCCAGTACAATAGAAGCTCCCAGTACGATAGAAACTCACAGTACTATCAATTCTCCCAATGTTGTCAAGGCTAGCAATATTGTCGAGGCTACTAATGCTGTTGAGTCTATCAGTACTGTTAAGTCTACCAGTAGTATCAAGGTTCCCAGATTTATCCAAGCTCCCAGTACTGTTGAATCTACCAGTACTGCCGAGTCTACTAGTAGAATTCCTCAGAATCATAAGACTATGGAGAATCCCAAGATTATGGAGAATTCCAAGACTATGGAGAATCCCAAGACTATGGAGAATCCCAAGACTATGGAAGATCCAAAAACTATGGAGAATCCCAAGACTATGGAAGATCCCAAGACTATGGAAGATCCAAAAACTATGGAAGATCCTAAAACTATGGAAGATCCTAAAACTATGGAAGATCCTAAAACTATGGAAGATCCTAAAACTATGGAAGATCCTAAAACTATGGAAGATCCTAAAACTATGGAAGATCCTAAAACTATGGAAGATCCCAAAACTATGGAAGATCCCAAAACTATGGAAGATCCCAAAACTATCAAGACTCCCAGTAGTATCAAGGTTCCCAGAACTATAAAGGCTCCCAGCACCTTCGAAACTCATAATACTGCCGTTAGTTCTATAGAAGCTTCTAGCGTTGTCGAGGTAGCTAGGTCAATAAAGCCTAGTGCTGTGGATGTTCCTAGGTCTATAGATGCACCCAATAGTGCGGACGTTCCAGAAAACAACAAAAAATTGGAAACTACTGCGATTTCTGATGATGAAATGGAATTTGGTGTTGTTGTTTCATGTGAAGAGGACATTCTAAGTGATAATTTTGAAAGTGATAATGAAAGCTGTAATAGTATGATTTCGAATATGCGATTAGACCTTATGTCCTATTTTAGATTTTGAAGTTGTTGATTCAGAGAATGATATACTCGACGAACAATATTCAGACCAAGAAGAGGAATTTGAATCATCCTGATAATACATAATGTGAGCCCTTATCTTTGATCTTATATATCTATATATATGAACTTATAAATAATAAAGCAGCTGTTATTGTCTGTATTATTTTAAAGCACCGTAATATGAGAAATTGCAAGATATCCAATGATATCATAGTGACTAGACTATAAAAGAAATGAGAAATAATTACTCTAATGTAGACATTAGCCACGAAATACTACAAATAGAAAGAAAGGATGAACGAGAATCAGAAACCAGAACAAAAAGCGTACAAGAGTTACACAAAAGTACCAGTTTAGCGATGTCAGCAACATCTATGAGCAAAAGCAAATAAGGGCAATAATAAATTTCAAATATAGTTTCAGTTTTTCGCACATTATAATATTGGATATAGCCTATCAGTGAACATTAGTGTCTCAAAAAATAATCTACAAAATCTTGGTTCTGAATGAACAAAAGTAGAATAAGAGCTAATGTACTAACGTTCTATTTCGGATCATTGGACACATAGAACATAAACAAAAGATTTTCGGTGAAATATTAAAATAGCATAAACGATGAGAAATTTGAGAAAAGCGTCTTTAGAAGCGAATGAGCGGTATTCTACAAACATTTATATTCGATAGATAGTTCTTCGCCGCCCCAGCTTGTGGCTGGCATCCTTCGGTAGCCGAGCGGGCAATTACAGAAAACAAGCGTTGAAGAGATTGATGAAACTGCTTTTCCTGAAACAAACAACAATTATCAGCAGAAAATATAATAAAATATCTAATCAGACTGCCTGTTCTCCTAACACGTGGCAAAAAATAAGTGGAAGTGCCGTTAAACTCTGAGAACATATTCCAACGAGGCAATAAAGATACTGATAAAAGGAGAAGACGCGAACAAGAGATGGGATAAATGACTGTGAACTGCAGACAAAGCACAAAAGAGAAAGAAAAAAAGGAAAAGATACACGACAGAACAAAACAATGGAGGAGGACAAAGAAATTAAATGAGTCATCGGCGCTGTAACTAAAAACAGCAGCAATCAGGCAAAATTTGATTTTTTTGTGGAACAGCAGACTTCACGCAATGGCAGTTGGGATAAGTTGCTGTTCATTTTACCCTATGAACTAGCAAGTTTGCTGATTTTAAATCGAATGTAATTATTAACACATCTTAATTGTCCTTTTCTCTGAATTAGTGAATAAATCTCTGCTACTCTCTCTTGATTTCTCAGTCACTTGCAGACATAATTCTGCCTCGGGGTGTCGATCAATCCCCCTTTACCCTCTATCAATGAGCCACACAACAGTTGTCCTGACCCACGACAGAAAAGTCTGCAACAATAAAGCTCCAATGCACGATGAAGAACAGAAGAAGCGACAGAATGAGATGAGGTTGAATAACTCAATAGAATGCTAACTAATAAATATCACAACCAAAACTTTCTTAACTTCCGGTACACTTATCTTTCAATATATTTAAAATGTTGTTAATTAGACAACTGTTACTTGTCTAAACTAGATGGACCACCCCCATGCATGCGCGAACTCCCTTTTCTTAGTTTCACTCAATTGCAAGCAGAAGAAAGTCTTGAAAAAAGAGAAAGAAAAAAAAACTTGCCGGTATTCTCCGCGGGCCCGATCACACGAATTACTCCACGCCGTCCCTAAAAAAAACTTTTTCAAATTTTCGAACGAACTTTAAGACATACCGTGCATGGCAATGCAATTTGTTTACTGACATCCTCACAAAATGTGAGTTGAATCGTTTCATCTAACTTCATGCTTCTTGAATCAATAGAAGAATCACATGTAGCGTTTCCTGCACATTCACAAAGGTCGAAACTAAAGAAAGCCACTTTAAGAATAAAAACAGAAAGATAGCTATGTGATTTCCAGAGTCTACTTACTTATCAACATCCGGTGTTTGACTGTAGTCGAAGGGCACTGTATCAAACACTTCATCATATAGAGGAATCATTCCAGATCCATAACCTGAGGCATCCTAGAAGATATTATTAAAAATTTGAATAAGCATCGTAAACATACCTCCTCGATTGCTGGAAAAGTTCTGAGCTGTGCAGAGCAAGCTTGTACTCGGGTACAAGTAGCAGCCCAGAGCGGTGACACTAAGAAAATTGAACACAACAGGTAACTTTGCAGCATTCTCCTCTAAAACAAGAAAATCAAGTTAAAAAATCGTAGGATACACAAAAGAATGGTTATGAATTTTAAACATAAGATTAGCATGATATTAATATTGTTCTTTAGTTCAGCTTAAATGTGAAACGCTAATAAAAACATCAAATAATATAACTTTGTAATCTACAATTAATTACAAAAATCATATTAAACACAAACTTGTCAAACGATAAAATGGAAACGGAACATTCGAATGTTTAGGCTGTCAAAAAATTGAAAGCTGCCAAACATCAGCTGGCGTTTTTATCAGCTTGATAAGTTTACTAATCACAATGAAAGAAAAATATAAGAATTTAGCAGATATGACAGATAAAGAAAATTCAAACATGGTTATAAATCACAGTAGAATAAACTGTGATGAAGTAATCAATTATCTTGGAAGAGAAGTGAAAGACATCAGTATTATTGCAAAGTACAATAACTCTGATTACGAAGAAAACAAGGTTGGCAATTAAACTATTGGATAAGTCCGAAATGAAAGATAAATGGTAAAAAAGAGCTTGACACCTTTCAATTCCGCAGGAATTTCATTATCACCCCCCGTCTCCATCAATCCGCCTGGAGAGAATCGAGTGCACAACGGGACCCCGAGCAAATGACTGAGATAGCTGGTGTCTTTCAATGCCTCCGCCTCTAATCTAACCTTATGACCCCTCTGGCCATCTCAATAGAGACACTATTAAAAGAGATATTGAGAGGGGTGAGAGATACCGGCAATACAAGATAAAGACATATCACAAAGTAGCAGATTGAGGGGAGAATGAGAAGAATGGAGAGGAAACACATATCTGACAACATAGGAAACTCACAGATTTTCTTCTTCGGGGCTTCGAAGGTAGATCAGTAAGACGAAATAGGCGTCAACTCTAGAATAACAAAATAGTAAGAGTTCTAATAAAACAATAATATTCTAAAATCGGATTCTTAATATTTCAAACATAACAACATAAAAATGTACATTCAAATTTCTGGTTTTACTAAACAATATGCCACTTCAGACATTCTGATTACAAAAGCTAATAAAAATCTTTACCGGAAATATGATCTCCTCTGATTTTCCTAGATACAGGAAGTGTGTTACCAAGTTCGCTGCTCTCTTACGCTATTATTCTGGAAAATCAAATTCCCAGGATATAAATAAAGCAAGCAAAAAAATTATATATTTATAAAAAAAGATAAAATAGCATACATTTCGAGATCTAAAAAAATCGAATATTAATATAACACTTTCATTTTGGTTGCAATTACAAAGAAACTACTATCTTATAGGAAAAAAACAATTAATAAGGACGAAAACTACGATCAACACAATGACGAATGGGAAAACCCGTAATTATTTCAGGCATGCTATTAACTATTTGTTTTAATTCAGCAGGAGGCAACCAAGAATATGGTGAAAGAGCATAACGAATTACCTTAAATTAAAAATAAATCAATATAAATTACTAGATGATTGATACTAACAAGATTTCTGTCATATTCTACACGCATGTACCGATTTCCATTTTGTCCTGTACAGTACTCTATTTTACCGCCATCTCGAGACATCAATGAAGAAACTACCAGCATATCTACAATTATTTTTATAAGCACCTATTATAGTATCATACTAGAATTGAAAAGATTTACTTTCATTTACTAACTTAACCAATAAATTAGAAAAATTTAGAAATATATATT
Organism: Auanema rhodensis; assembly: GCA_964057225.1. Lineage (NCBI taxonomy): Eukaryota > Metazoa > Nematoda > Chromadorea > Rhabditida > Rhabditidae > Auanema > Auanema rhodense. Next base: position 7,650,985 of record OZ059895.1, read on the forward strand.
AGCAGAGAATTAAATCAATTGGTTGTGAGAAATTCGTCACTGGGTTTGTGTATTGTTCACGTGACGTTCTATTAGCATTTTACGTGTTAATTTCACGTGAATAACGTGAACCATGTTATCTTAAAAGAAATGTATTCTAGACATGTCAACTGAAGTGATTATTTTGAACTTCTAATCTTTTTTAAATTTCTACACTGATTAGCATTGTTAATTTCCCCAAAGGATTCCTTCAATTTGTTGTCGACAAATGTTTTCAATTTTCTGTAGCTTAGGCATACACTATACAGCATTGTTTTATTTTTAACCCAACTGCACCAGTACTTCTTAATTATTTTCTAAGAAACATTGGGCATAAAGCAATATGCAATCAACAGTTTAATGTTTATCTCTGTTTATTTATCAGTTTTTATACATTCATTAAAAACAAATAAGAATTAATATGGTTCATTATATTCCTGATTATAAACCATGAAACTAAGATTTAATATGGTAAGATGTTGTACAAAGAACCAATTTACACGAGACATAAGGATGTCTGAGAGAAAATACGAATGAGATATAATTGGCAGTAAAACAGATGTATCTAACTATACACTGGGGAAAGACGGTGATTATCAGACACCTGTCCTAGATAAGCACTATATACAAAGTGCCTTTCGAATAGTTCGCTGAGCAAACTTGGAAAAAAATTATAATGAGGAAGAGGAGATACTAATTAATAGAACGGAGAATATCAATGCGAACTACCCCATCGAATATAGAAATCTCGACCCGATTTCCCAACGCGCATCTGCAGTACACCGAACAAAGGTAGACGGCGTCAAAGAAGCAAGCACAACCAATAATAAAGAACTTCACAAATAAATAAATAGATAGATCCGATAAAGTAGAGGTTGGGGTTTCGTGAATAAGACTACATACATAAATAAAGTGAGAATATAATTAAATAGCCCACATAAAAAATTATGATAAAAAAACCGGATTAGAACCTTAACGAAGGGGTCGGCAACGCAGTTTGACCCTACCGGTGCTTATCAATACCTAGCTAGTAACTAACAGTAGTATAAGAATTTAAAACATCATGCAACAACTGCCATCGACCCATTATCAGATCTGGTGTCCTTGATTTGAAGTGGACTCTTTTCGATTATGCCATTCTTTTTATCACCGAAGCCATTTTCAAGACAGGTCCTCTTTGATGGAGGGCTCTAAAAATATTACTACGTAAACAGCTAGTTGATAAATAGTTACGTCGTCTCGGCTTGTTCCTCTTTTTCCTCCTTTACCTACTTGAGCTACAGGAACAACATGTGTATCTCCATTTATGTTAGCTTTATCGCTTCCGGTATCTACGTTATCAGCAGAAACATCGCTGGATTCCTCTTCGAGCTCAGATTTTACCGATGACTTTTTACCTAAAGTAATTAATAAAACTTTTTCCAATCAAAAATTTTACTTACAGTTTTTATTCTCAGTGTTGGAAGAATTTCCAGATGCCGCAGATACTTCTAATTTACTAAGAGCTCCTTGAATTTCATAGAGAATATCAGCGAACATTCCTGCTACACGAGAATCCATCTAGGAAAAAAAGTAAAAAAATTAATGTTTTGAAAATAACTTACCAATTGACTCATTGTAAATTGTAGTAGTCGTTGTTGATGCTTTAAGTAATACTTATACGCTTCAGGCACCTTGATCAAATTCCGAAGAATGGTAGCTGCCCTTCTTAGCATTCCTACAGATGTACCCATCATTTCTGGATTCTCTCTAAGAGCAGCGATTCCATGACTTTGCATAACTTGATGCATTGTTTGATCGGCATGCTCGATGAAGGCAATTAAATGTGGAATGACAGTTGTATCATGAGCAGTGACAAAGCAAACTGCTTCAGATGCATTACATAGTGCGTTGAGAATAACTATGGCGAATTCTCTGAAAACTTATCATATACACAAATATATCTTACTCTTTTACCTGTTATGAGAATCTTCTGACAAGTTCACCAACTTCGTCAGGACATGGGCAAACTTTTCTAACCTGGGCCATGATCCCGTGGATATTAACATGTCTACATTTCTTTCCAAAACAGACATTTTACAAAGAATTTCCAAACAGTAGTTTCTTCAAAAAAAAGTTATAAGTAACGGGTATTCACAACAATACTTACCTCACAGAAGTTGCTGCAGGTGGAATAGGGTCAATAGCTTCGGGAACACTAGATACACTCCACCTCAACAATCCATCGTAAATTGGATAAGACAGGGTATCGTCGACATCAAAAAGATCAAGCTGGAAGTACAATATTTATCGACATAATCAATGAAAATACTTACCGAAGCACTCATATGGCACAACATAACAAAAGCATCATCTCTAAGTTGTTGAGCAGTTTCAACCAACAAACGCTCCCTATTGTCATCATGTTCCAAAAGAGCTACTGCTTTAGCACGAGAAACCTCATAGGATTCGCGTTCAGGAAGAGATCCATCCTAAGAAATAAAATTTCATGTAAAGACATATCATCTTTGAACGTACCGGTTCAACTTTAGTAGGCTTAATTCTAGTTACACGAACTTCCTGTGCCATCAAAGACAAAAACCTGCCAATCATAAAGAGTACACCATTATGTCTACAGAGAAGTTGTTCATTTCCAGGTAAGAAAGAAAAACCCCGTAAAATGTTAGAAAGAGCTAACGCTCTCATTGCCTGAATAGAGACAAAACATAAAATAAATACTTAGAAAATATTCTCACAAGTCTATAGAAGAATTCATCCTTCTCACTAAGAGCACTATGGCGAGGCCATCTAAGTTCATATTCTATAGGTACATCAGATAGTTCGACTTTTTTAGACCTCCGATATAATAAAATCTCAGGAACATCCTGCAACAGAAATGATTGTTAAATAAAAGTTTTTATAAAACTACTTCATCATCATCTGGGACTTCTTGCTTAACGTTAATATCCGTGGGGACAACTGCATCCGTACTCTCATCAGAGGGATGCAGTGAAAATCTTGGTCCTGGTTCAGCGCTTGACGCCTCCCATTCAGCCTTTAATCTTGAGGCAATTCTTTCAGCAAGGCCACCACCAAGACCTAGTTTAGATCTTTCTTCAACATAAGATGTAGTTAAAGATTCTATAATTAAATAATTCAGTAAGAGAAAAATAATAGATTCAAACCGTCGCTTTCGACACTTGTGCTTTGTTCTAACATTATTCGACGTTTTAGCGATTCAGGCATCTCGGCTTCTTTTACTTGAACTTTCCGCCCGTTTCGAGATTGCTAGAACCAAAATTTACAAAAATTATTCAGTGAAAATACACTTACCTTGGTATAGTTTACTTTCTTTTCAACGTTTTTTACATTAACAAGATGTTTTACTTCTTGCCGAATAGTTGAAGCCAGTATAGTCATCATACTATCAGATAGAGTATCTTGAGCGAAAACTTGTTTACGAGTCGGTTCCGTTAGCTAAAAATTTGATTTAAAAATTATTTGACTCAATAAAAAAAATCAAGTGGGCTTACTGGGAATGTTTCGGGATAAAGTAAAGATAATGTGGCCCAGAAGTGTTCAATAATAACGTTCAAAATTGATGGTATTTGAGCAAGCGATGGATGAGGATTAGTATCGTCATACAATAACACGTTTAATGCATTAATAGCCCAGATTGCTTCTGTCTCAAGTCCACTTCTAAGAGCCATAACCAAGCGCCTTGGAGTAGCCTTCAAATGAAATAAAAAATTTATATTTCTAAAAACTAACTCACATTTATTAAATCCCTAGCTAATAATTTCCTTCGTCTTTTTTGGCTTATAGTAGTAGCTTCAATGCTGCCAGCAGGGAATGTGTGTAAATGTGAAAAAGATGAAGTAGTTTGTTGAACTGACATAGCCTAAATAAACGGTTCAAAAAACGAAGAAAAAAAATCTGTACAGCTGATGGATATCCTGCTGGATGAGCCTGAGGACCCGGACGATGAGGGGTGGCAGGGGAAGGTGCATGAACTACAGGAGGAGCTGGAGCAGGAACTGGAGTAGGCGTTGCCATAGGTGGCGGTGGGTGCTAAATTGTTATAGTGAATTAATAAAATGGAATACAATATTCCTTACTCTCATCTTTTGTCCACCTGGGGAAGGAGCACTTGGCTGTGGGATTCGGGCATAGCCAAACCCTCTTTGCATTTGTTGAGCAGATCCCGGAGGAGGTTGATTCGGATAACGATGCCACATCTAACCAAACTGTTTTATTAACATAAATGAATTATATAAAACCTGCTGTTGCTGTAGGTATTGCTGATGATGAGGGTGAGATGGATGAGCAGCAGGATGAGGAGAGCTATAATGACCCGCAGGATGTCCAGGATGATACGGAGGATTTCCAGGATAGTTAGGATAGCCAGGAGGAACTGAAAAACGTTAAGTAAAAATTTAATAAATAAAATAAGGTACCTCCTGGGCGAGGAGGTCCACCACTGGGATACATAGGTGGTGGTTGTCCGTAATATTGTCCATGAGGACCAGGTGGCCCACTTGGAGTTCCGGGAGCAGCTCCAGGATGATGAACATTAGCAGGACTAGGAGTTGGATGAGAAAGTGTAGATTGAACCGGAGTTGAAGACGACGCAGTCGGGGCGACGGGTGTGCTGTAGGTTAATAATTCTGATTTATATTGTTATACAAAAAATTACCTAGTAGATGGTTGAGTAGTATGAGTTGAAGCAACAGGAGCTGGAATAGGTGTACTAGCACCACCGGAAGGTTGTGGAGCCGATAAAGACTCTGACTGAATATCAGTAGCGCTAGCTTCACAACCAGCACTCATTCGCGAAGAACTATCCGGAGTAGCTGCGCTAGGAGGTGGCCCAGCACTTGGAGCCCTACTACCGCTTTGACTGCCTGTGTTTTCAATCTATAATAAATATAATTTTTAAACAATAAAAAATATTTTACCTGAGATGTTTGAGGAGTTGCAGGCTGAACAGACGAAGGTCCTGCATGACTACTAGGAGTAGCAGGTTGGCTATTTTGAGAAATAGCTTGAAGGTTTTGCTGCGGTAATAGAGGTTCTGATTCAGAAGGAGTGGATGGTTGCGCTGGTGTAGGGATTTGAGACTGTTGTTGATGCTGTTGTTGTTGTTGCTGTTGTTGTTGCTGTTGTTGTTGCTGCTGTTGCTGTTGGTGCTGTTGGTGCTGCTGCTGTTGTTGTTGTTGTTGTTGTTGTTGTTGTTGTTGTTGTTGTTGCTGTTGTTGTTGCTGCTGCTGCTGCTGAGATTGTTGAGCTTGTTGCTGTTGAGCTTGTTGCTGTTGAGGTAGTTGCTGTTGAGGCTGTAGATTTAAAAGTGATTAGTTTTTAAAATGTTTAATCAAACCTGCATTGGAGGACCCATATGTTGTTGAGGATGAGGGGCACGCATAGGCGTAACTCCAGGCATCCTTTGATAATGTCCGCCAGAAGGGTAATGTCCAGGAGGACCACCTGGATAGCCTGGAGGTGGTGGACCGTAGCTTTGATGATAAAAGGGATGTGATTCCATTCCTGGATGTCCAGGAGGAGGCGGATATGATCCTGGCTGACCGGGCGCACCTTGAGGCGCACCAGGATGCTGAGCAGCACCTGGGGCACCAGGAGGTCCAGGAGGTCCAGGTTGAGCACCTACAAAAGTAGATTTATAATCGCATAAAAAAGATTTTATTTTATTTGCTTGAATATACCATATATTCTCCAATCGGGAATCATATATCCCCGCGAACGCAGATAAGCTTCTTTTTGCATATATTGTTGATGTAATATATTAGAAGATTGGAATGGAGGATTTGGCGAGACACTAAGGTTCGTAGGATAGCCAGGAACGTTATATGTTGGTATTACATGAGGCATATTATATGGATTAGGTACGTAATTAGCATTCGAGTACGAGTCTGAGTACCACATAGCCGGTGGGCCCGTATTACAACTTCCACTACTGTGTTGCGGAACTACATGCGTAAAAGTAGGTACCGAGCTAGCAGCAGAGCTGCCAGCATTATCGTTTGCACCTGACTGCGAAATGTTGAAGCAAGTCTAAAACGTTCCCTTATGATATAGATTACAAACACAAAAAGAGCCGAATAACGACCTAACAATCTACATAATAAGAAAAATTCTGCGCTCAAACTAACTATCAAATGTGAATAGAATTATCATCTACTGAATAATATTGGCAAGATTTTGAGTGAGTGATGCAGACATAGAGAGCAAGGCCTCGCTTCATAATCGTGGAGACGCAGGGAAACAAAGCTATGATTAGAGAACCCAGCAACGCGAGCTAATCAAGAGAGGGTTTCTATTGGCAGCAGGATTGCACATCGGAAACACCTAATATGCAGCTGGCATGAAAGCAAGAAGAACATAATCTTCAGAAGGCCTTCAGCCTCCTAATGATTTGTAACAAATCCAGGCCGTACCAGAGAATACACATATTTTATATCATACATTACATGAAAATTTTTTTTTTTCATAAAATATATAATCTCTGATAGGGTCTAAGTGAAATCATGATAAAATAATTAGCGCATTCATCTGTTAATTAATGAAACAGAATTAATCTCATTAACAGAAAATAAATAGTAATACAGTACTAGAATTTTTAAAATCATGGTTATTCGAAGTAAAAGTCTTGGATAAATATAACAGAACAAAATTATGACGTGATCTTAACTAAGGCAGCATGATTATGCTTCTATTTCTGTATAATAATAACAGTGGGCAGAAGCTGCTATCGTTGCCATAGAGACCTTGATCAGTCACGTTGTCCACCTATGCTCATATCTCATTAGCGTCCGCCCCGGGACTCGTCGAAATTCATAGAGGATTTTTAGTTATTGTTTTAAAACATTCGCTGTTTGTCTTTAAAAATTACCTGCGAAAGTTGGTGTTTGAGAAGCTGCAGCAGGTTCTTTTCTCCTTTGTCTTTTTAATTTATCAGCAAATGCAACCGCGTCGTCAGCGTTCTTGCCAGTTTCTACACATTCTAGTAGAAGCAAATGCTTCTGATAATGCTTTCTCAATTGATATCCTGCTGCTGATGATTCAGAGATATCAGGATTAGCTTCGGCACAAACATTCTTCCATGCCTTTTCTTTGGTAACCTGGAATAATCTTTTGATAAATATGACAAGACAAAATATCTCACCTGTTCAAATCCTCCTCTATTCCTCACGGCAATGTACAGTCGATGCAGATCAACATTTTGCTTGGATACTTGCGGTACCATAGTAATAGGTTCACCGGTTTGTTCACAGAATGATACTAATCTTTCAAAAAAAGCACGCCTTTCTGGCATAACTCTAGGTGGGTTGGCTGCTGTGGGAGGCCCAACCTATCAAGAATTTTGATATAATTTTTTAAGAATACTCACACAAACCAATTTATCTATAATGCTATCCTTCCTCTGCATCATTGGGGGTGGTACAACTGGGGCTTGCATTATTACTGGGTGCATTGCTTGATGAGCAGGAGGTATTCCTGGATGACCTGGTGGCATCATTCCTTGATGCATGCCAGGTGGCATCTGTTGAGAACCTGGAGGACCAGGAGGGCCTGGAGGTGGCCCTGCTATTGGCCTTTGAGGTTGCGACTGCTGAAGTTCTATTTTATAGAAGTGATAAATACAAATTCAAACCTGAGCATGATTCTGCCATGAAGGTGATTCCATTCTAGATTTTTCATCCATACTTTCGTCCGCAATTGATGAAGGAGCTGGACTGGGAGCTGGCATGTTAGAAACAGGTGTCGATGCATTAGTTTGTGATTCCTACAACATAATAAGAATATGATTTCAGTTAAACGTTCGTACCATCATTTTCTTTTGCTGTGGCCACTCCATAGGTCCTGGTCCAGGGGGCATCCTTCCAAAATCTGCTTGATGCATGGCCCCTGGTCGAACCATTTGCTGATACGGTGGATATCCTTGTGGTGTTGGTGCGTGCCCGTAAGTTGGGGGATATCCTGCATAAGCTGGATGAACGCCAGGCCTGGGAACCATATATGGATGAGGATAGCCTTGCGAGGGATATCCTTGTGGTGGAGGCTGTGGGGGCATACCCTGTGCTTGTGGGGGAAGTTCACCGCCTTAAAATCAAAAGCATTAAAAATTTGATAAAAGAATAGTGATACCTGCTTGTGACGGTGACCGAGGTTGCTGCCATTCTTGATTTTGTACTCCTGCCACTTGTGGATGCACTTTTGGTGTAGCTCCATTGTGCAACCCATCCTGTAAAAGAAAATTAAGATAAACGTGACGATTTTGTTAGCCAGAAGCTGTAGTAGTAGAAATGATCTCACACATTTTATTAAAGTGACATTTGTAAGCCCACACAATATAGTAAAGGCCAATAACTGAACACGAATCGTGTCATTCAAGAGAGATGACTTTTCTTTTTTCGATCATTTTCCCATGATCCCACTTCGCGTACAAACAATCTATACTCAACAAACCGTTGTGCATAATTGGTTTCAAATGTATAACTTATGTTTACATATAGAAGACCTCTACGTACTCCGACGTGTTTTACATAATTAACTTTCCACTTTCGTCCTCTTCAACTTCATATATAAAATGTAATTACAGATATAACGTGTGAAAAATTGATGAACAAATTTCACAACTTATCTACCAGTCAAGATATTCATTTCATGCTTTCAAGCAATGTTTCTCTGTAGTTTTTTATGCCTCTCAGCCTATTATCATAAATCAGAATCCATTGTTTTGAATGGCACGTAAGAAAGACGATATAGACGCATCTTGTCATCAGTGCATTTATTCGGTCCCTGTCCGTACTCTCTTAGTTCGAAGCGCTATCTAACAACCCTCGCGTCCGCTTTCCATTCTTCCCCTTGCTTCTTTCAATCGCATACGGGTTAGCCTCAGACAGAAGGGTCAGGCGATATACAATGGAAGAGACATGGCAGGCAAACCACACAAATAGCGCTAGAGACGCAGATAGGAGAGTTATTTGCATTCGCTCGCCAGGCCTTGCTACGATCGATTGGAAAAGCAGTTATGTGGCGCTCCAGCATGTGTCCTCTGAAGTAGAAATGCTATTTCACTCCAATGCATCTATACCCTCCACCATCTCACTTCTATCATTTCTGTACTCAAACGAAATGTTCAGGAAAAGGACAGCTCCAAGAAAATCAGAGTAAAGAGCATATATTTCTTGAAATAAATTTTCATGATATATTTAATAACTTCTAAATCATCATAAAAAATATACCTAAACCGTGGGAGAGATCATACAAATCGTGAGACTTAGAAAAAGAACTAGGTTTATTCTCCCTGAATCTGGTACCGCACAAACATATAGTCAAGAGCAAGATGTAAATCTTCTAATTGTTGTCTATCATGTCTATTATCACATAATGCGCAAACTATCTCTAGTTGTCGAGAGTGGACCAGTGACGTCATTCACGACACCTTCTCGTGGGAAAATATCATAGAACAGACAATACCACCCTAGTAGTTGTTCTGAAACCCACGTGAACAGCATATCATAACATAAATAATGGACTTCATCACTTCCTTTAAAGACAGGAGAACACAGTGACAGCTTAATTCATACACAGCAACATGCAATGCCAAGCGTTAAAAAACGGAACACGATTCAACAGATACTCCTCAAAAAGAGATATCTATATAAAGCTTAAGATAATCCTTTCTATTTGCGTGACAAAGTCTCCCACGTGTTGTCTATGTTGTGATGTGAATTTGTCATCGAGGGAATTCCCCTATCCCTTGGGCAGATTAAAGATCGATGTTTGTTTGCGGTTGCAAAAAAGAACACGTGGGATGAGCAAGGTGGGTCTTTTATCATTAGTAAATGATACCAATTTGATCACGGAAATTGAATGCCCAAGATCAGTGCAAGCTCGCCCGTGTTTACTAAGCCATGGTTGCACCACGCTAAGTCAGTAGGCGTGCACCAGTCAAAAACAGTTCCTATATTCTCCAGTGATAGAAATCAAACCAACTACACACAAAGTTTAAAAAACTACTGATATTGTGCAACAATGGATTTCAACAATATATTAGCTTGACTGTATTGCAATATTCCTATAACTAAGACAAATAGAAGATAAACTATTTCAAATAATTATTTAGCATAAAGCAAAAAAGGACAAATATAATGCTTATAATAAGCATTTTAATTTAAAGTAAAATTGCTAGATGAATTATCCCCTACAACGCAGTAAAATCTACGCAATAATGTTCTCTATCAAGCAAATTATAATGACGACTAAAACAATCTACTAACCTGACTAGGATGGGGGGAAGGTGAAGCAATATCTCCACTACTTGCTGGTTTGCTGCTAAGAAGAGTGTTTAACGTTGGAGTTGTACCAGCCTAAAATTAAATTAATATTTATCGATAAAATTAGATTTGATGATAGAAAATTTTTCTTAAGACTGTAAGGTCCATAATGTAAATCATCCTACATTTGTATTGTCTTGGTGTCCGCCTTCGTTCGCAGACATTTTTCCACAAGAAAATTCACGATAAGTCAGCTATTAACATGCAGATAACGCAGCTGAAACAAACAAAATAGAGCACTAATTTTATAAAATTTTTAGAATTGAAAATAAAAAGAATAATTGAATTGTAAAATTAAAAATATTAAAAGAATAAAATAAAAATAACTAAATATAAAATAATTTAACCCTAATTCAGATAAAGGACATAGAGCGAGATTTGAATATAACGCACGCCCCCCCGCGACATAAACCTCGACCCGTTAAAATTTATTGCGTACTGCGTACGCCAAAAAATATTGTAGTAGAAAAATAGAAATATCATTATTTCTTCCTTTCTTTTCATGTTAACTTACTATTTTAAAAAGTTAGTTATAGTTACTTTTAGATTTGCGCGTTTTTAATTAGTTTTGTATTAAATATAATAATATTTGGTAAGTAACGTGGATATAATCCTAATTACTTCCACATCTCAATATTTCTGCCAAAATGAGCATCAACACAATAAGAATGTTATGTATTGTGCAGATTGAGCATTCGTGGGATATTTAAAAGCGTGAGAGTCGTTTTTCTGTTCGAATAATCGGCGGCATCGGGCGAGGGCCGTTCGACCGCTTATTAATGAATAGACTTGTGCGTAAAGAGAGAGATAGGTCGTCTACGCAATATCAGCCAGAAAAAAAAAACATATAAAGTAATCGAAGAAGACTTGTATATAGAGAAGAGGCAGGCCGAGAAGGGGAGAGCGGTGGTTCGTTGGTGGCGGCCTCAGTGGGAGCGCGAGCCAGCCCCTCCCCCTATCGATCGGTGGTTGGCGACCCCGATCGGCCGCTATTTTGCCCTCTAGCGCCCTATAGGGCATAAGCATTTTTTTCAATTTCTTCCACTTGTTGCCCTCTTTCTCATTGGTCACTATCTTCAATAACAGATTTGTAGTTTGCTCGCATCTCATTACTAGCGTCGCGACGCTACTCCGACCGCACCGCGTTGATACACAACTAGGCGTCATGTGCGCGCTCCTATCTAGAATCCACTCCGTCATCGGCCCTCCGCGCGATTCACAAACAAAAGGACTCGATGGCCTCACTCCATCTGTTTTTCGTCTGCGTCTCTGCATTCAACAACTATGTCGTTAACTCTCTTTCTAATACGCTATGGGCCCTCCATAAATAACATAGTCTTTCGCATGTGTCTAGCTAAAGAAAGAGAGGCAATAAATTTGAAGTCACAATTGTTTTTCGTCTGCGTCTCTAAGCAGTCTTCTTTGATTATACCAGTCTCTCATGGCTGCTAGAAAAAAAAAAGAGATGAATCTTCAGAAACTTATGAAAAATTAAGGAAAAATTATAAGTAGCTATTTGTTATATGAAAACAGTTAATATGTGCTTCTAGCTCGAAGTTTGATAGACCATGTTTTCTCTTTTCTAGATGTCTTTCCTGGAAGACTTACCTTCGACTGATCCCAAAAATTTTAGTCAGATGACTGGATCGAAGATAGTTGTAAGTTCAACAAATGTGTCAAAAAACTGCTGATTTCAGACAGGTGATCCTAAAGTAGCTCATCACGTTCCTATCAGAAGTAATGAAATATCCATTACAAACGAGAAGAAAACTTTCGTATTACGCTACTTGGAGAAACACTATCGTGCTCGTGAGGTAGTTTATCCAATTGGTAAAATGAAGCATGATATGATCTTTGAAGATTAAAGCCGCTGAAAAGGAGAAAAAATCTAGGAAACGCGCGGATGAAGAACCATCTAGCCCTAATCTACAGACAAAACTTAGAAAGCGTTAAACGACACCCTGTAATATGATTACTTCCTGAACGGGTTTTATTTCAAAAGAATCTAACAATTGTTAAAATTTGCCTCTTGTCTATGTTTTAAGCAGTTGAAAATCTTAACAGTTTTATATTGTTATTTGTTTTCGCCAAAATAAAAATGCTAAGGAACATTGAGTTCCTATATTAATTGTTAGCCTGCGGTCTTGATACGATGATACTCGATTCAGATTCAAAGTCATGCTATCTATGCTTAAGGGCAGCGGAATGTTTAATTGTACAATACGTAAAGGACTAATAATGAAATGTTTCCGAAGAACAGTTAAATCTAAAGTTCTAGTGATAGATAAGACAAACAGAACCCTTGCCTGATTAAAATTATTTCGAAATAAAATCCGATAACTTGAAGAATTAATTTTATCAAAAATGAAAGTTTTTTTAGCGGTAAAAATAGTTTTGAGAAACTTAGATACTCTTATACTATGCAAGAATATTAAATGTATTTAAGGTAGTATACGTATGACTCATAGTCAAATTATTATCAGAAGCTTTAATCAACATTACAAAATCGGCCGGTTAATTAACTCAAATAAATTGAATATGATTTTTGTTAGTATTCATATACAAATATAATCGAAGAAGGCTCAACAGTAAGATTAGTGGCTCGCGAAGGCTCAATAAAGTGCTACAAACTGAATTAGAAACCAAATTTTATACAACACACTTTTAGTAGTACAACAATGAGAAATGTTTCCTCAGATTCCTACTTGTTGAAGTAATAACAATATCGTTTAAAATAAACAGTAACTTAAATTTACTACAGTATGTTTTTGTAGAAATTAAATTCCTACGTATTATAATATTACGTACACCTTTATAATTGAACGAAAATAATTTAATTTTTAACGATTGACAGTAATCTTATGAATATCATCTTAATAATGATGAATAACTCTTTATGAGTGTTGTGTTTTATGCAAATATCAAAAAAAAACTAAGTGGTAAAGTTTATAGTTTTAGAATAGACAAAAAAATTGAGAAACTAGCAGTAAAAGTACGCATTCAAATAGACGTATCTATTTTCATGGAGACGTTACTGACGTCAGTAAATTATATTATATCAATGATTGTAAATTACCTGGCTTTATTGTATTTTTAAGAATCTAGTATATTCAAAAATTAAATTAACTTATGGCTTTTTTGTTGATATATATTTAAGATCTTTCAATTTTAGTTTTTTAAAATATGATGTATTCAGGGGTTAAACGCAATGGGCGATTTGGAAATTGCAGTAAAGCCTGTAGGCCCACCTACAGTAACAGGCTTATCACCAACCGAAGGTAGATAGGAGCTTTTGTTCTCTAGCGCAATTATCTCTTACAGGAACACCAGGCACTCAAATTACAATAAGAGGAGAAAATCTAGGAATTGATCAAAATGATCTCTTAATGTTATTTATTTGTGGAACAGACTGCCTACACACTGCAAAGTGGGCTTTCTCTCAATTTAAATTTTCTCAAGATTATGATTTAGATGGAAATCACCCTCGAAAATTGTAGCAAGACTTGGTCATGCAACAAGAGGCTTAGGGGAAGTAACTCTAAGAACAAAGTCTGGAGGACGAAGTATTTCCCATGTTAAATTTCGGTATGTTCTAATTTTTTACTCTTATATATTTTTTCTTCCAGGGTGTTTATAGCCCAAGTAGGACCTCTGGAAGAAAGTGCAGTATGGGTTGATGAGACAAGAACTGTTCCTGGTCGAGAAGTAAGGTAGAAATCCCGTTCTCAATAGTTCTCGACTTTAGGCTGTGCGAGTAATTGCTAAAACCGATGAAGAAGTTGATATCCTGGGATTGATACCAACAAAGAAGTTTGATACAGCTACCCTTCAAAGATGGTTTCCTGAAGGCTCTGGTAATATCAGAATGGAGTTGTTTAGTCCTCAATGGTATCTCTTGGAAAATCATGCTGACGCTACGTGAGTTCTAAAATATCTTTTTGGGTTTGGCATAATAATCCCGTTTTAGTGTTGAAGAGTTGCAGAAAGCAATCAAGTACATGAAAACTGATAGAGATAACGAGAATAAAAAAAGCGAAGAACTTCACAAGGTTTTTAATTGTTTTTCTTATTGGTGTTCATTTGTTATTTTAGGCAAATTTATATGCTTTAATTAATTGTGTCGACACACTAGCATCTCTTCATGAATTATTAGAAAATAATAACCAAGCAAGAGAGTTTGATGTAATAGACCGCATCGCAGAAAAAGTATGTGTTTTTGTAACTAGCTTATTAATTCAATATATTTAGATTTCTGAATCTAAAACGAATGCTGAAAAAGTTTTCAAAGATGTTTTAAGCCGGAAGGATCAAGCTGATTGTACTAGAAATGCGCTGTCCGTTCTAACCCGTTTCAAGTTCATATTTTTCCTTTCTAAGTCAATAAATGATAATATGCAAAAGGTTAGAGATTTTTTTGTAATTACTTTATTATATTGTATGCAGGGAGAATATTTAACTATTTTGAATGATTACACGCGAGCTAAAGCTTTATACAAGGATACAGACGTGCCATTATTCAAAGAAGGTAGTTCTAATATAGCAACTTATCTATTATCATTATTTAGTCATGGCTCATTTGGATAAAAAAATGGAACGTTTCAAAGATGAAATGAAGCATAAGTTAATTGATACCCCAGCCTCATTTGAAGAGCAAAGCAAGCTGATTAAATATTTGAAGGTTTTGTTTGTTTTTATTGTCTTATTCAATATTTTGTTTGCAGATTTTGGAGCCTAACTCTGATCCAACTTGGGAATGTATAACTGCTTATCATTGTTATCTGGAAGATATTTTATGGAAGTTGCAAGAGGAGCATTATCATAAAGGTTTATAATATTATCATAACATTCTCTATATACATTCTGTTTTAAGCCATGGCATCTAATGCAAATGAGCTTAGATTAACAATTGGCGCTGAAGGAAATGAACGATATCTTTTTGTTTCGAATCTGGTGAAAGTTTTAATGGACAAGCTTCAGTCATTTTGGAAACTTTCCAATACTTATAACACTAATGATGAGAGATGGAATCAAAGGCAGGAAGATATAAATGTAAAGCAAAAGCTTTATTTTGTGCCGATTATTTTATTTTTTTCAGCAAATGCTTATCAATACTATTAATGTTTCTTCTTGGTTAATTTTGAATGCATTAGTTGCTAATGCTTTACCAGATGATGTTTTAAAGAAGTATGCCAGTTATATATATATATATATATATAATTCATGTTTAGATACCAAACTCAGTTTGTTCCTTGGCCACCGATCCCTACTCCATTACATAGAACAGTCCTTCTCGCCAGTTTGAAAACTGTCAGGTATGTGCATGGAGTAAATAAAAATTTACTTATTTTATCTTACAGATCATTTATATCTTCATTATTGGATTGTCATTTCACAGTAGCTCATATACAACCATTAGTTGAGCTTTGTATGACTATCCGGTTAAAGTCTGTGTCAGTTATCATAGATAAAGGAGTTGAAAGTGAA
This sequence comes from Auanema rhodensis, assembly GCA_964057225.1. NCBI lineage: Eukaryota > Metazoa > Nematoda > Chromadorea > Rhabditida > Rhabditidae > Auanema > Auanema rhodense. Next base: position 7,666,824 of record OZ059895.1, read on the forward strand.
TTTTGAACTAGATATTTTTAAAACAATATTCTTTATAGGCATTATTCTTCTTCAAAAGAAAGAAGATTGGAGGCAAGAACTAATTGAACAATCTGTTTCAAAAACATCATTGCCTGATTTTCTGGAAAATGAGGTTAAAATTTTGATCTTTCATATTGAATAAAATATTTATAGATTTGTGACTGTCTTTCTATAGTAAAAGACGTTTTAATGACCAACGGATTCTTTGGAGAAAGCTGTCTGTTCTCAAGAGAGCGATTTCGGTCTACTCTGCTTGATCTTTTTGTACATTTAGTAATATCAGTAAGAATCTGCTTTGATAGGTATATTTAATTTTTTTTTCTTAATTTGTTTTTTTTTTCAGACTTTTAAACACGAAAAATGCCCCATTAGATATATCCGACGATAAAGAGAGATCGAATCAAGTATGGTTATATGTATTTTTGACATGAATTCTAGTTTTTAGGGTTTGACCAAAAAATTTCTAATTGCTGCCTGTAATATAGATTATATTATTGATAAGACAATGAAAGTAGTAATTAGACGAATGAACGAGTGTGGTGTAAAGATGGTAGCTGAAATAGAAAAGGTTTGCATCCATAATATAAATACCCTTCAAGTTTGTGATATCAGAAATGCTGTGACAAATTAACAGCATATAGAGCTTTCCTAATGGATTGTTATATAAAAATTAAATGCAGTGCTTTCAATACATTGATTGAATCAGCAGACTATGATTTATTACCAGATGAAGGTGGTTTTTTAAAAAATTTATTGTTTTCATACTTAGCTCTGTAGATGTATCAAATTATGCTAAAGAAATTATTATGTGCTGCGTTCTGCAACAAGCCGAATTGGATTTGTATGCACCACATTTATCTTATTCTTGCCTTCAGGTTTCTATTGTTAAAATGTACTTCGTTATTATTATATTTAGGCTACAATTCAAACAGTCTTTGACTCTTTAGTCAATCATTGTTCTAATATCGGACCATTTACTGAATCTGGAGCTACTCAGTGCGTCATTGATTTATGTGCTTTAGAGGAAGCACTATCATCATATTCGAAATTGGAAACTAGGTGTGTGCTATTCTATAGTAAGAACTTCTTATACCACTGAATTAGTGAATGAGCTTGTTATCTGAGATGACGCACATACTCGCTCCAATTCCTATATGTTTAATTTAATTACTTACAGAGCTCATTTGAATTCTTATCGTGCTCAGTTAGTCGGAAAACTCGACCAATCGTAAGTTTTCTGTTTTGGTTTTTTTTAAATATTTTTCTCCTTTAGGAAAGTAACACCTTGTTTGACAAAATTGCGAAGGTCAATGTTCATGGCTCTAGACAGTCTAGATGTTGGCGGGGAAGAAGACGATCTCAATACTTCGAGTGTTTAATATCTTAGGCTGGAAACTAATTATTATTTAACTTGATGCTTTGTACATTCAGATTCTTAATTAATTTATAATTAATTTTAATTCAATGTGATACATTCTACGTGTAATAGATTTTTATTAAGTTTTATTGTATTTAGATCTGATACTTTGAAGGTTAACCACCGTTTACCTCTTTTTTTTAAATATGGTTGCGACTATTCAGCTAATATATTTTTTAAGAGAATCATGACATCTTCGCCATGGATTAGCTCAATTATTGTTTTTCTTCTATTTTGTTATGTTTTGGTATGTTTATTTGGAAATAGATGGGTATGATTTCTCAATTTTAAGTAAATACTGGAGAGTTATTACAGGCGACTTCAGTTTCCGACTATAGTGTTGGAAATCGACGGCGAATACTTTCAATTTGTAGATTAGAAATAATAATGACATTATTAAACATTTTTGCATATCATCAGTTAATTGTATATTTTGACTACGAGAATCAAACTGAGTACTGTGATCGAAGGAAACAGGCGGTATATATTCATTGTATATCTTTGTAATTGTTTTATTTAGAAAGTCAAAAGTAGAGTATCAATGGGCCTTGTAATCTTTTTTATATTATCTCAGCTTGTATATTTAATGTATTATGCTCCAGACTGGCTACAGGTAAAAGTCATCAATTTTACGTTCTAATAGAAAATGTACAGTGGCTTTTGTTCGATGTTACCACCTTAGCTGCTGGAATTTGGACAAATTTATTGGCATTTGTTTGTGGCTTTTTTGTGGTGAATATTGTGTTTTGGTTGTTTAAGGTAAATATATTCTCATTTAGATTACATATAACTTTATTTTTTAGAAAAATGAATTAACTACAAGGATTTTGAGCTTTATTATAAATATCAAATATATTGGAGAGCTTTTAACCAATCGAAGAACTCAAATTAAATGGACGGTTATAATTACATTCATTCTATCTTTTATTATGTGGATCTCGTGTGATAATATAAGTGTAAAATATAGGAATATCCCCATCAAGGTAAATTATTAATAATTGAGACAAGTCACCAAATTTTCTTATAGAATTTCTCGGGGGATATGAAATCACTCACCTTTGCTGTGATATCTGATGTACATATTGGAGCTAGTGTACATGAAGAACAAGTCTTGACAGTTTCGGATAAGCTGCTAAAACTTGATGTCGATGCTGTGTTAATTGTTGGGGACATGGTAGATGGACCCAGATCATTGCTGGAACCTCGTCTACGTCCTTTCTGGTAATACTAGTATCAGATTTAATAGTATATAAAATTTGTGATAGGAATGTGGTCCGGAGATTCCCCACCTATTTTGTTACAGGTAACCACGAATATTATTATGGTGATGTTCGTGAATGGATAAAACTGTATCAAGAGCATGGTATAACGGTTCTCCAGAATGAGTATGTACCATGAATTTGTTTGTTTTTTCAAATTAGCCGTTTTAGACATTCAATGTTTCATGGCATATGTCTTGCTGGAGTCAATGATATATCAAGTGGAAAGACGGGGTAAGCAAGGATTAGATTGCCCACTCAGAATTTTTTTTTTTTTAGAATAAAAAACCATTTTATGAAAGCTTCGCATGCTTTGCAAGGTTGTCCAAAAAATGCTACCAAGGTTTTAATGGCTCATAATCCAGCTTCTATTCGTGATTTTACGAACGAAGATTTGAATTCAATTGATTTAATTCTATCAGGTATATTTTTACAGGCTGCATGATTTTTAGCATTTGTATTTTCAGGGCATACTCATGCTGGACAGTTTTATGTTGTAGTGCCGTTAGTTTATTTATCTTTACCTTATTATTATGGTATGTATAATCTTGCCCATGGAAAACTCATGGTTTCTGCTGGAACTTTATATCAGGTATAATACTTGAATATAGCACTTTTAACCTTTGTATTTATAGGGTCCTAACATGAAAATGGTAGGAATGTCTGAAATTTGGGTTGTGAATTTGATAGAGTCATAGATACCGGTCAAAAGTTACGGGGAAAACTAATAAATTAATACTAATAATTCCAAATAATAAATTATTTACTGTGTTATAAAGTATTCCTTTTTTTGAGTTTTATCTCATACTTACTTTATAATAATATTGAATATTTTACTAATGTCCAATCTGTTCAGATGGGGGATTTTAGTGAATTCCTCGAAAAATTCGAAAAATGGGATGCTAGCTTGAATATGTCGTACAATTGGGAGTCTTTTCAAGATGAAACTTCAGTCCCAGTTATTGCACCTAGATTATTGGAAGGACCGACTGTATGTAAGTATAATAGCTTCGGCTGACAAAGGTATTTTCAGGTTGTCGACGCAGTCTCGTATGCTTATTATGAACTTAACTGCTTAGTTTATGCTTACCCTGCTCCTGAAATTAAATGGTACATTGCTACCGGGAGAAGACGAATTGCACCTTTGTCGAGTAATTTAAAAATTTAGATAGCGCCTATTTTATAATACTGTTCAGAAAAGTTCGTATCAGAAGTTATTCCACAGAAGGATGAGGGCACGCATCTTTGTACTTTGAAAATTAATTATCCTAATCAATATGATTCAAATGCATATATATGCAAGGTAATTTTAAATTTAATTGTTATAATAGGCGTATATTATAATCAAATTAAACCTAATGAAACTATAATTTGTATTATAGATATCTAATTCTGCTGGAACTATTGACTGCAAATTTCCAGTTTATTTACCTAAAAACTATAGCTTTTTAAATATTATGTCAATACCTGCTATTGATTACATAGGAAAGTCGAGGTTTTACAAGATTCTTTTTGATTTATTCACCCAATACTTGTGTATAGTTGTAAAATGCATGTAAATGTTTCTGGTGTTTCAAGTGAATCTAAGGTATACTGGCGAAGAATTGGACGTACTGATCCAGATGTACCTTTACCTTCAAATGGATTGAGTAAGTTATTTTTTATGTATTCAGATTTTAATTAGTTTCTAACAGTTTTTAGAAACGAGTATGTTCCTGATTCAAAACCACTAACTATGAAACTTTCGTTAACTATGAATAATTTTGGCTATCGCGATACCGGTATTTATGTGTAAGGAATAGCCGTATCTACATGCTAATAAGCTATTCTATTAAGGTGTTACGTTAAGAATATTAAACAAACCGCTTTGCGATTCCATTTTCCTCTCATATATGACCCTAGAAGCAGAGATATGCGACCCGAACAATTTTGCGCTCCCAAAGTCGCTCTTTGCGTTAGTGCGAAACTGATTGCTCTAGAATTTTCCTAATTTTTAGCATGATGGAACATTAATCATGATATTCTGGATAACAACTGAAGAAATCCCCTACTTCCGTTGGCGAATTCCTAATGGAGATTTCATTGATAATAATAATGTCGAATTCGCGACTTCCTCATCGCGTCATATTACGATAAAAAACAAGACTATATTTGAAGGAAAACTGAAAATTCATAATGTTGAGTAAGTTTTAAAATATTTAAAAATTTATGTTATTTGATGTTCTGCAGAACAATGCCGCTAGGAACATATCGTTGCCTTGCATCAAATGGCTATGGGTCACTTGTAGTACCCTTTCGTATTGAGAATAGAACACCTAATCAAGAATAGATTTATTTTTTGCTGTTTTTTTCATTTTCCTTATTTACTAAATACTTACTTGCTTTCACTCTATTGATCTTTGCATCTACTTATCTCATAATTCACTTGTTGCCTTTTTCTGTTATAGCATTTAATGTAATCCATACTGTTCGTTTTAAACGTTCCAAACGTTTGTTTTTTTAATCTTTTATTCGTGTTCGTGCACATATTATTATCTTTTAATTGGTTTAATTCACTTATACAAAATGACAAATTATTCAGAATGTCCATTCTTGCTGAGCCACGTCGTCGTCAAAAGATCAGCATTGACCCCCAAAACTTGGAATGGAAAAATAATGAGCAGGTAGTTGTTTATTTATTTGGATGATCTCTATTTGAACATTTAGACATTTTCAAAAAAACTTATGAAAAAAATGGGGTGGAACGACGGCGATGGATTGGGAAGAAATAGGCAGGGTAATTCAGAACATGTAAAATTGAAAGCTAACTATTCTGGAAAAGGTATGCTATGAAGCAAGAAAAGTTCATATTAAATCGAGTAAGTTTAGGTCTCGGTGCTGATAAAATAGCTTCCTATGATAGTACATGGATTGGTCATCATGATGATTTTGCTGATTTACTTAGTGCCCTGAATAAGAACAAAGAAGTTATAGCTAAGAATGACGACAGTGTTGAGAAGGAGGTTCAAAAAATATCGATGGAGTTGAAGAGTAAGAGCATTAGGAGAAGAATTCAGTAAGATTATTTATTGGAAATTCGTTCGTATAATATTATTTTAGCTATCAAAAATTTACTAGAGCTAAAGATTCAGCCAATTACACTGATAACGATAAGTCAGCTATTTTGGGACTTGGATTAAAACGTAAAAAGGAGGAATCATCCGACTCTGAAAAAGAAAAGGAACCTGTTAGCTATTTATAATTTTTTTTTTTGACTTGTAGGTAATTTTAGGAAGAGTCATCGAAGTTTGAAACAGATACGAAACACACTGTAAGTAATGTATCTGTAGCTGATTATTTCGCAGCAAAAATGGCTGCTTTCAAAGCAAAACAAGTCAATAATAACATCGAGGTTTTAATATATAATTTTCTCAGCATTTGCATTGTATATTTAGGTTAAAACCGAGGTTTGTGACGAGAACATAACCGATAAAGTGATCAAGCAAGAAGTTGAAGATACGGAAGATATAGTGAAGAAAGAGATTAAGGAAGAAGTTGAAGATCCAGAGGAGACTGAGCGCCTCAGGAAAGAAAGAAAAGCTGCTAAGAAATTAGCAAAATTGGCTAGAAAACAGCAAGAAGCTGCTGAAGCTGAATCTGAGGAAAAGAAAAGTGATGAAGGTTCGAGTGATCTTGTTGATTAAAATATATGAAATGTGTTCAGAACCGATGGAAAAAGAAAAAAAGAAGAAGAGAAGTCGGGAAATAAAAGAAGAAGTACAGGAAGAGGAAGAGATACCTGTAAAAAAAAGTAAGAAGGATAAAAAATCTAAAAAAGCTGATCAAGAATGATTTGTTGTTATCTTCCGAATGTTATTGTTAGTACTAATTGTTTCTACTTTTTGTTCTCCATTATATGTTGGCATATACATGTTCATTGTTATTTCTCTTTGTTGAAGTTGATCATTCTCCTAATATTCACAATATCAAAGCTATATAATTATATCTGGGATGAATGAACTGGGAATGAAGATAAGATAGTATACAATGAAACCCGATTCAGAAAGGAAGGTTTAAAAGCTATAAATTAGTATTACTTAAATAAAATATTGGTCTAGAGGAACATGGGTCTTCGTCTGGAGTAGGTGGTAATATTCGTCTAACTCGTCCTAGACGAGCAACATCTTGAGCTCTTAAACTTCTGTTCTCAATGGAATTGGCATGTAGGGGAGTAGCTATGATGATTGGTGCATGAGGAGCCGAACAAGAAATATCTGATTCTGAATTAGACAATGTTTCTGGTGATCGTGTCGTTGAATGTGCATTATCACACTCATCGACAACTGATAGGGGAAATGAAATTTGTTCCTTTGGTATCATTGGCTTATCTTTGCGAGAACGATTATTAGCATTCCGAACAATTTGTCCAAAACGAACACGAATAGCCGTATTCCACATTGAATCCACATGCCAGTACCAGTGCCATGACACATAAAGCTGTAAGTAGGAAATATGTTCCATATATTTGATATTTACAAACCAAGAAGAAATTTCCTGTCGTACCAGCAATGTAAAACACTATAGCGATTAAAGGAGCTGACATAGGTTCCGTAATAAGTGGTAAAATTCGTGGCAAAGCTGCCAGGAAAAGAATTAGTAAACCTATCCCGTAAACCGATTGCTAAAAAGAAAAACATTTTTATGGTGCGTATTAATTGTAAATCGTATAAAAATACGATAAGTGTTTTGGCATTATTCATAAACTTCTTTAAACGATCTATGTTCTGCTAAAAAGGAAGAAGTTCAATTCTCCCGAGACGACAAGTGGCTTGACCCTTGTCGCTTAGAAATATACTTCGACGGGATGCAAGTAGAATTGTCCTACAAGCTCAAAGATAATTCTTTCTTCGGCATTTAAATACACACTGGAAGGCTTGAATGTTTTGTGATGTATTAAAGACATATCCACCAGATTTCTAGTGTAATATCTATTTCGTATATATGCTTGTACATAGACAACAAATTTAAAGAAAAATTTAGGAAAGTTTTATGTAATCGTCATATAGCTCACGATTTGTACGTTTTTGTTAGTTTTTACTTAAAATAAAGTACAGCAGATTTGCTTTTAATTTAATTTCAAGAATAATATTCAATTGTTGATTATTTTGATAAAAGTCACATCTATCTCACTTTAATCTTGAAAATTCACATCAGATAAAGATGCATTTGTCAGTGTTTTCTCTTCATAGATGCTCTACGGACTGCTATAGACTTTTCGATGTTGCTTTCAAATCGATTAATTAGATAGTGCACCGGGCCTTTTAATTGGATATACGAGGTTTTTTCGTAGTTCAAATTATGCTAACTGTGAGGGAATATAAACATAGATTTGAAAAAAAACAAAAGTTTACCTGAACTAACAGTGGCCATAAGCAATACGGGCGTGGTCGAGACGCAAATGCAAATGGTAAACTAAACATGAGTGACATGCAGTGTGATATGCACCACAGTAATCGTCCGAAGCCTCCATCCAGATATTCAGCTACACATCCACGAATTCCCCACAACGAGTGCAATAAACCCACATCGAATATGACAGCGTCGGCAGCCTCAAGTGGTAAGGTACCAGAGACAAAGTCACATTTGAGAATCTGTAAGTTTTTTAAATTTTTCAGATTTAGCTAGATGTCCAAGAGATTAAAACATAGTTTGATGCTATCAAAGAATTTTATCTAAGCCTACGAATAAAAAGTTTGCCTTTCTATTAAATGAAGCTAACTCAAAATCTTATTAGTAGCGATTCTAAATACTAACCTTGTTATGTTGAGTGTACGAATGACCATGTTGAGCTACTCCCCATAAGCAGACAACCACCTGACAACATCCGATCCAAACACAGATTTGAGAATTTAAAAAACGATAGCGAATACATTTAGTAGATTCATCTTTCACGGATATCAAGCCCATGAAGGACACAGAAAGGATACCGGACAGGCCGGACCTTAAACCCGACTATGGGAACCCTTAATGTTAAAGAATGAATTTAATGTAAAAGATGACAGACAAGAATATGGTGAAGTGAGTGAGACTTCTTTTTTTAACGAAAAGTTTCACTTTGTGAGTCTGCTCTCATCTCTACTTCTGCATTGCTCGAGCCGAAGCTTCTAGCAGCCCTGCCATAGACACTCCCTTCTCAGGCTTTTGTTTCCGATGGCCATCTCCTAGACCAACGAGGCATTCTGTCAGATCCTTCGTTCATTTCTCAGGGGAATAACCTAGCGGCACAAAATTTATCATATCAAAAAAAAAACAAAATCGTTATGAACCTATTAGTGAAGCTAAAATAAAGTCAAAGAAAAATCGTATAGATAACAATCAAGAATATAGTTTTTAAATATGAAAATAAATGTAGAAGGTTATATAAATTGAAAAAAAATCAAAATCATTCATTATTTTTGAAGATTTCTCAATAACAATCTTTCAGACAGAATGATCTGTTATGGAGATTTGATTTCAGAAAATAAATTTTAAAATATCAATATAAAGACTACAGGTACATACATATATTCAGTAGTAGTATAGGAAATTTATACAATAGGGCAGTTACTAACTCGAAGGAACTTTCTTCTCAAATAGAGCATAAGAAGGCTGAATGTAAAATTTAGCTGGCTTTTATTTAAATAGACGGCAATGAATTTCTTATTCATTCACATCTTATAGAATACATTGCTATTTACTAGATCAATGCTAATATATATTTTAATTTTTTGTATACATGCCTACTTATTGTAATTGTGTACAAAGAAATAATATAAAGTCTATCTAAGTTTTAGCTTAGAATAGCAGACCCAATGAGTTTCTTTATTATTAGAAGAGTCTAAATTCACAATTCGTACTTCTGTTTCTTTAATTTGAGTAGGCAAAGTGTCTCTCGTTAAGATTTCACGGAAATTCTTGTTTCCCAATATTTCTACCAAAGCAAGGAAATCAATGTTGGTTAGTGGCTTCAGATTTTTATCAAAATGCATTTATTGAGCATTATTTTAATGATGAATGAGATAAAAATATAACATTTAACATACATTTAAACATGAAAATAGGAAATGAAAAATGAAATCAACATCTCAATCTACCTCAAGTGTTTCTATCTAAATACACTATATTTGATCAGATTAGATTAAGGTTGTTGAATTTTAAAATATTAACGAACTATTAAACTTAAAAAATATTTAAATCATTAGCTTTTAAGAACAGTATATCATGAAGATTTGTTTTAGTTTTATATGCTTTGCAAATATGATTTATTGCTGTTGTTGTGCAGATTTTTGGCTTTTTTGGCTTGTATTTTCTCGATCATTTCTTTTATTTTAAAAGAGCATGATTATAAACTTCCCGCATGATCTAGTAAATAGCAATGTATTCTATAAGATGTGAATGAATAAGAAATTCATTGCCGTCTATTTAAATAAAAGCCAGCTAAATTTTACATTCAGCCTTCTTATGCTCTATTTGAGAAGAAAGTTCCTCCGTTTTGCAGATTTTTCAGAAAAAAAGATTAGTAACTGCCCTATTAGGAGAATAACTTATTTCTTAAAGTTGAAAAAATAGAAAAAGAAATGAATACAAAATCTAAGATTTCTAGTTCTGAAGGAATGACAAAATTCCAAGTAGGAGACACTGTCAGAATTACAAAGTATAAAGCTATTTTCGATAAAGGATATCTTCCAAATTGAAGTACTGAACAATTTAAAGTTTCTGAAGTTCATCTAAGTGAACCAATAATGTATTTTATAAAAGATTTAGCAGATGAAAAAATTAAAGGTAAATTCTATGAGGAAGAACTTACACTATATATAATAATGTTACTCGGGAGTACAAAATCGAAAAAGTGATAAAACGTAGGACAAGAAAAGGTGTTTAAAATTTAAAAAAATGAGATTAAAACAGATATTCAACAAAATTTAAATTAAATATAACACAGCTTTTTGAAAATCACAAGTTTCAAGCATTTTTAAAACCAGAAGGCAGTAATAGCCACGATTATGTGTACCAAATTCTTGTATTTGAAATGTCGAACATTCAATTATATTATCTTCTGCACCTTTATTTTTGAGATAATTATCAATTTCTTGAGGTGGATCTAATCCGAAAGAATCAAAGTAATAACTTTTTTCCTTCATATTTTTATAGCAAACCCAATGAGTACCCTTATTATTACTTTTTTTTAACTCCTTCTCGAGCTCTTGGAGGTCAAGATTTGTTAGACTTGGTAGGTATTTTTGGAGACTAAGAGTAATCATTTAATAACCTCAAAAACATTGAAAAGGTTGAAATAACAAAAAAATGTGGAATTATGGGAAATATCCTAACACAGATTTTTGACCAATTTTCCCAGACCTGTGAAAAGAGCCCATAATTGGAGATTTTTCAAAAATGACAAGTTTTCCGTTAGCTAAGACATATTTTTGCTTTGCGAAAGCATGAAAATTGCTGAAAAATGCAGAAATTCGAGATTGGGCAAAATGCTGTCCCAGCGTCAACCTTTATAATACTACTCTATTGTATAAATTCTTTCTATCGTTTAGTCATTTATTTCGAAGATTTCCTAACTGTATCGTTTGAATTGAAATTACGTATTAATTTTTTGATTCAATTTACTATAAGTTTTTTTATATACCTAATTTAGAGTTCAACAAGCTTTTCAAACTTTCTGTTATTTCATTTCAATCGAACTTTCTTGAGCATCTAACATGTTTGAGAAATGTCACTTCATTTTCAACCAATAAGCTGATCTAGTAATTAAATTTAAGTGAATTCTAATCAAACTTTGCTCAATGTCCTGATATGCCTGTCAAATCATTTCGAATAGTTACAGCTACTTTTTTAGAATAAATGAAGATTACTACTTTGGTTTTCAAAGTATATTGTTACTAATATCTAATCTCAGTTGATTAATATCGGTTATTATGATAGTTTATGATTATTAAGTATATTTCACACTTGATTTAAGGGGAAAAAAATATTTATAAAGAGTAGAATCAAAATGTATATCATAATAAATTTCCTACCGTGCGTTCAATTATTTCATTTGGATATGTAATTGGACTTAATACCAAATTATACAATATCATTGCTTTGGAAAAATTTAAATGCAGATAAACAACAAATTAAGAAAAAAAAATGTTTTCTTATCACAAAATAGAAAAAAATCTTATTTATACAATATTTTTTTATCTCACATTTCATACTTTGATGCCCCTTCCCGGTGTTAGTACAACAATGTTTTTTTGTCTTTCATCTGTCTGACTACTTAAACAATTTATGAGTACACTAACTTCTAGAATGATGTTCTGAACGATTTTCTTGTTATATTGAAAAAAACATAAAGACGAGTTAAATTTCCTTTATTTTTTCTGATAAACTATGTGACATATAGGAAAGCTATGTAGTGTAGCCTGTTAAGGCCAAAACGAGTGAAGCAAATATGGAGTGTTGAATTTATTATGTAAATATGAGATGATAAGAAGCTGGGCAATTGGCACTTTAAGAGAAAAAAAAATGGGAATTAAAATGTTTGAAAAAAAAAGGCGTTAGAGAAAAAAATTAATGATTTTAAAAACATTAGAAATACCAACAAATATTGTGGAAAAATCATCGGCTTATAAAGATGGCCCGTTTAACCACCGAGTTGTCTTTGAACAAGATAAATGTATGCTTTCAAAAAGTAATAAACAACAAACAAAACAAATAGTTGCCTAGAAAGAGATTGATAGTCACCGAACAGATCTGGCAGGAGAGAAAGGAGGAAATAATGAAATACCACGGGTAGTTGGCGAGGAAAAGTATGTGAGACGACAACATTCAAATTTACAATTATTTATATAATTATATTATAATTAGGGTCTAATTATTACTGTCCACTAGGTGAAGCTAAAATACGTCCACATGAATTACAATTATGTATATATATAACCAGCAGATGTTTATATATATTTGAGATGGATAGAAGAAGAGCTTTAGTTTTAGCACATCTTCAGTCTTCAGCTCTAACAAAGCTTCCAAGTGAACGGCCCTAGTATGACCGCTTCGATTCGCAAAGGTTCACTTTCATACAAGGAAGATACTATTCAATGCGCTGTTCCAACTTAAACACCGGCTGATCCAACTTCACTAAGGGACTTCGAAGTTGATCATATGCCATGGCTAAATTTCCAAGATCAAATTGTTGTTTTGTAGTTTCATTGGCCATTAAACTAAGAGCGGGGTGCAACATTGCTAAAGATGTGGCTAATGAGACCTAAAAAAATGATCGTAAAATTCATCATAACATCTATGAATCACCTGCTGGTTGTTTAATAAATGATTTGCAATTGCGTCAACGTCAGTATGTGAAACTGAAGAAGTTGTAGTAGGAGGAGTAGTGGATGTAGTAGTAGATAACATTGAAGGTGTTTGATTAATTTCAGGAGATGCTGATCTGGTCTGAAAATTGGCTCGTATGATGAAACTTCAACAACATGCTTACTGGACTGGACATCATGGTGGGCATCCCAGAGAGTTGAATACCCAATCTTGAAGCTAATGTGATCATGTCCAACGGCTGTGAGGCACCGAATCCAAATACATCAGAGAGAGATCGTTCCCCGTTTATCTCACTCATGTTAGTATCTTCCATAGAAGGGGAAGGTGTAGAAGCACATCCTGAGCTCTGAAAAAATATTTTTAGTTGAATGCACCCGTTCTGAACGTTGTTTTTTTCAAAAGACTATATTGAAACAGGTTTTTGATGTCTAACAGTTAATGCAGGTATATTTCTTTATATTAAAAAAACTAACGCCCTCATCATGCAGAGGAGTAGAAGGTTGAGCAATTATAGGATGAGTATTAAGTATCTAAAAAAACAAATAAGCTAAATATTTTCCTGTATACATTACCTGCGGTTTATTTTCTTGATTTTCTTGAGATCGTCTGCGAATTTCTTTGCGTTTATTGGCAAACCAATTAGCGACTACTTGAGGTGAAACTACTTCTTTAGGCATTAGTCCAACTCCTAAAATTGAGCAAGCTTTAGTATTCAATATTCCCGAGTTTCTGTTAAAAGTAAAATATTTTCAAAATGTACCCATGCGATTGATATTATTTATTGAATATGACTATCTGTCACCGGAAACCGTTTTAAGTTACGATATTCAGGAAATCAGATAGAAGATCATATTTCGGAAAAGGTTTCAAATTAAAATTCATTATACTATACCTTTTTTATCCAGTTGAAGAACGTGATTGCAAGCTGTGGCAATTTCAATCCTTCTATTAAAATCTGGGAAAGGTGTTTGCGCGAAGAAGTTTTCCAACATGCGAATAAGAATAGGACGAAAAACATAACGCTCGCGTCGTTGTGGAATGAGCTCCCCATCTCCATTTGTCTCCAGACGAGTTGCAGGATCTGACAGAAAAGCTGCTAAAAAAACAAAAATAAGCATAAGAACTATGAATATTTTTAGTTATCAAGGTGGTCTAACATCATAGTCCCTAATCTCGGCAAGTCTTCATTTTTACAAAATCTTTCTAATAGTGACAACCCCCTAACTAGACTTTAACCTTCTCACATGGTTCACAATATGTAAGAAATAAAAATCAAATATGAATGTAGCAATGAATATTTGATAAACATTAAAACTACTGGCTCTATGCGTGCTCCATATAGTTGTAGACGAAGCCTACGTCGTAGCCCATAATGGAACAGGCTCATTACGCAGGGTCACTAAGTAAGCACAAAAAGTCGTTTATTTACTTTTTTAAATCTTATTCTTCATTTACCGCATAGTGAGAACTAAGAAGAAGGCGAAAAAAAAAGAAAAAGAGGATAAGCAAAAATTTAGATGAGAGAGAAAAGGTATCGTCTACTTATTCTTCTCCACCTACTCTCTTCTTCTGCACTTTCAATGTATCATCACTCATACACACACATACGCACAAGCGGCTTAGCTTAATTTCTTGTCTTCGTTTGCCAGACTGATGTTGCTGGACTTCAAACAGATGAACGAGGACATCTTAAATAAATAAAACCTTGACAAATAGTATAAATTCATATAGTGAACTAGGTAAATAAACCAGATGAACTGATTCAGACTCTTTGAAATCCTCCGCGTCTCGACATAACGGTTAACTCTTTTTTCATCATCTTACATAATGACAAAAAACTGAGCTAACGCTCGATACTATCAACCAATGAGCAGATTCATCTTGGCCAATTTTTAAAGGATTCAAAGTACATTTCAAATCGGTTTTGGTATACTTAAAAATTTTTAATCTAAGCTAAGAGTGGGCTGGAAGGTTGGCTTCATAATAAATAATGAAGAGCTAATAAGACATATATTTATGTTAAACGAAACATTGCATACCTAGCTTTTCTGGATGCTTTCGGCAGTTCAGATACCAACAGTAAATATTTTTCCGACATCTTAATGAAAGCTCACGATGATTCCCATTTAATAATTTTGAAATGTATGGTTGAGATACACCTAAACTTTGAAATTGCAATTTTAGTAGTTTGTACCACACCAACCTGTCATCATAGCGACAGTAGTCTGTCGAAGAGAATATTGATTGATAAATTGTTTCATATCAGATATACAACCCTCTTCGCCTTGTTCCATGAACTCTTCCAGTTCAGTAGGATCGTCAAGAACAATAATATCGTTTATTGGAGTTCTCTGGCTCCTAATAGGACGTCCGCCTGCATGGTTTTCGTATTTGGGAAGTTGCATTACTGATGTTGTGGAACACGGTGTTGAAGACATTGATGATCCCGGAGGTGGAGATATAGGTGGTACAATAGGCGATGTTGTAAGTGCGCCACAAAACTCCTTTTTGCAGTCAACGGCGTTTTGTATTTGTGCCAGTTGCTGACTTAGCTGTTGTTCTGCAGATGATGGAGGAGGAACAGTTTGTACGCTAAAGCCTTCAGGAGAAGGACAGACAGCGGGTTTTGATGCAGATATGGTGACGGGAACAGGCGCCTGCGCCTTCAGATGCTGTAACAGGATTGGAGAGGTAATAGAGTCGTCGGCTGACGTCGTGGGCACGGATACAGGAGACGCGTGCATAAGGGGTAAGACAAGAGCAGATTCGGCAACGCTCGGTTTCATCAGATCTGTGTCAATCTGTTCCATCTGCTCAAAAGCCTGTAAAATAGAAAAAAAGGTACAATGAAGAAAAATTCCAAGTACCTCAACAACTTGCTGAGCAGTGATACCCGTGGTTCTAAGCCGTCGTATCAGTTCTAGCTGTTCTACAGTGAATAGGCTCATACCTGTAAGTGATGAATAAAAAAAATATTGGATATTTCAAGAAAGGGTTATCAAAAAGGCGCATTTCAGATTGAGACTCATAAATATCAAATTTCTATAGTCATTTGACTATTCATTAAATAACATGTTCACAGTAACCTATAGATTGATATGATTAGAGAATATGATTAGAGTCTATAGTAGGAGATCGAGCGGTGAATGTTGAAAAATGATAAATGGCTTCCTATTTGAGTTTCATAAGGTCCGACAATGAAAATGTCATTTGCAGTATGTTGAGAAACATATATTTGTTTCCGGATAAAAATATAGAAAATAGAAAAGAGAAAGACCTTTCGAGCCCCTCTCACAAAGAAACAAGAACGGAAGTAGTGACTAAGGATGCGGTGTTCTGGCATCTGAAGTTCAATTCATAATCGTATTTAGAAACACGAGATTATGAAGAAATGACGGCGAAAGCAACATTACACATAACTAATGCAAATTCTTCATATTTTAATATTATAATATCAGACATCAGCTGGAAACAAATAGAAAGTTGCAATGAAGACTGTCGGTAGGCAGCAGCAAGAAATACACTCACTTCAGCTGAATCAGAAGTTCATAGAATCGCAAAGATAGGAATTGATTGATGTTTAGTTGTTTATTGAAAAAAACAACTTTATGAAATGAAAAATACTTTGTTAGTTGAAACTACATATATGAGAGAGAGAGAAAAAAAAGAGATATGGTAAGTCTTGCGAATTGGTTAAAACCAAATGAAGTAAGAGTAAAAAAATAAGATTAATATAAAGATAAAAATAATTAATCTTAAATATTATAACTAATCACAAGTTATGCTGACAGTTAGGTAAATTATGTTAACAGGTAAATTCGTTAGGTTAAAAATCGGTACGTAATTTAAGGAAGAAGCTCTAGAAGACTAATTATCTATTATAACTAAAAGTCAAAATAACAAATCACATATGACCTCCCACATTGATAAGTATTGAAAAAAGTGCTAGTTGCCTTCGGCAATGAAGTCATTACCACTGTGATTCTTTTCTTTTCTTTCAATCTCTTTTTTCAGTTTGTCTGGTTGTTTAGGAAAGAGGGCGGAGTTTACGCTTTTATTGAGACTGACTACTTTGGATAGTAGACGAGAAGAAGGTTGCATTTATAAAAGTGGAAATGGAAAAATTAAAAAATCGAAGAAATGGAAGAAGAACAGGGTTTTAGGTCAGTACGAGAACAACAATCGGTTTGGAAAAGTGCAAGAAAGCCTGAAGGTTAGATAGAGAGAGAAAGGAGAGTAGGATTGCATGGTGGTGTGAATCTTTGCGTCTTCAGTTTCTATGATGAAGATGATGAAGGTGATGTTGGTAGTTCTGCTAATGATGTAGATACGACAGTTGTCCAGTTGTGTGTATGTTTCATTAAGTTTCTTCAGAAAAAAGGAAAAGAAGAAGAGGGGAGAAATGATAAAAAGAAATGGATATCTATGTGTATTATTAACTGATTAAGCTGGAAAAAAAGATGAATCTAAAGCATTGCAAACAAATGTGATACAACGTAAAAATGACCAGAACGAAATCAAAAAATAGCTTTGTTTCAAATATAGAGCAGAAGGATTAAAGCATATTGTTCATCAGTTATTACGTTTAAGAAGCTAGAATGGGAGAATCTATATTTACGCCGTCATCTATGTGATCTCTCTGAGCTTTTTCTCCACGAAATTTTTCCACTTTTAAGATATTTAAATAGCTTCTTTTCCACCTCATTGAGCACTTTCAATATTTTTTCAACGTTTTCCACTTTTTCCAAACAGTCTGAGATTGGTTTTTTATGCGATAGACAACACGCACAAAATACATACAGTTTCATCTTGTCGTCTGAGTCCTCTCCGACAACTGCGATGGCGACGAAAACGACGGGCCGACATTCGACAGTGACCACACACACAAAAAGGTCAATTGTACTTTCGGAAAATAGACGACACAATGAGGCTGACCGGGTGGTGATGTTAGTTGTGTGGGTAGCGACGGTCGTGTGGAACAGAGAAAGCAGACGAGTTAAATAAGAAGGAAAACGGTGTGAAGGCCAGTAGACCGAAATGGTCTGGTATTCCCTCCTTCTCGTAATCTCTCTCTCTCTTTCTCTTTCAACGGAGAGAAAATTATTGACAGTATATAGTCAATCTTAATACGACTTTTTTTCTTTTTTCCATTCTGAACATGGATACTTCTCACTATGAAAAATCGAAGAACAAGATATATGCTGGCGAAATTAATGTTGAAACTTAACGACGACAAAGGGAAACATTAAGCGCATGTATGCTCATATTCAATTTGAATTTTAATGAAGTTCCATCATTTCCTTTGATAAAAAAAAGAAAAAACAGTGCAATCAGTGTTGTATCATATAGTAGTGGCACATCACAAGTAGCAAGATATACGTACAAGAGATTAAGCAGAGTATCTTTGGTTGATAATGGCTGAAATGAAGTACACGGCCTCGTGTTTGAGCATTGACATCAATCACTAGCGATGAAGATCGAAAGAAAGAGGTGAATAGATGAAAATGAGATAGTCTAAGAGTTTGATAGAGAGACAGAGAGACAGGTGAGCCAAAAAGCTTTATAGTTCTCTCACTTATATTCTTCCAATATCGTTTTTTAAGCATTTCTTTGTCGATGTTATATATACGTACATATAATAATCACAAAGCGGAACAGATAAACCTTAGGCAAACTTGATAATTGAATAGTTTAAAAGATTTAAGAAAATGGAAAAAAAATAATTAAAATCTGGTATCAATCTTTCAATAAAAAAATTAACTCTAAATCATTCGTGTCAGATTAAAATGTTCCGATGAATGACCTAATTGAAACAAAAAATGGTGCCTTACTGACTGGCTGGCAGATACACGTGAAGAGGTTGATATCGCCGCATCATCCAACTTCAATTTCTAATTATTACAGCAAATCCTCTAAATCTCTTGGAATTAAATTCAGCTATACCGCGCTATATATCAGACATTGATGTTGTTTCAAGTTAATAGCTTATATAAACAGAATTTAATCGTATATATAGGTAATAATGCCATACAGTCTTCAATCAAAAACATTATTTTCCTATCTTGTAGTCATTTTTTGTTAGTTTGACATAAAGTTTACAACGAAGAAACAAGAACTATGCCAGTATGTGCTCATTAAATTGACGTTTCATATAGATTATAGTTAATATTACGCCCTGCTCGGTTATCAGTTCACGATGAACTGATCACATTTAAGGACGAAGAGTCCTTAAACTTGAGAAAAGAGAAAGAGAAAAGTGATCAGGTGTCCATATAAATGGTTGAAACGAGAATTAACTATTAACATATAAATAAGTATAAAAGGAGAAAAAAGTATTTAAAAACGAATTGAATTGAAGTGAGCAGCGATCATTTGCCGTTTCATATTAACGGAAGAGTCATTTTAATGTTAGAGAATAGGATGATCGGATAGGTTTAAGTCTCATTTGCACGGTAAAACATAGTTCGACATAGAAAAAAGTTCGCTCAACCGAATAAGTAGCTGTGTTTCGAGAGAATTGTTAAGAAATTAAATAAGTTACAGTAAAATAAAAACAGCGTTTTAACATTTAGAGAGTTATACAATGCTATTTTTTTAGAAAAAAAAAGGGACAGCATGAGTCAGTTATGTCCACAAACGCGAAAAATGATAAACGGATAACCGGACAAAATATATGTATATAGCGAATATATGTATGTTCAGACTAGTATAAATCGACAATATTTTATATTTATGTTATATATAGTTAACGGTTTGGCAGATCCCTGTATCGAGAATGACTAAATATGTATTGAGTGTTTGGAATGTATTCGAAAATTTGAACACAATATAATGAAAAACAAGAGACGATGTAACGCAAAGAATGATGCAATTAACTAAGAGTTTTCTTACCTGGGGAGCACAGATTACTTAATGAAGACATAGATCCGACGACACCAAGTGGAATGGTTGTCGTTGGTTGAAGGACTAAACAAGACATGTTAGTCTTAGTGTAGTTCTTCAGAATTATATTCTAGGCTAAAACTCGAGTTTCAGAGAAGTATTAGCTAAGAATAACTGTTTATGTGTGGGTAAAGGAGAAATAGCAGAAATCAGTTAATAGATAGCTATAATGAGTATAACTAACTAACGATTCTCAGAAGCTTTCGGAGGAATATAGTTGTCGTGTTTCGTTTGGTTCCAAACGACTTGACAAATGACGATCAGCTAATATGGAATAGTTAGTGAGATAAGCTGATATCAGTGTTGCCTGTGGATAGTTCGCTCCGAACTTTTTCAATGTTATCGCATGGTATGCTCTCCTCATGACACATACTATTTAATAATATTTCGCTTCTTTTTTCCGTTCAAAATTGTTAAGTGTTTATGAACAGTTTGTAGCATTTCAATTTAATTTTATAACAGTCTTAACTATAAAAATAGTTGATATAGAATTCTTTTGAATCTATTAACTTTCGATTTTCCAAAATCAACATAAAGAAGGCTAAAATCAGTTAAAGTTATTGCTTCATCTGAACAAAAAGTACGCGGCGAACTGATAACCAATTGGAAGACTGATAGCATTGAAAACTACATATGTGAAGGTTTCCGGAATTTTCAACAAAATATAGTATAAGATTTATATATCTATATTATACATATATAGTTAATATATATATATATATATATATATATATATATATATATATATATATTTAGGTTTAAAAAAATTTTGTATTTAGAGAATAAGCTATGTAAGAAGCATAGCTGAATGCAACTGCGTTAAAAGTACCATAACCAAGTTTATATATTTAGCATATATTTATAATCTTAATTATATTCAAATTAAGATAAAATTATAAAATGAAATATGCTAACTATATATTACAGTATGCTTTCATATAATGGTTATCAGAGAAATGAAGTGAAGCTCTTCATAATCATTTATAGTTTTGAGTTTTGTGTGAGCAACAAATGAACGATGGATCACTAACTATACCATATACATATGTCTCTTATCAAATAATGTTATCGAAATAGCATTAAAATGGCAAATAAATCTTTGGAAAGTATGCACCGTCCTTATTCTGCTCTTCATCTCTGCTGACCTTGTGAAATGGTTATTTTTTCTTTTCCTATACAACTCACCCCTTTTATTTCCACTTTCCTCCCTCTTCTCACTTCTCTTTTTCATCGCCGATTATCAGTTTCATTTATAAGCATACACAATCAGCTCATTGTCATTCTAATTTAAACGTATTTGTAATGTATTGTATTTAACAAATTCGGTAAAAAAAGGTCATTTTTGATTGAAAATATTTAAATAATATAATATGAAAATGAGATCAAATATATAAAAGCTGTATATATATACTATATAATTGAAATATACTAGAAGAAGTTTTCTTTAATTCTTTAGATTTAAGAATTATTCTAGGATGATGCAATAGAAAATAAAAAAAATAAATGAATGAAGCTTTTGAGAAAGTGCTATAACCTTGATCAGAGATTACAGCATACGCGTATGTTGCATTAGGAAGTTGGTAAAACTGTTACTAATGCATCATACAGCCTTCATAACATAGCTTAGCCATCTCGGTATGATGCTTTTGTCAAAGGACAACTGTAACTAGCAATGATGAGGCTGTTACAGAAAGAAGTAGCGAGAATAGACCATGGTTGTGGTTGTCTCAATGCTGGTATTGAAGCTGACGTGGTAGCGACGTCTGAAGCCTGGGCCTTGAGGCTGATTGCATTTCGTGTAGTCCAATTCAATGCATTCTAGATGGATTTCTGTCATATAATCATACATCTAAATAGAATATGCATACACAAAGGACACCTCCATATCGTTTTCTTTTCTTTTTCGATTTTCGTTCTAGCAAATTTTTTTAGCTCCTGTCTCTGACTACATTCACATACAGCACTCTCACTTCTATTTCTTCATTTCCTTCCTCATTTGCCTAGTGACTCTCTCATATACACATATATTCTTATACAATTTTTATCTTATTCTCTCTATTCATTCGATGTCTCACTCATCATGCATATGATCTTTAGCTTTTCTGTATCTCATTAATAAATGCTTGATCTTGAATGATGAATAAGTACAGAATCACAGAATAGACTTGTGGAGCTGATGATGATGATGTTGGTCATCTTAAATTCTATATGAAATATGGTCTTTGAGCTAAATATCGTTGGCATGCTTTATGTCTGTTCTATTCTCTTATCATACGTAGCATTCCTCGTAGTTCATGGAATAATATAATTTGGAAAATAGCAAAATAATACTATATATTTTACAAAAAACATTATATAAATATATATAAATACACATATTATATATATATATATATATATATATATATATATATATATATATATATATATATATATATATATATGAATAAATATATACATACATACATCTTTAAGTGAATAAAAAAAGAAGATGAGTGGTTATGGAAAAATGCAACCGCTGCACATTGTTTGGTTAAAAAAAATGAAGTTCACGCAACTTCACGCTTGGTTATAACAATTGATTGATGTAACTATATAATATTCATTGAATTAAAATCAAGATTATAAACTATATTGATATGATAAATCATTTGCAGTTTGGCAACACAGCAAGTTCAGAATTTTTTTTTCATATAAAAAATTACTATATACATTTGCAAATCAAATAATCTGATTATGCGATATATCTTTCTCGATTGTTCTCGATCAATTTTTTGTCATGCTCTTTCTCTCTGAAATATTATATATGTGATAAATAGGTTTATATTACATTGATATGTTGCCTAGTTTTTCTTTGTTTTTTTTATAAATAAGTTCTTGTTACGCCTCATTCACTTTGTTTGGTTCAGATTCAATTGCGCGATAGGTTTTCTCAACATCACTCTCTAAACTTTCTATCCCACATTAGCCCGGAAAGTGCAAGACCGACGGATTATGGGTATAAATGGAATTGTAAAGAACTAGATACAAAAAAGTGATAGAATGATAGAGAAAAGAAGAAAGTGGGAGGAAAAGTGGGTGGATAAAGATGTGCGAGAGAAAAACAGAGGTATAGAAAAGGCAACGGCTATCTAGATCCAGGTGTGGTTCAAAACTGTGGCGACTTTTTTCCCGGAACAATAGAAAAAAAGATGATGAAAAAAGAATGAAAGATAGTTTCGAAACTAAGTTCAAGAGGCAATTGGTCAGTATGACTGTATAGTAAAAAATTGTTGTACTTTATGAAAACAACAAAAAAAGAAGAAGAAGAACAGTTTATATGATACATAAAACTGTTTTTTAAATACTTTTTTTCAGAAAAATAACATTTTTTTGCTTGAAAAAACATGAATGACTCTGTATTGGATATATATTGTTTAATAGACTAGGATTAGTTTGTTTGTTCTATTACTATAAAATCAAATTATAAATTATATTTCTAATCAGATATATCATAATATCTGAACTCGGAGCAAAATGAAAAAAAAAATAACGGAATAAGATGTTGAATGGCGAATGGCTTAATGGAAAAATTGTGAATTGAAATCTGAGTTTAAAAGGAAAAGTAATGAATAATGTTATATGCATTTTGGAACAAAAAATATGAAACAACAGACAATTCTTGCATTCAAAATAAAAAATGCTAAAGCTTATATATGTTTGATAAATGGAAATTGGTTCGATTCCGAGATCTTGTCGCATATCCCACCTAGCAACAGAGATGGGGTACGGTAGTCAAGGGGGAGGAGTTTGGGCTGCAAATCTACCGATTGGTTTGACGTTAAGAGAAATATGCATCTTTAAAATGAATATATAAACTATAAAATGTCATAGTTAAGTTATGAAAAACGTATGAATTTCATGTAAGCTATGCTGCTTTGACGAGAAACATTGTTGCTGAAAGTGGGCAAACATGAAAGTTATGATCTGGATAAGCTGACTATACATTATCCTATTAATAAAAAGAATACAAGACAGAAAAAATTTTTGTTTAATTTTGATTATAAAATACTATATGATGATGGTTCGAAACAAAAAAGGGCAATTATATAACCAAATGACGAGTGTGGTTAAGCAATCAAAAGCCGCTCAAGGAGAGAGCGAGAAAGGAAGCCTCATCACATAAAAAGAGAAAAATGCAAAAGAGAGAAAAAGATAGATAGAGAAAAATATAAAATGAATCGAAGTATAGATCATTGAAAATTAGGCAGCTGTTCTGACAGAAAAGGATAAGCTCAGCGTATATACTGAAATATTGAGAGAAGAAAAATGGCTGATTTGAGTGTATTGTGATGTTGAACAAGAGCAAAGCATTACTCATATAACACAATATGGTCTAAGGTTACTGATAGTAGTTTAAGAGCAAGATTGCCAAAGTATACAAAGTGAATATATTCGTAAGGAACGCTTAAAAACGTTGAACTTAGATGGAGCATTTTTAAGGATCCTCCTTCGCTGTGTGCTTTCTGCTCATCATCATTGTCTGAACTCTTTGCTCCCCTTGGTTCTCTCATTCTGTTCTTCTATCTTCAGCTCATTTAGATATATGTGATCGTTCCAAAAATTGACTATATAAAGTCAATTAGATGATCACATATGAATGAGATAGAAACAGCAAGTGTGAAGAAAAGTACAAACGATAGGCAAGGAATTCCACAAAAAAGGACGAAATACATGAATATGTGAATATGGTTAAGGAGAAAAAAGTGAAGAAGAAAAACCATTCGATCTCAAGCTAGACATATACATATCATGATCATATGGGTGTCAATGTTTCAACGGTCTAAGGGCAGTATAAAGAGTGTAAGAATGTAGTTCAAAGATCATTCATTACTTGTAGATGACTTGAAAAGAAAGATAGAAGAAAGACTATGTGATGAAGCAAATTGAAAGATCAGAAATGTTGGCTGGACATACATACATATACATGTAGCATGTATATATTAAAGATGGTGAAGTCTAGTAGGGTACAATACTTGAATGAAAACTAGAAAAAACTTTAAACTTTTCCAAGCATGAGGCTGTATGAATAGATTGCGTTATGAAAATGGTAAAACAATGAAATATAGAAAAGAATTGAAAACAAATTTGAAAAAAGAAAAGAAAAGAATTGCATATGATAATCTAAACAAAAAAATTAAAATAGAGAAGAAATTATTTCAGATACGGCAGGTGATGATAGAGAAAATTGTTTAGAGCGGGACAATGAGGTTTTTTCGCTAAAAGAGGTCAACTGGTACAAGTGATCTGAGAAAAGGAAAAATGAAATAAGTGAACCAGTGATTGGGAGGGAATGAGATATAAAGAGTAGAAGAGGGAATAAGAAACGGCAACTTGATCATACATAGATACCCATCGAAACGATTTTGCACTTTTGAAGGAAAATAGAGAGACAGAGAGAAAATTTAAAGAATGACTTTCGATACCCTAAAAGAGTTTAATCGCCTTTCTGTGTTCACAGAAATCTGAGAAAATTTCATACAAGGCCTTTAAAGTGTAGAAGGATTAACCATGTAAAATACTTTAGTGTATTTGTTCGTTTATAAATCAGAAATTTAAAAAAAAAACAAAAGCCATCTGAGATCTAGCGATATGGAAATTCTTTGAAACTCGTAGTTTGTAATTAGGTGTTATTTCAGTGAAAACGGGGGGTGTGATGGGGGTGACAGACGAGTGAACAGAAAACAGAAGATAAGGTACTTTCGCTACGGCCATATTAGAAGACGTACAACGTGATAGATATGTCGATGACGAAGCACGGATTAAATAAATCGGAATAAAGTTTAAAAAGAGTACACCAGTTTTTTGCATCTAAAAGGACTAAAAACTGAAACTGATCAGCGAAGGCGAAGGCGAAGGT
Organism: Auanema rhodensis; assembly: GCA_964057225.1. NCBI lineage: Eukaryota > Metazoa > Nematoda > Chromadorea > Rhabditida > Rhabditidae > Auanema > Auanema rhodense. The sequence continues at coordinate 7,692,703 of OZ059895.1, forward strand.
AACAGATATTGGTCGAGGTGGATTGTCGTCATAGACATCGTCGTGGTTGACCATTCTGTCAAAAATTTTTTTTATCTCTCTCACTCCCTCTTTAGGACTAATATGCAATAGATAGAAAAGGGCATATCGTTTAATAGAAAGGGGGGGGGAGAGGATCTTGTACTGAACTGACTAACCAGCTAGACGGAAATATAGAATAAATGAGGTGACGATGTCGACGACAACGTTGACGAGAAAAGACGAAGAGCTAACTGATGAATGGTCCATCTGTGAAACATTAATAGATGGATAACAATGAGTATAAAAAAATCGAGACAACCATTGAAGAGAGAATGAAAAAAGTCATTTTTTAGAAAACACATGAAAGAAAGGAAAAAGCGAAATTGTCAGCCTCATTGCATTTGCATATTCCGACTAGATAATACCATCTATAGGAGGTCTATTCAAATAAGAATTGAAAAATAAATTGCCAGAAAGTCATGATTTGATTTGAGAAGTCTGAAATGCATCAGGATGTTTAGAATAATATCTGAAAGAAATGAATAGCAAATCCATCAGAAACAAATATTGTAATTTCACATAAATAAAAGAAGTGATATAGCATATCTCATCCATCAATATTGAGATTTCTATTTGAAATTGTGATATAGTTTAAATTAGTTTAATTATGCTTAGACTATGCTTGAAATCTAGCTGATTTGATCACTCTATATCTGAATATGCGGCCTTATGAATGAATGAAGAGGTTGAGCAGAGAGTGAGAACGAAAGGGAAGGAGAGGCAAAAAGGAAAAACGAGAGTGATGGTGAGGGAAAGAGAGTGAGAGAGAAAAAATCCTGTGTAAATGATTATGTAATAGAATATTGGAATAGCTAGGGAACGATTAAATGGTATGCGCATGATTATGCCTATCATCTGCCATCTGTCCATGATATGGTCGTGCTAGTGCCCGTCTATGTGTGTTCATCGAGCAGCATCTCGTTTCGCACTTTGAACTCTCTCTCTCACTCTCTCTCTCTCTTTCTCTCTCTTCATTTTTTCAATTTTCCCTCCTTCTCTCTATTTCTCTTTATTTTATTATCTTAGAACTCTCTTTATATTTCTCTTTTCTTTTTCTTTCCTAAATTCGTATTCAGTTTTCTGTGTTTTTTGGGGTATAGCCAAATGATAAAACAAGTATACGTAATACAGAAGAAATTAAATAGAAGAAGAACAGTTGCAAAAGGAAAAATGAAGATAACAAATAAATAGTATATACAGCCAAGAGTGTAGACAACAAAGAGAAATTAAATAGAGAAAAAATGAAAAAAGATAGATTAAAAATTACGAGAAATTATATATCTGACTTGAGAGAAGAGAGAAAGAGAAAACGAGTTGAAAAATGTGGATGATTAGATGACTCGATGTAAACCTTATAAGTATATAATTAGTGTAGAGGGGTACAATCAAATGAAGTTGAGATTACATGACGGATCTTGAACTGTTTTTGAATAAAAAAAAGATATTTGGAAAAAAATACTAAAATATACTTCTGAATCAATATAATAGTGGTAGGAAAGTGGCAAGTTTATTTCTCAAGCATATGGAAAAGAAAAATAAAAGACTAGCTAGATATGCATGATTAATCAAAACCGTATATATATTTAGATATATATATATATATAGATAGATAGATATGTATATTTATATATATGAATAGTATAGTAAGGTATTCAAGAATATATTCTGAAGATTATAAACTGCATGGTTGATGGATATGGTGAGCACTATAGTCGTTTGTACAGGCTGTGCTATAGAAAAATGCTGACGGATATGGAAATACATGAATGTTTTTTTAAGCTACCAAACATTTAACATATCTCATGTTATCATATAGTATGTCAGCTTATCCATAGCATCATTTTCAATGTTTCCGAGCTGGCATATGTGTATGCTATAACTATGTGCTAAAGAAAGAAAAATTTCAAATTTTAAAAAAACAAATGAGCAAATGGCAAAACAACAAGAAATTTGCAAACGTAATTAGTCGAAAAGAAAATTTACGAGAATGAATGTAGTATTATGATTAACTAATAAATTTTTTCTGTGGATTAGCTATGAATCAGGCATGTTTCATAAGTTGGTAACATTTAAATTATATGCTAATGTGACGTCAATTCTCACGTATCGAGTCACGTTGTGGCTAATGTTGCAGTGCATCTTCAGTCCCAGAAAAAGACAGGCAATCAAACGGTTGTTATTTGTTTTCAGCTAATATTATACATTATACGTATAGTTAAAGAGGTTACGTTGCATTTTTAACACATAAAGAGCCTTCCTTCATGTGTTAGGCTATAGTACAGTTTGAATTATATGCTATGAAATTGCCAAAGAAGACGAAAGAAAGAAGAAAAGAATAGATGATGCTGAGATATAGAATATGTAGTAAAGGAATTCAGTTTGATAAGATTAATTCATACGTCATTTACATATTGAGAGTTTTGAGTTGCTGTCATTTAGCATTTTGAAAACAATGTCAATAAATAAACGAATGACTCAAAAAGGAAAGTTGAAACGAATGGATTGAGAAAAAGACGAAATGTTTAATTTGGTATTCCGATTCATGAAATAATCGAGAAAGATGATAAATTCATAAATATAACATAATGATATTAGTTGTTGATAGAAACGAAAGAATAAGTAAAAGACTGAATGGTCAACGAACAGGAAATCAGTTGTAGCTGACTGCATATGTTCAATGAGGTTGTTGAGAAAGTCAAATAATGACAATTAGTTTTATGTGGATTAAAATATTAAATGAAAAACGCTAAAATAGGTAAAGGAACAGGTATAGAAAGTGCAAATTAAGGTTGACTGGCTGAAAATAGAAAAGACAGAAAAGATGTGAAATGGAACGATTGTCATCGGCTAGATGAACGGTGTTTCGGGGTGTCTCTTCATCAAGTTGAAAGACAATCAAAGAATATATGAAATGTAGAGTGTGGAATAGTAGCAGAGAGGACAACCTACGGCAGAATTTAAAGAGAATAAGGGAGCTAGTTAGTTAGGTAGATTGATGGAGAGAAAGAGAAAAAAAAAGATTCAAAAGGGGGAGGGGGTAGTTTTCCACCTGGGGAGAGAAAATATTTGATGAAGGTCAGCTTCTTCTATATCAACGGTAGTATCATTAAAGAGAGAGCGTCTTCAAGACTGAATTTAATATAAGTCAGCATATATATATATATATATATATATAAGGAAGCTACTTAGTTAGTATATGCATATAATTAGATTTGAAATGTTTACAAAATGAATAACCTATAGGTAAACTATATGAAATAATGCTAATTGAAATGTCGTCATTTTTGAAGTTATGATTGTGGTTGACGGCTGATAGTCATCATCATCATCATCTTCATCATCATCATCATCATCACATATCGAACATACCTGATGATTTTGGCTGATTCAAAGCCGTTTCGACAGCGCCATTTAGCATTCCATTAATGGCACAAACGGACATTCCGATTTTTATAATATTTATATACAAATCAAAACATAATTCTTTATTCATATATAAATTTTTTTATTTAAAATATTAGTTATAAGTTTAAAAAAAAAATAATATTTTTCATATAACAATATTGTATTTTATTTTTTTTTTCAAAGTAAAGTAAAAAGTAGAGAAATCGAATTAAATGAAAGAAAGATGTTCGAAAATAAGTTTTTGTACTATTTATATATTCATATAAACTATATATATATACATAGATATACTATACTATACTATACTACATATAATAATATAATATATGATTAATGATGTTTGAAGTAGATCACAAAACATCATCAATACAACAACTATCATAGGAGGTAATACTAATACCCATCACATCAATTTTGAGAGAAGGAAACTGTTGAAGGACAAAAGATGGAAGAAAAACGAAAAAGAAAATGGGTGGCCGTTTGGTTAATAAGAAAATGCTGAAGATACTATGTTAACTATCAAAATCTTTTCTTTCTCTTTTCTTAACATTTCATGTTATTCATATATATAGTTTTCGATTGTTTCTTTACATTTTTAATTCATAAATATTCGTATATTATGATGACAACTTTTCATTAGACTGTTGATGAAAAGTAAAAAAAAAAGCTGAAGATATGTATCTGTACATGAAAATTAGCTTCGACTTAAGGGAAGGAGACGAGGAGACTCTTCTCTTCTAATTATGTTCGTTTCGCGTATCTATCTCTGACCATCTAGTCTTCATTTACCTCGTCATTGAAGCTTGCTTAACAACATGTTCATGTTGATTCAAGGTTTTGTCTCTGAAAAATCACCCTTTTTCTGTTATTATACATCAGAGTCCACATGAACGACAGCTGACATCAACCATATAGGAATAATCGTGAAACTTGTGGGTTTCAGCTTTCTATACCAAAACTTTCATGTGCGAACGTTTGACAGAGAAAAAATGGATCGCAGCATGGCAGCAGACTTTGGTATATCAACGACATGGTAGACTTGATTTCCTTATGTCAACCATATTGACGTGACACATGAGCTTCGGACGGAGAACGACAGCCTTCAGATTAACGTGACTCGCTCTCTCACTTCATTCTCTTCGATACGAGCTCTATGCCACTTGGCTATTAATGAAGTTGTTACTAACTAAGATAGTGGTCGCACAATGAACAAGTGAGTAAGTATATGAAAGAACAGAGATCGGAAAAGAAAGAATATTATTATATTCTGTCTGTAATTCATAATCAATTCTCAAACAGGTTGCCTTTTCTCCCGGTTTCCCTCTTTTCTCTCTCTCTTTCTCTTCCTCTCTCTCTATTTCTCTCACCCCCCCCTCTCTCTCTCTCTCTCTCTCTCTCTCTCTCTCTCTCTACCTCCTTTAGCAGAAACTACAATATCTTTATTTTCTCTTCCGTATTCCCTTATGAGCCATGTACGACAAACTATAGATCATCATCATCCTCTTTTTATTTGAAATATATCTCAACACCATAAGTTTATCAAAAAGTAAAAATGAGGTGAGGTTGTCAGATAATATGTGAACAAGAACTAAACATAATACAGCCAGTAACAGTATTCAAATAGAAAAACGACACAACATAGTAATGAGCAGCGATCTTTTTTTTTTGTTCAATTCTGTATTATTCTTAACAAAATTCAATTTCCATCACATGTCTAAACATAGAACTAATAATAAAACGCTGAGAAGGAAAAAAGAAGAAGCTGCTTCGTTAGAAGGAATGACGAATGAATGCCGGAGAGAGTATGATCAGCTTGTCATTCCAGATGACATGCCTCAATCAAAAATATACATAATTTTCTTCTATACATATAAATTAGTATAATACTATACTATATAGTAAACATTATACATATACAATGCTTCCATGTCAAAATATATGCATATAATATAAAGAATAAAATTTGAATTAATTCTTTTTTTTTTCTCATCTAATAATTAAAATATCTTTATATTTGTTGATTAATTAAATTTTTTATAAAATACAATGAAGATTTCTATCATTCTAATTTATCTTACAAATTTCTAATTATTTATAAATCTTGCTAGAACCATCAAAAACGATGCACGCTATCATGATGATTTTTTTCTGCTTATTTGCTTGATGTACCCATAGCAATTCTCCTAAATTTCTATCTGATATCATTAGATAGGAATAATTTACAGCCCGATATCAAATTTGTTTCAACAGAGAAATAAATATAAAAAGAAATGGAAGAAAAAACGAATAGCTCACCGTAATCGGAGAGAAAAGAGGAAAAGCAATTAGTTTAACATTCTGCTAATCTCAACAACTGAATTGATGTAACTGATATATTGATAAAACAGAACATCTACAATAGAATATAAATGATAGAAATAGGTCAAAATCTACCATATAACGTATATAATAATCATATTGCGTGGGTGCATTGATTCGCAACCCCTTTTGAAAATTTAAAAATTTTTTGCAAATTTTATAAAATAATTTAATAATGATATTAATGCTTAAAAATTAAATAGTTTTAAATATTATAAAAATATAAAACATCTAAATATCAAAGTTTTACATCTGAAAAAAACTGTTTTTTCTTTGAACGTTTTTTTGTTTCTCATTTTCGTTATGGATGTTTCACTTAAGTGCTACACCCTTCTTCATCATTTTAATGAAGAAATTTCTGCCAAAGAAACCTTCAGAAGAATGAAAGTTGTGTACGGAAATTCTTCTCTATCAAACACAACTAGTTAGAAATGGTTTAGCCGCTTCAAAACCGGCGAGATCGATCTCGATTAGTGTCCAAGTCAAACTCTTCAGGCCTTGCTCTAACAAATTCTTATCTGTTTATGTGGATGGAACACAATTTGATAGTTGGAAAATTTTTAAATTTAGAGGAACTTGAAAAATTGGTTAAAAGTTTTTTTACTTCCAAAAATGAAAAAAATCTTTAAAGATAGATAGGAGAAAGTGATTGAGAAGATACAACATATCAACGCAACTACCTAATATATTCAATATATTTGAATATTTTTAACGTGAACTATTCCACGTGTTATTTTCAATTAATTATCATTTCTATTTGTAATTCTGAATAAACCGGGCGCTCATAATCATCATCATCATCATCATTTTCCATCAACATCATAAATAAATATATTTATGAAGATTTCAATTACTTTTGGACAGAAATAGTATTAATGGAAAACAAAATAAATGATTTTTCTGAATATTAACTTCCAATGCAAGATTGGAACGTAAAAGACCTTTGCTTATGATTTTCGTATAAAAAAAACAAAAAGAGCTAATCAATTTTTTTTTTCAAAGTGTTCTTAATTAACAAGTAAATACCATTTCTCTTATCACACAAAACTTTTTTTTTAATTGAAAAAAAAGTGGAAAATGAGAAATTAGTGGTAAATTAAAATTTGAGACTTTTAAGGATATGACAATTGAGAATCAAATTTTATTCTACACAGAGACAATTACTATTAAAAAAATCTAGGGGAAAAAATAGGATAGCTAAAACAAAGCAGGGAGAGAAAGAAGTGAAGAAAGAGTCAAAAAGATATATTGAAACAAGAGAGAGAGAGAGAGAGAGAGAGAGAGAGAGAGAAATGAGTATTATGCGAGAAACGTTTATCGTATGAACGTAGTTTGACAACCGTCCTTGTTGAAATCATAGTTCATATAGGCAAAGTGCTGTCCTATTTGAAATACTTTCTATGATGCCATGTTCTTGGTGAACATAATGACATCCAATATAAAACGAGTGAAAAGAGGTAAAAAACAAGAAATTACATCAATTTCTTATTTGCTGATGAAATTGCATATATTAGTTGAGATTTCATTTGATATCAATTAATAAAGTTTTTGAAACAATTCCTTTATCAGCTTCACATTTTTGGGTCAGTAAACTCACATAAGCAATCTCTTGTTACAGTATATCAGACCGTTCTTGATATATCATTTTGATATTCTGTATAACCAAAGATCTTCACAAATTATTTATTAGTTTTGTAATCAATATAAAAGTAAACACAAAATATCTACTTAACTTTGCTTTGTATAGCAAAAAGTTTAGAACCGGGTCCAAACAGATCTTTAAATTCAAAAGAGTTATTACAGATAGTTCAAGCGGAGTATCAGCTTTTAGCTTTCATTGAACTCCTCATTCACATTGTTTCATAGTTAGGTAATCTAACATTGAGACCATTTTAAAGAATCAAACGATCAACGAACTTTCCAATATCTTTTTTTCCATCTAGACTAATCATTTTATTTTTCGTTCCTTTAGTTCTTTTACCATATATAGTTTCTTATTTCTTTTATATGATAAATCCATACAAACTATAATATTGCTTTCTATTGTACTATGTATTATTCATTCAAGCGTTCGCTATTTAATTTCTCAAACTGATAATGTTGCTATTATGTCTTTCATTTAAGATTTAAACCAAGTACAACATTTTTTATACATAATATATTAGGGTTTTTTTCTCGCAGAACAGCTAGAAAGAACAGCAAAAAAAATCGAATCGGAAATCTCTCACAACCACGAAGACGACGACGATGAAAATCATCCGGTCGTCAGGCTACCCCGCACGCCGACTTGTACTTTCGAGGTCTTTGCTATTATGTGATGAGTGTTTCTTTCTCCTTCCTATCCATTTACTGTCAGATGAACGACGAACTTTCGTAGGGCTTTTAAGGGGACAGTTGGAAAATTCGAAGACAACGAATGAACACATAATTTTAGAAAAAAAATGAAAGAATGATGTATCAGACACAAATAATAATATTCCTCATAAGTTTTTGTGGAATGAGAATGTAATAACACACAATGAAATAGAAAATTGAATAAATACATAAGTTCAAATTCATGCTGAATTTGTGTATTTGTTAATTATACTTGTAGACAATTGTATATAGTATATTTAAAATATTCATAGTGGCTACTAGCATGCATACAAGTATAAATATCAAATAATTGAACAATTCAGTTTATTATGCGAAGATATAACCTCCATACTCTTCTCTCTATCCTTGTAAAAAAAATCAAATGCAACAAAATAGCTGTTTCCAAGGACAATATACCATGGCTGTCTTGAAAAAAAAAACAAAGTATAACTTGATTACGATCTAGGGTTCATGAAAAAAAAATTCAAACCGTCAATTTTAAACTTTCTCTAATGATACAATGATTACTCCAAAGAACATTCAATCATGATGATTTTAAAGATATTTCGTATATCTAAACAGATTTGTTATCCCATCACAATCTCTCAAATTTTCTTTTCCCTCAACTTCGACAGTATATAGAAGATAGTCTAAATTGACCGTCTTCACATACGGAACTACTAAGCCTAGAATTTCAGTCCAGTTTTATGTACTTCGATACCTTCATAGTTCAATTCTGAAAAAAAGAGATTACATACATAAAAAGGAAAGTTAAAATCGAAGAAAAAAGTTTTTTATTAAAAATTTTTGAAATAAACTTTTATCTTTCATGAACAAAAATTAAATTTGTTTTAATGAAAAATGTATTAAAAGATATCCAATATTCATGTAATTATTACAGATTCTGGTTTTACAATTTGCAGTATAACTCATGCAGTTTTAAACATTCTCTACTGAACAAATTTGTAAAGAGAAAGTACTATCTGGTGCAGCTTTGATAATTTTAACCAGAGGATATCATGTTCACAAAATTATGAACAGAACTACACGGATAAGCCTTATACTGGTGATCGATAATATTTCTACTTATCCCTGAGGTATAGATCACAACCTTAGATACATATATGATCTACTTTATTGATCGATGTGGGAACTGTATAATTAAGTTTTCACACATTCATACATAGTTACTATTTTTTATTCAGATATATTCATATAATAATATTAATATATAGCCAGGTAAATGTTAATTTTAATTTTAATTCATAGTTGTCTAGACAGTTTTACAGATGTTGTGTTGTCCTTTATGTAGACTGCAGTACGGTAATTTAAAACTAATTTTTTAATTTTTTAAATAATATTGTAATAAATATTAAAGATGATGCTCGTCGTTTACCAATGTTAGGGTTGTGTGGTCATACTATTTGTGCCATATGCCGTTCAAATCTGTAAGTTAAAGAGCTTCAATAGGAACAAACTTGTTTATATTTTTGTGTTGTTCTTATTGTTTTTATTATTTAGTGTTCGACGACAATGCCCTGTGTCATTAAGATGTTCATTAGTAAAATATTCCTTTTTATTTCCAGCTGTTAATTACACTGTACAAGGTTTTCAGTGTTGCTTATAATAATATATTTATTGTTTTATTGTTTTAGAACATGTAGATATGTTCAAGAGAATGAAGAGAAAAATGGACGATTTCAAACAAGGTTTAATATATATGTATAATTATACTTTATGCATATTTGTTATCTTCAGCGTTTCCTTTACGTAATTTCACCGAGTTGAGACAGAGCTTGATTGACTCTCACAGAGACGAAGCTCTAGAAAATTCAGTGCTAATTCAAGCCCTCTCTGACAAAATTTCAGAATTAAAATCTCAGTTAGAAATGTTGGAAAGGGGAAACCATGACGAACTGAATGTGAGTAATATCCAATTGCTGAATGTTACCTTTGTTCTGCTTATGATTTATTTCAGAGCAGAGAAATGGATGTTGTTCAGTGTTCAAAATGCAAAGAAAGTATGGCTGATTGGCTCGCGATGTGCTGCGTGAACTGTATGGATGGAATTGAAGTTTCAAATTCTGGAGTAGTTATAACTGACTTAAAAAAGGTTTAAAATATTTCTTATTCTGTTTATTTAATTTAACATATCACTCTTTAGCTCCGCAAAAATCAGTTGTGTGGCAATTGTATTTTGGAATCAGAACACAAGCATCATCCATTTGATACTATAATAGCTTTCCAAGTACTTAATTCTTTTAATATTATGGTAATACTAGTTTATATAGGCCAGACATCTTATTCAAGAAAAGTTAAAAGATCAATTAGAAACTGTGAAGAGCCTAAAGTGGCCAAACGACGATAGTGGTGCCATACATTATCATGTAAGTTGTTTCAAAGGTGCTCTAGAAGTATCTGATTTTGTTTTAAACCGCTTCTAACTATTTTGAATTTAAATTACAGAATTTAAAAAGACTTATTACTGATTCAACATACTGCCGGTCTTTAAAACAGGTCAACGATATCATCCGAAATGTTCAAAACGGAGTATCTTCAGTATTGCAAATGCACCGAAAAGCATGGGACAATGCAAAGACTATTAACCAGGTTTCACTTTCTGTTCAGCTCTCACTTTATTTTCATCATCTTAAGAACTTGAGCTTCTCGAAAGAATTACGTAACCATAGAAAGAGAATATCAGCTGGTCGATCTGTATGTTCTGTATTTTAGTTTGCATTGAAATATCTTTTGTTCCAGAATACAAGAAGTCGACCAATCGTTTTCGGTACGCCAGAAGGAGCTCACTTAAGTAGGAGAAGTAATCGTTTAAGAACATTTGCTGCTGCCCACTAATCATTTTCATTACTAATAATTGGCATATATTTAAATATCAAATTTTAACATTCAATGTATTAATATTATTGGTAGCTAAGCTTATTGTTGTCTTAGTGTAATAACTTGAATAATTTTTTGAAAAAAAAAAAATATCTGAATAAATTTTCACTAGGAACCATTTAAAAAAAATTATCATCTCATTTCTTTAGAGATCCGATATACTTTAGATAGCAAACTATTTCTCCTAGAAAAAAGTCCCATGCTTAACTTTTTTAGCTCTTCGCTCTAGAGTGTGTCTGTAAGATGTTTATGTTTAGTTGAAAATAAAGAAATCTTACTCGATGTTAATTGCAGGTGAGGGATCACGGCCAGGGATCCGTAAAACTTTATGTCTGGCATCATGTGGATTCTGAAGTGGTGATTGAAAACAATGGTATATTTTTACTTACCCCAAATGAAGCTTTGGTGAAGGCAAAAAAGTCATCTAGAATGGATTGCAAATTAGGAATAAAATAGGGACATACCTTTCAGAGTATTGCTACTTGTTCGACTTTGTCCATTGCTTCGTAAATCTAAACTTTGAGTTTTTTTTCGTAATTGGTTAACACGTTCTCGGAGTATCCTGTTTTCTTCTTGAGCTTTTCTTGAAGTTTATACGTTTGCAATAAAAGGTAGCACTATCTACTTTACTTGTAGTTGTGGATATGAGCTAATTCAAAGCGGTCCTGCGTCTTCTTCTGGAAAGTTAACATTCGTTTCAAAACTTCCATTTTCATTGCACTGAATTGATAAGGCTCTCCAAAATATGGCATCTGAAAAAGTTAGCCAGCCATTAAAATAAATTGGCTAGCAAATATAAAAGTTTTCCTCACAGCAACATGAGCTGGCACTTTGGTCAATTCCACTATCCCACCTGTGATTTTGCAAATAGCGCAAGATTTTCCGGAAGATTCATCTAGGATATATATGAAATATATTCAGTTCGAGAGCTTACTTTTCGCGCATTCTATGCAACTAATATGCCCACATTTACCGATAAATAAGGCTCTTTTTACTTCTGCAGCATCTCGATAACATTTATTACAGTGAAGCCATGAGGGCAAAGACATTTTCTTAAATACTACATTAAATCTTTACATATATTTGAAACCCATTTATTTTAAAATAGTTGGAGTAAATTCGAAACGAACCACTTACTGCGATATATCATCGAAAAATGATCTTTTCTTTGCCCGATCATTCGCTGCGAGACCGCATTTAATCGAATGCCGTAATTCTCCAGAAAATAAGCTTATATGGGTATAAAGAAAAAAACAATATCAATATATTTATTAAAATTTTCCTCCTCGTGCGAAAACATTGTTGCCAATATTAGCCATCGTTTGGTAATTAGGATCAAAAGCAGCAGCATGGTTCTGAAGCAACTCATGAATTGCAATCAAATACATAAATGATGGTTTGGAACCTTATTTGCGGGAGCTACAGGACCTCGAGGCCCTTTCTTAAATACGTCGTCATTGATGCCAGCTAGGGTCTGGTAATTTGGATCCATAGCAGGGGCTTTACCAGCCTTAAATTAAAAATATAATACAGAATCATGATTTAGACTACACATACATTAGTAGGTAATTTCGGTGCATTTGAAAATGGTTTGTTACCCCCAAAACTAGGTTTGTTAGCTTTTTTTTCAAATACGTCGTCCTTAACGTTCGCCATTGTAAGATAGTTAGGATCCATGGCTTCGGCTTTTCCACCCTTAAATGACGTGAGTATGAAAAAGAGCTTTACTATTCTTACAGCATTTGGAAGTTTGACTCCCGCTTGAGGTTTATTCACTACTTTCTTTTCAAATACATCTTTTTTTATATTTGCCATTGTCATGTAGTTGGGGTCCATTGCGTCGGCTTTACCTCCCTAAATATTAGACGAAACGTTAACAATTATCTTTCCTCAACGCCTACGTTTTGAGGAATCCCATTTCCTGTTCCAAAATTTCCAGCAGCTGCTTTTTTGTCTCCTCCGAATACATCTCCACGGACAACATTTAAAGTTTGATAGTTGGGATCTTGGGCACCAGCTACATCATTTTTCCCTCTCATTCCAAATCCTGGGGCTTCTTTCTTTTCCTCGAAAACATTTCCAGCTACTGCAGCCATTGTTTGATAGTTTGGGTCGTGAGCACCTTCAAACAATTCATCACAAGAACTGCCACTATGAGAGAACCTGCAACTCCTCCACCTCCTGGAGTCTGATGGTTTTCAGCGGCTTGTGCTTTTTTGAAAACATCTTGCTGACATATATTCAGAGTTTGATAGTTAGGATCATTGACTCCTTATCACGAGTTACGCCTTATTTTAATTAAGCTTTATATACCTGCCAATTCATTTTTTCTCACTGGAACTATAGGTTGTTTAGCACCATTATTGACAGAATCTGCAAATCCAGCGAGAGTTTGGAAATTTTGGTCTAAGTTGTTACACTTCATAGGACTCTCTAATTCAACATCTAATCAAATTTGATCATCATGATACTATTCGCAACATTCGTTTTATAATTAAACGACTCACCTGGTTCACCATTTTCCTGCTCACTGTCTCCTACTTTAAGGGGCTTCTTTTTGTTTTTTTGTTTTTTTCCTGTAAAGTTATTAATATCCAAGAAAATATATATATACGAAGAGTGATGTATCATGTATTACACATTCACCTTCCTACAATACCTACCAGTCTTGTCCGAACGGTCCTATAAATATAGCAATTAAGTAATTTTTTTTCTTTATGTATACCTTTTTGCCTACACATTTTATTACCGTAAAACCCAGTAAAAATACAAATACATATCCTAGTAATATTCTATATATTAATTCTTCACTATTCATAACGACCGGGCTTTGAACGCCAGCAAGTCAAAGTAAAAAGTTTCACGTAATCACGTAATACCTAAGAATGCAAGTGGAATAACTTTGTACTTAATGAGGTAATTTGTTATTTTTGCCTCAAGGAAGAAGAGAAATCAGGAAATTATAAAACAGCTTATTTTCTTTCTGATTACAAATCATTCTTCCTGCCTTTCGTGATCAATTGTCTGATGTATACAACGGAAATCAATCAGTTGTGTGAGCGGACACCTAAATTATTGTAAACTGATTATTATTAATTTCTTCTATATAACTTATGATCTGGACAGGTTTATGCGTCATGCCACCTTTCATCTTACTGACAATTCAATGCGAACTACTTTTTCTTTGTTTGATCAGGAAATGAGAGAGAAAGAGGAATAGCTCATTTAAACATTCGGCAAAAATCTTTTCGTGTTCGCCAGACAATCTTATACTGTCGATTTGTTTGGTTTGACAATTTTCAGGATGAGATTTTCACAAATTGTTGTAATTGGATTTGTTATTGGATCAGTTTTAGCACTAGAATGTTATAGTGGCTTCAAATATTTGGCTGGCCAAAGCGTAGGCAAGTTACTTTGAAGTAAGTGATAATAAAACCTTTTTTTTCGGAACCTCCAAAGAAACTTGCACAAGCTCAATGGATTTTTGCTATAATGCTACAGCGGATATATCACAGTTGAGCAACGTGAAAATGGCTGGTTGTTCAGCAGCTAGATGTCTTGTAAGTTTTCTTTACTTTTAGTTTTGTGGAAATAATATATTTTTTTAAGTTGGCCCGAAACAAATGTATAAAACAAATTTTCAATGGCAAAGAGGTTCAATTTTGTTGTTGCAACAATGGAGATTTGTGCAACTCGAAGATGACTGTATGATGTTAAAACAAACGGTTTACTCATTTTACTAATTTTAGAACCTATCGTTCTTTGAAAAAACCAAGCAACGCGTACAAGATTGGACCAAAATACTCGGATAATATAATCTATTCAACAATATACAAGCTTTTAACAATAAAATTCAAAAGATCAATAGTTAATAATTAGGAGAGTATTCATTACTTTCCCATAAAACTCATCATACCCTTGAGAACTGACATTCCACGTTCTACAAAGGAACCACTTTCCTAAATCCATATCAATTTTCTCTTTTGAAGAAAAACTACTAACCACCATATTGCCACCGTTGCATCGATCGCCATCATTGCAACAACAAAAGGTTACATTTTTATCCGCAATTACTTGTTCGAAGCATTTGTTTCCATTAAACTATAAAATGAGTCTTTGTCCTTATACAAAAAAAAAATAATACTTGACAAATCATTGTATTACATCCAGCAGTTTGGAGAACACTAAAAGAAGTTACATGAGCAGTAGCATTATAGCAATAGTCAGACTCCTTTCCACATTTCTTAGTATCAGATCCAATGGTTCCTCCTGTATTTAAATCTCTGATCAATGTGGTACACAAAATTAATATAGTATTATCCAACACGCATGTTTAAGCTTTCACTTTGAGTTTTACCTTTAACAACAGAATAACCATTATAGCACTCAAGAACAGCTAAGGATTCTAATACAAGAAGAAGGATCAGAAAAGAAGGCAGAAAAATACGCATTTCGTGAAGAGCCTTACCGTTACACGTACAAGACGAAGAATTTTATAATGGCAGTATCACTGTTACACTGCGTTCAACTTCGACTAAAATATTGACTATGACAATTCTGTGACAACAATTAGTCTTCAACTTCATATTCCTTCGTTTTTTGCGTAGTGAACTGGGAACTAACAACATATTTTTGGAACAATATTATTTTGAAACAAACGAATATATAACAAAAGCGTACAACACGAGAAGATAAAAATTACGAAGCTTTAGGAGGCAATAAATCAATACCATCTTCATTAACCTCGTCAACGTCACCAGCTCCCCAAAGACCTTCTAGATCATAACGGGCTCGAAGATCAGCACTCATAACGTGAACTTGAATAGATCCTATAGCGACTTGAAACCAACCAAAGCCATTACGAACAGAACGCTTAGACACCTCAATAAAAATAATTAACGGATTTATCAAGTGTAAAACTCACTGCTTCGTCAGACAAACGAGCAGACTTTCGAAGTGCATCTGCCATTGCGAAGCCATGTCGAGGATTGAAAGGGCTACATATTATCTAGAAGTCAGATGAAAATAGCATCAAAGAATACTACTAACCAATGTTGTGAAAAAGGTAGGCCCATCTTTCCCTAGTTCTAGCACCACGATGTCGGCTGCTTTCTCTTCATTTAAAAAGTTATAAATATCATCAAGAGAAGATAATCTATAAAAACAATGTATATATGGGAAAGTTGTATTGCAAATATACGTTGTCTCTTGCACTTCTTTCGCAGGTTTAAATTCTAATTCCTCTTTGGTGGAGTCTTCGTAATATTCTTCAACATACTGATTGAAATATTCTTGCATTTGCTTTATACGTTGTTCGGGAGTTAGAGATGAGGATGAAAAGAACTTTACAGAAGAATAACTACAATGAATATTCAATACTATATACGAGGAAGAGCAAGATTCATTTTACCTTATTTTTCTACATTGCAAGGGGGTTTGTATGGATGGTAATGTTTTTAATTCTAAAAAACAGAAACTAATGGCATTTTAAGAGTATAACCAACCTCTGCTCAATAACTGGCCGATACTTGGCATCAACTTTGATGTTTTCCAATTCATCAAGCGCATCGAAGCCATCGATAACTCTAAACAAATGTCATAACGATAAATATCTAAACATTTCACTCACTTTCCGAAAATTGTATATTTCAAGTCAAGATGTGGTTGCTTAGCGTAAGTTATGAAAAACTGAGACTTGTTGGTATTTGGACCGTTATTGGCCATAGACAGGATACCACGAGCGTTATGCTAGAACAAAATCAGAATGTATAAAATATTACACAAATACCTTTAAATCAGGGTTGAGCTCGTCTTCAAAAGGAACTCCCCAAATACTGTTTCCACCTTTCCCTGAACCACTTGGGTCTCCTGTTTGGACCATAAAATCTTTTATATTTCTGAAATACACTAATATTGAGAAAACTAAACATTTAATTAACCTATGAAATATGTTATCTTTATAATAATCAGATGCACACAGGGCCAAAAAATTCTGAAATTATTAATTATCAAACGTTATCAACGTACTACGGAGGCTATTATTTACTAAATTTGTTAAATCTTACCTCACAAGCCTTAGGACAATCCTCACAAAATAATTCAATTTTAATATCACCTGTGGTGGTATGCAACGTTACAGACATAAGCAAACTAAGATTGTATTCAGTATTTTTCTTATTTAGATAGCGCTTATCTAAACCCTAACTATGCAAAATTCGTATTTTTAAATTTTAACTATCGTAAAAACAGTGCAGTTCAACGCAAAAGAAGCTGTTGACGCAAACAAGGTGTTATGGACATGTTGAACTGTTCAATACATGACGCATCATATGATTCTGATTTTCACATTTCTCATTTCTTTATTCATTTTAAATTGAGTCATGAAAATTTATATTAATCCATAATGTGGCAAGCTGGTCGTCCTGGCTCCCAATCATAAGGATATTCTTGTGTTCCCGTTGACATCATTGCTCGGCGCAAGAGCTGAACAAATTTTACAATAGCAACACTAGTTTGTAATTCACTCACCTGGTATATTTGTTGATAATTTGGAGTATCGTAATATCTTAATGAATCTATGTGAGACAGACATTCACTGATTTCTCGTGGGCAACCATGAGGAAACAATTCGTGCGCAAACTGTTGAGATCGAACCCGACGCTTGTATTCACCAACCTTAGTCATATAACTTATATATCTTTGAGCTGCAATTACCTGATTCATTTCATGACAATTGCTCCAGGGTACACGACCATACATGAGCTCTATTTGCATGTACAACCAGGATTCGACATCGTCTTTCCTAAAAATGACTTCACGTTTTGTGTTTGTATATCACTTTTACACACCGGCATAGTTCTTTTTGCATGTGACACATGATTGAAGCATATCTAACAGTCCCTCTAAAACCTGCAGCTTGTCTTGGTCTTCTTATAACGCCCTGTGTTTGTGCTATGTATCATAAGTATTTTACTCTTTTGTTTTACTTGTTCGTTAGTGAATTTACGGCACATTCCGAAATCCAAGATATAAACTACCCGAATCTCTCCTAACTCCTGTCTACCTATAGCATAGTTTCCGGGTTTGACATCTCTGTGTATGTATCCAATGTTGTGCAAATCTAAAAATATTTGGTAATCATAACTGTTTGTGCAACTTCACCTTCCAGTGCTTCTAATGCTTGAATTCCAACCGAAAGCGAACATCCCATTGTCATATGACCACCAGGGCCAGCTTTACTGAGGTCCTACAATGTTTTCGAAATTGTGATAAGTTGAGAATAATTATAAACCTGTAGACACTTTGATACCAATGTCATTACGACATAATTAAAGTTGCCAAATCTTCCCCTATCTTCAATCTTACAAAAATGACGTGACGATCTCTTTGTCAATTCTGTGAGTACATGTACTTCAAGTTTAAGAAGCTGAAATTATAAAACTATATTATAATCGTTTGTTATATTAATGAACCTGGATTTCTGCGTTAACAGCCTCTACTTTTAAGGCAAACGATTGCCCAGACATATCTCTAACTTTGTAAACTGCTCCAAAACTTCCTTCTCCAAGTTTTTTTTCTATAACAAAGCGATCTACTTGAGTTCCAATTGGCGGATGCACAATTTGAGCCATGACCGCTCTTATTAAATTGTGACGCCAAAATGGAAACGAAAACCTTGAAATACCCACGCGAAATTCACGTTTACATTTCACGTGCTTTTTTCGCTAAGCAGTTGTTTTTTCCAATTTGTTTTGTTCGAAGTGACCTATGTTTCATAAGAGAGAAACATTATATTCAGCACAAGTGAATCATTTTCTGAGTCATAGAAGATGACATTTTTCAGCTTGATTGTATGGTAGAAATTGCAAAATTTTCTAATCTTTATATTTCTCTTCTTTTTAATTACTCATTCGATTTTTTACTTTCAGAATAAAATATGGGGAATGGAGAAAGCTCTATGGCTTTGGACAGTAAGATTTTAGAACAATTGTTAAGGTTTTTACATTTCTCATTTAAGAGCATTTGTTTGAGCTTAAATTCGCCTCAAAACAATTAGAGCGTTCTGCAGCTAATTGCGACAAGCAAGAAAAGGTGGAAAAAGATAAATTAACTGCCGCTATTAAGGTCTTGATATGATCTGAAATTATATTAATAAAAGCTGCATTTACAGAAAGGTAATATGGAAGTAGCTAAAATTCATGCGGAAAATGCTATTAGAAAAAAGAATGAAGCTGTTAATTATATAAGAATGGCTGCTAGAATTGATGCAGTAGCTGCCAGAGTTCAATCTGCAGCTACACAGGTAAATCTTTAAACGTCATTAAACTAACGATTCATTATTTTAAGAGACGCGTTACTCAAAGTATGGCTGGAGTTGTAAAGGCTATGGAGAGCGCTATGAAGAGCATGAATCTAGAGAAGGTTCGATTTTATCATATTAGTTTTCTTAACGGCGAATTTTGTTTAGGTTCAACAGCTCATGGACCGATTTGAGCGTGATTTTGAAAATCTTGATGTACAAACCGGCACAATGGAAAATACCATGGTTGGAACTACAGTTATGAATGCACCACAATCTCAAATTGATGCTCTGATCTCCGAAGCTGCTGACAAGGCTGGGTATGTGTTTTTTGATCCTTGTACGCTCTCTAAAATTGACTGTTCTCTGAGTTCTTTGGCCGTTCTCTGAGCGTTTTATATAAAACTACGTTTATTTGTCTTCCAGAATCGAATTGAATGCTGAGATGCCATCTACCATTCCTACTGCTCTCCCCACTACCGGACAGTCAGTTGCTGAAGATCAGGAACTAACGCAAAGATTAGCAGCTCTCAGAAATAACTAATTTTTAAAAGTTTATTCCTATTTTATGTACAGGTATTTCTGTAATTACGCTGTGTATATTTATGGAGCTCATGTGATTATGTTTTTATACTTTATTTTCATTGATTTTATTGTTGCATACTGTAATTATGTACATTGTCAATGCTTATAAGGCAAGAGAAGTCTCGTTTTTATAACTAATACGATATTATTACTAAAAAAAAACATTGCATGAATATTTGTGAAAAACTATGCTTTTAATTTGTTATCTATCATCTTGTTGAATGGTTATGCTTGCGTGTACTTTGTACTCTGCAATCCAGTCGCATTTGCGGGTTACCTTTTCATAGTATCGCTTTTTTGTCTGTACTTAATTCTTAATTCACTGAGTTTAGATCATGAGAGTTCTTGTCGGAGTTAAGAGAGTTGTTGATTATGCTGTGAAGGTGTGAAATTATGCCGAAAATTTAAACTCATTTTTTCTCTTTTAAGGTTCGTGTGAAGCCTGACAAAACTGGAGTTATAACTGAAAATGTTCAACACAGCATGAATCCTTTTGATGAAATTGCTCTTGAAGAGGCTGTAAAGATGAAGGAAAAGAAGCTCGCCAAAGAGGTTTTTTCGAAGTCTGGATTTGATTTATTTTAATTGTATTAGGTCATTGCTTTTTCTATGGGAGGACCAAAGTCGCAAGAAGTTCTTAGAACTGCTCTTGCTAAAGGAGCTGACAAAGCCATTCATGTCGAAGTAGTGTTTTTAGTTGAATATAATAAATATTATACTTGTTTAGGTTCCTGATGCTGAAGCTGCCAAGCTCGAGCCTCTCCATGTTGCCAAAGCTATTCAGAAGTTGGTTGAGAAAGAAAAATTTGACGTAGTGTTTGTTGGAAAGCAAGCTATTGATGACGATGCTGCTCAAACTGGACCTCTTCTTGCTGGTTTACTTGAATGGTCTCAAGCTCTTTATTCTAGCAAGGTTACTAAACGAAATAAAGATTGTTGACAAAAGTGATTAAAGGTCGAAGATGGCGGTGATGGCTCCTTGAAGGTTACCCGTGAAATTGACGGTGGACTTGATACCATTAAAGTATAGTTCTTTAATAATTAGAAGCAAAAAGAATATATTGTTTAGGTCAAGTTACCTGCTGTTCTTTCTGCCGATCTTCGTCTTAACGAGCCTCGTTATGCTACCTTACCTAATATCATGAAGGCAAAGAAGAAGCCTCTGGAGAAATTGAGTGCTAAAGATTTGGGCATTGATCTCGCTTCTCAAACAAAGACTCTTGAGGTTTTGTAAATTTCGATTTCTCCTTTATTTATTTATTTTCAAGGTATCCGAACCTCCTGTTCGTAAAGCCGGTGGATTCGTTGCCGATGTTCCTGAGCTCATCTCTAAGTTGAAAGAGAAAGGATTTATTAAGGCTTAATTTTTTCCATTTTTATTGTAAAACGTGTTCAAAAGTTACATTTTAAAGTACGGTTGTAGGATATTAGGGTAATACAATAAATTATTGAACTTCGTAAGAGCTTTTTTTTTCGTAACGTTGGTGATGTATGGTTACTATGGCAACCAGGTTGGAGCGCAGTTGCTCTTTCAGCTAGTGTTTTTCTAAATTTTCTGTTTATTATTGTTGTAACTGTTCGTCTAAGATTTGTAGATGAATGATGATGCTTATATTTGGCCGAGAGGCGATTATTTTCTGGAACATTTCATACCCCTAGATTTTACTCCAGTGAAAACACCTAGAGCAGTGGTTGTTTTTTGTTTTAATTCTATTTCATCCTTGAATCGTAGAAACCCACGATTGATGCAGCTCATACGTTTCTAGATGTTTGCACTATTTACAAGTATGGAGAAACTTTGAGGTGAGTTGGTAAACACCGATTTTTCCTTTTTTTCCTTGTTTAGTAAAGACGAATGGATATCAGCTATAGAATACGTTGGTGTGGAAGGAAATTTGGCTAATATAATTTTTCAAAACTGCGCAAATGACACTGGGGTGAATTATCTTTTGCGTTTAATTAATTTTTTGCTTTTCTTAAGAATGCTGCGCCTAAACGAAAATTAGTATTAGACATCCTTTTATTATCTATGGAACATTATAGTTATAATGGAAATAGGTATGGATTCCTCAATTTTAAAGTTATCTTCATTATTATAGGACTCTGTTTATGCATGGCGATGTTGTTTGTGAGTTGATTAGAGAACTCTTCGGTATGTTTGGTTAGGGTTTTCTAATAATGTTTTTTGGTTTGTAGCTGATATATTAGTATTACTTCTTCGATGTACTGAACAGTACCAAAGTATGACATATGAAGCTTTTTCTAAAATATCTTTAGAAATATGCGCAGTAGAGGTAATTGTTATTAAACTGTTAAATCATTAGTTGTTCTTTCAGAACTTAGAATTCTTAGATTTGATATTTGAGGGTTCCATAAATGGGAATCTTGTTGATGAAGTACTTCCTTTATCGCATATTGGAAATGCATTGTTATCAAAAGATTCCTTTCGAATATCAAATATTATCGATATATTGCGCAAATGGCTTATCAGTAACCCATTTTGTCTTAATGATATATCGATATTTAAAGTAAGTACGCCTATAAAAGACATAAAAGGATTAACATTTTTTCGAAGTCATCTTGTTTCTCAGCTGCAAGAAAACAAACATCTCTGGGGATAACCTCTCGCCGTCGAGTAGTTGTTGCCCATTGGAAGCGATTGGAAATTCTTAGAAAAGGTGTTTATAATAATGTACATCTAAGGATAACAAATAACCAACCGAATGCATCTTTTCTATTTTCTCCTTGGAAGTATATACTCATAATTTGAAATATCTATTTGATTTTTTGTAGCTCTCAATCAGTATGTATTGAGTATGTCCATGATTGCCCTGGGGTGATTATAGGACCAACGAAAGGCGTAGTTATTGTGCATGAATGCTCGAATACATATATAAGCTGTTTAGCCAGGTTAGCAAGATGAGCTTCATGTATAGATTTATTTTTAAGGTCAATTGTTATATGGAAATGTCGGAATTTAGTAATATTCTCAGCGTCTAAACAGTCCGTGATTTTGAGACAATGCGAGAACATCAGACTTGCTCCCTATAACGTGGCTTACACTGTAATAGAAAATTTCTAAATGAATAATATAGAATCTATTCTAGGGATTGAGGAAAGAAATGTTCTATGCTAACTTGGACCTTGACGTGTTAAACAAAGACTCTTCAAAGAAAGCTATTGTGGTAAACGTTCTTTACCGTCAAGAGAAAAAATTGAATTTTATAGTTGGATGATTCAACTTATCACAGTCTTAGGCCATCCAAGTTCTATATCCAGCCAGTGCCATTCGACAGAAATCAAGATGAATTAGAAGTATGGTGTTTCTATGTATAAAAGAGTGCTCATTCTGTTAATCTTTGTAGGCATTATTGGAATCATTACCAGACCATTACAAAAATTCTTGGACTCTATTTAGTTCAACAATTGATAGGTCAAAAGCTAAGGATTTTAAACTTTCAAAAAAAGATGCGTCTTACTTACGATCAAAGATAGATGTCAATAATAATACCTAAATAAACCATTTAGAAAAAAAAAGTTAAAAAACATAATATTGACAATTAATATTGAAAAGTTGTTTACAACATCGTTTTTTTTCACAATGAAACATTTCTTTTAATGTATGATTCGGCTTTCGTAACAGATTTATAATTTATATTACATCATTAGCGTGAATGTTTATGAAATCTTTCTTTATTGTATCTAGGCATCGAACAAAATATTAAATAGTTATTTTTGATTCGTTTATATTGTATTATATTTGAAGAAATAATTAAGATGTTTATTCTTAATATTTTCATTTAATTTAATCCTTAGTATGGTAACTAATTCAAATTCACAAAGTCTGTTTAGTGAATTAAATAAAAATCGGGTCGTTAATATTGTTTACGGTAAGTGTTATGTACGCAACATATTTCCTTGGATCAATGCCAACTTTCGAATACTATCATAGATGCGAAGATATATTGTTTAAGTATTTTATTTTTTTAAATTTTCGTTTTGTTTTGAACGGTTTCTTATTGATTTTTATAAGTTATATTAAATATATTTTGCTTTTAAATCTTGTAAATCTATCAATATTTTTTATATGCGTTTTAAATCTTAAGTAATGGCGTTACCTAGGTTACTGAAATTATAATTACTTGTTTTCCCTTTTAGAAAGTAATGTCTGATGAAGATCCTTTAGTTAATGGGGAGAAATTGTCTTCCTTAAGAGTTGTAGATTTGAAGAGTGAACTAGAAAAAAGAGGACTCTCTAAAATTGGAAATAAAAGTATTCTTGCTGAACGTCTGAGAGAGGTTTTTTTTTTCTCATACCAGCTTATAATTTTACCAAATTTCAGTCTATTATAAGTGGAGGTGGAACCCCAGCATGTACTCCAGTGAAAGACGTAACAAAGTCACCTGTAGTCGAAAATCCTATGGTAGCCGAGTATAGAGCTAAACAGCGAGCTTTGCTGGAAGGAAGTATGTGAATTGAAATAATAAATAATATACTTTGTAACGATTTCTACTAATTTAGAGAGTCCATCAGCTAGATCTCCAAGTACTGACGCTAGTTCTCCGGCTTCATCTCCTAAAAAATCGCAATCTTCTGTTGAAGTAAGTCAAATCATATATTGTTTTTTCATTTGTTTCTCTTCTAGTCTCCTAAAAAAACTGATGTTATATCTAAAGAAACAGAGATAAACACTAAGGAAGATTCACAAGAAGAAAAAATTATCATCGAAGACGATCCAATCTCAGAAGAGAATGCGCCTCTTCATGATAAAGAAAAATCACCCACTGGAGTGGAATCCGAAACTGAAGATTCAGATGTTAAAGAATCAGATGTTAACGAGTCGGATGTTAAAGAATCAGATGTTAAGGAATCAGATGTTAAGGAATCCGATGTTAAAGAGTCAGATGTTAAAGAGTCAGATGTTAAAGAGTCAGATGTTAGAGAATCCGATGTTAAAGAATCCGATGTTAAAGAGTCAGATGTTAAAGAGTCAGATGTTAAAGAATCGGATGTTAAAGAATCAGATATTAAAGAAGCATCTGATGGTGATTCAAATCCTGACCCTGTCGTGGAAGCGGGTGTTGATTCACCACAAAACTCTCCAGTTGAGCGGATCGAAAATGTAGAAGATAATTCACCTAGCGTTAATGAAAATTCAAATGTAGAACCGGAAGATACCATTGAGGATAGGGTACTTTTGTCAATATTTTTTTTTCATTTATTTATTTGGCTTATAGCAAGAGGCTTCTTCTGAGGATACTTCATCACCTCCTTCAAGACAATCTGGATCCCTTTGTGAAAATTCTTCTTCGCCAGTTGCGACT
Source organism: Auanema rhodensis (assembly GCA_964057225.1). Classification (NCBI taxonomy): domain Eukaryota; kingdom Metazoa; phylum Nematoda; class Chromadorea; order Rhabditida; family Rhabditidae; genus Auanema; species Auanema rhodense. Next base: position 7,717,988 of record OZ059895.1, read on the forward strand.
TCAGATGATAAGCCGAATCAACAAGATTCAAAAGATGAGGTAAAAGACGAACAAACTGCTGGAGTACAGAAGAATGATTCGGCTGAAGAGTGAGTTTCGATTATGTTCAAAATATAAATGTTTTTTCTTTAGTATGAAAGAAGAAGAAACCCAGGAAAGAGCAGAATCAAAGAACGGTATAACCTTTTCTAGAAAATTTGCTTAATTAAATATTTAGATTTCCAAGAAGAAGGAGTAGAAGAACTTGAGTTAGATTATGGAGATAACGAAGATTCTGTGGATGATGAGAGAGAAAAGGTTGGTTTTTGTTCATAATTCACATTAACACTTCAATGTTTTACTTGACAGGATGACGGTAACACATTAGGAGCTAGTACTAAAAAGGAGATTGTTGCCCCTCAAATCGAAAGTGTCGAATCTTCTTCAAAATTACCCTCAAGGCAAGTTTTTATCCTTTAGTTAAAAAAAAAAATATTTTATAGACATCCCGTTTCCGCGGTCTTACATATCAGAGGATTGGTGCGTCCGTTTACTGACCGCCAACTCAAAAGTGAAATTAGCCAATATGGAGAAGTAACTGATTTTTGGATTGACAAAATAAAAAGCCATTGCTTTATTAAAGTATATTTAATTTTTCCGTTTTATTCAGTAATGCTTATATATTAGATGGCCAACAATGAACAGGCTACGGCCGTTCGAGAGGCCATGCATGATATTACATGGCCGCAATCTAGTCCTAAACAACTTTCAGTTCAGTTCGACACAGTTGAAAATGTGAGATATATTCTAACGTTTAACGTTTTCCTCATTTTACAAATTTCAGTTGGAGAAACATAAAGCTGGCAATGCTGATGATGGACCTTCTGGAGTATCTCGCTCGTTATCCTCTGATAAAGAGCGGGAACGACATGTTATAGGATCACTTCCAGGTAGAAACGGAAGTCTTCGAGGTACTGTAGAAGCCGTCATGAGGGACAATCAAAAGAGGGACATTGAAATGAAAGAAAGGCAAGGCAGGGAAAGAGATGTAAGGTCTAAAGAGGACGAGAAAAAGCGCACTGAGGTTTGTATCATTTTATTGTAGTGTTTTGTTGTATACAGTATAGTATACGTATAAGTTTATAATTTTAGAGAAGAGACGAAGATCGCGAGAATGACAGGAAAAGAAGATATAGTGGTGGATCGCCTCGTCGCGACGGTGTAGTAGACAAGAAGTTGTCTAGATCGGAGAAGGAAGACGTTCCTGTGAAGACCGCAGATTCATTGTTTATGAAAACTAAGACAGAGCCAAAAATTTATTATATGCCTCTTACGGAAGAGGAGGTATTGAGTATTAAAACTTCAATATAACATTCAAAATTGTTTTCAGGCCAAAATCAGGAAACAGAAACGGGAAGAGGAACGGCAGCGACGTGACTCGGATAGAGATAGAAGACGCCGTTAATTCTTTTATTATTACAATTTTATTTACGAAAAAGGTAACTTGGTTTTTAATGAAAACAATTTAAAATTATTTATCTATATCTGTTACCATTCAATGTCGCTAAGTTGTTACGATATCAAAAGTCTTCCCTTTATATATTATAGTCTCAATCTCATGTAATGCCTTCATTGATCTTTACCCTCTTGTTAAGCACTCGTTTTTCCAAGAATCATTTATTGTTGATTCTATTTAAAGTACGACTTAATAAAGATCTAAATTAAATATCTATTCATCTTCATCCTCCTCTTCAGGATTATATTCCGGATCTTCCTTCATTGCTTTACGTTCTTTTTCCATTGCTTTTTGAACTTCTACTTTATGGGATTTTTGGTGGAACACAAAAGAAAGGGCACCACAATCAAAAACTGATCTTAAGACTGGATCAGGCAACTAAAATTTCATTTTTTTAATAATGGTGTTTTGTGATTTTTTTAAAACCTTCCTTGGATCTTTCTGGCTGTGGTGCCACAATGCTAAATCAGATGCACAGTCCGCATTCTCGGGTGGATCCATACTTTCTATTCCGTTAATACAACGTTTACATTTCAATCTAAATAAAATGACGAAATGCAATAAAGCCTAAAATACCTCTCGTGGGTGTCCGAAGCTACATTAGTTTCAAGTTTGAATAACTCTTTTAGCTGATCCGAGCTAAAGTGTCTTGCTACATCTTCTCCTGCATCAATAATACAAGAAGATAAAGCCTAAATGACTCATTGATTTAATTAAAGAGTAATTTCCGTACTTTCTTATGGGTTTGACGTTGAAACATTTTCTCTTCAATGGAACCAGTCTAAAACAGCGTAAGAGTTTGACATACGGAGAAAAGCATACAGCTAAAAGACGATAAATGAAGCATGTTTTCTTCTGCCCATCTCTCCAAACTCTGGCCATAGCTTGGTCATCATTAGCAGGATTCCAATCGGGATCGAACATCACAAGTCTAAAAAATGAAAGAAATATGCAATATCTCTCGCTCGTAACACCTATTTGCTCCAATCAAGTTCAATCCGCAACCTCCGGCTTTACTTGATAATAAGAAACAGAATTCGGTACTCTGATTATAGTTTAGACAACTTTTAAATGAGTTTTGATACCTCCGGATCATTGAAACGATCTACTATTTGTCCTCGTTTCTTAATAGACATAGAACCATCTAAACGTACATATCCATAACCTCGTAGCCGACAGAGCTGAAAAATGAAATAATTGTCTGGATTTCTGTGAATTACAACCTCAGCAAACTGATCCATTGTTTGGGTGTAATTTGATACTAATACGAATTTATCATTAGACGTTTTGCGTGTTACAGCCAATATATAATCCAATACCTATACAAATACGAATCAGTTTTTATCAGAGAAGGAATTTTTACTTTCATTTTTCCTGAAAACACCGGATCACATTTTTTTGTTCCAAAAGAGGGAGGAAACATAGATTTGGTTTCTTAAATAATTTTGTAATTTAATATCGCATTTCTCCCGGCAGATACCTTTGAATCTATTAGTATCTTTCTGAACTTCTTCATATACCAAATAAGGATGATTACAAAGCTTTTTTAAATGAGTTATAAAGGATAGGGCAGATGCTCCACCTTCGGAATCGCGTTCTTTGTTCTCTTTAGACCGCAGGCGTTTCTCAATTTCAATAAGTTTGTTATATAAAGAATCTTGAAGTTCTGTATTTTTACAGCATATGATAAATTCATACTTCACCTATAAAAATATATAAATAAATTTAAACGTTGTAGGAGTACCGGCAAGTATTTAGTTAATAAAGCACTTGTTCGACGAATTATGCACTTCTCTACTAGAGAAATCATCTCTTTAGTTTTTTCTTCCCCCACCTTTTGCTGTTCTTCAGTCGCGCTTCCATCTCTTCCACTATTGATATACGAAAAAATAGGAAAACACGAATTATCTGGATGCTTACCGAAGAATAGGATTTTCGAATCGTTTCTTGAATTCTTGAGCTGTACCTAACAAACCCGGGTTTACGAAGTTTACCAAACTGAAGAAGTGAGTTGATAATTTTATTTTTTTTCTAATCAAACCTATAATATTCCAATAAATCGTTTTGAATAGGAGTACCTGAAATAAGGACTCGTCGGGAACACTTCATTCCACTTAAAGCTTGATATGTTAAATTGTCACTATTTTTCAATCTATGACCCTAAAAATTGATTCGATGAAAATGTCCACTTAGATGAAGTATAAAAACCTCATCACATATAACCATTCCAATGGAAGAAGAGTGTAAAATATCAGCATATAATCGGAAAGTCTCATAAGAGATAACTAAAACTGGACTTGCCGCTCTAATTCTAGCATCAGCCATATAAGTATCTAAAATATGATTGATAAATTGAAGATGATAGGCGTATTCTGACTAAGGTTTTTGATTATATCTTCCTTTTTTCCGCCATCCATAGCTTGTACATTTACTCGTGATCCCAACCATTTTTTGATTTCTTTATCCCAATTCTTCACCAAACTACTAGGACACACAATAACAACTTTTGAACAGGTTGGTTTGCATTCTGGACCTTGTCTAATCAGTGTCCACAAAAGGGTAATACATTGCAAAGTTTTTCCTAAACCCATTTCATCCGCCATAATGCATCCGTAAAACCTAGAAAGCTACATGTACTATATTTAATGCCATTAACGCTCACTCTGCAATGTTTATACCTGTCACACAATCATACATAAACTTTACACCATCCCTTTGATGAGGTCGAAGAATGTTGCCAACAACAGGATCGACCACTACATGAACCTATAAGCATTTTTTTTGCTTTTCTCTAGAGTTGAATATTTTACTAATTTATCTTCTTTTTTTGTATGAAGCTCTTCATGAGCTGTCATGGGAGGAGGTGAAAAAAGAACTACTGCGTTTTCAGCATAAGGATCAAATAAAGCCATTCGAACTTTCGATTTACCCAATCCCAAAGCTCTACCGGAATCTAAAACAATTGCTCCGGAAATGGGCTTTATTAACTTACATGAATATCCAGAAACAGGGAGAACGAATGCTTTAGATAGAAGTTTCATAATAGTAGCTTCATGAGAGTTACTCTGAAACTAATTTTCTACATACCCTATTACTGATACCCACCTCATGAAACCAAGTCTCTGATATTAATTTTACATGCTTGAATCTTAACGGGTCCATTAACTCCTCACGAGAAGCTTCAAAAGGACATACAAACTATAATGATAATTGAACTATATCCAATTAATTATAACAACCTCTTTAACTTTTCGTTTCCTTCTTCCATTTTTTTCTTCATTCTCTTTCTCTTTGACAATCGGGCTTCGAAATTGTTCATGTAGCTTAGGATTTGGAGTAAGTTTATTTGACAGACCAATAGTTCCACCTTCACTTTTTCTTTTTAACATAATATGCTCAAGCAAACATAAAATAGCATGAAGCTTCGAAAGACGTAGTTAATGAACTTATTTAAATTTTATGATTTTTGTTGTCGCTATTTAAAAATTTTAATTCCCGCCTTATCTATGCGAATCTGATTACGGTAGCTTAGAGCTAATGACGTCATTGTTCAGTCTGACTCGTTTAACAGAATACCGGTCGTTCGTTTATTCTATTCTATTCTTATATTTGTTTTATTTTTGTATTTACCTTTTTAATAATATTTTTGGAAATTAGATGAGTGGACCGATCGCAACTCAACGCATTCCTACAAAGCGCCAAACTTTGGATGAAGCATATGCCCCTCCAGCAAATTTTTTGGAAATTGAGGTCGTAAATCCCATCACTCATGGTGTCGGGAAGACCAGATATACTGATTATGAAATCCGCATGAGAGTAGGTCAATGATTTAATTTTTCAATCTATGTTTTATATTTATAGTCGAATCTTCCTGTTTTCAAGCAAAAAGAATCTTCAGTTAGACGTCGGTACAGTGATTTTGAATGGCTACGAGGAGAATTAGAGCGCGACAGCAAAGTATGTAGAAAAAGTTTAATGATAATAGTTAAAAAATATTTTAAGATTGTTGTGCCACCTCTTCCTGGTAAATCCTTGAAACGACAAATGCCATTCCGTTCAGATGATGGAATTTTTGAAGAAGAATTTATTGAAAGAAGAAGAAAATCGCTTGAAGTATTTATTAACAAGTAATTTGCTTTTTCTGATTCATACAGTTTTACATTGAGTTTAGGGTTGCCGGACATCCACTAGCACAAAATGAACGTTCGCTTCATATTTTCTTACAAGAACCTATGATTGACAAGAATTACATTCCAGGAAAAATCCGATCCACATAAGTAATGCATAGATTCATCTGATTTGTAAGAATTTGAATTTTTTTCACGAATTTGTGTTCACATTTTCATATTCCATCTCAATCCCATATTTTCCCAATTCTGAATTTACACAATTGTCGCAAATTCCGTGCTTTTATCGGTGCTAATTTAATTTTTTCGACGGTTTATGTTTTAAATGTTAATAACCTAGACTTCCAGATTTTTCAACTTTTCAAATTACGTGTTCTATCAATGTGATTTCTAGATACATAAGGTGTTTTGTTTATATTTATTTTTTAATACAGTTTTATCACCCAACGCTTATTTTACTATTATTTGCTCGTTGAACTTCTTCTGTTATGAAAAATCTTTAGAAGACGATTTAATTGAGACAGTACCTCAACAGAAAAAAAAGAAAGATGAATATCATAGTAAGTGATTTATATTATTTTTATTCGATTATTTATTATCTAAAAATGTTGTTTTGAAATCTTGTAGGATATCTGTCTATTAGGTTCATATTTGCATTATTCGAATACTTCCCTTATTCAGTTAATTTGAGCTTCTTCCTATTTGTTTCTTCTGCATGGCTGCCATTTTCAATCGACTTAAGTCATTTGCTTTGGTCACTGACCGTGCGATAGTTTCAGTTCCATAAGCGACCAAAAATTGTTCTTCTTTTTTAAGTGCCATATCGTTTAATCTAGTAAGTTACTGAAATTGTATAAAACATAGTGCCTTTATGTTTTATCTAGTCGGTAAGCATGAAACGTTATCATTAAAATCGGTTCAAGATGGCTATTCAGTATTCAAATAGATTGCCTTCAAACGTAAATAGACTATGGAATTTTGTACTGTTGAGTATGCTGACATTGAAACTTACGACTCATGTACTGTTAATTTTCCAAGGGCTTGAGTTTGAGCTGGCATCGTTGTACCTTGATATGGCGATTTCCTTATAGAGATATGGCGAGTTTTGGACATTGTTTGACCTTATTAGAATATAACCTTGTATATCACATTGACCATCGATTTATCACTACTAACGTCAAAATGTTAACCGCTAGACCATCAGAAGATATTATTCATGTTTCTTTATCATTGTTTATGTTTGACAGCCAATTCCCAAACTTTGTAATTTTGGTGTGCACCATTGTAGACATGTTTTTTTATTTACTAGGATGATCTTTGTGATACGATTTTTTGTCCGGAGAAATATTTTATCAGAAACTATAGTGACGGTATTTCCAGATTTAGTAATAGTCATTTTCTTCTTTTTCGTCTTCATCAAACTTGATATTACTTTTTCACCTAGTTTGGGAGATATCTTGTTATACTTAGTATTAAACTTCAAATAATCATTACTACATTTTTTTCAATTTACGTTTTTCTGCGATCGTCAGTTGTTTCTATTATTCTTTTTTGAGCTCATCGGAATGTTGGTTTGAAAATTTTCAGACATTACAAAGTAGACAATATTGAAGTCGCCGTAGGCAACCAGGCATGTGTTGCCCAGGCAAATTTTCTTATTTATTACGTATTTTGAGAACATATATGCAGATGCATGTGTGTATGTGTGTGTGTGTAGCATGAATTAGTATTCAAACATCTTTCTGAGTAAGAAGAAGCATCTTCGATGGACGTATATGCTCTTTTAACGAATGATGTCATATGTTTGTCGGTAGGCCTGGAGAAGCAAACGATAGATGGTTCCGTTATGGCCCGGTGTTTGAGATACCCGTTTCCGAAAACGTTCAAGCATATATTCAAAGATATTACGAACGGTGTTGTTTTTCTTCAAGCTTTTGCTTTTCCCGTTATCACTCCCTCATTCCTCAGAATTCGGTTGCCATCATCTCTTTGCATTTTTCTATTTTCTCACTATTCTCTATACTCTTATTCCCTATTTCATTCTTTATTAACTATGCTATGATGCATATACTCGAAAAACAAAAATATGTTATAACGATGTATATACAAAATCTATAATATAATTTTCTGGAAGAATAATTTTCCTTTGCTTGAAGCTGTTTGTGATGCTTTCGAAAGGCCATGAACTTTTGATCTTTTCAGGCTCTAGTGTCTTGTGATCAGTAGGTCATTTTTATCGACTACTACAACCTCGTCGTCTTCCTATTCTAAAATTTTTCTTATCTGGTTAAGGACTTGTCCTCCTTATTTATATTTTGAACTTAAAATGATCTTCATTTATATTTTTTATGTACAGATTTCAGAATCTTGTTCATACGTATCAAATGGTAAAACACTATTAGTAAACTAAGAATAACCTTATTTTCTCTTCACGATTTTTATCTGTTATTATGTGGTTCACTCCTGTGTTTTCTCCCTCTTTACTTTACCTCTATCAAGAGTTTTCGTAGAGTTTCTGGCTGTTCAAGCTAGCTAGCGAGTGTCACATGTGCTTGTCAACTCATCGCTTCTCCGCAAACTCCTTTTGCTGCTCTTCTTTTCATTGGCAATCATAGTTCCTTCCTTACTCATATTAAATGCAATCGAAATTGGTTTTTGATTGAAATCTTGAGGACGCCTAATATTCTTCAGCATTTGCTGGGTTTATTTTAATTTTGTCGTTTGAAAGTGTTCGAAAGCCAAGGGGTCAAAACATTTTCTCCATCTTGTAATGCTCAGTGTCATTCATTTCATAATTTTTTTAATTTGTAAAGTTAATTGTTCTGAGACGAAAAAATATCTGAGAGCTTAATGACAGTGTACTTGTTTACCCATTTTTCTTTTTAATTGTTTTCATGTTTTTTTTTTCCTTCCGATATATTTTTCATCAATTAAAGAAAAGCGCTAGCATAGTTCATGATACATGAATAAATTCTGAAAATGTATTGTAAAAAACGTTTCTTTCTTTTTGTTGTTGTTTACATATGCTATATTTGGTCTAATTTATAGTTCGTAGTACTGTTTTCACCTTTCGAGAGAGGTTTGAGTTTTTTCTTTTCTCCTCATAGTTATCGGTGATGTCATAAACGATACAGATGAGGACGGTAGGCTGTAACGACTACAAAAAAACGCAGACGATGATGATCTGAGGACGGTGACTTCAACACTAAATGTGCAAACACGCAGACACGTTGAATGGAAAAATGAAAAACGTCTTTGAGAGAAGTGTAGAGTGAGACGGAGTCGCGGAGTAGCCTTGCTTCTCATGTTCAGTCTATAAAAGACTGACAGAGGCAGAATGTCTGTCATCGACTAGATGCATAACATCTTAATTTCACTACAGTTGTTGTCTAATTTTCTTTTTTTCAACGTTCTACTTACTATTGTGTTGATCAGTCGTTGCTTTCTTGTAATCATTACAAGTAATCTTGTTCTCTTTGTCTCATCGACTTGTATCACTGTCTGGCATTAATGCTTTTCGTTGGTTTCATTGTATTAATCCTCTTCCGGATCTTTACCTTAATCGTTTATTTATATTATTCTTTTAAGTTTTAGCCGTATCTGTTTACTTGAATTCAGTTTATAAACGATGACGCATTAAGACGCATCAAGATTTTTCATATGATGAGAAATTAAAATGAGAGAAGCATAAAGCACAACATACTGTCTTTGACTTGTCTACATTCGCTCCAATCGTATTCTGATGTTTATCGGCAAATTTCTAATAAGCAAGTGAAAAAGGCTGTTGGTCACGAACTGGTTGCCTGAAACTTCATATGGTAAAGCTAAAGATTCAAAGATAGAATTTGCATTAGCATGTTTGTCCTGCTATTAGGAATTTGAATAATTTTTTTTCATCTATCATTGCTGTAATTTGTCTTTTCAATATTCTCTATGCTTACCACTCTTGCATCGTTTATTTTTCTTCTTCAATCACATATAATAGTTGTGTTATTCATCAAATAAATTCATATATTGACTTACTCGAATGTTTATGATTGTTATAATCATAATTACCTAGTTTAATGTGTTGTTTGACACAGCTACTTTACTCTTCATGAACTGTTAATGTTCTTATTACATGTAAGGTTCACATTATTAACGTTCATATTTTAATTTTCTTTTTCTTTTTTTTCCTATTTCTTTTAAGCTTCAGCTGTCAACCGCTTGTTTCACATCCTTTCTGCTGTGTCAACGATCTGGCTACATCTGATTGCTCTCTTCTTCATCCTTACGAAACATTTCATTGCAACGTCTGTTGTTGTTTCATTCATAGATTGCGTTCAGATTCTCATAAGATCTATACGAAATCCGTTAAAATTGAATTTCCTCTACGTTCTAATAATATATGTTAAAGTAATTTTTATATTAAAATATGGCCACATCCATATAGGTTGCATTGATATTTTCGAAAACATAATGCTCTTAAACTTGACACTTAATGTTACTAATCTTGCTTATGAATTGTCACATATTTACTTTCAATATTGCATTTTGCTCTTATCTCTCTCCTCAAACTATTCACGTTACGCTCTTGCTCCCTTCAGTGCCTCTCTCTATTTTCTCTTCCTCTCTCTCTTTTGCTCTCTCCCTTTCCCTTTCTCTCTCATTCTTTCTTTATTTTTTTTGCCTGTTGATCTGCCGTCCTCTCACGACCTGAGTTCTTCGAATCCTTTGACTGTTCAATAGCTGAACTGTCGAAGCAACATATATATCAATACTATTACCTTTGCTCAGATTTTCGACAACTTACTCATTTGTTAACAATGTCTCGTAGAAAAATTAACTTTTTCAAATTCTTCTTGCTTACCTTTGGCTTGCCTCATTTCAAATATCCTCAGATGAAGAAATGTTATTTCATATTTTGCTCCATGCAAACACGATCGAAGTCTGTTGTCAATCTATGTAAGATACATAATGTTTTTGATAGAATTGGAGTTCAGTTCATCATATCTTTTCCATTATAGTATATTCTATATTCGAAACATAGATATCTATTCAACTATTCATATTTTTCTAACCATTTTTCCAGTTCTTTTTCTTTTTTTTTGACTAGCCATTATTCCTCTCAATGTATATATGTATATATGTATTTCTCTCACACTGCTTATTAACTAAAGTTTTTTTCATCATTATATTGAAGTAATAGCTTCCTGCAGCTACATACATACATATTATTCTGCAAAAGTATTTTTTTTAATCAAAAAATCAGTTTGCTGAATTAATTAGTTCAATTACATATATGGCATATTATATGTTTCTCTTTCTTTCTTATATTTCAATCTTCTATTTCTTTTTCTTTATAGTTATTGAGCTAGATCTATTTGACCAAATGACGTTTACAAGAAGCATTACGCCATTTTCAATATTTGTAATGAAGCAATCGGTTGAACTATATCAATCCATGTTATATTTCATTTTTTGATTTATTGAAACAAAGTATCAATTTATATAGTTAATATATTTATGTTTGTATATGTAACACATAATATTATTGATATACATTTTTCATAATTCTATTTAGAGATCACATCTTGTTTTCATTTATTTTTTTTTTTCAACAAAAAAAAGAAAACAAATTCCTGTTATGCTTTTGTTTATGATTTTTGCCTATCTTTCCAATATCTTCTATCTACAAAGGCTATTACTGTTTTTGATCATCTTCAACAAATATTTTTGTACTTCTTCCGTTGGAACATAAAGTTATTATCTCAAATACATTTTGAATCACGTTCCCTTATATTTGCCCGTTTAAATATTTCTTTCGGACTTATAGTTGACTCATTTTAAATTTGATATTATCAATGTTAATACTGGTTTCTTTTGCATTTTTTTTTAAATTTGGAAGAAAAATTAGCTATATTGCTATCTGAAATCTTATGCAATCTTGCTGTCCATTTTGAAAGAATTTTTCAGTCTTTAATTGCTTATAATCAGGTTCATCTAAGTACAATTCGTTCAAATAGTTTGCGTTTTTCACCTAGCTCTCCTTCTCTGAAAAATTCTAGCTGTAGGGAAAGAAATAGAGATAAGCATCTGTAGTCACATTTTGAAGTCACCGTAAAGCTCTTCCATGCGATGGTATCGTGTGGTCCACGCTGATGCGACGAAATTCCCTCCGAACGAATCATCAACACTTGAGAATGTGGCATTTATCTCCTTCTAGATGTTGTCAATCATTATGTTTTTGAATTAGAAAAATTTTTAAATTCAACTAGAGCCGATATATCGTTTAAACAAATCTTCTTCTTTTATATTCATTCAAATGATCACGTACAAGATCATAATGTAAATCTACAACTATGATTGGAAAACGAAGAAGAAAACATCTGGAAAGATTCAAGAGACGCGACAAGTTCGATCTTCTCTCGTTTGTTCTTTTATGTTTTTATATTTCTCTATCTTTAACGTTTAAAACTTTTCTTAACATCCACTAATCTCAACTATTCATCCATTCATTGTTCATTTTTAGTCGTTGACTTCTACATGCTATTCTATCCTCATCTCTGTCCTTCTATAGCAATATGACATCATTCTTTTATTCTTCTTCCTGTCATTGACCACAATCCTTAGAGTTTTCATTTTCTCGAAACCTTTTCTACAATTTGTTCGAGTGTTCTACAAATTTCCGACTTTTCAAACCATTTTCACCTGCAAAATTATTTTGTTTGCGCATATTCTGCTTATCCAGCCATTTTCAAACCTTTCCTCCTGATTTTGAAATACTGAGATGCAATATCGACAGCTTACAAAACAGCAAAACGTTTTTTTTATTTATTTGTATGCAAAAACAATTTACTGACTTATTTTTTGTCGTTCGCTACTTTTGAACGAAGAATGTGTGTCTTTTTATTCAATTTGTTCTATTTTGTAGCCAAGGTCGTGTCCACTGTGTTAAGCCTCTGTTTTCTTCACCTTTGAACTCTGATCTGCTCTCAGATCAGCTTCGACTTTATTTATTTCCTATCTACAGTCTGACGTTTTTTGCAACATATACATACATTAATTTACTTTATAATCTATAATCTAATTTTCATTTATACGAATCGTATCATTCTTACTTGTTACAGGTGCGCCATCCTGTCGGAGATACAAGCAGACAGTGTTTCGAGTTGCAGTGGCAGCTCGACCTCCAGTGTTTCTGACACTGCTACATCGTCATCAGCTGCTCAAGAACTTAGCGTAATAACACTTTTGGATGAAGCATCATCAACTTCAAGCCGTTTGCCAAGACGTTCATATTCTCTCCTTAATACAACAGGAATAGATCAGAATGCAAATACGGTCAGTTATTTTATCTTCATTATAATTTGAAGCAAAAAAAACATTGTTGTCATCCTTTCTCCTTTTTTGCAAATACCAAATTACAGATTGTCGTCGAAAAGCATATTAAAGCTCCTCGTCGTTCTCTTCGACGGATATTCTCTTCTATGAAAATACGGTAAATTTTAAAAAAAGTTTTAAACCAATTTCTTATTATTGATTATTGATTCATTTGTTTTCGTGACTGAATTCTGTTATCCAACGTTATCAGCAAACAAAAGTTACAACAAAAACAAACAAGAAAATGTTATAAATATAAATTTTTAATTTTCCATTTATTGATATAATATAATATTTTAATATTATATCTGTTTTTACTTATAAATTAGTTTTATTCATTGAGCTATTTCCATTATTTTCTTTATTTTTATTTTTAAAAATAAAGTAAATAAATTGAATTAGTAATAATTATCTTTTATCATAATTTTTTGTTGAATTAATTCATATATTAATTTTTTTTTTATATTTAGGGGAAGAAAAAATTGGGCCACAGAAGAAACATCCTCATCATCTACAGTCAGTAGTCTTCTAGTCGATAGGTTAGTCTTCTTAACTTTTCAAACATTAACATATTTTAAATTTATGAAAGAAATTATGAAGAAAAAAGATTATATGTTGATTAGAGTATGAATTGGTTGAATTGAGAATTTGTTCATAGTTATTTTTTGATATTTCTATAAACATATACATTGATTACAAAACATCATAAAAACTATTCGAAAAATGATTTTTTTAACTTTTATGTGTTATTTGAACAATTATGAACTTCTCTTATCAGTCTCATTAATTCTTAACTATAAAATTTTGATCAAGCATAATTACATTTTGTTCTTATATGTTTCATATAAGTAATATAAAATTAGTTAAAACTAATATTTGATAACATGAACACATATTTCACTGTTCAGATATGAATTAAATGTTAGTTTTTCTATCTACATTCAATATTTATTTTATATTCGTTTATTATTTATTTACAATTTGGAATTGCAATGATTATATGCCTGTGTTGTATATACACATGTATAGCTATAGGAATGAAGATAAATTTCCGTTTCCAGAAAAATTAATCCGTTTTCATTTAACATATCACTTATGGGTTGGGGGAGGGAATGTATAGTCTCAAAAGGCATTTCTTGTTTTCTTTTCTCTTTGAAATAGATTTTCTTCTCTCAATCTGTTTTATTCTGTTTTTATCTCTTTCCCCATTTCTTATCGATAAAGCAATTTTGGCTTCAAACTAAGAAGAGTAGGTGGAGAAAAGATTTTAAAGGTATTTTTCGATAGTTAGCCATGTTGTACACATGGTTAGATTCATATCTTATATGGCTTAATCAATATTTTAATCATTTCTTGCTCTCGTTCTTTACTTCCATTCCCTCTCTCTCTCTCTCTCTCTCTCTCTCTCTCTCTCTCATCTCTCATCTCTCTATCTATCTATCTCTCTCCTTCTTTCCTTCTCTTTCTTTCAACGGTATCGTATATTTATTTCCCAATATTCATTATGATGTATATACTTTGATTTTTTTTTTGCTACCAGAGTTAACTATATATGCTCTTGTATTTTGTAACTCTTTGTTGACCAATATCTGTTGATAACACATGTTGTGAATATATGGGAATTAAAACTACGCTTTTGTTTTATAGTTGAACTTAACAATACCTGACTCACAAAGTTTTGTCCGATTTGTACTGAATTTTCACATGTCTATGATGCAGTTCTGATTTTATAACACTTTTTCTCTCGATTATATATAATAATATTAATATTGATGCTCTTCTCTTTATTGAACTTTCTCTCCCTCTTTCTCACTTATTCTTTCTCTCCCTCTTTTTCTCTCTCTCTCTCTCTCCTTTTCTCTCTTTCTCTCTTTTTCTTTTTCACATTTCTCACTCTATCTCTATCTCTCTCTCTCTCTCTCTTTCCTTTTCTCTCCCATATTCTCATTTACATGTTCAGTGAATAGAAACAAGTAATCTACTAAAGTCTCATCTTTTTCTCTCTAATTCTTTAGTCTTGATTCGCACTAAAATTCGATTACTTGTGTCATACAAATATTTGAAATATCAGGCGTTCTGTTGTGCCATTATTCATATCGTCAGCTCAATCACATCATTTGTTCTTTAATTGTTAATTATTGATTATTAACACTGACAACAAATGATTATTAGAATTAAGATGATGTTAATATCTGATAATAATTTCATTTCAATGATATGAATTCGGAAGGTCCAATTATATTTCGTCGCACCTCATACGAAGACTATATCATAATAAGGTTTATCATATTTCTATCCAATTTAACCTTACTGCTACCTACTAATCTAGTTATATTGGACTGTTTTTTGTCTTTTTTCTGCTGACTCTCAGTTAATTATATATTTTGGGACTGGTTGCTTATCATACTTTATATAAGATTTCTTTTTTTACGAACATTTACACGAATAATCAGCACAATAATATCTTTTCTTTTTGATGTCTCCCTCGCTTTTTGTATTTCTTATAGTTCTCCAAAGTTCTATGTATAGAGGTGATGTGTCTGAACTTTTCCCGGAATGTCGGTCAATGACTACGGTTCGTTACTGTCATGCTTGTCCATTAACCGTAGGGTTTACACTGGCCGCATGGCAACCAGACGATCAGCATGCGGGCCACAGAATCAGAATCTCACGATGATCAGTCGACAACTGTTTGGCTGCCGTCTTTCCGATTTGTTCGCACATCACTTTACATGGCCGTGTGGCTTTTTCATCCTTTGTTAGCTATATTCAAGTCATTCCATTGGCGCCCCAACCCAGAAAAAAAATTTTTTTTTTTGCAAACTAAGTCGAATCTAACCTCAATCACCTTATTTTATTTTTTCTATCTACTGCTATACTCGCTGAATTATTACCCAAGAAGTAAATCAATCGCACTGAGTTTACTTCTCTCGCTATGGCCGAAGAGAAGAAGCTACGTCGATCTAACAGCTTAAAAGTTGTCGGTCAAGTATTGAGCCGAATAGTTTTACGTCGTCCTCCAGTTTCTGAAGATTCTTCTACATCGCTACCAGTAGCTGAATCCAAAACAAATGGTCGGCGTGAAAAACATCTACGCCGAACTACGAGCTTGCATACTATGCCTGCATCTAAAGCAACCTCCCAACTTCCTCTAAAACTAATGTCTATACCTGTATCTCCAACAGTTCAGTTACAACACCCACATCAATCCACTGGTCGTCGACGTCAACATGTTCTGCGCCGAGCAACTACTAGCTCACTCCAATCTAATTTATCCTCCTTTCGTGCAGGCAATGTTTCTGCCCGCTCGCCGATTGACGTGAATGGATTTGCCGATGCTCCAACCCTCGACGACGTTAGCAGCTATTCCGTCAGTTCATCCTCTTCGACAAGCAGCTCATTTCGTCGAAATGCCATGAATGGTCTTCGGCTTACCGAAGACGGATCTAAGCAAATGTCGTTAGAAGATGAGAACTGCGGTAGTCGCTTCACAAAGCTACGTCGAAGTTTGAGTGCCAGAATACGAAAAAGCGGTCGTAACGCGCTGCGACGTAGCACATCTTTTGCTGTTCGAAGACAGTAAGTTCATTTTAACTAACGAAATGTTCTTCTTTTTGATATGTAAAGCCTGCTGATGATATGAACACATCATAACAGAACATTGTACGGAAGTTATCGTGTTTACCATCTATTTTGCCAAAATATATTCATGAAACGACAAATGAGTCTTTCCTTTTTCAATAGATAACATCCGTTTCATTATATTTTCTGATATTTTGTTATGTCAGTATATCAAATACATATAATGTTCCATCTTATATCTCAAATTATCTGTAACATCGATCTATTTTGACATCACTCGAAATAAGCAGAAAACTGTACAAAAGCTATATTTCTAGTCTTTTCTGCTATATTTCATCTTTTTTTTTGTAATTTTTCTCTCTTCTCACTACATCTTATCAAACTTTGACATCAGCAAGCATCTGTACTCGTATTGTTACTCCACAATACTCTCCATCATAATATATTCCTGTTTGGATATTTTTATTCAAAAAGAAAATTTATTTTTCATTGTTCATCACCATGCCAGCACGTACAAGTATTCAGAATATTTGTTCATTATATATATTTTTTTAAAATTTTTATCTTCATTATTTCAACATTCAACTCTTATTTCTTCTGATAAATGTTGTAGCTGATCATTCTTGGGGCTCAATTGTTTCCATTATGACAAGCTTTTGCTCGTTTAACTATGCCATAGTCTCTTATCATATTTCTTTGACAATCATTATTTTACTTATTTATAACACCATAATTAAACATATTCTCTTTTCCGTATCTAATTGAACTTTCACCTGCCTTTCTTCTTATAGTTCTTATTTTATCACATATCATATTCTCTTTATATGCTTATGTTTTAGTAACTTCATTCTCAAATACTAGTAGATTTTAGTTATATTCCAATATATCATTTGATTCTAATTATATACATATATACATATATATATATATATGAATTGTTAGAGGGAAACTCGAGAAACAGCGGGATCATGACGAAGAGCGT
Organism: Auanema rhodensis; assembly: GCA_964057225.1. Classification (NCBI taxonomy): domain Eukaryota; kingdom Metazoa; phylum Nematoda; class Chromadorea; order Rhabditida; family Rhabditidae; genus Auanema; species Auanema rhodense. Next base: position 7,735,536 of record OZ059895.1, read on the forward strand.
GTCGAGACCTTCTCGTATCGGTTTCAAGGAACGCATTTCTGTTTCGGAAGACGAGTCAAGTCATTACAGGCGATTCAGAAAGTATGCTCATATATTCTCCAAAAACCTTATGTAACTCTTTTCCTACCCTATATCAACCATGCTTATAACGTCCATATCTATATCTGAGAGTCAGTTAGAAAAAAGTTGTTCAATGCACTCCTAACCTTCGTTTATCCCCTCTGTAGCATAAACCCAAAATGGAGCTTGACTTCTACTTGGATTGCCAATGATGATCGTCATTGCAGGACTATATCATCTGATGCTCTGCTGCATGAGGTGGACAGTCGTTCTCTTATCGCATCTCTTCCAGTTTATGATCCATCACCTGAGTACCGTGTGCTCGGTTCCGTCAGCAGTAATTCAAGCGCCGAGAAACGGATGTAAGAATCAACATCACCGTTTATCTTGGGCTTTTATTCCATTCCATTCATTTTTGGATGATAAATTCTATTTTCATCAAATTTTCGGAAAAATTTTAAAATATAGAAAAGAAGGAACATTTGAAAAAGAATCTTTTTATTAATAAAAGCTTCTGAAAAATATATATTTTCGTATTATAGAGACGATGAAGCTCCATTTCAAACAAAAAAAAAGAAATATTTTACCGAAAGGAATAAAAACATTTTCCGAAAGTTACTTCATCCAAGCTATCAGGACAGAAATGTGCAATATCGTCGTTTATTCGGATCTCTAGTATCTGATACGGATCTATTTCTCATATGTAAGTTGATAATTTAGATATTCTTATAATTTTCTTTTTGAATTTTTATTCAAATATTTCCATTTTTGTCATTTTTTGCGAAAAAAAAAGAAATATTTAAAAAGTGATGTCATTTTCACTCTGCTTGAGCTATTATTTTTCTCTCTATCACTCTCTTCCCTGTTCATTCTCTCTACTAATTGAGAAGAAAAATGAAGAAAAAGAAAATAAGTTGAAAATATGATTATGATTTGTATCTCTGAGCATTTTTCTGCTGATGTCATCCATGTTTCAGCTTTCTCATGTGCCTATCAGCGTGAGATTCTCTGTCAGGGCCGAATGTATATTTCCCAGCGTCATGTCTGCTTTCATGCCAATATACTCGGATGGGAGACGTGTTTTGCTGTACCGTTTGATGAAATTACGAACATAACGAAAGAAAGAGCAGCACTGATTTTTCCAAACTCCATTCAGGTAGCCATACTTCCATACCCTCATAGAACCTTTTGTTCTCTATTTAGCCAAAAAAATATTCTTCAATTACATCTTGAAGATATGAAAGTTTATAGAAATTTTTTTGTTTTTTGACTAAAAAATCTTAATTATTTTCAATATATCTTGTTATTTTCTTTCAGTTTGAAACAAAATCTGGAGAAAAATACTTCTTTGCCTCCTTTGTAAATCGAGAAAAAACTGCTAATGCTTTGAGTATGGTATTGGAACGACGGGAACAAAATCAGGTAAATTATTATGAAAAATTGTGAGAAAATAATATAATAAGAGATCAAAAAGAATATTTTATATAAATAATTAATTTATATGAAACGATCTGCTTAAACTTTAAAAGTTTTATCTGTTACTATTGAATAAATATTATATATTTAAGGATATTGCTCCAGAAGAAGTATGGGAAAGACTGAATCCAGAAGCAGTAAGTCATTTTTCTTTTCTTTTCTTTTTTTTTTTGCAAAAACAAATTACTCATTTTCCCACCTCATCTTATTTCTTTATTATATTTACTTTTTTTACTTCATTCATACACTTAAATTCTTTCTCTCTCTCTCTCTCTCTCTCTCTCTCTCTCTCTCTCTTCTCTCTCTCTCTTTTTCTCTCTCTTCTCTCTCTCTTTCTTTTTATTTTTTGAATGCTAGGATGCGTTTTCGGTCTAGATTGCCTTCTATTCAGATATTTTACTTAGCCTTAAGCTAAAGAAAAGCCAAACCACATGAGTGTGTTTGTGTCTCATCTTAGATGGAAGCTGGTCAGAATGTAGAACGGGCGCAGCTCTAGGAGCACTCTTTCGGAACAACCTATCGATCCAGTGTTCCAACTAACATACACACAAACACATACACAGCGTACGCCGTGCCATGCTTCTCTTCTCTTAATATAGTCACATTAACTCTCTTCCTGTTTATTATAATCAATCCAAGTAATCATATACATATAATATTAATTATGAAACATATCTTTTCTTTTCTTTTTTTTTATTAATTTATAAAAATCATATTCAGCTTGTTTCATAGATGAATTATTGCTTGTTCATGAATATTTAATTATTTTTCCTTGTTTTTCTTATTGATAATACCTCTATATATCAAAAAAGCAATACCTTCCACATCTTCCACGGTCCACAACATTTCCTTTTCATGCTCTTCAAGAAATTTATGATCGCCTTGCTACCATCAATCTCTCATATCAACATGTAACGGCCTATTTGCCTAGTACATCGTCATCGTGATGCCTTGTGCATCTAACTAGTTTCAGCCAACTGACATGGTTTTCTCGGCTAGTCGTTCAATTCAAACAGACTTTTTTTCCCTCCAACCAAAAAATCTTTTAAATTCTAATTTTACTAATCACGTGATGATGCGAAACAATTTTTTTTCAATGGTCAGGCTCGCAAATCGGTTGAGTCTTGTCTACTTCTCTCTCTCTCTCTCTCTCTCTCGCTTTCGCCCTCTCTTTCTCTCTCATTTCGTTATTCAACTGCATCGGTGCCACATATTATCTTTGAGATTGTGCTCTTAAACCGTATCACTTTTACTTTTTCATATCAGGTCAGGCCTTTAACCATACATAGTTTATAACATATAATTTACTTTCCATTTATGTGATTCGCTCTCTCTCTCTCTGTCTCTAGTTCACTCTCTCTATTTCTTTATCTTTTCTTTTTGAATATTTCCTTTTCACTCTATCTACTTCGATATTTCTTTGTTTTCCATTCATCAATTCAGTCAGCTTTTTCGCAAACCATGTTATCATGTCTTTTCCTCATGCCCATTATATGGTTTCCCTTCTTTCTCTCAAGCTCATACTATCTTAAATTTTTTATCTCTAATTTCTCTTTATCTTCCACTGTATTGGTAGGTCTCTAACATATGAAATGTCTACTGTTGCTTCTACTATACCTCTTCATATCTGTTCCTCGTTTTGTTCAAAATATTCTTTTTTCCTGGTTTTAACGATCCTCGATATTTGTTGATTTTTGTCATTTTAATAATCATCCTGTTCCCCTGTGGCAATATTGAAGTTTGCTTATGCCAACATTCCATGCTCTTGCTCATTTCTTTTTCACTTTCTTCCTTCTTTTCTTCCTTCTTTTCTTCCTTCTTTTCTTCCTTCTACCTCCTCTTTTATCTCTCTCACACGTACTTAATACATTTTATATATTGTACTTCAAATGCTTATATTATTCTTCTGATTTTGTTAGCAAATTTTGTTGAATTTTCTGAACAGTAGGAGACAAAGTTTGTTCTTCCCTCCTCTTCCACTTTTTTTTATCATTTTTCATTGTTTTCTTCGCTTGTAACATCAAATTGCTATCGCTTCTTTTCTATTTTTTTAAAGTAAGTATTGATTTCAGCAATTATTAGGTTAAGCAATCTGATTATATTTTTGATCTCATAATCTAGTTCACTAAGCTAACTAGTTGTGATCTCAAGATTCTTGATATACCTTCTTATACATTTCTTCATCGCTTTTTTTTTATTTTAATGTCAACTCTACAGCCACTAATCATACAGATGAATTGCGCTTTACTTACTATGGCAACGTAATACAACTAGCTAACTCGTAATTGCAATTATATTCATATAATCAGTATAATCTCAATAACCCCGGTTTCTTCAATACATTTACTGATTATATTCTTATTTTGAACATTTATTCGTTTCTTTTTAATTTGTTTGAACCGTTTCTTCTTTCTTTTCTTTTCTTCATTCAAATAATAATGATTTGATGTTTCCAAAATATTTCTTGTTAGTCTTCATGGAAATGTCGTTTCTATTATTATTATTTTTTGATTCATATAGTTGTATAGTTAATATAAACTATATATATATATATATATATATTTAATGAAACAACAAAGAAGCCTATTATTCATGCAAAGCTCAACTTGTACATTTGATTGTCCTCCTTTGTTTCATCCTTTGTCTTCCATCATGCCACCTGCAAGACCTTGTCATCATGTTGGTCCAAAAAAGGATTAACTCGTCTATCTTTCTCGTATGCAGGCACACATAATCATATTTTTGATCAAAATTTTGTTTTCTAAAACAATAACTGAATAACAGCTGATTCATTTCTTGATTCCTCATTTTTCGGTTCAATTTTTAGTGAACAAACTAAATTCTTGTTTGCAAAGTGCATGAACAGCACTTGGAACGGCTAGTCGACCTTATAAAGCTTGTTTTGGATTAGAATCAGACACTCAGACAATCGGACTAAAATGTGGAGGAGTGTGACTATGAACACTAAAACACAGATTGAGAACGAACAAGGGAGATAGATTGAAAGAGTATGATGATAGATGTATGATGCAGAGTATGATGAGTTTGAGAGAGGGAGTTTGAGGGAGTTCGAGGGAGCGGGATTAGGTGATTCAATGTTGGCCTATCAATTCAACTAAACTCTAAATTTCGGAAATTGTTTTAAAAAAATAAACGATTTTTTTCAACTTATTGATTTTAGATTTTTTCGTATGAAAAGAGCATTTTGTTTCAATTATTTTAAACTAAAATCACATGTTCATACTCGACGGTGTTGTATGATTGTAAAATGTGTGTACAATTTAGTGTTTTGAGCTTTTTCTGATTTTTTGTGCTTATTTAACGACTACGGTTTGCTTTTAACATTGTCATCGTCTGATGATCACAATCTTTTCATCGTACTCAATATGTCTCTATTTATTCTTGGAGTCTGGTTAAATTGATCGCCGGTTGTGACAAAGCACTTCGATTCAGGGGAGAAAGAGATAGAGAGAAGAAGGAGTGAAGAGGACGCTCGGTGAGCAAGAAGGTTGTGAGGATAGCAGTAGCTGAGAGATAGCTTGATGTCAGTTCAAAATATCTATTTTCTCGATTTCGCGCTAAAGCGGAAATTTTCTGTGGAAGAGAGAAACATAGTAAGAGATAGAGAGACATATAGAGAGAGAGAGACAAAGAGGGAGAGAGAGAGATAAAAATAGAGAGAGAAACAGAAAGAAAAATAGTGAGAGAACTATAGGTTCAGTAGGTCTAGCTACCGGCCTGTTTGGCTCACACAATTGTACTCTTGGTTCTAAATTCGGCCTCCTTGCCTAGCATTTTCACCTTTTTTTTATTTTTCTTTTGCGATGCTTTTTCGTGTCTATTCTTTTTTCGTTTTTCCTTTATCGATCTTCATCAATCTGTTTGATTGAACCGATTCATACAATGAACTTCTTCAAACTGAGACCATCTACATGTTTTGCCTCACAAGAGATTCTCTTTTTCTATTTTCATCTTATCACTTTTTATTCATTTAATTCTCAATTGACACATAGTACAAGCATCTTGTATAATGATCAAATTACATTGAACCGTTTTCGTTTTTCCATTTTCATCCAGCTTCTTTCTTTTATTATAAATTAGCTTCTCATACATGTTGAGATGCGATAGTAGTTGCTGGATAGAATCTTTTCATTCTACCTCAATCCGTACTCATCTCTTCTTCACCTTTTAGTGTAGATGTCCTCTAATTTATGTCCTCTAATTTTAATAATATAATAATATAAATTATTTTCTCTTCTTATCTCTGATCACATATTTTATATTTTCTCTCTTCCAAAGCAAATCTAGATTTTTAAAAAAATCAGCTGGTGATTCTTTCACAGCTCATGACTGACGTCATATCGCATCTATTTAATTATCAATATATATTATACCCATAATAATATTAAAAAATTGATAATTCTTAGCAATTTTAGTATGAAACTTATCACATAGTTATCTATGTTGCTTATTTTATTAGTCCATATATGTTACGTATAGTTAAATATATGCTCATTGTTCAGAAACAACGCTCACGGGACTCTAAGTCGGGCCAATCATCGCCCATGTCTCCCGTTGACTTCACAACAAGGTACAGCCTTTTATATTCAAATTAGCATCAGCTGTTGTTAATTGTATCTCATATCATTTTCACATATTTCTCTTCTAGTCCACCTCCAACGCCTCTCATATCATCTCTGAGTGGTCGTTCAGCTTCAGCTGGAAACTTCATGACAGCATCATCTCGTCCCTCGTCATCTATAGGTATACGAACATCACCCGATATCGGCTCTGTTGGAGCTACAGAAGATGTAGCATCACTGTCATCGTTAGAAGATCAGGTAATAACTATTCTCTTAGCCTCTTGCTACATCTTTTTCTTTTCTTATTCTCATATTCCCTTTACAGGAAGAAGTAATTTGCACATGTGAAAATCATTTTGGCAAGCAACTAGTGAATACCGTATTTCCATTATCAGCTCTTGAGCTTCGTCAGCTTGTATTCAATGATAGTCCATGGGTTACAAGATTCAATGAAGTGCTTAAAAACAGTGGTAAGTTTATAAAACTGTAAATTATAATACTATACGTAAATAGTATATCAGATATATATTTAATATAAAAACGTTTAGGTTACCACTCATCAGAATGGGCTGTGGATAAGAACGGCCAGTTGAATCGTACATGTACTTATACCATGGCTTTGAATCATGCTATGGCACCAAAAAGTTGTGTTGTTACTGAAAATCAAGTCATTGAAAACATCAATGCATCTGATGCATCTCATGGTTTTGTTGTGAACAAGGAGACTCAAAATTCTGGTGTTCCGTATGCAGATCATTTCACTGTTAAGGTACGGTATACGATAATGGTGTATTAGGTGGTTCAATTGAAATGTGGCACCCATCTATTTTTTTTTTTCAAAAATTTTAAAATTTAACAAACAAAAATAAAATAAAAGAATATATTTAAATGAATACAAAATAATATTTTTATTTAATCTCAGCTCATTCGTTTGAAAAGCTTGTTTGATTTTCCTCTTTCTCTGTCTTGTTAGTAATGGATGGATGTAGCTCATATGTTTCACGTCCTTCTTCTTCATTTTAAGAATTGTGTTTGCCATTGAAGCCAAAGAACAGCTCAGAAATAGAAGCATAGCGTCGTTGCATGACAACGCGCGCCCACACTGTTGTGCGAAAGCACAAGAGACGCTTCTGGAGTTAGATTGGGACGTTTTTAGCATCCTCCCTATTATTCAGATCTAGCTCCAACAGATTTTCATCCGTTTAAATCCATGGAGCATAGTTTGAAGGGTCAAACCTTTAAAACAATACACGAAAACATACGTGAACTTTACAAAGTTCACGTGAGTTTGTAAAGAAATATTGATATGTAACTTCTGGTTCACGTGAACTTTATATAGTTCACGTGAGCTAGAAGTTACAATGTCTCTTGACATGGTTCAATGAATAAATGAATTCTTTTGTTTAAAATATTATATAATATATATAATTTTGATATATATCTGATCAAATATTTTTCAGTGTACATACTGCGTTACAAGAATTAATAAACGAGAATGTCGTTTGGTAGTACATGGAGGGATTATATATAAAAGAAACATTTGGAATATTGTGAAAGGATATATTGAAAAGACAGCATATCAAGGATTGGATGATCATTATGCCATTTTAAAGAAGATGTTAACAGAAGAATGTCAAATACGCTTGAAAGAACGATCAAATGCCGCACGTGCACGTGATGATGCATCTGAAAATGAAAGGTAAAATTTTAGTTTTTTTTTTTTTAATAAAAAAAAGTTTAACATATCATATATCATATTTATTATTTTCAGTCTATCATCATCGGTTGAAGATCCAACTACTGATTCTCCTGCAAAAGACTGTTATATTGGTAAATCTAAAAGTTCACCACATCGCTTATCTAATCGAACTGCTTCACCTTGTAGAGAAGGTTAGCAGCATCATCATCCATTTTTAAATATTTTATTTTACAGAATCAATTACATCATCAATAGCTATGACGGGTATGCAATCAACCAAACTAGCAACAATTCCTGATTATGGTCCATATATTCGTATTATTATTGGACTTCTAGCCGGCTTAGTATTTTTACATATACTCTTAATTATACGTATTAGTTGGATTGAGCCGAATACCGGGCTACATGAAGAGATGTCTCAATTTATTAGAAGGTAAATTACATTTATCATACAAATTAACTTTACTGATAATTTGATTATAGAATGTCATCACCGAGTTCTTTCAACGTCTTGCCTACAGCATCTAGCACCGATTCCAAAATGTTGGAATCCCTTCTTGATACAGTTAGTCAATTAGCAGCTGATCTTCAAAAATTGAAACAACAACGTGATGAGCTGTAAGCTCACACGATTGAAGATTAGATATGACGGGTATTCAGCAAGCTGCTGCGTCAGAATATCTGACGGTACACAGTCTCACGCATCATTGATTTTTTTTTAATTTTCCAAACCATACTGGCTAGATGCTTACACATACACATATATAACATAGTTATCCATTCTTCTCACAGTTATTTCTTTTACAAAACATTTTTGCTTCTATTCATTTTCTATATATATATATATATTTAGCTCACTTTGATATAAATTCACTTCATAGCTTAATTTTTTTTATTTTATTAACATTCCAATGTGTGTTTTATTTTTCTAAATCATCATATAGTATAATTCATATGTTCCATTTTTATTATTATTTTATATATATTTTGTAATGGAAATATACAAAAATCTTGTTTTTTTATTCATATATTATATATATATATATATATATATATATAATGTGTGGTTAAAACATGCATTTTGTTATATTATTATTATTTATTTTAGTTTAGTTATTCAGCTTAGTTTATTATACTATGCAAAGCCTGTAGAATATCGTCAAACATTGCCGATTCATGGATATTATCATTATATAAATATGTAGAAAAACAAAACAAAACAACAAAGATTTTGATTATTGTGATAAACTTCTAAATTACAAAATCTTTTTCAATTTCTTTATATTTTTCTTTCTTTCACTTTATAAACAAATATATCCATATTTTGCTGGTATTTCCTTTTTTTTTTGTTAATTCATATATATGTATAGTATACAATTTATTGAAAATCTTTGTCTGTGTCCTTATCGTTGTACTGTAACTTGGTTACATATAAAATATTATTATAATATTATGTTTTTTTATTTTAAAAATTAAATATTATCAAGTTTTTTTGATAGAAACTTTTTATAACTTTTATTACGTCAAATGTGCAAAATAATTTTAAATTATTAATTATTTAAAGTGTTCTATATGAACGTATTGGACAGATGTATATAGCCTAATCTATTTTTTTAAATTAAAATAATAAAATGACGTCAATAATTCTATAATAAAACACATTTTTTATAATTTAAATTATTATAATAATTTATATTTTAATTTTTGAATAAAAACAATACTGAAAAAGGTTTCGTATTAAAAGTTATAACATTATCTTAATTATGTGAATAATTAATTAAAATATTTAGAAAATAAATTGAATTATTCAATTTACAGAAGCTGTGTTAGTTTTCTAAATACAAATATGATTCTCCAAACCGTATTGTTATTGCTCACCTGACCTCAATTCAATGAACTATTCTATTTGGGAATTGTTTCAATCAAACATAGAGAAATAACATTTCAATAGTTTGGAATTTCTGAAGCTAGCTTTGATCAAAGTATAAGATGAAATACATAGATGAGGAATACCTGTGGTCAACAATTGTTAAAAAGAGATTAACTGTTGCAACTAAAGCAATAGGACATCATATTACTTTTTCTAATAAAAAACAAAAAAATAAAAAAGTGTTTGAAATAAAAATTTATTTGTTTCTTTCTGTGTATAAACTGAAACAATGAACAAGCAGGTGCCGGCGTCAGGCACATATCAGACATTCTTTGACCCCCCGATCAAATGAATGAATTGAATATGTGACTTACTAATACAAAAATTTAAATAAAAAAAAGGAAAAAAAAACATAAAAAGGGATAATAATGACAATAATATAGAATAGTTAAAACATCTAGTTCTATATTATTCTAAATTATGTTCTTATATTTTGATTTTGGTTCGTATGAATATAAATATAATATATATATATACTATGTATATATATTATATATTATATCATATAGTAAAAGATGATGATGACCTACACGTCGTTATTCTTATATATATAAGCTATAATATCTAATTTTGAATCAAATTATGTGGGTAAAGGTACATGAAATATGGCAGTTAAGGTGTGCAACAATTGAAAATCTTTTCATAGGATCAAAAATAATAAAAAGAAAAAGAAGAAAATATATTCAGTGCATAGAATAACTATTGCTGCAATGTGTGTCCACCAAATTTGTGCTCCAGAGCATTGCTGGTAGGTCGGCCAAGCTCTTGCTTTGTAAGTAATACAGTCTTGCGAAGACGTGATGCTGAGTATCTGAAATGAGAATCATTGTATTTGATTTGTTAATAAATTTGTGAAGAAGAATCAGAAAAATTATGATTTATCAATACTTACTTGACAGCTTCACGTCGTCGAACCATGGATGGATCAGTCGATAAGAACCGGTGTGACAATGCTTCATCTGTGCGCATTCGTCGCCTGAAATGAGAAAAGAAATATTTGAGAAATCATTCAGAAATCATAAAGGTGAGTAAACGATGGCATAGAAGTGAAGAGATAAAGAAACGTACATTGGACTCTTCTTCAATGACCACGTAACAAAGCTGAGTGATTCTTGACTGGCATTAACAGGAATAAGATTAGGATCACATTTGACGTTCAAAACATTATTCTTAACTTCATCTAGGCGATCATATTCTGATGTGAATGGATGGAAACCGCCCAAACTGAAAAATGAATTAATTATTATATTATGCTATTTCTATGAAATATATATTATATATTATATACTGACAGGCAGAATGTAATGACTCCCATGCCCCAGACATCAGATTGAACTGTGACTGGCACATCGTCAATGTGGAATTCAGGTGAAGCCCATTGTACATCAAATTCTTTTGGCTTCACAGCTGTTGCTAGTTTCTGAGCACTACCAAAGTCTACAAGCTTTACAATCCAATTACGTTTTGATTGGAACATAACATTATGTGGATTTACATCCAAATGAGCAATTCTAAAATGATAAATATAATAGAATATGTTTGAAGAGATTATTGATATACCCTCGGAAATGAAGCCAATGAAGTGCAGCTGTTAGTTGACGCATCGTTAAGCAAACTTGTTCTTCTGTATAATAATCATTGAAGATAAAACGTGAGAAAACATCTTCATATAGTTGTTCACAGAACATATATAAGAATCCATTGCTAAAATATAATTAATTATTAACTATGTTAATTATAAATAAAATAAATTTATAATAATCTGTATAATCTATACTACTAACCTGTTGTGAGCAGCAATGAGACGTTGTACGTTATCATGTTGAGCATCCTTCAAAAGCTCATACTCACGAAGAACATCAGGCTCATTCACATCGCGGATCTTAGCAACACAGTGTGCTGATCCTTCATGCTTTGAATCAATAGCTTTACGTAAAACAGAGAAACGTCCTTTGTAAAGTAGAGCATCCAACTGTAAACAACAAAATAAATTAACAAATCCTATTGTAAACAAATCAATCGATAAGTATATTACCTGGAAGCGTGAGCTGATATCTGATGTTTGTAATTCGATATTTTCTTTTATTTGTTGCTCTTGAAGTGATTTATCTTCTGATTCACTCTCTTCCGATATCTCATTTAGTTGATTTGCTGACCTCTGTGGAAGCGATACTACATTGAGACGTACATGTGATTTCAAGATCTCAATTTGTAATTTTGCTGTTCCTGAAGAATTGTTTGTAAATAAACTGAAAGATTACGATGTCATAGTCTTACCTTTGCCATGTGTTTGAATGATTCTGCTTGACAATGACGGTAATCCTAAACCGAAGCCGTTACGAGCTGTTACTCTGAATTATGCTCAAGTTATATATTCAAACTGATAGGTGATTCAAACCTAAATTGATAAATTCCAAGTGGAGCAAGATGCTTAACGACAACAGCTTCATCATCTACATTTTCGCTGATGACAATCCATGGAGCTGCTACATCATCTGGACCAGCAGGACGATATTCCAATCGGTATGTGATTCCTTCAAGATAAGTTGGACCTTCAGGTGCTTCCCATGTCAAGAAAATTTCCGTATCCGAAGAAAGTTCAGCATCAGGGCGACCAGGTCGTGATGGAGCTTCTAATATAGAATTACCATGTAATATAAATTTATAATAAAAAAATAATATTCACCTCCACTGACAAGTCGACATGTAGTTTTATCAGTACCAAATTCATTTGTAGCTGTACAGATGTATTCACCCAAATCATAAGCTACAGGACGATTAATGATCAGACGATGAATATTGCCATTCTGAATTATATTATTAATTATTTATTTGTATAAATATAATTATATCATATAATTAAATAAATATAAATTTAAATTTATATATTACCTGTTCAAATGTTCTCTTATCATTTGGTGTTAACTCTTGATTTTGGAACATCCATTGAATAGTTGGAGATGGACTGCCAGTTACAGCACATTCAAATATAGCTGGTAATGAGCCCAAATAAGCATCACGTAAGCGTGAAATGAATATAGGAGCATATGCTGTAATAGAATATAAAGATAAGATTATTGCTTATGAATCTAAAGACATACTTCCATCAGCATTACGACGTGTAGCAGATGGTGCTACCTTCTGAATATCAGTACGAATACGGTCAATGGCATTTGTAGCTGATGGCACTTTCTGTATAGATGTAGCTCTTTCGTTGGATTTTGGCTCTAAGTTAGCTGTATGTTCGCGAAGAATATCAGTAAACCTAAAAATAAATAAATATATACTATTTCATATAATATATAGATATAGATATATACCTTCTACGCTCTTTAACAGTTACTTCTCCATTACGTACACCAAGAATACCTTGACGAACTAATGGAGCTCCATCACCCCAAAGATTACGACGATAATCACGTACACGACTGTTGAATGATGGTCCACGTGAAGCCATAAGATATGTATCAGGACCAATTTGATAATGAGAATCCCATGGTGAATCATCAATATCATAATCAGGACGATTGAAATCAACGTCTTGATAGAAATTACTTGGACGATACTTATCCAAATCATCAACAAGCTAAAAGAATTAGTATTATATCATATAAATTATCATAAATTATTCTATAATTTACCTTTTTACGTTGTTTAAGATCATCCTTAAGATCTTCAAAATCTTCTTCATGCTTAGTTGGCTTAATCTAAAGAAATATTATAAAAATAATAATAAAAGAATGTTATGAAGTGAACCTTTTTCTTTCGATCATCCATATGAGCATCTTCATCATCAATATCAGAAGCTTGTTCACCTGGTGGTAAGAAGGAAGGCTTTCCACGTTTTGTAGCAATTAAAACCTTGAATAAGAAGAAATTTAATAATTATTGAAACATCTGAATTACCTCCATAGCATGTTCTCTACTAGGCGATACAAGTACGGGACTTTTCGTTCCTGGAGCAGAACGTCGAGGACTCTTTGGACTGAGAAGATTTGGAGAAGGAGTAGGCCTTAAATGGATGTTTTGTATAAAACGAAACTAAATCGCTGTTTCGAAATATTCAAAAACTTACGCTGTGTCAATGACTAGAGTGTTGTTATGAAGCTTTTCCAAGAACAATGGAGCTCCGACAGGTATAGTCGGATCATTATCAGCTTGTTCAAGAAGCTGAAAATTAAAATTTTTTTAATGCAAATTTAGAAATAATAGGTCAAGCTTTCAGCCAACTTGATACGTGTAACAATTATTTTGAACTGTATACACTTGTTTCTCATACTTTTAGCCGATTTGGTACCTTCTGAACATCAACTGAGCGTAATCGTAGCTTCTTCTCTATGCCTGGGTCTAGACAACTTATTTTTGTCTTGACCTCACGTCTACCGCTGCCGTTCGATGAACACGTCGATGAGGACGATGATGTTGAAGCCATATGCTCAGATGTAAGCTTCGTCATCGGTTCAACGACCGTCACGGTTGACAAGGATGACATACCCGAATTCGAGAATGATGGACAGAAGTTTCTATGAAAATAGCATATGAGGGTATGATTATGCTGAGATGAGATAAGCGAACAGCAAAATGCTGATTGTACGAAGCAGATGGCAATAAGGAAGCGAAATACAAGTATTTCTATATGTATTGAAGAATTTTGAGTGAAAGAACTAGCTAATACATAAAGCTAAACTAAAAAAAAACTGGTCGAGACAGCAAAAGATATAAAGAAAGATGTTAAGTTTGACATTAGCAGAATACTAGCTGCTCAACGGCATGGATGATTTGTGTGTAGTGATAAACGAGCTAATCAATATCCATTGGAAAAAGTAAACAGAGCAGCACGTTGACGTCCAAGCCGGAAGTCAAGCTTTTGAGTATTAGATGAGAACGTGAATGCAGGCAAGGATTGAAGGAAAAGATTCTGTGAGAGCGAAGATAAAACTCGAGACGAACACAAGCAGAAGGAGTGGGAGGAAGAGTAATGTTAAGTATACCTCCACAGATCCATAGAAAACGTTGTGTGGTGACAGTTGAACATGAAACTCAATTTTTTCTGATTTGAGATAAAGAGAGAGAGGGAGAGAGAGAGAGAGAGAGAGAGAGAGAGAGAGAGAGAGAGAGAGAGAGAGAGAGAGAGAGAGAGAGAGAGAGAGAAAGAGAGAGAGAGAGAGAGAGAGAGAGCGAGAGAGAGGGAGAGAGGGAGAGAGCGAGAGAGGGAGAGAGGGAGAGAGAGAGGGAGAGAAGGAGAGAGAGAGAGAGGGAGAGAGAAGGAGAGCTCAACTAATTAATGTAATTGTGAATTACCAGGAAAGTAATGAAGTGAATATCAAAATATAATGAGATATAAAATAAAATAAGTTTGAATATTAGATTGAATGTGATAACTATTACTAATAATTACGGTAATAGCGCTAATCATATCACTATTCTAGATTGTTCTGCTTACACATACAAAGATATTCCGATTGAGATAAAGATGGAAATGAATTAGAGGATGATGGAAGAAAAAAGACAACGAAGATGATGGTTTGTTGGGGCTGAAGACAAACAAATGGGCGGCATCTGAGACGTAGCATCGACGACTTCACAAGTATCTGAGCATTTGACGATCAAGTTCTTGCCGTGCGTAGCAATGAAGAGCAAAATCAGATGACGACGACGAAAAAATAGCGGAAAAGTAGCAATTCCAATAGTATGAAGTAGGGACAATGGAATAGGAGAACTTATGGAAAAAAATTCAAAAAAATATGTTTTCTTTTCTTTTTTTGAGTATGTTAGATAAACAAATAGAATTTGAAATGCTGGAAGATAAAGATATAATATTGAAAAGTCAATTTCATCTTGTTTAGCGAAAAGAAAAAAGTAAAGAGATAACACGATATAGTAGATCGTAGGTCAGAAATCTTAGTTACAACTTGAAAATGAAATTATAAAAGTTGTAAGAGAAATCAAATTACAGCTTGATGTATGAGAAAAGTACCAAATTGAACTGATAATGACCGTCTATCAACATACCACTTTCTCATGTTCAGGAAGGCCATCTAGTGATGTATCAGGGAAGAAAGCTGATTCCTTTATTGTATTCACAGGTGATAATGTTGGTGTTGAAGCATCTGATTCAGCTTTTGGTGTTGAAGATCTTGAGCGACTCTTCTTTGGTTTGCTCTGAAAGCATGGAATAATATCGGAAGCTTGATACGGTAATTAGAGAAAATTGAAAAATCAAACTTTTACATATTCAAATGTATTCAGAAATTTGTTATTTATATATTTTTTGTTTATATTTATTTATTTATTTATTTATTTATGATAAAATATTTACCTGACGTATAGTATTAATTTGTTCAAAATCTTCTAAAGAAGCTAAACTTCCAGCTACAGAACCTTCTTCAGAAATATCGGAAAGAATTCTGTTGGCAATTTCTTCTTCAATATCACGACGTTCTCCTCGCACCATTCGTAATGGAACCTAAATAGCATTCAAAATGAAAACTTTGGTTTTTAATAAAAAAAAACAATAGAATAGATGGATATAAATGGTGGATTGAATGAATGAAAAACAGAACATACTTGAACCATATCATCTTCACTGTCATCAGAATCTCGTTGATGTTTTGGTTGATCACGACGTGCCTTTGAAGGGGTTTCGCCCTAAAATTAAAAAAAACAGGTTATATGATAAGGAGGGATACACAACAAAAAGTTTAAAAAACAATGAACAACTAAACAAACCTTTTGTTGAGGTTGAAGTTTACGTTTTTCAGTCATATGGTAGTCTGGAGGAGGCATACGGGGATCTGTAAATGTTTGAAATTATTTCAATTTATATATTCTCTGAATAGAAGAAATTATATATTATAAATTATAAAAAATAATTAATAATAATAATATAAATACCTTGTGGTCCTGCTTTTCCTTGGAGATGAGGAACTTGACCGTATTGTCGTACCTAAAAATTTAGAAAATATAATCAAACATTTCAAAATTAGTTTGAAATATAACAAAACAATATTATATTATATTATTATTATGTATAATTAGGAATTATATAAAGAATCTTACTCTTGGATCGTCTAGTCTAGGTAAATTCTCGGGACTTAAGAAATGCTTCTCGTCAATATCAATAGGGCGACCGTATTGATCGTGAGGAATACGAGCCAAGTCTTCTTGTCGTAGTAAACGACCTGAATCATTTAATTAATTATGCATATATAGTTATAATATATGAATATCTTACCGTATTGATCTAATGGAATACGACGTTGTTCTCGAGGTGCTTCAGGCTGATTTGCAACGGAAACGTTTGGTGGTTGTGGAACTCCTGGATTCCTTCGTGTATCAGAAGGATGTTGTGGAGCTGTATGAGGATTGAATGGTTCAATCACGTGTGGATCGTTAAAAGCGTATGGTGGTGGTTGATTGAAGTACTGGAACAATGCCAAGATGAAATTAAAAATATTTAAATTCTGTGACATACATGCTCGTCAATTGGATTTCCACACTGATCAAGGAATGGTGTTCGTTCAATTCGACGTCTTGGAATATCTTCAATTTGTGCTGGTGGTCGTGGCTTGATTCGTAAGTAGTCGTAAAGCTTCAAAACTATAGTTTAGAAGACGAAAGAAAAGGAAACAAAGTAAATATACATACATATATCGTTAAAAATTGAAAAATGTACGTATTTTGAACTTTTTAACAGAAAAAAATATAGAAATTCTAATAGAATAGTACTCACTTCTACTGGTCGTTCGGTTTCAGCGGAACGTTTCTGTTGGCTAGCTTGCTGAGCTAATGCAACAGATGGTGCCTGAAATTAAGGAAAAATGAATTTATGATAACAAACAAAACACAAGAAATTGACGTAATGATGGCTGAAAACTCACTAAAATAGCATCGAGAAGTTGTTCGGATGGTGTTTGTTGAACAAAGACTCTTCTTTCCTGTAATTTTAAAGCATAAGAGTTTGACAAAAATATTTTAAAAAATGAAAAAAAAATTATAAATGAAGCAAACGTTCTGTGTTTTGCAGCAGTTTAGCTTGCTTGCTCGTGCAAACTAGGATGGGAGAAATACGATCTTTATGCATTTGAGCTTTTCAAAAAAGAGCTGAGATGATCGGTCATGAGCAAAATGTTTTGTTATAAATTAAAAAAAAATATTTATAAATATAAATAATAAATTTAAAAAAATGAAAGAAATTTGATAGTTTTAGGAATAGAGAAACAGCCGGTATGCTATTATACAAAAACAAAAATGAAGTAAAATCTTCACGGACGTCTTATGTAAATTCTCTTCGTTAAATATTTTAGATATTTGCATGAAAGTACTAATTTTAGATTTTTTTTTTGGCAAAAAAAAAGGAAAATATTTATAAAAATATCTGAAGAGGTTTATTAGGTTGAAAATTTGTTGAAAAGGTAAAAGAAAATTGACGAATAGATGGAAAAAGAAAAAGAAGTGGTGTAAGAAAAGATGCAAAAGAAGCTAAGAAGCTGAACATGAAAAGGACGACGACCTGTGTATATATCAGTCAGAGAACACAGATAATCGTAGAGAGCACAGAGATCGTGTGCGATATCTAGTTGCTTTGTCGTCGTCAATCCCGGAAAACACAAGAGTTTGAATTGTGAGCACGATAGAAAAAAAGGCGGCAAAAGATTAAGAGAGATATGAAGAAAGAGAGAGAGAGAAAGAAATAGAGAGAGAAAAAGCTAAAGACTAAAAGAGAGAGAGAGAGAGAATATGCCGACACGATATACTTATTTCTCATCAAATAGAGACTGATAAAGAACAATATACGGAGCAGCGCAAGAGTGATTGTATGAGAAATATGTATATTATATGTCATTGATCAGCTTATTATGAGCATTTTTTAATATAATAATATATAAATAGAGATATATTATACTTATTAGAAACTAAAAACATACAAGCCATTTATGACTATAGTTGAACTCGCGTAAACCATCAGCTGGAAGTGGTGCATCTTGAACATCACCAGATGTAAGCCAATCGTGTCGTAATGCTTCTGTACAGGTGAGTCGTTCACTAAAACATGATCACAAATATTAATTATTATACTATATCATATAGGTTATACCCAGGAATTTCACGTAACAATTGAGTAACAAAGTCACGAGCTTCATATGAGAATGAATCCCAGATAGGTCCATCAACTGAATATGCAATGCGATCAACATTGGCTAACGTTTCTTCATCATTATCGCCATGGAATGGTGATTGACCCGTTAAACTAAAAATATAATTATTAATATATATGTATAACTATATGTATATAGTTATATATAAATAAATAACTAACAGAACATAGGTAATTGTTCCAACACTCCATAAATCAGTAGCTAATGTTAGTGGATATCCACGAACAATTTCTGGTGAAACAAATTCTGGTGTGCCTTGAATTTGACCGGTAATCAAGCCACGTAATAATCGTCTATAATTTATTATATATATATATATATATATAATATATAGTATATAAGCTTATAATCTAACCGTGATTGTCCAAAATCAGCTAATTTCAATCGATTATCTTGAAGAAGTATTGTTTCTGGTCTTAAATCCAAATGAGCAATACGTAGCTCATGCATACGTTCAAGAGCTAATAGAAGATGTCTTAAACATATATTATTATTATTATTATTTATATAAATTATAATTACCTGATGAATATTTGGACCATTCGTTCCCGTTCTCTACCCGTAGGTCCTCCCATAGGAACACCAGGATGGGACAAATCATTTAGAATAGTATTTGTAGTGCTAAATATAAAAATGATTAAAAATGAATAAATATGATTGTTCAACGTATATTTCAACTTAATACTGATTATATATTATATATTAAAGAATATTCTGTATCATATAGTATATAAATGACTTAAATTCATGAAGAAAACTTCAGAAAATAGTTAAACAGCCATAATATTTGAGATATGATTGAACTTACCATGGAAAATCATAGTCAATACTAGTTTTAGATAGAATAGCCATAGTTAATATTATAATTATATATAGTTAATAATATTTTTTTGTTATATTTTTACATAAAAACAAATATTTTTCATCATAAAACTTATAATAGTTTTGACATCATGTTGAATAGTTGATATTGGTAGGAAAGAAGATCAATAAAACTTTGAAAAATGAGAGATTGACAGAGAATCAGAGAAAAAGTGTCTTCTTTAAATGTTGTAAAGGACAGAACAGCTGGAAAAATTAAAAAGAAAAAGATTAAGAGTGAGGGAAACTGCTTATTGAGAGAAATGAAGAGATAGAAGGTGGTGTGAGATGAAGTCGGCAGATGAGGTTCAACCACCTTTAAGCCATTTGAACCATTAAAACTTTTTCATTTCTGTCCACCTCCGTACCTATTCACTTTACAAAGTAAACTGAAGATATTCAGTTGAAAAACAAGTGTTTGTTTGAATTCAATTAAACATATACTATAGCATATAATTATATTAATTATATTAATTATATACTATATACAATATCAAATATTCTGTCATATACCATGATAAGCAGAAATCCAGATGAATAAATATTATTTTACGAAATTACAAAATATTAAGTTTGTAAAGCTTAATTTCAAGATGAAACAATTGAAAATGTGAATTAAAAAAAAGTTTCTGTCAGTATTCCGTAGGTATACAAGTTTCAACAGTCTTATACATCATATTTCCTACAACTTATATTCTATTTCTCTCTCTCTCTCTCTCTCTCTCTCTCTCTCACTTACTCTCTCTCTTATACATACATAATAACTTTAACTATATCTTAATCTTTATAATAGAATAATTAAAAAGATTTGATTTTTGTGTTATTCCCTTAATATACGTTTGACTGTTGAGTATATTGAGAAATAAATGATCACAAAGGTCTTTAAACATCTGGATTTTACTATATATTATGTCAAAGAATTCAAATAATAAAATGTTTAATTGATATAATAAAATGATAGAAAATGTCATTGAATTTCAAATACTTTACAACAATAGTATTTCGTTTTAATTCTTTTTTTTTCATTTTATATCATTCAAATTAATTAATTAATTATTAATTATAATTAAATATATCAAATATAGTTTCAGATCTATATGACAGGAAAAAACTTTTTTTTTTTTTTGAAATTCATCATGTTGTCACGACATAGTGTGCTCCAGAAAAATTTTCTCTTTCTTTCACATAACAGCAGCTGTTTCGTGGAATTTTCAAATCACCTTAGGATTGCTGGACACACAGTCATATAGTTGAAGAATATCTCGTACATTCATTGAAAATGTTGGCAAAAAAGATGTTGAAATGTTGAAAGAAAAAGACATATTTGTATTAATTATGTTAATTATAATTATGTTTTTCTATATAATTAATTTTATATATTTATATTGTGATTGTAATATCATATTATTATTTCTTTTATAACAAATGTGTATAACAGTCATATGTCACATCCATAGATAGCCAAACTGCTGATTTAAGAAAGAGAAAATGGTTTTAAATCAAAAAATTCTAATGAATCTTTTAAGATTTAACAAGGGTTTGAAGGGGATATAGGGTGGTTCAGAGGGGTATCTCTTTCTCTCTCTCTCTCTTTCAAAATTTCTTTTTCATCAAAAATTTAAAAAATCTTACTTGTCATATACAATCATTGCAATCTTATTATCCTTGATTACTTGTTTCATTTGGATAACGTTTGGATGCTCAAGAACATTGTGAATATCAATACTTCTTGCCAAACTATCTCCGATTGGCTTGAGCTGAGCCAAGAACTTTTCGCCGGTTGATCGTTCTTTTACCGGAAATGGTGCTCCGCTTACAGCTCGTCTGTAATATGTCAATTGCTTTTCAAATCCATTTACACATACGTGAAAGAAACATCTATATATTCACGTATATGTACGTTATTTATGCAGATTATATGTATATGTGACTCTAAGCATAGTATATAGTAAAATAATGAAAATGATAGATATCAATCAATCTATTAATCAATCAATGTCTTATGAATTACATCTAAGTATTATGACACTTCATCTTAATCTCATTTTTCTTCAAATTTTTCTCGTTTTGTTTGCTCAAAATTCCACAATCTTCTCAAAAGTATAAAAACAGTTAAAGATGTATGTCATATCACTTATCTTACCGTAATTTCATGTACATTTTCATCATTTTACATCACTTATACTACTGTATATATCTTAGAGAATCTGCATAAATGACGGTCGGTGCGTGTGTGCTTCATGACGACGACGCAATTGACAAATGGACTTGTTCATGGTGGCAAAGCAAAAGACTGTGTGTCTATCAGGAGCTGCATTCATCGGCTGCCAAACGTACTCTGTTCTTCGAGTTTCCGATATTGTTTATAAAGCATTTCTAGCCTCATCGTAGGCTGAAAAATGTCAGAACTCATGCTTGTTATGACTGTTCAATAGTGTGGTCCATATTGATTTCTTCAGGAATCAGATGAAAGTCAAATTTTCAGCTATTTGCACGTTGCTAAGTTTTCGTTTCGTTTTCATGTTGACATCCAATGTTCCTCATCTTTCCAGGTTTATACAGTCTATCGTATGGTTTTTGTTTTATAAAATCTACTATACTCAGATCAGTATATATGCTATCTATATGAGTTAGACACAACGGAAAACGAAATTAAACTAGTTTCAATGCAATGTTGAAATGACTATTCTAAGTCCTGAGAAATATTTCTGTTGATCGATGGATCATCATCATCGTCCAGCCAATCAAGCAAGAAATTCATTCAGATTCTCAAGTCTACGACGAAGTAAAATAGCTATCCGGAAGGCAGTATCAGCTAATATAGATATCACACTCATCTCACTCTCTACCACCGATGTACATCAGACGATTGGACATCGGATTGCTGCACAGAGCATACATGAGTGACGTCAAATGGATGAATCCGATGATTGTAGCAGAAAGAACATGGCGAAAGAACATAGAAAAAGCTAAGTATAAGAATTTCAAAGCGTGCAAGCTACAAACAATGTTTTCTACATATATCCAAAGTTCGCCATGTTCTTCTGCAGATCTTCCAGCTTCTCCGAAACATCGTTGATCTCATCTATGCCATATGCAGCAAACCGTTGGAAGTGCTGTAGGACTTGGTGGGGAAAAGGACGGCAACGGAATATACAAGAAGAGATGCCAGAACAAAGCTGTATCTTCTGTATGGGCGGGTGGGGGTGACCGAAGAACTAATCTTCAGTTAAATCAGCAGGCTGGAAATCACATGGACGGACGATAAGGACTGCACACATGCACCAAAAACATGCACATAAAATTATTATTTTATTACATAATATAATAATAAAAAAAGAGAAAAAAAAAGAAATATCTGAGCATATAGGGTAGTTGAAACATGAGAAAGTTGAAAAAGCTGTAGCTAGTGGTAGCCATAATGCTATTTGAGCAAATTATAGAATATAGATTGTATGGCTGGCATAACAGATGACGTCGTGCACATCCGTGAACCTGCACGGCAAGGCTGTCGTAGTCAATTCGAAGCATCCATAGCGATAAAGATTAAAGCAGATAGAAAAAATTAAAGAAAAAGAATAGACAGCGAGCATCATAATGTACTGAATAGATAATTACATGTGATCGAAGCAGGCAGTTGGCATCTGAACGTTAGCAGGGCCGGGCTTGTCGTCAGAGCACTGCCTTTTAGATTTCGAAGTTGAATATATGAAGTCGAGGATGCGCTGCAGTCGTCGTTAAATCGTCCGAAATGCTGGATAACGAATGACAAAAGATGATTGGTCGCTGGACAGCCTGCCCAGGCTGCTCGTGGTTCTTGAATTACAGTAGCTAGGACGAGAGAGGACGTCATTCGATTGAGAATAAAGCGGGAAAATGGTCATAATTCTGATGTTCTATACTATAAGATAGATATACATATAGAAAGTATGAAAACAGAACAAATGATCAGCAATAACCATGAGGGCGACAAGAGGGTAATAGAGAGAAGGCACATAACTGAGAGTAATGCATTCAGAAATCAAGTGATTCTGAATGAAAAACAGAAAGTAATAGCTACTTGATGTGATGAAGTGGAAGTTGAAGAACACAAGGCCGGACAAATGTCATTCAAATTCACATCTTCTTGGATTTTTCTTCTAGCTGATGATTGGATTTATCAGACTATGAAGATTAGCTAGCTGGGCAACAAGTATGTGCCGTTGATGCATATCATCAGGAGTATAAACTCAAGAGAGAACAAATCTGATGATGTAAGCTTTTTGATGTTACAACAAGAGTAACGATATAGGGTTGGGGGACATTTAGCTAGGCAATCTAGCTATGTGTTGAGCGAGGTGTTCCGGTACGGAAAAGGACAGAACCGGATGACTGAGGGTACCAGATTTATAGGATCACATATTTGTAAAAAGCGATTAACTTAGAGAAAATTTTGTTGAAGAGAGATAAAAAACATAAATTGGTAGGCGCCAGGAGATTTGAGAAAGAAATAAAGAAAATAAACATATAAGAAGAAAACGAAAAAAAAAACATAGAAAACATATAGAGAAGAAGAAGAAGAAGATTACTTTTCATCTTCTTCTTCGATGTCATAGACTTCTCGAACTTTGCGTGCTTCAATAGCAACACGTTTCTTCGGTAATTGTACATCGTTGTAATCTCCATCAGCTAAATGTTAAATAATTCAATATTTTATATTCATATATGATAATATACCTTCTACTGTAACCGTACAAGATGTTGTTGCTTGTCCGGCTTCATTGACGGCCACACATGTGTAGATTCCACTGTCTCGCCACAGAGGATCATTGATGATGAGTGAACAGAGGTAAGGACCGTCTTGTACGAATTTAATTCTGGATGATTCAACGATTGGGCGCCAATCCTGAGAATTGTTTTGATTATTGATTAACATTAAAATATTTAATTTAACATACTTTCATCCATTTTAATTCAGGGAAGGGTTGACCATCAACACGTACATCAAGCTTCATTGGATGAGCTGAGCTAAATGTCTTGTTAGACAATGGTTGCATGAATGATGGTCGGCCTAAATATATATTAATAGTTACAATATTATATAATAGTTAGTATAATTAGCATAATATTATTTTCAACATACTGGCTAAATCAACCATGATGTTCTGTTGAGCTTCGCCATAAGCATTCTTGGCGAAACATTGATATTGGCCAGCATTTTCCTTGCTGAATCCAGTTATGCTGAGTGTTGTTTCAGTTCCTCCATAGGTGTATACTTTGCATTTTGAGGTTGGGCTTGTGGTATCAATGTCCCAACCACGGAATTTCCATTGAATTTCTGGATCAGGATAACCAGAAACGTTTAGGATGATGGTCATGCTGTCGTTTTCAGCGCAATACCGCTTCTCAACGACTCCTGGAGCAAACCATGGAGCACAAGCTGTAACATTTGATATGAAAGTATGAAGATTGAAGTTCAAACTACCATATTGTTCGGCATGAGCAAGGTCTAATGCTTTCTCGGCATAGGGATCCAACAATGGAATAATCTTTTGAGTTCTTCTATCAAATACTGGTTGTGGTGGAGCCATCAATCTGAATTTTTTTGAATTACGTTGCCAATAAGCGTGAATCATACCTGGATGGTGGTGAAGCAGGTGATGGGTCAGAGATTCCATAGATGTTTTCAGCGCGAACACGGAATTGATACGATTTGCCAAGTTCCAAGTTGCGAACTTTGCAAACAGGCTCCGGAATATTATAATCCAGTAATGTCCATTCCTTTTCGGGAAGCTCACGGATTTCAATAACATAGGTAACTTGTGGATAACGTGGTGGCGCACGCTTGGTAGGAATCCAAGACAATGTAAGGAAATGTCCAGTAACCTCCTTGATGAAAGGTCCATGATCAGGTGGAGTTGGCAAGCTGGCATAGTTGACCTTCTTGAATCCATATTCCTCAGTCAGATATGAAGAAACATCGAAAGATCCGTCAAACTTGATGTTATCAAGATGTGGTACGGTAACATCAAGAATGGCAGAGGACGATGCAGTTCCGTGTGAGTTCTTAGCAACGGCAACATATTCTCCAGCATCTTCCAATGTTGTATCAAGAATGATGAGAGCATGAGAGCCTCCACCACAAGCCTATAATATAGTTTGTATAACTTATAAGCTAACTATATAATTTATGTACCTGAATCTTTACACGTCCACCAGGTACAATCTTCTTGCCGTTATGGAACCATTCAACTTCTGGAGTTGGATGACCAACAACAAGACAATCAAAGATGGTTGGCATATGATTGAATACATGCTTGTTCTTGAGTTGACGTACGAAACCAGGTGGATATGGAATACCACCCTTATCCTCAGAATCGTCAACAACACGTGGACGAATAATGCTTAATGATCCTTCAGTTCTTGCGGATCCAAGCTTGTTCGTAGCTTCTAATGAGTATTCTCCTTCATCTTCTGGTTCACTGAAAATTCATATAAATTATTAATTTATTTCAAGTTTTTCCTAACCAATTGAGTATAACCAGATGATGTACTCCTCGTTCATCAGTAAAAATGACACGTCTTCCATCAGGTCCATCAGATATAATTTCTTCTCCATCCTATATGATTATTCATAAACTTAACTCTAACTATAAATAACTAAACAAACCTTAAACCATTTAACAGTTGGAGTAGGCCATCCAGTAGCACATACAATCATTTCCACAACGCTACCCTAAAATATTATTGAATATTATATATATATGAACATAATTATTTATATTTTTATATTATTATTAGAATATTTTCAAAATTATAAATTATAATTACTCCACGTGAACCACGTGGAATGATAGTTTAATTATTCATTTATATTTAATATTTCATATACATTGGTTGCATTATTACATTTTTATTAAATAAATAAGATATTTTTAGAATTATTTCAATTACTATTCTTATTTATATAATATTATATATAACATATAGTTAGATAGATAGATAGATGTATTAAATTTCCAAAATTTAAACCCAAATTCTAATTGCTTACTCTACTGAGAAAAAAAACCAAAAAAGTGTCTGATATTACGTCATTCTTTGGGATAGTCATCAAGAAGCAGCTCAGATATAACTTCTCAGATTCATTTCATTTTCTAAGCTTTTGCCGTTTTTCAGCCAATATATGCTTAATTCTATTCTCAACTTGTCAATTCATCTCACATTACGGTGACTTCTCACCTTCTCATTCTTATGCACTCTTTCACACACTCTCTCTCTCTCATTTCAAAAGTTTTTAAGTTTCACTTTAGTGACTCATCGCTTTACTGATTTCCGCCAAGTTTCACCTCCGTTCATTACCTTTTGACACTTCTAGATAGCCTACCTACTCTCTTTCAACTTTGTTGTCTATTTCGAAATGTCTAGTTTAACCTTTTGTTTGTTTTCAGTACAATTGACTGAGTGCCAAATCAGCAGTCAATTCATCTAACAGCTCGACTGCATATTCTTGACGTTGCGATGTCATTGCTATACTCAACACGAAAATCCAACTGAATCATCGACTTTCATCATGATTTACTTAACTATATCAATCAACCATAGAGTAAATCATTCGAATAAAAACATTTTCGCTTCAGTTTGTCTTCTCTCTTCTCTCAAAAAACGTATTTTGTTCAATTGCTCAATGTAGTTGAGACAACAGATTGGAATTGAGCACTACATTGCTGCTTGTTATCAGAAGCACTTCATTCATGCTTCTTCATATGAATGTTATCTCGTCTTCATCCCTATTTCACTAAAGCTCTGCACTTTTGTTAACTCAAATATATGTGAAGGTCGGCCAATCAGTCGGACAGCGTCTCATTCCCATACGACTCATATTCAAGTCCTTTGACGTCAAATCGTCAGATGGCTTTACATTCTCCTCTTCTCGTCTCTCTTTTTATTATTACATCATCATTCCATTTTCATCTATTATTCAATAAGTTCACTTTTTTTTGTCATTCCATCTATATTCTCACATTTTTTGGTACATTTTCAACGTTTTTTTTTTTTGGAATAAAAAAATTTCAATTTTTTGCTATAGGGGCGGGAATAAGTTTAAGAATATTTACAACAAATTCTATTTTATAAACAAAGCCAATTACTTAATATAGAGCTTTGGCAGATTCAATCATCTGTAAATGCTTTATCCATAGAATATGTTTAATCTTTTCTCTCTTAAATTCTTAAACAACATCATCATCATTCAACTTGTACTTTCGTTTTCTCTTTCTTTCTTTTTTCTTTTTTTTTCCGAAAAAGCAAAATACCTGATGAATACTCATGTTATGTAGTCCACGACGGATTCTGGGTTTGCTCTCTTCTGGCTCAGCATTCAAATCAGCAGCTGGTTTGGCTCGTGTACGATCTCCTGAAATAAAACAAAAACTTAGCAAACTTTTTCTTCTTCATTCAAACTTAAAACTTTAATATGTTTTCTTATTCATATTCAACGTTATATTCATGTTCTATATGAAATATTTGAATATATATTTTCGTACTTATAGTAGTAGTAACTCGACAAAGCAATCGTTTGTTTGCACATCCAGCAAGCCTCTGGCTAGAATCAACTACACGTCAACTGACGTCAATGAGCTTGACCGGATCGGCATTAGATCGGTGACAATTGTGGATAAGAGCTCACGCAGAAAATGCGATTAGCGAACGAAATTACTATATTGAATCAAAACATCATCATCATGTTGTTACTTGTTTTAACACTTATATCAATAACATCATGTAGTAATAGATTACAATGTCCTAAAGGTATTTATATTAACTATTATAGATATATAATAGAGAATATTCAGGTTGGATCCATGATCCTAATGCTCGTTCATGCTATTTCATGAGCCGAAGACGTCTTAATCATGTTCAAGCTCATCAGTATTGCCAACGAATTGATAATGCATCACATCTTTTACGAATAGAATGTGATAGTGAAAATGAATTTATTTCAAAAATGTTGAAAAAAAATTCAAATCAGCTGAATGTGGCATCAAGTTCAGGTGCAGCTTGGATTGATGCTAGAGCTCGTTTCGACATTGTTGACAGTTCAGCTGGGCTATTTGCCCCAGGCATTGTATTCAGATGGCCAAATGGTTAAAAGTTTCTTTAACTCGTGAATTAATGATAACTTATTATATTAAAGGTAAAATTGTACGTTATACAAATTGGTTATCAGGTAATGGTTTACAGATGGTTGATCGTCAACATAAATGTATTCAGATGACATCATCAGGCAAATGGTATTATTATTTATATAAATTTATAAATTTATTTATATATTTCATATTATAGGATTAATACTGATTGTCAAGAAACATCATTAGCTATTTGTGAAAAAAAATTACATCGAACATATGATAAACATTGTCCAAAAAATTGGATATATTTCAATAATACTACGAGTTGCTACAGGTATAGCTAATCTATTATCGCCAATCTAATCCTTATCCTCTTCATCCCCTTCTCCTCTTTCCCTCTTCTTCTCTTATAAACTGATTTTCAATAACATTTTTTTTTGAAGAACAGTTACAAGAACAAACTTGACTATTTTGGAAGCAGATAATCGTTGTTTTCAAATGGGTAAATAACTTAACTATATCATATAATTAATATCTTATATTTATATTTAAGGATATGAACATAATCAAGATGCTATGTTAGCCAGCATTAATAGTTTGCAAGAAAATAATTTTGTTATGAATATTGTGAAAGAACGAAAAGCCAATTTTGATTTTGTTCTACTTGGAGGATTTGGACGATCAAATAATGGTAGTCGATGGCATTGGATGGATGGTATATAACTATATATATATATATTATAATATATTTAACTATATATTATATATTATAGGATCTCCTTTTGATTATCAAAATTGGGATCGTGGTATGCCATATGGTAAACGAGCATTAGCTGTATTAGTTATGAATAAACGTGGAAAATGGATAAATCATTATGCTGATAAGATTCTTTCACAATATAATTCAATTGCTGTTTGTAAATATCGTACAGGAACAGCTTGAAATGAGAAAGCTTATAGCTTATCTAATCTAGCTTGCTTTAACAAGCATTTCCTTATTTAATGAAAATTTCTAAAATATCTCTTATGCTCTTATAAAGATACCTTCTGACTATATTCCATGATGATTTTCTTTGAGAAATTAAAAAAAAAAATTAAAAAATTAAGAAAAAGAAATTCAGATATATTATGATTAGTATATTTTATATTTTAATCTGTGATTTTTGTTTTTTATGTAATTTTTTATATCTGATCTCATCAGATTTGTAACTTTCATCTCATTTTTTGGTTTTTTTTGTTGTTTAAAATAATAAAATTTGAATAACATACCTTCAATAACTAATTCAGCCTTTGTAGATGCTGTACCATGAGGATTATTGGCAACACATCGATAAAAGCCTTCAGCAAGGAAGTTAACATCCTTAAGAGTTAATCGTTGTGTTCCATCAGTATCAGCTTCAATTATGATCTTATCATCAGCAACAAGCTCTAATCCATCCTTCAATTATAATAAAAAATTAATAAATTATTGATTCATTCTTGTATTACCTTAAGCCATTTAATGGTTGGGAATGGCTGTCCGAATGGTAGACATTCGAATGTTACAGACTCTCCAGGCTTAGCACGACGGATTGTAAGTGGAATTGTGAATCCTGGTGCCTTGCCCGAAGACATGGCAGAATCCAAATCACGTGGCTTACGTTCTTTTGCTGAATATGAAGATAATTAAGATTCACAATCAAATTATGATTGATGTAAGTAGTGATGTGAATTAGAACATGGATGCTATCTATGTTAACATCTTATACAAGCATGAAATTAGCATTATTATGAACTGGAATAATATAATTAATGATAATTTTTTTATATTTTTATGAAAATGTTGACTATTATCATATAATATATGTTTATAAATTAAATTATGATAATCAATATATATCATATAAGGTAATTGGTTTTATAGCATCAATATTGCAGGCAAAGCATAACATATAGTTAATGAAGTTGTATGATTAGATGTATTGACAAAGACATTCATTTAATGACACGATTTATTAACCATTAGATGATCATTACAGTTTTCTGTTATACAGAGGACGACGGTACTTACTAGAATAACCATAGTAGCCACCAGATGATGTTGACATTCCACTCATACCACCATCATACATACTACTCAAACCACCGTAACGTGACGATGAAGCTGAACGCTCTAATAGTGACGTTGGTGATGTAGAGCGTGTGTATGATGATGATGATGATGATAACGGTGATGACCACATATTCATAGACGACGTGGACAAGGACGTAGACAGATAGCCTCCAGCACGATGGCTTCGAGACAACACACCAGAACCCGGAATACCTGACAACAGAAGACATGATTGGACATAGACAACGGACAAGCATATGAAATGTTTGTTTTTTGAGAAACAACTGTTTGTTGTTGGAATATAAAATGTATTTTTCATTTTTTCGGCGAATTTTCAGAAGAAAGTTTGTATCAAATCTAGTAAGCTTTAAGTTAATTTATGATATTAGATGAAGTTGTTATATTCTTATTCTTATGTTGTACTATTTATTTTATTCAAAATAGTTGAAAATGGAAAAAAAAGAGAAGTTAACATATAAATTAAAAAAAAACATAAATTTTCTACACATTTGATAAGTCTAAGATCTTCTGAAGTTTGATTAACGACATTGACGACGACGATGATGATGATGATGATGTAGTAGTTGTAATTATTGAGCAGATCAGACAACGTAGACAAACACATATTGCGGTATAATTTTTCAAATAAACACCAATTCAAAACAACAACAATAACAACATAGATAAACGAAGAACTTGTAACATCAAAGTTTGTTTTTCATGCGTTTATGTGAAGTTTTTTACAAATAAGATCGAAACTTACGAATGACTGAGACATCACATGTGGTACGGACCGAACCGAAGGTATTCTCAGCTACGCAACGGTATCCACCAGCATCTTGACGTGAAGATGAATCAACAACTAATTCGCAAGTTCCATCAGGAAGCTCATTCTGAAATATCATGCAATAGCTGAAAATTTTTTACATTCGATGCATAAGCTTACGAGTTGAAGACGTCCGTAAGGGAATACACGTTCACCATCCTTGTACCATTTGATTGTTGGCTTTGGTTCTCCAGAGAATTTGCATACCAAACGGAAGCCTTCCTTTTCAGGAACCTGAATGAGTTAATTCTAAGGTTAAGTAAATGAATAGTTAAATTCAAAATGTTAATTTTAAAATTCTTTAAGACATACGCGAACATTCTCCAAAGGTTGAAGAAGTTTTGGAGCTTTACTGGAATCGAATTCATCCTTTTTCAAGCCACTAAAAATTAAAAAAATAAATAATGAGTTATTGCTACATTCAATTAACCTATCAGTATCCTTTGGAGCCCTCTTAACAGTACCAGTACCCTTATCACGTGCTGATCCAGATGGATTGGTAGCAATAACACGATAGATACCATCGTCATCTAATGTACAAGATGGAATGAGAAGCTTTGCAACTCCAGATTCATCTAAAGTAATTTGACAACGTTCAGATGGTTGAATCTAAAATAAATGAATAAATAAAATTTATATATAACTATATATCTTACTTGAACTCCGTCTTTATGCCATGTAAGCTCAGGAAGTGGGAATCCTTCAAGTTTGCATTCGAACTTTAATGGTTGACCCTCCACAGCTCTGGCATCACCAAGAGAAATAGTAAATTTAGGTGGAGTATTCTTGGCAACTGAAGCAGCACTAAGAGATCCATCATCAATTCTGATGAAAGACTTCGTGGTTGCTGATCCAGATTCGTTGGTAGCAACGCAACGATAGGTTCCTTCGTCATGAACAGTAGCATTCTTGATCTTAAGCTGATATGTTCCCTTAGCTTCATCAATGTCCCATTCGTGACGGGATTCTTCCCAGATAGGAGCTCCATCCTTGGACCACTTGACGTTGGGCATTGGCTGACCAGTAACCTTACAGCTAAGCTCAATGCAGCTACCCAAAACAACTGTTTGATCTTCGAGTGGAATGACGAAGCGAGGTGGTTGTCCTTCATCCAGTTTAAGCTTATCGGATTTTCCAATAGCCATCTGCACGTGAGCAGTAGCTTGGGTTTTGGCTTTTCCATGACGGTTTTCAGCTTCACAGCGGTAAATTCCTTCATCAGACATGGTGCAATCCTTGACAGTTAATTGACAAGTTCCATCAGGAAGTTGTTCAATTACGCATCGTGGTCCATTGCGAACCAATTGTCCGTTACGATACCATTTGATTTCAGGTGTTGGATCACCTTGAACACAGCATTTCATAGTGAAAGTATCTCCACGATCAGTCCAGATATCAACAAGTCCTTTAGTGAAGAATGGCTCTTCTCCGTCTTTCTTGACTTTTTGTCTTGGAACTTTGACATTAACTAGAGAGCTAGTGTTGGTGCTTCCGTGTTCATTAGTTGCAACACAACGATATGCTCCTGCATCAGACTCCTGAGTAGAGCTGATTGTTAGTTGACAGTTTCCATCATCAGCGTATTCAATGCTGATTCTATCTCCTGGGCGAAGAGGTAGGCCATCCTTGTACCAAGTAACTGCAGCTCGTGGAACAGAATCAACGTGGCAGAACAACTTAACAGGTTCTCCAGCGTTAACTGTACGATCTTCAAGTCCTGGGTTGAACTTTGGAGCATATTCCTTCTTGCTAACTTCCTCAGCAACAACAGGAACTTCAACAGAGTAGGTAGATTGGGTATCTGCAACTCCAAGCTCGTTGGTAGCTTGGCACTTGTAAACTCCACAATGCTTTTCAGAGAATAGAGCAATCTTTACACGACAAGCTCCATCGGTAGTATTACGAACTTCAATGCCATCCATTGATTCCAGAATCTTGCCATCCTTGAACCACACGATGGTAGCAGTTGGCTTGGCATCAACGTGGCACTCAATGAACATAGGATCGTTAACTGGAATTCGGCGATCCCATAAAGGTACGTTGAATCGTGGAGGATAACGGTCGTCATCTCGATCACGTCCTGGACGGTCAGTAGATTTTCCGAGTTCAGCTTGGCATTCATCTTCTCCAAGCTCATTGCGAGCACGGCAACGAAGAGTACCGTAATCAGATTCTTGAATATCATGAATAGTCAAGCAATAGTTTCCAGCACCAAGATCTTCAACTGTAACGCGATCGTCAAACTTCAATGGCTTCTCGTTGAGCAACCATTCAAGATCTGGCTTTGGAAAACCTCTCAATTTGATATTGAATTCCTTCTTGTCTCCAGGTGCAGCATCAACACTCTTGAGTGGAATAATGAAACGTGGCTTAGATGGTTCTTCACCCTTGTCTTTCACTGATGCCATACAAGCTGAGGTTGATGATCCTAATGGATTTTCAGCGTGAACACGGTATTGTCCTACGTCGCTCTTTTTGGCATCTCTGATTCTTAAAGTAATTGTACCATCCAAAGCTTCACGCATAGATATACGATCATCCTTTTTCAGTTCTTGTCCATCCTTCTCCCAGCGAATAGTTGGGAATGGATCTCCAGATACACGGCATGTAAGCACAAGAGGTTCACCTTCTTCGACTTCTACATCTTGGAGTGGAGTCATGAATCCGGCACCGCATTCGGTCGATGGTTGTTTGGCTGGTTTAACGTGAAGTACAGCTCCACTGCTTACTTCTCCATTGTCGTTCTTCAATTCGACTCTGTAGGCAGCGCCGTCAGATTTTTTCGAAGTAGGAATTATCAGAGAGTATTCTAAAGTTTCAGGGGATTCGACCAACTTAATGTCATCGGATGGAGCCAATTCTTGTCCATTCTTGTACCATTTAACGAGTTTTGGTTTTCCTTCAACGCGAACTTTAAGTTCAGCTGGTGCTCCTTCAGGAACATCAATATCTTTCAATCCGTCAAGAATCTTGAGTTTATCTGGCTTAACGACAGTAAGAGCAGCTGAGCTATCACATTCTCCAGCAGCATTGGCAAGAACAACGCGGTATGTAGCTCCATCATCAAGTTGAGCACGATTGATATTAAGCTCGTATTTCTTGGGTCCGATTTTCTTGGGTTCCAAATGTCCAGAAGGACTAATTTCTTGTCCGTTTTTGTACCATTTCACACTGCGAACAGGTGCTGATACCTCGACCTTGAAGACATCATCATCGCCAACATTAACAGTGGCATCCTGAAGACCTTTAACAATTTCTGGCTTCTCATCCACTTCTCCCTTGGCTTCAGATGTAGCTTTACCACCAGCATTAATGGCTTCAACTGTGTATAGTCCGGCATCAGAAAGATCAGCAGATGGAATAGTTAGGCGATAAGTATTATCGTCGATTTTATCAATCTTAATGCGGTCTGAAGCAGATAATGGGCAGGCATCTTTGGACCATTTGACGTTGTCGACTTCTCCGTCAACTTTGACTTCAAAGACCAATGGAGCTCCTTTAGCTACGGTTTGATCTTCTAAAGGCTTGACAATACGAGGAACTCCTGGCTTAGCCTTCTTGACGGTTAACTTAGCAGATGAATCTACTGGGCCGCAGGAGTTTTCAAGAACAACCTTAAAGTCAGCAGCATCATCTCGTGTAGTCTTTGGAATCTTCAAGCTATGCTTATTACCATCAGATTTGATAATAAGGTTAGTGCCATCAGGCTTGACTTCTTGTCCATTTTTGTACCACTTGACGGTACGTGGTTTAGCATTGGTTTCAACAACGAACTCAGCTGGTTCACCCTCCGTAACTTCCAAGTCTTTGAGTGGTTTTAAGAAAGTCAATTTTGGTTCAACTTCAACCTTAGCCTTACTTTCAGCCTTTCCTGCATCATTTTCAACTTCGACACGATAATCTCCGCTGTCTTCAACAGCAGACTTGGGAATTGTGAGAACATAGTTGTTGTCATCAATCTTCTGCATTTGGATTTGGCCAGTAGCTGAAGCGGGCAACTCTTTGCCATTGCGATACCAACGAACGATCTTAGGACTTCCACTGGTTTGAATTTCAAGCTTGAGTGGTTCACCAACAGGTAGAACAACATCTTCCAATCCTTTAACGATCTGTGGTTTTTCAGCTGGTAGCTTAACAGTCAAAGCAGCAGAGCTATCGGCCTCACCAGCGTCGTTAGCAACAACAACACGGAAGTCTCCAGCGCTATCCAGTTGTGCATTTGGAATTTCGAGCCCGTAGCTTCCATCTCCATTATCAATAGGCTTAACACCGTCTTCAGGTCCAACTTCCTTTCCATTACGATACCAAGTAACCTTCTTGACAGGTCCTTTAGTCTTAATGGTAAATCGAGCTGTTTCTCCTTGGTCTACGGTAGTAGGAATAAGCCCAGACACGATTTCAGGCTTGGTCTTATCCTTACCATCATCGCCATCTGATGTGGACTTGGGTTTCACTGTCAGAGCAGCAGAGCTATCAGCTTCACCAGCGTCGTTAGCAACAACAACACGGAAATCTCCAGCATTATCCAGTTGCGCATTTGGAATTTCGAGCCCGTAGCTTCCATCTCCATTATCAATAGGCTTAACACCGTCTTCAGGTCCAACTTCCTTTCCATTACGATACCAAGTAACCTTCTTGACAGGTCCTTTAGTCTTAATGGTAAATCGAGCTGTTTCTCCTTGGTCTACGGAAGTAGGGATAAGCCCAGACACGATTTCAGGCTTGGTCTTATCCTTACCATCATCACCATCAGATGTAGGCTTAACAGTCAGAGCAGCGGAGCTATCAGCCTCACCAGCGTCGTTAGCAACAGCAACACGGAAATCTCCAGCATTATCCAGTTGCGCATTTGGAATTTCGAGCCCGTAGCTTCCATCTCCATTATCAATAGGCTTAACACCGTCTTCAGGTCCAACTTCCTTTCCATTACGATACCAAGTAACCTTCTTGACAGGTCCTTTAGTCTTAATGGTAAATCGAGCTGTTTCTCCTTGGTCTACGGAAGTAGGGATAAGCCCAGACACGATTTCAGGCTTGGTCTTATCCTTACCATCATCGCCATCAGATGTAGGCTTAACGTTAACGTTAGCGCGACTTTCAACAATTCCAGCTTCGTTTTCAGCTTCAACGGTGTAGTTACCAGCATCACTATCCTTGAAATCAGGAATAGTTAATCTGTACTTTCCATCTCCAAGATCTTCACCAGTCAATGGCCCATTAGGTCCCATCCATTTTACACTCTTTGGTTTTCCATCAATTTCAACTTCTAATACAAGAGGTTGTCCTTTAGGTACTTCTTGGTCGTTCAATCCTTTACGGAATGAAGGAAGATGGGGTTTGGAGTCTTTAACAGTTACAGTACAAGACGATTCAACAGATTCTGATTCGGTGCTAAGAACAACACGGTATGAAGAAGCATCAGTAAGTTCGCTGCTTTGAATTTCCAAAGTGTGTTCAGCATCAGAAACCTTGTCAATCTTGATGCGGTTATCGGACTTGATTTCATCTGATCCGCGATACCATTTTACAGTCTTTGGTTTTCCTTCAACTTCAACTGAGAGACGAATCTTGGTTCCTTTTTCAACACTAACATCTGATAGTGGTTTCTTGATTGTTAGTTTATCGCCGACTTTTTCAACGGTTAATGGAGCAGTGCTGCTATTTTGGCCAGCTGGGTTGGTAGCTTCAACACGATAGTTTCCTTGATCTTCTGTTTTAGCATGATCGATGACCAGAGTCTCAGTTCCGTCTTCTGCAGACTTAATGTGTGTTTCATCAGTTTCAGCAATTTCTTTGTCATCCTTGAACCATTTGACATCAGGACGAGGAATTCCAGAAATACGAGCCTGAAATTCTGCTGGACGTCCCTCAATTACAGCGACAGCACACAATTCCTTTTGGAATTCTGGAGCCTGGCTTGGTTTCTCCTTGACGGTTAGTGTAACATCACTTCCAACATCACCATGCTCATTAGAAGCAGTACAACTATATTCATCTTGATCACTTAGCTTAGCATCACAGATAGTTAATCGCTGTGTTCCATCAGGTAAATCTTCAATCTTGATTCGATCACCATTCTTCAGCTCTTCTCCATTCTTATACCTATAAAAATATTTTATATTATATATTATCACTATATAGTTAACCATTTCACGATTGGTTTAGGTTGACCACTAATCTTTCCTTCAAGAACAGCAGTTTCACCTTCGGTGACTACAACTGGACGAATTGGCTGTACGAAATCTGGAGCACCGCCATCAGGCTGTGGAGCTCCTTCACGTGTTACAACAATAGGTCCTTCAGTCCAGGCCTTGCCATAATCATTCTCAGCATCACAACGATATTCACCAGCATCAGACTGTTGAGTCTCATCGATGGTAAGAATGAGAGTTCCATCATCAAGGAATTGGCTACGTACACGTGCTGACATTTCAACCTGAATCAATATTGATATGATAAACTAAACTTTGATAACAAACTTCTTTTCCATCCTTGGTCCAACGAATCTTAGGTCTAGGCTCTCCCTTTACGCGACAACGTAGGGTAGATTGTTTTCCCAATTGAACGGTGCATGATCGGAGAAGCTCGATGAATTCAGGAGCAAATTGATCGGAAACAACAGCTGTGGAATCTTTAGCAGACTCTGAAAATAAAATCATATAATTATCTAATTATATCATATAAATTTAGAAAAAAATGCTCTAAATTAGTATATAAACAGAGGGAAAATTCAAATATTATAGTTTGTTCAGTATTGTGTTTTAGGGATAAAACAAACGTGGAAGTTACGAAATATATAAAAAAAGTTGACAAGTGAATGTGATTAACGAAACCTGTTGGTGCTTGTTCAGTAATCATTTCCTCAATTTGACCACTTTCATCATGAATTTGATCTTCTTGTTGTACGGCATATTTCAATGTTAATGGAGCAGATGTTTCAGCCTTTCCAGCCTTGTTAACAGCTTCACAACGATACTTTCCAACATCTTCACTTCCAGTCTTCTCGATTGTTAACTTGATTGTTCCATCTTCGAGTTGTTCAGTTATCATATGCCCATCAACCACAATTGGCTTATCATCCTTGAACCATTGAATCTGGGCGCGAGATTCCTTGTTGACACGACAAGTAAGTACAGTTGTCTGGCCTTCGGGAACAGTTTGCTCAGCAAGTGGTTGTTCGAAGAATGGTTGAACTTCTTCTTCAGGAGTCTTTTCAAAGCTGTACTTTGGAATCTTCAATTCTCCAATTGTCTTATCAGATCCTCCGCGATTTGTTGCAGTGCAAGTGTAGCTTCCGACGTCAGTGTTCGAAATTCTTTGAATGATCAGAGTATGTTGACCCTGTCCATCACGTTCTAACATATGTTGATTATCAACATGAATTTGAACGCCATCCTTGCAGAATACAACGTCAGGTTCTGGAAAACCTTCAACACGAACTTGAAGACGAACATCCTGTCCTTCTTCCACATCCATGGTTTTCAGGCCCTCTACGAAGTGTGGTAACACTAGATCAGAAATAACAGCCATTTGAGCCTGTGTGTTAGCTTGTCCTGCAGTATTCGTAGCTTCGACGCTATAACTTCCGCAATCGGCAAGAACAGCATCACGGATTTCGACTTCAACTCGTCCATCAGGTTGACGAGTAAGCTTAACATGGTCGTCATCAATTTTTAGTGGCTGTCCATCCTTGAACCATTGTAACTCGGGTTCTGGAGATCCAACTACACGAACAGTTAAGCGAAGGCTCTCAGTTTCCTTGACTTGGAGTGGCTGGAGTTTCTCCACAAACTCTGGTGGGTGTAGGTCACGTACAACGGCAAATTTAGCTTCTGTGACAGCTTGACCAGCTGGGTTGACAGCCTTGCAGCTATAGCTTCCGGCATCTTCAAATCGAGCAGAAGTGATAACAAGTTGATGTTGTCCGACTTCAGGGCTTTTTTGAATTACATTCTGGCCATCAGCTTCAACAGGCTTTCCATCTTTAAGCCATTGGACATCTGGTTGTGGTACTCCCTTGACGGTAACGGATAAGGTAGCCGACTGACGAATGTTGACACTGGTCTCTGCTAATTCCTTCTCAAAGTACGGAGATACCAATGCTTGTTCAACAACAGCCTCAGCTGAGCTCTCAGCTTTTCCAGCGGGGTTAGAAGCTTGCACAGAGTAGTTTCCACCATCAGCCAATGCAGCTTGACGAACAACCAAAGTGTAAGTTCCAGTTTCTGGATTACGAAGAAGTTCATGATTAGCGTCAGGATTGACTGGTTGACCATCTTTTTGCCAATTGACTTCTGGCTGAGTGCCAGATACTTTGACTTCCATACGTATCTCATCTTTTTCACGAACTGATGTCTTCTTCAATCCCTGCTCAAAGACAGGTGCAACCGTACGAGATGTTACACGAGCTTCACTTGTTGCTTCACCAGCAGCATTAGTAGCAACAGCACGATATGTAGTTTGAAGTTCTTCTTTCGTAACGCTGTTGATAACTAATCGCCAATGAGTATTAGTAGCATCATGCTCAACAGAGATGCGTTCATTCGATGCCATTCGAATCGTCTCACGGAAGAATTCCACATGTGGCTGTGGCTGTCCCTTAACAGCACATGAAAGAATCAATTTTTCTCCAATATCCAACTGCTTATCTTCCAATTTTTTGGTAAATGTTGGAGGTTCAGCTGTAAAAATATGTTAGTTGAAGAGTGCATGTGTTTACGTGTATACAAGTGTGTTTTTTGGATAGTGTTTAGATACATAAAAGGTCAAAAAAGGGATTTTAAATAGTGGATAAGAGATTGCTGTGTTGTTGTTGTTTTTATTTGGAACAAATGATTTTATAAATAGAAAATAAAATAGTTTACTATAGTTTTAGTAAATAATAATTTTCATTTTCTATTTATATTAACCATTATGAATAATTACGTGAAAAACATGCAAAAACAATAATATTCTCAAGTATCAAATTTTCTTTTAAACTTTCGTTTTTCAAAAAAAATAAAAATTTTTATAATTAACCAACATACCTTGCACAGTCAGTTTTGCTTCCGTCTTTGACGTTCCTGCACTATTCTCAGCAACACAAGAATAGTTTCCTTCATCCTTGAGTTCGGTTGAAGTGATGGACAGTCGCTGGACTCCTTCAGATGTGCTTTCAATTGATACACGCGATGATTGTTCAATTTTTACCTTAAATATATAAAGTAAATTAATTATATGATATAGTAATATGGTTAACAACCGCTCACATGCAATATATCTTCAATAAATAATTAATTTCACGTGAAACACGTGTAATTGATGATTTTCAAGACAATTGATTTATGAGTTTGAAGTAAAAAAGAATACAAACATACCGATTCATGATACCAAGCAACGTCTGGTTTTGGTTCTCCATCAACCTTGCATTCAAATACAACTTTTTCTGCTGTTGATACTTTCTTATCTTGAAGCTTAATATTAAATTCTGGAGCTCTGTTAGCAGGCTTTTGAATATCTTCTATAAATATAATTTATATATAATTATAATTATATAAATAACTATATATACCAAGAACAGTCAGATTAGCTTCACACACATCACGTCCAGCGCTGTTTTCTACCACAACAGTATACTTTCCAGCATCTTCAGGTTTAATATCATCCAATATGAGCTGATGAGTGAGTTGTCCATCATCGGTTCGGAGTGGATTAACACGAATACGAGCAATGAATTCGATTTCTTTGCCATCCTTAAGCCATTTACAGCATACACCTTTACTATCAGGAACAACACATTCGAATATAGCAGAATGTCCCTTCTTGGCACTGGTATCCTATAAATAGAATAGATTTACTATATATATATAGTTAAGAAAATAGTTTACTTTAAGTTTTGTGATAAACTTAGGTGCCATGATTGGTGTAGGTGTTCGAACGCCTTGCTCACGCAATGAATCCTCATCGTTTGTGATTTCTGATTTCTGATGATCCATATCTGAATCTGATTCGCTGAATACTTCGCTAGTATATGTGCCCATAGTTGCAGTACAAGACACTTCTCCAGCATCATTTTCAGCCTAAAGCATTAGAATAACAGTTGGCAAAGTTATATAGCAGACTAACCTTGCAGATGATTTCACCAACATGAAGATCAGGATCGAAATGCTTAATAGTAAGTACTGATGTCTTGTCATCCGTAACAATGCTTATGTTTTCATTAGAAACAACAAGCTCATTTCGGATGTACCATGTAAGTGTAGGTGTAGCATCTCCAGTGAAAACAACCTAATTATATGTTATAATATAATGAAATGTATAT
Organism: Auanema rhodensis; assembly: GCA_964057225.1. NCBI lineage: Eukaryota > Metazoa > Nematoda > Chromadorea > Rhabditida > Rhabditidae > Auanema > Auanema rhodense. The sequence goes on from OZ059895.1 coordinate 7,777,628, forward strand.
TTATATTATTTAGTTACCTTGTGAACAACAGTAGAATCTTTACGAGCACGAATATTCTGAAGCCATTCAAGGAAATCTGGTGGCTCTCCACGTGGCAATACAAGAAGGATGGCACTGCTAGATGCTGTACCATATTCATTAACAGCTTCACAAACAACCTAATAAACAATATAATAAACATAATATATGTATAGTTAACTAACCTTTCCAGAATAATCACATGTAATATCCTTGATAGTTACTGTATATGTACCCTTTTCAGCATGAATTTTGATGTTTTGAGTTTCAACCAATTTCTTGCCATTAACATACCTTCAATATAATTTGTAAATATAAATATATTTATTAAACTAACCAAGAAACAACTGGAGTTGGTTCACCAAGAAGTACTGCTTTAAGCTTCAAGGTGTCACCTTCACGGCAAGTGGCATCACACAAAGTAGTTTCGAATTCTACAGGTACTGGAGCAATAACCTTGAGACTTCCTTCTGTAGAAACTTCACCAGCCTGAAATCCGGGAATATTCATCTGAATTTGAAGCTGCGAAACAGAATTCAAATCACTTTCTGTCGTTCTCTCATTCTATCTTCATTTGCGATCAATAATTGTCGTTGAAAATTGCTTAAGGCTTCTCAGAGCTCAAGTCGACTCAAATCTTCAAATGTTGTGCTCTATCTCTATTTCTCTCCATCTCTCTATCTCTCATTGTCATAACCGACGACCGAAGCACATGCCGGCTTGGTCGTCTGTCGGCAAACACTTGGAGAGATGGGCATAAATTGTCAAAAAGACCATTGACGACGGTAGAAGATAGATAAAGATAACGACGACAATTTTGTTGAGAAGGCAAAAAAAATGACGAAAATGGGAAGCAAAAAAAAGTTGAAGAAAACAAGATTTGAAAGACAAAATTTCATGTTATTTCAAGAAAATATTATAAAAAGAAAATAATTTTACCTTATTATAGGCTACACATTTGATTTTTCCTGTCATATCTGGTGTTACTCCATGAATAACCAAAGAATATACTCCGTTTGAATTCTTAATCTCAGTATCTTCCGTTTCACAAACGAGCTATAAAGATATTATTTATAATTAATATAATTAAAAATTAAATAATATTATATTAAAAGTTATAAAAATAATGTTTTAACAGCAAAATGATGAAATCACTTTCTTGTTTTGTTGGCTACACAAGGTGATTTCAACGGAAAGTATCGTCGTCACTGATGGTGAAGCGTCATGTTCGCATCTGACTTTGCGAACTAGCCGACTCAGGAATGCACGGAGGGCTCTACTTCAGATGATCTTTCTCTGTTTCCCTGCATCCCTATTTCCTAGTTTTCATCTCTTTTTTCTCCGCTATTCACAACATTGCTCATTCATCTTTTCTCTTATTCAAAGCAAATCCAATAGAAGGATGAATGATAGCAAACGAACAGTACAGAGAGTACTAGAGAAAATAGGAGAATTTCGAGTCCGAATCTGTTTGGATTCAGGAACAGCGTTAGCGACGTGAGCAACACCTGATGCTGCGTATTAGAATGTTGTCTTTTCGTTGTATTTTAATTTTTTTTTTGCTTTATGTAAACAAAAGAAAAAAAGAAAAAAAGTAGAAAATAAATATTTCTCATTTTGATTTTTTAAAAAGAATTATTTCAAGAAATTCTTACCTGTCCATTGATATACCATTTAGCGAAAGGTGTAGGCTCTCCAGTTATTAAGAGTTTTGTTTCTAATGAATCTCCCTAAAATAAATAATTATTTGTATTTAACTATATTTATAGAAATAACTATATATAGATATATAATTATTTATTTTTCCAAAATCTCTTCGAATTAAAAACTTACAGCTGTTAAGGTTATTGGTGCAATATCGCTTTGGAATGCTGGTTTAGCCATTGGACGCTTCTTAATAACTCCAAGCGAAGCTGCGCATTCTAAAATTATAAATTATAGTTAACATCTTATATTATTGATTATAATTAATATTTTTTGAAACTTACCAGCACTTCCGAAGTGATTTTCAGCTGTAATGGTTATTCTACCCTTATCTTCCATGTTTGTAAGAGCAATCTTCAATTGGAGAGTTCCATCTTCATGTTCTTCCAACTTCCAATGATCGTCAGCAACGATTTCTTTTCCATCACGTAACCATGTGATTTTAGGTTTTGGTTTAACCTAAAAGAAAAAAAGCAAATAAAATATATTATAATAGTTAGAAGGGTAAACATACTAATTTAAGTTTAGCCTCCATTACTGTTGTTTCATTTTCAGTTATCAAGCGATCTTCCAAGTTTTTAGTGAACATTGGAGCTTCACCAACCAACTTAACAGCAAGTTGAACATTTTGTTTTTTTGAACCAATAGCATTTGTTGCCTATAACCATTAATATAATTTATACAAATATATTTATATTGCTCTTACCTGACAAGATAACTCTCCAGATTGCTCGGGAGTGATTGAATTGATTTCAATGGTATGTTTACCATTCTCATCAGTAACTTTGATATTTCTGAAATATAAATATATAATAACAGAAATATTTATTTTAAAACATACGGATGCTTGTTGACAGGCTCGCCATTGAGCGTCCATTCCACTTGTGGTTCTGGGAATCCTTCGACAGTTGATGTATAACATACATTATCTCCTTCATTAATTTGTCTATCATCCATATTTGAAATGAACTTTGGAACTTCAGCTTTGCGTTCAACCTGTAAAATATAAAAGTTAGAAGTTACATCTCAAACATTGCAATTACTTTCAAAGTTGCGGTAGCTTCAACTGATCCTAGTTCGTTTTGAGCAACTACACGAACATCTCCAGAATCAGATATTTGTGGTTTGTAAATTCGAATAGATGTTTTTCCAGTTTCAACTTCATGCTTAACCTTGATTTCTTCTGAGTTTTCCAATTTCTTTCCATTTAAGTACCAAGATACCTAAATATATTTCATGTTAGAAGATATATGTGATCGAATCTTACTTGTGGAGTAGGAAGACCAGTAACAATAGCACTGAATTTGACTGATTCATCGATGTTAGTTTCATGATTCTGAGGAGATTTAGTGAATTCCGGCTTCTTCTTACCACTACGTACTTCAATCTGAAATGAAAATGAAAAATAGTATTTGTCTAACATAACTTCAATACCTTAGCGGTTGTTTCAGCTGTTCCTGCAGAGTTTACAGCACGACAAGTGATAACTCCTTGATTATGCTCAGGCTTAGCTTCGGGTATGGTGAGATGGTAAGATCCATCATTGTGGTCAGTCATCTGGCAGTTCTCTCCAGGCTTCAACTCCTCACCATTGAGAAGCCATTTAATTTCTGTTCCTGGAGATGGTTCAGTCAAACGAACATCAAAGCGTAATGGCTCTCCATCTTCAACACTACGGTCAGAGAGTTGGCTAGCAAATTGTGGGCTTTTTACAGATGGCAAAACCTAAAATACATTTATGAAATCTGGAAAAATGATGTCAGAAACTTACATTAACCTGAGCAGATTTGCTATCACTTCCAGCTGTGTTTTGAGCTCGTACTTGAACTGTTCCCTTCTGGGAGATCTTAGTTTCACGGATGATAAGTGAGTATTCGGTGTTTGTCTTCTGAATACTGATAGTTTGACTTTCAGATAATACTTGTTCATTGAGAGTCCATTGAACAGATGGTTCTGGATTTCCTGTGATGGTTGTCTGAAAGTCAAGAATTGAAATTGATTTAATTTATCATTTGCTTACCTTGAACTCGACTGTTTCATTTTCTTTGATTTCCTTGTTAGACAAGTCTCCGATGACAGGAGCAGTAGACTTCTCAAGTACAGTAACCTTGCAACTGCATTCAGTTGATCCAACTTCATTAGAAGCAACAACTGTGACTTTTCCATCATGAATATCAGAAGCTTTATCAACAAGAAGTGTACTTTTGTTTTCTTCATTGATGATTCGAATTCCATTTTTATCATTTTCGACTTCAACTCCATTAATATACCATTTATATTTAGGAGAATGAAGAGCAATGACATCAAGTCGGAATGAATCATCACGAGTAACACTCAAGTCTTTCAAAGCATCAGTGAATTCAGGCTTTTTGGTTTCACGAAGCTCTTCCAAAACCTTCAATTCACACTTGGTGCTAACTGATCCGGCCGAATTGCTTCCAGTAACGCTAACAGTTCCAGTAGAGAATGTTGTTGAATCCAATGACAAACGGAATTCAAATTGATCATCCTTTGACACATTAATATCTTTAAAGATGAAATTAATTGTTATTTTTCATATAAAATCAATATTTCTCTTTACCTTTGTTGTTATCAGTTACTTCATTTCCATTATAGAACCAATGAACTTCAGTAGCATGTTCAATAACACATTCGAAATGAGCTATGTCAGTCTTGTTCACCACTTGAGATTTCAAATCACGTGTAATGACAGGTTTCTGAAATAAATTAATAAATTATAATATTATATACTATAATTTATTAATTATCAACACTACATAACAATCACACAACAAATTTAAAAGATTTTTCAAAGCTAAATATATCTAAGTGTGTATGATCTAAATCAAAAAACAGCCACTTAACCTCAATAATTTGCTTTGGTTCAGTTGTTTGTTCAGGATTAGTTGTTAATTTGTTTTCTTCGATTGTTTCAGATTTTGTTATTTCAGTTGTTGACGTAGTTTTCTGGATATCGTCAACTGTCTCTTTGAGTTCAGTTGGTTGCTGGCCAACTTCAGATTTCTGTGTTTCAGAACTTTCTACAGTTGTTTCACTGCTTTGAACTTCGGTCGATACTGCAGTGTTCATGCTTTCATCCGTAGATGGTTTAACTTCAGCTTCTGAGGGTTTCTCCTCTTTAGGTTTCATCTCAGTGGCTTCATCCACAACTGGTTTAACTTCGGATTCTGAAGCCTTTTCTTCTTTTGGCTTTACTTCTTCTGTTGTATCGGTAACAAGCTTTACTTCAGCTTCTGTAGTATTTGATTCTTTGGATTTGATTTCCGTCGTTGATTCGAATGATGCAGTGGTTTGCTCTTCATGAGTTTGTAGCTGAGATGATACACTTTCAATCTTCGTGGATTCAGATTCAGCAAGTTGAGTTGGTTGGGATTGTTCGGTTGGCTGCTCTTTCTTTTCACTTTCAATTTTGGAAGTTTCTACAGTAGATGTTACGGCTTCAGTTGATGTTTCAAGAGTTGTAGATTGCTGAATAGAAACTTCATCTAGTACTTCAGAGGATGATTTAGTTGTTTGTACATCTGCTGTTTCCACAACGGCTATATTTGAAATTTCAATATTCGATTCCGTTTGAACAGTATTTTGAATGTCAATGCTTTCAGTAACTGTTTCAGCAGATTGTATATTCATTTCATTTATAGATGAGGCTGGTTCAATCTTAAAAGAATAATTTCAGAAAAAGAATAGGAGAAAAAGATTGAAATGAAATTGATGTGCTAGGAAGAAACTTAGAAAACAGCATTCTAAGTTGTGATATGCTAAGTGTTTTTTGAGCATTTCATAAGCCTAGTTCTACAGAATAAACTGAAGTCATGCGAACTTAAGATGAAGATATTATTAAAAACTATTTGGATGCATTGATAGATATGAAAATTTAGAAAAAGATATGAAGAACGAAGCAAACAACTTAAGAAGCACAAAACGACAATCTGCGATTTCAGAAGAATGCAACCATTCTGTAGCTGAGTGAAGGTAGATGGAGACGTAGTATTACTTGAAAGCCAAGCTTACTATACATGCAACTGCTTTCAGGGGAGAAGTGTATGAAGAAGGCAAAGCGGTAGAAGTTGTGCAAAGCAGTGATCCATCAGGAAGAAGCACTCATGGCTCACCCCTATATATGCTGTAGCTGATAGTGATGATGAGAGTAATGATTGGATAGTTTCAAAACTTTCCGAATCTTTCTCATTAGGTATGAACTCAATAGTGTCTTGGTTAGATCTTCTAACACCATGAGAGCATCCCTCCATATGTACATCTTCAGTTTCCATAGTAATAACTACACGAATATGTGGAGATAAATCCATTTGCAAGTAAATCTGATGAATTAGTACATCCTCAGTTAAATTTTTGTTAAATATATAAGTATTAAAACTGAAGAAATGTTATAATTAGTATGGTAATTACATAGAAGATAAGACTAATATATAAAAAAACTTACAGGTTTTTCTTCAACTGTTAAACGACATCCAGATTCATCATTTCCAGCTGAATTTTCAGCAATAACACTGATAGTTGATGATGCACTGAAGATTGAAGTATTCAAGCGGAGAACTGATACTCCATTTTCCATTTGAATGGTTGCACCATCAGTTGATGCTCTGATTTTACGTCCATCAATTGACCATTGATATTCAGGCTCAGGAACTCCATCAGCATGAGCTCGGAACACAGCTTCTTCTCCCTTTTGGACTGTAACACTCTTGGGTGTTTCATCAAATCGTGGACCAAAAGGTTTGCGATTAACTAAAATACAAAAGACTTGCAAACAAAGGTTTGATATTCTGTACCTGTGAGCTTAGCTGATGTTTCAGCAGATCCTTCTGAATTAGTAGCAACACATTTAATTTCTCCATTGTCTTGCAGCGAGATGTTGCGTAACTCAAGTTTTACAGATCCATCAAATTCACGAATTTCAACACGTTCTGATTGTGTGAGCTGTACTCCATTCAAGTACCATTTCAGATCAGCCTTAGGCTCAGCTTCAACTCGGGCCTGCAAAATAGTAATATAATAAAGAAAGTTTAATATCAAATATACCTCAAAGACCACTGTATTTTGTTCAGTTTCTGTTTTATCAGAGAGTTTCTCTGTAAACTGTGGAGCCTTTTTAGGAGCCTCTTGTGGTAATACAATCAATCGAGCTTTAGTCTCAAAACGGCCAACACTATTTTCAGCTCTGAATATTAAAATTTTTATAAAAATATATAATTAAATAAGATAAAAAATTGATGAATTATAACAAACCGGCAAAGAACAGTTCCCGCATATTGAGCAGAATCGATAGTGAGCTTATGATCATGATTGACAACCTTGAATAAGAATTTTATAAGGAAAGGAACAAGAGGGATTAGAAATTACTTCAATTTTAATCCCTGGGGATGTGTTATCCATTTTATGACCGTTGATAAACCATGTAACTTCTGGATTGGGATTACCGCGTACGGTTGTCTCAAATACGGCCGCTTGGCCGCTTTTAACAGTCTAGAATGATGACCAATCAGATAGATAAATAAATGGATAGTTAGATAAAGATTTGATAATTTAATATTTTTGTTTGTTTTTGTACAGAAAATAAATAGAATAATCAAAGATTATTATGAATTAGGTCAAGCTTTAACATTTAAACTTAAGTTATTGAATGTGATTTTCAAGGAAAAATCAAACATAGAGAATGTGCAAAACATGAGAAATGTGTTGAGAAGACTAAGAGAAGCTCACTAAAGCTAATGATCACTTTACAACAAACTCAAGAAAAGCAAATTCGAAACTATGGATGCGGCACCCACGAGCCTAAGCATTATGCTTGTTCATTTCATGAAACAAAAGTAAAATAGATTATATAATAGAAATTGTATGATATATAATTAATTTGTTTAATAACTATATTGATTATTGATTAATCAAAGTAATTTTGACAAGAAGTTAAATCAAAAATCTATATTGTTCATAATTTTTTTATATTTAAAATGAAAAAAAAAAAAGTTTTTTTCGCAGGTAAATAAACTTTAATTAATTTGTTTCGAAAAACAATTGATATTCGTTTGAATTAAGCTTTCAAGCTTCAGTAACTAAAGCGTAGGAGTTATAAAAACGAATGGATAAACGTATCAATTGGCTTTCAGTTTGAGGTGGTGGATGTAAGAGAAGTGGGCTAACAGCCGTTGGCCAAGAGAAACAAGCAATATCACAAACAGACAAAAAACAACACAAACAGAATTTTCATAAAATTTGAAAATAAAAAATTAAAAAGATAATTATGAAATTAAAATTTTTATCTAAAAAGAATATGAATAGTTTTGTTCTGAATAAATGAAAAAAGACTATATGATCATTAAGGAAATAAGGAAAAATATCAAAATAATGTTTTGTTTTTTAAAAAAATAATCAAAATACTATTTACTTGCTTCATAAATTAATTAAACTAAAAAAAACATTTAATTTTATAAATTATTTGATAAAATTTTGAAGAAATTTCAGAGATATATACATAGATTAAAGATTAAGATATAGAAAACATCAAACAGATTACACATATAATGAATGGAATACACATAGTAATAGATAGACAGAATACAGAATATTTAGAACAGAATACATAGACATGAATATATTATATTATTTATATTATATATAGTATATAATTTATATAATTTATATACTTTTTTTCAATTTTTTAAAGAAAAAAAATGAAAAAATTGGTTCAAAATACTATATAATCATTGTACTAAAGACTGGACGAACACTCATATATACACAGCAAGAGACAATAAGCGACAGATAAACAAAAACCTTTTCTCATAATATTTTCAAAAAAAATTGAAGAAAATCTTTGAAAACTCAAAAAAATCTAATAAAGATAATAAAAATAGAATATATACACATAATTAATATAATTAAAGTTGATAATAGAAATGAAATAAAAAAGAAAATACCTGATCTTCAATATCCTTAATGAATGTTGGAGCACTACGGCTTTCTTCTTCTTGTTGCTCAACAGTAAGACGAGCACGGCTTTCAGCACTTCCATGTTCATTAGTAGCTCTTAAGAGTAAGTTGCTATATCAATGACATGAAAGCAAAGCAATATACCTGGCAACTATTTCACCATCATGATCATCAATAGAACAATTTGGAATAGTTACACGGAAAAAGCCATCAGATCCTTGAATATCAACACCGTTTTCACCGTGTTTAAGCTGAATACAAGAACACAATGAATTTCTTCATAAATTACTGAAATCATACTTCTTTTCCTTTCAAAGTGAAGACAACATTTGGTTCCGGCCAACCGCTGACATCAACTTCAAATACAGCCTAAAAGAAAATAATCAATAATTATAAATTATAAATTTAAATAATTACTTGTTCATTTTCTCTTACAACTTTATCTTCCAAAAGTTTATTAAACGTTGGTGGTGCTGGTGGGATACGAACTTTCAAACGGCCGTCACAAGTAGCTTGTCCAAGACGGTTAGTACCCTTTAAATAAATATTTAATTTATATTAACTATATGTTTTCTTATTAACATATATGTAATTCGATATTACTAATCAATTTCAATGACATTTACTAGTTATTTTACTACAAAGAATATGATAAAGCTCATCGAGATTTATGATATATGACATCAAAAATCGTGAGCAGTTGTCATTTGTCTAGGTCAACATAAAGTCAAACGTATTGAGTTATAAACAAAAATTACTATATCATATAGTTAAAAATTAATTTTCTTACTTGACATGTGACGATTCCATCGAAATGTCTGGTAACATCTTTGATCATCAGAATACAAATACCATCTTCAGATATGAATCGAACTTTTTCAGATTCTGATAATGGAATTCCATTAATCATCCAAACAATTTCAGGATTAGGATCTCCAGTAATAACAGCTTTGAATTTGATTTCATCGCCTTCATTGCATTCTACATCATCAATCATTTGCTAAAATGCACATTTCATATAAAATTTTCAAAATTTTGATAATGTACTTGGAATTCTGGAGCTACATGGTTTTTATCTGGATCAGCTTGAACAACTAATTCAGCTTTGCTTTCAGACGAACCAAATTCATTTTGAATTTTCACTTTGTAAACGCCTGTATCATCGGGTTGAGCATCTCTGTAAAATGAAAAAAGCTCATACAAGCGTAAAGCTTAGCCGAATACAAACCTAATCTCCAGCTTAGCATACTGTCCATCATAGCTAGGCTTGAAATCGTGAGAGGGGCGCAATGGCTGATCGTCAACAAGCCATACAAGTTCAGGCTCCGGCCAGCCTTCAACTTCGCACTCAAAAGCAACAACTTCTCCTTCTTTGCATTCTTGATCTTTCAGGCTGTTAACAAAAGCTGGTGGAGCAGCTTCTTTTTCAACTTTCAATACACGGAAGAAGGCTGAAGTAGAAGCTTGTCCATACTCGTTAGTAGCCATACATGTATAACGACCAGTATCTTCAACCTATTTATATTCATATAATTATAATAAATTTAAGTAAAATATGTAACCTGGACAGGATCAACTGTCATGGCAAAGAAGCCATCTTCATCGGCATAGAACTTGTGTCGATCATCCTCATGAAGTTGTACATCATCTTTGAACCATGTAATTTCTGGTAATGGATATCCCGTCACTTTCAAACACATTTTAGCTGATGATTCTTGTAATGTACGGAAACCATATTGAGTTCTTGTAACACGTGTTCCTTGCATTTCTAATGTTGTTCCAGTTGTAGCTATAATTATTATAATTAACATATAGTTTATAAATATTATATTATATAGTTTGTGTGTATGAAGTTATCTCATTTGCTATTTACTTTAGATGTTGAGCATGATTGATTAAGAAAACCTTCCGCCGATTACGCTTTATCTGCTTACTATTATACTATACCGTTTCAGAAACTCTTCAAAACTTTTCAAGATTTTCAGGCAACGTATCCTACTTCAGAATTGCTCACGTGCATTGCTTGATATCATCAAACAGACGCCCACCACTGATCACCGGTAAAGAAAACGAAGCTCGTCCTTGATAGCGTTTTGTCCTTGTAACTCGTACTCGTGCTCATCTCTTGTCAAACTCATTTTGCACGAAAAAAGTCATCGCCAGATCTTGTTCTCATCTTCGGTGCATACACAAGACAAGAATAACATTGTATACACTTTGAAGCTAGGATTACACACAAAACTATTTCAATACATCATTGATTTGAATGAGAAATCAATAAGTTTTCCTTATTTGTTGAAGTGTTTTGTAAAAGTTATCAGTGCATTGGAAAATGACATCGGCATATCCCTTCTTACGTCTGTCTTTCTGTTCATTTCTCTCTATATATCTCTCTCACTTACTCTCTTTATCACTATCTCCTTCCCTCCGTTCAACTAACAAATGGCATTAAATTTCGAGAAAGAATGCTTCGAGATGAAGGCTGTGATGATGATCATCAGTAGGCATCTTCAACAGAAAGGCTGAGGATGAAATATTGATTTTCTCGATCATTTTGTATTGTCCCTTGCCTTTGTGTTTCTTCTCGTAGATACTCTCATTTACTTCAGCTTCATCTTCAATCTCCATTGAGAGATAAAAGAGAACAGAAAGATATATAGAAGAAACCAACTGATTGTCAAAGATGAACATCAACTAAGTAGTTAATTTAAGAAAAGTATACTTAGTATATCCTTTTGTTTCACACTTAATATCAAAACAATAATCTATTTTCATTGAATACATAGATTATTAAGATTAAGATTAAGGAGTTTGTTTAACACGAGTTAAAACTTTTTTTTCTTATAAGTATAAAGAAAAATAAAATTATTTTTCATAAAAATGATTTGTGATCTATTTAAGTTATAAATATAAATATAATCTTTAAATAATCGTTATTTCACATTATGCCCTAAACTCTTTACACTATGATCAGGAAATTCAGGTGGGCGAAACTGATGAGATAGAATTCGAGATGCATAGATAGTGAGAGAGATAGAGATGAGTAAGAAGTTAAAATTCAAAAAAAAGAAATCAATATTGCTATTTCAATTATTTGAAAATGTTTCAATATTTACGAAAATATATATTATATACTAATAATCTCTTAAAGCTTCAACTAATGACTCTTAATAGAACCCCCACAACCTCTCTCTCTCTCCTTTCGTTCGCTAAACGACCGAATCGTACCGAAGTTCAAAAAAAAATTATAAAACAAGCTGTTCATTCTTACCCCAATCAATGCTACTACTTCCTCCCGAATAGATACTTGTCGTGGATCCAGTAGGCGAGATTACTGGAGGTGACTTGATCTTCTTGCGAGGAGGTCCTCCTTCTTCGGGGCCTATAATTGAGAATATTATTCTTAAATAAAGACTCAACAAACAACATAAACACTCTTTTTTTTTTCTTTTTTTTTTGAAAATTTCACTTAAAGCTTACATTAAGTGTGAATTTCACATAATTATTAGTATAAACATATAGTTAAAACATGGACAATTAATGATATATAACATAGTTTACAAGAGACATGTTACATATGTCATACCCATACAACTACTGGTTTTACGTGATTGTGATGGATAATCATGTAAGTCAGAGCGTGTCTCACTTATATTCATATCCGTATCAGCCATTTGCTCACGTATTTGAGCTAAAAATTAATATAAATACTTACACCATGATGGATCAACTAGTTCCAAGCCACCCTCTTCAGTGTCAGTCAGTTCAATAATATAATAAGCTTTTAGAACCATTTTGAGAAGAATATAATTAGATTATAATAATATAAAATAATGATTGGAAGAATTTGTTGAAGTAGAAAGATAAGTAAATACAGATGTCTTGTTCTTTGTTAAACTTCCGTTAATTTAGTTTATTTGTGTCGAAGTTTTTTTATTTCAGAAATATTTCGATTTGTTGGGGGGAAATCAAATCAAAATCTGAACTTCTAACTAAATAAAACTATATTTGTGAATAAACGGATAATGAATACGAAAGACAGTGAAATAAATACTGTTTCTCAGAATAATAGATAATTATCTATAGATTAATAATTATTTCAAATAGATTTAATAGAATTATTTGTACTGAATAATCAATAATAAGTTCAAGTTCTTATGATTTAAGCTTGAAATTAGAACAGTTACTAGAGCTTTAAATCTTAGTTTTCCACTGGATTATAACACAATTGAATAGGCGGGGGGGGGGGAGTAGGTGTCGACAGTGTTAATAACCAGATAATAAGAATAAGTCTAGATAAAGCTGTTCACGTAAAACTCAAAAAGGCGTCAGATGCCTTGCGGCATTATAGTCCGACGTAGAGTCTCACCGGGAACGACACACAATCGCAACTAAAGGTCGCTGAATGCGTTTGTGGGATGCGCTGTCAGGGCAAGAAGAGAGGTGAAGGGATAAAAGCTAGGGTAGCCGTCTTCTTCTCTATCTCTCTCTTACGAATGCTCTTATTCTGTGTCTGCTCTCGGATATGAAGTTGAAGACGAGTTGAAGATAGAGATAGAGCGGAAGCAGATAGATAGCCGGATAGTTAGATGAACAGGTTGAAAGAGTGACGATGAGTGTTACAGTTGTGTTGCTGTAAAACTGAGAGAGCCGTTGATAGAAAAGAGATAGCGTAAGAGATGACAGATATAGGAAGGAAAGACAGCAACAGATATGCTCTTGCTACGAGAAGAAGGAAAGTGGAGGAGGCAAGATCGCCGTCACAAACGACGCCAGAAGTCCCAGGCCTTAGAACGATAGAACATTACAACAACCATTGTGCTCTAGTTACTCTCATTAGTTTTCCTTCTCTTTATTCTCTCTCACTCTTACGGTCTCTACAAAGATAAACACTATTTCGTTTGGGTTACATTCGCAAAAAGCTCGTGCGAAGGCAGACCAGCCAGTAAATCTGTTAGGTTGTTTCGTTCGGTCAAGATGCTTTCTAATTATCTCTACGTGTCTAACATCTCTCAATTACCTCCCACTATCAAATTATTCTTTGCAGCATATTCTACCAATAGATCTCTCTACATTCTTAATGTTATCTTCTCTCATGATATCTGGCATTTGTGACTGAGGAACATCCGAAATGAAATTAAAAAGAAAGATAGCTGGAAATGATGAAAATGAAAGAGAAATGTAGAAAACATAAGCGCGGGCGGACCAGCTTCACATAATAGAGACAAGAGATAGAAGAAAAAATAAAAAAAGAACGATGTTGAATGTACACAAAATGAACTTTCGTAAGCACATCTATGTATATATCCATTTACTAGAAAAATGATGAGAAAACAACATGTTTTTCATGAAAATGTTTACAAACTTAGGTTGGAACTAAGTGCAAATAATGATTTGTGTACATCAACTATCAATTTTATATGAGATTATATAGATTTATATAATCAAAGTTTTATAAAAAAATTATTGTAATACTTATTACTGTATGTGAATGTGGATGATTCATCACATTCTCTGACTTCTTAGAGGGTTGCTACTCAACAAAAGTTAAATGAACTAACCAGATTCTTCTTGTTCTTCAGCTATGTCGTGCATCCAAGCTTTTTTTATATATTCTGATTGTTGAACATCTACTGGTTTCATACTATAATATAATAATATATATATATTATGAATATTTCATATAAATTACGTAAAAGATGGTAAACCAGGCTCATTTGGTGACAGTATAATAGTATCTTCTCGAATAGAATGTGTTCGAACAGAATACTTATCCACCTATATATGTATATATAATATATAAATTATTATTATTATAACTATACCCTTATAGTAGAATAATGTTTATAAGTAATTGGTTCAGTCGATAATTTTTCGGTTATCATAATCTTATTCTTAAATAAGAATACATAACGATCTTTTGGTTCGTTTCCTTCTCCTTCTTCCACTTTAAACATATCCTATAATATAATATTATATTATATTTATTATTTATAATTATAATAACTGACATATCGTAATAATCGTCCTAACTTGTTCGTATCACCAGGATAATCCTTGATGTTATTCGTATAATCCAAATCATTCACTCTGTACAAAATCATAAAATTGTAATTATTTATCAGAAAATTAAAAAAACCGTTGAGGAACTCCCAGACATAATTCCAGAGCTTTCTGCATGCTTTTAGTGCTAAGATTCGCTCGTGATGAGTATTTCACAAATTCCTAAAAAGATTTTTAATTAAAACTTTGAATTTCATGAATACACAACAGACTTTGAAATAATTTTGGTATTGTGTCATACGATCCGCTACATTTTTCAAATGATCGGAGTATGTTCTTGCACCAGCTTCGCATTTATCAGCCAATCCCTAAAGAATTAAAAATAAAATTTGAAAAGAATATATAAAAACAAAAAAATTTTAATGAATTGATGAACTTGATGTAATTTTAATAAAATATTTGTTAGATAGTTATCATAAAGCAACTCAACCGCTTTGCTTGCATCAGAAATTAAAAATGATTTTACGTATATTTACAAATATGTAATTTGAAAAATGCAATCATGAAGTAACTACAAGAAATAAACAAATATAGAAATTAGAAGAAAGAAAAATAATGTTTTCATTCAAATCTTTAAATATTATGTAAATGAAGAATAAAAGTCATGTTCATTAGTTAGATCATTCTTGAAAAAAAGAAAAAGAGATCGAGTGAATGATAAACATTACAAGAGATTAAGAAATTTCTTTAAAAAAATCATTTTAAAGATCATAGTATATGGATTTCAAGAACAAAAAAGCAGAAGAATATTATATTCAGAAATGATCAAGAACTCGCAAAAAATCTTCTAATATCAGGAATTCTTCGAGAGAGTTCAGAGGAATATAGAAATATTTGTGAAAATTCATGAATGCATTCAGGAAAAATAAGAAACAATCATAAATGGTTTGAAAATAAGAGAAACCTTTCAGAGACTTCAGAATGTCTTGAAAAAATTAGTAAATTAAAACAAATCAACCGAAAAATCAATAAAAAATCTTCAAAACGATTCTTCAGATAGTTTTGAGAGTCGGAAAGAAAGTCAGAAAAATCAAAAGAAAATCAGAAAAATTTAGAAAAACGACTCAGACAGTTATCAGGGTCAATGAAATTTAGAAAAAAAAAATACATTTCAAAACTATTCAGAAAAAGTTAGAAATACCTCTGAGAAAGTTCTGAGGGTCAGAAAAATATTTAGAAAACTCAGAAAAACTTGAAAACATTTCTCAGAGAATTCTGAGGGTCAGAACTAAATTCAGAAAATCAGAAGAAAATCAAAAAGAATTACAAAAATTCGGCAAACGTTCTCAGACAGATCTGAGGATTGAAGAAAAAGTTTTAAAAAAGTAGAAAAAAATTGGGAAAATTCAGAAAAATTCAGAAAAACTTCCCAGAGAATTGTGAGGGTTAGAGAAATATTTTGAAAATTAGAAAAAAACAGAAAGAATCAGAAAAAAAATTCAAAAACACCTCTCAGAGAGTTCTAAGGGTCAGAAAAACTTCATAAAAATTAAGAAAAAATAGGAAAATTCAGAAAAACCTCCCAGGGAGTTCTAAGAGTCAAAGAAATTTTTAAAAAATTAAGAAATAATCAGAAAATTCAAAAACACCACTTAGAGAGTTCTGAAAGTCAAGAAAGTTCAGAAACATCTCTTAGAGAGTTCTGAAAGTCAGAAAAAATGAGAAAAATTCAGAAAAAAATTCAAAAACACCTCTCAAAGAGGTCTAAGGGTCAGAGAAATTTTTTAAAATTCAGAAAAAATCAGAAAGGATCAGAGAAAATTTTTAAAAATTGAAAAATAATCAGAAAATTCTGAAACACTTCTCAGAAAGCTCTGAAAGTCAGGAAAACTCAGAAACCACCTTCAGAGAGTTCTGAGGGTCAGAGAAATGTTTTAAAAATCAGAAAAAATCAGAAACACCTCTAGAGAAATCTGAAAGTCAGTGAAACTCAGAAAAATTAAGAAATAATCAGAAAATTCAAAAACAACTCTCAGAGAGTTCTAAGGGTCAGAGAAATTTTTTTGAAAATTAAGAAATAATCAGAAAATTAAAAAACATCACTTAGAGAGTTCTGAGGATCAGAGAAAATTTTTAAAAATTAAGAAATAATCAGAAAATTAAAAAACACCTCTCAGAGAGTTCTGAGGATCAGAGAAAATTTTTAAAAATTAAGAAATAATCAGAAAATTCAAAAACACCTCTCGGAGAGTTCTGAGGATCAGAGAAAATTTTTAAAAATTAAGAAATAATCAGAAAATTCAAAAACATCTCTTAGAGAGTTCTGAGAATCAGAGAAAATTTTTAAAAATTAAGAAATAATCAGAAAATTAAAAAACATCACTTAGAGAGTTCTGAGGATCAGAGAAAATTTTTAAAAATTAAGAAATAATCAGAAAATTCAAAAACATCTCTTAGAGAGTTCTGAGAATCAGAGAAATTTTTTTGAAAATTAAGAAATAATCAGAAAATTAAAAAACATCACTTAGAGAGTTCTGAGAATCAGAGAAATTTTTTTGAAAATTAAGAAATAATCAGAAAATTAAAAAACATCACTTAGAGAGTTCTGAGGATCAGAGAAAATTTTTAAAAATTAAGAAATAATCAGAAAATTCAAAAACACCTCTCGGAGAGTTCTGAGGATCAGAGAAAATTTTTAAAAATTAAGAAATAATCAGAAAATTCAAAAACATCTCTTAGAGAGTTCTGAGGATCAGAGAAAATTTTTAAAAATTAAGAAATAATCAGAAAATTAAAAAACATCACTTAGAGAGTTCTGAGGATCAGAGAAAATTTTTAAAAATTAAGAAATAATCAGAAAATTCAAAAACACCTCTCGGAGAGTTCTGAGGATCAGAGAAAATTTTTAAAAATAAAGAAATAATCAGAAAATTCCAAAACATCTCTTAGAGAGTTCTGAGGATCAGAGAAAATTTTTAAAAATTAAGAAATAATCAGAAAATTCTGAAACACCTCTCAGAAAGCTCTGAAAGTCAGGAAAAATCAGAAACAACTTTCAGAGAGTTCTGAGGGTCAGAGAAATGTTTTAAAAATTGAGAAATAATCAGAAAATTCCAAAACATCTCTTAGAAAGTTCTGAGGATCAGAGAAAATTTTTAAAAATTAAGAAATAATCAGAAAATTCTGAAACACCTCTCAGAAAGCTCTGAAAGTCAGGAAAAATCAGAAACACCTCTAGAGAGTTCTGAAAGTCAGTGAAACTCAGAAAAATTAAGAAATAATCAGAAAATTCAAAAACAACTCTCAGAGAGTTCTAAGGGTCAGAGAAATTTTTTTGAAAATCAGAAAAAATCAGAAACACCTCTAGAGAGTTCTGAAAGTCAGGAAAATTCAGAAAAATTAAGAAATAATCAGAAAATTCAAAAACAACTCTCAGAGAATTCTGAGGATTAGAGAAAGTTTAGAAAAATAGAAGAAAATCACAAAAACCTCTAACAGTGTTTTGAGGTTCAGAGAAAAATTTGGAAAAACAGAAAAATTAAGAAATAATCAGAAAATTTAAAAACAACTTTCAGAGAGTTCGGAGGGTCAGAAAAATTTTTTAAAAATTAAGAAAGAATCAGAAAGAATCAGGAAAATTCAGAAAAACGTCTCAGAGAGTTCTGAAAGTCAGAAAAAATCAGAAAAATTCAGAAACACCTCTAAGAGAGTTCTGAACGTCAGAGAAATTTTTTAAAAATCAGAAAAAATCAGAAAGAATCAGGAAAATTCAGAAAAACGTCTCAGAAAGTTCTGAAAGTCAGAAAAAATCAGAAAAATTCAGAAACACCTCTAAGAGAGTTCTGAAAGTCAGGAAAATTCAGAAAAATTAAGAAATAATCAGAAAATTCAAAAACAACTTTCAGAGAGTTCGGAGGGTCAGAAAAATTTTTTAAAAATTAAGAAATAATCCGAAAGAATCAGGAAAATTCAGAAAAACGTCTCAGAGAGTTCTGAAAGTCAGAAAAAATCAGAAAAATTCAGAAACACCTCTAAGAGAGTTCTGAACGTCAGAGAAATTTTTTAAAAATTAGGAAAAATCAGAAAGAATCAGGAAAATTCAGAAAAACGTCTCAGAGAGTTCTAAGGGTCAGAGAAATGTTTTAAAAATCAGAAAAAATCAGAAACACCTCTAGAGAGTTCTGAAAGTCAGGAAAATTCAGAAAAATTAAGAAATAATCAGAAAATTCAAAAACAACTCTCAGAGAATTCTGAGGATTAGAGAAAGTTTAGAAAAATAGAAGAAAATCACAAAAACCTCTAACAGTGTTTTGAGGTTCAGAGAAAAATTTTGAAAAACAGAAAAATTAAGAAATAATCAGAAAATTTAAAAACAACTTTCAGAGAGTTCGGAGGGTCAGAAAAATTTTTTAAAAATTAAGAAAGAATCAGAAAGAATCAGGAAAATTCAGAAAAACGTCTCAGAGAGTTCTGAAAGTCAGAAAAAATCAGAAAAATTCAGAAACACCTCTAAGAGAGTTCTGAACGTCAGAGAAATTTTTTAAAAATTAGGAAAAATCAGAAAGAATCAGGAAAATTCAGAAAAACGTCTCAGAGAGTTCTGAAAGTCAGAAAAAATCAGAAAAATTCAGAAACACCTCTAAGAGAGTTCTGAACGTCAGAGAAATTTTTTAAAAATCAGAAAAAATCAGAAAGAATCAGGAAAATTCAGAAAAACGTCTCAGAGAGTTCTGAAAGTCAGAAAAAATCAGAAAAATTCAGAAACACCTCTAAGAGAGTTCTGAAAGTCAGGAAAATTCAGAAAAATTAAGAAATAATCAGAAAATTCAAAAACAACTTTCAGAGAGTTCGGAGGGTCAGAAAAATTTTTTAAAAATTAAGAAATAATCCGAAAGAATCAGGAAAATTCAGAAAAACGTCTCAGAGAGTTCTGAAAGTCAGAAAAAATCAGAAAAATTCAGAAACACCTCTAAGAGAGTTCTGAACGTCAGAGAAATTTTTTAAAAATTAGGAAAAATCAGAAAGAATCAGGAAAATTCAGAAAAACGTCTCAGAGAGTTCTGAAAGTCAGAAAAAATCAGAAAAAAATTCAAAAACACCTCTCAGAGAGGTCTAAGGGTCAGAGAAATTTTTTAAAAATCAGAAAAAATCAGAAAGAATCAGGAAAATTCAGAAAAATTAAGAAATAATCAGAAAAAAATTCAAAAACACCTCTCAGAGAGTTCTAAGGGTCAGAGAAATTTTTTAAAAATCAGAAAAAATCAGAAAGAATCAGGAAAATTCAGAAAAACGTCTCTAAGAATTCTGAGGGTCAGAGAAAATTTTGGAAAAATCAGAAAAATTCAGAAAGAATCAGAAAATTCCAATGCACCACTTAGAGAGTTCTAAGGGTCAGAGAAATATTTTAAAAATCAGAAAAAATCAGAAAGCATCAAGAAAAAAAAACAGAAAAAATCAGAAAAAATCAGAAAAATTCAGAAAAATTCAGAAAAATCAGAAAAAATCAGAAAAATTCAGAAAAATTCAGAAAAATTCAGAAACACTTTTAAGAGAGTTCTAAGGGTCAGAGAAATATTTTAAAAATCAGAAAAACTTCTAACAAAGTTTTGAGATCTGGGAGTTGATCGGAGAATTTTTTTTTTTTTGAAAAATCAGAAATATCACAAATAACTTTCAAAACGTTTAGAATAAGAGAAAAATTTTGAAAAATTCTGAAAAATTCAGAAACATTCAGAAACATTTAGAAATACTTCTCAGAGAATTTTGAGGGTCCGAACAAAATTTTAAAATAATAGAAGAAAATCAGAAATAAAAAGAAAACTGAAAAATCTCTCAGAGAGTTCTGAGGGTCAGAGAAATATTTAAAAAAAATGAAAAACATCAGAAATAATCAGAAAAATTCTGAGAAACATTGAAATTTTTGAAAAAAATTAAAAAGAATGAGAAATGTAGAGAGTAGAGAATTAGAACTAACTTTACGAATCAGAAAAAATTAAAAGAAAATAGAAGTATTTCGAAATGAATGAAGGAAAATTAAAAAATACCCCTTGTTATTTTTCTGAGAGTCAGAGAAATATTTGGAAAACACAGAAAGAATCAAAAAAGTTTAGAAATACCTCTCAAAAGGTATTTCTTAAGTTTGGAAAAAAAAAACCAAGAGAAATCAAGAAAAATTTGAAATAAATTCAGAAATATTAGGAAAATGCAGAAAATTCAGAAATACCTCTGGAAGAGTTTTGAGATTCAGAAAAAAATTTAGAAAATTCAGATAAAATAAAAAGAAATCATGAAAAACTCTAATTAAATTCAGAATAATTCAGAAACATCTAGGAAACTTTTCAAAAAAATAACTACTCAGAGAATTGTGAGGGTCTCAAAAAATGCAAAGTTGTATAAAGTATAAATCCAAATAAATTCGATATGAATTGCAAAAAAAGAGCAAAAAAAGCAAAAAGTATTCAATAATAAATTTTTGAAATGATCGGAAACATTCAAAAACTGTTTTTAATTGAAAACGCCTCTCAGTGAGTTTAGAGGGTCACAGAAAAGTATAGAAAAAGCATGAAATTTCCAGGAAAATTTGAAATAAAATCCGAAACAAATCAGGAAAATTCGAACATACCGCTCAGAGAGTTCTGAAAATCAGAAAAAAGTTTGAACAAATCAGAATAAATCAAGGAAACTCTAAAATTAATTTAGAAACATTGGAAAAATTTTTAAAGATTCATTTATTTCACAGTTTAAAATAAATGTTTTCAGAATCTTAACCTCCCCTTTCTCATATATAATCAAGTGTTTTCTTTCCATTTTTTCATTAATCTGTTATTTAAAGTAAACAAAATCAATTTACTGTTCTTCTAGTGAACATTTCCCTAATTTCTGATCTTATAATTCTAACTGGATAAGCAAGTCAGTTGGCAATCAAAAAGTGTAAAATGAGCAAGCGACTAAGCTGTTTCACGATGCCATTTCTTATTTTCTGTTCATGACTTTGAACAGAACGAGTCAGAAGATAAAGAGAAAAGAAATAAGACAAGAGAGAAATATTAGGAGAGAAAGAGAAAGAGGGAGAGAGAGAGAGAGAGAGAGAGAGAGCTAGAGAGAGAATGAATGAGTGATATAGATAGATAAAGATAGGTGATAATAAAAATGAAACGCAGATTCTTCAATATTCTCGAGCTTTAAAGTTCAACACAATATTTACAATAATAATATTAGAAATAATAGAAGAATAATAGAAGAATAATAGAATAATAATAATAATAATAGTTGAATATAGCTAGAAGAATATATAGTGAATGGTTAGAATATAATAATTATATTTTGAAAATTATTGATCAAATATTTTAAAAAATACATCAAGAATCAGCAATTCAACTATAAGATCAAAATAAAAAATGTTAAAGCAAACCTGGAAATATTCTTTTACTGGATCTTTCTCTAAATGTTCTAAAAGTTCAGGTAAATCTTTAAAGAATTGAACATGTTGATCAAATTCTCTTTCTAATCGTACAAAAGTTTGACCAACCTAAAATATATAAAATGTATTTTTAATTTCAAATATCGTTATTCTACTTTTCCTGGATCATCAGAATAATAGTTCAGACCTTTCAACATAACACTAAAACAAATATATACATTTAGTTAATCTTAATCATTAGTACTTTGAATGAAATTTGTATAATTCGGTGATGTTGCTCCGTAATTTTTCTTTGATTTGTTGCACCTCTTGTGGAGCTGCTGGATCATCAAGATGGCTACAAAAACAGATTGTTAAGAAGAGAAAAGATTGTAATTAATTCATTACCTCACATATTCTTCGATACAAGCTCGAAGATCTGATACAAACTCTTCCTCTGATCGTAGTAAATCATGATAAACTTGACTGAAATTAAAGAAATATGACAAATACATGATATGTTATATTTATTTCCAAGCCATATTCATAAAGTTGTAACCCCATCTCAACTTTCAAACAGAAGTATCGCCTGGTTCTTTCAGAACTTTTGTGTCAATTTCAAGTATTCTAGTCTAAGTTTCACCTCACTTTTCACAATAATAGACTGATAACCTTATCAATGTTACAATGAGATTTTGATAAAATATATTTCTATATAAACATTATAATCATAAATCTGATGCTTTCAAAGTTTAAAGTAAATATGAGAACTGATTGAAAATTTGAGAAAATTATCTCATTACCTATGATAATCAAATATTATCATATAAACACAATTATTGAATACTTGTTTGTTGTTCTAATTAATTAAGAAATCTTTATCTTCCTTGAGCAGTTCGTGAGCTATCGATTGAAAAATCCCAGAGAGGGGCTGATGTTCATTTTTTAGAATTACCCGATGTAATAGCAGGCTTAGATGTTTGTTCTTGTACATCAAGCTGTTGACGTCAATTCGAAACATCAGAAAATATAGAATTAAAACAATTCTCTATCACTACTCTAACCACCGTTAAGTAAACCCCATGATATTTCACGAAAACGTTTTTTTTAAGAAGTAAAACTAACTCTCTCTTCAAAATGCATTCTTGTTCTTCTGTTATATTAGAAGAAGGATGCTCAATTTCACGAGTCTTTCGACGTTGTTTATAATATTCAGTTGGTGTTTCAAAGTAAGAACCAGGTACCCATCCTGATAGTGGTGGACGAGCCTGTAACATGAATCATTATGTAATTACTGTCTATTTCTATTTTTTGTTTCATACCTTCGTTCTAACAAGCCATCTTGCTGTATTTTTCTTGTCCAAAACTTCCACAATCTGGCCTTGTTCTAAAGGTATGCCTTCAACTTCTGCTGAATCAGGTTGATAATCCTACAAACAAACTTTAACTTTATCAAAATATTAATTTTTTCTTACTTGAATGGCGATATACACAGGATATGATTTAGTGTCGGAGTTCTAAAAACTTATTATTTAAAAATATATTCATAACTATAATGATTGTATACCGCAACAACTTCAAAATGTGTCGAACGACCCTGTGAATCAGATCGAGAAGTTAAAGATTCTGATCGATAGCTTGACCTAGAGGAATGTGTATTGTAATTCACATCATCTGTAGCCGTATATCGCCTAAATTTAATATTTGAAAATTTAATTTTAATACATTTTGCTTTATCATATCTCTCTCTTTCTCCCCTCTTTCTGCAACATATACATGATATTAAGTTTATATTATATTATACAACATTAGCCAGATTTTCGATTGATCAAGGACTGCTACTTCACGCAATCGACATCTAATCGAGAAGAATGAGAGATACGAAGTGAGAACAAATAAAATATCGCTTACATAAAGCCAAAAATCCACAAAATATCCAGTTAAGTTATCAAAAAAGCGATAAAAATACAAATCAACTAATCTCATAGTTATAATGAAATATTATTAATACTATTTCACCTAAAATTCATCAGACTATATTGAATTACGTCTTATTAAACTCTTTGAAATGTCCATCAAATGTTGCAGGTGGACACATATGTGTGTATTTGAATTTCATTGATTGAGGATCATTTGAAAAACAAAACAAACAATAAAACTTCAAATACTGTTCAGCATGTGTTCTGGTCATCCCCCGTCTTTTGAAGTTCGAAAAACTTTTTCTGATTAATTTTTGACAGACAACTGGCAGAGATTTGCGTCTATTTGCAAGTGGATAGTTGACTGCTGGGCTGTTGCTCAGGCAAAACCGCCCCCACAAACTGAGAATGATGGTCAGCTAAAGAGGAACAAACATATTATCTCATTAATGAATGAGAACCAAATCATGCTCTTGAAATGCTTTTGAATTCAACTACATACATCAACTATCACAAAATAATGTAAGAGAAATCAGGAATTACTTGAATGAGCTGTATTTCCGCTCAAATTGCTTTTGTCGTCTTGCTGCCATTATCAGCACTTGAGTTTAGAAGTTATGCAACTAAATGAAGAACATGAATCTAATGAAGCTTACTATCCGATAGAATCATCATACCTTCTGATCCAAAGGTGATATAAATCTTCACACCGAGTATATGAGAGAATATTTATTATCGAATATGGATATTTGGTGGAGAATGACTGGGAGGGGGGGTTCGAAATGCCTGATAGCTTCTGACGCCGGCCCGTCAGTAGCGCTAGGCACAGAATGAGGTTCAACATCCGAATTCTTACTCTCCACCCTTCATCTATTTCACTTCTTTATCTGCGTAACGTAGTCTCGTCTCTTAAACTATTTCATCTCTTTCGAAAACTCTTCGTGTAACTCTCTCTTCTTCCATAGATTTTATTCTCTTCTACCTTTTTTTTCTCTCACATCTCTTGTTTCTCCTCCAAATATCTCTTCTCTTTGCACTTCTATATTATCCGAATATCCAATGATATTTCCAACATCTGATGAGAAAGTAAGAAGACAGACTCCACCTATATCGCTTGGCTTCATCACTATTGTCCAACTTCTCTCTATCTCCCTCGCTATGAACTCATCTCACCCACCCAGTTCTGTGCATAGAAAGAAATGTGATGTAATGTGCTTCTTTCTCTCCTACCCTCTCTAGTCTATACTGTTACACACGATCCACCTCCCTTTCATATGCCGAGCTCAAGCATTTACCTCTAGTTCGAATTTCAACAACTCCATCTTACTCCATATTAATAATGCAATCAAGATTAGAAAAAAAAAACATATTTCTTATAAAAATATTCAGAATTCAAAAAGGAAGAGGCTTTCCTACTTCAATTATTAGTTTCTAAATCTCACTAAATGGTACACCATTTTAGAAAAACTTTTTTATAATTACATTTTATTCACCTTCCGCCGTTTTTTTTACACTAAAAACTATGATTTACACGGTTATCAAACTAAGCGGGAAGCAGCAGGTCAATACAATAGTAATAGATGACATCATGTCTCAATTCCAATAAATAGTTCCAACTATTTTACTGTAGTCTAAAGAAAACATATTGTTTTATTCTGGACTGAGAGCATACTTCAAATCACTATCTACCATATGCCCATGTATCTAAACAGATGTTTAAAAAATCACCTAATAAAGAATACGTATGTCAAGAATCACATCATTCATCATTATAGCCAACGGTTAATATTCTGATAAAAAGTCATAATATAAGACTAATGATGAGTCTTTCGAAATCATTTCCAATGAAGAATACAAACGTTTACATCAAGCTTAAATTTTAACTTTTGGAACTTGTATTAAATTATTTAATTACTTTATGTATATTTCATACATTAATTTCATTGTTATAATAATAAAAATCTTATTTATATGCGTATTGTATTGTTTCCTCTTATTGAAAGTTTGAAGAAAAAAAATACCAACGTTTATTGGTCCTGGAGCGAAACCTCACTAAATATTGCACAACATTTGATAATCCAAGTAGTTTATAAGTTTTGGCTTCATGAATTTTGACTTAAATTCATTCTTATTTTCTTCTTTGAATTTCTTAATTCAACATGTAAATTATTCTCTATATTTCTTCTCCATTGATTTTATTTATCAATAGTTTTCATAATATAAAAATGACGACATTTTAGCACTATGGCTCTTCGTGTTGATTATGAAGGAAGTAATGACGTAGGTGTTTTCTCTACGTTAACAAACAGTTATTGTCTTGTTGGAATCGGAGGAACTCAAAACTTTTACAGGTTAGCTTTCGAATAGGAAATTTAAAAATTTAGTGCTTTATTCAGTATTGTCGAAGCTGAACTTTCTGATGTTATTCCTGTTGTTCACACTTCTATTGCCTCTACCAGAATAGTAGGACGTGTAACAGTTGGTATGCTTTGAGTAAAAAATTATTTATTTGCATATAAAATGTTTAGGTAACAGACATGGATTATTAGTTCCAAATGCAACTACAGACCAGGAACTCCAACATCTTAGAAATTGCTTACCTGATGAGGTTGACTTGTTTTAATTTTTCTATTTAACGGAATGTATTTCAGGTTAAAGTTCGTAGAGTAGATGAACGTCTTTCAGCTCTCGGAAATGTGGTTGCCTGTAATGATCATGTTGCTATTGTACACGCAGAGATTTCTCAAGAAACTGAGCAGGCTATTGCTGACGTTTTAAATGTCGAAGTATTCAGAATAGGATTAGGTCAAAATAGTCTCGTATGTTTGATTTTCTTCCTAAGAAATATATTGTTCATGTTTAGGTTGGAACTTACTGTGCTCTTTCTTCCCATGGTTGTCTTGTTGCAGCTAGAACTCCTCCAGAGACACAGCGTGAATTGGCCGCACTTTTACAGGTATAGATCTTTAAATATATGAGGGATGCGTATGTAATATTGTTTTTTTTAAGATTCCTGTAGTTGCTGGTACTGTCAACAGAGGTTCCGAACTTATCGGAGCTGGAATGTGCGTAAACGATTGGACAGCTTTATGTGGTAAACAATTTATTTAACTTCCTAATTAATTTTTTGAATTGCAGGACTTGATACAACTTCTACCGAATTATCAGTAGTTGAATCCATCTTCAAACTTGGAGAACAGGGACAGCCATCCACAATTAGCAATCAATTAAGAGACACTCTTATTGATAGTATGTTATAAACTGCATATTGATACTGTTGTTCTGTTGAATATTGTTACCTATCATTACGTTGTTTTCTTTCCAATTTTGAAAATTTGAAAATAAAAAATTTTTTTAAAGAATACCTTGTCAGGATTAATACTTGAATTATATTGATTAGTTGAATCGTTTATCAGACACTAGAACGTAGTGTACTGATACATTCATATCGCATCAGTTCGCTCATTACTTGCGTATCGTCTCGACCAGTCTTTTTGTCCATCTTCATCCTCTTTGCCCTTTGTACCAAAAAAAGCCCTATAAAGGGAATAGAATTCTCTTTGGCTCTCACTCCTAAAACCTTTTACTTCTCTAAAGAATGCCTTCTGATTTGGATGCTATTACTAAAGTTCTTTCCACCTATGCGGGAAGAGATAAAGCATTAAGAACACTTTGTTTCTGGCTACACGTTAAAGCTCAATCGGGGGCTCAGCAAAAAGATCAGTTGATTGCTTTAGCCAAACAAATTAGTAATGCACGTTTGTGTATGAGGCAATTCAACCATCCAGGCATGTTCAAAGCTTGTCAGCAGTTACTTCAAGCCGATAAATCTACCGATGTAGTACGTTTTATTCATTTATGTAATTTTAAATTATAACCCATGTGATATTTTCAATTAGTAGGCCCAAATTGTTTTTCTGTTGCCATCGGAATGTTAGTCATTGTTTATTTGTAGGTTGATTTTGCCTGTACCACAACGGTAACTGGAGTTTATACTGTTTATGGATTTGTAGAATTAGCAGCATGGTTAGCAGATGCTAAGCTTATCCAATTGAATAGTGCCCCATTATGGAAATGGTGCTTGTATCTTTGGGTAACTGCTCTTGTTGCTGGAGTTATTCGACTAGTAAGCGAAGATTTATTGTCTCTTACTCATCATTTTGAATCTATTCCAGATAAGATTAATTAATAAAAAAGTTGAAAAGGGTGTTATTAATACCGCAAAAGAAGATATTATATCTTTAGTGGGCTTGTCATCTGATTTAATTTCTGCTATTAATTCCCTTCCTTTCAAGGTAATCATTTATATTAATGTTTAGTCACTATATTTTTTCAATCCACATAAAAGAATGATTCGTAGGAATGTTAAAGAATTCTAATTTCAATTCTTAACATATTTTCAATATCGTACTTTTTATGTTTTTTCTTTTCAGTTTTTGTGGGCGGGTAAGCTGACCCCTCGACAAAGCGCCACATTTTCTCTCATCGCTTCCTTCATTGGCCTCTACAAAGTTTGTTGAATTGTTTCTATAGAGCGCAATCTTTAGATAAATTTGTTTTATATTTTGCTATGCAATATACAATACCAATAATATCTATTGTAATTTTAAACATGTTTTTTGATCATCTCTGAGCTAGTCAAATCATACAGCATTTTCTTTTTTTTGTGTTATATCCATCATCTTTGCGTACTGTTCTACGATTTATTATATTAACTTATATATAATCAATTCTTCGATCATTATTTTATACTTTATAACTATGATGTGATTATCGCGTATACAAAGATTATGTATTTTATCTTTGTAATAAATTGTCTTGAAAAAAAGTTTTGCTTCATTCATATCTTATGTTAATAACACGTACCTCCTGACTTTTTACACAATTATACGTTTCTTTCGAATGTGACTAATATCGTCGTTTTCATAGTCGTTGCCGTTTTTTGACGATTATTTTTCTTATTTCGGAAAAATGGAAGGAGAACAATAATACTATTGGTAATTCAAATTTTTTTAGCCCCCCTGTTTAATCAT
The DNA here is from genome assembly GCA_964057225.1 of Auanema rhodensis. Classification (NCBI taxonomy): domain Eukaryota; kingdom Metazoa; phylum Nematoda; class Chromadorea; order Rhabditida; family Rhabditidae; genus Auanema; species Auanema rhodense. The sequence goes on from OZ059895.1 coordinate 7,806,673, forward strand.
TTGTCTTTTTGGCTTGTCCACGTTTAGTTGATTCGTGCGTGGCTAATGTTTCATTTATTTTGTTTTCTATATCTCTATCCCGACTATGAAAGAGATTTTGAAATATAGAAACGAATTTTTGTTATCTTTTGGGATCATCTATCATTCGTCGAACATAAATTGTTATTTCTGTTTCTATTATCGTATGTTATTCTAAATTTGTCTGTAATATTTATCCAATCTGTCCTTCAAAAGTTGTTCTTCATTACATGCAGTTATATTTTATATTTTTTTCTCAGAATGAAGGTCCTCGTGACAGGAGCTGCTGGTTTTATCGGTAGTCACACTGTTTTGGAATTAGTAAACGCTGGCCATGAAGTTCTATGCATTGACAACTTTTCCAATTCGATTGCAGGTATTAAAATGATTCAATACACATCTTGAGTTCTTATCTCTATTTTGTTACTATAGCTGAGAATGCAAACCCGGAGGTTTTTATTCCGTTTACTTATCTATTTCCGTTTTAAGATGATCAAGGAAACGCTGTATCCTTATCCCGAGTTAGTGAGTTCACCGGCAAACCAATTCCTTTTATCAAATGTGATGTCTGTGATTTGGTAGAATTAGAACCAATTTTTGAGAAGGTTAGTATTTAACAACAATTGTGTGAATATACGTCTGACACAATTTCATTTTAAAATGTTACGGGCGGTTGCATTTACTTTTTTTTATAAACTCAATATAATTTATAACTTGTACCATTTAGAATAAATTTGAATCTGTGATTCACTTGGCAGCTTTGAAAGCCGTCGGAGAATCAGTTGCCAAACCTCATGAGTATTACTCTAATAACCTGGTTGCCAGTTTGAACCTAATTCAAGTATGTTTATAAAATATTTCCTTCTAAATATGATAACTTTATTTAGTTATGTAAGAAGTATAATGTAAAGAACTTTGTTTTCTCCAGTAGTGCGACTGTGTATGGTCCACCAAAGGAATTACCAATCACTGAGAATAGCCCAACTGGACAAGTATGATTTGCCTTCTACGGATTAAAAATATTTTTAATCAGGGAATCACAAATCCTTATGGACAAACCAAGTATATGATGGAACAAATTTTGATCGATGTTGGACGCTCTGATCCTGTAAACCGATAATGATCTTTCATTTTTTTATTTTATATTCTTGTAGGAATGGAATATTGTATTGTTGAGATATTTCAACCCTGTGGGTGCTCATCAAAGTGGTATCATTGGGGAAGATCCCAAAGGTATTCCCAACAACTTAATGCCTTATGTGAGCCAGGTAGGTTATAACATCACTCTAACCTTAAAAATCATTGGTTGGCTAGGTTGCCATCGAAAAACTGCCTGTTCTAACTGTATATGGTGATAAATTTGATACTAAAGATGGAACTGGAGTTCGTGATTATATTCATGTTGTGGATTTAGCTAAAGGCCATGTTAAGGCTCTAGAAAGAATTGAGAAAGAAGGTTCTTTTTTTATAAAACTATGATATTTCATTTATGTGGTTTAGGCAAAGTAGGAACTGAAATCTACAACCTGGGAACTGGAACAGGATACTCGGTTTTAGAAATGGTTGCTGCTCTTGAAAAAGCTAGTGGTCGAAAAGTTCCATATAAAGTAATATTAAGAAAACTGCGTAGCTCATTTTAAAATTCAGGTTGGTGTACCAAGGCCAGGAGATGTTGCTTCTGTTTTTTGTGATCCAAGCAAAGCCCTTGAAAAATTGGGATGGAAGGCAGATCTTGGACTTGATGAAATGTGTCAAGACCTGTGGAACTGGCAAAGTAAAAATCCAAATGGATTTTCTCCAGCTTAAGCTCTCACAATGCCATTCGAAAAACAACGAAATTGAAACTGTATAATATTCTAACAAAAGTATTTATTATTTAACCAGTATTTTGTATTTTGTATATTTATTCATTTATAATGATGGTACAACCAACAAAGTGGATTCAAATCAGTGATTTATAAAATTTGAATTAGGGTTTAATATAATAGTTTGTATTATCAATGGGCTGCTTTATTTTAATAAAATTTTATATAGCTTTTAAATTTGAAGAAAAGTTTTGGTTCCATTCCTACCAATAAAGTTATATTAAACTTTTTGCTGAACTGGTAGTAAATAGCTTGAGTTATTGTTAGTTTACTAGTTTGATGTCCCTTAATGTTGGAATATTGGGGCATGTTGATTGCGGTAAAACCACATTAACAAGAATTTTGGCTGAAGTTGCAAGTACTGCAGCTTTTGACAAACATGCTCTTCGAGGAGGTCGGCAGAATACGTTAGACTTGGGGTTAGTCTTGATTGGGTTGGGTTTAAGTACAAGATGCTTTTTTTAGTTTCTCATCTTTATTCGTGAATGAAAGGAGACTTGCACTCATTGACTGTCCGGGTCATTCTTCTCTGATTAAAGCCGTTTTAGCGGCTAGCTCAGTGTTGGATATGGCTATCATAGTAATATTCGAAAACATTTAGTAAAATATTCCTGAGGTTGTATAGGTAATAGATGCTTCAAATGGAATTCAGCCCCAAACAGCAGAGCATTTACTTTTATGCTCTATATTCTGTCGTGATCATATTCTCATTGTTTTAAATAAGATTGATTTAGTTGCTGAAGAAGAGGTAGAGTTGATTTGCGGTTTATATATGATTTTATGTTTTAGATTCAACCCATTATCAATCGTATACGTAAGAATATTAAACTTTTAGGAATGAATTCTCAGTGCATATTTGTTCCTATAACTCTTCAATGTCCTACAGCAGAGTCTCTAAACATCTTGATGACTGCTATCAAAGAAACTCTTTATGATCCACAACGTGAAAGTACTGGAAAGTGAGTCGTGTGTTTGGAGGGTGCATTCTTTATTTACCATTGCCTTCTAACCATGTTTTAGGTGATGCATGGCTAAAGAGGTTTTAAAATATTTTCCCACAGTTATATCTTGAAACGTTTCTGATTTTTATAAAGAGTGAATAGGCGTTATCATAAATACTCCTAATTTCAGCTTTGTTATGGCCGTTGATCACTGTTTTACAATCAAAGGAAAAGGAACAGTTTTAACAGGGACAGTTATCGATGGTTCAATTAGGTTAGTGCTCAGAGTTCTGAAAATTATGTACTATTCACCAATCTTCACATTTTTGGTCTTCCTATTCGTGAGTTGCTTTCCTATACGGCCCGTATGTAATTACATTCGTTTTTCAATATCTTGTATTCCCATTCAACTAAACTTAGTTCATTTCTCCCTGGAGACCTTTTGCTCAGATCTTAATTTTGTAACTATTTATACCAGGTGACGTATGTCATGTGGGTAGTTTCTTGAAAAATCAATTTATAAACGAATTGTATGGCAAATTTAGGTTGATTTTCTTTTTAGTCTAAACCAGGAGATTGAACTTCCACTACTAAAAGAAAAACGAAAAGTTAAAGGATTAGAGTCTTGGAAAACTCAAGTGGAGAAGGTTTTTTAAAATTGTATTTTCTCCCTATAAATTTTATTGAAGGCGAGTATTGGAGAGAGGGCTGCCGTACTAGTTCAGAATGTTGATTCCGAACGTTTTTCCCGAACAATGAGTAGGACTTTCTTGTTTCTTCTAAATTGTTAGTCCTTTAAGTTTGTGGGCCAGGCATATTAACAGAAATTCAATGCTGCTTGTGTAAAGTCAATCCAATCCCGTTCTACAGATCTCAAGTAGCTTCTGGTTTAATGAAGTTGAACTCGAAGAGAAAAATATAAACTTTGTAGGCTCTAAATTCCATGTCTCAGCGGGTTTTGAAACAGTAATGGCTGAGTGCAGCTTCGTTAAACCAACCTCAATATCTGGTAAGAGCTAGTTTCATTTATAAGTATCTTCTTTACTTGAAGAAGAGTATGAGAATATTCCTTATATGGAGTCCGATTGTTCGGTTATACTGCAATTTGACCAGCCTATATATGCTCGATTGGGTACTTTTTATATAGCTTCAAAATTGGAGCATCAAGGTAAATATTAGAATGATAAATAATAATGCATATTCTACACTAGGAAAAGGATGCCGTTTCGCATTCTATGGTAAGCTGGATAATATACGGGATATTTCAACGATCAAAAGATTTGTGCGAAAAACGAAGCAAGGCAAAGTGGAAAGGTTAGTTCAAGCTTACTCGACCTTACTGACGAGATTGTTGCTATTGTTTTTCAAACGGAACAAGCTGTTGTTACTTTTAAACATCATTATACACCCACAATCAAGCTGTACAATGCTTGCTAAAATGGAACCAGGAATTGAAATGTTTTTTCCTTTTATTGCAGAATTGAAAACAATCAAAGCCTGATATGCCACTCGTTATTTAAAAAAGAGACCAAGTTCAGCCTGTTTGAAGGTATGAGTGTTATCTTATCAACTGGAGAGCAAGGCCAGATAGACAGTAGTTTCGGAAAATCAGGAAAAACTAGAATCTCTTTCAAAAAGCCTTTAGCTGAATCAACAATTGAAGCTTTGAATAATGCTCGAAATTCAGTTGACGTAACTTTATATTTGAAAAAATATATGAATGATAAATCTTTACAATCATATATTCCATAACAGCAATGACTGGACTAGATTTATTACAATCACATATTAGATGAATCTTTATATTACGGGTCGGTTATTTAACTAAAGAGTTTTCTTTTGTATTTACTATTGTTTAAAGATTTTAATAAATATTTATTTTATAAGTTCTCTTCTTTTGAATTAAGTATTTTTGCTTTGTATATTTAAAAGGTGCTACGAACAATGTTTGAATGAGTTTTCAGATATGCTATGCAAAATAATCCGATTGTTTCCCGTGTTACCTTTACGTCAGTTCAGTGCTAGTCCTATACTTTTAGCAAGAAATGAATATGATGATGATGGCTTACCAAAAGACTATAAGTTAAAAAAATTGAGAGCCGGAAGTCGCCGTCTAGATACTTTTGTGAATCGAGCCACCGGAAAAAGTAGTTCGTAAGTCTTTTCGATTAGAACAAAACTATTGTTATTTTGCACAAACATAACAGCGTTATAGTTTTTAGTACATAGAACATGCATAAGCTATTGTAGAAAATATATCGCCTAGTAATGATTCTTGTAATTATTTGCAAGACTTGGGGCTATGTACAACAAGTGGATATACGAGGTGACTTAATTTTAAAGTATTCAACATCGTGAGCGGTTGCATTAACCATGATTGATAGAAAATACTTTCAATTTATTGTAATTAATTGTGAAATAACGATGAAAAGTTGTCATATTCTTCATATTTCTTCATTACAATAGTTCTGAACTATGTTAATATGGCTCTGCTCTCTTCATGGGAAACTTACTCAGTTTACTTTCATTAAATTCGTTATTGCCAAACTATATGATAAGATTAGCTTAATTTATGAGGATGTGCCGATCTTCGAACAACTTTATGTGGTGATTTGTGATGCATGAAAATGACTCTTCATCTCATCGAGTCATCAGAATTGTCAACAGTATTTCTTGATGGAGGGTTAAATGGCGCCAAATATCCATATTCCCTCACCACCCGTTATTTCTAATAAGATATATAGATGACATAACATGAGAACGTTCGTTAGTAACAGAAACAATACTAGTTGATGAGTGAATTCCAAATAATAGTCATAGCAGCACCATAAGTAAACGAAACGCTTTACTTCTACTGGTCAACTGAGAAGATGAGTTAGTAGTGTTGAAATAGAAGTAGATTTTAGAATGCGCTTTAACAGAATATTACGCCTAAAGGATGAAAAACAAAAAATATCCAATTATTTGATCAATCTCTGTTAAAAAAAAACAAATTCTTTCAGGCAAGTCGAAAAATTGGTCACTGGTGGTCGAGTACGCTTGAACGACGATGTCTGCACTAAGAAATCATACAACGTTAGATTCTTTAATTTTATTTTTAATTTCGTCTTCTCCTAAAAAATCACCTGATTCGACACAAAAATTGCAATATATGTGATTACTTTACAAGTTCTTGGATGCCGTCGTATGCTTTGCTATTTTCTTTTCCCCTTTGCTTACTCAGATGACGTTATTGATATTGAAAATTCATAGTCAAGCTTCTCAGTAAGGTTTTCTAGTTAACCTCATTAGTTTGACCTCGTTCTATCTAATGAGCATCATATTCATCTGTAAAGGCGCGGTTGGTGATCAAATTACTGACCAAATCGAACTACCGTGAAGAAGAACATTGTATTTACATTATCTCTTCAGTTATTTAAAAAAGTAGAAGTTGACTGTTGAATGATGTTTTGCATTTGGGAACTCAATATTCACCCACATTAAGTTATTTTTAAATCAAGTAGAGAGGAAGCGAGATCTGGTGTTAGAACTCAAAGGATAAGCAAATCCGTTCACAATTATATTACGAGGGAGGGGTAACAACTTAGCTAGAAACAATACAATCTAAAAATCAATGGCAAATTATTGGAAAAGGAAAAGTAGCTGGTTTGTGAATTTTTTAGGAAGTCAGCTTTTTAGTTTTTTGTCGGCTTCTGTGTAAACATTTCCCACTGTTTATGAAAACAGCAAACTTTTTTATGAGAATAATGTTCTGATTTTTGCTAATTATATCGGAGATGTTTAATGCTCTTTGAATCATTTAGGTTCAACGTGAGGACGTCATCGACGTTTGGGCAGGCCCGTTCCCAGAAAACAAAGAATTAGCAGAAGTTGAAAGAACTGAGGTTGTCTTATAAGGTTAGACTTGGAGTTTAATCATTTTCTAATCAGATTGTGGATTATGATATAACAGATAAAGGATATGAATATACCGTTAAATCATGGAAGAAATTTGTGGTTCCGAACTGGCGCGGTGGATCTTAGGACATATACAATTAGCACTTTACAATTATATTACTTAGATTTAGATTTTTTTATATTTTTCTTTTATTTTTTTGTTTTTCTGTTTTGCTGCGTTTATATGTTAATGAAAACTGACAACGCATCGTTGTAGTTAAACTAGTGATGGCATAGCTCCGCAAATTTCAACATTAGAGCTAATGGGAGGTCGAAGGTCTGCCTTCTGAAGCAATCGTAGCTTATCCTTTGTTTTTCGTCGTTGAAGCTCACTAACCAACTATAGAAGCTATTCTGAATACGCAAATGGATGGTGAAACATAGATAAAGAGAGCGCTGGTGGGCTCATTAGCTATAACCGTATTTCTCATTTAGTTATTTGTCTCATGCCATCCTTATCTTCCTAATTTTTCAAATTATTTGAAAAGGCCATCTTTACTTATATCCTTTTTCGAAGTATATAAATTAAAAAAGAGGTAACTTCCCTTCAGTTACAGCCTAGGCCTAGGCAAGACTTAGACAACCGTGAAGAAACATGGACACAGAAGCAATGTGTCTTGACGTCATCTCTTTCAACTGAGGACACGAACTGACTCCGCCTTCAAACAAGCTCAATTCCAACTGGGCATAGGGGGAGGAGTTGTGATAGATCCTTTTCTTCTGCTCTCTTCCCTTCCCTTCTCTCTATTTCGTATCAGAGCTTGAAAAGGTCTGTCTCTTTTCAGCTTCATTTCATACTGAGACACGATGGTGGAGATGGTTGCTGTTTCTAACTACGCCAGAATACTTATTCTTCTTGCTTGCACCGTAAGTCAATCTTATTCATATTTCTCCTCATTCTGTTTGAGTTTTTTCTTCTGTTTCTTATTGCCAAATATCTCTTGTGTATTCTTCTTCCCTATTAGCATGATTAAGAGATATCGTGATCTTGTCATCTTAACCAGGTGAATCTTATTCTCTGGATCCATGTTTCTTATGGAGATATTAGCAGTCGGAAGATATTTGACCTCAGGTCTCGTGGACCTTGTGTTTTCGAAAAATTAGTTTTCGTCTCATTGCTCCTTCATTCTCAATCATTGGACGACCTCCTGAGGTTCAATTGGTGTCTTTTCGATCAGAAAATGTCTTTTCGACGTATAAAGCATAAGATCAAGAGATAGCTCCTATCCATTTTGCCGTCACTACATCGTTGGTCTAATGAAAACTCTCTGGCATGTAAGCTGATTTCCTTGTCGTTAATTTTCGCTCTTTTTCCATCAAATTGAAATCTTTTATAGATTAAGAAAGAGTAGAAGTGGAATAGAGAAGTATAAGAGGAATATTTTGTTCCTGTTTGTTTCCTATCCATTTTAGAGCCAACTCGAAGTAGTGATTGGACTAATATCGTTTGATCCAGCTAGTCAAAATAATTATTTATAACCAAATCAAAATGCATATAATTTCTTTGAACATATGAAAACGGAGAGAAGAAAAATTTTGTTGCTGGCTTAAGAGAAAGAGCTGCTGCTCGTTGTCTTTTTTGCTCATTATTTCATGCTTGGAGATTTGTGTGGAACCCAGGAAAAAAACGGCAGAAAAAAAGGCCTTTTAACGACATTAGTGGCACTTTTTCTAAACGTTTTAAGCGCGAATGGTCAAGTCTTAGAATCCTGAAACAGCAGATAACGTTCAAAACTTCTCTGCAGGAGAACAAAGACATTAAGACAAATAAGTATATGAATCCATTACAATTTTAATGTTTCTTTACCCCCATTTCATCCTAAACTAATAAGTTTTGCTTTTGATAGCTTCAATTGAATACCAATTAGTACACTACTGAATGTTGAAATTCAGAAACTTGTATTTATTCAAAACTGCACATGGGGACAAAATATTTAGAGCATACCTAAATGAGTTCATTTTTAAGAAAAAAAAGTGATGCCACGTGAACGTGAAAGCAAGTAGAAATAAAAACAAACTAAACTTTAGTGGATTATCTTGCATCTTCCTAATGAAGTAGGCACTTCAAATGGATTATCAAATTTTCAATTGGTATCTCAATAGAAATTATTCATATGATTGCTCAACACAATCGTTTTCAGATATGCACAAAACAAAGTATGTTTGAAACAACTGAAATTCTTTTTTTTTACAATTCCTTCATAATTATTATCAGTTTTTGTTGATTAGATCATATAAACAGGCACATATATACAAATATAATTTATATAATATAACTATTTATTCTTAGACATTAAATACACCTTTTAAATTTCAAATAATGCATTATTTGAAATGAGTATTTATGATTGATTGACTTCCTCGAGTTTTCAAATGACTAATATTGTTTTTTTTTAGCACCTAAAAACACTTTTTCATATTATCCATGAATAGAATATATAACACAAAACAAAATAATTCAAAAAATTAGTTAAATCAAAGTTATACAAATTTTCTCCAACCCTCCCACCCCCGCCGAAAAGGCCTTATTCAATTCTCGTCTTCTGATATAGAGTGCGTTCTATATTTACTTTTTGCATTTCGTTACTACTTCTTAATCTGTTTCCCTACTATCTTTATGCCATTCAGGATGGTTTAGTATAAGCTATGTTGACTTATAACTTTTATAAATAGTTTCTTATGTTTCAAGAATATCAATTGAAACTCGGAAACTTTATTCATGACGACAACATGCATTCTGAACTTTAAATTTAGAAAAAAAAGTTTGTGTTGTATCTGTAATTATGCTTTCTAGAAAGCTAATCCAAAATATTTTTCATTCATCGCATCTCACACGCTGGGTAACGGAATGCTGGAAGAAAATTTGGAAAATGACTACTAAACTCTATTGAAAACCTGATGGCAATGAAGTAAAATGTGTATGCCCCTGCATACTTGTTTTTCTTATAAACACAACAAGGATCTCATTAAAAGAAGTTGTCGAAATAATTTCAAATCAAAACATTATTATATCCTCAACGTGTTGTATTTATAATTAACTTATAATTCCAAGAATGCAAAATTTTTTCATTTTATAGAGAAAAGATATGTTTTTTCTCATTTTCAAATCTTTTTGTAAGTGCTTTGACCGAATACCTTTAAATGTCCTTTGCTTTTCGAAAATAAGCATCATTTGATGGAAAAAATCTAGAATTTATGATACAGCTTTTATTTTGAGCACAACAATTTTTTAAAACATTCAGAAGGACAGAAAAACTAAGAAAATTTGCAAAAAATTGAGATTCTCTTCTTTTAAATTACGCAAAATGTGTCCCTGGTGAATAATTAATTTAATCTTTTAAATGCTATGTTGAAGGTAATCTTTAAAAAAAATTTTTTTCGAGCTAACTTTACTAATATATGCTAAAACAATGGGTTATATATATATATATATATATATAATTATTAAAACAACTTCTGGATAAATGAGCACGAAAAATGGTTTGTTTGTTTGCCTCGAAATCAACATTTAAAATAGTCGACGACTTATTTGCGTGTCGTAATTCAACTAGATCTGCTTTTTCTCTATATATCAATTATAATAATATTTAAATATAAAGAGAAAAAGAAAAAGTTTAATATAAATATGTTTGTTATGATGTAATAAGCAATTTATAATATAATATTATATCATATACATAATATTCCCACGATGCTAAACTAAATGAACAGCATAGTTTTTTTTTCTCAAAAGAAAGAGAAAGAATACAAAAAAAAACATAATTTATCATATGCTACTTCCAAATTTTACTTAATTTTTCAGCATTTTCTCACTACTGACCGTCAAAACAAAAAGTATTCAGTTTACATGTATAACTTATAACAATAGCATATCTTCCTTTTCACCTTTTAACTCAACTTTCAACGTAGAGTAAAAGTTTTTTTGTTCCGCTTCGGAAAGGTAATTCTGTTGAACGACATTGGAATTGAAGGATGAAATAATATAAGATATATATATTATATATTAGCAGAGTTGAGCGCATAATCAGCTTCTGAAACTTAACTAAGCTAATTTTATGTTCTGAAACTCAATGTCAATTACCATCATCATACTATTGCTTTCAAGAGCATACAGAATTAACGAGAGAATATACGCTCTCTTTCTCTTTCTCACTCTTTCTCACTCTTTCTCTCTCTTTCTCTCTCTCTCTTTCTCTCTCTCTCTCTCTCTCTCTCTCTCTCTCTCTCTCTCTCTTTTATCACCCTTTATTTCTAATTTTGATACATATACAATACTAGAAATATCTTCTTTGCTATTAGACTACATCTTGTTGCAACACAATGCACAAGTGTGGTAGAAATAACTTTGAGATTAAGAGTCCATAAACGTAGGTGAGTTAATGGAATACTCTCCGCGTTGTTTTATTGCCTGAGGGTTCAGCTGTTAGTTTAGTAGTTTATGTGCTTTATAAGTCCTATTGCTATATAGCATGGAAAAACTTCTGCATAAATCTCCTTATATTTTTTTTTTGAATTCTTTAGGGTGTTGACGATGTGCGAACAGTCTTAGTTTATATCCTCTTACAAATTTTAAGAACTTGCGTCATAACTTTACTAAAAAAAGTTTTTTCTCCAAAATTTTTATAAAAAGCACTACTATATCTGCATAGATAATATTCCAAAAATATAGTACAATGAGGTTTTAAAACAATATTTGAATTTTTAGGCTGCTGTTCTATGTGCTCCAACGCTTGACAGTACTTCAAGGCATAAACGCTCATTTGATTCTTTCGTAAGTAATTAGAGTCACTTTCAGACTTTCAAAATGTTTTAAAGTTATAAAAGAACACTCTGAACTTTTAAATGTTTTTACTGCTTATAAAATTTTCATTTTCAGACAGGGGCCGGCTTTACTGGGTTGGATAAGAGGTCATTCGATTCATTTGTAAGTTAAATCTTCAAAAGAAAAAAAAAGCATTATATTATAGACTGGAGCAGGATTTACTGGTTTGGATAAAAGGGCATTTGATTCTCTGGTTTGTTTAATTTCCTTATATTGCATGAACATTTATCAATTGGCATCCCTCACTTCCGAATTTTCTGACAACATACAATCTTCTTTTCAATTTTTTTAGCAAAATTTTCTGGAATGATAGCTTTGAAGCCTCACAGTTTTTATAAAAAGTAAAAAGATTAATTTCAGGCTGGATCTGGTTTAACTCCATTCAATAAGCGTGCTTTTGACAATTTTGGTTCAGGTAGATTCGGTGGATTTGACAAAAGGGCATTTGATTCAATGGTACGTTTTTAAAAAATTAGCAGGGTACTTTACACTGTGAAGCATAGCATTTCAAATTTTTTAAAATATTGAAATATTAAAAGTAAAAAATAGGGTAAACAACACGAACAACCCAACACTTCTTAAAACAAGCTTAAAACGAATGAAAATTCAGTCAATATGCAAAGTAATAAGTAAAAAAGTGAAAAAGTATTAGTATTAGCATTGTGCACAGGATGAATTCCATTGAAAATATCAAAGCAGAACATATTTAGAAAAATTAAGCAGTTTATATTTGAACATAAAATGATTGAAAACCAAATGTGCAAAAATAGAAAGATTGATATATTATATTTAAACTAATATTCAGGCTGGTCATGGATTTTCCGGTTTCGATAAGAGAGCTTTTGACTCATTGGTACGTTTCATTCGAAATATAAATAACAAATTATTCTTTTTAGGCAGGCAGTGGATTTGAAGCTTTCAACAAAAGATCCATGTGAAGAAGAAATACTACAACATTACGTGAGTACTCTGACAGCTAATTAACAGCAATAACATGAATGTTACAGATAGCTTGTAGATGTGGTCATATCTCCTCTTCTCAGAAAAATTACACCGAAAACCACCTTTGATCTCAACTAAGCAAATAGACGAATATCCGGAAATTGATTTGTGAAGGATTATGTAATTATGTGTGAAAATGAAAGATTGTTAACATATTAAAGAAAAAACAAGACAAAGATAGAATCTGTTTTATTTTTACAAAGAAAGTATACCCATACTCAAAGAATTTTATAGCTCTGCTAAAGAGTGATGATATGAAGACGGCTGTTTTAAAAAAAGGTTGATCATCGAGGTATTCCCGTGACGATATAAGGCATTTAAAAATTGACAATTCACAAAAAACTAAAATCAACGGTGGGGTTAGAACTCAAACATAGATGGTATATCACAAGGAGAAATATATGAAATAGAAAATCGTGAACAATCATGAAGTATGAACCAATTTATGACTATGGAGTATAACTTTTCCTATATCTTACCTTCCACTTCATTTTTATACACATAGCTGCACATTTCTCCATTTGCAACCTTATGACAAGTAGGCCAAAATATACACCTAAAGAAAGACAGTAACAAGAAAGTTAATAGGAATTACCTGTCTGGATCAGAGTAGCAAATCAAACCCAAAGCGATAAAAAAGACAAGAGAGCATATATGACAAGGTCTGAATAATCAAAACATAGGAAACATTAGATGATTTGAATAATTAAAATAATAGTTATAACAAAAACCTACCTTCTTTCTAAAAAGAAACCAATGATATAAAACCACATAAATAAAGCTTGTTCAAGTAAAAATGAAGGATGAAGCCAGTGTTTAGGTATAAGTAAAACTGGTATTAACCATTGAAGACAATACATATCTAGAAACTCTTATTTCTTTAAAAAGCTTACAATTATTATATTCGAAAACCAAACTTATTTTCAATTCAAAAAATATATAAAACTTTTACAATATTTTAAAATAATAAAATTCAACCACCATGTCAGTAGACGCTGTTAAACAGAGTGCGCATCAGTTGTCAACATTAAAATTCATATGTACAGAAAACAATATCACTGTATTAATGTATTATTTATGTATTATTTATGAATAATTTGTTTAATTTCTTTGCAAGACAAAATTGTAATAAGAGAAAAGCTTTATTGCACATATGTTTAAAACAATATAAATATGTAGATGAGATCATATTATCGGCTAGTAGCAACTGGAAAGGTTTGAGAGCACCCGATTGAGCAAAAGTTGTTAAAAACATCTCATATATTGCTGCTGAACGAGATTGTCAATGAGCTGTGTTGCGTTAAAACTTCAAAGCCGACATTGGCACTTCAATACTTGGGAGAGATTGACGTGAAGCCAACATTAATTTTCGCTGAAAATATTACGTTTAACTAATTTGCTATTCTTCGGAAAGTCTTTAGTACCTGCTCATGATGTCCTAATTTGATCTTTTCTACAACGAAAGCAACGATAAGAGCCCAAGCTTTTCGTACAGTTTCTGATCGACATCTGAAAAATACACATTAATAAGCATTTTTAATAATTGAAAGCTCAATAGTATACTGTATGTTGGACTGAACTAGTACCTTTTGTCGCCCCATTCAAGAGTACAATCAATGAATGTTTCTGCTACAATATTCCAAAGTTTTCCTAAAATTAAAATAAATTCTCTTGAGATACAAGTTTGAGAAAGAATTTTAGTCAATTTCTATTAGTTCATTAAATAGATTGAAGTTATCTCTTTTTATAAATATTAACCTGTTAATTCTCCTCTCAATAAACGGGCATGCACTTTTCCTATTCTCATCAGCTCATCCGTCATCACTTCCAAATTATACAAATTGTCAACAACCTGAAAAAAGTATAATTTTCATAATTTTAATCATAATATTGACTTATCAGTACAGAATAATTTAACAAAGTATATTTATGTGAACAGTTCATATTTACTTTTATATGTGCTTCAAGTTAAAATTTGCTTTTTCTTTTTATATTTGCATATAGCTCAAACGGTTGTGTTCATCTTAAATACCTCATGCACATTTTCTTGCAAAATATTTGAAATAGGCATTATTTGTTTTTATTCACAAACCTGATCAATAAGTTCGGCCATAGCTTTACTATGAGCTTTAATGAAACTGTCATGATTTTGAAATTTAGGTGGCAAAGGAACACGTCGAATTTGTTCTTTAACCTACAATATCATAACATATTATAAATACAATAGATTATATGCATAATTATATTGTATGGTATAAACATACCACTGGACTTTTGAAGCATAATCTATGATAAATACTTTGACCAATAACAGTTGGTCCTTTTGTTGTGAATACTTGACGCCAAAGAGATCTGAAAAAATAATATCAACATTGAGACAATTCCTTTTATTTCTTTTATTCTTACCGAACCAGATGAATTTGAGCTTGAGTTAAAGGAATGATAGTTGTGCTCGTACGTCTTCCACACATAGAATGGACAATCTGTAATTAGAACGTGTTATGAAGCGTGTTATAGAAATTGAGACTCACTTGAACATTGCTTTGTCGACGTTGAGCCATCAGATTTTGACGAGCTTTCTCGCTGGCCGAGTTGCGGCGTGATGCCGTTGCGGTCTCACCATTGGCTGGGATTTCAAAGCTGATCTTAAACTTGTCCATATCAGTCCAGTTAAGAAATATTTATTATTTCAAAATAAAAAAAATCTAGATTTTGAATAATCTGAATTCTTTTTATTTATCCGGATTTTGTGGAACACCATTAAAAGGTATCGCGTACTCTTTATTTACTAAGATTCGAAAGGCTTTATTTTCAAGAAGAAATCTTTCAAAATCCTTCTAGATATCGGATGATTTATATTGTTTTAGAGGAAATAGTTGAAACTAAAATATCGCTGAAAACTAACCGAATATGGCTGATCTTTCAAAATAGGTGCACGTTTGTTCTCAGTCATTGAACTCATCGTTGTGGTTGTTGCTGATGTTGGGGTTGTAGTGGACAAGCTATTTGCAGTTGAATTAATAGACTGATAATCGGAAAAATTTGTTGATGGAGTTGTTGTGGCTAAAACGTTTGTCCACTCGATTTCTGGAGGAGGAACAGGTGAACGTCGGTCGTCAAAAAGTATCCGCTGTGGAGATTCGGCTTCAAATGAGACGTGAACCTGAAGCAATAGCATAAGACGTCATATTGTTGTATACGAGGAAAGCTTGTTAAGAGGCAATACTTAATTTGTTATTTTTTTTGTTGCCGCATGGAAAGGAGAAGAGAAATTTCTTCAGCAGACCACCGTTATGCTTATTTTATTTCAATTTTTAACAAAATAATGTAATAAAACAAAAAGATACAAGGCAAAAATAAATTTATAGCAATAGAAAGACTAAATAAATATAAAATTGAGCTCATATGCAAGAATAGTGGCTACCACACCAGCTGGTTTTATTCCGGCAACTGAGTTGAATAGTGGTAAAAGTCCGTAAAAATTTGCTGATAACAATGAGAAAATACGAAAAAAAGGTCCAAAAACCATGAATCAAGTCGTTTCAAAAGATTCTATAGATATCCAAAAGATATTCGATATGTTATATAAATATTTGAAAATTTAAAAATTATTTTAAAACTATACTTTGCATATTATTTCTCAACTCATACATTTGAAGCTATCATTTTGAACTATGCTATAATGGTCAGAAAGGAAACGATTGCAAACCCTAACAAGCAAAGTTCATGTATTTCAGTTTTCCATAAAAAAAGAAAAGAAGATTCAGTTTGTAACATGACTGCTTGCGTGCTTAATGACTTCCTTCCAAAAGTTGTGACAAACTTCATTAGTATCTTGTAGAAAAAAATTTAAAATTTAAAAAATGGGTGATCAACTAAGATTTTTGAAATAAAAAAAGATTAACATTGTTTTGTTTTATAAGTGATATATATTTGTTCTCACAAGAAAAAGAAATTATAGACCCTAAAAAGAATTTTAGCTGTGAAACTGAGGATAAGGGCAAATACATATGTAAGTTGGGATGTGCATTTCAAAAAAGTTGGTTTAAAAGAACCCTTTTGAGCCTACTTACATATAAAAAATTTGTTTCATGAATGGTTGTGGGTAAATCAGGTTTATCTGTCTCATATGAATTTATACAGCTTTTCATAAATAAAGAAAATCGAACACGAAAACTCTTATGCAACTAAAGGCAAAAAGGAAGTTTGCCTTCACTCAATGCAACAACGAATACAATTTATTTTAAAACAAAGATTAGCAAAAAATGTATGCAGAAAAAAAGATATTTTCATATAAATTAACTGAATATTCTAAATTTATACTGTGAAATGAAGAAGTGACGGTGATTTTATTAGATGAATAATGAGATTTGATGTTAGATGTTTCACTTTTTTTGGTTCGAAAATGAAAAATTAACAAAGAAAGAACCGAATATTCATAGGATTTCAGATATTCAATCATTTGACTTTCTGCATATTTATTAATAAAATGAAAATGAAAGGATTAGTTTGCTATATTTACAATTTTTACTTCCATATGTAGATTAAGTAATAAAAACATCCGTAAATTAATTATCAGTATATAAGAGGGAAATATAAATTATACTTAACTTAAAGAATATTATTAAAATTTGCAAAAAAAAAGTTACTAATTTATTGGAGAATTTGAGGCTAAGCAATATGCCTAAAGTGCTCAGCTGCAAGTGTTGACCAGAGTTTCAAGCACACATTTGAATACATATATATATATGTGTAGCAGGCTATGAAATGGTTAGATTTAAAATTCAAACATTGAAATAGAAAAAAAAAACAAAAAAGTTGAAAAATCAAAATCAAAAATCATTAATAAATATTTCAAATCATATGCAGTAATTGAGACTAAACAGTAGAAGGAGATGCAAAAGTGTAGGAGGGATATCCTCTAGACAACACACAAAGAAAAAAGGAAAAAGAAAGAGAAAAGATTGTAATTTAATAAATAATAAGACATACTAATTGATCATAGATTATCACATGGTCAAAGATTATGTGATATATGTATGTATCAATGACATTCATTTTATATAAATTATGTCTTATCATGAATTTTCTTGAACATCACTTCATGAGTAAACCCATGTCGATCAAGATAATATAATGCACTAACATTGAATAATTGTAACTTTTTTTAAAAAAAAAAAGTATTTTGAAAAATCACATATTTTCGGTATAAAGTATCAAATTTATCAAAAAAAAAATTATATGTTTTTATAAATATACTATTACACTAAATATTTATCTAAAATGTTTCTTCTAATATAATTTATCTAGATGTAATATAAACCGCAAAGCACGTGATTTTTCATTAATTATTCAAAATGATTAAAAAACGGACGAACCTCTGGAATTTGAAATCGTATTCTATGCTGATTTTTTCTTGCTCCTCTCGGAGTTGCTTTAGGTGTAGCAGGTGATAATCTGCAAAATTTAGATGTAACCAAATGAGCAACTAAATTCTATTCTATCTATATACACGTAGATAACTGTATAACTATATGTATATATCTTTATAATTAAATTTATATTACATTGTATCCTTATAACTCACTTATCTAGGAATGGATTCGGGCTGTTATCATCCAAATCGGGTGCCGGAACGGGATAGGTATCGCTTGCTCGATCACGAAACGACTGCCGTCGAACCTGAAGTATTATTAGTATTAGTAATTTATATACGAATGATAATTGTTAAAAATTGAATAATATTTAACAAATTGATAATAATAATAATATTTTCGTAATAAAAATAAAATTTTTCTACATTTGTATGGAATTAATAGTATGACTAAAGATTAAAAGATTGTATTTATGACATAAGTGAAATACATGTCGCACTTGCTCTTTCATCTTTGATATTTTTCTTTTTATTTCTTTATTCTCTTAAATATTCTTCTGAATCCTCATTTCTTATTTTCTCTTTCTCTCTCTCTATCTCTCTTTCTCTCTCTCTCTCTCTCGCTCTCTCTCTCTCTCTTCTAAAGTGATCATGACTTTATATCTTTTTCTTTTCTTTAATATTCAACTAAGTTTATCAATATTCATCCAAAGTCACACTGTCTGTGTATTGCACTTTAAGGAAATATAACTTTAAAATATCATTATATATAAGTAATTACTGATAACAATGATGTAACTTCAACTATAATTAAATTTTTAAGATTAATTATATATTTTTAAACTATACATATATGGTATAATTCTTTGATTTTTAGAAGTACCCATTAGTTCATGTCATATGATCATAATTCCAAAAAGCTCAACTGATTATGTAAAAGTAACATTAAAGATTAAAAAAAAGAAATCGTAGGATTGCTGAAAATTAAAATGCTGCAACATTGAATTGTGATATATGTTCAGGTGTCATAAAATATAATTAAATATTTACATATACATATTTAAATAGAATTTTATTTAAATTATTTATATGTATGAATCTTGAATTGTTAAGTGATAAATCCAATTCAAATTAAAATACATCGTTAGCATTTTGCTGATATATTGAAATTTTTTGTTTTTTTTAAGCCGAGTTCTTAGTTGGATGCTTTGGTCTTCTATCTATATTGGTTCAGTGGCTCAAGTCCCGTACTTGGCGAAGCCTGGCTAATACTGGGACAGCACACGCACCAGTAAGAGTTGATGCGAGGAATGAAGAACTCAAATTAAACTTTTCTTCACATCTCAGTATCATCAATGAAAAATCAAAATTTGAATTTATGATTCAAATTAAATACATAACTTGTATGTATACAATATAATAAATAATAATAATAATAATAAATTAATATAGAATTTGAAATTATGAAGAAGGTGAATAGAGATACATAGATAAAGAGAATATTACTTTGGTTTGATGAGTAGATAGAAGGATGCCACTCACTGACATGTTACTATGCTCATATAACCTCTCTAAGATCTAAAGAGATCTAGTATTATTTAAAGAATATGGTGTAAGAATGATTGATATATGTATACCGTTTCAAGTTTAATCAGTATTTAATATTACAATCAAGTTTTATTAAACTTTAAAACTTTAAATGAAATATATATATAGTATAGAGTGAATATATAAATATATTAAATATTTAAATTTGTATTGATTTAAATAAAAATGAAAAATAATCAAAATTTCAAAAGTTTCTGTTATAAATAAAATAATTATTACTAATCTTATAATTATAAATTAATTAATGTTATAAGCTTACCTCACTTTTCGAACGTCGAAATAATTTACGAATCATTGTTAATATTCTGATTATAATATATAAATAGTTTATAAATATTATTAATAACTTAAATATTTTATTTTTATAATATTAAGCTTTTATAAGAATAATTAGTTGACTAGTTTCGCATTCGAATTTACTGTTGAAAGTTTCCAAATTTCTTCTTATTTTTATTGAAGAAATTGAAATATGTAATCGATGAACATAGATTCATCTATGTTATATATAGATAATGAATTAATAATTATAGTGAATATATAGATATTATGGAAGTATAACTGTGGTAACTATAGGATAATATAGTTACCAGTTTTGAATTTGAATATGAAAATCAAGTAAGATGATCCCAGTTTGTGGAGGACGGAAAATATTCTGAAGAAAAGTTTGAGTAGGCGTCAAGTTTAATCGAGTTGTAAGTGTTGAAACCAACTTCAGAGTTGGATGAATGAAGCTGATGATAAGAAGAAGAAAATGATGTCAGACGAGCTATGTAGATCAGAAGAACGGCAACGCTGAGAACCACGCAAATGTTAATGATAATGATGTCGAATGATGATAATGATGACCACGATGAATGACGAAAACGATGATTATAATGATGAGTATGGCTCAGCCAATCAAAAGCAGACTACATATGGCATGAATATAAGCTGGGCATGTTGTCGAAAACTTAAAATCGTGTTTCACTTCAGAAGATGATCGCTTCGTTTACACTGGTATGAAGTAAAGAGGTCTTTACAAGGGCAACTAATGTATCATCTTTGCTTCATCATTTTCTTTCTGCTTTTTGCTTCTTCTGAAGTACTTGGTTCCACAGCTTAATGAGGAAATCTGTTAAAAGAGAAAAAGAGAGTAAGAGAGAGAGAGAGAAATAGAAAGAGAGAAACAGCAAAATTGAGTGAGATAGAGAGAAATGATTGAGAGAAGGAGATTATATATGAAAAGAGAGATTTCATAAGAATAGAAGACTGAATGGAAAAACACGGAGCAGAGCAAAACCAAAAATTCATCATTGACCGGCAGACCAACATCATTAAGTCATTGTTTCTTTTTACCCAAAATAACATGAAATATTTGAAAAAAAAAACCCAGAATTGGTTTGATTATCAATTGCTGTTCTTACGATATAGGTAATTCTTTTTCTTTCGAGTTTTGTAATATTCTCTCAATCTATGAGTGAGGATTCTAGATTGCTTAAGCTTAGTTCATTACAATCTCGATAATAAATTAATAGTTAGAGCTAGTAATCAAAATAATTCTTCAATTACCTATAATTAAAAAAAAATTCTGAAAAAAAGTGATAAATTGCAGCGGTTTCTTCATAGTTTTTCTCTCTTTCTCTTTCACTCAGCATTCTCATTCAATCTTCCGCAATCAACATTTATCCCCTCTTTATCAATTGAGCAATATAATCAATCATTTGATGAAAGAAAAAAACGCTTTTCCTTCAAACTTTAAAATGAACACCAACCTGAGCTTGAGTAGTCATGCTTTATTTTCAATTTCAACGAAATATTAATGACTTTTTGAATTCATGTCTGTTAACAGGTTGAAGTTGTGAACATTCGTACCAGTGTATCTGCTTTTTACAAAGAAAAAAGCAACACCGATACTCGTAGTGAATCATGTAAGGTTTGATCAGCTTTTTTTCGACTTCTCACCTATCCATATCTTTACAATTCTCTTCATTTTACCTACTTTCTAGACATCCCAGTTTCAAGAGTAATCTGACACTATTACAGGTTAAAGAAACAAAAAAAAGAAGGAAGAGATATGAGAGAGCGGAAGAGTGGACGAGGTAGAAGGATAACAAAGTGTCTAGTCGTTGAGAGGGAATGCTGGACGAATATGAAATTGAGAGGTAGACAGACTTGTAACCTGGCGCAAACTCGAACTAGCTGTCGTTGACGTCGTGTCAGTCGGCGTCAAACGAGACATATAGAAAAATGGAAGATGAAGGAAAAGCCGACATGCACGTCTACAAGTTTCCTCGTCATTTTCGTCACCAACAGCCTCTACAGATCTTATAATCTCTTAGTCTCAAGCTGGAACATCGAAGTCGATAGCGACAAAGTTTTATGCTGTCAGGTCGGTTAGCTGACTAATGCGAAGAATGACGATGATCAGCTTATGTGCTTCTGACATCTCTAGCTCATCAAATAATAAACTTGAACCATAACAATAATGCAAATTGTAGTCAAAATATAACAAATATATTGAAAAAAGTTCAAAAATATGTTAAAATTGAGATTGCTAAACATTTCGCTTATTGTGGCATTGATGCAGAAAAAGCAAAAAAGTTTAAGTTCCAACGTCATAACAGCATTTTTCAAGTTTTACTGTCGAAAATACATTTTCATCGTGTTTAAGAGCAATTTTGGAAATTAAAACATCTGTTTGGATCGAAAATGCTTAGATCATGTAGCAAAAGTCAAAAATAACATGAAATAGATTCATCTTAATCAACTTTTTTAAAATTCAATCAATAAAAAAAATTAAAATCAAACCTCTAGTACATGCTTTAAGTGAGGTTCCTCAAAAAATTCCTCATATTCTGGCCTGTTTTGCATTAAATCTCCCATGGAACAGCTAGTAACTAAAAATATTCAATTATAAATATATATATTTACATTAAATGATAATATATAACAGTAATAAAAACAGATTAATGAGCATAATAACCTCTAAACTTACCAATTTTGCCATTTCGAATGTCATTATTTTGAAAATCTTGTGAATCGGATCTAGTTCTGATATGAGAACTACGCCATTTACGGATTGTATTTGTTTTTCTGTCGCTTATCCATTGCCAAATTTTTTGCATATTGTCCCTGAACAATGAATGAAACAGATTATAAACTGAGAGATATAAAGAGATAAGTTATATATATATATATATATATATATTACCTCATAATCTAGTTTTCCATTTGCGATGATCAACCTCACAGGAGCAGATTTTGAGGTTATCCAATATGTTTCTATAAAAAAATAAAAAAATAAATTATAGAATGCATTAGAATGAAAGTATATGATAAAGTTATAGCATATGATACGTTGAAAGAACAGAAACACCACATTATAACTTCAACAAAAATCAAGCAAATTTCTGTTCGATTTGTTTTTCTTTCAGTTACTTCAGTTATCTGGTGTGTCCACTTAGTTAGTTAGCTAGTTAGTTAGTTAGTTAGATGATTCACATTTACACATAAAGTATTAAAAAAAATAGAAAATAACATAAAAGTTCAAGAGAAAAAAAATATTTTACATAGTAGAAGTAGTCTGTATGTAAATCATTAATGATATACCTTAATAAGTATATATGATATATTAAAATAATGTAAAATAAAAATAAATATTATAAATTATATAATTAAGATTAGATTACAAAAATCTTAATATGAGTATAGCTTGATTAAGCTTCGAATGAATCAATCATAATCATATTATCAAAAATAATGACAGGGTGCTCATATTTATACGAAACATTCAGCAATTTTTTCACTCAAATATTTAGGAGAAACAGGTTAAGAAATAATATTTAAAATCAATCATCTTTGACGGTGAGAATGTTGTAGATGAAGCCAAAGATTAGTCTAGTTGATCTGGCTCACATGACGTCACACATGGTACATTAAACAAAAAAAAACATTTTAAAAATTTTAATTAGAAGTCAATTAGCAGATTAAGATTAATATGCTTTAATAGGTTAAACAAAGCTGGAAAATAAAATTGAAATACTAGAAATCTAATTAAAATTCGGAAAAGCTCTGTTGGAGCTTAAGTGATAGTTAGGAAATATAAATAATATGATCTGTCTTCTATCTGCTCACAGCTTGACAAATGGAATTTTCTTTTTCTTCTCATTTCCCTCAGAATTTTTATCCCATCTCTATCTTTTCTTACCCTTTCCCCTTTCTTTTCTCTGTTTCTCTCGCCCTCTCTTTCTACCTCTATGTATCTTTTAATTCTTCATTTTCCCTCTTTTTCTTCTTATTTCTATCTTTATTTCAATAACCACTATAAGTTAAAGAAAAGGGGACACATACAGAGATCAGTGAAGATGATGAGAGAACAGTGAGAAACAGATATAAGTTCAAGCAGCATCTTGAAAGAGAATAAGAAGCAACGAATGTTCTTTCTCCTCTCTATCGCTCTTTTCAACTTTCTCTCTATTACCCTAGAAACTCCTCCTTCTCTCTCGTTATACTCTACTCTTTTCTCACGACCCAACAAATGCCTGTCCGTAAGGCTCATACCTCAATGTGTATGTACGTGAGTGACTAGGAGTCGACACATTGGTTCAAGGTTGCCAAGCTTAACCCTTTATCCTAGCTACACTAACTTATTTTATTGTCAACATCATTACGATCATGATCAGTATTAGGAGGATGCAAAAAATTAAAGAAATAAGCTTTAAAAGCTTTCAAACACAGATAATGCAGAAAAACAAAATGTAGAAAACATGCTCTAATATAAATTAAAGAACTCAAAGTATTATGTTATTTGAAATGAAAGAATAATATAATATTTTACAAGAAGTGATTTATTCTGTACGCTTATTCACAACAACAACTGCATTTTCAGATGGAATTGATTGAAGAAATTCCAACACAGACATACACTCTAAGTTCAAAAAAATATTCAAATTGAAGTTCGTGTTTGTTTCATCTTAAAACACGGATATATCTTTTGTCGACTTAAGCATAAGCTATACAACAAACGAACCTGATCCAATATTGAAGCAATTGAGCGAAGATGCTTTCTATCTATCTTGTCCTCTTCTAACACTTTGTCTATATCATTTTTCAACATATTCACCTGAAATTGAAGAAAAGCATCAAGAACCCCACAACCATGACAACACAGACACACATTTTCCAGTTCCATGATATTGCGATCAAGCCAATGATATAAACGGTTTAGATAATAATCAATGATCCGGTAATCAACATCAGCCTGAATAAAATTAGATTTTTTTGAAATATAATGGCATAGTTACGAGATATTTCACTCAAGATTCTAGTACTTACTCCGTTTTCTAATGAAGTTAGTAATTCATTGATGTTGTGACGAAGTTTCTGTTCTTCGAACTTTCGTATGCATTCCATACTATCGAACGGCTAGCATCACATTCAACATGAAAAATAAAATCCAAAAAGAAAATACCCCAGGACGGATTGTTAACTCTATTTCATCAGATGGTTCACCTTTGAATTTTAAAGCATTTTCATTGAAACGTTCTAAATAGAACCAAAATTATCAAAACTTAAACTATTCATAATAATCTTACTTATCAATTCTATTTTGACTCTTTCTTCTGATTCATCTATCTCTATAGCCGTTTCAGTACTTGACGATTGATGAGGTCTTGCTTGAACAGCTAATCGTACATTTGATCGACGTGAACGCCTTCTTTGATTAGCAACCAACATAACTGTTAACAGTTGTGTTCTAATTTATATATTCATTAGTTAAATAAATATATAATTCAAAATATTTTAAAACAAACCAGCCGGTCTTTCTGTTTGCAAATTCAAAAATGACCTGTCGAGATACAGAGTCTTGTCTGTTATTGTTATTATTGTTGTATTGTTGATTTCATGTAGTAAATAATAATAAATTGATTCAACTAATTATTTAATTATCAAAATAAAACTATATAAACAATCAGTTATATCATATATTTTATAAAATATGATTTTATTTTTCCGATTCAGTTGATTTTTTTCCTTTTTTTTCATTTTCATTACTTTCTTCCAAAGTAACTTTTCGATAATCTTGATCCAATGAGAAATCTTGAGTTTCATGATCCTTAAAGCAAAAAATAAATTTGATATCATATAGTTGAAAATCCTACAGTTATTCTGTCGACGGATTTAATCTTTTCACGAGATTCTTCAAAGGTAAGATCTTGCTTACGAAAACCATTTTTTGATATTCTTTCTTTATCAGGAGTAAACCTATATCAATGTTTCATCAAATAAAATAAAAATAATATTTGAAATACTTACAAAGCTTCCTGGATATCTTCAGGTGTTATGATATCTTTAATAAAAGTACCATTTGATCTTTTAGCTCCTTCTCTGAAATATTATAATATTAATAATTCTATTATGATTTTTATATATTTTTTAAATAAAATAAATTAATTAATCTTGAATAGCATACTGTAATATGGAATTAAAAAAGTTGTCATGAAGTAGTTTTCTACCGCGTACTCGATCTTTCGGTTTGTAAACAAGAATTTTTTTAATTAAATTCAGTTCATCACTTGTTGCTTTCAATAAAACCTGACGAGTTAATTTTATAGCAAAATATGTCAAAGTAAGTTGTATGTATAAGTCGAACCTTTTCAAATCCAATACCTTTCTCTTTTCCTGCTATACGAATGCGTGAGCGCATTGCCTCCAAATCTGATTTACTTGGTGCACCAAGTATTGTACAAATTACTTTTAACTATAAAAAATTACATATATTTATCTATATCTATATCTATATATGAAGTAAGTTAATTGAATTACTTGATGAACAGAATCTCGACCAGAAAATAATGTTTTTCCACGTATCATTTCACCTAATATACATCCAGCTGACCATACATCTTTAAGATTATAAAGATAAATGAGATAATAAAAAATACCTACCAACTGAACAATCATAAAACTGAAGATTCATCACTTTATCACATAATAAAAGTTCTGGAGGCCTATAGAAACGAGTTACCTGAACAATTTCAAAAAATTGACAAAAATAAAAAGAGAAAAGTAAGACAAAACCTGATAAGCAGTACTTTTCTTTAATGGATTCGATAATTGTTTGGCTGAGCCAAAATCACCAATCTTTAAAATACCCAAAGAATGATCAACTAAGGTATTAACAGGCTTCAAATCTCGATGAACAACATTTATCTGTAATTATATATTATATTTAAGTTTTTATATTCAAAGTTAAGGTTAAACATACACTCTCAAGATATAGTAAGCCATTAAATAGCTGCCAAGCATATAATCGTATATCAATGGAATCCAATATCTTATTACGAATTAAAGAATCTAATGTATCAGGCATATAATCAAAAATAAATGATTCACATATCTATTATAATTCATATAATTATAGGAAATTATTTAAGTATTTAACCTTTTTATCATGAGTAATATTGGAGAATGAATACAGCATCTGAACTATATTCTTGTGCCTTTCACGACCTTGTCCAGTTAGAAAAGCATATTCAAAATTTTTTTCCGTTGAAGCTAAGATATATATGTTAAAGTTATTTTTTTTCTTTATCTTATTAAATATTTTTATTTGAAAAAAAAAGTACTTGGCCATGTTTTCTTTATTGCTATCTCCTTGCTAGTATCAGGTAAAATTAATGTTCCTCTTAAATATAGAAATTATATAAAATATATTTATATAAATTAAAATTTAATAAAAAAAAATAAACAAGAATTTAACTACTTATAAACGTTACTGAATACACCATTGGCATGCAGACGCAAGTTTCTTAATTGCAACTTGCTCTCCTTCATATCAGGCATTTCTTTAGCCACCTGCAAATATTCTTTTTGTTACTTTTCTGACATCACAAGCAAATATACTAATTCAATAAAATCTTTCATTGCTTTCAAGCTTCTAATTTAGGTTTTTGTTGGTTTCTTTTCAAATCCAGTAAGTTTGCATTGAAAACCAGAATAAGAGCTGCCAAAAAGCCGAAATGAACAACCGAGTAATAGAAAATACAAGAAGAAAATAAAAAAAAGTCAAAGAAGTGAAAGTCAAAAAATAAAAATATTACTTTCCAAAATAATATATAGTTTTAAATTAATTTAAAAAAAAAAAATATATGTATATTTCTTAAATTTCATATGCTTCATACTGCGCTGTGGAAGAAGTTTAATAAAGCTTAAAGCTCTTTCTTTAATGTGCTGGAAACACGAATATATTAGAAGAAAAATTTATTGTGATTAAATTATTTTAAATGATATGTATATTGATAATTATTATATGGTTATGATAAAATATTATTCAGGTGTGCAATATTTGGAACAGCAAGCAGAGAAGTTCTGTTTGTTAGAAAATCCATAACGATCAACTCGTGCCATACCAATGTTAATGTATAATTGAGTTGTAAAGTTAATAATTCCATCTTTTTTTTCTATATTAAAGCATTGTGGGCTGAAAATAAATAAATATAAATCTAATTATATATTCTGCTTACTTATCTATTGGAGAGATAGTAACACGACCAATAAGCTGTAAAGTTGTTGAATTTGTACTAAATGTAAAGCCACCAAGTAAAAGTTTCATCATTTTTTGGTAATTTCCATTGTATGACTGAAAATGTCTATTTGATTAAAAGACGTTATCAATTACATTAGACATACATGAACTTCAACAGAGTGTATATCAATTGTTTGATTCGCTGGTTGATTCAATTGGACATCGAACTCGTACATCATATCAGTTAACGAATCCATTTCCGGACTTCGCGTTATTTTCAATTTTGGAATATGACTATCATTCAAGAATTTAACGGATAATTTTGGTTTTATAGGACGAAAATCTGTAAGATAAAAATGTTCAAGTTTAGAAATAGTTATAGTAGTATCATTAGCATAACTAGCATAACAAGCCTTTTCTAATCAGCATCGAATAGGCTATCATACAGATAACAAGTAGGACGAACACTTTCAACAGAAATGAAAAATCAGATAATCTAAATGAATAAAATATAGAATTGAAGAAACAAATTAAAATCATACAGATTGTAACAGAAACTGTTACGTGTGCCTTTCGTTGACTTTTGAGATGAATCATTCTCTTTCAGGGGTAAGGGTTCAAATCCTTCTAATGTAACTTTCATCATATTCTACAACATAATAACAAATATATAAATATCTTAAATACTATAAACAAATAACAAAAAAGTATAAGTTAGCAACAACATTTAACAATTTAAAGGAAAATAGACAAATAATTTCAAACTTTATATGAAAAAATGTTCTGATAATATCATATACTTTCTTGTAATAATCACTGATCAATGACACACTTTGATTTATAATATTTTAAATATTAAAGTACAACCAAATGATATTCGAATCATCTTCTCCAACTCAATCAGTAGCACATATGATCTGTCGAAATCATATAAGGAACTAAAGTACATATGTCCTATACGGTCGAAAAAGGTGATATTACAAATATAAATATATTTCTGCAATATAATTATTAAAATTCATAAATAATACTTTTTCTACTATGTATACACATATACATTATATATATATAACTTATATAATAATAATTTGAACGAATTTATTCTTCTGATTCAAACTGTTAATCGGATACCATATTTCAATAAAATAACTTTCAAATATTGTAATTACATCATATATTCATAATAATTAAATGGAAATAATTTATTTTTTGCGAAACAGACACTCACAAAGTAATCCATTAAAGTATAAATGTTTTTTTATTCGATTACATGAGTTGAAAGTGATTTATCACATATATATGTACATGTTTACTCAATTTAGTTCGAATTCGTTCCCCCCAAGAATATGATGTTAAAAAGGAAATTTTTAGTATTTTATGTATATATATATACATATATATAAACAGCTATATATATACATATACATAGATATATAATAATAATTGTGAAAATAGTTCGAGATTAATTGGGGAGAGAGGT
This sequence comes from Auanema rhodensis, assembly GCA_964057225.1. Taxonomy (NCBI): domain Eukaryota; kingdom Metazoa; phylum Nematoda; class Chromadorea; order Rhabditida; family Rhabditidae; genus Auanema; species Auanema rhodense. The sequence goes on from OZ059895.1 coordinate 7,836,225, forward strand.
TGGTATCGGATAAATCAGTTAAATCAGGTTATTACATCATCATTACACGAATGGGTGCAAATCGTCCTTATTCCATTTGGCATAAGTTGCAGGCATAACCTTATGATCATGATCAAGACCAACAAGGTGAACAAGCTTTCCATTGTGATCATGAGGCTTGGTGCATGTCTCAGAGCAGCAAACGGTAAAATAATCAGAATGAGACACAATCTCCAACTGATCCAAATACAGATTTGTACGTACACGGAATGAGAAATGAACCTTATCACGCTTACATAAATCTCTATAATTTTATATAAATGTATATTGTATATAGATATAGATAGATACATGTATATATCTCTGTAGTTATAATTTTATAAGAAAAAAACTTACGCAAAAGGACCTGAGAGGAAAGCTCGAGGATAGATCTTCATTATAGCTTTAGGAGCAGTGATGTTATGAGGTTTAGCAATTTGCATAAATCCAGCTAACATTCCACCAACTTGAGTCTGGAATGAATAGAACCAACGTATTGTTCAACTATACAAGCTTCAAACCTCGACAGTAATCTCGTGAATAGTAACAGGCCAACGCGAATTTCTCTCCATCATATAAGTAATTGGGAAAGAAAAGCTAATTCCAGGTTTATCAAACTGATAAGAGCTTGAATTGTAATTAACTGGATTAGTTTTTTCTCTGCTCAATTGCTTCAATGTAATGGTTGGACTACCTTCTGAATAGAATAAGAATAACCACATGTAATTTCATTAGAAGTACAAACCAGTTAATGGCCATGCAAGAAATACCACCATGATAATGAGTAGCATGATTGAAACTTTAGTTAACAAACTCTTATCAATCCATGATACTTCATAATCATTAAGATCCTCAATATCATCACATTGTTGTCTTGAAATATGTCTCATTACAGGTGATACAGTCTGTTCTACTAAACTTTCAAATATAAATAGTCAAAGATAATGATAATCTTACAATGTTCTTGAACATTTGACTCAAGAGCTGCTACATCTAGCTTACCTATAAACACATATAACATCTTCAACAGATGCTCTAAAAATAATTACTTGGTTCTTTTTTTTCTTCAATTATAGCTCCATTAGTTAAGAAAAGCTTCATTCTTAGATTATTGAGGAGCGAGACTAAGGTCTCCTTAAATATAGAACATTTGAAAAAAATAAAATAAATCGATATCATAAACACATCATCAGGAAGTATTAATGATATTATCTGATATACTATGTATATACATATAAAACTTTAACATTAACTCATACAATATATTACTGGTTAGCATAGATATATTATGAGATCAAGGAACAGGCTATGATCTATACCCGCTTGGAGATCAAAAGGATCTTTCTTGATCGAAATATAACATTAGCAATTGATTTCTGATATTATATGATTAAGACAATTGTACTGTCTGTTTTTTTATATTGTTAATGCGTATAATTTTCAAAAATAAAGTTTCTTTAATAGCTAATATAGAAAATCAATTCAAATTTAATGAATATTTCGCGTAATACACATATTTGAAAAAATCAAAAACATATGATCTCGGGCGGGCTCGAACCGCCGGCCTTCTGTGTGTTAGACAGATGTGATAACCACTACACCACGAGATCTTCTATTGCAACTCTATAGAACAGCATGAGGTTTACCCTTTAAGCCTTTTCTATTCAAAATGTTTAATTTTATCCAAATATTCCTCAGAGTACTCTTTGTTTTTCATTTTTTATGTTTGAAGTTAAGCCCAAATTGCTCTTTTCTGCTTTTAGCTGTTGATACATATTCTTTGTTTTCTCTTTTTTTTTAATTTCCTAGTAGCTCGTTAGCAATTGTTAACTACGTTATATTATATTTTTCTGGCCAATATTATGTAATTTTTTAAACATTTTACTTTTTTTTAAGAACATTTAGTCATGATCTTGCGTTTAGTTCAGCTGCTAACGTTTATATTTGAATATAGCCCGCATGTTCGTCACGTGAATACGAAGTGAGCAATTACACTTTTATTTGGTTGGCATGTGAATGGCGCTGCATTTGTCTATATATTCGCTATAATCTTTTTTAATATTATTATTATTATTATTATTATTATTAGTGTTAACATAATGATGAACTTTGAAGCATATCTTATTACCATTTATATTTACAAAAAGAACTCTAAATGTTTCTATTGTTTTCTTAACATTTCTGGAATTAAGAAGGTTCTCGGGCATCTCCAATTACTAACTATTGATCGTCAACAGCTTGATGCTGTCTCAAAAAATTGTTTCGAAAAGAATTGAATTGAGTTTGTTTATTCATTTCTTTGTACATTTGTAAAACTAGTATGGTTAGCACGGATTTAGTACATCTCATTTCAATTCTACTATTAAACAACTTACAAACTTTATTTCTTTCTTTCAACTTTGTATATTATTTCAATCTCTATTTTTTTCATGTATTGATTGTGCATCGTCTCATTTTCTATCTAACCATCTATTTTCGGTTTCGCCTAAAAAAAATTATTTTAAGGCAAGAATTCTGCAAAAATATCAATTTAAAAGTCACATACTTTGCCATGAAAATCTTTTCAACCTTCGTGCTTTCCTCATTTCAGCCTTCCTCTCTGTTGACGTAAATAATAATCATTTCTCTGCCCACGCCAATATTTTTTATGAGAATCTAAATTAAGATCATTGGGCATGTTGGAAATTCATTGACTTTGCTTCTTGTTTCGTATTGTGATCAATCTATAAATACTTTTAAATTTTTTTTATCATGACAGGCTAACATCTTGTTCTCATTTCAGTGAAAGTTAATCCCCCACAGCCTCCAAAATCTGTTCGTGTATCCGCTCTCTATTTTGCTCTTTTTCATATATCCTTGTGTTCTTTGTCTATGCACATGCTGTTCACATGAATGCCACAAAGCTTTTCGTCTAGCTCATGTGAACGGCACATGAGCTACTAGTCAAGTCCAATAACACGACAGCAGCCCTCTTCTATTCAATTTTGTCTCAGAACTAGATATGTTCTAGCTGCAAACAAGAGCATTTAGCTCAGCTGTTTTTTCGACATGTTATGTATCAAATTATCGATTATCTGTTTTGAAAAATCACCATGTGTTTCATATTTACCTATATTTAAAATCATAATCGTCAATCTCAAAAATTGGTATATTATATTTAATATCATTTTGTAGTTATACATTAATATTGGAAAAATGGAAAAGCTGTGTGCAACAATTTCTTTTGAAATTTCTCAATCCATTTTACAGGGCGATTTGCAAGCATGTACATGTCATTGAAACATCTGAATCATCAAAAAAGAGCTGAAACGTCTCCTTTTTTTTTCATTTTTTCAAATTAATGTCGTCATTTCAAATATGGAGGTGTGCAAATAGTCTTCTTCAGTTTTAATTTCTTTGTGAAATATTTATTTGAGCAGCTTTATTCTATAATCATTGTGGTATTATTAATCAGTAGTATTTCATATTTAAAAGTATATACCATATATATATATAGATATCTTATATAATACACTGTTTCTTCGTCAATACTCAGATTAAAAGGAGAATTTAAAATAGAATAATTCTTGAAATACTTAGAAGTTTAATACTAAGAAGAAAGCTATTTTCTTTTGATTTTTGTTTTCCATGGGATGTAATTGCTAGTTTTACTCCAGCAAAGTTCATGTTAGTATTAATCATATCAATTGGCTTCTGATCAACTAGACATATGTCTGGAAGGCTAAAGAGCGGAGAGGAAAGTCCTTTACACACAACTGTCTCTCTAAGCTTGTAAAAGTTTGAGACAGCATTCACGTGTTATTCATAAGCTATGCATTTTAGAAATCGGATCTCTAATAGACAGAAAGATGAAGAAGAAGAGTCGAACGATATAATGATGACGGTCGACTGATCATTCTTCAGGAGAAAAAATGAGAGAAGAGATGGAGAGCCAAGAAAAAGAGAGAAAAGGAAATTTTTAAGTTCAAATGATCAACTTTTCTAAACCTCCCACCTATTCTCTTATGTCTTTCTCTCCCTCTCTTTTACCTCTTGTTAATTTCTCTCTCTCTACCTCTCTTTCCCTTTTTTTGTCTTTCTCATTACATTTATCTATCGGTTTTCTCCTTTAAGAACAAATACAAAACCTCTTTCGATTCGTTGGTGTTCCTTGCCGGAAAGCAAAAGACTAAGCTTTTATGCCGGAGCTAGTGATCAAAAAACGCAAATGCATCATGGCGAAGAGGAGAATTGAAAGGCAAAGAATAGACAAGGTTAAAAGTAAGAGATTAGAGTTTGAGGGTGTAGAGACAACGAGAGATAGATTGTGAGATTGAGAACTAATGAAGATAAAATGGTATTTTCAAGTGTTTGACAAGTCTCATTCTTCTCGTAAGCTTTTTAGAAGTCGTGGTAAGCTTGACCTATTCTCCGATCAACCTAAACACACAAACTTTTCTCTTTTTTGATAAATAACTCACGATCAAATTAGTCAATTCATGCAATCGAACTGAATAAGAGAATAAGATAATGAAAAGAATTTTGTTTTTTCTTTTCTTTTCTGCTCCCCCACCCTTCCTCTCTTTCTCCCCATCTCTCACCTTTAAACAAGACTATTATTCTCTTTTACTATGAACTTCAAAACTTTTATTTCCAATTCTCTTCTCATCGTTGATGAGGAGAACTGATGTTTGAAAATAATTTTTGAAGAACTATTTGGAACTTGATTATAGCAACGGAAAAGGCGATTAATTTTTCTTGGAAATTAAAACAAAAAAAGTGTCCAAATGAAAATGTATTTTATCAAAATTGACTAGTTTCAAATACTTTATCTATTACATTTTCTTTTAATCCAAAAAAGTGAAATTAAATGGAAAACTTATGGGTTTCATCCATATAAACGGATATTTTCCTTTAAAATACGAACGTCCCTGAACTTATTTTGTAATTTGATATCAAATTCAGCCGTCACGTATAGTATTCTCATAGGCTTTTTGAATATTTTTGAACTATTCTTTCTAAATATTGTAAAATAGATGGCTTCATAAATCTACAAGTTGTGTAGAAAAACACGTTAGGAAGATTCGTCTGGATTCCTATTAGACGACAACAATTGTGATATTCTTTTTGGAAGTTTGTGACTCGTTGTCATTTGAATGTTGACCAATTACACATTCGTTTGAACTTTGATATATCTTAAGATCAGATCAGATTGTTTGAAATTGCTTCTTTCCCAGAGATCTTTGCCCTCATATGTTGCAAGCTGATTGTATTAAATAACATGGTGGAAATATTTAATAGAAAACAGAATATAATAATATTATTTCTTAAGGTTTTCTTAATATTAGAAGTTTCCGGAATTTGATAATGATAATGCTTCTTTCTTCACAGCTAATTCATGTAATTTTCACATGTCATATGTCGAATTTATTCGTTGATCAGTATTAGCTTCAACTTGTCATTCACTTAGTCGGTGTTATGATGAACTTATCATATTTATCCAATGATAGAGGCTTAAATCACATACACACATATGACTGTAGGAGAGATCTTTATTTCAAAACTTACTGTAGTCATATGAGCGGATTGTTTGACAAAAAAAAGAAACAATACTGTAAAAACATTGTTACCTTGGGACCGGCTGTTTCTCTCTGTTTCTCCTATTTAGCTCTCAACTTGCCTCTCTCTTTTCCTGTTTATGGACTCCTGGTGACAGTGATGGGGGGAAGGAATGAAAGGGTTTTTGCGTACACATATACACTCTACACATGTGTGTTCTGTCGTACTTTCTGCCTCCCTCTCTCTCCATCCCTCCCTCCCTCCCCCTCTCTCTCTTTCTCTCTCTCTCCCTCTCTCTCTCTCCTTTTCCTCTCTATATTTCTCTCTTTTTTTCAACTTTTTTCTGTTATCAATCAGATGTATATTTCGTCTTCTTCCATTCCTTCTGTCTCACTTTTAATCTTTTTTCCCTTTTCTGTTCATTCATTCTCGTCTTTCAACACGTGACCAAGCCCCCTATTATGTTGCCATTTCGCGTACAAATTTTATCGTCACAAAGCGTGGTTTTTCGTTCAAGTTTGATCACCCACTACGGAATCTCCCTTGTTCTCTCGGTCTATCATCCAACTCGTCTTCCATATGATTTTCATGAAAAAAACACCATTTTGAATGAGATCATGTGTAGACTCATCCATAAAACGACAAAAGACAAATAAAAAAGGAAGAAATTGAACTTTTTCTGTCCAAATCTTCATCGTCTTTTAGTAATAGTATGTAGTATGAGATATTCAGATGTATGGTCAATGATCAGCTAAATCTTTCAATCGCCCTTTTGTTTTTTCCTAAATGGAAAGAAGTTTTTAGTATCAAATGAATACCCTATGATCTTATAACACTATCTATTTATTAATTTATATCTTTATATACAAATAATTAATGAATTCATATCATACCTCTACATTAGAAGTCAGTAAAAAGATTTCAGACAACTGTTTTAGCTTATATGTAGAATATGCATTGAAAGTCATTCATTTTGGCTGTGTGACGTCAAAGATGCCAAAGAGATACAACTTCGTTATTAGTCCTTGAATATTATATTTGGTTAAACCTTTTATGCTGTAACATGCTCTCAGGTTGATAAAGTGTCTGAATAGCATTAAAAGTAGTCAAAGACTTTGCAAACGAAGAACAACACAAGAGTCAAACTGAATTTATAAAAGAATTTTTTTCCAAAATATTGTTGCATTGAAGAATAATCCCATATTTTCTTGAAAAAAAATACTTTTCCTGTTTTAAATTTTATTTTATTTTCGAAAAAAAAAGAAAGATAGGGGATAGAAACAGAGAATGACGCATAGAATAATAATCTAATCCAAATACTCTGCCAAAATCAGCTGAGAAGATGTTTTTTTTTATTTTGAAATAGCATTGCAACATATGTATCTTATCTTAAATAACCAAAATAGATGCTAAATCGAAGAAAAACTAGAGATAAAAGCAAAGAAATAGATAGAAATACTGATTTTCATGCATGCCTAACTCAACTGCCTAAACAACAAACAATTGCCGACGACGAAACAATCTTAAGGTTTACAGCTTTGAAAACTTTTTTTTTGAATACAAACAAAAACGTTTGCTAAGTTAGCTTTATATATTTCTTTGAGCTTTATGAGAGATAAATCGATTGATGCCTTGTTGTTCTTTTTTGTCGCACAACGACAATCTCAACGCAGAGACTATATATCGTATTTGACTGAAAGCTCAATGCTCTTTCCTTTCTTCGCCACATACAATTTCTTTTATTTTCTTTATACATGTCGTGGTCTTCATCATCATCATATGCTTTTCACGTGAATAAGACGACACAACTGCTAAGCTCCGCCTTCAGCCGATGGAGGGGGGTGTCTCGTCATCGAATGCATCGAAGGACCCCCTTTCAACTAACCAGCAGCCCACAGCCAACACCAACGTTTAGCTGCCTCTGGCTTTTCTATCTTCTTCATCTACCAATAGTTCAGTTAACTAATAAAAATCTCGTTAAAATCATGTTTTTTAATCTGTTTCTCTGTAATCTGCCAACATTAACATGATGTTTGTCCTGTTTTCCTTGTTTGAAGTTTTGATTTTTTGATTTTTTTATTCTAAAAAAGTAAATGCAAAAGCAGGAGAACAAAAAAAATGTCTAAACATGCAGCTCCAAAGATAAGTTTATCAGTCAATTGACAATGTGATAGATAGAAAAGATATTTTTGGGAGCAATGTGACACCTTCTTATCAAGTAAACAAGCTTCTTCTTCTTCTTTCATGTTTCTTGTTATGTATTCAACTTTTGTTGTTGTTTTTATTTGAGAAAAAAAGAATCTTTTTTTCGTTTTCTTCAAAAAAAAAGTATTTTATATGTTCATTTGATATGTTTATTTATTCTTTTGTTTGTTGACTATAACGATGATGAATGAAGATGGCAAAGAGGATAGCAAAAGTGATGAGAGGGGAGGGGTAATGCTAATGGTAGTTGTACAACTATTGATGATGATGATGGCATATTCAGATGTCGTGTGTTTTTTCTTGTTTTCTAGAGGACATATAATCATTTACGTCAATGATGATCACTAGAACACACACGACACATGATAATGAGAACGCTGTGTGAACTGTAATCATTCCAAGATTTTTGCGATAATCTCGTAGTTAACGAATTACTTGTTTTCCGTTTTCTTCTCCAGAAACATCACTCAAATAAATAAAATAAATTTTAATCATTTGCTATATACATTGTTTTATCTTTCATATTCTCTTGTCATTGTTCTTTTAGTCGTTGTGTTTTTTTCATTTTTGATTTTTTATAAGCTTTAAACCATTTTTTATATAATATAGTATATAATATTATATATATGTGTTATAATATCTTTTAAATGAATTATTCATTTTTTTATTTATTTAAGTTCAAAAAAAATATTTATTCTCTTTAACTATATGTAATAGTATAGCAGAAGTTTCCAATGTTTAATACATATACATAACATCTCATATAGATTTATTTTTTTTTATCTTTATGTTAATACTTCTTTTTTTCTTTTGTTTTCTATTTCTAAAATCCAGTTTTCTCTATATTTCACCCAAATTATGTATAAATAGTGAGCATCCAGGCAGTATTTTTGAGATATTTCCATTCTTTCATCGAGCCAGCCATATTCATCTTATTTTCAAGATTTCTGCAAGATTCATCTATTAAAAATTAAACGAAACATCTTTCTCTTTTTCTCTTTTTTTTTCTTTCTTTCTCTATCATTCATAAATTCTTTCCTCCTTCTTCAGATATTAGAAATTTAGAAGATATAGAGAGCAAAATGAGAGATGTATTTAGAATTTTCATTCTGAAAGATATCGAGATTTACCTATAAGCCGGGTTTTCTCTAAATTATTTGAAATGATCGAACAAAATACATATTGGTGACCATTAGTTATCTAGTAGATCAAACTGATTACATAGATATTCTTCGTTTATTCTTTTGATATTCTTATCAAATTTATCATTTCATCACGTGTCTATCTTCATATATAAAGGTCACATTGTTCTTAATTTGGAGATTAAAATTTAAAAAAAAAAATGCTGGTTCAGCAGCTTTTTGATTTTTGTTCTCGATCGCTTGTATTGCAGTATATTCCCCCCAACAGTCTTCTGTGAAGGCCGCAGCTCTGGCGTCGCATTTTTTGAGAGAAAATATAGTATCAATCGTTTTATTCTAATAATGTACTGAATTTGTCTTTGTCTTCAGTTTTTTTTCTTCGTCTTCATCATTTTGAACTTCTACTACTTTCCTCTAACGAAGAGGCGTCTGAATGCATTTAACTTCTTATCGAAATACGTCACGTCAATCAGTCTCTTGTTACTGTTGTTTTCGTTTGACATTCCATACACACACACACACATACATACACACATATATACACCGCATACCATCTAATTATATACATATTTATTATTATTCTTATACTTTTACTCATTTTTCAAATTTCTTCTCATCACGAGAAAGTATAAAAAATAAGTTTTTACTCTGCAATGTGATCATGAAGATCATCTCTTTTGTTCTTATTCAATCCAATACCACATGCTCTTCCTCACTTTTTTTCCTGGTTCAAATAATAAAAAAAAAGGCGAAAAAAGCGTAAATTCAACTATTTCATGTGGAAATATTCAGTTATTTTATCTTTTTTTCGATTGTTTTTCACATTAACAATACATACATAATATGTATATGTATATAATGAAGTACAGGTGCACCAAAGTTTAAAGGAAAACGACAATGTTTTTCCTTATTCTTCTATTTAAGCTCTATAATAATATTTATTTTCAAATGATCATCTTTGATTTAACATCAGTGAAGTTTGAAATTTGAAAATTAAATTTCGTGTCACAATCTCATTTCTCATGTATATACACATATATCTAGCCAGCTGCTATTGCAATGAAGAAAATGCAAAAAAAAAAGAAGAAATGATTTTGATCTCTTTCAGTTCAATTCTTATTCAAAATCAACAGTCATTTGAAAGATTTTCTTCTTACTGTGCTTATTTATCTCTTTATCTCTCTCTCTCTCTCTCTCTCTCTCTCTCTCTCTCTCTCTCTCTCTCTCTCTCTCTCGTTCTCTTTGCATCTTTCTGTTGCTTTCTCCCTTTTCCCTTCTTTCAAAACTATCCGGTTACAGTTGTTGCAGAAATAATTTTTGAAATTTATTAATGTCGTAACCTAAAATAGAAGTTTCTAATCACATTATATGTATTTAAACGAAGGTCTGTTCTCACCAACTTAATGAAGTTTTCTATTTCATTTCTATATCTTTGAAATTAAATATATTTATATATTCATAATAAAACAATAAAATATTTGAAGATAATTTAAATATAAATGTTTTATATACATATGTATGTATGTATAGTTATGTATAGTTATGTATATACATGTACATCTATTACTTTAGTTTTTATAAAAAGGAAATATTTAAACAAAAGCTTCATATAACTGATAATACTAATAATATATAAAATATGTTTATAGTAGTTAAAATTTCTTATAAAGAGAAGCTGTAAAAATATTTTTGAGCTTTTCTTCAAAATAACACGAAATGAAAGTATGAAAGCTCTTATTCTTTTTACTTATTCTAATACTTCAGTGTGAGATTGAGAAAGATGAATGTCTTTCTGTTCCGGAAGTGATCAATGTTCTTCCTTTTTCAGTTTTGAATTCAAACTCTCTTCAAAACTCAGTTGTCACCTATAGTTTTTCTACTTCCATCATCATCTAATGCTTCATCTTTCGGTTTACTCTTCACCATTTTCTTCATATCCATTTCCTTGTCTAGATTTGCAAAAAAAAAGAAAAGAAAAAAACAAAAAACGTGGCTGTACATTTGCAAGCCTCATGATTCAGAAGTATATTAGATCTTTTGAATATCTTCAAAAATGTAAAAAATAAAGACATAAGAATAAGGATATGCGTTCACGTGATGCTGCCACTGTGTCTCATCAAGCAGCTGCTTTAGTCGTATGAGGTGCACTAAAAGTGAAATATGTGTCGTGAGTCCATGGTTCAAAGCCGTTTGGATGCATACGACTCACCGTCTACATATTTCTCGCTTAACTGCATACCAACTAGATTCTTCTTCATTTTAATTTTTTCCTTTTTCAAAATTTGTTGGAGCCTTGGTGTTATAATGGTTCCTTCACTGTATCTCTACTCATTGTAATCCAATTTCAGAATCTTACACGTCAATGCGATAAGAACATAGATGTTCTTTCAGTTGATTAAGAATGCTAAAACGAAGAGTGAGATAGAGAAAGAGAGAGAGAGTGAGAGTGTGTGAGAGAGAGAGAGAGAGAGAGAGAGAGAAAGAGAGAGAGAGAGAGAGAGAGAAAGAGAGAGAGAGAGAGATGAAGTGGGTTGGGACATTGTAAGCATAAAGACAATAAAGAGCAACCATGCATAACGCGTACATTCAGATAAATTAAAAAGGAAAAAATATGTGACATGCACGTGATCATGATGAGAGTACGTGAGCAAGCGAATGCTGTGCGTCAAAGTCATGAGCCTTATCGTAGTGTTTATGAAAAGGCTCTATTTTCCGGAAGTGTTTCATATTTATTAATATGAAATGATAAGCATTAACTATTTTTCATTATAAAATCTATATTATGTCTGTGAGTTAACCATTCATCCGTTATTTGTCAATTCCGGCTTCTGAAATGACGTGTATGTTTTCATGACTGTTCTTTCGTTCAATTCTCTTACCAATTTTTCACATTGTGCGTGAATTTCTCTCAAAGATATTGTACAGAAGTCAAAATATTTACAAGAAGCCGAATTGTTGTGTACAATGTTATAACAAAGGTGGGACGACAACTCATGACACGAACCACCACATCGCTGATGTAGATCTAGAAATGTGGAGGAGGAAGAAGATAATCATGAGGACAATACAGGATAAAGTACAAAGGACATCCTCAGGGAGGTTCTACATCTTCTAAGCTTTGGTTTCAAACCAAAATCATAACGTTGTTAGATTACTCAGATGATGTTGTTGATTGCATCACCATCGTCGTCGTCGTCGGCCGCTTTATGTTTCGCCGCTATTTTCTCCGAAAATCAGCTTCTTTGTAACCAATGTTTGACAACTTTAGATTTCTTACAACAATTTGTTTATAATCTACTTGATATCTTCTGATCAAAGTTGTCGTTGTCGTCGTTGTCATCTGAATCTGACTGTGTTTCGATGTTCTTCAAGATTTGAACATTCTCTATCTGATTGATCTCAATGGATTTTACGTTTGGAAAGTTGTATGCATCCTCTTTCTTCTATACTTTCTCAAATTATACCACCTCCTTCTTCTTTCTCTTTCTATTTCTCTCATTCCCTTTATATATTGGATATGTGATGCATTTCCAATGAGCTATTAGATGTCTTCCCGATTCAAAGGTCGCTTTAGCTGTCTGAACAGCTGCCCAGTCCTCTGATAACTTATGATACGGATATATCAGAGAACAAAAATCTTCTGAACAATACTATCTATCTAACTTCATGTGAAGCATTAGCTTCGAGCTCTCAGCCAACCTACCTCTTTTCTATAATAACGAACGTCCAAAACATTTCAAAATCTAAAGATTAACACTTGCTTGCTTCATCATCTCTTCTCAACTCACTTTATTATCTATTCATGAAGTATTCATGTGATTTTCACGTTCTGCGCTTCATCTTGCCAACGATTATTGTCACAAACTTTGAACTTGAACACACATCCTATCTACTGAGATGACTAGTAAGACAGTTAGATCAGCAGTTTGATGGTGAAACCACGTGAATTCCGCTGCGTTCCTTCTCGCAACCCGATCGTTCTTACATTACTTCAACTTCCCGAACATGAAACCGTTTAGTTTGCTTCATTACTTTTCCTTTTTTCCATCATCTCAACCACAGAATCAGTTTTTTCGCTGATTTCATTATAAAGTTCTATTCCTCATGGATATATTTGATTTTGGTTATGAACATTGAAACACAAACTTAGCATCAACGACACTCGCTTAGCTTTACTTTTTCTGATTCATAATTCAATTTTACATTTTCATATTGCATGGAGACAAATTTAAAATCTAATGATTTTATGCACAAAAAAAAATGAAAATCATTCGACTGGCCAGTTCCAATTCCATTTTTGAAGAAAAAAAATCTTATCAAAAAGAATTTTTATTTCCCTATTTCTCGCGTTTTTTGTTCATCAACCACCTTATCTCAATGGCTATTTCTCTATAAAAGCTATAAAATATTCTTTTTCTTTTGTTTTCTGAAAGCACTTTGTGAGGCGGACAGTTTATTAAACCAATTTAATAAATTCAGTTGTCGTTTACCTCAGAGAACAACCTTTTTTCTTTACACATTTTCTTATAATTGACATATTTTTTGAACACGTTTTGACGTGACAATTCTTGTTTGCGCTGTTTTCATCTGCCACAATTTGACCTTCAACTTTTTTTTAATAAGACCATAGCATTATGATCTATCTGTCTGTATATATATATATATAAGTATATATAAGTTTTATAGTTTATAAACTATATGTGAAGTTCAAATTATTACTATGATTTCTTATTTTTTAAAAAAATATATTTCTTCCAGTAAAATGAGACAGAATTTGAACTTTTAATCTCATGTTCTCTCTAATTACATCTAGATCTTCATATAATTATTTGATATTCGTAATCATCTAATAGCAACTCAATTCTCTGAATGTCATATCATTTCCATTTTCTAGTTTTTTGTTTTTACTTTTCTCTTTCAGCTGTGTCTTCTTTAGCTTTTCATCAGTTATACCTTATCTCATTTATCACATAGTAGTAGTATACTAACTTCTTATTATTATGCGTATAGTATAGTATATATATGAATATAAATAGATATTCATGTATATATATACTATATAGTATATCTGTGTACTTCAATCACAAGTAGTCAAACTGTTTCACTTCATTCATTAAACGTTTTCTCTTTTACATTGTCTTCATCAGGACTAAATTCATGTCAGGCGCTTCTCTTTCAAACCTCATTATCATCAGTCTTTTTTGCCATTTCCGATTTTTCTTTCAGTTATTCTCATGAGATATCTTGATGCAGCAAGCTTATGCTAGTATATCTTCCTCCTCCTCCTCATCTGCTCCTCACTGCTCTCCCAGTCTTTCTTCTCCTTCTTCACCGATATATGCTCTGTCTTCTCATTTTTATTTCCTACAATAATTTTCAGATATTATGTTGAAATCATGCTATCATTATTGTTTTTATTACAATATTTGTCTGTTTTTCAAACATTTTTCATTTTTTAATGATTTTTTTCAATATATATTCTATTATATAAATAGAAAATATATTGAATCATATGAACTTTCTTTATTTTATTTTTCCTCTCTTAATATATAATTTTTATAAAATATTTCATTTATTTCAGATCCATTATGACTATTTCATTCCACGTAAATCCGGAGTATGCTCAAATCAATGAAATCACTCCGGGACTTTTCATATGTGGTGTTAGTGCTTTGAATGGAGAAACAATGAAAAAACACAAAATTACCCATATCATCAATGCTACTACAGAGGTAATTATAAAATTATTTATTATTATTTTTCAATTCTATATAATACTATACTATACTACTTATCATGCTTATAACAATGATAAGTTTGTTATATTTTCACGGAATATATACACGTGATTAGAACTTTCTCACGTGAATAATTGAATTAACATTTTTTTTTCATTTTGCACATTAGTTTATCGGATAATAGTTCATTTTTATTGTAAATGAACTGTATTTGAATTATTTGATGACGTAAGTAAGTACGATCACACAAGGTTGCATTCATTTCATATAATATTATATATAAAACAAGTTTTTGGCTGAGTATATGATAAAAAAATTTACATTTTAATACCAATGAGACTTTCTGACAAATCAGATTACTATAGAGATTATCATTGTATATGAATGCTAAAGCATAATTAGAAAAACGTATAATTATAACTAATTAGATATTAAATTTATATATTATCATATAGTTATCATTAATTATTCAAATATATTAAGGTTCCAAATATTCGATCGCTAGGAGATATTCAACGAACCAAATTATGGCTTGAAGATACTCCACAAACATACATCTATCCACATTTGGAATTACAAGCAGATCAAATTCAAGCAATTACTGTCGATGGTGGACGGGTTCTAGTTCATTGTGTTGCCGGCGTCAGCAGATCAGCTGCCATCTGCCTAGCATTCTTGTTGAAGTATAGGTAATTAACATCAAATCAACTTAAGCTTTAAACTTGAAAATAACAAAGAAATTTTGAATTTTCCTCTGAAAACGAAATTTTTTTCTCTCTATCATCTTAGTAATGATATTACAGATGTCGTTCACTTCGTGATGCTTACCATCTCATGAAATCAAAACGTCCAATGGTTCGTCCAAATCTTGGCTTTTGGCGCCAATTAATTGCCTTCGAACAGGTATCATCTGTCAATTTAATTGTCTTCACTTTTAAAAAAAAGACATCAGCATCAATTTTTTTTTAATTTCTTCAAATTCTATCAAATGTGCATAGAAATTGAAAATGTCATGAGCATTTTCAAATATATTTTAAAACTTAACATGAAAATTGAGTGAATTGGTTGTTGAAATATGATCTTCATTTAACAATTATTCATGAATTGTTAAACATTATATTCTTAAATTCTTCTAATTTTTAACAAAAAATTTTAAATTTTGAGGGAATTTTAAAAACAAAAAATTAAAAATGAAAATCAACTTAATCATTATCAAATAAATGAGAGAGTTGGTGATTAAAGTATGAAAAGAGAATAAAAATGTATGATAAGCTGTGATTATACTATGTGATAACAAATCTTTTGTTCTGAAAAAAAATATTTTTAGATCTGAAAATAGAATGAAAATTTGGGATTGTGATCCATGATTTGCCATTGAGTTCATGAAAATTATTAGAGAGATGAGAAAAAAAAAATTATTTAAGAAAAATAAATTTTTAATGAAAAATAAATAAACATCTTGATAATGTATATAATATTTCAGAATGTTAAAGAAAATAGTGGATCTGTTCGTTTGGTTCGAGATGAAGCTCAACCAGAATGCTTACTTCCTGATGTTTACTGTACATTGGCTATCCAACCAAGACCTGCTGTTAGTTGTTTTTTCAATTGAATTTTCTTAAAATATTTAAACTAAACAAAACTATAAAACTAATATTTATAATAATGATAATAATAATATTGAAATATACGAATTGATTAACGCTTTCATATAATTCGTTATTGTATATTCAACTAAATTCAGTTTCACATGCCCTATAATCCTTTACGAGTTATCAATTTCTCTTTCAATTGATTCAAATGTAATATTAATTTCATGAAACTGAAGAAACTATTGAGTTGTTCCGTCATACTGTGGATGATTCATATCACATATCCGCCCTCGTTCTCAAAATTTCTTAGTTGAAAGTACAAAAAAAGAAACAAAAAAAATGTTTAAAACGGAAAGATAATGAATCAAATAAGCTTTATCTATGTCATGATTATGTGGCCAGATTATTTGAAATACCAAGTTTGATATGATTCAGATAAGACAAATAAGTTTAACTGATTGTTGTAAAATCAAATACTTTTCAATGAAACGAATTGAAGAAGTTACTCACATCTTAATCATTGAAATAGACGTTTCGAGCATGTTTATCGATATGATTCAAACTTTAATGATAATTGATATTGAAATATAAAATATAAAAAAACAATTACATCCATTAAATTAAATCTTTTTTAGAGCCCAGAACAGGATGCTGAACGTCAACTGGACGAACCACGCGAACGTCGTAACTCAGATCGTCGTCCCAAGTTCCAACCAGTTTTGGAAACTTTAACTGAACTAGCAGAAGCTGTTTGCTAGGTAGCATGTCTCGTTAACCAGATGAAACATACTAAAAAGCTCATATACATTATATATTACATATATAATACATATGTATATACTTACATATATAGAATAATTTAATTTTCTTGATAGACCTTCATCCCTCTATATCTATCCCATCCTTCTACATCATTTTCGTTAATTTGTTCTTCTGTCCTATCTTAATTTCTTTCTTTTCCTTCAGTATTTTATGTATAGAAAATCTGATTAATTCTTGCATCAAGAACATCATTATACTTAACAAACTGACGAATATTTGAAACAAAAAAAACATTTTTTTGTTTGTTTTCTGAAGTTTTATAGTATAATATGATATACAATCTACTATTATTATCAACTTTTTTTTTAAAAATTATGTATATAAGCAGTAGAGAATATTACCATTCTCTACAGTTTTCTCTATGAGGTATTGCCATTGTGTCAAACAAAAAACTTAGCTGGATAGCATATAAGCTTTATACGTCTTTATTTTTTTAAATTTTAATTAACCTCTCTACATAACTATCTTATAAACCAACAGTCAATCAGTTATAACCTGATTGGTTAATATAGCATTTAAAATTCCATTTACGGGTCTTTTCCTCTATTATGTTTTTTAAACTTTTCCCCATCAATACTGTTTCCAAATTAACAACTTTCTCTCTCTTTCTCTCTCTCTCAATCTCTCCCTTTCTCTCACGCTTACTTTTCCTCTTTTCTCTCTCTCTCCCTCTTTCTCTTCAATTATCAATCTATTTTACTGTATTCTCGGTCTGTCATCACAATTTGATCAAGTTCATAAACAAAGTCTAGCCTCATTTTCAAATATAGTAACGATTATTGTTTTATAACCTCCCACTTTGATTGATTCTTGTATATTGTCACATTTGGTAAATTTCTACGGTTTCATCTAGTTCATTTCTTAGCAAAAATCAACACATCTTACATGAAATATGGGTAATTCTCAAGGTTTTACTGTTACTTACTCTTGTTTATCTCTTTGAAATTCCCTGTTTTTTTGTTCATTTGAACTGAAGAATATATAAATCATTTAATATGTAATTTATATTTTGTATAATACATACAAACATATCAACTTTGTCTTCTAGCATGATAACGCGTATAGAATAGAATATCAATGATATAATCATAAATATATAGTATATATACATATAGTATAGTACAGCTTTTTTTTTCGTTTTCTTTTATTAATTTATCAAAAAAAAAAATCAATAACTGAACCTGAAATAAACAGTATCAAAATTATTTTTTTTTGTATCAAAGAAATATGCATTTCATCGATGAACCATTAAAAACTATGGCTGAGATACATCAGCGATAGATTTGCATTGGAAAGTAGTACAACATGTTCAACTCGCTCGCCTTTTTTCATTTTTATTTCGAGAAATTGATTGTTTAACTTCATTTTTTGTTCATTTTATTTGAAAATATTTGCTATATTTCTTCTAATTTGTTTCAGAATATATTCTCATTTACGAAGATAATTGATAATAAATATCTTGATCGTTACGTCTTGACAATCATGATCTGAGGATAAATAGAATGTATACTGATACAAAGAATATACATACCTTTGGCAGCTATAGTGATATGAGTCTAAGCGATGAATATGAGAGTACTCTACAGCCTAGGTTTTACACTTTCTTAAACATGGTTAACAACTTTGTAAATCCGCTTTAGTTCTCTAGGCAGCCGATCTTTGAGTGACGAAGATGAACTATCAGCACGAAATCAAAGGTACGTTTAATCTATATAGATTATATTTTCTTTCCTTTAATTCTTGAAATGATTGATTGCTGCTTTCGGGGGTAAACGAACTACGATAATTGAAAATATTTCAAGATCTCGTGGTGTAGTGGTTATCACATCTGTCTAACACACAGAAGGCCGGCGGTTCGAGCCCGCCCGAGATCATATGTTTTAAAATTTTAATGTAACTGTTGTTCAGAGTAAGTATTTGGGTTTTCTTTCTTATTGCCAATTGAATCTGAATTTTTGCTTTCATTTTTTTTATTTTTATATTGTGGCAATCTTAAAATAGTATTCATAGAAAAAGTTTTTTTTGGGGTATTTAGTTAATCTTCTTAACATTTCACTCAATGGCTTCTGATCTGTATCATATATATTTTACATTCTTATGACAATCTCATTATTCGAGCGTAAAGTTAAAAGAAACAACTTGAAATCAGCTCAAAACCATTCATTCTATTCACTTGAAAGTCGATACTATCAAAGTCGATACTATTGAATGAATATTGTCTTTCTAATATTAATTTATATTTCGAAAAGTATTTGATAAACCAATATTTTTTTTTTAAATTTTCAATATAATGTTTTGAATAATAATAATAATAATAATATTCATAAGTAATAAAAGGATATTTGCAAATTTATCAACAACTAGCAGGAAAAATGAAAGATGTTAGTATGCCATCCGTTTACTCAACTTTTGTTCTCATTTTCATATCCTTTCAAAATTTTGCTCATATATTGTGTTATGAGTATTTCCTGAACAAACTCTGAATTCTCATCTTGGCATTCTAAGTTTTGGGCTTTTTTATTCTGACAAAGGATTCATCTTCTTTCAAAAAAAAAAACATATACAACGCATTTATTCTAACTCTTTTCTTAGCGCAGAAAAATGTAAAAAAATCTTTTCTATTCATTTTCTATTCAAACAGCTTTCACAAAAGTCTCGAACTACCTTTTTCTGGTATAATTATGTAATGTCGTTCTTTTTTCTCTACGTAATTCAAAAATTCTTTTACGTGTATGAATATGCCGCTTGTAGTCAAATTCTCCAACAATCTTAGTAATTTGTAGTATTTTTTATATATTTTCATCATATTTCAGAAGAATATTAAAGTCAGGTTTATTCAAATTTATTATTTCCTTCTTAATTAATGTACCTATTCTCTTTCTAATATAAGATGTCACCGCTTAAAACTGTATTCTGATCATAGTACAGTTTTTGGAGTGATTCAGGGATCTCGTGGTGTAGTGGTTATCACATCTGTCTAACACACAGAAGGCCGGCGGTTCGAGCCCGCCCGAGATCATTACATTTTGAAATTTTATATCAAAAAATGTTCTTGTTCTTTCTGCGAATGTATACTTTAAATTTTGTCTCAAGATACAAAGAGTTTGAAGTAATTAAGAGATCTGTTATTTAGGTGAATTCGAGTGATATATTGAATTTCTTTTTGAAAACTTCATTGTATATTCATGGAAGTTCTACTTAATTATCCTCTGGTAACAGAATGAGTTTTGACTCCTTCTGAATTTGCAGTGTAAATTTACTGTTTTCTGTTTCAAAAAAATGAAAAATATTTGATTCAATTCACAAAATTTAAGTACCAGAAAAGTAAATAAACAATGCATGAGGAAACCAATAAACTAAACAAATAGCTAAAGTAGAAGAAACTGGAATACATGATAGAACAATTTTATAGTTAAAAAAAAAAAACTATACCTAATTATGCGAGAAAGAAAATATGAAAACAACGTATTCTTGTGTAGTCTTTACAGTCATAATTCTGTTGTCTGTCTTTACAAAAATTTCCAAAAAAAAATACTATATATGTATGTGTATATGAGTATATTATATATTTATAGTTTTCTTAAGTTTTAAAAAGAGTGAAAGAGAAAGAAAGAGAGAGAGTGAGAGTAAGAGAGAGAGAAATGGAAGGTTAGTATTGGTGGGTAGGATGTTGAAAGAGAAGGAGGAGTAGCAGATGATGACAACACCAAAGAGCTTCTAATTTGTTTTTCACAAATAATTTTAAATGTTCATTTTTTCTTACTTTGTACACAGATGTTCAAGTTGAACGTCATCATCTGTTTAATTAACTTCATTGATTCTTCTTTATTTTTTTCAATATTTTTAATTCGAATATGCAACATTTATATTTAACTATACAGTTATATAGTTATATATAGTTATATATATATATATTTAAATATGTGTATATATAAATGGATATGTACGTATACATATGTACAAACATATATACATGTAGATGAGATTTATATAATCTTTTCTTGGAAATACATTATATATATATATATCAAAAAAGAATATATGTATAAACATATAATGTTGTTTTTCCTTTTTATTCAAAAAGCATTAGTTTACTAATTTATCAATTTTTTTCGGTTCAATATTTATGTTTGGGTATTGAAAGTAATGAAGAGAACAACGCCTCAACGGTTTCAGGTCTGCTCATTCATTCAACTACCCATTCATTCTCATTCATTCACTCACAGTGCCCTCTCTCAATTCTTCACACTCATACACAAGTTTTTAAACATTCTTTATTATTTTATATATATATATATATATATATATAAATAGTATTTATATTAATAAAAAACTTATCATATATTCATTTAAAAACACTGAAATATACTAATTCAAAATACAGCTACACAGCTTTATCAAAAAGTATTCAATATATATATTATTACTAGTGATATGTGCATGTATTATCATTCAAAATCACTATATCTATATATCTGTTATTCCAGTATATTTACCTATTCTCATGATAAAAGCTTGTCTTCAAATCGTATTGACATTTATTGAATTCTACAAGTTCAATTTTATAATCGATTTGATATTTCATTCTTAATTGATTCGTTTATTTGTCGCTTCTGTAAACTTTTTTTTTTTTTCGAAATTAATGAGCATAAATAATATTTTATTATTATTATTTAATTGAAGTAATATCGTATGCCTTCATCTTTATACCGGAATTACTGATCTCTAAGCATTAGTTGCCAGTGCTTAACATGGCTTCATTATTCGAAAAGCGAAGACGGAAAGCATCCGATCGGTTTGTTGATTATTTATTTATTTTTTTCATGTACTTTTTCTTTATCATCTGTTTTCTCTTAATTAGTTTCTCTTATCTTTATACTCTTATTGAACTATAATAACTTTATATGTATGTAATGATACATATGTATATTAAACTATATGTTACTATCACTTAATCTTAGGTTTTTTGAATCACATCCTGAGAAAGTATCTACTATTTACTTGAAATTTTTCTTTCCTCTATTACAACTTGACAGCTGAATTTTATCATATGACAACAAGTTTGTGATAAATCGCTCAAAACGTTGCAGCATGTTCACGTTAAATTTGTTCAATTAGCTCTATTTTATTATCATTAAACTGGTTGCAGATTTAATTTTCAAATAACTATCACATATTTTATAAATTAATAGTGATTTCAAACACTTTAAGAAAACATATGTTAGTTTTGATATTATCAAATAAATTTTATTTCCACCTTCTCCTAGCATCTCACAATCATATAATTTTTCTATTTTCTATGAATTCTTACTACACATATTCCACATTTTTGAAAAGGGAACAGTATGAATTTTGAAGTTTTTACCAAAAACTAATTTTATCCTTTTAGGTACAAATGGTCTTTTCATAGAAATTACATTTATCTTCTTTGGCTTTCATTTTGTTTGTTTTCTTGTTGATAAGATTAATATAAGACTGATCTTCAAAATTGACAAATAATTTTTTGAAAATAAGGATAATAAGGATTAAAATAAGAAATTTAACTCATTTTTCTTTCATCTTATTCTTTGTTTTCATTATAATTAATGGAAATACACACATATACTATATGTAATCTATAATTGAATGTTTTGTATTTACTTTCTTTCTGTTTAAGAATTCAAGTTTCAACAAAATTATTCAAATATTGAGTACAAAGTATCATTGACGACTTCCAGCATTCGTCTTATTCTTCAAATTAACTTCAAATTTTCCCTTCTTTTACATTTTTTTCTTTTTTTTTGTTCTCTCTCTCTATCTATCTTTTTTTCTCTCTCATATTCTTTATTTCAATTTATCATCAAAAACAGATTTTCCCAGACATTTTCAAAAGTTTTTTATGAACTCAACAATATTGATATCAGAATATTCAGTAAGATTTATCCATTTATATTATTTTGAAAAAGAAAAAAATAGTTGACAATATTAAAACTTCATCATCATTATGAAATTGAAAATTAAATCAAGACCTTTTTCATCATATTGTTTACAAGAAATTTCAACTATACTATTATAAATATATAATTAAATAATAGTTAGTAAATAAATAAAAATTTATTAGAGAAAACTTCATTTGATCATACATATTTTCATCAATTTGTCTGACTATTATTTCCACAAAGGAAATGAAAGCAAAAGAGGTGGGGGGGGGTTGGGTTTGAGATGATGTTCACCCAATTCCTACACTACTTGTAACCACATATTCCGTACAACAGTGAATACTGCCAAACTGAATTTATTATATTTGAAAGTAATTCAAAGCAATTTTGTTCGATATAACAGATGCATTGATGTTATATTTCCTGTGCTCAATAAGAACTTTCATAAGAGTTGTAACCCATTTTACGAAGTTAACTCATTCTTCTGGCGGGCAACACTAACATATTGTTCGGAAAAGAAGGTTTTCTTTTTACATGAATATACCTTTTTTAAATTATATTTTCGAAGGGAAATATGTATTATATGTATATATATAGATATATATCTTCAACTATCATTGTCAAAGAAAAAAATGTTTTTAAAGTTTTTTTTCATCAGCAAAAAAAAAACTTACAATCTATTACTTCCATGTTACATTGGAGTCGCTTGCTGCATTACAATGATTTTTCAAGTTTTGAATCTATTTTCTTATCTGCTATGAAGCATGTACCATCATAGTTCATTTTTCTCATCGTCTGGAACAACATGATAGTCAGTTGAATTTTGTTTGGACGGGAATAAATAGATATGGCTTAATTCGTATTACCCGGGATTCCTATACATACATACATATATGTATAAGAATTTATATATAATATATATATATTATGTTATAGCTATATAATATTTTACAAAATATTATAAATTAAAGAAAAATTTAATAAAATTCAACTGAAAGCATAACTCTAACTTACCATTATACTACGTTCCCTTACGTTTCGAAATACAGCTTTTCCCTTATTTTTAACTAATTATGGAAACAAGAATTGAACTTTTGTTTCTTGAGCCAACTTTCTTATAATACAGTTTGAAAAAGAAAAAAAAAGGAATAAGCAGAGATAAAATGAATTAGAATGCCTTGAAAAAAAGAAAAAAAAGTAAAAATGAACATCTATAGCTAAACAAATGAAAGATTTGTCATTAAATATTTATCTGTCAGTTTTATTTAACAAATAAAAGATTAGTTAACTCTATGTACCTATAGTTCATAAACAATTTGCAAAAGATTTTGAGATTTTAAAAACTTTTTTCTCCAACTTAACACTGCTTAAATCAACTTTTTTGCATTATTTCTCTATTTTATTTGTATTTATTCATACAAATAATAAAATATATCATGGTATTTACTGATAATGATGATATATCTCACTTAACTAGGTATTTTTAATTATTTTAGATTTTATGTTAACTTTTGAATGAGCAAAGTAGTAGATAGATAGGTTTTCCCTCTTCATTTAAACGGAACATTTGAAGACTCATTAGATGCAAGCCCATAGTTTCTCTAGTTTCAATTTCTAAATCGAGTAAAACCTATCGGGCTATGTACCCTCAGGCTGAATTCATCTCTTGCTATTTGTTCATTTATCTTTATGCACAAAATGACAATTTCAAAAATCATTCAAGTAAAAAGTTTGAAGAACGTCATTTCAATTTTCACTTTTTCTTTTTTTTCCTTTTTTTCTGAGAAAAAATAATAATATTATTCCATTTTCAAAGTTATTTTTGATATCAAATTAAATCAATTGTATCTCAATATCATATGATATGATTAGACTTCGTAATCCTTTTTATCAATATTTAAAAAAATATATATTAATATAATTAAGTTTAAACCTTTATTTCTATTTTTTTTTTCTAAAGAAGTAACATTTTTTTCCTCATTTTCTTCATAAAATTAAAAGAAAATATTGTCTTTTGAACTAATCTTTACAACCAATGTTAAAGGGGTAATTAAAAGATAATTTAGAGCTAATTCACTTGGACAACTGTTGACAATAGTTTTAAACAACCATTAGATAATTGAATTTACTGTTATTTTTTATAAATTTAAAGATGAATATGGTTTTAGAATTCTTCAAGTTATTCCTTTTTTTATATAGTTATTTCACATAAGACGAAAATGCAAATCGAGTAATAGGTTTCAACTTTTTGGGAAAAAAAGGTTTCACAACAAAAAATGTGGACGAAAACCTAATTTTCCTTTTTTTCTATTTCTATTCTCTTAAATAATATTTTTTTAAACATGTAATTATTTAGGACTCTTTCGTTTGTGGCTCGGAATCTTCACGTACCACGAAATTCTGTCTGTGGTGGAACAATCCACAGCCTGGCTGCTTCCATGAAGTCGGGCGAAGTATCAAGGAAAAATACTAAAATTCTTTTAGATAATCCAAATTTATTTGCTAGAGCTCTTGTAAGTATTATTATTTATTTTTGTTTTTCATAATATCTTTCAATATTTTATTATCAATTGAATTTAAATATTTTAGTCTGAAAAGCTAACAGGTCCTTGGATAGAACATGCATTTGAAAAACGTGAATGTATAAAGTTTGTAGCTCAACGACTTAGCTCTGATAGGTATGTTGAGAAGTTGAATTTGAATCGTCGGCGAAAACTCAAAAAGTACTTTGTGGCTCAGCGGAAACGGCTCGCATTTGAATTTCATTAAGCTATTACTCTTGAGTTTGAACAAAAAATTTAAGCTAGATTGAACTCTGTTGCCGGATAACTCAAGGTCATTTCATTCAGTGGATTTGAATGAGTAGCAATAAAATCATTTTTCGACTTTTCTTTTGTATAAATTTTGATTCAATAAGTACAACATAGAAGAATTCGCAAAACATAATGATATATTCAAATATTATATTTCATATTATTAGATGTGGATGTGGACGATTGCTGGTAGCACATTCTCAATTAGCTCAAAGTCGTTTTACCATCTTTGGAGGTCATGATACATTGAATCAATCTTTAAATGATGACAAGATACAATCCCCGTTACCACAGCAATTACATCCAAATGTAGCATTATCACCAACAGAACAATGGTCAATAGCTCGACATACACATACTGCTCCAACAGATGCATTTGGTACAATTGTTTTTCAGGTAGCTAGCATATAAGCTTTTTTTATTTATTCAACGTGAAAAAAAAATTTCATTTTATTTTTCAAGGGAGGTGCACATGCTCACAAAGCTCAATATGTGCGACTTGGATATGATTCAAAACCTGAAGATATTATGTATCTTATGGAAAAAGTATGGGGTTTACAACCACCCAACTTAGTCATAACCGTTCATGGTGGCATGACGAATTTCGAGTCAGATTTTAAGTTTTTCATGTATATATCTTACTTTGCAAGTTTTAGAGTTCAAGAGAAGTTAGGACGTTCATTTCGGGAAGGTATTCTGAAAGCTGCACAAACGACAGGCGCTTGGATTTTAACCGGCGGATTAGATTCTGGTGTTGTCCGACATGTAGCTCAAGCATTAGATGAAGCTGGTATATCAGCAAGGTGACTTTATTCGCTGATAAAGCTTAAATCACATTAAAGAAACATTTCAGAATGAGGTCGAAAATCATTACAATTGGAATAGCGCCATGGGGTGTAATCAAACGAAGAGAACGACTAGTACGTTTTCAAATGAAAGCTGATGAAAATGAAATTATTTGTTCTGCTACAGGTAGCCAAAGATACGGAAATTCAATATGATTCTCATTCATTTGGATCGTCAAGTGGATTAGGCATTTTGAATGATCGTCACTCATATTTCTTATTAGCTGATAATGGCACGAGTGGACGTTTTGGAGCTGATTTACATCTTCGACAGAATTTTGAGAATTATTTAGTTGAAATGCCAAATGATAAATCACATCGAAAAGTAAATAATAAAACAAGTATATGTATAGGAAAATCAATGATTTTGTTTGAAGGTACCAGTTGTTTGTGCTGTTCTTGAAGGTGGAACAAGCACAATTAAGGCTGTTCATCAATATGTTACTCAGTAAGATCATCAATATTATGTTATAAGCATTCACATGTATACACTATTCTTCAGAAAACCAGATATTCCGGTAATTGTATGTGATGGTAGTGGTCGAGCATCTGATTTATTATCATTTGCCTGTCGTTACATAGAATCTGATGAGTATGATTATTCAATATTTGATGTGGAATGTTTTTTGTGTGTATTTCAGGCCATTTCCTACTGAAGTACGTGATCAGCTATTGACATTGATATCAACTGTTTTTCCTGATCATAATGGACGAGCTTCTGAACAATTATTAGATACAATCATAGAATGTGCTCGTAGGCCTGATTTGGTATTATGAAATAATTAAAAGATAACTCACATAAATATTTATAATTTCAGTTAACTATATACCGATTTGGAGATGAAAAACAAGAAGATGTAGATCATTCAATTCTAACTGCTGTTCTTCGGGGTCATAATTTAAGTTTACCAGATCAGGTATCTTTAGTTTATAACGTTTGTACCAAAAGGTAATAATGTATATTGTTTAGTTGGCTTTGACATTGTCTTGGAATCGTGTAGATGTTGCCCGTTCTTGTCTCTTTTCGGGTGGCAGAAACTGGCCAATTCATCATTTACATGCAGCAATGAGTGAAGCTCTTCGGTTAGATAGGGTAAAGCTTTGTACAAATTCAAAACAAATTGTTATTTTTGAATTTGTTTTTAGGTAGAATTTGTAGAACTTCTTCTTGAAAATGGTGTTTCTATGAAACATTTTTTATCCGTTAATATGTTAGAACAACTTTATAATCTGGTAAATATGTGAGAAACAATAAATTATCCTATAATTGTATTTTAGGATGAAAATCCAGCACATAGTGTTCGATTTCTTGTTGAAAATGGGCATGATCAATCAATCTATCTTACATTACCTGACATTGGAATTTTGATTGAAAAACTAATAGGAAATGCTTATAAGCATTACTATACATCACGCCATTTTAAGCGAAATTACGAACATTTTCGAAAAAAAGTTCAAGTAAGTTGTAAAAAAAACATTTAACTTTAATTTTTATTTTTTATATTAATATACTATAATATTTATTTTTATATATTATACTGTATAATTACTTTATAATACTTAACCACTTGTATTAAACAAAACGTTGATAATACCTCAATTACTTAATGTAAAAACCAGTTTTTTTTAAAATCCTGACCTGCTTATATTTATTTTTCTTTCAATACAAAACATATTTTTAATAATTTTGTTATTATATTTGAAATGATATTCTAGTTATCCCGATTAAGTACATTTCACATTCGGTTGGTATCACGAACAGGGGTTAAACGAGAAAAAACCGATAGAAATGGATCAGGTCCGAGATATCTTGGATTTTCAATTTCAATAAGTAATATTGCTTTTAGAACATACAGATGATTTCTTATATCCATTTAACGATCTTATGCTTTGGGCTATTCTTACACGTAGACCTGAAATGGCTCATTGTATGTGGCTTCATGGAGAAGATGCTATGGCTAAAGGACTTGTTGCTATCAGGTTTAGTCATTATCAATAATTTTCAAAGAATAAAAAGAAAGAAAAACAATACAAACCAATAGAAACACTGAAAAGCTGGTGATTGTGTTTTTTTGCGTTAGATTAATTCTCAGCCATTCTCGTGGGATAGGATTACTGTAGATTGTCTGCTCTAATTGGCTATATAATTAATTCATGCATCATACCGTAGTTTCATGGGTATATTTGAATCTTTAACATACTAGATGCCATTTTAAAACTAAAAAAATTATAAATATCGAAAGATAAGTTTCAGTTTTGAATTAAATATTCTAGATTATATAAAGCCATTGGGCGTATTGCTGAAGAAGAATATCTTGAAGTTGAAGTAGCCAATAAGCTCCGAGAGTATGCTGAGTAAGAAGAGCTGAAGTTTCTTCCAAAAATAATTTTTGACAATATTTTAGTGCATTTCGATCAGAATGTCTTGGTTTATTAGATTTTTGCTATCGTGAAGATAATGAACAGACATTACGCTTGCTTACTGCTGAATTGCCACATTGGGGTCATCACAATTGTCTTTCACTAGCTGTTCTTGCAAATAACAAAACTTTTCTAGCTCATCCATGGTAACTTTATTTTATCTTTTTATTTTTCTAATTTGGAATTTAAGCTGTCAAATGCTATTAGCTGAGTTGTGGCACGGCTCGTTACGAGTTCGAAGGTAAAACTCATGAATACATCTTAGAAACTAATATAATAATTAATTTAGTGGTTCAAATGTTCGAGTTGTAACAGCTTTGATATGTCCACCAGCTGCTTTAGCTTTAGCATTCAAAGCTCCACAGATTTATCCAGAAGCCGATAGCAGCAGTGTTCAAGATTCTGATTCTAAAAAGGATGATCAAGTTAGATTTAGTTATGCTAAACGTATTATACTTCTGAATATGTTCAGGAAACATTTTACGATACAATGAGTTCTTATCAAGATATGAGAAATAATCAAACGTCTAAACCAGTATCTAATGGAATGGGAAGTGTTATGTCGCTACATTTGAATAAAGTATAATAAACTTTGTACTTTGATATAGCTTCAACATGATTTTTAAGCTTTTCAAACAGCCTACTCGAACTTTTAAAAGTTCACGTACAGGAGAAGAAATGGAAGAACTAATGGAAAATGGATTACCTGCTACAGCAAACAATCTTCAGTCACATAAAAAGGTTAATATAGACATAAAGCTTTATAATTTATAATAATATCATTTCAGTCCATACTACCAACATCAAAGAAGAATAGCACAGCCTTAATGTATGACAGTACAGCTTCACTTGTGACTGCAGTAAGTTCAACTTATTACAAGCATGAATGATCGCTATAGAAATTTCAGCAAATTCAAACTTTAACAGCATATGCTAAATTCCGAGCATTCTATTCAGCCCCAATAACAAAGGTACTAGCATTACTTTAAATATCTAAAACTATATAGAAATTGTTTTTAGTTTTGGTCATGGTGTATAGCTTTTCATGTATTCCTGGCTATGTCAACGTTTGTGCTGCTCATTGAAACACCTCATAAGCCGACAAAAATAGAATGGGCAACATTAGTCTTCATTATTGTATTTGCAATGGAACATTTACGAAAAGTAATCGTTTTGAATTTAAAGTATTGAAGAACAGTGGCAAGCGCTTAATCTATTTCAGTTATTCTGTCAGGAGACACCGAGAATTTGGAGCAAATGTCGAATGTTTTATGGAAGGTTAATATCGAATTTAATAGATTTACATCTATATATATAGTTAAAATATTTTAGATATTATAATGTTTTAACACTATTAGCGTTAATTCTATTCTTAGTTGGTTTTGGAATGAGATTAAGTCCGGTACAAGATACAAGGCAATCATATGGTCGTGTTATACTATCATGTAGTAATGTATTATGGTATATGAAGGTATATATGATTTATATGAATTTAATATATTATTTCATGTTTGACTTTTAAGGTTCTTGAATTTCTATCAGTTCATCCATTACTTGGACCATACATTCAAATGGCAGCAAAAATGGTTGTATCAATGTGCTATATCATTGTTTTGTTATTAGTAACTCTTATGGCATTTGGTGTATCACGTCAAGCTATTACATATCCTCACGAAAAATGGGATTGGATTCTAGTACGGTATGTTAATTATATGATATAATAGTTAATTATATAATTATATATATATATATATACTTTCAGAAATATATTTTATAAACCATATTTTATGTTATACGGGGAAGTATATGCTGGAGAAATTGATACATGTGGTGATGAAGGTAAATTTCATTTTAACGTATTATACATACGTATACTATTATAATTTATAAAATAATATATTATATGCTTTTTTCAATGTTTTATCTTGATTAAAACATAGAATTCGTAAACATTTTATTCAAATATTTAGCAATGCGAGCTTATCGAAATAATGAAACATTCCAAGGTTTGTTGATTGTCGTGCCGTGATGTATAATAATAATGATTTTTTCTGATATTTTTGTAATCTATAATTGGCTTTCTTATATTTTATTATTTTCTTCTTTTTTTTGAGAAAAAAAAACATGGCACGTAATCGTTTTCTAACTGTAGTTATACTATAGTAGCATATTCAAGTAAACTATGTGGAATAGTTATAATAAGTTTAATTATAATTTATAAAAAATAATTTTAAGGTGTTCATTGTGTTCCTGGTGGATGGATACCTCCAATTCTCATGACGATCTTTCTACTTGTTGCAAATATTTTGTTAATTAACATGTTAATAGCCATTTTCAAGTAAGTATAGTATCAAACATAATATATATATATTATAATTTAATTATTCTAGCAATATATTTAACGATACAAATGTACGATCAAAAGAAGTTTGGCTATTTCAGGTATTATAATTATTCTTTTTGAAATTAAATTTATATAATATTCAGAGATATGGTCAAATTATGGAATATAATGATACACCTTTACTTCCTCCACCTTTTACAATCATATCACATATTATATACGTTGTCATGTACTTTTGTAGGGTAAAATAGTTTTTTTTGGATTCATTAACTATACTGATTATATTATTTTTACAGAAAGATATGTCAAAAAAGAAGAAGAAACAACAAGCATCTGTTGGATTACTTGACTTTTCAATGAGTAAATATTTCTTCTCAAGTTTGTTTCAGAAAAGATAATTTCAGAGTTGAATCTGAGGCCAGAAGAATTACGAGAATTACATGATTTTGAAGAAGATTGTATGGATGAATTAACAAGAAAACGATTAACAAGAGTCAAAGGCACTACGGAAGAACGATTTTCACAAGCCATTGATCAGTTAGACTTTTTAAAAAAAAAATATGTGAATATGAATTATAGAGCTGAATCTACATCACAACGAGTATCAGAATTGTTGTTGGAGAATTTTTCATTGAAAAATCGAATTTGTGACATGGAAAGTCGATTTGAATGGATGATGAAAGCTCAACGAGAAGTGTTAGATCTGTTACGAGATGGCAGATCACCAACATTAGTTTCAAGAAATGTAAATATTAATTATAATATATATATATATATATATTTATATAAAAAAACTAATTATATAATCTAGAATCGAGAATCAGTTCGTGGCTCATCATTATCATTACCAGATACAACAGATTGTCAAGCAGGGTAGGAGAACGAAAGATAAAAAAATTATGAATTTTCAAATTATTTCAGTATTTCGGGAAAGAAAGGAAAAGAAGTTACATCTATAACAGATCATATTCTTCTATCAGCTCATGTTGATGAACGAAGACTCAATAGTCCATCACCTTTACTAACTCATCTTCGTCGAGATCACATTCTACGAAAATATGATGAGGTAAGCTATGCTATACTTTTATTTGTAAACTATACTATATAGTTCTTTTGTTTTATTTTATTAAAACTTTCATCAAATTCTTTCATTTTGTTTAATTTTGCGTTACAGGCTCGATATCAATCTCCCCTCATCAAACGACGTCCACGATTGAATTCTTCGTCACAATCTATATCACAAGATATCAAAGAAATGGAAAATGGGTATAATTTTAATATAAATTATATTCAAATAGTTAATTATAATAATTTCCTAATTAATATTATATTTAGATTAAAAAGAGATGATGATACTGATGATGAAATGATACCAGATGTTATTGTACATGAAGCAACACCATGTGGAGATGACTGTTGAATTATAACAAATAACAGAAATGAAACATAATTAAATATGAAAAAGAAAAGAAAATAAGTTTAAAATAATTTTTAAATCTATTATTCTCGTCATATTTGCCTTAAATTCTTAATTCCAATTTCTTTCTTTTTGTTAATTATACATATATAATAATTGGTCCAAAATTATCTTGTTCGTTGTTATGAGTGCTTTATGTGAATTTTTTAAAAT
Organism: Auanema rhodensis; assembly: GCA_964057225.1. NCBI lineage: Eukaryota > Metazoa > Nematoda > Chromadorea > Rhabditida > Rhabditidae > Auanema > Auanema rhodense. The sequence continues at coordinate 7,869,251 of OZ059895.1, forward strand.
TATGTTTTACTTACAAATTATTTGCATATAATTCATTGAATGCGAGGTTGTTATCGGGTATAATTATTATAAATTAGGATTCGATCCCAACACAAATACTTTTTTTATCTCAATTTCATCTTCACTCCACTTCATATGCTTGTTAATCTTATTAAATTAGTTGTTTTTCTTCTTCTTCATATAAGTTTAACGAATATTTGTTTTATAATTAGTTTTGAATTTTTATAATTCTTTCTATTTTATTTTCTGCTCAATAGAAAACAAAAGTTGTCATAAAATATTTAAATTATTTGTTTTTTTTTATTTTGGTATTAAATACTATATTCATATATATTATATCTGAAGGCCCCGAACAATCTCTTAATTCCTTATTTCTATTTCCAAATTACTTTGGCGTCATATTGCATAAACTATACATTCACATACATTCATATATATATAGCTCAAACATATTATTTGAAATAGTTATATGTATGTATAGCTTATTAATAAAATATTTATGTATCTACAGTTCTGTGCAATGAAAGTAGGACACTTCTTGAGAGAGCCCAAACAACCCCGATCGAACTACAAAAAAAAATTTCAAAAATTAATTTATGCTATGCTATGAAGTTTTTCAATACTCATCATATTAATTGAACTTTATATATAAGTTATATCTTATATATCTTATATATATATATATATATATATATATATAGTATGTATCTAGTATTATCAGTATGAACATTTTCTTTTCTTAACATTAATTAGATTTTAAAATCGGAAGTCAATACGGTGTCAAAGGATAATTATTGATAAGAGCTTCAAACTTCATAATCAGATAGATAGGAAAATATTCTTAATTTTTATTTTATTTAAGAATTAAAAATGCTTTATAGGTATTGTACAATAATACTAAAAATGAACAAATCTTAATTTAATATGAATCAACATAATGTAATTTTAAGCTCGGACTTAAGAAGATAAGTTTGAAATATCAAACTTATTTTTGCACTTCAATCCAAAAATTAATATTATTCATGATTTCAAACAAATCTTATATATGTAGATGAGGCTTAAAATGAATGAATCATCTTGAAATAAAGATTAATCAACGAATTTTTTTTTATTTGTATATGAAAAGGATTAGAAATCTCGAATTTCCAAGTAATTTGTAGAAGATAACAATATAACAATCATACATATCATATAATATATATGTTAGTATCAGACTTATCTGGAAAAAACTGAAAATAAGCTATATGATTCATTAGATTAATTTGATTAAATGACGTCTTATCTATCAATTATAATCATCTTTCTAAGGAAAATAAGCTTTCTTAAACTCACAAAATATTATAAAAGAGAGATATCAACTTCTAATCATCGTCATTTTTTGATTTTTGCTTGTCAGACATGCGAAAGATAATTTTGATTGCATCTGCTATATTCCTATTGGGTTAGTGATTTTTTTAAAAATATTTTTGTGGTTTTTATTGTTTTATTATCTTAGCTAATGCTTGTCCTTATGGATGGTCAGAAGATGATGATTCTCTTTGCTACAAGGTTTGTTTTCTTTAATTTTCAGCTTTTTCTCAGATACAACTCTATTTAGGTATTCAATGAACCAGTTTCGAAAGATTTTGCTAAACAAAGATGCATATCATTAGGTGGAAATTTAGCTATGCCAACTAATGCTTTTGTAAGTTTTTTTAATTTTTAATTAATTAATTAATTTAATAAATAAAATTTATTATTCATTTCTAGAGTAATGCCCATATTCTATCATTAGCTGGTTCATGCAAAAATTTATGGCTTGGAATTCAATGTTATGGACCAAATCGTACAGATTGTGTATATGATAATGGAATTGATTTAACTCCAAACTCTTATTATAACTTTTTAGGAAGTAATTATATATTATTTTATTTATTTATTCATTGTATATTCTATTTTCAGCTGATTCACATCTTTATACCACCACTGCTATGTATACATATGGACCACAATCTGGAAAATGGTTCAGTAGAGCCGATAGTATGAATGCTGATGGCTATATATGTCAATTAGTTAATAATAGTAATATTATTATATTTATTTATATATAAATTGAATAATATTTATAGATACACAAACATGTCCACCTGGGTATTCACTGAATGGAAGTAATAATCAATGTTATCTTGTTCTTTCCTCACCTTTATCTTATGATGAAGCTGATCAAATTTGTAAAGCCAATTGTGGTCATGTAGCAACTCCTGTAAATGATGCTGTAAGTTCAAACGTTTTCTTTTTTATTATATTTTGTTATTATTTAAAGGAAAATGTTTATTTAACATCATTAGCCATGAGTAATCGTCAATCATCTAATTATGTTGCTTTGGGAATTACGTATAATGGATATCAGTATATTGATTCTAACACTAATCAATCAATTAAATATCAAAATTTTGGTAATTCAGTTGATTTTAAGTAATTATTTTGATGAATAATCTGTTTTCTAGGATATAAGAATAGCAATCTTGGTAATTGTGTTGGATTATCTTTAATTAATGAAGTTGTTCCACAAGGAAAATGGATTAATACTTATTGCTCAGAACCATTGACTACAGTATGTCGAACAGGTTTTCATTCAGTGTACTGTAATTACATAATTATTTCTTTTTTAAGGTCTTGGATCATATCCATGCAGTTATGTACCTATAGTAAAGTCTACTACTATTACAACTACTAGAAGAACTACAACAACTCGTGCACCAACTACAACAACAACAATACCTCATGTAAAACAATGTACAGCTCCATATTATTTTGAAAACAGTGGATCTGTAAGTTTGAATATAATTTATATAATATAGTTTATAAATTATGATTTAAGATTTATTCTCCTAATTATCCAAATACATTTTATGGAGAATATTGTTCTTATATCATTTATGCTCCTACAGGATATAGTCCTTCCATTCTATTCCGTGAAATATTACTTGGTGGAAACAGTACTATAGAGATATACAACTCTTATACTGATATCATTCCAGCTTACACGTATGTTTATAAATATAATAATTTATAGATATATATTTATATATTTAGCATATATTATGCATCTGATGTTGGTAAAAATTTCACTTCCACAGCTGAAATAATGAAAGTTGTCTCAAAAACTCCAATGATTGGAAATAATCGTTTCAAAATTGAATTTTCGAGCGGTCCATCTTCTTTACCAACAACAATACCACCAAGAACAACAAAGGCAGTTACAGTTCCGCCAACTCATACAGTCTTAGAATCAGGTTGTAATGCTGATTTCATCACTGCTCCTGGTGTGGTATGTAGATGAATTATTTCAATCTTTATATATATATATATTATTAATTATAGATAACAAGTCCAAATTATCCAAATAATTATGAGAAACATACATATTGCTATTATCCTATGGTTACTACACTTGGACATAGGTTCATATTTTAATTTACTTACTTTATTTTTTTAAATATTTATTATAAATACATAAATAATTATATTTATTATAATTTATAGAATTGCTATTAATTTCACGGATGTTCGTACAAATAATTGGGATGCCATTGAAATTTATGATGGAACAGATCGTGATCGTCTTATAGGAAGGTAATATTCTTTTGTAACATTTTGTAATTTAAAAAATTTATTTTTAAGTATTTCTGGTTCAAACCCTAATTCTCAAAGAGTTTTCAAGTCATCCGGACACAAAATGTTGGCAACATTCATAACAAGTGGCGCTTATTCTGCACCTGGATTTACAGCTACATTCTACGGATTTTAACTGTTAAATAATAAACTTCTTTTAATTTATTTTGTATGTATAACTATATTTACTATACGATAGAAAATGTTGAAACAAAATTGAAATACAAAGCTTCAACTAGAAAATACTCTAAGAGCAGTGTGAAGAGTTGAGATAATTGCCAGAAAACATAGAGATTCAAAAGATATTTTCATCAAAAGTTAATATGTATCATATAATACATTTATAATATTTAATAAATTAAAGAAAAATATTTATTTTCAGACAAAAAAACATAAAAAAATATTTTACAACTGCAATGTACTCGTAAGATTCATGAAATTTCTTTTTTCTTCATCTAAGTGAAAGTTATAACTTGATGTAATTCTAAATTATTTCATAACATTATTAGAAAAAAAAAGAAAATTCTTAAGGATAATTCAATTTTCTTTAAAATTACAACGAAAAATTTGATTGAATTGTTATTAATGCGAGAACATGATTTTGGTTGAGATATGTATATCTATTACTTGATATCCCATACCCGAATCTAACACATATTTTCTTTTTTTAGTTAAAAAAAAAGATTTTCTTCTCTTAATATTAATTTAAAAGATCAATATTTGTTAGATTTTGATTGGGTACTTGACTATGAGTTTGGTGGGAAGTATCCATAGAAGATGTTTGAGTAGATGGATGAATTGATGTTGTTGGTCCTCCTAATATAATATTTTCAAAATTATCTTCTGATGTTGCCAAGTCACGTGCAAATGGATTTGTAACAGATAATTCAGAATGGTGATCGTGTGTTTGCATCTGGTTACTTCTTGTAATAGTTGCAACATCATGATCCGAAAGTGAATGAGTTGTGGCAGAGGGAGTAAAATTGGAATCAATTGTACTATGGGGTTGAACTGGATAAGAGTTCTCAGAAGCATAATTATTATAAAAATTTGAAGAATCTTGAGCAAAACCAGCAGGAATGTTGTTAGCGACATATTGAGTTTGCTGGTTTTCTTGCACTTGTTCTAGCACATATTCCGGTATTGGTTCTGATTGGTGCTGTTGGAGGTGTTCCTGCTGCTCTTGTTGTTGCTCTTGTTGTTGCTCTTGTTGTTGCTGCTGCTGCTGTTGTTGTTGTTGTTGTTGTTGTTGTTGAATTGACATATGTTGCTGAGTTTGGGTGATAAGGCTTTCTGGTCTAAGTGGGCTAACAGTCTGATTATAAACAGCAGGTGTTGCAGATAGAGCTTCAGCGTAGCAAGGCGGCTTGTCTGGTAATGGCTGTTCATCTGAATCAGAATCATATAAATAGAATTCTAAAATATGTGTTTTATACTTGTTGATGTTTGGCCACAATCAGCATTTGTAGTTGGTGTTGGATTTGGATTAGGATTTGAAATGGTATATCTAGGAGGTGCTGGTGGCATTTGACCAAATTGATTCTGATATGTAACAATAGCTGAATTACGATCTTGAGGTCTAAAACAGAATATTACAAGAAATAATATAAATTCTACTATTATGCCTTTCACGTCGTATAACTTTAAATAGAAGAAGACATAAACGTATTTGATATATTGAACATAGAGTACTGATTGAAGTGAAAATAATTGCAAAAATCATTAGAACCATAACTAAAATTATGTCATTATGAGGAAAAAAATACTAAAAATTACATTTTCCTCCAATTTTGTTTCCACATAGTCCTGAATAAAATATTGAGCATTACTAATAGTATATGAAATGTTGATAAAACCTTTGATTCCTGTTGGAGCGCTGGTTGTCAATTCGTCTATAATAGATTTATCCGTAGGGCATGGAAGATTTGATTCATAATTAATTGCCCATATGAGGTAAATAAGGCCAAATACAGCCCAAAAAATATACATTGACTAAAAATATTATAATTTATTCATATAATAATATGTATAATTTACCAAAAAGCATGTGTATGATAGAATATTTCCAGGTTTTCGTTTATGAACACCATTTGATAGAACAAATAGCATACAGATACATATAAATAATTCAAATATGTATAAGAAAATATTTGAAGTTAAATATAAAGTTGCAATTTGAGTTAATAATACTACAGAACTTACAATACCAACCAAACCCTGAAAAAATTTAACGAAATCCAATAAAATTTTATAAATTATACCGAAAGTGGTTGATTACAAAACATTCTCGGATCATTTTCGTACATGCTTCAATCTGTAAGAAAAGAAAATTAGTAATGAAAATGAAAAAAATAGAATTGTTTTTTTGAAAAAACAATTATACTGAAATCAGCGAAATAATTAGAATAGTGTTGCCAGTAGAAAGTAATGTCAAAAACTGATTATATTCTATAGATAGGAATAGAATTAGAAAGAGATGGAAACAGAAAATCAATAAATTGATAAGTTTCACAAGAAGAATATTGAATGAAAGATAATTATAGAAGAGTTAAGTATATTTTATAAAAATGAAAAAGAAAATTCTTTGAATTATCATCATAAAGAGAAGAAAATCAATATAAAGATGAGAAAAAACATATGAAAGATAATAAAAATGAATCATTATTCATATTTTAATTTGAAAAATTATAATTTTATAATAATAATAAATGTAAAAGTAGAAGTAAAAAGTTGTAAGATAATTCTACTATTATAGATATAAATTTATGATAGTTTTAGTGATGAAGATAAAAGTACAAATAAAAAAAAGAAGAAGCATAGCCATATTAGGAAGTAAAAATTTGTTTAATAAGAGCATTGAGTAAAGACCATATGTTTCAGATTAATACTCAGTTGATACGTACTTATATGACTAAGCTTTTGCTATATATCAAACATTTCAAAATATATAAAACTTTTTTTTTGTCTGTTAAGAATAGTCTAGAAAACTGAAATGTAAAAAAAAAAATAATTACATATAGTAGATAACTATATCATGTGCATGTGTATATGTTGAGAGTAATAGTGAATAGAAGGTGATGATGTAAGTGAAGGGTAAAGCTTATGTTACATGAAAGAATATGTATGGTTATTCATCCTTAAGTTATAAAACCACTCATTGAATATGAAGAAATAGCAGTTAGAAAAGAGATAGATATGATGAATATGCATAATATATAACTATATAGTTATCTCTATTATATGTATATGTATATTGATTTAATAGGTAAAGCCTCATGAAATAGACATATACGTCATTCGAAAAATCATCCAGATTACAATGAAAATAAAATGGATAAAAGGGTGAAAAGAAGAAAATAAAATTATTTTTGATCTTAAAATTACATAAATGTTTAAATATCACATGAATTATAATTCTTATAAGCTATAACACTCAACTACGAGTATGGAAAGCTGTAGCTTTGGCTGATCAAATAAAGGAAATGGCCTAAGACGAAAGGGGCAAAATCAAATAGATATCGATTGCCCTTATCAGAGTTTCAAAGATGGAAAGCTGAAGAATATAGTTATAGAGATAGGGAATTCAATAAAATTGGGAGAAAATTGAGAAAGAGGGAGGTGCTAAACAGTTGAAGTAAGAAGAATGAAAGATAGAGAGAGATAGAGATAGAAAGAAAGAGAGATAAAGTAAAAAAAAAGAAAAAAAAAGAAAGTTAAAAAGAAAATGTAAAGCGATGACTCAAATAAGGACCAACTTCTCTTGTCAAAAGCTCTACGAGAATCTTCAATACATTTATGATCTGTATAAGAGATTCTAATATCAATGTATATATATACTATATATTATATATATAAATTATAATATATAATTGATTATAGTTATTCGAAAGAAAGCTATCTATACAACCACACAGCAGAACTTAAATAAATAAATAAACGTAAATCTCAGTATTTACGTGAATATTTAATTGAACTATGTTCATAACTATTACATTTAGTTTTATTTGAATATATTTTGTTTGTTTAATCTTTCAAACGAATGGAAAAAGATAAGAAAACATATAAAAAAATAGAAGATAATTATGAATTATCATTTATTAAATTAAAATCAATTAATGATTAAAGAGTATATCACATAAAATATAAAATGTGTATGTAGATATAACTATATAATATTATTATTTATGTTATATAGCATGTAATATTTTAATATATATATATATATATATATATATATATATATATATAATCTATTATATGAATAAGAGATATTATATAAAATATATTTATACAATTGTATATTTCTATAGCATATTCTGTATGGTTGGGCGATAATCAGTCATGCTCGCGATGCTTATTCTAACCTTTAAATCAAATTAAAAAAAACACTTTTAAGTATTTTACTATGTTATTTATATGCTATTATTAATTATAAATAAACTATTTATATCAATTTTGAAACATTTATTAAAGCATGGCATGGCACAAAGAAAACAAACAAAAAAAAATATTTGTTAAATGGTATTATAACATTTGAAGTGTTGGCCGATACTGATCTTTGTCGAGACACAGATTTGTACGTGTTTCTGGATTATCAACTTGTAGCCAATGATATCTATAAGTATTTTATAATTATTTGTTCAAATTATTATAGTTAAGTATATCATATTATGAAAATTAAATAATATACCTTGGACTTCGAATGCTGGCTTTGCAGGCACTTTTTTTATGAAGACAATACACACGAATAGCTAATCCGTGAGCTAAACTTTCCATAGGTTTCGGATGACAACGTACACGAACAACATGAGATGGTGAGAAAACAACGTTAGGTCCTTCTTCTAGTAAGTGCTATAAAGAAAAACAAATACTACATACAAAGTATATATTAGTTTAAAAATACTAATTATAATGAATAGTTAGCTTTTATGATAATAATAAAAATAATATTAAATTTGATTAACCATTAAACTAACCCTATAACATTTGGAAATAACCATAGCAAAGAAGTATTCAAAACCAAATTCAACTGTTGGAAAAGGCTGATCATGATCCCGTAATGTTTCTTCATCTTGAACTGATTTATGAACTAATACTTCAGTTCGAGATCTGAAATCAAATATTGAATTTGATGGTTTCTCATCTAAATGTTTCAGCTAAATCTGACATGACTCACTCGTCTAAGCTATGTCGAACAATCATGAATTCAATGAATAATCCAGGCACATTGAGATTTTGTGGCATAATACGTGGAATTGTATCAGTACGAACCATTTTGTTGTATGAAATAGCTTCTTCTACTAGTTTTAAGAAATCTTTGCCTCTGAAATGTACAAAATATAATTTTCATTAAAATTTAAAAGATTACCTTAAGGGCATTTTGCGATTCATTACATCTTCAACTGGAAACCATTGTGCTGCTAACGATTCAATATCCGCTGTAGTTTTTAAATCTCCACCTATATTATATATTATAAATTATATATATTATATATTAAACTAACCAGTTATTTTACAGAAAAATGAGAATCTATACCATCCACTACCTTGTACTTGTAATGACAATAGTTCTAATACATCGCAACTATATCCAGTTTCTTCCAAAACTTCTCTTTTAACTGATTCCTAAATATAATGAAAATGTTGTGGTTTGTAGTTTCATGATGTTTATCTACCTCAAGAGTTTCTCCAGCTTCAACTCGTCCAGCCGGCATATACCACTTGCCGTAGCAACTCTTTTTCGCTTCTTGTATTAAAAGAATTTCCAGATTAGACCCGTTTTCCCTTAAAATTAGAGCAGCAGCTACATAATTAACATTATCATGCAAGCGAACATATCGTACTTCTGAAATTCAAGAAACAAAATGAAGAAAATACAGATTTGTAACTCTTCTCTCGAAAAGTTACTGAACTTACTTCCTAATTGCATATCAGGTACCCTTTCTTCTTTTTTGATGTTCTCTCCTTTAAGGAGAGGCTCTTCAGGTATATCATGCTTCTTCAAAATGCCATGTGTAGGTGTTGTGGCTACAATTCAAGAAACATATATATATAGTTAACTATAGATATGATATATTACCTTCAATTACTTCATGTGTTGGCTCTGGCGTTGGATCTCGACTTTCAGCAATATATTCTTCATCAGATAAAACCATATTCTAAAGAAAATAAGAAATTATAATTATAATATATGTAATATAACATAGAAATATTGAAGAAGAGAGAATACATCGAATATATAGAATGATTAAAATTGCGAATTAAACCCGAACTTCGATTGAGTGAACCGCTAATTATCATGAAGAAAACTGGAAATAAACATGGGGTCAGAAACTATTTGATTTGCAGAGAGGATATAGAAGTTCAAAGTTATAAAAGAATTAAAGAGGGAGAGATATAGACATAGAGAGAGAAATATAGAGAGAGAACTGAAACTATGGAGTGAGTTAGAGCGTGAGACTATCAAGTGAAATATGCATAAGAAAAGAGAGATAGAGAGAAAGGGAAATGAGGAAAGTAGGGGAAGATATAATATCGAAACCAATGTTTGTTTAAAGACCTGAAGGAAACTGACTGAGAATATAAAGCCTGAAACCGAAGAGCTTGAAACCATCACACTCGATGCATAAACCTATCAGTAAAACATTTCTAGTAAGTGTGGAGGGAAACAGAGATTGAGAAAGAAAACATTGAAGGAAAGAAAAAGAGAGAGAGGGGGCGAGAGAGAAGGGGAGAGAGAGTGGTAGAGAGAGAGAGAGTGAGAGTGAGAGAGAGAGAGAGAGAGAGAGAGAGAGAGAGAGAGAGAGAAGTGTGAGAAAAGAGATGGAAGGGAGGTTTCAAGAATTCATTTAGCTCTTCTTCTCCTTAATAAAACTCCATTTATGTTGAAAAATTAGACAAATAAAGTTTTAAATGATGAATTCAATTGGTTTTTCTTTTTTAAAGAAAAATAAAACCTGCATTAGATTTGCTAAAGAACTAAAAGCAAGAGTAAAGAACGAGAAACTTTGCTGTTTCATTGATTTTCGTTCTGCGACCAAAAAACAGGAGACGTTCAACTCAAAAATGTCTTAAAACAAGGAAAGAGTGAAAGTGAGAACTGATAGATCTTCAAAGGAAGATGATCCCTTCCGATGTTAATACTACTTGTTAAGCATGTACAAATAGCACAAATGTTTCTGAGTGAGAGAGAGAGAATATAGTTTTCTTAAAAACCTATGAATAACTAGATTGATAGGATGATTCAGATGTAATCTTCAAAATACTAAAAGAAAATGAAGGAAATGTATTTTCAGATCTAATAGAATGAAATGAATTGAAAGGCATAGAAGGTTGGAAGGGGGGATGGAAGAGAGTGATGGCTGGAAGAAGTGAAGACAAGACTAAAACTAGAGAAGAACGTTTTGCCTGCTCCCTAATGAAATACGAGAACACTTTTGGTGAGTACGAATGGAAAAGTAAGACCAAATAGAAAATATTTGAAAGTTTAGAATAGAAATTACTTAAATATATTAAAAAATTATAACAAATATATATTATAATAATTTTTAAAAATGTCAAAAAAAAGTATAAAGCAACTACATATTATTTGAAACTAAAAGTAAACATATTAATTAAATTTTCTGAAAATTAAGTTAAGATGTAAATTATAAATATTTTATTCAAATCTTTTAAATTTATAATTATAAACTCATCATTTTATCAATATTAGTTAGCAATACGGATATCCGGCTACAATTGTATTAAGTTAATCTAATATACATAGATTGATATGATATACTCATACTTTTTATATTTAAATTATTTAAAAAAAATAAAAATATGAATAGAAAATAAAATAAATAAAAGTTTGTTCAAAAAATAATTATATTAAGCTGAAGATTTTAAATAGATTAAAGTAAATAATCTGAATTTAGATATCTGATATAAGGTGTTGAAGATAGATAAAGAAAGAAAGAGGTATAATGTAATACAAAGAGACAGAGAGAGAGATAGAGAGAGAGAGATAGAGAGAGAGAGAGATAGAGAGAGATAGATATAGTGAGAGAGAGAGAAAGAGATAGAGATGAAGAGAGAGAGAGAGAGAGAGAGAGAGAGAGAAATTATAAAGTGTATATTAGATGTTAAGATATACATAAGATCAGAGAAAAAAGATAATAAAAGTGAGAGGAAGATCATCACTACTTCTTGGTTAAACTATTACAAATGGTCAACTGTCTGAATAGCTTTCAATGATCTCATTTTCGCAGATTAGCAAGTTTGACATGTAAATCTAAGCATATCGTATTTTAAATATTTAATATTATATAAATCAAAAGATCAAATATAATATGATATAGTTAATAAATCAATAATCATCTATATATGTACATGTTATGAATATGAATTATATAAGAAATTTAAAATGTAACGAAATTGAGTTCATATATCAATGTAAAAATGAATGAATATATAAGATAAATACTAATATGAAATTCTTTTAAAAAATAAAAATCAATAAGATATTTGAAATTTTAAAAATTATATAATAGTTATATAGTTAAATAAATATATAATATAGTAATAGTATAAAGAAATCAATGAATACAGTTTGATATATAACATCTACATACATATCTATAGATACATATATGCATATGTGAGATATTATATAAAGTCTGATGGGAATAAAAGAATTAAAAGGAAAAAATAATTTTTTTTTGTATTAAAATCAATTCATAAATAAATATTTTAAAAGAATAATTATGAATAAAGGATAGGAAATGAACGAGAATGAATATAGAAGAAGAAAATAATTCTGAGAGACCGGTAGTAGCAGAGAGAGAAAGAGAAAGAGAGAGAGAGAGAGATATGATGGGTAAAGAATAGGAGAACAGGATGAATGATCTGAGAAGTTCAACAAAAATTTTCTATTGACTATGCTAACATACAATAATTGAAAAGAAAACTTCTGAAACAAATATAAGAAAGAATATCTCTATTGAATAGAAAATACAACTAATGAATTTCTTTTTTTTTCAAATTATTCAAATATAATTTCGAAGAAGATGAACAAAAATATTTGAAAATAAGATTTAAAAGTATATATATTTTATAAAAAAACAGCGAAAATTCAGATAGAAACTAAAGAGATTAAACACATTTTCATATGTTGTGTATATGCATTATAACTCAAAAGTTTTAAATTATAATTTTAAAAATATTTGTTAACTATATATGTATATAATATAGTTTATATATATATTATATCAAACAATATAAGATTAATTGAACAAATAATATACTTAATGTTTATATATATATAATATATACACGGATGTAATGTTATGTACATTCATCATACACATGTAATATGTGCAAGTGGTGGCTACTACTACCTCAAGCAAATTGACATTCATTCAGGCACAGCACGTCATATTCTACCATTATTTTTATTATTATTCAATATTATAATAACATTATAACATATAGTAAAATGTATTTGTTAGATTCAGGTTAAACATTCATATGTTTAACGAGTTGAGCAAAGGGAATTGAAGAGCCACATGAAGAACGACAAAAACTTTTTTTTTCATGTCCGATCAAAAAAGAATTGAAAAATCTTGATGTAAAATTGAATTCAGCAACTAAATTCTTTGCAAATATTTGATTTTTATTAAGAAAAAAAAGTTAAATTAATAAATAAAATTGAATTTATGATGTTATAACTTACATATAACAATATGATAATCAGTTATTTTTTTCATAAAATATAATGCTATCAGAAGCTTGTTGGTCAGAGAAAACTTTATAGAAGCATATTTATGTGAAGGAAAAAATATGCTTAAAAGCAGTTGTCAATTCCAAAAGTATAGGCTTTTACGAAATGTTTATCATAACCTATCAATTGCATAATTTTATGATTTTACTTGATATTGTATTACTGCTAATTGCTTAGAAACTCTAACAAAATCATATTTAAAATATTAAATTGGAAAGAAAAAATATAATTTAAGTAAATTTATATGATATAGTAAAGGGGGATTTCATACATTCATATTGTATGTATGTACATATAATAATATTAAGAGAATGAACCTTAAAAGATCTGACGAAGAATTAAATAAGAAAAAAAAGGATTGCGAGAGAATGAGAGGGAAATATTGAGAAAGAAAAGGAGGGAGCTAAAGAGAAAAATAGAGAGAGAGAGAGGGACAGAGAGAGAAAGAGAGAGAGAAAGAGAGAGAGAAAGCGAATATAGGGTTGCCATCGATTGGCGGATTTAGTCGTTTTCTGAACGACAAGGGCCGTTGTCCACCACCAACACATATAACGACCAAAAGCTTCATGCCCATATTTGAGAGATGAAAACAAAAAAGGCAGAGAAAGAGTGTGTTATATAAGAAGAATGTTGCCCATTTTAACTGTCATATTCCAAAATTGAACAGAGAAAATCAAAAATGCATCAAGAGCAAGATGATGATGATGGAGAAGAGTAGAGCATTGATTAGGAAGTAGAAGAAGGCAAAGTTTAAGTTTGTCTTTAGTTAATCCTTGAAGCTTTTAAAAGACAAGATACGAATAAGAAGACAAGCTATTTATTCCAGAGAAATAAGACAAATTCCTTGAAATATCCCAAAGAAATACGTCAATTGGATAAGTTTTATTTCAAAAAAACTGAAAAGAAATACTTTTTTCACCTAAAATATTAAAGACTGAATCATAGAAGCTTATGTGAATGATCATTGAGAATTAAATCCTAGATAATATTTCTATAAGGAAAAAATTATTATACAGGTTATATCATATAGTACTAAAGAAAAAGGAATACTAAGTGAGAAAGACAGAGAGAGAGATAGAGAGGGAGATAGAGAGATGAGAGAGAGAGAGAGAAGAAGAGGAGGAAGAAAAACAAAATAAGAAGAATAGGGAAATCGGAATCCATCGAAGGACCGACTAGTCTAGATGAATGGCTTGAGTCTAGCTGGCCCTTCAAGGACATGTTTGACTAGACTCTTTTCGGAAATGGTTTTCCATTAACCAAGAAACTCAATAGAAATATAAAAGATTATTTAAATATAATATTGATTATAATATATAAAATCATATAAATATTCAATAAAATCTCATAATAAATATTATTTTATCAATCTGATATATTTAAAAATCATAAGTGCATCGTATATGAATTGGAAAAATGGAAAAAGAGAAATGAATATTACATGGAACAGCAATATTCGACCAACTCTACATGAACATCAATTAGAACACTAATTCTTTATCTTTTCGTGACCATCATGTTGAACCCACTCTCCTTCATGCCAATGACTAGCATGGTTATTGATTTCGAATTATCTCCGCCCCAGCTTCAACTAACAGGCATACTCCATAGCCTCAGGGCAATTCACTCTGACTCTTTCTGCCTTCATTTCGATCTCTCTCAGCTGTTTCTGTCTTATTCTCTCTTTCTTATACTTCTCTATCTTACAGCTGCTGCTGTGATGGTAGCCTTCTTGCATTCGTTGGCCAGTCAGGGCATTGGCAGAGCTGTTCGGAATTCTTTTTTTTCTCAGAAGCAGTGGAACGAGGATGGTGTGAAAATCGAAGTTAAAGATCTGAGGGTGGACAAATGATTGAAAAATGAGAAAAAAAAAGAAAACTGAAGATAAGAGATATACAGCAGAAGAAATGATCAAAGTATAGAAAATAATTAAAAGAGATGCAAGTTGGAACCACATAAAATTTTTGATGAAATATGTGTTTGAGCAATAACTATATACAATATTTCTAATTATAAATAGTTTTTCGAAATATTATCTAAATCAAATATTGTACTATTGGGTTGAATATTTTTAACGAACGAAAAACATAGAGACTATAAAAGAAACATTTGAAAAGGGAAGGAGCGAGAGAGAGAAAGAGAGGGTGTGAGAGAGAGAGAGAGAGATCTGAAGAAGAGAATAAGGGAATATAAGAGAAGACCAAGAGATAAACGTTGGCAACATCTTATTTCAGAAATGCCGATAGCCATTTATGTCAGCCATTCATCGTCTAAGATTCTGTTGTCGATAAGAAGAAATGAAGCTTCATTTGCATAAGCTGAACCTTTTGTGCCAGCATTTCCTCCATATTTTCCTTTATTTCATGAGCATTTTCCGTTTTGGAACACAATATAGAAGCTTTAACTATGACAATAGATCGAAATATTTTAAAATCCTGAGAAAGGAGAAATGAAGTTCAATTTTTAAAATATGATTTAATCAATAAATATGTTAAATATCTATATATATATCTATATATATATAGTTAATGTTCAACTAATTATACATATAGTAAAGTTGAAAAAATTTAAATAATTTTCTTGTTTATATTAACTAAGATTAAAATTGACTGAAAGACATATATATAACTTGAGAGAAACAAAATGTATAGCCAACACATTGAGAATGTTTCTTCTTCATCCTATGCCATCCTCGCAGCTTCGTCATATTACAACAACTTTAGATTTTTTCACACATTTGTGAGAAAGCCATAAACACACAACAATATAATTAATTTTTTGATATATTCAAGATGTTAATTATGCATAACTATATGAATAGCTAAGAAAGGCTATACTCTTGGAACAAGATGAAGATTGAAAAGAACAGATTGAAATTTGACTTAAAAACTTAATAAAGTTTAAAAAATATAAATATGAATAGTAAAGTAAGAGAAAAGGAAGATGTTCTTCTCAATATTTCAATCAAATATTTTATATGATTCAATGATAAACGGAAGAATAGATAATGCAACACACATTAGAACCAGCTTTCAAAATTTGTCTTGTAATGATTCAATCTGAAAACATCAATGAATGTGAAAGGCAAAATCAGATTTTCGTTCCACAATAGCCGGATAAAGCTGAGTATTCTCAGTTTCGTCTCATGTCTCCTCTCTTTCTCTCTCTCCCTCTACTCATTCTCGTGTTCTTTTTCTTTCTCTTTTTCTATTTCTCTCTTGCTCTTTCTTATACTCTCTCATAATCATATACTATTTCCCATTTCGATCGTCAATTATGGTTGTCCTCTGAATTAACGAAGCCTTAGATATATACAATGAAATGAACCAGAAAGACTTGGAAGTTCAGATGGAAAATAGGTCAGAAACAATACTATAAGTAATTCCATGAGTATTAAAATTGCAATTTTTATATTTAGAAAGAAAAAAACTAATAATGAATAAGAAACTTATTCATATAATTTATAATAATATAATAAACTATGCTTAATATTCGTCATTGTATACATAAAACATATGAGGGAACTTTACTTTCCTGTTTCTTAACCGGAAACACCAGAATGCAAATTGAATTTAATGTCTTTTTTTCTTCAAAAGTTTGTCATAAAATAGCATATGTTTCACTGAACTATGTAAATGCTAAAATATCAAACTAACTATATATTATATAGTTAAATATATCTATTCAACTAGCATCAAAATAGTTATTAATATGAGCTGATTTCGTTTTCTGAATACTAATTTTCATTAAAATTTTTATTATTAAACATATAATCTACATCATTTTTTCAAATTTCAGTTCCTAGTTTAGATTTATGAATACTTTGACTATACAATATCAGTTAGTCAGTATTCATATTATCATTCATATATTTCATTTTTAAACTTGAGCGTAAGCTTATAATGCTTAAACTTTGGATTTTTGTTAAAGATAAGCCTGTAGATTAATACAAAAATATCTTTAAAAATTGAATATATTAGTATAATTATATTTGAAATTTATGTTTTTTTAAAATTAGAATGTTTAGATTTCTCAGTGTTTATTTTATAAATATATATAAATTTATTTATTATTACTTTAATATTTTTCAAATACTATACTATATGTAAATAATATAATCAGACGTTAATATACCATATCAAGTACAATATCACAAAAATAAATGTAATTTAAGTTAATTTAATTATATAATATATTAGTTTTACATAAAATTCAGGTTCACATCATATATTGCATCATGTACTTTCACAAGAAAATTGTATAAAAGTAATAATCTTCCATTTTATGATTGTTTTTCTATATTATTATATGCATAAATACTGAAAAAATAGATATTTTAAAAACTTATTTATATTTTTTCTTACAAAACATTATCAATCTAGTTGTTTAAAAATATTTATGTTATGTATATTCATATATAATATATTTATTTATAACTATATATCTATCTATCTATATCTATATAGTTATATTTGCATCTATTTATCAGTTAAATCAATAGATAATACATAATTTTTAATTTTAAATATATAATTAAACTATACTATATATATATATATATGAATTAAATAATATTCCTTTAACGAGTTCATGTTTTTTTCTCATAAATTAGATTACATAGTATCTAAGTACGTACGTATGTATGTACATGTATGTATGTGTATGAGAACTTATTACTATCATATTCTAGTCTAAACTAGTAATATTTTATATATTAGAAATATAGTTAATACAACTAACTTACTTTCTTTTTATAATTTATTTAATATATTATATTATTAATTAAATTGTTTATTTATATTATAATTTATTTTAATTTAAAAATACCAAATTATATATTTAATATATAGTTATATAAAAATCAAAAAAAAATCAAATAATAATGAAACAAATAGTTTAAAAGCTTATTACTGAATGTTGTATTATATAATATAAGTATTAACTGTCTTAATCAATTACGATTAGATAATGAATCCATATAATATATATATATATATATTTAATATTATATTATTTACCTATATATATATATACATATAAGAGTAATGATCTCTGATTTATAATCTGTTTTTTCATCTTATCCTTATATGATTTGCTTACTTGTCTTGTCTCTTTTCCTCTCATATCTCAACTTCATTTATTTATTTTCATTTTTTATCTTCATGATATACAGTCGTTTTTGTATTTTTTTTTTGCAAAAAAAAAAGAAGAAGAAATAAACAAAATTTTCTTTAAATTTCAGATAGATGTATCAAATAAAAAACGAATTCATAGATTATATTGCTCTTATTTTCCAAACAGTTCTTGTTCTGCTTGGATTTTTTGGTCATTTTCATGTTATACATGCTATCTCAAAACGTAAAGAATTTCGGAATAAACATGGTATATCTCTTAATTATTTAGTTTATTTCTTTTTTTTTCTGAAAATCTTTAATTTCAAACTTATTAGGAACATTAATTGTACAATTATCATGTTGGCATTTAATTTGTATAGTTGGAGAATATTATACTATGAATTCATTAGGTATGTATCTTTGTTTTATTATTATTTATATAAATATATATTTTATAATAATATTTAAATTATTCTGTTTTATATGTAAAATTTGTAAAATTAATTTGAACTGAATGATGAATCAGTGTTGAGTTACCTACACAGGTGATTTACATCTGCAAAGTTCTACTACGAATCATATTCATATGTACATACAGTCCTGTGCGAAATAGTTGGGACACTCACTAGAAACCCTTATACCTTCTCAGACAAACTACAAAAATTCAGAAAAAATATATTTTGGGTGTTAAAAAACGATAATGAATTCAGAAAAAATCTTCAAAATTTTAAAAATCATGTTGAAAAGTATTTTCTGAAGTCTTGAATCTATGCCATAGGAAAAACTTGGTTATTGATCAAATTTTGTTATATTAAGAAGGATTATTCAAAATAGTCAAAAAACACTATTTTTCCTTATAAATTTAGAAATCTCATTGAAATCAGTTTTCATTATATTAACATATATTTTGACTGAATATAAACTAAGCGCAAAATGTTTGAAATTAAAAAAAAAATTTTTTTTGTAGTTTGAAGGGGAATTCTAGGGCCTCTAACATAGGGGTGTCCCAACTATTTCGCACAGGACTGTATGTACATGTATTATATTTAAAAGAAAACTTATACTTTTATATTAATTATATAAATTAATTATAAAATCAAAAACAATTTAAAATTTTCATTTTTATATAATTATTAATAAATTATTTAATTATACAGTTTTTACAATATACTTGGAACGTCATTACTGTTTTATAATTCTTTCTCTTAATTTTGTTATTCAATTTGGTCAAGCACTTATAATGTTTTTAATATCACTTGACCTTTTATTAACAGTTTCACATCCATTAATGTAAGTTTTAAATATAATATTAAAAATATTTTTTAAAACAAAATCACATAAAACACATTTAAAATATAATTAAATTTCTAAAAAATGCATTTAAACATTTTGTTAAATAAGATAAAGATATCTTGATAAAAACAAAAATTAATAATACTATTTATATACATAAATTCTAAGAAAATAAAATTATTAGACTTGTAATAAATACAAAAGAAAAATTAAATTAAAACGAAATAATTTATATAGATATCGTAATATGTCAGTTCAACAAGTATTCCTATTTTCTATGATATTTTCATTATTTGGTGGAGTTTCTTATGGATTTTTCATATATTTATATAACTATGAATCATTATATAAAATTAATATATTAGAATATGTTGATTGTCAAGAAGCAAATATGTATTCAAAATCATTTTTTCATATTAAAACTTCAACATTTTTATTAATTGCAACAATTCAAATATTTTTATATATTATTAGTTATGGTTTAGTATTTATACGAAGTAAGTTTAAAACTTTTCTTTTTTTTGGTTTAAAAACATATTTGTACTTTATAATTTTTGATTATTGTTATTCAAAATATATCTAATAGTAAAAGCAATTACTGTATTCAATACCAATTCTCTTTTAAAATATTATAAACATTGTATGCAGAAAACAAGGAAAATTATATTTTAAAACTTAACTATATGATATTGAACATTGAAATAGTTACAAAATACATTATAAAATTATTATATTTTTCCTTTAAATATTTAATATTATCAAATAAATATACATATATGTTTATAGTATATGCAAATGCAGAAACATTGAATTCAATTTGTTTTTAAATTTAAATTAAGAAACATAAAATAAAAAATATCTTATAATCTATATATATATATATAGTTAAAAATATTTCATTTTTAGGTCGTATATTTGAAAGAGCTAATCCAACTCAATGTTATCGTAATGTACATCGAAAGACTATGAGAACCATTTTTGTTATGAATATTGTATTCATTTTTACTTGGATTTTTGCTATGTTATTAGAACAATTGATATCATATAGTGATTCTGAATGGAATCATTATATTGATGTAGTAGAGGTATGTAATATTATCATATAATTATTTAAATTTAAGAAAAAAACAAACAAAAAATTATAAATATTTAAGAGTATATTATCAATGATTAATTTTATTCAATCATTCTATGTAGCTATCTGGAGAAGTACAGAATATCGCAAATTCTATCGATCATTATATAAAGATTTTAAAATAATTAAAGTATTTCGTAATAATAGAACACATTGTTATCCAGCTGAAAGAACAAAATTATCTATTGCTGTTATATCAACAGAAAGACGATTATAATCATTATTCATATTTAATATATAAAGATTTTAATATTATAATTAATAAATAATTATAATTTTAGTTAATATATTATATTTTTTTTTTATAAAATAATGAATATTTCTGTTTTACGTATACGTATATAATACTATTTCATAGCTTTGCAATGCTGTTCTATGAACTGTAAAAATAATTATTCCCAATTGGGTTTTCTCAATCATTAGCAGCATTTTAAGGCTTTTTTTTTCTTTCAAAACGGCATATTTTCTTCTTTTTTTTTTGTCTTCTGATATTACAAATTCAATATGTTTATAGTATAGTACATTAAATATCTATAGCACTTATCAAAATCAAACTTAAAGTTCATCATTAATAAGCTTAAAATTCAAAATTCAACAATTGGTTATTAGGTTTTTGATATTTTTCAGTTGCAGTTCCTGTTCTTCAAGTAGTTAATAGTTCCTGACTAAGATATGAAGAATACAAACTTGCTTTTATCATGAAATTATCATTTGAATATCAGGCTGGTTAAACATGTACTTCCCACAATGAACACACATTCTTATCAAAAATTCAATTGATGAATATATGAAAATAGATCAATAAGATATTATAAAAAAAAAAAAATAAAATATGATTGTGAATATAATCTTCTTATTCTTCATTCTATCTTCATTTTAAACTTTTAATTTGATTCTTTAATATATGAATAATCAGATGAAATAGCTGAATGAGGGTAATTATCGGTTTACTCTTTGATCTGATATACGTACATTGATAGCTTCAATCATTCCTATCAATTCTCAAATAATCAGTAAAATCGTTGAAAAACTTTTTTTTTCAGACAAGAGCATTCTTATCAGATTAATATGTTTCCGTTTCTCACTTGATGAAATGGATAGAAAAAAAAAAGAAAAAAAGACAAAATTAATGATAATATCTAATAATTTCTAAATATATATATATGTATATAAATATAAATATAAATTAATCAATTAAGAAATATTATGTATATATAGATATATATCCGGATTTTCTATATAATATACTAAAAGCTTAGTTAATAGATAAATTATATATTTAACAACGGGTTTGTTTAGAAGCAATTAAGCTCTATTACTATATGGTAGCATGATTTATTTATTATACGTGTAAAATACAATATAATCAATAGTGCATTGTGCCAAGAAAAATCTTTTGTAGCTATTGGCTTCTTCTCATAGATCGCCTCAGCTCGTGCTTCTTTGGCTTTCAAACTCAGGAACACCAATTCCATCTCTGTTTGATGGTTTTCCTTGACCTCTCTCTCTCTCTCTCTATTTCATTTCCTTATTATATTTGTCTTGTTTTTCCATGTCTATCTACTTGTGTCAGGTTTGAATCAATTCATCTTTTATTTTAAATTGCCATTTTGACCCTCAATAATGAGCTTCTAATGACCCCTTACCAGCTTAATGCCGACTATGGAAAGGCTTTGCTGCTTTGACTATGCTCCAGCTGTTCATGGAATGCATATTGATTCAATAACAACATTTAGAACAATCGCCATCAGTGTTGTTTCATTCTGAACAGATGAAGCTCTAGCTGTTAGACTTACAAAAGATTGCATAAACGTTCACATCGGGCATATTGGAGCTGTCCTTTCATTTATATATCGCTCTCTCTCTCTCTTTATCTCTCTCTTTCTCTCTCTCTCTCTTTATCTCACTCTCTCTATCTATCCATCTATCTCTATATCTCTCTATCTCTTCCTTTTTTTTCAATCTTAGATATATATATATATATATATATATATATATATATATGGACATTTCACTCTAAATATATAATATTTTATGTATAGTATATTCCGTCTAAAACGCACTTTTTATATCCGTTCAAGTTTTCTGTACTGAGGTTCTTAACCTAAGGATTCTGATGGCTTCACCTACTTTTCTTTGCAGCCCTTCTTCCTTGTGCTCAAAAATCTTCGATCTCTCTTCTTCAATCTCCCTCTTTCTATCTCTATATCGTTTCCTTGTCTTCCTTCCCACTCTCCCATGCTCCTGTCTTTCCTGCTCCTTCTCTTCATTCCAGCCCCATTATGACCGGAGCAGTGGGAGAGCAATTACACGAAGTGCCCCTCTCTTCTCTTACGCCTCTCAGCCATCTTTGGGTTTGCAACCTAAACGAAGCAAAAGAAGAATGACTTCATCTTTTTTATATGAACCACCAATAATAAAGAGAGAAAAATGAGAAAAAAAGAGCAAGAAATGGATTCCTTGAACAGAGAGAGAAAGAGAGAAAGAGAGAGAGAGAGAGAGAGAGAGAGAGAGAGAGAGAGAAAGAGAGAGAACGTGGTTGGTATGCCAATATTTGAACATTTTAATTGGTCAGCATCATCAATGCTTCATGTATTTCCACAGTTTGCTTGTCTATCATAATGATTTTCATAAAATTAAGGAAAACTTTATTCATTTACTTACTTTCTTCTTATCATTTATAATCTTCTAATACAGTTATTAGACAAATGAATTGAACTAGACTTTAGTGTTTGCTCGAATATCTTTTCCAATTGGTTCCAACATATTGTCTTTTCTTCTTTGCTAATTTCAAAAAATAAAAAGAACAACTTTGTTTTGATTTATTTATTTTATTTCAAATATTAATTCTAATGTCATTCTTTTTATATTTATTATCTTATTTTTCATTTTTCTTGTCAGTTTCTCCCTCTTTTCCTTACATCTTGATATTTCTTTCATTCATTTTTTAAATTTTCAAGATTTCATTGATAAATAAAACAAATGTATTGATGATGTATGATTCTTCCTACGTATTATCTATAAACTCAAGAATCAAAAATCTTTTCATTTCAACTCATCTAAATTTTAAAACAAAAATTTATCTAGTTCATATCTTTGTTAAATATCTCTTTGTTATTGTTGCAGCTCTTTTGCTTATAATAAAAAACCTTTTTATCATCTGTATTTCCTCCTTCTCATCTAGTCTTCTTCTTCTTCTTCTATTTATTCTTAATGTTTCTTTTCATTTCGTACTCTAACTTCCTCATTCTTTTGTCTAAAGATTTATGTGAAAAATAATTAATAATCATGAAAAATATAAATTTATATGTTATTTATTATTATATGTATATCGTTAACATTAGCTTTTAATTTTCTTTTTTTCTTAATTGTTTAAAATTGAATTTTTTAGATTTAGATCCATGATACTCTTTATTGAATTTGTTTTAATTTTGAAATAATTGGAAAAAATATACAAAAACATGAAAACAAATAAATAATACATTTTTTGTTTTCTTCCAGATTTTAAACTAATTCAATTAAAAAGCTTTTTTTTTCTTTTCTTTTTTTCTTTCTGAAAACATTAATTTTATCAACAAGTGATTCTGATAAAGCTGAACTTTCATTGATTGTATATAGGCTTCATCTATAGTTTCGTTCTGATATTAATGTTTTTAATGCTTTAAAACAAAGTTCAAAATAGAATATTCATATTTGTGATTATAAAGATGATGACAACGCAAAAATGAATAATGATTATGAAGATAAACATAAATAGTACAACCGTTCTTTCATTCATTGATACTATATTTTATATTTTATTTAGTTCTTTTCAACATTTTGATAAGTTATTCAGATTTTCAAAATATATTCAAATATACTTTTCATTTCAACAAGAACTTGATGCAGAGTTGTCAGTCTTTAAACATATGGAATGATTTCTCAAACAAATTACGAACAAAATGAAAGAATGAAGAAGGAAAAGTGATATAGAATAGAAGAAAAAGAGTAAAGAAAGAATTAGAGAGGTCGTTCTACTGTGATGATGAGAGATAAAAAGAAAATTAACAAGAGAAATAGAAGAAAATGAAAAGAGAGTCATGTAGAGAGAGAGGGAGAGAAAGAAAAAGATAGAAAGAGCAGCAAAGAAGAGGAGAGAGGGAAGACTTTTTCAATTTTTCTTTCAATGTCCTTATCAAGAAAGTCATTCTGTTGAGCCAGAGAAACTTTTCATATTGCATGCATGTATCTTTTGATTTTCGCGTACGCTTTGACTTCAGCTTTTGAGCATTTTATCTGATATCTCTTATCTTTTCTTTATTTGAACACCAATACAACATTAGAATTAATATATAGTATTCAACTTAATTCTATTGACCCATTTTGTTTTCCATAAAGCATATGCTTTTAATATCTATGAAGCCTGTTCTTCTCTCTCTCTCTCTCTCTTTCTCTCTCTTTTCCAAGCACCTACTTTTTAGTTGAACCTCTTTTACTCTCTATGTTATTCCTAAATTATCTTCATTTTAGAAGTTATAACATTAAAGGGCATATGATGATTTAAATAATGAATTTCTTTAATATTCAATATAATTTTAATAATATATAATTAGGAATATATTTTATTGGAATTTTTGTTATATTATACTATTTATATAAAATAATTTATATTTTTCATAAGTATAATCAGTCTAATATACTATTTAACTAGGATAACTATTTGATTCACTTAAAATACAATTGAACTAATCATAGTTTCGATGATACAATGAAGCCAATTAAAGTACAGAAAATGAAAAAAGTTCATACAAAAACGAAATTCCCCAAGTTTTTTTTTGAATTTGATCAGATTCTAATGAAATGTTATTAAATACATTTTAAATGAAAATTAAAAATAATAATAGCCTAGTGATTGTATTTAAATTTTCTTCTATATGTACTTTTATATAAAAGTAGTTTTAAAATTATAAAGACATTATACATTATTATTATTATTATTATTATTATCTATTCGAGCGTATATAACTATATAATTATCAAAGAAAAATATTTAAAATTCACATATTATTATGCGTTTTCTCTTCTAATAAGCTGTTATGTTTTAAGAGCAAGTTCTTAGAACATCATATGACATTCATAAAAATCGAGATATGTGAGAGATTTAAACCAATAGATGTAGCTAAAATTAAAATTAATGATATGAAAATCTCAAAAGAAAACATATTTAATCAATTTGATCGGAATGACCGATCATGATCCAAGAAAGAAGAAGATGTGTCTTGGTTAGCTTAGGGAGGAGCCTGGTTTGATTGTAAGGACATCTTTCTCTCTCTCTCTCTCTCTCTCTCTCTCTCTATTTCTTTATACATCTTTTTCTATCTTGCCAGTCTAATTGTGATTTATTTGAAAATGTATTCACTTGTTTCTGTTTCCTTAAATTCAAAGCTATTTAGGAACACATTTTGTTTTTTTTTTAATTTTTTGGAAATAATTTACTCCATTTCCATGAAATTGAAGCTTTCCTGTTTTTTTTTACTTAAAATACCCAAACATTATCAACTACTTTGTTAAATAAAAAGAAAGAAAATGAACTTAATCGAAATTTCACATTTTCAATTCTATTCTGCTCTTTTTTGCTCATTTCAATTCAATCTGATACGTTTTGATAGGATATATGATGACCTGGTTCATATTCTCTCTCTCTCTCTCTTATTCATTCTCTTTCTTCTCTTCCCCTCTCATACCCCTTTTTTCAATTTTTCTATTCTTTGAACTTTTTGGTGTTTTATATCATCTTTTTTTTGTCAAATATTAGTCTTTTTCTGCATTAACTATATGCATATGATTGGGCACTAATAGTACGTTGATTATTCCTAAAATATCCCAATTTAGATGACAGATAAGGCTCTTCTGAATCAGATATTCACGTGAAAATCAAGTCGTTTCCTCTTTCACTCCTCCTACTCTCTCTATTTCTCTTTCTCTCTTAAACGTTTTGTTCATACAATGGTTTTCAGTAGCTCATTAGTTAAGCGATCTACTCTTTTCATCTTTAGTGCCAGAAAAAAAAGGAATATTTCAAATACAAAACATCATTGATTTATCATTCATTCACATATCTATACGATGAATTTATTTATTTTTAATTTTATTTTTGTTATAATACAATACTGAAACTACGGATGTCGTATCATTAATTCTAATTATATTTTTGTTAAATTACTAACTTCCTGTATATATCATATATAATTACATCATCGCTTTGTTATATTAATGAAAAATAAATAAAAATTCAGCTTCTAATCTAAGATGATCAGGTTTTCTTTTCAATTTTTTACTTTTTTTTTTCTTTCAAAATCAGAATAGCACTTTTCTTTTCGTTTTTCAAGACTGCACAAGAGCTATTAAGAAGACAATTTGCTGGGAGGAATGTCGAAACATTCGTCCAAACAACTATATTTCCTTTCTTGTAAATATAACTTTTTGGTGTTTTTTTTTCATTTTAAAATCAAAATGATTCTTTTTTTTTTGTCTGCAAAAGTTTTCCAATTGAACTGAATTTTCATTTTCTTTTGATTTCTTTTTTTTATGTTTGCAAAAAGCTTTCGTTGATTTTAATGGGTTTACCTGTTTCAATAAATCAAAGGTCGCATGTCCATCATTCCTGGAATGACGAATCAGAAAAAAAATTATTTTTTTCTTTTCCAGATATATCTTTTATCTCTCTACTTTCATATTATTTTCTCCATTTCACCCTTTTTCGTGTGCTTTCTCTCTCCTTTACTTCTTGTCCCGCCTCGCTTTTTCCCCACCCCCCTCTCTCCGTGCAAGAAGGAAAAATTTTTGTGAAATATACATTTTCGTTTTTTTTTTGCTATTATTTAAGACGATTATCAATATATCTTTATAAATTTAATCAATTTAATCAATTTTGAAACATTTCATAATCGAGAATCGTCATGTATACATACTGTAATTTAAAAAAAAATATTTTTTATTTAGTAATTAAATATATTTCGGAAATTCATGATGATTTTCATATCAATACCATAAAAGATTTCTTTGTCTGATCAGCTGTTAAAGATATGTTGTAATGATCATAAATGGCTTACATTGTGATTTTAACACGGGCCTCGAAAAGTCATCAGCGGCACAATGCCCTGAGGCGATAGGACATAAACTGGTGGGCTGATTGCTCGAGCTAGCACATGAACTACACGTCTTTGACAACCTGTGCAACTGCTTCATCATGTAATTTTTGTCCAATTGGGCGAAAAATGTCTTCTTGTCAATAGATCAAACGAACAATATGCTTTGCATTCAACATCTGATTTTGATTTTTTCTAACCCGATTGCTTGAACAATATTCTGAATAGTTTCAAATTCCTTAGAGCTTTTCACGTAAATTGTACGTGACGTTAACAACTTCATTTGAATCAATGCAGATGTTAACAACGGTTGTGCAATTCTTTCTAGTTCTCTTTCTATATCTCTCTGTCTCCTTCTCTCTTTCTCTTTCTCTCACACGCTCTCACTTTCTCTCTCTCATTCAATCAAACAGTCTCAATATGTCTCTATTTCACTAATTCTCTCTTCGTTTTAAATGTGTTTCCTGAATCCAGCTATTACGTTCGCTTTCCTATTCTATTCGTTCCTTTTTTTTCTGATAATCTTCTTCGATATTTAATATATTTATTCGAAATCGTTTTTACGGCAACAAGTTTCAAAGTCATTGAATACATTTTATTCAGTATACACAGCTGTTTGCCCTCTGACTATCTCTAATTTGTCTTTAAAATATTCTGAAATATACAACATACAAAGCAAAGAAATTAGGGAGAGAGAGAAAAAGAGAGAGAGAGAGAGAGAGAGAGAGAGAGAGAGGAAGAATGAATAACTTGTAAATTCAATCTTAATTTTATTTTTCCTTTCAAATAGTCAACCGTTTTTCTTTTTGATACAAAAACATCTTTAATTCATCGTATAACAAAGTCACTAGAGATTATTTTGGAGATTTTTTTCATTAAAATTTGAATTTTTTTGTTTTTTTTTATTTATTTCTCTCTCCTTTCTCCTCTGATTCTGCTTCTCTATTTTTCTTTCTCAATTTTCCCATTTTCTCTCTATGTTATTAAATTTATTTTTATCATTCTCAATAGTTATTTTTACGTCTAGTATATGGACATATGTACATTTCAATAATTTGTATATATTTATACTAATTATGTATATTATTTGTGTCTTCTTCAATTTCCTTTTTTTTTTGTTTGTAAGCCAATTTTTTTGCCATTGTTTTACTAGCTTTTCCTTGTTTGATACTTTGTGCCTCCCTTGATTTAAAACTTATTCTTGTAGCTCTCTTTCCTATAACTTCTCTCTCTCTCTCTCTCTCTCTCTCTCTCTCTCTCTCTCTCTCTCTCTCTCTCTCTCTCTCTCTTTCTCTCGCTCATTTTCTCTTTCTCTCTCTCTTTCTCTCGATCTTTTTGGCATTCATATACAAAGATTTTTATGACAGCTTTCCTTTTTCTTTTATTTTCTCTTTATATATTACTTTATATGTATCTATATAAGCTGAGGTTATGTACACAACATCCAATCTCAAATCCTTTTTCTCCTCATTGACATCATTATCGTCTAGACTTCTACTACTTGTTTTACTATTGTCTATCTTCCGTGCCTTTTCTTTCTATTCCTCTTTTCCTTCTTCTTTATCTCAACTATATGTATATTTTCTTATTCAATTCTTTAAAAGCTATTCAATTATTATTTGTTTACTATAATTATATAGTAAAATAAAACTTTGCCCTATAGTTATTTATATTTTATACCGATTATAAAATTATTTTGTCTTGAAACATCTATTTCACATTTATCCTCTTCAGTATTTTTCACGTAAGTTTGACGTCAACTAACATTTTGTTATAATTGCTCCTCCCCCCCCCCCAAAAAAAAAAAAGAAAACAAAAGGATTTATGAACCTTCCTAACAAAGTTCGGCAAAAACATTTTATATTAGCTCTACATTGAATATATGTATATTTATACAAATATATGTATACTTATATAGTTTGTAGTTTTTAATTTCTGTAATAATCTATAAAATATGAATTTTTTTCAAATTTTTTATATCATCATGATCATGAAAATATAAAGTTTGTACACTAAAGCATATCAGCCGGCATACAAACTTTTATATAATATTACAAACAATTTTCATGATAATAATATATATTATTAATAATTAATTTTAATATAACAACTAATATGCTTCATCTTATATCATATTTCTTCTAATCATGATCTTTGCTATGAACAACTTAACACTTTATTCATTCTTAAACTAATCTTTTAATGAAAAACAATTTTTTTCTCCTCATATTTGACTAGTACTTCTTCGAAATATTTTATTCTTCTTTCTCTCTCTCTCTCCTTTTCTCTCTCCCTCTCTCTCTCTCCCTCTCTCTCTCTCTCTCTCTCTCTCTCTCTCTTTCTCTCTTTCTCCCTCTTTCTCTCTCTCTTTTTCATATTCCTTTGCTGTTTCATACTTTCGTACTTGGTCTGTTCATCTATAGCTTTCTGCTTCCTTTATTCTCTGTATGTGCCTGTAATTAATCCTTGCTCTGCTATGCATGTTATGAAAACCTGATGAAGTTCGAAGCCTAATCCTAGTCTCTCGAGCAGTTTGTATTGTGAATTTCTCACAATACAAAACTGTTTGTGTCTTATATGAGCACAATACTTGCAACTGAAGCAAGAGTATATAGTCAGTCCGTCGAAACTATTGCCTTAGCCCAACACATAATTCGTTTTTTTTTCTCTTGGTGTTCGCCGTTGTCGTTGTGAACAACTTTGACTCAACTACGATTTTGGTGGCCTTCACAAGCTTTGTGCTTGAAAGTTTAGATTATCATCAACCATGATGATTTGCCTTCATAGATATAAGCTGAAAGCTATGGAGCAAAGAGCTTCATGAATGAGCAACATGAACAAAGCTATTTACTATTATTTCCTATGATCAACAAAGGAAAAAAAGTTTTTTTTCGAACTATGAAGATGCTATATTTGTATAATATAATAGTTAATATTTTATCGAATAATTATAAAAATATAAATATATATATATTTGTATATCTATATACATATAATTTATATATTTTTAATCTTTTTTTTTTCACCTTTTTCTTCTACATTTTATATATTTTTTTATTATTCAGGTTATAAATTCTTTATGTTCTCGCAATCCTATCTTTCCAATCGTTTCTATATGGAAGTAATTTTGTAACTCAGCAAACTTTACATTTTTATCTTACTCTCATGCGAAACTAAAAAAAAAAAGAAAGAAGAAAAAGAGAAGAAAACCAAATGTACCTTCTGCTATTAGAATTTATTGGCTTTTTGTTATTTTTTTTCAAATTCTCTTTCATCATCATCATCATCATCATCTACATCTGCTTGTTATTATGTTTTCTTCTAAAGCATTAAGCTTAGAATAATGTTATTAAGGTAAATAATAATATTCAAATATTATTCTATATAATTATATATAAATATACATATATATTAAGCTATAATGATTAATTATATAATTTTATTTTATAAATTGTATTGTTGTATATACATGTATATCAATATATACAATATAAAAATATATATTTATATGATGTATACTAACTATATACATAACTATATAGTATATATAAATATTGATAATACATAATATACATGCATCATTCACATTTTTGAGATCATAACACTCTTCTTCTCAAGTCTGCCAATGACGTCGTTATCCTTAACCTATCCGATTCACATTCATTTGAGCTATGCTATATGCTTACTTCAATTGCTTTTAGATGTTACATACATACATGTATATCGGATTCTGATTCTGCTTCTGCAGATTCTGCTGTTACTTCTTCATTTCCGCTAATAGCGATTACCGTTTCAGCTTCACATTTATATATTTTTTTTCTTTTTATTTCTTATAACCACTTAGAAGAGAATTTGACAGCCAACCAGCCAATTTTCTGTTGTCTCGTTGCAACTCCTAAGTTTCTTTTCTCAATTCGCTGTCTGTCTTCCATTTTTCTGCGAGCTACGTCTTTTATTTTTATTCATTTTATTTATTATTTCAATGAATAAGTCAAGAAAAACATTATTTTTCTTTGAAACTGTTTTCAAAGGTTTGTCAGCTATGTCTCTGATGTTGCCAAGCTTGTATGCTTGTCCATAATTATCCTATTAATACTAATTATCTATAACTTAATTAACCAATCTTTAACTTTTGTCTCTATCGTCCTTTCTCTTTCACCATATACTCATCATTTGTTTCGTTACGTTTAGTTTACATTTTGATATTATTATTTATCATATAACATCACAAATTTATACATATTTTATAAATATATAGCATATATTATACTTTACTTATCTATTCCTTCAATATTTTTATCTTATTCTCTCATCACAAGCAGAAAAAAAAAGTAAAAAAACGAATTCAGAATGCAAAACTGACGCGAACCGCCTGGATGGCAGGCGACATCACGTCAAGACATATTTCATTTTATGTTATGCACATGTTAGATCTTCACGTAAGCTCATTAGCACATGCATTCAAATTACACGTGTGTTTCACGTTCAGACGTTTTTTTTCCCCAAAAAAATCACTTATTTTATAATAAAAATAATACTAATATATACAATTCTTTTGTTATAAAAGTTATTTCTTATAAAAATAATTATTTTTATTTACAAATATATTTAATTTCTTTTTTTCATTTCTATAATTGACTTCAATTTAATATGTTATATGATATAATCAGTTATAATAAAAGCTTTTCTGACATAATTTGCTTATTTTTATTTAAAATTTTGACCAACTTTTTCATTTGTTTTCCTCCAATAAAAGCATATTCTTGTCATATGAACTTTAATTAATTTCATTTTCTACTCATTTCTTCTCTCAGATCCTCAGTTAGTTCTCTATTGAGCTGATCGGTGTT
Source organism: Auanema rhodensis (assembly GCA_964057225.1). Classification (NCBI taxonomy): domain Eukaryota; kingdom Metazoa; phylum Nematoda; class Chromadorea; order Rhabditida; family Rhabditidae; genus Auanema; species Auanema rhodense. Next base: position 7,902,184 of record OZ059895.1, read on the forward strand.
TTCTCTGCTTTTTCAAACATCCCGTACCGGTAACAATCTGATTTTAATTTTCTACTTTTTCGATTTTCCTAACTGAATTTTCTTTCATTCACTCGTTTTAACACACACACACACACATCTATTCTCCCTTTTATTATAATATATTCAACTGTGATTATAACATTTCTTAAAGCCATTTGTCTCATAAAGCTCCCTCAGCTCTATTCCAACCTGATATTTATTCTCCTGAAATGAACAGTAGGCAAAATGCTATATTCACAACATGATCAAGTCTGTTTTTGTTTTAGGCTTCAAGCTTTTAGAATCTTAGTTTTCTTTCTCGCTTATATTACCATTCATTCGTTTCAATTTTTTTCTTGCTACTAGTCTCTTTCTGAATGTTTAGTTGAACTATCCTTCTGTCCCTATTTCGATCTCTTTATATACTTTTAGATTCTTTTTATCATTTTATATGTACATGCATATCATATACTTATGCCTATATATGTATAGAAACCTCTCTCTCTCTCCCTCTCTTCCTCTCTCTTTCTCACTCTCTTACTTTCCCGTTTCTTTTTATTTTTCTCTCTATATATAAATATAAATATATATATATATATATATATATATATATATATATATATATAAATATATATATATATATGTGTGTGTGTATGTATGTGTATGTTCGTTATCTCGTCCTGACAAGCATCTGTTTCTGATTTTCTCTATCTTTTCGGTGTCGTCTCACCAAGACCTTTCGACTCTCATCTATCACTGCACTCTATTTAGTCGCTTTTGCATGTTGAAAGTGTAAAGTATTTTCTTTTTTGCCAATCACTTCTTCCATTCTCTCAACGGCTACTTCTCGATTTTGCCGTCAAGCTGCTCCTTTAACTATCTTCTTCCCCTTTTTCTCTTCAATTTGCTATCTATCCTATCACTTCCTCTCATTCTGCTATTCATTTCCTTCCTCATCTCTCGTGTTTCTTCTACCTATCTCTCTTCATGCTTACCTGTCATCATACACTCGTCCAATCATTATTGACGATATGACCTATTGTTGTTTCTTTCTGGCCTAAAATGAACATTTTATCATTTTATCCGTCTTCAGTCTCGCTATTTTCCGCGTGGTTTTTCACGCATAATTACTTTAAGAGCTCTTCTCTACGTGATCAATGCATTTAGAGCGTCATTTCTTCTGCTTTTTATTATCTTATTGCTTTATTTCATTTTTCGAGATATGTTTGAAAACTTTTTGAATAAATTAGACTAATCATAAAGAAGTTATAATAACTCGTAGGCGTTAATTTCTCTCATAATATCACATATTGCTTAAATTATTTCATTTTAGACACATAACACTTCTAAAATCTTGTTAAAATTGAAGAAAAACGAGAAAAAAAAGAATTCGAACATTATACATGCATATATTCTTAAATACATCATATAGCACGTTTTCATCTTTTTAGAAAAACAGAGGAAGAGAGAGAGATAGATAGAGAGAGAGAGAGAGAGAGAGAGAGAGAGAGAGAAAGAATCATTTCTATAGTTTCCACCTAGTTTCAACATTTTCATAGCTAATTTTAGAATCACCTAACAAAAAAAGTGGTCGTCGTTTCATTATGAACTCTTGTCCTCTTCTCATCTTCACCAACCATTACGAGGCAACCGATTTATGGGCATTTGCTATTCCTCTTGTTTGCAATTCTTTTCTTTATTCCTTCATTTCAAAGTCATCATTACGGTATATATACTACTATCAATATTATATTATACTATATAGTATATAATATTTATTTTTTTTAATATTTTTTCATTTTCGTTCAAATATATTGAAGAAAAATAATTCTTATTATCAATTTCTATCCTTTTGACTTCATTATATCATGAATCAACTATTGAAGATCTGATTGGAGCTTTGTTATATTTAATATAAAAAATTATATTATACGTAGATATATTATATTATTATATCATCCTTATTTGGATGATATGTAAATCAGATTCTACTGATTTGTGAAAGTAATATGCTTTCAATTTCAAAATTTTTGAACTTTTTATTCAAAAGATTAGAAATATATTAATAGAATTAAGTTTGTATCACATATTATAATATTATAAATTATTATATTATCCAGAATTGCAAAAACAAATATAGATATTATATATATATTTCTTTACATAATTTATTTTAATTTTATCTTAACTTAATTATTAAAATTTGAAAAAAATTGCGCTAGAAAATGTTATTAACCTTTATATGATTTTCTTTTAAGTATAGAATATTATACTATATAGTTAGTGTATTAATCACTTGTTTTGAATTATCTGTGCTCTTTTCCAATATTTCAAAACTGTTTTTATATATGTTTACAGTACAACATTATTTAGAGTTTTCTTCTATTTGTTTACAAACAAAATTAAATTTTATTTTCTTGGTCGAACAATTTCTCTTAATTAGATTTCAAAATTGTCTGAAACTTGAGCATAGATCTAGAATTCCTGAATACATAATGTAGTTCATGTGTGCATGTATGTGTATCTATGTATGTCGATTTTCCTTTTGAACTTCCTTATTCATTTTGAAAAAATTTGCAAAGTTCTTTGCAAATCAAATCAGATAAACTTTTTTTTTCCACTTTACTTATACTTATATGATATAAGTATATTTCCATTTATAGTTAATGATTACTTTGTTGTAATCACCTATAATTTTTACGATAAAGCATCTTCTATTGACGAATGCGAACACTAACTATCCGTTTTGCCAGCTTGTCCTTCCAGATTTCTCTTTCCCCGTCATATACTCTACAACACCAACTTATGCTGATCAGTTGTCAGCCACGTTATCAGAAGTTCCCAGGCCTCCGTCTTTCTAGCCGCCAGCTATGTTTTATTCTATTTCTCATCTTTCAACGTTTTCTCCGCTTTCCAGAGCTTTCATGAAATCCAGTTTTTTTAGCTTATATCTATCACATACTTACGACTTTAATAAATCACTTCATGCTCTTAACAATTTTTTTATAGCTTTAACCACAACTAAATTGAAATTATCATAAAATTTCATTTTATATATGTTTTACTGCATATCAATTTATATAATTTGTTATATTCTCTATTGTAATTTCGAAAATTTGATTTTCGATTCATCTCACTGTACATATACATTGATCAAAATTTTCTGACATTATTGTACAGAACATTGATCATTTACCTCAATTTATTCAAATAATTTATGATGATATCGCATTGTTTTTATGGTTTTGTTAACTCATCTTATCTACATATTCCCCTATATTTCTTCTTTTTTTTTCACATTATTATCCAACTTTGTTGATTTCTATTTCACTGTTTCCGTTTTTAGAAAATGGAAGCTGGTAGTGAGGTATCAGCTGAAGATAAAAAAATGCTGGACCAAGAGGAAAAGCGGTTTCTCTCTAGTTCACCTGAAAGCCGGATTTTAAATCCAAATGAAGCTGAAGCCCTTCCCTCAATGCCAGAAGATGATCCTAATGGCAACGTGAATAACGTGATGGGTACCGCAGCTCCACGATGGGGACCTCAACATGCCGGAGCTAAAGCCTTAGCATCAATGTACAGTAAAGGTAACACATTGCGTTATATGCTTAAAGACAAGCTGAATAATTTAGAAAAACGTTTCCAAGAAACCATATCAGTTGTAGTAGCTCCAATTCTCTTTATGCTAGTTCTTATCAACTTGTTATTCACCTGGGATTGGTCAATTTGCGGTAAGTTCTATATCGTTTTATTGAATTTGAATACTATAGTATAGTTAAAATTAATTTTTAATAAATAATTTTAGGGTCTGTCATTCTTTCATCCATTTTGGGAATATTAACTGCCGACTTCTCTTCTGGCTTAGTTCATTGGGGAGCTGATACTTTCGGTAGTGTGGACACTTGGTTCGGAAGAGTATGTTAAAATAGAAATACATTTCAGATATTTTATTTATTTTTTTTTTTAATTTTAGTCATTTATTCGGCCGTTCCGTGAGCATCATGTTGATCCAACAGCTATAACTAGACATGATTTTATTGAGGTAAGACATATTATTCATTAACTATATGTATATATATATATATATATATAACTTATTTAATTTTTTAATATTATAGGTTAATGGTGATAACTTTATGTTATGTATTCCTCATTTGGCTTATATTCTATATCAACAAATGACATATTCACATCAAGATATTAACAGATGGGCAAGTATTCATTGGTATTTCCTTCTGTTAGCTGTTTATGTAGCAATGACTAATCAGGTATTTTTTAATTTCTTTTGTTTATGATCAATAATCAATAATTTATTGATTAATTTTAATAAAATTTTTTTTTTAAAGATTCATAAGTGGTCGCATACATACTTTTCCTTGTCACCTTGGGTTGTAACTTTGCAAAAGCTTCACATTATTCTTCCACGACATCATCATAAGGTAATATATATATTTATATATTGAAAAATAATTAGCATTATATAATGAAACGTTATGTTTTCTGAATTTAAGCTTGTAAGCTTGTGAAAGAAACTTGAAAACCTGCACATAACGGCTGTTTTCTTTTGAGCAATAACATATGTATCATCTTTACATGAAAAATAAAATAAAAATTGATCGCTATTTCTATGCTGTTTCAATTTTGAAATATTCATATTATTGATTTTTAAATATTTAATTATATCAATTAAACATATAGTTAATGAGTTTCTTTGCAAAAGTTCAATGAAATTTGATATTATTTGTAAGTTTAACAAAGGTTATTTCAGGTTCATCATATATCACCTCATGCATGCTATTATTGCATTACCACCGGCTGGCTTAATTTCCCATTAGAAAGTATAGGTAAATTAACTATTTTTAAATTTTTTTTAAAAAATATTTATATTTTTCTTTTATAAATTATTCTAACTAGTTGATCTGTTTGCAGGTTTTTGGAGACGTGCTGAATCAGTTGTTACATTCTTAACTGGAATGAAGCCACGCGAAGATGACTTGAAATGGGCTACAAAGCTTCGTTAACTTTAATTATAAACTAAGTTTATAAGAAGTTATCAAATCGGAATTATTCCATTTTTTTTTTAAATTTTATTATTGTGTAATATTTGAAAGATAATGGTTATTAACTATATTAATTATCAGATGCATTCAAATACTTTTCATCATGCTTCTTCTTCAGTTTACTATATCATTTTCTTATTTTTCTTCTAATTCATTGAGAAATAATATTTTATAAAATATGTTTTTAGAGAAAAAAAAGATTTTAAAAGAAAAAGAGATTATCAGTATTTTATCTGATCACTTTGAAGAATTCCTTCGTTTCTATATAAGAAATGAACAAAACATTATCCATTATTTTGCCTTTTTTTTGTAAAAGGAAAGAAATCTTTTCTAAGATTTTATGAAACTTTAAAAAACTGTATTTTATTATTTACATTATATTTTTGTTTTATTTTTTAATAATAATTTGTCAAATTAGGTGTATATCTTTTTTTCTACATTATTCATATCAGGGTCCGAATATGTTTTTCTTATTTTGTAGATTATAAACAATATTTTTTTTGTTTAATAGTTTCTCTCGCTAATACTCGTTTTTTCTTTCTTTCCATCCCCTCACCCTCCTCCCATTTTTTTTCTCTCTCTCTCTTCCCTTCCCGTCTCTCTCTCTCTCTTTCTCGCTCTCTCTTTATCTCTCTTTCTCTTCATATACATATATGTATATCTCTTAACTACTTTCTCTTATTTGACCCTTTGTCATTTTATGAAAAATGTTACTTTTCTTTGATTTTTTTAAATAAAAAAATCAAATATTTTCAATGTTAATGGCCTTAGATTGCTGCATTGTATGTGATGTATGAAGCTAAAAATCTTTTTTTTTTTCTTAATTTTGTGATTCATGAATTATTTTTATTTAAATTATAAGGTTTTAATTATACTTTATACATAATGTATATGTATAAATCAAATAGATTTTTTTTCTTTTCAAATTAAAATTTTTACAAATATTTGTTTGTATTCATACAGACTTTCTAGTTTATTTTGATAATTTTTATACATGAATTTAATGTAAATTATAAAAGAAAAAATGAACATTTTTTAAAAATAAATTGATTTTAATATAATTTAAATAATGAAAATTAATATAATATAGTATATAATAATATATTATTATTATATTCTTAACAACAAAATCATATTTTCTATCATGTATGATAGAATTCAAATCAGCTTTACTTTGGTTATGTAAAATTAACTGTTGTATATATAACTGTTTTATAATCAAAATTCAAAATATTAAGATGGTTTAACATAATATTATCATATTTTTAAAAAGATGTTGATTGAGTAAAACCTGAAAACACGTTGAAAACACATTTTGATCATTAATATGCTTTTGGGCTATTTTTAACGGTTTTCTCTATATTTGTCGAAAATGGATAATTTTCATTCTTCTTAGCATGACAAAAAAAAAAGATACAAAAAATCTGTCCGAAGAAGTGCAATATGCCATAATTAGAGGGAGAAGCCAGGGCATGAAACACCAGGAACTGGCAACTCAGTTTGGTATCAGTAGGAAAACTGTAACCAACTTATTGAAGAGTTGGAGAGTCCAAGGAGGCTATATCCATAAGAAAAGTCCAGGAAGACTACGGATTACGGACAAAATAACAGATAGGAACATTATCAGCATCTTTTTCAATTTTGTTAGAATTAAATTTTATAAAAAACACACATATTTCGAAAAAGCTTTTTGTTCGCTACTGTATTTGCCATCGTATGGCTAAGCTCTCAAAAATCTCAGGGACTCCACATGGAAATTGGAACCTTTTTCCCACATCTATTATACCTATTGTCTTCATTATAAATGTTTACAAATCTCTTTCACTTTAGCTTAAAGGCATTTAAAATTTTAAAAAATTTATTTTTCAAAACAAAGCTAAGAATATAACTAAATCTAAAATTCAATAAAAAATATTATACAGACATAATAGGACTAGATGTTGAACATATGTATATTTCCTGATAAGTCTAATCTTGTTTCCATTTCATCTACACTAACAAATCTAAATATATAAATAAATATATTTTATTAATATTATATTGATTAATTTAATATAATTAATTTTATTAATAAATATACCTATTTTTTAATAAAGGAGATTGTCTGATTTCTCATTATCACCAAGTCTTTGATGTTGAACTAAAGTTGCATAAGTTCCTGGCTGACTTACTAACTGCTGGTGTGTTCCAATCTGTTCAACTATTCCCTTAAAAATCATTTTTAAAACGTATTTAGATTATTATTTAATTATAAACCTTATTAATCACAATAATCTTATCGGCTTTCTTTACAGTTGACAATCGGTGAGCAATCATGATAACGCTTTTGCCCTCAAGGTTTTTATAGATTGCATTCTGAAGAGATTGAATTCTGAAGTTGCCTGCATTGCTTTAACTAACTTGAACAAGAGCTTCAGATTCAGTATCCAATGCTGATGTAGCTTCATCAAGTAGAAGAACAGCAGGATTACGTATAATTGCTCGAGCAATAGCTATACGTTGCTTCTGTCCTCCAGATATCTGACAACCTTTCTCACCTACATTCGTATCATATGTGTCAGTACAGTCCATTATGAAGTTATGAGCATTAGCCATTACAGCAGCATTAACACAATCCTGATATATGTCATATAGTTAATGAGATAAATATACAAATAATTACAGTTTCAGTCTTATCTTCACATCCATAGCGTATATTTTCCATAACTGATTGAGCAAACAGTGCAGGTTCTTGACCAACCAAAGCTATCTATCAAAATTTTATTTTAATATACTATATGTATATATATTATATAATTTTATACCTTTCTATGTATGTAATGATAATCATAATCATGTAATGGAATTCCATCAATCAATATTTGTCCACTTATTGGTTGATAAAAGTTTTCTAATAAAGAAATACACGAAGATTTTCCTGATCCTGATGGTCCAACTAATGCTACAGTCTCTCCTGGTTGAACTGTGAAAGAAACTCCCTTTAATAATAAATAATAATTAATATTATAACTAAATAAGAAAGAAATAAACCTTTAGAATAGGATTGTTTTTACGAGTTGGATAGCTGAAGTGAACATCTCTGAATTCAATATGTCCTTGCAAGTGATCAGGTTGAGAAGTGCCAAGCTGTTTAATAGTTGGTTCAATATTAATATATTCAAAAGCCTGTAAATATAATAATTATTTGAAAATAAAGAAATCTTCTAATTTTTGTTGAATTTGAAAAGATATTGAAGTTGTATATGATGAATGTACCTTTCTACTAGAACCGATTGTTTGCATTAATCCAGCCCAAACTTCTAATACTTGTCTTAATGATTCTGCAACTTGTATTTGGTAGATCAAGAAAGAAAGTAATAGTTCTCCCTGAATAGCATTATATAATTATAAAATTTATATTATATAAATTATATATTATACCTTTAAATGTTTTTGAAGAACTAAATGTCCACCATACCATAGTAGTGCAACTATATTTAAAGTTTGAAAAAACTATAAAAAATAATAATTTTAATAATATTATTATAATTTATAAAATATTACTTCTATAACTATTTCAAATACTATATAAACATAAGTTTTCTTTTCAATTATTTTCAAAAGTTCAGTAAGCACGTGATAGAAACGATCTCCTTCAAGATCTTCACCAGCAAATGAACGAATAGTACGCATAGTTGATATAACTTCTTCTGATACATCGTTTGAATAAGCAACAAACTCTTGTGATTTTTCAGCAAGAATCTAAACAATTGTTGTTTATTTTTCATATAAATCAATATAATTATAATAAATTTAAATTAAAACTACTTACATCATGATAATAACCAGAAATCTCTGTTACTATAAAGCTTATAGGTACTAGAATGAATGTAACAAGAGCAAGTCTCCATGATAATGTAAACATAAATATTACTGTACCAGATATCATTACAACATTTCTATAATATTATTATTTTATATTTTATATTTAATTTTTAAAAATAAAAATGTATTTTTTTAGTCTAACTATTTTGCTTTTATTTACTTTTTGTTGCAACAATTGGTTATATATTTATATTTTGCTTTTTTTTCAATTTGAAAGTTTATATACAGAAATAATATTATTTTTTATATAATTATAAATTTACCTTATGATGTAATTCATATTATTGGCCATAGTATCTAATATGACTTGACAATCAGCACCTAAACGAGATCCAATCTCACCTAAACATCAAAGTTAATTATTCCATTTTCTTTATTTTTTTAAAAAATATATATTTACCAGTTTTATGAGCATCAAAGAAAGCTACATCTTGATGAAGAAGAGATGAAAAGAGATCATAACGAATTGATGTATAGACTCGAGAAAATGCGTACACGTATGAGCCTTCACGAACACCAGATGAAAAAGCACTGAAAAATCAGAACAAATTAATTAAAAAAAGAATAATTTTATAAAAATATTTGTTGATTTTGAAGAAAATTAGCTTTTATTTCAAATATTTAAATATATAACTATATATACCTTATAAATGAGATCAAAGCCATTACATAAACAGCTGTCGTAAGAGAAGAATAAGACTTTGTTTCTATAATTGTAGCCATAACTTGTCCAATATAATATGGTACTAATATTTTAGCTAAAAATAATCTTATATACTATATAATAATTAATATAAATAAAAGTTTAGATAGTTTATTCTCTTAATATCTTGTTAACTCACTGAGAATATTGACAATCATCCAAACAAATCCAGAAACCTGCCATATCCATTCTCTATTACAATATTGCATTAGTTGATATAATACTTGATAAGTTGTTTTAGTATTTGATTCAATATCATTCTTAAATATAAATTATATATTTTTTTAAATAATTAAATATAAATTAATATAATTATATTAATATTACTTACTTCATTATCTTCATCTAATACAATATATGATGATGGAGCTTTCGAAAAGTAGTATTTCCATGTTATATGAAGTATAATACTAGCAATAGCATTCCAAATAACTATAATCCAATCTCCTTTAAACATTATTTCTTCTGAAATAATGTTTTTTTTTTCAAATTAATATATATTTATTATTAATTATTATTACCATCAAATTTTGATTCTGCTAAAAATAAAACTTTTGTTGGACTATATGAATACATAATTAAAGCTAAACATGATGTTATCTAAAATATTTTTATATAGTTTTTAATTTAAAAAGAAAACAATTTTATACGTTTTTAATTATCTGAATATGTTTCATCTGAGTACCATATCTATAAAGTATTGCAGGTAATAACCATAATATACTTCGTATGAAAGCCAAAACCAGTATATCTAATGTACTAAATAGAATTTTAAAAAATATTTAAAAATAAAAAAATGAAATATACCTTGTAAAGAATGAGAATGTAGTAAATTGACTCGTAAAATTAGAAAAAGATATATTATTTCCATGTAATAATATACATAAAAACGATATAGTAATATCAATAGATAGAAGGCATAATCCACATACTAGTTGAGATGTTGGATTTGATAACATCTTGAATTCCAATTTACAATATTATATATATATATATATATAATAAGGAAGTTAAATAACTTTTAGAATAAATATATAGAGAGAGAGAGCGAAAGCGAAGATTTGTAGCTATCTATCAGTTCATTTGAACAAGTGAAAAGACAGAGATATGATGAACGAGAATTTATAAGCGCAATACTTGATGATGTTGTGCAATACTACGCAATTAGACGTACTAGGATTTCTTTGACTTTTCATGAAATTCTTATATAATTATAATATTTTAATTTTAATAATATTACTTTTATTAACAAAAAATTAACTTATAATTATTTGTAAATTATTTAATTTCGTTTATTTATTTTATTTATTTTATAATTTATTTTTTATTATTTTACGGCATATTAGGTGGTTCAATTGAAACGTGGCCCCCATCTATTTTTTTTTTTTTTCAAAAATTTTAAAATTTAACAAACAAAAATAATATAAAAGAATATATTTAAATGAATACAAAATAATATTTTTATTTAATCTCAGCTCATTCGTTTGAAAAGCTTGTTTGATTTTCCTCTTTCTCTGTCTTGTTAGTAATGAATGGATGGATGTAGCTCATATGTTTCACGTCCTTCTTCTTCATTTTAAGAATTGTGTTTGCCATTGAAGCCAAAGAACAGCTCAGAAATAGGAGCGTTGAAGAAAAGTAGAAGAAAGTGATAAAGAATCAAGAAAATTATTTGAAAAAATAAAAATTTTTGAAATTTTCTGTTTTTTTAAAAGTTTTTGGGGCTACATCATTGGGAGCTACGTTTCAATTGGACGATCTAACATTAATCTTAAATAAACAAATAAAAATAAAAAACATACATACATCGTATGTGTTTCATCTTTTTAAGGTCAAAAATCATTTCATTTCCAATTAACAAGTGTGAAAACACCCGATGAACTTTATTGACATTCCTGTACAACATGACATCATCTTTATTTGTTTTTCTAAGTATTTATGTCAATTTTTTATAATCTTTATAAATTATAATTTTTTATAAAAGAAATATGAAATATAAATTGTATAATATTTATAGAACATCTGAAAAAAGGACAATTAATTAATGAAATATAGTTAAACACAAAAAGAGACAGTTTGGAATGAGCTTTAAAGAAGAGAACAGTTTTGAAATATAAAAATGAATGAAAATATAAACAAAAAAAAAAGAAAAAATACTTTAATTATTGTTGGAAATGAAATGGCAAGGTATTATAATAAATTTAAAGTAAAACAATAGGTGATATGGAGGTAAATGATAAATAAAACACGTGAGGAGGCTGAAGCAAATACTTGAATTTTAAAAAAACGGAGATTACTCTCAGGAAAATTTAATTGAAATGAATTCCAGCTTTATATTGAAATACTAAAAATTGGGATAATTGTAGTCAGTATCTATGGCTGGAGCTCGCTTATCTTGGAATAAGGTTTTGAGTTGTCTGACACTCCAGTTAATTTCTAATGGATCCATACCAATGTATTCATTGCGATCTCTCCGAGTTTTTACCGAATATGCCCTAAAATGCATAATCAATAATTTTTTTAAAATATAATTATAATATTACCTCTGAAGTTCCCGTTGAAGAGATGCTGGACTCTTCTGTTCGCGTTGAGATGATGATCGTTGCAACTCAACTCGTTTAGGTGATTCAGAATTATCTTCGTTGACATCTCGACGTGATGTTTTCAAACTGCCATAGTCAGTAGCAGGCTCAATACAGTATGGTGAAAATTTTTCGGTGATAAGAATTGGTAGATTCTTATCGCAATCTTCTTGTAATTTTGGTGAAGCAATAGATGTGCATGTGGTATTTGTAACCGGCGGTAATACAACTGGAGTTGGTGGCACATAGCTCTGAAAAATATAAATATAAGTTAGTGCATGATATAAGATTCATTTGAATTACCTTACGTACAAAACGAGGAGATTCTACTTCAACTTCATCAACTTGTCTCTCTCGTAGCTGTGCTAGGCGTTCTGAGATAGATGGTGAAGCAGGTACAACAGTGGGGACAGTTTGAATAACGGAATCACGTGATGTATTCTGCCATAACATACTATCCTTGTTCATAAATGGATGAACTTGAACAGTTGGCTTAACGTCACGAACATGATCACGTCGTTCTATACGAGGCGAAGAAGGAATTTCCGGTTTCTGAAATAAAAAATATATTAAGATAGATGTCTTGAAGAGGATTACATACAATATCATTCAGCGATGTAGTGGTACTTCGGAAAGCTGGAAATCGGTTAATTGAACTAGATGTGCTTGTTGCTGTTGCTGTGGGTATTGCAACATTCGCCAAATTTTGTCGTTGTTGCTGCTCTAGATCTATCGTTTGAGTTGCTTCTTCTTTTGATTCCTTTCGTAGAATTGCGGGAACTCCCGTCTCGCTTTGCTCAATAGCAGCAACTGCACTACTTACGCGACGTCCATTAGCCATCGATACCTCTGATTCTCGTGGACTGGTTTCAGAATACATTGGTCGAGCAGATGGATTGGACGAAGTAGCCAGACTTCCAAGTCCATATCCATTAGATTGCTTGGAGGCATTACGTAATTGGGCCTCCTGAGTACGTTGGAAGTGAATTCGTTTTAAGCAAGGTGATCTCGGTGTATCACCGGAACGTCGTTCTTCCATCTTTGCCATTGACTCTTTGGCTGCTTCTTTAACGTTTACGTCTGTTGTCTGTTTTTTCAATAATAACATCTTCAGAGCATCATTGAGATTTTCTTCTTTTTCTTCATCAAAATCATCATCTGAGTCAGAAATCATTGCTGAAGAAGATGTATGTCTGTATTCAGATGACATACTACTCATGGCTGCTTGGTGTGCTATGCATGTTGAAGAACTAAAGGGAGAAATAGCAGACGTTGTAGGTTTGCTTGCATATGAATACTGACTAGAAGATGCCACAGAGGATAACGAATACGATGCTGACGAGCTGAGGCTACCGGGAGTCAACGACGAAGTAGAAGCTACAGCAGCTGTTGGAAGTTCACTAGATCCCGACGATGATAAGCTAGGAATCCGATTAGAAGACGGTGCATGGGCTACAGAATTAACAGAAATTGAATCCGATAAGCTAGATTGAGAAAGAGCATCAGCTTCTTCACCATCAATTTCTTCAATAATTGGTGTTTTTTGTGATACAGCATCATCATCAGAACATATTGATGGATTAGTAACAACATTAGAATTATGATCAACCTATAATTTTTGAAATTATATTATTAAAACAAATATAAAATTATACAGTTTGAAGGATGGAAAAAACACAATCAGAGTTGAAGCCTGGAACAACTTCCCCTGCATAATTAATTAGAAATTCGACTAGCAAAGGTATTTTCTTTCCTCCTTCGATTTGATCTGAAATATATAGTTGTTTAGTTTAATAAAATGTCTAAACAGTTACAGTATTTGAAATTACGTGAACTTTACGTGATTCAAATATTTTTTTTTTTTTAAATTAAAAAGATTGGTTGTATCTTAATATATAATTAATATTTAAAATATCTATCTAACTATATGTATGTCTATATATATAATATATAATATATATATGTTTATATCCCTTTTTTGACATGATAATTTGATAAGTTGAGAAGATAATAATTAAGATATAAGAGAAAAGATATACTATATATGACCTGATTATATGATTCAATATCTTTTACAAGAAACATTAGTATATGTTTCTCTTTTATTAATTATTATTAATAATAATATTAATTATTAATTATTATATCATATAAATTATATATTTTTTTATTTTTAATATTATATTTAATAATAATATATATAGATATGTATATATATAGTTAGCATGTACCTGATGATTCTAAGAATGAAGGCCCCAAACAAACAGAGAGAGCTGATGCTGTCATCTTAGATGTTGCAGATGCAGAAATCTTAGCCAATAGCTTAAGAACATTTGATAATAACATTAAATGAGGTGAAGGTAGGAGAGAAAGAAGATTTCTTGTTGATGTTATCTGAAAGAAATTTTTGTTTTTGAAATTAAAATATTTTTTTCAAAACCTTTTTGTTAAGATCTTCTTCATTAACAACTTCTTTCATCCACATATCATAATTGCTACTTTGAAGTATTTTACCAGGTATACTTCGTAAATATTCCTAAAACGATTTCAATATTATCTTAAAGTTTTAATGATTATACCTTTAACATAGAAGCTAAAACATGAGTGCTGTACTTATTAAGATCTGGTACAAGACCCTTCTCCAATTCAGTTCGAAGTTCTTTAAATGTACTCTGTTTTGGTGATTTTCTTAAGAAAATAGTTTATAGTTAGCAAAATTAAAAATTTTGATTGAAAACCTAAATATGCCTTCAGTGTCGCATCCAAAAATTTTCAAATGATCCACAATCGTCATGATTGTCTGAGGTGGTGTAGCTGCATCAAGTTCCTTACCTAAAAGGCTTCGAGAATCCATCCGATGAAGAACTTTCTTTCTGTGAAAAAAAAAGATTTATTCAACAAGAACGAACATTGAGAATTTCAAAAAGACGTAGCAGAAAGTAACCAACTTGATGCTATTGACAAACTGCATTGGTGTTGACGTTTTTGTTGATTTCATTGTGGACAGTATAAGACGACAGTTCAACATTGGAAATGTATCCAAAGCCTGTTTTTGACTTTCAGAAATTCTAGAACATTACTTTCAATCAACGATGAACAGATGTATTTCCTTACCGAACTCCTGTTTTACGAATTTCATGCATGATAACAGCATACACATTTTCCGGTCCCTGTAGACTTTTGCCGGACGAATCTCCGACAACCAACTTCAGCTCATACGATGTATTGGGAAGAGCAAGATCATTAGCCGTTTCCACCACAAGCTCTCCACTTTTTTTACCATTATCAATACGGCGACGAATGATCTAATTTCAAAGAAAAAAATAAGAAAAACGTTACTTCCATCATGAACTTACTTGTTTTCTTCCCCGTACATTAATATCCATTGATATCATTGTAAACAGAGGTTTTAAATTTTGTTGAATGTAAAAGCCTAATAGCTCGAACCATTCTTCTTTTTCTTCATTTGTTCTTAATGTTATATACGTATAATATATATAATTTATTCAACAAATTTGTTTACCGAAAATGAAGCAAATAGTTTGTCATTGGCCACCCAATTAAGAAAGAATCAACTGTATTCGAAGATGCAACCCATACATCAGATAGTCGAAGTTTCTCTTTTAGTTTAAATGAGCCAGGTCCTCTAAAAAAAATTGAAAAAAATGAATTTTCAGATTAAACTGAAGAGATAATTTACTTTTGTTTTGATACAAACAGTGTATCCTGATAGAGAAAGTAATAACGATGAAAACTTAAAAGAGTTGAGAGTGATGTCATCTGGACAGGACCCTCTTTTAGAGGTTTCTTACCATTATTAGATACACCTTCCTAAAAAGGTAATACATTTATAATTATAATAATAAATTAAAAACAATACATTGTCTATATTAAGACTTGTAGATGATGATAAACTCATTATGAGAGTTAAGAAATATGGAGCAGATGAAGCTCAAACTGAGCTGATGTTCTAGATACTTAGGTTCAGAGTATAAATCTATAATATGTATACATAAATATATAAATTATAATAAAAATTAATAATTATATAGACAAAATAAAGAAAACAAATTTCAAAAAAACAAAAAATTATCTGAGAAATAATATAATATTTCACATATAATTACTAATATTGAAATATTAACTAGTTGTATTTCAAGAAATACATATGTGAAATATAGTTGAATAGAATAATGTAGAAATATGAATCTGTTCTTGTACTTATAGGAATATCTATATATGAAGTTAGAAATTGAATAGATGAATAACATTATAAGTTGAAGAAGAACAGATGATGACGACAACGTTGACGACGACGACAACGATTATGATGATGATGATGATGATGATGGCGACATCACTTTCACCATAAAATACTTTCACATCTGGCTGAAGTAGTGGTCAGAACCTTGTTTACCCGTAGGTACGACGATGACAACGACATCGACAACGACGAAGACGGTATTGGCCAATTGAGACAGAAGACGGGAGAGAGGAACGGATTCGGAAACGTCAAATATATGTTGAAAATAGTGCATTGCTACCGGAGGGAGAGATAGAACAAGAGAACAGTAACGCCCAGTTACTATTCAGAATCCGACACATCGTTTCTTTCATTAGAAAGAGATATTTTAGAAATTGAAGAGAGAATGAATGAGATAGTATAAGAGATCGAGATAGGACGAGAGTTGAAGAGAGAAAGAGGTAAAGATGACAAGAGATGGAAAAGACCAGAATTATGTAATCGAGGAAAAGAGAGTGAGCGAACTTTGGAAGGCTAGATTTACGGGCGAGGGTAGTAGGGACAACTGACCAGAGCGTTGAACGAAATGTCGACAAAGACAGCAACAGTGAGAAGCAGATGAGGACAAATATGGGATTGACCGAATCGAATGATGAGGAACTAGAAGAATACTATGGCTCCATGGATGACGATAAAACAACGACAACGAATACGATGATGACAATGACGTCTACAACGAAAGTGATGCGATACCTAAGACGACGAAGACGACGACGGAAGACTAGGAAGATGAATAAGGTGATGAGGATGAAAATGAAGACAATGGTACGACTGACTGACTAACAGAATAGCAAATAAATCGTTGTAGCCATTTGAAGAGCAGTCTCAAGAAGCTGATGGTGGTGTCGCTGTTTCTGCTGTTTGTTTCGCACCATCTTGATTCCTCTATCTTAATCTGTTTGACTCTTCATCCTTTTTTTGCCCTTTCACATGCTTTTAGTTGAAAAGCAAAGTAGATATAGAGAATATGACAGAGAGGAGATAACTGATATTTTCAATTTCCAAATGGATCATATGATGTAATTACGTAAACTGTTATATATCATGTTTAAAGTTTACGTGAGTCGCAGGTTTATTTGAAACAAGTTAAATTTTTTTGCGTCAAATGAGAGAGAGAGAGAAGGAGAGAGAGAGAGAGGGAGAGAGAAAGTGAAGGAGAAAGAGTGAAAAGGAGAGGAGGGTAAGCAGGTGATAGAGGTGAGGGAACCCATACACGAATATGAATAGAAATGAGCTAATGTATACACGAGAAAAGTAAAACTATTTGTTGAATATTAACGAAATCTGATACAGTGAATAGGTAGTAGCTAATCTAGTTTGTATGAATAACCGTAAAAGGCTGAGTAGCTTAAGAAGTTAGATTGGAAAGGAGTTTGAGAAGGAGAGGAAGAGAGTTTATTAGTTTAGGTAAGTGAATCGAATACGGCTTAACGATCTAAGTTAACAGCTGAGACTTGTTGCCTGTCTGTCAGTAATATATATGCAAATAAGGTGTTTATTCGTCAGTCGAAGCTCGGCAGAAATATAAAGATAGAGAGATAGATGAAGGAAGAGGTGTGAGGAAATGAGAGAAATAGAGATAATGGTATAAGTGAGAAAGAGGAATAAAACGAGTAAAAGACAGCTAGATAGGTAATGAAGCAACGATATAGTATATATAAACTATAAATCAACACGAAATTTGTCAAAAATATATACATTTGCCCTGTTTAATAATATATAATATGTATATATAACTCGAAAAGATTCTAACATGAACGATAGAACAACAAGAATGAAGAGAATAAGGTAATATGCTATAGTTGGAGAGCACGACGGATAGAGAGAATATAGCGAACCTTCAAGGACACTCCTGAACAGAGGTCGGTTGGTTCCGTACGGATTGTGCGTTGTATGGCGACAATGCCTAAGGGAAGATAAGCGAACACCAAAACGAGAAGATATGTACGTAAGGAAATTTGCAGGACGATGAGTGTGCGATAGAGGAAGAAAACAAGAGAGAAAGAGTGAAAGAGGGAGAATTAGAAAAAGGTTGAAGAGATTGAGAGAGAAAGGATGGATCAAAGAAGGTAAGAGGAATAGAGGTTTCGTCTTTTCATTCTAATACTTATACATATGGTTTAGAATGATGAAGAGATTTTTCGGATTCGGAACAGAAAATGAGGAAAATTGGATTAAGGTTGAGATGGAGGATTTGAGAAATATGATGATTTCGTGAAGATGATTAAAATTAAATTTACATTTCGAATAACATATTATATACATATATGTATATATGTAAATATTATAAACTATATACATATATAAATAATAATAATAATAAATATTATTAAAAATATAAAATTAATAAAACATATAGTATAGCATATAATAATATTATATTTTATAATAAAAAAATATTATTTTGTTCTGATTAATAAGCAAACTATACTATATATACTAGGTTCTGTGAAATTGCCATGAAATTTGTGATGAAAAAAATTTGAAAGTAAAACGATGACAAAACAATTGAGAAGAAGATGATCAAAGGAGGAGTTAAGGAGGAGAAAATGAATTGAATGGACAATGACTGGCTGTGAATGAGGCCGGAAATCTAAATCTGTCCCAATTGCTCTTGAAGCGAAAAACGAAAAAAGGTGCTTTAAGCCGATTTTAGCTTGCACTCGAAAGATTATCTGACCATGCGGTGGACGAGACGGTCTGTTGATTAGGAAACAAAAAGTTTTCTTCTTCATAAAAGAAGAAGGAAAGAAAAAGAAAACTAATAAAATATAGAAGATTATGAAAAAGAAAAAGAAGAATTATTAAAAGAAAAACAACAAAATATTTGAATATATATATATATATTTGATTGAATATTACATATTTAATATTTTATTATATTAAATAGTATATATAATCTATAAAAAAGTTTTGAAATTATAGAGATATTAGAGATAAAAATTAAATAAAACTTAAAAGAAAGTAACAGAGAGATATATGTATAGAGAGAGAGAGTTAAATGATGTATTTGAAACAGTTATAATGGTTTTGAAAAATAGGTCAAAGATGAAAAGAAACTCACATACACATACATGTACATCGTGTAAAGTTCAAGTAATAAGTTTTAATCGAAATTTACTAATTAACTATAAGATATAATAATAAAAATAATTTAAGAATATTTATATTAATTTTATAAATTTAAAAAGAATTAAATATTATGAGAAAAAGTATAAATTATGATGTGAACTAGGTCAATATTTGAATCATTTCATATTAATTCCGCACAAAAAAATAATTTTAATGAATTCTCGTGTAGAGAGAGAGAAAAAGAGAGAGAGAGAGAGAAAGAGAGAAGAGAGAGAGGAGAATAAAGTATTGAAAGTATTGAAATGTAGGAAAATGAAAAAAGACAGAATGATTAAAAGAGAATATATAAATTTTAAAAAAAGAAATTTAGTATTATCACATAAAAATATTTTTTAAATAAAATAATAATAAAAGAAAACTGATGCTTTTAAATTACAAATTTATATTTTACATGAGTAAAAGAGAACAGGATGAGTAGTGAAGGTGATCTAGAGCAATGAGGAATGACCGATAGCATGAGATAGAGAGGTGGTAAGAGGTAGAGACTATTGGTGATCTCGTCGTGCGCAAAGGTATAAACATATCCATGTAGGGTCATTCATAACTTTTCGTTTTCGGATTCGAGCGAATCCGCCTGACCTTATCTAGGATATCTCATCTGTCTTATATGTGTTATATGTTATGAAATCATGTTACATGAAATATTTTTTTTCTTAATCTTCTTCAATTTGATTTTTTTTTTAAATTTTCAAAGAATTAATTGAAATAATATGTAATTAATAAAGAAAGAGAAGTATATATATATGGAGAGAGAGAAATAGAGATAGAGAGAGAGAGAGAAAAGGAAAAACATAAAGAGCTAAATAGAGAGAACCTTATATCTTAGTATTCATGGAAGATGAGCAAATAAACTGAAAAAGGAAAAAACAAGAAACCTAAAAGTTTTTTTCGCTCCTGGTTTTAACTGTCATTAGAAGAGAGAGAAAGGGCGAAAAACAAAAGATGAATAATTCAATATAAACAAATGAATAAACACAAAAACATGAATTGAAAAAATGAAAAAGTAAACCAATAGTTTGTTTGAACTTTTCATTGAAAACTGTGAAATACTCTTGAAAATTATTGAAAAACGAAGTTTGAAAAGGCTGAGAGTTGTAGACGTGTACAATTCTTCTTAACTTCCTTTTTTTTCTCAAATATCAAAGATTTTTTTTGAGAGGGGAGAATGAGGTAGGTTGAAAGAAAGTCAAATGCAATGCTGCTGTATAGTAAGAATCTCATCTTGAGGAACGGAATCGAAGCAGATTGTGTGGCGGCAATCAAATAACTTTTTGAAGAAAAAAAAAAGAAATTGAAGCATATGATTTATCTGGTTATGAATCCCTGTCCTCTCTCTGTTTTCCCCTCTCCCTCTTTTTCTTTTTCGTAACTTTCTTCTTTGTATTTCTCTTCTGAAGTACATCCTGTTTAGTATACGTACGTACATACATATGGAGACAATCCGCTTCAAAGCGATTAGTTGAGACGACACGATGACGAATAGAAAAAGTGAGGAGAATTGAAGCATCTAAACAAGATAGCCTATTGAAGCTAGGTCAAGAAGGTTGTTGCTACTAAAGCTAGATTTATCGAAGATTTCATATGTTCATTATAATATTTTTTTTGTGATTGACGATACAAATTGAATATGAGATGATGATGATTGTCATAGAGTTATATGATTTTATTTCCTATTGTCATTATTAGATTTTATAATAATGAAAGAGAAAGATAGATAAGAATTGAAAAAAAAAGAAAAAGAACTAACTTCACATAGTTAACATTGCTATTATTTTTGTATTTATATGTAAAATTATGTTATAAGTTATATATGAAGTGATAGATAATATAAAGATATATGCATATACATACTCACATATGTGATATTGATGATGATATGTGTGCAGCAAATTCTAAGTGCCACCTACTAACTATTTCAAAAATACAGTATTATACTATTACTTTAATATATATTATATATACATAGTATATATGTATATGTAATATAAATATAATTACTCTTTACTAGAGTATTAGGAATCATCAGGTACATGCTAACTATACATATATATTATTAAATATAATATTAAAAATAAAAAAAATATATAATTTATATGATATAATAATTAATAATTAATATTATTATTAATAATAATTAATAAAAGAGAAACATATACTAATGTTTCTTGTAAAAGATATTGAATCATATAATCAGGTCATATATAGTATATCTTTTCTCTTATATCTTAATTATTATCTTCTCAACTTATCAAATTATCATGTCAAAAAAGGGATATAAACATATATATATTATATATTATATATATAGACATACATATAGTTAGATAGATATTTTAAATATTAATTATATATTAAGATACAACCAATCTTTTTAATTTTTTTTTTAAAAAAAATATTTGAATCACGTAAAGTTCACGTAATTTCAAATACTGTAAATATGGAAAAAGTTCTTATAATGTCTGAAATAAATAAAAAACAAAGTTCAAACATTTTGTTTTTAAATTTAATTTCTTGTATAATGAGGTTATTTACTTATGATAAGAACAAATAAATAATAAAGAAAACTGTGTATTACCGTATCAGTTTTTCAGAAATTGTTTAATTACAAAATAATAATAATATTATATTATTTGAAATTAAATGAATTAAAAAAATTTATTTCCTTAAAATAAAAAATAAACAGGCTGTGAATTTTTCATTTGGATACTGTATAAATGAAATAATTTAGATTTTAACAAAAAGGAGGAGTATATCCATCGATAGTTGGCGCTGTACAGGCCCAAAACATTGAGTCAGTATGATAATCGAGTGATGATGTTGGATTTGGTTTCAATGATACATAGCTATATATAATTAATATATTCTGTGAATATTATGTGAATAGCTAACCTATTACTATTACCTATACGTGGAAATGAGAATGGTAAACTGCTTCCAGATGGAGATGGATTACTGTAATTTATATAAATTATTAATTTAATATTTATAAAAATTATATTTAATAACCCAGTTTTAATGAAATTTGCCCATATATCTGAAGTTATAGTTCTTAGCTTTTCATCATCTGCATCACATGTCCAATAACATTCTGGAATAAAAAAGTGGAAAGATTTCAAAAAATATTACTTCAAATTTTTGTATATTATAATAAAATAAATAAATATTAATTACCTGTACTCATCAAATAAAGAAGATCCCAAGAGTGTGGTACTCCACGTAGTTGTGGTTGGGTTATTTGGGATAAAGCTGAACGAAATATAATTAAATGCTGAAATTCTTCCAAAAAAAAAAAAAACCTCTTGGTGATAAATAATCAAATGAATACAAATACACTTTAGATCTTGTATAATCAAAGTATTTAGCATCTCTAAGTACTGGACCAATGAAAATCATTTCGGAAAACAGCTACAACTTGTTTCAACAATGCTTAAATCTCAGATTTTAAGATGTACCTTGATGTGTTGAGCCATCCAGCCGACATTATCATCAGCAGCTATTACAGGATAATTAATATATTTATTAGCAGCAGCAGCATATACCGATTCTATTAGTGATTTTCAATTTATTAAATTTGAAAATTGAAAAAAAAATTTTAATTACTTGGATTATCCCAGTATGTCATCTCATAACTATTTTTCAGAATATTTCGTAAACCTTCTTGAGTATTAGCAGAACTATTCAAATTTTTCATGATGTTATTAAGTTCTAAATACAATTTAATTTAAAATTTCAATGTTTAAATTTAAAAAAAATTATAATTTATCCAAAAAAACTTGTGATTAGTGTTACTTTCATTTTATGATTACTCGCAATGCAATTGCCAAGTTTCAAGTTGAACTTACCCCAAGCTAGCCATTCATCATGTACATTACCAATAAGAACAGGTGTAGATGATCTTCGTAAAGCTAAGCTTTCTAATCTTCTAACAAAATATTTCTTATCCTATATATTTCAATTCAAAATAATTTTTTAAATGTTATAAAACTTACCGCAACAACTGACCATTTCATACGATGATTTCGTAATTTAGAATCTTCAGATATAACTTGTGCTTGTGTTAATCCACGCAAGCATCTAACTATTATCTATAATTAAGAATATAACATATACGTTGAATTTTGACTTGTTCACTCCATAGTCCATTTCGGAGTCCCATGATTCTTCTGTAGCACATCCCGATGAAATAGCTAACTCAGCGCTGGTATTTCTAGTATAATCTGAATATGACATAACGGCTGACGTAAATGCTGATCCAGATTGCATAATTAGCTGTTTATATAAATCTCAAATATGTATATATTATATATTATAAATTATAATTAAATATAAACTTTTTGATTTTTCTGTCATTGATAGTAATGATACTGCTTCAGCTCCCGAACTTTGACCTCCAATTGTTACTTGTCTGGGATCACCTCCAAAGTAAGAAATCCATCTAAATTTCCAAGCCAATATTTTATCAGAAAAACAGAAAAAACTAAAATATTCTCACCTTTGAACCCAATTCAAAGCTTCAATCCAATCAGAAACTGCCCAATTTCCAGCAGCCATAGCTTCACGTGTTGAGAAGAATCCTTAAAAATTAATTTTTTATATTATAAATTTATAAAAATTAATAAACCAAATGGTCCTAAACGATAATTAATTGAAACTAAAATGAGTCCTTTGTTAACAAGTGTTTGGTATATTCCAGATCCAAGATCACCACTTCCTTCGGTGAATCCCCCTCCATGTATGTATACATATACAGGTAATTTTCCATTCAATGACGAATTCTAAGATTCATAAAATGCTTCTCTATCCGAAAAATTTAGTTTAACAAACAGTTGGAGCAAAGATATTGAGATATAAACAATCTTCTTTGCCTTTTCCTGGTTGAGCACATGATGGTCCATAAGATAATGCTGACATGTTACCGTGTGGATCTTGAGATTGGGCATACTTTAATGAAAATAAATATAATTAACTTTTAATTTATAATAACTATAAAAATATAAATAATATATATGAATGATCGATGATGATAACGATGATGATTGAATTTCTCTAGCTATTGTATATGAACTTTGAACGTTCAGAGAATTTCTCTTGAGAATTATTTAAAATAGACCTGATTTTCGACTTGTTTTCTAATCTTATCTTCTATGCTCTCTTTTAAATTTCTCTTTCAATCCTTTTCCTTCATCATTTGAAATTAAAAATAAAAACAAACGGTAAATCGAAGCGATCCAATTGGTGGAACTGCGTAAGGAATTCCACGCCAAGATTTACCGTATGAATGAGCATAACCTTAATAGTTAATATTCATTAGATTACTTATATCATATAATAATAGAAAATACCTTGTATAGTAGCTGATGTTGAACCATCATTGATGATAACATCAATCTTAGGATCATCACCCAAAACAAGGCATAATATTGAAAGAATTAGTATAATATATTTAATACTTTTCATCTGTTAATATAATTATATTAATTTGTAAAAAATATATAAAAGCAAAGAGAATAAAAATATAAAATCAATCAGTATAATTCTTATCTCTATATGGAATCATTTTTATAAGAAGCATTTTGATATTATGATTCATAACTTTATAATCAAATATAATCATGTTTCGTCATGATTTAAGAAAAAATGTAGGAAAATCATTTTTAAAAATATTTATTTTTATTTTTTATATATATATATATATTATTATTATTATTATTATTATATATAACAATGCATATTATAACATTTTGACCGGTTTTTGGTTGCACCATATTTACAAAGACAATAACAAGAAAAAAAATAAAATTTCAATTTAATCTAATCGTCATAATTATTTTCATTATCCTCATCATCATCATCATCCTTATTTTTATTATTATTATTATTATTATTCTGACTAATTTGTTCCCTATTACTCATTTTTTCGAGATTTGCATCTAAATTTGGAACCATCAATCTGGCTAGCGATGTTGTTGGATCATCTGAGATAGCTGATATCGGTAATAAAGATTTGCCATATCTAACACGATGATATGTATCCAGAGCCTATAATCATGGAAGTTTTGTTTGTTTCGTTGAAGACTTATTTACCTCATCACATGAATCAATGTGAGCATCTGATAAGCAGACTTGTTTTGCTAAGTGAAAAGCTCGACGAGCTTCTGGATTCAAATTCAGTTTTTCCGATTGAGACTGGTTCGATGGATCAGCTAATGAGGTTTGTTTTCGGAAGTCAGTTGATACCTGGAAATATATTTTGTTGAAGTTTGTTAATTCAAATTAGGTTAAAACCTGAAGATTCATTGGTCGACCAGCAAAGGGTAGAGGAAGTTCAAATCCAGTCATAGCTTTTCGTCTATTTTGTATTTGAAGAGCAGCTCCCATTAAATCAGATACCATACGTAATGGATCTAGCTAAAATATTATTTATACATGAATCTTTCATTTACATAGTATTACAAACCTCTTCAAAATTTGGAACTTTGAATCTTGAACCAAGCTTTTGTGATGTATCACTATAGTGATAGATTCCACGTGGTACCTCTTCCATACCTCCATCAGCAGTTTCAGCTTGTTGATGAGCTTCTATAAATTAAATAGAATTATATATTATTCTTATAAATATATATATATATATATATATATATATATATAATAAAAAATAATAAATTAAAAAACAAACTTCTAATGTCGTCTTCATCCACTCCAGGTAAATGATATTGAAATTGACTGAGAACAAGTATCACTATAAAGTAAATAATTTTATAAATATTTAAATTGAATAGTTAAAGAAAAAAAAACAAAAAAACAATTATTTCTTAGAAGTTTACCTTGATATGATAGCACAAGTGGTATCAAAATTGAAAACTGTCCACATTTCATTTACTAATGGTTTTCAGAATATATGACCATCTGAAAAAAACAGCTTAAAACATTTTTTTTTAATTAAAAAAAATTGAAACTTAGAAACAATTTAATAAAATTTTGAATAAATCTGTATAATATATAATATATATTTAATATATAATATAAATTTTAAAAATATAAATGAAAGTATAGAACCATGAGAGAAAAACTGTAATGTGCGATATATCGAAGTTTAAACTATGCTATTCGATTTGACTATATTCGTTGAACTATTAACTATTATTGTAATAATTAATTGAAAGAATAGAGAAAAAACTTGAACCAGCAAAGTATAAAAAGATTTGTTGAAAAATAAATTAAAAAAAGCTAAGAAATAAGGAAAGGGGTATTGTAAAACACGGGCATCTTGTATAATGAAAAGATGAAAGTGAATCGACTGATAAAAGGTCAAAAGGAAAAATTTTGTTTTACAGAAATATTTGAAGACTACGACATCAACGACGACGACGACGACGACGACGACGAAGAAGAAGAAGACGACATTGTTGATTAGAATGATGATAATCACAAGAACTTCCATTTGATAGACACTCGATGAAAATGAATGAAAATGTGGACTGCTTACCTGGATAACATGACCTATTTATGAAACAACGTCGTCATCATACACTTAACATCTTCATCTCCTCACATCTCAGCAATCCATCCGTTCTCATCCCTCGTCACAATATATTTTGTCTTTCACCTCTCTTCTCATCCGCAACTTTATCATCAATTCTCATCACATCCTCCATCCGACTACTATAGACGTATAGGCACAGAAAGTCTTACAATAACCGGATAACATTGAACGAACACGACAAAAGCGCAAAATAATAGTTCGGATCATAGAAATACGAAAGTTTAAAGGAAATTTTATTTAGAATCGTTGTAATTGGTCAATGAGCTGATGACGTCAAAGATATACGTAAATGGATAAAAACGATGATTTTTGAAAAAAAAAAGGAAAGAAATTGTTGTATAAAGAATAAGGAAGAGAATTTGTAATTTTGGCAAAACATTGATAGATATGACAAATGGTAATAGAGAATTAAGAGGAAGTGAGAGAGAAAGAGAAAGAGAGAGAGAGAGAAAGAGAAAGAGAAAGAGAGAAACTAAAAGAGAGAGGGAGAGACATTAAGCGAGAGGAAAAGTGATAGAGATAGACAATATCAGAATTGAAATACTGTATGGTTGAAGATTATTTGAAAAATATATCAAAACTTGAAGGAAAACATTAATTATTATAATCGAAAATGAAACATTTTGCACCTGAACTGATAATATTTTCATCTTGATCATTTTCATTGAGACTAAAGAAGACAATGTGATCAAGATATGATTTCCTTTTGAGTGCATGTTGAACCGAAAATAGCCGAAAGTCAACCCATATAGTGAAACATCTGATGGGATGTTTGTCTTTGTTTCTTCAAATCAAATTTTCTTATAAGATTAAAATTAACGTTCATTAGTTCAAGTTCCGTTTGAATTGGGTGCAAAAGGCGTTTGGAATACTGTAGTGAGAAATGTATTGATGTTGATTACTGTAATGCGACATAATTGATTGGTGTAGTAGTTAGTGTACTGTAGTACACTAAGTAAAAGAAAAAAACTTGAAAAAGAAATTAAAGTATCTGAATACTTTGATCTTTCAAGAAAAAGTTGAAATTATGAATGAAAACGTAAAAAAAAATAATTTTTTTAAGATAAACGCTTGATTAAGATAAACGAATTTTCAGATTTTATTGGCATATCTTTCAACTTTGATATACATATATGTATCTTGATATCAGAATTACAGTAATACGGTGTCAGTGATCAATGACATTTGAAAGAATTCTTTAAATAGTCTATCGTAATACCAAAAGTAGATTACAATCAAAATTATAGAATATTAGTTATTTTTATATTTAAAAAATTAAAAATTAAAAAGAACATACCTACTATACAAGATATTTAGGCTATAGAATAATGTAGAAGCTAATATTCAGATTTCTGAATAATAAAAACGGTCAGGGCTGTTCTATCTTGTCAGGCTTTATTCTTCTTCCCGCCTGCAACGTCGTCGCCGAGGTCGTCGTCGCCACAGTTGTCGTCGTTCTAGGCTTCTGAAGTCTAAGAAATATTGGGATCTGATAACGAAGACTGATTAGGATAAGCAGCCTGTATCATAATAGAACCCCCCCCCCCCCACTCTCTCAGACTGATAGATAGATCATTGACTGTGAGAAAAGTTGAAAGACGAGAGATGAAGTCGATATCAGTTTAGAAGGCTGACTATCTACACTCTACAAATTTATAAATAAATTCCCAGAATAATCTCATGATATATAAAATAATATTTGAAAAAAGAAATAAATAATTTCATTATAATAACATTTTAAATGAATCTTTTCGAGAAAATTTCATTAAACTTATATTAAAACATTAAAATAAACAAAAATTATGAACGTATAAAGTTTCTTTTCAAAAAAAAAAGAAAAAAACTAATAAATAAAATATATTTTTAAGAAAAACATATCAAACACATGCAATCGACCAAGCTGCATACAACCATTTGTGGTCAAACAAAAATATAAACTGACGCAAGTTTGGTTCAATGAACGACATACTTCACGTGATTCACGTGAATCAATTATCAATGTTGTCATTTTAAATAAAAAAAAACATATATTGGTAAATGATAAAAGATTAAAATTGATATAATATAAGAATATTATTTCTTTTTGAACTTTACAACTTATCGTATAAGCTGAAACAGAAAAAAGAACATAAAAGACTATCATGGAAATCAATTAACTTTGTTCACTGATCAACTGTTCAATTAAACATAAACCTTGAACTTTCACATTATTTTTTAATTTTTTTAATTTAACATATTGATTTTAAAAAAGAGAATTCAAATTTTTTTATAGATACTTGAAGAACAATAATGTATTTTCCATTTAATTTCTTCAAACACAAAAAAAAACTGTCTGTCCATCATGCAATTTACGTAAAACCTCTCTCTCTCCCTTTTCCCTAACAAACCTTTTTCTCTCTTTCTCTCCTTCTCTCTCTCCCTCTCCTTCTCTCTCTCTCTATCTTTCGAGAATGATTTTAGATTAATCTTTTAAGTATATTCTTATTAACTTCATCTAAATAAAATGACCTCAATATAAATGTAAATTCAAAAAAAACAAACAAAATAAATCCTTTCGATTCTACTGTCATGTCGGTATGTATCTCATTTTTATTTTTATTTTAATAAACATAATAATTTTCTTTTTAAAAGATTTTTTATATAATATTCCATGATAAATCTATTTAGAGTATGGTTAGTTGTTGAAATTCTTAATTTGAATTTATAATTGTTTTTTTTAGAATATTTTCACACCATCAGCTGAGTATATAATATTTTTAGTTAAAATAATCTATATTTATATGTATTTATATTTATTTATTTTAGAATATTCTGAAAATGTTTATTTTAAACTGAAATTATAATGAGTATTCTTTTTTTTTTAAATTTGGAACTTTGAATTATAAACCAGAACGGTTGGGATTTGATCGTAATGTGATCAATGTAAGAGCATAGTTTGAACTTTTTGAAATAAAACATGAATTCAAGTTGATAAGTTGATTAAGTAAATAGAAAATCCACTCATTCGTGTGTTTCTAAAGAAAATAATGCGTGGGAATCTGATGATGAGGTGGATCTGGATGTGTATGACTAATCCCATGAAATATCTGAACTTAATCCTAATCAACAGTTCAAAATTGACAATCAAAAGCTAGTGTGTGTTTTAATCTTTGTTAAATTTAATTTTGAAGTTGTTAATAACAAGATGTTAGAATCTTTTGTGTTTAGTACTTCAGATTATTCATGAAAATTCTGTACACATGTATAACATGATGGTCGTTGTTATTCAGAATTTGTTCAACGCACACACACAGACTTCATATAGGAGAAGATCCACTACATAGAAGCATAATCATGACAATGCTGATGATGATTTCTAATATGAGATCTAGCCTGTTTGTTTATCATTTGCACATTGTTCGAAATGAGATAACAAACAGATCACTAGAATAAAGGAGGATGGTTCATCACTCATCTCATCTGCGATTTACCTCCTTCTCCCTCCCTTATCTCTTCGTACCTAATATCTCTCTTTAGAATCTCTCCCTTTCTATTTTCTCTCTCTCTCTTTCGTTTTCTCTCTCTCCCTAATCTCTTTCTTTATATTTTTCTCTCTCCTTTTCTCTATGTCTTTTTAATTTTCTCTCTCTTTATCTCTTTTTTAAAATACACTCATACATACGCTTCTTGTTATCTTTCTCTCTCAGTTTCCTCTATTTTCTTGTACATGCTTTGTCTCTTTCAACTCTCTTCATTCCATTTGCTCATCATACAAAAAATTTGGAAAATCTAGCTGAGCGGATACTCCAAACGAGGTGGAGCATGTCCACCAGCTAAGAACAACATGAGCCTCGATCAGCTTCATACAATTATTTTTGTATTTTGAACAAGTTTTTGACCGTTCTCTCATTTGCATGTTTATAATGATTAATAAGAAATATTTTAAATTTTTATCATAAAATTTCATATGAAACAATGATATTTGAGAAAAAAAACATTAATTATGTGATATCTTAGATATCTATACATGCTTATTCATTGAGAATTATAATCGATTTTCTGCTAAAATTCAAGTTTAATGTCAAAATTCCTCTAATCATTTCATGTACATGAATACATATGTCTTTCTATATCTATTCAATAGATTTTCGAGAAGTTTTCTAAATTTCATATCAGGTTTGATATTCGCTTAATCGTCCGCAATCTAAGCAATTAGTTCTATATATTGCTAATTGTTTCTTAAAATCTTTCAAAAATGTGATTGCACATTCTATAGTGAATCAGAAATCTTTATATTTCTTTTATAATCATTATAACTTTTTATTTTAAATAATATTACAATACATATGATTGTTTTTACTTTAATTTTACCTATTGTACATATCAATCAACTGCATGTTTTCCATTATTTTCCATCATCTATAACCCTTTCTTTTCTTTTCTTTTATTATTTCTTTAGAGAATGTCAGTTAATTTTTACTTAAGTTTCCAGTAGTTATACGAACTTTGAAGCTTTTATATGCATCATGTCTTTACCATTCAAATCCTATTCTATAAGTTTAATCCAGTTTTGTTTTTCCCTTTCTCTTTCTCTCTCTCTCTCTCTTTCTCTCTCTCTTTCAAGTCTGAGTCCTCGCTCGTCACTTTTCGTTGAAAATTAGTGATTTTTTTCTATATTTAGTCATTATCATCTTTCTAGATGTCATTTAGCTATACTATGCAATCCTCAAAATTTATTACCGTTTTTCCTTTTCAAGACCATTAACAGTCTCTGGTCTTTATGCCATGCCTTACGATTTGTTGCTTTTAATAGTTTCAAAATATATTTATATAAAACTATTTATAAATTATTTTAATATAAACTAATTATGAAAAAATATATAATTAGCATAATTTAAAAATTAACTATTAGATGGGGAGGCAATGATGTGGATGACCATGTCTATTCACATCATCTTCTCATCCGGCTCGTTGAAACTAAGATCATCCGGTTTACAAGCGGCTCTCGCACTTGATCTTTCAGAAAATATTTTTCTATTTTTCTCTAAATTCTTCATTTAGCATTGTCTTTCATACAACATTGAATGGTCTTTTATGGTTGAAAGTAGTTGCAGTGAGTGTATAAGTGTTAGGAAGAAAGCGCTTCTCCACAATTTTTTTTAAAACAAAAACTTCAAACAAGCATTCCGTTCGTGTTAAAAGTTGTCTTCACAATTTTCTCTTTTAGTCGGTTCTCCTTCTTATGACACTCGTTCTTTCACTGTAGCTTGGCTCTAAGATTAAAAACTTTTTTTATTTGAAAGAAAATGCTTTTTTTTCTTCTACAAAAAGTCATTTTACACTCATTAAAAGTAGAGTAGCACTTTAAGATTTATTTGAAATGAGTTGTCAAACGTATCTGACGACAAAACCAACTATGACGAGAAGATGAACAAGGCAGACAATCTTCGTAATCCGAGTGAGCGAAGAAAGTAAAAGAGGAGAAGCATATACACACAAAGAGAGAAAATTAGAGAAGAATGAAGAAAAAGAGAGAAAGAGAAAGAGAGAGAGAGAGAAAGAGAGAGAGAGAGAGAGAGAGAGAGAGAGAGAGAGAGAGAGAAAGAGAGAGAGAAAGCAGAATTGAGATGAGGAAAATGTTTCTGAAGAAGCGTCGTCGGTTATTTTGTCATCAAAAGAGATCATCTCTATCTATTATTGTCTGACCAGACGTTTCAAATCTTGAAAAGTCGTCATGTATCACATTTCATCTTCACTGTTTCATTCAAAATATTTTTTTATTATTCTTTTCTTTTCATTTTCAATTGTATATCTATATAATTTATTTAAATTATTCATTAACTATTACAACTTCTAGATTATCTTCTGTACTTATAAATCAAAAAAAGAAAATATTTTCTTCTAAAAAATAAAAAAAAAAGTTTTTTTATTCAATATGTAAAGAAATAAACTTTATTCTTTTCTATTCAAATAGTATAATATACATAGATAGTATAGTTTATAAATAGATTTGTATGTCCTCTTATATCTAGAGAGAGAGAGATATCCATTGAATTTAAAAGAGAAAAAACTTTTTTTATGATCATTCTCAATCAAATGTATGAAGATAGAACTTAATGGTTATTCTATTTCAAATGAAATAGCTTTTCTAAATGACAATATAACCGTATGATAATCATATCTGGTTTTACGAAGAAACATCCTAACATCATAGTCATGCTGATGATTTTATTGAAGCTTGAAGATATTGCTGAACCTTATGCTTGATATCAACATTAACTTAAAACTTTTCCAGTAATAACATCTTGTTTTGATTTCCGACTTCTCACAATTTTTTCAATTTATTTCTACGTCAAATTGCGTTTTTTTTTGGAAATTAGCTATCTGTTCATCTCATGATAAACTATTTTATCATTTTTCTTAGTCTATATATCTCTTTTGAAATAAAAAAATGTCCTAGATGACACCTATTAAACATTGAAATTTTCATTTTTGTTTCGGAATAAGTTGTAAAAATGATAAAAGAATGCAACAGCTTTGTCTTGTATATAACTCAAAAAATACAAAATAAAACCTATTTCTTTGGAAAATTGAACTTAATTCTCCAATTTGTTTTTGTTTTCACAAACTTTTCATTCACTTTCTAATTTACTTAGTGACAACGAGTTAATAAAGAGGAGATTTGTGTATAAAACGAATAATTCAGTATAGATGACCACAACGACATTGTCGACTTTGATAGATGTACTGACCCAGAAAACATACACGTTTTTCATCTTATCTGTAACTATCGTCGATTTTCATCTGTCGTTCCTCTTCATCAACGTCGTCTTCCTCGGCTTTGTCGTCTTCATAGTTTTCACGGCAGTTGTTGTCATCTTCAGTCTTCTGATATGAGGCTTCTTCCTTCATTAAGCTACTTTTCAAACTTAAACATTCAATTTGACTAACATTTTCAACAGTTTCTTGCCATTCACCACTTATATATTTCTTGTTTTTCCTTTTAAGTTTGAATTATTACGAATAGAATAAGCTGAAGTTGTATTAGGTACGAGTAGAAAATAAGAAAAATTTTACATGTAAATAGGCTAATCTAATTTGTATAATTTCATCAGTAGATCACATATTTAATATAATTAAATTAAAATTATAGAATCAAATGATTATTTATATTTTTATGTCTTTTTGACCTTTTGAACTTACTCATGATCTCAGCTCATATCAATTTCTGTCAAACAATATCAAATTTCATAATTATTCTCAAATACATCCAGATCACTTCAGAATTTATTTTCTGCTGAATTTTCTCTATCAAAATAAAATTCAAAAAAGGTTGAACATAACTGATGTTCCCTTCAGAATTTTTGGTTCATCTATAATGAAAGCAGTTATTCGAATGATTTTTTTTTGTCCATCTAACCTTCAAATGATGTCCGGCCAACCTACTTTTCAATAGTTCGGCATACAGATGGACACTTGTCAATAAAAAGAAAAAAAGCACAAGAACCTAAGCATAGATATCGATACAAAGTGAGAAAAAGGACGATGCGTTTAGAGAGAGAGAGAGAGAGAGAAAGATAGAGAGAGGGGAAGGGAGGGAGAGAGAGAAATAGGGAACACTTGAAAGGCATACGTATCAGATTCAGATTTTTTGATAAAAAGGTTACTAAAAGATGTGCCGAATTCTTATACGTATGTCAGTTCTCACATACATAGAGATGTGGGTGGGCTGAAAAGTATTCAATGGCTATGATAATAGCTAACCGTTTTTGCCGATGATTATGATGCTGCAAATACATTTCAAATCATTAAAATCAGGTTTTCTCAATTATATGAAGTATAATTATGCAAATGATTCTCATGTTATAATCTTTTAGACATCTTCTTTCTTATTGAAAATTAAGCAAATGGGCGTAGGGTCATTCATTGTCATCATCACTATTTCATTTTAGATTATAATCCAATGAAAGAGCATATAATATTAATTTTCTGATATACAAACATACATATAAGAAAATATTTAATTATAATTATATAATATTTTAAATATAGTTATAGTTTAATATTCGTTTTCTCCTATTTTTTCTCCTTGAATACATAAATTAAACTCTTATATTCGATGTTCATCTCGTAAACACTTGACACAACAGGTGATGAGACCCCTTCAAGATGTACGCAAGGCCCATCGAGCCCTATCTCACCTTATAACTACATCTGCCTTACGTTCTCTCTCTTTCTCTCTTTTTCTATTTCAATATCATTCTTTCTTTATTACTTATTCTCTTCCTCTCCCTCTTTATCTCCTTCTCCCTCCCTCTCTCTCTCTCTCTCTCTCTCTCTCTCTCTCTCTCTCTCTCTCTCTCTCTCTCTCTCTTTCTAATATTTCTATATGGCTGGTGTTCTTTCTTTCTGATACATCTAAGCCAGAGCATACGTACTATTTTACGTTTTCAGTTCATTCACTTGCCCTATGAGGCTACCAGACATTCTTTCCGCTTTAACTCTGAACGTCGTGCTCGCTCTATTCTCCATGATAATGGCCATTTTTGCATTAGGATTGCTAGCCTTTGTACTTGCCAAGGTAAATCACATTTGGAATAACTTTCATATGCTTAGCTAGCTTTAAAAAGTTCAGCAAGTTTTTACACTTTACTTTCCTTTAATATTAATTTTTTATAGGAAAATCAAACAGCAAGAGCTGAAGCTTCTCGGTTTCATCCACGAGATAAAATTCGTCGACATGAAAGCACTATTGTAGATTTCAGCAAGCCAAGTAGTAAGTTTTTTCTTTAAAATTTCAAAAACATAATGTTCTTCCACTTTAAGCTGTACCAGATCATTTCCTCCAATTGAACACTTTGATGTTTCAAAAAAAGAAAAATAATCAGGTATTATCATAATATATAATTAGTATAGTTAAACAGAAACTTTTTAAGATTAAACAAGTTGCTACACCTATTCAAATAGAAGGCATGGATACTATGATGAGTTCTATCGATGAGGAACAGTTCAGCAACCGAGCTTTACCTCCACTTCCGGTAATATTTGAATTCACAAAATTATAAATATGCTTATATAAAATTTAGGGAGAGATTTTGAGAAATCAAGTAGAGAATTCTGCAGATCGTCGACGTGCACGTAGATCAGATTCATCATCTGATGATGAACCGATAACTATCACAACAACAATGTAAGATTTTTGGTTTTAACTGATTTACACTAAACGAAATTCAGGTCGTCATCCACGGATTCGAGTTCAGAAGGAGAAGTTGACAGCATCTCAACTCAATCAACTGAAGCAACATCAAGCATTGCTGATGTTTCACTAGAAACATCGTCAACATCAACAACAACAACAACTTTTCATGAAAGCTTAACAGCAGAAAAACCAAAATCAACTGAAGAATGGATTGAAGAAAAATCAACTATTGAGCCACTTGCCAGGAAAGTCGTGTTAGAATTAGACTGTGGTTCTGAGTTTTCGCTCTGCTAATAAGATTTAACCAGATATTCATACTAAGATATAAGACTTAGCTTAGGTTGCATCTATATTTATATATATATATATTTATTTATTTATTTTTTCAATTTCAAAATTATTATTTTTCAAATTTTTATTTTAAAGACTCTGCCTCACACATTCTTTTGAGAATTTGATAGAAAATTGGGTTTGTACAGTTTAATATTAATACTCTTCCTAAATCTTTAAAATGCACTCTTCTCTCTCTCTCTCTTTCTCTCTCTCTTTCTCTTCTTTTCACTCTTTTATCCAAAGTTCTATATACAAAAATATACAAATCACTCTAGAAACAGGTTGCGTTATTCATATAATATTATATAATTTACATATTTTTGTTTAAAATTATATTTAATTATATAATTTTATATTATTATTATTATTATTTTTGTTTTAAAAAATAACAACTGAAAAGGATGTATTTTTCTTCATATATCCTATCTGAATCATTCTAATATACGCACACATTGCTCTCATTATAACACAACGAATAGTCATTACATTCCTTTTCATCTCAGTTGTTGTATTAATTTATAAAAAATAAAATAATTATTTATAAAATAAAATTCTTTTTAAATCTTTTATTATTGAAATTTAATAATTTGTATAGCAGTTTAATAGAGAATATATCCCTGAATACATTAGCAAGATTGTCAGTAAAAACCCGTTAAATTCAGATGTTGAGAAACTAATATAGCTCATAGTAAGAGAATAATTAATGTTTCATCTTGAAAATGATATAAAAGAAAAAAAAGATAAAATCAAAGATATTTTTCCTTTTTTTTTTAAATAAATTGAAGAAAATAAAAATCAAATAACTTATTTGTTTTTAAATTAATAGAAAAAGAAGAAGAAGAAGATTATTGGATATTCAGAATACAATTTGTGGTATTAAAGAAGATTATAGATGAAAATCTCTTTCATTACTATATCCGGCATCGTTTTTGACCGTGTGAATATAGACCCGTATACATATAGGTTGATCATGTTTGAGTTATGACGTCAGATGTCAAGAGATGGATGGCCTCAAGACGACTTCTGGAAGATGTTCGTCATTTAATTCCCGCTCTGTTGTCACTTCACTACAACAGGAATGTAGATCCTGAAACAATGCTAATGTATACATATAATATAGATAATTATATAAGAATATATATAATTTATTAATGAAGATAAACGATGAAATAAAATGTAAAATGGTAGAAAAAAGTTTTGTTGTTTAAGAAAAACTGTTGAACTCAAATGTTCTCGCATCGTTTTGTTTCAGAAAAGAAGAAGAAGAAGAAGAAGAAGAAGAAGAAGAAGAAAGAGCAATGATATGAATATATAATACAACTAACCACTGAATCAATATCTGCTAAAGGAGCTAAACCCAGTTGAGGTTGATGTATTTCAACAAGTGTACTGCAAATATAGTTTTATAATACTAATAATGATTAAAAAAAACTATTTTTTTCATTACTAATGAATTACCTGAAACGATTTGAAGATCGATTGGAATATGTAGGTATTGGAGAATTCTTATCAAATTCATCTGATGTCACAGTTCGATCCTTCGGTTCTAATGTATCATTTGGTTCTTCAATAGACAAAAGACGTCGACGTTTTTGACAAAAAGCATCATCCGTTATAATCTAAAATAAAATATTAATTATATATTATATTATATTGTTTATTTATTTATTTATTATATATTTTAAGAAATCAATACACAAATGAACAAATACTTGTGAAAGAGTTCTTACCTCTGTATGCCTATCACGACTTTCCAATGTGACTACACAAGCAATTATTAGAATAAATGATCCAATTCCCATTAAAACTGGTCCCAAATACTATGAATTATCAGTTATTATATCAATTATATAGTTTATTATATGATAATACCTGCATACTCTTTAACTGATATTGTATAAATTTATCATAATATAAGGATTCAATACCTTCTATGACCGCAACTTTCTAAATAATCATAATTATACATATATTTATATGTTATAATCATATGTTATAGTCATATTTGAAAACTTGAAAGCATAAAGCATATCATGTTTATAATTTCTTTGTTTTATTCAAATTTTTGTTAGCTAAATCTCTTTATATACCTGTGAAAAATGTTTATCAAAATATCCTATTACAGTCATTGCCAAACCAACTACTATAACAATACTACCAAACATAACTGCTCGACAAGCAGCCCATACTGTCTGAAAAAATACATTTTTTAGTAAAAAATATTTAAAAAAGACAGAAAAAGAAAATTATTTTAAAGTTTTTTTTTATAATTTCTATTGCATTTGGTACACTTTGAAAGAAATATAACCATCTGTTCTGATTCAAAATGTAATTTTTGTCAAAAAAAAAAAGACTTCTGGTACATTGCTTCGCTACGCTTTTAGACAAAATATTAGTATTATATACGAAAATCAACGTATTCAATATTCTTTTTTAATTTTTTTAACTTTCTATACTATTGTAAGAATTGATTAATTATTTATAAAAATATGATTGCAATATGAGTAAACAAAGAAGTCACGAAAGTATGGAGGAAATGTCATTCCATAACAATTCACCTTTGAACTTTTATTTTTTTCGATTTTAAGAATTTTGTTTTATTTTATATTGTAAACAAACAGATTTTAATTTGTTTATTTTAATTATATATATATATATATATATATATATATATATATATATATATAAGACATATGTTTCAAAGAAAATCAAGCTTATTCTCTTTGTTTCGACGTAAGCAGAACAGTTTTTCTGGACAACTTTTTCAAATAGTTATCGAATTACCGTAAAGTTAGAGCATTGATTTAAGGTTCAGAAAGAAAATATTAAGATTCTTATAAGAAACTTTTTCAAAAAAAGAAAAAAAAATTGTGAAGAAATCTGCTAAAAGATTTACAAGGAGATATACAATAGTATATATAGTACTACAAGAAATGTTGCCAGAACGTTCGAGATTAGTTGCAACTACTCCTGAATGCTTCCGAAGCAACGGAACAAAATATTGGAAAAGCTTTGCTAAATAGCAAACATACCCGATCATAGTCAGATAAGCTGACCATATACATGTGGAGAAATATGTAAAAATGATAATAATTGAGTTAAATTATTCAAATCAAACAACAGGATGATGTTGTATCTGTGAGGTTCAGGTCAGGTCGCTAGCTAAAACTGGATAGGCTTTCCAAAAGAAGGCGGAGCACGTATAACCACGTCTATCTTTCTATCTCTCTTTCTCTCTTTCTTCAAGCATAAAGACCATTACTATTTCTTTTCTTGTTCTTATGTTAGTAGACTTAGTTCAGTTGATGAGAAAAGAAAAGAATGTATTTAAGTTGAAAGAAGGATCATGAATAGAGTAAGAAACAAGAGTTAGAAGAGAAAAAGTGAAAAGTTTAGAAAAATACACACATATTCAAAGAGAACTAGAGAAATAAAGAAAAAGAGAGAGATAAAAAACAAAAGCACTAAAGATGGAGAGAGTTCGTAGAAAGTATTAAGTACGAAACGAGCATGAAATATTCTCCGGATATCTATAATAGAGCTTGAGAAAGTATAGATATGCAATAGATTGAGGAGAAGCAAGGACAAGCTTCATAAGGATCTGAGGTGAGAAAACGTTCAAGCGTAGTTGATAGTGTGAATGAAACAAAAAAATGAACTCGGGGAAAGAGAGAGAGAAAGAGAGAGAGAGAGAGAGAGAGAGAGAGAGAGAGAGAGAGAAAGAGCAAAGAAGAGAATGGGGAAAGAAAAAACTTTTTTTACTCTGGATGAATATCTGAAATGTAAACGTGCAGTTTTTAACAAAAAAAATAAGAAAAATTCCACAAAAAAGTGTGAAATATCTATAAGATTGATAGAGATAGAGAGAGAGAGAGTAAGGAAGAAAACTGAGTAATACATAAGTTTCAAAATAGTGTTTTCAATTCATGATCATTGAAATGATGAAGCATAACGCTTAAAGCATCTCAGGTTGTCATAGTAACAGAACTATTTGATATATATATATATATATCTTTGTACATATAGTTATAACAAATATATTTTTTTATATTTTAACTATAATAAGAACATATATAACTCAAATTCAATTAACAAAGCTTTTTTTACAATATCTCAATATTTTGCAAAAAGGAAGAAAGATAATTTTGTGAAATCTATTTTAATATAAACAACATGCCTAAA
Source organism: Auanema rhodensis (assembly GCA_964057225.1). NCBI lineage: Eukaryota > Metazoa > Nematoda > Chromadorea > Rhabditida > Rhabditidae > Auanema > Auanema rhodense. The sequence continues at coordinate 7,943,064 of OZ059895.1, forward strand.
ACGTTTGCCATGTTTTTTTTTCAGTTTGTTGTGTTGAATGTTTCAATAAAGAATATAAAAATAAAAAAAAAGATATTTAGAGATGCATGGATATGCCTGTTGTATACATATGCAGCTTAGAGCTTAAAACTTAGAGAAAACAATTTCAAATACAAATATTTTCTGCGAAGCTGTGGATGATTTGACTTGTACATATCTTCTAAAAACTGGCTAAACTAAGAATAACTATATTTCTATAGTAATATCGAAAAAACAATTTTTTTGAAAGAAACAACAGTAAGTTAGTTTGCAAGATTTAATGATATCCGAAAAGCTTATCATGGAAACATGATATCATGTACTTGCTCAAAAAGAAAAAAGTTTGAAAATATAGACATGAAATCGTAAAAAATGTTTAAAAATAAAAATTTAATTATATAAAAATGATTTTCACCTTTCTATTTTGAGCATAATATGAGTTAGCAAATATAGATTTAGCATGAATTGATAGCTTGCCAGCCATCAAGCTTCGGTTTCTCAATTGAAATTTTTTTTTTCAATATTAACTAATTTCAGTTAAGATTGATTGTATTTCTTGAAAACTACTTTGATTAGTTTATTTCTTTCTTTTTCTCTCCCATTCTTATACTTTCTATCTTTCAATCCGTCTAATCTTCTCGTTTCGAAAGCCATATATTCGAGATATTTATATAAACTCCGCCTTTATTTAAAATATTATATTATCAGGATTTAGATATATATATATTTTATTTTTTAATCTATTATTACTATAATTACCTTGGCATCTGCTTTCTTTTTTATCCTAATACGTGGTTTTTTTGGTGGTTCTTCTTTTTTCTGTTCATATCTTCTGTATAAGGTTAAAACATATTTTAATATATAATAAGCATTTGAATATACCTGAGTCGATCTCCAGGAAGTTGATTGAGATCAGATAGATTGATCTTACCAAGACCTAATGAAACTCCTCGGGCAGCTAACATGCTGATATTATCTCAGATATTACTGCCCTTTCTATACTTCCATTTCAAAAATTTCAAAAATATTTTCTGAAAAATGTAAAATTCACAAATGAAACAAAATTTTTCTTTTATTTTAAAAGTACATAACAAACAAAATATAAATAAACATCAATATTATATTATATTTTAAATAAAAAATAAATAAAAATAATATTTTAATATAAAATAATAGAGGAAGAAACAAACATTTTGAATGAAAAATGTTCTAAGAAGAGGTATGTTTCAGAAAGTTCTTCTATTATTGAACAATTAAGAATTAATGAAGATTTTAAAGAACAAATGACTAATTTATATACTATGAATACTATATTTTATAATTATTTACTTATTATTTTTTAAAAAGCAATATAATTTATATAAATAAACAATATGTAATCATTGAAAGAATTTCAAAAATGTAGTTCAAAGAAATAATTAAATACATATATATATATACATATATATATATATATATATATATATATATATATAAATGGATATGTATAAATATAATTCAAATACACTTCTTTTTTTTTGTTTGGAAAAAATTGCTTTTGTCAAAAAAATTAGGAAAAAAAGTTATTTTCGCATACAATTCAGAAAAAAAGCTTGTTGAAAATTAAAGTTAGTTATCTAAAAGGCTAATACACAATCACCAAATACAGAGAAAAACGTTCGATTAAAATATAATAAGAATCATTGCGATGGTATAGAGAGAGAGAGAGAGAGAGAGAGAGAGAGAGAGGAAGAAAGAGAGAGAGAGAGAGAGAGAAAGAGAGAGAGAGAGAATAAAAAATTGAAACTAAGAAATAAATTATACAACGACTATATATGAAGAGAAAACTAAAATAAAAGTTTAGAGCAGACAAGTTGAACAAAATAAATGAACATAATGTTCTTGAAGAAGATAAGACAAGATAAGAAAGTAAGAAATGAAAATGAACAGCTGTTAGATGTTGAATCAGCTAGTCTATCATGTCAAAATCCTATTGAGAAATATATATATATATATGAAAATAAAGAAATTTTTATTGAAAATGAAACAGAGAAAAACAAATTTAAATTTAAAGATTTTTGCTAGTTATTAGACTTTGCTTTCGTAAAATAGAAACAAAAATTGTATTTTCCTTTACATCTTTTCCTGAAAAATAATTTGAAAGGAATAAAAATTTGGAATTTGGATATTAAAATTCATGGACTCTTGATTAGAATGACGTCGTAATGAAAACTAATGTGTGTCCAACGGCTAAATGAAGAAAAGAAAAAAGAAGAAACTAAGAGAGAGGGAAAGAGAGAGAGAGAGGGAGAAAGAAAGAGAAGAGAGAAAGAAAGAGAGAGAGAGAAAAAGAGATTAACAATCTATAAAGAAAAAACATGATGAGCAGAAGTGAAAAAAAGAGAAAGAGAGAGAGAGGTTACAGGATGAAAGAAGAAGAAAATCTCATTGTCGAATATGTATGTGCATATATGTTCTATAAGACAATTGTATTCTAAAGTTTGGAAAAGGTGAAGGGGAAAAGGAAATAAGAAAGATCATTCTGGTTGCAATGTTGACCACGAATGCTTTCTTGCTACTTGAAATCTTAAGCTAACTTGCCAACTTGAAGTGATTTTGATTGAAATCTAGTGGAAAAACTAATGAACATAAGAGTTGTAGGTGGATGACAAAGAGAAAACATGGATTGACGGAGCTGAATAATTGAATTTTCTAGATAACGGAAAGATGGTTGCTGTCTCTTTGACAGCAACCATCTTGGTAGCAAGAAAAAAGCTGAATGGAATAATAGTCCGGAGAGAACGTTAGAATTCTCATGATTTGCCAAAATCTTTTGTCCAGATGTCTGATACGATTAGGACTGAAAGTGTGGATGGAAAAAGCTCCGAGTTCTTTAGAGAGGGTGGAGTTAGAATGAGGGAGGGGGAGATGATACAGAATTTGGTTGTGAAGCACACATGCACACAGAACTTAAATTGAGAATCTATAGTCTGAGGACATGAAGGGAAAGAGAGAGAGAGAGGGAGAGAGAGAGAGAGAGATAAAGGCAGTGATGGAGAGGTTTGAGTAATGGGGAAAAAGAGGAAGGTAGCGAAATATTTGGAAAACTAGAGAGAAAAAAGAGTTACGAAGATAAAAAGAGAAAAATAGAGAGAGCTTTAGGGCGAAGTATAAAAACAGAATATGGGATATAGGAGGGATATGATGAAAGAAAGAGAACGAAGGTTTGAACTAATTGAAATTTTGGGAAACATGGAATACTATGGTCGCTAGTGACTTCACCGCTTCACAGAACAAGAGAAATATGGGAAAAAAGTAAAGGAGAGATCAAAAAATAAAATGACAAACCGAGAGAAAACGAGAAAGTAAAGAATTTAGAGAGAGAGAGAGCAACATAAAGGTTCCTTGAAACGTAATGGAATAGTAAAACAGAATAACAGAGAAGGTAGAATGAAAAGAAAGACATAGAACCGGAAAATGAGAGTGTGACAGAGAGGGAGAGAAAGCGAGAAGGAGTGAGAAGAAAGGAAAGATAAAGAGAGAGTGAAACGAGAAGAAGGTTAAATTATAAAAAGATCACAGAAAAAAGGTTTAGAATGTTATATTTTTGGGTTTTTCGTCAATTTCAAAAACGAGTGAATGTATGTATGTATACTATGTAGTTAAGTCTGAAATTGGCTTAAATACGACGAATAAGGAAGAGTGAAATGGGAAGAAAGTATAGGTGATAGATAAATTGATTCTCTAAAGAGAAAATATATTCCATGAGAGAGAGAGAGAGAGAGATAGAGAGAAAGGGTAGTGGTGAGAGAGAAAGAGAGTTGGAAGTGGCTAACACAACTCTTTTCAGCAAAAAAAAAAAGTTCGCATAGCCAATTATGCTATTTATTTTATTATTTACAAAATAAATAAAACAGAATTACGTATTTTTGCAAAAAATATCTGAAATAGTATCAACAAGCATGTCCATGAATGAAGGCTCCACAAGCTCATATCAGTAGCAACGATCAATTGGCCCATTTTTCTTTTTCGTTCTTTCAGCACAGACTCCAGAAGTACTTATTCTTTGTTTAGTCCATTTTTACATTATCTCTAGATAATGCTACATCAATAAAAAAAAATATTTGTTGTTTTGCTTTTTCACAACAAGAAAAAACAGAAAAATCTGCAAATTTTCTCTAAAACATTGGCTTTATAGCAGAACATTATCTTTTCAATTCTTATAATAAAAATTTCTAATAAAATTGAAAAATGTTTCAACAGATATAGAAAAAGAGTGGAAAGAGAGAAAGAGATCTATAGAAAGAAATAGAGAGCTAGAGAGTGAAAAAGAGAAAGAGAGAGGTTGACAAACTAAAAGAGCTAAAGAGAGAAAGAGAGATCTAGAAAGAGAAAGAAAGTGAGAGAAAATGAGAGTGAATTTGCAAAAAAAAGTAAAGAAAAGGTTATGAATTTCTTTCTTGCAACCAATATGGACAACTGCTTCCGATATGTGGAACTACACGTTGAAATCTCTACTTTTCTTTCTCATTTCTTCTTGCAATCTGCCACCCTCAGCTTGGTCCATTCGGCTTATTTTACTATCTTCCTTTACTTCACGACACTCACCTTACCAACAACCAGCCGTCTCTTCTCTTCATATCTCTCTATTTCTCTCTATCCTATAGTTTCAGCTCTTGATCTTTCTCTCTCTCTCTCTCTCTCTCCCTCTCTCTCTCTCTCTCTCTGTTTTTTCTTTTTTTCTCTCTCTCCCTCTCTCTCTCATTATTCAACTCTCTCTTAGTTTTAAAGATTTAAGCATTGTTTAAAAGGTTTACATCTTTTTAAAATGTTTATACAAAGTGTCGAATTTGGTAAAAACACATGAAAGAAAGAGAAAAGATCATATACAAGTACTCAGATGACTTATTCACTATAGTATTTCTAACTTTCAACCGTTCAACAAACTTCAAATCATAACCTATGAAGTTCACATACACGTAAAGTGCTTTACATCAATATTATGCTAATTCTATAATAGTATAATTTGAAATATTGAAAGTAGTTTTTTAAGATAAAAAATGGAAAGAAAATTGTAAAAAGGAGAAATATGCCGAAAAGAACAAACGAAATAATGAATGACCTCAGGGGGCATATCTGCGTCTCTTTTGGTGCTTCGACTTCTTCATCTGTTCTCTAGACTTCAACCGATCACAATTTCTCTCCGTTTCCTCTACCTTCTCTTCATTTTTCGTCAATCCACTCAGCCATTTCTCCATACCTGTCTAGTAAGAGTTATATGGGGTTCTCGTGATGTTAAGGACAAGTCATTTGAGGTTGTTGAACATAAGTTTAAGCGACGCATTAGAACTATGAATAAGGAAATACGGAAAAAACGTCATTCATTGTCATTTTTTATTTCCTTTTTTTCTATAAATCTCTCAATTCATATTTCATTTACCTTTCCATATATATTTCCCTTCCTGTCTCTCTCTATCTGTCTCTCTCTCTCTCTATCTCTCTCTCTATATCTTCTCATATAACCAAATAATTCTCATTCGTTTGTCATTTATATATTATTGAAAATCTAAATTATATAGAATTGTTAGCTTTTAAAAAAATAAATAAGAGAATAAAACTGTGAAATGAACTATATTTCAACACACACACACACACAGAAATATGATATTCGATATATTACGTTTTTTATTGAAAAATAAAAGGTAAACGTAATATTAATGCCAAATGAAAGGTTCATAGCTGGATGAATATAAACATAAAACTCTTCTTTACTATTTACCATTAGATGTTTACTAGAATGACTTGTTGAAGTAAAAAAAAATAAAAGATGAAGATGGAATGATGTGAAGAAGAGAAGGAGGAGGAAACGTCAGTTGAATAATTTGGATGTTTGCATGAATAAATTGATTCTGAATCTATCTAGTCCACGAATTATTATTTAATGCTTATATGTATAGATAACATAAAATGCCAAACGAAGAGACTCGTGATGATGTTGGAGGTTGTGCTATTGCTACTGCTGCTGTTGCTACTGCTAGTTGCTAGTAGTTGCTACTGCTCTGCTGGACAACGATGATGATGATGATGGTGATGATGACGATGATGACGACGACCAATTGCTTGCGGCTACTAGTTCAGGTCTAGCCACTGCTGTTGGTGGTGTTGCTGTTACCGCTAGAACTGCTAGTCGAGAGCTTCAAACTAAAATGCTTGAAAATAACTTTAAAATTCTATTGAAAAAAGTTTTTTTTCACATTCTAAGTGAGCAAAAAAACAGAATTTTTCATTAATTTTATCTAATTTTATTTATTTATTAGTAATTTAGATTTTACATTTTTATTCTTTAAATTTTAAGTTTTAAAAATATTTTAGACGACAAATTGAATCACTATTTAACATTAATAAATACATTTATCAGCATATTAACAATGAAAAAAAAAACAAAAATTAAGAGATATGCTGATTCGAAAAACAAGGAAAAATAAAGATTTTGATATAGAAAATCTGATCAGATAGCAATTTGATGATTAACGACACTCCGTATCTTAGCCATAGCCGCAACACGAATCTGATTACGACGTAAGCGTTCGGACTTCTTCTTATATATCTGAAGATATGTATAAATAGATATGTATATATATATGTATATAATATTATAATATAATAATTATGTTAATATATGTGTATATATAAACATATTATGAATGTATTAGTACCGTTTTTTCTTGACTTGACATGCTTTGCCATTCAGCAGCAATGATTTTTGAGAATTCACCAAAGTTCGCATGAGGATACAGCCGTTTAGCCGTTGGTTGCCGTTCACGGAAGAACAGTGCATATGCTGATACAGCTCTTGAAGAAATATACAATTAATAAAGATAAAACACAAAATTTTCAATAAAATTAAAGAATTAAATGTTTTTTTCTTTTCTTTTATTTTCAAATTTGAATTATATATTTATATAATCATAATAATAATATTTAATAAATTAACTAATTAACCTATTTTCATGAAAAAGAGCATGTTTCGCATCTAGATAATGATGAATAAATTGATTCTGAAAAATATAAATTAAGAAATTTTATCATTTATTATTATTCTTTATCTACTTTTTTTAATATTTAAAATTATAAAAATTATTATTATAACTTACTTCTTCAATCATTTTACCGTAATCAAATCGAAAAGTTGGCTCAATTTCATGCCAATCCATCCATTGATCACATGGTTTATAAATAGCGAATTCGTCCATAATTTTTGAATATTTTCTTTACAATCTTACTGTAAAAATGTATTATTTAATATTATAACTATGTGAAATAGTTAACAAATGATGAAATAAATGGATAGATATAGTATGAGAATGATGATTCTATTTATTATATAGTTATATATTAATTATTATAAATATGTTAAGTGAAGTATGAAAGAGATAAGTCATGAGAATAGAAAAGAATTTAAGCTGACCACTCGTCAGGTTGGTATCATATAATCTGTTTTGAGCATGCTCATCGAGATAAATAGATTAACTATATATGAGCAACAAGTAGGCGGAGCTATAAACATTAGATCATTGAGCTTAAAGATATAAGATTGAGAATAAATGCAAAAAATAATTCGAATTTAGATATGAATATGTGGTTTGGAAGCCTGTGTACCTTGTAATAGCTGGGCGGTCATCAGGTTGTCATTGCAATTATGGTGAGAACGAATAGAATAACCTCAGTCTTTAATTAGCTGATGACTTCTTATCCATAGTACCGTCTAGAGAATATGTACTCTCTTTCTCTCTCTTTATCTCTCTTTATCTCTCTCTCTCTTTTGCTCTCTCAAGCCTTACACTCTCTAATTCTTATAATGATTATCTAATATGGTTACTAATCTAATGACTCTGTAATACAAAAGAATTACATAGAGCTTATTCATAGGCTACATATGTCATGTTGCTTCCTTAAATCTTAAGACTAAAGGAAATAACCGCTGGTATAAGGTGAAATAAAGAACATTACAGGCAATGATGACGTAATGCACGGATGAGCTCATAACCTATGTCTGTGTCAAGCCTATTTGGAATGCGCTAATGTGAGAGATGAGCATCTGGATTTATCTTTTATTTTCCTTTTCATTAAAATATGGTTATTAGATAATTTATTTGTTATAATTAACTATAATCTATATTTAATATCATAATCTTTCATCTTTTAAATATCAATTCTCTGTTTCCCTTCGTAAAATCAAAATATTGAAAAAACAACAACAACAACAAACAAACACACACATACACAAGATATAACAAGAGCAGGTATGAAGAAAATAAAAGTTTTCCATTGAAATATTATAAAAAAGAAAAACATTGTAATTATAAAAGAAATAAGTTATGAAATACCTATTTCATCATTCAATCAGTTCTTTTTTTACATTTTCAATATTGATTTCAAGATACTTTTCTTGATGGGTGATCATATGTCATACACTCACACACATGTATACTCATATACAGAGAGAGAGAGAGAGAGAGAGAGAGAGAGAGAGAGAGAGAGAGAGATAGAAAGAGAGAGATCTATATATCTACATGTATATATATATATATATATATATGTATATAGTATAAACTTAGTAAAATTCTGACGTTTCTAAATTTAATAAATATCAATTTCTTGTATATTTACAACCGACTGTAAATAAATCCTCAATATTCTTAGATTGTGGTATGTACAGTATCCTCCTCATGTACCCAAAAGACAGATCAGTATGCTCCAAATAGGTCAATTGAATTTCTTATTACTTAACTATATGTATAGATATAGTTATGATATATGTATATGTTATTTTTCTTATTATTCATACATATGTATATAGTTTTTTAAAAAATATTTATTATTACATGATATAATCAATGAAACTTCAAAAATAAAGAAAATAAAAAATTTTACAAAATGATGAAAATGAATAAAAACACTTTTTTTCACAAAATAAATTAGAATAAAGAAAGAGAAGTTGGATTTACACCCAGACAAAAGATATTAAAATGAACAATTTGCTCACAAAATTTGTAAAATTAAATGAATTCTAGAAGACGATTCTGAATGTTGTACTTCAGAATATGTAACCAACTTCAATACACGTGTCAATTTGATGGCTTTTCATTTCATTATTAAAATTATTAAAAAGATTTTGAAAATTTTTGTATTCAAAAAAGTATATAATTATAACTTGAAAAGGTTTTATTATTATTTTTATTAAAAATCTTTTAAGTTTTAAGACCCTTCAAATGATTTTTTTAAAAAGATGATTACTAAGATGATGATGATGATGATGATGTTAGTGATGATGATAATAATGATAATAATGGTTGATTGAATAGAACTTGTAAGATGGAATATGTATTTTTTTAGTAAAAAAAGGGAAAAAAAACAAACAATTACTAATTTATCAAATCAATTCCCATTGGAATTGATAAAGCTTTGGTTGATTTTTGATTATATAGATATAGACATCATCTTCATTATTCTTATTCTTATTTGCTTCACAACAAATAATGTTTTTATAAACTAAATTTAAGAAAAAATATATTGAAAGAGAGAGCGAGAGATAGAGAGAGAGAGAGAGGGGGGGGGGGGGAGACATATGCAAAGAAGACGCGTTAGTGAGTGAGAATGAGAATGTGGAGATGTATTCTTCTAGGCTCTTAAGTTAAATTTGATCGTTGCCTATATATGTATGTATGTGTTCAATCTAATAAACTAATTATTATTATAAAATAATATATAAGAAGTTATAATATTGAATTTCATATAAAGTATGGAAGATGAAGCCAGAAGAGAAATAAAAAGAATCACAGCTTATCATAATGGATCACAGAATGTTAGGAGAACAAATCCAATAAAGAGCCAATATTGAATGATTATCATAGAAAAACAGATCATATAATAAATATAATATATTGAAAACAATCAAAATAAAATAATTTAAGGTTAAAGTTTAAGATAATATAAACCTTATTGGCTGTTTGACACATACTGCTTGTATAGTTTCTATATTCAACGATAAATAGACAAAATATGATTTAATTAACTATATTAAAATAGTTAATAATATATAATTAAGTTTGTAAAATGTTTTTTTTTCACATTCTATTTTCAGGATAAATTTGCTCTGAGCATCTGGTCAATCTACTCGTTTGTCTTCTTGTTCAATTCTGTGTATTTGTGCTTAGTATGTATGAGTGAGTGCGATGTGTTTGATGATTATGATGATAGGATTAAAGCTTGTATCACGTTGATCACCAGCTTGAATATATGCTGTTACAGCTTAGTTTACGTGAAGTTTGTCATGTTAGGAGTACTTCGAGCTACGCTGCTGAAACGAAATGCTCGAACTACATTCCGTAATCGGCGTCGTGCAGCAGCAGCTCCTTGCCGAGCTGCTGATCTCAAAAATTCTCTCTCACGTGATGGAGATCTGCCAGAAGATCCTGAAACATGATATGTAAGTCGGAATATTTTTTTGCATATAGACATACGTGAAAAAGTCTTGGTTACTGAAGGAGTTCCTAAACTATCTTTCGTGGAAGCCGACGCGCTTGTTGTTGATGATGTTACAGCAGGTGCACTGACTTTGTCTGTTACTTGGCTAATAGAGCTATCTTCGGTTTCTAAATCATACAAAAATTGATGATTATTATATAAGTGAAATACTTACCAACAGAATCTTCATTAGGGAAGAATCGTTGAGATCGGGGAGATCGTAATGAAAATGGCCACGAACCACTACGTTGAGAACATGCTTTTGCTTAAAAGTTTGAATTTTAGGAGTAAAACAAGATTTTGTTGAATGAAATTTTTTTGAATTCTCTTTCATCAAATTATAAAATAAATAATTATTTTAATTTTTAAAAACAAACTTTTTCCATTTATGTGACTTGAATTCTGCTCTACTGGTGCATCTTCTTCTACAGTTGCTGGGAATGGTGAAGATAGGGGAGGTTCTCCTCTAAAATATTCAATATAGTAAATAATTTTGAATTCAAAAAATTGAAAATAAATGAAAGAAAAGCTTACCCTTCCGTTCGTGCAAGATTATCAAGAACACGATCTAAACGACTGGGTTCTGTTTCACGTAACTTATTATATATTTTACATTGAAGATCTTTTGGAATCTAAATAAATAAATTTATATTATTATATTAGTTAACTATATGTATATAATATACCTTGAATATTTCTTCAACATGAGTAATCATTGTTTCCATTACCGTAACCTGAGACTCATTTTCTGCTAAGCTTAATTGAAGTTTATCATGATCTGCTCTAAGAATACATGGGGCAAAGATTGTTGCTAAATTCTTGGCATCCATTTTATTTCCTTGAATTGTCTATAATTATAAATTAAATTATTAAATTATGCTGTTTATATGAATTACTTCTTCATCAACTTCTGAATCACATGAATGTAATGCAACTTCATGAAGAAATTTCAACAGAACAAACAAGGTATCAACTGATGTTGCATCCATTAATGCAATAAGTAATCGAACACATTCTATCCGTTCTTCTAATGTTAATCCTATAGTGTAAGTTTTAGTAATTCAAGAATACGCTGACAAAGCTTACGTGAACAGGCTAGATATGCTTGATAATGCTCATTCGGAAGGAGGGATTGCGGTAAATCTCGAAAATATTCTTTTAACAGAGTTGCAACATCATGAGTAGTTGTATTTTCCACCATATCATCACTAATTGCTTGTCCGCCACCAACCTGAAAATCCTTTTTGAATGTTAATTGACAAATAAAATACTATTTTCAATTTTTATATTCATATATTTAGCATAAATTAGTTTAACGTTTAATGAATTAAAATGTTTTCTTACTTTTTCTAATGCACTACGTAGTTGACGACATCGTTTCTGATTACCAGCAATCCGAAAAAGACCCACTGAGGTTAGTCCTTTAAATACATTATTTTGTTTAAAATTGTAAAAAAATTAAATATACCGTATGCCATTAGATATTGAGTACAATTTTCAACAATTCGAGGTACACGTATGGAATGTGGATCTACATCATCTACATTACCATCTAGCGAATAGGACAATGAAGCTGATGATGGGCGATGTTTCTTCATGAAACGGCCATTTTGAATTGAATTGGATGTTTGATGATAAGTCGGAGAAGCCTACAAGCAAATGATTAAGTTTTCAATAATATAATCTTTGTATACTTCAGCTAGAAGATGTTGTGATGTAGATGCATATGGATTCTGAATTGATAACGTTGAAATTGGAGGTAGAGAGCATGTTGGAGGTGCTGATCCAACCAAAGGAGAAGGAGATGATGGATTAGTTGATGGATACAAATCCTATAACACGAACGTATGTTTCAACATAAAGACAAGAACAGTGAGATCAAAAAGACTTATAATCTTTTTTCTAAATTGAATACTTATGATCTTGATCTGATAAATAGAAAAAAAAGATTATTTAGCGTATGTATTTCATCTTGTTGGTTTTTTGAATATTTATATTTGATTTTTGGTTGCAATCAGGCTTTAAAGATTTCAGATTAAGATTATTCTATTTAAACTTTTTTTTTTGAATTATATTCAAAACGAAATAATAAAGATTACAAATTATTCTTTTAGATTAAACAATGATATGAACATGTGATATGTATGTATGCACCTGAGTTGATGGATAAAGCCAACGACGACTATGATCAATAACATTGATGAATTCAGGCTCCGAACGAACAACTGATTTTGGGCCAGCAGATGATGGTGTTCGAGGACTATAATATTATTCATATAATAATATAAAATATATATTAATTATATATATATAGTTATATGAAACGAATATACCTTCGTGGTACAGCTAGAGATACAGTTGAATCATCCAATGATCGACACCGGCTTTCTAAATCTAATCGTCGCTCATTTTGCATGCAATCAATCAATGAAACACCAAATAAACGTTTTTCTTCTGAAAATATAAAATATTTTTTTATTTTATTAAATTAAGAAAAACCTCCATCTGTGCTAGAGCCACTTGGTCGTCGACTTACATCACCAACAGTTAATGTTCGACTAGTTTTGATTAATTTTTGTCGTTTTTGTCGTAAAACAGATAATGGATCTGAATAAAATAATAAAATACAGAATAGATTAACATATATATATATTATAAATTATATATATATATATATATATATAGTTAATGAATAATACCTTTTGATTTGCTTAACGAGACACCCGGAAGAAGTTTAGCAATTCGTTGTTGTGCAATGGATTGCAAAGCTGTTCGCTCAATATCTGATAATGTTTCAAGTTGAACTCCACGTAAAACAATTTCCTTATCATCCAAAGAATGTCTCCAAGTGCTACTGTCCTATAAGACAAATCATGAATTGATGGACATGAAATCCTATTTTTTGTTGTTTTTTTTTAAATTCAGAATTAACAGATTTTTATATTTTATTTTTAAATTTGAAGCAAAAACTATAAAAAACAATAAATTGTCTCGTTTTTGCTTTATTTTTTATTTAATTTTGTAAAAAAAATTATTATATTAACTGGCTACAACAAAATTTTATTTTAATATGATTATCTATTCATGTAATTAAATTATTTTTTTAAAAAAATTATATATTTAACTAGATGACATAAAGGAATATACATGTAAGTAATGTCATGTAGATGAGTATTTAGTCATTTTCATCGATGGGTTTTTAGAATATTTTGAAATAAAAAAGCACAATAGTGAACGGTTGTGTTGATTGTAATTATGAAAAAAAGATATTAAAAGAATATGAGTAAGGCATTTAACTCAAATTTATAGAATAAAGGAATAAATTTTTATTTAATTATCTTTTTCTTTCTTTTTTTTAATTAAGAGAACGAGGAGGAAAAAAGAGAGAAGAGAGAGAGAGAAGAGAGAGAAAGAGAGAGAGAGAGAGAGAGAGAGAGAGAGAGAGAGAGAGAGAGAGAGAGAGAACTATGATACTGAAAAACGATAAAATAAATGTACCAAAAGATAGATATGAAGATGTAATGAGAAAGAAAAGAAAAAAAACAATATAAATTATTATAATTTTTAGCTTTTAGAAAAATCTCGAATACCAATTGGCGGCGTCGTCGTCGTTTCGAAGACTGTAATGAAGTTCGTCGATATTTGATGACAAAGATAGCCCAATCCATTGATGATAACAGTATTACTGATAACAAAATTTCAACAACAAAAAAATAAATAAAAAGAATTTTGTATTTGAAAACGAATAAAGAAGAAATAGAAAATGAAAAAGACGAAGAAGATGATGTAGACGATGAAGATGAAGAAGATGAGAAAGAAAGAAGAAGTAGGAAGAATAATCGAGGAATTGACAATAACTAGCAAATGAATATGAAAAGAAAAGAATATATATTAAAAATAAGAGAATTAGAGAATAAAAAAACTGAATATTAACAAGAATTTTTGTTGTCAAATAAGGAGACATGAATATGCAATCGATGCAGTTTGAGATGATTTTTTTTTGGCTTCTTACAATTTGGAAATAAGACGAGATTAGACGAGACAAAATTAAAAGTTTGGATATTAAAATCACTTCAATTAGAAATTATTTTTTTTTATTTTTTAGAATAGAATATAAGGTATATTACATATTGATTTTTAGCTTTTCTTTCTAATGAAAAGACAATTATACATATATCGTTGGAACACATACACAACCCTCCCAAACCAACACTATTCCCTCTCTTTCCTTCTCCTCCTCCTCCTCCCCCTCCTCTTCACATTGTCCTCCTCTTATTCCTTTTCCCACCCCGAAGATAAATGACAACAGACAGGGAGGGAGACAGGCAGAGCAGAAGGCTGGGTTCGAAATAAAAAAGGATTTTTGCTCAATTTTAACGAAATCTGTCATGTTTCTCAATCAAATGAAATTGAGTTTTAATGGAAGAGGCAAAAAGCGAATATAAGAATGGATTTTGAATTGAAAAATCGGCCAAACCAAAGATTTCCAAGCTGAATCTGTTGATGATGAAGTGCTACTGTTATGACTGAAGCCACCAATATATCTGGGTCGAAGTTTCCATAGAATCTTCTGCGATGAGTATTTCCATCCATCCGACTGACTACTGTAACTGGAGCATTGTCAAGAAAGGTTGTACGAATGTATATTGAATTTCAGCTTTAGGTTATAAGGCACCATTCTGACTCACCTGCTAGCCGATAGCGGCACTGATGGCGACACGGGAGCCGTCATGGCCTGTGGCAACATGTCATCGAGCTGATCGTGTGACCCATCGAAACCAGACGAATCACGTGAGTCACGTAGATGACCCTAAAATTAGAAATAGTATATGGTTATAAAAAATAAAATTAATAATAAAAATACATTAATATTATATAAATTATTGTTTTCATTATATTTAAGTACTTCATTTTATTCCCCAGATAAAATATTTAATAAATGTTTTTTTTTAATATTTTAAATACAAAAAATATTAAAAAAAAAACTTTTTAAATATCAATAATAAAATTAATTCATCACATGTATATTATACTCAAAAGATTAATTGATTATTAGAATTAAAACAAAATTTATTAACTGAGGGTAAGAGAGTTAGTAAAGATGATAGAAAGATGATAGAAAAGGAGAAAAAAAATGAAAAAGAGAGAGATAGAGAGAGTTAGAGAAAATGAGTATGCATGTATGTATATGTGTATAGTCAAAGCAATTGAGAGAAACAACTATTATTCTATTGTTTTACATAAGGAAGTTGATTACAGGCTTCATGCCACAAGACCAGCTTTAAATATATTTTTTTACTCAAAAAATTGTGGCTCTGGGATTCAAGGTATATGAATTTATTTTTTTTAGTTTTTATGATTAATATTCAAGTTTATAAATCAAACTTTCGTCAATTAAAATGCAAAAATCAACATTTTTTGTTTAAATTTAATGAAAATTGACCACAAAAAACTATAATATGATTAGAGAAATGAATCAATTTGTAACATCTCAACAGTCCTGATTAGCTTTAATGTAATTATCTTTGTTAATTTTTTTTAAAAGCACAATTTTCACATATTTAAACAACATTTGATTCAAATTCGAAATGAGAAAAGTAGATTTTGAAGGTTCTAGTGAGATGAGTTCAATGCTTTCAATCAAGCTTTGCAACCTAAAATTTGGAAGTGAATTACTATTTTCGAGAAAAAAAAATATTTGAAGTGAATCAAATGTCAAGGAATAGCTTTTCAATATATTATCATGAATACAAACTCAATTCATACTTTCTATAAACTACTAAACAACTTCGGAATATTTTCAAACAACGTTAAATAGAATCAAAAAGATTATAATCATTTTTATTTTTGGTTAATAAAAAAGTTTAAAAAAAAAATTTATGATGATTATTTAACTATATATATATATATATATATATATATATATAATCACATAGTTAAAACGTATATATATATATATATAAAGTTAATCCGAAAGATCAAGCAATGTATTGTCAGACATACAAACATGAATGTTCATGCATTTATCTATTCATATTCACAAATTATTTAAAAGTTTCGATTAAAATATAAATATTTAGAAAATATAAATCAAATTGTTGTAAATGCAGATGATAAGAAACAGTACTATGTCTAACATATAACAGAAAACTTTTCAGATATATTGCTGAAAACTTGTTTTTTTTTGTGCTAAAAGCGGGAGACAAAAAATTTTTTAATAAACCATTTTGAGATTCTCATTCAAAATAAGCTGCCAAAATCAGATTTTTGTTATTGGAAGCGATATAAGAGCCTTTAATCTTCAGTAATCCCAAAAAATGGTCCATATCTTATAAGAAAGAGAGAGGTTGACAGAAGTAGAGAGTATAAGAGAAGCAGAGGAGACAAACGATAGATTGAAAAAGAGAATGAATAAGATTGAGGACAAACTAGGGCAAAAAGTCAAAAAAAATTGATGAAGAAAGAGAGGTTAGAGAGACAGAGACATATTAGAAAAGTAAAAAAAATGATCTTAGCACGAAAAGCTGAAGAGAGAGAGAGGGAAAGAGATAGAGAATGGGAGAATCAACTCAAGACATGAGTGAGGAGATGAAGATGAAGGGAAGAACATGATATAGTTCATTGAATTGAAGTAATTTGAAACATTATCAAATTTTAAAAAAATTCATAGAGAAACAAGATTTTTTCTGATAATTCAACTGTTGTTATAGTGAAATCATCAAAATATTCTTCTTCGAAGAGAAAAAAAAGCTGCTGATATATCATTTTTTTAAAAACAAAGTAACATATAGAAGTGATAGATGATGATGCTTCTAACGCTAATGACGATGATGGAACATGAGAAATATGTGAATTAACCAGGAACATTGTCAGTATATATGATGGAATGGTAGGCATAGACTCCGGAAAGATAGTCCGGACTGAATGAACGGAAGAACTTTTCCGTTTTTTCCCCTCCTACAGATCATTTTAGGCTTAAAAGCTGATGTCATGTGCCGTTCATTGAATTCACATCAAAAAAAGGAAATATGGAATATTCAAAATTGGATCATACTTCCTCTGTTAGCTTTGTCTAATACTCAAGTTGACTCTTCTGTTTTTCAGATAAAAAAAAATATGATATATAGTATATAGTTAAGCAATTAGAATATATTATATATAATTGAAGAATAATTTAAAATGATGAAGAATGGAATGATGTCGAATGGTTAACTTTCAAACTGATTGTCTTAGATAACCTTGCTAACTATGCTATTCACATGAAGTAGTGAGAAAAGCATTGAAAGAGAAGCTAAAAAGGATTTGAAAGTGGAAATTACACTACGAAAGGGCTGGTAAGCCTAATGGTTGAAGCTAGATGTAGAAAGACAAGTAAATCTAATTAAAAGAAACCCAAAGACTAGATAGATTCTCTAACTCATAATAGGGCGGAACGGAGCAGAAGCTGAAAAAAACAAAAAGCCTTTCGAGGTCTACATATCTCTATCCATTTCAAACTGTCAGAATTCACTGATTTTCTATTGTTGTTTATCAGTAACTATACATGTTTGTATATAGTTAGTTGTAGTTAACTTACTATCTTATTATGCGTTTTCACACTCAAGCTCATCAATAAAATTTTTGAAATAACATATAGCACGTGTAGATTGAAGCATAGCTCCTTTAATGATCAGTATCTTATTGAAAAAAAAGACTAAATTAATTCTGAGCAATTGAACTATCATACATTCTGTATTATACCATTTATTTTAATTATTTTTATAATTTTATATTATAATATATTGTAAATATTATATTAATTAATAATTAGATTATAATAAAAAAAAATAATGATCGTCATTTTCTTTTTTTGATAAATTTCATCTTTCAATTTATCATTTTATATTATTTCAATTAATATAATATTTTTAATATAAAGATTATTAAATATTACTAGTAATAATAATAAAGTGAACTTAAATTAACTATATATGTATATATAGTTAATTTATAATTTCTTTATAGTATAGTACAAATATTTCAAAAATTATTTACATGTACTTAATAGCAAAACTTAAGAATTAAACTAGAAATGTTTGAAAAAACAAGAAATACCTCTATATTTGACGACATCTCACCATGTCTTATGTATGTTTCTAGTAGATAAAATAGTTTAAAAACCAATTTATACTTTCAGTTTTCAACTTAAATTGTGGTAAATTATGATGAATAATGTGAAAGAGAAGAACATAGAGATGAAGTAAAAAAAGAGAAATTTAAAAAGATTAAGAGTGAGAAAAGGTCGCCATAACATACAAGAGAGAGAGAGAGAACGGGAGGGAGAGGCGGGAGTTCAAGAAGAGTAAAAGAGAGAAAGAGAGAGAAGCTGTTGATCAAGGGACAGAGATAGAATGAATGTCGAATGTCTCTAAATTTCTTTAATAACGAGTAACCTGATACATGTACGTTTTTGGAGATGACTGATTTCATACCCTGAAGTAATGATCTGAAGTGGTATGAGGGGTGAACGGAAGCGACTAGAGAAGGAAGAAATGGAAAATTTTACATTTTTTTGCAAAAAAAAAAATTCGTTTTGATCGAACATTTATCAACAACAATAAAAGTAAATTTTCATCACAATGATCTGCATTATTGTTGAATTGAGACATCAGACAACATGATAGAATAGCAAAAACTGATGTGCGATTTGTTGTCGTCGTTATCTGACATCTGAAGTGCAAAGTTGAATGATTTTGAACAATTTAGTCACTTATAATCCATCTGTTGACATGAATTTAAAGAAATGATAAAATATTTGAATTTGATATGATGAAAAGCATATATAAGGATTGTGAAGAAGAAGAAAAATTTGGAAAAAAACACAAATTGTAGTAAATGATATGATGATATACATAGTTATACATAAAATATATGATATATATATACCATATATAGTTTATTTAATTAAAGATAACAATGTTAAAAAGATGAAAAAAAATGATAAAATATTAATAATTTTAATACAAAAATGATTATTTCTTTAACTAAATATACTATGTATAGCTGATAAACTGATGTTCTAATCATATTTTCTAATCAAAATGATAATGAATCTTTCTTTATCTTTTATAATAATTAATTTAATTTTTATTATTTTTTCTATTACAAATGTAAAAGAAATTTAGAAAAAAAACAAGAGTTGAAGCTTAAAACTATACGTATGGATATATATATATATATATATATGGCTTCGATCAAATTCATGAGCTCATTTCCATATACAGCAATTGGAACTAAAGGCCAATCACATTTTATGAAATGAGTCTTTTTTACAATTCAGGTAAAAGCAGCTCTTAGAGCCCAGTTATGACATGAGCATATGAAATAATAAAAGATATTTGTAACTAAGTTCACATATAAATATATAAAAAAACCATTTTACTCATAATAAACTTCAGCAAGAAGTTAAAAATTAGAATTTTCACGCTTAAAAGAAATGAAATACATATGTATGGGAGATCTTATAAACTTACTCTAATTGAGTTTGAATAACTAGCTAAACAATACAGTTTAGGTGAACGACTCATGCAATTGCCGATTTTACCTTCTAGGATTATCTCTCACGCTTTCAAGTTGTCGGAAGTTTCAGAGGGAAGTAGGAGATAGGCTGAGCTAGAGAGCAGGAAAGTGAAAACGAACTAGACTAATGAGATGTGATGGAGTCAGGAAATTTTTTAGAAATATAAGAGAAACGACATAGAGATTGAGAAACTAAGTACCTAAATAAGGGATGAATACAGAGGGAAAAACATTGAGAGATTAAAAAATAAAGAGAAATACAATCATAAAGAGCGAGTAAAGGAGTCGAAAGACAGAGAGAGAGAGAAAAAGAGAGAGAGGGAGAGAGGGAGAGAGAGAGAGAGAGAGAGAGAGAGAGAGAGAGAGAGAGAGAGAGAGAGAAAGAGAGAGCAACGGAGGAATCTAGAAATAGGTGAAAAGAGGTAAAGTTAAAGAGAGTAATGACTAGGATAGGCGGAGTCGATAGAATAAATGAAAGGATACTGAGAAATGAGAGGGAGATAGAGAAAACTTCAGTAGTTTCCCTCAAATCAACGTGTTCAAAAAACCTTCCATCGTTCTCACTCCCCCCTTTACTCGATCCCCCCTATTATTCTCGGATTTCTTTTACCCTCTCTCTGACATTCATTTGCTTCTTTTGTTTTTTTTTCAATCAAAAAAAAAATCTTAAAGAACGTTGTTTTTTCTTAAATCTGAACTCAAAGGAAAAAAAGTGCAAAGATCTACTTGAAAATGAAAAAAAATTTAATAAGTAATCATATTAATTGCTTTAATTGAAAAATCAAAAATATAAATTACATTTTTTCATTTATAATATATATTAATTGAAATATAAATATGATAATGCTATAAATTTCATATTTAAGATTCTTGAATAATCTTTTTTTGATTTTTTTTTCTTTAAAAATAACTTAAAACTTTAGTTTGTTAATCTTTTCTAAAACTTCTTTGTCGTATTTGAACTCAACGTTTGAAGTATCTAAGAATGAAATATCAGATTGAATATCTCCATTTCTTTTAAAATATTCTCACGCTCAGAACCGTATATGACGTGTGTGATCTATTGAAAACTATGGCTGAAGCATACGTTCGGAAAAGGAGCAAAAGTGGTAGCAAGAAAGAAGGAATGGAAGGGAGGGCGCGAGGGAGGAAGAGAGAAAGAATTGCTGATGGTTTTGGACAGAGGCTAAGTTTTGAGAATTTTATATATATTATCTGAATCATCAGAAACATGACGTGATGATGTTTAGTTATCTGGAATATCCAAATAGCCTGATTCAAACTTCTATAACTTACGTTTGAGGAACAATAGAATTACTTAAATACGTAATCATAAATATATTATATTATATTATTATATTTTGATAGAGATTAACGATATATCAACGTACGCTTTCAGTATCTGTCCATCGTCGTTGATTGCTTCTGATTGCTAGAAATTCCACGCTCACATCATCTGATGCTGTTGTTGTTGGTCCTGTACCGGCAAGCCGTTCATTCATAACGATCTCATCACCGTCAATAGCCAATTGCATTGTAGTACCGTCGATAGATGGATGACGAACGGTAAGACGGGGTAGTTGTCTAGAAAATAAAGATTTCAGATTAAGAAACAATATAATATTATACTACTGTATAATAATAATAATAATAATTATTATTATTATTATTATTATTATTCTAAAAATATAGTGAAAATAGTAAAAAGTGTCGGAAAAATATAATACTATAATATATATAAATATAATGAAATATAAAGAAAATAACAACAAAAAATGATTGTTTTACAAAGACATTTTGAATTCGTATTTCTTCAAAACGATATGAAAATGCTAATTAAAAAATTAAATAGAAATATCTGTTTATGAATATTTTAATATTTTAAATGGAATTTCACCACAACACGTGGGTTGATATACATACTACATTTATATATATTTTTTGGAGAAAAAAAGAGAAGAAAAACGAAGAAAGAGCGACGACCACATGAATAATAGAAGTTCAACATGCTGTTCATCTATGTTGAACAGAAGTAAACTCGTGTATGTATTTGCATATATGTATGTTCATGTGGATGACGTGAAAAACGTGAACAATTTTAAAAAATAATTTAAATTTTCACACGAATCGGTTGCTTTTATATTTAAGAGAGAAAATGAGAATAAGATAGAGAGAGAGAGAGAGAGAGAGAGATAGAGAGAGAGATAAAATAAGGGAAATAATGATAGAGAGATACAGAATAGAGTGAAAGGTTGAGAGTAGGAAAGAGAGAAAGAGAGAGAGAGAGAAAGTCAAAGAGAGAGAGATAGAGAGAGAGAGAGAGAAAGAGAGAGAGAGAGAGAGAGAGAAAGAGAGAGAGAGAGAGAGAGATAGAGAGAGAAAGAGAGAGAGAAACAATGAATGGAAAGAAACAGTAATTAATTACAAAACAAAACAAAAAACTAATACATATAATTGATATTGTATACATAAATTTAGTATGTATATATGTATACTACACCATTTTTATTATATGTATAGTTATAACACATAGTATATGCATCTATCAATTTGATTATATACATATAATATTATAAATAATAGTTTAAATAACTTATTTGTAATGAGATAGAAATAAGTTAAGAAGACGAATAGAGAGTAAAGCTTGCCAAATATATAAAATAAAAAAAATAATATATCTACCAGAAAGCTTATATTGATAAATAGAATATAAATATATTCAAATTGTACAGAATATAGTTAACATAAAGATTTATTTTTTTTTTTTGAATTTAACTATATTTTCAAGCTCACACATACGAATGAGATAGATAGTCGGCGAACTAATTTTTTTTTGTTTACATTCCTGAAGATTAAACTCAAACATATATTGAATTTTGGTGACGAAAATGAATATAATTGGTTAAATGAAACATATTGAAATGCAGCATTTCTCTGCTAAATTAGCCTTTCGACTTCTAAGTTTAAAGAATAAAATAGTATACAATACTTTTTATTTTTATTTTTTAACAGCTTCATATATAATCAAAAGATTTTTAAACAATTCCTTTGCCTTTTCATTCTTTTTTTAAACTTCTCTCTATCTCTTACTATCTTTCTATTCCTCTTCTTCTCTCTCTCTTTCTTTCTCTTCTTTTCCTCTTTCTCTTCCTTTCCCTTTCTCATTCTATCTAGATCTAGAAATTGTTCTCTCCTTTCTTCATGATAATTTTATAATAAAATAATATATGATACCATATGATAGAAAATTGAAAATTAGTAATAAATTCAAATAAATTTTAATTTGAAAAATTTATGAAATAAAAATAAAACTAATGATGATGTGTAAAATAAAAATAAAATAAAAAAAAACGAGAAAAAAGCTAAGACATACAGACATATGAGAGATTTTATTTGAAAAAATTTGCTGCTCATGTATTTTTCATGGATAGTTTCAAAACAAACTTGAGTTTGGTAGAAACAAAATAGTTTTCAAAATATACAATATATGGAATTTTTGATTAAAAATTTACAAAACTTTGCAAGCTAAAGGATTTTCCAAGTCAAAGGATTTCAAAGCTAACGCATTATTCTATGCTACACCCTTATAACTCATACTGATTTCTTTAACAAACAAAAAATGTTTGGAAATGCTCATAAAGGGGTAAAGCTTCATATTTTCCAGTATTCAAAAAAAAACAAAAGAAAAATAATAATAATATACGAAAAAACCCAAATGAAATAGAAAATATAAACTAACTCAAAAATCATGACCGAAAAATTTCAGAAAAAAAAAAGTTGGCGATTAATGAGCTTGACGTCAAAATCATAATGTGTTACTGATCATAACGTGTAAATGAGATCAAAAAAACAAATAAAATGAACAACAGGTATTGGTGCGAAGAGAACAAAGACATTTTAACAGAAAACTAAACACAACTTCAAAATTTGTGCACACGATTTTAAAATTTTAGACTTGGCGAAGGATAGGCTGCGAAAAGTTTGAAATGAAATTTGAGCTGAAGCAGCAGGTACCCACGTAGACAGGAGGCATAACCTGAGCATACACGTTTTAACCGAGTTCGTTAGCCCGATGTGTGGGCTCGTAAGGAAAAAAATGATAAATCTTTCATCTGGCTACATCACGCTCATAGCTCTGCATTCTCATCTTGCACTTGCCTCTTTCCCACCTACTCCATTCATCTCGGATTGCCTATCATAGCATGCTGTAGTTATAAGACTTGTGCAAAGCAAAATACATATATAAGAACTAAAGAAGAAGGAAAAAGAAAGATTTGTGATTGTTTTATTTATGAAAAATATATAATTCAATTGCATAAAATATGTTCTCTAGTAGTTTAGAGTTCTTTTTGAAATACATGAATTTGATATATACTATCATGCACATGTAATTTGATTTGTGAAAGCTTGAGATGATGAATAACATCAGCAAGAATGAAGTTTTGAAAGATGAATTACATTTTGGTACATAAGCATATACATACATATTTCGATGTTCTTATTTTGTGTTCTTACTTTGATGATATTTGGTTAAAAAAAACTTCCGTTTTTCGTAAGAAATTGTGGTATAAGAGCAGACAATATACATCATGGCAACAACATTAAATTTCAAATGTAATTGACACGACCTTTGAAGCTATTCCAGCTTATTATTGTCATGAAAATTTCATTTTTGATCACTTTAGACAGTTGAAATAAGATGAAAAGTAAGATAGATAGAGAGAGAGAGCGAGAGAGAGAGAGAGAGAGAGAGAGAGAGAGAGAGAGAGAGAGAGAGAGAGAGAG
Source organism: Auanema rhodensis (assembly GCA_964057225.1). NCBI lineage: Eukaryota > Metazoa > Nematoda > Chromadorea > Rhabditida > Rhabditidae > Auanema > Auanema rhodense. The sequence goes on from OZ059895.1 coordinate 7,967,931, forward strand.
AGAGAGAGGGAAGGAAAAGAAAAGCAAAGTAGATAGATAGACAGAAAGAAGAAAAATGCGTTATGGATACTTAGTCATTGAGAGAAAGAGAAGAACATGAGAAGTCACAGATTCATTTTGATGGTTATGAAGATATAAAGAGATGCAAAAAGGAAGCAGATATAAGTGCTAGGAAAGCACAAAAAAGAAAATAGTGAGATAGAGAGGGAGAAACTGTGAGAGAGAGAGACTGAGAGAGAGAAAGAGATTGATTACAGTTAATGATTATTCAGTTTTTAAATTTTTTTAAAAATGAAAACAAAAAAAACTATGTTTGATCTAATGGATGAAACAAACAGAGTTTGCCTTCACTTCTTGTATTTAGTGAAAAAATTAAATTTTTCTTTCAAAGTGTTCTTAAAAAAGACTTTAAATGTAACATGTTGGGGAAATTGAATAGCGATGTTCGTAACCAAATTATTTTATTTTTCAATATAAAAAAAGTTCAATGCAGAACAAAGCATTGAAAGAATTCTTTTTCGTGAAAAATTTGAAAAGTAAATTCAAATTTTTTTTTTGATACAAACAGAGTTAGCAACTAGACATACATTCTTTTAATAGTTTTTGTCTTCAAATTAAATTTTTCTAAAACATGAAACATACATATATGGGTTTTAAGAATTGAGTTAAAGCATTAACTCTCGTATTCTTGTATTGTACCTGCTATAACGAGATTATTTCAAATTAGCATTGCGAATCATGCACGTGTAAAGTTCACGTGAAAATTCCACGAGAATTATTCAATAATGCATGAGAGTACATATAGATCATTTTTTTTTAATAAAAATCAATTTATTTTATTTCTTTTATTTAATTTTTTTAATCTCCTTTTTACTTGAAAATTGGTTTTTTTTTTCGAAAAATGGGATAAAGATTATTTAATGTCTAGCTTTCATTTTCGATATCTTTATTAATGCAATTAATTATTTATAAATGTGGCCAATAATTAATTTGGAAATAAGACTTTAAAAGCAAATGATTGGACATTCAGAAATTTGAAATAAAAAATGCAAATGTTATCCATACTCATTTTGTGAGCATTTATCCCTTCTCTCTCTTTCTCTCTTTCTCTATTTCGCTCCTTCCCTCTCTCTCTCTCTCTCTCTCTCTCTCTCTCTCTCTCTCTCTCTAATTTCTCAGTATTCTTTCATTTATTCTATCGACTCCGCCTATCCTAGTCATTACTCTCTTTAACTTTACCTCTTTTCACCTATTTCTAGATTCCTCCGTTGCTCTATCTTTCACTTTCTCTCTCTCTCTCCCTCTCTCTCTATTCTTTATTTTATTTTTTTTCTCTCCAATTATTGAGATCAAGTTTGAGTAAAACCTATTTGAAGGGCAAAAAATAGTTTTTTTTTATGAAAAAAAAAGAAATTAAAGAATAGGGTTTGATCGTTAGATGATGAATCTTAATTAGAAATTTAAAGGAAAAAGACTGAAAAAAAAAGATTTTTGAATCTCTAATGAATGTTATTGGTATGCATACATGTATTATATAGTATGACAGTTTGTTATTTATAGAAGAAATAAATGAAAACATTTAGAAGAAAAATATCCGAAATAATACAGAAAATCATCGAAAAGCTTAATAGTCTCCAGTGAATAAAAAATTATCTGAAGTACGAAATTTAGGCAACAGAACTTTTATGTCGTTTCAAATTCTCTTTCCTTCTCTTTCTCTCTTTCTTCCTTTCTCTCTCTATATCTCTCTATCCTCCCTTCCTTCCCTCTGTATTTTTCTTCTGCTTGTCTGTTTCTCTCAATGTCTGATCGTTTATGTTCTCTTGTTCTTTTTTCATTTCTTGTCATTTCTTACTTTCAAACCTATTCTCTTTTCGTTTGAAAATTTTTATACTTTCCAATGTGGAAGTATGCATGTAGAGATGTGAAAAACAAAATTCTACTCACTACCAGACACTAGAACCTTCAGAATATGGTCGTAAAACAACATTCATTTAAATCTTAATAAAGAAAATGAAACAAAAACATTTGTGATGATGGATGAAATATGTGAATGGATATTCAATAGAAAATATTATTATAACTGATTTTACTTAAAATTTTACTATATAGTTAATATAAAAAAGCATAATATATAAATATATATATACATAGTATATGTATGTCAATATTCCATTTGAGTATACTTCTCTTTACTTTGAGCCTTTTTTTTTATGAAGAAGGAGGAAGCGAATTAAAAAACAAATGAATGTAAAAAAAATTATAAAAATAATGCTATTAATGATTAAAATGAAGTCAGTCAAGTGTCGTATGTATGGATGTTGTTTGTCAGCTTTTCTATTGACTTTATATGGTTTTTATTGTGTTGAAAAGAGAAGACAAGAAATCAAAATCAAAATTTCATGATGAAGTAAAATAAATTTTCAAAAAAAAAAAAAAAACAGGGAAAGACGGATTGATGGATATACGAATAGATGATAAAAGAGTTCAGAAGACGGTTACGAGACTAAAGAAGTAGATGACGACGAAAAAGAAGAAGAAGGAAAATATGCAAAACATCCTATGTGACTTCAGAAGAATACTGCAGAAGAATAAAGTTTAAATTTATCTTTGTGTGTGTGATAGAGAACAAAATTGGAAAGTGCAGTTATTTTGAGAGAAAATCGTATAAGTTAAAGATAACTGAAATATTTTATTTTTCTTGGGAAAAAAAGGAAACGCAGACTGTTTGAGTCGGCGAACAGTTAAGAGAGAGAGAGAGAGGGGGGGGGGCTGAAAATTACAAAAAAAAAGAGAAAAAATGAAAAAGACAGCAAGAAAGAGAAAAGGAGTAGATGAGGGAGTGTGGTTAGCCAAGCGAAGACTCATAGTCGTCTCAACTTGAATTCTCTTTACATGTAAAGCTTGAATGAACAGGAAACAATAAACTCAAAAGACAAGAGACAAGTCAACATTGAACGATTAGCTTAAAAGGCTATAGAGGGGCAAAAGTTAAAGTAGATGTTGATTGTATCATAAACTATATATGTTTTTAATATTACAAACTATATGTGTAGTTACTAAAGGTGAATTAGAAATAAATTTACATTCTTGCTATGTCTCAGTCTTCTTTCTTCTACTTCAATCTCATCTCAACGTTTTATAATCATGTACATATATAGAAGTTATTGTTTGTGGTGGTTTAAGAAAAAAAAAAAGTTTTATCTCTAGATTATTCAATTTTCTTAGTTATTTTTATTAGAAAATTCTTAGAAAAAGAAGATATATTTGGATGGGAATGTATGTCTGTACCATCAAATAATCAGAGCAAATTAACTATTTTCTAAGAAATTAAAAGCATTTTCAGCAACAAATATGTCAATTTGTGTACATGTATCTTCTCCTTACTTTATGTGAAATATTTATGAACATATGTATGCATGTAAGCACATAGTTGTTTCTATCACAATCCTTCTCTCTGTCTGGCTTCGTATCCTGTGTGTCTGTGTGCGTATGTTTCAAAGTTTCTCTCATCATTTAGTTTTTTTTTTGTTTTTTTTTTAACTGTATCTTACTCTTCCTCTTTAGAATTTAGTAATTTAGTTAATTTTATTTTTTTTTGGACCACCTAAGTTGTTAATAAAATCAATTTTTGTCATGAATTCAAGTGTATGAATTGTATGAAAATTAAGTAAAGTATGTGATTATGAGTCAATTAGTTAATATTAAAATATATATACATATATATATATACTATATACATATAATTTGATGTACAATTAGATGAAAATAAAGGATAGATTGTTTTTTGATTTCAAATTAAGTATGTAGATGTTATAAAAGAATTAAAAGAACTAGAAATGATAATATAGTTAGTATAATGCTAGTAGTAATAGCTAGAGTAATAGCAGTATAGACGTACATGATAACATCGTCTATTGTGAGGTTGACATGGAGGAAAAAGTAATAGAATTCGTAGTCCAATACCAATCCAGACATATAGAAAAATGGGAAAAACGTGAGGATGAAAAGAGAGGCAGAACCAGTGCTGAACGATAGATTTTGGAACAAATTAGCATAAGCATTATGTAAATCGTGAATTGGAGAAAACAGAAGTGAATACAATAGTGCCGATGGCAATAGATGATGACGACGATGTGAATGAAGTAGATGATTGGGGGAGTATGTAGCAACACATTGAAACAATGTATGTATAATAGATTTATAATTAAGTAAATATAGATTTGTATGGTATACATACATAATATGAAAATTTAAAAGTAATAGAAATCGAAAATCGTTTAATCATTTTACAGATAAGTTACAAGAAGTTGACATCAACATCATCACAATTCTATATGAAAACTACAAAAATTTCAATAATATTGACGCATTGCAAGCAAATGTTGTTCCTACTATTCATATTCAAATTATTATCTTTAAATAATAATATATAATAAATATTATATTATATTATAATTAATAAATAGAAATTTAATTTTAATTATCATTATTATTATTATTATTATATTTTAACCTTATATAGTTAATATATGTACGTATTTACATATGAATAGTATATCAAGAATAGCTGGATATACATATATCAAGAAAATTCTAAGAAAAAAAAAAGATTCTGCTCATTTTTTGAGAAAAAAATGTTCTTTTCTTTTTTTGATTTACTTGAATTTCGTTTGAAACTTGCTCATCTCCAGCTGATCAAAGATCTATTAAATAGCCATTTTTTCTTTCTCTTTGTCTCTCAATAGAGACATACATGTACATATATGTAGATATAGTTTGATGACAACATAATATACATATACATATAGTTATAGAGTATATTTATATTTATTAAAATAAGAAAAATATATATCGAAAATATAATGATTGAAATAATTATTTTTATGAAATAGATTTAGATATAATGGCTTTGTCGACATCAAATACCATTGTATTCACAGAAATTGGATGAAATATTAGAATGAAAGAGCAGAAGAAAAAAAAAGAAAAGAAAATTATTTTGATTACTGACATTGAAAATGCGATCTAAGACATGATTCTGACATGATAATTTGAATTTCTAATTAAAATATTATTATGTTTCAAAGTTATATGTATGTATTTCGATATTAAAATAATTTTAACATTGATTTATCTTTAAAAAATGAAAAATACGAGAGAAATACCTAATACATATCAACTTCTTTACGATATTTTCTTTAATTCAGAAGGTTAAACTTCAAAAGATATGAGAAAGTAATTGAGAATATTAGATAATTTATTTTAAAATCAGCTGCATAATTATCAAAACTCAATAAATATATAGATAAAAATATTATATTGATTGAAATTAATTAATAACTATCAAAATTAATATTTCTATCTTTTTACTACTTCATTAAGAACTTTTAACTCATTTACCCTACTCCTCTCCCTCCCCCTCTCCCCTCTCTCTCTCTCTTATAAAACTTTTACTTACATACCATATAATAGAGAAAATAGATCATAAAATAGAAAATTAATATTACACGATACTACGACCAAACGAATGAAATTAACATTTTACTGAAACTTTGGTTTAGATCGGACAACTTGAAATTCCAAAACAATTTTTAACTTTTTTTCTGTTTTTTTCATAAACTATAATAATCAAATTATGATTATTTTAACTATTATTATATATTTTTCTTCATATTTATGTGAAAAAATCAAAGAACAAGACATAAGAAGAAGGAGATGAATATACATATCAACAGCATTATGTTAAGACATTAACACCGCTATCGTCAACACACAAAGTATTGAGTTTATCAGATAAACATATTGATAATATTAAAAGAATTAGTGCGAATTTCATAAAAATTCAACATTTCCTACCTTTTCTTCATAAATTGAGCCAAATCAAGTGATTTTTTTTTATATTTATTGGAAAAAAAGTAAAGAAAGTTAATAGAGAATTGGTGGTGGATGTAGAACAAATGAAGTAGAAGCTTTAAGACAGTTGTTTTTTGAATATAAATAGATTCGTCTAAATCTACATATATAAAACAAAATTTTAATCAAATACACGAGGGAGAGGTTGTTATCCAAATTCATCCTTTTTTTTTCTCTAAAATATGAACGAATAAATATTCTTTCTTATTTTTATGGAAAATTGTGAAAAAAAAAGAAAAACTAGTAATTAAAGCATAAATAAAAAATAAAATAATGTATATTTATTTGGAAAAAATTATAATAAATAGAAAACACATTATTGAGATGTGCACCGAACTGTACGAAGTGATGATAAAGAGAAGGTTTGAGCTTGTATGAATAGAGCTTAGTTCCTGATTAGCATTACCAGGAAAATAGAACAGAGTTGTTAAGAGAGATAGGTAGAGATCAAGAGAGAGAAAGAGAGCGAGAGAGTGAGAGAGAGAGAGAGAGAGCGAGAGAGCGAGAGAGAAAGAGAAAGAGAGAGAGAGAGAGAGAGAGAAAGAGAGAGAGAAAGAGAAACAAGGTAATATACTCTATTTTAGAAAAAAGAAGGTAATGTTGCAAATGCAAACATGTTCATGAACATTTCGGAGTATTTTCATGCACATACATGCACTAAGAATAACTATGAGAAAAAAAAAGAGGAAATTATAGTTTTGTACTATGTTTTTGAGATAATACCATTTATATACAAGTACAGCATAAAAACTTTTAAATATTCCTGATATATGTATATAATGGATTTTAAATAATATTATTTAAAAAATGAAATTAAGATAAAAAACAAGAAAACAAAATAAGAAAATGAACGTGAAAAATACCTTAAATGTACTTCAATATTTATATTTTATATAATATTTGATTTGTTTTTATTCATAATTCTTTTAAAAACTCTTTTTTTCTTTATTTTAGAATAAAAAAAAACTAAACGGAAACAAATGATTGTATCATCAAGGCGTAAATTCGAATGAAAAGAAGATGCAGTTTAAAGAAATGGATGAGAAAATTCAAAGAAAAACAGTTGAAATATTGAAATGAATATGTTCAATTTGTATTGAAATTGCTCAACACAAAGGTTTTGAACATTTGATTTTTACAAGAAAAATAGAATTTTAAATAAATACGAGAGAAAATATAATATATGAAATAGAGAAGAGATTGATCTTTTATACTTGAATGTATAGTTAATATTAAAAGTTAGAAAGATGGTTGAATAATATATAAATTAATATTTAAATGAATAAAATTAAGAAATTATAATATATTAAATTATATTAAAACTCACAACTGCTTTGAATTTTTTGATGTTGATCCCATAAATTTATGATATTTAAAAATTCTAAATTGACTTCGTCGAAATGATCTGAAAAGTTCATTTATTATTTAAATCAAACAAACTTCGTTTTAAAGTTTACGTGACATGTCTCACGTAAGCTAACTGACATCATTTTTATTTTTATTTTATTTAGAAATCGGTTGCATTCCATATAGCATTCAATATATTCATATAATCAAGTTAGAAGATCAAAAGATGATTTTCTAATTACCTTGTAGCAAAATTAGCTAAACGTTTAGTGGTTGATATTGGATTAGTGAAGGTTGAAGTACTGGGTTCATCGGCTGTACCATTGCTGGAACCTGGAGCCGGAGATGTTGATCTGCTATCTGATCTATGTGATTTGTCATCAGAATCTGTAAATTTAGTCAGTAAAATAGACAAAAATAATGTTTTGTTTTTCTGCAAAATAATTTTAATATTATGTATTTTCAATATAATAAATAAATAGAAATTATAGAAACTTTTTCGTTTAACTGATCGGCGATTAAATAAGAGACGAGATATGCCACTGGATGAACGATCAGATTCTATAGAGGACTGCCTAGACATTCGCCGCGGAGATACAGACATCTGTAATTTTAAATATAAAATTTGAATATAACCTAATACGCTGATGGATGTGTTTGAAAATAAAAAATAAAAAAAATTTTATCAGAAAAATAACAAAGTAGGGAGTTTGAAGAACAATAGTGTAGAAGGAAAATGTTTCGAAAAAATCTGAAAATGAAACAAAAAGAAATAAAAATGTATTAATAGACGTCATAAAATATATATTTGAGTACATCGTATTACCATCAAAAATCAGAATATTGTGGAAGAAACATTAAGACACAATGAGGGAAATGAGAATAAGAGGGAGAGAAAGAGATAGAGAGATACTGAGAGTAAGAGAGAGAGACAGAAAGAGAGTGGGAGTAAAAGAGGGAGAAAGAGAATTGAAGAGAGGGACAAAGATAAAAAATTATTGCACAGATATATCAAGGTAGAGGTTAGATTGGATTGCAGAGTTGAGTAGGATACGAACAAGAAAGTCGAAAATGAGCTAAGTTTCAAGTATGAACAGCAATTGGACTTTAATGGATTCTCAAAAATTGTATTGGGTGGGCTGGTTTGGATGAAATAATAAATTTGTAAACTACTTCCTCTTTTCAAGGTTCAGTGTGATATGATATCGAGGGAAGATGCTCTAAAGGAAAGACGAAGGGTAGGAAAAGTTGTTAAAATTAGATTTCTGATGTGATGATAGCGGAAGTTTATCGAAGGAACTTGGGTAGGGGTAAAGGAAGGAGTAGAGAAGTGGCATCAGTGTTTGACTGAAATAGGATGGAATTTATGAGTGAGTAAGAAAATATTGACAATTTTTTCTTGATCTTTTCCTTCTGTTGCAGCATGATCAATAAAAGTTCGAAAAATAGTAATGCAAAAACATTTGATATAGAATTAGAAAAGCCATAGAGAGAAAGAGAGAGAGAACGAGAGAAAGAAAGAGAGAGAATAGATGAAAAGGCACAAGAGAAAGAGAGAAAAAGAGATAAAGAGATATAGTTAGAGAGTAAGAGAAAAACAAGAAAAAACAAGAGTAAAGAAGGGAGAATATAGAAGAGAAGGAGGAATATTATATATATACATATACATATATATGTATTAAAGTGAAATAAGTGAAATTAATAAATATATTATAAGCACTATGATGTAAGTAAATAAAAATTTAAAAACTAAATATCATAAATCATGTGAATAAATGAATAAATTGATTATTTCTTTATGAAAGATATGTAATGAATCAGTTAAAAGTTAAAAAGTTTCAAATATGAAAAGAAAAATAAAGAAACATATACACATATCATCATCATCATCATCATCATCATCATCATCATAAACATCGTCATCATCATCATCATAGTTTAATCTAATTTTGAGAGCAATCAGTATATTTTTGTGATCAATCCCTCAGGCTATGACAACTGAATGATATTTTTTACATCAAAAATGATGAAATTAATTATTTTTTCATTTAAGCAAAATGGAAAAATGCTGTTTAATACTGATTTTCTGAATATGAGCAGCCGTTGTCAGGTACGCTGACAGGCATCTCTCTGTCAATTCAACAAGACAGCGAGATAGAAAATATAAATTATGTATAATAGAAAATAGACTTTTGAGATTTAACATTTTAGAAATTATAATTAAGTTTTCAATGATTAATCCAAATTTCAAAATTTTAAAAAATATAAGAAAAAAGAAGAAGGAATATCATATATATGGAATGCTTTGAAAAAATGTGCAATAGTACATAAGATATGATTAAGGTCATGTTTAGTATATCATACTATATGCAAAACTTTTTTTTTCTTGTAGAGTAGGAAAATTAAATTCTCCGACAAAAGTTGTTAAGAAAATATTCATAAAATCAAGAGTTAAAGCATAAAGATGTTATATTGATGAAGTACAACAAGTTTTGTATTTATTTGAGTAATAAAATATATTTGTTATTTCCGATTCTAAACTTTGAAATAATTGAAATAGTTTGTGATTGAAGGGAGAGAGAGAGAGAGAAAGGGAGTAGGAGAGAGAGAGGGAGAGAATGAGGGACAGAGGTGAAAGGGGGCGAGGGTCAGAAATCATTTCAATTTCTTGAATTAACGAAACGACCTCTGTTCATAGTTTTTTTTTTGTTAAAACCCAGATGTACATCTAAATGTGAATGATGTCATAATCTAATAAAATATGAATTCAAATATGAAAAGGTTTATTTCAGAAAGTTCTAAATAAACATTGAAAAATTGTATTAAAGTTTTAAAAATTAAATTATTATTATTTGAAATATGAAAATTAATGTGAAAATATCTAAATGCTTTTTCAGTTATTTTGGAGCTTTTAGCCAGTTAAAGCAATTAAAGTAATTGTACCTTCTCTTATACACATATGGAATAAAATGAGATGATGATGATGATGATGATGATGATTGTTGATGATGATGAGGATGGTTGATGAGGATGACAACGATGACTTGGTTCAATTTCAGAATTGTGATAAATATTATAAAGATATATATATATATATATATATATATATATATATATATATATATATATATATAAAAGGGATTGAGAGAGATTGACAGAGAGAGAGAGAGGGAGATGTACATACATTCAGTAAATACGACAACGACAAGAGAAGAAAATTTAAAAGAAAAAAAAAGAAAATTGTCTTTCTAATTCATATTCAGAAGATTCTTAAATATATACTATATGAAGTGCGATAAAGAATGCAGAAAAAGAATTTTTGTTTTTTTTTCTTTCACGGTATCAACTTAATTATACAGTAATTCGATAACTCTTGGTCTGATTCTGAAAAATCGTCATATGCCATATAAGCTTTACTGCTTTTCTCTAACTCTCCCTCTTTCTCTCTCTCTCTCTGTTACATACATCGTTATCATTTTCATTTGAAAATCGTATTTTATATTTTTCAAATAAACTATTATTTATGGTATGTATCTTCAATATGTATATCCATAATAGTTCTATAATGATATGACAAATCTATCAGTAGAGTGCTGTCTGGATGTCATATATATAGCAACGAGATTCAGCTTTTCTTGCTATCGTCTCCTCGACGACGAGATAACGTCTGATGTCTAGAGTTCCTGATTCGATTAAAGATACAGCTCAAAGATGGCGATATGTGTATTATATTTCTACAAACATATGTATGTATGTAGTTATTGAAGAAAGAGAAAAGTAAAAGGAATAGGAGAGGGAGAAGGGCGGAAAGGGAGGAGGAGGGGGGGGGGGGAGTTGGTATAAAGGGGAATAAGGTGAATTAGATGATGATAGGCGGAGCAAGAAGCAAAAACGATAACAAGCATTCATGAAATTAACAAAGTTAAGAAATAGAATGACGTCATATATAAGTAAATGTGTGTATTAGTTAGTACGTACTTAAGGAGAAATACTTATAAAAATGATTTAATATGAGGGAAAAGTATAGTATAAGAAAATTTGTTTATCATATTATATATATTTATATAACAATATATATACATAACATATAAATATACTAATTTTATTAATTTTATAATGAAATATAAAACAAATGAATAGATATGTACATGCAAATGAGCAGAATATTCAGTCCATCGGCTCACCTCCGGGAATGATGAAGGTCTTCCACATCAGCAGACTTTAACAGGTCAAAAGCTTATTTTGTTCTTTTTTTTCTCGTTCACCAAGCGAACACTCTCTTCCTTTCGCCAACGCTTTTAACATTTCTAATTTTATATTGGCTGTTTTAGTTGACTGTTGCGGAAGACAAATTAATCAAATAAGTTCATTGAGTGTGAATATAGACTATATCCATATTCACTTTCATTCATTTTTACTCTCTCTATTTCTCTATTTCTCTCTCTCTCTCTCTCTCTCTCTTTTATACAATTCTTTATATTTAATGTTTTATTTCCTTAACTATCTACATGTTTCTTATCTTAATCTTTCTATTAATTTCAATTCTTTTCTGTATACCTTTATAATAGTTTCTATACCTTACTCTCTCACTTACTTCATACTCTTTCTTCTCAGAATAACTAAAATTCAAACTAATTACTGAGCGCTCTTTTCTCTCTCTCTCTCTCTCTTTCCACAATTTTAAAATTATAAAATATATGAATAGCATAATTCAATTATTATTATAATCAATATAGTTTAAAAAAATATTATTTATCTATATTTAGCCAATGCTCTTCTAGAAAATTGAGTACCTGCCATTGCTAATAATTATATTAATAATAAGTTAAATAAATTGTTATGAACATCGAGGTTCCTCATCAATATTTTGTCAGCTTTTCTCATTATTCTTATCTTATTTATTTTAATTATATGTGAAAAATTTTATTGATGAACTTGAGATAAATTAATAGAGGAAAAGGGAGAAAAGAAACAGTCGAAAAAGAAACAAAAAATAAACGAAAAGAGAGAGAGGGAAAAGAAAGAAAGAAAGAGAGAAAGAGTGAAAGAGTGAAAGAGAGAAAGAGAGAAAGAAAGAGAGAAAGCGTGAAAGAGAGAAACAGAGAGAGAAAGAGAAAGAGAGAAACATATAAATAGCTATCCTAGTTATGAGGTTATGACTGTGTCTGGAAATGAGAGAATAGAGTAAAAATAAGGTAAAGGAGGATCAAGCTGGACTAGTGTACCTTCGTGAATGAAGTAAACTACTTTGTATTCTCTTTTTGCACTTATCATAACATTCATGATGTTAATCATGATCTAACATCCATGACATCATATTCGATGAACAGAGAGAAGGAATAGGAAAATGGAATACAAGAAGGAAAGACGACAGAAGTCATTATTTACTGGATAAGAAGAGAAAAAAATGAATATTTTATAATATTTTCCGGCTTTACACATGTTTTTTTGTGTTGATTCTTTTAGTAAAGATTGTAAAGCAGAATATTCAGTATATAATGAAGTAAAGATTGAAGAATAGGAGAGGAAAGTTATTTTATGATAGTCAGAAGAAAATGGAGATGCGTACGAGAAGTATAAAAGACAGACGGATTGAGAGAGAGAGAGAGAGAGAGAGAGAGAGAGAGAGAGAGAGAGAGAGAGAGAGAGAGAGAGAGAGAGAAAGTGAGGGAGAGGGGGGAGGAGAGGGAGAGAGATAATTATTAAAAGAGAAATATAACAGTAGAGTGGAAGAATATATAGAGTAAGTAAATTTCATAAGTACAATAATTTTGGAGAGAGCCTACCTTATGTTTATTAAAATGGTTTTGATCTTAACAAGTCAAATAATACAGGAAAAACTTTTTAAATCTTTTTTTTTTCTGTATGAATACTTAATTTAATTAATATTTCATATTTCATGAAACGTAAAAACAGAAGGAGAGAAGAAAGAAAGAAAGCGAGAGAGAGAGAGAGAGAGAAAGAGAAAGAGAGAGAGGGGGGAGGGAGAGTGGGAGTAAAAGAGGGAGATGGACATACTTGACCAAAGGTTTTAACTCTGTGATCGGCAATGTCATTGACAGATTACTGGATTAATTTTTTTTTTGAAAATTAGAAAGAGTGAGCTAGCATAGTGAGAAATAAATTATAGAAATAAAAGGAAAAATGATGCAGAGGTGCATGAAAAGATAGAGAAAAGGGAAAAGAGGGAGGGAGAGAGAGAGATAGAGAGAGAGAGAGAGAGAGAGAGAGAGAGGGAGAGAGAGACAGAGAGACAGAGAGAGAAAGGCAATAAGAAAGAGATAGAGAGAGAATGTGAATTTAGTTGAACGAGATAGTCATGACAATTGTGACACATTGAGCATAAGAGCTTTTTTCAGAGATTAAGAGCAAGAAGATGAAGATATTTCTGAAAATTCAGGAGAAAATCTTCCAATGATCATTGGAATTCAATGACTTCATTTCTTCCTTTCAGTTTTCTTTCTTCCTTCGTTCTATCTTTCTATCTCAATATCGCATCATTCGGGATCTTCATGCTTGATAGTTCAAGCTGAATCATTTGCAGTTTTGAAACATCTGCCGACAATTTCAGATTTTCTTTTTCTGGAAAGCAGAAATCTGTTTTTCAGAAAAATAAAATGAAAATATAATTTAAGAAGATTTATCTATCTATCTATCTACATGTATGAATGTATATTATGAAAAATATTAATGAAATTAAAATATTAAGATTCAAGTTAAAAAGAAATTATATAAAATGAGTATTTTAATGAAAAAATGAAGAAAAAAACAGGCAAAATAGAAATTTTTCTCAGAAAATCTTCAGAGAATGATCAGAAATCTTCGATTACATTAGTACCTTCATTACTGGAAAGTTGCAAAGCTACCGTACAATCATCTGATTGATACAAGGTTATAGAGTAGAATAGACAGATCAACAGAGAATATTAAAAAAAAAAGAAAAGAAATATACTCTTCGTTCTGTTTTTTGATAAAAAAATTTAAAAAAGATGATGTGTCGCAAAAGAATTGATACGATGTCTTCGAGTAAGAACAAGAAGTTGATCTCATCTCATGATGATGAGATGAAATGGAAGCAGTGTTATGAACAAGAAGAAGCAGTAGCAGCAGTAGCGGCATAAGAAGAAGTTGAAAAAGAAACAAGAAAAAGAAGAAAATACAACAAATTAGATTAAGCATATTCATATATATATAGTATAGTATAGTATATATATATTTAAATATTAGAAAAAGAAAATATGATGATGTTAGAAACAGAAGAAATGGGAAAATTAGAATAGACATAAGATGTGAATGAAGATAAAGAAGATGAAGTTACAAAGTATATGTTATAATGACGAAAAAGTAAATAAATTAATATTAGATTAAGAAAAAGAAATATGAAAAAAAAAGAAGAAAACAACAAAAAAATGAAAAAAGAGTGAAATTGGTTGAAAAGGAAAAAAAACAAAAATGGAAGTAAAATGAACTTTGGAATTGAAGAATATTAATAAGTATTCGTACATGTATTGAATCCAAATGACAGAAACTTGTGACCAGGAGGATACTTAATCTTTCTCTCTATCTCTCAACTCTCGTAGTAAACTGTACTCTTTTAGTTTCTTTTAACTTTAGCTTTCTGGTCCTCTTGTTTCGACTCTTTCTGCCATTTTTCTTTCATTCTCTCTCGTCTCTGTCTTTCTATCTTTCTCTCTTACTCTCTATAACATATTTTTCCTCTTCTTACTTGTTCTTTCTCTCTCTCTTTCTCTTTCTTTTCCTTCTTTTTTCTTTCCACTCTCTTTTTCTTCAATTCAACGAGTTCAATTCGTTTTACATGCATAGATGATTAAGCTATCTCATTCAGACGACAGCTTGTCAAATGCTTAAGACCGTTGTTGCCTTGACCGTTTGCCAAAAGCTCAGTCATCGATATCGAAGTAGATGTCGATGTCTGCCTCAGTTCAAGCACTTGGAAACAATGATATCACCAATGATGATTTGAATGAAAATAGTATGATGTGAAGCGGGAGAAGAAAGCCTGAGGGCAATATAGTAATAAAGCTCTGAATGAAAGCGAAAGCTTTAAGAACATAGTCGGAAACAGTAACATTGGAAATTTTTTTGATACATCAAGAGAATGCTTACATTCCCAACTAGATGTAGCAATAGCTCCCAAAGGAAATTTTATATTCTTCACAGTGTTTTATAGTAAATTATGATACTGATGATACTTATATCTAAATATATCGCATTTTTTATATTGAAAGATCATTCAACAACTAATTAACATAAATGCTAACTATAAAGTAATTTTTCACATGTTCCCACGTGTATTTGACATTATATTCTTAATCAATGACGTGTCAATCGGTTGTATTCATTTCATTTTCTTTTACTTCTTTCTCTCTTTCAATTATTTCAGCTGATTAAATCTTTTTTTTTTCGTTTCTGAATCGTTTCTTCTAAATGCTCTATTAGGGTTAGCTTTATCATTATTTATTTTTCTTCATAGTTTCTTCTCAATTTCTCTCATTTTGCCCTAAAAAACAGAACAACAGTATTAATACCGTTGGGAATATTGTGTTAGATGATGAACAAAATACGAAATTCAAAGAAAGACATCCTCATATTGTCAATTCAAAGACAAATTTTTAAATGAGAAATGAATTATACTGTTTTTCAAATAAATATATAAGTAGTGTTAGTAGCAATATTTCATATAAGTGTAAATGTATGTATGTATGTACATATCAGTAGATACAAGAAAAGACAAAAACTGAAATTTAGTGCTTATTCAGTCCCTTTCTAAAGCATTTGCCCTTCTATATGAACCTCTACTTTCTTTCAGATTTTTCTTTTATTCTAATTGACTGAAAAATAAGAATCAATTTGCTCTATTCTTCTTAAACGTCATTGATATTCAACGATAAGCTTGCCCCTGGAGGAGTACTCGCAAATAGTTTAGATGAGATATCAAGGTAATTAACTTCTTTTTTCCTTCGAAGAACTAAAAAAATGTTAAATTTACCCAGATATTGAAGTTTGATGTATCAGTCGTTATCCAAAATTAACATCTACTTCTTATGTGAAAATTAAAAAGAGTAAAGAAAACCAAAATTAAGAAGATGAAAAAGGAGATGACAACGAAATCGATGTCAACGTCGAATGAACGGAATCAGACGAAGAAAGCAGAAGCTCAAAGAAGAAGATAACAACTTCAATCCGGAAAAGACAAAGAGTTACTGATTTGACTAACTTGTAACTATCGAAAAGATACAACATCAAATTCAATTCAGAAAAAAAGCTGAGAAAAAGTAAAAAAAATTCATTTTCTATATAATCAAAATGGATTTTTCTCTATTTTCGTTTGTTTGCCTCTAAACGAACTCAAATGAAATGAAAAATTGAAATTCTTGGGAATATAGTTTATATTTATGCTGAAAATACTATCAATCTGTTTAACTGAAAAACAAATTGTAATCAGGTGGATATTCTGATGAAAATGCTGGACATGCTTGCTGTATGTTGTAAGATCTTTTCTTTTTCTTTTTTTTTCAAAAACTTTTAGAGCACAGTTTGCAGAAAACATTCCGAAATTCGGAAAAACAAGAAGAATAGGCTGGAAAGAAACATTTACGCAGAAAGTACTCTCACTGATCAGCGTCTTCTACATTTCGATGACTATGACGACGATCAGCTGAGCAAGGAACATGCAGGGGAATTAGAATATGAAAAGTAATTTTCAAGAAGGATAAAGATAAAACATTGAAAGCCGAACGATAATTCAAAGAATGAAGTTGAAACGGGATCAAATGATACAAATTATTTAATTTATCTGTCATGTATCCAGTATAGTAACTACTGATCCAATAGTCTATTCCTTCAAAAATTTTCGAAGATCAAAAATGAGTCAGCAGGAGAAAAAAGAAAAAAAGAGCAGAACTAAGACAACAGAAGAGCAAAATGGAAACATCGAAACTCACGGGGGAATTAGAAACAATTAGGTCGATAGACCAGGCAGATAGCTCCTCAATATGTGTAAGAAAGGAGAGAGGAGTAGAAAGAGAAGGAAGAAAGAGGTAGACAGAGAGAGAGAGAGAAAGAGAAAGAGGAAAAACTAGTAACTATGATATAGAAAGGAAGGGTATGTGAAAATGAAAAGTGAAGTAGAAATACTAAGAAATTTACTTGGAATGGATAGGCGTAAGAAATAGGAAAAACCATCTCTATACCCTTTACATGATACCGGATCTTCTCGAAGCAAGGAAAATTGAAAAGAAAATTTTTCCTAACTTCTGACTTCGTCTAAGTTACCCACAGAGGAAGCATCCCTTTCACACATTTAGCTTCTTCTGACTTCTTTCACTCTTCAGCTTACCCCCTACTTCCACTTCCTTACTCTACCCCTTCATCTCTCTCTACTCTTTCTCTAACACAGCCTATTAACGAAAGATCAAAAATGTATTTCTTGTTCTCTGATGACAAATTTGGTGTAGGGGTGGGGAGATAGAAAAAGCAAGAAAAGTGTGAAAATTAGTTCATTTTCTAATATATCTATATCCTTCATCTTCTTAGTCATACTGCTAATTCTTGCAATACTTTTAGCCGAAAAAAATAAAAAGGTTAAGAGCAAAAATGTACTAAATTAAGTTGTAAAGAGAGAAAAGATACACATGATCTTTGAACTAACTATATAAGCGATGTGGAAGTATGCTGATTATCCAAAACGAGTTAAGAAATACTCTGGTATTGGAGGGGGGGGGGGGTTTGACAGAAAAAGAATACGAAAAAGGGAGAGAGAGGGAGAGAGAGGGAGAGAGAAAGAGAGAGAGAAGGATGGGTGTGATACAACAGCAGCATAGTTTAATACTGAAGAAGAAGAAGACGAAGAAGTAATTAGTTGAATTCGAGAACAACATGCTGACAATTCGTTGAAAAAGCCATAAAAGGAAATATGTAAGAGAAATAAGAGATACAGACATGCATAGAAAACATAGCGAGCAAGAGTTGAGAGAAAAAGAAAGAAAGAGAGAGAGAGAAACCTTTAGCGAATAGCTTCTTAGCATCATATACCATCTGTCTTAATAAGAAACCTACAAGTTGCTTTCGAACGCTCCTCAACTTTGAAGATCTAAGAATGACGTAGTTAATGAAGGCGACTTCTGATCGTGGATTCCATAATTCAGAAAACGCTATGGTTCGAAGAAGAATATTATTAAGAAGACGAAGAAAAAGAATTTGATGAGAATTAGCTTACAAGTTGTTAGGAAGAAACATAATCATAACAGAACATGATATCAGTCAGAAGAGTAGTAGTAATATATTGTGAAAAATGATTTTTCTTTCTTTGATTAAATGTCACAAAGAGCTTTAACTTAAAATAAATTCTGTGTAAGCGGGAAAAAATAACCGAATAAGCTATTTCTTTTCATCTAATTACTATAAAAATCTATTAACACCTCAAGAGTTAATGCTTAGTCTTTTACATACATTTATAAATTTACAATAGAGAAATAGAAAATATGAGAGGTTTATAAAGAAAATGTATGTCTAGAAAAGAGAGAGAGAGAGGGAAAGAAATCGAGGGAGAGAGAAAGAGAGAGAGAGAGAAATCGAGAGAGAGAAAAAAAAAACTTTTTTTTACTGTTCATAGAACAAGCTTGTAAAATAAGGAAATAGGGAATAACCCGGAAGGAAAGCTGTCTCAAACAGATGATCAAAAATAGCAGTAGCAGATTCATCATGAAGACCACATCAAATGAAATCATCTTCAAATATTCAGTAGCACTCACCTTTCAATTAAACTTAGTTCTAAATTGCATGACTCTCTTTCCAACCTATTTCTCTCTCTCTCTTTCTCCGTTTTCCATTTTGTAGTCTCGGCTTTTTACTTTCTTTATTGCTCACTGTTCTATATCGTCGTCATATTCATCATAATCTTCATGTACTAAGCACAATAAAGCATCCAACATACTACAGATGAGTTGGTGCGTGAAAATGACGGCAAAATTTCTCGCAGAAAATTTTAAGAGCATAGAGAATGAAAAATAAGTTTGTGAATTGCTAACTTTAAATATTTGGTCATCATAAAGCATAAATGTTAAAGTAAAATCTTAATATATAGAGAGAAAGAGAGAGAGAGAGAGAAAGGGAGGGGAGAGAGAGAAAGAGAGAGAGAGAGAGAAAGGGAGAGAGAAAGGTATGTATATAGATATGTAAGAAACAGCATTTGCTTCTTCACATTAAAGTATTGAATAGAAAAAAATAAGAAAGCATAATTTATAATAATTATAATAATATTAAGTATTATTATAATTTAAATTAATCGATTAATTATAAAAATAGCAATTTATTTAAAAAGTTAGAAATTTGATGTTAAACTTGATACAATTTGAAGGTTTTATATTGAGAATTGAACGCTTAATAAGGTTTCCACGCACATTCATGTTTCAAAGCTACATTATCCATAACAGGTGTTAATATACATATATATATATATATAAATTCGTAATATAAGCTTTACATACTATGAAGAATCCAAAGATTTTTTTATAAAGAAAGGGAGGATGAATTAACTATTTTTCATACTAATACTATACAAATTTTAATTATATGAAATTATAAATATGTTATCCTATTAAAAAAAAGTTTTAAATGTTGATTCTTATGAAATTACTTTTAAAAATTAAATTTTCTTTCTTCACAGTTGAATAATGGATACTCTTTGTTGCTATCGTGCATCTCATTCAATATTTTAAATGTTATCAAATCTTATAAAACTTACAAACTTCAATTTTTTTTTCAAAAAATTGTTTTAAAATTAATTTTCATCTTAATTATAATATTATATGTATTAAGTATTTATTTTTAAATTTTAATATCGTATACTTTTGACTCCTTTGTAACGCTGCAACCTATTCTTGAAATTATGAGAAGATATATAACAGTTTATTTAATATAATTATAATTATTTTATTATAATTATAAATATTCTTTAAAGAGAACAAAATAATTTTTGAAGTCTTAATATTAGAAGAAGAAGAAAAGGAAGAAGAAGAAAGATTCCTTATTGAAAAATTCTTTAAACTTCCTCATTTTGACATCATGCATTACATGAAACATTTCATTTATTTTATAATTCTGTTGCACAATTTAAAAAAAATTGTAATTTAGAAGAATAGGATTAAAACAAATTTGAATGATTTGTATTTGAAATGGCTACTGCTATTCATTAAGAACACAAATTAATAGTTTTTTTTTTCTTTATACAAATTTCAGAGATTTCTTTTAAATTTTCTTTTGTTTCAAATTTTAAAAAATCTATTTTAATTTTTTTTTGTCTTTAAAGAACAAAATTAAATAATAATCTTTAATTAATCCATTTTTAAAATAAAATTATATGTTGCCACTTATGAAACCTGTATATGGCTTCATGTTTCATGTACTACATACTCTAAAATTCTACAAATAACTATATCATTATATATATATATATATATATATATATACATGTGTATATTTTAATTTTAAATTATAACAAAATTTCAAAACAAAAATGTTTTTGAAAAGAAAAAAAAGTAAAGGAAGGAAGGAATAACAAACTGTTCAGTGTATATACATACGTATGTGTCTTCTTATCTATTCAGAAAAATTCAAAAAATACACATCTGAATTGCCTTTCTTTTACAAAAGAAATTATTGAAAATAATTTAAATAAAAGTCTAAACGTATATTCTCATCTCAGTTCATATGAATTCAGAATTCCTTTTTTTCTCAGTGATTATATACATCTTAGATCTCCATATGTATAAATGAACAAAAGAATAGAAAAATCTAGCTCTGTGTGATATGATTAAGACTAAATTTCTATTTGTAGTTAAGATAAACGCTAAATTAAAAATAGTTTTTGTCTTTTAATTTAAAAAAAAAAGATTTTAACTATAAAAATCAGACATAACTTATATGTAATTCGAATAAATTGTAATTATAAATTTCTTAAATAACAAAGTTCAACCGTTCTAAATATGTGACTAGAATTGAATAGATGATGTTCACGTAATATTTCACGTGAAATGTATTTGTCATCAATATAATATTCAAATATTAATGTAAAAATATAAATTTATATTAATAATAAACATAAAATATAAATATAATATATATGTATATATATATATATATATATATTGTGTTATATGTATTTATGTATACATATACATAGATATACATATGTATAATGAATAATTAACTTATTCGTTGTGTTTATCACATTTTTTTTTGTTCCAACATATCTATCAGTTTCGGCTTCATGCACTTACAAGTGTAGGCGATTACATAGATTTTGTTTTTTTTTCTTTTAAATTTTTAACTATTTTGTTCCTGTTTTCAAAAATGAATCAAAGAGATGACAATTACATATAATCTTGCGTTTGTTTTCGTTGTAAAACAAATTTTTCATAAAAATGTTTAAATTCCGTACTTCTCATCTCTCTGCCTCAACGCCTATATGCAAATACATCTATATGTATTATATATGTTTTTTTTTAAATAAATATAAAATATATTTTATAATATTTATATTTTACATATTTAATATATATATATATATTTGTATATATAATTACTTATATATAGTTATATATATATATATATATATGTTAATTTACAATATAAATGAAATAAGGAAAAAAAAATATATTGTACGAATAAGAAAACCCGTAATTATTACATAATATAAAGAGATAGTATATTAAAGTTTTCAAAGTATATTTGCAATATAATTGGGATGAAGATCTATCTGGATGTTTCGAATAACCAAAATCATATTCTTTTTCAATTTTTGTAAATATTTCAAACATATAATAAGATGTATACGTGGAAAATATCGACAAAATGAACTATTAAGTAATATTAAACTAAATATTAATTGTTACTGTAACTATTATGACGTTTAACGTGTTACGGTAGCGTATACCGTATCAGTAGTATGTACCGTATAAGCAGCGCAAAATGTGTACCATGATGTACTATAGGTACTGTAAGAGCATGGCGAGTAGTACAATATAATGGATGAATTGGGTCAGAATCAGAAAGTAGTATAGTATTGAGATAAGAGAGGCAAGATTACATGACGGGATAATGGAGACAACATGAAAGTATGTATGTACTATAGCTGAGATAGAATGAATATACTAAAGCATAATCATAATAGTTAAAGAAGTAATTAGAGAAAAGAAAACATTAATATTCTTCAAAACTATGAATATGTGTGTGTATGTGTGAAGTATATAGATATATATCTCCATATTAAACAAATAAATTCTCAAAAATGAGAATTATTTATAAATATAATAATAATAATAATAATAGAGATACATACTTATATACTATATGTAAATTATTAGCAGATATTTAAGGGACATTTGAGACGATCAGTTTCTAATGCAACAGAGAACAGACAGAATAGTATATACGACACAATCATAATGATTCCAAATGCTTTGTTCATTCTAAAATATATGATATAGTAAAAGCAAAAAAGATGTAATTGTCATCTTTTTTTGAAGAGAACAAATTGTTTATACTTACTTCCAATGTGATACAAAAATGCTGAAAACGAGAACGACGAGCATTATGAACAGCATTCCAACAGAACATAATAGACCCTTACTACAATGAATAACATAATTTTTATAATAAATTTATTAAGTTATATATCATACCTACTAACTGAAATAGAATCTGGTAAAATTCCACTACGCATTTGTTCAAAAACAAAGTATAAAAGCCATGGAACTGGCAGTCTGAAAACGATGTTTAAAATTATTTATTTATTTAATAAAAATAATTTTTAATTACAAGATAAATATATGCTATACTATATGTATGTAGTAAATCATACCCGACACAAACATCAAAGATGTTACTGCCAACCGAACTGCTTACAGCCATATCTCCAAGTCCCTTTCTTGCGACAATCACACTTGTTATCAAATCCGGAATACTGGTACCAGCAGCCAAGATTGTTAATCCAATAACCTAAGATAAGTTCAATTACTTTATCTTTCGTTTGTTAGATTTATGATTTACCTCTGTTGGAATAACAAGAGTTTCTCCAATTGTATTAGCCCACCAAACCATTAAATAAGAAAAGAAGGCAATCCAAAGGATTGAAGTAATGAAAGTGATAGGATACCATTTACGACATTCCTATGATATGTTATGAATTTTTGAATTTTCTATTATTAAATGCTTACAGTCTTCCTGACATCAGGAATTGTTACCCACATTGGGATTAGAATGGGCGCAAGACACACATAGGTTAGACGCTTCAGCCACTCATCTGGCCAAGACATATCCAATGGTTGTTCTTCTTCCTCTTCCAATAGTGATTTCTGATATATTAATATATGAATTGATAATAATATAAACTATAATCTTACAATTTCTTCAATTTGAGATGAACGACGATCACCGTGTCGAATTGGAATTGTTAGTTCCGTTTGTTTAACTGGATTTACAGGAGTAGCTTGATGATTCATAGAACCTTTTTCAGCAGAACGTCTTGAAGTATCATCTTCTTCACTTTCACCTAAACAAGCTTCATATTAGTCGTTTTCTAAGAAATGATCTTTACCTTCTGGCAAGTTCTCCAATGTGTGATTCATGAGTTGCATGATACCAGTACGGAACATAGTACCAGAATGCAAAATTGGAATAGATTGACGTCGTCCAAGAGATGAACTTCTGAATCAATTAATTTTGAAAATATGATCTCATGTATATCTAACTAACCTCCGAAGGGAATGACTTCTCTCATTCCGATACATCTCTTCAGGTTCTTTGTATTCCAAAGTATTCTAGACGATGTCATGATTAAAGTTATTTTTCTGTTTCAAACATACATTGTTGCCATTCAATCGAGCATTAATTTGGGTTGTATTGTTCAATGAAGCATTCTCTTCAGCATCATCATCATCAATTGTTTGTCCGAGAATTTTAGTTTTTACAAAAATCTTTAAGAAAATACAGAATTATATAAGATTATTATAAGATTAAACCTCCAATTTAACATTGTATTTCATGAGAATACAGTATAAGAGATAAACGATGAATAATGATAATGCTTCAGGCCAAGTGATCTAAATCAAAAGATATAACTTTGATATTTGAAGAACAATTTTTCAACAAATTCAAAAAGCTAGCATTGCAACTTTTATATAATTTTTTTAAAAATTGACTAGAAATTACTCTTTCATCCAGGAAAAATATAACAAGCATCATCAATGCAATCATGTAGATAGTCACGTCTCTGCAAAAATTCAAAATAACTTTGGAACTTTTCACAAATAAAAAATAATTTTCAAATTACCGGAATAATGGCCACCATGTTAACTGTAATACAGTTGTTGAGAAGAGAGTACAACATGCTAAGACGCAAAGAATATTAAATGTTGCACTTCCTAGAATTAAATAACTTTTATTGATTTCAACAATTTTTTTTAAATTTGAAAAATTGAAAAAAAAAACTTCAACTCACCAACAATAGTTCCAATACCCACATTATTCTGAGCAATAAATACTCCAATGACGGATGTGAAGAATTCCGGAGCTGAGCCTAGAAATCGAAATATGGCTTTCAAGCTTTTTCTGTTTTCACAATTTAACTATTCAAGTTGGATATTGGAATAGATGCTTTTCGAAAGGATTTCAATAAACTATATATGTGTAATTATTATAGTTTTCATGGAAATAGCTAATTATGTGTAATCATCAAGTTTTAAGTTTTATGTTGTATACCAACCTATACATCGGTAGGTGTGCATACAACTGCATCTAATCGGCTCAAATGTATGAATGTATGAGAAAATTTTTGTTTATATACTTATAGATATATAGCTTTGTTGTAAGTACCTCCTGCTGCCATAAATGTAGCTCCAGCTACATCATCAGAAATTGAAAGTTTTTCTGTTAAAACGGCTAGAGATGGCACGAAAAATTCATCACAGACAATAGCTAAGGCCACAAACATGTAGATGAGGCCACACACATGAAGTAATACTGAAAAATGAAAATTTTTATGTTATAATATACTTTTCTTGTTCTGTTGTTTCATTCAATAAGTTTTTAAACGGTTGTATTTGCATCATATGTTTTTTCTATATTCAAACTTGCTCTCTAATCTCTTCTCTTCATCTCTAGCAATTCTCTGTACCTGCTCCCTTTTGTCGCTGTTCTATCGTGAAATAATCTGGTGGAAATTGTCCATCATCTTCTGGAGGAACTCCAACATCTGAGACCCTATGAGCTGATGAGCTGAAAGATATAATGAAAAATGTTCATACAACCTAACTTCAAAAGCTATATCTTTAAATGTGATTTGAGGCTTATTTATATAGAAAATATATAAATAAAGTACAAACCTATTTCCACATGTTGGAAGTAGAAACATATAAAAAGGACGGGATGGTATAAGTACTTCTTTAGCGGTTTTAACTGGCGTTGTATCTGATGTAACATTGTCAGTATTTCCGGAGTTGCCGTAGACGACAAGCCCAGTTACCGCAACTAATGAGATGATCAGACGAACCGTCCGTTTTGTTGCCAAAACAGAGCTGTTTGGCCGAACCATGTACAACTGAAAAAAGAATAACTAAGAAAAATTAGAAAAAAAAAGTATTTCTTTGTCAGAAGACAATTACGAAAAATTGAAAAGTAAAAAGGAAGAAAAAGCACAAAAAAAACACAAAAAACAGATATAACACTAGTAATATGCTGAGACAAAAGTAAAAAAATCAACATGGAACATCTTTTTTAGTTTAAAAGTATATGACGAAAGCTATGAAAGTTGAGCTTTGCATGTCTTAAGCTAAAAACGGCTTGGAAAAAATTAATAGCTGATGTGCTGAAAGCAGCTTCTGGCTATTTCACTGCTATGGCACATAAAGCCGACCACCGTTTAGATAAGATAGGAGAGACAATTTAAAAAAGAACGGCAAAACAACAACATTTTGTTGAACAAAAAAAAAAGAAAAGAAAAGAGGAAATAAGTGTTTAAATTAAAAATATAAGTTTAGTTGAAGAATCCAAAAAAGGTGAAGTTTGATGCTAATAACCTTCAGAGAAAAAAAAACTAAAAGAAAACGATAGTAAAAACAGAAATGTTATGTTTAAATGCTTGAAATACATGAAGTGGAATGTAAAAAAATCAGGAAGAAAATAAGATATCCAAACAACTTTCCTCAAGGCGAAGAAATCAAAGCTGTGAGAAGAAGGAATGTTGTTGCCAATGAAGCACCTGAGTTTAAAAACCTGAAAAGCATAATATACACACAACATACACTTGTATGTATGTGTATAAAGGTATAGAGAGAGGGTGTGTGTGTGGGTGAAAGAGAGAGTGTATACAAGAAGGAGAGATAAAGAGGGGGAGAGAGAAAGAGAGAGAGAGAGAGAGAGAGAGAGAGAGAGAGAGAGTAGGAGGGAAATAGAAATCAGAGCTGAAAGAATGAATAATCTATTTCAAGAAAATAACATAGAAAGGTACAGATTTTTTTGCAATTTTTTGCATTTATATGATAGATATACATACATATATAGGTATATATGAATATGAATTTTTTTTCAAAAATTGCTACAACGACGACTCGATTTGCAGCTGATTTCCGGAAAGGGCACCATCCAGAGGGTAATTTGTTTGTTTAATCCTGGCAGCGAACTGAAGAAAATGAAAGAGAATAACGGAATAGAAAAGAGAAAGATGAAAGAAAGATCCCAAAAATGGTAAATGAAGCTGAATATCGGATTACGTGCTACATGAGGTGGCTGTGGATAAGACTTCTTCTACTCTCTTCGACTTGAGAAGATGATTGAAGATAATCTGAATGCTTACTTGGCCTTCTGAATATGATAGTTCATTGACCTCACGGAATATGAGAATCTTTGATTAAGACAAAGAGGGCTAGTAAGATCAAAAGTAGTGTTGAAAATAAAGAAAAGAGCAAGTTATGTAAGATAAAAAAAAGAAAAATAACAAAAAGAGATCCAAAAAAGCATAAAAAAATCCTAATTATGTGTTTTATGTTTTTTTTTTTACCAAAAATTTATGAATTAAATATAAATTTTTTGTGATATTTGATTGCAAACGAAAAGTAAAATACCAAAAAACAAAAGATAAAAAACTGTTGAAATTTTCAATTTCGGCTTTCGTTTTGGTTGTTTAAATCTGAAAGAATTTTTCTCAAATGTGTATAGAATATTTTAAAAATGAATAGCCATGGAAATTTTTACTAAAAATTAACTGTAAATAAATATTTTTTTGGAATTCTTCATCCGGAAGTCAGGGTGAATGTGAGTGAAATGAAACAAGTGGAGAAGTAAAAGATGAAAAATGAAATCTCGTTTTTATTCAAATTTTTAGTAAAAAAATTAATTTTGTAAGAATAATTCAACGAGGAAGTAGGTGAATAAATATGGAGATTGAGACAAAGAGAACAAGAAGGAAGAAGATTAGAGAGCGAATGAAAATGTTGTAAAGAGTGAACAAGAAAGGGGAGGGAACAGAGATAGAGAGCGAGAGGGGGGGAGTGATTGAACAAAAATGGAATTAGAAGAGAGGGAAAGAAATAGGTAAAAAAAAGAAAATGGTAAAAAGTCATATAGTAGGACATAAAGAGAAGAAAGAGAGAGAGAGGGAGGGAGAAAGAGAGAGATAGAAGATTGACACGACATGAAGTATCTGGGAAATTTTCTTTCCTGTTTAATTCGTCTACTCTATTTCATCATTCTCAAACTATTTTTAAATTTTTTCCTTTACTTCATCATCAGAATATGATGATTTAAGTGTCAAAAAGATAAATGAAAATTTTGAAATTTAAGTGTATTCAAGGCATAAATCTGTCCGAAAACTTAAAGTTTAATGAAATGCATGTAATTGCCTAAGGCAATTTCTTTAAAAAATATTCATTTGCAGTCATTTAAAATATTCTGAGAATGTTGATAGGAATAGTAGGATATAGATTAATAGAGAGTATTGAATATGAAGAGAAGCAGAAGACAAAAAGGTATGGATGTTGCAATAGATGGCAGGTTTACTGAGATATGATGAAAGATGACTAGTAAGTACCCAGTGCGAGAATTCTAAATGTTTTCTGTTGAAGAAAAAAAACTTTTTCTTACTAAATATGTCTTTAAAGGAAAATCTCGTACAATGTGCCAAATGCTTAAAGGAAGATATCTTCTATTCTACGACCACAGATCGGCCGCTTGCAGATGATCTTCCTGACAACTCGTCAGTAGTAGTAAATCCTTCAACTCATTCTCTCCGGCATCGTCCTCATCATCTGAATTGTCATCGTTTGAAAGCGTCTTCATCTACATGAGCAGCGTCGTTCTACATGCTCGTCGGCGTTCGTCGCTTGATTTGACGTTTTGACGACAATCAAACGACGTCATCACCCAAAGCAATGTGGTGTCCAGACAATCCAATGTGTTATCTACCCATGTTTTCTTGCAGAGATTAAGCTTATACGATTGCTAAGCTATTGGTAAAGCAAAAGACTAAACTATGTCTTTATAGTATATAAAAGATAAATATAGATATAGATAGATATACATATACATTGGTTAAAAGAGGTTTATTCCTCTAAATCAAACATTATTAAAACTAAAAGTTTGAAGAATTAGTCAAGACGAATGTTAAAAGAAAAACGTCAAAAACAGCGGAAAAAAATAATTTTAGATTTAATAAAATGACTTCAGAATGCTTATGTTATGTCAACCGAGTCCTTCTCTTAATAAGCTGATTCAATTAAATTTACAAAATTAAATGAAAAAAAAAATTGAATAACTTCATCTGTAGAGACAGACGTACACAAAAAAAATGTTTTTCAATGACTGGTTCTTTCTAAAGTTTTTTTTTTGTTTTTTTATCATTCTGTGATTGTTTTTTTTTTAAGAAATACGTAGATACCCACATGAATATACGCTGGAATAGCTGTTAAAGTTACTGTTTTAGGAAATAGATAAAAAGAAGTAAAAGAGATAAATAAAAAGAAAAAGAAAATAAGAAAACAAGTTGTGTGACTACTGTGCAAGCCTATTACATCCAAATTATCTTGTAACTGATTGCAATGAATCCTGTGGCAGAGATTGTCAAATAAGGAAGAAGTTCAGCCTTAATACCTCGTATTCTCTCTTTATTTCTCTTTTCTCTCTCTCTCTTTCTTTGAACTTTTTTTTAGTTCTTTCTTTCTTTTTCGTCTTCATTTCGTTCAGAAGAAACATAAGACAACAAGACAATCACATTAGCTGTTGAATGATAGAGCCTCTATTCCCAAAGGAAAATTTTTAGTTTTATCTTGAATATAGAAGAGTAAAAGCAAAATATACCATTAAATTGGTTATTATATAAAGAAAAGCCTTTTTTAAATATATGAAAAGATATGCATAGATAACGTTTTTCATTCTCATCATATGTTTAGATTGACATAAGATTATACATATATAGTTTTTATAATTTTAAGTACGATTACAACTCATATTATCTTATATTTTGATAATTTTCTTTCATCTTTTATAAAATCTTAAATAAAAAAAGAATATTGAAAATAAGATAAGAGTGTAACTGAATGATTACTTGTCTCACTTATTCAAATTCAACACAAAAAAAATGTAAAGATTGAACAATGTTAAGCTCAACTTCTAGCACTATTTCGATTGAACTTGTGCAATACAAAACAAAGCTCGATGTTCTTAATCAAAACAATAAGATAAACAAGAACATGATTTTAAAAAAAAAGTTCATCAAATAGTAATATTAAAAAGATCCTACAACGATATGCTCTTGGACACATCTATCTAACAAGCTGTTTCATCTATTTGAATGACTTGTCGTAGTCATTTTCGTTTTTTTTCCAGGAAACAAAATTTAGGTAATAGATATATGTATATATTAGAATAGTTAAAATGAAATAAAATAAATTTTTTTAAATAGAAAAAAAGGAAGAAGTTGACGTATCTTACGCGAACAAATGTGAAATGTTATGCAGTAGACAAGGCTTCTAAGTAGTTTTAAGAACTCGACTAGAGAGAGAGAGAGAGAAAGAAAGAGAGAATGAAAGAGAGAGAGAGAGAGAGAGAGAGAGAGAGAGAGAGAGAGAGAGAGAGAGAGAAAGAGAAAAGAGAACAGGTAAACGGTTGCAAGTGAATAGAAAATATAAATAAGAAGATTTTTTCATCTAAAACGAAGAGAATAATAAAGAGTTTATATATATATCATGTATTATTTATGTATGTCTATACTACATGAATTCGGATTTTACTGGCTCAGATGGTCAGAACTCTGAACTATTAGGATTCATAGAATATATATTTTTATTGAAGCTTTACTATATTAAAGAATAGTAAAGCCTCCTTTTTTTTGAGGGAAAAAAAATGCGAAAAGTGAACTCTAATGCCTTTCTTCTTTCCTAAAATAATTCAGAGCATACATATATATACGACATGTTTATTAGAAAAAGCATTTAAATCCCAGAAAGTGAAATAAGAGAGTAAGAAGGAAGAATGAAGAGAATAAGAACAAGGAAGAAATAATGATTGAAGGAATGAAAGAAGGACCGAGTGAGTGGAAAGATTGACTAACAATCATATTAGCTAAAAGAAAAGATTTCTTTTAAAGACATTGTGTTTGTTTATGTTTATAAAATTATCAAAGAAATCAAGTTAGAGAGAAAAGAGAAAAGGGAGAGAATAAGAGGGAAATATAAAATAAAAATATTGAAAAGAAATGTACAGATGTAAAGATGAAGAGATGGAGAGGGTGGAAGAGATTAGGAAGAAAGATTGATATTGAGAGAGAGAGAGAGAGAGAGAGAGAGAGAGAGAGAGAGAGAGAGAGAGAGAGAGAGAGAAGAAACAAAAAAGAAAAAAGAGAGTTTTCTGAAATGAAAAAATATTAAATAGGAAACAGGAGGGGGTCTGGTAGGGAGAAAATGAGACGAAGAGTGAATAGAGATCAAGTTATCAAGAAAATTGAAGAAATTGAGAGGGAGAGGACTAGTAAAGTAGTGAGTGATATGGATACCGAATGACAAGCAAATTATTTAGAAAAACATTTGAAACATGCACCAAAATGTTTACTACCTCATGAAAAGCCAAGTTCTCTTTTTGAAGTTGTCTTCTTTACGATTATTGGAAGATATTTATACATAACCACTATGAAAATGAAAAATGTAGTTTCTCAATTAGAGTATGAAAGAAGAAAAAATAAGAAAAGTAAATAAATGTTTGGATTGATGAATGAAAATATTGAATGTTTCAATGGATTAAGCATCATTCAACATCACGTTCACGTTGTCTTTTATTTTTCAGTAAAAAAAAACGTTAAAACAGAAAAATTACCGAGAAAAAAAAATAAATTTAGATTAGCAAATACATTTTCTTCTCTTCCCAATGGAATAAATTTTTTTTAAAGTATTCTAAGCTTGCTGTGTCGAAAACAGAAATAACCGTTTGTGGTTGGCATTCAGGATATTGCCAAGTTCTGGATGTGAGAAATTCTTTTTCAACATCATAGTTGGTGTGCCGTCGGAGTCCAATGAGTAGGAAGAGCACGAAGAAAGCTGCCGACGACGAAAAAAATAAAAATAAACTTGCTAATCATATGCTTTTTCTTCTGAAAAACGAATAAGACAGTTGCTAAAAAATGTTTGAAAGGTAGTCTCAAATGACAAAAAGTATTTACTATATTGCATATCGTTTAAGCTTGTTTATTTTTTTTATTTTTTGAAATGAAATCGAATTAATGTGTTGAAAAAAAGCACAAAATATGAGTAAAAGCATAAAAAATCAATAAGTTATTTTCAAAAGATATGAAGATTTCTATAAAAGTTAAAAAGATAGAGAGAGGGAGAGAGGGAGAGGGAGAGAGAGAGAGAGAGAGAGAGAGAGAGAGAGAGAGAGAGGATGAGAAAGAGAAAGAGGTGAAAATGTGTGCTGCAAACACGAAAGATAGAGAAACAGAATGATAATATATGTAGTAAATGCTTAAAATGTGAAACTTTGCCTTAAAAAGAAGTAGATATAGGAAAAATTTCTTGAAGAAGAACGGAAAATCGTCAAAATAATTTAAAATTTAGTTAAAATAAAATGAATTGAAGTAAATGAGGAAAAACAAGGAGAATTACACACCGATTACAGGTTGAAAACAATGAGATAAATAGAAAATGATTTGTTATTTAAGAATTTTTACTAAATTTGAAAGCAATTTTAAGAAGTCCTTCATTACCAATAATCTAAAGCTCAATAGACACTAAGTTGTGAAATGAACTTAATTCACTGAATGAAAGAAGAATGAAGGAAACTTTTTAAAGCTTACATCCTTATGCTCTATATTCAATCGTGTATGTATGTACCTAAAAAAAAGTTGAAGGCTTAAAAGACATACTAAACCAAAGCTCCTTCTGCTCTTCACAATCTCTTTACTTCCAAATTACTTTCATTTGTTCAATTTTCCTAACTCAAATTTAAAAAAAAAAGAAAATTGTGTAGTTTGAAACTTTGAAATCTGGTAAAACATGTCATTCTCTTCCTAACTCCCTTCGCCCCCCTCTCTTCTCACTTCTTTACCCTCCCCCCTCCCCTCTTTCTCCTACTTTCTCTCTTACCCTCTCTCTTTCTCTCTCTCTCTCTCTCTCTCTCTCTCTCTCTCTCTCTCTCTCTCTCTCTCTCTCTCTCTCTCTCTCTCTCTCTCTCTCTCTTATATGTACCCTTCTTTTTTTTTGTGATAATCCCTATTTCGTCAGTGCACTGCTTATAACTGTCATAGTATTTATAAAAATAAACAAATAAGAAAAGAAGCCGTATATGACTTGAAGGCAGAGCCTTGATGGAATTCACAGAAGAGATGACAGCGGCTTCGTCGAAGATGATACATGACCGTATATGAAGGAAAGGAAGTCTGAAACGAAAGAAAAAAGTTTTGGAAGAATATATAAGCAGATACGAACCAAAAAAATGTTGAGAACATGTAAAAAATGAAAAAGAAAGAAAAGAAAACGTTGTAGTTGAAGAGAAAATATATCAATATTTGAATGAAATACTGAATTTAAGAGAAGATCAGAAGAAGATGAAAAATATTGTAAGATTACTGAAGATTTAAAATATTAGAAAATCTATAAAATCTTCAAAAAGTGAAAGAATTTCAAAGAAAATAAGGAAAAAGAACTTAAAGAACCAAAAGTTATTGCATGATAGGGGGAAGAATGGGAGCTAGATGGGTGATTGAGCAGAGTAGATGATGGTAATGATACGTGGTAAGCAGGGTTATGATAGACTTGAATAGCATGGTGATGCTGAATAATCAAATGGCTAATGGCGAGAGGATGATTATGAGAAGAAGGAAGACGAAAAGAGAATAGTCAGTTGCTTTGAAGTGTATTGATATCCAAAAGACAAGCTATAATGATTGTGTTTGAAAGAAAAGAAAAGAATGAATCTGTTAGATGTGAAGAGAAAGTTTTCAGACTAAGCATTTAGATGAATCGAAGCAATTCCAAAGATAGAAAAGAAATAGAGAGAGAGAGAAGAAAAGAGAGAGGTAGAGAGAGAAAGAGAGAGAGAGGGAGAGAGATAGAGATATAGAGAGAGATATGGAGGGAGAGAGAATAAGTAAAATATTTAATATTTATTTATATACATACATACATATCTACATAAATGTAAAGAGAACTAGTGAAAGAAAGAGACGGCATGCTATGCAGAAGAATGGATGTTTTCATGAGAGCATGCTAGATATATAGAGTGAGATATATACATAAACATATATAGAGAGAGAGAGAGATAGAGAGAAAAAGAAGGAGGAAGAGAACCACTTTTAACAATATGCTTGATATGAATTTATGCAGTTAAGTTAGCTGAAAATGATTTTTAGAGTAGAAAAGATCATTATATTCTGAACAGAACACTCAAAAGACTAATTTTCAAATCATTTTCTTGCTCATCCTTGAGCACACATAGTTCATAATATCTGCAGAAGAAGAAGAAGGAAAAAAGGAAATAAAATAGAAATTAGAGCAAGTATTATCATAGCTCAATTATAATTTTCTTTTTTGAATGAAAGATTGAGCAAAGATAGAATTAAAGATTTTTGGGATCACGATGCTTACTTTCAGACGAAAAAAAGACGTCAGAAGTAGATGTAGGACACGCATTCAGAGGTTTAAGAGACCGGATGGCAGAAGCTAAATATGGCCATTTAAAGATTTCATTGCTTGAGTGCCTAGCTTGGAAGAATGTAAAAACGACTCGTACTTGTCATTTCATGTCTTCCGTTACCATGTGCATAGTAAATAATTTTTTTTTCGCCTCAAATATGATAAGATTTTTGGAGATCAACATTCTTTCTCTCGTCTTCTACTATTTATTTTTTTTTTAGAAAAAGACATGGAGTTATACAATATTAAAAAAGATAAATCATATTTCTAAATAAGATAGATATAACATAAAATTGGCCTAAATGGCATATATATATATATATAAATAGATGTATATATAGATGTATATGTATATGTATCAAGTTAAACAATTTAATTATATGTTATTTAATGTTAAATTATGTTAAAAGATGTTGAAAATATTAGTTATATAGCTATTGTCTGAAGGTAAAATTCACATGATACGTACAAACACTATAAGCTGTTACATCTCTCAATTCAATCATATTATAATATCAATTTTGATCTAAAATGTTTAATTATACATATATTTATGTATATATGCGAACATATTTATTAAATATCTCTTTTTTTGTGGTTTCTTCTGACTAGGCTTCAATTTCTATTCTTGTCATCCGTTCATTGTTTTGGAAAAGCTTTTAACACATTTTGGAAAAAGAAAAAAACGAAATAAATTCAAGAAAAGATTAATGAAAAGTAAAATCTTTTCGTTTTCTTTTTTTCCTTTTTTCCTTATAATGTTGTTGTTTGTTGTTTTTAACTTCCTCGCTTCCTCAGTTTGTGCTTATTCATTAGAAGGATTGAGATATCACGTGAGATTTACGTGAAATAGCTAGCTTTCCTTATTCTGAATGAGACATTGTTCACTTGCAAATTCATTACTGATGATTAAGACACATTAAACGGTTGAAATATCATATTTTCGTCTTGTAACGTTTTCTCTCTCTCTCTCTCTCTCTCTCTCTCTCTCTCTCTCTCTCTCTCTCTCTCTCTCTCTCTCTGTCATATATCACTTTTTCGATCAGTCCCTCGTTATCTCTTTGCTAATAATCCTCCGTGGCTGTGTTTCAAAAAGAAAATATATAAAAGACAAGATGTCTCTCGTAAAACAAAATTTTCAAAAAATACGAAAATAACATGAAAATAAAATCAAAAATGTCTACTTACGTCTTGTTCGTTCTTGATGGGACTACTACTTCAGCTAAAATAATCAGTAAAATATACCACTTTGTTCTACACTATTGAACAAAATGAGAATAAGATGATGACGTAAGAAGATGTTCAACTAAGAAAAAAAGACGACACAAGCATTATCACTTGAGTCTTGTTTTAACTATACGTATAGTATTCATATACATGTCTATATATGTATATATGAATGTATGATAAAGCTTACATATATACTTCATCGTTGTTTTCATGATGATAAGGAAAATTAAATAAAGAATGTCCTAAAACTCTAAGTAAGTAGTGATACTTCTCAGTTCGAATAGCTTTTCTGTTAATTCAAGTCTCTCTACTGGACTTTGAGTTCGACGTGAATAACAAGCGAGAAGACTATAGAAAAGCTTAACCAAAAAGGTTTGAAAAAAAATAAAAATGAATGAAATAATAGAAAGATAGAAACGATGGGAGACAAGAAGTATAAAGAAATTGAGAGAGAGGGTTAAAGAGAGAAATAGAGAGAGAGAGAGAAATAGAGAGAGAGAGAAATAGAGAGAGAGAGGTAGAAATAATGATATCAGGAATAAAGTAAAAAAGAAAAAGTATTTGAGAGAGAGAGAGAGAAAGTCTGGGAAACAAGATGAAATAAACTTAGTTTGGCATCAAAAGTTCTGACATAGTGTGAGTAAAGCATCATGAAAACTTAATAAAACTTGCATCAAAAAAATGTCAAGCTTAATTGAGTATTGAATTGTTGGCGTTAAATATTATAATTCTTTCAATGCTAACATAACTTAAGTTAAGCACACGAAAGTAATAAAGTCAAATCTGTTGGAGTTTTATTTTGTTTTGAATGAAACAAAAAATTGCACATTTTGGTTATCAAATCTTGATTCTCATATCGCAAAATTGCTCAGATGGATGGGAAAATCATGATAAAAAAACTTTGAGGGAAAAAATGAAAAAAAACGACACTACTTTGGGATGTATCAAGTCTGAAACATGAGGGGTGGAATCAGAGGTAGTTGAAGCTTCCAAAATGTTAAGCTTAAAATCCCAAGATCTGTCAAAAGAAGCCAGAAGCTGAGAAAACAGGATGTCAAAAGAGGGTTTACAGAATAATTGTTGTTGTTTTGTTTTTATTTTATTGTAAAGTATACAAAAACCAAAATGTTATAAGACTATTAAGCAAATGGCATTTTTAAGCGTCACAATTATGTTTTCATTTCCTGAAATACACAAATTTCTAAAGTAAAAGAAAATAAAATAGAAATATTATTTCCGATAATTAATTTGTGAAAAACGACAAAATGGCGAGGATATGTATACAAATGATATGAATATTTGTTGAAATAACTCATCCAAATGATGAATATGCGTAACAAAAAGGTCAAAATGCTAGAAAATCTGTCAGAAAAGGTCAAGTTACATCAATGAGTAGAAATAAAAATAGAAAAATACAAGAAAATTGATGGCGATAAGACGGATTCATGATGCTGAAACGATGTGAACGTAGACCATTAAGAGTCATATCTATGACTAGATAATGAAAACAGCCCCATGAGAATAAGTTCTTCACGTCAGTCAACCATCTTCCATCGAATTTAGTCGTTTTTTCGTGCATTTCTATCTCAAATGAATGATACATCATGTATTGAGCAATTTTTGACTAGACATTTGTATATAACGATATCAGCATGATGATGTCATTGTAAATATTTCCACGTTTGAAAGCATCATAACATGACTTCTTACTTGACAGTTAGAATCATTCGATTGTATCATTTGTATTTCGTATAATTACATGTAAAAGTTATCTTTCCATTTACATACATAGTTTTATGAATGAAAAACACTACAAGCATGATGATGATGATGATGATGATGATGTCAACCACATCGCTATAGACAGCAATAGCAAAGATGATGATGATGCTGCTACTCCTGTCGCTATTGCAAATGCTATGAGGGCGGTGAGATCGAAGAAGCTAATAGAGCTTCAGGAGATATGACGTAAAACATAATGCCTCAAGAGAAAGAGCCCATGGAATTGATTTTAAAGTCGACAAGAAGATAGACGGACGTACGGTGATCATCGTTATGCCATAGATATATTCACGACCAACAGCTGTGTCCCAGAAGGCAATAAAGCAGAAGAAACTGAAGAAAAGAAAAAAAAAGGAACGGGCGGAATAAATTTGTTTATCCTTTTTTGGTCAATTCGCTTTTTTTTTTCAAACAATTCTTTTCGCTTCAAAAATTTGTCCTGACTGACACCGCTTCTGTCCGTTTGGTTTATAAGCTCTAAAGTCTTCAACATCTCTACTTATTCAAGGGCAATTGTAGATAAACTATTAGTTGAAAGTATGAAGATTTTCATTTAACAATTGAGAAAAACAACAGAGTTTTGTGGTGCCGTTAGGTACTCAGAATATATTTCTGTGTCTGCGCTTCATACATCTGCACTTCCCTATATGTGTCTTCAAATTATTCCAAATCTTGTCAGCGATTACCTCAGCTTTCTGATATAATTCCTCTCGGAATTTGTGTTCTCTTAAGATTTGAGCACATTCTGAACATCTCAGATGATCCGCTCACATGAAGCTGAATCTTATTGCAGCTATCTTCCAACATCATTTCCTCTTTATTTCAAGGAAAAAAGAGGTTGGTAAGGCAATTGCCTAGGCTTAGTCAGAAAAGGCAAAGAGACGAAACAGGGGATTATGAAGAAAGTCCATGCTTTCCATTCTGTATGCTTACACTATTGAGGAGTAGCAGCCAAACACATACATACTCATCAAATTCATAAAATATCAGAAGAAAATCAAAACAGAAGATGGTGACGAAAAAAAAGAAAAATATAATCATCCCAAACATTCGTGCATAGCAAGTGCTCAAGCTCAACATTTACGAAGTAATTCATCAAAGAAATCATTCCTTTTCCGCTTTTTTTAAATCTATTTTGACCAATATTTGGAGTAAAAAAATAGGAAAACAAAGTAAAACGACGAGCTTTAGTCTTATAGGTTAAAAATAAGTTCGTTAAAGTTGTTATAATGATTGGAATAATTAAAAAAACACAAAATAAGACAGAACAAAACATAATTTTTTTGTTTTGCAGTAAAAAATAATAAAGAAATACGAAAAAGATGCGTAAATTTGGCAATAAAGGGCTTTCCCTAGTATATGCTCATCTTATCATTAGCTTGACCTCGATAGGCCTTGTTGCCAAATTGAATTGAAGAATCGAGTGAGTTGTCGACGACTAGCGGTTTTCTCCTTTCTCTTTCTCCCATTCTTATTCTCCGAATTTCAGTCTCTTTCTCTTTAAAATTGATATGTTGTCCTCATTATAGCCTGAGGCAATTCAGCAAAAATTATATTAAAAATTTTATTCAACCTGATGACCATAAATTTGCAAAATACATATATGTATATAGATATATGAAAGAAAGATATATAAAGAAAGAAATTATATATATACTACTTTCACATCGATGTATCGGGTGTTGTTAATGACGAAAAATGAATGAAATGCTAGGATTTTGATGGTTTGTGAGAGCACACATCATGTACATGCTTATAAGTCGTGTCACATGCCATATACATATGTAGCTGTATTTTTGCTTCACAGATGTAATGAAGTGGTTGAACTCCTCCTTCCTACCTCTCTGACATTACCTCTTTCTTTCTCTCTCCCTCGCATTTCTCTCTCTCTCTCTCTCTCTCTCTCTCTCTCTCTCTCTCTCTCTCTCTCTCTCTCTCTCTCTCTCTCTCTGTTTCCCTCCCTAACTCCCTCCATCCCTCCCTCGCATTCTTTCTTTTTCATTATTTTGACTTTCTTCTAACAAAATCATGAAAATGGAAAAAAACTAAATTCACTAAAACAGTGGAAAGAACAATTTTTTGCAGAAACGACTGAAAACCAAGAATATTCGAAGATACATACATACATATGTGTCTTAAACAGTTGCATTCATTGTTTAAGGTTCCATAATAGAAACAAATTTCTGAGCTTTGAGAGCCATTTATGGGATTCAGAAGTGCTAGCGTTTTTCATTTCTCATGGCCAGTTGAGTGGACGTGAAGTGAGTTCGATGATTGGAACGTGTGCTCATTTGAACCAATGAAATTCATGATTCCCGTACTTATACACTGTGAATTTGTTTGTTTAACAAGGCCTCATTGTAACGATGCCAAAGAAAATATTGAAAAGAAGAAAAAAAGAAAAATATTGCTCGAAAAGTATAAAATTCAAAAATGAAAAACGAAGAGTAATGTGGAAAGATGCAGGATATGCTGGCTTACAAACTCGCTTGAAGGCATTAAGAAAATCTTGTCAAGATTCGTTTGGAAATCAGTAAAAAGAGTGAAAAGGAGGCAAAACGGAAGAAGAGATGATCATGCTTACGATCAGCAGTGTATAGCATGTCGTTCTCTATTTGAATATTAAAGTTATCGATCATATGCATAATCATAATCCTCTATTTCTTTTTTTTTGTTTTTTTTTCCTGGTTTTTGGAAAGCCAAGGCTATAGAAATTGAAATTATGTAAAAAAAATAGAAGAAATAGTCAAGATAATATTTTTTTTACAAATTTTTCTGGTAAACAAAAAAGTTATCTGAAATTTTGTTGTGAAAAAAAGATATAATAGAAAAATTGAATTTTGCTGAATCTGAAATTAGTGTGATACCTGGTAAGTGGATGACTGGATAATGCCACACACTGAGACTCTTCGAACTATAATTAATCAGCCTAAGTTATTCCGCCCAGAAAGAGTGAAAAGATAAATTTATATAATAAAGAATAAAGAGAAAGAAAGAAAAAGTGAGAGAGAGAGTGAGAGAGGGAGGGAGAGAGGGAGGGAGAGAAGTGACAAAGTGAGAGATACACATAATACATTTAAATTCCGGCTCTCTCACTCATTCCCTAGAATGATGATTGTGATGATGATTGATCTTGACTACACCATACAAGCTGTAAAGTGATAATGTTGGCGATAAGCCAAAGGCTATTATCATCATCATTACCATCATTCATACACATATCTTTCACTTAACTTGACATAATTTGAACTTTTATTGTACTATATAATATATTTTCTCATATAAGTCGTCGAAAATAAGAAAAACAAATTAGTCCTTCAAATAGATGAGACATTGTTCCATGGAAAATGAGCAGAAAATACGTAGATAAATGAAATGAAAACGATAAGGCAACACGATTGGTAATATATTCAAGAGCAATTGCCTTTGGTTATTTCGTAGAAAATGGCTGACACAATAGAACAGATTTTCAAAATGAAACAGAAGCCAAACGAGGAAAGAAGCGACCAAAATTCAAATACTACTTGACTCATCTTATACTCTGCTCATTAAAATTCTCTTGTTTCCAAAAAAAACGATCATAATGAAGATATATACATAGATGGTACAATGAAGAACATCAGTTTTTTCCATATCTTTCAGAAAGTTGTTGAAACACTCAACACAGATGCTTTTATCCCTCCTTTATTCTCTATCCTCAATATATTTTTTTTGAATATAACTCATCAAAGAAAGATTGATGAAGAGAGGGAAAATAGAAAGAGAATAAGGTAAAATTGAATTTGAAATATTGAATTGGCGATTGAGTTGAGAGGGGATCTGTTCGAAGTCAAATTATAGTAGTAAAGCTGCTGCAAGTGCATTTGATTGTTTCGAATTTTGACCAGAATAAAAAATATTTTTTTTTGCGATAGCAATGAAAATACTTTCAGAAAATCTTTCAGTATTTGTGAAGAAAATTTTCGGAATTCTTAATAGAATAGCTGAAAATTTTTGTTGAAGCTTTTGGTATCTTCATATCATATAGGCAAGTCATATGGCTTTTCTATGCTTTTCCGTAAAAAAAACCTTTGAGAATGACAAAATTTGTGGAAACGAAACCTTCACTAAAACAAAAATGAACTTGAAAAAGAAAAAATAAAAATAGAAACAAAGAGTCATGAAGAAACCGATGGTAGTAAGTTGAAGTAACAAAAGAAAACTCAATGTTATTGGTTATTAGAAATATATTTTCAAAAAATAAAGAAAGAGAAAAGTGGTAAGGAAGAAGAAGCTGCTTAAAGATATACAGGTAATATGAATGTTTAAAAGAAACTATAATCACAAAAAGACACATTATGTGCTATTTACTATTTTTGAATAAATACAATAGACTCAGAAAAAGGAAAGTTAGAGAGATAGAGAGAGATGGAGAGTTATAAAGAAAGATAAAGAGACATAGAGAGAGAGAGAGAGAGAGAGAGAGAGAGAGAGAGATATGGAGAGTTACAAAGAAAGATAGAGAGAGATAGTGAGTTACAAAGAGAGGTAAAGTGGGGATGTATTGTAGAAAGAATAGAATATTTCTCTTATACTTTGTATTTTCGTATATAGAACTTGCTAATGATAATCATCATTAGAAGTACATGAGATTTTCTTAAACTTCAATTCATGTGTTGAACATCGAGAAAGGCTATGTATGGATTTTCGTCTCCTCTACATATAAATTTGGTCGGAAGTGTGCATTCAGCAAAACATCAACATTATGAATGGCAATTGTTGTGTCTTGGCTCTGAAGCTGTCGAGTTCTTTTTTCGTTTTTTTGTCATTTGCTCTCGATTCTTTGTCTAATTGTCTAACTCTCTCTCTAACACACTTCGCAAAAATAAAATACGTTTTTTAACTCCCTTCTACCTCTCTCCCTTCTACCTCTCTCCCTTCTACCTCTCTCCCTTCTACCTCTCTCCCTTCTACCTCTCTCCCTTCTACCTCTCTCCCTCCTACCTCTCTCCCTTCTACCTCTCTCCCTTCTACCTCTCTCCCTTCTACCTCTCTCCCTCCTACCTCTCTCTTTTTCTCTTTCTACTCCTATCTCTCTCTCTCCCTATTACCTTTCTCTTTCCTTCTCTTTCTACCCCTATCTCTCTCTCTCTCTCCCTATTACCTCTCTCTTAACCTTTTTTTCTACCTCTCTCTCTCTCTCTCTCTCACCTTTTTTCTAATTTGATTGAAACACTTTAGATAGTTCCACAAGCAAAACTATAATTGTGAACTTCAATGAAATGAAATCCTTCTTTTCATTATCTTATAACATTTTTTTGGAAATAGAAAGAGGAATTAAATAGACACACACACTCTTCTTCTTCATTTTCTTCGCCTTTAGCTTAACATGCTAAATTCAATTAAAAGTAAAAATAAATTTTTTTTATTTCTTCTATAACAATGGAATGAAGAAAAATATTAATTTGAAAGTGAAACGAACATGTAATGAATAAAATAAATTACTATAATATAAAGGAATGCTGCTAGATAACTGGGTTGCTTCCAACCTTCCCAAATAGCAATCGCATAGAGCAATCCACTTCGCAATGCAGGTGACTTTTCTGATTCATGCTTGGCACGAACCGAAACAAAGACAAAAACCGAGTTTTCGTTGTCGTCGTCGTAGCGCTAGCAGATAGACAAAATCTTTGGCGTTATGCTCATGCAAAAGCTGTTTGGTATATTTGTCAACGAATTGGCAAGTTATTTTTAATTTTTCAACCTTCTTTCAGTTCTTGCTTGATAAGACTGAAGAATATAAAGCATAGCTATATTCTAAACATTAAATGCTGGCTTATTTCAAACAACAAGAAAATTTTTGTGCGGAAAAAGAAATGAAAAGTTGAGCAGTTTATTAGTTAAAATAATTACATATGTATGAATGTATGTGTTTGGTTGTCTTTGTAGTTGTGTGTGTTTCAAGTAAAAATTAAAAAATACTATATGTACATAGTATATTGCTATGTTTAGAATATTTACCAACAAAACAAATTGGTCACGAAATTTGAAAATAAATGGAAACTATACGTTAAACTGAAAAAATAAAGAAAAAAAATTACATACTATTAATATATTCAGGTCATCGTTTACTTTGGATAATGTGGAGCAAACAGCAATGTTTTTAGCTTACATATATAGATGTGCATAGATTCATAGATATGCGTACATGTACGTACATATGGGTTCATGTGAAATAAGGAAAAAGGGCGGATGAGTTTTTGCTGGAAGGGTTGCACCTCATCTGTTGAAAGCAGTTTATATGCTGCTCAACGGTTCACTCCTCAACGATGTGAAGAAGGGTGCATAGAGCCAAATGACTGGTCGTAAGGGCTTCAGACTGCTTCCGTTCTTCCTAAGAGCTTCATTTCAATAAATTGCCTTTGGTCGATTTGTAAACGATTTGTCCGATTTTAAAATTGGACCGCTTTCACACTACCTTGTTTTTATTCTGAGACATTGTCTATTTCACTTGTTCTGGCTTCCTAGACTCTCATTCTTTCTTTTTGCATAGCAAATAAATGAAATACCACATATACAAGTTGAATCAAGTATGCTTCAGCTATTAACAGCATTTCAATTGAAAAAAACAGAAGCAAAATCATGAATTGACAAATCTGCAACAATTTCGCAGCGGAGGGCAAATTCTCATTGTATGAAGTGTTCTGGCTTTCCAACAAAAAAATTGCTTTTCAATTTATTTCCTGCATATTATACCATAATGCCAGCAGTTTAAATTAAAACATTTAAATAGTTTGATTACCCGTTGTGTTAATGACAGGAAGAAGAGAAGAAATCACTCTGGACCCCTGTTGTGATAAAAAGCCTATACCACTGCCGTCAAGTAATATACAGGTTGGTCACAGATGTCATTTTAAATTTTCCTAGAATCTGATGACCCAAAACTTAAAGAGAATGTAAAAAAAAACAAATATTATATTATCTTCTACTGAGTACTTTTTTAAAAATCTAAAAAGTTATACTTCTCTTATGACTTATAAGAAGATTATTTAATTATATAGTATTAGTATTAGATACAAACGCTTTACTATATGTATGAAGCATGAACGATAAACTAAAAACAATTAGTTCACTTAATATGCTAGTAACGATAAAGAGATGTAAATGCTCAAAAAATCATATGTGATGAACAAAAAGTCTTTTTATAGAATAGACAAAATGAGAGAAAAATGAAAGAGAGAGAA
The DNA here is from genome assembly GCA_964057225.1 of Auanema rhodensis. NCBI lineage: Eukaryota > Metazoa > Nematoda > Chromadorea > Rhabditida > Rhabditidae > Auanema > Auanema rhodense. The sequence goes on from OZ059895.1 coordinate 8,012,623, forward strand.
TATAAAAAAGAGGAAAAGGGAGGAAAGAGAAGGGAAGAGAGAGATGAAAAAGAAAAAGGAGATGAAGAAGAGGATAGGAAGAGAATAAAGAAAACGGAGAGGAACATTGAACAAAACAAAACATCCTTAGGATAACGACAACTTGTGGCCCGAGGGAAGGGACTACATTGATTTCAACTGGACCAACTTTCTCCAAATGGCGATTCGACACTTGGCAATTTGATTGGGACGACGACAAATCAGGCAAAAAACGAAGGAAAATATTGGATCCGCGTCTCAAAATGAGTTTCATATCTCTTTTGCTCTCTGTCTTCTGAAGTAAATATAACAGCGATTCGTGTGATTTGTAATATTGTTTTAAATTATTTTTCCATTTTCTTATTATATATGTTTTGTTCTTTGTTAATAAAATTTATTTATAATTTTATAATTTTCTTTCCACGTGTGTATCACGTGGATTAAATTATTTTAGTGATATCATAACACGATAACGGTTGTGACTCTATTTACATTTTTCTGCAAAAAAACAACAGTATATTATTCTTTCATTAATCACTAATAAGTACAAATTAAGACGAAGAAATGTTTCGCCATACTTTTCTCTTAACTCGTAGAGTTCACATAGAAACACACGATACTAAAAATAGCATTTCAATACTATATTCTTTGAACAATGAAATTCTAAGAAGTTCTCTTGAACTAAAGCATTAAAAAGACATTTGTGCTGTAAAGGAAACCAACTCTTGTCTATTTAAACAATTCAAAAGCTAGTTCGTTCGCTGATAATGTACAAATGCAGAAAAGAAAAACTGAACATTATACTTGCGAATTACGTGCAGAGATTTCCAAAGAAAGAAAAGCAAATTTGGATTAGTGGAAAAATATTTTGGGATTTAAAAGTTACTGATATCTTGAAGATAAAAAAATGTCACTCTCTATTTCTCAAATAAGGATAAGTTAAGATGGAATTACATAGAAGAACGATATAAGCTCTTCCGTCGAATAGCTCTGATTGGATCAACGGAAAACCTCTACAGAATTCTCGCTAACGAAAATCTCGGCTTTTCTCATCTGGCTTTGACTATTCGAAAATGGAATCGGAATCTGGCGAATGCTGGAAAGAGCGGTCATACTTGCCTCATGACAACTGTTGTTAAGAGGCTGTCGTATTAGAAAGAAAAAAATGAAGTGAAACCAACCATCAAAGGAATACTAACGACGAAGAGGGTCAATCTTTTTTAAAAATTTTTTAAATAGAACAATTACGAAGCACTTGTGCAATTTAAAGTTATACATTTGCATAACATATTTCGATGTTTCTGCCTAAAGCCTAAACCCAAGTTTTGTTAATTATTCATTCATTTCATTCTTGCCACAACGAACCAAAATGGGAAATAGTTGAAGACTCAAAACGAGTCAAATACACAAAGCATATCCTTAAAAAGATTTATTCCAAGCAAATGGCATCATCGGGCACTAAAACCGTGAATAAAATATACCAGCCTATGAAACAGATTTCAAAGATGAAAAACGATTGCGAAGAAAAAAATAAGCTCTTCCAATATTTTAACATCATCAAAAATCTAATAGTGGAAAAATAATTTAAAATGACAAGATTGCAGAAAAGACCGCCTAATGAGAATACTAACTATATCATATTAGGGTTTAATGGTGAATTGTTTTGATGTTTACTTTGTAACATCGTGAAGAGCTTTAGCAAGGTAGCCAACATTGTTGGAGGAAATTCCTGCTACAGAGATGCGTCCATCCTTGGTAAGATATACGGAGTGGTTCTTAATCAGCTTTTCAACCTGATCAGGTGAGATTCCGGTGAAGCAGAACATTCCAATCTGGTTGGTAATATGCTCCCAGTTGCGAGTAGATCCTTCCTTAGCTAATAAATCCTTGAGCTGAGTTCTCATAGAGATGATTCGATCGGCCATTCCCTTAACGTCGGAGAGCCTGTAAAACAAACATATTGATAACAAAGACAAGGAATATTACCATTGTTTCTGCAGAGTAGGGTCATTCAAGATCTTAGAGACAATTCTGGCACCATGAATGGGTGGATTGGAGTACATAGGTCTAATAAGAATCTTGAGTTGAGATGCAACACGGGCAGCTTCATCAGAATCATTGGCAACAACAGAGAAGGCTCCAACACGCTCACCTAAGATAAAGCATATTATTAAAAACAATATTAATAGCACCAACCATAAAGTCCCATGTTTTTAGCAAAAGACTGGGCAAGAGCGATATTGTGTCCTTGCTCAAGGAAGTACCTAAAAAGACCAACTGGTTTATCATTTTCTAATTCAAAACACATTGTTTACCTGACAGCAAAGGCATCTCCATCTACATTTCCGGAAGCAAAACCTTGGTAAGCCATATCGAAGAATACGAAGAGCTCATTCTTTTTACAGATTTCAGAAATCTTCTTCCATTGTTCTTTCTGACAAATATTGTTGAAACTACTTCTTAAGGTGTATTCTTACACTTGGGTCAACTCCGGTAGGATTATGAGCACAAGCATGAAGAAGAATAGCAGATCCCTTGGGAATAGAAGCAATGTCTGCTAAAGCTCCAGCTTCATCAAATCCACAAGTATTCTTATCATAATAACGGTAGTTTTTCACCTCACAGCCAGAGAATCTAGACAAGGGATAAGTCTAAATTATAATTCAACATACTTGAAAACTGGGACGTGATTACCCCATGTTGGAGTTGGCTGGTAGATCACTTTGCTTGGGAGGAACTTGGACTGAACCCAAAGAATATAAAAGGCAAAAACGATGATAACTCACGATAAATTCAGCGCCAACTCTAAGAGCACCAGTGCCTGAGATTGTCTGCATTGTGGTTATTCTCTTGGATTTGATAACTTCCGAATCAGCGCCAAGAGCGAGTTTAGCAGCATGACCGGTGAACTCAGCAATACCTACGAAGAGAATGAGATTATGAAAGTTCTATCTATAGATATAACACCAGCAATTCCAGCGTATTCCTTGTCAAGCTTTTCAGAAACCAATCTTTGTTCGGCTTCGCGAACAGAAGGCAAAACGAAAGGCTTACCCTGTACAAACATTTAGCAGTTCTACTTTTTAAATTGATTTATAAACCTGGTCGTCACGATAAGCTCCTACTCCGAGATTCATTTTCTTAGGGTTGCTGTCAGCTTTGAAAGCCTCAGTTACTCCAAGAATAGCATCTGGAGGGCCCATAGCTACTTGGCTCCACCAAGCCCTAAATTCACAAAAAGATTTTTCTAGAAGTTTAATAAAATTATACTTGTTTCTCATGGAGACTTGCACAACTTGACGAGCAGCTGTCAATTTCATTTTCGATCTGAATAAAACAAATTCCAAAACGTATTAGATCTTAGAAGAAATTAAGATCAAACGAAGAAGAAATTCAGATAATAAATACTAAATATATAAATATAAAAAATTAAATAAGCTTTATAAGTGAGACAGTGGGTGTCAGTGATAAGACACTGGCACGAACAGATAAAATGTGTGCAACTGACCAACGAAATACATAGACCGATAAAAGCTTAAGCGCAATGACCACACTCTTAACAAAACATAGACTTATGAAAACTTGAGATTGATTGAAATAAACTTTCCTTGCGCTCAAGGACATAAAAAACTTGGTACTAAAAAACGATATTTCCCAAACAAAGAATACACTACTTCTAAAAAACGTTCTCGATTTATAATCACAAAAGATTGAGAACATTTTTAAGATAGTTTAACGGTAACCTTCCATGCCACATGCCAGTCTGGCAGCTGTTGGCAAGTTACACAAGTTTACGTCAAGTTAAAACACAAAAGGCGTCAAGATAGATGTGATTGGCCCAAACTCGATCAGCGGGAAAATTAAATTTATGAAATGTCCTTTTGTTGAATTTTGGAAGTTATAAGCTCAGCTTTCCTACCTCATGCAAAATGACCGACTTTGATGAAGTTGATGATTTTTTTGGAAATGATGATCTTATGGATGATGCTGTGGACGACGATCAGGACAAGGGTGATTTGTAATAAATTTCCTTCACTGACTGATATTTGCAGTTCCTACGGATGCTGAAGTATTGAATAATTTGTTCGGAGATGGAAAACAAGGCAAAACAAAAAGAAGAATTGTTCAAAGACCACAACCAAAGTTTAATGAAAGCAGTTTAACTTCGGAAAAGGTATTGTATATATCCTGCTATATTATGTTGATGCTTTATGTTGTCAGGGCATTCCAGCTTTACGAAAAATGTTCAAAGATTTTAAGCCGAGAAAAGACCTTGACCCGGTAAGTGCACAGGAGTTATTGTTAAAATAAGTTTTTTATAGTACGGAAATCTGTCTATTATAATGAAAAAGTATGAGCATTGGGGGCATCTTATTTTTCCAAAGATGAAATTTGAAGACGTAATTACAAGATGTGAAACTTTGGGTAATCGTAGAATGGTTCGAGTAAGTGAATATTTTGTTTTATAATTCTAGATAGGTTTTTTTTAGGTATATATGATGAAATCGAGACTTGATATGCCATTAACTGACGAAGATTTTGCTCCAACTTCAACTAAAACTGATGCAGATGAAATTATAGTTACGGAAAGTGCTGAAGATGAGGCTGCTCCTACTGTTCAGGGAATTATAACTAGTAGAGAAGAGGATGACGAAGAAAATTACTATGATCCTTTTCAAAATGAGCCTGAACCGGATTATTCTGACTTTCCAGATTTCTGAATTTCAATCCTGAAAGAGACATGTCATGTACATATTTGTGATCAATCTACTTTGATGAATGAAATTATTTTTCCAATTTATTTGGGAGCCAATTAATTTGTACTCTTGTGATTTGTAACTAACATGTATTGTAATAACCTTCATGAAAATATTAATGAAGTTACTTCAAAGACAAGCATTTGATGTGTTGTATAAATAGAAATAAAAATTGATAATTTCACCTGAACATTCTTTTTGTATTATATCATATTGCTAACGTTATTTTTATTATAATATAATACTTTTAATGCGTGGTACGAAAGCAATGGCTATTATTTTTATTCCGACGTCATTTTGCGAACCGTTGTTATGTGTGTTATAATCGGGCTGTCGTTTTTTTTTTCATGAATCGGAATGCTTGATTAATTTATTTAAAGTATTTTATCTTATTTCCGAATATTACATCTTGGTATTAACATGTTTTGATTTATTAGTTTTTAGCGAGTAGAAAATATAGAAATGGCTACAGTATCAACGAAAGTTGAAGTAAAGACAGAGGTAGCCAAGAAGAAATATTTAATTATATATACTAATTTTTAGGTTACTGATGTAGGTGCTATTGAGGAGGAACTCGTACGTATAATTCAATCAACTATAGATGGTGTTGATATGGATCATCTTACAGCGCTAACAGCTGCTCATTCTGCCTTAGATCGTCAAGTACAGGTTTCCTTGAGAGAAACCCTTACCGATGATTATTTTCAGAATGCTATTAATAATTTATTATCATCTAAACGTGTAGTAATATCTCAAGCTCCTGGGGGAGGATTGCGACTAAAGATTAATGCTAATACGCAACTAAATGGAGCTAGTGAAGAAGAACAAGCGGTTCGTTTTTTTTAAATTTTTTTTATTATGACATCTGGTTTTCCTAATTCAGATTTACTCTTTGATCGAAGATTCAAAAACCAAAGGTATTTGGATCCGAGAGTTGAGAGATGGCTCTGGTCTTTCACAGATTCAACTTAGGAAAGTACTGAAATCATTAGAAACCAAGAAACTCATCAAAACTGTTAAAGTACGTATTAATTATTTAACCATAATTATGATAAGTAAATGTTTTTAGGCAGTAGGTACTACTAAAAAATGTTACATGTTATACAACTTAGAGCCTGATACTTCTCTTACTGGTGGAACATTTTATTCGGATCACCAACTTGATTCTGAATTGATTCATACATTAGTTAGTGTATGTACAGGATATATTCAGGTTTATTTGTTTGATGTTATAGTTATACTCTGATTTTGTAGGCCAAAAGAAATCATGCAATGGAAATGCATCCGGATGATTTAGCTATGCAAAAGGAACTGAGCTATATCAAAACACAAGAAGTATGTTATCAGATTCACTTTAGATTATTATATATATTTTAAGGTCTCTGACTTCATTGTTGAGAAAAAGTTGTTAAACGTTGCTATTAGTCTAGATGATGTGGATAGAATTTTAGATGTAGCCATTTTAGATGGCACAGTTGAGAGACGTGCCGATGGAAAGGTTTATTTTTCCAGAAATATCCGAATTGTTTATTTTCTTTTTTTTTCAGGTTCGTGCTTCTTCAAAGGCTATAGTGTCATCACCACTTGTTTCTGTTCCATGTGGTATATGCCCGGTCGTTGATGACTGCAAACCTGGTCATGTTATTGCTCCGGAAACTTGCCGTTATATGTCAGATTGGCTTAGTGGGAAGTAAGTTTGTTAGTTATTCTTATCATGTCAGTGTATACTTCTTTATATTTCCGTCAAGTACTTCATTCTTTGTTATTGAGTCCTAATTTCGCAAAAATTACTCATAGAATTCTATTATTTTGCTCTATGTTCCTATTCAGTAAGTTTTTATGCACGGGTTGTCTTGTTATCATTTCTTTTGAAATGCTGTTATTTCTCGTTGTCTGTTATAGTTGAATGATAAAAAATCTTTTTGTGTCTTTACAACCTCAAAAGCCTGTAATTTCTTCTTTTATTGCTTCTAGGGATTTACAGAGACCTTGTAATACTCTTGGTAATGTAAGTTGTTCTATTAAGTCTTTCGATCTGTTGCCGACAATGTTTGTTGAGCTTGGTAGATTAGTGTGACCGCATTGTAATGCATGCGTATTCTTACTACTGATGTATCGAATGGTTTAAATTAAATGGCCAATGTTGAATAATACTAGAAACATCATTCTAATTTCCTTCTTCTGTTAAAAGCTACATGGTTGAGTTGAGTATTTTTCGTGTGAGCAAACTGATAGCTCACGGGGGGGGGGAGGTTGTGGAGGTGGAGCCACTAGTCGTCTTCCGGTTGGTATACGGAGATTTTGAAGTGGAGGCGGAGTCGAGGCACGATCTCAGCATCTGAGGAGAAGCTTTGTGAACATCTTTGAGTCACAAACGGCTTCTGAGATACTATCCAGACGAAACATATTCTAAAAAGCACAAGATGTTCAATTCAAGGCGAGTTTGCACAGGTATGACTTGAGTTCTTGTCTAGCTATTCAAAGTTAATTAAATTTTTGAACGAAGTATAAATGAGATGCTGCTTGAAGTTTATGACCAATGTATTTCTAAAAATATTGAAGATTTGATTAAACTATCGCCGAAATGGCTTTCTCTGTGATTGACAACAACAGCATGAAAGCAGATTTGAAGAAGGCCGTCTAGTTGATCCTGGCAACGTTTCCTCCTCCATTTTTTCCCTTTTCAACGAATATCTGGCTCTATCTTTGTAGCTTATATTCTCCAAAATAACAAAAAGACAACAATCGTTTCATATCGTTTATATCGTCACACATTTGTTAACTTGGAAAGTACTATTAACTTTAACTACTCTTTAACTATTTCCACAGCTCAGGACAAATTATTACTTTCGAAGTAAGCATTTGCTCAGGAAATGCTGACAATTTCCGATTTGTATATTCATAATGTACAATTTGTATTTATATATAAATATAAATATATATGTATATATATTTATTTATTTATTCTTTCATTCATATATACTCATACATTTATATGTTCAACTGTAAAAGGGAAATTTCTGATATCTGCATATTGCATATCATATTCATATTGAATACAACATTTCTAAACTATTTATTCTGCATATCATGAGAAAGTTTCCTGATTTTTATTATTTTCGAAAAGATTCAATCGAAAATAACCGAAGTTTCTCTAGGGAATTGAGTTACTCTTAACTTCAGGTGAACGTTTCAAACTGCTTTCAAAACTCAAGTTTTATTTTTAATTTTTGAAAATCGCATTCATTAAAAAACAAAAAATGTAAAAAAAGAAATTAATGTTTGATACGTGAAAACTTAATTTCTTCACAAACCTCATTATTAGTTTGAAGGTAGCTTTTGCCATCATGTTGTTAATCTTTTTCTCTCCATTTCTATCATATAGTCGTCATGTCTTGCCTATTCTGGAGTCTCTCCACTACCTCTCTCCAGCTTTTTCTTCTCATTCCTATTTTCGTGCCGGAAAAATGGTGACGTTGCCTTAATCAATTGCAGCAAAGCTTTATTCGTCTGCTTTCATCGAACTGAGAAATTCTAGTAGTTGAACTAGCTGTTTCTTAGCATTTGATCTTCTATTACTATCTTATATAACTATTATATCGTCTCTTGGAAATTTATGTTTCATACGCGAAAGACAGCTTCATCGGATGATGCCTCGTTCACCTTACAAACCATACCAAGTTATGGTAAGTAGTTGGATACAAATTCAAAGTGCTTTTTGAAAAGTATTTTACTTAAATAACCTGTTATCTATTCGAATACTTTTAGTTGTTACTTTGCAATTCACACTTTATTATGGGTTTGCAAATAGTTAAGTTTATGTAAGAATTCGAAACTTATATTTCTCTTTCACTTTATTCTCTTATAATAACTAGCAGTTACTGTTGAAGCCATTTGCTACTTGGCTATTTCATTGCTAAAATCGTTTGATTGTTATAGAGACTGAGAAGAGCAGATAAGCTCAGATATACATTTGAATTCTTATATTATTATCCTACGCAAGAAAATATTTTCATATTGTTTTTTGGTACATTGTATAGCCTTAATCTGGTTGATCTTATTCTAGCCTTTTCAATCTGTATGAACTTCTCTCAAATTATCTTTACGTCAATACATTAATAAGTAGATCAGTTTGATATTCATTTTTCATTGTTCTCAGTGAATAAAAAAACTTGAATGAGAGATCTGAATACATTGAGAACAAATGAGAGCCACATGTCCCAATTGCAGTTGTTGGCTCCGATCTTAAGTGCTACACAAACAGCACGATTACGTAGATTTGATGCTCCGGAGAAGACTTTGACGGGAATTATCTCACAGTTTTTCTTTTCTACTGAGCTAACTGAAATATACATTCTTGTGTCGTCAAAGCTTTCTGCCATTATAACCAAAAAATATCAATGAAAAACTTGGAAAGAAACTTCAAGCATACAAAATACAATTATAAATATCCATAAAAGATTAAAAAATTAGAATTTTATAAGAAAGATTAACTAAAGTGTTTAAGAGAAAAACTTAGCCGAACCAATTGAACGTCGTCCTGAAGTTATAGGTGTAACGCTTAATAGGTAAGCTGCCATTATTCTCAATGTTAAACAAAATTCTCTTTTTTAGGTATGAAGTTCTCATGTGCCTACTTGGCTATGTTGCAGCTATGATGACATTACTGTTCTTATTCGAAGTCATCAAGCCTTCTCAATTATTTGAACTTTAAAACCAAAGAACTACTGAGTGAAGAAACCTATTTGTGTTGAAGTTTTTTGTTCTGTCGAATACCTTTTCAACGTGGTTACTGATATCTATTATTTGCTCATTTTCTACAATTATTATAACTTAACTAAAATTTTAAAGTATATATTCACATGGCCGAACAAATGGCATAGGTTTGTAGATTGTTTTTCAAGCCGTCATGTCCAACTTACGGGTATCGTACCACTATTGTCTAGTTAGTATATATTGACGATTTTATATCTCCCCGGCCATCATCATAATTTTTGTAAATAAACTTTTTTGCAATATAAACATAAATATGAGAAATAATAAAACAACCCTTTTTTATATTGGAAAGTATTAATCACATATCTTCTCCCTCATGATTCTCTTCTACGTTGCCAGCATTCGCTTGATTCAAATCTTCTTCGCCCGCTTGGTTGGGATCACGTAGTCCCATCAATCCTAGAGTATGTCGTAAACTGTCCGCAATTGAACGACCCTAAACTTCTAATATATATTAATATATTATTATCTAGAACCTGTTGGTACTCCGGCAGCAAAGAATGTATAAAACCGGATAAGAAATTATCATCATATAACGTATTAGGCTTCTTTTTAGGTTTCCTGAAAATATAGGCATTATAAAAAATATATCTCTCGTTATTTAGAAAAATCACTTCATAATGCCATTTTTGGGAGGTTCCGGATCTGTTATTGCATGATCTGAACTTGTTAAACCCATTAGAATTGATAACCGCGTTATGTTTTGTGGTTTGCCAAGAAATAGTGTGGCCCGCCTACATATTATGTTATAGAAAGTTAAATCCAATTTTTCAAACAAACGTGTTTGTCCATTGTTCCATGATAGGTATGATAGTGGGGTCTAACACAGTAGATCGAGTAACAGCTTCTAGCCATTGTATAACATCTGGTTCACCCCAAAGTTCTGACGTTTGCTTAACGTACATTTTAATCACAAGTTTCAAGCCTTCAGGTTCTCTAAAATGATGATAAAGATAAAAAAATAAATGAATAATTATCTTACTTATTATAAGCAAACACGCTGATAAATTTATTTCCTTCTAATTCGCTATCCGCTTGTATTTGCAAGGTATCGAGTAATTCCGAAACTACTCCAGGAAACCGACATATAGCAGATCGTAACTGTAATTAATATATTTCAGATTGAAAACAATAAAAATATTACAAGAGAATTAGCTTTTTCCTTTTCTTCTTCTGTTTTTGCATTCAAGTAATGAAGTAAAGCCCTAGAGTACAAGAAATTGGGAAGTAAATCAAGTCGTTTCCATTCCTGAAAGAAAAAATCCATCAACTAGAAATAAAAAAAGCGTAATCTTGAAGTAATCAAAGAACATTGAGATGTTTTAAACATTGAAATTTCTAAAAAAAAACGATGAAAAAGAAAAAAAGAGAATATAAAAACGAATAACTGTTAAGAAAATGTATACATACCCTAGCACTTTTGTAAAGAGATTCAAGCCATGTATATTGACGAGCTTTTAAAGCAATACTATCGATTATAAGAAGAATTGCCAATGGGTCTCCTAACAAAGTATAATCATACGCAGAAACACAGATAAATTAAATATACCTTGAGGGTCAAGCGAAAATATTAATTTGGAAATATTTAAGGCGGTTTCAAAACATCTAAAAGGAGATATTAAAGAACATAATTAGTCACACACCTTTTATGGAGGCAGTTCAACATAAATCTATGCAATAGCAGGTAAAAAGCTCGATTTTCGTAATATTTATAATCAATACGGTGATTCCAAGATGTTATTCTACATTGAGTATGGAAACATTGCTCTGCGAAGAAAACACCTTGCTCTACAAAACATAGAATTTATGAAGAAATATTAGAAGCTCTACCTATAAGTTCTCCAGCAATAGTAACATCTTCTTGCATACGCGACATATTGGCTATCAACAACAAGGAATTGAGATGATAATAATTATTTTGTAAAACCTTTAAAATATTTGTAATAAAGTATAAAAATAAATTCTTACTTCTTGAATAATACCACTATTCATACTTTGTTCAGCTGCCCAAACAACTTCCTCTATATTTTCATACCTTGCTGAGTGTTCAAATGTGAACCAAGTGATATCGCCATCTTCTTTTTGAATATTCATTGAGAGTCCTGAAAAAATAAGATATTAGGAACGTTATTAAAGTTTTTCACCAATGCTTCTAGGAGGTGGCCAATTATATTTCTGTTTCACAATTCTTCCAACAACTTTGTTCTTTCGATGGTTATTACTAGTATTCGTATTTTCCTTCAAAATTAAAACTTGAGTCAGACATAGCTAAGGGGATTGCTAACCCTAAATGCTTTTCCCAAAGCCTTTTTTAATTCCGCATTTGGATCAAACAGCCTAGGGTCTACTTTAAACAGTTCTTTAACTTCCACAATTTCCAAAGCTGGGCTTCCATTATCAGTAAAAATACTTTCCTTCTTAAAAAGAAGAATCAATTTTCAATGTTTCAAATGTGCAAACCGCTTTTAAGATTTTATCTAGGTACTCATCATCACCGACGCAATCATCTTCCAACTCTTGTTGTTTCTGCTTCTTGTTTTTCTTCTTATTCTTCTTTTTACTAATGTTCTGCTGCAGCTGAATTTAGAAAAACTGTGCGAGAGGTTATCAGTAGCTAACTTTATTAGTGCGCTCTTTTTCTTGAACTTCAGCAACATACTCTGTGTCATCTTCTACGTCACTCTCTTTATCCGTATTATCATCATCACCTGAAATCAGGTATTTCTTACGTAACACAGCAAAAAAACCTACACATGAGCGCAAATCTGTTTACACGAGGAGCGAGAGATACTGGAGTATCATCTTCTTCATCTGAATTAATTTGCTTCTTTTCCTCGCTCTTCTGATCATCTAACAATCGGCGGAGATGTTTACTTGACATCTGTGAAAGTAATGATTACATATATTTTTATAAATAAATGTATATATAAGAACAAAAAAAATATTGAATTATTCCAATAAATCTTTAAAATCATAATGCAGAAAGATAAAATAAGTTTTATTAAAACAGGACCCGAGATCTAGTTGAGCCAATTATTGCAGGGACTAGCAAGACTATTGATAGCTTCATCTATATATTATATATTTATGTATATGTATATGTATATATACATAGATCCAACTTATGTGTTAAAAAATAAATTCTCTGAACTAGAACTATTGCTAGATATTATATATTTTTCTCAAAAAATTGAAGGGTCTTTTAGGATTTTTTCGAGTCCAGTTTCATCCAACTAGGTACAAACGGTACAATTGGAGATTCATGCAAAGTAAGCTGTTGTTCTTTCTGGATGACATCAATAGGAAGAAGTGCTAGCCCCCATTTAGAACTTCTTCGGATAATCTATGACAGATATGGTTATACAGCTAAAGCGACAATATTCGTTACCTTTCCTATTTTTGAATTTTTACTATCCATGATTTGCTCTGTGCCTTCTTTGACGGGTGTATTGCAACGAAACGGCAAAACTCTTCTCCTAATTACGCCTGAAATTACATGTCTAAAAACATTAAGTAACATTTAGTATAACCGGTATGAGCAGTTCTTGCAGTAAGCTCTTGTCCAATATAACATCCCTTATTAAGAGAAATGAAGTTTAAAAAATCTCCATTCACTTGAAAAGGTAGCATTCCATCCATTTCTTGATTTCCTTCGGATATTCCTGCTTCTAGTCTCTTATTTAAATACGTCTCAGGGTCTTCTGAAAGGAGCATGAAATACAATTCTTACTTTAAAATAATATCACTAACCTATGTGATTGTGGTTTCCATATAAACGATAACCAAATTCAGGAATCCTTGGATCGCGAAATCCTGTTGTCGAAGAGTACATTACGTCGTCCGGCAAAATCTCGATAATAACCTAAATATGATAAAAAATACTTTGATATTAATAAAAAATGAACCTTTTTGCGCATCCTATACATTTCCAGTAATTTCTTCAGACCTTCACTATTGTTTGAGCTGCATTCCACAAGTAAATCATCATCTCTTTTGGAAATAATTAGATCATCGACAATTCTTCCTTTTGTATTTAATATGAAGGAAGCAATACTTGCAGCTCCATCCAGAAGCCTTTAAATACGACATTTGTATAACTTTTAGCAAGTTTAGAAAGAAAATACCTTATATCATTAGTAACTAATCCTTGTATCAAATTTGAAGCATCTAAACCTCTGATAGAAAGAAGACAACGATGTGCTAATTTAATAGGAACTGTCATAACATGCCCTGAGTTTCAGAATTTGCAAGCTATTTGATAAATTTTTCTGAATGTTTCTTAAAAATAGTAGAGAAATAGAAACTTGAAAATTTTAATTATTTCAGCAGGAAATTTATGGTGAATTTAGACGTAATATACTGAATATTGCGTACAAGTGTACTGGACAAGCTATAACGATACAAGAAGCTTTTTTAAATGCTGTATTGAGTAATTCTTGCACAACTTCAAGAAATAAAACTTGAATTAATTTTTTTGTATCTTAATTTGTAACAAAATTCGTTTTAGTGTTCTAGGGTGATATTTTGACAAATCGATTGTAAAAATGAACATCAGACGTGGGCATCTTGTCACTGATATTGCTTTAATCATAAATGCATTCACATGGTTAAAAAAAATTCTATCTCATTATTGTATATTGAATTGAATACGACTGTTAGGCAGAAACAAAAAGATGATTATGCAGAACATTTTAACCTTGAAGTGTGAAATTAGTACAAATTATAGCAATATTTTAATAAATGTATCAAGAACTAATGTATTAAATTTTCATGACAAGTTTCTCATATTTCCGTATTGGCATGCGTTATCAAAAAATAATAATACACAATCATAGCAACCAATAAACCGCCTACCAAAATACTGAACTTGATCAGTTAGCAAACATATGGCATCATCCATGTTTATAATCTTCCGGATTATTGTTTTAATGATTTTGGTTGTTATATAACACAGTGACTCAAAATAATTGAAGACGAAAACAGAAAAAAAATCGAATAAATTTCAACCATTATAGAGACAAAATGTAAATTATAGAGGTGTAACCTGAACACGACTAGAATAGGTACCTTACATGTAAATTTACTTTCTCGAAATTGAAGAAATCCATCACATATCATGTCCATAAATAAACAATGAAGCACGGATTATCACTAGCCATCGAATCAAGTATTCTTTACCTTTATAAAGATTTAATTGTTCCCAAATACCCTCACATGATCAACTTATGCTTTAGCACTCTATCATGAGGCCAAAGCATGGAGGCGTTTAATGTTATCCTGATAGATTGACTTCATTTCTGCACGTCTAAAATACTGGCTCCCAGTGCTCCACCTTACTTATCTTTTATTAACAGCTGTCAACAGATTATGGTCTTAATTTATTTCTTTTATCAAACCGCCATTCTTATTTGAGAGGACAGTGTCGATGGAATTTGCGGAGCGTCTAGCATATCAAAGCGGTGACTTCAAAAGTTTCTCCTTATCAAGTGGAGCTCCCCCCTGCGCCACATACAATAATTGGCGCCAGCATACATCACCGTTCCCGTCTTCTTGATTTTTCGGCAGTCTTTCAGCTATAAAAATGATTTATTATGGAATAGTTGAACAGCTGTAGCTTTTAAGCTCAATCACACTTACACTAGGAGCCACACTTATACTTCCTCTTACACGCACATGCAAGAACTAATCCTTGTCGGATATGCTCTAGTATTTTAAAAAGCTTTCGTTTTTCATATTTGTTCATTCCTTTAGCTATTGTTTCCTAGTTTTATTTTCTTTCTTCACAGTAACTGGATGTTTCAGAATGTGTACAGTATACTGGAGGCCATGGGAGACCGTATCACCATCTATACAAACAATTGATCATAACTCACCATATTCAGTTTTTGTGAATTCTCCTACTTATTGCCAACTATCTCCATCAAGTAGCAGCGGGACCAGTCAATCATCCGAAGATTTACCTAGCCCAAAAAGAAAATGTTCGAAATGCACATGTCCGAACTGTATAGAAAAGTTTGTTCCGCTTTAGCTTAACTTAAACAGGACAATTACTTTAGAAAAGTTGATCCAACCGATGGTAAGCGAGTTCATATCTGCAACTTCGAAGACTGTAGAAAAACATATCAGAAAACAAGTCACCTGAAGGCACATATACGGTTTAATTTCAAATGTGATACGTCGTGATACGTGTATTACTTCAGAAGTCACATAGGTTACAGGCCTTTCACTTGTCCTTGGAATGCTTGTTCTCGTAGTTTCGCAAGATCGGATCAACTTCGGGTAGGTCTTTTCAACACGAACACAATTATGTCTCGCTTTGACGATCATAAAGAAATTCCAATGACAGCTGAGTCTTGTTTGAAGCCAATAATTCATTTTTCAGCGCCATCTGCGTGGTCACACAGGCGAACGCAGGCACTCCTGTTCGGAATGTAGTAGAACTTTCTCCAGATCAGATCATTTAAAGCAGCATAAAGCATCCAGACACCCACTCATAGTTGTTGATTAAGATATTTTAAATACTATATTGAATAACTCTAATAAGTAAAAATGCAAATATGTCAACGCGATTTATTGAGAACATATGTGATGATGATGATGGGATGATAATTTTTTTCAAAAAAAAAAACTTATAAAAAAAACAAATAACAACTTGAGACTTGTGATATAAAGATATATGAATGCGTGACAAATTCCAGCCAAAAAAAGAGAAAATATATATAAAAACGAAGTAGATATTGCTATAAAAGTTACTTGTCTAAAAAAGAACCTAGAATACATACAAGCTGTTGATTCCGAGAACTAAAATAGCATTGAGAAAGTACAAATTTTTAAAAAAATAAAAACGAAAAATAAATTCCCATAAATCAATAGGATGTTTATATGTCAGGTTAATCTAGGTTAAATGGTAAATATTCAAATGAAATATATTTACAGTACGCTCGTATTCACAAGTAAGTTAGTCTGCTTATATCATCATCCTCTTAGTATTCTTACCACAGAATGATTGAGCACTACGTCTGTGTAGCCATTCTCTCTCCACAAAATCTTCTGGAAGAAGCCCGCCTGGCTGCGAGTTACGGTAATAATGACGATTATGGTGCTCCCAATCTAAACGTCCTTCGGATGGATGGCAATGATCCATATGTTGACTGAAATTTTCATAAAACTTTAAAGCTATGTAAATTTCAACTCACTTATTTGTACTTCTAGATGGGAAGAAAGCACCTTTCAGCATAGGTTTGTGCATAATATTATAAGAATCAGAATGATTGAATTCCCAACAAAGCTCGCATAAGTAAACGAGACAATCGATATCAGCACAGAAATTACGGGTGTCAGCTTGTCCACAACCTTCACAAACCATAGATTCTTCCAAATATGGCTTTAGCTCTACCTACAATCAGCTAGCTTGAGAAGTCAAAAATAAATGTAACTAACTGTCTTCTGTTGATCAACACTTGTTATAGCAATCTGACTAAGTCTAATAGCATAAACGTATTGCTCACGATTAGCAAAAACAGCACGCGCTGCTCCTTTCGGATATTCGGTAGAACTCTCAACCTGAAAACCATTCGTTTGCAAAAATACTGTATGATGTAGAATACTTCAATTGTAACAGACAAAACTTCTCCAATTTCTTCAAATAAAAATGCAGCTAGCTCCGCTAATATATAATGAGTTAAAAAGTTGCATTACAAAATGATAAACCTGCAGTAGAAGTTCTAGGAACTCCCCCCATAAAAATAGCGAATCTCTCACTTCCACGATACTTGCCAGAAACCCAATAACGATCAGATTTACACCAAGGTCGGATTTGAACCTATAAATTAATAAGAAGATAATAACTCAAAAAATCTGAACTGACTATTTTTTCCACAAATATTTCAGGAAAAGTTAATTTCAAACAAAGTTTTCCCGGAGTGGAACTGCATCTACTGATAAGACGACGCACAGAGTCAATACTAGCAAAGACTAAAAAGGCATATCCTGCTAAAAATAATGTTAGTGTTCTATAATTAATTATGTTGATACCTCTCGGCATATGAGGAGAACGCTCACGGTGAGGCCAATCGACTGTCACGTGACCAAAAACAGAGAAAAACTCACAGATTTCATCTGAATTTAAATGAATTAAATATTTATTTACTGAAATTTTAAGTACCTGCGGTTAAACCTTCAGGAAGCCCTCCTACAAATACTTTTCTAGAGTAGTCGACAGCATTGTCGTGGCTATACATGTAGCAATTGTTATCCAACACATTACCTAAGAAGATCATTTTTTGTTGAAGTTAAAAAATAGTCACTTGATCCAGAAAAAACGGTGTCATGATAACCGTAATTTCCCATTGTAAAATTATCCATCCTTCTGTCTTTCTGCGTTTCGCAAACTGAAAACTTTGTGTTACTATTCAAAGATTGTATACTCACTGTCTCTAGAACTTGAAGAAACACGTCTGGCAGGAGGCTTTCGCAATTCCTCGGATGGGCTAAAATGGAAGACAGTATAAAGTATGAAGGAGAAATAAACACCATGTTGTTTTTCCAAAGAAAGACCCTTTCTGCATTGGTTTATGCTCGTGACTTATACGGTTATTATGTACAAGAGACCAGCATTTATCACAAATGTACAACAAACACTTGAGTTCAGCACAGAAATTACGTGTCTGAACCTTATTACAGTGTTCACAAGTCATATTCTCTTCGAGAAAAGGTTTCATTTCCATCTTAAAATATAGGCTATTATTATAAGTATGTATTAATTTACTTCTTTTTGCGATTCGCTGGAGAATATGCCAATGTGCCGTTTTGCAATTGCAGTTACGTATGACTCGCGCTTACTGAATACAACACGAGCAGCTCCTTTAGGATATTCAGTTTCAATATCAACCTGGCGTAATATTGGTTGAAGACGAGAAGAATTATAACTGTCAAACCTCAATATTAACGATTACAACATTTCCAATATAACCATTTATAAGATTCGCTAATTGGCAAGCGGTTGCGGTTCTTGGTACTCCCCCAAGAAACACCGAGTAGCGAGCCGTAACAGCATCGATTTTATCGTCTTTCCACACTCTGTCAGCATTTCTCCATGGTCTGACTTGAACCTGAAATATTTCAACTTATATGAAATCACCTTATTTAATTACTGTTTTAGGACGAGAAGCACTATCCTCCATTTGAATGCATAATCTTCCTTGGAAAAAAAGACAGTTATTAATTACAGTCGGAACTGCTTCAGCTGACGTAAAAATTAGGAAAGCATAGCCTAAAATATACTAACGTTAATATTTATTGTCTACGGTTGTAAAACCTTTAGGATATTCATCAGACTGCTTTCGATGAGGCCAGTCAACTTTAACTTCCCCGAATCTCATAAAAAAATTGCAAAGTTCCCCTGAGCATAAATGTTGTGAATAAAATTTCTGAAAGAACACCCTCACCTGACGACATCCCTTCAGGGACTCCTCCAATAAAAACTTTTCTAGAAAACTCAGCCGAATTTTCCCTGACCTGCATTAGAATGTCCATAACCTCCAGTTCGTGGTCCTTGTCAATAACTATACAGAAATTGAAGATGGGTCATAATTATTCAACGTACGATCAGAGCTGGAGCCATCAACAACGAGAGTAGAATCCGAAATTTTGGAGCAGGGAGAGTTATCTATACAAAATAAAGAATCTTATACTTCAAGGATTAATATTTACCAAAATTAAACTGGTTACAAAAATTGGACATTGATGACATGATAGCATTATCACTTGTTTCTGGAAATAATTAATATTTATAAGTAGTGCTTTTTAGATTCGGCACCATTAGGAGTATAAAATTTCGGCCGTGTTCTATAACAAGCAGTAAAACTGTTTGTTACTGGTAACTCAGCGTCACAGAAAACTGGAGCTAAACATTTTCAAATAAGTTCTGATCAAACTAATGCAAAACTTTACAAAAAGCATGTCGATCAGTTGACGATAATGGCGATGACGATGATGAGAATGTCTGAGTATGAGAACGATTTTCAATCGGAAATTCTAAAAGAAGTAAGATCCTACTTTGTCGACCTTTGTATTTTTACCGTAAGAAGTATGCTCTTGGGACGAAATTCGATTTTCTCCACCTTCTTTGCATAAAATGGAGTGCTGCTCAGAGCCTTCTATAATTGTAATGAACATTTAGGTATTTTCAACTGAACACCGTTAGAATTGTTTTCCATTCCGTGCTTCTCCAAAGATTTGTTAAAGCTGACTTGTTGTCCGAACCCGGCCTCATTTTTGCAAGGCGATTCATCACTGACTGAGAAGCTGGACATCATTGCTAAAATACTTTATTTTCCTAATTATATAAAAACTTCCAACATGTTATTTGGTCCATTCTCGGATATGTCGAGTAGAAATGATCCCAACTGCCCAAGCTGTCCATATTGGTTGATCATTAAACAATAAAACTAAATCAAAAAAAGTTTTTAAAAGTTTAAAAAAAAAACTTTAAGTGCTTAAATTTTAAGTTCTAGAGAATCAATACTCTTTAAATAATACGAGAATACCCGCCCATTTGTAATTTCGTTATGAGACAGATGAAGCTCAATTTGCATACTGTATTTACAACTGTAGTATTTTGAAATTAGAATACAGTATAGGTCACATGATGTCTGGGAGCATGTTTACGATGCTGTAAAATTTAAATTTGTATTAAAGAACATAATACTCAATGAACGGTTGCTATGTTAATGTTTTTTATAAAATAGATTTTTATGTATATATATTATATATGAAAAAAAATAAGATAATGTCACGAGGTATTATTCATTTTTTTAAGTTTAAGTGATGAGCAAGAATCATATGACGATGCGAACAATTTTTCGGGAAGTAATCTATATATCTTACAACATAATTTGCACGGCAAAGGATTGTATTTTGTCAAAACCGATTTAATGATGATTAAGTAAACCAAAATTATTATGTTTCTCTAATCAATCAGTGTTCAGATCATTATAATCGTATATCAAAAGTTGTGCTATTATACGAGCACCATTCAAGATCGGCCTGATTGGACCAAATTTGATTCCAGTTGGGATTCTAAAATAGCTAGCTTGTGCTTGAGCTCTTCTTTTCTTTCCGCGTTAGTTTCTGTTGATACTTCATATTGGAGCTGATATACATCTTCCATTAATCTGCCTACATTGGAACTATCTGGCTCGTTCATCTTAATAATCCTACTTAATAGGTTAATTTTTTTCAAGACTTACTTCAAGCTCATCTACTTCCATTGGATCTTCGTGTTTGAATGCTGCCTCCTTTAATCGGATCTGATCAATAATTTCCTCTGTAAGGGCTTCGGGTACAGGTTGCAACTTTGGAACAACTCCTACAACATCAGGGAAGGTAGAAACATATGGAGGTAAGGTTGTTGTAGTTGTAGGTACTGATGTAGTAGTGGTAGGTGGTAATGTTGTAGTGGTAGGTGGTAATGTTGTAGTGGTAGATGGTAATGTCGTAGTGGTAGGTGGTAATGTCGTAGTCGTAGGTGGTAATGTCGTAGTGGTAGATGGTACTGTCGTAGTGGTAGGTGCTGATGTAGTGGTCATTGGTGTTGTAGTTGCTGGTATTTCTGTTGTTTGTTCTGTAGTAGTGGTTGTTTCAGGAATAGGTGTTGTTCTGGTATAATGATAAGGTCTGAATGTGGTGAGTTTTGCTGGAATGAATGTGGAGAAAATTCTGTTGGCCCGATGATAGTCGAATGGAGGTGCTGTTCTCAGTGTGTACCGAACTCGCTCATAAAAACGATAGCGTGTTGTTTTTGGAACTTCTGTAGTGGTTGGGAAAGTTCTCCAATTTCGTGTGGTTGATGGTTCAGTTGTCACAATTGGTAGGGTCCGTGTTGTGGTTTCAGGATATGTTACAGGTGATTGAGTTGTGGTAGTTGTAGTAGTTGTTCTTCTTGTAGTTGTCCAAAATGGTCTTCTGAATCTTCTTGTAGAAACAGGAACATTAGCCTCCCAATTGAATGAAGGATGTCTGATCAAGGTTGCAAAGGTTGATGGCGTTCTAGCGGTAGATGTGGTAGTAGGCATCTCTGTTGTAGTAGTAGTCGTCATTCTGGGCTCTATTGTAGTAGTAGTCGTTGTTCTGGGCAATTCTCGGAATGGATGGCGAATGCTTAAAAAACGGCGCAGTAGGTATTTGAAATATGGCGCAGCTTTACCGTTTTCCAATAACAAATGGTCTAGGAGTCACCCTATTGTCAAGCTGCCGATTGCGATCAGGGAATTGATTCCATGATGGCCTTTGAAATACGAAAAACGGCTGTTCACGATTTTTCGTGAACTGTCTTCTCTAAGAAAAAACATCATTAGAATTGAATTTCTTGAATGAAAATTACATTATCAAAGGAATTGCGGTTGAATTGGTTTGAAAATCTCTGAAAATATAACATTTAAATGTTATCATTGTCTACTGATGTGAAGAAACTAAAGCTGAAATGTTTAAACAAGAAAATGCTGGTGACGGGTGAAATGTATATTGGTCGCAGAATATTTAAGTCCAAGTTCAAGAATGAAACCTACTTGTGAATCAGTTGTTGTTCTTTCAGTTGTAGATGTGGTAGGAGTTTCAGTTGTTGTGGTCAAAGTAGTTGCAGTGAGTGGCTCTTTTGTTACATAATGAAACCTAGCTTCTGGGATGTATTTTACACGATTTCTTCGCCAATATGGCTGTTCAGTTGTGCTGGACGTTTCCGATAGAATTGGGATTATGGTTGATGAAAGGTACTCAACGTGACCATTCGGTTCCACTCTCACAAAATATCGAAGAGGTTGCTGAAATTGTTACGTTGTGAATGACATTGACAAGCTTTTCGTTCTGCTTTAAGATATGTGGTTTTGCTTCTATTAGCCAAGAAAAAAATTCGCATTAACAGTAAGTGAAACCAATATGATTTGATGAACTTGAAGAGTTTATGGTTTTTAAAAACTGATTTGATGAGTGTGAACGATCAAGATATAATGATAGAATGTTAGCAGCTTTTTCATCTACTAATTTTACAAAATAAACTTCGTAATCTAGACATTTTGCAGCCACTATAATCTTAAAATGATTTATACAATAAGCTATTCTTAAAATAATATCTTTTAGTTCAACTTTCTAATAGGGTACATTGTTGCCAAAAGATAGTATTTAGATTACGAAAAAAGTCTGAGATAGTAAGATATTAATGTCAAAATACCAAATACACAAGGAATAGAATAAGAGAGAGAAACGATTTTAGAGAGTTGTAGAAAGGGGGGGGGGGGGAATAAGATGGAGGCAAGCCTAAGAACGTAAATTGATAATGGACCTAACACTAACAATGAAATGATTTCTTTGTTCTTTATCACTTGGAAATAAAAAAAATGAATTCAATTAATACTAAAGGAAAGAATATAATTAAATATAAAATCACAAAAACGTTCTTCATATGTTACTTGTTGAAAAACTTGACGGCAAGTATCCCATCTACTTTTTATAAACGTAATTCTATCTTCACTTACACATTGTTATATTCTAATAGACTGTTGATTGAAAATAAATACATTTCTTGATTTTCTTGAAGAAACAAATAAGTAATCTTCAAAAAACTTTCTATGTTTTTATTACTATGATGTACGCTTTCAGATCGAAAATGATTCTTCTCGCCTGATTGTTTCCCGGTTTAATTAAAAGATAAGAAGAAATATTATTTATAAATTGTAAAGTGCAAAGGAAATAAAAAAAAGAGATCAGATGTATGAAAAAGATTAAAACTCATACTTACCGAACTATGAGATTGAACTGAATAGATGAAGAAGAGAAGCAGTAGCATCTTCATTGCGACCCTGAAGATGGTTTGCACTATTCCACTGCTACTGATTAAAGTTAGACAACAAGAAGCAGTAGCTGAATGGTAAACGACAGAAACTTTTATATACTGGAACCAACTTAAGTTGCAACAAGATGAAAAACGCTTAGAGGGGCGGACACTTCATTCCACTTTTTCACCCAGTCTAACATGGAAATACCAGCTTCAGGTCAAGATATGAAGAAAAGCAATAGAAAAATGAAAGTATACAAATGTATATTATATATTATTTGAATATTCAAATATATATATATATATATATAATTAAAAATAGTACAGTAATATTTTAAATATTAGATAGTAAAAGACTTTTAATTTTCAACATTCAGGAAATGCGGTTGTTTATACAATTTATTTTCCTGAATCATGCTGCATTTGGTGTTATATAATTGATATATGATGTTTAGTTGCTTATGATTTAAGTTCCCAACACATTGATTCCTATAACCACTTTATCATTCTGATTATGTTGATTTTCTGATTTATAAATGTTGTAGAACATCCAGGTTATGACCAATACTGTTTCGAAAAAGGAAATGATGATTCCATTGATAGATAAAGAATGCGGATTTCTTCCTGTATCCATATTGGGCAGCATTACTCTTTTATGAAAAAATACTGTTTTCCGTTTCAGACTGTCTTATCAGTTTAATCTGCGGGAAGGCTTGTAAAACTGCTCAGAGATTAAATGTTTAATTAAATATATATAAAAGCAGAAATATTGTTTAGTGGTATCATTTCGAAAGATGAGAGCATCTGTGTGCTCTCTTGTGGTTTTAGTGGCATCAGCAGCAGGTAAAACTTATTTTAATGATTTTTAGTTTTTGAATTGTTTTTTTTTATATGATTATTTTCACTTTGATCAATTGAAAGCATTTTAATTTACAAAGTATAAACAAAATTTTTATATATATTTAATTTAATAAAACTCAAAAA
Source organism: Auanema rhodensis (assembly GCA_964057225.1). NCBI lineage: Eukaryota > Metazoa > Nematoda > Chromadorea > Rhabditida > Rhabditidae > Auanema > Auanema rhodense. Next base: position 8,036,986 of record OZ059895.1, read on the forward strand.
AAAACATTCTTTTCAGCCTTGACATGTCCACCAGCCGATCATCCACGGTTCCAGTGTTCAGTTGGAACTATGTTCATAATTGATGCAACATCCCATACCGGATCTGTTGATAATATTAATATTGTATAATCAGAAGCATGTGCAAAAGCTGAAAAAAATATTGATTATTTCAGATGTTTGATTATTTGGAGTCACGTATCCTTCCCTATTTCGGATTTATCAACTATCAAAATGCTTACATTGCAGTCATGGGCTCAAACAAAGATGGATTTGGCAGTAGTTCCCAATATAATCATGTAAGTATTTTCAAATTGATTGATTAAAATGATTATTTCTTATCATCAAGCTAGTATTTCCATCATTTCACACCAATTATTTGATTTATTTTCTAAGCTTTGTGTAACAGTATTGAATTTCACCTTATGAAAAAGTCGACAATTTTCCCATTTAGGCATGCCATGAAGCGGAACTTTTACGTCAAGATGCTATTTATCATGGTCTCCAGAATGTCTCGTTGTCAGAGTAAGTTTAATTTAATTTTTTTAGAAAGATATTATCATAACTATATATCTATCTATGCAGTATTTTGTTATTATAGCTCGCTTCAACGTATATTCAAAGATCTAGGGGAAGAATATGATGAACCAGTTATTCTATTCACTGCTAATGAGTAAGAATATTATAACTTTAAAACTTTATTTTGTTGTATCAAATCATTTTTAGTAATGTAAATGAAATTAATGAAGCAGCCGATATGATTAGATCTCAATACTCCAATTCTGAATTCACTATTGTCGCTTTTAATTCACCGTACCGCTCATGGCGTTACTTCCACACTTTTGGATTTTATGAAGTATTTCATTAATGATGATACTACTAATCCATTTCAATTTCTTCAGACTTCATTCGATAAGCTGTTTGATATGAAATACTTGGATTCGTGTATCCTATCTTACTCATGCCGTCAAGTAGAGGATTACTGTAACAATATTAATTGTTTTTTGTTGTTTTAATATGATATTTAGGTGAAGCCAAATATGTTCCATCTAATACAACACATGTTCCTTATACTATTAAGCCAACTTTTCCTAATCCACAGCTAGCTCCATTCCAATGTAGTTGTGAGGCCGAGAAAATATGGAATGATGTTGCTATTTTGATGGATGTATCTTTTAATGAAGGATTTGGAGAAATGCATACTGTATGTATCTTCGTCAGATTCTCTCTCTCTTTCATTCACTTCCTTTTTATTTCTTTAACTTTTAAACATTAATAATTATATTTTCAGACATGGCAATATATGCAAAAGTCTTTCTCCCAATTTAATATTCAGAAAACTAATTTTTCAGATCAAGTAACTATTAATATTTTCAAAAAAAGAATAACATTTCTTCTTCTTTATAGCACTACATGCGAGTTGGAGTTATTACCTATTCATCTACTGTTAATCTTGCTCATCCTCTTGGTTCATTATCTCGTGATGATCTAGTGGCATTACCTCCACCAAAGCCTTACGGAAGTGATGCTGACGTAACTAAGTAAATTCTTTATTAGATGTATAACTCATTATATGTTATTTTCCTTTCCAGGGCTATTCTAGCTGCTATGCAATTGTTCTCATCAGACAATGCTCGTAATAACAGTAGAAAAACTATTGTCATATTTGGATCAGATTTCACGTAAGTTTTAAAGGACTGGAAAAAAATTAATCCAATGATTTAGTGGAGATGAAGTAGCATTAAATGCTGCAAAAAATCAATTTATTCAAAATGGTGGAACTATTATTGTTTATGGTAATGATAAACTATATAAAACCTTAAATTTAAACTATCTGTATACAGATGCTAAGGGCGATTTGAATCCAGCGTTGTACGAACTTGGACAAGTTATTCCTCCACGAGACAATGGAACTCAGATGACTACTGCAATGTGTGCTGGTAATTATTTGTTTTATTTATTAATTTATTTATAATAATAACTATTAAGCTAACTGCTTCTGTCCTCGAGGATATACTTCTTATTTCAATGAAGATAATGGTTCTCCAGATGGAGGTTTGAACTTTATTTTTGCTATTTATTAATATGAGAAATGTATTTATAGGATGTTATAAAGTTTTATCAGTATCTAACAAGGTTCTTGGAAACAGACTATGCAAACAAACTGGAGGATATTTAGCTATTGATGAAAATCCTTCCAAAACTCAATTCTTCTATCAAAGTAAGTAACAATATAAAAGATTAAACATCTGTTTTATCATTCAGATCTTCATCTGGACTCAAAATCCCAGTACTGGCTTGGACTCACTTATGATTTAAGCACAAAATCTTATGCTTGGCCAAATAACGATACAGTATGTTTTCAACAAATTTTCCTTTTTGAATAATTTTTTAATTTTCCGATTTCTACTACTTATCATCCATGGTCATCATTCCGTATGCCTCCACCAGATAACATGAACTGTGTTACAATGTTGAATCAGCAATGGCTTCAATCTGATTGTCGGCAGTCGTTTTCAGCTATTTGTGAAGCTCCTCCATGTGATTCAAAAAATTACTGTTCGAATTAGTGACTTTCTATTGAGAACTGAGCCTGAAGTCACTTGCTGGCTGAATACAGTAATGCTGTACAAGCGTAATGCTAATTTAGCTTAAAACATTATTGTTCAAAAACTGTTCATTTTTACAAACTGTAATAACAATTAATAATCATAATATTATTAAAAAATTATTGAAGTATATTAAAGCATAGTTAATTTATTACCAGCTATCATCACATTAATAATATAAACATGTGTCATTTTGAATAACCAGAATTCAAACATCATACAGGGCGATGATACAAAAATCATATAATAATATGAATAGTATCTATATATTCAATACTCGTAAATCAGATAACAAAGAGATAAATATTAAAGATATCGTCTTTTTTGGCTTAATACATGCTATACTATGGCTGTTTTTTTAAAATTTCTTTCAAGTACTGTATACATAACAGATTCAATAATTTGTTCTATCTAGAAAAACAAATAATTATTATGATTAAGCTTAATGTTTCTAAAAATAAAAATAACACAAACCTGCTTTGTATCTGTTGCACAAGTGTCATGCATATAGATATGTTTGTTCTCACCTCGAATTGGTAATGAATCAAAATGATTTTTAATATATTGTATACTATCTAAATATGTATTAGGTCCTATAATACTATTATTATATAATATAATATATTTATATATATTCATATGAAATACCAGTATAATCATTAAAAAATGATTTAATTGATGTGTTACGTATTTTTTGCTCAAATAAATCTCGTTTATTAAGAAATAGTATGATAGCTGATTTGATGAACCAACGAGTAGCACAGATATGTTTGAAAAGATCTATAGACTCACGTAATCTATTCTAAAAAATTATTTTTAAATCTATTTTTCTCAATTAATATTATTTTGTTTTTATATAATATTGTTATATACTAATGAAGCATTATAGATACTGTATAATATTTATATACAACATCAAGTATCTAATGAAGTTCTTTATATTTTATTAACATTTGAAATAAAATTCAAACTTTTAATTCAAATAATAAAAATTACTTACTGTATGAGAATCTTCTAATAATTTCTGATCAAATTCATTAATAGCTGTTATATATATTACAGCATCTACATTTTCAAAAAGATGAATCCATTTTCTTCGTTCTGAACGTTGACCTCCAACGTCTACAACTCTGAAAATTAAATATTTTTAATATAATATATATAATTTATGTAATAGTTACCTAAACATAACACCACGAACGGGAAAATTTAGTTGTACTATGCCTGAAGTAGGTACACGAATATGTAAGATGTCCTCACATGATGGAACATATGTCGATTGGGATATACGATCTAATGATTCCATAAAACTTGAAAAAAAAATGTTGCGATTTTATTTTCTAAGTTGAAGTTGCTTACTAAGGTAAATTATGATCAACTTGATAATCTGATTTACGTTCATAAGTCATTTCCACATTCTTGTCAAACCATAGTCTGAAAGTCAAAATATTATAAAATATAATTAATCTTTTTCTGATCAATAGAAATATTTTTTTAATTTCCAACCTTCGTATTGCCTGAACAGTTTGTTCACAAAATGGATTTGAATCTTTTCCAGAATGTATTAAAGTTTTAATAAATTTAGCATCTTCCTTAAAGTACAACAGTTTTTATACATCATTATATATTTTTTTAAAAATCAAAAACATACTTCTAGTTGTTCTTGACTGAAAAAATAACCAAATTTAGGCATTGCTTCAATAACAGTATGTATTCCCATGACTATTGTACTGTATACAATTGGCTTGATACTTGTACGATCGGCAGCGGAAAAGCCTTCACGATGCAGAATTCTGAAATCAGTGAATATAAAAAAAATGAATAAATGAGTAACGGAAGGAAAAGCTGAAAAAAAAACTGAAATACGTACTGCATCTGCTTTATTATGGTACTTTTTCCACATTCACCCGTTCCTTAAAAAAGCAATTGTGATTATGAAAAACAACAACAACAACAATGAATTTACCTAATAACAGAAGCTTTTGATCTCCAATAGAATTATTTTCAGATTCACGTATTTGTTTATCAATTTTTTTATTAATCATATTTTGTTTTCTGATCTCCGGTGTTGCACATACAGAGCCCATTATATATAATAAAGAAACTAAAAAATATTCATAAAAAAATAAATAAATAAATATATATTTAATTTTTCTAAATAAAAATATAAACGGAAATTTAAGATTAGCAACTTAAATACTTATAATAAATAAATATTCGTTATTTTCAACATAATTTTTATCATTTTATATAAATTATGTGAATAATACAAAGATTACAATTTTAAAAGATGACAAATGCGATCAGATCAACTCATTACGGATGAACATTACTAAGCATTTAAGCATTATAACGAATCTAATGTTCATAGATTATATATTGATGCTCATATGAAATATAACAAAATAAATATTTTAAATATTTTGAAAGAAGAAGTACTAAAAAATATTTAGATGATTTCATTTCATGCTCATTGTATACACAAGATTCATGTAGTTTATAAGTACTTGTTCTACGTGAATACATATATATATATTTATATAATTATTATTAATGATATTGTTGATTAATATTGAAACAATTTAATTAACTAATATGATAAATTGTGTTAAAATAATGGAAAAAAAAAGAAAAAAATCAATGTCGTACTGAATGTTAGTTTGCTCGATTTATTTATATTGTCATTTTGAGGGAGACAAGCTGATTTTCTTCATTCATACTTAAATTTTAATAAAAATATAATTATGTTTAAAACATTATCTATGAAATGAACAATATTCCAAATAAATTTGTTATAAAAATGAGTCACATTAAATCTCTGAGATGATGATGATTAGAGATATTGATTACAAGAATATTAAATGCTTTTACTTTCATTTATAACATTTATTTGCTAAAAAAAAAAGTCAAGCAGTTGGTTATTCTATTGAAACATATAATTTTCTATAAAATTAATAATAACTATTGTATAACAAGAATTACGATTGAAGGTTTATATAATTTATTTGAAATCTATCAACTTTGTTCTCACTCTCTTTCTCTCCTTTTTTTTTCTTTTCAGTTATTCCAATTGTTTGATAAATGCTTGTCAATATAATATATACATAAATGTATATGTGTATACATCATCATTCAAACATCTATACTTCTGCAAAAAAAAGTGTATGTCTTCTATACTATGTCGCATGATTTCAATAAAACAATTATCAAATTATTTTAAGCTATATTGAAAGAAGGCAACATACAAGATAACAAATTATTTCTATAAGTCTTATTAAATTAAAAAGAAAATTACATCAAAGTGAATGAAACTGATGAGTGCGAAACGTGAAAATGTTTAAATAGAATTTGTGTATAATTGAAATTAACAAGTTAAATACAAAAACAGAAGTCCTGTTGAATATTTCATTATCAGTATAGTTGCAAAATTTTCAGTGCAAAAATTATTTTAAATATCTGGAGCTTACTATATTCATGATAACGACAGAGTCATTATCCATATTTTGCTAAAACAACGACCAGTTCTCATGATGGGGATTCGTACAAATTATCATCATTTAATTTTACAGAAAAAAAACAAAATTGATTGGTAAAAAGACAAAATAAGAAAAATAAAATATATTTATAAGGCTAAAAACACAAATTTTTTATTAGATGTTTCTTTCTTTTTTTTTTCACTAAAAGCGAGAACACTATTATGAAAAATTGATGGGGAACAGAACAATTACTAGTTAACAAGATAAGAAAGGACAAAAAAAAACGAATCAAAATCAAAAATCATATTCATATACATACATACGTAGACATATAAGAAAGCAACATAAAAGTGGGTTATACAATGACATTGAGAGTTGAGAGAATGAGAGCAACATGAAGATGAACAGGAGAAAGAAAAACAGTAAAGAAGCCGAAGAAATCAAATTATCAGCCTGAGAATATCAATGTTAAAATTGTAATTCAAATAGATTAAAAGAATGTTTTCATAATCTATACATATAGAAAATCATATACTATCTTCTATACTTCCTCTTATTTGATTTCTTTTCGAAACAGATTATTTAATAATAATCATAACGTTTCATCATCGAAAGATTAACGTAGAATTGGTTGGAAGAACTTGATGTTGCTCATGTTGTTGCTGTTGTTGAAGTTGTAGCTGTTGCTGATAAAGAGACTGTTGATACTGACTAAAGCTCCTGCTCATCACAAGTACGAAAGCAGTAAGCAGGATAACAGCACAAAACATTTTTGATACTGTCGTTAAGGTTGTGTTATTATAAAAATCATTTAACGGTTTAGATGAATCACTCTCAATTGAATTATTTCCAAAAGCCAATCTAAAATGTATATAGAAAGTCAATCATCAAAAAAGAAACTAATATATTATTATATTACAAAGTACTTCAAAATGAAAGTCTTTATCAATGATCAAGAAGATTTATTTGAGCTGCTATCGATTTTTACACAAATGAATATGCAAAACATACTGTCGAGTAGATGATTGTTGGTATATTGTGGGTTGAATCTGAAAATTGTTCTATTAAATTATGAGAAGTATGATATTTGAATAAGAAAGTATGTATCTGATACATTCATACATGCATATATGGTTAGCATATTATAACAATTTCAAAATATCACATTTTAAGATGTCATCAATCTTAATTCAGTACAGACAATAATATGATGTTAAGTGCAATTTTCTAGTAAAACGTAAAACATTTGCATATTCTAGACTAATGGACAATGAACGCTTGTTCATACTCTCATTTACGCCTGCTTATTACGTGTGAAACGGTTGAACATACGTGAAGCAAAGTTACTATATAATATTTCCTAATATATTAAACATATGAATATTTAAATATATATATATGTATATATATATATATATTTATATACTTTTTTTTATACTTTTGTTATAACATATGTAGAAAGAAAGCTTATCCTACAGTAATTAGCAAATTGAGTTATTAAATGATAAGCTGATTGTTTATAATTATTACTATTAGATCCATTTTTTTCATCGATAAACTGCTTTCGAACGTAAAATAGTATAGCCAAATGTTTTTTTCCTTGTCAAAACATTAAAAATATGTCATTTGATAAATTTAGACTGAAGAATTTATAGAGGCAGTCATAAATTGACTGGCTGTTTCATTTGGAGACACTAGGAATAACTAATAACTTTTTCGTGATAGCCGGAAACCTCAGTCTATACTAGTTTGAAGTCGATACGAAGAATTATGACGTTTCGAAAGAGCATACGGAAGATTTCCAATATTCATAATTATTTTAAATTCTAGTTCATATGAATACCCAAAGTCAGCTATAAGATTTTAACATTTTAAGTGAACTCACCGTTATATTACTAAATCCGGTTCCTCTCCCAGTTTCAATAGAACAATCATTCAAAGAGGGTCTGTCAAAGCGTCTTGTCACGATTCCAAATATCTGAGACCAAATATGGCTTTGTCGTCTCTGATAGATTTGATATAAGCAGATAGCCCATTAGGTTAAAGTGAAATAACTACGTGCAGTTCTTTCAACAGATTCCAAATGGTTAAACTAGCTACTTGACTACCAGAAAATAAATAAAAAAAACTTACCTTAGCTGCTTTAGTAACTAAAACACCAACACGATTTGAGCTAGTTGATGGATCACAATCAATATCCGAAGGAGAAATTTTATTCATATCTACAATAAATATGAAATAGTTAGTAGAGTCAAAATAAAACGATATACACGATTAGAAAATACGCTTCTGGAGAAAAAAGTTAGCTTTAATTAAAGGAGATGTAGCAGTAGTCCGTTATCTATTTGTCTTCAATCCTTATATTTTAGGAGAAAATGAGGAAATATCTAGTAAACAGATTAAAGCAGGAAATGGACCAATGCAATCTGGCTCATCTGACTATGCTCTATCTACGACTTTAACAACACATTATGTATGTTCATGTCTTGAATTCCTTAAGAGAATTCGATTGAAAAAATTAATATTGAAATTAAAACCATATAGCAAAATCTAAATCTAATTTTTAAATATTAGGGGAAATATATGTAATATCTTGAAGGAATAAAAAGTGCATGATAAGTTGAAGATAGCTGTTGGGCTATGAGATAGTAGGCCCAACCAAATAAGACTTGCTTCCAGCTGGAGGAACTACATCATAATGCGACATTTTATACTTAGGCGGAGAGGGTGGAACAAATAATATAATAATAAAGTTATACTAAACTTTATGAATACGTTCAACTAACAACCGTGTTTCATAAGGAAAAACTGCCAAGTGCGCAAACTCATAAACACCTAGCATCGCGTGAGAAATAAAGAAATTATAAATGATATATATGTATATATATATATATTTATATATATATGTATATATATCAATCATCTCAAGGATGACGATGGAAGATCAGAAATTAACTTAATTATAGGAAAATAAAAAGAAACAAATAAGATAAAAAATTTATCTTTAAGATATTATAAAGGAAATCAACAATCATTAGAATAGAAATTAATAAATTAAACATACCCCTAAAATCCAACAAAATCACAAAAAAAATCATTTTCAAACGCTTTGGTTTAAGTAACCATGGCGGGTATGAATTGGCAAACAAACTCAAATACGAAACTTGCTTTACTTCTTCTTCTTATTCTTCTTTCCAGCACCTGAAGAGCCAGCAGCCTAAAATGTGGTTTTGAATTTCATATCTTCAAAATTAAAAATATTTACCTGTGGAGCAACATATCCCGGTTGTCGTGTTTTTAGCTTAGGAATCATGTCGGCAACATATTTGAATATTGATGCTCCTGAAACATAGATTTTATTATTAAGAAAAGACAGAAATTCACAGAAAAAAATGTAAAAATGCATAATAAAATAAGACTAAAGTTTTAAAAAAAATAAACAGGATAACAAACTTGTAGGATATTCTTTATGCTTGGGCGTTCCATCATCATTTTTTAGCTGAATACGAATTCTCCCTTGACTATCTGGCTCACGATCCTGGTCTCGAGAATACATCTTATGACGCTTAAGAAGAAAAGAAAATTTAAAATTTAAGTGATATTCCATACCTCCAAGACAGGGTTAAAACCTCCTGCTGCTAAAACATCATTTATTTCAATACATGTTGGTTTATCAACCGCCTAAAATAATTACTATATGAAAACCTGATATATGAATTTCAAACCTGGGGCTTGGGGATTTTTCTACCTTCTTGTAAAGTTTTTCCTGAGTCTATATAAGCAGGATAAATTACAACCCATCGCTTCATATCCGAATAGGCCCCGGCTTCTTTTAAAATGGTCCCCATATTCTAAAGTATATGTAATTTAAAAATTAAGTTGGTACAATGTTTTTATTTTTTCAATATTAAGAAAAAAACAATAATGGATATCTGTGTATATAAACTTTTAAAAATAAAAATAGATTGCAGACTGCTACTCGAGGTGATACATGTCTCATTGACGCTCAGGGCACGGTCCTTTGTAAACAACATGCACCCCCATTTATTTAATATTTGGAACCACATCGCGGACCAAATATCGAAATAATACCATTTCCTGCTTAACAAACAAATGAGAGTGAGAGAATATTCATTGTAATATCTAAGAGGCATTCAAAGAACTATATTTTAAAACAGGAGGCTAAATGAACTATAGAAAAATATTTTACAATGTAATATGCTTGACTAAACGGTCTCATATGATATTAACAATATAAAATCTAAATAATCAGTAGAATTACATCAATGTAAGTTCCCGCATCACATATAATGACTAATAATCGCCTAATATGGAAAAAAATTAGTTTTAAAAAATTTGAAAATATGGCAACACAAGAAGCATCTTAGATGACATGAAAGGATAAGAGCAATCTCGAAACTATCAAAGAGAAGCTATATAAATTCATCATATGAACATCGTATGAACATCGTATGTTGGGTTAAACCTAATTTTGAATGATACTCTCTTCAGTGCGCTTCATTAAGTCAAGACAAGCAGCTGAATATTCATCGGGATGAGATAATACGTGTTTAACATGTTCTGTATCAGAGAAAACTAAGGATTTGACATCTTTACCTCGATTTTTTTCGTTTTCTAAAAACCGGGTTATGTATCTGTAATTAAACAGTTTTAAAAAATTGAATAGCTAAAAGTTATTACTTGTGTCTAACCATATGATCTGCTTCCGAAAAAATATATAGTTGAGGACCAGGCAAATTAACGTATGTTTGTAGATAGTAAAATTGAGATAAATGTGCACGAATAGGTGGATACACATAGCAGAGAGGGTGAGCCTCAATTAAATGCTTTCAATTTGAAATTAAATTAAAAAATACCACAAAATTTCGAAGTTTATACATTGTTTTAATATATTTTCGTCGTATTTCTTGATCGATCCAATCTAAGCCTTCCAGTGGAGGAGTAGATTGTACTACGGCGTGGGAACAAGGTCCAGCTTGTGTTATTCCCGGAGCACTAAATTTATTTCTTCGATAAAAAAAAATTACTGTAAAAACCTGTCAAAAACTACACCCTTGATTCTACTACGTAATTCTTCACGTTGTTCGGCCTCAGTCCATTTCCACAACGATATTAAAGCTCGTACCCCATTCATGGAAAATATATGAGCAACGATCGGACTAAACATTGAAAAATTCAAAAAATGACTTTAAAATTTCAAGTTTATACCATCTATCAAAGCTTCGAAAATCTCCCGGTTTGGCATCAATTGCTCGAAAAAGTGGTGACATGTAAAAGCCGTACCGAGAATTTGGGATGCGATAATGATAACAAGGAGATGAAAAAGATACTGTCCGATATCTAAAATAAACTTAATTTGCCTCATACTCATTATATATTTACCCCTGATCGTTGTAAATTTTCGCATATCTCTCCATGTATGAGTACCGAGCTCCAGCCCATCCTAGGAGGAGTACAACGGGCTTATTTTTATCAACTTCAGCTGGTGTACCTGAAGAAGTTTTACATTGCAATATATAGTCTCAATTGGAAAACCGTCAGCATTCGTTGGATTTCCTACCAACAGACGTGGTTCAAAAACATGACGACTGAAGAAATTTCTTTGTTGAACCAACCAAAGATTTGAGAGAATCACCCTTTTCGACATCTGAAGTTGACAAGGATAATATTCATTACAACTCAACGAGAGAAAATAATGTGGATAAAAACCTCAAACTACTAATTACAAATAAAAACAACATGTTATTACAACAACATTGAAATAAATTACAAGAATCTATATCACGAAGCTCGCAGAGATCAAATTAAAATGTTCAAAACAATTAATCTAAAATAATAATATCATCATCAAAATCTTCTTGTGACGTATGCGCAGCATCGACACTATTAGAGGATATGGTTTGGACTTGAGTGTTTGAGTTAAATTCTACAGAAGCATGATTATGAACAACAGCTATAGATTGTTTATATGAAGATGTTGATGAAGCAATTATTTCATTTGCTCTTGGTTCTCGTTTCATAGAGTGCACATTAAGAACACACTTTTGGGGAGGTGAAGCAGGTTTTCTATTATTATTATCTATATTGCTTCCAGACCTTGAATTAATTAAAGGTTGAGATGAGCTTTCCATTGATAGCGCTAAATTTTTACATACTTTAGAAGGAACCGGTGAAACAGGAATTGTGTTGGAAAGAATTTGATTATTAGGTTGAGCTTGAGCTTTGCAGGAAGAAAAATCTATTTTATTCGACTCTTCGCCTCTGGCGCATCCGGGTTCATTTAGAGTTTCGATATTTTCTTTTCTACACTTTAGCGTTGAACTTTGTAAAGAACTCGACTTTCGCATTATATGACAATCTGAACCGGACTTGGCCATTATATCTGTTACAATCATGCTGGTTTGATCAGGTGAACTAGAGATGGACGAACACTTCGAAGAGACTGCTGGATCATTTAATTTTTGTTTTTTTTCTGAATATTAATGATAAAGATGCTAAAGCATATTGACCTAACTTTCTGGTTCATCGTCAGACTCACTATCTAAATCGATTAATGCTACATCATGAGTGAAATCATGTTTAGATAGCCATTCCTCAATATGTCGAAACCTCTGAAAGAAATTGTGAAAACGGTTCTTAATAACTTGCTTACAGAGTCTTCTTCTGTTCCTTCAGATCGAGAGAAATTTGAACAATTAGAATAAAGTACTTCAGGTTCATAATCATCATCATCGTTGTCATTAGCATCTTCATTATCATTATTATCATTACCGGCTTTAATACTTTCAACAGGAACTTTTGTGGGCTCAACTACAGGTGGAGGTTCAGAAACCTAAGTAAAACTGATTATTTAATAGCTAGAAAATATTGTAGTACCTCCATAGGTTGTACTGGTACAGAATTTTCTTGAATATTGGAACTTAAATTAGAAGTAGTTGAATGCACCTAAATATATTATTTTCATGAATTTCTACAAATTAGCAGTTACTAATGGTTGATTCAAATCTTTTAATGCTTCTTCTTGAAGTTTAATTCTTTGTGCATCGTCGAGGATCTCTGTTTTAACAGAATCTGCCTGTCCACTTTCAACGGAAGACAACTGGGCATTGGAATTGGCTATCTTGGAACTAACACAGGACTCATTTTTCGAAGCACAAGGGCCCGAAACATTTAGTACAATGATATCAGAGCTACTATCAGATTGTTGCTCCGCATCATTGGTTGGCACACATGATTCTTGTTCGAGAGCTGGTGTTATATCTCTTTGAGCTCCAGAAGACGTACATGCCAGAGAAGCAATATTTTTAACAGAAGTTGCAACTTTCTCAGAATTACTTTCTTTGCTAACTTTCGTTAGTGATTGTAAAATATCCAAAGCCGCTTGATTTACAAGAATTCTTGACAACTCTGAAAGAATATACTAAAATTTAATTTTGCGAACATATATTACCTTTCAAACCGGATTTATCGGAACTTGAGTAGGATGCATTCATTTCACTTCTAGGTGTTCCAATATCGCCGCTTAACTCAAGTTCATCTTCGTCCATGCTATTATTTGCTTCCATAACAGGGATATCTTCTTTTGCTAAAGCTTTTTCAGAAGCGTTTCCGCCGTCCGCAGCGCTTATTTCGTCAACTAATGTATCAGAAATCATGGGCTCATGGATATTCTCCATTATATTAAGAGCTGGCTCAGAAGAAGCAGGAATGTGTTTAGATTTTGAAGGCGAAGGTTGGGAGACTGGTAAAACATGTTCAACAACAGCAGATTTAATCCCAGAAGTTGTAGGTACAGCTTGTGAAGCATTACTTGTAGACAATATCGGTGCAAGGGCAGTTTCAGAAGGCTCAGGCATACATTGACAAGCTTTAGGTGTAGACTTAGATGTATTCGGTGAAATATCAATAGTTTTGTCTATAGGCTCAGATTCTTTCATTACAGTTTTAGAAATTTTCGATGCACGTTCAGAAGCTTCCGCTGCAGAGTCAGAAGGCTCAGGTATCAATTCCGTATCTTTGATATTACTCAAATTTGTTCTGAGGTTCTCATTAGCAGATGAGTTTGCAGAAGCATTATCATATTCTTCTTCATCCTCAACGACAGATTCAAGTTCATCTTCTTCGTCACATTCGTTAGAATCAATAGATATGGAATCATCTTCCAATGGAGAAGAGAAATCAACACGTTCGCTAACAGACTGAAACAGAAAAATATTAATAGAATTCATTTTAAAACTACTTGAACGAATTTTTCTATGGAGCAGCTTTTCGGTATTGTCGTTAGGTTGTTAAGACTAGGAGGTTTGGGTAATTCATCAACTTAAATAACAAAATAAAATTTTTAAAAAAATGATTCTACAAGCAATTAACCTCCTTCAGGCATATAATCCATATATTGATTCAAATTAGCTTCATAAGTCACATCTCGAATTGTTTTACTGACAACTGCTGATATATGAGTAATGAAACTCGCTAAGAAAGAAAAAGAATTTAATTAAAGTGTTTGTAACATACGAAAAACATAATCATCTCCTGGTGCAGGGATTCGAGTTGATTTCATAGTTATCAATTCTTTATCCCTTAATTCGATGCAAACACGTCTTATTTCCTCAGGTGTTACAATGCTAAAATAATATTTGTAACTATTTAAATTAATTAGTAACCAACGGCATTCCAGGTCCTCGCTTGCTCGCAATCAGTTGTGTGAGCTTTTCATCTAAATTTTTATTTCCTGTCTGAGTTATTGGTATTTTTTGTACAAGAGCATTTTTCAAACTGAAAATGTCGAACTATATTACAAGAATAAAATTTAATTCAAACATACACTTTCCTAGCTTCATCTGACACATCCTCGACAGCATCCAGTTTTAACAGCTTCCGCTCTATTTTCAAAATCACTTTTTGAACCTAAAAAAAGTAATTTTCAAGAATAAAATATTACTGAGGGTTTACCTCGCGTTCTTCGTATAAAAGGTTTTCTTCTTCTTCATCATCATCAAAATTAATTTCCCGTTCACCTAGCACTTTAGCTCGAGCTCTTAGCTCCTGAACAAATATCATTTTTTTTATATATAAATCATTGTTTTACATTTCTCATTTTAATAAGTTTCAAAATTTTATTACTATTCGATTTTGTTTGTCTGCATTCCTGTGATGTACGAACAGTAGAAGTGCTTGGTTGATCTGAAAGAGGAAAAATTACACTATATTGGCTTGTTTTTAAAAATACCATTTTGAGATGTACGTCTACTTGAAGAAGGTAATTCATTAATTTGTGCATTTGCCATCTATATTATGCATAAATCAAGAATGGCAAATAAACTATACAAGCTATATTTAAATCATTAACAAAGTTCGCGTTGGAACAAAAATTTTAGTGAGTAGCATTCGTTTAATTTGAATTTTATCGAAGTAATCTTTAACATTGGCTAATATATAAATTATATTGAAAAGAATAGTTAGAATATTATAAAAGAACTTTTCCTGTTATTAAACTAGGCGCCAAATATTTGTATGACATAAGCGGCTGAGTATGAAGTGAGAATATCAAACATTGTATTTAATGACTTCAGATCAACAATGTGGTTTTGAAGAACATTCTCTTAATTTTGTTTTCGATTGTTTGATAGAACTATAAGCCTGCGAAAACAGTGATTGGCACCATTTTCTAAGAAAAACCACCCAAATGAAACTAAAAAGCTCTCTAGCTACACTAAATATTCATATCCTTAGTCATGCCTTGAAAAATCGATTGTAGAATGCTATTGAATAAACGAGTATATAATTGGACGAAAACATTAAGTGGGCGGGGTTCATTGGTAAGGGTCAATATACCTAGTATTTTCTTCGGCATTGATACATTTTCAACTAAGCGACCCAAAATGGTATGTTATCTGTCCGACCGACTTGTATATTTATAGTTTTCAGAGCCTCACTGCTGAAGAGAGAAAGTCCGAACTTGAGCCTCTCTTGAATCAAGGATGGCAGATGGTGAACGGTCGTGATGCTATTCAAAAGGTTTTCCTTTTTAAAGATTTTAATGAGGTAGGATAATATTAAAGGATACTTGATAAAAATTTATACTTTAGGCTTTCGGATTCATGTCCCGTATTGCGTTGAAAGCTGACAAAATGGACCATCACCCAGAATGGTTTAATGTCTATAACAAGGTTTGTAATATCTATATTATTTGAAGTAGATTTTTTGTTCAGGTTGATATCACTTTGAGCACACATGATGTTAGCGGGTTATCTCAACGAGATATTAAGCTTGCCACATTCATTGAGGAAATCAAGAAATAATTTTTTGCGGATTGAGTTACTACATGCTAAATAAATAACTATTAATGAAACTTTATTCTGCTATTTTCTTTGGTTTTCTTTGGTCAAGGACTTTCCAATGATGGCCTTGCTACAATGATATTTTTGTGTATGGTATCACCATCATTATACAAAACGATTGCTAATCAAATTTACGCATCATACGTTTTTATAACTTAAGTTCTGCTATAATACATTAAAGTTTTTATTGCAGAATCATTTTCTGAAAAACAAATTTGATCACGCCAGAATTGGTTGAACACTGAATACTTAAATTCAATAAAATACAAAATGTCCTTTGTGTCGCTTTAAATATCATTTATTTTCTTATTCTTTTCATAAAAGTTTGCAAAAATGAACCAAATAGTTCCGGTAAACTTCATATTACAATTATGAGTTAAAAGCCCTATTATTACTGAATTGAGATCGTTTATCTTTTAGAGCTCATAATCATTGAAAATCAAAAAATATATTTTATTATATGATTTATATAATTAGACGGTCAGTTACCCCCTAATTACTTTCAAATTTTTAAATAAAGAAAAACATACTTCTGAATGCTAATTATATGACTTCCATTTAGTTCATGATATTAATATTATTCTACCTCATTTTTATCGTTTAGTCATAATTTAATATTCTTACTCAACCTGACTAAGGTTACCTAATCAACTGTATTGATAAGATGGATATAATTAGCATATTACTGTAACTTTTTTTATTTTGTTTTATTACGCGTCGGTGAACGGTTGAATGTAAAAAGTGTCGATTTAGTGACAAAAAACATTTAAATATGGATTATTTTTTCTTCATCACTTGTGATACGTATATGAAACTTATTACATCAATATTTCAAGCATTTTATTTGAAAAATAAAAATAAAATTAGAAAAAAAATATTATATAAATTACTATAAGTTAATTATAAAGATATAATTAAGGCCGAAAATGATATAAAGAAGAAGAATTTGAATCATAATGATTCTACAACATTTTACAAGACGTAAAATAGGATAGACTATGAATGTTTCATTGCTTTTCTTCAATTGTTCCGAAATTTCTTTAAAAAAATTCCAGAAATGAAGAATATCAATAAAAACACCAAAGTCAAAAGACATTAAGTCAATAATCATTGACTACTACTAAGAGATTGAAAAAAACAGATATATCGAACTTTGATGCCAAACATTAGTTAAAGTTTGATTACAAACAGTTCAGATATGAACAAACGAAAAAAAGTAGCACGAGAATGCGCTAAAGTTCAAGAAGATTTCAACTATACAGTATAATTCAAAGTTTCTAAGAATATAAAACTAGGAAGAAAGTGATTATTATAATTTCTGATATATATGTGAGCTAGGACGTTCAATGGGGTGAAACAATTTCAATGAGAAGTGATACACTGGGAACAATCTAACATATGACTAGACGTTTTCAGATATGAACCGGAGCTACCAGCTTTTCCATTTTTAAGAATCGATATATTAATAAATACATATACACATATATGTATAGGGACTATTTCAAATATTGAAATATGTGTTTAGGATACTTTTCTATTAATTACATACAAAATAAATTAACTAAACTTAAGATTAAGTTTATTTGATATGGGAAAAGGTGTTGGTATAAAAACTCAATTGTCGGAGAAGCGCTTATTCATTGTAAGAATATGCTCACACAGAACTTGTGATCGAGTTTCTTCAGGATATGCAGCCATAACATTAACAACAACGGTCTAAAATAATAAAAATAAAATTAAAAAATTGAATACTATTAAAGAACCTCAGGGAATATTTGGCACAGATTGTAATGAAGCCTACTTCTCTCTTGCTCTTTTATTTTCTGGGTATCTGATGAACTGAAATGGAAACATAACTAAAAATTAAAGACGGAAGACTAATTGTATGAAATCATGCTAAGATACTAAATTATTTCGTAAACATATGCTACAGAAGTCAGGTGATCTATGCTCAAATCATATGCTAATCATATTTTATGTGTGAAAACATACTTATTCGTGTTTAATGGACCGACACTCAGTTCAGAATGTCCCCATACAGCAGTTGATGGGGCGTATAAGTTGTATTGTAGCTGATATGAATTATCTTGAGCTTCTTTGTTATATCTGAATGGTATAGGCATCGACTGATTCCGGCCAACGGCAGCATGCCAAGGCTGAGGATATGAGGAGATAGGTACAGTATCATTCTGTAATATTATTATTAGTACATCATTAAGAATGTTGGAAGCTTTGTAGGATTAAATTGTATCCTTACCGTAATTGTATTGTCTTGATTGATTCCTGCTTCTAATCGCATATTCAAAGACTGTGTTCGGACAACAGGCGAATGCAGAGGTTTTAGTGTGTCAATTTGGCCGAAAGAGCCTAAAATAACATATGTTGTCTTGAATAACTCTAGAAGTTTTCAGCTTACGTCCTGAGGTTACAGGTTTCTTTTGGTTTTTGTCTCTCATGAGTCGATCGGTTACGCTGACATGAACACCATTTGGGCGTTCTGGATGGAAATACCTTTAAAAGAAACATATGAGATGAATTCGTTGATTAAACAAAAACATACTTGCACTTATTACCATATGTACATTTTCTAGCATATGGACATAGCAAAGTATTGGAATTCGAAGAATTTTTTGATAAAAATTGATTCAAAGTGGGACCATGACGTCCAAGAGGATCGTCTGGTGGCACAAATCTGAACAAGTTGAGTATTACTTATATAAAATGGAGAAAAACGTACTTTCCATCAACAAATGAATACATGAGCAGACGGGTTTCAACTAATTTACCATATTGTGGGTTTTCACGTACCAAATCCCTAAAGATGAGAACAAACGTAAAACTCGAAGAACCATTAAAATGCTTGCCTGTATTCATCATTGGAGACGACAACGGCATCTTTCTCTTCAGCAATTTTCAGAATATATCGATCATCATGACACACAATACGACGTCCGTTCACTCTTCTGGAAGGTGTCCAACAGATACGTTTCTGACGATCAAGTTCAGATAGGACATGCTGATCAGTAATAGGAGAATGAGCTCTTGCAGCTTCACGTCGAAATTGTGGGATGAAGACAAGAATATCGTTATGTCCTCGATCTACAAAAAATTGGACACAATCACGGATTCCGGCACAAGAAAATACTTCTTTACGACCGTGTCTGAAAAAAAAAAGTTTTTTTACCGATATGAGACGATATGATAACTCACGACATAGCTATATTAGAACCATCAATGACAATTGATCTGAGTTGATTTGTTGATGTTGTTGTAGATGAAGTATTTGGAACTGTATTTATTGGATTAGCTGTTGATGTCGGAGCAGGTTGTGAGCCATTTGATCGAGTTTGGCGTAATGGTGGACGAGCAATAGTTTCGGAAGTTGCTTGGCCGACAGTAACCAATTCCGATAGAATTCGATCCTAACATTTAATTATATTTCTCAATATTTGAAAGTTATTCTAAGTTACCTGTCCAGCGTCAGCTCCAACTTTTCTCAAAACAGTCATCAACTGATCTTCTGTAAATCCAAGATTGTGTGCAAATGCTAGAAGTTCAGCTGGTATTCCCTTTTGAGCTGCTTGATCCGCGATGTCACCCTCATCTACAACACAAGTAAAGATAAGTTGAATTTTGTTAATCAAAGACATCTAAATTAATTTAAATATCATTTATTTTCTTATTCTTTTCATAAAAGTTTGCAAAAATGAACCAAATAGTTCCGGTAAACTTCATATTACAATTATGAGTTAAAAGCCCTATTATTACTGAATTGAGATCGTTTATCTTTTAGAGCTCATAATCATTGAAAATCAAAAAATATATTTTATTATATGATTTATATAATTAGACGGTCAGTTACCCCCTAATTACTTTCAAATTTTTAAATAAAGAAAAACATTTCAATTTTCTTTTCGATATTGTTTGATAGATATGCAATGAATACAACATGTAGTTTGGTTTATTGGTTTGTTAAATAACGTACCTAAGTTCATCTGATATAGTTGTTTAGATAATCCATCTGAACTTTCACGGCTTAATGATATATGACTTTCCTCGGAGCATGAAGAATAGCAAGAATCATTTTCCAATTGTTGTTGTTGATGATCTAACCCCGTGTTCGAATTCCAACACCCTGGGACTGTAGCTGTAGTTGGTAATGGTGATGATACTGCCATCATTAACTGTGGCTTTATCCATGTTTCAGCAGTTGATGATGCCGATGGAGTTAAGGACGACGAACAAGATGTTGACGTAGGAGAGCCTGAGGACACTGATGATGTTGGACTCGGAGTTAATGATATCAGTGAAGCTGTAGATATGGATAGACTCGGATCAACCCGTTGTGGATTTCCACGCATCACGCGACGGAGCGGCGGATGTGCTCGCTTCATCTTTTAAAGAATACTCTGATGTATAAAAGTCCTCGGGAAAAAAAGGATCTGTGAAAATATGAAGTCGATTGAGTAACAACGTAACTATACGGATCTGATACGCAACAACTAGTTACTGAAAATTGTATAAATAAGTATTATTAATGAAGATAAACATAATATTAAGAAACAAATAAAAAGAAGAAAACATCAATTGTAGGATAGATAAGCTTTGAAAGCGGAATTCAAATATGAAAGCGAAGTAGTGAAGGCTGCGAACACATGCTCGTGCAGAGTTAATTATATGCATAAACGATATGAGATTCAAAGGGTTCAAAAGAAAAATTATATAGATGACTTGACCAACTGACGTGATTATCTTATAATATGACTAGAATCTTATTTCTGCATTTCAATAAGTTATTATTTTATTTTTTAAAAAATTATATTTAGTTTTTTTAAGTTTCTTATATATTGACGATAAAAGGCATAAAAGGCATAGTTAGGTATGTGATTCTAATTAGCATATTACTGTAACTTTTTTCATTTATTTTAATAAAGCGTTGGTGAACGGTTGCATGTAAAATGTGTACATATGTCTCGATTTATTTTGCAAAACAATTGGTGTACCAAAAAAAAATTTAAAAACATTAAAATACTATTAACATATAATTTATAGTTAACCTGTTGAAAGCTTTAATCATGTTCGTTCATAATTCGTTTCTTAGAACATTGATGTGATATAAAATGAAATATAATATATATGTGTATATATTATATTATATAATTTAAAAATATGAATATAGAGAAAAAGAAATAACAGTATTATTGAATATGTGACATTTATTTAACTATTCGTAGTAATGATGATGATGATGGTGATGATGATGTTGATGTAGTTAGATCACATAGTATAAGAGTGGATATTGTTCAGATATATGGTAAAGCTTGAGTGCTATGAAACGAAAGGCGGTTATTCAATAAAGAGAAGCATGTGATGAGATTATTCAAAGCAAAAGAAGAGGATTTGTACATGATAATATACATCTAATAACTGAATGGATCATATACATGTTAATCATTTGGGATTATCAACTCCATGGATTAGAACAACATAAATAAAAACGATTAGCCTATGTTCGAAATATATATGTTTAATGAGTTGCAAGGTGTATTTTTCTTTTTCAAGAATATATGATGAGAAGAGATCGAACGGGAAAGAGAGAATGAGCGAAAAATCAACAAAAAGTGTTTCGATGACAATGCTTTGGAGGAACAGATCACCTCCAAGGTGAGCCTTGTTCGACCATATTTGCACCATCAAATCGCAATGTTAAATGAAATTGAGATAAAAATAATATTAAAATAGAAAAATTGAAAATAAAATAAAATAAGAAATTATTTGAATTATAAACAAACATGATTAAATATAAATTGAATCATTAAAGATTTCATAAACTTATCAAATTCAATCACAAAAGACATTTTTTGCAGTTATTTCATGAAAATTGTAGGACGCATGGGAAAGAAATCATCGATCTTTTATTATTTATATTTCAGTTTTATTCAGGAAAGAACGGTGTTTGGTCATTTTTTTTTGCTTTAAATGCTAGAACATGATATCATCCTCGGCATTTGGAATACATCAAAAGTATAATTAGTAATTGTTACTTATATGAGCTAAAACAGTTATATATCTTTGAAAAAATTTAGAAATGTCAATTGCTTTGATGTTTGATTGCTTGATGTTAACTAGATGTAAGAGGTAGACATGTGTACGTAAAAGCTTGATTATGAAGAAGTATATCTTGAAGAAGATGATGATAAAGGATGTTGCATGAATCACAATAAGCTTTTCGTTCATTTAAAAACAAACAAAACAAGGTATGGAGAGCAAATGATCAAGATAGCTAACAACATGAGAGCAGCAAGCATACATATTGAAACATGTAATATCGTCGTCATAGCTCAAACTATACACAAGAACAGATGAAATATCAATATATTACTTTGATACCATCAATGAACTGTACATCACTTGTTTTGAAATTGTTGTTTCAATTATAAATTATCTTTAAGTGTGTACGACTTGAAGCTCGAGACGATGATCAGAGAGCCAAGTTAGAAATCTTTATCACATATGTTGCTCTCTGATTGCGAAGTGAAGTAGACATTCACGCCGATCAGATGAGGACGAAGCTGAACCAGCTTCGAATATGGACAAATGCATTCAAGTTGACGAAAAAAAAACTGAATTGTGCTGAAGCACGTTGTCTATCCTTGAATCTACGTTCTCTCGTTTTTGAAAGCGCCCCGATTGGAAATTTTCAAATTTTGACAGATAGACAAGAAAGAAAAGGACTCCTATTTTCTGGAAGAAGTCTGAAAATGAACTGATTGTTTGTTTTGTCCCATGCTTACCCTCTCATACTACATACGTTATCTCTAGTCCCTGTTAACCTTTTGCAAAAATCTCTTTGTCTCTCTCTCTCTCTCTCTCTCTCTCTCTCTCTCTCTCTCTATCCCTCTTGCTATATCTCATAACCTCGTTTATTTTATGCCTTATACCTCAATCTGTTATGGTATTTTTTCGATTTTCTCACATTAACTAGAACTGGATGCATTGAATAGCCAGACAATATAATCTATGCTCTAGAAGTTTGAAGAGCTGGAACTCTCATTGAACTTTTCTCCCAGCTGTTCGTTTATGAGAAACAGAGAAAAAATACTGATGAATGCTCTGTTTGATGTTATAGAAAAAAGGAAAATTGATCAATGTTTTTAAATATCTGGGAACTTTCAAGGAATATATTAATATCAGAATCTTGAACAGTGAATTATGTTTGTTACATGTAAATTAAAATAAACTATAGATGAATTATTAATTATAGTTTAAAGAGAGAAGATGAAAAATGACGTCATATAAGGTTATATTGTCATTGAAGTTGATCAGAATATTGAGAGAGAAATAGAGAGAGAGATTTGTATATTATGCTCAGAGTGGGAGAAAGAAAGTGGGAGAAAGAAGGATGATCGACTGATAACCGGTACGATCATAAGCAGAATAACGGATAGAAGAAATGTATTAATAAGTAAAAGCTAATAAAATAGAAAATAATATTCAAAAAAGAATATTATGAGGAGAGGAGTAGAACAACGATAAGATAGTCAAAAATGAAAAAAATATGATTTTGGATACTGAAATGCTGTTAAGGATAAATACAGAATATTATCTGATGATGAAAGACTAATAGAAAAATTCTGAAGGAAGAGCCCATCTAATAGAAGTGATGCTAAAATGGAGACAGCAACCCAATCTATCGAGATTGACAAGGACGATGAAGAGAATTGAGGAGGGGGGGGGGGAGGCTGTTCAATTCTGGATTCTGTTGATGATCCTCGGTGGCTCAGTCTCTTTTTTGTTTTCAGAATCTTGCTCTCTCTCTCATGCTGTATTTTCCCATCTACAATATTCTGATGTCTTCATTTCCAGTCTCTGAATGAGTTGGATAGAGAAAAGATCAGAAGAGCACAGGAAGGTGAACCACAGAATTAACCCTTTGGGATATTTCGCTTTGCTCTGTTTCTCTATTGGCCTCTCTAGTTTCTGTATCTTCAGCTCTTCCTAAGCAAAGAAAAACAGAAATAGATCAAATTATGGCAGAAAACGGAGTCAAAAGGCTAGAATAAGAATAGATGAAAAGAAAATATGAGATAAATCAAAGAGGGAAGGAGGGAGTAGAATTAGGAAAGGAGGGAGTAGAATAGAACGACAAACGATAAGACAGGTAGAAAGGAGCAGCAAGAGACATACAGAGAATGAAGATGAAGAACGGGGGGTGTTCCAGGTCCAGACTGGAAGGCTGTTAGTTGAAGCACGAAAAACGGACCGGTTTCGGTCCTGAACGCAGAAAGCAAACAGCTCAAGCCACAGAAGAGACCTCTCCGATGGAAAAAAAGAGAAAGGTCAAAGTGAATGATCAAGCTAGCTAAGTGGAACGTTCTGAGAAGGCAACATTCTCGAATTATTGTGTTGTCATTCAATCTTTAGAGATCAGTGAATAAGCAGTAGCACAGATTCTCCAAGATAAGAAATGAGTGAAATGCTCAAAAATCATTTTTTTTTATTTTCTTCATAAAAATGAAATGGTTCATAATAATAGTTACCGCATGAGTACAAACTTGCAGTTGATGCAAGATGAGAAGCATCATAATTCACAATCACAAGTAGTCAAAGAAGCTTTCGTCCAATCAAAAATAAAAATAGTACGATGACGTTTAGGGCTTTCAACACATGATTTATATGTAAAAGATGATGACGTGAGATTGTCACGTAAACAGTACACATAAAATTAGAATAATGCGAGAAATGAATGACAAAGACGAAGGTGAAAGAGAGAGAGAGATAGATAGAGAGAGAGAGAGAGAGAGAGAGAGAGAGAGAGAGAGAGAGAGATAGAGATAGATAGAAATAATATAGAGATTATAGAGATTGATAGAGAAATGGAAAAGAAGGTAAAAAAGATTTTTGTGATCAAAGTTCAAAATTATTATATTTCTTCTATCAATACATTGATACATATAGAGATAGTTGTGTATATATGTATGTATGTGCGTATGCATATGTATGTGCTTACATTGAAAAACGTAAAATTTGATTTCAATCCTTCAATATGCTCAAAAGATTTTATATATTATATATACATAAATTGATTTTTTTTTAATTGAAAAAATAATAATAAATATGCATATAGATGGGAAATATTGATAGTATTAGTTATGATTGACTACATATTTTCATTATAAACATAATATTCATATTGAAACATTGAAAGTAAAAAAACAAAAAAAAAGATGTTTGGAATATGAATTTTGCATATAACGCAAATATGAAAAATAGTTATGTAAACTTATATTTAATAGTAATAGTGAGATAAAGTTTATGCAACCTACCTGTATGTATGTATTTATCGAACATACAAATTGATATTTTTGAAAAATTTATATGTTCAAATTCAAAGGATGATGCAATAAATATTTGAAAGTAGTTATATGGCTATAATAGCTTTTTTAGTTAAATTATGGGGCTACATGATCATTGGTAAACTTCAAAGTTCTTGTATAATTTGGAGTGTCTTATCACACTGTCTGATTTGAGAAAATAAATATTTTAAGAGATTTTTGACTAAGAATATGATAATAAGGGGGGAGGAAGAGGATAGGAAGAGAGAAAGAGGAAGAATGATAGATGAATGTGAGGGACAACAGACAGATAGTGAAATGAAGTTTGAATGGAATTAGAGAACGCAAAACAGACTATGAATAGACTGTAATGTTGATGTTGTTGCTTTTCTGAGCATTGTATGATATGGATAGAAATGAAGTCAGATGACAAGCTACAAGCTATGCTCTAGTCAGAATACCGGAAACTTCAGTTCTCGTATGCTTTAGATACTACCTTAATTACAATCATGTGTGAGAAGAAGTGAACGTTGTGATAAGATAAATCAGAGAATGAAATCAATGTTTTGAAGAAAAGTAGAAGAATAAATTATTAGATTATGTGAATAATAAATAAATAAATATATAATATGTATTTGAAAAAGAATAGAAGATATACA
Source organism: Auanema rhodensis (assembly GCA_964057225.1). Classification (NCBI taxonomy): domain Eukaryota; kingdom Metazoa; phylum Nematoda; class Chromadorea; order Rhabditida; family Rhabditidae; genus Auanema; species Auanema rhodense. The sequence goes on from OZ059895.1 coordinate 8,063,423, forward strand.
TAAATTATGAGATGATATTTAAGAAGAAAAAACTTAAATTTAGTCTTATTTTTCGGAAAAAAATATAATATAAGATTTAGTTTAAGGAATGGTAATTGATCATAATGATATACATATATAAATATTTGAAGAGATCAAAAAAAAGAAAAAAAGGGATAGAATATAAAAATATAATAGATATCAAGACAACATATTGAAAAGAAATAGAACTATATTGATAGATAGAAAGAGAAAGAGTGAGAGAGATAAAGAGAGAGAGAGAGAAAGAGAGAAAGATATGAACATACATACATGCAATGAGGGTTAAAGGCAATAATAAAAGAATAAGTGATAAAAGGGGAGAGGTGGGAAACGCATCCGGTCTACGAATATGGTTAATTGAAAAGTTCAACAAAACGAAGAAAGAGGATGCTATCAAACTTGTCTGTTATCATATGAACATAATTTCAATAGAAATAGTATAGTTAGAATAGAGTGATGTATGTTAGAGTTAAAGTTTTAAATGAAAAGGGAAGTGAGAATCAAAGCATTATCTCACTCACAATGATCAAACATGAAGAAAGATAAATTTTTGTGACATAACTGTGCTTATAACCTTTCTTCGTATTCTTATTGACTAAACATACTTTAATAATATAAAACAGTCAGTTTATGGAATGGAAATCGTTTTAGAACCAATTCTCTTTTTCTTCTTTTATTTTTCAATTTTCAAAAAAAAAATGTGAAAACGATCAGAGGTTGTAACGCACTGATATAGATAACAGAGAAGACAGTGAATTTCAAAGAAAGATTCAAAGATGAATTGAAAGAGAGAGAGACATGAAATCATGACGCATGTTAAGTTCTCAAAATGAAATTTATGAAGTCCTCACCTTTAATATTTAATGATAAGACTACGGATTTACAGATAGGCAGTAGCTACTGATCGTTCGATCGCCTAATTTTAGATTTTTTTCTCATATTGTCTGTCTATCTAATCAAGTATACTCTCTCACACTTTCTCTCTCTCTTTCTCTTCCTCTCTCACTTTCTTTCTCTCTATTTTACTCCCCCTCTCTTTCTCCGTTTCTCTCTCTCTCTCTATCTCGAATTGACATGAATGAGCTTTACACGAAATTTTGTAGTTAAAAAGCATGTGATATTGTCATATTGTTTGCAGAAAAGTTAAAGAAATTGAAAACTATCCGCAAGCTGATAAATGCTATAGTGCAAACTATAATACACAAAACAGTTTTTAAATTGATTTGAAAAATAACGAATTATTTGAAAATAATTATTAAGAAAGCAAATATATTCTGAAAAATAGAAATATTTCTAGATATAATCAGACAAATATAGATTTAACTTTATTAAATAAAAATGTTATAAAACTATATATTAAATTGAAACAAATAGTATTGGCATGCATTTCTGTTCGTGTACCTGGGTGTGGTCCGGAAAAACCCGGAAACAGCAAGGTCCGAGCAGATCTGCTGTTAATTTGCGATTATTGAGGAATTTGTACTTATCTCTATAATAAATATTCAGAAAATGTTTGTAATGATTGATCATCAATAAAATGAGTAATAGATTGAATTGCTAACTAGATAGATATATACATATGTACTTCATATAGAATATAATTTGCAGATTTATTCTTCGTTCATATGGAACATCTTTTAGATTTCTCACATTCTTTGTAATAATAAATTAGATGATCGGAGATATAAATCATACATGTATAAAGGTAAATTAATAGAATTTATACATAGAAATCAAATATAATTTTTGAAAAAAAGAGAAAAAAGAAATTAAAGACCATTGTTAAACAAGACGAAAAGTTTAAAAAAACTTGAAGAAATCTGTAAAAAGAATAAAAGAAACAAATATATCTAACTCCTGTGTTTGGTATGTTATGTATGAATGTATAGGCTTCCAAGAAAATTATCAGATATTGTTAAATTATTTCAATAACATAGTTTACGTACAGCCTATTAACTATACACATATATGGGAAAAAAAGGAATTTCCTTTCCCGTTTCCTTTCTTCTTTCCTCTCTCCTATGCTCCTGTTCCTTTACTCCTCCCTCTCATTCCCCTCATCTGAGAAAAAGGCGCATATGTTATAGAAATAGATAAAATAATATATAATATATGTAAATAAATATATTAGATATTAGTATAAAATATAAAAATAATAATATATAAAGAATAAGAAAAAATGCTGCTTACTCATGTGCTCAATTAAAAGGTGTAAGCGAAAGAGAGAAAAAAAAGGAAAAGAAAACACAATCAGTTTTTCTTGAATAATGAGAAATAAAATAATTAGATATTACTATATCTAGTCCTATCTATATGTATATACATTCTAAATATAGTAAGTACTCAATGTATAGTTAATATAATAGGAAAACATTAAAAATAAATTAACTAAATTAAGTTTTAAAAGATTTTCAAGTTGTAATCATTAACCTAAAATATAAAAATATTTTTCCTAATCAAATACTTAGAGATACATTCATATGCCATTATGCTTTAATTTTTTTTTAAATAAAAAAATAAATTTTATGATACAGAAATAATAAAATTTTGGAATAAAATTAGGAAAAATATAGAAAAACAAAATCTATTTTTAGAAATATAAACATATATAGATAATGGATATATATAATATTTAGAATATCTTTAAAAATATGTTTTTATTTTTTTAAATGAAAGTATAGATACGAAGAAATTTTGAAAAGTTTGATATGAGGCACATGAAAAACACGTGTTTAAGCTGTTAAGTTATAAGTTTTGAATATGATGTAAGTATGATGTTTTAGGATATTTCGAAGAGCACTGGAAGTAAAGCTTTTGATAAAGAGAGAGAGAGAGAGGAAAGGATTGGAAGAGAAAGAGATAAAGAGGAAGAGCGAGAGAGGGACGAGTTGGAGAAGGATCGCCGCATTCGTAAAGTTAAGCTCTCATCTCCGTTGTCAAGGTTCATGCTTCTGGACACAATGCTACATCTAAACTAACAAATCAATAAGCTACCGCTTGAATCAGGAGCATCACAATAAGTGGAAACTTTAGATAAAGAACAATACAAAGATTTAAACTGTGATTATTGAGTATCTCAGCATCAGCTACATACATACATAGATACATATCTATATGTATATGTATATACATAAAGTAAAACAATAACGTCAATATCAGCTTCAAGTTTCTTGTCTTGTTAGGCTTGTTTTGATTTTTTTACTTTCAAACTTCGGATTTCGGATGTCGCTTATGAAACCTTAGTTTCATTCATGTTTACAAGAATTTTAAAAATAATTCGATTTATATTTGCTTTTCACAAATAGTTGTGAATTTGAGACAAAAATAAGATTTATATATAAAGATTTCAACACAAATCACCTATTCTTCTTTAAAGAATTCGTATAGAAAATGTGATACAGTTTATGTAAATATAATAATTTAAATAAAAATAGAAGAAGAAAATAAAAAAATTTTAAAAGAAATTTAACAAAATATTTTGTAAATAAATTTTTTTTTTAAAAATAGAATAAAAGAAATATTTATATACATATATAGATAGATGTATATATAAATTTTAAATAAGAACTGAATTAAACAGGAAAATATTGAAAACAAGTGATGGTGAAGGTATGGGTTAATATCTTATCACATGCTGTTATCTTAATTGTCAGTAGAAGAAGAAGCAATATGAGTTTGAGCTAAAAATATGTGAAAAAGAGACAATTATGAAGAGTCTCAGAAATATATTCTTATCTTTGTTTATATTTATATAAAAAAAATTATATTTTTAAAAATAAAAATATAAATATGTATATATACATATATATAACTAACTATATGTATCTTTATAGTGTTATAGTTCAATAACATGATGATTGATGCTACTAATATCGACATAATGTAGTATACATATGTATATATGTATGCTGTATATGCTAATAAAGGTCATAAATATAATATTAAAACTTGGAAAAATATTTATTTTTTGATTAAATAATTATAATTAAAAGATTATTCCTTATAAGGTCATATTATATATATATATATATTATTATTACTATTATAACTATTAATTAAAAATTATTTTTATTTATTTTTATAAATTTAATGAAACTAATTATTTATTGTATCTAATATACATACATATATCATATTTTCTTTATTTATACTAATTATTATAATTAGTAAATACTATACATACATATATAGTATTCATTAGAAATCCTTGTAGCTTCATTATGTGACCCTCGACTAATTGGGCATTTCTAAGCACTAAATCATGCAACTTGCCATTCAAACTTTGCTCAATGGCTCTCAATCTCTCAGTTTTCTCTCTATTTTCTCTTTTGCTCATATCTGAAGCGGAAGGACAAAGTTTACTGATCGTTGCCTGCTTAATCCTCTTTTTTCAAAACCAACGTATGCAACTTTCAAATGACTGTACATGGGCGTAAGTCTTTTATCATATAAACTGAAAAAAAACGGAACTGTTGAAGAACGAGTCATAATGTGAGAGTTAGAGAAGGTAGGATTGATGAAAACAGTTGAGTGGCAAAGGCAAGTTGAACGTTTAATAGAGATGAAAGGTCGGTGTAGTTGTCATCAGAGCTGACGATGAGCTGATATAAACTATCGAAGTTCAATGTTGTGACCTTTACCAGCATGACTCAGATAAGGTATTAACATGCTCAAACAATTTTATTGATGAATTTTATTGACAAAAGAAAATATGAAGATATTTTAAAGCATTAATTGTTTTTTTGAATATTTATTTCTGTTTTTTGGCCTCTTAACTGTTCTATAAGTATACATATGTACAAGAGTAAATAGAAAGAAATTGAAAAGAATGAAAAATAAATAAAAGAACAATGCTAACTAGAAGTTTTCTGTTAGTTTTCAGCATTTTACCTATTTTATAATAACTTACATCAACTTATGATACCTTTTAAAATATTTTTTTAGTATTATCTATACAATTGATATTTATATATTATATCATATAAGTACGTAAAATTTTAAAAAATACAAAATATTTTCAAATGATTTAGTCAAATATTTATTATTTTAAATTATAAATAATCAACACTTCAACTGTTTATTTTTTTAAAATTACATCTATACATATTGAATTGCTTATATAATATTTATTTTATAATTGATTTATAAATTATTTATTTGTTAAAATTTTGTATATTTTTCTTGAGCTTTATGAAACATTAAAACAAAATTACAAGAGATTTTCTAGATTATGGGAGATGTATAACACCAACCGTTCATCACGTCATTTATTTCAAAAATATTTTTTTATAATAGATTTTCACGTATATGACGTGAAAATTAAAAAAATTAATTAAGACATCTGTTCAGTTGATCAAATTTTAAAGAAAAATATTTGTTGTGCCTTTCTTTTGAAATTTTTTTCTTTTTTTTTTTCAGAAAATTTTTTTAGAAAAAAATCATTTTTTCTTTAAGTTAGCTGCACGATAGATGAGCTCTTGAAGTCAAGTCAATTGACATCTCCCTCCCTCATCATCATCTGACGTTTCTCACTCTTCTTTTCTCAGCTCCTCAGAAATTTCTATTTCAGATTCAATCGCTTTTCCTCACATCTTTCAATATGTATTTTTTATAAAAACTTTGACTTGTTGTAGAAAGTTTTTTGTTTTTTTCTGTCACTTTCTCTTGTCTTATTCGAATATTTTCTTTTTAGCCAGATGCTCGTTCAGATGCAAAATATTAGATTTTCATAGTTATTTATAGTTTTATTTCGATTCTTCACAAATCATTATTGTTCCCAATTTATAAAACAAAATACAAACATTCTGAAGTTAAAAACAATTGGTGTTGGGCTGTAAAAGAGGAAAAGCTAAAAGATATATATGAAAATAATATTCATCTATTACATTAGATCCGATTAGCATCCCCAAATATTCATTTCATTTCTTAATCTTTAGCAGATTTCCCTTTGTTACAATTTTATTTTAAATATATATATTGTATAATTAATATAATATTGATTAGATTAAAAACATAAATATTAATGAAAATCTGACTGAATTAGCTTCAAATATAGGAAAAGCAAAAAAAAAATTTTTTTTTCTTAAATGTCTTCACGGGAAGCATGTTGTCAACATGCACATCAACCCTCACATGTCGTTCTTCATACTTCTCTGATCTATTCATAGCTTTTTCTCCTTTCAAATTCATTGTGAAAATCTTTACACAATCTGTTTTGTTTTTATTCAGCATTCTTCAAGAATATTCGTAAAGTGCTTGAGCGTAGGCAAGATTTTATAGCCATTTTGGTCATTTGATTGAATATACGCATATACATCGACATATATATATATATATATATATATATATATATATATATATATATATATATATATATATATATATATATATATATATATATATATATATATGAATAAATATATAATTTGTATATATTTATATTTATTGTTAAATTACGAAAATAATTTTTACATCGTTGAAAAGCTGAGAAAAAAAACATTTTTCTTGGCATTATTCCACATATTTCATTCTCTATTGTAGCATGAACGACGTGAACTATATGTACATATACATATGCATATGAAGGAAAAAGAGACATTAGAAAGCGAGAATTTCGGTGTTATTTTTCTTATTTCGCTTCATTTGTCTCCCTCGTTTTCCTTTTCTCATATATCGCCCATAATTTGCCCTCAGGTTATTCTGAAATACATACTACATATGTCTTGTGTTCTTCATAATATAAAATTATTATTTTCTCATAATTCAGTTGTCTTATATGCTTTTTCGATAAAATTTTAATTTAGAGAAGGAATGTGAGAGAAGAAATCTGAAAAAGAAATGCATTCTCAGAAAAAAGCCAAGCATTCACGTGACCACATAGTGTATTCATCTTTCGTTAAAGAAAACTTTTAAAAAAGACAATCACCTCTCTTTTTCTATCTTTCTTACTTCATATTCAGCTTTCATCTCTCCTTCAGAACAAAAGAATTTTTTTACTTTTTCTTTTTTTTTACAAAAAAAAGGTTTTTTGAGACTGAGGTGTTGCCTAATGTTGACGCCGACGATGTATTAGTCAATAGGCGAGGTCCTTCGACATGCCTTCCTTCACATCTTTCCGAATCATCCAATTTCATTAAAAATTAGATGATTTAGATGTGTTCATTGATTTAGTAATATATAAATATAGTTGTTTATATATTTTTAAATTAAAAACTTTTTATTCTAACTAAATTACCAAATATATATAATTTGAAGTTTTGATGAATTTTATATCTCCAAAAAGTATTTTATATATATTTATATATATATGGATAGATTATAACATAGATATATGAATATAGATATAACAATGAATTTAATTCTCAAACATCACATATCATATACTTTCAATTGAAATACCTCAACTTTCCAAGAAATGTTACCATGTTAATCTTTTTTCAATTCAACATGCAATCTTTAAAATTAAAATAAATTTCAATCAGTTTTGTGTTTGTCTAAACTTCAATTATTTTCAAGTTTTTACCAGTTTTCTCAATGATTAACACTGTTACCAATTACTTTCAAAACTTTCAACCACAAAAGAACAGAAAACCAAATTTTCAATGTAATTATAGGCAATCATACAACTACTGTCATCTATTTTTAAGCTTTAAAACTTGTTGTTTTCCTATTTTATATCAAAAATAAAATCTTCAAACATCAAACTTTAATTTCACAAATATATCAACTTCTTCTTCTTCTTCATGCCAATATTTCTTTTTCATCTTGTCTGGTTTTTTTCTTTTTTTCCCAAACATTGTCGTCGTTCCAATTGTCAATTCAGCTCTTCTTTCTTTTTCTTAACAAAGTTCTTTTCTATTCAGAATTTGTGAACTCAACCTTCTTCATTTAATCATTTGATTAACTAAAATACATAAACACGAAGAGAGAATAAAGAAAAGCAAAAGAAGAGAAGTATATATGTATTCTCTTCACTTTACTGATATCAAACTGACATAAACATTTACGAAATTACCTCTCCCTTTTCAATTTTTCTCTTTAACTTTCTTGTTTTAGCTTATATGTATGTTGAAAACCTAAATAACTGCTTTACATATTTAATCAGTTTCCTTTGACCTTATATTTCCTCATATTGTTGACTCAGAGATACGCTAAACCTGAAATATGAATCATCTTTTTCCATTGAAACCTTTCGGTGAGTCCCAGCTTTGCTCTGAAACTTTCGCAACTTCTGGAAGAACAATCTTGCATCATCCACTTGAATTATATTCATTTCCGTTTTATTCACATTGCTCTATCATCAGCTCATATTTCACCATATTTTATCCATTATAGCCTATCTATATTTTTTTTTCAAATACGAATTGACCAGTATAGGTCATGTACGTCAGTTTTAGTCAAACTATTTCATGTTTTTCACATTCAGAGCTCATTCTTCTCTCAGCTTTTTCGTTTTCTCATACTTACATTTCCCCACTGCGTCTATTCTTTGCCAATTCTCTAGATACTCGTACAAAATATTTTTAGCTTAAAGCATGAGTAAACTGAGAGAAATCCTGTCGATTTTCAGATGCTATGTGTGACAAAAAGCGGTCATTATACCCCAGCACCCCCCATCCTCACCAAAAAAAAAGAAAAATATTTGAGTAGATGAGTTATTTGAATCATTCGTCTCACCTGTTCTCGAGACGTTCAAGCGTCTCCGCTCTAACTCCTTATCTAGCTTGTCTTTGTTGATTCAGCATATGCAAGCGATGAACAGTCGAGAAGCCGGAGGAGCAACAGCTTCTGACCAATGACGATGATCTCATTTTTCTCCATCCTGTCCAGTTCAGCGTCCTAAAATGCTGTTTCGTGTTTAACTTCCAACTTCTTGTCTTCTCATCACTGTTGCTTCCTCTCTCATCCACAGTTTTAGTCCATACTTCATCACTCCAACTGCAATGTGCTGTGTTTATCCTATGGAACAGCTTCCTATAACACGATGAGCACTCTTTTGATATCTCTGTTTTTCAAAATTACCCAAAGAAACCCTTTATATCTTATTTTCAAAAAAAAAAACGCAGTGAATTGTTCCTATGAACTGTGCTACACCAGTAGCATTTGTAGAATCGAACACGTCACTATAAAACTGTTTGATAAGCATTGACTATCTGTCATTTAATTTGTCTCAACACCCACTTTTTTTCTGTTTATCTATTCACCATATTATCATACTTGTCTATATTTCTAACCCTACTTCTACACGAATTATCTTTTTCTATTCCCCTCTCTCTCTTTCTCTCTCTCTTTCTCTCTCTCTCTATCTATCTATCTATCTATCTATCTATCTATCTCTTCCTTTCTCACTCTCTCTCTCTCTCTCTCTCTCTCTCTCTCTCACTCTCTCTCTCTCTCTCTCTCTCTCTCTCTCTCTCTCTCTCTCTCTTTTTTCTTCTCTCTCATTTCATTTTCGTATTTTCATTCCCAAGTTTTCACAGCCTATTTCGTTAAATTAAATCTGTTCATTCTCTATTTCCCATTTTATATTCCCAAAATTTCGTGAACTTTGATTAATTTTTAATTTTTTTCAAACTGTAACGCAATTATTTCCTAATCCTATAGTATTTGGCTATACTTAAGATGAAAAGTTTTTTTTATTAATAATTTCATTTTTCTTTCGCTAAATACGGAGATGCAATTTTTTAAATTGAATGTCAAATGAAAGCCATAGTAGCTGGAGATAAAAGAGTAGGAAGGAAATGAAGTGAGAACTAATTCAATAGAAGCTCTAACAAGAAATATAAGTAAGCGAAAAGGCTACTACAATCACACCCGACTATTTTTGTGATCACAAACATTTTTTAACTACAAAAAAAAAGATAAAAAACTTGCTTCTGTGACTTGGTTTGAGCGTCAGCCTCCGCCTTTGCCTGCCAGGACAGCGAATTTTGACAGAATAACTAATGGCCTTCCTTACCCTTGGGAGGTTATTCCTTTTACTCAACAAAGTCTCCTCCTTCCATTCCTGTCCCGCCTCTCTTTCTCTTCTCCTTTTTGCTCTTTCTATTATTCAGTCACTGAATATTCTACTTCTTCTTACTCCTTTCTCATTTCATCATCTTCGTTTTTCATTTTTCTTCTCATTTTTCTCATTCCTCTCAATATTTCGACAAAGTATTATTTTTCCGTTTCGTAGCCTAGCTGTTTTCTTTATGTTTTTGCATTGTTTCCAAAAGTTATTAAAGATTCAAAATGTTTTCAACTGAAACACTTCAAAGCATTAAAGACAACTCAAAAGTATAACTGCCCTCCTCATCCTCTCCGCATTTAAGGTTTATGCTATTATTGTTCCGCTTTCAAAGTTTTTTTTGAAACATATTCAGAAGCAATAATAGCACTAAAACCTGCATTTCCATCATTTGAAGAAATATATATCCATTTGAAAGAGTTTTTTTTCCTAAATGCGTGTGTTTAACTTTAAGAAGCACGACGATTTTGAGCAACAATTACCCATAGTTGAGGTAACGACCGTCTCTATAGAAACGATGACCTATTTGAAAACCAAAACTACGATCGACCAATGAGCATTAGGTGTTCTGGACAAATATTTAGCTCACCTTTCACGTATTCAGTCAGATTTCCTCGTTATTCATTGTATTTTCATAGTCCTTCAACACTTCCATATTCTCCCATTCTTAATATTTCATTCGCCATTCGAGATGATGACGATAAACGGCGGCAATCTACTCATGAAATACGAGGTTCTGTTCCTATTCTACTTAATATTCATTTATAAAGCATTCTGACTGCAAATTATAGAATGAGACATTCTTTATAATACTAATGGAGTAATGAGAAGAATTATGAAACGTTCTCATTCTCTTGCTGTGGCTCATTTGATGCTCTATCGTAATAATTAACCGCGACGCATACGCTGCGCGTATGGATATTAAACATGCGCCTCTCGATGCCTGTGTGTGACTTAGAACTGCGGTAGAGAGTCCTTCGATATAGAGTCCTGTATATAAGAGATGTGAGAGGCGAAAACGAGATATAGGTAGGTATAGAGAGAGAGAGAACAGAGAACGAGAGTTTTACTTCTCTCGGCTTCCTTTGTTTGTCTCGTTTGCGTTCTTGCTCGTCTATATCGCTCATAGAGCCTCTTACCTATCGAGACGTCGTGTCGCGCTTTCTGTCGTTGTTAATGTCGATTTGCCTGAAATTTTCAAATTGACCTTTAGGTTCTGTTGTGCAACGATGACGATAACTGTTTTCATGATTCGTTTAATATTATTCATAGGAAAGCTTATAAAACGTCTAGTTTTCCACTATTTTAAAATTGTAAATGAGAATCGCCAGTGTGCTCGTATGGGTGTGAATAAGTCATCACTTTTTCTTTTTCAGTTCATAATGTTCTAATCTTTATTTTTCAAAACCAGCACATAGTCCGAAACAGACAATAGCATTTTTGGAGAAAATCATAGAGCTAGCAATAGATTTCATAATATACACTTTTTGTTCAATTCTTTTAGCCTGTCTGTTTGATCATAATACTAGCTATATATATCTTTTTCATCGGGAAAAGTTAGTTCGCCATAAATTGTATTCTGATCGCTTTTTCAATCTACTGCCAATACAATTTTATTCAAATATGGACAAAAATTATGCTTTTTGATCAATTCTATTGTATTTTAATACGATTTGATTGTTCTCATGTTTCTATCGATTTGCTTGAAAGGTATGCTGGTACTGGCGAATCGATTAATACTCATAAAGTACACGTGACGTGCGTCTGCTCCGCTACTTCGGCGTCTTTTCAAGTAAATTATACGTGAAAAGGTTAACATTTTCTCTTTCACTAAACGCATTTCTTTTGTGTGTAGACGAGCAGAACGGTTGTTTTTCTTATGTATTTGTTTAAATTTCTAGATACTTCGCTCGTGTTCTCGTCTTCTTTGTTCAATCATTATCGTAATTCGATCTGCGTGCCATTCTTCGCTCGACCCCTTTTTTCTCTTCCTATATTAGCTCAGTAATATCTTGATTCCTTGCACGGTTGTAAAAGTTTTCAAAAATTATTTTTTAATCTCTAGAATATGGCCAAAATTCAATCAAACCACCGGCACCATAGAGTGGATACCCTTTGGGACGCTAACGCGGATAAATACAGAGTGTTCTGCCGCAAAATTCATGTTACCAAGGTATTTTACCTTTATTGAAATTGAATTTTTCATTTATTTATTCTTATTTTAGGCTACTCAATTCATTGGATTTGTCCAACTTGTGATTATGGGAATTTTCAGCGCTGCTCTTCTATTCTTCGCTACCAGAAATTTCAATGTAAAATTGTTCTGTAAATCAGATTTAGTAGTTGTTTTTTTCAGGGCTCTGGCAATGATGAATGGTTAGGTAGCATGGGAACTCGTTACATCACTTCCTTTTTCACTGCGATGTTCCTTCAATTGGCTTTGGTTGTTATGATGCTCCGTGGAGTTCGTACAGAACGCCGCTCTCTTCTTCTTCCTTTCATCATTTTTGCCTCATTCGCTGTCTTTTTGGCCTTTGTTCAGGTATTTGAAAAAAAAAGAGATTTAAATGATTTATCATTAAAGGTTTCTTCTGACTTTGTTGCCGCTGCTCAAGAACAACCTGGTGCAGCTACTGGACCTCAGCTTTTCTGTCATATTCTTGGAATGTGCATGCATCTTTGGTGTGTCGGTGTAGTCTGGCGTTGTTATTGCTACTTGGGAGACAAGAAGGTAAATAAATTATCACGGGTTCTATCATATATTTTTTGTTATTTTAGGTTGCTGAACAAATTGGACAGCAACTACAAGTTACATCCCTTGCCTTCGCTTATGATTATTCTCAACCACCCCCATATGCTGATACCGTTGTCGAGAAGCACCCCTTAACCATTGCTTAAGCGAATGGCTTCTGAATCAATTACAGTTTGATGTATAAGCGGCAAAAAGTTTTCGTTTCTCTCCCAACTTTGTTAACTTCTCTTTACAAAACCTTATGTAAACCATGAATACTATTAATCAGCTGAATTTACAGTCTTTCATGTAATGGAAGCCACCTAATGGTACTGTAAATCGCTGACTCGTTTTATAAGATTGAGTGACGTCTTTTTTATCATTTGACCATAAGGTTCTAAGTAATGATTCATCCTAATAATCCTTGTCTTTAATATTTTAATTGAATTCACTGAAGACCTTGTAATAGTCTAATAACCAAAGCTGATTCATCAGTTTTTAAGTTTTTCTTGATTTTTAATGTTTTTTAGAAAAGATATTGCGAGAGGTTTTTCTTTTGCGAAAGTTTTTCTGATATTTAGACATACGTATCTTAAAAAGTTTTTTTTCTAGAAATATTGAAAACATTTGAACTTTCCGCTTGATGAACACAAGGATCTTCATTCATGTATATTTGCTTTATTCAATTAGTTATAGTCAACTCTTCCATGCTATCTCTGTCACTTCTTTGTTAATAATATTCCGATAATTCCTAAGGGTTGTTATTTCAAGCCCTTTTACGGTTTTGTATTTCTTTATCAACAGCTCCTGTTTTAAATTTCCTAAGACAAATCCATTGAAGCCCAAACGTTCTCTTATGTAGATGCTGGTAGAAACACTGACCAAGTCCAACCAGGTATTCATTCTCAATTCTTTTGAACTGATTTTGTGTTAACAATTTTACGACTTTCGTTTATAAATTTTCGAGAAATTATTTGTTGTTACTGCTATAGTACAGGCTTAATCGTAATGCTCAAACACATTTTAGACAATGCAATATATTATTGTAGTTATGTCAAAAATAAAAAAGACAATAATATCTATTATTTCAAACAAAAAATCTGTAGTTAAAAGCTCTAATAACTGGAAGAAATATCAATAAAACAATTTGTTTTAATTTATATATTACAACAATAACTGTCACCACCGGAGAGTTTCTACCTCATCAAAAAGAATCTCATAGCACAATACAACTTAGAAAAAAGAATATAATTTATATGTATAGTTAGAGAATTAAAGTAGAAAAAATATGAATTTGAATAGAAGAAATGAAAAATCTATACGAACTACTAATATACAAAGAATCATAAATCGAAAAAGCAAATTGGTGAAGTGAAGAAAGAGAGAAATGTTGATCTGTGTTTGTGATGACAAAAAAATTCAATGGACACATGTCCCTATACATTATAAAATAATGATTATGTTTAGAAATTATACCATTTCTTTTTTTCGAATTTTTCTACAAGTTTATTCGACCGAGACGCCATATTCATGGCTGAATTCTTCAGATTTTCAGTTGAATCCACGACAGCGTTTAATTTGTCTGTTCGTTCGTTCAAATTCTGAAAAAAAACTAAATAGTTGAATTTAATAATTCTGTTCCATTGAAATTTTCAATTGTTTTAATGCTTCATCGATCAGATTTCTGAGCCATGACGTTGCATCGATTCAAGCGATGGATGTGGGGAATATGAGAAGCTAGTTCTTATATGTTTGTTACATATATTACCTGAAGAGCCATTTGAGCTGCTTGCCCAGCAGATATTCCACTGGCTTGAGCTCTTTCCATGTTAGCACCAGGACCAGGAATTGTACGGGCTATGGACCTCATACCTGCTGCTCCACCTACAACGTTCTTTTCCTTATCACCAGCAACTGTAAAAAATATTTCTTTCTCGCATCAGCATTTAAAAGAACTCACGTATGGTCTCGAGATCAGCAGAATCTGATTGACGTGGCGAATTGCCAAAAATACTAGAAACACCTTTCAAGAAGGACATATTTTTTGGAGCCTCCGGCATCTCGCAAGGTACAAACATCTCACCCATTGAGTCAGCTGTTTGCTCCGCTAATTCAGTACATATCGTGTATTTCTCCATCTTAAATTAAACATAAGTTTAATCAATATAAGCCAAATTATTATATATTTCTAATAATCAAAGCTCTTCGTACATATGAAATTATCACATATGTTAACGAAAGAGAATTTCTTGATTTGAAAAAAAAATTAGAAGTTTGGCAAAAATTATAAGTTAACGAAGTTTCAACAATCCAGAAAACGTGAAGAATAATAGGAAAAAGGAGCTCGATAGCTTAGATGCAAGTTTACTTACTTCGCTAGGGCTGGCCATGTACACGCCGAGACCATGTTCGGAAAATGTTGTCCGATAGCAGATCCTGAAAAAAAAATCATAGAAAAAGTAAATAAAATAGAATTTTTTTAGCAATATTGAATATTTTGGAAAAGTAAAAAATACTGAACAAAAATACTATATATAGCTGCTATGAACTACATACCCCATACATTCTCCAAAAAATGGGGAAAGCACCCAATTCATAAACATCAACAGCACAAAATGATAAGACTTTATTTAGCTTGTTTTGAATGGGCGTTACAACTATATCACCTTCACAAACAGCTCCCTTTCCAACTAATACTATTTTAAATGTATATTATCACGTGTTCAACGTGTGTTCATTAGCATATAGTTAGTAAAAATTGGAAACTGTATGAACTATATTCAATGCAAAAAAATCATTCAATTTATTTTCCAGTAAAAAAACGGTTGCATTTAATAATCATTAAAAGTTTTTAAAACTTCACGTTATTTTTTGAATATTCGGGTAAAATATTTGGCGTAAACAAATTAAATGTCTGAGTATGATTTTTGTTTACTGTTATCAATTTGATTTCCATTGAATATAAGCACAAAAACTTCATGAAAGATAAGACTAAAACTCACGGGTCTTCTAATTCTACCGATCTTGGAAGTAAAGCAGAACAACTAAGCTGACGAAGAGAAGGCAAGGATAATACCAAAATTTGACCGGCAGCATTTAGGCACATTAAGACAGGATGACCGCGTACGTGTGTAGTTTCAGCCTGTAATGTAGAACCATTATTCAATTATCATTTCAGGATGTTATACTTTGACTAGAGGAATCTCATCTGCTTTGTAATGAAACACTTGGCTGAATAAAGGTAATGCAATAACCTTAACCTCCATTTCAGCTACAACGATTAACAACTGAAAATTATTATTATTAAGATGAATCTGTATACTGTAAAGCCATCTTCAAATTAATAGTTTTAATACTAGCCTGCGAGATTTCATCAGTGCAGTCCAGTGAGCTAGAATACGCGGGAGAAAGACTGGGTTTAGTGACAATCTGTAAATAAGTACATGATGAAACTTTTACTATTAAAAAATAGAAGTAATCATTTAAATTCAAGTGCACTCACCTTATTTGTTATCGACTTTTCGGGGCTTCCAGAATCTTTACTTTCTCGACTAGATTCCTTATATGATTCACTCGCTGGAGATACAAGGCAGAAAGCCTGATCCATAAAGCCTTGAAGCAAAATCTGGCCTTTGACTCGAACGACAGTACCTAAAGGGACATAAAATAGATGGTTCAATAGAAATAAGCAAGCACACGCCACGTGACGGCTAAAAACAGAATTCATAGCTAACAGCTCTCATACAAGAGGACATATAGCTCATCGGATTTGATTTGCTAACACTGGACAAACTATTCCAAATAATAAAACAATAAGATATTTTGTATACATCCAAATACAGGAATATGTGGATATATACAAACGTCTTGTTTCAATTTTTGTTCGGGGAAAGACATATAATCTGCTAGCTCATAGGAGCAGAACAACTGAGAAAATCGTTCAGAAAATACGTAATAGTGTTACTTGAACAGGTAGGAGTAAATGTACAAAACCACTCAATTTCATGCAATTTGGTCAAGTTGTTGCAGAACTATCTCTTTCATAAAAAATGTGCACATGGATATTAGTGTGCTATTTGCATGTGAATATGAATGCTAGAAGATGTGATCACGACATCGTAAACATTGACGATACAGAATGATGGCGAAGTAGACGTAGATTGATATAGAATGATGGTCAGTGAAGACGTCCAATAATTTACAATGCAAACCACACCAAATTATCATAATAATGTTTTGTAAAATAAAAAAAAACAAGAACTAACTATATGTATATCTACATATAGACATATAGTAAAAATAATATTGGTACACGTAAAACAAGGTGCAATCTATTGAAACAATTCAAAAATCTTTTGATTATTGAATTTCGTCGGGCACTCATTCAGATTCCACATACCTTTATCATATCGTATGGCTTTCACACGCGCTAAATATATGGCAAATTAGCTGAGAAACTAAGGCTAAGCATTTGAAGAAATAACAAAATGAGTAGAACCAAAATGAGAAAATCAACAAGAGATTTCTTGAACGCGTAGGAATTCAGTTAAAATACTGTTCCCTGCTAGCGTGTTATATATTCCATTATCATCTCTTTTTAAAAAAAATTGAATACGGTTATGGGTGCCTAATATTTGAAATCCGATGAATCAAAAATTTAGCTTAAGCTGGCTTTTCAGAGAAGCATACAATTCAAGAAACAGTCTCAGCAAAGCCGCAATAGCGAACTAACTTTTAAGTTAGTGACAACATAAGCAAGTCGTTAGTAAATCACGAAAAAAACAGTGAGGCTGGGCACAACATAACTACTACTTTATAAGGCTAAGTTAGTAATTGAACTTTTAGCAAAAAAATAGAAACCATTGGTGATTTGGTTATGGATTTCATATACTTACTGTCTTCTAAAGCTGAAAAATAATTTTGTTGTTTGAAAACTATAATTGGATTAAAGAAAAAAGGAAAAAAATGTTAGTAAGTGTGTGTTTAGAATGGATAGGGAAATGAAACTATTTTCAATTAAATTTGATAAATGTTCACAAATCCCTCAACGGATTTCTTGAAAGGTAAAAGTGGAGAGAGTAGAGTTGCCTTTAAAGACTTATACTCACCTGACGGGGCAACCACAACTGTGGATATTAGGCGATCTTGTGGCAGAATCAGATTTAAGGCTATGGCAGCACCAGCACTGGTGCCAACCCAAATGCAAGGCGAAGCTTTGGGATCTAATTTTGAAAAAATTAGAAACTGTTAATATAACTAAATAAAACTCACCATTTCTTTTTGAGCAGGAATGAATAAATTGTAGAGAAGTGACACTTTCTCCTAAACCCAACTTTTCCAAGCTGTGAGTACTAACAGCAGGAGAAGCAGTGTTGGGATTCCGTGAGAGTGATGGAGAATCTCGTGGATGTTCACCTGAATAGAAACAATATATATTGCTAAGCCTTAAGCCAGAAGACGCCGAGAATTAAAGCTAGTATTCCGAAGCCAAGCATATATCTCCTAGATTTCTGCTTTTTTATTGTTTTCCCCTCTCAGAAACAAACTCAATTCAAGATAAGCTCAACGATTAGTTTAGTTTTCCATATCGGAGCATAATCGTAACCACAATAACTCAGTCACATAGTTCACATATGTTTAAAATTCAGATCATTCTCATTCATAACATCATTAGCATCAATTACATGGAACTTTGAAATCGATCATTTACAAGCAATCTCAGAAAACAGGCATATTGTTAGTTGTGAAAAATACGTTGAGATTCATCATGACAAGAGTAAAGTTTTTGATATTAGATATCACATCTCTTCCGGATGCAATTCCAAACGATTCGTTTATACTCTGCTTAGTAATATCCCGAAGCGGAATATAGTTGTTGTAGAGTCGGATGAATGTTAGAGATGGATTCAAATAAGGATGCCGTGCAATATCTACAGGAGTTTTTGTACCTCGAGGACTGCCATTAGAATGTTGTTCAATCACTGATTGAGCTTTGAAGAGCAATGGTCGTTTATCCAAAGACTTTTGCCTTGTATCTGTATTTAGACGAATCAAGTTATTACGCGGCTCGCTGAGACAGCCGGGGGACTGAAAGAATTGTTAAATCGAGACAGTTCTTAGTTGAAAATTAAATTAAGTGAAAAGTAGGCAAAACAGTTGTGAATCCGTTATCTATTAAACTAATTTTAAAATGTTTTTTCATTCAAATTTAAATATCCTAATCAAGAAGTGAGATGCAGTTAAATCCAATGACAAAAAACAACATCGAATAGCAAGCATACTATCAGCAAAAATACTGCGCTGAGTAATAATGACCATTCTAATAATCTTCAATTAGGTTGATATATAGTAGAATGATCAAAATTATTATTCTTTGTTCAAGACAAATCTACACATAAGCTATCGTTTTAATCCGATAAACCGTCGAAGATGTGTTTTGAAAAAAAAGAAAGAAAATACGAACAAGCAAGCCTTAGTTTCGTATACAAAAACAAAAGGCGTTTTCTTTCATTTTGATGCTCAGAACAAGGAATATCGCCGTAATAGAGGCATGGTTAGAACACACATACACACCACGATAATATATAACGAGTAGGGTAATTCACAACATCAAAAAAGCTAACTCAATTGCATAAAAACCCATAATATATCAGTAAAATAAACTGGCTAATCTATTTATCCACATTGAACCCACACAAACTTGTCACCGGCGTTAAATATCTCAAAACGGCCCAAACCCAACAAAAGCTTTACAAACCTTCTTCTTCTACAACATGAGCATGGAACGACAAGCTGCGTACGATATGATTACTCTTCTTCGTCAACCGTCTGATAATTCCACCTTTAACGGATTGACTGCGTGATGTTGCCCGCTGTTGATGGTCATCCACATCCTTGTGAATAGACGAAGGACATGGCGATGGAGATCTACATTCAATATCTGGACGATCCGTAGTAAATTTATCACGAGCTGCAGATGACATCTCCGACGTATTGCGGCGGAATATGCTAGACATTCCTCCTCGAGATTTGGTTGAGGGAGACTTCGACATTGGCTGATAATTCACATCAAGCAGGTCAGAGTTCACTTCTTCCTCCTAAAGCCAACAGAATTCTGCTTCACAACACGCAAAAAAAACCAAAAAAACTAGGGGAAAATAAAAAAAGAAGAATCCGATGTCAGACTCTTTAAAAGGTGAAAAGAAAAAAAGAAAAAAGAAAACAATATGGAAAGTATTAGAGTAAAGCAGGAAGACGTATATTTAGTAAAAGCAAAAACTAATTAGTCAAACCTAGAACTAAAAAAAAACGAAAACAAGCGAGAAAACGTTGATGAAAGACAAAAGCTAGGTGAGACAAAAGACTATAAAGGTAGACATGCTATATTGGAAAGTTTTTGCAGTAATGAATTGAATAGTGAGACGTACCTCTAAAGGACTGGAAGCATCACTAAGTTGATTGCTCAATTGAATAGCAGGAGTTGGGTCAGAACCGTAAAGTTCAGCACTACTCCATGCATATATCAAGGCACATTGGGCGATATCGACAAGGGCTAGACCCGCTGTCGTTCCTGAAAAGGAGTAAATACTTTCACGTCTCTTCCTAATTTTATCTTACCTAAAGCTATTACACCGTATGCAGAATTAAGAGCAGTGGCAGTTACCATGTCTGATGAAGCATGGGAAGGCCACGGTATTAGACAAGCTAATTCAGGCTGCAAACAAATGAAGTAAAATTGTAGACACACCAAAAGAAAGGAGATTGGAAAAAGAAGTAACCTGATATCCTGCTGGACGTTTCACAGGAGCACCACGAACTTTGAACGGTACAATTCGTTCATCACCAGAAGCGTCGCTGGTGTCTGGGCTTGCAGTTGAGTCCCTACTCATCACCTAAAATAATTAAATTAAATTTTAATAAAATAGATGTTGATGGGCGTTGCCATATTTATCTTGTAGAAGAAAATGAAAAGGGTAGAGCAGAAGTGGTAAATGAGAAGTGATATCGAAGTAGGTAGAAGTACTTGAGCATATATTAGAAGCAACGAGGTGTTGGTATGATAAAATCATGCAAACTTGTTAAAAAGGTTGTAATGAAAAATTATTGAAAGGATTATGTTTAATCAGTCATTATTAAGCCATTGTAAGAGGTAAATAGGTTAAAGTTCAAGAGATTGAAGCCGTTTAGAAACGACATGCATGGGATTGAGGTAGGCGACTCATGAAACAAGGGAATCACAAGACGACATGTTGGACTCATGTATACCCCATGACGTCACTTTTTACTATATAACATTAGATATGTATATATAGTTAATAATCTCATAACTCATATATATAAGACGATACGGAGAGAGAGAACGATGTAAATCGTCGTCCATATATGTTAGCCAAAAACTGTAACTCTGTGATACATTTTAGAATATATTTAAAAAATAGACAATTTAAAAATTATAAGAGAATTTAAAAATTAAGAATAATAAAATATAACAAGGATTAAATCATTTAGTTTCTCACCTTCTTTTGACGCTTCATCTCCTTAGATGTTTGGGAAGAAGTTCCAGGTTTTTCATCAGCAGCTGAGCTAGAACCCACTAAATTTGGAATATGCACAACCTGAAATTGAAGTTTGAAAAACGGTTCCTAATTGTTTTAATCTGAGAAATGTTATTAACACTTACTGCAATTGTATTAGTGGTTTCAGATTTAGCGAAGCGAAACAGAGTAACTTGTCCGGATACACCAGCAACCAGTAACAATCGAGACTAAAGTTGAGGTAAAAACTAAACGATAATGCTTGAAAAATCACTAACCTCCAAACACATTTCAATAAATTTGATAGCATGAGAAACTTTTTCTGAAGAGTCAAGTTCCTCTAATCGCTCGAAATGAGATCCTGTCTTCAAGCGATACAAAATTTGTAGATTTTCCCCAGATGCTTGCCAAAATCGAAGACTTCCGTCCTTATGTCTGAATACAAACACATTGATATAGGAAGAAATATATATATATATATATATATATATAAATAAAAACAAAAGAAAAAAGAAATACTGAAAGGTACATACCCCGTAATAACTAGTTCTTGAAATCCCGTAGCACATTCCCGTCCAACACCGCCATTTACAGGCCATTGCTGTAAAGCATAAAGTAAATATAAAAACGGACTTATATCTAATTAAGGATAATGGTCATTAGTAGGAACTTACTCTATCGCTATAACCTTTTTTACGTTGTTTATATCCAACTAATGTCAAAGCTCCTATTAGATCGGAAGGACAATCTGAATAGTATTGAACGCAAGTTACAGGCGATTCATGCAAATCCATCGCATGAGGAGATTCAATACTTGGATAGCTGAAGCCATTATCATTATATGAATAATATACATTTATTAATCTTACCCCGGGGTTTGCAAGTCAATAATCATGAGATCGTTTTTAAGAAGAACTGCTACTGCATGAGGTTGTTGAGGAGAAGAATTATAAGGCACCTAGAAAATAAACTCTTTCTTAGTTGAGATTATTACAAAAAATACTTGTTGTAAGGTCACAAAGGACATAATAGGATGCTCCATCTCCATTACAGTAGCTAGTCGTGAAGCTTTCAGAATTGTTAGTGCCGGTACAGGTAGCCCATCATCTGTTGGCATTCCTTAAAGTTCAGAACTGTTTACTGAAATTCAGTCAGCAGGAGACAAACCTCCAGAAAACACAACAACTTGTTCATTTTCACCAGTATGTTTCCAATCTATCAAAGGAATTGGTCGACAAACACCTTGACCATGTGGAAATGACTAAAGATTAATCCATATGATGAATTGTGAATGAAAAACAGTAACATACTTTTTGTAATGGCTCGGAAGTTTTTTTCATATTAAAAACAGAAACTGATCCATCAACATTTCCAGTCATCACTTGCTTGCCATCATAATGCCAACTACAAAATAATAATAAAAACTTTAAACTTCAAAACACAAAAAAAAGTTTTTAAACAAATATGTAGCTATCAAAGATTTTGCACTTACCAAACACTTTTGATAGGTGGATCTAATGGAAATCGTTCTACTTCCTTTGTTGCCAAATTCCATTGAATGACAATACCACGCTCGAATGCCACCAAAAATTTTGATGGATCAGTAGGGCAAGCGGCAATCTGACGAACTGCACCTGGATGAAGGCGACAACTTCTGTAAGCAAAACTTTAAAAGAAAATAAGAATATATTCAACATACAAATCTATTGCCTTATTCCAATTAATCACATAAGAGCTAAGTTGAAAAGTTGCAATAGAAACAAAATAAACATTTCCCTTAAAAAATGAATATACAACGAATATAAAAATAAATGAAATACCTTGACTGTTCCCACATAAAGCCATTTGCTATTCATTGGCAGATGGATTGTTGAAATAACTTCCTTAGACATTTGTATGCTTAGAACAATTTCCGGAACTTTAAGACGATAATTCCATAAATGGATCATTTCATTGGCACAGGCAGTTATTAAATAACCCTACAACAATCTTTAATTCATCAATAAGTTTGTTTAATAAACCTCATTAATCAGAAATTGAATATGATTAACTGCGTGATCGGTTTCATGGCGGAGAATATGATCAACACCAACGTCTCCTTAACGATTTCATTAAGAAAACAACTTAATTCATTTCGGTTTTACCTATAATGCGTACAGTCCCATGCCCGGTGCCAATAGCTAGAAGGCGTTGAACCGGATCATATGCTAGACAACGAGAATCATCCGGAAAACCATAACGGACAACCTGAAGAAAATATTTCTCTAACTATTAATGCTAAATGGTTCAAGAGTCATGACTATGTCTTTCAGAGCTTTTAAAATATTTATATGTCTTAGATAATCGTTGAAAAAAAAACGGAAAACGAGTTAAAGTTCAATTTTGCAGTTTCAAAATGATCATCATTCCTTTTCTCAATATAAAAGATACATATAATATATCCATATATATTGTTGCCAACAATGAAATTCAAAACCATAAAATCGCTTTTTAGAGAACAGGACGATTAGATGTGAGAAAATTCAGCGCAGGAATCAAAATGACACAAGTATACAAACGCAAATTGTACAATAAAGATAGCTTACAGAAACATCTACAAAGAAAATAATCCAAAAATAAAGAATAAAACTTACTTTATTAAGACAACAGTGCTCTGGGTTTACACGTTCTTCGACGGAGATATCCATCTTGCTGTGATTAGAGCGAAAGCCATCAAGGGCTGATGCAAGCCTGGAATAAAGAAAATACTAAAACTCGCACAAATTAGAGACAAATTATATGAAAAGTATGAAATTTGATACTTTTGTAAGGAATAAAGTTGAATTGCTCACCTTCTTTTGGCTTTATCCATAGTTTGACTGATCTAATTGGCTTTTATATCTGATTTATTTTGATTTAATATAAATAAGATGAGATGTATAACTACTAAGATGTATTCGGCATTACGTTCTACTGAAAAAGTGAGAGATAATATAATTATCAGATAAGACCACAAGAGAAAATTAAGAGAAAACATAAGCATTGACGAACATGAGCTGAATTCTTAGAGCATATAAAGCTTATAGAGCATTATTGAAATTAAAAGAACCGGTAAATGAATATTATAAGTACAAGAATAATACAGTTTATGATAGATAGTGATCACATACAATTAATTAAGAAATCGATAATTCATGGTGACGCCTCTCGTTGGACTATATATAATATTTGCTGAACCTGATATGATTTCAAATGAATAGAGCTAATGCATAACAAGACACTCTCTTAGGAATAAAATTGGCGAAAGAGAAGAAGAGGGAGTAAGGGAGGGAAGAATTGAAAGAAAAAAGCTGAAATTTTACCATGGAGGGAAATAAATTAGAAAATGAAAAACGAACTTGAAGGAAAGAAAAGAAGATTCAAATAAGACATTTAGAAGTACGGAAAAAAGCCACAAAAAAAAGGTTGTAGAACAAACACCCATGTTGTTGGAAATCGTTAAAATAGGTGAGAAGAACTGAAATATAAATTTGAATATAGAGATGAGATAATAGAAAAGGAAAAGATGAGAGAGCACAAGAGAGTGGGGAGGAGAAATGAGAGAGGGAATGGAAAATAGATGAAACTTTAACGAGTGCTTTTTAGGATATAAACACTTGCAAGCAGAATTCCGTGCTCTGAACTTCCATATGCATGGGTTGACACTATCGATTCTGAAAGCGTCTTTACAAATTAGCCTACAGCCATGTACCAAGATGAGAAACTCATATGTGACCACCAGTAGATCTACGAAGCCAATAACACACACAGGCACATACACACACAAACATACACAACGACAACGATGAGCACGACACGGAAAAGATTTGAACAACGTCCTCATCGCCGTCTAATAATTCTCAAACATATAAATAAGAAAAAGGTAAGAATGGGATTTAGAAAAATAAAAAAAACAGAGCATGTTTGCTAAAAAAGGTTTTTGAATACAATAATTGGTGCCATGGCCAATATGAAGTCCAGCCGATGGATGGACAGGGGAATTTGCAATCACGACACGGCGACTTTGTCATCAACCATCCCACAGAAAGAACAACTAGCCGATGAACGCGACGTGGACATTAACAGGTGATGGACACACACAGGACCGAAACGACATGGTATGAATGAAGGTGTCTGATGGTCTGCGTGTATGTGTTGTGTATATGTCTCTGTGGTGTATGCATAGATGGGAGAATGCGAGGGAGCTATAGAAGTACAGATATATGAAGAGAGAGAGAAAACTAAAGAAGGTAGTGAGATAGGAACGAAATGGGGAGAAATGAACTGAACATCCTCTGGCACAACACTAAGGATTGATAGAAAAAGGAAGCGCCACTAAAGCGGTAAAGATAAGCGAACAAAAACATAAAAAAGGGAAGCATTCATAAAATAAATGAAACGTTTAGAAGTTAAAATTGGTAAATTATGAAAAGACATGGTAGTTTAACAGATTTTCTATTAAAAGCAAGAAAGAGAGAAAGAACTAAGGGAAGAGCGTGAGGAACTAGACATGATCGAAGAGCAAATAAGTATGTTTGGGATAGAAGCATATACGTCTAGCGCTATGTGAGCTGTATTTGAAATTGACGTCGCTCACCACCCTACTCACACTCCCTCCTGACCAGCTCACTAGAACTCACATTCAAAGAGCACTGTTTTACCATCTCGTCATATACCTATAGAATATAAGAAGGAATGGAAAGATGGATTGAAGTGAACTTCAGTGTACTCAGAAAAGATTGAAGATGATGATAAAGATTTAGTTCAGAGCAGGAAAGAACTCATATATTAGTTTTCGAGGAAAAGGTTTCAACGATATCACGCTATCGCAGGTGATAAAAGTTTAATAGAGAAAATATTAAACATGGCTCACAGGTACACATACACATACATACATACAAATACATCCACCGAAACGTTTTCCAAATAGAGATATTTCGACTACTGTAGCAAAAGCTGAAGACGTGACCAAAAAGCGAGGGAAAAAAGTTTTTTTCTTTTTTCATTCATTGCCACAACTTTTAATGATGTGAAAAAAAGATTGTCATCATAAAAACGAAGCGGAGTTTGTGAAAGAAATAGTGGTGGGTCAAAAATTTGAGAAAGCATAGAAACTATTGTTGTATTTGTGAAAAATCGAAGAAAATCCAAGGGAAATCAAGTATTCAGATAACTCTTGATAGCCTGGTTTCTTCTTATCTCATCGTTAACTATACACAATCATGAAAAAATATTATTAAGTATTAAGCTCTATGAATATGAAAATGGTTGTGTTGATGAGAATGATCGCTAGAATGGGAAGTATTTGTTCTTGCCATCACTACTGATACAGAAAATAGATCAGTAAATGAAAAATAATGATTATCGATATTCAGAGAAAGAATTGAAATAAAAAAATTTCAAAAAAAAATACATTTTTAATTTAATTAACTATGTATATGCTAATATTAAAATGATTTGAAGAAAATAAAACTCAAAATGCGTCAAAGATAGAGAGTTGACCCGTAAATCCATTGGTCAGGCCAACAGGTCTCTAGGTTTTGTGTGGTTTCTTGGTGGTGTCAATCGTCCTTAAGTTTCGTGGGTTGGCTAGTTCACGGCTATTAACCGATTGGTGAGTGCTGATTGCAAACGAAATGTTGAATTATGCCGGATAAGAAACATAGAAAATGTAATCATTACGTATAATTATTATGACTTTTAAGGTATGAAATAATTGATAAATGAGATCAGTAAATCATTAAAATGGAAAAATATATAGATAAAAGGTAATCTGTTGAAAAGCACATAAAAAAAGTTCAAATACTTGCACAGGTAGTTTGAGTAAGATGGATAGAAATGTCAGAGTTAGAAGGAAGAGTGAAAGAGTGAGAGGGAACGAGAGATGACTATGCGTGTACGCGTAATGAAGCCATATCGGGGTGGGGCTGGGGCAGGGCATTAAAAATTGAAAACGGCATCGCACAGTGGATGGCCAGAGGCTAAGCTCTGGGAAACGATAACGAAGAAACCGAAATCAGCAGTGCAAAGAAGGTAGATAGATAGATAAATAGATAACTAGTTAGATAGATAGACAGACTAGTAGACTGATAGAGAGACAGAAAGGCACAGAGAAATTGAGAGGGAAAACGGGAATGCGTGGGAGAGAGCAGAGCGAGGAAGAGAAAGAGAGGGAGAGAAAGAGAAAGAGAGAGTTGAGACGGAAGCCGTGCCATATCGGTTGC
This sequence comes from Auanema rhodensis, assembly GCA_964057225.1. NCBI lineage: Eukaryota > Metazoa > Nematoda > Chromadorea > Rhabditida > Rhabditidae > Auanema > Auanema rhodense. The sequence goes on from OZ059895.1 coordinate 8,090,960, forward strand.
GCAGTCTGAGCCGTTGACGAAGTACTCGGTAAATGTGATGAAGGAAAGCAGGCAGTGAACCAGCCACACCAGTCGACAAAAGTAATAGTAGATTAGGTATTAATACGAGAAAATGACAGTTTTGTTTTACATGGCGGAAAATAATGAGATGTAAGCTCTTTTCGAGGAATAAAGACTGTTAAACAAGTTTAGTGTCCACAAAGTTGACGGAGACAAAGGATGAAAAGAAGTATTAGTAAGGTTTAGCATAATGAGCCCTGAGCCAACAGAAAAAGAAAAGAAAAGATGTAGCATTTAGTCTTCACGTGTTGTTGTGTCGTCGTCATTGGCATCGTCTAGTTTTAGGTTATGCAGTCAAGCTTGTGCTTGAGCTCTAAATGCGATGACAATTGAAAACAACGTGAGTAACGACGTTGACAACGACGGCATCACCGTCGGCAATGATGGGCAAGGCCATAAAAAGCGACAGGTCATAATAAGCAATAAGAATAGGAGGAAGAGAAGTAGAAGAAGAGGAGTGAGTGAGAGAGAAAGAGAGAAAGAGAGAAGGAGAGAGAGAGAGAGAGAGGGAGAGAGAGGGAGAGAGAGAGAGAGAGAGAGGAAAAGAAGTTTAGGTTACGATTGGAGAGAGTTAATAAAAGAGTCAAAGAATAAAGGATCAATAGAACAAATAGGAGAATCTAATTGATATACATAGATAAAATGTGAAAAAAATGAGAGGTAGCATGTGAGGGAATGAGGAATACGAGAAAAGTTGGAAGGATTATTTCCATATAAAGAAGCAAATACACAGCTTGTGCTATTGGCTAGCCCCATCCAGCTATGCCACAACGGCCACAACGACGACCACCATATACACACACACACTTGCATTTTCTTTTTCTCTTCTAGTCCTTTCTTCTCTCTATTTCTCTCCCTCTCTCCTATTTAGCCCTCTCTTTTCCTTCTTGCGCGCTCGTGTTTTCTCTAGTTCTCATACATTCTGCCGGTGCAAGACCTTCCACTACTTTCTCTCCGTTTTCCTCAACCATGGATGCCAATGTTTGAGAATGTATGTAGTGTATGTGTATGTAGCAGCTTTTAGGGGCTATGAAGCATATTCCCTCCTCTCTCTCTTCCTCTCTAAAATTTCTGCCAAACATAGTTTGTCTTTTTCAAAAATGCACTCATGCTGCTTCATGCCGCTGCATGATGATGCCCCAGAAGAGATAAGCTCCTCGTATGTTAGAGCAAAGAAAAAAAAACAAAAAAAAATTAGCAAAATGTAAGATTTTGAGGGGCCTGCCCATACACATCATAGTAAGCTTTGCCAAAGTTATATAACTAATCAGCCCTATGCATTTGCCCAAATTCACACGACGTACATAAATGTCCCAGTTTTGCTGTTGAAGAGGGAAGGAAAAAGTAGAAAAACGAGAAGAATGAATAGAATAATAGGAGAATCACAATAATAGAAAAAGAACAAATCAAAAAAAAATTAAAAACTAAATTGAAAGAAAAAAAACAAGAAATACCTGATATCAATTGATATGAAGGGGGCGGCAACATTGGAAACAGAAATACATATATAACCAAAGAGAGAGAGAGAGAGAAGGAGAAAGAAAATGAGAGGTGTGTGGATGAAGAAGAGGAGGAGTTGAAGAAGAAGAGAGAGAAGCCGAAGATGGAAGATGGAAGAGGAAAATAAAATAAATTAAATTGCCGGCAACATCTAAAAAACATAATTAGAAGACTAAGAGAGGAAAGACAAACCGCTCATCGGACATGCGAAACTCAAAAATAAAAAAACCTTTGTAATTGACTGACCGCTGATGACGCGACACGTGAAAACGATAGTCAACGTTCATACGATTTAAGCAAAAAATCAATGAAATAAGCTACATTTAAAGCCTTTTATATGGACAAATTCTTTTCTTACAATATGCGTGGTGGTCTCTCCTTATTTTACAGACAGATTCTAAATCTCTGAGGGTCGGCTCACAAACGTGAACAACGCATGAAAGAACGGATTGAAGCCGTTTTACTAAGAAGAAAGCGAAAAATAGCAAAAAAAAGAATTGAATACGAAAGAAAGAAAACCTTTGGTTAAGAAAAAAAATTTTTTTTTAACTTGTTGTCGAAGCTGTCGTGTGCCTCTCGTTGTGGTTGAGGTTGCGTTTTGCTGCCGTCGTCATCGCTGTACATGAATTGTTTAAAAATTATATGCTTGAATATTGGAAATAGGCTGGAAGGATTAGATTCAGAAGAGAAGATTGTTCTTGATTTTCATTAATTTGTTTTGTTTCTTGAAAATGTGATGAAGGAACAGCAATGATTGTAAAAGGTGGTCAGCACGACACAGCTGTTAATGGCAAAACCAGTCAGCCGACATGAAAGGCAAGAAAATAAAATGGTGAAGCTTGAGCAAGAATAATCATCAGATAACATATCTCATGTCAAATGGTCGAAATTAAGAAAAACGAAATTTGACACACCAAGTTCGGTAGCTAATGCTACATTGGCAGGTTTCTCTTTCTAATTTCAAAAGCATTCCATGAAAGAATAAAATTGGGAATAGTTTAATGTCAATCTCAGGGGTCTAAACGATCATATTTCATAGGATGAGGCTTTCTAGCTTTTTAGCGTACACATGCCTGCATACACAGACACAGACACACATACACATACACACACACAAACATAACTAAAATTTAAAAGAGGAAAGGAAAAAATGCAATTTTTTGACAGGATTTACAATTTTCTGAAGATGGACTAGTAGTCGCTGTCGTTTGTCATAGCTTGCCATAAGTAGTATGACAAGTTTTCTGTCAACATATCTAGAAGAAAAAAAAAGTTAAGGATTATATCTTTAACATATAATAAAAGATTGAAACATACATATAAATTGATAATTAAATATATCAAACGAAAAAGAAAACGAATATAGAATTATAGAAACTATAAGATGAATTGTAGTTTAATCATCAAAAACATATTTTCAAATTTAAATATAAATTCATTTGTTATTTCTTTAAAAGTTAGGTTAGCTTTAAGCTTTCTTCAATAATAATATTCTTTTCATTTTTGGTTTTTTCCGGAACTTGAAGTGAGAAGGTTTTGTTCAAGGTGGTAATATGTATAAGTATGTGTATGTATAGAAGGTGCAAAACATTCCTAGTTACTTTTCTCTTTTAACTATATATATATATATATATATATATATATATTTGTATGTATATATGGATGTGTGTACTAAATTGTCTTGTTTTTGTTTACATCACTTCCCGTTGATGCTTGAATTTAGTTTCCATTGAATATAAATCTTTTAAATAAAACCTAAAATGCTGACAAAAAGAGAGAGACATCCACGAGAATTAGTGAATCCGGCGATTGAAAAAGAAAATAAAGAAAGAAGATAGAGAGAGATAGAGAGAGAAAAGAAGAGAGAGAGAGACATAGAGAGGGTTTGAGGCGTACGAAGGAACATGTAAGGGTGGCAGAAGATGAGAAAGAGGAAACATTTAAAAGGAAACGATGATATTTGATGGGGTCAGACAGATTCGAAAAATTAAATTTTCTCAACATTTTCGGAAAGAAATAAAGATTTCTGTAGCTATTCAACTACATTTGGTAGAAAAAGAAGATGCAGTTGTTTAGAGAAGGAACTATTGGTTGAGCAGTATGACAATGAACAAAGTTTTAGAAAATTATAAGAAGGTATATAATGAAATAGTATGTGATTGGTAAATTAGTATCAAATATTTCTAACTAAATACTGTTTATTATGTTTTTGGTGTAAAATATTATTTTGGCTGAATATAATAAACAAAAAAGACAATAAATGGAAGACTATATGAAACCACTAATAGTAATGCTAGAAGTAGGCAAAGATAAATCAGATTGAAGCTGAAATAGCTGCCGGCAATATGAGGAGCTTACTGGAAAGAGATTGTTCGAGTTTTTCTTGTCATTGTGGGCTTCTGAATGGATAGACAGCTGAACAACTTGTGGGCAGTAGAATCAGTTGATGGGAATGACATTGGTGTACCAGCTTAAATCTAGAGACGAGTAAAAGAACCAAGCAGAAGCTGTAGAAGAGGATAAAAGAAGGGGCTGGTAGTAAAAGAGGGAAGGAGAGGTAAGCTGAAGAGAGAGAGAGAACATAGCCAAGAATGGGTTGTGGAAAGATGGTGAAGATGTGCTATTTAGTCACGAGATTACTGATTGATATGTTCCTCATTACAACACATTTTTCATAATTTATACTTCTTTCAAAGTCGAGATTAATGATGAAATTTTGAAAAAAAAAACAAGTGAAAACAAAAGAAATTCATTTTTTTTTTCAAAAAAAAAAGGAAAAAACAAGGATATTGATTAAGAAATAAACAATAAACATAATACATATCATATATACGTACATATGTATAATAGCAATGATTGAAGTACTTTTATGTAATGCCTTTTCAGTTTTTTTTTTGTTTTTCTCTTCAACTTTACTCTCATTCAATATGAAATGATCATTTATATCTTCTCACGTTATTGTCTTATTCATCATCATCATTCTGAAGAGAGCATCATCCTTCCTTCATGATATACGAATGAACTACATATACGAGCTTTATCCATAACTTGTCGTCGTCAACATCATTTTTCTGATGCATTACATCAGATGACATTCTATAGACCATAGTAATGATTGTTGTCAATCTGGTCAAAATTCAGACAGGAAAAGCGACATGCATCGAGCATTGGTGATCGACATGACATAGTGTAGAAGGAAAGTAAAAAAAAAGTTGTTTTCCTCCATGTCACGGAAGACTACAAGTTACCTTATTTTCTTCCAATTCTTCGTTCCTTTTTTCATTTTCTTCCCATTTTCTTCCCATTTTTTCCTGTATTTTTTTTTAGTCTTTTTAATTTTTTTTCGGGAAGAAAAGAAGTTTTTTTTTGGCATAATGAGGTTAAACCGGAGAAAGAAGCTGTTACGTAGGTATATACCAGCATGATTGAAGTAAAAGTTCGAGAGAAAAAAAACAATAGCTTAGTACTATAACTTAGATGAAAATAAAAAATTAAAATAATGGTATTTGAAAGTAATGAGAAAATAACTAATACAGGAAGTAAAATAAGATTGTAGTATTTTTTGTAATTTACTTAAGAAATGAGATAAAAAAAATTAAAGGAAATGAAGTTATCTAGGAAGATGAGATGTAGAGAGGGAGGAGGGGAGATGAAGAGAGTTGTATTGGGAGCCTAATACCAATGTGTTCATTCAAAGAGAACAGAAATTTTTACTTTTTTTTCAGGGAAAAATCGACAAACTTTTTCTTCCAAATTTTATCTAGTTTTTTCCATTTTCGGCTTTTTTTCCCGATAGATTGGATTTCGAATGAATCTATCGAGTTAAATATCCATAAACAGTTAACGAACAAGCTGCCAATCAGATTAAATGAGGTTAAAAGAGAGGGAGAGAAGTAGTTAGATAGATACATAAAGAGAGAGAGAGAGAGAGAGAGAGAGAGAGAGAGAGAGAGAGAGAGAAAGAGAAGGAATAACTGACTGATCTTTGGAGTAAAGGCTATTAGAGGTTGAAGCTGTCTTATTCTCGTTCACCAAAAAAAGCTTAAATGTGATAGTCTTCTACAGATATAGATGCGAGCTTAACAGCTTGACAAGCTCAGATTAAGGAATGTCCAGAATGTGAATATGAATTATGAGAATAGTAATGACAGAGAGAGCAAATCAAGAGAAAAAGAGAGAAGGTAGGCTAAGCCAAATGCGTGAAAAAGCATTAAGCCTCCCATATGCAGCTAAATGTTATTATTTCGTCAGTAGAAAAAAATAGGATGAGAAGCTGGCCGGCAGCAGCACACATACATACACAGTTATTTGGGATCAAACGAAAGTGGAGGCGGAAGACTCAACATGTTCCGGGGGTAGTTCATCTTCTTTTTCCGGTCTTTATCGGACCGGATATCAATTAAGAGAGTCGTGGCAGGGCCGGACGAAACAGAGGAAGAGTCTGAGGAAGTCAGAAGAAGTATACTTATACTTATGAGGATGAGGTTTTTTTGCTTTTTTGCGTTCAAACCCAAAGTATAGTTAGGAGCAAGATGACGGAGAAGATAAAAAAAATTTTTTTTTCTATTCTCCACACTCAAAGAGAGTGAGAGGATGGTAATAGAGAGGATATCGAATTCTCGAACGTTGTTTATCTATTCGGAATTTTTGGAAGGAGAGAAAGGTTACGAGCAGGTTAGCAAGCTTTTTATATGAATATTCAAAACATTTTTGATAAAATAACATGAAAAAGGGAAATAAAAAATGAAAAGATTTAATTTTTTTTCCTTTGCTTTGAAGTAGACTGATGGCATGAGAGTTAAGATTTGTATTCAAATCTAATTATACGTGTTAACTATACATCTCTGTGAATATAATTGAATATAATACATAAAGAAGTACACGGCTGATATAAAATAGAACGTGAAATTGAAAGAAAAAAAAAGTAGAAGCATAAGAAGGGTAAAGCTGGAAGATGAATGTGTTGTGTTGGCTGGTCGGCTTGGTCTAGTCTATCGTTTGGATGTTGGATGACGTTGTAGAAGAATAGAAAACAAGTAACTTCATTAGGTGATATACAGGTTAAATATGTATACTATGTTGAATATATGTATATTCGTATATACATTTAAGATAAGATGTATATTCTATAAAATATAATATGAATATGGATGAGTTAAAGCTTTATCTTTATAGATAGATGTATTTCATTTGAAAAAAAAAAGAAAAATGATGATGTTAAATAAGGCTAATGAATTCAAAGTATAATCATTCAACTAACTATACATAGTATCTATCAATGTTGTTATGTTTAATGAAACGATTGAGGAAATCATTGAGTATGTTGCCTAAAAGGAAGAAAAGGAAACACTTAAATTTTCAAAATCCATAAAATATTGCAAAAAAAAAAGAAAAGAAAAAAGGAAATTAAAAGGTTTTAAGCTCGAAAAGAGCTTGTTGGGTAGACGTAGCAGAGAGAATGAAGAGGCAGGCTGTGGGGTTGTTGCTAGTGGTAGGGAGGGAGAGATAAAGAGAAAAATGGAAAAAGAAAAAGCGAATGAGAGGGAATAAAGAGAGAGGAAAATGAAAGGAGAGAGGGAAAGAGAGAGAGAAAGAGAGAGATGGATAGCTGAAGCTGGCCCTAGCAGTGCGTATTGGACTAGGAGAACTGGTGGGGCTATATGTATGTGCATGAGTGTATGATAGAGAGAAAGACAGGGAAAGAGGGAAGATGAAACAGAGATTGTATCAGATATGGAGAGTGAAACAGAGAAAAAGAGAAAATAAGAGAGAGAGAGGGATGAGGATGAAGGAAGGGGAGTAATTGAAAAGGAGAAAACAAGACTAAAATGGAAAGTGTGTAGAGAGAAGCAGACAACAAGCTGCTCACGTATTGATCCTAAAAGCAACGACGAAACAAGCGGAGAGTGAAAAGAAAAAAGAGCAAAACTAAAGCAGATGAGACTTCAAGAAATTCAAAAGAGACGAAAAGATGAAGGAAAATAGGCATAGGATGTGGAGCCTAATATGCCCTGGTAGTATTATTCTTTTTCTCTTTCTCTCTATCTCCCTCGATGTCATTTGACAATATTTCTATTTCTATTTCTCTTTTTCTTAATTTCTCTTTTTCTCCACCATTTCCCAACTATTTTCGTTCTTTTTGATCCACGTCCAGTCATGCTGCCTTCATCCAGGAGCAGTCCTTTCCCAGAGAGGAGAGAAAGAGAGAGCTCACACAGATATTTCGATATATGGATATACATATGTACATATGTGTCAGTTTCTCTCTCTCTCTCTCTCTCTCTCTCTCTCTGTCTCTCTCTCTCTCTCTCTCTTTCTTTTCTATTCTCTTGTTGTCGAATCTTGCAATGTTCCTAGTTTTTCTATCTTTTTGGCTATCTTGCCTACTATTTTATTTTCATTTTCATCCCTGATCTCTTTTTTTAAAATAGACCTGAATATACATATTATATATCATAACTTTGGTACTGTTAACAAAAAAAAATCGAATGATAAAGGAAAATAGAAGAGAGAGGGATAAAGAGAGAGAGAGAGAGAGAGAGAGAGAGAGAGAGAGAGAGAGAGAGAGAGAGAGAGAGAGAGAGAGAGAGAGAGAGAGAGAGAGAGAGAGAGAGAGAGAGAGAGAGAGAGAGAGAGAGAGAGAGAGAGAGAGAGAGAGAGAGAGAGAGAGAGAGAGAGAGAACATAAGAAGGAAAAAGAAATAAAGTGCATAGCAAAGAAGTACAAGACATTCTATGACACACAGAGACATACACAGTAACATACATTTGATAGTTGAAATATAAACTGCCAATATAGTTAGTAGTATACTACATACATGTACATATACATATGTATATTCATACATCTATGTATATCATGAGGGCAAACCATATGATCAGGTTCCTTTCCGTCTTCTAACTTCCATTTTCTTTATTTTTTCAGTTTCCTCACAAATTGTTTCTAATGGTTTGACACACACGGCTTCGTATGAATATCGTAGTTAAAACAAAAAAAAAGTTTTTTGGTAAAAGTCCGAAATAGAGAAAAAAAACTTTTTTTAAAACTCATTATATTTCCATGTTTTTCCATAGCCAAGTTTAAAGTTTTGGAACATTTCTCATGTCATCACACCTATTCCTTTCATTCTAAAATCAATAAAAAGACATTTGATTATATAATAACATTAACTTTTCATCTTTTTTGTTTTATATTAAAAATAAATTTAAAGTCGAATTGACTGACCAGTTTTCCTTATACTTATACTACTTTGAATCTTCAACCTCCTCACCTTGTCAAGCTGATTATCACAGCATGACATATCCATATTAAGTTGGCAGTTCCAGAATAACATATCTGCAAGTATGACTGAAGTCAAGAAGTTTTCACTGCGTCAGATGATATAAACAACACGCTCATATGATTTATGTGACCAGAGGGGGGGGGGAGGAGGAGAAGAGAAAAGAAGAGATGAAGGGAAGATGAGAGGGAAACAGTCAAAATACGTGTAAGGAATTGGGCAAAAAAAATGAAGAAAAAAACATCAACTTTAACATTGACATGAAAGTGATGAGATGAAAAAATACGATTTAATATGAGAAATTATTCAAATTTTGATAAATACTTAAAGAGAAAATTGGGGGGAGAAATGAATGGCGCGAAACATCAGAAAATATAAAAACTTTAACAGCAGTTAGAGAAGAAAAAAACCTAAATGAAATAAAATGAGGAAAAATATAAGAATTATGAACAAAGGGGACTGTTTACAGAAAAAAATGAACAAAAAAATATTTGTTGGTGCTTAGTTTATAACTTCAGAGTCAACTGGATATTACATCTGTACTGGTACCTGATTCTCATTCTCTCTCTCTCTCTCTCTCTCTCTCTCTCTCTCTCCATCTCTCTCTCTTCCTCTCTCCCCTCTCTCCCTCGATATTTCTGTTTCTCTTCAAGTATAATTCATTCAATTTTTTCTCTCTGTATCTTTATCTCATTCTCTTTGTCTAGAATGGGTAGAAAATGCTTTAAAGACGAAGGGAAATATAGAAGAAAGGCTATCTTTTTTAGCCAAAAATGCTCAAATGAGCTTCTTCCTCCAGCATCAATAATGACTTCCGGATGATCTCTGAACTTTTTACAGATGCTGTGTCTTCCTCCTCTTTTTACCGTTCATATACATGTATCAGTTATTCTTTCCAGACATCTACAAGCAGCTTTTTCCAAAAGTTTTCAAATTGTTTTCTTTCGACTATCGTTCTAGTACATCTGTCACACCTTCAACATCCGTTACTCGACTCACCTACGCTTCGTCGAATGTGTTTCACTTCCTCTTCTTCCTTGTTTCACCTTATGAAGCATAAAAAGTAGTTCAAAACATATTTCTGAGTTTATTTATAAAACATTCAACAAAGCTTTTAGTTAAATATAATTAAAATAAGAGGGGGAGGAAGGGGGGAGGATAAAACTGAAATTATCGTCTGAATTGAAAAGTTATAGCATCTTTCTTTTTTGGAAGACTTGTCAGCTAAACCAAAATTTGTCATTCAGATGTCATATGAATTCTTTTATGAATCTCTCCGTATATGTACATATGGGAAATATTAAATTCAATATATATATATATATATACTATATAGGCTTTTTTCATTTTTTTATATTTAAAATATTTTTTTTTAAAAATATATCAAAAGAAATATCAAAAAATTCATGGAGTTTTTTCTTTCATAAATTTCATTTTTCTTTTCTTATTTTCTTAAACAATAAAAAAAATAATCAGTTTGAATATCGTATTTTATTTTTTTAAACAAAACAACTAGACGTTCAAGATAACCTAGACGATAATTTAAGATTATGAATAGTGACTGATTTGAATATAAAAACAACAAAGATTGCAAACCAGCAAAAAAAAAGAAAAAAAATGAAAATCGAAATTCAAAGTAAGCTGTATATGTATTTCTTTTTTTTTTCTTTTTTTTGAATTTGACGCTGTTTTTTTAGCGGACGTTTTCTAACCATAAAATGAGAGAGTATTGAGCATTAGGTTTTGGTAGAATAAGTCAAGCAACCGTTCAACACTACTTGAAAATGAATGGATTTGGAAGTTTTTGAATGTTGATGTAGAAGATGAGAAAATAAGTTATCCATAACCAAGCGTGATAGATTACGTCAAAAATTAGCATATATAATTATATTAAAATTTCACGTAAACTATATAAGTACACATACATTTAACATAAATAACATGAATTGTAAAAGCTAGATGAGCTCTAAATGGCAAGAACAAATAAAATAATTTGAATTTTCACAAAAAAAAAACCTTCAAGAGAAAAGTGTAAGGAAAGGAGAAAGGGAATATGTATATTTCAATAAAACATGTAGAACATTAGGAGGGGGGGGGGGGTGTAGAGTGAGATGGGAATGAAGAAGAAAAAAACGACAACGATGACGACGTAGACTAGATGTAGAGGGCAATTTTAAGACAAAAAAAAACCAAAAATGTAGTCAAAGAGCATTAAACAAGGCAGTGTGTTCATGAGATGAGAAAAGATCGGAAGAACGACGAAATAATGACGAAAAGACATTGCAAAAGGTCGACGTATACGCATTCATCCAAAGTTAGCTGTTGTATCTTGAGAAAGATTTGTCAGGACGTAAAGCTCTTCCGAGGTATGCTATAAGCGGAAATATGCATCATCGACTACGCTATTTTGGCTCTGCTTTTTATAGAAGAATATGCAATTGAAGATTTTTTTCGACAAAAAATAGAATTTCGAGCTGAAATTTCGATTATTTTGCGTGTACTTTATGAGTCAGATTTCCGATGTTTGAGAAGAAGCCTGATGTTCTTTTCTCGGCAAATTATTCGAAAGAAGTCTTATAAAGAAAATGAATTCTTAATTTAATTTGAATGGCAGTACATTCATTTCTAATGAAAATCTTTCGCTTTCTTCAACTTTTTTTTTCAAGTTCTTCTTGTTTTATCCTTTCAGAAGCTTCAGAAAAGAAAAAAATCATAAATATTAGGAGTTCTCGTGAAATCTATAGAAAAAATCTCAAAGATGAAGAAGAGTGAAGGATGAGAAGAGGGAGTCGATCTTCTGGGAGACGAATTGAAAGAGAGAAAGAGAGATGAGGCAATGCAGGAAAGAGGTGGAGAAAAAAAGAAAGAGAAGGTTCGAAAGACAGAGAAATGAGGCTGAGCTTGAAGAAAACAAAAGCCTTCTTGACTGCTTTTTTTTCTGTTTTACAATTGCTAACATGGCACATCGAATATTGACTTAAACATCGAGTGCATCGGATGGAGGCATGATCATGAGACTGACAACGTACTGCTTGACGTCTTATCTCTTCGTCTGTGCTTGGAAGTTCGGCCATGTGCATAGTAATCTACCAAATTGAAACTTCCCGAATAAAATAATTTTTTTTTGAAAGTCAAAGAAAAAAAAGTGAGCAAATATATTGAAATCTAGAAGTTTTACCGACACGATAACACCATAGTTTTCATACAAATTTATATTAACAGCTTCAAAGTTAAAATATAACATATTTACGTTTAAGTGAGAAAAAAAAGAAAATGAAGTAATATTAAATGAGTTTTGGCATCACTTCTAGGAAAAAAGGAAAAGATTTTTTGCTGAAAACAGAAGTTTGACGATGGTAGGGAGGCGATAGGTTGTGATGATAAATACTCTTATCAGAACGAGAGTTTAATCTTTCTCAACATTCTCTTTTCATTTAAAAAAATGTAATTTTTTATAATATATGATCCACCTTATGATATGAATAAAGTGACTGTATTGAAACAAAAATACAAAGTATGGTTTATGTTAGAAAGAGTTATCAGTTGTTGATTCTTTGTTAAAAGAGAGAGATAGAGAGAGAGTGAGAGAGGGAAATAGAGAGAGAAAGAGTGAGGGAGAGAGAGATAGAGAGAGAGAGAGAGAGAGAGAGAGAGATAGGGAGAGAGATAGGGAGAGAGTTAGGGAGAGAGTGAGGGAGAGAGTTAGGGAGAGAGAAATAGAGAGAGGGAGAGAGAAGAGGTAGAGAAAAAATGTCTTAAAATGATTTTTATTCGTTATGGTTAGATAGCTGGTTTTATTGTGTTCAGAAGGACCATGTAGGGGAACATGGAACGATAATTAGTTTAGAATATGAGAAGATGTCATTCTGACTAAACATAGCAAGAAACCAAGAGAGTAGTGATGGATAAAAAAATCAAAAGATGGCTATATAAACGATAAAACGAATGAAAAAGCACTAGTAGCAGATGTTCCAATCTTTGTCTTCTTAAACATCATCAAATTCTAATTTTTCTTACTCGAAATCTGAGTTTACGATGAGAGCTGGATGCAAAACCATAGCCGTCACTGAGATGATCCAAACAAGCTTGTCGTTTGCCTTCATTTGCCAAACCGATCTGCACATGCTCTCTTTATTTTCCTGCCCACACTCTCTCATCGTCATTACCACTGTTCCAAGTTCATTGCATTGCGAAAAGCCGGGGGGTGCAATGCCCTTCGGTATCAGATGGAAATGCTTCAAGAAATTCAAGATAATCTGCTCAAACACAAACGGCTTTTGGGTGGAAAAACGGAAAAAGAAAAATTTAAAAACAAAATCCAATCGAAATCCAAAATACCAATTATCCCTTTTCTATGGTTTTAAGAAAAGAAGACATAAAACATTAGAATGGAACGCTTAATCTTTGACAAAAAAAACATTTTTTCTTTCCACAAATAGTTTATTATTTTGAATATATCTTTATATATATATAGATTATAAATACATGAAACAATTATTAAATACATGCAACTTAAGTTGAAGAAAAAAGTTTTTTTCCGCAAAAACAAATGATAAGATTAAACTTATATTTCAAAGTTATTCCTTTATATCTGATCAAAATTGTCTATAAAAAAAAGCTTCGAAAGGCAACGAAAATCAGTGAAATGAAGAAACAAATAGAATAATAACTAAAATCTATTCAATTATTTGAGAACAATTTATGAAATAATAATTAATTAAATAATAAAAATCTAAATTTTCTAATTTGTCAATTAGAAAAGCCAGTCATCCTGCTTGTCTTCTGCCGATTCTTGTACTGGACCTACAGTTGGAAGTTTTCTGAAAATGCCGATACAGTATTAATCATATTTCTTCATTTTTTTTGTTTCTTTAAATTCTTTTTCTGATCATTTCAGTTTTTTTTTCAATTTTCCGTGTACGTACGATGGTGGAGTGGCGTTCAGCTCTTCAGCTTCATCATTATCCTCATTTTCCTCAAATGGAACCGGATCTTCTGAAGCATCTTCTCTGGTAGCAGGCTGTTGCTCATCTGACGGCACATCCTGAAACATCACATCACAATGCTGAATATATATCTTAAACAAGAAATACGGACCATTTCCTGAACATGCCATCCATCTCCAGTTTGGCGAGCTGGTTGTACTACATTCGAATCTCTGATCTCATTGTTATAATTTGAAACTGAAATTTAAGAATAGAATAAATAAACTATGAAATTGAAATAGTTAGAAGATCAAAAAGATTATATATTATATGTATAGTTAGTAAAAGTAATGTATAAAGAGATGCTTCAAAGAAATAACCTTGTGGATTAACTCTGCCGCCAACATAAGTTGTTCTCTCAGTGTCATCTATAAATAATATTATTATCCAACGTTAAGCATTACGATTTATATCATTTTTTGGACATTTTTTTTTATTAAATTCATTATTTTTCATAAAAGATGTGATCAATGGAACATATAATTAGATATAATCAATTATTAAAACTTATTTCATTCTATGAAATACGTAGAAAAAGAATAAATGAGAGCTCGAAGATAAGCGGAAGGAAGAAGCCGGAAACTCTAACGGAAATATATTTTTCATCAGGCTAATGACTTTAGGAAAAAAGGAAACGAGACACCTTCGTCAGGCTAATTAAGCCTCTCAAACTCTTTTTTATTCTCTGGAAAAAAGCACAAATAGTTTACGTTTGAAAACTAATCCAATTCCTATGTACAGGATGTGGATCACATACATGCATACATCAGCATACATATGTAGTATATAGCTATAGTAGTTAAGTGATAGGCTTTCATGATTCAATCAATTCAAACTCTTATTGAACGTAATAACGTATGTATATTAAGAAATAGTGAGAGATATACCTCGAATCATATTGCCAGCAGCAACTCGTCGAAGATAATCTTCACGACGTGCTTGCTCTTCGAGCTGACGACGTCGCTCTTCATGCTGACGCCTTTCCTCATTCATACGTCTCAACGTTTCCATATGACGTCGATAGTTTTCATCCTGATTACGCGAATCATGAACATCCTGAGGATAATGTTGACTGCAAAATAAAATTATTTTTTGACATTAACTACAGCATGTCCAACTTGTTATTAGCAGCATTGTTAGAATTGATACGTACGTTCTGAATGTGTGGATCAGAATACAGATAGTAATAACTGAAATTTCAAATAAAAACCTAATTTCTAAGACAATTATTCGTTAACGTACCCTCCGCGCTTCTCGTACGTGTTTCCATACTGATCACGGATAAGATGAGGTGGTTGAATTCTGGCAAAACGTTGAGTATCATCAACATCTGATGATACACCTGAATTTACTCCATGTTGTCGTCTATAATATGAATAGTATTATAGTATTATGATAATTACGCATTTTACCTATCTTCCACATTGTTTGTAGCTTGATCATCAGCATTGCTTGGACGAGCACCATGACCGATTTGATGTCGAGTACTAGTGCCTGTTCTATGTCCATAACCTTCAGAGTTTCCATTGGATTCGGAATAAGCTACGTTGCCTTCTTCGTCTTGTCTATCAGATCTTGGAATCGTTGATTCATCGGCAGGACCAATTTCAATTTCTCGTCCTTCATCAGGTTGGCTGTTTGTTCTCGATTCATATCCTTCAGAGTCTTCTGCGGCTTGTGAGCGAGTATTATGGCCAACTTGATGAGGGTTATGAGCTCTGATATCATCAGATAAGTTACCATTAACTACGTCAGCCTTATTGGAATCTTGACTTTCGGATGCTCCTGCAGTTCCATGATGTACTCTGTGTGTTGCTTGATGATGCTGAGTACTATTGTTTCTCCACAAATATCCTTGAGCATCTCTAACTCCTTCATTATCTGAATTTTGGCCGCGAGTTCTTGTATCATAGCCAGAGGAATCTACAGGACGAACTTCATGCCCAACATGCTGCTGATTTGCACGATTTTGAGAATCAACAGCATTAAAGCTTGAAGAAGCTGGTTGTTGGTCATATTGATGTTGAGCTCGCTGTTGCTGAAGATATTGTTGTTGATAGTGTTGTTGTTGTTGTTGTTGTTGCTGTTGTTGTTGATAGTTATATTGATCAGGATTACGGTATTGATATCTAAAGATTTAAATGATATTAGTATGATATCATTAATTATACCTTTGTCCACTGGGGTGTAATTCTCCATTATGATGTTGACGTCTGAAAAAAATATCAATTCAAAAATATATTATTTCAAAATACAATGTACAACCGATTTTGTATAATTAAAAAATAAAAAATAAGAAAATCAATAAACTTGATTCACGTGAAAAGCAAATGTCATTTCACGTTAGTATAATTAGATTTGGATTAATAACATTTCTTTCTTTTTTTTTCTGTTTCTATTTAATAATAATAATTTAATAAACTTCTTAATTATTTTTCTAATTATATTACTTTAAATTTAATTATAAATTATGTTCAGCACCAACAAACCTTTCATCAGAGTATGAATTTCTTGGGACAGTTTGATAAAGGACAGGAGCTGGCATCTGAAAAAGGGGAAGCTATTGTAAATTATTAAAATATTTATTATGAAAAATAAAAATATTGTTAATTATATCTAAAAATTAGTTATTTATTTATTTTTTTTTGGTTTTGTAGCAAGGTTAAAGACGAATAAGTTAAAGCTCATATAAAGCATTACAAAAAAAAGTTTTATTAAAACAGGAAAGACATACAAAAGACAACAAACGTTAAAGATTACAGATGAAAGAATATAAAGCTTACCATGCAGGTAGGAGATGAAACTAAGACTTTATGGTAAGGCTAAGGAGAAGTTATAGGTGTTTGGATTCTTAATAAACTGTTGGTCGGTATAGATAGATAGGCTAAGGAATGCATGGTAAGCATCGAAGGATAAACATCAGCTTGAGCATGATTTCGATTGATCATCTTCGAAAGGAATAGGAAGAGATTTCGGAAAAGTGGAATGAAGGAAAATGCACGTCATGCTTGGATCTACATATTCTTCGTTTTATTATTAGCAGATTAAGATAACAATACTAACTAGTTCATATTGCTTTATGGGAGACAGTTGGTCAAAGGGAAAACTGGCAATGATTAAGAAGAAACTGCTTTTGCGAATAAAAAAAAGAAAAAGCTACAAGGATTTGTTTGAATATAAGAAGAAAAAATTTAAAAAAAGGTTATATATGTACAGGAAAAAAAGGAAAAAGCAGGTCTAGTTCCCTAGGAATAGAAAACTACACAAAGATAAATGCTATGATGTTCCGAATATAGCAACCAAGGTACAGGCAAAAGAAAGTAATACTGGGATGGTAGGAGAGCTGGTAATTCCATGAAGGAACGGCAAAAGGATTGCAATTAGCTAATCATCGTGATTATAGTGAAAGGCTCAAAGGCATTTGCTTACAATCATACATTCTGGATGACGAGGGATGGGAGGGGGGGAGGATGGATTGAAGTAACATGCTAGTTGTTATGGATCAGACGATTATCAAGAGGTATGTATGAAAACCAAACAAATACATAATGAGGACAGTTAGACTAACATAAAGAGAAAAACAGGTTCATATAGGGATAACACATGAAGATTTCTAGATGAGGTTCTTAAGCCTATGAAACTTAATTCCTTAATAGGAATTAGCAACATAATAAGGGCCACTGAACATCACAGGTGGACTCACTCCAGGCTTGCGACGTAAAAGCCAGACACGTTGAGCAAACTCATCACGTCCTTTCACCTGTAAATTTGAATTTAGCAATCTTGTTTCTTAATCAATTTCTATAATGTGAAGCAAAGCGATATAAATGATAAAACTGACTTCAATGAAGCTCTTCTCCTCTTCATCATCACGACCACTGACTCCCTGATAGCTGTGAGTCTGTATACGAGCATCACCATAAATAACCTCATCATTTCCTTCATATTTAGCAATACGATGCTCATGGAATCCAAGAGTACTCTTAGCATCCAAATGAGCTTGTGTCCATTCAAATCTATAATTATAACAAATTATTTTCCAATTATTCATAATTGTTTGAACTATTCTATACTCGTAATCATCTAATCAAACTATAATCTGCTTTTATAGTACAAATCCAATTGATAACAGATTATCTTTTTAGATTGAAACAAGAATAATCAAAATTCTTATGATTCAAATAAATTTTCATTTCATTCTTTATTTTTTCCTTTATTTTATCTTATTCAATCCATATTGAGCTTCATTGTTTGATAAGACTTATATTGATTATTAATGATAAAAATGCCTAAACGTAGTTTATGATTCACATTGTTTAGCAGCATTGAAACACTCCTGCACAATGTCCATTCCCCTTTCTCTCTCAAACTTTTCTTTTTCGTCTTCTAGCAACACAGAGCTTTTTGCTTATACATGTTACGCAGCTTGGATTTTGCTTCTTTCATAATTTATTTTTACAATACAAGCAAGATTGCTCACGCCAGATCCAAATGGTCATTTTATCGCAAAAAAAAGCAAATACTCATCAATAATTTGCTTTTTTTATTATCATTTATCAGTAATTTCCGTTTCCAAAATAGCAAAGTTGCGTGTTCATCAAAAAAAATTGTAAGAAATTTGCCTCATCAACATGGTACTCCTCTTGTTCAAGGAATGCAAGAAGAACTTACGGATTTTCGTCGTGTGGACGATAGCGACTACGACTGAGAACACGGAATCCTCCACATACATCAATGATTTCTTTATCTAATCCAACAAACCAAGCACACACACGTCCATCTGAATGAAACATAGAATTTGGAAAAAAAATGATTGAAAATACCTGGACGAATGGTGGCATGTCCGAAAGCTTCATAGTGTGTGTTACCATAGCGGGAGCGGGTAATCCTTAAATATTAGTATGTTTCTTTCAAAACTATTAGTAACTGACCAGTAAGCAACATATCCATCAGCAACTGGAGATTGATCAAACTTCAAGAAATCGGATTTTTGTCGTCCATCCTTAAAAGATCCATCATAGCCAATCGTTGTCCAGTAATCTTCACCGATGAAAGAGCCAGCTCCTGTGCATCGTCGTGGACGAATCTCAAGCGGTTCAGGCTAAAACCAATTAAGCATCAATCAAATCAATATCAACAACATTTAATTAAAAATTCTAAATGTGAACAACAAATTACCCGTTTTGCTTCTCTGTACGAGCAACGACCAGCAGAAGCCAAATCAGCCAGTAGAACGGCTCCAATGAACAAGATGGTGATGCTATGCATCTTAAAAACTAAATTATAGTATAACTAATATAACTAAACGATAAGGTCAAAACTGAAAAGAATCAAAAATCATTGAAAAATGTTCGAATACAAAGAATACAATTGGTATAAACCGTATAACACCGATGATTCAAAAAAAAATTTTTTTCAATTCAATTCTTCAACGAAAAAAATTTTTTTTTTTAAATATTTGAGAAATTGAATCTCTGATACACAAAGTCTATGTGACATTTCATCTGTTTATGCATCAATTGAAACGACAGAGGAAAAAAAAGTGGTCGAAAGAGGATGATGTGAAAAGGAAGATGAGGAAGAAATCCATTAAATTTATCAAAATTTGATTTTTTTTCTTCTATGTAATACATCGAACATTTAAAAAAATTAAAACCAATTAATTGAACAAACATTCATAGAATATTAAGAGAATAGCGAACAATGAATATATGCAACAAAACTCAAAAACATAATAATTCGTACAGAATGGATTTTTCACTTAAAATTTTTTTAAAAAATAAGAAAAAAGTCATTTTTTATGAAAAAAATCCATTTCATCAGGTCATCAAAAACAAAAAATGCAACTATTGGATGGATATACAGCGTGGGAAAGTGTTCCTTATATGCAATATGTAGTTTGAAACTATATTGATTCTGTAGTCAAAAAAAAAGAAAATAAAAAATAAATAACATAAACTGATGATGAAAGCATGAGAAACATTTGAATTCAAACTACTTTCTTTTTTTTTTTCAAAAGACCAAAATTCTTTAAATTTCCATAAATTTCTGCAAACTCATTGATTCTGATTGTCCTGACGATTGGCGAGAATGGGTAGATGTCGTGAGCATTCAAAAGGTACATGGAGAAACGGCATCGGTAAGCAGCATAAACTTGAAGAGCATGATGCATCGGCGTGGCTACGATATATATAGTAGCGGATTCAGAATTAAATGTCGGTTTGCATGTATTCTATATACATGGAATTGCAATTTCTTATCTTCATTTTCATTTTTATATAGAAAGATGATAGAACGAGATTGAATAGAAATGAAGAGGAAAAAGAAGAAGAAGCTTGAATAAGAAAGAAAGAATAAGTTGTATAATGATAAAATTGGAATATAAGCATTATTTTTAGGACTAATTAATTATCACTGAATCATGTTAAAGCTGCGTCAAGCTGTCTGTCATCACAAACTATGTATATATAGTTTTTAAATAATATCTTCATCAAATTTCTCTCTTAATAACTATTTTGAAAGAGAAGTATATGTAAAAATTATAAAATTTATAAAAAAATTTCAATCACTATGTCTTGAAATTATGAAATAAACAATCAAAATTTATTTAATATCAATGTTTAACTGTCAAATGAGTGTTGAGAGGCTGAGCTAATGTGTGAATAAGGTTGTATGAGATCGTTTTAATTTTGCCGACTCAACATCTGATGTTTCTTTTATGATCAAACGATCAAATATGCTTAATAGGTATAAATTCTTTTGATATATATTCTATTGTATATGTATTATAGAAATATATATTTATATATATAACATATAGTTAATCTAAATAATTAGAATACGTGATGTTCACGTGAATTATCGAATGAAATGATTGTGTAGAAAAGTGTGTTAGTTTATTTAAATGATTGAATGAGAAGAGAACGGTTGCACTCCTCCTCTTTCATTTCAGACAATCATTCGCTTACTTTGTGTCTTTTTAGAGTTGGCAGCCTATTCCAGCATGTTTTATATAATTTTAGGAAATTTTTCAAAAGAATAAAGAAGACAAAACATTATTTAAGAATTTATAAAGAATGACTCAAATTATTTCAATATAAATAGCTTCCTACATGTCTTTGACATTTGATTATTGATACGATAAGCATTAACGGTTTATATTATCCAACAAAAAAAAAACTATTTCAAGAAAAATTATAATATAATAGTTTTAATGTATTAATAACTGAAAATCAAATCAGCAGACATTTTTTTCTCCCTTTCTTTGAAAAATCAGTGTAAGACTAATTAAATGATCTGAATTTTTAGTTATCTTATCAATAAAATCTTATTTCAGCAAAAAAAAATCATCACAATAGCCATTAGATTGTTTTTTGCTCTAAAGACAAGAGATGTGTTGAAGAAGTAGGTGATATGCTCATGATATCAAAATGAGAATAGAGTTAAAAGCTTCTCTTCAGAACTCTGGGTTGAATATTCAAAATTAGAATGCGCACATATGGCATAATCAACATAGTTAACATGATATATGTTAGTATTTGACAGTAATGAGATAGTTTAGTTTATTAGATCAAATTATAGCTTTAAAGTCGTATCGTTCATCAAAATACTTATTGAAAACATATTGATAAATGAGTTTTTACTAGAAATTCTAAAATTTAAATTATCTAACATAAAAAAATTTGTTTTGTCAAAAAAAAAACATAAAAAGCATGAATAACCATATATGACGTCATATTCACACATATGAACGTGTGAAGAAAGAATCATATATCATAATATGTGTATAATGCATATCGTTATCAAGTAAGCAGATGCTGAAGATGATGGGTACATGAATTGAAATTGAAAATTGATAATCATGACCACCCTTTGCGAAAATAGAATATATTACTATATATGTACAGTATAGAATTGTTTTTCAAATTACTGTATTAAACCAATTTCTTTCTCTCTCTCTCTCTCTCTTTCTCTTTCTCTCTCTCTCTCTCTCTCTCTCTCTCTCTCTCTCTCTCTCTCTCTCTCTCTCTCTCTGACTTGAAATAGAACCCTGTTCACCATTGTTTTATAAATATTTCAATGAAAATCGAGATGAAACCTTATTTCTTGAAACAGCTTTCCAAGCATTGTATAACTACCCAAAAGGAGGGAAGATTAATTGCTCTTCGGCTATCAATTGCAATGAAATGAACGGTTACATATACGCAGGTTGTGGTTGAAGACAAGATGAATGATGTTCATCCAGATGTTCGATGCCATCTTGTCTTCGCAAATGATGATGGCTGAATGAGAAGTGCGAATAGGAAATACTGAATGTGGATATGAAATGAAAGAATATTACTCAAATACAGATCTCATGAATCCATTAAAGAGTTTAAGGAAAAAAGAAAAAATTAATGAGAAGTAATGAAGAAATAAATTTCATGAATTTTGTCAGAGATTCATGAAACTGGTGAAGAAATTATCTGAAGGGTAAAGGCAACATGACTTTTCTGGACGTGAGTCACGAATGAAATGAAATGCCACTTCACCAAAGGCTATGTATGGTTTGATCACATCTAGGGGTGGAGTTTCTTTTTGTATGTACTAACATGAAAAGCTTACAGGAAGAAAAAGAGAAGAGATGGAAGAAGGTGAAAAAGAGAGAGAGAAAGAAAGAGAGAGAGAGAGAGAAAGAAAGAGAGAGAGAGAGAGAGAGAGAGAGAGAGAGAGAAAGCATGTATGTTTATAGAAAAAAACTATGAGTGAGTGAGAGGGAGTGAAGTATAATGAGCCTTATATGGTTAAACGTTATCAGTAATATGAAAAATCAAATTCAAAACTCTTCGTTGGAGTAATAAAATTCGAGGAAGCTCACATGCACAGAAAGCAATTTTTGAATTTTTGTCATATTTACATCAAAGCTAAACCAGTCTTCATATAATTATTTCATTAGAAAAAGTTGTAAGAATAAGTTTAAATTACAAATAATGATTAAATATTACAAGTTGTGATTGAGATAGCCTTTTTAAAATCTTTTTTTCTTTATTTCTTATCGGCTTAATGTCATCATAAACGTCTTAAGGTGTATCGTAAGGCTACGATGTCATTTTAATTTTTTCTCAGCCTCCTTTCTGCTATGATCTATTTGAGATTATTGTTATTAATCTTTTATTTAAAAATTAAATCCTTTCAATAGACTTAGAACTTTGAAACAAAGATTTAGACAAGATAATAAAGTTCGTTAGCTTTAGGTGCATCATATCACTTCCCCCATACATAGATATACATATTTCACATTTTTCCATGATTATTCATCATTTTTTATGTAAAATATATGTTAGAAATATATTTTTCATTCTTTATTCTATTCATATTATTTTTTTTATTTCCTTCTTTTGAACTAAAAAGACTTATTAATAAGTATATATACATATTATACAAAGTTACATATAATATCTCTCTCTCATCTATCTATGTATGGTTAGTGTAGGAGGTATGTAGGAGGAGGAGGTAGAAAAAGAATCAAAAAACATAAAAAATTTACTATTATGACCTACGCATTTCATACAATCACAATACATATTTGTGATATGTCGTCATGTCATTTCTTTGTAATAAAGTTTGAAAATTAAATATTTATATGATATAAATTGTGATTATGATCATAGATCTAAAAATAAAATACAAAAATTATTGATTTAGTTATATAATAAAACTTAAATAATCTTCCGATAGTACTTTTGAAATTAATTATTATTTATTTGTAGATAATGAAAATTTTCAATGGAATGTAGAATATGACAATTTTAAATTAATTTATGATTCAATGGAATGTATGTTGCCACTAATGCCATCAACCCAATCTTCCTTCTTTTCATCTTCTGAGCTGAAAATCTAAATTTATAATGAAATGATAACAGAGATTGTCAATGAATAAAATGAAAAAAACTAAGCAACATGCTATAACCTAATGACGTGATTTTCAAAGTTTCATAGTATTAATCAGATCAAGAGAAGAATAAGAATAGAATTAAATGAAAAGCTCTTTACATAGTGGGAAATAAGCTTCTGATATACATACGAAGTTCCTTCCAATAGTTCACAATTCACATCAAATTTGGTATCGCTATTGTATAAAATCTGAACTAATGTTTCATTTTGTGAAAAAAAAAATATTTATATTATAACAAAACAACATGTAACATATCTATTTTCAGATATTTTTTCATTTCAATGTATTAACAGACACAAATTTAAAATTCTTTTCTATAACTATTTTAACGAATTAATCTGTACATTCTTGATTAGCTCCTTTAGGATATAATCTATCATATGGATATCGACAACACAATTGATTTGTATTATATTTTTGGGGTACAAGAGCTCCATTAACACGTAAATAACAGCATGATTCACCCATTCCTCGTCCAAGTGCACCATCACAACACATATGAGTTGCAGACTTTAATTATTTAATTTATATGAATATAATACGTATAAATTAAATTATATTACCTTAAATGGTTCAAAATTTCCGTTATTCTTCTCACAACATGAATCAAAGTTTGATTTTTCAGATACCTATTATTAAATAATGATTATCAACGAATGTTCAAATTAGCTATATTACTCTATCTCCACAGCATATTTGTGATCTTCCACCATCAAATACAGTATTTCCACAACATACATCACTCGGAGTAAGTGTTCTAAAGAAATGAATTCGATATATTTGGATATATATTTTCAATAAACCTAGCTAACGTTTGATTACAACACAAATAATTTTTATCGGATTTAGAATAAACAGCTTGTCCACAACAATCGCCATTGATGACATTATGAACCTACAATATGTTTTAATTATTTTATAAGAAAATGAAGAAGTTAAAAGAATTTATATATATATATATATATATATATATATATATATATATATATATATTCAAATCAAATTATATCATATAATTAACTTACAACTCCATCGCAACATGTTTGATCATATCGTAATACTTCTGTTCCACAGCATAATTCAGCATAGCTGCCACCTCGATTTCGTTCACGAACTGTTCCAGCACAACATAGATGAGTATATGTATTATATGGTTTTGTTTCACAACAAGCAATTCCAAACAAATCTTCAACTCGTTCAAATTTTTGACAATTTATGTTCAAACCACCACAGCATGCTTGAATTTCTATAAATATTAAAAATTGATTTAAAAAAAAAAAGAATTTAAATCATGATAATCATGATTTAATATAATTTTTTAAAATTAGCATAATACTAAAGAATACAGATTTACGTGAACATTTTACGTGAATTTATTATTTTATATTATAGTGCATACTTATGAGCGGTTGAAATCATATTTATAAACAAAAATTGAATAACTAACCTAGTTGAGCTTTGCATAAAACTATAATATTATATAAAAATAATGTATATAATACACTAGACAGCATAGTGTGTTTTCAAATATATATATATAGTTAATGAAACAGGAGAATGGTTAGTTTCTTGTTTAGAATAGTTTATTAAGATGTAATTTTAGCTAACTATCGAGAGCTGTAATGCTGAATAGAGAGATGTATGATGTAATGAATGGATGAACTGTACCAACAAATCCCAGGGTAGCAAAGGGAGGAGTTAAGCCTTGCTTAACAAATATGGAAAACAGAGGAGAATGAGAGATAGATAAAGAAAGAGAAAAATTAAGTTTTCACAGACGAATTGTTCATATGAATATGAATCCGTCTACCTTTTTCTTGTTTTCTCTTAAATCTCTATGAGATTGATGCTATTTGGCTTGCTGGTCATATAGATCCAACAGAAATTTGATGATGTACCCGCACATACATACATACACACACACAGTATTCACCATATCTCAGCTGAGACAATAGTGCTCACAATCTTCTCAGCTTTCCGATTTCTCTTATTCAATATATAGTCAGTCATACTCTATATCACCATCTAAAAATGGATTTTGTACAAAATGATGAAAAAGAAGTGTATTTTTGGATATATGTTTCAATTATTTTTTATTTAAAAAAAAAAGTCTCAAATACATATATGTTATAATCATTTTATTTCTCTTTTTTTCATATAAATTATCAAAAAATTAAATATAAATAAAGCAATATTATTCAATTTCCTTTATATGAAAATATATTTTTTGATGTTTCTTCCAAAATACACTTGTATAGAATTTCAGGACAACTTAGTTGCTTCTTCAGCTCATTCCACAGATAAATACAAACATTTTCCGAAGTACTGGGCTTATTCTGAAGAAAAGTAATTATTTGAAAATATTCAGACATTCAACTATACTCAAATGGAGTAATTAACAGATCTCTTATGTATTTACCTCAAAATATAAAATATCTTTATCAATATTTCGATGATCGATTGTATCAAGAACAACAGCCATATTCTTCTTTAATTCCGCCAAATCATAAACCATTCCAGTATTTTCATTCAAATTTCCACGTAATATAACCTTAAAATCAAAATAATTTATATTTACAAAAAATATTAATTTATATTACTCACTCTCCAAACATAGTTATGACCATGACCATTAATATGATTACATTTACCATATATCAATTTATTTTCTTCATCAGAAAAATTATTTGAATGTAAACGATGAGCAGCTGAAAAGCTTTCAACTCGTTCCATTGTTACTGTTGGCATATTTTGTCTAAAACTTTGAAGAATATATAATATAAAACTTAATATATATAGTTAAGTAAAGGTACATAGGCTAAAACATTAGGTTATATATACATATAAGATATTTATATAGAATAGAGAACAATATGAATCAATCTTTGTATTGCATACATAATTCAAAGGCTCATTATTCCCTGAACCGGAAACTTGCAATCCCATTGAAAAGCAAAGCGGTTTAAAGCTTAATTATCATTTTTTGGTTTTTAAATCTAAAACATATCATAAAACTAAATTGATTACAAGTAAAAAGAAAACAATTTATTATTAAAAATCATTGTGTTGCATATGATTCAACGAATCTTTTTAAAGCAAAAGAATGTATAATAGAAAAAGATTTTCTTAGTTGTATGCAACATATTCCTGTGCTTGATAAGATAACAAAAAATGTCAATTAATAACAAAGAACATGTTTTAATTATTAATTATAATAATTAACAAGAAAATATAATACAATATACAATGTAAAACTAACTTTCTCTCTCTCTCTCTCTCTCTCTCTCTCTCCTCACCCCCACACACTTTAGCTATAAATATGTATGAAAACAGTAGAACACGTTGTTTAGAAATGTATATTATTATTATCACAGAGATCATATATATTAATTTGTAAAATGACAATCTGATAGCTTCAAAATTTTTCTTTAGCCATCATCTTCATCTCCATTATCAGCATCTGCACATAAACCACACGTTCTTTTGCATTTTTGACGTAATTCACAATAATTGCTATTCTCACAATACTGAGCAAATAGAGCACAATCATAGCAATCATCAAAGCATCCTTCACCTAGGCAAAACAAAATTATTATTATAATACATTGAGTATATTTTCAAATTATATACTTACAGCAGTAATCACATACACATGTATAGCCATCTGGACATTCTCCACCAACACAAGCTTTAAAGAATGTATATAAGATTCATATTAGAAAGATTAATTCTTACGTCCAAGTGCTAACCTACCGGGACCACATCCACACCATGAATTATCTGTAACTTGATGAAGAACACATCCACCTTGAGCGTATATAAACGATATAAATCCCAATATAACGATCAGACTAAATATACAATATGAGGGAGTGCCTGAATAAGGAAGAGCTTTAATCCACAATGAAAAGCAGATATCAACCTGACATAACCCATACCATACTTCACTTCAACAGATGTTTAGCTAGAAGTATTTTGAAAAATAAATCAATTTTTGGAAGAAATAAGATTTTCAGAAGTTCTATAGACGAAAAAGTTAAACGTAGAGATAGTGAATGAAATAGGAGGGAAGTAGCAAAAGAATGTTTGTTTAATACTAAAGACGGAACAGTTCATTTCTATTGAATATGCATACCAACTAACACATATTGATATAATGGATTGTCAATTTGACTCTTTAATAGAGAATCTAGTCACGTATATTGGTAACCACAAACAATATGTCTAGACAGTTCAAGCCTTTAAATTTTTATGTCAATTGAAAGATTTATGTGTATGAGATCATAAAAAATGTAGATTTAGTCGGAAATATAAATATTTTGAGATTTGAATTTAGTATTTACCCTGCAATGCGTGAATGATTTTTGCAACTGCTGTTTAGTTTCCATTTATATCTTCATTCTTAGAAATTTCAAGCTGACATACGGAATAATTTTCATTTTTAGCGACAAGAAATGTATAACAATAACAAAGAACAATCTCAACAAATAATAAACAACATAGTTTCACTTGAACAACGATTTGAATAAATCATTTCTTGCCTCATGGCTCCATTCAACAACCTCAGGTCTAGCTGGATGGAAGTTCACGAGTTTAGGAATAGGCACATATTTAATTTTTTTCTCCTAAAACTATAATTAAGACAAGAAGCTCTTGATAAAGCTTACTTTAGCTAATTTATTATCTTTTATTTTCTTTTTATTTCGTTGGTTTCGTAGTTTTTGCATCTCGATGTAATGTCTAAATTATTCAACTATAACGATAAACTAACAAGTTGGCAAAAACCTTGTCATT
This sequence comes from Auanema rhodensis, assembly GCA_964057225.1. NCBI lineage: Eukaryota > Metazoa > Nematoda > Chromadorea > Rhabditida > Rhabditidae > Auanema > Auanema rhodense. Next base: position 8,119,512 of record OZ059895.1, read on the forward strand.
GCAACCGGATCGTCTAGATTGGTAGATTTCTTTTCAATTAGTTCTTTCAATAAATTTTGATAGAAATCATCGTCATCAAAGATTTCATTATCTTCATCAATTTGAGAATCGCCCCCTATTCTTTCGAATTCAGATCGTTTCACATGAAACCTTCTAAGTTGTCTAGCCTTATCTCTCATCACCTAAGAAAAAAATTGAAAACAATCTCTCATGCGAAGCTAACCTTCTCAATTTGCCCATTAATACCATCAACTGAAAAGCTAGAAAAATCTTTTTTTGCATCTTTCATCTTTTTGGGTACAATGAATCGAGTACGTTCATCCCATTTAGCTATTGTTTTAGTTCTAAAATACATTTAAATATCTAGTATGACAGTTAATTCATACCTGAACTTTGAAAACTTTTCTTCGTTTTCCTCAAGTATCTTTTGAACTTTCTTCCAGCTCACTACCTTATTTTTGCTATCTTTATCCTCAACTTCGTCATCATCAGATCTACATAAATAAATTGTGTTTTTGAAAACATTTAAAACAATTTCATACTTGAGATCATCTTCATCTTCATTAATATCTTCATTATCATCGTCATCTTTTTCATCCTCACTACTCTCAATTTCTTCATCAGAGGAATCAAGACCTTCTACAAAACAAGCACAAAATATATTTTTTATAATATTTCAAACCTTTTCCCTGCAATACTTCCTTAGTTTGATGACTGCTGGACAAAACTGCCTTTTCTGCTTCGATCAACATGGAGACGATTTTTTGAATATTTGCACGTGCTGTAAAACACATTAAAAATATTAAATGAAATGCTTCACTACCTGCTTTATAGTTTTCTTTTGTTTTCTCATCAGCAGAAGCTAGCAAATCAATTGCAAGCTTTCCTCTAGGTAGCTGATTAAAAGCTCTCATTGCAGATTGTAATTTAATTTTCAGAAACAGTACTTGTTCCCAAATCTTAAGCTGTTGAGCAACTGATTGAGCTAAAAGTAAATAATATATATTTAGAAAATTTGAAAAGCACAACCTTTTTTAATTTCTTTGTCCTGATCAATTGTTTTCAAAAAATTATTAGCAGTAAACGTTTCGCCACCCTCTTCTTCTTTGTCATGTTCAGCTTCATCTTCATCCTCATTTTCCTCCTCATCGTCACCTCCAGCATCTTCATCGTCCGACTTTTTAAATGCATTTTGTAGTTCAGAATCAGATATTTCAGAATCATCTATAAAACATTTTAGTTTCATATGTAAAAATAATATTTTCACCATCATTATCACTATCATCCTCATCCTCATCTTCAACATCATCTTCATCGTCTAGTTCTTCTTCGTCAAAGTCAAGTTCACTATCTTCGTCACCTGTACCGATTACAGTATGATGAGAACATTATGAATGTTACCTGAACTAATTGGTTTTGTTTGAATAGATCCAATTTCTGATGAATCACCGAATAGCTCACTTCGTGAAACCTAAACGTTTTTATTTAAATAAAAATAATAGCTGAGCCACCTTTTGTCCGCGATATTTTTCATCACTTAATTCTAAAGCTCGACTAATTTTAGCCTTTGATAAAACTTTGGTTGTTGTTTCAAATTCTTCATCATCATTACGTTCAGCAAGCTGTAGTGTATCAACTGCAATAGTATTTTATAATAAAAACATAATTTAAAACTTTTAGTGTACTAAAAAATTAACATAAAACATACATTCATTATCTTCTAAATCCGGCAGTTGTGGTGCTGGTTGGCCTAATTTTTCTAATTCTTTAAGAAAAGACATACTGTCTAAAATTAATATAATAACAAAATTATTCCTTTTAAAATTCAAAGAAAAATTGACATATATAATGAAAAAATTTAATTTTATTCATAAAATTATAAGAATTTCTTATAATCTACGCAGCAAAAATATACGCAATTTCTACAGTGTGTTTTCTTTTAAAACTACTAGATACTCAAAAATAGGCTTATAAACCTATTTGGAATAACATATGATAGAAATTCGTTGATGTGTTAGTTATCACAACAGGAATTGAATTTAAAAGTCTAATTTTCGATATTTGGCAATTTAAAACAAATTATTTGAAATTTTGACCCTGAAAATGAAATATACTGCTGAAGCACACAAAATCCCGATAACTATCATAAAAAAATAATTTGTAACATAAAAAATGTCATGAATCCTTTTTAGCTGCAACTTTTTTTTCAAAGAGACTGAAAATAAGAAAGTGTTTAGGAATTTAAACATGATAATACTTCATCTCTACCATAGTTTTAAAAGGCATGTAAATGTTCCAAATCCTCAATGAATATGAAATTTAGCTGCTGTTTGGATATCTGCAAATCTATCGAATCTTTAATGAGCAGTATTCGAGTTCACCTGTTAACAACGGCAATAATTCCGCCAGATGTTTTAACTATGTTATCCCAAAGGATTGGATAGCCATGTACAGTTATGAACTTATCTTTTAAAACATACAAGACTTCTACCAAGATTTACATATTTCTCATTTCGTGTATCTAATATTTATTAAAAAATAGCTCAGTAATACTCTTCTGTTCTCTAATAGTTGCCTTGATAAATAACTTTATTTTTTATTTTTGTCAATAATTGTTTCTGATCCTCAAGATTTGTATGGTTTTCATTCAGTTTCAGGTTTTAAATCAATGATATTGGATATCAAGCTACATGCTCTTTCTAACACAACGGCAATTGAGTTTCTAAATATAGCTGAAGTTCTGATTCTACTCATTGCTATGTTTTGCCTGTGTATATGTTTACGCGTATTCTTTATCAGTCCTCAATTTCATGTGCACCTAATAGCACTTTTGGTGCACACAGCATTTCTTGGTTTGAATATTAATTGCTTATTTATAAATATGAACTATCTTAGCATATACAATACATGTAAACCGTATTCTAATGATTATATTGAGTATAATAACTCCTTATACAGGTAATCTCATTTATAAAATTTTTAAAAGAGCAGCAGATGCGTATTAGAGCTGGCAAGAAGAATTAATAATCGAGTATTAAACTTCAATTAACTTTAGATCCAAAAACTGAACCCATATTGTATTCAATAAAGCGGCTCGCCGAGTTTTTACATTTTTCTTCATGTGTCTGTATAATGGGAAACTTGCCCGTATTGATAGGTTGCTTTTATTTATAAAAAGATGTGAAATATAATGTAAAATTAAGGAGAAAGATTGATTGCCACTATTTGGCTTTCGAACTATGAAAATCATCGAAACTTCTTATGCATTTTCATTGTAATTATTTTGCAATATGGAATTAGTTTCTGTATGACCTGGGCCATGTATGTGAAAATAGTTCCTATTCTTCCTGCAATAGGATTTGGCTTATTTTTAACAGTTGTATCTGTCGCATTATTCAAAATATTACATAGGTAAATACATATAGACCCTCAAAAGTAACAGATATTTTGCCAATAGAATAAATCAACATCGTTATAAAAAATCTAAATTCATTGGAACTACTTATACATTAAGTGAACGCTATCAGCTAGCTGAAAATATACGAACAGCTGGAATAATGAAAAAATGTTGTTTCTTAGGTTCCGCATTCAATTGCTTTGGAGCATTGGTTAGTCACTCTCACCTGGCTTCATAAAGATATATTCAGATTTTGGCAGCTTTTTATTCATTTCGAGATCATGAAATAACGCCGCATGTGCTTTATGTACTGTTCAACTTATTTGTAATAGTTTATACTATTCTATTTTTGTTAATGGGAATGTTCAGCCATCAAATTTGGAAAGAAAATTTTGTAGCGTAAGTGAAAGCAACAAATTTTTGAATTATATAACATTAAACTTGAAAAATTCTCAGGATTATTAAACGTATAGTTAGATGTAAAAATCTTGGCAGGAATGCAAGTGGAACAGCAGAGTTGAAGAATACTGATGGGTCCCGGATGTCATTCAGTATAGATGAACAACGACAGTATTACTTTAATTCTCTTAGCACTTCTTGGAATTAGTTTTTCATTTATTTTTGTTATTTACAATTGAAGAAGTATATATATATATATATAGATATATAGATCTGCAACAAATAGAATCAACAAAAAAATATCGTATAATCTGTAAAAAAATATTCAATCAATGTTGAGTCCATTTGATACTGTTCAAATCAATTCCTTCTTGCACCATCTCCCATAATGGGCTGAGTTCTCGAAGTCGTTCTGTTTCTTTTACACAAAGGTCAATGGTATGTTGAATCTGAAGGAAAAAAATTGTTTGTGCAAAGAACAAGAAGTGAACTTCGGCTTCAGTGGTAAATCTTCCAATTCCAAATCGAATTGATGAGTGAGCAAGATCTTCTCCTGTACCAATAGCACGAAGAACATACGATGGCTCTAATGATGCAGAAGTACAAGCACTTCCTGATGAAAGTGCAATAGATTTTAAAGCCATTAACAAAGACTCTCCTGAAAATAAAAATACTATCATGTGAAAATAGTTATAAAGAAACCTTCAACGTAAGCAAATGAAAGATTAACACATCCTGGATAAGATTTGTTAGCATCGCCATTTCTAATAATATTTCCGAGCTTGCTTTGAATTCCTTCAATCAGCATCTTCGAAAGTCTCTGAATATGAGCCGAATCCATCTCTAAATTTTAATGTAGATTTAAACTACCGATATTAATTACGCATTTCATCCTTAGCAATTTTGCACGCTTCACCCATACCAACACAGAGAAAGGCTGGAACAGTACCCGAGCGTATCCCTCTTTCTTGTCCACCACCACTCATTTGAGCCTCGAGGCGAACACGAGGTCTTCTACGAACATAAATAGCTCCAATTCCTAAAAGCTGGAAATTTAAGTGAACAACAAAGCATTAATAACCTTTGGGGCCATAAAGCTTGTGCCCTGAAATAGACATCAAATCTACTTTCATTGCATTAACATCCATAGGAATCTTTCCTACAGCTTGGGCAGCATCAGTATGAAAATGAATCTTTTTAGAACGACAAAGCTCTCCTAAAAACCTCAAATATAACATCTTAATTGCTAAAATTCTAACCCAACTCTGCGATTGGTTGTACTACTCCTATTTCATTATTCACCGACATAATGGAAACAAGACATGTCTCTGGTGTGATCGCAGCCTCGAGATCCTCAAAAAATATTTTTATTCAGAACTAAAACGATAACACACCTTCATGTTAATTAGACCTCCTTCGTTTACTGGCAAATAAGTAACTTTAAATCCTTCAGATTCTAAAGCACGACATGAATCTAACACGCACTTGTGTTCCTGAAGTTTAAAACATAAGCTGATTTTTTTCATATTAATAATATACTGTTTGACACGTAATAATGTGATTTTTTCCAGTGTGTTTCTTAAATTTGGCAACACCTTTAATAGCTATGTTATTCGCTTCTGTAGCACCTGATGTGAAAATAATTTCTCTTGGATCAGCCTATAATCATATTTGCAACGTAAAATGTTTTCAAATAGCCACACATTTATCAATGAAGCAATATGCTCCCTGGCTGTTTCCACAGCTGTTTCAGCTTTCCAGCCATAGACATGAGTTCTGGAATGTGGGTTACCGAAATCATTTACCATATAAGGCAACATGGCATCCACGACTCGTGGGTCCTATAACCATTATTAAAAAATATAGCTAAACCGTTCTATACGAACCATTGGTGACGTAGCTTGAACATCTAAATAAATAGGAGAAGCCTGCTTTGGGTCAACCTTTTGAGTGGCAAAAGCCCTTCTCGTAAGAGAAAAAAGGTCCAAGCCTCTTCTCGCAAACATCTAATAAGGTCGTGATTAATTGCATATTTCTTAAATGCTTTAGAGATGACAGGATGATGACCAAGCTTAAAAAACACAATAGCTTAGTTTTAATATTTATAAGTCATGAAAACATTTTCGGAGGTTACTATCAGCACAGGAAGGATACAACGTTATCACGAACATGGCTACGTAATAGTTTAAGAAAAATTACAAGAAAACAGGACGTCTTTTCTTCAACGGTTAATGAATGACAATAAAATAACGAAAATGATCTCGGTAACGAAAACTATGAAGTTTATACAATGACCAAGAGCATGTAACGAATGAAGACGTGCTTATCGGTGAACAAACGTAACAAATTAGATAGACACAGAACCGATTATACTTATTTTACTGAGCATCTGGCCTGCTATATAAAGAAACATGCTAACATCTCTTACTCATAAGAGTACATCGGAAGCTATAGCTTTAAATATGAACAGGGAATACAGCAAAAGCCTCGTCAGCATATGGTATTATAAATATAGCTTAAAACAGAATTAAAGAAGATTCTCTAATTGCTAACCGGTGTCTACCTTATGCTGATGCAAGTTTCACATCTTCTTTATTATAATCAGGAGACATGGAATGACTGTTAACCAGCCTAGCTTGTTCCACAACGGGATGGAAGTAAGGATGCTCCATAGCTTCACGAGCCGTTAAACGTTCCTAAACAAATATAAATTCTTAACCGGTTTCCTAAAATATACATACTTGATGATCATAACGTAAGAGTCTATCCAAGAAATCTAATGCCTCAGGGGAGATAAGATGTTGGTTTTCGGCATGAATAAACCTAAAAAATGATGATTATTCATGTATATTTGTTATTTGCCGACCTTTCCCATCTCTTTTTGGAATGTCTTCCCAAAATGTCATTGAACCGAGGATCTAATTCAATGTGGTATTTCTCAATGTATTCGAACAATTCTTCAGTTCCAAGAACCTTTGCAATTCGTACCAACTATAGAAATCAATTAATAAGTTAATCAACATTAATATTTTTTACCTGATCGTAATTGTCATGTCCATGGAAGAAAGGTTCTTTTCTGAAGATCATACTGGCGAGCATACAACCCAAACTCCACATATCAAGAGAATAATCATAGCATTGATAATCAACAAGCAATTCCGGACCCTGTTGAAATAAAAAACACATTAATTTGAATACTAAACTAATATACCTTGAAATATCTGGAAGCAACCCGTACATTGTAGTCCTGCTTGGGATGATAAAACTCAGCCAAACCCCAATCAATAAGACGTAACTGAACAATAATTCAAATAAATTAATATTAAAAAAATTAAAAAATTACTTCTCTTTTTTCATGATCAATCATTACATTGTGTGGCTTAACATCTCTGTGCATGATACCTTGTGAGTGGCAGAAGTCAAGGGCCTTAAAGAGATAATACTAAATGCTACTATTTATTTTCCAACTTACTTTCAAAAGCTCGTACAAGTAATAACGAATGTCAAAATCGCTAAGAGTTTGATATAAGTGCTTGAAATCAGAGTTATTTACATATCTAAAAAAAAAACTAAACTTAAGAATAAAAGAAATTTGCAAACTCGAAAATGAGAGCAGGGGTTCTAGATACGGGGTCTTTTACTACATCTAATAATGTAATAATATTTGTACCACCCCTTAAATTCTCCAAAATTTTAATTTCCCTCTTAATCTTCTTTTTTTTGACTGGCTTAAATAAATTAAATATGAAAAATTTAAATAATCTATAACTTATTCACCTTAAGAATCTTAACTACAACCTTTTCATCAGTTGTCACCTTGATTCCTTCAAAGACCTTAAAATTAATAAAAATTTCATCCCTTCAGAAGAGTTTAGAATTACCTCAGAGTATTTTCCACGACCCAGTTTTCTAACTAACTGATAATCATCGATACATCCCCAATCAATTACATGACACTCATAATCCCAGTATTCACGAGGCTTATTCGGATTCACCTATGTAAAATGTAATATATTTTTTTACAGAAAATGCTGCTTACATCAGGGTACACCCTAGATTTACTGGAAACTGGAGCCATACTAGAAGCCAATACCAAGTAAGAGGTATCTAAAAACCAATAAATAAAAAAAATATTTGAAAAATAAAGCTTAAATAGATTAAAATTCTCACGGAAACAACGACACACCTAGAAATTCGTGTTACCGTACAATGTTCCGTGCGAGACAATATTTAAAATTTAAAAACCTAGTCCTTTACTCATTGTCATCTAGTTCTTCTAACACAAGTATTTATTCTAAATACAAATAATTTATTATAATTTTTATGCCCTTTTAATGTATTATTTTAAAGATGCTGGGTTCTAGCAGATGGCGAGAAACCATAGGGCTCTGCTCTGCTGTTAGAGCCTGCCAAGCCAGTTGCAGTTCTAAGCGTGTATGATTAAGCTATTTAATTTTTTTCTGTTTACCATACTATCTCAGAACACTTGGGTATTAAGAAGAGTCTATGCTCCCGAACCTACTCCTCCTGGAGGTATTCAACGTAATCCTAGAGAATTGCCCGACCTTCAAAAGCTTGAAGTTGTTGAGTTTGAAACAAAGAAAGCTGCTGGACCCATTCGACTAATTCTTCTTGAAGATATTGAAGGTAATTTACAGTTAAATTTAAGCAGCCTTTGTTTTTTTTGAGGTATTGGCCATCAGTTTGATGTTGTTGAAGTTGATCGTAAAAAAGCTCGTACCGATTTACTTTTGTCTAGAAAAGCCGTTTATGCATCTCCTTTCGATCTTGAGTACTATGCGAAGATGAAAGAAGTATTTAGCTAAAATTGTTCAATGTTTTTTATTTTATTTTAGAAAATGGCTGATGAATTAGCTTCTCGTGTTCGCATTCCTTTTGAGCTTCTCAGTGTAGGAAGACAATTGCAGAAGCTCGTGGTTCCTATTAAGGTATTGTTAAATATTTAAAATTTATTTTCTTATCAATATCAAACTTATTTAAGGTAAGCATGGACAATAAGTGGACAGTAGATCAAAGAATTCTTAAGACGTCACTTCGGCAAGTTGTAAGTTGATTCGTAATTAGTTTGTTTCAATCAAATTTACCAGGGAGTTGATATTGTTGATGATGCTATTTTCCTGTCCGATCAAGTTATTTCTGGCCCTAACTTCGAATTAGAATCCATGCTTATCAGATTTTATATAGTGGTAGGTATTAGCCGATTTGATTACTGCATGTTTGTTTGATCTAGATTGAGAAGCAATATATTGTTCCCATGATTGGACGATTGGCTCATATATCTGTTGATGAATCAAAACAGGTAAGTGGTTTTATACAGAAAAATTGGGCCTATTTTTTTTTATTTAGATTTTATCCCCCCAGGGAAGCAAAATGCCATCACCTTCGGATTTGTTGAAATATGGAATCCAACCGGAGGAACCTTATTATTCCAAATCACCCGAATTTGATAATAATTACCCCGTGTTTGATTTTATGCAAACTAGATTAAGATCCAAATAGAGTAGTAGAATTTTGTGTACATAGGTTGTTTCAGTTGTTTTATTTTTTGTTAATGTTAAGAATAACTTTAAGATTTTTTTTAATGTTTTGAAAGGTTATAACACCCTTCAAATTCTTTTCATATTTTTTTGTTTGAGTAATATTTTTCTTTCATTCTTTCAGTATCTGAAAAAATGGTTTTGGAAAGTACTATGATTTGGTGAGTAGATGCATAGTACTCTACGTTATACTTTTATTGCAGCGTTGATAACTCCGAATGGATGAGAAACGGAGATTTTGTTCCTACTCGTCTACAATGCCAACAGGATGCTGCAAATCTTGTTATGAACTGTAAGCTTCGCGCTAACCCAGAGAATGCTGTTGGTCTGTTATCTATGGCAAAGTAACTTTTCTTTTTTGTGTTAAAAATAATCTTTTTTTATTAGTGGTGTTCATGTATTATCTACTATGACTCAAGAAAATTCACGTTTATACATGAAACTTCATCAGCTCGAACCAATGGTGTGTTGAAATCTATCTAATAGAGTATTAAATAATATTTTAAGGGCAAATGCAATTTTTTAGCTTCCATCAAGGTTGCGCATCTGGCTCTGAAACACAGACAAAATAGAAGTCATCGTATGCGAGTGGTTCTTTTCATTGGGAGCCCCATCGATGGGCTTGACACTAACGAGGTATGATGATTATTCACCTTCAATTTACATACTGATTTGTTTTTTTAAGCTTACAAGATTGGCTAAAAAATTCAAGAAGGAAAAAGTTGATTGTGATGTCGTATGCTTTGGTGAGACTGACTCTGAAAACAGCAAACTTATGGGGCAATTTATTGATACTTTAAACGGAAAGTAGGATTAAAATAATTCATTAAAATATCATTAATATACTTAAAGGGATGGCACTGGTTCCAACCTTGTTGTCGTTTCTTCCGGTTCAACCCTTACCGATGCACTCTTAAACTCTCCTATTTGTCGTGGAGAAGATGGAGGAAGCGCTAATATTGGCGGAGGCGGATATGAATTCGGCGTTGATCCTGACGAGGATCCTGATCTTGCTTTAGCTCTTAGAGTTTCGATGGAAGAAGAGAGAGCACGTCAAGCAGCTGTGGCCGCTGCAGCCGCAGCTGCTGATGGTGCTTCTGAATCCGCACCGTTACCAGCTGTACAAGAATCTGATGTAATGGATATCGATATGGGTGCTATGACAGAAGAGCAACAATTAGAATGGGCTCTTCGAATGTCTATGCAACCAAATGACCAAGGTTAATCAAATGATATTTCAAATATAACCTTAGTTTTATAGCTCAAGCAGAAACAACCTCTGCACCAGCTGAAGTTAATGTTCAAGATAATCTGGATGAATTAATGGAAAATCCAGAATTGCTTCAACAAATTGTAAATGAATTGCCTACTGCAAATGATAAGGTAAGATCATTAAGATCCTTAATAAAGTGATGTCAATGTATTATAGAAGGATTCCGATAAATCTGCGGAGGACAAATAAGGTGCAAGTTGTATACTAACCGATGGTTCCTTATTTATTTTCTTTCTGTAAACTATAAAATAAACATTTCACGAGTATAAATGAAATAATTTGATTGCAAAATAACAAAGCTATCACAATTCTTTCTATTTAGTCTTTCTTGTATTGCTTCAAATAGTTTTCTATTTTCGCAGACAGTTCTGTGGTTGACGGAACAGGAGGAAGCTAAAAAATTGACCAGTTTGAAAATAATTTTCTAAGTTCTAACCTCGTAGTTTTGACAAGCGTACACTCCGGCATAAGTACCAATGGCGAAAGAAATAATATGAGATAAGAGTCCCATTAATGCCTAATCAAAGCATGAAAATCTCAAACATAAAAAATGACAATATATTGATGGTAATCCAGCTTTAATGAAACAGTATTTTATTCATTCTTTACTTTTCCGTGCAATATACAAAGATTATTTTTTAAGCGAAAACAAATTTTCATCTAAACGACGTCTTTCTAATTTACAACGATCAACCCAAAACGATGAGACAATGTGTACAGAAGAACCTGCAAAACAATAAAAAAAACCTTTTCACCTTAAAACCAACCTGCTTTACGAGCTTTTGGTGTGTTTCTAAACGCTGAGATAATATGAGTTACAGAAGGTGTTACATCATTGGCATATGTCGCACCAAGCGATAAAGCCTTAAAAAAACAGTATTAATAACTTTGCTCTTTTTTTTGTGTCATGTTATTTAACTAACTTTATCACGAAGGTTAGTTCTTTCAGGGTTTTGAAATCCACTTAATGTGAAAACTACACCTTGTAAAGGAGCTGTTATCTGCAGTAATACAAAATAAAAAATATATATCATAGTTGCTCACATTAGGTAGGTAAGAATTAGGCTTATTCACAGTTTTTCCTAGAGGTGACTTGGTCTGACTACTAGGAGCTGAAAATTTATATAATTTATTGTTCGAACCCGTTTACTTACTTTTTGGAGTATTTTTGTCATCTGATTTAAAAGTATGTTTACCTAGACAATAAATAATAAAAACATGAATTTTTTTAAAACTCACTTCTTTTAGCACCATTCTGAGCCGATGATGGTGATGTTTCTAAAGAGGATCGCTTGAAGCTATGATTTGTTTGAGATGGTGTTCGTTGTGGAAATGAAGAACTATCTGATGTAGATGGCAGACAATCTAAATTATACAAAAATTTCATTAGCACATTGGTTTGCTCTAACTGAACCTAATGATGATTCATTCACATTATCTGAGACAGTAATGTCATCAAAACTGTCATCGCACTTATTTTCTGTAAGTAGAAAATTTATAGAAATGTTTCTAGCTCACTCGAACCAGTCGGTGAATCTTCACGTTTAGAGTCAGTATTGTGACTAACAATGAGACTATTATCCAGAGAATTATTGTTAGTGGAACCAAACTCCAAGCCAATTTCGTCCTTGAGCAGCCTAGTTAAGAACGTTCCTAAAACTCGAATATAAATCTCATTTCAATAACCGCACCTACCGTTAGTTGAAGTTGTGTGTTTTGGAGTAGCTGGAGGCATATTCATTGCTTGTGAGTTGTTCTTGTTGCAGAGTATACTTTTCTCTCTTTCGGCCTTCAACATTTTCCATTGAGCTAATCTATCTTTCTTTTTATCATTAACATTGCTGGAGCCCCGAACACGACCTTTGCTGTCAAGTAAAAGAGGATCAGATACATTAGGCAATTCAATTTTAGGTGTGCTCTAGGATGAAATATATAAATATAAAGTTATATTAAAAAATATATACCAATGTTGTGATTGAACTCTTACGCATTTGTTCTTCCTTCTCTATCAAATCCTCTATCTCATCAAAGTATGTTCTAGGTTTTATAACTTTTTCCTTAGCTAAAAAACTTCTCAAATAAAATAGAAATTAAAATTTTTTTTCACTTCTCTGTGTAGTATCAATGCTCGGAATCACGCAACCTAACGGGGTAAGCGTCACACTAGAATCAAAATCATCTATACCACCAATTACAGTTATAAAAGATATTCCATAAGGAATTTTTTTATTAAAAGGTTGCCTACAAACAATCTAAGAAAAATATATAACTAAATTTTTGAGAAACCTTTACTAAATCCCACTTCTGGGTTTGAGCAGCAGGATAAAAATCGGTCTTGCTGTATCTATGAACTTTATTACCATTTTTTTCTTTACGCGAATCTCCAGGTTCCATTAACGCGACATCGTGCAATAACGTCTATAAGATGAAAATATTGGTACTATGGCGAACGAACATTTGTACCACATATTCTGGATTATCATAACAAGATTTGGCAACTAATACTTCAATAAAAGCACTAAATTCATTTCCTACATCAATATAAGTTATAATATCTTCTTTAGAAAGTTTCAAAATGACTACGTTAGAATTTTTTCCTGAATTTGAATTGATTTTAATTTGAACATAATTCACCACCTGCTTTTCCTTTAAATGATCTACTTTTTCTTGTATCCAGCAAATTCGAAGCTTCAAACCATTCATGAGCTTCAGACGAAGAAACTACTTGAGTGAATTTTAATTGCGGCATTGTTAATTATATTAATTGAATACCAACATCAGTTAGCTTTACTATTTTCTCAAATCACCGTTTGATAAAAAATATTTTGTACGTGATTACGTATGCTTCGAAATGAAAATGTATACAATCTGTGTGAAATCACAATTCATATGTTATGTTACTTCATGAAATTCTTAATTGTAATTTTAATGCTAATTTTTATTACAGAATGAGTGAATCCAAAGAAGAATCGCCTATTTCTGACAGTTTGAAAGCTCTTGAAGAACTTTTTAAAGATAGATATTCATCGGTATACTCTTATATATGTATATATTATAATTTTTGGTAATATCCTTTTAAGAATGATCCTGCGTATTGCCAAATACAGAGAGGTTTTGATGATCCTATACTTGTTCATCCTTGGAATGCTCAACCTAAGCGTGTTTTCGACTACACTCGTAACCGGGGAAGAGGACGGTAATCTTACAAGTTAAGCAGTATATTGTAATGTACTTTTCAGTGGATACTCCAATCATAATCAGAACCGAAATTTTTATGATCACGCTGCAAGAAAGAGAAAAGCCGATTATAATTATGACAACTCTCAACGGTTCCCCAATGATAGGCAAGATGGAGAAAGAAGAGGCTACCACAATGATAGACAAGGTGGAGCAAGAAGAGGCTACCACAATGATAGGCAAAATGGAGATCGAAGAGCCTACCCCAATGATAGGCAAGATGGAGAACGAAGAGTCTACCACAATAATAGGCAAGATGGAGAAAGAAGAAGCTTCCACAACGATAGACAAGATGGAGAAAGAAGAGGCTTCGAGGGTCAACAGAGAGGTGGCTCTCAATTCCACGGAAACAGCCGTACATTTTATCCTGGCCGATAGTAATATTTGATCTCATTATGTTATAACAATTGATAATTATCGATTAAATAACTCCTTATCATATATATTTATAAACCAAGTTAAAAAGTTTCACAAAATATAGTACATAATAGATTGCAGAAGAGCAAGAAAAACCAAGATCTTAATCTTCACACCATGCATTTTCCTTCCTGATCAAGTTTTCTTCATCGGGAGAGAAATCATTCTTAATATTGAAAGTTCTCCGAATTTCATCAGGACATTTTCCCTTAAAATGTCATTATTTAGTAGAACCAAAGTACAATGCAAACCCTGATCATTGAAGCAACTGTCTTGCATGCGGAATCCAAAAGACCTTTGATATCCATATAGTTAGCGGCCTAAAGAAAAACAAATATATATCACATCCTTATTTATTTTTAACCATGATAAGCTCGAATAAGGTTGCCTGATCTATTTTCAAAAAGGCAGCATCCCAGGCACAAATATCTTCAGCACCTCTCTCTTGTGGGTCAGTAGTTAATACCTCTCCTTTATGATATTCCATCCATTGAATAACCCAAAAAAGAAAAACTATAAAAAAACTAAAAAAAAAACTTACTTTTTTCAAAATACTGGTATTAACTTTAGGGAGAGGGATGTTTCTAGCTTCATTATCATCATCCAAATCATCCAATTTCAAATCCTGTAACATGCAAATAAAATTATTTTAAAAAAAAACAATACCAACACTGATACAAGTGTCGAGTAAAGTGGAGAGCTTAGCACATTCCCGAGAAATGCGAAAGACGCCGCCATCACTTGTAGTCAATTTAATTGTTCTTTCAGTATTCATCACTAAAATTAACTGCTTATTCATTGAAACAGTTTCCACTTATTAATCATCCAAATAATATCAAAACAAATAAAGTTGGGAGCAATGATAACAAAACATGATAAAATTTCGAAATTTTCATGTGACTAAAATTATTCAAGTACCAGTCATAAACTTATCTTATTATAAAACAAGAACTATAAAAATTTGAGGGAAGCTGCACTTATTCGAAACAGTTCGCCAGTTTGAATTCGATAATTAAAAATAAAAAAACCAACCAGTAAATAGCGCTTGAAACAACAAATGATAGATGGCAATTAGTGAACATAACTTTTATAAATTGTTCCTTTGAACATTTTTATAATATATTCATGCGTAAGCTTAATAGAGATGGAGAAATTTACAACCTAAGAAATCTTGAGGGTACCACAGAAATTGGCGGCAAAACTCAAAACCCTGTTAAGAAAAGAAAAATTCAAATGTATTTTACAGTATCATAGCCAAAGACCTTTAATTTTCTCAAAAACAAGTTGAGAAATACAGTAACAGGATATGAAATACAATATGTAACGAAACTAGAATTATCGATTTCTTTTTAGTAAGCTTCATTGAGAAAAATTTCCTGCCTATGTTTTTCACTACGCAGTAGTAGGGTGTATATCTGAAACGGGCGAAAGTTCTAGTTACGGGAAAGTAATGAACTGAGATTGCGCAATCTCCTTTGAATTCTAATATATCTCAACCGAGTACTTGAGTTGCCGATTTCCTCTATTCGAAAGCGACAATTTGAAAAATATAATTAGGAAATAATTATATAACGAATTGCTACTAGCAGTGTTTCGTAAGCCTTGTTATTTCCAGAACTCCCTTATTAACGCTATTTTTCATGAGGTATCGGGAAGAAATTGTTTTGTGAAAACGACAAAATGAAGTCAAAAGAAAACTCGACTATGTGAGTGAGTTTAATAAATTTATTACGATATGTTGTATTTTCAGAAAATCCCCTTTAACGAAAAAGAAAGTTATCTTCACTACTAGAGTACTCTCATTCTAGAAGTCAAGATCATCATATTTGTTACAGGAAAGAAATGCTAATTTTGAAGATGGCCATATAAAGCTCCGCATTTGTCTGAACAATGATAGAAAGACGGGGACAGTTACGCTGATTGAAGAGGTAAGGCATTTAATTCTGCTCAAAATGAAATGAATTTAGGAGAAGAAAAAAATAAAATGCCGGTTGAATGAAATGAGGTAAGTTTTAGCCAAACTGAAGGTATTTTTTTCTGAGTATTTAGGAAAAAGGAGTTATGGAACCAAGAACAATGGAAAAAAAGGATGAAGCATGAGAGACAGATTCTTAGTCGTAGAACTCGTTATATCAGACGTTCTTTGGAAAAAAACTCACAATCTCAAAGTAAGATACTTGTAGTACAAATTGTTCATTCATAATTTGTAGGCATTGCCGTTCACCCTCTCAATCCAGCCGAAATAAGTTTATTCAATGTCGAACCTTCTATTCAGCCTGTTGTCGCTAATGAAAATAGAAGGCGTAGATCTCGTTCTCATTCTCATAATGTAAGAACCAGATCCCTACCTAATAACATAATAATTTAGATTACTCCCAAACAACCTTTAAATGGTGTGAGCCATTCTACTGTTGATGAGACATTAATAAATGAAGGAGAAGAAATAAATCAGGAGCAGTGGCCAAGTTTATATGATTATTTTGATGGTGAAAGCGAACAGCTTTCTGAATTAATGAACGAAAGATTTGAAATTAATGTAGAACAACTTATTAATGTTGATGAAAATACTCTTCTTCAATATGAAGGAGATGAGGTAACGACTGTGCTATTGTTGAGATTCATTTGTTTCTTTAGGTAGAAGTTCAAGTTGAGCCATCTCAATTCCTCAAAGCTTTAAAAGGAGATGATGACGAAATTGTTGTGTTGAAAGTAGTCCCATCAAATCACAGACTGTCCATGCATGTCGAAGAAAAGCCTATGATTATGACAAATATTGCTAGTCCGGATACAAACGTGTCTTTGTCATCTCCCCTCGCTCTTAACAATGTAACTGAAATGTCGAAGGGTTTTTCTAACTCTAGGAGCTCCAGCACTCCACTAATAACTTCTGAAGGAATGCAGGATAAGTTCAATTGTAAACGTTGGAAGTATATTAAGTTAGTTTTCTATCGTGTTTTAACCTGTGACTTTTAGCTGGGAGAAAGATGAATGGCAGGATATTGTCGTATCTGACATTACTAGGGCCTCTTGGAATATATCAAAAACCAGCGTTTGGGATTGGAAAAATGAGTGGCAAAACGTGAAAAATGTTTGTCGTGCTTGCGATTTAAGGGCTGATACATGGAATGACGATGATGACGATGATGGACCATTCCCACCACTGTAAATTGTATTTTTACATTATTATTTCACTATTATTTTTTCTTTCAGAACTCCAAAATTACGGAAAGAGAATAGTTTTAATAATAATCTAAATGATATTCCGGTTTCACCCATACCTTATGTAGACTCGGCAAATCCACTAAACACTAATGTGGATACTCCGTTAATGAATTTAGAATCAGAAGATAATTTATTGACGTCAATCGTATGATATTCGTAGTTAAGTTTATAGTAAGCGGTAAATATTACAGCGTTCGTCAGATCTTGTTGATCTTGGATACATGGAGGAAGGTATATGAACTGAAGTTGGACATATAAGAATGGAACAAAATCGGGTAGTCTCTTTTGTATAAATTGTATTTTTGCATTTTGTCAATCCGCAATTTTATCAATGTTTTGATCTCTTAATAATTCACCCTATTGAATGTTTTTTCTATACTTTACAAAAGCCAGAAATAAATTTTAGTGTCAAACAATATAACAATATGATCCACTAAGTTTTCTATATCGTAATCTATTGGATAATTTCTTGCCCTTTCTCCATTGGACGCCATCTGTCCTTCTCGCTATTCATAGCGACTCTATTTTGGTCCGTTATCTTATGCACTTCTTCAATTTTTTTGATATTTTCTAATAAGGCGACAATTTTATTCTGGAATAATGTAACTAGAGTTTCAATAAACTATATAACTTACTCCCAGTCGTAACTGATCAAGCTTATAATTCAATTGAACCGGTGAAGTTGCAAAAACAGGTCTATTATCTGGAGATAATAATCTATATCGAGCAACCTTGGTTATGAATATTTACCTTCAAATGAGAAGTCGGGACCATCTTCTAAGGGATTTAAATAAGGAGCTCGATATATTCTAGAATACCGCAAGATTAATCGATTATAATGGCTAGAATTATCATTACGGTTTTCGGAAATTCTGGAATCTTCCTCTGATTTCTCTTTGGGTATTGGGAATACAATAAGTTCGAATTGATTGACTAGCGCGTTGCATCTTTAAAATAATAAAAGTATGTAAACTCTCAGAATAGAAAAATGTATCAAAATAGAGTTAAGATGATTAAAACATCAATGTAAGAAACATGGACAGGTGCTTGTATAGCTTTATAAAAACGCGTAATGCATCGAGAACTTATGTCAACAACCGATTGCAACAAATAAATAACACAACTGTACAACAATAAAAAGTTGATCAAGCCCACATTTTAATGAGGGAATCCCAACCAGCTGTGATCATTTTACTCTTTTCTTTTGGATGCCACTTAGCAGAAATACAAGTGTTATCATGAGCTTTCCATCTAAACAAACAAAATAACGAAATAAAAGGAAAAAATGTTCTTACTTAGCGACGATCTTATGAGTTCTCCAATCCCAAACAAAAACTTTTCCATCAGAATCACCACAAATAATATAACTTAAAGAATTTGATTTAATATTTTACTTTGATACTTTCTGTAATACCTCATATCTGGACTGAAGTCAGTCGTACAAGAGTATCCGGCAGAATTATGGCCACGGAAATTCTTCTTTTTAGCAAATCTCAATTTGTCATCAACTAATTGGAAAAGTACAATTCTGCTATCCATGGACTGCCCAACAACCCACTTTTCTATATCCATGCAAAATATATAAATAACAGAAATTCTTCATACCATTAGGTGACTTCGTCATAGTAGGTATAGAGTGCAAACCAACATTTTGGATAAGCTTAGTATCAACAGGAATTTCCCATTCCCAAATTCTGATAGATTTATCATCAGAAGAAGAAGCAAAGCGTCTATTCTTATCAAAGAAAGTAATTGAATTAACTGGTCCCAAATGACGGTCATATTCCTGGAATATAAATATGCACGTTTCTAATGATTCAGAAAACACAAGAATACCTGAACAATTTCGCCAGATCTGCAATCCCATTGCATAATTTTCTTATTTTGCATACCAGACAAAAACATATGGTTTTTATCCTCATCCGGGTTAAATTTAAGACACATTGGAATGTGTCCCGTTGTAAAGCGTTGTTTCACCTTTAAGTAACATTGTGATAAATATATAAACGGAAAATTACTTGGCCAGTTTCAGTATCCCAGAGCTTTATATATTTATCATAACTAGCAGAGAGGA
The DNA here is from genome assembly GCA_964057225.1 of Auanema rhodensis. Classification (NCBI taxonomy): domain Eukaryota; kingdom Metazoa; phylum Nematoda; class Chromadorea; order Rhabditida; family Rhabditidae; genus Auanema; species Auanema rhodense. The sequence continues at coordinate 8,139,089 of OZ059895.1, forward strand.
ACTCAGTACCATCATTGTTAAAAGCAACCTCGCGCACAGGCAACTTATGACCAGCATATGTCCTAACCATTTGCTGCTTACCGTATACTTCCCACAATTTTATCTTTAGAAAATAACTAATAACTCCAAACAAAAATTAAATAAAACCTTTGAATCCATAGAACAGGAAAGGAATAGATGAGCACTTTGTGGAAACCATTGTAAGCAATTAACTCCTTTGGAATGTCCTTTATAGACATGAATCTGCTTCTTGGGAATGTAGCATCTAAAAAGATATTAAGCGTATAATTTAGGTTGATTCAAGGTAGAAACCTTTCAGGTACATAGTCCGCACGCAAATTAACACCGGTAAATGCAGGAGGAACAATGAATGATCTTCCTTGATAATCAGCAACTTCTTTCACTGTTATATAGAGATAAAAACTAATATTTCGAAATGAAAACTAACAATGTAAAGTGGACGTTTCTTCTACTACTTCTTGTTCCTTCATTTGGGCTCTCCAACGACGACTGTTCATTTGTCTTCGTCTTACTATTTCATCCATCTCTGCTTGGAGCTGTGGATCAGGCTTAGCAATAGTTTTTTCATCTTCGTATTTAGCCCAAGGACCTGAGACGTCAACTTTATATCTGTTTCTACTAGATTTCATCAAACCTGTGTATCCTTCAACATCAGTAGAATCAAAATTATACGCTCTTTTTCTCTTTTCTCCTCCGGTTTTTACCGAATCGAATAAAGATGCTCCTTGACTATTTGCGGCATTAGCTTTGTTGCCAATAAATTGATTACCTGCAAAACAAAAAAGATTTGTATGTTATCATAAACTGCTAACTTGTTTCGGCTGTAGGGTTACTAGCATATCCTAACGTATCATAACTTCGTATTTCTCTCTCAAAGTGAAAGTTGTTGATGTAAGCAGGTTCCACAAATCCAGTTAGAGTATTTTTTTGTGCCTTCTGATTCTCAGATTTAAACGGATTACTTGGTCCAGCCTAATATCAACAATACCACCATTAAAAAACATTAAACTACCTCGGGTTGAAATAGTTGTTCATAAGTTGGATTTGTTTTGATTTCTTTTGTTTTAGGATCGACAATAGCAATTTCATTCAATATACTTTTAGTTGTAACTTCGGGTGCTGCCTAAACATAAAAATTTGAATAATAAAGAAAAAATATAATTTCCTTACAGCTAAAGCTAAATTTATCTTGGGTATCGCTAAGGATTTACAATTATCAAGGGTTAAGGCGGCAGTGTGCTGATCATCTGACATATCCTCATCTCCATCACTATGAACATAGCCTTGGAGTAAATCCATAGCTTCTATATTCTACAAAAAATTAAATAATCGTTAAACAATATAAATTTATCATTCAGCTTAAGTTTTCAAACTAAGTTTATTCGAAATTTGAACGGATAGTGGCATTAGTCCAAATATGTACACTGAGTATCCTACGCGTACGCTGTGAGATTTTTAACTGCGTACGCAGTAAGCCGTTCCACGTCGGTTAATTATATTTATTTAAATTTCTATGTTTTCTGATCTAAATACCATTGAACTCATTAAAAATTAAATATACACTGCTTTGAAGGTTAATTTGAACTAAAATGGGAAATAGCGAAAGTGTACCAATTCCAGGAGGAGGAACCGAAGGCTATCATGTTCTTAGAGTAAGTTTTGCTTTACCTGCCCACATGTAATAAATATATAATTTAAGGTTCAAGAAAACTCTCCAGGACAAGTAGCAGGTCTGGAACCCTTCTTTGACTTTATTGTATCTATTGGAAATACAAGACTTGTAACTCGTTATTAATATATTTTTATATACACATTAATTCAGGACAAGGATAATGATACTATGAAAGAAATATTGAAGCAACATGTTGAGAGACCAATAGAATTAACTGTATACAACAGGTTGACTTTTAATTTCTGTCGTTTTGTGAGAATATTGTTTAGCAAAACTCAAACTGTTCGTCAGACAACCGTAACCCCTTCCCAAATGTGGGGAGGACAAGGCTTACTAGGAGTTTCTATTCGTTTTTGTTCATTTGACGGAGCCAGTCAACATGTTTGGCATGTAGTTTCTGTACAGGTCAGTTTTAAAATCAATTCTAAAATGCATAGATTTGTTTTAGTCCAACTCTCCTGCTTCAATTGCGGGTCTTCAATCAGATACCGATTACATTCTTGGAGCAGAGAGTGTACTGAATCAAGCAGATGATTTGATCGCTCATGTTCAAGCAAACGAAGGGAAACCTTTGAAGCTATATGTGTATAATGTAGATAGTGATGTGGTTCGCGAGGTACTGTTAAAATATATGTGTTTATGTATATTTTATGTTCTTTTTAGGTAACTTTAACTCCCAACTCCGCATGGGGAGGAGAAGGCTGCTTAGGTTGCGATATCGGTTATGGCTATCTGCATAGAATTCCTCTTTCGGTTGATAGATCGCGACCAAGTGCAGGCGTAGCATATGTTGCTCCCACGGCTACTAAGGCTTCCCAACCAGCCTATACTGGAATTCCACAAATGGATTCGGTTGGGTTACACTTCTATATTTTTTAAAATGAGTCCTGATTCAGATTTCTCAAGCTCCAGCTGTTAATTCGTTCCCCGATCCAAGCCAATTCACAGGAACCCCCGCAGTCAATAATCTGTATGCTCCACCACCTTCCGTAAGTCTACTCTCGCTGTTCCAAGCATTCGTTTATTTTTATAGAATGTTACTCTTCCTCCTCCTCCAGTAGTTCCTAATGTCTTGGGAAGTTCTCATGTTTCTTATACTGATAGTCAAGATAAACAGTCCTCTGGACATGGACATAGTCACGATCACGGACATGGGCACAGTCATGATCACGGACATGGACATAGCCATGATCATGAGCACAATCATACTCTTGAACAAAATGTAGTCTCTCAACAGGCTACCTATGGAAATGAAACTAATAATGTTTCTGCTGCTCAACAAATTCCACAATACCAAGTTCCATCTCCTGATGTAACATATCCAACTCCTCAACTCCAATCCAACAATATTAACCCCTATAGGTAATAAGTTTTAATACTCTGACAAGCTAATGTATAGTTTCAGCCAATCTTACGATCATACCCAAGGCCAAACTGGTATGCCTCCTGTGTCTCCTGCTTTGTCTCAAGTGTCAACAACTCAAGTAGAATAATTATTTTGTTATTTTCATGTTTTAATTACTTTAGCATGGTAACGATGTTGCTGATCTTACTGCTCAGTTCCAAAATGCTAATATTCAGCAAACACCTTATGGAGCCCCACCAACAAGCTATCAAGTTCCTAGGTATTAAGTGTTTAAGTATTTATATTATCTATAATTTTAGCTCTACCTATTCTAACTATTCTGCTCCTCCCATGCCACCAAGCGCTCCTCTGACAACAAACTACTACCAACCTACACCTCCATCAAATCCTTCTGCCATGGGAATACCATCCCATGTACCCCCAATGTTTGCTACTACAGGAGCGCAAGCTCCTCAACAGGTTTTTGATTCAATTAGTTATTAATATCCTTATTTCATTTTTAGCCCTATGCTCCTCCTGCCTTGAACTTCCCTATGCCACCATTAAGCTCTCTAGGTATTACTCAACCATTAGCTCCACCACCATCTACCCAACCAGCAGGTACTAGCTGATTCGTTATGAAAAAAATTGTTATTTTTCAGCTCAATACCAAGTTCCTCCACCACCACAGGGTGGATACTACATGCCTTCTTCCTAATTTATAAAAGTTATGAGAGTTTTGGGTCGCTTATTTCGTATTGTTTACAGTATAGATTTATATGTAAATTGCTATTGTTCATAATATACATAATTTATTAAATTATTTGTTTTTACGGTTCTAAATGGTGATGAGTGAAGTTTGATTGTCCATATTGTCCTTCTATAATGGGGATGAATTCCCTAGGGATATCTATTTAAGTATACAAACATTAGTTGGCTAAATGTAGATTTTAAGATTGATAAATTCGAATTGTGATTATGACTTCAATTGAGATAGAAGCTGCAGAGTCAGTTTTCATAATTTCGTTAATTTTCATGTTCGCAATATTTCAGCGTTATCCGCCTCGTCGAACAATATTTAAAAGAAAATAATTTAATGAGAACTTTGTCAGTTCTTCAGGTACAACTGTTTTTGTTTTCCTATTTGAATTGTAGAAATTAAGGAAGAAACTAATATTACCTTGAACACAGTTGACAGTATCGACACTTTCTGCCATGAAATAACGAGTGGACATTGGGATACTGTTTTGAAAATTATACAGCCTCTTAAATTACCAGCCAAAAAATTAATTGATCTCTACGAACAGGTTTTTTTGGAGGGTTACAATGAGTTTACATTTTTTTTAGATGGTAATTGAACTTGTTGAGCTACGAGAATTAGCCACAGCTCGACTTATTGCTCGTCAAACTGATCCAATGCAATTGCTTAAACAAATCGATGTTGAAAGGTTTTTTTGTAGTAAGCTTTGTTTTATATTAATATTGTTTCTTATAGATATACTAAACTGGAGAGCTTGATCAGTCGACCATATTTCGATTCTGCTGAAGTATATGGCGATGTCAGCAAAGAAAAACGAAGATCAGCTATTGCGACAGTAAGCTTTAGTTCTTCTTTTTTATTTTGAACGATATCTTGATTTATGTGAATTAAAACTTTATAATTTCTGTGAGATTGTAAAGAAAAGAAAATAGCTTGATTGTTATTCCATTTCAAACATGTAGTGAACCGGTTGCAAATGGTTAATTGTTAGTATTTCATTTTTCAGTCTCTCTCCAGTGAAGTTAATGTAGTAGCGCCTTCCCGATTACTAGCTCTTCTCTCGCAAGCTTTGAAATGGCAACTTCACCAAGGCCTCCTTCCTCCAGGTTGCTCTAGTTCATATTTTTCTTAATATAGTTACAATTTTTTAGGTACTCAAATTGATTTGTTCAGGGGAAAGGCTGCTATGAAGGAACAGGAAGATGAACGATATCCTACACAGTTAGCTCGGCATATTAAATTTGGTGCCAGTATGTTTTATCATATTTTTACTAAATTTATCTCAATATTTGTTAGGCAGTTATCCTATGTCGTCTGTGTTTTCACCTGATGGACAATACCTTGTCACTGGCTCCAAAGATGGTTTCATAGAGGTTTGGAATTATATGAACGGAAAACTGAGAAAAGATCTTAAATATCAAGTATGTTTTCTTTCATTATGCATTGTAAAATCTTTTTAAGGCCCAAGACACTTTGATGATGATGGATAGTGCGGTAATGTGTTTGTGTTTCAGTCGTGATTCTGAAATGCTTGCGTCTGGGGATTCTGAAGGGAGAATCAAGGTTTTTTTTCCTTTAGATTTTTCTCAGATTCTATCTATTTATTAAGGTTTGGAAAATTCAAACAGGGGACTGCCTTAGAAGATTTGATCATGCTCATTCAAAAAGTGTAACATCTGTTCGTTTCTCTCGCGATAACTCTCATGTGCTATCCTGTGCCAACGACCATATCATAAAGTTATTATCGTATATTTGTCATATTAGCTTATACATTTAAGAGTACATGGTTTGAAAAGTGGAAAATGTCTCAAAGAGTTCCGTGGTCATACCTCTTTCGTTAGTGATGCAAGATATTCTGAGGAGGGCAATCAAGTAGTAAGTTTAAGCTTTCGTTTTATGCTTAGTGATGTCTATGTTCAGGTTTCTTGCTCTGCCGATGGAACTATACGCGTTTGGAATTTAAAAACAACCGACTGTGTTAATACATTCAAAGTATCAGGAGAAACACAGATATTATCTATTCATCCTGTACCCAAAACTGATCAGTTTGTGGTTTGCAATCGCTCAAACACATTATTTGTTGTAAATATTCAAGGCCAGGTAAGTTCAAGCCAATGAAAAGTTTTTATTTTGATATTTCGCAGGTGGTACGTCTTATGACTTCTGGTAAAAGAGAGAAAGGAGAGTTCTCCTCCTGTGTTTTATCACCGAGGGCTGAATGGGTGTATGCTGCTGGAGAGGATGGGGTTTTGTATTGTTTTCCTATGTTATCGGGAAGTTTAGAAAGCACTCTTCCCGTATGTTATATTGTGTTTATGTTTTTATTGATTTGAAACATTAAGGTATCTGAACGAGCTGTGCTTGGTATTGCTCACCATCCTCACCAAAACCTTATCGCGACTTTTACGGATGATTCATATCTTCGTTTATGGAAGGATTAATGGCTACAATTTACGGCAATATATCATTTTGTTATTTGTTTTTATTTATTTAAATACTCGTTTGATACTCAGAGAAGTATGATTTTCATATACTCATCTCGTAACTGTGCTTAGTTATTATTGTTGTTGTGGTATTTATCTCACTCGACTTTATTTGTCCACCCAGCTTCTATTCTCACGGTGTCCTTTCTTTGTAAACTGTTGTTTATTCTAGTTAACACTTGGACCATAAATTCATAAATGAGTTCAACGTTCACTGAAGCACAAGGAGCTCGTTTCTCCGTTAGTTTCTTGTAATTTTTGTTTTGGCATGCTATTTTTTCGTCTCAGCTTTTCCTTCTCTATCTGGGCCTTAACAGGTCACAAAACGTGCAAAAAGGAACCCTACAACGTCATTCTGTACTAGAAGGACGACAAGGATCAGCATAGTTTCAGACATCCTGAGGTATTTTTAGGTTTTATCCTTTGTATTATATTCATGAAAGAGTGATAACCTTTTGAGTGAAAGTTATAAGAAATGGCATACATCTTAATCTGTCAGTTAAACAGCTTGTTTTTATAAGTGTCGTTTTCGTGTTGGACGGTTTATTGAACAAATATTACGTGGTGTGATTGTTGCTAGCCATTTTGATATAATTTTCGTCAAAGCTATGCGACCGCTTGCAGTTATAAGATAAAATAACTTTGAAATACCTGTAAATATTATGTTTACAACTTGAAGTAAAAATTTTATTCATCTATATCCTTTATGTTATGCTCATGCCTCCATGATTCAATTATCACCTGCTTTATAGCCAGAAAAGGCATAACTTTCTTTTGCTTTTAAATTTTGCCATTTTGTTTCCCTCATTCTACACTTTGTATTGAATTTCTTTAGTATCAATTTAATAGTTGACCTGTTCTTTTTTCCTTATGGTTATCAAGTAAGATCTCCGATTGAAACATTGTTTTTGAGTTAACAAATTACTAATTCATGAAATTAATTTTTGATTTACTTCAATATAATTTCATTACTGAATAAGTACACATTTAACCTAAGAGCTTTTGATGCTGAATTCGTTTATTTAACTTCGGAAGGCCTTCCTGTCTTTGACGATGTATAGTCATGTCATAGAAACATAACACCTTTTAACTGCTTCTTTCAACGTTTTCAACAAGTTTCACTATATTTTATAATTTTGTTTTGACTCTTTTTGGAAAGTTCTGTTTGACCTAGTATTGTGCTTTCCAAAACAATAGAATGTTCTTTTTTAACCTGCTTCATCCATGATTTGAATGAGGTGTTTCACCAACACATTGTCAAATTAACTATTGGTTTATTAAATTATGAAGGTTTCTATTTTCTCTGATTCAATTTCAACGCAATAATACTAGAGAAAGTTGTACAATGTTCGAGACCACGTCAAAATATGGCTTAATTAGAATATACGTGAAAGCTATACTGATTAGCATTGAGCTTGGGGGCTTGTGAATAACTTTGTTTTCTTATTCAGTTTTCCTTTTTTGATGCTTCCTATTAGGTAGGTGGATCTGAATATAGCATCATGCTCAGTATATTCTTGTGTATGTTTCAAGAATATAGCATGTCAACTTGATATTAGTAATCAGGCTCGCTTCTCAAATACGAGTATATGAATATTTTTATTGCTCTAACGTATCCCTTGGATATAAAATAAAGATGGCTGCCTAGTGGATGTATCCTGGATTTACCTTTTATGTTTTCCGCTTCCTCTCTTGATTCATTGCTTAAGAGAGGTACAAGCACGTCTGAGTCAAACTATTTGAAAAAAAACTTTCTATTCTTTTGTGCTATCCTCTTATCCATTGAGTTATTTGATGGCTTCACATGGTTTCTTTTATATTATGCTTTCAACTAACAAGCTTTAACCATAGCAATGCCGGCGGAAATGCTTCTTTTTCTCCTCCGCTTTAGCTTTACTCCCACCTATGCCAATTTTGTCTAAAATGGTTGGCTTTATAAAATATTGCTCTGTTATTTATTTCAGTAGTTTATTAAAAAAACTGATGCATTAACCTACCTTGAAAAGATGTGAAATCCCTAAAATGTTTTTTATTCATATGACTCTCGAGCATTATTCTACAAGTTTCATTTTGTTAGCATCTTTAATTTTTTCATTGTCGTCTTACTTCAGTTCTTAAAATATTCATGAGAGACGAATAAATGTCGCTTTAATAACTGTAATTAACGAACTGATCAATTCGTCTACGAAACAAAAATTCTAATTCAATATATTCGCGCTCGTGTGAGGTTTCAAACCATAAAAGCTGCGAGGCTGAGACATAAAGCCAAAGATACGAGAGGGTTGGTATTTGACAGATTTGAATGACAAACAGAAAATAGCAAGTGAGTTTGCTGTTTTTAGTCTCATTTTTCTCGGCAATGACGCTTAGGCTATCTGTTCTCTTTGCATTTTACATTAACCTCAGTAGCCGATTGTCGGGTTCTATTCATTGTTTCCACTGCTCTTCCTGTCTCCACCTCCCTTCCTCTCACACTAAGTTCAATTTGCAATTTCTATCTGACTTCATGCTCTTCATTTGTCGCTTTCTTTAATCGCGCAAGACTAATTCTCTATCTAATATGTAGAATTCGTAGTGCATTTTCGATTGGCAAACATCTGTCTACTTGTTATCGGCCATAGGAAAAATTGAAAAATTCCCTTCTCTATTATTGAAGTATTAACTCTACAGAGAGCTGTTTTCCTTTTTTGAGTTTTTTTTGTTCAACACTTGCCATCACTGTGGCAATCGGCTCTCAAACTAGCTGTCGTCTTCAATTTCTCATTTATTCATCCAATAATGCTTTGCGATGTACACGTACATCACTTCACTTTTCTTGGCTACTCGTATCTACTGCCTTCTTTTGGATTAGAGTATCTTATTCTGACTTTGTTTTATATGCTCACATTTGCAAAGTGCCCGGATATTCGCTATTTCGGGCCTCATATGTTTCCTCTTGATTATCACTCACCCATCTCTATGCTATTCTTTCTCGCTGCCAATTCCAATCTCTCTTGTTTCATTGGTAATTTTCATTCTCAACACCATTACCACACATTTTCCATTAAAAGTATATATCTATAAGCTCAAAGGGAAACTTTTAGTTCTGATTGTAGAGTTCATTTTAACTCAAAAAAAAATAGATAACCGATCTTTGTTCCTAGAGTAAGTTTTTCAGCTGTTATACTTCTTCAGTTTTGCATAGTATCACTATAGACTCATTAAGACCGCAGAATAATAACGTCTTTATTATAGATTCTCTCTTAATATTTGTAACTTTTTGGCATCTATAGTTCTGCTTTTTTTCTTGCTCAATGCTTTGTGCTTTCTCATTATCATTGTTTATCTCATTAGACATTACAATATATTCTGTTTTTTTGTGAGATTTGAATATAGCTGAATATAATGAAGAACATAATTTGAAGTAATGGATTCATCAACTACCAAAGAAAATGTAAGTTTCCTGATCGATGAAATGCAAATAAAGTAGTATACATGCTATACTGCTTTATGTATAGTGATTATGGATAATGCTTAATATGATTATAATGATTAAAACTGAGAAAGAATGCAAAATATTGTTATATGTAAATAAAAGTGAATATCAATCAAGAGAACAGATTTTAGAAAATCTAACTTAATTCATTATAAATCTCATCTTTAGGACAAAGACTCAGCCCAACCGCTTACAGCGGTTTTTCGCGTGGAAGGAAACGGGCAGATCTCAAAAGCGAAAAAGGTAAATAGCAATATATTGCTGCGATTAGTTGTATTTCAATCACGTTGAACACTAATATATTATAGCCAGTGACTAGTGGGGGTACCAAGGACGATATTATGATTGAGACTCTAAAATCAGAAAACGCATGTACTCATAATGCTTCCGTTAGTTTTATAATAATAAGCAATCGATCTAGTTTTTGCTTATTAGGATTGTGTCTCTATGCTTCGAAGCGATGTTCAATTTGGTCTTTCAACGGCTGAAGCAACCAGACGTCGGCAGTTTCATGGGTATAATGAATTTGATGTAACTGAACAACAGACGATTATTAGTAAATATCTTGAGCAGGTATTAAGCATAACAGGCTTCAATAACAATGTTTTTTCTATTTCCAGTTTAAAAATCCATTAATTCTCCTATTACTTGGTAGTGCTGTAGTTTCACTTTTGATGAAACAGTTTGATGATGCTATAAGTATAACCATTGCTGTCGTGATTGTTGTTACTGTGGGATTTGTTCAAGAATATAGATCTGAAAAAACGCTCGAACAACTTAATAAATTAGTGCCTCCATCATGCACAGTGTATGTGTTTTAAAGACTTATATATCTATGTTTGTAAAATTGTTTTAAGAGTTCGGGACGGCAGAGAACATAACATGCTTGCTCGTGAACTTGTACCGGGAGATATCATAGTTTTGAATACAGGAGATAGGGTTCCAGCAGACTTGCGATTAATGGAAGCACATTCTCTAGAAATAGATGAGAGTTCTTTCACTGGTGAAACTGAACCAAAGCACAAGGTTTGTTTCTTGCTAATTGATAAGCTATTTATAATCCTTTCGATTTCAGGAAGCCGTAGCTGTTAGTTTGAATGATATGAATGTTGAAAACATGCTTAATATTGCATTTATGGGTACACTGATCTGCAATGGACGTGGAAAGGTTCAAACAATATTGAGTGGTTTTTCATTACTTGTATTTTAAAGGGAGTCGTAATAGCAACTGCTGCAAATTCTCAATTCGGAAAAATATTTGAGCTTATGATGGAAGAGGAATCTCCAAAAACTCCTCTTCAGAAAAGCATGGATATGCTGGGAAAACAATTATCTATTTACTCATTTTGTGTGATTGGTGGAATCTTTTTGATAGGCTTGATTCAAGGAAGAAATGTTCTTGATATGTTCAACATCGGTGTTAGGTAATAGTTGAATTTACATTAGATTTATAATCTTTATTCTTTCTAGTCTTGCTGTTGCTGCAATTCCGGAAGGGTTACCTATCGTAGTGGCTGTTACGCTTGCAATTGGAGTAATGAGAATGGCTACACGGCGAGCAGTTGTCAAAAAAGTCGAATACTAGAGTACAACTTGGTCGAATTATGATGTTAGTTTAGATGCCGGCTGTGGAAACATTAGGATGTGTGACTGTAATTTGTAGTGATAAAACGGGAACATTAACAAAAAATGAAATGACAGCAACATGTGTTGTTAGTCCAGAAGGCAGAAAAGCTGATGTATGACTTTCGAAGTTTATGAATATTCAGCTTTACTTTCAAGGTTTCCGGATTGGGATATGCAGTTGATGGCGGTGTATGCATGTACAATGGTCAAAGTGTTATGGGATATAACCATCAAGAATTCGCTAGCATTATTGAAGTATTTATATGCTCCCATTAATGAAATTATAATTTTCTATCACAGGTGGGAGTTGTTTGTAATAATGCCCGCCTCCTTGGAGAAACAGTGATAGGTCAGCCGACTGAAGGAGCCCTGATTGTTCTAGGAAAAAAAGTAATTTTGTCGCAATAAATATCTAGCAGGCAGATATCTACATTTTTAGACTGGATTGGATGGCTGTAAAGACAATTACGAACGAGTCCGAGAAATTCCGTTCAATGCTGATTCAAAATGGATGGCTGTCCAATGTGTTAACAACGTAAATATTTTTGATTGTATTTACAACTGATTCATTTATTATAACTGTAGCAACAGACAACTTTCTTCGTCAAAGGAGCTTTGGATCGTGTTATGGATTTGTGCGATTCTTATCGGTCTGCAGATGGAACTCGTAAAGCTCTGGATGGGTATATACGTCAACGAATAATGGATGGTTCGCGTGGTTTAGCTTCAACTGGACTTCGAGGTTGGAATAAAATTAGTTAATGGTAGAAGTAGTTGGTTTCAGTTTTGGGGATGGCCCGTGGCACAAGTATGCAATCTCTACAATTAGAAGGAATGATCGGAATGATGGATCCACCTCGGCCCGGTGCAGCTGAAGCTATTGCGACTGTGAAGGCTAGTGGAGTCGATGTAAAACTGATCACTGGAGATGCTCAAGAAACTGCAATGAGCATAGGTTTTTAATAGAATTATTTATGAATTGAAAATTCTATCCTTTCTTAGGAGGAATGCTAGGAATTTATAAAGCAACAGATAGTTGTCTATCTGGTACTCAGGTAGACACAATGTCTGAACAAGATCTCGAATTAGTCATTCGCCAAGTAACGATTATCTATAGAGCAGCTCCTAGACACAAACTGAAAATTGTTAAAGTAATCACAATATTTCGTTTAAATGTTTAAGCATAAAACATACTTTTATAGGCACTTCAAAGTGTTGGTGAAATAGTGGCTATGACTGGTGATGGTGTGAATGATGCTGCTGCGCTGAAAAAAGCTGATATTGGAGTTGCAATGGGTCTTGGTGGTACTGACGTGTGCAAAGGTCAATAGTATTAAAACAATCTTCATATTTATATATTATTTCAGAAGCTGCCGATATGATTCTCTGTGATGATGATTTTGCGACCATGACATCTGCTATTGAAGAAGGAAAAGCTATTTATCACAATATAACCAACTTTGTTCGATTTCAACTCAGCACGTTTGTATAAAAAGAGGCTTTCATCTTACTAATGCTCTGATATTTCCAGAAGTGTTGCAGCTTTATCTCTTATTGCAGCTTCTACTCTTTTCCATTTCGAGAATCCATTGAATGCTATGCAAATTTTATGGATTAACATTCTTATGGATGGGCCTCCAGCTCAAAGGTTAGAATTAAGAGAAATGATTGAAATTAACATTCCAATTATACAGTTTGGGAGTTGAACCAGTTGACGATGATATCATTCGATTACCCCCACGTAATGTGAAACAATCAATGCTGACCAAAAAGTTAATTACGCATATTCTTTGCTCAGCTACAATTATCGTCATGAGCACCCTGTTCATTTATTATAAAGAGGCATATTAATAGTAAAAACCAGACAATGAAATCATGAATTAAGATGTCGGCTGATAATAAGATCACACCCCGCGATACTACTATGACGTTTACTTGTTTTGTTATGTTTGGAATGTGGAATGCTCTAAGTTGTCGTAGCTCGCGAAAATTAATATGGGAAATTGGATTATTCAGGTTAGTAACCTTATCATAAGTATAGCTAAGATTATTTATCAATGAGTAATAAATGTAATCTTACGAAAAATGCGTCGACTTAGCCAAGGTAATTGCTTGATGCTAGGAAGTTGTTTGAATCATTATTATCCTTGAATTCATGTTCTATGCAAATGAGAGAAGCATCGATACTTCCGTGTTTTGTGCTTAATTTTCTGGATTTTTATGTTCACAAAATCATGGAAAAATGTTTAATTTCTCAGGAATCGAATGTTTTGTCTGGCTATTGGAGGTTCTATCATTGGACAGATGCTGGTAATCTATTGGGGTCCTCTTCAAAATGTGTTCCAGACAGAGGCTTTGTCGCTTTTTGGTTAGTTTTGCAAAACCTCTACATTAAAAAGTACTTTTGTTTGTAGATCTCTTTTTCCTTGCTTCATTGACATCAACAGTGTTTATTTTCAATGAGACAAGGAAATACTTTGAGTTACGTTCATCAAGAAACGATAAAAAAGGAATGGATGTTCTTTAAAAAATGATTAAAATAAATAAACAATAAAGCATTAAGTCCACCAATTATTGGGCGTTGAGCGAATATTAATTTATTATTTTGAGAGATTTCATAGACTTCATAAAAATTTATAACTTATGTATTAATTTTAATGCATATTTATTTTTTTTTCATATCACCAACCGTTGACCAGTATATTCTCATTAATTTATTGTAGTTTAGAGTCTTGTTTAGAACTAAGCACCTGTGATCTGTTTAATGACTATCTAGTTTTTTTTTCGATACTATTCAATTTTTCTATGTCTGCCTACCAAATTCAGGTCTGAAGACAGAGCAGAAAATAGCATTTAGATAACTTATATTCTAGTACATATATTAAAGGCGTTTATTGATGCATTCTTCTCATCCATGTCAATGTGTTAAGGTAAATCTCTAAAATAAATTCTACGCACACTAATTTTTTGAATTCTCTACAATTACAAAGATACAAATTTGTAGACAAGATCTGAGACGTTATTATCATATAATCGAGATACCCGTAAATAGTGGAAATTTAGCAATAGAACACAAGGATTAAAAAAATTGAGATATGAAACGAGACATGTGCTCTACACTACATATAAAGTAGCAATATGGCCCGTATATCCAAAGGCAGAATCCTAATTGTCATCTGTCATTTGTCCGTAACTACAGTGCTATTTGAGCATCTTAACAATATCCACAGGAATAAGCACAGTTTTCCCGCATGAAAATAGGAACTGTATTGCAGAGTTGCTCACGCTCTGCTACCCAACGCTTACAAGCATGACGCACATCATAACAAGAACCTTCACTTCCATTACCAAAACGGTATTTTCTGGTTGTTGGAGCAGCTAAAACGGATAATAATTTATATAGTTTTTATGCAGTTTTCAAAACCTGTGGTTTCATTTTTGTTCTCCATTACGGCACGAGCTACAACTTTAATGCCTTCCCAAGTTTCACGAGCTGTTGGAATAAGTTCTTTCTCGTCTAATATAAAGCCATCCCAATCTATTAATTGAAAAGTATTGAATCTAGTAACTCAAATTTTATACTTTTTTCATCTGGTCGTAATTCGAGAAGGTAGACGTATTTCACTTTAGCTACATACTTTGTCCAATCCTCAGATCCACCGGAAGCGGGATCTAAAAATATAGAAATGAACTTTAATAAAACTATATTTATAAATAATTTTCATAACATGATCGAAAAATATAAACTCACAAAGAGTATCTGCTCCACTTCCCACAATGTACTTTGTTCCATAAACATTTTGAAGTGCTTTCGCTGCTTTTTTGCCGACATCATACTAGATAGATAGATTCAGATTAAGGGAGCTTTTGAATATTCTTACTAATTCTTGAATATCTCCTGGATAACTATCTTTTTTATGCCCATAAGGATGAATCCAAATCTGTGAATAGGTATGCAAAGTAACGAATCCTTCTATGCGGCCTTCATAACGGCGAGAAAGAATGGCGTCACGAACAGCCCTGCAAAAAATATGAAGTTTATATTATTTTAAAAATATATATATGATTTAGTGAGCATACTGTGTTTCTGGTTCACTAAAAGCTCCAGTTCCTTGATATATTTCTGAGCATGGATCATCACTAGATCCACTCTCTAAAATTAAAAGTTGATTGTTAGAACTTGATCAACAAAGCAATAGAACCTTTGAAATGGAAGTTAAAGTTTCTGTTCAGATCAACACCACGGCAACAACGATTACGCCCCCATGAATCTTTACGACACTGCATCTTCGACCGATTTTTTCTCCAAAGTCGTATCTATAGGATAACAATAGTATACATTGCTTCTATTCAGTAAAGAATACATGAGGATTACTGGAAGATCGAGTAAATTCATAACCATCCGGATTTACACATGGAACAATAATAAAAGTGATTTTATTTAGCATTTGATGGATCTCTGTATCTGTGTTATAACGAGATGTTAGCTAAAAATAGAAAAAAGATTATATTTATATGTATGTGAATATAAATAAGTTACCTGATGAATAAAGTAGAGAGCCGTATGCGGAGCAGCCCATTCTCGGGCGTGTATTCCTCCATCAATCCAAAACAGTTTTTTACCAGCATCACGAGTTCCAATCTGAAAAAATTAATCATTAATGAGAACGACTTCCTAAAGATCGAAATACAACCGCATCCAGGTGCGCGATAAAAACAAATGCAACGTTCACGTCAGATTTCACGTGAAAACGGCGTTTTCAAAAATGATTAAGATACACATAAGTCAGCTAAAGACAACTGGATTGTATTGAAATGATTCAATTTTTCCAATATATTCGAATATATATATATTGAAATGAACTGTATTCTGAAGACTGAATACAATAATTAGGAAGTGTTATATGAAACAATTGCTTCAATTATGTATGTAAACATTATTTTAATAGAAATTATAGAAAACTATAACATATATATCTTTTTTTCAATCTATATGACTATATATATATATTTATATATATATATATATATATATATATAACTTTATTAAACCAACCTCAACACCATCTATCGAACGTCCTTCGTGAGTTGTTCCAATTGAAATAAATTGAACAATATCAGGATATTTCTTAGCCAAATCTCTCATCCATGCTGTCATCTAAAAAGGAAAACTGGATTTGTTTGTGCCCGTTCAACAGGTCAGTACTTGCTTCTTCCTTTTTTTACCAATAATTTAATATACTTATTATAATGTATACATATAATATATATATATTATGTATATAAATAGTATAATTATCAAAAACAACTTGTATTTTAGATACAAAAGAAAGCCAAAGTTTATTTTCGATTTGTTCTTCCAAACTTAATTTTCTTTTCAATAGTTCTAGCTTAAATCATTTGATATTTTGTTTCTAATGTACTATACGAATTAGCACACGAATTTATCGTTTTTTCTCTTTTCTCTTTTTTCGATTTCAGTTTTTTTTAGTTTCACATTTTGAAAAAAATATTTTAAAAGATTAATAATCAAAACAATTAGTTACATGTTTGATAAAAAATTAATTTGTTTTACTAAAATAGAAATGTTTACCTGTGGATATGATCCGTAATGATTAAGATCGTATGAATTTCCTCCAGACTCATCTTTTAATCTTCTGGGACGTGGCTTCTGCTCTTTTACTCGTATCAATCTAAAATATATAAATAGATTTAGGTCAAAATACAAAACTGAATTACTTCTCTACATCAGCGATTGTTTTAATATAAGAGATTTTATCATTTTCCAAATAATTAACAATATCCTTCATTCCAGACTGTGATACCATCACATCCCAGAATCCTTTTTCGTCTTTAGAAGATTTCCAGAAATTCAACTAAATTGGATTATTAATCAAATGCATTGATGGGAAAATTTAAACATACATTCAAATCTGAAGCATTGTTGTAGAGCTGCTGAATACTAAGGAATTGCTTCTGGTTTTCAGGCAGGAGACGAAGCACACTGTAAGAGTCATCAAAGGTGCCTAATGATGTAGCAGGATGTTCTTCAGACAGTCGTTGCCAACTGATTGGAATTATAGCTAATATTAAGATAACAGATGAATACATTTCCAGAATTTTTCTCCGTTCCCGGATTATATGCAACAGTCCAAATTCTCCCAAGATATAATATTAGTATAAGGCGAAGATGATGCCGCCGACAATTTCAACAGTTCCTGAAGAAGACGCCGCTAGTAGCGAGGAGGACGACGACGTGATTCGTCTGGCGTTGGTAGCTGATCGACGACGTACGAATACACCAGATGCGAAAGGACGGAGAGGAGGAGCTTCAAATAGTTTCTCTTTCTCTTGCTTTTCTCTAATTTTCTCTTAAGATCTCTTACCATCTATATACTATTGGTTGAAATGCTACGTACTGTTGAAGACGAAAACCCCTGAGGGGGGTTGAGAGAGAGAGAAGATAATGAATGACGGCAGATTGATGAGAAAATAGATAAGCTTCAAACAGTATTAAGCCAAAAAAGTAGCTTGTAGCGGGCTAATGAAGGATTCGATGCTTACAAATGGACTGAATCATTAGATGCCTATCTCCCATAGACATGTCATAGTGATACCACGTAAGATCAGTAACGAAAATATTGAACATCATCTTTGAAAAGCACTTTTCAACCTTCATTTGCTTTTGCAATCGACATCCGGAAAACGTACACAGCCTAAAATGCATGATCTTATAGCTATAAACATCATTTTTCGAGTTTTTTTTCAAAAAAAAAATAATGGAGAGATGTATTTGCATTAGTTGACTTTTTGTAATGTGGTTACTGGGTCCATTTATCCAGATTTTGGACATTGATGACAGCGGCCCACACCGGGGGCATCCACCACATGAAAGTCCTGTTTCGGCTTTTGAGCGGGTTTTCATTCTTTTTCAGTCAATCAGTCAACATTCCCACGATTCATTCTCTCTTTCACACTAATTTTCTGTCTCATTCAGTTAGAAAAAAAAGAAAAAGTACTTTTTCAGTCATATACTAAAGTTAGATAGAGCATAAACTCATTAAAATCTTATTTATTTTCAAATGAAATAGAAAATACCGCAATGGCTGAACTCTGATAATGAGACCTGATTTCTCTCGTATTTCTCGATTAAGGTGCATAAGCCATGCTATTCTTATCATAAAGCTGTATTCTCGTTTTAAATTTCCTTAACAGCAGGCGGTAAGCTTTATGCCAACCTGTTCTATTTATGTTAAACATTTCGACTATAAGCATTTCCTCTCCCGCATCAAATGGAACATGAGTCTTGATCATTTTCTTGTAGATCGAGCATGATTATCTTCATAATGATCAATCTTCAATACATCATACATCGCCGTAGGCAACTTCAAGTTCTTTTGTGCCTGTTATTATCAGCTGTGAAGTAGATGTTTAAACTTTTTTTTTGAAAATTCTTTATAAGAATATTGTAACATCATGATTTAAGAAGTTTTCGTATTAACAAAGGAAGCTTAATGCAAAGTGAGAAAATAATGCTTAATATAGGAATGGAAACGAAGGTTGTTTTGATGCTTTCACTTAAGCATGACGTTTAGACAAATCGTCAAATCATTAGTACTTACTATATATCTAATGAACAGTGAATATCATGAAGATGATGATGATGACGATATAAGATATGAGAAGAAGAAGTCAATGAATAATGTTGTAATCGACAACTTTCCGAGCCTTTTTTCAACTTTAAACGTTGAAGCTAATCGAATAAAATGATAGAACAAGCTGTAATTAGATAAACCACAACTTTAAAGTTTATAGCTCAGGGTTGTGAGTATAGATTCTGGTTGTTGTTTTCAATAAGTTGATTCCGATTTAGATCTTTTCTTAATGGATTATTGATGACTTTCAGGTAGAACTATGTATATATCTTATGATACATACATGTTTGTATATTCATACATGTATAATATCTAAAAATACTTAAATTTTCAAATTATTTTTCAAAATGATTATCAGAAAAATTTTTTTTTATTGTTTCTTCACTTGTTGATTTTCAGGAACACCTGAATGAAAAGGTGTGAAAACGAGATAAGTTTATCTGATAACCGTTTATCTGATTGAAAAGAAAAAACATTCAATCATCAAAGGAAGTATTTATGAGAAGGAATTCAGTTTTTATTTCAAAGAAATTTTTCTTTCATTTTTAGATTTGTGATAGATGTTTGAAAATGTATTTCCCTCTTTCTCTCTCCTTCCCGAAGAAGAAGAAGAAGAAGAAGAATATGATGATGTAAAAATAAAAAAAAAAAAGATTTTATTTTCTTCAAATGTTTCATTGTACCCGAGATATATGAAATCAACGGATTAATATAAAACAATCTTGTGTCAAATATCAAAAAATAAGTAAAGAAAACTCAAAAAAAAAAAAGACTAGAAGAAGGCAGTTAATATGATGATGATGATGATTTTGTTGTTTGATAATAATAATAAAATTATAATAATAGTAATAGTAATGACGATCATTTCAAAACATTACATTATGCTATGTGAATATATAAAATTACATAATTAATGATAATTCTTCACATAGAGAGAGAGAGAGAGAGAGAGAGAGAGAGAGAGAGAGAGAGAGAGAGAGAGAGAGAGGTACAATTTAATCAATTTCGATTTAGAATATATAACGAAATACGGAATATTGTTTTCATTGAAACCACGTACTATTTTCGATATATAAAGGAGGATAGGTAAATAAAAAATTCATGGATGTGGCTGGAACATTTCTGTGTTTAACCACAAACTCCACAGGAACGCGGGCAACGATTCTTCATATCTGGCCAACTGTCACAAGCGCCACCTTGAGCCCAGCTTGAGCATAAACTGTCCTTATCTACGCATTGTTGCTGATGTGCTTGTTGTTGTTGGTGTTGCTGAGGTCGCTTAGCTGGTGCTCTGGAGAGGAAAGCACGATGAGAGATCGTTTGAGCAGCAATCACTTTAACAGCTTCCCAAGTTTCACGAGCAGTTGGCATAATCTACAATAATGTTACATATACAATTTCGATTTTCTCTTAATAAACCTGGTTTTCCGGAAGAAGGAATCCGTCCCAGACCTGTTCTTCTGGTCTAAGTTCGAAAAGGAAGGAATATTTGGCATGTCCTTTACCCTTGGCCCAATCTTCAGAACCTCCGGAAGCAGGATCTAAGCAAAACAATTTTCATTTTTGTTATTAAATATTAAACTTACAAAGTGTATCAGCTCCAGTTCCAACCTTGTAGTTAGTTCCATATAATCGTCGAAGAGCCTGAGAAGCAGATAAAGCAGTTGATCTCTGGAAATAAAATTGAATATAAACCCAAAGATTGATAATAGTATACCAAATCATTTAAATCGTTTGAGTATGTTCGAACTTGATGACCAAATGGATACATCAGAATCTGAGAATATGAATGGAATGTTAAGAATGTAGTGACTGGATGACGTTGAACAAAATCACGAACTGCTGCCGTCTCGGGCTCAGAGAAAGCATAAGCTCCCTTAAACAAGAAGAAGAATTATATTTAAAATCTATATGTATTAATTTACCTGATAAATTTCAGAACATGGATCAGTTGATGAACCAACTTGTCCGAAGAACCAATCAAAATTACGATTTAGATCAACACCTTGACAGCATGATGTTTGTGGTCTTGAGAATAGTCCTAAAACTCTATTTTACTTTTAGACATTCTGTTTTCGTTTAACCTGTGTTTTGGGTTGTGCACTTAGCGGGAGAGCGATTCTTACGCCACAAACGGATTTCAGGATCAGAGCTACTACGAGAATATTCATAACCATCAGGATTCAAGAGTGGAACGATATTCCTGAATTTTTTATTTTATACGAAAACAGCAAAAGGTTATGCTATACCATTCGATTTGATCAACAAATTGACGAATTTGAGGATCATTGTCGTACTGTGTTACTAACTGAAATCCATTAATATGAGTAAGATTTTAAAATTCTTTGATATACCTGATGAATAAAGTAGAGGACAGTGGCTGGAGATACCCATTCTCGAGCATGGATACCACCGTCAACCCAGATTACCTTCTTTTCTCCAGCAATACGTTTGTTTGTAATCTAAAAACATTTCTTGATGAAGGCTAGGTTCTAGACAAATGTATTTTTCATTCAATTTTCGAACATCAATGCTATTGTTGTTCCGCTTGGCAGACAAACTGTGAAGTACTTATTCCGTGCAAAATCGTTTTACGATCGTGCATTACGTGAAGGCTGGTAGGGGGTGGTCAGCAGAATTTGATGATCATTGAAGTTTATTGACCTATGTGGTTGCTCAGACTATATGTATGTATGAGTGAGGAAAAGCTACGTCATGACGTCAGTCCCCTGTCTCAAAAGGTCAGCAAGTTGAATGAAGAAGATAGGGGAGCTAGGTAAGCTGAGATTGCAATCGTCAATAAACCCTCAAAGAGCATTTTGAGAGAAATGAAGAGGAATGGAGAATCAGACAGGAAGCGGGATCAACTTAAAACGGAAGTGCCAATTTGAATCATATTGGCAAATATTTTAAAATAAAAGAAAAAAACAAAAAGATTCTCCGGCTACGAGAATGGTCAGTTCAATAGAGCAGACAGTTACGACAGAGAGAAGTAAGAGTTTAAGAAGTTAAACAAACATTTTGGTGAAAAAAAAGGATAAAAGAAAACGAAAAGGAAAAACGTAAAAGAAAGCATTACATAATTAGTTTTTAGCAGAAAAAATCAATGTTGAATTCACATTAAATGCTCAAAAAGGTTCAAAGAAATTGGCATTGACATGACATTAGTTAAGAAGTATGTGAATGTTGCTTTCTAATTTATAGAAAGCAGGGTGCGGTTTCATTTTCATTACAAGAAACTTATAAAATTGAGTTTTCTGTTTGAGATAGATGTTTTCAATTAAAAGATTTACCTTAATTAATGGAATTTGGCGTCCTTCATGAGTTGTACCAATTGGTTGAACTGAAACTCGTTCAGGATATGTAATAGCTAAAGCATTCATATAATTGATAACATCAGCAAAAGAATGATATTGAGCCAAATTGAATTGAACCTACAATTAAAATATTTATTTTAATTATAAATAAAGAATAATGTACTTACTCTGCCTTCTCTCCAATCTCTTAAACGAAATTGATTTTTAATTTCATTATGTTTTTTTTCTTGTTTTTCAATTACTCTATAAGAAATATATTATGAAGAAGAATTTTTTGTTTGTTTAAATAATATAAAATTAAAATATTTTTAATAATTACATACTCTTTAACATTCTCAATCATTATTGAATGACTAATATTTTGATTATTGATTTCATTTAAAAAGTTTTGTCCAACATCATCATCAATCATAACATGTACTTCTTTGCCTAATTCAGTTGGAGCTTTCCAAAAATCAATCTTAATAATTTAAATTTGAAAAATTTTAATTCGTGAATGAGGTATACCGTTGTGTCTTTCATTCGAACATTTTGTAAAAATACAATTTCATCTTGTGTTTGAGGTTGTAAACGATATACCGAATATTTTCTGTAAATATTAAAAGATTAAAATATAAATTTAATCAATTAAAATGAATATAATTTATTTGAATAAAACTTACTTTGCTTCTGTATGAGCCAATAAGCTGATGACTACAATAGATACTAGGATACGCATCTTTTTAAAATAAAAATCAGGAAAAGGTGAAAGAAAAGATTTTCTAAGGTTGAATGAATGTGTCTAAGAGATCGATTTGACACCTAGATTTTTAGCGTTTTTAAAAACAATTAATTTAAGATATTCCAGAAAGAGATGCCTTCAACTAGTTATTCAGATTGCTTGCGTTCAATTGCCTGAAAAAAAATAATATTTAGTTTAACTCATGGTTTATGTTTCTATCAATCTAGAACGGAAAACGAATAAAAAGGCTGCAACAACATAAAAATTAACTGCTAAAGGAGTGTTGAGTTGAATCACATACTGGATACTCTATCCTTCTACATATCTATCGTTTGGCCAATACGATGGCTTGTGACCATGAGAGGTAGCAGTAGCACTGATCCAACCCGGACCGGTTCAGATTCATCCGTTGAGACTGATGGTTAGTATGAAGGGGGGGGGGGGATGGGAACTGTGGATACGAGTTTACCCATTCATGTCTACAAGCTACATGTGGTCTTAGCATGAAAAATATAAAAAAAATAGAGAAGCAACAATTTCTTGTTTGTTTAGAAGCCGATTATATATCCAGATAACAATATTCGCATTTTTCAAAGATACCAAATCTACCTTTTATAATACACAACGATTAAAATTCAGTTTTATACAAGGAAAACTATGTCTTTTTCAATTTTTTTATAGAAAACAATTTTATTGGGAGTTGAACACATGATCAGAGGAGCTTTACGTGAAGAAAGTTGAAAACGGATACGTTTTTATGAAAAATAAATAATATTGAATGAAAAGATAGAGAAAGATAAGATATAAGTACTTAAGTGTTAATCATTAAAACCATTTAGAGGATAAACAAGCTAACAACAATAGTTTTATACTATAATGCTTTTGAATTGAATATTGATTATAAAATTTCAAAATAAAATATTTTAGAATTTTTGGTTATCGTTCTAAGCTAAAATTAACTTTTTAAATTAACAAAACAATAGGATGACCAATCGAAGAGCTTAAACTAAAACTTCATTTTTATAAAATAAGTTGTGTCAGAAACTGTATAATTGATGTATTGAACTGTGAAAATATTAATGAGAATTCAAAAGTGACTTTCTGAATGATCAATCAGAATACTAACTGATCTATATCACAGGTATCACATTAAACATCAATACTTTTCGATCCATTTATTTGGGTTTTCATCATTCACCCACATCTAATGATTAAAATCAGAAGAGGCAATGAAACGATATGTATTGAACGTCATCATCATCATCATCATCATCATCGTCGTCGTCGTCGTTCTCATTGACTTAGAACCGATTGAATACAATTGAGGGATTAAGGCCAGATTCACATAAAATATTTTATATTAAAGATGATGAGAAGAAGAAATATGAGTATCGGAAATAATGTAAGAAACATTTGAAGGAAATACAGTAATGCAAATGAATAGTTGAGAATTTTTAAGCAGAAAAAGAACTTATAAAAGTAATCCACAAATCCTGTGCTTTCATTCGTTCTATGAATTTGATTCAAGCTGCTTAATCTGTACAATCATCGTAAGATTCTGGCTTTTTCCTGTCTGCTATACAGGTGGGGATGTGTGTCTAAAACAGCTTCTCTTTCTCTCCCTTTTACGGCAATTACAATTTTTTCTGTTCTTAATGAAAGAGAAAAAAGTTTTTGGTTAAGAACATAATAACAGTCATGAATGGTGAATATAACGAAGGACAACATGATACTAATCTGACTGAATAAAAGAAGAACGAAGCTAATAGTTGAAGGATTCAGAAGCGAATGAAGCACGTCAAGCATAGGTTGAAGATGAATCTGTAGGACTGTCACCTGTATGTGTATATATGAGGAAGATGAGATAGAGAAGAGAGTGATTGAGGAATGAGGGAACAAGGCGAGGAAGAGGTCGAACACGAAACGGTGAAGAAAGAGGAAGACAAGTAGCTGGTATAGTTCAAAAGATTGACAGAGGAAGAGTGAGATTGAGGGAAAAGAAGAGAAGATTGACGACGAGCTGAAATTAAAAGAGAGAGAAGAATAACGAGAAGGACAGAGAGAAGATAAGCATAAGAGGAAGACATATCGTAACGGAAATACGAGAAGACAATGAAGTTTAACTGCCCTGAGGGATGATGTGAAGAAAGGGAAAATGTATTATGAAGTCACGCCCACATCTATTTAAGAAAAGAAATAGAAAGGTAAATGGAAAAGAAAGAGAGAAGAGATAGAAAGAGAAAGAGATGGGAAAAGAGAAATAGAGAATGGACAGGTTGAACGATTGGTGAAGGTGAAGAGATGATTGCTAATCTAATTATCTTTAAAAAAATATTATTTGTAGACATTAAAGAAATTGCCATTGAGTATAAGTGTGAATTTACTATAATTGGAAGAAAATACAAAAAATAAAAATAAAAAATGACGAAAAACGAAAAAATGTTTAGAAGTGTGAAGTATCACTTGAAATTTCGTTGGACATGACTGTATTATTATCGTCACGGTTCCTTCTTCTTCTCTTATGGACTGCCTGTATAATGGCAATTTCTTGGAGTTCAAATGCTATACAAGGTCATGTATATACGGAGTTCTTTAGAATCTTTTTGTCCAAAGACCGAAACTGATTGCTATCTAATTGAGATTCATGCTCTATAATATTTAAAGTAAGTAAGTTATAAATTTGCATCTTAAAAGATTGGGTTCAATTTAAAACTATTATAGTCTTTATTATGATACATATTATCAAAAAAAGTTGTACTCTTGATATCAAATATCAACCTTTTCTTCATTAGCTCGTCCACAGAACCCTTAATCATGGCCTGTTATTGAGTATTGAGATATCGTGCTCCTTTGTTAATTTTTAGCTCATATTATAATCTTAACGATGTAAACGTACTATGTGTTAGCCTATATGATTATAATAATGTTTTAATTAAGTTCATATAACTTTTTAATTTAATTATATATTTTTACTTTTTGTAATTATTAAATAAAGAAATGTTAATTTTATATTGTACAATTTTCAAAATTGATGAATTAAAACTAATTATTTTTCTTTCGTTAATTTTGTTTGTTACAGTTAGTACCTCAATCAGCGAGCGGGTCGACTGATTCATAAATTATCTAATAATTGCCGAGTCTATCTGCTATCAATCGCTTTTTTCTTCAATGAAATGCCCAGAACAATAGTTTTTTGTTGCCTTAACTCTCAGGGCAGCAGTTTCCCCTACTTCTACGACAGCACTGTTGTAATTCACTCCGTGGCCTGTAATTCTTCTATCTCTCTCTCTCGCACTCCACCTTGTGTGATCAGTAATAGATTCTCGATCAATAGGTCTTATAACGATTTTCCTGACATTC
This sequence comes from Auanema rhodensis, assembly GCA_964057225.1. NCBI lineage: Eukaryota > Metazoa > Nematoda > Chromadorea > Rhabditida > Rhabditidae > Auanema > Auanema rhodense. Next base: position 8,165,524 of record OZ059895.1, read on the forward strand.
ATTCATTTATACCTTCGTTTGATATGTCTATGGCAACTACTCATCACTGTAATCACTATATTTAAGCAATAATTTTCATGGTAAGGGTACTGTGATTGGTACACGTATCAAAGACTTGTTTTTCATCAATGCTGACCTTGTTATTCTATGCGATAAGGACAAATCACACTCAATTTATTTTTAATTTTAAGAGGATTCTTAATTCATAGAAGTTTTCCTGCTCATATGGATTCTGATCTACCTTCGTAATATAAACTATTTTTTTCTCTATCTCTCACTCTTTTGTTATATATTACCCTAATAAAAGTCATAATTGTTTGTGACTCATCGAAAGATTCTATCTCGAATCCAACGTGATGTTTAAAATTTGACTTTACAAACCGAAATTTCGAATGCAATAAGTGCAGCTTGTAGTCTTGTAAACTATAGTTGCTTAAAAATTTTGAAATTATTGCAAACTCTTCACATGTTTTATATTAAATATAAATCACTGATGTTTATCGTTTCATACATACGTCGTAGCTTTCTATTCGGTAACCATCTTATGACTAATCTATTTGTAATTGTACGGGTTATGAAATCGAGATTTTCCTTCTTGTTAATCACTTCTTCTTTTTGAACACATCATTCATGTCCTATTTACTATTTCTTTAAGAACTCGTGAAAATGAATAGGCCACCAAGTTTTAATTTGGAAGAAAGAATCCGCAAGGCCAAGCCTCAATTAGAACAAAGTGGTATTTCCTATTCTTTAACGGTATATTTCTATCTCTAATTTACAAACTTTTTTGGAAACACTTTAGTATGTTGGTTATGTTCCTGTCCTAGCTCCTGTTCATCAAATGGGCAGAGAGATTCGTGAATCTCTAATCAGGTAAAAGTTTGTTGTTATTTTTAATTATACTGTATTACTTGTGTAGAGAAGTGCTTCTGACGATGTCAGCACTTAAAAATAAACTGTCACCACCAACTCCATTGGAAATTACATCGAAAGTACACTAAATTCATTTATATATTAAACACTATGCATTCTTTTATAGCTGATGGCTGCTCCTAAACTCTTAGATATCAAAGTAATTTTAACGATAAGCGCTGAAAATATCACGGTTATATACGATGAAAGCGAAAAAGAACCGTATTGTAATAAATTAGGAGCTCTACTTAGACAGCATCCCGTTAAATATACTTCAATAGTTGATTCTATAGTAAGATTTTCTTAATAACTAAATCTTATAATGATTTTGAAGGCTGAATGTAACGATTTTTTTGCTTATATTTCAAAGAAAAATAATTCAACTGACCGAAGATGTTGTGTATTTTGGGCTTCCCCGGAAACGGTTATTTTAATATCAAATGTAGTTACAGTATAATTAATTTTAGACAAAAGATGTTGTTGATACATTAGAAGAAGCAATAGAAATTAGTACAGAAACTTCTGAAATGTTAGAGAATGGTAGAAAAACACCAACACCCTCGAATTTCCATCATAGTCGGGTATGTTGAAGATTCTTATTACTGAAATTAATTAAAATATCTACAGAATGGTTCATCTGGCGCAGCCACGCCAACACCACGTATTAAACTTATTTTTTGTTCTAGGTTAATTTATTTTCTTTAGCATCTATACCTTCTCAAGGTGCAAAATATTCGAAGTTGTTTGTGCATCCGTGGTACCATGGCATGATAAGCCGTGAAGCAGCTGTTCAGCTTTTAAAGAACCCAGGAGATTTCCTAATTAGGTAGTATTAGTAGTTTCTTAGCATACAGTTTTATGTTTTCGTTTTTAAGAGAAAGTAGCAAGAACCAGAACCAACTTATTTTATCAGCTGTTTGTGAGCGTAATTTTCATCGGCATTTAGAATTATTCTCTGGTGATGGCTTGGTTTGTTCTTTTTTTCTCGTTATTGTTATTGTTATTGCTATTTGTTGTTCTTTATTTTGAACTGAAATACTTTCAGTTACGCGTAGGTGATTTGGTTTTTCGAGCCGTTGAGGACATGATAGATCATTTCAAGAAAGAAGGAACTCCTATAAGCAGCCCTAACGTATCAACCAATATGTATCTGACTCATCCGATATATCGCTCCAATTGAAGCGTTAAATCTAGAAATGTACATACTTTTCAGTCAGGTTAAATTAATTTGATTGTATTTGAAAGTTCATGTGATAATTCTCCTATCCCTGAAAGCAATATTTATTGTCATTGATAATTCGTGTCAAATTATGCTCATTCGCAATTCATAGATAAGTTTAAATTCCTTTTCGGAAAAATTATAGATAAAACTTCAGGATACTATTACTTGGATTTCTCTCCTCGTTTTGGTTTTTTTTACAATTAATTATGTTGATCAGAGTTATATTATATTGTACACATATACAGATATCACAAATAACTTGTGATATTTATTTTTTAGAATTGAATTGTAATATTTTCTGATGATTGAGTCAGTATAAAACAGCCTCCTCTGCAGAAAAACGTGTTGTTACAGCAACGAAAAAGACTTCTTCATATATTAGTCTTATATAATATATAATTCAGAAAATGATGTTTATTTTCATATAAATATATGACACTTTCATGATAATTTTTTAAAAATACACTTATATATAGATTTTGAAAATTATTTCCACATATTCTCCAAGACATTAAAATATTTAGTAGCATGTAAATGTTGTTCAACAGCTAAGACATCTCCACTTAATGATAAAATTCGTATTGGTTCTGCAAAAAAAATAAAATTATTAAATAAAATTATTAAAAACATAAAATTTGAATAATTCATGACTTTCGGCTTAATAATTATAAATATTGAATTTCAAATTTTGTATTGCAAAGTTGTTAACTTACCAACTGCTTTCTTGGAATGTCGCGAAAAATTAAGATATTCTCTTACAACTTCATTGAACGAAGCTTTCCATATAGGATTTGCATTCATAGTACTAATTACCAATGTTATAGGTAAGAAAGCAAATAAAAATTCATAAAGATGATATAAAATGAAAACTACCAGATCCTTATGTGGAAATATCTTAAATAATTTCATTTTCTCTTCATGTTTAATGTTTTTATTTACCTGAATAGCAAAAAATGCAATTGCTAAACAAGTAAAACATCCGATTAAAAATGTTCTTAAAGCAGATTTTATTATGCGACCAAGCCGAACATTTTCTGATAATTGAAACCTGAAATTTTATATAAAAATTATATTATAATATTTAAAGAAATCAAGTGATTCGTATGAACGAATCTTGTAATCGAAAAAAATTTGCTGCAGTTTATTCAACTTAACTCAAAAAAAATAAACAAAAAACTCACTTAACAGTTAAAGAATATGCACTAATGTTTCTTTTGTACTCATTTTCTGACCAAGCTGTAAGCTTAGTGAAAACACATAGAACAATTATTCCAATAACAAGCCCTAAGCTTAAAAAGCAAACTATGTTAACTTTCCCTGAAAAATATATGGAAAATAGAAATACAAGGTAGCAACATACAAAAGATTATACTGTAGCAACATGCTAAAGGAAAAATCCAAGTCCAAATTAAAGTAAGAGTTAGTACAAATGGAGATCTAAATTCGGATTATTATTCTTCAAAGGTTCTCTTGTTTTACCTTTGTTTTTCATAAGTTCTAATTTGAATTGTAGCAATAACTCGTTCAAATACAAGTATCATACAGGCTAAAAGTGCCGTACATGCGGCTGATGTACGTAAAGCATCCAAGTAAATGGTATATGGGATTGTTGATACAATTTCTAAATAAAATGTGAATAATTATTCATGAAATTCGATAAATTCTACCAAAATTACGAGATCCATCAGTCCAAAAAAGAAAAATAATTATTAATCGAGGAATAGAAATAGCGAAATAAGAAATAAATAGAGTTGTAACTATAGTTAAAACATGTGGATGAAACTGAGGATGAAGCATATAAACTACATAACCTAGAGAAAAAAAATTAAATAATAACGTTTTAAGAAGCTTACCTCCTGTTATTATGTAGAAAAAAGCTATAGCAACTACCACTATTTCTAAGATTAACACAGATAAATGAACAGCTTCAAAGCCTTTAGGCACAACTATGTCATTTACGGTAATCATTTGTTTAAGAATAAAATAAACGATCTAATTGTTTAATAATCTGCAATGATTCAGAATCTGATATTAAACCGCCGCAAAAAGAACGGAATATAAGTTTAGACTTGAAGCATTTATGGTTATTGGTTGCTCAGATCAAAAAAATGAATTACGAATCTTTATACAAATTATTAAGTAGGTAGGTAATTATAGGATAAAATTAAATTATTCATCTAATGATTAAAAATATAGGCTTTGATAATGCATGAGGTTTATTCTTCAATATTCTGTTCTGAATAAATAATAAATGATTTCACATTGAATGCTTTAATTTTTTTAATCTTATTCTTTTTTTTTTATTTACTATACATGCATACATACATATATTATATTATATATGTATACATTTGTATATTGAAATATATAGATTGGATTAAGAAAATCAAAAAAAAAACCTACTTCAGGCAGAAGAGATGAAAAAAGCAAATCAAATATTTCACGTTTCATGTGTTCATAGTTAATTGGATGCTGATACTTCTCTTAATTCTGATTACTACAACATGATATTAACTTTATTTTTTCGATCAAATGATTTTCTATATAATTTTCAACATATGTATTATGAATGAGTATTTCATGAAAAGATATTCGAAGAATAATACCGTATATCTTTTTTGCCATTTTTCATGAAAACACAAAAACTATTCATCAAAGATTACGAGGTCAAACAAACACAAAAACAAGTATAATCAATAATAGTGTTTAGCAACCATAACTGATGTTTCAAATTAGAAATACAAGTTTCTAGATTACTGATGAAGTCAGTTTACTCTAACTAATTGACAGTGTGTTCTATACTATGTGTAGAACACCACACTTTATCTGTCATTACAGTTGAAAAAGAAGATTTTTTTTCGAATATGCTGATTTGAATGTATATTCTTCTTTTATTTTTAGAAAACATTCTTGCAATGTTTATCATTTCTAATTTCTATTCAATTTTATTTGAAAATAAGTTCACAGTTTCAGATTTCGTTTTTTTTTTATTTTATCACTTTTTTTCTAATCAGCTCAAGCTTATCGAATTCGAATTAATAATCATATTTTTATTCATAATGATTCAAATTAGAAAAGATTTACATAATACTTATTATGAAAATGATATTTATGCTTCAATGTTTTCATTAATCATTATTTTTGATGATTTTTTTTATTCCTTTGTAATTTAAACTATTATTTAGCTGTAGTTTATAGTTAATTTGTTTGAGCAGTTTATGTAATCAAATAGGTGAAGGAAGAGGAAGCGAGGGGGTGTAATATCGCGTGAGGTGCATTGCCAACACCACCTCACCATCAGCTCATCAGACGTTCTTGTATTATCCTTATATAGTGGAGAAGCCTTATCAAAAACTTTTCTGTTCCAGCCAATAGATTAACTGACGCAATGCGAACGTTTCTTAGTATACCCCCAGGCTATTTTCTCCGGAAAGGAAGCTGTTGAAGTTGTGTATTGATTGTTGTCCATTTTGATGAAAGTCACGTTCACCCGAGTGATATGCTACTGCCACTTGTTCTCCTTTCTTTTTTCACTTCCAGTATTCTGGAAAACATGCCCTTGATTTGTGCTAAGTTTTATAAAAATCGTTTTTGTTGTCATTGATTCGCGTATTTTCCACTCCCAACTGACAATTCTTGTTGGCCATTGTCTGTTGATATGTTGGCAAAGATACACATAACATCGATTTTTTTCACTCTAAATCTTAGCAATCTTAGTATTAGCTGATTTATGGTATTTCTAATTATCACTGTTTTGTTAATTTCAGAAAATGACTCTCACTAAGGATGCTGCATTCAATGACTTGAAAAATCATGTTCTTAACAATGAGAAAGATCTTAATATCAATGCTCTGTTTAAGGACGATCCAGCCAGATTTGAGAAATTCAGGTACTTTACAAATATAAATATTTAAATTGTACTTCTTTCTTTTAGTCGTTCATTCCCAACTCCATCTGGCGATATTCTTTTCGACTTTTCCAAGCACCGTTTGACAGAAACAACTTTCAAAAAACTTCTGGATGTTGTAAGTCCTTAGAAACGTAATCAGATAGCAAATTTGTCTGTTTAAAGGCTCGATCTCGCGGATTAGAAGGAATGGCCAATGCCATGTTCTCAGGACAGCGAATCAATTTCACTGAAAATCGCAGTGTACTTCACATTGCTCTTCGTAATCGTTCAAATGCTCCAGTTCTTGTTGATGGAAAAGATGTAAGCTGATTTGTTATTTCTATATCTTTTAAATGTGGATGTTTAGGTTATGCCTGATGTTAACAGAGTTTTGGAACACATGAAGGAATTCTGCCACCAAGTAATCTCCGGAGAATGGACCGGTTACACTGGAAAAAAAATTACTGACGTTGTTAACATTGGAATTGGCGGTTCTGATTTGGTAAAAAAAAGTTTAAAGATAGCAAGTTTCTTGTTATTTTTTAGGGACCATACATGGTTACTGAGGCTCTTCGTCATTACCAAGTAGGACCCAATGTTCATTTCTGCAGTAACGTTGATGGAACTCACATCGCAGAAGTATGTTTTTTTCTTCATTTCAAATAGCTTATTCTAATATTTGCAAATAGATCGTCAAGAAGTTGAATCCCGAAACAACACTTTTCATTATTGCTTCCAAAACATTTACTACTCAAGAAACAATCACCAACGCAGTTACTGCTAAGGAATGGTTCCTGCAAAAGGTATAATTATATTAAAAGTGTACTGTTTGAGAAAAAACAAGGAGTCGTGTTTGAAATTTGTGCCAACACAACCGGGAATGACATCTGTGCAATTAAAAATGATTTTGCACGTGTCGATTTTGCGTATTTTCTGCATAGATACAAATAATCCATTAACATATTAAAATTCCTTATATTTTTTTGAAACTTTCTTATCATTCAATTAAATTATGTATTAATTAAATTAAAAATTATTTCAGGCTGTTGATGTTGCCGCTGTCGCTAAGCACTTTGTTGCTTTATCAACAAATGTACCAAAAGCCACAGAGTTCGGTATTAACCCCGCTAACATGTTTGAGTTCTGGGATGTTCGTTTCTGTTTTTAACGTTCAGAAATTATAATTATATGATTTAAGTGGGTTGGTGGACGTTACTCCCTTTGGTCTGCTATTGGATTGTCCATCGCTATCCACATTGGTTTTGATAACTTTGTCCAGCTCCTTGAGGGAGCACATGCTTCTGATCGTCACTTCAGTACTGCTCCTCTTGAACAAAATGTAAATTTAAGATAATATGGATTAAATATATAAATAATATTTTAAGATCCCCGTCATAATGGCTATGCTTGGAGTTTTATATCACAATATTCATGGAGCTGAAACTCATGCTTTGTTACCATATGATCAATATCTTCATCGTTTCGCTGCTTACTTCCAGCAGGGAGATATGGAGAGTAATGGAAAATTTGTTACACGGTATTTCAAAAATTTATTTATTTTGGTTAATATATGTTTTTAAAGTGATGGAGCTCGTGTTGATTATTCGACTGGACCCATTGTATGGGGAGAGCCAGGAACTAATGGACAACACGCTTTCTACCAACTTATTCATCAGGGAACTAGACTTATCCCTGCTGATTTCATCGCTCCAGTTAAGACTTTGAACCCTATTCGTGGAGGTCTTCATCATAAGGTTAATTCTGAAATTATCATAATTATTAATTCGTATAATTTAGATCCTTCTCGCCAATTTCCTTGCTCAAACTGAAGCTTTAATGACCGGAAAGAGTTCCGACGAAGCCCGCAAAGAGTTGGTTGCTGCTGGAATGAGCGAAGATAATATCAATCATATTCTCCCCCACAAGGTATAATATCAGCTTCTCAATATTTTCTTCATCTATATTTCTATAGGTATTCGAGGGTAATCGTCCTACTACTTCGATTGTTTTACCTGTTATTACTCCATTCACCCTTGGAGTTTTGATTGCTTTGTATGAGCACAAAATCTTTGTTCAGGGAGTTATCTGGGATATTAATAGCTTCGACCAATGGGGGTAATTATATTTATATTTATTTCTTTGAATATTTCATTGGTTTTTAGTGTTGAACTCGGAAAACAATTGGCTAAACGTATCGAACCTGAACTCAATGGTGCTGAAGAAATTCACAGCCATGACTCTTCTACCAATGGCTTGATCAACTTCATTAAGAAAAATTCTCAGTAAAAGTGTTATTTATTGATTATACAAACCAGTATCTGAATGTATAATTTGTTTTGTTTTTTAATAGATATACAAAGATTGTTTTATAGCTTGTTTATTTTCTAGTCCACAATTGTCCGGTACAAGATTAAGTTTTAAATAGCTTTTAGTTTTAGACAATTTTTATTAAATAATAAACATCAGATTTATTGTCTTCATGTTACAAGATATACCGAGGTCTTTTATCCTCTGCAATATTTTGGGAAAAAATGTATTAATTCAATGAAAATAATAAAAATATAGATGGCCGGTTACGCCTTGAAACGACTTATGACCGAATATAAAGGTTAGAACAATAATTTCTTTTAAAAGCTAATTATAATAATAAAAAATTGATTAAACAAGAACAGTAAAGCATTGATTATCTATTATAGAACTTACTAATCGTCCTCCTGAGGGCATCATTGCTGCTCCCATCGATGAAGAAAATTTTTTTGAATGGGAATGTTTGATCACAGGTACTTTGTGATCAAAGGATTTAAAAAATATTTTTATTCACCTATAGGGCCAGAAGACACATGCTTTGCAAACGGTGTATTTCCTGCACGCATATCATTCCCTCAGGATTATCCTCTTAGTCCTCCTAAAATGAAGTTCTGTTGCGAATTATTTCATCCCAATATCTATCAAGATGGACGTGTTTGTATTTCTATTCTTCATGCTCCTGGTGATGATCCAACTGGTTACGAAAGTTCGTCAGAAAGGTAAATCTACTTTTCCATATAAATATAAATATATGCATAATCTTTGTATTTTAAGATGGAGCCCTGTTCAATCGATAGAAAAGATCCTTCTTAGCGTTGTCAGCATGTTAGCCGGTGAGTTTTAAATATAAAAAAAAAACAAAATTATACGATTTATTAGAACCAAATGATGAATCGCCAGCTAATGTTAATGCTGCAAAAATGTGGAGAGAAGATCGTACTCAATTTGAACGAATTGCAGATAATCTTGTAAGAAAAACATTGTGTTTACCTCAAGCTGAATAATCTTTTTTTCTTAAATTATAGCAATTCTCAATATATTTTATAGAATGTTATTTAACTTAAAATTGATGTACATTCCTTGTAATACATAAATTTGCATGTACTGACTATAGTTCTTCTCATTTTATAACAAAGTTGTGATTTTTGTCTGTTATATATGAGCTAAAACATAAATTTCATGTTCATCTTTTTTATTTTAACAAATATTTCTGACAACATTCGTTAATCCCAGTATTTTATATGCAAATTTTGAAAATCAAATAAGTTCAGGAGAAGAGGGACAATCATTTTATTTATATAAACTTATATAATTAGTTCGTAACATTTTAATAAAGAAATTGATTCGAAAATTGATTTAAATATCCAGTAACTGAGAGAGGAAGGCTTTCTAGAGTAGGAAGGTTATTAGAGATTTGATGCCAATACGCGGTTGCTATGGTCACCATATCGCTTTGACAACTAGAAACTAAACAAGTTGCTAAGGGTTAGCGTATGAAATCATGAGCTTGCCAGCTTATCTTTAACAACAGTTATCTTTACTCAATAATATTTAATTATTATTTTTGATAATATGTTTATTTAATTAGTAATTATTTCAGAATAAAATAGTATGTGTTAAGAATAGAAGATCATGTCATCTATGGATATGTCTCCTCTGCCAGAGGACTATCCGCAAGCTATTAACTATCGATCTTTAGAAGAATTAGTTAATAATGATGATTTGGAAGATATAATAACTATTAAAAGATGGTGTGAAAAACTCCAACATGTGAGTGTACCAAAATGAAAACTTCAATGAAAATTATTTATTTTTAGTTCAAATTAGAAGGCACTGAAAGCACCTACGAGCTACAAACATTGGTTAATGGCCTCAGGTTTTTTTTATGAATTTGAATTTATTTCTTATTATTTAAGTTTTAGTTATCTTATGAGTTATATGTTCACTGCTGCCGATGAGTTGAAAGAAGTAGCTGAACGAGAAACATCAGCAATGGCTGAAAGGGAAGATCAATGGGAAGAAGAGAAACAAGAACTTAAGGTAAAACTCAATTATTTTTATATTTTTATATTTTTATTTTGTTAAGGAAGAACTGGAATCTTTAAGAGAGCGTATCACTTCAAGAGCTGATGCAGGAGAATCTAGTGAAGCTTTTCGGTATGTTTCATTATTTGTTTTTGAAAAAGGCATTGATGTTAAAACTAAATATTCCGTTTAAGTGACCAAATTAACAGCTTGAAAGAGGAAAATAGAGCTTTACAACAGTTGAATCGAGATCGTGACAGACAAATGGCTGATCAAAGTGATAGGTAAGTAAACGATTTCTCACATTATTCAGTTTATTCTATATTCTCTTTGTTATGTTTTTCATAAATCAACTGCTTTTCCAGGTTTGAAGCCTTAGTTGCTCGGGTAGATGCATTAACTCGCGAACGAGACACTCTTATTGATTACGTATGTTGATTTAGAATATAAATTTCTTAAGAATCATTTTAGAAAGCTCAATCAGAAGATACTATTAGTGAGTTACGTCGCCGAATTTTCGCAAAATCAGAAGAATCAACGAATGAATGGGAAACTAAAAAATTGAAACAACGAAATGAACAAGCTGTCACACTTAGTCGTCAAATGCAGGTAAAATTGAATTACATATTGTATTTGTTATATAAACAAAAACTTTATTGTGTTTTAGAGTGTCGTAACACAAAATGAAGAATTACGATCAGAAGTCAGTAAAGTTAGTAATGCGTTAGAAGAAGCAACACGTCTGATTGAAGAAAGCTCAAAAAAGTAAGTTTGATTGAATGCAACCGGATAACATACAATAGAAATTCTCAAAATGAAATGAATCTGTCAATTCAACGTTATTACAGAATATCCGATCTCAAAGAAGAACTACAAGTAATGCAGGATCACGAAGCTGATTTGACGAATGAAAATGCTGTATTACGAGAAAAATTAGAAGAACATACTTCTAAAACAGAACAATTAGAAAGCGAAGTTCTTGATTCTGAAATGGGAATGAAGGTTTAACTATTAGATTTAGTTTAATAATAATTAAAAATAATTTAGAAACTGATAAACCAACAGGAACAAACAATCAATGATCTGAAAGATGAGCTTGATCTTGCTGATGTAATTTTTATATTTTATATAATTTTTCTTATTAAAAATCATAAATTATAGAGAGAATTAATAACTTTACGAGAACGAATAGCTAACGATATGAGCAAGCAAAAGGAAGATGAATTAGAAAAATTAAAAGATGAACTTGTTGAGGCTACAAAGTAAACATTCATATAATTCCTTTAAAGTTATAAATTTTTATCCAGAATGGCTCGAGAATTGTTTGGAGAACATGCTCAGAGTAAAGAACAAACAGATGATCCAACTGCCAACTTACGTATTCGTTTAGTTCAACTGGAACATAAGCTGCGGAAAGGATTGGAAAAGGTGATTGAGTAAAGAAATATTTGAATTATATTAATCGTTTAGAATGATGAGTTACAACGTAATCATCAAGAATTAGAAGATGAATTAGTGAAGAAAGATGAGAATCATGCTAATCTTGCAGCTGAAGTAGAACGTCTACGTGATGTGAGTTGAATTTACTTAAAACCATATTAATATTTTGTGGATTTCAGCTTAAATTTGGAGATGCTCGTGGGGAAGTCAACAGACTTGAATATCAATTAAAGCAACGTGACAATCAAATTAGTAAATTAACTAATTTCTGTACTATGCTTCAAATAGAACTTGGACGATATGCAGAACGTGAGGATCAACTCTCACAGTCTGATAACACGTCAACAACGAAAAACAAACAGAAACATGTTCAAAAGAAAGAAGAAGAACTACGTGAAGATAGTAAAACTACTAAAAAGGATGATAAAACTGTTTCTGTGATAGAAGATCATTCAGAAGTTGATGAATCAGAAGAAGCTTCTAAAACAAGTTCAAAAACAAAAGAAAAGCAAAAGAAATCTTCCATTAAATATAGTTCTGTATCAGATTTTGAGCATCAAGCAATGCTTGTATCTAGTCTTTACTATGAAATAATGAAACTTATCGAGGTTAGACATGTTATATATTCAATTCTTATACAAATATTTTAAGGAGAATAATGAGAAAAATAGACAATTAGGTGAAATGGAATATTTATTAAAACAAAGAAAATCTGTTTCTGATATGAGTAAAGCACATGTTCAAGTATGTTCAAACTTTCTTTATTCAAAAGAAAACTGATTGAAATAAATGATTTTAGTTCGCGTATGAAGAAATTCGTCGACTTAAGGAACAATCAGAACTTGAAGTTTATGAGCATGAGCATGAATCATCATCATCACAAGAAGAACTTGAATTATCACGTATGGAGAATGAAGAATTAAAGGTTTTTTTGAATAATTTAATAATTATAATAGAATATTATTACTTCAGAGATTCCAAGAGTCTATACGTACAGGTGGAAATGAATTGGAAAGACGAGCAGAGGAAATGGCAAGAAAATTAATTTCTGAACGAATGCAGACAATTCGGTATATATTTAGAGTATATTTATCTATTTATCTAGCTATATATACATATATATACATATATATATATATATATATATATATATGATATTTAATAAATTAAAATATATTTTAGATTATCACGATCATGTACTGTTTTGAGAACTCGTTTGAGAAGAGTTGAAGAAACATCAAACAAATTAAAAGAAAAAATAGTTAAAACTCGATCACGGAATGATAAACATATAGCTAATTTACAATATGAATTGGTAAAATATATATTTTTTTATAAAACTCATTAAAATATTTATTTCTTAAAGGATTCAACTTGTATGGAATTAGCTGCTATGCAACATCGTGTTATTCATTCAGTTTCATTAAAACAATTTGAGGAATTAAGTTTGAAATATCGTAAAATTCTTAAAAAAGAATTAATTGGTACAGATCATATTGAAGTAAATTACAAGAAATTTTAATAAAATATTTAAACTTTCCCTTTTTAGAATACAGCACCTTTGATTGATTTAAAATCTGATACTGTTATTGGAGGTAATAATTATGATACTTCTACGGAACAATTAATGGCTAAAAATACATATTTAAAGGTAATTTAGAGTTTAATCTTTTATAAAATCTTATTTATTTATATTTTTAGAAGATTATCTCTGTATTAACTGATCAAAATGAATTTTGGAGTAAAGAAACAGAACTTCTTCAAACAGAAAATGAAGAACTTAAAAAGTTTATGGAAGATATTGAAAATGAATCAGATTTAAAAAGTATATTAGGTATAAGAAATTTATATAAATTATATAATTATATTCATATAATTCAGCTGCAATTGAACATCGACTTCTATTTACTATTCGAGATCAACAAGAAACTGTTTTTGAACTTCAACGAGAAACACGTAAGAAACAGGATGCTGATGAGCTTTTATCAAAAAGTCGTTTGGAATGGGCAAATGAACGGAAACGATTTGTTCATATGGTTGTAGTTCTTCAACGAGCTCTTCAAGTATGTTATTTCTTTTTTTTTTTGAATTTGAATTTGAAACATGTTATTTCAGCAACAACGTAGTAACAATATGGCTTCATTTACATTAGAACAAATGGAAAAATTAAAAAGTAAAATAGGAGAAAATCTACAATTAGAAGAACAAGCTATGAAAAAGAGAAGAGAGGTTATATTATTATAATTATTATAATTATATAAATAAGCTATTATTAGGCTGAACATGTACATGAACAGTTAGAAGCTCAGCTCATGAATATGGCTAGTTCTAATCGTGCTAGATCAGTATTAGAAGATGAGGGAATGAATGTTCAACGTATGGAGAAAATGCTTCAAGCTGCGTATACCAACGTTAGTTTGGAAACTGCTAAGCTTGACAAGCTTGAAAAGATTGTATGAGTTGATTAAGTTTTTCAAAGAAATTTTGAAACATGATATTCAGGTGGCTGGCAAAGATAAAGAGATTGAACGATTAAAAGAGGAAATAGGAAATCTTGAGAAAGAAAACGAAGAATATCTTCAAGCAATAACTACTATCAATATGGATCAAATAGGAAAAAAGTTTGTTCTAAGCGAACTGTTGGAAAAGCATTCAAGAGAACCTGCTGAGAATAATAATGTCGATGTTTCTGTAAAAGATGAAACTGATTATGAAATGGATTACGATAGTTCTGCAAATAGCGGTATTGCCTAGTATCATCGTTTTTGGGAATTTTTAGCGTTTTTTCTATAGAAAGCACATCTGAAAGATTGGTATTGAAGACGGTGGTTCACGATAACACTGCTGAATTCAAACATAAATTGGACCAAATGAAACAGACAGCTGAAGCAGCTATTCAAAGCTACAAGGTAGAAGATGAAGAAATAAGTTGTGTTAAAAACTATTTTTAGGAACAATTAACTCAAAAGGAGGCTGAAGTAGCTAGTTATCGAGAATTGTTACTTGTAAAGATGAATGAACCTGCTAAACGAATAACTGAAAAGGAGATTATAACAAAAGAGCTCAAAGTTCCTGATGAAGAAACTGAAATTAAGTTAAAGCAAGCAGTAAGAGAAATTGCCCGTTTGAAGGTATAAATAAGAAAAATTTACCATTTTAATTGAAATTTTAGGAAGAAATCGATGAATTGCAAGCATCTAATCAAGATTTATATAAAAATCGTCAAAGTCTATTATCATCTGCTCGAAAATCAGCAATCAATGTAAATTTTTTAGTTTTATTGTTTTCTAATATTTAAATAATATTAAGGTCTCTATTCAAACTGATATAATAGAAGAAGTTAATTATAAAAAAGAAAAAGTTACATCTAAAATTAGCAAAGTTGCAAGTAAAAGTCTGTCTTCTGATACAGAAATTCCATTTGATATACAAGATGAACGATTGAAATATAAAAGTGAAATTCGTCATTTGCAAGATAGAATTCGTAAACTTACAACTAGTAATAAGGTAATCATTTAAGAATTTTTTTCATTTTTTTTCAATTAAATTTAAAAATTTAGGAACTTATGATAGCTTGCAAACGAATAAAAGATGACGCAATGGAGCAGTTAGAAGCTAAACGTCGAGAAGATTTTTCAACAGAAGCTAAAGTATATCAAAATGCAGAACAATTATTAAGGTCAGATTATATAAATTATAAATTATAAATTGTAAATATAATATTTAGAAAAGATATAGAAGAAATTCGTCATGAAAATCAAATATTAAAAAAGCGATTAACAGAAAAAAGTAAAATTATTGATGAGTTAAATGATGGAAAAAATCAAATAAAAAAGAATACAGAGGTTAGATATTTATAGTAATTTCATATATTAAAAATATTTTTTAAAGGAAGAATTACAACGATGGAATGAAAGAAAGAAATTATTGGAACGAATTGATAATTTGCAGAAGAAACTTAAAGAAGCAAATGATGAAATTGCAAATTATAAAGGTTAATTATATTATTTATTTTTCAAATTTTAATTTTTAAAAGTTTAAGATAAACTAGAGAAACGAGATAAACATTTGGATCAAATTCGATTTGAAGAACAATCATATGAGAAAGATATTCAGAGATTGCATCGTCAACTGACTACAATTAAAACAGAACGAGTAAGCTTTTTAAATTTTCAAATATGAAACGGAATACAAATGTCTTCTATCTAAGGATACTGCTGTTATGAATAGTCAGCAAGTTGTTATAATGCGGGATAAAGTTGCAACATTACAAGAGCAGTTACATGTGAAAGATAGAGTAAGAGAATATTTTATGATTTGAAGATTTATTTGTTTTTTTAAGGAAATTTCTCGACAATCAAATATTTTACGTAAAATAGAAAAAGAAAAACATCAACTAAATGATCATCTTAAATCATTATCAAGTACTATAGATACACTTCAAAAAGAAAAAGATATTTTAAAAGCTACATCAATACCATCTCGATCTAATCAAGAACCTAAAGTAATAAAAGAAACTAAAATTATTATTAAAGATGATCAATCAGATGAAAATATTAAAAATTCTCGAAGACAATTACGTTTGGTGAGTCAAAATATTAAATTTTTCTCTAATTATAGTCATTCAGATGGAACTGAAATATAAAGAATGTGAGGAAAAGCTCCAAGTGTTATCAGATCAACATGCAAGTTTATCAGAAGAATATTCCAAAGTTGCCAAGAAATTAGGTTAGTTCCAATGAGCATTTATTCTTCTATTTTCTCTATTTGAAGCTTCACGAGAAGAACGGTCAACTGGTGCAGTTGCGGTTTTAGGTGATAAGCTGCAAGCCAAGGATAAGGAAATATCTCAATTAGTAAGTAGAATGATAGCTTTCGATGATAGAATTATCATTAATTTGCAGAAAGCCAGAATATATTCATTGGAAAGACGTTTATCACAGTAAAAATTAAATAAAAAACAGAAAGATTTAGGCAACTAATCATCATATATAATATCACAGAAATATTTATCTAAACATATCATAGAAATATAAGAATTTATTATTTATAAATTATTATTATTATTATCACAAGTATTTATTATATAAAATATGCCATGGATACAAAGAAGGTAAGCAAGATGAAAGGCCTAGAAAAGTATACAGGAAGATATAATCTGATAAAATAAGTGAAGTAAGGCACAGTAGAAAAGAATATAAAAGGTAAAGTACGATATAGTATTTTCAAGTTAAGAATATTAAGAAAAACATTCAATTAAAAGAAAAATTCATACCAAAATCTATTTAATACTCAATATTCTATATAATCTAAATCTATTCTCAAGAAAAACTTTGATAAGATATCGTACTTTACTTCTTACATATATTCAATGTTATATCGTTAGTATGACAGTTATCGCAGAATAGTTTTGGTATTTATACAAAGTAAAAGAAAGTGATACCAGCAGTATTTAGCAAAATCCGTAATTCAAAAATTCCGTCGTATAATCATAAGTGGAAAAAATAACAAAAACTTTTTTTTCAATAAACTCTTTAAAGGTCAAATAGTATTTGGTAACCGGTTCCCAGAAATTCATGTTTTTTAAATTTAAAAATAAAACTTTGGTAATATACTGGCAAGAGCGAATGATTAATGGGGAAAATATCTATGCTGGAATCAAAATCAATCTCCTAACCTATTAGTCCCGTAATTCTCTCACATTTTGAAAAAAATAATTTAAATTTCTAGTTTGGTATCTATCTCAAACAATTCATCATCTGATGAATCCTCTAACAATTGCACTTTATCAGCAGCACTGTTATAATGAGGCAGAGGAGTATAACTGAAAGATTAAAAAATTGAATATTATAAGAGATTTAAGTATAACTTACTCAATTTGTTGTCTGTCATCACGTACAATATAATGTATGACACATCCTACTAATACGATAAATACTACTATAACTATAGCCCATATAAATGTCCAGAATGTTGAATTAGAAGTATGACGAGTTGGATATACAGCATTTGGTGAACAGTCTTCTGGAAACAAGATCATCTTACTGCGTATTTGCCTTTTCAAAACTGTACCACATCGAGCAAGACTAGGATCTTGTCCCTTGGCACAACACGGCCTGCAGTATGAAGTTGATCTATTACCATACCCAGATGCACACGCATCACAACTCAACGATCCTGGAAGCAAACGTAATTGGAATTGTTTTTTCCTTATTATCATACCAGGACCGTGGCAGATTTGGCATGCTTCATCGCAAGCACTACATTTACCGAGAACATCAATATAATACCCAAGTCCACATTTTTCCGAGACTGTTACACACTTAGCTTGAACCAAGTTTGATTCATCTGAAGGAAGAGACGAGAATGCAATAGTTTGTTGCAATAGAGTGTATTATTGAAAACTTACAATCTGTGACTAAGTTAGCCGGACATTTATCAACGCATTTGCCGTGCAACCCCAGCTCAACGGCATCAATCAGTAGTTGTGATCCCGGACAAGTTTCACAAACCTAGAACCCGGTTGAAACCATTATGTATAACTGCCATTGATTCAAACCTCAGCCTTTGTACAAGTATGACAATGAGAAGAACACATCTTGCACATTGTACCATCGAGGAAATATGTATCATCACAGCGTGTGACACATCTAATTAAGATTTGTT
Source organism: Auanema rhodensis (assembly GCA_964057225.1). Taxonomy (NCBI): domain Eukaryota; kingdom Metazoa; phylum Nematoda; class Chromadorea; order Rhabditida; family Rhabditidae; genus Auanema; species Auanema rhodense. The sequence goes on from OZ059895.1 coordinate 8,183,985, forward strand.
TATTGTATGTTTGAATATATTAAAATTTACTTAAACCCGCTTCCTGCTTTGTTTCTAAGTGTCTGTGTTAATCCTTTACATTTGATGCACGAAGTAGCAGATCTAGGCTCTGTACATCCATCACATTGTTCATGACAATCACCCACTGACGTCAAATCACCGAATGATACAACTTCTGATTCATCCGTCTAAAACGGAAAAAAAGAAATAAACTCTATTCTAACGTTTTATTTTCTTTTTATTACGGTGTTCGACCCTAGTTATGTAAACATTTGCCGTTTTATAGAACTTGTATTATAGAATATTCTTCAAATATTATGAACGTGCAACGTGCACTAAATATAATAGACCCAATCATTCATAGAATATAATTTGAAAACATCAAAGAAGCTGCTAGCTAAGCTTAGCAATACACCATACCAACATAACTCCGGAATAATCATGTACATGATTGATACAACCACCTACACATTGTCACATGCCAACACCACAACATAACAAAGAAAATTTATTTAAACTATAACTAATCGTCTCAGAATCGCGCGGAGCACAAGGGAAAATTGACACATTTTACATACAAGGACTTCACAACGACTACTACAATGTAGGAGTTAGAGGTCTAATATCATCATAATGGGCACACTATGTTCTTCAAATAATTAACGAAACGGCGGGAGTCTTCAGAAATGGTACCGTCTATAACCTTGCTGACAACACCAGAAGTGATTAAAATTTCAGGTTGAGGTTTCAAGAATAGCCTTCGGGCCTTTTAAAGATAAATGAAGGTAATGGGCAAAATGATCTCAATAACTTTAAAATGAATACTGATTTTCATAAAATCTTCGTTTCAAAAGCTGATATAAACGATATGAGGTTCTGAAGAAATCGTAAGCATGATACAATAAAACTACAAATAAATGGAAAGTTGGCTAATAAACTTGGATATTCATGAGTTGCGAAAATGAGTAATCAACTTTTCAGAATTAAAAAACTGAGCAGGCAAAAGAACTATCTGTTATTCTTTAATTAAGATAAAAATCTAATAAAGCCAAATCCTTTAAAGGTCTATTTAGAATGAAATGCAAACGTTAATGAGAACCACCAAACATCCGTGAGAACATTGAATCGAAAAAACTCCTCAAATGTTCATGGCTCCGTTGTTGCGACTAAATCGGAATCCCATTATATTTCATATGAAATCATTGAATGATCTTATTCAGGAGCAAGCAGGATGCACAATTCAGGGCAGGGGGCAAGTTGTCAGCAGGATGGATAAGTTAGATGTTGGGGAGATGGAACCAGACGAATCTGGTAGGTAGTGTACAAGGTTTGACAGTAAGGGAAGAAAACTCATGCAAATTTTTTCATTCGAAGACACAGCATGCCCGTAGGTATTTGTCAGAAAATAAGGCAAACCAGGTAAATACAAACGATGATGGCTCATATCACATAAAAAACACGCAAATGTACCCATATAAAACGCTCTAACGCCGTAACATAATTTCTCTGAAGACTGAAGTATATCACAGATACAATGGGAAGACAGGCATTAATGGAAAAATAGAAATATTTAAGACTCTATACACTTATGCGGTTGAGTAAGTTCCAACCATAAAAAGATATGGATGAAAAATTATGTAGATCAATGAATAAAACTATGAGAAGGGAAAAAAGGAATGAAATGCATTCAGAATGGCTTCAGGTATAGTAAGAAGAGCTATAAATGTTTTTTTAATGTTAGGCAGGCACGATTGTAGAAGATCGTCGACACGACAGATAGGCAGCTACGGCTATCAGTATCAGAACGACCGCGTGTACGACCATGAACACTACAGGCAAAGTGATCTGGAGAAAATACCAATATGGGAGGATAGAAAAACGTTTTGAGAATTGGGGAATTACAAACGTTTGAAAATGCAAATTGAAGTGCAGTAACAGTGGCTATCAGGTGATTAAATATACGTTTACGGTCTGATTGGCAACTCAAACGAAGTAAAAGAATTTAGCGCTGATTTAAACGGGGTATCAGAGAAATAATAATTATGTTAACATACAACTTGGTGATGGAGGAACTTCATACACCAAAACATGCCACTTAAAAAACAAATAAGCGACGAACGGAAATATCTCAATTAGACTGACATTAGATGCATTCATGCAGTTGCGCATCTCAAATCGCGACAGACAAGGAGCATCAGAAAACGTAGCTGAGGAGATATACCAAAACAATACGCCACCAGCATTACAAAGTACCACCACCAGAGATTTAAAGTATGCAAAATGACTAGCATATAACAGAGATGTCGTCAAGTCTAAGTTGACTAGAATCGACGAACACGACGATGACGACGAATTGTAGGTGTCCAAACCCATTGTCTTGCATTCTGGTTGAAGACCCACACACCAAAGTTGAATGTAGGGCGAGGCAGAGCTGTAGCAGGCTGACGTGCAGAAGGTATTTCCATCTGACGAACACGAGAGAAAGCCGTCGGACGTTTGATTTGCTTCTGCAACAGAACCGAACCCATGCCCATATATATGAATAACTGACAAAAAGTACATAGAGCCCAACCACGTGGAAGCAAGAACAGTACGGATGTAGGCGCGATATGAGACAATGACTAGACACGATGACGTAAAAGCAAAAATAAAATATGGAATATTTGGCGTGAATTAAATAGTTAAATCCATCATTAGACATGGTTTTGCACATTATTTATCATGCAAGATGCAACATATATACAAATACATGGACAGACAAGAACACAAAGACTTAATACATGAAGCATAAGCGAAAGTATATTTAGAAAGCACAATATGAACAGCATGCTAACGTACGCAATGTGAAGATTAGTTAAGTCAGGACAGGCAACGGAGAAGCAATAAGTATGGAAAGCATTTGGTTTAAAGCAAGACAGAAAACACTGCACACTATTGTATCGTTAGTTTAGAGAAACATTCTCAACATTCAAAGCGTAAGAAGCGAACTATAGGGAATTTACATTATAAATGATGCTTGTTGATCAGGAAAAACAATTAACTTTGCAAAAAAAAACTCTGATCGACATGAGCATTTGGATTAGATAGTACAGGAAGAAAAAAATCCCTCGTTTACAAACTAGCGGTCGAACACACTCAGGTATTATTATATCACTGTGTAAGCCGTACTATTTCAATCTCAGTATGTGAATCCATATAGAAAACACATAGGTGAGTTGATGTCTAGCCGGTATGAGTAAAATATGCACGAACCTGACTAGTTAGTTGCTGAACACGTCCTAAAACTGTTTGACTTGCAGGTGGATGAATAGGATCCTCCGGCTGAGCTGGTTCAGCAGTTCCGTAAAGAAGAAGTGTCCAATCATGGAATGTACCTAGATTATTTGTTTTTCGTGACATCATTAGTTTCGAGATTTCATACCAACTGCAGATGGATTATTTGTAACACTTTCAACCATTAAAATCCATGTTCCTCTTGGGTCTTCACCCCACTGTTGAACTGAAAGGAAAGGCCATTTGTGGAACCCGTTGCTGTTGAAATCTTGAGGTCTAGGTGGCAAAAGAACTGATCGAGTGCCCGATGGAGAGAATAGAGTTAGTTTCAAATCACCACGCTTGGAGTAACGAACTGAAATATTAAATTAACTCAATCTAAATGATAATTAAATTGTCACCTGTAGCATGAACTTGAACGTGTTCTAAGTATAAAACAGGTGTTCCAGATTCACAACCATTAACCTTTAAAAAGTACATTAGAAAAATGAAAAACAGAAGTGCACTCAGTACCTCTAATGTGAAGTTCAATTGGAATCGGCCGATAATAGGACGAGGATTAGGAGCAGCAAGTTTATATTCATAAGTACATATATGTTGCTCTGGAACTGGCTTCCATACTTTCGCTAATTTGACAAGACCAGTGCCGTCCATTAAACCATAACCGAATTTATTACTGATCATACGACCAACACCATTTTTAGACCATCCAGGGTTTTTCAAAAGAGGTTTTGGGTTAGCAGTTCTCAAAACGATATGTTGCATATCCCTCCAGGTTAGTTCAGGCTTAGCTTCCAAAGCTAAAGCAATGATACCAGCAGCGAGAGGAGCTGAAGCACTAGTTCCCGTATGTTGCTTAGTACAACCAGAAGGTACATCAACAGTAACCTAAGAAAGTAATAATTAAATATTTACACATATATTGAAATCATACGATAGCAGGTTGATTGATGTTTGCTGAACTGTATGTGGTAGCTATAGATGATGGACATTCCTCAAGATACCAAGGACGGCGATTATCATAAGTTGCAGAACTAATAGATAACGTATACACAGATGTGGTATATCCATCAGCGGAGCATGAATCTTGTCTAAAAAAAGAAAATTTATTGGCAATTTCAATATCATTCGATTACCTGGATCCACCGTTTCCACTAGCCCAAACAAAGATATTTCCTTTTCCACCACGACCATTCTTGATTCCTCTGTAAAATGCTTCACGAGCTAAGGGACCTGGACCATCAAAAGTTTTTCCATCGTCTTCAGGGCCCCAACTAGCTGAATAGATATCAATATGATCTTGGTTCAAAGACAGTGAAGCAGCTTCAACTGAATCGGACACAGCTCCGTCTAACATACGTACCTAGAAATTGTGAATGAATAATACGAAAAAGATACTTTAAAACAAATAGAAATAAATAACGTACTCCTCCAATTTTTGATTTGAAAGCAACACCGACTCCACATTGTCCGTTATTGGCTAAAGCAGCTACTTCACCAGCACATCGGGTTCCATGTCTAATTATTAGATAATATATATTTCAAAAATGCTGTAACTTACTTGTTATCTCCATTGTTTTGAGGAGTTGGATCATCATCATGATCATTAATATCAGTACTTGCTAAAGGATCATAGTTTGCAGCGAGGTCAGGGTGATCACGCTGAATCCCGTCATCAAGAATTGAAATAGAGACATTTCTGCCGGCGTATCCCATCATCCAAGCTTCACGAACATTCATATCGAAACCATCAACTGCTTTACCCGTCTACAAAATTCTTAAGTGAAACCTCTCTTTTCATAAATTCTCACCAAATACCATTGATCCTTATACAAAGGATCATTGAAAGGCAACTGTGGGATTTCACGAGGTGGTTCTGACTGACGTCTCTTTTTTGATGAACTCGTGGTACCATCCAATGTTTCTCTTTTTTCAACCATGTGATTTAGAGCCTGAAAATATCATTGTTAAATCAGCCTCGAAAAATGTGCTCACTTCATCATCATTAAAAAGGTAATCTCTTTTAATGCGACGTTTAGGTCTTTGTTCCTGCGTCCACATCACAGCTGGATGTTCCTAAAAGAAGAAAAATATTAATGTTCGAACAAAAACAATTTAAAACCTCCAATCGTTGATGAACAGATCGCTTTCGACGCCGAGAAAGAGTTTCATCTCTATGATATAGAAAATAGTGATTATCCAAAAATGGTTCGCCCTAAATCAGATAGTTGAAAAATAACGAAAACAAAAATTGAAGCTGTGTTCTGTATTTGGCATGCTGATCTGACTTACTCGAACATGCATTCCATGGTCATCAGCGATTTTTCGCGCTAATTCATCATCTCTTTTTTCTAACCGTATAATGGTATGTGTCGGTTCAGGGCATGATTCATCGTCTTCTCGGCACAACTGTAAGTCGTGAATAAACAAAAAAGTTAAATAAAATGAAATCTTACGGAATCATGCTCAACTGCATATGTACAGCTAAGAGATAACAAGAAAACAACCAGTGTACCCGTCTTCATGATGACTAGTAATAAGTGAATATTCTTAGAATGAAATTCGTGAAGGGACGATCAAAAAATTGCTTAGAACATCTTGTTTCACGAAATCAACCTGAGAAATCTGAAATAACAAACTATAGTTGAAACGAAATGATGAAGATCAAATGAAAAAACCAAGAAGATATCGATGTAAAGAATCAAAGAAAAATGTTATATCAGAATATCGAATAATAAGATGTGAAAAAGCCGCAGTAGCCAACAAACGCTTGATAAATCATAATACAAACGAGTTTTGAGAAACATACGCGACATGATATTCACAGTTAGATATTAGCTCTGTTAAATGAACAAAATGTTCCCCTCAGACAATAAGTACGTCCGGCCAAAGGCCAATGTGAATGACGTCACTTCGCTACCTAAAGTACACGAAGCATGTTTTACTGCTGCAAATGACTTATTGTGAAGTAGAATGAATTTTAAATCATCGAGAAAATAGAACATAGAAAAAGCAAAAAGAAACAGTGAAATTGCTTTACAATCAAGGGTAAGACTGCTATCCCAGCTTAAGCAAGGAATGTGGGGAAGAGAGAAGAAGAAAAACCTCACGAGGTAACCAGCTTCGGCGAAGTGCCATTCACCACTGTGACAAAATATAGGCGGGGAAAAATCAGTTCAATGGAACGAGATTTCCTGTCTGTAAGGTGACATGTTACAACAACTCAAGATTCAAGGTTATCTTTCACGGTTTGCGTTACAAGCAAAATTAGTCCGCAGTAACATCAAGGGTATGGATAAATACTCTAAAGCGTTCTGGCAAGGTTATTACGAACGATAAGCTAGAAGAACACACAGCTGGGAAGTCACGCTAATTGTTTTGCAATTAAACAAAAATTGCGTAGACCGGAAATAAGTCAACGATAAATTGGATCAAAGTAAATAAATGGGTCCTTTCTTCAAATGTTCACAGGTGTTTAAGCTCTGTGGAATCATTTATTTGTGCAAACTCTAAAGGATCATGCCATATTTTAGAATAGTAGATGAAGAGAAGCATAGGGATGAGAGAGAGAGAAATAAATTGGTATTGCACCGAACAAGTTTGTCTGACTTCATGCTTTATGACGACAAATCAAGCCGATTATCGCTAGCTACTATTCAGACATGGACTCCAGCCATATATGCCAAAAGAAAGGAATATTACAGAAATAAAGTCATACACGTGAAAACCAGTTGAATATAGGCAAGGTGGACAGATAGTAACTAGATTGAGACTTGTTGTCCACAAATAAATAAAGCCCTCTTAAAAGACAATAAACCACACATATACAAATGGAATGTGTGAAAAGCTGTAATATCTCCAGTCAATGAAAGTGAATATAAAACACAGACGGAAATACTCATGCCTTAGAGCATTCCGCAAAGAAACAAGTGTCACTTTTATGTTTTATGCGAAAACAATATTAATCCCATTGAAAATCCTGTTTTATGCATAGTTTAAATAAAGCAACAGTTGAGCATAATATTCATCAAAATCGTGGAATGCGTAAGCAAAAATACGATATAAAAGCAATGATAAGCAATGGGCGTATTAATCAAATTAAAGATATGCTGAGCTAAATCTAGATGTGAAGGAATGATAATGAAATAGATAACGAAATCTTTCATGATAGACCTTCAGCATAGATCAGGAATATAATTATTAGTAACTTTCATTTGAACAGCTTGTTCGTTTCCAGAAAAAAAACGTGGCCTTCGCCATCGTTATACCATACATTAGAGTGCAGAAACCTTGAAGACGAGCTTTGAAAAACTGTGGTTCCTAGATTTCTTTGATCTGACAGTCATCTCTGTGTTAAACATAGACACACTCCCATAAACAGATCTCTCGCTGACCCGGAAGGTTGCCAGTGATGCAAACAGGTTTTAGATTTATCTACTTCGGATTCATGCTGGCATTTGAAAACGAAATTTTTATAAAAACTGATGAAGATAAATGTTGGCTATTGAATGAAAAAAGCAACTATTTCGAGAAAGATTTCAAGCAGATTTGAACAAACTAAAATTGCATACGCCTCCGCTCTCAGTTAAATAACACAAATAGACAATTATTTCAAATGAAATGTTTATCCATTGTTGAAAAATCAAGTCAATATATCATATACAACTTAATTACCTATAATAGTATATTTAAAGGGTATTAAACATTTATAAATAAATAAATAATAATACTTATTATTATTATTGTGAAGATAAGAGAATTGTGCTAGACAGTCAAAGCAGACAATTCAAATAAGGTAAAACCACCAACCCGATTTTCGATAATTTGATATAAATAAATATAATGAATTGGAACGATCAAAAATAGAGCAATCCTTTTCAACTGTAGTTTGCGGTTTTATAGCTGTCAGAAGCCGATAGGGCTTAATCGAAAATACATGAAAGTGTCAACGAAGCGCAAACAACATCAGTACAGTTTGACATAAAGAATAAATAAAACCATCGGGCATCTAGCTAGAGATATAAGCCCGGGCAGATTTGAAGTACGACAAGTCGACATTTCTATCGAGCATATAAAAGAAAGAAGCGTAATTGAGCAAGTGGGCTGACACTATTTTAGCTCATGACAAACGAAGGCTTGTGACAGATAGAAAAAGCAGAAATATTAAGGGGTTTGCTTTCACTCCGAAACATTCTCTTTAGATTAACGCCACATTCGTATGTAACATCATACAAGATAATAACACGAAGTGAATCACACGACGGAGGTAGACAACGGACCGCAAGTGCTCATACAAAAATATTAAATGAGAGAAAAGTCGAGGGCTAGAGGACAACGATTAAGATAATGTAAGAAGTGTGACTGAACTGGTTCATTATAGCAAGTTACCCAGCTTTGGGAAGGAAACGCGAGGAGACATGCAGTTACAGGATACAGACAAAAGTATTAAAAATATGTACACGGATAGGACAACAAATCTAAAAAGTAGACTTATGGTTTTATATCTTACCAAAAAATATATTGTTAGCATCGACATCTTTTATGGAAAATATCAACAAATATGGGTGTCATTTGTAAAAAACAGACAATGATGAATACAATCAACTTCCATATAATGGAAAATACAGGAGTTAAACAAATATAAATCGCGCAGCGATATTTATCAAATTATTTTTATCTCTCTTACTTTCTACTATGCCATAACGAAGAGGATTGAGAGAAAGGCTTATCTACATCATTCAGCTTTCACTCCGATCATTTAAAGCCTTTCGTAATCGTTTTTCATCTATTTCAAGAGATATTGATGAAAACAAAGAACGTGAAGAATGTCAAGTCAATTCGAACAGCAATAGTGTAAGGAGACAGCTTAAAAAAAGATGCTAGTAGTCAAGAAACAGGATGAGTTGACCTCCAAATGAGATGGGCTTGTTCATCAGCGGGGTCATATTATGAAAGTGATCAACAGCGCCCAAAAAAAAAAAATAAATCAGCTTTTCGTAAAACAAAATGAGAACTTAGTCTTAACATAGAACAGAAAACTACTTTCATGAACATGTTTCCCGAACATGATTGACATATTCATTATATTCTTATAATATATATATATATATATATATATATAGGATTTTAGTTGTACTTCACAATAATGCAACCATAAATTAGCCAAATTTTCCCAGCCCTAGGTGACGTGGAGAGCATATTAAACGATAAGTGGCGGGAATAGGTGTACTTATAAAATATATTTTTTGAACAGGATGACTGAGTGAGAAAAAACATCAGGTCTTTAGGAACTCAGTGGGTGATCATATTAATAAGGTAAAAATTAAGTAAAAACTCTTATAAGAGTAGTCTGTAATGAAGAAACAGGAATACTTGATTAAGTTTCATCGTACGAAACATGTACGAGAAGCGATTGCGGAAAAAATCGAAAAATCATGAGAGTTGAAAAGAAAAGGATGATCATGGAGAAAAAAAAGCCATGAGAGTAGTTCACAATTCATCGACATAGAGAACAGCAAATATTACAGTCGTCGTTACAAGACAAGTGTTCTAGCATTTTGTACAAGCAGATATTGTAGTAATATATATATATGTATATATATATATATATATATATTTATATATATATCATGCAAACCTACATGAGGACAACGAGGCAATCTGAAATCGATCGAACAATGTATTGGTGTCCCTGTATAACGCAGTCTCTCTGTACGCCCCTTTTCTGACGGCTAGGATGAGGGCGGGAGGGTGACTATGAAATGGGGACACGAAGGTGGAAATATGGACTGAATCGAAAATCTATGGAATCGCAGACAACGATAGAGACTAGAATGAGAAAGAAAACATTCTACTCAGGTCAATTGTTTCCAACGAAATAAAAAAAGAAATGAGTTTTTCTGAGTATGACTCAATCAGTATTTTCAATTCTAATCTTTTACTTTTCATCAGGTCAAAGATCTCTACGAAAATCAGATAATCAACCATACCTGCTCTAATAACCTGTACTCTCAAGGAGAGAATGTTATTAAGAGGCCACATATGAACCATCTAGTGCCCATATTATCCACCAAACAGGAATAGAAAGTGACGAAGCAAACAAAATCAGAACATTGCTAAGGCATGCCATAAAAACGTGAAAGCTATAGAAAGAAATCAAAGCGAAGATGACTATGGATATTTGCACTTTTACATAAAGTCAGGGACGAATATATCTCATAACACATTAGATGAATTGGAGTTAAGAAATAGAAAAGGGGAGTGGAGTAGTATGTTTAAATTCATTTAAACATAATAGTTTGATGCAGCTGTACACGATCTCGCAATTGTATTCATAAGGACCTTAGCGCAATCAAAACCATATGAATTGACTCCAATTCAAGCAATAAAGTTATTTCATTGTCAATTGTATGCGGAAACTCCATTAGCATTCTATAAACAGTGAGATTTAAACGACATATTATGGTAAATGGAAAATATAAAATATTTGGATATGTTTAAAAAGCTTATCTTCATTATAATATTTATAACGCAGCAAAGCAATGTATAAAACTCAAAGAGAAATGAGAAAAGAAAGAGAGAAAAAAGATATGAAAATGTTGGGAACGGAAGTTAGTGACATAACGGACAACGACTCTTGACTCAAGAGTAGCGCACGTTTCGGGCATTCATTGCTCGCCATGTTGAACAATCGAAGTGCTAATGGAGCAACGATAAAATATCCTCCTAAAGCAAAAAGGAAGAGGAATTGAATTTTAACGGTTTAACTTGTTTACAACAATATGTTCTTAAATAATTAAGCACTCGAAGTAGCTGTAATAAGAAACCATATATGTATATATAGATATAGATATAGATATATAGATATATAAGTTTATCATGAACTAACAATAAAAAGCGTAGTACATTTACGAACAACGCTCAGGGATATCTTTACCCAAAATAGAGCGTATCGTTTCTCTTGAGATGTAAAGATTTAGGACGCAAAAATCAGGTTTGGAAAAGACAGTAGCCTATATCTGGAAAAGAACCTTAAACTTCGTGCTTACTGATATATTAAGAAAAATTGTTTAGGTTATAACGATAATATTGGAAATAATAGTCACAATTTCGTAGAAAAAAACAAGGTTATAATCGCGTGCTGCATTTGCTATTGCAGACGTCATTGTAACGAATTATTAATGTAAAGCTGGTGCTAAGATCATTTATAGGGCTTGAAAAGTCGTTAGACGAAGAGTCAAAAATACGAAAAAAAGGTGAAAATTTGAACAATACATTTAGGCCAAAGACGTAGTCTCGGTAAGCTAGTAAATGGTGGGCAAATATAAGTTGTCGACGGCAAATAAAAAAAGCTTTCCCTTTTCTATTTCTCAATCACTCACACTCACATCAATCGCGATTAATGGTCAATAATAGGTCAACACCACAAATGGATACAAATACAAGTATACCGCAATACCTGGACAGTTGATGGTAATCTTTTAAGGCGAAAGTACTTGACTATTTCACAAATTCTCTTGTGAATCATATTGAACTTGAGTTGAACCTAGAATAGAATGAATACAAGATATATATTACTAATAAATTTAAAAAACACTAGGCTTTATGAAATGCAACCACACACAATACATAAATGTATACAGCAATGACAAATATTAACGTTGACGTAAGATATTGACGCATGTATGTTGCTTTAAAATTATGCTAATGAGCTCTCGCCCAATTAAAAACCGAAATGTTATGGAAATGCGTGAAATTAAATAGAAAAAAACCTATTTATAGTTTCAAGTAATAAACCTTCATAATGTTTTTCAGAGAACTAGTTTTGATCACAAAATTGATACATATATAAGTATAAAAATATGATGTAATACTCATAGCATCTGTTTACAAAACAATATTCCAGTGAATCCTTCTCCTTTTGTGAAATATAAGAGATATGAACTAATGGTTCCAAACTTCAGTTTTTTTTTCAAAATATGCTATGGCGAAATAGTGAAAACATTTGTTATTCAAGAATTTCAGAAAACTATTTTCTAGATATGATACCAATGAACCAGCTATAAACAAAGTAATTCGATTTCAAAATTAAAAAAAGGTTTTGATAAAGAATAATAGGTATAATACGAATAAGGTATAGCGTATTCGATATTTCAAAATATAACAATATAAAGATCACTATTATACGTGAAATAACAAAAAATCGTGAGGAGTATGCGAAGTGTGAATTTTCTCAAGAGTCCTATCTAAAGCAAAAAGGTTAGCAAACTGTGAAAGAATGAAGTTAGAAACCGAATAAATACTTCATGAGAAAATTAGTTACTCACGTGAATATCTTATAGTACAAGAATAAATAATGTTTTAATGTTTATTGATATAAATAGTGACTGCTTATCAAGGTATAGTCACTCGAAGAACAAATATCACCAGATTGCTGTCTATCTGTGCGTGTTGATTTGTCTCATTGATTTTGGTTGTATTTCAATATTTCTAACATGCCTAGGTTTGTTTTATTTCGTTTTGATTATTAATCTGTCAGTTTGTGAAAACAACTTTTCCAATATATTGTTTACTAGGAAAATGCTGAAATTTAAAAAATAGCCTACTTCCGTAGTTAAACAATATTAATTTAGAGAAAGGAACATAATTGTTCCCGGAGATAAGCCACATTTCTATAAATGGAATTTCGCGACTCCTCAAGCTGGGCTTAGAATATTCCAAGGGGTACGTAATGATAGTTATAGCATCATTAAAACATTCTTAGATTGGAGCCATAGTTGCTCTATGCCTGATCGGATCAGTTGGTTCCCAATTTTCTCCTACGTATGCTTCACTCATGGTCTGCACAATAGGTACAGCATTATTTGTACATTTCATTTCATTAAATGCAATTTAAAGTTTCTATAATATCACCTATGCTTGTTATCATCTTTGCATTCAATTTACATAACTCCACTTCACAAATAGACTGGATGTTATGGGTATGGTTAAACCGAAGTATTTTTCTAAACAAACTGTTATAGGAAGTGCTCTACACTGGATCCGGAGCTTTTCTTTTTTTTGTAAGTTCTATAACTATGTCATATAGTAGTTTTCGATGGCAATATACAGCATGGTACTTTGGAGCTGTAAGTTAAATGTCACAAAATGCCTTCGATAAGTAATACTTTACAGATAAATTGCATTTTGGTCTGTATTTCTTTTACAATTGATACTATTTTATCAATTCGCGTATTACTCACAAACCCCAATGCGAAGCATAGCCAAGCCAGGTTAAGTACCTGAAGTTATTAATAAATAAAAATGATTCATATCGATACATCCAAATTAATAATGACTTTATAATAAAACATTCATATCATGTTATATCGAATGAAATATGAGACCGATGTGAGATATTAAGTTAAACAGTGCTATTGCACATTATGATTTGCTGTTAGGAATAGCCGGAGCATTAATACATAGTATATCCTTCATTTCCTAAATTAAATAGATTTTTTTTAATTATAAAAAATAACACTACCCGCCACTCCAATGAGGAAAAGGATAAAATAGATTGATGAGATACAACAGAGGATTTAGGGTTATCGCTGATATATCTTTTCTCAGATTCTGATAATTTCACTGAAATTACGAATAATGTTGTGCGTTTTGATGAGAAACTTCTACCTAGTACAGGTAGCCCATCTACAATATCAATTTTGACTCTACCATCTTTTACTAAGAAAGAGACATAAAACATATTTTCGATCTGAAAATAAATTCAACATAAGCAAATCTAGAAAAATGAGATACCGTCTTAGGAAAATCGTTGGGATCAATTACAAATGAATAGTAATCTATCTTATCACGTTGTTGATCATGGAATGCCCTTTTCAATGCTTTGCTCACAAGAGCCAACTAGAAAATCAAATAAACTTTAATTGTAAACTTGTGATTATTTACCTCTTTACTGACAGCAACTTCATCATTATTATCTTCTATATCTTCCCGTTGACGAACTACAATCCGAGCCTCTTTTTCTTCCTAATAAAAGTATAATATTCAACTATATGTTAGACAAAACCAACCCTTTTCGCTTTTTGTTTTCTTTCTTTATGCTGAGTCGGTAATACTTCTTCTTCTTTGATGAGAGGCCGTCTGAATTAACCATTTTTTAGACTTTTGAAAACAAAAGATATATTTACAGATAAAAGAACCCGGGAGGATTACGTAAAACATTTCCTAGATTTTTGCCTATAAAGGACCATTCTCGTTTGCTCATCTGAACCGTAATGATTAATATTAATTATTTTTCTGTAACTTACCGAATAGTCAACTTCAATGTTTCTTCGATCAATGTCATCATCAGAATCATCGGATTCTTCAACCATAAGTGGGTTTGCCCTTCGATCATTTCTGCTTGCAAGTTCTATTCCCTCTTGCGCATACCTTCTCTTAAACATTCTTTATACAAAGTTATTGAAGAATATTTGAACCATTCTCAAGGCATAGGTTGGAAGATGTAAAACTCTTGATGAATTTTGCAACGAAATACTCGTCAACTGCTTCAACAAAACTTTTCCTGCGGTCTGCAGAACATTGGCATCATTGCACAGTTGTTTAGAATCTCCAGATTCCCGAACCTACATAGCATAATATTATATGGATGCTGTTTAAGATATACAATTTTACCTTTTTAAAAAGTGTATCAGCTTCTATTAAGGCTTCATTTACTTTTTCCACAAGTAATTCATCTACATTTGTAGTTTGTTCGCTTTCATCTACCAAAACTAACATAGTTAAAGCTGATAAAAGAGTTAACTACCTTCAATTCCCTTAGCTATACTTTCATATGTTTCTCTTATCTTAGCTCCTTGCTTGAGTCTAAGTCTCGGATGCTGCTTATTGAGCCTCTCATTAATTTCTTGCGCCTCCTTTCTCTATAAAATATATCGCTTTAAAAAAAAATATATAGTATGCTAACTCGATAAGTTGATCTGTCATCATCTTCATGTTCCTCATTTCTTACTTCCTCCGTCATATCATAACTAAACACCGAAAAATCAGGGCAATCAAGGTTTTAAGTATACCAGAGAGTTACATATAAGTTGAACAAAACATTATAAAACATATTTAAATCAAATACACTTAGACTAACAAGAATTTTTTCACGGATGCTCATCGTTTCATTGCTTTTTTCTGCAAATTTAAATTCGAATTCAAACAATTTCAAAGGATGGTTTTGAAACATATTTGAACAGCATTGTTCGTCGTGTTATTAAAAACCAATCCGCAGTTGGAAGTCGTTACTTATTTTAATCGACGTCATACAATATAAGCTGACATGTCTTAACAGAAATTGAAACTTTTTTATTGAGAATAATATGGATCAAATTTTGCAGTCTTTTTGCGATTGTTACGGTCAACAATTATATTGTTCTTGAGTCTCCTTATTTCATTATTAGTCTTAAGCTGATACTTTTTATAGACCTACAGATTCTGTTACTCATTCATATACCGTAGGCATATGAACAGAGAAAAAGAGACATATCCATGGAGTAGAAGAGATAGGTTAAGAATGAGAGAACAAGTTATACAGAGTGTCACAGAACTGTTTGCCAATTGAGATTCGTCTACTTTGACCAAGTCGCGTTGTGTAAATATAAATGGTCCGCGCGGCACCATCATTGGTGCTTACGTGGACATTTTTCTTCTCCTTTGGCTTTCTGTTCATTTTCTTCAATTTTTTTGAGTTAATACATTGTACTCTTAGACATTTTTGATAATTTCAGAGTAATGAAACTATTACCCCTTTTATTATGTCTAGTCCTACATGTCTTATCAGAAGAAGACTATTACAAGTTACTAGGGATAGAAAGAGATGCAGATGATCGAACTATTAGGAAAGCTTTCAAAAAAGCAGCTCTACTCAAACATCCAGATAAGAATCCGGTAATTTTTCTCTATTTCTCATTTTATTATTTAAATGCCTGTATAGGATGATCCAGATGCTCACGCAGAGTTTGTTAGAATTAACAAAGCTTACGAGGTTTTGAAGGATGAAGAGCTTAGGAAAAAATATGATCAATATGGTGAAAAGGGGTTAGAAGATGGATTCCAGGTTGATATTTCAATACGTTTTCCTTATTTATCCTTTTTTCCAGGGGGGTAACAACTATCAAAGTTGGCAATTCTATAACGATAACTTTGGTTTGTATCATATAGTAAAGTAATTCTTCAGTGAAATATTTAGGTATTTATGATGATGATCAGGAAATAGTCACATTGAATAGAGCTGATTTCCAACGATTAGTCTCAGATTCAAATGAGATTTGGTTTATCAATTTCTACTCGACTTACTGTTCTCATTGCCATCAACTTGCTCCAACTGTAATTCTTTTTTTATTTTGAAATTCCTAAATTTGAAATTCAGTGGAGAAAGTTTGCTAGTCAAATGGAAGGAACAATCCGTGTTGGAGCTGTTAATTGTGCAGAAGATCCTATGCTTTGCCAGTCTCAACGTGTTGGAGCTTATCCATCTTTGGTCTTTTATCCAACAGTATGCCAATGTTATATCTTTTCAAACTATATCTTGTTTTAAGGGGGAATTCTACAAAGGTCCAAGAGAGGTTGAACATCTTGTTGATTTTATCATGTCGCGATTGAAATCTGAAGTTCTTCATTTGGATTCTGAAAATGTTGAAGCTCTAAGTAATGATTGGGAGCCATACAACTCTCGTCCATGGATTATTGACTTTTGTGATGAAATGGAAGCTTGTTTGAACTCAAATAATAGGTGCTTGATTATATTGATTTGGTTTTACTTTTCCATATTCAGAAGAAAATTATCTTCAATGCTTGACGGACTTGTTAATGTTGGAACTATTGATTGTACAAGAGATGGACAAAAGAAGCTGTGTGAAGAACTAGGCCATTTAGAAGGAGTTGCTTTTTACCCAGTTGGTGAAATTAAAAAAGGAAAAGAACAGGTAAAATGAAATTTTTCTAGTATAAGCTTTAAAGTATTCAAATTAGGTTATTGAGTCACTTGATCCTAAAGAAATTTCTGAGAAGGCTATAGGGTTTTTGGATGGTTTAGATGAAATTGAAGAGAAAGAGTTAGATGAACTTTTCGGTTTGCTTCGTTTTTAAGCTGTATACAATTTATAATTTTTAGCGGCTACCGATGTAGAGTTTGCTACTGCTGCTTGGTTTATCCCTAACACAAACATCTTGGATGAATATAAAGATTATCGACGCCTCCCAGCTATGTTCAATAACGTTAAAGTAAGAAATATCTCCATTTTTGTATATAAAACGTTTTTATCTATAGATAGGATATGTTGATTGTTCCGTTCACAAGGAGATTTGCAATCATCATTTAGATATAACAAAACTTCCTCAACTTATGGTCTTTAAGACTACTGGTGGTTTTGAAATTGACTATGGTATTTAAATAATTTTTAAATAGAATTTGTTATAATATTTGATGATTTAGTAAATAAGAAAGGATTCCGTGATGCTGCAGCCTTTATCCGAGAATCTGGTGCTTCACCGTTACATTCACTTGATGAACATAGCTATTATGAAGCAGTAAATGGAAACGAAATGTGGATTGTCGATTATTTCGCACCTGTTAGAAAGTTTAAACAGTTAATTTATAATTTATTTTTCGATTTAGTGGTGCCCACCATGTATGAAGTTAATGGCCGAGTATCGTCGATTCCATGCTACTGTTGCTCAATCAGAAGACGTTGTTGCTAAAGTAAACATTGGAACTCTTGATTGTCAAAAATACCAGCACATTTGTCAAAATGCTGGAGTACAAAGGTTTTGTTATTGATATTAATTGAAAATGGTTACGAATTATTCCAGTTATCCCACTAGTATTCTTTATACTAATGATGGAAAACAACATCGTATGGTCGGATTCCATGGAGTCCAAGCTGTTATTGATTTCATTGATGTGAGACTTATCTAATGCTTTTTGTGCCTAGTTTTAATTTTTTAGAATGCTTTAAATCCTGCAGTAGATGAGTTAACTCCCGAACTCTTCGTTGAGCAAGTGACCAATCGTGCTGATGATGAGACCTGGGTCGTCGATTTCTTTGCTCCATGGTGTGGGCCTTGTCAACAAGTACAGTTCGAAAATACTTCGATTAGTTCTAAAAATTATTTCAGTTGGCACCAGAACTTCAGAAAGCTGCTCGTAGCTTAAGAGAATTTGATTCTCGTGTAAAGATAGGATCTGTTGATTGTCAGGTACAAGGGATTCATGGAAAATAATATAAATAATACAAATATTTAGGCTTACTCAGATTTTTGTCGTAAGCAAATGGTTGCATCTTACCCACTGGTTAGACTTTATCCAGCTAAATCTGAAAAAATTAAGAGAGCTGCTTATTAGTAAGTTTCAAGACTTTCACTACTCGACGAATGTACTTATTTTTAGTGAATACCCACAGAATATGTGGAGAAATGCTGATTCTATCGAGCGTTGGGTATTCGGAATGCTTCCATCTCTTGTAACTAATTTAGGAAATGAGTATTGGACTACAGTATGATTTACAAATTACAAGACATAGACATTTTTTTAAATTTAGGTTTTGGACTCCGATGAGGCTTGGATGGTTGACTTCTATGCTCCTTGGTGTGGACACTGTGTTCAATTCGCTCCTGTGTATGAACAAATTGCAAAGGTATTTCTATATGTGTACAAGCTTATATGTTCTTACATTCTCTGTTTCAGGCTCTTAATGGAAAAGTTAATCTCGCTAAGGTTGATTGTGATCAATGGCCTGGCGTATGCCAAGGTGCTCAAGTTCGTGCTTATCCTACAGTACGCTTGTACCTAGGACGCAAAAATGGAAAACGCCAAAATGTTCATGGAATCGGGCTTCAATCACAGGATAAAAATATGATTCTTAATATTGTCTCTCAGCATTTACCTTCTGTAAACCACGATGAATTGTAAAATAGCGCTATTTATAATCACTTTGAACTATCAAACTATAGTGCCTTTTGAATGTTATTGTTAAGTGATCTTCATTACAGGTGTAACCTATTCTGCATTATTTTCTTGTAACATGCATATTAATTTATTACCTTTTTCGCAATGAATCAATTTACTTTTTCGTTCGGTTTTTAAGAATTTATAGAACAGAAAACAAGATATGTGAAAAAGAAAAAAAGTGAAAGGTGTTATCTTTTTAAGTCAATTATTATCAAAGACGTTTAACCGATTAACATTGTTCTTTTGTGTCGTTTTTGTTCAGCAATGCTGCTTTTGTTACAATTATAATTGTTGAAAGAGCTTTCTATAACCTATAAACCTTGAAGAAAAGCATTTTCTGTCGTGAGGCCCAAAATATGTGCACATATGGCTTACCTACTATATTTGAACAGACATTTTTGTTTCGACCATATTCAAATTTTTCCAGCTTTGTATACTAATGTTTTATTTTTTATTATTAAATTTTATTAATACTAAATCATATTTCAGATAACATTATATATTATTTTTATTAGTGATTAATGAGCACTGATGTTGATTCTGTATATTCCTGTGATGATGATTGGATATATGAATTCAAAGTAATTTATTGTCATGTGTCTATTAATATTAATTTTCCATATTAATATTTAGAAAGTAGGAAAAAATAAAAAATGGTTTTATGATGTTTCATTAACAGTAGCTAAGAAAAAACTTTTTCGATTTGTATTTCTGTACAGGTGACTAATATTATTTATCTTATGGTTTAATATATTCATTTGAGACTTTTTATCTGGTTTCTCCAATTTCTGTTTAACAGTTGGGATTTTTCTACTGATGCATTCAAAGGCATTCCTGTTAACCGAGGTTTGTTTTATTATTCTTGAAGTTTTTTATTTTTTTATTCAGCAAATATTTCTTTTCTGGACTCATCAGTACTGAGTGCATTTCAAGGGTTTTATCGATGGGATGCTATTCATTTTGTTCACATTGCCGAATATGGTTATACAAGTGAAAATAGTTTAGCTTTTTTTCCTTTATTACCAGTTTTATTGAGGTTTTTTCTTTATTCTTATTATTGATAAATCAGTTTTTTTTAGACAATTAGCTACTCCGGTTTCTTTGATTTTAAACTTCCAAGTATCTTGTATTTTAGTTGGTTCCCTTGTGAATTTGGTAATTATATTTTATAATGGAAGTATCTAATGAATATATTTAAGATTTTATTTTGCATTTCTGCTCGTATTCTGTTTTTTATTGTAAAAACGGTTACGAATTCAGATAAACAAGCAGTAATTTCAACCATCTTATTTGCTGTCAATCCTGCAAGTATATTTTTCTCGGCAATTTATACAGAAACAGTATGTTGAATTTTGAATTTGTTTGTTGAATTTTATTGTTTAGGTGTATTCCTTTCTTACATTTTCCGGAATAGCTTTACTTCTTTACTCAAAATCACATTTCTTTTTACGTTTTTCATTGGCATCAACCGTTTTTGCCCTCAGTTATCTCACTAGGTATACTTTTTTATTTTATTATTAAAGATTTTTCAATTTGCTGTTCAGAAGTAATGGTATTATGAACATTGGGTACCTATGGTTTTATTCTGTGCTTGAGTTTTTATGTGTTGTTGTTACAAAGGAAAAGGATGAAGATGAAATTATTAAGAAGACTATAATATTTAAAAAAGGGAAAATAGTTACCGGAGTTTATGTTAGTTTATAATATTTATATATTAGTATTATATAGCTTTTAGATCTTTTCTTGTACCATTATACTAACTATCGCCATGATTTATATTTGGCTCCCTCTTCATGTTTTTAGCGAACATCAAAGAACTAGATTCTGTACTGTAGGTTTGTCTCTTTTTCTAAAAAAAAAAACATTATGTATTGTTGACATTATAGAATCAGTTAGTATGGTTTCTCCACATCTGAGAAAATTAGCTAAAAATTCTCAGGTAGCTTTAATGGGAGAAATAAGCTCGTTATCATGGTGCAAGTAGGTATTTTCTTCTTCAACATAAAACATCAAATAATTTAGTGAACCATTTGGCTTATTTCCTCCATTTTACAAAGCAATTCAATTGAAATATTGGGATGTTGGTTTCATGAAATATTGGATGGTTTGTTGCTTCTTCTTTTTTTTCAATTGTGATCGATTTCTTTAGTTTTCAAAGCTCCACTGTTTTTTGATGGCTGTCCCAACACTTCTATTGATATCATATGGTGTTTATCAAACATTTTTGATTGTTATGAGCAATGGGTTTATAACAATTAAAGTTTTGAATATGATTTTATATTATTTCAGCATAATAAAAACATTAGTTGAACAAAATGGAAGTTTAATACCGTATGCTATTCATAGTTCAATCATAGGGCTTAGTGCTTTATTCATGTTCAACACGGAGGTAATACTTAATTTTCGATCATATTTTATAAATCTTATGCTAGGTTGTAACTCGAATGATATTTTCTTCTTCTCCATTTCCTTACTTAGTGTTAGCAAAGTGGATGGATACTCGTACACCCCAGGTTAGTTTAGTATTATAGTTGTTTTTTTAAATTTTGATACATTTAGGCGAAACTCTCGGATATATTACATCCAGATTTTTTACCATTTTTATCTTATTTCTCTTGGAAAGGTGTTCCAGAATTTTTAGTTTATTTATTTTTCTTATCATATTCAATTCTTGGAACTACAATGCATTCAATGTTTCTACCATTTACATAAATTTACAAAAATTAAAATGAAAAATGGTATATAGATATCATAAATGACATATAAGTCAGTTTTAATTAATTTTTCTTATGCCAAATTTCTTTTTTCTTTTCAAAATGCGATATATTCCTGAAACTTAAGAAATATCTTTAAAATGCCTATGACTTTAATTTGATCTACTTATATATTTCAAAAAATAATATTCTTCAAGTCTTTTTCAATACGTGTATTTTATTTATTAAAATGTATAAATTATCATTTCTTCAAATTAAAAATATTTTCTTTTATAAATGACATCATTGATTTTTCAGTTTAAAATTTTTCATATATTACTCACAAAAGGTTTACTCTAGAGACATGAATGACATCTCAATTCGTATATAAGTCATAGTCTTTGAGCAAAAAAAATGTTGAAGATATGTCTAATGTTCATATGTGTCCAATTCGAAATCTAATATTTATGTACAAATAAAATTCCAGGAAACCTTACGAATCACACATATATGCTAGATATAATAGCTGCACACCCGATCGAAATTTTTGAGCAAAAATCGAAGCTTATACTGAGAATAGGAAGATCAAGCATTAGATGGTCTCCTTGAGCCAAAATCTGGGTCTAAAAAAAGCAATAATGCAAGTTGGGTATGAATATCTTCTATTCATCTTGTGATGAATGTATAATTACCTATCATTCCAGCTTGAATTAAAGAAGCACGTCGTTGTTTCAATCGGGCATACGATGATTCATATCGTATGCCACGAACGACTAAATATATACAATATACAAGGAAAATAGTGAGGAATAGCATTGCAAATACAAGCAACACTAATCTCAAAGCCATTTGTGGTCCCGCAACCTAAAATTTTAAAAATATCTTGTCTGATGCTGTTGAGATACCGTTGAACTAGGTGAAGCTAGAGAAGTTGATCTTGGCGGGGGAGTAGATTCATCATGTGGTGAGACGACAGTTGAAACACCAAAAGCCTGCATATGACTACATATTTCAAAGGTCATTTTAAAAATAAAAATAAGTTAAAAATAACAGAAAACATTGAAGATGAAGCATTTAAGATATTTACAAACCTGAACAAAGATGATAAGTAAACCTCTGGAAACCAATGATGGATACATAAGAGTTGGCTGATGCCGATAAACAGCATAAATTAACAATGCTGATGTTACAGCCATAGTAAGCATTACAATAATTAAAGAAATTTCAAACCATGTTGGATTCTAAATCAAATTATATTTCTATAAGTATTAAAGATCGAAAACTATACATCTACACTGTGAGTCATATGATAAGCTGTACAGCTGGCTATAATAGTTGATATGGCTACTTCAAAAGAAGCTAAAACTTGTAATCCGGAGGGAAGTGAGCAGCAGCAGCATTTCCATTTTGAGCTATGAGGATCAAAATCCATCTGAATATCAGTTATTAAACTGTTTAAAAGGAACAAAAAAAGTATGAAAGATGTTATAAATTTTATGAAAATGCTTGAAAAATTAAAGAAATTAAAAAAATGTGTAGAAACTGAGGGTAAACTTCTTCAGCTGACTGAAATGTAAACGTTATAGTTTCTTCTTGTGAATGAATCAGCGGATTAGAGGAGATAAACAGCTGTTATGATTCTTCTTGTGTTTCTCACTCATTTGAGACATCATAGCTATCGTGTTATATACAATAAAAGTTTTTATAATAAAATCTTTTTTCTCTTTTTATTAATAAAATTCAGAAAAAAAATTCAATTTAAAGGAATATTTACGTTGAAGGCAAAAAAATAAGAGAAAAATAAAAAAAATCATTGAAATAATATACAAATATTTTGATAGATTACGCTTTCAAGAAAAAAAATGCAAAGAATCAACTGATTTTCGTGTAAATCAGTCATTCAGATATTTATTTCTTTTATTAGATTTTTATACAGCTGTTACATTGGCAATAAACGAAATATACGACAAAAATGTTTTCAAACAGACTTAAATTATAAAAAAATTGAAAAAAATTTCGGTTAAAGACTAAATTGGAAATGTGAACTAAGAGAGAGTAAGATGAACTAAGTTTTGAAGACGAGAGCAGAAAGAGAAAAGATTGAAGTAAAGTTGTCTCCACGGCGCGCAAAACTGAATTATGAATGTTTTAGGATTAAGATGATTCTGACGCAATTTTATGAATTTTGATTGTTTATACGGAAAACAAATTGTCAAAATGATAAAAAAAACGAAAATTTGAAGTTTGTTGTCGAAGAATTGAAAGAAACTAGTAAAGGCTATGTAAAAAAATTTTTTTTTTGAAAATCGACAACTGGAGCAGCCTGCCACAAATCTCAAAATAAAAAAAAAGGGAATAGTTCAAAAGGTTAAGTTCATTTATCATCAAAATTTATTTTGTTGAGCTTTATCTTAAGAAATTTAATGAAAAAAGCAAATCTTTTGAAAACAGAAAAATGTTCAAAATGAGGAAAACGGGAGTATGTTCATCACATCTGATCAGGTCAACGCTTCGGATATCTTTGATATTTTGATCAGCGACATCCAGTGAGAATGAGCAATCAAAAGAATTTTCGAACAAAAAATCTGTCGTTCGATGACAAAGAACGGCTACTAAAGTTAAATTAACGCAAGGATAGATTGGGAGAAGAGAGGGAGAGAGAGAGCGCGCGAGAAGAAGAGAGAGAGGGAGAGAAGGGGAAAGAAGAGAGGGAGTAATATATTGAGACACTGAAAAGAGGGAGATGATGGAGATTGAACTAGAGAGAGATAGGTTGAGAAGGAGACATGTATAAAGAGACATAGAAAGAATACTAGAAGAGCCTTACTCCATCCTTCCCTGCTCCTCTTCTCTTCACCCTGCGGCTATAGTTTTCTACATCTCTCAATCTCTCTACTTCAGAACACATGAATAATGGCAACAGATGTCTCTCTCTCTTTTTCTCTCTGTTGCTTCTCTCTCTCTCTTTCTGTATCTCTTTCTCTTTTCCAGTGTTTTGCTCTCCCTATTGGTCTTTTTGCTTCTTTAGATATATTGCTCTTTTCTATTCTCTCTCTCTCTCTCTTTCTCTCACTCTTTCTCTCTCTCTCCTTATCTTTCTCTCTTTCTTCGTCTTTTCTATCCTTTTCGCATGGTTTTAGTTCACACGAGGCATCTCAGCAACAAAAGGTGGAATTTATTCTAACGTGAATATGTGAGAACTTTTAACGACGACGACATGAGCAAAATGAACTTTAGATGATTGAGAATAATGTTATATTGTTTTTATTGAAATTGAATAGTTTTTATAATTTATTCTTTTTCTATCGAACTATATTATATTCAAACTTTATAAAAAAGAATCATATTCATATGACTTTCATACATCTTAGCAGCTTTATAAGATATCGACTGTTTGCATTTGATCGACAACCAATTTCTTTCTCGAGAGCTTTACTACGGTCTGGTGGCTTTTTGGCTAGCCGATGACAAAGAGACAAAAGGATAGATAAAGCGTTGCCAACAATGCGAGAGATTCAACACCTCTGAAGCTACTCTGATCATCGTACTCATCCCACTCATCCTCATCATCCGCCTTCTCATCATCATAGCCATCTTGAACGAAAATCATGTGGAAATTTGGGAACCATGAACCACTAGCACCAGTTGTTCTAATTATAAGGAAGAAATTATAATAATATTTAATAAAAAAATAAAAATATACATATAGATAGTAATAGTAATAAATATATAAATATTATATGATATGGTTAACTATTATTTATTTTAAATTAAAATACAAATTATGTATCAATACTCTACAGCAATAGTAATATTAGAAATTGAAGAATATGCTTGAGAGTGGAAAACTTTTTTTTTTGCATAAAAACTTTGTGTGACAGACTGAGTTTTAGTTTTTATCTTAAAATGTGCCTTTAAGCAACAAACAATATCAGAATGAGTGACAGAAAAGGCAACAAACAAACAAAAACTTGAATTTTCTTAAAGAGTAATTCAAGTTTGAAGTTTTCTTTTCCTTGAAACTTTGCAGTGCTCTTCCTGCTTTCAGTTCTTAAGGACAACAGAAAGAAAAGCCATTTTAATGTTTGAAGCAATCATAAAATTTATAAATAATAACAAAAAAAACAAAAAAAAGGGACTAAGTTTCATATTCGGATGACATATTCTACTTCAATGTATGTTTATGGTCAGGTTGTTGTTATAGTAAACCTTAGAAAATTTCTCTACTCTCATGTCTAAACCGGAAATGAAACCTAACATTAAAACTTAAATTAAGCAAATTTGATGCTGATGCTAAAAGCTCTTTTGAACTATGTTTGACAATTTGGTTGGTGGTTTGAGGCAGTTCCCTTCAAGCATGTAATGAGAGGAGAAGTATGTATGTATATGATGTAGATATGTGAATCCATATAAGTTCAAACATCGTAACTATATGATATAGATACATATGGTTAAGACGTTTTTCTATTCATAATCCTATGTAATTATTAAAAAAAAGAGGTTTCATATTACATGTTTATATAATATAATAAATAATATTAATTATTCTTTAAATATATCATATTTCATGGTACTTTTCTCTAAAAATTTTACTTTTTTTCTCTTTTTTTTTTACATAAATATCTCTTTTGTTAACAAAATTTTTCAAAATATATAAAAGACAAAGCTTTGTTGTTTGTTCTATTTGTATCTCTCTTAATATTTCCAGGGAATAATTTGTCTTGTTTTGTTTTGAAATTAGTTATTGCTGGATGGCGATGGTGATGTAGCTGACCGACCGCCAGTCGACAGGCTCTATAACGCTTGTCACCTCAAGACTCAGAGTTTACTTCCAAAAAAGAAAAAAAAACTTAAATTGAACTTTATAATTCGAAATTAAAACTTTATTATTATTTTTTTGTGATAAAAAGCAAAAAACTACATTAATTTTGCTTTTTTTCTTTTCTTTTCTTTTTCAAATAAAAAAACAAACAACCAATATGTTCAAAATACAGCTCTGTATATAACTGAAAATGAAAGTTAAGGATTTAAAGATACAAATTGACATACGATTCTCATTTAAAACATAAAAACTGAATATAGTATAACTACATGTATATGTATATATAATCCAATAAAGGATATAAAAATGTTTTTTTTTTTAAAAACAAATGAAATGAAAATTACAAATAATAGGCTACCTGTCTATAAGTTATTATAACTATATATGTATGTATATGTACATATATGTATAATTGACAACTTAATTAAATTATAAAAAGTATTTAAAGACGACAAGGCTGTTAATGTTGGCAACATTTTGGAGAATTGGAGGTATACAACATACAAATAAGATATAAGTATAATGAAGGGGGAGTTGGTTTTTTTTTAAAATAAAATATAATTAAAAGAAATTACTCTGATATAGTTAGTATAATATAGTTGTCATCTAACCATATTACAACAAGTAAACATAATTCTGAATGCATTTTTTCGAAAGAATTTGTACTTTCTTTACAAAAAAAAAAGATTTTTCCTATGAAAATGAATTGGAAATCAAAATGTGATGATGATTATGATGATATTAATGATATAATAATAATAATAATATAAGATTATAATAAATAAAGAATGAAATATATAGAAATATATATTTTTTGAATTGATCTTCTTGATATTCTTATCTTGTATCACATCCCTAGATATTTCATTTTTTCAATCTTTAAGTATCATAATCTCACAACTTATGTTTTGTTATTTTGTACAAAAAATATTATTTTTTTCTTTCTTTCTTTCTTTCTTTTCAAATCTTAATTCATGTTTCAATCCGTGGGCTGCTACCTCGTCGCCAGTTTCTAATTTTATTGAACAAGCCAGCAGGTGATAAAGCTGAACATTTGCCTGCAATTATAAGTTAATAGATGAGAAATTAATTATTTTCTGTATTACCTGTAGTAATATCAGCAGGCACTTCTTTCTTTTTTCGTTGTGAATATCGACGGATAGCAGCATGAAAATCGTCAATATGACGAGGACTTGGCTGCAACAATTCAAAAAATTACTATTTTACATTGACATGATCATTCATACCGTTTTTACAAATGATGGAGTAAATGCTTCTTGGATTTCAGCTACTAATCCAACAAGAAGATCATCCACATCATGATTCAATGCTACAGATATTTCAAAATGTTCAAATCCATGATGAGCTGAAGCTTGACGTACTTCTGAAAATATGAATTATATGATAAGCCTTGGTTTTACAGCTTTAAGATCTTACCTTGCTTTAGAACGGTTCTCTTTCTTTCCAGATCTATCTTATTACCAGCTACAACAATTGGAGTATTTTTACACAAAGGAGATTCCCGTATCATCTAAATGTATATTTTAATTTAAAAATTTAAAAATATGCTAATTACTTCTATGCCAAGTAAAGCTTGTTTCCAACTTGATCTTGAGTCAATACTGTAGACAACAACATAAGCATGAATATCAGTATTCAAGAAGGTTCCATCAGACTAAAATGACGAATACAATTTCAAATTTATACAATATCTTACCATATCACTTTCAAAGAATATTAGATCGCATTCTTGTCCACCTATGTTAATTGATACAGTATTCTCAAAATCTTCTGAAAATTTAAAGTTTTAAAGTTTTATGATTCAAGCTTATACACGACTTACGTATCTCATCAGCAAAAGCATTTTTGTATTCTGAAGTAATTAACTGAGCAATCATAGATGATTTGCCTGTTCCCGTATCACCCAATACATATATCTAAAGATATCAATTATACTAATTATATCATATAGTTAACGGTAATTACTTTATAAACTGAATGACTCGTTCCTGGATCATTTTCTTCATTTGTTTCTTTTCGTGAATCATCAGAAGACGATGGACTATCACTACGACTGCCTCGTGCAGAATCACTTCCTGACATAGCATATGGTGATGGTGACTTATCACCTTGAAATCCTGAAGAATCATCAATGTTTATTAAAGATTTAAGTGTAAACTATAGTCAGAAACTATGCTTTACAAGTCGTTTATACTATAACGTTTTATTTTCATTTTTAACCAACTAATGCTTTTTCAGTTTAAAAATAAGCTGTTATGCTTGCTTTTTTTCAATTATTAGGTTATTAAACTATAAATATATAACAAAAAAACTTTAGTGAAAATCTAATAAAAATAATTGTTGTATAGTTGATTTATATCACTTTGTTATCGTTTTTTTCTTCTTTTTTTTTTCAATTATTTGAGAAGGAAAAGCAATTGGTTAATTGATAATAAACAGTTTGCAAGTAATTGAGTGGAAGAGAAGAAGAAAAAAGTTTGGCAATATTGCACTTGAATCACATCAAAATCGTTTAAAATTTTTTTTCAAAAACAAAGGACAATAATAAAATATGTTTAATGTGTGTGTATACCTTTAGCTATACGTTTTCGTCGGAATGAATCTCCTCTGCTTACAACAGCACCTTTGGCATCAATTTTGAATTGACGAACTCTATATGGATATGATGAATGATGATTTATGATACTTAGACTCATTACCTTGTATAATCTTCAGAATCTGGAAGACGTAGAAAACGTTCTTCAATTTCACTAGTAGGTTTGGCTTCCGGCCAGACATCAGTGCGTGGCTCAACTAAGCGTGTTCTGAAGAAGAAAAACATATCGACATTCGGTAGCGATGTATAGATTTCAGATGGACGTCGAATTGGAGTGGTTGTACGACTACGTCGACACAGGCTTTCGTTTGACGTTTTCATTCTGGATTTCGTTCTGGACGTGCAAAAGCTCAGAAGAATCAGAAGAATACAAAATATAGAGTAGCAAGAGCGAGAGCGGCAGATGAGAAAATAATAGTATTGAAAGCTTCTTTTTGCTCTTTTATCCACAAAATTTCAGGTGTCGATAGATGGATGAATGATCAAAAAATATAATTCAGAAGCTGAATAACGAAAACAGACTGAATGTTGATGAGTTGTGATGATAATTCACAGTGTTGTGAAACTAGTACACCATGAGAATATAGTATTCTGATGTGGATAAATTTGAGCAAAGTTTCTCAGATAGTAAACTAGAAATTTCAAATCACAAGACTTGAAATTTCTCAAAAATCTGTGATAGTGTTTAACCAGATGGTGACTGTTTATATAGGAGAATGAGAGAGAAAGTTGGAAAATGGAAAAGATTGTAGAGAGAAGCTGCGAGAGAAATTGAGCCGAAATTTGATTTTTGTCGCTTTACGGTTTGACACAATTTGAAGCGAATGCTGCTAACTTTCTCAAAAAATGCCGTAGGGCGTTGAGGAACTGTAAGTGAAAAATCTGGATCTGAGCGCAACAACTATTGTTCTTTCTTAAATTTCAAATTCCATCTTGCTAATAGAAAATTCTTTTGATATGAGAGAAGACGGCGTCAAGAAGTTTGAAATGAAAATCTTATTAATATTTCTGTTAATAAGGCCGAAATGAAAAATGGTTCTACTATACTATATGTATAGTATATAATATTAAAATGAACTTTATTTGTACTATAGGTTACACTTTTACTATAAGTATGACCGGAATTTGACATTTTGTCTTTTCTCAATAACAATAGCTTGAATCTCAAATTCAAAAATCTCAAAATAGGTTAAGCTCAGTTACATTTAGAATAAGAAAATAATGCAGAATCAACACACAAAAAATAACACAAAAAAAAGGAAAAAAGGAAGAAGAGAAAGATGAAAAATTTAGAGAGAAATGAAAACAAATAGGAAAATTAAAAGCAGACCGTTTTAAAGTGTTTGCAAAATGAAATAGATTTCAGTACTTCAGACATCAACGTGAACTTTCACGTCGACAACGTGATTATTCACGTGATGGAATAGTACACATACAGATAGTAATATGAGAAGATGATGCAAAGAATGTATTATGAGAAAGAAGAAATTAAAATTTAAAACAACAAGAAAACAGTTTTAATTTATGATTTTGAGCTAAATCATTGATCAGCTAGCTGATTATTCAGCTTTATCATAGTTAGATAGAAAATGAAAATCACCTTTGTAAACTACTTCTTCTAGATACAGTAGGTGTACTTCGTCTGCGTTCACAGCTTACATCTTCTGCTGCTGTTCGTCGTATCTAAATTAAATTATGCTGATTATACATATATGAATACATAATACAGATTTGAAGTGATTGTTTATTTTTAAGAAGAAAAAAAAACTAAAATAAAGAAAGAAATTTATATATCTATATAATACCTCAACGACTGGCCGTGGACGATGCTTGAATGATTGTGATCTTAGTGGTTGCCTCATATCAGGTGATAAATATCCACTGAAAAATAATAAAATTATAGTTCATTATGATATAAAAAATAAATATTTTGAATATATTATATGATATATAGTATAATAATTATTTTATACAGTTTTTAAAAAATAATATCAATTGAAAAATAAAGATAAAAAAGAAGATGAAAGAAGAGAATATACGTATTCAAGTGAGAAATAGGAAACGAAATTGAGTAACAGTGAATAGAATGACTAAATGTATTTTTGGATTGCTCTAAACGTCTAAAAAAAACAGAAAAAGAAAGTGAAAAAAAATGATGAGAAGCTAATAGAGAGAGAGAGAGAGAGAGAGAGTGATTTGGACGATCGGTGTTGGCTGGTCGGTTGCTTGGATGGTCGTTGTCTCATCTTCTTTTTCCTTCTCAAACTCTCTATCACCCTTTCTTTCTTTTCTTCTCATACTATGACTCTCACTCTCTTTTTATTTATACCTTTCTTTCTACCTCTACAATCCCTCCCTCTTTCTCTCTCTCTCTCTCTCTCTCTCTCTCTCTCTCTCTTCGTTTCTTCTAATATCTCTCTGTATTTCGTATATTGCTCTTTATTTTTTTCTGATGATGATAACTTTTTTTTTTTTTGAAAAGACAAACAAAAACAGCAGAAGATCCTGATGTATATAAAAGAGTCAATGATAGTGAACAGGAACTACCATGATTGAGCATAAAATCAGAAAGAAAAGGTTAAAATACAAGAATGAACATTTGAAATCATAGATTAGATGAAAGGTAGATGAAGAAATGAAATGAGATCGTTATAGTTCTCTTTGGATGCTTCAATGTCCTTAAACTTTCACATTCAACTCATCTTTCCTCTGTCAACTATCACGATGATGAGGCTCAATTTCTCGATTCGTTTCAGATTTTGTTTCGATCTATCATTCCTTCAGCTATTTTTTCTTCATCAATTTATTTCTTTTTTTATCTTTTTATCATTTTTTTTTATTATTTACTACTACAACATCATCAGGTACTTGTGCATCACATATTTCTCTCAAGAAAAATGAAAATGTAAGTATGTTGTAGTGTATCTTCGTTCTTCTAACTATATAATCTAGTAAATCAAGATATTTTTTGTGGAATTTCAAAAATCATTTTCTTCTCAAAAAAAAATTTTTTTTATAAAGAAATAGTTGTTATAGTTGTTAAGTATAGTTAACTAGATATACATATACTATACATATGCTGATGTATAGCACTAACTAACTATAATAAAACTTGAAGTAAATAGAAAAATAAGAGAAAAAGATATATAATATTCCAAATATATAAAGAGTTCAATTATATATAATATATAATATACAGAAGAAGAAGAAGAAGGAAAAGAAATACTTTTCAATTCGAATATTCTATAGGATATAGTTAAGCATATAGTAAACAAGATTTTTTTTTTGTGAAGAAAAATAGAAGAAGATAGAAAAGATAAAAAGTAAAATGATGAGCATACATATCCTTTCTTCATCTTTTTGTCTTCTGTCTATCTCTACGATTTCAATTTTTTTTTCTGGTAATGCTGCTGAACAAAACGACCAGAGGACAGATAACTCAGTTTTTATGGTCGAGCAAGCAGTCCTGGCTTTTCCTAACATGGTTAGAAGAGCTGTGGGTCCCGTAAACAACTAATCTATCTCTATAGACAATGTCCGTCCATCCTGTTCACTCAAGTCAGTTATACAGAAAAAAAAGAAAAAAAGAAAATGAGTTAGTGTTGAAGGAAATAGAAGAAAGATAGAGAGATCAGGATAGAGAGAGAGAGAGAGAGAGAGAGAGAGAGAGAGAGAGAGAGAGAGAGAGGAAGAGAGAGAGAAAGAGAAAGAATATTGAAAAGCAGAAAGATAAAGAGAAAGAGAAAAAGAGTAGTGAATGTATGTATGTATATAGCTAGATCAGAAAGATACACAGAGATC
This sequence comes from Auanema rhodensis, assembly GCA_964057225.1. Lineage (NCBI taxonomy): Eukaryota > Metazoa > Nematoda > Chromadorea > Rhabditida > Rhabditidae > Auanema > Auanema rhodense. Next base: position 8,217,185 of record OZ059895.1, read on the forward strand.
AAAGTAAGTAAGAAGTCGAACAAGGAAAGTAGTGATGAATCTAATTGGAATTGTTCTAAATCAGTCAGTGAAATAGAAATAAAGATATTTCCTTAGCATTTTTGTGATTTTTGAACATTATTTGTTGCATTTCTGCTCGAATAGGAAGGATTGTAGCTGATTAAACTATGGTAGAAGGGAAGGAAAACGATATATTTAGCTATCTAAACTATGTATTTTTAAATAAATTTTAAAATATAATTAATATAATGAGTATAGTTAAATATATATACATAAGTGTGTATGTGTAATCTAAGAAAGAAGGAAGTTATAAAAATTGGAAGTTCACAGATGCTTACAACTCAAGTTTCAAGATATAGCAATACGGTATAGTATAGTTAAACTTTTTGAATATAGATAGTTGATGGTTGATTGCATAATACAAAATATTTATAATTAATTATATAAATATATATAAATATATATGACTAAGATTATAATACAAATATGAATTTTAGATGAAAATTTATAAAATGAATGATCAAATTATCTCCATATATACATATTACGGCGTCATGTCTCAAGTATTGTTTGGCTTAATTAAAAGAGCTGTGTGGGTGGCTTTGAGAAAGAAGAAGGAAAGAGGGTGTGAAGAGCTGCGTCTGAACATCTTTAACCGCAGAGAGCAAAGTTGTACGGAAAAAACAGTTCAGAAAGACAATATGATTAGTGGAGTATTGTGAGAGATTTTCAAGATATATTGAGCTTTTGGAAATGAGCAGCACTTTGATATGACGGCTAATGAGATCATCTACAAGCCTGATGATTCACACCCCAATTTACCAAAATAGTTTTTGTGCTCTGTAAGAGTTTAAAGGGGAGAAGGTTATAAGCATCAGAAGTCAAATGAATTAGCTTTTCAATGTTCTTTATCTGATTGTTGCAAAGGTATTAACAAATAATTAGAAAGAAAGTGAGATAGAGAGAGAGAAAGAGAGAGAGAAAGAGAGAAAGAGAAAGAGAAAGAGAAAGAGAGAGGGAGAGGGAGAGAGAGAGGAAAATATAATAATGAGATGGACAGGATACTGTAGAATATTTAATAAATAATAATATAGTAACTGCTTGTAAAGTGATTGAGAGAGAAAGAGGAACAGAAATTTATATATAGAGAGAAAGGAGGAAATAAAATAAAAATTAAATCTTGGCTATGGTGAAGTTTTTAAAAACATTTCAGAGGCTACTCTGTTATCTAGTATTTCATTTTAGTTGTTCATAGGCTTTGTTCTTACTTTCAACCTAAGTACTAACTTAAGGATCAATGACAATAAGCTTGAATAGGAGAGAAAGGAAGAAGAAGAAGAAGAAGTTGCTAAGAGAGAGAGAGAGAGAGAGAGAGAGAGAGAGAGATAAGAAAAGGAAGAAATATCTAATATAAAGGAAAATAGGCAAGTATCTTCTGTTTCTGCTAGAGGAAAGTGGAACCCTTGCAGACAAGATAATTACTATCCACAAGCAAGCTTTATGCTCTTTCATTTGTTCGAATAAAATAAAATATATTAAACTTAATATTACTAGCTATTTAAACTTTAAACAATCAATAAATAATAATATTATAAAATTAAAATAATTTTTATATATTTAGGAATAAATAAAATATTTAATAGGAAGAGGCAGCCAATTTTTCTTTAAAAGTTGGTAATTTAAAAGAATATTATAGAGAGAGAGAGAGAGAAAGAGAGAGAAAAAAAAGAATGGAGCAACCGTTGAACGAGTTTAAATAAATTGAAATGAAAACTGTTCTTCTTCACGTAAATCAAGTGTATGTCATTTTCAAATGTTATAAACATCTGTACTTACACGTATATTTCAAGTATTTCATTGACTTTTCACTTATTGAAAGACATTTTGATCTGAAATGCTTCTTTTTTTTCTTTTTTTTTCTTTGATCTTTGAAGATATGAGAATAAAGAATAAAAAGAAAAGAAATGAAAAGGTAACTTAGAGAGAAAAGAGCGATAGCGTGTGGTAATTTCAAAAATTTGGAAGGAAATTTCATTTTTCGAAACAAAATGCTCGGATGTTGGAGAAAATAAGTTTGAAATTCATGTTATGTCTAGCAAATGTGTTAGTACGTGAAAAAATGCTCAAGATATGCAAATTCGTCTCGTGGTCCTTCAACTTCAGATGGTTAAGATGGGAATTTTTTTATTTGGAAGGAGCAAAAAAAAGAGAGAAAGAAAGAGAATAGGAGAGTAAGAGGAAAAGAGACAGAAATAGAGAGAGAGAGAGAGAGAGAGAAAGAGAGAGAGAGAGAGAGAGAGAGAGAGAGAAAGAGGGGGAGAGGATGAGTGGATATGGAGAGATAATGAAAGAGAGCGAATAGTAGAAAGATTTAAGAAGAACTGAAAACGTAGGATAAGAATATCGAGAGAGTACAGGATGAGGAAGGAAGCTGAAGAGCATGGGCTGATGTTCAATGAATGAAGAAGGAACGATGACAGAAGTTGGGTTTTGCCCCAAGGAACGATAGTGACGAACGAGATGAAGCAGATAAACTCATTTAGCGAATAAGGATTTTTAGAGAAGGAAAAATGCAGAAAAGTACATACAAAAGACATTTTTGTTTTAAAAAAAAGATGATTTGAATGATATTTCTTGAAGAAAAAAACAAAAAGCAAATTAAGAGTTCAAAAATACATTAATTGACCTACAAATTGAAAATAAAACAAAAATTTATATATAGAAGACATTGATACTGCTTCAGAGTGGTTTTCGGGTATTTTTCTGTTATTTTTCTCATTTTTTTTCTCTGTGAACATACGTTGTTGTGGATTGCAAGACAAGGCTTGGTGCAGAGGAGATGAGTGAGAAAGAGAGAAAGACAAGGATGGGAGATGAAGCTGGACAGAATAAAGATGAGTCAAAATAGCTCGAACTGACGTCATATGCTTTCTAAATATGTGTTCGAATAGCAGTTGTCTCACTAGTGAGGCTACTTCTTGGTCATCTGGCTGAGCTATGCTGTTGGAGAAATAGTACGTTATATGAAGAGAGAATATGAAGAGAAGTACAGAAAATGAAAAAGCAGAAGTGAATGAATGAGATTGTCAGTGAAAATGAGAGAGAAGGGAAGTAAGAGAAAGAGAGAGAGAAGGGAGGGGGGGGGGAGAAGGAAACAGGAGAGGTCAGATCTCATCGTTATCGTCATTGCACATAAGCCTGAGGGAAAGGCCATCTAACTGAGTGTTGTACTGGTCATCTGTTCATCCAGCTAGTGACATACTCTCTCGTGTGATACTTGTCTCTCATTTCTGTCACTAACTCAACTATGGGTTATAGTAGTTGAAGTAGAAACAATAGATTCTGCTTACTAACGAGCATAAGCTTTAGCTTCAGCAGCAGCAGCAGCAGCAACAGCAGTAGCAAGAAAGAGGTCGTGAATGTATAAGAGAGGAAAGCAAAAAGTATAATATATAATGCAAAGTTATGAAATTTTTTCTCGAAAAATAAATTTAAATACGTTTATATTTTATAAAATATAATCAGAAATTATTAATTAGATTAACTATATGTAAGTATGTATGTGTATATGTGTGCCTTTATGTTCTCTCTCTCTCTCTCTCTCTCTCTCTCTCTCTCTCTCTCTCTTCCTCTTCCTCTCTCTCTCTCTCTTTCTTAGCTTCATGTATGTTGTCTCTTGTTCTTTATTTCTTGCAGTTTACAGAGAAACACTTGATCAAATGGTACTTTCCAGTTTTTGCTTCGTTTTGACCAAATTCTTTCTTTCTTTCTTTTTTTTCAAATGAAGAGCATATGAGTAGGGAGAAAAAAAAAGAAAATGAAGAATACAGAATCACAGTAAACTAAGGCATTTGATCGTTCTGTATGGTGACTGCGATGAGGTGAGAGGAACGAAATTGCCGATTGCCATCGGAACTAATCAAACAGAGTTTTCTTCAACTAACATACTCTATGAGTTACGTTTCAAGAACTTTAACAAAGAAAACTAACACGTGAACGTGACGTCATAATCACGTACTTACGTTCAAAATTTTTTTTTTTTTTGAAATAAAAAAAAGAAAAATTGAAATAAAAACTTTGATATAACGAGAGATGATGATGAAGAGGGGAGAGGGGGGAAGAGTATAGAAAGGATATTGAGATAGACAGCTATGACAGCTAAATAATCTGAAAATGAAATTTAAAAAATATATATATGCATATTTAAACTGTATATATATGCATTTAACTATATATAACTATATATATATATATAATTTTATAAATTATTATTGATTGATTTGTTCAATAAAATTATAATTAATGAATAAATAACTTTGATTGAGATTTAGACGAAGAAGAAGAAGGAGAAGAAGAAGGAGAAGAGGAAGATGAAGAAGAAACAATATAAGCTTCATTTCGCTAATTTTTAAATTTTCATATAAATGTTTTTAAGATAAAAATAAATATTTTTACAAATGAATATGATTAATTGAAATCTTATCCTCTTATTATCATTTTGAATAGTTAATTCCAAGTGTAAAGCATATGGTTAATATAATGGAAAGAGGTTAATCATGAATAAACTTCTTCCTTCCTCTTTCTCTTATTCTTTTTCTATCCTTCCAGCATAAGAAAAAAACTTTTATTTGTAACTTTGAACTTGGCTTTTAGCTTTCTTAGCAGCGGAGCCATGCGTTATGAAGCCGAAAATGAGAAATATTGTGCACAATAGAATATAGACCCCCAAAGGTTTATGCAGCTTAATCCTAAAGTACAAGCTTATAACCTAGCAGCCTGGCAAGCATGGAGTTGAAAGCTTGCTAGAACCCGTTTCGAGTTCAGACCAATCATAATTCTAAGCTGTTATATACATATGTATATCCATGAGCGAAAAAGGAGAAAAGCCTTTCGTTCAACGAAATGACAACCTAAGTTGATTATTTCCGAAATTGTATTGATTGAATGTTGCAAGGTGAAAACTATTATATCTTGTAAAATATACTAAAAAGTAATATATAACTATATATATATAGTTAGATATATAAATATTTATATATTATATATATATATAGTTAAGAAGGTAAAATGAGAATTGTATTTGCTGCATATTGCTATTCACTCACACACAAATATTTCAGCCAAAAAAAGGTTTTAAGTTAAGAGAACAGAAGACAGAAGAAGAGGGCATGAGATGGAGCTCGATAGACGGAATGGATTACTCTTACATCTGATGGGCTCTCAAGCTCATAGACAAACAATTTCACGCTCTGTGACTCGTGAAATAGTAGCAAATTGGTACGCAGATAGATCTTTTAGTTTTTTTTTTGGAAAATTATGATTAGAAAACAAAATTTTTTTTTGATTTCTTAGAAGTTTTTTGGCTTCATTTTCAAAGTAATTTTTTATTTTTCGAATATATAATATATTTAAAAATATATATAACAAATAGTGACATCATATCAGATAGTTCGATGGCCTTCTAATATGTATGAAGCTTATATAGGATTAGATACAAAGTGATAGAGGTGGGAGGGAAAGAGAGAATGATAGAGGTGGGAGGGAAAGATATATATATATAAAGAGAGAGAGAGAGAGAGAGAGAGAGAGAGAGGGAGAGAGAGAGAGGGAGAGAGATTAGTTTAGGAAATTGCAATAAGGTAAGTCTAGACATGGAATCAGCAACAGACTCAACATTCATGTAAACATACAGATTTTCGAAATTATTTTTTTTAATATCACAAACACAGCATGTCATGATTGTTATATTTGCTTGAAAATCAAGCTGAATCAAATGGCATGAGGATTTCAACAAAAAAAAAACTTTTTTTCATATTTTCATTGTATATACATGCATAGTTAACTGCTTATTTGGACTTTCAATTCAATTTTTATGAAATGTTTATACAGTTACATCTATATCTATCTATTACTCTCTATCCTCCCACTCTATTTTCAATAATAATTTTTTTTTCTTTTATTCATCTCTGAATATTAAGTATTGAAAGTTGTAAATAGTATATATTCTATATATGTATATGAAGAATAGGTATGAATTAAAACAAAATGATAAACAAGAAGCAGAAGCAGAAGCAGAAGCAGAAGACGAAGAATGTAAAATTTAATTTAATTTTTAAATTTATATGTATATAAAGAGAGAGAGAGAGAGAGAGAGAGAGAGAGAGAGAGAGAGAGAGAGAGAGAGAGGTAGAGAGAGAGAGAGAGAGAGAGAGATAAAGAGGTAGAGAGAGAGAAATATATTATTCTATTTAAATTATATTTAAAAACATTTATTTTTTAAAGTTTCTTCGTCTTCTTTGGCTTTATCTGATGGCAAAGGAAAGCAGAGCACACATGATCTTAGCGCGAGCAATGCGGAACTCAACGATGTTGAAACTATGCTTAACCTAATAGGAAAGATGAAATAACTAAAAGCTCAAGTCTTGACTCATCTTGTTTCCTTTTTCTTTTCTTCCTCAATAACGCTCGAAACATGCATATAACAGTTTTGAAAGCAAATGAGTATGCTGAAGCAGAAGAAAGGAGAGAAAGATGAAGAGCATATCGATGACGGTGAATTCGACTGACAACGATGACAACGACGTTCTACATGTAGATGAAGGCGGACGAAGGATCGAAGAATACTTTACGGGATATATTGCTTCGTTATTCTCATCCAATCTGCTAGCGAATGTGAAATTTAATAGCAAAATCAAGAGTTTTAAAAGATGAAATTAGCAAATATATTATAATCGGAATCAAATTTCTTTCTTTTTTCAGAATATTTTAAGACAAAAAAATGAAGGAAATATACTTGACTAACATTTTTTTGATATATAAAAAAATAATTTAAAAAAAGAGAAAAGAAGAAGAAGAAGAAGAAGAGTAAGACGAAGCAGGATATCCGGATTGTTTCGTACTGAAACTGCTCTGAATGAAGCTATGTAGTAAGAGCAATGCAAAAGATAAAAACTGACAGTCAACTAAGATATATGTATATATGCTACAGATGACAATAAAAGAGAAACTCAGATATATACATCGTTACAAGAGAGAGAGAGAGAGAGAGAGAGAGAGAGAGAGAGAGAGAGAGAAGGGGAGTGGAGATTAGAGCCATGAATAATTATTTCAAGATACTTTCTTTATATTTTCTTTTTCATCTGAAAATAATAATAATCAAAACTTTTTTTCGTGGTGTTAAATGTTAAAATGTGATATAGATGGAGATGTATTGTATTTTTTGTAAAAAAGAAAACAAAATTTATAAAATCTCATCAATGAGATCATGATGTTGTGTGCTTCAAACATCATTTTTCAGTTTTAAAAAAGAAAATATTGAAATATTAATCCACAAAAGGACATAAGGACAGGAAAAATATGTATATGGCCTTTTACATTTTGATATTTGTAATAAAAACAAAATAAAAAAATAAAATAAATAGAATTAAATTGTAAGAAATGAGATAGCAATTATGGAAAAACACTGCAAAACAATTAATACGAAACACGGGTCATTTGAAAAATTAAAAATAAATTAATTTTGAAGGAAAATAGCAAAAGGGTTGCAGAAACAACGTAGCTCAAGGAATAGTAAAGAGATTGAATGAGTGTGTATATAGTAAGAGAGAGAGAGAGAGAGAGGGGGGGGGGAGAGAGAGAATGGGAAGAGAAGGGGCGTTGGGTCGTTGTGAAGGGAATTCAGAAAGGATATCTAGGCAAAGAAGAGTGTGAGTCTAAGGGATATGAGGACAAAGTTCGTGTTGAACGAGAAACAAAAAGAGAAGGAGTGGATTGAAAATAGACCGACTGGAGAATGTGTGACGGACATGTCTCTTGGAAGCGAAGCAAAAGATGAAAAGTTGAATTAACAGACAACAGACTGTATTGTGTGTTAGGTGAGAGGTGAAGAAGAAGAAGAAGCAGAAAACGACGAAGAAGAAGAAGACATGATGAAGAACATTCTGGATATTTCAATTTAGATTACACATCTACAGGCTTTTCATGATTTTTATGTTTTCAAGTATGAAAGTTTGAATTAAAATCGTTTTTTTAATGTTTTTCTGGCTGTTACGTCATATCTTTAGTATACGAAAAACAGGTTTCTTCAAATTCTTTAATTATATTTGTAAATGTTATATATATTATTTGAATTTATTCTTTGTTAACTATGTATATATGTAACATCAAACTGAATCAAGATAAGCTTGATGAAGTTTTACAACTATGTTAAGCCGCACATAAAAAACCTTTAAATTAGAATTTTTAGCTTTGAGCATTAGCCTTAGGGCAAGTCAAAGAATAATCTGTGTTATGTCTCAGACTTTAAATTCTTCAAAAGGAAAAAAGAAACGAAAATATTACATAATATTGTATATAAATAGAAGAATATAGTTAGCATACAACGTTATTTTGGAACATTTTTATTATCATTGATAATGAAGAAAATTGGAATTCATAAGATCTATTTATCAAAGAAATATTTATAATTTTATTATAAAATATCTTGCATAGTTTTGTTTTTTATGAAAAAAAAAAATATAATGAAGAATAACTGATGATGAATGTTAAGATCATCAAGTTGAGGGTGGAAAAGATGAGAAGAGAAGAAGAAATAAAGAGAGAATAAGAGAGATATTAAGAAAGTAATAAAGAGAAATATAGTATATAATGAGGAAAAACAGAGAAAAGTGAAGAGAACGGAATAAAATTGGAAGTATGAAGTGATGAAGCAAACAGAATGTGATTGATGTGTTTAAGACACATGCATATACATGCTATAAGATATATAAACTATGTATAAAAAAATTAATTATATGATATATATATATATATATATATTTGAGTATACTAACTATAGTATAGTATAATATACAAACGCAAAACTGAAATGCACACGTTTGCATTGGGTGTTAACTTCGTTGTACAAGTAATCTGATAGGATGAAATGTTAGCTAATTGGCGTAGCAAAGTAGTAATAGTACTAGAAAGAAATGTTTTTCAAACAAAAATAATTTTAATTTTACAAACTTTAATAAACTTTTATCAATTAATTAAATAAAATTCTTATAATTCTTATAAGATTTAATAATATTTTCAATGAAAATATATATGAATATAAACTATTATTATTATTATTAACTAAATACATATGTATTAATAAAAAAATATTAATTATGCTATTTATATTCATAATTATATATTATATGTTGTTTTTTCTACAGATAAAATTGATATTCAACCGTTCACACTAAATGATAAACTCATCATCATCATACTCATCAAACATCATATGCTAATATCGTTTGACGTGATTTTTTCACGTGAAAATAATTAATCAAATATAAAATAAAATAATAATAATAATAATAATAATAATAAAGAATTTCAAATAGAATTAATAGAATATATGTATATAATCAGATAGAATTATTTTTCTTTTCTCCTTTTCCCAGTAATGTCATGAAGATACTTTACAAAGAATCTCTCATCTCTTTTGATATTTTCTTTTTAACTTTATATGTAACTATATATATTATATAATTATATTGTATATTTCAACAAATATATATATTTAAATAAACGTACTTGTTGATATGTAAGGATCTATCACTCATGAATCCTAATTGGTTGTATGGATCAGCACTTCTAACTTCACCAAGTCGTCTGAATTTTATTCTGTTATTAATTGTTTTTATATTAATTATATATATAAGCATTTTAATTATTATTATAATAAATAACATTTTACAAATAAATTATATTTTAGAACTGACCTATGTTGGACAGCAGGTGATTGCGTAGGTGTACGCGGAAGACGACGTACACTGTTCCTCATAGGTCTAGGTGATAACGACATCTGAAAGTTATGCATAGATTTAGATGAAAATGGAAAAACTAAAGGTTATATTTGAAAGTTAACCATCTATCTACGGACTTATCTATTGAATATATAATCATAAGGAAGTGAATGAAACAAAAATTTCTGATGAAAGATGAAGATGATATTGGAGATTTAGACATAGATAAACAAGATATTGAAGCAGAACAGAGGAAAGAAGAAGTGGTAAAGTGAGAGAGAGAGAGATAGAGAGAGAGAGAGAGAAAGAGAGAGAGAGAGAGGAAGAGAGAGAGAAAGAGTGATAGAGAGAGAGAAAAGAATAATAGTTATGATATTTCATGTTTGCAATTTAATTTTTTCCCTCAAGTGATGACTTCAACCTATTGAACAGACGGAAGTGTAGGTAAGAGGAAAGCAATGAATGGCACAAGGCTACTGCGACTACTGGAGGCTTTCCCTCCCTCATTCCCTTTACACGCCCCAACCCCTCATGTCTCCTCTCGCTCTCCCAATGCTAGTACGCTAAGTAAATTTTGAAGCATAGCAGAGCCAAAACCAGAGTTAGATCAAGCGTACAAGCTTGATATGCGATAGAAAAAAAAATATTTATATATCTCTGAATATAATTATAATACAACTAAAACAAATAAATGAAAAAAAAATGTCTATTCTTATTCATCAGTATTCAAATATCACCTTGTTATGTTCAATTTACCTCATGGAAATAATAAAGGGAGAGGGAGAGAGAGAGAGAAAGAAGGAATAGGGCACTATGAGAAGTAGATAGAGAGAGAGAGAGAGAGAGAGAGAGAGAGAAAGGAATACGACACTATGAAAGGTAAAGAGAAATAGAGAGAAGGTGAGATGAATAGAGAGAAAAAGAGAGAGGTAGAAAGAGAAAGAATTAATGAGCGAAAGTACTTATACTGTCGTCGTTTTCTGTATAAATACATATGCATGTATGTATTCATGATGCATGTACCTCTCTATCCATAAATTTTTTGAAAGCTTAAGTAATCTAAAGCTTTGAAAGTTCATGAAAATTCTAAAAATAATGTTGAAATTCAATCAAAAAAATTGGTTCCAACATTGAAATGTAGATGAAGACATATAAATGTTTCACGCATGTGCTAAATTCAAAGAATTATTTTAATTTTTCTCATAATTTTTTAATCCAAAAAAAAGGAATGAAAAGTAAAACTGAAAAAACATTTAAAAAGAAGTGAAATTCAAAAAAGAAATGACAAACGATCGAAAAAGGCTGTGTTTTTTTTGAATATTCAATAGTGAACATTAAGCTAAAGACGGTAAAGCCATCTATTACATTTTTTGGTTTTTTTGCTGCAAAAAATTCAAATTATCAGGTGCTTTTGAGTTTTTCCCTCGGAACAGAAAACAAATGATGAAGATATTTCAGTTTTCTAGAGAAAAACAATTGAAAGTTTCAATTTTTGTCAAAGTTTTCAGCTGATATTCCCATTCGTTCGAGAAAAAAATGAAGAAATTATAGAAAATCAAGTATGTATCTCTTAGAAAAAGTAAAGAAAGATATACAAAGATAGGAACTGATAGAAAACGAAAGAGAGATGAGAGAGAGAGAGAGAGAGAGAGAGAGAGAGAGAGAGAGACAACAAGGAGACGAAGAAAAGCCGAGGACTCATGATGGTGATGATGATGATGATTAAATCAGATATACATACTTCTGATGTTTTTCAAAAATGTGATTTTTAACATGAAAGAGAAGGACAATGTTCAAACTTTTGCCATTTTCAATATAATGAAGTTATACAACTCTGATAGTATTCTAAGTATATACATCTAATATCTTCACATACATAAGTAGAAATACATGTATGAATGTATATATATAAACAAGAAAACTGAAGAACATATAGTTAACAACCTATACACATAATTAATTTTTTGAAAAAAAATTTTTCTTAAATGATTTTTGATAAGATATGAAGAAATTCTCTGAAAAGGAATCATGTTTTAGAAATAATCTATGTTGTAAGTAAGTTTTGAGAAAAACGTAATGAATTATAAAATAGAATAATATATAAAAATAATTAACTATATCATATAATTAACATCTATTTTAAAATCTTTTTTTTTATATATAAAGTTCAAATATTTGATAGCATCATTATACAAGTTTTGAGCATATAATGAGCAGCTTAAAAGGTAAAAAAGGGAGGTAAATGATATTTTAATATTTTAAATATTATAAAATATAAAAGTTATTTTATAAAAAAATAGAAAAAATAATGAAGAATTCGAAAGATATCTAATGATTAACTGATTATTATTATTATTATTATAAATAATAGTTAATTTAATAACTAATAATACAATTAAATTAGAAAAATAAAAGATTATTAACAAACGATAATATTAATAAAAAAAAATTTTTGTCAAGTTTTTATTATAAATATTATAATAAATATAATTAGATGAATTAGGAACTATTAAGATTTTCAGATATTAAACAGAGAAATTAGTAAAGAAATTTGAACTACATGAGAATGACAAAAGAGGCGGAAGTCAACGAGAGCAGTATGCTCGAATAGATCGGTCAGGAAAAGACGAGAGGAAGCTTTAACCTCTTAACTTCTTAGTAGAAACTTAATTCAGTCGAAAATTAAAGATTAAAAAAGAAAATTAGTGTTGAAAGAGAAATTGAATGAGCGAGAAGAGAGAGAGGGAGAGGCTGAAAAGCTTTACTGGTAAAAGAAACATCTCAAAATGTACATTTTTAATATTTTGAGATCATTACGATAACAAATAATAGCAGTATCTCTCAATTTCTCTCTCAACCTTTTTCTTTTTCTCTCTCTCTCTCTCTCCCTCTCTTTACTTGTATCTCTATTTCCTTTACTTCTTTGATTTCTAGACGTTTTCCTTCTTCTTCTTCATTTGATTTTTGATTCTTCGATTCAAATTGAGCTTGGAAAAACTAAATCAACAGGAGCAAAAACGTAAATGAAACTGTAGCATAATTAGTATAGTTAAAGAAAAAAGAAGAAGAAGATTAGGAAACAATTCTATGAAGAAGATGAAAAAGAAAATTGTACGATACAAGCTTTAAAGGCTAAGAAAATTCAAAAAAATGAATGAGTTTCAATAGGAATACACAGTATGCTCTATGTGATTAGATATATCCAAGAGAAATATAAAAGAATAGAAAATTTTTGTTTCTTTTTTTACATCTTTTAGCTAGTGAATGCTTAGAAACGTCAAATAAAATATTTAAAAGAGAGAGAGAAAAAGAGGGGGAGACATAGAGGGAGTGAGGGTAACAAGGACTAGATAGGTAAAAAGAATAAAGGATATCGCTTTGAAACCTTTTGAAACCTGGAAAAATCACAAAATATCTAAAAAGAATGATGAAGAAGCTGAAGAGAGAAAGAGAGAACATAAAGATATAAAAGGTTTTCTATTCTTTTGTTTTGCAAATTAAATGTTTGAACTATGCACATATAATATAATCGTACCTCTCTCTCTCTCTCTCTCTCTCTATCCCTTCTCTCTCTCTCTGTCTTTTCTGTCTTTACTAACTAGAAATATATAAAAATTATACTAATATATACATTATAATATGTACTAATTAGTTAACTATATTATATAGTTAATAACCTAAATCTTTTCTATTCTAACATTAAAATTCAAACATACATAGATGAAGAAAGTGAGAAAAAAAAGAAAAAAAAAAGGAAAAAATCATTAATGAACTCCGGAGGTATGATGAAAATAAAAAAAAACTTTCATTTTAATTAATTTTCAGTCAAATCTGTATACAAAGCTTGTTGATTTCCATGTTTGCAAAAAAAAAGTTTTTTTTTCTTTTTTTTTCTGACCATATTTAGTATTGTCATTGGCAATTTTGAAAAAAAAAATTTAATGTGTCGATAAATCAAATAGAAAATTTAGATTTTGATGATGATGATGTATATACATAGTAGTAGTAGGAGGAGTAGGAGTAGGAGGATATGTACATGTACATACATGAATTTCAATTTCAACTTTGATCCTATCTATGTGAGATATATGTTTGAACAGTTAAATCATTATTTCATGTATGCATGTGAGAAAAATGAGGAAGAAAAAACCATTTTTTCATTCATTAACTATTCAAAAATTAATTTTTCAAGTTTCATGTTAAAGGCTATAAGTTCAAAGATGAGAAGGAAATAACATGAAATACTGTTTCGAGTATCATATAACTTGTCTTCTCATGTCACTCTTCTACTTCTTGTCACATGTAACACATCTCTCTCTCTCTTAGTTTTTCTTTCACGCGCTCTCTCTCTCTCTCTCTCTGTCTCTCTCTCTCTCTCTCTCTCTCTCTCTCTCTCTCTCTCTCTCTCTCTCTCTCTATCGCTTTCTATATGTATATTCAAATTCAAAATATCTCCTTATATGAATTTGAAGATTTTTTTTCATAACGGCTTTTTCATCACCCCCTCCTCCTACATCTTAATATTTTAGTTATAGTAGTTGTCGCTTGAGGCAAAAATATTAATTGGCAACATGATCTTCTTTAGTCTACCATATCTCTCTCTCTCTCTCTCTCTCTCTCTCTCTCTTTCTCTCTCTCTCTCTCTTTCTGCGATTTGACATAAAAGTTTGTTATATTTTTAAATTTAAGTAAATAATAATACAACGAAAGTTTATAAATTTGATTTTTTTTTTTGAAAATGAAAAAGTAAATAGACCGAACCTTCTTTTGAATAGTATTTTCATTATTGAAATATGAATAATTAATAAAATAATAATTCATATCTTTTGCACAAAATTTATACAATAAAAAGATTTTAAACTTTTAATATATAAATATTATTTATATATAATATTTATATATAAATATATAATATTATCCGAAAGATTTTATGATTGAACGTTGACGATGAATAGCCGGAAGATAGAATCTGAAGGCTGGAGGAACTTTAACATATGAAAATCATCCAAGCAACTATACATATATAGACATATAGTATAGTATATCTATATACATATGTATATATCTAGACAAACTATTCAGATTTTATACTAATTATTCATTAATTTTTAATATTTCAACTGACTAACATATGGAAAGACAGATAGTATGTAGAATTGAAAGAATATAATCTAATAACATTTTCTTGCAACCTTACAACCTTACAGCCTTACAACCTTTAAATAATAGTTTTTTGTTTTAAAAAAAAGAAATTTTGTTGACAATCTATTATAAAGAATGTACCTACTACATATAATTAGAGCAATAGAGAGACTATTTTGTCGATAAAAAGTCAGTAAAAGATGAAAAATATTGATGAAGAAGACCTTGAATGTGAAAAAAAAATTCTTTAATGTCTAGAATTTGATGTATGAAAGCATAATGTAGAATATTAAATTCATATCTCATCTTTGAATGAAGATTATTCAAAATTTTAAATAAATAAAAAAAATTAATTATAAAGTAGAATTATTAGTATTAAGCTATACTTTGAGATATGAGATATGAAAGATGTAGTAGTATAGAAGTTTCTAGATAGTATATGTATGTAAACTATATATATATATATATTTCATATATAGTATATATCAATATATAACTTGTATTAATAATTAGAAAAAATAAAAAAGAAAGAGCAAGAATTAACTATATGATATAAGATATAATATTAAAACTAAAAAAAATGAATTGAAATAGAAGATTATTCAGAAAGAGCAGTTAAAGTACATAGATAAAAGACGTATGAGAACTTAAAAGTTAAAATGAAGAGAGAAAAGTAAAATAAAGAATTAAACAGCTAACTATACTATACTATACTATACTATATATATAAATATTCATTAGTAAATAGAGGTCAAAATATTTTTTGTTTTTTATATAATTAACCGTTTTCCTTATTTAGAAAGAATTTCTCTTTTTTTAAAACATTAACAATAGTAATGGATAATTAATAAATAGACATTTGAATATCATGTATAGTAAGTTCTTAAACAAGAAAGAGGAGCAAGAGAGAGAAAGGGGGGGGGGAGAAAGAGAGAGAGAGTATAGGGAGGGGGAGAGAGAGAATGGGAGGCAAAGAAGAGAGAAAGAGAAGAGGAGTGGAATAGAGGTAATACTTTAAAAAATTTGAATGAAATAGAGGATTATTCTGCCTCAAAGGATATCCATTTTCTATTTAGCTCAACCATATACTTCTAAGTTTTGTCAAAAATGTGTAATTAACGCAGAAATAAGAAGATGAAGAAGATGAAGAAGAAGAATGAGATGTTTTTAAACAAAAAAATTTTAAAAGTGGATGTAAAACATGGATAATTAAAAGAAAATTATGAATAAAGATAATTGAAATGACATAATCTTTATTTCGTGAAACTATGATCTTTCTTTCTTTCATTACTTTCGTTTAAGAAAATTGAGTTGTTCTTGTTACTTATTCATCTTTGTCTGTTTCTTTTTTCAAATGTAAAACATAGATAATATACGGTTATAAAATGAAAAAAAAATATTTTAAAACAAACTTGAATTGATTTTAAAAACTTGAACTACTTTATATAATTTATAGTTAAGAGAAATTAAATACATTCTAATTATAGCTTATGAAACAAATGATCAAATCAAAGAAGCAATATGAATAAATGTGTTCCGTATATAGTTTAGCTTAAGCACAACAATAGATAACGAATATTGTAGTAGCTAACATAGCTATACTATATGTACTTTTAATTTTATAAATTATTAGAAGAAGAAAAAAAAAGAAAATTGATGTGAAAATACAAAATATGTGTATATCTATGAATCCATTGATGTTCAATAAGTGGTTGATTGAACAGTGAAAGAATATTTTTCAAGTGCTCCTCCGTTATCCACTTCATAATTTTTTTTTTGGTTTGCACATTAGCATCTTTTGATTTGACATATTGTTTACAATATACTTTAACACATATATATATTAACTATAAGAGAAATAGAGAAATAAATAAATAGATAAAGAGAGAGAGAGAGAGAGAGGGTGAGAGAGAGAGAGAGAGAGAGAGAGAGAGAGAGAGCGAGGGTGAGAGTGTGATATCTAAAATAGGAGAAAATAAGAATAAAGGACGATTGAAAGAAAGGGGAGGAGAATAATTGTGTAGAGAGAGAGAGAGAAAGAAAGAAAAAGGGAGAGAGAGAGAGAGAGAGAGAGAGAGAGAGAGAGAGAGAGGGATGAATGAATCTTTCAAATTAATTAAACAAGTACATGCCATGATATTTTTCAATTTTTTTTTCTTTTCCAAATAAACTAACTAAGAAATAAATTGCAAAGAAAACTTCAATCTACATGAATAGATAGATATGAAAAGCAATTTTTCCAACTTGAATAAAAAAAAATTTTAATTTCATAAAGTATAAAGTGTGTTTGAATTAAAAATGAAATTATCAGTAAGTTAAAGCAGGGAAGGAAAGGCCTATAAAGTTTCCGAATATGAAATAGAAGAATTGGAATGCGACCACATGTCACGTAAATTAAAATGAAAATAAAATTCTATCAATATAATTAGCATAGAAAAAGTAGAAAGTTTTACTAATATATAGTCTCAAAGAATATACCTGTTAAATTTAATTACATAATACTTTGAAATGAAAAGAGAGAGAGAGAGAGAGAGAGAGAGAGAGAGAGTGAATGAATGGAAATTAGAGAGAAAGAGAGAGAGAGAGAAAAGTGGAAATTAGAGAGAAAGAGAGAGAAAAGGAGGAAGAAAACGTTTTTAAAGTCACAAAAACTATTTGAACTTATGTATAACATGATTATATTATAGTTATACATAGATAGATATATATAATCTATATAATCTTTAATACAATAATATTAATTTGTAGATATTAGATAATGCTATTTGATGCAAAAAAAATTCGAATCAAAATATATTTTTCGTTACTTTTCAATTGTCATTTGGACATATTTCCTTCACATCTTGCGAATATTCGAGCAAGAACAGAATTGATGAAAAGAGAACAGGTAAGCCTAACGAAGCAAAATATAATTATAGTTTGAATCAATCTAGAAGTAATTCCAGAAAAAAAAAAGAAAAACACAAGCGAATGAATACAGCAGATACAAATTGCTGTTTACATGAACGCCATGTCGATTTATGTACGTTTGGTTTAGATAGTTCCCTCATCTCCAAGACATCCAAAGAGAGAGTGAGAGATAGAGAGATAGAGAGAGAGAGAGAGAGAGAAAGAAAGTGAGAGAGAGAGAGAGAGAGAGAGAGAGAGAGAGAGAGAAAGAAAGCAAAAAAGTAGAAATAGTAGAAAGAATGACGTGAATGAGAGCTTCTCCATAATTCGTATTATTTGCTTTCACGTTTTCAATTGTTTCATACGATCTTAAAGAAATATAAAAAGTAAAAAATTGAATATTCTGCAGAAAGAATGATGGAATATGCTTCATTGAAATGAAACTTTACATTTGAAACTTGGCCTTGTCAGCTTGCATACGCTATATCTCATCTTGCTATTCATACCTTAGGTTTTCTTTGGATATTAATAGCGGCGAAAACATGGGAAATCATCAAATAAGGGTGAAGCTAAAGGCAAAAAAAAATAGAAAAAGGCGGAGTCACGTTTTAAGGTTTTTATATATGCAACTTAAGCAGTACAATGTAGTCAAATCGAGAGAGAAATATAATGAAAACAGAGGTCAAGTTCTAAAGAAAAGGTGGTAACAAGAACATGGAGAATAAGGAGTTAAATATAATTTCAAAAGATTTTTGGAAAGGTTTAACCAAATGACTTGTGAACAAAAATTATTGAAAAGCTTGGTAATTGTGAAAAGAAAATGTTGTTGCCAGGATTAAAACAAAAAAATGTAGAGATTAAAAATAAAGAGAGGTAAATGACCAATATAGAGGGATAAAGTGAGAGAAAGTAAGATTGAGAGAGAGAGAGAGAGAGAGAGAGAGAGAGAGAGAGAAACAAATAAGATGTATACAGATACGATTTCTTCATACTATCAGCTTTTGCTCTACTTTAAATCTACATATATGGGTGTGAAAAGCTTCAAAAAATTGTAATTAAAGCCTAATTGACGTTTAAAAATATTTCATTCAAGTTATCCGTAAAAATTTTATTTAATCGCTCTGTAAAATGATCATAAACGGCCGAAAATATCGCAAATTGTTTTTCATTTTTCATGACATCTTCGTTATTTTCCTTTGTACATTCTACTTTTTAATCTATACTCCAAAATATCATTTTCCAATCTTTCATTCCTACAACCTTAAAAAAGCTTCTAAAACTCTTTCACTCTTTATTTCCCTTTATCTTTCTGCTTTTCAATATTCTTCCTCTCTCTCTCTCTTTCTTTCTTTCTCTCTCTCTTTCTCTCCCTCTTTCTCTCTCTCTCTCTTCCTTTCTTTCTCTCTCTCTCTCTCTCTTTCTCTCTCTCTTTCTTTCTTTCTATTCAATTCTGTCAATGTTTTTTTTCTCATTTTTAAACTTATAAACGAGTACAACTGAACAAAACTTGACAAAAAAAAAGATAAAACATTTTTTTGTTCTTTAATCTGTCAAAAATCATAAAAGGACTTAAGCAAAAGAATTTGAAAATAATGTAACAAATGTCTGAAATCAAAACTTCAAAACTCAAATAGTATAATAATTCTTTTAAAAAAATAATTTAATATAATATAAATATAAATAATACAATTTGTATATATAAAATAATAATTTATAATCAAAATTTAATAAAAATCATAATAAAACAATGATATATACAAACTTTTATGTCGTTGTTTCAATATTCAACTACTATATACTATGTATATATAAGATGTTTTTCCATTTTTGAAATTTTATTTTGAAGTTTATAAAAAGTTCTGATGACATATATCTCAAGTTCAATCTTATGTTACATAAATCTTCTTCTGATCAACCTAATCTTTGATTTCACTTATGTTTAAGAAAAACTTTAAAAATTATTTTCAGCTATATGGATCTTTTTTATTAAAAAAATTGAAGGGAAATAAGATCCAAACTATAATCATTAAATATAAAAATTTAAAACCAAACATGTACATGTATGTAAAATATTTCTTTTTTGAAGTTTCAATATAACAATGTTCAAATTCTATTGTCAATTTCAATAGATAATGATATTCAGATCAAACTACTTTCAATGCTATCAAATTTATTAAAAACAAAATGATTATTAATGAACTTTTTGATCTAAACTATACTATTTCCAATATAATACTATACTATACTATATCGTATAGTATATTATGAATAATTTAAATCTTAATAAATCTTTATTAAATTCAAATAAATCAATAAATAACTTCAAACTATCAATCGTTGTCATGAGAAAGTTTTTTTTCATCAGAATCACGTAATGGCCAGATATGTATAGTACGTTAAGTCACGTTCATTCATCAAAATATGATTTTTCTCAGTTTTCAGTCTTATTTTCTCTTCTTTCTTTGTGGAATTGCGCAATTTCTTTTGGAATATCATTAAACAAATCTTTTTTTTTTGATTTACAATAAGTATGCGTCGATTATGTTTTTGAGATTATCTCTTTATATATCTAAATTCATTTTTGTAATTCCTCATCTCCCTCTTTTTCCCTCTATGTGTATGAACTTTGTTGCTTTATTAAGTTAAAAATATTATGATAATGATGATAAAAAGAGTTCAAAACTTGTTCATATTGCATCATTTCATGAAATTTATGGAAATTTTCTTATATGAACAGTTGTCATCTTTTTTATTGAAATCTAGTATAAATACTTGCCTGGGTCCTTTCTCCGTCATTCATGCTCCATCATCAATCTTTCTTCCGTTTCTTATTCCTCTCTAGATTGAATTGAATACTTATGTGTTTCGCATGAATATGTGGTATTTGCATTTAAACTCATAGTAATCCTTCTGTTTCTCTTATTGTGTAGAAATTCATATGAAGTTTGCATTATTTCTTTTTTTGTTGTGAAAAATAACGAAATTATTCTCAATGATAGCCTTTACTCAATTCATTAAAAGTTTTTTAAAATAATATTTATTAGAGAAATAATTAAAAATAATCTGCCTTGAATTCATTGCTAATTGATTTATTTTAACAAGAAAATATGTAGCAAAGTTAACATTTTATTTAACACCATCACCACTTCCTCTTTACTCACCCCCTCCCCCCCTCTCTCCTCTTTCCTCTCTTTCCTTTTTCTTTACAATATGAACTAACAACGGACCTAAACAGCGTAATATTATTATCTTCGTCATTTAATACTTCTTTGTTTTTTTTTGATTTCTAAATCATATTATTTAATATACTAATCCTTATCTATAACAATTAGATAATTTCTATATCATACCATTTTTCATCATAATTTGTGAACAATCTATGCATTTTATCGAGTGTCCCATTCACAATGCAATAAAACTTTCATCTTACTTGGTCCCGCACTTCTACTTTGTTCAAGTGCATAGTCTTCCAGCGCTCCAGCAATGATTAAATCTGCTCCTACGTACATTCATATATTTGCTTTTAACTTTTCCTACAATTCTGATTCAACTATGTCTAAAACCAACTAATCGTTTAGGTTTTACCATGTCTCATTTTGAAGAAGCATTGGGTTCCCAATCTGATCATCGTGTTCTCTCCATTCAGAGTCATGTTGTGCACGGCTATGCTGGAAACAAGTGCTCCGTTTTTCCAATGCAGGTAAGCTTGTTCCAATAATTTTTCTGAATCTTCATTATTTCCTTAATAATTCGTAGCATGGAATAAAGTAGTCTAATCGGTTTTTGTTATTTTTATTTTCCTTTTCAGCTCCATGGCTTCGAAGTAGATTTCATCAACAGTGTCCAGTATAGTAACCATGCGGGTAACGTGGAATATTTGACTTTACCGACAAGTAATTCCCATTTTGTTGCTTTGGCTTTTGATTTTGTTTTTGCGCCTTTAAGTTGGCTATTTTCTATCACGCAGTCCACAGTCGGTCCTCTTCACCGTTTTATGTTTTTTTCTTCTATTATAATACTATAAAGATCAAGTTTTATTTAGGATATGAACATCTTAAAGGACAAAAACTGACTGATGTAGAGCTTCAAGAACTTTATGATGGCCTGAAATTGAATAAAATCAATAATTATACCCATATCTTAACAGGTATAAATTAATTTTAATTTATTCTATTATATATACTTATAAGGATATTGTGGTAATGTTGATTTCCTAATGAAAATTGGTGAAGTTGTTCAAGACCTTAAAAGAATTAATCCTTCCACTAAATTCTGTAAGTTTTTAAAATAATCTTATTAGCTATCAGTCTAATGTTATAGTTTGTGATCCTGTCATGGGTGATAATGGAAGATATGTAATTTATTTTCTATAATTTAAAATTTTTAATAATGATAATTCTAGTATACACCAAAAGAATTACTTCCTGTTTACAGGGACATAATCATTCCTTTAGCCGATGTTTTAACTCCAAATGCTTTTGAGCTCGGGTTTGGCTTTGAATCATATGATATACATGCTATTCTTATCTTTTTAAGAGAATTAGTTGGATTCCCTATTGAAACTGAAACGGATTGCTTCAAGGCTATTGATATAATACATCAGAAAGGAGTTGGTACTGTTGTAGTTACTAGTGGAGTTTCAAAAGCTCAATCAGAAAATACCTTATCATGCTTTGCTAGCTGTATTCGTAAGTTTTCATTTCTAAACTTAGAATCATACATTCATTTCAGAAAATGGAAATAAGAAGAGTTATCGTTTCAATTTTCCTCGTTTGATTGGACAATTTGTAGGAACAGGTACTTACCCACTCATATGTTTTACTTGGTTTTTTGTTATTTCTTAAGGTGATGTCTTTGCATCTTTGTTAGTTGTTCATCTTACTGAATGTAATGGTAATGTAGCACAAGCAGTAGGCAAAATCATTGGTAGTTTACAAGGATTATTAAGAAAAACCAGCGAATATGCACAGAGTAAGATTAAAGTTAAACCAATCACATAACTTAAAACTAAAATTACAGAACAAGTCGAACAAAGTTCTACTGCCTTGTGTGAGCTTAGATTGGTCCAATCTCGTAAGGATCTGTTGATTCCTCCAGAAATAGTCAAGGCCATAGAGATCGAACCATAGAACAGTTAATTTAGTTCAATTAACAGACCAAGAATTCCTTTTATTTATTTTTTTTTGTAAAATATTTATAGTTGTAATAGGAATACATTATATTAACAAAAATGTACAATATCTTTGGCAAGAATACAAAAACTAGTATAATTTCTTTTTAAAATGCAAATTAATTATGCTTTCATCATACATAAATAAAAATAAGAAATATCTAAATGCTAGTAAAGCGTGAATTGGTTTCAATTAAAGTCCAAATTATGGAGTCCCGTCCTCGGCTTGAAAAATTGTCCTTTGAGGATTCTTATTGACCACTTGATCATATGCAGGTGGATTTCTATCTTCTGAACGATGAAGTGATGACAATTGAAATAATTTGAAGAAAGTTTTACATACCAACATTAGAGTCGCTTAATGAAGCAGAAGCAATACCAATGTTAGGAACAACCGGATTTACAGCGCCACGTACAACATTAATTCCTGGATACTGCTGTTTCTGTAATTAACTATTAAATACGTAAATACATCAGTGAACTTACAATCTTTTCTACCAATCTCATTTCAAGTGTATGTATGTTTTTGCGATCCAAGTAATTACGACACCTAAAAATTCAACCTGATTTGGTCAAAACTTTAAAGCTTACTTGGACACAGAATATAGCATAAAGCTTTGTATAACTACAAGAATTATATACATTATTGTCTCAATAAATAATCCCTGTAAAAGAAAAATTGTTTTAAAATTAACTAAAAGAAAATTACCATGGGATCGTGTTCCCGGATTTCATAAATAAGGGTAAGTGTAACCCAACGATTTCTACAGAAAAATAATTATGAAATTGGAAAAAAAAAGTTACAAACTCACAATACAATAAAGAACAGAGCGCTCTCTATGACGATTATAGTCATGTATACAATAATAAAAGGTACAAGAAGTTTTGGATCAGACATTTTTATGCCTCTGATAACACCCCAGTGAATTGCTAATCCACCAACCAAAAATAAGAACAGACCCACTAAAATTTCAAATACTTACTGGTAAGATTACGAGTTTTAAACTTACTCAAAGCGCTGACATCAATGCCTCGATGGTGATTACGCCAATCAAATTCGAATAGTACAGAAAGAACAATGAACATAGTCAGTGACATACCAACTCCAACAGACATCTAAAAGAAGATACAGGTTTGGAATATTCGTACTTAACAAACCACTGCAGCTCTTTGAGAATGGGTTCTGAAAACTAGGAACTCCTTGCTGTCTTCAATAAAAGGAGCAACATGAACTGTTGTAGGAGGCGGTTTATCATCTCGTTCTTCACCTAAAAATTGAAGTTCGAGACAAATGTGGATAAGAATATTAAATCCATACCTGGTAACCCAAAACGTGAATATGAGACAATATTGTGGTCCCCATGTGTTTTGAACCACGTAATAAGACGTTGCATTACTAAATATAATTTTAATAATAATAATTTTAACAATAATACAGATATTACAAAGAAGACAAGAACTTCTTTTGTTAAAAATAGAAATTATATAACTAAAAATGAATTTTTATTTGTCATCTAAATTATTATATATCACAGTGACGTCATCACATTTCGATCTACTTATTTATCTTTCATGAGACTAGATGATATGTTAAAACTATTCGTTTAAATGTTGCTCCATAGATTGCTTTGAAGCCTTTAAAGCTTTACGTTCTAAAGTCAAACCAATAAAGCCATGCCACACACAGAAGACTGCAGCAACTGTGAAGAAAAATCTGAATATATACATTTTTTAAAAGTTCGTATAAAGTCAACTTACTTTGAGAATGCAAGCAGTATACCAAAATATACTTTGTTGGATAATATTTGTTCATCAAGCATAACACTAAGTAACAAAATCACAACTAAGACAATTGCTGTACATACAAAGATCATGCGATCTTTTCGAGCCCTTCGTTGACCACCTAATTAGATAGAACATTTAGATAAAAATCGAATATAAACAAGTCGAACCTGAAACAATTCCTATAGCTTCAATCAACAGAGGACGATTAGGTTCCCAAACAACAGTATCCTTAATATAGAGAAAGTTTTACAAAATTGAAAATATTTTGAACCTCGCATTTATCTTCTTTGAAAGTGAAACGAGCATGAAGACCAACATGATCCGAATAATTGATTGATTCTCCTGGGATCTAAAAAATAAAAATAAAATAAATAAAATAAATATAACATTTTTAACCTTATTTAAAGTTATTTCACATTCTTCTAAATTAACTTGAGTTTTTCCACTTTTGAAAAGAATATAATCAATTCGTTTGCTTTCATCCTTTAATTATGTTATTTATAAAAATTTGAATAAACAGCTTGATTGCAACCTTTTCCTTTAGTGATGCATGAGTATAACTGTTATCTGGACGGTCACAAGTTCCTCCTTTTGGTACACCTCTACATGTCGAAAGTGAATGGCATGTATCATCAGCCGGGAGAGGTTCATGTGACATTCTCCAAGCATCATATAATTTAGCTTGTGATAAAATAATTCTTAAAAGAAATATTAGAGCCAAAAACTTTAAAAAATGAAAAACCTAAAACCAAGATCTTCGGGCTCCAGATTGAAATCTCCACAAACAACAGTCATATCAGCGCCGCGACAAGTATGTCTTACAAACTGGCTTAATTCGAAAGCTTGAGATGTTCTTCAAATTGAAATATTAACATTTGAATTCAAAACAATTTCAAACCTATGAGGTAAATAGAGATCATTTTCTCTATCATATTCAGCATGCAAATGAGTAGTATAGAAATTGATATGTTTATCTTTATATTCTAATTCTACCATTCCAATAATCTAAAAATTTATTTTTTAATTTTTAATTTACAAATTATACATACTTTTCCACCAAACCAATCTCCTCTGTGAATATGATGAGCAAATCCATTCAGGGAATACCTGAGATGTGTTGAATATTAGTAAAAATGCAATGATATGAAAAACCTGTGAGTTAAAGTTGAAACAATTTTGTGTTGACTAAAAACACAAACACCACTACCAGTCCATCCAGAATGAAAGTAATGATGATAAGGATACCTAAAGCCAAATTAAACAAAACATAAGAAAAGAAAACGAACATATCAGAAAGTTGCTCAACTAAGTAATTATAATCCTCAGCTCCCCAAATCTCTTGAAGACCGATGGCATCGTAAGGTTCACTATTGAAATGTTCAGACAACTTCTTCAACCGAAAACGTCGATCCTAACAGACATGGTATCATGTTAAACACATTCGATTACGATCGTATACCTTACTCCCAATAGGCCATGGTTGTGGAAGACACCATACATTAAGTGTAATTACACGAAATTCATTGCTATCGGTCATACCTGTAAAAATAATTAATTTAAAAAAAAAACGAGAAAAATTATGTTAACAGAGGTAAAAGAAGGCATAAGACAGGCACTAGAAAAACATTTTAAAACCACAATGTGAACAGGAAAAACAGGCGAAACTACAATCCAATTACCCCTTAGCGAGCTTGATTTGGAGTTTAAAGGCTCCATGTCAGACTGCAATATCTGCGGCTCCATATAGGTCTAAATTCAACATGGACAAACAAAATATTATATTAATTAGATAATAATGATTTGGATTGAACCAAACATGAATTAAAATATAACAAAATTCAAAATTTACCCGTTTTATTACAAAATTCTAACAACTATTTTGAAAACATAATGATTATAGCAAGACTTGCATTAATTCCGTCAAGGAGAACTCTCCTTTCGGGATTAGATCGGCACTATGAGGTTCAGTAGTTAAATATTCCATTTTAGGTGTCTGAAATAATGTTTCTGTTAAGAGTATAGCGATAACTCATACCTCATTAAGAGTAGTTTCAGTCACTTTACCAAGTACGACTATACGAGGAATACCAATTTTATTCATTTCTTTTAACCGTTTTCCAATGCTTTGATCACATCTAAATATATTATTAATATTAAAAATTTCAAACATCGAGGGAGCAACCTATCATCTACTAGTACACCGCCTTTCATGAGTTTATTGATCGAAGATGTAGTCATTTCAACTAGAACGTTCGACATCAAGTTCTGAAAAAATATTTTTCAAGCTTCTTCAATTAATTGTTCATGTAAAAACCTTAGAAACAACTATTGCCGCATCAAATGGTGCAACTGCTTTGGGAAGACGAATAACATCTTCAGATGGAGACAAAGCTTCGATTGCTGCCGGTAGCAACCTGAAGAAGCTAATCTTCATTGAAAATTTTTCTTAATAATCACCTGGAAACACCGATTCCAAAACAGCACATATCGAGAGGTTTACCGCTATGAAAAGCTTTCAGTACTTCAGTATACCTTAATTTGTATCGATAGGATGAAGAAATTTATAAAAAAATACTTTGTTCCTAATTGGAAAGTATGGCCGATCTCAACAGTGCTAAACGTTTCATGGTCCTCAGAAGAGCATTTTGCGCAAGCCGGCATCTTTTCACAGTCTTCAACTTTCACACCTTTTTTACAACTTAAATGATTAGACGAAAATTAATTACCAAATGTTTACACTAACGATTTACAATAATGTATTCCATCTTCACCCAAAGAGTTTTTTATATGAAATTCATCGGATAAATTTCCTCCATGTACACCTGAGTCAGCAGGAACCTATATTCGAAGCGAAAATTCATAAAAGGATAAAGGTAAAATTACCTTATATACGTCAAGTTGCAACTTATCTCTTAATATTTTCTTATAAGCCAACAAGACTTGATTATAAGTTACTTTAGCTGATTCATCATTCAAATCAAATGAGTATAAATCTTTCATGATAAATTGCCTCGCTCTGAGTAAACCAAATCTCAAAATATTTTTTTTACAATTACTCTGTTTATTCTATTCAATATACCTTGGATTCATTTCATCTCGAAATTTGTCTGAAGTTTGGTAAAGAAGAAGTGGAAAAGTTGATTTTTTCAATTGAGGTAGTTGACTAACAACTTGTGTAATCATCTCCTCAGCCGTAGGCTTAAGATTGATCTATGACACTTTAAAAGTTTGTTTTCCTCTACCTGTAGGCAATATTTTGAATCAGATCGATCATTCAGTTGCATTAATTCAGAACCCATACTTTCCCATCGTCCCGTTTTATCCCAAAGCTCTTTTGGCCCGAGAATAGTTGTTGACATCTATGTTGAATTGCAATATGAAATATCGAAATCAGCAAACCTTCAATGCTCCGATTGCTTCAAGTTCTTTATCAATTATCCTTGAAAGTCTGTCAACTACTCTTTGACCCAAAGGTAAGAGACTGAAGTTAAGAAGTAACACATGGAAAACGTGAAAATCTATACCTGTATAAGCCTTTGCCCACAGGGTGAATAAATCCATTAGAAACGAGAAGGGATTGAGATATACTTTTAGTTGCAGGAATCGTGCATCCGTTCAGTAAATATCGGGAAGCATAGAATACAACCATGGAGAGAAAAGTTCTTAGACCACCAGCTTTCAGAGCTTGTCGTCAGCTCAAAAACCTGTACGTCAAGTAAATGCGTATAAGAAGTGACCTACTCAGAACTGCTGACATGAAAATTGCTGAAACAGCAGAAAGACAGAGGCGTTCAAGTTTATAAATCGTAAGGCTCAATACAAATAGTTACGTTCAGCAGTATTTTCAAAGCAAAATAAGGAGTACTCAATTGCTATCATTATATCCAACTGATAAGTAATAAAATTTCCGTAGTCTGGTAATCATATTTATATTGAGGTACAATTTTGGAATGTTTTTATACCTCAAATGCAATTGGTAATTTAGTTATTAAAAACATGAAATCAGATGAGCAAATATTCAATAACGTATTCATATTTTTAAACGCCGTTTTATTGAAAATAAATACGTAACAAAACTAATCTTGGTGTTCCCATCTAATTCTCTGAAATGATATAGATGTGCCAACTATTATACACGAATGATTAAGCTTAAATGGTACCACATATGAAAATATATGTGATAATTCGGTTATTTATTTCTTTTCCTATTTTATCAAATTTGCTTAAAAATACATTTGTTAAACTATTTTTCTTAATTTTATTTGTTTTCTAATTCAGAAGAACATTAAAAAGCAATGACAGAACCATTCAAAGGAGTGACGTTGTGCAATCAATTTATTGCTGATATGTTAAGGAGGTAACTTTTCTTTTCTTTATTTTGTTAATCGCAAGTAACTTGAAGGAAAGTAAGACGGTCATCGTTGGAAACTGCTCTTGAAACTCTTAAGTTAATTAGAAAAATAGTTGTTCAAGGAAAATTCAATACTATTGAGTAAGACATTTATTCAATGATTTGTTACTATATGCACTATCAAGGGAATTGTTAGATACCATAACTGAACACGGCAGCCTCTTATGGGAATCTTTTCCTTCAGAATTGGTTATCAAGAACGCAGTTTTAATCTTCAGAAAACTTGTTAGAGACGAATGTAAACGAATTCACAGCGGTATTTACAATTATTGTTAGATTCAAACTTATTTAGTTTAGATGCCGATGAGGATTTATCGGGAAATGATTCTTTAACAAATCTCTGGCATGATAACAAACGAAATACTTCCCATCCTTCAGATATAAAGAAAATAAAAAAAAATCTCATTGAAGCCATTAAAGAAGTATTTTTTTTTTAATAAATTCAATTCATTTCTTTTTTTTAGGTGGTAAACGAAATGGAAGCTTGTAGAGAGTTTATCGTATCTCGAGCCGGTGATTTGTTTAATACCAGAGAAGTAATTATTATTTATGCTTTGAATAGTTCGCCTACACTTCAAGCTTTTGTTGAGAGTAAGAAGAAATCTAAGCTTCGGGTAAGTGTGTTAGAAATGTCCAAATAAATTTTTTTTTCAGATTCTCTCTGTTGTTGATAGTACCGGTATCGACTCTTCTCCAGATTATTTGACCCCTGTTATGCTTTGTGATGTAGCAGGAGCTATTTGCGAGGCCACTAAGGTTTTACACCTTTTATCAATAAAATTAAATAATTTGATTTCAGGTTTTCTTACCAGGTGTTGCTGTATTTCCAGATGGTTCATGTCTTGCTCCCGCTGGATCTTTATCCATTTGTCTCTCAGCTCAACGGCATTCAGTTCCTGTTAACATATTGATAGCATTCTACAAAGTAGTTGAAGTGTATTATTTATTTTTTCATATTATTATATAGATTACGCCGTTTTTCGTGCCTGATCTTACTGAAGTTAATCCTATGCTTGCTCCGGGTCTACCTTATTCTTGTGCCAAAAAGTTTGCAGGTTTGATTATGAAACTTCCTTTATGCATTTTCTTCGGTAAAACATTTTTAGGAAAAGTTCAAGTATTGCAACCTGCATTTGATGTAATTCCCGCTTCCCTCGTTTCCATATATGTTACAAATTCTGCCTCAATCCCACCTTCACATGTGTATAGGTGAATACAGCCTTTTTTCTTTTACAATTTTTTATTTTTGTTGTATTTAGGCTCATTGGTGATTATTATCATATGGATTCGAGTTTAATTTAAAGATGGGGGAAGAAATAGCTTCCAAAAAAAGAGAAACCTCAATATATTTTAATTTTCTTTGTTCTGAAATAAGCTCGGTATAAAATTTCATGAGCTTCTAAATGAATTTTTTTCTCCGTAAATTTCTCAATAGTTCTTATGAATTATCATTAATTGTTTTCTTATATTACAACAATGACCAACATTATTTTGGTAAAATATTGTAAGAAGACAAGTTCGGTAGAACGGCTAGAATTTCAGCGAATTTAGTCTCCGACTGTCCAACCATACCTATTAATCATTTAATGAAATAATTTTATCTGGTAAAATAATAAAAACCAAAAACAATAGAAATATTACTCCACAGATATCAAAGATCAACTAAAAATGCTATAGTTTTGGCTTCGTCTCGCTTTTAACATCAACAACACAAGTGGAACATCCTATTTCAATATATGAATAGTATTCTTTCAAATTTATGGAAAAACTTATGAATGTGCTATGAAAGGCATGATATATATAGTTAACAAGAACATATACATGTGCTTATATTTTAAATAAACAATATGTAAAATGTGTAGCTTAACCCATTAAAGTTTTTACCTTATTTCGATATACCATATTGACTTGAAACGAGAAGAAAATAGACAAATAGTGGTTAAGCTTTGCATAAAAAACATCCCAATATAGTGGTCAACAAGTAAAAATGTGGACAATGAATAGCAAAGCTTGTGAAGGGAGGCGGAGAATGGTTAGGGACGCATAGTAGTCCCAGTTCGATATGACTAAACAACATCAATATCTCACCTCATTTCTTGAGTTTTTCTTATGTGAATTTAATTAAATTGTTTTATTGAATAAAAATGACAAACCTCTGTTATTCTTCATTTTTTTCTAAATAATTACCACATTGATACGTGTGGTCTTCATTTCAAAAATGATGATTAAGTTTATACTGTTTTATGCGTCTAATGTATTTATATAGATAGAAGTTACAAATATCATAAATTAATGTCAAACTTTGAATAATATATTAATTTGCCTGAAATATACCTTACTATTTGATTAGAATCGTAATTTTTGATGTTATATATCAGAGGAATGAATACTTTTAATTCTTATTCTTTATTATCAATTTATTAAATATCGCTAACTTTCTTTATAATGAATATTCTTAGAAAATCTCAATATACAAGAAAATGGAAAATCGTAATTTAGTCCACCTGAGACGACAAGTATACATTTTTTTTTTCGAATACTGATTAATAATTGGAATGTATTTTAGGTTTTGATTGGTGAGTTACCAGAAGATTTTCTGAGAATCCCCAAAAATAATGCTGATGAACCACGTGATTCGGTTAGTTCATATCATATAAGCTTAAACTTTAAAGTTTAACTAGCTGTTTTCTTCAGGGTATATCACATGCATACGCATTAGCTCCTCCAAATACTCAAGGACGACTAACTGTAACTATTTTGGAAGCAAATCTTGTCAAGAATTATGGTTTAGTTCGCATGGATCCTTACTGCAAGTATGTCTAATTGAAAATGCTCAATTAATTTATTTTTGATTATATAGGTTACGTGTTGGACATTACATATTCGAAACGCAGACACACATCAGTGGAGCCAGGAATCCAGCTTGGAACAGAACAATTCATTCTTATCTTCCAACTGGCGTTGAAAGTGTATATATTCAGATATTCGATGAGGTTTATTTGCTGGCTAGTTTGTATTTCAACCTTTAATAAAATGCTTCAGAAAGCTTTCACAGCGGATGAATGCGTTGCATGGTCTCACATAATACTTCCACCTAACATCTTCGTTGGTGAGACTATTGATGATTATTATCAATTGAGTGGCCAACAGGTTCACACATTCATAATATATCTAATTTATATTTATTAAATTAATAGGGTGATGGGCAAGAAGGAATGATTCATTTGGTGTTCAGCTTCACGCCTATTGAGCGCCCACCCAATGAGCAACAACCTGGGCAAGCAAATGTATCAACTCCAGAATCGGTACCAACAGCATCTGCTGCTGCACCTGTAGCTGCTCCTGTACCTCCAATGGGTATGTATCAAAGGAATCATTATACATATATTTCATTTTACAGAAGTTGTCTCTGGTATAACTGATGCTGATGTTCAAGAACTTAGTGAAATGTTTCCCAATATGGAGAAAGAAGTTGTTCGGTGTGTACTTGAAGAGCACAGAGGTGAGTCAATGGGTTTAAAAGAGAATAAATATAAAATTAATAAATATTCTATCAAATATTATTTGTTTAGGTGCCAAAGATGCTGCTGTTACTTCCTTATTGAGCATGGGAAACAGCGCTTAATGCCATAGTAGTTCTTATAAAATAAGACTTACCATCCTCGTTACCCCGAATCGAACTCTTTTTCTTTTCTTTGTACATTCTGTAAATTTAGTCTTTAACTCTGTGTTTAATTTTATAAATTCTAGTCTACGTGGTTGTGGATAAACAATAAATCATTCCTCTATAATTGTTTTATTCTTAAAGTATTCATATATAATATAAAAAAGTCAAAATTATCGTTTCAAAGAAATAAGTGTTAGAATTTATAAATTAAAATTTTTTCGTATATATAATCTGTTGTTTCAGTTTTTATCACGTTTAGAAAAGCACCCCTAAGGAATACGACACTCATGCTGATAAGATGATGAACAACTTGTTCTTTGTGTTAAATTCTGTTAAGTATATAGCTTAGAAGTTATATAAGTATTATTATAATATAAATAATTTTATATTTATAGCAATATCCCTCAGTTTAAAAGTATGTAAATGATTTTACGTCAGTGAATATATAACTATCGCCTATATTTTTAATAAAATAATAAAATATTTGTATTCAATTTCATAATCATAATTAATAAAAAATATTATATGTACATATATGTTAGATATATAACTTAATTAACCTTTAAAGCAATATTAAAATAAAATAATTAAAAATATATGAACTTTTAAACAATAAATTTCAAAAAAAATACTATTTGTCTATAACATGAATTTATGTTTAAAGTTTTGAATTCATGATGATTACTAAAGAAATTCTTTAAAAATTGTTTTATATAGAGTCTATATAGAATATATAATGGAAAAACAAAGGTTGTATTGCCCGTTGTTTGTCCATGATAATTGATGGAATCATCAACAGGATCGACAATGAAATTAGGTGTCGTTATGAGCCGGAGCATGATTGGGATGGCCATCATCTCCATTAGCATCCTACTGTCTCCGAATCAAGCGAACTGTCTTCTCTAGCTCAAGTAATACATATTTTTCATTTGTTCACAGAGCATATTGACATGTTCTTTTTCTTTTCTTTTTTATTATATATTTAAAAAGAAGATTTATATAATTTTAATTATATTTATAGAATAATTTTCATTATTTTTTGAAATATATAAACGAAATAATGCTGGATATTCTTATTTCAATCATATTATCATATTTTGGAACAGCCCTAGCTGATATAACACATTTGTCATCGGATTTAGCGATGCCAGTAAGATATATGAAATATTTCAATGAAATTATATAATTATATATATTTTCGAATGATTCTTCTATACATATGATGAGTAAATTGTGGTGTCCAACATTTATTGTTGGAACTGTATGTCCTGGTATGTTTTTTTTTCTTTTTAAATTAAAAAAAAGTTATTTATGAGTTATTAACTATATATATAGAAATTATTTTAGATCATACACTTCTTTCATATTATAAATGCTGTGGACGATTACATAAGCATTGCTGTTCTCATCTTCGATTATGGGTTTGTTCATCAGCAGCTCTTCATCATGCTACATGCACTTGCTACAGGTTCTCATATTGATCATCGGATTGCCAATTCTCTTTCTTATTCCTCCCATCATATATCTACTCAGGCGTATACTATGCAAGCAAAACTATTCCCGATCAGATATTCCTCCAGCCACATTGCCTCAATCAGGCACAACAACAGGCGGAGGTGTTGCTACTGCTGTTGTTGCACATGATTTACATGAAAC
Source organism: Auanema rhodensis (assembly GCA_964057225.1). NCBI lineage: Eukaryota > Metazoa > Nematoda > Chromadorea > Rhabditida > Rhabditidae > Auanema > Auanema rhodense. The sequence goes on from OZ059895.1 coordinate 8,251,681, forward strand.
AAGTAAAGACACGTCGCTTTAATAAATGTTTATTTATACAACTTTATGAAATTTTTTTTTGCATTTTATTGATAATTATGTTATTTAAAAAAAATAATCACAAAGAATTCAAACCATGAACAGTTGTTTGAGTACGTGATGAGGAAAAAAATCAACAACAGGAAAGGTTTAAGGGTAGAAGAAGCTGAGAGAAGAGCATAGATGATGATTCTATATCAAAGTCTTTGTACTTCAAACTACAAAAACGCATAAAGAAGTGTGTGGAAGTGAAAAAAACCCGAAAAAAAGATGTGCTGGTAATGAAAAATGTAATACATCTTCAGACCAATGCAAAAAACGGATGATAATACATGATGATTGGTTGGTTAGAATCGAATAGATATAGAGCCATTCAGATATAGTATAAGATATTAAGAAACTATAAAAAGACAGAGAGAGAGAAAGAGAGAGAGAGAGAGAGAGAGGGAAAGAGAGATATAGCAAGAGAGGAAAAACTTAGAAAAAAAGTTATATAAGGAAAACGTAATCTACTAACAGCAAGACAACAACAGATATTTCGTCTCCCTTATATAGTTAACGATGAGATTGCATTCAGAATTTAAAAAAAAGCTGAAAATGTTAGTTGATTTCAGATTTCTTGGCATCCAAAATGCAATGTAAAACGAATAAAAAATAATATAAAAGATGTGATGTGACAACTACGCAGAAAAATATAATCCACATTATAAAAAAAAATAAATATAAAAATTATTTTTGGATATAGACGTTATAACATAGTTAAATTGTGGAAATAATATAAAAAGAAAGATGTAGTAACATCATAATAACAAGTATTCGCAGTCTTGACAGTTGCCTGATCTATCTGGTGCCATGTAAGCTCGACGACGAACCGGAGGTTGTTGCACAACGACGTGTGTCGTACGCTTCTGTAGACCGACGCGCGATTCTCCAGCACGAGCTGGTACGCTGGCTTCGGCGCCAGCACATGAATGGTTGTCAGAACGTGGAACGTACTCCATCAAAGTACGGCTGCGAGTGTATATGGGTTTCGTATTGACTCCAGCCTCGTTCAGGCTCAAGTTGTTGGGAGCGCGAGCAAGAGCGCGAGCAGCTTCTTCGGACTCAATAGCATCACCTTCCTGACGAATCTGCAAGCGTACAGATTTACAAACAAAAAACATAATTACATATGAAAAGAAGATTCAAATCGCACAGCAGAACTAAGTTTAAACGCAATAATCCCTGAACTAACCCCCCTCTTCTCTCTCTCTCTCTCCTTCACAAGAGTTCCCCCTTTCGCATAATCCCCATCCCTAGCCTTACTTGTAAAGCTATCAATGTTTTCTTATATCCTCTCTATACGTTGTGAATACATAGTGTATCTTTAGTAGTTTAGTTTATGGTCTAACATAGGATTGACTCGAGTTGTTACTGTGAGTTCATATAAACTATTATGCAACAAAGTTTTAAATTTCTAAAGTACTATTGAACTTATATATACATATATTCAAGCTTGCAGGTGTTTTTCCAGTGATTTCCAAAACAAAAAACAGACAAAATGTTATAAAACATCTCATATTCAAATAAAACCATAACAACTTAACATACAAAGTGAAATATTTCCTGAGAATCAGATTGTTCAACCTTCTTTCTGACCCGAATAGAATATGTATAACTTCAGGATAAGATTTCTTCTCCCTTTTTGACGATAAAAACAAAAACAAAAATAAATAAATAAATATTAACAAGCAATCCCCCTTGGATGGACTAAAAATTTTAGAAAGGTGCTATTATGATTTGATCAACTTTTCTCTAAATGAAAAACGTACAAATGGATTCAGATGTGGTGCCACGAGTAAACAGATTGACAGGATGATTACCGCCAAACAAGTTCCAGCTTGTGTTCCCCGGCGGGTACTCTGAAAAGATGAACAATCAGTACAATTAAGCTGAATATAAGATGTTTCTTCTTTTTACTTTACAAAACGTGCAAATAACTATATAAGAATTAAGAGAAAAAGGTTTTTAAGAAATTACCTGAGCGATAGCTGCCTGCAGCTTACGCAATTGCATCATAACAGACTGATTTTGGCGAGATAATACATCTATGCGTTCCTTCAATTGCTGATTTTCTTGTGTACAATCTGACACACGATCTTCAAGTTGTTCAATGTAATCCTATAATATACAAAAACTTAACTCTATTTGTATATAAAATTTGAAAAATATTTTTATGATTAGCTACCAAATGCACAAAAGTCCCTTTCTTATACATTCATTGATCATTATTAAACTTTTAAATTTTTAACTGATTACTTTTCATCGCTCAAGTATAAAACTTCATAGTCGTCTTCATATCACACTATACATCTGCCATTTGTGTCATTTTTTTCGATTTTTGATAGTCTGCATAGTGGCTTCTATCTGTTATATACAATCATATAATGTCTGCCAGAATAGAAAAAGAGTCTGTCGATTTCACAAAAAAAAAGCAGAAAAAAACGAAAAAAAGATAATTGGAAGATACTCAAATACTTGAAAACGACTATTGAATTTTCTTTTTTTATTGTCAAGAATGGCAAATTTTGATCGTTTAACTGCTACAGACACGCAACCCCCCCCCTCTCCGCTATACTTTCAGTCGATCCCGATTTTTCAAAAATCAACGATATCATGGTCGTCGTGATCATCAGACTGATGCCGACAACAAAAATGAATACGACCACGAGGCCAGATAACCACACGAGAGCTACGATTCTTTAGGTAGCCACAACAAGGTCGGAGTTTTCTTCACAGTTTCCAAAACTGTATCTGACATTTTATAAACATTTTATACATATTTTAAACGCTAACATCAAATAGTTATTGAAACGATTATCTAGAATCGTTTAATCTAGAAAGAGTGAGAGCAGTCTCGTTACGAATTTGCTAGATTGAATACAACTTTCAATTATTGAACAAGTTAGAAATCACTTCTTATGACCAAAAAAAAGAAAAGAATCAAGTTCAATCAAGATGAACTCGATGTAAGTGTGGTTCGAATAGAAAATTGATTCAAATTGCAGACAAATATTTAAAGTCCCTATATCGACTGTCTTCATCCAATTTCGATATAATCTCAAGTCGGTTCATTGCTCAGAAGTCATTGGTCTGGCTAGTCTTCAAGTAAACATATTGAGCTGCACGTCACTCATACATAGATAGACAGTTTGTCGTAGGAAATTTGCGTCCCTCTTTAGCAACTACCTGACGGCTTGACTTTCAGCTGTCACGTATGCTATATGTACCCGTTTATGAATTAGCTAACCAGTAAAGTGAGAACAAAAACGGTGGATTGTGAATTATAGTTATCAAGCTTTTCTTTGCAGATCATTACGACTTCATACTATGCAGTCTCAAGTAGGAATACTACCACGACAACCTGTCATTCAATCTACAATCTGACCTGTCATATTTTACCAATATACGAAGCCACCTTATCTCAGTGTATTTAACACTAATCGTTTCAATTTTCAAACAAAAATACCGCAGACATCTATGATAAACAGTGTCCCCGCATTATATTTTAATATATTTTCACAATCTACGCAGCTTTTTTTTGTGAAAATCAAGTGAAAAGCTTTTTTATATCTCATATTATCAGTATTATAAGATTGACATGTTGAATTATAAACACTCTTCATAGTAGTTTTCAGTCCATTCAACTGCCATAAATCTCTCATATCATTGATGAATCAAAAAAAAATGAAAATGAACGCAAAAAGAGGTGAGAGAGAATGAAGAATAGAAATGAAATGTTTAAAGAAAGAAACAACTTCCATTAGTATTATGATTTCTTCGTAAATATAAGAAACATAACCTTTACTATATGATATATATATATATGAAAATAGTATAAATCATTATATATTTAATCATTTCATAGCTGAAATATCCAGCTTTTATTTTTTTGTTCTTCGTCTCCAAAGAACAGGAAAATTGACTGACTTCCTTTCATCTTCCTTGTGGCCCAGTGAGAGTAATCAATCAATTCAGTCTCCTCTTTTTTTCAACATATAATATATATTTAATGTATAAGTATAAATATATATATATATATATATATATATATACAGCCTTGGCCTCGCTGGGTATCGAACGAGGACGGGAGAGGTGTTCGAAGGCTACGCAAGATATTTGTCTCCGTTGCGAAATAGAAAATCATTTCACAATTGCAAAATGCTTCATTTGATATTGAAGAGCAAAGACCATACTGCGTATAACAAAGCAGAAAATAGAAAATTGGTCTGTATTACCTTCCCGGCTTCGGCTTAATGCTATGAATATATATGTCAAACACTATAAGCATCAAGAGCGCTCGTTGGTATTATGAAAAGAATAACCTCTTCTGAGCATTTTTGATCAAAAACATCAAAAAAGCGTTTTATTATGACAATAATAATCTGTTTACAGTGAATAGTTTAATATTATGTAGAATAGATAGGAAAATAATGTGTGATCTTCATTCAAATTTCCTTATGATCGTCCCGGACTCTCACAATATTTGGCCCATCAAATATGATTTCTGGTATTGCATCAGATTTTCATACTTTCATATACCTTTAGTCTCTCTTTCTTTCCATTCTCTCTTTCTCAAATAGTCAAATATATATTTATCAGACCAATTTGTTTGTACTACTTTTAGCTTTGGCCGGCAAATGAGAGTACATCGGAGAGAGAGAGAGAGAGAAAAAGAGAAAGACAAAAAGGTAGTAAGGCATGCATATTTGGGATTTCAGCTCATATACGATATGTCGGCCTTCATTAGTTCTGTAACACTATTGGCCGATAATTGTTTGTTAAACAACTATCCAATGGTACGTTTATAGAATAGGAGCAATTGGAGAAAGACAAACGATTCCGACACTCTTCTATTCTTACACAAGCTTGATGACCTGCACCTTTCAACTATCTCTTTATCCCTTCACTATATATCATTCTTCTTCTGTGGCATGTATAATAATTCCAAACGGTAATCAAACAATACAAAAGCCATATGAATACATATAATATTCATACATATAGAATATGTGAGTATATGTGACTCTCCCTCAACCTTCTGTACTCATTTCAAATCAAAAACTCATCTCTCCTTGCAAAGCTGTATGCGAGAAAAGATGACAAAACTTTTGTTGAACTTTACCGCAAAACAGTGTGCGTATGAGCATGTATCATACTTTAAAATCGTAAACTTCATAGAGTTGAAGTGATAATGAAGAGATACACATCGAAGAACTAACAATTACCTATAGTTATGTACATACATGTAAGAGACTCAGACTGTATAACACAACAACCGTTCTGTAAGTCTGAACTGTATGGATCGCGCTACGCTTCTTAACATCCAACATTTACTTTTTGAGTTTTGCGCCAACAGCACAAGAAGACCTGTCCAGATGGGCTCTGGCGAGGAATGATCGACTGGACCGAACCGACCGGTACGGCACGGCACTGTAATTGCCAACTTCGTCCGGATGAAGCTGAGTACACACGACAAATGCAAAAAAATTGGAACGACAAAAGATTAGAAATTTCGATGAGACATAGAGCAAAAATAGGACAAAATTGATCAGGATTTAGAGTTATTTCTATATCTCTTTCATCTATATCAAGTTGTTCTGAGCAAACTGCTCCCATTCGTTTGATTGCTTTTGATTGATGCCAACAACATAGCAGAGACATAGCGGTTCCAGAAACAGACTCTTTTACCACATTCCAACATCCAACACAATCGACTCTCACTCTACCACCCCCCTTGTTTCGTTTTCCTATCTTTCTATTTTCTCAAATCAACCTAGTTCATCACCTTTTCACAAATTCCAGTTACCGCGATACTGATATTAGGCAATCAGCAATACTTTTACATTCTCAATCACAAGGGGTATTAAGGAAGCAGTTTAGAAATACTGAAATCGTATTTCCGATTTTCCAATCGACGCTGTTTTTCATTTTTACATGACTCATCGATATTCATAGCTCCGACGACGATAAGCGAACGAATCGTCAAAATTGAAGAGCTGACTACCCTCCTTTCCTAACTCCGTTTCAAAACAATTTCGTCACAAAGATGTTATATATTAAAAAGTAAGAAATCAAAACTATGTTTACCTGTTTTCTCTTGCGACTAGTCTGAGCGCTTCGTTTATTTCTGATTTTTCGACGAATTCGTTTCAAATCACGCTCTTCAGCTTTTGTCAATGGATAATATTCTGGTAAGACAATTCCCTCTTTTTTGCAGAGTCGTTTTTCTTCTTCCGTTAATACCAGAGCTGGATATTTGCGTTGACGTTCACCTTGAAATGAAAGAAATGAAAATTCATACACGCATGATGCGTAATGATTTAGATATCTCCCCTCGTATATCCCCCCCTCCCTCATCAGAATCCAAAAAATTGGCCATTTGAATAAAATTGTAGGAACGTAACACAACAACTAAGCAAAAAAAACAACATAAAGGAAAACGATGAAGGAGGCCTTCAATTGTCGGAGATTCTATATAATCAATGAGGGCCTAGATATTCACAAGGATTACTTAATTATTTCAGAAAAGAAGGCCACCAATATTATTGAAGACTATAAATAATCGAAATAGATTGTTAACTAATAAAAATTGAAATATATATATAGATTCAAAAGAAAAAAGCTATAATATCGGCAAGATAATAATCATAATTATACAAACCTGTGAGAGACGTCTTCAGAAGTCCATTGCCTGATTGTGTTCCAGATAGGCTGCTGCCTGAGGAAGAAGACATCACAGAACATGGCGAAGACTTCAATGAGATATTAGCTGGATTCGTAGGTGTTCCTCTAACATTAGGTTCTGAAATGTTAACAAATCAATAATTTATTTCAGAAATTTTCCCAAAAAAAAAGATCCAATTTTTAAAAATTTATTTGCAGTGTTTTCCATTTAAAGCATGTTTATAGCTTAAGATTAATATATTAGAAAACTTGGAATCATTAAAGACGCTCCCCGAAAGATTCGTTTATAACACCATTCATCTGACCCGATCCGTCTCCCAATTATTGTCGCTGTTTGGGCAATGTCTCTACATGTATGTGTGTATATGTCGTTTCTTTTCAATTGGCCCGTGAAAAGGTCATTTTTCAGAACGCGATAGAAGGCCTATAGGCTAGTCCAAGCTACACTCTCAGACTTTAAAACGGACAGACAGACAGACACATACAGAGAGAGACAGACCGATAGATAGATAGCAATATGATGGTGAAGATTATTTAATGTTAAACATGAAGAGATTTAGAGGAATAGACAGACTAAGAGTTACAGGTTAAGTGTGTAAGTGAGTGAGAGAGCGCGAGAAAGAAAAGAAATTTAAAAAAGTTGAACCATGTCTTTTTAAACACGGACACGACTAGATGGATAGATTTCATTACATCAAAGAAGCCAACTAAGCTGAAACGTAGGAATGATGATTCTTTAATGTTCAGCAGATGATACAACGAGGACAACTTCTTTTTTTTCTTTTTTTTTGCTACTCAATCTTTTCTTCTTTATTAATATCCTCTTCTTCTATTAATCAGCTCAACACAAAATGAGTTGCACTTGCAAAATTGCAGTTAAAAAGATTAAACAGATGTGATAGAAAAAGAAAATAGCTCGACATGCTATGATTGCATAGTTTGAGAGAGAGAGAGAGAGAGAGAGAGAGAGAGAGAGAGAGAGAGAGAGAGAGAGAGAAAATGAGATGAGAGAGCTACTTCTTTATGTAGCACCAAGGTGCACGTTACAATGACCTCCAATAGATTTCAAGGAAGTAACGATCAACCAATCTCGACCGTAAAACCTGCATGCTTTGCGTTACGGAGTCGAAACTTCCAAGTACTTAGTGGGGTCAACTGTTCAATGCATAAGGACGAGATAAACTTAATTCATGGTCACATTAGAAATCAGAGAACATTCTTGTTCAATTCTATTTAAATATTTTACTTTAATCATCACTGGCAGGTATTAGAAATTCGGATGTGAATGAGCAAATTTGCCAGCGATATAATCTTCGCCTCTCTTCCTCTCTATATGCCCCCACAGGCAGAGCAATTACCGGTCCGCCATATATCTCTATAAACTGCGCGATGTCATCATGACGCTCTATGATCAAATTTGATTGTAGATAGATCAACCGATTATCTAATCCAGGCAAACTGTCGTTCCCTTTAGCGGCAATAAAACAGTGACCGCCAAGAGCTGTGAATACAGAGCCTATAGCCTGACCACAGAATAGTAGATGAATCTATACACGTTTCCCCAAAAAAAGCAATAAAGCCAAACTGTAAAAACTCATCTTAATTGTTCGACACTATAAATCTGGGAAGCTGGAAAGACAAGAATCTCATATCGAAGGAATCGAATCAACGATCAAATTGAGTGAACTGACCACTTCCTTCAAATCCAAAGTATCTCGTCTATATACAGCTATGCCTTCTGATAAGTCATATGGAATATGAACTCAATGAGTCACATTTCCCATAATATTAGCTTTATATATAAGAGCGAAATTGAACCGGAAGATATTCAAGCAATTGCTATAACCACTACATGTTGACACTCTCTCGATCCCTATCCTGTTATACCAAGTCCTCTTCTAGGCGAAGCAACGTCTTCTTGACCCCGAATCGGTCTACCATCTCTCCATTTTCTTGTTCATCGACCGACAACCCACCACCCCCATTCCCCCCCCCCCCCTCCACCTCTCTTCAACACGTCAGGATGATCACGTTTAGTAGCACATCAACTGTCACAAAAGAAATTCAAATGAATTTATGAATTGCCATACTGTCAACCATATATTATATTATAACTAATATAAGCATTTAATATTGTAATGCAACACTATCAACATTTTACAGTTATGTGTTGTGCACGTGCCTTGAGGCGAACCTGGTACCCAAGGTCACGCAATGACCTGCCTAGGTAACTGATTACGATTCGTCTTCTCGCGAGCTAATGGCGTCTCTCCGAGAATCAGACAATTTATGTTTCTGGACTAAGAAAGCTATATGATCATGTGTTGTTTCATATAATTGGAATGTATGATATATCAACTGTAGATCCCGAGGTGAAATGAACTAGTGACTGACTGCAAAGCTGATTTCAAATAGAAGAAGCTTCAGCTGTCACACTCCTAGCATGGCAGAGTCGTCGAGCTTTTCATCATCTATTATTGATTCAGCCCACGCTTTAACTAGATATGCTCTTTTTCTCTTTTTTTCACCCAATATCTATATAGTTTTTCATATGCCATCTAAAGAAATAATAGAGTTAGAGTAATAAAGGAATGCGTGAGAAAAAGATTGAAAATATTAGAATAACAATTGGTTTTACGAGAAGAATAAAGCAAAAAAGGAAGCTGAGAGGACCACAGAATGACATCAAGTTTGTCTCATGACGTCGATTAGATGAAAACCACGCACATACATAAATGAAATAAATGCCTCAGCAATGTATGTCTATCTTATTCTCTTACATACAAGTATATTTCAAAACCTCTCCAGAGTATTAAGAGCATATATGCCATTCCTTCTTTCATCATTTCAAGCAATGACAACAAAATATATTTATAAAGGACTAAATGGTAGTCGGATAGAAGGATGAGATTGCGATAGGTCTTTGATCAGGGAAATAAGAGTGAACCCCAGCCCCGAAGTCGTCGCTGAAACGGACTCACATCTGATGGAGATGTATTTACGGAACTCTAACAGATAAAACAGAAATAGTGTATACGTTCGGGATAGAGAAAGGAAGAAAAGTGAATTGTAGAATTCGATCTGCTAAAACAGAATGGAATGACTATAACATTAACGTTACTCTTGCCTCTCTGGATCTATGAAGATGACGAAGATCAGAGCAAAACGGAAAACACGCATGAGTATCATATCGGTGAGATAAACTTCAAAACAACATCAACATTCGTATCTCAATGAAGAGATATGATAGAATTGAAGTTTGATTGAGAAATAGTTATGAATATCAAGAATGGATGATGAATGAATGAAAACATACTGTTGAATCGGCTAATAGGTGAGGGTCGCTGATTAGAGAGGAATCGTGTCGTGTTTGCAGCAGGCTTTCTCTGATTTGTGGAAAGTGTGCGATATTGAACTTGACTTGACCGAGAGGATACTGAGCTAGCTGATGAGTTACTGTTGCTCATGCCACTGGATGTTTGCGACATCTAAAGAAGAAATTAAACTAATTTCTAAAAAAAATCATTAACTGACATTGAAGGAAGATGGCTGCGAGAACATGACATCATTCGAATAATCAAGAAGCTCATTACTAGCAGCTTCCAGAATATCAAGCGGGTATCCAGCTGAAAACAAACATAATTTTTAAAATTGTATTCAATGTAATCTTAAGTGAAAAAAAGGAATAAAAACATATTGTAAATAGAAGATGATGAACTTACACTCTGACGAACTATTGGTATTAGTTGGACTGGTAGAGCCCATAGGACTTGTAGAGCCGATACTGCCCGAATGTAAGGAACTGGTTAATGGACTGAAAGCAGCATAACTGTGCTCTTCCTCATAATCCATATTGTCTAATTTAGCAATCATAGTGTCACAGAATTGATCTGCAGCAGCATCAGGTTCGATTTCAGTTTGAAAATCTGAATGATTTGCCAAGAATAATGATTGTATAGTGATATGTTATATACCATCCTTGAGAAGAGGAGAATCAGGGAAATTGAGATAATCAGAAGGATTCAAATAGTTTCCGAGAGCCACATCCAATGTAGCGTCGGTGAGGAGAGGATCACTCAGGTTAAAATCCAACTCCATCCTGTCAGCAGGTGGGGGGAGTCACAAGGATATCCTAAAACAACGTTGTAAGATATCTGATTGAGTAAAATAAACAGTTGTTACGAAAGAAAGCGGTAAGATCAATCAATTACCATATGCAGTAATGAATGGGGAAAATCGAAAAAAAAACTTCAAGTTGTATACGAGAAAGAGAAACATATTGGAGACAAAAAGGAGAAAGAAAATGCCATTTAGCTACATAACCAGGGTAGCCAGAAGATGACTCGTTGGAAATATATAACAAATGTAAAATAAATTATAAATCAAATATACTTTAATAATATTACAAAATATGAATAAAGTATTGAATTGCTATATGAAAATGACGAAAAAAAAGATGAACACTTTGAAGCCAAGTAGCTGTAAGAGACACAGAGAGAGAGTGAGAGCAGTTCGTTCCAAGCAAGATGCACAGAACGAACGACAGAGCTACTCCGTCCATACTAGTAACAGCTATGAGCAGAGAAAGTATGGTTGACAGAGACCAGTGTGCGAAGCAGAGAAACGAGAACGAAAACAAGCGGAAATGAGAAAAAAAGCCGTGAAGACGCAGAAAGGAAAGACATATATGTATGGATTAGCTTCACCATCTTCTCATTAACTAAAAAAACAGAAAATTTGTATTCCATATGCACGTATTGATAGAAAAAAACATAAGCTATGTGCTAGTATTATAATCAAATAATAGAAAAAAGCAAAGAAAAATGAGCAATCATCAGAAGAATGGTAAAGATTGCGAATAAACGACCGAAATGACAAGAACCATGAGAGAATAGTGCAGACGCAGCGGTACCAAGAAGAAAAAAAGATAGATGAGTTACTATGCGAGCACGAGAAGGTGGAGCCAATAACGATTGTCGTCGGCGCAATGAACGAGCGGTAAACGATAAGCTAGATGTCAAACCTGTTAAGGCGCGTCACTCAAGATGAAGTCCTGATTAGCTAGATTGCTAGAGCAAAGAACTGTAATTACTGGAGATGAAGGCAGGAGTTCATACTATGGCGGTGCATAGCAGGAAAAAGCAAGACAGTGAGCCAAATTGATACGAGTAAGAGGAATAGTGGAGAAGGTCGTCCAGGCCACAAGGACTGACGTTCAAGAATATTAGCCAGTGGCATAGTTCAAGGCAAATGACCAATAGGAAGGACACAAAGTCAAAATGAGGAAAAATAAATTAAAATAAAGAAATGTGGTTATAAATTAATATAACATACAGGACAATAAATCATAATAATAGAAGAGAAATAGGAGACGTGTAATGTTGAAGAGAAGATGAGGGGACAATACTGGGACAATATCGAATTTTGCGGTTTCTAAAAAAAGTTTGGTTAGAAGCATAGCTGAAGATGAACATTCTAGTATAGGTTGAACAGCTGCAACCATATGAAATACTCAGTTGCCACAGCTGCAGAAGGAAAGAAACAAGAAAATCGAGAACAAGGATTCTTACTCATCCATTACTCAACAGCATTCAAGGTTTTTTTTGAAATGTAAAATGACTAGAAAATTAGTAAGAAATATAAATGATAGACAGAACAAAAAAAAGCCTCTAAAGATCATTCTAAAGTAGGTTATTTATAACAAGAGAGTTGTCTGATGTTATATGGCCAACTCCAACAATCTCTACTACCACACGGACAATAGAAAATCAATATAGCACACTCTTATACTTATAATGCATACCAAGATTGAATATAGTGAAGTTCACTAGAATGAAATAGTTAATAGTGATCAAATGACAGATATATATATTTAGCGAGATGAGCATGGAATGCCATTACTAAAAGGGTGCAGGTAGATTGGATTCGTTCTCTCACACACTACCCACGTAGTATCTCATCTCCACAAGCGCCCATCACATAGGAAATGACAGTATGAGAGAAACGAGAGAGATAGAGAGAGTGAAATAGAATGAGAAGGAGGAGGAGCTAACCAACACATATCATCGTGCTGCTACTAATGGATTGAATGATGAAGATTGCGACAAAACACAAAACCTATAACAGTCTATAGTTTCGTACTGAAAACCAGAGATGGACTAAAGCATAAGGAAAACTTGAGAAACGATTTCATGATAGATATAAGATACAATGTGAGGTCAAGTAGAACTGAAGCAACGTATTACGAAAATAAAAAATCATGGAAATATCACTATTCATGCCAGTTGTGATTAATGAAACCTTGAGAAACTTTTTAAAAGCCGCTTGTCAGGTTGATCGAAAAAAAAGAAAACTAACCAGCAAAAATAAATTATAACCAAACATTGAATGAGTCAAAATTTTAAAAAATGAAAATGAAAATGACATTGTTTACAGGACAGACGTGAACTTTACACGTTTTAGGCAAATTTGAAAAATGAAGTAGTAGCTTATGAGTTGACTGAATTATCGATGAAACGCATACATAGACAAATAACTTTAGATCATCAACAATTGCCCATAGATTGATGTTAATAAAGAAGTCGAGTAGAGCATGACCATATTAACCAGATACACTACACACTCACATTGGAACGGTCAAAAGGTTCAGAGCTGACAGCGTCATGAATAACAAAGCATTTTCGAATCTGAAGCTAGAACAGTGCGGTATAGACATTTCAGAAAGTATAGGCATGTGATCATCTCAAATAATCTTCGTTGAACAAGAAAAAAAAAGTTTTTTAGACAGGTATAATAGAATGGTCTAAATATGATTGAAGTCTATTATAGAGTACAAGCTTTAGGACACGAGGAGGGTAAAAAAACCGGAATAGTAATACGGAACATCATAATAATACAGATGTAGGACGCCTCACAGGAACGATTAAAAAGTTTGTACCGATGAAGAGAAATAGAGAAGGAGACAAGTAATGTAAAGTGTTAGTGAGGAATTGCGAAAGAAACCTAAAAGAGATAATAAGAAATAGTAAGGATCATGTGGCTAAGCAGAGTTCAAAAATGAATAGTATTGCTCATTAGGCGAGACAGATTATACCTAATGTACGAAAATATTAATAACAAAACTGTTGAAATGAATAAAACCTATGACCGCAGATAGGTCCAATAAGAGTTAGAGATAGAAAAATGGCTTTTTGAGTGTGTATGTATGGACGTGTACGTGGTAGGTGTATGTATGGATGAGGGGTGGAGCCCGACGTCGACCCAGGAGGATACGTATACACACACATACACACATACGCATACATACATATCTTTATATAAAAGACCGAGAGAAAAAGAATAAAAGAAAGAAGATGAATCAATTATTGAAAAAAAACCCAACAGACTAAACGTCGTGATTGAATCGAGGAAGAAAAGATCAGATAATAAATGCATGATCGCGAAGAAGTCTACGACGATTCAGTCTACTCAAAGGATGGGACAATCACTACTTCAGCAACATTCCCAGCAAAAAAAACCATAAAGATGTGCGAACAGAAGATCGTTATACATGCATAGGAGCAGACAAAAACAACAATTCAGCTCAAAAAATGCTGATGATGCTGTTTGCTTCCTGGTCAACAAGGAATCAAGCAGCAAAGAACAAGCAGGAGGACGAAATCGTTTCGAAACGCGATTCTTGACTATGCTGATGGTGTTGTCAACGTATATGGTTGGACGCAGAAAATGCAAGTGAATGAGAGAGGAAAGCTTCGGAGGTTTGTTGGGCAAGAGACATCAGATACCTGGTCGGCGCAGATAGTTGACCATATGATGCAAGAGTATGGGTCAGAAAAAATGAGAAAACGATCGACTAAGAGAACATATTGATGTGGAGAATAGATTGAAGTAGCTCTATGAACAGACAACGAAGAGCAAAAAGTTTGAAAGAAAAAGCACACGAATGAAGAAAGTGTTACGATCCTATACACGCGATGAAACAGTAAAAGTTAAGGGTCAAGCTTCGAACAAATATTCGAATACGAAGTGAGTGAGAAATAAAAGGAGGTCGAAAAGGAAAAGAAATCATCGAATAGAGGCAAAAACGAAGAGGAATTAAAGTGTAGTGGTGATGACTTTGACGAAAAACGGATATGAAAACCAAGAGGTGAGAAAAGAGGGCGAGAATAAGATGACAAGGGTGAAGAAAGCAGAGACTGCGAGAAACAGAATAACATAATGATTCCACTTATGTTCAACAAAAAATTCTCATCGGTAATTGACGAGGAATCGTTCGATTAACTGTATATACATAGAGCCCTCAAACACATCTAATTCATCATTTTGCCAAACTATCTATGATTATATCTAGTAGGCTAATGTTACTTGGATTATTTTCATTTCTATCTCTACCAATCAACCATATCCGTTCAATCTGTTCTCATCTCTCAACATTAAAATTATAATAATATATATAATATATAATATAATATATTTGTTTTCAAAACAAAAGACACCTAAACTATGATTTTCTGCTCTGCTATGCGATAAACATATATCTATGCCAAGGTCATACGTGCTCATTTAGCTTACTTTATATACTATCTCAACAATACTTATGCCCTTGTGACTTCTTATAATGTTCTGAAATAAGAAGAGATATGGGCAGAGAGAAAAGGACAGAAAAGACGCACAGGTAGGCAGTATGAGGTTGAGAGGATTGTGCATCGACTGTGGCCGAGCAAACAAACTTAATCAAAAAAAAAAGGATAAATCCACATAAGAAGGCCAATACGTATGAGACAGGAAATTAACAGAATACTTGAGCATGTATATATAGTAAGTTTGATTAGAATGTGTTATATTGGAGTATGCGCAGCGGGAAGGATGTGACGAGATGAAATAATACAAAAATATTCTGGAAGAGAGAGAGAAAGAGAGAGAGAGAGAGAGAGAGAGAGAGAGAGAGAGAGAGATTGAAGGAGAGTATTAAACAAGTAATGTGTTATTGGACCGGAAGGTTGGATATGCTGACGTAAGCTAAGAAACATAATGCAATCTGAAAGAAAAGAAAAAATATTTTGAAATATAGCTAGCGAACGTGAAACATTTTCTGGACAATGGTCGAATGAAAAAGACGACGACATAAGAAACAACGATGATGATGCAAAGTGTAATGCGTCAATTGATAGACAGCTCAATAAAACAAACAGCCTCAGCAAAAAAAAAATTAAAACAGAGAAAATAAAGTAGATTAGGAAGAATTGAGATGAAACGACGAAAACTAAAAGAGGAGGAGCTTAGATAATTTGAAAACAAAACAATAACAATTTATGGCTACTCAAAATACAGTTTTATGAAAGTTATCTGATTGTATATCAGATAATGACATAACAGTTTGCATTACGATAAATATATAATAATTGATTAGATATCCTTGTGTGGTAAGGTTAAATATCGCTATTTCGAATGAATTGAATACGTTTGACCGTTTATCTTGTTGAAACACATGGCTGGAGCGAAAGAAAAGAAGACAAGAAGAGAGCAATTAGATCATTTGAGGCGTATGGTGTTACCCTAGTTTGTACACACTTCTGGTGGTCAGAAGTAGTAAGTAATGATTACAGGAACAGATGCTTGTCTAGCAGATATTCTTATGATAATATTACAGAGATAGAAATAGTTCTGCTTACAATCTTATAAACAATTTATGAACGAGAAAACAGAACTCTAGAATGACAGAGAGATCAGGCAGGCATATGTTTATGAATTGGTTAGAAATTAGCCAATCATACAATCATTTTAACGACTAACTATTGACGTTTTTGAGATGATTAAAGCGTTTTCTACACACGATTGCTCTGGAAAGTGCTTTGGTTATGTCGAGAAGAATACCAAATGATGTCTTATCAGGAGCGAAGAGCAGCTAGCAACACATGAAACAGGACAACCTAAAGCGTTTAGCAATCATACTGCCCATCCATCTCCAGGTTTGACGTGTATCAACCGGAGTGAGTGAACATGGGAAATCGAAAACTGTTACATAGATAGAGATATAGCCAAATGATATAGATTGATAGAGAGTGAGAGAGAGAGCACGAGGAGAAGGTAATGATAAAGGCTGGTAAAGAGAGAAGATAGATGGTGGGAGGGGTTGATGAAGTGATAACCATTACCAAAAGCCAATAATACTGAATTCTCCTCAAATTTTGTTATCATCCGCACCCGTATAAAGAATATTATGTAGGCTAGTAGAATTGGAGTATGATTACGAATAGTAAATCAAATAAATGAAGAACAAAAGAAATTGATAGAAGGAAATGAGTTTGGCATGACAACAAACTATGTATTGAAGGATTGACTTGATAGCCATTTATAATATTGACGACATTTAGGATCATCGATAAGGTCGTTCCCAAATTCATACTATCAAAACTATGCCGAATAGCAGGAGCATAGCACATAACGACAGGGATAGAGAGAGGTCATATTCAAGTACATTGCCTGTTAACCACTATTGCTCGATGTCATTCATTCTGTATAGTAACATTTTTTTCTTCTTTCTATTAAATATGTATAATACGCCTCAGTTTTATCAGATTCAAGGTAATCATTAACAACATTGTCATTGAAAGCCGTATGTGACAATCACTGTACACCGAAGAATGTTCACGTTCACCTGTTTAGATGAAATAATTTGTATCGAAATTCGAAATAACTGCAAAGAGCTGAAAGGAAAAACCTATCAAAGCTACTGTTCACTCGATGAGCGGCAATATACGAAAGAAACGGCAAGAAAATCGGCACGACCGATTTGCTTGTCACATACAGGTGAATAGGATGGAAGCCTAAAGAAGGTGAAAGAAATTGAGAGAATGCAATTCGCGCTGTGGCTAGACTTTCACCATCCCACACCATCAGAAGTTAGCGGGGGACAACGAAGAATCGAGAAGATTCGTAGACGAGGTCAACGAGTGGATTGTAAAAGAACATCTAGAATCTGTTAAAAAAACAAAAATGCGAAGAAATTGTTCATAAGATTTCTTAACTAAAGCAGCATCAGTATCTTACATCTCTTATGCATTTTGGCAAGAGACAGACATATTTTAAAATTTTTCACAGAAAATCGAAACCAAAAAACGAGAAGGAAGAAAAGAAATGAGCAAACAAAGAAAGTCAAAGAAGGTCTTTGAACGTAACGCATTGGAATTCAATGCTCTAGCCAGAGCAATATACTAACTCCGAGGGACACTCAATAAATGAGATATGTGACTGGTTCAAGTCTATTCCATAGTTTTGACTACCAAACTTTTTAGTCTAGAATTTTTATTTTTGTTCTGAACTGTTCTCCTCTATTTGAGAATGTGACTTATATAAAAATAGTGAATATAAGCGAATCACCCAGATTAGACCGAAAAGCATTCAGCTAATTTTCTTTTGGACGCTGGAAAATATAAAAAAACCGAACGGGCGTAATAGATGATATGTAGATAAAATTCCTAAGGGAAAGATGAATGTTTTAACTAAATATGTTCAAACCTGACGAAGGAGAAAGACACAAAAGTTGTTTGATTCACAGATGTTTTTTTCTTTTTTGACGTCGACATCACCAAATGTAGATGATTTACTGACCGCACAATCAGAAACAATTTTTCCCGAAAACTTCTCAACAATTCTATCGGAAGATGAATACAGACGTGCATTTATACTGATGAGAAAAGAATGAAGGATAAAGGGAAACGAAATAAATGATGCAAAAACGTTCCGTGTCATAGCTTGGGAAATAGCATGTGTTAAGATAAAGCAAAAGAAGCTTCGCGATCAAATCGGAACTGACGATATAACGAAAAGAAATGAGCAGATTGTTATTCAATTTGAGAATTGGGCAAGTGCTTATTCACACACAACTCCAGACTCATTAATTTAACCTTCAAATCAACTGATGTCAACTTGACACAGTGAAATGTGAAAGCGATGTTAACGGAATAAACCGATATTATGAGTTTAGATTAAAAAGTTGGATCTAAAACATGAGAAGATGGCTGCAGTGGAAGCAGATGCAACGTGGACCGTTAGATCAGGCTTCTCGAAACAAGAGTTTTGCGATATGTTTCGATAAACCAATGCTGTTGTAATCCGAAAGAAAACCAATCAAGACGGAAAAGAGGCGAAAAACTCTAGGAAAGCTAGAACCGAAGAAGAAACAAATGCAGTTTCTATTCACAGAAAATAGTTGAACTATCTCAGCATAAAACAACTGACGCTCTAACTTTCTAGAATATATGACCTTCCACACATGCAATAAGCAATAGCTATTTCAGATAGCTTTCGTTCATATTTTCAAAATTGATTATACTGTTCAGAATTGGAGATCAATTATAAGCCTTGGAAAACGTTTGATGAAGAAATATATACAATAAAAAAAGATGATACATATAATAAAAAATTAAAAAAGAATGAAATAATAAAAGCTCTCGAGCTGAACTAACCTGACAACGCTTAACTGTTTTCTATACTTTTGATCGCTTAAATATTTCCATAAAATGAAATTAAAGCAATATAAGAAAAGATTTGCGGTAGATAATCTGATGCAACTAATTCCTCAAAATCTAAATTATAAGAAAAAAAAGAAATATTTATTTGACTTGTGTAATCACCAGTTAAGACTAGAAAGAAAAAATATTGTACTAAAACTACATGCTACGACTGAATTCAAAAACAGTGTCTATTTTGAACATACGAAAGGGATTTGTAGGGCAAGACGTATTGTTTTCATATTGATTTAAACCCTTTCAACAATTGGAACTCCAGACATTTCTGCTGGTACAGGTAAACCCATGATGTAGAGAACAGTAGGTGCAACGTCACAGAGGGCTGGAGGACGTCCAGGAGCCTAAAATTTTAAAATAATTTTTATCTTCAGATATTCATTCAATATTACATCCTTGAAGCGGAACTTGTCACTGCTGCAAGTGAAAGGAACGGGATAGCAGGTGTGAGCTGTATGCTTTCCACCATCAGGAGCTTTCATTTTCTCGGCGTTTCCATGGTCAGCAGTAACCATAAGGATATATCCTAAACAGAAACCGTAAACCTAGAACTTAGAACGAATTCCAACCATTTTCTTTGCATGCGGCATACATTCTTCCAATGGCTACATCAGTAGCTTCACAAGCTTTTACTGCAGCTTCGTATACCTAGAAAATGAGTAATTTAAGATTTTTAAAAAAGACTATTCAGCTTACTCCAGTGTGTCCAACCATGTCAGGAGGAGCAAAATTGCACATAATGAAAGGATGCTTCTTAGCAACAATTTGTTCTATCATTTTATCTGCTACTCCTGCAGCAGACATTTCAGGCATTAAATCATAAGTAGCAACCTGAAATATAACATCTAATTAGTAATTATTTGTCATATTTGATATAAAATAAATATATTTAAAAACTGAAGCAAGAAAACTGTTAAGCTTCTATTATCTCTAATGTAAATAAGTAAAATCAAAATAATTACCTTAGGACTTGGAACCATGCAACGCTCTTCATTCTCAAACTGAGCTTCAACACCTCCATTGAAGAAGAAAGTTACATGAGCATATTTCTCAGTCTCAGCGCAGTGATATTGAGTGACTCCCTAAAGGATTAGGTTTTTCAATTAATATTTAATCATTTCAGTTTATCAATAAAATAATGTATGGAAGGCTCATACTAATATAAAACTTTTCTTACTTGTGTGGCTAACCATTCTGCCAAAACATTTTTGTTGCTATTAGGTGGGAACAACGAGCGGAAAGGGAACTCGGCTTTGTATTGAGTCATACCTTGAAGAAAAATAGTAGTTTCTATTTTAAGTTTCACACTTACCGAAAACTTCAACATTCTTTGGATGGGGTAATTTAGAATTGCAATCTTTGTATCGCTCCATTCCCATAACCTATTAAAAATAAATTACTATGTTTATGCTTAAAAAATATACTTCAGAAATTTCGCGCATGCGATCAGCACGGTAATCGAAGAAAATCAAAGTGTCGTTGTCTTGAACTCGTCTCTCGGATCCACCGATGATAATTGGGGTTAAGAACTCATCTGTTTGTCCTTCAGCATAACGAGCTTTAACTTTTTCTACGAGCTAAAACATTAGGATAGCCATGAAAAACTTTAAAATAAAATTTACATTAGCTTCAGTACAATCCTCTCCAACTCCGCCAATCATTCCTTCGTAAGCAACACATATTCTTTCCCATCTCTTATCACGATCCATAGCATAATATCTTTAATTATTGGTGTATAAGCAATGTTTCTCATGATTTTAATTTACCTTCCTACAACTGTAGCTAACTTTCCATAACCTTGCTGAGCGAAAAAGTCCAAAACATTTTGTACAAAACCGACCCCACTGGTAGGAGATGTATCACGACCATCACCATAAAAGTGAAGATAACACTCAGGAACTCCGAGCTCCTTGATAGCTTTCAACAAAGCAAACAAATGCTCTATAAGAAATTGTTTTTTTCTTGTGGTGAAAGAAAAGTACGGAAAAAAATTAAAAATAATGAAGCAAAACAGATCAGCTATAGCATTTTGTGGAAAAAAACATAAAAGATCATAAACATACCAATATGAGAATGAACTCCACCATCGGAAACAAGTCCTGCTAAATGAATTCGGTTGTTAAGAGACTTGGCACGTTCACAGGCAGCAATAAGAGTCTCGTTTTTGACCTGAAAAAATAACGCTTATGAGATTTCAAACTACATCGTAGTTTTAAATTGACTAATAGATATTATTTATAAAAACAAGTTAATATAAAAGGCTTACTAACCAATGTATTGTTCTTCACAGACAAGTTGATTCTTACAATATCTTGGTATACCGGACGTCCAGCTCCAATGTTTAAGTGACCAACCTATAGTATCACGTAAATTATTGTAATTTCTAAACTGAATATCTCTACCTCGGAATTGCCCATAAGTCCCTCTGGAAGACCAACATGTAGACCGTGAGCCTCGATAGCGCTCGAATTCTCTGCAACGAGTTGACTACGTTAAGCCGCAACCGACACATACAGAGAAAACCGGTATGGTTTGGCTCATTCTACTATCCGTTCTGTTAATTCAACATAAGTTGCACCACTCAACTATTCGAAAAGTTACAAACGATATCAAACAGACTTCAATTTTAAAAATACGCTCACAAACTATGCTCACTTTATAATATTCAAATTTAAATTCCGGGAAAACTTTCTGTTTATTTAGTTGTTTTAACTTAAACTCAAACCTTTAATCAAGCTATCCATAACAGGAGTGTTAGCAGCCATAATAGCGTTTCCATATTCTTCTTTAGTCAATCCCCAACCGTCAATCACAACAAGACAAACTTTGTTTTCCATCTTGTCGTTGTTAGCCATTTTTTATTGGAAGTGCAAGTTGGAACCTTGTATGCTGCAAATATTAATGAGAACTTTTATCTTTTAGTACAATACAAGTATAAGAGCTTTTTCAAATAACTAAAAAGCAAATATAAATAATATAAATAATAATAAACACGGAAGTAGGTTTATGAACTTTTATATTTCGTTAAGAATAACTTATATTGAGAAACAACCCCCCGCATGGTTTGTTTTTTTTTTGAAAAATGAAACTTAGTTGCAGTTGTCATGTCGTTCTACACTAAACAGGAAAGCGTATAATTAATTAAATCCTATTTACTAATTTTAGATAATAAAAATTGTAAATAAACATCATTTGAAAAAACATGCATGAATTTACCCCCTATCAATACAGCCCTCATCAACTTTGTTGTTATCGTCAACATAACCATTATTCGACGTTGCATCGATAAGACAACAATTTATTTGAAGATTGTTTGTTGCATGACGTACCTGCACGCACAGCAAAAATGAACACAAAAAAAAGACATATTCACACAGACAACTATACCTCCCAACAACCAACTACAACCAGAAAACTATCGTCAACATGTTGAATCCCAGAGCGAAGAACAGATACAGAAACAAGAGACCATGAAAAATTAAAGAGAGGTGCAGATGAAAAAGAGCAGAAGAAACTGGGCAAAATAGAAAACAAAACGCAACACCTATGAAACAAATATGCAAGTATATATATGCAAACATCTAAACAAGCACACGCTCGAGCTGCCATGAGCACTAAAACTATGAAAAAAAGCAGATATTGCGAATTTGACTTGACGAAGCAACATTCGTTGTTTGATCAGTTGAATAAGATACTTCTCAGAAGATCGACGACAAAACTACAAAAAAACAAATTCTCCAAAAACTATACATGGATTAACAGAAGGGAAAACCATATAACCATTGGTAAAACATATAACCAACTAAACAGATATCGATCATGCGAAGAACAACGACAAACATTGACAACTTCTATTAAAATATTGCCGTTCTTGATCACGTTATTCGTTAGACGGTCGATCGCCTTAATTCGATGTGCCGTCCGTCAGTGACAGGATACTTAAAAGTGAGAGACGTAGAGAAATATAATAAGAAAAAGCCATGAAAACAGACGTTGCACACATTATCTTTCTTTTCTTTTTGTAGTCTTTTAAAGAACTTTGCTTTCCTTTAATCCTGATTCATCAATATACAATTATAATATATGCATTTATGTTATTTAACTACTTTTTACATCACAGAAGATAATGAAAACTGAAAATGAGAACAGCAGAGCAAAAAAAAGCCGGCAGCAGTAGTGGTCGTAGGGCTGCTGCATTGCCAGAGATTGCGATCAATGGCTCGCCACTCAGTCAGTTGACGTGCAGTTTTGAAGAATTCGAACCTTTCCCTCAGTCATCTCCCTTAGCTCCGAGCATAGCACAAAATAAGTTGTTGAATATGACCAAATCAGTTTCACAAACTACATAATTGCTTTATTACCACTGCCCCCATTAAAATAAGAATCAAATGATCATCAGAAAGCTAAAAATGTACATGAAAGGAACACGGCCTGCCGAGAACATTCGAATTTGAAACCCCTTAACACAGCTGATACCGAATGTAAGAAATCACAACGTCAGGCAGCTTCGCCAAATCAATAAAACATTATCACACTGAATTCTTTATTCTTAGACAGAAACAAAATAGGATGACTCATTACATACTATTTACAGTCTTCTTTAGAAGAATTGAAACACCTATTTCAAAAATAATCGATGCCGATGACCAATAATGAAGCGATCAAACGACCAAGATGTAGCGAAAGAGCTTTCATTCTTAGAAAATCAGTTACTTGTACCTATATACGCAAGTGCGCTACACCATGGATCGTAATAATTTGTGTATGTGATGAGTAAGAAATACATCTAATCAATAGCAAGCAAAATACCAATAAAAGAGTATTGAAGGCAATTGCAGGCGGGTCGGGGTCGGCGAAACGGACCCGTTCCCTGACTATGTCAGAAAGGAGGACGAGTAAAACGCAGCGCAGCGGACCATCATCGAAAAACCAGACGCAACCGAGAAAACCTAGAAGGGGCTGAATACAAGAAAAGACCTTCAGAATCACAGTGACTAAGGGGTGGGATCGGACCCAGGTCGAAAAAAGCGACTGGAAAATGAAACTTCGGTGAAAAACATGCCTCTTATATAAAAAATGAGGGAATACACACATATGAACACAGACAATAAGGTATTCTTCTTCAGATCCGTTGGATTTTATCCGAAACAACCACGGGGTTGTTCTTGCGAATCTCTTCACGCTCCATTGTTTTATAATCGAAAGAACAATTATGAGCTTTATCATAGCGATGATCACCGCAATAAAGGCCACCACAACGACAAGTGAAACCTAAAATATCAAATACATTAAAGGAACACGCATACACGAACGTACCCGTCAAACCGACTCGTTTTTTACACATATGGCAACGATTAGCTTTCTTCACCGGGACAGGAACATCAGTTGAGACAACAGGACTCTCTGCAGTTGGTTTCCCGCTGAAATAAACGAAACGTAAAAATCTTGTAATAAAAGTTTTAAAACATTAATAACCAAAAAACCTACCAGGATTCGGGTTCTGTTGAAGCAATTGCTTCTGCACTTTCCAACTTTGCAGTAACATCTGAATTGGATAGAGCAGCCTGAGCACATGTCTGAGCAGGTTCAGAAACCGTGGAGGAGGAGGATGAGGACGATGATGATGATGACGATGAAGAAGATGAAGCAGCCATTGGCACAGCGACAGGTACTAGAAAAAAAATATTTTAAACGATAAATTAATACTAACTAACCAGTAGGAGATAAACGTGCGGTATCTTGCTTACGCTTAATATTATCCTTGAAACATTTCGAACAAAGACCCTCAGTAGCACTGGAACCGAAGAATCCGCACCCACCGCGGCAAAGAGATGTTGTAGACGGTTGCTGTTGATTTTCCATTAATGAGCTGCTAAAATCAATGAAGTTACAAGCATCAGACAACGAGCAATACAAAAATATTTTAAAAAATCGATCGAGTAAAAATTACAACAAAGTTTCTTGCCCTCTATGAGGGTGTCTGGAACAAGGAATATAGAATACGAACAACAAGAAGGACGACAAGTAATTTGGGCGGAGTACACTGTTAGAAGAGCGCGTGACAATGCGAATGTTCACTGGCAGTGACGTCGCTTGACGAAAGATATGAGGAAACTGAATCCCCAGAACAAAATTAAAGCAAAAATCAAGAGAAAATGTACCACACTTCAACATACACGGAAATGAGTGAAATGGCTTAAGAAAATCTGTCAGCTTCCTTCGTTCAAAGCTGCATTGATATCGACCGGCTAAGTTGAGACGTTGTAAACAACTACTTCGTCATAATGAAGAAATTTCGCCACAAAGAGCAAGTTACACAAAATGAGAAACCAGCGAGAAAGGCCTTAAAAGTAAAGAACTAAGGTTGTACAGCCATTTTGTCGGCTGGAGTCACAGGACCTTGCGCTCAAAGCGAAACGTAACCTGTCTGCTATACGCGTCGCGTCCGCTCGCTGCATAGTCACAACAGCCAGCCGGCAGACATACGATCGATACGCTGCGCATACAAAGCACAACGCATCAATATGTGGAAGCAAAAGTACGAGAACAACATAACGAACTATATACTAAATAAGCTATTTGAGAATAAAATGAAATTATTCATGAAATATTCGATGGTGATTGGTTTGCGTTGGTGTAATAAGAAAATCTATTAGGAAACCGTTAAAAAAAACGGACGAATAAGGTGAATAATTATAGAAGCTAATAACAGGATATAAGAAAAAAATTTCTAGTTGTGATAAGAAAAAAGTCGAAGAGTATCTAAATATATAGTCATGTATGTTGTGAGTGTGGCTGATCAGAAAATAGCACACCAAAGAGCGAACCTAAACACAAAAACAATCGTGTATCAAAACAACTTTGGACATGAAAAATTCTAGAAACCCTTCCCAAAAATGGGAATCATAATCAAAGAATAGTGGTGATAGTAGAAAAAGGAATAAGCATGAGAGTAGCAGGTAACACGACAGAAACGACAAGTGAAATGAAATGAAATAGACAAAGGGAGTAAAGATCACATGATCTAAGAACATACTTGTTAAATATGCACTGAGGCTAGATGAACTCACATACCACAACGAACAGACACAGTCAAATGAATATCTACGGACGCCTGATAGATCTGAGAGCAAATGCACTTTACGAACATCAGATGACGGGCAAGTGCAATGCGCTCAATACAACCCGGAAAACGCTTCAAACTTTCAGAATTTGATTGGGCACACCTTTATAAGACTATTCTGATAAGACTAAATACAATATATGAGGAAATTTCCAGAAGAACACGAATCAACATCCGCGGTTGAACACTTCCTTTCCAAACACAACCAAATCTCTACGTGGTGGAGGATGACAATTAAAGGTCGGGGCGAGAAGCAGACAACCAGATACTGTATCAATAGAGCGCACATTCAAAAACTGAACAAACAGCTAGAGCAGGAGAACCTATAGTGAATCAACTTGCATATATACGCACACAAAACAGAGCGAAAGGGTAACAAAGTAATGTTTGAGAGAACATTATTCTGTTTGGAGCGCCAGAATACGGCGCAGACGTCGAACAACAGAACTTGGCGATGCACATGGAGGATACAGAATACTCTGAATTACTGACGACGGAGCAAATAAAAGCGGAAAAGTTCAACGTTTGTTGTTTTTGATATCTGCTCAGTATCAACCTGATATACATATCATTGTATCTTCGTTTTCCTACAGTGGCGCTGTCGTTGACGACAACAGCGTTGCCGCCCAACACCCCGAGGGCATCACGTCATAACAGCTAGGGCAAAAACGAAAAACAACTAGACGACGAACGCACATCAAGATGAATGTTATCGACGAACAGAGTATATGTTCTAGAGATAGTGCAAGTAACCTAAAAAGTAGTAAAATAAAAACTACGGACTAGAGGGAGAAAAGACTATGCGAGAAGCATCAGGAAACATCTTGACATCGAACGAAAGAGAGAACTGAGGGGGTAGTACACTGCATAGGAGCTACAACACCCAAGACAACCAGGAAAGGGAAATGCTTGGTGGGAGGAGTCTAGAGTATATGTTTTGGTAGACTGAAGCACAAGGACTACTGCGGCACGCCACGAACACATCGATCATGTGACGTTGGTCCTAATAATCGAAGATATGTGGACCCGAGAACAAGTTCAAAGACTAGTGTTAGAATTAAATACGGATCGAAAGAGGACGCAATGAGATCTGAGAGTGCAAAAGTAGAACTTTCGAAGAGTAAGTAGATAGAATCAGGGTATGAAACAAAAGCAAACTATAGATATAGATGAGAGAGTATGAGAGGAACACACGGTAACGGCTGATCTTGTGAACGCTGAACAAACAGGCTGTGATACGCTCGCATGTATGTTGGGGGAGAAATGGGAAAAAGAAAGTATGGATGTAAGAGAGATATCAGATAGTTAGAGAAATGAGCCCTCTGGTAACGTGTGCATAGATAAAGAATTTACAGTCGTAATATTATAACCGCTACGTGCCTGAAGCATGGAACAAAAAATCTTGTTGACAATAAAATCATATGCATTCGCAGAATATGGATCTATTATACCCATCAAAGGCTATATATAGTCAAGACTTAAGATCATGTTAGATACGAAAGAAGGTCGTTGCGTCATGCCAATGATATCGTCGTTCCCAACGGCAGTGACAACAAGTTCGTCGGTTCAAAAAGGTTCTACACTAAAATGCCAATAGCAGTTAAATGTTCCTAGACAACCCATATTATCACTAAATCAATTAGAGCAAAGAACTATCGCCTCTAACTGTTAATCCCGAAGAAATCGCGTGCCAAAATAGGATTATGGAATAAGCATCGAAACCACATCGAAACTATAGTTCTAGTCTCTCCCATTCGTCGATTCGAATATAAAAAGCAAAATCAAGGTAGAAAGCGAAATAAATAGAGAATAGGAGAGACTTGGTAAAGCAATTGCTGACGGCATTGCATAGAATTCCATAGACAATAATTCTGAGTGAGACGCGTTAGAAATGGCACCGATGAAAACGAAGTAAATGTCAATAATGCGTATGCGAAATGGAAAATATGAGGAAAATGTTTGATTGGAGTCAATTTCACACGTCCCACTAAGCAATCGATATTTTCTTTTAAAAGTACATTCAGTAATGAGAAATTACGTTAATATTGTAAACGTTCACAAGCACTGACTCAGAGCGAAATTCATAATCCGGAAGTGAAAATGTCACTAAATCATAATCATAGAAGCATGACGTACCCCCGCAAAAAGAAGAAAAATATAAAAATGTTGACGATGAAAATAAAATGTAAAAGAGAAAACATAGAGTACTCTACCACTACTTTCTTCCTGTTAATGAGGGTACAGATATGATGTTTGGAAAAAAAAAGTTCAACTATGCTGTTGAATATGTTGATTAAGAATAAAAGAAGAGAATGCAAAAGCACCGAAAAGAGGAACTACGACACAGGAAGAGATTGAGCTTCTCTCGTTTAGCCGGCGAGAAATCGAAATAGTTTAAACAGACCGGAGAGCACTATGACCTGAGTGAACTGGGCTAACCGCTGGGCGGAGCTTGGAGCGGGAGAAAGGTAAAGATACGGAATGGGAGGAGCTCACCGGCAAAATAGAATCAGATTAGAGTATACAGAGGAAAAAGTGAGAGAAGCAGAGTGAAAGAGAAAAAACGACGAAGTAGAAAGATAGGAAGGAATATATATACCTAAGTGTAGACAAGAGATATATCAAGGTTGAGAGAGAGAGAGAGAGAGAGAGAGAGAGAGAGAGAGAGAGAGAGAGGATGGTAGGAAGTACTGAATGACAATAGAACGATCATTATACTGATGGGTTAAACATAGAAAGATTGAGAGGTTGATTTCTGGGATGGACCTCTTCAAAGAAATTGCTGAGAACAGAATGAAGACAAGACCAAGTTGGACACGCTATGTAAGAGACACAGACAGATGGAGCGTGTGCGCGAAGCCGGTTATCGTCATCATGACCCGGAGTCGTTGCTTCAGCTGGGGGCGCGTATGGAGCGCAACCTGTTTGCCCCGTAGACAAACGCTAAAAGAAGCAAATGGAGGAGACGGCATCGACGACGACGACAAACTATCAAGTCAAATGGCAAGCAATCCAGTCAGCAGGTAAAATCGCCGTCGGGGGGAGACGGAAACTACAAGGAGAGGCAGCTGGGGAAACAGAATTGAAGACGAAATAAATGAAAGAAAGGGGGCAGAGGAATTCTGCTATACTGTGACAGGGAATTGCCCTCTGGGAAAAGTAGAAAGTCAGAGTCTCTCCAGGGGCGCAGCTGAAAAGACCAGGGTCGCTCTTCGTCTATGCACGAAACGAAGGAATCATCCGTAGCGCCATCAATGGGTTTAAACGGCTTAAAAATGCTCTTATATATAATAGTTGATTCCAATATTTCAGAACAGCCAATAACACTTATCAAGAGAATATGACTGTTGAACAAGAGGATGATTTCGACTATGGACCTAACAAAAGTTATGTAAAGTTCCAGAAAATATTGGAATGTGAAGCGAGGTTTTACAACTCATAGAAATAAAAATTTCTTCATCCACTATGTTGGGGCCTTGCCATATATTTGATTGTAAAATCAAGAGATCAAACTGAAAACCTTTAAATTGCGTACTAACGATGTACTCTTCAAGAATAGGTTCGTAGGAAGACAGGTGAAAATAGATAGAGCAAATGAGAAGAAAGGAAACAAGCAGAGCTAGGGAAGAGCTACGTAATAGAGGAAGCGTTGCGAAACGATATCATAGAGGAAGGGAGAAGAAGAGGGCAAGAAGATAGCTCGAGAACAAAGTGCTAAAGTGTGATGAAGCTCACGAATTCGACAAGCGTAAGAGCCCAGCTGAAGCAGAGCAGTATTCGTCACCAGAGCAGATGATCAGAAGAGCGAATGATTAAATGAGAGAATGAGAAAGCGAATGGGGACCAGCAATCACACATTCCACATATCTATACTATATGAGCTGTTGTGCTATAACGTTAAATTAAAGAGGGAAGATAGAAGAAAATGAAGGGAGGGGGCGAGTAAAAGAAAAAAAATAACCGAAGGGTCTTATGACGTGAAACAAAGTCGAGGCTTGGATACATTTCGTGGACCAGGAACACAACACAAGCGTACACATTGAGCGAAGGATGAAGACGAAAAGAGAGATGGATCACGTGCGACTCAGCTGACTACAATATCAGTTCATACACTGATGACATCATGCTCTTGTTCTTGCTTTACTTTCTCTTTCTCGATAACCCGACGTTTTTTTTGTCATTTTCCGAAATAAAATAACAACGCATTTAATTAAGAAACTATTCTGTGCCATTATGATTAATAATATTCTTGATTAACTGGTGAAAACGCTAGGTAGTCAGTTCGTGTCAGTTCCCGATGGTCTCTGATAATAAGAAAAAGGTTGAATGAGGTTAAGAAATGTCTAAATTGGGAGTGAAAACTACGAGACGAAATGTTTCATGATACAGAACGATACATAGAAAAAGAAGGACAAAATAGACAAAATGAATGAAAGAGATTGAGAGAAATAGATTGAGTGAAATAACAGGTGAAAGAGAGAGAGAAAGGCTGGTTGAATCCAATCACGTCAACACTTGCACTTACGACTCAGATAGGGCGACACTATCGAGAAATGAAGGGAAACAAGGGGAAGCGAGGGGAAGTCATCCCTAAGCTTTCAAACTCTTTTCATCTGATATATGCAAAAGGAAGGGAGAGATGGAGCGAAAAGAGAGGAAGAAAGACTTCTTGTTAATGCCTTAGAAACGGGTTCGCTAATAGCCTAGCTGGCTGTCAGACATATAAGGAAGGGCCGGTCCTAATTTGAAAGCTGCTGCGCCTGTTGTTGGGGCTAGGGTTGTATGTCTTGTGATGCAAGACGAAACTAAAATAATGAAGTTGGACAAGCTGCCCAAGTTATGACTTGATCCCTTCACTACACCCTATCTCTCAATATTATTATTCAGTTTTCTTGTCATATCTTAGGTTATTTTGCTCCCTCTCGCGGTCTCATACATGCGTAATGAATCTATCGACTAAGGTAATGAAGAAATAATGAATCTATCGACTAAGGGGTTGCGGATTATAATCGTCGACATATCTAAACAGATAAGAGGAAGAAGCCGATGCTTTTACGAGAAAATCTTTCAGAACAACGATAGTACAAACGAATAGAAGGAAAAAAGCCCTAGGGTTCGAACGGATTTAAAGAGAGGCGAGAGAAAGAGAGGTCGTATGTAAAGGCATCGTTTGTTCAGCTTCATTTGACGGAGAGTGAAAGGGGAGGGGGTACAAGCAATAAGAAGACTGACTGGTTGTTGAGTTGGCAGAACTAACCCAAGTTGCTTCTTCATGTTTGTATTAAGTTTTCAAGAATGGCCCTAAAATAAAAGAATGATGATAGAGAGATTGAGTTGATCGACAGAAACGATTAGAATCATGTATAGAAAATAACTTGTATTTTTTACAACCTATATTAATATAACTAATATTGTATGACAATTATTAGCTAAAAGTATGTAAGAAAACGTAGTAAATTTTCAAGGCAAAAGTATAGGTTCCGAGTCAAGCACTGGCAATCGAAGGCAGACTGATTGGACCTAGAGCTGCTGCCACACGAGACGGGGGCGCCAAGGGGAGTAACATACGATAGCACTAGTATTGAAGAAAACGAGAGAAAACGAAAAATATAGAACAAAGTATATTATGAGACGCAGAGTGGCAGAGAGTTGAATAGTGGGATAGATAGCTACGGCTCCTCCAACCAGCCAGGCAGACAGCCAACATCAGTCCGCTGGTCGGGCAACATGTGACTCAATCTCTGCTTGTCTGACTTTCTTCATATATTTCTCTCTTTTTATTTCGTCGACTCTTTATCTTTCTGAAACCTCTTTCTATCCCTCTCTCTTACGTGAGGTTCAAGCCGTACACTTTTGCGCTTGTTCATTCGATCGCTCTACACACATAAAGGAACATATAGGCAAGGTTTGGCATAGGTTGTAGAAAGGGACGTTTTTAAAAAACGGGAAAAGAAAAAACAAGATTGAAGAGAAGTCAACCGGTCTCATGCCCGAATATTTAAAAAATTGAATTCTGATGTAAGAATATTCGTGGAGTTACGTAAAATTGAAAATAACTAGTGATACGAGATATCACGTACTCATAAATAACAAGATGGTAGTAAACAAAAACACCATCAAAGAGCAAATAGATTGAAATAATTATGTCAATATGTAGAGACTGCATTTCTGGCTTTATATCTTATGGAAGTAAATTCTATTAGATACACTTAATAATAGTGTTTGGTAACAAGTAGTACTTCGTGTCTTTCAAATGACATGAAACATCAGAGCTATCTTCTATATTCTTTTTTATTTTGCTTGCGTTTTCAATTAGATAAAATCAAAAAACATATGATGTATATGCCGTCTAAGCTAGATGAAATAGCTAATTCTGCATGTAGCAAAAGAAGAAGTACTTTTTCAATGAAAAGCATATACTAGAAGAGGATAGAAAAAGATGTAGAGCATATTTAGTATAAGAATCTAAATGATCTGTTGAAATCTATCTGAACCAGATATGATTCTAGACGAAGATATACATCAGATAATAAGCTGGACGGAATAGTACTTTGAAAGATAAAACCTACTGCTTTTTCTTTTGGCGCTCTTTCTTTTCTCTATCTCATCCATCCCTAAGTATTTCTGAGAAAGCTTTGATACCCCCTTCTTATGAAGATCATAGCTCTAATAATTCATTTTCTTGAAAATGGTGAATACAATAAAGAAAAAGATGATATTAAATAAAACCTAATTCTAGTTAAACTACGAAATGAGAAGATGATTCGTTGGTTACCAGGGTAATGCATGCTTAGATATATGCAGTCAAGACATATTTTTGTCACTATGCTCTATAATACATATATTATATGCATTCTTCAATATATATACATACATATACATACATGTATATATATAAATATATATAGCTTATCTGATTCCGTGGTCTAGATATGTATGAATTATGACAATGTTAATAGTTTGAACGCATATACATATATATACAAATGTAGTTTCATGATTTATTATGTGATATATCAGATTTTACTTGGTTGTTATTTATAACCTTCGTTTATATGTGTCTGATATAGAATACTTGTACTCTAGACTATTAATGAACTTATGGCATCCACTTACAACTTTTTTAGAATTTGCATAGTTAAGATAGGATAATCCAACGAAAGGTTGAGATGTCTATAGGTTTTCACATGTATGTGAACCGTGAGAGTGATACTTTATAATTAGAGTGGAATGCAAGGAAACTGAGCGAGCAATGGAGATTTCAGAGAAGCAAAGAAAAGGACTTTCGCGAACAACATAGTATAACGGATGAAGTGCTTATCAGAAAAATAGTGAAAGAACAAATTATTGCCCTATACAGTTCAGTTGAACTTAATGCTCATTTAGATTTCATTTATTCCCCTTGAATTTCCAAATTATATTATTATTGTTTATTTTTGAATAAAGATGAAAGATGGGGGCGGCTGTATTCAAAGATATCAATCATAGTTTTTCATACTTCAAATACTTTGTCAATTATTTTAAAATTGGATAGAAATAAAATTTTTTTTTTCAGTTTTTTTTTATTTGCTGCATCAATATATATATATATATATATATATATATTTGTATGAAAGTGTTCAAGTTTAATGCTTGTTATTCATATATAGTTAGTTATATGTATACATAAATATATATAGAATTCAGCGGTAATATGACCATAATGATGGTGATGAACTAGTAGTTTACTAAAGTTGGATTATATGAAATGGATGCTCTTGAAATAAAATAAATTCAAAAAAAAAAAAAAAAGTTCACTACCCTTGAAGATTAGAAAAAAAGTTGTCGAAGTTAGATTAAATGTGAAAAGCTTCACCTAACAACCCTCACTACTTCTCTCATTATTGCATCAGTTAACTTTAAAATTTTATTATATTATTCTGAAATTCGATTACATCAATAGGAATGTTCATGTATATGACGTCATCCACATTCGCGCTGACAATAAAGGCTGTAAGACTGATTCAAATAGTTTCTTATGAGTCCTCTCAACTGGTAATTATGATGGAATACAATTTCCTTTTTTTTTTGAAAATAGTACTAGCCTAGGATGATATTATCTACAGTTTACTCTTCTCTCACATTTTCCCTTTTATATTCTGCTTCCTTGCCGCTTCGTTCTCATATAAATTTACTGCACGCTTCTGTATGTAGGTCTCTGTTTATATACATAAATTTATATTTATAAATCTATTTGTTATGGTTAGACTCGTTTTCAAATTCCAGCTCAGGTTGCTTTCGATTGGGCGTAGGAACTATGACTAAAAAGAGGAAAGGGAGAGCGAAATATACAATGATAGAGAAGCAGAGTAAGATGAAGAATCAGAACTGTTAAGGAAAATACATAGTCTTGATGACAACTCGTTTGGTTATAAATGTGCCTAAAGGCAACAGGTCGTTGGAAGCAATATATTTCTAATTTTGAAATTCATGAGAAGAACTACTGACACATGAAGAATACATATTTTCTGAATAAGAAAACCTAAAGATAAAAAGAAGTAGAAGAAGAAAAAGAGAAGAAGAAGAAGACAAGTAGAAAAACATACTGAGAAAAACTTTATTCGGCAAAAATTTCATTGTCAACCTAAACAACGAGAGTAGAGCACAACAGACCCATTGGATACATTGAGTTATGGGAGGATAGATAGGAAAATAATATAGAACAAGGGAGAGAAAAGAAAGAAATAAAGAAAGGGAGGAATAGGGAGGGGGGGAGGAGAGGAGGGGGAATAGTAGTTGTGAACAGGGACATATACAAATGAATCATCATCACAGATTGCTTTTAAAAATCAAAGGCACAGAAGAAAAGACAAAACATACCGGGACTGGCTAACTATCAAGAAAAAAAATTATAATGTGAAAAGTATAATTGACATAATTGATAAAACATGTTAACCAGATCAAAAAACAAATAACAAGTTTCGAAATTAAAACGATATTATTATTAAATTTGAATTTAATATCATTGATTGCAATATATTATCATCACAATTAGATGATTTGCTCATTAAATTCTTTATTATATCCTAGTAAACAACTGCTTTTGATTGTGCAGCGATGTTTTCCTTCAAATCCATTATACGAGCTACAGGCGGCATTATCATAGTAGCTGGCATCACCTAAATTATTGAATCTGTTAATTTTTCACCATTGCGTACTAAATTAATTTCCAAATGAAATGATTGCATGGATTCGATTACGGGTTTTGTTTTATTCCAGAAATAGGAACATACGAAAACGAAAATTTTCCAATAACATACCCGACTGTTCGTCCATTCTGCAGCCTGATCTCGAGCAAGAAAAATGAACGGTGTGCTAGCAGCAAAAACAATAACAGAAATTCCCATAAACAGATGAGACCACTATAAAAAGTATAAATAGAGCAAAGAAAATAGTCAAAATATTATTTAAACTTCTTATTGTTGTTTTTTTCCTGTATGTATGCTACTAATCTGGACAAATACAATTAGCATGAGTTAGCTTATGCCACTTTTCACGTGAAGTTGACAAATATTCATTTATGACGTAAATTCAAGCAGAATCGGTTGTACAACAAATGCCATCCTCGCTCTCTACATCGCTCGTTTAGCATGATGTTTTACCAATTTACTTTTCGTCTCTCGTCCTCTTATCCTCTGCTCTCTTTGCTTATAGTCTTTCCATTCTATTGTTGAAACAATGTGTGAAAGTTTATTTAATTTTATAAATTTCTTTCACAAGTCAATATCATACGTTCATGTCCTGTTTTTCTAACTTTCTTTTCATCTTCATTCAATAAGTCTCCTATATGTCCTATTTTTAAAATATTTACAATATTGCAAATAACATAAGTTATTTGTTATTTTTATTTATATACGAACTTCATTTGTTAATTACTTCTTTCTAATTTATTTCTTTTTTATTCTTTTTTTTGTTGAATGCATTCTATCTTTTAGATGGATGTGACTTATACATAACGATAAGATCGTTTTCGGAAAGAAAGCAGAATAAAGGCTTTTTTTATCTCTTCGTTAGATATTTTTACCTTTGCTAATTGCTCTGCTATATCATCCGGTTAAGGTTGCGAAAACTCATTGAATGCTCCGGAAAGGATAGAGATAGCATATGCCGAGTGTCTAAGATCTGAGTCAAGATATGATCAGCGTTAGAAACGGCAGTAGAACTCTTACGTCTTATAGAATTCTTATCGTGACCTGCTCATTAATAAGAGGACAAGGCTATTGAGGTTCCGAAATGTCTCTCTCTCTTTCTCTCTTCCTCCCTCTCTATTTCTAACTCTAGGGTATCAAATACTGCTTCAATTTCTCTCAGTCTCTTCTTTCTGCACTCTTCAACTGAAAATATTTATCTAAAACATTATGTTTTGATTATAACATATATTTATCAATATGTTTAGAGAAATATAAGTATAACAGATAATATTATGTATATTCAACCCTTTACTCCAGCAATTATAAAATTTTATGCTATTTTCCATCACAATTCAACTATGTCCTGTTGACTATAATTGAGTTGAAAAGACAAGTTATGAATGAATAGCTTGTATAACCTTCAACATTTTGCTCATCTCTCAAATATATGACATTTTACAATGAAAAGAACTCTTCTAGCATCTCTTGTCTACGGAACATTTACAACCAATATGAATTATTTCACAATCCTGCTCTGATATCCCTATTCAGGTTTAGAAATTCTCATTAATCTTCAGGGAAAATAATGTAAAAATTGAAGTATATTATATATATATGTAAAAGCTGATTATGTTCCTAATTATGTTTAGCCATAGCTTGCGGTAAAAATATTTATAATATATTCTTCGTATACCTTTCACCACTATGGCATCCAATTAACTGTTATAGAATCCTGTTGTAATTTTTTTTTCAAACAGTTGTGTCTATTCGATCTCTTTATCCATATTTATTCTATGGATTATATTATTCATCGAACATCAGATGATGCTTCATACGTCTTCTTTTTCCATAACCACACCTCATCATATAGACTGAATCCATTAATGACGTCGTCATTGTCAACATAGTATCTTCAGTTATTAGACCAGACATTCTCAAATATCAAGAATCGTCATGAAGAGAAGCAGACTTACATCAAGACAATGATGTTCATCAGTTATTTTCTCACTTCACACATATTTTCTTCCAATTTCAGAGAAAGAGAGAGGGAGGAAGAGGAACAAGAAAGAAGGGGATTGTGTAAAATAAAATTACCTCTTCAGTTGTATTATTGGGACAGACGATATCTACAGCAATTGGAATAAGTAAGACAATGATGCATAAAATGAATGACGTAATGGCCATGACGAAATGAACATGTTGTCGACAGTACTGAAAAAAGAGAAAAACATAGATGAAGATTTGAAACAAAAAAAAAAAGAAAGGATTCTTTTCAAAAGATAAAAGAAAAATCTATTTTTAGTCTATTATCTCTTTCAATAGCTAATTTTTCATGTACACAACTAACAAACGTGTACATATATACATACATCAACACATTGACGTCAGTGTTTCTAATTAAAAATAAGAAAAAAATCAAAAATTTGTAGTTAATTAAATCAAAAAAAATCAAAATAATACAAAAATATAATAATAATATGTAGAAAAACGTACCAAACTTGCACATTTAATGATTCCAACAGCATTTACTCCACTGAAAACAATAGCAGCTGTGTAGAAGAACTGTCCCCAGAAGGCTGATGATGACTGCAAGCTAACTATTTAAAACACGAAAGAATATTGTTTCGAAAATGATATTGATGCAAATCTTTGATTGTTTATGCTATATAGTCACGTTCTACAGTTACATAACATCCTCATATGGCAGTTTCGTTTTCTGCTCATTGGTCATTTGATATCAGAATGAACTGTGTTACAACATGACTGAATCAAATAGCTATTAAGCCGAAAAAGTATCCGATGGAATAGTTTATGAATTTATCGGAAAAGTGCGCGTCATATTTGAAAATAGATACATATATGGTTAGAAGAGTGTGCTTTGATACCAAAATCTTTGTATTCTCTAAGAGATCATCTTCTTTTCTCTCTTTGTCTCTCTGTTAATAACAATTCAATTTTTATAATCTTTAGGGCTTTTCTTTATAAAATTTTTAGTGGAATTATGTTCTCATTTACATCACATGTTTTTGCGGTAATCATCATTAACGTCGAAAAGATACAACGATAATGACCTACTGATCTGTTGAAATCGATCTACTTGATGATGAATATGATGAAATAGAAGGAAATTGAAATAAAAATTCAGGGATTATAAAATATAATAAATATTATATTGATATATATTATATATATATATATATAAATATATTTTTGTTTATATTTAAATGTGGCAGAAATTGAATGAGGGAGAATCGAACTGGTAACGAGAAAAAGTTTATCATGAAAACTTGCAAGGCAAGTATTGACATTTAACAAAAATCCTTTTTTTTATTTCCGGCTTTCAATGCTATTTGGTTTGAGGACTTCAATAATACTTAGCCATACGTAGCTTTCAGTTTATGTTCGGTCAAGACACCTGATGATTTCATTCAATTGCTATTAACGAGAAAGCTCTTGTAAACAACCAGTTGCAGCTGCTCCAAAAAATAACGAAGAAAGGTGGCGGCTTGAGGGAGTGAAAGACAAAATAGAGAATAGGAAGAGCCGAAAGAAGAGAGAAAACCCAAAGAATAAGTGGAAAAACGGAAGAGATGAGAGAACTAGACGATCAAGCTCATGTCAATACCAAACAAAGAATGTTCATGTGCTTCACATAGTCAAGCATTGAGGAAAAACAAAAAAAATTGAAAATGGAAAGAGGTAGGGTAGTAGGACTGTGGAAAGAAAATAAAATTAAAATTGAAAACGTACCTGAGCCAAAAGAATAAAGCAGATACCCATGACTCCTTGAGACAATGAAGCAAAGAAGATCATTCTATACTTATCACGAATAAAGCTCAATCGATCAGATACATAGCCACAAGTAAACTTGGTAATAACCGATAGCATAAACGGCAAAGCTGTTACAAATCCTGTTGCTTTTACATCAATTCCAAGGACCTGAAATCATTCAACAATTAGAAAAACGATTAAGAATGGATAAGCTTCTATCACCTTATTCATATAACTTGGTCCGTAGAGAAGGAAAATTTGGAATCCTAAAGTGCCTCCAATGGTTGAACACCAGATAGCTATTACACATGGATCACGACAAATTGCTCTGAAAATTATTTAATTTACTGCTTTCAAATATTTCAAACTACCTATAAGGAATTTGTTTGCGTTGTTCTTGGTTACGTCCACCTTGGATTTTATCCAATTCCGATCGTCCAACCCATCTTTAAAGTTAAAAAAGTTGTTTTAACTATGTGAATAATTATTAAAATACTTATGATTAGCTGGATTATCACGATAGAAAACCCAGAAAAGAATGAACGAGATAACAGAAATAACTCCTTGAATGTAGTAAAGAGATCTCCATCCTAGTGAAGATTCACATAACTCTCCAGCAACGGGCATAGTAAATATTGAACAAAACTAAAAGTTTTATTTATTTAATTATATTATTTATATTTAAATTTTATTTTTTTATTTTTTTATTTTGAAAAACATAAAATAGTTTATTTTTCATTATTATTCACATTTATACATGTATGTATGTATATTAAGAATCTTTATATGCTTCAAAGCTTTTTCTTCTTCTAGTAACTTCCTTATTTTTTCTAAATTTATATAAGATAATGTTTTTCATCCATTAAGAATAATACAATATTGAGCTTTAATGAGTTCCAACTCGTTTCCTGACCTATTCTCTCTCTCTCTCTCTCTCTCTCTGTCTCTCTCTCTCTCTCTCTGTCTCTCTCTCTCTCTATGTTTCTTCTAACACCCTCTGTTTCTCTTTGTGTTCTTTTCAAATCTTTCTTATCCTTTTCCCCTTTTCCCTCTATGGGTATCCGACATCTGTCTTATTGACCTCTTAAGATAGAGAAAACATCTCGTTCTCCAATAGCTCATATGGTTATTTCTGAAGAGCACTCTTTCTATCTCGATCATTTTTGTCTCAACCACCATCTCTTTTCGATATTTTCCGAATTGACCTCTTGTGACCTTACTGATACCACTGTACTAAGTTTTGTCTCTTTCTCTATACTCTCTTAAATAGATATATGTTCTCTTAATCGACCTCACACTGAGCTAGACAGAAATGAGAGATAGATATTTGAGAGAAATAGAGAAAAAGAGGAAACAAAACGTATTGTATATTTGGAAGAGAATGAGAGAAATAAAGAGAGAAATAGATTGAGCTCGTTGTCTATTACAAACTCTTCTCAGTAACTATATGTATGTATTAGAGGGACTACATACAAATTCTCAATAGATTTCTGACTAAAATATGGTATTTGTGGAGGCGAGCAAGGGGAATGTGGGGGGGTGGAAGTTCTATGTAATATAACCATAAAACATTATTTTTAAAATTAATATTAAAAGTATAAATTAAATTGTATAAAATAAATTAATTTGTATTTTAAATAATTAATGGAATTGGATGATATTTCAAAGAATATTATCAAATACTACCTGAACGTGGGTTGATAGGATAGCTATAAAGAATCCAGCATCTTTTGGAGTGGCCCACTGAGCTCCTATCATACCTGTGGCAGGATAAGAAAGGCATGTTGCCATTCCCTACAAATTTAAAAATTTTTAGTTTAATTATATTGTTTGAAATAAAAATATTTTACATACTTGGAATATACGGCATATGAAAACAGCAGCAAAGCCAATATTGACAGCTGCAGGTAAAGCCAGTAAAGATATTGATGACAATGTTCCATAGATAGTTATAGTAAATCTATAAATATATAATAACAATAAGTATAATTAAGTTAAACTATACATACCCAATACCATATCGAGATACTAGAAAAGAAAATGGAATAGTGCCTATCAAACATCCAATAGCAATAGCTGAGAATAAGGCATTAATGTGAGTTGGAGATTGAAGCCAATGTACTTCACCTGCAAATTAAGAAATTAAACCATATAAGCTATATAATATATTCTTATTTATGTTTAATTATATATATATATAGATATATATATAATATATATTTATGTGAAAATAGCTAAATGTACTTATTGTTTTTAAATACAAGTCTCTATAATCCAGGGATAAAATCATCCCACTCATTTTCGCTTTAGTTCCAACGAAAAAGGCTAATGATGACGTTTTTGTATCCAAAAAGACCTGACAAGCTTTTTCTTGAAAATAAATCTGAGAAAGCCTAATGAGAAAAGGTTTCAACAGCTTTTTGAGCTCTATAGACTATTTCACGGAAGCAACAAAAAGCTCAAAAGAGAGGCTAATAGTTTGAAATACAAATGAATTGAAAAGTTCAACTCAAATTTATAATCTATTTCTCAGGCATGATTTCATGCTCTCAAGTTTATAGCTAAAGCCATTGAATGTGACTTTGCAAATCAACAAAACACTTTTCCTTGAATAAAATACTTTTATATATGGATAAAAGGGATCTTGATCAAATGAGCAGAAATATTTCTAGTTTTTCATATAGTTACTCTAATTATAAACATAATTAAATAAAAAAAGAGATATATTGTATATAAGATATTTAACTATATATGGTATAAAATGTTTTATGATAATTAGCCTATTTTAAAGTTTAAACTTAATTTTTTGTCATAAAAACTTTAATGATTAATTAATTTAAAATAGAAAGAAATATTGTTTTTTATAAATAAAATTATATTGATAATACCAGTTAAATTTGCTGATTGGTAAACATCATCCATACAGATGACAGTGAAATTTAATGCCAATGAATTTCCCATAGAAAATGTCAAACAGATGATGGAAATTATTAAAATTACATATCGCGTTTTACCAAAACACAAAGAAATGCCATCGGATGAACCCATTTCTGTTTGATATTCAGACTTAAAATATGAATAATAATTATAAATAAATAAATAAAGAATAATGTAGAACAGGAAATTAAAATGCCATGAGTGAGGAACATCTGGGTTGATGTTGAAATTTCTTTTCTAAAAGAAAAACTTTTCCAAATAGACTGAATGAAACTGAGGATATTGAAACATTGTTAGAAATGTTGAGAGGAGAAGAAAAATATAGAAAAAACGTTGTTAAATGCCATTTTAAAACAAAAAAAAAAGTTTTTTTTTGGATTCTGAATGGAAACTTAAGGTGGTTGTATTTCTAGCAATTTTCAAGATTTTTACCAAAAAAAGAACACGAAAACTGCTTGACGGAGATCGGTCCTATACACTAAGAAGTAGGCTAAACGGAAAACGGCAATATGAACCGAGAAGCTGAGCATGAAATGGAAAAATTGAAGGAAAAAATTGTTCCTATATAGATATTGAAGGGAAGTTTATTCACTTTTATAGAAAAAATCACGAGTTTTTAGAAGGCTGATCAGGAGGAGCACATCCTATGACAAAGCAATTATGCATCAAGTTGCAGTTGATAAAAATGAAATTACAATATATTTCCATAAAAAATCAGAAAAGCACAGAACTAGATTGTAATAAGAGCTTAG
The DNA here is from genome assembly GCA_964057225.1 of Auanema rhodensis. Taxonomy (NCBI): domain Eukaryota; kingdom Metazoa; phylum Nematoda; class Chromadorea; order Rhabditida; family Rhabditidae; genus Auanema; species Auanema rhodense. The sequence goes on from OZ059895.1 coordinate 8,294,705, forward strand.
GTATGTTTCATACATTTTACTCTTGTTTTTCACGTAATTGAACATTTGACATCATACTTTAAAATATTATTATGTAAATCTTTAAATGAATATATAAAAATTTAAATTTGAACTTGAATTGCTATAATAAAACATTAAACATTAAAAAAAAATAAAATAAAGTACGAATGATGTTAAGAAAAAAAACAAATTTGAAACATGTGCTAAGATCAATGATCCTATTACAATTTATTTGAAAAGTTGAGGATGACGTTTATATTATTGAAATACAAATGCACTTAAAATGTTCGTTGAAGTTTAAAAAAGAAATAAATACTATATTTTCATTTATATCTTATATTCTACTTTTCATTATCTTCATTATCTTTTTTTTTTATTAAAAACTTTAATATTAAGAATTTTCCGAATCAATGACCTGTAGAAAAGTGTGTGCAAAACTCATTTTGAACAGGATATATGTATATATAGGTTAGGTTATATATATATACATATATGAGCATGAAATCAAAAAAAAAAAAACTTTAAATGTACAAGAATTTAAGAAAAATATATATAATATTATGCTGAATATATATGAAAGTATATTGTCTATATCATATGAAATATGAATCACAATTGAACAGACAGCTAACAAACTTCTGGCTTATATCACTTTCTGTCTATTGCATTAGAATGTTTTTAACAAATTCCGGGTTTGGACGATTCAAATACTTACATCTAAAAAGATTGAATAAATTAGTATTAAACTATAACATGATCCGATTATCTATAGATCATACATACAATTTTCTTTATTTTGTCATCATTCTCATCATAGATTTTAATTATTCAAAAAAATATATTATTTTTAATTATTTACGCATAATTAATTATGATAATAAGTATTTTTTTATATTTATAAATAATTAGTTATATTATGTATTTAGTCATTTAAACAGTTATGAATCTAATTTATGTATATTTTGAACATCTTACATCATGCATCATAAATCGAATAGGATTATATAGTATAATATATTTTTTTTCAAGTTCTGCAACTTTTGAACTTAAAAAGTCCAATTGTTCGTTGGGAATAATTTATGTAAAACATTTAAATAGGTTGCATATGTACGTGACATTGGTGCAAAAGAAACCAAAGCAATTAATACTATTTATGTATATCAAAAATATAATATTATAATATTATAATACAATATATTTATATATTCAACAAAATATTCTAATTATAACGTTAAAAAAATCACATAATTCCATTTTGCCAATGTTCTGGCAGCTTGTTCTTAGCCTTTTCCACTAGCTGTTCTTCTCTAAAGCTTAATGGCTTACCAAATGCAACCTGAATAACGAGACCCTTTTATGATTGGTCAGAGAAGCTTTTTTGCAACCTCATGAAACCACATCAAAGCTGAATCATAATCGCCGTATAGCTCATAACAGAAAGCTAAATAGAATTGATTTTCGATTTCATTTGCACGAATTTGTTCAGCTTTTTCAAAACATTCCACAGCATCTTGAAGTGTATATTGAGATAATTCTTCATTAATTGTATCAATATGACTTTGTAATGACATTGATGATATCTTAATCATATATAATAATATATAATATATACTATAAGATATTATAAAACTCTTACTGTTAATGCAAGACGACCTTTCAAATGTAATAATTCAAATCGTATAAACTTTGATGAACTTGGAATCAAAAGATCATTTGCTTTTTTAATAAACTCCTTAATTATATAATTATAGTTTATATAATATATTAAGAATTACTTCCAGAATTAATCCGTATTGTATTTTTTCTGTAATCGTTTCTGCCAATTCAGCCAATCGACCACTGGTTAAAGCGACTAATCGAGAGTTATTCAAATTTGGATTTAAATCATGGCTTTTTCTACTCAGCTCATAAGCTTTAATATTAATATTTTGAAGTTAAAACAAGGAAGAATAATTTATAAAAGATTACCTGTTTCCATATATTTTCTTGCGATTTCAATATTTTCTTCTTCATCACTTCTTAAGAAAGCATTTAAAGCTTTATCTTCAAACATTTTCCATATATCTTCATTATACTTGAGTTTTGTATATTATATTATATAAACTATATGATATAACTTACATTAATATCAAGTTTTTGAGTTTCATCATTCAATATTTGAATACTATCTTCAGTTATTGACATAATTTTTGATTTGAATATAATAAAAATCCTAAATGATCAATAATCAACCAATTCTTTCTTGGTGATTTCAAAAATTGTTGATCTGCGTGAACTGCGTGATATTCAAATGCACCCGAAATATTACATCATTTTAAATGTGAGATTAAATTTTTTTTTTCGAAATATTTATTTTGAAATGTACCGAAACATCAAAAAAGAGTTTTATTGAAAAAAAAAAAAGATGAAGGGAAACAAAAACGTTTAGACAACTGAGTTATGTGTTTGAGAATCACCGCTTCGACGATGTGATGTATCTCGTCTTATGGTTGAGCACTAAAACAATAACATCATTATAGATTATATACTAAGATAGATCCTTACCGGTCTGTCTGTACGACATAGCTTTACTTCTACATCACTTCTTTGAGCGCTATCAATGGATGTTCCACGTTGCAACTGATTTACAATTATATTTTAAAGTTTTAATGCTATGAACAAACCTTACGACTTCCGCCTAATGAACGTACACGTGATGATGCATGAGAACGAACAGATGTCCATTGTGCTCTCAACTAAATGTTTTATCATCAACATCGTCAAAATGATTGAAAAGCTTACATGACGTCGAAGAGCTGGAGTTCTTGCAACAACAATCAAAGGATTTAAAAGAGGATCTACATATGCGGCAATTCGTGCATAATGATACCTACAAATGAAAAATATCTGGTTAGTTTAAATAAAATAATTATAAACCATTTAGTTAATCTAGCTACATCTTCTCGATCATTTACCCAAAACACAGCAATTTCAATATAAGTTTGTCCAAGAACGGATATAAAAAATGTTGTAATTGATAATATGAGTGTATGAAATAATCGTTCACGACGACGATGAGGTGATTGTTCTCTGAAATGATATGATATAGTTAAATTAAAAACATTAAGAGAAATATCATTATCTCTCTCTCTATCTCTATTTCCAACCTTAAGCCACTATGTGCTAAATCACAATCACGATGAACTTTAATATGATATGTTATAGTAACAGTAAATATAACTATTGATGCTGTTAAAAAAAATAAAGTAAATAAAGTATGTCCTCGTAATAGGTAAGCTCCAAACATATGAAAAACTGCTGTACGATCACATTGTCCTGCTATTTCTTCATAGCCAGATCGTGGAACACTGAAATATCACATAAATATTAAAATTAAATTCTTGAATTAGTATTTACGTTCCACAATTCAGATAAACACGACCCTTGATTAATGTAGCAAATAGCTCATCTAAATGCCTAATAGCACTGATCTAAATATAATTAAATTTATAATAAATTATATAAATTATATAAATAATTAACCTGCATCGTTGAAAACATGATATGAGTTACAATGAGTACAATCCATACTCCAGCAAATAATGAAACAACAGCAATTTTACTAATATGCACAGAACTTCCAGCCATTGATCTATTAATTACAATCTAAATTATATATTATATATTATTATTATTATATGTATAATCTTACTAATACAAGTACAAGTAAATGAATAAGTCCAATAAGACTACCATTTTGTGAAAGTGAATATAATGTTTCTTGTATCAAATATTTTCTAAATATAAATTATTATTATATATATTATATATATAGTTTATACCTAAATGAGCTTGAGTCAAATAGATGAGTTTGTAATGTTTCAGCTATAATAAGCTCAGCTGATTTATCAAAATGCTGTAAGAATGTTGGTTGTTAAGGTTTTAAGTAGAGAATTTCATGAGATATCTTACATCATCATTTACATCACCATATGAACTATCTTGTAATAGATCAGAGAAGAAAAAAGCAAAAGAAAGAAGAAATAATAGATTTGAAAACATTATGTTGAGCACAAATAGTACTGTAGCAGTTGATAATGAGCGACTTGTCTGAACAATATATTTCACTTAAAAGGTCTTGAAACATTTTTTCCCTTATTATTTCAATGGAAAAAGAAAAAAAAGAAAGAACTTACACGTAATAATAGAATAGCTAATAAAGCTGTATTGAAACAAACCATAGCCAATAAAGCAAATTCTACTCGAAAACCAATAGATGCTTGATCTGATAGTATTCTGAATAGTTAAGATTCGAAATTTAATAAATAAAAAGTAAATTATAACCGAAATCTTTTCTCATTTTGTAATTCACAGATATGATTGCTATTGCTATTGCAACAAACACTGGAGACAACTTGCGATAATCTGCTATGGCTGAATATAAAATAATTAATTTTCATTGAAACAAACAAAAAAAAATTGATTATAGTTTAATTTTTCAAATGAAAAATGAAAAAAAAAGCAAATTTAAACAAACCCATCATCATCGGTATCATTGGACAGCTTTGCCTGAGCCATGACATCACTGCGGCACCTAAAGCACATTTTAAAGTCAAATTAAAAGTGTTTTATTAGAATTTATCGAAAAAAAAAAGAAATGTATAGTAATTTACTTTCGATATTCATCGACCTGCTTCCATAATTTAACAGCAGCCAATGAGAAATGTTGTAGTAATAGACGAGTCCTTAATACGAGTGATGGCAATTGTGAATCCGAATGAATATTAGAATACAAATCTGAGCTATAAATTTGAAAAAATAGAATTAAAATTTCATTTTTATTGATTAAACCTTAAAAGATTCATGAAAACTGTATCATTAGCCAAAGCTCTTCCCATATTATGCACAGACCAAGCAGAACGAATAACAAATTCGCCAAATGTATCACATCCTCGTGAAAATCGTTGAAAGAAGGATCGAAATTTAAGTAACGGAGCTGTTGTACTTGAACATCTCTGCAAATTAATGTTATAACAGTTAATATAATTAATAAAAATTAATATATAAGTACTTCTTGAATTTTTTGTTGACGTTTTGCTACATGTGGTACATAGCATCTACTATATAAATCAGTGTAAACCTGAGATATGCTGTTACAAACATGTCTTAAAGTAAATTCATGATAATTCAAAACGTTAGCATCAACTAACTCTCTTTCTGGGCTTTCTGCCAAATAAAGAATATTAAATAATGACGAATATACATAATAAGACATCTTTTCAGTTGGCATCAGCAAACTTCCACGATCACAAACCTGTAAAAATATTGGTTATTCAATTAAAAATTAATAATTTTTCAATTTTTAATATAAACTATATGTATATTTGAATTAAAATATAAATAATCATTAATATTGTGTGAAAACTAACAGCAGCATATGCATATCGAAGAAATCGTTTTTGAAACTCTCGATGAAACTGAGTACGATGCTTATTATATTGAAAAATTTGATTAACTTCACAAAATCTATAAAATAAAAAAAATATTATTTATAATAAATAAAATAAAAAATAATTAAACCTTAAGGCTCTCATTAGCCATACTAATGGTTGATATTTTAATGGAACAAATACTTCATAATCCGAATAACACAATACATATTTTTGTATAAAATAATCAATCTTAAAATAGAAAATTTAAATAATTTTTAAGAATTTTAAAAGAAAAAAAAACTTACAACTTGTGTATTATTTGATAATAATATAACATTATCCATTTCATTATTACATAATTGATAAATATAACGACTTTCATTAAATGGTGGAAGCCAAATAGAAAATGGTAAAGTTTGGCTGATAGGAGCATATAATAGTAGAATAAATATTATTAATGTCATCTTAAAATAAAATATAAAATATTCTAAAATAATAAAAATCAATTGATTATTATAAGAAAATAAGAAGATATATGTATATTTATAGATTAAAAAGATTTTATTAAGTATTAAAAGATTAAAATATATAATATTAATTATATATATGGTTAGATGAATTATATATAAAAATTATAATAAAATAATATTTAGTAATCTTTTTTCTTTTTGAATATCTCTTAGTATTGTGGAAAATATGTATGTATCCACATGTACATACATAGATATATCTCTTCCCAGAAACTAGCATTGACCTTCTGACTGGGGGCATTTAGACTTTACAAACGAGTCAAATCAAAGCGGCAATTGTTGATTTTGGGATGAATTTCCTTTTACTGAGCTTTTCATTCTCTCTTGACGATGAGACGAACGCATGGTTAAGGCTTCAAGAAAAGGGGAGTAGAGACGAGAGAAAGAGTAAGAGATGGAGAAATAGAGATAAAAAGATAAAAAAAAGAAAATTTGAATGAAACAGAGGAAACAGAAGAAGAAAGGGTGTTAGTAAGGAAGAGTCTAAAAATGAATGATTAAATGAACCAAGTCTTTTGAAGATATATAAGTATATGAAAAGGGCAACAAATAGTAGTAGTATCTTTAACTATGTGTAAATATTATGTAAATTTATAAATATAAATTATAAATTATATAAACAATTCTCATTAAAATGATGAGAAATTAAGAACAAAATGTTTTATTATGCACGTGGAATTTATTTTCTTTTCTCATATCCTTAACATGAAAAAAAAATAATTTCATTTCAAAAATAAATAAAAATATTAAAATATAAAATATGATGATGAGGATGATTATAATTTTTTTTTTAAAAATTAATGAATAATTTAAATTAAAAAAATAAAAAAAGTTTTGAAATAAGAGAGAAAATATAAAAATTATTGGAATTGAAAGACAACTTCAATTGTGAATGTATCAAAATGAAAAATTGAAAATCAGTAATATTCACATAGTTAGATCTAGTTAGATATAGCTAAAGTACTTATTTTATGATTTTCATTTGAAACAATTAGTTGAAAATTGAATGAGAATCTAATTTGAAATGTTTGAATATATCAAAGAAAAATGTTGAGAAAAGAATTAAAGTTTTTAGATTTGGTAATAGAGCAAGAGAGACACATGGAAATGAAGAAACAGGAACATGGAGTAACATAGTGAATGATGCATATAGTACATAACGAAAGAGAATGAAGAAGAGAAAATGAGGTGGTGGTGGTAGTGGTGCATGCAAGCCCCTTAGGGGGCTGGTTTCACAGAAACAAAAATGAAAATAGAGATGAGTAGATGACATAAGAAACTACAATCAAAAAATAAGAAAATAAAGAAGAAATTTACATGATTGGGGCCAACATACATATTCAAAGTACGTACACTTTGTGTCGGTTTAATGTCAACAATCAAACCGAAGCTGCTCAGACATTTGCTGGCACTAGCTTTAACATTTGTAATTTCAACAGAAAAAAACAAAACTTATGGAGAAAAATATCTGCAAGGTCAAAAAAGTGAAAAATGACCGAAAAGCTAGCTGCAACTAGACAAAATAGCATTCCAAGAGAGATGTGCCATGCAATGAAGAGGGAAGAAGATAAGACAAAATAGATGTCATTGGCATGTTTGTTCGTAAAATGACATGCTTTTTCGGAAATAGTTTAGACTTTCTGCCTATTCTCCCAACTACCACCACTTTCTATCACACATTCTATTCTTCTGCTCTCTATTTTTCAAGATTTCAAGAGTCAAAACTATATGTTAGTAGTGTATAGAAAAGAAATAAGATTCTCTTCAAACTGTTTTGCATTCTTTCAGAAAAAATTTATTAAGTTTTGTACTCAAGTTTTTAACTGAAAATATTTGAGTAATCTAGAAACATTCTCAGTCAATATGGTTGAATATAAGACAAATCTTTCAAGTAGAAGACGAAAAAGGAAAATTATCGAAGACAAATACATGAAGAGTGTGGAATTGAGATGACGATAGAAAGAACGACCGATCGACTACAGAGCACAATTGCAGCATTCGAATAGAATAACGGCAGCTAATAGACGATTGCTAGAAGAACTATCTTTAGCTATAGATATGCGATCGATAAGTAGCAATCATCATCAGAAGAGATGATGTTGAAGGATGGCTACATCAGCAAACTGCCTCATGATCATATACGTACTAGAACAACTTTCAAGAAACTGTGGTATCATTATTATCAACAATAACAATAATGAAATATTTCGGAAGAAGATATTCATGATACTGGCGGAAAGCAAACGAATCTCTAACTCTTCTTTTCTTCCTCTCACTCTTTCTCTCTCTCTCTCTCTCTCAATCTCTCTCTCCCTCTCTTTTTCTCTCTGTTTCTCTCTCTCTCTCTCTATCTATCTATTGCTGTGCCTATGCAGAGCTGGATCGTTAGTTGGTTAGCTCTCATCGTTGTTGAGATACATATATGGATCTCAACAAGCTGATGTCACTTAATCTTTTACATTGCTTGAGGGCATATAAGAGGGATTTGAGAAAAAACAAGAAGATATACTAACCCAAATAAGACACTGATCATTCTTCATTTTCATTGTATATTTGAAAAATTGCTCGAAAAGCTTAAAGCTTGATCTTTAAAGTTTATTGATCATACTAAACATTCACATATTTTTAATTTATTATATAATATAAACATAAAAAATAACTACTATTTTCATGTATATTACTTTACTATGGCTTAACTTAACGTAGTTTGTTTGTTACTGCTCATGAAACATACAGTGATCTAAGGGCATTTATGTTTCGGCATTCGCAGCTATTTTCGTTGCGAATTTATTGCCTTCAACTGCAGAATATATTGGACATTTTACTTTTTTTTTGTACATTTTTAACCTAAATAATACTATTTTACTTTAATTTCCTCTATTCGTATTTAAATTAATGTGAAATGATGAATTTTTATGAGATTTTAAACATTGGAAAAATAATGGAAATTGTTAAATCTTTGAGGGAATTATCATGAATAACACAATATATGAAGCAGTTTTAGCAATCTTTCAATTCATAACGAAGTTTCCAATAAACTGAAACTCATATAACTCAATTTAGAAGAAATATCTTTAGATGTTGATGTAGTAATGTGATGTTTGATATGACAAACATATAAGTAATCTTTTAAGATCTTGTGAATGATATGTTACTCTTTCACTGGCTTGACAAGGATTATTGATGATTTATGTTGAACAACTTGTTTATTATATCAAGTAGATTTAAGTGTATTTACAATTGAACTTATTTTGAAATTTGAACGGTAAACTTGTCTTAACACGCATTAAGGGCAAAAAAATGATGTTCTGTTATGTATTCACTATTGAAAGTCTGTTTAATAGATTTGGTGATGTAGAGATACTCACTCATATTAAGGCTTTAGCACTTGTCTCTGGTTGTAAACTTGAAACTATTCTTGAAAACAAGCTTTGATTCAAGAGAATTGGTTAACAGCTAGGGCTGGTAAACGGAAATATCTAACAATTCAGACAAAATATTAATAATTTTATTTTTTTGTATTTATGATAACCCGTTTTGATTTAAAAAAGCTTATGTACACAATATTAGATATTAGAATTTAGCAGTATGTTGAGCGGGATGACGTCATCATGTTCGAACTTGCTCTACTGATACTCATTCCTTCAACAGACTTGTAGTAGGGGTTGATAGGGGCAGGCGGCTTTTCAAGCATAAGCCGTAATCGGCTGAAGAAGTTGTATAAGGAAAAATAACTACAGGAAAAACATACGCTTTTTTACACGAATTAGCAATACATATACACAAGCCACCGACTAGTAAACCAAGAGTAAAGAAGAAAAGATATCGAACATCTTCTGAAATACAACTAATTTGACCAAAAAACAAAGTTTACTTACGGAAGAAGGGATCAAAGGACCGTGCTTTTACAATTTCATGTTCTATTATCTGTGTGCTGCATATGGGAGCAGCAGTTGTGGCTGTAAAATAGTATTTACATTGATCAGAACAACTAATATCAAACCAGGAGGCATCCTTCGAATTTTTTCAACTTTTTCACAGGCGGATTGTGTTAGAAGTGAACGACGGCTGAGAATAATGTAATTTGAAATAATTTCAATGTGAATAACTTACTGTTTGTTTTCATGAATATTCACACAATCTGAGCCATGAGATACCCATGCACAAGAGGGGTCATGGAACGCCAGACATGTAGAACATGTATTTTGAATAAAACAGGCGGTGGTTGGCAATCGTACAAGCTGAGAAGAAAAAATGAAATTTAATTAAATTATTATGAAAAACCTTATTTTCAGTTTGAATAATCAGGTAAGAAGCTACATTTGTATCTTTGGAAGCAGTAGGCAAATGCTCGCGATGAATGAAAATCGATTTAATAGGAGTTGATTCCTAGAAATTATGGTTTTAACTTAATTTTAAATCAAATGAATACTTTTAAAAATTTAAATGTGACAAAGTGATGTGCCTTTCCATGAGAAAACCAAACTTTCAATATGTGGCCCAGATTTGTACCAATATACCAAACATCATAAGTTTCACCATTTAAATCTGAATTGAAACAATCAGTTTGGGTTTTAAATAAAAAATATTAAATTAACCTTGAACATCTTCTTCAACAGTTACAGCTGTGAACAAATCATTTCCATAATAATGAAACACAGGCGTAGAGAAAATGTCTATAAAAGTAAAATTATTAGCTACGAACAATAAAACGATATCTTAAACTCACTGGATGATATTAATGGTTTTCCTCGTAGTTTTGTTTGTTCATCTCGTGATACTGCTCTAGCACACGTGCTTAATTTATTAGACGATTGAAATGCTGATCGAAACGTTTCAGTTAATACAGAGCGTTTAAACAGGCACAATGCAGAGCCATTTAATGCTGCAAGTTGAGATCGAAATGCTCCGACAAAGTAATCATGAGCAGGAGAGACAGCTACTAGCTATAAGAAACATAGATAACTGGAGCGATAAAGTGCATACGAACCAAATTGAAATATAATGTATTCATGTCCGGCTCTTTGATTCCGCATTCTATACGAGCTTTTGCGAACGAACTCCATTCATCCTTATGATATCTAAAATTTCAGTTTTAAAGAAGATAAACCAGAAAGCACATACTCAGCTCCCGGATCATCCATACAAACTCGTGCCACTCTAGCAACTCTTCGTTGGCCGTATTCTTCTCTCTCAGACGGTGTTTCAGCAAAAAATGTGAATAATTCCTTGAAAAGTAAGAGGAAAAATGAAATTATATTTCAATGAAAATCTTACTTTGTTACTTCTTTCTAAAGCTACGATTCTTGCATTATCAAATACAGATTCACGTCGAGCAGTTCTAAGCATATTACTAGTTTTAGATGTATTCAATCGTAAAAGTATAGCATCTGTGCCTGAATATTCTGGTACTGCAAAAGAGAATATAGAAGTATATATTAGTTGAAAGATTCAAACATTACCATTAACTGTAAATATTTGTCCATTTGAATACAGAAAAGGGTTAGATTGATCTTCTAAGAATGGACTTAAACCTACACCTTCGAATTCCTTGTAAGATTCTGAAGCATAACAAGTAAATTGTTTTTTTTTTAATTAAAAAAAAGAAATCAATAGAAAGCAACCGATCATATTATCCAAAATAATAAAAAATGAAATGTCATTGAACTTACTCGATGACATAATCTCGAACTCTTTACAAGTTGGATTACGACCATGAGTTCCGCAAAATACAATGCGAGATTGGCTTTTAATATAGAAACTTCTAATGAAGTTGTGACAATTTGCCTAAAAATGATAAATGTAGATTAATTTTTTTAAGAGGACTAACATTTGTGATAAGGGCACAATCGTCATATGATTTTCTTGAGGTTGGCCATATGTATGACCAAGTGATTTCCATACGTTCTAATGACACATTATATACAGCATTTCTAAAATATATATTGTGAAATAGAAAAGATGTAGCAGATACCTGCCACCAAGCAAAAGATGAGAACCATAATTATGAAGGACAGTTATCTGCGCATCATCTTTGAAGTTAATAGAAGTATCTAAATAAATATGTATAACATGTATGTAAAGTTTAAGCATACTATTGTATAACTCTATAATAGGTGGGTCGGGTATCCGGTTAGAGCTACACTGAACCTTAATTACAAGAACAACGGTTAGGAGAACTTCGAACCACATTAGTTATGCAGCAACATTAGTAACTTCTGGAAAAAAACGTAGAGTTGACGTGAGATCAATAAAATTAATAACAAAATACTAAAGGAGAACTGATGTAATAGTTGTTTTGGAAGTTTTTAGTGATTCAATATGCTTAACAAAAGATAAAGAGAAAAGAAACTGAATGTTGATTGTCATTTCAGTTAGATAAGTGAGTGTATACGAAATGATAAGAAAAGGAAGGGAACGATTAAGAAACTTATCGATGCAGAATTATTAAGCTTCGTCGTGAAAGAAGCAGGAAAAATATTTCTGAGAAATGAATAAGATAACATTTAGATTTCCGTGCCAATGTTCATGGCAAAGGTGAGGAGGAAATATAGACAGGAGAACGAAAGATGAATTGAGAAATTATAAATGACATAAGTATACTGGTGTTAAAAGCCAAAAGAAAAATGAAGATAAGAAATGCTTACAATATGATGAATTGCGTTTAAAATAAAGCTAACAGAAATAAAAATAAAAAGATTTGATGAATGATTTTATAAGTTTTGGAGAAAATAGAGATAACGTTATGAAAGATATAAGGTTCACTAGGCTAGCACTTCATTCTGACCACATTGCAATTTGACAGAAAAAATACATTGAAAAGGATTCATGTTCAACTGAAATCAGCAACTGCTCAGGATGGCTCTGAACTGCTATATCTCTTCAGCTCACAGAAGAATTAATGAACGAACGGAAATTAATCAAATAGCGATGACAACGAAGATAAACTCGCAAAAAATTTTCAAACCACAAGAGAACGCTAAAAAGCTGGAAATTGTCCATTTAGACGGGAGTGAGGAAATAAGGAAAATGTTCCAAAAATTCTTTTAGAATGACAAAATCGCGAAAAATTCATAACAAATCATCATAATTACATGAATTCTATTTTAAGAAAAATGAACTCTAATTGTCATTAAAAAAACAAGTTAATAGCTATTACTAGTATTATCTGTTTCTTTTAAGAATAAAAAAAATAAAAAAATAATAAATTAAGAAAAATTTGAAACTCATAAATACAAGTATGATTGAGTAGAGTAATAGTATAATTAATCGATGACTTAAAATTTAATTGTTAAATTTTGATTCATGAATCATCGTCAAAAAAAAAACATCAACGTATAAGGCGAATGGGGGTTAAGCAATAAGAACAATTTTAAAATAAAACATCTGTTACTGGAGGATCATATATAGTAGATCTAAGCAGCTATGAAGAGTATAAAATCTTTATCGCTAAGCATGCTGTAAGATACAAGACCATAACTAATTGGGAATAAAAAAGTGAAAGTTGAGGATCGTATGAAGCGTGATGTGTGAGAAATATATAGAAACTTTGATAAAGAACAAGATGAAATTTTAAAAAGCTCTTCCTCTGAAATTGAGAAAGAAACAAAAGAAGATAGTGTGAGAAGCAAAGTAACAGTTGCTAAATCGTTCTTTCCTTGGTTAGGATCTCTCAAATATTTCTCTTTTTCAGTTTAGTTGGTCCGGATGTGTAATGAATGCGACAGAAGACCTGTCAAAGCTTATCAAAAAACACAAAGACTAAACAGCGAATGAGTTCTAGGTGAGAAGCAAAACAGAGAAATTAAAATGAACGATATTTATGTATGTAATATACAGCCTGGCGAAATGAGTTTTAAAAAACGACAATCCATCATCAAAAAATGACAGACTTTTGAATAGATATGTCAAACATAACAACAACTAGTACAAACTATGTATTGCAATGAGATTATGAAAATATACTAAATCATGCATGAAACATGGAAAAATCCAAAATTCACAGGATAAATAGAGAAGACCCAACTGCTTTTAAAAGATAAGATCTGCCGAATATGGGACGGTACGGTCAAGACTTAGATCAAGCAGCTCGTTCTTCAGATAGGCCCTGGGAAATAAATCTTGTTTCAGTAATTTTCTTCTGCATTGAAAACAGCTATTAAGCAGAATTACTTTGTAGAAAACGAGCTAGATAACTGTAAAATGTAATTAAAACCAGCAAATTCTCAAGCGTACAGGCAGCTGGGTGCCCATCCAATTAAGAATTATCCAAACATTGGAATTTGGAAAAACCATTCAAATCATCAAAATCCAATCTTGCCCTTTAAAGTGACCTTGTTACATCAGTTTCTTAGTGCAAGAAGGATAATGTAAATCACCACCCAACATTTTTTAAGAGGAACGCCTGTCAAACTATTTCGACAATTTTGTGGACAGTTGATAAAATAATGAGTAAAAACAGAGTGTATACCCAGAAAAACATTGAAACATTACTGAAAAAAACATAGGTGATCATAAAATAATAACAAATTATAAATTATTAAATCATGTTAACTATAAAACTACGATCTTTTACGTATTTTTGGTAAGTTATTATCATTATAATGCCTATCTATTGCTAATATTAGTGTAAATGATTAATTTTTTGGGTATAAATAAAAATTTAGAAATAATAATAATTAGTATTAGCGAACTTTGTTCTAATAGAGATTAAAATCTAAAGATTTATGATTGTCCTTAGAGAACGCAACCGACACGTAAAAGTTTAAATTGAAAATGATGTTTGTAATTAATATGCTAATCAGTTATAATAGTGCTCATCAAAAAATATTGATTAATCATTATTTTATATTCTAATTGAATATTATGATTATTCATATTATACATAGAATAACCTTTTAATTCAAAATTAAGCATGTGATTATAAATTTGATAAATTGTTTTAATAACAACTAAACTCAAATTGAAGAATTGTAAGAAATGATATTGGAGGATGAATTATAAACAACATGTATGCATGTGCTTATGTTAATCATCAACGAATTGTTGACTCATTATTGACGATAAACAGTAATTTAAATAAAAAACATTGAAATATAAAGCTATTATTTATTACAAACTACAAATTTAAAAAAAAAGCTCATGCAATAACAAGAACTATTAATTACATCATAATCTCAATATTGCGAGTAGAAACTAAATATACAAAACCCGTTTGTTTAAAAGGAAGGTGTCTAATACTAACATACCCGCTGACCAGCAAATAACAACATGGAATGTGGAAACATATTAAAGTTCTAAAGAACCGAGATAAAACACATAGTGTCAAATGAATACAAATATTAAATTTTAGTTAAATTTAGATAAATTGAAATGAAAACTAAGAAAGAAAATACTTAAATACAGGTGGAAGGTACATGTCCTGTGAGTACATATTTACCCGACGATGGGCCTAAAGGAAAATATGTAGGAGCAGGTGTGGTTGGAGGCAGGTATGAACTGATTGGACTCTCATAAGCCGAATCATTAGATTCACATGGAGAAGGAATGTATTGGTCAAAAGAATACTGTTTATGACGTTTAGAGCTGCAAGATGTTACAACAGCGGACGGTAACAGGCTGTCGTGTCCGAGTTGGTATGCAGAGCTGGAACTTGAAGAAGAGCTGGAGCTGCATCCCGGATGATGGCGACGCCGAGCGGAAGAGGAACGTGGACGACGCACTGCCAACAACAGTACGATTATGGCCAGAATCAGCAGAGTTATTCCGAGGAGAAGTGGAGCCAAAAAGCCTTGAAGGAGCATGCATTCCCCAAGTTGTTTAAGAGGTTGTCCCTTCATGTTCTCAGGTGATGCACATAGAGCTTCAGAAATTAATCCAAGTGATCTAAAAATATGAATTAATACAAGTTTGAGATAAGAAATAGCATACCTTAAGTCACAATCACAATGCCAACTGTTATTTTGAAGCATGAGAGATGGTACACGAGCAACATTCATTTCAGGTGGAATTGAAACCAACTGATTATTGCTTAGATCCAGATGACGGAGTGGAGGAAATGGGTTGAAAGCTGCTGAGGAGATGGTAGCCAAGGAAGAATGTGCCAATGAAAGCCAATTAAGAGCTGATAAACATACAAATGCTGACATCTGAAAAATAAAAATTTAAAAACCCGATTATGAAAACTGATAAATACCTGAATTGTTCGAAGATTCGAAGAATAAGACAAATTTAAATATCGAAGAGATGGTAAATCATCAAAGCTTGCTGTTTCTAGCACAACGAAGAGATTGGAACTGAGATCCAATACACGTAAAGATGGTAGAGGCCAAGCATTTCCAGGAAGGCGTGTAAGCATGTTGTTTGTCATATTGAGTATAGTTAAATTATCCATTCCAAAGAAAGCAGCATCTTGAATTTCTGATAGGATGTTTGAAGAAAGATCCAAATATTCTAATTCCTTTTGAGCATTGAACATGCCAGTTTCTAACTATAACATGTTGAAATGAAAGAATTCGTGTTAAGGCTTCACATACCGTAGGAAGAAGATTGTGTTGAAGATGAAGTCGTTGTAAATTGGGAAGATTAGCCATCAAACTAGCGGGCATAGCATGAAGCTGATTGAAAGATAAATCCAAATTTTCCAAAGCAATAACTGGACGGAAAATTGATGGTGGCAAGTAAGACAGACGGTTATTGGATAGCAGAAGAGCTTTGAGTGATGATAAGCCTGATAAGCTATCCTGATTCAATTCGATTTCATTGTAAGAAAGATCCAAACGCTGTAAATAACGAGTATATTTATATAATATATTTTCTAATATTACCTTTAAGTTACGTAAATTACGAAAACCATGGCTGGGAAGAAAGAGAATGTGATTAGATGAAAGATCTAGTTGTTCCAAATTATTTAATGAAGCAAAAACATCAGATGACAGATGGCTGATGGTATTATTGCGCAGTGAGAGCTTCTTCAAATCTGAAATGAGGAAATTGAGTTATGAGAATTTTCTTGGTAGTTTTCAACAACACACTATCTTTGTTTTTCTTTCTTTTAAAGTGTTTAGAGAGAAAAAAAGAGAATACACATACATATGAATGTAGGAAATATCAAATATCAAAAGAGAATTAACCGAAAATATTGAATGAGAAGTTAATCGTCTCTTATATATTGTATTGTTATACTATATACTATACACTATATATATATATAGTTTGTAAAGAATTGTTCTTCCTTTTACTTGATCAAAAGAATAATTATAAGACTTTTTCATAAGGTGATCACAGAGGGCATTTGTAATGCGTCAAACGCAACAACTATGTCACAGGCAGCATGATCTCTGTCGGTATTGGGGAGTTAATTAAAGCCAAATGAATATTGGATGGCGTCATGTTGAGTTGTAAGGGTTAGTCTTTAAAGAATAAGACGAAGATGAATGTTGTCATCAACAGGTGAATGAGAAAAAAAGGAAAAAGGACGAAGTAGCTTTAACTTGTAGAATATGAAAACTGGTTTCATTAACATGATAACCGGATATTTTTGAAAGAAAAAAAATGTTATTAATAAATAAAATAATATGATAAATCTTTAAAATGCTGCTCAAGTTGATAGTTATTGCATGAATGATGATGCGCAGCGACAGGTGGTGCAATCCGTCAGTCGGTAAAACAACAAACGATTTAGACATAGTAGCTAATGATTATGCGCTTATGAATAAAGGCTTCCAATTTGGAAGAATAGCGAAGCTTTTGGTACTCACATCTGTCCACTTGAAAAATCAAAAGAAAAATATTAGATAATCTCTTTTATCCTTTAACCTCTACTACTATGACTCTCGTTACCCTTCCCTCTAAATAGTTCAAAAAAACATTTTTTGTTGTGCGATTGATTGGATGTGGAAGATGGAATGAGCTTAGAGATAACATTGGCAACTAAACAATTTTCTGGCTAAGAAGATCAACTAGCACTTCATTGTTAAAATCAAACAAGCCGACATGTCTCTATTCCATTACAGCTTAATCAAATTCTCGAAATATCCGGCTGGGTTAAAGTTCGAAATCGCGGCAAAAATGAATTTTCCGGGAAAAATTAAATTTATATACTAAATTAAGTTAATTAGTATTATTTGAATTACGTCAAAAAGAAATAAAAAGGAATATGGAGGTGAGAAGCCGAGGTCATTAGGTTGATCGTGATCTGATGTACTGCCGACAGCAACACGATATGTATCGTGGTGTCAAGATCGTGTCGGGATTCCGAAGTTGCTATTAGGTAATCCAAATGATGGGCAGTTGTGATACACAAGAGGAAAAAATTGAATGAGATATGGATATAGGCAAATTGAGAAAAGTAAAAGATATCTAAAGGTAACAATAGCCAGAAGAAATATATAACTTACTTGGATAAACGCTCAAATCGTCAGCAGATAATCGTCCAATTTGATTATTTGATAGATCAAGTACTGTAATTCTTGGATCCAAAAGAATGGGAATTGTGCGGAAATGAGCTCCGGAGCAAATTGCAACAGTTTTGGTTGGACATTCACAGCCTGTTTGACAAGCTGTGCTCAGAGTTAATATAACACTGAGTACGATGCCGTGAAGTAGCATCATCTATAATAAGAAATACTTAATATAAATTTAAAAAAAACATAGAAAAATCATGAAAGAATATAAAAAATAAATAAAACAAATAAATAAAAAGTAAATAAATGAATAATTCAAAGAGTAATGATGAATAGAAAACACCATACTCAGGTGAAGTGAAGCACACAACTGATGGAATGATGTGGTATAGTGCTTAAGATAAATAAAATATTGAACTTATTATATTCACATAGTAATATATCGTGGAAGACTGTTAGTTCTCAGTAGAAAAGTGTGTGTACGTGTGTGTATGTGTGTGAAAGCATCTGGCTGAGAAACGAAGTTCACAAAATTAGTTTAAGCTTGTTCATAAATTTTTTTATCAAGCTTTAGGCTGGAACGAATGATGATGAGAATAGGATATGGTATGAGAGAAGTAATGTGTTGAAAGAAATAAACAAATATACTGTTTACGGCAGATGATGAGAATGTGCTAATCTTCGAATAATGTGAGAGAGAAAGAGGGAAAGATATATGTGAAATGAAAGTTAGAGAGAGAATCTGAGAAGAAAGAAAAGTCAGACTTCTGTTTAGCAGATCGACTATTCATATACGGCAATTTGAGCAGAAGATTAGGTGGCAGTGTTGAAAAGATGAGCAGATGTGAAGAAAAATTAAAAATACAAGAGATGGTTAATAAGTAGTACGAAGATGCAAAAAACTATATACAGATGGTTATAAGGAAAAGCTAAAAAATGGGAAAATGTTATGTTAAAACAATAAGAGAGATAGAGATGGAATAGAGATTATGATAAGAATATAATGAATACAACTGCTTTGTACTATTATAATTTATAAAATAAAACTATTAGTTATTAATTATTTATGTTAATTAACTATAAATATTAGAATAATAATGATATTTAAATTATTTTGTAGTAGTTATTCTCGAAAAGTTGTTGTCGGTAAGATGTTAGACATAGGTCTATTACTGCGAGAACTTTGTACAGACTGACTGACAGGCACATCTCAGAGACTATATTCATTCATTTGTGTGGAGGTGGAGCCTAGCCAAGTGACGGGACGAGCAATCTGGTGGATTATGCATTAATTGCAACTGAATTATTGCAGAGATGGATGAGGTCGCTGAGGATTGTGTCAAAGGTTATGTATAGAGAAGGAGTAACGAGAGAAAGAAAGAGAAAAGAGTTGAAGAGTAAAGAGAATTACAAGCTCTAATATTCAGGTAATAGAGCATAAAGTCAAAATTAAGTAATTCATCAACTTAGCTTCAACATGAAACATATGATAGACATTGCAATTGAGGTTGAAATTGAAATTGAAAAAGAAATAGATGAGATTGAAACATGCTTATAAAGGTATTTCAATGAAACAAAGCAAAGATAGATTGGTATAGAAGGAAAAAAAGTTCAAAAGATGATGGTTCATCATCTTGTCTTCTTTCTTGATATGCCTCTCGTATCCTTATTACAATTATCAAGACATCACAACATTTGGTAAACAGAGATTGAATAAATGAATGAAAGATAGATATATAGAGAGAGAGAAAGAGAGAGAGAGAGAGAAAGAGAGAGAGAGAGAGAAAGAGAGAATACAGGTAATATGAAAAAATCAGAAAAAGACAATGTAGGCAGCAGTTGTTAGCTTCACAAAACATGTTATCGTGTTTGTATTCTGTAATCCCAAGAACTGTTTTCATCAATATTGATAGGAACAAATAATAATTAATTAAAATAATTAAATGTTATAACTAAATCTACATATATAAATATATAAATAAGAAGAAAACTTGTTGAATTTCATGTATTGACGATAATTCTTAGAAATAACAATGGAATATTCTTTTTAGCGCATACACTACCTGACTACTATAGTATATAAAACTCTTAAAACCATTTCTTTGATTGTATGTTGAACGATGAACGGCGACAACTCAAGTAAATACTTCAAAAGACCTATATTCAGATGAGCAATCGTTCCGACACATCCCTTGACGGAAATCTCAGTGCCTCTTCGGCAGAAAGCAGCCAACACCTCGTCATTTCTAAATGAACATCCATCTGTCTCGTCGATGAAGAAGAAGAAGAAGGGAGGGAGGGAGGAAAGGTTAAGAATAAGAGAAAGAGAGAGAGAAAAAGAGAAAGATAGAAAGATATGAGAGCGAACTGTCTTTGATGGTAACGGAAACGGCGGAAGCTATGCGAATATTCAGATATACAGAAAGAATAATCATTTAGACAATACATATAGTTCTTTTCAATCATGATTGCATAGGTTGGCAATAAAAAGAGAAAAAATTATTTTCAAAAGACCAGCTGGCGGCATTCATTTCTGAATTTAGACAGCAAAATCTAAATTAGGTTTGGGTAAGCAGAAGACAATGTTGACAACAATTGATACATAGCCCAGAAGATCTTGCCCTTTTTAAGATTTTGGCGCTTATTTTTCTTATTTGAAATCTAATTGAAAATATGTTTTTTAATGTTTCAGCAATGTTATGATTAAAATTGGACGAGACTAATGATATAGAATGGCAAATGATGAAGTAATATTGGCATGGATGAGTAATATCCATAAGAGAGTGAGAGAGAGAAGGAGAAAGAAGGAATGGAGGGAAGGTGAATAATTTGTTAAACTATTTTCATTCGTTAGTTGAGCAATTTAAGTTTAGAATATAATAAGAAATACAAGATAAAATTACAAAAATATAATATTACGATTCATTGAATCAACACTTTCAGACATAAAAAAAGAAAATGCTGAAAAGAAAGAGAAGAAGAAGTTAAAAAAAATGTTGTGAATGAGATGAAAAAAAACATTTTGATGGCGTGTGGTCGTCGAGACTGTAGATTGACAAAGATAAAAACTACGATTTCACATAAAAAATGAGAAGAAAAAGAGTTTTGTATAGATTCTGGAGCTAAAAGAAGAAGAAACATTTGAGAAGAAAAAAAGGTAAAGAAGAAGAAGAAGAAGAAGAAGATAACGATAAGTGTGATGATGATTGGAAAAAGAGTTGAATATTGCGAGTAAATTTGATGTGTTGATCTTATTCTAAATGACATTTATGGAGATAGATAAGAAAAAGAAAAGCCAAAAGTCATAAAAACATGAGATATTGATGATGACACAGTGGTGACAAGATGATTTGTCCTCTCTTCATCTCTTATTCTCTCACTCTTGTTCTACAAGTACTGGTGAAAGAAGTGGTGGGGGGGGTATACATAGTAAGACTGTGACTGACCATCATCAACAATGCATTCTAAGAATCAACGAGTCATCAGGAGAATATGAACACGTATGGTTTGATGAGTTTGTTGATCTGAATGACAAACCATCATCAAGATATAGCACAGATTTTGGGATTTATTGGCTTATTCAAACTACAAGCGGATGATCAAGCTAACGGATGGTTAGACTACCAGCTGAATGATCCAGACGCCAATGAAGCGTTGACGATGTAAGATAGGCATCACAAGCTTATTAGCTCCAGATATTTCGATAGCTAATTAGCTATATATGTTTGTATATATATGCTCATTAATATAGATCTCAGGCTGTCGAGAATGACGAACAGTAATTCAATTTGTCCTCAGGGCTATTCTTCAGGAAGAATTTGTGAAGGAAATATCGCTACTTATCTCATACACACAAATTTATACATATAGTATATAGTATATAGTATATAGTTAAACATAATAGTTAAATTCAGACAATAATAAGAGTAAAACTGAGAATTTTGCAGCAACGATATGTTAGCACAAATTGAATGGTTACTGCATTAGAAATCAAGCTTCTAAGCTTTAACTCATCGATCTATTATTGCTACTGTAATTTTTGGCTCTCTTCTTAACTATAGGTTTTCGGTGTTCCAGCCAAAAAAAGAGCAAAAAAGACCAGCAGATGGGGTACGGTCAGCAAGTGGAGAGGCCACTTGACGCTCAGGCGATGCCGATCCTAACGTTACGACAAGCTGGAACACTAGCTGGAAGAGATGAATGCTACTGATGACGGATTAAGACGATGAGACAAAGAGCTCAAAGGTTAATAGAATAAAATACAAAGAGGGAATAATCAGATGAGCTTGAGCTATAGGTTGGCAGAATTCAGATTTCAAATAAGGCCCCGATCACTTCAAATTCAATAGAAGATCATTTATAAGATTATTATTATTATATATATATATAATAAAAATGAATATTACAGTAAAAGTACTGTAATATTAAAATATAAAATATATAGTAAAATGTACAAAATAGAAATTAAAAGATAAGAAAAACGTCAATGTCTTATACTAAGAAATAATTTGAAAACTATATTAGAAATCATTTTGATAATTGAATCAATACATTCAATTACCACACCCAATATGAGATATCAGAAGGAAAAGAGATGGTGATGAAAATGAAGATGAAGACGAAGAATTGGACGACGAACAGCAGCAGCCATACCAGCAGCAGCCCAAGATTGTGCCTACTGCACGAAACTATCCTTTCTCTCTCTCTTTTCCTGCTTCTACTTCTTTCTCGTTATCTTTCTCTCTCTCTTTCTTTCTCTTTCCATCTTTCTCTATCTATCTTTCACTGTTTTCGCCAATTTCTATCTCTCAATCTGTTTCTTAACAGTGTTAACAATGGGGACACTAAATGAAAATAGAATTGATAGAATGGAATGATAACAAGTCGTTAATCTATCATTCGTAGACCGCCATTAGACTATTCCTAATTTAGAAATATGACAGACGTATGTAACATTCTTGAATGATGATGAACAGTTCGGTTTATTGGCAAGCAATAGCCAGTTACTTCAAATATCCAAAAAGAACAGCTAACAAGCTATATGGAAACATTTTCACAAAAGAAAAAGTTTTTCAAATTTTAGGCACACAGCTATGAAAAATGTGTTCGAATCTCTTACTCAATATTGTCTGCATGAAGTTCTAGAAATAGAAGACGTCAGAACGATTTGTTCTGTTTTCTCTGACGGCATTTTCAGATGACGACGGAGAATTGCAAGGAAAATGAATGAATGGTTCGATGCGCCAAGCATGGTCCCGTGGGTGCCAGAGCAAGAGATCGCCTGAGGGCATTCACTGACCGAAAAAAAGGAGGAACATAGCGAAAAGCTACAGAAGATTGAAGAGTAGACGTATATAGATATTTCATGAACTGAACGCATTGTGAGAGAACCAAAGAGATGGATGAACTCTTTGGAAATGAAACGTCAAATTGCTGTTGGGGGCCTCTACTTTAAGAGTTTCAAAACATTTTTCAAACAACAATATGAGAAAGTATGTCGAGTAAAAGCAAAAACCACTTTGTATATTCAAGTAAAAAAGCTTAAACTTCCAAATACAAACATAAAGCTATTTGTGAAAAACGGAATGAAAATGGGATTTTGATATGAGCTTCATACACGCTAGTGAAGAAGTGAAGATCACATCGCTCTTTCAACTTTGTTACATTACATATGAATGACAAAAAAAAACATAAAAAATGAAGAAAAGAGCAAACGATTATGATTTTTAAAGAATAAAATCAAAAGACTTATATATTGAATAAAAACAATTATAATAAATATGAGAAGTATAGATAATTAGAAAGAAGAATTTTCTGTAATTTTAGAAACAAAAGACGAAGGAAAACGAACAGGTGATGATGTAGAAGAATGTTACGTATGAGGCATGTAAGATGAGCATTAACCTGATTACTGCTCTGTATCTGCGCATCTTATTCAATTTGTGAAGACGATTATAAATGGTACGGATCAATGAGAGTCAAAAGCATAGCAAGACGATTCTCATATTACATCAGAAGCCATTGACATAAGCGCACGGAGATGTTAAAGCATTGCAGCAATGTGTCGAAGGCCAAATTATAAGGCCTTTACATAGTTGCAACCTTCAAACAAGAGGAATTATAAACATTTTTAAAATAAATTAATGAAAAATAGATTTTCAAGTAGCTCAAACAGATTGATGAGTTTACATAGTTAGAAGGACTTCATCATCAGCTCATATGCCATATGTGATAGGTCGACTTCACGCAGCGAAAAGAGGGAAGCACATGGAACAGTCGTTGACATATGATGATGATGAGGTTGAAGATAATTATAAATTGAATATTATACAGCAAATTTATAAAGAAATGACACGTAGAGAAGAGAAATTATTGAAAATGAAACAAGATTTCATATTGCCACAGAAAGCTTTTGCATCAAATGTTCATACCAGCTGAGATTATGATTGACAGAATGGAAACATGATGGCGAATTTAAAGAAAAAAAATGAAAACGGAAAGAAGATTCAGATGATTAAGAAAAGCGGCAAAAAAAAATGAAAGAAATGAAATTTTGCAATATTTGACTAAATTTCTTAGACAAAGTAGCAGAAAAATTGTGTGTATATCTAGTCATCGTTGTCGGCATTAAAGTAATCGGATAGATGAGCTGATCGATACCAGTAGTCCTTCCGATATTCTCTTGGATGCCCCACCATATCAGTCGTCAGAATCTGGCGGTTTCTGTGATTTAGCCGAATATAAAGGTAGTTAAAAGATAGTCTCTCATATGCAAATTATCCATCCCAAAATGTACTGACTTGTAGAATCGTCAAGAGAATACGAAAGCCCAAGCGAAAAGGGCTGAAGATGACGGATATAGATATGAGGATGAGGAGAACAACAGTCAAGTGATTATAATTACTTTTTTGAGAAGATAGAGAGAAACAGAAAAAAGGTTAAAAAGGTTGGATAGCTGCCGACGCAATACAGTTCCAGATTCTTAGCACGATCTGGTCAAAAACGGATTACCGTCTCAGCAGGTTAAGGATCATCTGCATAACGATGAATACAAAAGAGACTATGAAGTAAGATAGCGAAAAAAAGAATTTGCAAAGACCTTTCTTTATGAAGAGCTTAAGATTATGATTAACTATACATAGTAAGAGAGTGAGGGAGAGTAAAAAATATAAGTAGGATATTCAAAAATAAAGTAATTAATTGATGAGAAACGAATGAATGAGAGAAATTGGTGAGAAAAGGGGAATATAGTCACAGATAACAATAATATATAAGAAAAAAATTGAAATATACGATTAAATGAGAGCTAAAAATAAAAAAATATTAGTATGTTGTAAGTTATAAGAAGAGATACGAATACCGAATGTTGTCATGTTATTCCGGTAAGCATGCAATATTCAATTATTCTCTTTATCACATTTGTTTACTTAGATAGATAGAGGAAGAAAAGAGTTTGATACGTACAAGAAGAAGAAGAAGAAGAAAGAAACAAAACAAGGAAAAGGATAGTCAGTCGCTTTCTAGAAAGGATCACCATAGTTATATCCATAAATGAACAGTTCAATCTGCAATCCGATAGGCATATTCAATAGATAAAACAAACAAAACCTTTTAGATGTATGTATCTCTATTCATTAGATGTATATAAGCAAATATATTGGCTAAATGGTTGTTGTTCTTCTATAACCGCTAGTTACATCACTATCCACCGTCGGTTCATTTCAGTACTCTTATGCAGCACTGTCTTGACCGGAAAATGACTGGAGGTAAAAGCCGACACAAAGCGTTAGTACAAGACGTGAAACATGCATACAAGAGAAAATTCTCATACAAAGTTATAAGATGTTTCAACATGCCTTGTCGTTTTTCAAGCTTGTTGAAGTAAGATGGAACAAAAGAAAAAGCATGAAATGACATTGTGATTGAGATACGGAAGAGTAAGAACTATTATATTTCCTTTATAAAAGAAACAACTGATTTTAGTTTCCCCCATGTGCTCAATGTGCTTCATTGAAATTGATTACGACACTCAAAACGGAAACCGTGCGAGGTCCATGATGATGATCAATGAGAAAAACGGAAATTTTTTCAGAAAACTAATCTTGAAGTTTCCGACGAGTCACCGAATTTGACCCTCTTAACTATATCCTCGGGGCATTTTCGCGCACTGGTGTGAACAAGCGAATAAAGCATAAATCGTATATAACATGCATCTTATTAACAAAAGAAAAACATAAAAGAATAGCGGCGTCATTTGAATGAGCATAAAGAAAGCTTGCCCAAGCATTGCAAAGGCTTTTAGTAAAATAACATCAAAATAAGTTATATACATATAATAAAGAAATCAATATGAATTAAAAAAGATAAATAAACTAAAACTTATCAGTTTAGAATAAAGATCAACCGATCATCATTGTCTTTCATATTCAAATGACGCTATATTCACGTGAAGTGCACGTGTTAAAGTACATGTTTCCTTGTAAATTTGTAAATATTTTCGAAAATGAAAGTAAACTATAGGAAATTGAGGGCTAAATGAGTAAAATGAAAAATAATTGAATAAGAACGTAAACAAGATCAGTTTTTTTTCTTGTAACTGTTCAGCCAATATTTATGTTTCATCAACAGGTGGGTGAGCAAATATGAGAAAAAAACAATAAATGTGTGTAATTCACCTTGAATAAATTAATAATTAGTATAATTAAATATATAAATTGCAATAAAACACATAGTAATCTGAGATATTTAGAGAATATAACTATATGATAGCATGATTACGTAATGGAAATATGAAAAAGCCTAAAACCATGGTTACCAGCCTGTGTGTTCATGGACATCTGATGTCAACGCATCAGGTCGTCAACCTCGTCAGCATTCTGACGCAAGTTTACTTGTCAGATTAGTGTAAGATTAGAGTAAGCGATAACCGTAAATGGAAGATGATGGTGGATGATAGATGATCCTGGAAGATGTGTCTCTAGCAATGGTTTGGCCATTGTCTTTTAGATGAGAAGTAAAATACAGAGACAGAGAAAAGAATAGGATGAAGAGAGAGGAGAGGCGTTAACGCGAAGAGCATAGGAGGAAATAGCACTGACAGGTATACTAAGGTGATGAGGCTACAGTCGAGCAGAGACACAAGACGACCCCAAGCAGTGTGGGCCAGACGAAGGATGGCAACATTAGGTCCACAGATGAACAGGAGGTGCCAGAATGACTATTATTATAACTATTATTACTATATGTATGTGACACATGACAATAGATTAGGCTATTGCAGCAGCATGCAATTCTAGAATTCTATTCTATCCATCAGTTCGACAACTATAGTATCCAAGATGATGATGACGGTTCAAGACGAAGACGTTTACACGTGTGACAGATGTTGTTTCCATATATCCAGCTAATATCATATTCATCTTACATTCAATAAATGAATTCTGCATAGTCTGATCATCAGATGTATCTCAATACGTATGTCATGATACAATGTGCAAATTTGATTAAATGCTTTTCATACTAGACCTCCTCGCAGTTCTTCCTTCCTGTCTTGATTCACACGTCAGCGTGACAATCAGTTGACCCTTCCTTCTGAGCAGGTCGTCCTTCGTCAGCCGACATGACAACAACAACATCCCTACCACAACCACAACCATCATCATCAACGGATCCGTCAAGCATGTCCTTCGTCGGATTAGCTTGATGCCGCAACAATACAGCGATGGAATCATCATTTTAACCTTGTCGTACTTGTCTTCTAAATCTTCTAAATCTTCATATTCTATAATAAGATTTGTTATTTGAATTGAATAGAAGATCGAGAGAAAAAGGATAGTAAGTATAAGATAGAAGTCACAATTCTAAAGATAGATGTCATTTGAATAACAACAAGTGAATAAATCTTATGAATTATAAATGAGATGAGTATTCATCTAACTTGTCAAGACATCAACCATATACTTCATATCTTATATTCTTTTTTCTAAAGATTTCCAGCCTATTAAAAACTTTCTCTTTATATCTTTAATATATTAGCAAACAAAAAGAGAATATATAGTTAGCACCTCTCCAAATCTCCCAGGGACATTCATTGATTTAATGCATGATGCTCAGATAGTTGCAATTTCGTCATAATTCTTCCGTTGGGTAAACGGCGAAATTTTGCTCATCCTCATATGCATACTCGAAGGTGTAATCATTTGAAATACCTATCAAACTGTTCCGTATGTCATATGGGTCGCACCAATATGAATGCGATTTCTATAAATAAATGAAAAAGGAAGTTCTTTCATCAAATTCATATAACAAACCGGACAATTGTCGGCAAAATCAAAGCAAATCCAAAAATGCACGACAATATTATCATTTGAATTGTAATACCAATCAGAGAAATGTTAATAGAAAAATGAAAAATGACTGATGATTGAGAAGAAACGAATTGAAAACAAGAATGAGGTTTGCATGTGATGCAAAAAAACTTTTTTTTTTCTCAAAAAATGTCTTTGAGAAGACCTAGATTTTGAGAATTGTAACTGAGACAAGTGATTTGCAAACTAGTTGACATCAGGAATTAATGAGAGTTGGAGGTCAGTCAAATCGGCAGCTATGAAGACAAATAGCTTTTAATAAAGATGAAGTCAGCTATCAATATGATCATGAATTGAATAAAGTTTAAAGACCATAAACATACTGTTGTTACGAATATGATTAAAGAAAAAATTTCTAATAGATGTTAAAGATTAAAAACAAAAAAGGAATTAGAGAGAGAAAGAGAAAGAGAGAGAGAGAGAGAGAGAGAGAGAGAGAGAGAGGAAGAGAGGAAGAGGGGAGGAAAGTAGAGGTAATATAACTATACGAATATCGTATGTTTCATTGCCGGATTGGCATTTCTACAATTCATTTGTTCAAAAAAAAGAATTTTGAAATAGAATGGAATAGCAAGAGAGTGGTAAAGATAAATGAGAAATAACCTAAATGTCTTTTGAGTGAACTGGAGGTAGATGAAGGACATGTCGTGACAGTAAAAATCCAAAAAATAAATTTTCACATGTGATCATTAAGTTAAAAGATTTGAATTCTAATCTATATCTGGAAATCATAATAAATTCTGAAAAATTTGTAAGAATTAGATGAGATTCAGATGAAAATCATTAAAAGTTCACGTAAATTCATGTTTATAACCGTGTGAAGGAATATAAATTAAGACTAATCTTCGAATAGATATGCTAATTAGGTTGTCATCTCTTTTGATATTGAAAATCTAAAAAAGGAATTCTCTAGACATTCAACATATACATATCTCTCTATCTTCACCACTTCACTATAATGTCGTATATCATGAGAATATTTCTGAGAAACTAGCAATCAAAATCTAGTCTACAGGGACAACAGTCATTATTTGACTTCAGGGGGTATAAGAGAAGAATATCTCATGAGTTATGAGGGAATTCAAAGTATCTACCACTGACGATATGTTATAGGATAAAGACGTCTTCGTCAAAAAGCTTCATCAACAAGATGATGAAGAAGAAGACAGCTGCTGACAATTAGAACAAAGTTGGTGGAGCACGATGATGAACCAACAAGAAGAAAAAGGAAATGAAGAGGCCGAAAGAGCTTGCATGCCAGAGAGGGAGAGAGAGAGAGAGAGAAGCTGAGAGGATGTAGGAAAGAGGTCAGCAATACTAATTGGCTGGAAAGATACATCATATACACATACACACACGAGTAAATCTAATAAAACAACCTGTGCTGCCAAATCATTAGAAGCAGCCTGGTCTTAGTCTGTCTATTCTTTAAAAATCTTATTTCTTCTTCATAGTTCCTAATTATCTATTTGGTTATGTTCCTCTTAATTCCAAAATACAGTTAATTGAACCAGATAGAATAACGAATGCTAATCAACATTAGTTGTTTAGAGTATAATGAGTAGCTAGACAAGAACATTTGAAGAAAAAAAAACTTGTGTATCCATGCCTAAGCCATATGGAAGCTTTTGACATGGAACGAAAAAAAAAATTTAATTCATACTTAGTCAATAAGCTGGGAATGCTTGATAGATCAAGCTGAGAAGAGAAAAAGCAGCAGAATTAGAGGAAACACGGATGGCATTTCGTCAAAAAAAAAAAAAAAATTATTCATTC
This sequence comes from Auanema rhodensis, assembly GCA_964057225.1. Taxonomy (NCBI): domain Eukaryota; kingdom Metazoa; phylum Nematoda; class Chromadorea; order Rhabditida; family Rhabditidae; genus Auanema; species Auanema rhodense. The sequence continues at coordinate 8,325,193 of OZ059895.1, forward strand.
GTATATGGCTATTTATCAATTTTTATGACTTCTAATAGCTTCAGGGCATCAAGTAAATAAACCATGAAAAGTTAGAAGAATATCTAGTTAAACATCTAAATATTCCATTTTTTTGCTTATTCAAAGCGTTTTTCGATTTGAGAATCGGATCATCAATAACAATAATGGAGCTGAAGAATAGTTAATTATGTGAAAACATAAGAAAATTCTCTAAACAACCTCAATATAATCCTGAATATTTATATTTATCGTTTAACTATATATATATAGTAAATTGTATAATTACTTTTAATTCAATAATCCTATAGATATAGATAGTTAATTTGAATACAAATATAATGGATAAATAAGGAATAGCATTGAATGAATGCTAGAAAATTTATAAAATATAAATGTATATCTACTTAACTATAATGAATATTGATAAAGAAACTTAAAAAATATAATTTTTTTTCGATCACATTGCAATTATTGATTCGAAAATTCTATATAATATCTTTAATAAACTATAATTTTATAAATTACATACCTAGATAATTTCCGTTTAATTATTATTATTTAAATTATATTTTATTGATTGATTCATATATTTAAAGTTTTATTTGTTTAAATATAAAAATAATTTCACGTGAAGTTCACGTACATATACATAATTAACATAAATCATTTTTGTTTTAATTTATAAAAATGATCGGTTGATTATACATATATTTATTATTATTATTTATAGTATTTTATATTTTTAAACAATAATTATTTAATTATTATCTATAATATCGTAAAATTACAGCATTCGAATTGAAGAAAACTTGAGTGTTTTCTGATTCTTTTTGTGAAAAAAACGACGACAACGAAGAAGACATTTTTTTCAAATTTGTCTTTTCATCATGTTTCAATAAAATGAATGTTTTACTGTATATCAACATCCGGCATGTTAGAAGATGATGCTGATGACGTGATGATGACCTGTTGTTGTCCGCAGGGAGCTGTCATCGACTTTAGAGCGTAATGTCTGCCTTCGGCAACCTTTCATCTTGTAGTTTTTTAATCCAAAAAAGGTTGTACATCGTATACCCTCCAGTTGTCTTTCTTTTGTATTGTATCTGACCTAATCAGGAGAAGAAGACGAATAAGAAGAAGAGAAATAAGTAAATGAAGATGAACGAAATTGCTAAACGCAAGATAGTTAGTGATGTCGTTGAACTTTTTTTTAAAAATTCAATATAAACTTTTAGAATAATTAATATAATTTCTTATATTTTATTTACTATTAATTTATATTATATATTATATTATATTATATTATTTATATTATAATTATGTTGTATATGTTGTCTATGTATGTACATGTGACAATATGTTGATCTTGATGATAGGCTGAGACAATTACGTTTAAAAGAGAAAAAAAAGGAAAATTTTGGTGTAACAATCAATGAAACCCGAAGGAGATGATGAAAACGACGATGATGATGACGACGTAGCCGATGGTAACGTTGATCAAGAGAAGAGCTTCTCTCTCCCCCCCCCCCCCCCCTCTTTCTATCTTTCTCTCTCTCTACATCTCCTTTTCTCTCTCAATCTTTCTTCAAGCATACTACCCCCCCCCACCTCTTTTGCGCTATCACACACGTTTTCTATCATTCTTCTTCTAATTCTTCTGAAACATGCCTATAAGATACATCATATAGACACGTAAATCATCTTACTTTTCCAATCTTTACGTGCTTTTTTTAATCAAATTCATTTTCTTCTCTGAAAAGCATAGAGGACATTTATAACTTTTTTTTGTCTTTTACGCCTTTTTTTCTTCGGTATTCTTTACAAAATTGTTTCTTTGTGTGTCTGTGGCAATTTATTTTAAAAGCATTTCTCTCGTTTTTTTTTAAATTTGAAGATTATTTTTATTATTTCATTATTATTATTATTATTATTATATATTACATATATAAACATATATATATATATATATATATATCTTCTTTCATAATTATGATGTCACTTATCTTTTTATTTTTCTAAATCATGATAAGATTATTATTTCTATTATCTTCTAATAGCTAAATACATACATACATACATATATTTTCCAACAGAATATATATATAAGTCACATGAAAAGGTTTTCTTTGTATCGATTTAATCGACTGAATTTCATTTACGATTTGGAGTTCATTAATCAATTTGAAAACGATTTGTCTTTAACTGTTCAATGACAATGATGACATACGTACGGTGTGAATGAAGTACGCCAGTTACAACATCTGATGCTTCCATTACATTTGGATTTGAGACTTGTAGTGCGTGGCATAAGCTCTTATCATTCATAGATTACTTCAGTTCATTCAAAATTCAGTTGTTTACTTATCTTTTTCTCTCTCACTCTCTTTACATTTCATTCTCTCTCTCTCTCTGTGTCTCTTTCTATTGCTTCTTTCTTAATCTTTTCATCTTTCTACCTTATAACTATATCAAACATGAATGTTTTCTATTTATGAATCATTCTTATAAGCATTTATATTGATCTTATATTATATAAATATATTTATTTCAATTATCTATTAACCAAAATAAGCATTGCTTTTCATTACAAAAAAAAAAGTTTTTTTTTTCCTACAGTTGTTCGTCATTCAACACGGTTTTCAGTTTTTTCACGCCTTTCTCTCAACAGTTTTCTCGTTTCAGTTAGTTTGATATCAATATTTACATCCTATATCTTATATCTTATATATATATATATATATATCTTATATAATATATAATATTATATATTTTATAAAAATATTCATTTCAAGCAATATATTATCTTAACCAATTAACTATCTAATGAAATCAGTAAGATTCTTATCTTTTTTACGTATGATGGCATTAGAAGATCGCCAAATATTTTTTAATATATTTCAAACTCTATACAACTATTTTATTTATTTTTTAATTAATTTTAAAATTAAAACTAAAAATATTCTTTTTTTTTAAATATTATAATTTGAATTTTTCTAATAATCTCCATATATTGTGTTGATACGGTTTAGTTTATCTTATTAAATATTTTGACAATGATTGATATATCTATATGTATTTTATAAATATAAATGATAACAATATTTCGTACAATATGTATTTATTTATTATAATTTATAAATTTTATTTATAAAATTATATTATTTTTTAATTTATTATAATTAAATATTATTTTTTTTATATAATCTTAATCTTATATGTGAATATTTTTATTTTTTAATATATTATCTTTTCTTTTAGTTTGATATTTGGAAATGCTCGTCATGGATGTTACTTGATAATCATGATTATTCTATTCGTTCTCATTCTATTGATTAGTTTTGAGACATCAAGTACAGCTCCAGCTTCACCTATACCATGTCGATCAGTTAATGGCACAAGTATTAATTATATATTATTATTATTATTATGAATAATATTTTAGGTTGTGGTATACACGTATTTCGTGTAGCTTTATCAAGTCGTCCGGAAGAACAAGGAGCTATAGTACAAGTTAAACCACGTCGTAAATATGGTAATAATGTATATGCTCCAAGAGGACCATCAGACTCTTTTATAATAAAAGAAATAATGGATGCAATGCCTGGTGATGTTGATCCTAAAGTTCGAGTAAGTTTATCTTACAGCTTTATCACTCTTACTTCAATAAGAGAGACACAGAGATTTATCTCATTTTTTCATTTTTAGGATCGAATCAAGGATGCTGACTTTGTGATGCGTCCTGAAGAATCTCCAATAGTCTTAGAAGGTCGTGATCCTGTGCCTGCTAACTTTCATAAGCCTCAAGTACCGGCTATATCAATACCTTCTCAACTGATTCCCTCTCCTACATCATCGTCATCGTCATCCTCCTCCTCATCGTCATCCTCATCCTCTTCATCCTCGTCATCATCATCATCAGCCACCTCATCGTCGTCTTCATCACAAACAACAGCGCCTTCTGGAATAAATGTAAGTATAATTAACATATAGATTGAATAATTTTTATTTTTTAGATTCTAATGCGTGATAGTCGTTCAACTTTTCTTATTTTACTTTGTCTTATTGTTGGTATTATTGTTGGAATATGTGTTAGTGTCATATCATGTGTCATTTATATATTTTCCAGAAAACCTATTATAGAACGGTAATATCTTCAAATATTTTAACCTTTTTTCATCTGAAACTTCTCTTATAGAACAGAAAATACAGAAATTTATCGTAAACTGACGGATTCTGAGCGTAAACAACGCGAAGTTCAACAACGTGCTCATGAGCCACGACAATTACGTCGAAATCCCATGATACGTATGTCATCTGGACAATCAAGCACATGTGATTTCACGTTGTCACGTAAACTTCATGCAACTTCACGTACATAGAACATTATTTCTGAAATTATAGTAAAAGAACTTCATTACAGATGCAAGTTTGCGAAACATAGGATCCGCAATACAGCCTCGTCCACCACGTCGTGATAATCTGTCATTGGCTACGAGCCGTGATAGCCGTGAACCACTTATGGAATGATCTCTCAGTCTTTTTGACCTTCTTTTCAGCCCTTTTCTTCATTTCCCTACATTTCATTAAACATGAATATCATATAGTTAAATAGATATCAACATAATCAATTTTCTACGTGTGTCACCGTTCTAGTACAAAAACTGAAAAAGTTTGCTCAACATTATTTTTTTTTCTTAAAACATTTTTTTTTTCAAATATCAAAATATTTAGTTCAATTTTATATATTTTTCTTTATATATATATAATATACATATTACTATATCTTATCAGCAGATCAAATCAAATGTTCTCAAAGACCAAATTCATAGATTATATCATCTCATTTATGAATTGTTTCTTCTCATTATAAATAAATAAATATATTTTTTTCTTTTAATTATAATATTTATTATTATTTTTTTAATTTTATTTTTATTTATTATAACATTTTTTGTTATTAATTTGGTGTAAAAAAGATGACGGGCTTTGATATACTTGTTCCACCTGGTCCTCGTCTACCACTGGGTGGTCTTGGCCTAGTCTTTGTTAAATGTACAAGAACTCCAAAAACGGGTGGAGCATCCAAATCAATAGCATATTCTTCTGATGTAATACCTATAATTATTAATTATGCATAGTTAAATAAGTTATTTATATATATAGTATACCAGCTGAGTTTTCGTCTGATGATGATAAATCTTCTGATGAAGCAACAGGAGCTAAAGGCGGAAGTTCTTGTATTAGACGCTCTCTGCAAAGTAATTTTATGAAATAAGGATGTTAATTGAATGAAAATTATAGAAAATATACTTTTGTTTTCCAAGGAAATCTAATTGTTCTTCAAATAACTGCTTAGCTGTTCCAATATTAGATGGTATCTGTTCTTCTTCCGACTGTTGTCGATGTTCTTCAATAAGTTTCAAATTGGCTGATACCTAAACAAAAGTTCAACTAAGTTTTAAAGTTTAAAACTATAAAAAACCTTTTGACTAGCATCTTCTAACTGAACAATATTGATCAGTGTTGTTTTATATTGACGAAGTTTTTCTTCAATTAAAGTTTGAACACATATAGCTTGACGTGATACATCATTTAATTGTTCCTTAAAATATTTTTTTTAATATATTTAATTATAATAATTATAATTATACTTGAGCATGTACTGATTCTTGTCTTCTAAGTATACATGGACCAAAGATAAGAGCAAGATTTGATGGACCCATCTTATTAACAGCTTCCTTTAAATATTTTAATTTTTATAAATTTAATTATAAAAATTTATATTAAACCTGATGAGCAACACGAGCTAAATGAAACATTAATCGATCTAATAATGATCGATTCTGTTTTGGAAGTAAATCAATCATAACTGATAAACATCGACCACGTTCAAATCCATCTTCAACTTCTGAAAAATAAAATGAAAATATTTAAAAAAAAAAAAATTTTAACCTGAAACATTTAAAAAATTTTCATAAAGATCAAAAGTTATTAATGGTTCTGGCATTTCACGAAAGAATGATTTAATCAAAGTTGATAACACATGAACAGGCATATCATCCAATGCAACACTTTCTTTATCTAAATATAGATAAACGATTGTTAGATAGAGCTTAAAGCTTGAACAGCTTTGTATTACCTGGAGCCATATCAATTGAACGTCGTGAGCTTCGTACTTGAGCTATTGATCCACTTTTCCTTAAGAAAATATAAAAATTAATTTAATTTATATAAATAGTATTTACCTATATATTCCTTCAACAAATAATGCTCTTGTTTCAATATTCATAAATAGTTTATCAATTAAAGGTGGAATTGAATTATCACCATCATCAACTAAAGAATTAAGTGAAACACCAAAAAATCGTCCTTTTGACTGAAAAATAATAAAATAAATTATGATAATTGAATAAAGAAATATACAACTTACCTCAGCATTTCGAGCATTTTGAAGATTTTGACCAACAAGAGCACATTGTTGGGTAAGTTTTGAATGACATTTCTTATGACATGATATGCGACAAGCTATACAGATTAATATCTTTTCAGCATGCCACATGAACTGATTACAGGATTCACAATATGTTGGAACATGAACGATATCAGAACGGAAACGATGTCCAGCATGCATCTGAAAACAAATATTTTTGAAAAAATCGTCAAAATGATATAAACAAAGAAAACATTTACAACTTGGACAACTACTGTATGCATTTTTCCAGAAAAAATAATTTTTTTTCTTAAAAAAAAAAAACTTTTTATATTATTTAGTTTAATTTAATTTCCATATTATATTTTAAAAAGGAAATTATACAGATGATGACGACGACGACGATAACGATGACTACAACAACGAGAATCTGTTTCATAGGTGATGGTTATGCTTGAAAACATAAGGGAATACGAGAAAATCATTACTACATCTCATTTAACTTCTATACTAACTATTCATATAGCTAACTAACTAACTAACTAACTAACTAACTAACTAAATTATGAATTATGTTGTATTTATATATTATTTTTTAAAAAAATATATAAATCAACTATAAATCTCATATTCAATATATGTTTCAGAAATACTTGTTGGTTAGTCATAGAAGGATTATCATCTTTCATAGGTTTCAAAAGGTAATGCTAAACAACTTAAAAACTTTGAAAATTTGAAAATTTTTTCAAAAACTTGAAATAATATTCAAATATTCAGAAAGGATGACACATAGATCATACCACTGTTACGTCGGATCGTCTGCGCTTCTTACGAACGCTCTGAAGAATTATAAAGATTTGAGAAAAAAATTAAAAAATTTAGCAAATAATCTAAATAATCTAAAATAATAATTAAGAACTCTGATTATTTTTAATTTAAAAAATAAAATTTCGTTGTCGTTATGGGTACGTATTTGAAAAATTTCTTCCTATCATTTCAAATGTTAAGTTATGAGCACTACCTTTATGATACCAGCTTTCTGTTTTGAACCTTTTTTCTTCAGCTGTTGTTGCATAAATTCATTCAAAAAACCACTGAAAATGGACTATGAGCTTAAACTTAAGTTAAAACTTCAAAACTTACCGAAAAGCATTAACACCCAACGTTGTAGGAAACGAAACTTTCTCTTCTCGACAAACTTTTGTTAATAATCCTTCAAATGTAGTAATGAGATCACGATACTTCAATACTGCCTGTTCTTCCTGAAATTTATGAAAAAAAAATTATTTTTTTGAATAAAAGAATAAAATAACCATTGATACAGCTTCATGTCCAATTAATTCCATATGAAATTGACGTAAACTTTTCTTGAAAATTGCATCAACAATAGTATCACGTTTTGTTGAATTATGATCAAGTTCAGTTTGTTTTTTGAATATAAAAACACTGAACAATCGCAAATCTTCTGTTGATTCCACAATCATATTACCCGGATCTGTCTAAAATATTTTGGAAAAATACATAAAACATCTGATTTAAAATAATTTTTTCTTTTTTTTTAATCAAAAATGATTCATAAATGACGTCATTTCATATAACTAACCTGCTGTTTGGTATTATGCAAGTTAAATCGCCAAGGAGATGAGGGAAGTGGCGAAGTAGATTGACGACCTTTACCATACCTGAAAAGAAAAAAAACAATTATGATGATAGCATAGTTAAGCATTTATAGCTATATCTTCAATATAATTAACTATATCAATTATACATTTAATATCAAAATTATTTTATTTTCAAATAAAATAAAATTCTTTTTTTTGTTTTTTCTTCATATTTTCAAAAAGTAAAGATGACTTACATGATGTCCCAGGGACGCTTAGGAGACTGCAAACGAGTTGGAGATGAGATCGGCGATGGCTGTTGGCATGGTATTGAATTAGCAAAGGATGAGCATTCTTTATGAAAACACATTTTACATCCTGAATATACAATATATAGATTGAAAGAAAAAAAGTTTTGAATTAATAAAAAAGGTTTTAGAAAAAGTTTGAAACTTACTTGAGCATTTGTATACCTGTGAGATGAATCCAGTTAAATGACGATTACATAATACACAAACTTCTTGACGATGAAGACGTGACATCTTGAATTGATGTTCACGTCGATGTTCAACTACTAATTCATTACTAAAATAATGAAATTAGTTAGAACTTGAGTTATAAACTTGATTATACCTTGTACAAGGTTCTTGCTCTTCTAATTCATCATTAGCACTATCACTACGCCTTCCAAACAAAGCTTTAAGATTCCGTTTAGCTTTCGTAAAACCTAAACGGCTACCCGTCTTCTTCTTAGTGACTTCATTTGATAGTTGCTGAATAGTAGTTTTTATTATTAATTATATCATAATTTTATTATATATAATACTTGTAATTGTTTGAAGCTTTCTTCTGATCGTGGAAGTTGATTGCTCTCTGTGCTATTAGCTCGACGCATCATCTTTAACTTTGTCGTAGAAGCTGTAGCAGCTAACGATTGTCTCCGATGGAATGAAGGATCAGGAACATCGCTATAATTTGTTATTTTCTCTCACAAATTTTTTTTTTTTAATAAAAAAAGACATACTTGACTAGTTTTAGACGAGCATCTTCTAAGATGAATGTAGCATCAAGCTCAATTGCGTCGTCATCTCTGAATTCATTTTATATGATTTGAAACTTTAGTTTAAACTTACTCTTGAAGTTCATGATCACCTAATACACTACCTTCAGTAACATCTTCATCTAAACCATCTTCAGATGATAATTCACTGAAATTCAATAAAAGGTTAATGTTTAAACAACTTAATTCCAACCTATCTAAGTCATCATCTGATGCAGCAAATGCTGATAATGATTCAGGATCATTCAAATCAAACTTATTCAATTGAATAGCTTGAACACGTTGAGGTCGGAATGTTGGTTGTCCTATCTTCGGTATGTCTCCTAAACGCTTCCGAGCTTCAGTTCCACGATATGCTGATTGAATGGCCAAGATAGTTCGTCGAATAAGCTGATAACGATTTTCGTCTTGATATCTAAACTTGAAGCTTTCAGACTGATTAAGATTATTATATAGTATACCGTCTCCAGTTCGATTGTATAACTAAGGCGGCATATGCTTGACGTCGAACATGATTTCTAGCCAAAGCGCCTCGAACCAAAGCCTATAATAAGAAGAATAATGATAATTTGAATACAACTTGAGCAGTTTACTTGAATCTTGACGATACCCTGTTTCAGCTTGAGATATCGTTTTCGAGCAATAACAGTTCTGAACCAACGTTGCAGGGTGCCTGGAGAAAAGAGTATACTGATAACAGCTGTTCTACATCTTGCCATGAAGAAAATATACTTATGTGTTGCATAATAGTCCTGTGAAGATGGTCGTCCAGAATCAGCTTCTCCGCATCCCTCATGAAAATCTAAAATAAAATAAAATAATTTGTATAATATATATGTATAAACATATTTAAATAATATTATATTATATATATATAGTTAATAAATATATACAAACCTTGCAAAGACCGTATTGAATATTGGTCGATTCAATATATGGATGTGATCCAATAAATTCTTTCACATCATCCACAGTACTGTCTCGACCATTTCTTAATAGTATACGGTATTGTTGTACAAAAATCTGAAATTAAATATATATTATAATAATTTTTAAAAACTTTGTATAACATATATTGAGTTAATCTGTTTCATTTTATTAAAATAATTACTTTAAAAACTTGAAATTAAGCTTATACCACTAAAACATATAGCTTAATCATGAACTAATATAATAATAATATATTTAATAATTAAAAATGAAATAAATTATAATTAAGAATAGAAAAAGAAGAAAAACAACTAACACTATATTCAATTCGAACACTGTAGCCGGCACGTCGAATACGAACAGTTTCTAACATTCCTGTGTACCGCAATTGACGTAATATGATATTATCATCAAAATGATTAGGAATCTATAATAATTATAATAATTAATATAACTATATGATATAGTTAAATATTACTTTATCATTATTACTTTTGATACAACGAATGAAATATGGAGTAGCATGACCAAGAGTACTCATCAATCGACTTAATGAATATTCAAATTGTTTCGAAACACTAGCTGGTTTTTTTGACAATGGCTTCTTTCCAATTGTTTCTTTCAATATCTAAAGATTAAAATAATTATTTTTTTATTTCATTTTATTAAAATTTACTTGGAGGCTTTTCAAGTTGCTCATCTTATCTTCTACACGACCAGCTGGTGTACGTCGAGCTTGATTAACAATAGTATCAAACATGCTGGTATCACAGAAATCAGGTAAATCAATATGTAAATCTCCTCGTAGAAAAGCTGATAAAGCTGAATCTGAACCTCTACGTGGTGCTATTACAGTTTCTGTGACACGTAAATGACCAGCTGATTCTAGAACATAACATCAAATTTTGAAAGATTAAGTTGAAGTTCTGTGACACTTACCGCTTCGTTGTAAACGTTTACCAGATTGCTTGAAAGCTTGTACTGCTCGGAAGACTGTACGCAACAAGCTCCATCTAAATAAAATCTTAACTATATGGAATAATTAAACTAATTACCGATATGTTGCTACAGGATCCGTTCCTAATAGAGCTTTCATTAAAGCTATACGACTTGTTTTCAAAGTATTCAAAACATCAACGCGCATCAAATCTTTATTTTTTTCTCGAAAACCCTAAAATATTAATAATAATAATAAAATAAAATATTTTAAAATAATCTACCGTAATCTGATATTTGACTTTTCCAGCATAATGAGCAACAATAAATGCAGGTTCTTTACGTTGTGGTGTTTCATAATATTCATTTGTCTAAAAAAAAACAAAATAATATAATATATTAACTATACTAATTATATGTAAATACTTTGAGAAATTGATTAAGTTTAGCCAACATTGAATCATCTGTACCATTATTAATATTACTTTCTTCATCTATTAAGCGTAATATACCATATGGTTTACTCTGAAAATAAGAAAATTTATTTCTCTCTCTATCTATGTCTACTCTCTCTCTCTTTCTCTCTCTCTCTCTCTCTCTTTCTTTTTTTTCTGTTTGCATAGTTAAGACTTACTTGAAACAGTTGAACACATTCTGTATTATCAGTATATTCAATATTTGTCCATGAGATCCCTTCTTTCAAATATTCTTCCTATATATATATAAATTATTTTATTTTTTAATAATAATTATAAAATCAAGTAACCTGTTCAAATTGGAAAATATGTTGGTTAAAGTATGCTTGTAAATGCTCATTTGCATAATTAATACAAAGTTGTTCAAACGAATTCCATTGAGCTCCAACATCTTCAAATCCAAATATGTCAAGAATTCCTTAAAATATAAATTATAATAATAATAATAATAATTGTTATTTATACCAATATAATATCCTTTTGATCCAGCTTCTTTTTTGAGTAATGCTTGATTAATACGTAAAACAATCCAATGAAATAAAGCATTATATAAGCATTTAGCCATTGCATCTCTTGTATTTGTAGCCTAAAATAAAGAAAAAAAAGATATTTATAATCAATATTTCTTTAATTATATTATTTATTTATTTATAAAAACTTACTTCAACAACACTATAACGGGTAACAACTGTTTCAGTTTTCATAACATGTCGTTTCATTGTTAAAGCCTTAATTATGTGATAAAATATTTTTTTTTAAAATATATAAATACTTGTAATAATAAATCTTTTTTGATATTTAATAGTAAAGCTATTAAATCCACAATTTCTTCATTTTCAATATAAGCATTCTCATCACTATGATAGCCATGTCTCTGAAAGTAGAATAAAAAAGTAAATTTAAAAAATATTATAAACTATATACATATAGTTAATATAATTAATATAATACCTTTATATATGTTATATTACCAAGTAATAAAACTGCTGATATTATAGCAAATATGGTATGTTGAGTATGTTGATTAAATCCAACACTATTCATGGAATGTCGTAAACGATCAAATTCATATCTTTCATCAACACCTTCAGGAGAAAATGGCTCATTCTATTATAAAATTATATTTTAAAATAAAATAAATTATAATTAATATTAACTTGATTCAAGTAATGATAATCATTTGGTTTCATTAGATAATATGCTGCTCGTTGTTCTTCAGTAGCACCTTCTAGTAAATAATAGAATACATGATAATTTCTATAAAACATATAATTATTTTTAATTTTAATTTTAATTTATAAAAAAAATATTTATTACCGTTCACCCTTAGCTTGAGATATAATACGTGATTTTTCTAATAAATATATCTCAACATTCGCTCTAAATAAATAAAAAAATAATAATTAAGTTATAATTAATTATAAATAATCTTACCCTGATACCATACCATTTTCTCGATAATTAATTTTAATAAATTTACCAAAACGACTACTATTATTGTTTTGAAGTGTTACAGCATTACCAAAAGCCTTAAAAATATTTAAGAATTCATTTGAAAAAAAAAAAAAGATTTTATTACCTCAAGCACTGGACCAGCACTAAGAAGTATTTGATCAGCAGTACATCCACTACTTCCTTTTTGACTTAACGTTGTCAAATGTGAAATCAGATGATTTGTTGATTCTGTTTTTCCTGAACCACTTTCTCCACTAATAACAACACATTGATTTTCTTTTATACGTAACATACTAAAAATGAAAAAGTTTTAGTTTAAGTTTTGTTTGTTCTCTTATTACTTATGATATGTAACATCAGCAATAGCAAAGATGTGTGGTGGTAAAGCACCCAATCGTCTACTTTGACAATACAAACGAGCATATTTAGGATTATAGATTGGAAAAAAGCTGAAATTATTATATATTTTTGTATAAAAGTAATAATATTTATGAACCTAAATGGATTAACAGCCACTAAAATAGGTCCAATATAAGTGTATATGTGACCGGAATTAAAGCGATCACGTAAATTATCTAGAAGTGTTTGTTCAGTTAATTCAGGAAGCATACATAAATCTGCATATTCTCTATCCTATAATATATATTTCTTTTAATATATAAATCTTTATTTTAGTGTAGAAAACCTGAGGTTGTGTAAGAAATTTTGCGAGAAATGCATCAATTGTACTTGCCGCTTCAGCTGATCCAAACCGCGTACCACCAGCTGAAGCACGTGAACCTTTGTGTCTAAAAAAAATTTTTTTTTTCGCTTCTCGCTAGTTCTTCAGTTTTCTAAGAAAATTTGAAAGTTAAATGATGATTCATACCTAAAAACAAAACGATTTTTAGGAGAAGATTCATCAGCTGATGGTAGTCGACTCCAAATTAATTGAACAGCTACCGGATATTCACCTCGATCTAATCGTCGTTCCTAAAATCAAAATTTTTTATTTTTTTAATTTATTTGATATAAATTAATTTATAAAAAGAAAAATATATAACATATGTATATACCTTATACATTTGTCCGTCAGGTGTTCCCATCATTTCAAATAAATCATAATCATCAGCTGATTGTCCAGTAAACTCTTAAATTTAATAAAATTATGTAAAATTACATATACAAGTATTTATTTATAAGTTTATAATAAATTAACAATTATTTAAAATTATTATTACCATCTTTTAGCTGAATAACTCTTTCAATAAGCTCTTCTGTTGTGGATCGTTTATGAAATTCAATTGATAATCGATCAGCTTCATTTTCAGGATTAAAACAATGTAAATATACCTTAAAAGAAGAATTTATTATTTTTTAAAGAGAATATTTATAAATAAAAACTTAAACAAACAAATATTTTATTTAAAATTGATATATTAATTGCTAAATAAGATCTGAATTTGTTGTAAAGAGAATAGAAAATCATTTTGGATTTGCTCAAAATTGATTGATATGAGTGCATGCAATCATAATCAAAACAATTTATGTTTTAAAACAAGTTGAAGATAAAGAAATACATACCGTAACTACATAATTGTGAGCTTCATCTGGTGCTGTGATGGTGTGTGCTCTGCGAGGAAAACAGCCTGTGGCTCCAGAAGATATTGAATCAAACGACATCACCTCACCATTCTATTATTAACAAAGCAATCCTTTTACTATAAAAATTAAATTTAAAAAGATAAAATAATTAAAAATAAGATTTCAGAATGCCATAGTTAACGTGATAATAGATAAATACTTGATGAGAAGTAAAGTTTGATGAGTAATTTATGAAAATATAATGAAAAGTTGAGGTAAAAATAGAAGTTGAAAGAAAAAAGAAACGCTACTGATTCATATAAATAAACAGATGATTTCAGAAGAGGATAGTTGATTGAATGAAAACTCTATATTACTATGTTGTAGTATCGATAAAGAGATATAGAGATATCAGAGAGAACATTTGAAAAATTAGTTCAAACACAGAAATCATGAGACAATCGCAGAAAACGGGGAATGCCTTCCGGAAGAGCAGCCGTCCAGTATTATAAATCGATGAAAATTTGTACTGATTGATCGATACTGAGAAGAAAAACGAGGCTGCTCTGTTTCATCCTATCTCCCTCAACTTCAATCCTTCAGACTTTTCTGCTTTTCTTTCGGATTTATCTTCAAAGTATTGGGTGAATTGCCTGAGGGGGAGAAGGAGGTGGAGGTGGAATGCAATGAAGAAGGCATGCGGCTGTTGCTTGAAAACTTAAAGAAAGAAGTAAAAGATGAAACGGACTCTTCGTATAAATAACATAAAATCTATTTAGCTTGTCTTAAATCTTTTCAAACATATTGCTGATTGGAAAAGTGCCAGAATTCTCATGAAAGATCACAAATACAAGCTTATGTGGTTGGTGTTTTTCTTTTAAATGATAATTGTTCTGTCAGCAGAAGAAAATTTGAAATTTTAAGAAAACTTAATGAAAAGTTTGTTATTGAAAGTAGTGTATATGTGTCAGATGATCAAAGTCATTTGAATGAAGAAGAATTTAAATTTAAATATTTCATATTTTAACATAAAGAAATATATTTTGTAAGATGATGATGATGATCTTACGTCGTCATTTGTTCTCATATGCTAGTTCTTTAAATAGGTACCAGCTGTATGTAAAGTTATATGAGGGATTTAAGAACATAGAGAGAGAGAGAGAGAGAGAGAGAGAGAGAGAGAGAGAGAGAGAGAGAATATGAAAAGATATAATAATTTAAAATAAAGAATTATAATAAACATAGTCTATACAAAGTAGTTAACATCTGATGAATATAACACAGATTATTGAGATATAGTCAATATTATAGTTAATATATGTTTTTTTTTTGTTAAAAGAAAAACATTAAGATCTGGTCACGGAATCTGATTCAAAAATACGTCAAAAGTAATTTCGATAACACAGTGAGTATGTGTGTGTGTGTGTATGTGTGTGTGTGTGTGTGTGGGTGGAGGTGAAGATGTTGGGCGATTGGTGCTGAATGAGAGAAAGAACTGAGCTACATGCTAGCTTATGTACAAGATCAGTGTGGCTGGATTGAAGATATTGATTATGAACGATGACAAGAAACATACAATCAATGATAACCATTTGAGCTTAAAGATAAAAATTTTTGATTTTTGGCAAAATGCCGAATGTTAAAGTGTTGAATTGGCTCACGTGGTCACGCAGCCGATATATTGGAACCAAGCTATCGTTAAGCACCTGAGAAAGAGCCGCGCCCGGTTTTTGCTGCTCATAGAGGAGAAGGCGTGAAATCGAAGAGAAAAATCCTCTCTATCCTCTCTCTTATTTCTTCTCTCAACGTCTATTTCTCTCTATTCATCTTTGCTTTATTTCTCTATGTGCATAGAACGTGTGTGTATGTGCGATGATGATGATGATGATGATGCAGGAAAGAGATCTTGAAATTTTCGGTTGGGAGATAGAAGGGGATATTGGCATACGAATGTGAAATAGACAGTCTGTGATGGCAGAGCAAAACGGACGACCGATGGGGTGGGGGGTCGGTAGGAGTAGGAAAGGAGAGCAATAGAGAGCATAAGAGTGAAGAAGGTGAGTAGTGAGATGAGAAAGGTATCCAGATTCAACCGGTAGACTAAGAAAGCTAAACAGCAAAAAGCCGGTTCTTCAGATTCGGATGGAGAGCGAAGCTGAAAATATTCGTCTTCATAATCATATATATTTGTCTCTTTGCATACTTTGGCACAAATATTGTTTAAGCTCTATAAGGTAGATTTTCCATTGTTGAGAATACACTAACATAATGATTTCCAAATCGGATTTATCGTCAAAGAATTTTATTGGCTACTACATTAGACGGATCAATCAAACTTTCTTCTTCAATCAACAGCAAAATTCAAATGTTTGTTCGCTTAATCGAAGGGCTACGAGAAATCTGTGAAGACGTTTAGTGACGATACGGCCATGTGATGTTGAAGATGATGAGAACCGTTAATGACGGCTGAAGAAGTACACAGACCACCCAATAGCAGACTCATAGTAAACAGGAACGATAAGATTCATCATCAGTTATCATATGTGGGTTTCACTTACATCATGTGTGAAAAAATGCCAAATAAAAAATATTTATAACGGAAGTGAATATTTTCATCAATAGGGATTTCATGTTATCTTTCATATACTAAGGAATTTTAATCATAAATATATATTTCTGACGTAAATAAATTCGTACTAGTGAACTAATGAAAACTTTAATTGACACATACTCAGCATTAATTTGCTCAAAGCTTAATGCCAGGTGTCATGTATCTCACGTGGATATTTCCACGCCAACACGTTCATGATCATTTTCAATAGCCTGAATGCTTTGAACGGTTGATTATCCTGATAAAACAGGAATCTTACTAGTTTCATCTTCAAAACTTTATTAATTATTATTTACGTATCCATTTTTAAGTAGTCATTAATCTACTTAATTTCTTGTCTCCTCAAATTATTTAAATTATGAATCATCAGATCAAAATTAAATGCAATATTTCATTTTGTGAAACCTTTTGAGCATATACGAAAGCTAGCTACGGTTTATTTCATAGAAAGAAAAAGTGGAAATATTTTAATTCATTGTTGTTAATTCCATTTAATATTGTGCTTGTTAAATTCTCGTAAATAAAATACAATTGATTTATATAAATCTATAAAAAAATTTTATTATTGAATTAGCTGTTTACAAATTCTCAAATCATTGTTTTCTTTTTGGTATTAATATTTTTCCGCTCCAATCTATTGCATTTTCTTTTTCATTTATTAAGATATAAGATAAATATACGAATACACGGTTGTATGAACATCATGATTGTAGTATTTCAATATACATACAAAGTGGATAGTCCGAAATCCAACCCTAATATGTTTCAAATATTAAAAGTAAATATTGTTTTAAATTTTATTCGAAAATTAAATTACATTTGATCTCATTCTTATTCCAGATGATTGTACATCAATCCTATTGCATACCCTTAACGCCAAGAGTTCATGCACAGTAGTGTGCTCTGCCGACAAACGCGCGCTCCATTCGAAGTCCGGATGAGTAAAATCGAAATTTGATGTCCTGTTGGTTCAACTTGGCATGTATGTTGGTTTTTTCAACTTTTTTCGTAATAACTGATTTTACAAGTTTCTTTGACCTTAACATATTTCAGAATACCATTGAATGTAGATGAGATGGGCCTGTAATGGTCGGTGTTCTTACTTACTACGACAGACAAATGGATATCTTAAACATGCCTGGTGACCATGAAGATCGGGTGAGTTAGTTTCAATTTCTTCTTGATAGTGTTTTTGAAAATGATAGATAAGATGTAAGCGGGCAGTCATTGAAAACTGATAATATCATAATAAACTAATAATTGGTCTTTGGGGATTCTGTTGAACTTGCAAAGAACAGAAGAAAACTATCACAGCTTGATGATTTACAACTTATTAACGATTTCTCCTCAAAAGTTGAAAGTTTTAAAGCTGGGCTGAATAGAGATCCTTTACATCGTTTCCGAAGGCTTTGTAATGTGGGATGGGGAAACACCTGAACTCTTCGGCTCGCAGTTACAAAGGTCTCCGCATATTTTAAACAAAGAGCCGATTTTATTATGTCTTTTTAGTAATTTTTCGATCTTCTTCTTTATTTACTGAAAAATGGTAGCAAATCGTGTTTGCACAAAAGCGTTCCCATTGGAATTGTTTGGTATTCTCCGATATTAGACCTCAACTTTTGCCATTGAAAATTGTGCACTTCGTTTGCAATTATTTTTGTCTCAGGTTTTTGAAAATTTCTTTACCAACCGTAAATAGACCATGTATTCGCGGAATTCTAAACGCCCTTTCCGTAGATTGATTCCTCTACGAACAGGCAAAGATTCGGTGAGTCATTTCTATATACCCCCACTCATGTTTATTAACATAAAAAAAGAAGTATAATTTATGAAAAAATAATTAATCATCGTCTCATATTTTTTTTTAGGAGCTGAATGAAAAAATATTATGGACGGACGAGGATTGCCAAAGCCAGTAAGTGACTTATTTCTTTCCTTATTACAGCAGAAGCAGAATTTATTCTGATCTTTTGTATTATTCGTATTTTGCCAATTAGGAACTTATAATTTCATCAGAATCTTTGATCCAGTTCCTTTGGAATATTTATGCTGATAAAAAAAATTTATTTCTCACTTGTTCTTATCTTTGTTATCTATGAACATTATCGATCATTTGCGCATTGCAACTTTAGTTCTACCCACTACCTGATGTTCGCGATGTTCCTCTTTTATTCTGTTTTACATATAATTTCTATTTGAAATATAAAAAAACTTACTTGCATTCTTAACTACTTGTACTATTCTCGGCAATTTTCTGTTTTTTCTTGTATTTTTATTTAACGTTGAAAAAAATTAATAAGGCAGGCAATTGCTGACGACGAGTCAATACTTGGAGGTCATTTCATTGTCAAATATGTTCATTCTCTAGTGATTTGGCCATACAGATTCTCTGTCTCTTGGGAGTCATTTTGACTTCTGGAATTCTTAACTTAACTTTGGCTCAGTGCTCGTTTACTCATCTGAATATTTTGATTCTCGCATCTGCTGTTCTTCATCTATATCTTTTGCTTTTGTTTTTAATATTTATATTCATTTTACTCCAAATTAGCATTAGGATTTATGTTCTTATTCAATGATTCTGCTCAGGTCTTTTTCGTTCTTTTAATGTACTCAATCTCCGTTTCTCTTAAAAGATTAATGAAGTCTACTATTGCTTCTGTCATGTTACACTTTCCCTATCTACACTCAACTAGTCCTTTACCTCAGTTCAAAAAAAATCCTTTTCTAAGCATGTTTAGATCTTTTGATGTTATAGTGTTGGCTTTTTTAAAATTCAGCATTTTTCTGTCGATATTCGCTAGGTCTTGACCTAATATCTTATTACATCCAGTTATATTTATAACTTTTCTCTATATCTTTCTCTTAACAACACGTATGTTTTGTTTTCATCGCTAATGCTTTGGATGGACGTCTGTTATCCATATTGTTGCCAATATATTCCTTCTTAGCGGGTACGTTTGGAGCAATTGTTATTAGGATAATGTATCTCGCTGTTCTTGGAAGGCAACAGATGATGCATATAGTCTTCGTACATATTTCTTTTGTTTATTGATTGAGTTGGAAGTTGTTGTATTATACTTGCCCCTGGTGTGTAAGGGACAAAACACGTTTTGCCTGTCACTAATATCCTGTTTGTATCATGTCTTTGCCATAGCATGCCCCTCGCTCTCTCTATTTTGATCAGTCTCTCTTCCTTTCTGCCCTCTCCCTTTTTCCATTTAGTTGGCGCCCTTTGCTCTGTTTTAAGCTCAATATATGAAAAGCTTCATGCTTTTGGCTCAAATATTGTTTTTGTCCGGTAATATTTTTCCGTTGCTATTCATAATGAGGATCACGATAAATTATTATGCAGATTTCGTCGTTAGTTAGATATCCCTTTATATCTATTTAGAATACGAAGATATTATGTAGTAAACGAGTATGTAACCTCTTTTATGCTAAACTGACTTTTGTTTTCTCACATTGCATCATTCATCTTGATGAAAAGTTTTTTTTTTCTTCCACTTTCGTTTTTTTGATTTTCTCATTCTAAAATAGCCTCCATTTTCGATTTAGTATTTGGGCTACTGAAATGTGAATTTACGAAAACGTTTAAACTATCATATCATGATCTATTCTTTGTATAACTTTTTCTTTATCTATGAATTATTTTAAGCAACTGTTTAGTAAGTTCACGCTTTTTTTGAATGATATTAATATTAATCCGATGAAAAACTAGTTGTATTCATAGAAGTTTAGTTAATTTAAAATGTAGAGAACTTTTTGAATTCTTGGTTTTGCTAGTCTTCTTGAATTTGTACAAGTTTTATTGCCTTTTCTCTCCCTTTCGTGATAATCATCAACACATCTGCTGCAGAATTGTCCTGTCTTTATCCAAAATCCCACACATATGGTCATACGTCTCTGCTGCTTTGCTTATTTTAATGGACCATCATATCGGATATCTTTTGCTATACATATATTGTAGATCAACGTGTTACTTCTTTTTTTTTTAAATCCTTTGTTTTCATAAAACTTTCTGGTGTGTCTATCTTTCTCTACACCAGATTGTTAAGTTTTTTCCTGCTTGACCACTGCAGTTTACGATTTAATCCGAGCCTCTCTCGTGTCCGTAAACAAATCTCTTTGCTCCCTGCCTTATGCATTCTATCTAACCCATTCATGTTTCATTTAAGCTGCCAAGTTATAAATATTCAAATCTTTTTCCTGTTTTCAAATTTTTTTACTTTTCAGACATACCGTACTTTGCTGCGAGGAGTTTTGTCGTATCACATTTTGCACCCGATCAGGAAAAGTCTCCTTAGCATTCATCACAATGCTTTTTATTTATATTATATTTTTAAGTAAGTTCTTCCTTTTTATTTCCTGTTTCTTCTATTTCTCATGGATTTTCACAGTGCTTCCCTGAAATCTTTGAATGTTTAAATTTTGCAAAAAAATGTGAAAATTCAACCGCTGTTTCGCATCCAACATTTAAAATGAGCTTCTAATGTTTATAAAATTTTAAATATTGGCAACTGAAATCGTGGAAATATCAAATAACGTTGCCCTTAGTAGCGTAAGATTCATTAATTATGAGAATAACAAAACAAATTTAAAAAATGAAAATGAAATTATTAAAACGAAAGTAATTTTCAGCTATATCAACAGTTCCGCCGTCTATGTCTTTACCAGATATGGCTGATGCTGGCCCCAGACCGGGTATAAACACAAAGAGGTTTGCTTTCACCAATAAGATAATCTCATTTTATTGATGTTTTAGAGCTACAAAAATTCTATCAGATTTATGCGATGCCTATGACAAAGGTCTAGTTACTGGTGACTCGTGTAATCGGTTGTGTTATTCAAGAAATTGGGTTGTAAATGATTTTTATGAAGGACATAAGGTTCAATTTTGGTCTTTTTTTAATGAAAAACTATTTTTTATTTTCAGGTTGTAGTTGTATTAAAAGATGGAGGACAATTAGCAGTTTATAAGAGTTCTCATGCCTCCTATCAAGAGTTTGATACACCTGCTCTTCACATGTCAGATGCTGAGTTCAGTGATAAGGTTAATTACATTATCAGTGGAAAGGAATTTTATACTAATTCTTTTAGGTTCTCGATCTTATTAATGATCAGTTGGGGTTAGGGTGGCCAAGAGAATACAAAAAGCATTTAATGGAAACTCTATGGCCTACTTTACTGAGGTAATTCTTATTCCACTTTATAAAGCTTACCCATTTTTCGTCTAGAACTCCTGGAGATTCTTTGTCAGAAGCTGATCGACATTCACTTTGGACATTGCTGCAACAGCCTGAGTTTATTATTTTTAGATTGTTACCGCTAACGAGAGTAACTCCAAAGGTAAAGCCTTAAATTTGTTACTTATAATGTAGTTTTTTTTTTATTTGTAGCTTATTGGTACCTGTGGTAATTTCTATCAAACCGAGTCATTAATTGCTTTTCGAATGAAAAAGTATTATGTTAATCTTAAGGCATGTTTTAATTTAATTATTAATCTATTTTTATATTTCTTTTTTAGGGTAAAATCTTAGTGCATATTATGGGAACTATGAAGTTATTGTACGAGTTTTTGAACGATCCCCTTCAATGGTGTGATGTTCGATTTGAAAATTTAGGTCTTTCTGCAGACTATCCTAAAAGGTAAGATATGAAACCAATAATTATATATAAATTTATCATATAATAGGTTTGTTCTTATGGATGCTGATGATGTCTATACGGAATCCAAGCTAAATTCTCTTCTAAAGGTATGTTTCTTCTCTTTATTCTTTTTTTATTTTTTCTTCATTTTCATCTTCTAAATATAAAAATTCTTATAGGGACGACCATGTGCAAGTGATTCTGATTGTGCAATAGGAGATTGTACGGGGCGGTGCTTAGACACTATGACTTGTTCAGTTCGAGTAAATTCAAACTTAGAGGTAAATTTTTTTTCTTTTTTTTTGCTATTATCTTTGTTTTATTTAGGTTTTATGTGACAAATTAGTTAGAAAATTGTATTCGACCACTTGGCCCAAAAATAACCATTATCTTGCTGCTTGCAACGACCCGTCTTTGAATGTAACTCAAAGATTAGCGGATCTTCGATTAGCGTGGTCATGGAATTTACCTGATGTTTAACCTATTTTTCGTTTTTATGTTAGTTACGATTGAAATTATGTGTTTATGTGGATTAAGATTTTATCCACTAACATGTATTTCAGCCACATTACGGGTTCCTATTTAGGTTTATCATTCACTGTGGGTATTCAAACCTGTACTATCTTTGTTTTCCTCTTTTTTTTTCTTTCTTTCAATCTGCCTCAATAATGTTTTATTTGTGTTGTTTATAGCTAATAACTTAATTAATTTATATATTAGAAAACGTAATATTTTCACCATGTACAGGTGAATGAAGATTTTTATAATTCATTACTTTTAATTTAAATTGTGTTTTATAACCGTGAGCGGGGCTAAAGCTTTGTTTATAAGAGGAGTGCTATAGTGTTTATGAGAATTCTAAATACGGTTGTATGGGACTATTAAATTTCAGATGCTACAAACGTTTCATAGGATACACCTGGTACCTGGACCATGGAGCCTCAAGCTCATGAGAAGTCTCCAAAAAAGGTTATCCAGACGAAAATTTTTTATTTCTTGACCTTTACAAATCTTTTACTATTATCTGTATTGTATTCCACTGCTCACATCCGGATTTCGGTAAGATTCTTTCTTTGGCCTAAATCAACTTGTGTCAACTTTCTTGTCTGATGGGCCAGTAGTAAGGTTTATTATTTTAATCGTTCAGAATCTAACATCAAACGGGTGTTCAACTAGCTCTCGTAATAAACGTTCGTCTCGTGTTAAAGAATTGCCCACAGATCTTGAAGATTATACGATTATTATCGGACAAGACACTATAATTCCGGTGCAAGCATAAATTGTAATATCTTATAACATTCATTTTTGTTTAAGAAATCTATACTTGATAAGTCTTGCTCTCGCGTTCACCGGTTTTGTGCTGATGAGGGAATGAAGTTGATGGGTTTCCAGGGTCCTAGAGGAGATCCTGGACCCCCAGGACCAGTGGGTCCACCAGGTAGAAGAGGCCCAATGGGAAATGTTGGACCTTCGGGTCTTGTGGGGGATGCTGGAGAGATAGGAGGGCCAGGAGCTCCTGGTATTATCATTATTTTAAAATTCAAAAAATTTATACTTGTGCAGGAAAATGTAATTGCTCTTTTCCTGATATGTATGTTCATCGTGTTCCTATTCCCGGACCACCAGTTATCCAGGTGAATAGTATCTGCTCATCTTTCTAATTCTCAAAGTTTTTCTTCAGATTGAAGAAAAAATGGTTCCTGTTCCTGTTGTGGTTGTAAAGGAAGTTGAGGTCACTAGGCTGGTACCTTTTGAACCAACACCCCCTGGTTTTGGGCCTCCTCCTGGGTGGTCTCCTGGCATGCCGCGTCCCGATTTGTCTCGAACAAGAAAACTTCCAAGATTCTCAACTGTATCTACTCCTGTTCCAACCAAACGTCGTCGTACCACAACAGCTTCGCCTATCGACAAACCGTTACTAAGTTAGTTTAACGATTCAATTAAACACAAAATAATGTTATGATTATTCTAAATTGAAATCATTCCATATTGTTTCAGCCGTAAATGGAACAGTCTTGTTTGGCAACATGACTGATGATTTTGGTATTTACAGCAATATAACAACTCCGCAACCTTATACAGGTCCTCCAACACTTGGCTATAATCAGAGAGGTTTGTTTGCTAAAGTGTTTATTTCTCTCACAGTTTTTGAACTTATTATGCTTTTCTTATCATGTAAGAACAAATAGCATCACCAAATCTCTTTTTCAGAATGCTTACTGGCTGCAGTTGGAATACCTGTTCTTCATGCTGAGTCACAATATGGGAAAGTAATAGCAACTCTTCTTTCATCGCGAATTTATTGTTTTGCTAGGTTGGTTCATGGATGCGTGATTCCAATCCTTCTTCTGGTTCAATGGCTGAGAAAAGATGGGTTACGGATGGTTTTGCTTCTCCTGTACTCTATGAATATGAGAATGAAAAGCAAATGATGAATAAAGTTCAAAAGATTAAGTAGACTACTTACAATATCTGAGAGATTAAGTATGCGTTTTAGATATTACGTAGATTATCTTGCTTCTGGAACCGGAAACCTCATTTACAATGGATCTTACTATTACCATAAACACGGAACTACCTCATTAGTCAGGTAATTACAGAAATTTTTGAATATTTAGACTTCCATTTCTGTATTTTCATTTGTTTTCATAGTATTTACCCATTTACCCACTACATTCTAGATATGATCTTGATACTACTGATCAAATTGAGTCCGAACTAGGTGAAATTGCTCATATAGATTGTGGTCGTTTACCAGATCACACTTTTGAAGTATTATTTCTAGTATAGTAAACTATCTTACTCTTTTGATTTAGTATTGTAATTCTTCGGATAGGCATCCTTGGCTATATAATCGAGCTCATAACTATGTAGACTTTGCTGTAGATGAAAATGGATTATGGGTTATCTATATGCGCGAAGAGTCTGAAGCCCTAGTCGTCAGCAAGATTGAACAAGTTAGTTTTTCTTCTTGAATTTCTCTGATAAGCATCTATTACAAACAATAATCCGTAAGGACTGTTTACATTAGACTCACCCTGGTGTCAATGCTGCAAAGTTGTCGATTTTAGAATTTCCATGTCGTTCAAACATGGGAGCTTGCTGAAGTCAATGGCACAGATATCGCAGATGCTTTTATTATGTGTGGAGTGCTATATGGCTTGAAAAGTGCAACAGATCGTGATACTTACATATCCTTCGCATATGATCTCTATAGGTTAGTAAAGTTCTATTTCAATTCGAAGAAAAATACTTTCAAAGTTTTTTTTTTCTAATTATAATAGTCTTAGAAATAAAATGTTATCCTCTATGAAGGATATTGCTTCATTAGCATTTTCACAAATGTTTGGCTTGTTATCATAAAACATTGTTTTTCTTTCTTGTAATCAACAAATTTTCCGCGTTTCGATTTTTTTGATTTCGTATCTTTGGCTGTACGCCAAAGTATAATTAATTTTTTTCTCATTTTTTTAGTGTAATTGTTTCCTTGAAAGCTATTGTTCTAATGATTGATCATGAGAATGCCATTCAACCTAAATCTCAAATAGATATGATCTTTAAAATGTTATTTTGAATCAAAAAACATTTACTATTACCATTTTATATTGATAAAACATCATTGATGATGTACATATATACGATATAATTGTGACATCAATTTTTGAGTCATGATCATATGTTAATTCCAAAATTTACAGAAACGAATCGATTCCTGGTCAAGTATCTTGGTATAATCCATACCGTGGCTTGACAATGCTTCATTTCAATCCTGTCGACAATCGTCTGTACTTTTTCGATGATCGTCGTCTACTCTCGGTGAACGTTCGTTTTGAAGAAAACGATGCTGATTATGTGGACTAATTATTTCTACTGCCTTTCATTGAAAGCGTATTATGCACTTAATCTTCGTTTTCCTGAACATCTCAGTTCATATAATGACAATTTGAAATCATACTGCTTTTTGAGGTAGCAGACTTGGGATAATTCTTACGTTTTCACTCTGATTCTCATAGTAGTCAAAGTTTTTCATGTCCTGTATAACAAGTAGTGATAATGAATCAGACTTGATGTTCCCATTGTGTTTAAAATGTGCGTATACATTCATAGTTTAGTTTTTATGGACATATATGAGTAGCTGTTTATACTTCTGTCAGTTAATTATTAAGATCGTTTTGTTCTATATGTTACCTAGGTTCTATTTATGATCCCTTGTGATGTTACAAGAGTTATTACATAAGAAACGACTAAATTTGCTGTTAACTTCTCCTTTGGGTCGTATTCCTTGATTTTCTCTCATTTTTCCCATAAATTTTCGTGTGTCCTGGTACCTCTTTCTTGCCATTTTTAGGTTCTATTCGGTATGTCTCTATATGTCTTCAATGTCACCCGATTCCTTGTTGAAATGACTAGCTCCTCCTTCACATGACCTTAGTTTTTCTCTGTGCGTTTTCTTCCTCTACTGTTTTTCTCTAAACCAAATTACAACCAAAAATGGTTATGTACTATATGTCCTTACTGTCCTCGTCACTCTCATGTCCAACCATTCTATGCATGCCTGGAAGCGTTTTGAATTTGTTTTCCCTACTTGTACGTTTAATTCTTTGAAATGGCAATAATAACCACTCAACCATCTGATTTGTTCCGTTTTCTAATAGTATTATCTATATAATCTGTACATCATAACCATAGCTTTTTTAGATTTACAGAATTGTTTCATTCTGATATTTTAGTTTTTAATCGTGTATGCTGTCCTGTTTCTTTTATACATTAGTTACTCATCACTATCTTAAACGATGTTCTTTGTCCTCGTTAACGAATAAATGTTAAATGTTGTTGTTTTAAGGTTATTGCTCATACGATGTTACCGTCATATCTGCATTAGCTGTGCCAGAATTACAATTCTTCAGCTTATCCCGCTCTCTTATGTTTTCATGGTGTTTGGTCATTTATATATTGAAATAGTGTCATTCTTTAGCTTGAGGCTCTTGGCGCCTAAATTGAAGGAATGACCTGTAATCCCGCCTTTGCAATCCATTGCCCGATGATCTTAGCATTTTGTACTGTATCACTGCTGGTTTCCGCTATCATTTTCGCTTTAGTATATCTAAAGTCACCCCATTTCTCATTCCAACGCTTGAGAACTTTTTTTGTTTAAGTATGGCTACAGTTCTATCATAGGTATTTTTTTGCAAATATTCCAAGTTCTTACATGTCATTTATCTTCAACTTCAATGTATTTTGCATGTTGAACTATTTGGGACTTCGTTTTATTTGTTAGAAGATTAACAGACATATGGTCAGGCGTTTGAAGATGACAGCATTCAAGTCTGTTGTCTCCAATGTTTTTGCTATCCATCCTTTGATCCAGTGATCCATCTGTTTAGTTGGCGTTCATTTCATTCTTGTGTTTATCTCATCGAATAATAAATTGGCTTATAGGCTGGTGATGATTTTAATCTCTGCCGTTCTGTCTATGTGGGCTATCTTCTGACCTTTCAATCTATCTTTCTCAAGTTCGGTGACTTCTCATCAATCTGCTTCTCATCCTTCAGTTTCGTATCAATTCCTCTTAATTCTCCGAAATTAATTGTCATCATATAAAATGATATATATTCCTATTATCCAAATATTTTTTGTCTCATGTTATTTGTCTGTACAGTTTTTTTAAATATCAATTCACCTAAAAATGTGTCATTTCACACTAAAATCGACGTATATTTAAACAGATTGAAGCATATAAAAGTGGATTCACGTGTCAGTATATTTGGCATACAGCTTGAGCTTGTGCGCCTAATTGAACGATTCTTTATTTTATTTCCTATTTGTTTTCTCTTGTTGTTGTCAAGCTGTGATGTTCTTCCTCGTTTTCTTCCCTTTTTATCTCTGTTGAATAACAATCTTTCAGACTCTTGATCTCACATTTGGTAAGCCTTATATAGGTAAATATGGTCTTCAATAAGGTACAATTTTACTGTATTTTCTAATAACTCTTTTGATTTCTAGGTAGAAAAGATTTGTTGTGTCGGAGCTGGATATGTTGGTGGTCCAACATGTGCCATGATTGCCCACAAATGTCCCGATATTCAGGTTACTTCAAGCCTATGATTTTCATATAGCCACGTTTTTACAGGTTACCGTTGTGGATATGAACAAGCCCAAAATTGATGAATGGAACTCTGATAAGCTTCCAATCTATGAAGTAAGTAACAGTATTTAGTATTTCTGCAATATATATGTTGATTTAGCCTGGACTTGATGAAATCGTATTCTCTGCTCGTGGGCGTAATCTATTCTTCTCTACTGATGTTACCAAGGCAATTCGCGAGGCTGATCTCATCTTTATTTCTGTTAATACCCCTACTAAAATGTATGGACGAGGAAAGGGAATGGCTCCAGATTTGAAATATGTTGAATCTGTGGCACGTACTATTGCTGAACATGCTGGAGGGCCTAAGGTTAGCTAGTACATGAGAATGAAGATAAGAATGTTTTGACTTAGATCGTCGTTGAAAAGAGTACTGTTCCTGTCAAGGCTGCTGAAAGTATTGGATGCATTCTCCGTGAAGCCCAGAAAAATAACAGTACTCTTGTTTTTGAGGTAATTCAGTATCAGAAATGAAAGCTTATTCACTTATTATTCAATAGGTATTGTCTAACCCAGAATTTCTTGCCGAGGGAACTGCCATTAGTGATTTATCTAACCCAGACCGTGTTCTTATTGGTGGTGAAACAACGGAAGAAGGTATGCTTATCTGATTTGTTGAAACTTTATTTCAAAATATTTCAGGATTGGAAGCCGTTTCTCAGCTTGTACGTGTATATGAACGTTGGGTTCCCCGTGACCGTATTATTACCACTAACACTTGGAGTTCAGAATTAACCAAGTTGGTATGTCAAACATCTTTTTTCCCTGATAATTCTTGCTAATCAGGTTGCTAATGCATTCCTTGCTCAACGTATCAGCTCCATTAATGCTGTTTCTGCTATCTGTGAAGCCACTGGAGCTGATGTTAGCGAAGTTGCCCATGCTATTGGTCATGATTCAAGAATTGGCTCTAAGTTCTTGAAGGCTAGTGTTGGTATGTTTAGAACACTCTGCTGTAATTATTATCCTAATCAATAGGATTTGGTGGAAGTTGTTTCCAAAAAGACGTTCTCTCCCTTGTTTATCTTTGCGAGTCTCTCAACTTGAAGAAAGTTGCTGATTACTGGATGGGCGTAATCGAGATAAATGATTGGCAACGCCGCCGTTTTGCTGATAAGATTATTGCCGAGCTTTTCAATACTGTTACTGATAAGAAAATTTGCATTTATGGCTTCGCTTTCAAGAAAAATACTGGAGATACTAGGTAGAAGATGTGGTCTATCAGATCTCACCGTAATTTCAGAGAATCTTCTGCTATTCACGTTATCAAGCATTTGATGGAAGAGCACGCTCGCATCTCTGTTTACGACCCAAAGGTCTCATTGAATCAAATCAAGTGGGAGCTTGAGCAAGTTTCTGATTCTGCTGCCGGTTAGCTAAACTTTATATTTCTATGCGTACATTAACTTTTTATAGTTGAAAAGTTGATTACCGTTCACCACGATCCTTATGAGGCTGCTGATGGAGCTCACGCTATCGTTGTTCTCACCGAGTGGGATGAGTTCAAGGATTATGATTACAAGAAGATTCACGAAACCATGCATCGTCCAGCTGCTATCTTTGATGGTCGCTTGATCCTTAACCAGAAGCAGCTTCGCGAAATCGGTTTCCGAACCTTTGCTATCGGTAAAATCGTTATGACCAGGCTTTGATTTATGTTCTACATTTCAGGAACTGCTCCCGATCAAGCTTACAACTTGTTTGGTCAAAGTGGTTATTAAATGGTCGGTAAATATCTGTCATTTATCATCGTGATTTGCAGCTGTGATGTTTTAATTTTGAAAAGTTATAATATATGTCATGTTTTATCATCGTAATAATTAGCATATTTTACCTTACTCTCAAGTTTTTAAGTATTAATTACGGCTGTTTTATACAAGTTTTATGAAATAATAAATTTTTTAATTTTTATTCTTTTCATAATAATACATAAGAAATAAAAAAATAATTTGATTGTATACATATGAAGCATCGTTCGTAACCGGAACATATTTTGTTTAGTTAATACGTAGAAATATATCTTTTATGGAATGTTTGTATCAACAGGAATAATTAGACGAATTGTAAATGTTAAACAATTTGAACGAATTAACCAAACATGTTAAAAATTGATTGGAAAATTCCGCCATTTGATTTGTTCGAGGAGGATGTAGACCTCTGCAAGCCACAGCTGGCACAACATGTTCTGCCAGTAATGATGTCACATCGGAAAATTCCACGTTGAACGAGAGTAGGACAGAAATTTGGGAAAACATCAGTGCATTCTAAAGATGTTTCATAGCTAGTAAACATTGAAGCTTCTAATAAATACCTTTGTCTTCCTCTGAATGTGAGTTGGGAGGCATTGTGACTGGGGGAAGTCCAGAAAAATCTGGTTGATCAGTATCAGTTACACGAACGAGATCAGTCTAAAACTTGACTAATGCTGGATAAAAGTTGCAAGCTCAAACCTGTCCATCAAAATCTTTACCCATACACTTGTCACATCCATACAACAAGCAGATTTTACGATAATCACTAGGTGAAGCATCACGCTGGTGTCCAATTACTTTCTAAACTTTGACAATAGAATTTTTGATTTTGAAGATGATTTAACCTGGTAAATCGGATTTTTAGTTTTCATACTTATCTTTCCTCGCTTAGCAAAAGCTGTCTCAGCATAATGCATGACGGAAGTATAATCATATGGAACATCATATGTAGTAGATTCAGATTTTGATATTTTCTCAAATTGACTAGCGTAAGCTAAAAGAACAGAACTTAACTATTCATGAATTTTTGTGTTTTTTTTTTTCAAAAGATACAAGTGTATCTTGTGGGTGTCCGAAGTTCATCGCACAGGATCAAACCATATGAATATACTTACAAGGTTCAATATTTTCATAAATAACTGATATGAAATCATCTCGATCATATCGCATATGTTCATGCCATAATCCTATACTATGCATTAACTCATGCATAACTATATCAGTTTCAATACAACTAAAATTAAATTTTAAAAAAAGATTTAAGATAGATTTCCTTGTATCACTTACGTAGCAGCATCATTCGATTCTAACATGACAACATTGGAACCAGGCATTCTTCCAACATTGGTATAACATCTGATATAATTTATATTTAATAATATAATTAAATATAAAATTACCCTTCATATCGTTCATTTTTAATATTTATATAATCTCTTTCATTTCCACGTTTTTTAAATCGAAGACATGTATTATTCTCAAGTCTTGACATTGCTTCACTAATAATCTTTTTTTCGTAATTATCTAAAAATAATATTTAATAAATTATATTATAATATTAATAATAATAATAATATTTACCATATAATCCTGTTATAATATATGGTATTACAAAATTATTATTACTATCTCGATACATAGTCCATTTTAAATCCGAATTTCTTGGTAAAGCATTATACATAACATCTTTGCTAAAACGTAAACTAATCTTAAGAATAAGAAATATATATTCATAATATTATAATTATAATATTATGAAACATACCCTCTTGTTTGACTTCGTAATTGTACAACATCTCCTCCATTTTGTGAAAAAATATCAATTCGTTTACCCTGAAAAATAGTTATTTTATCCAAAAAATATAGTTATAATAGTAATTAAGTTATGTTAATTACTAATAAAAAGATTTTTATTTTAAAATAAAAGTTTATTTCCTTTTTTTTTAAAATAAATCTCTTCTAATGGTTAATGTCTATAGTTTTATGAATAAGTTCGATCCAAATATAGATTATAATATAGTTTATATAGTTTATTTTTTTTCTTCAAATAAATTTTTATTTTTAAATATTTTATAGAATTTGATTTTCAAATTTCAATTTTTATTTCTTTTCATACTGTAAATGAAAATTTGGTATAAAGAAGATAAGATTTAATATTTCAAAAAGAAATTTTCATTTTTAAAATAAAATTTTGAATTTGAATTTATATTTTTCAAATAGAATATTACATATTATTATCCAAATTTTCCTTTATATTCTCATCTTTAGATTTTAAATTTTCGTTTTTTTATTTGTTCAGCAATGTAACAAGCATATTCCAGGGGAGTGTTCAGAAGACAAAAAAAAAAGGGAAAGAAAAAGAAAATATGTTTTCTTAAGAAATATCAGATAATATATAATATACATTTATATATTATATTATTATATTTATAATAAAAACTAACCCGAGCATAACTATACGGTATTTGGCATAATGCCACAAATATTATACTAGATAATAAAGTATTCATTAATATTATTTGATGAAATGTTGTCCTGGAAACAAATGTTAAATTTGATCATTCAAAGTAAAAATGTTGATAGAAATGAGTAAAATGACAAATATGATTATAATCCATATATCTACAGTATACTTTTACATTCATCTAATTCATCTTCAAAGCATAATCAGACAACTACGAGAGAGGGAGATGAATAAAGTACCAGAACGAAATGATAATCATGCTTACGGCACCGTTTTTTGAAGCAAAATGAAGTCTGAGAAGGTGGGACCTGTTGCCTCCGGGAACATAGAAGAGAGGAAATAGATGGCTCATGAAGGCAGAATAGGGAAACAAGAAGATAAAGAGAGCGGAGATTGAAAAAAAGAGAAAAATGGGATGAGCATCCAGAGATGAGGATGACTTGCCGTTCCGTATTTGCACAGTTGAATAGCTGCTGTTGCCCATACAGAAAACAGTTAACAGGAAAGAAGAGAATGATAGCTGGTTGATATGATGACTGAGTTTTGATTCCAGAAAGTTCAGAAACATGCCGATGTCATAAATACAAGAGAAAAAAGGCTTCAAAGTTGGAGAAATACACACACATACACACACACCATACATGAATACAATACACATAAATTGAGACAGTAAGTGCCGAACGTCATACATACATAGATGATACAATAGCTTATCATGTAAACCATTTTCTGCCGTTTTACTATCAAAGAAGCTCAGATATTTAGCTTTTTTTTGACGTCATTATATGTGTTCGTTGAGTAATATTAAATATATATTTATATATATTTATATATAATAATAATAATAATAAATAGGATAATCAAATAATATTGAAATATACATATGTTATGATGATTTATATACTATATGTAGGTTGTTTGAGTATGTGAACCTTTTGAATCAAACTTACATACAATCATGTATGTTTGTATGTATTTCATGTCATCTCCCAAAAAAAAATGTATTTTTCTACTTTAACAGTTCGGAGATGAATATATTCCATGTTATGTATTCAAAGTATTATTTGAATCTTTTATGTTTTGAAATTATATAAATAAATATATATATATATATATTTAAGGTTAATATAATATTAATTATGTCATTATATAGTTAAATATTCAATTCTCAGATTGAACTAACTAGTAAGATGAATTATATGAGAGATAATAATGAAAGATAGAGATGAGATTTGATTATCCTAAACTCATCCTATTCATACAATTTCATCTATCAATATTGACTTTTATGATTAATACATAAATGATCTATGTTATTTTTCAATATTAAAGGACTATCCCTTGATGATGATGACGTGACTAAAATAACTGAAAAAAGAGGAAAATCTGGAATCTTTATTTAGAAAGTTGTTACAACAGTAAAATTAAACAATTAACCATTTTATTGTTTTTATTTTAAAATTATAAATCTATTTATATAAATAGATAGATGGATAGATAGATAGATATCTTTAACTATATACATTTGTATACATAGCAATATTTACAATATAGTTATTATTATTATTATTATATTAAAAAGATATTATATAGTTATTCTTTTTCGGTTTTTGTGTTGATAGGTACGGCTGTACTAAGAAAACAAATATTGTTCAATTTCCTTCATCATTGACTTTTTCAATAATATAGTATAACTATAAGTTATTGTATATTAACTATATATATCTAGTAATAAGAGATGTCAGTTTGAATTTTGAGAATCTTATAACGATATAAGATGAAGAAGATCCGCCACACAGTATTATGAATGATCTATTTAGTGGAAATGCCAGCTCTTTCTAGATATGTTTGTCTTTTCCCATATTGAATATGAGACCGTACAAATAGAACTATCATAGGGGGAATCTCTTTGAACGGACACCATGCTGTTGGAAGAGAGGAAAGAGACGAACAGAGAGAGAAGGTAAGCTATGTTGATTATGTGATGCGCATGGCTACTACCAGAATCGTAGCTTTATCCCCCCCGTGTTAATAGTTCAGTTATCTTGATGTAAAAGCCAGTAAACGTTTCTTTTCTCTTTTCGAATTCAATTTCTTACTTACTTTCATAGAAAGTAGATTAAAGCTTAGTCACTCATCAGTATCTCACCTTCTCTTAGATCAAATCACTTTTTTTACCATTTTCAGAATAGTAATCCAACGCGTGGGCTTGTCACGACGCAACGTCATCTGCAAGAAACCCGATTGGAGCATTTTCTCGTGAGACTTTCGACGTTGTGAACAGTTCCTTAGATGGCTCAATCTATCTCATGTTTGTCTGTTTTATGATTCATATAGTCTTCACTCCTTGCCGTCGATTAAGTCCAAGATAGTCTTATTCACAAGTAAAAATTGAATAGTTAGCTGTACTACATCTAGCCAATTCTCCTATATATCTAAGGTTTGTAATATTTTTATAACTTTTTATAAATAATTTGATTAATCCTTTTCGTTAAATATATTATCTATAAACATATTTATCTCTTCGTTTATCCTCAAAATTATCGAAATTTTACGGGGTCCGGATTGTGAGCAGTTCACACGTTATCGTTCTTCCAATTTATAACTCCCAATACAGAGAACGAGAAGTTTTTGCACAACGCAGTCGAGCTCTTCAGATCCGGAAAACTGCGTGAGAGAATGATTTTCCCAGAAGCTGTACATATAGCAAGCATTCAACGTTTGCGTCTTCATCATTCCAGCTTTCGGCTTTCAAAACGTTTTTACTTTCCAATCACTGACATAAGCTTCTACTATCACACCACTACCTTCTGAATTCATCATTCGGCATTCACGTAATTTCTAATCCCACCTTCTACTTCTTCTTCGGCATCATCTGCCTCAACATCTCTGAGGGCAGAATTAGTCATTGACATTGGCGTCTCCAAGTCTTTTATCTGCCGGTGACGACGACGAAGCTTATTCTGTATTTGAATCCGAATGCATGGAAGTTCAACCGGGGATACGTGTTGATCAGCACAAATCCGGAGGTGGAGGAGCACGAGTAAGCACTGCTGCCCGAATACCTAGGTGAACTCAGCCGAATCCTGAAATATTTAAAATTTCAAAGTTTTAGATGACAATAATAATAATATTTATACATTTAAATTAATAAATTTGTATAATTTCAGAATGGTTTTCGCTGAAATCGTTGGAACATTATCATTTCTGCAGCCTCAAGCTGATGACGATATATCCGATCGTTTACATTATTATTATACAACAACATTTCTTCTATTAACTGCTGTAAGTAGAATATATAATATTATTATTTATTATTTATAATAATAATTAATATAATAATAATATTTTAAAATAATTAAGGTTTTAATAAGTTTGAAAATGTTTGGTGGACGTCCAATAGAATGTTGGCTACCAGCTGAATATAAAAGTAGTTGGGAAGATTATACAGGTATTAACTATATTATAAATGTTTTTATATTTATTTTATATATATATATATATAATATTTGAAAATAGAAATGTACTGTTGGGCTCGCAATACCTACTTTGCGCCATTTGAATCAGATTTACCTGAAGTTGAAGATCGTGGCAAAACAATGGTTAATATAATATTTTATAAATAAATAAATAAATAAATAAATATATAAAATATAATAATTATAGGTTGCCTATTATCAATGGGTTCCATTTTTCTTAGTTTTTGTTGCTTTTATGTTTTATGCTCCATGTCTTTTATGGAGAATATTATACGATAAATCAGGAATACGATTGAAAGATATTATGAATTTTGCTAATGATAAAGGAAATGTACAACCTGGTTAGTATAATTATACAAAAATAAATATAATAAAATATTATTTTAGCTACTAGAAAAGCTAATATAAATGGATTAGCTGCTCATTTATCATCAGTTTTTAAACACAGATTCCGTTATAATGATCACAGTACAAGCTATAAACGGTATTTTAAATTATTTAAATCATCTAATTATATTAATTATAATTTTATATTTTTACAGTTTGACACAATTTTTAAATCGATTACGATTTTTTGAAGCATATTTGACATATTTGTATTTAGGAATTAAATCATTGTTTTTGCTCAATGTTTTATTACAAGTATATAATTTATATATTATAATTTATATTTTTTTATAATATTTTAGATGTATTTGTTAAGTAAATTTCTTAAAATGGATTCACAAGGATTTTATGGTTATGGAATTTTCTGGGATTTAGTTCGTGGCGAAGGTTAATTATAATATTTAATTATATCATATATATATATATATATATATATATATATATTTATTATATTTAAATTTATAAATAATAAAATATTTTATAATTTAGGTTGGAAAGAATCTCCAAACTTTCCTGTTGTAACATATTGTGATATGCAAATTCGAATATTAGGTCATGTTCAAAGACATACAGTACAATGTGTACTTGTTATAAATATTTTTACAGAAAAGGTAATTATTTGTTTTCTTTTCAAATAAAAAAAAATTTATATTTAAACAGATTTTTATATTGTTATGGCTTTGGTATACATTAGTTGCAGTTATTACATTTGGTAGTATAATGTCATGGATATTTAATTCTTTACCATTTGATCAACGTCAAAAGTATTTTTAAATTTATTTATATATATATATATATAGTTAAATATAGTTAAATATATAGTTATATTAATATTTTATAGATTTATTACAAGACGATTAGAATTAGCTGATGTTGAGTTTAAGCCACGTGAACGACAATTAGAATTAGAAGAGGTACATATACATCTGTATCTACATATATAGATAATATAAAATTATTATTTATTATAGTTTGTTCGTGATTTTATTAAAATTGATGGAATTTTTGTACTGAGAATGATTACAATTCATTCTGGAGTATTAATATGCACAGAAGTTGTAGATACTATGTGGGATCAATATTTAACTGAACAAGGTTTATATCTTATTATTTATAAAATATTTAATTATACTATATCATATTAATAGTTAACACAAATATTTTGGTTTTAATTCATTTTTCTAACATTTCCTTTTATATTCCAGGACATCAAATTATAGTCTCCTTATTGGATAGTCAGGGTAAGGTGATACTACTATATAAAGGAGAAAATATATAATAATTTTATATTTTATTAGTTATATTATATGTTATAATTAATTTTAATTATTTTAGGAAAACCAGAAGATATTGAAAAAGATTTGGATCGTTCTCCATCAGCTGGAGGTATTTCATTCGATCATCATGGTCGTGGACGTAAAACATCGGTTCTGGTACCTTTGGTCTCACGAGAAGATTTAACACAGACTCCCGAACAGTTTTTACGACCACCTAGTCGTATGTAAAAAAATATTAATATTTTGAATTGAAAATACTTGGATGCATTAAATTTTTATGATATTTTTTATAATGATAAATATGTTGTTGCATTTTCTGATTTAGAACTATCGCTTTAATCTTTGTTAATGTGTCCTCGGTAGTATAGTGGTGAGTATCCGCGTCTGTCACATGCGAGACCCGGGTTCAATTCCCGGCCGGGGAGAATCTTTTGTTTCTTTTTTATATTCAGTTTCTCTTTGAAACTTTAAAAGTAAAGATTAAAAGATTATTTTTTTAAAGAACTAAATGGAATAAACAACCGGTCAGAGAAAATTTTTAAAACAAATAAAGTTTTTACGTGAAAATAAAATTATAAAAATTTAATAAACAAGAGAAATAATTTAAACAAAGAATATTATATTATATAAACATTTCATGAAAAATGTATAAAATTATAAAATAAAATAAATAATTAGAATATAAAAGAACAATGTAATATTATACAAATAATAATTTTTAATTAAATCAATATTTAAACGATTAATATAATTTTTTTTTAAAAATTTAAAATATAATTGAAATACTAGAAAAAAAATTATAATTACTTAATATTATATTTGTTTTATGATAATAAAAAATATTCTGTATAGCTTCTGTATAAATAAAAATTGAAATTTCTTAGCTTTTCATGTTTTGAATGTTCATAACTATTCAACATTTGTCTGTTGTGCTTATATATGCTAGCATATATGTAACTAGAAATGTGTGTGAGGAGAATGGAGTAGAAGGAGGTGGGAGGCGTTTGTGGTCGTCATGGTACCCACCTAAAACCTTCTATATTATTTCTCTTTTCCTTTCTATTTTTCTTCAATTTTGAAGCTGATAATATTTTGGTTTAATTAAAATTATGTATATAGATAGATAAATATATTCATATTTATATAAACTATCTTATAATATACTTCAATAAAAATTTTTATTTATTTTTTTTTATAATTCTATTTTAAAAATATTTATTAGCTTAATGATATTTGTTATTGTTTTAAAAATTTCATTTTGAAAATATTGAAATGTCTCATTGTTATGTATATATAATAATATTTAAATTTCAACAACTAATGAAATATGATTGTAGAGAAACGACAGTTAATCTCATGCTGGATGTGGTGTTGTTGCCAACCTCGCCCACCTGTTGTTCGGTAATTATATAGAAGAAAGCTAATTTTTAATTGATAATTATATTTAATTTAGTGAGATTAAACTAGTATGTGTAGGTGTGGATGGTGTAGGAAAAACTGCCATAATTAAAACAATTAAAGGAGGTAAAATGTTTAAAAGTCTTTTTTTTTTAATTTTCTTTTTCTTTTCAGATGACTACAGAGATGTTCTACCAACAAATGGCTTTTCAGTTATTGAATTCCCTTATAGTAAAGCATTTGATATTAAAGTTTTTGATTTGGGTGGAGGAGAACGCATTCGTGATATTTGGACAAATTACTATGCCGAGGTACCTCGTCATAAGCTTTCGCTCTTCATATATTTCTATTAAGGTACATGGAATTGTATTTGTTGTGGATTTAACTGATCCAAATCGACAAGATGAAGTTTGTTACTTTTTCTTCTTTGATAACTTTACAATTTTCATTTGTAAAATACATCGATATATAGCCTTTCATTTGAATCATTTTCAAATGTTTCGCTAGATACAACTCAATTATGCCCTTTTTTCACGTTGCGAACAGAGTATTGCAACATAATAATCAATCTAATAGCTTAGTATTCATATTGAAATGTATCAAATACAAATTCTTTTCAGACATATCAATGTATTCGAAATTGTATAGAAAACAGAGATACATTTGGAAAGCCTTTTTTGTTTGTAATGAACAATGTGTCCGGAGGCGATATAGAAGATGTCGATTTTTGTTTAACGGTAAGTTGAAAGAAAAAAAATAATAATATCAAATATAATATATATTTAAGGCTAATTTGCACGAAACATGCGAAAGAAATCATCAATATCCCTTCGTGACTCATTTACGTAAAATGACTCATTATAAACCTTTAGCTGTCAATAAAACAACTATTCAAAGAGTCAAAGCACAGCCTATTCCATTATTACAACAATTTCGAGATTTTGCAGAAAAAGTTTGAACCTTACCGAATATTCTATATATCTTTTTTTCAAATTTTAGATCATAGAACAATATGTGCAAATATCCGAAGGGGTGCGACAAGCAGAAGTACGCCTACGAATACGTCAGCAGGAAGCAAGAGATGCTCGAAAGTTACGCTTAATGAAGATGGAACATGAGCAACGGAAGAGTGAAATTAGTATTATGGAAGGATATACGGTTTATACAATACCTAACAGGTGTTTTATACTTTTTGTTTCAATATAATTATAATAATATAGAACTGAAGAGCAACCCATAGCCATAATAGAGGAAGTACCGCTAGAAGAAGGTAGCCAAACATCCGCTCATTCCCT
The DNA here is from genome assembly GCA_964057225.1 of Auanema rhodensis. Classification (NCBI taxonomy): domain Eukaryota; kingdom Metazoa; phylum Nematoda; class Chromadorea; order Rhabditida; family Rhabditidae; genus Auanema; species Auanema rhodense. Next base: position 8,366,097 of record OZ059895.1, read on the forward strand.
AACTCAACACAATATAGAAAATCAATATGTGGAACCTAACATAAATCCTTCTCCTTCTGATACTGTAGCGTCTCCAACTGGTGACGCATCATCAGCATTATCATCAGATGTATTCGAACCAGACAATACAAAAGAAGCAAAAGCTGGAGCAGGCACGCATTCATCGAAAAAAATGGCTCACAACAAAGTGGTTCCACTAAATGAAGGTAATAGACAACAGAAAATTTGATTTGATCTCTGTTTTTACAGAAATAGATACACTCACAGTATCTTCAGATATCAGTACCGTAAAAGCGAATGGAATTAGTAACGGTATAGCCTCTTGTGTAACATAACTCATTTCAACATTTCAGGAAAACGTCTTTCAAGCCGTATGGATAGAATCAAAATAGCTTTAGCTTCACAAAAAGCTGCTCAACAACAGTTTCTACACGAAGCTTAAAACATTTTTCTCTTTCTCTGTTGACATATCAATTTAGACAATTTCCTGACGGATCCCCTGCTCATTTAGCGTGCTAAATTATTAAATTTTGTTCTAATCATACATAACTATTCAAAGATATGATTGAAATTGTATATAAAATGAAGTTCGTATCGAATTATACACCATCATTGCAGCTCATTGCGTACTACGTCATATTTGTTGTTCAAATTATTCAAATAAAATTAAAAGAAAAGCGCCAGTTTCATAGTTTGTGAAAACAGAGTTATAGAAAACCAGTGCTTAATAACTGCACAAAATTTAAAAAATAGGAACACGCATTCTGATCATGATCGCTGACCTACTTGTAAATGGAGAGAAGGCGCAAATCTTATAGCAAAAACAAGCTTATGCTATAATATATTATGAATAAGATATTAATCAATGTGTAAGAATAAATTAGGTTAGATTTGGGAGTGAGATGTTTAAATAGATTTGAGATCAATATGAACACGGGAAATGATAAGATCAAAGATATGAACAATAATCTATCTATGTTCTTTCTTCGGCTTCAATTTCATCCAACACTACCGCACCGGCTTTACAAAGCTTTTGACGAATCCAACGAAGTGTGGCCCAATCAGTGATTGCTTGCATACAAACTGAAATGATATTTCATCTCATGAAACAATTTCAAAAGAATACAAACCATTTCCAAATGATCTAACAGATCCTCCCATTATTATATGAGAATGAATTATACAAGCCATCAAAATGATAAATTGCAAAGTTAGAGCCTGCTTCTGATAACCAGCACTGCTGCTAAGACTCTAGAAAACAATTATCATAGTCAACTATTATGTTCATATAGATATCCGAATAAAAAAAACATACGATGGCTGATACAAGATAATGAGATCCAATAGCTGCTGCTCCAGATGTGAACCAGTTAGAATTGGTTGAAAAACGATGGCAAGAATCCCAAATCTTAAATAATTAGATTGAAGAAAATAAAAGAGGGTATATGGAATACCATGATAACCCAGGTTATATGGAATATAGTAAGGAACATAGCTGATAAAGCGTAGTAAAGCGGAAGCAATTCTCCTGCACGATTAACATCTGCAGAATTATCCTAAAAAATTTAAATTATAAAATAATTATAATTGATAATAATACTCTTAGAGCTGCAGGGAGACCAATACTACCATCACTAAAGAACTCAGCAAATACGTTCATGGTGTAGCATAATGCAGCAATAACGCCCATTCCTAATCCACAAACCTTAAAAGAAAAAAAAAATTAAAAATGAAAAGAAAGATGAATACCAATGCAAGCATATGTCGAGAATTATGTAAATCAGCAATTACATTGCCTTCTCCAGTATTATCACCCGAATGAGCAATCTTATTCAATCCACTAAAAGCATACTTTATAAGATTAGAAAGAATAAGATATAATCTTTACCTTTGAGATTTCTTTAATATCCAGAAATAAAAGACTTTTGCTGCTTCTTGATAAGCGATTGAAATAGCTACAGTAATTGGAATAGAATCAACAAACATGGAAATAAAAATCCATGTGAAAGAAGATAACAACAAAGAAACAAGCCACATAAAAGCTCTAAATAAAGAATTGAAAAATTATTGAACTATCATAAACTTACCCCAATACAAACAAGATAATTCTTAACGCATCAGGAGCAACAAACCGGCAAAACAAAGCAAACGATGGCGAGAAACCCACCAGGTAACAACCCAGTGTTAGAAAGAGACCCATATCTAATACTATTTCATGTATAATATTCTCTATTGTACGAAATAAAAATAATTATAAGATTTAAACCATTGAATAGAAATCTTAAAAAATGTAATAAGCAAACGTTTTATCTTATATTAACAAAAAAAATGTCATATGCTATATAAAGACCGGTACCATAACTACTTGTAAACAACAAAGAGAAATAAAGTAATAGGTATCACATATAAAGCATTATTATCACGAAGCGACCACAGGGCACACACATTATTGGCACAAAGAAGAAAAGAACATAACTCAGTTGACTTTGGCATAACTAGGAGGTGAAAACTTTCTTCTTAATGCTTTAATAACATAAAGAGGGAGGCATGAGATAGCAGTAATAGCCGTAGTCTTGGAAATGAACACCCAGGAAAGCACAAATTGTCTGTCAAAGTATTGATCAAAAACGACCAGTGAGACAGCATACAATCCTAGTGATAAAGCCTAAAATTCGTTAAACTTATTTGAACTTTCTTGCAGCGCTTACCTGTGCCAATAACATTGCCCAATGCCAAGTATGTACAGTCATTGCAACCATAATGAGTTCAGTTACAATGAGGGCGGAGAAGGAAATGGAAACAACGTGAATGAAGTCGGCATCGAAGACGAGAAGGGCACCATACATGATTACTGCACCTGAAAAGAAACAAAAAATGAAAATATGCAACAATATAAAATACCTTGATAGAGACTGATAAGTACCCATATGCAGAATGTTTTATATGATAATGAACGCCCTTTTCCCAATTCTTTGTATAATTCCGGGTAAGTTAATGCATTTGTGGCTGTAACATCTCTGTCGACAACTAAAGAAAATACGGGAAGCATAGTATAGGCTGTTGAATAGCTGTAAGAAGGTTAAATGAGATTATAGGAAATTTATGCTCTAAAACTTACGCGACCATGAGAACACCTTGGTACAACGAAACAGAAGCAAAGTAAAAGACGCACGAGAAAATGGCTTGCATAGTAGAAATGATAAGACCTCTGTATATTAGAAAATAGAATAAAATAAAAATATATAACTACCTGTGCATGACGAATTGGGACAAGGCACATGAACGTTTGTAACAGAATCTTCCGTGAACAAGTAGAAGACGACATACGTGAGAAAATTGAGTTATGGAGAAATCAGCAGCAAGTGAGGCTTGCTTTCCTACAATCAAAATAAATAAATAAATAAATAAATCTAAATGCCATACCTTCGTTGGCATCTATTCCAATACCGGCATGAGCAGCTTGAATCATACTAACATCATTTCCACCATCACCAATAGCAGCAACACGAAGGGGAGCACGGTATTTCTTCAAAAGTTGAACAATTTGAGCCTTAAATAAATGTTATTTGATTTATCATATTGTAAGAATATCTGTACCTTTTGTTCTGGGGAGCATCTACAACAGACGACAGCAGTGCAAGCACAAACAAGCTCAGCAACCTGGAAATGAAGATATCATGATCCATGTTACAAAATGAATAGGTTTACCTCAGCCTCATAATATTGTAAACATACATTAAGAGCACTACCTTGCATAACAAGTGCAACATCACTTTTTCTAAAATAAAAAATTTAATAATTTTGAAAAAAACTTGAACAAACCTTCTTAAAGCATTCAATTCATTATGCGCATCTGTTCTATTTTGAACCGGTCCGAATACATGTACATTATCAGTTCTACTGAATAATCCTAAAAACTATTACCATTAAAATTAATAAGAATCAAAGAAATTACCACTCGATTTAGCAATACAAATTGCAGTTTCGAGTTTATCTCCTGTAAGCATCCATATCTTAATTCCAGCATTTCTGAGTAATTCCAAAGATGTTGTTACTTGATCCTACAAAAAAAAATTAAAGTCATCAAATGCTTCAAATATCTACCTGAAGACGATCTTCGACACCAGTAAGACATAAGAGCTGAAGATCCTTTTCCAATAAGCGGTTAACAACACTAGCCATACTTGCTGTACGATCCGAAATCGACATCTATTTTGAAAAAATGTAAATAAATTTGAGAAAAAATTACATACTTTAGCGGTATGATAAGCTCTGTCAAATTGTTCAAGTTCGGCAAGAGATAAGACTTTTTTGGCAACTACCAATGTTCTTAATCCTGAATAAATATAAATTTTGATGATCGTGATCATGATCGAAATATTCGAACCTTCACGAGCCATATTACTGCATTCCTCTTCCAACCAATCATTATATTGGACCATACCAGCCATAACTGTATCTGCTCCCTTCATCAGAAGAGAAATTTCATCTGTGGTTTCATCCTTAATAATAATACCCATTCGTTTCGTTTCGCTAGTAAATGGGAAAAGATGTAAAATCTAAAAAAATGAGAATCATAAGCAAGTTTAAAATCAAATAATAACCTGGAATTGTTTTCTTTGTCCATTAGCAAGTTGTACTTGAATCAAGTGTAGGTCTCTACTGGCCAATCGAACGCCAACGGTTTCAGTCCAACGAACGAGAGCAACCTCATCAGGACTAGCAGCTTGGTATGAAACACTTCCACCCTCCATAATAGGAGTTACATTGTGACACAAAGCAATTGCTTCAACAGCAGTCTGCAGTTTAGCAGAAAATGAATGTCTTGAATAGAGCCAAAGTTAATACTCAAATTTAAAATTTAAACTACTTAGCCAATTTCCCAGCATAAGCGCTTGCAACATGTTGAGCAACTTCTTCAAAAGCATCAGAACTGAATGCCACTGTTCCAAGATGAATCTAAAAAAATAACTTGTTTCCGAAAGAGCAACAGAACTTACCTTTTTAAAGTGCATCTCATTTTTGGTTAACGTTCCAGTTTTGTCCGATAATAAAAACGATATTCTTCCTAATTCCTCAGGTATAGTTGAAGACCGTACCACCGTCTCCGGTATATTCTTATCTCTGCCAATTTGCCAGGAGAAAAACAACTTCAAACAAAAAAATTATAAACAAATAAAAACTGAGAACAAACTTTAGCCATATCCAAATTTACACGAAGAGAAATAGGAATAATATAGGAGAATAAGAGAATGAAACGCATCAAGTATCGGTACCAATTTTGATCAATTCCTTTCATAACTACCATTACAGAAGCAAGAACCATGACGAACAAGAACAATAATTTAGTTAAGTTATTAACCTTTAAATAACAAAAAATAGAAAAACAACAAAAAATTAATTTACCTCTAAGTCCAGGAGGCCAACTTTACTTTCTGGCAAGGTAGTATTCATTACAGATCGAGTTTCACGGCCAGTATATACAACAATTCCAAGAGCAGTTCCGCTGGCCAAAACAGTATTGGACCATAGCACATTCTCAACATTCAAACTTCCATCTTGGATCTGGTCATCGTCAGAGGTAACTTTAAAAGTTCCAACGAAGGCATGAATATCCTTTTGTGGCTTTTCCGCATAAATCTCGCAATTGACTTCCATTAATTCCTATAAGCAAAAACAAAAATATTAATAATCTGCAGATTGTAAGCTTACAGCTTCAGTATTAAGATGTTGTGTATAAGGTACAGCAACTCGAAGTTTCCAATCTGTTTCTCCATCAAGCTGATCAGTACGAATAAAACACGCGCCCTAAAATAATAGAGCAATATGAAATGTTGATATATCTTCAATAATATTTCTTGTTTATTTAGCAAATTTCTCCTCTTTTTTTTTGCCCAAGCGCTCATTGATCTTTTCGATGAGGAAGAAAATAAAAACGGAACAAAATCGTTCCTCAATCATTTTTCATTTTTCATGTTTCAGGTTACGGTTGCATTCGAGGTAAATACATTCTTGAAGCCCATTTATATTGTTAAAAAAGAAAAAAATTGTATAAAACTTGCCTGTCTTTCTGTGGTTCGAAGCAAAACAACATCGGCAGGTACACGTCTATCTTTATGAATCACAATCACGTCACCAACTTTGATGTCACTAACATACCCAATTATAAAGGAATTTTGAAGAGAAAACTCACCAGCTTTTAACTTCGACTCTTGTGCCATCTCTAGTTAGTTTTTCATATTTTTCTCCGTTGAGCTCCTTATCACGAAGAAATCGAACAAAATCATCAAGTGCTTCACGAATCAATGTAATAGTTAGAACAAATCCCTAAAATTTTATGTGATACAGAGTGTGAATATAAAATACTCACCAACGGACCCCAATATGTTATAGGAGCACCAATTTGTATAGCAGGAATAAATTGACTACATGCCATTAATAAGAAATATAGATTTAAGAAAAATTTAAATTGTTGAAAAAGGACCTAGGAAACAGGAAAATATTTATAATGAAGTAAAGGGTTTACTTACTAAGGGCACAAAACTGAATATACTGTATTTTTGATTGCATACTGTGTTAGGAGGAAAAGCTGTATCTTCTGCAACGGGCCCGTAACCTATACGAACTGTTCGGGAATGCAATATTCTTCGACGTCCAAAGAGATTTCTGCAGCATCTAGGTGATAACAGTAAGACTAACTTAAATTTTTCAGAACAAAAATGATAAAAATCAGCATAGAACTCACGATGACCCATTTAACCCTAATGTGTGTATGGTTACCGAAGATTTGAGACTTGCTGTTCGATTTCGCAAATCTTCCAACCGAACATCACTACCCATTCCGCGACTTCACATTAACCCACAACTACTAAGTTTTGATTAGGACAAGAGGCAAAAGCGAACAAGATCAGTCGAAAATTCCACAAATAAAACGAAACGGAATAAGAATGCTAATAAAAAATCGATATTAATGCATATTCTAGGACGCATGATGAGATAAAGACTCGCGGATTTTAACAAGAGTTGTGTGGAGAAAACAAATCAATAGAAATTGCATATCGATTTCCTACTCTATTTCAATCTGAACGAAAAGTAGCTGAAGAAAAGGGAAGTATGTCGCATTTATGCATTCATCTCTCATTGTGGACAGGAGTTTCGCAGAAAAAACCTTGAGAACAGAGTGAGAGAGACAGGTACGGGGCCAAGTACAGTTACGGATCGATGCGACCCAGCATTGTTATGCGCCATTGGCAGTGCTGAACTCGTCGTACGACGACATCGATGAATGTTATAACTGCGAGAGAACAGAGAATATACATGTAAAATAGGTGAATTTCATGAATCAAAAGCAATGGAATTCACTTAGAATAAAAGCGCATTCAATACATAGTGCATTAGCTATTTGTATACATGGATTATGAATTGAAATTGAATTGATATAGATCTCGTGGGTATATATTTAGCGCTGTCGCACCATAGTTACGGAAACGCACATGAATAAAGAGGGGTCTATAAGCACTAATGTTTTAATTTGACGAAACAATGCGTATAAAAAATGACGAAAACACATAATATAGCCTAATATAGTTAATTAGAAACTATCGCATATTAGGAAAGAAAATAATAGAGCTAATAATAGTATTTGACAGCTGTCCGTCACATTCTTATACATTCATAATCATTGCTGTCGTCATCGTTACCACGGACTGATGACTGAAGAACAAGAAGACAACGACGACCAAGAAGAGTTTAACCCGTCACTGTGTTGTCGTTAGATGGCCACTACCACCACCAACATCAGACATACACAGGGAGAGAAAAAGAAGGTGAACCAAAAAGAAAGAGAAACAGACGATGGTTTGATAGCCACGCAAAATAAAAGAGAAAAGGAAAGCAAACACATCCGCGCATTACACACTTCCCGTTCCCACTCTTCTCTTCCTCTTCGTACCGCACTAGCACCTCGAGTGGATCTTCCCGTTACTCAATTTTCCATACCAATTGATATATTTAATCGAACTTACTTGGTCATACTGAAAGTACTTGATGAACGTGATGAAACTGATGGAAGTAAATACACGTCGTCAGATCCATCAACAGCAGCCTAAAATGAACAATGTCCAAACAGCTCCCGTATTTAATGGTATATAATTGCACCATTCACTAACCTCGGAGTCTGTCATTGGCAAAAGACGACTGGCTTCGTCTGCCTCTTCTTGGCAACTTGCCAGTCGGCTGTATCGCATACGCTGAGCCACTTATGTGGCTACAAACTGATAACATAACAAAATAAACAAACTAAACGAAAGCAAAGTATATAGTAAGCTGAAGAAAACAGCTAATAACAATAATCAAGACCAAAATTATATATACCTCTCTTCATCAGTTAAATAAAAAACCGCGTTTAACACAAAATATATAAATTATACAAGAGAAACTAAGCCTACGCCTATGAAGGACCCGACAAATGCTGATAAAACGCATGCCAAGTTGATAATGCTTCCGGAGACTTCACCACAATCAGCATCCACAGAACTAAAATAGTAGAAACTGAGAAAAATATAAAGAATGTTTAGACGAACCTTGATACTTGATCAACGGCAACCGAAAATGTAAGCCCGTGAGATATCCCGAAGAATATAATAATTAGAAGAAATACACCATCATATGGTAATAAAGTTGGTGTATGATACCGGGGTTCTATATTACATATAATGATTAGAGGAATAAATATAATTCGCATAAAACAGAAAATGGTCAACCATTTAGTAGTCTAAAAATATGAAACTTAAAGACGAGAATGATCAAAACTTCAAACCAATTTGGTCATGCTGCCTAGGCAACGTCCACATGCATCACCAATATTAAAGGCTAAAAAACAGCAAATAGAAGAGAAGTACCCTAAATAATTAATGATAAATAAAGAACTTTCAAGAAAAAAACCTATCCAAACCATATTGTGGGAAACGGATTTTACCAAGCTTGCAATAGCTGGAAAAGCCGACAGTGATACTATTAGGGTAAGCATGACACATATTAACGGATTTTTACTCTTAAAAATAAAACATTTTATTCAAAAAAAGCAAGAAATTAAACCTGTGAAAATGCTCTTTTATAAACTTCTTTTTCTGATGTAGAAGAACCATTAAACTCTTCAGATTCACCGTCCACCTCGTTGTGGAGTAATGAGTCAGTATCGCTTTGAGAGCTGCAATGTGAAACGATGAGTCACTGATTCCCAGAACAAACGCATACTCAGTCAAATTCAAAGATTTAGCTTTAAAATTAACAAAGTTATAGAAGCCAATACTTAATATAGTCCATGTTGTAGCTATTAGAAAGTATGCTCGGCCATTCCAAACTAAGTCCGAGGTAGCGAGCTAGAATTAAAGTTTAGAAAAATAAAATTTTTTAATTATATAAACTATTCTCAGAGGGAAAAATTTAAATATTATGTTTGAGATATTCAATGTACAGAAAATTAGAGAATAGTCCGGAAAAAACTATAAATTAAGAATGGTTAGTTACAATTTTCAAAACTTCTTATAAAACTTGATTCAAAAAAAAACAAATATAAACATAATTTTTGTTTAAAACGTCATTCTCTAAGTTTATGAAATACTGTAAATCAAATTAATTCAACTTACTTGACATATTATACTTAACACAGCTGCAAAAATTCCACCGGCAGATTGACCCATCAAAACTGCTTTGAGCTGAAACATTACGGTATTTTAAACTGTACTATAGGAAAGTATTACATTTCCAGGAGGGAATGCACTAACAAGCCCCATAATTCCTCCTCCTATCAATCCCAAAGAGCCGAAACTAGCCAAGGAAGCCAGAACTAGCGATAGATAGAAGAATTCTTCCTGAGCTGAAAAAAATAAGTTGAAACATTAAATTTTCATTGTAAAACTCACAATCATCAGTATCAATATAAGTATATATGATAGTTGGAATCAAGGATATGATAACAATGATATGCCCTAGATGAACGCGAAAGTTGTTAGACAACATAAAAAAAATAAATATATCTTTTAATAAATAAGAACAAACTTTGTAGTTAAAAATAAATTAAATGCGGCTCCAAAAATACAAGCGATTCCTCCAAATAGAGTTAAGTATCCTTCAAATTGTCGTTGAAGAATAGTCTCTCCGTGGATAGGTTTGAAGTCTGTTTCATTGTAACTGCTTGTATTGTGAAGTTTATAATAGAAATACTGAAATACATAGATAAATATCCTCGATATATTTAACTTTTTACCTCATGCGCATTCATAAACAGGTTATATGGCAATAAAGATGTTGTTGAAACAACGAAAAATGATAAAGTTATAAGCCACTGCATGTTAGTAAATTCAGAAATATATTATTATAAATTATAGAGTGTTGATATTCATATTTCCTGGAAAAGAGTGAAAAATTAGGCAATGAGCATGAAATTTTTAATTTGGAAAAATTCGGGACAAGTATAGTAAGGACAGTGAAAGATGAAAAAAACTAAAAAAAGGATGAATTTAGGAAAATTAACCATAGAGAGTTGCGAAATTACATGAATCGAGAAATCGGTTCAATAATTGAAGTAATTGTCATTTGTTTATACGTTGCTTCATGAAAAATTGATTACACAAAGGAAATAACTATTGATCAGAAAATAGATAATCAACTTAAAAGCATATAAAAGTATTTTAACATAAAATGTATGAAGTTATCAAAGTAAAAAGTCAAATCAGCATTTCGCAATGGTTTCCCAGAGAAAATTGCAACCACATATTCAAGGCATTGAAGCAAAGTTGAAGAAGTTTTTAACTTGTATTTCATCGATGACTAAATAACCTATATCCGTTTCTATTGATTTGTAACCTAGTTAACAAAAGCTAAGTTGTTCAAAATTGAAAAATAAACAAATAATTTAAACAATAGTCAGTATTAAAAATTGGAATTGAGGAGAAAACCAATGCAATAGGTTCACGGAAAAATAGGCGGGGCTTACCCTACATCCCAGAGGCGGCAAAAGACAAGGATATTATTTCTGTCATCATATTTCAAGACTATGGCTGCTTCTAAAAACTACGAAACTATATGCCCGTCTGAGTTTGGAAAAAATGTGGAAAGTTCATCCTATAAAGTTCCTAATCATTTAACTAAAGTTTATAAAGATGAATGCATATATTGCTTTCATACTCCATTCTTCGATGGTATGGCAGTTTCTTGTAAAAGTTTACTACAATACTGTTTCAGGCGGGCTCTATGTTTGTCTGAAGACTTTCTACTGTTTCTGCTCTAGACATGTCACCGATTTTAGTTCTCGTACGGGAAACAAATTATTTGTTCAAATTGAAAGCAAAAAGGTGATGACATTGATTTTTTTTATAATTACTGGAATTTCCTCGTATTATAGGTTTATGTATCGATGGATACTGATGATACTGGTGAACCAAAAGACAAAATTACTCGTTTAGCAATTAATTTGGATAATGGATTTGATTCACAAAAGTATTTTTACATTATTAAGTTTTTTTCTTTAATTCGATAATTGAAGATTCGAATTGGAAGATTCCTATCATCTTGTTCTTCTTCCAAGTATCAACTGTCGCACTTCTGTGAATGAATCTTTAGGAGCTGATTTATACAAGTAAGGTTTCAAAATAAATAAAGTGTTTTTGACTTCTAACTGTTAGGACTGCAAGCTATGTTGTATCCGCTATGAGTGCCGAAAGGCTAGAAATGCTAGCCAGCGCTAGCAATGCTTGGGATGGAGAGGTTTTATTCAATAAGTAATGGATAACAATATATACTATTTAGGAACGTCAAATAACTAAGCATGCCGATATCACGCAGCACTCCAATGGTAAAAAGGTAAGCTAAAGCCCATTTTATTAATACTGATTAGAAACAGATTCCATATTCGGGCTGGAAATGTGAAGCCGAAGGTTGTGATCTTATGGAAAACTTATGGCTCAATCTGGTTGATGGTGCTATTCGTTGTGGAAGATCTCAGTTTATCTCTGAAGGAACAAAAAGTAAAGGAAACAACCATATGAAGCAATACTATGACTCTACCGGGTATTTTGGATATTCTTAATAGTCTATAGATTGATTAATGTTTTGAAGGCTTCCTTTAGTTGTAAAACTTGGAACTATTCTTAAAGATGGGACCGGTGATGTTTACAGGTTTGCGATATATATATATATATATATGTGCTTCAATCATGATCTATCTTTTCAGTTACGATGAAGATGATGCGGTAATTGATCCAAATCTTAGCAAGCATCTGGCTCACTTTGGACTTGATGTTGCTCAGCTGGAAAAAACCGAGAAAAGCACATTAGAAATGGAGCTAGATATGAACCAGAAGCGAGTACTCACTATATAAAATGTTATTAAATGAGGTGTTTAGATGGGAATGGGCCAAATGTCAAGAAGATGGTGTTCAGTTAGAAAGTATTTTTGGTAGCGGCTATACGGGTCTTATTAATATTGGTAGCAGTTGTTACATGAATTCGGTAATGCTTGCCTTACCTTGATTTCAACTTTTTTTTTCCAGGTTCTTCAAGCTCTCTTGATGGTTCCTTCGTTCCAAAGGCGATTTGTGAAAGAAGCCGCTTCTACACTTTTTTCTATAGAACCATCCAAAGTTTTGAATCCTTACTTTAATTATGTAATTTCATAATTTAGATTACCTCTGACTTCAATGCTCAATTCACAAAATTGTTCTCCAGTATGATGAGTGGTGATTACGCTATAGTATGTGCCTAAAATATATGCTTAGTCAGTGAAACTATAACTTACAGGAAAATTCAACCCACAATGGAATATCTCCAAAAGTTTTCAAACGGATTGTGGCTGGAAACCATTCTGAATTTAGTACTGCACGCCAACAAGATGCTGAGGAATACATCAGGTATCCTTTTGATTCATCATGTCGTGTTAGATCCACAATGTTCTAGATTCGTGTTTGATCGTATCTCATCTCATACGTCTGCCGAACAGGAAGATCCCACTATGTCTTTCAAGTATGCTTCGGACATGATATCTAGGTTTTATGAACATTTTTAGATTTTTGATTGAGACTCGTTTCGAAGATCTCTCTTCCGGATGCGTTCGTTATACCGATAAGGATGAGTTCGTTTTTGGTCTTCCAGTTCGAAAGGTAGGGTATTAAAAATTTATATTACAACTTATTTGTGGTTCAGGAACATTTGTCACCTCACAGTGATGCTGAAAATGAAGGCCGTTTCAAAACTCAATTAAGCAGATTAATCGAATCTGAGCTTGCTCCAAGTGTAATTGAGGTAAATTATCATTCCTCCTCTTTACTATTTAACAAGTTCAGGGTTTCACTTCACCTGTAACTTTGGAACAAAAAGGAGCTACAAACACTGTGAGGTTCAAATCTTTCCCGGATTTCCTTCTTTTGGCTGTTCAAAGATTCTACTTTACCGAGAATTATACACCTAAGAAGTACGATGTAGATGTAGAAGTAGAAGACGAACTTGATTTGTCTGCTTTCCGAGCCACGGGAAAAAAGGACAGTGAATCCCTACTTCCTGATATAGCAGATGAGCCTGTTAAAGCTGAATTGCCTCCATATAGTAATACCGTTGTAGACCAGGTTTACTTGTATTGCATTTTTTATACCTTCTTTTTTTTTAGCTCAAGCAGATGGGATTTTCTGGAAATGCATCTATTAAAGCAGCTATTCAAGTTCATCCTTCTGGAAATGCTGAGGTCGCTTTGGAATGGCTCATGACTCAACTCGATGATCCTAACTTAAATGACGAGCCACAAGCTGTTATTAGGCCAACAACAAATAAAGTTTCAGCACTTGAAAGACCATGCGTTCAAGAACTTATGAACTTTGGTTAGTTTTCTATAATAATTCCTCTTGAGCTCTTATGTCTTTAAGGCTTTACGGCTCATCAAGCTTGTTATGCTTTCGAGAAGTTCCCGGACCCTAACGCTGCTGCTGAATGGCTTTTCGAACATGCCGACGAGGTAAGGGCCTTTCGTATTGATTCCAATTTCTGAGTTTTTAAGGTCCCCCCGCCTCAAGATGATGTTCCCATGGAGCCTGCTAAACCAAGAGATATAATTGATGGAGAAGGAAAATATAGGCTCATTGGATTAATCAGTCATATGGGAAATAGTCCTCAATCCGGTCATTATGTTGTGCACTTATTAAAGGACGGAAAATGGGTAACAGCATAATTAAAAATAATATTTGTGAAACTAAATTTTAGATTCTTATCAACGATGAAAAGGTTGCGGTATCTCAAAATCCTCCAAAACAACTGGCTTATCTCTACCTCTACCAAAGAATTTGAAATGTTTTTAAAAATACAATTTGTTTTTTTAACTATTTATTAAACTGTTAGTAACAGTCATTATATAAATTATGCAAATTGAGATAGCAAACAATAACAAAATTACAAAATAGATACAGCTCATCTCGAGTTTAATTGACTTCCATTTTTACGATTACATCTTCGCCTCCCTTTTTATCCTTTTTTATTTCTGTAAAAAAAATGCAATCAATGAATAAATACGGCTACTTACCTTCTTCCTTTTTATCATTATCTAGGGGACGCTTCCGGTCCATAAGAGGTGGGCGAACATCTGGCAAACGTTCAATTCCCAAAACTTTGTATATTTGATTAAATGCCACAAAACGAAGAGCTTGTTGGGCATATGCGGTAATAGAATCCCGTTCAGTTAATGACAGATTACTCAGAGCATCAACTTTCTCCTTTTCACATGGATCTAGAAGTCCCGGGCCACCTAATGAAGTTCACTTCAGCTTATTAGGATTTTGTAAAACTTACAAGGCAGTAATATACCACTGGCGATAGCTTCGAAAACACGACGAAGAGCATCTCCGTTAGATAAAGGAACTAGAGCACAAGATAGGATATTTTCAACAAGCAATTCGCATATCTATAGAAACTATAAAACTTGAAACTCAAAGAAAACCAAACCCAATCAGTTAAACCACTTAATTCGCTATTTCGCATTCTTATATCTCGAAGAATTCTGATGCTGGAGGCACAAGAATGTAGTGAAGCGCACCGAGCCTAAAACATAGATTTAGAAATATAAGCAATAAACAAAAATGAACAGCAAGACAAATATATAGGCAGTTTTCTACAAACCTGGAACCAATTGGTACGTCTTAGATTGGCCAACGCCTGTAGGCAGATATCCTTGTTGAGGGAGTCGGGAGACCATTCGGCTAAGACTGAACAGACTTGTTGGAAAGATGGTCATAATATTACAATTAAATTTATATAAATTTCTTTGCATAACTGAATTAATAATCAAATTTCAGAAACATATCTCGCATGACCATCTTTCACTCTCGACTCCCCGTATAAGAACGTTGCTCAAAATCTTGTTGAATAACATTCCGTGAACACTTCCAAAGAAAAAGTGGGCAAGAAAAAATATATAAATGTATATCTAAATTGGACTGTATACATCAGTTTGATAGAAAAAAAAACGCTCCGAAACTATATTGCTCTAAGAAACTAGACCAACCCCACCTCTACCCGAACTACATTTTAAATATATTAAGAAAACGCAATAAAAAGGGATATCGCAAAAATAACTAACCTCCTTCTCTAAATGCTCTAGAAGTTAGTACAACCCGACATTTGACATTCAAATTAGTTTTAGTTACAATAAATGAAGATTTCTCAATATCTTCTTCAACAGAGAAGCATCCTTCTTCGCTCTGAAAAAATACGCCAACTAGATAAACAATTTTGTTAAAAAACATACTTCATAATGTTTATGAACTAATTGAGTTACTTCCGTTAGAAGATTTTGTGTTGGAATTGTAGAACAAAGTACGGCTAACTCAACTTCTTCGTCGCATTTTAGTAATAGATCTTTGGAAATAAGGCCCATTCTCATAAAGCCCATTAAGAGTTTATCCTTTTCCTACAAAAAACATTCTTTAACATCTGAGAATTAAAACTACCTTTTCTCCTTCTTTAACAGTTGAGGTTTCATCACCATCACTGCGTGCATTGATAAAGTCAGAAACTGTTTTCAAAGATTTCTCTACGCTAACTACGAGATCTTCTATTTCTTTTCTTAGATCATCTGTGGGACAAATATCTTGTTCCTTAGCCTGGACATGACGATCATCAGGACTTTCAAAGCGGCGGTCAAATGGCCCGCCGTTAAACCAAGGTCCGCGAGGTCCAGCCCCATACCAAGAACCTCTGCTAAATACAGCGTTGCGCACTCAAATAGGAAAATGGCAGCCTACCCGAATTGAGCTGCCCTCCCAACGGGTGTGTTGTTAAATCTATTTCCTCTTCCTCTGTTGGGTTGTGCCTTAACCTCAACCTCAATGTTTGGATCAACCTAAATAGAATTTTAAGAGGATTATCAACTTAAAACCAAACCTTAATCTTATATTGAAGACGATGTCTCCGTCCTTTAAGATGAATTTCCTTAGCATTGGGATCACTAAATCTACAATCACATAAGCTACATAGATATTGAACCAATTTTCCTAAAATACAGAAATAAAGCTATGGATGAAATATGTATTTTTTTACCAGTACTATCGCGTTGAGCTTCAATAAACTCTTCTCCAACTGGGCGGACATTCTGTTCGGCAGCAATAAGAGCCTGTAAAATGCTGCAATAAGAAAACCACAATATTAAAAATGAAATTAAAGTTATCTTCAATTTCAAAGAAAATCCATTGTCGTCTTGTGCGTATGCACAAAAAATTTTTATTCAGACTGACCTGCAACTCTTCCGGCTGAGCTTTTACTGCGGACACTATAGCTTCTTTGTTAGTCGGTGCAGCCCCCTACAACATAAATCTATAGCATGGAAAGAAAAATGCAAATTATACCTTTTTATTCTCTGTAGTAGTAGTAGTAGTAGTAGTAGAGCCAGTAGCCGTTGTGTTTGGTGGAGGTGGAATGGTTCCTCCCATTTCCGAAGGAGCTATGATTGTAAGTTCCTGTGTAGGAATTGGTTTTCCTAATTTCTAAACCAATTGAAGTAATAAAATAAAAGAAAAGTTCACATACTTTGCAAAGTGCTAGAGTTTTTTGATGCTTTGTTCCTCTCACATGCGCATTATAAGTATCTTGTCCAGTACAAGTCACATTGCATAAATCACATCGGAAGGAAACTTTACTTTTGGGTAGACTTTGACTGTTTTCCCCCTTAGCCAAAGCTTCTTTCTTTTTGTGACGTTGACCATCCAAATGTTCTTTATACGTCAATTGTCCAGCACACGAAATTTTGCATATCTTCAAGAAAGGCTAATCTTATCGATAACGTTGTAAAATCTTACTTCGCAGTAATATTGCTGAGTTTCTCTTCCTTGAGATCCGTTGCCAAAACGCTTTTGTGGAAAGCCAGGTCCTGCCCCTGAGCCAGCCCTATTATTGCGATCTATGAACATTAGCAATAGTAAAAGTAAAAGAATGAAGACATACTGGCTTTCTTATGCATCCACATGGGTGCACCCCCAGAGGCTTGAGACTGAAGAAAATTAGATGCAGCGGCATAAACTGCAGCATCGTAGCCAGAATAGTTATTAGTATTATCTAGAAAACTTGCTTATTAAGGAGAAGCAATAAAAATTGTACTTTTAGGAGTAACAGATGAAAGAGCCGATGTGAGAGATGATTTAACTATGGGATTTCCGGTAGCTGAAGATCTTACATATCCACCTAGACCAGTACTTGCATTATGTCCTGATCCATAACCTGATCAGAAATAAAAATGAGCCAATTATAAACTACTTTGTGCTACCTTTACCCGCAGCTCCGAATGGAGCATATTGATTAGGATTTAAATTAGCAGCAGCAGTATAAGCATCAAACATTTTAGTAGCCTTTATAAAAAAACAATAATAAAAATGAACCACGATATGAAAACCTGTTGCTGAACTGCCTGCGCAGCAAAGGCCTGAGCAGTGTTAGATGCAGCATTTGATGAGTGTTGATTGTATCCATAAGCAGCGGCTGCTACGGTATTCCCATAATTAGCATAAGAATTAGATGAGCTAAAATGGGCAGGTCTACTTAATGAATTCAAACTATCGTTTAC
This sequence comes from Auanema rhodensis, assembly GCA_964057225.1. Taxonomy (NCBI): domain Eukaryota; kingdom Metazoa; phylum Nematoda; class Chromadorea; order Rhabditida; family Rhabditidae; genus Auanema; species Auanema rhodense. The sequence continues at coordinate 8,384,188 of OZ059895.1, forward strand.
CCAAAAACACTACTTGGTAAATTCTGCTGAGGGTTAGCGGCTGCTTGACCTAAGCCGCCGTAAGCTGCCGAAGCAGCAGCTATGGCATTAGCCGTATAAGACGAACCGTATCCACTGAATTAATTAACAAAGATTCAAAAAACATAGTAAAAACACAAACCCATAACCTCCTTGATTGTATCCATACATTATGTGAAAGTTAATGAGCACCAAGGCCCGTTCTTCGTACCAATTTACAAAACTACTAAGTATATTATAAAACCAGAAACCTGAATAATTTGTAAAATACAAGAACAAGTAATATTCACAAATTTATATTCTTCAATAAGCATGAAATCGCGTACAAAACATATTTTCCAAAAAAAAAGAGAAAAGTTGGACCGGAATATGAACATTTCGAACGGCGCGGCTTGAATCCGCACCGCGTTTACTACAGTAAACTAGTTTTTCGCCGTAGAGCACAAGAGCACACAATAGCAATAATATTCATAAACAAAAACAAAGTTTTAGTTGATAACATAGAAGTGAGAATATGACAAGAAAAAACATTATATGTGAAAGAAATATAGTAGCTTTTTAATTGGGGAGAACACTTGTTCGTGGTTCCTTATCAAAATCGGAGTTAGGATGCCAGGACCATCTTTTCCAATATAAGAGAACGATAAGAAGGTCAGCAAGATAGAGAAGAGCACATACGAAAAGGACCCCCTTAAAGAAAGGATATTGTTGATTGAAAAAAGGCTGTAAAATGAATTTCCGTTCATTTTTTGAATATTTAGGAATCAATAATAGTTTTGTTTTCGTTGTTTTTTTGTTATTTACAAAATAGTTTGATGCGTACATTATTTCTTAAACAAGAAAAATAGTTACCGATGCTATAGCTGGCATTGTTTCCCAAACAGGGTTTATATCAGACCAATATCTGGCACAAAAAATTGCCATAAATAACGCTCCCACAATGAATCCGCTTATGAGAATGACGTAGAAAACAACCTCCTGAAGTAGAAAATTAGAATCGATCGGGTAGACCATAAATACCATAATATACCAAGCTGTTGCTTGACATTTTATATTTATTAATAGTGTATAAGATATCAAAAGAAAAAATGAAATAATAATTCCAGTACTGCAGAAAAGCATCGGGATTCCGCGTTCATCTTGTACAGGTTGTGAAGAACATACAAGAATTAGAGCCAGAAAACATACAACCTACAATGCAAAAATAGAGATGAAAAACCTTTATATGCAACTAGCTGAATTCAAAAACTTGTACTGTTTTTTTTTAATTTTGAAAGTTGTCAACTTACAATTTGTAAAAGTTTTATCAGTCCTCGTGCACTAGAAGGATAATGAGTATCCACATGCATCAATTTCCCATTTATTTCAAAACTTCCAGGAAATGTTTCAACCCAAGTTTCTGACATTTCCTGAATGTATTCTGTAGTTTCCTCGGGACAGTTATCGTAATAGTTTTTTCGCATACTCAGTCTAAAAAATCAAAACAAATTAATAATATTAAAGTTTTTTTGTGTGAAAAGGAATGATATTACGAACAAAAGCTTTTTGTGGAAAAAAAAGAAAGATTTATAGATATTTATTTATATTTATAATAAAATTAGGTTGTCTGTTAGTATATAATAATATATATGAGATGATGTTGTCGATGGAACTAAGAGGAATATGAACCTGGGAGTTTTTGCTTGCATCTTCATTGTTTGTATTTTCTCTTCATTCTAGCCAAACTCTGTTCATCATCTTCTTCGACTGAGACTAACTATTCTCATTATTCTTCGTTTTCTCTCATTCTTGAATTCTCTTCTTTTTGCCGAAATTTCAAGTCCTCCTTCTCCATCTATCCTACAGTTGTTCATACCTTCGTTATTATTTGTAAAAGCACCTGCTTAACTCAACGCACCGTACTTGACAATCTTTCCAGATTGCCTTTCCCTATCCCCTTCCTCTTCTATTTCTCTCTACATTCTTTTCAAGCTATTTTCATATTAAAATTCCCTCGTTCATTCATCTTGACCTATTAATAGCTGATTTGCCATTTTGCTCCACGTTTACTATTTACAAACTTGCATAGTGGCACGGTTTATAGATTGTAATTCAAACCTTGCCCTAGAAACTTCGAGGCTACTGAAAAATTTGCAAAACTTTTCGATATTCGATTTGTTTAGTTTACTCCCGAATTAGGGTGCAGATTTTGGCAATGCTCAGACCACATAGATCAAATATGAGCAAAAAACTTTGAGCTCGGAAATAATATCAAACAAAATTCTTCAATTCTTCACTCCTTTTTAAACAATATAAGAACAAGAATGAAAAATTTCATTTTTTTGTTTCTGAAGTATGATTTATTGAATACGAACATGTTTGTTGACTGAACACCAACTATGTTGACTGAACATCAACTTTAGTTTCAACTTTAATTATATACAAAAAGGCTTACCATTACTTTTGCTCTCTTGAAAATGGTTTGACTTTTCTTTTACTAATTTTAGTAAATCACTTTGGCTAACACCTGTAAGTATAATATTGTAAAAGAGAGGAAATCAAGTGAATGCTCTGAAAATTTTAAAAATGAGTAATAAACAAACGGAACTAGAATATATTTGACAATGAATGTAATGAGGTATGACGAAGAACAGATTCCAAGCTCATCTAGCAATCCGTCCATCATCATCTGTTCATCGATTAACTACCGTCCATGAAATGGTCATATACACCATTGTAAACGGATAATCTGGTACGAAAACTAGACGTAATTTCTTCCTTTCAGACCTGCTAAACCACAGAAAATATTTTAGCGGACCGACTGTCATCATGCGTACAAAGTGTAAACGATAGGCCGTCGAACTAATTCACTCTAAATCCTGTTCAAAAACAAATATCTTTTCTTCTGTTTCCTCTACATGAACATAATAGGATAACATATTCTCCATACCGTATTACTGAATAAAAAAAATATGACAAAGATTTAATATTACATGATCTATACATTATCTTCAAGTTAAATATTTTCAAATCTATATTCACAAATGGGAAAAAAGCTTAGCGTTAATAATCTATTAATATGATTAAAGTGGTTATTGTTAGAAACATGATGGGTTTTCTTTTTTTACAAATACAGACGAAAGAAATTGAGAATTAAAAAAAAGATGAAATAGCTAAAAAGCATCAGCAAAAATTACTATAAATCAGAAAGTATCTAAAACAATCCTAAGATACGAAGAGATAAATCATCACATTAGGACATTAATACGATACCCATCCACAACCGTATCATAAGCGATTACACAATGCCCCGTGTTTATATGAAAATGCAGATGATTTCAGGAAAAAGGATTGAACAAACTTAGCCGTTAAGAATATCTCCCAACAGCTTCTTCTCACGAAGAGAACCTTCATAAGTGAAGCTTGTTAATATTAGAAAAGACAAAAAAAATTGTTAGCAATGAAAAAAAAAGTATGCACATGTATAACTTTCGAAGTAACGCTTAGATCAAACCAGCCATTTCGTGTTTCATTCGTGTAGCTACAGCAGCTACAAGAGCTGCTCCTCTACCTGAACCATCCTCTGATAACATGAGCTGATACTGAAAAATTTTGAAATTAGATGAAGCTATTAAGTATTATTGTACTTCAATATCTCCGTGAGTGAGATGATCAATTTTTTCGTCTAAAAGCTTAGGGAAACTGGGGTGGAAGCGGAAGACAGATCCATCAACACCGACCGTAACATGCTTCTTATCCATGTGGTTCAAAAGAGTGGCAATAGCGGCAGCGGTGAGATAGGCAGCTCTAAAAATAAAAATAATTATAAAATAACATATTGACAAAAAAAGTACCTAGTGCTGACAAGATTACAAACATAAGCAACATTAGCACAATCGGCATTTGAGACACGTTCAATTCCAATATCTTCCAAGATTTGGAAAGTCTTTTGGAATGTGCAGTCATCATCTTCCAATAAGTCACTGAATTATATTATTTAAAGAGAATCGATTGAATAGGTATACCTTTCGATTTCAGAAAGATACTTAGTTGGGAAACAACCACGTTTGGAAATTGCCTCACTATCACCGTCAAAAAGAAGATGCTCTCTGGCTAAACGCTCAAGAATAACTCTTGTAATTTCTCCCAAATACATTCCGCTGATCATTTTCTCAAATCTACAAATATGAAAATAGAAAAGAAAAAGCTGTTTACATTACAATTGTTTTCCACAGTTCAAACTACGTTGATCGACAATCTCATCAAATTCTGTGCGAATGAATTCGAGGCTTCCGTCATCTCCGAAACCTCCCCATTCAGTGTTAATAATCATCTAAAAAGAGATTCTCCATGCCAAAGTCAACTTTTGAATTTTCATTACCTCATCGGGAAGGCCATCAGCAGAATCAATTTCTCCTTCCAGTTTGGAAATATTTTCCAATTTTTCCATATAACAGGCGTTGGTTCCCGTTCCTACGATTACCCCTACTTGGCAAGTGTTCTCTTTGAAAGCACATGCCATTAGTGTTCCAACTGTATCATTCAGTACAGCAACAACATCAATATCAATGTCCTGAAATTCCAACAGTCTTAATTGTTCTGTCGAAAAACAACATACTTTACGACGAGCACAAGCTTCGCGAAGTAATGTGACAACGTCAGCCCCTTCTACTCCTGAAGCGGTGAAACCTTTGGTCCAATTGATGAGTGTAGCCCTGAACGATTAGTATACGATGTGTCACGCAATGATATAAACTTACTCTGTTAGTCCGTGTTGTTGACAAGGGAATGAAAATGTGAATCCCAAGGGCAAATTAGAGGCATTCTTCAAATTATGCTCTTCCATAAATTTGGCCATACATTCAGCAATATGATCAAATAACTGCAATTGTTTTAAAAATGAACACTTTTCAAAAATTTTGACATACTGCTTCTCCTTGTCCTCTCATTATATGCTCAGGAACACGGAAGATTTTGCTTTTCATTTCAGCTTCACGACCTTCTAAGCGAATCCAAAGAACACGGAAGTTAGTTCCACCAAGATCCAATGCCAAAAAATCTCCGAATTCTTTACCATTTGGAACAGAGCGAACAAAGGAAGGAAGCATTTTCAGAGCAGCTTCAGAAGCTAAAAGGGGGATGTGAATAAAAATATTTTCAAAAAAAGCTAACATGTCTCTTTTGAAAGTCCTTTTTTCATTGAAATTTCAAGAGACTTCATCATTCGAATAAGTTTCTCATCAGATACAAAAAGGCATCGGCAAATCTGTTCGATCTGAAACATTTTATTGAGGAAAAGTACAAATACAGTCTTTTCGATTCTTTTTCTTCAATTCAACCAATTGCCAAACTGCTTAGTTTATCAATATGTACTATTTGTAAACTTTTCGAGACAAAAATAACTTCAAATGAAAAGAAGAGAACAGACCATCTCTCTAACAGATAAGTGCCGCTGACGTTTGAAAACGGCCAACTCTTCGAGAGATTGGAGCATCTCATCTTTGTAGGAATCGAGAACCATTGCCATCTGTAGGGAATTTACGTAAAATTTTGGCGAAAGAAAAAACTAAAACAGAATGAGAAAAGAAAGAGAAAATAACATAAGACTAGCTATAACTCAGATATAACATAGAACACAAAAGTTTATATAAGCGGTTACCGCATGGTAAACGGAGGCGGGAGTTTCACAAAATTTTGATCACAAGATTTCAATAAAGATACTAAATCGTGCAGAAAAGATTTTAGAAGAATGGTTAGATCAACGTTTTTGTTGTTGGTGTCTAAGATTATATCACAATAGATGAAAGCTAATGCTTTTAGACAATAAGAGAAACAGCAAAATAGACACAAAATGCTATGAAAACGCATCATGGAAATACGAAAAGAATCATCGAGTAAAGCAGTAAGAATAACAGGAGAAAGATTGAAGTTGGTATGACGCAGCTGAGTCCTCTTTTGTACTTTGGCAGCTGTTAGACATCTTCAAAAACAAAGCAAAAAGAGCATAAAGCGTGGAGAAATTGAGGACAAACTGATAAGATGGAAATATATGCAGATAGTCTGTTCATAAACTATCGAAAAGGCTACAACTTGAAATGACGCCATGAGCGACTGTCATTCCTCGTGATTCGTCGCCTTTGTCTTTATTTCACTTTGCACCCTTAACTAAAAGATCAAAGCGTAACTATCCAGATGAAAAGAACCAGAAAGACAGAAGTTAACTATATGAAAAGAAATGACATTCTGTAGAGCAAGACTAAGCATATGTATATCACTTCTATATACAGTTTTTATTTTCAGCTAGTAGGCGGAGCATGCTATGCTGATCATTGGGGGCTCTAGGCTACAAAGAGCGTTCAGGTTAAGGACTGTATCAGGATCGAATCTAGTAATGCTAATCATAAATCATGAGTATTGACAAGGACACAAGGATAACACAGAAAAAGTACTATCCATATAAGTTATAGTAGATATACATCAATTCTGAGAAATTACATACATCACTGATAAAAGAGAAAATTCGCGCACAGTTCTTCCTTACATCCATGCATTCTAAATATTTCGCTTGATCATCTGTGCGAGAATGCCAAAATAACAAAATTTTTTTAGACGTGTGGACCAAATCTCACAATGCTGTTTAAACAATTTTATCTCTGCCAACACGGATTCCAAGCGTTGACTTTAATCAAGCAAAAAAACATAAACATAAACCCGGCTTTAATATTCTCCATCCACATCTAGAGGTACTTGCTGGCTTCACATAAACAAGTAACAATCTGTTCTAGGGAAATATGTGATCATTTCGTAATAGCCTTATCAGAATGAATTCAACATAAAGATAAGAGATTCTTCCAGAACTGCTGCTGGAATTGAATCCAAAAAAAGGAGGAAAATCAAAAAAATATATACATACATTTGTAAGAGCAAGAGCAAAGAGCACAATAAATGATATTAATGAAACTATTAACGTTTTATGGTGGATAGAATTCAAAGATCGAATGACAAAACTACAAAAGTCTAGAATGCAGAACACACATAATAGAAATACAAAAGTTTCTCCAATACAAGAAAAAGGGAAAACAAAAACTCTGATTATATCATCAGAAAAAAGCAGAGGATTCAGAGAAGAAAAGAAAATGGATGAAAGATGAGAGAAAAAGAGATTGAGATATGAGGGAGTTGGTAATAAGGTGTGTATGGCGTGAACCGAAGAGAGAGAAGGTGATTTTGAGAGTAAAAGAGATGATTAGAACGGTTTCTCAATATCATATTATATATAGATATCTTCATCAAATCCTAGCTAGGAGCAAAACATTAAAAAATCAATATAGCTAGTATCTGATATGGATCCACTCTTTAATGTGAAGAATATTGATCAGTCTATCCAACAATGTGAGAAGACTACAATATATCTACCAAAGCAAAACAAAAGATGTTGTCTTTGATGTGCTATGAAGAAATATAACCAGAGATCACATAATATACATATGTGATTTCCGTAGCGTGTATCGCACTACAAACTAAAAATAATTTTAACCCAGACTACTTGGCGAAATTTAAAACATCACCACTGCTGTCGTCATCGACATCACCGTCGCGATCATCATTATCATCTGACGGGACAGCAAACTGTAGCTGACGAAGAAGAATCTGCCGGTAATGAAGACGATAATGACAAGGGCGAAGACAAAATGATGACGATGCTAACATCCATTGCGCTAGGAAAACGGAAGAAAACGAATAATATAATAAATCGTGGAGGAGATAAGATAATAATCGTAAGTTGACTTCTCAGCTTTGTTCATTAGAAAGAACATGTCGTTGTGATACCTTATTCAGAATCAAACCAGTCTTCATTTTTTTTCAAATCAAACGGAAACAATTGAACTTCAAATCAACACGTGTTTGTCGAATATAATGTGCGTCAATGCAAATACAAAATATGATGTCAGAAGACAACAGATTTTGTTCCGCAATGACAAATAGCAACGGTAGATATCTGCACATAAGCGTCATCACGATGAGACGAAGACGACAAGAAGCCAAAAGTCATATTTTAACTTCGGCGAATTAAGTGTCTCAGAACACGATGTAAGTATGTTGCTATAAAAATACAAGCTTTAATTTGGCGTATATATCCTTATTTGAGATATATTATTATTTGGTATAAACTCTACCAAAGAGGCTATGTTGCACTAGGAGAAAGTGGTGAGCAATACAGAAGTGTATGTGTATAGAAACAGCTGAAGACTATTCCCATGAAACTGACCATTACAAAGTGTGATAATAAATCTGATAAAACCTCGATAAGGTCATGGTTCAATGTCTTTACACATGGAATTTTGTACCCCCCTCTCCGATAAGAAATCTTGGAAATTACTATAGAATAACAGTAATGATAACACATTAATAGTGTTATATAGTAAATTTTTGAAGAAATCACTTATGATCTGAAGTCACTGAAAGAATATAAATATAAATGAAGACACGTTTGACTATTTTTAGTCCCAGACATTGTTTTTCGGGTTTTGTTCAAGTCCAGAATGACATCATCTGCAGTTGGAAAGGATAATGCGTTAGTTAGAGTAAATCGAACAACACGACGAGGAGAATCACAGGCAAGTATAAACAGAATAGTAAAATCAGAACAGACTACAGCAGATGGAGCAGATCGAATTTGGCATAGGGAATATGAAGATATTTGGAAAAAAAACCTGTTCTCCACTCAGCAGATCGCAGTTTCGTCGTTGTGATAGACCTCGTAGACGATCCAAGCTGTGTGAAGCTTGTCTCTGCATAATTCATAAGCAATCTCCTTCTTTTATTCACAACTCTATACTTTCTTGCCTTTCAAGTCCTACCTGCAAGAAAATCTATACAAAACCGCTCAGTACTTCCGTTTTCTTAAAAATGATAAGGAAGCCAAGTAAAGATGTTTCCTACGAAAAACGTACAATTCGAACTATTCACTATTCCTGAAGAAATTTCTTATTACTCTTGATATTCTTACTCGTTTTCTACGTAATTCTTATCACACCCTGTAATACTATTTGACTATAATATGTAAAAGTCTAGCGATTGTATCAATATGATTACTCTGAGAAATGGAAATATTGAATACGAAAGCTATGGATTTGTTTTAATTCTAATTGTAACAGACTCTAATCTAACATAAAAAAAGTGTCTGCAAGATAGGATCTCTAAAATTGAATAGTACAAAATACCAGATGATACGCAGCTCTCCATAATTTACACATATGCATCCACTTGGTAGAACCAGGCCAAGTAGAAAAATTAGAAAGTACAATGAGAAACTGTTAACTTTATGAGAAAATTTTTGATACACGTATTTTATGAAATATAAGAAATTCAAAATAATATATTGAAAACGATTATAAAGTCTTATTACGATTTTTTTCTTATACTTTGCATCCTTTAAAAAATATTCAATATTCAAATACTATTCATCGAAACAAAGAGAACAACGAAACAAAATTCACAGTGCGGAATGGACTAATGGGATGATTAAAGGAGGACATGAAAGAGCACGGAGAAAATAAATAAAACGGACAACTGAGGTTACTGAGGAACGAGACTTGAAGCTTGAGCTTCATGAGCCGGTTATTTCATATATTTATAAAGGAATGAAAAATCAATATTTCCGGAAAATGACAAAAGCGAGCTGTCTGTACAAGCTGCATCATGTTGCGCCATTCGCGCGTTGCGCTCTATCCACACCATTTCAGAGAAGTTAATTTTTAAATTTGTATCCTAGTTTTTTTGAATACTGTACATAATCCTGACTGAAAGCCATTTTCAATGGAATTTTATCCAACCAAAAGTTTTGCAGTGATTTTAATTTCAAAAATGATTACTATCTACACGTTTATTTGATCTAGCGCCTTGGTAGTGAAATATATAACGCATCACAATAAAACTTAGTAATTTTAACAATCAACAATCATAAAAACAACAATTTCTTTAACAATGTTGAAACAATGGCGACATTGAAACAAAAAACAATAATAACAACAACAACAACAACAACAAGTCAAGACTAGATGAGAATCAACTATGCTTTAGTGACATCAACTACATCTTTAACACTTAACTGTACTTTAACGTTCATAGCTGCTAACTCAGCTGTCAAAAAGCGGAACACTCTAGGTACTTGAATAAGGAACACTTGATCATCTTTGTTGCAATTTCGGCAAATTTGTTTCTCAGAATAATCTTCAGACTTATTTTCACCCTGCAAAAAACTTATGGTAAATATAATAACATCACACACATACCTTCTTCTGTTGAACATTCCTCACTACCTTAGTATTCATGAGTACTGACAAAAGAGATCCACATCGCTTACAAATGTAAGCAACATCACGATCAGAGCAATTCAACAAGCGATCCTGAAACACAAAAATATGAATGATATAATACATCAAATATATATTATACTTGAAGAACGAAAGAAGTTCCATGAGCAATAATAGCATCACGCTCCATTTCTCCAAAACGAATTCCTCCTCCTTTTTTACGACCTTTCACAGGTTGATGCGTGACAGTATCAATAGCTCCGGTAGCTCTTACCTAAATATAAGAATTGGAACTCTTTAAAAAATTTTAAATCGTACTTGGAATTTGTCAGCAATCATATGTCGCAACCTCTGATAGTATACCACGCCGAAGAAGATTTGACACTAAATTTAATGAATTATAGAGAAAATCATCCATAACTGAAAACCTCCATTTGTCGTCCATCTACACCAGAATAGAAAGTTTCATTTCCGTGATAGTTATACCCGGCTTTAGTGAGTAATTGACCGAAATGATCAATAGCTGTTTTTTTCTCACTAAGAAAACAATATGAAATATGAAAAATAATTTTAAAACCCACTTGAAGACGAATGGAGAAGCATCATATGTTTCACCATGCATCGCAGCTGCTTTACCAGCCATACTCTCAATCATCATTCCTGAAAGAAATTGTATTATCAGCTAGATTGATATATATATTCAAATACCGATAGTCATCCGAGATGGGAAACCATGAGGATTGAAAATGATATCCGGTACCATACCACTCTCACTAAATGGTAAGCTTTCCACTGGCCAAAGGAATGAATTAATTCCTTTCTGCCCGTGTCTGGAAGCGAACTTATCTCCAATAATTGGATTACGTTCTATTCTCCATTGGATAAGCGCACACTGAAGAAATTGAATAATGCAACAAATGGTGCAATCATATAATACCTTCGCTCCAACATCCTCTCTGCCATCTTCATCTTTAACCAATCTTACCATACCACAGTAAGCAGGCTCTGCATAATGGAACTTATGTACTCTATGTTGTCCAGTAAGCTGATTGTAGGTGGAATAGTACACATCACCTAAAAAATCAAATGGTGTGACTTTTAAATAATAATTAAGAAACCCATGAGGTATCTTCTGCCAGGAATCGGCAATCCATCCACATCAATGGTATGGCATGGAACAAGGGGATCTTTACGGAAGAAACTTTTCTTGTCCATTGAAGTTGATAGCATAATTCTGAGAATGAATGTTTTAAGTGAGAACTTGTCTCAAACATACTTTTCAACTTTGATGACGGTACCATGAGCAAAACCTCTTTGATATGATGCTTTGTTAATAGTCATAGCATCTTCCATATCATATCCCGTGTATGAAATTACAGCAACACAAGCATTTGTTCCGGAAGGATATTCATCCATTTCATACTTGTCATGAGCTTCGGTCTTTAACATAGGTTTCTGAGGAAACTGAAACAAGCAAAAATAATCATAACTGTTCCAGAATTCTTAAATTACCTGTAAACGGTACATCTTATTGTCTGTACGCTTGTGCCAAGTATGAACTGCAGTTCCCATAGTTTGTTTTGCCATCTGACACTGATATACATTACTGAATAAAGAAAAGAGATTAGTTCAAATTTTTTTTGAAAAGTACCGGGGTGACTGATTGTGATCAGGGAACGGAATGAGATTACCCGCAAAAGAAAATAAGCAACTAGGATGAAGCTCTTGATGTATAGTAACTCCAGGCTCTTCCTCTTTAGGGTCAATAATAATGGAAAGATAGGCTTGTTCAAATGTTCCTAAACAAGAAATATGGTTTTAATTATTATTTCAAACTACTATATCACCTATATATTCGGTTGACTTGGTGAGTAAATTATTCACAGGCCGAATCAAACGGGCTGGTTCTGTGAAGATGTATAAACCAGGATACTGGGTAATGATATTATCCGGATCAAGAGATTTCTTTACTAATGCGATCTGAATTTAAAATTTAAAAAAGTCTATAATTGATAAATCAACTTCAGCTAGATAAGGCACTCGGTTATCCTTGGAATCTACTTTGGCTAAACGCAATTTTTTAGCAAAGTATTCTCCCATATTGACAGGTATGTAACCAACGAACTTTCCATCAGAAAATACTGGGAAGAACTGAAATTGAAGATGAACTTTTTTAAAGCTGTGAATGAAACTTCTTCATCAGAACGAGCTAATCCAACACTTTGATGGGTATACATTCCTAATTCGGTCAAGAAAGACGTCAAATTTCTACAGTCAGAATAATGAGTGACTATACGGCAAGAAGCAGTTAAATGGTTAAGAAGTCCGCATGGTGCACCTGTTAAATAAAGTTTTTTCAACCCAATAAAAAGTTTAAACACGTACCGTCAGGAGTGTGTACAGGGCAAATGAAACCCCAAGCTTCTGGCCTAAGTTTACGTACATCTGTTGTTCTCATTTCCATGAAGAAAGCACCTCTATGGATAGCTCGAAAATGAGAAATAAACCGAAGTTGATTGATCCTTTCAGCAATAACACAGAATCCAGTTTTCTAAATATATAAACAGTTTATTATAAACTGCATGTGTAATAACCTGCTGAAGACAAAGTCCAGATCTTGTGTTTAAGTTACCGGTAGCCAAAAAATATTCCAATCCTCTCGTTATTTCAACTTGACCATGTTTTCCCAAAGCTTTTATAAATTCAGATCTGAGCATTATATGTTATTATGCATATTAAAAACTGTGCCTTACGATGTTAATGAAAAATCAACTTTCTTCTTATTTAAATATTCTAACTTTCGGCGAACCATTCCCAAAATTAATTCTAATCGTTCTCTGATCATGAGCAAAAGAATATGACCAGATACGGATGTTTCCTTAATAGAACAACACTAACATAACCAAATGAAATTTTAACCCTACTTGAAACTGTGGATTATCAGGAGTTTCGGCAGCACATTCATTCTTGGCAAGTGCAAGGAGTTTTTGAGCCATATATGTTAGAAGATGATATTTATCTTCATTGTTTTTCAAATGAACTGCTACAGTACTCCTTATTAAAAACTCTCCAGCTATCTAGAAAAAGTTAATAAGTAAATATTATTTCCTCATTTATTACTTCATCATCTTCCCATGGACCTATTCTGTCGGCAATAACAACACGTAATCTTGTTCCTAATGCTTTTAAGGCAGCTTTTTTGTGTAATACTCCTTCTTCTTGGCACTGTGAGAGCATATTCAATACAGAATTTTCCCAGAAACTATCATTTTTACGTATCCTAAACAATACATTTAAATATTTATAAAGTTAATTGCTTACCTAGTTAAATCAGCAGCTATTTGAGAATCATTTCTATTAGTCAAAGATTTGAGTACATATAAGAAAGGAACATAGAATATTTCATTCCGGAACTGAAATACATTCTTTACTTTTAGTGACTCTTAAGATAAACAACCTGAAGAGCAACTTGAACTCCTCCTGTTTCCAAATAATGAAGAGTCATTAGTACAGCAGTATGGTTATCCAACACTGACCTCATCATGACACCAAATTCGGTGAAAAGTTTTCCCTGCAAATATCTTAATTTTCAAAAACAATAAGCTATATACCTTTTCTCGCAAAGACTTTCTCACTAAGGCAATGGGATAATTTCTTCTATTGGCTATTAACAAACGCATGACCTGAAACTTTGTTGAAATATTTTCAACTTTTTACTTCAAACCTTTTCACTTCCTTTGCATACGAAATAGCCTCCCATTTCTTCTGATTCTTCACCTATTCTGATCAGATCTTTCTTGCTCATTTTCGATAAGTGACATGCACTAGACTTCAACATAATAGGAATCTAAAAGCAAAATTAGTTTATTCCAGTTTCAATTTCATACCTTTCCCAGAACAGTTTCAAACAAGTCGATCCTCTTACCATTAGATTTAATCTTTAAAAAAAATTAGGAATTTTTTTATAAATATTCTCACCTCGATTCCAACTTTGAGATTTCCTGAATATGTCAAACCTCGTTGACGACATTCTGATGGAAGTAATCGTAAGCTATCGGAAACTGCTCCTTTGTACTATAATTTACAATTTTTTATTGTTTGATAAACAAAAACGTACATTGGAATCTAAGCTAGGTGATTCTAATGTGGCACTTGTATAAGAAACTTCTATGGCTTCTCCATTAGCAAGCAAAAATTTTTCTTTAGGTACATTTAAAGCAGCACGATGTAATCCTTCTTCTACTAAGTAGTTGAAAGATTCAATATGATAAGAAGCTACGTCACACTCCATTTCAATCTAGAATAAAAAGTTTAGCAACCCAAAAAAAACATTAAAACGGATAATTTAATACGATTCTCAAAAATTATGAAAGCGTAGGTACAAATTAGCATCGGAGCGAAGATTATAAAGAGAGCATGAAAATGAAATTTTTTTAAACTGTGGGTTCAGAACTAAAAATTCTAACAATAATTAGTTTTCATCTCACATCTAAACTAATATTAATTTTAACTAACTTTGCCATAATTTTAAAATTGAATTTACATATTATAATATTCAGATTTTGAATGAAAAGTCTTTTTGATTTGAGAGACCGAAGAAATTACTTTCCGAATTCAGATCATTATAATGTAAATTGCAATTATCGGTATGTCTATTAACATAATTAGCTTTTCTTCACCTGTGTTGCAGACCTCGTTACCCTAATAATGAAACTTTATTACCCGCACTTCCAATAACCCGATGCTTTTCACCTATACACCCTTTG
The DNA here is from genome assembly GCA_964057225.1 of Auanema rhodensis. Taxonomy (NCBI): domain Eukaryota; kingdom Metazoa; phylum Nematoda; class Chromadorea; order Rhabditida; family Rhabditidae; genus Auanema; species Auanema rhodense. Next base: position 8,399,267 of record OZ059895.1, read on the forward strand.
GGCATAATACCTGAAGGTCACAATAACTTCGCACAACCTATGTTCCCTTGTTTTAGATTCAGATCGTATCATTTTCCCCCCTGCTCTTAAGGCAATAATCATTGCATGTGAAATATGTTCCACCAAAATAACATTAAGATGGCACCTTTACAATGAGTTTTCCCTACGTAGTAAGGCACATCACATTTACACAGTAGAGTACTAACTTTAAGGAAACGTTCGTTATATTATCGAAGTTCGTGAATATAATAAAGACGTAGAAAAATTTCACAAGCATGTAGTCTCTTGGAGGGCTACCACTGATTTCGAAGCTGTTTCTGGCCATAAATATGAGTAAGTTTTAAATTCCCATACTTTTAATTAGATTTTTTAACAGTTTGACAATTCGATGTGTTGAAAATAATACAAAAAATGTTATTGCTGAGGGCCGTCATACAGTGAAAGTTGGTATGTGTTGAGATATTAATTGAAAGTTTCATTTTCTGCTTATTCAGTATTTAGTAATATGGAACAATATGCATTATTAGAGAAGGCTTATCATTTCGTAGGCCCTAATATGCATCCGTTTCAAGTTGTCTATAGGTAGTTAGTCTGAATGAGTTGTTTTGAGACGATCTATAATCTACAGATGCAAGCCTAAGGCTTATTGGGATGAAATACATTTTATTGGAAATGGCTTAATGATTCCCTATGAAAAAGATACCAATGGACAGCCCGCAAATAGAATTAATGAGGAGATAAACGGTAGTCACTTTGACGCCTCTTTTCATCATTTCTCTTTTAAGGATTATTCTTTAATGCTAGGACTACACACGACGGCTCTCTTCCAACACAATCTCCATTTGGAGAAATTCGAATCAAAATTCCTGCTATGGTACATTTGAACTTGTATTTAAATGCTTAAATACCCCCGTTTTGCATTATTTGTAGCGTTTACTTGATCCTTCGAGATATAGCTTCTATTTTTCTGATTTTTACTGCAATCAGAAATTGTACGAATCTCATAATGAAAAGCGACCTCATTATGTAACTGTTGTGGTCACTTTGGTAAATTCACCTGCGGATATCTACTGTAAATCAAGTCTAATACGCTTGGATATCTTTAATAACGCATTCCTCAGAGTATTTCTGAATGTTCTTATTCAATTTACAAGTTTACTTTTAGTATGTAACTCATCTCGATACGTTTTTCGTAAGCTCCACAGTTTGGGTTGAGATATTCTTTACCGAGCTTGTCCCTCTGAACTGGGGTCAGTTCGACAATGTAATAGCATCAGGTAAACTTAAAAGGAGAATATAATAAGAAACATTTTCTTTGAGGTTTCGGTACTTCTAAATGTGGGGGTTTACCGAATAACAAGTTTTGTGAAGTATGCAATTTGCATCCTCAGAAAAGACCAGTAGATAATCAGGTGAGAATATCATCTTTTAAGTTATCATATGGACGCGTTTAGTTATCTATTACTAACGAAACATCAAACAAGCAAAATATATCTGATGTGAAAAGTCCTGCTCAAGCTAAATGTTCTGATCTTTTGAAGAATCCTGTACAGCCCAGCAAATATGAGCCATCATCAGAGACTTTAAAAATATTGCCTGACTTTTCTGACGAAGTATCTACACTTTTGCTTGTGGAATCTTCAGAATCAAACGAAAAGGAGCAATCTGAACCTGAACGGCTAGCTGATTCTAAGCCAATGCCTCTTAAGAGGGCTCATTCCGATATGCCAGATAACTCTGAGCCATTGTCTAAGATTCCCGCCGTTGGCTCAGGTGAAGTCGTTAAGATGGCAACGCGTCTAATTCCCGAACTTGAAAAAAAAGAAGAATTAATGCAAGGAAGGGATACCAACACAGCGGATACTAGAAATCTTCTAAGTCCCGCTGAAGCTATACTAAATGGTCTACTACAGAATGACTTCCTTGAGGTATACAATAGAGTATATGCATGTTAGATACGTTTTCTAGGAGATTGATGACTCCGAAAAAAGTAGTAGCCAGAACGAAAACGATGAAGCGCAAGCTGTAAAAGATTCTCAAAAGGTTATATAAGTTTTTCCTATTTGGGTAACATGTATGTTTAAGAATAATCTAACAGTAAAACCATTACAAGAAAGAACATCGAATTGCTAACGAAACCAGCTAAAAGAAGTAATTCCTAAATAAAAATAATCATGGAAATTTAACGTAAAGTTCAACTTTGATTTTTATTAATATATTTAATTTACAGTGAAAATAAGGATTAAACATATCAAACTTTTAATAATTACATTGTCTTATTAACGTTCCCCGTTATAATATGTACAGTAATAATGTATTTGCATTTTTTAAGCAGTTTCAATATTAGTATCTCATTATACAGAAGTTTTCAAGAATAATATCTAGCTTTTTATTAGAAATGTTTTGAATGAATATTTTATGATACATACTATTGTCACAATATATGTATATATATATCAGAAAGTTTTATCTCTATATCTTCTTGGTAATAATTAAAAGTGAAAGTAGTGTCGTTTTTATTCAGATATTCATATTATGGGCAAAATTGAGAATTTCTTGGATTGGTGTAGAAAAAAAGAAATAAACTTTGATGGTTTAGAAATACGATCTGCAGGAGAAGTTTATTTGCTGGTTTTAGTAATTAGTTCAACATTTCAAATAGGGTCTTGGTAATGGTATTTTTGCCACGCGCTTTTTTAGAAGAGAAGAAAAATGCATTAGCTTGCCAGAAAAACATTTGATTACTGCTGGAATGGTTGCAAACATGCAACCTTATTCAGAGCTTCTGGATAAGTCACCGTAAGAACAGCTGGAAAACATTCACAGTATTCCTTTTTAAGCGTTCAACTAAAACCGTTCGAAGTATTGACTTTGTTCTTCTGTTTGGAAAAATCTCCAGAATCAGAATGGTCCCCTTATTTGGAGGTACTTCCAGAAACCTTTTCTACTCCAGCTTTCTTGGAATTAAAATACGATCCTCTGGATTTGCCATTATCAATTCGCGACTTCTATGAGAATCAAGTCAGAGATCTGAAAGAAAATTTTGAAAATGTAACAATCTGTTTTATTCTTCTCAATTTGGAACATTATCCGTATTTTCAGCTTCAAAAAATTGTCCCTGACTTAGGTTATAAAACTTTCGTGTGGGCTTGGCATGTTGTGAATACAAGATGCATATATGTAGAGAATAAGGCTCATCCGAAAATTGATTGCTCTGAAGGAGGTTCTTGCTTTTTGGAAATTCTCAATAATTCGATATTTATAGATACATTAGCTGTAATTCCCTTTGTCGATATGTTGAACCATCAGCCTGTACCTCAAGTATATTATGATATTGATTATTTAAAAGTCAGTATAAACTTTTTTAGTGTCTTGCTCTACATTTCAAAGTAGCCAAAACGTACGAAGTAAAAACCTGCCAATGTTTTTGTGAAGGCGATGAGGTAAATAATGATGACATTATATTTTAAAGTGAGTTACCAGATCCACGTCAGCTATGGTCCACATGACAATCCTCGATTATGGATGGAATATGGATTTACTCTACCTGACAACATTCATGAAAAAGTAGTTATAACTAAAGGTTTCATCAATTTCTATCGTTGAAACAGAGCATATTTTAAGAACTCTTCCTTGCACTAGCAATGAAAGCAGACTTAACTGTAGATGATGCTCATAAAAAAATATTCTTTGAAGCAAACTTGCCAACGTAAGTATTATATTAATTGGCATAAAAATTATTTATTTTTAGGACTTTGTATAAAAGTGATGAAGGACCCGGATATTCTTTCAGATCGAATATTCGTATATTAATGCTAACAAAAAATCAACTGTTAGACAAACTTCATTGCATATAATAGCCAATGTATTCAGATCACAATGGCAAGACATTGTATATATGGAACATTTCGATGACTCGGAAAATGCTGATGGTGTGCACAAAAACCCAGAAAAGGAAGAAAATGCAATAATAACAAAAATGATGACAGAATTAAAAATAAGTCTTCTGCAAAAGAAAAACAAAGTACTTGATGTTTAAACAGGAGAATTTCAATTAAATATTTTAGGCTCATGCTGATATTCAATGGATGTGGGAAAATCAAATAGACATCATTGATGGGGTGATGAAAGCTGTTCAGCCAACGTAATCCTAGTCATCTAGATGAAAGATATCTATACAAATTGAGTGAAATTTTATTATTTTATTAGGTTATATTGAGCAGATCTATAAGAAGATTCATAATAAAGTTACAATGTTTTGACAGTATGTTTTCCACGATATAAGAGATCAAATTACAATGGGAGTATGCCTCTTTTTCCGCATATAGTCATCTAATTCCCTATCTAACTGTTCCACACTCTTCTTGGATCCAAAGTTTTCATTCTTGATTTAAAACGTTTTGAATGGTTTTTGGTCGGAAGGACTACCTGTGGTTTTCTTCCTCTACTAACTTTCACACCACGACCAGGAGCAGTATTAACTCCTCTTTTTTTGAAAACAGTCTTGACTTGATTAGAAATTTGTGGTCTGAAGAGAAAGCCTGACATAATGTTACGGCTTTGACTAGCTACCTCGAAGAGAATGCTGCGCCTCTTCCTCTTCCAAATGGAGCACCTCGCTGACCACCTCGAGGTTTTCCAGTACCTCTTTCACGAAAATTGGTAACAGGGACAGAAAGCCGATTTTCTAAAATAAACCTTTAAAAATATCCAACAAGGTTTACAAACCAATTGGAACTGTCATGTTTCTAATAGGAACTTCCATGTTTCTAATAGGAACTACTCGTGTTCGAACAGGAGGTCTGAAGCGTCTTCTAGGCATAACAACCTACAAAAATGTAAAAAAATAATAATAGAAAAATATATAACGCCTAACCTCTTCAAACTCCATGGGAGTTTGTTCTATTATTTCATAATTATTACTGTAGTTCTGAAAACATATATATATATTTCGAAATATAATCGGTACAAACTTTAGATTGAAATCGCATTTTGGGAGGAACTGAATTAAAAGATCCTCTACCACCACGATGAGAAGGCAATCTTTTCGGAGGAGGTAAATTGGAGAACCTACAATCAACTCGACTATTTAATTTAACTAAACAGAAATATTTATGAACATACTCTTGGGCTACATTAAAAGTCGTATAGAGCATTATTGATAATTTGAAAGAATGGATTTAGATTAACAAACTGGATTACGAAATAATTTTTGCTATTAAAACTAATACAGATGTTTAATCAAACTATTGTTGTGCTATGTTAGTTAGTTAAACAAAGCTATTGGATATAAAAACCAACCTATCATTCAGTTTTATAGCTGATGTGCCAGCAATAACAATCTTATTAGGTATTCCCAAATCTTTCATAATTTACTGAAACTCAAAAAATGCTATGTTATAATATAAAAATAAAATAATGACTCATAAAGAAGAGGAGCAGTTATATATTATAAGCAATAATATTAAGACCATAGAACGGTGATTGATTTTAATAAACATAAAATGGAACAAAACAAGAAAACAACCTTAACTAAAATTTCGTGAAAATAGAAATAAAGCAATAGATAAAAACATTGTTAGAAGCCTTTTAAAACGGATATTGACCTTTTGCGCATTTTGAGTGCTAGCCCAATCTTATGGTAGGTCTTGGAAAATTCGACACGATGAGAGGAGGAAAAGGTCAACTTGCGCGTATTTTTGCATTGTTTATTACAGCAATGAGAGAAAAGCTTAATAAACGATTTCAGATGTATTGTAAAAACAAATGATTAAGATATCATATGTGATATGATTACAGGCCAATTTGACAATAGGCCGTATATTGAAAGGAATGCAAAAAGTAATAATAAGACCCAAAGCAATAAATGTGGAGCTAGGGAATCATAGCACCAGCCGAGAAATGGACGAATTCTGCAAATTGGAAAATGGAATTGCAAAGGTTCTGATAATGTGCAAGCCTATTACCTAGACGTAATGTAAAATGTGTTCCATGTAGATCGATAAGGTTTCGGAAGGTATGGACTCTAGAACAAACATCTGGTCATGTAATAATCTGCATAACCCAAACGTGGTTAGGTTCTTTGCGATTTTTCCCAACGGGATCTGACGCGGCATCTTCTTTAGTTAAAAGACTGAACTCCATTTCTACCAAACCAGTAACAGAATAATGAATCAAAAAATCATCGTTCTTTTTTCTTTGAGCTTCATAAGTTTCAATCTTAATCAAATACTAAATAAGCGTAATGTGCACCATAATACTGAATCATTCTTATGGTTAGCTGTAACAACTGGCCACCATCCACGGCATACTCCTGTTTCTAACAAGGAAATTCGTGAACCAAAATTATTGAAAGAGAATGGCTTTAATATAATTACGTTTATTAGCATATTTTTCAAATAATTACCGGAGCTCTGGGTAGGTTCTTGTTTTTTTTAGAACATGCGTGCAAACAGCAACCTTTTCTATTTTCCAACATTTAAAACAGATTATAAGGCGATAACTCACAGGCTTTTGCACAATCTCGGTGTGCACATTTTGCTTTTTCGCTTAGTGTTGTTCGGAAGTTGATGAGGATCAGAGTATCCTTCTATATTAAAGTAATATTAAAAAAATGTTGTTTCGAACCTTTAAAATTTGTTATGTCAAAATGCATCTCTCCAAGTTTATAATCGCCATGGAATCGATGTTTGTCCCAAAGTTCTAAAATAAAGACAGGGTCTACCAACTCTTCCTTTTTTTTGCTAAAAAGAATATCATGCTTCTTCAAACAAACTAATGTACCCAAAAAGTTTAACTTTTCTTAAGTTTTGAATTTTATTTTCCCAATGATTGTATTTTATTTGAAAAATAAATCTCCAATTGAACTCGGCGTACCGATCAGCCCTGCAATTATTTCAAAACAGTGAAATATATGTAAATATGTATAAACCTGTAATGAACATCAGTTCTTTCCGAGACACTAGAAGAATTCATGTAACCTTTAACATAAAGATCGGTCACCTGTAACGACCCTGATAAAAACTAACAAAAAAACAAATAGGATGCATAGAAGAATAACACAAACGGGCTGTCCAAAATTTTGTCTATTGGATATTATATTGGCGACATTAAAAATGCACACTCTTAGTTCATATTCTTTTGGAATCCTAGGTGTTATATCAATGGGAGCAGGTACAGGACCGAAATCCATCTGGAATGTATGGAGAGAAATATATGATGTTATTGTTATTATTTACGGGAAATATATCAACAAACATGCGTAGCTGTCCACAAGAACGTTTACCTGTCATCTGTGAAAACAATTGGCGACTTTCGACATGCTCAGGTACAAGATTCATCTACAATGTGATTGTAATAGTTTAGAATATTGTATGTATACCAGATTAAGCAAACGAAGAGCAACATTCTGTAATGGACTTCCTAATATTGTTTTGCGATTCATTTCGCGAATCATTTTCATGGTGTCATCAGTTAAAGCAGAATTATTTGTTTGCATCTTTAAAAATAATACAAAAATATAATTTAAACCAAAATAAAACCTTTAGTAAATTAGAAATACAAACTCCGCCTTTGCACACTGAAGGATGTGAACAGTTCTAAATACATATATAACAATATAAGTGTTTCTTATAAACAAACAGTTTGAGAATTATTGAATTGAGTTAAATTTTGTAAATTTTGCACATGATTTGGCCTATATAAACATAATTATAGATATACTCACACATATAGTTATAAATATTTTTTAAAAACTCAAAAAAAAGTATACCTATCAAAAGTATTCATTATTTGGGAATACCATAATTCTGTTTCAAACATTTCAATTCCAACATCATCATTTTTTTCTAATATTTTAGGTTGTGGTATTTGCATTTTCTTGCAATATCTTAAATAAATAAATAGAGGAATTTCACAAAAACACACACTTTTTCAAAATCTCCAGAGGACTATCTTGATCTCTTCGAACAGTGAAGCTATTCTTCGTGTACTGGTATGGCAATCCTACAGTAGCTCTCCATTTTGTTAGTAAACGATTCTCCACGTCAATTTTTGTTGATCCAATTTCGTCATCTTCAAAAATCATTTTTAATATTGTTAAAACCAGATGATTACCAGTCAGTATGGTTCGATGATTCATTACTGTGACACAAAGATCTTTTTGAACAGGAACAGTAATATTGAATTGAACCATCTGACCAAAAATTGGGTTTGTTGTGTCACATTTGTAGGAATTTCTTAAGTTAATCTAAATTATAATAATATAAATTACAATAATGCTAGTAAAAACTTTTTCATCTCCGCAACGTATAATCAAGTAAGGATCGATGGATCCGTTAGATTGGGGAGAAACCAAATCACGACACTCAATAATATAAACTCGAACACAACATTTCACTGGTCCCAAAAATTCAACCGGAGGATTATAAAGTTCAACTTGAATAATTAATATATAGTTTATTTATGTGAAGAATGAACGAACCATTTTGATCTGATTCTTTTTTTGTAATAAACAACTTTCCCTTCAATTCGCCTATAACTTCAGGAATTTCGTGATCGTTCAGGTTCTGAAACTTTCAAAATTAAAGCAGTTATGATAATATGATTTACGTTTTTATAACGAACAAAGGGCAGAACGTCGAGAAAATCGGCAAAACCCTCTGGCTCATAATGTTCTTCAAGACTATTTCGTAATACCATTAAATATTCAAATCCAGATCTGAAGAACATAATAGAAATATAATACTATTAACTTAATACTGAAAGAATTTTGGAGCTTTTTCATAATTCCCTTGTGAAGCATAATATTTAGACCACCAGTCACACATATCGTCAAGCTAAAAACAGTTTATATTAATAATTATCATAAAAAACGGATAAGAAAAGGTTTCAAATTACTTTATTCTGAATCCCATGTTCATTTTCGTTCTCTATTTCAATCCGGGTTCTTTGATCAAATTCTGTCCAGTCAGCTATTGGATTTAATTTATTTTTCTGTACATTAAACATAATATTTAGATAAATAATTGTATTGACATACATTAGGCGATGATCTTATAAATTTTGTATATTTTGATATTTGACATACACCAATGAGCTTTTGGCGCATAAACGATCGAGAGTCATACAAATTTATAACAATCGGTGGTGATAATTCGAGTGATCGAGGTAAATTAACCTATTATTTAGCAGATAATCAAATTATGAATAGTTATAGCTAATAGTCGTTAAAAGTTTAAAAATAGTTAAACTGCATACCTCGGGAAATGTAATCCATGGTTCTTCAAAATTTGGATTTTTCTTAATATTCTTTATACAGCTTGTTTGAAAATCTTGGTTTCCAATAAAAATTTCCAAAAACGGTTTTCGAACTTTTTGAAACTAATCAGAGATTAAAGCATATAGAGCAAAATAAAATACATGAGATTCAGAAATATTTCTCAAGCCCCAACAAAGGATATTAACCACATACTGTTGAAACTTAGGTTTCATCTCCGATGGTATATCAAATCGATTTCTAAGAGTTGTAAAACTTTTATAAGATAACAGAAATATATGAAAAATGAACCTTCGAACAGCTTTTCGAGTAGGTTCCAAAGGCAATGTATCTGCAGTTTTATCAATACAAAATAGTTCAAAAGATGCCAACAAAGATCCACTAAATATATGTTTTTGTTTATTTTGTATAATACTTATTCACCTTGATTTGCCTTTGGATTGAAGAATTAGGTTCCACTCTGGCTTTGTGCGATCTACTGATACACCAGGCACTGTTACTGGACATACTTCAAAACTTCCAAAAAAAACCTAAAAAATATAATTTTCCCTTCTGTTAATTGAGTGCTATAAACTTCAGTGTTATTGGATTTTTCACCATATAATTCAACGTATATGCTCGGAGGATTTCCACATATTTCATGCTTGGAACCAGGTATTGGTATCTAACAGAACTTAATGAAATATTTCAAACAAACAGTTTACTTGATCAAGAAGAAGCGTTTCATTCCATATAGGGTTTTGTGATTTTGTTACAACTAATGTTTGAGTAGCACGATGCAAAAATGAAACTCTAACAAATAATCCTATAGAATCTTCAATTAAAGACAATATGTCCTATTAAAAAATATTAATTAAAATTTCTTAAGAATAAGTATACTTTAGCCCAAAATATGTAGCAACGCAGCTGCCAGAGGGTAGTAGAATTATGAATTTCAAAAACTCTGGGCTCGCTTAGCTTATTCCTGTAAAAAAGATGTATATAACACTTCTTACTGTTAGTATTTACGTATTATTATCAACTTCTATCAAAAATCGTCTTCTTCGCTTTGTCGCTTCCTTAGCATCACAGTGAAAAGCTTTTCCGACTGCTTTTGAATACTGTAATTTACTATTATAATATAAAAAATATATAATTAGTATGAGTATGACCTCCCATTCCATATCACCAATATCTTTAACAACATTTGCCAATATTTGTTTTTCAATGTTAACCTGAACAATTCGACGTGTTCGTACTACACCTCGTCTTCGAAAGCGATAGCACGGCCTATGGAAGTGATGCTATGAAGCACAATATACTTTTATGAAATGAATTACCTATCTACAGTATCAACAATAGTATCTGAACTAAACTTTTTATCTGATGAATATACCCATCCGTTTTGATCTCCAATATTACTATGTGGATCAACAGTACATTTTCCATCGTATGTCCAACCTGATTTCAATAATAATATTCAGAATGATAAGAATATCACCATCTGGTGCAGTCTCAATATTGTGTTGATCTCCAAAATAGTTTGTAAATGATATTGCAGTCCATCTATCATAAACAATTCAAAGCATAACAACTATGAAAACAGACCACATGTCATACCTTCCAGCTATTCTCTCTTGTAGTTGATATGCTTTATCGATAGAGATGGTCAATCCATTTTCTTCACTACATATCCACATGTGTTGAGTGTTTCGTGCTGTCCAGTGCCCCTATAAACTACATAGACTATAAATCTTCAACGTATATTACCAAAAATGAATAATTATTCGGGGAAATAGGTATTGGCATTGAGCAATGTTCATCGGTCCAGCCAGGTTCCATGGGTGTCCATTCGTTAGCTATGCTACTTTTTTTCTATTAAATATGTATAAAACAAAAATAAAGAAAGAAAGAAACCTCATATTCAAATACTTCCAAAAAATGTTTAATTTGTGCCGGTTGAGTTATATCATGTAAGCTTCGAATATTATCGTTCTGTCCAAACCAAACTTTAGCGTGTAAAATTCCAACAAACTGATGAAGAAACTGTGAATCCCATTGGAAACTATTCAAAAAAACCTCCTCTGTTCTATGATTTTTATGAATTGACGAATTCCAATCTAGTCGCAATGGTCGGACTTTTCCACAGTAATCACCTCGAAAAGCATCATTTGAATGAAAGAAAACCTTGATAAAAATAATTATGAGAGATGAGAGATAACATTACCTCATATGCAGGTATTCTTATAACTCCTACTGTTTGATCATCGGCCACCATTTTTATGATAATATCGGGTAAAGATATCTAAACTATATCTATTTTCCTTTTGAATTTATTATAAATACCTGTATATCATTACATATAGATTCAATCAAACATCTGAAATGATTAAGTATGTTGCTTCCTTCGGCAGAAGTGTTTTCAATGGATTGTAAAACATGAAAACGATATAATTCAATATCTTTTATAATCTGAAAAATAATTCCTCGAGCTTATATTACAGTTTTTGTACAAGCAAACCTGTTGATATTTATGTTGTCTTGCTTTTTCCAACTTTCTATCAAGCTCATTAATAATTTTTTTATTTCTAAATTTAAGAAAATATTATCTTTAAATTAAAAAAATTTACTTATTCTTTTCCAATCTACTTAGCATCTGTCTCATTTCATCGAAAGCTTCTATAGTAAGCGAAGCGCAAGCTCCTGGATCTTGATGTCCTCGCTTTCCGATAAGGTTAATTGTATCAGATACCATATTATATACCTGTTATTATAGAATAAATAGCTAATATTATGATTAATACCTTATGAATGGCATTGCAATGTTCCATACGATGCTCAACATCTTCCCACAAACAGTTAAACTTAGCTACTGGTTTATGATTGCCCCAGGGCATGTAATAGTACTTGAGCTCATCAGTAACTGGCATAGTCTATATTAATAATCGTTGACATAGGTGATCGAAAACAAATGATTTACTCCAACGGTACAGCTGTTTGTTTTCATTTTTGCATCACTTTCACTTCCATAATTACCCATAGATACATGAAAGGATACCTTTGAAGATCCATACAAAGGGTTGATTATATTACATGTATGAAATGCACAATAGACGGTATATGGTCGACAATTCTAAATAATTATCAGCGTTTTACATTAATTTCGGACAAACCTGGAATTTATCATCATAATAAATGCTTGGATTCATTAAATCGCCTAAAAGAGCCGATCTTCCCTCATAATCTACAGTATCAATTGAGCACATCATACGACATGTATAACTAGACAAACAACTGTTTAAATAATAATGAATATATTTGTGTACCGGCTATTATCCACTCCTGAAAGTACTACATCTGACGATGTACTGCAAGCATTGAAATTTAAAAAGCTAGGCCCAAAAAGTGGCATAAATCCATTTTCACCAACTCGATAAATTTCTTGAAACGGTATTGTTGCCTAAATGAAATTGAGATAGAAGAGCTGCCAGTTACATACTTCAGCAAATTTGACAAATTGTTGAGATGAAATCACATTAAATACAAATGATATCTATAATATAATATATAATAAAAAAGAAATATTATTTTTTTGTACTTTAGATAAAACAGTTGGCCATGTGAAGGGTATGAAAAGTTCTTGATTAAACACTATTTTTTGATTGCTAGAAGGACCAGATAGTATAATGTCAATGCTACTAGTAGTCATCGAACGTTCTCCACATGTGATCTAAAATATACTATTTGATTCATAAAATATCATTGAATCAACTTTGATCATTCCTTTGTGACATTGCTTTCGTGTTGCGAACAGAGACAAAAGCTCTTGTGGGAACTGTTGCAAACAGAGAATACGAAACTATAATGTAGAATGGATTTATATCAGTTGATGGACTCTCACTCTCAAACAATAATTTTCTTGTTGAGATGTGAACCAAATTTCTTGAGAACTTAGGTCATCGTTAATAGTAGGACTTTCATAATTATTATAAATAAATATTGAGACCTATTAATATATTATTTTATATATTATTTTATAATAATAAACGACTGCACTTTTAAAAATCCACAATGATCTCCTTCTTCGTCATTCTCTAAGTAACGCAAACCAATCCATTTTGAAATCACGGAACGATTTTTAGAAGTAATGACAGCCAATATAGGAACTTTCCAACGTCCTATTGCTTTTTCGCTTAAACGACTCAAACGGGTAACCTAATGTTATTAAATAAAATCGATGTATTGAATGTTAAAATACTTTTAATTGGACAGGAATATCAGAAAGTTGTTCCAAGCTTATGTTTCGCAATGTGAAAACTAAATTCTGCTTCCACACAGGGTTACCTTCAGAGCAAATACGAGTAGGTTTCTGTTGATCTTGTAACGATGCTCGGACACGAAGTCTACCTCTTGGCAAATCACGTCCTTCGATAATTCGTACAATAATCTGAAAGTTTTTTGAAGAAAATATTTTGTCAATTTCTTACATGCCATGTTGATGGTTCTTCCATTTTAACCTTAGATAGTTTATGTTCATAGTGTTCGATTGGCGAATCTGGATTCCCACTATTCATTGTTCTTTATTCCTCTTCAAGATTTTTTGGGAATATTATTATAATACACTGGACTTACTTGGAATATACTTTTGAAACTGAAATTCAACCGCTTCCCCACTAAAATTAAAAAAAATAAAAACAGTCCGTTTAACGTATGCTAATGATACACGTTTTTAGTAATATTCGAATCCCTACAAATCCAGAAACAAAACAGCAATGAAAAAAAATTTATTCAAATTCATTCGACAATGTTATTCTGCCTTCACTGGGAGAATGACTTCTCCAGCTTGCGCTCCAGCCATGAATGGCGCTTTAGCATTAGTTTCTTCTGACGGAACCTTAGACATTGTTTTATATAAATTTGAAATAGTATATATTTTACTTCAGCCCATTGGATCACAAACTTGTCTTCTTTGGCCGGACCATTCTCACGCAGAATTTCTAATGGAAGTTTGCCCTTTGGTTCTACAAATCCATATACTGGCCGAACACGATAGCAATCATTATTAGAGCATTTTACCTTCAGAATATGTTGACAATTTTCTACAGAGATATAACAAATACCTTGAATGCCATGCGATTATCCGTTAGGTTAACAATAGTATGAGTTGCTCCACCACCAGTTGCTTGAAATTTACCAACGGGGGGTTCAACATTTAAAACCATTTCCTCTGATCTAGACATGATCAACCACCTCTCGATCGGATAAATGAACGAATGAAGTTTAATTTTTTCTTTGAAAAATTCACGTGAAACGTAAGAAACCATTTTTATATTTCTTAGAGCCGGTCGACTACATACGGCAATGATCACTTGAACTTTTGAAATTGCTTGAACGACTATAAATATGGAATATTTTTTATTATTATTAGACATGAAATACTGACAATAACACAAAAGCTCGACTAGTATGCATTACATAAAACCTGTTTTGTTCGGAATAACCCAGGGAAGCTTGTATATTCATACTATTTTACACTAGAAACATATAAAGGGCAAGACTTAGAAATAAAATAGCTGGACTAGTGATAAATGGACGAGATCGTAAAAAAACAATACAAAATAATTGGAAACATCATGTCCAATCATCTGTCCTCCATATTGCTATACTATATACATCGGAAAGTGCTCGTTCAGCCACGAATCTATGAGAAAGACTTCTGAAAGAAAGTTTTCACTTTTACAGTTTAAATTTCACTAACCTAAAGCCTTTACCAACAGTTGCAACCAGCGCATTGGTGCTTGTTGAGCAAACGGGCGAGGTGATTTTAAGTCGCTCGATTGTTTCACTAACTCTTTCACGCACCCATCCCAAACTTCCATCAGATGATGCTGTAGACATACTTCCTTTGCCTTTTCCAGGAGAGTCATCATCTCGAGGACCTTCTACAACACATATAGAGCATATCTCACTAGAAAAAGGTCTGCATGCACTAATCGGTTGCAGCTAAAAAAGAAAGAATAATAAGTTTCTTAAATTAGAGTTTACCATTGTTGCTTGGACAACAATCATAAGTCCTTTACTAGTACCAATATATAACTGGAGTCCTTCATTCCTCTCCAGAAGTGACATACATGTTACATAGTTACAAGAAGCAACATCCATATCCATAGTAAAAATAGTTTCACTACCAGGAACCACTTTTTTCACATCCAACGAAGCATTAACTTGTCGTCTTTCAACGTCCAAGCAGTAAATGCGGGAATCTAGAATAATCTCAGTTAACTAACAAAATGTCGTAGAAATTATTGACCATTTACAAAGCTGATCCAAACATATAAACCATCGCGACTGGCAACCATTTCTTTGATAGTCACATCTGTTTCTCTCAAATACAAAGATGAGGAGAAAGAAAACACATCATCGTTCGAAAGGTTATGAATCGTTATTCGCCCTTCACCATGTCCTGTCCAAATTTGCCTAAACCATCTAGTAAAAATCAAACTTGGTTTTTTCTTCATACCTATAAGAGGAAGATGCAACAAATATTGAAGAGGTTATGGCAATCGGAGATCTCATCGTCCCTTTAAGAGTAACGGAATTAGAAGGCGAGAGATGTAAGAGTGTGATCTCATGCTGGCAAACCAATAAAAGAATGTCATTTCCAAGAAGTTCGGGCGGTTTTATCTATAACTTATATTATAATACATGCAATCTCGTCTTGAAATACCATAGCTGATCCCAAAGAAGGAAGCTGCAATCTCCCAGCTTCATGTGTGGAAGAGGTGTACATGACTACATCACTTGTATTTTCCTCACAAGCCCAAATGGTTTCACGAATTTTAGATAAGAAATTGAATTTTTCTTTTTGCTTTATTTCCTAGAATACGATTGACATAGCAGCTGAAGAGAACTAACGGGTTACCTTTTGATCAACCCAAGCGTATTGTGTACACGACATTACCGTTACATGTTTTCCGTTAAGCCACAGTTGAGCTTCAAAGTCTTCAGGATCGTCAAGGTCATCCATCAAAGGAACAGCCAATAAACTAATGGGAGCAGAATCTTAAGCAAACACACATTAACATGTCTTTTAATTTAGTGTATTATTCACCATCTAGTTCACAAATGTCTAGTATATGACTGAACTCGGGAGCTGAACAAAAACCAACAACCTGAGAAGAAGAAGGTCGTGATTCAGGTTGAGCATCCCAGCAGTGCACAAGGAGATCTAACATTGAGCAAGGAACTAATAACTCATGTGGTAAAAGCACAGGACGAGCACCATCCAACAAACGTTCTTTAACATGCTCTTCTCCCTCGAAAGGTTGTTTCAGGGTGAGAAGTTCATAGAGGAACATACTAAAGGAAAACACATCAACCTAAAAATTTAGAAAGAATAACAGAAAAAAAGTAGTAAGCAATACTTTTTGTGTGTATTCTTCTTCGCCATTAAATCTAACGATTTCGGGGGCCATAAATCCTTCGGTACCACCAAAGCCTTTAGCACCGCCTGAGGGGAGAACTGATCTTGATATACCTGCAGAAGTATTATTGTAAATAACAACATATTTTTAACCAGTTACCGTAATCTCCAAGTTTTAATAACACATCTGTCTGATTGCTAAAAGGGGTAGGAAAGCGCCAGCCAAGTACATTTTCACTTTTTAAATCTCTATATATTATGTGGGCAAGGTGGAGATATTCCAATGCTCGAGCCACTTGCACAGCTGATTCACGTATAACGGGCAAAGATAGTTTAGCTCCACTTTTACGATGGCTTGATAATAACTGATTCAAAGCTCCCAAAGGAGCTAACTCAACAACTAAAGATAAGGGAGATACGCACACCTGGAAAATATGTTCTAATAATGATCCTGACAATTATAAAATAAATACCCCTATTAATCCGATAACATTTGGATGTCGCATTCGACACAATAAATTTAATTCTTGTCTAGAGGTACAGTAAGCTCGACAAGCAAACTCCAGGGCTTCACGTCTCCATTTATCAGCAGCTGCCTGAACAATAACGAATAAAGATGAACAAGTAATCAGTATACCTTGTAAGCTGTGATAGCTGAAGGCTTACCGCTCGGACCGGGGTCAACTGGTTCTAACATTTTTTGAGCAACTTCATTCAGTTCTCCAGACTAGAAAGAAAAATATCATAATGAATATACGGATGGTATTTGTACTGGTAATTTAATAGCTGCTCGGAAAACGAAACCGAAAGCACCTCTTCCAAGCATTCGGCCTCTCTTCAAAAGTTGTTGATTGATTAGTAGAGATGACTCAATATCGACAAACACCTTAAATAAAACTTCAGAAGCATAGTTTATCTAGTTAAAACCGTATCAGGTGCGATATCTCTATTTTTAATTTCTCCATGTGACGGGCATTCCAAAGACTTTTGTTCCCTGCCTGCTAACATGCACTCCTCAATAGTAAAACATTTTACTACTCCAATATGCTTCATATCCCCAGATGTTTTTGATGGCCTCATATGACTAAATACACAAGTGTTAACAAAAAAAGGTAAAATTTCGTACCTGTCGTCACGCTTAACAATGACCACATCATTATCATCGTGCGATCTCTTAGTGGGATAGTTATGCTCTTCCACACATTTATAACAAGGCACTAGTCGATTAACAAGTAGGACTCCTTCACTTGAGTGAACAAAACGAGTTCCTAATGCAGGATACCTTGAAAATAAAAAGAATATAGTATTTAACCATTTTTAGATTGTTATTACCAGTCTTCAAGAAGTGTATCAACAAGATCAGCAATTAGAGCGCACAACATCGTCCGACCTTCTACATCAGAACGCATCGAAGCCTTGCTACCTCCTTGAATTGATGATATTCTGAAGAACACAATGAGACTTGTTGAATATGGAATAACTAACGTGAGTGAAGGGAAAAGCATTTCAATAGTAGTCCAATCGCTCAGCGGGAATGGACACCAGCGTTTTTGATCGTCTCTTACTTGAATTATCAACGAAGAATAGTCAACATCACGTACCTCGGCCTCAAATAATCATTTTTTTCTGATGATTGACATAAAGTTAATTAATACCTGAGAAAAAAATTGTTTCAAAACAAATACGGAGTGTCCTTTAATTAAAAGCTCAATACCACTTTTCCATATGAGCCACTCAACTTTGATATGTTTTTTTACAGAATCTTGTATTAGTTCTTCTTCGGTGCTACTATCAGTGAAAAACAGAAGTTCTATTGCCCTTGAAACATTCTGATCTCCCATTATTCTAAAAGCAAAGTGAAGGCAAACAAAAAATGATTTTATACCTAGTGATGAGTCGGCTCCAGAATCCAGCTGGAATGTATGCCATAACATACAATCGACGAAGCTGATGTTTTTTCTCATAGCAGAAATTGAACATCGCCCCAGAATTACACGTTTGATCTGAGCTGTTTTCTCTTTCCATTAGAGGTTTTGGGGAATTAAAAGTATGTTTTGCGGATGAAGGGTATCGAATTTGCCAAGAATTCATCTTTGCGGGGAGCTGAATCAAATTATTTACTAAGTACAACTGAAAAAGTAATACCTTAACACTAGACCCACTGTAATCAGAACGCAGTCTATATTCATCAGGTAACAAGGAAGGCAATATCAGTTGTCTGGAGTGACAGACCAGAGCCAACTCAAATTTATGAAGCAAATCGAGCAGTGATGATCTCAAATGAGATTTTAACTGTTTACCCATAGGAAGCAGAGTTTCTTGGGTTATTAAGCCAACTGGTAAATTCGAAGTTCTTCAAATAAATTCTTAGATTTAAACTGAGTGAAGGCAAACCTGAGAGAAGCACATCGCGCCAAGAAATCAGCTAACCATAAGGGGTCAATAAAAACTATTTGCCGAAGAGCAGCATCTTCAAAGTGAATAATTTCACCACTGTCATGCAGAAAAGAACATGCAGCATGAAACTCGATATCATCTCTAAAAATATATACATATTAAAAATGTTACCACATTCCCATATATCTATATATATTTAAATCAAGTAAAAAAATTACCGGAAAAATCTTCCAAATTTAATAGTCATCCGTTTTTTAACATGTTCTTTAAAATCTTCAATGGAAAAACATGAAGTTGTTTGATCCTTCCTGCAATCTGCATTCCATTCTCTAACAATCTTGAAAATAAAGATGAATTAACAATGTTGATAATGAACACTGACTTTCAACATAGCAATATATGACGATGGAATTTGCTGATCTAATGCTCTTTCTTTTCCAACCCTAACTTCCCAGGCAGACTTATAAATAACATTCAACAAGGTCTAAAATATAGTAGCTAAAGTTATAATATAATAACAATTAATAAGCCACTTTAATCTCTTGCTTATGCTTTGTGTTTATAAATAACAGATCCATTATTTTAGGTAGACCACGTTTATCCGAATCAGAAACCATAAACCGACGTCTCACCTATAAAGCAAAAATGAAATCTGCCAAAATCGAGTAAAAACCTTTAATTCAACATCTTCTAAGAACCCTGGTGGAAACCTATTAGGATTCGCCGCAACTTGATCAACATGTGTACCAACAAGAATAACGCAACAATTCGGCGCTCTTGCCTAAATAAAATCCATCATATAACCAACAAGTGATATATACAACCTGAATACTAACAAGCCACTTTTGCACATCAGGAAAAACTGTTTCACCATCGGGGACCCTCCAAACTACTAGGTATACAGCTCTGCGAGTAAGGAAGTACGGATGTGTGGCAAAATATTCTCTCTATAGCATATACAACTATATATTTCAATGTTTTATAATCTTTACCTGTCCAGTAAAATCTAAAGCTGCAAACCCTACAGGACCCAAATTGGGTTCATTTTTATTTCGCTTTGCTTCAAATTTCCACTCAACAAACTTCACACTTTCCGTCTAAAATATCATTCAATACCTTTTGTACTATATATGCTACCTGAGATATTTGACGTTTCTGCACACCTTCAGATCTGAAAGCTTCCCAGAGAGTCGACTTTCCCACACCTTCCTCTCCAAGTATCATTAATTTAAGGTGGCGGAACGTTTTCGATTCTTCCAATATGGTTTTCAAATAAGCAACAATCTCAACAGTTTTACAGTTATCTGTGTTAACCATGGAGTCCAAAGGTTCTTTCAAGTTGCAACCTTTAAGGGATAAAGACCACAACCTATAAAACTATTATAGAATTTATATATCATTAAACCAAACCGAGAAAGCATTCCTAGTTCAGGAGGTAATTCTTTTATATCCTTATTATGACTCAAGTTTAACACAGAAAGAGTTGAAAGTTTCGAAAACTCTGATGCTATATTTTTCAAAATATTATGACTTAATTCAATCACGGAAACCAGTGGTAGTAGAACCTAGTAGAAACAAAAATTAAGATAATGAATCCAACAAACATACTTTCCCATTTGAAGTAACATTGAATGCCGTCAATTTATTTTTATTCAGATTCAAGACCTTCAACCTTATCAGGCAATCATGTCTTTTATGAACACATGCATCTTCTAAATTGCCATCAGCTTGTTGGTTGCGTGATACAGACAAAGCTCGTTGACTTCGAACTGCTGACTTCGAACGAGAACCTTAAATAAGAAAATTAAAAGCTAAAAACAAAATGCTTCTATACGATGGTGCCGTTGTGGGCTGTTACGTCGTACAAACCCTCCACCACTATTTTGAGAAGGTGGAACAGCATGACAAACATTATGCAGAGCAGTAATATGTTGAAAGCCATCCTGACAATATTAATATTATAAGACCATGAACAAAATTTTGGTAATTACCTTTAAAAGATTATTTGAAACATCTAGATTTCTTAAATGAGCAGGAATACAAGATATAGGAGGCAAGACAACAAGCTCATTTGCTGATAAGTTCAATGTTGTAAGACGCGGACATGTACACGCCAGACAAAGAGGAAAAACTTGAAACTAAAACAAAAATTAAACGTCTGCCAGGCTCTAGACAAACTTTATTTCCAGATAAATTTAAAGTGGTTAATGTATTAGAGGAAGTAACTGGAAAATCGGGAAATAAGTCATCATCATCCACCTATAAACAATAATGGACAAGTCATAAACACTAATAATAACTAATTACCTTAGATAAATTTATTTTTTCTTGCCAAACATTGATACGTTGCAAAGTTTTACATTCGACATTATCAGGCATATCCGATGTATCCACAGTGTTAGCTTCAAATATCAAGAACTTAAAATAAAACAATGATAATGTACGTACTGGATGCACTGTGCTGCATCATTCCATGTCCTCTACTATTGCCTCTGCCTCTTGAAGTTCCAACCATTGGCAACGAAGAAAGTTGGTTGAAGGAAACATTCAGCTCCTATAATAAATAAAAAATAAAATGGGAATAAATATATGAACACTTACTTTCAACGAGGGACAAAGCCAAATGAATTCGGGAAGTGCGGTCAGCTTATTATATGATACGTCCAAATTTGAAAGCTTAGGTAAAGCTAATAAGAGCTTAAAAGTAAAATATAGATAAAAATTAGTACAACAAATTACATTAGGCGATATGTTCTCAATCACATTTGATTTAAGATTTAATACTTCTAAGGAGGTAGAACTAATATAATAAGTAGGTAGATCGATTTTCTTCAGTTTATTTTCAGATAAATTCAACAATCTAAAATGATAATGACTCGGTTAGACAAAAATATAACAAATTTACCTCAAAGATGGCATTTGAAACAGCACTGAAGGAAAAATTGTCAAATTATTGCATGATAAATCTACCCTAGTGACGGCGGCTAATGCTAATCTGAACACAAAGAATAACAATAAGCATACCATAACTTCACTAACCGAGTGGTCCTTAATCTAGGATTTATTTGTAACGCTGCAGCTATAAACCAATCAGTTTGAACATTTTCTAAGGAAGAAGAACCCCAATTCAACATGGCTGCTTTCGATGGACACAAAGCAGAAGGTAATAAGCTTTGTCCAAATTGTAACTATAACTAATTTTTGATAGGTGTTAACAATATAGAACTAACTTGGCCAACATCTACATTCCTTTTATTCACTTTAAATTCCGGATCAGGAAAAACTAAACGAGTAAGAAAGACTCGAACAAGTTTTTCATTAACTTTCTGAACGGAGCAAATACAGATATTTGAAATTTGTATAAAGTGTTTACCGATGCAGCTAAGCCCAAAGCTCTATTATCAGTATCAACAGCTCCTTTATCTAGTAAATAATGAACAATATGAACAGCATCAGCTCTCGTAGCTTCTACTAAAGCTCCAGAACCTGCTTGAAATAATTAAAACGGAAACAAAAAAAAGTATTTACCAACACACCGAGCTTCTTCCACATTTAAGTCTGATTCAAGCACAGCAAGGGGAAGATTTATATCAGCTCCGTTATCAATAAGATGTCTGCAACGATTCAAGTAATATTTTCTAAGAAATTAAAATACTCACGCCAGCATAGGAAAAGTTTGATTAAATGCAGCTATCATCAGAGGAGTTCTACCTCTATTACAATACACATCAATTTGAAAAGGACAACGAGAAGAACCGTCCACAAAAGTACAGTGAAACTGGGAGCATTAAATATTACTTAAAGTTATTGTTTATAACATACTTGTAGCATATACTGCACAACATCCAGGTGCCCTTTCGCAACTGCTAAGTAAAATGGCGTTCGGCATTCAATGTCTCCTTGATTTACATCCATCACAAATTTGTAAGATGGCATTGATACCATGTCTATTTCCTTTATGTATTTCTCAGGATAATCAAACTCAAGAAGTCTTCAAAATTTTAAAATATTTTCATGAAGATAAGTATGGTGCGAACTCACTTTCTCACGATTTCGAGATTGCCATTCTCGGCTGCCCAATGTAGACATGAGCAGTTATCACAGTTAGAATTTGCAACTAGAGCAGGAAATTTCTTAAGTTCAAAAATAGAAAAAAGATATAATAGTTATAGCCATACTTCTAAAACAATATTTAAAACATCTAAATTCTGAGATGATATAGCCGCATGAATAACCGTATCTTTTGTTTGATGATTTACTAGAACATGAGAAGAATGGAATGTTAACAACTTTTTTACAATTTCGATATGTCCATGAGTGCAGGATCTAAAAGTAGAAATATTTCTAATATTTTTATTTAAATCCTACACAAATAATGCTGTTTCATCATTAGCAGTTTTCCCATTTATTATGCATTCGCGAATTCTCTCTGATTTACCAGTTAAAATCTAAATTTTTCATAAAGTATAGAAACGAACAAAATATCACCTCATCTATTTCTTCAGAATTGCCTTCAATACAAGCAGTGATTAGTTTTCTATGATCCACTTCTCCTCGTTCATTTTCTGTTTCTAGAAATTTGAAGAACCTCAACATTACCAAGTCAAATAAACTAACGAATAGCTTCGATCAGTACAGTCGCTGCTTGCTCATGACCAGCTATTTGCGCAGCTTCTAGAGCACAATGTCCAGCATCATCTCGTAAATATAAATCAGAACCAGCATTTAATAATACTTTGATACACGAAGGCTTAAATTTGATACATATAGTACGCTTCTATAATAGAACTTGCCTCTCCAGCTTCAGCAGCCAAGTGCAGGGCAGTTTTCCCCACCCCGTTTGTAAATTCCAACGTTTCTATAATGTTTTTGATTTAAGAAAAAATATAGCTCAACTAATTCACCTGGCGATAATGTTAATAAAACTTGTAAACTATGAGATCTACCATTATGCGCAGCTAACATTAGGGGAGTACGACCATGACGATCAACTTTGAATACAGATTGAGGATTTTCTTTCAATAAATCATAGAGAAGTTCTTCATTTTCGAATAATACTGCCTAACACAAAAAAAACACATAAAAATATAAATAAGTAGATCTAACCTGACGAATAAGCTGCATGGTATCAGAATTATCCACCTCTACTAAACCAGAACTCCCACTAAGCGTGTCCATCTTGTTAAGCTTCCCTTAAAAATGAGTAAAATTTATTAGCCTGGAAATTAAATTTTTTTTTAATAATATAGCCATGAGCAGTAGATAGCAAATATAATACACTGAAAAATACAAACCTGCTGGAAAAATTAAGAAGCTTTTTAGCACAAAAACCGTCTACGCTCTTATTATCATAAAGACTGCTGGAAAGTATTGAATCTTAATAGACCCATACTGGGCAAAGACAGTGTAACATGTAGAAAAGTCAATATCACTAGAGAGACCGCCTAAAAAACTCAATTATATTTCAACTAAAATTTGTATATGTGATTCATATTATTATTAATTTCAACTAATGTTGACCATAAGTGGTATTAGCATGAATGCATCGATGAGCAACTCCTGGAGCTCGACGGCTTATTACGTACTGTAAATTACGTACACAGTGAGAAGGAAATATTTCAGTTTTCTTCTTAATTACAATGACTCTCTTGAAAACTCGATCTTGTCATATCATTATTAGTAAGCCCGGTTTTCTACTCGATTATCAATAGTTTAATCATCTGAGAATCTCCACAGCTGTGGAAATTTATGTTCAACTTTGCTTTTCTCTTTAATATCTGCGCATTTACAACTATAAAAATTTATTCACATTAAAAACTAAAGGTTGCTACAACCCAAAAATTAAAATACACATTTGTGTATTTACATGAATAAAAAAATCTTATTGAAATACATAGAAAAGTCTCTACGAATAGTTAAATTTTCTGCAAACTTTTAATGGTTTACTATAAAACCGTATAAAACTAAAGCAACTAAAACATTTTTTCATGTTTTAAGCTGTTTAAGCAGCGGTGATGATGCGTACAGTGTTAGTGAAACCAGCTCCTAGAAATATGAATTGCATGAGTCTTCAAAATTCTTATATGAAAAATACCTTGTCTCCATCCAGTCACAACGACGAGGAAATCCCCCTTATGAATAAAACCTCTTTCTTTTCCAATGGAGATACCATGGTTAATTCTGTTGTCAACATCAGCTGGCCAATCAGCATTTCTTTCGGCGTGATAGTGGATAGGGAACACACCTCTGAGAAAGAGAAGAAGTCTTGAATAATATAACCTTAAAATAACAAACCTGTACAAATGAAGCTGACGACATACAGCAGCAGATCGGGAGATAGTCAAGATGGGTACTGGACTCTTATAGCGAGAGCAATGAATAGCCGAACTAAAGGATATATTTTAATGCATAAATAAGATCATCCTATGATAGCGTACCGTCCAGTAGTAGTAATAACCAAAATTGCCGAAGCGTGGCAACTGTTAGCAGCACTTGTTGCTGCAATAGCAATGGTATGAGTCATATCAGTTGGTTTTGGAGTATTTAAAAGAAGTTCCTCGAAAAATTTACGGTGATATACAGCTGCTTCTGCTTCCTATAGAAAAAGAAAGTAATTGCATAATTTGAACTGCTAACCTTGCAGATATAATGCATAATTTTTAAAGCTTCCAATGGGTAGTCTCCCTTAGCAGTTTCTCCAGAAAGCATGACACAATCAGCTCCATCGAGCACCTTAAGAATGAAAATGTACAGAATTCTAAATCCTGTTCGTTTAAAATTTAGATGTATAGAGTGGTACAGGTAGTCAACCAATGAAATGCTAACCACGTATCAATACTCTAGTCACTATCGGACCAACTTAGCACCGTTGATCTAAACTCGAACAACTGTAACTCTGTGGCCCCCTATGCATCGGTGGGGGTCGAACCGTCGACCTTACAAATACAATCTAGATTGTATCCCACTAGGCTACACTACTCATCAGTCGTATCTCTCTGTTTCACTTACAGCGTTGGCAACATCACTTCCTTCTGCACGTGTCGGGCGTGGTTTCTTGACCATGGACTCTAACATTTGAGTAGCACAAATCACAGGCTTTCCTGCACGATTGCACTTTGCGATAAGCATCTGAAAGAGGGATATATTTAATACGTGAATAACAGATATTT
Organism: Auanema rhodensis; assembly: GCA_964057225.1. Taxonomy (NCBI): domain Eukaryota; kingdom Metazoa; phylum Nematoda; class Chromadorea; order Rhabditida; family Rhabditidae; genus Auanema; species Auanema rhodense. The sequence continues at coordinate 8,425,512 of OZ059895.1, forward strand.
TGGAGAGATATGAAAAATAAAAGTGTAAAATAAAGCACGCATAACCCTACCAAATGCTTTACATCTTAGAATACGAAAATGAAAATTACGTCAATAAAATCAAAAGTGTACCTTCTGAGCCAAAAATACTTTTTCGGAAGGAATTTCAATTCCAAGATCTCCACGAGCAACCATAACACCATCTGATTCAGCAATGATCTCATCGGCTTTATCAACACCTTCTTGGTTTTCTATTTTTGCAATAATCTTGATGTGCTTTCCTTCTTCTCCAAGAACTCGACGAATAGTTTTAATGCCCTCTGCGTTACGAATGAAAGAGGCGAAGATCATGTCAACATTTTGATCAACTCCGAAACGCAAATCCTGAAACAAGCAAGCTACAGGAACATTCTTTCATGAGAAAGAGAACCTTGATATCCTTCTCTGACACAGCTGGCAAATCAACAATAGTACCAGGAAGGTTAACTCCCTTTCTGCTTCCTACAAATTAAATGAAAACGTAGGAACAAAGAAGAACAAACATACCGAGGCTTCCGCCATTTTCAACTGTGCAAACGATGGCATCTTCCAAAACTTCATCAACAACCAATGAGATCAAACCGTCATCAACATAGATGCGGTTTCCAACCTTGACAACCTAATATAATTAAAAGATTAAAAAAAAAATTCGGTTAAAACAGCACCTTGGTAATATTTTTGTAATCAAGGAAAAGGTTAACAGCGGTTCCGGAATTAGCGAATTTCTCATCGGTAGACAAGCGTATGGAATTACCTTTTACAAGTTCAACCTAAAAACATGTTGAATATTTGAAAAGTGAGAGATTTCACCTCAGCAGAGGGTCCACCAGCCAAAAGTCCAGTACGAATTTCAGGTCCTTTAGTATCAAGTGCAATACCGATCTGTCTAACATCAGAGAAAGACTCAGCAGCAGCACGTACATTAGCAATTGTCTCAGCATGATACTAAAATCAAACAAACACCATGATTAAAATAAGAAAATATTTTTTACTTCATGTGATCCATGTGAGAAGTTCATACGAGCAACGTTAAGTCCATTTTGAATCATTTGCTGGAGCATTTCAACACTACGGCAAGCAGGTCCTAAATTAGAAATATTTATTAAAAATCATTAAACAAATATAAACCAATGGTGCAGATGATTCCAGTTTTACGAACAAGATGAGGTGGCTCACGAATATCCAAACGGCAGAGATGTTCCAAATGAGTAGCTGCTGGAGCATCCTCAAGCTTTTGTTCTTGCCTAAACAATTAGATTTAAATAAATAATCAAAGAAAAAAAGAAAAATATCCAGGTAAAAAAATTTAGTATAGCCTAGATCAAGGAATAAAGCACCTTAGCCCTTGTTGAAACCATCGATAAGTCATAACGAACACCACCAACTTGTTCGAATATCAGATATTAAATAGAGTTTTAATAGCTCCAATATTTTATAACAAAACGTAAGTTTTCGTCACTCGGAAAGCAGAAAAGGATAGAAAAGAAACTGAAGAAACTGTTATCCTAACAAACGTCCCGTTCGCAGCCGAAGAATAAAAGACGGCTCATTGGCAAATAATTATCCGAAAAAGCGTTGAATGTTGTACATAGTTCATACAAGTGTTTATTATGAGCAATTGATACTTATTTGTTATTGCCACAGTTTGTAAACTTACATATCGTAACCTGTTTGGTTCAATTCATGTTGAAGCCGAGTTCCATCCATGATTATTCCAAAAATATGGTTTTATCTGAACAATGCTGCTAAACGACTAATAGAAGACAAAGCCAGAACGATAAAAACGGAGAAACAAGGGCGCCGAAAAATCAGAAAATTCCAGATTGATTTTCGAAAATCACCGATGAGCAACAAAGGGAATACACTACATTGCCGACATGTTTTCGAAAATCAAATTAGATTTTTTTTACCGGCGAAAAAGCGCAGCATTAAAAAGCAAAAAGGTGATTTTTTTGCAGAATTTAGGCTAGCAAGAAGTTAACCAAACCACAGCCGACTCAATCAGACATAACGAACAGCAGGCGCTTCGTCCGGGTCGATTGGCGCCCTGGCTCAACTCAATGCTGCTGCTTGCTGCTGCCGCTCGAAAAGCGCCAGCTATCTCCCGACTTCCTACACAAATAGAAAAAACAAATGATACAAGCTATTGGGATTAGTTCGGACAGCAGAAAAACACTAATAGAAACACGAATACATATTATTTCTTAAGTTTGAGCCGTGGCGAGACAAACAAACTGATTCTACATGTGAATGAAGAAGAAATGTTGATAAAACCATTTCTAGAAGAATGGCGTAAGATCAACTATATTATCGGTTTTTCGCCTATTTCTCTCTTCTTCACATTAGCACATCTTAGAAAGCAACAAAGACTCCTAAATGGGTCGATAACCAATTTCTCTATCTCTCCGTTACAGAAGAAAAAACAAAAAGTCTGAACAGATGGACAATTGTTTCACAAAATCATATGAAATGCACGTGTTTTACGAGTCGAAGCGCGCAGGTCGCACACGCAATGGTGCCACCCGGAGCATGGCTGCCGACGCTCGCTCAAACACCATTACACAGTAAAATTTCATGTTTGTAATATTCCCCATTCAAAATTGTGAAAACTTTGAAAACATGAAAAAGACCGTTCTATTGTAACTAAAGAAGTGTCCCACAAAAAAATTGACACTACCATTATTATAAATTTCTAAACAATATGGAAAATAAAATCTCATATTCAACTACTATGTGAAATAACATATCTCATTACCTAAAATATACACCGGAGTGTTCTTCTTCAACAGTCATACGACGAGTCAGAGTTTGTCTGCGTGACGTGGCTGGACCAGTGTGCCCTAAGGTATCTTCGTCGGCCATTCTGTAATATAAATCTCTACAAAGTAGCTGAAAATAAAACAAATTGACAACATGTTATAGACAAAAATGATAGAAACATCGCATTTGTTATCACTGTTGCACGATAGAAGAAACTAAATAGTCTGCTGACTAAAGGTTGACGCCTCTACGGTAACATGATGCACCTTTATGTTTGAAAATCCGTGATAAACGAAGAAGTATAAAAGAGAAAAAAGAAACAACATATTAGTATGAATTTATGAGGCAACTTCAAAACGAATATTATCAATAAATCAGCTTCTTTTGAATTTAGAAGAATGCATTAAGAATGACGATTTTGGCTTGAACACGCATTGTTATTAAAACAACTACTAGTATGGTCACCAGAGAGAATGAAAAAATTACGATACACTGAATTCTCATTCGTAAAACGAAGCTATCACAATGATGATTGAACAAAACACGTATGGTATTAATAATATGAAAGTTGTTTACAGTGATGTTTCAGCCTTGGAATTATGATCACTGACCGAACACTGGCGCACTACGAATCTTACTGAATTATTAATATATACAGAATACAATCTACCGCATAGCTCATTCAAAATCAAATCAGGCGCTAAATAAGTAGAGCAAAATTACCAATGTTTGTGGTCATCTTATTGAAGTTTGTATTTGATCAATATACAATTTTTGTATATAAACCAGTTTAACAACTATCATTATTTTGAACGAGACCGTAATATAATTCTTGAAGACTAGGATTAACTAACAAAAACTACTACTAAGTTTGACAATTCCTAACGCTCCGTTGGTTCCACCAGAACTTTTCCATCAGAACCACATCATATGCCCCCATTTTTCCTTTAGAATTTCTTATTGTCATTTTATCGTTTTATGTTTTTGTATGACTTTGCATAATATAGATTGAAGAAAACATGTTAAACAAAACAACCGCCTTTATTTGTAAAAAAAGAGATAACGATTGTAACAAACAAAACAATAACTTTACATCTTATCGAGGAAGTTGTCAAGAGCTGGAACTCCTTCCTTAAGTCCCTTACGCTTTCTGGTGTCGCAGACAACTTGGAAGGGCTTGGAAGATCCGTCGAGTGGATCTCCGGAAAGAACTTGCCAATGATCGAAGACGCATTGTGGGAAAGCTTGTCCTCCAGTGTTGGAGCGGAGGTCAGCGGTGAATCCTAAAAGTACAAATAAAAAAAAGAACAATAAAAAGAATAGTACCGAAGGATTCGTTGACAGGAAGGTAAGCCTTGACGACGAACATTGGGGTTCCGGCAACTTGGGACTCTTCGAAAACGTGACCACGTCTGCGATTGAGAACTCCGTAGATACCTAAAGTTTTAATATTAGCAAGAATACACTGAACACTTCTAACCTCCAACAGCGGCTTCTGGGCATTGAATTTCAACAAGGTATACTGGCTCGAGAAGTCTTGGAGCAGCAGTAAGAGCAGCGGCGTAGATGACACGACGAGCAGTTGGGATAATTTGTCCACCTCCTCTGTGGATGGCGTCAGCGTGGAGGGTAACATCGTGGATGTCGAATCTGATTCCGCGCATAAGTTCGTCACAGAGAACTCCTTCACGAGTAGCCCATTGGAATCCAGCAACAACGGAATCCTTGATTTCATTGAGGTATTGTACTCCCTTGGTAACGTCGAAGAGAAGATTAGGTCCGGTTCCGTCAGGTCCGAAGCACCAGATCTTACGGGCTTCAGTGACGTCGTATTCGTATTTCTCAGCAAGAATCTTAGCACGAGACTTGAAATCGTCACGTGGGTTAACTTGTCCATTTTCGATATCGTCAGCAAGACCGTCTGGCATTGGCTTGGCAGTCATGAAGAGACGGTTATGCTTGTTGGGAGACTTAGAAAGACAGATTTGGTTGGACTCGGCATCGACGGTTTCACGGTAAGAAACGACTGGGTCGGATTTCTTGAGTGGAATGCAAGCGTGATCCTCTTCAAGATCCTTAAGACAGATTTCAAGATGGAGTTCTCCGGCACCAGCAATAATGTGCTCTCCGGACTCTTCGAAGATACATTGGACCATAGGGTCAGACTTGGCAAGACGCTTAAGTCCTTCAACCTACAAATTAACTAATAATTAAAATATTGTACACAAAAACTTACAAGCTTAGGAAGATCAGCAGGGTTCTTAGCTTCAACAGCAACACGTACGACAGGAGATACAGAGAACTTCATGACACGCATGTTGTGGGCATCCTTGAAGGTAGTGATGGTTCCTCCCTTAACAAGGTACTGATCAACTCCGACGAGACCAGCAATGTTTCCGGATGGGATATCCTCAATTGGCTCGATGTAACGGCCCATCATAAGAATGGTACGTTGGATGGTCTTTTCGTAAAGATCCTCCTTCTTTCCTGGGACGTAGTTAGGTCCTTGGATTCTGGCTTTTTGTCCGGTAGCGACCTTTCCAGAGAAGACACGTCCGAAAGCGTAGAAACGTCCCTTATCGGATGTTGGGACCATCTTGGAGACGTACATCATAAGTGGACCGTTGGGGTCACAGTTCTTGATGGCAACAGCGGCTTCATCATCATGGGGTCCTTCGTAAAGCATTTCCATTCTGTATTTCTGAGCAGTTACAGGAGATGGGAGATGGATACAGATCATTTGAAGCATAGTTTCTCCAGCTGGGAGCCACTTACGCATGAAGACCTTAACATTTTGAAGTTTACAAACAATATATATTTATAACATTACCTTCATGAGGGCCTTTCCTTCAAGATCCTTCTCATCAGCTGGGAGCTTGATGTTGAGCTTCTCAATAAGAGCAGCAACCTTATCCTTCTTGATGTTCATGATGGCATCGAAGACCTGAAGAATTGATTACATAATTTAGATTATAAAATATACAAACCTGGAAGATAGGGTCAAGAACGAATTGACAGAAACCTCTCTTGGATCCATCAGTTTGAGAGTTGGACCACTTCTTGGTCTTGGGGTCGAAGAAACGATCTCCCCAGAGGTTTCTCATGAGCTTGTCAACCTGAAATTACGATATAAATTTAAGAAATTGAGCAAATTAATACTGACTTCAACTCCGAACTTCTCGGCATACATCTCAGCGAATTGTTTAAGGGTGAAAGCCCATCCGTGAAGACCAGATCCGAAACCGACGTTTCCGACAGATGGATCAACCATGATAGCTCCCATTGGTCCATCATCATCTCCATAGGTGGCGATGATAACGTTGATGTTTTCAACAATACGTTGGAAGGTTTGGAAAAGTTCCTCAGTTCCAAGTTGAAGCTCAAGAAGAGCACGGTCCATCTTGTTCATGAACAAGACAGGCTTGATTCTTTCAGCAATAGCTTGACGAAGTACAGTCTCGGTTTGGACACATACTCCTACAAGACAGACAATTTAAGAAATATTTTACATTAAAAATTTACCAGAAACGCAATCGACGACAACGAGGGCTCCGTCGGTAACACGAAGAGCAGCAGTTACTTCAGATGAGAAATCAACGTGGCCTGGGGAATCGATCAAGTTGATCAAGAATCCGTTGAATTTTTCCTTCTTTCCATCAACGTCGTTGATTTCAACTTGGTTTTCTCCCTTGATGAAGTGGATGTCCTTGGGGCTAAGCTCGAAGAACATAGAGATAGCACTGAAGCAGTCGTTTATAAACAAAGCTAGGTTAAACAAACATACGTGGACTTGATGGTAATGCAACGTTCTTGCTCATCCTTTCTGGTATCGGTGAAGCGGGTCTCTCCAGCCTTAGCTCCGGCAATAATACCGGCCTTAGAGACTAAGGAATCGGTAAGAGTAGACTTGCCGTGGTCAACATGAGCAATAACGGACATGTTACGGATGTTCTTTTTACGATCCATAAGATTACGGATTTCATCGATAGTGAAGTTAACCTACAGACACAAATAATTAAAACATTGAAGCAGATAATTAAAAAAATTTTGAATAATTTTTGTTTATAATATTGGCTAGTACTTACAACTCTTTTACTAAGGACTTACAAGAAATCCGAAAAGAGCTAAAGTACTAAACAAATCACAGCCAATCAAACAAAAAATATCATAAAATAACTTAAAGAAACTCACCATTATTAAATGCTACACGCTGCCCTAAGCAACTTCCCTAGAAAACAACTAGGAGGGACAACCGCACAGGAGAGGCGGCGTTGAAGAGTGAAGATAAAACGTTGATGGATTCTTGGTACACACGAACTGCATTGAAAGACACGGTGATACGCAGCGTATTACGGTACGCGGGAATTTGAAACTCTTTTTCTTTCTTAAGTTTTTTTAATTTTCCGATTTATTAATCGAACGGTTTGTAGTTTAATCAACTTGTAGTTCTTCATCTTTGAAAATCATCCTTGATATTATGACACAATTTAATATTTAAATTTAATTCTCGGTTTTTTCTAGTTTTTGGGTTATTTACACTTATTATGGAAAATAAAGAGGGAGATATAATTGTTGATTCTACTACATCAGATAATAGTTCAGCTTTGAGCGAACTTTCAAACAGCAATGAATCTAAAGTAAATTGTATTTTTCTTCAATCAAACTTGTAATTTTTGAATATTTTAAGAAGGAGTTAAGAGCAAAAAGATTATTGGAACGCTTACGTTTATCTGGATTAGATGTTCCTAAGATCAATAGTGGAAATACAGAAATAGATCTTTCTCAGACGACGGTATCTTTATAAAAACATTATTCACTTACGCTTTATTCTGTAAAGGATGATGATAGTTTGTGGTTGCAACAAAGATTCCCGACCTTAGCGAGTAAAAAAAAATGTGGAAAAGTAGAGTATGTGAAAAATTGCTTTTAAAAAGTAAATATCATCTTTCTAGATCGGCTGTGGTTCCTGGAAGTCTGTGAACTCGTATTATAGTTTAAATGATAAATGTTTTTCAGAAGTTCCTTCTAAATTGGTTAAGATTTCTCTTAGAAATAGTCTTAGAGCTAAAACTAGAGCCATGTTAGAACGGCGACGTGAATTATATAATGAAGATAACCAAGATATTTTTGATGTAGAAGAAGATGAAGAGCCCGAGTATGAAGAAAGGTTGTCATTTAGATGTTTTGTATTTTTTAAACTGTTTATCTTTAGAAAGAAGAAAAAAGTAGTAAAACCTGTTACAGAATCGGATGAAGAAAATGACGATGATTGGGGTTTGTTTAATTAGCTTCTACTGTAATTATATATATATATATATGCCTATTTTTAGTCGAAGATGAGTCAGGGTCTGAAGAAGGAAGTGAAGATGATGAAGCTGAAGATGAAGCAATGACTGATAATGAGGAATGTGAGAATGTAGATGATAAGCTCAAAAAGAAAACGAGTGACGAAGACAAAGTTCCTGAAAATATGGAAATTGAAGACAAAGAATTAGAAAACTGCAGCCAACAGAATGAGGATGAACTAACAGACGAGGTCACTTATTGTGTGTTATTTTTTTAAATATTTGATTTAAGATATCTATTTCTGATAGTACGGTGTTTCCCACTAGTTTGTCTCAATGGTTCAACGATGATAACAAGTTCAGTGTTTAGTCAGTATTCATAATAAAATATCCATTTTCAGTGAAAAAAATGAGTTGATTACGCCAGTTTTGTCAAGTTGGTTTTTTTTAAAAATTCGGTCATTTCTATTTTTTAACAGGGGAAATGAAGAAAAAAGACCCCGGACCAATAGAGTTAGCTGATGATGAGTTATTAAATCTCTGTTCTGGGCGATTTGAAAGTCAAGCGGTGGATGAGTCAGATGATGCTATTAGGTAAATTAGATAATGAAATTTCGACTGCATACAGAAGTTTAGTGATGAAGAAGATGTTATTATAAAGAAGAAATCAAAAACTATTAGTAGTCAGGGTGATTCTAAATTTGATTCTCAGATAAGTGCAGGTGGTGCGATTGTAGATGTATGTTTTGAGTTTTGTTTTAATTTGCTACTACGATGATTCAGAATGAAGAAGCATCATCGCAGCTTTTAGGTGATGTATTAGATAATGTAGATGAATTAAATAATACTAAACGGGTTGTTGTTGAATCGGATGTTGAGTCTGACGATGAAGATGTTGTGAAATCAAAGAAGGCCAACAGTTAGTTTTTTTCATGTTCTATAATTGATATTGCTTTCAGAGGGTTCGAAAAATATATCCAGCTCCATGAACATGGATCCTGTTAAAGATAACGAAGATGCAGACGAGGAAGAGGAGGAAATAGAAGACGAGGATGACGATGAGGATGACGATAAAAACTCCGGAGCAGGTTCAGAAGATGATGAATTAGCTGAATACAATCGCTTTTTAAAAGCAGATCACAAGAGGAAGTCAGAATTAAAGTAGTATATCTGTTATTCTGCTTTTTTTGTTTCAGATTGAAAAAAGACAATTTCTTTGATGATGAAGCTTCTTTATCTGGCGATGATGTTGGAAGTGACCCTGAAGAAGAGGAAGAAAACGACGAGTATGAAATGGAAGAAGGTCTTTAAAAATTGTTTTTATTTCATGAAGGTTTATGTAATGTTTAGGAGATAATGATGATCTCCCTGACGCGAAAACAATCCAACTTCAAAATCATAAACATTTAATGAAACAAGAGCTTCAGAAAGAGCATCGCGCTATTGTTCGTTTACAAGAAAGGTATGATGAGCTCGTTTTTCTTATACTGACCAAACGTGTTTAAGACTTTTGGCTGATGGTGATTTGGGGGGAATAGAAACTAATCGTACTTTCCGTGTGAGATTAAGAGATGAAGCCGATGCTATTGAAGATGTTGATATGCTCGCTGATAAGGTTGATGAAGACATTGAAAATGATGAGGATATATTGCTTGGTACTGAAGCGTTAAAAATGAAGTTGGAATTGGTAACCATTAAACTTTAATTAATTCATCTATTCATTTCTTCTAGGAACAAGCAGTCTCTCTGAACACTGAGAGAGAAATTTCAGTTGAAGAAGATGCCTTGGAATCTGCAGGATTAGCTGCTCTAACTGCATCTGCGTCTTTCGTAACAGTTAAGAAAAGTGTTCCTTCTCTTCTCAATAAAGCACCTTTAGCTGCTTTATTCAAAGAAACGACAGGTATTTCTCGCGAAATTAGAACTTCTTAACTTCTATTATTAGGATCGGTAGCTGTAAAGCAATTATACACATCTAATGTGGGTACTGCAGCAACTAAACGGGTAATTCCAGCTGAAACCGCACCGACAGCTAAACGTAAAAAAGCCATTTTGCTTGATGTTTTAACTGAATGATTTCTGTACTATTCAAGATATACATGCATTGCTATGAACTAACTCAACTTTTGTGACTACATGTAAATATGAAGATTTAAGAGCGGTTTTATATTTTTGTTCTATACTTATAAGTTTTTTCTTATATATGTATATCTTAACTAGCAAATTGTTAAATAAAACATACTTATATATACAGATGCTGCGCATAATCTCAGGGCCTCTTCGATCAGCGGTTTTATATACTTGTGAGAATATTTTTCTTTTGAAAATTAATATTTCTTTCTGTTTTAAGCTACAAGAAGTTTTGCCGCACCTGTTGCCTCAAAGGTAGTTGGTGGAAAGGTTGATAAGAGTTTTGTATCAGATGAGGCAGAGAAATTAGCTACTCATGCTTGTATGAATTTTTATGTTCAAGGTATTAAGTTTTTTTTCTTTCTTGTTAATGTCTAAATTTAGGAGAAGAGCCTGGTCCCAAATTAAAGCCAGATTCAGAATATCCTGAATGGTTATTTAAACTAGATTTAAATCCCCCAAAAGAATTAGAAGATTTGGACCAAGAAAAGGTTAATTTCTTATCATTCAAAAAATATCATATCTATCTAGGATGGCTGGGCATATTGGCGAGCATTACGAAAGAGGCAAATTTCTCAAAATAGGAGATTAGCGAAACTGAAATTAAGGTAAACATATCGAATAATATTCACGCAATCAATATTTTTAGATTCCTTGCTTTGCAAAATGGGAAAACAGGAAAGAGTACATAATTGTAGATTTGTAATAGATTTAGTTCTTTGTTATTGTTTTTACATTTTAGTCATGGAATGCATACAGTTTATTGAAAGACTTTGAACACTATGCAAGGTGATAAATATTCAACAATTTAAATATTTAAATAATATAAATAAAATATAGAGGAATACAAATTAAAATTATAATGCCGTTTCATATTCTAACCCATATTTCTCCATTGAATCTGTATTTATCTTGAATGCTCCTAAATTATTTTATGTTTCGAAATCATGCTTGAACATTTGAAATATTACCTCCATCACCCCAGTGACTTCCAAAACTATTGATTGCAATCCAGAAATGGGAACCATCATCTTCATAACCCCATCCAATTAAACGAACAACATGCCAATATATAATTCTATCACTGAAATCCTCATTAGGGAAGGGCCGGAAGACACCTATAAAGAGATATTCAATTTAAAACTTCTTCTGAACAGTACCAGAGGCATAATTTAAGAATTCTTCTGGCACGGGAAAAGCCATGGTAGTTGGTCCAAACATTGAGATTTCCTTCATAATAAGAGTTCGGATCTGAACTTTTATACTAGATACTATATATTAAATATGCTTACCTCTGTTAGATTCAAGGGAGTTGAAGCAGTAGAGTTAAAGTGACCAATAATGGTGGGGACTTTGTCACGTACAGATCCATCAGCACTAATTGTCATACTTCGAGGATAAAGGGAATAGGCAAAAGAAGCTTCAAAATTCAAAATAATATGATATTAATTGATGTACGAACCATAATGTTTGTCCTCATCATAAGTATTTTGATAGTATATATTCTGACACCGTCTCACGCATGTTCTCTTTTGCTCAGCATCAAAGAAGGTAGCAGGTGAGCATGGTACTCCACAACTACGATCGAAAGAATATGGACGGCAGCCATCTCTTCCTCCTTTAATTAATCATTTTGAATATAACTGTGCTTTTTATGTGTTGTATAAACAAATCAGCTGTAATTTTAAAATATGAAATCTTTGTGATAAGTACTTATCTGCATTCTAGTGATTGCAAGATAAGCATAAATATATAATCTTTTTGATTGGTAATCAAATTTTATAATGTGTTTAGCATTATTTTTAGAGTAGACAAAGAAAAAGCACCCAGATAAGAGTGGGGCAAGAAATTGCTTCAACAGGTCTATGTCAATTAAGAGTAAAGCTGTCAATAATTTCTTCACACCAAACGGGGGAGAGAGATTCTCCACAGTATAGTAAATATAATAAAAACCTTCATCTAGAACAATGTTGTAGATTTGGAATTTTTTAGTGAGATTAGAACGGGATATTTCAGTTATATCAAAAAATCTACGAGTTACCAGTGACTAATCCTTCATTAACCCAGTATGTTAATGCTTTCAATGGATCTCCACCATAGCAATTTCCACAGACTGAGCAGCAACCGAGTACATCTTCTTCAGAAAATAGAGAGCGATGGGTTCCGTTTGAGTGAATACAAGCTCGGTCAGCTGCAACTCCTACAGCGGCTACTGCCTATATCGTAATCATACAATGAAAATTTTAATAACACAGCATACAAAACAACTTCCGCATCCTCCTTGATTAGGAACATTTGAAATTGATGGACAATGTGGCCATTTAACTCGAGAATCGAAAGATTTTGGTACATCGGCATCAGGGTAATCAGCTAATTGTCTGTAAAACTATTATGATACAACAAATACTAAATTGAGCATGAGAAAATGGTTTGCTGTTTGACAATAAACAAATAATATTCTCGTTAAGGAGCAAAATACATCATCATACTTATTAAACTTACTTAAGATGTTGTTTCATAGATTCAGAATTGAAGAATTTCGTGATTTCATCAAAATATTCTTGAACTGCAGTTGCATTGCGTGTATATTGGAATCCATATGACTTCTTCTTGATTCCAAATTTGTTGTATTTCGCCTGAAAAAAAATTATAATTGGAATTTGAATTAATTCAAACCTTCCAGGTAACGTTGGGAGAATCATTAATTTGTTTAACAAGCTTTCTGGTGTAGTCATTATTCTCTCTTGTTTCAGTTTCTGCTTGTATGGATTGAATATAAAGATATACGGCTGCACCAATAATCAGCACTCCTTAATATAAATATAAAAATATTTTTAATTAAAATGTCAAACCTATGAATCCAAGTACGGTAACAACTCCTATCAAACATCTTGTACGTCGTCTTTGTCTTTGGTGATGTTCAAATGAGGGACGACGTTCTTTCATCATGTCTAAATGCAAAAAAATATCAATAAGTGATCTACATTGCATGTGGGTTCGGAATCGGAAACATAATTTAACATGGAGGAACTGTTATTTACAAATTAATTTTCGTAACACTTGAGTAGAGAATACTCAATGCACATATAAGATCGCATGAAAGAACGAGCACAAGCCGGTGGGACGAAGTGAGTGGTGATTCAGAGGTAGGGCTTTCCTTTTGTTTCCTTCTCCTCCTTCTTTCTTGCAGAAACTGGCTCGATGCCTTCTGGGAAACGAGAGAGCAAGAAACTCAGCAATGGGGAGGGAGAAGCAGAAAATGGCTATTTGCCGGACTACCGAGCTGAGGGACGATGATCGCATTTTTGAAGAAAGGAGAAGCAAGATGAGAGAAGAAGAAAACGTTTTCTGACATTTTAGGAAGATACGGGCAACTAGAAGACGGCTGGAGGTCTGACAGAACGAGCAAATAAAGTCCAGATATCGATAAATCAGGAGATTTGAGTTGGAGAGCAGCTGCCCAACTTTAGCTTCTGTATGATGGGTGTGCGAGGAGAAAGCCGTTTGGATTGTCAATATTTCGCGGATGCTATTTCTGCTCATTTAATGACAGATTTCAAATGTATTTCTTCACATTTAATAGGCAACTAGCTGATCAACAAGGAGAAACAAGATTCGGACACGATCAGGCTAGAGGATCAAAGTGACATCAGTGGTCAGTCAACTAACCGGATCGTCTGGATTCAGTGAGAAGGTGAGAAGTCGAACTGAAGCAGTATGAATGAAAACTGAGGAAGAGATGGAAAACAGAAACGAATATATAACTCAAGTATATATTGAAAGATCAATGAAGATTGATCACCGTATATATTCTCGTGTCTCTATGAACAAACGAACTTCATCTTCAATCAACACCCACTTTTCAATCATCATCACGAGTGAAGAGCATCGTATCACCTCAATTTTCATGAATGACTTTGAAAACTAACTAAAAGGTCAAGTTTTGTTTCTTTTCTTTATTCATTTAGTGAGATTACAATTTTTTTAGTTTTATATAAAAAATGTATTTTATTTTGTCTCTTGCAGCTTTGTATAAGAAATAAACTTTTTTTTTCCAATTTTGATGTATGCCAAAGATAAGTTGCCGAATTTATGAAAGTAGTCGAATATCTCATACATCAGTTTAATGGTAATTCACAGAATATTGTCACATAAACATCATATGTAGATATTGGCAAAAGACAAAAAAATCTAGATAGCGCGGCTTTTTCAACAAAATACAGCATGAACATTTCGAAAAAAAACAGAAAAGATAATATATTTTACAATATAAAAGTTATTATTATAGTACATATGAGATGCGTTTTTAATTTATAGATCACAGCTTTTAAGACATGTAGTTCTCAAATGATTTAAATGCAGAAAATGACGTAATTTAAACTAAGAATTTAGAATGAAGCAATGAATAAGATCGACGACGTGTGAGCACAATTCTCGAAAAAGAAAACGGAAGTTGAAAAGTCGTTGTAATCTTAATTTCTATTTCTCATTGGGAATCGGCTATTAATAGTAAATATTATAATTATAAAATAAAGAATAAAGAAAAACAAAGAAATGAAAACTTACAAAAATAAAAATTATCAAATAGCTAGATTTTTAAGTTTTAATGATGAATTTGCCACAGGTTCAAAATTGGCTTTTAGAAAATAAATTTCAATACTATCTTCGAATAGGCTGGTAGAAACGAGTGGCGGCGAGCACTCGAGAGAAAAACAGACTAATACGAAGAGAAAGCAAGACTCTGTAAGCTTGAAGGAAAATGAGAAATTCAAATAGAACAGTGTATTAGTTCATTTAGTAGCCATACTAAGAGAATTGAAGAAAGCACGCCACTAAAGAGAAACCGTGTGCAAGACTTGTATCAAAAGGTCTTCTTGGATTCGAAAGCGCAGCTGTTTGTCATTGGCCAAGCCCATAACATTGCTCATATTACCTACACAATTGTATTTTCACACCGTTTGAATCAATTTGAATACTATTTTTTTTAATATTTTTTTTTAAACCAGTATTTATGTTTCAAAAAACAATGAAAAAATGCTCTATAAACACAACCACTTAAGCAAATCTTGTGGGACGATCGTATTGAACTTTTCACATTCTCTTCTATGTTCTGCCAGTTCATTTTGTGAAATGATGTTCGGATTTCAACAGATAGTCTATTATCTTTTTCATTATTCATCAAAATGGCGAAAAGGTGTTAACTGTCCATCTTTGGCTGGACAAGCAATGAATAGGCGTCAACAATTTCTGGACCGGAAACCGGATCCTTCATCCTAGTCTAGACATCTCTCTCAGTCACTATTGTAGAACAACCAAAAAAAACGTTTCTGATGTGCAATTGAAGAAGCTAAAAAATTATTTTCGAAAAAGGGATAGGAAATTAGACTTAGATGAGGTAAATTCATAGAAATTCGAATATAACAGAAAAATAATAAAAAATGGGTACTTATTCACTAAATAGTGGTTAGTACCTATGCTCTCGTTTTGTGCACCTTAATTATTGACAACACAAAAGAGCTGACAACCTATCGACTTTCTATGTACGCTGTAAGCTGTTGCGACCAAGTCAAATAAGGACTTATAGTTGAAAAGCCAGATCACAAACTATTCTACCAGGAAAGGAAATAAGAAAGTTTCCAATTTGTTTCCATTTCATTATGTTTTGTAAATAGAATATGTCCGAAATGTAAGCGAGAAAACGTGAATGAACTCAAGAATGAAACTTACTTAAAGGTTCACTTGCAGCATCTTGCCGCCTGTTTCTCATGTCGTTCAAATCCTAACTCCCGAAGGTGGCAATGTCTTCGTAGGATGGTTATTTACCGTCTACAAGGATAAACTCATTACTATTCTGAGAAAATGTGTTAAAGTAATAGTAAAAATCAATTTCATAGAAAACTGTAAGCAGTCAGCGAAAAATGCGTCCCAGCAACTGTGTAAATAAAGGTCATGATAGGTAATCGATGGCTGTTGACTGTGGAAAAAAATCATTTTTATAAAAAGAGTTTAATTAAAAATATTCAAATCACAGCATGAAGAACATATTTACAAAATAAAAAATAGTTCATGAAAAGAGCAAAAGCATACGGTCCATACCACTAAGCCTCGAGCGCTACACGTTCTTTTTTAGGATTCTCTTTCTCTTTCTCTTTTTCTGAAACATATATTATAATTCAGAAAACTGTTTAGAGCGTTACTACCTTTTTCACTAGCTGGCAAGATAGACTGGCCTGGCTCAGGTAGCGCTTCACCCATTTCTGACGCAAGAAGTTCGTCAAGTTCCTTCTCAACTTCTTCAACATCAACGGATCCTAGCTGTCCAGAAATAAGCTCATTTATTTCCTTAAACAGAAAAGTTCAGATTAAAATGATTATGTATGAATCAACCTGTTGATATTCTACAGCTTCTTTAGTCTCATCCATCATTTTTTCTATTTCATCAATATCAAATAACTAAATTTAAGAGAATAATTTTAATTTATCATCAAATATTCACCGTGTTAAGTTTCTTCAGAGCATCATTTCCTTGTTTCAAGCAGTCTACAACTTGTTTTTGAACTTGAGCAAATTCAATATCAGTAACCTGAGTTCATAAAAAAACAAATAAATATATATATTAAGAACTTGAACCATTTTTTCAATTTGATCAAGCTGCTTCACAGTTTGATCTATAACTTTTTCCTGATATTTTTTCTTTTTCAACAAAAGCAATGCTTTACTGAAATATATATTTGAATGATAACTCAAATAAAAATAGTCTAACTCTTTTCTCCCTTCTGAAATTAATTTTTTGGCGCATTCCCTTTCTTTTTCTAAGCATTTTTCCTTCCTCTTAATGAATTGCTTGATTTTATCCCGTTGTGTCTTCAATTGCTAAAAGCATTAGTAGCTATGAAAAAATTTGGTTCGAAAAACAAACCAATACAGCCTGATCGTGCTCAGTTATATCACAATTTTTAATAGGAGCGTTGCTCTTTTTAGAGAAAACACCTCCCATGATTCTAAAGAATTTGAAAATGAATGAATCTGGTGAACTGATTTAAGGTAAGATGTGACTGATAGAAACAGAAAGAACGAAGAAAAATGAAATTATGTTTATGATTTTTTTTAGAAGAAACATATTCAAAAACATGCAAGTATTAATAAATAAATATATCTAAACATAGGTTGAACAAGTATCAGACATTAGAATGTATTGACACAAGTTTCATATATGAAATTTTCACAGTAGGTTTATCACGATCATCATCTAAGGCAACATATGAGAGGCAAAATAACTAAAAAAAATGAGAACAATCAATTATGATTCAAGTGTAGCAGGGCTATGCTAGAATTAATAAGGAAACAAAAGAGATCAAAATGAATCCATCAAATTGTCTTCACTAGAAGGTCTCTTCAGAGCGTCGACAACTTCATCGTCATCAGAATCAGATAATGCTAAATCATTATTCAACTGACCATCAGCAAACATATTCGATTGAAGCAGCCCTTCCCAACCTTCTGAAACGGGAAAACGTTAGTGAGAAACGTATACAAGTTGGTATTACCAGAATTATCATCGTCATCCACTTCATTGCCACTAAGTGCGAGATCATCTTGCAGAATTCCCTGAGATCCTTCGTCGTCTTCTTCATCTAGAAGATGGGATGATTACAAAATTCAAAAAAAGAAAAGAAAAAGAAAATATACCCATTGTATCAGTTTCTTCAGTGGCTTCCTCCATATTATTTCCACCGTTTATATTAGTTTCTAGTTCACTTAGCTAAAGAAAACTTGAATTAAAAAAAAGACACTTGTAACACCTGAGCAGCTTGTTCATCCAACAACTTTTTAGCAAGTTCAAGAATTTCTTGAGCTTTTAGCGTGTAAGTTGATTGAGGGCCATTAAACGTTTCAGAATTGGATACAATCTAAATTTTAGGATACTAATACTGCCATAAATCCATATTACCTGTTGAATATCGGAACGGAACTGTTGAACTGTAGTATACTCATGAGCTTTAACTTTATTTTCTATTGTACCCAGATCGATAGGTTTTTTGATTTTATCATAATACAAAGGCACCTGTAATAGTAAGTCATATCAGAATCTCTAGCAATGTAAATACCTTCTTAGCATCAACTTTGCTATGAAACGCGACCGATTTTGGAATGTTCTTACATTTCTGCACAATTTCGGAAAGAATATAACCGAACCCAACTCTGGAGGCAATAAATAAACAAAGCAGAATAAATTATATGAAACCTGTCATTATCATCAAGTAGAGGGTTAATCGACTTTTCAAGTTTGATCAGTTGTTCTTCTTTCTCCAAAATACGCTTTCCAGCAAGCTCAAACATCTAAATATGATAAGATAATAAAATTCAAAGGAAAACGTTTTACTTTTCGGGCTACATCAGTAATAATGTGATTATCACCATTATATCTCAAAGAATTGTCTAGCATCAATTTGACATCCTGGAATTGCATATTAAAAATAAAAATAACATATAAGTCTTACGCAGAGGAAATCCTTTCTTAATGAATATTCATTTTTAGATAACTTTTGTTTAATCATTTCGATATTCATAGGATTAGTGATGATATCATAGTAATCTTTCACCTGGATGATTTTATAGTTATGGATGCGAAAACTTTTTTAAATTTAACCTGCTTAGAATTGACTGGCTTTAAAAGATAGTCCGACCCATTAATCAATTTCATCTCATTTACAATTTCCATGAGAAGAGTAGCCATTGTAACCTAAATGAGTAAAATTCTCAAATAATCAAATAAGAAAATTGTAATACCCGAGGATCAGCTCTGATACGTTGTACACTTTTGGCAGGGCCTTGCAGATAGTCTTCATCAGTAAACATAGACACACGGCGACGCATATTCCCACTTGTGGAAACACGAGATAGACGAACTGGAAATCGGATTGATTAAGAATAAAAAGATATGAACCTTACGTTGGCTAGGTTCAGCATCCATACTATCATCTGGGTCTTTTGGCATAGCATCACCACTCTCAGAACATGTAGATTCAGTTCGTAACCGATCAGATGACGATCTTTACAAATAACACAAACAATTCTTCAATAATCAAATAACAATAATAGTAATACCTAGCAATTTTCTTTTTCTCGGACAATCCGGTAAGATATTTTTTGTTGATTTTAACCTTTGTACCCTCAACTGCAACAACTTCACTGGGAGGAGGCTGACTAGTCTCGTCATCAGTCTATACTTTCAATGTAAGAAGATTATAAAATTACACAAAAATAACATACCATTCCCTCCTTAGTAGGAGTTCCTAAGCCTTCCTTACCATATAGTGGACAATTTTTATTCGTTTTCATATGACCAGTACCTTGGCAAGCACTACATCTCATTTTGAGCAAATTAGGTTTTATAGGGGTAGGCTTTTTCTCAGCTTTCTAAATAAAATAACCTATATGAGCACAAAATTATAAAACAAACAGGTGGTGCGGGTACTCCAGCCTTAGCTTTCATTTCATTTCTACGAATTCTACGAAGCTGATCTTGAAGACGACGTTTCTCTTTACGACGTTCCTATATACAGTCATTGAAAAAAATTATACATCACAGGAAAAATATGAACCTCTTTATATTGCTCATCCATTTGAGCATAAACTTGGATGAAGGTATCATCTTTAGTTGTTCTTATTCTAGCATATGCTTCAATAAGCTGCGGTCTCGTAACAACTTCAACCCTTGTCTTAAAGAAAAAGGTGATATATATGTGATACAAATTAATAACATACGGATAAGGTTCCATCACTATTTTTAATTGTTCTATAAATTTTTAACTTTTCATTTGCTGTAATTCCAGATATCTTGGAAGCACTCTGAGAAATATCCTCGCCAATTTTAGAAACACCTATTATCAACATTTAAACTAATTACTGAGAATTAAAAACTGACTTTTCTTTTCTTCAGCACTGACTTCCTTTTTCTCGCCAGACTTCACAGAGTCTCCGTGAATCATACGTTTGAGATCTTGTCGTTCTTTTTCTTCATTCTCATATTCCATTCTCGCACGTTCAGAAGAAGATATGTTTTTTCCTGAAAAAAAAAAGAAAAAAAAACAATTAGAAAGAAAATAAAACTAGCCTTTATTGCTTTGTAAAAGAACTTCCAATCGAGTAGACCATTCATCATTATCGGAATCTTCACCTGAGCTACCCTCATCTGTAGACAAAGCTTCGGGATTGGCTAAAGTCCTGAAGAGAGAATTTTCAAATAAACTTTAAACTGTGTGCAGTTTACTGATTCTGTAGATCGAAAATATGCTGGCAATGTTTTTTATACTTCTCTTGCATATCAGCGAAATTGAAGCGTATGTTTCCTCTCGCAAAACGAGCCATACCAGATACTGAAGATATAATACGTATAAAACAGAAGCAGAATAAGAGTACAAACATTCGCCTCCAGAAGAATCTGCTTTAGCTTTTGCCGCTTGTGTAGATAAAGTTCTGATAACATCAATAATCTCCCAACGAGATAAAGCAGCAATCTTAAAAATTTTATTTTATTAGGTAAATAAAAGTTAAAATAACCTCTTCTTCTCTAACTCCATACTCGCGACATATCTCTTTGGCTTCTTTTAAAGGCAATTTACGCAAATCTGCATTGGTTCCGGTGACCAAGCGTTTAGGTACAGCAGGAGTATCTTCCTGAAATCGCGATTAAAAAAAAAATTCTTATTTAACTATAGTACCTTTTGAGGTTTCTGCGAAACACGAACATAACTGAAACCTTGACCACATCCAGTAGGATCAGCAATACCAGTTTGATCCAGCAAACACTTTCCTCGACTAGAAGATAGAAAAGCTCTGGTAGTATTCCAAGGGGCACATTTAATCTAAAATTATTATCAAGAAAAGAAACGTAAATGAAATTACTTCGTCTTCAATGGTTACACCATCATCAGAATCATCTTCATTCTCGGGTGTGAAAAAATATCGCTCTCCATAACCAGCATCTTTCAATCTTTGTTCGGCAGCTAGCATACTGTATTGAGCGCAACACATTTCTGGTGTAACCATTGCTAGTACTTCCTCTTTACTAGGCAGTCGAAACTCAGGTCGAAGGATCTAATCAACATATTATTTTATTTATAAATTAAATATCAATTAAGATACCCAGTAATTCTGATCAGGGCCAGTTCCTAAACGTTTAAAATCTGAGCACTGCTTCAGTCTTTTCCTAACACTGCTTTCAGCATAATGAGGAAAAGCAACTTTGATATCTTCCATTTTCAAACGTCTAGGACGATGATCGCTAGCCCAAAAGAGACGATATATGAACGCCTAAATAATATAACATAAAAAAAATTATTTGAGAGAAAATTGTCAAACCAAAAGGAAGTCTCGAACAAAAGCTGTAGCTCTTTTTGAATTCGGTGATGGTACTTCATACAAGGGACATTCTTGACCAACCAAGAAAATAGAAGGAACACGTCGTAATGACCAGCTAAATGAACAATAAGTATAAAATACATTTTTACCATTTTTTCTAGTATGATGATTGAAAGTTAATAAAATAGAAGTAGAATTTAAAAAAAAAACAATTACCCAGTTCGATTTCTTATTAGGAGAAAATCTGTGTTTTTAGGAGTATGACGATAAATTGGTGCCCTATAAGCTAGAGATAAAAGAACAATATTTTTTGTAAACACATACCTAAACAAGTTATTTTCAATTGATTGCATGGCTTGACCAGGCTGCAATTGTCCAAGGAATGGAACATTATGAGAGAAAGCCATTTCACCAAAATCGAAATCGGGTTCAACATCTTTTCCAGCTTTCTTAATACCGCATTATTATTTTTGGCACAATACTTATAACACATACCCTTTTATAATAATTTTTAATTTTACTAGCCATTCCAGGCTGTGAAAGAAGGGGGGGATGCTCCTCGCTATATTCCATAATAACCAAATCTCCGTCTCGTCCAGAGAGATCTCCAATATTTCGCATAAAGAAAATATCTCCACCACCTTCCGCTTGTTTCTTCTTCTCACGTTCCTTGAAGACATTAAGCAATTAATGATGTATAATTGTAAACTCACTTCTTCCATTCGTTTAATGTGCCTAGTAAGAATTTGAATAGGAGTATGTTTTCCACTATAAATGCGATAAAATCGTTTTGATAACGGCAGCCTTAATATACATGTTGCTTCATAAAAAAATAAGAAATAAAACCTGTGCCATTGACGTAATCTAGAAGTATGAGTAGGAAAGAATGTTCGATGAATATTCTGAGACGGAATGGAATGTTGAATAAGCATACTGTTTCCGGCAGAGCCAGATTTATTCGTGGTTTTTGGAAGATAATAATCATCATTACTAAGATTGAAGGGATCTTTATCTGTCAGTTGAGCCATAGATGTCTCCATCTGCAAACAACATCAGGTAAAAATTGAGAGAGAGGCATTTAAAATACCTGTTCTTCCTCTTCTTGTTTCTGGCGTTGTTGAACTTGTCCGAGAATCATTTTAGACTTTTTGGTGAATTGATGCTCCTTAAACTATAAGTAAAAAAATATACATAATTCTACAATTCTAACCTTTCTATCGAAAGCTTTGTTAGGCTGTGAATCCAAATCATCCCCTTTGCGATCTTCAGGCATTCCAAAAATTAAAGGATCATCATTGTAATCCAAAGTTAAAACTCTAGGCTCTACAAGCATAATAATACTATCACTCGTAACAAAAAAAATGAAACCTGGTATTTTTTTCATTTGTTGATCATCTAGGATAATATCATCTTCCCATTTCGAATCTAGCAAATCATGATTTTCCATGGGAAAAATGGAATGCGTGGAAGTCGGTTCAGTAGGAATATCTGTAAATTGATTCAGGAAACTTCAATTCTGAAAAGTATTTACCTAGATCTGATAAGCTAAAAATGGCATTCGAAGCTGATCGTCGAGTGAACATTTGTTCAAATGTTCTGTTTCTCACTGAAAAGAAAGTTTGTAACAAAAACGTTTAAAAGGCTTACTAGTACTGTGCTGAATGAATGACTCATATGTTCGAGTATTTTGGGTTGGAATCCAACCGCAAGGAGGCTGCTGCCCACTTTTCAGCTCATCCAACACCTCAAATGTATATATGCATAAAATGACAAAAACTCAAATATTATTCACTCTATCTCGTATATCTTCTCCATCATATATGACATCATCTTCCCATCTAATAAGATTAACAGGTAAAAAGGTTTCCGGAGCTAAAGGTTCAATGGGCTGCTTGGTTTCAATTCCTTCTTCAATTTTAACTTCAGGCTAAATTTCGGCAATACTAGAAACATTGAGTTTATTAAATACCTTTTTCAATTTGAAACCATAATCGAAATGAGTAACACTATTTGCAATATTCATCTTATCATACCTATAAGTAAATAAAAAATCTTGGATTGACAGTAGAAACAATCATTTATCTACCAAATTTTAGCTGGCCCATTTCTCCAAGGCGGTACGGCTTCTTCTGTGAATTCATCATTTAATTTTGAAGGTTCTCTCTTCCCCTGTTCATTTGGTCCATTAGCGCATAGAAGCATAGCCTTAAAAAAGGATTCATTTTGTTAAAACAGGAAGCTAATACTTCTTGAAGATTTTCCATTTCTTCTGTTGGAGGTGGAGGGGCCAAGTTAAGTTTGAGTTTCTTTTTCTCAGTTGGATCATCCTAAGTATAATAATCAGCAATAAAAATTAAATCAAAACTTACGCTTTGTTGTTTTTCTTCCTCTAATAATGGTTTTTTATGAAAAGTTCTACTCGGCCACCAAATGTCTGCTCTTGAACTAGACTTAATATTATAAGCAAAAATTCGTGAAAAGCGTAATATAGAATTTGGTTCATAATCAGGAAAAAAGCGCCTAAATTGCAATATGATTACTTTGCAAATAAATTATACCAACCGAGGATCAACACAATCTAAAGCTGGATTTAAAATTGATGCTAAGGGCGCATCGTCCCTTTGTGAAGGAGGTATGAAATTGTTGATTTCTTTTGGCTAAGAATAATGTAATAAAAAACAATTTTGACCATTCAAAATACCTTTATCTCAACATATTCGGTTTCCTCCTCGATTTCCTCCTTACAATTTGATGTAGTAGGAAATTCATAAGCTAGAAAATAAGAAATAGCAAATAAACTGTTAAAGACATACGTTTATTTGATGCACAGGGATGATTTTTGTAAAAATCGGAAATATACTGATCAGGATCATCTATTTGTTGAGAGAGAGAATCTTCTTCTAAATCCTCGTCCATGAAAACTCAGCTTAAATTATAAAGCAATAGGATGAGGCTTAAGAAGAGAATGCTCAAACTGATTTTTTGAATAAATATGTTTTACACGCACGCCCAATCACGTACCAATGCATCTAATAGCTACTAGCCTACAAATAGCATTGTATACGGAATACTTTTAGTGATCTTCATTTCAAATATGGTAATAAAAATTGCCATCAGCAGATTTCGAATAAACATGCATATTGTTATTTTATTGGTTTACTATGTGTATTTTTTTTAAAATCATGAACTGGTTATTTGAAATTACACGGTTGAAAATTAAGAATTTACCATTTCAAGTTAATTTTTGTAAATAATATTGTTCGAACTGTTACTGATCTATTTATAATATCTAGAAAGTTTGAATAATTTATTTTTAGAAATCTTGAATCTCTAATTCCGTTGTTTGTGAGTGTTGCTTTATTTAAAAAGAAAAAAACACATTATCAATATCAAAAATGAGAAAAAGTAAATTATCCACGCGACTAGATGAAAAATGACTTCAGATATCGTGGAAAGGATAACATAATGTAATGATTAATAGTATGGTATTTCGTTTTATATTAAAGTTAAATGGAAATTAAGTATTCTAGTTAATTCTGTCGAGATCTCATCGTGCTACAAAATCGCATATTATTGGATTTTTAAAAGAAATCTTAGATGAAAAAAAGCTAATGAAATCTAAATGCTAGCTCAACTCCTTCGAGGAAAACGTGGGGTACTATTACTTTTTCTATTTTATCATTAACTATTTCAACAGTACCCCCACAATCAGACCACATTTGAGGGTTGGACGCTCGTGGATATCTTAAGAATATTGCACAATTCCTGGACAAGGGGTCAAAACGCCAATTCTGAAATAGAATAATTGTGCACAAATAATAGTCAAATTTTACCGAAATAACTCTGCGAACATCTTCGAAGTAGTAGCGTAGACCTGGACGCTCATAGCATATCCCAAAACTTGTTAATTGAGATATCAATGACAATAGTCCAGCTGTTGTTGTGCAGGGTCGAAACAACCTAGAAATCAAGTACCAAAAATAAATAACTGTCACTGTTTACTTGGAAGTTGCTAATTGAAGCTCTTGTAAATGTGGAGTAAAGCTATTTATGAAAGATATGAATGAAGATTCAGAAAACCCTCGTAAGTCAGCACCTGCCATCTTACTTCCTTAAAATCCCACATTTCAGTTTTAGTATAAAAACCATACCTTTACTTAAATTCCCCCCATTAAAAATGAATGATACAGGAGTGAGCCGTCCTTCTTTATACATTCTTGAAATTTCATCTGTCCAATTGGATACAACAACACCAGTACCGAATGTAACCTGATATAAAATTGATTATGAAAGATAAGATAAATCTGTATATCTTACTTTTCCTAAGCAGTTGATTAACTTAGGTACTACTTCCGTTATTGAGGAATTTTTAAACGATATACTGTATATACTTCGACCGATTTTCATTGCTCTTACATCTACATTTTGGGTTAATTTGTTAAAACCTAATACGATTTCATAAGCAGTAGCCTTAAAGAAGATGGAACAAAAGAAAAACTTTTAAAACTCTTACTAATCGCTTCGATAAAACTTGGGCATTATCCATTAGTAATGTTCTGAATTTCTTACATGTTTGTGACAACATATGTACACTTTTCCCTTAAAGTTATTTAAAAAAATAAAAATTAGGGATTCGAATTACCATCTAGAGAAGAAGCTATTTTTACTAACAGAATGTCACTTAGAGCAAAAATATTTGCTTTTTTGGCTGAAAGACTAAAACAGAAGCATAAAAATAGAAATAAAATATGATTCATTACTTGTAATATAGAGCTGGAGAAGAACGAGAAATGACCAAAGGTGACGGGGAGGTGGGAAATACTGATAAGGAAGATAATTGATCAGTTAACTGTTTTTGAAGTAATATACTGCGACTAAAAGAGACAAAAAAAAACAGAAAAAATGTTTTGATATGTTTAAAAATTACTTGGAATGTTTCTTATGTAGCTCATTATCATCATCTTTTAAGTCGGAGCTGGAAACTGGGGAGCAACTATGCTTGACTCGAAATCTAGTCTGTGTGTTACATACATAGGTTATATATGAGGCAACCCAGATAACATACCTTATTGATTTCAAATAAAATTGACTGAACCACACTTGTTAAGAGTTTAGCGGAACTCTCAATTTCTTAAGAAAAAAACAGATTAGTAGAGAACACTGAGACTTACTTGATTCTTTAACTTCATGAATCAATTTTGTTCGTCTCACATAAGCTCCTCTAGGAATTTCTATAACTTCAACACCATAAGAACCAATTGACATACTCTATAAATATATTATCATCAAATTATACAAAATGAAACAAACTACTCAGAATTAAAAAAATTGATACTCTGACTTGTCAAACTGCACTCATCTTTGACTCCTTTATGATCTCCAAGAACAAAAAAGTTGTTAGTATTTTAATGAATAAGGATGAATCACTGAAAACAATTTTAATTGCTGAAAAAGCATTCAATATTAGCATAAAAAGGAGTTCATAAAAACGAGCACAAAATTCGGCAGACACTGTGCTCATCGATATAATATTGATGCTCTGCTGACAACCTGATTAAAAGATCTAAGTACAGTTTTTGTACTCAATACTGGTTTGATATCAGAAAAATTGTACTTTAAATGTATTGTTCGATTTTTTTCATATCCAAGTATATCTCCCACAACAAAATGTTGTATAGCCTAAACAGGTTGAATTGTCGACGTGCTCTGCTTTCTCAAAGAGTTCTCTATTTTTAAGAAATCCAAATTAGAATGTATGATTTCTTGTGAAAAAAACATTTTTCTCTTCACTTACATATTAACAAATGGCGGGATTTTATATTTATTTTCACAGCTCCATTACAAATATTTTATCATACCAGCTGAAGTTATTTACAATAAGTTCGAAGAAATCCATTATAAATTAAAATAATAAACAATTACAAGTACTACTGAACAAATTAATTGATATTAATAAACCATATATATTATTCAATTATTATATAATATAATATTCTTTGCAAGAGTAATTATTTTAGGTTATTATATCCACCGATTGCAAATAGGTGAAGAATATAATTATTTTCTCATGTAAATTCAAGTAGAGTTTTAAATATTAACAGCAGAGTAAGATTTATTGTACAAATTACAAACATAAATAATAGAATAAAAAATTATGAATGCAAAAAAGAGCAAAACTTGAAGGCAGATATCTTGTTTTCACCCTATTATCGAGAAATAAATTAAATTTGCTTATATGTTTAAAGTACATTTGAATCACTTTTCAAAACCTCAACTAATTTAAAAGTCGAAGACCATATTTCAATGAAACTCACCGATTATAAATATTCTCTGTCACTCTTGCTCTGTATTCTCTTTTTTTTTCCACGGGTCTTATGGTAACTATCAAATTGGTGACGAGTTTAAAACGCGCTCCATTTATAAACAGCAAGACGTTTGCTAATTGAAAAAACATTCAAAGAAGATAAATTCAAATTTTCAATACAGTTGCTCATTCCTTCCGGAAATTGCATACGTTGGAGCATTCTAACATGCACCTAAGCTTATAACATGTTTATAATAAAGTATATATCGTATATTCTTCGCTCTTTTGTCTCATTCATTTGCTTACTCTCTATCTAATTAATATGTTTCTAGCAGTAAAATGGATATCAGGTCACAATTCAACAAAATAAATGCTAGTCAACGGTTATTATATGATACATTCCAAGTAAGATACACACAATACATACATAACTATTATTTTCTTTGAAGAAAATATATGAAGATTCACTAACTGCCGTAAATAGGCAGAAGCTCTCAATCAAGACTGCCTCGATCCCTGCACACTTGGAAAAAAATAGATATACTAATGTTTTACCATGTAAGTATTAAGCTTTATATTCTTACACATATTTGATTAAGTTGACCAAAATAGAGTACTTCTTCAAGAAAAGAATAATGTGGACACAGATTATATCAATGCTTCTCCTGTAACTGTACCTCGGGCATGTAGGAATTATATTTTATCTCAGGTAAAAACTTATAAATATACATATCAGCTATTATTTTAAAATAGGGGCCTGTAGTTGACTCGGTTACTGACTTTTGGCAAATGGTTTTCGAAAATAATGTTCCATGTATTGTCATGCTTAATCGTTTATATGAGGGTAGATCTCTCAAGTATGTTTATTAATGTTATCAGTTGTACCGTTTCATAATAGATGCGAGAAGTACTATCCCTGTAAAAATGAGGAGACAGTTACTTTTCAAAAGTACACAATTCATTTGGAAAATGAAGAAAAAAAGGATTGCTTCGTCGTACGCAAATTGAAAGCTGTTAATGGGGAAGGTAATTAATAAATTAACTTCTCATCTGGTTATCTGATATTCTGTGTTCAGGAAAAGAACGTAGATTGACACATATTCAATACACAGAATGGCCAGATTTTGGTGTTCCTGAGTCTACAGAAGCTTTCTTGGCCATGTTGAATTACATTAAAAGTATGTGAAGGTTAAAAGTTGTTTCACTGTTTCTTCTCTTAGGTTTAAATGTACTGACTGAAAACGATTCTGATCCTCCTACAGTTGTTCATTGTTCTGCCGGTATTGGCAGAACTGGAACTTTTGTTCTGGTTGACGCTATTCTTAGAATGGTTTGAAGGATATAATATTACGAAAAGTAATAGTTTTGTTTTTTAGATTCAACTCGGGATTCCTGAGACTGATATATCAGTTAATGATATTTTAATCGAGCTGAGATGGTAGAAAATTGAAGTTTTGTCTTATATTTAACTTTTTTTAGTCAACGATTCGGTTTGATACAAACCGAAAATCAGCTAAGATTTGCATGGCAAGCCATTATTGACGGAATAGCTGAAAATGCTGCTGAATCTGGTTTGTTTTATGAGTTAGCTAAAGCAGAATGTTTTTATAGTAGAACAAGACGTTCCTGCGGAATCTGTTGCGCAGGATATTTCCAAAAAGCGTCGTTCCGAGTCTCAAGATGAACCTGAAGATCGACTGACTAAAAGGTTGGTACCTTCGCTCGTTAGATTTCTCATGTCCATAAGAATGAAAACTAGTATGGGTGTTTTGTGGTCCTGGCTCATTTTGAAGCCCAAACAACCATTTAGGGTTCGACAGTGAGGTGACAGACTGAATATATTCAGAAGGGAGGTCATATCGCAAATGGTTGCGAAAAGCCGTGCAGCAGAAGCTAAGCAAAATTCGACGGGTTCGCTTCTACAAGCTGTGGTTATGGCTGGTGCAGTCGCTGTTTCTGCGGTGATGGCTTACTATTTTTTTAATAAGAAGTAGATATTTGTGTCATTTTGGTATTGTTTTGTATATTTATATTATTTCGTTTTCTGCTCAAGTTATTGTTAGGAGATTTTTTCAGGTCTTCCCATGATTAGTTTTTAAAATAATTTTATTGCCAATGAAAGGCTATTCTAACTATCACATAGCATGCTTAACTCGCTATACTTTCGCATCTTCACTTTTTGAATTGTCACAGCGTAAATAATGATTATGAGGCAAGTCCCTGTGACAATGCACTTTTTGTATCTGATATTTCCATATTCTTACCGGCTTATTTGATTCAAATATATATGGTCAAGCACGGAAAATTCCGGGGATTCTTTCTTTTCATGAATATATAAGTAGGATCTGTATTAGGCACATTTATGATACACTTGCTCAGATAATTTGTATTTCTCAACATTATCGATATTATTTTGTGATTTATTGCTAAGGCCACCCCGTGAAGGTGTCGGTGTTAAAATTTAAAAGTCATTTGTCTTTTGTTTTACTCTTATTTTGTTCTTTGAAGTAATTTTCTTCTAAATATTGTGATTTGATCATGATTCATTTTTCCAAGAATTTTTATTTTCATTTAAGATGTTTGGATCATCTTCAACATTTAATGCTTCAAAGCCTTCCCTTTTTGGTAATTCTGCTGCAGTCACATCTAATGATGATATAGAAGTAACGTATCAATGGTATATCTGTCGTACGTTTGTTTTGTAGATTCCTAGTCCTCCAGATGATACCGTACAAGTAGTAAGATTTAGTCCACTTACGACAGAAAAGCCTTTATTAGCTGCTGGAAGTTGGGATGGAGTAAGCCATAATATCCTATTAGTTAATACATTAAACTTTAGGTAGTACGCGTGTGGATGGTAAACGATAATGGACAATGTGAGCCGAAAGCTCAGCAGAATATTCCAGCTCCTGTTCTGGATATCGATTGGACTGATGTGAGATATAATTACTATTCTGTCTTACTGTATTATATTTAGGATGGGACAAAAATCTTTATAGCTGCGGCTGATAAGGATGTTAGGTTATGGGATTTAGCATCAAATCAGATAGCAGTTGTTGGTACACACGATGGACCTGTAAAAACATGTCATTGGATAAAAGGTAATAGTTTAAAGTAGTTAGTAGTTTTCCTTCTGAAGAAAGTAAAGAAAGACATCCTGATTTTGTTGCTATTGGAAGTGAATGCAGCTGATGCATACGTGAGATGAAAACAAAATGAACAGCCTTGCTAATCTAATTTGAATCCGATGAAATCATATGCAAATAAGCTTGTTCGAATTTCAGGAAACAATTATTCCTGCCTAATGACAGGATCATGGGATAAGACCTTACGATTTTGGGATATGAGAAATCTTCCCACACAATCTTCTTTGGCGAACATACAGGTGATCGAAAGTTGTTATGTATATATAAAGCATCGTGTTTTCAGCTTCCAGAAAGAGTTTATTGTGCAGATGTAGTATATCCAATGGCTGCTGTTGTGCTAGCCAACAAAACTATTAAAGTACATTTTTAATAATTTTATTTTCATTTGCAAATTAAATTAAGGTCTACAACTTAGAAAATGGTCCACAAGAAGTAAAAACTATTGATATTTCTGGTATGAAATATCAGGTAATACACTTTATATAAAAATATTTTAAAACATTGTTTTCAGTATCGATGTATCGCTATTTTTAAAGATAAAAATAATAGTATGCCATGTGGTTTTGCTGTTGGATCCATCGAAGGTAATTTATGTGAAGGTTTTGTGAGCGTATCATCAAGTCATTAGTATTTATTTTGACTCCCCTGTTTAATAATTGATCTAGCAAAAATTTCAAATTAAGGCTCTATTAGCCTGTTTATGTGTTCTCTTCTTCGTGTTTACTCTTTAGTGAAGAGCTCTTTGAGGTACATGCATTCGTAAGCAACAACTGATTTTAATCAGTTGTGGCTATACAGACCACATGACTGAACCTGGAGTGAATTCCCTGGCCCTATATGTAGGGCTAACTAGGATTTCATGAATAATTTAGCAATTGAACGACTTTTTCCATCTATTGTCTACAACGGTAAATGTCCCCCTTTGAGCTGTGTTCGTGTTGAATGCTTATAAATTGTTGTATACGAGGTTGAAAAAGCGAAGTAGAGAGCAATTTGGGTTGGGATAGGAAACAATTGAAAACATGGATTCATAGCCTGAAAGACCAGGGCCGGCTATTACCATGAAAGCTTATGCCTGCCCTTGATGACGTGAAAATTCTTAGTGTTTATCAAGAAAATTGATTTGTTAAAAGAAAAGGAAAAGTTGAGAAACAATCTTTTAGGGAGAGTTGGTGTGCAATTCGTAGAAGCTGCTAACCCAAGAGATAACTTCACTTTCAAGTGCCACAGATCGGCTGAATTAGTAAATGGATATCAGGAGATATATGCGGTTTGTTTCTTACGAAAGTTAGCCAATTTTGAAATCTCTATGGCAAAATAGCTTATTGAAAAGTCAAATTATACGAAAAATTCATAAGTTCTTCTGTTTTTTTTGGGTATATGGTCTATTTTCCCATTAGAACTAGTAACGGCTTGTCTAATAATAGGGATCGAATTTCAACTGCTATAGCTTGTATCTTCTTTCACTAGCTCGTTTCTATTTTCTGCTTAAATTTTGCTTAGCGAAAGAGCGTATTATGCATGTCAAAGTAACATATACCCTGTTTAGGTTAATGATGTTGCATTCCATCCTCAGCATGGCACCCTAGTAACAGTTGGTGCTGATGGTCGGTATGTGATTCAGGTTTTCAATGCTCACTTCAAATAATATCTCTATAGATTTTCAATGTGGGACAAAGATGCTAGAACAAAGTTGAAAGCATCTGATGCTCATCCAATGCCTATCACATCTGCTCACATACACGCCTCTGGACAAATAATGGCTTTTGCTATCGGATATGATTGGAGTAAGGTGAGTAGGATGTTTATTTGAAATTCTTATATCCATTTTGAATATTCGTGTCGGAAAATGAGGAAATTTCAATAAGTGTAGAGCTTCGAAGTGGGAACGGTCCCAAGAGACAGTTTCTTTTATGCAACGTATTTTCGATTGTTTGCTATTTTCAGGGCCATGAAGGAAATACTCAAACTGGATCCAAGATTATATTACATAAATGTTTCGAGGAAATGAAACCTAAACCTAAGAAAACTTAATCAACTGATAATGTTCTTTAGATTGATTGTTGTTGATTAACTTGATGCAATGTTTTACTTATTGTTATTATGAAGTATTTTTGTACGGCGTAATCTCGCTTTATAATAGATGGGTGCAGCAAAAATCGTGGAATTACTTGAAAAATTGAAATAAAATGGAAGAAAAGTTTATTTTTCTTCGAAACCAATTGTTCTTTATGATATTTAGAAGCATCAAAATCCAACACTTGCTTTTTCCTGTTTTTTGCAATGTTATTATTCCTTGTTAGAGGAATTTATTTGACATTTACTCTTAAAAAATGTTTTGAAACTTTACAATTCATTGAATTTTTTAACTTTTCCCAATTATTTCAATTAAAGAAATATACTAATTTTCGCTGTTCACCTACTATTTACGTCTGCGGTTGTGCTTTTATTAATATCATATGTGAATATGAAAAATCTTTCGGAGAATGTTCTTGTTACAATGTGGTTTCTCTAACCTATTTATTATTTTGAAATGTTGTCTGTTTCCCCTTCGTTTTACTGGCTAAACGTATGTGTGTGTGTAAGATGTAGCTTCCATTTCTTACGTCGCAGAGGCTTAGCGAGTTTTGGTGAAATAGTTGCAATGGACCGGCAAGTTTAACGTCCAGCAGGGCAGAGTCTTCCTTTTAGAAAAGAGCCTAGTCTTAGAAAATTCCGGCTTAACTTTAATCGATCTTGTTGGTCGGGGTCAGCAGGCTGTTCTGAGATACTGACGATAAGGGAAGAGCGAATAGGTTCCTGTTCCAACCAACTCTTCGGGCTCTTTCAAATTCTCATGGTGCTGGTGTCGTAAAGCGTTATGAATATCTAAAATAGATGTATACTGCATCCCATGCGATGACCAACACAATGCGCTGTTTCCGATAAATAAACGGAAATAGTGTTGCTAGTCTTTTTCTGAAGCCTCTTGGGGCTGCATAGGAAGATCAGAGGCCTAAAGAGACAAGGAGCGTAGTTTTAAATGGGAGGTTTTATTGAGTCAAGAGAGGAATTGTAGGATTACATTTATTCAAAAAAAGTTTTACTAATTATTTATACTTATTCATATACAATATAAAATTAATTTACGCGCATACACAGAATAACATAGAACACACTGTCTCTGGGATTTTCAATATCAACGTCAAACCTATCTATTATTATTCGGTCTCTACTTCTCCAAAAGCAATAATAGAGCTTTGGCGATGACATCAAAAATAGAAAGAAGAGATAAAGGAGCACAGCGATTACAATGGCAGAAAAGGTAAAATGGTGCACAAGAATTTTTGAAAATCTTGATTTGGGGTCCAAGATAAACTCATTACATAACTCTACGACGATTGTACGAGATGGCAAATAATAATAATAATATCTGGGTAAAAGGTTACACTTACATGCACACATACAAGTACACTTAGGGAATTAAGAAAGGTGGTAGCATGTAAGTAGAGTTAAAAGATTCCTGGTTCATGTCTTGTATGTGCCATCCTCCTTTCTTTTCGCTTTCAATTACTTTGGCTAATGAGACAACAAATTCTGATGGCGATAGTGGTACTGGGAGGGACTGGGACTAGTATATTCTTCTGCTTCGCCAACTTCTTTTTTATTCGTTTATGCTGTAGTTGGATACGTGCGACGAATGTCTCGCGTACTCAAACATTCCTCTCTTCTTCGATTGGAATGTTGTTCACTTATTGTAAAGTTGGCACGAGACTAGAGCAAAAATAGAAGTAGGAAAAAGAAGAGGAGAAGTAGGAGAGAATCATATATTTGGCATGATCGGCTTAGATTTCCTGAAGCGTGCCAAAGCTGTCGCGCCGTAAGTAATAGTAACAATAGAGGAATGAGAGTAGATCACAGGCAAACGACGGGTTTTCTGTTCGGACGAGTTTTTTAATGTAGAATAGAATAAAACATAAACATAAGTCAATGGGCTGCGAAAAAGGTGGACAGTGTGAGGGTACCCAAGATCAAGCTGGCAAAAACCAACTTGATTATGGATTAATTTTAGTTAATTGACGAGTGAGCAGAAGAGGTGTAATTATAATTTGATCTACAGAAATCTGGCTTATAAGAAAGTTCAAAAGGTACAAAAAATGAGGTGCTTAATGCGCACTACGTTTGAATTAGGGGGCGCATTTCACAAAAAAGATAAGAATGAAAGGAATTTGAATGAGGAAGGTCTATCTATCTCTGCTTATTTTCTTAAAAGATACCTCCTTGCATATCCGTGGTTTGGATTTTAAGGAAAAAATGGGAATATATGAATGGAGAACAATTAGAGAATAGACACAATGGCGATAGAGATAGATAGCCTACTTCTTGACCTCATTGGTCAGGATTTGGAACAGCTCCTTATCGGCCAAACAGCCGTCTACGAACTCCTTCAACGTCAGTTCTTTGTCATTGTTAACATCCATTTTCTCGAAGATCATCTTAGCTCTCTTTCTGGGTGAATCATCGGCAGATTTGGTGACCTCTGGTCCAAGCATTTCGTAAATAGCCTGAAGAAAATAATTATTTACAATGATAAAGGTTTATAAAATATACTTACCTCAATAATCTTAATCATTTCTTTCTCGTCTATGGTTCCATTGCCGTCAATGTCATACATTCTGAAGGCCCATTCTAGCTTTTGCTCCGGAGTTCCTGAGCTGGTTACGTTAATAGCCAGCAAAAATTCCTTAAAGTCGATGAAACCGCTGTTATCCGTATCGAAGGTACGGAAGACATGTTCACAGAATCCCTCTGCTGAACCTGAGGGGAAGAAGTCTTTATAGACTTTGATGAACTGCTCCTTTGTCAGATGCCCTTTAGGACAATCTTGCTGAAATCAAAGAAATAAGATATAGGATATCATGGTGGAAATGCTTTGTTTAATATTCCTTTTTTTAGAAATGTTCTTTATTTTTCTTCGCTTACGGCAGGCAAAACTTCGACTATTATATCTAATCTTTTGCAGCATTTTCAATTTATGATCGGCGTACTAACTGTATCCTATTAAGTCAAATATTCACTACTAACTGGAATTGGGACATATAAAACAATAATAATCCGGTCAGTTTTCAATTTTTTTCCTCAGAAATTCAATTGACACTTTGATGGAAAAGAAGAAAGCAGTCACTGGGTGGGCAAAAAAATTTTTTAAAAAATGCTTTATGTATTTTATTTCAAAAGCTTTGTGATTTTTCGAATACTAACAAACACTTTGAAATTTCAAAAAACTAAGAAATATTGTTTTCGATGATGGAAATATTAGTTTGAATATATTGATAGTGAATACTAGCACTAATATATATATATATATATTTATAATATACTTAAAGATACACGAAAAGACGCTCTTAATTTTTAAAAAATGTTATTATAGAATAGGATATAGCTTATTGAGTAGTTGCACAACTAGCTTTTAAGGAGAACCATATTAGGTTTACTCATGGACTGAATGTAATAAAGAGAGCTAGAGTGACTAACTAAGGATATGCATCTTTTCGAGAGCAAAAAGAAAAAAAGCAGATTGAAGCAAAGACTATTTTGTTGAACAGAAATTACAAATTAAAAGTTATAATGAGACTTACCACGAATCCCTTGTACCATTCCTTGATTTGTTCCTCTGTGAAGTTAGTGTTCTTTTTAAGGAACTCAAGATCTTCTTTAGACAACTTGGGTTTCGAGCCTTTCAGTCCCATTTCGAGGGCGGCTCTAACTTATTGGGTTGGAAATAAACTGCAAACAAGGATTATATACGTTAGCACTTAAGTATCAGACGATAAATTCAAGAGAGGGAATGAATAACGAAAGCAGAAGAGACAAATCTCAGAGATGTATGAGAGTATGGGGAATCGGAAAATGATTTTGAAGCCGGATCATTGCCTGAAAATATCCGTCAACAATATAAATGGTAAAGGAAGTATGAGATATGGAGATGACGTCATCAAATTATAACAGAACAAACTTTTAAAGATGGGTAACACAATAAGTTGGATTGTTGAAAAGCTTTTTTATAGTTTGTGTGGGATACTTGGGTGGTCTGGCTGCATCTTGTGAAAATGACAGCTGACCAAAATAACCCAAGTTTTTGAATATCGATGTGTGCTAGGAACTTGTCTTTAAAATTCTGGGATCAATTCTCATAATTTTCTTTAGTCAAAAACATATATAAGCCTTAGTCTAGGACAACAGACGCAATCACAGAAAAGAAAAGCTTTTGGAACAACAAACTTAAAAAAAAATTTTTTTTGCCAAGTCTTTGATAGTTTCCAAAGAAAGTTTATAAAAAAAACTTAAAGCTGTGAATAGAAGTATGTGTTGTACAGACATGAAAAAAATAATACAAAATAACAAAAACAAGGAATTACTGATTTTAGACGTTAAAACGTGAGTTTATGGAATACTAGAGTGAATGACCATAAGGTTATAGCGCTCACTACGTCATGAAGGAACTCAAGATCTACGCTTTTCGACGTTTTTCGAGAGGAAATATAAAGAAAATGAATACAGCTGGACATCTTTTGGGTTTAGACCTGAAAACAGATACCCGATCAGTCATTATAATGAATCCATCTATGTAGAAGAGTGATAAGAAGCATGAAGGGCATGTACTAGAAAGGGGGCTGGAGATCGATAGTTGCGCGCGACGGCCCCGCCCCAGGGCTTGCGATCGATGCCAAGCCGACTAGCCGCTACCGTAGCTGGTCGCCGTTGGACGAGCAGGCAATCAGGCAGCCGGGCTGGCCAGCTGGCTGGCTAGCTAGTAGCTAGGCCAGTAGACCACGTCTCCCGTGTTATTGGGCCCAAAGAGGATCTCTTCATGTTGGTGGGTCAGTCATTCAACGGGCATTAAAGGCATTATACGTGCCCACACGGTGCATAACGATGTCGATGAGTATGGGAGAGAGCTCATAGAAACGGAATGGACACGCATTTGCTTGTTCGTTCTTGTTTTCTCTGCTTCAGGCCCTCTTCCATAGCTCAATCCATGCTCGAGCAATATGCTGCTTTGCGAGATGGGAAGAGAAAAGCAATAGAGAAGTCCAGAGATGCAAAATGGAAGGGAGATGAGACGCGACGGCGATTGGATTGC
Organism: Auanema rhodensis; assembly: GCA_964057225.1. Lineage (NCBI taxonomy): Eukaryota > Metazoa > Nematoda > Chromadorea > Rhabditida > Rhabditidae > Auanema > Auanema rhodense. The sequence continues at coordinate 8,463,642 of OZ059895.1, forward strand.
GGTAAAGTTCGATGATAAGACAAAGATGCTAAAACGCAATCACCACCAAGTCGGCGATAGGTTTGAATTTGGTGTTTGTGCATGTGCATATTTTCGTTGAAAGCAGTTATGAAAGGAAGGTTATAGATGCATCCACTTTTTGAAAATTTGTTCCTTTTTCCCATTTCTCTGAACGTACAAACTATAGTGATTTATAACTAATGAATTCATCAGTCCAAAATATAAACAACGAAACGGCCGCGAATTATGAAACGGGAATCGGGAACAGAACTTGACTTTTCTGGCTATTTCTTCTTATTGCTCACCACAAAAGCTCTCTTCTTGTGTGTTCTTCATCATGCATTGAGTCGCGCGATTTTGAGCTTATTGCTATGTCCAACAGCTTTTTACTTAGATTTTTGAACAATATCACAATAGAATTGCAATGCATTGCTAAATGAGAACGGATTCTTGATGATCATGAATGTCTCCGAAAACGTGTGGTATAGGTATAGCACACTCAATACTTGTTTATAATAAATTGAGTTTTGCATTAAAATGAAAGAAAGTTCTTCATGGGATAACTTATTACATAGCCCCACTTATGTTATTCCACTCGTAGAAAATTCACGAAAGGCAAAAAAAAAGAAAACAGATTCATCACAGCCTGATATGGACATATTGAGCATTTAACTGGTAGCATGCATCATGGCTCATCGCTTAGCAAGAGTGAAGAAGGGGTGACACATAGAAATGGGGGCAAAGAAGGAGAAAAAGGCTGAGAAGTGGAAGAGTAACAGAGACGTAGAGCGTGGCATGTAGAGGAGAAGAAGAAAGAACGAACATTATTAGCTTGAATGACGACTAGTGTGAAAAAGGAGGAGGGGAGCGGCATTTGTGTGTATATGTGTATGTATGTATCTCTCTTTCTCGCTCCTTTTTCTCTCTCTCACTCCCGGACACAGAACGGTTGCTTTCTCTTTCTCTATCTGCCTCTTTCTCTTATTTTGTTCTTTTCTCCGGTCTATCTGTGTATGTGTATGTATGTACGTATGGTTGAAAGACACAGCGTGCAAGTAAGGAGTTGCTGCGAGAGAAAGAGAAAGAGAAAGAAAAAGAAAAAGTTGATTGCTGCCAATAACGGGTTTCTTTTCCCATATCATACAGACAGACCCTCGCAGATTCACTGAGAAGCATAAAGGCTAAAAATGCGACAAAATTATACTGAAGTTGATAATATACATGTATACGACGACAGGAGAAGGAAAGCGTATTATTTTCAAAAAAAAAACATGAAGGTTGTACATTTTTTTCAATGACAGATGCTGAAAAACACTGACTCCCCCTCATCTTCTGACTGCTGTTCTAAAGCTGAAAGACCTTTGCCTAGTCCATGGGCTCATATTTTTACATGCCCCCGGGTGGCTTGATGCTGAGACTATGACCTCTGGGACCTGAGAATGGCCACCACCAATCTGGTAGTCTCTTTCAAATGCATCCAAGGTCTGGATATGCTTCAGATAGAGCAATTTTAACTTTGCAACATAAAGAGGAAGCTCATGTTGTAATTTGCCTACCTCAAATTTGATAGCGCATAGCTTACAACGAGATGTGAATTAACTTATAAAAACGCGTACCTTTCACAGAAATATGGGCAAAATACGATCGTGTGATTTGAAATATTAAACTTTTCTAAAAGAAAAATGTGCACATAAGCAAGATGAAGCTGTTCTGCGACCAAAATAGTATGATAAGAATTGTCGCTACCAGAGTAGCTGATAAAATGCTACGATGGCAAAGCTAAACAACTGCTTGCAACCCTGTGCCAGAGCATCCTTTAGAAAGATCTGACAGTTGATTTCAACGTTTTGAACATGCCCTATTTGGATGAAAATAGGAGATATGAGTATAAGTTGATACACACGTCTGAACTAGTTAAATGCTCCTATTCCCAGGAATAGAAAGGTGAGCGAAAGAGAAACAGAAAAAAAGGAGACAAAAAAAATTAAACTTCACTCTATGTCAGCAAAAATAGAAAGATAGTGGTGCGATCATAATTCCTGTCTATGTACAGTTATACGAGCTCATCGCCAACTCTTTCACAGTTTTCCTTTTTTTTTCTTTAGAAAGAAAAAAACATTGTACATATATGCTGTGATCGTTGTTGGGCTGTAGATAATCCATTTGTTTTTCAAATAATCATAAAAGCTTAGTTTCTTTGTGATGTCTTTGATTGTGACGTACTTGATATCATTCAAGAAAATCATTTCATTTGAATCATGCTTATAGAAGAAGCCTTCGAAATCGACGCCAATTTCATTCAGAAAGTGCGAACGACCTGAACGGATGTTTCAAATAAGTATTTGATATTTATACATTTGATTTTTTAAAAATATTTATAAGAAGCATGAGAGGCGAAACTGATTACATGCATGATTATAGAAAATTGAATTTCTTGTTTGATAAAAGTTATGAGAATGTTCCTTTTTTTTCTTGCTCAAGGTTTTGCTTTCACAATTTGTTTTTAATTATACTTATATGAAAACAGTGAGTGAGCTCGAGCAAAAAATGGTTAGTTTTGCGAATGAAAGAAGCATTCAGACAGAGACTTTGAACAATAAAAAAGTTTGTGATATATCTCTTCGTTGATTCATTGAGATGAGATATTTTCTCGTTATCGATTTCACGTCAATCAGCTATTTGAGGCTTTTCCGCGAAGTGATTAACAGCTGGTTTCTGTTCGTCCATTTGACGCTGCTTGATGTGCAGGTTATAAGTATGAGCAAAGGTGTGAGCTTTACGAGGATGTGCAGCAGCAGGTGTTAGCCAAAAGAGTGCCGCTTTTTCTGTGGATGCGATATATGCAGTTTCAACACTCAAACTACTATCGAAGATTTTTAAACTCGTTGGAAATTTTCTCCTTATCCAGCCTATTCTTCTCACATCTTCTGTGCATCTTCCTTCACTTGCCCTCTTTACTCTTATATCAAATGTCTTCAGGCTTGAAGAGACAGCCAAAACAGGCGGATTCTCAAGCCCTCATCCAGTCTATATTAGCTTTTATGTTGATGGTGCCCGTCAAAGGCATGCCTGATTGAATTAGGCCAAGAGACAGGACGCAGGATACGCTCTCCGGCATGTGTTTCGAAGTAATCTTCACTCAGCCATCTACTGAATAGTATCGTTGTGCGCGAAATGAAGTAAGAAATTGAAAGTTGAGAGAGAGAGAGAGAGAGAGAGAGAGAGAAAGAGAGAGAGAGAGAGAGAGAGAGAGAGAGAGAGGCAGAGAGATAAAACGGAGTAGAAATCAAGATATAAGGAATGGTTTATACAAGTTAAGCAAAATCTGAGGATATGGATGAAATTCTTATCCATTGTCAAGATGTGATAAAGATGTCAAATCGATTATATAATAATTTATAATTTAAGCTAGTGATGTAATATAATTGAAAGAATAAATAAAAAATAAAAATAAACAGTAAGATTAAGTTAATTTCATTCTATTGTAATAAATGATTAATAAAAAAAGACAAGAAGTTTATGAGTGATATGCTTTATTTATCAATGAATATTATTATTATTTATGTTCTTTTCTTCTTTCTATTATCATAGAAGTAATGATAGCAGAATGTGGAAGATCTATTTGTAGTTTATTATACGAAGTTATGTTAGTTTTATCTGAGATTTTAATTATTTTTTCAATCAACGCAACACATAAATTGTTTTGTTAAAGAGATGCGTTGATGTGAAAAATCTCAGCTGTTATATTTTCTTATTCACTCACTTATTACCTATGAAATTTTGATGAAAATATAGTGAAATAGATTGGTGTTGAAAGTATATGTTATGTAAACATGTTTACTATCATTATTCTTTCTTTCTTTCTTTTTGTTTTCTTTTTTGGTTCATCGAAAATACATTGAAATGTTAGATTTTCATTTGAAAAGAAGATAGATGCTCAAGAGAAGTGTAAGGTGATAAAGAAAGACATTTCGTTTGTTCTTCTTTATATGTCCAAAAAATACTTGGAATCAAAATTTAAAAAAGAAAAGATAAAAGATTTCATCACCAATTTAACGGACGGCATGCTTTTACAAGGGAATTCATGGTTATTATCATATGATGGTATGATTATATTAGATTTAAATAGCAGTTACAGTCCTAGTAATTTCTGTAGTAAATTTGATTGGAAATTTAGATCATTAATATTATCACTTTCATAACGATTCATAGAATTTTAGTACTTTGTCTTCATACCTACATGAATCTTGTTGAACAAAGTGATTAATACTTTGTTAACTATATGGTTCCGGTTGAACCAAATACATTGTTGATATGTGATAATTGTGTGGTTATAGCATAAGATATAAAACAAAGGAAAAACGTTTGGAACAATAGGAGAGCTTAGTTACATTCAGTTATTCATTTATACTATGCTTGTTATACTGGATCATTTATAGCTTAGGATTAATTGTTAGGATTCACTTCTACATAACATATTATCTATTCCTCTTATTCTCTTTCTCTCGTCGTCTTTTTCTTTCTCTCTTTATTTTTCTTTGAAATACGTATGCACACTCGGTGGGCCCTCTTTCTTACAAGTTATTTCTATCACAGAATATTTGCAACTTTTACTTTTGAGCTTATTAGTTTTTTTAGTTCCTCCACCTAAGACTAAGAAATCAAGAGAGCAAAATAACATTTGACTGGGAGAATGTATTTAGTTTAAACTCTGTTTTTCACCTTTAAACAACTATCTCATTTCATTAGAAAATAAAAGAAAATGAGCTATTCGAAATGATGCAGTTGACTGCGCATGAGTTTAATTAATGTTGTAACGTACGAGTACGAAACAGGAAGCGGCGTGAGGCATAATCGTAAAAAACATGTTGGATGCTACTTCAAAAGGAAATACTTGATTATGAATGCTCAACGTAGGAAAATTCTAAACAACATAAATAAATAACGTAGACGTTTAAAGCAAATGTACGCAGAAGACTTAAATGGTAGTGTAAAAGATAGCTAGTTTGAATGCTTTTGGTACAAGATTGAGGACCTGAATTATCTTTATGTCGCTTTAAACAACAAGAGAAACAAAGTAAAATGAAGAGATACAGACTAGAAGCTTTGTTATCACATGCAATACCGAAAGAGAAATGACATTCTTTCTTTTTTATGTCTATACTAGTTGAATGCTGATATGATGAGCTCTTTCATTTTCCCGTGCCTGCTCTCTTTCACTATTTTGATTCACATTATTGTAGCTTCAATTCTTTCATCATTTTATATTATTACTTTTTTTTAAACAAAAAAGTCACTTCTTTTGTTTATATATATATATATATATATGAAAAAGATTATCATGTACATGAAGGGATGTAAAAGTTGTTGAAAGGCATGATGACTTTATTTAAATTAGATGATAGATATATAAAAGCTGAATGTAAATTTGACATGAAAGAAGTGTGACATGTTTGAAATCGGATTATGCTTATATAAGCTTCTTGTTGTAAAAAAGAGAATTTTGCTGTCTAAGGGATATTAACTCCTTTTTTTTTATATAAAAAAGTTTATGTTGAATGCAACCGATTGCTTATAAATGAGTTTAAAAAATGGTTTAAATATCCATTTCTTGAGCGCATGCTCTTATGTAAGTTAATTTATGCTAATGAAGAGTGTAAGAAAAACTTACAAAAGAAATTTAGAATTAAGTAAAATAAGGGGAAGAAAAATACGAGAATGAAGAGTGGAAAATTTGAAGAGGTAGTTGCAAGTCCTAAGCTGAAGAGCAGCTAGACAGGGTAGTACTTGAACATGATTTAGGAAACGATTGGCTGAAAAGGGTAGCCACGGACGACGCTACTATAATAGAGCATTTGTTCAGGATTTATGAAGTCTAGAAATCATCCAATAACAAATAATTGTAAAATTGTAGAAGCGATTGAGAAGAGATTATTCATGGCAAGAGTGATGAGTTGCATTTTGAGAAAAGAAAAATAACGTAAAAATGTTTGTGTAAAATAGAATTGAGAAGTAATATGCAAAATAAAACCTGTAAAATAGATTATAGTTGAGTGAAGTGAGAAAGGAGAAAAAACATTTGAAATCTCATTAGATTCGTCTCTCTATCGTGATTAATATTTTGATTATTATGACTTTTGTTGTAAGGATGTACTTGAGAATGGTCTCAGGTAATCAGAACATTCATTCTATTTGGAATGATGATGATGATGATTATTAGGTTAGAAGTACTATTTAAGTAGTGGAAACAATAACCATGCATAATAAGAAAATTTTTAGTAAAAACTAGAATATATAGATAAGAAAGAGCAGAACTACTTCTCCTTTTTCTGATCTATTTCCCCTGATGTTTTTGAATTTCTTATATATTCCTTTTTCTACTTACGTGGGCAGCATAAGTCTCTCAACATAAGGTCTTCTGTATTCAGATTGCTTAATAGCCAGCATATGCTTACGTTAGTGAAATTATGAGAGAGAGAGTGAATGAGAGAGCAAGTGAGTTGAATGTGTATGCATGAGAGAGATGACGAAACAACAATGAATGAATATAAAGGGACGGGGGGGGGGAGAGAAATGAGCGTCATTCTCACATGACTTTCTACCTTGTTTACGTCTTTAGGAAGAGACCGTTTTCCGTCCTTTTCCTGGTTATTTCGTTCACTAGAGCGTATCATGGTCATCTAATCTGCTAACATACTCGAGTGTTGTTATATGTCCGAAAGAAGAGGCGAGAAATCTATAGTGAGTACTAACGGTTGATGGTTCTGCAGATCAAACAACATGTTCTGCATTTCCATCATGTCCTCCTATGCCTCTTTATAAACTTTCCAGGTTGTGATGTCATAAGTACAATCATTAACTTAAGTACAATATCTGATCAAAATCGTTGATATAAGTGTTCGTAGTCAATAAAGTGGTGAGCAAAATAAAAGTTATCAGTGAAAGTGAATGATGAGCAATGAAAACTAACTAATTAGATATCTTTGTTTTTTTCTTTTCACATTTATATTTATTATATTTTCATTATTTGAAAGTTTTTGTTAAAAATCAGTTCACAAGTAAAAAAAAGAAAAGAGTTTAAAAGAACTTTGAAATTCTTCATAATCGAAAATGTTTCCGTTGGACATCAATATGAAAGGATAAATGAGTTTTGAAGATACACTCCTGAAAGTTTATTTTCCTTCTTCTCGTCTCTCATTTCAAAATGTCATAAAGTAAATCTGCTATTTATCCGACGAGTCATTGATGTGAAACTCGCGACAATTTGAGCGAAAAGTAAAAAGCTAGGCATAATGCTCGAAAAAATTGTCTCGTTTCATGATATTTCCTGTGTATGATAGCTCAAAAATGAAAAGTATAGAGAGAAAGTTAAGCGCAATAGGCGAATGAAACGAGAGAGGTTAACAGGTAAAAGCGATTTTTGGAGTTTTATACGGCAACTATCTCCATAAGGTCAATGCCGCCTTTGCTTAATAGTGATGATCTAGGAAATATTTTAGTTTTACGCTTGATGTTTGAATATATCGTGGCTTCTGGTGTATGAGCTTATCCATATTACATGTATATATGTATAAGAATGATATTATTTCCTATAAAATGTATAATGTAGACTGAGCAATGAGTTGAATATGTAATTAGACAGCTCAACGTTTTTGAGATTTTTCACTTTTTCGAAAACATAGCTAGATGTACCAGTACTTCTCTTCAGGGTACATTGAAAATATCATTTTTGTTTGTCAAACATAAAGTGATTCAGACTGCTATGAAACGCAAAAAGATTTTGATATGCTTTGTACCCATAGTGACGCACATCATAGATGAATAATATTGTAAATATATATGAATTAAGAGATAATGACGAAAGTTAAACCGTTTTCAACCGCACCATAACGTTAAAATGAAATTGAATTTAGTGCATGAAGAAATGAGGTCACGTGAGCTTTACGTGATCTCACGTGGTAGTCTAATAAAGCAAAAGAAATACTGATTTTGCAATATTATAAAGAGAAGAGGAGGAGGGTTGATGTAGAAAAAAAGCGGAAGAAGAATGGGGGTGGTGGTTTGGAGAAAGGAGACATAAAAAGATGGAAAGGATCAGAAGACCACACATTTGTGCGATAATTTCTCATCCATCATCCATCATCGTCAACATTTCACAAGGGGTCAGCAGTTTCATACGAAACGTGTATGAACTAGAAATTGTGGTTAACGTGAAGTAAGAACAAAAATAAAGAAAGTATTATATATTTGACTATCTAAGAATAGGATATATAAATATAAATATATATATATATATATATATATATATATATATATATATATATATATATATATATATATATATATATGTATGTGTTTGAGTTAGATGAAATTAGGTTTTAAAAATTGTGTCCAAAATGCATATGTATTTAACATTCGGGATTCAGCAAAAAAATGTAATTTAATATAGATTGAGAAAATGAAATATTAAAAAAAATTGAATATAATAATAAATTATTAAATAAATAATAATATTTTAACTATTCATCTTGTTTATAATCAATTTTCTTTTTTTTTTCTCGATAGTTATCATTATATTTTGAATACCTAGTTTGTGATAAAATTATATAAAATGTGCTGGTCTGCATGATTATTCTGCCTCGACAGCTCTGTACAGTTCATATTGAACTTCATGTTGAACATGAAACTGCTGCTACTCTATGTGCCAGAGGGGCGTCGGCTACCTGAAATATCAAATTGTTGAGCTATAATAATAGTTTTACGATTGATAAGATGTGAAGAATAGCGAAATGAAAGAGTAACTGCGACAAGACCAAAAGCAGAGAGAATATTGGAAAATGAGAGTTATTAGATCAATAAGCTTATACATAATATAGAGAAAGAAAAAAGAAAGAGAGTTTGAGATAGAAAGGAAGAATGGGACATATGAACTCAAGAAAAATAGAGAAACAATTCATGTTTTGCTTTATGAACGCATATCCGCAAAAAATGTTGGAGAAGGAGCAGATAGAACGAAGATTTAAAGGAAAATTAATGATATAGAAGATGTTATCGAATATTAGAGCTTAAAGATAGAAAAGAAAGACTATCTGGAACAAATTTAAAAAACAAATAAAATGAAAGAAAAGCTGTTTTCTTCATGTTGAACTCGAATCTATTTTCTTTTTCGATTTAATTTTTTTGCATGCAATTGAATAGCTACATATTGAATTTATTTCCAAAGTATCAGTTTGAAAAAAATGAGATCTAACACAGCAGAAGAGAGAGAAGCTTTCACAGTGATTACAAAGAAATTGTAAATGACTAAACACGTGGACCATGGGCACATGAATAACCCGGAACCAGGTACCCCATTTTCTGTTCTCCTCTTTTTTTACCTCGAAAGAAACTTTGGAAACAAAGAAGTCTTTATGAATAACTGAATAATTTTCTTAATGTTCACTACTTGTATTTGCAACACGAAGTAAAATGAGGGAAAGAGCGAAAAACGATTGTGGCTTGAATAGGAATAGATGTATCAAACGATGAAGCATCGCGACTGCTCTTACGAACCAGGTAGAGTAACATGCATACCATTGAAAGAAAGCTGAAGCAAATACTTACCGGAGATCGAACGCTTTCTTTACGCTTTAGGCTATTCTGTTTCTTTTGATGATCAAATGAACTGTGACAGGAAAATATATACGAATTACGAGATAGAATTAAAGGTTGAGAGAGTGAAATAAGAGGAGAGAGTGAGAGCAGAGGAAAGAGAATGAAAGAAAATACTCGTGAAAAAAAGTTTTAATTTCTCTTCTGCTCATTTCTGATTGAGGCAATACAATTATTTCTTGGTATAGCAATTGTCAAAGGGGAATTCTTCTTCTGTCTCTCCTTCTCTTCCCTCATTCAACATTCTTAACCCTTCTTGCCTACTTAGAAAAATGTACGATTTGAAGCAAAAATTGCTGGAAGAATAGTTAAATTTTGCTGAAGACAAGATAATTAGTGATAGAATATTTTTGTACTTGGAGTGAAGTAGTACAATGAATCAGATTAGAAAAAGAAAGGATAAGATGAATAAAGAATGAAGGGACTTCAACCGAAAACTAAAAAAAAGAATGAAGAAGTATCAACTATTGACTGATTCATTTGTATTTTAATTTTTGACGATTTTTGTTCTTCAACTGAATTTGCTTCTTTATTTTGCAAAAAAAAATAGCTGAACTCTAGTAAATATTAAAATAAAGTTTCAATATTTAAATCTAAAAACGTTATGAATTTTTGATTAAATTGTATTGTCCCTTATATGTAGTTGAGAAACAAATTTAAATGAAAAAGAGGGAAAATTAAACGGAGAACAAAATGAGAACAGTGATTCTGACTTGTGAACATAAAACTGAATTTGTATGAAATTCTTATTCTATTTGTTTCCTCCAAGTTGCTTCAACCAATAATTCACTTTAAAGTTTTTTTCTGGTTTTTGATATTTTCTATTCAAGAAAAAGGGAAAAAGATTAAATTAAGACTACATTAATTTGTTGTTTTGCATGTTTCATATTAGAAGTATTGTACAAGATCTTGTTTATGTTTCTAATTAGGGTGGGTGAGTTCAATTATGCCAACAACTTTTGATTTTTGGTTTCAATTTAAACAGTAAAATGGAATATCATTTGTTTATCAGTCGAAAAGAAAATATTTTCATATACTTTAAAAGAAAACAAATTAGTTCATCTTCTCCAATATTCATTCAATAATGTTATGCTCGACGTGTACGTGATTCGAAATAGGTGTTGAAGGCACATCTACCAACCTACTTGCTATTCAGTGATTGTTTACTTCTGCAGATGCTTTCTCGACGGCTAATAACTAGTTTTTTCAACTATTTTGCTATGCTGATCATGACTTTTGACATGTCTATTGCTGTTTGTACTATGACTATCACACGGCATTCATTATGATTTGTAATCGTGTGAGGAACGTCAGCAGAGTCACTTATCTTATGCCATTACTAGGACATTCAGCCATGAAATCATGCTATTAAAACATGGAATGTGTATAGTAGAAATTAATAGCCATCTTTATCACATTTATGAAAATGAAAAGATTTCATATATTATAAGATTGCTATATATATATTTATTTATATATTACTTTAAGCAAGTGTTTTGAATTTTTTTCAAACAAAATATAAATGCGTCTATTTAGCATAATCAAATTTCACGTATTATACGTGACTAACAAAGCGTATTTACTTTGTTCAATTGGAATAGAACGGTTCAACATTTGATGTTTTTGCAAATTAAGAATAGGAAATAAGGTTAGTTCATTGTATATATATATATTACTATGAAATAAGTGTTTGGAACATTATTATATTTTTCAAGAGTAGAGTAGAGAAGAGTGTAGTAGTAGTTGTGAGGATTTGTAAGAGAAGTCAATCGAATTAACGCATTCATAAATAGGATTCGATTACAAATTAATTAGATAAAAAAGAAGTATATTTTTGCATTGTCAAGCATTTTATATACGAATGATGTTGAATAACGAATAGGTAGTTCGTTATTTAGTCATCATACTAATGCAAGTAATAAAACCGGTGTGGTTGTTTTGATAAAGAATAGGTTGAATTTAGTTTTATAATAATTTTTTGCCTTTTTCAATAATCATGATGATATAATATGATTATGTATAATAACATAAATCTGTTTTGATACATCAGAATGAACTGTGAATAGCTCAGCCAAATCGAACTAACGTAAGCGAACTTGGAACTCGTACAATTGAATTTAATTCTCTCTCAATTCTCTATTTTCTTGTTTCTTGATGTATACATATATACATATATGTATACATATCTGAGTGACGTGATTTTCTCTTCAGATTTCTTACTTTACTGCCTACGCTCACATATTAAATTATACGGCATATGTCGTAGTGGAACAGTATAACGAGTAGAACAACATAGAATCTATACAATAAAGACGGCGAAAAAAAAGAATTTGAATTTGAGAAATAAAAGAAAATTTAAAGAGGATATAATCAGATGAAGAAGAGATGTTGTGGCGCGATAAATTTGACCAGTTCTGTTTTTTTCTAGGAACACTTCAGTACATATAACGCATAATATATGATACGTAATGCTTTAAAGCTTGATTGAAAGTTATAAAAATGTTATGAAGCGAAAGGAAGACGATTATTATGCTGGCTATAATTCTTGTTGATCTGTATAGTATAGACTAAACAACTATGACGACATGTGTATATTAGAAAATACATACAACTATAGTTTTTCATATCCGATTTTTTTTGTTCGTCGAACAGCGTTGTGAACAGGCTATATCTAAGAGGTGTTATAGGATTTTAAGTTATATATGCAGTGCGTATTAAGAGACATAAATAAATGGTAAATGAAAAATCAGTAAAAGAAAAGAATTATGCAAATATAACACGTTAGTATTCTAGCTTCTTCACCTCGATTATTAATGTGACGTAGGCAAGTATATACCACATAGATATGAAGAAATAAAGGGAGCCAAAGGGAAACAAGCTTCGTGTATGCTAGTTGGGTGGGTGATGATGGTGTGGCGGTGGACGGCGAGTAAGAATCACATGCATACATGGAGGAAGAAGGGAGCATGGACCCCAAAAGCGGACGGCAGTGATGGCGGGGCCAACGAAGCGAGAAACGTAAAGTAGTTTCCATTTTTGGGACTCGACTTCGCGTTGGAGTGCCTGATGAGATCTGAGGACACGAGAGTTGAGTTGCTCCTGCTTTCCACTTTTCTTCTTTCCCCCCCCCCCTCCTTTCATTCTCGCTCATCTGTCGTTAACTATCGTTTTTACAAAGCATTGTACACACCCTCCTTAGGTCATTTAAATATTTTTTCATTTAGAAGAATAATCGGAACCAATGGTACACTAAAGTCAAATGGTTTTCAAAGCTAACGATAGTATGATTGACTTGTCCGGTTAAAGTAAAGACGTAATTGAGTGAGTAAGTAAGCAAACGTCAAGAATAGTAATGACTTACTTACTAGGGTGGTTCTTATTGCGAAACATTTCATTTTTGATTCTATCGATGTTATTACAAGTATTTCGAACGTTCTTGATACATCATAGAAAAACGGGTTGTTTAACTTAAAACATACTTAGTATTATGGTAGGAGGTTGTTCTATTGTGTCTGAATGAACATTAAGTTCAATACTCAGCCATTAGCTATTTCTTCTCTTTTTTTCTGAATGAATCACGAGTCAATCGTTCAAGAATTGGTTGAGAACAGATGACAATTATTTTATTTTTTTGTATTCTAATAGCATGAATTTGAGAAGCATTCGAATTTATGGATTCTTCTCATATTCTTACTTTTGCGTGGTCAGACTTGTTTAAGCTGCTGATATCATACGGAGGGAGGAGGAGGTACACTACGCAATTTGATAAATTGTCTTCAAAAAAAAGTTTTCTTTTTCTCTTCGTTTTGCTTATTTTCGGGACGTACATTCCTTATATGAAAATGGATGGGATGAATATTGTTTTTTTAGCTTGACTACTAGAAAATATAAGTCAAGACGATGATAAAAAAAGGGAAGAGGGAAAATAAAGTGAGAGAGTTCTTTCTATAGAACATCGTAAGTTAATTGTATACTCGGGGTTTTTGCTGAGTTTTTTCTATCGAACGTTGCCTGGAGGCAGCTTATATATTTGATATCTGAATATCTATTTTTTGGCCAATTAAATTTATATGGAAAAAAGAGCAATAGGAGATAGAAAGAAAAGAAAAGAAAAGAAAAGAAAGAGGAAGAGATAGATGCAAAGAGATGAATATACGAATATATTTTCAAAGAGATAGCGAGAGATGAGAGGGAGAGAGGAAGAGAACAAAAATTTACAAATTTAAATAAAAGAAGATGATCAGACTATAAAGTAAATTTTGTGATATTTTATTACTTCATCTTCATACATGATGTGCTTGAAAAGAGAGAAATGCGGTAAATGCCTTTTCAACTATTCAGAAATTGAATAAAGAAAAAAAGTTGAATTGAGAAAGAGGAAGATAAAGCTAGAGAAAGAAAGAGAGATAGAAATAGAAAAGAGCATATATAGTTGAGCAATCCAACTAAGAAGAAGGCAGACCTAAAGAAGAATAGATAGAAGAGCCAGATAGACATGTGTGTTACATGATGCATGGCAGAGAGAAGTTGATTTAGAAAGGGAGAAAAGCTGTCCGTTTTACGAGAAAGCCATATGAGGCTTCGGCTTTTAAGTAATAACCTCTTTTTCTTTCTTTCTTCCTTCCTTTCTCTCTCTATCTCTCTCTTTCTCTCTCTCTTTCTCTCTCTCTCTCTCCTTTTCTCTTTTTTCTTTATCTTATACTCTTTCTCTAAAGCTTTGCCTTTCTCGCTCTTTTTTCTCGTTTTTCATCATTTTTCGAAAGCAGTTGTGTTCGTGATGCAGGGTGGTTTGGAAACGGAAAGGCAGAAAGGCATGATTCGATTTTCAATGTTGGCATGTCGAAAAGACAGCGGTGCTCTTCAGCATATTCCTCTTTTTCTTCATTCTCTCTTTCGCTTCTACTTGTTTTCTTTGTATTGTTATATTTTTGAAAACCTGGAATCCAAATCGAGTGGAGAGTTGGAAGAAAAAAGCAAAAACGAGAAGAAAACGCCTCGAAATAGAAAGTAATGTAAAATACTAAACGTAAGGAAAACGAAGGAAGGGAAAAGTAAATGGAGACTTTGGTCCCAACCCCTCTTCTGATCATCTGATGTCTGGGTGGTTCTGGGTTTCTTCGTATCTTGCTTTCCGTATGGCTTCACTTTTCTCGTTGTCTTCGTCGTCGCCTTCAGCCTCCCACTCGTTTGCTCCTCATGTCTTTTTTGGAAAAGAATGGTCGATAATTTAAGGAAAAGCGAATAATCATGATGACAAAGAAAATGAAAATCTCTGTTATAAAGCTTGAAAGTGCCGAGAAAATTGTGAGCAAATTTTTTTTGGACAACAATCAATTTTGGAGTTTGACTACCTTCTACTCACTTCGGTGACAACAATCACAATAATAAATTCAATGTTTGCATTTTCTCAACTATTCTATCAACTCTCTTATTATCTTTTGGATGTGTGGATGCGTGTTGCTGCCGCGATTGTTCAGCACATCTACTACATAAAGGTGAAATCTTTAGTTTCTATGATTGGAAAACTTTGGTAAGTTGAAAGTTTTAGAATGCAATAAGTTTTACAGAGGTGCCGCAACTGCCTCTTCAAAATTGGTTTAAAATGAAGTAAGGTCAGAATGAGTCCAATTGGTTGCTTTGGAACCCCCTGGGGTTCTAGTATGTCTTCTGTAAAAAGCTCATTATACCTTGTAGTATTAGAAAAAGTGAATAAGAGCAAAGAAAAAGAGAAGCCCATATCTACCCGGCAGGGGGTAGGGGCGAAGAGCAAGTGAAAATGAATAGGATGTAGCTATAACGACGATTCAAATAGTTCCTTCCGTCCTTTGCTTTTGTGCTCATGTGGCAGAAATATAAAGAACGAGAATGGACTGAAAAACTGATAATGGGAGAAGAGACATGAAGTCGAAATCTAAATTGAGGATTGAAGAAACAAGCGAAGAAGAGTGATGGAAATAAGCTTGATGATGCAGAATCAAACATCAACTCAGCAAAAAATTGAAGAAAGATAAAGATGATGATGATTGAGATGAAAGTATACTAGAGATGACGTGGCTAGTAGGATCATAATTCAGATTTGTAAAAGCGATTTGCTAAGTTTTGACGTTTTTTTGACACAAAAAGGGAATATTGATGATGTTGTTAAAATGAGTGAAGGGGGATGGGGTGCGGATGGAGGCGGCTATTGGCAAACGATACAAAGGGGCTAAAAATGGAATAGTTATCATATAAAATTATAATTTTTAGCGGCCCTTGATGACTAAAACCATAAAGTGTGTTAGAGAACAGTAAAACGTTTCGTATAAGCTCTCCATTTTTCGAATTCTCTTTAGATAGACCTATGAATTACTTGCAAATTCTCTATCTCTCTTTCTCTCTTATTATCTTTTATCTTTCTATTACTTTCTCTCTCTCTCTCTCTCTCTCACCCTCTCTCTATATATATTTCATGTTATTATGCCTTCATGATATGATTTGTTTATGATCTGAATATGGCCTCATGCAAACAGAGTAAGAACAAAAAGAATAAAAAGATATATCGAAATAGTAAGAGAATATGAGAGAAAGAGAAACAGAAATAGAAGAATGCTTGAAATGCATTGGGCTATCATGAAATTAAAAGCAGACGAATGAATGTTTTTATTAAAATTTTTAAATTTTCTGTTAAATATAATGTTTTACAAGGAAAATATCCGATTGAATGAAAGAAATTTGTGAATTTTCAACCACATGACAAAGAGATGTCATTTCTAACGAGAAGAGTGAGAAATAAGTTTCTTTTCCCAATACTAGCTCTAATTTTTAAAATTTTCTCGTCATTCTTATGTTTTCCACTTAACAAAAAGTTTTTTTTTAATCATTTGATAAACATGAAAATATAAAATTGACTATGTTAACGTAAACGATAAAACGTAAGCTTTCTTATAAATCAAAGTTCATTACTTTGGTTTATTGAGAAAGTTTCTTTGAAATATACGATAGGATATGAATGGCAAATGCTTGTGATATGCTGGTGAATGACGATTAAGATGATGAAGTTTATGATTAGAAGTGCTACCTATTGACTAACCAAACTGAAGACGAAAAAGCATAATAAGACGAAAGCAGAAGTGTGTGGAAAAATGTTGACGGGAGCTTTTCGAGATCCAAAATTCCATTAGCCATTTTGTACAACATACTCCGTTTTGTTCTTCTTCAACTGCTGCTGCTGCTGCTTCATTCCGTTCATCATAGCTTGAACATTGTCTATTTTTTGGCTGTGCTGCTTGAAATAAAAGCTGTCTTGATATATACAGAATAATCTGAAGATTGAAGAAGATCGTTAGATGACACCACCTTAGCTTGAAAAATAAGTCGTTAATGAATTTGTAGGAAGAAATTAGAATTTTTCCTTGTTTTTGGTTGGCTGGCTAAGCCGAATTCTGATTGACGGCTATTTCTTCGACATCTGACGAAGAAAAGACAGTGAAAAGGCTATATAGACGGGGCGAGAGAATCAGGTTCAATGTATGTACGAACGACGAGGATGTGGGATTCGTCTGTGCAAGATTATGAAACGTCTACTGTGTATTTATGACATTGCTCATATGAAATCGACAATTGTCGGTTTTTATGCATGGGCTCTTCCTCTTCTCTTTCAACTCTTTCTAGTACAGATGACATACATCTGTCTTTTGTTCTATGTTGTTCTTCTAAATCGTCTTCACTTTTTTCTCCGTTGCCTACGTAGTTAATGGTCTTTTGGAACTTCCAAAGAATTTTTGAGAAAGCTAATAAGCTCAAGTCCAATAATCTTTGAGAACTAAACGAAATTAGTTGTAAGAACAAGAAGAAAATCATTTAACATGATCAAGTCCATCGTAAACGTCATGTATGTCTTCTTTGTTCTTTTCCTTCTCATTCGATTGACTTCTGCTCCTCTCGGTTCATCATCAGCTTGTGATGATCATACTGATGTTTTACAAACGTCGTTTTCTTTTTTTCATCAAACTCTTTGGCAACATGCTGCTGTTACCCGTTATCGCTCTATTCATCTCTCATTCTCTCTGTTGTCACTTACTATTTCATCTTTGTCTCTCTTTCTTTCTCAGTATGTACCCTTAAAGGAGAAAATGGAGGGAGAGGCTCAAAGAAGGAAAAGCAGCTCATTTGTTTTCGGAGGCTCGAGAGCAGATTGTATTCCGATGGGCAATCATCGAGCGTGGATAGACAACTGAACATGATGAAGAGAGTACCGGAAATTATGTTATCGTTTGTCTGCTACTGCTGACTATTGACGCTACTTTCATAGTTATGTTGCTTTTCAATTTATCTGTCTCGCCCCTCTCTAAAATTTGTAAAAGCAAAGTTAAAAAAAGAAGCAAAAAGTGCAATTGAAGAGAAATGAAATGATGATTTTAAAGTAAAATTGAGGAAAAGCAGGACTACCATTGTGAAACATTTTATGCTTTGAAAAGCTTTCTTTTTGCCTAGCTTGGTTTTTGCTCATTCTTCTGTACATTTCTTTCCCAAAAAATGCTTAGACTTAAGCGTTTGATCCGGCATCTTGTCAACAAATGGTAGGTCTCGATTCTTGAACTAATAATAATAAAAGAAAATATAAGCTGAAAAGAAATGGCAAAGAGTGTTAAATGCGGAAAGAATAAAATGCAGAAAAGGGAATGATGAGCTCAATGTCATAAAATTCTTAACAATTCGAAACGTTTATAGTTCTTATGCATGTGTGAAAGTATATTTAATGAGTTGATAAGTCAGCCAAATAGTTTGATTTCAAATTCCCAACACTAAGACATTAAGGTCATGATAATTTTGAATTTAACCATCAAAATGTCATTTAGAATACAAATTAAAGCTTATCAGATGATAAAACTTCACAGCATAAATGCTAATTGCCTAAACAATGATGAAAGAACATTTCTTTTCTGGAAATAGTTAAAATGATTGATTTGAATTTGAAAATAACTTGAAACAGAGTTATTGACTTTTTCTAAAAATAAAAAAAAAGAAGAACCGATATGAAAGTATAAAATAAAATTTTTTTTTTAAAATGGCTATGAACTTTATGATACGTTTCTATATGAAACACCATTGTTTGAAACAAAAAGAAAATGTTTATAGGAAATATAGAGTGAAACTACAATATTTATATGGATTAAAAAAACTTTATGTTGAAATGAATATTGCTATAAGTTTGTTACTCATACATATATCATTCAATTTATAAAATTCTATAATACTTTTTCATGGCCTATATCATCTGAAAAGTAAAATGATGAACTTTGAAGTAGTGTAATATGTCATATAGAAATAGGGAGCTTCAGCATTTCAATAGACAAAACGAACAAATTGTTGACGTCAAATATAAATGTATCAACGACACTTTATATCAAATAAGGGGACTCGCTCTGTTGAGTTCGACGACAAGGAAAGAATACACATTTAGGTTATTAAAGACATGGGAAAAGATAAAAAGCTAGAGTCGGGAACTTTCGAAAATATGATGGAACTATCTGTTCTGGAAATTTGCCAATATTTTTTTAACGAAAAATGACAACACCAAAAGGTTAGATTGATCAGTGCGTGCCAGCAAATGATTATGATGGTTCATCTTATTCACAATGCGTCACCTATCTCTTAAGCACAATTAGCAACGAGAATAATGCTGTTTATGATCTAATATTAGACGTTGTCATATGTTATTGTACTAATCAAAACAACTGATGACGTTATAATATATTTTCAAATTTTGGGCGGTATAATGACTTGAATATGTTGGCGCGAGCTCTAAAATGGTATTATGTGGAGTAGAGAGTTGATTGGGATGAACGAAGTTTGAATGAAAAATTTTGTGAGGTGGAAGCCTAGCGGCTAATTGAGCTTCACATAACAAGCTGATCGTTTTGGTGTTTCAACATTCACATATATATATGTATATTTCTATCAGCTGTGGACAAATGAAGTAAATCTCATTGTTGAATAGAGATGTTGCAATATTGGAGAGTGAACTAGAGAAAGAGAATTTGAAAAAAAAGAGAGCAGAGTACAAATTTTTGGTCAGTTAGTTGTCTTCAGAAATAGATAGTCAAACCTAATTTGAAATAAATAAAAAAACTTTTGTTAGTTTGCCAACTGTTCATCTGTTACATTAGCGGGACCAAGTTAATCTTTTGCTAAACAGTATCCAACATTACATTATTTTAAATAAAGTTTTATTTCAGGCGATTTTCAACAACGCTGCTAGTTCAGTTTAAGTGCTTCGGATAGAGCAATGGCCAACGATTCCGAACCCAGCGGAACTCAACAGCAAACAGATGGAAGTTCAGGGCTTGGCAGCAAATTGATTATTAATCGTCGCAGACAAGAAGGTAACCCCGTTCTTAAATACGTTAGGAACGTACGTTACGAATGGGGAGATCCACCATCTGATTTTGAATGCGGACCTACATGTGGTGTGGTTTACTTAGCAATGAAGGTAAACTGTTTCTTTAAAATGTTCAAAATGAAGAAATTGTATGGAACACCAAAGAAGGTTATAAGCCAACTAAATCTTTGTTTTCTCTTCATGCTTCATGTAAACAAAAAAAATTATGTATATAACATAATACGAAATTCTGCAGTTTCTATAAACTTCTTTTTTCAAATTTCAGTATCATCGGCTTCACCCTAATTACATACATTCTAGAATAACTGGGAAAGGGGAAAATAAATATCAATGTCGAGTTAGTTGAGATTCTTCCTCTAATCAAAAAAGTTGCGAAAACTTGAGAACGAAATTTGCTCGTTTTCAGATTTTACTCTGTCTGTGTAATGTCGAAGAAGCTAGGCATCATTTGCGTGAGTTGAATCTGCTTTGTCACCGGATGGATTGGTCTCTCATTCTCTGCTATTCGGTTCGTGCTCAAAGAAAAATTTTCGCCTTCTTTATTCGAATAATGCCTTTCAGCTTGAAGAAGCAGCAGAATACATAGAAAATCTGAAGCTAGTTGAGAATAAAGACCCAAAATTCAAGTAAAATGCATTGTCGGAAAAGAAAATATAACGAAAGTCCGTTGTCGTTTCAGAGATAGACAAGGAACGACAACAGCCTCCGTAGATTATCGTACGTCACTTCTAAATTCTGCAATTGGTATTCTGACAGGAGCACGAAGTGTTACGAAAACAGATGCTCAACGGTAAGCTCTGTCAGAACTCCGAGCTTCTGGCTTTCGCTAGTCGTTTGCTTCGAATTTTATTTCACTGAGAAGATTATACAATAAGAGTTTACAGATTACTTTTTAATTTTGGAACACTTCATAACATATGCGAAGCAACGGAAGAGCAGTTGGCATTATGTCCTGGACTAGGACCAATTCGTGCTAAAAACTTATATAACTATTTAAGAACAAATTTAGCGACTTAGTTAATAAAGAGAGAACTTATAGCTTGTAAAAATGAATCTATATAAAGTTTGTGGCAACCAACATTTATATGGTTTGGCTTCCGTTTAATCTCGGTTTATTTGACCACGTGTCCTGCTTCATTTCTTAATCTCTCAGTTTCTTCCTTATTGTTGCGTATATAGTTCTTCTCTTACTCGCGATTTCTTCATAAAACGGAAATTTGAGCTGTTTCACGCTCTGATTTGCAATAAACAGAATCATAAGTTGCAGTTATGGGGAGTAAAAGATGATTTATAACAAGAAGCTACGGCATTAATAATAAAGAAAATTCAATTTTGTACGTAATGTTGGAGTAACATTTCAGTGATTCTTGGGTCACGCTTATCACATCATGTTAGATATTGCTTGATATCATGCCATGTTCATCAATTGCCCATTGTACTGATTCTGAATCGTTTAAATTGCTTTCACATGAAATATTATTTATTTTAAGAAATAAAGTTTGAAAATTTATCTAAAATTGGTTTTTTTCTTTTTGTAACATCGTTTGGTCCAATTGTACCTCTGCTCTATACAAAAAATATATATTAAATGTATTGATGTTTTTAGAAAATGGGTGATGTTCCAGTGAATGCTAATGCAGGATGTCCAGGAGTTGGTGCAGAAGGAGCTGGAAAAGCAAATAGTTGCGCAGGATGTCCAAATCAGGTTTTAATTAAAAATATTGTGTCGCTCTAAATTCTATTTTAAAGAAAAGTTGCTCGTCAGGTGAGGCACCCAAGCCTGATGATGACATTGCATTAATTCAGGATAGATTCCGGAATATTAAACACAAAGTACTATAATTTATCTAAATTTAAACTAACTAATAATATTCTCAGATTCTCATTTTAAGTGGTAAAGGCGGAGTAGGTAAAAGTACTTTAACTGCCAACTTAGCTATAGCCCTAGCTGCTGATCCAACAAAGCAGGTTTGTTCTTTTCTGATGAGCTACAATTCTTCTTATTTTTAAGGTTGCTATCTTAGATGTTGATATTTGTGGGCCATCTCAACCTCGCATGTTGGGAGTTGAAGCTGAAACAGTTCACGATAGTGCTGATGGTTGGACTCCCATTTCCGTAAAAGATAACCTTACTATAATGAGTATTGCTTTCCTATTAGGTATAGAATAGATTTAAACTTTAATTTTGTTTGTTTATTTGTCAATTTAGGAAACAAGAACGATGCTATAATTTGGCGTGGAGCTCGAAAGAACGGTATGATCAAGCAATTCTTAAGAGATGTTGACTGGGGAGAGGCTAGTTGTTAGTTCAATATGATCAGAACCTCTATTTTACAGGTAGATTATCTTCTAATTGATACTCCTCCAGGAACTTCTGATGAACATATTTCCTTGGTTCAATATTTACTTCAGGTAAAGTTATTCAAAATAAGAATTGAGTTCAATTATGATAATTTCAGACAGGTCCTCTTGATGGCGCCTTAATCATTAGTACTCCACAAGAAATATCATTATTGGATGTCAGAAAAGAGGTTGATATCGTTCTTTTTATATATTAAATGTATATAGAAGTTCAGATTTCTTTCTGTAACAAAACTAAAGTTCCAATTATTGGAGTTGTGGAGAACATGGCCAAATTTGTATGCCCAAGTTGTAGTCACACCACCATACTTTTCCCATCGTCTACAGGTATACATAACCATAATTTAACTTTTCTGTTTTGAACACCATATTTAGGTGGAGTAGATGCTATGTGCAAGGAAGGAGATCTTGAATTACTCAGTCAGTTACCGTTAGAGCCAGAACTTGCTAAAGCTTTGGATAATGGAGAGAACTTCATCGAGGTGAATAATTCAAAGCTAAATGTATCTGTAAGGTTTGATTTTCAGAAAGCTCCTAATTCCGCATTAGCTAAAGCTTTCATGGATCTTGCTGACAAGGTAAAAACAAAATTGGAAGCAAAATCTCAATGATGCGTTTAATGTTGGAAGAACTTATATTGTTTCACTTCATATTTTTTGTTAACTGTTGTAAAACTTTTATAAAAAAATAAATTCTTTATAGTTACATTAGAACATCAATTACAGAAACTGGTACTCATCCTTATACTTCAATTATCAGTTTGACAGAGAAAAAAAGTTTCTATAGATAAAATTGTATAAAATGCATCGAGTTGTTGTAACCGGTATGGGAACAGTTACGCCGTTTGGCTCAGGAGTACAACAACTTTATAAATCGCTTGTTGCGGGGTGTTCGGGTTTAAAGTTCAATGAAAAGCTGGGCTTTATTGTTAGTTTTTCTTTATAATTATAATATTTGTTCATAATACAGGTAGGATCGATAGATGATAATGAAGCTGATTTCAATAGATGGTCTGCTGGTCAAAAAAGAGAAATGAGCAGAGCTAGTCAATTAGCTTTATTAGCTGCTGAAGAAGTGCGTACGATACTGTTTGAAGATAGTCTAACTTGTATACATATCTAAGGCCTTAACGTCTGCAAATGCTTCTTCTCTTGATCATACAAACACCCTTGTGAATATTGGTACAGGTAAATTAATTTTTTCAACAATCTTTCTTGTAAAAACGGTTGTATTTTTATTTTAATTGAAGGCTATTTTCTTCAAATCATATTTTAGGAGTTTCCGATTTAGAAGCAATTCGAGAAACTTCAATTCTCATTCAAAATGGACAGACAAGGAAGGTCTCCCCGTACTTTGTTCCTCGAATTTTGAATAACTTACCTGCAGGTTATGTAGCTATGAAGTAAGTGCTACGAATCGCGCTAGATAACAAATTGTTTCAATAGATATGGTATGATGGGAGGAGTTGATAGTAGCTCTACTGCATGTGCTACTGGACTTCATGCAATTGGTTGGCTATCTGACTAACTATTAGAATTTAATTCATCATAGGTAATGCTTTTCGTGCTGTTCGTCACGGATGGGCAAAATCCGCTTTAGCTGGAGCTACGGAAAGCTGTGTAAATTCAATTGCTCTAGCTGGTTTTGATCGGTACCTGTTGTAAAGTTTTTATCTTATTTTTAATTCTGTTTGTAGTATGAGAGCTCTAACACGGGGCCAGGATTCTTCAGCTTCCAGGCCGTTTGATAAGAGACGATCAGGATTTGTTCTTTCAGAAGGTGTGGGCCTTCTATTTTTAGAACGTCTGGATGTTGCAAAATCTCGCAATGCACCTATTCTTGCTGAAATTCTAGGATTTGGTATTCATATGAAATCTTCTGAATCTTCTGAATGAAAAATAATATAGGAATATCATCGGATTGTTACCATATTTCGAGTCCTCATCCATCTGGAATTGGAGCTCAATTGAGTATGAAAAGAGCATTGACAGATGGAAACATTGCATCTTCTGAAGTTAGCTATATTAATGCACATGCTACTTCAACTCCTACTGGTGAACTTTAGAAATTTCGAGCATCTATTCAAAGAGTAATTTGTGTATAGGTGATGCTATTGAATCGAAAGCTATATGTGATGTATTTGGAAAGAATCCTGTATCTGTCTCCTCATTCAAAGGTGTTGTTCTCGTTTAATTCAATTAATTATTAACATATTCAGGGCATTTTGGACATTTGTTAGCTGCTGCTGGAGCAGTTGAATCTGTTGGAACAATTGCTAGTATGCGAAATGACTTCATAATTCCTAATTTGAACTTAGAAGAAGTAGATGAGAATGTAAAAGCTAATGTTATTATGGAGGTTTTCTTCATTATACTAAACTTTAATTTTGCACGTGTATTTTAGAAATGCAATTGGATTGATGATCGTCGGATCTCAGTAGTCAATTCATTTGGTTTTGGTGGAACTAATGCAAGTCTAATCTTAGCAACATATAAAAATTGATTATTTCAATTATCTGTTTATTTGAAAATGAATTTTATTGTTTTTTTACTACTTTCATAATATGAATAAAAGTATTCCTTTAATTAAACTTTTTGATAAAAAACACAATATAAATGCAAAAGATTCTCCCCGGCCGGGAATTGAACCCGGGTCTCGCATGTGACAGACGCGGATACTCACCACTATACTACCGAGGACACAGAATAGGCAGATGTTGAAAAGTGCCATGATCAAAAGGCATTTTGCTCGTTCAAACTTCGATTGGAACTAGTTTGGCTTAGCACAACTAGATTATTCTTATAATCACCGAATATTTTATTCAACTTTAATAATTTTTTAAAGGAAATAAAGAATTATTTGAGCAATATTTAGGGGTCAACACTTGAGTTTTAGGATTCTCCTGGTATCCAATAGATATGCAAATTATGTTCTCAATATGGGTGAGATTAGGTTTTATTCATAAAACTTAGTTAATCACTCTGGGATAAACTATTAAAAGGTGAACAGGAAATGAGAAAATAGTATATAAGAATAAGAGAGAGGAAGGCGGGAAGAAAGAGATGGGGGGAGCGTAGAAGTAGGAGGAGTAAGAGCGATTGGAGGTAAACTCCACCCTCTCATTCACGAATGTTGTTCTATATGAATTCCCTTCGTATTGTCTGAATCTAGAAATTTAAGATTCAAATTATTCTTGTCAAATATTTCATTTTTCATTCGTTAGTACAGTTGCAGACCTTATTTTACATTTTTGCACCACTGACCCCAAAAAACTGAGAAAGAGTAGACAATGCTATGAGAGGTCAGAAAGTGGGAGGAGAGCAAATGATGGCAAGATATACTGCAATTGACTTAGATGACAAAGTGATAGCATTGACTAGAATTGAGGCATAATTACAATGCTGACCGACTCCACACAGGTCAGGCCTAAGAGAATCCGTCTTTTTACCACCTACCTGCACATAAAACATATCAGATGAATACATATACACGTGCTTTCTCTCATTCCCTCTCTACATTCATCTCTACTTTTATTCTGCTCCACTTCATCAATATATGGTCATTTGCCTTTATGTGAATTCTCCATATCATAGGTAGATGCATGAATTTCATCGGTAAATCTACATACCACATCGTTTCTTTCTAATACTTTTTCGTTTTCCCATGCTTTTCTGACCAAAAACACATAACAAAACTACAAAAATCTAATCATACTCCTAACTTTTATCGGATTTTCGCCTACGACTATTGGCTGTGTCATCACTTCGTGAACTATTATCGCCTCGGCATTGTTGTCGTCGTCGGCATCGTTTCTATATCCTGGTCATCCTAATGGCCACAAACGTGCCGTCTATTCTGTCTCATCTTCAATGTCCATTCAAGCCCGTTATGGCCTCTATCCATGCCTGTTGTCCATTTTTTTTAAAGTCGAAAGCCATTGTAAGCTGCTTTAGTTGCTTCTTTGTACTAGTTTTTCAAACTAAAGTAGCAAACTTCCTCTTTACTTCATTCAATATTTTCATTTTTATGTTTTCGTCGCTCATTAACAACCTTATGAAACTTGTTTCAACTTTGGGCTATTGTTCATATAAGCATAATTTCAGAGTACATGAATGAACTAATTCATCTATAAACTAAGATGTGTATCATTCTATATCTTCTTACTATTGTAGCATCTTCTACATGTTTCCCCTACGGCAATGAGCTACTCTCAGCTAGATGCCAATCGAGATGTCTTGAACAACTTCAAATTCGTTACAGGGTTAGTTCAGTTATGAATTCTCTTTATATTTTCTTTTCTTAAAATCTTGAAAACGTATCAAATTACCTTTTTAAAACTCATTTGATTATTCTTTTCGTTGTTCTGGCAACATTTTGGCAACAAAAGCTTTTACCATAAAAAGCTTTTCTCTTTTGGAAGGTATGAATAATCTATAAAGATGGCAGCCATCAAAATTCAATTCAGCTTTTCGTCATCATCATCTGCCTTTTTAAGTCAATTGAACTCCGAAACTTTCAATTTCATGTAGTTGCCTGCTTTTGAAACAGCGAGTTTCCGAAAAGCCATTAGGCAGTTGTTTAATTTGTTGCTAAAAACCTTCAGTTTCTGCCGGGCCCATACACCACCACCCACTGCGAGAAAAAGAAAGAAAAAAAGATGAAAATTGGAAAATATTTTATGAGCAATGTTTATAAAGAAATAATTATTTCCGTTTTTTACATTAACTTTCACAGTTTTGTCTAGCTAAGATGTCACAGAAGTATTTAAGAACTCAAGTACCTGATTCAGTTTGACCATCAATGAACGATTTTGGCTAAAAGTATTGAGTAAACATAAAGAATTCTATAAAACTCTATTAGATATACAGTTACAATGCGTATAACATATGTAATCTACTAACTATATTGATGAATGAATAAGGTAGAATGATGAGTATCACAGCAGGAGGTCAAACGTCATGCTTCTTGTAGTCTTCTCTCTTAATTTCTTTGGTTATTTCGCTCATATTGCTTTATTATAATCAACCCTAGATATATAATAGAGAATAAGTGTTCAATGAGATAGAATTTTAGACAATAGAATGAACCTTATTAAACACTTCCGTTGCGTAATCATTAATTCTATAGAATTGCGTGTCAGTTTTGTCCTTAAACAACCAATTCTAAAATCAATTTCAATCACAACAAGCTTCGTTTTTTCATTTCGCAATTTTATGTTTAACGTTTCAACAACAAACAGCTATTAGACCCAATTCAAGCTAATGGAGACGTTTTTATTCATTTTCTTCCAAACCACATCCTATATTTGACCTTTTAGTCGGTCTCAGTTGCTGACGGCAACGAGATATACACTATTAGTCCAAAAAATATTAAATCGAAAACTAACCTGAAAGTAAATAGTTAACAGAAACTATTTTAATTACTACTAAATATGTTTAAAAGATTATTTTTAAAGTAATTCAAGTTATTTACGAACTTCTATATATAACCTGTTGTTCAAACCTCATCCTATCTATTCTGAAAGCAAAAATTTTCTTTGTTTCCTTCATTTCAAAAAAAAGATTTTTCATAAAATATTCTGAACAAAGGTTGTTACGAATTCATCAGAACATTAGTTATAATGAAGATTATATATAATATATATATACATAGATTTTATTATACATGATAACATGTTGGTCATTCAAACCATACTAAACCATTTTTTTTCTTTCGTTGCAAGACTCATTAGTAAGATATTTTGCTTTCGCGGATTTTTCGGAAAGCTGAGTCATTAAGCAATGGTAAATCTGACATCTTACAGCCGGATTTATCCAGATGGTCCAAGTTGTATAGAGATGGAAGATATTTCAGCATACATTTAGGAAAAGTATATAGATGATGTAAACGAACTATAGAAAGTTTTCATTTTCAAAGAATAATAAAGAGATAACCTGTGTTCAAAGATTTTGTAATAAAAAATAAAAATAAAAGATAAAATATATGTATATAGTAATGTATAACACAGGTGTTCGTTTACTATTTATCTCTATAAATTCTTTATATATCTCTCTTTTCTCTTTGGTTTTATTAACTATCTTTCGTTAAGTTATCTTTTAAGCTCAAAGAATGACTGACACTGCTCTTCAAAGGAGAAGAAAAGAAAGAAAATGAGTGATGAAGCTTTATTGTATCTAAGGAAGTATCATCCTAACAAAACATTAAAGATACTTCCACTGATTTACGAGTAGCAGCTGTCATTTGGCAGTCAAATGAGCTAGTTTTCAACAAAATTTTCTTTTTCTTCCTTCATTTGAAGCTCGTTTCAGTTTTCTTAAATATAAATAAGTCATCATCATATTACCTCATTTGTTTTTCCAATACCGAGGTAAATTATAATTATATGAAACCTTGTAATAGGTATTTTCTCATGTTCGGCTTCCTGCTATTATTTATTTGGGGGGAGGGGGGGCAGGTTTGAGGTGAAACCTTTGACATTAAAATTTTTTACAATGAATGGTATAAGGAGGCTTAAGATTTCGTTCAGATTTATGAAGCCAGCTGGCGAAAATGTATTTTTGTTTTAGATTCCCTTTTCCTTTTCATTACAATGACCTCATATTTGAGGAAAACTCCTATGTATTGAATGAAAATAAGATTTTTTCATCCAATAAAGTAGATGAAGAAGAAGATGATGGTGAAGATGATGAAGATTTTAATGAAATAAAAAAAAACTGTGATGTAGTATATTGAATTTTCTTAACTTAGAAGAATAGAACTATAATACATTACAAAACCACTGAGCAATTGGATTAGATCAAGAGGTTTCCGATATGAATATATCGGAATAGAGGGAAGGGATCAAATATAAGAGCGATTAGTAGCTAACGTCACTAAATCCTTACTCAACTCACCAAATTCATATAGATTTACAAGAGAATATACCGCCAAGATACTTCAACTATTGTTGACGCAATACTGTTCTCATGAAACCTTTTTTGTACAAGTGTCTCATACATTGATGGCTGATCCCTGTCACTATAACAGTATCCGATTCATAAAAAATATGCGCTCAAGTGGTCTAACTATACGTATGTATATTCCAAAGATTATATTTAGATATTTTATTTTTTAACTATATATATATATTATTAATATTAATATTATTAAAATACTTTTGAACATTACCACCATCATCGTCATAAATAACAAGAATTCTGAAGATATTCATTAAAGATTTTATAAAATAAAGAGTCTTCATGCATACATATTCCTTAAAAGGAAAAATTTGTTTAGAAGATGCTCTTCAAAACATCATCGACATTGAGTGTTTGTAAAGAGCAAGCACAATCAATGTTGCTAAATGACTATCCAAGGGCCTTATGTTCAGTTACATTCAGTAATTTCAGGAAACTTTATTCTTAACGCTATTATAGGCTATTACAAGAGTATAAACGTCTTTCTATAAAGCTCTATTGTGCATAGAAATTCAAATACTGCCGCTTAAGTTTGTCTGAATAGCTGCAGATCAAAAACGAATGTTTAGATGACAGTCTGCTTTCGGAAGAAGCTTAATAGCTTTCAGCAAACGAAAAATGAACATCAAAGAGTCGGCCGTACTAAGTATGATACAGCTTTATGATGGTAATTACATCTGATTTACGGATGTTGATTAGTTATTTTACGACAACATTGATGAAAGGGTCATCATCACATGTTATATCATTCATCTGGTACTTCTTATTTCTTATCGAAGTTTGATTAGTTTTAACTATAATTCAACACTCAAAAACGGTAATTATGGCAACATTGGAAAACTATTTTAGAGCTTGAATCTTACATTACGAAACTAACTTATTAATTTATTATAACTTACACACACGAATACAACACCACCGTTTCACATTCTTTTGAAATTTAAAATGAGATTCTTATATCAATTTTACGTGTAAATTCACGTATATTAAGACTTTTGAAATATTGTAATAATGCCAAAGTATTGATTATTCATATTTAGATTAATAACAATATATGAATCATAATGGGTATATTTGTATTCACATTAGCAAACAATAGAAATTTATTTCTTAAGTAATTTCATATTTAAAATCATTTACTTAGCTTTTGTTATAAATTTGTTAAAAAAAAAAGATTAGTATTGATCATCAGGAAATCGGAAATTTTTGAACAACTGATTGTAAATTCAGAATGAAAACAAATGGTCCAAACATATTCGCACCATGTCGTTAATCTTTATTTTTCATAGTTTAATATGAAATTTAATAGAAAGCGGCATTTTCTATGAAATAGTAAAAGATTAAAATCAAATAACATATAATGAACTTCCTCACCTATGCACATTGTGATAATCTAAGCCAGTTGTTCTAATAGATTTCGAAGACATTGCTGTTGTTTAAGACGAAATATTAATTTCTTGATTTTCAGGATCATACTCGCCAAGACCGTCGAACATTCAAACATCATACATTACAAGTTTGTCAGGAAGATGAGAAATGCTCTTCGGTAAGTATGGGGATTGTAATATTATAAATACTTAGATTTTAAAACTGCAGTATATCAACTATTATTTGAAAAACAACAAGCTTAATAATAATAGAATAATGTGCATTTTCATTTAAATATTCACTTAATCACCATCAGATTATTAGCCAGATCAGCCCAGCTATATTGGGTAATGAACAGCAGATTCCAAATGTTCACGCATTGCAACTTTAATATTTGCTTTTCTTATTTGATATGCTGTCATGTGCTGTCTTTCTCAAGCATCACAGGATCACGTAATCACGTGGATTTGCATATCTTCTGCTGTCTGCCTCTCTCGCTATCTTATGGTTACAATAAGGCTGTCTGTTCCTGACCCATTGTAACAGATCACAATACTACGTTTAACCAGCATCCTCCCAAAATGGATACATATCTGTCATCATGTCATATAAGGGAAGTGCAAATATCTATGATCCAATGCAGAATAGCTAAATGAATAGCGAGTATAAACGATTCATAGCTCGAAGAAGGATAAAAATGAGTAATAAGAGTAGAGGGGGTTCAGCATGTAACAGGAAATTACCTTAAGTAGAAATAAAAAATAGAAAGTATAACTTAAGAAGATTATATCTATCTATGTATGTATGCACAGATATTACGTATTTATTATAAATGCTTTAACAAACAACAATTAACAGATAAGGTCAGGATGAGCACAAGAAGAAGGAGAAGGTATTACAGTTAGCATACCAAAGAGATTAGGATAAATCGCTTTTTACAAAATTATTTGTTTTCCTGACTTATTCTTAGCATATCTATGCCATATTCATAGGTTTATGGCATATTTGGATTGTGCCTGCTTGCTAGTATATTCATCGACCCCTTAACGTTAAGATTTTGCAAATAATGTTTAGCACTTCTGTATTTTAACAATTTCTATATAAGGGATAAAATAAAATAATAAAATGATAGATAATATGAAGCTTTATAGCTGAAATAGTAAAAATAATGGATTGGAAGAATATTTTGGATTTAAAAACAACGCATTTGTTTATTCATAATTAATCGATTATTTTGACCTCGATTGGAATAAATTCATTCAATTTCAAAAAACAGGAAATAGCGGTTGTATATAATATTTTCAACATAAAATGATTATCCGTGTATTAATTAAATATTTATATTTCAGTGTCTACTTCCTTGTAAGTATTTTCATTCGCATGATTTCACTACATGTAAAATAGAAGCTTGTCAGGTATTCACTAAATTTTTAGGAAAAAAATCTTAATTTATAACAATTATAGACTCAAATTGCAAAAAAAGAATGTGATCGTTCATGTGATTTTCTTCAATATAGTTATATTGAAAAGTTAGGCGATTGCCCAACAGAAAGCAATTATTCACAATATGTTAGTTATTGAAATATGATTTCTTTAAAAACTTTTATTCTTAAAGGAATGTTCTGCTAGTTGTCACATGGATGGTGATTGTTCTGAAACATTAAAATGTTGTTCATATGGCTGTAACCGTCGATGTGTACTACCTTCATATCCTGACAATCTATCGTCAGTTTTGCCCATTCCTCAAAATTTAACTGTTGAAGAACGGAAAGGAAAGAGGTAATATAAGGGATAAAATAAAATAATAAAATGATGTGCAAATAAATTAGTGTTGTTCACTCATAATAATGTTTAGATCAGTCCTGTTAAGATGGGAAATGGGTTCAAATTTAACGCATAGTGTTACGAATTTGTATGTTATTCAGTGGCGATGGAGCTTGCATCCTTCTGATTCTTGGACAGAGTGGCAAACAGTTACAACGGTTCAAATTTTAATGACTATATATTTGTAACATTTATTTTATTATTCAGAAATCAAAACCATCAGCAATTTTGAAACATCTTGTCTCTGCTGGACGTTATTATCAATTTCGAGTTGCTGCTGTCAATAGTCAAGGCAGTTTAGGTTTTGGCGTTCCCAATGAACCATTTAAATTATCCCGAGGTTTCAAAATTTAAGCTTATTATAAATTTAAAAATTAATTTAGAAGTTGAAACTCCGTCTGCACCAAGAGGGTTATCATTGGGTGATGTGGAAATGATGAATGGATTATGGAATCAAAAGATTCAATGGACTCAACCTATCAGCGAATTACCTATAAAATCTTATCAGGTTAGTAATTCTGTGCATGAAAAATAATCTTTGAACCCTGCTTTAGATATTATGGGCACCATCACCCGTCTTAGATGAAGATGCATTTGAAGAATTACTCAAACAAAATTCTGATTCAGACGACGAAGCTTTCGATGATAAAGCTTGGCTTTTGAATGGAACAGGGTATGCTTTGTTTATATTTAATCTCAACAGTTATTTCATATTATTCAGAAGCTATCATTTATTTGCTGTACCAGGACACGAAACATTTGCTGAACTTATTGGCCTTTTACCAAATCATTCATATTTTGCGGAGGTTCGTGTTAACTTTATGATCTTCTGACTTTATGTTTTTGTTTTAGATTTATGCGGTTGCTGAGTCAGAAAAAGGAGATATTCAAGGAGATAAAAGCATTATATTTTTGAATTCTTTGACTAATAGTCAAACGGTATTATTCTCAATTTATAATATTTTTTTGAATTATTTAATTTGTTAGAAAAGTACGGAACCAAGTTTTGCTTCTGAGTTGAATGTACCTACTGCTGAAATTAAAGAAGAAAGACATGAAATTATAATTGAACCAGCTAACTATGATGGTGGACTTCAAACAACTGTTAGTTGGTGGGATTCAAGAATATGTGGTCCAGTTCGAACTAAATACATTGTTCAATTAAAACGAGGAGATTGTCGTGAATATGAGCCCCACCATATTCTAGATAATAAGTAAGTTTTTAGATGTTTTTAATTGTATGTTTATGATTATTTAGTTGGAAAGAAACAAAAACTGGCGATTGTGACATGCAATTACAAGGATTATCCTTTGATTGTGATTATGAAATCTTGGTTACAGACAAGAAAACAGGACAGGTTTGTGACTTATTGAAAAAATGTTTTATCCTATGTTTACAGGCAATCACTAGTCGATTTGTGACACCTTCCTGCTCTTCTTTGGCAAATGATGCAAAACTGGATTGCTCAGCACTGACTACTCCATTGTTTTGCTCTACTCGACGGCAAACTGTAATTTGCCACTGGTCTCGCCGATTGGATGATACTACGGAGAATACTGAGGAAAAGAGTAATACGATTGTGGGCTATCGAATTCTGCTGACTTCATCAGCTCAAAGTCTGAGCAATATCACTATAAATCCTCCTCACTTGCGGGAAGTTCGCTATGAGAAGCTGAAACCATTCGAAGTGTACACAGTAGAGGTTTGTTAATCTTCGTCGCTTTCGTCATTAATTTATTTTATTGAAGGTTCAATCAATAACGAATCGTGGATTCGGTCGCACTGCATCGGTCAACTTTGTTGCATCATTTGAACATTTCTCTAATAACGAGATTATGCAATTCCCCGATGGTCATATGATCGAACTACCTTTGTCGTCATATTCATCATATAGTTATTTCAAATTATATATATTGACTATTATTGTTGTTATTAATATAATAAACAACATGTCATAGTTGCTTATCAATGTGAACTCTTAAGCAGGTGGCACCTCTTCCTTAGCTTAAAGGATAAGCTCCTCTGATAGTTATGCAATGATTGTGCAACCCTTTGAATAGAGATCCCCAACCAGTTTCATTGACATTTCACATCTTTGAAATATTCACTTCGCTCATCAGAGTTCTCTAATTTTTTGAAAATTTCACGTACATCTTAAGATCATCACTATTTATAGATACAAACAAATCTAATCAGTCAGGTCATGCTCCTGGCATCACCAAGTTTACGTTTGAGCGGGTTTCATTAGGTTAAATGTTTCAATAATATTTTGTGTTTTATTTCATATTAATATATATAATGTTACTTTTATGTTTTTCTTTTCTTTTATCTTAAATCATTCCTTTCTTCATTTGTCAAACCTCTGTTTGATATTCTTTAATATATTCACGGGTACTACAATATCTTTAATATTCCATCATATTGTATATTTTTCTTAATAATATTCATCTTAATTTTATTTATTTTTATGTGTAAAGCTAAGAAAATTGAATAAAAATTGATATAAATCATATATAATTATGTACATTTACTTTCAATATTCTGAAAAACGATACATAGTTCATACACTAACACTTAAAATTCGTCTATCCTCCCTCTTTAGAGCTGATAAGAATTATTAAGAGCTATTGATCAAATGCTATCCTATATAATTCATGGTTTCATAGATAAAATTTATTAATTTTATATAAAATTCACGAATTCTTGTATTATTCTCATCTTTTTCAGTTTAAACAATAACTTTTCAATCTGAACAGTATGGTCAAGGTTTGTGTTATCGGTGCAGGTGCTGCTGGAATTACTGCAGCTAAGCAAGCTATTAACTTTGGTTTTGATGTTAGTATAATTAATAAGATTATACTATCTTAAGCTTGAAATATATTAATAAAACTTCTATTTTAGGTAATAGTTTATGAACAAACAGATCAAGTAGGAGGAACATGGGTTTATGATCCAGAACTTACTGCTCATTCAGCTATGTATGAAGTATTATTGTATGTTTAAAATATTTGAAAATCAAATAATTTTCAAATCTTTTAGAACCAATTCACCAAAAGAAGTAATGAATTATCATGATCAAGATATACAAAAAACATTACCATCATTCATTGGACATGAAGACATGTTGAACTATTTGATTGATTATGCCAAAGATCTTCCAATTCAATTAGAACATCGTGTTGATTCTGTTGTTCGAGAGGAAAATACATGGAAGGTAAATAATTTTTTATGAATTATTCTATTAATTATAATAACTTTAAACTAATTATATGTTCTATTATCAAAAAATATTTTAGGTTACTGTTTATCATGCTGGAAAGAGTGAAACAATTGATTTTGATGTTGTCATGGTATGCAATGGTCACTATTTTTGTCCAAAATATACATTTCCATATGAGAACTTCAATGGTATTTTGGTTTTAACATAATAATAATAAATAAGAATATTAGGCGCTTTTTCTGTATCTATACGTGAAGAGCGTACTTTTGCGTAGCCCCGCCCCTTTTGCCGTTTGGCACTTAATCTTGTTAAAATGTGATAACTATATGAGCTACTAAGGTATCCAGATATCCAGAAATCATTCATTTTTGGTTAAAATTTCCCTTCCATTGTCTTTTCTGGTACATCTCCACTTATTTCGAGCAACGGAATGACTTATTTGAGGTGTACATCTGTCTTATTCTTTAGTTTCAGGGATTATACCCTTCTCTTGAAAAAATTGAATGGCATCAGCTTCAGTACGAAGTCGTCCTTTTTAGAGCAAACATTTAGGCGAAATACTGTTGATAATGCAGATGCAATGACCAATAATGATTTAGTTTTCATATCATAACATTCAAGTTTTATTTTACTTATTATAGCCAATTACCCCGAAACTTTACAGAAGCGTCTGACGGGAGGGAATCCGAATGGGTGAATAGTATGCGCCTGACGGCAAAAGGGGTGGGGCTAAAAACGGGTGGCATAGATACGGAAAAAGAACCGAGTATTATTATTATTAATAGGAAAAGTTGTTCACAGTAAAGATTATCGAAGAGCTGGAGACTTTATTGATGAACGAATTGTTGTTGTGGGATCAGGTCCATCTGGTATTGATATAGCTTTACAATTATCTACAACAGCTCGAGAAGTCAGTTGTTTGAAATACTAAAAATTTAACGAAATAAAAATGATTTTTAGGTTTATTTGGTTGGAAGATTTGCAGAATTTGAAGGACTACCAAATAATTTGACGCAATGTCTAACGAAAATTACAGGTAGATCAGAAACTATTAAAATCTTTATTAAGTCATGTTGCTTTTCATTTACATCTAATTCGATTTATTCATTAAAATTTTACAGAAGCGTCTGATAATCGTGTAATACTAACAGATGGAAATAGAATCGAGAATGTTGATAGCGTAATATCATGCACAGGATATGAAATGAAGGTGAAAACTGATCCCAAAATCAATTTTAATTAAATAATTAAATTATAAAACTTTAAATATATACAACTACATGAATGATCATATATGTTCTCGAATGATCATTGAGATTGGTTTTAGTTTCCATTCTTATCGGATGATCTTGTACAAGTTACTCACGATGGTATGATGGTTAGCCCTTTATGGAACCATGTCGTTCATGTCAAATATCCAACAAGTCTTTTCTTCGTAGGTTAGTTAGAATTCAATGAAATAAGAAGAAGGGAAGAAATATAAAATTAATAATTTAGGAATAAGTTTAGTAAGTGTTACATTACCTTTGTTTGAATATCAAGCACGTCTTGCATTATCATTTATAAATGGGACTGGAATCATTCCAAGTCAGGAAGAATTAGAAAATTTTGAAAAGAAAAGACTCGAGTAAGTATTATACAACATAAAAATATTAAAATATCTTTGTACATATAGTAAATAATATTATTTAAGAGATTTAATTAAAAGAGGAATGGATGGTAAGGCTTATCATTTGATGAAAGATGATCAATGGGATTATCTTTATGATCTCGCCAAATATGGACAATTTGAACATTTTACTAATGTTGAGGCAAATTTTAATTTTATAATTTTAAATTTAAATATTGTTTTTTCAGTTTATAAGAGGAATTTATAATTATCTGATTAGCATGCGGAAAAACATTACAACATATAAAAAAATAAATTTTATAGTTGATGACGAAAAAACTAGTTTTGATATTGTACCCCTATAAGTAATCCGTGAGGAATATGATGATGTTGAAGACAACGATGGCATAGATTATGATGATGATGATGCTGCTGTTACTTATGCTGCTGAAGATGCAGACAACGACAACATAACCTCTGTAGCCACTATGATGATTCTAAGATTACATTGTACTAACGGCAGCTATGTTGTTTCACTAGATATTCCATGTAGATGAGGTTATAATCACCGTCATTTTCATCTTTTTCTATTTTCTTTCTTATTTTCTATTTCTCTAATAAATTGTTTAATTATGTTCTTTTTTCCCATTTTTATCTTACTATATGATGTTTAATTCCTATACAGATTGACACACACCCTCCCACCCTTATATACACCTCTAATGTACAACCAGCTGGCTTTAATATGTTATTTGGTTGGCAGGCTAGAATTAGTCAAATATTATTTTTTCCCAAAATTTTCAGTCATTACGAAAATATTTTTTTTCCAATTGTTCCACTACCACTAAACCATTTTAACTTTTATTTTTTCTTGAAATCGATCGATAATCGAAAATGAGTGTGAATCAGAGAGAGAGAGACAGAGAGAGAGACAGAGAGTAGAAACAGCGGCTCAAATAATTTATTCATATTTCAAAATTACGTAAACGAATCGTTTTAATTATTTTGATCTTGTTTTTATATATTTTCCTTTAAGCCTTTGAGAGGAAAAGAAAATAGAGATATTCATGTGATTGATATTTGTGATGATAGCTTTTTACATAAAGATGATTATAAAGAAACAAAAAATCCTAAACTAAGCATTATATTTTTGAATTCTTTGACTAATAGTCAAACGGTATTATTCTCAATTTATAATATTTTTTTGAATTATTTAATTTGTTAGAAAAGTACGGAACCAAGTTTTGCTTCTGAGTTGAATGTACCTACTGCTGAAATTAAAGAAGAAAGACATGAAATTATAATTGAACCAGCTAACTATGATGGTGGACTTCAAACAACTGGTAGTTGGTGGGATTCAAGAATATGTGGTCCAGTTCGAACTAAATACATTGTTCAATTAAAACGAGGAGATTGTCGTGAATATGAGCCCCACCATATTCTAGATAATAAGTAAGTTTTTAGATGTTTTTAATTGTATGTTTATGATTATTTAGTTGGAAAGAAACAAAAACTGGCGATTGTGACATGCAATTACAAGGATTATCCTTTGATTGTGATTATGAAATCTTGGTTACAGACAAGAAAACAGGACAGGTTTGTGACTTATTGAAAAAATGTTTTATCCTATGTTTACAGGCAATCACTAGTCGATTTGTGACACCTTCCTGCTCTTCTTTGGCAAATGATGCAAAACTGGATTGCTCAGCACTGACTACTCCATTGTTTTGCTCTACTCGACGGCAAACTGTAATTTGCCACTGGTCTCGCCGATTGGATGATACTACGGAGAATACTGAGGAAAAGAGTAATACGATTGTGGGCTATCGAATTCTGCTGACTTCATCAGCTCAAAGTCTGAGCAATATCACTATAAATCCTCCTCACTTGCGGGAAGTTCGCTATGAGAAGCTGAAACCATTCGAAGTGTACACAGTAGAGGTTTGTTAATCTTCGTCGCTTTCGTCATTAATTTATTTTATTGAAGGTTCAATCAATAACGAATCGTGGATTCGGTCGCACTGCATCGGTCAACTTTGTTGCATCATTTGAACATTTCTCTAATAACGAGATTATGCAATTCCCCGATGGTCATATGATCGAACTACCTTTGTCGTCATATTCATCATATAGTTATTTCAAATTATATATATTGACTATTATTGTTGTTATTAATATAATAAACAACATGTCATAGTTGCTTATCAATGTGAACTCTTAAGCAGGTGGCACCTCTTCCTTAGCTTAAAGGATAAGCTCCTCTGATAGTTATGCAATGATTGTGCAACCCTTTGAATAGAGATCCCCAACCAGTTTCATTGACATTTCACATCTTTGAAATATTCACTTCGCTCATCAGAGTTCTCTAATTTTTTGAAAATTTCACGTACATCTTAAGATCATCACTATTTATAGATACAAACAAATCTAATCAGTCAGGTCATGCTCCTGGCATCACCAAGTTTACGTTTGAGCGGGTTTCATTAGGTTAAATGTTTCAATAATATTTTGTGTTTTATTTCATATTAATATATATAATGTTACTTTTATGTTTTTCTTTTCTTTTATCTTAAATCATTCCTTTCTTCATTTGTCAAACCTCTGTTTGATATTCTTTAATATATTCACGGGTACTACAATATCTTTAATATTCCATCATATTGTATATTTTTCTTAATAATATTCATCTTAATTTTATTTATTTTTATGTGTAAAGCTAAGAAAATTGAATAAAAATTGATATAAATCATATATAATTATGTACATTTACTTTCAATATTCTGAAAAACGATACATAGTTCATACACTAACACTTAAAATTCGTCTATCCTCCCTCTTTAGAGCTGATAAGAATTATTAAGAGCTATTGATCAAATGCTATCCTATATAATTCATGGTTTCATAGATAAAATTTATTAATTTTATATAAAATTCACGAATTCTTGTATTATTCTCATCTTTTTCAGTTTAAACAATAACTTTTCAATCTGAACAGTATGGTCAAGGTTTGTGTTATCGGTGCAGGTGCTGCTGGAATTACTGCAGCTAAGCAAGCTATTAACTTTGGTTTTGATGTTAGTATAATTAATAAGATTATACTATCTTAAGCTTGAAATATATTAATAAAACTTCTATTTTAGGTAATAGTTTATGAACAAACAGATCAAGTAGGAGGAACATGGGTTTATGATCCAGAACTTACTGCTCATTCAGCTATGTATGAAGTATTATTGTATGTTTAAAATATTTGAAAATTAAATAATTTTCAAATCTTTTAGAACCAATTTACCAAAAGAAGTAATGAATTATCATGATCAAGATATACAAAAAACATTACCATCATTCATTGGACATGAAGACATGTTGAACTATTTGATTGATTATGCCAAAGATCTTCCAATTCAATTAGAACATCGTGTTGATTCTGTTGTTCGAGAGGAAAATACATGGAAGGTAAATCATTTTTTATGAATTATTCTATTAATTATAATAACTTTAAACTAATTATATGTTCTATTATCAAAAAATATTTTAGGTTACTGTTTATCATGCTGGAAAGAGTGAAACAATTGATTTTGATGTTGTCATGGTATGCAATGGTCACTATTTTTGTCCAAAATATACATTTCCATATGAGAACTTCAATGGTATTTTGGTTTTAACATAATAATAATAAATAAGAATATTATTATCAATAGGAAAAGTTGTTCACAGTAAAGATTATCGGAGAGCTGGAGATTTCATTGATGAACGAATTGTTGTTGTGGGATCAGGTCCATCTGGTATAGATATAGCTTTACAATTATCTAAAGTAGCTCGAGAAGTCAGTTGTTTGAAATACTAAAAGTTTAACGGGGGCAGATATTGTTTCGCCCACTCTCCCCCAAACAGATTATCATTAGAGCGCATGCGTTTTTTTAGAGCACTCTCTAGTTTATGTGAAGCTGATGCGAGCCCAAAATGTTAAGCGCGCGCTCTAATGTTAACTCTCTGATGATTGGGGAAGGGAGAGGGTGAAACGCCGTTTAATGAAATAAAAATGATTTTTAGGTTTATTTGGTTGGAAGATTTGCAGAATTTGAAGGACTACCAAATAATTTGACGCAATATCAAACGAAAATTACAGGTAGATAAGAAACTATTAAAATCTTTATTAAGTCATGTTGCTTTTCATTTACATCTAATTCGATTTATTCATTAAAATTTTACAGAAGCGTCTGATAATCGTGTAATACTAACAGATGGAAATAGAATCGAGAATGTTGATAGCGTAATAGCATGCACAGGATATGAAATGAAGGTGAAAACTGATCCCAAAATCAATTTTAATTAAATAATTAAATTATAAAACTTTAAATATATACAACTACATGAATGATCATATATGTTCTCGAATGATCATTGAGATTGGTTTTAGTTTCCATTCTTATCGGATGATCTTGTACAAGTTACTCACGATGGTATGATGGTTAGCCCTTTATGGAACCATGTCGTTCATGTCAAATATCCAACAAGTCTTTTCTTCGTAGG
Organism: Auanema rhodensis; assembly: GCA_964057225.1. Lineage (NCBI taxonomy): Eukaryota > Metazoa > Nematoda > Chromadorea > Rhabditida > Rhabditidae > Auanema > Auanema rhodense. The sequence goes on from OZ059895.1 coordinate 8,505,543, forward strand.
TTAGTTAGAATTCAATGAAATAAGAAGAAGGGAAGAAATATAAAATTAATAATTTAGGAATAAGTTTAGTAGCTGTTACATTACCTTTGTTTGAATATCAAGCACGTCTTGCATTATCATTTATAAATGGGACTGGAATCATTCCAAGTCAGGAAGAATTAGAAAATTTTGAAAAGAAAAGACTCGAGTAAGTATTATACAACATAAAAATATTAAAATATCTTTGTACATATAGTAAATAATATTATTTAAGAGATTTAATTAAAAGAGGAATGGATGGTAAGGCTTATCATTTGTTGAAAGATGATCAATGGGATTATCTTAATGATCTCACCAAATATGGACAATTTGAACATTTAACTAATCTTGAGGCAAATTATAATTTTATAATTTTAAATTTAAATATTGTTTTTTCAGTTTATAAGAGGAATTTATAATTATCTGTTTAGCATGCGGAAAAACATTACAACATATAAAAAAATAAATTTTATAGTTGATGACGAAAAAACTAGTTTTGATATTGTACCCCTATAAGTAATCCGTGAGGAATATGATGATGTTGAAGACAACGATGGCATAGATTATGATGATGATGATGCTGCTGTTACTTATGCTGCTGAAGATGCAGACAACGACAACATAACCTCTGTAGCCACTATGATGATTCTAAGATTACATTGTACTAACGGCAGCTATGTTGTTTCACTAGATATTCCATGTAGATGAGGTTGTTGATTCTCAAAGACAATGCTAGGCTGTGAGTGTCGTTGTCAACGTCGCTGTGGCTGAAAAACTCGAGGTCGTTACCCTCCCGTTTCCTTCCATTTTCTCTACCGACTAACCAATTTTCCCGCCAATTTCTTCTGTTTTACAGTTCACATTGGTCGGTAATAGCCTTATATTATCTGTACATCGTTTGAATGTATTCTTTTATCATTTTTCCTTCTTTGTCATCATCTTCGTCATCAGTATTCAGCAATATATTCGTTATTACTTTCTTAGCTTATATTCTTTTGTAACATTTTTCCTTCTGACATCATAATCACCGTCATTTTCATCTTTTTCTATTTTCTTTCTTATTTTCTATTTCTCTAATAAATTGTTTAATTATGTTCTTTTTTGCCATTTTTATCTTACTATATGATGTTTAATTCCTATACAGATTGACACACACCCTCCCACCCTTATATACACCTCTAATGTACAACCAGCTGGCTTTAATATGTTATTTGGCTGGCTGGCTTGAACTAGTCAAATATTTTTTCCCAAAATTTTCAGTCATTACGAAAATATTTTTTTTCCAATTGTTCCACTACCACTAAACCATTTTAACTTTTCTTTTTTCTTGAAATCGATCGATAATCGAAAATGAGTGTGAATCAGAGAGTAGAAATGGCGGTTCAAATAATTTATTCATATTTCAAAATTACGTACTTAAAAAAAAACAAAATTAGATGTATTTGAACAATTTTTTTGAAATAACACTTCCGTTCCTATCGTCAGCTTAATATATTATGAAATATATATAAGAAATGAAAAACTTTATTGTTAATACTCCGTTGGTTTTAAAAGAATTCCTCCTTGTTGGTCAATACATTTATTTGCCCTGATTCTAATAAGTACGTGGTACTAACTCGAACATGCGAATCATATTCATTTTCAAGTTTAGTAGGTTTTTCATTTTTTTTTCTAGATCAATATGGTTGGGGGGATGAATAACATTCAAAGACGAGAACTGTCGATGAGTTTAAGTGGAAAATATATGTTCAAGAGTAAAGGAAATGTCAGATCTGAAAGGTTACAAAGATTGTTCTAAGAAATTTATTTTAAAGTTTTCGTTACATCCATATATGTACTCAATTCGTTGCTCTTCTAACTTATTCTCATTGAATTCAAGCATGATTTACTTTTCTTTTGTCAGTTTTTCTATTTTAAAAGCTTAGCCGCTGATCTCCTTTTTTTGGGGAAAAGCTGATTCCAAAATGAATGATCATTTCTTTTTTTTTAGGAAAAAAAGATTGCTATCGGCAAGAACTTGCTGAAGACAGATTTGAATAGTTGATACGGTGAACGTCGACAAGACTGAGACCCCACGACACCGAGACATCGACAGCCGTCGCTAGCTGACGAAGAAGAACACAACGACGTTAACGACGAGATTTCACCGTCTTATCGTCGTCGTCCGTTGTACGCGGAGTTTTGGAACGCTGTCGTCATCGTTGTCTCCACTCCCTAACGTTTAAGAGTAGACAACTGCTATTTCCAGTCATTTGGATCTTCTTCCTTCCAGTGCAGCCGTCCAACACGTGGGTTCAAGAAGATAAGGAGAATTCTCACAAAGACATCATTCCAAGATGGTTATAACAAAGGTTAGTAAAGAATCTTTTTTATATTTCGTTACTAGAACATACTATTTGCTTGTTTGAATTCTTTTTATTATTTAATTTTTACATATTCTATTCTATTATATTCTATTCTGTACATACTATTCCATAATTTTGCTTATATTTCAATATTTTTCAAACTTATTACTTATGAATTCTTCTGTTATTTTGAGTTTTCGATCAACTCTTTACTTTTATCTTAATGGATTATTTCTTCAATTCTCCCTAGTGTCCATTCTAGGACGATAAAAATCGTATGAAGCCAGATATGAGCGGCGACTCGATGAATACTAGAACCGGTAGGCTGTCAAATGAAGATGAAAAGCCAATGAAAAAATTTAATCTCTGACTTTGTAAAATACATTTTCAACCATTGTGTTTGTAATTTTATTCCAATTTTTGCGTATTCAGGAGTTTCGGATTAAAATGCCGATGACGGTTGATGAATTCGAAAAAGGTCAACTTTATGCTGTTGCACATTGTAGCAAAAATGAGACTGGGGGTGGTGAAGGGGCTCAGGTAATATCAGCCAAAAAATATATTGAGTTATGAAATTTCTTTTAGTTCTTAAAACAAGAAGATTTTAGTTCTGATGATTTGATTCCTGGACAAACTGTGTCAGGTACTTATACATATAAATTATATAAACTACGATCAAAAGCACCATGGGTTTTACAAAAGGTTTGATCTAGTTTGAATGCGAATCGTTTTTAAATTATTATTTTCTTATCAGTTGTTACCAGCTGAGGCTTTTGAAGTTCATGAAGAAAGTTGGAATGCATATCCATATTGTAAAACAGTTATTACGGTTAGTTATAATACTATATATATATAGTATTAACAAGTTTATATATAGAATCCTGGCTATATGAAAGATAATTTCAAAGTTATAATAGAATCATTACATCTAGATGATAATGGAACATCTTCAAATGTAAAAATTATTATTTTAATTTTAATTTTAAATATTTTCCTTTAAGCCTTTGAGAGGAAAAGAAAATAGAGATATTCATGTGATTGATATTTGTGATGATAGCTTTTTACATAAAGATGATTATAAAGAAACAAAAGATCCTAAAATATTCAGGTAAATCATTCACTTTTTAAAGTTTTTTCTTCATAACAATACAAATTCTACTAATTCTACTAATTATTTTATATTTTAAGGTCTGCAATCACTGAACGTGGCCCATTAAAGTCAAATTGGGAAAATACCACAAACCCCGTTAGTTTTCACTTAAATTTAAATAAATTATTTATATTTTTAAAGGTTATGTGTGCTTATAAGTTAGTGACAGTTCACTTTAAATGGACAGGAATAGGTAATTTGGTTGAAAAATCGATAGTAAAGCAATATCCACGAATTTTTGGAAAACTTCACAGGTATTTTCCTCTTCCAAACGATTATTTTTCATTTTTGAACCATTCTTCTAGAGAATGTTGGTGTTGGATAGATGATTGGTATAACATGTCAATGTCTGATATTCGAAATATGGAAGAGAAAATTGCTGAAATATTACGTGGGCAAATTCTAGAAGCTGATCGACGTGGTACAACATGTAATGATTCAGCAGATTCAAGAACAGGAGAACGAGCTTGAGCATAGTAGTGTTGTTAGAGAACCGAACAATATCTGTTTTTGCATGTCTTTTTTTGTCAATTTTCGAAGGTTTTTGTCACCTTTTTTAGCCGACACTTACTCTTAATAATATATGACAAATCGACTATTTACTAACTTACCCAAGTTTAACCGGTCAGTTGAGAATAAAATTTTCTGATTGCTCAAATAATAAAATATATGAAGAAAGAGAGAAACGGAGTACTGAGAAGGTGGGCCTTACCTTAATAAGCAAAGGGAAAATCTTTTAGAAAATGATTCGATGAGCAAATAAAAGAAATTTCAGTAAAGGTGTTTAATACATTCAATACAATTTGCAACATTTTATAAAGAAAAGTATAAAAGATATGAATATACTAACTGCTTCTTATTCCTTTTTTTTGAAAATTCACTATATTCTTATCTTATTACTTATAACAAAAGAGTTTATTACTTAGTATATTATATAAATTTCATTAGTTTTCAATTACTTTTTACAATCCCCTTAGTATTTTGTATCAAAACATTTTCCTACAGGTCATAGTTTAGTATCATAGATGACAATTAGCACATCCATATAATCCTATTAATCCTGCTATACTATGCCGGGCATCATCAAGAGGGTCGGCACGACCTTGTAATTCAGAAATCTTAGAGAGCTACAAATCCTTGAATATTCTCGAAAAAACTAAAGATGCCTGAGCTGAAACGGAAAATATAATTTAAGGTTTATGTTGCAGCATAAAACTTGGCCTGTAAACGTCTACAACTGACTCAAAGACTCATTTCTTCTTTTTTTATAATTTATAATATATGTATAGATATAACTATATATAAATTAAATATAAAAATAATATAATTTAGTTCTATTGATGGCATTTTTTCATTTTTCTTGACAACCTTTAACATTTCCAATTAATAATGGACATTAATTATTTTCTTTTTATCTTGTTGCACCTCATATGGAGAGGATACCCCGCTTAGATTATTCTTTGATTGTCATTTTCTCCTTATTACATATACTATTTCTTATATAATAATAACAGATGGTTGACACATGAAAGAGAAAATGTTCTTCGGAGAAGAAGAAAAAGAAAACATTTTTCTAAAAAGGTTAAGAAGACATACGACGACGATAAATGAAAATGATGAAGAACTCTAAGTGAATGATCTATTTGTTCCAGTTAATAATGAATAGAATAGTTAGTAATTCATAAAAAGAATAAAATATAAATTATAATAATTAGTTTCTTCTTTTTTTTTTCATTTGAGATGGTTAAAACTTTCATATTTTTCCTGTTATCTATTGTATTCGAGAGACATGTTTATATAAGTATTGTAGGAAAAATGTAAAATATGTATGTAAAAACGTAGAAGAAAGACAATATTATAAATTGTTTATTATTACAAAAGTATTATATGATATATAAAAATAATTAAGTTTTAATAAAAGGTTGAAATATTAAGTTTAAAAATTATAAAAAAATTAAATTATTCTTTATTTTCTTTTTCTTTTGATATACCAAACGATGAGTTGAAACTGTACAATTGATGTAGATAGATGAGAATATACCATCAAATTGTCTTTGTTTCATTGAAAATCTCATTAATCTTACCTCAAATGCTAGAGCAACTTCTTCGTTGTTCTTTCATTTGATTTTCTTATATTTAGTATTTCTTCTTCGTTAACTAATAATATTAATATTCATTACATTCAGATATCTTAATATCAATATTTCTTTCTGAAAACCTCATACAAATAAAAAAAAAGTTTTTTTTCTTTTGTGAAACCGACAATGTCTAATCTTATATTCACTCTCTTACTCAACCTTTCTTCGTTTTTTCACAAAACTAAGGTAAAGTATGATGAATAATAAGATTATTCTATAATAATAATAATAATCATCATCATAACCTTTTCTAAAAGTAAGAAACAATTTATTGAAATATTGATGGTATGAGGGTTGGTTAGGATGGTAGAGGGTTGGCTTAAGGCCGAGGACATTTTGCTCATTTCTATCATCCTCTTCTTCTCAACTGTCCCTCGTTCTTTATCTTTCTTTCTCTCTATATATCGTTACCGTTAGTTTTCTTTCGTTTTTTTTTCCATAGCTGTAAAGCTATTTTGTGTTGTTTCATTTTCGTAAAAGAAATGAAAACATTTTGTTTCATCTTCCTCATGATTTTATTGATTTTCTATATACTATTTGGATTTATTTATTATTATTTTTATTTATTTTCTAATTTATATTATTCTCAAATTTTCATTTCATTATCTTCTAAACTCTACTTCGTGAGCATTTGCTTTAACCAGATGGTTTGATTTGTAGATTAATGAGCTAAACGTTGATCTGAACCCAATGTATCAATCAGAAATCTTCGTTTCAAACGAATGAATGATTCAAATCAAATTAAATAAACTTATTTTTTTATTGTTCTATTGTTCTATTAACTATTTAAATGATTATTCAACATATAAATTGTCTTTTTAATGCTATACATGGACCTATTTTCATGTTTGAATCTAATGTGATTTCCTTTATTGGCATGAAGGTTAAATTTTGACATTTCTTTTCAGGATCATCAGATTGTCTTTTCATTCCTTCTTCCCTTTTTTCAATTTTTTTAACAAAAGTTTTTAGTTATCCTTTTCTTATAATATTAAACTTATTCTTAATCATATTCTATTAATCAAACTAAAACATATTGATTATTATTTTTATTTTTTTCATCTTCTTTACAGATATAGCATAATTAATTTTTATAAAAATCCATATAATTAAATTATTTATTTGTTTATTTTATTATTTTCAAATTCAAATTCTTTATTTTTAAAATTATTATCTATTCATAATTATTTTAACTATAATTATCTTTTAATAATCAATAGTACTTTTATCAGTTATTCTTATTCTCATCTAACAGTCTAATTTGTATTCTTTCTTCTATTTATATACATTTCTTAATCGTTTAAATACATTTTTATTTTAAATATTAATAAATAATTTTGAAATATTTAAGAAAACTACTGTTTTTGTGTCTATTCATCTCTGTTAAATATAGTCAATCGTATTCTTCCGGTCATTCCTAACACATGAGGTGTTTCATCTAAAAATGTAATGTTTTGACATTTTTTTTTGTCTTTTATAATCTGATTTCTATATACTTTTAGATGTTTTTTATTCGAAATCCGCATGTTTCTACAGGAACTGTAAATATTCTACTAATATGTTTAATTATATTTTCATTAGTTACATTTTCATCAACTGAATTATCTAAAACAAATGAATCTCAAGACAAATTAGATCCACCGAAACGATCATGTAAGTTTTATTTTTTGATTTTATTAAACATACAACTCTAATCATTATATTCTTCAAAGTAAACTTCATATCTATAATTAGAAGTATATCTTATGATTTCAAAATGAATTTTTCTATTCTTCATTGTCATTTAATATTCAAAAAAAAAATTTTTTTTTTCTTGATTTGAGCTACAAATTCCGAATGTATGATTGAAGAATGAAGAGAGTCTTTCACTGATATCAACTATTGATTCATATCTATCTCTATACAGTTTATTTGAATGACTTATAATCTAGAGTTAAACGGAAGTTGAATTGAACACCTACACATCAACCATATAACTACTTATCAAACTTGAATCAACTTGATTTCCAACTTAAGCTTCATACAATCTTTCCCTTTTATTTTATATTTGAAATAGTATTGAAGAAGTATCAAATAGTTGAAACATTGTAGCTTTTAAAGTCATTTAACTGATTGTTTCCTAATTATATTTCAATACCATTAAAGTGATTATTGAATTTTACTAAGTATTAGTATATTCAATTGATCTCATTATTCTATTTCAAATATTTACTTTTCTTTTCAAATATACTGTTATCTACAATCCAAATTTACTAAAAATATATGAATTAATACAAATTCTACGACTATTACTTATACAACAACTAGTATTACTACTACTCCTACTCCTAGTACTATTACCATTAATAAAATTATTTTTCAATTGATTTTCTTCTTTATTCATTCTTCATTTCACTAGATATTCTACTTGTTTTCAAACAAATAAACTTAGTTTCTATTCAAATATAATCAATAATATAAGTTTATAATGATATGTTACATCTTACCATATCAGTATAAAGCTTATTTTCTATTAATCTTTCTAATAAGCTCTTTGTTGCAAACAACAAAAGCTGTGAGATGGCGGGACGAAGGTTGTCGTCCTGACAATCCACAGCGTCAATGTTGTAAGTTTATTTTTCAAAAATAAAAAATTTTTTTATCAGTTAATTATATGAATTTTCTTTAACTATTTCATATATTTAGTTTGTTCTGGTACACATAATGGTCGTACATTAGCTGGATCAATGAATAGAATACAGGATTTAAAGGTTTTCAAACAAATTATGTTTTTTGAATTATTAATTATAATTTAAATTTATTAGGCTATGTATGAGAATTGTACAAGAGTATCAGCAAATCTTGAAATAACACATCTAACAAAGGAAACACTAGGTTGGACAGATAAAATGATGGATACACCATTAACTATCTTTGATCATATTGAAGAAGTATGAAAACTTTTGAAATTTCTTTTTTTATATTATTTATATATTTATAGATAAAAGGATATTTACTTATTTATAATGTTGATTTATCTCTTTTATCTTTTAAAAATTTAAAAATTATATGGGGAGATGAACTTTTAGATGAAAATACACGAGTAAGTTCCTTCTATTACATTTATAAAATTAATTTAAATTTATATTAGAATGGAGCATTAACTATAAGTAGTAATCATAATTTGAAAGAAGTTCGTATGCCTCGTTTAAGAAGTTAGTAAATTTTACTTTTATATTCTTTTAATTAATTAAATATTTATATTTAAGCAATTGAAAAAGGTAATGTAAGAATAGAAAATAATACTTATCTATGCTATTTACGAGATAAGATTTTATGGAGCGAGGTAGGAAAAACTTAATTTTTTGATTTAAAAAAGAAAAATTTAGTTGTTAAACATGGATAAAAGCCGTCTCATTGCTGCACCCAGTGGTCATAAACAGTGTGATTATTACAAAGATAAGATTAAATGCCATGATTTATGCCAAAGTGGTTATTGCTGGGGACGAAAACTGGGAGATTGTCAGAATTGTTTGTAACTTCACTTAGTATATTATAAGAATTCGAAAATTTCAGTATACCGAACTATTTGTCCAGCTAAATGTCAAGCTTCAAATCAATGCTATTTCGATAAAATAGATGATGAATACAAGTGTTGTGATACAACATGCGCGGGAGGATGTACAGGACCAACAGCAAATGATTGTTTAGTAAGTTAATCAATATTATAATGTTTTATATGTTAATATACATTATTTTAATATAAAATAAAAGATAATTTATATTATAGGCTTGTAAAGAGTTCTCACATCATGGCGTATGTGTCTCCAAATGTCCAGAATTAATGGTTTATGATCGACGAACAGCTACAAGAATACCAAATGTAAATGGTACATATCTATATGATAGATATTGTGTTCAACAATGTCCAGGTTAATCATATAGTTAATATAGTTAATATAATTAAAATTTTATCTAAAGAGCATTTATTAATTGATGGAGAAATATGTGTTCGACATTGTTCAATTGGTAAACATCATGATATGACAAAAGAAACAAGAGAATGTGAGAAATGTAAAGGAGCTTGTCCTAAAGGTTTTTTCTTTTTCATTTTTAATTTAAAAAAAAATTATTTCAGTTTGTAATGTTGATCAGCCATTAACTGGTTCAATTCTACGAAATCTTATAAATTGTGAGGAAATTGATGGTTTTATATCAATTTTAGATTCACGTATGAGGTATATTGTATATTATTATTATTTATAATAATATTATAATTTAGTTCAAGTGATGGATATACTTTAAAAGATTTAAATGTTTTAAAAACAGTTCGTATGGTATCAGAATTTGTTTTGATTAGTGCAGTTCATTTATCTCCATCTAACTTCTCATTCTTAGAAAATTTACAATTTATTGAAGGACGTCAACTTTCAAAGTAAAATTATTCTATAATAATTAAAGCTTAATGATTAATTTAGTCGTCGTTATGCTTTGGAAATCACAAAAAATGATTTATTAGTTTCTCTTGATCTTAAAAGTTTAAAAACTATTAAGGTAAATAGATGATTCTTTCATTTTAATATTTTATTTGAAAATATTTAAGAATGGACATGTAATAATAACTGAAAATGTAGGATTGTGCTATGCTGCTTCAGTAGATTGGAAACCAATATTAGCAAAAAATGCTGTAGCAAGAGTTGAAGATAATCAAGCTAAAGAGAAATGTAGTAAGTATAACTATTTAAACTATTTGTTATAACAACATATATGATAATTTAATTGAATAATTTAGTTAAACGAGGACGTGTATGTGATAAGCAATGTGATGATTCATCTGGTTGTTGGGGAAAAGGACCAAGTAAACTAATATTAATCTTAATACAATTATATTTTATTAACTTTATAGCTAAATGTTTAAATTGTCGTAATTGGTCATTAAAAGGTGAATGTGTAGCAGAATGTCCAAAACATGGCTTTTATAAGAATATAACATCCAAAGAATGTTTGCCATGCTATGATCTTTGTCTTGAATGCTTAGGTTAGACATACATTTATATTATTATTTTTAGTTAATTTATAATTAATAATTGAAAATAAAAATGATATTTAGGGCCAAGTGAAACGGAATGTACTTCTTGTCGCGGTGTTTCAATATTTGATCAAAAATATGAAACTCTTACATGTCTATCTGAATGTCCAAAAACACATTTTTTTGAAACAGGAACATGCTTACCTTGTCATAATAGCTGTCAAGAATTTGGGTTAGTTCATTAAATATAAAATTATAATTAACATAATTATAGAATATTTAAAGAATTATTGATATTTTTATAGATGTACTGGATTAGGTGATCATTTAGGAGAAGGAGGATGTAATAAATGCATGTATGCTTTAATAAATGAATATAAACAAGTTGGAAAAGTTTTTAAAAAAGTTTATTAAAAAATTTATGTTTAGGTTGAAAGATGTTTAGTAGGAACAGAACATAATATTTGTCAAGATAATAACTTGACAAACTATTTTGGTGCTCTTTTGCCAATTATTGAAGGAGTGGAAAAAGCGGTAATATTAAATATAATATAGTTAATATAATTATATTTAAGTATTGTGAAAAATGTGATGATGAATGTTTATCATGTCGATTTGGTGGTAGTTCAATGAAAAAAGATGAATGTTTATGTAAAGTAAGTATAAATATTAATAAAATTAATTTATATTAAATAATATTTAGAATTATCTTGTAAAAGAAAATAATGATGAACGTTGTTATTCACAATGTACTACAACATCATATCTAACACGAGAGAAAAGTGATCATGCATTTGGTATATGTGAAGAGTAAGTACTTAATATCTTATTTTCATTTCTTTTCTTTAAAAATATTTTATTTTTTATAAAAAATCTTTTCAGATGTCATTCATTATGTGATCGAAATCATGGGTGTACAGGAGGATTCCCTACACAATGTGTTAAATGTGCTAGAGCTTCAATTGAAATAGATGGTGAAACAGTAAGATATTATAATTATTATAATTTATATAATTAATATTTCAATTAAGATATGTTTACCTGTGTGTCCTGAAGAAGCTCCATTTCAAGATGAGCCTGATCCCAGTTGTCATGCTATTGATATGCAGTCACAACGTCGTCGACGTACAATATATACTACACTAGCTTTTTTTGCTCTTTTCATTCTTGCAGTCACAATTGTTTTGGTAAATTTTATAAAGTTTAAGATTATCATATTTATATTTTGATATTGCAGAGAGTTTTATATCGAAATAGACGTATTCAGAAACGGCTGAATAGAGAAATATATGAAAATTCACCAAAAGTACCAGAATCTATCGAAATGAGTGTTGGATATGAAGCAAATCTTAATAAGGTATAACTTAGAATTATATATTATATACGTTTTTATTGAATAGGTGAATGTTATTCCAATTTCTGACTTAAGATCCACTGGAAAGATTTTGGGCGAAGGAGCGTTTGGAGTTGTATGTGCGGTAAGTTAAGAATTTCAGTAGATTCTTTTGATATAAGAATTTTAGGGTTTCTATTTCGTTAAAGGAGAACGAAAAGCTAAACTACCAGTTGCAATTAAACTTTTAAAAAGCTCTGGAGCTGTTACAGCTATGGAGGTGAGCCTTACTTCGAACTTAATATTTTTATTCTAAAAATATTTAAAGGAAATGCAAATGTTGGAAGAAGCTACAACCATGGCTCGCTTGAAGCATCCTAATCTTTTAGGTCTTATGGGAATATGTTTCAGCTCTGAAGGATTACAATTAGTAATTTATCAATCTTTAATTATATTTTGAAGATATTTCTCAGGTTACTGTACTTCGTCCATTGGGAGATCTTTTGAAGTTTTTAAGAAAACATAAAAATCATTTAGCTGGAAAAGATTTACTTCTCTATTGTTATCAAATTGCTTGTGTATGTATTATTATTCTTTAATTATAACTACTTTACTTATAATATAGGCTATGAGATATCTATATGATCATCGAATTGTTCATCGTGATTTAGCTGCTCGTAATGTTTTGGTAAAAACTCCTCAACATATACAAGTAACCGATTTTGGATTATCAAAACTATTAAAATATGGAGAAAACAAGGTTACTATATCAGGAAAGGTAGTTTTACTTTGAATAATAATTAAGTTTAAATGTATTATTAGATTGCTTTGAAATGGACAGCATTAGAATCTGTTGATATTAATTCTTTTAATCATGCGACAGATGTGTGGGCATTTGGTGTTACATGTTGGGAAATTCTTACTTTTGGACTGGTTTGTCTATTTCTTTTTTCTATTTTAAAAATATTTTTTGAAGAGTCCATATCCACGATTAGAAATGAATGAAGTTATCAGTTTCCTTCGAGGAGGAGGTCGTTTAGAACAACCAAACAATTGCTCTGTTGAGCTTTATCAAGTTCTACTTCAATGTAAGTTTTTTATTTTAAACACAAGTTTACATATAATATTTTAAAAGGTTGGGTTGTAAATCCTGAATCAAGACCCACATTTGTTTTTCTTCAAGAACGTTTTCAAGAATTCTGTCGAGTTCCTCATTTATATGTAGTAGTAAGAACAAATTATAATTATTATAGTGGTAAAAATATAATTTTAGTTAAATACTGGCTCATCTGTAAATGATATAAGTCAACCTACTCAATTAGACATGATTAGAGAATTGTTGCCAGACTTTGATTCTGAATTTGATGAGATACTTGACCCTGAAGATTATCAAGATATTCATCAAAATGTTGATCATGATCAAGTTTGTTAACGGTATTCAGTATTTCTATTACATTTTATGTTAAGCCTGCGGGTCGTCGAAATGTACGAAGAGATACATCTGTTGGATCAAAGCGTTATCAACCTGATCCTATTTCACAACCAAGTATGATTTTTGGTCTTAAAATAAATTTATTTATAATAATAATTAGTCTTAGAAGGAACTATAGAAGATATACCAGAAGATGATGGACAATACCTTATACCAACAGCAATGAAAACGGCCGAACAGAGAGCTGCAACTCTTTATACGGCAATTGTTAATACAGATTGCGTAACAGGCAAGCCTATTCTTCTATTCAAAAGTACAATAATGAAATGTGTTTCAGAGTTAGGTCAACCAAATGAATACTACAATAAACCAACGGATTATTATAATTGTAAAACTGATAGGGATAATAAAAAAGATAAAGAACAAGAAGATGTTGAAGTTGAAAGTTGTTTGTAGAATTGTTTATGTAACTTGTGTGCTCGCATAACCGTATCTACGGGTATTATATAAGACATTACGGTTAAAAGTATGTCTTATAATGCATTTTTTTAATATTAAGATTGTTTTAATAAATATTTAAAGTTTATGCGATTTTATCTTGTTCTAATATTGAAAATATGTCCTGTAGATTGAATAATCATCGGTATATACTAAAGATTTCATAAGTTGTATGAATTATCATTACAGGATTCAAGCATTAATGCTCAGATTTTAGTATATTTTTAACTTTTTTTTTATTTACAGGTATTACTTCATATCTAATAATAAAATGGTCTTGGGATGTGAATTAATCTTCATAAATTTTAAACAAAAACAACAACAACAATTGAATATTTATTCTCAAATTTATAAACCTTTTTAACATTGTTAACAATAAATAAAGTTATTTATACGATTAATGATTCTGCATTTATATTAAGTTTTTTATCTTTCATACATTGATGTCACATTTTAAAATTAAAAGATTGAAGACATGGTTGCAAAATGTATCTTCTAAATAAAAATGTTGTTAATTATAAAGTAAATATTTTGAACGGTACTATTATTTACGCGCAATATTCACGGCGTTAACGATTATTTGCGTACGAAATATTCAAATTCAATTTTGAAAATTCTTTTTTTTTTCTATCTTTACTGCCTAGATTAGTAAATTTTATCACTTAGTTAATGAAAAAAAATGTGTTGTTTTCTTTGAAATTTGTTTTTTTCTAGAGAACCATGGACATTTTTCATGATTCGGAATTAGTCTTCAGCGATACATATGCCCCCAAGCATACTAGGACACTCTTAGTAAACACAAGTAAACAAAAAATAAGTGTTTGTAAATTTTTTTTAATGCTTTTAGATGCTCCTCTTCACTCTATTAATTCAAATGTTCCTCCATCAGCAGGTGTTTTTAATTTTCCTTCAGATTCCCCTTATTCGGATAGATTTTTACTTTGGTAACTTACAAAAATTGAAAGAGACGCTAATGTTCTTTTCAGGAGAGCGATAGGCCAAAAGCTGTATTTAGAAGAGAGATCACTTTGTCGAACAGTTATTGGAGGAACCTTGTGCTTGGATTTTGCTAGAACATCAATTGTACCAGGAACTTCTATTACGTTACTTGATCAGTCGATTCTTTGTATAATTGTTCCGACCCAGTCCACAGTACATCGGTTTCAAACTCGGCTTCTTCATGACATTTCCGATCTGTTATCTGGGGATACATGCAACGGCCTTTTGGCTGATGTTACTGATAGTGAATTTTTGAATGATTATCATTCATCTTATTTATTAACAACAAATGGCCAAGCTACTAAAGCTGCAGTTGTAGATTTGCAAGATAATGGGAGCACTGCAAAGGTCAGTATTCTAGTTTTGTTTATGAAAATTTCATTGTTACATATTCAGATAGCTTATTGTATGGCAGAAGGAGAACTGGTAGTTGTTACTCTCTCCGCCTCAAAAGGTATTTAGTTAATTTGTTTTTTAAATTATTAATTAATTTCAGGTCACTGTAGCGAAGTTGTTTATAAAGAAAAAGGCTATTTGTCTAGAATAATAACGGGTATTTAACATTTTAATAGAAATTATTATTTATTGACAATAGGTTCATCTGGAAGAGAAGGCGTAGCTGATATATGTGGTTTAATAAGCAATGGCGAATTACGTGAAGTTGAATCATTTTATGCTGTTCACAGAGATTGCCATTTACGTGTTTGGAACACCGAGGTTTTCACTTATAATCATTTTTCTTGTTATAATCAATATTTTAGTCAGCTAAAGCTCGCTCTCTCCCATTATCTCAAATTGATAGTTGTCTTAAGCACTTTCCTGAAGTTTATGCTGGTTTGGAAAACTGTTGAGTTATACATTTAAAAAACTATTTTAGATTCTTCTCTTGGAGTTCGTGCTTTCTACGTAAACGGTTTAACCATAGTCGTAGTTTTCATAGCTTGTGCAAATCAGACTCCAAGGGTTTTTCTTTGTTTTTTTTATCGTTTATCATAATTTTTTGAATATTTAGTTTCATTTCATTGTTGATCACAATAAGAAATTGCAACGATTTTGTACCGTGGATGACAATCACGTAAAAACTTATTAAATGAATATTAAGCAATTCTTTTTTTAGAAAGGGCGATTATTAGATTTTGGTTTGACATTCAAAAGTGGAGAACAACCCAAGTTATGGGCTCTCTGGAATAATCTTCAAGTTTCTAATGAACATCTTCTTCAACATATAGACATCTCACTGTAAGTTCTGTATTTTTTTCCATCGTCAATTTTTTTTTCAGCGATATATCAAACTCATCTATTGGCTCATGGAGCTCAGTTCGTCCTTATTCCCTCCCTAAACCTATTTCAAATGATATGAGTTGTAATGAACTTCGAGAAACTTTATTCAATGCTGATTGTTATCCATTCGATGTTGTACACAGAGCTATTCAGGTGAATTTTCCTTCTTTTTCATATTTTAATCAAAATTTTTATATTCAGATTTGTTGCAAAGAAAATATTAGCGATGAAAAGCATGGCAATTGGAAATACTTATCCGAGACTGTAGAAAATTACATGAGAACTCCAGAGGTTTTTTTTTAAAGAAAATGAGATTTTTCAATATTTTATTTTCAGTTTGACCATAGATATGTGGATCGAAGAAAGTCACTCCGAATTTCTTCCAAAGAAGTACATGCTGAAGCAGAGAAAAAATTACTGTTTGAGTTAGCATCTACTTGCGATCAACTGGAACTAGCCGCTAGAGGTCCTGTCGGTCTTTTCATACTCGATATTCCCGGGGCTTGTTTAACAGGAGTTGTGCAACAGGTAGATTTTAATTAGAAATGCTATATTTTATTATTCAATTATAGGATCGGTTTTCTATTGTTTCTCATGCTAACCCATCATTAAAAGAAGCTTTAAAAAATTGTGATGAAATGGAGGTAGAGAGAGCACTTCAATGTGTAGTTGAAAAATCACCTGATGTAATTAATTATTGCTTTACTGATATTGAATAATTGAGTTATAGGAGAATTCATCAGAGGAAGGAGATGACTCTGCTTCTGATAATTTTGAATTGACACATTTCGATACCTCATCCTTTGACCGTTGGAGGACTATAATCAACGAATTCATTACTTTATCTGAAAAAGAAACAACGGAGGAAACAGGTGCATTTTTCCTTCTTTAATTACATAATATCATATATTCAGCACTTGCGGAAGTTCCCAAAGCCATGTTCGCTGGTCAGTTTACCTGCGGTTTGATCTTTGCAACATTATGGAAAAGAACAAGAGAGCGAGTAAACTTTGCACAGAACATGAAAAAGTTTATTCGTATGTATAAGGTATTTTACTATTCTTTTTTTTTTCTATAAAAAAAATGTCCAGAAAGAAGTTAACGGCAATAGACAACATGTGAAGAATATCGAAAGCAAACTAACTAATCTTCTAGCTGGATACAAACTTCTTTTATCTCAACTGGACATGAAAGTGGCAAGGTTTTGTTTTCTTTTGGAACTGTTCGGAAATAGAAACATTATTGTAGCAGCGACTCGTCTAACAAATACGTTGTTCTTGGAAGTTGGTTCCTTGAGAAGAACAGCTTAGGTCATATTTTATGTGAAGCTGGTGTAACTGTTCAACCTGATGATTGGACACCAGAATATAATAACTTTGTTGAATCTCTTTATCTGGTAAGCATAATCTAGAAATATTAGAAGAATTTGTTATACTTTAGGCTTGCTTATCAACCTTGTGGGAAACATCAAGTTCTACTCTTCTTTTCCGAAGTTTAGTTGTTCATAAACAATTCTCGACTTTGAAGGTTTGAAGATAATTTTTACATTATTAAAATTTCTTTCTGTATTTAGAAGCTTTGTGTACTTCATATTAGCCCACCTCTGCATCTATTGAATATTGTTCGGTTTTATTCTGCTGTAGCTTATTCTGGAATAGGACAACCTGTTAAGGTTTGTGAAAAATATGTATTATGTGAACATACAACTTATACTTTTAGGCTATGACAGCATTTATTGAAGCTTCTTCTGGCGTTTCGTCTCAATCTCCAGCCATGATTAGAGCCTTGAAAGCTTTATGCAATGTTCGAGAAGATATTTCTCTTGGAGACTATTACACTATGGTATACAAGTAGAAATGAGAATAGTTTGTTTATATATGTATTATAGACAATCAGCTTCCTTAGTGATCATGGTCATAGTGAAGAAGTTGTTGAGATGTCCAGAAAAGCTATTGAGCAACTTCCAGAAGGAAACGAAAGTACCAGTCGAATTTACGCAACGCTGTTCAATCATTTGGTTAATAAATGCAATTGGGTTGACGCTTTGAGTACAATTCAAAAGAATAAGGTAAATCATTAAGTTCTTTTAGATTTTTATAATTATTACTGTTTAAGAACACCGAAGACAGACGTCTTACTCTTCGTGACTTTATTACTCGCTTGCTTCATGCTAAGGAATATAAAACATTGGTAGAGTTACGATATGGAGAATTAGAGGACAATGTAAATCTTTACTTTTTCAAATCAATTTTGTTTTTTTTCTTAAGGTTGAAGACATCTTATTAGCTGCAGCTCGATCTCAAGATGTTCATGCTAATCCTCATCTGTTTGAAATTGTCTTCTCTTATTATACTTTCAAGTCTGATTTTGCTAAAGGTTTGTTTCTGAGTCTTGCTGATGTATCAGTTTAATATTTATATTCAGCTGCTCATTCTATGTATGAATATGCTGTATACCTTAGCCAAGTAACTCAAACTCCAGAGTTATTAAGACGAAGAAGGGATGCGATTGCAATCGCTTCTGCTTCTTTGGATCTACTTCCAGCCTCGGATCGATTTTTATGGTTCCCTGAAGAAGTAAGTTTATCACCCTGGTTTTTTTCTATATTTTCTTTCACAGGTTGCTGAAATTGACTATGATCTTACTGATAATATGAACCTTCGCAATGTACCAGATGATCAAGTTCCTATTATTAAGAGACGGAAAATTCGAATGCTATCTGCTAAAGAGTATACAAATCACTTCAAATATTCATTAGAAAATTTATTTTTTTAGTAATTGTGATGAATTTATTATCGCGAATGCTAGGGTCGCTTTGATGGCAAATGGTAAGATTCCACCAACTAATCCTGCGGATATCTTAGCTGATCTTATTGCTTCGAAAGAATTCGACTTGGCTTTTGAAGTGTGCATGTAAGTATTCCTTATTGTCCCAAATTCGAACGTTATTTTAGAAATTGTGATGTGCAACCTTATGATCTCTTCTTCGCTTTAGCGAAAGAGTCAATCATTTTAGATATTCAACAACCAACTATCTTACCTGATTGGCTTCATAAGAACAGAAGATATACAGAAGGAAAGTTTGTGGGGTTAGTTTCGTTGACCCTATTTCATCCTCTGGTTATGTTCATTTAAAGGGATAATTGGTCGGTAGCAACTGGACTTCTCGCCGCAGCTAGAAAAGTCTGGCCTGCCGATTCAAGACCATACAGAGCAATGACAAATGCCGTTCTTAGTCATGGTCTCAATATCCCTTGTTGGCTACAAACAGAATATGCGGTAATTTGTCAATTAATTGTTATTATTATGAAGAATTGTTTTAGGATTTTGATATTTCTGATTACGTTCGTTGCTTGCTTGACTTTAACTGTTTACCTACAGCTCTAACAATCCTTTCTGATTACATAGGACGAGAAACCGATAAAGTATTATATAAATTAGTCAGTTAACTTATATATTTATGTTTTAGGTGAAATCCGCTGAAGAACGAACATGGCTACCATATACAGTTATAGATGAAATATTAAAAGTTTCTGTAAAACCCGAAATGAAGGAGGTATAATTTTGCTTGGTGAAAATTACTTAAATCTTTGTTTTCAGCTTGTATTAAGGCTCAATGAACGACTACGAGTTTATAAATCTAGAATAAGCTCTTTTGAAACAGCTGCAAGATTTGCCTTATAAGGACACCGGTATTTCGACTATTTTAATTTAACTTTAACTATTCATTGTCTGAAACATGCTTGTTTTCACTTGTTGTTCTTTAAATTGTTATTTTTTGTGATCTTTGTATGAATCTCATTTCGTACTGCATTCCATAATATTTATTTGAAATTTTTGGTTGAGCCCAATATCTTTTTTTCTGTTTAATTTTTAAAATCTAATTCTTCTGTAGATCAGATGCAATGGATGACAGCGATTGTGTTGTACTAGATTCGGCAGAAAATGTAAGTTAAAATTGGATATTTCAAATGTTTTAACATTAACTATTACAGAGTCCAAACCAAGTTCAAAGCATTCCTGGAATACCAAGGAATTTTGCGGATGATGACTTGAAAAGGTTTTCCTTTAGTGATAGTGTTCGCAGATCTTTATCACAACCAGTTAATACTAATATCATACTAGATGAGGTAACTTAGTGTGCTTACAAACTGTTTATTCAATGTTATTGAGCCAGAAGACAGAGTGATCAGTCCGGCAGCTCAAGCTCTGATCAGTCCTGTCAAGAAACGATGTAAGAAAATACCTTCAATACTTGATGAGTTTTTCGGTGTTTATTGTTTAATCAGTCGTAGTCAGTTGAAGCATTATAAGGTTAGGATATTGCATATGTTGTTTCCCAAACGGTTTGATATAGAATCGATGTTATATCGGCTATACTGTTGATCCTAATCGACGAATAAATCAACATAATGGAGGGAAAGAAAAAGGTGGAGCGAAAAAAACTGATAGTAAAGGTCCTTGGTACGTCTTTATAAGTGAATAGACATAAAACGTCTTTGTATTATAGGGATATGGTATGCATCATTCACGGGTTTCCTAACTCTGTGGCTGCATTGCGCTTCGAATGGGCTTGGCAGAATCCTGACAAATCAAAAGCAATCAAGGATTTAAATTTGAAAAAAAATAAGAAAGAAACACCATTTGCGTTTAGGTACTCTAATCTCAAAGCTTTAAATTTTTAGTCGATTCAGGCTTCGAATTGCTTGTCATCTTCTGAATAGTATTCCCTGGTGTCGCTACGCTTTAACATTCCGATGGCTTTTAGTTGTAAGTTTTGATGAAATAAGTTCTTGAATTAAAAATATCAACTAGAGTGAGGAATTACCATTTCCACCCGATGTTCCCATCCCACAACATATTCGATCTGCATATGGATTAGTTGAAAAAACATCAACCCAGATTCCTCAAGATGCTCTTGGTTACTTACCTCGTGGAAAATGTGGACTATGTACTATCGATATTCAAAGGGTTTGTTACTTTTATTAATTCTTAAACCTTATTTTTCGTTATTTCAGCTTTCACATTTAGTTCGATGTAGTTCATGTAAAGTATGTTTTCATACTAGATGTTTAGCAGAATTTAACTTAAAAGAAGAAAAAAGGTATATTTGCTGAATTTAATTTGATTTACTGATTTATTATATTTGAGATGTCAACTGTTTCCTGTCAAATGTGAATGTCCAAAATGTTTCGCCAAATTTTTCTGGGGTGATATCATTAAGGATCAACATCATATGTTGAAAATTGATGAAGTTAAAAATGAAACATTTGAAAAAGAATTAGTTCCTGGGCTTCTTCTCCCAGCTGGATGAATATTGTTTTAACACTAGCCTTTAATTTTTTATTATGCAATAATCCTTGTGATATACGATTTCAATCATTTCTTCTTTTTTTTTCAATTCGGTTAATTGCCGTTATTTATTTGTTTTATACAAAAATTTGTTTTAAATATTGAGCTTTGTCTACAGAATGATTATCCCAATTCGCTGTTTCACCTGCGGAAATGTTACTGGAGACAAGTGGGAAGCATATCTTGGTCTTTTACAATCCGATTACACTGAAGGTATGACCGAATGAACTGAAAAAAACCTCCATATGATGCATTATAGGAGACGCCCTCGATGCCTTGAATCTCCGAAGATACTGTTGTCGTCGCATGTTGCTTTCTCATGTCGACTTGATCGAGAAACTTTTGAACTACGCTCCTTTGGAAAAGTAAACTAGGCGACTTACTGCAGAAAATTGTTGATTTCATTTGTTTTGTTCTGTCCATTGTGTTTCTTACGTAGTTGTACCACAACCAATTGTACAATTTCATTTTAAAAAAATCTTATTTTGTTGTTTTTCATTAATTATGATGTACAGGTTTATTCATCTGCTACAATATCTGTTATAGTTTTTATTTCTCAACTTTTGTAATCGATTTATTCGTTTCCTTGTCTTGCGGTCACTAGTTGAGATGTCGCTTGACCCGTGCGTTCTTGTATCTCCGCTAGCCTGTTTTCTATCGTAATTTCTCTCTCTCTTTCTCTGTACACATCCTCAGTCTCTCGAAGCTATGCATCTATCCACGATTCTTTCAGTTATGTTCTCGTTCTTTCTCTATGCACTAATATTTCTTTCTCTTATTGACCGTTTTTCTCTATATCAGTGTGAATTTAAAACTAAATTTCATTCATACTTAATCTATATATTTCAGTACTCCTATTAAGGAACTTTTTATTTCGTTGAAAGTTTAATAATGACTCGTAAGTCTTTTTTTTTATTTTTTGGTATTGATTTGGTTTCTGTTGAGGTGGAAATCAGCGTGATTTGGCTCGTGAAAAGAACCTTAAGAAGGCTGCTGATGCTAAGAAGAAGGCTGGTGCTAACCAGAAAGAGGGAAATAGTGTATGTCTCGAAGTATTTTTCTATCCTTTATAGAATCTCTAAGCTACATATACAACATATTTTGAAGATATGCTACTCGAGTTAAGATTTATGTTTTTTTTCTTTTTTTTTGCTTTCTTATGTGTGGTATCCTTGTTACCACAAAATCTTGATATACATGTATTCATTAAAAAAGTAGATATTATAAGAAAACAACAATTAAAACAATTTTCATAAGAATGCTTGGAAAAGATATTTGACTGATTTTATAAGTTTTCTTAGTCATTTCTCATTTTTCTATTTAGGGTCTCTCTACTGATCAACGAATGAGTAGGGATGCTGAAGTAATGAGAATAAAACAACAAAAAGCTCTGGAAAAGAAGGAACAGGAAAATGCTGCTAATGCTGCAAATGCTAAGAAAGTTGCCAAGATTGATCCTCTGAAAATGTAATGAGAAAAGAAAAAATGAAGAAATTATTTCTGGCCTAAGCTGCTCATTTGTTTTTAACTATATTTGTTTCTTTTTGTCATTTAAAATACAATCTGCTGCAACTTTTACTCGTTGCCAGCTCTTGTACCCTATTTGACTTGTTTTGTAAAATGTGGTAATAAAGGTTCCAGAAGAAAATTGTTTGTTTTGGAATAGAAATCTTCTTGTTTGTCTGTGTCATCTCTGTGTAATGATAGGTGAATCTGAACAATTTCTTGTCTTCTTACGTTCAGTTTTTCACTTCCCTTCCCTCCTCTATGTGCAACAATTCGTCCTCTTTCTCTTCACTCCTATCTAAAGTTCTTACAACAGTCAGCTGTCCTGTCATCACAATTTCTCTTTCTGCACCATTCTCTATAACACTCCTGCTTACTTTCACGAAGCTCATTTATCTCTGTTCTCATCTCTAGGTCTTTTCCATTCTCATTACAGAGCAACCTCTCTTTCTTTGTATCCAATGTGGCTGAAGGTATCTTTAGAGCAACCGATCTAAAACTTCGTTTATTCATTTGCTTTGAAACCTAATTATTTCTAATTGCCATAACTATGAACATACATAAATATGTTTTACAAATTATACAAAGTCACGGCTTTTTTCAATTTATAATTTTCCTCAATCAATGTTTTCTTTTAAATTCATATAATATTCTATCTTATAGTTTCATAAAAAGACTTTAAACGAACATCCTCAATTCATCTTTTCAATTTGATTCTTATCGAAATTCCTTTTAGTTTTTTTAGTACAAATGACTTGTTTGATGGTTTAAGAAATTCATAGATATACATAAATATATTCTCGTCAACTTGTTTAATAGATTGCTATTGAAATTTGGTCGTCTTTCTATTGTTCTATATCCTTTTCAGCATTATCTTTGAAACAAATGAAACAACTCATTCAACTATTCTTTGAAGTTTTGTTTAGACCTTTAAAGTATAACAAACTCTTCTTACCATAGCAGCTTCTCTGCTTTTCCATTTCTTTTCGGAGAGTTATTGTCAGCTAACATTTGTCATCTGTAATCCTTTACAGCTGTCCAAAAAGTCTTCTACATTCTGATTCCAACTACCACCATTTACTGAAGTTCAATCATAATTCCTTTTGCCCAGACGACTTTAGTCATTTGTGTCTTCTGCCAATTTCTTTAATATTCCACTTCCTGTTTGTTTAATTCCTTACTTTTCATATTTTTAATTCAATTCATGAATTTAAAATCAAAAAGAGTTATCAAACTTTTTCTTTAATTTGGTTGTTTAATTTTCAAATTTTTTATAAAATTGAATGAAAAGGAAATGTCATGTACATATATGTATATTTGACATGGCTTTCTATAAGCAACAACCAATCATTTTTTTTTCAACATACAACATGTCAAAAGTTTGAAGATACAACTTCAAAGTTGAATATAATTTTCATTTAACTATCTAATTTAATATTTTTATATAAATTATATTTAGTTTTAGATTTAATAGCAATATCTAATGATTATTTCTTTTATAATTGATAATATAATACTTAAATATCATCTAAACTAGAACAAGTATCTTAAAGTCTTATAAATGATCTGAAGAAAATCAATAATTCTTCCTTTTATACAGAAAATTCATTTTGAGCTATAACATAATTTCTGGATTAAATCTATCAATGAGGTTTCAGTAATTTCGAATAGACTTGAATATGTATACTTCTTTCCTTTTTCATATGTTTATGTCCCAAGAGATCTCAGAGTGTGCATGTGTGTGGTACATCCACCACACATCTTTCCTCTTTTCTCTCTTCCTATATCTCTATTTCCCTTCTCATTCTTTTTCTATTTCTAGTTTCCTATCTCTAAACACATAACTATCATTCACATATTCGTCTTTAACTACATATGTTCTTCGATTTTCAACTCTTGACGACATTAAAGCTGAATCCATGAGATTTATTTAACGAACTTTTATCGAAGATTTGTACTTATCATCATCTACATATGTCATATCCACTTCATTATCCGTTTCTTTTCTCATTGTTCTTGATGAAGAACACACCATTATTCGCTTACCTTTTCCCTGTTGAACATTGAGATCATTACGTTTAATGTTGCTCAACATCTATCTTCAATTGATTTTCCGTTATCAACCTCATTCAAATTTTAAACTTTTTTAAAACTTAATGAGCTTTGAAACTGGTCATCCGACTATCTGTCTCTCTCTATATATAACTGCTTCTTAATCGTTTTAATATTCATAACTATGAATTTATAACAGATCTTTCATCCTTTTTTGTTCCAACAAACAGCTTTGCATATCTCATTGTACATGCTCGTTCAAACTGGAAAATTAACTGACGTCGTTATAATTATATTGAGTCATCAATTGGGTCATTTTCATTTGTTAGAGCTCATTTTTGAACATAGAATTGCCATAAAAAGTATAAATGCTATCTATACTTTCGGAGAAACGTAATTAATCCATATTATGTTCATTTTTCAATTTATTCGTGTTCATTCCAAGTTCATGTAAACTTATCTTGCCTCTTATTCACGTTCTCATCATCACATTATTCTTCAGTCTCTCTCTCTCCCTCCCTCTCTATTCAATAATTTTTCCAACTAACTCATCTTGTTAAACATATCGCTTCATCACTAGTTCCAATTGCTCATATAATCTATCATCACTTGTAAAACAACTTGAATTGTACCTATCATTTCACATATATTTTCAAACTTAATCTATGAGTGTGTTAAAATATTCATTTAAATGATTGACATCAGTATTAAAGAAATTGCATTTAGTTCATATGACCGTACAGTACATTTCTCACTTTTTCGTACTTCAACAGAGAGATTAACGGTTGTTTTTTTTATTTTTTTAAATAATAATATCATTAGATATATTTAATATTCTTATTTTCACATTATTTATTTATAATTTAGATAAAATACATATATCCAAATATCTATATGTAGATATATGAAAGATTAACTTTTCCTTTTTTTTTAAAAGTAAAATACTTTCGAATACCAACCAAAAGTATTTGTTTGTCTCAATTTTTTCATATTTTTACGCCCATCTTTTCATTATTTAGAATATTTAACCAGCTGGAATTATGTTCAATTTCATTAAGCATGGGGCTTCTTCGTGCTTTGAATGACCACGACCACCCTAAACATCTTCTTCTTCTTTGTCATTCTTTTCAATTCTCTACTGTATGTATGAAAATGAATTAAAAAGAATAGTTTATATCATAGTATATTTAGTACTTTAAATAAATAAATAAATATATTCATTTAGAATAATCTTAACATGATCACATCATTATTCTCATTCGTTTTTTACTTTTTGTCATACATGCCAAATGTATGATTTTATGCATTCGAAAATCACATAGAAAACTTTTGTTCTACAACTTTCTATTCTGTCCTTAGCGTCTTTTGTTGTTTTCTTACTTAAAAAGTTATTTATTCCTTTTTTTATTTTTTGCGAATATTCGATATTTCCAAGCATTTGGTATAGTTTAATGATAGTTTTAGCCATCTTCATAAGCGAAATGCCTCTTTCTCAGAATATTTATAACTAATTGAACTAATTACATATCGATCTATACTTTCTAATTTATTATATTTTCAAAGAAAAATTATTTTTCTTGTTATTAGCTATTCATAAAGAACTTTCATGATATATTAGCTATACAAGGTTGATTAATAATATTATAAATTCTTTCAACTCATTTTCAAAAATATTATAATTAGTTTTGAAAATGAGTTAAAATATTTAAAAAAAATATTCATTATTTGAATATTTTACACTTTTACTAATTAAAGAAAATAGAATCTGGATTTAAACCACTTATAAACTGATTCTATGATTACGTTCTCCCGGAATTAGCGTTTAAGAAAAACAACAACAATCTTAATCTACTCCAATTAAGGTTAGTTGCTTCTTTCTTTTTGAATCTAAGCGCTTTTGAAGAATTACTTGATTTCAATAATTTGTTCATTATTCTTTTTTTTTATGTTAAAAGGATAATGACAAATTATATTCATATATAGGTGTTTAAGGTTGATTATGTTTGTTATTAGTGATATAGTACTTTTATGATGAGTTTATTGATTGATTTTACCTTAAAAACAAAATATTATTGATTGATTATTGCTTCTGTGTATATGATTCGTTGAATTTCCTTATTTTTTAATATTCATGTTTATATAATAATTAATTTGAATTGAAAAATATAATCAGATATAGATTTGTATTATTGTTCATTTTGAAATAATAGTTTTTGGACTATTTATTACATTAGTTGCCGTAGTAAGACTTAGTACTTGAAAATGGATTAAAGTGGATGGAAAATAAAGAAAAAAAACAGATAAGAGCTCGCCTTATACTACTGCTTGTAGGGAGAAATATAATGGAACAAATGGTTGTGTTTTGCTATTCAAACAACATTAGCTACACCTATACGGGGGGCGTTGTTTTATTCATCCGAGGAAACAATCAGCTACTTCATAGTTTATGTAAGTAAGTTGGAAATCTTCCGGACAAATAACGTTTTCATGATCATGAACAACACCATTTTCCTTATGTTATTCCTAATGGCAGTTTCTCGGAAGCTGGCTTGAAAATTACCATTTTCCATCTCTGAAACTCAAAGAATTTTTTCTCAGACTCTATTTTCATATATATTGACATGCCTACTTGTTACTTTTCTATTAATATTTCTAAGCTTATTAGCTCATAATATCCTATATTATGTTCTGAGTTTTCTATATCTTTTCTTCTTTTTTTCGTATCATTGTTCAGTGGCTGAGGCCACAGATCATAGTATTTAACTGACAGGAAGTGTTTTGGATGCTCTACTTCTCTTCTTTTGCTATTCTTAGTATTATATATGAGTTTTTTCACTGGTCTATCAGTACAAAAGTATAATTGTACCTTTTGTATCTTTAATTCTAGAGAGCTGTCAATGCTTTTACACCTATGAATTGATATGCTATATCTGCTCTCAACGCTTCTTGGCATTTCTTAAGGGCAGCCTGAAATCTCAACATACTCACAATAGCCATCTCAAATGTTTAGTCAAGCTGCACGTATGATATCAGTCATTAAGCAGCCAATGTTTGTTCTCCCCTTTTGTTCCTTTATTGAACTTGTTTTTAATTTTGGAAATCATCGAGATATTTCTCCTTATTTTCACAAATCCTCGCCTATCTTTTTTCCATTTATCTAGTCTTTCTCTCTCTCTTATATTCTTTCTCTTTCTCTGTAATGGCAAATCGATGACGATAAAAATTCTTTGAAAGAGGGTCGCAATGAGAGTGTGATTGTGTGTATGTGAGAGTCAATGAGCTGTAGCATCGGTTAGTTTTAGCACAAACCCTAAATATTTTTTTATATTGAATACTCTTTATTTTCCATTTACTTTAATCCCATTTTCTCATTGATATTCCTATTCTGTCAAACCATCTCGCCAAAACATTTTGCCTACCATTTTGAGGATTTGTGCCTAACCCATTTCTTCACGAAATTCT
Organism: Auanema rhodensis; assembly: GCA_964057225.1. NCBI lineage: Eukaryota > Metazoa > Nematoda > Chromadorea > Rhabditida > Rhabditidae > Auanema > Auanema rhodense. The sequence continues at coordinate 8,534,117 of OZ059895.1, forward strand.
CAAAACATTAGAAACTTAATGGCCTACATCTCTCCTTCTATTTTTTTTATAAATGATTTAATTTCGAAAGTTACAATTGCTTTTCCCTTTTATTCAAAAGTTGTTTCTCTTAATATGTAATAGAATTTATAATATCAGGTTACCCTATTCTATCTGATAGATGAGGAGGTTGAAAGCCAAATTTTGTTGTGAAACATGATTTCCATTTTCATGTCTTTGTAATCAACGATTTCGCTTCATGAATTGACTTCTTGGTTTCTCTTGTTTATTGACTTTGAGTTCCTTTCTCATCGATTTCTCTTCATGAGATAAAACTTTGTTCTGAAATTTGTAATTCTTGTGGAAATGGATTTGAGATAGTCACATATCATGTTTCAAATAGTCGATCTTGTTCTTTCTCGCTCAGTAATCTCTTAATGCTTGGCCTTCAACCAAATGTGGCGAAATTGAGTGGTTGGATTGTGCTTCTTTATCTATTCTTCTTATTCTTTTTTTCAATCTTTTGAAAGAACTAATTCGAAGTAGTATGAAGATGTCTCAATGGCTCTACAAATTCCTTCTGGCTATTCGTCGTCTTGTCTTCTCTATTTCTTCCTCCCCCACTCTTCCACTCCTTCGCTCTCTTCCTCCCCCACTCCTTCACTCTCTTCCTCCCCCTCTCTTTCTCTCTCTCTCTCTCTCCCTCTTTCTCTCTCTCTTCCTCTTTCTATTTTCCTCTTTTTATCTTTCTTATTTCTCTCTATAGTCTATGAAAGAGAGAAGGGAAAAGCATGTAGATTGAACAGTAATTGAATTGTCGCAGACGGCAACAGCCAGTCAGCTAGACTAAATGATGAAGCCGTCCACCAAGTACCTCTCTTGTACCAAGTCTTCCTCCCTCTTTCTCTATCTCACTTGTGTCTTAGTTTGTGACCTCTTCCTTCAATATCAACGTATCCTTCTAGGTTCAGGCTTTTGCCTCGCTGCTTCCTTATTTCCCTAAATACGATTGCCCTTCTAAGCCTTTCATTAGATCTAAGTGTTTTCCAACTTCAACAGTTGCTACATTCCTTTTTTGTTTATTTTCTCGTATTCTGATTGGGAAGCAGGATGTAATATACAAATATTTTTGCCTGTTCAATTCTTTTACCGCTTCTGTCTATCGTGTTTCTCGGTTTTCTTTTTGTTTTTTTTCGTTCCCGGTTGAGAAACATGACAAAACAATTATTTCGTTTCATATCATAGCATTCATTTCAGCTCTATCCCAATACGGTCATCCTAACAATCTAGTGAGAGGATGTGGAGTAAGATAACTTCTCATTTGGGTATGTTATAACATTTCTTTTTAGTTTCTCTTTTAGCTAATTACTCTTTTTATTTTGTCAATAACTTGTTGTTTCTGAAACTTTATCACATTGTTGAAACCATTAAACTAATTACCAGTTATCAGGAGAGTTTTCTGTCTTTCCACAAAAAGAAAATTAAGTTTTGAGCTTTTAGGCACGCCCAAAAACTGAACATCTGCCATGTTTCTCGTTAAAATTTTGTCTGCCTTGTCTCAACTTCTTTTTCTTTTTGTGTACTCAGCTAACTAATGCTATGTATATCCAATACTTTTTTCTTTTCCAACCACAAAGCAGCAGTAGTTCCTGAATAAGAAATAAATAGATTTCTAATCGCTAATGCTTCATTAACTTTAGGGCTCTGGTTGGGCTTGGACGAATCAGATCGCCCTATCCGTTCCTCTTGTTCATTATCTATGCTTCATAACGCTCAACTCAATGTAATACGACCATCAAAAAGTTCTGAAAATCTTCACAAAATTAATATTAATGGTTCTTCTACAATGGCTTGCAACTCCAAACGACAACAGACTCAATCGCCGCAGCAGTCTCATCACACGAGTAAGGTCAGTAGCTGTATATCTTCTATCTATGAATTCTATACATGTCTTAGCTACTTAGTAGTTTTCTTTATTTGAATTATTGGCTCTATATACAAGAAAAGTAATGAAATTTGAATTAACTGGAAGAAATTTATTATAAATTTTCTTTCTTTTCTTTCTACTTTTTTTCTCAAAAAATTATATACATTTACGCCAATATTACGTTTAAAATAACTTTGATATCAAGAAACTGGATTATATTGTTTTATTATAAATTTAATTTCAGAGCTCACTTTTTACTTTGAGGCGTAGTCGAAATAAGGAAAAAAAGGGCAAAAATAATGGTATAGTTTTGTACTCTATAGTAATTAAGTTGTTACCAAAGTAAAGGAAATTACTAAATTTTCTTAATTTCCCCTTAGAAATGTTAGAAAAGACTTTTCGAATGATCTTTCAACATATATTTAGTTTTTAAGTCTTAAAGTTAAAAATATTATTTTACCTTTCATTTAAATAATATTTGGATTCAGATATAGGATCTAAGTTACCCGAATCAATGACACAATCATGGCATAGTCAAGCTAATGGACATCATTCAACAACAGCTCAAAATGCTAGCAAACATATTTTAAATTTTTTACGGTAATGAGAATATTTAATATTTAAGAAGAAATTATTTATTTTTAGAAATCGTTCTCGTTCTAATAACGCTAATTCTAATGAATCTATTGTTGTTTCACGAACTGTTGTAGCACCTTCATGCCCTAGTTCAACAACCGTAGCTGACTTTTCACATTTGAGACGAAGACGTCCTCGTTCTGCACATTATGAGCCAAATAGTATATCTTTACCAAAAGAGGTAACATAAGCTACATGTATGAAACAAACTTTAAATAATAATTTTCTTAAGGATTTTCCAACTCATAATGTGAATGAACTATATGAACGTGTGGAAAAACTAGGAGAAGGCAGTTATGCAACTGTTTTTAAATGTCGTTCAAAGTATATTTCTTTTTATTTAAAATATTTATTTATTTATTTATAATAGAGTTGATGGATCAATAGTTGCTTTGAAAGAAATTAAATTACAATTCCAAGAAGGTTTACCATTTACAGCTATAAGAGAAGGTAATTTTTCTAAACTTTGTATTATTTAATATGAATATTTAATATATTTCTTTAATTTTTATTCATTTTTTTCTGATTTCGTATGGTTTCAGCTTCTCTATTACGAACACTGCGTCATGCCAACATAGTCTGCCTTCACGACATTTTTTTACAACATAATCAACTCACATTTGTGTTTGAATATATGGTAATTCATTTTTTCTTTCTTTGTTCATTGTTCATTTTAAATTTTTTTAGAAAATGGATTTAAGCAAGTATTTGGAAGTACACCCAACTGGCTTAGATAATTTTCAAACCAAACTGCTATTGTTTCAACTTCTACGTGGTTTAGATTTTTGCCATAAAAAGAAAATTTTACATAGGTACTCTTAATTTATTAATTGAACATATAAATATAAAAATATTTTTAAGGGATTTAAAACCTCAGAATTTATTATTAGATAATGAAGGCGTTTTAAAATTAGCAGATTTCGGTTTAGCTAGGGCAAAATCAGTTCCTAGTCGCACATATTCAAACGAGGTTACATTTATTTTTATTCTTTTCTAAATAAGTTTGTAATTTAGGTTGTAACGTTATGGTATCGACCTCCTGATGTTTTACTTGGAAATACTGATTATACAACCTCATTAGATATGTGGTAACTTTTGAACAAAACAAGTTTTTTGTCTTAACTTTCCCATTCTAGGGGCGTCGGCTGCATTTTTGCAGAGATTTGTACTGGACAAGCCCTCTTCCCGGGAACACGGGACGTCTCTGATCAACTACAAAGAATTTTTGCTGTTCGTGGAATGCCTAATCAAAGGCGATGGCCGGAGGTAATTTCTTTCGTTTAAAAATTTTATTGATATCGACTTCAGGTTATAAAGCTTTCTCATTATTCTCTTTTAACTCGGATGGCACCTTATTGGGAAGTTCCTTTTACGGAGGTTAATCAACAACTTGAAAAGTTGCAAAAGAACGGACTTGAGCTGTTATCTATGTTTCTTCAGGTATAATCGTCTATTTTATAAAATATTACCATTATCTAATTAATTTTCAGCTTCGTCCAGATGACAGACTCTCAGCTGCTAGTGCTATGCTTCATCCATATTTTTCAAATTTACCTCGACCTATTCATCTTTTGCCACCAACTCAATCAATCTATTGTCTTCAAGAGTTACAACCTCTATACAGATGAATGTTGCCTTAAGAATATTCATAATCAATTAATATTCTTTCATCAGTACATATATTTTTCTTTGCCAAATTTAGGCTTTATCACGTTTTTTAACTAATCATCATTCAAAGCCTTTACTTCTATCACTCTTGCCTCCTTTTTCTCTGCTAATTAGGCTGCCGATGGTTTATAACATCTGTGATATTTGTTTTTTTATCTTTGTTTTCTGTTTTCTTCTCGTTATTTTTTCATTATTGAAGCTTTATTTCATGTATTATCTCCTCAGTGCCTAACACTGTTTAAACTTAAGTTTGGTAGGCTTTACTTTCCAAGCTTATATCAGGTTTTTTTTGTTCTCATATGATGTCAATCAAAAGAAGTTATACTTTCTTAAATCTTGACTAAAACAACATAATCTATATATTCTAGTATCAAATTGTATTTATTACACGGGTTCCTGTATCCGAATTATAGATTTTTATGAAATTCATTTTTTATTTCTCCTTGTATAAATTTTTTTCTGTTGTTCAATGTTTTTTCTTCAAATTTTAAAGATGAAAGGTTAAAAATATTTGGAAACAAATGATTCTTCATTATGAAAGTTTCAATATTTCACTTATAAAAATCGTATAGTTTCTCGAGAACCTGTTTTCGGTACACTTTTCCAGAATTCGGTATCATTCATTTCTTCGGAGTTTCGTCATTTTTTTTAAAAAATCAACATCAAAACACAATTTGGATATGTTACATATGATATTAATTATAAATATTTATCTTTAATTAAATTTCAAATTTCATTAGAAATAATTAAAATTTAAGATGGTTTCAAGCTTTTTTGAATAATTATAGCATCGTGCACGAGGTAGCTTGATGATAATTAATGGGTCAATTAATTGATAACCGGCTTATCCATTGTTTCTTCTTGTTGTCCGGTTCTTCATATCCACGAAAATCTCGTAGTATTCGCTTATCAGGCTATTTCTTTCAAGTCGGCAGGCCGAAGACAGATGCTGGTATGATGATACCAAGTTTTTGATTATGATTTTCTTGATTTTAACAGACTTTCACTACGTTGAAAGATGAACTGTTAGCTTGAATTTCGATTGAAGGGAAAGAAAAGTGAAGGGCAAGATCTCGGCGCACGATCAGGTTAGTGCGAATATAGCTTCATGTTCAGTGCAGATTTGATAACTGAACTTCAAGAAAACGTGTTCCTGAGCTTACTAAGGTCCGGAAATTATGGTTTTTATAAGATTCTTAATCAATCCTTAAGCTCATATATCCTTGAAAAATGAAAGCAAATTTTCTTTTCAATTTTATTCCTCCGCCTTTCATAGCCTTCTTCCTGCATGTCATTTCGCTCATTCATTCACTTTATCGCCTATCCGTCTCCCTTGTTCTCACTTTTCATTATCGTTTTCAATAAACTTTTGTCTGATAATCATGATCCTCCTTCAAGATTTCAGTCTTGTTTTCCCACTCAATGTTTCAACTATTTCGCTTTCGGTCACCTCCCCCCCCCCCTTCTTCACTCCCTTAGTAACAATCATTATCCAGTCGAGATTAGCGGTCTTCTCCTGGTGGCTAGGAGCTTATTCCCTTAAGTCTCATGTTATTTCTATTAATCTTAAAATCTTAATTAATTTATCTTTGTGTTTATTTCATTATATTTCATTATATTTTAGCAATTTGTGTTAAAATCATGACATTCGGGTGGGCTCTTCTGCTCACCCTGCTACCATTGGCAATCATTGCCAATGAGCAGTTTCCTGATGATCATACAGATTTAGTATTTGAAAATAAAGGTAAAATCTATATATATACTATACATATAGTTAAATATATTTTATAATTTAAGTTAAATATGAAAGTCATTTACAATCATTTGATACTCCTCTTCATTTTATTGCTGCAAATGAAACCAATTTAGTTCCTTTAACTATTAGGTAATTATTATTTTTATTTTGTTTTTTATTTTATTTTTAAATTCTTAGAAATGCTCGACGTAAACGTTGTTCTTGTGGATGTTCTGGTTGTGATATATTCCCTAGTAGAACATGTTGTACAAGTTGTAAGTTATTGTATCTTGAAACTGTATAATCAATGGTTAACCTCTCTTTAGCTTGCTGCTCATCAGAGCCGCTGCCATTAGCTTGTTGCCCTCCACCACCTCCACCTAAACCTTGCTGTCAACCTGCATTTGGACCATGCTGTCCAGCAACTCCTCAATGTTGTCCTCGTCCTTGTTGTCGGTATGATTCTTAGACACGACTACGGTATGAAATATTTTGTTTTAGTGGACGTCGTCCTGAGTATGAAGAGTATGAAGATATTGAAGAAGAGATTCAACGACCATCAGGTGAAGGTCCACCAGCTCCAACTAGTTCTCCGCGTAGTTGCTGTCCTCCAGCTGTTCCTCCTTCTCCTCCTCCACCACCTCCTCCACCTCCACCACCACCAGAGCCACCAGTTCAGTGTTGTGGTGGCCAAAAAGAGCCTCGAACTGGATGTCAAAATAAGAATGGATGCCAAGGAGGAGGTAAAACTTTTTTTTTTTCATTAAAGCAAAATAATAATTATTGTAGATTGTGGATGTGGCCGTCCATGCTGTTACTATAGAAATCCATCATGCTGTGATCAAATAACAGGAATTCAGAAGCCATGTTGTCCTCCAGATCCACCCCCACTTCCACCTCTACCATGTTGTCCAGAGATTGCTCTTCCCCAAATAGGATGTTTGGCTACTGTTCCACCTTGCCTAAGGTACATAAATATCCTATAATATATATTTTATTATAATTCTTATAATTATATAGAGCTTGTCCCACTTGTCCATGCCGTAAGCGTTTGATGCTGGGAGCTCGTTCAAAGCGTGATTCTAATCTTCATTGTCAGCCACGTGAGTTACATTAGAATATATTAAGTAATAGTTAATTTCACGTAATTTAAATTATAATTTTTTTTTTTCAAAACAATTACAAAACGGTTGATTTTTATTAAAATTATATTTTATTATTAATAATAATATAATATTTCAGATATAACTAAAATATATAAGAAGGTTTATGTTAAAGCAGCTGGAGCTAAGACTGCTCTGCCATCTGTACATACAGAACAACATACACCTACAGTATGAATATTTTATTTTTTTAATTATAGTTAATTATACTTTTATAGTTTGATGTACCACGAGCTGGACGTTTATATGAAGAACATAGAGCTCATCGTGTTAAACGAGCAGGATGTGGTGTTTGCATAAATGGAAAACGAATTCTTAAACGAGCAAAACGATCATTAGATTGTGTTAGGTAATTTACTATATAATATATTAAGCTATAACTATAATATATAATTATTTAGATGTTCTTATTTACAACCACAATATTCTGAGAATAATCCTCTACTTCCTGATAGAAGTCCAACATCTCCAGTTGGTGTACCACTTAAACGTGAAAAACGTGATACAGTAATAGACTTTATTCTTTAATTTATATATTTTATATAATATATTTAGTGTTTACCACATCCACAATGTATGTTACAAACACGTCGTTATAAAAGAAATTTGTTGGGATCTCAATACTGTGAGCCATGTCAAGGATACTATGGACGTAAGAAACGTGAAGCAGAAATTGATGTTTGTAAAAAGTTATGAAAACAAATAATTTCTAAATCTATTCAGCAATGTCATAGAGAACGTCAAAAGAGAGATACTACTTGTGAAGTAGATGAATTCATGGTAAATCGTATGAAACGTCAAGCATACAACCCACAAGGATTATTAGATATCGTTAAAGTATTATCAAAGACAGTAGCATCTGAAGGTATAATTTCATAAAATATAATATCTATAATCATATATTTCTATTACAGGGGCAAGTGGATGTATGAAGTTCCCAGCATGTGTTTTAGCTCAAAAACGTAGAAGAAAGCGTCATGTTGAACGTGTTGAACAATATCATAAAGTAATCTATAATTATTATAATTATAATTAATTATAATATTATAATTCTAGTCTGTACGAGAATATCAACAAGCTCTTGAAGATCATAAAGTATTAGTAGAAGAACATGCAAGAGTGAAAAGACAATTTTTCGCTCCTGATAATGCTGGAGGATGTGTTCCATGTCCAGCATGGGTTACAATGGCATTGGCTAGCAGAAAGAAGCGTGATGATAGCGAGGTAATTCGATTTACAAGTTGCTTCACTGATATCATATGATTATAGGAAAGACATATGACTCTAAAAGAAGCAATTTCTGATATTCGTCGACATAAAGGCTATGAAAGAGGATTTGGAGTGCGTTTCATTCGAGTAAAATAAAATTTAAAAAAATTATTTAAGAATAATGATGAATCACCACGTCGAAGACAACGTTGCGATCAAACAGAAGATTGTTTGAATGAAGTTGAATATGCTATATTCCAAAAAGTTTATCATAAAAGAACTAAAAGAGATGTAAATAACAAATATTATATTTATAAATAATCTATAATTATTCTGATTATAGGCTGTATTCAGAAGAAAGAAATGTGAACGATGTGGTTCTGGTTTTAATGGTCGACGTACTAAAAGAGCTTTTGGTGGTCCTCTTATTAATGCATCTGAGGTATTATACTATATTCTATTATATAGTTATATAATTAATAATTAATATATTATATATTCATTTTCTTTTTTTTCAGCAAAACTGTATGGCATTCCCACAATGTAGACATCGTGTAAAACGAAATCTTTTTGTAAATAATTTTTATTAATTATATTTAATTCTTAATTATGCTATTTATAGGAAGATTGTAATGTATGTACTGCACAGTTGGATGGTCTTCGTCGACGTAGAAAACGTAACTTTGTTGGAGGTCCAGTTCAATGTTATCCTTGTCCAGGAACTGGCAAATAACTATATGATATCATTGAATCTCAAAGAATTAGTGCAATTAATTAATTAAAATATTTAAATAATATATAATAATATATTATATAAATATATATATATATAGATATTAATGAAATTAATAAATATAATAAATGTTTTATAAGATTTTATATCAAAAGGCTGCTGTTTCAATGATGAAAACTGAGAACAATACTCATTTTTGATGATTTTAAATTTAAAAAAAAAATAAGAAAAGAATAATATTTTCTATTTATTATATAAAATACAATAATTTAACAAATTGACAATATAACATATTACATATAATTTCATTTAATTTTTCATTTTTACAATAAAATAAAGAAAAAAATGAAACAAAGAGAGCCGTGAACACATACAGACGACAACAACAAAAAAAGTTGAAGCTTGATGTATTGGTCAATATATTGGTATGTATCTTCATTCTATTTGATGGATCAACGATAAACGATATTTGAAGATAAAACAAAGTATTTTATATATTATATGATTATATAAACTATAATATATAATATAATTTGAAAAGATGATCAAATGGGGAGGGAAGGGTGAAGGGACACGTAACGAACATTGCTTGCGCACTTAATTATATATTATGCGCCATCACAGATAAAGTGTAATTTTCAATATTTTTTAGGGGATTTATAGTTTCTAATTAATATATAATACATTATATATGAAACAAACAGCGGGGATGTGACTGAGAGCAAATAGAGAAGGGTTATATCATATGATGATGATGATGATGATGATGTTGATGATAATGCTGAGTTGGAGAAAGGGTTGTGACAAAACGAATTTTGAAGAACTCAATGACGAATGTAGTCTCACAGGCTCATGGATCACAGAACGGAACGATACGTATGGGTTTCATGACAAGTTGAGAAGACGAAGTGAGAAATCATAGCTAGAGCTGGAGATGTTGTAGCTTCTTCAAGTTCATGGAACAGTTTACTACCTGCTACATGAATATTGATGATGTATACAGTCTTCATTGATCAGAAACAAAATCTCTTTGGATTTTCGATTGACTGGCAAGAAAGAGAAAATAGATACTTGGGTTGAAGTCTGTTGACAAGAAAACAGTAAAAGATGATGACGAGGTGAATGATTGAAACCATAAAATGAATTATCTAAACAATTCTATGGTTATATGTATAAATATAATTATTAATAAAAATTGAAATAGCAAAATGCGGATGAAATGAAATGAAAAGACATAGTATGTTTCTGATTTAATTCTAAAATTGGATAATAGGAGGGGAGGAGGGATGGAAAGAAGTTAAAAGACATTCCAATTATCACACAAGGATTTATAATCACACGATTGATATATAAATATATATATTTAGATATATATAGATATATAGATAAATTTAATTAAATTTTTTCTATTTCGGATTCATAAAATCCATTTTTTAAATTCTAAGCATCAAGGCATTTTGGAAGAGATAGGATGAACACAGAGTTAAGACTGATTCAAACTTGAGGACAATCATCAGTCATATACATAGGAATGAAATGAAATTGGTGGCAGTAAGGAGGAAAAGCTTAAGCTTTTACATATGACTTTCTCAATGTTTTAAATGAAATGTCAAATACTAATAAACAAATAAATCAATCTATTCATGATTGAATTACTGTATACATTGGTGGAATAGATAATTGCATTTGAGTGGGAACAAAGTGAGGATTAAGAGGAACCTGAAAAAATAATTTTTTTATTATAAATTAATTATAAAAATTATAATATTACCTTGGAAAGGAACTGTGGCTCCATTTGAACAACCTGTGGGTCTGTAGGAGTTCGAGATCTTAGAGTTATTACAGCTTCACCAGGAATGCTACCAGTAGCAAGTCGAGTAAATGCGACCTGAAGAATATCATTGTTAGGTTAACTATATAATTCATACCCAATAATTAACTTACGTTTTCAACAACAACGTTCTCAGTTTGGAATTGAGCTATGAGTTCAGTAACACCAACATTTGGTGCGATACCGTATACAACATATTGATGTAACTGTCCTGGTAACATCATGTTGGGTGAAACTGGTGGTGATGGATATGGCCAGAATACTGGAGGAGCCTGCATGGGCATCATCGGTGGTAGTCCGGGTACGAATGCTGTTCGTTGAGGAATAATTGATGGGATGGGGGCTACACTCGGAGGATGAGGACCAGGATGAGCCATCACCAAGTGCATATCATCAGGTGAACATTGGAAGACCTAAAGAAAATTAAATCATTATTTAATTCATTTTAGAAAGAAATCTACCTCAATATATCTTTGCTTCTTTCCTATAACCATAAACTTATTATGAGAAGCAGCTGCAGCAGATGAAGCAGCTTGTTCACTAGTCATCTGGATAAAACATTCACCAGAAGGATGTCCTTGACTGTTAAAGACCATATGAACACCTTGGAATTCAATGCTACGAGCATTTTCTCCCAAGAATTCAACAACCTAAGCAGATAAAATCTTACTAAGCCGATTAAAAATCGAAAACAAACCTGTGGAACACGAGCTTCATATGGTAGACCACGTAAACGAATACAATCCCTTTTACCAGTAGAAATATTTGTCTGTTCTCCAGAACGTTTCACAACCTGAAATTAAATTTTTAAATTAATTTTCTCTTTTCATATTTCAAATGATATTCATGTAATTATTTAATTTGAATGTGTATAATCTCCAGTCTTATAAAAAAATTCAAATAGGTCTCAAATTTCAAATTTCTTTCTTCAATATCCGGAAAAAAGATTCAGTTTTTCCGATGTATTTCATAAAATATCGAGAATTTTCTGGAGATGATTCAAGTGCAGGTGTTTTCAACACTATTATGTTCATATATAAGTTATATATACATATATACTCATGGATATGTATTAAATAGCTATATATATACAGATTATATAGAAAATAATACATTTATATCCTCTAAAATAATATTTGAAGTTAAAGAGGATAAACTCTTTTAATAAGTGTTAAATCAACTCATTTTGTTCAAATATTATATTAACTATTCTGTTATAATTATTAATGATATATTACTAAAAAAGTAGACAATCTACTGATAATTGTTGGATTTGAAAGAGATAACCCTCAACTAACTAACCAACTACATATTTTAAAAAAACTATCACATAGATTAAATAATGAACTTTGATTTAATTTAATTAAACAAATAATTTATTAAATTATTCCTTTAATAACTAAAATAAATATATTAATTAATATTATGTTAACTCTTATTCTTTATATACTTATGCTTATAAACAATCAGTTGATACAAAAGGCAAATGAGTTGAAAGGCTAAGCGCTATGATCCAACTGATCAAACATAGACATCTGATAGGTCGAAATCAGCTCCCAAAACGTACACAAGTGACATATTAATGGCATATGGCCTACTTGTGTCCCTTCACCACACTACTCTACACTTCAAATCTTTTTCTCTCATTTTGACGTCGGCTTTTCTCTCATTTCAATGATCGTGTCAACCAAAATTTGTCATATGAAATATTTGTCTATGTATATGAACTATAGAATAAATATATAATCAAAAACTATATAATTTATATGAATAGAATATATATATAGGAAGATTATTTTAATAAATTAATATATTTTTATATTAATGATTGAAATTTTAAAACTTAAAGAATTAAGTCTCACCACGAATTTCAATATGAATATCTATTCAGAATATATTCAATGTTTATCATAAATATTCAATTTAACTTATAAAAATTATAATTATGACAAAAACATATTTAAATTACCTGTTGAACTTCGGCACTAGTACTGCGGAAGAGCTCAATGTATCGGTTTCCAATAGTTTGTCGATGTTTTGACAAGGCTTCTGTACCCTTTTCTTCGTCAGCGAATTGAACAAAAGCATCTCCTGAATTTTAAAAACTTTACAAGATTATTTAAAAATAAATTCTTGAATTGATGTCAAGTTCATGCCAATCGAAACCATTTCATAAACTTAAAAACGGCTCGACATGGTTCTATTTCGATTCGTTGCTAATTGTGTCACATAAAGCAAGATTGGTGTTCGAAATGAACTAAAAAGAAAAAAAAGATCAAACCTGTTGGTCTGCCATCTGGTCGAGTAACAAATAGTACTTGATCCATCATCTCACAAGGATTTGGTTCACGAGCGAAAAAGTCTCTCTGAAATATAAAAAGATTAATTAATTCGTTATAAGTTATATACTATAAATACTTAATTACATTACATCATTTCCTCATTACTAGCAATTGGTTTATTTGGATCAAATCAATTGAAAAAGCGAATGAACAACATTACTTCATTCATGATAGAATGACCCCATATGAATCTTATCTTTTCAATCATCAATGCTTCATTTTCAATCAGTTTCATTTATCCATTGGATACGAGCTTCCGGAAAGTAAGCGGAAACAAAAGAAAAATAGAAATTTGGAGCATGTCACGTGGATAGAAAAAGTATGTGGACTTGAAAACAAACAAGTAGTATCAGCAAGCATCATATCGCAAATCAGATTCAGAATACAGCTGATCAAATGACTTTAATATATGTTGATTGTGCCTATATTTAAGCGTTTACAAACATAATCTATTACCTTAACTCTTTCTAAAACAAAGAATACAAGTTTAATATCGAAAGAGAGGAAAAGAACGAAAGAGAAGAAGAGAGTCTATATGAGGTGGCTGAATAAACCTATTCATCATTTTTTTGTAAATTTTATATAAATAGTATATATATATAGTATAGTATATAGAGAGATCATTGCATTTGTTCTCAAAATGAACTGAAATTTATGAAAAATTTGAAAAATTGTTGAAAAACCAACACTAAAATCTTCCAATGTATAAATAATAAAAAGATTAATATTAAATATGAAAATATATTAACTAATATTTAATAAATCATAACTATGATAATCAATAACTCTTAAGCTATATGTATATATACAAATAATATTTTTCTATTTTTTAATTTTTCAGGAAAAAATACAATATTTTCGAGAATTTCAATATATACAATGTATATTTCTTTTTTCTTTTTATAAATATAATATTAGAAATACGTACATGTATGTACGTACAATATTCTTCGTACCATAGATGGTATCATGATGATGATGATGATGATCATCATCATCATCATCATCCACGTCATCATATACATGAAATCATCAATGTATCTTTTTGTATGAAGAAGATGATAACTCTCTTTCTATATTTCTTTTATTTCTTATAGAAAAGAAACAAAAAAAATTATAAAAATTAAAGACAAAAGTTCATAATATCATTCATTTTAATATTATAATATTCTATATAGAATAAATGAATATGGGAATTTCAATAACTGAAGGACTTTTTTTTTCTTTTCAAATTCTATTGAAATCAAGTACCTCTTATGCTCAAAGAATAAGTTCAAAAATATTCGTCTACTATATATTATTAGATTAAATTATGAAAAAAAAAAGAAGAAAAAAAAGATTTAAATAAATTTGAAAAAATATTTTGAATTTAAGAGAATACTTGTAATAGATTATGATGTCATATATGTATATATTTATCATATTCTCTTTATATATATATATATATATATATATATATATATAAATAGTATTATAATATAATTATAATTATAAATATTATAATAAATAAATTAAATTACTCACGATTTGTTGCTCAGTACATTCATAAGGCAGACCGCGCATGCGAACGAACATCGCTGCACCAGTTGAGACGAAGTTAACTGCTTCGTAAGAAGATCCTACAAATGAAATTTTAAATAAAATAATAATATTATATAAAATATATTTTGATAATTAAATTAAAATTCTAATTATTCAAAAGAATAAAAAGAATATAAAGGAGTATAAAGAGATATAGAAGAAGTATGTAAAATCATTCTTATATTGATTTAAATATTTTAACTATACATAAATATACTGATGAACAAAAAAATGAAAGACAAAATCAAAATGGGTTATCATTTCAGATCACAGATTGACATTTAGCTGTCACTTTTTCAATTCTCGAGCTATATTGTTTCGACCATAGTATTGTTGGGAAAACAACGATTTAACATGGAGTCAATTGCTTTAGATTTGTATCAGTAAAATGGATTAAAAAGCAAATTTTTATGAAAAAAAAACAGTTAAACTTGATGTATTCAGTTGTTTTTAATCGTTTATAAACCTTTTTTTCGATTTTTTTGTTATGAAAATGAGTTAAATTTGATTGAAAACTGCATGAGTTGGTCTACAATTTCAAACCATGATTGGCCTGATATGGATATTAGCAGAGAGACAAGGTCAATTGCTATCATTCTTATCATTGCATTTCAATTTTACTGAATTTATGAAAAGAATGACTGCTATTGATTAGACAAGTAGTAATATGGAAGATATACAGATTTTATATATAAATATATAAAGAAAATATAAATAAATTGCAAAAATATTGTAGTTAATACGTTTTTAAATGGTAACAGAGAGAGAGAGAGAGAGAGAGAGAAAGAGTGAGAGCTTGGAAAGTTAATACCATTCTTCATACTTTAATTATATTAAATATAATAATATTAATATTACCTTGAGAATTATTGGTCATACTGTACTTTATAAGCTCAAGCTGGAATCTAGTAATGAATCTAGTGGATTTGAATCAGGAAAGACCGAACAGAAGCGATGAGTGCCTACGTGGAGAACAGATAGGGAGGGCGAGAAAGATGCGTGGGGGAGGGGACTGAATAGACTTTCCATATACCATATATGGGGTATCGGCCTCTTTCTCTCTCATACAGAAGAGGATATATCATACAAACACAATATATTCTCTATGAAAGCTGACTATACAGGAAGAGAAAACCAATTTGAAATAGTATGAGATTAAATCATACAAGTAAAAAGAGAGAATAGAGATGAAGAAGAGAGATAGAAGATAGATAAAGAGAGAAAGAGAGAGAGAGAGAAAAAAAGAAATGGTATGGAGGAAATACAACACACGACGAGACAAAGGATCATACACGCCTCGCCATCCTGCATCATCAGCATCATATACACCGCCAGATACAAATAGCAGGATGTTTCATTTTCATTAAAAGCGTATACATCATAGTTACAAGTTTGATTAAGTTCTTAATCAAAAGCTTGATTATATATGTTTTCATACATAGCTGGAAAGCATGTTTTTCGAAAACTCAAACAGCTAACAACTAGAAAATGGATCTTGAACAATGGGGGTGGTCTACAAGAGTATTCGGCCTTTATAGAATGCCACGACATACATTTGAGCGGCGTTGTGGTTGTTAACGATAGTGACGATTGAGACGACAAATACTGAGAAAATCTGTTCAATTTAATAGCTGTAATAATCATAAAAAAAACATTTGAAATAGGATTTTGAAAACTCTTAACATGAAGCAAAACTATGAATACGGAAAAGCATGCTTGATGAGTTTTATTTCAAGTTACTATGAGCATACTGGCTTGATGTGAAAGAGCTTAGATTATTCGAGGAATATCTGACAACGTCGACACTATGTGAGCGAGTTTAGACTTTAGTTTCATGATGTGCTAGTTCGTTGGCTGACTCGAGAAGAAGAAAAGAGACTAGATGGATGAATGAATGGAGTAGATGGATGAATAGATGGATGGATGAACAGGACGACAAGCAGCATAATAAAAAAACAAAAAAACCTTTAATGGTAATGATGGAAATGAGCCGGATTACCGAAAAATCGTATTGGAAAAGATGAAAACAGTGTATTGTACAAATGTCATTTGATATGCCACCGAACAAGTTGTTGAAAAAAATTTCAAAAAAGTGATGAAAGGGTAGATGTAAATGCGAAAGCAGGAGAAAGAGGAGGAGAAAGAGAAGGAGGAGGAGGAGAAGGAGGAGGTTTTTGGTAGAAGGATTTGTATGTGCATATGCGTGTAAGGACGAAATATTCAAAGATTTTATGAAATTGATGGTTTAAGAGGTTATGGAAGTGTTTAAGCTGGAAAAGAAATGTCTAGTACCCATGGTGACAAGATTGAGTCAACTAGAAAGTAGATGAAAAAGATGATGAAGATGTGAATGTTGACCATAACGACATGACTAGGAAAGAGAAAGCATGAAAAGGCAAAGGCAGAAGAACAATGTGGGGCCGTTTACATTAACTATTCAAGGCTCTGACTACACTTTTCAATGAAATGAGGCTAAAAGTGACAGATTAGTGAAGAAATAAGAGAAATAAATACTTCTTTTCAATTCTTTTCGAGGTGTTCTTTATTGAATGAACAGGTCAAACATACGACTATAGTTATAGTTATAACTAAAATATTGAAAAAAAAGAAGAATAATGAAAACTATAAAGAAATATTATTGATAAATATCTTTAAATACATATAATATATATTTTTTTTTTTGAGAAAAAAAAACATGAAATGGTTAGAGTTGTGGTTGTATAAGAAATAAAAAAAATATATGAAATTCAACCAGATGTGCCGTAAACTCCTCAGCTGTACATGTTTTTGTCATGACGAAACTAAACCATTTTCATTTTCTTGTCGTCGTCGTCGTCTTGCATTTCATCTCATAGCTACAGCACGGCAACCACAGACATGTTTTTTTTTGTTTTTTTTATATTTCAATATATGGAAATATTGGGATGATGTTGAAAAAAAAGAGAGAAAAGTAACCAACATTGAATGGAAATATCGAAAAATATGACCAATGACGTGGCTTAACAATATTGAAATGAGGAAATATGGAGGAGGATGCTTCATTTTCCTTTCTCTTTAGCTTGTATTAAGATACCGGATAACGTCTTCCAAATAGCATGATAGAGAGAGAATGAGAGAAATAGGGAGATGGATTAGAATGGATACAACACCGTAAAACCATAAATGCAACCTTTGAAGAACGGATAGATCATTTTGAAGATACATTCATCTTGTATTCAATCCGACAATTCTTTCAAACAATTGTGATCAAAAGGAAGCGAAAGAAGAATGAAAAGAAAAGAAAAACCGTCTAAAGTTACCAAATGATAGATTAACAATTAAGGAAATTGGGTATGAAGTTATTCCCAAATACGATATTCATCATTTTTAGCCTTTTTGAATTATTTCTTAACATAAAAAAAACATATGAAAACGTATGTATACAGATGAAGTAATTCAAGCAGTTTATGACCTCAAAAAAGAAAAAAAGATGTGATAAGGTCAAAAGAGCTGCAGTTTAGTATACAGAGATTGGCAAAACGCTTTCTTTTCTCTCTTTCCCTCTCTTGTTGTGTTTGTATGTATGTGTGTAAACCTCGAAGGGTCATAGTATCAGACCACCTATGACCATGAAGAGCGAAAGAGAGAATCAAACCGAAAGATTGAAAGAGGGTGGAAAGATAGAGAAAGAGAGAGAGAGAGAGAGAAAAACGATAACACGAAGCAAACAGGTCAAGCGACAGCCTGACAGTTCCTGGCTGTGACAGCTTCACGGTAAATTTGTAGGCCTGCCAGCCTTGCAGAATGGCTTTGATTTGGAAAGCTTTGACTTCCTCAGAAAACCAGAAGCAATATGTGTGTTGACAGCAGAATAAGGAAGTAAAATATACAGATAGATGGATGGATTTATTGAGAGATAAAGGAGTAAGAACTCAAAAAATAGCTATTTGTAGTAAAAGTAGATGATTATATATAGAAAGAGACTGTAAAAAGAGGAGGGAAAGAGATAGAGAGAACTTGATAGTATAAAGAGAAATGAAATGGTCTATTAGAAAAGAAGAAAGTAGATTGAACTTCTGATGTATTATACTACTACGATGAGAGAATGAATACAGAATCAGATAAAATAATTTAAAAACAAAAAGATCCTCAAAATGGTCTTTCAAAGAAAAGAAAGATAGATAGATAGAATAGAATGGAGTAGTTGATATGATTGAAATGCTTATTCAGCAGCAACAGCAGCATAACAGTATTGGTTTTCAATTATATAATAATAAGAGGAAGTAGATGATATATAAAGCTGAGAAGGTGAAAACTCAAAGGTTGGCCAAAAGATAAACAACGTTCAAGATTGCAATCACATTTAGTGCTAAATAGCAAGTTTGTAGTTTTATAACAAAAAGTATTTTAATGTAAAGATTTAATTAAGAAGAGCTATGTAATAGTGAAGTTGAACTAACTGACTAAACTGACTATCTTAACCTGAACATTTCTTTTTAACTATACACGTCCTTGAAAGAGCCCAAATAGGAGCGAACAACTTCAAAATAGGCAGAAGGCTGTATGTCAGTTAACTCGTCATCAAAGCATAAACGACCGCATAGAAAAAAAAATTTAGCGATTGTTGTATAGACACAACAGATAGAAGACAAGATAGATAGTGAGTGAAACTGAAAAAGCGACGTCGGCAATCAGTTTCTACCCGGAGAGGATGATTTAACGACGACGACAACGACGTCTGTCTGTAATCTAGAGCCTTCAGAAACTTCACACTGTTTAATACTCGTTATAAACTATATGAAATGATAGAAGAAGTAAATGATCATATATGTATTCTAAGGTGTGAAAGATTGTTTTCAAGAAGAAGAAGAAGAAGAAAGAGTAAATCAAGTCTCATTCTCTCTCTATATACTTATAGAATTGAGAATTTTTAATAAAAATTGAAATATTTGAAATATAAATGATATAAGAAGAAGGAATATCTAAATAATTTGTCTAATTAATAAACAAACAATAAATAAACAAAAGTTTTGTATATATGTAATCGAAGACAAGAAGAAGATGTAGAAGAAGAAGAGATTAATGATTGAATATGATAAAGAGATCTATTTATTAGATTCAATCAAAATTCAAATAATTTTATAAAAAATTCAATTATACTAAACTGAACTATGCTATATAGTATCTATCTATCTATATATATATGATTAATATTCAAATATTTATAATTAAAAATATGAAATGAAGGTTGTTTGCTTTGATAAAAAATTTGTTTAAAAGGAATAAAAGTATTATGATTCATAAAATATTAAAAAATTTATGTGAAACACATACCTGCTGCCACGTGAAGAAATTCTTCAGATGTTGCTTTGTAGACTTCAATATATCTGAAAAGAAATATCTATGAATGATGATATACATATAGTTAGTTAGTTTATATAATTATATTCATAATTATAAATTGTTTGTTGGTGATTTGTGAAGTTCAAACGATAAAAACAGCAAAAGAAGCAAATAATTCAATAATTTTGTATATGATTAGAGAGAGAGAGAGAGAGAGATAGATAGAGAGAGAAAACAACAAGTATACCAGATTATAGAAGGGAAAAGAGAAAGAAAGGGAAGAGAAATGGGAGTCAGATTTTAAATGTTTTTAACCATTATTAGATAGAAAGATTATTAATATATAATATAAATAGTAAATTTTTGATATACAAGAAATTAAAATGAGATGAAAAATTGTTTTTTCAGTTGAGAAGGGGTTTCCTGGGGCTTCTAAGATAGGACCGTCCGACTTTCATCGCACCTAACTGTATGATGTCAGAAACGGTTCACAACTTGATCAGAAGGCATTCCGTCTTTCTAAGCTATTTTGCAGAAAAAGGAGATGACGAATTAAATCATACTTTATCAATTGCTGAGCTGTATCTCTCTCTTTCTTTCTCTCTCTCTCTCTCTCTCTCTCTCTCTCTCTCTCTCTCTCTCTTCCATATATAATCTAATGAAAACAGTAGTAATAAGCTCAGAATTATAAAATGATAATAAGAATATAATTCGTAATTAAGATCTTTTATCTTTTATATTTAAATATTTAAATAAATATATAGAAATCGATTGAAAATATGTAACCTCGCTAATAGGAAATGACGATGACGCTTCAAAGCCATATCGCGCATTTGCTCTGTTGTGAAACGAACTAAAGCTTCTCCATTTCTACGCCCTTCAGCTGATAAGCACAAAGCGATTCCGCCACTAAATATACTATGATAAGACAGAAGTTATATATATTTATATATATTTGTATATTTACATATATATTAATATATATATATAATTAATTAATTAATTATTATAAATATAAATATACATACGGAGCAATTTCTAATCCGGCAAAGAATTGTGCTACATGACTGTCAGAAGCTTGCCAAGGTAAGCCTCGAGCACGAACTACAACATCTCCTTCAATCTTTGTTTCACGATCACTAAAAATATAAATATATTAATAAGGTAACAAATAATTTTAATTGATTTATAAATTATTTATAAATATGATCAAAGCTTGATCAAACGTTTATCTCCTTTTCTGTCCTTAATTTCAGGATAAATTATGTTTTTTGGAAAAAAGTTTCATAAAACTTAAAAATAAACTAATTATTTATAGTTGTAATATTCATAATTGATTCTTCATTTCAATCATTAACCAATTCTTTCACCCCCCCCCCCCAGCCACTTTCCTTTTATCATCATCAATGTCAATCTAATAGAACTTTGATAGGCTGAAATATTCCATGGCAATGTGTATTCTACTACAGCTGGCATTAACCGTTCTTTGATTTTTTTAGGAAAAATCAAAAGATAATAATGTTCATTATATTATATTTTATATAAAATTAAATATAATATATAGTATATATACATAGAATATTTCTTTTGTATTTTCTTAAACATACCAGACTGCTGATTGAACTCCAAGGTTGACAGTTTGAATAGCCGTTTCCAGTTCATCTGAAAAGCAAATAAGTTATTAATTACGATTTATTTCAAAAGCTACACAAATAACTAGCTCTAGATCATTCTTTTTTTTATATTTTGTTATCGTCAAAACTGCAAATCCGGGTAAATGAGCACATCTGCTTCCTCCCAAAAAATTGTTTCGAAATTTGATATGACAATTTTTTTTTTGGAAGTTGGTTCTCTTATCAGTACAATATCTTTATGTTTCTCGACTCAATATGTAAGTGAAAATCTAGTTGACGTCTCTGCCTGTCGATTTTGTCAATTTTGACAACCTTCAGAATGACCCCCGTAAATGGTCAAATAGGGTGAAGTAACACTAAACGAAAAGAAAAATGACGGAAATGCTAGAGATTTAGAGATAGGTGAGAAGACAGTTTTCATCTATTCTTCCACGTAAATTGTCTTTCTTCACCTTCTCCGGTAAACAGATGATTCAACTTCTCATCTACTACTACTAACCCTATCTTTGTTTTTTGATCTAATTTAATTTTCAAAAGATATATGATATGAGAATATTTAAATATACTAATCAATATTTCTTAATTATATAATAATATAATTAAATATATTTTTTAAAATAAGGGTTGTTGATATATACACAAGTGCACATACCTACTTAAGTCCATATTTCACAGTGAAATGCTCAGATTAAGGATATACAGTCCATCCTTTGGTAATTTATGAAATATATCTTTACAAGAAGGATATTAATAAAAGCATCTCAGGTGTGTCATTACATCTTTTCTCTATGATTCTTCAGGTCCCTTGAGTCGAACCTTCATTCGTTACCTCGACCTCTCTTTTCAGATGAACGTGCCGACAACGAGTTGCGCTCGTATTCGCTTCCTTTACCACGGAATGACCGTGAAAATGTCTTAAGAAGTCGATGATGACAAGATTGAAAGACATCATCTTTGTTTTCAAAGAAAACTCAATTTTTAATTTTAAACAAAAACTTTAAAATTCAATAAGAGGTTATGTAATCATCTCTAGAATTCTTGAGTTAATTAAATAAAACAGATTTCATTTAATTATTTTCAAAATATTGAAGATTATTCAATAATCTGTACAATCAAATCTTTGTTCCTCTATCTATCTTCATCCTCCCTTTTATTACTCATTCTTCCCTTCAATTTTTCCAGTATCTATCCTCTTTTCTATTCAGAATTATATTTACTTGTGACTAGTCTGACCACAAGTCACCCGTTTGTCAAAGATTGTTTGTATTTCTTGGTTTGCCGTTTAACTATTGAAAAAAGAGATTGACCTTTGCAAAAAAAAAAAAAAAGAACTGAAAGAATTGAAAGGAATGGATGAAGCGAAAAGAAAAAATATTTTAAAATGAAATCTTATAACCTCATATTGGTCTTATCCCGATTATTCGTATATAATCTCATCAGTTATAATCTGTTTAAATTTACTATGTATAACTAACTGATTTCGTTTTAATTTTTGATGAAAATTAACCAAAAAACAATTCATATCAGGATATATATCTCTGCCAATCTAGTATTACAACCTGTTTTTTTGAAAAAAATAATTTTTTTTTTTAAAATTTAGTTATTTCTCTTATATGATGTTGAATATTTTAAAGTTTTTGTTTCTTTGAAACATTCTAATTATAATAAATGATTGAAAAGGGGGCATATCGTAAAAATCGCCGGAAAGTTTGCCGGTTTTCGTAAAAATATGAAACTATCCGGCGAGACAGTCTTGTTTTTTCATCACGTGAAGGCAATATGTATATCTGGGTCGCAATTCTATTCAGAAGTAGCACGACGACATCATAGATGTTGTGTTTCATCGCTATCCAATTCGAGGAAGGAAGAAGACGCAACAATCTAACAAAGAAAATTCTTTTTTAACTATTAGCTCTCTCTCTCTCTCTCTCTCTCTCTCTCTCTCTCTCTCTCTCTCTCTCTCCCATCAAGGTATGCATCTATTCATCTATGATGTACAGGAGCATTGCGACATTTAAAAATGCGTCAAAAACGAACAATATTAATAAAATTTCACCGAAATAGGGAAATAAACTGAATAAATAAAAGGTTTGCTTTCATTTTTATAAGGAAAACAGAGTATTCTCATAAGCTTCATAAGATGATTCTTTTAAACAATCCAAAATAGTTCGTATGATCATGTTGTAATCGGAATGCGAGTATGTCTATGTGTGTAATCTTTGATGTTCAAATTCTTATATTTTTCTGTTGAAAGAACTATTCGAATATCTATTCAAACTTTTAGGTTCCAAAATAATTAATTTTGGATTATTAAAGTAAAAATTGAATTTTCGGGAAATACTCAACAGGTAGTGAACCTGTTATAAGACGTCTGACCTCGTCAAGCACTGGCCTTGCATACGCACATCTGAATCTTCAAAACAAGAGAAACAGCAAATACGAGACATCATAATGATGTGTCTTACATGAAAATCTTATAAGAATGTAGGACTTCAAGTATTATTCGAAACTATTAAACTTTATTATAAATTTAATAAGTATACTATATGTATATAACTAATTATTTATAATAAACTATATATTCTTTCTTTCTTTCTTTCTATCTTTTTTTTCAGATAATGGATAACTTTGAATCAATTAAACAAATCATCTTCAATTTGATTCTGAACTAGAATAACGAAAGAGAGAGAGAGAGAGAGAGAGAGAGAGAGAGAGAGGGAGAGAGAGAGAGAGAGAGACAAGTTGTTCATTTTCTCAAATATTTCAGATCTTTATAATCAGCGAGACATACATACATATAGTAAAACGTATATCAGTTTAACTAATTAAGGTCAACATCTTTAAAACGTTTAAAAGTCTATCAAAGCTTGTTCTGAGATAACTATTTCATATAGTTATTTATATAATTAATTTTATTTAAAACATTTTCAACCTAAACAAACATTTATCTGAACTTTATCAAAGTGACTTGTCTAAATTGAGTATCATCATCTTTCTTCATTCATTCACATACCATAGCACAAGGCTTTATGTAGTTCAAATTCTCAAATTCTTTATTGGCTTTTTCTGCGCGCGGAAAAAAACTGTCTGCTGAAAACAGCATGACACAATTACTGATTGCCAAGAAAAAAAACTGTGAACCAAGTGCAGTGATGTAAGCGTGACAGCAATGAGCAAGAAGAAAGATGATGAGAAGGTAAGATGGAAAGAGAGAGAGATAGAGAGAGAGAGAGCGCGCTTTAGTGCCAAACAAACGGTTTGTCAAGCGGCTTGCTGACGATGGGAAAGCCAGCCTTCTTCACTCTTTCGCAGCAGTGGCGACGATCCTGGCACAGTGTTGAACTTGGCACACAAGACCGGGTGAGAGTGGATGTGTGATCGAGCTACGAGGCAGAGCAGAAATATGTGGAGGGAAACAGGCCGAGAACGTGTACATGAACTTGCAGCCATTCTAAGCTTTTATCAACGACTTATTGAGAATACGTTGTTAGTTGAAAGTTGAAGAAAAAGCAAACAAATCCCAAATTTTAAAATTTGATGAGAAACAGAATGTTATTTCGAAAACTTAAATAGAGAACTGATCAACGAAATGCTGAAGAAGCTGAAGGACATTATCGTTGAAATGGCATTAACTGCTAGAAAAACTATGACAATGTCCTTACTGTTTATCAATTATAAATGAAAATTCTGATAACTATTGGCATAGTTAAGATAACATAATCTATAGCTTAACTATAAGTTTTTCTTTAAACTATTGAACTGTTTAATACATATTTTTATGTATTCCGTAATGAAATACGAATCATAAACGTCAATCCAAAATAATTTAGACAACCATTTAGCATATATCGCTCTTTTCCATCATTCTAGACATTATGACATTCAACGTTTACCAATCTTTGACCTGCTTTAGATGGTTCTTATTGCATGAGTCTTCTTGTATTGATGACGTGGACCGTGTTTCACGCGGAACACTATTGTCGATTGCATAACAGAACACGTTGGCGCATAAAACGACGATAAGATGCGGAAGAAACGACAACGAGAAAGACCTCAACTTGATGGAAGTTGAAATGAGAATTCAATATTTAGACGACATACAGGTATGTATGTCTTCATGTTCTTCCAGCAAGAGAATTTCATTCCCTCTCCTTTCAACCCACTGCTGTTCAGAAGGGGAAGGATTGGATTCATCTAGATCGCTAAAGCAATGAAATAATGCAAGCCAAGATCTAATAGTTCTAACCATTAAGATCAATCGATTTAGCATGTTATTGCAAATGATTTCAGGGTAATAAGATATAGAGAAGATGTGGAGAAATCCATAGAACTGAGTAACTACTTCGATATACGGATTGCTGATGATGATGTTGATGAAGAGACAAATGGTAAGAGATATACATGTGTATGTGGAATGATGTAGTTAAAGAGGAAGCGAAACCGAAACAAACTAAAGGAAGAGATAGAGAGGAACGAAGGCGAGGACGGCCAACTATAGAAGGTCATTGGGGTCCAAGAAAAAATTGGAAAAGAAAGAAATTAAGATGATATTGCCAAAAGACACATAACGAGAGAGAGAGAGAGAAGAAATAAATCATCTTAATAAATGGCTTATTCCAAAAAAAAAGAAAAAAAATATAAATTAGTGATTGATAAGTAAATATTGTTCCCAGATTTTGTATGTTTCAACTTAATAATAATAGAAATTGTTATTATGGGATGAAACTAAAAAGCAAATGGAAGAATAATAGAAAGAAAAGAACAACAACAAAAGGAGTTTATAGAACTTATTCTATAGATATTGAAGATATCTTATACCAACTACACCCTTTCAACAAAACTCCCTTTGTTTTTCTTATAATATAGTGTATATAATGTATATAAACATAATAACATATACTAACCTGGAGATATATTTGATAGACGAGTAATCATAGCTTGCGTTTCCTGTTCCATGTCATCTTCAAAATACTGATTTGGTGAGTTCTGATCATCAAATAGGGAGAGATCGACATAGCTCAGCCATAGCTTAGAGACAGGAACTTGCTCACGAACAGCTAATGGAATAATATGTTGACGAATTGGTACTGGACCAGTGCACACGATCAAATCATCCTCCAGCAATTGCTGTGGTTCCTGCTGCTGATGGAGTTGCTCCAACTGATCGCATAATGGACGGAAAGGCTCTAACGGACCATCAAACAAGCATGACGTATTCGTGTTGTTATCAAGTACAGTGAGCAATGCTCGAAGCGGGCTAGGCCGACAAACGAGCAGTAGCAGACGACGTCGCGGAATGGATGGACGACTCATCTATGTACGGAATACGGGCCACGTCCTTCGGCACAAATGCAAACCAGCGGGGGCGTGGCGAACCGCCGACGACGATTGTTGACGCGTCACCGCGACCGACATCGTTCACGGTCGCATCTCTTGCGAGGCCATCAGCATCTCCTTCGTTGTGATTACCGTTCCGCAAGCTAGCTCTCGTTAGTTTTGTCAAACGCCCACCGACAAGCGAGTGAGTTTCGGGGAAACGTATACCAGCAGCCATGAGTCCCTTGATAGGTAATGCAGCACCGGGAAGCAAACTGAAAAGAAATAACTGAAAGTATTTTCTTAAGAAAATGTTTATATTCGTAAAGAGATTAGTTATTTTATTTGCTAAATAGTTAATATAATTTGATTTGAAAATGATATTCTTTCTTTCTCTTCGTACTTTCTTCTAAACTTAATCATTTTATTTAATATTAAACTGAAAATTGTGTGCATGGGAGATTTTCCTCTTCTTTTGTTTTTTGATCAAAAAAAAAAAGTTTTTACATACTTTCTGGTTGCGGCTCCTTTAAAAGCCTTTAGCAAGGCCATTGCATCCAGTCCACGTCCCCAGGTATGGATTTTCTCGATACATGAAGAGCCCATCACATCAACGGACAACGTCGTCAGAATCAATCCAACAAAAAGAAAAACTATAGAAGCGACCATATAGCCAACATCTCCTTGTGGATAGAGATCACCAAAGCCAACAGTCATCTGAAATCAACTTCATGATGATGATGATGATGATTTATAATAATATATATTTAATAATTTTCTCATAGATCTCATCTATGTATCTAAGTGATGACTTTGTATCTAATATTCCATCATTAACCTTGATGTTCCAACTTTTTTTGAAAAAAAGAAAAAACAAAATTGACTTTGTATCCCATGAATCCAGAAGGATATGTGATTTCAAGGCTTTTTACATAACTTTCTTACAAGTTTTTGCCTATTATTAGGTGAGGTATACCAACGATGAATGAGGTTGTATGTAAAATCATGACGATAGTTTTACTAAAAAAAACTGAAGAGAAACGAACAATATGAATGCCCTGTGGGTCAAGCAAACTGGAAAATGGGGTTGCTCAATATGGGTTAAAAAGGTTGAAGAATTCACTTCTTCCAACGTTTCTTTCAGCATTAAGTTAAAACAAAAAATATGATTTTTGCTCCAGCACTTTGAAGGACACATGTATATGTGTGTAGATCCATTAGAAATTCTTACTATTTAATTATTTCTTATGAACTTACAACTTTACTTAGATTTTCCAGTTGTTTTTTTTTTCAAAATTTTCTACTTTCAATCTCATTAAGAGGTCCGAGGCTTATCTTTTTCAAGCTATCTTACATGACCTAATTTCAATGACAGAAAAGACAGCGTCATCAACCTTACGAACTGTAGCCAAAAGACAGAGGTGACAGACGTTGTGATTTAAGAGGAGAACAATGAAAGAAATTCAAAAAAATGAATTCAACGGCATTAGAATTACCAGTCATTTCACGAATTTACTTTAAAAAGGTTGTCAAGATTGATACGGCAAAATGTTAGAAAAAGTGAAAAAGAAAGAGAGAAAATTACAAAGAATTCTAATTTGAACTATAAAAATAATTAAATTGAAATAAAATAATAAAAATATCTAATTATATGATATAATATAGATTATAAATATTAATATTTGACAAGCAAAAGGCTCAATAAAAATGTTCTCATGGTTAATAAGATGTAGAGATTGCCTAAATCTGTTACAATCACCGCTGGGCAAGTGCTACCGTGTTCCTCTTCTTACTCTGATTTCATAGATAACGACAGACAAGTGATCAGAAATCATCGTTTTGCCGTAACATGAGGCCAAGTGCCGAGCTTTCAACCTTTTTTCTTGATATAATCGATAGAATAATAAAATTACTATATATAGTTAAGAGAATATATGGATATGTTTATGTTATAACTCTGAAAATATGGTTAAAGCTCTGAAAATATAAGTTTTTTTTCATCAATTTTTGTCTTTCCATCGACTATATATTATTTCTAAGTGAGTTTTAAGTTAGTATAATTTATAAAAAGAATTTTATAACTAACCAAGCTAATTAGACAAAAATAAAATGAATCCAGAAAATTCCATGTTTCATAATAAGTAAATATCCATGCTGATACAGCCATATAAGAGAATAATGTAAATAAAACAGTCATTTGTCGTTTTCCTGATACCTTAAATAGAAAAAATAAAAATAAATAATATTATAAATTATTATAATAAACCTCAGCTAATGGATCATCTCCTCGTCTTCCTAATAATTCAACTATAAACTTAGCAACATCAGCAATTGTGATGAGTGTTAAAGGAATTCTGAAAAGAAAAACTTAAAAATTGTGAAAAAATTATTAAAAATGGATGAAAAACAAAAATTGAAATTATTATATTTGCAAAATACGAACCCAAATATTGCATAGCACATGCAGAATATTTGCCCGAATGGAGATATTGGAATAAGATGTCCATAACCTAAATGTTTCCAATATAATATATATTATATATATATATATATATAATATAGTTACCAATAGATGTTAAAACGGTTGTTGTATAAAATATTGATGATGCAAAATTCCATTTTGATAGAAAAGTATCATTATTAAGATCTAAAATAACTATTTCTAATGTTAATATATATTATGAATATTCATATTTAGTCTATTATTTTCTTCATATTAATCAATATTAAGAAATTTATATATATTATATAATTTATAAATGAGAAAGTTATTACAGATGACTTACCAAATGGCTTGATGCCAGCTTCAAAAGCTTGAAATGTGACAAATGTAAGTTGATCTATAAGCTGAAGAGCTGTCTCATTAGAAGGATCATTTTTGCCATTATAGTCGAATATTGCTTCCTGAAGAAACAAAATGTTTTAAATAAAAAAAAATAATTTTAAATATATTATATTGAAGATGCGATATAGTAAATAGAGATTAAGAGATGAAGCCTTTTTCAGTCGATATCCTTAATTCAATTTATGTTCTCAGAAAACCATTTGTCTTAGTAATCATTTTCATTGAAATACATGATGTAAAGCAAGATATGTTGTGTAATCTCAACAGTTTGTTGTACTCTTTTTCCATCTTTATATATAACTATATGCAGTTAACCTAAGGTAGATGAAGCAAGTACTTTAGTTGAACGTGACACAAACTGGCTCTCATTGTTCCAGAACGACGGGAAGTCGTGCTCTTTCAAATTTTCCAACCTAATATTACTTCAATTGTACCCTACCTGTTTGAAATTATTTCAGTGAGAGTTTCAAAAAAATGTAAAGCAGTTTACAAGAGAAAATTGACAAATGACTAACTTCAGCTTTTTTAATTTCGCGCAGGTGGTAATTTCTATGTTGTAACTCATATGGTTGTTCAATAGCAGCAAATACTAGAGCTTAAATTTGGTAGATAGATTCAACATATGCTATACTTGAAACATACCACCTAGACAGACATACGATAATGTGGTTGTGATTAAAGCTATATGAGGAAGAGCCAAACGACACATCGTTTGAAATTTGCGACGACCTAAATATTTAATTATATATATATTTATAAATATTATAAAGTATATATAATGATAATTAATAATAATCTACCGCTTCTTTTGCCAAATTCATCTGAATCTGTTGATTCGTTTAAACAGAATGCGAACGGAATAAAGACGCGAAACATTGAGATGAGCAATAATGAAAGACAAAATAAAGTAGAATGTTTTTAGCGTTTGCTGTTAGGCTCTGGAGGGAAAAGAAGAGATAGAGAGAGAGAGAGAGTTGGTACGAGTTCATTCATATAAGAAAAACAAAGTAATCCTCGGGCTTATACGGCTGACAGCACATGCTATTAAGGATTCGACGAATGAGCGCACATGGAATGAACCGGTACTACGAGTTTCGTCTTCCTCATATGGATAATGGAGCAGACATTCAAGGAACAATGAGAAAGAAGAGCCGGTGGATAAAGTTATTCATGACATCGTGTGAGTTAATCGGATGAAATAAAGCATGAACACGAGTAACATAGTGGATAGAATTCTGAACGCTGATGTGCAGAACTATAGAAGCATACCTTTCTCATTTCCGGCGTCATCTTCGGGAACTGTTGATCCACCTTCCACATGCGCTGACAAGTTCATCCCTTCGGCAATGGCAGTTCTTCGGGCGCCGCCCAATCCAGCAAACGCTACCTACATATAATGGTTTAAGTTCAAGTATGCAAAATGGTTAAATAGGGCTGAAGCCATTGACATAGCCTGAGGCTAAAAAGAAGATCAAGTTTAGCATTTAGATTTTATGAATCAAACTACTTATAAATTTCTTTAAACTTTTCTTAAATGTCAGTTAGTTAATCTTTAAAATCCTTTTAAACATAAATTGTCAAAAAATAGACAATGAAGAAGAATAAGAAACGTATATAAGTAGTCTAAAAATATAAAAAAATTATAAAAAAAAGTATAAAAGAAGTTTAAGAAGGCATTTTCAAAAATTATATTTCTCTTCGTTTTATGAAAATATTACGAAGTGTGGGTATGTTATACCTAAGAATCAACGTTTAATAGTGATGATGAATACTCGAAGAAATGCAGATGAGTGGGAAAAAATTGATTTTTAATAAGAATGTTTACATTAGATATGTGGTTTTGAATTAAAGATGTGCAGATCTTCTTCCTGGGTAGTAAGCATATCCATTCGGCTATTACATTATATTTTTCAAAGTGAGACGAGAAAGCTCGTTGTGAATGAGTTGAATTTTGAAAATGATATCAAGACAGATATAGAGAGAGAGAGAGAGAGAGAGAGAGAGAGAGAGAAAGAGAGAAAGAGAGAGAAATGAATACCCAAATTCTTAGTAATAGTTTAAGAGATTCATGTATAAAATATATAATTGCAGTTGTGCTGACGAAATAAACGTGAAATCTTACCTGATTCATGGTTGCAGGGAGTGATGTAGAAGCTCGTAAAGCCCTTGTACTCAAATGTCCATCTTTTTCTTCAACGATAGCATCGAATGGAACAGAGACAGAATGTGGTAAGATAGGTACTGGTATGTACACAGACGCCAACTGAGCCGCTAAAAATCGACTGCCTCCCAAGGGATTCATTGTCTAAAAACGTCTTCAAGTGATTTCAGAATGGAAATTGTTGTCTAATGCGTCTCTTTCTGTCAACTTGTCATCCAGAAAGTCTGAAAAGTAACAAACTAACGCATTTTTTTTAGGCATATGTTAAAAAATGAGCAAAAAAATAATTAACGCTCTGTATGTTCTTTAATGTCTATTACTAATCAAATTTAAAAAAAAAAGATTTGCACCCTAAAGGGAAATATCGACAATGCTAGAAGAACAAGTCTTGCCATCAGAATGGACTGAATCTTCTTATGAAAATTGGATGTACCCCCAAGGAGCTTAAGGGAACGCCACAGGCACGAAAAAATTGTATAACATAGAGAACAAATCTTTAAATTTATAAAGAAAATACTGCATTAGTTAGCATGAGGGAAGGACAATATTTGGGTCTTACCAGGGCAAAACATCAGCAATCTTGTCCGGCTCACCAATCTGCACATATTTCTTTATACTCGTGAGACGCAGGAAAACCTTTGAAATAGCAAATGGTTCACGAGGACAATTGCTATATTTGTAATTGTATTCATAAAAGAAAAAAATATTTATTATTTGATAATACTAAAGAATATTTAACCGAAATACTCATATCCGTTCCAAAGTTTAAATATATCAAAATAAACTTAAAAGTAGCTTTCGGAAAATAAGCCAACTTCAGATCTTCCAAACAAATCAATTACTTTCCTTTTCCTTTTTTATTTGTAAATGTGACAAAATATTTCTCAGGTAGCAATTCTTTGTTAACATCCCAATCATCAGCAAAAACTTAATGAGGTTATAAGACAAATGTTTACCACGTTCAGAATGAATGGACTAAATTTGGTGACAGTTTCATCAAAAATATCACAAACTTGAAAACCAAGTTTTTTAATTATTAAAAAACTAAATTCTTGTTTATTTCAAACCATTTATATTTATAAATTTACAATATATTAAGTTAAATATAAATCCAAAGTTAATCAATATCATATTATTAATTGAATACAACCGCTTGCAACAACCTTTCGCGCCAAATAAGGTTACATTTAAACTGATTTATTTTGTTTTTTTTTAAGAAATTGTCATTTCTTTTTAATTTCAAGTATATAATATAGTATTTACTTAATATTTTCTGTTTCAGATTTAACTTACTAAACAATAAACAACACTTATCAGAAGACTTAGAACAACTCGAAGGAAAAGCAACTATAAATAAGGTATGTCTTATAAATATTTCAAACAAATTAAAAAAATTGCAACTTTTAAAATGAGAAGTCAGATGTATATGAAACAGATTTTATGCTGCTTCATTACATTTGCCGATAGCGAGCAATTTGCTTTAATGTAAATCGGTGTTTCGGCCATATTGATCATTGGAGCATAAATTTTGCTAACTGTTTAAACCTACTTGAAATATCCAGATATCTATATTGATTTGAGAGTTTTTTCTGGATTGAATATTAACTGTTTAGCAGTAGAATATTATGAGAAAAACATATGTTAATGTATTCTTTATTATAATTATTAGTCTTATTATCTTTATTAGTTATTAATATTAAGTTTTTGAATGGCTTGTGCTTGCTATCCAACAAGTGTTGGGTTTGCTCTATTAGAAACAAGTTGATCTACAACTTCATCTGTGTTGATTTGTGGAAGATTAACATTCGGTAAAATGTGTGCAAAATTCATATCTATGTCATTGAATCGTTCATAGAAATGACTCTGAAAGAAAAAAAATGTTGAAACGGTGTGATTGAATTATTGTTTTACCTTGAATGGCATGTGGGTATCAGTACCGGGAATCGGAAAAGAGAGTCTAGAATGGAAAATATCCACGGCTTCTTCATCGTGCTTACGTAAAACTTCTGTTTGAAAGTCAAACATCTACGAAGATTTTGATTATCTTTTTGTTTGCTTTATCAATACTAACCTCATTTAATCCTGGTATAGGTATATCTAAAGCCACAGCTGAACTGTCGAATTTCGAACCATCTACTTCTGCTCCCACAATGAAAGAATTCTAAAACTCAGAGTCTTTTCTAATTAATAGTTTCAAGTAAAAACTTGAAAAGGCTGATGCTGTCCATCTGTGTATAAATGTGGCATTCGAGCATATTGTCTGTAGTGTCGTTTTAAGTCAAGCCCTATAATCTCACAGTGTATATATTCAATTATCGTCATGAAATTACCCAAGAAGTTCACTCCTTGAATGGCATATCCGACTCCCCATGAATCACCATAATCATTATTAGAAGCTACTCCTACCATGTGTGTAAATGGATTTAGTTGAGCATGTCCAGAAAAATGTTTGTCTTGACCCGGCAGTGAAACATCAGGTATTGCTTGTGTCTACTTTAAGACGGCTTTAATATACGTATAATATATAAGAATACCTTATGATATAGTTTATTTCCTGCTATATACAGATTATGTAAATATGGTCCAGAACGATGATCAGAAACTCCAAAAGGTAATCGAATAAGACCGATTCCTCGTGGTCGAGCACAATAGAATGGAGCTAATTAAAGAGTTTCATTATGTTTTTAACTTAAAATCAACTTACTAAGGAAAGACAGGAATACGAGGCTGGATAGCCTTGCAGAGGCCATTAAAGCATGTTATGGTCTAATACTTATCTGCAAACTGTAGATAGATGTACGAAACTCTACAAACTTTTTAGGAAGATTTCAATAAGAACGATTTTTAAAATAGACGGTTGAATGAAAGGGAAGAATTGAGGCCGAATGATGAAAGTGAATTTTATCATTGTTGGAGCTGGGTATCCCTTCGGACGAAAAAGAAAATGCGCACGTCCGCAACCGGGAAACTGATAATCACTGAATCATCATTTTCACAGACAAGCAGTTGAATATATGGCTGAATATGTTGTTGAACCCACGACCAATTTGTATGTGACCCACGGATACATCGTAAGAAATAGTCATTATGATCCAGAAAAAAGCAGGTCCTATGAACTAGTATGTGCGCTGTTGGATGTCAATTTTTTTTTTCGAAACAGAAAAAAAGTAAAGAAAGTTCAACAATCATTAATATTGAGTTCAAATTGTTCTATCATATTTTACTAGCCCCAAATCTGTTTGATGGAATAACTTTGTGACAGATATAAGATATATTGTATAAGAAAAGTGGTACAGGTAACCTTATGTTTATCCCTAATAAATCGCGTTGAAACAGAATCAGCCATCTAGGAGAGATGTTGATCATTTGTATTCAGTGATACATTGGACCGACGTTTGACTATAATCTTGATTCGAATAAGAAATGATGTTCAAGTAAAATTAAGGTCGATAGACATCCTAGCTTCAGCGGAAATGAAACTGATGTCGATTGAATGTTTGAGATTTTCCTCGAATCAATATTTAAAACGCGCGTTCGAATATAAGAGTTGTGGGAAATTTGAGGTTTAAACAAAACTAAATATCTAATTGTTTATATGTTATAGGTAATATTATTCTATATAAGGAATAATGATTAGAGTAAGTCAAGTTTCAATGTTACTCATGTTTGAATGCTTAATTTGTAGCAAACTGACGCTGCAACATCATCTATTAATACAGAGGATGGACATTTCGTTTGGAAAAAAAGACCGAAGTATGATATCCTCATATTTTTAAAGTTTTATCTCATTTAAATCTCAGAGGATTTGGTTTACGAAGAAATCTAAAAGTCAGCCGAGCTCATGCACCTAAGCCTGTAACAGAACAGCCTGAATCGGTATTTCAGGAACAATTCTTAGTTTTTTAATATTTTTTCCATATAGAAATCCCTATGTGTTATTCAAAAACCTGTTCGATCGACACCTCTTCAAGATAATGTAGGTTGTGTAATCTAATTGTCTCTAAAGAAATATAACTTCAAGATTTATGATGTACAAAGGAATTTCAAAGCGAGTGAGCTATATACTTACGAATTTATTGCTGTCATTAGTTCATGGAAAGGAGCCTTGTATAAAAAAAGATTTCAAATAGTTTTTGATCTTTTGCTGGATACACTACCGCAGCCAGAAGTTGTGCGTGATAGAATCAATTATAAGATTATAGCAACTCGTTGATTACAGGCAATGATGCTCTGTATTTTTGATTTAGCATCAAAGCAATATCAAGATCTTGGCTCTTTCTATATGTTCATGGGTTTTGAAATTAGGCATTCAGATATAAAAGATCCAATATGTTTACCTTATAGGTATGTAATTAAAGAAAAAGAATTATAATTTATTGAATTTTAGGCCAATTGATAATGTTGATATTCACAGTTTATTAGAAGAAATTAAAGTCATGAAATCAAGCTTTTTAGGATTAAATGATATTACTCATAATGAAGTTCATTAAAAGTAAATGTATGAGAAATAATTATATATTTTAGTTTACTATTGATATTTGTTTTGTAAAACAATTATTAGGAAGTGGAGTATCTGAAGTAGCTAAAGTTTCTCGGAAGAAAAAGGCAACTTCTAAGGATGTCATAGCGGAAAATAATGGTTTTCATGAAATTCATAACTTTATTCCATTATTTCCTTTCAGTAAAAAAGTTTTGTTTGGGAACAGCAGTCCTGCAGGGAATGGCACTTGTTAAACATAATAATGATATTGATAACTATGAAATTGAGAAAGAATGGTACAGACTTTCAATTTTAAATGATACATCTGCAGAATATAAGGTAATATATTATTCTTTCTTTTTCCTTTTTACATAAATAGATATAGTCAGATATTGCTGTTGCAAAACAATTATTGTTAGACTCTGGTATTAATAAAGAAGAAGATTTTACTATTAAAGATGTGTCAGCTGTTCAGGTTTGAAACTGAGATGCTTATTATTCATAAAAGTTACTAAAGGACTTCCTAAGTGGACAATATCAAATTGTTGTATTCAGTGAAGGTCATAACAAATCTCCGATTTATAAAGGACCTAGTTTAATGGAAAAAAATGTTATTGGTATTATTTCTAAATGATTTCACGAATTTAAAAATTTAATATTACAGCACTTGTATGTCAAAATGGCCACTATGAACTAATTAAGAAACTGCCACAGTTCGTTGGAGCTGGATTTTACTGCGTTCACTGTAACGTCAAAAGCTCCTCATTATCAGATCATTATAGGTAAAACTTTAATTGAATAAGTTGTAATTAAGAATTGTTTCAGTTGTCCTTTACGTTGTCGATTATGTTCATCAATGAACTGTGTCCCTGAAGATAGCATTGAAATTACATGTGAAGAATGTAAACAAACTTTTTATAGTGAGCAATGTTTTAAAACTCATAAAATGAAAGGTATTATTGTTTATATTATTATTTAAATTCAAAACATATTGCTTTTCAGGTATTCTTGGAAAGAAATCACGTTGTGAAAAAACAATTTTCTGTCCTAATTGTCAAAAATTATGCAAAGATATGAAGAGACACAAATGTCACAACTATTATTGTCAGCATTGTAAAGTAATTTTTCTATTTTATCTTCCAAATATTATGTTTATGTTCTTAGGTTGTAAGGGAAAAGGGCCATCAATGCAGTTTACCTCCTAAGGAATATGGTGCTGCTTGGGGATATCCTCAAAAGCGAATATTTTTTCTTGTGAAAGTAAAGCTTTACAATAGACAATTTAAACAAAACATATACTATGTTTCAGTCTGAAAAAATTTTCAAACCTGACGGTACTTTTATCGAAAAGCCTATGCTGATTTTGGCTATTCGTTTTTGTCCTGAATGTAGGGCCTACTTACCTTCAAGAGTAGTTAAAGTAAAGGAAATATTGAAAATGATATTCATTGAAATTTTGATTAGGGTGCTCAAATGACTTGCAATAACTGTTCACCAGATGGCTGTCGAACATGGATTTTCGAGCGTGTATTTAAAGGAAATAGAAACAAGGATGTAGTTCTGGAATTTCTTCAATGGCTTATCAATAAAAATCATTATCGTTTTGCTGCCGTATCACATAATTTAACTCAGTTATCTTAATTTGTATTTTTCTTTGTATATTTTCTATTCATTTAGGGGTGTCAGTGATTTAATCATGCAATATTTAACCCGTGAAGATGTACCAAAAACGAAAGAATGCATTGTTGAGAATGGACGTTTAAAATATATTGTAATTGAGGGATCTCGGGTTAGTTCAAATTATGTTTTATTATTATCAATTGATGATTTTAAGCAAAAAATTTGCGATGCTGATCAATTCATCCCAGCAGATATTAGGAAGTTCTCAAGAGCTCTTGGACTATCTCTCAATGATCAAGGGTATGTACAGACAAATTTTTGCTTTAACTTTAAATTTTTGTCCAGATATTTTCCTGAAAATTTTATTACCACAGCAAATGTGAGTTACATTGGACCTCATCCTGCACTTAAGGAATATATTACTGATGATATGTCGGAAGATGATGTGAAATATGTGAAGGAATTCCACGATTCAGAACTAAAAAAAGGAGAAATATTCAACTTTCAAGATTCATTAATTAAGTATTCATCTTTATTTATAAGAAATTTGTTATCACATGAACTTCATTTTAGGCATTCTTACTTAGAACTTGTTCAAATGTCATTATGTTTCATGACTGTTGAATCTATTATTTATAATCAATTAGGTGTTCGACTGTTTGAGGAAAGTTCTAATATGTATAGAGCAGCTATTTGTGGATTCAGAAGGTACGTACGTCAATATTAGAAACTTGTAATTTTTTCAATTCAGAAAGTTTCATACTGATAATTCTCTTCCATTAGACAAAGGACAAGGTGCTGCTTTTCGTCAAACTTTCTCTATGACAGCTATGAAATATTTATCTTGGAGAGCTCATGTGGAACAAATACCAATTGACACAGCAGTAAATGTGGGAGAATACAGAGTATGCTTACAACCAAACAGTTGGCATGTGCATTTCATTGAATATAGGTACCTGGTACTCCATTTCATCTTGACGGTTTCATACAGCCATGCGAGAAATATCCGAGGGGCTTAGGAATTGATGTTAAGGTATCTAATCGAAAACTATTAAAGTTCATCAACTTTCCTAGGGTTGCTACTGGCATGCTCACGGTTGTACCTATGTGCCTCAAATGGTAGCCAGGAGAGAGCTTAAAATTGATACAATTCGTGCCAACGATAAAAAACGTGATGATGAAATTAGGTTAATTCAAATTTTAAAAAATTTTATTTTGCTTTTTTTATTTTTAGACGTCATATTGACTTAGAAATAGTGTGGGAATGTCAAATTGCTTTACAACGTATGACAGATACAGATATGGATAATTACATGAATAAATGCAATTTTGAAGTTTTTTTTAAGTGCATGAATTATTTATTTACAAATTTAATTTCAAGGGAAAAGCTGATATTAATAATGCAATCATGCCATTATTTTGTGAAACATTTCATTTAAATTATAGAAAAACGTATGATTATGATAAAATCCATTGCCGAGACATCGTAGAGTAAGTTGGAACATTAGGATACTTCTGAGCAACATTATCATATAGTGTACCAGCTATATGCATGAAACTTGATCCTTATCCTAAAGGACCTTTCCGACGAGTACATGGAGAGTTATTCCAAGTTCCAATTGAAAAACCTGATGATCTTCATCAAGCAACAGGCCTTCTATACTGTGTTGTTAGTTCATATTGAAAATAATGAATACATCTTGTGTAGGTACTTCCACCGAGTCATATGTTCATGCCATTACTTCAATATAAGCTAGATGATAATGCCATTCTTACTCTCTGCCGAAGTATGATGTTATACAACTTAAAATCTAAAATTACTTTTTTGCTTTAAGCATGTACGGAACAGAAAAATTATTCTGAGTGCAAGCATACTGACGCTGAAAGAATGTTTTCGGGCACATGGTCCACGTTTGAACTTAAACTTGCTTTAGAACATGGATATAAGATCGTCAAAGTTATAGGAGTAAT
The DNA here is from genome assembly GCA_964057225.1 of Auanema rhodensis. NCBI lineage: Eukaryota > Metazoa > Nematoda > Chromadorea > Rhabditida > Rhabditidae > Auanema > Auanema rhodense. The sequence continues at coordinate 8,574,270 of OZ059895.1, forward strand.
AACAATATTTCTTTATTTCATTCCCTTAATATTTAATTTTTAGGCTATTCACTGGAACGAATGGACAAAATTTTCAATCGATTCTAATGGAAAACAAACTTCAGGAATTTTTTCTGATCTTGTTGATGCTGTACTCGGAAATAAGATTGTGATTCTAACCATCTTCCTCATCTTCTTTCAAACATTTTTCTAGGCTTCGGCTGGATATCCTGAGGGAATGAATTCGGATATGGAACATGAAAAGTATATAACTGAGATGACAACAAGATATGCTATGCCAATCGGCAAAGATATAGTCAATAAAAATATTTATGCTCAAAAGATGGATGATGCTCTCTTAAGAATTGTATTTGTTTATTTTTATTTATTAGTTTATTAATATTATAATATTTAGTGGAAAACTTTTTCTGAGAAAAGTGATGTACCTGTTTGTGAAATTGCTCGATCATCATCAGATTTATGGAAAATTTTAGAAGATCCAACGTTATTGGTGAAGGAAATTAAAGTATTCATTCTAATTTTTCCCTCTTAAACTTTAATTTCATAGGCTGTTAACGATGAATCTGCCTATTTTTGTTATGGCAAAAAGAAAGAAAATGCCATTCCTTTGTTTGAGACGGTGACATTGGTTGAAGCTTTGACTGCTTCACATTCAAGATGTAGAATTTTCCGATTCATTCAAAATTTGGAAAATTTAGAAAGAGATCTGTTTTACATTGGTTTGTTTTAATTAAGTTTTAAACTATTTTCTACTATATTATAGATGAAAAACACATTATTTACCGTAGTAATGAAGATAATGACCCATTATTTGATTTGACTCCTGAATATCCTAAATCTACACCTAAGGATGATATAATTGAATTCTTATCTCCAAGTGCTGGATGTTACCTCTTGTCTCGCTCATCCGAAAACAGCATTACAAATGCTTTACAGGTTATACTGATTCCTGACTTCTGAATTGTTTTTAATTTTCAGGTCGTCGGCTTCTCAAAGATTGAGGCGGCATGTGATATTCAAATTCAAGCCGTGCGAGATCAAGTCGCAATGTTATTAGAAAACCAATGTGACTCGGTAGATATTTCTTATGAACACATCGAACGAGATTCTTTCTATCTTCTCAAAAATGTGATTAAGACTAAACGTCTTGAAAGCAGACTTGCATCCAGATATATAAAGATAGGTGAAGATGATTCTGTGCAAACATGGCCAATTGGTACAGCTTGTGCATGATTTGTTGTTCATTCATATATATTCAAAAACGTTTATTTTATGTTTTTCAATTATTTTTAATTTTATGTACAAATTGTTCCAATAGTAGTAGCTAGCAATCGATACGACTTACAAATTTACAGAAACTAACTGCAATTTGAAAATAATTCTTATTTTTTGTACATAATCGTATATACATAATGTAACCAATGAAAGTTATTATTATTATTGATTACTCTTTAAATTTTACTAATTGGAACTTCTTCAGCTATCAATAATTCTCTATCCCAATCGGGCATTTGAGCGGGAGTTCCCAGGAATTTCGCGAAAAATGCGATAGTTTTTACCCAAGTTAATTCTTGACTGCGGGCATGTAAAACTACTTCACCTCCATAACCACAGTAGAAACCTTAAACGATTGTTGAAGAACTGTTACTGTAAAGATAGATTGATTACCTTGATATTTGGCATAAACTATATCATGATGAGGGAAATATGGTGGCTCCATGATATGTCCTCCGTTGACGATGTCAACTTCAAGGTTGTGGTGGCCCGTTTCTCTAAGCTGACGCATCTTTGCATGACTTGCGAAAATGGAATTGTTAACGAGATCATCTGCTGATGCTATGAATCGGTATGCTACATCCTTGGCTACACGGTCAAATGGAATTATAGTTTCGGGAGACGGCTTCAATGTCATCAATATACGATCAGTTACCAGTATTCCATTGATAAAATGAATTTTAGAATCATCTAATCTGTAGAAAAAATGTTATTCATAGTATAAGGTATGCTATCACTTACTCAGCTTCTTTAAGCGGAACACCGTTTTCGAGCAGTGTAATGTAACGGTTTTGAAGATAGGGTCCGTTGATTGATACTACAGCTTTAATCTGCAAGATAAATATGAAATAAGACTTTACGAATTAGAAAAGTACCTGTGGGCAACGTGTAGAAATAATATCTACAAGAGTGGCTCCAAAAGATACTCCTTGAATTCCTATGAAGTTGCCGGTATAAGGTCTACTAACCAACCATTCAATTGCTTTCTGAATTTCAATGCAATTAATTGAAGCATTGGAATGTGATATTTACTGTAAAATATTGGAGATCAACTTCCTCTAATTTGTTTGGGAGATCTTTGAATTGGAAAAATGCCAAACTAAACACAACAAAACCTTCAGATGCCAACATTGAACCTTTGTGTTCATGTAAACCACCTCCAGTACCCGAAATATCTAAGACTGTTGGATAAGGTCCATCACCTAAAACATTGAATAATTTAAAAATAACTGTGTTTTGCATTGTTTTACCTTGAGGCTTAAACAAAGTTCCATGAACTCCATCGACACTTATTTCTTCTCTGATTAAAGATGGATGCATCCAATGTTTTTTGATCAATAGAGTGTCAAGAAGTCGATCTCCAATATCGTAAAGTCTAAGATTATTCCAATCGGTTAATGCATATCAATGAATAATATTTCCTACTGAAGCTTATAGATAAAAGGAATTGGTGGAGTACAGCGTAGATAGCCACCAAAATCAAATTCCGGAGTTGGTCTTTGGCTCATGAAAAGACCCATTGCGTCAGCCTCTGGAATACCAAAAATGATTTTTAGACTTCAGATTAATTTACAGAGTTGTAAATTTTTTTGTTGTTAAATATCATTTATACTATAGATCGTAAATGTTTTTGATTTTGCTGCACAGTCAAAGCATACCGTTATAAGTTCCTCGAATTGGAGTGTTGGTTGGAACATCAATTTCTCCTGCGGCGTCAGCTTTATATGAAGCATATGCAGCATGTCCTCCATATTTATGTTTCAATCTAAATTTTGAAAATGTTTCTTTATACTGTTGAAATATTATGTTAAGCGTTAAGCGATATAGTAATAGATAAAATGTGCAGTTGATATAATGTGACTTTGATTCATAAGGATTTTTCTTGTGATAAGAAGAAAATGAAGCAATATGCAAAGATTGCAAATCAAATGACATTATAACGAAGTAAGCTACATCAATGCGTGAGGTTAATTTACAACTAGGCTCACCTCATGACCATTTTGTACGGTTCAAATGGTTTCAAATTTTTAGCTTTGATGTGAACGCGCTCGCGTTGCATGGTATCGGGTTTGTCGATCCACAGCGACATGCTTGAATAGTCTGCAAATTAATAGGTAATTAACAATACTTTATGATCAATATTATTATTTTATAAGACATATGAAAAACTACTGTTATAAATTTAAAAATAAATAGAATTTTTGAGAAAAACAGTACAACAAGCTTCAGAACTGATCACCATAACCGATAACGCAATGAGCAAACAAGCATGTACAACATAAAACCTCACTATAGATTACATAAGAAAAAGAAAAGAATTTAATTCAATTAGTATTTATAATTAAAATAATGTTAATATGTGCATATTGTTTTTTTTAAATTACAATTATGAGGTGTTAATTGAAAATACATAAATCAGTTAATGAATATTTTGAAAGTAGAGAAGAAATTTATTTTTTGAAATGGCGTACATTCCGTCAAATTACTGAAAACTGATTAAATTTTAGGCTTATATACGGAAAGCTAGATACTTATCAGTACATAGATTGGAAGACACATGACGTCTTCCCATCGTGTGAATTTGGAAAGGCGTAGTTACAGAGAGCTGAGCTATGATGTAGCGAGCACGATTCCGGGTGGGAGTTCCGCAAAGATAAGATTTAAACAGAAGTAAATTTCCTGTCTACAATTGAGCGATTGATGTTAGCAGGATGGTATTTCCAAATTATGTACTTTTATAGCTGCAGTTAAATAATTACTCTCATTAATATCATTTTCTTCTTCTTTAATAGTAACTATCCTCTAATATTCTATAAACTAATATTTTATTATTATTTAAAATTTAATTTTCCATATACAAACATAATAATAATAATATATAAATATTAATTTATGTTTCAATCCACCCTCAAGCACGTTCAATAATTCCATCATATGCTAATTTCAAAATTGTGCGTGATTGTTTTTCATTTTTGTACAGTTGCACACATTGAATGGTTGCTAATATTCATACAATTCATTTTATTTTTAAAAAAATTATATTATTAACATATTTTACATATAAATAAACAATAGTTTAGTATTAAAATTTTATAATTTTTAAAGATAATCTAATATTTAATACATTTATGTAAAATATCATTGGTTTTTATATAAAATATTTAAATATTATTATAATGCTATTTGTACGTACAATGGAGTCTGAATAATTAGGTGCAGACAAGATATCCAGTGCTTTGTTTCCAGATGTCTTATCAGGAAAGGTCAATTTCATTTAAGCGGTATCTGCTAACAGTAATTCAACCATTAATCTTTTTTATTCATAACTTCTACACATAAAAAGGAAAAATATAAAAATTTTGAGAACTGATAATTTGCTGTAGTATCAATCCTTATCATAACAATACAAAAAAATACGGAAGAACTTTCGTAATTACATAAATTTTCAGAAGATTATTTATGCTTTAAGTACATCTGTATATATGTGAATGTTCCGAATAAAAATGTTAAAATACATACATTTCTTTAATATTTTTATATTTTACTTCTGTATTACCATATAAACTGTTTGTATATATTTTTATTTAGAGTTTTGTGATAGTTTCTATAATCAGACTACATTATGTTCAATGAATAATTTCCATGATTTATAGCAGATTACAAGATGAAAACAAACTTGATATCACATTGTAGAAATGCAGCAGATTGTTTTTCTTATCTACTTGAAACTACATTACAGTGTCATTTGGGTACAATATATCTTCAATATATGGCTATATGATATGCTACAGCTATTATACCCGAGATATATATATATATATGTACAAAACTTAAACTCGATATATAAACTTGGTCAATAATTGATTTAAGGTGTATTTATCCAGCTTGAGTGCAACTTAATAAAAGCGTAATGAACGTCTATTTTAAGCATTTTCTATTTTCTCTTTCACTTATCATTCTCGATCATGTATTGTATCTTATTCTTGAAATACGCCGTGTCCAGAAAAGCAATGTGAACTTCTTGCCGCTGGATTAAAACGACAATCGCTTCAATTTTTTGATTATCTAGAAAGCCTGATTATCTAGATCATTTCAGTTATAGAAATTTGTTGATAAGATAAACAAAGAAATAGTGATTATTCAAATTAATTCAATTCTCAATATTTCTTCAAATGATTTTAAACAGACTGCACAGTATGATTTTTTGAACTATTATCAGTCTAGCATTTACATTGGAATATTTTACTGATTAATCGTCTTCTTCTTGAGTTCGAATCGATCTGAGAGTACAAAGAAACCAAGTTATTTTTCTTTAATTTATTAAGCTAGACGTTCTTAACGACAATGACAATTATTATTATTAATATTATTAGGATATGACATGACATCGCTTATGTACAGCAAACATTATTTTTTGTTTTTTGAAAAAAAAAACTATTTAGGTGGAGAAAACCTGATATTAACATCTCCATCATTATTATTATCAAGAGCTGCTCCTACATATAAGGGATCATATCCAGGAACACCTACTACAACTCCCATGCCTGTTCCTTCTCTGTCTCGAATTTTTGTGTTTGACGATAAGTCTCCCTATGTAGATATGACAATGAAGAGATTCAATCAAAATGACTTACCAAACTGAGTAACTGGTCAGCTAATGTACCTTCTTCTGATCGAACACTAGCAGATTTAACACGGTAGTAATGCAATAAAGCCTTCTCACACATCAATTCATCTCCAGATAAACAAGTTCTTAAATGATACTATTGATAAAATATAATTTGAAGATGTGTTACTTTTTGGCTTTTGCTAGTGCACCACTTGCTGAATCCTCATATGCCGAAGTATCTAAACCTTTTTCATATTTCCTATAATATATAATTAGAAATAATTTATATTAACTATATGAACCTTTCAGTTATAAAATGTAAATTTATAGGATCCATATTGGGTATTGGTAGATACATTCCATTAATATCTCTTCTATTACTTCTTAACCCTGTTTTAGATTCTAAAAGCATATGACTATCAGGAAGGCCAAACTTTGCTTCAGCTCCTACAATAGTTACATGTTTTTTGAAATTTTTATATCAATACCTGTATCTCTTTCACTATAGTGATAGAATGCTTTTGGAACTGCTAGCTTACCACTTTTGCCGGGCCCAACTGGAATCTGTAAAGATATGAAGTTGAGACAATAAGACAAGACTCAATTTTCTAACCTCAAGGTAATTCCGTTGACCATAATAATCTCCAGCATTACCAAATGCGAACTTCATTCTGTCAGATCTAACTCGAAATTGAGGATTAATATTATCAATTCCTCCCGGTAGATCATCATAATCAGAATATGAGTATACAGAATAAATTAGGAAAATTAGGAAGAACAGTACACGGCCCATGGATGAATATCAGAAAGTGAAAGACGATCGGTGAAAGTGCGACATAGTTTTTATAAGTGACCTGATTAACTGATGGCTGATCGTTCCTTGTCGGAAACATGGAAGGTGTTCAAACCTAGTTTGATACATTATGACAACTTTTTCAACTCTGCAGGAAATCACTTTCAACTACCTCTTCATTGAAATATATTTCTTATGATCAATTTCAGCAGTTTCAGAAAAAATGTTAATACAAAAGAGATGATGAAATAAATTTGAAACTAGATTCAGGAAATTTTACATAGAGTATCTATTCGTAGCCAATTTTATCAAAGTTTATTCAATTATTAAAAACAGTAAAACAAAACAAATTAGAAAATGTGACTAGCTGCTATATGTGGTTTGTTGTAAAACCATATCGCGAATATCACCTTCCTGCTCTACTAGAGCGTACCCGTTAGCCGTATCAAAAGCTTTTATGATTTGAGCCATACTTTCCTTTTTCCTAACATCCAGAGGTAAAAATGACACTAGATCGAAATCGGAAATAATCTAAAAAAGCTCAAAAATATTTTTATCAATGAAAACGAATTTCAAACCTGACATATTGCTTGGTTTAAGGATTGGTGTCTCTCTAATCCAGGAACATCCTATAACGCAATAATAAAATTGCGATATAAATAAATTACATACATTGAGAAGCTCAAGAAGTTTTTTAACATCGGGTAGTTGTAGAAAGTACTCCAAATTGAAAGACGCGTTTTCATCGAATAGATCTATTTTTGACAAAACGTTCACCTGTGGCATTTCCAAGGAAACCATCGTGGCTGAATTGAACTAATTTCAAATTCTCAGATAAAATATGGACTTACACAAAGTAGACATCACAACAGATATAAATTTAGATGCATCTGAGCAATAAAGAGAATCAGCTAAATGTACAGCGCATAACCGTATTCCCGCGGCTTCCAAATGCCTAATAACCTAAACTATATTCAATTACTGAAATATCAAATTATTCAACTCACTCTCCAAAGTTCTCCTTCACTTTTATAAAGTTCTAGCTGTCCGGGACAGTCTAATATAATGTATTTACCCTTATTTGCTAATATTTTATTCAAAAGCCATCCTGGATTTCTACACAAAGTTTCGATGCAGTATTTAAGAGAACCATTGGGACCAAGTCCGAGTCTATCCATAACTTCTTCAACAGTGATCAATTCCTATTATTGTTAATGTAATTTAGAAATAAGATTAATTAGCTAAACCTTAATATCATAGTTAGCTTCGTACTCATTATTGTCATTTGCGGGGTCAAGATTAAAAATGCAAAACTCTCTATTCAGTTGGGAGAATATATCCGACAGACCAGTACAAAAGGTTGATTTTCCTGCACCCGGAGCTCCAATAACAAGTATTCCATACATGATTTTTTCACATTTAACGGAAGAGAATATGCAAAATTCATATTTTTCAAAATAACTCTAAGAAAAAGCAAAATCGTGGCGGGACCATTTTCGCCTTCTAAATGTGCTCACGGGCCGTGGAATTTGCGTCTTCATCGTCACGTGCAAGTTGTTTTTTTTAATATTTAAAGTTATAATCAAACCAATATATTAAAAATATTCTGCTCAAAAATTAGGATATCATTACTGTATTTTTTTAATGTCGTATTAAACTATCTGTTACTTTTTATATTTATCTATTTTCCGTATTTACGATGTAGTTACATAAAGTCATGCTTGTTTACGCAAAATAAAAAGCTAGTTTTCATTCTTTTCTCATTCCTATTTTAGGAGTTAACAGTTTATTATTTATTCTTGAAAGCTAATTGTTCACTTAATTAGATATTTGCGTATTATTCAAATTTTTTTAGCATACGTTTATGCATATTTTGCCTCTAGAATGGCGGAAGAATATGATGAAGATTTCAATTATTCTGACTCAGGTAGTGAGAACAATGATAATCAGGTAATTCATTTTTGTCATTATTTTTTTTTCACTATTCGACTCGGTCGGTCATGAATTGTTCTGTCAGTTCTGAGTTTGATTCTTTCCAGGTTTTCATATTAAACCTAAATATATATATAATATTAAAAAATTATTTTTGAGGGATTGAGTGAAGATGATGGGATTGAGATGGAACAGGAAGATTGTTCTATAAATACTAAAGATAGTGCCATTCTGGAGCGATCTGTATGCTACTTATACTTTTTTGATATTATTTTCAATGAATAGGTGATGACAAATGAGGATCTCATTCGTGATATGAATGATTCTATTGCCGAAGTTGCCATGATATTACGGATCAACGCTGGAACCTGTAGAATTCTTTTAAATAAATTTAATTGGAACAAAGAAAGTTTATTGGAACGGTAGCTTTAATTACATAATTTGCTTTTAATTCCATATTTTATAGTTATTATGAAAATCCCGATACGGATGCTTTTCTCAAGTCATACAAAGTTTGTCTCATTCATAAATTCTATCACTTTATTATTGCTCTTATAGGTCATACCAAGTATAGATTTCCCTAAACCCCCGAATAATGATGAATGCATAGTATGTTGTACAAATTTACCTCTTAGTGGTCTTCAATGTAACCATTGGTGCTGTAGCCCTTGCTGGGAAACGTATCTCAACACAAAGGTATTTTGCCATATAATTTATCAAATAATGCTTAAAAATAATAGATTATGAACGACAACACTGCTGATATACAATGCTTTGCATTTGACTGTCCTCTTCTTATAGAAGATGAAAAGGTTTTGCTATTTTTATTTCCCAGTTAACGTTATTGTGTTTAGGTTTTGTCATATATAACTAGAGACGATGTTCGCTCAGCGTATCGTCGCCTAATGGTTAATAGTTTTGTCGAGTCGAACAGATTAGTAAAGTGGTGTCCTGGGCCCGATTGTGGAAAAGCCATAAAAGTGGATTGTTAGATATACTCTAGATTAATATTTTCCGTTATAGGTTGCTCAAGCTGAAGCGCGACCTGTTGTATGTTCTTGTAATACCTGTTTCTGTTTTGGATGTGCACATGAATGGCATGAACCAGTTAATTGCCGTCTTCTTAAACTCTGGCTAAAAAAATGCAATGATGATAGTGAAACTAGTAATTGGATTAATGCGAACACCAAAGAATGTCCAAAGTGTCAGGTATGCTTATGTGCTCGTATGCAAAACGGTAATTTTTCGTCAGGTTACCATTGAAAAAGATGGTGGTTGTAATCACATGACATGTAAAAATGCTGTCTGTAAGATGGAATTTTGCTGGATGTGCTTAGGACCTTGGGAGCCTCATGGAAGTGCTTGGTACAGTTGTAATAGGTAAGCCCGTATCTCAACTAAAAGTTTATTTGGTACCCTGTAGATATGATGATACCAATGCCAAAAAGGCAAGAGACGCACAAGAACGATCTCGAGCTGCATTGCAGCGGTATCTTCATTATTATAACCGATACATGAATCATCAAGCAAGTTTGAAATTGGAAAATAAGGTATAGCTCTTTGCATATTCTGTTTTTAATTTGGGTTTTCCTTTAGCTTTATGCTACTGTCAAATCAAAGATGGAACTGATGCAGCAACAGTCTATGTCTTGGATAGAGGTTATATTTGTTTGTTCTTGCTGATCAATTTATTTTAATTCAGGTTCAATTTCTTAGAAAAGCTGTTGATGTTCTATCGGAATGTAGGCGAACCCTTATGTATACATATGCTTTTGCTTATTATCTACAACATGACAATCAATCTATAATTTTTGAAGATAATCAAAAGGTTTTTTTAAAACTAAGTATTTAATATTCATTGTTTACTTTCCAGGATCTCGAAATAGCTACTGAGCAACTTTCTGAATTTTTGGAAAGAGATTTACCTAACGAAAATTTAGTAACATTGAAGCAAAAGGTAATTTTAAAAAATATATATTTTATTTTCAAATTCTTCAGGTGCAAGATAAGTACAGGTATGTTGATAAGCGTCGACTGGTGTTATTGAAGCATTGTCAAGAAGGTGCTGAACGAGAATCTTGGAAATTCACAGAATAATAATTTGAAATATTAGTACCTTAACCCATACCCTCTAATATATACAAATACAGCATAGTACACATAAGTGTGCAGATATAATAGTTATACTAAATACTCTATGAGTGTTGCAATTGTCACAAATTGAACAGGAATACTGGTCGTTGTATTTAAAATCCAAATGTAATTACTTTAATGTATATTCTTTTTTTACAGGTTTTACCCTCACAGTTATATTATATCATTTGTTTTATAATAGGGTATTACTTAACTTATTAGACCGAGTACCACGCATCTTGTCACTTAGAAATTTATGTTCTCATTATTTTAGAAACAAGACATGCTTCTCAAAGTTTTTAAGTTGGCGCTAAAGGTTCCTCAAGTCATAAAATGTCTATAAATGAATATTTTGTTTTTTTATATTAAAGTAAACAGGCAGTTAGAGCTCTGGTCAAGACTATTTAATATATTTCCTCAGCTTTTGTTAAAATCTTAAATATAGGTTACATTCAAGAAAACAATAACTAAAAATGTCTTTGGCCGAAGAGTTAATGGCAGATTTTGATGATGATGAGGATGATGTTGAGGAAATGGATGCTGCAGATGATGTAATGAGGGAAACGAAGCGAATTTGACTAGTGTATGCTTTATAGGTGAAAAAGGAGGAAGAAATTGAAGAAGCTACTGAAATATCGATACCATTATATGCTACCGTGTTTGATGTTGCAAAATTGTCGGGAACAGAGAAGTAATTTTCTGAAAATTTACTGTTTTAAATCATTCAATTATAGTTATCGCGGTCTTGTCCTCTCTCTTCATCAAGAATTGGGTAGACCGGAAGATGTGCATGTTACTGCTCCTTTGGAAGCAGACCCTCAATATCAGCTCATCGTTAAACTATCACATGTATGACGGATTTATTTTGTATTTGATTATAATTTCAATTTTCAGTTGGCTGCTGACATTGACAACGAAATTCACGTAATCCACAAGTTTGTAAGAGACAAGTACGAAAAACGATTCCCTGAATTGGAAACCCTTGTTCCTAATCCTTTGGAGTATTTAGCTGCTGTTAAGTTATTAGGAAACGAAATCAATACTAAAGGACAGAATAAAGTTTTTTTTTCATAAATACATCTTAATTTTTTGTCCATTACAGGAATTGCTCGGACAAATTCTTGCTCCAGCCACTTGTATTGTAGTATCTGTTACTGCTTCTACTACCCAAGGAAAAGTTTTAGAGCAAGATGAACTTAGTGCTATCAATGAAGCCTGTGATTTAGCTGAGCGATTACATAATGTATGGTTCAATCATTAGAAATTTTGATCTGTATTATCTTCAGGATCGTGTTGCTATGTACAGATTGATCGAATTACGGATGGCTTTAATTGCTCCGAACTTGGTGAACTTGTTAGGTGCCCATACTACTGCTTTATTGGTACAAATCAAATTCAATTTTTTGAAAATCATATTCTTCTGACCTAGGTTTCTCAAGCAGGAGGATTAGCTCCATTATCAAGAATGCCTGCATGTAACATTCAAGTATTAGGAAAACAAAAAAAAGCTTTGTCCGGTTTCTCCTCATCAATGGTTAACCAACACGTTGGATTCGTCTATTACCATCCGTTAGTTCAAAGCTTGCCGCCTGATTTGAAACAGTAAGCATATATGCATGTTTATAAATGTACTTAAAAAAATAATATAGGAAAGCCATGAAAGTTCTTGCTGCTAAAACTACACTAGCAGCACGCGTAGACTCCTTACATCAGTCTCCTGATGGTAGTATTGGCCGCGAGCTTCTTGAACAGGTTTTTTTCTACATTTTGTTGCATTTATTATCGCTATTATGTTTAGGTTGAAAAGAAATATGAAAAAATGCAGGAGCCTCCACCAGTTAAATTCCAAAAAGCTTTACCTAAGCCATTAGATAAAGCTAGCAAGAAAAGAGGAGGTAACAACTCGTTTTCTTTCAATGTTACGTTTGCAATGAATGCTTTTCAGGACGAAGAGCACGTAAAATGAAAGAACGTCTTGGTCTGACTGATTTACGCAAGAGTGCTAACAGAATGAACTTCGGAGAACTAGGAGAAGATGTGATGCAAGATCACATGGGCTTCGATCTTGGACAAGTGCTTTGCAAAATTGGAAAAATGTGCTTAATCTTTGCCATCTTAGGCCAAAACTGGAAACGTTACGGGTGGTCGGATTCGCACTGCTGCCGTTGATAACAAAACAAGAGTTCGTATGTCGAACAAACTGCAGAAACAGATGGAGCGCCAGCGAGCACTGGGCGGAGTTTCCAGTATTAGGAATAAGGTTAGCTTTTCTGCAGATTTTAACGTTATATTCGAGAGTTTTAGGTTGCTGGTACAGCGTCGTCTGTTACATTTACTCCTATTCAAGGCTTGGAAATTGTTAATCCTACAGCTAAAGAAACATCTGGCAGTTCCACTTCTACTTATTTCTCTTCCTCTGCAACTTTCATGAAAGTTGAACCTAAAATGGAATTAGGAATGGAATAATTAATTAAAAATTGTTAAATTGTTGTTATTGTATGACTTGGTCTCTTGGAACTATACGGCGTATAAACCTCTTCCTTTTTTATAATTTTTGTTGGTTAATAACATGAATCTTCATACACAACACAGCTCTTAGTGGTCTTTATTCAATTATTGTCTTGAAGAGCAAAACTTGAAACATTCTTCATATCATATATCTTCAAGTTTTATAGTGCTATTCGTTTAGTACTTCTACCTAATGAGAAAACTCAAAGCCGATGCGCCAATTGAGTTACAATGACGAAGATTGAAGAGCAGGAAGTCCAATTCGAAATGGTGAATGAAGTCAGGAGAGAGAGAGATGTAGCTTGGCTTTGTCAATACTGATTAATTTTTTCTTTCTTCTCTTCTGATTCGTAATATTTTTTTATATTTTTCGTTTTTGTGCTTTACTTCATTAACTAGTTCTATATTCATTTTTTTTATTTTTAACGTTTTAACAAAATTTTCCAACTAAATATGTTAAGAATTCGTTATTATAACAATTTTACTTTCAAATTATTATTGAAGAGAAAATGCGTCAGCCTTCAGTTATGTTAGCTTAACATATCCGTTTCCGTTTCCGGTCCTGAATTTGACGCCTTGTGTCGTCGCATATGATGTTTCTCTGAAGGAGAAAAACAACTTTCAATTTGTATGGATGGAAATTATTATGTTTTTTGGAGCATTCTTCAGTATATTTCGACTGATAGAAGGCTCGGATTGTGGAAATATTGAATCAGAAGCAATAGTAGAACGTTTGATGGCAAATTATAGCAGGTAAAACGCAATAAAACTTAAAGTAAAATCACTTTCGGATTATCTAGATCTGAAATTCCTGAACCATGGCCCGTCCCAGTTCAAGTAGAAGTTACCGTACAAGATGTTATGGAGTTATCTGTTCTAAGTAATAGTTTCTCGGCAGATATATGGTTCAGGTTCAGATTTAATTCATTGAGAATATATAAGAACTGTTCGTCTTAAGCTCTATTTGGCATGATCCACGTTTAGCATTTTCTCATCTAGATAATTGTCGTAAAAATTTATCTTTTGATGATAAATTTGAAAATGTTAGTTTATAAGATATCTTATAGTTTTTTTATTTTTTAATATTCATCATATCTTTATATCAGGTATTATGGTCACCTAATGTTTGTATTGTTAATACAAAATCAACTGAAGTTCATATGTCACCTAAACCTAATGTGCTTTTAATGATTTTACCGAATGGGACTGTTTGGCTGAATTATAGAGTTAAAGTACAGTCACCATGTGCTATGAATCTAGCAAGATTTCCAATTGATCAACAAGTATGTTCATTGGTTAGTTATTATTATTATTTATTATTTATTATAATATTTATTAAGGTGTTTGAAAGTTATTCATATAATACAGCAACAGTAAGAGTTGATTGGATGCCAAATCCTGTTACAGTTCTTAATGAGTTATCTCTTCCTGATTTTGATTTATTATCTTTACAAACATTTAAACACACAGAAGTATAATATCATGTTCAACAGATTATTTCATGAGCACATCCGTTTCCAGGAATACAAAGCTGGTCAGTGGTATAGATTGACTGTAGAATTTCGTTTCAGAAGACGTTACGGTTTCTATATCCTACAGGTTCATAAAGATCTTTTTTTATTGTTGAAAATGAACTTACACCTCTTTCAGATGTATTTTCCAACTTATATTTCAGTCTTCATTTCGTGGATAGCCTTCTGTATCGATACTAAAGCTTTGCCAGCTCGGATTGTGCTTGGAGTTAATTCGTTGATGTCATTGACATTTCAGGTAAAATAAAAATTAAAAACCAAATGCATTATTTCTCGTATAGTTTGGAAATATTATCCGTTCATTACCTCCAGTATCATATATTAAAGCTATTGATATATGGATGTTTACTTGTGTAGCATTTATATTCGCTTCTTTAGTAGAACTGGCATATGTTGCTTATCAGGTTAGTCAATCAGCTTAAAAACTGTTTTCAACTGTGTTTCGACGAGTATCACTCTAATTTTTATTTTGAGCTAAAATGACAAACATTTAGTTGCGTGACATATTCAATGTTAGATAGCTTTGATAACTAATTTTCCTTGAAAATTTTCTAAATTCATTTCCAAGGTTAAAACATAATTACGTCATACTAGAATAAAACTATTTTAATTAATTTACCAATAGGATAAGAAACTCATTCTGCGAACAAGCAAGTGGAATCCAACTTTTAATGCTGTCTTACACTTTCTTAGAACATTTGATCCACTGGCTGAAACGGCTCATGTAGCTAATGAAGTACCTGAAGTATTTATAATTGTTGTAACAAGTAATTGAAGTAAAGTTGTATAGGCTCCTCCACCAAGACAATCTTATTTCGAGGATGAAGAAGAAACTTACCTAGAAGATGAATTAGCTCAACATCGTCAACGGATGTATCTTCGACGCAAAAATAGTCTTTTAGATTTTGGAAGCAGAGTTGATCGTATATCTTTTATAGCTTTTCCTTTAGTAAGTTCCAATAACTTTTAAATAAATATAGAATTTGTCATATTTCAGTGTTTCTTCGTTTTCAATGTAGTATACTGGAGTTACTTTCTTCAAGATGAAACCCCTATTTCTACTACGTCATGACATCTTCTTTGACCTATTGTACAGAAATAAATTATATTAAAACAACCCAAATAATTTGATTTAAACAAAAACTTTGATTAGATACAAGGTATAGTATCATACTCTCTTCTAAACTAGACTGTTTTTATATTGTCGCATGTATAAAGTTTTTAAAATTGAATCAATATTTTGTAATAATTTTTAAATAATATCATATAAAGATATTTGAAAAAGAATAATAAATGAAACCCTTACTATAAACATTTAGAAGAAGTTGTTTTGGTTCACATGACATTTTTTATCAGTGATATGGTTAAAAATGCTCGGATTGCATGGGAATAGGTTCTAAGTCGGGAGTTAGATATATATCAGTTAAAGTGAGCTGGAGAACAAAATCAGAGAAAAAAATGAAATAGTGTGAGAATAATAGCGAGAATGGGAAAGAAAGTTAAAAGAGACTGAGAGAGAAAAAACAAAAAAGAGACAAAGAGGGAGAATTAGAGATAAAAGTCCGGCTTGATAAGGAAACTGTTATACATCATAGGACAGCCTAACAAATTGCGCAACGGTTCTAGAGTGAAAAGCATTGTTCTGGGTTCATATCACAAAGTCATGCAAACAGTGATCATCAGGTGAGTACAGCTGATAGTCCAGCTCTTCCTTTGTGCACTATTCTCTAGCTTCTGATTCGTTTCTTCTCTTGTTACTTAAGCTTTTTTTTATATTGTTTATGTATTACTAACACCAAAAAATAAAATAAAAAAAGCAATTGAATGCATGATGATTTGTGATTGATTGCAGAAATTTCTTTGTTATTATATTAGATGACATTATTCAAATATGACCATTATTAGAACAACATTTGTCTCAAAAGTTTATTGAAAACTATTTTCAAATCAAATATGTACATTCACATGTTTTAATGTATAAATCAAATTATCATTTATAGTTTTTTTTTCCTTTTTGCATTATACAAAGTTCAATCTATTAACGTTGACTGACATACTTATGTATATTAATGTCTAAATATGTTCTTTATCTATTTTAGTTATTTCAGAACTAAGTCGTATTCGTAATTTTTCGAAATCATTTTCTTCATCTGACAAGAGCTCAGCTACCATATTTTTCTATTCATCAATATAGTTTAAAGTGTTCAATATATAAACATCTGCATTCGAAGATTCTTAACTTAGACACGTTCATTCATGAATAATGGCAACTCGAACCGCAACCAGTACTTCTGCTCCCCTTGTAACTGATTATCGTGAGTACAATTCAAACATATTACTTCAAATCTTATCAGAGCTAAATCAAAGAAAAAGCGACTATAAACTTGTGTACACAGAAATAAATTCTTCTTCTTGTATACTATGTAAATTTGTCAATTTTACACCGATCTTCTTAGTGCTTCCTTATCAAATAAAATTGGTGGGCGCAAAATTGATATCTTCTGATTATTTTATGGCCATCATAGTTTTGAACTTTGAGATTCATATAGCTTCTGTTAAGTTTATAAAAAGAAAGAATCTATATTAACTATTGTTTTTCTTCTAATCATTATTTATATTTTATAATTTTAGCATTATGGTCTTTCAATTCAATACGATTCCAAATTTTGGTCCTCATAGCTTTGGCTATGGCTGTATTCGCTTTAATAAGAGGATCTCTGTCTATGGCACTTGTATGCATGATAGAATTGTAAGTTAATTCAAATATTCAATTTCTAATAATCTACTTTCTCAATAGACCATCAAACTCTTCTGATATCAGTGAACCTACTGTAAGTTGCCAACTGTATTCCAACTATTGGATTGAATTTTATTTCAGTCACCCTATAGAGTAACATGGAGCGTAGAACATCAAGCCGAGGTTCACACAAGTTTTTATGTTGGAGCTTTGTTTTCAGTTTTTTTGGCTGGTCATTTAGTTAAAAAGTAGGAATATACATAGGTAAAAGATTTATATTATAATATTATATTATTATAGACATGGAGCTAAGAAAACAATGGCACTTGGCATCATATTGAATATTTTTGGATCTATTGTTATTCCTTTTTGTGTTATATTTCTGAAGTCTTACGTAGCTGTGATGATTCCACGTTTTCTAACAGGTCTTGGAAGTGGTATTTCTTCAACTTTAACTTTTCCAACAGACAGTAAATTTCTTTGAGGTTTTGCAATTCCATGTGGTTCTGTTATAATAACAAGATGGTTTCCTATTTCTGAGAAAAGCACAGCTATGGCTTTATTTACAACCGGTAGGGGTTTGAACATTGAATAAATTTGTTTATTCCAAAAATAAACAAGTAAACAAAATCATTTCAAGGTAATCAAATTGGTATTGCTGCTGCAATGGTTTTAACCGCAAAGTTTTGCTTATTAGATTCTATTTTCGGTGGTTGGCCAATAGCTTTTATTTTGTACGGTAATACACATATACATTAATATTAATATTAAACTAAATTAATTTAATTTTTAGGAATTATTGGAGCTGTATTCTTACTAATTTGGTTTTTACGAACTACGGATAAGCCACGTAATTCTAAATACATTACTGCAGCAGAATTAGAATATATTGTTGGATCACGTGAGAATCGTAAACGCACTAATACAATAATGGTTCCAACTCCATATAAAATGGTTTGATTTACTTTAATTTTTAATTTTAAATTCTTGTTATAGATATTCAAATCATATTGTGTTTTTGCTATTTGTATTTGTTCATTTGCTCAATCTTTTGTCATCGTTGGATTAATTACATATCTACCCTCATACTATCAGTCTGTTTTGAAGCTGAGTATTGGCAACGTAAGAAAAATGGAATATTATATTCTAACATACTCAAAATGGTTTGGTTGAATATACCATCCGTTTATTGCACGAACAGTTGCATTCCTGACATATGAGCTTTTTCTAGAATGGGATATGGTCATCTGTTCCATTTTTCGTTCAAATATTCACAAAAATACTTTTCGGAATTGTCGCCGACAATTTAAAGAAACGGCGTATTTCAGCTTGCTTAATTACAAAGGTATCTAATGCTATTGGTAAGATTTAATTTCTGAATCTTTTTCAAAATTTAAACTTCTAGCAAGCTTTGGAACTGCCATTTGTATACTATTGGTCTCCGTTCTTGGAGAGAATGATCAAATTTTGATTATGATACTGATGTGCATGTCCATGGGCTGCTTGTCAGGATATGTAGCTGGTTACAATACTAGTATCGTTACTGTAGCCCCCCAGGTTTTTGATCTAACAATGATATAACTTTTACATTTAAACTTTTCAGTTCACAGCATTTGTGTCTTCATATTCCCAAATATATTCACAAGCTGCGAGCACAATTGCTCCGTATCTCCTTGGCTCTATAACCAAACATGTATGATCAAACATCTGCAAAATATTTCTTTATTTTCTAATTCATTCAGAGCGAAGAGAGGGAATGGAAAATAGTCTTCTATCTCTTAGCTGGTATTCTTATCTCTTCCGGAATTGTCTTCCAATTCTTAGGCCATGGTATATACAGAAATCAAATGATCAATAAGTAATTTCATTTAGGTCGTAGCGAGTCATGGGGAGAAGTTGCATCACTCAATCCTTCTCTTCGTTTAAGCATGGCTTCGGTGAATATTGGCAATAGTACTCAATCAGAACAACTAAATGTTCACAAAACTAGCACTATTGATGACTTAAATGCGAAACTTCTCTCAGAATCAGAGCCTATACGAAAAAGAACACCAAGAGTTTCGTATAGTATAAGGTTCATTTAGATAAGAAAACCATAAAACAAATTATATTAGTTATAGCTGTCGAGAAGACGACACAACAGTATCGATGCCAATGGAAGACGTAGAAGATGATTGTATAGAAGAGTAGTTTTTATAAGAACCTAAAATAATAATTTATATCTAGTCATAAGAATATGTTAGATTTATTCAAAAAAACATATCGTAATCAACAACTCCAATCAATGTTCAAAGGAGTTAATCATTCAAATCTCATGTGATCTGTATTACTTGTTACACATTCCGTTGATTTTTTTTAATATTTCTATATTGCTATTTGAATAAACTTCAAATTATCTTCGTTATAATTTAATTATTTCACAACATTGAAAACTTATAAACATTACCAGATTAGACAGTAATAAAACACGTTAAACCTCTGGTTGATTGTTAACTGAACTGATGAAATACGCGGGAATTTTAGGAGATTTGGGCAATATTATCGATTAATTAATTATGAATAAGAGTTAAGACTCTTTTCCCTATATATAATCGGAGCAATGTTTTTCGATTTTTTGAAGTTTTTTATGTGTGTAGATATGCAAATATATATTTTTTTCTCAAATTGAATCAAAATTTAATCTGAAATTACATTTTGAATAGTTCTGTATTTTGTTGCAGATTTATCAGAATATTCCTCAATTTTATTCTTTTGCAGGTATTTTATAATAAAATAAAATTCCATGCAGCAAGATGCTTCATTGTCTGGGAAGACGTGTTCTCTCGTCAGAGAATGTTTTTTACCTCCATCCCACTTAAATATAAACAATGGATTAGGCGATATAAAAGTGTTAAATATAAATTCTAGGTTAGATCTCTATTTGGTTTATATGTACAATAATTTAATTTAGAACGGCTTTTTATTCTGAGCTCAGAAATGTTTCTACACAAGGAGCTACCTGCTTGAAAGAATGTTGTAGGAAGTATTTAGTCTTGTAATCTTCATCTCTTCAAAGTATTTCTTTAGACAATCTTATGGCGATATGCAGTATTTAACAAGGGGAACTAGTTCTGTAAATTTTAACATATTAGAAACTTCATTAGCTGGATTTTTCTTAAGGTTAATTCATATGAGCGGCCTGAAATGGATTATCAAAATTCGATGGAATTTTTGCTAAACACTGAGAATATGAACCAGTTTTATGATTATCGGACTATCGAGATTAACCCGGTTACTGGAAGGAAAACTATCTATGAAGATAGCTATAATAGTTCTGGTGTACCAGTGCAATATTCTTATATCTCTTACGCACCTATTGTGGATCCAAATAATGACATAACGAAGAAAAATGAAAGTTCTTATGTTCAATCTCAAAAGAGTTCTGTTCCAAAATGTAGTACTGTTGTCGCTGCTCCTCTTCGTCTTGAACAGATTAAAACTCTTAGCAATAAGCAGACTGAGCCGAGCACCTCTACTCCTGTTCTTAAAGAATCTGAAACTGCTCCAGCTAGTGTCTCAGCTAGTGCTTCAGCTAATGTTCCAGCTAGTGTCTCAACTAGTGCTCCAACTAGTGCTCCAACTAGTGCTCCAACTAGTGCTCCAACTAGTGCTCCAACTAGTGCTCCAACTAGTGCTCTAGTTAGTGATCCAGTTAGTACCATTTCTGAGAGCGGTCATGCGCGTAGAAAATCTGGACGTGGACGTAGGAAATCTGGACGTGGTCGCCCTGCAAAGAAATATGAACCAGCTGTTTTGGCAGAAAGTACCTTAATTGATCAGGCTGTTCAATCTCCTGCACCTATTGAAGAGAAAAATAATTCTGATATACATAACAAAACTCCTGGTAATAATTACTAGGTTTTAATTTACACACATTTCTGTTTACAGAGGGTAATACATCTAGAATTCCTTCGAAATATTCCAAAATACTGGTATTATTTGATATACCTTTACAGTTAAATTTTTTTTATAGGGAACTGGAAACAATGATGCTAGACTTCTATTTCAGACTCCTATGTCTGCTGTAAGTTTTGTGTAACTTATAGTTGATGTGTTTATGTTTAGGTAAATTCCGATAATGAATGTTCAGATCTTGGGTTCACTAGAGGAACTTCAGTTCCTGCTTTGGTATATGAGTACTGCTGTGTCTTTTTTATAATCATTTTAGGATTTGGATACACCGAAAAATTTTTCAAATAGTTCTTCACGGATACCAGCTAAATACCGGAATGCGCTAATAGGGGTTGAAGAATTGTTTCATACAAATCATAACAAAAATAATTTAGTCTTTTAAAGAAAAGTTTAACGACAGCATCGCATCAATCGAATCTGGAGGAACAAATGCACTAGAAGAGTCATGCAATGAAACCTGTAAAAGTGATAGTGTTTTTTTTTCCGATGAAAATTCTGAAGTTTGTTTTAATATTGAGAAAGAATAAGATCATTTCTCGTTTAGGATCGCAATGATGATAGCCGATTGGATTTGAGTAGCGTATATCAAACACCTGTTGTAGATTTTGTATGAATTTATAATTTTATTCTCCTAATTTCAGAAGCAGGATTTAACTTCTTTGGATGCCACATTCACTGACGGTACCATAGCAGCGGTTTGATAATATAATTAACTAAGTGTACTAAAGCTGCTTCTAGACACCTAATGAAGAATTCTTCACTCCTTCTTGTGACGATATAATACAAACTGGCAGTCAACCAAGAAGCCGAAGAAGGCGACGAAGACCTCTGGTAATCAGAAAAAGTCGGAAGAAGTCATATGCTCCGCCTGAATATCATTTACCTAAAGTTCGTTGTTATTTTATTTTTTATCGTTCATGTTTTCTTTAGACATTTATTCGAGAAGCGTATGATCTTCAAATTCCCGCCGCAACTCTAATTGAATCTAGTGGTAACTTCTTAAGCGAAGAATCTATTCAGGATGATTTGATTGCCCGGGCTAAATATTTGGTATGATATTATCAAATTAAGTAAAGTTATAATAAGAATAGGATACAACTGAAATAACAAAGTCTGGTGGAGTTGTGTGGATAAATCTTGGTTTACAGTTCAAAATGGAAGCTTTATATAGGTTTTTTCCTAATAAAGGAGGTTTTCCTTACTACTGTTTTATAGAGCACCTTATCCTCCTCGTTTTGCACTACTTAATGAGCTTTATGTTTGTCGGACATGTTTCAGCTATTACGCTACAGCCCAAGCTTTGACCAGTCATATGGTTTTTTTGGAAATGTTATTGTTTTAATTAAGCTTTTTTTAGGAGAGATGTGTTTTCCAAACAATGCCCCCAGGAACCGAAATTTATCGGGATACTGTCAATCATCTTTCAATATTTGAAGTCCGAGGAGATGATCAGCAAGTTAGTGTTATTGAATTTTAACTTATGACCATCGATTTTAAGTTGTATTGCTCAAATCTGTCGATGTTAACGATGCTTTGGCTACGAGACAAGGTAGTATACTTAGATGTTCAACCATTCTCTTACTTTGTTCTTGCGACTCCTAATGCAGATGGTCATTTTCTACCTCTAGGCTATTTTAGTAAAGTAGTTAAATTTTCTTCCAACTGATTCAATTAATATTTTTTTCAAGCAAAGAGTAAATGGAGAGAATCATAACTTATGCTGTTTTTGCATTCTTCCATGTTTCCAAAAACGTGGATTTGGTCGTTTTCTCATAGATTTTAGTTTGTTTACGATAAACTTTTTTTTCCCTATTTTTTTTTCAGGTTATGCTATATCCAGATTGGAAAACAAGCCAGGGGGGCCTGAAAGACCTTTCTCTCCATTAGGTGAAATGGCTTATAAATCTTATTGGTTTGAAGTTCTTTCCATCGCATTAGCTGATATTCTAGATGGAAGAATGGATAATAGTTTAAAAGGTTATATTTTCTTTTCCAATTTAAGATAATAGATGGTTTTAGCCTTAGTCAAGCATACAGGCATGCAAGCAGACGATATTATTAACACTTTAAACGATATGTTTTCCTGTTTCCGACGAGAAAAGTAAGTTCAAACTACATCATTGTTAATTGATATTTGCTTTCAGAAAAAAATCATTATTTATTGCATTAAATAACCAAGAATCACTGATCCGTCAAGAAGCTCAAAAAATAATTAATAAACGAGCTCAACTTGAGATAAGAAATGAGTATTTTGAACCCAATTACAGGTTTTCTCTTATACATTCGAATTGATTATCATAACCACATTTGGTGAACTCACTTGAACTTTGTAAGTTATTACTTGACACATGTAATCGTAGATTGTCTTACATAGTTCATTCTTTTCTATTGCACATACTGTCGGCCTGCATGTAAATTGTGTTGCTTCTATATTGTTTTTATGTTATTAAATCAAAAAGGTTAAAAATCTATATGTCTGAATTATTCAGTTGATAGTGGTGTTTTATCCGTCTTAGTTACCGTTTACTTCATGTTATATTTTTGATACGTGTACGTAAACGTGGGGTGAATTTTGAATATCAGATTTGTCGTATGCCATCTTATTTCTAAAAATTTATTTAGCTTATTCCACCCAGGCAAATGACATCTTTTAATTTAACTTGTATTTCAGAATTTTATTGACCATCTGTTTATTTATTATTGGTTATTAGTTATTTATATTTATCATATATCATATATCGAAATTTTTTTTGATCTCGCATGTCAAAACTTCTCGATTTTAGTTTTTCCAAATGTGATTTTTTTTAGTTCGAGATGCCTAGAAGAAGGGACGAGAGAAGTAGTGAAGTTCCTACTTATGTTACGAGTAGAAACAGCGAAGCTATTAGAGAGGCAGAGGCGTTAATGCCGTCTTATTTCTCAGAATTAAAATGTATTTTTTTCTGTGTTTTTTTCATAATTCATATTTCATCAGATTTGCGTTATACGATTAGTGATGCTATGCCTACATGTCGCCATTTGTATTTAAAGCGTCACCCAGAAGATCGCAGTGCTATCATTCTTTCCAACTTTCCTGCCTACTTGCCCACTGTAAGCTTGCTCTTTTTTGCAGCTTATTAAACTTATTATATTAGGATGTCGTCAAGAACATGTTGACTAGCTTCGTAGAAACTCCTATTGTCGATTTATCAATTCAGAGAAGTAGTGCTGATCAAACAGTTCAGGATAATCTAAAAATTGTCAGTTTCTATTAATGTTCCAAAATATTTTCGAGATTCAGGGACAACTTACGATTCTTATTAAATTCGCTCATGCACAAGGGGCTGTGGATAGTTTAAACAAATGTCAGTTCGTCGGTCCTTTAAAAGCTAGTGACTTCACCCCAGAGGATCCAAGTTCTTTGATGAAACGTTGGGCGATTTTATTTATATATATCTATGAAAATATTTTTCAGATATGATTGAAACTTACCGAAATAAGTTTTGTACCCCAGAACAAATTAGCCAATCCGTTGATGAGTATATGCAATCACAAGACGAACTTACGGCGCAGGTTTTTCCAGGAGTACAAAATGGGAATAAGGCAAATATTTAGGCCAAAAGAGATAAAAGAAAATTAGATGAAGATGAAAATGGTTGGACAACCATTAAATCTAAAAATGTAATTTTTGTTCTGTGCAATAATGAAGTTTATTATCTTGTTCTAGTCTGCTCCTGCTCTTAAAATTAAGAAGAAGGATGTACCATTGACAGGAGGGTTGCATAAAAATAAAAAACAAGTGATTTCTAACATATATTCCTCGTTTATAAAAGCTTTTTAAGGCTGATCTCAATTTTTATGGAAATCATGCTAAACAGACTAAGCAGAACCGTGAGTATTGTGATTCTTTAAAATAATGATTTTTCGTTCAGAAGTTCGAGAACTCCAGGAGAAATTCGAAGAAGATAAAAAACGAATAGCCTATATGAAATCCAGAAGAAGGGAAGTTAATGCTGAAGCGTAAATGTTAACTGCTTTGTTATTCGTTGTTGTTGTTATGTTTTTAAATAGAATTAAAGTTTCATTATTTTAAATTTTGAAATATAACAATTAAAACAACAACAGTTCTAAGAAATCCTAGCTCTAAAATTTAACGTTTTATACATTTAAAAAAATAATGACTGTTCCTATTCCGGTCTCAGTCTAACAAATCCATTGATGAGTCTACTCTGCTCGTCACTTAAGTTACATCTACAAGAAATAAATAATTCTGCTCATAACGAAACGGACAAACCTTTCAGTGATTCTACTTGCTAATATGCTTAATTTATTTTTAGCAGTACTTTGGCTCATAATTTCTAAGCAAATTGCAGCGCTGAAATAAATTTATATTTGAATCAAATATTATATACTCGTACCGAACACCATCTCTCTGTTTCAAAGCTTCATCAAAAAGTTCGTTAATAACTGCTGGCTTTGGATATCCTAAAAAAACTTTTGTGGAAATTCTTAATATTATTTTTATTACCTGATGAGAATACTGTTGCATTTTCACCAGAAATGGAAGCTGGGTTGAGAAGTAGTTCCAAGAGCTCATAAGCTCTATCTGCCTCTCCAATTCTATTTAACAATAAGGCGCATTCACATATCTACATAATAATGTATAAATAGAAAAATCGGAAACAGTTACTCACAGATCCTGGAGACATCTTCAATTGTAATCTTCTGTTCCTTTCTTCAGTGAAATTACTGAACTCAACCCAAATGTCTACTAGCCGTTTGACCAGTGTAGTATAAGCATCACGTTCACTTACATTGAGACTCTGAATAAATTTTAAAAAATTTATATATTTTTTCTATATGTTTACATTGAAAGGTACATCTAAGAGGCGCTCACGGAATTGGACACCTAATCTCACATCTGTCATTTGACGAGATGCGATTCCATCTTCAATGAAACGGAATAATAATGGCAGATATGGTGAACTCTATAAGTGACGATTAAGAAATATAAATTGTTGCTTTACTAACCTTCAGTTTCTCTGAAATACTAATAGTTAATTGTCTTCCTACTCCAACAATTCTTGGAACCAAAGATATGTATTTCTTATATATATCTTCAATCGATGAAGTACTATTTATGTACAACATTAAGTAACGGTTGTAAAAGCTGGAAACACAGTATTTGGAAACGAATAAAATTCAAATATTACGAGGATTCGGATGTGAAAGCTGGCATTTTAACTTCATTACTCTTTGATTCATAGAGTTGAACAAGACGTTCTGCCAAATCGAGGTTACCAGCGCTGAAAACAATGAAGCACTTTTAAAATCGAAATGCCAACTTGCCTATTTGCAATTCCCATTGCATTGAAGAAGAAAAGATGATCTTTAGCAGATTGTAGTGTTATTTTAGAATTCTGCAGATTTTGAATTATGTCGGAAATCCAAGTGACAGCAAGTTTCTGAATAATATAAAAGATTATTAGATGACTCTCGCAAAACCTACTAATTGAGCCTCTTGTGTACGACTATCTTTACTTGGGTTTTTAGGATCTTCAACTCCCAAGTCGACAATGTTATTTATGATTATATTGAAAGTTTCGAGCGATGGCGTTTGGCCGAGGTGAATCATCTCACCAATGACTGATTTGAAACATTTTATTTTGGTTTCGTGTTCTTTAATCTGGAAGATTTAGTAAGTTAACAAGTTTTAAACTTTGACCTACGGTGCAAGCTGCATTT
Source organism: Auanema rhodensis (assembly GCA_964057225.1). Taxonomy (NCBI): domain Eukaryota; kingdom Metazoa; phylum Nematoda; class Chromadorea; order Rhabditida; family Rhabditidae; genus Auanema; species Auanema rhodense. Next base: position 8,601,464 of record OZ059895.1, read on the forward strand.
AAGATACTGTTCCAGGTGTTCAACCGTGGAGTTAACTTTTGTTCTTTCATCTTTGATAAAATATCTTGAGCAATTTTAAATTCCGAGACTGATATAATAGCGTCATAAGCATCCACAGTAACTTCTTTATAGTGTTTCTAATAAATAATCAATTTAGTATAATATAATATAATATTTACCTCAAATAACGAATTAGCTAGTTTTACACTTTGAGGAGTAGCATGTTTGCACAATCCAGATATATAGATACTGACTACATCTGGTTTCGGACTTAGTGATTCAAACAAAAGATCAGCTATGCAAGCCTAAAAGTAAAACTCTTAGTAATAATTTATTTTTATTGTTTACCGTTTTCCATTTTGACTGGTTAACTTCTCCAAATACTCTGAGACCGTGCCATTCAATGCATTCCGTAATTGGAGGGTTGGCACAGTTATAATAACAAACTAGCTTGAAGAGTTCTAACTTGGCAGAATCTGCGATCTTTACGTTCCCAGATCTTATTCTTTCATACAATCTAATGGCATCTTCAACTTGTCGATTACCAATTAGTGTAAGTAGATTACTTTCAGTTGGTTCAACCTAGTAAAATGAATACAATACAAAAAAAACAATAATCTAACTTGAAGTGGATCAGGCTGGTGTTGTGGCCTAAACACCGGCAGTCTTGGCTGATCCCGATCAAATGCAAACAAGGTGGGCCATTCCTGAGCTAACTGACGAGCAGCTCGTTTACCCATTTCCTAGAAGAACCCTATCAGTAATTCTCATAATAAAAAAGTACCTTTGCAACATAATAAAATTGCTTGTTCTGGGCTGTACTTGGGATCATAGTTGGATCATCGATAAAAGCAAAGTGGGGAGCCGTCGTATCAACTCCGACGGTGTCAGATAATGCTTTTAATAGATCCGTGGGCCCCCTCTATAGAAAATATGGTTATTCAGTTTTTCTTATAACGAAACCTTTACGGCCGAAGGAATAGAAACGCGAGGTCTTTCATTTCCTATCTCTTGAACGGCTTCGGCTGAAAAATATCTTACGGCACAAGCTCTTGTAGAGCAAGCACGTAAGGAGATCATACCTAAAACTAGAGAATATTACATCGCAATTCAATAAATCTAATTATGCATGCAAGATTTCTACTATAGTTGAATCATTGAATATAATAGAGCTTATTGTGTGAACAGAACTCAAAGGAAGTTCTAGAGCGCATTTTATCAATGTAGCATGTTTTCAAATTATTGCTTAAGTGAGGCATAGCAAATTGCGAGTTATAGATTGTTTTATTTTCTTAAAGTTTTATTTTCATGAATTCGAATACATTTCTAATTACTCATATGTTATTGAAAGAAGAATATAATAAAATAGTAATTATTCCAAGAGTGTTGTGTACTGAGTTGGGCATATAATATTTTCTGCCGTTCCAATCATTGCAAAGCGATGTTTTACAACATCTAGTACACTCTGTATAAAATAAGCCATATCCCTTTTCTACACATCCTAAAAATTGTATTTTTCTTTTCAAAATGTAGTTATGTGATTCACCTTCAGAGCAATCAGAAGCGCAATCTCTGTCTATTAGTATGAAAAATCCATTCAAATTTGTGACTGTAGACTATACGACAAGTGTTATTACATATTTTTAAATTATTGTATACCACGCAAAATTGTTCACTACTTGTACATGTTCTTCTCATATCTTCCCGAGATTGGAATTTTGCTTTATTCATGCAGTCTGAGTTCTGATTCAAACCATCCATTATATCCTTTTTCTTGCGAGAATGAAGACAAAAGTTGCATTCTAATGATATTTTTTCATTTTCGTGCCCCTAAAAAAACATGCATGTGATTTTGAAACTAGAACTGTACCTTAGACTTGTTATGAAAGTGTGTGAGATCAACATCAATGATAAAGCATGAAACAAATAAGAAGACATGTAGGTTCATAGTAGTAGCAGCTTTTCAAATATAATGTTGTTGTGCTTAGGACTATAGGTTGTAATCATTCTATGCTTAGTAAGGAGCATTAATGGATGTACGGAAAATGCTTTATTCATCCTTTGTTGAAGAAAGCATGCTATTGAGAGATGTTCAAATATGCGGAAAATAAATCCCACTGAACTTTCTGAAATTTATTGGAAAAAAGTAACCGTTCTCTGTACATGTCATTTCCAGTATATCATTTAATAGTTGACGTGACGTGGATGTGACGTAAAAAAGTTTGAACATCGCTTAATGGATAGCAAACAACTGTATTTGGAATGAATAAAGAAGTCGATTCATAAAATAAGATTTATTTTTCGAGTATTGTGTTATAAACATTGCCTAGCCCCAACTATCTAATATCGTCATTTGATAGATTCTATGTTGTTGGCTCTGTCATATTCGACAAAATCATATGACTATCATTTTGATGATGATTATTCTCAATAAGCTGTTTATGTACTTTTAGCTCGATGTACTGAATATTCTGTATGATAAGGTCAGGCGTATTAATATCGAAAACAACCGTTAGCTTTGAAATTTGTTAGCCGATTAAAGTAAACAGTGTGACTTATAAGCAATTGTGGGCATTCAATGTATTCGATTTCAACATGGTATGGAACGAAACTAGTGGACGAACGAAACGTTTGATTCTATACTGTAAACTTAAATAATATTCCCTAAGTAATTGCGTATTGATTTTAAATGTCACGGTTATACCACTTAATGCTCTTAATTGAATTCATTGATGTTTTTCATTGGATAATTATAGTTTGAAAATAAAATCTTATTATTTACAGCCATGAAGCTTTTGCTACTGGTTCTTCTGCAGTTTTCACCAACGTTGGGTTTTGGGGCTGTTCAAAATTTTTGTAATGGTAACTTCACAGGGCAAACTCCATTGCCACTAGAACTAAAAAAAGCATTTGATGGCAGTTATAAGGTTGTTCTGTTGATTTTCCTCTTTTCATTGTTCTTTAAAACAGATTACCACAGTTTTAACTGATTGGGTTAATAATAGTACTCATGCTGTAGTAGAAATTGCTCATCAAAATAGAAATTCCACTACCGGTACATACGATATAACCGTCGTTAAGTAAAAAAAGTTTTTAGTGAAAGATGGAAATGGGCTAGATGTTCATTATATAGCTGATCAAGGTAGAATAGTGGTTGTGAATAATTCTGGTATTTTGATCAAGTTTAATTAGATATATATTTTTTTATAGCAAACACTTGCGTAGTTCAAAATGAGTATAAACCATTCCAACTTAATTCTTCTATTTTACAAAAAATAGGAGCATCTGGCAGTTATATTTCTGAATTAGTAAATATGATTGTTGATAAGAAGTATAATGGTTTTATGGTAATTATTCTGAAATAAAATATAATTTACAGTATATGTTTTAGCAAGGCAGTCAAATTGTTGCTGGAGTTGAGGCTATTAAATGGGTAACATGTGTTAATGGCTCGGACGGCCAACCAAATTTGCAGGTACTTTTTCAATATTGTTACTAAAATTTTATTCCTGATATAGGTTGAAGCTGTTTACAGTGGTACTGGTTCTTTATCGCCTACTTCTGGTTCATTTAAAAATCCACTCATGTATTTCTTCCGACTATCTGAGTTTTCTCCACCAAGTAGTTTTAACTTTTTTACTTGTTTGTAATGCTTAGTCTTAGATTCTACTGATCCTGTGAACTCCTTTTCTTTCCAAATCGAGTCTTATAATGAAGTAGATGATAATTCTGTTTTCGATGTAGTTTGATTTTATAATGTTTTTGATAAATTTCTCCTTTGTAGATACCCCAAGCCAAGGTTTGCACTGGTTGGCCAACTTCAAAACTTTCCGTTGCTTTCCCTGAACCATTCAGTGGATTAGTTACATACAAAAATGGCGATTCAGTTTCTACAGCTAAGGTACCAAATAAGTTTTAACCAGGTAAATAAAACAAATTTCCAGGTTTACTATTCATCTACCATGGATACTACTGCGGTCTGTCTTGATAGTTTAAAATCAGGAGATCAAATTCCTTTCTTTAACACTAAAGCACAATCTGACGGTGTGATGTCTGTTATCCATGATTTCAAAACAGGTAAAAAGATATATTACAAACGATCTGATTAGTTTTGTGCAGGGTATGAATATTCTCTTGCGGCTAGCAGATGCGCTTATTTGGCTCCAATCCCCGATGATTCTGCCGATGTAATAAAAACTCCAGCTTTTACTATTCGTTCGTTAGCTGAACATTTTGTAAATGAATCACTTTCTTGGGGTCAATACGGAAATGTAACAACCTTTAAAAAATGTTCTATTTTAATTTAAGCTTTAGGTTAGTCATTTAAATGGTGATGCTCTAAGTATCTGGAGAACTATGGAAGGAGACAATGTTATTGAAGCTCATATTGGAAAGTCTCAATGGAGCTTTGCTAAATATAATAAAGTATGAAAGTACATCTTTAGTGCTCAATGTATAATATTTGTAGGATGGACTTGTTTCTTTTACTGAAGTAATAGTTGCACCTTTACCTCCCATTACTGTTGCCGTTGAACGTTCTCGCGAGTGTTTCGCTGAAAATTCTTCTGGAAATAATACTTTCACATTCAATATTAAAGGAAGTATGTCTATCTATAGTTGTTTTGTTAGTAATATTTCTGATATCTCAGAAAAAATGTCTGATGTTTTCTCTGTTGGCGAATCACAGATAGTTTCTTCATTAGCTAACGCATTAGCTAAAGTAGCTTTGATCAATCCTCTTCGTGTTTCTGCTCTTTTTGTAAGTTTTGCTATACAGATATGCTAATACGTTGATTTTCAGTCGGCATTGCCTAATGAAGATATTGGAGTTTTCCTTACGGTTGCTGATAAAAATACTAAAGCTCCAGCAAATACCGGGAAATTCAATTATTCCGTATGCTTTTCATTCAATTGCAACTATTATAAATTATATTGTATAGGCTGAAGTTAGTACTGAAGAATTATTCAATGCACTTAACAAGACTTTTGCTGCTGAAGACTGGCAGTTTGATGTTACCACACTTGATATGAAAACAGAGGTAACAGTTTTTTGCTTCATTTTCATATAATATCTATGATATTCAGATCTGGCTTGCACGCGTTGCCACTTTATCAAGATATCCATTACAACCTGCTCCTCAACCAGCTCCTTATCAAGGATATACTGGCGGATCAATGTTTGTTCTTGGAATCTTTTCACTTATTTTAGGTTGTGCTATTGGTCAGTTTTTTATCCTTTTTCGAGTTATTATAAATATTTTATTCAAGGCGCCGGGGGACTTTTCTTCATCACCAAGAAGCAAAGAATATCTACCCTTGCATACCAAGTTTTTGAATAATGTTTTTATTTTTTCTGATCATTCGAAGCTCACGAGTATAATTACGACCAGTTCAACGTGTTATTACATGTATTTAATTTTAAAAAGTCTTTACTAGAAAGTACGCATAATTTACCGTTGTCACTTTCATTGTGGTTTTGGTTTGGAGCTTATACATTCTATTCATTTATATTTTTAAGCCTGTTTCATTTTGTTCATTTTGTAAACTGTATATTAAAGTATCAATCCATGTTTTGTTTACTATGTTTTATTGGTTTATCTTTCAACCAGAAATATTTGTTTTGTTTCTGATTCATCTGAACTTCTTGTTCTCAGATGTCGAAAGCTGCCTCAGCTACTGAGAAAGCTTTACGTTTTGTCGAGAAGTCCTCTCGAATAAGACTACAAGATCTTAGGGATAATGTTGGTGCTAGAACTACTGGTAGACAAGTTCGAAAAGGAACGAATCAAGTAATTCACCTTTTTTTTAATTTGAAAACCTGTTCACTTAGGCTGGACATACTCAAGGAGCTTTAGAGCGAGCAGCTAAGCCTCCATTGGGTTGGATTTGGGGAGATTTTTTCAGACCATGGCAACGTATGTTCCCAGGAGAAAAGCATTTCAATGCTGATATAAAGTTTGATAGTTTCAAGTATTTATTATAATTGTAAAAAATTATAGTCTAAGAAGAGAATATCAACCGTTATCACTAGTCGAACTTTCAAGATTAATAGATTTGGGATGGGTCGACGCCTCACGCCCAATTGATATTTCAGCTTTATGTGCTACTCGCAAATTCAATATTCAACCAAGGTTGCGACAGTATGGATTTGATCTTACAGCTGAAGTTGATTCTATAGTCTTCCTCGATTTATTTATTTTTATACATAGGGAGCTGATGAGTTCACACATAAGATTGACATAGAAGTGCAATATGCGTCCCAAGAAGTTATTGCTGCTATAGAAAAGGCAGGTGGACGGATTAGAACTGCATATTATGATGTACAATCATTAGAGGTTTTTTAAATTTTATGATATCGATTTATTGTTAGTGTTATAGGCTGCCGTTGATCCTAAGAATTGGTTCCTAAAGGGTCTTCCTATTCCTCAACGAAGAGCTCCCCCCGCTTCCTTATTAGAGTAAATCCCCATTTTATTCTTTTATTCCGTATTCAATTTTAGATATTACATGAATCCTTTAAATCGCGGATATCTTTCAAATTCCGAAGAAGTCAATGAATCAAGGAAGAAATTATCTATGTTGATGGGGTATGAGAGTACTGAGGAACCATTGGGAGAGACTAAGGCGCCTAATCAGGTATCATATTAATCTCAAGAGTTTGCTCATAATTTATTGCAGGTGTTCTATGGGCTTGAAGCTGGATCTGTTGTTTCTTTAGCTGATAAGAAGGTGTTTGGACCAACACATCCTCTTCTCAAAAAATTTTATCAAAATGATTTCCGATCTGATAAAACCTATGATTGTTAACTTTTGTTAAATTTGTTTGTTAGAGTTCATGGTAAAACTTATTAATACTGATGTACAGAATTTCAATAGATAGTTTTAGGTAGTTACTATTGTTATTGTTAAAAATTGAAATTCATAAATAATGAATATATTTAACTTTGTTTTTTTTTGGATTAATCATGAAACACTGCTATACATACGCGTATAAGATTTGCAAGATTTCTATCATTCAAGCGATTATTTTTTTTTGAAAACTAAATCTACTAATTTCTTTTGTTGCCTGTTTTGGTGATGATGCACAACAAATCTTAAAGGAATTTATAGGCTTAACTCTGACAACAGGGATCTCAACTTCAGATACTAAGAAGAATCTCAGCTAATTTGTACGTACAAAACATTTAATCTTAAAAAAGTATTTTCTTTTAAAAAAATTACCAAAAAGAAGTTTTGTTAATTGGGAAGCTTTGAATTTGTTGTTGAATCTCGTCAACTTGTAATTAACATGAACGCTAATGTTATTGTTTCAAAAATTAAGAATAGTCAAAGGCCAAAAATCAAAATAAAACAGTACATAAGCTTGTCAAGCATTCGCTTTCTTTGATTTTGTTTGGTGTTTCAGTATATTATATCGTATTGTATTTAATATTTATTTAATAAATATTATTTATATAGTTTGAGATAAATATTATCCACTATGAGGTGGAGAAACATATTTAGGTTGTGGTACCGGGGCTACATACGAATTTGGAGGAAGAGCATAGGTTGGAGCAGCAACATAACTGAAAGCAAAACTTGAGCTTTTAAATCCAGAAATGAAAAAGCTTACCTTCCTCCACCACAAGTAACAGTAGATCCTGAACAGCCAGTAGATTCCTGACAGCAAGCAGATGGAACATTACCTCCAATGCATCCGAAGACAGAAGAACTTAGACACAAACCGAGCAGAACAAACAGAAGCTGTATAAGATAATTGAAATAAATATTCAAACTTGATGAAAACCTCACCATAATATGACGATGTGTCAGCTTAACGACAATTCTTGGATTTATAAGATGAGCTTTATATATATGCAAAGTTCTCTGAGATTCCAGATTATAGTTCGTACAGATGTGATTTGAAAAAAGTCATCGTTATTCTTAAGAACTAGTTTAGCCGGAATCAGTGCTTGTATAATCCAATTAAATTAGATTTCATATGATATATATACATTAAGGTTATTTTATGCTCTGTTATATATTAAAAGAAAATAAATACAAATAGTAATAATATTTAATATAAATTAAAAAATGAAATAAACATAATTAAAATAATTAATAATACTAAATATATATTACCCGTGTTAAAAAATTTAAGAGAAAATATGATATTTTCAACTAATAATATACATTATGAAAAAGAAAAACCGAATATAATATTGATATGTAATACTGTTTTGGTCAAGTTCTTTCTTTTTTTTTCGAAGAATTTCTACATACTATTGCATTCATTATGTTAGTTCCTAGTTTGATTTGTTGTAGTTTTTTTTTATAAAGTAACATCATTTAATGAATTAATTTCACTACTTGTTTCATTTTCCTATAAATATTATTTTAACTATATCATATAATTTATATAATCTTACACATTCTTTATAGGACGAACTTTCTGCTATTGTTGATAATCGTTTAACACGAGCACTCTCGGATGTTTCGTCAGAATTTCCCTATAATTGCTTTATTTAGATTTCTTAAATCAAAACTAGTTGTAGCTTTAATAACAGGATATATTGTTAAAAATTTTTTTTAAATTCAAAAATACTGAAATTACTAAAAAAATATTTTTACCAATTCTAGTTTATCATATGTTCGCGTATCATCTTCCTCTTCAATACCATCTGTCACCCATGCCATTCCTTTCCATACCTAGTAATTATCAAAATTAAAAATCTATTAAGCTAAAGCTTATTAAGTTTATTTCAAAACTTTTTCTTTTTGAATATTTACCTGATGCATTATATGAACGGCTGGAGCTAACATTGCTACAGTTGCTCGTGATTCTTGCCTATAACATTGATCTTTTTTCCAAAAAAATTCATAAACACTTTGAAATACCTAAGAGGTGCTCGAACTTGGCCATCTTCTGATGTTGCAAAGCTCTGAGCATGTGCTTGCATTCGAGCTCGCAAACCTGTCATTTTTGGTGATGAAGTACCATCTGGAGGAATAGGATACATCTCTTGAATATGCTCCTGAAATACATAAAAAGCTTTTAGAGCAAAAACGTTTTTGTTTCAAATTTTATGAAACGAATCCCCTATTTCAAGTTAGCATGTTGTTTAAGTCTTTTCAAACTATATTGGTATAGATCAGTTAACTAGCTAATTGTGCAACACGCTCTGCTAGCAATAGCCAAGCCGGACAGAGAAGAAGTCGTATCCGGACTCATCTTCTATCGATACCCATGGTTTCCTTGATGCACAATTCAAATGAATATACTAAAAGAATACAAGAAAACGAAAATTAAAAAATATTGGATAGGGGGGGGGGTGGTATTACATATAAACGAATTGGCTGGATAAAACATGTGCCGTTTTAATCTAAATCTCAACATAAAGTTTGAGCATGCTGCTATTATTTCTCATCAACTAGACTTTAGTCGGTTGCAATCGTCATGAACTATTTAGTTTCATTGCCTCATTAATTGACTAGAGTAGATCTCAAAGTCGTGCCAATGAGGCGCGACAACAACGAAATGTTCAGCCTAATAGGCATAAAGCAGCTCATGCTGCTGTACAAGTTGTCTTTCATTCAAACCGAGTTGTACCCTTTTCATAACTACAAACATAACCTACGTGAAGTAATATGCAGAAACGAGTATACCAGCCTGGATTCGGACAAGCTCCCGGATTTGCTATACATAAGGCACATGCCAGCATTGTTCCTAGAAATATTAAAGATCACTTCATTATTTCAAGATATCATAGAAGATTGTTGTCACTACTCTAAAGCACTTTGTAATTTGACATTTGCAGATAGAAAAAAAAACTGAATAATGAAAAATATTATAAGTCTTAGACAGAAAACCCGACGGAAATTCAAAAATCGGAAGAAATCATACGATGATGTAGAAGCTTAAGAAGAAAAAAAATTTTCTCTATGCAATCTACACAATGTCAATCATTCTAAAGTAATTTTGAGAATTTATGTCAAATAATTATTAAAAAAAATAATTTTTTAACGTATATACTAATTAAAAACTTCTTCTTACCAACAATACATAACAATACTATGTATAGACCGAAATTATACATTTCTAGATCTATGATGGCCAATGTAACACAGGAGCACATAATGATAAATAAGAGCAAAATGGCCAAACAAGCATAAAACATTCTGTAATAAAATAATAAATATAATAAAAAAATTTATATTTAAATTTAAAAAAATAATAATATTATATTGAAATGTATTAATTAATATTATATAACAGATAGAAGGAATGAAAAGTATGTTTCAGTTTGAATTAGAAATCATTTGCAACGGTTTTTGGCTGCGGATTGACGGACATCCTTGAAGCCCGGAGAACAATTGATGAGCCAAAGAAGGATAATTTGAAAAAGAACAAGTGAGCAATAAGAACATGTAAGAGAATGAAAAAGAAAAAGAGTCATGTAAAGCTCAATACTTCACTTTGTTAGTTAGTTCAATGAGAAGCTCTATTTCATGATTGATGAAAGATTATCTAACCTTTTGAAGTGGATATGCTTGTATTGCTCTTCTTTTTTTTCAAAAATTGTAAACAGTAAACAATAATGTTGTCAGATGTCAGAACACCTAATGATTGACAATGTAGTCTTTTCCTTGGTATTCTATTTGTAAAAAAAGTTTAAAAAATCGTAGAATTTTCTAATTTTAACTATTTTTACGAAAAATATTATCAGAAATTGCATTTAAATACAAAGAGAAATGGTGGATAACGCCCAATTTTCCTGTTTTCACATAAAAGCTAGCATTTTGACGAATTGAATAGTCAATAGGTAAGCTGAATAATTTTTGAACTTTACACCCTTAGACATGAATGCCTGTCGAACATGTATGCTGTCCATTGTCAAGAAATCCATAAATTAAGAATTTTATAAGCAAAACTATATAAAATAGAATTTATTTTCTATTTCTCAAGCTTATTTATCTCTGAAGCTGTTGATCGAAGACGAAACATGTGATAAAGCTTTATAAGAAGATGAGCTTATGAAGTCAGATATTGTTAAATTTGAAATATTCAATTAATACACAAATAATTATCTAATATAAAGCAACAGCTAAAGATTATTTGAAATTTAGAATAATAAAATAAAAAAAAAGTTGAATAGTTCAGGAACTACTTTGCTAATCTATATTTATTATTTTTTGGTTTAAAAATAGAAAAAATAAGAAAGAAATTGAAAGAAAAATTTTTTTGAATTAGAATTATTAATATGTTATGGAAAATTAAGAAAAATATATAGTTTATATATAGTTAATATATAAATAAATAAATTAAAAATGAATCTATTAAATAGATTTGAAGAATATATGATCTTTCTTTAATAGGTCAGAAGAATAATCGGTTAAAGATGTGAGAACTTTTCCTTTTTGGTTTTAGATCAGAATTATCCAGTAAACTGCCAAAGAAATTGGATATGAAGAGAACTGAATGATGCAACCGCTTGGCATGTAGATCAACCAGAAAATTGAAAATGTTCTTTTCATAAAAGAATATATCATAGAAGTTATCATCATACTATTTCATTTGAAAACAGCTTAAAAGATCAAAAAATTTCAAATTATTTGAATAATATATTCATGATTTAAACGAATACTTTCAAAACTTTAATTAAGAGAAAATGAAAGAAGAAGAAGAAGAAGAATGTGAAAAATGGAAGGAAAACCTAAATTTTAGTTGGAATGAGCATGAGCTCTAACAAAGCGTTAGTTCTACGACTGGCAAGTGACTCATCTATACATAGTAATAAGAAGAACTCAAAGACAAAAATGGCTCTGAGAACCATCTAAACATAGCGTGATAGCAAAAGAAGCCTATTTTTCTTAATCGGAAAGAGAAAGAGAAGCTGAGTCTTGATGAAACATGTGTATCTCGTACAAAGAAGGGGTGGAGAAACAGAAAAGAGATCTAATGAAGTCTCAAGGATGTATTCAATATCTGAAATCTCTCTTCTTTCTTTTTTCCATTTTTTAAAACTAATTTTTATTTCTGTTTATGGTTTGTATGTTTGTCATTTTCATCTCTTTTTGTTTTGTTTTCTTTTATAATATTTTTCATTTAAATATATTTATATAAAATAGTAATAGGTATTAAAGTACGTGTGAAGTTGATGATAAAGAATAAAGATGAAAAAGAAGATGAAGCATATGAAGATGAACGAACGTCTCTTTGTACCTCTAAATACGTTTTCCTTCTTCGACTTCAACTTCTTTGTATTTCAATTCTGCTTATGGCTTCTAGCTATGAGACAATAGAGTGGCCCATTAAGAGACAAATTGAGAGGTACCTAGAGAGAGGTAGAGCTCCAAGTGAAAGCTAAAGATGAAAAGAGAGGACTTATTATGTGCTTCTAAAAAGTATATGTTCAGCCATACTTATGTAATTCTTAGAATTTTTTTATTATATGACATAAGTAACCATAGAAAGATAGAGAGAGAGGGAGAGGGGGAGAGTGAAGTATATATATATATATATATATAAGAGAGAGAGAGAGAGAGAGAGAGAGAGAGAGAGAGAGAGAGAGAGAGAGAGAGAAAGAGAGAGAGAGAGAAGCCAAGTAATATAAGAGTACATTGTGAGGGAAATAATTATTATTTCTTTCACAATCTACCTACATACATGCTTATATATATATTTAGAAACATACTAGAATACTATCAAATAGAAAGGATTTTTCAATATAAATTTATATATTCTTATTAAGATATAATGAAGTTTTTAATCCAAAGAAGTAAAAAATATTAAAAAATTTCTTCAAAATTTGCCGATAATGAAGATGACTTGTTGAAGTTTGAGTTTGAATAATACAAGCTTCTTGTTCAAAAAAGAAGAAGAAGAAGAATTCAAAAGCTTTAGTAGAATAGAATAGGAACGAACGAACGAACACAAAGATTAGAACAAGTATATGAATGAAAAGATAAAAAATTAAAAAAAAGTGAAAAAAACAACAAAAAAAGGGAATATAAGAGATAGAGAGGGAGTATAGAATGATGAGAGTGTAGACATGAAGACGAAGACAGGAAGAGAGGCAGGAAAGGGAAACTAATTGAACGACTTTCATCATTTAAACGAGAAATTCATATAATCATCTTAACTTCTCAACAGAATTACTGTTAACGGAAACGATATTTCTGATATTTTTCATTTTTCATGAAAAAAATTGATAAGATACAGATGTAGTTGTTCATTTCAGAAAGAAAAATATCAAAGAAAATGAAATTTTTGAATGACGAAGGCAAATTTTCCTAAAATACGAAACGTTTTCAGAAAATTGTAGTCGTTTGAAATATGATAAATGCTATATTTATCAGAAAAAAAATAATATTTAAGATATGAACGTGTTAAGAAAATGTTTCGAAAAGTCTATTTCTCCCTTTCTCTCTCTCCCTCTCTCTCTCTCTCTCTCTCTCTCTCTCTCTCTCTCTCTCTCTCTCTCTCTCTCTCTCTCTCTCTCTCTCTATTTCTTTCTTTCTCAATATTCCCATTAATTTCAATAAATTTATTTATCAATTTGGAAAAAAATTTTCTTATTTTCAAGCTGAATATGCTGAAAATGAAGAAATTGGATATCATGAGAACTGATCTTAGTTGCAACTTTAGTACATTAATCTAGTTATCTGTGAATGAATTTGCTTGATTACATTTATAGTTTCATAACTATGCTTAACTATATATACATATAAGTATAATAAGATAATTAATATAATTAACAAGACAAGTATGTTTTAAAGTATAAAAGACAGGTTTTCAATTTTATTTTATAAAAATTTAATAGAAATGTCCCCTGATGATTAAGAACATCTAGATATTCTCCGGAAAAATATTGTGGAGGACAAGCAGCGGTATTACTCAGTTTTAGTCGAGATTCAGAATAATGTGACAAATTTGTTAGAACACCCGATGAACGCCATTTGGAAAAGTTCTTCCACTCTGTGAAAATAGAGGGAAACGCGATATTAGCACAGAATAACTAGTGAAAATAAGAATTAAACACTGGAAACATGGAGGATAACGGGATGAGAATCAGGGAAAGAGAGGGAGAAAGAGGTGTGAGGAAAGAGAGAGAAGCATAGATTGAGAAGATGTTGGATGTGCGTGTGAGTAGATGGAAACAGGAGAGCATCCCGTGCCTTTGGGGCTAATTGGCTCAAGTTTACGATGGGTGTCATCCAATTCTGGATTATATGCATCCGTCTTGTTGGCTGTTACAGAGCAAAAAAATGCTGAGGATGAGCTTCCATACCTAAGAAGAACGATCTCAGGTAACAACTCAGCTGGCTATTCATTCAATGAACTTTGAGAAAAAATGTTTTCCACAAGCCCAGAAATTACTATAATGCAACTTGTTTTAAGATATTAGATAGGATTCACTAACTCATTAAAGTTTTTTTGCTTCTAAATATAGAAAAAAGAAGGAACTTGTTGAAGGAGAAACACATTTTTTTTTGGACTTTTTCGTAATGTTGAATCAAATGTCGACATAGGAGGCATGAGATCCACAAAAAAATTGAAAACGACACAAGTTCAATAGTGAAAAAAGAAAAAAAAGAAAGTGAATGAAGTAGATGTACGCATTAATTCACGTCTGAAGCCGACGTGTCCTTCCGTAGTTGCCTAGAGCATCAGTTTTTCCATGTCTTAACTATTCTTATTGAAGCTAGCTTGTCAACGACACCACCAACACAGATAGACATATACACATATAGATGTATGTATATAACTATACTAACATTCTTATATAGGGAAAATTCTAAAAGAAAGAGAGAGAGAAAGATAGAGAGAGAGAGAGAGAGAGAGAGAGAGAGAAAGAGGGGAGGGGTAGTACCAATCTATAGAGAGAAAACGAACGATTCTATTATAATAATTAAATGGAAATATGGAAATATAGAATCGAAAATGAAAATAAAAGATATTAGAAGCAGAGATGTCGTGGAAACAGAAGATGAAGAAATACCAGTGATGGTGTGACTACCGATAAAGCTTCTCGAATGAAAAATAAAACATGAAAATTTCAAAAGAGTTGTGCCTTACATATATGGTTAATCCGTAACAATGAAATAAACAAAACAATAATAACAACAACAACAATAACAAACTTGAAGCATATACATAGATAGATAGATATGTTTATATAGTTAAATTACTGTAATATATAATAATAAATAATCAATAAACAGTATAAAATATTGAAATGAGAAAAAAACATAAGGAAAACAAGCTATTTAGGGAAAAAAACATAAAAGTGAGGGAGATATATTGAAGATATAATTGAAGAAAAACGAAAAAGGATATGATTATTTGATCTGTGTACATCTTCTTCTATCCTCAACCACTTTAACGTTCATGCCCTTTTCTAACCAACCATCAACATTAACTCAAAAAAGATGTAACATTAGCTAATAAATATAAAATCATTATCTATCTATTTATCTAATCATCATAAATTTTTATTTTTTAAATTAAATAAACAATTATATTTTCTTTTTTTTTCATAAATATATACATATAGTTAAATTTCTAAATCTATTTAATTAAATAAATGATGTTAAAGATGATATTTATAAATACTTTTTATAATAGTTAAAGAAAACATATAGATAAATACATATAGTTAGATTTAATATATTTAAATAAAATAAGAAAAATAAAGAGATAAGACTGTTTTGAGTTGATGAAAAATACATCAAGAAGTAGAGAATCATATAACTTATATGAAATTAACGATTGAAAATACCTAATTACAACATGAAATCTGATACTACTTAGGATATTCGTTTTCTATTCATTTTTCAAGTTTCTTCATCGTTTTTTTTTTATTTTTTTCTGTTGTAAATTGTATATTTAAATAATATTTTATTTAAAATATAATTTATATATTTATAATTAAGATAACTATGTATTTATATAGAAATCATTAGTTAAATTAAATATTAGTTAAATTAAAATGCAATATATTTAAATATTTTTAAATTTATTTAATAAAAAAAATAAATAAATTTTAAATTATATGTTATAAATAAATTGTAATTTTTTTTTTAAATATAAAATATAATATAACAAAATAAAAAATTATAAATAATAAATATTATATTTAAATATTCGAGATAAAAGAAATATCTAATTATATTAATTATTTTAAATATAAATTTTCCATTTTATTAGTATTAATATATATTAAAATATTTTAAACTATATTTATAAAAAAATATTTGAATTTGTATGTATAAATGCTTCATTCCAGCATTCTTCTTCGGCGATTATGTTGCTCTATGATTCTTCATCCCCCTAATTTGCGTAATTATTCATCTCTGATTCAATGGAAGTTTCCAAAAATTGATTTATTCGTTTATATATAATATATATATATTTAGATAATAGTTGATCAAAAAAAGATTAAATTTAAGTTTAAATTAAGTTAAAAGATCAGATAATTCAATATCATAATTGATTATACATATAAATATTTATTCAAATAAATATTATATTATTTATAATAAAAATAATTATATAAACAAAACAAATTTTTTATTATCTTTTGAAACATTTGTATTTTATTATTATTTTTATATATTAATCTATTATAATATTATTTATATAACTTCATTAACTATTTTAAAATTTAAAAAAAATTGTGAATAAGTGAATTTTCCTTTAATTTTTTAAAACCAAGTTTCATTGCATGGAAATAGATAGAAGAAGAAGCTTCACCAACAATATTAAGATGGTTTATGAGTTTTACAGCTGCTCATTAGAGCTTTTCATGGCAAATACTTGGACGTCACCAGCCAGATGTGAGAACAGAGCAGGAAAATTTAAATTTCACTTTAGACATCTGCAGTTAACTTATTTTCATTTTTGTCAACTTTAACGTATTTATCGTCGTTTTTGCTTATTTTTGTTTAAAAAAAGAAAAATAAAATAATAAAAATTTGTTTATTTATTAGATCTTCTAATATACATTTCGTTTCATTACTAAATTTTTTGGGGCTAAGACCAAAGAAATACAATGAAATCTGTCATCGTATGTTCTCTGATACGAAAACAACTTCAAACTCTGAGAATTCACATCAAGTCAGCCACTACTATCTCAACCACCGGAATCATATGCGCCCCACGAGGCCAGATAACGTCAGATAATGTTATGAGCGGATATTTAGAGAGAAGCAGAGAAGAATGTGATCCATATAAAAGCTAAGAAGAAGTAGAAGAAGAGAGAGGGGGTGGTGGAAGTAAAATCGTAAATGCTTTTCATAACATGTGTACTGAATAGAAGAGAAAACAACAAAAAAAGATGTTTGTTGTACGAATAAAGAAGTTTTTAAATATTCTTTTAACCATATTATATCATTTATAAATTATTTTTTAAATAAAATATAAATTAATTATGTTTAATTGAGAATTTTTGCCTAAGACCTAAAATCAAAAAAATCTATTTGAATGTTTAACCAAATATTTCAATTCCTTTTAGTTATTTTTACATAAATTCTATTTATTATTATAATTGTTTATTGTTTATTTAATATTTCTTAAAATATAATTAACTATAATACTTTAAATACCCCCCCCCCCCCATTCTCCTTTCTTACAGCCCTGTTCTTTGCCACATTTGGATAACAAGAGAAGTATATACAGTATTCTTAATATATTTTTATTATAATTATAATTTATTTATATATTAATATTAGATATACTATCAATCAAGTTTACGAAATCTTTTTTTCTGTAACTCTTTTACTGAAAATGATTCTTTTCCCTGTCGTCGTATGTCTTTTCACTTGTAGAGAAAGAGGGTGGAAGAGTGGGAGGAAGGTCCCGAACCGACTAAACTGAGATGTTGACCTTCCCTTGGGAATTAGACCAGAGTTGCAGAGAGAGAGAAAGGGAGAGAGAGAGAGAGAGAGAGAGAGAGAGAGAGAGAGAGAGAGAGAGAGAGAGAGAGAGAGAGAGAGAGAAAGAAATATGAAAAGAGAGCCTGCTTTAAGAGTAAGAAGAGAGAAAGGAATGGCACAGAAGTCTTTGAGATTGGCTAAAGCTCAGATACAAGTGTATATTGAGAGAATGAGAGAAACATGGAAATAGAGAGGAGGGCTTCAGAGAGTTTTAAGGATATGGCACAAGACATATAATAAGGAAAAAAGCAACAGTAGGCTTCAATACACATACGTCGTATGACATGTATTTTCTTGTATTTGAATACATATTCCACAAATGCCATGCTTCAGCTATTAGAACTTCATCCAATACAATGCTTTAGCTGCATCTTCTTCTTTCAAAGTCTGTTTGCAGTTGCCAATATTGAAGATGAAACATTTCAATTTATCCATTCATCATCAATGCTACCTAACCATTTTTCAGGTTATAATCTTATTGTAGAATCAGCATAATTCTTAGTAATATAGTCTTAAAATAACTATCTA
This sequence comes from Auanema rhodensis, assembly GCA_964057225.1. NCBI lineage: Eukaryota > Metazoa > Nematoda > Chromadorea > Rhabditida > Rhabditidae > Auanema > Auanema rhodense. The sequence continues at coordinate 8,619,908 of OZ059895.1, forward strand.
ATTTAAGTTAATTCATGTGTTTTCTTGAATGACTACATGATGACTGATACCAAATGTTATGGAGAAAAAGCCAGATGCCATTTCAATTTGAGATAAACCAGTTAGAGCACATAATGTGTTATTTCAAATGAAATGAATTCTCTTGTTTTCTTTTTTCTGTCTAAGATGTGTGGCCCTCTATAGAGCTACGTTCCCATCTTCAACATCTTAAATAATTTTCTTTTCATTGTCTTTGACTTGTCTACTATCTCAATTGTTTATTGTTTATTCGTTTTGCAGCCGAAAGCCCTAACTGGAAAAAGAGGAGGGGGGGGGGGGTTGTCTTTTCTTTTCATAAATCTTCACCTAAGCTGATGTCATTTGCTTGACTATATTGATATTTCAAAGATGGTATAAGCCTAAAACTACTCTCATATTCTTGATTTCACTACTCAGTGATATTGTTATCTTCTTTGTACTGTGTCACTGTCTGAACGGTATACTGTTCAACGATCTAAGACCAGGATGCTACTCCAAGCTACATCACACGCCGCAGCTGTCTCAGTTTCTGTCATTGTGCTCATTTTGCATCGACGTGGTTTTCTGGATTAGGTTTCCACTTCGGTTTCTGTATGACGTATCATTCAACAACTGGCCATCTTCAGAAATCGGAGCCGTAACTAACAGCACTTCGTTCATCATTTCGTCGTCGTCTATCGTGCATCTGTACGCTCTTTATCCTTTTTCATTCGAAACGTTCTCCATATTTCTATTAGTATCGTCATTTCTCCACATTTTTCCATCCCTTTTGTCATCTTCCAGAAACCTTGCCGAACTTTTTTTTTCGAAATCAGATAGTTTGAACTCAGTACTTCTCATTTTTCGTGTAAAACACGAAGCTCGAAATATAAACCAGTCAGTTTATAATAGACCGAAGCTTTTTAGAAATCAATATGTTAGCTTATAAACTAAATGGAGCGTTATACTATATTTAGGAATAAACGAGATTTTAGTTGAAAATACATTAACTTCCTTGTTATTCTGTTTGATTAAAATGATTTAACAGTATACGAAAATGATTTTCATACTAAGTACATCTGAAATTTTGTTTTGATGTTTGATGAAAAGGTGAACTTTATCATTCTAATTGGATATTTCAATCAAAAATAATCAGTTGGATATCTTACGAATTTCTGATGTTTCATCTCGTTTCTTTATTTCATTATTGTTTCCATTAAACAATATGCTAAGATCAAATCACATGAAGTGAGATGTACCTCCGTTCAGTTTCGAAGTCACCTGTTGTCTGTAATGTCACAAACAGTTAAAATGACAACAACAAGAATCAGTAGAAAAGTTTTTTGCTTTGCTTCCTCATTGTCTATCTATTACTCTATTTTCATTTTTTTCTTCAAGAAAATATTGATTAAATTTAATTGTTTAAATAAAATAAAGTTAATTACTAAAATAAAATTTATGTATAGTTATAAGCTATCTCATAATCATTACTATAAGCATTTTTACTTCGACGTTTAATTCTATTTACCCATTTTGAGAATAAAATTCTGGATATTGATGAATTGAAATACAAAATATTAGTTCAAATAGTTTTAAAAGATAACAATACTGTGCAATTTATTATTTTTTTGTTTAAAACCATTACCATATTGAAGCTTTAATTCTAAAAGCTTGAGAACTTTTTTTTTGTTATATTGACCACATTTTATCTTCCTTCATCTATCTATCTTAATGGTTTTGTTTTTTTATTTATTTCTTTTTTTTCTTTGTCGTTCGTTATTTTAAGGAAGTTGGCTTTTTTTTTTACAAATTTCGTTTATTTTCATATTTTAGGAAAGCAATTTGAATTCGTAAGCTAATTTGACGTGAATACTTCACGTGAAGAACGTCTAGATTTTACATTTCTTCAGAGCAACAGTTGGTTGATTAGTTGATTTATTATGATTTTTTTGTTTCCTCTGTTGTTATTTTTTATTAATCTATAACTCTTCTTTGCTTATTTATCTTATTCACATACACACATTCTTTATAATATATCTATTTTTTTCTTAATAATCTTCTCAATAATTTACCATACTTGATTAGAGAAGTTGTTTTTTATTGTTTTTATTATCTTACTAATTATATGCTATCTACATTTTGATAATGCACTATTTTTTTGCGCTATTCGTCGCAAATAAGAAGTAAAGTTCAAAATAGTTGTCAACAGACGCGAGTATTGCAACTAGCTCTCGTAAAGATGGACCATACCCAAGGGATGATGGTCCACAGAGGGACTCCAATAGGCTAAAGAGAGAAAGCCAGAGCAAAGGATGGTTGGAGCTTCTATGTGTTGCTTCTCTCAGTTGAAAGACTTATAAAACTGCAAGAAGATAAACCAAAAGCTGTGTATGCATGTATATCTATCAAGTTGTGCAAGAAAGATGTTTAACATCATTTCATAATTCTCGTTTACTATTATCTTGCAACTTTGAAGCCTTTGTTTAAGATGAATTTGTTTTTTTTTGCCTTTTTCGTCTTGATTTTCATCCATTTCATTTTTCTTCAATAACTAGTTTATTCATCATATCCAAATTTCATTAATAATTATTATAGGCATCATCAAAATAAGTTATGTTATTTTATGACAAATTATTATACGTAGTATTTGGTGTCGTTACATATATTCTCCGCATATTGATAGAGTGCTTCAACTTCCCAGTTTGATTTGTATAGTACCAGTGGTCTTGCTCATTTAGTAACCACTGAATGCCATGTCAGAATTCTTTTCAGAGGAACAGTATCCGGGACTTGTTGCATATATCATTAAGCCGCTTGATTCTATTGAAATGATGCTCTATTCTAGTTTGAAGCCTTTCATTTTCTTGCATCCTAAAAATCTCAATAATTTTCATTTTCCTCTCTAAAAAGCTTAACTAATACATTTTTCTTACAGCTTTACATCGCTACACCCTGTTAGAATAGTTATTCGTCGACATTTTGTATTTTGCCTTTTCCCCTTTATTTTTGCTCGCTTTCTGTCACTTGAGCCAGACGTCTTCAGTTCCGTAAATACATATGAAGCGATTTTGGCTTGTTCTCTGACGAATTGCCTCTGATGCTGTGACAGGCGGAGTTATGAAAGTAGTTCGACTTCCGGACTGCGGCATTCATGTTGCCTCTATTGTTTATCTTTCGATGATGACAGTATTACAAGTAACTACATTTAAACTCACTTAAAATTAGAATAAACTTTATAATTATTTGGAAAAAACTAAGGCTACATCATTTTTAGTTGTTTTTTTCAATTTATCGATATCATCCTGTTGTATTCAGGAGTTGGTTTTCGATGATCTCTCAAGAAGATTTCGTATCATACATGTCAACTGCTTTCTCTACAATTGTGCTTTCTCATCAACTTTCTGGGCTTCATATAACTAAATATTAATTTATCTAGAAATTAACATATATTTCTACATTTATAATAATATAATATACATCTGGTATATATAACTTCAAAGTTTGCCTGCGTTGTCTATTTTTCTGTTTCATTTCACGATGCAAACCTTGAAGAAAACGACAATTTAAACGGAGAATGAACGATTGTTCAGTCTTATTCAAGCTTACAAAGCGTCTGCTTAACTCTACCCACTGGCCGTATACTTCATCCGCAACACACAGCACTCAATGATGCTTGAAGGCATCCAATGTGATCTGTTGTTCTTTGTATTCGATTCTTCCCATTACTTTCCCATTTGGTATTGTCTATGTTTAAAATACTTTCAAACTGAGATATGTGCTTCTTACTCAATTGCCAATGTAGTTGCATATTAATACAGTTGATTGAATTTCTTGTATAGTATATGTTACCCCATTGCGTACTTTCAATAAGCTCTTACAATCTTTCCGCTTAGCGGCTTTCATTTATCAATACTTATTTGTAAATGAACGAATAGCGTAAGAAGCTCTAGCATGAATCATTCGAGCAGCCCTATTATTTGTGCTTTACTACCTCGTTTTTCAAATCGCGTTTTGCTGAATTTTTCTTTTCTTTTTAGGCTTTCCTATACACGCAATGTTTAGCTCATGATATTAAGCATATTGTAAAAGGTGCCGATTTCACAATCAATGAACTGTTACATTGTTATTTAATCATTGACTTGTGTAGTATACTCTTAACAGATTTAAAATCTAAAAACATAAATTTGCAACATTTTTGTTTTCGCAGTGCCTTGCTTTAACTGAATTACTTTATGAAATTCAATTCAAAGTGCACTTCGTCTATGCATGTTGCAAGAAGACTAAGGAATAGCTAGGGCTGGTTCAACACGTCCATGCCTCTTCTTCAACAAGCTTTTCAGCTCCGTGGGTGGTCTTTTTGCACCATGCAGCAGTAGACCAAGTAATAGTCAAGACCGGAATCGCCTGTGGATATTTAAATTCGCACTATTATCACATATGATATTGATTGAATATTAATGGTTTAGTCTTTTAGAAACTATGAAAACTTTGAATATATAAGTGAAAATGAATAATTAATTAAGAATAATTACAAAGATTTTAGAAAAACTAGAAAAAAACATTACTGTCGGCTACTGACAACTAGTTTTGCAGCATGATTCGGAGAGTCTGCGAGTTGCTGTTAAGAGAGCAGTTGATCTGAAAGAACTGCAAAAGTTGCAAACCATTTTAGCTTATTCATGGCCGGTGATCAAAAATATAAGAGCATAAGTTCGAAGAAACACCGCATTGTATGGTTGGATGCTCCTTTAAGCATCGATTGTTAACCGACCACGCCTCTCTCTCTTTTTTTGTCTGCTCAAGTCTCTTTTTCAATCTCCCCCCTTTCTCTCTCTCTCTCTCTCTCTCTCTCTCTCTCTCTCTCTCTCTCTCTCTCTTTCTTCAATCTGTTTCTTCCTTCTCCCTTTATTTCTATCTTTTCTTACTCTCTATTACTCTCATAATTTCTCTCTTCCAAGTGAATGAGTCTGACGGACTCGGAAAGACCCCAAGGCGTGTTGTGGTGAAGCTGTTGGCACACTCTTTCTCTTTCCAAGCCTAAGCTTTGACTGCTGCTGCCGGCGCTGTTGCTGGCATCTCTTTCCTTCCTCCTTTCTTTCTTCGTCGATCTACTGTTTAGCCACTGCTTTACTCCTAAATTCTTTCTCTTTTACTCTATCTCTTTCATTCTCTCACTTTACCCTTTTCTTTCATTTTTCTTCTTAGTAGATGGAAGGAAAAAGACCAAAGGGGAGGGAGAGGGAGAGAGGACGCGAATGAAAAAAGAGTTTTTAGTTTGTCGGTTGTTTCTCTTTGGCATTCCCTCTATCCCATCTCTGCTATTTCTTGCATTTGTCTGCTTCTCTGCGTCATCTGCGTTTTGTGGCCTTTCTCTCTCACGGCTCCCCCTCGTCGTCCTCGGTTGGTCGGTTGGTTAGTTGGCCGCCCTCGCCTCTTCCCCCTAGGCCTTTCTCACTAGCACAGCTCTAGCTAGCCATGGCTTCATCGTTAGACAGAGGGCAGATAGACGGATTGGGAGGCTTGCCATGCGAACAACCGACCTAAACAGATAAACCTAACCCTTATTTTCTCTCTCTCTCTCTCTCTCTCTCTCTTTCTCTCTCTATCAATCTGCTATCTATCTCTCCCTCACTCTCCCTACCGTTCTTACTCTCTCTATCTCTCTATTTTAATTTTCAAAATGTATATGAAATATATGATTTATTTAACCTTGTCTTATTCTTTTAATTATATACTCTTTCTGTTTTTTCTTGAATTTCAAATTTTCATTTTGATCCGTATTAGCAAACGTCCACTTTTTCAAATGTTTTCCATTTTGGCTTTTGTTTTTTTTTTAAATTATTCAACTTTGTCTTTTACTCAAATTCTCTAAGACTCCCATTTGCTTAAGTGCTGCCGTATACAACTTGAAGTTGTATTCTCTCGAGTGGTTAGCTATTAAATCTAAATAGTATGACATGCATTTTTTTGATTTGTATATGCCATAATATTCTTTGCTAACTATATTTTATATATTACGGCTTCTAATCGTTTTTTTCCAAACCTTTGCTGCTTTTCCTTTTTCCTTTTTTTGGTTTAAATAGATTATTTCTAATATATTCTCTATATGCTTTATTGATTATACCGTAGTTCACATAGCTAATGTAATATGTTTCAGGTACATGGACTGTCGTCGTCCAATCATTTCTTGTTATTAGAACTCGGATAAAACTCTAAGAGCCAACTCGTTGTGCTCAAATTCGTTATTGTACATTTCAATAATATTTCTTAGTCAACAGTTATTGTCATCAACTTCAACTGAACACGACGATATGCCATGGACTGTGGTCTGTGGTGCGTCTTCAGCGAGCGACGACGGCACGTCGAACGTCTCTGGCGACGACGGTTACTCGTCACAAGCGATGAACGGCGAGCTAGAAGAAGGTATTATCAGTTAAAATTATATTTATATAGCTTAAAGAATTTAGTTTTCTTATTTTCTCATTTATCGTTCATTCTACAATTTTCTTTATCTTGAGTTAAATATAAGTAAATGTGATTTATGTGTCAACCTGTTCATTGAATTGCTCTGCAACTCGAGTGGTTCTAGTTGAATCAGGACAAAGTCTTTACTAGACATATACAATCCTTTTTGATTCCTCTGCACCAAATACATTTTTTTATTTATTCAGAAGTAAAGTTCGAGATTTCTTTTGAGCTTAAGTAGTTCATGGGTTTCTTTTTTCCTTTTTTTTCGTTTTCTTTCATTTTGGTTCATGCTATTTCAACTAACACAAATTTTAATATATATATATATAGAGTTGACGATGCTTTTCTTTTCCTTTTACTTGTTGAAATGTTTAGCGTTGTTGTGACTTGTGCCGTACAAATATGAAATGACATAAGTTTGTAGATACTAGCGATTCTTATTCCTTTTTTCCCTTTCCTTTTAGCCCAGTTGCGTTGTCTGCCGGACTGGTCTCACTTTGATTAATTCTTGCTTGCTCTATGCCCTCGTCCTCTTTTCCTTTCTCTGCCACTCGTCTCACTCTTCTGCTCTATATGAGCCTTTCGTCTCTTGTCTTTCAAGTTTGGAGTGTTGGTAAAGTAGATGGCATGAAGCAAGTTAAAGAAAATAGAGAGATAGGGATAGATAGATAGATAGAGAGAGAGAGAGAGAAATAGAGAGAGAGAGAGGGATTGAGAGAGAGAGAGTTGATAGAGTGACCAATTTTTTAATTTTTCACACATAGTTTTGTAAACGAAGCGGTTTCTGAATATAATCTATCAAGAATAGTTGTTAAGATCGTAAACTATGATTCTGACTTTCATTCCACAAATGAAAAAGTTGCATTGTCATTTAAATGGTTAGGTTCATCTTTCAATTTTGCGTGGGTACTCACGTTTTTTCACTAAAATCACGTTTTTATCTTTCTGACGTATTTGGTAATTTTAGATGTGTTGGCACCTCTTCTCATGACGCCCTACACACTTTCTTACATTTTTTCTGCTTTTTAATTTTTGTCTTTCAATTTAATAATTAGTATATTATAATATAATATAACTTTATATATTCTATAATGTTTTCATTTAAAATATAATTTTGAATGAGCATAAGTTTCTTAAATATTTATTATTCTAAATAAGAATAATATGTATATAAAGAAATTACAAACCTTAAGCATAACCTTTGTTCTTCTCACTTTTCTTTTATTTTATAAGAGTAGTGGGTGGGAAAACTTTCCTTTAACCATTTCTTCTATTTGTCCATCTTCTTTTTATATTTTAGCTTGCTTGCATCTTTTCTTTTCATCTTACTCCTGGTTTAGCCTGCCCGGGTTCCTAATTGGAGCACTTGTTCTGTGTGAAAACTTAATAAAATCTGTGAAATCGGATGCTGGACCTCGATCAGGCTGGCTAGTGATGCTATGACCATAGCTACACTTAGCTGTATTCATTTTCGTTCTCTACACGTCTTCAAATTGAATTATAGTTAGATGACCACAACTGTTATAGAAAGATTTGATGATGATGATGATGTCTTGTCTCGTCATGCCTTGCAGTAACTCGGCTTCAGTCTCCAATTCGATGAAAATATGGTTATGAAAATAGCTTAAAATCGTATATGGTTAAACAAATATATATATATATATATCTCTTTGACTATGGTTATGACATAAAAAAAAAGTCAACGAAGTCACAGTTCGCCTTTCTATAATTAACGGTCGGCTCTCGATTCAATACACACACACTTGCTTGTTCATTTCTGCAGTTTCTTGATCTGATCTATTTAGTTAGTTGTACTAGTTGTCATTGGCTGTCTGCTAGCAAACTCATTATAACTTCACATGATCGTCACGCAACCATCGGAACCGGATCTGATTCTGGATGCTGCGAATGAGCTTAAACCATATAAAGCAAACAGCATTTTCTTAATTTTTATCAGGCAAACTTTCAACACATATAAAATGCTTTTATTTCATTTTTTTTTCATTTGGTCTGCAAGTATTTCAACCAATGATGAATGTCTTTAAGCTATATCCACATGTGTTTATTTGAAGCTTAGCGAAGCATTCGTCATAAAACTAATTTTGAAAGTATTATTCAAAAGAAAAATTGATTTTTTCTCTTAGATTATATGTATATAAACGACAGTTAGATGTGTCATGTTTCACTTCCTGTCAAGCTATGCTTGTGCTTGCTGGATTTCAAAGTGGCTAAACACAAGCTAGAAAGCAGAAGCAGCCTTCTCATGATGGACTAGTACATAAACATTACAAAAAAATGTTACAATATAGAATATATAAAGAAACTAATTAGCAATTATAGTATCTAACTATAAATAGTTTTACTATTTAACACTAAAAGTAAAATAAATGAAAAAAAACATTTTATGTGTTCCGTTTAAATTGAATATTTACAAACAATTTTGTCTTTATGTTATTGCCATTTTTGTAATGTTTTAGTTGACTTTTATGGTTTATTCAAGTTAGAAAGTGAAATTTTAAGTTATTTTTGTGGATAATGGGAAAGATGAAATGCAAGAGCACAATGTGTTTGAAAAGCAATTGGCACCAGTTGACATAATACCGACACATACGAGTAGAAGGAATAAGATATTTGAAAGGGAAAAATAGTACATTTAGTATAATATATATATATATTCTATATAATATAATTAGTATATTATATAATATTATTATTATTATTAAATATATTTAAATAATAAATATTATATAAAAAATATATATATATTTATATATTTATAATATAGTATAATTATTATTATTATTATTATAAATATTTGTCTTTTTATTATTTTTTAATTAATATCTAATTCTATCATTGATGATTTCAAACAATTTTTCGTTTAGTCAGATATTCATACAAATTTTTCAAATGTGCGTATATCTGGTTGCAAAGGGCCCCGGAGCAACCGAAAATTAATGTTCTCACGGGAATTGGCTTTTCTCTCTGCTTATCTCTTTTGTCCCCTTGTCTCTCTTTCTTCCTTTCCCTCTCTTTCTCTTTCTCTCTCTCTCTCTCTCTCTCTCTCTCTCTCTTTATTGTTTTTACTATATTTTTGATTTACGTTATCTTTGTTTCACAAAAATATTGTAATAATAATAATAATAATAATATCCATTTATGATATTATATTAACTATATAATGTTAAAAACATTAAATTATAATATATTTAAATATAAGAAAATTCAATTTTTCAATCTTTTAAAATAGATCATTTCATTTAATTATTCTATTGAATGTTCATCAATGACAATTCTTCTCAAACATTAGTTATATGTATACAAAATACTTTATTGTTCTATTGTCATCACTACAAACTTTTTTCAAATTCTATCCGGCTTTTCAACTATCTCTCGTAGAATACTGGGAGTGTGTAAATCTTCTTTTTTTAAAAATAGTTATTGACCTTTTGAGCTTGATATTTGATATTCGAGCAAGAATCAAGAATATACGGATAACTATATCATATATGATTATGTTATAACAACTCAATATCATATATATATATATATATATATTCTACTAGAAAATCAATTGTATAGAATAATAAATCAAAAATAATGTTATAGATTCCTTCGTCTGATGCGCGGCTTTGATGCCGAAGACGTTGAAGTTATCAGAAAGGCTGTTGAGTCCGGCGGTGTTGTAGCAAAGGCAAGTGAAATATATGTTATAACATGTTATATTTGACTAAAAATAAAAATAAATAAATAATATTTATGATTTATAGGCATGTGCTCCCGGGCCACCAATGGACGAACGTCCAGATGATGATATGCCTGAAGAAGATTCTGGTCTAATACCTCAAATAGATCGACCAATGAGTATGCCTTATCTATGCTGTAAATTATGGCGATGGAAAGATCTTCAGGTGAAATTTTATCTTTAAAACATCTTTTTTTTTGCAAAAAGTTGTCTGGAAGTTGTTGAAAGCCTAAAGATAGTCAGCTTGTTTCTTTTCTTTTTTGTAATTTTTTTTTGGAGAATTCTGACATCAATCCGTCACATCTTCTATTCTATTCTATTCTTTCTCTTTTTTTTTGTGAACAATTCTTTTGGAAAGAAGTTTTGTAAAACAGAAAAAAACTCTTTTACTTGCTAAACACTCGAATTTCACCCATTTTTCTCTGATATTTTTCATATGATATTCTTAAGAAATTAGATATTCTATATGAATGTTTGAAACAAATTCATCTATAATCATATCATTTCAATACAAATTATTGATTATTATTAAAATATTTATTTCATATACTAACTATTCATATAATTTAAAATTATTTCTTTATATTTTTAAAGTTTTTATCTGTTCTTTTCACTTATCACAGCTTCCTCCCTTTCTCCGTCATCTCTAATCAATTCAACAGCACATGCTGTCGTATAGGTGTCTGCTCTGTGTGTTCATAGAAGTCATGAGTGATTGATGACAAAACACCTTCATTCGACAAATGATTTTTGAAAACTTCATAAAGATTGATAAAGCTAAGATATACATTTGAAAAGAAACATTTTAATATATATATATATATATATATAGAATATATTAATTATATTTCTTTATTATATTCAAATAAATATTTTATTTTAAGGTTGATGCTGCATTACATCGTCTTGAAGCTTTACCATGGTGTCGTTTTGGACGTGTTACTATCAATAATGCCACCGTCTCATGCTGCAATCCTTATCACTATGCCTTGTGGATACGTCCAGAAACGAGCTGTGCCGATGAAGAATCATCTGTTGATGATTTAGTTATTGGCGGTCCACATACAGCATCATCCGTCTATCCAACTACAACGACCACATTGCCTTCCATGTCTTCGACAGCATTAGCTGCACGTAGACGTAGCCAATCTCATTACGCAAACGTAGGCATATCCACAAGCAATCCATTAACAAATGGTCATTTACAGTATCGAACTCATATGGGTAATAGATTCGACTTACATCCATTCAAACTGTTATTTTACTGATTTTCAGCCACATCAACGTATCATCAACGACCAACTGAAATAGATGTTCCTCCACTAACTTTAGCGAATTCCATTGGTGGCGGCACACAAAATGAGCTTCCCGATCATGCACCACCATCTGTGCCTGCTAGCACCCCGCCTGAACCACCGGATTCTCCACCGTCATCTAGCAATCGGTCATCTCCATCTCATAATTTTCTTCATCAACAAAGTTGTGGTAAGATTTTATTAACTTTATCATCTTTATAATTATTCTAAAAATTAAAAATTGTTGAGAAATTCATCAAATTAAACGCTCAAAACCATTGCATTCATCATTTCTATTTAGAAATTTAACAAATTCAATGAATTTCGTCGAATTTTCCAAAAATTATTCAAAACTTTTCAATAATTTCAATACTATTTCTTATATTTACAGCTTGGGGTCGTTTAACTAGATGGGAAAAAAAAGAAAGAATAGCTGAAACCGTACAGCTTACGGGTCAATTTGCTGCTGTAGGGATTCTGTCTAATTCCGGTATATAATCTAATTTATATGTTTAATTATATTGTTATATTCAGTACATGATGCTCAAGCAGTATGTAGTGATTGGGATACCCGAAATGAAGTGTCATTTGCTCTTATTCGACAGGCTGAGCCTCTTGGTTCCGATGGCCCCGAGGACGTATGGCTGTACAACAGGTTCGTTTCTGTGTAATTCATGCTTTAATGAATATTCAATTACTTTGTTACAGTGGGACTCGTCCACTTTTTATTTGTATAACGCCGTCACCTAATGCACGAGCTGATACACTGCGTCGCTTATCTCCTGGTTACTGTATTCGTGTTCATCGAGGAGAACCGTCATCATCTGCTCCAGCAAGTGAACGAGCTCATCATCAACATCGAAGACATAGTCGGGTAAGCTTTACACACTCACGAATCCATATCAATATCACTGTTTTGTTTGCAGGATCCTGCATTATTGCACGGGAATCTCATTATTTCAGTTGGTAAAGGTTGGGGACCCAACTACAGCCGGCTTTATGTGACGGATATCCCATGTCGATATGAAATTAGCTTTATTAATTAGATGACAATTGGCGATTTCATGATGACACATCAATAAAATTGTCGGATATTCATGATCCGAACAATCTAAACGTCGAAATACTTTAGAAGATTGTCGACAATTCGTCACTTCAGATGATTTCGGTTTCGAGATACTTTCCACAATCAACTTAGGCTATTTCACTCACTTTTTTTCATTTTTCTTTCCTTCTTTAATGGTTTTTATAAACTTTCATATTGATTTTGTTAATCGTACATATAGAAAATACTTAATTACTAAGTTGTTTCTAAAAAAAACTTTGTACTGACATAATCAAAATATTTTGTACTTTTTAAAGAATTTCTTTTGAAATAGGCTAAAGATTGGTCTTATTAGATTAGAGCATATATATATATGTATATGTATGTAGATGTTATTGCCAATATTATTTTGATCGTTTCCATGTTTCAAGCATTTGTTTGCAAATTTCATCATTTAGAACATCGCTTTTACATAAAATACACATAATTCCTTATAATTGTAGCTATTTAAGATTATATTGAATTGCATTTTCTTCTTCCTGACCGTTATTCCTTGGCCGTTTTGTGTGATATCACCCAATTTCTTTCCATTTTTTTTCCAACAAAACCTTCTCCTACAATGGTCTCGCTCAATTATGAATAGTTTATTCACATAGTATAACTTTTTTTTTAATTTATGCATAAATTACAATAATTCTTATTCACAAAACAAAATCCTTTTCCCTTTTTTTTTCTTTATTAGCTGCTAGTTTTCTTCCTGTGGATGACGTAGGCTTTTCTTATTTTTACTTCAATTCTTCTTTTGTTTTTCTAAATATTTTTTATTAATTATTATATTATTCATTTAGTAAACTTTCTTTATATATAAAATATAAAGCTAATAAGCTAGTTTATTAATTGAAATAATACGGGAAAACCTCTAATCCCCTGCCCTACACCCCCTCCCCCCAACCCCGGCCACGAATTGAGCTCCACATTTCACTTAAAGTTTTTAGGACGACGACATGTGAGTATGATTGACATTGAATCATCAGACTTATTCAACATTAACAGCTTTAATTGCTTCAATATTTCCATTTTAAATAATAAAATCGAAAAAAATTTGTTACTTTCACTTCTTTTACCTTTTTCTTGAGCTAATCTATGGGATTTTTCTTGTTTTGTTTTTATTTCAACAAAAAAAATCAATCAATAGTAAAATTATATTTTCAAAAGCTTTAATATGCTCATAGATAAAACATTCAAAATTAATATTTTCTATTCTGGCTGATATACAAATACAATCAATCATTACATCATTTCCATTTAGCTTTAAAATTATTATTTGATCCACATGATGCAATTAATAAAATATTATTTTACATAATTGTTTGTTAAAATCAGAAAATCATCCCAATTATCTTTACCATTACAATTACTTTTCATTTTGTTGATCATCGTGTCTGTCGTGTGTACGTTAAGAAAATTGTAATTCTCAACGTTTAAATGATTTATTAATAAAAAAGTTTTAAATTTAATTTTCTTTTCAAGTTCAAACAATTTTTTGTGTGGAACACGAATTCAGAATAATGTAACGAACAGATATCAGCCTATGCTGGCCTTAAGGAGCAGATCCTAACATCATGTAGTGAAGTCATTTCTGAATAATGTAGAATCTTTCAATACAATATAAGTTTTACTTTTGATGATATTTCTGTGATTTTTCCCCTCTGAACAACTACTTCAGAAAGTTCATTTCAATTAAGTTTTTGATATAAATTATAAAATGTAAATAATATATTTTCATTAATTATTTAAAAATTAATTAAAATATATTTATTTTTATATTTTTTAAAAACAAAATATATAAAATGTATATATTTATATGTATATATATATATATATATAAGATTATATGTATAATAATAGTATCGATACATAAGAAACAAACAAATATTCTCTGCAGAGCAAGTAGTCAAGATATGAGATACATGAATGATGAACCGAATGCAGATCAACGAGAAAACTGATGAAATATCAGAAGAAAAAACCGGAGATGAATGATATCTAGATTGAGAATTAAAAATCTCCAGAATATTACATGTATATGTGAATCTTGAATTGAATTGAATTAATGTGAAATCATTATGAAACACTTTTGATATGAAAGAATGAAATAATACTAAAGATACTAATAAATGATTATTTTGAATGAAGGAAATAACATTTGTTTAAATACAAAGAAATAATAGACAAAACAATAATATATATATAAAGGAAGACCGTATGTATATGGAGTTATCAAATCATGATTGAGCTGAAGACTAACGTAGAAATTTCTTCTAATCACGAGCTGATGATGTTGCAGTTGTTACAACTTGATTTACAAGAGGAACAAGACCGAATAAGGATGCTGATGCTGCTGATGATGCTGATGATGTTGAAGATGGTGATGTGGTTAATAGCGATTCGTCTGATAGGACGTTGCGTTGAGGAAGATGAGATTCTGAGCGGCTGGATGAAGTCGATGGCGAAAGCAGTGGCATAACTGGCTTTTCCAATAGGCTCGCAATCGAAGAATGTCGTTCACGGAATGATCGTCTTGCTTCAGCATCACCAATACAACTTGCTGATCCGCTGCTACTGCTGCTGCTTGCTCCGCTGCAGCTTCCTCCATGTTGTCCATTTATGGGACATAAGCTGGAGCCATTCATGTCGGCGTTCACCAAAAGATTTGAGGATGTTGAATGATTTCTGTTAGCTGATGGTGAATGCACAGATGGCTGATTCTGAATTATAAAGTTGGCATGATTGACGAGATGAATCTGGTTCTGCTGCTTAATAGAATGTCCTGTGGGTGTTAAAGGGTTACAGCCTGTCATAACGATGTTGTTGGAAGCTGTAGATGCAGCAGGAGCAGAAGATGGAGCTGTTGGCGTTGGAGGTGATGGTAAAGAGAGAGGAGTCAATGGTGCCGCTGGAGGAGCCGGTCGCAAGTATTCGTTATGCCAAGCACGAAGAGTACGAACATCAGCTAGTAGACTTGGAGCTAAGGTTAGAGTCAATGGTCCGATGATTCGGGCCAAAAGCAACCAAACACGTTCAGATAATAAGTTGATGAGAGGAGAAGGATTAGATCCAGTTCCATTGGAGTTTGATTGATAGAGCTGATCCACACTTTGGCTATTCGGTTGAACAACGAAGACAGCAGCCAGAAGAGCTAATGCACTTGATGGTAATCCACGAATACGCTGACCGAAAGCAGCAATTGATTGTACAAGGAATGGACTGTTGGATAGGAATGAAGGTAAGCATTCAGCTCGATGGCTGTAAGCAACCAGCAGAACATCGAACACACAACTCTGTAAAAGAAATTATGAAGAAGGTATTATAGTTTAGTTAAATATATTATTGATTTATGAAATATTTAATGAATGTACCTTCAAAATTTGAATTCTCTCGCTCTGCATTAAGCATAAGAAACCAGGAATTGCATTTGCAAAATCAACAACAGCCTAAATTGAATAAAGTTTGAAACTTAAGTTTATAATCTAAAAGTTATTACCTTAATAGCTACAAGATATGATGATAATTGTAAAGGACATTTTCCTGGTAAAGGTACTGTAATGACATCCAACTGAAAAAGAAAATTGAAATTAGAGGGAAAAATGATTTAAATCTTTTGAAACAACCGCTTTATATCGTGAATGACCTTCAATAATAATAAACTAAATGATTCACCTGTTGGATAAGCTGTTGAAAAGCTGCTTGAATTCGCTCAATAGCTTCATTCTCATTTTCAAATTGTACAGCCATAGCATCCAATTGAGATTGCGCAGATGTTCTTTGCATTTCCTCAACCATCTTAGCTTTTTCACGTTTAGGAACTCGTCCAAATCGAACAGCTGAAATAAATAAAGATAATTATTCTTTTAAAGTAAAAACTATGAATGAAGACCTTTGTAAAGTAATCATTCTTCAATTTTTATTATATTTCTGTATAGAAATATATAGTTTTGAAGATTTTTTACAACTTTTTCAAGCTCAGATGTCTCAATATATTCATTTTTTACAAGTTTTACTTGCTAAAACATATAATAATAAAATAAAAATATATAAGAGCTTATTGTTATAAACGAATAGTATACTTGAATGTTTTCTTTTAAAGTTAATTACTTCCTTATTTTCATATAATTTAT
This sequence comes from Auanema rhodensis, assembly GCA_964057225.1. Classification (NCBI taxonomy): domain Eukaryota; kingdom Metazoa; phylum Nematoda; class Chromadorea; order Rhabditida; family Rhabditidae; genus Auanema; species Auanema rhodense. Next base: position 8,636,636 of record OZ059895.1, read on the forward strand.
ATCCTTTTAATGATCTTTAATCATAATAAATCAAGTTTTTTCTTTTTCTTATTTATATTCTATAAAGCTTATTGCCAATGATAATCATTTCGAGGTCATCAAGATAATATGTCTTTTCTAAAGAAATATATAAGAAATAATATTTAATTATTTCATTTATAATTTTAAAAAAATCAAAAATCATTTATTATAATAATAATAATTATTATTATATTTTATAAATATAAATATATATTTCTATATTTGGCATATATTTTCTTTTCGGACACTGATCTGTTAAAGTATTTCAGCAGTTTTTCCTTATTTCTTTTCTTCTCTCAGGCAAAGATAAAAACCTGCAGTTGGTGAGCGCCAAGAGACCCGGGAAATTTAGAAAAAAAAATATTTTTTTTTCTTTCAAATCTTAAAGTTCAATTTGGACGATTTTACTTCATGATGATGATGATACAAATGAAACAGAGTGCATTGCTTTGAGTAAGACAGATCAGAGACAATAGAATGAACGAAATAAAATCCGGAGGAAGTGGTCCGTCTTGGGAATGTGAATGAAATGAAAAAAAAAAGAGAAAAACTTATCATAATCTATCTTAAAGATGATTCTATTTGACTTTTTTCTCATTTTTTGTTTTAAATAAATATTTTTCAATTAAAATATCTTTTTATAAGTAATAATATTATTCCCTATATATTCTTATACTATATATACATATAGTATATATAGTAAAATAAGATTTATATCTTTTACTGTGAGGGAAAACGACACATTTCATGGAAAGCAATATATCTCGCGCACACATTTCAGATACTTTCATACAATTTCTTTTACATTCATCTATTAAATCATTTATTCTTTCATTCTTTATATCCTCTTTCTCTTTCAGTATTTCTCTTTATATCTCTCCCTTGAAATGTCATTTTTCATTTCGTTTCCCTGTTCTTTGTCTTCACTCTTTTACCTCATATGCGTATAGCAAAGTGCAACATGTCTCCTAAATACAGACATCATTTGTTTATGGAAAGAATACAGGAAATAGGGAGAGATTAACGTATATTATAGATAGTTATGACTATGAGAATCTGAAGATGGCAAAAGAATGGGAAAGACCACTGAGAACAAAGAAAATTTGTTGGAAACCGTTGAACTGTTGCTCGCGTTAGGTGGTCGCGATGCCAAATTTACTTTGATCCATCCGTTTGCCACTTTCATATAGTTTATTTCATCACTTGTCAGATGGCAATTTTAAAGAAAAAAAAAGTAAAATCTTTGATCATTTTCATTTCACGTAATGACACGTATAATCAAAGATACACGTGAGATGATCAAAATCATTTCATTTTGATTGTCTGAGTAGAACGGTTGTGCCACTTTTTCTCGACTTAATCACATAATTTTTATTTTATACTATATGATTCTTCAAGAAAATTATACGTATAGTTAGAATCAATGTGTTTAGGATCAAACACGTGATATCATAACTGAATACATATGCAAAACTGTCAAAATCAAAAAATTGAGGTCATTTGACTGTTTAGAGTCATATGAGCGATAGACGATTTTGATTTTTTTCTTCGCCAATCTTAAAATTTAACCTTTGATGCAGTAAATGATTGAATTCAGATTTAAAAAAACAAAATCCTAATAGTAGCAAGGACATTGAAGACTATTCATGGATAGGTTAGAACACCTCTTCATTGAGGGAATTCAATGCAAAAAAAATGAGAACGCGCAGCAATTTCATTCTTCCACTGTAACCTGATCAGAAAAAAATGAAGAAAAAGTGCATTTTTTCTAGAAAAATGTCTGTCCTTCATTTTTCATAATAAGATCGAAATATAATTATATACATATATATATTTATAATATTATATAATATTATATATACTTGATTATAGAAAGACAGTATTTTTATTTTCAAATTAGGAGAATTTTGAAAAAGAAAAATCTAACGTACCATCACGACTCATTCCAACTGAAATACATTTCTTTAAACGACAATATTGACATCGATTTCGATTATTACGAACAATCAGACATTCCTGAGCACGTGTACATGGACGATATTGAATCTTCTGTTGAATACTTCTACGGAAGAAACCCTAAAGATACAAAAATTAACAAAATTTTTTTAGATTTTCGTTTCTTTACTATGTCTGTTGAAAAGAAGAGATTCAAGATATTTTTTACTCAAATGTCATTCTGTTTTGCACATTGCTAGGAGAACAAAGCAAGTGCAATAGAAGAGCAAGATAAAGAAAATGGAATCTGATGATTAACGGCTTTACCATCATGACATGTGAAAAGATACAGTTTATCCGAAAATACGAACAAAAAGAGACTTTGATGGTGGTCCACAGAAATTTCTTTCGATTTCATTACGATGAAATTATTTTTTGTTTTGTTTTTTTCATGAATTTGATCCATCATATGGAATTAAAATGATATACATACAGCTGTCACTCATCTTAAATTTTCTATATGAATCACATGAATTAGAGAAAATACTATATAAGTATATATTTTGTTTCAGAAAATCATATCTAGAGACATATGGCAAAAGTAAAAAAAATCAAAAAGAGTGTGGAAAAACGATTTTAAAACCGGTCAGATTAATGAATGAATGTAGATGGCATCAGTAAAAAAAAAGATGAACAGAAAAAGCTTTTTCATCTTGTTAAAACGTTAGAAAATCCGTTGTTAAACTGAATTATTTAATTAACATCAATCTTTTTTCATATTTTGAACAACTTCAAAGAAACAAAAAAGATAAACATGATACTTCATCTAATGGACATTTATAAGATGTTATTCAACATCAAGGCTAACATGTATATGTTTCAAAGTCAAACTTGAACTGTGTTCTATCAATACCAAATCAATATTTGTTTTTCATATATTGTATAAAGAATTATTTAACAAAAAAAAAAGAAAAACAACATACCTTACAACCTTCACAGGCAAAAACGCCATAATGAAATCCGCTGGCTCGATCTGAACACACTTGGCACATTAACGCAGTTGTAGTTCCAGAATTTGAAGTATCATCGGCACTTCCACCTGAAATAGATAAGTATTCAATGTAAACATGGAAGAGCTCTTAAAACTTTGCGAGAAACTTAAATTATATAAATGTTTAGTTGCCATTCTCACACATGATATATAATTATTATTTTAACGATATTGAAGATTATATTAAAAATCTTTATATATGATAAGGTTTTTGGAGATTTGTAGCTATATATGAACTTACATTCAATTGTATGTTTTCATGAATAAAGTTTCATATTGTTGATAATATGAAATGATTTTAGCCTTCAGAAATTCTTGTTTTGACGTCATTTAATGTTCGCACAGATAGTTTTTCAAATCCGAAAAAAAAACTACTCGGAAGATAGATGAAAGCAGAAGTGAGAACATTGTATACAAGAAAAGATCATCAATTGTTGAACAGGCCCAAAAAGGGAAACGAAGGAAGGCATATGTGGTAACTAAGCGAACATCGTCTTGGATGCCCTTCAATCTCATCGCCCAATCATTTCCGAAATGAACTATGATATCACTCTAAGTCAACGTCATCATTCCTTGTTGTCATGTTAAGTGTTTCTATCATTACTAGGTTGTTCATATAGAGGTAAATAAGTTATAAGCATGTTGCCAAGGTTGTTGAGGAAGAAAATTTGAAAATATTGTTTCCAGTATCACCTTGGCAAGTCACATGATGCTTCAAGTATGAAGTCTATGCTGTATGTTACAAAACAGATGTCGTATATAGCTAATCGTGCCATCTAAACATAGATTGACATGGTATTGTCCAATAGTATTGGACAATGATCACGTCGTCGTCAGGTGTTGTAGTCTGGCGCCCTCGACATGATCGTCACCATCGCCGTTGACAGAAGAAGGTTTGTGGGGGAGTGGGTGGACGACATAAAGTTGAAAAACGAAATGAGAAGACCACCAAAGCAAAGTTGATTCAGATGCTAGAGACGAGACGGCAATGCGCACTACTACGATGTTGAGATGAGGCAGGCAAACGAGGCAGAATCCGATGGACAATGAACAACTATGACCTTGGTTGTACAGACCCCCTTCTTTTCTTTCATGTCGTTTTTCTTTCTTGAAGAAAACTGAAAGAGAAGAGAGAAAGAGAGACTAAGGAAGTAAGAGAAACATAAAGTGAAAAGCAAGCTCACTTGAGGAGGTAGAGTCCCCGATGTGAAGTAGAAAATAACTAATTCCCCCACAGAATATGAAGATCATACAACTTTTCAAAATCACATGACGATATTCTCTACAAATATGCAAAAAATGTGTAAACGATAAGTCTATGGCATATGGTTAATACCATACGTTTTTGGCTTCATTGTGGACAAGGAGACAAACAATCTGTCATCGTCCTTTCTCTTTCTTTTCTCCTTTTCCCAGAATTATAATTTCATAATAAAACATTATGAAACCTTGCAGGCATGAGCTATCATCATCACATATGATCATCCTGTCTGGAATTTTATTTTTTCAATTTGGTTATCTAGCTTGTCTACAATATACCATTCAATCATAACTCATAACCTAACCCATATGTATCATTTTTGATAAAATTGAAAACAAATACGATAGTACTGGTTGAATTACTAGTAGACTTTAAGATTTTAAATAAAACACTTCCTTTCCTTCATAATTTTCTTTTGATCAACGGCTATTGCCTTTGTAATTTCTTCATTCCTCGTTACCTTTTCACCCATTTCATTCTATGTACACGCACTTTCCATTTTGGTGGTTAAGATCTCGTTCTTATAATTTACTTTGATGATCTGGCATCAAGTTTTGTGGGTCCAAACTTGCAGAATATTTAGCTTCCCTGTTTCATTCTGCACAGCAAGCAAAGCCATAAAGGGCATATGATTGTTGGAAACAGTACACTTTTGCTGATCATCAAGAGTGCCCGGAGGGGTTACTGGTTCAGAATGAGAGAGAATTTAAAATTAAAAAGTAGAAATGAAGGGAAAGAAATATTGAAGAAGAGAACAACTTGAAAAAAAGTACAAATTGCCTAACTTGAGTAGACCATGTAGGTAAGCAAGTCTCTGCATCCGGAAACTTTAGTTCAGTTGACTGCCCTTTAAATGACCGTACATGACAGGTCGATAGATGGTCACGTTGATTATAAAAAAAATCCTTTAACTCCTCATAGGCAAAAAGAAAAAGCAAGCGTTGGATTCTATGATGTCATGCAAACTTTCGCTCAATCTTTCTGCCTATCTCCCTCTTTCTTTTGCTTTTCATCCCACAGAGGGGAAAAGGAAAGACTAAGACATCTCGCCCTAGTTCACCCTGACATTGACATTGAAAACGACCATGGAAGAAAACGAAGCGAAAAAAATAAAGAAGGATGAGGATGAGAGAGAGAGTGAATGAGAGAGAGAACAAGAGAGAGAGAGAGAGAATGGGGAGAGAGAAAGGTGGAGGCAACTGTACCCATCCGTTTAACCGGTCTTAGACCTACATATTCTATTGCTATTCAGACTTTCTTTAACTTTGGCATTTAAAATCAGGGATTAAAATAATATTGGTTTCCAACCCATGTTAACAAAAGATATGAGTTTTGGAACACTATTGGTTTAATGCTAGATTACAAGAAGGTAGAATAGTTATCAAACATCAATAAAACTTTTCAAACTTGAAGTGGCATAAATCCCCAATAATTCAATATATAATAAATACAAAAATTGGTAAATGATGCCTTAAATATCAAGAAACTTCTTGTGCCCAGAAAACATTTTTGAAAATATAGTACTAAGGTGATAGAGTGAGTTGAAAATGAGAAAGTGAGAGAGCGCTGATACTACAGGGCATAAACAGTACCAAATGTCAGAAAGGAATGCCTATACCAGAATGAGAATTACATTCAAATTGGAAGGCGACATAAGAGAGAAAGGAAAGAAAAAAAGAAAAACGGGAGAAGGTTAGCGAGAAAAGAATTGAAGGATGGACCCATAGCATCAGAACAAGAGCGAGCGCGACGAACGAAATCACGCGCCGACGTCGAGGCCGGTTAGAAAAGTCGGTCAAGTTCAACTTCTACTTATTTGTGATCGGCTAACGAAACGAAGATTACAGCTACAAGAATGACATGCTTAAAAAGCTTTCAGGTGAGAACGAATTTACTGTTCCAGAATAATCGAAAGATCAAGAACATAAATCAAAGATTCGAATAAATGGAAAGAACAATCGTTCTTTAAGTTCAAAAGGATATATGTAGAGTATAAAGCGAATGATAGACCATCTGAAGATTCAGAAAAGACAGCATATGTGCATATGTTGCCAACAACAGGATAAAAAACATGTGATCTTTCATCCACATTTGCCGACCATAATCACGGAAATGAAGAAAAAGAGAATGATGAAGGCTACAAGAAGATGAGTCATAGCATATTCTTGAAATAGTAAATAGTGAAAACATACAATCGAAAATTATTTGAAATTAGTAAATATAGAAAACTTACATTTATCGGATGATGGCCCTGATTCTGATGGAGAATCTTCATTCGGTGAGTTCAGAACGAATGAATGAATAGCTGATAGGAAGAAGCTATCAGACGATGGCACAATAGGCCGGAAGGCAGATTGATGATGTGGTTTTTGCATTATCAACAGATCATTGCCACCATTTAGTGTATGACTGGAGACGGTTGAGTGTTGCAATGGAGAGGAATGATGATAAACAGCGGCAGCGGCAGAAGCAACGGCAGCATTAGAAGCTTGGCAACTAAAATTGGACGAATTCGGTGAAAAAGCCGAAAGACCATTTGAGTTGTTGGGTGAACAAAATATCGAGCCATTAACATTGGCAACAGATGTATTTACAACTCCAGGATTCAGAATAGCGACCATTCTCAGCATAGGGCTTAATGGAGAACCTGTCGAAGCCGCAGCGGCAGCGGCTGCTGCAGCAGCTACAGATTGCTGAGCTAACATGGCAGCAGCGGTAGCAGCAGCATTCGAAAAGCTGCTATCAGTAGCTCCAGATAGAGCGGAAACGAATGCATTTGTAGGTTGAAGTAGATGAGAAGAGGAGAGGTCAGAAGCAGAATTTCCAACATTCCTAGAATTAGAAGCGCCAGTTAAGCCCGCTGAATTCACAGATGCCGGAGCAAGCGGGACTGGTCTCGAGACCATCATGTTGACGGAGCTCAATAGTGACAAGTCTGCAGGGATGATGTAGAAGAAATCACGATAAAGCCAATGAGTAGCGTGCAGTGGACGCTATTTCAGTGCTAGTTAATACGTGAGTACTAGGTCACACCAATAGAATAGAATGTCAGAGGGCAAATGAATACTATCTGGATTAGGTTCTAGGGGGTCTGAATACAGGACAGTTCAGAATCTGAATATATAAACAGCTCCTATGCAAATCGGAAAGATGTTTCTAGCGTATTTTGGTAATAGTATAGAAAGGGGAGCTGAACAGGAAGCGTGTAGGTGAAGAGAAGCTGGCTGGCGCGAATGCCAGTCGTCAACGACCGTCACTCGGCCCGCGCTCACACAAGGTCGTCGGTCCTAAGCCACGCCTCCATCCATCGTCCCCTCCCCTGGTTGTGGTGACAGCGATGATGATACAGAGTTGGCTATGGGTTTTTTGTGGCTGAGAGAGAGAAAGAGAAAATGTAAAAGAAGGAGAGAGGGAAAAAGAGAAAAAGAGAGAGACAACGAAGTATACAGAACATTAGGAACAGTGCATAGAAAGCAGGTTCATTGATACCGGACCCTAAGACCTACTGGACAGAGCAGGACGACGGAAAACACATACAATGGCTAAATTGCCATGTTGTTTCTAAGACCGTCTCCATAATTTGTTTCAAATGAAGCAACAGAAATTAAAAGAAGAAGCTTTTGAAAATTAAGAGTAATAAAACTTTGCTAGCTGTTGTTCAGTAGGGAAACTATCATTCAACCGAAAGTTACAACAAACCGGGAGGACCACAACTGATGCAGACACGCTTTCATAGAAGACACTATCGGGTTAACCCAACAACGAAAGTTTTTTATCACAAATGTGTGCTATATATGGGAGAGGGAAGTCAGAAATGAAAGGAATAAAATGACAAACACTCTCTGAAGAAGTTAAACGGTTAGACAACGAGTTGCCACAAACTTTCATTGCAGAATCATGTGAGGATGAACACGTTACAAAGAACATTAATTTACGCCTTTCATTAATACATATCTATACAATTCTCCTATTTATACAAACAAAACCGCCTTAGCTTAATGGCTTACATGAAAACGAGTAAGCAAGTTCGTTGATGACTATGAGATATAAAAAAAATCTTTACAAGGTTTCGTTGTTGAAAACTCTACAACGACAACTATCACAGATTTCGGATAAGTGCAGAAAAGACTAGATCACAAAGAGAGGACCAGAGATTATGAAAGGATTTTGAACAAATTATTTCGTCCTGGAAGTGCTAACGAAGTTAGAATAGACGCTATATAAGTTACAGTTTGACAGTAATTTTTTTGATTATTGCAGTGCGAGATAATGATTAAATGAGAAATAAATAAATATAAAGGAATGATTCTAAGAATTGTGGGTGAAGGAAAGTTTTCAGAGAAGCGATACGACCAAAACAGCAAAATAGCTGTATTCCCAATACTAAATATACTATTAATGCATAGATTTATAATTATGATTCGTCATCCATATCTTCCAAGAGAGATTCAGCTTCTTCTTCTTGACGGCCACGTCGGCGGACGAGAAGGGTTGAACCTTTGCTCGCGAGACCTGCTCCGAGCGAAGAGTTAGGAGTACTAGAAACGTTGTTAGATGCCAATGTACGACGTGGTTTCTCGGTAAGAGCTGCTCCAACAAAAGACAAGCTGATAGGAATGGCTGCGAAAAGCTGAACAAGATTTGGAGGACGCTGTCGGAAAATGGTATCGGCTAAGAAGCTCAACGGAATCGAGAGAGTTACAGATATAGATGCAAGTAAAGGATCTGTCAAACCAGCAGCCAGAAGCCACAGATAATCAGCGATTAATGTTCCTGTGATGGAAAGATTAAAAATGGAATATAAGCGGTAGACACTTACCTATAACAGCGGAGAGCACAATAGAGCCTAACTGTTCATGATTTGGTAAAGGGTAAAGCGACTCCCATCCAATCATATCCAAAGCATAAATAATTGGTGTTCCTATTATTATGCATAACATACCAATAGTACCTATAAACAAATTAAGTATACAAATACCTATTTTACAGTAATTTAAATTTAATTTTTAAAAAAATATAAGAGAAGAGTTATTCAGCTGTGCATATTCATATTTTGGAATCTCGTATTATACAGTCTTTGAGATTTTGAAGACTTTGTGAAACCGGGAACAAACTCATTAATAATTCCCAAGTATATGTTTCTAGCCTTTAATTTTGTATTTTCAAAAGTGAAACTAGCCCATAAAGAAAGGAAGAACATGGATAAATGGCAACTCACAAAAATGTCATAAAATGCCGCTCAATTGATGAAGGTGATGGCCAATTGAACATCAATTAGCTTTTTAAGCAACCTTCAACCGATCATCACTTTCTACAATGATCATTATGAGCATAAAGTATCGTTCCTGATTTCAATCGAACAACGGAACCCTTGGGAGAAAGTTAAAAAGAAGACAGCGATCTGGAGGACATAAGTCACATAGCAAGCATGTTACAAAGCTCATCCACATCCTTCTGTCTGGAACCTGTCATGACCGTGAACAACCAACGGTTGAGGTATGCACAGGTAGTTGAAGTGTCATAGATATCCACAAATTTTCTAAACGAATCCTCGCTTACGAGTCAAAAATCTCTGAATAGTGAATCTGGGGTATCTGATGTTGTGTATTTTTTGGCAAAGCAACCATAAACCAAAATTTGACAATACAAAGAATCATTGTTACTCGGAGCAAGGTTACTCCGCTAAAAAAAACTTAACGAACTATGAACAGACTCAGTGTTAGAAGAACAGAACACTACCAATTGTTCTAAATTAACCTTATAGACAATTCCTATTGCGGCCATTCAAGAGACAGCCGATGTATTACCAGGTCGTGACCTCTGATGGGACTTGGGTCCTCAGACTGTCTATTGCCATTAGGATTCTGCATAGGCTTTTTTAGTTATTAGTTATATCAGGTCTCGTTTTATTCCTCCTTTCTCTTTTCTCTCTCACTTTAACAATAAGAGAAACACGCATCGGATAGTAGAACTAGCCCCTAGAATCCAGGGAAAGAAGAGAAAAAGAGTTAATTAGCAACCTTTTAGTGTTGCCTATTCTAGTAAAAAAAATGACCAAGCAAACATTTCCAACACTTTTTTCTGCTCTTTTTATTTTGGAACATTTATTTCTCTCCATTCACCCATTCAATTCTCACCTATCATTCCCATGCAATATTGCAGTCAAAAAATATCTATATGTTCGAGGTCGAACACAGAGCTCCTGAGGAACAGGAAAGAAAACAAAAAATAAAAAAAACCAGGGACACTGTGCGCCGCCGGGCCGCTTGGATCGGCATCTGAAGTTCTTGAAAAAACTTGAGAGGCCTTAACGAGATTCCTGAGACCGTTCGATCCCATCCGAATTAGTATTTCAAGGTTTGCTTAGGGATGCAAATACATGTAGTTTACAGATTACCAGTTATACTATTCAATATAACAACTAAACGAAACTTAAGTAAAGCCTTTCGAACATCGATCGGTTAAAAGATTACGTATTTAACAGGTGTAATCTGACCGCATGAACCAAAACCTAATACTAGTTCTACTGATTTCAAATTTCCTATTTCATCTCACTCTCGATCATATTATAAAACCGAGAGCATGCCATCGATAAACTGCAACAAGGTCAATGCAGAACCGACAACTGAATCAAGAATGTCTTTTCTCTCTCGTTTTTCGCATTATATAACAATGATTTTATTACAAATTCGCACAAAGAATTAGGCCAAAAGTCAGGCGAATGGCAACTTATGTTCTCATGCCAATTTAAAAGCTTATACAAGCAGAAAATGTTGGAAAACATATCCTCTTTAACACCACGATGATGCTGCAACGAAGTTTCTTTTACTTACTCGTTATTGGCATAGGTAATGAACTGAATATGTGACTGGGCTACCTGCATTGACAGCATCTGTTGCCGAGAATGGAAACATTTCCGGCGAGGTCATTCACATCGTCCAGTTGTTTGGCATATATTTTAAAGGAGAAAACGCAAACAAAGGGAACTTTGATGATAACATGAGAAACAATCGTCGTTGTGATTCTGAATTTCAACATCCAAAAGACTACATCAGATTAATAACAAGTGGAGAATCAGCATAGTAAATACATTTAAACTATAAAGGACAAATGCAAGGACAAAACCAATTGATCTATAAACGTCTCTAATATTCCTTAAAAATGATAGTTAATCATTTACCCTTTTCCCAAACATTTCCTAAGCCATAGTATTCCTAGAAACAGATATTTCCATTAAGGGTTCTTCAACTTTCATTTGTTATAAGGAAAACTCTGGCATGTCTAGCTGAAAAGTTTCTTTATCGTTCCTATTGATCTCTCTGTTTATGAATTAAAATACCAAAGCCATAACCGTCGAAGAAAAGATTTCACTGTATTTAAGTAGGGAGAGAGAGAGAGAGGAAGTGCCTGTGGTTAAAAAGACTGTGTATGTGGGAGAGAAAGCAAGCGTCCCGAATAAAATAACGAACTAACGTATGAAGGTCAGCAGAACACACTGAGAGTGGCAGCACGATCAAAAAACCGGACTGATTTCACCTTACTCGTAGTCTACAACCCTCTCTTTTCATAGCCATTCGCCTTCTACCGACCTCCATTCATAGAAAGCACATAACCAGGGGCCACAGGGAGGTTCATTGCGTCTTTATGTTTTCAAATGAAATTTTTCAAACGCATTTACGAGCAAGTTGAATCAAGTATAAAAACTTAAACTTACCCATCATCAAGTTCATATTTAAAGTTCCGTGGTTATCTTGGTAACGAGAATAAAGAGTGAGGTATAAAGCATATGCCATTGCTGATATCTAAAAAAAAACAAAAAATTTAAAAATTGCTTGTAAATTTAATTATGTTTATCAATACATTATTGATAAAATCATAATCAGTGTTCTCACCTGTGCGAATATTACACCGGTAAGATTAGCTGACAGTTTTGAGACTGCAATAACTCCTCCGATATTAAGTATTACCAAAATAGCCTGCAAAAAACGAAGATATGCTGCAAAAATTACATATACTACCTTGTAAAGAGTGAAAGATGATCCCGTTGAAGGAATACATGCATTTAAGACGAGCACAAAAAGCGACGATGAAGAGGATACTAAGTTTAGAGAAGATACTGACGTAAAAAGAAGACCAGCTTGATACGAAAAGGATGAAACGAGCCACTGAAAAGTAAAATAGCACATTAAAAGATCAATTCATATCAGCAAAATACAAGAAATGAATCTAGTGTCAAGAAAACCTACAATTGGACCAAAAACAAACAGTATATTTTTCATTTGATCAGATAAAACGCATAAATCCTCAAATTCGCAAATTGAATGAGAATATGGAAGACGCGCTTTTCTCGCTTCTTCAGCTTCATCGCATGGTAATCGACGTACCTATATAAACATATTATTCATAAAAACCCTGAATAAATTATGATACCTCTCTTTTTGGAGCGAATCGAATTTTTTTTCGCTTTTCGTTGATATTTTCCTCTAATTCAGAATCAGATCCTGACACAGTCTCAAATCCTTCTAAAGCCTGAAGAAAAAATATCCAAAAGATGAGATTACACAAAACTGAAATCAAAACTCACTAAAGTATGCTGAACCATACTAAAAGACTCCTCGGAAAGATTGTTATCAAGAACTTGGTAAGTCTGGAAGAAACGCACCATAAGTTTAATATTAAAAGACTTCAATACCTCAGGCGGTTTGGGACATAAAATATATTTTACAAGATATATAGCGAGTAGACTTGTTTTCACATATACCGTGAAAAAGGGACGCTTAAAATCCTCATCGACAAACAAAAACTTAAAGAAACAAATGATAACAAATAGGATTTCAATCACTTGCTCTAGTAATTTCTGCGGAAAGCACCCATAAGATATTTACGATGACTAACAAGATAACACCTATGAATCTTCCGTCGAATAAGGCTCCATTGCGCGAGCCATTAGGCATCACAACCTATAAAAAACAATATTGTTAACATGAGCATACAAAACTTCAAATTAAAATTGAAAGATAGCACTTAAAATGTGCTTAAAGATAAAAATATAAAAGATAATATAATAAGACAAAAAACAAAATAGGAATATTGTTAAAATTATATAAATATAAATTAAAATCATAAAGCATAGTTCCAGCGTCTCCTTCGTAAAAGGATTCAATGCGCGCGTGCAATTCCACGTCTATACGCAATTTAACGTTTCCTGTTCTAAATTCATAGAGGAGGCCGCCCCAGAAGAGGAACGACTACTGTGACCAACAAAGGCTTTAAAAAATGTTCATATAGAGGAAAACACATAGGCAAGCTCTCAGGAAGTTTTCAGCTGTCGGTATATGCTAATAATGAAAATAAAACTTAATATGTCCAAATAAAGCACATAAAAGGTATAGTATTGATTTTTAATATCGAAATGAAAAAGAGAGATGAAAACCACAGCCGCACCTCCCAACTAGGAATTTTGAATTGAAGATTTTATGAAAAATAAATAAAAGTCACAAATTTGTTTACCAAACAAACCTTCCATGGAAAGTTTTTCTTTGCTTCGATTATAAAATTCATAGAAGATTACAATATGAAAATGCCGATAACGTCATCGACAACATCTAACTTTAAAAATTCATGTAAGATGTTAAATAAATAAAAATGAAATATATACTTACATCTGTTTGATATTTTATGATATTTCTAATAAGGTATGTGATTATAATAATCATTAAAGTTTATAGAAGTTCAACTTGCTTAGTGATGATTTTTGAGCGAACTCTTTGTTTTTAACAAGTAATTTTAGACTTTAGGTAAAGACAATTCATGTAAACAGATTATATTAATTGAAAATAACTGTTTTAAATATTTATAAAAGCCCGTATTAAAAACAAAACAAAAATATAAATTATCTAAAAGAAACAAATTGAGTATTTAACGGAAAAATTAAAATACTCGTAAAAACACATATTTATGAAAAAAAAAATAAAATTCATTTCAAACCGGATGAATAGGAGAGGTCAAACTAAAGTGAAAAAAAGGAAATTAAAATCAATAGCTTGAAAAATATTACACACATAGATTATGAAGTGTTATTTACTTTCAAAGAGTATAGCATAAAGAAGAATTAAGACCAAATATGAAGAACTGAAATTCCGATGAGAAAGAAAACAAAAATGAAAATTGCATCATAAAATAATTTTCTGGGGGCTTCTGTTCAAGTTCAAAAAGCAAGCCACAAAGTTTTTTGTGTCAGTTCTTTATATATGAGATGTTATGGTTCAATTGATAAAAAGTCTTGATCTGTTACATGTAGGAGGAGTGGGAGTCATTTCGTAAGAACTGGATTTAAAAACACAAAAATATAATTCAAGCCTATTTTCAAAATATCTAATAAATGCATTTTGTTCTCTATTGATAAATAGATTGAGAGAGAGAGAGAGAGAGAAAGAGAGAGAGAGTGAGAAAGAGATAAATAAGAATAAAAGCTTCATTCAATTATGCTTCTCTACTTAACAATGATTTATCCATGCTTAATCGAAAAGGTAGCTTTCGATCAGATAAATCTCGATGACGTCCGGATGATATGGGCACTTCAGTATGGAACTCATTAGGAGATGTTGATGATTGGCGTGACTGAAAGCATTTTCCTTTACGACAGAACACGACCTGAGCAAATGATGATCGGAAACTCTCTGAAATTATATTAAATTTGAAACTATTTGTGAGGGAAAAGTAAAAAAATTCACTAACCGCACATAAAGTTATACAGAACTGGGTTTAAGCAACTTGAAGAATAACTGAAAACTCGAGGAATCAGCTTTCGAAAAGCAATCCATTCTTCACTAGCATCCGTTGTTAATAGATCAAACGCTCTTAAACACATAAGAATATTGAAACAAAGAATACATGAAAAGAAAACTTACAAACATATGTTATATAGATGTACAGGAAGGTACGATATGGCAAATAAACAAACGACAGCTATCAGCATTCTCACAGCTTTTCGTCGATACATCACTTGACGACGTCCCATTCTGGCAAAAAAAATATGAAAAAACATGAGAAATGTGGAAAATCTTACGACAGTTGACAATAATTCAGAGTTTTAGTCATTTTAAAGCACAAAAACACAATAAACATAAGTGGAAAGAAATATGATAGAAGAGCCTATAAGAATATATATTATTTATAAACATATATACGATATATTTATTGAAAAACCTGTATTATTTGATAATTTCTTTGAAAAGATTCTGACCATGACTCACGGCATTGTGTTCCCCACTTAAATTAAATTAAATTATTATTAATATTAAATAATATGATATATTCAATACCGTTGTTCTAAAATTAGGTCTGTCAAACTCTGCATATTGTAATTCAACAGTAACTGGTTCTGGTAATGATAAAAGAAGAGCTATGATCCATGTACCTATGAATAGTTAAAGGTTTATAAAGAATAAAGAATGAAAATATTAAGAAAATCTACTTACCAGCAATAACAAGTTTCGTTGATTTAACTGGCCTCTTTAAAGGACATGTTATAGCTCGCCATCGTTCAAATGTTATAAACACCAGCGATATAATGGATACATAAACAGAAGTATTCTTAATAATATAACATAAATTAATTATGATAATTTATAAAATATAAATATACTTGTATGAATATCATTGATTTGCAAAAAAATATTGATAGCCAGAATGTCTTGGTGACGTCATTGATGACAGTAGGTGGAAGACAGAACAGCAGAATTAATAAATCTGCACAAGCTAGATTCGTCAAGAAAATATTCATTGTTGACCACTGAAATATGCAAGATTTTTCTTTTTTTTAACTTTTGCTTGTGACTGCAAAAAAAAAAAATTTAATTTGCTGTTTCTTAAAAAGAATTTCTGCTTCATATGGCCCCTCTCTCAGTTTTTGGCCGTAAAATCATTGATACAAATTTGGAAACTTCATTCAACTATACATAAATTGAAAACTTTAATCAAAGCTGTTATCATTAACTTATAATTTATATCAATTTCCGTTATATATTAATCTTTTAGTTGTCCTCCCCCCCCCCCATTCTGATTGTTAAAGCTCATCCAAAATTCAGTGAGTGTCATACATGCAAATAGAAAAGAATCAAATAAACAATTGTTCTGTTATATTAAAATTTAAAAATTGAATGATAACATGACATCATCCTTCCTATCTACCCCCATAAAAGGTTAAAAAATAAATCGCAAACTTATTATTTTTAATTTAAAAATAGGATATGATGGTTTCACACATATTAATGACGTCAGGAGTTCGGCCAACAATCATAATGTCCTAATTATCAAAACTCCCAAAATTATATTTACTGAGATTATTCAAGAAAAAAGTAGTCTTATCTCATGTTTTAAATCCATTTTGAACGCAAAAAACAAGACTAATTAGCCTTTTCAGGAGTTTAACATCGGATTTAAACCAAAAACAGAAACAACTTTAGTGATGATGTGAAGTAGCTTAGGCTTAAGCAGCTCGAATTTAAATTA
Organism: Auanema rhodensis; assembly: GCA_964057225.1. Classification (NCBI taxonomy): domain Eukaryota; kingdom Metazoa; phylum Nematoda; class Chromadorea; order Rhabditida; family Rhabditidae; genus Auanema; species Auanema rhodense. The sequence continues at coordinate 8,653,417 of OZ059895.1, forward strand.
TAAAAAGTGAGAATAGCTTTAGAATAGTAAGAAACTTAAATTCAAGGATTACAAGACCAATTATATTAAATATTATAATATTATCCTTATATAAATTAACATAATATATACATATGTATTGATAATTATGTTTATTTTAGTAAATTATCAAAACAATATTTAAAAAAAATTAATATTTTAGAATTTGAAGATAAATCTTTAACCCTAAAAAAGAAATAAAAAAACAAAAAGAGATTTCAATGTGAAATAAATTCAATTAAAAAACGAAAAAAGAAAGAACATTTGCGCTTGAAAAATCGCTTAAAAAGCTAATTAAAATTAATTTTCGAATGTTAAATTAAGTTAATTATACAAATTTACAAAATAAAATAAAAGTATTCATTATTACTCTTTCAATTTATATCAAAGATTCATTTTAATAAGGAAAAATGTTGTTTGTTTTGTTTTTATTTTGCTTGAATTTCATTCATTTACGGAAGAATTTTACTAAATACTATATATAGTATATTGTATAATATCTTTGATATTATATATTTAGTTTTCAAATTATCTCAGATCTTTTCTAGTATATTAGAACAAATAGAAAAGATATCTGCATTTGACGAGTGACAATTTCTTTTTTTTTCTATTATTTCTATTCTTATAATACGTGTACACAAAATAGAATTAGGATGTTTATGGAAATCAATATAAATATATTTAACTATATAGATAGTTAGATAGATAGTTAAAGATATAGTTTGATAGATAGTTAGATAGTTAGATAGATTGAGAGAGAGAGATGGATAGATGTATTCATATTATTAGTAAAATATATTCAAGAAATTTTGTTGATTTAATTTATTTATAGAAAACTTTACATAGAGCATTTTGCATTACATCATTCTTTTCTAGTTCAAAGTCATTTAAAATTTGAAATAAGAAAGTATTTCATTATAAAAACTTATGTCCATTGAGTTTAGACATTTAATCTTCAAATTATTGAAAATATTCTCTAAAATTTCTTTAAATTCTGATCCCAAACTCATGATGTGTAAGCTTTTGATGAAAAAATTTCTATTCTGTTTCAAAGCTCGAAATAAAAAGAAATCCCATTACATAATATATGATAAGTCGTTCGTTTTAGAAGCTGCTGAGAAAGTGTTAAGGAGAGAATCAGAAGATATGCCTTAGGCTACATTTTCCTCTCCTTCTCAACAACACAAGGATAATTCCCGTACGAATAGTTGTATTCAAACAGCCTAAATCAAAATTACGTAAGAGACATTGGTCGAAGATGCTATTTTCCAAAAATGCTTGTTTGTATAATGCATTTATGGCGATATTCCAATCTTCATTCCTAATATCCTACATACATGCATACATATGCTTTATGTCAATAAAATGTGAACAAAAATTAAATCTAGGCAACAATAAGATTTAGTTAAATATGGATTTAGACAACTGTTATATATGTTTAAATGTAATATTCGGAAGTCCAAATAAAGTTCATCATGTTCAGAAAATATTAGAAACATTCCGGCAAAGGAACCCAAAGGAAGAAGAAGAGGAAGAAATAGAAGAAGAAAGAAAGAAAGAAAATAAAATAACACTAACCATAGATTTCTTGAAGACAACCACCAAGACGACTAGCATATTACCAACAACTCCAATGACAAGCATAACGGTAAGAAATGACACAAAAATCAGCTCAACCCATCCAGGCTTTAGATAATCTGCTATTTCCGCCTAAAACATTCAACGCTTATACTTGGAATGTTGTATATTTTCATATTTTGCACTTTTTTTATCAAAATTATCTTTATTTTCAAAAAAATTAGAAATTTCTTACCTCATAGTCTTCATCACTTAGTGTGCTCGTGACGCTTGCCGTTGACTCCATTATAATGTCTTGCTCGTCCCGGGAGTCGTCGCCGTCGTTTGGACGTCAGACGTCGTCTGTCTGTCAGCACGTCTGTTTTGAATCAGTTAAAGACAGATAATGACTCGGCTTCAAAAACGATCAGCAAGTTGAAATAAGCTGCTGTGACTTGTAGAAGCTATGGAATGAGCAATTGGTCAGCTTGGTTACGTTTGTGATATGATGTTACTGCAAAAGAAAAATAAACTTTAATTTGAATGTTTTACGTTAAAAATTGCGATAACAATGATTTATACATTAAAGAAAGATTTATTTAACAGGATTGAGTAAAAGAGGAAAAGAGAAAAATATGAAGCTTCAATACGAATGAATAAATTTCAGAAATTTCGGAGCAGATAGTTAATTAGCTTAATATATGAAAAGTAGCTGAAGTAAAAATTGAAAAGCTAAGAGAGGAGGGGGAGGAGATAGTTGAATGCAACCGCTTATTCTGCTTACAACCGTCAAAATGATTTTGAAGTGTTTAGCATGGTTTACATACATAAATCTTATTTACTTAATTGAAGAATATGAATTAAAAGGAATATACATAGTAAGTTAAAAAGAATCCTGAAAATCCAATGAAATGAAAATAAAAGGTAAAATGAAAGCAATGAGATAAAAGAAAAAAAAATGTATGAACGATGAACGTTGAAGGGAAAAAATAATAATACAAGTGTCATTTGAACCTTTCATAGAATCAGCATGTTACAATGGCTACATGAATAAAAAAAAAGAAAAATAAAAAATAATTTCGAAAGATTTATTGTGAAATTTCAAATTATATACTTTATTGAGAGAAAAAAAAAGATATGATATATCAAAAGTAAGTGAAAAAAATGAGGGAAATGAATAAAATGAACGGTAATGCATCTCAATACAAATAAAAACTTTAAAAAAATCCTAAAAAGCAATAACTTAATGAATTTTATAGTATTTTGAAATAGTCAATTGAGCATAATATCTGCAAAATATAGCTTGAATACGTTTCTTGAATATATAGTCAGATTACATGATCAATAGAAAAATGTTTTGAAGTTAAGTAATAGAGAAGAGATTATGAAGTATTATCTAAAATCAGATAAATTAGTGTTAAAATGATAATTTTTATGTTTAGTCTTCAAAAAATAAACAAAAACAATAATAACATTTAAACAAAACTTATTCGTTTTCTGCAAAATTTCATATGCCATGTTCCAAAAAATGCTGGAATAGACTTTATGTTGTAAAAGAATATAAGCAATATCAATGCTACATTTAGAAATTTGCAAAATTAAAGACAGTCAAGTTTGATATAATATGATGATTGATTGTGTTAAAAAGCTTAAGAAAATCAAAATATCGAAACTTGCTGAGCTTTTTGTGATATGAGGTTCATGTGCATCGATATACATGATGTATCATTTGAATGAATTGCTTCAATATTGGAAAATTAAACCTAATTTTGATAGATTCTCTTGAAATGAAAAACCTATTACATCAAAAGTTGTCGATAAAGTTGGTAATCCAAAGCTTGCTGGCTGACTGGATCACACCACAAAGAGGCGGGAAGAACGTCGTTGTCGTTGTTAGTGTAGTTTAAACGACGAAGACCACCGCCTCAGATAGATGTATGAGTCTTCGATGAAGCACTGGCATATACTCCCCGGATGTGCGTAGAAGTACGAAGGTCAACGTTAGATTCTGGAGAACTTTATGAACATCGTATCGACTCTGTGCCCAACCCTCCTAAGTCAGAAATGTCTAGTATTACTAGCCAAGAGAATGACTGACAGGTATAATAGTTGCTCCCATTGAAATTAAAGAATTCCAAATGAAGCAGAAAAAAACATTAAAACATTGACCAGTTTTTGCAAAAAAAAAACGATACAGACATTAAGTTAATACAATTGAACTGGTTTTTCTTTAAATATTAGAATGCGATGTATTAGAAAGAAAGACAAAAATAAGCAGAAAAAATGATAAATATACATAAAACTGAGAAATATATGAAAGAATACAGTTCAATACATAAAAAATTAGTTTTAAGATATTATAGAAAAAACGAAAAAATGAAATAAAAAGAAAGGACTATATGTATTTCTTTTTCTTTGTAATATCAGTACTACAATATATTTTATAATAATTATAATAAAAATATATAAAATGTATATATTTTGTATTAGAATATATATATATAATATATTTATTTATATAATATAGTATAGATAGAACTTTTTTGATTTCATCTCCTTTATCCGTGTATTGTTTTCTCTTCTTCTAATATTTCGTTGAAAATAATATAGTTATTCTATTAATTAATTTTTTCTTTGATATTTTTCTTCGAAAATTTCATAAAACTTCGGTAGAATTAGAAGTTGATATAAACATGATTGACGATCACTAGGAAACAGCTTTTATTATTAGAAAAAGGGAACTTTCGACTAAAATACTCGTAAATTAAAGAGTTTCTCATCCCGTTGTCCATTATTACCATTTTTCGATAGTTTAAGCTACTATAGAAATTCATGAGAATTTGCTTATTTTCGTGAAAGAAAAAAATATTTTAGAATAAAATGGATGAAACTGTTGTTAAGGTGATTTGTTGCTGAAGACTAACTGACTGAAATAACTGGTCAAATGAATACAAAATAATACAAAGTTCAATATAAGCATTTGAATATACATATAACCATATTTTTGAATAAGACAAACTATAGGAAACACAATATCATTCATATTTTTTCGACTTTATTGAGAATTTAAAAAGAATTTTGTTCATAAAAAAAGAATAAAGTTATAACATACATACATTATATTTCGAGAAATATAGTTAATTCACATTGAAAATATATAAAGATTGTTAGAAACAAAGAAATGAAAACTAAAGGCAATACATCTATCTGTCTGCAAAGACGACTAATATACTTCTGAAAAAGCTGAAGCTTTATTTAGATGTTGTTGGAAACAACTCATTTCCTAGTTTTTTTTTCTTTGCCTTAACACATGAATCAGTACTGAGACAGGTTTAATTTAATCATTTCAAATAAGGTTAAAGCAGATAATTAAGAAGAGACTTCAACTATTGGAAGTTTTTGCTTCGTACAGCTAGTGAGATAGAGCTATGTTATAACATAATTATTCTGATAAAATAATGTTATCTCTTCTATTTTTATAGAATATTTGGTTCAATTTTATTTTTCTTACATGTATAATTTTTTTTTCATATACTTGTCTTTCTAATAATTAATAGTTCTAAATCAGTATAGCTTATGCCAGAAAGTCTTAAAATAATGATGTAATTAAGAAGGAAAGAAGCAGAGAGAAGGAACTAGTAAACAAACTAGTCTGTATCACAAATAAGAAAAATAAAAGAATTTTTTCTATTATTTATCATAATGAACGAAAAACCGAAATCTTCAAATTTAAAGCGTTTTTTTAAATAGAATTGAAAGTTGATGATGATGCTGACATCAGTGTCATCAACATCGGAACTGTTTTTGGCTTTAATTAGAATCCTGTTTGAAGAAGTAATATAATCAAATTAATATTAAAACAAATTAATAATGGATACTTAGTCTTTTCTTTAAAGCATAAAATAAACAGAATAACATAATAACATCATTATTTCTCAGTTTATGTTAAAAAAAAATTTTTTTTTTAATTCAAATTGAAATATACAAAGAATTAATTGAAATATAGACTGGTTTCTACAGAATTTATCGTTTTCTTATCTTATATTTCAATCCTCAAAGTTCAACTAAAAAAAAGAAAAAACCGCATATCTGATTCTCTCAGTTAGATAGTTTGAACGGCAAAATTAGGATAAGCTTGAAAATAGAAGAAGGCTAAAAATTTTAATTAACTTCTTTAAGAATAAAATTCAATACGAAAATGAGTCTAAATTGCTGAAAATCAAACAAGTAGAGGTGAAAAGTCTTAGAATAAAAATAATCTTTACATAGAAGATGTTGCTAAATGACCGCTCATAGTGCAGTGTTTAGAACGACAAAGATCTTAAAATATATTTGTAGTTCAAAGTTATAAAATCAAATGAATTGATCATTTAAGAACACCTTCCAGAAATATTTGTCAGAATTGAAAATAGAAAATGTTAGAAAAGCTTTGAGAAAACATTCCTTCTATCTCATGACACGTGAAATTGACGTGAACATTTTCTAAATGAATAAATACCATGTTATTGATTGATATTTCCTTTTCAAAAAAACAGAAATACAATCATGTTTAAGGAATTGTTCTATACTCATATGTACAATCATTTATCTGTGAAAAAAATCGAAAATATACGAAAAAATTGATATTTTGAACTCAAAGAAATATACGAAATATTGAAAATAGGATGTTACTCACTCGATTTGACACTTGTTTAGTTGATTCAGCTTTCTGTCATTCTAAATATACTTAATAAGACTGAAAATATTGAGTAACATTAAGATCAACCCAACGAGTTTAATGCTTTTCTCTTGCAACTCAAATGAAATTTCTGAGTTGCAAGTACGCATAGATTGAAGTGAGATCTCAAAAAAGTACAGTCATCCGCTATCGCTTTTCTAGATCCAACGCTCTAAGCCTAATCTATCTCTTATTTTTACTTAGCTTTACAACTTCCTTCATGTAAGCGCAAGACTTGTAAACGCGAAAATTGAACTAATTCCGCCTAAAATTTTCTAGGAGGCCGATGTCAGTCTTTCGACTCTCAGCTAAAATTAATTTGCTAACGCTGTTGCTTGCCTTTTTCTCTTCGTATTTATCTAATTGGAATAACTAAAACCTAACGCTGAACGTCACCAGAGTTATTTAAATATATCCAGCTAACATATGGATTAGATATAGTGTAAAACTTAATGTTGATCATAGCAAGCGGATGATCGTACAACAGATAACGAATAAAATGTATATATATATACATTTTATTCGTTATCTGTTGTATACAGATGTATATTCTATTCTTATCTAGCTATTCCTTCACATCGTTATTTTCTACTATATACTCTTGCAGATTTTCAAGTTTATATAGTTTTCACAATTAATGTTTTACATAAAATAATTTCCAAATGAGTTCCGGATTACGGTATGTAGTCAATACGTAATGTGGATAGAACTCTATGATTTATGTTATATTTGCATTTCAGCTTTTGGCTATCCAGCTCGTTTGTTCCTTACTGAAAATTTTTTTTCAGATTGATATAGAAAAATGACGACTGTAGATGAAATTTCACTAGAAGCCTTAAGAGATACGGGAAACTTAGCAGTACTAGAAGAAACTAATCAAATTCTTGAACTTCAAACTATTCTTAAAGACAAGTTTATAATTTTTAATTTTTTTCTGCTCATATTGCTTTATTAAGATCCACAGAGCATTCCGATTTTGTTTTTTATGCTGATCGACTTATGAGATTAGTTATTGAAGAAGGATTAAATCGTCTACCTTTCACTGAAATTGCTATTACTACTCCTACTCACTGCACCTATAAAGGTATTAGTAGTTTTTATACTTCGTATTCTTGAAAAATAGTATGGATATATTGTTTTCCTTAAGTTATCTATTAAGGAATTCAATTTGCTCGTGGAAACTGTGGTCTTTCGTTATGTAGAAGTGGAGAGGCCATGGAAATTGCTTTGAGACAATGCTGCCGCTCAATTCGCATTTGCAAAATGCTCATTGGAGGTTTACTGGGTTTTCCTATATTATTTAAAATTTTTAAAATTTTTAAGGTGATGAACAAAAAGTATTATATGCTCGTATGACTCCTGATATTGCTAACCGAAGAGTGTTACTTTTATATCCAATTATCAGGTTATTCACAGTATTTCAATAAGCAGGGTATGATTATTCTTGTAGTACTGGTAATACGTCATCTAAAGCTGTAATGGCACTTAAAGAAGCTGGAGTTTTAGAACATAATATTTATGTTATCACGTTGTTTATTACTCCTGGAGGTTAGTTTTTTTCCAAAATCCTTAGATTGATTATTAAATGATTTCAGGATTAAAAAGGCTAGCTAATGCATATCCCCAAGTTACTTTAATCACAAGTGAAGTGTCTCAAGCAATTCCTCATAATTTCGCCATGAAGTATTTCGGTACGGACTAATTTTTTTTTTGGTTTTTGTTGGAATGGTGAACTTCGAGAATTGTTGTTTTTGGAATTATCATCTGTTATCATATGTTTTGTTGGATAGATATTCTCGTTGATGTTTATAACTTGACTTTTCATTCACAAAAGTTTGATGTTATCCCATTGCATATTTCTTTCTCCAGATCTGAATAGAAATAATTAACCGCATAGATTGACTTACATATAAAACCATTTTGAGTTATTAAAATGTTTATTTTTCTATTATTAATATTAATGGATGAAGAAAACAAAAACATAATTTGACAAAACCAAGTGAGATTAACCTATCACTTTGAAGTAAAAACTGTCATAGCTGATGTGCAAGAGATAGAAATATCTATCTTCTTTGATAGAACCCGAAATATCTTGGAGATGAGCAACATAGAGAGAGATGGCACATAATCGCAATAATAATTTCCTAATAAAACACTGTAACACTGTATATTTAACGGAAAGTACTGATATTCTATTCTTCTTCATTTTCTTCCTCTTCTTCTTCCCATTCCTCCTCTTCCCATTCCTCATCTTCTCCTAAAATTGTGCATATGATGTTTCGAATATTGGAAAGTTTTTATATTCCAAAGGATTAATGGTTTTATATACAAAAATCCATCAGAAAATTATTTTTTTTATATACCTTCGGCTTCAGCTTCTTCTTCTTCTTCACATTCTTCCTCATCAACATTTTCAATCTCCTCTTTCTGTGGCTCCTTCTTCTTCTTAATAATCACATTAAAACAAAATTTAAACAACTGTGCATTACCTTTTCATCATTGGTATCTATTTTAGAAGAAGGATTTTTGGAAGATTCAGAAGCTGTTTTTTCTTCTTTTTTCTCCTCTTTCTTTTCTTCCTTTTTCTCTTCTTTCTTTTCCTTTTCTTTTGCTTTCTCTTCCTCCTCTTCCTCTTCTTCTTCTTCCTCATCTTCTCCTTCTCCCTCTCCTTCTTCTTCTTCTTCTTCTTCTCCTTCACCTTCCCATTCCTCATCTTCGTCCTCATTTTCATCCTCTTGTTCAGCTTCAGATGCGTTTACTTCGCCGTGAGCAGAATTCTTCGCTTTAGACTTTGTCTGAAAAACTACGACGCTAAACAAAAAAAAACAATGCTAAAGTCATTTTTTAAAACGTCGAAATCTTTAATTAATTTTGTTTTTATTGCAAATCCTACTCAGTAACAACAATATTTGTTTTACCCCTTCTAAGCACCACCTTAGATACTATTAAGTTGTTTAGTGAACGTTATATAATATGCTATCTATCTATATGAAATGAGCAGTCAAAGTGTAAATGTGTGGTGTAACGATCAGAAGGACAAATTTTGTTGATAGAGAGAAAGTGAGAAGAATCTGATGCAGATTACAATTTTTAATCTCCACCAAAGTAAAGAAATAAAAAGTGAACTCGACTAAAAGCTTGACAAATATATTTTTTACCAATAAAAACTATACCTTGTCATGTTCTGCTTCTTCATCCTTTTCTTCATCCGGTGGCGGCTAAAAAATATGATTTATGACGTTGAAGAAAAAACAAAATGCAACAACACTGCACGAACACATAGCATCAATAATAACAACAACAACAACAACAACAACAACAACAACTTACTTATATGGACATTGGAGTTATCCTTACAAAATACAGAAAGATTAGTATAAGTTCTAATAATATTTTAAAAGTATTGATTTAAAACACTGTTAAAGTACGGCACGGTCGTTTAAGATCTCGAAAGTTATGTCAGAAAGTAAACAATATTTGTTTGAAAACACACTTCAAGAGTTTTCAAAAAGGAAAATTTCTGACTGTTCGAAACTTTTGTGAAACAGAAAATGGTTAGTTGGATAGACAAACTTCAAGTAAGAAAAAATAAAGATAGAAAAACATACTTTACTGTTTGGTACCAAACGCAAGAATTCCGTGTAACGTTCATTTTCTACAGATTCTTCGAAGTCAACGTAATTCTTAAAAAGATATGTTAATTTCAAAAATTAAAGATTTTGATACCCCTAAATACTCGTCATTATAAAAAAACTGCGGAGGCATTGGTGCTCCTCGGTCTCCTTCTTTCATTTGAGCATTCTCTCTCATAAATACACGATGTTCTTCATTTCCTTCAATAATAAAAGTTCTGTATACCAATGTGCAAGAAATATTAACCTGGTTTTGCTATGTCAATGGAATCGAACGGAATACCCAGTCCATCGAGAAGCATTAATGTTCTCTGAACACGCTTTCGAATCTGAAACACATACATAAATTTCAACCATTGATTTTTATTTTGATATTTTTAGAATTTTCCAGAGAATTGTCTCAATTATAAATGTATGTATTTATCCTATGAAAATGAACCAGAATAATTTGAATAACAGATTATTTTATTATTTTAGATGATTCAGAGTATACAATTTTATTTCAACTTTTTAAATTAAAACTTTCTAACATAAATTGCTAATTTGCTTATTGTAAAATAATGAGAAAAAGTCCTGAATAATTTATTAAAAAGAAAAGATAAATAGAAAAAATAAGATGGATAACAATATCTCTAACAAAACAATTAATAACTTCTACTTACCTCCGGATTTGCTGTTATACTGGCAACGTAGACTTTAAGAGGAGCCATAACTTACAGATTTTGCTCAAATATAAACCCGAATAGTTCACAGCGGCAAACTGAGGTTAGAACTGGCAGAGAAAAGGATCAGCAATATTGGAAACTCGGACGAGAGAAAAGAAGCGGAGAAAGCGAGAGTGTAAGCAAGAAGAGCAAGAGAATAAGAAATAAAAGGGAAGCTTACACACAGACAACTGAGATCAATGCGAGATGGTGTCCCCAATGGGCGGAGTTTCCACTCCAATCGTTCTTCCTCTAGAGAGAATACGGAAATGAGAGACCGGAGAGCAGTCGTGGTGTTTCCGAGCAAAGAGGCAAGAGAAACTGGGAGAGAGAATTGAGGAACGAAGTGACTGCTAGGGAAACAGAGTAGGATTGGAAGACAAGAGAGAAAGGCACTACAAAGGAGAATACATCCTTAGTTCAGCGACAGCTGAGAAACTATTGGGATAATTCAGATTTAATGCCTTTCATAGCGTTACCCAAAGACTCACCAATTCATTCTTGTGTATACACAAAAGAAGAAAGAAAAAACGAACATCCCGACATTGATGGTGATGAGAACAAATTAAGGTTCTTACTTTTAACTTGAAACACCGTTAGTACAGAGTGAATGAAGAGAAAACTCGGTTTTCCACCTTTTCAAAGACAACTCATTTTAGTATAAAACAGACTTTAGTGCAGATTTATACAATAAATTATACTTTAAAAACATCTCTCAGTTTAACAACAAACAATTCCTAAAACACTATATTAAGATAACAAAATCAACAAATAATGTAAAAAAATCTAAGAATTATCTCAATCACCGAGATCAGTTTTGAATAGTATTGTCATAAATTGCCTTATATTTACCATCTCTTTGAATGGTTCTCCGATGTTGCCAGGAAGGAAGATTGCGTTTATTTTCATTGAAATTAATATCAAGCCATTTGGGAGGCTACAAAACAATCTTAATACTAATAAACAGCTGTGAACCTACTTGATAATCGTCCAACTGAACCTTCCTCAATCTTTCTTGTAACAATTCCGCTTCTACTTCCTTAGAGTCGCGATACATATCCAAATATCTAAAAAAAAAAGCATGCGAATGAAAATATAGAAACATACAAATCAAAAGGTTGAGATTTCTCTGGGAATTCCTTTTGGTTAGGCTTCAATGCTTCATTGTATTGGTAATCATAAATAGGAGACTTTAAGCCTAAAGAAGAAATACATATCACTAAATAAATCTTCTCAGCAAACCCATGGAGTGAAGTTGTGTCTTCACAGATTGGTCATAAGAAGTCTGAAAGAAAGCAGCGGAAGAGGGTGTGATTTTCGATTCGTTATTCTTGTAGAATTTAGAAATCTTCAATACTCTAGATTCAAGTGTACTAAAATTAACATATAAAAGTCATCAAAAAATAAATATATTACTTTCCAAGACTTTCACAATCTATTTTATCACTATGTCTGAATAACAAAAATACTACACGATGGTAACCGGTTCCAGAAAATGGAAGTGGTTGGATATACGAGGCAATCTATTAAAATAAAATAATACATGTAAAAAACAGTTTCTAGGTATTACCTCAGTTCCAGCAGAAATATCTTGTCCATCAGGGATATTACTAACCATCCAATGAACAAGTTCTCCCTCTTTATCAAACGGATTTCCGTCTAAGTTTACCATCAACAATGTGTTGTATCCACCAGATTTGACTGATTCAATGGACACCTGAATTTACTAAATTAAAAGAAAATAATTCAAATTTTGCCTGTGGAGAAGAAGTAGTGGATTCCGCAGAAATAACATTCCCATTAAACACTTGATTATCCAAAAACGTTATTTCAAAGTTTTGAACATTTTCAAAATAAAATCCTGAACATGTCAACTTGAAATTAATCAGCGTATCTAAAACCCACCCTTTCCAAAAAGGTCGGAGAAAATACCATAATGTTGATATAATACAACTGAAGCATCTGCATGAGGATTATCTATTAGTACTTAAAATAAAACTATTAATAGTAGCATCTGAACGTTCACATACGCTCCATGTTTCTAGATTGTTTTTCAAGGATAGATTTCTTTTCAGCAGAAATTTCTGAATGAATTGCCTTTTTTGATTTCTTGAAGCCAATGTTTATTGACTCTGCGTTATCTAAAATTATTATTATTTTACACTAAAACTGTTTTTTGTCAACCTTCATTCAACAAATCTGCTAAAGAGTGCATGTGATTAGCTGGATCAATTATATGAAGCTGTGGTATCTTTTGAGGCTTATCTATTCTCGCTTTATACCATTTATCTTGTTCGTAAAACCTGAAACCCAAATAAAATAATATCTAAAGCGAAAAACATACCTGTTAGGATAAAAGGCTGATGGTCCAGCCCAAGCAATTGCACGAGGTCTCCATGGTCTATCAATTTTAGGCAAAAGCTTTCGCCTATACATTTTAGGAACTAGACGAGCATATGCTCTTCCCGTCATGTTGAATGATTTTATATATTTAGAAATCAGCCAAACTAGCTGGGAAAGTTAGATATAGCTAAATATGTAAATATAATTAAAAACCAGAACACTAAAATATCGTCAGTTGAAAGGCGCATATATCGTGTTCTAATGTAACCATTGAATTCAAATAAAAATATCATTGACCATTCACTCATTTGAAAAAAAAACTGTTTATTATTTTTCATATAACAAAATAAATCAAATTAATATCATCGTCAATTTTTAATTATTTTTTGATTATGTCTTTTTGCTAATTTGCTTCAAAATGGTGATTTGATCATTTAATGAAAGAAATCGGAACGGCATAATGAAAGCTGATTTACTAAAAAAAAACACATTTAATTCACTATTATCAAAAAATAGCTAACTTCTCTGGATTCTTTTCTGTATCTGGCACAACTACATTTTCGTTGGTTTTGGACGGTTTAGCTACTGCTTGATTTTGATCATATTTCAAACATATTTCAGTTGTAACCTTAAATGAATTGAAACTGAAATTTAGATAGTATTTTTTTTACTTCCGCTGATTTTGGCTTTTTTTTATGTAATGAAGTTTTGGGATTCGCAGAATGTCTGTCTCTTCAATATATATGGAGTTTATATTTGATATAACTGATTGATTACCTGATAAACTTATTCAAAAATGTTTTTGAACAGCCAGCTATAGTGCATTTATATTCTTTACATAGCAATGATCTGTTTCTTGTTATTTCCAAAATTTCATCATTAGATAATATCTTTTTCTGCTTCTTTTTTATCTGAACAAGAATTTAGCAGTGCCGTTCTTGTAGGTTGCTTACCTGGTTACATAATTTTTTATCATCATTCCTCATTATAAGCCTTATATATATATTTATATATTAATTTTAATTAGAATATTAATCCTGAAATTAATACTAAAAAAATAGGTGAACCTAAAAGGTGAATCTATTAATTTGTAAATCGTATTTCTGCTACAAGTATTCTGTATGAGAGATTTTTTACCATAATTTAAATCTCTGGATACTCTTAGATTAGCACACTATTTCACTTTTGGCGCATTGCCCTTTTCTTCTGATCCTTTTTTTTTAGTTTGTTGTGACAAGGACTAGGGAAATCCATGGAAGTGGATGAATTCCTGCAATCTCAAGATGTACTGCAAAATGACGAATATTCAGATGAAAATAGTGAACCTGTCATTTTGATAGAACCTTGGATCCTTAATTGGACTTGTAAAGAAGGTTTTTTTTTCACTCGGAAGTTTTTTGAAGTTTTTATTTTAGTCACGCCGTGTGAGGAGTATTGGCCTATTCAATCAAATAAAGTTCTGACACCGCTGGAGCAAGTTTCAAATTTTTTCACTATAGGTGACATCACCATACCGGTATCGGAGGTAATTCATTGTAAAGTTTTCTTTTTAATTGTTGGAAACCAGATTTCAACGAAACGTGGCATTATATTCCTTTTTGGAAAAGCGATAGAAGAATTGAATGTAATACAGAATTTGGCAACTCCGGATATAACAAACTATCTGAAAGGTTTTTCATAAAATTAATCCCCCCAATAATGTTTTGTTTACAGTATTGAGTTGCTTGGAGTTTGTTGGGTATTGTGATTCAATTCCCTGCGAATGCATACAACTACTAGTTGAAAAGCTTCCTCGTCTTTTGAAGAAAATAGAAGTTAATCCTATTACAGGGCCATATTTCAAAAATGTATAACCACTTTATATGTTTATATTCCCTTAACATCACTTTAGAATCTAAACTATCATATTGCTATATATAGCTGGAAAACATGCATAGCCGTTTATGCCAGATGTTAGTTTTTCAAGTTCAACGTTAAATAAAACTTAATTTGCAGTAAAAGATTTAAAAGGAACTTCACAAAACGAAGAAATCGCTCTGAAGTTAAAACAATTACTTATAACCATATCCGATGTTTTGGTCAAAATACATGCTAAATATGTAAGTTTCCTGAATTTCTGATGAATATTCCTAATATATAATGTTAAATTTCTAAATATTACAGAATCAACGGATCCCCTGTGAATGCAGTAAAATGTTACTAATCATATTATTCAAAGATAGACTTACTTCATTCTCGGAGGCATTTTTATCTCGTTTTGATCAGCTGAGAAAAGGATGTACAGATAATATTATAGAAAGTATGTAAATTTTACTTACATTTTGCTTTATATAATTTCTTTCAGATAATCTACTTCCAAATGTGAAAATATCTGCTTTTTATTATTTTTCATATTATGCAAATTGTTTTGAAAACTTAATTCAAATTAAAGCAATAGGTTTTAAGTATTTTTGAAAATTATAATATTATTTTCTACAGATCCTGAAGGGGAGTTAAGTGGTCAGCTTACCTTGAGAACGTTTCAAATGGCTAACTGTATATCCAAAGAAAAACTTGTTTCTGTTTGTGAAGTACAAACCAATCTTTTAACAAATTGCCAGCCATGTGGTTTAGACAAGTGCAAGTAAAAAGTGATGGTGTGATTCGTATTTTTGAAATTCAATTTCAGAACTTTTGCAAAGAATTTTTGGAATCTGATTATTAATTTTCTTACCAGTTCGCCTATTCCTTATCTGGTACTATTATCATTATCGTATATCTAACATTAATTTAATATAGGAACTCCTAAGGAAAAAACCAACTTCTTCTTGGTCTCATGAAATTTTAGAATTATTCCCAAATTCCGACACTAAAGATGTTTTCGTCATCAGTTTAATTGCCAAACTATTTTCAGGTAGCTATTTTGTATATTTTTTTTTCTATTTTCTTTATTTAGTTAAGTCTATTTGGAACGTCAGTAAAAATTTAGTTGATAATAGCTTGATTAACATCAAGAATACGATTTCTGATGACCAGTTAGGAACTTTAATGTCTCTCTACCTTTCAGTTTTCGCATATTGTTCAGGTTACTAATGCTAATAAGTAGATTTGAAATCCTAAGCTTTAGATCCTGAAACGTTTGGAAGACGCTTTTGCGATTGGCTCGGTGATTCATGTAGTGGTTCAACACTGTCTACCTATGAAACCTATTTTGTCGTTCTTGATGTAATGTGTCGCATTGCAGAAAAAAGGAATGTTTCAATCAATATTGAGAAGACATTGTATACACGTATGATGCTGATACTTACTGAAAATCAAACATCGTAACTGTTTCAGTTTTTAATAATACACCTTTACCTTCCGGTGGCTCTTTATTTAATATGAGACTATCTTTACATTCAAACGAAGGTGCTATTCAATATGTGGATTTAGATAGAGCAGGTAGTTAATGTCATATTTTATATTTTATTTTATTTTTTTAAGCAAGGGATCTTAACCAGACTGATTTCACTCGCTTTATTTCTATTTTAAATCGAAAACTCATATCGTCAGTTAATCGTAATTCCGTTATCAAACGATGCTCAGAATTAGTCATTGCTTCAAAAAATGAACAATGTAATCATGATATACTCTTATTTTTCACTACATGGGTAACAATGAACTAAGCATTAGTGCATAATTTTTATTATAATTTAGTTACGTAAAGAACTTGAAAAAAATTCTCAAGCTGCTCATATTCAATTATCTAAGCTTATTGAAGCTATATTATCGCCGAGGTATGTCGTATATGGTTAAGGAAGTTCAGTTTAAATGTTGTAGCTTACCATCTGCCCAGTTCGTGTTCCATGTAACGAATTCAATACTGACTCCTCCTAAAGTACTTAGGTTCTATGATTCGTTGATTCCTTGTTGGATTGCAGCTGTTTATAATTTTGATGCTACTGATGGTAAAAGTTGAAATTATAATGTGAAATGTTATTTTTTAATTACTTAGAAATCATTAAATTAACGGAGAGTATCTGGAGTTATCTTTTGAACGATTTTAAAACTGTAGGATATAATTTAGATCCTTTTGATGGAGTTACCAATGTGTTCACTCACTTGGAAGTGTTAATTTTAGTGAGTTAACTTAACGTATGTGTATAACTAACAACTTTTGTTAAGGCTCTTGGGAAAGTGGCTGAAACGAAACCTGAGTGGGTAAGAGATAAGGTCATAGAGTGGGTGCCCACATCGTTAGCTAATCAGTTAGTGTTGATATTGAATCAAAATGCTAACTCAGACAAGGTTCCTTGTTGAAAATCTTTTAAAATGTTCTCATTATTTTTATAGGTCGAACACGTTCTCAACCTCTGCTGTAAAATGTTTTGCCATATTACAACTCCGTTATTTCAAGCTGCCAAACCTCAACAGGGTGGTTTCAGTGGGAGACCATTTGTTATACTTTTGTCCAATTTATTGAAAAAGGTATGCAACATGAAAATGCGGACTAATAGCTGTTTTTAGTTTTTATCTTCTTCGCCTACCTCTGATCTGATGAAAAAGTATATCGTTAATATGGTTAGTAGCCTCAATCGATTGCCTTTCAACATATATGTGAATGCACGAATTAAAGATATAATAGTTTTTCTGAGAGAGACAGATCTTTGCGAAAAAATTGTTCAGGAAGTAAAAGAAAATGCTGAAACTGTAAGTTATTTTTTGTTTTATTTAACGTTTTCATTATTTGCTTTTTCAGGGGTATTATAAACAACTTCAAAAATATAATGACCACGAACTTAAACGGATTATATCAAAATATAGCTAATTCTACATCAACTTTTTTATTTTATAAATATTTTTTTAATTCATATATGCTTATGGGACGATTTTGAATGTTTCTTATCTTAACAATATCTTTATTGATATGCCTGAAGATTAGTTCACCTTTTCTTTCAGAATGTCTGGGGCTAAAGCATTTGTTGATGGTTTGATTCAATCCCATAAAGTGGTTGTGTTTAGTAAGTCGCATTGCCCATATTGCTACAAGGTATGTCGTCTAATATCGTTTTACATCATACAAAATTTTCTAAATTTTTGAGGCCCGTGATGCTTTGAAAACTATGCCTCTTCTCCCAGGAGCTCTGGAATGGGTAGAGATCGATAATCGTACTGACATGAATGAGATTCAAGATCATCTTCAGGTATTTCAAGTTCTACTATTTTCATACTTTTGATTATTGATAGGTCTTGACTGGAGCTCGTTCTGTTCCAAGAGTTTTCATTAATAAGAAATTCTTCGGAGGAGGGGATGATACAGCTGCTGGAGTTAAGAACGGCAAATTGGAGAAAGCTCTTAAGGAGGCTGGAGCTGTCTAAGTATTTCGATTATGGCTTTAGATTCCAAATTGTGATACTTTCATAAATTTTTTATTTTTATATCTATTGATATCATTATGAGATCAGTGAGAAATATTATTAACAAGATATATCTATTTCAAAACAAAAAAAATTTGAAGAAGTTTGAATAAGTTGGATATGACTAGATATTATTGTTGAGGATATAAATTAAAGTTGCAAAGACGACGACTTAACACATCCAACTATCAGGAACCCACTGAGTATCATACCTCAGGCATTTTAGAGCATCCGTTAACCTGAAGAAAAGTTATATTATATCGAAATACGATTTTAAATTCTGAATATGAGAGATGGATATTTTAATTAGAATAATAATGAGCTTGTTCCTTTATATCTGACAATACCCATATGGCTAATTAGATACTAGCAAGACCAGCTGCTATTATGCTTTCACTTTAATAGTCCAAATTAATTTAAATTGCATGAAGAACAAACTCTGGGAGATTTTTAAGCTTCTAAAATTTTTATCTTACCTTTTGAATGTGACATCCATATTCCGATTGATCAGTGTTAAATGAATTTGACTCGCATTACTTCCACTGCTAATTTCATCGCTTCTTGCACAAACCTAAACCATCCAGCATGTAATACGATTTAAATATGTAATAATCACTTGGCTAAGAACATCGACTGGTCGGCGTACATGTCGTAGCTGCTCAAGTTGTATGAATTCTTCCAACGGTGGAGGTACGATATGAACCACAAAAGGCATAAACTCTCCATTGTATAGATAAGCTAATGCTTGTGGAGCACAATCAACAACACACATTTGACCTCCGCGAACAATTGACCTAACTGAATCAGCTGATGTTCCTGAAGAGCATGCTCTGAATTTCAGATGAAGTAAGGAAACTCAACATACCATATATTTGATTATCGAGTTCTCCCCATTCAATCATCTGTCCATCTCGAATTTTCTGTAGGATCTCCTCTTTCCTATGAAAATTGTACTCGCGACCTTCCTGCTCTCCTACTCTTGGCGCTCGCGAGGTCACTGTAGAATGAATAGAAATTATTCTGGCCTTTACTTACTTATTCAATTTCTAAATATTACTATATAACTATAACATACATGGAACCACTGTAGCAAATATATCCGGAGCCGATCGTAACAACATGGATTTTAATGTACGTCTTCCTACACCTACAGCTCCTAATAATACCAAAACTCGACGTCCGAAAGGGCACAGCATAGAAACTTTTTCTTTTTGCAAACTAGCTGGTATATATCCCACTTTAGATAAATCATTGACTTTTCTAGCCTGAAAAATGGTGGTTAGTATCTTCAGTTTGAAATTAAATTTGTGGTGTAGCTAGTTCGATAATAAGACTAGCCATATGCTTGTCGGATTACATATCCGATATAGACATGAGATGCCGCTTTTTCAAGCTTCATTTAACGAATCTGATCTTGAATTTAATTCATCAGAGAAGCAAAGAATAACGTAATACAAATTTAGAAAACAATAAAAGTAGTTACCTGAGTAAATTGATTATCCTCACTCATAACTTGGATTACATCTCCATATTTCAACTCTATTGGTAACCATTTGCATCCATTTTCATCTGTTGAAGAGGAATAATCTGATAAAACTCGGTAGAAAACCTATTCAAAAACAAATTAGAATAAAAATTAAAAAAACGCTTAAAACTAACAGGAGGGGCGTTATGAATTAGTGCGGGCACCAAAGTAAGGACCAGATTGCCTGATAAACCTTTAATCTGACTCTAAACAACACAAATTAAGCTTTAGCAATATATGTTTACAAACCTTTTTTGTTACAGGTGCTCCATTAATTTCGGTAATTGTATCTCCTGGGTGAATATCTGGCCGTGCGGCAGAATTGACTTTGGTGACAACAAGCTGGCCAGATATTAACTGAGCTTCAATCTGAAAGCACAAACAATAGATTTTCGATTTTTCTATTTGCATGAGCTTGAATAATTGAAGTAAATGGAGACATTTCTTTTGAATTTCTGAACAAAAGACAAAGGAATAGTCTAAATTCAATTTAAAAGAATTAAAAACAAATAGAAACTAATTGTTATTAAATACTCTTCAAGAATAAATGATAAAGGGCAATTGAATTTATACTTTCAAGAATCCACTTTTCGTTAAAACTCTGATGAAAAGACTTCTGACTCAAATCAACTTCTTATGTTTTCATACATGATTTTTCAAAACAGAAAATACGAACTTACTTGATTTAACTGACGCGCATCGATCTTAACAGCTCTGGATTGATAAGCAGGAGACAGAAGTTTTCCATTAGTTGGCTTCTGAATTTAAAAAAATACTAATACTAGACTTAATGTATTTTACTAACAGTATCTCTATCAGCATCCTCTAACGACAAACTATGAAAGGTCTTGGTGGTTAGTACTCGTTCAGTAACTATGGTCCGTTTCTTGAGGCCTGTTACAGGATCAGTAGTAATATTATCTTCAATCGAAACCTAAAAATGGTTAAATGTTTCAACATCAACGAATCTAATGAAATACAATCTTCTCATTCTCATCCTCATTGCCTCTGACATGCAGTTCACAGCTATTTTTGCTGATTGAAGAGCTGCTTCCTGGAAAAATGAATTGCCTCTTTCATATAGCGTAAAAATCAATTATTTTAGCAAATATGTGTGCCATAATATTTGGTTATTGGGCGAAAGAAGCAAAAATTAGAAACACAAACCACGTTTTCGTTCTAGTTCCTCGATTTTTTCCAATAACGCATGAAGACATTTTGCCAGGTTTTCTGCATTTCCTCTTAACTGTTCGATTTCCGACTGCTCTTCCATTGTCTATCGCCACAGACAAAAGGAGTAGTTTTAAGAGGATGTAGGTTGACACATTCAATGATTAACAACTTTAAAATGTGTTTTAATAAATTTTATAAGGTAACAAAAATAAAATCAAAAAATATGATTATGAGCATGAAATGTAATACAAATAACGATGAAATATTAACAATAACATTTTGAATGACAATATGGAAAATCAACATAGAAAAAGAACACGAGGCGAGTAACAAAATAGAAAAACACAAAAAGCTGAAAATCAAGAAGAGAAACTAAAAATTCTCGAATCTCGCAACAATTTCTTGCATTTCTAAGCTTGTTTGGAAATGACCATAGAACTATGAAGATGCGTGAAAAGCAACGGAAGTCGTCACATAAAGAAGACGACATGCAAAGAGACTTTCGGGGACATAGTCAGAACGAATAGAGTCGTCCAGCCAACAAGCAAGCCCACCAACCGAATAGCCAACCCTAGTCTCCGCCCCCCTTAGGAATTGCCCTGCTCCAACCAGGCACTATGGCACGAAATCGATCGGAAGACGAAAGAGTTTCTTCCGCAGTATCTGTCGCTCGACATATATAGACATAATAATGAAAAGATTCTCCGAATTCTGCCATATCGATATGCCACAGGTAACCCCTCGACAAAGCAGGTACGCGAAAATGAGGCTGTGTGAACGAGATAGAAACAAATATCCCTATAATTATATATTAAGAAGGATGTTTGTATAGCTGTAAGCGCCAGCCAAGCTGATAATTATATTTTGAAACTAACCATTTGGTGCTAGAACTCGTCGTATTGATTGGAATACATTATCGATAGTGATCAAAGCTTCATCAGTAGGATTCCACGGGCTCTAAAACAGTTTTCGACAGGGTTTAAATTACACGCAGAGTTATACCTTTTCTCCAACAAGTAGAGCCTCAATAGTCGCTTTCTCTAATACGACATCAAAACTGTTACTTTCTATATTTGCTAATGTTCGTATATCATCACAGATCCATGCCATTTCTGGATATTTCCCCTTTCCTTTTTCCACAATGACCGGAAATAAAACATTTTCAATAGCCTCAAATTTTCTACTCACTTCAGAATAATCTAAGTTTGTAATATTGCGGAAACCGAGTTCGTATAACCTCATAGACATTTGACTGTTTCCACATCCTATATGCAAAATCCTGAAAACAAGTTTGAAAGCTACACATAGTACCAGTAGCGACTAGGTGCTGTAGTTCTAAAGGTATGAAATGCTTTCTCTTTTCAACAGATTAGACGCAGTAAACCCGAATTTTCATCGCTTATGTAACCAAGACGAATTTCAAACAGAGAATTCTCGTTAGACAAGACATGACGGAATTGTCTGACGTCCCCGCTTGGAAAAACACAAGATGAACATTCTTGTATTTGAAAGAAAAAGTGAACCTAGACTCTGGCTTCAGTAAGGGAAGAACAATATGTTGGAATGCTTGAAAATCTTTGAGCCATTCAAAAGAATCTTCTGTGGTAAAACGATCATTCCAATACTCTTTAACAGCATATTGCAAATTTGACTCCATCCCTTTAAATACAATCAGATCTACTTGCAGTTTTTTGAAATAGTAACGGATAAAGCCTATGCGGAATAATTTAAATTAAACAGAACTCGCAATTGAAATGGGTACTCTGTACACCGTTTATCCAGATGAACAACAGACAACAATTTTTTGAGATAAGGGAAAGGAATAGTACCAAACAAATAATGGAAAAAGGATGAGAATAACTTAATAAGATAAGTAATGCTCTCAAAACCTAAGGAAAAGCAACTCTACTTTTGTAAAAGATTATATTTAAGTGGAAAAGTATAGATGCACAATAGGTACTTTTTGCTTAGCTAATAAGTACAATAATCCACACAATACACAACGAAGTTTCAAAAGCAGATAAAAATCTACATGAAAGGAGGAAATCCTGGACGACGTCTGAAACAAATTAAGAAGCTATGAGAAAATAATAAATATAATGTGTACCTTCCTCTTCCTCTAGGGCGGAATCCTTGATAAACATAACGCACTACAACTCTACCGCGCATGCCACGACCACGAGGAGGACGATTAGTCGTGGATATTCCTGGCTTATTAGTGCGCTTCAAATTAACCTAAAGAATACCAAATGAAGACAAAACAGAAGCGTTGCTAGGAAACCTTAATCTGTCTCCCTTTTAATAAACTGTCTGTCATAGTTAAAGCGTTCTGAGCTCCATCACGATCGGCGAACTCAATATATGCAAATCTGGAAATATAATAATCAAGTATTATAGATAAATTCAATTTAATTACCCTTTTGGGTGACCAGTAAATTTATCAAGCAGAATAGTTACTCTGTTGACTGAACCACATCCATGAAAATGACTTTCTAATTCTTCTGCAGTGACACCATATTCAACCTTAATAAAGTTAATAAAGCAAGCATAAAAGAAATAAACCTACGTTTCCTACGTAAATAGATCTAGCGTCCGCTTCAGCTTTTTCCTCGGCGGATAAAACGTTTACCTGGCTATTAGTAAGCTGATTAGAGCCTGTTTTATGACTCTAAAAAAACATTGTAATAAATAAGAAATAGTAAATTCTAACTTCAAAATCACTCTGGATTTGTTTGATCTTTTCTCGTTCTTCTTCGAACTCCGCAAGCTGAGCTTCCAAACCAGATATGTCCTAAGAATAAGATAAGAATATGAATAATATAAAAACAAACATGATCTTCTTCAGTCATTTCTGTTTCAGGACCACTGTTCAAAATATCATCCTCGTCGAGTCTAATTCCATCTTCAAGGTCCCCCATTATATTCTGATTTCTGAAAAGAGCAAGATATTAATTTAGTTATTAAAATGTATGCTAATTATTTCGTTAAAAAATGCAGAAAATACAACTATTCAATTTGAATACAAATACGTTTAAATTTGATTTAATCAGCCTTACAAATTTCATGGTTTTGGTAGGGTTGATAGTAATTTTCGAATGAAAGTTATGTGAATGTTTTGAATGAAACAATTGCATTGGCTTTAGAGCATGGAAACTTAAAATTTAACAAAATTTCATAATATGGGAATAAACATTACTGAGCATATTTAAAACAGTTTTTTTCAAGATTTTCGCTAAGACATACGAAAAGAATAAATTCGAATTAGTGTAGCTTAGCTAATATTGGGCACAGTCCATTTTCGTCAACCGCGCTAGCCGAAAAGAGAGCGTCGCGTGCGTCAATGTTAACTAGAGCTGGTTTGAATTTAGCTCCAATGCGAATGCTCAAAGAATATAATGGCTTTATATGGCTACCAATGCTAAGCCAATTTCTGAGTTCAATATCGGAAACTTAGCAAAAGCTGGATTCTCTAAAGTTTCTCGCCTCTTTTATATCTGTTTTATTTTACATGCCGTGATTTGAATATGCTTAAAAGTTTGAAATATACATTTAAAAGTTAGTTCAAGTGAAGTATAATCCTCATTAAGTAATGAACAGCATGGAAACTGATGAGAAACGAAAGGCAGAGAATATAGAAGATGCAGATGCTAACATGGAAGA
Source organism: Auanema rhodensis (assembly GCA_964057225.1). Taxonomy (NCBI): domain Eukaryota; kingdom Metazoa; phylum Nematoda; class Chromadorea; order Rhabditida; family Rhabditidae; genus Auanema; species Auanema rhodense. Next base: position 8,678,122 of record OZ059895.1, read on the forward strand.
TTCGGCGAGCGAATCGGGTGACAGTGACTCATCCGAAGAGCCTGTGGTCTGTGCTTTTCAAGAATTTCAATGGAAACTTGAATAAATTTAGGTAGAATTAATGGTTAATAATAGGAGTCGGAGAGCCAATGCAGGTAATAAAATGTCTACACTGATAGCCTCTTCTCATCAAGAAGACGACTTTTACAAAAGTGCATATGGTGGATTCAATGAGGTTGAACCTCTCTAACTTAAAAATTTTAAACTCTTCTTCAAGGAAGAAAATGATGATGTTTATAATTCTCCTGCACATTCTGACGGAGATGAAGTAGATTCTGATTTTGATAAACCTGAAGAACAGGATGAACCAATTAGTGATCAAGAGAATGAAGACAAGAGACCCAGAAGGAAGAAAGCGTTTCAGGTGAATTATACAACTTGTGGCTTTAACAACCTTATGAATATAGGAACCTAAAAGAGTAGATAATGATTTGCTGGCCAAAAATAAAAAATGGGTGATTGCTAGGATGGGTGGACCTACTGTACCTGCAAATACAGTAGATCCTAAAACTCAACAAGAACGTCTCAAAGAGGCAATGGAAACAGAACGGGTTAATGTGGAATCTCTTAAGAAGTAACTATACAACATAATCACACATAATCTTTAGTATTTCTTAAGATATGAACAGTTTGAATTAGAACGGAAGAAAAAGAGAGAAAAATCTCAGTTTATGCGCAGTGTACCACATCCATGCATATCATTCAAAAGTGATGCCCACGGCACTAAAATAGTGGTTCCTGATATCAAGGTATTTCCTTTTAAACATGATTCGTGTTTCCATGTTTTACTTCAAGACTTTCAAACGAGAACAACCTAAATTTCAACACGTTTGCGCTGTCACAGGTCGTCCAGCAAAATATCGAGATCCTGTTACCGGTCTTCCTTATTCGTCAACATACTCGTTTAAAGTAATACGGGATAAATACAATAAATATCTTAAAAATTTAAAAGAAAATCCTGAAGCTGAAAAATACTTATCTCAGTTTGAATTATGATCTGAAAAATTATGTGCTCACTGTAGTAAATACAATGTATTAATCCTCATTGTTTTTTTTGTCTAAGGGTTCTAGCCCTTGTCATTATCTTCCACATTGTATAAATTTAATTAATTCTAATTTAAGTTTTTTTTTAAGATTAATGCTAATTAATTCTTATAGTTATGTGAATAACAGTATGGAATGATAGGATATGTTGCACGGTAAGATATACTCAAGTTATATTTTAAATATTTTAATATTTTAAGACGAGTTAGTAAGTAGATGGTCGTCAATTCGACAAATTTATGGATGTTTTGGCGAAAGTATCAAATATGATAAAGCTGTAGGCTCATCTGTTTCAATTAATCCAAAGTTTTGTGCAATTGGGCTAGCCGGAGAACATTCTGGAGAAGTGTGTTAAATTATCGAATATTTAACTAATTTGTTTTTGTGCAGGTTATAATTACTCCCAAATCTAATGTAGGAACAACAGGGTCAATTGGCAAAATTATTGAAAAAATTCACGATGTATGTTGAATTATATATTTTTAAGACATTCTTTGTTTTTAATTTTTATTTATCTGGCGTTCTGAAAACAGTTTTAATATTTTTAGGATGCTATTCTGGATTTACAATGGAATCCCTTCAATGATAATGTTCTAGCATCCTGCTCAGCAGATCAATCTATCAAAATTTGGCATGTCACTGATGATCTGAAGGTTTCCTATAGTTAAGAAACAAAAAACCAAACTATATTGTTAAGCTATTCTGCGTCCGAACATTATCAAAGCATTTCAAAAGCGTTGAAATTTTGAAATGGCACACAACTGTTGATAATGTCTTATTAAGCTATGGTGCGGATGGAAAGTTAATTTTATGGAACCTAGTGAATGAACAAATTATTTTCGATGTATGCACACTAAAACTTTATTTTACTTTTATTTTTATTTTTTTTAAATTTTAGGTTTTTGAAGATAGCTTAACTGATATTGGCTTCTCTCTAAACGCATCTCATATTGCCGGTGTTTCTTCAGTTGATTCAAAGTAAATTTTACTAACTTCACATTCTTGCAATATCTTTCTATTTTAGACTTAAAATATTAAATTCGCGAACTGGTGCTGTAGTTAAATCAATATTGTTGCCTTTTAAGGAAAAAAGTTCTATAAAAGTATGACGATTTAGTTAATAGAAATATTTATTTTCTTTAGGTTCTATTTGTTACCGATGCTCGAGCTCTCACTTTCGGGTGTTCTAAATCTTTGAGAAGACAAATAATTGCGTATAGCGTATTTTTCTCACCTACACCTATTTTTGTTATTGATATTGATGATTATATTGGAGACTTCTATCCTACATTCGATTATGATCTTAAATTGTTATATATAGCTGGAAATGTAAGTTCATATGATGCTTTCAACTGGTTTATTAAAATACATTTAAGAACTACTCTACACTAAAATGCTATGAGCTACTTGATAAACATCCATGGTTTCTGTTACTGCTTGATTTTCCTTTCGATTCTGCGTTTCAGAAGGTGACTCGAATGCCTAAAAGAGGCTTAGAGCTCGAGAAATGTGAACACATGAGGCTTTACTTGTAAATATAGCATAAAAAACATATTAAAAACATTTATTTATTAAGGTCAAAAAATGAAGCTACATGTGTTGAGAACGTATCTTTTTATGTTCCAGTGGTAATATATCATGATATAGAAATGTAATAATCGTATTATTTGAAGAAACAAACTGGTAATCAGGACATCTATCCTCCAACTCTGGGTCCTACGCCTGCAACATCTTGTGCTGAATGGCTAGCTGGTTTGGATGCACAACCTATTTTATTGGAACTAAAACCAGGTACTATCGTTCAATATTAATATACTGCATATTCCTTTTATTTAGGATTCCCTGTTGCTACCTCTAAGCCAGTTGAGCTGCGCGTATTACAAGGTGGTAAAAATTTAGTTACTTCGGATTTGAACAATGATAGAAAATTTCGTTTCCTATCTCAGGTTAGATACATATACTTTTTATTTTTTCATCCCATTTACTTTGTCATTAGGTTACCAAACCAGATTATCGTATAATTGATGAGCGGGAAGATTGTGAGCAGATTAGACTAATTGAACAAGTGAAGCAAAAACTTCTCTCATCAACGGAAAGGTATGTTTTTTGTGTCCTTGTTTTCAGTTTTCTAAACATTGTTCTTGTTTCTTTTTTCTCTCATATATATATATGTATGTATATATGTGAGAGAAATTTATATTTATCGAAAGTACTACAGTGTTTTTACGGTTATAGATTTCGATCTTTTTTGTGTTTGAATGTCCTGTTTAATTTTCAGCTTTGATACGAATGAATTCGAAGTTGCCAAGGAAGTGCCAAGTATAATAGCTAACTCTGACTATCTTCCTGCTCCGCTAGAAAATTCATTAACCAGCAAATGTGAAGACGACAGTATTGATAAGAGCTGCACAATAGAGTTGGAAAATTCGACAACCCAAAACACTGACATTTGTCCCGACATCATTGATTTGAAAGAGTTCGAAGATGTGTCGGATGCAGACAGCATAAATTCCATCCACATCGATGAAGTTGTTGAATTAGACTGTAAACAATCCAAACAAGCTCCTATTGAAATCCCAGAAGATCTGGAGCCGGATGGAATCTCCGACGATGAAGATAGGAATAGTCCTGTTGTCAAGCTGATATCTGAAACAGAAAGGTCAGACAACAATAAGTCCCCGGAGAATCCAGTTAAATCAGCTAGCCCTTCTTTGCCCATGTTCTCAACAGCGAATATGCCAGTTGTGCCCGAAACTCGAGAAAAATCGATGAGCATAACTATACCAAATAATTCAACTAGTACATTATTCACACCACCTCCTCAATTTGTGGAGCGTCTTCACATATCTTCCTCTCCAAAATCTGAAGATCATGATAACAATAGCTCTTTTGGAAGTTCAGTTGTATCAGAATGCCGACTTGAGTCTATGAGGTATTTCCTTTTCTGTAATTTTTTTCTGACAAAAAAACTAAAATGTAGTTCATCGTTATCAACTTCGCGCCGAAGACCTGTAGATGAGCCTATAGATGTAGAAACGAATCCATTTAAGTCATGTTTCGAAGATTCTATAACATTGTGAGTTTATTGTATTGGAACATTTTTACTTCATATCTTTCGTAGAACGGAAACTGTTATAAGCACTGATGAAAATATAAGATCTGTCTATAAGAATATACGAGCATCATCTTCTGAAGAAGAAAATGGAAATGATAGAAAACTGTCTCTAACGTTAGTAATTTTAATTAGCTCATTCACTAAACTCTTGATATAGGAGTGACACATCTAACTCTTACTCAACTGATGGTCAACGATTGCTGGAAAATGCGATTAACCTACTTGAAACTCATCTTAGTCGATCAGACAATAAAGTTAGGCAATTGGAACGGATTTGCGAGCTTCAACAGGTATGTCGAATGTTTTGTAAATATGATCTACGGATTGGTGTCCCTTCTTTGGTAAGGTACGGAAAAGTAGTTCAACACTTATTTTCTTGACTTTACGAGGTACTCATGCGTTCGATTGTGTATGTTTGCCTTTTTGAAGAAACGAAGTTTCATGAAATACGAAAGAATGATGATGTTTGATGAATGTACACGGTCCCCAAGTGAATTGTCGTAGTGGTTCCACTTTAGAAGTGCTCTTCGTATTGTCTACCTCAGATGATAGGAGGGCGACAATGTTGGCGACCTGAGTAACATATAAACGTCGTCTTTAACGACGTTGAGGGCTTGAGTCTTGAAAGAGAGATAGAAATATTGGTTATGAAGAGATATGAAGAATTGTCAATGAACATGTTCAACTTGTATTCTCAAATATTTGTTTTTGGACAAAGAAAGAGTAAATTGGTTATGATAGCGTTTTGTATTTGTGTCCATATATCCCATAGTTGAATGGAAGTAAAATGAAAATTTGCAGTATTCTTTTTTTCTGAATGACCTCAGTTTTTCGTCATTTGTGAAATTGTGTATAAAATTTTCCAATTGAAACTACGATTCACTAAAAAAATCTCCAACTTTCACAATGAACGACCGATTATAGCTATAAATCCAAATAAGTATGCTGCTTACTCTTTTTTTATTTGTATACAGCAACAGTAAGATCCACATAATAAACAATATTCTGAACAGGATAACAACTCATTTGTTGCAAACGTGAGTAAAAAGTATTTTGTGTATTCAAATTTTGGAATTGCAAAATACCCTTAATAATTTCAGTTTTGCTGAATAAAATATTGCTTTTCTGTGTTCAGAATTTGATCACGCCCCGAGAGAGTGTTGTATCGTGTCTTTTCAACAGTTCTCATTTTCATCAAAGAATTTGGAATACATAGAAGAGAGCAACTTCCCATTGAGCAATGTGGACAAGAAACGGTGCGAATAGTCCCTCTATGCCTGTTCTTAAATCTTTCACAGTCTCTCAATACCTCGCATATTGTTTGCCTTCTTGTTGAGCAGATTGGAGTCCACCTAAACAGCATGACAAATAAAACGTGTAAGGTGGGCGTTTGAAGAGCCAAGTAGCAGAGAGCTGTACCAATTCTGCATATCTTTTCTTCATTATGTGAAAAGTATCTTATCATAGATGCATATTGATGGCCGAATAATTTCGTGGAAGTGCTCGGCAAACGTTAGAAAGTCTTAAAATATTCAAAAGCCGCTTATCCGTTCCCTGCTTGGCTTATTCTCCCTGTAATATCATTCAGTATTTTCATGACAATCATAATTAGAGTGTATTATCTGGAAGCCACATTCGAAATCATATCTCGGCTATATCCAGAGCTTCAATATATTCTCAAAGACTTCTCCGTTATTCCCCTCATTCCATTTTTGGCTACGACGGATACATATGCTAAGCGATTAGTTCCGCTTTGAGGCTTCATATTGCTCTGCTATCAGTTGTCTTGGCAACATAATCGCTTCATGGGTGTTCAATCTTCCACACAACTACAAATGGTGTTCTATTAGATCAATATAAAAGAAATAAAGAAGTGTAAATCACGTTCAAAAGATTCTAATAGATTTACAACAATCAAGATGCAACTGGCCAATTTTCGGGATTTATACACCGGAAAGGTCATCTCTATTGGAAATATTTAAGCCTTTAATTACCATTCGAAACATCGGATTCAATCAAAGAAATAAGAGACTGTCCAGTGGTACAAATATGAATAGTTTACTTTATTTACGGACGAAAGTATATTTTCCAACTCCTTTGACTCCTCGTGGCCTTAATAGAACAATGCTTATCCGTTTATTTGCAAAACCCTACTTCACGTAGGATTTTTGCTATAGATTTGCTTTAGTGTTACATCAAGGTCGCTCTAGACTTGATCAGTTCTTACTTGACGTTAACATAAAGTTCAAAGGATATTGTTGGAACCCCCACCCATCTTTCGCTTTGTTAGTTTGGAAATTTATTGTTAGCATGGCTATTCTTGGGAATTTATGGCGCACCCTTGTTAAGTGAATTGCGTGCCCTCACTGGTATGACGCGAAGAACCTGATGACAGTTCTGGATGATGAATGATATGGAGATGTCTGTATTTCCGTGCCTGTCTGATCGTCCCTCTTCTACCTTTCCGCGTTTTATTCTCATTTTCTATTGTAAACCTTCGAAGGTCTCTTGCACGCATCTTGTTATGCGTTTGCCATCATAATTGACGTTTTTTTCCTGTCCTTCTGAATTACATTCGTTGGACTATCATACGAACGATGGCGACCACGGGTTTCATTTGCGTTTCTTTTTTCCTTTTTCAAACATCTTTTTTCGATGCGCAGGCTTTTGAACATAAAAAGTATCTGGAAATATAGAAAATCACCGCAATTTTCTGTGTAATGACTAAATCTTTTGTGTACTGGGGAAAGTTTTCATAATATTTACGAGGCTATGAGCATTTTCAATTCTTCCCTTCTTTAACTGTCACTTCTATTCATGCATCCAATCTAATAATGAGATATGTGTAGGCAGAGAACTGGTCAGATTTAGTTCAACGCTGTAGCTGTTTTGTGTGCGATAAAAGCGGGAAATAGTGAAATCGAAGCAGGATTAAGTTACAACTGATTGAGATGATTGTGAAAGAGAACATTTTGTTACGAGAGGCCATAGCTCTGGTATTATACCGTTTATCTTAACAACGAATAAACATTACTTAGTTGATGGGCAAAAAATATGTGATTACATTGACTTGATGAGAAAGTCATAAATTAAGCCAACAATATATCTCGTTTTACAGAAAGACATCGATAGCTTACGATATGAGATTGAGTGGAAAGACAAGAGGATCGAGTTCCTCCAGAAGGCACTTGTGGATATGGAATCTCGTTGCTCAGGCTCAGCTTCTCCTAATGGTAGCAAAGAAGGACTTACAGATGAATAAAACATGCCTATATAATCTCCATCAGATAGTATTAACTATATGATTCCTATGATCACTTAATTATAATTAAATTCCTATTTAAGTTCAATGTTCTCATTTTCATCCCAAACATTCCGCTTTTAATCCATGACTGTTTTAAAATCCATCTAGTCAAGTAATATGCGTGATACAATCTGTTCTCAACGCTCCTATTGTATATTGCCATTTGTTTATAATTTTTTGCCCCTTCTATAACTCCCTTTTATTTTCTATTGCTTATCAACAATTGAAATATAGCTGCTAAATCTAGTTAGAGTACGTAAACGCATTGCTTTCAATACTGACCATCATTATCCTTTTGATTTTCAATTCTTGAGGTGTCAATCATATTCACCTGCCAAATTTTCAATTTCATACCAAATTCCAATAAATAGTTTGAACATTACGATTCCAGGCATTGTAGAATAAATTTAACTAGTGAGTCAGTCAAGGTCTACTCGCAATATGCACTTAGTGGCCTGCTTCCTGATCAGAATTTTATACTTTTTCTCAAAATTGAGTGTTCGTTTCATGACATAAACAACAATCACAAGCAATCTCATATAAACCTTAAGACAAGATAAAAAAAACTTTTCAGCGATCGCCCTTTTTACAGAGATTCTTAGTTATTGTGTTTAGATGTGTTTTCAAACTTTTCATTCATACAACTCATGCCCCTCTTCTCACACATTAGGACGATATCCTATTTTTCTAGTTCCTGGCCTTACAGAAAACCGACTAGTGAGGTCGGTGTGCCCTCATGCGCATTATTCCTATTAATAGCGGCCGGGGTCACCATCATTGCGAATCTCGAGAATAACCTTGGAGTATTGAAGTGCACGGGGCAGGAGCCTCCGTAAATCGCACAAATAGCCATGGTAACCGTTAATATGACGGATTATTCTTCGTCATCCATAAAGGTTTCGATAGTGCACAACATTATCAAAATAAACGTAGCTTTATCAAGATAATACAGACACTAATACCTTTCTAATCTGTTTTAGTTTAGAGCAAAATGTTATGTAGCTGATATTTTCTATATTTCTTAAGAATATTTCCTAGATAACCGTTCTCTGCATAAGCACCTCCGCAAAATAAAACTACTTGTTATACCTTAAGTAGTACCTGCTGTTGTATCTATACTATACTGTGAAAATACTCAACTAACTTTAGAATATCGTGTGTGGCGTGCATGTACACGTGACAACAGAGACAAACAGGGAAGGCTGATCACAGTCTTATATATAAATATATATATATGTGTGTATATGTATAAATGTATATATATATACATATATATATGTTAAAACAAAATTATTGCAATCTATAACAACTGTACAACTAAAAATCACGGATAAAAAACATGAGGATAGACCAAGGTAACGAGTTGAATTCTACATATTTAAAAAAAAACTCGGAACATAGGACGACCCTTATGAAATGGATATAAGAAGAGATAAAAATGCCCGTAATAAAAAATTGGGGAATGCTTAATTTTGCAACAAGTGAGTTTAATATAGGGAATTATGAAACAAATGAGAGATGAAATGTACAATCGTGAAAAGACTGCTTTGTGGGTTTGGTCACTGAGCCATAAATGGAAATATAAAAATATATAACAAACTCCATATTACACATAGAATCAGTGCCAGATCACAGATGTATAGGTTCACGAACCGCGTTAGTTAGACAAGTATTATAAAGAGGGTAGAAAATGCTTTGAAAAATCGAAATGCAACGAAGGGTATCATTATTATGAATAAAAATATGATGCGATCGTATGGGCAAAGAAAAGAATCATATTCGAGATCGTATAGCGCTCATGTGATAAAGCTCAATCAGCCGCATACACGGTATTACGAGGTAATAAAGGTAGAAAGGTTAATAATTAGCAAAGTTCAACGTTGGTTATTACAAGAAACTATGTCTGATTGATAGAGTAAAAAAACAATAAAATAAAATAAAGTGGGGGATGATGAGTGAACATGGTGACAAATTAGAAATATGGGAACATAAACCACTACATGGGACGAGAACAAATGGATTGCATCTAGAGGGATAGGACAGTATTATCTATTCAACATGAACACTAACAGTAACAAACCTTCTCCGGAAGGTAAAGAGAGCGACGGAAAGAGGTAATGAAGGAAGAAAAATGGTGCTGTTGCTGGTGAAGAGCCCGGGAGCACGTTCGAATTCTATGGCTCACCACGGGCAGGTGCTCTTGATGGGACAGTTGGTGTAGACTGGGAGAACAGTGATCTGCAATCGTCAACATTCAGTCAGAATAACAGAAATATAGACAGAACAAAAAGTAAGAAAAATAGTTCCGAATCGTCAAACGATTAAGAATAATGCCTAATTTGAAACTCGAAAGTTATGCGCAAGAAGCCATCAAAAGCGGTGGTTCAAATTTCCTTAAACTCTCACCTGACTGGTTATGCACCAAACCAAGCCTTGCTATTAGTAGCAGACTTTGCCTTAAAAGGCGAAGCTGCCAGAACAGGAATTTCTGGTCAGTGAGCCGGCAAAAGAGGCATTACTCAACAAGTGAGAAGTAGACAGAAATAGTACTATAGCAGGTGAGGGTAATTTCGGAAGTCGAATCCCCAATTATTGACGTGCGAAGGCCAAGCAATCATTCCACTGTTTATTCAAATGGGAACAGAGGTCTGTTACTGTCCTTTATTATGAAACAGCACAGCAGATCGCAGTAACTAATCGGTATTTCAAGCTGATCAGGCTGTTTTGCATGCGGATTTACATTCTTGAAACATAAAAGAAAGCAGCTACTGTTTTTGAACATAGAAGTGCAAGCCAACAAAAATCTAAGCAACGTGAAAAAAGATGCTTACCTTAAGGTTTTATAGGATGATGTTCCTCCATATAGTAATTATGCGGGAAAATGTACATTTATCCATTAACATCAGCCATCTTATTTCGTGCATATTCAATGCGGAGACCGCCACGATCTGCTGACGAAACTTGGAATCCCTGGAGACTTAGCATCGCATGAGAAGCATGCCGTAGATCGGAATATTCGACGAAAGCCACACTAGATCCATTTTTCGAATGCATTCTCAAACGAGTGAATCCGGGAAATGCTTTGAAAACAGTCCTTAGTTCATCTTCAGATACATTTGAAGCCAAGTTTGCAACAAACAGCGTTGAACAGGCAGGTGTCGTGGAACTTTGAGCGGCAGCCACAGCAGCAGCATACAAATTGGGTTGTGTAGCAGCTAGTTGGACTGTAGGAGGAAGATATGCCTGCAGAGCTTGGACGGCCTGGGCTTGTGAAGCAAATTGAGAAATAGCTAATAGCTGCTGCTGATCTAGTAGAAGTTGATGATTAGGGTCCAATACTAATTCTGGTTGGAGAGGGGCTAGGAACTGTGGGAGAGTTTGTAAAGGAGCTGCAGCTGTCGGGGTGAGTGGTGGTGGCGACTGTTTAGGTCGTGATACTTTGGTGTTCGACTTAGCCAACTCGAGTCTGAGCTGTTGTGCACAATCTGGGTCGAACCTAACTCCTTGTAGATGTTTTCTGGCTTCATCGGCATCCTGACGAGTAGTGAAGGTGACAAACCCAACTGGACTTGTTGGCTTGCCTCCTTTCGCCGTCATCTTGAGCAAAGAGGATTCATATCCACGGTAAGCACGAAATAAAAGATACAACTCTCGTGGTTTAGCATCCATTGGCAAACCAGACACAAATAGTGTTCGAACGTTATTGTTATGTGCAGTCTCAGTGCTCACACTGTTAATAGATTCCATAGAAATGGCATTCACCAGCTTGCCTGAGTCCATGACGTCGGCAGTACTGATACAGAAGATTAATAATCACAGTAAGAAAAAAAGAATATCACAGCAAATAAGAATATATCTAGTAGAATGGAATCAGAACAGCTTCCAAGAAGAAAGGACAGAACAATACTAATAAAAAATACTGGCCAGACCGTATATAAGGTTAGGACGCAAGAAATGTCCTATAAGAATAGCGTTGCGTTAGGATAGTCGCTCAAGTCAGAAATGAATCTTGCGCGTCGTCGTCGAGAAGATGAAGTTTTCGTGTAGTTGTGGCGGTGACAACGGTGGTAGTCGAGGGCCTGCGCGTAAATCTGTCGTCCTCGTCGTCGTTCGTCTACTCTATGGCTGTACGGATAGACGAGAGGACGTACGCGTCGCGTGACCGACGCGACGCGCACATACCACGCCCCCTGACGACAGAGCGCGTTACCGCGGTAACAACGTCTAATACCCTCTCAAAAGGGTACACTCTTTTCAAAGCTGTTCCACCTCCACTTCGTCGATCACCAACGTCAAGACCAGCACACCTTCACACACGCAGCTATTGCTGCTGGTAGCCTTATATGGTGTCTCCCTACATCTCTCTCGTTTGGGGTGTGAGCGAATATATGAACGACAGGACTCGGAAAATATAATCGGCACCTCCGGATAGGTGACCCAGTATGGGACACATCAAATGCTAGAATAAGACAGTGCTAAAAGACTAGCTGCTTCATTTAATTTCCAAAGGAACTTATTCCATAAATGCAATGAGATCAAATTTTTCCATTCGAACTTTCTATAGTAAGTGCCGCCCATTGAAGGGCAACATGATGGCAATCATCCAAGGTGGGACAGATATTTTCAAAAACCAGTTGATAATGGCTGACTTCAAAAATGTTCCTTCGAACTAGAAAACAATTCTAATACCCCAACTTTTGCTTATTTTTTGTATAATATATATGAATGAGATAAAAGGGAGCAAAGTTTTTTCGATAATTGCAATGTGGGACTTAATACCATTTCCAATAAGGGCACGTTTGTTCAAATCGCAGCAAAAGAGTGATGAGATGAAATAATTAAGCCTAACTATGTCGTGGTAAATTCAAAGGACACCTCTATATCTCTAAATGCTTTGGAGCCCAAAAACTATTGTCCGAACGTAAATTGAAAGATGAAAAGGCGGCGGTTACCTTATGCTCTAGGTTCCCTGCGGGTCTTAATAGCGAATGAGCCTCAGAGGTAAGTATAAACGTTGGGGGATTTATTCACTTCATATATGCAACATGCTCCTCTGGTTACATTTCCTCTGGGATTCACACATTCGACTTCTTCTTTCTTTCTGGGAGCAAACGAAAAACAATTAACGGTTTTAGTGCTTCATAATATATATATATATATATATATCTACATATAGATATATAAGGCTGATGAGGCTAAATCCTCAAAGATGAAGATATCCGTCATCGACATAGTTCTTATCAGATGTCCTTACGTTGAGTCCTTGACCGGTAAGGTCTCCAAAGGTATAATTGTATCCGTAAAACTTTTTTTCTCATATATAAAAAAAAGATTATACACCTTTAGATACATATAATTCTGGATATCATATCCCTGGTATCAATGCATTTTAGCTTTCTCAAATTGAAATGCCAAATGAATGAAAAAGGCAAGCATAACAAAAGCATATGGATGATTGTATTTATGAGCCATAATTTCGTGGAATAATATGCCATCTTTGCAGATTAATTTTCGTTTTCTGGACATAACAGCGAATAGCCCATTTTCCATTCAACATAACTTCTTTTCCTTCAGGTATGCGAATCCGGTCTTGTTTCTATCCGCTTATTTATCGCTTAGCTATTTGCTATAATCCTTCCAAATATCTAACTCGAGGTGTCACCAATTGGCAGATTACCGAATTCTAAAAGGTTATACTTTCACCACATCTTTCCAACTATACAAAAGTAATTTTAGTCTTATTCCTTTCAGTGGTTAGTATATATGCAAACACATAGTTTTATAGATATAAACTAACTCAAAATTCATAGTTTTCAAATGTGTAGGAAAATATTGAACGACAGAAAGGTGACTCCAACTTAAAAATTTTCAATTTCGCAATAATTGAATTCTGATAAACGATTCTTTTCATTTTTTGGAGTTTGGAAGTAAATTTGGTGGAAAACAACAACCTAATAGAACATTCAGGCAAACGTGCCCGTTCTGCAATTTTTAAGGAAGGGTCAAAACTGGTCATTTATAACGTAGTGATCTAGTGGATGCTTTATGAGATAGCCAGTCAACAATCAGATCTCATGCAACACATCGTTCGTTTTGTATTGCAACCACTGGTTGTATTTGAGCAACAGCTGTATATATCGAAAAAGCTTCTTCCATGCACAGAGAAAGAGAGAATCACTAAGATAGTAGAAACCGATGAAGTCAGACGCAAGTAGAATAGAGAAAAAGGACGAACAGGCTAAGAGACAGAAGAAACGAATATTTATAACTATAGAAGGAACCCAAGAAAGAAGGGAGGATGCCCAAATATGATGAAAAATGGATGAGGTGTCGGCACGCAATAAATACATGCATAAAGTACGAAGCGTCATTCATAACAGACTAGTAAGATGTTTCATGATATCTGTTTGAGCAAACGACAACGACGAAACGATATAAAACAGAAAGTTTTAAAACGGGATCAGCATAAACGCATCTCTTTTACTCCAATACTTTAGGTTCCCTTATGACTTGTTGAAAAAGTAAAAATAGTGATTCAAATATGAAAACATTTCTGAAATAATAAATTTTTGACTACAAAAGTTTCGTAAATGCTTTATAAAGAAGTAAACTGCTTGAATTTTAATTACTTAATTCATTTTGGTGCAATCAGTGCCCTCATCAGTGCCTGAGAAAACAAAGCATATTTAATACTTGGAAATTCGAATTGCTGTCTGGAAAAAAATTCACATAAATAATTTGCCAAGTAATTTCAAGAAAATGTACTTGACGGCAATGCCAATAATTTCTTCTTTCAGACGGAATCTCTTGATGAACGTTCGTCAAATGGAGCAGTATTCGAGATATACAAAATCATGTTAGTATATTCAGAATAATAAATAATATCACGAGAAAAAAATGCTTATTTCTTCAAAAGAAGAATTAAAAACAAAAAGATAAGGTACAATTACAACCATTTTTCTGCAATAATGCTCTATTGGATTAGTAAATTCCCACAACACAGAAAAGTTTCGGAACAGTACACGTTGAAATTTGAAGAAAACAATTAATTGCATATTCAGTAAGTACCCAGCTTTATTTTTCCTTGTCAAAAAATATGAAACGGTGGATCGATGTATTAAATATGAATGTCAGAACGAACAATCAAAAACATCTGAAAAATATAATTTATTTGGGCATTGTTTCCTGTTTTCTGGTAAATTCACATTTTTGGTATGGGCTGATAAAGATTATTTAGCCAATTGCCTATGCCTATCATGACTACTATGATTACAGAGCAGAGGTGAGCTTATAAAAAATAGAAAAAAAGTATATTAGTTTGTGTTTAATTTGCAACCCTGAAGTTTCTTCCAAAGGTTTACAAAGAAATGTAATGGAAATTTATAGTTGAAGTACAATTTAATTAAGTATTTGCTTATCTCCGATTTATTTTACTTTGTGGGAGGTCTATTTGCAAAAAATATAATGCTGCTATCATTTTCCTGTAAATATCAAAAGATAGTGGTTGTTCTTCATTACGAGAATACATAAACACATTTCTATTCATGAATACTATCAATACTATGCCAATAAAACCTACTATACCGCCTCTCAAAAAGGTGATAAAAATTAAAAAACTGCATGGTTTTGAAAATAATGCATAATAAAGTAAATTAATTTTTCTAGGCAAAAGGATTTGTTGAGGAAATTATTGAAAAACTTCCAAATCTTCCGGGTATACTTGGGTAATTTTGTCAAACACAACAGTCTCGAAAGTCTCACTTCAGAGAACAAAAAACTACTGTATACTGTATTGCTTTTGGAATTATTCTCACATTTCTATTCTGTGTTTGCTTCGTTAAGTGTTGCTGTAGTTCAAATTATAAAAGGGAAGGCAGACGAAGGCGTCGAAGCAGTTCGAGACGTCGAGAAAGAGTTTGATAAAGAATTATATTGTATAAGCATTGTTTTCCGTTTGTTTTATATAAAATAAAGTTTTTTAAATGCAATTTATTATGCAAAGGTAAATTGGCATTTAAACTAAACAGAGAACTACATAACAGCCAAATATCTGAACGATTTGATCCGCCCTTTAGTTATTTTTGTAAAAACAGTGCCACATCTCCACAAACTAAAAGACTGTACGATATCACAATTTTAATTTGTAATTATAAAATGTTTATAAACAGTTATGTGATGGAATAATATTATAAATAATATTTACATATTAAGTCATTGCATATATTATTATATACCGTAGATTGTTGCTCGAGGTAATCATATGCATTTGTTGTGTTTTTTATTCTTTTTTATTTAGATATTCTATCGTCATTCAGCAATAAACTTTCATACGAGAAGCATGTTTCTCCTGTTATTGACTGCAGATAGGGTTGGCTGAAAACCCGTTCAAAATCCTCAGGACAGAAAATGAGAGAATTTATTAAGTAGGTAATGACTAACACTTCTCTTTTTAGTACTAACAAAATTGTTTTAAACTTCTTCTACTTATTATTCTTAATATTCAGTACAAAATTTATATTTGTCCTTATCGATTTCCATAGAATGCGACAATAGACATGTGAGTTCTGTTATTTTTGAAAACTTCATTTTTCTGTCTCAAGTTTTCCCCCACGGAGCTTAAAATTTCTATACGCTTTATAGACATTCTAAGAATTATTTTGATTGCTAGCACGTTTACTGCATGTGTTCCCGGTTATGATATACCTATATATGTCCTTGTTAGTTTGTTTTTTCATTTTACGAGATGTCTGGGTTTTTTACCGGAGAGGATAGATACTCTTGCAGACTGCTTGTCTAGTACGCTTCTGTTCGTCATGCGTCGTATGCTGTTTTTTCCAGCTCCTTGTTTACAGCCAGCCATAGTTACGAGTGCAATATCGAGAAAAGGCAGAAGCTTTTTCTTTATTAGCGACTTATAATATTACGTTCTTTTCTGCATGTTACTTTATTATATCACCCATTATTCAGTTCAGAACTGGTTTCATTTGCTTTGATCAATAATACAACAGAATGACTAGAGCTCATCTTTGTCTTCGTCTTTCTTGTCATGTGTGTCTGCCTAGATCTCAAACCTCATTCACAGTTGTAACCTTTTCCACATTTTCAAATTAATGAGAGCATTTGTATATTTCCATTATTGGCGTTCTCAAAAGCGCCTTCCACTTAAATTTCCTTTCTTTTTATTTCGTTTTTTCATCATCAGCAGCAGCACATGGCACTAGGCATGTGTGTATGTATGTATGTGTTTCTGTCTAACCTTCTCATTCTCTCATTCTTCAGTTCTCCATCTTCCTATCTCAAGCGCTGTTGCGTTTTCCCGTCTTTTTCTCTCCTGCTTTCCATTTTATTTATTCTTCTCTCAGCCTGCTCCGGCCTCTCGTTTATGCCCTGAATGCTTCCTCACGTTTGTTCACGTTATCTTCTATCTTTTGCTCGACATTTGCTCAGTATAATTTCGATTAAATTAGTCACAATTGAAAAGTTTCAATACACGCGTCGCTGTGTTAATACATACTTTTTTTTCCGTTTTTTTAATTTTTTTCACTTTTTATTAATTGATAAATATAAGGGAAACAAATTATATATATAGTTGAAAATGTTGTAAAAGTTTTAACTTTTATTTCTTTTATCGAAAGCTTTACTTAAACTGCTATCTATTGGCTTCATTTTTCTTAATTAAATACGATTAGGTGTATCATTATATCGGCACAATTTGAAACATTGTTATTAGTTTGAAAAGAATGTCTATGACTTTTCTTTTGTTGATCTTGTATTTCTTTTTCAGAGTTTTCATTTCGCTATATCAAATTTTCTTCTTCATTGTCAGCTTTTTTTTAATCTTTCTTTTTTTTTCTTTCGAATTGTTCTGCATTTTGTTTGTTTACGCTTTCTTCACGGAAATAGGATTTCCTATCATTCTTATTTTGGTTTGGAAGTAGAATATATCAGCCTGAAGAAACACTGACTTAATAAAATCTCTAAAAGTGTCTCATTTGTGACTTAATAGGCAAATGATAAGCAGCCACTTTGATCTCTGGCTTTCAATATATTTTCAAAATCAAATTTCTCCTGGCTATGCATTCAACAACCAACGAATCGTTTTCTCTATAATAGAATTCACTTTCACTTTCTCCTTTTTCAGACGCAGGCGATTCCCTTTAAGGGAGTGTAGCAGGCATCATGAATTTGCCAAACGAGGATAAAATAACCATGGAAAACTTTGCCCTATTAAGGGTATTAGGTAGAGGAGGTGAATTTTTCTTCAAGATATTGAATAAAATTTGCGCGAATTTATAAATGTGTGAATTTTTCTTTTTCTCTCTATTCTGTCGGAAATGTTGTTGTCAACTTTCTACACAACTTATTCGCATCCATTACTCACAAACATGTCATTTGTGAAGCTTGTCATGGATATCCAAGGTCTTGCTTACTGATAAATGCAAAATCTAATAGGATCATATTTACATAAACATACATATATGATATATTCTTGATAAACATCTAATCATTTCAGCATATGGGAAAGTCTACTTGGTTCGAAAAGTAGGAGGAAAAGATCATGGCTCCATGTACGCTATGAAAGTTCTTCGCAAAACCAGGGTATTTCTATAAACATATTTTAATATATTTATAAGGTATTTATAGGTAATGTCAAAACCAAAAACTTTAGAGCATACTCATGCGGAACGTAAGGTTCTGGAAAAAGTTAAAGGAGTCTCATTCCTTGTTAATCTACATTATGCTTTTCAAAGTGATACAAAATTGCATATTGTGATGGGTTTGTTGAATCCATACATGAGCATAGTATCTTATTATTACTATTATAGAATATGTTCGTGGTGGAGAACTTTTCACACATCTCTGTAACAGAGGAAAATTCGATATTAAAACCGCCAAGTTCTTTATAGCTGAACTCATAGTAGCCATAGATAGCTTACACAATGTAAGATATGTCGTTAGATAGATTGAGATTCCATATTGTGTTTTAGAGAAAAGTTATATATCGAGATCTTAAATTGGAAAATATTCTATTGGACGAGGAAGGCCATCTCAAGCTTACTGATTTTGGTTTAAGTAAATTGTTAAATCCAGAAGAATTGGACCGAGCTAATTCTTATTGCGGAACAATTGAATACATGTGAGCATTACGCTTTTTTTTCTTTTGTATTTTTGAATCTGTTTTTAATTTTAAAACTTTAAGGTCTCCAGAAGTTATCGATAGGCCAGTAGGTGGCTACACAGATGTTGTCGATTGGTGGTCAATGGGAGTTATTGCTTTCGAATTGTTAACAGGCTGCAGCCCTTTCACAGTTGATGGAGGAAATAATAGCAGTAAAGAAATTGCCAGGTATGCTTTGTAATATGTATGATATTATACAAATTGATTAAAGACGGATCCTATCTAAAAGAGTACCCTTCCCAAGTGACATCAATCCTGATGCAAAAGATTTTATTTCGAGATTATTAGAAAAGCGCCTGGAGCACCGCCTTGGCTTTAACGGAGTTGAAGAAATAATGAAGTATATCATGCAGTTTTTCCATTAGCGTAATATTTGATTCAGACACAAATTTTTGGTTGATATTGATTGGGAAAAAGCTCGTAGGCGAGAGCTTAAACCCGAAATTGTGCCTATCGTTACTGATGATGTAATTAAAAATTTGATCTTGAGGTCATTAGTAAATTCAATTTTCAGATGGATGTGCAAAATTTTGCCCAAGAGTTCACAAACCAAGCTCCACTGTACTCCCCAGCGGAGTCACCATTGAATGGAAATGGGTTATTTAGAGTATGTTGTTTTTTTATCAAATATGTAAGTATATTTTGGGTGCTTATAGGGATATTCATATGTTACCCCATCTGTATATTTTGATAATAATAATATAATTGGAGAAGAACTGTTGTCTGCTAATATTCAAGGTTTCTTGAAAGATTCCTCATTTTTTGAAAAGTATGACTTGGATCCATCTGAGAAAGGAATGCTTGGAAAAGGTTCCTTCTCTGTATGCAGGTAATTTTCTTCTATTCTGAACTAAAGCGAATTGTAAATAATGCTCTTGTAGACGTTGCACACGCAAAGAAGATGGAGCTCCATTCGCCGTGAAAATTGTTTCAACTCGGTTCGCCGCTCAAGCGCAGCGTGAAGCTAGTATTCTTGAGTTAGTTAAAGGTATCAAGTTGTCAAATTAGCCTAATCTACTCTATTCCTATGATTAAGGTCATCCCAATATTGTTCGTTTGATCGAAGTTCATTCGGATCAACATCATTTTTATATTGTACTCGAATTACTTGAGGGTCAGGAATTACTTGCACGATTGCGCAGAATGGCCAAATTCACTGAAGTATGTTTATCTTTTTTCTCATGACAGAAGTCTATTTATAAAATATTTACTGTTCTATCAGATACAAAAATTGAATTTGAATGCTACCTGTTTTTACATTCATCATGTGCTTTTACATTATTATTGAGTGAATAGACTATCAAAAACAAAAAATAATTATATAAATGAAAGAATTTTTTATGTAGTGGTTTTACAAACAAATTTTGTTAGGCTGAAGCGGCACAAATCATGAAACAGCTGGTATCGGCTGTTAGTTATTTGCACGAAAAGCGGATTGTTCATCGTGATTTGAAACCAGAAGTAAGATCACAATAACTGTAGATCATCTTAGTCTCTTTGATTTAGAATATACTCTTTGAATCAGATGCTTCGGATGCACGTTTGAGACTTGTGGACTTTGGATTTGCTCGGCAATTGCCAAACGCGTTAGATCAACAACTGAAGTCAGTATATCGGAAAATGTACGACCAAATCTACCCATCGACTATGGTTTTTTCAAGCATTTATATTCTTTGTCATAGATCCTAGTTAGGAAGAACAGATAGAATATGCACTAGCTAATTTACTAATCACGTGTCATGTATGCTTGAAGAGGATAAGAGATAAGAGCGGATTTTATTGCTTTATTAATCGCACCGTTTTTGAATAGCACTTTCTGTGTTTTTGTCTCTATCGTCTCATGTTAATAGACATTGATAGTTCGAAGCTCTAATCTTAGTTGATAGACAATAGTCGATGGGACTAGAATGCCCTTAAATAAAAGGGCACTCTAGTCTTTTGGCAGTAGCTTTTCGATTTTTTTGTTTTCTTCTAAAATTTATTTTGCTTTGTTAATTGTTTAATTTTTGAGGACACCATGCTTTACTTTACAATATGCTGCTCCAGAAGTTCTAGATATTGGAGATACTTTACCTGAGTATAACGAGCAATGTGATTTGTGGTCACTTGGCGTTGTTTTAGTAAGTTTATTTTTCAATTCCATATTATTTAAATTTAAATTTCAGTTTACCATGCTATCTGGCCAAGTTCCATTCCATGCTCGTTCTAGAACCGAGTCTGCCACAGATATTATCCATCGCATCCGTAAAGCTGAGTTTTCTTTTGATAGTGACGCTTGGTCTACTGTTAGTACCGAGGGCAAAGAACTGATCAATGGTAATGGATTTCAAAGTACTGACTTATATAAATATAATACTTTTAGGTTTGCTCACTGTTGATCCTAATAAGAGATTATCTATGCTTCAACTGAGAAATCATCCATGGTTGCAATCAAATTACACCATGCAGTTGGGAACTCCATTGATGACTCCTAATCGTCTACCAAAATCAGCAGGTAAGTATTTTATTATATGAAATAAAATATTTTATTATACAATAGGTGAAACCTTTAATGAGACGTTGCAAGCATTCCTCAATGCTAATCGGGAAGGTTTCCATCTATTGGACGTGGACGCTGCACCTTTGCTTCAAAAGCGTCGCGGTCTTAAGCGTCAAAGTGGTGACAAAGATACTAACCACACTAGTAAAAGGTATGTCGCTTCGCTTTGATCTTTGTCGTGTTGTAATTGGGTGAGCTTGTAGAACAACAGCATTGGGACCTGTTCCAGAAGAAACATCGAGACCGACTGTACTTGGCATGTCGTCTCCTGACGCCATGATGAATTATCGTTGTCCTCAACCTGGCACAATCCGAGAAACACGCGGATCTGATTCCTCATAAAGGACTTGTGAGATGATGTACATTTTAAAACAAATTTTAAATCTTTGTTTTCGTTGCCATGACGTTATAATGTCGATGTAGCCAAATCAATAGTTGCAGAAGTAGTAATTAGCTATTTTTTTGTATTTGAAACGTTTAAAATGTTGTACCCTGTTAGCTAACGGATTAGTACTGACCCTTCTAATACTGTGATCAAAATTCTTGAGCATTTCCAAAATACCTGTTGTATATACATATATCTAGTCTTTACCAACTTGTAAATAAGAGTGCTACATAGATTATATAGTTTTCTATCGCATATCCGTTGCCCTCTTTAATCGTATTATGACAAGATCATTGAATAAAAGAACTGTTACTAAAGATTTAAAATAAAATTAATATCGGACGAATTGCTTCTTTGGCAATCTAGACGGATTTCCGTTCATAGATACATTGCAAAAATTGAATTTTTTCCCAATTCAAAATGTTTATTGGAGTTAACAACGTTTCTGATTTTGGTTTTTTCAAATAACATTTTTCTCAACAAGTCGACGATAAACTTCATGAATTGGTAGTCCAACGATATTCGAGAAACATCCCTGAATGCCTTTAACAAAAACTCCTCCATATTCCTGAATGCCATAAGAACCTGCGCGTGACCTGATTTGATTCTTGAATTATCAACGTTAATATATGTAGATTAACTTACAAAGGTGAACCAGTAGCAACGTAATTTTCGATGATTTTGTCAGGAAAATCTCCAAATTCAATCATGGATTCAACACTAAATGTTTCTTCAGTTCCATCAGAATATGCAATTGATACTCCGGAATAGCACGCATGAGTATTTTTGCGAAGTCTGAAAACTTCAATTATACTTTTAACTATTTAGATAATTTTTTCAAAATTGAAATAAGTTCGGAGAATAGGTAATTTTAACCTTTTCAATGTAGCAATTGCGTCAGAACTATCAAGTGGTTTTCCAATTATCTCATTTTCAAAATAGATTACCGTGTCGCTTGCAATAACCGCGTCATATGGTTCCTAATCAAATATCTCAAGTATATCTTGTCCGCAAATGAAACTGACCGGATCTTTACGTAGGCTCTCAAGAACAGCTTGAAGTTTACCATTAGCAGTTTTCTCTACAAATTCCCTAACGGGCAGTGTTTTGGGAAGATTTTCTTCGAAATCAGAAACTTTGACAATAGGATCAATACCCTGAAAATTAATAAATATGATTTGAGTAGTGTATTTTCAGACTTACAATACTCCTAAGGAGGCGAAGGCGGTTCACAGAGGAAGAGGCTAAAATAATAACTGGTTTCGAAGTAGACATGGCGGTCGTAGCTGGAATGCCTTCTGTATCAATTGATATGATGTTTAGGCGAATTCTCGTTTTGAGTAAGCTGTTCACCAAAAGTTGGGGTCACCCAAAAACTTTGCGACAGTAAGCCCTGAAACTAAAAGCATCAATTGATATTTTGGATTACCAGATTATCGAAACATCGTCAAGAAGTCATGTCGCAAAGAGGAATTCAATCAGTTTTGCAATCCATGAATATAGAACTAATTATAGAACAGGTGAATATTCTAATATTTTACTTCAATATTGGTTAATTGAAGGAAAAAGTTAAAAATGGGGTTAGATATCTGGAGGGAAAATTCAAAAGCCCTCACGCTATTTTATACCCCGAACAAATGCCAGAACCTATAGGATGGGCTCGTTGGAAAGGTATTTTTCCCCAGCATGAACGTCGTGGACTTTGTATTCATCTAGCTGGTACAGGTGATCATTCATATGTCCGGTAAGAAAATGAAATTTGGAATAATCATTGAATAAACTATAGACGAGAAATGGGTTTTGTGAATGACATGCTCAAAGAGCACAAAACTGCTGCGATTTTAATACAAAATCCTTTTTATATGGACAGAAGGCCATCTCATCAATATCGGTAAGAATATACTTCACATATCTACTCATATGTTTCGTATTAATTCAGATCATCATTACTTAATGTATCAGACCTTTTCGTAATGGGTGCTGCACTCATGGCCGAATGCAATTATTTGCTGAGTTGGGCTAAAAACGAAGGTTATGGACCATTAGCTATATCAGGAGTAAGAAAGGCGCTTTAAATGATGCACGTTACCAATTTATTAAAGGTGTCCATGGGTGGTTTCATGGCTTCTTTAGCAGGCTCGAATATGACTTTTCCTGTTGGCATTATTCCAATCCTATCTTGGACAACGGCCAGTTTACCGTACACGAGAGGTAAAAAAACGTGATTAATATAAATAATTTGTTCTGAAGGTGCCATTGCCGGATCAATAAACTTTGAGGAATTGGAAAAACAAATTGCGGATCCCCATTATATTTCAAAAATCAAAAGCATTCCAAACACTGATTGGGTTGATCAAATGGTAAGACATTTACCATAAAATATCACTCAGTTGTAATTACAGCACGAAAGATCGGCTAAAAATGGTAAAAGCTTAGCGTACAACTTTATGTGTATATTAATGGATGAATTCACCTTACTTAGCAATTATCCATTACCTTTGGACACCTCATTGTGTAAAGCGATAGTAGCAGAAAAAGATGCCTATGTATTGAGAGATGGAGCACCTCATTTTCAAGTGAGAATATTATATTCGAATCTTAACATATATATATATATATTTGTTTAGGATGTATGGCCTGGTATGAGCCTTGATGTTATGCCCGGAGTTGGTCATGTCGAAGCCTATTTGACAGGTCATGCAATGTGGAGGAATGAAATCGCTGAAGTCATGAGAAGGACTCCAGTTTAGCTGAGAAATCCGAATAGAATATTCAATTGATACATACTTTAGATATAATAGTTCGCTAGATATGTCATGAATACAGACTTCTAATAATTGTGATAGGTCTTATTGCTCAGCTCTTATTATTACCGCCTAATGTTTTATTGTTTGTTTCAGTTATAAAACTGTCAACCAAAATTTTCCTAGTTATGTTGAAAACTACAACTTGTGGTCAAAACAATGAAATATTGAGGAAACATCACTATTCATCCTTATATGAAAACAGAAGACGAAACTATCAATCTACAAAATTCATACTATACTCTTGATGCCGTTGAAGACAAAACAATCAACACGCAACAAATTATATAACTTAGGTACTCTTGGGTGGCTCACGTCCTTTAACGGGCTTGTACAAGAACTTCTGGTTCTTTGTGAAGGTCCAGATGCTACGCTTTCCGTACAAAAGAATCAAACCAACAATTGGAGTAATAGCAAGAATCTAAAAAAAAATTAGCTGATAAACTTTGTTATTCATTTATTTTACCTTAAGTGCCCACTTCTTTCTAGTATCATGATATGGCTCAGCACACCAATGCATAAAGGTTGCAACGTCCTTAGCTTGTTGAGACATAGTAGCGGATGTTCCATCCTAGGAATATATTGAAGAAACTATGTTATATCGTTTCTTACCTTGTATTCAATTCCTTCGTCGAAGAGTTGTTGAGGCATAGAGATAATTCCACCAGCGAAATATGGGTTGTAGGCCTTGCCATCATCAACCTGAATGAGAAAAAAAATCATGCTAAAATTATATTAAATAACCTTAATTCCGGCAGGAGCCTCCAAATAACCTGTAAGAAGAGAGAAAACGTAATCGTCTCCTCCATGTCTTGCTAAAGACATAAGAGAGAGATCAGGAGGAGCAGCACCTTTAAGCCAATAATTTAATAAAATAATATATATACATTTTACTACCGTTGTTAGCAGCAGCAGCAGCCTTCTTGTTTGGATAAGGATCAGGAAGCTTATCAGTCAATATTCCAGGTCTTTGGATAGCTTGTCCTCTATCGTTAACATCATTGACAAGAGCTTCGGCAGCTTCAGCCTTAGCCTCTTCCTTGAATAATTAAATGGTAAATATATTTCTTCAAAAAGTTACCTCAGTCATGATAGTATCCACAAAGTGTCTGTAGTGGATAAACTTCATAGAGTGGCAGGCGGCACAAACTTGCTTATACACTTCATAACCTCGACGTACACTGAATAATTCAACTTAAAAACACAATTGTAAAATTAAAAACTTACGAGGCAATATCAAATGAAGAAAATGTTCCGGAGTGGGCCCATGGCAGATGGTATGGATGGACGGCATCTCCACTAGCACTCACTGAATTTTCAAGAGCATATACCAAAGCAGCACCAGTACCTCCAACAACACCGGCAGCAATCGCAGCCGCGCGCTAAAACCATAAGATATCTCGAAAACTTTTCGGTAAAAAAACAAACCGAGACACCTTTAGATCCTTGAGCAACGGCCCGCTGCATCATAATGCAACAGTTTTTACCTAAAGCATAAACATAAATATTAACAATAAATGAGTTAAATATGAAGCATGTACTTTATCAATATATTCAAATTATTCGTAATATCATATTATTATTAAGAAATAAAACTAAATTCAAAAACATAACATCTTCAAACAGCAACAGAATTAATACAATGTTATATGTATGAAAAACGCCAAGAAGTGAGAGGAACCAGTTGACGCATCGGCCGTGTGTACAACCCGCGAAGTTTGAAATGAATTTTCCCGTGAGAAGCATTGATAAGGATCGTAGTTTGCCCGAGACTCTTACGATGATAAAAAACTATTAACAATCGATTCAGCAGAATTCAAATTGAATATTAATAAATCAATTTGATTATCAAATGACAGTTGAAACATAAACTCTTCCGAATTTTTATCAACTTCTAGAACTTCTTTCGCCTGTTTTAGACGAAGGAAATCGTTGATCTGCTCACGGACGGGAGCCAAAACACAGGTTCGTATGTTTTTAAGAATATTTTTATTTATTCTGGAATGAGAATGTGTTTTATAAATTAGGTGTATGTAAACTTATGTAAAGCTTGAGATTGTGCCAGATTAAAAACAGAACAATAATAAGCAGCTGCAGCACCAATATCCTCAAATCGTACAGGAGCTATTAAAGACCATAATGATCCTAATTCATCCTGGAATATTGGTTCATCAATATATCCTTTGTAATGATCTAAGATCCAAGCCAGAAGAAGACAATCTCCTTCAATATTTTTGTTAACCTGAAATAATGTAACATACAGAACTTTATTTAATTACAGTCAAACCTGGGTTAATCTTTCAATCAAGCGTTTCATAATGAGAACTCTAGGAATAGAGCTACACATACGAAGAACAGCTTCAACTTTTTTCATAATTTCCACCCGGCTATTTTCGAGTTCAAAGTCTTGAATATAGGGAAACGCTGTGAAGACCAGTAACTAAAAATGGATAAACTACGTTTAATACAAAGAAAAGTTTTACTTCTAAAGCAGCCATATTTTGCTCAGAAAATGTTCTATTCATATTTTGAAGAATTAAGTCAAAACTGTTCAAAACCGAAGGAATGTGAAGATCACCTCGATTGTCATCGAAGTTTTGAAGGTATATACTCAAATTGTGAACTATTTCGTGGACTAAATAGTTCTTCTGATATACTTTAGGTAAATACTTTCCATTTTCATAAGTAACTATAACTCGGAATGTTACAATGTCTGAAACTATTCACATACTTAAAACAGGATGCAATCCTAATCTTTCTCTTGAGCATAGCCAGAAATTATGTAGATCTATCGGTACTTTTAAACAATTGGCCAAAATGAATTGGAAAAGCTTCGGAAACCTTTAAAAAATTATGGTCATCCTTCAAATGACGAGGTATACCTGTAGGACTTGAGTTGCATGTGAGAATTATACAGATCAAGAATAAGCGTTGCATCTATAACTTTAAAATTCAAGTCCTGCTGTTCGCTTTGAGTTATGCGCTTCTCCAATTGGAATGGAAGTTCATAAAGCAGAACATCCCAACAGTGTCTGTCAATAAAAATTGTTTTCATAGTATAGGACTACTTACTCGTCCATATTTTCAGTTTGAACTTTTTCTTTCAGTACAGTCATGATTATTTTGAATAAAAAATGAGAACAAGATATGCGTACTAACTCAGAGGAAATTTGGATCGTTTGATCTACGGAGCATTCTCTATAAAAATAAATAGTAAAGTTGAGTTCTAGACCAGGCTGTTACTTCAATATTTGGTCAAAAAATTTATTCATAACATCGTCTTCAACGCTTCCATAACTTTTATTTACAGTATGCGCTAAATCCGTAACGAAATTTTTGTTTTTCCCTAAAAACAAAAGACGGTGAAAACACTACTAGATTTCTCACATAAAGTTATATTCTTTGATAGAAGATCTAAAGCACTCTTGAAATCTCTTTTCTGAATAAGATTCAGAACATCAAGTGCAGCGTGGCTACCATCCATTCTAAAAATATTCAAATTCTTTCTACTTTATCAATTGATTAAGTAACGGTTTTTCAACCCCTCCAGCCTAGTGCGAATTATGACAAAAGTTTTATTGAAAATAATAATGGAAACGACGAACGTAACACCAAAAGCCACAAAAAAACAAATGTAACCCTTCATTTAATTCTCGCTTATCTTAATGGAGAATTAATAACAACAAGTTTATTTAATCGAATAGTTAGTTCATAGAGAACTCGTGATACTATTTACGCACTCAAACTACTTTATCCAAAAATTTATTTTCCAGCAGTTGCTTCAGCGGCACGACGAGCCACAGATCTCTTTCCAACCATAGCAGTGAAACCAGTCTTAATAGCAGTAACGGAGCATCGGGAGCCACAAGTTTGGCATTGTAAGAAGAAAAGTCGAGTATCACGAGTTAGGGAAGTATCGGAAGAGCGGCATGTGTGACACATAACATATTCCTCTATAACCAAACAACAATAGAAAAAATAAAATAATCAAAACTCACTAATATATTTTCTAAGAACACTTTCAAAATGTTTTTGTTGGAACCGACCCTTGACAATCAAGCAATTATTTCCGTCAATAGATCCAGTAGTACCTGAAATATTATTAAATTAAGAGAATTAACTACCTAATGAAAATACCCATTTCGGCCATAAGAAATTGTAATACATGTTTATCTTGTCGCTTCATCAGCCTACAGATCTCAGCGAAATTTGAAAAGGCTGTTTTTTTACTACCAGCTCTAGCTACCTGAAGTTTTTTTTTGACAGATATGTCGAACAATATTTTTTTACCTCTGGAGGCTTCATAGCGAATTTCTTCTTCTCTCCAGATAGTTCTGGGTTCTTTTCTCTCATTATATTGAATACAAGGGTTAGCATTTCATCATAGGTATAATCTGGCCAAGGCCCTTTAGCATCTATAAGATTTGAAGCTCCAATACCAAGATCTTGAGCTGAACAGGAAAATAATATTCAAAACAAAGAGAGCACATGCCTGGAGCTGTTTTATCAACAATGATTTCATCAGCATCTCGAACTCCCTTTTTCTTTTTCTTACCCAAATCAAGATCATCTAAAAATTTAAATTCCCTTCTTTCACAATGTGCAAACACCTACCCACATCGTCAGCTACTTGATCAACATCAAGCTTGATGGGTTTTTTTACTTTTTTCTTTTTGGTAAGATTGAGTTCCTAGAAAATTTTATTTTCTTTAAAATCAAAAATATTCTAGCAAAGCTTACCAAATCGTCGTCCGCCATTTTTATAAAATGTTTTTTACCCTGAAGTTCAGATATTAATATTTATAATCTTTATATTCACGTGAAAAGGATTAAAACATATTTTAGGATGTTTTAACTTAATAAAAATATATATCTCAAAGAAGAATTCGACATGCATAACTTCGTGGGCGTGATGCAAAGGTTGCACGTTGTGTTGCAGAATTGGTCTTGTAACGATTACCAGCTAAATAGTCAGTGTTTGAACATTGCGCTGTTCTAACACTGATTGCTCATAGTATAAGTTCGTGTTTAGCTATATTTGCTATGCTTTCTTTGAAGCTTTTCCTTATATTACTATCATAATATTTCGAAACATCATTATGGAAAATATAGTTTAATATTTTAGCTAAAACATTATGGCCGGTAGATTACCAGCCTGCGTCATAGACAACGGTACTGGTTATACAAAATTAGGATATGCAGGG
Source organism: Auanema rhodensis (assembly GCA_964057225.1). NCBI lineage: Eukaryota > Metazoa > Nematoda > Chromadorea > Rhabditida > Rhabditidae > Auanema > Auanema rhodense. Next base: position 8,707,735 of record OZ059895.1, read on the forward strand.
AATAATGAACCACAATTTATTATTCCATCAGGTTTTTATTTACAAAATTTTTAGCTTATTGAATGATTCTCAGCGATTGCTGTACGTGATAAAGTAGGCAGCTCTAATGCTGCTGCTCGAAGATATAACAGTACTGCTGGAAGAATTGATGATTTGGATTTTTATATTGGTGATGAAGCATTGTCTCCTATAGCAGCAAATTATTCGGTTAAGGTGTGTTTTTGAGCAATACTTATAATTACAATAGACAATAATACCAGTATATATTATGCTTATATCCAAACATCATGACATTTTATAATGTATTACTCAATTTTTATTGTTCATTCTTATATTTTTTCTTTGACTTTAGTATCCGATTCGACATGGTATCGTCGAAGATTGGGATTTGATGGAACGCTATTGGGAACAATGTATTTTTAAGTATCTTAGAGCTGAGCCTGAAGATCATTTCTTCCTCTTAGTGAGTCATCATATGTTTGGAAAGTTTATGGTTGATATTTTGTACAGACGGAACCTCCGCTCAATACTCCGGAAAATCGTGAATACACTGCTGAAATAATGTTTGAATCTTTCAATGTTCCCGGCTTGTATATTGCTGTACAAGCTGTACTTGCGTTAGCTGCTAGTTGGCAATCTAGACAGGCCCATGAGCGATCTCTTACCGGCTTGGTAAGTAATATCTAAATGTTTTTCTAGTTATGATACAACTATATTTTTCGTTTCTTGGTTTTTCTCAAAGATTACTTTAAAATGTTCAAAAACTAGTTCATAAACACCACTTTTTCAACGTTTTGCGAGGATAATCCGTTAATGTTCCTGAAAATTGTTCCCAAACTTCTCAATAATGTTAAATTTAGGTTGTAGATTCCGGAGATGGAGTTACACATTGTATACCTGTGGCTGAAGGATATGTTATAGGATCATGTATTAAACACATTCCTATTGCTGGCCGTGATATCACTAGTTTTATTCAGCAAATTTTGCGTGAAAGAGAACCATCGATTCCTGCAGAGCAGTCTTTCGAAGTTGCGAAAGCCATCAAGGTAAATTATTTGTTTGATTAATGTTTATTGCTATTTATTTTTGTCACATTAGGAAAGATATTGTTATGTGTGTCCTGACATACTCAAAGAGTTTTCAAAGTATGATACTGATGGAACCAAGTGGTTGAAGCAATACAACGGAATCAATAACATAACGAAGAAACCCTTTGTTGTAGATGTCGGATATGAACGTTTCTTGGGACCAGAAATTTTCTTCAATCCAGAGGTTGGCTTAATATATTCTTGTTTTGGTTAATTGTTTTTTTTATTTAGTTTGCTAATGGAGAGTTTACAACTCCAATTTCTGAGATTGTTGATACTGTTATCCAGCAGTGTCCCATTGATGTTCGTAGAGGGTTGTATGAAAACATCGTTCTCTCAGGAGGTTCTACCATGTTCAAGGTTTTATCATTGCATTTTGTGTTATTATTTTATTTCATTAGGACTTTGCTCGTAAAATGCAACGTGATATTAAAAGGATCAGCGATGCAAGGCTCTCGTTAAGTGAAGCTCTCAGTGGAGGATCATTGAAACCTAAACCAATCAATGTGGAAGTTGTTTCTCATAAAATGCAGAGATATGCTGTATGGTTCGGAGGATCTATGCTTGCTTCTACCGTATGTTAATGTTACAGTAATTTCTTAAATACTGTCTTGAATAATTGTAGGCTGAATTTTACCAAGTATCTCATACCAAAGAGGAATATATGGAAAAGGGTCCTTCGATCTGCCGACATAATGCAGTATTCGGTCAACTCGCTTAATTTTAATTTATTATTAGCATGCTTCGTATGTTCTCATATCTTTCATATCACTTTGGTTTTCTTTTTTTTGAGTGCATTATCATTATGATGTAAGCTTTCTGTGCCTTTCCTACCGCGCTATTTATTATGACAACATTTTTAGAAAACAAACCTGCTTGAACAGCCTTAATAATTTTAACAACTTTTAAATTATTTACTCTGGTCGTGTATTCCGAAGTAAACCTATGTTGTGCTCTCTTGGTATCGAGTTGTATATTTTGTTCATATATTACATGAAATTAATTAAATTACTTTCGTTGTATTTAATTGGATTTCCATGGCCATTTTTTCAGTGATTAACTTTTTGAGATTTTATTCACACGATATTTGAATTTTAGTAGAACTATGGATCTCCCTGTAATGTATTATAACAAAAGCGAGTATATTGAAACAGCAACAGGTAACAAAGTTTTTCAACCCATGGGCCAAGATAAAACTATTTGTGGAACACAAAACATTGTCTTGAATGGAAAGGTTTCAAATTATTCTATTTTTGCTTACAAATTACATGTTTGAAGAATATTATACACAAGGATGTAATCATTAGAGGGGACATGTGCGCAATTCGTACAGGAAAATATTGTATTGTTGGTGAAAGAACTATTATTCGTCCCAGCCAACGGCATTTTAATAATGGTCCTTCCATGTTTCCTGTTCATATTGGAGAGCATGTGCTGATCGAAGAAGTATGGTTCATGTTATATTCTGAGAACATCTCATTCCTTTAGGATTGCGTTATCAGTGCGGCCCAGATATGCTCATATGTTCATATTGGAACTGGTATTTATATCGAATTGTTTTTTTTATTAATTTTTTTCTAAGGTTCCATAATTGGTAGGAGTGCTATAATTAAGGAATGTTGTCGAGTAGTACCAGGTTCAGTTGTAGCTCCTGATTCAGTATTCCCACCTTTTTCTACAATTGGTGGAAATCCTGGTACATACCCTTTTGAACTCTTAAAATATTATCTTATCATATTACAGCGAAAGTGATAGGTCAGGAACCTGAATGCACCGTTGATCTTATGACACAAGCTACTAAGGAATATTATGAGAACTTTATTTCATCCAGTGCACCTAAAGCCTCTTTTGCTTAATATATTAGGTGTGCGCAAAAGTTTCTGGCCACCCACAATGAAATTTAAATAAATATTTTGAAATTAAAAATTAGCATAAACGAAATTCAAAATTATATTTAAAAAAGTGTTTTAAATTTAAATTATTTAAAAAAAAATTTTTTTGACTTTTATAGAATGAGCTTTTTCCGATTTTGTTATAATTATACCCAAATTGTGCTTTGAAAGGCATCGCTCAAATTCCATGTATTTTATGTCTAAATAATTCATTTCCTAACTTATTATAATGCAATTTTCAATAATAGCTTAGCGCTTCCGATATCATCTAGTCCGTTGGTTTTCACACTGTAACAATTGATAAAATGGCTTCACGCAATTAGGATCAAATTCTTGTTATCAATAAATAATTTATTCGTTTTATAGAACAACCCATCCATAAATAAATGAAAAATCTAAGAATATCATTAAATCGCATCCAAACAGTGAATAAAGTTTACCATCTACCGAAAGGCATCAGGTTAAATACGTTTTGCTGAGGAAAACGGCATTGCAGCTTAAGCAACAGAAGCCAGTTGTTGATACTATACGGCATAAGAACTGGAATATCATATGTTTGGTAAAAATCACACTGCAGGTTCTACTCCCGCTCAAGAGATAAGGACACTTAATTTACCTACAGATAATAATAAAGGTAAGAACTCTTCCAAATAAGTCAACAAGAGGGAGATAGACTCCAATCACAGAAGATACTAATTAGAATAAAAACAGAACAAGGAACTAGGAGGGCCTAACACGTGGGGTTGGCCTTGAGATATACATTTAGGCATTAAGGATGCTGAGCTTGGGTCTTTGAGTGTTCTTGGCTCCCTCCTTTTGAGATTTACCGCGGTTCTCGTTATTTTTTTTTGGTCTGCGAACAGCTTGAGAGCCAGAGATGAGAGAAGCATCTATTCCGCTTGCAGCAAGACGTTCCTGAAATAATGAATGTTAGCGATTTAAAAAACCTGCCAAATTCTTACTTCTAATGATTGCTTAATAGCTGCTAATTGATCAGCAGAAAGACCATCAGATGACACCTGGATTCCTCCGCAAGTGAGCTGAACAGACTGATTGTTGTTCTTCTTCTGCTCTAAAAAAACAAGATCATTAAAATTTATAAACTGTTGTATTTATTTACCATTATGAACTGGGCTAAGATTCACACCTGAATCAGCTCCAACAGAACTAGTAATGCTAGATTGGCTAGTTGCATGCTTGATAGCAGCAACTTGGACAGGGGAAACTGATTTAGCTGGGGAGTTAACCTTCTTAGAACTATCATCAACTGCAAAACTCTATATAAAATTAAAACACATACTACTCTTACCGCTGCCAAAGCTATTAATGTGAGCAGCCAACTCGCTAATATCGGCACAGAATGATGATTGAGGTTTCAGGGAACTCAGCAAAACTTTTTCTCTTTCATTAATAATTGTGCGTAATGTCTAACAATTAAATAATAATGAATAAACAACAAAGACAACATTATACCTTGAAAGTATTCTGAATTTGTTCAGAAGCGGGGCAGTTAGTCTTAGCTACTGATACTGGCTTCTCATTTTCTAAATTAACTATAAATCAGAGAATAAGAAAAAAAGTTACCTTTCTTAGCCTTATTGTTTCCAGTAACAGCAGCCTTGGCGGGGGCAGCCTTGGTGACTGGTACATTAGGGATAGGGGCCGGAGTAGACACTACAGGTTGAACGGAAACGGGGGCTTAAAACAAAACAAAATGAAAAAATAAATACTAATTAGTTTACCAGCTTTTTTTGGTTGCTCAACTGGCTTTGAAGAAACTGGAGCGGGAGTGGAAGGCTGAGCTACAGCCTGAGCATTCTTATTCTTCTTCTTATTTTTCTTTCCTCCTGATCCAGCTGGACGTACCCAGTCATCAAGAACACCCGATGCTCCATCTAAGTACAAAATCAAAAGAAAGTAAAAAAAAAAAAATTACCTTCACAGAAAGCTTGGATAGTTCTCTCAACATTCAAGTCGAAAGAATGAAGAGCAAGAGTGATATCCTCATTACTTACGCCTCTTACAACTTCTTTGATCTTAGCAACCTTAGCGGCAATTTGTTGGTGATCATTCTTATTCATCTTGAAACCTTAAAAAATGCAATTCAGAATACAAATAAAAACAGCTAAAAGCATTAAAGCAGTATATAGTAAAAGAAAATGTTCTAGAGATAATACGGTTTGGTAAGTTGGCAAGCAACGCGGAGTGCGACGCGGTGCAATGATAGCAAAATTACGGTAACATTCTCAAAAATTTGAAATAGACGCCGTTTTCTCTTAATAAATTTATTTGTTTGTTTTGAATTTTAGAGAAAATAAGGGTTCTTATTTTAAATATTAAAAATCTATAAATATCATGATATCTCATAAATAAAATTTAAAAACTCTTTTAATCTAATAATAATTGGTCCTACCAAGAGAGTAAACACGCACCACGACAAACCTACCGTAATTTTAACTTTTCACTAAATCGTACAAGGAAAGAAATAGGAACTAAATGTTGTAGTGTTCTATATTTCATTGCAATAAGTATCTGTGCTTCTTTAACTGTTTCTTGTGTTTCATAAATGATTTTAAAATTTTAATTATTTTAGGGTAAACATGTCCAAGGTCTCTCGTGACACTTTAAATGAGGCTGTAGCCGACGTTCTCAAGGGATCCACCGAGAAGAAGAGAAAATTCCGTGAGACTGTTGAGCTCCAAATTGGTCTTAAGAATTATGATCCCCAAAAGGACAAGCGTTTCTCCGGATCCGTAAGGTAGCTACTACCTGCTAAGAGCAGGGAGCTTTGTTTTACAAGGCGGACCTTTACCCAGGGTCTTAAAAATTGGGGAGGCTTTTGCCGTTAATTTTTACTTAACTGGATGTCTTAGTAGGGAAACACTTTACAGACTTGCAAATTTATGTATGATTTTGTTAATTCATTAAATTTAGACTGAAGAACGTTCCTCGCCCAGCCATGAAGGTTTGCGTCTTCGGAGATCAGCAACATCTTGACGAGGCCAACGCCGCCGGACTTCCATGCATGAGCGCTGATGATCTTAAGAAGCTCAACAAGAACAAGAAGCTTATCAAGAAGCTCGCTAAGGGCTATGATGCTTTCCTTGCTTCCGAATCTCTCATCAAGCAGATTCCTCGTATTCTTGGACCCGGACTCAACAAGGCCGGAAAATTCCCTTCTGTTGTCTCTCACGGAGAACCCCTCCAAGTCAAGGTTGAGGAAATCAAGGCTACCATCAAGTTCCAGATGAAGAAGGTAATTTGAGATGTAAGATGAGATGTTTTATATTTTATTTCTTAAGGTTCTTTGCCTTTCCGTCGCTGTTGGACACGTTGATATGGCCCAAGAAGAGCTTGTTTCAAACATCGCTCTCTCCATCAATTTCCTCGTCTCCCTCCTTAAGAAGAACTGGCAGAACGTTCGTTCATTGAACATCAAGTCTACCATGGGTAAAGCCCAGAGACTTTATTAAACATTGTTATTGTTTTATAAACTGTTGTTTAATATAGTTTTATTGTTGAATTTAGTTGCAAGCAATGTAGAATATTTAGTTATTATGGGGCCGGGGAAGTGTTAATTTATTGAACAATTAGTAGATGCAGCAATATACTGTTGACGAGACTATGAGGCTAGGTGATGAAATCAAACTCCAGATTGTAGCGTTCGTGGGTGATTATGAGAGGACGGTATGCTTAATAATCTTTTTGGAATCAAGATGTGTGGTTGTAGGTTTGCACCCTTCTGTCTCGTCAATTAGCGGGATCTGAGTTAGACTATCTAAGGTTAGACAACCGTTATTATCACACCAAGGTTGGTATTGAACATTTCCGTTCCGCCGATGAATTAGCGGGATGGGATATGAAGCAGAAAAGTGAAGCTGAGATAGGGGTCTTGATTGTCAGGTAGTTTTGTGGGGTATAATTGACAACAATGAGTAAGTTTAGGTATAACTGTAAAAATGACCTAGAATGTCTTCAAAAGAGTCTTCACTTGTATCAATGTGACGTTCAGGTAGTTCGTTCTGCCATAACTGCTTTTTGATTATAAAATTAAGGCTCTTGTCTTGGATGATGAAGCGAATGATCCTGATGGCTTTGCATTACAATGGGCCACTGAAAATGAATTTGAAGTTGTGTATCTTAATCCTGATCAGGTATTTCCATGTGATATAATTTTGTTTCACATAATTTAAAGGCGAATCGGGAAGAAGCTGCTTCGTTCAACGAAAAATGTGGAGCGGCAAGACTAGCTGAAATGCTTCATACTGCTAATTGGCCGTTTAAGCATCATAAAATGGAGAATGTTAAAAAGACTTAAAGTTTTCTAATTACAAGAAAGCTTATTTCAGATTACGGGCAAAGAAAATGTCGATAGAATACTGCAGTTAGTGAATCAGATGGATTTCAGTTCAGAAAGCGAAATTGAGCCAGATGATAACGATAAAGGTATTTCAAGTTTTTTTCAAGTATATTGAATGTTTGTAGAAGCAATTTGGACAGCATTTACTGCCGCTGTATCTAATTCTCCCCCTCCAGAAGATGATGAAAATGAATCTTCAAGTACCACTAACTGTTGTGAAGCAAATATTTCTGTTGATGTAGTTTTAAATAATACTAAAAAGGTAAAAATTAAATAGGATGTTTTATTTTTTTGCTGAATGAAGTATTTATTCTCTGAAAAAGTAGTTTTTTAAACTTCTTTCATCACAGAGTTGAATATGGGGTGTCTTATTTTTTTTTATTGATTAAGCTCTTGCTCGTTCACTATGAGTAATGCTGTTACAAATCCTAAATTATACGAATCATAACAGAACAGTATTATTGACACAATCTCAAACACATCCTTCGTACCAATGTTTTTCAGTCTAGTGCAACTACTACTCATCAACCCTCCGAGGATGCTACCAAGAAAAAGAAAAAAAAGAATAAAAAAGCCAAGTCAGGTAGAAAACGAATTTTTTATATGAAAAAGTACAAAGTTTGTTCAATATCTTGCAGATGCTGAACCTTCGTTGGATGAATTTACATTGTCAGCCGAGAGTACTGAGCTGATAGATAAAATGATAGCAAGTGTAGAAGATGGGACAGCTGATCAGACTATTGGTGATTTAACAAAAGTCAGCAACTATATTTCCTGATAATTTTTTATACGACTTTTCAGGTTCGAAATGAAATAGCTGCTATGCAGTTTAATAATAAAGCTCGAATTGATAAAGCGGAAGCTATAGTACGAGGAATAGCTGAAGCTATGAATGTAACTTTCAGCGAGTCTGAGTAATCATTTTGCATGCTGTGTTTTACGAGGTCGATCTCCTCATGGGTGATTTCTTGCTTGAATCTTTTACTTTGTAATAGCCTAGTCGCTCAATTTAGTATAATATGTTTGTATATATATGTATGTATGTGCATTGGAATAATATTATACAATTTTAATTTATTGAAAAAAAAAAGTTTGATTTACCTCAATATAAAAATTTATCGGATATCTGAAAAATATATGATAAAGCGGTTCAGTACCAGACTCTAACCTTGTTCCTACAAATTTTTTGTGAAACTACCAGCAATTATACACAGGGGAGAGGGAACAGAAACAAGGCCTTGAAAAAACTGCCCCGTTGTATAGTTCATAACAATATCTTGCGAGAAACAAAAATTAAGAAAACAACTATGAATACCAGAAAATGTGAAACAAGATAAGTAGAATCTATCACATGAAATTCTGGAGGTAATGAGGAAAGTAAAGCTCTCACAGAGCAAAGATAGCATTAGTTAATCTCCCGGATGCTCAGGGCAGCAATTCTTACGAGCAAACCAATCATCAATGCATCTACAAAATTTAAGTTGAATTTTAATAACTATAATATCAATTACTGTTTGTGATAAATACACAGGCAAGGAAGCCGAGCAATTGAATGGCCAGGCTCCATATCATCCAAACATATAGCACATTCCCCTTTACCATCAGTTAAAACCTCATCTAAACACTTCAAGATGAAGCAGAACTTGTCGGTTATGACTCTTACTGTTATACACAATTCGTGGTCTAGTAAGGCACAGTACTAAATGTAGATCTGCCTCATCCGATGGAACTGTTTTATGGCAAACCGGACAAGTAATATCTTCTCCGACTAAAAAAATAATGGAAAACAATTTGAGAAATGTTTAAACCTGAAGAAGAGTAATATCGAGTATTTCTTTCTGTGTGAGAACGTCTTCGATTTGATCTAGGAATACTAGATGAATTTCTTATTCCTCGGGTCCTTTAATAAAAGTTAAACAGTGAATATTTTGCGTGAAGCTACCTCATAACTTGTTGTACGAGAGAAGATGGACCAGCTTCTTCATCATCAGTAGATTCAACGTGATAAAAATCACCTTGTCTTAACGACTAAAGTAATGTGAATATTAGTTCTATGAATCTATGTAGGGAAAATTAACCTGCAAAAATTCTGACACACCCGTAGGGTCACTGCTCGATGAATTATGGAAAACATCTCGCGACGACGGACCAGTCCCATCTACCGAACTGGACCTCGGCCTCTCCTCCCCTACGGAGGATTGCCGAGCCCCCATGCAAAGCAGATAAACAGTCTTTAAAAATATAAAATAAGATAAAAATAATATTGAAAAAAAAAACAAAAAGCATAAAAAAACTTCTAAAAGAAAAAAGATAACAATTCTAATCAAACATCTTATAATAAATATTCAAAATTGAAAAATAAAAAAAATAAAGAAATAAAAAAATTAATTTCTAGATTATTAAAAATATATAATTCCTGCTATTTGAACATAAATATTAGCAAATATATTTTTTAATATTTTAAAATGTAAAAAAATATAAAATTGCTTTTCTTGTTGATATAATAAATAATAACTATATGAAAAATGTTAAGAGAAAATCAATAAATTATTTTATGATAAAGCTTACAAAGAAACTAAACTTCAAACAACTACAGAAAAAGTTTAGAAGGTATGTGGAAATCAATTGCTGTCCAAGTTTGGTGTTCATCCGTTACTTCTACGACACGTGACATATCACTAACGTCAAACTACGAACCTGGTATAAAACAATTTATACATTAAAATTCATTGTAATTTTATTCTTTTGCTTTTAATTTTTTAAAATTAAAAATGGGTGATTCTATATTAAATCCGAAAGTATTAGTATTGGACGGTCTCAAATCGTCTTTCAATTCTATTATTCGTGCTCAGGAAGAAATAACTACTCTTATTGGCTACATAAACGAATTAGAAACTCTACCTGAAACGCTCACAGTTTGCCAGGTATTTTTTTTCAAATTTTTACAGTTCTTCAGTATTTTTTTAAAGAATGTTCAATGGAAAGCCCGATTAAAATCGAAAATTAATTACAAAATCACTGAGTATCACGAAGTTATTGAGGATAAATTGAATGCTATTGTTAAACCTGGACTTCTCGATTTACAAGAAATTGCTGAGGAATGTAGCACACTAAGTTCTACATTTGAAGAAGATTTTCAAATGGTTAACAACTATTTCAGAAAAGTAAGCTTAGTTAACATAAAGCACGCTATTAACACGAATATTGATTTTAGGCGTATACAGAGCTCACACAAAACAGTAAGTCGCCAAAATTATTGCCAACTCTTCCAATGAGTTACGATGAAAATAATTCATTTAATCGAATGCGAAGCGATCTTATTGTTTCTACTTAAATTTCTTAATATTGTAACTATTCTATATTCAACATCTGTTCTCTCGAAATACTACCTACTATTTATTTTTATATTCTATGGATAATATAATTATCTTCTTAATTATTGAAGATGTCTGAACAACCTTATGTAGCTGAAGAACCTTCTCCCGAGTTAAAGAATCTCTTAAAGAATATAAAGTTTAGTTTCGAACATCCCGTTTAATTTTTTTCTTATATTTAGTGGAATTACCAATTCTGCGGCAAATTATATGAATGGCAGTATACGTGAGAAAATGTTTCCTTTTGATTCTCATTTTATTAGACGTCTGTTGTATAATAAGCATATTATACTTATTGGAGACTCGCGTAAGTTCAAATTAAACTTTTTACTGTTATATTGAATATTTGCAGTAACTCGTGGTCTATACAAAGATTTAATAGTTCAATTACAAAGTGATGATTTAATTAGTGATTATCATCTGAAGTTAAAGACTGAAGTTTCTCATTATGGCGACCGACAAGTTTAAATTGGTTTTTGATAATTGTTCAAGAGATATGTTATAGATTGATATCTTACCATTAGAATCCGACAGAATATTCAGACAAGCAAGAGAATATATGACTCCTTGCAATTTAATACAATATATTTTTACTACTCGGTAGGCATTTTATATATCTTGTTAAGTTAAGTTTTATTATTAGAGTTATGAAAGATGACGTGGAGCAGGCTCTTTTAACAATTTTTAAGACAAAAGAATACCCTGATGTACTTATTCTGAATTCTGCTATTTGGGATATGACAAGGTTTTAATATTGTTCAATTGTTTTAGTACCATTTTCCATTGCTAAGATATAATATTGAACCTGTTAACATCAGTGGTTTATTACCCGATGCTCCATGTCCTAGAGCACAAATAAGAAATGAATTGATGGCGATGGAAGAATATCTTGAAAGGTTGAACTAGTGAACTTTTGCGTCTTGTCATGAAAATATCATGTTTCAGATTATCAATGCTAATGCGAAGGCTAAGAGTTATTCTTCCACCAACAACACAGGTACTGATTATTTTTGCTTCTACAATATGTGGTTCTTTGAGCTTTTGAAAATTATTAACCTTTTCTTTTCTATTCTTTATTTGCTATTGCTTTTGGTTGATTACAATATAATAATAGCTCATGTGTTCACAGCTATGTTAAAAATGATGACAATTCACATCGAATTGTCACCTAAATTTCACAAAGAATTGATTTTTCTTATTACATATATTTGTGATGTTACATCATGGTTATGACCGAAAGTAACGCTTACTCAATGCATTATAGGTAATTTGGGCCCTGTACCCTTGGCCGCTTCCAGATGGTAGAGGTATTATCTCTAGAGTAGGAACTATTGATAAAAGATCTTTACATAGGTATTAATTTGTTATTACTGTTGATTTAATTGTTTTTTTTATTTTTCAGAAGTTTATACAATGATGGAAATTATCGAGCTGCTCAAATTGTCAGAAATGCAGGGTATGATGTGCTCGATTTTGGGTTTTATCTACGTAACCATGCACTACACACCTATAGAAGGTATTTCAAAAAAATTTAATCAATTGGAATATTTTTTTAGTGCGGATGGTGTTCATTGGTCTTCAGTAGGCACTAGAATCATGACACAATTACTAATTGGTCACCTATCGATGAATATATGTCTTCCATCAGATATTACCAAAAATTTCAATGAGTAACTTAATTTATCATATTTTTTATTCTAAAAGTTTTTTTAGATTTAAAGATAATACTTCTGAGCATGGCCCAAAGTTTTTCGAGATAATGAACAAATGTGCTGTGAAAGATCAAAATGGCAATTATTCTGAGAAACTTCAGGTGTGATCTCAAATTAGTTTATCTTAATTATTTTTTTTATTTAAGCAAAAATTACGGGAAACTTTCCTCAATAATTTGGATGAAAAGTAGTTGAATATTTCTATTATTATTAATCTTCACTAATCTAATTTCAGTTTTCGTAATTCTTTAAAAAGTGATATTCAGCTTATGAGATTTGTTGATTTGGTAAAAAGAGAAGAATTACTTGATGTGGTTGATACTGAGTTATCAGAGTATATAATTGGCATGGTATTCTTTGTTCAACAATGTTTTTTGTTAATTAATTTTATTGCAGCTTACCATTAAACGCTTGATCGTACCTGAAATATGCAAAAATAATTCTCAAAGAATTATGATCTCTGTAAATGAAAAATTCTTAAAGAAAAATGTTAATGAAACAAGATCTCAATAGTTCTATATAAAATATATTTGATTTGAGTTTAGAACATATCTAACATAAATATTAGTTTTTAACTTGTTTTTATCCGTTCTCAACGGTCTTCTGTATCTCTAAAGTCATCATGTTTTTAGTATTTAAAGTTCATTTCAGCAAAATTGTAATAAATCGACATCTATTATTTTGTAAATGTTCTGAATTGAATGGGAGGTTCATTCTCCACCTTTTGTGACTGGTTATATTGGTCTCTTATCCCTGGTCGTCGTCACCACTTGCAAGCCGGTAAAATTTAAAATTTTTAAAATTTTAAAAATATAATTGAAAATTTCAGTCGACGTTTCTCCAGACAATACTCTGTTACTTTTGTCAGCCGCTGCCCAATTAGCTCGATTATCTAGTAGAATGGATGATACGGTAACTTTTAATATTTTACATTATCTGTTGTTATACGCATTATTCTAGAGTGAAATTGACCCCTTGCCTTTGCCGAGTGAGGTAAAAATACAGTTGTCTATAAAAGTTAATTTTCTTAATTCAGAGATCAAGCTCAGAAATGAAACTTGCAGCCCCTTCTGATACATCGGATGACTCTGATGAGTTCTGCACTCTCCCCGAAAGTGAAAGACAACGTATATTCCATCACGAACAATCAGATCGTAGATGCGATCGGTTTATAATTGGAAATGAAGAGGTTTTTTCTCATTATTCGTTGAAATATAAATAACATTTTTAGTCATACGGGCATATACTTAATCAAACTATAGCTGCCTGTGGCTCTAATAGAAATTGTTATAGCATTAGAAGAATGACTGAACTTGGTCTAGGCCCAAGTAATGCTGATGCTTATGGGTCAGCCATTAGGGTAGCCATGAACAATAAGTAAGAACATCAGGAGATTCAAGTAGTATATGTTTTTTTACAGATATTTCCCTAACTCTCGCAAAATAGTAGATAAAAGCGATACAAAAGCTTTTTGTGTTCAACATTTGAACCTTACGGATGAATTAGTTGTAGCTACACAAGGTATGTTATATTTTTTGTCGCGATATACATTTTAAAAATATTGAAAAATAAATTATCTATTTAGTTCACATATATCTATATTTGTCACTGATGTTTTATTAAATGTGTTTGACATTACAGATGAACGCATCAGGTTTTATAAACCCTCCGGTAAAAATGATCGTTACATAAGAACTAAAGGTTTTGAAGTAAGTGAATGTTTTAATATTTCATCGTTTTTTTTTTCAATTTTTGAATCATATTTCATGAATTTTTTTAGCTCAATAATATTGGCTGGTCCGTTTTGGATGTTGCTTTCTCGCCACAAAGCAGAGGTTTCGCTTATTGCACTTGGAAAGACGCAGTAATGTTTTGTCGGTCAGTGAATATTTCTTTAAATTGTTATCAGTGTTTACTTTTTTATTTATCAGTTATTTGGATGCTGATGGCCTTAGTTATGAAACTTGCAACTTGAATATTCCTCCATCCGAAAGGTTTTTGGTTTGGTAAATATGTTATTCTGATTCTTAGCTTTTAGTTCCTCTATTGCCGTATTCTCAGTTCGATTCTCACAGGATGGTCGGGAAATATTAGCTGGTACTTCGGATTATTCTATATATATTTTCGATGTTAATACTTTAAGTAGAGTATGTTATATGTTTAATGATAATTTGTTTTTGTTTCATTTCTTAGGTTGTTAGTGTTCCTCGTGCTCATGATGATGATGTGAATGCCGTATGTTATGCTGACGAAGCTGGTAATTTAATATTCAGTGGAAGCGACGATGGATTATTGAAAGTAGAATATTATTGGTTAGAAATGATCATATATTATTGGTTAAGGTATGGGATCGTCGATGCTTGAGAGAAGGTGATCCACATCCTATTGGAATTTTTGCTGGCCATAAAGATGGAATCACTTATATTGACAGCAGAGGAGACTCTAGGTAACAATCCATAACTTAATTCTAATGTGCATTTCAAATTATCAGATATTTGTTGAGTAATTCGAAGGATCAAACTATAAAGTTATGGGATGTTCGTCATTTTTCTTCGAGAAGCGCTGCGGTAGTTCCTTTTTTAATTTTCAATTTGTATTTTATTACTGATTTAGGAAGAGACGAAAAAAGCCGTTTCAAGACAGTCTTGGGACTACCGATGGCAAGCAGCACCCCAAGTTTTAGAGAAACCTTTACCAGGTTTTGTTTTTATTTTTGTTCAATGATGTATTCCCATTTAAGGTGACAGCTCTGTTCTCACTCTAAAAGGTCATCGAGTCTTACATACATTAGTTAGAGCGAAATTCTCACCTCATTCCACAGGTCAGCGATATATCTATACTGGATGTGCCGGTGGCGAAGTTGTCGGTAAGTATAATGAAAGCTAGCATAGTATATGTTATATTCCATGACAGTCTATGATATCATAACCCGACGGGTAGAAAAACGATTAGGAGGCCATCGAGCAGTGGTTCGTGATGTCTCTTGGAGTGATCACAGAAACGAAATTGTTTCCTGCTCTGTATGTTTTGTTATTTTGCTTCATAATCTTATGACTATATTTAAGTGGGACGGTTCAACTGCTGTTTGGAGATGGGACGAGAGAAAAGGTTTGCGAATCTAACATTCTTTTATAATATTTTTTGTTAAGATGGTGTAATTGAGGACGAGGATAGTTCTGATGATAATTATATGCCATATCGCATGTCTCAACCTAAGTTGTGTTCTAAACCTCGTAGACGACTTTGTTAATTTCATTGTTTTGTGATGTTCATTGATTTTCAAAATCAGAATGTAATATTAATAATGCTTGTTATATGTAAATACATGTACAGTACAAACCTTGTAAGTACTTTGTTTCTGAAGCTCATATTACTTCACTGTATCAGTCTTTGAATAAAATATATTTTTGATAACTTTTTAATAATCCCATTCAATTATTAACATTTGTAATACTTGTTAAAGAAGTCTTGCACGTTTTGCTTTGGCCACAACAACATGTTCATGAAATGAACCTATTGCAACCTTGTTAGGCCCACATATAACTTTGCCAACATGCTCGCTGTCCAGGAAAAAATGTTATCTTTTACGTTCACCTGTACTTACCTGTCAGTTCGCCATGGCCTCTCAATCTTATATTGTCGGAAGGTGTGTGTTTATCAAAAATACACTTATTAACAAATGTAATATCCCTTATGATGTTTGGCTTTGGTTATTTCTAAACATAATCGCAATAAATCGAATATGGGATGATGGTTATCTAGACTTCTTTCGCGAAATAAATTCTCATCCAGTTCTAATGATCAACGGGGGTCTGAAGAAACGCTAAGAAGTTTAATGAATATTCAAGGTATCAGTTTCAACGATAATTTGTTCAAAGACCGGAAATCAAACAGATCATTCACATCGTCATCACACGTTTTCGTTTTCAATCATGACCACTGATAAGAAAACAGAAACAAATGAAAGATAGTAAAAAGTACCATTCACAAATTAAAATCTGACGGTTTTATCTCAGATCAAGTAATACAGAATATCCAAAAGTCATTTTAATAGTACTCTTCAGATATTATTATGTTGATAGCATATTCTTATATTTGATATAGTCCTACCTACCTTCCATTTGTGCGAACGTGATTGTTGACTGTTCTGCTATTTTGTTGAGTATTTGGTCGACCTTATGCTTTTTCTGTTGTTTATATCTTCATCAACATCATCTTCTTATTCGCTGTTTCTTTTTCCCCTACCTTTTCGCTTCTCTGTCTCTACTATTATCCATCGTTTTCTCTCTCATTTTCTGTCTATCTCGTTCCTCGCATATCTTCGCTTACTACCGCCTATGACCTGATCCATCCAAATTAGGAACTGTGAGACTCTGCGAGGAACGAGGACCACTTGTCCAGGAAAAAGGTGCGGTCGGCAGCTGGCCGGCTATTTAGCTCCGCCCCTACATCCTCAATATTACTCATTACACATCATCAGTCTTATCCATACCTCATTTCAATTGAGCAATTCCAAAGTGCTGATCATGCTCTAGTTTTGTTCCAGCTTTGTCTGTATCTTTCATTTTTTAAATTTAAGCTAGTAATTTCATTTGACTGTCAGACTAACACGAGCTCATAGATGTTTGTTTGCTATCTCACTACTGCAGTCACGTTTTAGTAATCAAATTATTACGTGTCCTAAATTTGATATTTTGGTTTATTCAAGAATTTTTGAAACGATTATGCAAAGCTTCAGGAACATCGTCTGCCTTTTATTCTTCCGTATCTTGCATGCTGCTTTGCTGATTTAATAACTCTGATAATGTGTGTGATAAGCTATTTCCAGCTAGTTTTGATACTATTTTTAGCTGCTAATGTTTTATATCAGTTATATTTCTTTGAATGAATGCCTATTAATAACTTTTCCGCAAAAAATTATCTTTCACCATTCTACATTTTTTTCCTTTGTCTGTTTACGAACTACATAATTTTCAATAATTACAGTCTTAAGATGAAATATTATATCATTTATCTGCGAGAATTGATTAAAAATGAAAATTATCATCTTACACAAAAAATTTTGTTCATTTGCATACAATGATCCTATGGTCACGTGTGATACACGTAAAATTAAATCGTTTATATCTCATTCATCTTTGTATATGTCACGCGGCAGATCGTTTTGCTTTCCATCTTTTCTCTTTCTATATACTTTGACATATTATATAATTTATTTTTTCAGAAGTTTCCATGAATAATTTTGTAACTTTGCCTCCGGAGTTGATAAGAAATATTTGCCTCAATTTATCCTTAAGCGATATTGAATCATTTTGCCATGTTCATCCTTTATTGCAAATTGTAATACCCAACGCCTTTTTTCGGGATTTGAAAAGACTTCATATTGATTGGAATGCACAAGGTAAATTTTTAAAAAATAACTTTCAATAAAACTAAAATTACAGGTGCGACTCTAACCTTTTCGGGAAATTCTTTACAAAATGATTTCTCGATTACAACATCTACATACAACTGGGAAAACGTTATTGAATGCTCGAATTATGTAGAAGAAATTATCATTACCAAGACTGATGATGCTAAAGATTATCGTGTTCTTGACGTGTTATCAGCAAAATGTATTTTTTTTTATTTTTCCAACAAAACTTTTTTGTTTTGTTTCAGGCTATACGTTGAAAACTCTTGAAATTCGTTTTCGACCAGGAAAAAGA
This sequence comes from Auanema rhodensis, assembly GCA_964057225.1. NCBI lineage: Eukaryota > Metazoa > Nematoda > Chromadorea > Rhabditida > Rhabditidae > Auanema > Auanema rhodense. The sequence goes on from OZ059895.1 coordinate 8,725,869, forward strand.
TCTGTTAGCAAGCACACTATCAATTATATGTTTGGGGTTAGTTAGAGATGAATCCTTTGAAGATGATAAAAATTTTTAAATTTTTCAGAGGATAACTTCATTCGTTGGTCAACACCGTAATAATCTTACTCGTTTTCGGTTAGAAACAAATGCCGAAAACTATGTTGAGTTTGAAGCTAAACGTGAAGTAACGTTTCGATACAGTCAAGAATATGATATGACCATTTGCAACCAATTGATTATTCCTCTGTTCAACTGTATGCTTAAAGGTTTTGCTTTTCTTTTTTGCTAATTACTAAATTTTGCATTTTCTAGATAGGAAAGGAATGTCAAGTGTTACCCTTCAAGTAGATTGCAAATCACGAGCTGCCCTCGCTTTACAAACTGCATTCCAAGCTGCTTTACCATTTGAGCATAGAATTAAAGTTCAAGTTCTTAGATTGGGTTCGTTAACTATATTACTTTGTAATATATATAATTATCTTATATTTCTTTAGAATTTGGCAACTGCGTTAGCAAGCTATCTGACCTGGAAATGCATCGTATACTCGTTGCGTATGCCCCATATCTGAACTCAACTAGGAACCTTCAACATCTGATCTGTGATCTAAGCAATAGTTTGGTGAGTTTTCTAAAAATTCTTATCACGAAATATATATTTTCGTTTTTAGCTTGATCCATCTAGCTTAGAAAAGCTATATAGTGTGATATCTGAGGAGCTTTGTAATGATCAACATCGTATTTCTATCATCACATCATCTGAGCATTTAAATCTGTGTGATAATAATCGAAGTAAATGGTCAAAGCATGTGCTTGTTTCATAATTTTCGTATTCAATTTGATCTTATATGAAGACAAGAATATTATGATATTGTATATAATGTATATATTTTTATATTTTTGAAATGTTTTACTTTGAAAAGTCTTATGAAGTATGGATCTCTAAGAATCTTTCTCTCTAATGCTCACGTGATATTCTTGTTGCCATCTCTAATAACGTTGTCAATTGGTGCTCTAGCTCAAGATTAAACCAGTTTTTTTTATTTTTTCAAAAAGACAATAAATAGTTTAAATTAATCGTATAAATTAAATATGAATTATGCGTCAGCCAAAGCTTGGAGAATTTTCATCAATGGTACGCTGGCTTCTTCAAGCATCTTGCCGATTCCTCCATATTCACCGACACGAGAGCGGAAAGCATCATTGGTTGAAGGAAGGATAGCGCTAGTAACAGATACTAAGATTACAACTTTTTCTATTTAACTTACTTCAAAGCCTTCAGTGAGCTGACAAGTCGAAGAGCTTGGAAGCTGCTTAGTCTTTGAACAGCATCACTAGGCAAACTACTGATCATCTGATTAATTTTATAAATAAGAGCATCTATAATTTATTTATAATTATTAGAAAGTATAGGTATTATACTCACATTGAGCTTGAATATCCTTATCAGTCATCTCATAGTTGTAAAGAATAAGTAAACCGCTTTTCAAGTTTTCAAGTTGAGTATTCATAACAGGAAATTTGGCCTATACAAACAAGTTTCTATTATGATTTTGAATATAAATATACTTGAAATTGGGTCATAATTCTATGACAATGTCTTAAAGTAATGTTTAGCAAGCTAACAGATTGTCCAGAAGTTATCTATATAGAAATTAATATTTTAATTATTAAAATTCAGGCAAGTTACCGTAACTGTGGCTGTACAGATAAGAGCAATGAGTAAAACCTTTCCAATCATTTTCCTAAAAATTAAATGTTTAAATTGAAAAAATAGGTTTGTGACTAAACTCTATGCTAGCTTCTTCTTATATATAAAGATTTAAACTATTTGTATATTCATATTCATATTTTAATCCAATTTTAATGTAAATTATTTATCATAAAATTGAAAAAACAAACTGTGAAATACAGATAATTTCATGTTAAGTTCAAAGTATTTTATTCAAATGTGTTGTTTATTTGGTTATATTAAACATATAATCTACTTAATTTTGAATAGTTAGTAAAGATTAATCTTGTTTTTTATTTATTTTTATTCTACTCTTGATAAAATAGAATGATGATAATGATGATTATCTCTACTTCCTGGGTATTGTCTCTCCCTCTCCCTCTCTCTCTCTCTCTCTCTCTCTCTCTCTCTCTCTCTCTCATTCTCTCTCTTAGTCTTTACTCTTAAAACTTGCTACTGTTTCTTTGATAACAAAAATTATTTTGATATTTCTTTTCAAATCAAATTTTCGTAAATATTGAATTGTGTAGTACTATGAAAACTTTATTATTACATTCATATATCATCAATTATTATTTTTGGTTGTTTTTGTTTTTTTTTCAGTTTGTTTACAAAATAAAAATACATTTGTAAACTTTTTTTTATTAAAATATTTATATATTGAATAATATATATATAAGCTGTTTAATATTATACCATTTGCCTTATACTTATCACGAGTTTTAAAGCTTAAAATTAAAAAAAAAAGTGTTGATCTTTAACATGCATCATCACGTAAAATTTGAAATAAAATTATCAAAGTGTAACAATCATTGTAATCATTTTGTGTTTAAGACTGTCTTATCAAATAACTGATTTTAAAAGATGAACTTATATTTATGAAATTCGAAAGCAAACATTTATGAAAGGGGGGGAGGGGTCCAATCTCTTGAATAATTATTTCAAAAACTATGTCATATAAAGGGCAAATAATATGAAATTAAACATTAAAACAGAAGAAATTTCAAAAAAAGTAATATATATATATTCTAAAATTATATAATTGTACACGTTTTACTTCCATTATCAGATAAAAAATTTGATTTTTTAGCATAAGCTGGAGGAGGTTCATTCGTTCGTAAATATGATTGTCTTGCTTGTAACTCCAATAATTTGTCCTTCAATAATTCTATTTGAAAAAGATAAAATATTTATATTTTACTTGTAAAAGAGCCATTTGATCTTGTTGTCCTTGAAATGTTGATGATTGTTGTTTGATAGCGTTTCTTAAATTATCAATTTCCTTCATTAAAGTTGAGTCACTCATTTGACTAAAAAGAAAAATATAAAAAAGCTAAAGTTGAAGATAAAATTACATTTTGACTTCATTTGTATTGGCAGAAGAATTATTAGAACTTTCACTTTTTCTCTTAAAATATTAAAAATTAAATATAAAAACTTAAAATATTTATAAAATACTTTACTAGCATTTAATGGTATAATCTCAGCATTATTATATTCATTACGTAACCATGTGCTAACCATTGTTTCATCTTTTGGTGTTGTACATGAATTATCCGTTGAATGATATTCAAAGCTTAAAGAATATTATAAAACATAATATAAACAACAACAAACAAGTAAACAAACAAACAAACTTTTTAGTTGTAGATGAATCAATTATAACAAAAACTTTTGTTCCACCTCTTACTATCATTGCTAATCGTATACTATATTCAGATCCACTACTATCTAATCTAAATATATATTTATATAAATTTATTTTTTCTTATTAATTACTATACCTAAGTATTAAAGCTGGCTGTGGAACTATATGTTCAACAGCTGGAATTTTATCCTTCTTTTTGACTCCCCAACGTGATACTGGCTTTTCCTCATTTGCTCTATAAATTTATTAATTTTTTAAAAGAAATATGAATTATTTTTGAAAAATACATTCTCTGTACTACAGTTACATCTCTTGTATCTTCCAAATTTTCTAGTACAGCTGTTGCCGATGATGATGCTATACCCTTTGATCCCCAAAAATATAATTCACTTTCAGTTGTTCCAACTAAGCAATAACCTTCTCCACAAAGAGCCATCTATAGTTGAATATATATCTATATCTATGAAGTTATATCATTTAAAACTAACTGAACAAGGTTTAGATAATAATGATTTTACAGGGCGCATATGTCCAAATGGTACAGGATCCGTATGAGATAATCCTAATTCACCATGTATGTTACATCCAAAGTAGAATACTTGACCAGATTCAAGTAAAACTAAATTATATATTATATATTAAAATATAAAATTATAATTATAATTATGCATTAATGTACCTCCTATATTATTTTTTCCTACGTCCACATCTATAGCTCGAGCAGGAAATGATTTACTGATCGTTGGAACAAGAAATATATCAGAACTTATCTTAATATTTATTTTAATATTTATTATAATTTAATTAATATAAAATTACTTTTTCTTCTTTTGAAAAGAAACTTGTTCGAGAAGCTAGATTAAGCTTATTATATTTATTATTACCCATTGCTATAAGATTTCCAGCTTCAGTTAATAAAACTGTTGCATCTATTCCACAACGGACAGTTATTATTTTGCCAACAGATGTTGGTACATCAATCTAAACAACAACAATCTTCTTTCATTTTTTCATTTTTTTTGTTAACTTTAATTGGTTCTAACACTAATTTAGTTTCTCCTGTTCCCAATCGCCCATCATCACCATTTCCCCATACGTAACATTCACCATTTTCTGTTAAAGCTACACAATGCTCAGGTCCACATGCTATTTCAGTTACATGTACCCTGATTTTCATTCATAGTATTATATATGGAGATCTCAATATTACCTTAACAATCCATTAACTAAGGAAGGGCGTAGCACATCATCTGTGCCTTTACCCAATCCTACTAGTCGTCGAACGCCCCAAGAAAGTACAGCTCCACGATCGCAACAGATAACACTGCAACATGGACAAATCAATCTTTCTGAATGTTTAATGAATATTTTACCTAAAGTTATTGCCAACAGCTACGGAATGAACATCTCGACCACGTAAAGCTTCCACTAAAGTTGGAACATTTCTGAAAAAAAAAGAAAAATTGGAAAGAAACAAGATAAAGCTTACTGATCAATTCTATCACCCGTACCAAGTTGACCTTTATTGTTTGATCCCCAAGCAAATACTTGATTGTTATACGTGAGAATAAGTTGATGAGTTTCACTTACAGCTATCTGAATTGAAATTTTCAAATTATCGAAAGAAACTGTTGTATTCTCACTTGCTGAATAGAAATTTTTTCGGGAACATTAGCTACAGGTGCAAGAGATATGCTATTAGCATCAAAAGCATATAAAGTTGAAACAAATGTTGAAATTGGACGAAATGTTGGTAATCTTTGAACATTAACACTTGGTCTCAACATCTATATATGTTTTTTTTTAATTTTAAAAGATTGATTTAACAATAACCGTTAACGCATCAGCAGAAGTAGGCCTATTTTCTGGAATTCGTTGTAAAAGTTCTCGAACAAGTAGCTTAATTTGAGATGAATATGGTCCTCTTATAGGTTCGTACATACACTTAAATATATTTGTATTATTATTATTTATAAAAATAACATACATTCATTATTTTATTTACAAGAACTGGTAGATTATCTCCTTCAAAAGCTTTTTGAAGACATGTCATTTCATATAAGATACATCCCAAAGCCCACATATCACTTTTCTGATTATATGGTTCACCACAACACTTAAATAATAAATTTAAAAAAAAGATAATTAAATGAAAATGAAAAACCATTTCAGGACTTATATAGTATGGAGTACCAACAACTGTTTTAGCTCCTTGTACTATAGTATCCGTTCCCATGATTTTACTAATTCCAAAATCTCCAACTTTGACAAAACCATCTTTCGTCAAAAATATATTTGCAGTTTTTAAATCACTAAAATAATATATTATTAATGAATAAATTAAATCAAATTACCGATGTAAAACACTATTTTCATGTAAATATGAAACAGCTGATAACATTTGAACCATTAAATCTGTTACAATATCTTCACTTAAAAATGATTGACATTTAGCCAAATATTGAGATAATGTTCTAAAATTATAAAATAATTTTTAATTTTCTGAGAATTAAAGAGAAAGATCTAACCCTCCATCTGCATATTCCATTTCAATCATTAAAATGCCTTCCTCTTCAAATGAATCATAATAGGAAATAATATTTGGATGATCTATCCGTGATAATAAACATACCTAAATTATAATTTATATATTAATTATAATTTATTTTTATTAAAAATATAAAAATTACTTCATTTAAAGCTAATTGTCGTTGATTACTATCTAAATCATACATGCTGATCTCTTTTACTATAACTAATGAACCATCATCACGTTTTTTATATAAAACAGCAGAACCAAAAGCGCCTAAATAGATTAACAAAATACAATTATTATAATTATATATATAATATAATTTAAAAATTAAATATTATACCTTTTCCAACAGTTTTGATTCGTTCATAACGAGATGCTGCTGTTGCAACTCTACTCATATCGTTAGATTTTGGTTGTAAACAATTGAAATTTAGATATGTTTCCAGAATTTTTCTGCAGAAAAAGGTTTAAGAAATGATATTGGCTGAATGAAAAACATAATTATGAAAATAATACAAGTTTTCTTGATATTGAATACTATTTTAAGAATAGTACAGCTTTATGAACTTTTTCAAGTGATTCTTGATTTTTCATAATAGAATATATGAAGAAAAACATGTAAAGATTTTAAAGATATAATATTAAATATAAAAATATTGATATACCTTTTATATGAGGGTAGTTCAGGAGATAAATATTTGCAAATAAAACGAATTGATATCTAAAAAAATGAGAAAAATTAGTTAAAAAATAGAATAAAACTGTATTCATTTCTTACTTTTTCATTACAATTATAGGGAATATGTGAACAAATTGTATGAAAGATGTTAACTTTCTAACAAAATATTTCTAGACTAATGATGGAAGTAGGAAGCCCTAACACTGACTTTGGAGATAAAGAGAAGCAGAAGTACTCTGCTGTACGGCTGGCATGGAAACGAGAATGCTCAGGTTAGATAATGAATAAGAAAAGGAAAAAGAAAACAAAGAATAAAAAAGAATATATAGATATATATATATATATTCTGGTTAATTATAAAATATGAAGAAAAAGAAAAAATTATGGTATAAATGGAGTTTTTTAGTTTTCAAATATTAAATTTCCTCTTACTCTTTTCTTTGTTAAGCTTTGAAATGCTGTTACAATCTCTTCTTGATCCCGAATTGAATTTGTATTTATTAGAAAATCAATAAAAGCACCATCATTTAATTTATTCTGAATAAACTTATTAAAATAATTTCTTTTTTGAATTTCTTTATACTATAAGAAGCCATAGAAAAAATTTTCTTATAGATGAATTCTCTCTTCTCAATGAATTCTTTGTTATAGTCTTAAAATAATTAAATGTAAATTCATAGATATGATATGATTATACTTCTGTCACAGTTGAACAGAGACGTAAACCGGCACGTTCTCCATAGATATGTAAACCAAAATATTTTATATTAGTTGAAGATACAGAGTTTATTTGTTCTAAAAATAGATCAATTATATTATTTTCATACGTAATTCTATAAATATATGCTATATGATATATGATATATACTATATATTATATGTTATAATCGTAAAAACATATTAAAAACAAATGTGTTCTCGTTATATTTTCTTTTTTTTTTCAAAATTTAGAAAAAAACATTTATTAATTACCTTTGATATCATTCAATTTTGAATTATTAAAATTATAATAGATTAAAGTACAGTTTGGTTGCTTTGCTTCACGTATATCACGACATTCTGAATGGCATATAAGGACTATACTCATACTATATCAATAGTCAATATCAAAATTAGATCTGAGAATAAGCAGTATTTCTTCAAGATATATGTTGCTAAAATTAAAAATTAATTATTATCCGTTAAATTATGGAAATATAATCAATTTTCTATCACATATTATACAATATAGGCATGTGTATACATGTAAATCTAAAAGAAAACGAGTACAACCAGCCTGACACATGTATCCCGTAGCAACGAAATTGAAAAAGGGGCTCAATTGAATAATATTGTAGAAAAAAAAGAAGAAAATCGATCTCAACTATGAGATTGTAATGATTGAAATAGTAAGAATTGCCAGAATAAAACAAAATGCAGTTGTTTATTAATACATAATGAAGTATAACATTATACAAAATGATACGATAATATAAATTTACATTTCATGCCATAATTTTTTTATAAACTAAATTGGTAAGCTCATGAATTATCTCTTTACCAGTAGTTCCTTTTATTTGAGGTTTTACTGCGACTAAATCTTTTAGTCGATCCAATGATTCTAATGTGCCTTTGGCTGATATCATAAAACGGCCTGCAATATTATTAATGATTATCAAACTTTAATTTAAAATATATTCATTTACATGCTTTATTATCTGATGATAGCAAACTCCTCAATGCAACATCCACAACTCCAGATTTCTGTTTCAACTTCCGTACTCCCATATCAATATCAATTTGCGACAATCGGTCTAATTATCAAAGTAACTTATTCGATGAGTAGCCTTTAACTAACCAGGAAGTTGAATACAAAAAGGCTCACATTCTCTTATAACAGCATTATCTCGCTTTGGATCAGTGGACAACGGCAATTCTTCTAACCGTAAATTAAAAACCATATTATAATATGTTTTTCGAGCAGCCTATAAAAGAAAATTTACCCATCTTCATCGTTTAAACCAACTTTGTGGAATGATCGCCATTCTCCTCGCATAAAGCAGGATTGGTATCCCAGCACATCAAAACTTAAGTTTTCCAATTGTGAAAATTTTCTTGAAGCCAGATATTCGAAGAACGCAACAATTAGAATGGAACTTGTAGTGATCGGTTCCCTCATACTTTCCTTTTCAATAATTTCTTCTAATGACATGTCCTTTGGGATCTAATGAAAATAATATATTTTTTAAATTTAAATTTAAAATAATTACTTCTATGAATGCTTTCTTTGCATCACCTTTCAATGAAGCTAAAATACCTGTTGCATGAAGTATAAACAATAAACAAAAATGTTGCTCTTGAAACTTTTCAGTAAAAAGTGAACAGAGTCTTGCCCATTCACAAACGATAAATAAGATATTTTCTAACCCTATAAATTAAATTATTATTTTCGAAGAAAAAGAAAAGAATCAAAAATAGTTTACCGAGATAAATTGCGCAATATTTCTTAACAATTAAAGTTGTAGAAGGATTAAAACTTTGAAATGAAATGAAATGATTATATCTGCCATTGTTTTCACTAATATAAGTATTATTATGCTTTTCTAGCATCTGAAATAATTTAAAATTAAAAATCAACTATGGAAAACAAACCGAAATTAAAGGATGAGATGAAGTAATGAAATCTTTGTGATTAAAACTTTCAGCTTGACGGACTTCGGCAAGAACATCATAGGCTAGCCAAGCAAATGAAAGTTTTTTCTCTTTAGTTGCTGATGCTCTTTCTATATATAAATATATTTTTCCCAAGTAATTTTCTAATATGTACCATAGCAAACTCTATAGTAAGCAACAGCTTTTTGCTTCATATTTAATGTAGGATTTTTACAATCTCTATGAAATATATTTTCTTCGTCAGCAAATTGTTTTTCCACTTTTTCTGTACATTCTCTCCACCCTCCAAAATGTTCGAAGAAATCTTCTCGGAATTTGCGGAAAATACTAGTGATTTTTGACTCTATGAGCAAATTTGTATTGAAAAAACTCATGTCATCTTGATCCTACAATCAGTAAAACATATTCTCATCAAAAATAATATATCTTGCCTTATCCGATATTCTGTTTCTCATCTCACAAATATAACCTGAGAAAGCTTCTGCTTCAGTTTGTATACCATAATTCTCCATAACTGTCTGAAATACCCAGAAATTCAGAAAATGACTGAGAATATTGACAAACTCTTAACAAATTATTGTATTTGCTATGTTCTTGTAAAGCGAAATCTCTGTAAACCTCCCATCCATCAACATAAATACGCTCATCAATCTGAATTTAAAGAGTTGAAATCTAAAATTTAAATACACACCTTAATACTAAGCTGATCGTCACGATCTTCTGAAATACGAAGAACATCTTCTATTGATTTTATATCGCTAAATTTCAAATATTCAAATGTTTTCTAGAAGTATTCCAACCGGTAGAGTTGACCTATGAGTCTTGGACACACATAAACAGGCTTGTTTCCATTTTCAGACACATGATAATCAGGTATGATATCAGCAGACTCGGGTGGAATATCCTCCTTTGTTATTTCATCTAAAAATTTATCAAAACATAATATTTTGCAATCTAATACTCACCTTTTTCCCATGTTTTTGTTAAAGGCTCGGGAGCTTTACCCGATTTTGTGAAATCAACAGCTAAAGATATTTTTTTTGCTAATCTGATGCAAACCTGAGAGAGAAAAGCTTCATTTTGTTATTATTAATAAAACTGAAAAATCACTTAAAACTCACTGTGGAATTTATTCCATATAGAACTGATTGATGAAGAAAATTATTTGATATAACACCAACAGAATCTTGTAGCATATAATTCAAATAAAACTCTACCATCTTTTCGTTCTATAATTATTTTGTTTTTTTTATTTATTATAAAAACTTAAAAACCAATGTATTTTCATCGAGTGTCTCAATACGTTTACTGTCAGGAGTATAGTTGAAGGCTGGTTCGTTTCTATCCAAGAGCAAATCGGGATCCCATATAACACTGTATTCATCACCGTCCAAATCAGATCCTATGAATAGTACAAGAGAACTATTATCAAAAAAAAGATGAAACATACCAGCCATTTCATCAGGATGAGGACGTGCTCCATGCTGTGGAAACACTACAACATCAACAAGATGGTGAAGTTGAGGTATATCAATAGCATCAAATACTCGAACATCTCCAGCAACATTACAAGGATTTTTAGTGATGAGCACCTTTCCTGAATTTGAACAATTAGATAAGAACATCAAGATCTCATCGTACCAGTTAGAACTTTCTTTGGTGCATTAACAGCAGGGAATTTGTCTTGTAGATTCTTAGTGAATTGAACAAAAATCTAAAAACTCTTAATAAAAAGAATATGGTACGCTCTTGTTTACTTGTCCATATTGAAGTCTACCAGTTTCATCTATAATGCCTAACATTGATCGACCGAGTTCTGGTGGAATTTGTATTTGTTCTTTCCGTAATTGTTTAGCTGAAACATGTAAAATTGTAAAATTTATTAAAATATGAAAGAGACTTATTGCATATTTGGTTGCTGTTTTAACTAAAGCTCTGAAGAATGGCTCATCACAAAGAGTAAATCCAGCTCTTTGATGTAAACGATCAATGTCAATTCTTTTAGGTAATTCCTAAGAAAAAGCTTAAGTTTTGATATTGTATCTCTACAAACTTTTAATTTAACACGACAATCATGTTCAAATACAAGAGCAGAAGCAAAACTTCGAATCTGCTTATCCAACAAAAACTGAATTCTATCGATAATTCGTTTATGACTAGAAATTGATTGCATTTCAGAAACCTGGAGAAAAGCATTTTTAATTTCTTTTAATTGAAAGTTCTCGTTAGCACAAACCTGATCCAAAATATTGATAAAAGGTTTATTAAGAGCCACAGGAACCGGAGCTGAAGGTTTCACGATTTCAAGTGCAGACTCTGTTCCCGTAAATCTGAACAGAACCTTAAAAGTATTATGAACGAAAGCTACTGACTTGATCTGACTGTCTCGAACAACGCAATGAAGAGCCCAATTACGAATACCACCACAACTTTCCTGTTCAGTAACGTTAGAAATTGCATTATCAGCTGCCCACTTAGCCATCTCATCCAAATAGGGATCTACAGCTACCACTCCTTTCATCCCTTTTAATCGAAACTATAAAAATAATAATATTCAAGAATAAAGGGAGTAATTACTTGAAAACAACTAGGATGCCCTTCTGTACTTCCATTAAAATCTGTAGCGATTCGTTGTGCATATGATTTACTAATAACTCCAACACCATCACTGAAAGTATAAGGCGCCCTGAAATTCAAAGATAAAATTCAGTAAACTCATTGCCAAACTAACAGTGTTTCCGGTACACATCCACCAATGACATCAAATGTTTTAGCTAAAGCTTGTTTTTCTAACGGAATTTTAGTTTCCTAAATGATTATACTGTCAACTGATATTCGGGAAATTCAAACTTTGCTCTGAGTGAAACATTGTCCTAACCTGGCCATATATTTAGGAACACTTTCAATATTTTCAAATCTGTAATATATAGACTTAAATAAGATTAGTAAGCTTTATGTTACCTTCCAAGAGAATTTCTTACTTGTTGGATATGCAGGCATAATGTTTCAGGAAATGTTGTAGTATTATTTTCCTGACAAATATAGCTATAAATTGGTTTTTTAAGTTTAAGTTTATACCTTAAGATACTGTTTGATATCTTTTTTCCTATTTTTTAATAAAAAGTAAGCACCATTATCACGCATTTGGGAATTTGAACTACCAAGGTATCCAAAATCTCTTCCTATAATACCGTATAAATCGCATGTCATAGTAGTTAGAATACCTGCTATTGTAACTCCTTTTAATAATTTAGTTCGAACAGTTTTTTCAATTAAAAGTTTCGATGTTTTGTTTTGACGCATTTTTTGGTTATCATCGTCTCTTAAACTTTTATAATTATGTATATTATATATTTTTGTAATACCTGAACTGTATACGGAGTACCTTTGTACCATCGGGATCAAAATTTCTTATAACACGATTTGACATAAGCATTTCAGGAACAACATATATAGTTCTTGTTGGTGTAAAGATTAACTAAAAACGACAATCCATTACTTCAAGCTTTAAAGTTCGATGATACCTTTCTAACACGGTTATATCCTTCTTTCTTTTCCTGTACAGCTAAAGATTGTCCTTCAATTTGAGCTGCATAGCATTCATTGAACAAGTAAATTAAACACTAATACATAAGAATATAGCAAGAATTTTATAATTTTAACAAAAATTTTACCTTTGTAATGCTACCTACTCGTTTACGTTCATCAAGAAGAGTAACGAGTCTCTCCAATACAACTTCACACACCTAAACAATGAGATTAAGGGATTTTCAACAAAAATCTAATATTACCTCAAAATTTCGATGTATAAGAACAGTTAAAACATTCAAAAAATGTAGCCAATGTGTTTCAACTAACCATAGCTGGTCTTTAACAACTGCTCCTCTATAAAGAATGAGATAATTATTTTGTTTTAAACATGAACTATACCTTGAAAGTAAGCATTCGATTAAATACCTAATTACAAAACTCTTCCTATTGTTTTCAAGTTGTTCTTCACGGGAAAAAAGATTATTTTTTGGAAAATTCTCAAAATATTTGAAAGTACAATTGTATTTTATTACGATAAATGTGAGTTTTAAAGACTTACAAGCTGTAAAAAATTTTTGAAAACAGCTTCTTCCTCATGTAATGGATGTTCATTTTCCAACCAATTATAATAAGGAGTATGATGTCCGATAAAACAATCTACCACTGGGATACTTGCAAATTCTATTGCTGTTAAACATCTCGTTCTTAAACGAGATATAATAGAATATAAAAAGTTCAGCTGAAATATAATTTTTAAATATTACTCCGGTTTAAGATATTTTTTACATTCATAGACATTCCAAATTCTAGAACGAAAAATGAGCTATCTGTTATGGCAGCATCTTTAGGATATTCATTAGGTAACCTTCCACGTTTGATTGTTGTTTTCCTATCATATCTCGGACTAGAGTGCTTTGAGTTCTTAAACATATTTGGAAATTGTGTTTTACGAAAGCAGCACCTTACAGTATTTTCTTCAGCTCGTTTGATAAATGGTGGACAATTCAATTCAAAATACATCCTTATTCTTTCTGATCCATGACAATCCGATACATCATTATCAACGATAATACGACGAATAAAAGACCGTTGCACCTTAATAATAGAACTTTAATTCTATTTAAAGCATTATAACATACAACAATACGATAGCTAGCATTACGAGATGTATTTCTTCCAGGTTTACGATCTTAAAAATAGAAATAAAACTTTAAAATTACTTGGATGATTAACTCGTTTCCACAGTTTTAAATTTAACAACTATCATATCAGCACGATCAAATTCAAAATCAACATGCATATCGTTTTCTGAACGTCTTTTTGTTTCCGTATTTGTATATGAAACCTTAATAAGAATACAAGAAATTATGAAATATATTCTAGATTTCGAGATTTCATACCTCCCAATGGCTGAGAAAAACACCAGATTGAATATTTCCAAACATTATTGCTGATAAATTTACATCGATGAAACATGTTCTGAAATGTATAAATAATACATACAACTTTTAATGTTATTTTACATAAGACTCCTATCAAAGCATTCTTGACTGAATACACTTAAGCTTCCTTTGTAATGATGAGGAAGTCCAACACTATTCAACTTTGCCAAAAATTTTCGAATAGCTTGCAAAAAATTCTTCTGGTAATCTGTGTTTGTCACCCAAAATCAAGAAAATACACATATTTTCTGATCATTCTAACCTCATAATGAACATCAACAAACTTTAAACACCCTATTTCCTCAATTTCATTCGAAGTACCGTCATCAATGGTAAAGTGCCATTGGTCAAAACACTAAAACTATGAGATATGATTTGGAACAAGAAGATGTTCTTTACCGATACTAAAGATTGTTTATGTATATCATGAACCTGTTGATTAGAATATGGGATTTCTAATTTTATTCGAGATGATATTCCTTTTTCGAAATGGTCCGCCATCAGTCTTTAACAACATGATAAACCTGGTGAAAGCTTCTATACTCAAATAGAAAAACCTGGCTCAAACCATAAATAAACAAAAAGTCAAAAAAAAAAAATTTATTACAGTGTTCAAAACAAAACATAGTTCTTACAATTACATATTCATAGAATTTAATTTCTCCTGAATTTTCGATGTGAAGAAATTGAGCATTTCTTGAGGCTAAATGATAACCAAGTCAAATTAAAAAGAAAAGAAATACTTACTCCTCCCGTCATTTTAAAATATCTATCCATTTTTACTACAGCAATATCTTTTAGCTTTCTTAAAGCTTTAGTAGTTCCACGAGCCATAATAATAATTACACCTTAATTTAATATTTAAATATAATAATTTTATATACTACAACCATCTTTTAAACTTCTCGCCGATATTTCTGATACTTTAGAAGCATATTTTAATTTTTCCAGTAAATGATCATCATTCGTATCTATTGCAAATAAATTAAAGAAAATAAACATATTTAAAAGCTATACCAGTAGGTAATAACATTATAAATGGGTCACCATCCAGAATTACATCATTGGGCCCTTCTGTATTATCAGGAATTATTGTAAACTTTAAGCTTATTAATAAAGTGTAGTAAGTTCTTGCAGATAACTAAACATAACATCTTGAGAATAAATAATTGAATCAAAATAACCTCATGAAGTGGTAACCATTCGCCTCTCATTAATATAGATTTATAACCAAAACTGGTAAAATCAATATGCGAAAGTCTTTTAAAGTAAATGGATCCAAGGAAATCAAAAAAGGAAACAAGTAGTTCATAACAATAAGTCAATTCTATAGACTCTTTTCGCAAAGTTTCCAATGATACATTTTCATCAATCTGTATTTATTTTATTTCAAGCTTGTCCCAAAGAGGATTTACCTGTCGCATGAAAACCCTACCATAGGTATCAAATAGCCGGAAAGAGGTAGAAAAATTGTTTGTACCATGAGCAATAAGAAGATGTAGAAGATGACGTTTCGAAAACCGAGATTCTTGTTCAAAGTTGTTTTCTGCCCACTCCGATAGAATAAAGAGTATATTCAATAATCCTAAAATAAGTCAAATAAGGATCAACTTTTTAAACGATTACCAGCATATTTAGCACAATATTTTGCTAACAACGGTATTCCTGCGATGTATTGCTCGAAATGTCGGAATGATTCAGGATTGTTGCTAACATGATTTTCACAAATATCCTTCACAACCTGCAAAAATATAAATTAGGTTATTATGTAATTTGAAAAGGCTATCCGTACAGATAATACGGATTCTGAGTATGCAGTCTGAAAATACTTATTGTCGGAATTCAAAACATTAGCAGTTCGAATATCTCCTAGAATGTCATACACTAGCCAAGCGAATGACAAGTATCTTTCTTTATTTTCTAAAGCATGTCCTAAATCAAGCAATAAAAGTGTTATAATTATAATAGCTTTTCATACTATAAGAAACCATGTAATAAGCTGAAGCTTTCTGTTTCATTTTCAAATCTATATGAGAAGCATATCGACGAATAATGTCGCTACTGTCCTCATACACTGAGCTTGATGTAGTTAAAGTCATATATGAACCAAATTCCTGAAAAGTGAATGAAAGCTACAAGAGAAACAGGAGCGATACCTCAAAAAAATCTTTTCGAAACTGTCGATATAAATCGGTAACAAGTTTATCGATAATTTGTTTAGTATTAAAGTAACTTTGATCCTCTGTGCTCTGCCAATGTAAAATTAATAAAATAACCAATATTTTTCCAATGTATTACCTTTTCCGCCATGCAATGTCTATTTTCTTGAACACATCCCGAAAATAACTCAGCTTCTGATTGAATAAAATAACTTGCCATAATAGACTAAACCATAAAAACATTGATTATAAAAATAAAATCATCACATACTCTCATTTGGCTAGAATATCTTTTGAAAATATTAGAAACAGCAAATTCATAACTCTCCCAGCCCACAACTTCTAAGAGTGCATCTATCTAGAATTTATCGAATAAACAATATGGTTAAAGAACAATACCTCAATAGGAGGTGGAACTTTGAGTTCCTCTGACACAAGTTCCTCTACTTTTTTAACTTCTCTGTAAAGTTCGCCTATTAAACGAGCACTTGCATATGTAGGTTTCAAATTTCGAAGAGGATTATAATCAGGATAATACTCTACTTTTTCAGGAGGACACCATTTTCGAAAATCATCTTCATCTGAAAAAAAAAGAATGAACCATAGGTGATGTATTTTCTTAACACCTTGTTCCCACGAAGTTTGGAGTTTAGCAGGGGGATTGCCGGTTTTAGGAAAGTCTATTGCAATCGAAGCTTTTTCAGCTAATCGTGTAGATACCTGAAGATAGAATAGCATGAATAAAACGAGCAGTGTATCACTGACTGTGGAATCAATATGATATAAATCCGAATTGTGAAGATGGCAATTAGATATAACACCTATGGCATCCTGACTTATTACATTAACAAAAAATTTTGCACACTCTTCGTTCTGAAATATATACTTTTACTAGAAAGAGAGTATTAACTTAATTACTAAGTTAGACATGTTGATAGGAATCTTTTGCGATGGTTGGGCTGTGTAAGCACCCGCAGGACTATTTTCCTCCAAAAGTAGTTCTGGGTCCCATATAACGCTATACTCATCTCCATCCAGATCGGATCCTATAAGTAGTATTTCAAAGTTAAAACTTCAGCAAAGTTGAGCATTAAAAATACCTGCCATTTCATCAGGATGAGGACGGGGTCCGTAACTCGGAAAAACTAGAACGTCTACTAGATGATGGAGTTCCGGAACATCAATAGCTTCAAATATTCGTACATCACCAACCACCATTGTTGGACTTTTAGTGATCATTGCTGGTCCTTAAATTAAAATATAGTTATTTTTATCTTCTGCAATGTTTTAAAACCTATGTGAACAATATTTTTTGTTTTGGAAGTTGGATTATATTCAGTGGATATACTAGAATATTGGAAAAAAACCTAAACTAACTAACTTTAACAATAGTTTCCGGAAGTACTCATACTTGGCCTGATTGTAATCGACCACTTTCATCTAAAACTCCCATCATGCCTCGACCTAAACCTCTAGGTATGGCAATTCGTAGTTTTTGCAACTGTCTTGCTATAAAAAATCATACAGTATGTTTATTCGTAATAACCAAACTTATGGTGGAATGAGCATTGGCTAAGAGCATTCCTCGAAAGAAAGGTTCAAACGATAAACTCAAGCCAGTTCTATGATCCAGCCTCGTGATGTCAATCCTCCTAGGAAGTTCCTACAAAATGTCCTCAGATGAGTTGCAATCCAAATAGTAACCATTAATTTATTTTTACAATGATGGTCTGAAGAAATTTGCTTAGCAATATTTCTTATATTCATATCTAATAATTGATGAATTCTATTCTTAATTCTATCATGCAATACTTTTTTTTTCTCACTTGCCTATAAGATTATCGTTTTTTTTACTAACACTTGAAAAAAACGTACAAAATCGAGAACTGCAATCAGGGGTTTGTTCAAAAATAAGGTAGTAACGCCGGAATACTTCACAACTTCTAACGGTTGATGAGGATAACGCTTTGCTTCAAATCTGAAACAAAACAAACTTTCAAAAAAACATTATAGAAACTGACTTCTCCTGGCTAGGTCTAAAAGCGCAATGTAATGTCCATGAGTGTTCTTCAATTTTAGGAATGTTATTTTCTTTTGCCCAAGTAGATAACTGATCCAGATATGGATCAACTGATAAAACTCCTTTCATACCTCTAAATCGTATCTAAATCTTATATTGGTTATTATTCTGATATCGTTTACATCACTTACCTGAAAGCATCCAGGAACACTTCGAAGTCTCATATCTCTAACAATACGTTTGGCGAAACTTGCACTTATGATGCCTACACCATCAGAAAATGTATAAGCTTTTCTTAAATAAATAAGTTCCTTTTTTCGTCATAATTTTAGCTAACTTCGACGAATTTTGACCACCAATTATGTCGTGTATCCGATGGTATTCCTCTCTATCTAATCCCACACCTGTTTCCTTAATTATTTCAATTAAAAACTATTATTTGAAAAAAAACTTACTCGAGATTGTGTAAAACATTGGCCCAATCGAGCCATAAGTCTCGGAACACTATCCAGACGATCAAATCTATGCAATTACATAATATAGAAATACAAATAATCTTACTAACCTTCCCATCTTAGTGCGGAACTTGATGATACTATAAGTATTCGAATTACTATCACTTGATTTTTGTTTTGATTTCCAGCTATGAGCATCTAACACTCCTAACATAAAGTATGCTCCGTGATCACGTTGCTGACTCGAAGAACTCCCCACATAGAAATAATGCCTTCCTAAATATCAAAATACATTATAATTTAAATGAAATCACCACTTACCACCAACTTGTATGCCTTTAGTGAAGGTTTCAATAACAGTATTTTCTATTTCTCGAAATGTGTTTGATATTGTGGACAATTTCCTACCATCTTCGTCTCTATAAATCAGTAGAAACAAATTATGTACTCTCTTGGATAAAAAAACCTATAGGCTACACGAATGAAAGAATAAGATCTTTCTTCATCACTTATAGAATGGGATCTAACAGCCCGATTACTCATAACTACTTCACGAGGCATAGGTAGTAAGCGGGTAGGTGTTATAATAACTTTCCTTATCTTCATGTATCCATCTTCTCTCTGTTCTGTTGTAAGTCCATTATGAACAGGAAATAGTACTTTCTTATAAAATAACATAGAAAAACTCTGAAAATCTTTGTATTTAACAAAAATCTTAAAAGCCTATACTTACTTCAGGTAGGTTAGAAATCATAATATTTTCATCCACATAATGAATTATTTCCTCTAATGTATCAAGACATGCCTAATGAAAAAACCATATTTGTAAGTGATACACTACTTACATTAGCATCTTTGAAAAAACTTTCGCTGACCATATCTAGGAAATTTTTCCACACTTGTTTATTTCTTAGAATCTGGCACTTAACCATAGAACCTCTGCAAAACAGCTGGTAACAATATAAAGATAGGAGAAAACAAACCTTGCTAAAAGAGCTTCAACAAGGTAAACTAATTCGTTTTTGTTTGCTATGAAATTCTGTTCTTTCGATATTCTCATATTTGTCGCAGTTCTCTGAAAAATCAGACGATATTAAAGCACAATTGAGCATCAATTAGTTAACCTCCAATTCACAGTTGAAACAGTAATATATACTATAAAGAATTTCATCAGTTACACATTTTCTGAATTCGCCCTCAGGTTCCATGACATACGGCCAAAAAGGATTGGTATTTTCCGATATTATTTGAACATTTTGCTAAAACAGAGAAAAACTAGTTGTACATTCGAAAATACTTACTTCCAAATTTACAAGCTCGATAGGAACACGGGAACGGTTATATAAGCGAGATAATAATGAGTAAAATGTACTCTATAAAATAGAATTAATAGAAACACCATTAGTTAGGGTACCAAATCAATGTCAAGATTGAGGCTATAAATCGAGCTATGAGTAATAGCCGGTTGTCCACTACACCGATATTTCTTTCTCTCTGGACTTCTGATATCACAAAAAATTTTATGACGACGGAATAACCTAAAAAAAACAATGCTGATTCATACTTTTTCCAAATTTCACTTATAAGTCGAAGAATTCTCGTTTCTTCCTGAAGACCGAATTATTGCGGGGGAAGATGTAAGAAAATGCAAAATAAAACAAGTCTGCGTCTTAACTTCGACGAAAATCTTCCTGATGAAGTGGAACGGTATCTAGAAGAATTATAAGTCAACTGACCAAACTTATATCAAACCGAAATTTCATATTTCACTTTAATGTTGTTACCCTCTCTATCTCTAAATCCTAAGAAAGCATATAACTCCAGAAGAGTATCCGAAAAATTACCTTCAAACTGCCTTATCTCGGTAGAAATTCTGGATTTGTCATATTCAAAGCTGGTATGTATTTTTTCTCCAGAATTGCAATTAAGTTTCCAATGAATAACATGATTTGCTCTCCAAAAGGATCCAAAATACAATTCAGTGGTTTTCAGATCTTCATGTGCCGAACTAAATTTTTTAATTTATAATACGAAATGAAATTGCATATTCACGAACATGATATTTTGAGAAAACCATTCACTGCTTGCGAAACTAATTGAAAATGTACTTAGAGGCAGTTTAGAACAAAAACATTGAAGCGTTTTCAATATTTCAGCAATTTTTAGAAAACTGACAGCTTGATCATTGCCTTGATATTTACCAACCTGCAAAATTATAAAACTGATATGTTTCAAAGGCTATTTCAAACTTCAATAGGTAATTCATATTGGTTAATGAACTCATTATTTAAAAAAATCGGGTCGACAGCACTATCAGACACATTGTACTGATTTTTAGAAAGTTCCTGCAAAAACTTATTTTTTAATATCATAAGAAAAGAAAAAACACTACTTTTAACAGAATTAAGTGACATCTTTTCAATATATTTAATTTCTCAGTTTCATTATATTCTTTTATTTCAAAGTTTCTCAATATTAGAGACAAATGTTTCTTTTCCGTTCTGAAAAACTGACGTTAGTTTATGTGATATATAATTATCATACCGATTATTATTTTCAAACATCTAATACAAAACCGATGAATGCATTTAGATTAATCCTTAACAAAATGATATATAACATTGAAAGTGCAAGTTTATTTAATCCAAATAGTAAAATGTGAGAATAAACATTAGTTTACACTATTATGAAATCATCAAGATATATAATTGTAATTGAAATCTTGCTGATATGTTGAAACAACTATTATAATTTCATTTATTGAAAACTCTATAATTGCGAATATTTAGAACTGCAATTAATAAAATAATCTGTATTTATATAATTTCTCATTAATCATACGAATCGTAACCTTCATCGAAGCAAAATACAATATCTTGCTTACATTATAGTTAAGCTCCAACCAATAATAAGTACAATTTCAAAATAACTATTAAAATCGAGCAAGCTCCACAACACGAAAATTTGCGTATGTATTTTTAAGAAGTATTACATTATGAAATCGAACAGATAAATATAATAAAATAGTAATAGAATGCTTAATAACGTTTTTGAATTTTCTGAATTTTGTTTTTAGAATTTAATACCATTAATATCAAATTTTGGAAAATTTTTACAAATTGAAGATTTTTTTATTTTTATTTTTTAGAAGTTTTTTGAAGCTTATTGAAGCTTTTGATAATCAAAGGAAGTTTACTTTGGTTTATACTGTCTCTAGTTTTTTGTTCTTAAGTTGCTTTAACATTAACAAAATTAATTGGAATGAGAAGTCCCTTTAAGCATGGATCTGGCACGATTTGAGAAAGATGAGCGAGTCTGAGTGACGGGTCAAACCAGATAAGAAGATTAGGAGCTGAAGCGTAAAAAGAATCAGACTGAAGGACGATAGTGATCTAATTGTGATCATTCGATATTAAGGATGAGATACGTAGAGTTATTAGTTGTTGTTTCCGATTAATTCGGAGTTGGGTATAAGTATGTGTCCAATTCATCTGGGAAAAAAATATTGATGCTTCTTTGTTTAGTTTTGTAATTGTGGTTTCGTGCTTTAAGTGATGGACAATGCTTTGCACATGATGAATGGCATTCTTCAGTTGTCTAAACATCCATTGGGCACTGTTGTTATCCTCTTTCTTATATATACTTAAGCTTTCTTGCGCATGTATCAGGTCATCGAGGTGTAACCAGGATTAGAACTCTTCTATTGAAATTACAGATTATGAGTATTTGCTTTATTCTAGTAGCAATTACATTCTACTTGAAGTTTGTATCATGGAATGAAAGAAGCTAGAACTTCCTGTAAAAAGTTTTCACTGTATAGGAGCCAAAGGTTAAAATTACCATTACAAATGCAAGAAAGCATTAGTGTAGCACTTATAATCTTGGATTCACGGCGGAATTTCCTTTGTCATTCTCTTAAGATTTGTATTAGTCTTTGAGTAATGTCGGCTTTACTCTCTAGTATTTCGTTCAGCACTGTATCTAATTAACTCTATTGTTTCATGACCTCTTTTTGAACCCCCTTGCATTATTTTCTTAGAAAGAATGACTAAAATATAAGACATTTTCACATAATATGACTGAAGTTCAAAAACCTTTGAGTGCCTTAGAATTGTTTTGTCACTTGTTGATGTAAATGATGAAAGAAAAAAAGACCACACAATGTTCCTAAAAAATGTAATAAATGTCTGAGAAGTTTTAAAACAGAAAGTCTGGTCATTTTTCGTTTTATTTTCAAGCCAAATTGCCTTTTGTTCTCATCGTATCTTTTTTATGTCCCATTCTTCTCCACCTGATGAGGAGATATATTCAAAACACCACCTTTAGATCAGAAATCGTTTCTCATTGCAGTTGAAAATCGAATAACAATAGCGTCAGCTAACAAATTTAGTCAATATATCTGTGAAGAGTCTCCCTCAACTCTTCTAAAAGTGTTTCAACATTTTTATTTGAATCTGCTCTGCTCCGGTTTAGTTTAGTCATTCCTTTTCTCAGGAGACATTCCAGGACACATTTATGAATGTAAGAAGAACAAAGACTGGTGACAGTGAGTTTGGGAGGTAGACAAGTATCTAGTATTTTCAAAAAATACATTATCAAAGTACACATTTTCCTTCTTATAATATTTTTCGGAAACGAAGATTAAAAAAAAGGGAAAAAGTATTATGTTTTAACAGCAGTTATTTGAAAAGTATAAAACGTTTTTAAATTTAAAAAAAATTCACATTGTCTATAAGTGTGAAAGATGATGAAAAATAAATTATATAATACCGTATGCCAATCCTTACCTTAGAAGGTTGACCTAGACGAATTATGGACTGTTTAGAAAAATAATTAAAGAAGAATAGTCGACGTAAAGATTAAGGATTATGAAAAGATCTTCTTGTGTAATATTTCAGAATAACCATTCGTTCTATTCATTCATTCACTTATTTTTGTAGATTAATGTTCTATGAAATAGCACTTGACCATCCTTGAATATCACTCTCCTTTTAGGAAAATAAATTGTCAAAAACGTACAATGGAAGTGAAACACAGAAAGATATATAATCCAATATTCTAATTTATATGAAATGATGTAATTATATGGAAAATATATTATACTTAATGTTTGAATCTATCGATAATACTTTAAATAAACAGAAAAGATACAGTATAGCTATAGAAGTGTTCACATATTAGGAAAACAACAATTTAATAGGGATATTCGAGTCTAATAGGAGCATAGACGTTTTGAAGATCATTCAACAACAGAACAAGGATATTGATGTTCGAACTAATGTCAGAGCAAATAAACTATATCCCTATCGTGTATCTCTAGCACGTTAAGTTTCGTTTCCTCGTTCCATTACGCATTACTTATGATTGCTTTCAGACTAAGGAGAAAAATACTCAAAAATGGTTCGAATTCAACATCAAATGTTTAGTTTAAGCCCCTATATATCTTTCAAATGCTCCCTTCCGTCATCAGTTTTGAGATTTGGTATACAATTCATATTTGATCCCTATTTGCTTATTCTCTTCTTTTCTTTTTTTTTCTTAACCTTCTATCCCAGGATAGGCGTGTGTCTGGATTGGCACGTTGCAGATTAGATGGATTGTGTTTGCGAAAAAAAGAAAGAGGGAGAAAGAAAAAGAGAAAAAAGAGAGAGATAAAGAAAAATAGATAGAGAACATGATGTAAGTAGAGATGGTGAGAAGTAAAAAAGAGGTGAAGAGAACAAGGAGAAATATAAGGGATTGGACTTGTCATTCTGAACTCACTTGTCACCTTCTGCTGATTACCTTATAAACAGATAAACAGAGGATTATATGACATGCGACAATGAGAAAATGAGAGATTGAATACCTTGGAGTATAGAGAGAAGACGAAAGTGAAAAATACAGATATGTTGGCCAGCAACATACTATACTACCATATTCTATTATGTAACAATGAAATTGCGTGTATTCTGATGATTACCTTTTGCATTTATGAAAATATAATTAGTATTTATACGAAAAAGATAATATATATCTAACTATTTATCATTATCATACTCACTATATTGAAGAGATTATTGAGATTATACATATGTATATTCATAATGACTTTCACTAGAATATTCGTTAACGAGAAGAATATTATTATAAACGACATATTATATAATTATTTATAATAAATAAATAAATATATATATATATATATGTATATATATATATTTATATTGTTTAAGTTATCGATGACATTATTTAACTTGAAGCTATAGTCGCCACATATTCGTCAATATTGTATGTATTAGAAAGTAAACTCTAAATAAGGAAATCAATGCATTTTCACACACATAGACCAAACACATATGTCAATACGATTGACATAGAGAATACAACTTTATAAACGCTTATGTTGTTGAGATATTATGGAAAATCACGCAGACATCTTATTCATCATTGACTTTTCTTAGTTTTAATATTCTTCTTTTCGTTGTTCGTAAGAAGTGAAATTTTAACTTTCCCTTTGAAACTTAACATAACTCGTGTGAGCATTTCTTTTCCTTTTTCTATTCGTAGATTTACTCAACATGTTGAAAAGGATCAATGATGCATAAGCTTTAGTGCTCCTATTTCTCGATACTATTATGACAGTCTCTCTGCTTCCTTTTTCCTTGATCACAGCCGGCATGGCCACTTATGACATGACCATATAAGAAAATGGTCGTCTGTCATGACTATTGTCGTTCCGCCTCAGTTGCATCATGTACACCTGTCGCATACTCTAGACCTTTTCTGCTTTTCTTTTCTCTTCGGCCTGATTTTGGCGCCTAGAGGCTTGCGACCTTGGCTTGGCTTCTCAACTAAATAGTCGACTAGCGCCATCTGTCGTCCATAATAAAAGAGATAGAAGATACCTTGGCTGACAATGAAAATCAAAATCTATGTGCTTTGCTTGTGCATATTAGTATCTACTAAGCAAAGTGAGAATGAATAGACTCGATGTAGCAGAGACAGCTCTGGCTTTTAGAGATCGAAAAGAAGAATACTGCTCTTCTTTCAATAAAAGGGAGTTAGACCAGGATCCTCTTACATTCTACCTAGCATAAATATTCTCATAGCATTCAACATCAAAGAAATATGTTCACTCCATGTACCATGAAAAGTTATTTTGTTTCTTTTAGTTTTGAAAAAAATATTATCCATCAGGTGACATGACACAGCTGTGTAGACTAATGACTTTGTTCAAAGCTCTTTTATGCATTTCTGTATCGAACGGTATGACCTGCTGTTTGGAAACTCTATTTATAGATTGAATTATTTCCAATACTGCAACATAAAATAAATCATATATCAATAGCTTCTATATAAAATCTTTTATTAATTGAACAATTTCAATATTATTTGAAACTACTTAAGAGAAAGGATTAGTTTGTGAAAGAATATTAATATAAACTTTAATATATTTAGCTATTATTCAGAAAAAAATTAGTTGTAATACGAAAACTTGAAAACTAATCATTACTTCATATCTGAATTTAAATTTCATTTCTAACATTTTCCCGCGCTGATCAGTTTAGTTGTAGTTTTTATTTCGCTAAGTATTCAACGTCAGCAGTCAGTATCTTTTTAGATATTGTAAAAATTATTTTATTCTTCCCTATTATTTTTTTTGTATAGAATACCTTGAAATTTATCTCAAGTCTTCTGTTTTTTCTTAAACCCCCCTTTCCTTTTTATTTTCCTCTTTTCTTAAAAAAATGCCAGCTGGAGTGGTTAGAGGATGTAAAGAGAGGACGGTCTTTCTAATTATGACGAGGTCGTCCGTTTTCCTTCTGTCTCCATTTCCGCGTCCATTTTCATTCTTCCAATTGCCTTCCTTATTCTTTCCACCAAGGTAGATGAATTGAAATGAAAGTATGAGGTGGCTGTAAATGGCATTTCACTACATTATTTAAATGAATTGTTTAAGAACTGAGAGTTCTGTCTTTTAGCGGATTTTTAGGTTAATTTGGTATAATAGAACTTTATTTCACTGCTGATAATAATCCAAAACAGTTTTGATGTTATCTATGAGCTCTTCACGGTTGAAGCCAAACATGATTTATTTGGGTTCCGCATGGTTGCGATTATTAAACCTTTCCTTTTAAATGATTACTTTTTGGAACTATTTCTCTCGGAGCTGTGCTCAATCCGGATTGTTTCTTGGATGGTTTTCGATAGGACAATGACCTTTATAGCTTATTTTTGCGCGAACAATCTAGCTTCATTTCAACCAACTCTCCGACAGAACCGACAGATTTTAGCGACAAACGATTTCTTTTTTAGGATGTTTGCTTATTCGAATTTCATCCTCTTTTAGTCTTTCACTCACTTTCGACATTTTATTTGCTTCATCAATATTGTCCTTGATGCCGTAGCATTTCTTCAGTTTTTGAACATGGTTTGATTTTTTCATTTCCCTCCCCGCTCCTTTCGCTGAAATATTCGAAGAGTTCCTCACTATCTCTTGTTTTGAATAATTTCTCGATTTCTTTTTCGTCAGCACGTTTGAATAGTTTGTCCATTAATATTATTGATTAATGAATTATTAACATGCCCACCCCATTCATAAGGAAAACTCGTAAAATATCAATACTTTTAAATGATAACACCCTTATGATTTGTAAATAAGTTTTTCCGCCAATTCCTGATTTATCTAATAATGAGAGGTAAATTGTTACCTGAAATTAGATGTTTTCCTGAAAATTTTCTGTTGAAATTTTTTTAAATCTGAAAAGTTCCTTGTTCAATACCCTTGTTGTTTTATTAGTTTTCGCGCAATCTTTTTGGCGAAGTGTTACTCAAGCTATTAGTTGTACGTGATAATATTTTAGAACTATGAGCTGATAAGCATTTATTTCGAAAGCTTACCGTTTCTAGAATGAACACCATGTTAGGTTTGGTGCTTCTCTCTGCTTATCTTCACCGTCTTTGTCATCTCTTGTTGCACTTGACACTAGTATTCATGTTTGCCAACTGTACCTTCGTAGTTTTATTCCCTGTTTTCTATTTCTCTTTTCTTGCACACTCCTTTTCCTTCTTGAAGTTTGTGTTCAACTTGTTATACGCCGTCTATCCCTTCTTTCCATTATGTAGTGTGATGATCATCTGGGAAAAGTTCGATTTATCTAGTTTAGCTTTGCAACCCGATATCCCCTTTTTTCTTTCCGTCAGAGGGTCTACTGCCTCCTTACGCATGTACTGTTCTCTTCAACCTGCTCTTCGATTGTCCATCTTCTACTGTAATGAAGAGCTGTCGGATGGTTTACCCTAAAACGATACTACTTTTCGAGTTTTAATTCTCTGAGATATCATGTTCTTCTAACTTTGTTTTACGATTCGTGATCTAGCTCGAAAGTCTTTCACCACATAATTTACAGACAATATATCTCGTGTGTCATAAAATGATTATTTTCGACGTTACTTAATGCTTTAAAATTATTTTTTCACTATTAGTTGCCGAATAAAATCTTAGGCAATGAACGTGCACGCGTCATTTGACGGCCTTATCCATCCAAATCTTTGCCACTCCAAACGAACATCTCCTGTCATCATCACGATCGACTCTACTGGTCTTAAGCTTTTTGAAAAGCCAAAAGCTTAATGATGAACGAAGAGGCTGCGAAAAGAAGGAAGGATTGCTAGTTATTCTTAGAAACGCAGACAGATTTTGATCGCGACCGGTTTACTAATTCCGTCCCTTCTTCTCCTCTTCCTTCTCTATTCAGCCATTATTTCTTCTTCCTCTTCTACTATCTTTTTGATCCGCTAGGCCCTACTTCAGTACCTTTACATCATTAAGCTTTTTCTCCTTTTCAACATTTTCTTCTAAATATTTCAAAGCAGCGTAACGAGACCATGTGTGGGCACCGAACAACAATCATATGGGTCTTATTTTCTCTTGTCGCCTGTGCGTACCTGTTCTGCCCTCCGGCGGCTTTCATTTCACCTGTCCCTCAGCATTTATCATACTTTTTTTTCGTTTCTTTGTTGAAAAAGTCTTTCTTTATGAACATCAAACCGTTTCGGAGATCTCCTGTTTGCCCTCCTAGGTTTGCTCGATTGCGCTGGCTTTTTCAAGTCGTCAATTCTATTTTTTATGTATTGAAGATATTTTTTGAAACAATCTTTATTTTCTATAAAATTGATGTTTTTGAACACTTTTTTTGAGTTTCATCGACAAAAATTTCAAATTCAAAGTCAAAGTTTAGTACGCTTGGTTTGTTGAGTTTGACTAAGCACTCCTATCGATTTTTGTCTTTGTTATAAATCCAATCTAAACTACTATTACCATAATGAGAGGAAAATCAATATTTTCCGCATTTTCGTGAAATCTCTAGATGCTTTGTTTTGATTTTTCTGTCATCCTCTGCCATTTTGAACCATCTGAAAGTGAAAGAATGAATTAAAAAACCGATTCTACTACCCAGGCCGAAATACGCCGCTCACTCCTAGTCACATCCGTCTGCCAGCAATATGTTTGTGTCGACTTTGTCGTCTTCTTTTTCGTGTAAATCGTCTTTTCCATGTTTGTCTTTCTTCTGATCATTTCGAACTTTTTGTGACATAACTGACATCAAATGATTTCCTTGCAAGCAATGAGTGCACTGAATCACTTTCATGAATTTAATAGACGGGCTTGAAATAAATAATTTCCCACCAATTCTCATAAAGTTATAAATGTTGATTCGGTTTTTTTTTGTTGGAAAAAACGACTGCTTAAGACATGCTGACAAAGAATCCGTGCTTTTGGGGCTGCTTCTTGCTTGATAATCGCCATCATTTATCTGATTAACAGTTATTCAGAAAGACGTCTTCTCAAGAAAGCCTTTCTTTCATATCCATTGCCCATTTTCCAAACAGCTTCATGCTTCATCATGCCTGTTCTTAGTAGTGGTCGCAGATGTCTATGTCGTCGTTCATGTTCTTTTTTTCGAAGAGAATCTCAAGACTACAAGATTCTTTACTATCGTCATGGTGTTGTCGTTAGTGTCCTCTCAAGTTCTGTTTTTTCACAGATCTTTAGGGTGGTCCACTTCTCTTTTCTAATCAATTTTCTTATGTGGTTTTAATCCACGTATTTGAAAATTGAATAGGTTTTATTTTCTTTACTGTCCCGTTAATACGAGTTTACCTGTAATCTCCCTTTCCTGAACTCTCATGAGGATTTATTATGAAATTTCAACTGATCTGTAAACCTCAAGTCTACCTACTTTGTCGGTTGGTTTGGCCATGTATGGTCGACGAAAAGCAAGGTCGTTTGGGCAAAAACGCACAGCGTGAGAACGTCGCTTTCGACAGCATTCTCTTTTCTTTTTCCAACTGTTGATTTCTTTTTTTATCACCAACCTCTCTGATCGCTGATGGCCCCCAACATGTCTGGATAAGAAAAAATGTATTATTCTTTTGACATGAATTGCCTTGAGGTGTAAAAACATTTAAAGCATTAATAAGAAATTAGTCTGGATTTCAGATTTGTAGTACTTATACATTTTCTCATATGATTACGTTTTCTTTGCATAAAACTGATTATAGTGCTTATACTAATTCTGCTGGCTATTGATAGAATGTTACACCTTATACTTAGAATATTGTCGTTAGCTGATAATATCTTGGCGGGAGATGATGATGTGACTGTCTGCGTGTGGGGACTGCGGGACAGTATGCCTTCACCGTTGTTCTCTTATTTTTGTCGCCGCGTGCCGCGTAGTGAATTCAGACTTGCGTTAATGTTCGAAGCTTGGTCTTTCAAGAACAATGGATTAGCACATATCTGCGGATGACTGAGATAGTGGGACTATAAAGAAAGTACATTGAAAGTCTTGTATGTCAATTTATTCACAGAAACTATATTTGAACTTCAACTGGATTTCCTCACTTCAATTGCCATCAGAATAGTGTGTCGACCTGAATGCTAGTTATTAAGGTTAGGGAGGAAATAATTAGCCGCATCGTATGGTTTGAGCGATCAAGGTTAACTTTTATAGTTGAAATCCGGTCATTCTACTGGATGAACCATAGCAAGCTTTTATCGTTTCTGTCCACTTGCTCTTTGAAATCTTGCTTGATCTTAGACCTGGTGTCGGCTTCGATCTGTCTGTCACTGTTTCTGTATCGCAGGCGTTTCATTTGTCGAGTTCTCTTCTAGTTGATCGTACATAACCGGCCTTATTCAGTACATGATCCGCGGCTTTGAACATTGTGGTTTTAACTGGTTTCTCTGTTGAAATAATGCTCTATGAATAGGCAATAAGTGAAAGCTTATTGAGCTCAATCTCAATTTTCTAAAATGTCATGAAGATATTTGGTTGCGGACGTCTTGTAGCTGTAAATCATTAAAATCAGTTCTAAATCTTTGAAATACTAGCTGTTCTTTGTGTTGATTCAACCGACATGACCTTATATGGGTATGATTTGTTACTTAGAGGTTGCGTGAGCTGAATGTGCCATCGTTCAACTGCATATACACAAAGAGTCGGCTTTTTTTAGCCTGCGCAAACAGTGATCTCACTTAAGCCGGATAGGCACAAAGAGAGTGAAAGGAGAAATTTCTCAGAGCGATGAAGGCTAAGAAAGAGACAGTGGATACATAGCGAAACATTGCCATCATGCTGTTTCTTGCACCTGTCTTAAGGAAAATCTGCATGATCGCAAATTTATTTGTTTCTAATACTTATTTATATTTTTATTTCCTTTCTATCCTTTTTCAAAGTAGCATCTTTTATAAAGCGCATCTTAATCCTGGTCTGACCTTACTTTGGTATGATCTGCAATTGCTGTTAGAAATCATTTTGACCCGGAATTATTCAACCTCCTTTCAAATTTAACTTCTTCTCAAGTCGAAAAAATTTACTTTAAACCCACCATTGATCTAGGTGCGCTCCTCTCTACCAGTGCAATTCTATATACTTTCCCGGTCATTGGGGGCGTTCATGTTTTGAAATTTGAATTTCCCGCCTTTTTTGTTAATGCTCTTTTTCTCTAGCTGCGGCAAATTCATAGGTCTCTAGTTCTCTAATACCTCTTTTTCACTCTCCGACACCTTCGTGTTCTTTGTCTGCCTGCAATCTTTTGTCGGTATGTCCTCCCTTCGACCAATCCAACTTGTCGTCTGACTATGGCTCTTCGGTGCCTTCGTGATTGTCACCGTAATCGCTATGTGAAATTTTATTCTAAGAAATTTATTTTGCATTTTTTTTCTGATCTCATGATTTTGTTACAAATCGTGTAAGAATCTCAACTCTGCTATAAGTTGCAATTTTCTCAACTTACACAACTTGTACGTATTGATGTTACATTGGTTGCTCTCTTCTCTCTTCATCTTACTTCCTATCTCTTTACATATTTATCTTCTCTGTTCATTGTGTGTTTCACCCTTTTTAATTTTAAATATTATCTTTTGGTGATTTATTTGATTGTTTAGTATAAATAACCGCTTTTGTTCAAATTTGTTTCATTTTTTTAGTTACTATGTTTTCTTTTGAGTAACCAATCTGATGAATAGGTTGTGCATGTGCGTACTACCTTGTCATAGACTGAACCATCTGTTTATTTGTTGTTTGCAGTTGCAATGTTACATCAGTTTCGTTTCTTTTCATACTCTTTTTTTTCCCTCATATTACTCCTTATCCAATGCTTCAGTGCCCGATCAGCTTGTCGACCATCGGTTGAGCAGTCTCTGACTCTCCCGGTTCTCTCTCGTTTTCTCTTCAAGACCGATCGTCACTAGATGGCACGGCAGCTTGGTCAGACGTTCTTTTACCCTGCTGCTGCTCTAGTCTCACACTCATGGGCAGCGGGTATTCGGCATCTTTGCTCTTGATACTCATCTGTTTAGTCAGGTTAACATGTTTCACTTTCCTAATCCTGGTTTTTGTCGTTTTCATTTTCTTCTATTTCTGCGATTTTAAGACATCCAAGCAAAGTTTTGTTTCTTTCTATAGTTTATATTAGATATTATTTGTTTAATATATGTATGTAGTAGGGTTTGGCAAGAATATAACAGTTCTTGAAAGAAGAATTCTTCGGATTAGTTTTATGGACAAACGACAGCATAAATCTAAAGAACAGACTCTGTAATTTCATATGGCCTTCAACATTTAGCGAAAACCTGAAAGGGACCATATGTTTGGTTCCATTTCTTCTTTCTATGCTAAATGGTTTTATCCAAAAAGTAAAAACGCGATGTCTGAAGTCGTTTGAATATATTGAAGCACATTTTCAATTTTTTAAACTTTTTTTAATCTTCCAGTTAATTTGTTGTACACATTTGATAATTCAATCATTTACCTTCCCATATTATTAGCTAGTAAGAGAAAAAAGACAATGGTAGCGACAACTAGAATGACTTCTCTCTATAAAGGCAAATATGTGGCGGTGTGACTTTTGTATATCTCAATTATACCATTAATGGTGAACATAAATTTGTCAGTTGAAGGCTCTCTCCGCGGCTCTCTATGGCATAATTACGATTTACAGAAGAACAGTAGAGAAATAAAAATAATAGATGTTTTTAATATCCCTTTTGATATAGCCATTTTTATTTTAATTTTAGTAATCGTGTAGTACAGGCAGTATTTATCTTCATTTTTCCAGTGTTATTGTTGCAAATATTTTCTTGTAATCAGTGTTTCTTCTTTGTTCCAAAGTATTTCGAAGTATTACATTTATTATGCTTTTCTTTGCTTTTCTTTCTATTGATAATCTCCACAGTTTCTACAGAGTTTTGTTTAGTCATAACTAATCATCATTAAGCTCGGTATTAAACTGCCTTTTCACATTTTATTTGCAATCGGCTTTTTGCTTCTGTTAATCTACTATAATGGTTTTCTAAAATATTATTCGAGTATTCTTGCTTTTGTGTTATGTAGCTATTTTTCTTGCTATTGTCATCATATTCACTTTATAATATTAAGTATATTTTTTTAGATCTCGCAGGGGCTGGTCTCCTCTCTACAATCCAGCTTCAACAGACTTCTAAGATTATTATAGTCAGTGCAAGAGTTTACCTTAGAGAGCGAATCTAATACGTTTCAACTGCATAATGAGTACTCTTTCTCAACATCAGTTACCAACTCCAACTCCAACTCAGCCATGTCTGTCAATTTTTTCTTCGCGTACTAGCGAAGAAGGATTTCACTCGGGATCTTCACAAGACGAAACATCATCGAATCATGGAGTTGATCGACTGGCATTCGAATTAAACAATTTTGGCGTATCTCAAAAAAGTAAGTTTCTTAGCATATAGTTCAATCATAGACGGAATTACATAATATGTCCCTAAAATATTGTTAAATCGAAGTGCATAGTTTTTTCTATAGGTTAAGATAGTCTATGTCTCGATTCCTGTCCAATATGACATTGATAATATTTCGAGTTAGTTTGTGAAATTACAGTAGTATATTTAATGGTTAGATCCTATATTAACGATGTGTTCGTGCACCCTTCTATTCTGTTGAATATGGCCAAAGGGGGATATACGCGGAACAAGTAACTGGTATCATTTTGTTTGGCTACTCAATCGTCTGCTAGTTATTTTCACTTACGAGTTGTCGAAGCTCGTCTTTATGCGTTCGTAATACATCCTTACTTGTTTCCACTTGGTTCAGTGGCGTAAATAGTTACTGTTTGCCGTAGTACTTTAAGATATTTATCAAGCAACTTTTGTTATTTTGGAACTTTTAATACAATTTTTTCGTTTCTTATCAGCAATTTTTCGTTATTTTGTTCCGTGGGATTATCTCGTATTTGAAAGTTTGGCTACACAGTAATTAGCATATATGCTAATTGGTTTGACATGCAGTATGAAAGTTTTCGGTCAATTTTAATAGAAAATTTAGTAAAATTGTCAGAGCACTTCATATGGCTTACGTGACAGATATTCAACGTATATTCTTGATCTTGATTCAAACATGGAGTTTGTTTCTATGTTCTTAAATGATATTCACAAGACTATTGATTAAACAGAAATATATTTATCAAAATCTTATGTAAATTTACATTTTAATTTAAAGAAAATAGAAGAATTTTTTATTTCATAAGTTTTATTACAGGAATAGCTTACGGACAACAAAAGTGCAATTCTGATAGTGGTGCATCCAGTGCTGAGCTTGAGCAAAACACGTTAGTTTTTTTGAATGATAGTATTTGGAAGATTTAACAAATTTCTTCGGGTATTGCTTGTATACATATGTCTGCTGTCACGGTCGCATGTATCGTGGTGTTTATCACTTATTTTTCGTGACCTTACCTACTTTCGATTATGTCCCTGGAGTTTCTATAGTTGTTCTTGTAATATGTCTAGGAAGTCCTTTATATCTCACTTTATCTCATTTCGGCTTGGTACGCAGGATTATGATCAATCCTTTCCTATAATATAGGGATCATGAAAGCATCACATCTTTTTTACGTTACTATATCTGTTGTGATCGTAATGATTCTCAATGAGTGATCATAGGGCGCTAGTGTTTTTATTTATTTCATATATATTTCCAATGTCAAACCGTATTGGAAATTCTATCAATTGCCCGGTTAGTAACATCTGCTCTACCAACATTTGTACCTCTTCACAATTTTCTCTTTCTTTGGCCTCTCTTCTTTTCTATGCATGCTTTTCGACTTTGCAGCTGGGTAGTTGTTGTCGTCAAATAATTGAAAATCAAGCCTGTCTTGATAATGATAATCTTCGTCTGCTGCTTCTATGTAGAGTAGGGAGTATCTGTTTTTTTCAGTAGCAAGAGAAAAAAATTTACATTCATTCCATAACAAATCAAAACTAATTTTCAATGTGATAAGATACTGGATAGCATTTTTAGTATATCCTTGTTCTATTTCATTTGTCAAATTAAAAACTCCCTGGATTGCGTTTTTATAATACCATGAATGAAGGTATTAGTCCAACAGCGTGGTCGTAACTCTTATTGCATGACATATGGTCAAATCCGGATGTTGAACGGTCATCATGCTGAGTCCACTCAGCCAGGTGCTCCGGTCTATCTAAATCATTTGAAGGTTTTAGTGGGAGACAGATGATCGACAGACTGTATAGACTGTTAATGGTGCTCTATTAATCGTTTTTCGATTTTGTTCTTTTTATTTTTGCCCCACCAAGATCTTGATTACAAAAATGTCCAGAGAATACAGTGAAAGTTCGTTTATTTCTCGAGTTAGTAGATATTTAATTTCTTTCTATGTTCCAATATTGCAATACAGTTTCAATAAAATAACAATTTACATTGGAGTCAGTCATTTCCTAACGTTTCCTCTCAGTTGAGTTTCAGTATTTCCTTGATAGAATTTGTTTCGAAAAGAGATTGTGCTGCTTTTTATAATCTTCATATCTTTTCAATTTTTTCCTAAGCGCCACTGATATGCAACCCGATTCTCTCATGAGCAGATGCCATTTCTGTTTCGTCTGTTTTTTATGCCTTGTTCTCTTTTACCATCACACTCTCTGCCTTATGCTCACTCATACTTATGCTTTTGTTTAACATACCGAACAGATGGTCTTTTTGTATATGTCGTCTCCTATATTCATCCTTTTCTGCGTTAGTTTCTGCCCTTTCAAGCATTTTTTTTCGATGTTTCATCTGCAATGGGCTTGTTTATGTTTATTGAAATGTGTAGAAAGCATATTAAAATATGTTGAAAATATATACTTCTAAAAGGCTGGGATAGTCTGTTGAACCTAGTTGGCAAATGCTATTTAAACGGTCTTGCGGCTAATTTTGTTGGTCTTAATTTAACCAGAGCTTTGCCGGCTGGCCAACAGCTGCCATAGACAGAAGCCAGATGATGATGCCATATTAGGAAATAAAGAGATCTTGGGTCTGAAGAATTGAGAGAGTACAAACAATAACATGTGCGCGATGGAAGTGGCAGATAAGAAAGATAGAAGTGAATTGACGAAGGTATCTCAGGCGATCTGTTGCTTGCAATGACATATTTCTTTCTTTTTCTATATCAACTTCAGTACGTGAGCCAACTCAACTGGTCTGATGACCATTGTAGACCGCTTCAATTAGAGACCCTTAGCGACTTCCTCTCCTCTGATTCTCTATCCCTCTTTCTTCTATCTCTCGCTCGCAGTTCTGATCCTCTCTCTTCTTTTCACTATATTTCTAATTCGACCCTTTCATTTGTTAATGCCACTCTTCCAAGCAAGCAACCATTCACTCATTCATTCATTCATTCATCCATCTATCCATCTATCCATCGTTCGTAATTATTCACCCAATTAACGCGCACCGCCTTCAGTATCAACCCCATTGAGAGGTTCAACAATTACTAATCATTTTCACTCATAATTATTAAAATTCGATTTCACTTCTATTTGGAATATCGAAGATCAATGTCTGGATGTTGTGATGATTGGCTGATTTATGAATCTATCTCATTTTTATTTTTTTCTTAATCTTAATTATTTTTGTTTGTAATGCTTTTTATAATGTATTCTCAGCTAGTTCTTCAAATATCTAATTTACAACAATGTGCCAAGTTTCGAATTAATAGAGATATTTGCATTTTCATAGCCTCTTTTATGCTCAAACAAAACAGAATTTTTTTTCGATTATGCGCTACGCATTTATTTTTTGATTGAAATTTCGAAATACTTCATAACTTTTACAACAATAATCGTATTATCCGTATCAATGTTCGCGCGCTTAAATATTTTTACGTAGAAATGTTCATTTTGAGCTTTCTCGTTATGCTGCAGTAGAAAATTCATATTGAGGAAAATGGAGAACTGAGAGAAAGAGAGAAAAGAAGTATGTAAGGCATGGGAAAGACGGCAGGACAAGCTAGAAGAGGAATGTTAGAGAAAAAAGAAAAAGAGACACTATTGGTGAATCTGGTGTGCTTATCTAATTCTAGCAGTGATGCAAGAAGGCCAAACTTTGGCGTGGGCTCAAGATAAAGCTAAGAATCGTTACTGGCTGGCAAGTCATTTGGCATTCAAGATTTAGCATCCATCTCTGGGGGAAAGCAGTTTGAATCGACATAGTTTCAAGTGATCTGCAAGTGTGGAAACGGAACAAATATTAAATTCTAGAAAGTTTTTGAATTGCTCTCATTTTGTTGATACACGCAAAACGCGTAAATTCAGTCATTCTGCCTAAAAATTAAGGTAATAAATAGTCATTTTTCTATGCTCTCTTGTTTGCGGGAGTAAACAAGTCAACGTTTGGTTTGAGCGACGAAAGATTCTTCTGGTATTCACACTCAGAACCGCCGTTGACGGACCTTTGCTCTTCTGTTTCTCTGTCTCTGTCTTTCAAAGCCGTCTTCGCCTTGTTGCTCGGCTTGGTGCTTGGTCGCCGTGCCGTTTCGGCTTGTTTGTCGCAGTCCTTAGTCTGACTGGCCAAAGAGGGACAGCCATTGGGATAGAGATAAAAAAGAACAGAATTTCAAAGACTCCTGCTCGAGTTTTTTTGCTCATGATCATGAATTAGCTGGGTTGTCTGTTCAGGCCCTGTCCCTGGTAGCGCCGCAGTGACGTGACGTTTTTTTGCAGAAACTGCCTCTGCGTCTATTCATTCCATAGTTTTGTAAATTCTTTCTCTTGCAATATCCCTTTTCAAATTAATATGCTATTCTTAACATTGAAATAAAACAGAAGCATTGTTTTTCCTCAATAGACATGTGAGAGCAAGAATCACTTTTAAATGGCATCTTCATCATGAAAAAGCTGCAGTGCGCTTCTGATTTTAACACGTTCGGCCATAGACCATCAGTAAAAGTTGAATCCGGCGAAGCTGTTTAACTCTTCGTCGTCGAATCGAATTTTGCAGTGCCACTAACATTTTTCAATCTTTTTTGCTACTCTACTGATCATAAATAACATTCTGCGAATCTTAAGTTTATATTATATAAGTGGTCTGTAATTAATTAGTTTTCATCAATGCTATCCTGATGTTCAGTACCTCTGCTCTCTCAGGCATGTTGCAATTTCAGAATTGCATAAACATGAATATCACTTTTCTGTATGTTTGTAATAGTAGTAGCTTCTCTGATTTCCTCCATTCAAATTTGAAGTTGTCTGATCTTCTCCGTTCAATAACTTTGCGTGTATATTGTATGGATGACTGTTTGAAAATGTTCGTTTTTTTCTTTATTGCGCTTATCATTCTAAGATTTTTAGTTCATAACTTAAACATTGCAATACTTGCGATGATTCTTGAAAATATCCAGATATCGAAAAATTATTATAATAGTTTATTTCAAATGGTGAGAGGTGTTTTACATTTTGACTTCTTCATTATGGAAGTTCCCGCTGTTCATGCCACTATTTTCCAGCCTTTTCTTACTGACATAATAACATATTCAATGTCATATTGCTTTTAATCCTTTTGTTTCTCAGTGAATCATTCTTTTTGAGATTATTATTTCTATGAAGACAGGTAAGGAAGATTCTCCTTATTTCCCTTAAGCATTTGTCTTTTTTTGGTACACTTTATTGTTAGGTTGTGTTAATCCTACCATTCACACCTTCTTTATTCTCTGACAATTTTTGGTTAAAACTTCTTTGGAATTTACCGCATATTCCTGGATGGTAAATGCTTGTATCCCACTTCCCGATTCATCGACTGATTCTTATAATTCAACCATTATCATGTTCCAGATAATATAGTTTAATGTATATATTTTGGTCTGTCTTGGTTTTCACCACAAGTTCTGTTTCAAGTATGGGCGGCAAAATTCCCGCCCCTAAATCGGTCAATAATATTACTTCTAATAACTAAACTATTTTTCTCTATATGTATATATTATTTATGCTTATAATGAATCCGTAGTTAAATTTTATAGGGAACAATTTTTTTTGCTAATGACACTTATTTCTATATGATTAAAAATAAGTTCGCGCTTAATTCACTAGGTTGTTTTTTATTTTTATCAATATGTTCATTTTCATTTCGATTCAAGCCCTCTGTAGAGAACTCAGTCGTGTCTTTTTCTTCTAGCCCCAGCTTGTGCATCATTGGTTATGTAAAAATAGCCACCAAATATGGATTAGCCCTCTGAGTGAATAGCCCTCGTTTGGAATGACGAAATGAAAAGAGAGATGGAATGGAGTTGTGAATTGAGATACTTTTCACTTTATCCAATCTTTTTTTAACGTAAGATTTTGACTGAGGGTAAATTCCGAGTATGATATTGCCCAATAGCATAAATCTGCTAACTATTCACAAGATACTTTTAACCTAAAGGTTAGCAATCTCTGTTCACATGTTCATAACTTATAAGCATTTCTCTTACTCGGAGAAGTGTGCATCGTGGCTGTGTGTGGTGTCGGTGGAATTAACGACCATAAAGGAACCGACGCCGGACAACTTGCAATATCTCTGTCATATTGCCAGTTAATACTGGCATTTGGTTGACGGCTCAAGTTTATTGCTGGCTAGTTGCTAATCGCTTCGTGTCTTTCATAGTTTTCCTCTAGTACCTCTGTTCAAACGACCTTTTTTTCCATATTTCTCATCTGTGTTTCCTCTCTCCTTTCTCTGCACCCTCATGGTCTCTTGGTTGGGCCAAAAGTCGTATTTTGGGCTTCACGGCTTTTTTGGCTGTGAGAATTACTATAATGAATAGGTGAAAAGAATAAGATGCTTTGTTAAGGGGTTTTGCTAACGGGAGCCTAAGCGTTAGCTATAGGACCTTAAGTTGGTTTGATAGTACTCTCATGTGCCTACTTGCTGACCCTCTCATAGTTCATGGTAAACCGTTCACAGCGGGAGTACCACAAGAAGAGGGAGGAGACATACTAGCGACCTGTTTTGGACGCGCAGTTAAGCTCCACCTCTTAGCTCCTCCTGCTTGGTCGTCAGTATGGAGCATATCTTACTCATTGGCTATCCTTAGTTACGCTCGCAAACCAAATTCAGTGTTAGCGTGATCTTTAACTGGATGTGTCATGTTTTCTTTTTTTGATGATGCTTAAGTCAAGTTAGGCGCTGGGGATGTATCGATTATGTGTGAGTGGAGGAGGCTGGCATGGGCCTCGGCCGTCCTGCCTCTCGCTCGTTCCCGCCTTCTGCTGGCTTGCTGGCCGGCAGAAAACCTTCTACAGAGTGGCCGGCGATCTGCAAGATGTTGTATAAGCAACATTATTCC
The DNA here is from genome assembly GCA_964057225.1 of Auanema rhodensis. Classification (NCBI taxonomy): domain Eukaryota; kingdom Metazoa; phylum Nematoda; class Chromadorea; order Rhabditida; family Rhabditidae; genus Auanema; species Auanema rhodense. The sequence goes on from OZ059895.1 coordinate 8,766,845, forward strand.
TCCCAATCAATGATTTCTTGCTGTTCTAGACATCTATATTTCCTATTAGAGTTGTTAATTATACCTATCACATTTGCAGTAAAAAGTGCTAATTGTCCTATTCTTATATATAAGTTACATTTTCCTCATTCCTTCATTACGAAATATTTTTGTATCATCGAGCTTTTAACCTTCGCATACACCATTCTGTTCTACCTTATGCACGATGTCGTTGTCGCCGTTACTCGAGTCCATTATTCCTTCATTCTTCGTCTCACTTACACATACGTTTGTCCCCTTCAATGATTTAGCGTTCTCTCTTTTCTTTTCTTTTTCTCTCTGTTTGAGTCTGTCCAAAAAGCGCGCTCTTCTTCCTCTCCTCTTTCCATTGACATCCATCCACGTTTTCTGCCATCAGCTTCTATTCGAAAGCATGAAATTTGATCTTCACTTGGTTTTCATCTTATTCTTTCCTCCATATCTCCCGTTTGGTCGACCCTCAAATCGACACAGAATCTGTACCATTTATTCTGTTGCTTTAAGTATAGCATTGCCCTGTTGTTAACTTTCCACTACTATTACAGGCTTGGTAAAGACCTCTAAAATTATGCTATTTGTTTGTACTCTGAATCAAAGTTGTTATAGCATGCTTGTTATTTCTTCTTCTTGCCTCCTCTATTTTTCGTGTCAATTGCCGGCCTCGACGACTGTCAGTCTGTCCATTGTCGGCCGTCCATCCGTCTGTCTGTCTGTCGTTTGGATGGTTAGTTGGATCGGCCTATCTCCTTCACCCCTCGCCAACAGTTTGAGTAACTGCGCTCCCTCTACAATAGATCAATATATTTGAACTGGCGCCATCCGTGGATTCTTTGTTCCTAGGTTTTTTCCCCTGCTTTTGATCATAGAGTAAAAAAGATGTTTGTATTAATTTCCAAATATCTCCCGCCCTTGTTTTGTTATCTTTTCTATTACTGCTGACATTTTATATGTTATCGTTTTCCACTTCATATTCTTATCAAGCTACCCTTTTTTTTCTTTATTATTTTTATATTAATGACATGTTTCAGAATGAAGGAGGAAGCGGCGGGGCGCGATGCCTCTTCGGCAGCCGCTGCCACGACAAGACCTAAGCTGCCTGGTGCCTGGTACTACGAAGAAGGCATGTTCCGAGGAGAAGATTCATCATCACCAACTAGTGAAGCTGATGGTAAGTTTTACAGTCCTTAATAACCCTTTCTTTTCCAACCTTAGTTTTTTGAGCTACTTTTAAATTTTACTTCTCTTTAAAAGTTATGCTGACAACTAAAAGCTGTTTCACTTGTCGTCTTCATTGATCTCGCACATCGTAAATAACCTATTGTGCTTATTTTCAATTTGCGTCGTCATTTTCATCTTTTCAATCATTTTTTATTTGTTTGATTATTAGAGCATCACAATTTTATTATCACTACGGTGAATCATAATCATGATTTATAAACGAAAATCTATTATTTGTGCCTTGTTTTGAGCAACTGTTTATAATTTTTTTTATAATTAAGTTATTTCCATTTCAGAAATATATTTAGCACAACTCCTGTGTGCTGCCCGCAATGTCTCAGAAAATGTGGAAGTGCCAAGTAGTGAACATGTAGCAGAGATTGTTGGTAGACAAGGTTGGTTTTCATCTTAACTCAATTTACTTCTCCTACTTTTGTATTGCATTACTCCTTCCATTATTCGCGACCCTTACCGACACCTGGTTACTGTATGCGGCTGGAATATAATTGGCGAATAATTTGTCAACGGGAAGTAACATCGTTGTGGTTCGATGAGCATCATCTACCATTCCCAGACTGTCGCTATGTAACTAACATCGCATATTTTGGCATCACAATAGGCGATTTTATTAAATTCTATAAGCATAGGGTGTACCAGTCTAACATTCAAAGGGAATGCTCAGATTTGGTTTTTTGAAGCTAAAAATGGTTTCGACAAATGAATTCAAGGACCTCTCTCACTTCATATTTCATATTTAACGAATCCAAGTCCATTCCTTAATAATGATAAGAAAAAGAGACATTGTTCTGAATTATAAAATTCACCAAGTTATCCTCCGATCTAAATTACGATGTTTGTCTGAATTCGGCAGATCAGGCTACCGAAAGGCCGAGCTGTGGTAGACTAGAAATAAGAGCGCAAACTGCTCTCTGTCTCTGCCCTCGTTTACATCTGCACTAGCTGTCTGGGGTCTGCAAACATCCGTCGACGATCTATGGCCTGATGAAGGGATGCATTGTGTATCGTCCGTGACGACGTCGTTGGCAGCGTAGGACCTTCGAACTGTAGATTCGTATTATAAGCGAACATAAATTTTGAGAAAAAGGCAGTTACGAAGTGCGCCAGTAAGATGACTATTTTGCGCACCAGATCTAAAGTAGGCAAAATGTTACAAAATATTGCCTTTTTTATAATTGTCGTGTGGCTTGAGATTTTTACATGCTGTTTCTATGCAGTTCCCAAGAAAATTGTATCTCTAATTAAGACACATTTGGTGAATTAGATGTTCTTTGAATAATTGATTAGACTGAAAGCAGCAGCAGCAGTTTGGTCAGCACACACAGCATGACATGAAGAAGATTATATCTTAGTAGACTGGGATGGGGTCAGAGTAATTAGCATGTCATGAGCTATTGTTGAATGGCTAATTATTCTGTGTTGTAGATCATGAAAAAAAGATTCAACTGTCCCCTCTACATCATTCTATCCAGTCGAGAACAAAGGAAGTCAAGTAGATTGATACTCAGCCATTGGTTCTTGATGGTTTATGGTGGCGTTGTTTGAGATATTTTCCTATTCGGAAAATGCCCAGATGCTCTTTTCACTTATTCTGTTTTTCCTTTGTATTAACGAAATTTTGCATTCTTCTTCAGGAAAATTTTGTCACAGGAGCTTGAATGATATAACCTTCAGTTTCGAGATTGCCACTTGTTTTCGACTACTGTTGTGTTGTGCTGCAACACTCCTGGTGTGCGATTAGTGTTGTGCTGATTATAGGCCATTACCGTTACCATTGCATTCATCCATCTGAGTGACTTGTAACGAAGATCCAGTAGAGCCTGTGATGACAGAAGAGATCTGTCGGAGAGCAGCTGAACATGAGGACTATCACGGGGACAGCTGGACAATTCTATTCCTTTTGGTTGTTTTATGTGGGTCGACAGATGGTGCCATTCTCAACACACTTCAGCAACGTCCACACCCCAGAAGTCGAGGGAGTCATTTTTCCGCTCTTAGGTCGCAGACTTGTGATTCATAATGTGCAGGGGAACATTCTAGTTCTTTTTACTCACATTTCTATTCATCCAAAGGGGAGAGTGCTTGCATTTTGAGCCCAACTGAAATGTTACAAAACGACATTCAATCATGAGAGCCAATTTTGATATTTCTTTTTATTTGATAACCCTATTATCGATGTTTGTTTGATAATATTTTATCCTCTTTTCTTTCGAACGGATGTGGTGTAGTATTTAAGTAATACTTAGCTGCTAGCAACCATCACGGATAGCCAGATGGCGTATAATCTAGTAAACTGAGCGGGAATGGATTCAAGCATTCTCTTGTTCTCTGTATCTCTTATATGCAAGTCATATATATTGTAAAACCTTTAGCTTCTCACTTCTGTTAACAAGTCATTGCATCTTAGTTAATTGTATCTGTTATTGATGTCGCTCAACAGGTGCGCTTACGGATTACCATGTGCTAGTTGATCAGTGTAGCAAGCTGTGAGAAGGGAATAGGATTGGCTACCTACCATCTCTTGCTGATTTGGCAGGGGATTAAATCGTTGACAGCCCTCACCCGGTGGCATAGGCGGTCGATGATTCTTCCATGTTTGTATGAGTCTGTGTATACTGCATATTATTCTTACTTTTCCCTATATCTTCATACTGTGTCTGTCTTGGCTTATTGTTTAGTCAGCTGCAAATAAATTAAAGGGAAATACTTATTCATTGATCTATACTCATACACGAGAGAATTTGTCTGTAATCTACTTAAATCAATTTGCAATCTTTTTAACTTTATTATTTCTTAATTATTTCATAATTTATATTAGTTTATTTTTTGTTTCAGGTTGTAAGATCAAAGCTCTCAGAGCTAAAACAAATACATACATCAAAACTCCTGTACGAGGAGAGGAACCGGTGTTTGTTGTCACGGGAAAGCCTGAAGACGTTATGGAAGCTAAAAGAGAAATTGAATGTGCTGCTGAGCATTTTACACAAATCCGTGCAAGTCGACGTCATTCTCAGGGTATGTTATTTTTACGCTGAATTATTAAAAATTCTATCATTATTAGGAGGAGCACCTGCTCCAGGACACGTCACTGCCTATGTACGCGTACCACTCAGAGTCGTTGGCCTCGTTGTAGGACCAAAGGGTGCCACTATCAAGCGTATTCAACAGGATACTCATACATATATCATCACACCCAGTAGAGAACGAGAGCCAATTTTTGAGGTTACTGGACTTCCACAAAATGTTGAAGCCGCAAGAAAGGAGATTGAGCAACATATCTACCAGAGAACTGGGAATATGCCTATTACAGACCCATCAGCTCCAATCAGTCAATACACATCGGAATTCCACGTTAGTATTTTTATTAAAAAAAAAAAAACGCTCCGAACGTTTGCATTCCTTTTTATTTTAATCTTTATTTGTTTCAGAGCACAGCATCACTTACAACAACAGCAAATACAGCGACAAGATCATCTTATGGAAGTTTGGCAACTGCCTCTGCTGCTCCTGGTAGTGCTCCTCGCCGACCGAACAACTTTGAAGGATTCAATGATTTTCAACAGCGTCCATCGCCACTTTCAGAGTCATACCAATTCAATGGATTGAGCAATATCGTAATGCTGTGATAATTAATAATTTTAAATATATATTCGTTTAAGATCCGTGGTTATCCTAACTCTAAGATTTACTCTTGTAGTTCTCCAACTCCCCCTTCCTTGTTCGCTCAGTGCGCTCAGTCAGGGAACAGTATGCCATTTCAACCATGGTCTACTAATACCTACTCTGGGTTAGGTATCAGTGAACAGTCTCAAAATCAAGGTATATTTCGAATATGTTTCATATTTTTCTAATTTTTTTTTAAGATGTGTTCTACGGGCGTTCTAATATTTTAAATGGGGCTTCTGCTTGGTCTTCTGCCTTCAGCTCTGTGTCTTGTAGTTTAAATGAACATCGGGATGAAGGATTAGGAGATTCTCCTGCCAGCGGGTTTGTTGCTTTTATCAATCTGATACTTTACGTTTATTTTCAGTACTGAAAATCCATACCGTCTTATGTCATCAATCTGGGCTGATATCGAACCACGAGATGAAAATAAGCAAGTGGTTCCCCCAGTGTTGACTGCTTAAGTTTTAAATCACTTCACCATTGATGGTACGACGATTATAATCCAAGCATCCCTTTTATTGTGTTGTGTTATGTTGTTGCCAGGCGCATACTTCACATTTCATCCTAAAGTAGTTTCCTATGCCAGAAATTTATGCTTGTGCTGTCGTGATTGTCCTGGTTTTGTTGACGTGTATTCTTGAGGGTCAAAGTAGTATTACCCAATTTATTAGTAATTACGAGTAGTGGCGCTAGTCTCGTAGCTCTTTTTTCTAGGGGGGACGACTAGGCCCGCATCTGTCTCTTTTTCTTTTTTCTATTTTCTTTATCACCTACGAACCTCACTGAAATCTTCTCCGCATATTTCTTAACTTTTCTGTATCTTTTTCCTTTTTTCTAACCAATTTGAGACCCAAAACTTGCATTTTATAAACAGATTAATTTTTGAGATGAATTAACCAGAGCTGTATTTAGATGAGTGTTTTATGCAGACGAGTTTTCTGTGCTATCATTCCATTTCTAAGAGTTTCTAATGAGAGTATTTGGTGGGCGGTTTTGCTAACCAATCACCTTAGAAGCAGTGTTTGATTTTCTCTCTATGTCCTCTTAATTTTTCTTAATATGCCTCTATATCAGTTAGGACATACTTGTACACAAATACCTCCATCGCGCTTATGCTGCACTTAAATTTTTATCCTCTGCTGCCCGCTGAATATTAACTCACCATATATACTTCTATGAACATTTCTATCGATAACTATATATATATATATATATTATATATGTATTAGTATATATATCTATATATCTATATATATATATATAAATATGTGTGTGTGTAAGATTCTCTGGATATTGCTTTATGAGATATTCTATTTATCCATATGTGAACTATATCCTTAGTATCTACAGTTTAACATATTAATTCCGCATATTTTGTATATTTATTTTTAATTTTCACATATTATCCGACTTACATTATCACAAATTTCTGTAGTAACCTCTAAATGATCTTCCATATCTATATATTTTTGCACTATGCATTTGTGACATTCGTGTAACACATAAATCGTAGAATATGGTCGTTGTTGTGTTTCTTAGTTTATAGTGTTTAAGTGACTTATTCACTTATATGCTTTTTATTGTTTGAAATGAGTATTGTGCTTGTTAGTAGATGTTATGCAACAAGTATAGTTTTATGATTATTTGCTACCAACTGAAAGGAAAAATTTTTAGGAGCAGCCTGTACAACTGACAATCAATCATTCTACATATATCGGGATTCCTGATAGCCTTCAGATAATTATTTTCCGAATTCTATTACAATTAGTATAACAATTAGTCAAATTTATTATGATTATTATATCTTTTGTGTGACTGGGCAAGTATTTTTAAAAATTATCTTGACTCTTTAAAGAGAAGAAGAAGCCGATTTTCTATGCATATCTTCTCTTTTTACAAGCACTATCTTTATGATGGTTCAATCTCGGAGGAAATGTTTTTTTTTTAATTTTTAATTATCAACTTAGCAATTGATAATAATTCAGTTGAGAAATCACAGAATCTTTATCTTTTCTATTTTGTCTGTTATTTCTGTTGTTATGAATTTGGGTTTATCTTATCATCATTCTTTTTTATATTTATGATTTTTCTCTCTATCTCAGCCACTTAAAATATCAATATCATGCTGGCCATATGCAGAAGCTCACTCAAAATGAGAGAGTTCATTATATGTTTGTTTTTTCTTCATATTATCTTCTGCATATGTATTTATATCACCATCGCGACCAGAAATTTGCTTTACTTCGCTAATTTGTTGCATAATTATTCTTTTGGAATCTAGACCAACAATCATTTACAGGGAGGAGTAAGGGAGAGAGAGAGTACATTTATAAGAGAGAGAGAGAGAGAGAGAGAGAGAGAAATAGAAATTTCAACAAGAAATCTAGGTTTTTATCTTATATAAGTATGTTGAAAATTATTGTCTTCGACAGACAAATATAGTATACGGCTTCTACATTCTATGGTATATCGTCCTCTGCTCGAACTTCTATCTACCTCCTAATTCTCGCCACCAACTGTGGTGAAACACGCGGGATTTATTCGTCCATTACTTATTGATGTTCATTATGAAGTTTATTTCAAATTAATTCACTAACTTCTGAAATTCCTGTTTATTTATGAAAAATGAACACAGAAACTTTGATCTAGTAGTATCTCTGATCTGTTCATCGCTTCTCCTATTTCGCTTCGTCTTCGCAATACTAACTGGTATATATGATGCCAACCATGCATTGTCAGATTTCAATCTCCCGTTCAAATATCGGTACTTCGTTCTGTTCTGTTTTTGGGAATTGTTTTTGAAAATGTTTTGTTTTTATTATGTTTTTAAGAAAAGATCTAAACCAAATTTCGTAAATACACATTTATCCAGCTTTATCAATCTATAGACCTTAAACCTATGTCACTCATGATTGCCTACCTATATAAGTGAACATGTATCAAGTTTAATCAGATATTTAACTCATATTATATTATATACATCTTCTATTGTAGAGCACCTTTTACAGTTCTAATGTTTGTTGTTATATAATAAAATTTATGATTTATTCAAACGTTATGTTCACAACAGTTCAAATTCATAATATAAAAACAAGATATCACAAGACTAGACCCATAAAAAATATGGAAATTCGTCATGAAATCTCCAAGGCAATAATTAGCGATGATCTGCTCCAACAGCTTCGGATATGTTATTGAATCCATCTTTTTTCAAACACTCAACTAACTCGCGTTTCACCTGAATGAGTGATTCAAATAAACATTCTATACAACTTATGGTTACCTTTCCAATAACAGGAAAACCTTGATAAACTAGAGCTGAATAAAGTTGTACAAGGGAAGCTCCAGCTCTAATTTTCTCATAAGCGTCTTCTCCTGAAGCAATTCCTCCACAACCGACAATAGCTACTTTCCCTTTCGTTAATCTTAAAATTAAATTTGTAGGATTCGAGGGGACCGAACAATGCTTACTTATACATTCGACGAACACACTCCGTACTGATTTCCTTTACAGGTTTACCACTTAAACCTCCACTTTGCTCTTTGTTCGAGCTTTGAAGTGTTTCAGGACGAGATATCGTGGTATTTGAGACAATTAAGCCATCAACCCCATACTTAGGATCAAGAACGACTCCCGCGATATCCTGCATTTCGGATTCAACAAGATCCGGAGCAATCTTGAGAAGGATTTTTGGAGGCTTCTCTAACTTCATAAGATCAACCGCTTTTTTAACATAAGCCATAAGCTAAAAATCAAATAGCAGGAAAGTTTGAAAATATTTGCTAACCTTTTGTAAATCTGCCTTTTTTTGCATTGATCTTAAACCTGGAGTGTTCGGTGAAGATATATTCACAACTAAATAATCAGCATATGGAGCAAAATAATTAACACCAATTTCATAATCAAGCCTATAAGTGAGAAACCTAATACGCATTTAAATTTAATATATTGACTGTCTTACTTTGCATCTTCAGTCATCTTATTTTTACCCAAATTCACACCGAAAATCGCGAAATCATTTCCCCAATTTGCTCGGGCGTTCTGAACGAAACATATATTCACCTTGCTTTCCAAAAATACTGACTTTAACTCTTTGATGTACTTTACCCACACCTTCACTATTAAAACCATAGCGATTAATAACTCCTTCATCTTCTAGAAGGCGGAAGACACGAGGTCTCGGATTTCCTTGTTGAGGTATCGGTGTTACAGAACCTTTAATTCATCATTTACCAAAATGAAGTAGTCTATTTCGTCTTACCAACTTCTACTAAACCAAAACCTGATTGAGAAGATAAAGGAACTATTGCTTCTCCATCTTTATCGAAACCAGCAGCAATTCCTACAGGATTCTTGAATTTGAAACCGAGAACTTCAGTATTTAGCTCGGCATATTCCCGATGATTCCATCCAAACTTAGGAAGAAGTCCCATTGAACAAGCTTTTACCGCCCATCTATGTGATTTTTCCCCATCTACATATTTATGAATTACAGGCATGACCTAAATAACCTTGAATTATATATTGCGGATACTTTATGCATCTAACCCCTTTGCTGTAAAAGTTTTCCGATCCCCATAGCAACTCAGTAGCTCCGTAACTCAACAGTCCACCAGATACAATAATCACTGTGGATTTTGTGATGTACCCAACTGGCAACTTTCCATACATTCTTCAAGTTTACCCAGATATGCAGAAAACTAAATAAGATGCATGAAAAAAGATTCTATCCAATTGTGACTACTTCACTAGAATTAAATTCTGAGACTTCGGTATCCCCGTTTTCAAAATGAAAAACCACTCGAACGATGGGTTGAATAGAAGAAACAGAAGAGGCTGTGCTACAGCTAGCCTAAAATCAAAATATTGTTTAATATCAACAAGTTAGTATAGCTTACCTTCACAATCCAATCAAAAGTTTTCAATTTCCGTTGTCCACTTGATGTAATATCTGAAGCTAGCATAAAACTGAAAAAAGCAGTTAAATTATAAGCTTTATATGTGTTTAATATAATGAAGATACAACAAAGAACGTGATAAAAAAAACAAAAATATCACTTTAACGATGAAAGAAAATAATGGCAGCTAGGACTTCAACATATTTTGAAAAGTACACTAAATCTCGATAGAAACTATAAGACAATTCCCTTTATTCTTAATTTTTCTAATATTTCCTATATAAATAATATAACTAGTTTCATTAATAATAAAGTTAGACAAGAGTCATGCATGCTGTTTACGAACTGTTTTTCGTCCAATGCTACACTTCTTCTCTAGCGAGAAGCTGCGGATGATGCTTATATTAAACAATGTCTGTTATTCGTCGAACTGAAAACCATGAAGTGAATACAAGTGATGAGGAAATTATTTTTGATGATGAGAGGCAGAACATCAGGACAAATACTCGCTCTAGAAGAAATTTGGCTAGCTTCTGGTAAGTAGAAGTAAATAGTTAGAATAAATTTCAATATATATATATTGTTAGGATATTGGGACTATGTAATAATTTTGCTTATGTCATAATGCTTAGTGCTGCCAAAGATATCCTCGAGAACAAACATGAGCCCACTATAAATGAAACAATTAGTTGTCGAGTTCGTATACTTAACCTAAACATTTTTCATCCCATGCTTTAAGGAAACAATTGTAGATAGATCATGTCACGAATTATCTACTGGATCGGTTTTGCTGGCCGATATTATTCCATCTCTTTTAATCAAAACGACTGCTCCATTTTTTATACATAAGATTCCTTTTGAGTTTGTTCTGTGTCATTCATTGCTTTCTATCAAACAGTTTAAGCTTACGTCATCTTCTCACTGTTATTTTACAAGGTTCAAGTTTTTTCCTTGTGGCTACCAGCAACTCTGTAGCAGAAGCTTTATTGGGTATTTTTTATATATGTCATCAACCGTAACAATATCAATACAGGTGTGATATTTGCTAGTTTTGGTTCAGGGTTAGGAGAAATTTCTTACCTAAGTTTGGCAGCTCATTTTCCCGGGTTTCACGGGTATAATTTAACCTTATCTTAATTATTTTATTCAGGAATGTAGTTGCTGCCTGGTCTTCCGGAACAGGAGGATCTGGAATTTTCGGAGCTTTGATATACGCTATTTTAACTGATAGGTCAATGTTATCATTATCTCCTAAAACAACATTACTTTCTATGTTAATTGTTCCCATAGTTTTCAGTTATACGTAAGTTTTCTACTTTCTGTATTTTATTATATTTCTTTATATAAGATTTTGGTTTATTTTGAAAATACCTAATACAGTCCACCGAGTAAGAGCTTTCGATTTGAGTTCCTATTTAATTCGAGAAGGTATTGATGATTTATTAGCTGTTGAATGTTTCAAATTTATTTCAGGAAGAAGAAGTCGAGTAAGTGCTGGAAGTACTGATGATGAGCCTTTGCTTGAAAGTTAGTTTTTTCTTTTTTCAAGCAAATTATGAAGTATTTCAGATGCTTCTAATGGTCAACAACGACATGATAAAACAATTGTGAAATCTCTTCTGAAATACATTATACCACTAGTTTTGGTTTATTTTGGAGAATATTTCATAAATCAGGGATTGGTCAGTTTTTCAAAACTATTTTCTTTATAAACTCTAGTATAGGTTGAATTACTTGAATTTGACTGTTCTGATGGATTTTCTATGGATGTAGCTAGCCAATATAGATGGTATCAAGTTTTATATCAACTGGGGGTTTTCATTTCGCGCTCATCCACAATACTTTTCACAATACCAACATCCTACTTTCCCATTCTTGCGGCATTACAAGTTTGAAAACAAATTTTTCAATCCAATTTACTTTTATTTTCAGATTTTAAATGCTATCTTTTTCTACTTCGAAGCTATATATTATTTTGTCCCACACATTTTAGTGATATTTTTAATAATCATATTTGAGGGATTATTAGGTGGTTCCGCATATGTAAATACTTTTAACTCTATTCATCGCGAGGTAAATATCTGTTCAAATTAAAACATCATATGCTAAGCTTTCAGGTACCAAATGAATATAAAGAATTTAGCATGGGGTTTGTATCAATATCAGATTCATTTGGAATAGTGCTAGCTGGTTTTCTGGCTATTCCAATTCATAACTATATATGCTCATTGCCGTTAACATAGGATTGGGAATTTTAAAAGTTTTATTTTCAATTTTGGAATATTTCGGATATATGCATATATATCTTAGAGATTATTTTATTAAATTTTTTTTCATCACTTTTATTGTACGATCTAGTATAGTTGAACTTCAAACTCAGCAGCAAATTCTGATTATGCATATGAAAAATAGAATTTCTGTAACGTTTTACGAAAGAGAATCAAATTAATTTAGAGTTAACAGTATCTATATACAATAATAGAATATGCTCAGAAAAGCATTATTTGAACATGTAATGAGGTAACCAATTTCATCAGGAAGTATGAATTCCGTAGGTTATTATGACACAAACTTATTAGCGTAAGTACGAGCTTCATCTAGCACATTTCCAGGTAATTTACTTCTTTTCATCACCAGCATTTCCATATTATACATGATTTCGCCGATTGATTTAGCAGATTCCTAAATGATTGTATAATTCGATATATAATTAAAATATTATTAAACCTCAGTAACCATATCATTAAATGGCTCCACCTCACCATCATGATACATACAACCACTTTGAAGTCCTTCACTTGCTGCAGTACTAGCCATTACCAAAGATCGGGTTCCCTACAAAAACAATTTAGATTATGTTATGAAAATGAACAATATACATCTTGCAAGCTTTTAGAAACAAGCCAAATAACAGGAGAGGCAGCTTTACGAAGTAGCCAGTGAGTTTCTCGTCCAAGTTCTGTACCTCTAACAAAGCCTGGTCGAATGCAAACAACTGTGATATTAGAATTAGAGTTACGAAGCTTTCTAAAGAAAATTTTTTATCAATAACATAAATATATTTCGTCACTTACTTTGCTAAATCAGAAGTGTATAAGTTGAGTGCTAATTTACTGAATGCATAAGCAAATTTACTGTCATAATCCCAGTTATCTTCGCCCATTAATTGTTTCATTGAAGGTATGTGATCAGCCTTGAATATTTTATTTCTTAAATTAAAATAATAATAGTAAACGTACTGATTTATATAATCCGGAAGATACTAAGAGTATGCGACCGTTTTTTTTTTCCATGTGATCCAACAAATTGTTGATTAGAACGTAATGACCAAAGATATTTGTAGCAAAATGACTTTCAATTCCATCAGAAGATAACTAAGCTATATTCATCTACATCTTCAAGCCTTCGAACAATTACCTCAAATGCTTTCCCCATTACTCCAGCGTTGCAGATTAAAACATCAATATTCTGAAAATGTTCTCGCACTTCTCTACAGAATTCCAATATGCTGTTATAAAACATTAGATCTAACTGAAAATAATTTAGATTCAATATGATCTAACAACTTATTATACCGAGAACATATGTACTTCTCCGGTACAATCTGACATTGATTGCAACTCTTCAACAGCAGCTCGCCCTCGAACTTCATCTCGGCAAGTAACAATGATAGTTGCCCCTAATTGGCGAAGATCTTTGGCTGTTTGTAGCCCTTAAGATTATTTAAGAGTTAATTAATTTTGAATATTTTCTGAGTTTTTCGTGTTGTTCGTCAAAAAATGTTTATTTAATTTATTCTAATTTAAGGATATTTGTTTATGTTTGTGTCTCACCTATACCCGATGTTGATCCAGTTATGATAACAACTTTTCCTTCCATTGATGAACCAGAGCTTTCCATCTGGATAAGAACTTAATAAGAATTAAGAAATATAATTTAAGGTATTTCATTGAATAAAACATTTTGATAAATAATAGAAACATATTTCTTCATTAATTAATATTTGTTCAAAGATACTGAACATTAAACCCGTTAATACAGACTAAGATGGAGAAACCGTATATTGTTAATCATTTCCCGCCAAAATAATATTTTTACACTATATAACAAGTTCTACTCTAGCTCATTTATGCCAAATTTTAATTCCTAGTCCTTTTCACTGGTGGTCTTACTTTCCGAGATCTCATTTTTACGTATATGTGCTACACGACGAGCTTCTTCTCGTCGAGCTTTTATTTTCCTGGTATGATCGGAATCTTGTACAGCTTTCAGCCATCTATAGTTTTCAGGTTAAACAATGTCATCAAAAAGAAAACAACCTGTACTCTTCCCGAATTTCATCCCTATTTCGTTGCGCCAATTCCTCATTTCTTCGTTTCCAAGCTTCATCGACGTCTTGCTTCAGAATGCGGCCAAGCTCTTCTAATTCGGCTTGATCCACTTCTCGTCCTTGAAAATCAGATTGTCGTAGAAAGGACTTGGCTATTTCGGTGGGATCTTCCAATTGCGAGATTTGGAACTCTCGATATTTCAACTGAGCACTAGCTTTAGTTGTGAAAACATATTTGAGAAATAGTGTACTTACAGATATCCTATGTTATATAATAAAACTACGAATCCTCCTATTAGAGTCCATCGAAAAATCATTTTCCATTGTTCATCTGATTTTTTCTGATATCCAGAATCTGCCATAGATTGAGATGGAAACGGATTTCTAAAAGAAGATTAATATCTATTTATTTAATAAGCCGAATACCTGCGAGAAAAGTCATACGATGATCCATAGTCGTATGGATTATACATGCTGTTATATGACTTCTTATCTCGGTTGTCATAATTACGTCTATTTTATACTGAATAATTTGCAAGAAAAAAAGTTGAACCTATCAGCTGGACGACGGAGACAATCGTAAGCTTTTTTAAGTTCTACAAAGGCTTCTGATGTCTTATTATTGCCAGTGTTATCAGGATGTAACTATATTTCATTAAAAAATATAAATTTTTTAAAATCTGAACTCTTACAGTTTTCGATTTCTTATAGAAAGCTTTTTTAATTTCTGCGAGTGATGCATTCTTTTCAACTCCTACAATATCATAGTAATCCTTGGATGAGCTGGAGTTATTCCTACATCAATACTTATTTAAAAAAATTTTTTAAAAGTGTCAACCTAATATTGCACCCAATCGGTATACGCTTAATAATTATAGTGTGTATTGCGGTAGAATTCAGAGAGTATTTCACCGAGAGCATGATTTTAAGGAAATAGTGGAATTATGGAAGAGAGAGCATCTGAGTGTTTAAGAAAGTGTCAATCCTACACGGCGTTTACAATGTGTCTTCGTGCTCATTGCATGGGCGTGGCCACAGAAATTTCGGGATGCATTTCATGAAGAGCTCAAGTCCAAGCATTAATATATTTGCTTGCATGGTGGAAAAAACAAATTCTTAAACTATATCAGGCTATTCTTACTAGTAGATCACTATGCTACTTTTTTAAAAACTTGTTTCCCATTCTTCCTTTCTTTTCTCTCGTAGTACCTCTATCACATACCGTGTACATTACTGTATATTGAGATCTCTCCTTATTCGTAAAGTAAGTATTGTTGTTGTAGAGATATTGATGACCTCAGTTGTTTCTACACAAGCTGAAGGTGAAGCGAGTTTGATCCAGTGCTACAACAAAGGATGTGGACTTAAGTTCGATCCCTTGACAAATAGCGATGGTGAGTATTAATAATGCTTCTATGCTCAATATGATTAAATCAGAAAGTTGTCGGTTTCATCCTGGGCCTCCTTATTTTCACGATGCGTATAAAATTTGGAATTGTTGTAACAAGAAAAGTACCGATTTTGGTACTTGGATGAATTATCCAGGTTGCACAACAGGGAGGCATAATGCTGATAAGCCCACTGATATAATTAAAGTAGCCGCTGTGAAAGAAATCAGACCTGAAAAGGTATGAAGTTTGATCTTGTTTTCTTATCAATTATTATAAATAGGAAGAAGATGTCATTGTTTGGAAAGGTTTAAATAAACCAGCTATGAGAATCGCGGAGAGTGAGCGTGTAGAGCAGAAATTAAAGGTTGAACTGTTTCCAGGTAGTAATCTGGAATTATGCCTTTCAGGTTGAGGTCTCACCTGGTGCGACTGCTGCCATAGAGAAATATAAAGAACAAAACGCTGATAATTTGGGTAATAATGTTCTTAAAGTAGGTGCTGCTTGTCGGCATATGTCTTGTAATAAGGTAAATATATTTAACATCTGCATATATTATTGTTTTGAATAGACATATACTGGTACTGATTTGGACAGTGAAAGTTGCCATCATCATCCAGGTGAAGCTATCTTTCATGAGGGAATGAAATATTGGTCATGCTGCCAAAAAAAGACTTCCAACTTTGGAGCTTTTCTTGAGCAAAAAGGCTGTACAAGTGGAGTACATGATTGGAGTTTGGTATCTTTATAGTCCGTTATTCATAACTAAATATTAAATTTAGAACGAGAAGGTGGATAAGGTTAAGGAAGACTGGTTCTCCAGCAGCGGTATTATAACTGTTAACATTTATTGCAAGGTGAGCATTACTGAGTTTTTGGAAAATTCACATTTTCTCTCATTTTAGGGTATTCTTCCCGAAGAATCATCTATAATTTCTGACGGACAAGTGTTACGAGTTCATTTAAAACATGGATTCGGAAATAAGGAAACTGATATATTGTATGAATTGTGGGGAAGGATTGAACCACTTGAAAGCGTAGCTATAATTGGAGAACGAAAGGTATATTTATTCGTGTAAATTTTGTTGCCATCTTCATACTTCATAGGTTGAGATCAAGTTAAAACAGCAGGATTTAGTTGGGTGGCCTCGTCTCCGATACGAACCAGATTTAGATGCTCAAAATACTTAATGGTTATGTGATTAGATATGAAAATTTCAAGTGTTTCATGCTCGTTTACTATTTTTATTAATCTCGTAATGTAGGTCTCTTACTGTTGATCTACGGTTGTTGTTCAATCGTGTGGAATATTTTTATACATATGCACGTCATGATTGTAATGAAATTTTTTTCTTAAATTACTGTGTTCATTTGACTATTTGGATGTTGATATTTTTAAATTTCATTGTTTTTTCCGCAAAAGCATGGAGTACGTAATATTGAGAGACCATGTGAGAGGCGCCCTTGCATTGATCGATACGCTCTGCTACATTATGCTTCGTCGCCAGAAACTTCTGTTATTTTTTTTGTTAATAAGTTGTTATCTGTTTTGTTTTTGCAATATCTTAACAATAATCTTTTTGAAATCAATGGAAATTTTTCCCTTTAGGTATTAGGCATAATTTTATAAATTTTGATTAACTCTATTTAATACAAATTCATTTTGTCTATATATTTATGTTCTTGAATATTCCTTACTTTTAATTATTCTTATAATTTTGGAAATAATTTCATGTCATTGAAATGTTTGATGGCTTGATTATTTCTTAACTTACGTGTCGTAGTCGATTCGTTCCTAGCCTACGTGTCATATGCATTTGCCTGCATAGGTATTTGTGTACAAGACGATTAATCGATGCTCTTAGTGGAACTTTTATTTTTCTCTATATCTTTTGTATTTTTTTTTACATTTATAAGTAAAATATTTCTTATAAATTAATTTATTATATTACTGATAAAATAAGTTTTATATTCAGAAAATGAGTTCAAATTCCGAACCTACAGTTTTTGAGCGATTGAACAGAGCCTTCACTGGCCTGAATGAGGACATGTAAATTTTTTTAAAAAACATAACTTTGAAGCTTTCTAAATTTAAGTGATAAACCCGTTCGTAGCCATTTACGTAATGTCTATGCTACAGTTGGACTTGGAATCTTTTCCAGCGCTATCGGTGCTGCAATTCATTGGGCCACGGAAACAAAGTGAAAAAGCCAATTTATATATTTTATTAATTATTTATATTTTGCAGTATTGGATTACTATTATCTTTGGTAAGTATCTACTTAATCTACCGTGTCTACACAAGTGGACCTCGTGTCGACAGTACTCGCATGGGAATGTTTTTGGCTTTTTGTGCTCTTAACGGTATTAATCAAAGTGGAAAACTCGATTTAATATTGAATTTTTTTAGGTATTGGACTTGGCCCTCTTTTACAAAGAGCTATCAGAATTGATCCTTCTATTGTAATGACTTCCTTGTTAGGTGCCTCAGCCATATTCTTTTGCTTTACCATGGCAGCACTAACTTCAAAGAGCACCAAGTACCTTCATCTCCGCGGTAAGCATGCTTTTGTTTTAAATTTTTTTTGTTTGGTTTTATTTTTTGTTTTTTGTTTCATTTAATTTTTTCCAGGAACACTTAGTTCAGCTTTGTTTGGACTTCTCTTTGGCTGCTTCTTCCTTTCCCACTTTGTAATTATTTGTGCAAGTAAGTTAATGTCGAAGTTATCAATAAATATAAAACTTATTTAAGGTCTTCTCATAACTTGTGGATTCCTTCTCTATGATACTCAACGTATTGTAGAAAAAAATAAGATGGGAGATAACGATTATCTAAAGCACGCTTTGGACTTATTCATTGACTTTGCCCGCCTCTACAAGTAACAAAATATTTTTAAACTTTAAATTCTAAACAACTATTATTTCAGAGATTTGCTTCTATTGCTTTCTGAGAAGAGAGAAGGAGAACGTAGAAACAAAAGAAGAGATTAATAAAATTTTCTGATCGAAAATTCCAAGTGATATAAACCTTTATAATTATAAGATATTTGCTCGTAAATAAACATTTATTGCTATGGAAATCTTTGCAACATTTCATTTTACTTAGGAAACTATTATATTAGACTTCAGAAATAAATGCAGGGTTTCGATCAATACAAGATTTTTTCAAATTGTTTTCTTCAAAATTTCTAGCTTATTGCTCTATTTTTTTTTATTAATTTTTACTTTTTGGCTGTTTTTTTATGAAAAAGAAAGTTGTTTGAGATTATTTTAAAAAAAAGTTATAGCGGCTCAAAATAGGCGTTTTAAAATAGCAAAATCGTCAATTTTTGTTTATTGTATTGTATTACTTCTCTAACTACTAAAAACATCAATGAATTAGGAGGATAAGACAGTATTCACAAACTTACAATAGACGGTTTGTTCCAGATATTTCGAAACGTAGATCTCAATTAGGAAGATTATGAAGGTTGTGGTCGGCATTCACTCATTGATGAAGATGTGCTGAAGACTCTTATTGAATCAACAATCAGATAACTTGCCACTGAACTTCACGTGAGGAAATCAACCTTATCTGAGCATTTAAGGAAGATTGGAAAATGAAAAAAACTGGATAAATGGATTCCTCATGAGGTGACACAACAAATGTTGCATGTCGCAACCACCTCATTTCGTACATAAGCTGATTAGACGTTGGCACAAATGTGTGGGATGAAATGAAAGCTAATTTGGTTAAACTTTTTTTGATAAGGTTCCTCAAGGTTATGTTATAATTTGTTCGCACATCCTAATTACAACAACAAAAATTTTGATTATTATTTCTTATTCAGCTTTTTTATACTTCTGGAATGAAGTATAAAAATTTGGCATACTTATGGAGAACAAAGATTTAATCCCAACGATCGCAACACATTTACGTCTGGCAGGCGCGAAAATGAACATTTTATTTTAAGAAATTTCTTATCTTGCAATTGATTATTTCTTCAAAATTGATTATTTCTTTGAGAATATAAATAAATTATATTAGTAAATACTTAGAATTTTCCAACAATATACACTGCTTTATGATTAATATAAATATAAGCAATTTATTCGCTTCTTATAAGCATTTGGCCTTTTGTTTATATCTCTGCATCTACAAAAGCTACTTTTTTCTACCTTTAGTCTATCATATACCTTAATTCTTTCTAAGTCAAGTTTTTAAGACCACTAATGTCGGATGTCGAAAATGATATAGAAATTAGGCGCTCTAGCAGATCTAGAGGTGTAAAGAAAAATCAAAGTGCCTTAGAAGCATTGAAAGAAGCTAGAAGAAGTGGTAAAGTTCATAGACCGGACGTGAGTTAAAGTTTTTTTTTCAATTTGCGAGTATCAGAACTTCTAATTATAACTTATATAGGTGGAAAATCTTGTAAAAAATGTATATGAAGAGGTAAATGATGAAGAGTACGATGAAATTATACGGACTCGCCAAGCTGCAGGCTTTGTTGTTGATGACGGTATATTTCTTCATTAATTCTATATCTTTAAATTGGGTTTTCTCAAGACGGTGGTGGATATGTTGATCATGGAGACGATTTTTTCGAAGATGAAGAAGAAGAAGATAAGTCTGTGTCTAAAGATTCTAAAGCTAAAAAAAAGGAGAAAAAAAAGAGAGGTTTTTTTTGTTAAAAATATTTAAATATCACTTGCTTTTTTAAAGAAAGTAGGCCAGGAACTTTGAATAAGTTTTTCGGTGCAGGTGTGTCAAACAGAAAAGTGAAGGATGAAGTATGAACATTTTTTTCAATTTAAATCTTAAAAAGTTTTTGTAGTCGGATATAAAGTTGGGTGATGATGATCTATTAAAAAATATGCTTGCTGATCTGGGTGATGCTGATGACGATGAAGAGATCAGTAGCCCAATGCCCACTTTCCAAAGTAATCCTTTTGCAAGAGGTGGAATAAAAAGAGCAGCCACAGGTATTCGGAGACGTTTTTTTACTCTTAATTACTAATTATATTAGATGGTGATGCAATCACCCCTCGACCTGTTGTTAAAAAAGTAGCACTAACCAATCGTTCAACTCCTCTACGTCAACCAACTTTGAATTTGAAACCATTACCAACTCAGAAAGCTGAAAATGAATTATCCGAGCGAAACGATAATGTTTTCACTAGAACGATAAATTCTTCTACTGTTGGCACAGCGGAAGTGAAAGAAGAAGTGAGTTTTTGGATTATTTCCACAATTTCGAATTGAATTAAGTGTGTCGATGATTATGATGGTGGTGCTTATGACGATGATGATGATTTCGATGCAGTTCCAACGCCGGTTGCAGCTGATCCTGTTGAGGTTATAGCAGTGAAAACTGCTCCTACACACCCAGTGAAGCTTAAGGCTGAAATAAAAGCCGTGAGTTTTAAGTTCTATTTTCTTATCCTTTTTTACAAATTTAGGAGTTGGAAGATGCAGAAACTTTTGATAATTCGACATCCGCAGCTTCTCAAGTTGATAATAAGGACGATGTTATGAGAATGCTAAACGAAGAATCATGGGCTGATGAGTATGTTTATTTTTCTAATTCTTTTCTTTATAGTTTGTTTCAGAGTTACTGAAGAAGTGAAAGTAGTCGCAGGAACTGAAGAGTTTTATCAGAAGGATGATAGCGATCAATTTATTCGTATGTACTGGCTTGATGCTTATGAAGATACTGTAAAGCATGCCGGAACCGTTTATCTTTTTGGTCGTGTGATGAAAACCAAAACAGCTTCTGCTAGTTGTTGTGTAGTTTTGAAAAACATCCAACGACAAGTTTATGTTCTTCCAAGAGCTTCAGTAAGTCACCTACTTTTGAAACTAAATTTTAGGACGAAATTGCAGAAATTAGTTAATGGCGTTGAAACAGGTGATTCACCTACTGACATAGAAATTTACGAAGAAATCAAGAATACACTAATGAGAACAATTGGTGTTGGTGTATTCAAATGTAAAGTAAGATTCTTATTTTTCCTTTCCTATTTAAATATGTTTTCATAGAAAATTCAAAAAAAGTTCATGAATAATGGTACTGTAGAAGACAAAGATTGTAGCAAAGAAGTTAATATGTTCGAAATCCGATATAGTGTTAGTATTACAGTATTTATTCATATAATTTATAAAGCTTTTAGAGCACTAGTCCAAAATTGCCTGTTGATTTATCAGGGGAAACCTTCTCAGCTGTATATAATACTACCACTACTGCTATGGAACGTTTGATTGTCGAACAAGAGTTCATGGGTCCAGGATGGATTAACATTTCTAATTATGGTAATTTTTTAATTTCTGAACATTGCTTCATTTTTTATTACAGTTGAATCAATGGCAAAACAAAGTTACTGTGATTACGAATTTACTGTAAATATGGAGAAGGTAACTAACATAACCTATAATTCCAACGATTCGACTCCACCTCCTCCAAGTAGAGTCCTTGTTCTTAATGTACTCACGGCATTAAATGCTTCTAAAACTAGAGAGGTTGTCTTTAAATTTATTTTGCAGTCATCACTCGTTTTTAGATTTGTATGGTATCTGCTCTATTTAGTTCTAACACTGATATTAATCATCCTTCATCCAATCCTGGAAATTTATCGAGATTCACATGTATCTTGTTTCTTTCGAGTTTTTTAAGTTGAGATCCTTTTCCAGTGTTTTGCAAGCCTTCCACCGGCAATCTCCCGTTTAATATTAAAGACTATCTTACCAGTAAAGGTTTAGAATCAAAAGCCCAAAGCACTGTGAACGAAAAAGCTTTATTATGTCTGTTCTTAGCAAAAATGCAGAAATGCGAACCAGATATCATTGTGGTAGATTTTTTTATTATAAACTATACCCTACTATGATATTTAAAGGGCCATGATCTTCAAGCAGCTATGGATTTATTAAAAAGTAGAATGCAAAAGCTAGGTGTTCCTAATTGGTCTAGAATGAGTCGTCTGAAGCGTTCTGTTAATCTCAGCAGCATAAGGAACAATAAAGCTGGTCAATGGGAATTTACCGCTGGTCGTTCATTGATGGATTCAAGGTACATTCACAAAACAATTTGAACAATGCATTGATTTCAGGATATCTGCAATGGAAACAGTAAGATGTCGATCATATGATTTAACTGAGCTGTGTTCTCACATTCTTAAATCACACAGAGTTGAAGTTTATCCACAGGAAATACCGTCTAAATATTCGTAAGTAGAATGTTACTTAGCCGATTTGCATCGAAGACTTTTAGCGATTCTGTTTCTTTATTAAATCTTATACAAACAACATGGACTGATGCAATGTTATCTTTCGAAATTATTGTTCGTTTGAATGCTTTACCACTTTATGTTCAAATAACTAATATCTGTGGAGGTGTTCTGGTGAGTTTTTTTATTTATTTATCTTATTTAGTATTTTTTATAGTCTCGTACGCTTATGGGAGGACGTGCAGAGCGTAACGAATTTTTACTTTTACATGCTTTCCAAAAAGCTAACGTTATTGCACCTAACAAATATATTCCTATATTCAATAAAAAAGGTATTTCTTTGTTTTATATATTTTGTAGCTTTTATTCGTATGCAGATAAGAAAAGTATCAAATCGGAGGCATCAGATGAAACACCGGTGGAAGCCGTCGATGATACATCTTCTAAAAAGGCTCAGTATTCTGGTGGTCTTGTTTTGGAACCTAAAAAAGGTTTTCTTTTTTTTAAATCACCTCGTTTTAAAAAAAATTTAAGGTCTATATGACTCCTTAATTCTACTTTTGGATTTCAATTCCTTGTATCCAAGTATTATCCAAGAATATAACATTTGCTTTACAACTGTAAAACATGAAAAAGACGGAAATGAGTTACCTGAAGCACCTGTTTCTGGATTACCTGAGGGTATTCTTCCTAAAGAAATTCGTGTTCTTGTTGATAGACGTCGTCAAGTTAAAACTTTGATGACAGCTCCTAACCTACCTGAGGCTAAGAAGAAGCAGGTTTTACTTTTTTTCTTATAGTATGCTCTAAGAGATGTTTAGTATGATATTCGTCAAACGGCTCTAAAGTTAACTGCCAACAGTATGTATGGATGCTTGGGTTTCCAAAATTCAAGATTCTATGCCAAACCTCTGGCAGCTTTAGTAACATCAAAAGGACGAGAGGTTTGCGTCAATATTATAATTTCTTTGCTATTTATACTGTTTTAGATTCTTATGCAAACTAAAAGTTTGGTAGAAAGAATGGGATACTCTGTTGTTTATGGTGATACTGATTCAATTATGGTTAATACCAACGGGGTTGACTTTACCCACGCAAAGAAACTAGCAATTGAGGTTTTGTATACCGTAGAACCTATTTATTTATTTATTTTTGTTTAGATTAGAAAACAAGTAAATCAAAGTCATAAAATTCTTGAATTAGGATTGGATGGAATCTTTAAACGCATGTTACTTTTGAAAAAGAAGAAATATGCTGCCTTGGCTGTTTGTTTTATTAAAAAGTTTTTTTTTTGAAAAGTAATTTTTAGGTAAATCCAGATAATTGTAATGAAATGAAAAAGGAGCTAAAGGGATTAGATATTATCAGACGTGATTGGTCACAATTGGCTCGAGATATTGGAACGTTTGTTCATGATGTTATTATTTTTTTTACCCATGTTTTTTAGAAAAGTAGTTGATCATATACTAGATCCTGATTTGTCTCGTGAAGAACTCATTTCTAAGATACGTTCGTGTCTTGAATCTCTCCGTAAACAGTTAGATATGCCTGATAATGATCTCAGAATGTTTGAAATTAGCAAGGTTTTTTGAACCTTACACGTTGCAAAGACATATTTTGATTTTCAGCAATTAACTCGTAACCCATTGGAATATAATGATATTAAATCTCAACCTCACGCCTCAGTTGCACTTCGGTTAAACAATAGTGGTAAATTAAGTCTTAAAAGCGGTGATATTGTAGAATATATAATATGCGAGGTTTATTAATGGAAAATATTAAAATTTAACCAAAAATTCAGGATGGATCTACTAAGACCGCAACTCAAAGAGCTTATCATCGAACCGAATTCAAAGATAACCCAGATTTAAAACCAGGTGGAGCCTGCTGTTGTTTAAACCTAATAGTTCAAGTTGTTCAGATATTACTTACTACTTATCTCAGCAAGTTCACCCCGTTGTGAGTCGCTTGTGCGCCCCTGTTGATGAAACTGATCCAATTTTTATAGCAGAGGCTTTAGGTAAAATAATATTTCTTATAATATCTAGAAGAGAATTTAAGGGTTGGATACTACTGGCTACAAGAGATCAGCGGCAGCTTTGTTGAAGGAGAATGGGCCTGAAGAAGCAAATTATGATCTCAATTTTGACAATTATGATCATTGCGAAGCTTTCTCTTTTCCTTGCCCCGGAACTTGTGGTTCAACTGTTCATATTAGAAGTCCTTTCGATGGCGAAGGAAGTTCAATGAAACCATCCTTGGAGTCTTGCAACAAATGTGACACACCCTTTGTAAAGTATGCTTCATACTTAGCAAACCTATTGGATAATAGAATGTCTCAATTAGTTGCTTCTCACCTTTCGTCACATTTCAAGTAAAGTTGATTTTATAACAAACATTAGAAAAACATTTTTTGTAGGTGTGATGAAACAGTTTGCTCATATAGAACAGCCCATTATCAACTTAAATGGTCTAAAGAAGGTTTAGATTGTTCAAAATGTGGAGTTGGAGTTCTCAGAAAAGAAGTATAATAGCTATACAAATCAATTTTCTTAATTTTAACTTTTAGTATACTGCAAAAAATTTATTCGATCAACAATCTTTCTATAGACAAATATTTGACATGAACTCCTCTTTGTCCAAGTTAAAACCTGAGGAGAAGAGTATGTTTTCTTCAAATTTCATTAGCTCATTTGAACATTTTAGGAACAATGAAAGCACGCTATTGTGCAACTATATCAGTATCAAATGAATTATGTGGAATTGTTAACAATTATCTTCGATTAAATTCATATAATCGTGTAAATCTTGCGTATCTTTTCGCTCCTATGATTCGTAAAAATAAGGCTCTGAAATAATACTAATGATTCTGTAAAATACTGCATAAGATCTTTTTTTATCTTCATTCTTAATTTAAGGTTTCAATTTTGTATATGAAATAAATTTATCTTCCATATTTAAATTCATATAATATTGATTTTTGAATGGATTCTCCTATTATTACATACATTTAATTTCAATCTATGACATTTTAGCTTTCTATTATATTAGAAACAAAAATGGAGGAAGAAGGAGACGATTTAGATTTTATCGGAGAAGTTCCTTTGAATAAAAAGGTTTTTTTTTCAAAAATCTCTTGTTTAAATAAAAGTTATTGAAATATTTAAGTTGACTCTTTTTGTAATTGATGGTAGTGACCGTATGCTTGAGGGTGGAAGTAATTGTGCTTTTCGTAATGCTTTGAAGGTATTAATATGGGATATCGATGAGAATTAACACAATTCAAGGTTGTTTATCATCAAATGCTTAAAATTTGTTGTTCTGGTTCTTTAAATCATATGATGGGACTTATAATAACTAATACGGTCGTTTAAAATCCTCAAAACTTGATATATTTTCATAATTTTTAGGAAAATTCTAAGAATAGATTTGGTCAAAAATTTTCTTATGAATATATTGAACTGTCAGTTCCTTCTAAGGAAGAGATAACATCCCTGAAGAATCTGGTAGAGTCAGGTGAAACATTTGTGTTGACTTTTCATAAATGAAAGGTTTTAGACAATCTTGAGTCAGATTTCAAAAGCATTTTTGGAGGACATGCTGTTGTAAACTTGGCAAATTTAATGTGGAGTTGCAAGAAAATAATGGCAACGTAATACTATTATAACATTAGATGAATTGTTAGAAATCTGCTTACAGTTCTGCAACTTCATCACGACATCACATTATTATGTATATAACTAATAATCCTAATCCTTTCACATCTGATCCGAAAGCATATGTGATTTTCATTGAATTATTCGATTTAAATTATTACTTTTAGTCTCGCTTACAAACTATTCTTACTGATTTTTGTAAACCTTCGTATATGGATAAAAATGGAATTCGTCGTGTTAATAAAACACCAGGAGAATTTCATGTTTTAATGCTTGCAGATGAAATATCTGATGAAGATCGAGAAAAATGGGTATGCTTTACAGTTAATTACTAAAATTCTGATTGTTAATATGACATATTTGATTATTTCGTTGTTTCTAGACAAATATTTCCAACAGTTTCTTTATGGGTGATGTTGAAGATCTTGATCTACAGTAAGAATTCCTTTTCTTCTTCCAATCTAAATTATCTGATTTATACAGCGCTTACAAAAAATCTTATACTCAACGAGCATTCAGTACTGTAGCTATGGAAATAGGACCAAATATAAAGCTGGGTATCAGTGTCTTCACTTTGGCAAAAGAAACAACTTTACCTAAAAAAGTTTATTTGGATGCTGACACCGAAGCACCGTTGATTGCTCAGCGAAAATATGTAGAAAAGGTTCCTTCTAATGTTTTGCTATCTCAATAATGAAGTTGGATTAGGCTCCATCTACTTCACAAAAAGATGAATCATCAACTTCTTCGGAATTTATGGAACAGGATGTGAAAGACTTACCTAAAACTATTCATAAAGTTTTAAAAATTGGTGGGCAAGTTGTCTCAGATGATCAAATCAGTGATTTGGCTAATTTTGATGATAAAGGTTTAGTTTTCCATATAAGCTAGAATCCTATATCTATAATATTTAGGAATCGTTCTCCTTGGATTCAAACCAATTGAAGAAATTGATGTTTTTGGTGAACATATAGCTGTTTCTCAGTTTATTCAACCAAATGAAAACGTAAGCATACTCCAAATTGAATATTATATGAAAACAAATTGTTGTAGACATATGCTGGCTCTACACAAGCGTTCCGTGCTCTGCACACCAAATGCTTAGAGAGAAAGGTTGCAATGATTTGTCGTTTCCAAAGTCGAATTAATCAAAAGGTTTGAATTTGAAATATGATTTGAGGACTTAACCCCTACTATCCTTAAAGATTCGATTGACTGCATTGATACCAGAAAGTAAACAATGTGATAGCGATGAACAAGAAGTAATTTTAGTTATAAATTTTATATTTTATAATAATCGTATTTGAGGATATCACAAGTGATTATAGAAGTGATGGATTTTATGTAGTTTATCTACCTTTTGCTGAAGATTTTAAGGATATTGAAGATAAAATCACTTGTCCTTTTGGCGAATGGCCAACTCGTTAGTTGTATTAATATACAAATTAAAATAAAGAAAACGTTTTAGCAAATGCTGAAGATGTAAATATAACTCGTAAGTTTATTAGGAACTTGAACAAGCCCTATTCGCCTGAGATGTTTTACAATCCAAGTACGTATAAGTTTTTCAAAATAAATAAGTTTTACTGTTAAGGAATCAAGTCTTTCAATTCGATGCTTATCCAGGCAGCTGTGGGTGACGAAGTTGAGAGAGAAGATACAATTCGTAAGAGCAAAGGTGTAGTGAGATTCTTACTTCTGATTCATTCCAGGTCCATTCTTCGAAACACGAACAGCTGAATTCGTGAATAAACTCACAACCCCTTTCATTGAATATTTTGAACTACACGAAAATAGTATACCTGAGCAGGTTGGAACAAAGCGATCAGGTTTGTTATTCATTCTTCAAATCATTTTCATTTTCATTTGTAGCAACTTCTGACGCATCTGGTAAGAAAAAACCAAAATTTGATGAAGATGTTGACGTTGAGACTTTAATACGTAACGATCAGGTAAGATATTTGGCTTTTTCATGAAATTATTTGCTAGAATTTACTAGTAACAGAATTTTATTATAGTTACAAGATTTGACTGTAGCTTCATTAAAGAAAATAATTGTGGATAATGGTATTGGAAAATATAAAGCTACGGATAAAAAAGTCACATTAATTGAATTGATTAAGTCACATTATAAATAGAAATAAGAAGTTTTAAATATTATTTTATTGTATCAAAATAATTTTTTTGTTTTGAAATATATATTTACCACATTATTAGTTTACATTCGATTGGGAAAATTTAATTTTTACTCTTAAAAATATTTTCAAACTAATATCATTTATTTGGAAAGCTGACTGGAATGTGCCTACTGTAACAACTTGAAGAATTCCTAATGGAAACTTGACAGAGGAAACCATGAGTTAAAGAAGTTGTATTGAACTATTAGCTTTTGCTCACTTGTTAAATGTTGTTTAAAGTACTTCCAAGCTTTCAGAAAGTTTATTTCAATGCATGAGAGTAAGAATAACAATGAAGTTAAAAAGATCAAAAAAAGAGATTGTTGAATATACTAAAAACATTCAAGATTAACCTTAAAAGGTGAAGTGCTTTGAAATAAATAATAAATCAATGAAGGAGGAGAAAGACAAAAGCTTTTCATTTAAAAAAATTATTATAATGAAATAATAAAATAATAATAATTATTATTATTATTAAGATTCATATATTCTAAGAATAACATCTATCTTTTTTCAAAAAAAGAAAGAAAAAAAAGAGAGAGAGAATAGAATATTAGTTACTTAAATTCAAAAATGTATTATTTCCTCATTTTTTTTATTTTAGAGCAATACTATGAATTTGTTAGTTTCCTGAATATTATTTTTTTAAAAGAAAAAGAATTCTAACATTAAAATTAAATCATAAAATTCATAAAATATTAAGTTTGAACCCATATATTCATATAAAATTTTATTTCGAATCTAAAAGATTTATCTTAAACAAATATACTTCAATGAAATCTTAAATCAGATCAATCAAAGTACATTGAACTATATATATTTAAATTTTACATTAAAATAATAAAATTTCATTTTAATTTTAAATTATTTTTAATATTCAAATGTTTTCATATATGTAAAACTTAAGATATATTCTTTTAACTCTATGTTATAAGAGAATTTAGTTCCTTTATGCCCTCAAATGTCTTTTCTCTTTTCTCTTGGGACTGTCAACTTCTGTAGTTCTTTCATCAAGCCTTAACATCATTGACAATGCTACTGAAAACTGCTATATCGTGTCATTTATGTTGCAAACAGAATTGGTAACACAAACCGATGAATAAGAAGACGACAGAGTCTTTTATGGACTCTTCTTCCACATTTAAGCTTCATTAGAAACCGCTTTGTTGAAATTGTTATCTGATATTCAGAAAAATGTCTATACATCTATATACTAATTACTATAATTTTTTATTTCAAAAAAAGAAATAACAACCATCAATGTTGTTTTTTTTTCGTTTGAAAATCAGATAGAGAAGTACTAGAAAGTTCTATATTTGATTTATCAGTTAGTCTTTATCATCGTTATACGCTTGATCTATGCTACTTGTACTACATCTTTCATCAATAGTAACACAACAATTTGTCTATTCATGACTTCAAAACCACATTTACACTTTCTAAAACAAAAACTTCTTTTATCAGATTACTATCTTTTCCCATTATTCTTATTTCAATCTCAATTTGTATGTAAAAAGCAAAGAATCTTAGAGAAAACGAGAGGAAGGCATTGAGAGAGATAGATAGAGAGGTATATGAATATATAAAGAGAGAGAAAGAGAGAGAGAAAGGAGGAAAGAGTAGAATATGTAGTTTCTTTAGATGCTGAATTGAAGCAAATTGGGTTAAGCTTCAGATAGAGCCACATGACAATCTATACAAAGTTCATTTGAATGATGACAAAAACCTTATATCATATATCGTTGTTGTTCAATTTTATTATTTATAATAATAATAATAATTATTATTATTATTATAATGAATGAGTATTACTATATCATATAATTTATATTTTAATTCAAAAACTTTAATATAAAATATTAATCTTTTCTTTTATTTGATTTTTTATTACATTTTTATAATATATAATTGAAGTATTTATTAATCTTTATATTGTATTTAATCAGAAAAAAATCATTAAATTCATATTCTTTTAGTTTTTCTATTAAATTTTTAAATATTTACTTTAATATGAAATTTTGTTTAAATTATATATAAATAAATATTTAAAATTAAAAAATAATTTTTGAAAAAAAAAAAAAAAACATTTTTCGTTTTATTCTTTTGTTTATTTTTTTTTCGTTTTTCTTCCTTTTATAAGTTCTTGAATGTTTTGAATATAGAATATGTACTTGACCAGTTTAAGAGTCCTAAGGGGAGAAAAGTGGAAAAGGTTAGAGAGAAAAGGAAGAATAGAGAGAAAAGGACTAGGAAGACGTATATCTTTTGTGTTTTGAACCTTAAATACAACTGGTAAATCTTTCTGACAATTTTCTTTATTTATTGCTAAACTTTGGTATATAAGCTATACAGAGTAGATTTGTAATCTTAATGTTCAAATTGTTTGGATGAAAACATTCATTCTGATCACAATGAAAGTACTTTAAGGATGAATAAACGAAGAAGATATACAAGAATAATACTTTAATCCTATCTCTTGTTATACATGTCTATTACAAATCTTAAATATCATTTAATAAAAGTTTTTCCCTTTAAAATTTAAGATTAATAGTTTGAAATAATAATTTATCATAAAGGTTTATGTAGAAATCATTCAACTTTTTTTTAGTTTCCGTGTGTTTTTGAGAAAATACGAAATAGGATTGCCGTTCAGCTATTGCGGAAAGCCTTTGTTGATAGCTTTATAGAACCAATGTCTCATTCTTGCCTCCGGAAAAGAATGTCTGCTTACAGAATCAAGAAAAAAAGAAAAAAAGGAAAATACATACAAGAGAGTTGTTGTATTATCCCGGAAGATATCGGAACATCACAAGAGACTATATAAATATAGTAATAGTTAAATTGAAAAATGATTTAACTATACATATAGTATAGTATAGTTTATAGTTTAATTATATGCATATAGTTAAGATATTTATGAATAGTTTAAAGAAGAAAAATTATAAAATTAATCCTTCAAACAACTTCAATATTTCAAACATTCGTTTCATCTCTTTACGTTGTTTTTCCCTGCAAAGTGTTTCTTTGCAAAAACTTTCGTGCATATCTAAGTTTCTTCAATTCATTTTTACCTTTTCATTTACTATATTGACCTTATCTGATGATTAATCAACTATTTATTATATATCTTTAACTTAAAGTTTATTATATGAACTACAAATAGTTTTAAATTTATTCAACAACAATATCAAATTAAAATAATTTTTTGTTCTTCTTCTTCTTCTTCTTCTTCTAAATTTACATCAAAATCATCAGAATCATCCAATATTCGTTGTTTATTCAATTTTAAAAACAAATTATTTTGTCTTAAGTTATACTATATATGTATAGTTATATAAGAATTATTATTATTTTAAAAGAAAAAGAATTTCTCAATGTTTCTTTCTCTCTTTTCATCTTCGAACATTATTTGGTCTTTTTCATGTTTGCGTGTCATCCAATTTGATTTCGTCGTTAAAAAAACTTTTTTTATTTAAAAAAAATTATAACTTAGAATACATTGAGCAATCAATAATAATAAAAAGTAAAAAAATTAGAATATAATCTTTTATTTAATTATACTATATATTATATATATATATAGATAGATATATATAGATATGTATAGTTAAAATTTCTTTAACTTCAGCTTATTCAAAATTATTTTTTTTGTTCTTGTCTTTTTGATATAATTATTGAAACAATATGGTTTCATTTCTTTTAAAATTAATGGAATAAACCAATAATTACTATATAGAAGTACGTATTAGAAGATTGGTAAAATAAAATTAAAAAAAAAAGAAATAAATTGAATACTTTTGGTCTTTGTTTAAGAAGAATGAATCTCTCTATCTCTCTATCTCTCTTACTCTCTCTATCTCTCTATCTCACTTACTCTCTCTCTCTCTCTATCTCTCTTACTCTCTCTCTCTCTCTCTCTCTCTCTATCTCTCTTACTCTCTCTCTCTCTCTCTCTCTTTCTCTCTCTCTCTCTCTCTCTCTCTCTCTCTCTCTCTCTCTGTAGTTATAATAGAAATCTTGTCATTGAAATTATTTCAAAAAGTGTCTTTCAAATAGAATTAAATCATTTTTATTTATTTTATTAAAAAATCTTATTATATAATAATAAGCTTTATATAATTATCTTTATAACTTAAAATATATAGAAAAAAACACAAAATCCACATAATATAAGCATTCCAGTGTTCTTTCTCTCTTTATATATCTCTCTCTCTCTCTCCTTTTTTATATAACTTTACTCTCAATCTTCTTCAATGAAATTTGAAATACATAGCCCAAGGGGAAAAGAACATTTATTTAAATATTCTAGAAAACTAAGTTTAGTGACCTTCATTTTAATACAGAATAAAACGTAGTATATCCCAATTGGGAGGAGAGGCCAATCGAAAAGGCAGAAGTTCCAAAGGGGAGGGATGGATGGATGGATGGATGGAAGGGAGAAGGATGTGATGAAGAGAGAAGCATTAGCTAGCTTCATAAAATCTTCCCTCTTGAGTTTTTTCTTTTTTTATAAACTTTTATACTTATATTCTTCTAAAATCTCTTTGTATTATAACAACTAGATAAAAGTCAAAAGACAGCATTTTACATTTCTTTCAATAAAACTTCTGCTCTATGGCCCAAGGACATTCAGTAAGCACTAAAGCAGCCACATGTTTTGAGCACTGAACTACTTCCATTCTCACTTATTCACTTGTAAAACCTCTATTATCTCCAATTATAGTAGCGTTTGTATAATTGTTCTGAAGACCACGTTGGAAAGACTAATTATTTCAAATAGTTGCAGCATTTTTCTTCGTTTTTAACGTTTTTCTTATTATTTTTCATTCTATCATTATCATCATTTTACTTCAAACTTTCAATCCGAAAAAATTTGTTCGGCTTCTCCTTCCTTCAGAAAAAAAAAGACGAGCCCATCCTTCTAATCCATAGTCAGTGAGAATCGAAATTATTCTTCATCTTCCAAAGAGTCCAATTTTTTTTGTCGCTTTGTGGATAACATTTCTGAATTTGGAATAGGAGATTTTGAAAGTTTTAAAATAAAATTTTTATTTAATATGAATAACTATATATATATATAACTATATGTATATAACTATATATAGAAGTATATTCTACATATAAAATGAAAAATTGACTGTAATCATGCATATATCCTGATTGTTGTATAACTTCTCTTCTCAAAGAGTACAACGAGTACAAGTATATGTATTTACGATGAAATATTACATGTTGATATAAACTTTTTTTTATATTTTCTTTCAATAAAACTTAATTGTTTTGTAAATTATAATATAATCTATCTATCTATCTATCTATCTATCTATCTATCTAAAGTTCAAAAAAGAAAAGATTAATAATGCTAATTATGTGTTTCATTACATGCATAAGTTATTTCCTGGATATTAGAGACAACTTATGGATGAATATATATATATATATATATACTTTATACTATTTCTTATATAATATATGTTATATATTAACCAATTTAATCACAAAAAATTGAATGAAATAAGCTTTAGCACTTCTTTTTCTTTTTTTGACTCTTCAATATGCAAAATATTTAATTGAAAAGGAAAGAATAGCTGTTTTAATACCTATTTTTCTAGATATTGATCCAGAAATTGACCATATATCGTTTATTTCTCTATTTATTTCTTATATTTTTCTCTTATTCTATTTCATTTATTTATATAAAATTTATTTATATTATAATAGTTTTTATGTTTTTCTTTCTTTTTTGATTTTGTTGGTCAAAGAAAAGTCTTCACACATTAAGTGATGGAGGACAGGACATCATGAGAGAGAGAGAGAGAGAGAGAGAGAGAGAGAGAGAGAGAGAGAGAGGGGTTATGAGGTGTTATGAGGTGTTATGAGGTATATGCATGTATATACTGAAATTTAATATATATTTTGACAATTTCTTTATTATTTCAACACTTCTGACTAAAAAACAAAGTTTAAAGCAAATGATTTGAAGATATCTGAGCATGTGGTCGTGTGAAGGTCGACATCATCATTGAACCAGAAGTATAGAATAAGATTTAAGAAAAAAATAAAGAATGAATGAAATCATATATATATAATATGAAGAAATTAATATATTTTTTATACCAAATATTGAAAATTGAATATAAAAATATAGTAAAAAACAACTATTTCTATGTTATGTACATACATATACATGTATATGTACATGTACATACATGTATCTCCTCATTATTCAAAATAAAAAAAAAACTAAAAACCAACGTAGTAAATCTCCAAAAACACTTACTTACTTATAAAAAATATATTTTTTTAATATTAAAATCATTAACTTATTAACAGAAAAAAAATATTTTGATTATTCTAATAATAATTCTTTTTCTTTTATTTTTTAAATGAAATATATTTTAAATTATCGTTTTTCAACTATTTTTTTGAATTTAAATTTAAACAAAACTTTAAAAAATACTTTGAAAATCATAATTTTTATGTCATGATAATGACTAAGATTTATTAACGATCAAAAAACAAAAAAAATCTTCTACCAAATGATTGTTGTTTTCAGAATATTTTGCTTTTCCTTCTCTTTCTCTCTCTCTCTCTCTCTCTCTCTCTCTCTCTCTCTCTCTCTCTCTCTCTCTCTTTCTCTCTCTCTCTCTCTCTCTCTTTCTCTCTTTCTCTCTTTCTCTCTTTCTCTCTCCCTCTCTCTCCCTCTCTCTCCCTCTCTCTTTCTCCTTCTGTCTTTCCTATTTAAGCAGTTTTTTAAGACATTCAATGATGTTTTTCACCTGAATCATTTATTTATTTTCTTTTTAACATAAAAAAAATAATATTATATTTAAATATTTTCCATTTTAGTTTTAACTTTTTTTTTAATTTATAATTAAAATAATTATTCATTCTAATTATTCAAATTTTCAAAAAAAAATTATCCCTATGTGAAAAACTTTATTTTCCAACTTAAAATCTAATTAATTTTTAATAAAAAAAACTTTCAATATTCTTTTGTTATTTAAAGAAACTATTAGTACTTTTAACTATATCATATAATTACTTTACTTCATCAAGATATAAAAGAAAATATTTCTGAAAACATGCTAAGTACGTTTCAGAGTGGAACTGAGCAAGAAGTTGGTGTGAAGTGTGTGTATGTGCATAAGATTTCGCGGAAGAGAAATTTTTTAAAAAATCGGTGAAAATAGAAGAGAAGAGATAAACAGATTGATGTGCTAAACTTTCATGCCTATATCTATCTATCTACATATGTCACTTTCAGCCTTATATACATATAATATGATATTTTCTCTTCCCCCCCCCACCCCTCTCAGTCTCTTCCTCGTTCCTCCCTCTCTCTCTTTCTCTCTCTAAATCTCTCTCCCTCTTTCTCTCTTTATGTACAAGCTACAAGAAACTTTTAGTGATGTGCTTCATCTGACAATTTTTTTTTACAAATCACATCTCTATCACATCACTTAACAGCTGCTTAAACATTTATTTCAATTTTGAACTTTATCTTTCGTCTCACACCCCATCTTCAACAAATCATAGATCCGTTTCTTTTTTTTTCACTTTTGTTTCTAAATCTCATATGAATTTTGTAATTTTAAACTTATTTATTAAATATTCTCAATTATATAATTTATAAAATGTTTCTGTTTTAATTGTTTCCAACCTTTTTTTCATTTCTCCAACTTTAGTCGCACTATTACTCTCTCTCTCTCTCTCTGTCTACCTCTCTTTAGCAGTTTCCTTCATATGTCTAATATAAACTTGTCATCCATATACTTAAACATATGTATATATGGATAACGAAAATTGGGTTGTGCTCATTTTCAAGTCACCTTCTTACTTGCTTCTTTTGAGTCTTCTTTCTTATTCTTTTTCTCTCTCTTTCTCTTTCTTTTCACTGCACGATGCTACTTTGTCAGCGTAATAGCTACTGAAGTCCCAGGATTTTCCTTAAGCATTCTTTGTTTCAAAATCTCTTTCTTAACAACACCCTAAGGGAATATCTCTATGTTTTCTTCTGGTTCATCTTTGATGTTGAGGTCATTCCTAACATATAAACAAACAGTAGACCATACATAGAAATGTATTTTCTATCACATTTTTTTGAATTTTTTGATTTAATATTCATTGTATTTCATTTAAATTCTTAGAGATAATCGTCATTGAAATAGATAAATGTTCATTCTTCTCCCTTCATCCCTTCTGTTCATCTTACTCTCAGCTTATTTCTTTCTCTTAGATTTCAGTTTTTTTCTGATTATTGTTGCATTGCTTGTAGCTGAATGCACGTCATGAACTTTCTTTCTCTCCAGGTCAATCTACAGATAAACTTGATGAGAATGCTGCAAGCAAAGTGCCTCAGGAGTTTCATACGTTCACATCTCCGATCAAATTTTGGAAGCTCATCTCTGCTCACATCATATCTAGATTTGTTTAAATATCTTCAGTTCCACTTTTCATATCATCATAACAACCATTTTGATTTTTTATCTTTTTCTTTCTAATAAACTTTATTTTTCTTTTTTTTCCTCAATATTTCAAGTTGAAAAACTTAAAAAACTGTCGTCGATCAAGCCTTTATATCATTATTGCTGACGAATAATCTCTTTAATCTGACATCCCTTCCATTTCAATCACGAAAGTCAATGTTCTTCTAGTTAGTTGATGTCATTAAATGCTCAACTAGACGTCTTAGTTCGTATTTTCTTCACAAAGAACTCTCTCATGTCAATTTCCATCCATATAAACCTCACAAAATGAACCAAAAATAAAAAAAAATAAATGAAACAATGTCAATTTAAGTGAATTGAAGTTGAAACTTTCAGAGAATAACAACTGTTACAACAAAAGAAAATTCAAAAAGATTTATGTAATTTTCCTTCAAAAAACCATTAGAAACACATCCATCCATCTATGCTATGCTATGCTATACTATACTATGCTATGTGCTTTTACCTATTCAGGAATTTGTCTCTTTTTGATTAATTTGTCATTTCCTTTTCACATTTTTTTCAACTCCAATTCTACTTTTTTCTGTTTTTCTTAACTATTGTATGTCATGTTATCTGTTAAATTTATTTTTTTCTTTCTCTCTCACTAACTATGCTATGCTTATCCTTTCTTTTCACATGTTTAACACATACCTTTATTCATTTGTTTTTTTGTTTTCAAAGAAATTACCAAAACTAATTTAAAATTTTAAAACTTATACTATTCAATGTTGATATTTTATCTTTTTTTTATCATTTACATCAACTTTTCCAACTTTTTCTTTTCTTTATAAACAACCTTTGATGTATTTCGTTGTTGTTCCATTTCAGGAAGTTCACTATCTATATCTATCTATCTATCTATATATATATATATATTTGTGAAATAATACTTATTCGAATACAAATGGCTGAGATAAAACCATCAGAAATGGATATACAATCCAGTGCATTTCTAACCTTATATTCAGTATGTTTTATATTTTTTATAAAAAATAAAAAATATTATATAATCTATTTTATCATTACAGGTTTTTGAAAAAATTGAAAAATCTGAGACTATTCTATGGATGCGTATCAATTCTACACATTTATTGCCATTTTTCTGTTTAATTGGCATTATTGGAAATTCAATGGCTCTAATTCTTATTCGGTTTGCGAACTGTTGAACTCATTTCCTCAAATAAAATATTATCTGAGAAAATAAAATAAGAAAAAAAGTAAAAAAGAAAGAAAGAAGAAGAAGAAGAAGAAGAAGATTTCAATAACTTTCTATAATTCTTAAAATCAAAGAAAATATAATATTATAATAATAAACTTTGAAATAACAAACTTATTTCAAAAGAATATATGTATAAAATTTCTTTTTAGAACAAATTTTTGGCTTCGACGTCTTACATCAAATGTTTATTTATGTACATTATCTATATGTAGTTGTCTATTCTTAACTATGGTATAATTAATATTATATAATTATATTTATATATAATACTTTAGGTATTAGTTACTTGGGCTGATGCTATTTATCATCTTCCATTATATCGTGAAACAGAAATTGGTTGCAAGTTCTTTACCTTCTTAGCACATTTCTCAGACTTTATCTGTGTATGGATGATATCTTGGATTTCATGTGATCGAATGGTAGTACTATATCGTCCAGGTAATAGTTATTTTTAAAATTTTTATTTGTACTTTCTATATAAGAAAGTATGTGATATATATTATCTATAAAATTAAATATATGAATGTCCTTTGAAAGAAATATTGCAACATTGACCTGAAAGTATATTTGCTGATGAATTCAACTACTTAGAAAGAACTAGATAGACTTTGTGAATTAGTTTTATCCTCTTCCAGGAATAAGACGTCATGTCTGCAATCGCAAGTTTGCGGGAAGGTTAACGATTGGCACTATTCTTACATCAACAATGCTTTATTCGTGGGTATTCTTGTTCGCAGGCTTGGAACGTGTTCAAACAGGAGATGATCAAGTATTCTGTGGTTTAAGTACAAATGTTACCGTATTTGGGTAAAATATTCAAATAATCTATATAAATCAATAAATATAATTATAATTATAGATATCCAGTACATAAACATTATTTTGTTTTTACTATTTTTGATACAATAGTATGTACGGCTGTTCCTTCAATTATTATAATAGTTGTTAATTCATTTTCTATTTGGAGATATAGACAATGTATGAAAATCTATTCATCAGGAGTTCTTCGTGTCCGATTTTTCCGAGGACCAACAAGTGATGAAAACATGAGATATGTAAGTAATTTTTTATATTTATATCAAAACTTATATGCATACATCTTATTTAAGGAAGAAGAAACTGCTAAAAAACTTCTGTTAAGTCAAACACAAACTAATACTCCGACAGCTCAATCTCAGAGAAGCTTTAATAATTGTGGAAAATTGAGATCATCAGATCTACAACTCAGTAGAACTTTACTTATTGTGACAAGGTAATATTATGACAGATATATTATAATATTATTTAATTTATTGGCCTAACACCTGTTTTATCTTAATAGTGCATCTTTAAAACTAAGTTTTAAGTGCTTTTAAGAGACTAAAAATACTAAGAAGAAGGACAAAAGTAATAAAATGACTTAATCAGTTATTCTAACATAAAACCACAGCTGAGCTATTTACTTTTGTTTTTTCAAAGATGAAAACAATCTTGCGTGACCTGGAAACTTTAACCACTTCTCGTGCATGTCAACTCATTATCCAAATAATTCTAATGTCTCTTAAAGCATTTTTAAGCTGATCATATATAATAAAGTTTATACAATTCTAATAAATAAGTCTAAGAGTGAAGAAAGAAGAACAAGAAGAAATTAAAATATTTCAACTTTTTTTTACAGTACATTCGTCCTACTCAATGTTCCTAATTACATCATGAGGATAGTACAATACTCGTTCAGTTTTGATTCACATTTCTTCCATTTCTTCCATTATCTCACCTTTCTCATGTACTATCTTCATCACGCCGTTCTATTTTACATGTATATATTCTGGAGGTATGTTTTATTTTTTTCAATCAATGCTTAATTATACTTTATTTTAGTCCACAAATGAAAAAACAATTAAAACCAACCGCAGTTCGTCTATTGGAATGCTATTGTCTCAAAAATGTTCCCGAATTTGGTCATCGCTCAACATCTATGCAAAATTTTAATAGAAATTAAGCAACTAATTAACTATAGCTCAAATCATCGGGTACTCTGCATACTCGTTCACTATGGCTTCCCGGTGAACTATATCAAATTATAATTATGTGTATATGTAATGCTTGAATTAAAATAATATTACGCAATAAAAATAATTAAAAAATGAGAGATTGTTATAATTTATCAAGATTAAGCAATTTGATACATTAGCACTAGATCAAGTAGAGATCAGGAGTGCATTGATAAATGGTTAACGAATTCAATACAAAACAAAAAGTTAAGATCATAGGTTCTAGCCAACAAAAAAGCTAAGATTTGATGGAGGTAACAAAATAATAATTATTATAATAAAAATTATTGTGATAATAATAGTAATACAATGAGATATAGCCAATGTAGTATTTAGGGTTGAATATGAAAATTCACATACGGCAACCATAGATATGAAGAGCTATTCTAGAGCAGATCGAAC
The DNA here is from genome assembly GCA_964057225.1 of Auanema rhodensis. NCBI lineage: Eukaryota > Metazoa > Nematoda > Chromadorea > Rhabditida > Rhabditidae > Auanema > Auanema rhodense. Next base: position 8,807,562 of record OZ059895.1, read on the forward strand.
TAAGCTCCCGAATCCTTACGGACATGAACAGCAGTAAAACAAGAGATGAATTAATGAACTCTTGGAAATATCAGATTTGATTAAGATAAAACAAGGTATCAAACATTCTTTGCAAGAGTATGAGGGACAAGTTAACAAACTTGCCAGTAGATATTAGGTTAATTCTCAGACGCTGGAGCAGCAACAGCGGTTTCTAGTAAGTCTTCTCCGCTTTTGATATCTCCCTGAAAACAATTCAAATATAAGAGGTAATTGCAATATTACTTACCCTAATTTGTTCTTCAAATTGTCTTTTTGACTCACTTTCGGCTATGGCTGTAATATCATCAGTTGTAGACGTCACTACAGCATCATCTCCGCTGGGGAAGGAAGCGACTAAAACATTAAATTACATTAAAGGTCATACTTCCCAAAAATGTTTACCATTTGGTTCTGTAGCAGCAGCAGTATGTTCAGAATCATTCACATTTGTCTGATCATTTTCTCCATCGCTATATTTAGGAGACTGAAAAAAATATTTAGTTCGAAAAGCTTTCACTAACGAACCTCGCGCTCACGCCTTCCTCCACGATCTCTTCTTCCACCGTCATCTCTGTCTCTTCTTCGATCTCTGTTGAACCTATCATCTCGATAGCGATCTCTGTCCTCATCCCATCTGAAATACAAGCTGTGAGACATTTTCATTGAGGGAATTTTACCTATCTCTACGGTCTCCTCTTTCCTCTCGTGAATCACCCCATCTTGAACGACGACGTTCTCCACGATCAGCATCCCGTTCACGTCTTCTATCAGAGTCTCTCTCACGATCATCACGATTTTCCCAACGCTACAAAATCGTTATACTACCTCCATTTTCCAAAGATGCCAACTAACCGAATTTCGATCATCTCGACCATTCCACCTACTTTCTCTATCTTTACGGTCATTGCCCCAATCACCCCGATCACCATCACTACAACCAGCGTTAATACCACCTCGGAATCCGCCTCTTCCAGCATTGCCTCCTCGACTAGGCCCCGGAGCAAACCCTCGTCCGCGACCGCCTATAAAATGTATAAATAAGAATTTTTAAAGTAAAATTAACAGACCTCGGAAGTTTCCACGAGTGGGTGAAAACATATTGCCTACTGGGTTATGAGAATTGAATGGAGGTTGGGGAGTATTAGGAGTTGGAGGGGGGAGAGTTACATTTGGAGGTATCAATGCCTAAATAAAACATTTATCATACTTCCTCAAATTAAATTATCACCTGGTTTGGAATTGGTGGTCTACCCATTGGGGGTAAGCGCATAGGAAACTGCAACGGGTTTTGAAGCCCAGGGGGTAACACATTAGGATTTCCAGGCATGGAGTTAAGAGGTAGTGGAGGAGGCACCCCTAAAACAGATTATCTTATTTATAGATCAATAAATCCCACCAAAAGGAGCGAACTCGTGTGGCTTCATAGGAGAAGTGCCATCAAAAGAAAGACCAGGTACTCTGGGAGGACTGGCTTGTGGGCTTGATAATTCCATGCCAGTAGGATCTGAACCAGAAGGAATCATCACGGAAAGGACACCAGCATCACTATACATTCCTAGAGAGGTAAAATAGTTACATAAACCTTAAAGAAAATATATAACCTTTCTTGTTAGGAGGGAGGGATTCTACATCCAAATAAGCTCCATCACAAAGCCTCTCTAGATCTCCAGGTAATTCATTCCATGGTATGAGAGTAACTCCCTTTTCAGAATCCCACCATTTTGAATATGGTTCCACTTTTGCACCATTTCCCTGAGCCCAACCAATCTAAAAACCATTTCAATTCACAATAGGTGGAAAGAAAATACCTTGACGGTTTTTCCGTTTATTTTCATATCTCTACCAAGTTTGTGCACTACTTCATATGCATTTTTTCGAGAATCCATTGCTACATAGGCACAAGCCTTTGATGATATGATACTAATTCTTTCAACTTCTCCAGTTGGACGAAGAGCCATCTAAATTCAAAACTTCGTACCAATCTAATAAACTTAGATGATTACCTTTATTTCATTATCTGTTATGAGAGGTGGAAGCCTGCCAAACCACAATGTTTTAGATGCGACTAAATGTTGTTGTAAAGATTGCTACATTAAAATGATAGACTTACTCATAGTGAGCCCTTCTGAATTCGGAGGTAACCCCAACTTTCTTCGTTCTCGATCGGACCTATCCTTATCTTTTGATCGACTAGCTCTGCTTCTTTTATGATCATCTCGCTCAGTTGAGCGACTTCGTTTACGACGGTGACTATCTTTCTAAATTTGAGATATAGATAAAGCATCTTCTGAATTTATTACATCATCCATTTCTCTTCGTGGATCTAAATCATCTAAACTGAGTTGAGCATTGGGAACTGTTCCTAACAAGCCGCCAAGTGAAGTAGCATTTTGCGAATTAAGAGAGTTATTCATTTTAATTTGCTGAAATAAACAATGGTTACTTCAGCGATATCTAACATTTTTTAAACTTGTTGAGCCATAATTTCCTCTATATTCTGTTGTGATAAACCTTGTCCTCTGCCTAACCCAGCAGACTGAGGTAACAAGCCCTATAAACAAATTTTTTCTATAATTAGAATTTAATACTGACCAATGGATTGAGCATTCCTAATATTCCTTGTGCATTATTTCCGTTGTTTGGAACTATCTGTTGTAACCCTGCAAATCCTGTCAATTGGCCAAGCCCAGCCAAATTAGCAATATTGCCCTAAGTAATTTACTATTAAACAATATATTCGATTACGACTAACAATTCCCTGTCCTAGTGGGAACCCTGCTGTGAGTCCTGCAATACCACTTCCAGGTAATCCTGGAGGAATTCCTGTATTAAGTTGCCCCAAGCTGGGCGGGGGAACACCCATAGGCATGCCTACTGTGGTGGGATTCGGCTGTTGTTGCTGCTGTTGTTGTTGTTGATGTTGTTGCTGATGTTGGAGATGTGGGTGATGTTGCTGATGTTGCAAATCATTAATTAGTTTTTCGCGTTGCTGGGCTATTAACGCGACCTAAAAAATATAAATTCGCGTTTTAAAATACAAAATTATCCTACTTGATTCAGAACCATAACTCGTTCCTGATGTAAAGTTTTAAAGGCGTCCATAACTGTTGGATCTTTTACCAAATTTTCAGCCATTCTAAAATACATTTATAAGATATGAAATGAAAAGTTAACGTACTGAACTACTTGATCATGAGTCATTGGTTTCGGCTCATTAACTTCATTCTTTTTAGCTTCGTCACCTGAATCTTCTTCATCACTGTAGTCGAACTGTGATGACAACAAATTCTAAACAATATTCTACTCAATGAAAAAAAGGGCATTGCTAACCTTAATATTTCCTGCTTTCTGCTCTGCAATTATAGCACTTTGTCTTTGAACCAATGCGTCACAAAAAATCTTAACAATTAGGAAGGTTAATTAAATTAGATTGAATTTTTTTAAACTTACAGAATGGGCTTTTCTTAAAAGAGCTAAATCGGTGCTAAACGAGCCTCCATAATCACAACCAGCAGATTGCATAATATTTAATAATTCTCTTTCACTGATACAACCTTAAATTAGATTTGTTGAATAAATTAACGTTTAAAAATAATAGGAAAACAAAATTACCTTGAGGAATTTCTTCTGAAGGTTCTTCTTTCACTGCTAATTGGCTCTTGTCTCCAGCATTTGGTGGAGGCATGGGTGGAGTTTTGGCCTGGAATAATTGAATAATATCTTTAATTTCTTTAATATATACCTCGTATTTTGAGTGAGATCTGTGCTCCTTTTTAATATATGTTCCTCCATAGATAGTCATATCGGCTCTTTTACCCTTAACAGCTCGCTCCACTAATTCTACATCAGTTTCTAAAAGAGAAACCGTTTTAAAAATTATTTTGAACATTTAATTACCTATTCCCATATTACGGCACTGCTCTTTGAACGATGCAAGAACAGACTCTTCAAACACACCATTAGCACCCCAAAGATTTAAGGTACGAACAACCCGGCACTAAAAGTTTTTCAAATAACTCATACATAACTTATTATAACAAACCTGCTCATTAACAGGACATTGTAAAAAATCATTCAATGTTTTTGCGAAATTTTTTAAAAATCGAGGACCAAAAACATCCTTTTCCTTAAATTGATGCTTCGACGCGCGTATAATGCTATCTACAACATATAGCACAGGTATTTTATACTCAACCTTACACTAAAAAAAAATTAATAATTACAACAAATATAATAAGAAAACCTTTGCTAAAAATTTTTCAACACTAAAAACAACATGTTTGTAATACGTTTTAGCCTTCAAAGCTGCTTTGCTCACATCTTGAATTTTCTTTTTACTTAAAGGTGGACGTTGGTCATATATTGAAGTAAGCTAAATTAAATATTTTACTTGATGGTTAAAAACATTAGAAAAATAAATAATATGTTATAAAGAACCTCTGCATTGAATGCTTTAACCACATCTGTATTCATGATTGACTAGATTAATCAGATATTAGCCTATTAATGCACTTCTACCATTTGAAATTGAAAACTCTGAAATAAAAACTGAAAATAATATTAGAAATATTTAAATGACATTATAAAAATCTTATAAAGCTAGAAAAATATAACCGTTGTTTTAAAATAAACCACACAAAATGGCGTAAAACAAAAATGGTCCTGCAACGACGACATAAAATTGGACAGCCTCGTTTAAAGCTGGTGTAAGAAGCTATTCCAACGTTTGTACTTATATGTATATGTAGCTTTGAAATATAATCTCATAATATTATATTATGAAATATCAAAACACACAATAACATTTCAAATAGTTCTTAGATTTAGTAACATAAATATATGTACATATCTATTTATATATATATAGTCAACGATTCTTATTAAAGAATCATGCTAACTCCTGCTAATTTGGATCAAGCTGGAAGCCCATTTCCTCCTCCTCCTGAATATGCACAATTTTATTCATCAGATAGATTAAATGGAACAACGTACCCACCTCCATTACCTCCACCAGCCGTGCAATCTGAATTCACGGTTTTTGGTGAAGAATATAAACTAAATGACGAAATTATTAGGTTGGAGAAGCTTTATAATAACTTATGATTCATAATTTAAGATCGTTGTCTTCTCAAGGAATAAAGCAATTGTATCCAGCTAAATATGACTGGAAAACAGAAATGAAAAAATTAAACAGGTTCGATATCTACAATACTTTTTGAAGTGTTCGTTTATTTTATTCAGTAGTGCAATGACTGCTTTTTTGGATTTAATTGAATTGTTGATTCGTTGTCCTGACAGTCCTGAGAGAAATGAAAAGCTTAATGACATTCAAGCAATATTTATCAATATGCACCACCTAATCAATGAGTATCGACCACTGCAGGTATCTATGGTCTCAGTTGTGTTGTGTTTATTTTCGGTCCTAGGCTCGTGATACATTACGTTTAATGCAAAACATACAGCTTGGAGAATTACAAAATACTGTTACTCGATTCAGGTTTCATTAATGTATTTTTCAAATACAGGTTTTTTTTTAGAGAACATTTGAAAGCTGGTCGAGAAGCATTACAAGAGGAACTCTCAGTTAAAAATGTTAAGCTTCTTCCTGTGCCTCCTCCACTGTCAGGAATTTCTCTAGATTCGGATGATGATAGCGATATGCCTGTTCTGGAAAAAGAAAAGGTATGAAATTACTTTTTTTTCATGTAACTTTCTCATATTGTTTAGAATTATCCAATGGAAGAAGGTGATCACAATAATTCTGTAATGGAACTAATGAAGCGAACGGCAGCTAAGCCTTCTACTCCAAATTTGAGAGGTCGTCAAAGGATAGATAAATTATTTTTAGACCCGAGTTAAGACATTTTGTTATAATTAATTTCGGGTTGCAGTTTTTAAAGGTTTTATTTACTGCATCCACTTTGTGATCTGATTTCTTTGTATGTATAATTGTTTTCCTTCTCTTTCTTTATAATGTATCACTGGTTTATTATTATCATAAATATGTGACCTCCTTATATTAATAAGACATTCCCTATTTTTCACACTTTATTTGGAAGGTTTTAACCTTTAAATTATCCCAATTTGTGCATATCGTCGTATTCACATATATTTATGTTTAAGTTCACCGTTAGCGTTAATTACAGTTGATCGACTTGTCGAGGATTGTTCCCGACTTGGTTTGTTTCTTTTTCTTGAAAAATAATTTAATTAGTATTTAGGCGTTAACAATGAACGCTTCAAATCGTCGTTTATTGAAAGAGTATCAACAATTGGTTGCTGAACCTCCTGCTGGAATAGTTATTGGAGAAGAATGTTTACAAAAAGATATGAAGTATAATATTAAGAATATATGAAATCTTTTTTTACTACTTACTTAAGAGAATGGGTTGTTGGGGTTGTAGGAGCTCGAGGAACCCTTTATGAAGGAGAAGAATTTTCGCTTCGCTTCAAATTTAATAACAACTATCCTTTTACATCTCCTGAAGTGAGCTGGCATTTATTTTGATATTTTCTAGCATGAGTTCTAGGTTATGTTCGTGGGGGAGCATATTCCAGTTCATCCTCATATCTACTCAAATGGCCACATATGTCTTTCTATTTTATCGGATGATTGGACACCCGCTTTATCCGTATCTTCTGTTTGTCTTTCAATCTTATCGATGTTGTCATCTGCAAGAGAAAAGGTATTTTTATTTTAAATATAATAATTCTTAGTGTTTTTTTATTAGAAGCGACCTCCTGATAATGCATTATATGTTCGCACTTGTAGCAAAAATCCTTCAAAAACAAGATGGTGGTTTCATGGTATACATTTAATTTTATTTACTCTATAAATTTAAATTATTTTCAGATGATAATGTTTAAATAATCCTGTAGTTCTACTATTTTTGTACATACATATGTAGCAATATCATTTCATGACAACCGTTTATCATTCTCCAAAATTGATTAGTGGTTAATCAATTGTAGAATTCAAGCATTTTGTCTGTGTCTCTCCTTTACCCTTTATATCTTTCTGTTGTTACTCTCTCTCTGCCATAGTTAGTCAGTTTTCATTGTAACCTGTGTTGCCGGTGAATTCTTTATTTCTCTATTATAGTACTTATTCGTATTGTGTTGATCACGTTATCCGCATGTGTATGTATTTTTTAAAAAAATGTAGTGGTGAAAAATACTCTTTCTAACCCGATGATGATATTTGATACTTCCTTTCAATCTCGTTGTGATTTCTTTATTGTACGGTTATATCATAAAAGTTCTTAGATCAAACTTTGTGTTTTACTTGGTACTGCACCAGAGTTATATTAAGAGCAATTAAATAATCGGGGATGAAAGATTGAATTTTAGAAATGAGTAGGATTGCAGTCATCGGTGAAGGTGTGATTGGGTTATCAACAGCTCTTGCCATTCAGAAGCGGTATCCAAATGTTGAAGTTTGTTAGAATTTGTTCTCGAGGGATACTAATGTTTAGCTGACTATTTTTTCTGACGGACCATTCGAAAGCACTTGCAGCTATGGACCTGCCGGGCTTTTTAGAGTGGACAATGTAAATTATGAAACAAATCGGTAATTATATTAAACAAGTGTTTGTTACTGACATTTACTCAATAATTTTATTTCATAGAAAATATGCAGCAGAAACTCATCGTTGGTTTGCTGATTTGTGTAAAAATATTCCAGGATCAGTTACTGGAGTCAAACTTTTATCTGGTCACATTCAATCAGATGATAAAAAAAGCTTAGAGATGCAGGTTGTAACTTGAGAAAAAAAAAGAATCCATTTTAAAAGTTAGGAAATAGCTAACAAAGGCTTTGTTCACAATTTCCGATGGCTCTCAAATCAAGAAATCAACGAACAGTTTGAGAATCCTTCAAAGTATTTCTAAAAATATACAGAAAACAATAATCGCAAATCACTTTGAGATATTGTATTCATTTTACCGCTTATGGAGCTGAGGGAGAGAAATATGTTCCGTTTCTACGAAGTCAATTAAACAATATAACATTTATTAATAAGAAAGTTGAAAGTATTAATGAGGTGCCTTGTCTTTCTTTCCTGTTTTTTGTTTCATCTGACTTTCTTTTTAGCTTGGAGAACAATATGATATAGTTGTAAACTGTGCTGGTATAGAAGCAGGTAAATTGGCTGGAGATGATGAGAATATGTTCCCTATTCGAGGGATAGTTCTTGAGGTATAATTAGTTTAAAAAACTACAATAATTAAGATTATGGTTTAGGTTAAAGCACCATGGCATAAGCATTTCCTCTACCGAGACTTTGATACCTTTACAATTCCTAAGTAACATGCTTGTTCTTTATTTATGATTATGTTATACTATTCAAGACAGGATGTGGTAGCGTTAGGATCCGTAAAGCAAACGGGAAATTACTCAAAATCTGTTAAAGAAGAAGAAATCAAAGAGATCATGAACCGATATTGTCAATTACAACCGGCCATGAAAAACGCTGAAATCTTGAAAGTTTGGTGTCATCTGAGGCCAGCTCGTAATGGAGGAATACGGTTAGAGAAACTATTGAAGACAACGAGATCGGGAAAGCCATTCACTGTTCGTAAATTTTTTCTTATTTTCACAGTTTGCTGTTATAATATATTGTAATAAAGAGAAAAACTTGCAGGTCATACACAACTATGGTCATGGTGGTTCTGGGTTTACACTAGGCTGGGGAAGCGCTCTCGAAGTCGCTAAATTAATCGGAAAATCTTCTGCAGAGAGAGCGAAACTATGAAACTAGGTTCATAGTTTATGACTTATTCTATTTCCAAGTTTACACAATCTTGTGACAAGTTATAATTCCGTTTACCTAAATAACACTAGTTTGTATAATAGTTTATTATTTGATTTTAATTAATAATTAATAAATATATCTCTGATCTTATTGAAATATTTCAAATTAAATGTTTTTCAATAAAGTAATGAATATAGGTAATGATGATTTCACCGATATCAAACTGCTTTATCACACATGAAACTAAGAAAAGAACAATAATAACAAAAATTTATTGGAAACATGAAGGTTGGTAAGGCTGGGGTAAAAGGGGTGGGTTTAGAAAACTGAAGATTAGTAGAACGACAAACTGGTTTACACAGACGTTTAACTGATTTGCCTCTTCCTCTGCAGCTTGTTATTAGCGTATGCGTGGATCCTTGTCGGGTCTGGCATGACAGTGCCATCAGTATTTCTATTATCCATTGCAATAGAAGTAAACTTTTACCAAAATGCGTCACTGTTGAGCTATACTTTGAACTATTCTATTTCTTTTGCGTTCAATCTTGTCCAGTTTTATTAGTTTTCAAATATACTCACTTTTAAATTGAATGTTTTGTATCTAAATAAAGGAATATCCACTATTTGCTATAGAATTTTTTATAACCGAAGCTAGTGAAGAAAACTCTACTTCCTCTGGCATTGTCGCGAAGGTCATGCATCTCCCTCTTTCACTACAAAAGCTAGTTTGTAGAGGTGCTGTCTTCATGTTCTCTCCAGGTTCATATAATCAAAACAGTATCGGCTCTATCTAAACATATTCTTTAATTTGTCATATCTGCCTGTGTCACCTCACTTGTATATAATAATTCTTTACCTCACAGATATAAAACCGTCTTAATCTTCTGATATATACCAATTTCGGATACTTTTTGCGAAGTCCAAAACGATACCTATAAAACTGTCGGTTGCGCGCGAAATTTAAACTATAAATATAATCAGTTCTCTATAATTTTATGATTAAAGTTGTACTAAGTGGTATTTGAGCATACGTCTATAGCAATTTTGTTATATAATCATATCTTTATCTGATCATAAAATCTTTAATTATACGGATTTATACTAAGCATAATAACACCTATTATATTGATAGATTCTGATAATTGGAATAGGGATAGTTATGCGCCTATTGATATTCTTTCTATGGTTTACGGGTATAACTAATGAACTTTATTAATCTGAATTCCTTTTCTTTTTGAGGCATAGCCGTAGAAGGTAAAATTGCTATTATCGGAGAAGGTGTAATTGGTCTCTCAACGGCTTTGGCGATTAAGGAGTTCTCTCCCGAAGCTGATGTATCCTCTTTCGTCTTCGTTTTGGTATTACGCACTTATTTACAGATAACAATTTTTCATGATCTTCCATTTGATAAAACTCTTTCAAGGAATATTGCTGGGTTATTTCGTATAGATAATGGCCAATACAAGTAAGATGACTAACAAAAATTCTAATGTATCATGTTCAGAGAATACGGAAACGCTACTTTTATCCGATTAGCTAAGCTTTGGAGAAATTATGGTGGATTATCGGGAGTTCAACTTATATCTGGGCACATACTTTCTCGGAAACATAGTAATCTTGAAACACAGGTTCAAACTCGTCTTCTATTATATTTTTTACTTTCGAATTGCTATTAAGAAAGATAATTACGCAGATATAGTTTATAACTTCCGGTACTTGAATGAAAGAGAGCTTCGATCTCAGTTCGAACTTCCCCAGGACGAGTATGTATGAGATATTAGTTTTGCTAATTTTCAAGTTTAAGCGAAACTACACAAGCTATTCACTACACTGCATTCACCTCAGAAGGTGCACGTTACTGTCCATGGATGAAAAACGAATTAGAGCAACAAGGTGTTCAATTTGTTATGAGATCTATAGCCTCACTAGACGAAGCAAGTTTTTTTCAACGTAAATTTAAAATGTTGCTAATTAGATCGCTGAAGATGGTTTTGATGTTGTCATTAACTGTGCTGGACTCAACGCTGGTAAATTATCTGGTGACGATTTTAGTGTTTATCCTATTCGTGGAATATTATTAAAGGTTTAACGTTCTTTTAAAAATAATCATTGTTTTCTTTAGGTTGATGCGCCATGGCAAAAACACTTTTTATACCGTGATTTTGGTACCTTCACTATCCCTATGTAAGAAATCATGAGCTCTTTTTCTAATACACTCATTATATTTCTTCATTCAGGATCGATTCTGTTGTCGTCGGCACTGTGAAACAGGAAAATGCCACTAGTGCTTTGTTGTCTGATGAAGAAAAGCATGAAATCTGGAATCGATACATTTCTTTGCAGCCGGCTTTCAAGGTGTCATCATCTGAGGCATTTTCGTTATTAAACTTGTTCAGAATGTAAAAGTTCTTGGCACCTATGTCGGTTTTCGACCAGGACGTGAAGCAATTCGTCTTGAAGCCCAATTGCGCATTACCAAATCAGGAAAGGTTTACAAGGTACCAAAGAAAATAAAGCGAATAAATGAGACATCGTTTAATTGTCTATATTAAGGCTATCCACAATTACGGTCATGGAGGAAATGGGTTCACTTTGGGTTGGGGATGCGGTGAACATGCTGCCAGACTTGCTTTAGAGTTACCAACTGACCAGTAGGCCTTAAGAGCATGATCTAGTTTTATTTTTACTTTTAGATTTGATAGTGCTTTTAAGCTTAAACACCCTTCCCAAGAGGAAGTGGCTCGTCGACGATAGTTGTACAACTGTAACTTAATTTTTCTGTTCATAGAGCTCTGTATACTAATAAATGTTTCTGTTTTTTCGAAACTGACTTAATCTCCGTGGAAAAACAGCTTTATTGTATCTTAAAATCATCTGAATCGTGAAGTTCTTCGAAATTAAAACGTTTGCTTATCTGATGAAGAACATCAAAGTACGTTCTCTATTTTTAACTTCAAGTTTAACAGCAGGTTTATATGAATTATTTGTCGTTTCATTGTCAATAAATAATTACAATTATTAGTAAAATTCATTGTAGAGCGCAGTATCAAATAATTATATAATATTGAAGTGTTGACGGAATTGTTCAGAAAGCACAGGCTCTCCTTGTGTGTTGTCAACTTTTTTAATTCGTATGCATCTTTCCTTCGGTTTTTTTACCAATAAACATGTGTCTCCTTCATTTTTAATCATATTTCCTACTTGAGATAGTGCTTCTGCTATGATGCTGAGCAATCTATTCGCAGGACAAACTAAATTCTTATCCAAATCATTCAAATATTTTTGGAACTCCTAAAAATTTATTTTGTACAAGTAACGGAGAAAGTCCAACCTTTTTTATTTTTCCATCTTTATCCCACTCTTCCAAATCAATCAAATATTGTTTGACTTCCTAAAAATTTATTTTGTACAAGTAACGGAGAAAGTCAAACCTTTTTTATTTCCAAAGATTTAATCCGCTCTTCCAAATCATTCAAAGACATTTGGTACACCTAAAATTTTATTTTCTACAAGTAACGGAGAAAGTCAAACCTCTGTTATTATCCCATCTTCATCCCACTCTCCCAAAAATTTTTGTAACTCCTAAAAATTTATTTTGTACAAGTAACGGAGAAAGTCAAACCTCTTTTCTTTTCCAATCTTTAACCAGCTCTTGAAAAAATTTTTGTAACTCCTAAAAATTTATTTTGTACAAGTAACCGAGAAAGTCAAACCTCTGTTATTATCCCATTTTTAACCAGCTCTTGCAAAAATTTTTGTAACTCCTAAAATTTTATTTTGTGCAAGTAACGGAGAAAGTCAAACCTCTGTTATTATCCCATTTTTAACCAGCTCTTGCAAAAATTTTTGTAACTCCTAAAAATTTATTTTGTACAAGTAACCGAGAAAGTCAAACCTCTGTTATTATCCCATTTTTAACCAGCTCTTGCAAAAATTTTTGTAACTCCTAAAATTTTATTTTGTGCAAGTAACGGAGAAAGTCAAACCTCTTTTCTTTTCCCATCTTTAACCAGCTCTTGCAAAAATTTTTGTAACTCCTAAAAATTTATTTTGTACAAGTAACGGAGAAAGTCAAACCTCTGTTATTATCCCAGCTTCAACCTGCTCTTGCAAAATTTTTTGTAACTCCTAAAAATTTATTTTGTACAAGTAACGGAGAAAGTCAAACCTCTTTTCTTTTCCCATCTTCATCCCACTCTCCCAAAAATTTTTGTAACTCCTAAAAATTTATTTTGTACAAGTAACCGAGAAAGTCAAACCTCTGTTATTATCCCATTTTTAACCAGCTCTTGCAAACATTTTTGTAACTCCTAAAATTTTATTTTGTGCAAGTAACGGAGAAAGTCAAACCTCTTTTCTTTTCCCATCTTTAACCAGCTCTTGCAAACATTTTTGTAACTCCTAAAATTTTATTTTGTGCAAGTAACGGAGAAAGTCAAACCTCTTTTCTTTTCCCATCTTTAACCAGCTCTTGCAAAAATTTTTGTAACTCCTAAAAATTTATTTTGTACAAGTAACGGAGAAAGTCAAACCTCTGTTATTATCCCATCTTCATCCCACTTTCCCAAAAATTTTTGTAACTCCTAAAAATTTATTTTGTACAAGTAACGGAGAAAGTCAAACCTCTTTTCTTTTCCCATCTTCATCCCACTCTCCCAAAAATTTTTGTAACTCCTAAAAATTTATTTTGTACAAGTAACAGAGAAAGTCAAACCTCTTTTCTTTTCCCATCTTTAACCAGCTCTTGCAAAAATTTTTGTAACTCCTAAAAATTTATTTTGTACAAGTAACAGAGAAAGTCAAACCTCTTTTCTTTTCCCATCTTTAACCAGCTCTTGCAAAATTTTTTGTAACTTCTAAAAATTTATTTTGTACAAGTAACGGAGAAAGTCAAACCTCTTTTCTTTTCCCATCTTCATCCCACTCTCCCAAACATTTTTGTAACTCCTAAAAATTTATTTTGTACAAGTAACGGAGAAAGTCAAACCTCTGTTATTATCCCAGCTTCAACCTGCTTTTGCAAAAATTTTTGTAACTCCTAAAAATTTATTTTGTACAAGTAACAGAGAAAGTCAAACCTCTTTTCTTTTCCCATCTTTAACCAGCTCTTGCAAACATTTTTGTAACTCCTAAAAATTTATTTTGTACAAGTAACAGAGAAAGTCAAACCTCTGTTATTATCCCAGCTTCAACCTGCTCTTGCAAAATTTTTTGTAACTTCTAAAAATTTATTTTGTACAAGTAACGGAGAAAGTCAAACCTCTGTTATTATCCCAGCTTCAACCTGCTCTTGCAAAATTTTTTGTAACTTCTAAAAATTTATTTTGTACAAGTAACGGAGAAAGTCAAACCTCTGTTATTATCCCAGCTTCAACCTGCTCTTGCAAAAATTTTTGTAACTCCTAAAAATCTATTTTGTACAAGTAACGGAGAAAGTCAAACCTCTGTTATTATCCCAGCTTCAACCAGCTCTTGCAAACATTTTTGTAACTCCTAAAAATTTATTTTGTACAAGTAACAGAGAAAGTCAAACCTCTTTTCTTTTCCCATTTTTAACCAGCTCTTGCAAAAATTTTTGTAACTCCTAAAAATTTATTTTGTACAAGTAACAGAGAAAGTCAAACCTCTGTTATTATCCCATTTTTAACCAGCTCTTGCAAAAATTTTTGTAACTCCTAAATATTTATTTTGTACAAGTAACGGAGAAAGTCAAACCTTTTTTATTTCCAAAGATTTAATCCGCTCTTCCAAATCATTCAAAGACATTTGGTACACCTAAAATTTTATTTTCTACAAGTAACAGAGAAAGTCAAACCTCTGTTATTATCCCAGCTTCAACCTGCTCTTGCAAAATTTTTTGTAACTTCTAAAAATTTATTTTGTACAAGTAACAGAGAAAGTCAAACCTCTGTTATTATCCCATTTTTAACCAGCTCTTGCAAATGATTCAAACACATTTGTTTTAGCTAAAAATTTATTTTGTGCAAGTAACGGAGAAAGTCAAACCTCTTTTCTTTTCCCATATTCATCCCTCTCTTCCAAATGATTCAAACACATTTGTTTTAGCTAAAAATTTATTTTGTACAAGTAACGGAGAAAGTCAAACCTTTTTCATTTTCTCAGATTTAATCCGCTCTCCCAAATCATTCAAATACATTTGGTACACCTAAAAATTTATTTTGTAAAAGTAACAGAGAAAGTCAAACCTTTGTTATTATTCCAGTTTCACGCCGTTCTTCGAAATGTTTCAAATATTTTTCTTTCACCTAAAAATTTATTTTGTACAAGTAACGGAGAAAGTCAAACCTTTTTTATTTTCTCAAATTTAATCAGCTTTTCCAAATGTTTCAAATAGTTTTCGTACACCTAAAAATATATTTTGTACAAGTAACGGAGAAAGTCAAACCTCTGTTATTTTCCCAGTCTTAATCAGCTCTTCCAAATCATTTAAAGACTTTTGGTACACCTAAAATTTATTTTGTACAAGTAACAGAGAAAGTCAAACCTCTTTTATTATTCCAGCTTCATCCCGCTGTCCAATCAAAAGTTCTTCACAGCCAACTAGGTAAGACTGAAGAAACCATTTTTTCAACTTCTTATGTTTTTTTTCAAAATTCGACTCTAATAATGTAGTTTTCAACTCTAAGTATTCACCATCTACAAACAAAACAATTATCTATATAATACAAATTAAATTACTTGGCAACAAACAATCCACATCTCCTGCATAAAGAACTTTTATTGTTTTATTACTGGTACATATTGTTGATCGAACAACAGTGTTGAAATCTTCCCGACAATCAACAGGCACATCCGTATCAGGGACATCCTGAACAGAAAAAATTAAAATAATTCAAAATACGGGGCTGGTATCGTTTCGTCCACCCCCCCCCCCGGATCTGGGATAGAGCACTCCCGCTGGTTTATGCAAAGCTAATGCGTGCCCAAAATGTTATCTTAGATCATGCGTTATTTACTCGAAAATACAGTCTCATTTCTGCGAGTTTAATACTTTTAAATTTTGTTGTTTTGTTGAAGCTCTCTCTATCTGGGGGGGGGATACCCACAGAGACCCCCCGGATCTGGGATAGAGCACTCCCGCTAGTTTATGCAAAGCTAGTGTGTGCCCAAAATGTTATAAGCGCGCTCTAATGTTAACTCTCTGATTATTAGGGGGGGGGGGATAGGCGAAACAATACCAGCGCCCAAAATACATATTGTTATACATACATGAATACTTTTACGGGAAGTTAGATATTGCTCGAATTTAGAGCCATGATATGTCCAAAGCTTATCTTGTGCTGTTTCCTTTTCTTTTCTTAAACGAACATAATTAATTTTCATAAAAATTTATGAGAAACTTTATTTTATCCTCAGGAGTTTCTATTTGGCAAATGAATACCAAACCGCGTTTACGAACTGCTAATGCAGTCCATGACTCCTCGGGATGACTAGTCGTACAAATACCAATTTTAGTTAGCATGCCCCGATAACACACAAATTCAGCTTCCAGGAGAGCCTATCAATAAAGATTGTTTCATTCAAACACTTCTTACTACCTTATTCAAGTTACCACCCGGAGGTGACTGTGTCATTATCCACTTTTCTAAGGTCTCCAAGTATTTCTCTTCGTTCTAATATAAGCTTTCATTTGAATATGATAAACGGTTATACCTTTTCCACCCATGCTTTAGAATTTGTATTCAAATCTAGATTTGTTTCTTTATTGATGTTATCAACACAAACATATCTGGCTTGCATGCGACCAAGAGTGATTTTTCGATCACTGTCATTGGAGAATTCACCTACTCTTATATATTTGAAAGATCTAAAAGCATGATATTTCCTTTCATAATCGGGAACAGTAACAGGCATATTCGTATATCTAAATGTGCGAAAATAAAGTATATATATATAATATGCAAAGTATGATGTGAGATACACAAAAAAAATTTAAAAAACTAGTATAATTATATGCCGAAAATTTTATAATGTTAGCCTAGTCTAGCTAACAAAGTATGTATGCAGTTGCATTGAACAAAGATAAGAACACATACCTATAAGCTGATTAACCAAATTACTATTTATAAATTTTATTCGTTAGTTTATCTCTAAACCTACAATTATACTTTTATATTTTGGCTTATCTGATGAAGAACATCAAAAGTACGTTTTCTATTTTTAAAATCAAGCTTATCAGCAGGTTTATATGAATTATTTGTTGTTTCATTGTCAATAAATAATTACAATTATTAGTAAAATTCATTGTAGAGCGCAGTATCAAATAATTATATAATTATAAATAAAACTTTAAGCTAATCTAGCTTGATAAGTACAAAATTATGAATAAAACTTAAAGCTAATCTAGCTTGATAAGTACAAAATTATGAATAAAACTTAAAGCTAATCTAGCTTGATAAGTACAAAATTATGAATAAAACTTAAAGCTAATCTAGCTTGATAAGTACAAAATTATAAATAAAACTTTAAGCTAATCTAGCTTGATAAGTACAAAATTATGAATAAAACTTAAAGCTAATCTAGCTTGATAAGTACAAAATTATGAATAAAACTTAAAGCTAATCTAGCTTGATAAGTACAAAATTATGAATAAAATTTAAAGTTAATCTAGCTTGATAAGTACAAAATTATGAATAAAACTTAAAGCTAATCTAGATTGAAGTATTGACGGAATTGTTCAGAAAGCACAGGATTTCCTTGTGAGTTGTCAACTTTTTCAATTTCTATATCTCTCTGTTTTTTTACCAATAAACATGTGTCTCCTTCATTTTTAATCATATTTCCTACTTGAGATAGTGTATCTGCTATGATGTTGAGCATGCCTTTCGTAGGACAACGTATTTGGTAACTCAAATCATTCAAATACATTTGGTACACCTAAAAATTTATTTTGTACAAGTAACAGAGAAAGTCAAACCTTTTTTATTATTCCAGCTTCATCCCGCTGTCCAATCAAAAGTTCTTCACAGCCAACTAGGTAAGATTGAAGAAACCACTTAAAACACTTGTTTCGATGCTTTCGAAAGTCCAATTCTCCTTTTTGAGTTTTCAACTCTAAGTATTCACCATCTACAAACAAAACAATTATCTATATAATACAAATTAAATTACTTGGCAACAAGCAATCAACTTCTCCTGCATAAAGAACTTTTATTGTTTTATTACTGGTACATATTGTTGATCGAACAACAGTGTTGAAATCTTCCCGACAATCAACAGGCACATCCGTATCAGGGACATCCTGAACAGAAAAAATTAAAATAATTCAAAATACGGGGCTGGTATCGTTTCGTCCACCCCACCGGATCTGGGATAGAGCACTCCCGCTAGTTTATGCAAAGCTGGTGTGTGCCCAAAATGTTATAAGCGCGCTCTAATGTTAACTCTCTGATTATTAGGGGGGGGGGGGATAGGCGAAACAATACCAGCGCCCAAAATACATATTGTTATACATACATGAATACTTATAGGGGAAGTTAGATATTGCTCGAATTTAAAGCCATAATATGTCCAAAGCTTATCTTGTGCTGTTTCTTTTTCTTTTCTTAAACGAACATAATTAATTTTCATAAAAATTTATGAGAAACTTTATTTTATCCTCAGGAGTTTCTATTTGGCAAATGAATACCAAACCGTGTTTACGAACTGCTAATGCAGTCCATGACTCATGGGAATATCCAAACCCACAAGTACCAATTTTAGTTAGCATGCCCCGATAACAGACAAATTCAGCTTCCAGGAGAGCCTATCAATAAAGATTGTTTCATTCAAACACTTCTTACTACCTTATTCAAGTTACCACCCGGAGGTGACTGTGTCATTATCCACTTTTCGAAGGTCTCCAAGTATTTCTCTTCGTTCTAATATAAGTTTTCATTTGAATATGATAAACGGTTATACCTTTTCCACCCATGTATTAAAATTTGTATTCAAATCTAGATTTGTTTCTTTATTGACGTTATCAACACAAACATATTTGGCTTCCTTGCGACCAAGAGTGATTTTTCGATCACCGTCATTGGAGAATTCACCTACTCTTATATATTTGAAAGATCTAAAATCATGATAATTCCTTGTATCACCGGAAACAATAACAGGCATATTCGTATATCTAAATGTGCGAAAATAAAGTATGTATATATAATATGCAAAGTATGATGTGAGATACACAAAAAAAATTTAAAAAACTAGTATAATTATATGCCGAAAATTTTATAATGTTAGCCTAGTCTAGCTAACAAAGTATGTATGCAGTTGCATTGAACAAAGATAAGAACACATACCTATAACCTGACACAAGAATGATAACAGTTGGGAATTAATTAAACATTGTAAGTACAATATAGGAAGGCAAGAGAAAGAACTATTGACCTTATAGGAGATCTTATTTAATTAAACATTATAATTAAAATACACAAAAGTAGTTTAGGACTTGGGTACGCTCAATTACTCAATAATAATAACTATGAAAGTGAGAGTAATAACTGATACATATCATTGGCGCTAATTATATCGCCTATAAAGCATTGATTCAGGAATGTAGTTAGAAGACTCACAAGTTTCTCTTTCTTAATCCAGTCTTTATTTATCCTTATGAATCTTTCCTAAGAAACCAAATTACTATTCGTTAGTTTATCTCTCAACCTACAATTTCAAGACGTTTCATTTTCTTCGAAACAGGCTGATGTTTTGTGTGATACGCGAAGAATATATCGAAGCGCTCCATAAACATTTTTTCTTTATCAGTAGCATCAATAAATTCCCAGATTCTCTGTAAAATATGAAATTGTTTTAAAATTTTTAGGCATATCTCTCACTCTGTGTGTATTGTCGGCATACCAACCACAGCTAGGACGGTGAAGAACAAACTCTTCACCTGGATATAAATTCATTCTAAACAAACGTTGATATAAACAAAACAAATAATTCTCAATTACGGTTCACGGATAATATTAGCAAATGGCATGCTCATATAGGGAATTAATCCGGGTTCCCATTTTTTTTTTTTATTTTTAACTGCAGGGACCACTGGATCTGTTACGACTCTGAAACATTTCAGAATATATAAATGAAAGAAAGTTTAATACATACTTAACAGAACAAGATCCTTCTGATATAGCAATAACATTGGGAGACTAAAAGTGAATTATACTTTAAAATAGGAATGGAAAACTGAAATACCTCAAGTCTGAATGAAAGCTTACTGAACATTGCATTTAAATATTTTATTAAATGGTTCGTGTCGGGGAAAGTTTTCAAAGTAAAAGGACAGGAAATACTGTTAACTCCGACAAAAAATCTAGAAGCAGTTTTACTGACTTCTGTAGGTGCTCCATTTTCTTTATTGGGCGAGCCGGAAATTTTATCCAGGACAAAGCTGAACAAAACTTTTAGTACGGTAACAAAATAAACTTTTTACTGGAGTTTACATTCCCTGGATGGCGTAGAAACCCGTTCTTTTTCCCTATGTCTCATATCTTTCTCAATATCTTCCCAATCTTCTTCAACATGTTGATCAGAAGTTTCGAAATTTAAAGATGGCATAGTTGTCTTAACACTAGTAGCATGAGCTAGTTGGCATAGTTTTTGAATTTTTTCTAAATCGTCTTTCCATGTTTCTCTATCCAAGTTAAATGGCAAATTCAATATACCGTCATTACGTCTGAAAAAAATTTCAAATGGTTTGAAATGTGATAAGATATTACATACTCTAATAATATCGATCCATTCATATGCTTTACTTCAAGTTCATCATTTTTTCGTTGCATAATTTTCTTCACTCCATAAAACGTTTTCTGAAACGAAATTCTATCCCTTTATAAATACAACAAAGCTTACTAATTCTGTACTCTCTTTTGAAGAAGATCTGGATGCTCGCTGACCCCTACCCTTTCTTCTATCTTCAAAAAAATATTTCTTGCATAAATTCAAAAATATAAACACCTTTATTTTCATTCACACATACTCCGCGGACAGTACAAACCAAATATACCACTCTAAAGTATTAAACGATTACTTACATTATAATTTATCAACTTACTCAGCGGATTTTTGGAGTTCAGAAGGAACAGGATAATAAACTACATTTTTACCAACTTCATATTTGGCACAGCTTATTTTACCACGGAAAAGGGAATTCTAAAAGCAACTCCTTGTCTAGTGCATTTTTATATAACATACTCTATTAAGAACTTTTTTATTCGAGTCGAAGGATACCAATTTTATATCAACATCCACAGTATCTATACTTCCTGAACAAATAAAAAAAACAATAAATAAAAACAAAGGATTTACCGGAGCCAAGAGGATCGACAAAATTGAAAAATTCAAAAGTAGTGATTTCTTCTAGTCCCTTTTGAATCTATACAAAAACCAAAGATTATATCAAATCAATATTAAAACAAACCGCATCTTCAATACGCTTCACCGTCGCAATGCGTTCATTAGTCATTTCAACAGAGCTTTTACCTCGTTTGATAACTTCATACTTTTGATAATCATGGTAATGAGTATATTCATTAAAAATATCTTAAATATTTCAAGATGTAAAGTTAGTGTTGTAATCACCCACCCCTAACATTGAAACGTGATGAATTTTTTTTTTTGGAAACAATTCCTTTTCCATTATTTTCGATGGTAGCTAGACAAAGAGTAATTATTATTGAAAATTATATAAAAAATAAAGATACCTTTAAGAGGGTTATTAAGAATTTTAGGACGTTTTTCCGAAATAGCAGTCTAAAATAATTGTGTAAAAGATGGAAACACAACTAATCGAAAAGAGTATATGATAATAACACAAGAATAACTTGCCTCTGAAGCGTACTTTAATCGTCCTCTTTTCATAATGAAACCCTAAGATAAGTATCGTCAAATTAAAACCAAAAACCATGATAAAATGTACATAAAAAATAGGAAGATATACGTTTCTCAAATGTTTAAAAACATTAGCATAAAGGTGAAACTTGTGTTTGTAACTTAGTACAAGCTTCATCACTTAATCGTTTAGAATTATTACATAAAAACAATATGAAGTTTTGGATAATTTAAATTAGTTAAAATAATGCTATGCTTAGATACGCAACAAACCATGTTAACGAGGCGCGCGTTTCGCGCCAACAATCGGGTAATCGCGGCGTTCAGTTGGATATTGAAAGTTAAATTATAATAAACATTGAGAGAAAATTCGAAAGCTTAATGATGAATTTGATAAAGCCGCTGGAAATATCGTGTTATAAAGAAGCAAGCTTACGAAGGCCAAGCTAATATCGATTTGGCGTATACATTTAGAGTCAATCCTCCACAGACTAGAATAAACCTGATCTATGTTCTCTACTCAAAAATATATGAATTTCCTTATAAATTGTATAATCCACGGAATTGAAGGACGAGAATCTATCTTATCAATGCATTTTCTATTTCATTTGAAGAAAATTGTGTCAACCCGAATGATGAAGACAATCAGGGAAGGTCATCAGGTTAGATTTTGGATATGCGGCGACGTTCAGGTAACATTTATAAAGTTAATTCATTAAAAAATGTTTTTTAAACAATGTTTCATTGATTTTAAAGTTTCTTAAATTATGTAAGAATTAAAATCATATAAGAATTATAGGTTGTATTGGAATATTCGTTTGCAGCTGCTTAATATTTTACGCTGCAAGTAGCATTTTCATTAATATCTTTTCTACTACACAGCCAATAAAAGAAGTGTCAAATGTTCATAGAAATATTATAACAAAAATGAGAGTTTTCCCACAGGGAGGTAAGATGATGACTTTTCTAACTTATACTAACACATACAAAATAAGACTTAATAATTAGAAAAAATATTACAATGCATTCTAACAAGAAAACACACAGGTGACTCGGACACTTTCAACCAGCCGTGGCCTATACCTTATCGCTATGGATTAAGCTCTAGAAAAGAATTGCACGCATTAAACAAAAATTTAATATTTTCTAATTTCACATATAGTAAAGGTAAATTTGCTATATGAATCAATATAACATATATGCGTTTATAGGATTAGGAAACCTTATGTTCCAATTGGCATCATTATATGCAATTGCTACAGATAATAATGCTCAATTAGTTATACCTCAAAACAATTTGCTGCTTCGTTCCTTTACGCTATCTGACGATATAATAGTAGCTGAGGATTCACTTGTTAATGAAATAATTAAAGAACATAACACAGACATTGATATTCATGTAAGTTTCTATTATAAAAATCTTAAAAAATCGAAAATTTGATAGAGAGATATAGACTTTAAAAAAGAAATAACCATTAGATAGAATTAAATAACTAAATTTAAATAGAATATGATGATAAAACGCTATATAATGTCTTGAATTAGCATATCGGGAATAAGTTGGCGCGCATAATAATTATTTACATAACGAGGACTAATTTAAGTAAAAATCAAAACCCAACTCCAAAATTAGTCTAATAATTAAAATAAAAAAATAATAAAAGAAATAATATAAAAATTGGTTAATCATAATGTTTAAGGAATGTTGTAAATATGTAAACGTGAAACCACACTTCACCAATGGAATATCTGTTATGCTAGGATATTTTCAAAATAAGAGATTTTTCCATTCAAAATATGAGAATGACATTAGACGTCTTTATACATTTTTACCCGAAGTTCGCGAACAGGTATTTATATTTAATCAAAAATTATAGTTACAATTCAATGTTAAATTTTCTCAATTATAGGCTAGCAACTTTTTAAGAAATTGTATGTTTGAATATGCTATTTCAACTGGTGAAGAAGTTGAAGGAAACCCTGATGATCAACACATTTTAGTAGAAGATAATCCTTGTTAGTTAATTACGATAGTATTTGTTTTATTAATAATACTATTCTAGTGGATTCTGATGTCAATATAGTCGGGGTTCATATAAGACATGGTATTGATATTCGATTAAATTCGAGAAATCTTGCACATGGTCATGTTGCTGCACCTATTGATTATTACAAGATGGCTATGATGGCTGCTCGTGAACAGAGCACTAAAGTATTAATCTTCAGCAATATATTTCAATTTTTTTTGCTATTTCCAGATATTTTTCGTTATATGTTCCGATGATATTGCATGGGCCAAACGTACATTCAGGAAATCCGAATATGGTTCGTTTGTTGACATAATACAGTTGTGATTTATTGAGAACTAATACATATATTTTCAGGAACAATTTTCTTCTGTCCAGGAAAGTGGCGTGAAACAGATATGGCCATTTTAACAATGACGGACTGGGTTATACAATCAACAGGAACATTCAGTTGGTGGTCAGCGTATTTGAATGATCATCGAAATCAAGTTAGTTATTTCCAAGTATATTACTTAAAACTGATAAATAATTAAATATTTAATGTTTCCTAAAGATATGAACTTTAGGTAATTTACTATTCTGGATGGCCACGAAGCGGATCTGATATGGATCGCATGATTAACCAATCAGAATATTTCTTAGAATCGTGGAAATCTCTATCTTGACGAACAAATAAATCAAGTTGAAGTTTTAATAGTAAGATTTTATGCAGCTTTATGTTTATAATAAATTTATTTTATTCATAAATTGTTTTTCATAAATGCTTAAAACGAAACAAACTTTGATTTATCTAGATTTTTTTATTTGTCTTTGATATGAAATACTATTTTATAAAACAGGAAAAAGAGCCGGATCATGCTTGACTGTAATGTTAATCGTAAGCTTACTAACCAGATAGTCAATCAAAGGCATTTCAATATTTTGGGATGTGAGATTTTGTATACAAAGCTCAATTCAAACTTAAAAACAGCGTCTCGAAGCTCTTCCTTTATAATGGGAGATGAAAAACCTCTTGAGAAACGATACACTCTTTCTCTTCATTATCCTCAGCTGCTTAGTCGTCCATCTTGTTGGACTCAATATCTGCAAAGCTGCTTCTTACGCAGCATTGAATCAAATCTCAATTTCATCTCTCACCATGCCTCTATCGCCATCTGTATATTCTCTCCCAAATTCTTCGCCCTTTTTTCAATTCTTATACCTTATTTCTAGATTCACTCATCGTTGGTCTTAGACAGGGATAATAGTATATTCATCTCTATTTCCTCACGAAATACTATGATTGACGAACTGTCACGCAAGAATTGGTGTTAATAAATGAGTCAAGTTAATATCTTTTGCGAAGTTTTCTATGTTTTCATTCCCTAATGATCAATTTCATCCATGAACTCATCGTGTCTTCTATGTACCGTTATGATTATCTCGCTTTTTTTGGTCCAAAAAATACACAAACAGCTAATGGATTGTTTTTTAAAAACCTGAATGCTCTAACTAGCTTTCATGAAATTCGCTCTTGATTTTCAAAAATGAATTGAAAGAGTTTTATTTAATTATAGCTTGCTTGTATAATCATTAATCAGATGCTGAAGTTTTTTTGTCGTTTTCAAAAGAGATCAACCATGTTTGTTTTTCTTTTAAAAGAAATGAAGAAGAAGATAAAGAGCATAACATTGATTATACAAGAAGACATTTTATTCTTTCAACATATTTCATTTTTTAGCTAAAACTTTTATATTTTCATTAAATGTAATATGTTCATTTTACTTGTTTTGAGTATCAAAAAAAGGAAAAAAAAGGTTAATTTCGATTTAGAAACAAATATATTTATGTATACATATATATATGTATATTTAAACATTGTCATTACATGTTATTTCAAATATTTTATATATTCCGTCCTTTAAGGCCACCGATTTGTGCATTTTATATAAAGAATATGACATCGATCATTCTCTTGAAAATGAACCTTACATCTAAAAAGACCATTCTTTACGTATACTTCATTCATTACTTTTACGGTTGCTAGTCATGCTACTAACGTCATCTAAATATTTTTATTTCCTTTTAACCTTATATTTAGAAGAAGAATATATATATACTATGTATATTTGAATATATATCTATATGTATGACATTGTGAAAGCGGAAATGTATTCACATAAGGTTGTGTGAAAAGAGTATAGGAGAGAAAAAGCTGAAGATATGGAAGAAGAGCAAGATGAAGACAAGGACATAAAGAGAAAGACAGAGAGAGAGAGAGAGAGAGAGAGAGAGAGAGAGAGAGAGAGAGAAAGAGAGAGAAAGAGAGAGGGCGTAGGCGGGATAAAGAAATATGATGATGAAAAGTCATCCTACCTAGTGGTGCCTTCTGTGCCTATTTGAAGTTATTTGCTAACTTTGTAGTTTATTTATTATTATTGACGAAAACCTCTAACATATTCGTATACCTTATTCTCTATTGTCTTTCTAAATCTGACAAGCAATTTGGGTCTTCTTAACTCTTGGACATTGTCCAGCGAAGAATCTTATTCAGAAGTTCTGATGAAAATTTCTTATTTCTTGGCTTAAAATCAACTATATACAAACTTTAATATCTTTTTTTTGTATATATGTAAAGAATATCGTTTATTTTTCAGCCCATTATATAATATAAATTTATGAGTTTTTTAAATTTTATTTCTTTAGAAATAAATTGTAAAACAAGTGATTTATACGTTTAAATATTCCATATATTTCTAAAAAATGATCAAAAAAATAGAAAAATTACTCCTGGAAAACCAAAATAAATATATATAGCGAATGTTTTCTTTTAAACTGAGAATAAAGACGTTGACAAGATCAAGCAGAGAGTAGAAGAGAATTAAGAAATAGGAAAATCTTTTTTTTTTAACATGAACTAATAATCTTTTTGTTACTTCTAAAAATATAAATAATTAAGTTTTGGCTTTACTGCTTACAGCTTTTCTTCCTTTGCTCCATCCTTCCCCTCTCTCCATCTTTTCCGATTATCTTTCTCTCCTTTGCTTACTCCTCCTTTCTCATGCTTTCTCGATCTTCATCATCTTCTGTTTTTCGAGAATGTCAGTTCACCGAAAATGTTTTTTTGTGGCCATTTTCGGCAGTTCTGTAAATGTGGCTATATAAGATAAGTCTTTGCATCATTAAAAGCATTTGGATCCGTTACCAATGTCTTATCCTCTATTGCCGGCTACATATTTGGCCACTAATACTATCGATATGTTTTTCAAGATATCCATACCCAAAACAGAATCACTTTTTGCTCAGTTAATATCGTTATTTATACTTATAAAGTAATCTTTCTTTCACAATATAACTTTTAGTTGTTTATAATAATATCTATAATCTATATATATATATATAACTTTCTCTTTGAATATCCATTTATATATTTTAGCCAAAAAAATAAGTACCAAGAGAGAACAGTCTGCAAAGAAGTCAAACATATTTGAAAAATGAACAGCTATCATTATTTCTTCTTGATTTCTTTATTATATTTGACAGTTGATGCTCGTTTTAATAGGATTGGCTTTGTCAGGTATTTATTAAAGTTTATAAATTATTATTTTATATACATATACATTATTAGCGATCCCGTCGATTTACTTATGAAAGACAGTTTGGCTTCTCTTCGAGTTAAAAACCTTCAGAGTTTTTCAGAGCCTGAACGTCGTCAGGTATTACTTATTCAGTACTTTTAAGATTAAGAGATTTGCTTTTAAAAAATAATGTAATTATGACATCACATATCCATATTTGACGTCATTTTGTCTCTTTTTTTCCATTTCAGTTAATTGAAATATATTATTTATCTATTTTTCAGATTCGTAAACGGAAATTTACGGTCTTTCCGCCAACGTTCTATTCCAATTTTGGATTTGGGCCCATGCCTTTTGGACGACGACAACTAGCATTACCTTATACAGATTTGCTATTTTCTGGTAGATGATTTGATAATCAATCCTTGATTTATCATAATTTTCAATTACCAATTGTTATTATGAAAGTAGCATATATGTATAAAATGATCTTTAATTTATATTCTCCGGTATGAAACTGCGAGCGAAAGAATGTTCGAGGATATATTTAAATTAAAGCAATTTTTCTAATAATATCCAAGAAAATTGACAACAATCTTTATCGAATTTCTAATATTTGATCAACTGTATGTGGTATGTAATACAGAATCATTTTTTTTGTATATTATACAACATTTCTTAATAACGTCACTGTACTTATACAAATATGTGTAAATTTAATAAATTTAAATATATTATTCTAATGTAATTTCAAAAACATAAAATAGAACTTCAACATGAATAACCAAATAAACAAATAAATATCTATATATAATATATTAAATATTAATTATATGTAAATACATATATGCGCCATATATATATATTTATTTATTTTTTAAAGGTCTAAGAACATTAAATTAATATTTAAATTATAATAATTGTTAAATTTTGATATTTAAATGTGTATCATATATACTTATCATAAAACAAATTTATTTATTCCACTTTATTAAAAAAAAGCAAAAATTTTGACATTTTTTTTGAAAGTTTTGATTTAATTTATTTTTCCAAAAGTTTCATGTTGTACTTAAGGTGTAAGACACACAACATGAATTGAATATAAACGTAAACGTCACCATGCAACACATAAGCATAGAACTTTTCGCAAGTTTTTCTTTTTTCATAAAAGGAAGAAGAAAATAGACTAAAAAATCTGCGATATCGACAGAGAAAGAAAAGAAAGGAGAATTTCATTCTATTCATAAACTCCCGTAGCAACGGAAGCTACTTTCTATCTGGAAAGTACCGCCTATTTCTTCAACTTCTTTTAAACTTATCCACTAAGTCATTTTCATCGTTTTCAAACTTTTCAAAAAAAAAAAACAAAAAACAACAAATCAGAATGAAGTTTCTAAATCTCTTCATCATACTGTTATCATTAATACTTAAATCAACTGCTGAAGCTACTACTATTACTACTCTAACTGGTGAGGAATTAATTTAATTTCCTTTTTAAAATTGAAAATATTTTAAGGATTTGAAGCAAAACCTGAATCTTCAGAAGCTGTTATACATGAAGTAAAGCGAGAATGTAAATTTCATTATAAGATTAAAATATAAAATTTTCATATATTTCTAGCTCATGATATGGATCATACTCGAAATATTGTTCGTCGTCATGTTGAAGTAGATGAAACAATTAAACTTTTGAATGATACAGGTATTATATATTACAAATATTTATACATAACTATATATATATAGTTATATAGTTATATAGTTATATAGTTAAATGTTTAGATGATGATCCAGGAGAAAGTTCTGTAACAATTTTAAAAAGAAACAAACGTCGTACAGTTCGTAAGATGACAAAAGCTAAAACCAAAAGCCAAAAACACAAAGATAATTCTTCATAAGAATTTTAATAATATTTGTCAAATAGTTTTCATATAATTATTTTAACTTAACTATCTATATACTCCATTTAATGTTAATTATTTTTGTTTTCGTGATAATACAGAAGACAAGTCAAATTTCGAATTATTTTTATTCTCTATTTGTAAAAAAAAAGTTTCTGTTTATAAATGATTTATTTTCAAATCTTATATCCTTAGTTACAATTGAAGAACAATTTTCAAAGTCTTAGACAAGCCATTGACTGAATTTCCAATCATCGTCGTCGTTTTCTTTTGTTTTCATTGAAGCAGCTTTCTCCAACATCAACCGAATGCAGAGGAATTGTTCAACACAAAAAAATGTTAAAATCTAAGAATATTTTTTTATTAAAATCTTGAAATTTAAAAGAAAAAAAGAACAAGAACATTTATAATTAAGTTTTATTAAACTTAACTCATTCATATTAAAGTAAAATAAGTAATTTGAGTTTCAATGTAGTTTAATTTTATTCGAAATTGTGCCAAATCGTTTATGTATATATAACTGTAAAATATATAAATATAACTATTTTAATAAGTTTTTAATAATAAATATTTATGTTAAACAACAAAATTTAAAAAAAAAGCAGAAGCATTTTGAAGAAAAAAAAACCTTTTCCGCCATTTTCCTTAAAATTTTTATAAATCTTTTAAAGATATTATTGATAATATTAGTAACAAGATGAAGAACAAAGTCCACAATATTGAAAAAGCGTTCAAAAACTTTTTTTTTTCAATATTGTTCATAGGAAGTATGAGTCTTCTCCAATTTCATCAGTAGTTTTAGCGAACAGGCAGTTGGCTTATCATTCTGTTGATATACAAAGTTCTCACATTTAAATATATAATTAATATATATATATATATATTTAAAATATTTATTATTATTAATAATAATATTATTTATTATATTTTTATAATAAATTAATATAAAATAAATATTTAAATTTCAATAGGATTCGCATATGTATTTATAAATTATCATTATGATTTTATCATTATATCCTATATATCTTATATATATATATATACATATATATACACATAAATAGTAAGAGTGATATAGTTAAAGAGAGAGAAAAGATGAAAAAAGGAATTTAGAGAGATAGAAGAACGGAGAGAGCTTAATCTTTTCAGCATTTGGGGGCAACCCCCCGAAGATTTACTGAATAAGTTGAAAATTGCTTTTCCGATTTTCATGAAAACATATTCATCTAAACTAGTAGCTAACACTTGTTTAACACTCTTTTACTATTTGAATCACAAAAAATAGGTTTATACTTAACTTTATATATATATTTTTAAATTTATAACTAAACAAACTTTATAAATAATATATAATTATTCTTTTTTTTTCTTATAAAAATATATTTCTATATACTAAACATGACAAGTTCAATACATCTTTAGTACGTTTATTCTAAAAGACAATAGATCATATGAAAATCTTTAAAACTTATTTTCTCAGTTAGGTGCTTTTCGAAGCTATTACAACTTTCTCTCCTATTTATTTTTGAAAAAAAAACAATAAGAAAAACTCTTTCAAAGGTTTTATGTAGTTGCATTTTTGGTTAGAAGGAAGGAAATAGGAAGTGGGCCGTTGAGTGAGTTCTGCACAGCTTCTCCCTTCCAAATCCTGATTTTCTCTCTTTCCATCTTTCTTTATCTGTTTCTATCTCTTTCTCTTTTAACCTCTCCCCCCCCCTCTCTCTCTCTCTTTCTCTCTCTCTATCCATCTCTCTCTCTCTCTCTATCCATCTCTCTCCTCTCCATTTTTTTTATCTTTTCCAGTCCTGGTTTGATCTATTTTGTCTTTTTTTCATTTCTGCTACATCTGCAATTCGTTTCTTCTATACACCAATGTATGCACGTTTTAAAAAGCAACTCACAAACTTTATTTCCATATTTTCATTTTCTCCAAACTATTTTCCGTTATTCTTCTAATTTATTTCTTCATTCTACATCCTATTTTTTACTATTTTTATTTATTTTTTGTCATTTCTTTCTTATTTATCACTAAATTTTTAAAAAAATTTTATATTTAGCTTCCTTCATCACCCTTCTTCCAAATAATCTCTTCATTCACCCACCTCTTTTTTCCTTCATCGTCATCATCATCATCATCTTCATTTATCGTTTAAAGATTTTTATCAAAATACATAGCTGTAATGTTTTTCTGAGGTTTATCTTCATCTGCTTTCTCACTTTTTCTGACACATTCTTAAGTTTCATGACAATTCATTTCAATATTTTTATCAAATAATTCACATTTTCTTTATACTTTCTTAAGGTATAAGAATCTTATTTATTCTTTTTTTTTTGAGATTTTAAATATATTTTTTATATTTTATTATAATAAATATTTATTTTATTAAATATAAAGTATATATATATATATAAAATATTTTAATTATTCATTTTTTGAATATTATATTTGAATAAATATTTATTCATAAATATTATATAAATTAAATATGCAATTTCCGTGTGTCTTGAACGGAAATCAGTTAAATTCACTGAAGGTATCACTTTACTCTTATTTTCAACCTTTTCTCTAACTCACATCCAACACTACTTCATCCGCCCATTTCCTTGCGTTCACAATGTCCTGTGCAAGGTGTCTCTTACCTACTATCGACTAGATTACTCTCACTCAATATGTGGAAGATGTTCAGCTTGAACTTTTATATTTTTTATGTAAAATTTTATTTATTTTCCTTATAATCATCAATCAATCTGCTAGAAAAACCTTTTCTCTCTCTCTCTCTCTCTAATTTATGAAAAATAAAAAAGAAGAAGAACATACTGTTTCTTCTTTTAAGACATGTCTTATCTTCATTACCTCACCTTTGAGCATCTCCCTGTTCTATCTGTCATTACCACCTGTTAAACTGATCTGATAACTTGCCGCCCTCCACATGTCATCATTTGACATAAACTGTCTATTTCTTAAAATCTCTTAGGGTCTTAAACTATTTTATTTTAAAATGAATTTTGATTGAGATGGACATCATGACACTTTTCAAATGATCTGATGAGCATACAAGAAACTTCGATATCTTCATGTCAAACCTTGTCTCTTTCCATGTGTATCTGTCCAATAACCATGTGGTTTTCATCTCTTTAGCATAATCTCTTTATGAAAAAAAAAACGAAAATAGTTATATCTTTTCTTCTTTAACTATAAATATGTATATAAACTACTTTAAATATATTTTTATAATATATAAATATATGAATATTCATATATATATTCATGTATTTTTCATAAAAATTAAATGTTGTTTCAATGTTTGCAAAGCTATTCGCCTAGTTTGACTTGAGCACATTCATCTCGTTTCAAAATTTCAATTGTTATAAATTCCAGTTCTTTCTCCTTGTAAGTGAGAAGGTTTTTTAGAAATTTTGAAATTCTTCCTTCATCTCATAGTTTCTTATATACTCTCCCTAGTTATATATATTTTTTCTTCTTTTTTTTTTCTTTTAACTAAAATATTTTTTTCTTTTAAAATCTTTTGTGTTTTAAATTTGTTATTATAAATCATTTACTTTTTATCTTATCTGTCTTCTTGTTTCTTTAAGTTTGATAGCAATTTGTTCTTGTTTCAGGACACATTCAGTGGAACTTATCTGAGACACCTGCTTCACTATGTTCAAATAGAATTATCAACATGTACTAACAGCTGATTTTTATCTCATTTCTATACTATTTACTTGTTTTCTATTATTTTTATTTTTTATATAAATTTTGATAGTCAATTTCAGTTAACTATATCATATAAAATGACTTCGGAGCCATCTACATCATCTCATTTATGTAATAAACGGGTAGCATTACTATGTTGTGGTGATTTCAATCCTCCAAATATGGGACATATGCGTTTGTTTGGTAATTTCTAATTATATTTATGTTTATATTTATATAATTATATTTTTAGAAAGAAGTCGTGATTATTTAGAAAAAACATTAAGCTGTCAAGTTGTTGAAGGAATTATATGTCCAACATCGGATAACAAAACATCATTAGATCTTATACCATCTAAACATAGATTACGTATGATAGAAATGACGGTTAGACGTAGTTTATGGATAAGGTTAATTATATTTTTTTTGTAAAATTTATATAATTAGTATAGTTATATAATTATTATAAATAATATTTCAAGATGAATATAAAAAAGAAAAGAAACAACCGCTCATATCTTTTGTATAATTAAAAATAATTAAATATTATTTAAATATTCTAATTTTTATTTTATAGATGTGGAGATTATAATATTAGGCAAACAGGTTATATCAGTGAATTAGCAATATTAAAATATTATGAAAAGGTATGATTTTCTTTTATAAATTATAATAAATATAAATTATTTGATAGGAAATTCGTAAAAAGTATGGATCAGATGTAATTATGTTATATCTATGTGGTAGTGATTCTTTAGAAAGAATCAGTAATTTTAAAGAAAATCAATTAAATAGTTTATGGACGCAAGAAGAAGTATAATATAATCAATATTTTATAAATATATTTAAAATAATATATTAATTAATTATAGTTAATTGATTTATTATCTAATCATGGTCTTATTATAATGAAACGTGGTAAACAACAACCTTCACAAATAATTTATTTAATTGATGCTTTACGTAATAATCAGGTTATATAACCTTATTATAATATTATATAATAATTTTATATTTATTTAGAAAAATATATTTATAATTGAAGATGAAACATATCCATCTGATATTAGTTCAACACGTATACGGTAATTTATATTAATTTTATAAAGATTTATAATAATTATTTGAAGACGTGCTATACGACGTCAAGAATCTGTACGATATTGTATTGATGATGGAGTATTAGAATATATTGAAGAACAACATCTATATTCAATGTATATTATAATAATTATTATAATTATTATATAAAATATAATTTAAGACGAAATTCTAATATTGGATTTCATGATGTTACAATATCATCAACTGCTACATCAGCTACAACAAGTACTTCATCAATGAAAGCTGTAATCCCATCAAATCAACGGTAATATATAAAGTATAAACATAAATATTATATAATTTATAAAATTATAGATCAAATATAATTAATAATATATTTGAAAAAGTTGATCAATCAACAGCTACAGATTCATTATCTGAATTAACTTCACCTATATGGAAAACACCACCATCAAGTAAAGAGAATAGCCATGAACCTCCTACAACTTCAAATGTTAAATTTTCTGAAAATACTCAGATAGAAAGAAGATCTCCAACTAATTCACAGATTGATAATACAATCAGTGATATCAATCAAGAACAAAATGACAATTCCAGAAAGCCTCCTTATCTAAAACCTATTTTATCTCAGGTTGGTAACAATTTTATATTAATTATCTATAAATATAAATATATAACTATAAATAATATAATTATAATATAAAATTATGATTCTAGCGTCAATTATACGAAGTAATGATGAATCCGGTATGTATAAGAGTAATCATCTTTCTATATGAAATTGCTTTATTATCTTTTCCTTCCCCCTAATCAATAACAGTTAATATCTTATTCCATCGGATTAACATAAACAAATTATCAATTTAAACTATATTATATAATATTATACGTTAACTATATATGTATATGTTTCAGCCTTCTCCAGCATTAGACAGTCCATTACCAAATATCAATTCATCTACATCTGTACTCAGGAAACCAACAATCCTACCTCTACCACCAACTTGTCTTTCCAATTCAACTTCATTAGAGAATTCAAAACAATTTAAGAATTTAGCACCTATTGATACAAATCTTTCAACATCACTTGTAAATATAATATATTGATTAATATTATATAAATATATTTAGAATTTTCCTCCACCAATGGGATCACCAAATTATGATAATGTTACATTGGATGATCTATTATTAGCTAGTACTTCATGGGCTGAATATTTAAATGAACAAGCTCAAAAATTACAAAGTTAATTATTATTATTTTTATATAATTAATATTAATATATTATAGGTGAAAATAGAAAAAAGATTGTTGAAGATATTGAACAAACAGTTCCAACGCAATGTAATTCAGGTCGTGCTACACCTCCAGTTAACTATATTAACTCTATTCAAAATTATCCTAATCATTATACAAATGGAAAACCAAAAACCAGTATAATAAAGCAAACATCTCCTATGAAAGTAAAAGAAAAAGATGGAAAAATTAAAGAAGAAAAGCCAAAAGAACGAAAAAAGAGCTGGTTTTCATTTAATAACCGATCTAAAAGTCTTAAGGTTTATTACATTTCTTTATTTTAATAGTTAGTAATGTAAAATCTTTTTATAGGATTCTGTTTCGTTTCAATCACCAAATTCTGATGATGATTCCATTATACGAATTTGTGGGACTGATCGTCGTGAACAACAACAAACATCACCAGAACTTCTTTGGCGTAAAGTTAAAGATTTTGGAATAACTAAAGAACGGTATATAATATATAATATATTATATGATATAATATATATTTAGATGGTCCGAAATTGCTAATAATTCATCTTCAAGAAAATCTTCAGCTCATGCTATTCTAATGTCCAATACAAAAAGTCCAACTAAAAAGAAAAGTGATTCCCGTAATTTACGTTTTGCTCATCAGGTGTGTATTTAACTTTAATATTATTTATTTATTTAATGTTATTATAATATTTCAAGATGACTAAATCAGCAGAAGATCTGAATCGTATAAATTGCTTTGAACCAGCTAATGGATATGCGAACAACTATGAAGATGCTTTATCTCGTTCATATTATAGTGGAATGTCCGATGAATGCCGAAATATCTCACCAAAATCCGGAGTTACATTAACATTTCGAAGATATCGTCTAACAGCAACACCAGAAACTACGGTATAAGTTATAGATTTTATATTAAATAATTTAAACATTATTTATGAATTTGTAGATTTTTTTATTTTAAATTTAACTATAAATGAATGTTTTTAACATTATTTGTTTATTACATTGTGATATAATAATATATTTTATATAAATATTTCAAAATATTGTTTCTGAGTTCTTATCTTTTTTCCAGCCTCTTATCTACGACTCTTGAATAATTGCAAAACTTAAGGTTCCACCGAGATTTGAACTCGGGTCGCAGGATTCAGAGTCCTGAGTGCTAACCGCTACACCATGGAACCGGTGGTAGGCCTGAACTCCACTCAATATAAGTCGTTAGTCATACGAATATATATAGTTTGTTTTAGGTCATCTATCTTTTATGCTATTTATAAATACTGAAAAGACTGAAATATATAAAAAGTTTTCTGAAGTTCGATATCCTTGTTTATGATATTAAAAATGATATTTGATCATTTATTGAGCTAAAAAAAAATGTTTGATTGACAACTCAATTTCTTTTGACATCACCATATTTTCTTTTAAAAAAATGATGTTTCGTTCGATTATATTCATGAAGAGATTTTATTGAATTCAATTTAAAACAAAAAAAAACTTTTAATACAATCATATACAATTGAATAAACGAATATTAAAGATGAATATGCGTTTGCATCTGTTATACTCATCTACTATATCTCAATAATTTCTTTTAAGTATTCATATATATATATTTTCATAATTTGAATGAAAAACTTTAAGAAATAACTAATAGTTTGAGTATTAAGTAGTATAGTTAAGTATATAAACTACTTTATGTGAACTCCGAATATTTCCAGATCACCTTCAACTGAGAGTTTATTAATGGTGTGTACAGGTAGACGATGTTCAAATGAACAATAGAAACAATCATTAATGAGAATCTGAAATAAAAAGAATTTTTTTTGAAATTTTTGAATTAAAACTAACAGTAAAACGAAGATCTTCAACAAAAATTAATATATCAAAGGTTTTCTTTTTAGTCAACGGGAATTTTCCTTCACCAACTTTCTCTTCTGTTCCCCATTTATTTTCAATTCGTGAGTTACGATAGATTTTCTAAAATAAATTAATTATATTATAAAATTATGTAAAATATAAACCTTATCTTTAAAACTTGGATTAATTCTGAAAGCAATATCACTATCAGCAAGAAAATCTATAGTAAATTGTTTTGCTGTTTTAATAACAACACCGGATATGTATAGTTTTCTTCCACAGAATAGATTACCAGGAATATCAGCTGCATAAGGTACTTGCTAAAGAAAAAAACAAAATGTTTTCAAATCATAAAATCATTTAAAACAAACATAAAATTTGCCTTCCCAAGCTACGACATATAGTTGTACATCACCATTGACGTATATATGGGAAATGTTGTTGATAGGAAGATAATGAGCAAAAGTTGCAATTAACTTGTGTTCGATGTAAATCTTAAAAGAATAATTTATATAAATATATATGTATAGTTAATATAACTTACAGTAAATACATCTTCAGAGCAACGAATACGAATATCAAATTCATCTCCTTCTTTCCAATTATGACGGAATGCTACTTCTCTACACAACATTTTTTATTTTTATAATTATTAGTTAACATACTTTCCCCATTCACCGTTTACACATCCATTCAAATAAAGTTTTTTTTTTGAAATATCAGCTCGTAGAGATAATAGACGATTATCAAGTTGATCATTATCATTTTCAATTTCAACACAAGGACCAGATGTTAAATTGATCAAAAATTCATTAACTCCTTTAATTATAGGATATAATGTTATTTTTTATTATAAACTAACCAGTTATGTAACCACGTACAACTAAGGATTGACCACCTTGAAGTTGATTGCCTTCAAGACGTGAGAGGTACGGTACTGGCTGAAATTTATTCAAAATTCAAAAATAAAATTCTATTTTTTTAAAGTTTTGTTAGATAGTTCATAGAGAAATAAGCAAAATATCATACAAATGTCTTATTTCTGCCAGTTACAGAATCTTTTCTCGTCAACATTTTTTTCTTCGGGGCGAAGAATCGACGAAGAAATTCAGCCATTTTCTATAAATTTTAAATTTTAAAAAAAATAAATATATACTATATGTATTAAATAAGAAAATATATTAAAATATAATAGAAAAAAATATTTTTAACATATTCTACTTTGTAATAAAAGAAAAAAAAAGAAATGAAATGTATAATAAAACTTCTATTAAAAACAGAGAAAATTTGTACAAATACTTTCGTTCTAAGGAAAACAAAAGACTTTTTAATTCACATTTGTCCTTCAACGCCTCTAAATCTATTCCTAGAGAAACTTCATATCTAATTAATTTGAAACAAGATTGTTTAAGTTAGGAGGGATGAAGATTATCTTTTAATAAATTTGTAAATATTTATTGGAGTATAATGGAAGAGAATTTCGAGATACATGAAGAAAAAAGGAAAGAAAATGAACTGTTCTGCTATCATTCAGAGCATAATAAAGAAAAAAATGAAAATTTAAAAGATTATAAATAAGCCACAAAACGAGTATAAATAGGGTTGGAATTCAAATGATGATGATGAAAAGGTAAGTTGTAGCATTAGTATAAAACAGAAAAAGACAATATGGTGTAACAAAAGCGTTAGTTAGAACACAAGGTTGTTAATCAGGCTGTAAGGAAAAAGGGTTGACGGTGGGAAAAGGAGTAAAGGAGTGGTGGCGGGGGAGAAAGAGAGAGAGAGAACGGGAATGAAGAAATGACCCAATCAAGTATAGGTAGCATTTTGTATTAAAAATCATTAATTTCTTTTACAAAAATATATTTAAGCTTTCCCAATTCAACATAATATATAATATGAGAATTTAGAAATATTATATAAAAAAAGAAAAAATAATTTATATTTCTTTCAGGTAAAAGTCGGGAAATTATTTAAAACTTAAAGAAGAATTACGGTATAAACCATGCTAAATACTAAAAAGACAAGTAATGAATGAAGATAATAGATGAATATAATCAATGATAAATTGAAAAAAACAAACGAACTATCAGTATCTTAGAAAACAACAAGTGAGAAAATGAAGAAGATCAATAAGGTTTCAGTTAGTTCTGATTTATTATGTGCTGGAACTAAATTAATTTCCATTTCATGTATAAATACATATATAATAAGATTTCATATATGAATTATTTTATTTTTAAAGAAAAAAAACATTAAAAGCAATTTAAATTTATCATTATTATGATATGTATAAATAATTATTTTAAATTGATAATCTTATTATATTCTAATTGTATTTAAGATTTGGTTTAATATTAAAAACTATTGATTTATCAACATTCTTCTTAAATTATAAAACGACTTTATTACAAGTTAAATGTCTTTGGAAATTAATTCGATTAAAACATGACAATAATTGAACAATAATAAATTAATTCTAGTTTAAAATAATAACAATTACATATACATATATATTATATTTTTTATTTTATTAAATATAAGAATATTTAAATATATATATATATATATATATATATATAACTTAAACAGATAAACCAATAGTTTTTTATAAAAAAATATTTAAACATTCACATTTCCTCATTATTATATTCGATTGAGAATACTAATGTTATGCAATAAAGCTATTTTTTTTATTTTTCAATATAACATCACTTGAGCGGTTGCATACTGAACATTCATTGACTTCTTTTCAGAATCAATTGAAGCTCGAAGTTTATTTCCATTACTATTTTATTAGAAAATGAATTTTAAGGAGTAAATATCAAGTCACAATTCAATGTTCCCTCTTTTATTTTGCCACCTAGAACTCTTGTACACGTTATTATTGAAATCAATTACACATGTACATACATGCGAATTGTACTTCCGTTCAAAACATAATTGATGATTACTATTCCAAAAAGAATACATATATCTTCAATTTTGAATTAAAAGTTTAAATCGGATGTTCTTGAACTAAAAGTTGTTTACCTTTCCTTCATGTTCCATCGTGACAAGAAGTGGCAAACATGAAGCTGGTGGGCTCTATTTGTCTTTTCATATTACAACAAATTTATTACTATCCATTTACTTCAAAGATTCAATGTCTTCTTCATTTATCAATATTCCATTGCTTTATCGTTGTATTAATAGAATCGGCTTAGCCAAATCTCATAAGTTTTTTCCTTTTTTTGTTAAAATAACAGCTTTTAGGCTCATCTTAATGAGGATCTAATCTCTGTATAGCATTCCGATTTTCTTATTTCGTCCATCTTTTTAATAACCTGATTACTTCCATTTCGTTTTGGAATTCTACAGCTTTCCAGACAAAATCGTTCGCAAACTTCAATCGGCGCTTTTTTCTATTCTTTTACATGGCTCATATAAACTAAATCAAACAATTCTATTGTAAACTTCTGTTTACAAACTCATATTCTATAACCTCATCCTCTATTCAATTTATATTGCAACGGTCAACGATAACAATGCCAAAGCATGAACGCCGTATGGTTACAATTATGTCTCCATTAGGCGTCTGTTTCTATTATTTTTCATAGTGGGGATTACTCGGAATTAGGCGCAAGCGGTCTGCGTCGCGTATTGCTGGACGCCTGCCAACATGTGTATACAAAACATTGTTTATTATAATATTTATCATAACTTTTAAAGCTTTTATCTTAGAAAATGATCTTATATTGATTTAACAGTTTTTAAATATTCCTATTCAAGTTTCAATGTTTAGCCAAAATGCCGACACTTCCTGGTCATCAGCGTAATGTTTCTCAAGGGCAACATGTATGCTACCTTATCTTGTTATTAGATTATTTTAATAAATCGTTTACAGCTTATTGTCGATCGAACAGATTCTGGAGATGAAGAAGATGTTGAACGTTGTAGTGGTACTAGAACACCGCCGATATCTCAGGTATTCTTAATTTGTTTTGTGCTCACATATATTTTTAAAAAATTTAATATTTTGTTTAAACGATAGTTTTATAGTGTTATAATTTTATTTCTATTTTAGGGTGTTTATCCGGGAGGTAGCCCCACCCATGAACATTGCAGACCACAAGATAACAAAGCAAAGTTAGTGTTAATCAGTTCACTCCAATAATTAAATTAATATTTTAATTTTCAGAGGACTTTGCAGTGATCCACAAATTCGGGCTAACGTGAGGGTCATTTTGGGTTCAATTGTACTTACCATAGTTGGAGCTAGTAAAAATCTTAAGATTAATTTTTTTTCTAAAATTTCGTTAATTTCAGTTCTGTTAGTTTTTGGAGTAGTAACATGGGTTAACAATAGTGGAGGTAAGACAACTTATGAATACTCTATTATCTATAGCTATGTTTAGAAGGAACAAAAATAGGCGTTCTATTTTTTGCCGGATCAGTGTGCTTTATACCTGGCTTTTACCATGTTTTTTATATTTTCTGCACATTGTGTGGAAGACCCGGATATTCATTTGATAAACTCCCTACTTTTAATAGATAATACGAAATCTCTAAAAATCTCTGTCGAAAGTTTTAGTTTTGTGATAATTGTATATTTCATATATATTTGTTATTTTCTGCTTGCACTTTGACATTAGTGACTATCAATTCTCAGAATCCACAGGGTACAAGCTATACCGTTTAAAAGTTCTGTTCATTTGATATGTTACAAACTCAGGTTTCTTGTATATTCTTCTTTGTTTACTATTTGTACATATTTATATTTATATATGGTTTTCAGAGTGATTTTTTGAAAAAATCCTCGGCTTGATTAGATATTGGTCTCTCTCTCTTTTTTTCTTTCTTTCGGAAATTATAACTAACCATGTCTCACAGAAGCTTATTCCTTCCCGATGTTGGCATAATCGACGCTGTGATCAGGGTCTCCACATTCTAGTTGCTTGCCGTTGTCTTCCCAGTTGAACCAACTCTTTTATGTTTGAAAGTCAAGTTTGCACTCAATTTTGCACATTTTAATTTTTGCTTTTCCTCTATATAATAGAACTGTAGCTATTGATTGAGAGCAGCTTGAATTATGTACGGCTCTAAGCTCACTTCTTCATTGAGATTTCAACGTTGAGATTCTACTTGCTTGTTGCATATAAATATTGCGTTTTTTA
This sequence comes from Auanema rhodensis, assembly GCA_964057225.1. Lineage (NCBI taxonomy): Eukaryota > Metazoa > Nematoda > Chromadorea > Rhabditida > Rhabditidae > Auanema > Auanema rhodense. Next base: position 8,849,715 of record OZ059895.1, read on the forward strand.
CAACTTTATAAAATATTTAAAGATTAAGAAAGAATACGATGAATACATACAACTTGAATAGTAATAATAAGAATATTGAAAGACAAAATATATTTAATATAAAATATAAATATCTGATTAAGTTTTCTTTATATTATTTAAGCTATCGGTTACAAGAAATATGTTTAAATTTGATATATTATTCAATATACTAAATATTCTCATTGATATTAGATGACATTAAGATATTTTATGACTTACAGTAATGAATTAAATAGAAAATTGAGAAGTGTCAGCATTAATATGTACTAAGGTGTTTGACTTCATCAAATTTTCATGAAAAACCGATACATTACCACTTATATCTGGCAATATATGTAACATTAGAATCATCATATTGTCAATATTCGTATAAATTCCTTATTAGTTATTCAGTTAAGACAGTATCTCATATATATATATATTCTTCTACATATTGTTTAGAATTTATGAAATTTAAGTGAAAGAAATTATATTTCATGTACGTATCTTATGTGTATATCTATATATATATACATGTATTCAAATACATAATTGACATAAATAAATTTTTTATTTGAAAAACAAAAAAAAAACAGAAATCATGATTATATACTATATAAGTCTTAATCATGATGTTCACAATCACACATCATTAGATAAGCTTTAAGAAACATTAGTAACTACAGTAATCCTTTGAGCTATTTTGCTGAGAATAATCCTAGCAAGACCCGTTTTAATATGATTAGTGTCTGCGAACTTTTAATTGCGTTAGGATTATCAGTAAATACACGAAAAAAAGAGAAACGTATGGAATGAATGATGGAATTATTTGAAATATAGCCTTAAGTATCGAAGCTTCTATGTTCATTTGGTGTTGAAACTTTCATGTATCATGAACTGCTTGACTTGATATTTGTCGATTCCCGATTTTGCTTCCGTTCCTTTGCTCGTCGATTTTTGAACCAAACCTGAGAAAAAATATGGATAAACCTATATTATCATATTAATTTATGTTAAATTAAGCAGAAACATTAGAGGTCGAGTGACTTAGCCCTCACAAGCCAAGCTCCAGCTGTCTACGGTCTCAACTGAACCAACTATTAGCCCGAAACAGTTACCGCTAATTACAGGTGACAATAATCTTTTGAGCCATCATATATAGGCTATTGGATTAAGATTATTTCCTATCCAATATGGTATGGTAAGATTGTTTCGACCCAGTAATATTTAAAGAGAGAAAAATAAATATTTACCTCGACACGTTCTTCTTTTAAATCACATTGTACTGCAAGCTTCTCACGTTGAGCAACATCAGGATAATGAGTGTTAGTGAATGTTTCTTCCAAAATCTGTAATTTATATTGTTTATACCAATAATTATTCAGAGAGCACAAACTTACATTCAATTGATCTTCAGAGAAAATAGTTCTATGTCGTCGTTTTCTTTTGCCAGAAAAGTGAAATGTTGGAAAACAGTTTGGCATAAATTGGTTAGCTGCCATTAAGTTTGGAGCTGAAAAAGACCATGTTTAAGGGTATTAAACCATTTTTCTTTACAAATCACGTGACTTCACTTCTATTTTACCAATCTGATGGTAACACATGTAAAACTAGTGTGCCAGAAGTATTTGAGACATTCATATATAGTAAAAAAGGATTTATGTTTGCTCATCTACTTGAAAACGTCTAGTAAACGATTCAAATGGCCTTCCTTTTTACTTTTTTTATTCACTTTACGTATCAAGTATATGATGATGGAAGTGTCAAAAGAAAAGATTGAACAGTAAAGACTGAAAATTTTTCCAGAAGATGTTATGGTCTTCTAAATATTGCTGAGAAACAACATTTCACTATTTATATGAAATTAAACTTTTTTTTTGGCATGTAAAGCCCATATACGTTTGTATATCAATGATTATTAAAAATAAAGATGGTGGTCAAGTTATATGCTTTTCCTTTCCTCCATATAAAAATAATTCTTTAAAGGTGTATTCGAAAGTTCCAATTAACCTAATGACTTCGAATGATTTAAGGTTCTTGATTGAATGTTGTTAGCCGGAAATGTATTTCGTCTCAAGACCAATAAACTTTAATTTCAAAAAGTTATATGATATACATAGAAAGGCTGTATCTATTTAAAAGATAACGAGTATCGGAAACTATCTACAGTATGACTAACAAGACTAAATTTCGCACAATTCATAATGTTCCAGTCATAGCAACTAGGTTTAATTCAAATGAGATGTAAAAGATGGAAAAATTAGCGAATATAATTGAAAGACTAAAATAGAGAAACAATTCAGTTTGATCAAGCAGCTAATCGTTCAATCGTAATCGCAATCTCATTTCTAATAAGGTTTAAGAACTATTCTGAATTAAATGATGGGATTTAAGTCATTAGTAATTAAGAGAATACTATTTTATAGTAAGTATTGTCACTATTAAAGTTTTAAATAACTAAAGAATAAGCTGAAACTTACGGAATAAATATGGAGCTGGAATAGAGCTCCACGGCTGAGGAAACATGTCATTGATAGGTAATTGAGGAATGGCAAATGGAATTCTAGCTGATAATATGTTTTCAATGGAAAATGGAGTAGTAGAACTTGAACTGAAAAAAAAATACAAAAAATGATTTTATTAATTTTTCTATTTTGAAATGAAAAGGATGAATTGAAGTGTAATACATACTTAGATGGGACGGTAGACATAGCTGCTGCTTGAAGACAATTTCGAAGTTGATCAACCGTTGCTGCTGCAGAAGCTGAGGCTGGCAGATAATATGATGGCTGATAGGAGGATGATGACATGTGTATCATCAGAATATTGTAATCAACAATGGGAGCGTCGAAGTTGAAACGTTATATACTGTTGATCTTTGGCACAAAGAAGTAAACTGAAAGAAAATAAGTTTATAAAACAGTAATAAAATTTTCATATTAAGAAAATAGGAGTCGTCAGAATTATAATGCTTTTACTAAGAAGGACAAGCCCGCCAGCTGGGACGGCTACCATAAGACACGCCTCTACGGCGGCCTATAGCGGTTGCTGATTGGCTGACCACGCCCAAAATGCACACAGCCACTATATGCCGACTACAGCAAACTATTAGAATAATTAAGAGCAAAATGTAAGATTTAGTTGGTGTTAACGAATGAAAGAGAGAGACAAAGAGAGAATTAGATTCATATACTTGTAGAAAAAGGGATAAGAAAGCAGCTTAGCTAGAAAATTTGAGTTCAAATTATGAATGAAGGCAAATTCAAATCCACTAAGCAAATCTCATCCGTAGAAGCATGAGTAAACAAGTATGGTTTAGGAATATTCGGAATATTAGTTAGTTGCTTTTAAGGAAAATCTTGCAGAGAAAGAGGCCGTTGATCTTTAGCTTAAACGATTTATAAGAAATCTTTGATTTCACGAATTCAAAGAACTACAATATAAGTTGTTTTATAAAAAAAAGGCAACATTCATATAACTTCTTGGGAAAAATTAAAAAATGATGAATAGGAACAAGTCAAACATCATTGAAGAGCTCGAAAAACCTATCGGTTATTTATGTTCAAAAGTATAAATCGATGAGTTTTTCACATTGAAACACGCAATGTTGACTGAAGACTGACAGATTTGTAATGTAAGAGCACTCCGATAATTTTTCCTGTTGTTTCGGTGCAAACTTGTTCGATAGAGCACAATACAAGATGTTTGTTTTAGGAGCAGAAGCTAGCAATTAAATCCAAATATGGTCACTTAATACCATAAACCATAACTACAATGCGGGCAAATGATTAAGACAACATACTGAATACAAGAAGAAAATACAAGATTCTTATGTGTTTATCGAATAATATAGAAGATAAGTAATAGAAATAAAGAAGATATTGAAATATATAAGTTATAGAGACACGTTTTCTCTCAAAAGGAAATTGCCATCTAAGGGTCGGTCTAGCAAATAAAAAATAATATGAAATACCCACTTCAACGATATTTAGTTCTTATAATCAATGCGCCTGAGTTATCGACAGTAGCATGGACGAGGTATGGAAGAGAAAGAAGGTCGTCACCAGCATCAACACTACTCTGCAATCCTCCCGCCCCTACAAACATGCACATACAGCTGATTCGATTAGTTCTACTGACACGAATTATACTATCATCGGATGAAATCAGAAGACAGAAAAAACGATCGAGCATACATTGCTGATTATTCAAACGCATTTGAGAAAAATCTCTGTCAGCAATATGATGCCAAGCAGATTTCGAAGAGAAAAAAAGAAAACAAAATAGATAACAGGACACATTAACTAGCCAATTGATGCAATATTTTGATCTACCCATGAGTCTGAACATTGAAGGGGGCGGCTGTCCTTGTGCGTAGCTAGTGAACCGAAGTAATTCTAGCCAATGACACAAATGTGTTAACATCATCTTCATACCAAATATCTTCTTTCATTATTGGCGATCCTTTGATTAGGTCTTTCTATCTTTTCTTAATCAGATAGCTCATTAACATTGGTCCTTAACTATCCCTCATATTCATCTCTTTGCCGCTAATATTTCTAATATTTCATGGCAATGGGTTACAATTAAATGATTATCACGTTATCTATCATTATATCTGATATTTATATACAATCGTTCAGTTTTTTTGTAATTTTTTATTTTTTTTTAGTTGAACTTCTAACAAGATTATATCTTTCTTTAACTAAAATTTGTTCTATTTCTATACTATCCTGCTTTTCTTCGCTGTCAATTTCTCTGAGAGACCCTATTGTATTCTCCCATGCTAAGCTGTCATAATCCGATCAGCCAATTTCACGGCTTACTGTAACGCATTTCTACTGCATACTGTAGGCAAGCGTATAATTTCGATGAAGCGTTAGTTTTCTCAAAATAATTATACCAAAATAACGACAAAACAATTAATTATTTTATATTATTCATATAAAACTAATGAGTTTGAAACTATCTTATTTGAAAAATCAATAATTTTAAACGAAACAGAAGACTTTTTTGTTTATATTTCCTTGAAACTGAAACAAAAGGAGAATTGAATAGATAGAAGCTTAACACAATAATACTTTTCTATACCAACATAGAAATGAATTGAAAGTTTTTCAATGCACGATAGTTAATCAAGCTAACAAAGTGAAAACTGTCTCGTTGTATTTGAAGTTGTAACAACAGTGAGTCTCTGCCAGTTATCTAGTTTTGTAATGTGCTCAAAAGATTGTCTACAACGCACATTCTATTTGGCAGAATTTCCTTTCATAAAATAACTTTCTTTTTTTGAACATAAAGAAAGCGACCACGTACTAACCTTTAGAATCAAATTCTAAGCTCTTGTTTTCTTAATGCTAATGTCAACAGAAGAGGTCGGAAGTGGCATCGATGGAATCATATATCTGTCAAGACAAGACACCTCATCTTTCTATACATTTCTTCTCTCGATCGCTCTAATATTCTTTGGGAGTTAGTATAGACACTCAGTCTTTATATCTACAATCTCATATTTTGAACATTTAATTGCATATTTACAAAGTCTGACAATCTCTAATAAGTTCTTCTGGCAAATATAAACATAAACTTTAACCTAGTCATCTCATACTAAGTAGCTTCTACTGATGCTAGTAGCAGTAATACTAATATTACATGTACAAGTAATGTGCAAAAATAATAAAGAAGATTTAAAACACATGTGATATGATGAAAGAGAGTTCAAGCAGAGATGTCTCACACGCAACTGCTTTGGAATTATTTGAACATCACTGTTAAGGTTACATACGCCGTCGGAAGTTGTCGGTAACAAGAAATATGTTGTGTTTTCTTCATAACACCCCAGGAAGCTCTGAACATCAGACAGAGAAAAGGTGCCAGATCCGGCACCTTTTCGGCCTATTTTGATCTTTTCATCGAAGTCAAGCATGATTCTATATACATATATAAAAAATTAGGCTGCTATAAGAATCGGTTAGATTAATATATAAACTACCAGAACCATTAAGTTATATTCATCTGATCTCCCCAAAATTCCGTTTAAAACGGTTGACTGAGCATAGAAGACAAGAGACGAATATCTTACAAAGTTTCTCGGGATCGAACAGAAAGATGAATGACAGTGATAAATAATTTCTACCATCTTATGTATACTCCAATGCACAATGATTATAATATTATATAGAAGAATTGAGATCGTGAAGTTCTTATAGTCGGTTAAGCCTGCCAAAGTTTACTTAAAGAAAAAGGTTATTGCTCATCTGCGTATCAAGTTTGCAAGAAAAAAACATCTCGTTTAATCAGCTGTCAACACCTGGTAGCTTCACACCTACTTAGCTTTCAATATAAGATTCTATTACTCACTTGAATTTATTGGTTTGTTGACTTAATTGGTTAAATGAGAGACATACAACCCAATATTGGGATGTAAATGTGGATAAAGAATAAATGTCGCCGATGCTGACGTTTGAAAAGACTTAATTAGCAACCATATGAAGGAGATAAACTTAATCCAATCGCTTTCCGTTTTCATATGACTACGCTAGCGACTCTGCACCTTATTTATGGGATTAGTCAATCGTCAGTCCAGCCTCCCCCCCCTTCTCTCCTTCCAAGACAGCATTCTCGTAACCCTATAAGACAACTTATTTCCATAAAAGGAGAAAGACCCACTAATAAATCCAATATCAAAGAAATTATTTATATCTTTTTAAGGGTTTACGTCTGTTGAGTAAGAAAAAATAAATATTATTGATTACAACTCACTAATTATTTTTTGTTTTAAACTTCTTCACACCTTTAACTTTCAAAATTAATGTATGTTAAAACACTAAGCAGATGTTCTATTCTTTCCCAGCTGGATGTTCTTATGACCTCATTGACTAACAACATCTACGTCCAACAACTTCGATTCTAGTTTGAGCACAGAAGCATAATGTTCTTATGAATCTACAAAAGGTTTCAAGTGACTTCTAAACTGTTGTTTGGATGAATCATATGCTTGATCACCTATGACTCTTCTCAGTCAGATTGTGTTAATTGCGTAATATCATCTCAAGAGTCTCATCTCATTTATATGGTATTTAAGGTATTTGCATTGACGCTATACTCGAGATACAAGGTGTGATGAAGACTATCTGTCTCATTGTTATGTAATAAAATAGGAGAAGAATGGCAGAAATTGGGCTGCTCCTTGTTTTCTTCTCAAGAGCCTTCTCGTCTGCCCACTGTAAATATGGCCAAGGAAGTGGCAATGACCTTGTTTAATCTACACCTTGTTCTCGACAAGCTTATTATATTAATGCGAAAGGTGAACACAGATCATCCTACGGTAACCTAATTTGTCCTTAAACAAAGCTTTCACACCAAGCTTACCAGAACAGATTAACTTAGACAACTTCCAAATATGGAGCGTTCCCACTTCAACTACTAATCCAGTTAGTTATACCAAAACAACTATTGTACACATAATAGATTTTAGATATATTTAATTCAAAAGATTGATTGTGTTGAAAAAAAGCTTTATTAGTTAAACCCGTAATTATTATTAAAAATTTCGTCTCATGCAAAATATGACATTTTTATATATTGAGATGCTTATTAAATTATCTACTACTATCAAATCTATCTCCTTCGAGAGGAGGAGCTGTGCGAACAGCTTGTCGGGGATGAGCAAAAGAATGCATCTGATCACGTTCATGATCCAATCTAATATGTGCAACTAAGAGATCTAAATCTAAAAATTTGCGTCTACATATTTTGCAAGTGTAATCAGTAAGTCCTCTGAAAAACGTAAAAACTTAAGAGTATTGAAGGCAAAATAAAAATACCTGGGCGGAACGAAAGGCATCGTCTGATTAACTTCCGAAGGTGCTTCTACCGTGGCCAGGGGATCTATAATCTAAAAATACAAATAAGCAAAGGATTAAGCAGAATTATGCTCGTACTCTAGCTGTTTGAGCGACCTCGTGATCCTCGGAAGCGAAGTGGCTGTCGCTAATCGCCTGAGTTGGTAAATCAACCTCGCATACATCACACCTGAAACAGCGGGATTAAATAAAGTAAATAATATTGCTATTCAACAAATCACCTTCTATAAAAGTCAACAGGCTTAGGAGGTAACAAAGCCACGCATCTATCGTCAAATTGATTATATGGATAAGCGTGAAATGACACTAAATATTAAAAAGGTTTCTAAAAGTAAAACATCAACTCAATACCAGAACTCTGAGTAGATTTTTGTAGTGTATCCAAAGTATTTTTAGTTTGGATATTCAACAGTTGATTATCCATTAGTTCAATACGCATACTGTAATTTTGCTCTGCTAAATCTCTCAAATTTGATAATGAAATGGAAGAAGTAGTATCAATCTGAAATATGTAAATATATAGTTAAAGAATACAACAAACTAACTCCTTCTCGAATAGCCTGGGGCTCGCGTGAAAATTTGACCACATATTCGGTTAAAGAAATTCGCTTAGCGGTTATAAAAATAGTGAAATCAACTTCTTCTTCATCACATAAATTCTAAATAAAATTATTTTCAAAACGCTGGAAAATCTGTTCAATACCTCGTGTGGCGCTGGAGTGAAAGCACTTTCTTTGTTTGAAAGAAGAGTTGCACCTTCAACTCTCGAAAATTGTGCCATAGTATCCAATAAGCTTTTTTGATTGTCCTATAAAATAATAATATAGTCACGTTAAATCTTTTTTTTTCATCAATTTACAGCACTTTTTAAAGTTTTCTCTGTTTAAAAAAAAAGAAAATTCATGAAAAAAGGCTTTCAATTATAATGAAACTTATGGATATGTAAAAACCCAAAATCAGGACATATCTTAGTCCAAAATGCAGAGCCACATATGCGTTCTACCAGCTAATTAAAAATAATATAGATATATGTATTACCTTAACAACGTTGATAGAGTAGCTTTTAACAGGAAATAAGTTAGCTGATGTTGCAGCAGGCTTATGTTCAATAAGCTGTAATAATTTTGATTGAGGATCAACATTTTTAAAAAAAAAACCGTTACTTCAATAGAGGTCTTGTTTAACATTAAATCGGGCTTTGAGTTGTCAATCAAAGAAATAGGGCGATAATTCTATAAAAATTAAAACCACAATATAAAAAAAGTGTGTTTTTACGGAAGATAAATCATGTGTATTCTTGCTCTTAGGACATTTGGTGGTATCATGGTGGTTGGATTCATGTGATTGTCTTGCGGCGCTAGTTCTAAATAGAAAAATAATAAGTAATTAAATAATATAGAATACCTGAAAGTATCCTCACAGAATCGACATTGTAATGGCTTTTCACCGGAATGTATCCTCAGGTGAAGTGTTAACGCATTTTTAGTATAAAAATTCTATAAACAGCAGTGCTATAAAGAAGATATTGACTAAAAGATAAAAACCTCTTTGCAAATCGTGCACTGTTCTTCAGGAGCTCCTTTTTCGTGAGTTTTCTTATGTGCTTTCAGAGTACTTTTAACACTAAAAGCTCTATCACAAAGATCACATTTGAATGGTCTTTCACCTAAAGAGTATGATATTGAAAATAACTTTTTAAAATATAAAACCTGTATGAATTCGAAAATGTCTTTCCAAATCAGATCTTTTCGAAAATGAAGAGGTGCATTGGTTGCACATATGCTTTTTCTCCACAGCTGGCTCAACAGTGTGCTTGAGCTCAGGTAAAAACTCGGAAAATCTTCAAAAACAAATTATTGCTATAAAACCTAGTACTTACGATGTTTCATGAGCATCATCTTGAGAACGAACATATGGATGAGATTCACGAATATGCTCTGCGGCATTACTAGCGCCAAGTAAACTACATTTACAAAGAGGACAATTCATAACAGTAGAATAATGAAGACTTTCCGAAACCATACTAAAAAAAAAGTTGTCAAGCAGTTTTCGATTGCAATTACTTTAGCAAATGTTCTGTCAATTGACCAATACTATTGTAAAGATGGAGACAAACAGGACATCTAGTAGCTCTATCATTCGTAGTTTCTTCAATAACTTCTGAATAATTCATATAAACTTTGCAATTATGAAAGCAGAGGCATACCGCCAGTAGTTTCTTCATGCAACTCAGGTGTCGACGACGGTGGAGGGAAGGGTGTGCTGTATGTAGCGGCATGGTGGCATGGATCAACCGATTGAGCTCTATTCATGAATAAACCTTCTGCTAATTCACGTCCGGTGAAGTCAGTAACAGGGTAGGACAAGGCGGAATAGTTTGTTAACATCTGAAGATATTATGAAAAATGAATAGAAAAGTAGGAAGAAGGAAATTTGTGAGCGTACGCGATCTGTTTCATCAACTCTTGAGTGTACTGCTAAATCCTGCTGATTATGTCGATGATATACTTTAACATGATTTCCGTATTGAACTCGACCTGCCAGTACCATTGGACAATATTCACAATCAATAGGAAATCGACTATGGATATCCCGATGTATTCTCAATAGTTCTTTAAAAAAAGGTATGAAGGAAAATCTCAACAAAAAAACCTATGGTTCTGAACGATTTATGGCACCTCCAGCATATGTGTGGTTTTAGACCTTGATGCCAAGCTTTGTGTTCTTTATGAGATTTAAATGAATAAAATGAAGCAGAGCATTGCTTACATTCATATGGTCTATAAAAACGTATTCATTGCTTAGCTAAGTCATGAAGAAGCTTACTTTTTGGATATCATGTTGCTCATAATTCTTTTCGATGAAGAAGATACGCCCGAAAGTTCTATCACACTAATTACTTCATTTTCATTTGAAATGCGATTGCATCTATGTTTATCCAATTTATGTATAGTTGAAAAACGCTAAACATTTGGATTATATACAATGCATTGGAAAATACTTACTTGACCGCAATCTCTACATTCGTAACTACTTTCATGGGTAAGCATGTGTTTGCGTAAATTAGACTGTGATGATAGCTAAAACATGTTCTCATTATTTAAGAAAGGAAATAGTATAATAGTACATGTTTCAAACATATTGTGCACTTTGGATCAGTCAGAACAGGATCATCCACATCTTTGCGAGCATGAAAATCGGAATGTAGTTTGAGCGAAGATCGTAATTTAAATCTTAAAAAAAAATTATTTAAAAGAATTACAATAATGATTCTCACCTTTTTGAGCACCGATTGCATTTGAACGGTTTTTCTAACTCGGCGGTTAAATGAACGCTTTTATGCCGTAATAAGCTAGACTTAGTATGAAACACAAGTGGGCAAACTTCGCAAGACAAAATATTGCTAGCTGAAAGATTAGAATAAGCAATGATTTTGATTATGTCATACGTTTGAAACCATGAACTTTAGCAGTATGTCTTCGCAACGTTGCTTGACTTGAAAATTGACAAGGACACAAATTGCAATCAAATAATACTCTATCACTATCCAACGGATGAATTCTTTTAACATGACGTTCTAAATTGCACGGCTGCAACGAAAATAAGGTAATAATATAAGAACTTTAAGCAGTTACTTTTGAAAATGATTGGCCACAGATTTTACAGGTATGAACTTTGGCATTAGATGAATGAGCTTTTTTTTTATGACTTAAAAGACCCGATTGATGAGAAAATTTCTTGTCGCAAAGAGGACATGACCAATTAGCACTACCTACAAAGGATTTCTAAAACATTTAGCTAACAGTCAAACCAACTTTCATGAACAGCATTATGACGTTTCAATTCCGACGGCCGCCGAAATGACTTTGAACAGATAGGACACATATATACACAATTTTTCTTTTTAGAAACATTTGACCCGTCAGCCTGCTTTATTTTCGCTGAACGTTTCTTATCAATTTTTCTGTAAAAATTAGAAGTGACTACTAAAATATAAAAATAGCTTACATGTGTAATGAATGAACGAGTCGATGCGACTCAACCTTTTCCATTTCTATTAATTTATTGCATTTTGAACAATATCCTACTTCCTTCGAGAACCCCCTTTTTTCCTTTTCCTTTTCTGAATGTTGTATACGTTTGTGTCGTTGAAGAAGTTCCTATAAAAAAGTAAATAACAAGTTTTAATAAAAATGTAATATTAACTGGAAAATTGAATTCTTCAGTACAATAATTACATGTAAAGGTATCTGATTTTCCATGAGTTTTAATATGACCTATGTATGAATGATATCGTTGAAAATTCTTTTTTTTTTTTTTTGGAGCTTCGCAAAAACTACAATACTGTCCAACTGAAAAGTTGTCCTATAACAAAATTAAATAATCCGTTTAAAAATTGAAAAAACTAACAGCTCTAGAGTGCTCTACAATTTCATGGACTGCCAAATTTTGAGAATAATTAAAGCGATCACCACATATTGCACATCTTCAAAAATTATTAAACAGTAAAAACAAAATAAAATGTACTTACATGAATTTTTTCCGCAGAATACAACTTGACTCATCGTGATTGTCTTTTTTAATGTCTACCACTTTATCGCAATCAATACAATGTGCTTTTGTTATAACTTCCTAAAAAATTTAAACCCTAGTTTGCTCGAATAATATACGACATACATAGTAAACTTGGTTTTCCTCACTACAATTCGGGCCTCCCCTAATCCCTGATTGGCCGAAACCATCACCTCCAACGGAAGGAAACGAAAAATTTACCCATTCTAAAGAATTGAAACTTGTCTCCTCGCAAGAAGAATTTGCTATACCTTCATCTTCCCCTTGTTGGTTATCATATGGTATTTCGTCAATTTCGGACCCGTATTCATACTCAGCCTCTTCCTTTAATAACTAATATAATTAGTACCCCAATGATTTCACTACCTGATAAACGCTATTCGATTCATAAGGATAATGTATTGCTATAGAGGGTTGCCAATTTGGGTTCTCTTCCTCTACTTGCTCTTGTAGGACAGCTACAATAATATGTGTTGCAAGTAATCACAATATAACTCACTTTCTGGTTGTAAAGATATCGCAAAACTTTGGGTTGGATAGAATTGAAAGTCTATGTCCTGTTCGGTCATCACATACTGAAATCTTTATTGTTAAAATCATATTTACAGATAACTCAATCATAAGAATAAATACAATTAAAAAGTACACAATAAATTAATAGTAAAAAAGCTAAAAAGCATTTTTTAAATTTGATAGTCCAGGAAGATCCGGCAACTTCATATCCTTTAGTTGTTGAGGAAGATTCATATTTTTTACAGCAGACACAGCACGTGCAGGAGCTGCTGATATACCAGCTTCTTGTTTTTGAAGTTTCTCTTGTTCTTGTATTCTCATAAGTATTTCATTCATATTAGTTTCTAGTACCATTCCACCCATGACAATTTCACTGAGAATGTGATGAACCTTATCAACGTGAAATATGAGATCCAATTCGCAAACATTTTCAAAACAGCGATCCAAAGTTTCTACAAAAACCTGTATGAGATCTAGTATGCCCAATTCGCTTTCAGAAGAATCAACACAAAATATGAAATAAAGTGTAGCATAGTGTCGATATATGAGTCGATAATCATTTCCATCTATTAGAGTTCCACCCTCAAGAAAGTTACAAACGTTATCATCCCTCTTAGAAACTAATTGAAATGTTTCACGAACGATTTGTTGCTGCATTTCTTCTGAATAATGCTGATAAAATTTAAGCAATCTAGGCTTTCCATGATTATTGATAACCAGAATGGCCTTAATCATATTACCTAAAATAATAAAATATAAATTTATCCAATTTATCCGAATCAAACAAAAACAAATAAAAATTATTCAAAAAAGATTAAATATACCGTAAAAACGCCAATAAAATCGAGTGTGTGAAATATACACAGTCGTTTTCGGGGTAGGCGAGTTTTCCAGTCGGGACGAAACAGAACATCTCCCACATTTTCACGGTAATGTTAGATTATTTTGGGATCCTCTACTTGTTTGACGTTTAAATAATTTTATGTAACCTTTTTCTAATTTAATTTTACATGATTTTAATGAATTAATGCATTGTGTGAAAGAATGTGTTACTTATGAGTTACCCAATGAGGTATAATCTTAAATTTGGTTGTTATAGTTGTGTTTTGGTTTTAAGCTTTAACTTTTGAGTCTTTACAGGTAACCTTGGGGCAACATGACTAAGATTCATTACACAAGAAACCCCGAAAATAGCACCAAGTCGTGCAAGGCTCGCGGATCTGATCTCCGTGTTCACTTTAAGAATACTCATCAGGCTGCCATGGCCCTCCGCAGCATGCCTTTGAGACGTGCTCAACGTTTCCTCGAGAACGTTAAGGAGAAGAAGGAAGTCGTTCCTTTCTTCAGATTCAACGGAGGAATTGGACGTAAAGCTCAAGCTAAGAACTGGAACACCACCCAGGGACGTTGGCCAGTTAAGTCTGCCGAGTTCCTTCTCGACCTCTTGAAGTTAGTTTTTCTTACACTATCTTAAGTTATTTTCATTATTATAGGAATGCTGAAAGCAATGCTGAATACAAGGGTCTTGATGTTGATCATCTTGTTATCGATCACATCAACGTCCAAAGGGCTGCTAAGATGCGCAGAAGAACCTACCGCGCTCACGGAAGAATCAACCGTATGATTTTTTTTTAAACTCTTTGTGTATTTTGTTAATTTAAGCATACATGTCTTCCCCCTGCCACATCGAGGTTATCCTTTCTGAGAAGGAAGATGTTGTGTCCAAACCAACCGATGATGCCCCAAAGGCTAAGAAGGAGTCCAAGAGAAAGCAGAGACGCCAATTGGCTCGTGGAGAGTATTAAGTTGTTTTTGTTGAAATAAACATTTTGTTCATAAAATTTCTATGATTTTGACAACTGTTTATGGCATGGTTACTGTTTATCGAACTGAATTATTGAGTATTGGTATTAGATGCATCTTGGAATTGCCTGTCGATGTGCTAAAAGCTTAACTGTTATTCCTAGTACGCTAAAGTCTTCTTTGAGAAAGTTAGATAAAGCAAATAAGTTGTTTGTTGAGGTAAATCTTTATGAGCTCCAAATAACAAGTATTTCGATAGGGAAGCGAAAATTCATTGAAAGAGCTTCAACGGTTATCTCATAAAAGAGGTGAAAACGACGAATTGACATCTAGGGTTGCTGCTTTGTGTGCATACTTGTCTTTGAAACATGTATAGTTGGATTTATTTAGGATGGAATAGTTCTCTAGTTTTTAGAACAATTTCGTCGAAGTTAATAAGTCATTGAGTAGGGCCTCATGCTCACCTCCTATTATCAAATTATCTCTAAATGTTCTTCTTCTTGTCGAAACAAATGAAATTGATCAAGCTTTAGATGTTCTTGAAGATATATTAAACACAGAAAACGAAATTTTTCTGTCAAGCAATGCATCCATTTCAGATGAGGCTGTAGGTTTTTTAAAATATTCAATTTAATTATGTGCTGTTTTCTAGTTGGATTGCCTGTATGAAAAAATATCTTCCTCTAGTAATACTTCGCATCAGGTTAGAAATATTAGTCTTAAATATATCATATTATGATTGTAGATGAAACGATTCAGAAAACTTCAAAAATTGTTGACAGTATATAAATGTCGCAGTGAGAAATCACTTCGTGAAATTCTTACCTCTCCTTTAAACACCGATTATTTGACTGATGATCGACACATAAACCCAAACATAGTTTCTGATAAAATTGTGGAGGAAACCCCTTTCTTTTTGAATAAGTCTTGAGAAATATAAATACATTGTTTGATGATGTGATCTCGCTGTACATTTACTCAATTTCGGATAAAATACCTTTAAATTTAAATTTAAATTGGCTCAATGAAAATAAATATTCAAGAAAAATTGTGAAAAAAAGTTTTTTATTTTTAAATTTTGGGTTCATTCGTACTTGTTTTTTTCCTGTACAACAATAAAATGAATGTGGATTTCAAAGGATACGTGATGTTTTCTCTCGATTTGCATGTACGCAAAATTTGAATTGATGTAGTTACTTTTACTTTTTGGGATTACTTAATAGTAATGCTTAACCTGAACACTCTTTTTTGAGTTTTTACTGTATGCATAATTCAGATATTTTGTATAAGGACACCTGCTTCTAAGTAGTTCCATTTTCTGAATTAACAATAATAAATGACCCGACGAAAAATAAAGTTTCGTTCAAATGAAACGGAGTCTGATTCTGAAGATATAGTAAGGAATAGTCAAGAGGATTATAGTACTAAACTTGAAGTAATTACAACACATAGTTTTTAATTCTTAAATGTTCTTTTCAGAATTATACTTCAGTTAATATTAAGCGAGCTGAAATAGATCCAGAAGTTAGGGCATTAATTCAGGATATTTATGATTATCATTTGAAAATTTTTGGTGAACCATTAACAGGGCCTGTTGCTGCATCTGAACCATTACGAGACGGTTTTGCTTGTATATTTTTTCAAACTATTTTTTTTTCTAGAGTTCCGAATAATTTACCATGCTATTAACAATGCTGAAAAAATTTGTGCTAAAGCGCTGGAGAAAATTAGAAATGGTAAAATCGAAATATTATAATTTAATAATTAATGGTTTTAGATCGAAAATATCAGAAAATTAGGGATTGTGCGTTAGGAAGTATGAAAAATGTGTTGGAAGAAGCGGAAAATAAAATCGAAGATCTACGTGAAGAAACAAAAAGGTTTTTCAAGAAAATTATTTGAAAAAAATTTTTTTTTAGATTCAAATATAATGATCCGCAGCAAAGATCTGCTCTCGCCTTGCTGCAAATTAGGTTTGAAGAGTTGGCATTAGATAGCTGCGGAATTAACGAGTTAGAAGATTTTGAATTGGATGGAATACCTCAGAGCGCTAACGCATTGGATAAGTATTCTGATTGTGTTATGGAAAGTTTTCTGAATGTGGGTTTTGATATATTATTTTATGAGAAATTATTTTTGCCTGCAGGAGCTTGTATTGAGAGAATCGGATGAGCTTTTTAGACTCAAGGAATTACATGCCAAAGGTTTGGAAGAAATTAAAGCGGAAGGTATATTGTTTAAAATAATTTGTTTTTTCATTTAAATGATGTAGAAAGAGCAATAGAGAAGGAGCTATCTGCTGTGGAACGCCAAATCAAAAAGGCTAGAAAAATTTGTAAATACAGTAGCATCGCAGAAGAGGTTTGGTTATCTCAAGAATGAGAAATACATGATGCTTCCCAGGTGTTTGATAGTCGCCGAAATGAATTATAGAAGATTCCATAATTGTAATTTTAGTTGTTTGTATTTATGTCCTCTACTACTATAAGTAGAAAAGTCATCTCTTGATTTTTACTTCACAATATCATTTTCTGTGAAATTTTAAATTTTAATTATTCTTTAAAGCTGTACAAAATCAATATGAAGAATTAACAAATTTAACATTTAAGCATTAATGCGGGTATGAGATAATCTAGTGTTCCAATAACCCAACTTTTGAGTCATGACTAAGTAATCAATGTGCTCTTCGCCGGATTTTCTCTTTTGAATTGGGACATTGTACAAAGATCTAAAAAAAAATTAGATACAGATGACTGGTTTCATCATTACTCATAAGCCTTGAATAACTTTGTTCCACGGGTAGCCCAGGCATCGGCCTGGTATACTGGCTCAGGGAGAGAGATAGGTGATTCAATAATCTAAAAGTGATTGTATTAGATGGGGTTAACATTTTAGTGAACCTGATGATCGTATGTTAGAGCATGCATTAAGGATTGAGCTTCATCCATCGACATGTTGATTTCATCAATTAATATCTGATAGGAAGGTGCTTTACCAGTTCCCTGAACTTACGTTATCAGGGAAAAAACTCTTCTCACTCGAAACCTGAATAACTCTGTGCGAATGCAAAAAAAATTCAGTAACATCTTTTCTAACAACAGAAGTATCCGCCACAGTTCCCGGAAGCAAATTCTCATAAACGCCTAAACACCAAATCAATTCCAATTCCAATTCCAGACCGATTACAACCATTTGTATTACGATAAAATCGAAGGTTGTGTCTCTTTGTTACAACGAATAAAATAAATTTAGGCCTCCATTTCTTATTAGACTTGCGAGCAAATTCTTCGCAAGCTTCTTCAATGGCAGCAAATTCTTCTTTGACAACCTATAACATTCATATTATTAATTAATCATTGGTATTAGCGTGAAAAATACCATATTATATTGACCTTCAGAGACACCGTCTCTAACAATAACAAAATATTCGGGGAAATTATATTTCTCCACAAAAGAACTTAGCATCATTTTGACATGTTCATTTAACAAATTACTCGAAATCTAAAAAATCCAACGTCTATATAGAAATTCAAGAGATGATAAACCGTTTCTTTGAAGGCTTCTTGAAAAGCGAAATCTCCAATAAACCCTTCAGGGTGAGGACCTCCGTTCCAAGAAAACTAAAGATGTATCATGTCATAGGGGACGAAAATTGGCCTTACTCCAACAACGCTTGGATTTGGCGGAGGTAAATCTCCCAACTTTTCCGATCTGGTCCTCCTGCCAGTGGGATGAGCAACATCATAACCCATTACGAACATATTTCCTTTGTTCAACCACCTATTTCTACTAAAATGGTTAAAATATGCTAAGACTAAACCGAGTGAAGCGACCTGAACGCATCAGGAATAATTGAATGATTAATACCACCACACTTGAGATTGATTTTATTAACAATATTGGAAAGAGTAAGTCTACTGGTTGGGCTGAAATAAATATTTAAATAAAACTTAAAAACATTTCGAACATTTTCTTGGCAATATCAGTGGTCAATTGTTGTGAGGTTACGAGATACTTGCGTTCAAGTAGTTTTAAATGATCTGCAAAATATGATTAAACATTGAAGGATTACTCAAAATACCATGTTCTTTTACATGCTTGTCATCAAAGAAAATTATTAAAATAAATTCTTTTGGGTCCTTATCCATAATTTGGCAGGCAGTGCTAAATTGCTAAAATGTTCACGCTTATTCAAATAGATTAAATACAACATGCAACCT
Organism: Auanema rhodensis; assembly: GCA_964057225.1. NCBI lineage: Eukaryota > Metazoa > Nematoda > Chromadorea > Rhabditida > Rhabditidae > Auanema > Auanema rhodense. The sequence goes on from OZ059895.1 coordinate 8,868,688, forward strand.
TTTCCAAATCAGTGGTGTTACGGATAGATACACCTACAAAGTTACCCAATTTGAATCCACGACTTTCAAGCATGCTCATGATACTATCGCTAGCGGACCTGGTTAACATAATTTAAAAAAATGAAAAAGGACAATAGTAATTTACTTTGCTATTTGGGAATTACAACGAAAAGCAAACACTATTTGACTGGCAACGCCAGGAATAAGATAAGAACATCTATCAGCTAATCTCCAATTTCCCTGAAGAATAATTTTTAAAAACAATTTTTTTTGCGTTCCAACATACATTCACATTATGGGGGGTAGATCTTTGATTACTACCGTACATAATTTTCGGTTTTTCTTTCATAAATCCTGTAAGTCGAAGGGGCGAATCGTTAAGAATAATTCCAAAGCTAAAATAGCTTTTTTTAGAGAATTGGCAGTATATAAGTTACCTTTTCAAAACACGATGGTAATCATGTTGAGACTCGCTTAGACCAACGAATTTCATGTACTCAGCCCAAATAGAAACTCGGACATCCGGTTTTAGAGCTTGAGGCTATGAGATTTATATTTTAAAAAGAAGTATAATAACTAATTACTGGATCAGTGAATTGCTTAGACAGAGGAACCTTTTGATGATCAACTATGCGAAGGAGTTCCATAGGATAGTATTTTTTCGTCAGTTTTCTGGAATGACAGACAATGTTTCACCAGAGTCATCAGTGAATATCTAACCCATCCTTTCGTCTTAAAGTGTAAACGGCAGGAAACTCAAGACTGAAGTTTGCTACTACATCTGATGAATATATTTCCAATATGCTTCTTTCTTTGCCCCTAATTTTCATCATAGAAAACAGTAGTTCACCACTAATACATACTCTATTTCTGTAGTAATACGACTTAAAGCATTGTTTGTTATACCATCAGCAGTAATTTGCATTTTTTTCTCATACCCGTGAACTTCAAGCTTCAAGCCTATAAATTTCAAATACTCAGCCATAACGCAGTTATTTTACCTTTAACGAAACTATTAATGTTTTTGAACTCCGTACTTCCAGGACCAAAAGGAAAAGGGGCATTATATGCATGACGGCCTCGCGATAATGATTGTACAATTTCATCAACAGTATGCTTTAAAATTTGAGGCTTAAAAAATATAGTTGTAGTAACTGAAAGAAAAATTGTTTAAAAATAAAAATTAAATTTCACCGTCTAAGTTCATGTGAGGAACAGGAGGATCATTACTTCTACCTTTCTTGCCTTCGATGAATCTATATTAATACAGAATTTTTATAGATACGGTTAATAGATACAAATACCTGACTGATTTAGATAGACCGTAACGTGCCTCGGTTCCCCACTGCATTTTCCGCTTCTTGCTATCAGGCAAATTAACAGCAAAAATGGCATCATTAATAAGAACAAAATCATTACTGAAACAAACTAACATGTTGAGACAAACAAATAGACTACCTGTATAGAATAGGAGAGCTAGTTACAATTTCTAAGAACTGTTTTCTAACTTCTGTAAATATAGAAGTACAAAGTTATACTAACACCACAATTACGTGTTTCTAATTTTGTGTCTGCAGGATTGAAAGATTTTGCGCATGCTACGATTGAAACATGCATCTCCAGTTCATCAACCTTGTTTCTTTGAAAAATTTGAGAAATAAATGGTAAACTTAAAGCTTCCACAATATATAATTCTCCTGTTTTCATCTGAAATGAAGATCTTCTACTGTACTTCTACTGTAAGAACTACATGGGAAAGATCCAACAAAGTTGTAGTAAATAAAGTACAAGCTCCATCGTATGCAAATGATCCATCTACATTCAGCTTATACTTCTCAAACACAGCTTGTAATGCACTGACACGAATCTGGATTTTTTGCACGTCATTACTAAATTATGCACACATTACTAAACCAACAGAAAAATTTATTTCACCTCGAGGTATTTGGTGTTAAATCTATGGTTTTTTTTAGTTTTCCATCGTTCTTTATTATTAAACTATTACGTATCTCATATCGGAAATATGACCCCGCCTCAACATCAATTTCGAAAAGATTGGAAAACATATGAACCTGGAATTGTTAGAAACATTCGATAAAGGATAGTGAGCTTAGTAGTTACAATTTCTTTGCCATTTCTCAACCCGGCCTCTTTCACCTTCTGCATACATACCTCCCGCTAAAAGCATTAATATAAGTAATAAAATAAATGCTCAAAGATAATTCAGTACCGTTGTGCTATTATTTTTATAATTTTCCGTATCTGGAAATATTGATGAATTCATCCAACATTCAGTTAATAACTTACCAGTAGTTTGTAATTTACCAAATTCATGTGCAATATCGTCCATGTTTAAAAATCAACAATTCAAATTATGCAAAAGAACCAATAAAAAAAATTACTTCACCACCCTTCAACAAAAACCTTCGTATACTAAACAGCGAAAATTTCACAGAAACAGTTTTGTAAGCATAAACATGTTAATAAACTTCGCTCTGAGACCTATTAGAATATTTAAATGTTTACAAGAAGTAAAACATTTTAAAGGAAATAATGAAAAAAATTCAAAAGGTACCTTAACATTATTTTATAATTCATGCATTACAAATAATATTTTTTTGAAAGATGAAAATAATAATACGATAACATCAATTCAACGATTTTTTAATGATGCTATCAGAACGATTTATCCATTTATGAAACTATTGCTTCAAATAAAGAAATCAAATAAAAAAGCAAATACCACACCATGTTGGGAATTAGCTAACAAAAATTTCATTTTCATAATACAAATAATGTAATACGTAAAAAAAAGTTATACAGTAAGTATATATTCAATACAGTTCAAAAACGGAAATTTTGTTGGCATTAATGATTTAACTCCTTGTAAATGACATTATATCAGTCAAAATAAGGTCTTAAACTAGAGCTAGAGGAAGTTTAAGTTGGGTATGTAACTAGCTTTAACGAAAATTATTTAAGTTGGTAATGTAACTAGCTTTAATGCAAATTTGAATATTTCCCTAATACTTTCTTCATATTCTTAAAAAAACAGAGTTATTAGTATTTTTTATTTATTTATCAGATAATAACAGGAAACTGAAATAAAATATAATCATAAGTCAAATCATGTAAACAACTTCCAAATAAAATTCAAAAATTTTTATTTCCAAGCAACTGTCAAGAAGAGTCGGCTGTGCGATGAATACAACTGACGACGTTTTTCGAGCAGTTATCCGTTTTCTTGACGCGAACTCACGGTTCAATTTGGCTGAAGTCGATTCACAACTACATAAGTTATCTCTGAAGTAGTAGTTTTTTTTTTATTTATTCTATTCGTTTTAATCTTAGGTGGATAGATGTTGATTCTGTGTTGATTGATTCACATTACATACTACTCGGATCCGATTATTTTAGACATATAGTAACTTTTAAGCAAAATGTAGCTTGTCACTACATTTTATATTTCTTTTTGTTTTGTTTCAGGATTTCAAAACTGTTATCAAAAGTATTTTCAGCTTATGTAGTGCAGTAAAATATCTTTATATCCAAAATGAGATTACCGAGGATGATATAATGGAAATAAATCCATATTTAACTTCCGTTCAGCACTTGTATTTAACTGCAGCCTTTTTCAATAAGCATGTTCCTAATTTCATAATTCTATGTGCAAAATTGTTTAGAAACAGAGTTGGTCGCTTTAAAACCTTAAAAGTTTCATCTCTACAATCTATGTTTATCTTACAACCCACGTATGAATTGCTGAGTTCATGTTTTGAGTTAAATGCGATAACCGCATTTGTAAGATAATTAATATTAGCCAAAGAAAATTTTCATAATTTTCAGAAGTCATTTCCGAATACTTTGAAGACAATTTGTTTGACAGGACTTACATTATATCCCAGTGTCTTAAAATACCTTTTTACATTGCCTGATATAAAAACATTAAATTTGATAGGCTGTTTGGTTGACACTTCAAGGAGTTTTGAATTACTGAGAGAATTAAGTCTATTAAACTTTCCAAAATTATTAGATAATTAGAAAATTCAGATCAACATGACACTTTAAAAGTCTTATCTCTGCCACCCAGTCTTTTTTCGCTATCGGACAGAGCATCATATACAACTAATCCAATTCCATTTTTCAAGTTTTTTTGTGTTTGTTATTCTTTTAGCACTTTGAGCATATTCAGAAAAATGCGTATCATACAATTATCATTATATATGGAAAAGTATGATGACAATTTTTTCTGGTCATTTATAGAAGCCTTGCCCAACTGTTTGGAGTTGCTAATCATATACGGAAATCATTCAAGCATTTTTTTTTTACCAAGAGTGAAGCTGTGGAATAAATTCGAGGTTTTCAAATATTAAAATTATCGAAACAACAATATAGCATCAGATGAGATTCGAACAACTGAATTCCAGTATTGTTCATCCTCCATGGAGTAATTACAATATTAAATTGATACATCACTTGGTCAATTGCTCTCCAAGTGTATTTTCAGAACAGGTATTAAGTAAAAAATGTAATTTATAACTGTATCCAGCCTTGGCGATATACCATAGCTGATAGTAATTTGGACCCTGCTACTCATGGCACATTGTAAGTTTCATAAAAGTAAACAGAAAAAAACAATAGATTGAGTGCTAATCAAGAAATACTCTTCCCTGCTCCAGAAAATACTATACTCGAAGTGGTAGCAATAGATGAGGTAGGGAAACCAAGCAGTTGTTTTATTTGTCATAAATTTGCTAGAGAAGGACAGAAGTCGCCACCCTCGCCAACGAAGGTTAACTTAATGAAATACTACATGGCTCCAATGACTCTTTATTAGATAACGAAATGAGTAATCCTCCTTCAACTCCATCTCCTAGTGTAAGTCCTGTTAGAGGAAATATGAATACAACAGGTAGGAAAGAAATTCATTAATAAAAGAAACAGAAGTTTAAGAACTTTCCCGCGAATCAAGTAACTCTAGCAACGAGGGGTCAAACAGACAGTAAATTTATGGGAAATACCAGGGCTGGAATATTTTCAGGCAGCTTACACATTACATAACGAATGACAAATTAGAGCAGTTTTTGACAAAAAAAATAAAGGAAAGAGATCTATAATTCACGTATTGGGTTACATGTAAAACTTCAATGCCTGTTGAGACGTTTTAGCTTAGCTATATACAAACATATCCAAAAAATAAGTTATAGCTCGTATTGTTATTAAGATCGATTAGTAGCACCGCCACCATCATATCGGAAACGACTGTGAGCATCTACATTTGGCAGCTTATCCATAATAATACCCTGAGCATAAAAAATTAAGTAATAAAAAAATTGTATTTTATACTCACCTGAATAAGCCATTCCGATGATGCTACCAGTAAATCTTTCTCAGCTGCGAGTTCCAATAAATCGGGTGACGCGCTGGCATCTGTTAATATGATATCTACTGTTTCCGCTGAAATAGCATTAAAAATTAATTAGACTATAAACATTTCTCACGATTTTCAGGCAATTCCGTAATAGGAGTGCCACCTAGTAAAGTAACCATTGGTTCCCATATTTGAGTGAAACTAAGACCTTTAGAAGCTATAGGTCGATTATTAGTATGAACCAGTACAAGTTTATCCTTTAAAAGGATTCTTTGGTTTTTTGGCCTGAATATACAAAACTAGAGTATTAACATTTTCTAAAATCATACAAAGGGTATAGTTGATTATCCAAAATAGACTGTCCGGCAGGAAGAAGAAATTCTTCATAATCTATGAGAGAGTTCTGAATAAAAATTAATATAATAACACCAAACAATATAACATACGCTCTCACGACACTTTTCAATCCAACCATGAGAAACACAAGGTACCCCACGAGCCATAGCAGATAGGTACTTGTGAGTGCGATAACAAGTATCAGATATCAGAAAAGGTTCTAATTCATGATGATCATCCACCGACTAAACACATGTGTTTATATAAAACTAAATTGCTATCTTACTGAAAAATCTTCCACTACTACACCATGGCATTGTTCAATGAATTCACTCATTAACTTCTTCTTGAATCCTGTACCATCAGTTCCTCTTTGTGCAGATGTAAGAATGAAGATCTTCCCACTGAATATAGGTTGATGCGATTCACGAGGCTGTTCATCTTAATACATAACATTCTTAAAAATCTTCAAATCCTATAAACTAACCATAACTCTCCTCGTTCATATCATGAGTTGGAGAGTTTTTCTTTCCCTTTTTCGTAGAAGCTTTGGCACTAACAGTGATTACCTTCGTAGAATCTCCAGCTCTAGACCTTCGAGACATTCGATTTTCACTCAAAGCTATATTGTCTAAAAAATAAAAATAATTTCATACTACTGATATTTTCACATACCTACAAGAACTTGAGTCACCTCTCTCGATTTCTTGGAAATGTAATCTCTCCAATCCGCACTGTCAAGGTTGATACTAGCCCACCCGTAGCTTGAATAAAACAATAATTAAAAAAACATACAGACTTTAATCATACTTTGCTTCGGGACCCTTACAGTTACCATCGTCATCCAAAGGGGACAAAACAAACATAGCTGCTTCCCATTCCTTAGCACAAGCCGCATTAGGCGACTTAATAACCTGCATTTCGGCAAGGTCAGAGCCAAGAGGAGCAAGGCACTTAAATATAAACAAAATAATTCATAAATACAGATAAATAATTACTTGTTTCTCGGCTACGACAGCTCTTAAAGGTATGACACCTTCGTTAGGAACATCTTTCACAACTTTGTCCGCAACATATTGAACTTTATATCTGCCAAGACTATCTTTTCTAAAAAAAGAAATCCATTTCAAAAACTATCAAGTAAACAACAAACCCCGACGCAAGTACTACAGCTGGATAGAACACTTTGTTAAAAACAGCGTAAACTCTAGCACCAGCTTCATAAGGAAGATGCTCATCCTCGGGATGATCTATAGTCCAAAGCTGCTCAGCATCAAGTACAGGTGCTTCAACGGATGATTTCTTGGGTGTACTAGTAGCTAAAGGATTCTGTTGCCTAAAAGAATAAGTTGTGTAATTCAAGCAGTTCTTCACACTTACTTTCGTTTCCGACCAGGTGTTGCTTTTGTAGGTGTTGGCACTTCTTTAATTTCTTTGTCTTCCGCATCGTTGGAGTCATAGGCATAACTGATATTTAAAAAAATGTTGATATCACAATAGAAACAAATTACGATGTCGTTTTTTCATCCTTCTTTTGACCTTTGCGTCTTGGAGTTAGTTCTGCTAAAGATTTCTTAGATTTTCCAACAGGTATTAAATCTGGTAAATTTGAAACTCTTGCTTCGGCAGCCTTTTCAGTATTCTCATATTTTCCGGTTCCAACACGAGAATAGCTTACATCACCAAAGGATTGTAACTTCATCTATAAAGATGTTGAAAATTTTTTTCACAAAAATTACAAAACCTCAATATTTTTGAAAGGTTCGGGATGAGTTTCTTGCTCTGTACTAAAATCATAAGGATCCCTCTGGTTGCTTTTTCCAGCTTTCCTCGAAGGAGGAGCACTAGATGGAACTTTCGTAATCTTGCCTGAAACAAGATCATAGACCAAAATAAACCTGATTTCTTACTTTTCTTAGGCGTAGAAGTAGATTCGGGAACCGCAGACACTCTTCTTCCTCTTTTTCTTGGGGGTGTTGGAGATCTTGGAGGTGAAGCAGCAACCCGCTTACCTTTCTCACCAGATTTCTTGCTCGGTTCAATTACTTTTTCTTCAACCTTTTTCTTAGCGCTACCCCTTCCCCTTTTCTAAATAACAATTTTTAGTTAAGCAAGAACACAAGTCAAAATACTTTTACAGGTTTTTCTTCTTCCAGAAGATCATCCGAATCTAGCTCATCCTGCTTTTCACTCGGAACGTCTTCAACTTCTTCAGCTGCTTCCATTTCTTCATCCGCTACCTCTTCCTCTTTTCGATTTCGTAACACGCGACGTTCTGACGTTGCAGGAGTTGAAGGAACACTTGTGGCCACTTCAGACGAGGTTACTTTTCGGGGTCTTCCCTAAAATTTTGCAATAATATGGTTAACAAATTCTTAACAACTCGTCTTCCAGTGGATTGCACAGAAGGTGATTGAACAGTAGTTTTAGAAACAGGTGTTTGGGATTGCCGCTTGTTTTTCACTGGTGTTGGTTTCAGTGTTTCTTTTTTAGCAGATGCCTAAATGACCATTACTAAATGGAAATTAAAATATTGACAAAACGTTACCTCATTATTTCTTAACCTCAATGAACTTCTTCCAACGGGAGAACTTTTTGGACTGGATTCCTCTGTAGCTTCTTCCGTATTCATCTCATCGTCAGCTTTTGCAGCTTTATGAATTTTACCCCTATTGATCTTAGTTTTAGGTGGTCGGCCCCTTCTTCCGGGAGTCTTGATAACGTCCTTTTTCGACTCGGAATCGTTTTCATCGTTGGATACATTTCCCGTTTCATCAGTAGCTGTTGTTTCGTTCAGATCATCAGCGGCTTCGGTTTGGCTGTTCTCTGCATTTGCCTTCTCGCGTGCCTCATTGATTTCCGGAATAGGTGTAGTTTCTTTATCGAACTTGTCATCATCTTCTGTTTCATTATTTTCAGATGTCGCTTGTAAATCCTCTTCAGCACTTTCATAAGTGGTCTCAGCACAAGAATTATTTTTTTCCACTTCTGGTGGTTCACAAGGAGATGAACTTTCCTCACCAAATTTAGAATTTGAATTTTCTTTTTCTTCAGGATCCGCTACCGGACCAGATTTGGTATCTAAACAAAGAAAGGTATGAAACAACTATTTGTATAAGTACCATCAACATCTGATAACCGTATAGATTCATCCAGTTTAGGCTCAGCCTAAATATATAAATATACAAAACTATAAAAATAGAAAATATACCTCTGTTATTTCTTCTTTCTCATTATTTTGTTCATCGCATTGTACGCTATCATCATTACATAATTTATTATCTAAATAAGAAATAAAACAATAAAAAACAATTCTTTACACAATATACCTGTTGATTCAGAAGAACCTTTCTCAGAAAGACTAGTATTTAAGCTTACTGTTGATTCATCCTAAAACGAAAAAACCGTAAACATATTGTAATTTCAACAAACATTCAATGTTGCAGCCGATTTTCCGAATAAACCTGCTCTCATGTGAATGATAGACAATCCACTACTGTAATTAAAGCAGCAATATTAGAAGCAATACAATGTTTAAAAAAGTACCCATTATTCACAGTGGCTGCTTCTGTTGACGTGCCTGAAATTACATATTGAACTGTAGTCTAAGAATCAAACACACCTGTGTCATCCGACATATCTTATAAAAAGCACCAGTCTCCTAAACAATATAGTTTATATATCTCGAAGTTTAATTAAGTAAGTCATAGTATTGAATTTTGAAAATGTTATGCATTGATGTGCCTTTGTAGTACATATTTCAAATTTCACAACATTTCAAAACTGATTCGAGCTTCATAACAAACATCACCAAGAAAAAACATTGAATAATTTAAAATCTTTGCTTAATAAGCTTGGTAGTTGGAAAGTTACAGTATTTCCTTAACTTAATATAAATATAATATGTTTTGCATTCTCCACCTTAATCAAAAAAAAATGCTTGGCGCGCGCCTTTCCTGGCCAAAAATATGCTTGGCACGCTGGATCCACTCTGCGTCTCTGACCTTCAGCACTACGAATGGATAGGTAGCTCTGATGCGTGCATTCAGCTGATGCGCAGAAATAGTGGTTGCCCACCTACAGTATTGCAAAATTTTGACATCTTATCTTCTTCTATTCACCTAAAATTTTGAAAAATTTGACTCAATTGTAGTTGTTTAAGGGATGTTTTTCCCTTTTATATTGTTGAAAAAAGATAACCATGTGTGTTCATACGTATGTTATAAAATTTTTCGGATATGCTGGACGACGTTTTATATTTTTAAATTTGGATTAATTAGGTTTTTTGTTTTGATATGTATTCAACTTAATTTTTTTCTATTTTGTTCTTTGTTTGAATGTTATTATTGTGTTAAATAGTTGTTTAAAGGTAAAATGGTGAAGGCCACGAGTGTTAAGGACGTAGATCAACACGATGTCGTTAAGCACATCGCTCAATTCTTGAAGAAGAGTGGAAAGGTTAAGGTTCCAGAATGGTCCGATCTTGTCAAGTTGGGAGTCAACAGAGAGCTCGCTCCAGTTGACCCAGACTGGTATTTCATCCGTACTGCTAGCATTGCTCGTCGCCTTTACGTCCGTTCCCCTACTGGTAATTAATTCAGTTAATATTGCCTATATAGCGTTGTTTATAGGTGTTGGAGCCCTCAAGAACGCTTTCGGAGGAGCCAAGAGACGTGGTGTCCGTCCCAACCATTTCTGCAAGGGATCCGGAACCGTCATCCGTAAGGCTCTTCAAACTCTTGAATTCCTTAAGTGGGTTGAGAAGGGCCCCGAAGGAAAGGGACGTATCCTCTCCAAGCAGGTAATACTTTAATTTTTGTCTTGTTTTATAAATGTCTTTATTCAGGGAAGAAAAGACCTGGACCGTATTGCTACCGATTTACGCCAGAAGACTCCCGCCGAGTTGTAATTGTTTTGTTGGTTGATGGTTTCATAAAATCGTTATCAAAATTTAAATTTTTTATTATTTTGCAATATAATAACCCATATTCGAGATCATTTACATATACATTGAACCATCTGCTGGTCTTATATATCCGGTAGCTATAAGAATGATGTCTAATATTGTCCATATTCCAAGGCCGCCGAATGAAAACAGTTTTCCGATTGCTGATTTCCAAAGACCTAGGTAGAATCTATCAGCCCCAAATCCTCCTGAAGATAATGTTTTGTTAGTAATTGCGATGTAAAATTACCAAGGGTGATTGAATACAGCATCGCTTTAGTCCAACTGAAACCTGAAGACCAATTGCATCTAAATATTATAGGTCACTCTTGTCAAATCCCGAAACGCACCGCACTCTCTTTGAAAACATTCTATTCCCCTTGCACATGACTCCATCGTTTACCTTTAGAAACGAAAGTAGGGCTACTTTCATATTAGCTTACCTCGCAAGTTGTTTTCACTAACCCAGTTCTTGTTGTAGAACAGTTTGTCACGGGGATACAGTTATACAGGGAAGAATCCAATTGCCAGCAGTAACTGCGCTCAGAATATTTCATAACAGTAATATTAGTTTTTCTTACCTACAATACGCTTCCTTTTGTACGGATTCTACAGTTTCACACTGTGACACGCATTTTATTGTGAGTTTCTCGCCTAATTTACAGTCATTAGGATATTCGCACTTTAAGCATTCAGCGCTGTGACAATGATCGTTTTTGCATCTAAACCTTGTAATTAAGATATATTTAGGTATATGAACAAACTCTCTTGAAACAAATGGTTGAATATGATAACTAGTTGTGATCAAGCTCAATAATAGTAAAATCCCCAGCATCCTAAATTGAAACATTCCAAAAAATCAAAATTTGTTTAAATATTGTATGATCTTTAACAAGGTGAATATTACATATAAACAAACAGTAAACTTATATTCAAAAACCAACAACTTGTTCAACAATAATAATAAATCATAACAAAAACGGATGTGTGTATGAACTTTCTTCAACTAGCTCAGGGGCTACCATTTCGGGCTCTAAATGCGTTTCAGAGACATGAAATTAAAAAAAAGAAAATACCGATTATGATGTTGTTGGGCATACCTCCTTCTGCTGGGAAAGTAAATACGTTATCCACCGAATACTGTGATTATTTTATTAAAATTAGAAAAAAATAACTAACATACCAATGCAAATACTGGTCCACTAAGATGTTTTGGTTCTAATTTGTTAGGCCAAATATGATGTTTCTCACCATGAAGAATTGCTCGGAAAATTGAGAATTTCTTCTGTAGTTCTTTCCCTTTCAATAATTGCAGAAAACGGAAATGACAAGCTGATAGAGATTTTATTAACACTGAAAAAATTTATTAAAAAACATAATATTAATGAAAAACCTGAAGTATCATTAAACCATTTATAGTTTTGTTTAAGCACTAACAAAAGAGCAGAATCTTCATATTCGCCCCCTTCTTTCAAAGATTGCTTTTTACGATCAATCTAAAATATCAAATGAATTACTCAAACTAAATGTGCAGAGTACCTGTTTTCTTTTTCTGATTGTGGCTGTGGTGCTTGCACGGCTACTAGATGTTTTGCCTGTTCTTCTGCTGATCATGGATAAAGTTGATGCGGCCTCTGAGAAAGCATCACAATCCTGAAGATTTCTGTTTTTAATTTAATTCAAGAAAATATATAAACCTCTAAATCTCTTCCGGTTTCAATGCCATCCTTTAGATTTTCCAATAGTTTTTCCTTATTGAATCGAACTACTTCTAATCTTTTGATATATCTGAAGATCTTTACTATTTCTTTTGTTTTAATAAAAACACAAACTTCAACACATCTGACTGCCGAATATCAATTTCTTCTAGAATTTGTTGAGTTTTAAGCAATGATTGTTCTTGCACAAAACCAAGTACTAGAGCATATTTGTAAAACATCAAATAATAAAATAAAATACCATCTACTTGACTTTCATAATTTGATGCAGCCTCCCAATCACCCGCTGATATAAGCATATTGACAGTTTCTCTATCATTACCCTTTGAATTTTACTGATATTAATATAATCTAAGAAAGTTTTACCAGGCTCGCATATATGTGAGCAGCATTTCTAAATTCAGACTTTAATTTCATTTGCAGCGCTATTTTCAAATAGAGTTTTTGTTTTTCTTCATCAGAAACTACACTTTTCTCACATAATCTTTGAAGTGCATTAAAGTCACGAGAGTTTACACAACAGTTAACAGCCTTTAAAAAACCATTTTAAGAATAATAGTACTGTTTCTTTTTCTTACCTTTTCGTAATCAGCAGCTTTTTCATACAATATCATAGCTTCAGTCCAATTTCCTTTACTTTCCAAGTATGCTGCACACAAATGTGCCACATCCTATATATATATAATCATTTGAATATCTATAAATTAAAAAAACTTTAAATCTCTCGTTATTAACATATATTTGGAGAGCATCTGAATGTAAGCATTTATTTTTGATCAACTCCGTCGCTTCGTCAAAACGATCGTTAAGCTAAAACAAAGTATATAAATCCAAATTTTTTTTGAAAAACCTTAGATAAATTCCATAAAGCCGATTTCCAATCTTCTCGAAGAATATCAATGCGATATCTCTTATATTCTTCAGGATGTGTCTGATTATAATAAAAATATACATGAAATATGAAAAAACAAACCTTCCGTAATTCGTTTAATATTGGTAGATATTCTTTAGGATCACGATTAGAGGCTTCAGCAACTTGAACAGTGAGTGAAAGATCATACGTTGCCAGCGCTGCGTTGAACATTGCTTTATCGTTTACAAAGAATGATATATGATGAAGCCATTTCCGTGAATAAGAATCTTTTTCAGAAGTAGGCACTGCAAATAAAATGAATTGAAAAATATTGAAAAATAGAAAATTCTTGATCCACTCACTTTCATCAGTGTGTTGTTTCACATATTTTAAAGCTTCTTCAGTTTTCGGTGGACTGTTTTTAAGCAGAGCGGATAATAAAACTGTGAACATCTCAATTCGTTTTTCTGTTGGAATTTCATCAAGAACGTGCGAGCACAGTTTTTCCGTTATAAATTGTATCTATCACAAAATAAAATACAATATCAACATAAAATGATAATTAGGTTACCTTATTGGAAAGAACAGGAAGTTTGCAAAATTCGTTACGTTCAGAAGTCAAGCTGGCAATGAACAAATTTACCAAATCAGGATTGCTCCCAATTAGCAATTTATTAATATTCAATGAGAAAACCTAAAATACAATACATTTATTTAGTCAAACTATAAATATATCGTACCTCAGGATTATGATCACAAAGAAGGTTCATATCTATGCGATGCTTTTTCATTATTTTTAAAGCCTCTACATATTTCAGATCGTCGATTAATTGACGAAGAAGTTCCACAACAAACCTAAAAAATATTAATTAATTAATCATAAATAATAACCAAAGCTAACAATCGAGGATGAATTGTTTCCAGATTTCCTCTAGGCATCTGCATAGTGACTGCAGTGCCGTCCCTGGACACATCCACCAATCTACTACCAATTTCAACACCACGAGCTAAATTTTTCATGATACAACAAAAATATCACAAATGTTACCTTCTGATAAAGATACCCATTCATCGACACTGTTGATCATCAATTTGTTTTGGAGAGTTATATATATACAGAAACCCTTATAGGTGATAAAAGAACTGACAGAATCAGCGACTTGTTTTCCATTTTTATATAATTCGTTGGAAGCAACTAATGTGAAAATGTTACCCTGAAATAAGAAAATGAATTAAATACTACTGAAAAAGAATCATGCCTTTGCGAATGCATTAAAATAACTTGTGGAAGTTACAACATCAAATAATCGATGTGAGGCATAGTTTTCAATTTTTTCAAAGTGTCCATTCTCTGTTTGGATATAAATATGCTCATCGGTGTATCCTAGCCAAACTATTTTTGATTTCGATTCACTTAAGTTTAAATAACACATCAATACAGAGTATATGTATATATATGTTACCTCAATACAATATGCACTTCACCTGTTTCCAAACTGATTTCCACTACTTGAACACCGTTGATGACACCAAGCAACTTATTCTCTTGCGAATAGCATAAAAGAGAAAGAGATTTTAAATTCTCTAACTGCAAGATGAATTTCTTTGAAGCATCTCTGATTTGAGATAGCTGATCTATAAGTAATCAATAAATATCAATTTAACTTTTATGCTAATTAGTTAGTTTCGAAAAAAGTCTTTTTCCACTTTCGCAATGTATATCGAAGCTTCTGATTTTCGTTAAAATTATCAGAAACTGGTATGTAACTGTTGAGAGTTATCAGCGTGAGAACGTAGCCTGAGGTCTTAAAAGTACAGCAAGAAGAGATCAAAAGACTTGGCGCCTTTTCTAGTAGTCTGGTGTCAGTTGAATTATGAAACTAGAAGACGCCGCATCAAAACAAAACAAATGCTTATTTTGTCTCTACCAGTAGCAATTTATAATATTATATCTTAACAGTCTGCAACTTGTTCAGATATTTTTGTTTTATGAAAAAGAATTAATTTTTTCTATTAAATTTGGTTTTCAGATGTTTCGATGTCTAGGACAGCAGCGAAAGAAGAGTAAGAGGTAAGAATAGCACAAAATGGATATTATTAATTAATTCGATCATTTAGGGAGAGTATTGCTGAAAATGAAGAAGCTTATTATTCTTCGCTGCGGGTGAAAATCATACGATTTTAATATTTAAAACTTTGATATTTACAGACACCTGCCCAGAAAAAGTTAAAGAGAAGTATTGCTTATTCTAATCTTAGGAAACGGATTAACGAGTCTCCTCGTGCTGATGTAGGAGGCTGTGATATGAAATTCGAATAACAGCATTTTATTTCAGAAGACTTATTGTGAAGAAGAAACGCTGCTTTTATCCCCAGAAAGAGATGTAAGATCATTTGAGTAGTAACTCGGTATTAACGTTATAATTAGATTGAAGTCCCAAGAAGAGCTGCTTGTAGTCCTACATATGATACAATCTCAGAAGTAGCAGTACCGTTTGAACAACTGCATTTAGACGATATTTATTCAAAAGTATCAGGGAGTGCGGATAAATCTAATATAGTAGCAAGATTTATTATGTTATGAAATATAAGAAATTGTCTAGGTTAACTCTGACTACGAAATTCCTCGAAGAGCTAATGTTAAACATTCACTCACGGAAGGCAGGTGTGTTACTTCAGAGGTATGTGTGAAAGTATTTATTAGTATAAAAGTTTATCATAGCAGAGTCTCCCTGACTGTATATATAGTTTCGATTTGCAACCAGAACTCTCAGAAGTTAAACCTAAGCGCATGTATATTAAGAAATCAGAAATGCCACGAAGAGTATGTAACGAAATTGCTAGCGAAAATGTTTTTATCCTTTTTCAGCATAATAATTTTTCTACTCTATCTGCTCAAGCAAATACTAAATTTGATAGAAAGAAAAGGTTACCAGCTTTTCGAAAAAAGAATATAAGTTCAGATGATTCCATCTTGCATATGAGGAAATGTCAAGGAATTAATTGGCGCAGAGCCACAGTAAAAATGAGCAATGAGGTTATTGTTTAGAAATTTTTGTTAATGATGTTTTGAAAAAATATTGCCACGCATGATCGTTGTTACGATAGAAGTTTGTTTTCTGTGAAGTAAGCTTATTTGAGCTATTAGAAATTTGTACATTTTGTTGAATGTTGAGAAGTAATAAATATTAACCCACGTGTCTCCATCCTCAAATCATTATATATCACAGTAACTCTATCTTGACTAGAGGTGAATGCCAACGGAGATCCTTCCATGGGAAGTGAGAATTGGCACATTGGAGGGGGTATAGGATGCTTAGCTAAGTCGGTAACACGGATTTCTCCTGTATGTTAAGCTTTATACGCCAAAATTTGGTTTTTATAGCTGTACCTGTGGCAATCACGACTGCCATGGAATTAACCACACTGTATTCATGCTCAAATGAGAACTTGAAGAACCCACCGTCAGCCGTTGCGAAAAAGAGTACTCTGCCCTAAATAGATACTTGGAAACATAATCAAATAATTTCATTTTACTGATTCTGAGCTCCAATTCCAATCAGAAACACCTCCTTTAACCACGTATGACCATTTGAGATTCCATTCATAGTTTGAAACGCACCACGCCTCAACTGAACTTCTTTGAGTAAATGATAAAACATGTTTTTAAAACTGACTTATATCTTTGTCATTTTCTCGATAAATTATAGCAAGAATTGATGCCTCTGAATTCCATTTCATACCAATACAAGGAGCAAAACCATTGCAAGGGAATTTGTAGGTGTGTCTAAGCTCTCCGTTCTTCTCAAAGAACATGATCTCGCGAAAATTTTCTTCAAAAAGAGTAAGTATGAATAAATAACAAATATATATATATATATATACCATTGATGGGAGCAAAAGTTGCGATGTAGTTACCAGTTGGTCGAACAGCAATGCATTCTTCTAAGGGTTTTTCATTCTTTAGTCTTGAAGCTAATTGTCCTTCGCTATCAAAAACCTAAACTATCATTTTTTCAAACGATAAATTCGGGAAACATACTAGGACAGAACGAATATTGCTTGTAGTATTAAAAACTGATACAAAAACGCATTGATCATCCGCTCTCCAAACAATATAGGTCTTCTTAGTGTCCTCCACTAATTTAACAGGAGCAAGTTCATTATTTTTTCTTGCAGAAAGCTATTATAAAATTATAGAGATGGCACAACGACATTTCTCTTATACCTTTCCCGCACTTCCTTGAAATTGAGTTTCCTTTGAACCCCAGCCTACCGTAACAAGCTCGTCTCTTCCAATCTCCTCGGTTAATAAATTTCTGTAAGAAAAATATAAATAAGAATAGGAAAATCTACTTACGATTCCGCAGTATTCATAAAGTCGCGGTCATATAATAATAGAGTTTGGCCATCAGAAACAGCCAAATATGTTAAGGACGTGCTCCAAGAAGCCGCACTACATTCTATACCTACGAAAGCAACTTCTTCCAACTAAAATCAATTTATATTTCAATTATAAAACACTAGTTCTTACTTTTTTCTCGAAAACATTAATAATGATGATGGATCCCGTGGATAATACGGCGCACAATTCATTTGAATCAAACAAAAATTGAAAATCAATTAAAGTATTACCACTCCTCTCGACTTCCCAATCAACAATATTAATAACCTAAGAATTATATGCTCAAGAAAACGATTATCACAAAAACCTCTTGTGTTGTTAAATCAAAAGAAAAAACAGATTGTTTCGTTGCAATATACACAAGGGAGTTTGTGCAATCTTCTTGAAAACGTTCACACTCTAAATAAACAGACAATATTCAAATTCAAGGTCCAGCCTACCGCCAAAAATTTGATCATCAAATGTACTTGCTTGTCTAAGAATAATATTTCTCATATTACTAAATAGAAATAATTAAACACCTTTAAAAGACGGTTTAAGGTATCCACAGGTGATCCTACATATAAGTCAAGAAGATTTACATTAAGTTTATTTATTTTTTAAATTTATTAAAATAATCATGCAACATATCACGATCAATATGTGTTATGTTCCCCAGATATTCGCACATTTCTATTTCTTTTTGATTCCATCTCGAACATGGATCAATTGAAACACTGGAAGCTCATGATGCAATTAGATAACAAAATTTAAATATTACCAATTTTGAATCAAATAAGATAGTGCTGACTCGAAAGCTAACTTTGGTTTGAACATTGTTCCATTCATAGATAGGGATCGAAACACACTATAGGATGTGCAAGTACCCATTAAATCTTCCAATGGAAACTTTTCAGAAACCATTTCCCAAATCGTTAAACCAAAGCTCCATATATCAGATTCAACTCTATAATATTTTTGTGGTCATAATAATAAGCAAATTATCCCACTTGTAAATACCACCATTGAGCCTTTCTGGAGCCATATAAGCCTTGGTGCCAACAAACGTTCGGGCGACAGAATGTTCAACATGTTTGGATACACCAAAATCAGAAATTTTGATGTATCCTGCCGAATTAACAAGAATATTAGCAGGCTTCATATCTATGAAATAATAATAACTCTCATTTAAAGATGATTAAAACCTCTATGCATGATATTATTATTCCATAAATGGGAAAGTCCTGAAAAGACACATTTGCTTACGTGTTGATGAACATCGAGAGGCAATGGTACTAAATATATCAAAATAAGAACAAATTTATAAAAATGATATTACGATAGGCTTTTATCGAACCCAGATCCATATATTCGAAGCAAATCATTAGCATGTTCACGTCCATCAAGGCTCCTATTAGTTGAACTATGTAATCGCAAGGCATGCACTAATAAAATAAAATAAAATTATTGCATATTTAATTCAAGTAACCAAATTACCTTTTTCAGAACTGAAATTTCTCGTAGTACAAGCTTTTTCTCATCATGATGCTCAGATAATTCAACACTTTTGACAGCTAATATCTTATCAGAGGGTAGATGTAGAGACCTTAGATTTATAAACTCAAAAATAAAGCTTGTACATTTAACAAACTTATATACGGTTCCAAATTGCCCATTGTTAATAAATTCTATTTTCTGCAGATCTTGTGGTAATATAACAGGTATAGAAACATCTTCTTCATCCTTTTTCACTGAAGAAGAAATGCTATATGTTTCCGCGAAAACCTAGTCAAACCCAGCCAAATGGTATTCAGAGTATCATTTTGTAATGTATCAATAAACAATGATAAATCTTCATCACTCCGAACAGAAATACGATCTTTGTCCTCATCACAATCTAAAATTATTGCAAATTATATAAAGGGAATACATTCGCCTTCCTAACTAACACTCAAAATAAGAAAAATTTCCAAAATCGCGAACCAATTCAGCGTGCAATGTGTCAAAAAAACGTAGCGTAATATAAGATATTTCTATATGCTTACACTCTTCCCCGAAATTCACCTCAAAGGAATAATTCATAATTACTAAATGAATACTAGGTCACAAGGTGCGATATAAAAGTTCCAGTGGTCTCCAAGGACAAACACAAAATTACAAGAGGTGTCGTACGTGCCGAAACTTTGCCCATTTTCTGTTTCTGTCTCTGCGTACATTGATTAGATAAGGCATAAGTATAACATTTCTACTTTCTTTTTTTAGTTTAATATCAGCTACGACGTTTCTATAAATTGAGATAAATTTTCATTCCAGCAAAGATGGCATCCAAAATCCGTAGTGCAGTTTCTGTTGGACTGTTAGCCTACGCTTGTACAAAGACTGAGGTATCTCAAAGATTTTTTTTTATTCTAAAAAATCTTTTACAGCCTGATGCAATTTTCTACACACCAGCATTTGCCATACCCGCAATGTTGTCTTTATTTCATTTCCCTACAAGCACAATCTGGAGGATTTTATCTAGTCTAACTATTATTGGATCCGCGCTTTTTCTTCACTTCTTCGCTTGGACAGTGATTTCCTTGCAATATACGCAAGGTTTGGACAACTACGAAGCGAGAAATTTGTTACCGGTAAGTGATCAGACATAAGAAGTTCAAAAAATTTTAATTGAGGTTGCAATTGGTGTTGCATTAATTACAACAACAAGACTCTCTCAGGATAGTGTTGAAAAACCTGTACATTATATCCGAAGCGGGTTGTTTCATTACATTGTTCTCATAAGTGTTATGATTATTACAAGCTCTCCCAAACTGTATTTTTAATGTGTAATGTAGTAAAATGATATGTTTATAGTTTTAACCAAAATGAACAGCAGTATCAGAATTTACTTAGATAATTTTCTTGATAACCAATCTCAGACAAATAAAGTTCAAAAAACTATAATTGAGGCTGCATTAATTACAACAGAACTCTCTCAGAATAGTTATAAAATCTTTAATATATTCAAAACGGCTTATTTGATTACACTGTTCTCATAAATTTTTTTTGATTATTAAACGCTCTCCCAAATTGTATTTTCAATGTGTAATGATGTAAGGTGATATATTTTATGGTTTTAACCAAAATGAACAACAGTATCAGACTTTACTTAGATAACTTTCTTGATATCCAATCTTATACATCGATTGGGAAGCCAACCAACCAAAAGTGTAACAAACAAACCAACAATAAGAAAAATTTTGAAAAAAAACAATTTGATGATTAATAATCATATTTAAATTCAAGATAATCTTCGTCAAATGTTTGAACTCTGACGTAACCGTCTTCTCCTCCGGTAACAATAGTAGTTCCATCAGGATGCCAAGCCATTGTATTAATTGGACCGAAATGACCCTGGAAAAAAAACACATTATACCTTATCTCATAATTATTTTCTTGAAGAATAAAGTTTTTTTTAAAGTAAGATACTAACGATAAATATGGTACTTTAGATAAGAAATATAGAACTATCAAAAATAGAAAACTATAGTACCTTGAATCGTGCAAACTCCTCTTCAAAGACCATGTGATACAATTTAGCTTCGAAATGTCCAGCTGATACAGCGGTTTGTGTAACCTAAAGTACATTTGAATTATATTTTTTGTTAAAAAAAGGGAAGTGAACCATCATAGCATCTTCTCCTCCTCCAAGGCAAATATGATCACGAATTGGTGATACACAGGCAGAGTTAACTGGTCTTTCGGATCTAAAATCTTAATGTCAAAAAAATATTGAAAGTTTAACATTACCTATAAGTCTTCAAGTGCTCCAAGGTATTAACATCCAACAAAGCAGCAGTTTTATCACGTGAAGAAGTAATGATGAAAGCACCATCTGGAGACATTTGCATATCAGTTATGCCTTGCTAAAATAGATAAACTTAAAACAGAAAATCTTTACGTAGACATACTCTATGTACGCTTTCATTAGAAGCAATAGGTTCATCGTCCTTACGTAAATCATATTGCAAAAGTCTTCCTGTATTATCATAACCAACAGTGACCTGAAGTGAAAACGTATCGAAGTTTTCTGCTTTATACAATTCGTTTGTATTATTTTACCTTATCATCCAAGCTGTTGAAGATACAACAAGTAGCAGACTGTTCAGATTGAGCACTGAAAGTTGAAGTTATTATGAATATATATTTTAATATTAATTTAACCTGAATAAAGGTGACTCAACACCAGAAGTCATTTGTTGTGGATCTCTGGTATCCAAAATAGCGAGTACAGATAAATTTTTCGTCATTTTCATTGTAGCATATGCAACCAAGTTTCCTGAGAAAATAAATATACTAGAACTAAAATAATTTTAGGTACCTGAGTAAGAAAGGTTGACTGCTTTACCAGGCGTGGGAATGTTAATGTTGTGAAGAGCGGTACCAGTTTCACAATCCCAGATCTAGTAACAAAAATAAAAATTATACCCAAAAGTTTCCTCACCTTTATAGAATTGTCTCCAGAAGCTGTACCCATTCTAGTGGAATCGTAAGAAACATCAAGATCCCAGACTACTCCATTATGTCCATCATATGTTCCTTAAAATACTCATTCACAAAAAATAATATCAAATCTAGAAAACCTATTCTTTCTCCATTTTCGGTAAACCACACACAGGGAGATTTATTTTTAGCTGCAGTGAATAAAAGATCTCCCTCTCTGTTAAAGCGAACCCTAGTGAGTGCACGATCATGTCCTTTCAAAGATAGAGGCCTCATGATATCTTCTAAAATTTAAACAGATTAAAAATTGAGGAAAGTCCCACTACTATTAAATAAAAAATTAAACAATATTCAAACAGTTGCATCAAAACCTAACTTGCGTCAAACGCTAAATATGCGCCATTGATTTGTCATTTGCGCAAGCTTGTTTAACGAAAGTTGAACTAATTTTTCAGATGGAAGTCTTTAAATTTTATGAACTATAAAAATTTGTACTATTACCTCATGTTGTGTTAACCAGAATTTATTGAATATACTATTCAATTAGGTTATTGCAAAAATTGTAAAAAAGGTTTTCACTTTTTGAATCATTAAATGTTCAAATCAAGGGGTTCATACAGCTGTAATGAATAAGCCAAAAATTGAATATATTAAAATATTTATATTGCTTACTATGAATGAAAAGTTTTGCTTTAAGAAAATATTTTTATTCTTATTTTTTAGAATATTGAATCCATTCACATTTGTGTCCTCGGTAGTATAGTGGTGAGTATCCGCGTCTGTCACATGCGAGACCCGGGTTCAATTCCCGGCCGGGGAGAATTTTTTTTGAAAAAAATTAAGCTAAATAACAAGCTTGATACATAAACATTATCTTTATTAATTTACAATAAATGAAACAGACAAGACCAATTACATGAAATTAAATATTTATTTTCGAGTAACTTTATTTAGAGAATCTAAAACTTCCACTATAGCATCAAAGTAAAATAATCTCATGATTACAATAAAAACATGTAATACTGCAAAAATAGTTTCTCAAGAAATAACTGTGGAATTATTATGATCAAACCAACAGCTTGATGCATTTATCTTAGTATCAGAGCAGTTTTGTAGATCGTAAGTACATTCAGTATTTCTCTCAGTTATTCGCCTCGCACTGAAAATATAGTGTTAAAACTAATAATTATATGAATTTGTTTTCAAATAAAAAAATATATCGAAAAATATAATTTAATATAAATTAAAAAGCAATATATTGTAATTTTCTAGTTATTTTTAAAAAATACCTCATAGGTTTTGTACATAGGTAGCAAGATAATGCTCGTCTCATTTGTGGCTTATTGAAATAAAACCAAATCCAGGGGTTCATACAACTGTTCAAGTTACCAAAAAGCATAATGAATGTTGCAAAGGTGGGATCTGAACATAACTTTAGCTGAAGTTTTTACTTGTGTTACTAACTAATAGCTTGAGGCCAAACTGCATCAACAACGGAGGTAATGCAGAACGGAGCCCAAAGGAGAAAATTAGCCGCAACAATGGTTAACGTTAACTTGACCGTCTGAATGCGACGACGATCTAACTCTAAACATTGCAGTGTTCCACCTAAAAATAATATCTCAATTTTTGTTTTTTATTAAGCTTCAAAGACCTTTTTGATGTGCTTGTAAGCCATTTGTTTGAAGGCAACGTTCTTCTGGAACAGCATTTCTGAAATACAGAAAATTAATTTGTTTATAATACTTATTGAATACCGTTGGAAGCTTTTAATTCGAAGACTTGATCCAAAGCTTGTGCTTTGCCATACAGCTTTACACACACGAAAATAGAGGAAACCAGCAATGGCTGAAGGCAATAACCAGACAACAGCATTAAAAATAATCACATAGATGGTATACTGTAATTGAATAAAACACATTTTAGAATATTAATTATACTTATAATTATCTAATAGTTCAACAAGATGAATATTAGATAATTTGCAGTGAAATGTTCAAAAATCTCTTTTTAATGAAATAATAGAACTAAAATGTTAAGTAAAAATGTTTAAAACCTGTATTGGACTAGTATAATTTCCCATACAATCTCCATCTTTCTTTTGAAATAATGAAAGTTGAGGTGTTGAGAGTATCAAAGCTGCTGACCAAGCCAATAATGCGTAAATAGAAGGACGATTGTAAGCTGATGATCTCATAGAGGCGAGAGGACGACAAATTGCCTGAAAATATTATTTTAAAAAATGATATTGATTAGATTGAAAAACTGATATTACTTGATATCGATCAGCACTAATAGCTACCAACAAGAATGAGCTAGCATACATAGGAAATACCTTAAAATGAGACAAAGTTTTATTAAAAGTACAACATGACACCAACTTGTAACAATTTTGTAACTTTGCATAGAATATCTGGACCATAAAAGGTTGGTACAGTTAATGTAATTGCCATAGTTGGAATCATAGTTATAACAGCAAATAGAATATCAGCAGCACACATATGAAGCATTAACATCTAATTAATATAAAATTATGACATACATATAATTATGTTTGAAAAACATACCTGTACAGGTGTTACACGTTTTCGGCGAACAATTTGATTATTTTTTAAAATTACAAAAATTAATAAAAAATTTCCAAATAATGTGAGTAGAATGATTAATGCATGGTGAATGATCATCCATTCTGTTGATGGAGCATCTAATATTGCTTCAGTCGAATGATTAATATCAAGAAAGATTTCATCTGTATCAACTAGCCAATCATGATATGGTATTGAAAGCGATTCTGATTGTGACATAGCAATCTCTGAATAATTTTTAAACTTCTATTTTAATAATTTTACTATAAAATATATAATATATAGTATACTTTACTATATTATACAAGATTAATAAGACAATTTTGTGAATATCACATGAAGAACGAAATTTAACAAAGAAAACAGAGAAAATTATTAATCACATGAAAATTGAAAAGATATATTTAACCATGATTATTGTAATTGAACTGTTTTTATACGTAAATCTATATAAGAATATTTAAATATTTATTTTTCAGTATAGAACTAAAAGTATAAAATTTGGATATTACTATTATATAATCCTATAGAGCAAAAGTAAAATTATATGGATATTTTGATAAATGTTTGATATTTAAGCTATTCAATACCTATAATTCTATATCAACTATATATGATATCATCTAATATAATATGTAAATATTATCAAAACAATGTGAGGACTATTCATATTTAAATTAAAAATCTTTTTTTTTTTTTGAAAAAATTAAAGCAATGCTTTCTTGAATATATTGAAAAGAATGCAAATATAATATTAAAAATTGAGAATAGTTAAAAAGAAAAAATAACGAAGAGGAATGAAAATTTTGCAACAACTACATATGCACATGAATGTAAAATAATCTTGATGAGTATGCTGTTGCGATAAACTTAAGATGACGTAAAAGAAAAATTTAGAAAAAGTATTTATTTTTGTATTGAATTGAGCCAATGAACGGTTGTTCTTCCTCTTTTCTAGCTCCACCCCCCAAAACTTTGTTCTCTCTTATATAATACATGTTTTCTTGTTCTATCTTACTAATCTTTCATACTTTCCTCATTTACTTATGTACTTTTCAGACTTTTTAGTTTCAGATACAAATTAATATTAAAAGAAATAAATGTGGAAGAATATAGTCAATTGTATCTGTAAAAATGATAAGAATACTAATTATAAAATTAAATAATTTGTATAATATAAATATAAAATGATGATTATGAATAAGATGACACCTTAAGATATAGATAGATAGATATGATATAGAGGATGTATGATATTACAAAGATTCATCAAAAATCTACAAATTGAAAGAAACCTTTTATTTTTATAATGTGTATATACATATCAATATAGGTTTCTAAGGTATAAGAAAATTTAATTTCAATTTAGTTTTTGAACTTTTATCAGTTTGGTAGAGAATCCCTCACATTCAAGACCATTATAGAAATATTTAGTGTTGCGTATACATGATCAGAAGTTCATTTATAAGAGAGAGAAAAATTAAAGATTAATAGTTAAAACAATAAAATTTTAAAATAAAATATAAAACATCTACATATACATGTTTATATATTTTATATTTTATATATTATATGTTATAACTATATAATAACTATATAATATGTACAACTTGTATAAAAAATGTATTGTTATTATCAAATTTTGCATAATAAATTTACATTTCAAATCTTAAAATTAAAAAAAAAAGTAATTTGTAACTCTTCCATACAAAATTTTATCATATTGTAGTTTAATTAACATTAAATATATTTAATTAATAA
The DNA here is from genome assembly GCA_964057225.1 of Auanema rhodensis. Classification (NCBI taxonomy): domain Eukaryota; kingdom Metazoa; phylum Nematoda; class Chromadorea; order Rhabditida; family Rhabditidae; genus Auanema; species Auanema rhodense. The sequence continues at coordinate 8,895,123 of OZ059895.1, forward strand.
TCAGTAAATCAAAAAAACAGTGATATCATTTGATTTGGTTTGTATGTGAAATTATTTTATAAAATCAAATTGTTCATGTACTTCTTATATAAAACTATATGGATAGTATTTAGAATATAATGATATTATGAAATGAAGATTATATTTGAGTGAAATCAACGAAACATTCAGATCACAAATCATTAAAGAAAAAAAAAGAAATTTAAATGTTATAACATTATTAAAATAAATATTTTTATATCTTTATATTATATTTTTAAAAAATTATATCATAAACTATATTATCTTTATGTTTTTTAACAAAAGAATTTCATAAATCTAATATCTACATATATAATATATGAATATACACATATTTCATTTCAAATATTAAAGTTTATGAGATTATTTTAAATATATTTATATATATAAATATTATATAATATAAATATTTAATTCCTTGATGAAATATGGAAGTTTTTTTTTATTTGCAAGAAGTGGGGTGAATGCGGGGATGGAGTAAAAAGGAGGGGGGGGGGCTGAAGGTTACAGAAATGGACAATAGATATACACGGCAGAGTTTCTTAAATAATACTTCTTTTTTTGGAAATATATTTTCAATTGTGAACTATTTAATAAAAAAATAATTAGAAAACACAAAATTTAATTTCTTTTATTTATATTAATGAATATATTAAATTCATCAAATGACATGCGAATATCATGTATTATAATATGAAAATGAATACTTTTTGACTTAAAATATAAATGATTTATAATAAATTTATATACATATAGATAGATGTATATTATAGTAAATAATATAATTTTATTTGTTATCTATTACTATACAATAATTAAACTAATGAATTGCTTTGTTTTTCTTTTATAAATTATTTTAAATGAATTATATAAAAGATTTATATAAACAGAACATTATTGACCTGGCTAAATGAAAATATTAGAATCAAATGTATGTATCATCATTATTTTTAAAAAAAATTTATAATATAACATCTATATACATATAGATTAAGATTTAAGTTCATATAAATTGTTCAGCTTCAACATGATCATTGGACGACAAGTGGATTTTGAGGAAAAAATTTTCTGCTTAACGGTTGAGGATAATTAGAAAATTTGAAATTGAAATGTCACTGGTTCTCACATCTACTGAGAGACTTTTTCTGAAGTATGGAGAGCAAAGAGAGGACTATAACAAAGAAAGAAAAGGGCAGAAATAGCCGTGGGCAGTTTGCATCTACTTCAAGTCAGATCTCAAAGACTGCAATTGAGTTTGAAACCAGTAAGAATACAAATAGGGTTTAGAACTTTTGAAAAAAGATAAAAAGTTTTCAACAAGAAGGAAAAAGAAATATTTCTTTTTCTCTTCCATTTTTTTATTTATTTTTTCATAAATATATAGATAATAATCTATTAGATTATTTATAAGAAATAAGATTTTTATAAGATAAATGATGAAATTTGATCAATATTTCTTATAAAAAACATTAAAGAATAAAACTAACTTTATTAAATAAAATACAAACTTGAGTTCTATAGTTTGAAATATAGCTTCAAAGTTATATATTTTTTTTTCAAAAAAATTTCATATAATAAAATTTTTTTTTTTATTTTTTTCACATAATTATACATAAATAATTTTATTATTATTATTATTCTAATATTTTATTATACAAAATAAGTGAATGAGAACACTATTGAATAGAAGATTGAATAAACAATAAAGAAAGTGAAAATTCATATACTATAATCCCACAAATATAATGAAAATCTTAATTAGAATAATAAAAGAAAGTTTACCTAAGTTGGTAAATTATATAAAATTATGATTAAAATATTATATTTTCTATTCAAAATAAATTAAATTTTGTGATTAAAAAGTTATGAAAATGAATGTGAAAATATATTTTATTGAAGAAAATATTTGGAAAAAAGAAAAAAATTTAATATATTTACTTTTTTTTTTACTTCTTATCATCATAATATCCATATTATTCATGTATTATCTCGCTTTATCATATCTTAAGTTCCAGGTCTTAAACGGAAAACTTCTGTGATGCGTTTGCATGGGGAAGTTAAAATTTTCTTCCAAACTACGTGATCACATCCACTTGATACATCAGATAATCCAAATTGTCCAATGACTTTTCTAATAATAAATAAATTTAAAGTTTAATTATAAACATATATGTGATTAAATTAAAGAATTTTTCTAATTTATAAACTATTATAGATAAAATAAATTGATAAATTTAATTAAAAGTCTCGAAAATTTATATTTTTTTCTGTATTTTCTTTAAAAATTAACTTACGAATGTTCTTGAAGTTGAATAACTTGTATAACAAGAATACAATTTGATACATTATATGAATGAATTGAGAAGAAAAATCTTTTAAAGTGAAAACCATGTTGATTATCAATATAAGGAGATGATTTATCTTCTAAAATTGTTTAAAAAAATAAAAAAAATAAAACAAAAAGAAAATACCTGTTTGATATGTATCATATAATTGATTATTATTATATAAATAAGCTTTCAAACGAACTGCTACAAATATAATTAACTATTCATATAGTTATGAAAACATTTAAAAACCTTTTATGTTATCATCTTTTTTTAAATTTGTAACTTTAATCTTTTCAATATTCAATCGTTGAGCTGTTGGTAGATAAGCTAATGTTAGTTCAACTTCACCAAGATCCTAAATATCAATATGATTACTATATTATAATAGTTAATATAGATTATATACAGGACTTGTCATTGTTAATGGTAAAATGAAATCATGAAATGTTGGTATTGGCCGATTATTAATCCAATAATCACATTCAGATATTAAAATCTGAAATTTTTATAAAAATTAATGTAAAAAAGAATAATTATACTTCATCATTCATATGATTAACATCACAAAACTGTATTCGAAGTAGAGTTTGACGAAACAGTTCTTTCGAAACAGTACAAGTGAAGAACTCATTGAAGATTGTTGTTGATTCTCTTTCAACTGCAAGTGTACGAAATACTGTTGTATTATGTGTTTCAATTTCCTATAATATTTATATATTATTAACTATATCATATAGTATATACTATATACAGTTATATATATATATATTCTTTACCTCTTTTGTGATTTGTCGAGGTCTACCCATCCAAGAATTCTTATGAATTCCACATACCACATACAATACAGCACGAGACATTTTTTTACGATAACTTATAAGATATGGACAATTTGAAATCTTAAAGTTTTAAAAGAAATTTTGAAATTAAAGTTTCATAAAACTTACTCTTCTGATATAAATATTGAATGTTTCATCTTTTTCAATATATTCCATAGATATACTTACAGTTGGATGATGACATTCATCATCCTTTAAACCAAAATATTTAAATTTTTAAAAAAATAAATGAAAACTAACTGAATCAGAATCATTAGATAAATCCATTTATACTTCAATTTTGATTTTCAATTGAATGAATGAAAATCAATAATTTTGTCGATACTAACAACAAATATACAGATGGCTTTTATATATCCTTTTATGATTTTCACAAATATGGGAACAATTATATTTGAAAAAAGAACGAATAAATCGATATTATTTATAAAATATCAACTAACTATATGTATATAGTTAATATATTTATGTATATTTTTCATTTTTGTATAGTTCAAGAATTCCAAATATATTATGTATATCGTTAAGTTACGCAAGAACAAAAGAACCGTGTCTGGTGATGATGCTTCATCTTCGTCGATCGTGATTCGTACAAAATACACATAAAACACATACAAACCAAGTTATCTTCTTCTTCTTGTTATCTTCTTCTCCTACTTATTCTTCTTCTTCTTCATCGTCTTCTTATTCTTGCTCAGATTTATAATCATCTTATTTTTCATTCAAATACATCATAATATTTTTATAATTTTGTATGTAAAAGTATATGTGTATATAGTTATATAAACTATTAAAATTATAATAAATAATAATTAATATTATTACTGTTTGTGGTTTTCAAATAAAAATATTTAAAAAATTATAATTTTAATTAAATATTATTATTGTAATATATTTTAAACTATTCATTATAGACTATTTAGTTAAATAACTTTATGTAATCAAGTATTTTGTTCTGATTTCCTTCTTTACCTTCACTTTATCTTCTTCCTTCTGTTTCTCTTAACCCTTTCGTCAATCTTGTCTGTCTAGTAAACATGAAGCTTTTGTTTACCTACAACATCTATAAATTGTATCTCTCAATGTTGAGCCTCATAGAGGTTGAAAGAGAGAAAATGAAAGAATAAGAGGACAACCTTTATCTAGACAGTTCTTAATCTGAGAGACAGAAAAGAAACAGACAAAATAGAAAATAGTGTAATGATGATGAAGATGACAGGTCGTGATGTAGGCAAAACGTTCAGCAATTTGATGGTTTGGCTGGCCAAGAAAGGTGATCCCCCAATGTCCAGTCTAGCTAGGAGCACACACATATGGTCCATTTCTCTTCCAACTTATAGCTTTCTATCTAGCTCATTTTACCATATTTGATGTTAAATTTTCATATAGTATATAGTTATGAATATTATATTAAAAACACTAACTATATGATTATATAGAAAGTCATTTCCCATGACATATAACAATTCATCCGTGACTTCTTGCCCTCTATTTTCTTGTTGACTGCTGCTTTGCTTTGTTTCATTCATTTTGATTATTTTCATTGAAAAGCTTATATTATGATTTTCAAAAATAAAATATTTCCTTTTATATATAATCGATTGATTATAATAGTTAGTTAAATAGAAAATAGTATTAGTTCTTGTGCTTCTGTCTAGCATATAAAGCTCTTCTAATCTGATGAGGTTGATTGTGCTTATGGACGAACGTCAACCCCGAACCTTATGTAGATATATCCTTATGCCTATGCCTATCTCTCTATCTCTCTATCCCTCTCTCTCTCTCTCTCTCTTTCTCTCTCTCTCTTTCTCTCTCTCGCTCTCTCTCTTTTTCTCTCTCTTTTACCGTTTTCAATTTGGTATTTGTGTCTCTGCTCTGAGTTATCATCTAATCTCCTTGTTGTGTCTCTCTCACTTTCTTCGTCAGCACACACACACACACACAAGGTCAGCCATAGCTTCTCCTTATAATTTCTGTAATGGCCTGTATTCTCATTTGTTCATGCACTATCTCGATTCATGTTTGTTCTTCCTGCCCAAGCCTTATGTTTGCTCTCACCTTCAGTTCAAAGGGAGACGAACACCCAAAGTTACGATCAATAATCGTACTATACCTTATTCTCTTCTTTTCGTATAAATTATACCTCAATGTTGAGGCTTTTGGTCGTCGAACACATTCCAACTCCTTTTCTTAAACATTTACCTCATATTTTAACCAATTTCTATAGTTTTGAGTTATAATTTAATTATATTAACTATATGAATATAATATAATTTATTCATTTTCTTGATTTTTATGATTTTAATGATGAAAATCCATCAATATATTCCATTTTTTCTTTTTATTTAAATACATTATGGTATGAAATAGATTTCCATTTTGATTGTATACTTATGATTCATAACATCGTCAGAATTTTCTCAACTCTTATGTATATATGTATGTATGTTGATGACATTTTCTATAACAATTTTCTTTACTATATAGTAAATTTATTCAAAACTATATTATATGAAATTATTTGTTTTATTATAAATTAAAAATATTATATTAATTAACTTAAATACTATATGAAGAAGAAGAATAAGAAGAAGAAGAAGGAGGAGAAGAGAGTAAGGTGTCTTACACATTGAATAGATGGATGAAGTCATCTCTCATTTGAAATATAAAAAATCTTTTTAAATGTTTTAATTAACTATATTTAATAATTAATAAACTATATCATAATTCTTGTAATTTCCTCTTAGTTATAAGTTATTTTTTCTTCATAATTCTTATATAACAATCATGTAGACATTCTCAAAAAGAAAAAAAATTTATTTCATCCTCCGCTTTCCGAAAGATGAGCAATCATTCTTTTCTACACATTCTATAGATGATCGATCAATATTCCTTATCAGCACTTTTCCTCCTTTTCTCTCTATCTTATTCATTTTCTCTCTTATACTCTCTTCTCCAATCTCTCTCAACATTACAAGCTTTGCCTTCTTAACAACACACATGGACCAGTCATAGTCGCTGTCCTTCTCTATGCGCAATCTAAAAAAGCATGAATCATAAGTCTTCCACCTACCTCTTTTTACTTTTTTTCTCTCTTCCTCTCACTTATTTTATTTTTTCTTTATCTATTTCTTATAGCTCTCTCTCTCTCTCTATTTCCTTCTTTATTATGACCATACTCACCCTCTTTCTATTCATTTTCATGTCTGTATGTAATGGTCCCAATTCCATGTATGCTGATTGCAGATATGTTTTTCCATCATATATTGATTTTTTTAGTTTATTTCTTCATAATAATCATTTACTATATCATATAATATTTATATTATAAATATATATTTTTCAGATATGCATCTCCGGCTATCTCATATAGCACTTTTGTGCACGTTTGGAGCATTAGGTAATATTTTATATTTTTATTCACATATATCAAAAATTATTATTTTTTATTATAATTTTCTTATATTTTTAGTTTATTATGCTGATGCTCAAGCTCTTAATGATCCAATCACACAATATATTGAGGGACGTTTAGGAAATCGTCGTATCTTTTGGTGTCCTAGTGGTTATGGTATAATTTTGAAGTTTTATTAAAATATTTACTTTTTCATCATATAGTTAGTAATAATTTTGTTATCTGGTTGTGACCTTCTTTGTACTATTGCTAACCTTAGCGCTCGGGGATAGGCTAATGCTGGTTAAAAGCGAGAAGGACAGACTAAAACCTAGCCTAAGCATAGTAATTATGGGATTTATTTCCATAGTAATATATCTATTGATGAATAACAGATCATATAGATTAGTCAAACTGTTCTTTCATTATAAACCTTCGAATATAAAAAAAAATTAAAAAATGATAGAAACATGAAATGAAGTTAATGTTGTAAGCTTAACAGCTATTTTCAGGATATTTGGCTTACTGTCCACAGCCAACTGACTGGGATAACTATAACTGGTGTTGCACATGGCCATACATGGGCAGTTGGAAGCCATCATGCTGTCCATTTGCTATTCCAACTGGAGCAGTAGTAGCCATTATTATAGCTTCAATTGTCCTTGTAGCCGGTATGTATAATCAGTTTAAAACTTAAAACTTAAAACATAATTGATTATAATATAATAATTAATATTTCAGTGCTGATTGCCTTATCATGCTGGTGCTGTTATTGCTGTCCGTTATACAAGCAACTTTATGAGTACGAAGATGATTAGATTAATCATTTTTCAAATAAGTGAAAAAACTATGAATTATATTTAGTTTTTCTACAAATTTCGTTTTTTTTTTATAAAAAAATATAATTATTATAACTAATTTTCAAATATCCATCTGTTTGTGCCAGATAGATTATAATATAATATATATATATATCTAAATATGAAACATCAAACATAGTTTTAGTTTCTTTCTTTTCTTTTAGATTTTAACTTTTTTTTTTAAAAAAATTTAATCTGATGATTCTCTTGACGAATTTCCAACTTTCCCGTCTCTTTCTTCATTTTTTTTGTTTAATTTCTCAAACATTTTATGTTTTTTAAATCCTTAAATGTCATATTACTCATTAATTTATGTATATTATATTATACATATAATATATAATATATATATAATATATATATTATAATTAAAATTATTTAGCAAACAACAAATATTTCTTTTTTTCTTCTTTAAAATTGAAGTTATCATGTATGTAATGCCTGACCTCACTTATACAATCATCATTAAGTTGATATCTTTGAAATTGGCAAGAAGATGTGATACGATGTACATCATATTTCTCATAAAATATTTTTTTTTCTTTGTTGTAAAAAATAAAAGTTTATAATTATATTTTTATTTATTTAAATAATATTAAAGCAAATAAAATTAAAAGAAAAAAAGAATTATAATATATACAATATAATAAAGTTATAGTATATAGTATAGTATAGTATATAATATATATTTTAAATAATATTTTATTTAAATTCTAATTTTATTTTATATATCTATCTATCTATATATACTATATACTACATGTATCTACATATTTATCATAAAATGAAATTTTGTTCCAAATGAATCAAGGCTTTATTGGCTTTTACTCAAGTTTGTTCATAAAGTTTGAAAAGATTTCAATTTATAAAAAAACTTTAATTTAGTTTTCAAATTGAATAATCTCCGTATACTTCTGATATATATATATATCAGAATATAATAGATATACATATATATATCTTATTATTTCTATTTTTTTTCCCAAAATGCTTCTAATATCTCAGCATGTCTTTCTGGAGCTATTCGATATTCAATTCTACCTGTTTCTGATCGAAAACTAAAAAAAATAAAATAAAATATAATAAATATAAATTATATATAATTACCTAGGACTTGAATGTAATTCTGGTGTATCATTTAGTTTAACACTTTCTTCTACAGATAAATTTTGCTGAAAAATTTGAAACAATGATGGATAAGAAGAAGAAGAAGAAGGAAGAGAACTAACTTGAATTGATACTGGTTGATGATGTTTTGGAAAGAATTTTTTAAAAATATCATCAACTCTTTGTCGTAGATAGTAATGTCTTCTTAGACATATCTTAATTATATAATTATAATAAGTAATAAATATTATAAAACATACAATTGGATGAGCTAATGCATGTAATGATGGAAAAGCAAATATAATAGTTGATAAATTATATTGATATACAGTTAAATTAGGTTCAGCTCTAAATATAATAATAAATAATATTATAAATAATAATAATAATAATTACCTTAAATCACGTATTGGTATTAATAAACATAAATATGATAAATATAATACAGCATGTAATACAGCTGATGGTAATAACATTTGTGTTGTACGATATGTTTCATATATCTATAATATTATATATTATTTACTATTATAACTATATGTATATTACTTGAAAACGTTTACTTAATGAATATTTAGCTGTATTAATACCCAATCCATCAGCTTCACTACGACTTAAAATTAAAACATAACCAAATAATGAAATAGTTCCAGCTTCAACCTGTAATAAACAAACTTTTTTTATAAAAAAAATTGAAGTTATAACATACAACAGCACATATAGATATACGTAATAACATAGCATAACGTTCTGTTAATGATGCTCCATCACATACACATACACCTTCATCTCTTAAAATGAATGAAATTTAATTATAATTTTATATAAAATTTACGTTAAATTAGCCACATAGTTAATAGTTACATATATTGCTGCTGACCATGCAAATAGAAACATTCCCTTAAACATTTTTATTAAAATATATATAAGATTTATATAGTATAGTTAAGTATATTATATACTTACTTTTACATATAATGATATAACTCCTGATGTTATATGTCGTTTTGTAGCTATTAATCTTTCAGCACCAACACCAACCATTAGAAGACAAGTTGCAGCATCCCAAGGAACCATTGCAACATTAATCGTTGAACACCAAACACTTCAAGGTTTAGAGTTTATAATATTATAATCATCATAACTTATATTAAAGAATATTTGTATAATCCTTCAATCTATTGAAAAATTTTCTTTTTTTTTCATCTTATTTGATATGTTTTCTCATTTAAAGTAATGTGAAACAAGATCAATTTCATAGGATAGATAGATAAAGAGATAGATGGATTTACATATATCTAAAGAAGACTTTCAAATATATATTTCATATTTCATCTGATTGTTAATTGAAAGTTGTTAGTTAAAGTTTGAAAATTAGAATTTCAATTCTGAACTTTGCTTGTTTCCGGAGCTGTACCAATCTGTTGAAACCCTTCCTCATATCTTTTCAAAAGATTGGTTTTGAATATGAAAAAAGAGACAAATATAGAAGGAAAATGAATAAGAGGATAGATGATATAGTAAGAAAGAAATAGAAAATAGTATGTGAATATGAGAGATATCTGATAGATAGAGGAAAATGAAAGAAATATGTTCTTACTACAAGGCCATGAATAGCCTTTTTGAGTCGAAAAAGCCAATTAATGCGTTTCCGTTCACATGATCATCATGAATGTCTCTGAATATCGTCGTTGTCTACGAGAGCTATGTCATGTTCAATAACATAGAACATAAGCTATGTATGAGAAAGTTGAAAAAAAATGAAAGAAAATTTGAAAAAAAGATAAGAAGATGAAGAAGAAGAAGAAAATGAGGACGATGATGATGAAGAAGATGAAGAAGATGATGATGAAGAAGAATAGTAAATAATGAATAAGATTATAACAATCAGAATCAAATTTTCAAAAAAGAAAATTGTATAAAATTACCTTTTAGTTGCTTTATATGGAAATCCATAAATTCCCAAATAAAAGAAATATAGATTATATAAAAGACCAGCTAAAGCATTAATAGCAAAACATATAGATATTGTTGATAACATTAACCGCATATTACGATGCATCACACCAGCTCTCTAAAATAAAATTTTATTTTTATTATTATTTATAATATTTTATTATAATTTTTATTAAAATAAATATATAAGATTTATATATTAATATATGACACACATTGAAACACATGGCTTCTGACGTCATCATATCCTATTAGTATATGATATCATTGAAATCATTGAAAGTTTCTTTTTTTTCAAATTATAAGTTGTAAAGATTTTTAATTATTATATATTATTATATATATATAATATAATTAAATATTATAATAAATATTATTATTTTTGATAATAAATGGTTAAAGATAAAATAACATTATAATTATATTTTATAATTATATGTATATGTATATAAGTAATTAATTATATAATATTTGGTTTTTAATACTTTTTTTTTCTGTTTCTTACCACACATATGACAATAAAGAAAATATTTGCACATATAGCAGAAACATTGATGAAAGTAATAAAGCCTTGAAGGGCAAACCATCCAAAATCGCCTTTTTCACCACCAAGTGGACAAATAGATGAATCTGTAATGAAAACAACATGGCTTTTCAATATATATATCTCCTTTAACTATATATATATATAGTAACTATATGTATATAGTTAAAGAATATAATACTTACTAGAGTAATAACTATGATGATGATGAACACGATGACGAATGAAATCGTGCTGTTGAAGCATAGTTACTACAAGTATCTATGTATGGATCTATGAATGTTTTGTATGTATAAATATCAAAAATATCTATAATATATTAAAATTATTAAAATAAAATATAATTATATGATATAAATTAAAGAAATAATATTGAATTTAATGAAATATGAAGTAAAGAACAACAACAGCAACAAAAGAAACAATTGACATGTTGAGTCGATGAGCAGAAAAACGATTAGCAGAACATGGAGAAGGAAAGGTTGGAAATGCCATCCGAATCTGGTCGTTACAATGCTCTTTCATGAGCACTGAGAAGCAATATTAAACATTACAATTCATCTTTGAAGACAAGATGATGATGAGAATGGCATGATAGATAGATAGCTAGATAGATAGATTGGAATGAAAAAACGTTTTATTCTTTTTTCAAATAATTTTCGATGAAAAAAAAGAATTTTAAAAGAGAATTAAAAGACTTTTTTATAAATATATCTATATGATATATGAATATAGTATAGAAGATTATATATAAAATTAATATATTCTGATATTTAAAATATATATTTATTAATAAATTTAAACAAAAAAAAAGAATGAAAGAAAGAAATAATAATAATAATAATATATATTGATTTATTAAATAAAAAGATAAATGTATAGAAGAAAATGGAAAAAAAGGATTCCAAAGTACCGCCTCTATTCCTCATCCTCCCACCTTCTTCTTTCTCAAATACTAGAAAAGTGTCTTTGTAGATAAAGAAAGTCAAAAAAGCATGAAATGACAACCAAAGAAATGAGTTGAATTAACTTTTTTTTTTTTTCAACAAAAAAAATCATATTGGATCATTCAGATGCTACTACTACTTGCTAGACAGACATATGAAAGATCCTTTTCCGGTATCCGTCTTCTTATCAAATGACATCTTTGTCATTAATTTCCTCTATTCATGTTTGGATCGGAGTTCAAATTGAACTCTTTGAATTGTAAATTCAAAAGAATCAGGTGAAACTTGAAGAGTTTTGAAGATTGAGAATATTAAAGAGAGAGGGAGAGAGAGAGGAGAGAGAGAGAGAGAAAGAGAGGAGAGAGAGAGAAAGGTGATTGGAAATCTAAAAGATGTTATAATCTCTACTTAAGGTAAAGCTAAATACAAAGAAAATATCAAATCTTTGCAAAACGTATAGAGTATAGAAAGTAATTTGAAAGAAATAATAAATTAATGATAAAGAATAAATTTAAATTAATTTTTAAATAAAATATATTATTTATATAAATTCAAATAATATAAAGAATAATAAGAATATCTATATATTTATATATATAGAGAGAGAGATAGATACATATACATGTACTAGAAGAAATTTTTAAAACTAAAAAGAGAAAAAGAAGTAAATGAGGCGGAGCTTATGCTATGAATATCTAAAATTCAGCTGATTATTTGGAAAGAAAAAATTGAAAGAGTAGCTATATATGATATAACTATATGTGTTATACATGTTATAACCATATATTTTAATAAAAAAATCTTTAAAATAGTAAAAGAAATTATTAAAATATAATAATAATTATAATTATAATTATAATGAGGATGATGATGATCATCATGATGATGAGGAGGATGATGAGGATGAGGATGATGAGGATGAGGATGACGTGGTAGAAAGAAGAGTAGGAGGAAGAGGACGATGAGGAACAAGAAGAATAAGAGGTGAAGATAGAATTGAACAAAAAAGTTTAAAAAGATCTAGATTAGAGAGACTATACCAAACCAAATAAAATTGGTCTCATATCTAATAAAATCTTTGATCACTTATTTTCATATTAATTATTATATTTATATTGTTTTATAATTAATTTAATAATAATAATAATAAATATATAGTGTATAGTATAGAAATGAATAAAATTTTAAAAATTTAGAAAACAAAGTAGAAGAAAAGGACATAGTTATCAGTTAAAATCTGTATACAAAAATTCCTTTTTCATATGACTTGATAAGAAGAAATAATATATACATCTCTCTCTCTCTCTCTCTCTCTCTCTCTATCTTTACCTTTCTCTCTCCCTCTCTCTCCCTCTCTCTCCCTCTCTCTCCCTCTCTCTCTCCTTACCTCTCTTTACTTCAATACCTATTCGTTATTCTGGTCTCATTGTACATCAAAATAACATTATTATATCATATAATTATAATGAAATAACTAAAATACTATTTAGGAAGTGGCTAATTCATTTGAAGCTATTTCACTATTCAAAAAAGCAAAAAGAGAAGTGGTCTTGCCATCAACATCGTAAGCACATGAGTGGATTACAGCAGAAAGTAATCTCTTTCTAGTACTGAATAGCTGATCCATATGACGTGAAACAATACTTCTCTTCATCCCCCTCATACTTCTCTATCTCAATCTCCCTTTCTCTCTCTCTCTCTCTCTATCTCTCTCTCTCTCTCTTTACCTCTCTTTACTCCACTACCTATTCGTTGTTCTAGTCTCATTCACTAAATTTCCATTTATTCAACAAAAATTGTAATAAGATATATGACTATAATTCTACTTTATTCAAACTGAAAGATGATCTGGATCTATGTAATCTTTATTAAAGCAAGAACAACTTGAAATTAAAAGTTTTTTTTTGAAGAAAATTTGTAAAAGAATATATTTATAATCGAATAATAAAAGAATAACAAAATAAATATTATTGATTATATTGAATATATGTAGATCTTTTCTTATTACAATTTTTTTAAAATCTATACAGATGTATTAAATAAAAAAGAAAAAGAAAGAGAAACATATGTAGTATACATATAGTATAATATTGAAATATATATATATATATATATATATAGTTTTATAATAATATAAATAAATAAATAAACAAATTAATTAAAAGAAAATAATATAATATATACTATGTGATTGTTAAATATTATTATATAAATCGACAAAAAAAGAAGAAAATAATAAAAGTTTTTTAATAAAAAAAAAGTTGCAAATGTAGACATGTAAGAGTGATGTAAGAAGAAGTAAAAGAAGATGAAAGAGATAGAATATTGGAAATTTTGATCAATGATCATGGGAAAGATTCAATGAACATCAGAGGTGAAAAGTAAGAAGTTAAAGTGTCATCTGAGAGTTTATAGTTAGAAATATAAAATTAAAAGATGAAAGTATAACTATTAAAAAAGTAAAGAAAATGAAAGAAGAAGAAGATCAAAATACTTTGAAAATCTCTTCAAATTCATATTGAAAGATAAGAAAAGTGATCGGAGCGTGAATGGGTATTGACACGCACACTTGAACTTTTAACGAAAAGCTTCATCTCTTCCAAAGTAGTTGTCCTCAAAGTGACATAGATAGAAGGAGAGAGAAGAAGGCAAGAAGAGAGAGAGAATGAGTATGAGAAATCAAATTTTCTTATTATTTCTTATTAGTTTTTCTATAAAACAAATAATCTTTTTCTTCAATTTTTTTAAAAATTTTAATAAAAAATTTTCTTTTTATTTATACAAATAATCAATTTTTTTTCTATAAGAACTATAATTCTTCAATTATATTATCCATAAGATCATTTTACCTATATAAGATCCCACTTGAATAATGTATTGAATGAATAAAATTTCAGAATTTTTCCGACATTTTAGGTTTAAATGATATATTCAGGGTTTTTAAACATAATCATAAAGTATTAACAGCTTAAAATATTATAGAATTTGATATATTTCAGTGTTTTCATTCAATTCTAGTTACATTTCATGTTACATTTTGAATCTTCTAATATCAAAAACCGCTGCGAAATTATAATCAGTGTGGCCGCGTGGCGCAATGGATAACGCGTCTGCCTACGGAGCAGAAGATTGTAGGTTCGAATCCTGCCGTGGTCGTAACTTTTTGTTTTCTAAGATTCATTAACCGAATATTCAACTTCTGATAATATTTTCTCCCCAGTAAAATAAAATTTTATTTATTATTCTAAAGAACTTATCATTTTGTGATAAAACAACATGATATCATCAAGTTTTTCAAACAAGAAAGTAGTTGTTAGAAAAGAACTGATAAGAATTTCATAATAATATGTATTTATATATCCAGAAATGTTAAGAAAAACAATTATCTTTAAAAATAATAAGTTTATTAATATAATAATAAATATATACATGATAAAACATAAATAATATAAAATATATAAGTAATATTATATGAAATTAAAGAAGAAAATTAAAATATTATTTAGTTAATTGAAAAACATTTTTTTTAATTGAAATTTTATTTGATAATCGTTTTAATTTTACATACATCTCTCTTGCTGTTTGTTCACGAGATAAGAAATGTCTTGCTTCAACATCATATCTTGCACGTTCACGTAACATCTATAAATAGATTATTATATTTATTTATAAATAGAAATATAATAATTTACTTGGAAAAATGGATGAGAATGTCCTATTGATGGACGAAGTAATGGATATGAAACAACAGGATTAGATTGAATACATGTAGAAGGTAGTAATGGAAGCCTTGTTGCAGAAACAAATGTTCTTCCAAGTAAATGATCACAAATTCTGAATTTTTTTCGTTTTAAAACTCAAAATATATTAGATTTTACCTTGAATGATCAAATACAGCTATACATAATGATACTCCATACATATAAAAATGATTTTCAGGAATTAAACTGAAAAAATTATTAATTTATATGAAAATTATAATTTTTAAATTACAATTGAAATGTTTGATTCCATGTTTTTTCTCTATATGAAGTAAGAATTTTTGTTTTTTGTGCAGCAAATATAGGATCAGGAAACAAGATCCTAGGAAACAGTTCTAGTTTTACATATAAATCTCTTCGATCACATAAGGGATTAAGAATAGGAAGATTAATGATATCACAAACTGTAATAATAATAATATTAATAATAATCTATATAGTTATCTTACCATTAATTATAACTAAAACATTATCAGATAAAGTTTTAATATGTCCAATTTGAATTCTAATAAATGGCCATGTATCATTACATATTTGAGCATCATTCGTAAAATCACTCAAATATGAGAAATATGAAAGAATTAGTTCTTGAGTTGAAAAACTTCTAAAAAATAATAAAATTAATTAATTAAAAAAAAAAGAAAAATATAGTTATAACCTGTAATGTAAAGTATTAATAATTTTTGAATGAGTTATAGGTAATTCAAGTAAATCAAGAAGAGCTTTAATAGTAACCTAAACAATATATTATTATATATTTTATAATTAATATAATTAATACTAACATATATATTACTATAATATTCTGATGGTTGACATTTCTTTAAATGTTTTTCAATTTCTTGTTCTAATAGTTCAAATACATATCGTAATGACATAGCAAAAGACCTAAATATTCAGAAAAATTAATTTTTTTTTATAAAACTTAAACTTTGATTGACAAACTTTGAAAGTAATTTACTACGTAGTGTATCAACTAATTGATCGACGTTATCCATAACTGAATTAAATCTTTCTAATTGACTTATATCTCGACGATATGATTTCTATAATTATTTCTATATTATTTCTATATAATTATATAATTAAACTTACAAATGTTTTCATATATTCGGCTGTATCTAATGTAATTGAACGAGCTATTCGTGTTATACTATCTTTCAAGAATTTAACTCCACGAATTACTAATAATCCAATCAAATGTTCACATCTCTTAATTATATTTAACTATACAAACTATATTATACATGTAAATACCTTTTGAGCACTATCCATTGCTGTCTGAACAAATTTAAGAATACTATCTGCTTCTTCTTCAGCAATTTTTGGTTTTTGTGTATCCCATCGTACAAATGTTTTCCAACGTTCTCTTATATAATCAGAAGATTGTTCAATTCCATTTATAGCACGAACAATACGTCGTTCAATCTTAAAATATATTTTCAGATTAACCATATGTATAAGTTATATTACTCCATCTTCTTTAGTTAATGCTTCAGTAAATAGTTTTTTTCCATATGAACATGTATTTTCACAGAAAATCTTAATAATATTTTCATTATAATTATTAATTTAAATGTATAAAAATACATTTATTAATGCTGTTGTAGCTGTTGTAATATTTTCAGATCGATTAAACGATAAAGTTGTATAATCATCTGATAATCCTTAAAACTTATTTAATTAAATCTTTTTATTATTTGTTATTTTCAAACCTTTTTGTATACAAAGAAATGAATATATACCCGCAGGTAGTGGTCTTTTCTGTTCAGGACCATTATCATCATTATCTTCTTCTAACGATATTGTTCGTTCAACCTATTACATATATAGTATAATATAAATTAGAAATTTATATAATAATACCATTCTTGAACTAAGTTCTCTCCAAGAAAATGTCCAATATACGGTAACTGGTGAAAACCAAGCTTCATAATCATGAAGACGTAATTCATCAACACTATTGAATACATCTTAAATACTTAAATTGATAAGAAACTTACTGATTTCTTCGAGCAAATTGTGATATTGATGCTAATGTTTCATAAAATCTCATCGTACATTTTGAAAATAATTCAAGTTCTTCACTTGATCTTGAGTTTAAAGAATCCAAACGATTTGAAATGTATGCTCTAGATATTTCTTCTAACTATAACATATAGTTAAATTCATAATTGAAATAAATTATTTTTAAACCTTTTTATCAATTGTTTCCAATGAAACTCGAATATAGTCAATAAAGAATTGATGGTAAAATAAGCTGGCACATTGATAGTTATGTTGTAGAAGATCAGACATAGCATGAATACTTAAACAAGCTTGCTAAAAAGATTATAAACTATATGATATAGTTAATTATAAAATATTTATATGTACTTTAATATCTTCACTTTCATTCTTTAATTCTTCAATCCATTCATTACAGTTATTTACAAGCATTTTCTGTAAAGCTGATGTTAAGATATTGGATGGATCAATGAATGTTGTTGTATTTTGTGTATCCCATATAGGTAATACACATATATCAATAACAGTTCTATAAAATAATTATTATAATTATAATAAATTTTCTAAAATTAATACTTTAATGCTGAATTAAGTTGTTTAAATGATTGATGACTTTGAGGTGGAAAAAGGCTTAAATGATGAAATCTATCCAATAAATCAGTCATTTCAGCTTCAACACATTCCGAAAGATAACATAAAGCATTTTCCTTTAAAATATTAATTATACTAATTATAAATAAATTTAAAATAATATTAATATACCAATATAGTTGAATTAGTGAATGTTTGATATCCTTTAATATCATTTATTAGATCAGCAATAATAGTTTCATCAAAACTTCGTATAGAATTATCCCAAACAAGAAATATGCTTAATGTTCTAAAATAAATAAATATTTTATAATATTTATATAAATTATAAAAATTATTACATTATTGGTATAATAACATGTGGAAGATTATGTAGATCAATAGCAGCATCTAATATAAATTGTGATTTATCACATAATTCTCCTGTATATTCCTCACATATTCCCTTTAATTTATATTAATTATAATGATATAATTAAATAAAATTACTTTAGACATAGCATCTTTTTCATGAAGAGTTTGAATTAATTCCAAAAAATCATTAAAATCAAAGTGTGATGCAAGTTCAGGTCGATTTTCTTTCTAAATAAATATTATAATATATAATATATAATTAAGATTATATACTATAAGTTTCAATTCAATTGTATAACAATGATTTTTATGTTCAACACATCTTTTCTCAGGAATATTTAATTGAAATGAATTCAATTGTATATTTTCATCTTCTTTTCGATCTAATAACATAACTCTAAATATAATTATATATATATAGTTAAATATACATATGTATATAGTTTAACCTTTTAATTAAAGATGATGATCTAACTATTGCTTTTCGATTTTCTCCATTAAACTTTGCTACAGAAAATTTTAATTTATAATTGATATGTGTTCCTAAATCTCTATAAATTTATAAATTATATTAAATATTAATTTAAATAGTATAATTAGACATACAATCTATATGTCTCTCCTGAATTGATGGTATACTGTCGAGAAGTTTGATCACTAAATTAACTATATTAACTATTATAAATTATAAATTACTTACTTAAATATTGAAATTACTAAGTTTTCATTGTTTGTTAATTGGGAAACAACTTCCAGAACATAAACTTGCTAAAACATTGAAAAACAAATAAAAAAAAAGAGAATAAAGCTTACACAACGTAATGCTTGTTGCAAGAGTGTATCATGTTTTGGTTTAGAAATAGCAAATTGCTATAATAAAATAAAATAAATTATATAATAATAATTAAGAATTGTTAACTATACCTTTCGAGCATGATCTATATATTCAAATGCTCTTTGTTTTTGACGATCATCTGTCCAAGATATTAAAATAGCAGAAATTATAGATGAATAAGCATCGTCGCGCATCTCATAATAATCTTATATAATCTTAATAAAATAATATTATAATTAATATAATTAAGAAATAATTTACATCAGGGTCAGGTGATGTTGAATTTTTGAAAAAAAGCAAAAGGAGGAAGACGAAGTATTTCCTTTTGAAGTGTCGAAGCATTCCTGTTATCGATAAGTGTCTTTTAGATTTTCAAGAAAAACGTCATAAACCTAAAAAGTTTATTTCGTATTTGATAAGAAAAGAATATAATCTTTATTTATAATTAAAATTAAAATTAATTTTAATTTTAAAACAAAAAAAGTGAAAATAAAAGAATTTCTTAATGTTTTTTTCTTTTTATTTTCTTATGTAACAATTAAAAATAAAAAAAAAAGTTAAAAATAACTAAATGAATGAATCAAAAGATTAATTGATAAAACATAAGAAAGTTTGTAAAAACATGTATGTTTTATGAGATGTTATATGATTCATCAAAATAACTTTATTTCATATAATATACAATACAATACAATACAATACAATACTATATAGTATAGTTAACAATTATATTTATAAATTTTTATAAAAAATATAAATTCTTAGAATTAAATATTTTATTCTTTTATTTCCTTTAAAATATTTTTCTTATTATCATCATTATATTTATAAAAAAAAAAGTAATGAAACCGGTCTTTAAATCAAAAGAATACTATGAACATTCTATATAGTTAAGTTGGTTAAATTTAAAAAAAAAGGGTTTTCAATTAACTTTTATTTCGTTCATTTCATTTTTCAAATGAAAACTATTTGAGAAATATACACACATACATACATACATATATTTTTAGTTTTTATAATTATTATAACTATACATACATATAGTTAGTTAGATATATGTATATAGTATAGTATAGTATAGTATAGATAGTATATACATGTATTTCTTCATGAAATATGATTTCTTATCAACTTAAAATCAAGAAGATTGAATGAATACAATGGATATTCTTGATCCACTTCTCAAATCATTCTTCATTTAATCTTAGATTCATCATTAGGTTATCATATTAGTTATGAAAATCACATAAAATATTTTAAATTCATTAAATATATATTTATATTTATATATAATTAATATATTTTTATTATAATAAATAATAATAAATATACTATTTACTACTATATGTTATGTATGTATGTACATACATCTACATGTAACATTTCTTTTTTTTTTTTTTTACTTTTAACATTCATACATACATTTAACCTTTTTATATAAAAAGAAATATTCATTCAATACTCTATCTCTCTCTCTCTCTCTCTCTCTATCTCTCTCTCTCTCTCTATCTCTCTCTCTTTCCTTTATTTCCTCTTTAGATTGTTACTATCATTGAATGATTATGAATCAATTTAGAAGAAGATATGTATTCTTAATATTAGATGTGTCAAGATATAACTTTCAATTTCTATCTCTTCTCCAAGTTTTAGTAAAAGTTTTCATTTCATTCTTTCTTTCCCTCGTCTTTACTCCCTCCCCATCTCGCTCTCTCTATCTCTCTCACTTCCCCTCTCTGTGTCTTCTTGATCGCAAATTCTCTCTACTCCATTAATCTTTCCATTTACAAAAAAAAAGTTGTAACGAGACATACAATTGAATAATTTAAATTTATATATAATATATATTAATATTATTATATTTTATATTATATATTATCAATTTTTATATATTAAAATTTATTTTTTATTCATATAAATCTTATAATTTGTATATATTTTATAATTTTCGTATCATTAATCAATGCAACTGCCATCAATAGTTTGGTGTGATCTCATGTCAACATGTCATCGGAAGTCTTTTTCATGAAAGCGAGAAAGAGATTGGAAATTTATTCCCCGAAAGAGATGGTTTTCACTCTCTTTCCATCTCTCTTTCTCTTTTAGTGTTCCTCTCTTATTTCCATATAATTTTATGTTCAATAATACTATTTTCTTCTTTTCTCTATGTTACAAATCAAAAATTCAATTGACATCATATCATATAATTTTTAAATTTGAATATACTTCAAGTTTCATTTCTTCCAAACCAAAAATGTTCTTAAACTCAAGTTTCAAAGTTTTGTTTACAAACTTAACGTTTAAAACAATGCTAATCGTACAATTAAGAGCTTGAAGATATTCTATTGTATATGAGAACTGACCAGGTTGCGCTGGTTTCGTTACTTGGAGAGACGATAGACGTTGCAGAAAACCCGTTTGCCAAGCGGTCCCTCCCTCTCTTATTCTTCAGAATTCTCTTGATATCTATCATCTCTATTAGTCTATAATCTCTTAGATGATGTGTTCTAAGCCATACTCTTTTCCTCTTCCAGTATGCCTTAAAAAGAAAAAGGAAAAGCATTAAAAGAAAGAGAGTAAGAAAGAAAGAAAGAGAGAGGAATAGAGAGAAAGAGAAAAAAAGAGAAATAGATGAAGAGAATCAGAGACAAATGTTTAAATTTGTTGACGATTAAAGACCGGAATCAGGTCTCTTCTTGGCCAATCTGTAGGGGTTGCTTGCTATTTCATTTCTTGCTTACTAGAACAGTTCTATTCATCTGTAGACGTGTCAAAGTTATTAAAAATTCTAAGAAAGAAGGATCTTAAAGGATTTCAAATGTCATTTCTAATAATCAATAATCAATATTATTATATATAATATTTCTATTTTTAATTATTAAAATTAAAATTTTATTTATTTATACTTTTTCTTCTTTTTTTTTTTGTTTTTTTTTTTTGTCAAATCAATGTTTGAACTCTTCCCATTCATGGAATGATACTATAAGTAGTTTTCAATTGGCAGAAGCTTGTTTACTTCCATCGTTTGTTCTGTTCGTGTGAACAAGCATCACCTCTCTCTCTTTCTCTCTATCTGTCTCCTTTCAATGAACCCTTCCGATCAGCCTACATCCTATTCACTTACACAAATCATTTTTTTTACAAAATCAGTAATCTATTTTCTTTTTTTTGATGATTTTCATGATTATCTTGCAAATCTTAAAAAAATTTGGAGCACTCGAAATAAAAATTTATATTTTGAAAGATTTAAAAGAAAAAAAAAGATTTTTTCATAAGAAAAGAGGCTTTGTAAAGTATTTCAGATTTCAATTTTTTTCTTTTTCAAATCTAAAAATTAAAAAAATCTACTGTATTGATGTATATATGGATTTATATATAATTAATAGAACTTTATATTTCATATTCTATACTTTAAAACCAAAAAAAACAATTTCACTCTCGAATTTCAATTCAAGACACGCAATACCTTGCAACTTAGTCTTCAAATCAGCTGATTTACTCAGACTATTTTACCTTTTTTTCTGTTTCCGCCGTCATTTCTCCTATTTGCTGATATGTCGCTCTGTAGATTTGGGTTTTTTTCTCTTCTGCTCCCACTCCCTTTTCATTTTTCTGACGCAACGTCACCTCGTTCATTATCCATCCTCCGATTTCCTCATCAAGTTCCATGAATTTGACCAGATTTTCGTGCAATGTTCCGTCAGTATCAATACACACGGTAAATTTCCAACTTGATGAATTTGCAACAAGTTCTAATTCAACTGCTATTACATAGATTTATCATCAATTTTATGTTCTTTCTTATTTCTAATATCATGTATTCTTTCCTGTAATAGTGTTAGTAAAGGCAAAATGAGGGTGTGGCAACTTGACTACATTTCTTGTTTCCTTTTCTCCAAATCTACAACTATTGGGGTGCTAAATTACATTTTTCTTTTGATTTTTTCCTTCCGATTATCCCAAAAAAAAAAGAAACCTTGGCTTCCAGAAATATAATGCCTTTCGGTCACAGCCTTGCTTCGGTGGCTATCATCAAAGCCAATCTACTAACTTCATTTCCGACATTTTCTGTTCTCCAACACCAAATTATGTCTTTCCTCACCACATTTTCTTCACCCTGTTTCTCTAGACTCTTTCCATCATTTCTCCGCTTGAAATCTTTCCGAATTCAGAAATAAATGTATCTTATTTTTCCTATTTTTTCATATCTTGACTATCATTTCATCATCATAACATGAATTTTTAGTATTTTTTCATTTGTTTTACTTTATCAAAGAATTTTCTTTTATATGATATGAGGACAACCATCATCATCATCATCTTCTTCCTGTATTTTTTGAAGTATGGCAGTTGCTTTCTTTCATCTCCCCCCTTCTATTCAATATTTGCTTTATCATCTCACCTACATGTTTCTTATTTAAAATGTTTGAAATTAGCGATCGGCAAAGCCAAAAAAATCGTTTACATGTTTCATATATTCAATGTTATTTCTTATTTCCTTTTATAAATTTTCTAGTTTTATTGAGAAAATGGGACACAGAGAGAGAGAGAGAGAGAGAGAAAGGTAAGAATAATAATACTTGAGCTAAATGCCCTTTTTTCCTCCCAATCAGGTGGGTGCAGATATCTTTTTTTTTTCCAACCAATTCTATAATTTTCTCTGAAATTCTCTCTCTTTCCGCTTTTTGTGGATTGAGTCTCACATTCTCCACCAAAAATTTCTGATTCAATAGTATAATACCTAATATCTACTAACTATCTATCAATATTATATATATATATGAATACTTTGATTTCTTTTTTTAGATAACTAATCTCTTTCTATAATATTATTCTTATTATTCTTATTCTTATATGATTTTCTATACTTTAACCTCATAGTTTTACGCTTCATTACTATTTTTAATCAACAATATATGATATATAACTATATATAACTATATATATATACTTATTATTATCATTTTATCCTTTTTTTTTCTTTAAATTTGTTCTTTTATAACAAAAAAAAATTATCTGTTTTACCTTTCCTCAACAAATGAATATAGGAAATATGAGCTTGCTTATTGATTATACTTCTTTCAATAAACGACATTCTTCTTTTACAATTCTTTTTTTTTTCTTTTCTTTTTAACTATTCAATTTATATTTAATCAATCAATTTATAAAATATTATTAGTTTTAAATAAATATTCTTTCATTAAAGATTCATTCATTCATTTCTTTTTTTTTTATTTGATACATTAACGATTACTTTCTTTTTTTTTTCTTTTTCCAATCTTTTTCGTTTACTTTCGGAAGAATTCGTAATTTTATTCCTTCTCTTCCTCTCTATCTATCTATCTATCTACTTTTCTATTTTATTCATTTGTAGTAAAACTATACTATTTATTTAAATATATAATATATAAAATTAAATAATATACTATATAGTTTCTCTCTTTTTTTAAAAATATCGATAGAATACTCATAATAGATTGTTGACCAACAAAATCTTTCCATCTCATGTATATCCCAACTCTACCCTCTCTCTCTCTCTCTCTCTCTCTCTCTCTCTCTCTCTCTCTCTCTTTTTCTCTATTCCTCATTTACAAATTCTTTCTCTCTTTTTTTCTTTTATACCTTACGAGAACATTTTTTTTTGAAAACTTCACACCTCTTGCAAGTTTCCTTGGCAACAAGCAGAAGACAAGAACATTATCCTGTCCTTCATACTATCATATCACTTACTCATATAGTATGAATATATTATTATTATTATTCTATTAATATTCATTATAAACTATATTTAACTATTATTTATATTTTTTTTTAATTTTATAACTAAACTTCATTTATGTTTTAATTTTTATTTTTCACATCTGTATACACATAAATGACCTTTTATATTTTTCAAAAAAAAAAAAAAAAACAATAAAATAAACAAATTTTGAATAAAAAACTAGAATATGAAGTAGTTTTCGTTAAAAGGTTTTTTTTTTGTTTTAAATTTAACAACTATTTCTTGATTTTGAAAAAAAACAAACAAATTTTAAAATAGCAATTAATTATACATATATAGTATATATTATTTAATTTATTTTTTAAAATTTAAGACAAAACTGGAACATTTAATTAGATATATCATTTTATATATAAGATATCTATATATATACTATATATGTGAATGATAATGATTATACGAAAGGCGGTCAAATCAATGACAAAAGTCTATTAAGAGAGAGAGAAAGAGAAAGAGAGAGGATGATGATGATGATGAGAATACATGTATGTATATGAGAATATTTTCATTAAATTAAAAGTATTAATCAAGTTTTAAAGTTTCAAGTTTTATAGATTTCAAATATACTAAATTATGTCTTTGAAGTTAATGTTTAGGTTATCCTGTCCTTCATATTTATAAGTTCAATCACATACAATTCATCCGCTATTTGTTCCATCTATCTCAATAGGTTCATCATCCTGTTGTTATTGCCTGCTCAATATTCCATGACCTGATCTCAATAAGGGTAATAGACCAGTAGCATCATATCGAAAATGCAAAATCATATTGTATAACGTATCTTCACTTCTTTTTTTTCTATTTTTAGAATATTTATATGAATAATAGTTAATATATATCTATTTATATATATCTATATAGTTAATATAATCAATTGTTATATAGATATATGCTCATATACCTAGTTATCTGCTGAGCAATGCTCAACAGATAACCTTCGTTCGCCCTACATACTTGTTGTCACATCTGGTTGTAATCAGTTTTTGAAGTAAAATGCAATGAATCTGCTATCCCTCCTTCTCTCTCTCTCATTTTCGTTTTCTCTCTCTCTGCTTTTTTTTTGTTTCATCTGCCTTCAATCTTTTCCGTCTTATTCTTTCCTGTCCTGGATAGCTACTTTTCTCTTTTTGCCAAGAAACAAACCGACTGAATGAGAAGATGCAGATGTCATCACTTGATAGAGAGTTAGCAAATGGTATAGAAAGTAAGAGAAATAAGAGATAGAGACGCAGAATAAGAAACAACTGTCCTAACAAAATCCTTTTCTCTCAATAGGCTAAAATGACAAACCATAGGAAGAGAGAGAGAGAGAGAGAGAGAGAGAGAGAGAGAGAGAGAGAGAGAGAGAGAAAGAAGAGAGATAGAACGGAGAGAATGTGAAGGAAGTGACAATGAACAGTAAAAAAAGAGAGAAAAAGAGTTAAAGAGAAATAAAGAGAGATAACTAGAAAGAAGTGACCAAAAATGCTTTCTGATTCATTTCTACTATTTTATTTATTTTAATTAATATATTATTTAAAACTTAATTTATATATTAAAACATTTTTATTTTAATTATTTTTAATTTCAAATAGTTTCTTTTAGTCAATAAATAGCAAATTAAAATCATCGTAATTTCTTAAATTGTCGTTTTATTTCCACAAAATCGCTTCATTTCTTTAAAATTCTTTCTAACAAATTATATTATTTATTATAAATAATTATAAATTTATAAATAAATAATATATATTCTTATATGTTGTATATATAACTTTAATTATTTTTTATTATTTAGTTATTAATTGGAACAATTATTTCATATTTTTCAATAATTTCTTATATATTCTAAAGGTATAACATATTTATATTTTTAATTTCTTTATAATTTACTTATACTTTTACCTTAACATATTCTATCTATTAAATATTCTTTCTAACTATATAATATTGAAATTATGAGAAATTCTTTTTTTTTTTTTAGAAATATTGTTTACATATGTTATTCTCTAATACTAGATCTATTCATTTCTTCTACCCAAAAGCTCTCTCTCTCTCTCTCTCTCTCTCTCTCTCTCTCTCTCTCTCTCTCTCTCTCTCTCTCTCTCTCTCTCTCTCTCTCTTGTTCCCTTCAAGTTTGTTGCATATTTGTCCTTTGCTCTACTATATTCAATAGAGAATAGTGTTCAGAGTCTAAATATCCCTAAAATCATTTCCATTATGTATGTATGTATTTCACTTTACCTTTTATATCAAAGAAAAAAGTATTAAAATCAAGAAATTTATTAAAATAATTTAATTTTATATAATTATTTTATAATTTTATATATTTTCAAATAAAAAAAAAGTTAAATTGTGAAAGTTGAATATTTCATTTCTTAAATTGTCAATGTTTCATGTATTTGATTATCCTTAATCCTTTGTTAAATATAATATTAATCTTTGAATTGAATTAAAACTTAAATCTTCACGAAAAGTTCGAATTTTTGAAACTTTTTCTGAAAATTGCGAACTTAATCGAATGTCTATTTATCCTTCTATTTATCCTTTTATATATGTAAATATGTATACTTTACCAATGTTTTTATTATATTCCCATATATATATATAGTTAATATCTTCTTGTTTTTATACTAACTATATGTAAAATTATTATATACTTCATTATATATTTTATTTTTTTTTAAGAAAAATGTCGGATCGTGGTCGTCCGCCTAAGCCGCCGAACAGACCAGGTTTTCTTTCATTTTTGAATTAAAATATAAATTTATAAAATAAAATAAATAAATGTTTGAATATTTTAGAATCCAGACATGATCGACCGACATGGACCGTCACTCGACGGGAACGAACGGAACAGTCACCTCTAAGGTATATTATACATATAGTTGTTTTTTTTAATGATTTTTTGATATTATAATATATAAATAGAAGCGGATCTCCATTTCAATCACGAACTGTAACAACAACAGAGAGAGTACAAATCATGCAATTACCACTTTCGCTCACAGAGCAACAGGTAAAAATGAGTTAAATATATACATATATGTATAGTTTTATAATAAAACTATAATGAATTATACAAAAAAAAAGAAAAGAAGAGAAACAGTTGAATAAACATTAATCTAACAATGATTATTTAATAAAAAGATTATTGATTTTATATATTTCTATATATATATTTATATTTTTTTAATTCGAATACTATAGATTGCTCCAGCCGAATTACTTGCTCTATCGCCTACGGCGAATACTAGTCAATCCGTCTCGTCCACGATAACGACATTACAGGTATTACATATGAAATTATCACATAGTTTAATAATTATTTTGAAATATATGTAGGCTGAGGGTACTCCCTTAATTGGTGCTATCACAGCAGCAGGAGTTCCGTTATATTCAGGAATTGTGCATCAACCAGACGCTCGACATACAACAACTATTATCACAACAACAACGACAACATATCGTGTTCTAGAAGTCAGCGACAGCGATTCCATGTCTGATGATTTCGAGTTGATTGAACAACAATTAGCTTCACCAACTCCTATTGGTGATTCTCTAACAATCGATATCAATATGATTCCGCGATCACCATCTCCACAATACGTGATAGTCAGCAAAGCAGAAACAGAAGCACCCTTATCCCCCATTACGAGGGCTAGAATGGAAATAGATATCGACTTTACGGATGAATCAACAGTAGATCATAACAATGATACTATCAATTATGAAAGAATGACAAGTGATTACACTGTGTCACCAGCACAATTACGGGATGCTCACACCATGACAGCACATGAGACAGCTCCGAATGTATACAACTATGACGATCAGGTGGCATCAACAAGTTTTTCCGATCAAATACATCATTTGGACTTGAGGGATATAGTAAAGGTGTATCATTCCGGTATAAGCGCAGACTTCGATAGGAACAAAGATATTGAACAAGAAAATAACGATAGGAAAACAGAGTCATATATTTCACAAACCTTATCAAATCCAACAAATTTGAGTGGGTCTACCACAACATTCGAAGAACAAGCACATAGAACAAAAAATATACTAAAAAACGAATATCCAACTTCTGAAACATACGATGGACCATTGACTTCCACTGGACGTGCTTCTGAAATTGAAGGAGATGCTCTAACTCATCATGTTGCTGTCTACCACAGTGGACGATCTGACGATCAACCAACTACATCTCAACCTCAGAAACCAGAGCAAGAACAACCCGTTGATATCGTTGAGAAGACAAAGAGCCTCGGAGACAAGATCACCGGCTTATTCAAGAAGGGACCAGCTCATCTGGACTATCCAACTTCTGAAACATACGATGGACCATTGACTACTACCGGACGTGCTTCTGAAATTGAAGGAGATGCTCTAACTCATCATGTTGCTGTCTACCACAGTGGACGATCTGACGATCAACCAACTACATCTCAACCTCAGAAACCAGAGCAAGAACAACCCGTTGATATCGTTGAGAAGACAAAGAGCCTCGGAGACAAGATCACCGGCTTATTCAAGAAGGGACCAGCTCATCTGGACTATCCAACTTCTGAAACATACGATGGACCATTGACTACTACCGGACGTGCTTCTGAAATTGAAGGAGATGCTCTAACTCATCATGTTGCTGTCTACCACAGTGGACGATCTGACGATCAACCAACTACATCTCAACCTCAGAAACCAGAAGAAGAACAACCCGTTGATATCGTTGAGAAGACAAAGAGCCTCGGAGACAAGATCACCGGCTTATTCAAGAAGGGACCAGCTCATCTGGACTATCCAACTTCTGAAACATACGATGGACCATTGACTACTACCGGACGTGCTTCTGAAATTGAAGGAGATGCTCTAACTCATCATGTTGCTGTCTACCACAGTGGACGATCTGACGATCAACCAACTACATCTCAACCTCAGAAACCAGAAGAAGAACAACCCGTTGATATCGTTGAGAAGACAAAGAGCCTCGGAGACAAGATCACCGGCTTATTCAAGAAGGGACCAGCTCATCTGGATTATCCAACTTCTGAAACATACGATGGACCATTGACTTCTACCGGACGTGCTTCTGAAATTGAAGGAGATGCTCTTACTCATCATGTTGCTGTCTACCACAGTGGACGATCTGACGATCAACCAACTACATCTCAACCTCAGAAACCAGAAGAAGAACAACCCGTTGATATCGTTGAGAAGACAAAGAGCCTCGGAGACAAGATCACCGGCTTATTCAAGAAGGGACCAGCTCATCTGGACTATCCAACTTCTGAAACATACGATGGACCATTGACTTCTACCGGACGTGCTTCTGAAATTGAAGGAGATGCTCTAACTCATCATGTTGCTGTCTACCACAGTGGACGATCTGACGATCAACCAACTACATCTCAACCTCAGAAACCAGAAGAAGAACAACCCGTTGATATCGTTGAGAAGTCAAAGAGCCTCGGAGACAAGATCACCGGCTTATTCAAGAAGGGACCAGCTCATCTGGATTATCCAACTTCTGAAACATACGATGGACCATTGGCTTCCACTGGACGTGCTTCTGAAATTGAAGGAGATGCTCTAACTCATCATGTTGCTGTCTACCACAGTGGACGATCTGACGATCAACCAACTACATCTCAACCTCAGAAACCAGAAGAAGAACAACCCGTTGATATCGTTGAGAAGTCAAAGAGCCTCGGAGACAAGATCACCGGCTTATTCAAGAAGGGACCAGCTCATCTGGATTATCCAACTTCTGAAACATACGATGGACCATTGACTACTACCGGACGTGCTTCTGAAATTGAAGGAGATGCTCTAACTCATCATGTTGCTGTCTACCACAGTGGACGATCTGACGATCAACCAACTACATCTCAACCTCAGAAACCAGAAGAAGAACAACCCGTTGATATCGTTGAGAAGACAAAGAGCCTCGGAGACAAGATCACCGGCTTATTCAAGAAGGGACCAGCTCATCTGGACTATCCAACTTCTGAAACATACGATGGACCATTGACTACTACCGGACGTGCTTCTGAAATTGAAGGAGATGCTCTAACTCATCATGTTGCTGTCTACCACAGTGGACGATCTGACGATCAACCAACTACATCTCAACCTCAGAAACCAGAAGAAGAACAACCCGTTGATATCGTTGAGAAGACAAAGAGCCTTGGAGACAAGATCACCGGCTTATTCAAGAAGGGACCAGCTCATCTGGATTATCCAACTTCTGAAACATACGATGGACCATTGACTTCTACCGGACGTGCTTCTGAAATTGAAGGAGATGCTCTTACTCATCATGTTGCTGTCTACCACAGTGGACGATCTGACGATCAACCAACTACATCTCAACCTCAGAAACCAGAAGAAGAACAACCCGTTGATATCGTTGAGAAGACAAAGAGCCTCGGAGACAAGATCACCGGCTTATTCAAGAAGGGACCAGCTCATCTGGACTATCCAACTTCTGAAACATACGATGGACCATTGACTTCTACCGGACGTGCTTCTGAAATTGAAGGAGATGCTCTAACTCATCATGTTGCTGTCTACCACAGTGGACGATCTGACGATCAACCAACTACATCTCAACCTCAGAAACCAGAAGAAGAACAACCCGTTGATATCGTTGAGAAGTCAAAGAGCCTCGGAGACAAGATCACCGGCTTATTCAAGAAGGGACCAGCTCATCTGGATTATCCAACTTCTGAAACATACGATGGACCATTGTCTTCTACCGGACGTGCTTCTGAAATTGAAAGAGATGCTCTAACTCATCATGTTGCTGTCTACCACAGTGGACGATCTGACGATCAACCAACTACATCTCAACCTCAGAAACCAGAAGAAGAACAACCCGTTGATATCGTTGAGAAGTCAAAGAGCCTCGGAGACAAGATCACCGGCTTATTCAAGAAGGGACCAGCTCATCTGGATTATCCAACTTCTGAAACATACGATGGACCATTGTCTTCTACCGGACGTGCTTCTGAAATTGAAAGAGATGCTCTAACTCATCATGTTGCTGTCTACCACAGTGGACGATCTGACGATCAACCAACTACATCTCAACCTCAGAAACCAGAAGAAGAACAACCCGTTGATATCGTTGAGAAGACAAAGAGCCTTGGAGACAAGATCACCGGCTTATTCAAGAAGGGACCAGCTCATCTGGATTATCCAACTTCTGAAACATACGATGGACCATTGGCTTCCACTGGACGTGCTTCTGAAATTGAAGGAGATGGTCTAACTCATCATGTTGCTGTCTACCACAGTGGACGATCTGACGATCAACCAACTACATCTCAACCTCAGAAACCAGAAGAAGAACAACCCGTTGATATCGTTGAGAAGTCAAAGAGCCTCGGAGACAAGATCACCGGCTTATTCAAGAAGGGACCAGCTCATCTGGATTATCCAACTTCTGAAACATACGATGGACCATTGACTTCTACCGGACGTGCTTCTGAAATTGAAGGAGATGCTCTAACTCATCATGTTGCTGTCTACCACAGTGGACGATCTGACGATCAACCAACTACATCTCAACCTCAGAAACCAGAAGAAGAACAACCCGTTGATATCGTTGAGAAGACAAAGAGCCTCGGAGACAAGATCACCGGTTTATTCAAGAAGGGACCAGCTCATCTGGATTATCCAACTTCTGAAACATACGATGGACCATTGACTTCCACTGAACGTGCTTCTGAAATTGAAGGAGATGCTCTAACTCATCATGTTGCTGTCTACCACAGTGGACGATCTGACGATCAACCAACTACATCTCAACCTCAGAAACCAGAAGAAGAACAACCCGTTGATATCGTTGAGAAGTCAAAGAGCCTCGGAGACAAGATCACCGGCTTATTCAAGAAGGGACCAGCTCATCTGGATTATCCAACTTCTGAAACATACGATGGACCATTGACTTCCACTGGACGTGCTTCTGAAATTGAAGGAGATGCTCTAACTCATCATGTTGCTGTCTACCACAGTGGACGATCTGACGATCAACCAACTACATCTCAACCTCAGAAACCAGAAGAAGAACAACCCGTTGATATCGTTGAGAAGTCAAAGAGCCTCGGAGACAAGATCACCGGCTTATTCAAGAAGGGACCAGCTCATCTGGATTATCCAACTTCTGAAACATACGATGGACCATTGTCTTCTACCGGACGTGCTTCTGAAATTGAAAGAGATGCTCTAACTCATCATGTTGCTGTCTACCACAGTGGACGATCTGACGATCAACCAACTACATCTCAACCTCAGAAACCAGAAGAAGAACAACCCGTTGATATCGTTGAGAAGACAAAGAGCCTCGGAGACAAGATCACCGGCTTATTCAAGAAGGGACCAGCTCATCTGGATTATCCAACTTCTGAAACATACGATGGACCATTGGCTTCCACTGGACGTGCTTCTGAAATTGAAGGAGATGGTCTAACTCATCATGTTGCTGTCTACCACAGTGGACGATCTGACGATCAACCAACTACATCTCAACCTCAGAAACCAGAAGAAGAACAACCCGTTGATATCGTTGAGAAGACAAAGAGCCTCGGAGACAAGATCACCGGTTTATTCAAGAAGGGACCAGCTCATCTGGATTATCCAACTTCTGAAACATACGATGGACCATTGACTACTACCGGACGTGCTTCTGAAATTGAAGGAGATGCTCTAACTCATCATGTTGCTGTCTACCACAGTGGACGATCTGACGATCAACCAACTACATCTCAACCTCAGAAACCAGAAGAAGAACAACCCGTTGATATCGTTGAGAAGACAAAGAGCCTCGGAGACAAGATCACCGGTTTATTCAAGAAGGGACCAGCTCATCTGGATTATCCAACTTCTGAAACATACGATGGACCATTGGCTTCCACTGGACGTGCTTCTGAAATTGAAGGAGATGCTCTAACTCATCATGTTGCTGTCTACCACAGTGGACGATCTGACGATCAACCAACTACATCTCAACCTCAGAAACCAGAAGAAGAACAACCCGTTGATATCGTTGAGAAGACAAAGAGCCTCGGAGACAAGATCACCGGCTTATTCAAGAAGGGACCAGCTCATCTGGATTATCCAACTTCTGAAACATACGATGGACCATTGACTACTACCGGACGTGCTTCTGAAATTGAAGGAGATGCTTTAACTCATCATGTTGCTGTCTACCACAGTGGACGATCTGACGATCAACCAACTACATCTCAACCTCAGAAACCAGAAGAAGAACAACCCGTTGATATCGTTGAGAAGACAAAGAGCCTCGGTGACAAGATCACCGGCTTATTCAAGAAGGGACCAGCTCATCTGGATTATCCAACTTCTGAAACATACGATGGACCATTGGCTTCTACTGGACGTGCTTCTGAAATTGAAGGAGATGCTCTAACTCATCATGTTGCTGTCTACCACAGTGGACGATCTGACGATCAACCAACTACATCTCAACCTCAGAAACCAGAAGAAGAACAACCCGTTGATATCGTTGAGAAGACAAAGAGCCTTGGAGACAAGATCACCGGCTTATTCAAGAAGGGACCAGCTCATCTGGATTATCCAACTTCTGAAACATACGATGGACCATTGGCTTCCACTGGACGTGCTTCTGAAATTGAAGGAGATGCTCTTACTCATCATGTTGCTGTCTACCACAGTGGACGATCTGACGATCAACCAACTACATCTCAACCTCAGAAACCAGAAGAAGAACAACCCGTTGATATCGTTGAGAAGACAAAGAGCCTCGGAGACAAGATCACCGGCTTATTCAAGAAGGGACCAGCTCATCTGGATTATCCAACTTCTGAAACATACGATGGACCATTGACTACTACCGGACGTGCTTCTGAAATTGAAGGAGATGCTTTAACTCATCATGTTGCTGTCTACCACAGTGGACGATCTGACGATCAACCAACTACATCTCAACCTCAGAAACCAGAAGAAGAACAACCCGTTGATATCGTTGAGAAGACAAAGAGCCTCGGTGACAAGATCACCGGCTTATTCAAGAAGGGACCAGCTCATCTGGATTATCCAACTTCTGAAACATACGATGGACCATTGGCTTCTACTGGACGTGCTTCTGAAATTGAAGGAGATGCTCTAACTCATCATGTTGCTGTCTACCACAGTGGACGATCTGACGATCAACCAACTACATCTCAACCTCAGAAACCAGAAGAAGAACAACCCGTTGATATCGTTGAGAAGACAAAGAGCCTTGGAGACAAGATCACCGGCTTATTCAAGAAGGGACCAGCTCATCTGGATTATCCAACTTCTGAAACATACGATGGACCATTGGCTTCCACTGGACGTGCTTCTGAAATTGAAGGAGATGCTCTAACTCATCATGTTGCTGTCTACCACAGTGGACGATCTGACGATCAACCAACTACATCTCAACCTCAGAAACCAGAAGAAGAACAACCCGTTGATATCGTTGAGAAGACAAAGAGCCTTGGAGACAAGATCACCGGCTTATTCAAGAAGGGACCAGCTCATCTGGATTACCCAACTTCTGAAACATACGATGGACCATTGGCTTCTACTGGACGTGCTTCTGAAATTGAAGGAGATGCTCTAATTCATCATGTTGCTGTCTACCACAGTGGACGATCTGACCATCAACCAACTACATCTCAACCTCAGAAACCAGAAGAAGAACAACCCGTTGATATCGTTGAGAAGACAAAGAGCCTCGGAGACAAGATCACCGGCTTATTCAAGAAGGGACCAGCTCATCTGGATTATCCAACTTCTGAAACATACGATGGACCATTGACTACTACCGGACGTGCTTCTGAAATTGAAGGAGATGCTTTAACTCATCATGTTGCTGTCTACCACAGTGGACGATCTGACGATCAACCAACTACATCTCAACCTCAGAAACCAGAAGAAGAACAACCCGTTGATATCGTTGAGAAGACAAAGAGTCTTGGAGACAAGATGACCGGCTTATTCAAGAAGGGACCAGCTCATCTGGATTATCCAACTTCTGAAATTTACGATGGACCATTGACTACTACCGGACGTGCTTCTGAAATTGAAGGAGATGCTCTAACTCATCATGTTGCTGTCTACCACAGTGGACGATCTGACGATCAACCAACTACATCTCAACCTCAGAAACCAGAAGAAGAACAACCCGTTGATATCGTTGAGAAGACAAAGAGCCTTGGAGACAAGATCACCGGCTTATTCAAGAAGGGACCAGCTCATCTGGATTATCCAACTTCTGAAACATACGATGGACCATTGGCTTCTACCGGACGTGCTTCTGAAATTGAAGGAGATGCTCTAACTCATCATGTTGCTGTCTACCACAGTGGACGATCTGACGATCAACCAACTACATCTCAACCTCAGAAACCAGAAGAAGAAGAACCCGTTGATATCGTTGAGAAGACAAAGAGCCTTGGAGACAAGATCACCGGCTTATTCAAGAAGGGACCAGCTCATCTGGATTATCCAACTTCTGAAACATACGATGGACCATTGACTACTACCGGACGTGCTTCTGAAATTGAAGGAGATGCTCTAACTCATCATGTTGCTGTCTACCACAGTGGACGATCTGACGATCAACCAACTACATCTCAACCTCAGAAACCAGAAGAAGAACAACCCGTTGATATCGTTGAGAAGACAAAGAGCCTTGGAGACAAGATCACCGGCTTATTCAAGAAGGGACCAGCTCATCTGGATTATCCAACTTCTGAAACATACGATGGACCATTGACTACTACCGGACGTGCTTCTGAAATTGAAGGAGATGCTCTAACTCATCATGTTGCTGTCTACCACAGTGGACGATCTGACGATCAACCAACTACATCTCAACCTCAGAAACCAGAAGAAGAACAACCCGTTGATATCGTTGAGAAGACAAAGAGCCTTGGAGACAAGATCACCGGCTTATTCAAGAAGGGACCAGCTCATCTGGATTATCCAACTTCTGAAACATACGATGGACCATTGGCTTCCACTGGACGTGCTTCTGAAATTGAAGGAGATGCTCTAACTCATCATGTTGCTGTCTACCACAGTGGACGATCTGACGATCAACCAACTACATCTCAACCTCAGAAACCAGAAGAAGAACAACCCGTTGATATCGTTGAGAAGACAAAGAGCCTCGGAGACAAGATCACCGGCTTATTCAAGAAGGGACCAGCTCATCTGGATTACCCAACTTCTGAAACATACGATGGACCATTGGCTTCTACTGGACGTGCTTCTGAAATTGAAGGAGATGCTCTAACTCATCATGTTGCTGTCTACCACAGTGGACGATCTGACGATCAACCAACTACATCTGAACCTCAGAAACCAGAAGAAGAACAACCCGTTGATATCGTTGAGAAGACAAAGAGCCTCGGAGACAAGATCACCGGCTTATTCAAGAAGGGACCAGCTCATCTGGATTACCCAACTTCTGAAACATACGATGG
Source organism: Auanema rhodensis (assembly GCA_964057225.1). Classification (NCBI taxonomy): domain Eukaryota; kingdom Metazoa; phylum Nematoda; class Chromadorea; order Rhabditida; family Rhabditidae; genus Auanema; species Auanema rhodense. The sequence goes on from OZ059895.1 coordinate 8,932,924, forward strand.
ACCATTGGCTTCTACTGGACGTGCTTCTGAAATTGAAGGAGATGCTCTAACTCATCATGTTGCTGTCTACCACAGTGGACGATCTGACGATCAACCAACTACATCTCAACCTCAGAAACCAGAAGAAGAACAACCCGTTGATATCGTTGAGAAGACAAAGAGCCTTGGAGACAAGATGACCGGCTTATTCAAGAAGGGACCAGCTCATCTGGATTATCCAACTTCTGAAATTTACGATGGACCATTGACTACTACCGGACGTGCTTCTGAAATTGAAGGAGATGCTCTAACTCATCATGTTGCTGTCTACCACAGTGGACGATCTGACGATCAACCAACTACATCTGAACCTCAGAAACCAGAAAAAGAACAACCCGTTGATATCGTTGAGAAGACAAAGAGCCTTGGAGACAAGATCACCGGCTTATTCAAGAAGGGACCAGCTCATCTGGATTATCCAACTTCTGAAATTTACGATGGACCATTGACTACTACCGGACGTGCTTCTGAAATTGAAGGAGATGCTCTAACTCATCATGTTGCTGTCTACCACAGTGGACGATCTGACGATCAATCGACTACATCTCAACCTCAGAAACCAGAAGAAGAACAACCCGTTGATATCGTTGAGAAGACAAAGAGCCTTGGAGACAAGATCACCGGCTTATTCAAGAAGGGACCAGCTCATCTGGATTATCCAACTTCTGAAACATACGATGGACCATTGGCTTCTACCGGACGTGCTTCTGAAATTGAAGGAGATGCTCTAACTCATCATGTTGCTGTCTACCACAGTGGACGATCTGACGATCAACCAACTACATCTCAACCTCAGAAACCAGAAGAAGAACAACCCGTTGATATCGTTGAGAAGACAAAGAGCCTTGGAGACAAGATCACCGGCTTATTCAAGAAGGGACCAGCTCATCTGGATTATCCAACTTCTGAAACATACGATGGACCATTGACTACTACCGGACGTGCTTCTGAAATTGAAGGAGATGCTCTAACTCATCATGTTGCTGTCTACCACAGTGGACGATCTGACAATCAACCAACTACATCTCAACCTCAGAAACCAGAAGAAGAACAACCCGTTGATATCGTTGAGAAGACAAAGAGCCTCGGAGACAAGATCACCGGCTTATTCAAGAAGGGACCAGCTCATCTGGACTATCCAACTTCTGAAACATACGATGGACCATTGGCTTCCACTGGACGTGCTTCTGAAATTGAAGGAGACGCTCTTACTCATCATGTTGCTGTCTATCACAGTGGACGATCTGACGATCAACCAACTACATCTCAACCTCAGAAACCAGAAGAAGAACAACCCGTTGATATCGTTGAGAAGACAAAGAGCCTCGGAGACAAGATCACCGGCTTATTCAAGAAGGGACCAGCTCATCTGGACTATCCAACTTCTGAAACATACGATGGACCATTGGCTTCCACTGGACGTGCTTCTGAAATTGAAGGAGACGCTCTTACTCATCATGTTGCTGTCTATCACAGTGGACGATCTGACGATCAACCAACTACATCTCAACCTCAGAAACCAGAAGAAGAACAACCCGTTGATATCGTTGAGAAGACAAAGAGCCTTGGAGACAAGATCACCGGCTTATTCAAGAAGGGACCAGCTCATCTGGATTATCCAACTTCTGAAACATACGATGGACCATTGGCTTCTACCGGACGTGCTTCTGAAATTGAAGGAGATGCTCTAACTCATCATGTTGCTGTCTACCACAGTGGACGATCTGACGATCAACCAACTACATCTCAACCTCAGAAACCAGAAGAAGAACAACCCGTTGATATCGTTGAGAAGACAAAGAGCCTTGGAGACAAGATCACCGGCTTATTCAAGAAGGGACCAGCTCATCTGGATTATCCAACTTCTGAAACATACGATGGACCATTGACTACTACCGGACGTGCTTCTGAAATTGAAGGAGATGCTCTAACTCATCATGTTGCTGTCTACCACAGTGGACGATCTGACGATCAACCAACTACATCTCAACCTCAGAAACCAGAAGAAGAACAACCCGTTGATATCGTTGAGAAGACAAAGAGCCTCGGAGACAAGATCACCGGCTTATTCAAGAAGGGACCAGCTCATCTGGACTATCCAACTTCTGAAACATACGATGGACCATTGGCTTCTACTGGACGTGCTTCTGAAATTGAAGGAGATGCTCTAACTCATCATGTTGCTGTCTACCACAGTGGACGATCTGACGATCAACCAACTACATCTCAACCTCAGAAACCAGAAGAAGAACAACCCGTTGATATCATTGAGAAGACAAAGAGCCTTGGAGACAAGATCACCGGCTTATTCAAGAAGGGACCAGCTCATCTGGATTATCCAACTTCTGAAACATACGATGGACCATTGACTACTACCGGACGTGCTTCTGAAATTGAAGGAGATGCTCTAACTCATCATGTTGCTGTCTACCACAGTGGACGATCTGACGATCAACCAACTACATCTCAACCTCAGAAACCAGAAGAAGAACAACCCGTTGATATCGTTGAGAAGACAAAGAGCCTCGGAGACAAGATCACCGGCTTATTCAAGAAGGGACCAGCTCATCTGGACTATCCAACTTCTGAAACATACGATGGACCATTGGCTTCTACTGGACGTGCTTCTGAAATTGAAGGAGATGCTCTAACTCATCATGTTGCTGTCTACCACAGTGGACGATCTGACGATCAACCAACTACATCTCAACCTCAGAAACCAGAAGAAGAACAACCCGTTGATATCGTTGAGAAGACAAAGAGCCTTGGAGACAAGATCACCGGCTTATTCAAGAAGGGACCAGCTCATCTGGATTATCCAACTTCTGAAACATACGATGGACCATTGGCTTCCACTGGACGTGCTTCTGAAATTGAAGGAGATGCTCTAACTCATCATGTTGCTGTCTACCACAGTGGACGATCTGACGATCAACCAACTACATCTCAACCTCAGAAACCAGAAGAAGAACAACCCGTTGATATCGTTGAGAAGACAAAGAGCCTCGGAGACAAGATCACCGGCTTGTTCAAGAAGGGACCAGCTCATCTGGATTATCCAACTTCTGAAACATACGATGGACCATTGTCTTCCACTGGACGTGCTTCTGAAATTGAAGGAGATGCTCTAACTCATCATGTTGCTGTCTACCACAGTGGACGATCTGACGATCAACCAACTACATCTCAACCTCAGAAACCAGAAGAAGAACAACCCGTTGATATCGTTGAGAAGACAAAGAGCCTCGGAGACAAGATCACCGGCTTGTTCAAGAAGGGACCAGCTCATCTGGATTATCCAACTTCTGAAACATACGATGGACCATTGTCTTCCACTGGACGTGCTTCTGAAATTGAAGGAGATGCTCTAACTCATCATGTTGCTGTCTACCACAGTGGACGATCTGACGATCAACCAACTACATCTCAACCTCAGAAACCAGAAGAAGAACAACCCGTTGATATTGTTGAGAAGACAAAGAGCCTCGGAGACAAGATCACCGGCTTATTCAAGAAGGGACCAGCTCATCTGGATTATCCAACTTCTGAAACATACGATGGACCATTGACTACTACCGGACGTGCTTCTGAAATTGAAGGAGATGCTCTAACTCATCATGTTGCTGTCTACCACAGTGGACGATCTGACGATCAACCAACTACATCTCAACCTCAGAAACCAGAAGAAGAACAACCCGTTGATATCGTTGAGAAGACAAAGAGCCTTGGAGACAAGATCACCGGCTTATTCAAGAAGGGACCAGCTCATCTGGATTATCCAACTTCTGAAACATACGATGGACCATTGGCTTCCACTGGACGTGCTTCTGAAATTGAAGGAGATGCTCTAACTCATCATGTTGCTGTCTACCACAGTGGACGATCTGACGATCAACCAACTACATCTCAACCTCAGAAACCAGAAGAAGAACAACCCGTTGATATCGTTGAGAAGACAAAGAGCCTTGGAGACAAGATCACCGGCTTATTCAAGAAGGGACCAGCTCATCTGGATTATCCAACTTCTGAAACATACGATGGACCATTGGCTTCCACTGGACGTGCTTCTGAAATTGAAGGAGATGCTCTAACTCATCATGTTGCTGTCTACCACAGTGGACGATCTGACGATCAACCAACTACATCTCAACCTCAGAAACCAGAAGAAGAACAACCCGTTGATATCGTTGAGAAGACAAAGAGCCTTGGAGACAAGATCACCGGCTTATTCAAGAAGGGACCAGCTCATCTGGATTATCCAACTTCTGAAACATACGATGGACCATTGGCTTCCACTGGACGTGCTTCTGAAATTGAAGGAGATGCTCTAACTCATCATGTTGCTGTCTACCACAGTGGACGATCTGACGATCAACCAACTACATCTCAACCTCAGAAACCAGAAGAAGAACAACCCGTTGATATCGTTGAGAAGACAAAGAGCCTTGGAGACAAGATCACCGGCTTATTCAAGAAGGGACCAGCTCATCTGGATTATCCAACTTCTGAAACATACGATGGACCATTGACTACTACCGGACGTGCTTCTGAAATTGAAGGAGATGCTCTAACTCATCATGTTGCTGTCTACCACAGTGGACGATCTGACGATCAATCAACTACATCTCAACCTCAGAAACCAGAAGAAGAACAACCCGTTGATATCGTTGAGAAGACAAAGAGCCTCGGAGACAAGATCACCGGCTTATTCAAGAAGGGACCAGCTCATCTGGATTATCCAACTTCTGAAACATACGATGGACCATTGACTACTACCGGACGTGCTTCTGAAATTGAAGGAGATGCTCTAACTCATCATGTTGCTGTCTACCACAGTGGACGATCTGACGATCAATCAACTACATCTCAACCTCAGAAACCAGAAGAAGAACAACCCGTTGATATCGTTGAGAAGACAAAGAGCCTTGGAGACAAGATCACCGGCTTATTCAAGAAGGGACCAGCTCATCTGGATTATCCAACTTCTGAAACATACGATGGACCATTGGCTTCCACTGGACGTGCTTCTGAAATTGAAGGAGATGCTCTAACTCATCATGTTGCTGTCTACCACAGTGGACGATCTGACGATCAATCAACTACATCTCAACCTCAGAAACCAGAAGAAGAACAACCCGTTGATATCGTTGAGAAGACAAAGAGCCTCGGAGACAAGATCACCGGCTTGTTCAAGAAGGGACCAGCTCATCTGGATTATCCAACTTCTGAAACATACGATGGACCATTGACTACTACCGGACGTGCTTCTGAAATTGAAGGAGATGCTCTAACTCATCATGTTGCTGTCTACCACAGTGGACGATCTGACGATCAATCAACTACATCTCAACCTCAGAAACCAGAAGAAGAACAACCCGTTGATATCGTTGAGAAGACAAAGAGCCTCGGAGACAAGATCACCGGCTTGTTCAAGAAGGGACCAGCTCATCTGGATTATCCAACTTCTGAAAGATACGATGGACCATTGTCTTCCACTGGACGTGCTTCTGAAATTGAAGGAGATGCTCTAACTCATCATGTTGCTGTCTACCACAGTGGACGATCTGACGATCAACCAACTACATCTCAACCTCAGAAACCAGAAGAAGAACAACCCGTTGATATCGTTGAGAAGACAAAGAGCCTCGGAGACAAGATCACCGGCTTATTCAAGAAGGGACCAGCTCATCTGGATTATCCAACTTCTGAAACATACGATGGACCATTGACTACTACCGGACGTGCTTCTGAAATTGAAGGAGATGCTCTAACTCATCATGTTGCTGTCTACCACAGTGGACGATCTGACGATCAATCAACTACATCTCAACCTCAGAAACCAGAAGAAGAACAACCCGTTGATATCGTTGAGAAGACAAAGAGCCTCGGAGACAAGATCACCGGCTTGTTCAAGAAGGGACCAGCTCATCTGGATTATCCAACTTCTGAAAGATACGATGGACCATTGTCTTCCACTGGACGTGCTTCTGAAATTGAAGGAGATGCTCTAACTCATCATGTTGCTGTCTACCACAGTGGACGATCTGACGATCAACCAACTACATCTCAACCTCAGAAACCAGAAGAAGAACAACCCGTTGATATCGTTGAGAAGACAAAGAGCCTCGGAGACAAGATCACCGGCTTATTCAAGAAGGGACCAGCTCATCTGGATTATCCAACTTCTGAAACATACGATGGACCATTGACTACTACCGGACGTGCTTCTGAAATTGAAGGAGATGCTCTAACTCATCATGTTGCTGTCTACCACAGTGGACGATCTGACGATCAACCAACTACATCTCAACCTCAGAAACCAGAAGAAGAACAACCCGTTGATATCGTTGAGAAGACAAAGAGCCTCGGAGACAAGATCACCGGCTTATTCAAGAAGGGACCAGCTCATCTGGATTATCCAACTTCTGAAACATACGATGGACCATTGACTACTACCGGACGTGCTTCTGAAATTGAAGGAGATGCTCTAACTCATCATGTTGCTGTCTACCACAGTGGACGATCTGACGATCAACCAACTACATCTCAACCTCAGAAACCAGAAGAAGAACAACCCGTTGATATCGTTGAGAAGACAAAGAGCCTTGGAGACAAGATCACCGGCTTATTCAAGAAGGGACCAGCTCATCTGGATTATCCAACTTCTGAAACATACGATGGACCATTGACTACTACCGGACGTGCTTCTGAAATTGAAGGAGATGCTCTAACTCATCATGTTGCTGTCTACCACAGTGGACGATCTGACGATCAACCAACTACATCTCAACCTCAGAAACCAGAAGAAGAACAACCCGTTGATATCGTTGAGAAGACAAAGAGCCTCGGAGACAAGATCACCGGCTTGTTCAAGAAGGGACCAGCTCATCTGGATTATCCAACTTCTGAAACATACGATGGACCATTGTCTTCCACTGGACGTGCTTCTGAAATTGAAGGAGATGCTCTAACTCATCATGTTGCTGTCTACCACAGTGGACGATCTGACGATCAACCAACTACATCTCAACCTCAGAAACCAGAAGAAGAACAACCCGTTGATATCGTTGAGAAGACAAAGAGCCTCGGAGACAAGATCACCGGCTTATTCAAGAAGGGACCAGCTCATCTGGATTATCCAACTTCTGAAACATACGATGGACCATTGACTACTACCGGACGTGCTTCTGAAATTGAAGGAGATGCTCTAACTCATCATGTTGCTGTCTACCACAGTGGACGATCTGACGATCAACCAACTACATCTCAACCTCAGAAACCAGAAGAAGAACAACCCGTTGATATCGTTGAGAAGACAAAGAGCCTTGGAGACAAGATCACCGGCTTATTCAAGAAGGGACCAGCTCATCTGGATTATCCAACTTCTGAAACATACGATGGACCATTGACTACTACCGGACGTGCTTCTGAAATTGAAGGAGATGCTCTAACTCATCATGTTGCTGTCTACCACAGTGGACGATCTGACGATCAATCAACTACATCTCAACCTCAGAAACCAGAAGAAGAACAACCCGTTGATATCGTTGAGAAGACAAAGAGCCTCGGAGACAAGATCACCGGCTTATTCAAGAAGGGACCAGCTCATCTGGATTATCCAACTTCTGAAACATACGATGGACCATTGACTACTACCGGACGTGCTTCTGAAATTGAAGGAGATGCTCTAACTCATCATGTTGCTGTCTACCACAGTGGACGATCTGACGATCAATCAACTACATCTCAACCTCAGAAACCAGAAGAAGAACAACCCGTTGATATCGTTGAGAAGACAAAGAGCCTTGGAGACAAGATCACCGGCTTATTCAAGAAGGGACCAGCTCATCTGGATTATCCAACTTCTGAAACATACGATGGACCATTGGCTTCCACTGGACGTGCTTCTGAAATTGAAGGAGATGCTCTAACTCATCATGTTGCTGTCTACCACAGTGGACGATCTGACGATCAATCAACTACATCTCAACCTCAGAAACCAGAAGAAGAACAACCCGTTGATATCGTTGAGAAGACAAAGAGCCTCGGAGACAAGATCACCGGCTTGTTCAAGAAGGGACCAGCTCATCTGGATTATCCAACTTCTGAAACATACGATGGACCATTGACTACTACCGGACGTGCTTCTGAAATTGAAGGAGATGCTCTAACTCATCATGTTGCTGTCTACCACAGTGGACGATCTGACGATCAATCAACTACATCTCAACCTCAGAAACCAGAAGAAGAACAACCCGTTGATATCGTTGAGAAGACAAAGAGCCTCGGAGACAAGATCACCGGCTTGTTCAAGAAGGGACCAGCTCATCTGGATTATCCAACTTCTGAAAGATACGATGGACCATTGTCTTCCACTGGACGTGCTTCTGAAATTGAAGGAGATGCTCTAACTCATCATGTTGCTGTCTACCACAGTGGACGATCTGACGATCAACCAACTACATCTCAACCTCAGAAACCAGAAGAAGAACAACCCGTTGATATCGTTGAGAAGACAAAGAGCCTCGGAGACAAGATCACCGGCTTATTCAAGAAGGGACCAGCTCATCTGGATTATCCAACTTCTGAAACATACGATGGACCATTGACTACTACCGGACGTGCTTCTGAAATTGAAGGAGATGCTCTAACTCATCATGTTGCTGTCTACCACAGTGGACGATCTGACGATCAATCAACTACATCTCAACCTCAGAAACCAGAAGAAGAACAACCCGTTGATATCGTTGAGAAGACAAAGAGCCTCGGAGACAAGATCACCGGCTTGTTCAAGAAGGGACCAGCTCATCTGGATTATCCAACTTCTGAAAGATACGATGGACCATTGTCTTCCACTGGACGTGCTTCTGAAATTGAAGGAGATGCTCTAACTCATCATGTTGCTGTCTACCACAGTGGACGATCTGACGATCAACCAACTACATCTCAACCTCAGAAACCAGAAGAAGAACAACCCGTTGATATCGTTGAGAAGACAAAGAGCCTCGGAGACAAGATCACCGGCTTATTCAAGAAGGGACCAGCTCATCTGGATTATCCAACTTCTGAAACATACGATGGACCATTGACTACTACCGGACGTGCTTCTGAAATTGAAGGAGATGCTCTAACTCATCATGTTGCTGTCTACCACAGTGGACGATCTGACGATCAACCAACTACATCTCAACCTCAGAAACCAGAAGAAGAACAACCCGTTGATATCGTTGAGAAGACAAAGAGCCTCGGAGACAAGATCACCGGCTTATTCAAGAAGGGACCAGCTCATCTGGATTATCCAACTTCTGAAACATACGATGGACCATTGACTACTACCGGACGTGCTTCTGAAATTGAAGGAGATGCTCTAACTCATCATGTTGCTGTCTACCACAGTGGACGATCTGACGATCAACCAACTACATCTCAACCTCAGAAACCAGAAGAAGAACAACCCGTTGATATCGTTGAGAAGACAAAGAGCCTTGGAGACAAGATCACCGGCTTATTCAAGAAGGGACCAGCTCATCTGGATTATCCAACTTCTGAAACATACGATGGACCATTGACTACTACCGGACGTGCTTCTGAAATTGAAGGAGATGCTCTAACTCATCATGTTGCTGTCTACCACAGTGGACGATCTGACGATCAACCAACTACATCTCAACCTCAGAAACCAGAAGAAGAACAACCCGTTGATATCGTTGAGAAGACAAAGAGCCTCGGAGACAAGATCACCGGCTTGTTCAAGAAGGGACCAGCTCATCTGGATTATCCAACTTCTGAAACATACGATGGACCATTGTCTTCCACTGGACGTGCTTCTGAAATTGAAGGAGATGCTCTAACTCATCATGTTGCTGTCTACCACAGTGGACGATCTGACGATCAACCAACTACATCTCAACCTCAGAAACCAGAAGAAGAACAACCCGTTGATATCGTTGAGAAGACAAAGAGCCTCGGAGACAAGATCACCGGCTTATTCAAGAAGGGACCAGCTCATCTGGATTATCCAACTTCTGAAACATACGATGGACCATTGACTACTACCGGACGTGCTTCTGAAATTGAAGGAGATGCTCTAACTCATCATGTTGCTGTCTACCACAGTGGACGATCTGACGATCAACCAACTACATCTCAACCTCAGAAACCAGAAGAAGAACAACCCGTTGATATCGTTGAGAAGACAAAGAGCCTCGGAGACAAGATCACCGGCTTATTCAAGAAGGGACCAGCTCATCTGGATTATCCAACTTTTGAAACATACGATGGACCATTGACTACTACCGGACGTGCTTCTGAAATTGAAGGAGATGCTCTAACTCATCATGTTGCTGTCTACCACAGTGGACGATCTGACGATCAACCAACTACATCTCAACCTCAGAAACCAGAAGAAGAACAACCCGTTGATATCGTTGAGAAGACAAAGAGCCTCGGAGACAAGATCACCGGCTTGTTCAAGAAGGGACCAGCTCATCTGGATTATCCAACTTCTGAAACATACGATGGACCATTGTCTTCCACTGGACGTGCTTCTGAAATTGAAGGAGATGCTCTAACTCATCATGTTGCTGTCTACCACAGTGGACGATCTGACGATCAACCAACTACATCTCAACCTCAGAAACCAGAAGAAGAACAACCCGTTGATATCGTTGAGAAGACAAAGAGCCTCGGAGACAAGATCACCGGCTTGTTCAAGAAGGGACCAGCTCATCTGGATTATCCAACTTCTGAAACATACGATGGACCATTGTCTTCCACTGGACGTGCTTCTGAAATTGAAGGAGATGCTCTAACTCATCATGTTGCTGTCTACCACAGTGGACGATCTGACGATCAACCAACTACATCTCAACCTCAGAAACCAGAAGAAGAACAACCCGTTGATATCGTTGAGAAGACAAAGAGCCTCGGAGACAAGATCACCGGCTTGTTCAAGAAGGGACCAGCTCATCTGGATTATCCAACTTCTGAAACATACGATGGACCATTGTCTTCCACTGGACGTGCTTCTGAAATTGAAGGAGATGCTCTAACTCATCATGTTGCTGTCTACCACAGTGGACGATCTGACGATCAACCAACTACATCTCAACCTCAGAAACCAGAAGAAGAACAACCCGTTGATATCGTTGAGAAGACAAAGAGCCTTGGAGACAAGATCACCGGCTTATTCAAGAAGGGACCAGCTCATCTGGATTATCCAACTTCTGAAACATACGATGGACCATTGACTACTACCGGACGTGCTTCTGAAATTGAAGGAGATGCTCTAACTCATCATGTTGCTGTCTACCACAGTGGACGATCTGACGATCAATCAACTACATCTCAACCTCAGAAACCAGAAGAAGAACAACCCGTTGATATCGTTGAGAAGACAAAGAGCCTCGGAGACAAGATCACCGGCTTATTCAAGAAGGGACCAGCTCATCTGGATTATCCAACTTCTGAAACATACGATGGACCATTGACTACTACCGGACGTGCTTCTGAAATTGAAGGAGATGCTCTAACTCATCATGTTGCTGTCTACCACAGTGGACGATCTGACGATCAATCAACTACATCTCAACCTCAGAAACCAGAAGAAGAACAACCCGTTGATATCGTTGAGAAGACAAAGAGCCTCGGAGACAAGATCACCGGCTTATTCAAGAAGGGACCAGCTCATCTGGATTATCCAACTTCTGAAACATACGATGGACCATTGACTACTACCGGACGTGCTTCTGAAATTGAAGGAGATGCTCTAACTCATCATGTTGCTGTCTACCACAGTGGACGATCTGACGATCAACCAACTACATCTCAACCTCAGAAACCAGAAGAAGAACAACCCGTTGATATCGTTGAGAAGACAAAGAGCCTTGGAGACAAGATCACCGGCTTATTCAAGAAGGGACCAGCTCATCTGGATTATCCAACTTCTGAAACATACGATGGACCATTGACTACTACCGGACGTGCTTCTGAAATTGAAGGAGATGCTCTAACTCATCATGTTGCTGTCTACCACAGTGGACGATCTGACGATCAACCAACTACATCTCAACCTCAGAAACCAGAAGAAGAACAACCCGTTGATATCGTTGAGAAGACAAAGAGCCTTGGAGACAAGATCACCGGCTTATTCAAGAAGGGACCAGCTCATCTGGATTATCCAACTTCTGAAACATACGATGGACCATTGACTACTACCGGACGTGCTTCTGAAATTGAAGGAGATGCTCTAACTCATCATGTTGCTGTCTACCACAGTGGACGATCTGACGATCAACCAACTACATCTCAACCTCAGAAACCAGAAGAAGAACAACCCGTTGATATCGTTGAGAAGACAAAGAGCCTCGGAGACAAGATCACCGGCTTATTCAAGAAGGGACCAGCTCATCTGGATTATCCAACTTCTGAAACATACGATGGACCATTGACTACTACCGGACGTGCTTCTGAAATTGAAGGAGATGCTCTAACTCATCATGTTGCTGTCTACCACAGTGGACGATCTGACGATCAACCAACTACATCTCAACCTCAGAAACCAGAAGAAGAACAACCCGTTGATATCGTTGAGAAGACAAAGAGCCTTGGAGACAAGATCACCGGCTTATTCAAGAAGGGACCAGCTCATCTGGATTATCCAACTTCTGAAACATACGATGGACCATTGACTACTACCGGACGTGCTTCTGAAATTGAAGGAGATGCTCTAACTCATCATGTTGCTGTCTACCACAGTGGACGATCTGACGATCAACCAACTACATCTCAACCTCAGAAACCAGAAGAAGAACAACCCGTTGATATCGTTGAGAAGACAAAGAGCCTTGGAGACAAGATCACCGGCTTATTCAAGAAGGGACCAGCTCATCTGGATTATCCAACTTCTGAAACATACGATGGACCATTGACTACTACCGGACGTGCTTCTGAAATTGAAGGAGATGCTCTAACTCATCATGTTGCTGTCTACCACAGTGGACGATCTGACGATCAACCAACTACATCTCAACCTCAGAAACCAGAAGAAGAACAACCCGTTGATATCGTTGAGAAGACAAAGAGCCTCGGAGACAAGATCACCGGCTTATTCAAGAAGGGACCAGCTCATCTGGATTATCCAACTTCTGAAACATACGATGGACCATTGACTACTACCGGACGTGCTTCTGAAATTGAAGGAGATGCTCTAACTCATCATGTTGCTGTCTACCACAGTGGACGATCTGACGATCAACCAACTACATCTCAACCTCAGAAACCAGAAGAAGAACAACCCGTTGATATCGTTGAGAAGACAAAGAGCCTTGGAGACAAGATCACCGGCTTATTCAAGAAGGGACCAGCTCATCTGGATTATCCAACTTCTGAAACATACGATGGACCATTGACTACTACCGGACGTGCTTCTGAAATTGAAGGAGATGCTCTAACTCATCATGTTGCTGTCTACCACAGTGGACGATCTGACGATCAACCAACTACATCTCAACCTCAGAAACCAGAAGAAGAACAACCCGTTGATATCGTTGAGAAGACAAAGAGCCTCGGAGACAAGATCACCGGCTTGTTCAAGAAGGGACCAGCTCATCTGGATTATCCAACTTCTGAAACATACGATGGACCATTGGCTTCCACTGGACGTGCTTCTGAAATTGAAGGAGATGCTCTAACTCATCATGTTGCTGTCTACCACAGTGGACGATCTGACGATCAACCAACTACATCTCAACCTCAGAAACCAGAAGTAGAACAACCCGTTGATATCGTTGAGAAGACAAAGAGCCTTGGAGACAAGATCACCGGCTTATTCAAGAAGGGACCAGCTCATCTGGATTATCCAACTTCTGAAATTTACGATGGACCATTGACTACTACCGGACGTGCTTCTGAAATTGAAGGAGATGCTCTAACTCATCATGTTGCTGTCTACCACACTGGACGATCTGACGATCAACCAACTACATCTCAACCTCAGAAACCAGAAGAAGAACAACCCGTTGATATCGTTGAGAAGACAAAGAGCCTTGGAGACAAGATCACCGGCTTATTCAAGAAGGGACCAGCTCATCTGGATTATCCAACTTCTGAAATTTACGATGGACCATTGACTACTACCGGACGTGCTTCTGAAATTGAAGGAGATGCTCTAACTCATCATGTTGCTGTCTACCACAGTGGACGATCTGACGATCAACCAACTACATCTCAACCTCAGAAACCAGAAGAAGAACAACCCGTTGATATCGTTGAGAAGACAAAGAGCCTTGGAGACAAGATCACCGGCTTATTCAAGAAGGGACCAGCTCATCTGGATTATCCAACTTCTGAAATTTACGATGGACCATTGTCTTCCACTGGACGTGCTTCTGAAATTGAAGGAGATGCTCTAACTCATCATGTTGCTGTCTACCACAGTGGACGATCTGACGATCAACCAACTACATCTCAACCTCAGAAACCAGAAGAAGAACAACCCGTTGATATCGTTGAGAAGACAAAGAGCCTCGGAGACAAGATCACCGGCTTATTCAAGAAGGGACCAGCTCATCTGGATTATCCAACTTCTGAAACATACGATGGACCATTGACTACTACCGGACGTGCTTCTGAAATTGAAGGAGATGCTCTAACTCATCATGTTGCTGTCTACCACAGTGGACGATCTGACGATCAACCAACTACATCTCAACCTCAGAAACCAGAAGAAGAACAACCCGTTGATATCGTTGAGAAGACAAAGAGCCTTGGAGACAAGATCACCGGCTTATTCAAGAAGGGACCAGCTCATCTGGATTATCCAACTTCTGAAACATACGATGGACCATTGACTACTACCGGACGTGCTTCTGAAATTGAAGGAGATGCTCTAACTCATCATGTTGCTGTCTACCACAGTGGACGATCTGACGATCAACCAACTACATCTCAACCTCAGAAACCAGAAGAAGAACAACCCGTTGATATCGTTGAGAAGACAAAGAGCCTTGGAGACAAGATCACCGGCTTATTCAAGAAGGGACCAGCTCATCTGGATTATCCAACTTCTGAAACATACGATGGACCATTGACTACTACCGGACGTGCTTCTGAAATTGAAGGAGATGCTCTAACTCATCATGTTGCTGTCTACCACAGTGGACGATCTGACGATCAACCAACTACATCTCAACCTCAGAAACCAGAAGAAGAACAACCCGTTGATATCGTTGAGAAGACAAAGAGCCTCGGAGACAAGATCACCGGCTTATTCAAGAAGGGACCAGCTCATCTGGATTATCCAACTTCTGAAACATACGATGGACCATTGACTACTACCGGACGTGCTTCTGAAATTGAAGGAGATGCTCTAACTCATCATGTTGCTGTCTACCACAGTGGACGATCTGACGATCAACCAACTACATCTCAACCTCAGAAACCAGAAGAAGAACAACCCGTTGATATCGTTGAGAAGACAAAGAGCCTTGGAGACAAGATCACCGGCTTATTCAAGAAGGGACCAGCTCATCTGGATTATCCAACTTCTGAAACATACGATGGACCATTGACTACTACCGGACGTGCTTCTGAAATTGAAGGAGATGCTCTAACTCATCATGTTGCTGTCTACCACAGTGGACGATCTGACGATCAACCAACTACATCTCAACCTCAGAAACCAGAAGAAGAACAACCCGTTGATATCGTTGAGAAGACAAAGAGCCTCGGAGACAAGATCACCGGCTTGTTCAAGAAGGGACCAGCTCATCTGGATTATCCAACTTCTGAAACATACGATGGACCATTGGCTTCCACTGGACGTGCTTCTGAAATTGAAGGAGATGCTCTAACTCATCATGTTGCTGTCTACCACAGTGGACGATCTGACGATCAACCAACTACATCTCAACCTCAGAAACCAGAAGAAGAACAACCCGTTGATATCGTTGAGAAGACAAAGAGCCTTGGAGACAAGATCACCGGCTTATTCAAGAAGGGACCAGCTCATCTGGATTATCCAACTTCTGAAACATACGATGGACCATTGACTACTACCGGACGTGCTTCTGAAATTGAAGGAGATGCTCTAACTCATCATGTTGCTGTCTACCACAGTGGACGATCTGACGATCAACCAACTACATCTCAACCTCAGAAACCAGAAGAAGAACAACCCGTTGATATCGTTGAGAAGACAAAGAGCCTTGGAGACAAGATCACCGGCTTATTCAAGAAGGGACCAGCTCATCTGGATTATCCAACTTCTGAAACATACGATGGACCATGGACTACTACCGGACGTGCTTCTGAAATTGAAGGAGATGCTCTAACTCATCATGTTGCTGTCTACCACAGTGGACGATCTGACGATCAACCAACTACATCTCAACCTCAGAAACCAGAAGAAGAACAACCCGTTGATATCGTTGAGAAGACAAAGAGCCTCGGAGACAAGATCACCGGCTTGTTCAAGAAGGGACCAGCTCATCTGGATTATCCAACTTCTGAAACATACGATGGACCATTGACTACTACCGGACGTGCTTCTGAAATTGAAGGAGATGCTCTAACTCATCATGTTGCTGTCTACCACACTGGACGATCTGACGATCAACCAACTACATCTCAACCTCAGAAACCAGAAGAAGAACAACCCGTTGATATCGTTGAGAAGACAAAGAGCCTTGGAGACAAGATCACCGGCTTATTCAAGAAGGGACCAGCTCATCTGGATTATCCAACTTCTGAAATTTACGATGGACCATTGACTACTACCGGACGTGCTTCTGAAATTGAAGGAGATGCTCTAACTCATCATGTTGCTGTCTACCACACTGGACGATCTGACGATCAACCAACTACATCTCAACCTCAGAAACCAGAAGAAGAACAACCCGTTGATATCGTTGAGAAGACAAAGAGCCTCGGAGACAAGATCACCGGCTTGTTCAAGAAGGGACCAGCTCATCTGGATTATCCAACTTCTGAAACATACGATGGACCATTGGCTTCCACTGGACGTGCTTCTGAAATTGAAGGAGATGCTCTAACTCATCATGTTGCTGTCTACCACACTGGACGATCTGACGATCAACCAACTACATCTCAACCTCAGAAACCAGAAGTAGAACAACCCGTTGATATCGTTGAGAAGACAAAGAGCCTTGGAGACAAGATCACCGGCTTATTCAAGAAGGGACCAGCTCATCTGGATTATCCAACTTCTGAAATTTACGATGGACCATTGACTACTACCGGACGTGCTTCTGAAATTGAAGGAGATGCTCTAACTCATCATGTTGCTGTCTACCACACTGGACGATCTGACGATCAACCAACTACATCTCAACCTCAGAAACCAGAAGAAGAACAACCCGTTGATATCGTTGAGAAGACAAAGAGCCTTGGAGACAAGATCACCGGCTTATTCAAGAAGGGACCAGCTCATCTGGATTATCCAACTTCTGAAATTTACGATGGACCATTGACTACTACCGGACGTGCTTCTGAAATTGAAGGAGATGCTCTAACTCATCATGTTGCTGTCTACCACAGTGGACGATCTGACGATCAACCAACTACATCTCAACCTCAGAAACCAGAAGAAGAACAACCCGTTGATATCGTTGAGAAGACAAAGAGCCTTGGAGACAAGATCACCGGCTTATTCAAGAAGGGACCAGCTCATCTGGATTATCCAACTTCTGAAATTTACGATGGACCATTGTCTTCCACTGGACGTGCTTCTGAAATTGAAGGAGATGCTCTAACTCATCATGTTGCTGTCTACCACAGTGGACGATCTGACGATCAACCAACTACATCTCAACCTCAGAAACCAGAAGAAGAACAACCCGTTGATATCGTTGAGAAGACAAAGAGCCTCGGAGACAAGATCACCGGCTTATTCAAGAAGGGACCAGCTCATCTGGATTATCCAACTTCTGAAACATACGATGGACCATTGACTACTACCGGACGTGCTTCTGAAATTGAAGGAGATGCTCTAACTCATCATGTTGCTGTCTACCACAGTGGACGATCTGACGATCAACCAACTACATCTCAACCTCAGAAACCAGAAGAAGAACAACCCGTTGATATCGTTGAGAAGACAAAGAGCCTTGGAGACAAGATCACCGGCTTATTCAAGAAGGGACCAGCTCATCTGGATTATCCAACTTCTGAAACATACGATGGACCATTGACTACTACCGGACGTGCTTCTGAAATTGAAGGAGATGCTCTAACTCATCATGTTGCTGTCTACCACAGTGGACGATCTGACGATCAACCAACTACATCTCAACCTCAGAAACCAGAAGAAGAACAACCCGTTGATATCGTTGAGAAGACAAAGAGCCTTGGAGACAAGATCACCGGCTTATTCAAGAAGGGACCAGCTCATCTGGATTATCCAACTTCTGAAACATACGATGGACCATTGACTACTACCGGACGTGCTTCTGAAATTGAAGGAGATGCTCTAACTCATCATGTTGCTGTCTACCACAGTGGACGATCTGACGATCAACCAACTACATCTCAACCTCAGAAACCAGAAGAAGAACAACCCGTTGATATCGTTGAGAAGACAAAGAGCCTCGGAGACAAGATCACCGGCTTATTCAAGAAGGGACCAGCTCATCTGGATTATCCAACTTCTGAAACATACGATGGACCATTGACTACTACCGGACGTGCTTCTGAAATTGAAGGAGATGCTCTAACTCATCATGTTGCTGTCTACCACAGTGGACGATCTGACGATCAACCAACTACATCTCAACCTCAGAAACCAGAAGAAGAACAACCCGTTGATATCGTTGAGAAGACAAAGAGCCTTGGAGACAAGATCACCGGCTTATTCAAGAAGGGACCAGCTCATCTGGATTATCCAACTTCTGAAACATACGATGGACCATTGACTACTACCGGACGTGCTTCTGAAATTGAAGGAGATGCTCTAACTCATCATGTTGCTGTCTACCACAGTGGACGATCTGACGATCAACCAACTACATCTCAACCTCAGAAACCAGAAGAAGAACAACCCGTTGATATCGTTGAGAAGACAAAGAGCCTCGGAGACAAGATCACCGGCTTGTTCAAGAAGGGACCAGCTCATCTGGATTATCCAACTTCTGAAACATACGATGGACCATTGGCTTCCACTGGACGTGCTTCTGAGATTGAAGGAGATGCTCTAACTCATCATGTTGCTGTCTACCACACTGGACGATCTGACGATCAACCAACTACATCTCAACCTCAGAAACCAGAAGTAGAACAACCCGTTGATATCGTTGAGAAGACAAAGAGCCTCGGAGACAAGATCACCGGCTTGTTCAAGAAGGGACCAGCTCATCTGGATTATCCAACTTCTGAAACATACGATGGACCATTGTCTTCCACTGGACGTGCTTCTGAAATTGAAGGAGATGCTCTAACTCATCATGTTGCTGTCTACCACAGTGGACGATCTGACGATCAACCAACTACATCTCAACCTCAGAAACCAGAAGAAGAACAACCCGTTGATATCGTTGAGAAGACAAAGAGCCTTGGAGACAAGATCACCGGCTTATTCAAGAAGGGACCAGCTCATCTGGATTATCCAACTTCTGAAACATACGATGGACCATTGGCTTCCACTGGACGTGCTTCTGAAATTGAAGGAGATGCTCTAACTCATCATGTTGCTGTCTACCACAGTGGACGATCTGACGATCAACCAACTACATCTCAACCTCAGAAACCAGAAGAAGAACAACCCGTTGATATCGTTGAGAAGACAAAGAGCCTCGGAGAAAAGATCACCGGCTTGTTCAAGAAGGGACCAGCTCATCTGGATTATCCAACTTCTGAAATTTACGATGGACCATTGACTACTACCGGTCGTGCTTCTGAAATTGAAGGAGATGCTCTAACTCATCATGTTGCTGTCTACCACAGTGGACGATCTGACGATCAACCAACTACATCTCAACCTCAGAAACCAGAAGAAGAACAACCCGTTGATATCGTTGAGAAGACAAAGAGCCTTGGAGACAAGATCACCGGCTTATTCAAGAAGGGACCAGCTCATCTGGATTATCCAACTTCTGAAACATACGATGGACCATTGACTACTACCGGACGTGCTTCTGAAATTGAAGGAGATGCTCTAACTCATCATGTTGCTGTCTACCACAGTGGACGATCTGACGATCAACCAACTACATCTCAACCTCAGAAACCAGAAGAAGAACAACCCGTTGATATCGTTGAGAAGACAAAGAGCCTTGGAGACAAGATCACCGGCTTATTCAAGAAGGGACCAGCTCATCTGGATTATCCAACTTCTGAAACATACGATGGACCATTGACTACTACCGGACGTGTTTCTGAAATTGAAGGAGATGCTCTAACTCATCATGTTGCTGTCTACCACAGTGGACGATCTGACGATCAACCAACTACATCTCAACCTCAGAAACCAGAAGAAGAACAACCCGTTGATATCGTTGAGAAGACAAAGAGCCTTGGAGACAAGATCACCGGCTTGTTCAAGAAGGGACCAGCTCATCTGGATTATCCAACTTCTGAAACATACGATGGACCATTGGCTTCCACTGGACGTGCTTCTGAAATTGAAGGAGATGCTCTAACTCATCATGTTGCTGTCTACCACAGTGGACGATCTGACAATCAACCAACTACATCTCAACCTCAGAAACCAGAAGAAGAACAACCCGTTGATATCGTTGAGAAGACAAAGAGCCTCGGAGACAAGATCACCGGCTTATTCAAGAAGGGACCAGCTCATCTGGATTATCCAACTTCTGAAACATACGATGGACCATTGACTACTACCGGACGGGCTTCTGAAATTGAAGGAGATGCTCTAACTCATCATGTTGCTGTCTACCACAGTGGACGATCTGACGATCAACCAACTACATCTCAACCTCAGAAACCAGAAGAAGAACAACCCGTTGATATCGTTGAGAAGACAAAGAGCCTTGGAGACAAGATCACCGGCTTATTCAAGAAGGGACCAGCTCATCTGGACTATCCAACTTCTGAAATTTACGATGGACCATTGACTACTACCGGACGTGCTTCTGAAATTGAAGGAGATGCTCTAACTCATCATGTTGCTGTCTACCACAGTGGACGATCTGACGATCAACCAACTACATCTCAACCTCAGAAACCAGAAGAAGAACAACCCGTTGATATCGTTGAGAAGACAAAGAGCCTTGGAGACAAGATCACCGGCTTATTCAAGAAGGGACCAGCTCATCTGGACTATCCAACTTCTGAAATTTACGATGGACCATTGACTACTACCGGACGTGCTTCTGAAATTGAAGGAGATGCTCTAACTCATCATGTTGCTGTCTACCACAGTGGACGATCTGACGATCAACCAACTACATCTCAACCTCAGAAACCAGAAGAAGAACAACCCGTTCATATCGTTGAGAAGACAAAGAGCCTTGGAGACAAGATCACCGGCTTGTTCAAGAAGGGACCAGCTCATCTGGATTATCCAACTTCTGAAACATACGATGGACCATTGGCTTCCACTGGACGTGCTTCTGAAATTGAAGGAGATGCTCTAACTCATCATGTTGCTGTCTACCACAGTGGACGATCTGACGATCAACCAACTACATCTCAACCTCAGAAACCAGAAGAAGAACAACCCGTTGATATCGTTGAGAAGACAAAGAGCCTCGGAGACAAGATCACCGGCTTGTTCAAGAAGGGACCAGCTCATCTGGATTATCCAACTTCTGAAACATACGATGGACCATTGGCTTCCACTGGACGTGCTTCTGAAATTGAAGGAGATGCTCTAACTCATCATGTTGCTGTCTACCACAGTGGACGATCTGACGATCAACCAACTACATCTCAACCTCAGAAACCAGAAGAAGAACAACCCGTTGATATCGTTGAGAAGACAAAGAGCCTCGGAGACAAGATCACCGGCTTGTTCAAGAAGGGACCAGCTCATCTGGATTATCCAACTTCTGAAACATACGATGGACCATTGGCTTCCACTGGACGTGCTTCTGAAATTGAAGGAGATGCTCTAACTCATCATGTTGCTGTCTACCACAGTGGACGATCTGACGATCAACCAACTACATCTCAACCTCAGAAACCAGAAGAAGAACAACCCGTTGATATCGTTGAGAAGACAAAGAGCCTCGGAGACAAGATCACCGGCTTATTCAAGAAGGGACCAGCTCATCTGGATTATCCAACTTCTGAAACATACGATGGACCATTGACTACTACCGGACGGGCTTCTGAAATTGAAGGAGATCCTCTAACTCATCATGTTGCTGTCTACCACAGTGGACGATCTGACGATCAACCAACTACATCTCAACCTCAGAAACCAGAAGAAGAACAACCCGTTGATATCGTTGAGAAGACAAAGAGCCTTGGAGACAAGATCACCGGCTTATTCAAGAAGGGACCAGCTCATCTGGATTATCCAACTTCTGAAACATACGATGGACCATTGACTACTACCGGACGGGCTTCTGAAATTGAAGGAGATCCTCTAACTCATCATGTTGCTGTCTACCACAGTGGACGATCTGACGATCAACCAACTACATCTCAACCTCAGAAACCAGAAGAAGAACAACCCGTTGATATCGTTGAGAAGACAAAGAGCCTTGGAGACAAGATCACCGGCTTGTTCAAGAAGGGACCAGCTCATCTGGATTATCCAACTTCTGAAACATACGATGGACCATTGACTACTACCGGACGTGCTTTTGAAATTGAAGGAGATGCTCTAACTCATCATGTTGCTGTCTACCACAGTGGACGATCTGACGATCAACCAACTACATCTCAACCTCAGAAACCAGAAGAAGAACAACCCGTTGATATCGTTGAGAAGACAAAGAGCCTCGGAGACAAGATCACCGGCTTGTTCAAGAAGGGACCAGCTCATCTGGATTATCCAACTTCTGAAACATACGATGGACCATTGGCTTCCACTGGACGTGCTTCTGAAATTGAAGGAGATGCTCTAACTCATCATGTTGCTGTCTACCACAGTGGACGATCTGACGATCAACCAACTACATCTCAACCTCAGAAACCAGAAGAAGAACAACCCGTTGATATCGTTGAGAAGACAAAGAGCCTCGGAGACAAGATCACCGGCTTGTTCAAGAAGGGACCAGCTCATCTGGATTATCCAACTTCTGAAACATACGATGGACCATTGACTACTACCGGACGGGCTTCTGAAATTGAAGGAGATGCTCTAACTCATCATGTTGCTGTCTACCACAGTGGACGATCTGACGATCAACCAACTACATCTCAACCTCAGAAACCAGAAGAAGAACAACCCGTTGATATCGTTGAGAAGACAAAGAGCCTTGGAGACAAGATCACCGGCTTATTCAAGAAGGGACCAGCTCATCTGGACTATCCAACTTCTGAAATTTACGATGGACCATTGACTACTACCGGACGTGCTTCTGAAATTGAAGGAGATGCTCTAACTCATCATGTTGCTGTCTACCACAGTGGACGATCTGACGATCAACCAACTACATCTCAACCTCAGAAACCAGAAGAAGAACAACCCGTTGATATCGTTGAGAAGACAAAGAGCCTTGGAGACAAGATCACCGGCTTATTCAAGAAGGGACCAGCTCATCTGGATTATCCAACTTCTGAAACATACGATGGACCATTGACTACTACCGGACGGGCTTCTGAAATTGAAGGAGATGCTCTAACTCATCATGTTGCTGTCTACCACAGTGGACGATCTGACGATCAACCAACTACATCTCAACCTCAGAAACCAGAAGAAGAACAACCCGTTCATATCGTTGAGAAGACAAAGAGCCTTGGAGACAAGATCACCGGCTTGTTCAAGAAGGGACCAGCTCATCTGGATTATCCAACTTCTGAAACATACGATGGACCATTGGCTTCCACTGGACGTGCTTCTGAAATTGAAGGAGATGCTCTAACTCATCATGTTGCTGTCTACCACAGTGGACGATCTGACGATCAACCAACTACATCTCAACCTCAGAAACCAGAAGAAGAACAACCCGTTGATATCGTTGAGAAGACAAAGAGCCTCGGAGACAAGATCACCGGCTTGTTCAAGAAGGGACCAGCTCATCTGGATTATCCAACTTCTGAAACATACGATGGACCATTGGCTTCCACTGGACGTGCTTCTGAAATTGAAGGAGATGCTCTAACTCATCATGTTGCTGTCTACCACAGTGGACGATCTGACGATCAACCAACTACATCTCAACCTCAGAAACCAGAAGAAGAACAACCCGTTGATATCGTTGAGAAGACAAAGAGCCTCGGAGACAAGATCACCGGCTTGTTCAAGAAGGGACCAGCTCATCTGGATTATCCAACTTCTGAAACATACGATGGACCATTGGCTTCCACTGGACGTGCTTCTGAAATTGAAGGAGATGCTCTAACTCATCATGTTGCTGTCTACCACAGTGGACGATCTGACGATCAACCAACTACATCTCAACCTCAGAAACCAGAAGAAGAACAACCCGTTGATATCGTTGAGAAGACAAAGAGCCTCGGAGACAAGATCACCGGCTTATTCAAGAAGGGACCAGCTCATCTGGATTATCCAACTTCTGAAACATACGATGGACCATTGACTACTACCGGACGGGCTTCTGAAATTGAAGGAGATGCTCTAACTCATCATGTTGCTGTCTACCACAGTGGACGATCTGACGATCAACCAACTACATCTCAACCTCAGAAACCAGAAGAAGAACAACCCGTTGATATCGTTGAGAAGACAAAGAGCCTTGGAGACAAGATCACCGGCTTATTCAAGAAGGGACCAGCTCATCTGGACTATCCAACTTCTGAAATTTACGATGGACCATTGACTACTACCGGACGTGCTTTTGAAATTGAAGGAGATGCTCTAACTCATCATGTTGCTGTCTACCACAGTGGACGATCTGACGATCAACCAACTACATCTCAACCTCAGAAACCAGAAGAAGAACAACCCGTTGATATCGTTGAGAAGACAAAGAGCCTCGGAGACAAGATCACCGGCTTGTTCAAGAAGGGACCAGCTCATCTGGATTATCCAACTTCTGAAACATACGATGGACCATTGGCTTCCACTGGACGTGCTTCTGAAATTGAAGGAGATGCTCTAACTCATCATGTTGCTGTCTACCACAGTGGACGATCTGACGATCAACCAACTACATCTCAACCTCAGAAACCAGAAGAAGAACAACCCGTTGATATCGTTGAGAAGACAAAGAGCCTCGGAGACAAGATCACCGGCTTGTTCAAGAAGGGACCAGCTCATCTGGATTATCCAACTTCTGAAACATACGATGGACCATTGACTACTACCGGACGGGCTTCTGAAATTGAAGGAGATGCTCTAACTCATCATGTTGCTGTCTACCACAGTGGACGATCTGACGATCAACCAACTACATCTCAACCTCAGAAACCAGAAGAAGAACAACCCGTTGATATCGTTGAGAAGACAAAGAGCCTTGGAGACAAGATCACCGGCTTATTCAAGAAGGGACCAGCTTATCTGGACTATCCAACTTCTGAAATTTACGATGGACCATTGACTACTACCGGACGTGCTTCTGAAATTGAAGGAGATGCTCTAACTCATCATGTTGCTGTCTACCACAGTGGACGATCTGACGATCAACCAACTACATCTCAACCTCAGAAACCAGAAGAAGAACAACCCGTTGATATCGTTGAGAAGACAAAGAGCCTTGGAGACAAGATCACCGGCTTATTCAAGAAGGGACCAGCTCATCTGGATTATCCAACTTCTGAAACATACGATGGACCATTGACTACTACCGGACGGGCTTCTGAAATTGAAGGAGATGCTCTAACTCATCATGTTGCTGTCTACCACAGTGGACGATCTGACGATCAACCAACTACATCTCAACCTCAGAAACCAGAAGAAGAACAACCCGTTGATATCGTTGAGAAGACAAAGAGCCTCGGAGACAAGATCACCGGCTTGTTCAAGAAGGGACCAGCTCATCTGGATTATCCAACTTCTGAAATTTACGATGGACCATTGACTACTACCGGACGTGCTTCTGAAATTGAAGGAGATGCTCTAACTCATCATGTTGCTGTCTACCACAGTGGACGATCTGACGATCAACCAACTACATCTCAACCTCAGAAACCAGAAGAAGAACAACCCGTTGATATCGTTGAGAAGACAAAGAGCCTCGGAGACAAGATCACCGGCTTGTTCAAGAAGGGACCAGCTCATCTGGATTATCCAACTTCTGAAACATACGATGGACCATTGGCTTCCACTGGACGTGCTTCTGAAATTGAAGGAGATGCTCTAACTCATCATGTTGCTGTCTACCACAGTGGACGATCTGACGATCAACCAACTACATCTCAACCTCAGAAACCAGAAGAAGAACAACCCGTTGATATCGTTGAGAAGACAAAGAGCCTCGGAGACAAGATCACCGGCTTGTTCAAGAAGGGACCAGCTCATCTGGATTATCCAACTTCTGAAACATACGATGGACCATTGACTACTACCGGACGTGCTTCTGAAATTGAAGGAGATGCTCTAACTCATCATGTTGCTGTCTACCACAGTGGACGATCTGACGATCAACCAACTACATCTCAACCTCAGAAACCAGAAGAAGAACAACCCGTTGATATCGTTGAGAAGACAAAGAGCCTCGGAGACAAGATCACCGGCTTATTCAAGAAGGGACCAGCTCATCTGGATTATCCAACTTCTGAAACATACGATGGACCATTGACTACTACCGGACGTGCTTCTGAAATTGAAGGAGATGCTCTAACTCATCATGTTGCTGTCTACCACAGTGGACGATCTGACGATCAACCAACTACATCTCAACCTCAGAAACCAGAAGAAGAACAACCCGTTGATATCGTTGAGAAGACAAAGAGCCTCGGAGACAAGATCACCGGCTTGTTCAAGAAGGGACCAGCTCATCTGGATTATCCAACTTCTGAAACATACGATGGACCATTGACTACTACCGGACGTGCTTCTGAAATTGAAGGAGATGCTCTAACTCATCATGTTGCTGTCTACCACAGTGGACGATCTGACGATCAACGAACTACATCTCAACCTCAGAAACCAGAAGAAGAACAACCCGTTGATATCGTTGAGAAGACAAAGAGCCTCGGAGACAAGATCACCGGCTTATTCAAGAAGGGACCAGCTCATCTGGATTATCCAACTTCTGAAACATACGATGGACCATTGACTACTACCGGACGTGCTTCTGAAATTGAAGGAGATGCTCTAACTCATCATGTTGCTGTCTACCACAGTGGACGATCTGACGATCAACCAACTACATCTCAACCTCAGAAACCAGAAGAAGAACAACCCGTTGATATCGTTGAGAAGACAAAGAGCCTCGGAGACAAGATCACCGGCTTATTCAAGAAGGGACCAGCTCATCTGGATTATCCAACTTCTGAAACATACGATGGACCATTGGCTTCCACTGGACGTGCTTCTGAAATTGAAGGAGATGCTCTAACTCATCGTGTTGCTGTCTACCACAGTGGACGATCTGACGATCAACCAACTACATCTCAACCTCAGAAACCAGAAGAAGAACAACCCGTTGATATCGTTGAGAAGACAAAGAGCCTTGGAGACAAGATCACCGGCTTATTCAAGAAAGGACCAGCTCATCTGGATTATCCAACTTCTGAAACATACGATGGACCATTGGCTTCTACTGGACGTGCTTCTGAAATTGAAGGAGATGCTCTAACTCATCGTGTTGCTGTCTACCACAGTGGACGATCTGACGATCAACCAACTACATCTCAACCTCAGAAACCAGAAGAAGAACAACCCGTTGATATCGTTGAGAAGACAAAGAGCCTCGGAGACAAGATCACCGGCTTATTCAAGAAGGGACCAGCTCATCTGGATTATCCAACTTCTGAAACATACGATGGACCATTGGCTTCCACTGGACGTGCTTCTGAAATTGAAGGATATGCTCTAACTCATCGTGTTGCTGTCTACCACAGTGGACGATCTGACGATCAACCAACTACATCTCAACCTCAGAAACCAGAAGAAGAACAACCCGTTGATATCGTTGAGAAGACAAAGAGCCTTGGAGATAAGATCACCGGCTTATTCAAGAAGGGACCAGCTCATCTGGATTATCCAACTTCTGAAATTTACGATGGACCATTGACTACTACCGGACGTGCTTCTGAAATTGAAGGAGATGCTCTTACTCATCATGTTGCTGTCTACCACAGTGGACGATCTGACGATCAACCAACTACATCTCAACCTCAGAAACCAGAAGAAGAACAACCCGTTCATATCGTTGAGAAGACAAAGAGCCTTGGAGACAAGATCACCGGAATTTTCAAGAAGGGACCAGCTCATCTGGATTATCCAACTTCTGAAACATACGATGGACCATTGACTACTACCGGACGTGCTTCTGAAATTGAAGGAGATGCTCTCACTCATCATGTTGCTGTCTACCACAGTGGACGATCTGACGATCAACCAACTACATCTCAACCTCAGAAACCAGAAGAAGAGCAGCATGTTGATATCGTGGAGAAGACAAAGAGGCTCGGAGACAAGATCACTGGCGTTTTCAAGAAGGGACCAGCTCATGTGGATTATCCAACTTCTGACGTCTACGATGGACCATTGGCTTCTACTGGACGTGCTTCTGAAATTGAAGGAGATGCTCTTACTCATCATGTTGCTGTCTACCACAGTGGACGATCTGACGATCAACCAACTACATCTCAACCTCAGAAACCAGAAGAAGAACAACCCGTTGATATCGTTGAGAAGACAAAGAGCCTCGGAGACAAGATCACCGGCTTATTCAAGAAGGGACCAGCTCATCTGAATTATCCAACTTCTGAAACATACGATGGACCATTGACTACTACCGGACGTGCTTCTGAAATTGAAGGAGATGCTCTCACTCATCATGTTGCTGTCTACCACAGTGGACGATCTGACGATCAACCAACTACATCTCAACCTCAGAAACCAGAAGAAGAGCAGCATGTTGATATCGTGGAGAAGACAAAGAGGCTCGGAGACAAGATCACTGGCGTTTTCAAGAAGGGACCAGCTCATGTGGATTATCCAACTTCTGACGTCTACGATGGACCATTGGCTTCTACTGGACGTGCTTCTGAAATTGAAGGAGATGCTCTTACTCATCATGTTGCTGTCTACCACAGTGGACGATCTGACGATCAACCAACTACATCTCAACCTCAGAAACCAGAAGAAGAACAACCCGTTGATATCGTTGAGAAGACAAAGAGCCTCGGAGACAAGATCACCGGCTTATTCAAGAAGGGACCAGCTCATCTGAATTATCCAACTTCTGAAACATACGATGGACCATTGACTACTACCGGACGTGCTTCTGAAATTGAAGGAGATGCTCTCACTCATCATGTTGCTGTCTACCACAGTGGACGATCTGACGATCAACCAACTACATCTCAACCTCAGAAACCAGAAGAAGAGCAGCATGTTGATATCGTGGAGAAGACAAAGAGGCTCGGAGACAAGATCACTGGCGTTTTCAAGAAGGGACCAGCTCATCTGAATTATCCAACTTCTGAAACATACGATGGACCATTGACTACTACCGGACGTGCTTCTGAAATTGAAGGAGATGCTCTATCTCATCATGTTGCTGTCTACCACAGTGGACGATCTGACGATCAACCAACTACATCTCAACCTCAGAAACCAGAAGAAGAACAACCCGTTGATATCGTTGAGAAGACAAAGAGCCTCGGAGACAAGATCACCGGCTTGTTCAAGAAGGGACCAGCTCATCTGGATTATCCAACTTCTGAAACATACGATGGACCATTGACTACTACCGGACGTGCTTCTGAAATTGAAGGAGATGCTCTCACTCATCATGTTGCTGTCTACCACAGTGGACGATCTGACGATCAACCAACTACATCTCAACCTCAGAAACCAGAAGAAGAGCAGCATGTTGATATCGTTGAGAAGACAAAGAGCCTCGGAGACAAGATCACCGGCTTATTCAAGAAGGGACCAGCTCATCTGAATTATCCAACTTCTGAAACATACGATGGACCATTGACTACTACCGGACGTGCTTCTGAAATTGAAGGAGATGCTCTATCTCATCATGTTGCTGTCTACCACAGTGGACGATCTGACGATCAACCAACTACATCTCAACCTCAGAAACCAGAAGAAGAACAACCCGTTGATATCGTTGAGAAGACAAAGAGCCTCGGAGACAAGATCACCGGCTTGTTCAAGAAGGGACCAGCTCATCTGGATTATCCAACTTCTGAAACATACGATGGACCATTGACTACTACCGGACGTGCTTCTGAAATTGAAGGAGATGCTCTCACTCATCATGTTGCTGTCTACCACAGTGGACGATCTGACGATCAACCAACTACATCTCAACCTCAGAAACCAGAAGAAGAGCAGCATGTTGATATCGTGGAGAAGACAAAGAGGCTCGGAGACAAGATCACTGGCGTTTTCAAGAAGGGACCAGCTCATCTGGATTATCCAACTTCTGAAACATACGATGGACCATTGACTACTACCGGACGTGCTTCTGAAATTGAAGGAGATGCTCTAACTCATCATCTTGCTGTCTACCACAGTGGACGATCTGACGATCAACCAACTACATCTCAACCTCAGAAACCAGAAGAAGAACAACCCGTTGATATCGTTGAGAAGACAAAGAGCCTTGGAGACAAGATCACCGGCTTATTCAAGAAGGGACCAGCTCATCTGGATTATCCAACTTCTGAAATTTACGATGGACCATTGACTACTACCGGACGTGCTTCTGAAATTGAAGGAGATGCTCTATCTCATCATGTTGCTGTCTACCACAGTGGACGATCTGACGATCAACCAACTACATCTCAACCTCAGAAACCAGAAGAAGAACAACCCGTTCATATCGTTGAGAAGACAAAGAGCCTCGGAGACAAGATTACCGGCTTATTCAAGAAGGGACCAGCTCATCTGGATTATCCAACTTCTGAAACATACGATGGACCATTGACTACTACCGGACGTGCTTCTGAAATTGAAGGAGATGCTCTCACTCATCATGTTGCTGTCTACCACAGTGGACGATCTGACGATCAACCAACTACATCTCAACCTCAGAAACCAGAAGAAGAGCAGCATGTTGATATCGTGGAGAAGACAAGGAGGCTCGGAGACAAGATCACTGGCGTTTTCAAGAAGGGACCAGCTCATGTGGATTATCCAACTTCTGACGTCTACGATGGACCATTGGCTTCTACTGGACGTGCTTCTGAAATTGAAGGAGATGCTCTCACTCATCATGTTGCTGTCTACCACAGTGGACGATCTGACGATCAACCAACTACATCTCAACCTCAGAAACCAGAAGAAGAGCAGCATGTTGAAATCGTGGAGAAGACAAAGAGCCTCGGAGACAAGATGACCGGCGTTTTCAAGAAGGGACCAGCTCATGTGGATTATCCAACTTCTGACGTCTACGATGGACCATTGGCTTCTACTGGACGTGCTTCTGAAATTGAAGGAGATGCTCTTACTCATCATGTTGCTGTCTACCACAGTGGACGATCTGACGATCAACCAACTACATCTCAACCTCAGAAACCAGAAGAAGAACAACCCGTTGATATCGTTGAGAAGACAAAGAGCCTTGGAGACAAGATCACCGGCTTATTCAAGAAGGGACCAGCTCATGTGGATTATCCAACTTCTGACGTCTACGATGGACCATTGGCTTCTACTGGACGTGCTTCTGAAATTGAAGGAGATGCTCTTACTCATCATGTTGCTGTCTACCACAGTGGACGATCTGACGATCAACCAACTACATCTCAACCTCAGAAACCAGAAGAAGAACAACCCGTTCATATCGTTGAGAAGACAAAGAGCCTCGGAGACAAGATCACCGGCTTATTCAAGAAGGGACCAGCTCATCTGGATTATCCAACTTCTGACGTCTACGATGGACCATTGGCTTCTACTGGACGTGCTTCTGAAATTGAAGGAGATGCTCTATCTCATCATGTTGCTGTCTACCACAGTGGACGATCTGACGATCAACCAACTACATCTCAACCTCAGAAACCAGAAGAAGAACAACCCGTTCATATCGTTGAGAAGACAAAGAGGCTCGGAGACAAGATCACTGGCGTTTTCAAGAAGGGACCAGCTCATGTGGATTATCCAACTTCTGACGTATACGATGGACCATTGGCTTCTACCGGACGTGCTTCTGAAATTGAAGGAGATGCTCTATCTCATCATGTTGCTGTCTACCACAGTGGACGATCTGACGATCAACCAACTACATCTCAACCTCAGAAACCAGAAGAAGAACAACCCGTTCATATCGTTGAGAAGACAAAGAGCCTTGGAGACAAGATCACTGGCGTTTTCAAGAAGGGACCAGCTCATGTGGATTATCCAACTTCTGACGTATACGATGGACCATTGGCTTCTACCGGACGTGCTTCTGAAATTGAAGGAGATGCTCTATCTCATCATGTTGCTGTCTACCACAGTGGACGATCTGACGATCAACCAACTACATCTCAACCTCAGAAACCAGAAGAAGAACAACCCGTTCATATCGTTGAGAAGACAAAGAGGCTCGGAGACAAGATCACTGGCGTTTTCAAGAAGGGACCAGCTCATCTGGAATATCCAACTTATGAAACATACGATGGACCATTGACTACTACCGGACGTGCTTCTGAAATTGAAGGAGATGCTCTCACTCATCATGTTGCTGTCTACCACAGTGGACGATCTGACGATCAACCAACTACATCTCAACCTCAGAAACCAGAAGAAGAGCAGCATGTTGATATCGTGGAGAAGACAAAGAGGCTCGGAGACAAGATCACTGGCGTTTTCAAGAAGGGACCAGCTCATGTGGATTATCCAACTTCTGACGTCTACGATGGACCATTGGCTTCTACTGGACGTGCTTCTGAAATTGAAGGAGATGCTCTTACTCATCATGTTGCTGTCTACCACAGTGGACGATCTGACGATCAACCAACTACATCTCAACCTCAGAAGTCAGAGGTAGAACATCATAACGACATCATTGAAAAAGCTAAAAACCTCGGAGACAAGATCACCGGAATTTTCAAGAAGGGACCAGCTCATCTGGATTATCCAACTTCTGAAACATACGATGGACCATTGACTACTACCGGACGTGCTTCTGAAATTGAAGGAGATGCTCTTGCTCATCATGTTGCTGTCTACCACAGTGGACGATCTGACGATCAACCAACTACATCTCAACCTCAGAAACCAGAAGAAGAGCAGCATGTTGATATCGTGGAGAAGACAAGGAGCCTCGGAGACAAGATCACTGGCGTTTTCAAGAAGGGACCAGCTCATGTGGATTATCCAACTTCTGACGTCTACGATGGACCATTGGCTTCTACTGGACATGCTTCTGAAATTGAAGGAGATGCTCTTACTCATCATGTTGCTGTCTACCACAGTGGACGATCTGACGATAAACCAACTACATCTCAACCTCAGAAGTCAGAGGTAGAACATCATAACGACATCATTGAAAAAGCTAAAAACCTCGGAGACAAGATCACCGGAATTTTCAAAAAGGGACCAGCTCATCTGGATTATCCAACTTCGGAAACATACGATGGACCATTGGCTTCCACTGCACGTGCTTCTGAAATTGAAGGAGATGCTCTTACTCATCATGTTGCTGTCTACCACAGTGGACGATCTGACGATCAACCAGCTACATCTCAACCTCAGAAACCAGAAGAAGAACAACCCGTTGACATCGTTGAAAAGGCAAAGAGCCTCGGAGACAAGATCACCGGCTTATTCAAGAAGGGACCCGCTCATCTGGATTATCCAACTTCTGACGTCTACGATGGACCATTGGCTTCCACTGCACGTGCTTCTGAAATTGAAGGAGATGCTCTAACTCATCATGTTGCTGTCTACCACAGTGGACGATCTGACGATCAACCAACTACATCTCAACCTCAGAAACCAGAAGAAGAACAACCCGTTGACATCGTTGAGAAGGCAAAGAGCCTCGGAGACAAGATCACCGGAATTCTCAAGAAGGGACCAGCTCATCTGGACTATCCAACTTCTGAAACATACGATGGACCATTGACTTCTACCGGACGTGCTTCTGATATTGAAGAAGATGCTCTTACTCATCATGTTGCTGTGTACCACAGTGGACGATCTGACGATCAACCAACTACATCTCAACCTCAGAAGTCAGAGGTAGAACATCATAACGACATCATTGAAAAAGCTAAAAACCTCGGAGACAAGATCACCGGAGTTTTCAAGAAGGGACCAGCTCATGTGGATTATCCAACTTCTGACGTCTACGATGGACCATTGGCTTCTACTGGACGTGCTTCTGAAATTGAAGGAGATGCTCTTACTCATCATGTTGCTGTCTACCACAGTGGACGATCTGACGATCAACCAACTACATCTCAACCTCAGAAGTCAGAGGTAGAACATCATAACGACATCATTGAAAAAGCTAAAAACCTCGGAGACAAGATCACCGGAGTTTTCAAGAAGGGACCAGCTCATGTGGATTATCCAACTTCTGACGTATACGATGGACCATTGGCTTCTACTGGACGTGCTTCTGAAATTGAAGGAGATGCTCTCACTCATCATGTTGCTGTCTACCACAGTGGACGGTCTGAGGACCATCCAACTACATCTCAACCTCAGAAGTCAAAGGAAGAACATCATAACGACATCATTGAAAAAGATAAAAACCTCGGAGACAAGATCACCGGCTTATTCAAGAAGGGACCAGCTCATGTGGATTATCCAACTTCTGACGTATACGATGGACCACTGGCTTCTACTGGACGTGCTTCTGAAATTGAAGGAGATGCTCTCACTCATCATGTTGCTGTCTACCACAGTGGACGATCTGACGATCAACCAACTACATCTCAACCTCAGAAGTCAAAGGAAGAACATCATAACGACATCATTGAAAAAGATAAAAACCTCGGAGACAAGATCACCGGCTTATTCAAGAAGGGACCAGCTCATGTGGATTATCCAACTTCTGACGTATACGATGGACCACTGGCTTCTACTGGACGTGCTTCTGAAATTGAAGGAGATGCTCTCACTCATCATGTTGCTGTCTACCACAGTGGACGATCTGACGATCAACCAACTACATCTCAACCTCAGAAGTCAAAGGAAGAACATCATAACGACATCATTGAAAAAGATAAAAACCTCGGAGACAAGATCACCGGCTTATTCAAGAAGGGACCAGCTCATGTGGATTATCCAACTTCTGACGTCTACGATGGACCATTGGCTTCTACTGGACGTGCTTCTGAAATTGAAGGAGATGCTCTTACTCATCATGTTGCTGTCTACCACAGTGGACGATCTGACGATCAACCAACTACATCTCAACCTCAGAAGTCAGAGGTAGAACATCATAACGACATCATTGAAAAAGCTAAAAACCTCGGAGACAAGATCACCGGAGTTTTCAAGAAGGGACCAGCTCATGTGGATTATCCAACTTCTGACGTATACGATGGACCATTGGCTTCTACTGGACGTGCTTCTGAAATTGAAGGAGATACTCTTGCTCATCATGTTGCTGTCTACCACAGTGGACGATCTGACGATCAACCAACAACATCTCAACCTGAGAAACCAGAAGAAGAACAACCTGTTGATATCGTTGAGAAGACAAAGAGCCTCGGAGACAAGATCACCGGAGTTTTTAAGAAGGGACCAGCTCATGTGGATTATCCAACTTCTGACGTATACGATGGACCATTGTCTTCTACCGGACGTGCTTCTGAAATTGAAGGAGATGCTCTCACTCATCATGTTGCTGTCTACCACAGTGGACGATCTGACGATCAACCAACTACATCTCAACCTCAGAAGTCAGAGGTAGAACATCATAACGACATCATCGAAAAAGCTAAAAACCTCGGAGACAAGATCACAGGCTTATTCAAGAAGGGACCAGCTCATGTGGATTATCCAACTTCTGACGTCTACGATGGACCATTGGCTTCTACTGGACGTGCTTCTGAAATTGAAGGAGATGCTCTTGCTCATCATGTTGCTGTCTACCACAGTGGACGATCTGACGATCAACCAACTACATCTCAACCTCAGAAGTCAGAGGTAGAACATCATAACGACATCATTGAAAAAGCTAAAAACCTCGGAGACAAGATCACCGGAGTTTTCAAGAAGGGACCAGCTCATGTGGATTATCCAACTTCTGACGTATACGATGGACCATTGACTTCTACTGGACGTTCTTCTGAAATTGAAGGAGATGCTCTTGCTCATCATGTTGCTGTCTACCACAGTGGACGATCTGACGATCAACCAACAACATCTCAACCTGAGAAACCAGAAGAAGAACAACCTGTTGATATCGTCGAGAAGACAAAGAGCCTCGGAGACAAGATCACCGGAGTTTTCAAGAAGGGACCAGCTCATGTGGATTATCCAACTTCTGACGTATACGATGGACCATTGTCTTCTACCGGACGTGCTTCTGAAATTGAAGGAGATGCTCTCACTCATCATGTTGCTGTCTACCACAGTGGACGATCTGACGATCAACCAACTACATCTCAACCTCAGAAGTCAGAGGTAGAACATCATAACGACATCATTGAAAAAGCTAAAAACCTCGGAAACAAGATCACCGGAGTTTTCAAGAAGGGACCAGCTCATGTGGATTATCCAACTTCTGACGTATACGATGGACCATTGTCTTCTACCGGACGTGCTTCTGAAATTGAAGGAGATGCTCTCACTCATCATGTTGCTGTCTACCACAGTGGACGATCTGACGATCAACCAACAACATCTCAACCTGAGAAACCAGAAGAAGAACAACCTGTTGATATCGTTGAGAAGACAAAGAGCCTCGGAGACAAGATCACCGGAGTTTTCAAGAAGGGACCAGCTCATCTGGATTATCCAACTTCTGACGTATACGATGGACCATTGACTTCTACTGGACGTTCTTCTGAAATTGAAGGAGATGCTCTTGCTCATCATGTTGCTGTCTACCACAGTGGACGATCTGACGATCAAGCAACTACATGTCAACCTGTGAAACCAGAAGAAGAACAACCTGTTGATATCGTTGAGAAGACAAAGAGCCTCGGAGACAAGATCACCGGCTTATTCAAGAAGGGACCAGCTCATCTGGACTATCCAACTTCTGTCGTATACGATGGACCATTGGCTACTACTGGACGTTCTTCTGAAATTGAAGGAGATGCTCTTGCTCATCATGTTGCTGTCTACCACAGTGGACGATCTGAGGACCATCCAACTACATCTCAACCTGAGAAACCAGAAGAAGAACAACCTGTTGATATCGTTGAGAAGACAAAGAGCCTCGGAGACAAGATCACCGGCTTATTCAAGAAGGGACCAGCTCATCTGGACTATCCAACTTCTGACGTATACGATGGACCATTGGCTACTACTGGACGTTCTTCTGAAATTGAAGGAGATGCTCTAACTCATCATGTTGCTTTCTACCACAGTGGACGATCTGAGGACCATCCAACTACATCTCAACCTGAGAAACCAGAAGAAGAACAACCTGTTGATATCGTTGAGAAGACAAAGAGCCTCGGAGACAAGATCACCGGCTTATTCAAGAAGGGACCAGCTCATCTGGACTATCCAACTTCTGACGTATACGATGGACCACTGGCTTCTACTGGACGTGCTTCTGAAATTGAAGGAGATGCTCTTACTCATCATGTTGCTGTCTACCACAGTGGACGATCTGAGGACCATCCAATTACATCTCAACCTGAGAAACCAGAAGAAGAACAACCTGTTGATATCGTTGAGAAGACAAAGAGCCTCGGAGACAAGATCACCGGCTTATTCAAGAAGGGACCAGCTCATCTGGACTATCCAACTTCTGACGTATACGATGGACCACTGGCTTCTACTGGACGTGCTTCTGAAATTGAAGGAGATGCTCTAACTCATCATGTTGCTGTCTACCACAGTGGACGATCTGAGGACCATCCAACTACATCTCAACCTGAGAAACCAGAAGAAGAACAACCTGTTGATATCGTTGAGAAGACAAAGAGCCTCGGAGACAAGATCACCGGCTTATTGAAGAAGGGACCAGCTCATGTGGATTATCCAACTTCTGACGTATACGATGGACCATTGGCTTCTACTGGACGTGCTTCTGAAATTGAAGGAGATGCTCTTACTCATCATGTTGCTGTCTACCACAGTGGACGATCTGAGGACCATTCAACTACATCTCAACCTGAGAAACCAGAAGAAGAACAACCTGTTGATATCGTTGAGAAGACAAAGAGCCTCGGAGACAAGATCACCGGCTTATTGAAGAAGGGACCAGCTCATCTGGATTATCCAACTTCTGACGTATACGATGGACCATTGGCTTCCACTGCACGTGCTTCTGAAATTGAAGGAGATGCTCTAACTCATCATGTTGCTGTCTACCACAGTGGACGATCTGACGATCAACCAACTACATCTCAACCTCAGAAACCAGAAGAAGAACAACCCGTTGACATCGTTGAGAAGGCAAAGAGCCTCGGAGACAAGATCACCGGAATTCTCAAGAAGGGACCAGCTCATCTGGACTATCCAACTTCTGAAACATACGATGGACCATTGACTTCTACCGGACGTGCTTCTGATATTGAAGGAGATGCTCTTACTCATCATGTTGCTGTCTACCACAGTGGACAATCTGACGATCAACCAACTACATCTCAATCTCAAAAGTCAGAAAAAGAACTTTTAGTTCACAGTGTCTCAAATAACTCTGCTTCTACTAGTTATAAACAATCATCCTACGTTATCTCATCTCCAACATCTGCAGTATATAGTAAGCGTTCGGTGCTAGAAGGAAAATCTGCTGATTCAGGGCTGCAACAAGATATTCAGCGTAACAATAACGTTCAATATGAGGATCGGCACTCTATAGCTGATTCCGCGGATGAAGCTAATGATGAAGCTTACTTGAATCAAAATATCTATTTTAAAACAAAAAGCCGGCGTGATCATAGTACATCTATTTTATCACCTGCAAATTTGCATTCCTCTTCTAATGATACTTCCGCTAGGGGATTCTCTGTTTCCATCAGTGCAAGGCAACCGGACCAAAGAGATCGCACAAAGGTATTCTCTTCGCAAAACAGAGAATTCACGAATAATGATGCTTTGCTCCGCCCACACACCGTCAGACCAACCTCTAGCAGGCAGAGAAGACTGTCGCCCCATAGCTGGACAACAATTTACGAACGAACAGAAATTTCTTATGTTAAAAGAGTTACTTCTCCTCCTCGTTTGGATTCACGACGAGATATTCAGTCGCCAACATCACATCGTTGTAGGTCTGACGAATCAAATCGTGGCTACAGTACTGAAAAGAATCGGAACCAATCAAAGTTAAATAAACCAACAACTTGTCGTTGGACCACTTTCGATGATAAAGTAAATGTGCATCATCCTATTTACCCTCCACGACAATCACCATACAAGCCTCCAGCAGGTTCAAAAATTGACACCATGAGAGAAAAATCGCGACAAACATTCGGCAAAGTACGAGAGGTGGCTGCTATTGAAAGAACGGAATGGCTTAGTCGATCTGATTACATTCCTCCCAGTCGTAGGAGCGAAGAAATATTCACAGTTGGAACGCCTTTCATAATAGGTGAACAGAGAAGAGATGAGCACGGCTGTGACTATTTGAGATATCAAATTAGTGGACTACGAGAGAATGAGTTCCCAATGATTGAAGATGGCGCTGTGGAATGCCGCAGAGCGACATTACGTAATTCCACGGTACCAGCTGATCAGGAACCGATATTGAACGAACAGGATTTGGAAAGAAGACGACGAACAATGAGAAGAGCACGACAAAGAATGCGAAACTATTGTACGATGTTGTAGATTATTTAAATATTCAATTTCTCATTCGATGCCTTTCCAGTATTGTAAATAGTAGTGCTTATATTTCATTAGAGACGATTAGAGAAGGTATTTTTTTCCGGGTGCCACCATTTTAAAATGTGCGGTATGAATTTCTATTATTGATCTTATGTTATGAATAATTCTTATAAATAAATATTATTCTTATCTTGTTTTTTTCTTGAGTTTTGATATCTTTTGTAATTCTCTTCACAATAACACTTTTCTTCACTATCATAATTTAAATCAATATTATTCAAGTTTAGAACATATCGTTCATCAAAACAGAGCTAGTCTTGTTTTTTCATGTTTTCCATCCTGGAAACTCTGTTGCTCACAAACCTCTCACGACTCACTATGAACTTTCATTGCATTATGAAAATTTCTTATTTTTTATACAAAGAACGATAAAAGTGTGGGAGGAGAATTTTATTCAGTAATAGGTAATGAACAACAACTTAACTCAACAACGTAACAAAACAACAATGGAAATACAACAATGTCTCAGTTCACCACTATTTTACCAACGCTTTCAGCTACTTCATCATACAGTTCCTGATAATCAGAATGAGGACGAATATACAATAATATTGCTGGCCGTCTATGGCCTGCAGCAAGTCCCAGGTGTTCTCTTGAAGGTGTATATACGTATGGAATATCGTGTTCTTCGCACACTCCAGCCAAGTGCGAATAAACATCAATAGGTGTGACATTACCTAAAAACAATGAAGAATCACGTTAAAGTTACTCAACAGCACATACCGGCTAAAATCAGCATGCCTTTCTCCTGTTTCCTAATTGCTTTTTGTACGTCTCTCAATCCCTGGCGCAAATGATGAGATTCTCCAGAAGCTTTCTTGATTAATTTATAAACCTTCTTGGCCAACTTTCTATTAGCCAATGGTTGAGAAATAGGATTCACCTATCGCAAAAACATTAAAATTAAGAAATCTTATTTTTTATACCAATGCGCATAATTGTTCGTACTCGTCCTTATCAGTTGAAGGACCATCCGCGGCTTCTGAAACAGAGATGTCAGCAGCAGATTCATCTAAAGACCTTTTTCCCATCTATAATGTTATAATTACTGAATTATACAAACAATTGAAATTGATAACAGGTAAAACATTGGAGTAAACCAATTATAACAGAATATTCGAAACTTTAAAACGATAAAATCACATTAACAATATAACAATAACCATATAGGATCAACTTGGTAACAAATAAAAATTCAACAACTTGAACAATGAAAAACAAGGATATATACTCATTTTTAATTTCATAAAGACCTGATTTATTCGCTATCTGAAAACTTTATCGAATTCACTTGCATGGAGATAGGACCTCCTCCATAACTTCCCTAAAAACAAGAGATTTCAATTTTAAGTATACTCAGAACTTACCTTTTTCTTCTTGGTTTTCTCATGCCTGAACCCTTTTCCTTGTACTTTGCTGAGAGATTCAAAAGCCCTCACACCCCACTTATCATGTGACTAAAACAATAACTGAAGAATACTAAACCAAATAAAAAAACTCACTCCATCAAATGAATTATCTCTAAATTTCTGGGGTACATCATCAATTCCAAGAGTTACTCTTCTGAACGGTTCATTTGCTCGACGCTTAAAAAAACCAAAGAATGATATAATATGAAAAAAAGATACTTGTCGTTCTTGAGATTTAGTAAGATCTTTATTCTTGATGTTTTCTTTGCTGGACTCTGATGCGGAAGAAGGAAAATCAGCTCCTTTGTCCTAAATCAAATTCATTTTCAATGAATTATGCTATTAGCTATACTTTTGATTTGTGATTTTCAGAGTCAGATTCCGAACTGGACTCAGACTCCTTTTGAACAGGAGCAGATTTCACTGGAGTCTTCACGGGTGCCTGAAATATATGCTTTGTAAGAAACGAATAAGGAGCCCAACCTTTGGTTTCTCATCTTCCGAATCAGAGTCGGAGCTAGAGGAAGCAGCTTTCTTCTGGACTGGAGTAGCCTTCGCAGGAGTCTTTACTGGAGCCTAAAACATATACTTTGCAATATACCAATCAGATTCGCAAACCTTTGGTTTCTCATCATCGGAATCAGAGTCGGAGCTTGAGGAAGCAGCTTTCTTTTGGACGGGAGTAGCTTTAACTGGAGTCTTGACTGGTGCTTTCTTGGCCTTGTCATCTGAGTCAGAGTCAGAATCAGAACTGGAAGCAGCCTTCTTCTGAACTGGGGTGGCCTTTACTGGAGTCTTGACTGGTGCTTTCTTGGCCTTATTATCATCCGAATCGGAATCAGAATCAGAACTGGAAGCAGCCTTCTTCTGAACCGGAGTGGCCTTTACTGGAGTCTTGACTTGAGCCTAAAATATATACTTTGTAATATAAAAAACAGAAGTACAAACCTTTGGTTTCTCATCTTCGGAATCAGAGTCGGAGCTTGAGGAAGCAGCTTTCTTTTGGACAGGAGTAGCCTTCACTGGAGTCTTTACTGGTGCCTTCTTGGTTTTTTCCTCATCTGAGTCGGAGTCCGAGCTGGAAGCAGCCTTCTTCTGCACTGGAGTAGCCTTTACTGGAGTCTTGACTGGCGCCTAAAACATTTAATTCGTAAGATACGAATCAGAAGTACAAACCTTTGGTTTCTCATCTTCGGAATCAGAGTCGGAGCTTGAGGAAGCAGCTTTCTTTTGGACGGGAGTAGCCTTAACTGGAGTCTTGACTGGTGCTTTCTTGGCCTTGTCATCTGAGTCAGAGTCAGAATCTGAGCTAGAAGCGGCCTTCTTCTGCACTGGAGTAGCCTTCACAGGAGTCTTGATTGGGGCTTTCTTGGCCTTATCATCATCCGAATCGGAATCAGAATCTGAACTAGAAGCAGCCTTCTTTTGGACGGGAGTGGCCTTTACTGGAGTCTTGACTGGTGCTTTCTTGGCCTTATCATCATCCGAATCGGAATCAGAATCAGAACTGGAAGCAGCCTTCTTCTGAACAGGAGTGCTCTTTACAGGAGGCTTCACTGGTGCCTTCTTGACCTTATCATCGTCGGAATCAGAGTCAGAATCTGAGCTAGAAGCAGCCTTCTTCTGGACGGGAGTAGCCTTCACAGGAGTTTTGACTGGCGCCTAAAACATTCAATTCGCAAGATACGAATCAGAATCACGAACCTTTGTTTTCTCATCTTCGGAATCAGAGTCGGAGCTTGAGGAAGCAGCTTT
This sequence comes from Auanema rhodensis, assembly GCA_964057225.1. Classification (NCBI taxonomy): domain Eukaryota; kingdom Metazoa; phylum Nematoda; class Chromadorea; order Rhabditida; family Rhabditidae; genus Auanema; species Auanema rhodense. The sequence continues at coordinate 8,976,313 of OZ059895.1, forward strand.
CTTTTGGACAGGAGTAGCCTTCACAGGAGTCTTGACTGGGGCCTAAAACATTCAATGAACATGAAACGAATCAGAAGTACAAACCTTTGGTTTCTCATCTTCGGAATCAGAGTCGGAGCTTGAGGAAGCAGCTTTCTTCTGAACTGGTGTGGCCTTAACTGGAGTCTTGACCGGTGCTTTCTTGGCCTTGTCATCTGAGTCAGAGTCAGAATCCGAGCTAGAAGCAGCCTTCTTTTGAACTGGAGTGGCCTTTACTGGAGTCTTGACTGGTGCTTTCTTGGCCTTATCATCATCCGAATCGGAATCAGAATCTGAGCTAGAAGCAGCCTTCTTTTGAACTGGAGTGGCCTTTACTGGAGTCTTGACTGGTGCTTTCTTGGTCTTATCATCATCAGAATCGGAATCAGAATCAGAACTGGAAGCAGCCTTTTTTTGTGTGGGAGTGGCTTTTACTGGAGGCTTCACTGGCGCCTTCTTAGCCTTATCATCCGAGTCGGAGTCAGAATCTGAGCTAGAAGCAGCCTTTTTCTGGACGGGAGTGGCCTTTACTGGAGTCTTTATTGGTGCCTTCTTGGCCTTATCATCTGAGTCAGAGTCAGAGTCTGAGCTAGAAGCAGCCTTCTTCTGGACTGGAGCAGCCTTCACAGGAGCCTTGACTGGTGCCTAAAACATTAACATTGTAAGATAAGAAAATTAACCACAAACTTTTGGTTTCTCATCATCCGAATCGGAGTCAGAGTCTGAGCTAGAAGCAGCCTTCTTTTGTGTGGGAGTGGCTTTTACTGGAGGCTTCACTGGCGCCTTCTTGGCCTTATCATCTGAGTCAGAGTCAGAATCTGAGCTAGAAGCAGCCTTCTTCTGCACTGGAGTAGCCTTCACAGGAGTCTTGACTGGTGCTTTCTTGGCCTTATCATCATCCGAGTCAGAGTCGGAACTGGAGGAAGCAGCCTTCTTCTGTACAGGAGTAGCCTTCACAGGAGTCTTGACTGGTGCCTTCTTAGCCTTATCATCATCTGAGTCAGAGTCGGAACTAGAGGAAGCAGCCTTTTTCTGTACAGGAGTAGCCTTCACAGGAGTCTTGACTGGCGCCTAAAACATTTAATTAGCATGATACGAATCAGAAGTACAAACCTTTGGTTTCTCGTCTTCGGAGTCAGAGTCGGAGCTTGAGGAAGCAGCTTTCTTCTGAACTGGAGTGGCCTTTACTGGAGTCTTGACCGGTGCTTTCTTGGCCTTGTCATCTGAGTCAGAGTCAGAATCTGAGCTAGAAGCAGCCTTCTTTTGCACTGGAGTGGCCTTTACTGGAGTCTTAACTGGTGCTTTCTTGGCCTTATCATCATCCGAATCGGAATCAGAATCAGAACTGGAAGCAGCCTTCTTCTGAACTGGGGTGGCCTTTACTGGAGTCTTGACTTGAGCCTAAAATATATACTTTGTAATATAAAGAACAGAAGTCCAAACCTTTGGTTTCTCATCATCGGAATCGGAATCAGAATCTGAGCTAGAAGCAGCCTTCTTTTGTGTGGGAGTGGCTTTTACTGGAGTCTTAAAAGGAGATTTCTTAGTATTATTATTATCATCATCAGACTCAGTGTCAGAGCCTTCTTTACTGGCAACGACCAAACATTGTCGATGTAAACGAACATCCTACATATTAAAACCGTTCTTACCTTAGATGCTTTAGATATTGGCTTTTTATTGTCGGTTGATGAATCTGAAGACTCCGAAGATGAACGAGCCTTTCTTTTTAAAGCATTAACTGGAGCTTTGGTAACAACCTAAATACAAAAATTAATATGAAATGGAAGAAAAGACCATGCTTTTTCATTTTCATCATCTGAGCTATCTGAACAACTTTTACTAGGCATAAACTTTTTTGGTGCTGGAGAGTTTGCGTCTGACTTAACAGACCGCTTACGGGAACTATTATATACTTCAACGCATGATTTGAAAACAGGTATTTCTTCAGATTTGTCAATCTGAAAAGATGAAATGAAAAATTCATTAATAGTATATATCATTACGAAAGCTTTAATCTCCTTTATTTTTGCTCCACTAAATAAATCTTTTAGCAATCTAGGATTTCTTTTGAATACTTCAGTATAAAGAATGGCATCTCCATATAAATCGTTGCCAGCCATTTAGCAACCCTAAAGAAGCTTTTATAATTATTATTTAAATAATTAAGAACAAAAAAAAAACAGCATAAGGTCAAATATATTTAAATAAACCGAACTACGAAACACCACTCCTATTACTGTATCAATCGTGGCGGAACTAATATAACAAAAATGTTGCTAACCCAATGATATTTTCAAATTATAAATTCAAATAACGTTTATTAAATGGGAAAATACAATGCAATTGTGATTAAATATTTTCTTTTTAGGCTAAATAGTTTGAATAGAGATATATTTTTAATCCCAATATAAATATCATCACTTAGAAATTTGACCGTTATGAAAAGTTCTGAACAGAAAAAATAAATACCATATTAAACAAGAATAATAATGTTTGATTTTCGAACTATTGTGACTAGCTTTCATGTAGAATGCTTATCTTGTTCGATTAGACAGAATTAAGAGCTTTATAAGAATTTTATCATTTGTTTTAACTCAGTCCTGTGTTTTAAAACATCTAAAATTTGAACAAATAGCTTAAAATGTCTTGAAATTAATTATGTATTTCAAAACATACTTTATAAAGACGGATGGAGATTACGTAAATGTTTTGTGTGTGAGAATGTTTTTCATGTTGTCAGTTTCTGATTCAATTATTTGGTAAGATAACTGTTGAAATCATTATCAATCATATTATTATCAAATGAGTTTTATGTGCTTTTGTGTAAAAGTTGTTGCACTTTATGCCTCATATCCACATTGTAACCGAAGAACAGATTACAAATATGGTAAAGACAATAACTCATAATGTATACATTTTTCCTGAGAACATGATCACAATTGATAACATTTTTTCAATTACGAAATAGAAAATTAACGTGCTGTATCGTGTAATTAACTGCTATCAATGCAGAAGAAGACTTTGCCCACATTAGATTTTGTTAATGAAATACACTCGTAATATAAAAGGGTGTTTAGGTTTCTTTAACTGATTCTTATCTTTGACTTTTTCTTACCTGAAGAATTATGTTCATTACAACTTCTGTTAATCCCATAAGGTGGTAAGTCTCATAAGTAAATTCTTATCAAAATCTCACGTGGAGACAAATTGACGTAATAGAAACTTTCCATTTCTTATCACTAACTTGGGTAGAAAGTTTACATAGCTTAGCTTTAATTTTCTTGGAACGTTTCCCTTGCTCTTATTGTGATAGATGGTGATTCATAGCATACGAATTCTCATTTTCATTTATGTAATCTAGTTAATTCCTTGACTCATCTCCATTTGATGATTAGTATTTGTATTTCTTGTCAACCATGTACATATATTACTGTTATCATTAAAATAGCTGAGTGATATCTCTGCCAAAATACTATTCATACAATATATGGTAAGATAATTATGAATATATGTGTATATATTTCAAATTTGAAGTCATTTTGTATGGAATTTGACGACATGCTTTTTTGAAATTTTATAAAGAATTCTATCATATGGAGGCGGTTTTGGACCTTGATAAGAGGAAATTGCCTATTCTTAGACGTCATTTTACAGTTCGAGTAGAACTGATATTCTGGGTGTGTATAGGTCAGAACCGGATCCACCATTTCAATGTTTCTTCTTTTGTTTTTTTTTTAATATTTTTAATAGCATTCTTTCGTGATATCTGTACCGACTCTGGTATATTGAAAATAAATTTTTAATACATGTAATATTTCGTAATGAACCTGTTGCTTCTCATCGAGTTCGAGCTCTTGATAATATTTTTTCGTTAAATTTCTTCCTTTCAGAATGAAAAATATCCTTCTGTATATTCTCATTCTTTTCTCGTTGTTATCTTTTATAATGGCAGATTGCGGTTGCGGAGCCAAATGTATTAAATACTCTGATGCCAACCATTGTACTCGTTGTTGCACGGGAACTCTTAAACGTTCACTTTCTGAGCAGAAGGTATATTACTCAAAGTTGAAAAAAACTCTTGTAAGTATTATTCATTTCAGAGTAATTCTTACACAAGGGGCCATCGTTTTCTATTGCCGCCAGTTGGCACTTCACCCTACCGTATCCCAATGTGGCTTCAAGATAACACAGAACGTATGAATAAGAAAAACAAACGTGAAGACGCATCCGTCGAAAGAATTCTGAATGAGCTAAATGAGATAATCGAAGCTATTGATGAGACGAGAAGAAGAATAGAGAGTTTTTGACATCTTTCCCAATTATATGAAATATCAGTTGCAACAAATTGTTTTATTTTTCTATTCTAGTTTCTACCTCAATTTATGTATTATCATTATTATAATCTCATAGCACATTAGCTTAGAAACTAGGTAACCAATTATATCCTGAGGATCTCTTGCTTTTCCACATTGTGTTGCTTAGACTCTTAATTTGTAACCAACATTTGGTACGTTGTTCCGATCACCCCTTTCGAAATATCCACATATTTTACAATATTGACATCAAGCATAATACTGAACATTTAATATCAGAATATTTACAGAATAAACCTATAACTATTATTATTAAAACCTTGCTACAAACATTTTAAAACTTGAATTCACTCGTAATGCCTTTGGCACAGTTAGAAGCTCAACAACAGCATACAATTAATTAATGATACAACTGAGATTCCAGAAAGTATTAAACAAGAAGGAATGGATACAATTAAGAGAATATGATAATTTAGATTTTTTCTTTATGATATTTATTCAACGATTATATCGGATGAATGTGCTTGCCGACCTTTGAAAACAGAAACTGATATGTAGGCAACATAACGTGAAAATATGGGAATAAATGTTAAAGGTAAGAGTTTTCCATTTAGAATTGTCCCAACAGCCTAAAAACAAGCAACATAAATTATTGCTATATCCACTAATCGTACTATGAACATTCCATATGTCAATGCTACTATGAAACTTGTAACGTTGTTCAAGAAATATTTACAAGTGGTAATAGTAGATAGTTCTACACGTCCATCATCGTGAAGGAACATACCAATCAGAACAAAGCCATAAAACGATTTCACAAAAATGTTTGTTATCTTAATAAGAAATAAAAATGAGGAAAACTAAAACTGCTGACTTCAAGAATCATCATTATAGAATATAGAGGATGAATTATTCCTGTCGCTAACAAGCAAACAAAAACACCAGATCCAGCAGCTCCGAAACATGCTAACATTATAAGTCCAAGTTTCTTGAATACATTACGCGAAACCTGATCTCGTTCTAGGGTCAGAAGCTGAAACAAAAGTTTAATAACATCTATTACTATTAATTTTCATAGATTTCTAACGCCATTAGCACAGTGTACTATTTAAAAAAAAAAGATCGGTGAAAGTACTATCCAGATATTGTTCTTGATTAATGCCAAATATGCACATATAAAAATTTCTAAAATGTTAGAGAAAACAAAATTTCCGGATAAGGCTTCGTGGCCAAAGAAAACAGGAAAAAATTTGCGATTGACGTATTTCGAGTATACTTAATAATTTATCAAGATCGTTAAATCTAAGACAGCCATATGAGCAAAGAAATTAGTACTTGGTTATTTCCTTGATAAAATATCAAAACTTACCCATTCAAACCTTCGAAGAACGAAACTTGTTATGGAACCAATAGACCATAATAATGAATACCAAATCGCAAAAATAGTAGAATCAGCTAATCTTCGTTGAACCGCTTGCACCAACAAATTAGCTGAATATCTATAATAATTATAAGTCGAACAAATAGATCAAATTCGAATGTTACAATTTTTCCCTTTGAATAGAAGTCTGACTTCTTACAACTACAAACGACACTACCAAAAATCTTGCTAAAACATACCGCCTATAAAGAAATAAAGAATTAAGGAATCATGTCTTAGGACTGTAATCTTTAAAACATTCATTATCATAAATAATAAGATTACAGAACCCTTACATCATCAATTCCCACGCACTTTTAAAAAGAAAAAATATTTTACTACTAACAGTAAAAAGAATTACTAACATCTATACATAGAAACATACCTGAGGGAAATTTGCCAAGCTTCTTTTTCAATATTTTGGAACTCTTCATTAGGTCGAGCCCTAAGATTAGGCTCTAATATCGATAAAAACACCAATATATTGACAACAGCTAGGCAGCACGTAGTGAACTATATTACCAATATATCTTAAGATATGCTAGAAAAAAACAAACCCAAAACTTTTCGGAAAGTATTATCTCTTCGTATAAATGTATAATCGATAATTGAGATCGCAAGAATTCTTCTACACCGTCCAAAGAGCTAAGTACATGAAATGTTTCATTTTCTTAGCACACTGACAAACCCCAATCGGCCCAATTCTTTCAATTTATCCAGAAAAAAATACGATAAGCCTCCACCTCCCTCAACTTTGTTTTACACATAAATATAAGCAACTACCCATTATGATACCTAACAATCCCTCATAGTCATATCCATCTAACTGAGGTTGCAGCCGGAACGGACACATATCAGAAGAAGCAACAGCAGCATGGAAAGTATTCGGCTCAACTTTATGCAGTGGAAACTCGAGATCATACAACCTAACTACACCCCATATAATGAGAACAGTTGCTATCAAGAAGGCATCCACGACAACGTGGTACATAATCTACCAATGCAATTGAGAGTAAGAAATTGTATTCTCAAACTATTGAACGGATAACCCGTATAAATGTCAAACAGACGAAAACGATAACAAGATTTATTTATAACAATAATTCCCGTCACCATACTTAACGCTTTCCACCAACATTAGGTCTGGCAGTCTTGACGGGCTTGGGGGCCTTTGAAGCTTGCTTGGGAGCAGCAGCCTTCTTCTCCTGAAATGTCATAGTGTGAAAAAATGGTTTAGTTATCCTAAGAAACAGTCGACAAAAAACTTGTCAATAGCTCAAGGAACAATCCCTGCTTTAACACAAAAATGATAATCTAGCGCACTTTCGACACTCAAAGTAGCAAATAATACTATTTTAAGCTCTAATACTGCGCAAAAAAGAAAAGAGAAAACATAGGATAATTACCTTGTTGGCAGCCTGCTTGGCAACGCGAGCAGCCTTGTTGGCATCCTTAGCGGCCTTAGCAGCTTGATCTCTCTGCTGCTTTCTGAACTCAGAGGTCTGGTTTCTCTTAGCAAGGAGGGCCTCAAGGGAGAGTCCAGCAATAGCTCTGGTAGCAACCTGGACAGTCTTCTTGACCTTCTTCTTTTGATGTTGTTCTTGTCCATGAGTGCCCTTTAAAATAAAAAAAAATATATAGCTTTTATTAAAAATAACCAACCTTCTTATGCTTAATTCTGTAGAGTACAGTCCAGCGGATGTCACGTGGACTACGCTTCAGCTTAGTGGCGCGGACGCATTTGTTATTCAAGAAGATTTGAACCTTTAATGAAAGAGTTAATTGCAAATAAAAAATTATATAAACACCTTGCCATCAGGACGGACAACTCTCTTTCCGTGACCAGGGTAGATCTTGTATCCGGAGTAGACACAAGTTTCCAACTTCATGGCTGTTGGATCCCGAGTTCTTCAAAATAATTTTTTTAAAAATTTAAAAAGCATGTTAACTATTCGAATTTAAACGGAAATGTGTAACATAATTTCAACATGAAACAAAAGGAGAATAAGTTATGTTTATACTTATTAATAACTAGACGTAACCAATAAGGTAGACTAGTACAATATTAAAAATAAAAAATGAAGAAGAAAATACTTAAAATATTTCAGAAAATATTTAGGATTGTTGAGGGAATTTGTGGGGAAATTTTTCTAAAGCATGTAAGTATAGAGGGCTGCCAACAGCCTAAAAATTTACAGTCATGGTTTTCGTTGCAGGACCCGTACAGCTAATTTTATAACTTATCATAATTTTACTTATAATTCTTCAAATTAACATATTTCGAATACCTAATTTAATCACAAAAATTGTAATTATTTGTTGAAATTAAAATTTCAGTAAAAATCATTGTATTATATGCTAATCACAATTTATATAATTTTTATGCTGCACATATGTAACTTCTCAGAAATTTTTAGTCAAATGTATTTCAGATATCTTTAAAATTACTTGTAATTCAACAAAGTCCAAAAAATTTCTCAATATCTGATGATATATCCATAATTTATGTTCTCATTATACAAAGTATACTGGGCTGCCTCGCAGTTGGTTAGGTACGGTAGCTACGATTACGGAGGCAATATTGTAAATCGGGGCTATTTCCAAGGGAATCCTAAATTCCTTTTTTATGTTTTTTCTTCTATATGATTTACTTTGTTGTTGTAGAATGGTATATAAAATTAAGGACATACATTACTTAAGAATACGTTTATTAGTTTTGATTATCACTGTTTGGTTACTAGATTAAGACATTGTTACTCACAATTAAATTATGTTTTTTTTTTTTTAGAACTTGAGGTTATCATGCTGATCCCTCAGAAGAACAGGAAAGCTATCTATGAGTACCTCTTCAATGAGGGAGTCTGTGTCGCCAAGAAAGACTACAACTTGAAGAAGCATCCAAACATTGATGGAGTTACCAACCTTGAGGTCATCAAGTCTCTCAAGGTAAGATCTTTTTTTTTTAATTTTCTTTTTTAAATTTAAATTATTTTTATTTCTTGTAGAGTTTGGCTTCTCGTGAGCTCGTCAAGGAGCAGTTCGCCTGGCGCCATTATTACTGGTACCTCACCGACGAAGGAATCAACTACTTGAGAGAGCAGTTGAACCTCCCAGCCGAGATCGTTCCAGCCACCATCAAGACTAAGCCAAGAGAGGTTCGCCCAGGAAGCGAGCGTCAACCTCGTGGTCAAGGTATATTTTTTCTTTATTTAATATTGTTAGTTATTTTGTTACAGCTCCAGGAAAGGAAGGAGACAGAGATGCCTACAGAGCTGCCGACAAAGTCACCGATGCCGGACCAGGAGCTGCTGGTGTCTACCGTGGAGGATACGGAAGAGGAGCCCCTCCAGCACAATAAACGTTGTTATTGTTTCAATAAATTGTTCCAAGATTTTTTAAACGTAATTATACAGTGGTAATTTCCAATTAATATTTAAAACATGGGGTGCAAAGCAATTAACGATATTTGACATGTAGTAGGCTGATGGCCCCAAAGTATCGGAAGGTAGCAGCTCAGGCTAATGTAAATACTGTCCCAACAGAGTTGCCAAAATCGTATGTTCGAAGTTGAACATGTCCAAATGAATATTACATTATAGAGTTCAACATGAACAATCAGGAGTTAGTGTTTCAGTTCATCCTATGTGGCCATCATATATGCAGTTTAACCAAGGAGAATTATTTTTTGAGTGCACTCTGTTTTTATATTCAGTTTTGGCTTTATTCCTTCAATACCTAAATATATATAAAACATTATGGTGGCTACCCAAGTCATACTGGCATTATTCAATGGTTAAAATTTTTGCTATTCTTAATGATTGTAAATATTTTTTTTTTTCAATTTAGAAGTTTCATCTTATCAACCCATATTTTCTATCATGTGTAGGGTTACTGTTGGGATGGAGAGTAACAAAGTGCTTTTGGAAAACGGTACTTTCCAGAATCTAATAGAAAAAGAATAATATATTATAGATTACTGATACTGTTTCTAGCATTGCTATAAGTAAGTCTCCTTTCCAGCAGTCAGTGTGGACTATTGTTGAATATGCCTTTATTAAAACTCCTCTGATGACTTTAATCATCACAAGTTTCCTTTTTAGGTATAAGAAATGTGCTTTTACCATTCCCGTTTAATGCAATTATTTCAGTTTCTCACGTGTCTGTCAAGATTATCCTTATAGTTCTGTTGTTTGGATTTTTTGTCCGTATGTTATTCGTATAATATGATGCATAAGTTATTTTTTTAAGATGCTTTGCTTATATGTTTATGTTTCAATCAGCTATCGAGCTAAGAGTTTATAGAATATGTTCTTCTGTAGTTGATTGGTTTGGTGGCCGCGGTGACTTTGCTAAGGTTTATAAAAAAATTATAATAACTAATTATTAATATACTCTAAGGTATTGGAGAAGTTCACCGAGCCTCATCCTGATGAAATTAATATAAATGCTGTTTTACATATGTGTAGTACAAATCCAGGTTTTTTTTGGTTTGTTGTGTTCTTAAGATATTTAACTGGATTAGAAAGTGTACGCCAAGAAGTAAAGTTTCTTCTACAAGACTTATACTTACGTTTGGGTCGAAGTGCTTTTGCCGGATTTTCTACAGCATTTTTGTCGATTGCTTTACCTTGCTTATTTGTTCCTGTAAGTTTCATTGTATAATGTAGTATTTATTTTTGTTGTTACAGTTCAAAACATCGACAGGATTTCCTTTGAAAGTTCTCATCGATGAAGCTTGGGAGTATGAACTTGGCCTTGTTGTAGGATTAACAGCATTTTCCTTGTATGCTACTTATTTGTTGCCTCTGAATTATCTAGATTTACTTCACAGGTAATCAGTTTATTATTATTTTTTGGTTATTTAGTTTTTGAAGAAGTGCTATTCATCTTGGGATGTGGGAACAAATAGACGGCCCAAAAGTAGGGCATACAGGAACAGCAAAGTATATATTGTTTTTACATATTTTTTTCAAATCATATATCATAGCTGGGCTCCTTCTCCGTGGGTTGGCACAGTGTTGTATAATGAGGGAGATACTGTGCAACGAAAAGATGGCAAATGTTTCCGAGCTTTGTCTTCATATTCTTTGAAAACAGTAGCTGCTGATCCTTCCAGACAGGATCATATGTGGTTTTTCGTAAGTATTATATGTAGAACTGTAAATTAAGAAAAATTACATATTGTTCCAGTTAGCATGTACTAGACCCTGCACTCTCATCAATCTTATGTGTGTGTTCGAGGGTTGTCTCATAATAGTACAGTTTTGGATGTTGATCCTTACCACGGATTGGCAACATATAGTAACATTAGTTTTATTAATGTTTGCGAATTATCTGCTTCTTGCCAAATTGTTTAAAGATAAGGTATTTTGAAAATAATTCATCAAATCGATTTCAAAAATTATATTCAGGTAATACTCGCTAGAATCTATGAGCCTTCACCAGAGGATTTGATATTAATAAAAGAGCTAGCTGATGTTAATACTCGGCCTCAACCATCAGCATAAACTTAAATCTCAAAACCATCTTGCCTTTTCTAGGTTTTTCTGTGGTATGACATGAAGATGTTCATATATCATAATATCAATTTGTATAATGGTAACGGTTATTATTTTTTCACTTATGTATATAATTGTAAAAACACTGAATAATTTTATCTGTGATATGATCAAGGGGAAGAATATTTTAATGAATTATTGTTATAAAAATGAATAGAATTTTGGTGTAATTAACACTTTCTTTATTTTAATTTACATTGCACTCATCCAATAGATATATAAATATGTATATATATATTCGTATATAGTAAGTATGGAGACTCAGTCTTTCCCAATCTCCAATCTTATTGCACATCCAGTTAGAGTTGACTTGCATCCAGGAAGTTCAGGATGTTCATATCTTGTCGGAAATTTATATACAGTAGACCCAGTCACACAGGATGTTGTCATTCTAGTATTTCAAGATTCACGTAAGTATAGAATTGTTACTTACTTTTATTATTAAAGTTTTGAAGGCCCATCTAAAATGCATTGGATTCCAAACACTTCCATTAAATCAGTGACTCGTGTAGAAAATAATGTTGCTGAATGTGTACCGTTTTCCAAAGACATTGAGGATATGATGAGCAACTTATTCCGACAAGCTTTAGTTAAAAACTGTGATACAGGAAAAAGGTTTTTTTTTGAATGTAAGAAGAAGTTTAATTTACAACTTATTTAGAAAACAAGATATGATTGCTTGGTTGAAAAGAAACCATGTAGAGGTATGATGTTTTTTTAATTTTTTTTTCATTCACGTATTTAGGTTAAATCTCAAGGAGAAGCTCTTATCATTTTCGGATGTGTACGAGTTGAGGCACCGTTTCAGCCAGATGATTGTTATTGTGATAATCCAATTGTGCTTAAAAGAGTACGGGCAATGATAGAGAAATGCCCAAAACCTGAAGCTTGTTGATTTATTTAATTATATTGTTAATTGAATACGGGTTTAAAGTTCTTTTATCACTGCTAGTTATAACAAATAAACATTGTGAGATATAAATTTGTAATAATTTAAGACATTAAAAAGGGGAATAGGGAATTATTTAGGAAGAAAGTGATGAGTTTCTTTCTAATAGAAGGCGATATAAGGGCTTCATTCAGAACACTATTCATCATCTGTTAGTCATATTCTTCCATTTGAATGCTGAGGCAACAATATTTACTGAAGAGCTGATTCAGCTCTTTCAACTCGTCCAAACTATGGCCGTGCCCTCATCATAGTTTCTTATCAGCTCTAACGGCCTTTCTAAAACCGAATAGGTCCTATCAATGCTTATTGATTATATTTCATACAGATGTCTTATTTATATATTTATATCTTTAATTAAATTATAACATATCTATATGTATTAGGTGAAAAGGAGATATTTCAAGAAAAAAATATATTTGTAATTTCCTGTTATCTGTCATAAGGTTAGAAGATGTAATCAAATTGGTTATCAGAAAGCTTAGTACGTGTGAGTGGGTGGTAAAACATGAACTTAATGTCCAAATATGCTTTTTTGAACAATGTACAGAATTTTTTTTACTTTTCAATATAATAGAGGCGTTATACTTCCTCTTCGTCTTTGTTGATAACTTGATATATTCATATACGTGTCAGCATGCTTTTATAAGTGTTAAATGTCTTATAGATATTTGTTCGTTATCACTTGCTCAATCAGCTCTTTACTGTTTTTCTTTACAACTATATTGATCCATAAATAAGCTAATTATTAAGTTTTACTTCAATCTGAGCATTTCAAGTTTTAATAGAATCATACAATGCAATCATATGCAATTTCACCATTCGTTATACATTTATTTTGAATGATTTTATCTTTATTATATTATCTGTTTATCAATTTATTCAATAATTTAGCTATATTTCTTAATACTTTCACACAATTGATGAATTTCCTATTGCCAGATTATAGAATCACCTTTCGAGCGTTATGTTGAATCTAAAATATTGTGAATCTATAAAAAACTATAAAAATTCAATAACGATCATTCTTTACTGAATTATACTCTTTATCATATACTAATAAATAAGATCGTAAATATTAAACTTTAAGGTAGGTATTAACTTAATGAAGTGGTGGTACCAGACAATATACTTATTGGTGTTATTGCTTAACCTTTGCCAAGCAGAAGTCGAACATGGAGGATTTCTAACAGCTCCTTCATCTTATATATCACTTACATCAGAAAACTGGAGAGTAAATGGTATAAATCTTATAAAAATAAATTTTAAATAATTTTATGAATACCTAGATGATGTTAAGAGAATAGTCACGGCTTTACGTATAACACCAACTAGCCTTTCCGGGCAAATCATGACTTTACGAGCAGTATCTGAGGATACACAAGTTAAAATGGAGGTGAATTTACGTTTGTAACAAAGAACAAACATTGAAACTATTGAAATCATAGTTAAACAACATGAAACATTATTTCAGATCAATGTTATAGCTGACAATGGTAACCTTAAAGTACTTGTGCTTGGGGAACATGGTCAAAAGATTGCGGAAACATTAAATACTTTGCAATTAAGTATATTTATATATTTCTTATGAAATTTTGACATTGAATATTCCAGAGGAGTTTGAAGAACAAAATTTGGCTCTGACGGTTGATCTGGAGACTAAAACTCTTCAATTCCGGTTACATCGTAATGTTGAAGTTGAGACTGAGTTATTAGAAGATATTTTCTGGGCTGATAGTACGATTCATGTCATACTAGGAGGATCAAGTACAGAAATCTTAGTTTGACAAAGGATTAATAGAATAATGTTATAGATAGTTCGATATTAGGATGCGTATCTCTAATAACTGTTCAAATAGGTGATGGAGATGCTTACTCTCATGTCACTCGTCTTGATTCACAAGGTATTGATCTTTGCGAAGGAGATCAAGTTTGTTCTAAAAGGAATTGCGGCAAGGTTTGTGAATTAAGAAAATTGCGCAGACAAACTTATCTCTTTCAGGGCAATTGTCTTCAAAAAGAAGTTGCAGTGTGTGATTGCTATGGTACTGGCTACTCTGGTCCAAGTTGTGAAACAGGTGAATTTCAAAATCAACTGACTTTTCCGATTTTCTTATTAATTCAGAAGCACCAACAATTGAACTAAATAATTCTGGTGAAGATGCAGAAACATATATTTTATATAAACCATATACTAAAATACAAACAAATAGAATTGCATTACAATTCAAGGTATTTTCAAACTTTTTCTTTTCTTCTTTTTATGTTTTTCTTTTATAGTTTAAAGGATCAAACGAAGGTTTATTAGTTTATGGCTGGTTATCCAATGAAGAAGATTTGAGAATGTATGTTGTTGGCAATTTAGGAACTGTACAGATATCACCAAATATAACTTTAAAGTTTACATTGCAGCCTGAGCGCATGTTCGTTTTAAAAATTTGAATATTTAAAAACAAATTGTATTTTCAGATTTCACAAAGTTGAATTATTATTCAAAAGTGATACTTTACAACTAACAGTAGATGATTCAGTACAAGAGGTTAATATTAATATAAATTTATAATTAAAAAACAAATATAATAATTCAGACTAAACTTGATTATCCATTAATTTTTAATAATTTAACATTTGGCGCTGGACCATCTATGAATGGAGTATCAGATGTTGGATTAACTGGATGTTTAAAAGAAGTCTATGTTGATCATTATGATATACTTCGTTTAACATATGATCAAGATGAAAGAGTATATTTTTTCTGTTTATGTTTGTTTTAAAATAAAAATTTTCAGATCAAAACAACAAAAACTCCAAGAGAATGTTCACTTGATAGTTATAATGGTGATTCTCTCTTAATAGAAGGTATATCATTGATGACACCTGAAGATGTAGGAGTTGCTAAATCACTTCAATATTCAGAAGAAGATGAAGATGATGAAGAAGAAGCAGAAGTAAGTATTATGATTTCACTATTTCAATATCATATCATTTTATTTTCAGACTGAAACAACGGGTATATATTCATTTGAATTAATTTTAAAATCATTTTGATTTGATTTTTAGGAAAAGAAGTAATGATTTTACAATGTGAAAATATACATAAAAGTTTATGCCAAAATAAAGCTGATTGTCAAGTTGTTGATGGAAATGTCACATGTTTATGCCAATCGGGTTATACTGGATCATTTTGTCAATTTGGTTTGTATTTAATTAGTTTTTTCTTATTTTTTATTTTATAAATTATAGTTCTTTTACCAAAAAGTTGTGCTGAAGCTAAACATTTCTTCCATTTACGTGACGGACCTACAAAATTGGATGTTGATGGTTCTTCGAAATTAAGATACTCAGTTGCAGTTTGTAATAATGGAATGTAATTTTCTAATTTTAATTTTATTTATTATATAATCAATTAATTATAGAACAACAATACCTAATAATATGCCAACAGAAGCATTAATTCGTACAACTGATAGGGAACATTTGATATTCAGAATAAGCTATTTGGATTTCTTAGATGTTTCTAAATTATCAGCATTAATATCAAACTCAAAAGAATGTCTTCAAACTGTAAATTATACTTGTAATCGTGCTCCATTAAGGTTTTTATATATTTCTATCTTAATTATAATATTTTCTTATTAGGTTTCATGATTCAACAACTTTCTTCCGTGTTGCAACTGGTAATAAAACAGTTTCCCAGATTGGTAGAGATAATGGTACTTGTCAATGCCATGATTTTCATAATTGTATTCATGATGGTATATCTTTTAATTTTACAATGTTATAAACTTTTCATTGTAGGTTATTGTCATTGTGATGCTGGAGGAAATGCTCAAGATAGTGGAGTTCTTCGTGGAAGTCAAGCAGGAATAACAGAGGTACGTATTAACTATACAATCTAATACTAAAATAAAATAATAATTTTATTTAGATTTATTCATTATATACTAGTGGATCAGTTGCTGGAAGAATGAGTGTAGGACCTTTAGAATGCTCTGGCTTTGCTGGTAAGTATAAAGGAAATTCAGAAATATATTTTTATTTTAGGTGAATATGATAGTATTCAATTCAGTCAAAAGAAAGAATTCAGAATTGATTATGAAAATAAAATCAATTCCTTCTCCATTCATTTCAAAACTTCTGTAAATCAAGGTGTTTTACTCAACTTAGGAGACATTGTTGTTGAACTTGCAGATGGTTTGTTGTCAAATGTTGTGTTTGAAGATATAATATTGGCTTAATTATAGCATATAGTATACGTGTAACACAAAAGGAAAATGAGATCGTATTAGGCTCACAAACAAAGTTTGTATTTCTTTTAATTCTTTTAAAGATTAATTAAATTTAGATTAAATAATTCACATTGGCATTTACTTCGTATTGAGTGGAATGAAGGAGAATTTTTATTTTCTGTTGATTCACATAATATTGTTTCAAAAACAATTTTGAAATCATCATCAAAAGAATATTTAATAATAAATAATATTGATAGGTATTAATTATATTATTATATAAATATATAAATTATATATTATAGAGGATTTTATGGATGTATTCGATCATTAACAATTAATAATGAAGTTCAAGCAATGAGAGAAATGGCCAGAAATCAGAATTTAGGTGAATATTCAAAATAATATAATATATAATCAAAATAATTTATTTATATATATAATCTTTTTCATTCTTCTTTCTTTTTTTTTTTAGATTTCAAGACTTGTAGTGAGCATTGCAGCCATATAAGCTGTCAAAATGATGCAGAATGTATAGAGGTTTTACAGTAATTTTCCTAAAATATCATTGTAATTATCTTAATAGGATTATCAAAGTGATGAAGCTACATGTCGTTGTTTACATCCAGATATTCAAAGTGGTACTACATGTGAAATAGGTTTCTTATATAAAAATTTAAAAAATGTAATAAAGAAAATACAAATAGATATAAATCATCATTCATCAGTCAGTTTACACGGTGGCTTCTTAACATATGAAAACATGAGTAATCCATTAATAGAGAATACGGTTTGAATTATTATAATTATGTATTATATATATCCTTTGTTTATAGGTATTCTCTTTCCGTACAGATCAATCAAATGCTCTTCTTTTCTATGCTCATGATCATTTACGTAATTTCATTCAGGTTTTTAATAATTTTAAAGAAAAAAGAAATATTCAATAATATTTTAGATACATTTACGAGAAGAAGTTAATCTTACACTTACATTAAATCGTGATCGAGTTATCTATTCATGTACACTCTCTGCTCCAAATGGCGATGAATTCAGCCATATGCAATGGATACAGGTCATAATAGATTCTTAATTTCTTTTTTTAAAACTTTTAATTTAGCTAGCTATTAAGCATGTTGATAAAGAATATACTCAATTACGTGTTAATGATGAAGCTTGTATCATACGTGTACCAATTCAATTATCTAAAGTTCTTATTACACAGTATACGAATTGGAACACAAATGGTTGGTTAATAATAAATTGTATTTTTACTTTATTTTATGATTCTAGATGGTGTTGAGTTACCAATTGGATTGAATCCATTACTAGTAGCTGATTCAACTCTGAAAATCTTCGTTGGAGGAGTTACGAATATTGAATCCGGCGATGGTAATATCAAGATAGCGGCTAATCATACAATTATGTTTTGCAGATGTCGTACACAAGCTACTTCCAAACTATCGGTCAAAACTACCAAATCTTCAAGGATGCATGAGAGGGCTCAAAATTGGAAATCAAGTATTTGATATGCGCAATACTTCAATTGGAATACACCCAGATGATGAAAGTATGAATTTCTCAAAAAACATAATACTATGGATAAAGTTTAGGACTGGTACGGATGGGATGTGATGTTGGATGTGATACATTAACATGTTATAATGGTGGGCATTGCTCAATAGGATGGAGAAACTATGATCCTTCCGCATCTAAAACGAGGTGCGATTGTACACGAACTAGTTATGTTGGAGAGAGTTGTACTGATGGTTGGTGTCTTCTAATTGCAATTTCTTTAAATAATATTTATAGATAACGGCTTATTACTTTCGAATCAATATTTGGATTTTAACATAACATCTTTATTGCATCGGTTTGTCGATCCTCCACTCCGTGGGCAGAGTTTGAAATTTGCTTTTTCACCAACTGCAATGCGAACTCATTCTAGACAAGTGATAGCAGTGCTCCAGGTAGAAGATAGGTGAGAGCTCTATTCGTAATACTTTTAGTAATTAATATTTTCAGTTGGTTTGAAGTTCTATTAAATAGAAACAGCTCCCTGAATGTTGCTATACACAGCCCCGATGCGAGAGTACAGGTGATAAAATAATATTTTCAATTTTCTTTTAAACTAATTACTCAGGTTCTAACTTTCAATGGAAACTTCTCTGATGGTTATAGACACTTTCTTGTAGCTCGATTTGGTCCAAATACCGTAACTTCTGTGATGGTAAAACATTTATTTGCGTAATATGAATTATCAGAAACTTAGGTGGATAGTTCCCGTCAAACATTTTCGCACATTAAAAATTCT
This sequence comes from Auanema rhodensis, assembly GCA_964057225.1. Taxonomy (NCBI): domain Eukaryota; kingdom Metazoa; phylum Nematoda; class Chromadorea; order Rhabditida; family Rhabditidae; genus Auanema; species Auanema rhodense. The sequence goes on from OZ059895.1 coordinate 8,995,117, forward strand.
TTCCTGGATCTTCGAGGGTCAAAGCGCCTCGTGTTAGGAGGCAAGACAAATATGGTCGCAGATTATACAGCAAATGGATTGAAGAAATCGTATGATGGATGCATTTCAAGTATAAGCATAATCTAAGTCAATTTTTACATATACCTTTCCAGACGTGGAACTGAACGTTGGTGAAGGGACAAAATCCTTAGAATTTAACCTTCTCGACCGTATTGATGATAGTGATGTAACAAAAACATCGCCAGGAGAATTTATAAGAGGTCGTTGTTCGGCATTCAGAATTCCAAACCAACCCCCGGTTTTACAAAATCCACTGAATCTTCCAATGTTTCATGCAATTTTCTCAAAAGAGGTTATGAACGGACCAGACCTTCCATCACTGACTGAGCCAGAGAATTTCGGTATTTAAGCTACGCTGAAACCCGAAACAAAAAATAATTACAGGGTTCGTGCGAAAGTTCCTCCTTATAGTTGCCGGAATAATCTTATTCCTCATCTTCATAACCATCTGTGTTTATTGCCTTAGACGATCAAGACGTAAACCACTCTACATTTCTAGAGATGAAGCTTTACCACTGCATTCGACAAATGTCTTTATCAAAACAGGTTACCACTAACATTTTAATTCTATTCTATTTTATATTTCAGATCATCCAGCAGAGTCCAGATATCACATTCCTCCACCTGATTTAGAATTGGATCAAACGTTACTAAGCTCCCCTGAGCCGAAGGAGAATGCGACATCCAGCCCTCGGGTTCGTGAAGTTCTTTCTTCGCGTGCGTCTAATGTCTGTCCTGCGTCTTCATCCTCACTTGGCTCATTAGATTCCCTAGAACTTATGACGCATTATTGAGATGTTTACCTGCACAAGAATGAGCTATTCCCTTAAACCATATAGTCCTGATCTCACGAACTTGATCAAACATACCGTATTCTCATCGCTCTTCTGGTTGTTACAGTATTGCTCATAATAAACATTCATAATTAGTTTGTTTGAAGGTAGAAATAACGAAGTACCCTTGATTCCGAACACCAACCTACGTTTAACAAGCTTTGCATGTTTCAACCACACCCCATAATACTTGATTATAGAGCCAGCGATCCAATACTACATCATCCCGCTACTACACAGCAAACGAAGAAGTGTCCTCCGATGATGAAGACAAGACTATCGTTGCGGACGATGACAATTATTTTCATCACAAACCGTATGTATTTTTAAACAAAACTAACTAATCTAAAATTTTCAGGGAACGTCCTTCAGCTTTCGATAGAACAGCTCCTCAAAGACTATCTTCATTCAGGAACGATCCTACAGCCCCTATAGGATCTCCACTAAGAGCAATCGAGAACCCTAGAAAACTTATACCAGTAGCGTCTCCTCAAATACCAAAAAAATAATAAGCTTTACATTTTGTCAAAAAAAAATAGTCGTTAACAGCAATCCCTCAGTTTTTTCTGCGAAATCGCAATTTCAATAAACTTTTTATATAAATATATTTTATGAAAATTATTCATCGGGAAAAAGTGCCATTTTGCTGACATGCTTCTTTGCAATCATAGCCATCCCAATATGTCTTGCCTGTTCATCAGGCTCCCATCTCTCCTCCGCTCTGAAAGCATTCAGAGTAAAACGAAGTGTACTTTCCCAACCTATTAATTATGAAGTTGGCATCCTTATCTGTACAGCTAAGAACTCCAAAAATCAAACGCCCATCGGTAAGTTGTACCTCCACCCATTGCCCAAGATATTTGTTAACAGCCTCCGTCATCGCTTTAATTGCAATAGTACTTAAACAACATTTTTCAAAATATGAACAATGAAAAAGGTATCCAAAAAAAGCTGTCATTATACACATCTATACTAGCAAAAAACTGGTATAAATTGCGAAACAATACGCACTTGATAAGAATTTCTAACATCCAATAATGTTTACTGTGTTGGTCAGGACAATAACAATAAGTTAGTTACATTAAGTGAGATCCAATAAGAATATGATCAGTATGTTTAGCGAACTATTTGTTCAATTACTAATTAGCAAAAATACAAGTACTTGACAAGAGCACTTAAATGTGCATTACTAGGTTTTTAGTTTACGAGATCTTTTAAGATGGCGATATCATCGACACTAAGACTAGAAACCTCTAAATTCTTAGGGTTTCCGTACTTCATCTTTATAGCACGCATTCGTTGATAATCGTGTTGTTTTAGCACAGCTTGGGCAAGGCTTTGTATAGCTGGCTCCAGTTCAGAAATGGTAATATTAACCAATGCTCTGGAATATAATGACCGAGTAAATGAATGTAAAAAAAAAAGTATTACTTGATTTTTCTAGCGTTGATTTCTTGACCGGATAACCGACATGCTAACACAAGAGCTGCAACAGCAACCCGAGAAGGTTGAACATGTGTTAGGTTATACTCCAATAAAGAGACCTTAATAGTACAATAGTAATAATAGAAAGAAAACATCCAAATAAACCTCCGCAAAGAATTTTGCTCTAACTTGCATCTTGGATGCAGCAATGCCTAACTCTGAACCTAGCCAGCGCAAAAATGTTAGTGGATTAGGTCTGGATAAGCGGCAACTGTAATACATGAAGATGCAAAAATATAAAGAAAGAAAAATCACCAGCAAGCTTCAAGAATTTTCATTTCCACACGAATTATTTGTTTCTTTGAGAAAGTATGATCAGTAATGTATTCAAAATCATTAATATCTGGGGCGTACATTTCCTCGTATTTAGAAGCAACAAGCCTTAAAAAAGAAAGTATACAAATATGATGAATTAACTTACATGGCTCCAACGCCAACAAGTTGGAGCTCATCCTTCTCAACATCTACGTTTGAGAGTACACAATCAACAAGATAAATAGTAAGATAGAGAGTTTCTGGTAGAAGATGGAAACGTTGGTGAACCTACAAATGTAAATAATCAATGTCACTTCATATACGCTTACTTGAACAAGCCAGTCCACCAAGATAGCCCTCATTTTGGGAGTTACTGAAGTACAGGAACTCATAAAACCATGCTCTATTGGAAATTGATTTTCACAATGAAGTAAATATTTATAGACATCATCGCTGAATTCAACGTACGAGAATTCTCTTTCAATACCCTTGACCTCGGGGTATCTTATCTCGTTTCTAACGATTTCTTTCTAAAATATGAAACTTCCTCCATATGTTAAAATTCGACTCACCTTTTCCTTTTGAACAGGTTTTTCAACAGGCTGCTTAACAAGAGCAGTTCTAGCAGGCTAAATCAAAAATATAGAGAATAAAATGAAAAAAAAAATTACTTGTGTTGCATTGTTTTTATTATCAACAAGAGGACGCCTCTGAACCAATCCCTTTTGTCCCAATAATGAAGATTTTCTGGTTTCAACATGCTGAACATCTCCAGCTAAAGATCTAACTCTCTGTAAAATATCATCAAGATACATTCAGTTTCAATAAACTAACCTTTCCAACAATATTCATTTTTATCTGTTAGATATACGAAGAAAATGACGCCAATATATATACAAGATACAGCCCACTTAATCAATTATGAACCTTAAAATGAGAGGTCAGCGTCTTTCACGTCTCAGGAACTCCGAGAAACATTCAAATATAATAATGAAGGATCTAAAGTTTATCCATATATTCCGGTATATACAGAGATATATATATATATAAAACAATCTTTGTTGAAGCCCTAAGGGGGTATAGTTAGTAAAGAACTATTGATGCTAAAACAATTAGATGTTGTTGTACATAAGAGCATCATCTCACCGACCTCATCACAGCGACGCAGATGGCGGGCTTGATATTCAGGGTCATTGAGTGATTGGCGGGAAATTCAAATATGTCACAAACTACATTACAAATAATATGCAATTTATAATCACAAAAAGTTAAATAGATTTTAACATATATATTGTAGTGTATGAACCCCATTTGTAATATTTAAAGATTATAAAATCGAAAATTTTATTCAATTTGAGATATTCAATAGCATATAATAAAAAGCTACGCTATCACAGTAATTAATCAATGGGCAATTTGCACAACCTTTAAAAGAGTGAAAACAATCACATCATGAAGTTAATCTAATTACAATTAGTGTACAAATAAAAACTTTAGAACAATTAAGCACCTAAAACATTTATTAATAGACTATTTAAAAATTTACAACTCAATGTTATTCTAGAAAAACGTCAAATTTGTGGACGAGTATAGCTTAATTCATTATTTGGTCGTTCTGGTGCTCGACGAACAGGAGTAAAGATACGGGGTTCATCTTTCTCAGCGGTAAAACTTGTACTCTTAAACAGTATTTTAGATATTCATCTCAATAAATTTAAAAACCATTGATGTATCTCGAACATTTAGTGAAGCTATAGAATAAGTGTCATTGTTTTCATCGACATCCAAATCTCTCCTATTTGATATATCTCTTCCATTACTGCAAATACCATCAGAATAAGGAAAGGAAGAGGCTATCTAAAATTACATTTGTTAAATGATAAAAACTATATTTTCATACGGGTAAATGCACATTTTTGAATTGTGATTTCCAGATACAATTATAACGATTTGCTACGGTGTCCATGACTGAATCCAATGCGAAATCGGAATATATACTGCCACCTGACTGAAACAAAATATTCAACTTGTTAGCTTGTTAGCTTGTTTAACGACATTACTTTTATATTTGAGGGTTTTACCCAACGTAAATAACACAATTCCCACAACTGAATATCGATAGCTGTTGTTGGAGGTTTCAATATCTCCTCATGCATTGACAGCTGATGTGGCTTGGGCGACTTAGGAATTGCTGTATACATTTTGTCTGAAAGTATAACGAAATCAATTAAATAGAACCGATGATACTAACTTTGTCTTTTTTTCCGTGAAACTTCAGCCATTACTTGCGTTGCATCATTCACAACATTAGAAAATAGACGTCGATATTCCTCTGAATAGAAACGTTTGAGGGGAAAAGGGCCACCAGTTTTTTTTGTTGCTAATTGTTCATCAACAGAAGAGCATGCAAAAGCTGGTACGAATCCAGTTAAACACAGATCCCAAAGAGCAATCAAAAGATGATCCGAGAAATTAAAACTGAAAAGAATGTATGAGAACACATAAAATAGACAGATGAATACTGCATTGGATATAATCGACGTAGCTGAGCCACACAATCTAAGAACAGAAGGAAATATGGTGCAGTTTGAAGCTCCTCATCGTCAATATGTGAATTTCCAATACAAAGATTCCTTTGCCCAAAAGGATGCCCAAGAGCTATCCATTCTTTAGCTAGTAAAGATTCAAACCCTATAACATATGATACGAATGTGTATCAACAATAAAACTACCTGCAGCAGACCGAAATGTAGAGTCCATACATATTTGAACCAAACTGGTTATTATAGGAGTGAGATCATATCCACTACGCTCTATAACAAAGAAAAAATCTACTTGTATTCATATTTAAGTGAATACCAAAAATAATCACAGATTTTCCATAGTCTTTAAATGCTCTGACGCATTCTTCAGTTGCTTTCATACAGTAAATAATAAGCTGAGTCCATCCTGTATCATGCAATCTTAAGAGCCAAGTTTTTTCTCTTGTTTCAAACAACTTCTGCGAATCTGAGAATATGTAACTTATATGTTTAAAATATTGATGTTATACCTATCGAGCACATTTTGTGAAGTCTTTGATAACTAGCGGAAACCTTTTCAGGAGTTATTGAAAGATCAATAAGAACCTCATGTATTGATTGTCCACCAGATTTCAAAACTTGAGTATAGAACCTATTATTCTTTAAAAACTAATGATCTTGCATATAACTAACTGTTTATATATTTTTTGAGCATTTTCATTATCATCGAATGTTGAAGAACGCAATAACATTCTTCCGTTTCCAGCGCTCCAAGTCCAAATCTGAATTCCTTATTTATAAAATAATAAATTAATAGAAAAACATACAGGAAATCTGCCACCGTGCCATCTTTCGAACATTCTACCAATCTCATAAGCTGTACAGTCTTCAGGAACAACAACGTAAGACGGATAGCTAAAACTATGTTAAGATCCATTCTTGTTTAATAATGCACTACCTATGAATAACACAATTCATTAACTCTCGTCGAAGATTACAAACACGCCAGCCTTTGGATGTTCCACATCGAGTTAATTCTTGAAGCCAAGAATTTTCATCGTTGTACTCAACTACAATTTTTGTTTGCTTTTCGGGATTTTGATAATACTTACTTTTAGTGTTCCACTCGCATAAAGCTCCAGTTTGCATCACCAAATCTATTGAAGTTGGTCGAGAAAAATGCAGAAGATTGTTTGCCAAATTGGGTGCATGTTGCGATTTAGTCAAATCAATTGTAATAACACGGAAATCCTAGAAGTCTGAATGAGACTACATACTATTGCGGAGAATATACCTTTAGATATATTTTTAGACAAGATACGATATCTAAACTAGATAGCGAATGACAAAGTAGATTATACTTTTTCTTTGTGGCTGACATATGAACATTTTCTGCAATACGACACATGTTCAGATAAAGTAGAAACAGTTCTATGCTTACGATGAGCTGTTGCATAAAAAATTCTCTGAATCGAGCATAATGGAATACACAACTTCTCATCAATTATTGTAGACCGGGGTAATATGCGAGTCTATAATTATCCAGAAAATAAAAATAAAAGAAAAAAAGAAAGAACCGAGGATGTATTGGGTGTGAAGAATAAACACATATTTGTACAACTTAATTTTCCTCTCATAACATCTTCAAATTGAAAGCATAATGACACATCGTTGCAAGTAATACTTCCAATTTCATCTGATAATTCTAATTGTAATGCAAACATGTTGGGAACAACCTACTAGGAAGTAAAGCTCTCTCAGGTACACTTGAGGCTGGTTCACTCTAAATAAAACAAGCCAATACACCAAAGTAATAATTGAACTTACAAAAGATGTTTCTTGAGTCCTGATAAAACTTCTAAAACTCATGTTAGACTTTCATAACCTGGAACTTTGATTTTTCTTTTTTTTTTGTTGTCTTCTGTAGGCATAATAACGATTGGATTCAACCAGTAAAAACTTCAAGTTACAGACCAAAATATTTATTATGTTGTGATAATATGCTGAAATGCCTTTAAGTATCACCAAATGTACCACACAAACATAAGGCATTGTTGAACGAAGTAAATTAAATATTGAGCACTTAGAAAGATAAAATGAGATGTTATTAAAACTCATATGCTAAGCACACAGGGGTAAAAGTGTATGAGACAATCTACGATCTTCGGTCCTAAGGTAAGATGTAATAACATTTCAAATAGTTAAAGTAAGATTATGTACAATGAATAAAAATATCTCGATTAAAAGAAACAGACAATTCAGAAAATTTCCAGAACTTGTAAGATATTCACTGAAATTAGGATATGCAAATTGAATGACAACAATGATAATAAATATATTATGTAACAGTTCGGGTTGATAATGTTATTCTTTGTTGGATCTATAAATATATAAATTCATTCAATTGCTACTTTTGCTATACTGACCTCGCCAAATGTTGGCCTCTCTTCAGGTTTTAACTCCCAAGCATCATGCATGATGCGCACCATATCACTTGGGCATCCTTCCGGAGCTTCCATGCGGTAGCCTCGCTCAATATGGCGAACAACATCTTGAATAGGCTGAAAAGATAAGCATAGAATGTGATATTATATTCTTGAATTCAACGATTAAATTTAGTGAAACATAATAAGACATAGCCATTAGTTAACGGCAGACAGTTTTTAAACATAACATGCTTTCAACACAAATACCACAACGGACAAACAGTGAAACTGTAGCACATACCGAACGTCCATCAGTTCCCTGAATTGAAATATGAAAACATACGGAAAACACATAACACATAGTCAGCAATACAACATGCAATAACACAACAAATAATAATTTCGAAAATACTTACTATCCTAGGGTAAGGCACACGACCAAATGAAAAAATTTCCCAGAGTAGCACCCCAAATGACCACATGTCACTTTTACTTGAAAATTGCTTAAGTTCATAACGATATTAAAAATTTATTGTTGATGGCTATGACTTACGCTATGCCGCAATGCTTCTGGAGCTGTCCACTTGATTGGGAATTTGCCAGATGAACTATCAGCTCTCACATCGTTTGCTCGTTTGGCTAAGCCGAAATCACTAACTTTCGCTGTTAATTCTTCATCTAGAAGAACGTTCCTAGCGGCTAAATCTCGATGAACAATCTGATGAGTTTCAAGATAACACATTCCCGAACAAATATCACTGAATATTGAAGAATTTACTATGAAGTAAACAAGGTAAAAAAGACATACAGTGCAAATTGAACTAGCTGGGTCCTTTCAAGCTGATGGCGGCCCCTAGATCGTAGAAAATCAACCAGATTTCCATTAGCCATATATTCCGTAACCATATATACATTAGAGTCATCTAGTACGACGCCCATTAATGATACTAGATTTCGGTGAGTTATTCCACTAAAAGATATTAAATAAATTAGAGATAATAGCTTGAAAATCATTTAAAAAAACATACACCATGAATCTTGCCTCATCCAAAAGAGAATCAACTAAACCACTACCATGACGTTTAGAAACTTTCACGGCTACTTTTTTGGTTTTGTAAATACCTAGTAGTACATCTAGAAATAGATAAACAATTTAAAATGAAATTATTTTTACTAAAACCTCCAAACTCCCCGTGTCCAATTATATCGCCTAGCCTAATATCACCCGTAGGAATAACCAAACCAGCATTAACGAAAACACTTGTTCGATCTTCAATATTTGTCGTCGATATACGATATTGTTCAGAAATAACTGGGGTTACCAAACGGTGGCATAGTCCATCCGCATCACGTTTATAGTGCTGAAACACAATCACAATTAGTTTAAAAACCAGTCAAATAAAGGGAAAAGTAATATCAACACAAACCGATACTAGTTGAGTGAGATTGGAGAAAAATTCTTCATTATCACATGTAAGTTGCCCCTCAGACAGATAAATTCGATAATGTTCCACCTAAAATCAATTTTTAAAATTAAATAAAAGTTTAAAGCCAAATAAATAGTTTACCTTGTTTCTGTAAGCCATAGATAATGTAAAATCTCCAGGATAATTAGTTGATTCACGAACAAGGAAAGTACCGTCACCTTTCCCAGATAGCATTCTATCAAAACCAAATTAATAAAAAAAAAGAAGAAAAAAATAGAACCTTTCTGTGGCATCACGAGAAATATTTGAGTGGAACCATGGCATATGAGGAAAGTTAGTTTGATCTCGTGCTCGCATGCTATCCATAGATCCACAACTACTATTACTGCGGACGCTATCTGCAGCTCTATTATGACTTAAATCAAATGTATTACATGAACGACTCCAAGAATGCTCCTAAACAAACAAGAATAATAATGGTAAAACAACAAAGTGAACTTACTAAACGACCATCGTCTTTTCTGAAAATTGGTTCTGTTACACTGTTACCAGAAATGAATGAAGGAGATACTGTTCTGCTAATTGTAGCACTGTTTACTAAAGTAAAGAGGTTACGATTAAAAATTTTATATATAAAATACAATAACTTACACAAAGGTACTAAAAATTCTCGGTTTGTTGAATTCGATGTTCGAACCCCTGAAGAATGTCCTAAGGAGTGGTTTCCGTTGTTAGGGAAAGCACTCATCTCAGTTTATTCTAACATTGGCTAGATAAAAATAATTATACTAAATGCATTATGGTGTTAAATATATTTTGATAATACACGAGCGAAATTAAGAACTAAAAAGGCTTAATATAAAAATTATAAAAACTTTAAACTTTTTTAATTATAAGAATAAATAAATAGTTAATAAAAGTAAGATATGTAGTTTGGTAAACAAATATATTGGGTTGAATATTTATAAACAATAGGTGAAAAACTTGACAAACGGCGAAGGTATACGCACCGCTTCGTGTCGCAACGCGGTTTTATACACCCAGAGTCACCCCATGAGAAATACGCCTTCGGAGCTTTAACTTGAACGTCTGATGCTGAGGAATAATTTTTTTGCTTACAAAGCTATTCATCAGGAAGTACCTGAGTTTGTACGTACGTCTGTGTTTAGCAACAATTTGAGAATGAAAGCGAAATTTTAGTTAACGATAATAATATTTCTTCCTTGATAATTCAAGTGATAAGCGAAAGATATATAAATAATAAATAAAGTGTTGGAAATAAAATATAAATGCAAGGAAAGTACTATGCCTCCGGATATGAAAATAATTGTCAAATATACCAGTTTCGTGTATTTGTCAGTTAACGACTTATCTTGTCTAAATATCTCAATATTCTACATGTCCTATATATGTCGTAATGAATACTACACTATCCAAAATTGACATCTTAGACATATTATGTTACATATAGAAATTATTACATTAAGATGAAATCGTTTTTTCTCTGTTATTCGTTATATCTCTGGAAGTTAGTGAAGCGTCTATAGCAAAGCAAATAATTTCTTTGCTGTTCGGCCTTTGAGTCAATATCATGTTAGCTTGTAGCTTTGAATACCGTTTGCTGCTTCTCTTTTCCAACCATTGTTGAACAATTTTGGAAACGTTCTTCGTGCGGGAGATCAATCAATTTTACCCAAACAGGTTTTGTTTTGCACAGTTCATCCCTATCGATTATTTGCCTACTAAAACTTGTACAAAACAAGCCAAAGTTATAATAACGCTAATAAGGATGCATAAACAATTGTTTTCGAATAGTAGCCAAGAAAAATGGAAATCGTTCCAAGTTTTTTCTTTTTTAAACATATTGTTATCAATTTTTTGGCTACATGCTATGTTGTTTCAAATCTTGAAAAACTAAGAACATCTTTAGACATAAGTTGCGTATTTGTAAAAAAGGAACAAAGATATATACAGGTTCATTAATCACAAAACAAAAGACGAAAAAGACTAAAAAATGTTCATTTCTTCCCATAATAGACTATGGCTTAAAGAAGGGTAAGTTACAACTGTACAATATTATATTAAACAATGTAACATATTATGCATTATATAAAAAGATCACAGTAAGTAAATTGTATACTCTAATGGCTTAAGCCAGGCATACGTGTAACCTGTATTGATATATGGAACATGAGCTCCTTCTGGTGAGTGAAATTTGTGTTTTTTTTTAATTGCGATGAAACCTTAAATGCAGATACCGCTTATAATTACAAATAGAAATAAGCCTTACCTGGTGAATATCTTACTCTCCTCATGCACATCCATTTCTGTAGCTTTAAAATCATTCAATTCTTTTCTAATTAGTGCCTGAAAGAGTGAATTCAGTAACAATCCTTTACTAATTGTAAACCTTTTCAATAGGTGTTAGCCTCGTCCATGGCTTATCTCCTTTCCTATCATAAATTTCTGCTTGTGTCACTTCGACATAATCATTAAATTGAATAATCTGTTGTTCTTTCAATTGCGCAATGGTTGGACGGAAACTTAGCTATAAATAATCAAAAGATAAATAAAATATTTTCGAGACAAGATGCACTTTTCGCAGAATCAATTTCCGTTTTTCTTCCATGGTTTCACCATCATCTCCGCGTCTAAGTATATTGCGTTCTTCAAGTTCTTCAACAGTAGGCCTTTCGCTCAACTTTCTGAGAGAAAAATCATTATGTGAAGAAAACTAGTACTTTTGATATACCTGGCTAATTTGATGCTAGCTGTATGCATTAATTGACGCCTATCATCAGGTGTTTGGCCTGATATATCATCTTTACAAGGAGGAACATCTAACCTTAATGCCAATGTATCTTTTCTGAATATTAAATACATCATATAACTCGAATAACATTAGATAAACAGGTACTAACCTATGTACTTTGGCTGCTAATCCAGACATGGGCACAACAGAATCCTCATCTTCTTCATCATCATCATCAGCAGCAGCAGCAGTAGCAGCAGCAGCAGTAACTCTAGTAGGTTTGGGAGAACTAATAAACCTTGGCTCATCATCGTCTCTATATTGAATAGGCCCATCACTGTCACTATCATCAGTCAGGTGAGTTGGTAGCCCATCGTCCCTATAAAACAAAAAATAAATAAATATTAAAAATTATAAACCTTGGAGTATCAGATTTGTTCTTTGACGGCTTTCTTCGCAATCTTATTCTGGACGGCTGTCCTGGCTTTTTGAGAACAGGACGTTCTGGTTGAGCATTTAAATCCGGCTCCTAACAAACAAACAAACTCAAGACCATATTATTAGAATTTATTACTTTAACTTGTATCCTATCATAACCTTCTAGAAGGAGATTTGAGGTTATGACATTGTGTTCATCCATTCGTTCTTCTTCAGGAGCTTCTGCACTGTCATTGGATGTGGATTCACTATCAGAATCTATAATTGGTATAAGTGAAAAAGATGAAAGGTCGCAAATAATAGATATACCAGAGTCGTCTTCTTCCTCTGTAGTTTCAGGCAATCGTATATGACTAACAGTTGGTTTCTCTTCTAATCGTACTCTAATTATTGTGACTTCCGCTGTTTTGCTGTAAAAAAATTGTCAAAGAAACTTGGAAAAAAGAACAAAGAAAGGAGCATACCCATCAGTAGTGGCAATGGGAGTGAAACTATCACTTAGAAGTCGACCTGAAAATAATATTGAACTAAAGACACTTTTCTAATAAGAAACGCAGATCATTCACGATGAAAATGTGAAACAGACGACGTGGATAAACAAAGCTTGAATTGGATAGATAGTTTATCTATCGAGATAATTCTAAGAGCTACTATCGAGCTCATAAATATAAAGATCGGCTTTTAACTCATTTTAACAAAAAAAAGTGGAACTTACGTTGCTCGAAAGGAATTGGCTGAGAGTCTTTTTCAAGAACTGAATGAATATCGGGTAGAGAAGGAGAAGCAGGACAAGCTATTCGCGTTGAAGATCGTGACGAGGATCTCGCACTGCTCGTTCTAGAGAAGACATCGTGAGAAAAAAAAGAAATGGGAAAGTGAGGAGAGTAATCAACTAATCGAACAAAGAAATAAAGGAGAAAATGCAACTGACCTTCGCACTTTTCGTCGTTGAAGCTTCCATTTCCATGGACGTACAAGGCGCAACCAGAATTTACTCGTTCTTAGATGAGCAGAATTAAAAGCAAATGTTCTTCTCCTACGAGAACTGAATAGGGAAATTTTCACTGCATTACAATAAGAACCTACTCTTTACTCTTTCCAGAGTGATCGTCCGTAGTTGTAGCCCCTGTCATGCACTCGTCATTATTAGTAGTTACTACAACACCTGAACATACAATAATAATAAAAGTTAAGAAATAAACATAAGAACCAGAAGAAAAAGTAAAAGTTAATTGAGACATTACACACATCAAAAATGAAAACGATTTACATAAAATGATTTAACATAAAAATGTCATTCGTTTTTTGTTTTTAAAAGATAAAAGCAATAGAAATGGAAGGCGTAAATGTAAAAATATATTTTTCTTCGACCAATTAGCTAATATTACTGGATTATGGAGAAAATTCACAGTCATTTTGGCCAAGGGGCATGATTAATGGTCCCAGTGAGCATTATAAGAATGATTAATAAGTATTACTTTTGATTATAAACCAAGCCAGTGTCAGTTTAGAATTGGAAAAGTGATTGACGTAAAAAGAAAAACTTTTAATCTTCTCGAAGGCATATTTTTGATGAAAAGGTTGGAACGGCAAAAATAATATGTGCAGGAAAGTTTTGCAAATATTCAATGAACATAAAACGTTCTTAGGAAATAAAAACAATACTCTTTAAACAGAAAACATAGCATGAATCGATCTAAGAAGCAAACTGTGTTGAAAATTAAATAAAACTATTAGCAAGAATAGAATAGCTGTATAACATGTAGAAAAGAGAAAGTGTCTAGAACCTTAAGAGCTGAGAAGGCAAGAACTAAATCGAATTCGTAGGCTCCGAGCTCTTCGGGTAATTGAATACAAAGATAGGGGAGAAGAGCAAGAGCAATAATTCGAAGTGGGGCAAGTGTTGTCTTCATGTGACCCAGAAGACACAAAGGCAGTGACAATCCAACTACACAATACAAAACTTATCAGTAAACATTTCTAAAGCTTTATATTAAAATGGGCAGATAAAGAGAATAATTGAAACAGATATAAGATAGATAAAACAAACACATACTTCAAGAAACATATGTAGATTCAAAAAATACTGAATAGGTCTCTGTATATTTAACATAAACCGTTTCTTGACAACGATGGCAACTAGTATAAAAATTTTCATAGTCCTGCATAAAATTTATTCAAAGGAAACTATCATTTCAAATAAAAGCAGATTGATTTCTTTGGCCAAACATACGAATTTTCAAAATAACTGTAATGTATCAACAACTGTAAAGAAAAGAACCCGATAAGGTCTTGTAAAGGACGATTGTAAAGACGTCACTTTTGCCTTCTATAGATATCATTTAAAAATATTAATTGAAAAGAGAAACTGAAATAATGGTACTTGCTCAACACAGGAAGCTCATCTGTCGCGAATCTCAGCACAGCTTTACACACTGTTTACCCGAACACTCAATAACCAATGACACAACTGCGAGACTGAATGATTCAGTCCAGACACAATAACTGTTGTAGAGAGCAGAAGATCTGCAAGCTAACCAGTACGATTGAAGCTAGAATCCACATCAGCACACAAATATATTAAAAGGGAGTTATTTATAGATATACAGGAACAAAAGAATTTAAAAAAAGAAATGTTGATTAAAATATAATCTGCATGGCAAACATAAGAAAATCACTAACCATCTTGTGAAACTGGAGCTAATATGGAACAGACGGCATCTTGATTTGTCAATGCATTTGCAGTCATTCGCTATTCTGAAAAAAATTTATTTTCAAGCTTAGAAAGGACACATTTGGAATAAATTGCGATGTAAGTAAGATAATGATCATAAATGTACAAATTTTACAAACGTATTCTACAGTATTACAAGGTTAATAATAAACAGTGCTAAATAACTGCCATAAGGAATATTAAATATAACTGTGAATGATTTGATTATTGCAAAAAGAGAAATGATTTTTTAAGAATACAAATTATGCTCGGAAATATAGGCGATAACCCGATCGGGTGTCGCATATTTTATAGACCGTTTTTCAGCAATAGCTTTCCTGAGGCGCGTGGAACTAACGTTACATGGACATGCTTCATCAGTAACAATCTATATTTTTTTTTCATATAAATCTAAAATAGAGAACAAACCTCAATTCTGTCACATATGTCTTCAAGAATTGGCATAGCTTTTAAAGTTTTTATTGGATCTGTACTTTCACGTGCAATAACAATTAAACCATAATCCAGAACTATTTTTCTGACGTCTTCCGGGTTCCATAGATTTTCGCCATTCGGTAAAATTTTATCGAAAGTCTCAACGACATCTCCACCAACCACTAATGCCATATTTAAATTGTCCTCGCCCAATCCCCGTAGCCGAGTACGATGATAGGAAAGTACATCAAGTGTTCGGGTCCATGATGTTTGTGAACATTCCCAACCATCCGTTTTGATCCAGTGAGAGTCTGTCGTAGCGGCTTTCAACATAGCTAACCTATGAAAAGCTTTCACCAAATGGGGTTTTCCATAACTATCAGCAACAGGGCTCATAATTCCCAAAGAAACGTCTATATTTTTTTTATGCAAATGATCCCTAGCCACCTCCAGCATTCGTAGATGCATAATTGTGGGTGGATTGAATGAGCCACAAACAAGTAGACCAACCGACGGTTTAGCATGCATACCTGTTATACTTTAAATAAATCAGTTCTCACAATCAAAATATATAAAAAATTACATTTTAATATAAGAAAATTTGAATTCAATTAAAAATAATATGAAAAATTTGTATAAAAGTTGAATTCAAATTTTATGGAACGGGTCTTGTAGCGAAATCCCTGAGAGTGAGGTAGTGCTCGGCGTGTAATATTCTACAAACAGCTCGGTCATGCCCAGATACGCAGGGAAAGTGGACGAGATACATGCGTCATCAACAAATTCTGTAGCAATTTTTACTTATAATTTAAAATTAATATATTTGAATTTGCAATTTTATTAATACTATGATGACCCATAAATGTATTGCCATTGATATATTGATTATATAAGCTTTTAAAAACTTACTTTTTATCGATTTTTCATTGCTAGTTTAAATTTCAGTAAGTAAGATGGCCAACAGAAGTGCACCAACTCCACGAACAGGTGGGGCCAACAAAACATGTCAGTTCAAATTGGTATTGTTAGGAGAAAGTGCCGTAGGTGAGAATTTTTATTGTTTTGTTAATTTTCCAGTTTTTTTTGTTATTTGTTTACTTTTTCTTACGGTTTTCGAGTTTTATTGATTTTCATAATTCACCTCAATTACAGGAAAATCTTCTTTGGTCCTTCGTTTTGTTAAAGGTCAATTCCACGAGTATCAAGAGTCAACAATCGGGGCTGCCTTCCTCACACAAACTGTATGTTTTTTTTTCAACAGATTTGTTCATTTTTTTTGTGTTTTATCATTTCCAATATTTTTTTTAAATTGCATTTTCACAAGCTTTTTATAATTACTTATAGGTGTGTTTGGATGATGCTACTGTAAAATTTGAAATTTGGGACACTGCTGGTCAGGAACGTTACCATTCCCTCGCACCAATGTATTATAGAGGAGCTCAAGCTGCTATCGTTGTTTATGATATTACTAACCAGGTATTATTTGGCTGCAGTTATTTAATGTTTATTCATATATAAATGTCAGGAATCTTTCCAAAAGGCTAAAAATTGGGTGAAAGAATTACAAAGACAAGCCTCGCCTAATATCGTTATGGCGCTTGCAGGAAATAAAGCTGATATGGCTAATAAGGTAATTAAAAATTATGTGATGTTCTCTAATATAATTATATATTAAGAGAACTGTTGATTATGAAGAAGCTCAAGCTTATGCTGAGGATAATGCTTTACTCTTTATGGAAACTTCTGCTAAGGTATATTTTCTATTTATTCTTCACGTCATGCATTTGTTTTAGACATCTATGAATGTGAATGATATATTTATGGCTATTGCTAAGAAGCTTCCTATCGGACCTCCACAAGGAGAACCAACGGGAACTGTCGATATGAATCAACCACAACAACAAACTAAGAATAACTGTTGCAAGTAAAATCTACTATGTCATATTTATCTAACGGCCGAGATTTCTGCACATCTGTCTCGTCTTTTTCACCAGGTTAACCAATAACTTTCCTATTCAGCATGTTTTTCATGTACATCTAGTTTGCGGCCAGTAACCGCTTTTCATTCCTTCCTAATTTATTTTTTCATTCAATAGCACTTGAGCCTCTCTATCTTGATGCCTGTACAGAACGCTTTGAGAGGGAATTTTTTCTCCTAATCATTTTGAGAAGTTGTATAAGAATCTGTATTGTTTCACATTTTTTATTTATAGAGTCTTATTTTGCAATGATTATCTATTCAGTCTGCTTAATATTCTCGTCAATGGTTTCGGTCAACTTTTGTGATTGCGTGTTTTTTTTAACGTCAAATAAAAATTTAAAGCAGTTATTGAAAAAAAAAGTCTTTACATTGGTTAGTTACCAAACAAAATACTTATTTGAGACGTTTTATATTTTCGAGAAAAGTTTCAATTTAAGGAGGTGAAACAACCTGAAGAAAATAGGAACTATGCAGCTTATAAGAAAATGTGTTATGATGATTTCTGAATTCGTTGTAGTAAATATTTGAGTTTTTTCAAACGATTTTGTTTTGACAAGTTTATAACTAGCGTAGTATTTGCCACACTTCCCTGCCAGAATCTTTTATCGTCCTGTCTTTGCATCAGATGTCAAACTCATCGGGTAGTGCTCGTGTTCCCAGAGCTGGGTCAAATATGAGGTTTTCTATGGTTTTACCAAGGTCCAGAAGATCAGCATCTAATGATTTGATGTTTCGAACTTCACCTGGGCCAGATCAAACCATACCGGATACTCCACCTACAGATGGAATGTATCCCCCAGTAGCACTTTTTAGAGTTGCTAGGCCTGAAGGCAGAACAGCCCAGCCTGGAAATTGTAAGTCGAAGAAGTAAAAAAATTCAATTTTTGTTTCTTACTGTAGATAGATTAGGAGAACAAGGTGTGATAACTAGTGGGCGGGTGATACCCGTCTCCTCCCATTTATCCTCACAAAATCCACATCCATCACAAATTACGTCTTCTTCTTCACAACCAAATCAAGTTTCTGTAGGTTACGATCAAGGTTCTCAAGGAACCATATATATTCAGGTGAGAAGAATAATCAGAAGAAAAGAGCGTGCGCCACCCCCTGTGCGAAGTAATATAGCAGCTGCTCGATTGTTAAAAGAAGCACAACAAATTGGAAAAACCGCTCCTCCTGGTTGTTATGCTGCTCCTAAGGTATCATTTTTTCCTTAGCGAAAAATAGAATTAATTCCATATTAAATGTAATTATTCTTTACTATTATAAAAAAATTAAGTCTGATGATTTGTTTGAATGGGCTGCTGTAATTGAAGGACCTTGCGATACTGTATATGCCGGGGGAGTTTTTTTCTGTAATATTTCTGTTCAAGAAGGATATCCTTTTCATCCTCCTAAAGTGAGCAATTTACATTTGAAATTAAGTTTTATAAAAAACTTCAGATTGTTTTCCTGACTAGAATTTATCATTGTAATATTAATACTAAAGGAGAGGTAATTTTAATTTTAAAATTCAGTTTTCATTTTCTTATCCATTTCTTAGGTTTGTGTAGATATCTTACGAGAAAAATGGAAATCAACTATGACTATATCCACAGTTCTACAATCAATACTGTCACTTATGTATCAGTGTAATCCTGGTAATTCATGCCAATTTTGAATTGTTTTAAAAGCGTAATTTACAGACGATCCTTTAGTTACTTCAATAGGTAGTCAGTACAAAGAAGATCGAGAACAATTCGAGAAGACAGCTCGTATTTGGACCACTCGATATGCCACATAACATTTCGACGTACATTATTCATTTTCAATTGTTAAACTTGGTGCAGAAATATTGAAAGCTCAAGTTAGTATAAGTAACTCCCAACATGACAGTTTTCGGGTTGATCCCACCTGTCTTTAATATTAAATTTCTCAAATTCCTGTTATTTTTTGTTCGAGATTGAGATGAATTCTTTCATAAAAGGCTATCAAAATTATTAATCACCCGAACTAGATCAAAATCATGTTATTTAAAATTACTGTTTTCTGAGGAGAACCTTGTTTTCAATTGAAACTGTTTTGTATTCATATTTTCAGATTGTGATAGATCTTGACTTGGGTTAACCTAATACATAGTGATTTTCTTATTATAAAATTATATTTATCATTTATGTTTTATAAGTTTATATGGAAATTGATTGATTATGCAACTAGAATGTGATTTGCTCTCAAGATAGCTGTTTGAATATTTTATTTATATGTAGTTAGCACCATTAATTGACCTTTCACAGTGCGAACAAAGTCAATCTGAAATGTGCATCTAGTTTCAATATAAGCAGTACTTACAGAGAAAATAGAGAAGTAATTTGGTAGCACGTACATAAAGATAATATGAGCTGAGAGCTAGTACCTTAACCGGGCTAGAGGTTTGTGTATTCAAAAGATGAACACAGAAGCATAAGTATCCGCTTCTTCTTTTTGAACAAGGTCAAGACAAATATGACCCGGAAAGTAATAAGTAGGTGGGAGAACCAAACTAAATCTGTATTGAACCGGAAAGGCATTTGAACAGAGAAAGAGGAGGAGACGGTAAAGGTCAACTAGAGTTCAGTAAGGTCAAAGTAGAGCTTTACCTTGTTTGGCATTCTTACTGTGCTCAAGCATGCTGAGTAGCTGTGCGTACTTTTGTTAGATCCCCTTCATATTTTTGGATAGACAAAGTCTGTTTTTTCTGACTAAAAATCTACATACTTCATATTCTTCAAATACAAAGTTTGATAAATCACTAATTTATGTTAACCATGCTTTCAAATATATTTTTGAGCGGTGAGTAAATTCCATAAATTATAGGAAAATATAATCTTTTATAATTTAGGTTTTCTGTTATTTTCTATGTTTTCAACTAGTTATGGAATAAGTTGTGATTTATTTGAAGAAGCCACTACATTACACTGTATATCACCTTTAGTGGAATATGCTGATCTGGCTTATAGAACTCTTCATCCACCACTTAGTTCTATAGATAATCTTTGTCTACGATATGAAAAATATTTAATATGTACTGCTGGTGTACGAGTTGAATGCCGGTATGATTTGATATGTGAGCATATTTGTTTCTTAAAAACTAAGTTTTATAGAAGATCTCGAGCATCAAATGTAGAAAAAATGTATGAAATGATGTGCGAAGAGAAATATCTAAGTATTGTTCGAGAAGAACATGAATGTTTAATGGATTTAGAAACGTATGTTTCTTTTATTATTTTAAAAATAATTTCTTAAATATATATTTGAAGTGATGATACATTAAAAGAATGTTTTGTAAATCGTACAAATATACTTCGAGATGAAGAAATGGAACCAGGTAAAGACTTTTAATTTAAATATTTTGTGATAATAATCATAAATTGAAGCATCAAGTCCTAAATACAGTTATGAATGTAGTGTGATTCAAGCATATGTTGATTGTTTATTAGAAAGAGATACAAATCATTGTTCGGATGCTGTTAAAGTAAGCATATTTATATATTTCAAATGAATTATTAATAAACAATAATATTATTAGATTGAAGTATCACTTCTCTCTCAAATGGCTACAAGAGATGGAACAGAATGCCAATTAATTACAGATGGAAGCCGATCAAGACCAAAAGGTAATTTCATTAACTATAAAATATATAATAAACATAAATATCATATATCATTGTTAAATAAACTATTAGTATTAGTTACTACATTTGTTTATGAATGTTTGAATTAGTCATACACACAAAAGGAAAATTTAAAGTTTTTGAATAAATTAAATTATTTGTCTTCAAATAACGAAGAAATAACCATTTTTATAGCTTTGTATATATTCTATTTAAAAAAAATTAAAGTTAAAAGAAGAAAATTAAAATCTATTTATAATATTTCTTTTTATTTGATTAAAATAAAGTTAAATTGAGCTTAATTATAATATTATGTGGTTTAGTTGAACCATTGGAGGTATGTGACAAACAAGATAATTGTGTTTGTCGTCTGCCTGGATATGTATATGATGCTTCAATTGCTAAATGTGTTGGTATGTAAAATATTATTATTTATATTTAACTATATAAATTATTATTTAGATATTAATGAATGTGATTCACCATCTAATGGATGTTCTCAGTTATGTACCAATTTACCTGGCACATATGAATGTTTATGTGATCAAAAATTCTTCCATTTATCTTCTGATAATAAAACTTGTAATCGAAATGATGGAGGTATATAACTTTTATTTCTTTTTTAAAATTAAAATTATTATTTCAATAGATCCTTTATGGCTTTTCTTTGCTCATGGCCAATCTGTTTGGAATATCTCTTCGGACGGAAAAACATTCCAACTTCAACGTGCTGGTTTACAGAAAACTGCTATGCTAGATATAGATGTTTTAGTGAGTACAAATTCCTATTTGACTTTTGTTTTTCAAATAAAATTTTTTTTTAGGAAAAACGTATTTATTACGCGGATATTGGAGCTAATGCGATTGAGCGTATGAATATGGAGGGGACTTTCCCTCAGGTTATTCAAAGAATGGAAGTAGATGGAGTAGAAGGAATTGCAGTTGATTGGATGGGTCGTAATCTATATTCACTTAGAAGGTATAATTTTAATTATTTAATATAATTATATTATTTATATTATTTTTAGAAATGATATACTTGTACAAACACTTGATGGTAGATATAGAAAATCTGTATACCATGGAGTTATGAAACTTCCTCGAGCTATTGCTTTACATCCTCAATTTGGGTATTAATCTTATAACAAAATACTATTATTAAAGGTTATTTTAGAAAAATGTTTGTTTCGGATTGGTCATCAACTGCATTCATTGCTGCTGCCAATATGGATGGAACTTCATTCAAAAAAATAGTTACTGAACGAATTACATGGCCTAATGCTCTTACTGTTGACATATATGCTGACAAACTTTACTGGGCAGATGCATTTTTAGATGTTATTGAGTAATATATACATATAAGATACTAATTTTATATATGATTTCATTTGTTAGAGTTGCTAATCTTGATGGAAGTGGACGAAGAGTTATACTATCTGATACTGGATCAATTCCTCACATATTTGGTATGGCTGTTGCTGATGATCATCTATATTGGACGGATTGGACTTACAGGTATTTGATGTCATGTATAACCGTTTTCTCATTTTGTTTTGTATTTCAGAGGACTTCTGCGTGCTCATAAAATTACTGGAGATAATATCACAGTCTTAGCTCAGACAGCTCTGTTACCGTATTCCTTAAAAGTATTCCATCCAAGTATCCAGCCAGCTGAGCCTACGGCATGTGCTTCTCGTGGTTGCTCACAGCTGTGTCTTCTCGGGCCGAATGATTCAGCCACATGCTCTTGTGGAGATGGTTTTGAAATCACAGAAGATGGAAAAACTTGTATTTCAAATTGTTCTTCTGCCCAAATTGAATGTGGTGGATCTGATCCAAAATGCATTTCAAAATTGTATTTATGTGATGGCATTGCTCATTGTTCAAATCATGCAGACGAGGCTCGATGTCGTAAGTTTATTGAAAAATTTAATTTTTTCAATTTTATGAATAATTAATTTAATTTTTCAGCTCCAAGAATATGCTTACCTGGACAATTCCAATGTCACGACAATAAAACTTGTGTTTCTCCTGGCGGATTATGTGATGGAACAGCTGATTGTGCAGATTCATCAGATGAAATCTATTGTGAACAAAAAATTCATTTAATTCATACGTCTTAGATTTACATTAATGATAATCTCAATAAGATTTCAATGTAAATTAATTAATTATTAAAATTGATTCACGAGGTTTTTATGCATTTTACTAATGAATTATCTCAAAGAAATTTGATCAATCATTATGAATTGTGTTAATTTATATGAAAACATTAGTATTTATTATATTTAAATTAATTTAATTAACTTATTTTTTTAAATTTAAATGTACAAATTAACTTATTTTTGTTTTGTTTTAATCAATTTATGTATATTGATGCATGTATCTCAAATAAACTGTATATACATATGCAACTATATTTATATTTTTTTAAAATTTAAATTAACAAACTTAAGAAAAAAATCTTTTTTTCTTTTAAAACTAAATATCTTTATAGTGCTGGATGTACTTTGATTACAATAGAAAAGCTTAAACTTCGGTTCTACTGTGCTTATCTCATAGAATCCACGTCATGAAACTTCTTATCAGCCTATTAATTTCCACATGGGCTTTATAAGAATTAATTGGCTTGGTAGAATGGCTAATAGTTTTTCAAGTCTTTGCTTATTTTTAGTATAATTTTTAAATAATTTCTATTATAATCTTTATTATTAAGGATGAAAGTTCTCATCATGCTTATGATGGCCGGCTTGGCCATGGCCGGTGTCCATCAAGTTTCATTGACAAAAATTACCTCAATGAAAGACAGAATGATGAAAGAAGGAACCTGGAAAGATTATTTAATTCAAAAGAACCGATTGCGTGCAACTCTTGTCCGTTCAGGAGCATCTGTTGTTCCAGAAAATGTATGATATGTATATTATAAGAATTTAAAACATAATTTATAATGTTATTGCAAATATTTTTAACTGAAAATTATTTTATAGGTTAATGATTATGAAGATGAAGCTTATATTGGAAACATTACTATTGGATCAAATCAGCAGACTTTCAAGGTAATTTCTAATTTTATTATGATAATAACCATGATAAGCATAGGTTATTCTTGATACTGGATCATCAAACTTGTGGGTTCCTGATAGTACTTGTGGAAAAGTCAAGGGAGATTGTTCTATAAAGAAGTGCCAAGCAAAAATCTGTGCTTTGGAATGCCCAGATCAATCTTGCTGTGGAGAAGGAGACAAGAACCCATGTGAAAAGAAGAACAAATTCGATTCCTCAGCTTCTTCTACCTATCAAGCTGACGGTCGTAAATTCATTATTCAGGTTTAATCTACAAAATGAGTTACTAATGATCATCCACTTATTGTAGTATGGAACTGGATCTGCTGTCGGATTCTTAGGTACTGACACTGTTCGTTTCGGAGATAAGGGAACAAAGCAATTGGTTGTACCAGCTACCACCTTTGGACAATCTACTAGTTTGGCTCAATTCTTTGCTGATGTAAGTAATAATTTATATTAATTTTATTATTATAATTTATTATTTTATTAATCATTTTAGCAACCAATTGATGGTATTCTTGGACTTGCCTTCAAGAGTCTTGCTGTTGATGGAATCACACCACCCTTCCTTCACGCTGTTGAGCAAGGTACTAGATCATATCAGATTTAGAATTGACTTTGATTTTATCGTTCAGGACTTGTTGACCAACCATTGTTCACTGTTTTCCTCGAGCATGTAGGAGCTAAAGACAATGTTTATGGAGGAGTTTACACCTACGGAGGTTTATTGTAACTTTGATTAAAAACTTTAATTTGAATTTTCAGGTATCGATACCACTAACTGTGGACCAGTTATTGCTTATCAAGCCTTGTCTTCTGCCACTTATTGGCAATTCAAGGTTTTTCTATTTTCTTTACATATTTACTTTAATGAAACTATTTCAGATGGATGCTATTGGTGCTGGTAGCTACAAGAACAACAAGGGATGGCAAGTTATTTCCGATACTGGAACTTCCCTTATCGGAGGACCAAAGGCTGTTGTTGGTGGTATTGCTAGCGCTGTCGGAGCTGTTGTACTGTTTAATATAGATAATATCTTAAAATTTATTTATTTATTTCAGTTCTCTTCTGATTATGATATGTATATGTTGCCATGTAATGCCCAAATTCCAAATGTTGATATTACTATTGGAGGAATCACCTACAGCGTATAAATTTAGAAATATTAGTTTATTAAATTATAAATAATTTCAGATTAACAGCAAAAACTCTATTGTTCCTGGAGATGATACTACGTGCTTCTTTGCTCTCTTCCCATACAGCAGTTTTGGATTCGGGCCATCTTGGATTCTCGGTGATCCATGGATCCGTCAATACTGCAACGTAAGTCTAATATCAATTAGCAGTTTCGTATATTTGTTTTAATTTAGGTTTATGATGTTGGAAAGACAAGAATTGGTTTTGCTGCTTCATTACAGAAGAACTAAGAATTTTAATAAGAAAAATAGTATTGAAAATAACTTTCAATGTATGAACTTATATAAAATATATAGTAAAGACAATAAATATTATATTAGTTTAATATTATTTTTTAAATAAGAAAAATAAGTAATTTATTTAAATATAATTAACTATTATTAATTATTATAACTTAAAAAAATAAAAACTGAAAATACTTAAATGAATATCTAATGACGTGGATTTAATTTCTCATTTCTTTTTGTATTCAATCGGTCGAAATCATTTTTTGATTTTGAATTATAATTTAACAAATTGAAAAAAATTAAATGGTTAATGTAATTTTAAAAAGATATTTAAGAAATACAAACATATTAATTTCAGAGGCCAGAACAACGTAATTCAAGGGGAAAACGAAAGAGTACCCCAAAAGAACGGGAAAAACTTCGTCATGGAGATATTATAAAAAGCGAATCATATACGTGACTATACAATAATATTTATTATAATTCTTAATAAAAAAAAATAATTTTTCAAATAATTTTAGATGGAGGGTAATAAATCTTCTTGGATCTGGCGGATTCGGAGACGTATATCGTGTTATTAAACTAAATAGTGATGATAACAGAGTAGTTATATAATTATATTTAATTAAATAAATTTATTATTTTAGCCTTATGCCATGAAAACTGAAGTAGCTGCTGGAGATAGGCGACTACTCCGCTTGAAAGTTGAAGTTACTGTAGCTATGCAAGTAATGGAACGATTAAGCGGTGATGAAAGAAAACATTTTGTGGAATTCATTGATAGAGGAATGACAGATTATTTCAAAGTTTAATCATTAATTATTAATTTATTTATAATACTGTTTATAGTTTTTTGTAATGAGGTTGATTGGTCCAAGTTTAGAAGATGTTCGAAGATGTTATTTATTAAAAAATTATTCAAAACCAACAGTAATTATTAGCGCTATTCAAACATTGAAAGCAATAGCATTACTTCATCAATTAGGATGGATTCATAGGTAATTTTTTGAATATTTCATGAAAATTTATAGAGAATTCAGAGATATCAAGCCACAAAATTTTGCTGTCGGACTTGAAGAATATGAAAAAATCATTTATATTCTAGATTTTGGAATAGCTAGACAATTCTGTGATGAGAACAGAGTTATAAGGTTATTTTTTCTTTTATTTAAAAGTTTTTTTTTCAAATTTAGAACTCCACGATTGAGTGTCAAATTTATGGGAACAATACGATTTGCATCGCGTGCTGCTCATCTAGGAATGGAACAAGATAGGAAAGATGATTTAGAAACTTGGCTATATATGGTTTATTGATATCCAAAGCTAAATAAGAAATATTATAAATTAAGGTTTTTGATTTATTTGATGATATGGATGGCCTACCATGGAAACGAACAATTGATAGAAATGAAGTTATAAGACAAAAACGTTATCTTATGGAAGGTAGAGAGGGTAAATTCTTTTATTTTTCATGTAATTTCTTTTGAAATTCTGAAAGTTTAGTTCCTAAACGTACATTTGCTATAACTCCACCAGAATTTAAATCATTAATTAAATATATATCTGATTTAAAATATGGTGATGATCCAGATTACAGGTAAAATATAATATAAATTGTTCTTAAAATATAAATTTATAGATATATTCATAACATGTTAGAATATATTGCTGCTACAAATAATATACCGTTAGATAGAAAATTAGATTGGATTGGAAAGTTAAATGATAAGCAACAAGTGAATAATGATGTATGTCGTGTATATTTAAATTAATATTATTAATAATATTATTTCAGAGAGAAACATCAAATAACCGTAGAACATCTACTGATGATTCAGATGATTAATTTTGAATAAATCCTAATTCAACTTTTTTGGAATTTTTTTAGATTAACAGATCAAAGGCATACCTGTTATTTCTTAACAACCTCACATTTATCTCTTTTTTTTTTGAAATTAAAATAAGTAATTCTAAATACTCTTCCAAGAATTAGACAATGAATAATATATTATGAACAATATAATTGCCTATGATAAACTAAACTTAAACTTTCCATTATAAAGATTTTTAACATCATATGAATTATTTTTATAAATTTAATAAGAATAAACTACATGTTCAAGCAAAATTTATTTGTTAAAGAAACAAATAAAGTATATCCAAATATTCTTCGCCATTGACGATACACAGTCGGACAGCTCAGTATTTTTCAATAGTATTTTAAAAATACAAAAGCTTTGTAATTTAAACTACGCTAATAGAAGAGCAATAGATTATTAGATTCAAAGGAGTGAACAGGTAATAACGCAAGAATAGTAGAAGAGTCGAACGTAAAAGGAAATTATCAATACATTCACTCATACAGAGAAGGCACGAAACAGAAGAAGTAAAAGCTGGAGATTCGGCTCTAGAATGTATATGATACATACTATAGAAGCACATATTGAAATGTGCAATTTTGGGGTACAGACGTAGCACTTTAAAGAGGAAGACGTGTCATTGAACCTCTGCTTCAATACGGAGAAAAATGACGCCAAGGGTTTGCTTGATATAGAATTATTTCAGGGTAACATTGTGAAGAAGACAGAAAAAAATAATTATGACAGGAATTTGAGCAGTGAAAACTAATAGAAATCACAAACATAGTACTATACGAACTGGGGCAAACAGGAACACATTACAATCATAAGGGCGTCATAGTTAAATTCGAGTTAAAATTACTTTTTGTAAATAAAACTACTGTTCGGATATGTGTCGACTCATGTGGTACATGGCGATAAATAGTTCTTAGACGATATGCTCCTCTATAACGTATTACTTCTTATGTTATAAACAAACAAAATATTTGAAACTGATGATGCTGAGAAACGTGCTGTTGAGTAATACAGGATTGTGAGAAAGAAGGATTGGAAGATATAATTCAAAACAAAGGCTTAATCAGATCAAATGATCATAGTTTCTGTATTGTTTAATGGATTAGGCTTTTCCACCTGAACCCAATTGAACTCTGCAACATATAAATCCGTTCTCATTTCCGGTATAAAGACAGGCAGAGTTATCTGGACAACTTTGTGGTGTTCCGGTACGAGCATATCTGGAAAAGCGGGATGAATGATGATAGATTATGTAATTAAACTTACGGGTTGCAAGTACGATAGTTACCAGCCAACTCAACAGGAACAAGATTAGCTGGTTGTGGAGGACAGACATTTGGAAGTCGAACATCTGATTCCAAACCACAGCAAATATATCGTTCAAGATTGGTACTGAATTGACAATGTCTGTTGGCACCACATCCTTGAATATTATCATTCAAAGGAGCGGATGGAGAACAGTACTTATACTGAGCACCACTCTCTCCCGGAACAGGAACTAATTGTGGTGGACAATCTTCAAAGGAGATAATATGAAAACTTTAAAAAATGAAAAAGACTTACATCCGGTATCAACGCTATCGGGAGATCGACAACAGTAGAAGGCATTGACAGATGTAGTAGTGGTTGAGAACCAACAGAAGAAGTTTCCTGGACAAGCTCCATCAACGTTTGGAGTACATTGCATTGGTTGAAGAGATAAAGCGGAGATGAATGGAGTAGATTGAGCAGGACACAGAGCTGAACATTATGGTTTAGTTAATAATAATACAATCGGTACGACTTACATTGTAACTCAGTGCTTGCACCACAGCAAACGTTTTGATCCAATAAAGGAGAGCTGTAGCATGTGTAGCCATCAGGACATCCTCCAGAAACGCGTCCATTTCCTCCAGGATTGCTACATTGAACAAGTCGGCTGCCATCACCATCCTTGGCAACAACAGTACCAGGAGGACATGATTCCGAAAGACAGTAATTTTGGCAGGACTTCTGGCTAGCGAAGTTGTTGCGGTTTCCTTCGCATCCATTGTATTCAAATGTTTGGCATGTTTTACTATCAGCATTGAAGTACCAACGGGTAATTCTGGTGGAAGAACAACGAACTCCAACATCACGAGGTTGAGAGCAGACATAGTTCTTAGATGGACAACAGAGAGATTTTGTTTGATAGACTGTTCCAGTCCAGGTGGTAACTGGAGTACAGTAGTGAGTAGATGGACATTGTCGATTTGTTGTGCAAGCACGAGCAGCTCCGTTTTGCTCTTTCCATACCTAAGTGAAGCAAATATTTAAAATTAGATAGAAATAAATTTATATTTTGGTTTTTATTGTTGGAAACTTGAGAGTGATACGAAAAGCGTTCAAAAATATATAAATAAGTGGAGAAGCTGATGATCATGTTTGAATATAAATATTTCACGGGCCAAATATTCTTATCTAACCGTATCCTACGTAGTCATTCAAAATAATAAATAGATTAATGAATATCCTTATGACCTAGTCGGTGAAAAGAAAAGTAAATAGAGCAAACTGAGGCTTCATCTCAAAGAGACCATATGCTGAAGTTTGCTTTGGTGATTATTCATCTCAATCACTTAATACATTCCAAATATATAGATTAACTATGCCGACTTTGATGACTTTGGTGACTTTATCTACATACAGCTTTTATTTTATATCCAAAATAGAAAGAGCCTTATGTAGCATTATAAATTATTCTTTTTTTTGAGTAAACCCTCAAACAACGGTTTTTGTAAAATTTGTTAAGTTTTTAAAAGAACTTATAACACACCTCTCCACCATCTGGACAAGATTCAACTCTACAGTAATCTTTACAATCTTGTTGGGTAGCGAAGTTATTAGAGTTTCCGTCACATCCATTGAAACTGTATGTTTGGCAGGTACGAGTGGTAGAGTCATAATACCATCTGGTAACGGCTGGACCGCAACTGGCTCCAGATTTGTATGATAAGGAACAAGTGTAAGCTGTAAAAAAAAAGTATGAAAGAATAGATCGTAACACCATAATACCTTGAGTTGGACAGCAACCGTAGGTAGTACCGTCATAATAACAATAGTGATTAGCTGGGCATGTGGTTGAAGCAGCAGAGCTTCCTCCACAGATGATGAAGTTACCATTATTATCGGTGAGAGCAGTTCCTTGGATACATTGTGGTTCGCCTGAAGCATGAAGGTAAAATACAATATTGTACAATACAATTACTTCTAGCATCACGGCAGTAATCTTGACATTCCTTGTAAGTTTCGAAGTTGTTAGCGTTACCCTGGCAGCCAGAATAAATGAACTCTTCGCAATTTCCGGTTTTAGCGTTGAACCACCAACGGTTAGAGTATGTACCACAATTTCCTTGTTCTCGTGGCAACTTACACACGTACTGCGGACGTGGGCAACAGACTCCACCGAATGTTGTCGAACCTGAATAACATTCAAATAAGTGTTCATTACACAATAATATGAATACCGGAAGTAGATTCACAAGAGTGAGTAGATGGGCATGAATTGGCTCCACTGCCAGTTGGGGAGCACTCCATGTTGCGTTCTCCAGAGGAATCCTTAAGGGGCTCTCCAGCAGAGCAAAGAACTTAACAAGAAAAAAATAGAATAAAATTTTTGAACTTCAACTTACTTCTTGAGCAGAACTTTTCACAGTGATCTTGAGATAAGAAATTGTTGAAATTACCTCCTTGTCCTAGGTACTAAATCAAATGGTCAAAAGGTAACTTCAGTTCCCGACTTACCGAGAATTGAATACAGCGCCCTTCACGAGAATCATAGTAGAATCTTGGAGAGGTAGTGCCAGATCCATCAGGGATTCCAACATCGAAGTATTCAGTAGGCAAGCCACCAGCTGTGTTGTAAACTTCACTAGGAATACCTCCGTTGCGAGAACAGATGAACACTGTAAGTCAATTTTTTGGATAAAATTCGAAATCAAAGTGCACAAAATCGCTTTTGAGCAAAACATACAGTAGGTAGGACAGCATTGTTGCAGAGTTCCCATTGTGGTACATTGATAATTTGGATTATTACATCCATTATCGTTTCCTTGACAGTATACAGGCTCTTGCTTAACTCCAGTAGTTCTATCACGATATAATGGTAAACCACGATTACAAGCTGAATAAGGTAATTATAATAAGAGTTTAATAATATGTTACTCTATACTTACTTTGTTTACAATAGGATTCACAATGGTCTTTTGTTTGGAAATTATTGGCATTTCCACCTGAAAAATTAACTTTGTTCAAAAGAGTTTTAGAAACATTTCATACCATATCCTTGATATTTGAGCTCGCGGCATTCGCCGGTAATAGGGTCGTGGTACCAGTGGTTAAGGGTGGTTCCTCCGCCTGGTGGAGTATTTCCCTCATTTGGTGGTTGAATACAAGCGAAAGCTGAAAGGCAAGAGTATGCTTATCATATTCTTATACTCGAGTTTCTTTTAGTATCAATAGCTTAAATAAGCCAAACTTTCTTTTCTTTTTTTCGCTAACGAATTCAATCAAACTATCATTATATTCTAATAACTAAAGATATTCCTATTAGATTACCAAACTATGAGAAGCATGTGAACGAAGCAATGTCGAACGAGAGACATGCTAGGATTCGTATACGGAACTGTACGGCTAACTCAGAAAGAAAGTCAATAAATGGTATCGACCAGTCAAGTGAAGAGTGTTGAGAGAAAAGTAAGCTATGAAGATCTCTATTAGCCCAATGAGTAATCGCCGGTCACTTATAGGCAGTGAGAGAAAAGCAAAGGCACAAAGAGTCTCATCTTCAAAATCTTGTTTATCATTCCTTCATAGCTTGGACGATTCACATTTTTACTTCCTCATGTTCTCCTATCATCTTCTTTAAATCAAGAGGAAATCAGAGAACAGCAGGATGAAGGAAGAAAACGTGCGCGAAAAGCAATAGATCTGCAAATCGGCTTTTCCTTTTTTGGTTATCTAAGACTCTTCAAGAGAACAGTATTGTCTCTTG
This sequence comes from Auanema rhodensis, assembly GCA_964057225.1. NCBI lineage: Eukaryota > Metazoa > Nematoda > Chromadorea > Rhabditida > Rhabditidae > Auanema > Auanema rhodense. The sequence goes on from OZ059895.1 coordinate 9,027,449, forward strand.
GGGAAAGAAATCTTGTGTGTATATTCAAACGCCACGTGCAAATAATACCTAACACACAAAAAGAAATTCAACCTTATTTGAAATGCTTTGGCTATCTTGTCGAAGAAAACTAATGTTCTAACTTTCAAGGGTATTCATAGCTCACATTCCTTAAGTTCCGATGTTCCAACTTAGAGGTTCACCAAAATTATATTTCTCTCCTTCGCGTATAAGCTGATACCAGAATTTTCGAAAAAAATTAAACCTATTGAAAGAATAGAGCAATGAATTGAAATCAAAGTGCAAATGTCTCGGTAATCTCGATACTTCTCAAACAACTTCTCAGTTTTCTCGATACAAATAAAAAATCAAGAAAGAAAAACGTGAGCTTTTCACCAAAAATGACAATGCATTGTCTCGACATTTTTTGTGTCAAATGTTAATTCGTGACTTCCGCAATTACTTACCTCTGCTCGGACAGCAGAAACTAATAGGATTGTTGACTGTACAGTCATCAGAATCACATATACAATCGTATGCTAAAGCACCAATAGCCTCACAAGTGGCATCAGCACCTAAAACCATAATATCTTGGGAGAAAATCCAGCTTATGCTTACCACCGTAGCATTGTTGTACTTGGTTCTCAATACGGAACTTAGGGTTATTTCCATTGAGTGGGCAGAATCCATAGTTCAGACAAACCTAAATCATAAACGGTTCCAAATAATCGAAACCATATTTCTTACAAGTCCATCACGAGTACGGAAAGGTGGTTGATTGTTAGCGCATCGACATTCTCCTGATCTACAGTAGGCACCCGGCCAAACGGCTTCACATTGTCTGTTCTGTGTACATCCGGATTCTCCGGGATTGATTTCTATAAATAGAAGAGAATTCTCTCCGAAACGTTTCCCGTATTGTTTGGAGCCTTGGATTTGGTGGTTAGTGAGAGATTCGTCTTCTTTATATCATATGGGAAACTAAGAAAAAAAGCTACTCTTTACTAATATCATATTAACACAAGCATTCATATTCATTCTCAATATTTTATAATTCCAAAAATTCGATATTATTAGTGTCTCCATAATGACTTAATATATATATAGCACAAGCGAGGCCAGCTAAAAAATGAAAACAAAAACACGAAAAAAAGAAAGACGAGAAGAATAGGGAAGAAGGTAATGTCTAATATATGTGTCTGTTGCCGCAAAATCTACTGACCTCTCATGTGGTTGTTTCAAATTATTCTCTCACTCTTGGAGAGTTAGGCAATATATTTTTTGAAGAGAACAGACCAAAATAAAAATAAGATTGTGAGAAAAATAACCCAGAACATTGAAGAATAGAGGATGAACAAAGCGATCAAGACTACTATATATCAAAGAAACGCCTAAGACGCAATTCACGGAACACGTCAAAATAGACTAGTCGAGGGATAGGAAAGGACAAAAGAAGCTGGAGCAAGTTCATAATAGAGTGTCTGTCTATGTGTATGATAATGAAAAGAAGATAATCAACTGTTAATATAAAGTTTAGGGAAGGTAACCAGTACAAAAATAACGCATATGAAGAGCAGACTTACTTCGCCAACAGTACGAATCAATTTCAACATAGGTAGTGAGGCAAGCACAGCGCTTATTACCGGCACAATAGTTACCAGTACCACAATCGGTGGAAACCTCACATGGCCGGCCTACGGTACCATGTTGGGCAGAAACAGAGTAAGGGCCTAGGTTTAGTAGAAAGGATGAAATTAGTAGAACAGCGCCCGCTGACAGCCACGCCATGTCGAGTGCCGTCTATGGGGGCGGAGCCATTACCTCAGCCAGCTCTCGCTCCACCCGCCAGCCGTCCGCCTAAAACAATCAAATTAAATTTTTGCCAAATAGACTGGCACGGCCATTATCACGACGAACATAATCATCACTATCTTCTTCTTTAACACGGAATCTACTCTTGGATTAAGCCAAGTAATCCCCCCACTCGAATAAACATTTTTAAGAAATAGAGAATGCCTAGCAAAGCATACACCCATCAAAATTGGCTAGACATTGCGAAAAAACCTAAATGAAATCTACCGTATTTCACTTAAAGTAAACTCTGAATTATACCCCAAATGAAGCAACCAGGAAGCTAAAGATTGTTCAAGAAAAAAATCAAAGCTATCGACCAAGGCTTGCAAAATTGGTGATAGGTTTATTGTCTAAATCAAAAAAGTTTTTAAGAAATTCGTGATGAGAATGCTATTCAGATCTATCTTTCCGTAGCTTCATTCTCGTCATCTCGTTAGTATTAGATTGTTCTTCTCGCTACGATGTTTTCCTTTTCCTGTCCTCTCTACCTGTGTCACCATATCTCTGAGCTCGTCATACTCCTTACAAGAAAGAGGCAGTCTCTCAAATAGACATAATCTGGCACTATCCTCTAAGGAAAGAGACAACACAAATAAAGAATTAAGAAAGTCTCTTAGCAGGTCACAGGTCAGTCGAACAAACATAGACCAAGCCCACTAATAGAGCCCACTCACAACAGTAACTATTAGAGTATAAGTTATACTATATATATACTATTACTTTATGATAAAGGGAGCGCCTGAATAATAATAAAAATTTTACCTCGCAAATGAATCCATGATGTATTAAACTCTTAGTTAGCGATTCCGCTGTATCTCCTTCGACTACTTCCGTTGTTAATTGTCGATTCATCAGATCTTCTAACTGTAGCCATATCGTGAGTTCTCTCAAAAAACTGAAACAGCTACTTATACCACTGATAGATGATTAATTCAAAACCTAGTTTCGGAAGTAATCCGTATATTTAGAATAGTTCTATTTTCTCTATGCGACTCCTGTTCTATTATACCGGGAGGTGAAGGAGTTGGTTCAGGATCAGGTCTTTTTTGCGTGGAGCTTGAACATTGTGATTGCTCAGGAGCTTCAACCCGTGTTATAGTTGGTGGCTGTGAAGGATCCGTGGAGGACTGACCCTACTCAGAATATTACAAAAAATTAAAAGCACGATGAATTACCGTATTCTTTTTAATTGTTTCCCGGCCAAGTCCAAAAGCCGTTAATGGATAAATTCCGTTTCGAACATCTTCTAAAAATTTCTCAAGATCGATTTGAAAGGCAGGAACTTGACAATATGCCATCTCTCGTAATTTGCTCGTTGCGGCAACCTGAAAAAATATAGTACGATTTACCATACATTTCAGCCTTGTTTATTATGCTCTATCCGATATTTGTAACTTTCTTATTCTTATTCATAACTATCATTCAATACTAAGATGTCTAATTTGTCAAAAGTTCAATATAGTATTCGCAGTTCGGCGGAAGTAAAATTCTGTGTGTAAGGATTGTCCGCACATGAGCGAGATAGGTCCGTAAATTTAGGCAACAAACAAGAGCCGTTCGCGCAAATATTGACCACTACCTTGGCATGCGAGTCATCGTGAAGCACTAACACACAAAAGTCAAAAAGAAATTGTGACAAATGTTAACAATATTCTATATAATAAAGAAATAAATATACCTTTTCATTGTCTGGAACACGAAAGACACTATCTGATACATCGTCATACATTTTACTGTCCACTATTGCATGAGCTGCTAAAAGTTTCAAGGAAGGGACCTAAAAGAGCTATTAAACAATATCTAAGTGATGAGATCAAACCTCAAAAAGTGCAGGGTGAAATAAAAGTTGTCTCGCAGTAGGCCTTTTTTCAGGATCACGTTGGAGGCATTTTTCGATAAATTCCTTGAAAAATCAAATTGTATAAGGGTATAGTCGTCATTACATACTCGTTGTCGGGGATCTTCTAATGATCTTAAAGCCCTTTCTATTACTTCATTAGTTACAGGTCCTTCGTTACTGCCATTTGGACTACCACAAAGACCTCCTACTACAGCTATCTAACATTGATATGAATTATGAGCAGTTATCAAAATTAAATATACCTCAAGACCACACATACCAAAAGAATATATATCAGCAGCTGATGTAACCGAATAAGAATCTCAAAATAAAAAATTAAAAAAAAAAGAAACTTCGAATTTCAACCTTTTGATTCATATTCAGGAGCTACATAATGCATATTCCTCATATTTTCTCTACACGTTTTAACGTGATGGTTTATAGCATCAGGTGCTGAAATAATTATCACTATATTGCTATATAATTCAAAATTTGCTTTATATCAAATCTATGTCTTTAATATTCAAATATGATATATCATATCAAAGTGCGCTCAAACTTCTATTTGTTGAGAGGTCAACAGTACTATTTGACGTTGAAATTCAATGTACTCAAGAGATTGGCAGAATATCTAGTAATCAATGTGCCGTTCAACAATCTTCGCAGACAACGGCAATCTACGTACCAGCTGGTTCAAGTTAAGGTTAGGTATTCACTTCCTGAACAAACAGTAAGTGCGCACGTAACAACCAGCACGTAGAAGCACAGACTTGAACCGGGAATTAGTTCTATCTTGAGACAAACAATCACTTATCGCCAAGGCGGTCATCGCCTAAGCTGAGCATTATGCAAGACACTCCTTTTCAACATAAATCTTCTAATGTATTTGCACGAAAATTGAACCAGAGAAAATTGCAACACGCCCTACTACATCTGCTTTGTAACTCGTTTGAAGAGCAAAGTGTGGTTCACTTAGTTCATGTTCCACATATCAACATAGTCACAAAAATAGGTAACTGACCGCATCCAATCTTAATCAACCCGTTTTGTTGAATGAACACTGTATTACAAGTAAGATTCCCATGTGTGATAGGTGGAGTAGAGCTATGCAAATAATTCAAAGCAGATAAAATCTGCGTACACCATTTTTTCCATGCCTTAAACAATTCTATTCAAAAGGAAAGGAAAAAAAACATACTTTAACGCTAAGAGGAGTTCCAGATTTCCTAGTTCGTTGTAAAAATAAGGACATTGATCCAGACGACATATATTCAGTTATAAAAATAATCTAAATAACAATGTAGCAGAATACAAAAAAGAAACGAAAAAACTTACGCGAGGTTTTTCTGATTTCTGGTCGGTCCAATATTTATGGAATTTAACAAGATTTGTATGATATAAGCTCGTCAAGTGATCAAACACACTGTTTATTTTTTCCTTAAATTAAAAGATATTTAAAGAAACAAATTTTAATAAACCTCTTGTGCTCTAAAATTTTTTCTTTCAGAAAATTGTACTTCATTCCAAACCACTTCATTTCCTAAATACACCAAACCGTAAAATACATACGCATGCTTCTTGCCTGTTTCATTATCCATAGCTAAATATGCCGCATCGATACCAGGAACGTCTCGTTGTTTTACTTGTTCCCTTCGTTTGGACCACCTTCTACAGGGGGATTCTTCTAATATCTGAATAATAATAATTTTTAAAAAATAATAAGAAAAATAAGACCTCTTCGGCTCCATCCCCATCAGATTCAGAGTCTTTCGCGTCATCGGGAACGTGATCTTCGCCACCGGCCATTTCAGCCTCACTATAATTACAGTACTTAGAGATATCAAGTAGCTTTTTTGAAAACAAATAAGTTTCTACAAGTAAATAGGAAATCAAAATTTTATCAAGCCTCCTGCTGTAAGCAATTCAATCATGAAACAGACTGATTCTTGAGAAAGGTACATGAGGTCGTAAGGCCTCAATATTCGTTAATATAAAGTGATCCTATCTGTGAATTTTAATTTAAAAAATCAAGTTGAACATAAAGGATACATTATTAAGAAACTGTGAACAAGCGATAACTCGATTTCTACTTCAGAGAATCGTTCATAATATGAGATAAGACAATCCAAAAATCAAAAAATATAAATTAAAAGAACCCTTACCAATAATCCTAACAAAGTACCACGTGATCGATCGATTCCCAATGTCACAAAAGTTCTCAAGACCTGTAACAGTACAAAAGTTGATATAAGCAAAGTGAACGATTAAAACAACAACAAAAACATAAACAAAAAAATTCAGAGCATTGACGAATCAATAGAGGTCCACATTTAAAGCTGAAATAAAAGTGAGGATATATCGTAAAGAATAAAGGGCACGCCAACGATGCCACCGTGAGGCAAAACGCTACAGCAGAAACAAAAAAAATCTGCACTGTAAGAAAATGTTAATAGACTAACAAGTGGGAAAATAGAATGAAACAAATTAAAAATAAATAGCATCACTAATACTTGACAGTTCGTTTATTTGAAAAACTAACGCTTTTTACATATCTGGATGTTCAGTGAACTAAAATGCGTGAGCTACAGACTAATCGATATTGAACATCAAGATATATTATATTTGCAAATTAAGATATGCAGGGTTGTTGATACAAAACTGTTCGTTATATCTTCAAAACAATTTAATAATAATAAAGCATTAATTACTACAGAAAACAGAGCATTTATAGAACCTGGAATGCAAATTTGTTAGCAAAATGAGCTAGCGTTGTATTGACGCCAACGTTCGCGGAGGGCGCGCACTAAGTGCTTGTCACAAATGGAACATTTAAAAAAAGCAGCCTACGTATACATAAGAATGGCTTATGCTCTTCCATCATACTGCGACTCATTGACATAATTTATGTTGTTCTTCTTCTTGGATGAAATTATTTTAATAAAAATGTATCTTTCATTGGAAAATGTAGTAGTGACATTAAGAAAAAACATTTATTTTCTGAATGAAACATGCAAGTTTCAAAACTACGACTAATATATATATATATATATTTGTATCTACATCTATCACATCACCCTTCAACTTCGATAACTTAATATTACGCTAAAATCAACCTAGTTGATTCGCAAGATTTTCTGCTACACATGTCGCAGTACTGTGTAAGTTGAGCATTTCTTCGTCCTAGAAGATGGTTTTTTATAACTTCTGCTAATCCGTGTTCTAAAATTTGGTTCCTATCTGAAGGCGCAATTAAGAATGCATTATTAAACTGGAAAGAAAGATTTTAGTTTTGGAATGTGGAAAAAATACAATAACCTTTTTTATGTATTCTGGCAGAACGGTGACAGTATTGAAATTAGGGATGAAATCTGGTATAGGAACTATTGCAATATCTTTCCTATCATATCGCTGTTTTCCTGAGAGTTTCTTGATCTATGTAAAAATATATGATACTAACACTCGAGAATTTATAAACTAACTTGTTTGCTTAAAGAATCGGACAAAAACAGTGGCCATTCATTCCATCCGTTGTAGAAACCAAGTTTCCATGGAACAGACACTGATAAATTGCTAGCAATTCGTTCACAATTTGCAGCAACGGATCTTTCATATTCTGTGCGCCCACGACCTCTCTAAAAATTTGGCTTCAAATGTTGTGCATTATATATACAACATACCATAGCTGGAGAGGCAAAAACAATACCATCGTACGATCGCTCACATTTCTCCAATTGGTCTATCCAATACTAAATAATCTGTTAGCCTTCGATAGAATAATATATAAAACCTCTGTAACAGATGGATGAGTGCTCCATCGATGAATAGCCGAAACATCAAAAGAAATATCCGTATTTGGAATGATACGAGAACTATGTTTATTCTCATTATTAGGAGCTGATACGGTGGTTTTGAGCAACTGTTCCGCAACAATATTCAACAAAATTCCTGTATGAGCACATGCAAAATGTGGTGATATTGAAGCGACAATCAGTCTGCTCACTCCAGTACTTCAAATTTAAAATTCTCAGGTTATTCTTAAAATTCCTTACTTCATTGCGTCTTCAAGCGAATTCACAAAATCTTGTGATCTTGATGGGAACAATGTCGTTACACTAATGCGACCAAACTCCGGTAAAAGCGTATTCAAAGCTCTCTCCACTTCTTTTGCCAACTTATTTAAATCATCCTCAATAGTATTTCTCTCGCCATAATCAGCGATACACTTTCTAATAGTATCATTAATTAAGAAGGAATGTGGAATATACCTAAAAATATCAACAATTTAAGGGAAACAATTCGAAAAGTTACCGCATCAATCTCTCGGGGACATTATAATACTCGAGAGCTATTTTTTTAATATAATCTTTGGCATAGTATTCTGTTTTAGGTTGGCCCTCATGAATTAAAACCACAGCAGTTTTTGAGTTTCCGGTACTGTTGGAGCACATCCGACGACAGGAAGCAACAAATTGACGACACAGCATTGTTTCTTTGTTTTTGCTTTTTTATTAATTAATTCACTTCTTCAAATCATCTAAAACTAGTAAAATGAAGGTATGCAAGAATAACTCTGAAAACAACCGAAATAATCAAAGTCAACTACACATTAAACATAAATTTGTTAATTTTTACATTTCGAATTTCAATGTGAGTTTGAGAAAAAAAAGTTAAAATTGTCAATCAACCTATTTTTTTAGCTTTAAATAGGTTTGAATCAAAACAGCTAAAATCCAACTAAAATCGAGCGAGAAACAAACTGACAAAGGTATAGACAATTAATAGGTAATTTCTTTGAAAATATCATTAATTTTTAACTAATCTTAAAATTGAATTAATCTATATAAAATCGGGTAATCATAATTGAATATTTTTATTTGAAAGTTAGTACTTCCTCTCTTGTAATTTTTCACACAGTCATAAGTATAATTAAAACAAGGAGTTCATGGAAGTCAACACCATACGTATTATCATTTTATAAAGTACGTAGAGTAAGCAGTTTAATTATAAGTAGAGCACGCAGTTTGCGCCATAGGCGCCTGCCCTCCCACCATTTGCGCAGAATTTATTTAAGCACCTACATGAAGCTTGAGCGTTCCTTAATTACTTATTAATTATTCAATCTTTTCCTTAGTGTTATTAGGAATCATATGATCAGCTTTGATTCATACATTTCCTTTTTGTGCATTCTGAAACAATTGGGAAAAGTTTGAAATTTACATCTCTTTATTCCTTCCAGGAGGTGGTACGGGTCGGTAGGTGTGAGTCACAGCCTATTCTCACTGTTGACGTTTATGACTGTTTCTTAAACGTCTACAATTATGTCCATGAGTCGCAGTATGATGGAAGAGCTGTGTGAATACGTACTACGTAAGTTGTTGCACCTTTCTTCAGGTTAATTTATTGTCACATTAAGATAAACCATCTATAATTCTCGGTAATAAGTTTTTCGATTGTCGAGCTGCTCTAGGTGTTGAGATAGCTCACAAAGCAGAAAAATTTGAACCAAAATTGTTAGTTTTATCTAAGTTTCGCGTTTTCTTTGTTGTTGGGAAATCACCTTCCTCCTTGAAAATTGAAAGAAGTTTCCATATTTTGAGTATAAGAGGCATACATATAATTAAAGAGAATGAGGTCAGTTACCAAGATTGCAACTTTTCTTGAAGTTATGTTTTAGCTGGCAATCTTTGTGGATGACTCACAGTCTAAGAAACCATATACAATCAGATATGGAAAGCAATCTGCTCATCAAGTTGCTCTTCATTTTTTATCAGCTCTAAAACACTATTTCCCTGATATAAGTAAGCTATATATATTTTGGTATAATTACTTTTATATTTTTTTATAGTGAATCAATTACGTACGCATGTTGATCTAGCGCCCGCATCGCTGTATGAGGAATTTATTTTAATTCAAATTGATGCTGCCGCCAGGCCTTGCCACAGTTTTAGACGAACTTATGCGGCTTTATGCGATTTTTATGATCAGCCATATCGTGAAGAAGTGTCTTGGGTAAGTTGCTTTGTTTCGCATATTTGTAATAATCAACATTCTAAGGATATTGAAAAAATTTATACCATTAACAACGTTAAATGCCTACGAATAGATGATTTCTCTCACTTACTACCTAGGTACTTTTTTTACTGATTTATTGATAATCAATCCTGTATTTAAAGAGATTTATTACCCATTGTTGGTGTATTGATGTATTCGTCATATTTCACTGGATTATCAGCAGATGGGGTTCGAATACCACCTGAGTTGATTGAGATTATTTTGTCTGTTGTAAAGAAATCTTCTTACTTAACGGAGTTAAAGTTGAGGAATTGCGGATTGCCTAGGTAAATGTTTGCTTAAAAGACCTTCTCACTTTCACACACACATATATTTAGAGACTTCATACATTTGTTTGCTAATGCGCTGCAACAAATTAGTGGTACCATATTGGAGACCGTGGACTTGTCGAAAAATGCATTGGACGACAAAAAGGGTAAAATTTTTTACATTTATGTTTACCCACTTTAAAATGTATTTAGGTTTTTCTGTATTTTGTACTGTTTTATCAAAAATGACTTCGTTGCGGTATCTTGTTTTAGCTGAATGTGGTTTAAGTGATAAATGTGTTCAATTGCTTTGCTCTGGGTTATACAAGTGAGTTTTACGGTTAATCTTTCTGATTTTGATTTAAATAAATTTATAGCAGCATAACGTCTTCCAAATCGAGTCCTCTTCAAGGCTTAGTTGAACTGAATTTAGCCGAGGGGAATATTAAAGATGAGGTAAACAGTGTTTGTAAATATAACTATAGGTAGTCTGTTTCATATTTTAGGTATCACCACTTGTAAACCTTGTATCTTTATGCAATACTCTCCGTGTTTTGGATCTCACAAACACTCAATTCCCATTAGATAGAATCTGGCCCGCGCTTAAATTTGGTGGTCTACAAATGGAGAAGTTAATTTTGTCGGGTTGTCAAGGCGGGAAGAAAAGCACAGATAGTGCACATGTAAATGTTTCTTTGAAAATCTGGAAAAAAACAAGCGTATTTCAGATTATGAAAGAGTTTTTTGCCATGGCAGTTAATCTGACTCATATCAGTTTCGCAGGTACTGTATTAAGTCCTGAACTGTTGAAAGCAGTTTTACTCGGACTGGCTTCCAATCAACAGGTTTTTTTTAATTTTAAACATTAATATTTGCAATTTCTTTTCTGTTGTACAAATTTGTTTCATTCCATACAAGGCTCTCATGAAACTTATTACCCTTTTTCTAGTTGATGCCGTATTATTTGGATCTTGAGGCGGTGTGTGAGAAAGGATGTGGCCCCGTTTTGGAAAGTTGTTTATCGAGCTTAAGATGCTCAGGAATTAGCTTAAGAGACAATGGCTTAGAATTAGATTTACAAGTACTGTTATTTTCTATTATACCTTATTAGTATTGTTTGTATTAAGGGAATTGTCCGATCTCTCCTTGGCATCACAACTTTGAAAAAATTAGATATTGGTGGTAATAATCTTATTGCCTTACGTCGTTCTTCCAAGCCTTCTCATGCCAATTCTTTAAATCGTCTTTTGCTAGATGTAGTTAAATTGTGCTCTGATGATTCGGTATGCTTTTAATTTATATTTTCTATGATGTTATGAAATAATATTCTAGCCACTTGAAGAACTGATTCTTTCAAAAGCACAATTGGGTTCTCATCTCAGTGTGATACTAAACACTCTAGGAGCAACAACTTCTCTACGAAGTTTAGATATTTCACACAATGAAATGACTAATTTTGGTGCTCGCATACTATCAAAGGTATATAATTTTAGGATATAAAGTATTTAAGTATAAATCAAATGTTATTTTTTCCAGGCTCTTCAACTAAATGTTTCGTTACGTCATCTGATAATTGATCACAATAAAATTGGTGCTGATGGTTTTGTTGATATTGCTTCTTCTATGCAAATGTAACGCTTTTAAATAACTTTTTCTTCCTGTCTACGAACATAGTTTTAAGGAATTTCACACTGACTAGTATTCCGTATCCAGCTAATGATCTTTTTGAATGCAAAGCAAGAAATGAGCATGTTCGGGCCATGACAGCGTTAACTCAAATTGAAAATGCTCTAGAACGTAATAGGTCAACCGATTGCTTCGAGATTGCTAACTCTAAGAAAGGATTGAACGGCGGAATTCAAAGCGTAACTTGTTTTTATTTCATTTATTCTTTTACAATTCTCTTTTCAGTTGATTGATCTTGGAACATCAACAGGAGATTTAATAAAAAGTGCTTTTCATGAAGCTCGGTACGATCCAACGCTGCCTCCTAAAATTGAAGAAATGGTTCATGATTTTGTTGATCAAGTAAACAAAATATTCTATGTATATGTATGATTTTTTTTGTTATTTGTAGATGAGGCAAGAAGCATCCATTATGATACAGGAAACTATTGCTCGTGTTGGTGACTTAGCTCATGATTATGTGGGGGATGCCGCCAGAGCTGAGAGAATAGCTTCGGAACGTTTAAAAGAACTTTGGTTAAGAGATGTAAAAATGGTGGTCAGGTATATATGCGATCGAACAGCCTCATCCGCAATTATAATTTATATTTAGTGATTGGCGATGGCGAGAACTTTGTGATCGTAGTGAACAGGCTCTCCGTTCAACCAGTGAAGGAAGAACAGCTAGTCTCAGTAGCGCTTCCATTGAAGGGTCTCCTTGCATTTCTTCTCCTCGTATTCATAAAAAGTAAACAATGCATATTTAAGTAGTTTCTAACATGACTTTAGGTCTATTGATGCCCCAGCTCATCGTCCTAGAAGTATTATTGGTGACTTGAATATTCCTGGATCTCCTACAGCTGAAGAAGAGAATGGAGTTAATTTAGATACGCCTCCAAAATTATCAGGGCTTACTCATCTACAGAAGGCACGCCCTCGTCGTAGAGGAGGTATTTTATTTTCTCAATTTGCAATTTCCAAAATAAAAAATCAGGTCGATCAAATAGTAAAGAAGATGATAACATGATGAATCGAAGCTGTGACTTAACTGAATTGGATGAAGACACAAAAAGTGAAGATAGTGTGCTTAGTGAACCTAAAAAGGTTTATCCAAATATGAAAAAGGTTTTAATGTGTAGTGTTTAAGCCATTATCTGAGAGAGCTGGATATAGAGTTGCTATGCTTCCGGAAGCTGCTCTTATCAATTCTTCAAATCTTCGCCCTGCTGCTGAGAGAGGTTTATCTCCTCGTGAACCAAGTTCACCGTTTTCTTCAAACTTTAATGATAATTCCCCACCCCAAATCCCGAATCGTAACAGGTAAGCATGAATTGTGTTTACATTTGTATCATTGTGTTTCAGAAGTGGTGGACAAGGCCCAGTACCTTCTAGCCCACCCAGCTTGCCTCCGAAACCAGAACCCCGTTTAAGAACATTAGTTCCTAATCCCACGGCACCATCTGCTCCACCCAGTGAAGACGAACAAAATGCCAATAATCGCGTATCCGTTGCTGATATGACCCGCATTTTTAACCGATGATTTGCCTTTAAAATATCCATGATTTGACACCCTCACCTAGTCATTTTATTATATTCTATTCTATCTATATTTTCAACACAGGTGGCTAATGCTTTCATATACACATCACTTAAGTAGTTTTTTCACGTGTAAAACTCAATTAGAACCTGACATTGATATATCTCCCTCTATCGGGTTATTCGTATCATGTATCTTACCATGTGATCATATATATTTTTATCTAATGTAAATATTTTATTTTATAAATATTAAAACCTTATGTCGTTTTCTCAGATTCAAAAAAATTTAACTTATTGAGAACTTTCCGCAGTCTGTCCTGATGCTCCCTTTAGTATTCTGTCGAGCTGAGCTTGGGCATCCTGCGGAACAGGTGCAGCACGAGGCGATGTTGCAGGCTTATCCTATATTGTAACAAGTTAAAATATAACAGGCTAATACAAACTAAAACCTTAAGTAAATTAGAGAAAAAGCTCGCAAGCGGACTATTATTGTCTCCACCTTCCTCTAGTAGTGTTGCTTTCTTGACAGGAGCAGGCGCAACGGACTCAGCAGCAGCTAATTTAGCCAAGAAAACCTTGATATCATAAATATAATAATAATTAAAATTGTCAATATTAATACTTGCTCATTTTCAGCTTCAACCAGTTGTTCTCGTACTACAGCTGGTTTTTCTCTGGTAGGCTCCAATGGATTATCTACACCCGGCACTCCATCCTTAAATTACATTAATTGAAAATAAATTGATTTTAAACTCGCCTTGATTATGTCAATTTTTTTCTGACCATCCCAACCAGCGGGGACAAAAATGGAATCACGTTCGATTAGTTGAGGTTGTTGAGTGAATGGAAGGCCATAAGCTCGGTGAATAATGTATTTGTAAAGCGTCTATAATATGCTATTATTTTCATAAGTTATCAGGGTTTTGTATACACCTGAATTCCTTTAGAGGTTTTGGAGCTAGTATATACAAGAGTTGCTCCTAATTGGAGGCAAAGCTGTCGAACTTGAACAATTATTCTGTCAGCCTGCTGACTGTTCATGTCAGTTCCTAAAGATTTTGAATGTATAATTAATCAACGTTTACAACTAGATCGACCGATTTGCTTAACAATAGAAGTATTAATAATTTTTACCTAAATCGGCCTTGGTGATAACAACAATTATATTAGCACCACAATTCTCAGTAAGAACTCCGGGTTCAACAGGCAATAAACCCGTTTCTTCTATACCAGTGACCATAGAAGTTGTCATCGAACATTCAATCGAAGGTTCAACATATTCTTGCCAATTTCTTTCTTCTAAAATTAACAACTGTATTTCTTTTAATGTATTTTAACTCACGTAGTTGCTTTGCTTCAGTTAAAACAGATTTATCATACTTTTGATTAATATGAAGAGACAATAAGTTAGCCCAACGGCGGATGGAATGAATGAGACCTGAAATATACAACATTGCGTACCCCAAAAACCATTTATATGCACCAGGATTTTCCAAGGAAGCACATAAAAGAACTACTGCTCTAGAAGGAGAAGAAGGAGGAAGTGCATTACGCAACAAATCCGCAAATGTTTCATCGCCATCTAATGTCCAAACCTTTATAAAGAATATAACATTTATTGAATATCTTCTATAACTCACAGGTAAAAACAAGTTTTCCACCCCAAGCCCACCAGCAGTACCCAACTGATATGCATAACTTCCATCACTTGGAACATTTAGTATGTTATATTCCAAAGCTGATGGACGAATTTGAGTATCGGATTTTTCCAGTTTACTAAACAATGATGTTTTACCGCATTGCTTCTCACCTAGAATATTTAATAACACAACGTATAAGAAGTGTTCAAACCAAGCATTATAACAGAAGAACCTTGTAAAGTATTTCGTGCTTTAGCACTAACTTCTTGCAGGACCTTTGTCCTTAAAATAAGCGAGTATTTTAATCATATATAACTATATATGTATGTATATATAAATATATACAAACCATATCTTTTCCTCATCTTGCGGAGCTTGGATATTACTTGGAGGTAAACCAAATGGGACGCTGCTGCTTATCAAATCCGCAGCGGACATTCTTCAACGAAATATAAATAATTTACTACTTCCTGAACTTATCAAGCCCCTAATTACAATAAGCATTTGATTAAAATTAAAAATAATAAGGATAAACATGTGTCACTCTTGTGCTCTGTTTGAATTGAGAATCAATGGGTGTACTATTTCTGTGCGGGACCAATAATGACTACGAGGGAACGTTATGAGGTCAATCCTCGTGATGTTGCACGAGTAGTATCAGCTTAATGTAATTACCATATAGATATAACCATCAACTTTTAATCGTAATAGAACTAAAAGATGAACTTTATTACTTGAAATATATTTTGACAGCATTTGAAGTAACTCTCTTGGAACTCTTTTATTTATTTTTAATTTTCTAAAATCTTGTCCGTTTTAGATGTCTTCTGGTGAAATCACTGCTCCTGAATCTGCTGTATTGCAAGAACCTGCTGGTGCTAATGAATTATCTGTTTTGGTAAGAAAAATAGCTGTTTATCGATAAATAAAACTATATTTTTTTAAAAATTAAGTAAACTATGGTTTTCAGATACAAGGTGTTCTTAGTCAAACTCAGGAACGCTTTCAAAATCTATCTGATCAAATTATTCGAAGAATAGACGAAATGACTAAAAGAATTGATGCCTTGGAGAAGAATATCACTGAACTTATGAACGAAAATATTGAACAAAACCAGCCATAATTATCGTATGCTTGCATTTTAATGTTCTTGCTATTAATGTATGTATTGAGTTTCATTTCCTTGTTGTATTTATTATTTTCGTAATGAAAATGCTTAATTACAAGTATTAGTTTCAAATTACAGAAAACATTGAATTACTGTCATGTAAATGTATTTGTTCAGTTCCACCCATTATGTCTTTAAGTAAAGTAGATTTAGGATGGGAGCTGAATCATCTAAGAATGTTAAACAGCCAAATTTCAATAACATTGACACCGTTTTTCTAACCAAATTACAGACGAATCTGTTATCAAAAGGAGAAACGCAAGAGTTCAAAACAAAGGAGAGTGCAATGGTAACTGAAAGGACTGTTCCCATGCTCATGTTCTACTTTAGAAAGCTTTTCCTTCAACCTCTATCGCAGCGTGGTCTCTTTGCTTTGACAAGCTTCAAGAAAAAGGTGTATTGAAAATAAAGAAATTACTGGAAACCTTGGATAAGCTAATCGGAGATACAAGCGACCAATCTGATATTTTACTCACCCTCTATGAAACTCCTTTAACTGTTGGAACTTTTTAGTTTATTATATTTGTATGTTTATGCTGTTCTAGGCTGTGAAAGAAGTTTCCAAAATATTCGCAAGAGAAAAGAAATTGAGTGTTGATGAGGAAGCTATATTCATTGGTTATTTAATTCAAAATCTAACGCAAGAGCATTCCCAATTTCACAAGTGGATGCAAAGCAAGTAATGATTTCATTTAAATAGTTATATACCTTTGATTTAAATAGTTCTATATTTCCACAAATCGTATTGAGTGTTTTCGAACCTTTTGTTGGGAAAGTAGGACCTCCTCTTACACCAAAGTTATCTACAAAGAGTTGCATTTTGAATGCACCGGGTGCTCTTATAGTTCTGAACTCTCATTTACCAATGGAACGAAGAAAAAATTGGACTTTATTGTTCAATAGGTATTTTATACTCTTTATGTGTAATTCTAGTTATCCCTTACAGTTCCATTCATGGATGTAGTTTCTCACAGCTATACAACAGAGTTAATGGTGAAGGACCTTGTTTGATCGTTGTAGAATCTACTATTGGTTCTGTATTTGGCTGTTTCGCTAGCGAAGGTTTTTAAATATAAGAATTAGATTTCATTTAATCGTTTGTAGGACTTGTATCTGGGCCACAATATAGAGGCGATGAACGCTGTTTCCTTTTTGAAATTAAACCTCAACTTCGAATTCATATGGCTACTGGCCGATCCGTAAACTATGGTTACCTTAATGCTCAACAGAGCACACTACCTAATGGACTAGTAATTAAATATAATTTGGGTGAAGTTTCTGATTATATTGCAGGGAATGGGTGGTTATGAAGAATCGTGGCCTTTTTTCATACATGAAGAATTTGGTAAAGGGCAATGCATAGCGAACATGACATCGTTCGAAAAATGTCAAATCGCCGGAGCAACAAACTTCGAAATAAAGTTAGATCAGATGATATTGATTCCAAATTCTACTACTTTTTTAAAGGAATGTTGAAGCATGGAGAGTCGGTGAGAAGCCAAAATTAACCGAAGAAGAAGAAGAACATATCAGAAAAGAGAAATCAATTATCGATAAGGTATAATGGTGCCGAAATTGAATTATATTAGAAATTCTAGGATCCGGAAGCCAAGGCGCTTCTAGAAATGAGCGGGCGGAAGATGCATTCAGAGGCTTATAGAGACGCTGAGCCTATCTTAGACGAAGAAGAATAAAATAAATATATATAGTGATACTAGTGTACATTCCATACTTAAATCTAGTCATTGAAATATGAAATAAAGTTTACTATGTTACTGAACAGTTCGCATAAAACTATTATCCTATTCTTTACTTGGACTCAGTAGATTTTCCGATATCGACCTTCTTGTATCCACTTGTAATAGAAGCATTGCGGAAAGCTGGGAAAGTTTCCCATGGAGTTTCCAAATCGAATTTGCGGAATTCTTGGGCGAGCTCACTTGGTTCGTAGACAACACGTTTCAACTCAGGATCATATCTAACCTGTAATAGCTCACTTAGTCAATTCAAAAATATGCATAACAATCGTACCTCATTATATCCAGAAAGAGGGAAATCTTTTCTGAAGGGATGTCCTTCAAATCCATAGTCAGTAAGAATACGACGAAGATCAGGATGATTATTGAACCAAACACCGTACATATCATAAACCTCGCGCTCAAACCTTAATTAAAATAGAAAAATCCCAAATTCAAAATAAAAGTTACCAATCGGCACCCTTGAAAATAGGAGTGGCAGATTCGAGAGCAGCAATTTCATCGGTATAAGTACGAACACGGCAGCGAGCATTAAAACGAGGAGAATATAAAGAGTAAACGACCTGAAAATCTCAGTAAATTTTCAAAAACAGAAAAAGCAATTTAACCTCAAATCTATTTTGGCGTGTTGGAACATCAACACCACATATGAAAGTGAGATTGGTGAATTGAGCTGAGTGATTTCCCTTCAAGAATGAGAGAACTGGAATAACACCCGTTGGGTGAATAAGAATTTCAAGCTCATCTCCAGCAGCAAACTGCAACACTCATATTAAACTAGTTTATTTTTTTTCTGGCATACTTGGACTTGTTGAACAAACTTTGGCATGCATTCAGCTGCGTAACGGCCAAAATGAGCAAGACGATCACGTTTCTGCTCATCAATTTTCCAAATAGTTGCTAAAATTGAAATATGGCATTGGAATAAGTAATAAATTCTACGTTTCTTTGACTTCTGCTCTTCCTTACTATTCTGAGCTTGAGAAAGAGGGGCAGACACGGATAAGCAAGCTGTTCTCACGTGTTGCACGCTTCGAATTGCACCTCTCAAGGCCACAGGCAGCATCTATGCAAATTACCAATAAAATAAATTCCAGTTAGAAAAATAAGTATGTAACGGTAAGTATACCTAAGCACGTAAAAGTAATCAGAGTTAAAAAAAACTTTGTTATAAGAACAACTTAAGACAAAAAGACTAAGATATAACAATATCGCCACTAATAATTTTTTTTGTTAAATCATTAACATAACTTTCCGTTGAACTGAATTGAATATTATTGAACTTAAACAGTTTCTTTTCAATAACACAAATAGCATCGAGAATAGCTTCATAAGATCCTAGAAATTTAAAATTTTACAAATGTATCAATAATCATTTTACCTGTAATTTCAAGAAAACTATGTGATCTGTCCTTTTCTGTAACAATAATCTTAGTGTTCGTTGACATCATCATTTCTTTAATCGATCGACCGCCAACTCCTTGAAATTTGGATATGATAGAAATAAAGAATAAAAAAAACCTATTATGAACCCTATTACTTCGCAAGGCACTTCGAGGGCAAACATTAAACTGCTCATCTCAATAGAGACTATCATTTCATATATAGCAACCACAGCATTGTCCACTTCAAATTCAGAACCTTTTATTTTTATCTGAGGATCATGGTCTTCATTATAAAATATTATAGCACGAACCTATAAATTTAAAAAACTTTGTAAAAGGAAGTATTAATATTACTTTGCAAGCTTTTTCAAAATTGTTTAAGACTACACCCTTTGTTCCGATAATTCTTCCAATTGTTTTTGGTTGAACAATACCGGCTAATGAAACAATCTTTTCTACGGTTTCTGGGTGCATTTGAATAATAAAAAGAAGTAAGAAAATTTAATTTTTATATTCATAACAGCAAACAAGAAAATAAAATCCCAGCTAGACCTCTGAAATGTGTCCTGCAGCGTTAACCCGCCCTTTAATTTTCGGTATACATAAGATACCAGTCATTGAGAACTAATTCCCGCCGGTTGTTGAGAGAACTTTGTTGATGCTATACATTTGTATACGGGCTTGAAGCCTATTTATCTACACTATCTGTTTTTTAGTGTGATGTCTATCTTTTCTATTTTTCATGTTTTAAATTAACAGTTCATTTAAGAATGATAATATTTTATAGTCAATGAGGTTATGGTTTGGTGACATTTGTATTACATTTAAATACACTAAATTATTGATAGTGTCTCTTACATTCTGAATCCCTTTGCAAGCGAAAGTCGTTGTATAGTTCCTCAGTGTCTTAAAGTGGTAACTATACCCCTTCTACGGTTTTTTGAACATTTGAAAGACATTTATGGGTTTTTTTCATTTTTGAAGGTTGGGAAAATGATGTATACTAAAAAGGTTTGTCTAGCTGGAATCCACATCATTAAGATGTCACGCCATAAAATGCTGCTCTGCTGCTTATAGCACTATCATTTGAGTATTTGATGTCTCTCTGTGTCTTCGTATAGACTATCGGGTTAGATTACTCAGCTCTGAGTAGCTAAAGTCATTTCCACTTATTGACCCTTCTCTTCATTTAGTTAGTACTCTACATAACATCAAAAAAGGTATCAAGCTGTCTCATTGATTCTAGCCCCTTTGTGCTTTATATTGTATATTTAAAACATTGTCATGTTATAAACAAAGATGAAGCTAATTTTAGCACTTTTCCTTTCAGCAAAAGGAAAATGCGGGTTTAATACTATGTCGTTTTCTTCGGGGGCTTTTTATATGATTTGCCTTAGTGTGTGACGCATGCAACTCAGCAGACTTTTCATCCAGCACAGCTTATTTCATGTCTCTCACTTCCCGTTTCTTGCTATTTCTATTCATGCGTCCTCACCACTCCTGTCTCTCACCAAAACATCATATTTTGGGTTCAGAATAGGAAGAGTGTAAACAAGTCAAAACAAACCTCTTACGATGAATTAGAATAGAAGATAAGGCTGTGTATCCGTCTTTCACTAGCGTCATTAACTAAGGACATTGGATTTCGATTACATTTTCTTTTCTGTTGACTCGAAGCTCGAACGGAAACTTATGTTCGAACCCCGAAATGATCAGGCATATGTGTAGTTGATATAATTTCTGAATATCTTAATATCAATATTTTAATATATAACACAATGTAATCGTGGAATTAAATATCCCTCAACTTGAGAAGTTTAAGGATGTTTTTCATCAGAAGCCCTATAGGTTTTGAGTCAGATAAGAAAATCAATATTCTCTGCTCACTCACGTTTTCACATTTTCAGTATTTAGTCTAGACTCGACAAAGCTCCCTTTCCTTAATTAGGCACAGATGCACCACCAGATTTTAGCATTCAGAGTAGTGTTTTAAATTATTTTTATACATATACAGTATTAAAATGTTGGCATATTTTTTCAACAGTACCGATATATCTGATCCCCTGACTCTTCCTTTTTTTAAATTTATCAATTTTCTAACTAATGTATTGCGATTGATTAATTCCATGGGCTTAACTTTCTTATTAATAAATGAAAATTAATACAACCAGAATCTATTTATCCGTATATCACACGATGTTAGAAACCCGAGAGAAAATTGAGCTATTGTGCTACTGGCATAAAAGAGGTGCTCGCATTATGATTCATCTTCCTTTTCCTTCCAATCAGGGGTAGTATATCTAAATAAAACATTTTCTTCTTTTTCATATGTTAACACACCTGTAATGAGAAATTCTCACAATTTGAGCAAATCCAGTTAGGAACACGAAGAAGTTAACGCTAGCTAAATAGTGATTAACAGGTCGAATCACAAAACAGTATCTGGTCCAAATAGCCCCAGTGGCGCACAGCGCACTATTCTAAAAATAAATATAGAAGAAATATGATATAAACATAGCGAATATATTAAAATTTGAACAGAAAGTGAATTGCTTTGAAAGTACTCATGAAACACCCTTCACAATGTATGACTAAAAGCTCATATGAAACATAGTATTTCCGAGCTAAGGAAACATCAATCTCACCAGAAGCTCGTACATAGTAGTTTTAACAAAAGATTATTTAAGAACCTGCATGAATATATACATACACATACACACACACACATATATATATATATATATATATATATTAGAGAGATAGACAGAGGGAGAAAGAGAGAAAATACAAGAGTTCAGAGTACTGCTGTTTTATATAATACTTTGAATTGAACTCTAATGAATATTAAAGAAAGGATTGACACAAAAGCCTCCGCTTTCCAGAATATTATACCCGGAGGGTAAAATTTTCTTTATAATCCATTATAAAGGGTAATAAAAATAAATTAAATGTGAATTATTTTTTATGGCT
Organism: Auanema rhodensis; assembly: GCA_964057225.1. NCBI lineage: Eukaryota > Metazoa > Nematoda > Chromadorea > Rhabditida > Rhabditidae > Auanema > Auanema rhodense. The sequence continues at coordinate 9,049,566 of OZ059895.1, forward strand.
ACCATACAAATAAAAATTATTTAGTTTCCAGAAGAAAAAACATTCCACAACTTACTTGATAAATACTCAGCTTGTCGGCTGGTCTAGCGAGATCAGCAAGTCCAGCAAAAATAAGAGACCATTTAATTGTGGGAGCCCAGAAAAAAACAGTTTTAGGTCCAGCTGGGTGGTTCCATGCTGGTTTAGCAAAAGCTGGCAGTAGTGGTAATACAACTTTATCACCAAGTGAGCACAAAGCACGATAGAGTGATTTATGGGGCATCTGGAAATATAGCAAATTGTAGCAATAAGAATTAAATTGGTTTCTGATGGAAAAAGTAACATTTTAAAGTTTGCTATTATACATGAATAGAATTCATTCGAATTGCAGGATTTCTGTTTGTACAAAATGAGAAAAAAAAACAAGGAAAAGCCTAATAGTTATCCAAGGCATGATATGTAAAAAAAACACCAAGGTTGACAGAAAAACAAAAAATAGCTATGGAATCAAAATAAAAGGAATGTAAACCAGCAATATAAATGTTCCAAAGAATATATAGTATATATAGAACCTTTATTTGCATAAAATAGATGAACCACAAAAAATTTAGCTTCACGAAATCCCCTGCTCTACTATTAGATCAATTAACCCTGCTTGGCAGGCTGGGCAATCGATGCGGACTAACGTATTCAGAGTCATTTCAACTCATCATGCACAGCTGCAAATAAGGTCCAAATGCAATCTTCATCTGTGGGAATCTGATAGAAAGTAAAAAAAAAGAACATTAGTCAATATTAACAAAAAGAGAAAAGAAGTTAATTATAAAGAAAGATGTCGATCACAGAAAAGCAGAGAAAAATTAATCAGAGGAAGAATAGTAAAGAGATGGAGGACACGAGTAAAATGATAAGTTGTAGACGGAGAGAATAGAACGCATATACATGTCTTTTCAAGAAAAAGCAGAAGATAAGAACAGATAGGTATCAGCAATTACACTAATGTACAACAAACCATTCACACACACTCACACAACCGAGAAGGACGGGCATTGCTACATCGACAAGAACAGACTAGAGGGTCGTGGGAAGAACAAGATTTGATCAGAACATCGAACGGATGCATCCAGGAGATCAGCAACAATTAGACCCGCCTAAACCTCCATTGGCATTACCACCCGGCGCAGATGGCGAGCTTGGTGAATGTTGTGGACCGAGCTTAATTCCATTAGCCTAAAATAAGCAATTTCAGGTTTTGATGACTAAACTGTATAATTTCTTACTTCATTGTTTATGTCGAAAACTCCTTCTTGAATTTTCCGATAAATTTCTTTAGCAGTATCAATGAAAGCCTGAAGTAATAATAAGAGACAAGTAAGGTAAACATTGGTACCTCCTCGACATTAGCAGCAGTCTTAGCACTAGTCTCCATAAAGACTAGACCATGCTCACGAGCAAAAGCCTCTCCTTCCTCTTTCTTGACTTCTCGGCGAGCTTCGAGATCACTACCCAATATAATATTTTTTTTGAACGTTTAAAAAAATCAAAACCTTTTGTTTCCAATAAGCATTATAACCATGTTGCTATTACTGTGCTGACGGGCATCCTCGAGCCATGAAGTCAGGTGATTGAAAGTATCACGGCTAAAATAAAAAATGAAATGACACCTTGTTAATCATTTCTTACCGGGTGATATCATAAACGAGCAGAGCGCCAGCAGCTCCGCGGTAATAAGAGCGAGTGATTGATCGGAAAGATTCTTGACCTTAAAATTCAAGAATATGCAAGGACATTCTACTAACTATCAAACCAGCAGTATCCCAAATCTGTAGTTTTATTTGTTTTCCATCAATAGTAACCATACGAGCTCCAAACTCAACTCCTACAATTATACGTAGTAACATTATGAATAAGTGATGCAAACTTACCAATAGTTAAATCATGTACTGGCTGGAAGCGCTTGTCAGTAAATTGAAGAAGAAGGCATGATTTTCCAACACCAGTGTCACCGATAATAATATACTTGAACAGGTATGCATAAGACATAGCTTTTCTTACAACCTAAAGAAATTATCATCAGTTTAGAAATCTTTATACTAATTTTTGTAGAATACTTAAGAATGAAACTTATAAGAAGAATTTTTCAATACTGAACATAAACTAAACACAGAATCGATGCGAGAGACGGGCACTCTGGGCGTGTGACTAGGTTATCGATTCCACACGGCCAAATTTAAAGGACTATTCGCGACGGGACACTGGATCTAAACAAAATTTATAAGATGCTTTCATGTCTATTTTTGTTTGATGTTCAACCTGTTTGCTTATGATAAACCAGACTTAGCATGGGAACATTTAAGTTAACAATAAAGTTTGACATCGTTCTGTACCCACACCTTCAACATTATAGAAAACATTCGTGGCACACATGTGGCAACGGGCAGTATACAAATTCTTTTCAGAAATTATAAATTTGTATTCTTAATTTCATTATATTACTAGGTTATCAAAAATTAAGAAGCTAAAAAGTATTGAAGTTAAATGGGTTAATATAATAAACTTGCACTGATAAAAAGAACTAAAATCGACGATTGGCATGTGACCGAATGGGACCATATTATAGTTAAATAACAAATAGCATCACACAAATCATTAGTTAAAATAATAAATATAGAGTCTAAGAATCATAATATATTGCTTAAATCGAATTATGAAAACATTTAATCAATTACAAACAATGTATTAATTAAAATATTAAGCATTAGAGATATTTCTTTTGACAACCAAGATTTTTTTCTATTCTGCTCTGATTTTATCCCATGCATAATATAATAAATAATTAATGTTATATTAATGAAGAATTGCAATTTAGCTTATGGAAAATATCTATGTTGTATATTTGATAAAAACTAAATTTTCATTATGAAACAAAATATTAGTAAATACAAATATAAAAATGTAGCTAAAGAGAAATTTAAAAAATTCTATATTTGTCATCATTAATTTCAGAAACCTGTTACAATATTTCAATTCCCTATCTTTTCACTGTACTTCCTGATAAACCGATTTTCTATGATAAAATATCATCATGTCTTGATAATATTAACAAGACGAGTTTTGAGAAATCTGCAGGAAACAAAAAAAGTACTAATATTATCCGATTCCAAAAAAATGGCATTTTGATTTAGTCAATTCCTATAGCTTTTTCAATCAGAACACTGCAGTAAAGTCCGAAAAATTCAAGAACAAATTGAGAACAATGCTACTTTTTTTAATTGGAGTTCTTCAGCAAGAGTGTTGTTAAATTGAAAATATTACTGATACAATCAAAATACACCATCACATAAAGGTATATATCAAAGATCACAGAGCCTAAAGAGGTTCACAAATTACTTATCCCTGTCCCTAGTTACCCAAGTTTTGAAAGTTACCTTAATTGAATTTTACCGATCTCAATGAACTTCGTATCACTTTCATCATTATCATTCTTCAATCTCTCGTTTCTATCCCTTGATAGAATTTCACTTCTATCCTGCTATTTTTGGTCCATCGATGCACTTTCGCAATACCCGCTAAATAAAACTAATGATTTTCCATAAGAAGGATCACTTCTTATCCTCAACCCAGTTGGCATTTAGTGTTCGCTGCTTATTTCTTTAGTGTGTTGTTGTTTTAAAGCTGAGTTCCTTTAATTTAGAAAAGAGTCTCCAGTTCTCTTAAAATGATTATCAAGAAAAGCTTCAACGAGTCAGAAGAAATCGTAGTATCCAAAAAAGAAGTTAGTGTCTCAAAAGTTATATTTCATGTTTATTTCACATTTGATGATTCTTAATATTCCTTTAATAACTTTTAATAAAAATTTTCTTTTTCAGAAATATAAGAGATTTTTTATATTTCGGACTTTGTTTTATAATATCATATGTTTTCCAGTTGAGACGATTTGTCCTTGATTGCTTGCGAAAAGTAAAATGTTCCGATGATCATGCTCAGCAATTAGCAGATATTCTTATTTGTTCTGATTACAGGTTTGCTTCTTTTCATTTCTCTCATTCAACATTTAAATAGGGGCCATTATTCCCACGGTTTGAATAGACTTCATATATATGTTCGGGATTTGGCAGAGAGATCAACTGATCCAGAAGGTAGATAAATCATAAATTATATTTTTGAGCTATAACATACAGCATGAACTAATGATTCGTAGTCTAGAAACTGTTTGATTTTTCAGGTGAACCTCAAATAATAAAAGAAAAATCGTCCACTGCTTGGGTGGATGGTAAAAATCTTCTAGGACCGGTAGTGGGAAATTATTGCATTCGTCTTGCTGTACAAAAGGTTACTAAGTTCATTTTCATTCTTAATTGAGACATCTTTAGGCTCGAGAACATGGGATTGGATGGGTTGTTGCTCGTAATTCGAATCATTTTGGTATTGCTGGATGGTATGCCGAATACGCCATGAAGCATGGGATGATCGTTTGTTTAGTTAATGTTTCCATTTATGAATTGTTGTTTATAGGGAATGGCGTTTACTAATACTTCTCCCTGTGTTTTCCCAACAGGATCAGCTGAAAAAAGTCTAGGATCTAACCCTATTTGCATGGCTGCTCCCGCAAAAGATGGAGATAGTTTTTTTCTTGACATGGCATCAACAACTGTAGCATATGGCAAGGTATACGCATATTCTTTAACAATAGTTTATAATTTCTTTTCAGATTGAAGTAGTTGATAGACGTGGTGGAAAAAGAATACCTCCTGGTTGGGGAGCTGATGACAGAGGTGTGGAAACCTATGATCCAAAAGAAGTGTTGAATGGGGGGGGACTTCAACCACTCGGGGGACAAGAGAGCACTGGTAAACAATGTAGACTCTTCATAATTATATAATAAAATTATAGGTGGGTATAAAGGCACTGGCCTATGCATGATGGTAGAAATACTGTGTGGCATCTTAGCTGGATCTGCTTTCGGTAAAAATATTCGCCAATGGCAAACAACTGAAACAAATGCTGATTTGGTATATGAAACGGTTCTGAACAATTTTTAATATGTGCTTGATTATTCAGGGTCAATGCTTTGTTGCTGTGGATCCAGAATGTTTTGCACCTGGTTTTGCTGAAAGACTGCAAATGTTCCTGGATGAAACGAGAAATCTTTCGCCAGTAAGTTCTATTAATATTTGGTTCAAAACATTACTAATAGAACAAGTTTCATTGAAAAGAATTATATTTCTTTGAATTACCGTATTGCTCTTCAGAAAACGCCTAATGAGCCAATAAAAGTCGCAGGTGATCCCGAGAGAGCTCATATGTTCATGTGTGATGATTTGGATGGCATAGTATACAAAAAGAGTCAATTAGAGCATTTGGTTGGAATATGATGCGCTTATTTAATAATTATAACCCTATTCAGGAAAAGCTATCAGCAAATCTAGGCGTCCCAATGTTCAAGACCAAAAAGATACCGGAAAATGTTGATTCAATTTGTCAAAAAAATGTATAAACTTTGAATTGCGAACAAATAACTTTATTGGCAACGAGTGAAAAGGATCTATAAGGAAATCGCATTTTCCAACTATAGTGTAGAACAGCAGAAAGAACTTGTTAGCTGAAGAACGTGTAGAACGAAATACGAGTCAGAAAAAGAATACTAAATGATCTAATCATGTTGTGAACACATGCAATCCTACAAATGATATATGATGCGATTAAAATGAAGTAATATCCTAATTGAAAGATACCGGTGAAATAGTGAACATAGCTTCTTGATAGCAACCGTATAAAACTCATGGAAAGTGGAGAAAGAGAAGTATGCTATATCAAAATCAGGATGCACAAGGTACAATGAAAGAAAATTAAAAAATCACGTAATCAGACGACATCTTCAAGATCATCGTCGTAGTCTTCGTCCTCATCACTAAAGTAGACTTTGTTTCCTATCAAGCCTGACGTGCGTGGAGGGGAATTATTAAAACGCTTGACAGGGGGTTGTCTAAAGTTTTCAAACATTAAAATAATTATTTGATATATTAGTATTACCTCGGCACACTCGGAGCTATTCGTTTTCGAACACTTTTCACTGGCTGATTCTCTCTATGTCTCATTGCACAACGGAATTGTCTGACGATTGGATATATGTTTTCTATAGCCTGCATTACATCAGCTTCTGAGGATGCTAAAAAATATAAAACATTATTATTGTGTCGCAATTTTCCAATCTCATTGTTTTTAACACTTTAAAACAGCAAGCCCGTTGATTGCATTTAATTTAGGCAAAGCATAAAATCACTTAGATAAACACTTTCTCGTAATGAGGAACACGATGCCGCGAATATTATCAATAAGAAATTAACTTACCACCAGTAACAGTAATACTTCCAGTAGTATGGATTCTCAAAGTAGCTTTGGGTTTTTCTGACCTCCAAACTAAACCAACTGATAACTCAGGTTCATATTGTGATTGAGCAGGATATTTTTGTGCAACCTAAAACTATTTGTTGAGGAGCACATCATAATAAGTAAACACACCTCTTCAATCTTTATACCAAAAGGCATGCGGCATGTAGCTAAGACATTGCAAACCTGAAAAACTCTTGAAATATTAAAAAAAAAATGAAAAAAAAACCTTAAAGTTTCGTATTTTCACAACTTCGTTCACTTTATGCATTGCCTTTTGAACTCTTCGAGCTACGGATCTAGATGCTATCATGCAATCAGCTTCGCTAAATTTTCAAGTAATTAAACAATTGTTTGAGAAAACTTAATATACCTTTTGCATCCAACAATATATACTTTTCCAGAACTATAAATCTTGACATAGCAGTTGGGATTACGCTTTTGCTTCAGTAAAACCTATAAAAAAACTACAGTTTAAGATTAAGAAAAAAAACATACTCCACGACCGCGGTCGAAAGTTACATTATTTGTACAAAGCGCAAGTTTTCGCAAATCAATATGTAAAGGAAGTGTATAATTACATACAACGTTTCGAATCTAATAAGAGCCATGATTATGCACGAATTCTCGTATGTAAAAACCTGAATGTCAATTTCACCATCGTCAAGACCATCATCAATATCTTCATTAGCGGTTGTAGGCTCATCATTTAACGCAGTATCAGCTTTATTAACAAACTGAAAAACTTCTTGCTATAGATATTTTAACGAAAAAAAAAACAAAACCTGTGGTTCAGGCGTTGGTTCGCGTATTGGGACTGCAAGATTAAGACTAGGTGCAGGCTGCATATAACTTACTCCCGCATGTAGAGGACGAGGCATCACCACTATAACTTTACTTCATAAAATGATTTTTGTATTGTTCAACCTCGTGGTTTTTGAGCTTGATGATGTTGATGTGCCATAGCTTCATTATGGTACACAACACCGTGATCTGGGCGGACACCAATATGAGTCATTGGCTGATGAACAATTCCTACAAAAATTACGAAGCTTACAACATGATTGAGATCCCACAAACCTCCTGGGCCATGAGTAGTAGAATTAATTGCCCTAGGTGTTTTAATTGGCGCATTGTTAACAATACTTCTGTAAAATAAAATAAATACACTACTAAAATGCGAAAATATACCTTTGGACAATAGTTCTCTGCTGTTGATGAGGCATCATAACCGTGGGTGAATTTGTAGAATTACCGCCAACTGCTGTACTTAGATAGCCATGATCATGATCATAAGCGGAAAGACTCATATTTTGTTCTTCATTAAACACCAACTCCTAAAAGACGTTGCAACTATAATAAACATATATAAATATATTAAAATATACGAATGGATTGATAACCCATACTAAAAAAAATAAACAATAAAAGATACAGCCTTATTTCATATTTTGGAAAAAAGAAAAACTCGGATTGAATCACCAAAAAACGAATGAGTGTAAACAGTAGTTCTGTCGGAGTCATTCGGATACCCCGCATGAGATGAAAGATTGTAAAGAATGCTAGAAATTTTCGAATATACATGGGGTCATGTCATTACAGAACAATACTCCAAAAATATAATACATCTACAAAAAAAATAAACATGAAACAAATTCAGTAGTAGGATATTGCTTACAAAATTTTTGACTGATTGTAACAGCTACATATTTGAGAATTCGAATCTACTTCAAAATGAGATGAAATCTGCACGTGAATGACAAAAGCGAAATGAATAATTATAATTTAGCCTTCCTGTTTGGGAGGTGTATACCATCCAGATTTTTGGTGAATCTGTACAAGACTTTTAAAGGACTGTTGGGCACGAGCTAATGAATAGGTCCCCTGAAAGAAGTAAATTGAGCAAACTATAAAAGTATCAAGAAAAACTTACCTTTCCATCGAATTGAATTCGGGCCTTCCCTTTTACTAATGTTGCAGCAATTTGTAATACAACAGATTCTACGGAATAGGCTGAAGACCACCCTTGCTTGGTTAGAAGCTCCATGCATATAGCTCCTCCCCCTAACACAAACCCATTTTGAACCTTAAAAATTATATTATTTAAGAAGATTAATCATATGTACCGGTGGTGATACAAGTCTAACAAACGGAGGCTCCATGGGGAAATTTTCATTGAATACAAAGTGAAAAATAATATGATCTTGTTTTTTTTCCTGTGCGAGAGTTGCAAGATCAGATGCTAATGGACTATCAGAATCCACCTGTAAGTTCCATTTATTGTTCCATGATGTTAACAAAAAAAATTACCTTATACAGTTTGACCCACCACTCGTACAAGTTAGTATCATTTAAAAGTTCAATAGTATACACACCTTCAAAAAAGAACTTTAAAAATAAACAAAACAGAAAATATAACCATTCTTATAATGCGAACTGCGATAAATATCTCGGATTTCTTTCATTAATCGATCAGTTGCGGTAACTGAGCCTTGTACCTAAAAGAATTCTATTCGTATTGTCAAATAAACTGTTAAATACCGATCCTGATAAATGCTGCTGCCGATTAACTTTACTGATCCTATTTAAAACTTGAATACCTTCTGGAGCAACATCTTCATCACCAGCTGCAGTTACAGTATCATCAGCCATTTCCACAACCTTTTAAAATTATTTGTAATCATTGTACAACAATTGTCTCACATCATCCACATTAATTTGGTCATCATCACTATCCACGTCACTCCCTTGACCTTCATCTCTATCCAGCTCTTTACGGGGAACAAGCCTAATAATTTCACTAGGCACCGTGAGTTCAAATTGAGTACATAACTCAAGAAGAAGTCTATGAATCTAAACTTATATATTCAATATAGAAAGTCAGGTTTACGATCCAATTACCTGAAACAGTATTGTTGTCGGTTCAGTAGTTTCGGTCAGCTTTTCTAACGTAGCTCCAACTACAGGATGATCTGATTCACTAAACCAAATAGGTGGCTGTCTCGGATAATTTTCCTGGAAACGGAAAAGTAACTAGAGAACTTTGTCAAAAAACACCTGTATGTTGGCATTGATAATGATAGATTTTCCTGTATTGTCTATGAATTTGACTGAAATTTCATCCACAGAAGCTACGAGAACCTAAAATTACTCCTGATATTGAACTCCTATTTATGTATTTATTACCTGAAGCCGCTCATGACTTTTTGGGAATAAGCTTTCTAACACGGCAATATCTTCCTTCAATTTTCTCAAACAAGCCATCCCAAAGTCGGCACCACGGCCTAAAATCAATTGTATTTCCAAATAATCAATCATTTGAAATCGTAAATCCATGTACTGCTTAAGCATGTGTATGCAATATATAAAGATTATGAAATCAATTAATTAAATTTTTACGAAAAATAAACAATTTAAAAATATAAATATCTTTTAATAAGAAACAATGTTCAATAAAAAAAAACTTCTAAAATAATACGCAAATCGTTATATAGAGCAAAAAGTTAACGACAAGTAAAAACTTATGATCAGCTGACCGACTTCAAGCCGCTAAGCAAAGTTCAGAGACATCCTGGCTGCTAAACAAAGATATGGAATAAGGTAAACATAAAGCATCATAAAGGTAATAAAAAAAACTATGAATGTAAGAGAACTGTCAGCAGTATTCTCAATCATTGAAGTCTGTAAAATCTAAAATGCTGAATAAGCATTACAAAATCAAAAATATAAATAGTATTAACAAATGAAATTAGACAGTCAACATTAGACAAAAAATAGTCAATAGACACAACAAAAACACCGTAAGAAAAAAACACAAAGAATCAATGCATAAATCATAATGTGACACATTTTATTCCAATGAAACGATATGCCCCACATCTAGTAAACATGTATTTTATTGATGCATCTCGGTTTTCAGTGTTTTATGCAATCTAGTGAATTTCTAGCTTGAATCAATGCTTTGTTTGCATGCTAATGCTTCTATGATGTTATACGTATATATATACATATATATATTCATATATATAAACGCATAATAGTATATGTATGTGTAAATCTATTAAATATATATACATTGATATATTTATATATAGATGGATAGAGCGGTAAGTAGATAGGTAGATAGGTAGATAGTTTGGCAAGTTAGATGTATATAATACATATAGGTAATATATATTATAGCACCATACCTTTCCTCACACATACATTGAAAACCTGGTATAGATTGAGGGTGAGTGCTAATCGAGGACAGAATTTTGAGATCGTGGCGAGACCATTTTGTACGATCCTAATGACAGACCTTTAAATGCGCCAATACAGAGTACTTGATCATAAAATTAAAATACATTGATCAAGATTTGCATAATTTTAGAGTTATATATGTATATTAAATACATTCGGATATAGTAATATTCTACATTAGTTCGATTGAGTTACTAACTGTCCTTTACGACCAAACGACAAGAGAACGAAAACTACCCTTTGCCATGATTGTTACTGTTACATTAGTATCTTTTACTTTTTGGTACTAGCCATTTGTTTAGAAAACAACAAGAATAATTTTAAACAATGTTTATTCAACAACAGTAACAATTACTTAAGAGGAATAAATCTGGAAGAGTGAGTAGCTCCGATACCGGGTCTACCGTGCTTAACTGGCTTGTAGGTGATAGCGAACTCTCCCAAATAGTATCCAATCATTTCGGGCTTGATCTCAGTCTGAAAAAAAAATTGTTAGCAATGTTAAATCTCACAATCTTTCTTTAATAATGAGAGAAAACTGAAGCTGAACACTATATGCTAGGAGTAACCCATGAAGATACAAATGTCCAACAAGGAAAATAATCTAGCAATTTTACGTAGTAAAAGCACCAACCTGGTTGAAGACCTTTCCGTTGTAAATACCAACGACGGCTCCGACCATCTCAGGAAGAACGATCATGTCACGAAGATGAGTCTTAACGCAAGCGGGCTTCTCAAGGACAGATGCGGCCTTCTTAGCCTTCTGGAGACGGTTGAGGAGACCCAAGTGCTTTCTCTTGAGTCCACGGGCAAGACGTCTACGCATGCGACATGGGAGAAGCTTAGCGAACTGCTCTCTATAATAAAAATATATAAAGATTGAACATTTAATACCATGCATACCTGTTCATGTCAAGAAGTTGATCGAGATCAACACCACGGTAGGTGAATTTACGGAAGGTTCTCTTCTTCTTCAATTCAGCAAGATGAGCCTCATCTTGAGTGGACATGATTAACCCTAGAAAATATTAAAAATCAGACTAACTGTATCAAGTATACGAATAGCAACTAAAAACCAGCGAAAAAATCTCTAATCAAAACAGTGTTAGACGGCAAAACAGCAGAGCTTTAAGAGAATTGTAATAATCAAAATCCGCATAGTACCGAACTAATTTAAATTATTTAAACCACAAAAAATCGAAAACAAAAATTAACAGAAGATGTAGAAAAACCCCCCATTTAACTCCAATCTTGCTGCTGCGTATCGACGACCATTCACAGCTGATGCGCAGTTTCTCTCTGCCCAGGCTATATATTGGCAAATTGCCAAGATCTGAATTTTGTGCAGAACTTTTGTTAGCTAATTTCGTATATATTTTTATATACATATATTCCATGAAGCAAATTTATTATATGGTCGGGTAAAAATGCGACGATATCTAGCAATTTTTTTGTTATGCATGCTGCTTGTTCGAAATGTGTTGCCCGGTCCACTAAATGGTGTTTCAAGAGACCTTTCCAGCGTTCCCGGTTAGTGCCTTGTGTTGATTTTTCTTCCCTTAATTTTTCTTTAAAATTTAACCAATTCTTGATATTTAAATAAATAAAAAAAAATATATAATACTTTCGAGACTTAAATAACTAGGTTCAGATCGGGGAAACGACTCATCTACTCCTAAGTCTAATGAAATACCAATAAACAAACTCGATGAGTTGGATGATAGTAATGAGGATGAAGAGGATGAGGGTTCTATAGAGATGGATGAGTTTGAAGGGTACCGCAACTTCTGAAAATAAAAACGAAATATGTTATACGGTTTCAGTGATGCGGATAGGGACACATTTTTCGATGAAGCCTTAGGAGTAAAACAATCGCCATCTTTAATTGAAAGCTCCTTTAAAAACAAGTAAATTTAATATAAATAGTATAAGTAGTTGAGATTTAAATTATTTAAGAAAAACATTTTCATGCCCCAAAATCAAATCTGATTTAATAACAGGGACCTCGATCGGAGATCTTAGCCCTGAAGATATAACTATTATAGCTGCCATGGGCGACGCATTATCTGTAAAACATTTTTATTATAACACATGAAACAATATTCCAAATCTAGACGGGAATCGGCTTATGGCCCAGAACTAATATAGAATTTCGTGGTGCTGCGTTCAGCATAGGAGGAGATGCAACAATTGATGGCCTAGTCACCGTTCCAAGTAATTTTTACTCAAGAATACAGTGCTATAAAAATTTTAAGATATTCTTCGAGAATTCAGCCCTTTGCTACATGGCGTTTCTCACGGAATGGGATCAAATGATCAACTACCGGAGCATCAGTTGAATTTAGCCGAGAGCGGTGCTTCTAGTACAGATCTTGTTGAACAGGCTAGTAGTAACGTTAAATCTCAGTTCAATTCGGGTAAACATTTAAGGCTGAGGAATTAGTGAGAAGACTAAGTGTACTCCGAGAAGTGAATTATCTCAATGAGTGGGTAATGATAATAATTACAATTGGAACAGAAGATGTAAAATATAACATGCTATGAGTGTTTTAGTCGTATTTCTAGGTGTGTTTGAGATGTAGTGGTGCTAACTTTAATGCAATAGCTGAAGCCATTGATACATTGAAAAGTGGAATTCCTAAAGCATTTGTTGTTCTACTTGGTCCATTACATGTTGCTTCAATGCATTCTCAGAATGAGAATTGGCTCAGGTCTGCATTGTTTTCCTTTTACAACAAAAATATATCAAAATATATAGCAAACGGTGTCCATGTCTCATTGGAAACAACAAAATGGAAGAGTTAGCACGCAATTGGACATCTGTATTCTACGACATTCAAAATTATGTCGATAATAACGAGCTTAAGGCAATTATCAAATATTATTCAACTTCGATGAGAAAAAAAATTTCAGAGCCCCACATTTGGAGTTGTAGCTATTCCCTCGTTAACTATTACTTCCCGCTTCCCTGAAGGCTTATTTCTTATGAAAAAGCCATTGCTTAGCAGAAGAGGTCATATGTATGCTACTAAATGGTTATGGAATAGGCTTATTGCTGGAAGCTCGTATAATTTATCCTCTGCCATTCTTTCTCGGGATACTTATTTCTGTCCTTCAACTGTTTGCTTCTGTGAAAAAATAACCAAATCACCAGTAATGTTATTCAGGGATGCCCCTACTTCCGAACTACAGCTAATATGCACGGATGCCAGCTTCTCAGTAAAGCTGAATTCCAGGAAGGAAAAGAACTGTATTTAGGACAAAATGGTAAAGTAGTGAAGAAAGTAAGTTTAAAATGAACTCTGGAAATTCTTGTATGTATTTCTTACAGCCTCGTCGTTCTAAAGAAAGCCTCTATGCTATTGCAATTATAATAATTGGAATAGCTTTCTTCATAGTATTAACTTTAGGAACTGTTTTTTATCAGAACAGCAAACAGGTAAAACCAGAAGTTCAATTTGTTTATGCTCTATTTTGTTAAGGGAGATCATGGTCGATTCGATGTAGTTGAGCCATCTACTTTGAAGTTTGAACAAGCCAAAAAAGAAGAAGAAAGAAATCTTTTAACTCGTCAGAATACTAGAGCTATAAGTAATGAGCCTTTCGCTCGTGCTCTTAGTGTCAGTAACCGGCGCCTCAACTCAGAGTCAGAAAGAATATCTATGGCTGAATAACATGTTAGTACATGTGTATATAAGACAAGTGCCTCATTATTAAGCATTTCATACGTTTTGTATAGCCTAGCATATCTAGTCCATGTTAATCGTAATCCATATCAAAATTTACCTCACATTTCATTCCTATGCCTTTAATGTATGTGATATAATACAATTTGAAGTAGACTTGATTTGATATAGAAATTATACGGCTAATGACTAAACTAATCATTATTGTTTATTCCAACCAAGTTCTACATAACAGAGTTATCTAATTATCTAGTTCCTCTCTGCTTAGCGGCAGCAACCATTTCGTCTTGGAGAACCTCCATGATTTCGCATCTCTTCTTGGTAACTCCTTCCTTGTCGAAACTGAAATTTTTAACAAAGAATACAGGGAATACTCAATAAAGAAATACCACAAAGTGGGCTTCTTCCAGTAGTTGTCACGGCATCTCTCCCAATCCCATGGAGCAGTTGAGTGACCTATGATAGCAAAATAATTTTCAATAATGAAGAATAATATCACTTCTGTCGAGCCAGATCTCGGATTTTTCGAATGAGTAGTAGACAACGTAACAGAAAAGTGCAAACCAGATTCCTGTGAGGGCGAAGAGAGGGTAGATCTCGTAGGCATGACCGAGCTTGCGGAGAAGGAATCTGTAATAATAATAAAAGTCATAAGAATAACTAAATAAATGGTCAAACCTGGATGGAAGGTCACCGGGCTTTTGAGGATTGGAATACTTCTTATCTCTAGAGACGTCACGATCATATTTGAAGAATCCAGGTTGACTGATCTTCAAAGATTGTTCGCCTCCCTTAAAAGATGTTTAAATGAACAAATTAAGCATTACGGATAAAGTATTAAAATACCTTGTATAACAAACCGCTTGATGATGCTCTGATGGCCACGAGCTGAGCGAAGCAGCGTCCGGAAACCAACCGAGGGGTCAAGAGAGAAAGAGACATTCCTGAAAACAATGAGAAAATAACAAGATATTTTTTAAATTAAAAAAAAATAAATAAAATGAAAGAGTAAAGAAAAAAATTGCTTAACATAAAGAATTTACGCAGAGAAGGCGAAAAAAGACGTTAAGCAAGATGCATGTTGCCATATAGTTTATATTTAAAATTCATTTGTGAATACCTTTATTATATATAATAGTCAAGCTTTATAACACTTCCAAAAACATAATTTACAAAGGATAATAAAATTCACAGAGAGGGGCGGAGTTACGGGCGGCCGTCACATACTCTTTTGTACACTTTTGCTTTTACGCAACACGCACATAAAGATACGCCACATGAGTTTTATATTTAACCACACAGTAAAAATTACCCACTCAATTTATATTTAATTAATAAAATTTAATCTTTTGTAATCAACTTGTACTGTATTTTTTCTAAGCTATTAGATAATATGTACTGCTTTCTTTGCAAAAATTGATTATATCACCATATGACATTTCATTTAAGTCGAAAAATTTACCTAATTTTATAGGTGTTTATTGCTCTTATAATACATTTGTCATTGTACACAATGTTCTCGATAATAGAAATCTTTATTGTTAATCACAATTGAAAACAAAACTGGTTCAGGAATGAAGTTAGAAAGGTTTAAAATGATATGTGACTGAAAGGTGCGCTAACATACAACTGCTATCATCATTCGGAATGGAAGCCGGAACGCTGTCACCATAAGGCGGTTTTTAATGAAGAATTATGTCGCATATTTACATCGAGATATGCGCCTACTTCATATATAATTTAAAAATTTAACTGATCCAAGAAGAGGATGGGAAGGCTGATAGCCATGAAGGCATTAAACGAAAAACCACGGTGACCAGAACTAGGTACCGACGCCTGGGTGTTCTTGACGACACTCAGTACTGAAGGGTCGACACCCCAAACATTACACATGCTGTTTTTTAATGAAGCTCATACTTCATTACCGTCACTCATGAAATTCTGGTAATGTTATATCAAAATGACGCGTAATGCCAGATTTACAGAACCACAAGCTGGTAAAATTTTCACACCCAAGCTGTCCATCCTTCATACATAAGAGCTAATAATGATTTGCGTGTCGCTTGCTGAATCCAATAATCAGCCTTAAAGATTAAGATAATTACTTCATTTTCGATCAACATTACCTGTTCAGCGTACAATAAGGGTGTCTTTGAACTCGATCCTTCTACGTGTCCTTCAAGTCGACTCTGTACTCTTTTGACTATACTGCGAGCATGAGCATTTTGTTCTTGTTCACGCGTGAGAGGAGTGAATGCTTCTAAACCAGGTGGTGGTCGCAATGAAGAATTTAGGATTTCCATTGCGGTTGGAGATATGGTAGAAGTTATATTGTTCTCCTTATTGTTTAAAGAAATCAACTGGGAATATACCCTGAAAATACAAAATACCTTAAACAAAAATACTATTCTCGTTCATACTCATCAATGTTCTCCAGAACTGTCTCAAACAGAGTAATACAAGCCGGAAGATCGTTAGGCTGAGGTTCCAATAGTTGATGTCCTTTAACCAAAGGCTCACTGAACACAGCTCTGTACAATTTCAAATAATTGGCGAATCGGTCATCACACTAAACAATGCATCATAATTCATGCAAACAAAAAATAGAAATACCGTAGCTAGCGCCTTCAGCAAAGGCCTAACATCTTTCATCATTTGATGATGTTGGGTAATTGCACTTTTTAAACGGCGGCCAGCTTCAACTCTTTCTTGCTCAATAATCTCAGGAGCATTCCAAGCGTTATGTTTCGAGCTCGTCATTTGCTTTTTCAAAATATTTCTCACGCTGTTTAGAGCAAAAGTCAGTTCATTGCTAAAAGTTTAGATATAGTACACTAAATATTCCTAGTAATACCAATTATTTGTCCATGGTACTGATAATTCTTTTATTCGGACAGAAAACATTTCTCGGGCAACTGGCTTAGCTCCAACAGCTCGTAAATCAGTTCCTAGAATGTAATATTATCAAAGCATATATGAAAATAAGATACCATAAACAGCTAAAGTGACTGCAACTCCTACGGCAGCGGATGTAGAAGTCAAATGGTCAGCTGCAGCCCAATCTACTAACGGATCATATACAAAAGCATCCAATATAGTTAATAATATTTCTCTCTGCTCACGAAGAGTGCATAGTACATGAGCGCATGAAAGACGGAATGTTCCCTAAGATATTTAAGAAAGAAATTTGAGACACAAATATAGAAGAATCACCTCTAGTTGTGTAGGACCCATTGAAGCTACCATATTTTGCGTCATTCGGAAAGGCACCGTTTCAGGCACTCTTAAATTTCTACCCTGGAACAGAATTTTAAGTAAGAAATTGGAATTTCAGTAACCTTATCAAAACATATATTATAGTCAATGTGCACCACATCACCCGTATCAAGATTTACGAGTAAGTTATCTAAATGGCGGTCACCTAGACCAAGAATGGCACCGATCATAGACATGACTGCTGTGGACCGTGCCAAACGACTGACAACCCTCCACCAAGTGTCGCTTCCGCCAGACTTTAACCATAGCTCTCTGTAACAGCATTATGAACATACTGAGACGTGGTTATTCAACCTGCTAAGAATATCACGGGGTGTCTCTTTGATTAGAGATATTAAAACTTCTTTCAATATATCTTGAGGCCATTTGGATCTGTCAGCCGCCACAGGAACATTCTGTTTAAGATATTCTTAATAATACGTAATAGCACTCGCTAAGCTCACATGGTTAGCAAACGTTCTTCGCAATGTTTTCAGGAACAGATCAGTCGGCCGTTCCAATTCGACCGATTTCGCAGCTCCAGTCTTACTATCTGCTTTAAGTTGCGCCTAAATAGTCGTTAAGTAGGTACATAGAAATCAACATACTTGACGTGTTTGCCATTTTCTGTACAAATGAAACATTGGAGTTGCACCAACCACCCATTGAATAAGGCCAGATCTCGTACCCAATGGAGTTACAGCATAATGTCTAGCATTATATGCTGGCCAGCTTCTATAAAAACAAAAAAAGTCATAAAATCATATTGTTTAGTTACCTTTTAGTTGAACTTCGTAACATTAAATTACAAATATTTAACAGCTGCATGATCCGTTCGTCCAAATGTAGATCTTCTTGACCTTTGAACAAGAACGTATGCCTATTAATAAAACATATAAGCCACAAAAAAAATTTTTTTTATACTCTTTTCCATCATTAGCAAGGAAAGTCATTTTCTTCGGACGGGTTTTAGTAGGAAGAACTGAGACAGTAGGTCGGATTTTACTAACATAAACAATCTCATCGAAAGGTTTGTTTTCTTGCCCAGGAATTGGTACTTGACAAGAAGGCGATAGCTGCATAAATAGAATTGAATATATCAAAAATTTTTAAACATACGTTAGCCAAATAAGATGAGATATTAGTAATTTGAAGAGAAGCAAGGTGACCACCTCGCCTCGCGTTCTTTTGTTGTAGTAAGATTAATATCTATATAAAAATGAATGTTAAAATAATAAAGAAAACAACGTACCTGTTTAAATGGAGCCCAAGCTTTTTCGGGACTTTTCCAATTGGCTTTAGAACTTTCAAAAGCATTTTTTAGCTGTTCACCATATCCATCCACGAATGCTTTTTCATTGGGTGTATTGGGTTCTTGTAAACACGTCCGTTCGTATAAATCCCAAAGAATGCGATAAACCTTAAGCAATATAATCAAGAACTGAATAAATAATTATTATAACAAACCGAAGTTGTAATTAGGCGTGTTTTCTCGGCCACAATATCAGTTTTCGATTTGTCATCCAAATGAGCAGCTTGCATAGTCCGTTGACTCTCAGCTCTGATTTGCTCTAACCGTTTCTCCATTTCGTGTTCAAGATTGGAGAGAACAAATACCCATCTTAATTCCAATAAGTTATATAGAAAACCATATTGCGAAACAACCTTTCTTCATAAAGTAAATTTATTTTTTGAAGTTCAGCTATAAATTCCTTTGTATCTTGTACCATTACAGGATATTGCAGTTCTAAATCAGATTCCAACTGTTTGCAACAATCGTACATAAGACTACGATCCTATAAAGAAAATTAAAAAAAGAAGTAGACTTTATCTCACTTTATTTCCGGTATCATCTTCATCTTTTTCTGCTCCAATGGCATCATCAGACTCTTCTACGACCATTGTGGAAGAAGTTCCCGAAACAATTTGGAAAATCACTGAATGGGGAGAAGAACAAGCTGTAAACAAAGAAAGTTATAAAAAAACAAGCAAGTACCCAACCAATTTTTAATATTAATGAAACAATAGATTTTCTAACATTTTCGGAAGGATGAGATAATCTTGAGAACAATTGAGGCAAAATATCTGAAATGATATGATCATTCAAAATTCAATTAACAGATTCAATTTCCACCTTTCCATAGAAAAGCATTCGTTGTGCTTAATCCATCATCGATAGTAGACTGTAAAAAGTCGAAATGTTTCACAAGTGACCCGAGAATGCGTAAAGTAGCAGAGACTGTGCCAATAGATTTCTTAATTTTATAAATTAAATTAAATAAAAATAGAATAACTAACATGGTCTTCATAACATGAATTTGCTATAAAGGCAAAGTATTCTTGCATTGCAGTATGTAATAGCATTGTAAGCCTTTCTCTGCGGGTATCGTAAAAGTAAACGTAAGGTGATGCAGTAGCCATCAGACTATAAAAGCATGAGAAAAAAAGATGAATTAAGCATTATACTATTACATATCTATTTCATTGGAGCCAAGAATATTCTCAGCAGCCTTCTCTAGTTGTGAAAAACTTTTCGAATTATTACAAGCATTCCAAAGACTGTCAAGAGTAGCTTGAGGAACATCATATCCCAAATACATCTTAATTTACTTGTAAACATTGAAAAAACTATATACTTACCTTGTGTTTAACTTCAAATACACCCTTTGAAGTGACAGGACTAGTGGCAAACGAATATATCCAGTCAGCCAAACGAAGATGTGCTTTTGCCATTCTTGGTGCTTTCATAGTAGCAAGAGTAAGAAATCCATAAATGATATTTTCAGTTCCAACAACTGGGTAACGTCGAGGTAGATCTAGTTCAGCCTAATAAAAGAAATTAAAAAATAAAAAATAAAAAGTTTTACCCAAAAAGGAAAGAAGTTACTATCTTGTGTGATCGAAGAGCCAGCCGGATCTTCTTCCAACCATTTAGCTAATAACAAACAACATGATGCTATAGCTTCATCTAAGCATATCTCGTTTGCTGACTTCTAAAATCAAATACAGTTTCAAAATTATAATTAAATGAATACGTCAATATTGAGGTTATGTGTCATTAATGAATTATTTAATCTATAGCGTTGCATTTGCACTTCCTTAACCATGGCTGTCAGTACTTTCACTAATTCAACGGTCTTCTGTTCGGGCCCAGCTGTCGATAACGTCTAAATATCAATGAATTATGACGATTTAAACAAATAATTCTAACCAATTTAGCACGTTGAAGAGTAGACTTAAATAAAACAACATCTCCTAGTTTAACCGAGCTTAGACATTTTTGTAACAAGTGATCAGATGATAAGTAATTGCCTGATTTACGAGCTAATCTAGCAGCTTCATTGTACAGCTCAGGCGAAACGCTCACTTAAATAATACAATTTATTAAGTTTAAAATACTTCCACAACTCACAGCCCGTGAGACGATCTGCCCAAAAAATTGTTTTCATGCAGTGCGCAAAACGGGCACCCAAATCTGGTAGAGCCCGAGCATGGAATAGTATTTTTGGCGATATTTCATTCACGATAGCCTGAAGAAAAATAAAGGGTTGAATATACGCTCACAAAATGTAATACCTTTTGGCTAGAACGAGACATCTTACAAAGAACGGCAGAGAAAATTCTATCAAGGGAAGCTAAATCAGCTGATAAGCGCAGACCCGTATCATGAGTCAAAATTAAATGACCAGTCTTGGCCATTTCCTTTCGAAGATCTTGAACGTCCACTCTAAAATTTGCCTTTGGTTACAATTTCTAAAATAGATTTTCACCGTCTCAAAGTCTGCATAAGAGTCAATTCTTTATGTTCTATAATTTTTGTCACATCCCAAGGGACAGGTACTTGTCCTACTTTATCCAAAATCGTGAAAGAACATAACTTTTTAACCCTGAAAAAAAAATTGTAGAACTAGCTATATCTTCAAAACGTACTTATCAAAAGCAGTAGCTTCAAAACCATCTGGGACAGTATTGCCTAAACGATCTGCTTCAGACCATATGCTAAGGCTTGGAGGGCAACTCGCTGGATCCAGAAGAGATGGTAGGCGTAGAATCTTCAAAACATCCAAAATCTGAATCAGTATAATGACTAAGACTTGAGCATAATTACGGACAATATGTCTAATTAAAACTTTAGTTGAATCGGGGAGAATTTCATTCGTTAAAGAATACGAAAGTCGGGCCAAAGCAGTCTCATATCTGAAAAAGAAAACAATATAATGAAAATCCATAAAATACGCGTACTGTCCAGCTGCCATATCAGCAATGCCGTCAAGCCAGTTCATTTCAACATTATAAACTTGGCGAGCCCAATCTTTCAAACCACGAGCAGCCTGCTCGGAACTTAATTCGGCCATCGCTCGAGCCATCCAACCAAGTACTACATACACCATTGAGGGCACAACCTTATTCTCTTCTAGATAACAATAAAATAACAAAAAGTTTGATTATAACAAACTTACGATTTTTATCTTCAACCTCTTGTTCAGCCTTTTTCTGTTTTTTTTCAAAATCATTCAAAGCTGATGAACCGAATCTAATTGTCTAAAATGACAGTACAGAAAATGAAATATAAAATCCTTATCATCAATACCTGAGCAAAATATCCGTTGTGGAATGCAATCACCATAGCTGGAGAATAAATCCTATTCAACCATTCTTGACAGCTGCCTGTGTTCATTGTGAAAAATTGACGAGCTTGCTGAAAACTTATCCCTAGGGAAAAGTAAATCTAAATAAAGCAAACCTGACTCATGTTGGCGATGGGATATAAAGACCCTTTGTGAGCAACAAACATTACTTTGTCTAAGACTTCAATAAATTCTAACAAGCAGCGGACTCGAAACCATTCCTCAGAGGAATTTAAGGGTCTAAGAGAATCAATAAAATTAGCGGTCTG
Organism: Auanema rhodensis; assembly: GCA_964057225.1. Classification (NCBI taxonomy): domain Eukaryota; kingdom Metazoa; phylum Nematoda; class Chromadorea; order Rhabditida; family Rhabditidae; genus Auanema; species Auanema rhodense. The sequence continues at coordinate 9,072,015 of OZ059895.1, forward strand.
GATAGGCTTATCATTGCATACCTCGTCGAACCATAATCGTCATCCTCTTCATCATCTTTGTTAATTTTCTTCATATTATTTTCCCCATTTTCCACAATCTTTTCATCGGATGTGAGTGCTTCTTTGGCCAAACGAGTAATCTCGGCTTAATTTATGGAAATTTATTTCACCTTATTTAAATATGCACCTCGAAAATGTTGAAAGGAATCAGCAGGTTTACCAAGCGGTGTCTTCATCTTATTCTCAACACAGAAAAAAGCTAATTGAGCAAGAACCCATCGCCATTTCTTAATTCAAATATTTATAAGAACAAAATTGATGCATGTATGAACTTCATTGAAAGAGTTTCCAGCTAAAGTGGGATTTTTGCAATCCGCAACAGTTTTTCCAAAAAGCTGTTTTATTGAATCAGATATCCAATTATCATCTCCCTGCCTAAAACTTTAAAATGCAATAGAAATAATAACGGAAACAAACGGATTTCGTTGATATGTGAACATGGTTCTTTTAAGTAGAAAATCTGTCAAGAACACAAAATCTTCTGCCCCAATAGAGGCTGATGTTAGACGTACTTGTTGCATCTCACGCGAATCCCAACCTTGAGAGTTCAAACCACATCTTAAAAACCATTTTTAAAAAATATAAAATTTCAAAAAAATCAAACTAAATTGCAAATATAACTATAGATTCGTAAACTAGTCATTGGGAAAAATTGATAATATGGTGTAAAGCTAAAGGGGCTCTCGACACGCTGACCGAATTTCGACAAAGACTGCATTCAATGAGTCTATTGACGTTCTATGCTGCGGAAATGTGCATCTCGTATAAATGCATAACAATGTACTGGTTCTTCGGAGGTAGAACACTTACTTATTAATATTCACAAATCAAGTAAAACTCCCGAATAGAAAAATTATTTGCACCGACCTGACTAGTAGTGTTGTGTCCAGACGACCCCACATTTTGGCTCCTTCGTTAACATCTAAAGAACGCATCTAAATAGAAAAGTTATCCAAGAATATAAGGTATTGTTCACCATTTGGACTATTTGCACCGTTGTAGTCACAGCATCAGACTCAGATAGAGTATCTAAAGGCTCGAAACGTTCTAATATGCGGTGTAGCCTTAAAAAAAGAGATGTTATTAATAATACTTTTGAATATCAGACATTTCATTGAAATTGCTTTCAACTGCTTTTTTGCGCAACAAAAAATGCATCTTTGGTAACACCGGATGAATATAATACCACGTTTGCAAAGTTTGTTCTGCTATAAGCTCAAACATTCCGGTGATCCATTCAATGATAATATTACTAAAAGAAGAACATAGGCATTATTTCAATTGTTAGCATAATACTTGATAATCTTCCACTTGATTTCCAGAGAGAGTAAACTAGTTATTTTCTCCATTTGGTATTCAAGATAGGCTTTGCTTGTAGATTCGGTTATCACTGAACTGGTCGTAGCTATTTTAACCCATTGAGAGCCTGCGACGAAGTAGTCATGTCTAAAAATTAAATAATCACTAATAAATTAATAAATTGATTATACGATGAAACATGCTGGTAAACCATCTTTAACACAGCAGTAACTAGAGTTGGATGATTTTCAACAACCCATTGTTCTGATATTGGAACATCATCCAATAGTACTTCCAGAAGACAGGGCATCATACCCATCATCTAATTAAGAAAAACAATTTAATGAAGAGAAATTGAACTAAATACCACAATTAAATTATTTTTGGAGACTGCTATTTTCGAGAACGAATTAATAATTGTGATCAGCCGTGCTTCTAAAAATCGAACCCGAGATAAGGGCTTATAGACATTTTCCGAAAACATCTTCAGTTCGGCAATACTCTCTGTAAATATTTTCTGGCTATTCAGATACAAACGCTATTCTACCTCGAATAAGTCTTCTAGCGTTAGCATAAGCCATTTGAACATTTGGTAGAGAGGTTGGTGAGAAAGAAGCTGCAACAGCTGCAGATGCAGCTTGGCATACCATAAGACTAAAGTTTGATATATTAAACTAATAAGGAAATCATTTAATAACCTATCAAAATGTTGAATCTGTTCAAAAATACCATTTTCTCCCAAAAATCTTTCTATGATAGAAATAGTTATTCGGGATGGTAATGTTGGTATTAATTGTAACTATAAAAAATATCTCAAGAATGAAAAAATCGTTTTTCAACAAAAAAACCTTAGCTAAATTTTGTAAGAGACATATTAATGATGGAAGGTGATTCATATAGTCTGGTATAAGTGAGAGCATATTTTCTACCAAATCGAAAACAATAGCTTCTAGCTGAAATTCATATTATTTAAGATACTATAAACGTATTTTTTAACCTCTTCTGTTAAAGGATGAATTCGGGAAAAGCCCGTGAAAACTTCTGCAAAGGAGCAAAGAAAAGCGGCGCTATCTGTTTCGTTGTTTCCTTCTAAATCTGCTCTTTTGGTCTTAAATGTTTCCATAACCTGTAGAGTAAGTCGGTAAAATAATTTTTTAAAATAGCATTAACCTGATAGATCACTTCGACAACGGCAGTTGACGATGGTTCGCCCATTTCAACAAATATCTGAATTACTCCGGAAAGAGCGAGAACAATTGTCCGCGCTGAATTCGCACCACGATCAGGACTATCATCAGAGCCTTTTACATTTTTTGAACCCTGAAATAAAAAATTTCATCATGTTTACAAGAAAACACCTTACCAAATCACAACAAATCAAATCATCAACAAGATTTCGCATTAATGCTTTACCATATTCAGCATTTCTGGCCCAGAATGATTTCAATTGCACAAGAATTTCAAAACATTTCACTATTAAAGAACTGGATGTGCTTTCGACCATCCACCCAATAACATAGTCAATAAATTCCTTAAATTCTGAGCTATCAAAAAAAGGAAAAAACAAGATTTTACTTCAAAAGATGAGTTGAAGAATTCAGGCTTACAAATAGCTATCAGATAACCAAAATCTAACAAAGGTAACAAAGCAGATTCAGCGATGTTCTCTCCAAGACAGTACAATATGAATTCCATAGCAAGCTTGAAATCGTAGAACATAAGATAATTTATTATTGAAAACTTACAGAAAATTCACCACTTCCAAAATATCGGTTATTAACATACACCTCCTTAGTTATATCATGAGCCATTTTGATATGTAAGGGTTTGTCATCAATACTTTTGTTTTTGAATTTGGTGAAGATATTATTTAAAACCCTGAACTAATATATATTCTAATTCGATCAAATAGTTACAAAACCATTTATAATGTTCAGGAATAAGAATCGCACAGTTCACACATGCTTCGGATATAATTTTCTTGAATTCACTATTCCCATGACGTTGATTGAGCACAGACAACAAATTATTTAAAGTTTTTTTAAGAACTTCGACTTCATTTAAGTTAAAATTCTAAATACAATGAAGATCTACAACAACAAAATTTTTAATTTACCTGGTAAGAAAGTCCATTAAGAATACCTAATAGAAATTCAACTCTTTTTTGTTTGGTTTCTCTGGGTAGAGAACGGTCACATATCTTAAACATTTATGTGAGAACAAAACAATGATAGAAAAGGAAAAAAAATATACTTACATTCCCTGATAACTCTAGACACTTTTGAATCGAACAAAGTACCGAGTTTATAGTTATAGGAGTGTTCATCTTTCTAAAAATACCACAAGTCCATTCACAATAATTACAAAAGCATCTTCACAATAAAACCCGTAATGTTATAATGCAGTAGAGAAGTTATGGAAAACTTCAAGTAACCGTATGCTCATACTTCGGAAGATTCCAAAGTATGCTGATAATCAAAGAGAGACACTTGTCGATAACCCTGTAAAATCGAAAAACTATTAAATATCGAAGCATAATTGAACATAAATTGCAAGTTAAGCAGTTTACCCGCAAAAAAGAACTGGACTTGGATATGATAAATAGAGAATTAGGGAACACTAAGTTAAGAAAAGTCAAGATAGGATTAAATATGATTAGTATCTTTACCAGAAAATTACAAAGCACAACTTTCGTTTAATTTATAGTCAAAGAGATTATTAAATGATGAAATACTAATTTTAAAGACACGGTATTTCAAACAACGAGATAACATATGAGAGTAAATTTGAAAAAGAAATTAAAGAAACTAGTTCATAAATAAGCAAAAAGATTTGTACCTTCAGATTATTGTTCTCATTAATAAATATGAAACACATATCCTTAATGACGGGGAAATAATATTTCATAAAGAACCACTTTTTATGAGCATTACGAGAAATTTAAAACGACGATGCATGCTGTTTACATGCCACATTTTGTAAATTGTTTTTAGTTGGGTTGTCTGTTTATGGTGTGCGTATTGTTTTTATAGTATAGTTAATTTTAACTCATGATCTAAGTAAGTTACAGTAAAAGTTTAAACATTTATTTCAATCAATTTTCTTATGTATTTAAAATCGGATTTTTTTTCATATTCTGTTTTTTTTTAAATTAAACTTTAAAAAATTATCATTACAGTGTCGTTTATGCAGTCTAAAGACCCCATTGGTAATATTGGGGCTCTGCTAGATGTGAAGAAATTCCTCGATGAGTTAGATGTTACCAAGTCTGATTGGAAAAATGAAGTTGTTAGGTTTGTAAATTTTTTAAAACTTCTTTTATAATGCCTGATTAGAATGGTTGTTAATGTTGTGGAACGGGAAATTACGAAAACGAATGTGAAGAAAAATGAGCGGAAGGCTCTCTTTTCCTTAGGAGATGAATTAGAAGAAGATCAACTCACAGGTTGTAAAATAAAATAAAGTAATTTTCTGACTTAATTCTTATTTAAAGTTAGTAACGATGTACATCAGACTAAAGAAGTAGGAACGCAGTGTGATTTAGATGAGAGTGTTACTGTTACTGTTACTGAAGATGGATCTCTTGATTCTATATCACGTGCTTGGAAAGAAGGTTTTTATTTTTTATATTTTACTCTTTTCATCTTTAATTGTTTTAGGAGGAACTGTCAGACCAGGTGATGCTCTCCGGCTGTTGAACCGTGGATTAGCAAAGCAACGTGAGCTAGAATCGCGGTTTGATGTTGAGACGGCCATTGCGATTCGACGATCGTTTGTGTGCACGCGAGACTTTTCTTTTAAGAGTTTGCCATATAGAGGCTTTGATTATAAATATGTAAGAAATCTGTTGTTTGACTTTGTCTATTACATACTTCAGGTGACGAACTCTTGTTGTGAAAATGTTATAGGGCATGTTCCCATTCCCGTTGGTGTTGCTGGTCCTTTAAGAATTAGTTGTAATTATAATACTCCATATAAAATAAAATATTTAAATTTAGCTGGTAATTCCGACAGAGTAGTTTTTGTTCCAATGGCTACGACAGAAGGAGCTCTGATTGCAAGTACCAATCGAGGTTGCAGTGCTATTCAGGTAAAATAGTTCGAACCTAAAAATCCAAAAAAGAAACATTTTGTAGAAATGCGGTGGTGTTTTGGCTATGGTTCATGATGACAAGATGACCAGAGCTCCTGTTGTTAAATTTCCCACACTTTTTGAAACTGTGTAAGAAAAACAGTTTTTTTTCTGTAATAACATTCATTTCAGGGAGTTCAAAAAGTGGCTTGATGAACCTAAAAATTTCGAGGCATTAAAAACTGTTTTTGATTCAACTAGCAGGTATTTAAAGATGATAGAATAATTATATAACACATTTATTACAGATATGCCAATTTGTGCAAAATAAATGTTGCGTTGAATGGAAACCAAGCATTTGTGCGTTTCAGTGCGAAAAGCGGTGATGCTATGGGTATGAATATGATTTCTAAGTAAGTTTTTTTTATTAATTCTTAACTTTTCCTATTTTTTTCAGGGCTTGTTCTATGGCAATAAAATTTCTAAAAGAACATTTTCCTAATATGGAAATTTTGGCGCTCAGTGGTAATTATTGTGTTGATAAAAAATCGTCTTCGATTAATTGGGTTTATGGACGAGGTCGTTCGGTAGTAGCTGAATGCGTTTTATCAAAAGATGTTGTGCAGTCGGTACTAAAAACTACTCCGAAGGATATGGCCTATGTAGCTAGTGTATGATTGTTATTCATAATAAATTATAATTGTTTTATATTTCAGGCAAAGTTACAGCACGGATCTGCCATGGCAGGATGTTTAGGCGGAAATAATGCCCACGCAGCTAATATTGTTGCAGCTATTTTCTTGGCTACTGGACAAGTAGTTTTCTTTAACTATCTCTTTTCTAAATTAAAATTTTAGGACGCTGCTCAAGTGGTGTCTTCTTCCATGTGCTCTACTAGAATGGAAGAAACTGATGATGGTCAGTTGTACGTATCATGCAGCATGCCTTGTATAGAAGTAGGAACGGTTGGTGGAGGAACAATCTTACCACCACAAAATGAGTGCCTAAAGGTTTGAAAGCTTGAAGGTTTGAAAGTAATGCTATTTCATATGTTTAGCTGCTTGCTTGCGCTGGACCATCAGTTACCAAAGCGGGGTCGAATGCCGAAGCTTTAGCAGAGGTTATTGTTGCTACAGTTTTGGCTGGTGAACTTAGTCTAATGGCTGCCTTAGTTAAAGACGAACTGGTATCCAGTCATATGAAACTCAATAGGTATAATAATTTATTTTTTTAAAAAAATAAAAATTTTCAATGGTAAATATTATTTTTACAGATCTACACTTAAGCTTTATAACGTGGAAACGCCACAAACTTCTTCTGTTTCTCTCCTTGATTCGCAAGACAAGCCGGTTAGAGAACACTTTAGAACTAAGAAAAATAGTGAGCGTGCAGGTTGTTCTAATATTCTATGAAATACTATTAGTCTCTCCTAATCTTTTTTCATATAGTTTTGGCATCATTGCCTTTTGTAATGTTAGTTTTTGTATTGTTTAGAATCCTACTAGCACTTTATTTTGTTGATTTTGCAAATTTTCTTAATAATCGCATAGTACTTGTATTTTTTATTTATCTACCACACAACATGCATGTAGTTTTTAGGTAGCTTCGAGGTATTTTTATTTGTCCTGATATAGGCCAATGTCTAAGACATTTTACCATTCAAGAGTTGAACATAAACCTATTTTTTTATTCGTGTACTTTATGATATATTATATGAACAGCCTGAACAATTAAAAAAAAATTGAACATTAGGCAAAATATACAGTATTAATATTTTCTATAATTTGGTACACACGCACCAACGATATGCTGTAGTTACATTGCACTCTGTTTACCAGTTTGTGTCTGGGCAGCGAGAAGGCGGTGCAGATGATGTCGATTCGCTTGGTCATACGATGCGGCTGCTGCCGAATATTATTAAAGATATTTGTCGATATTGTGATGAATTTATAATTTATATTTCATTTGTTTTACGAAAAAAACAGTATAAAAATATAAGTAAGGCAATTATTTATAGTCTCAAGGAATGGCGAGCAATCAAAATCCATGTTTCTTGTCTGTAAAGGATTGTGGTGATTTTTTTATGGATGAAGATGAGGACACTAAACGACTCTGGAAAGATTTTCAGGTGTGTTGCTATCATGAAAAACAATGTTTCATGAATGATTTCTCCAGGCATGTGCCCAATCTATAACTCGTTTATATTCTGATTCTTCTTGGAAAAGTTTGCAAACGTCCGCAGCTAACACCACTCAGCTTTATAAGGTATATTTTAAGTTTTATTTCTTTAAATTATGTTTTTTGTTAAAGACATCCTTGGATGTTCGAAGATCAAGCCATGCTAATGGTTTCAGGGATGGCCGAACGGCTTTAGCTAAGGTATTATATGCATATATTTGGTTTTCTTTTTTGTTTCTATTGTTTTGCTATTTAGGAATTATTAGCAGCCATTACTTGCCGTAACCCAGTAGATATGCACACAATTTTGGACTATTTACGAAGAAATGTTGAAGGTGGTGTAGAAAGTCAACGCAGGTTTCTTGATGGTCATGATGGGGATGAGCAAGATGAGGAGCCAGGGTTAAAACTTTTTGAAGAGGTAGGTTTCAATAGAATACAGTGTTTAATTTTTATTTAGGTTTTGACTCCTAATATATCATCGAATGCCCGTGGTGGAGAATTAGATACGTTTTTGGCTGACCAAGTCCAGCGTCACCAACGCAAACGGCAGAGGGATACATCCCCTTCATCTTTAATTAAGAAATTTAAAAAGCAGTAACAATTTTTGGTCTATATATATATATACATGATCCATATATCTTTATTATCAGTGAGCTTTCCTTCTGCATCTGTTTGATACAGATATCACCTATTATGTCAAGTTATAGAGTGATCTTAGGAATATTGTACATATGTTTATCTTTTTTTTACCTTTCATCTTGTACCAGGCCAATGCTAATATTTAAAATGTTCAGTATAGATAATCAATTGTGAACTGAACTTGCGAAGTTGTTTCAGTTTTAGTTAATTTTTTTTTCAATTTTGAATATTGTTTGACTAAGACTATCATTGCTAATGATCGGAGATTTAACAAGAGTTGCCTGTACCGGGTGTTGTTCGACATTTCCTTTTTTAATTTTAATTGTGTTTCGATCGTTTAAGCTTTGCTTTTTTTGTGTAACTAGCTATTCTCGTACTACATTTTTGTGAAAAGAGTCAGAGTTTTTCTTTAATTTGAAAAAAAAAAGTAAAGTTATTGCTAATTTTTCTATATATTTGTGCTTCTGTTTTATACAGTTTGTATCGCGACTATTATAATTTTCTTCTAGTTCACCGAATTATAGTTGTTAAAATGGTTCGAAAACTGAAACTTCATGAGCAAAAGCTTTTGAGAAAAACTGATTTTGTTCAATGGGAAGTCGATCAACATGGTAAACAAAATGATATGCTCAGAAAGTTTGTTTATATTATATTGTCGCTAATTCAATCGATTATTTCAGATATTATATTCAAAAACGAGAACATTATGCTTTATATAACAAATTAGCAGCAGAAGTAGGTTATCATTGATAAATGTAGCATTTCATTTCTATTTTTCAGGCTCGATCTATAGCTGAAAAGTTAAAAGAACTTCCGTTGAATGATCCTTTTAGAAATAAATGTATCAGAGAAATGCTCAGCAAATTTTATGCTGTTGGTATTATTCCAACTGCCGATTCAGCAGAACGCTTAGGAAAGGTTGTACTTAGATTTTAAGAAATTAAATATTTTGGCAATTCAGATTAGTGCTTCAAGTTTCGCAAGAAGAAGATTACCAGTAGTAATGAAAAATAGTGGAATGATCGATAGCATCAAAAATGCATCAGATTTTGTATGTTTTTTTTTTATTTGTTAAATATTTATTTTTTTATTCACTTAGGTTGAACAAGGTCATGTTAGAGTTGGGCATAAGCTTGTCACTGATCCAGCGTTTTTGGTAACCCGTGCTCAAGAAGATGCCATAACCTGGACAAACGCAAGTAAGATTCGTCAGCACGTTGCGAACTACAATAATTCTCGTGACGATTTTGAATTAGCCTAAGCTGTACTTGCTATATCTTAACTGACAAATCTTTGGCTAACCCTGCTTTTGCGAGAGTTTGAACTCAATCTGTTCACAACACGTTGTTTATTGTTATGTGTTGAATGAAAATATTGTTTTTTGAATTAGTTAAATGAGTATTTTTGAAATTTCACATATTTTTATATTCTCTTCCAATGATAAGAGTGATCAATCCACAAAAAAGTTATAACATGCATTAATATTATTTTACTTTCAAATTAATGTCATACAGCGGGAATATTTTCTTCCTTTTCTTGAGTACTTTCTAATTCTTCTTCTGGTTCTTCTTCTGGCTCTTCTTCCACTACATGGGTAATGGTTTTGTTAGCTTGTCTACATAAAGCTGCCAGCATTCTTGAAGGTTCGCCGGAAAAACCGGCTGCCCATGCCAGTCGATCCCTTAATGACTGAAATTTGTATTTTATGAAAAATATTAAAAAAAAAACTAGCCTGATTTGTGTCTGAATAAAAATATCCGTTTATAGTTGTCTCAGCGTTAGAATTAGACATGAGTAAAGCTATAGCGTGAAAGAATGAAGCTAATATTCTATTTGAATCTATCAAACTTTGCTTGATTGCTCGTTGTTGATCAATGACGGACATTAACTAGATAAAAGTTTATAGAAATGATAAATGTAATTTATTTACTTGATTATGAGCTTTATCCATGAGCATATCTAACGGAGTCAAGCTCTCTGTTTTAGTATTTCGCAACTTATTGGTAATAACAATCTGAATTTCTCTTACTTCTCTTGAAATACGTTCAATTTCCTTTTTCAAATTTTCTGATCGAGATTCAAGCTAAAACAAATATTTTTGATTGAATAATGATATGATGATAACCTGCAAATGATTTTCCAATGCTGGGACAACTATCTCTAAAGGAACATTTCCATGTATGTTAACTCCATTTTCTAATTTTTCTAATCGAACGATCATTTCATGTACAATAACATATAATATAGAAGGATCATCAGTTTGAATTCTATACCGATCTGTTAAGAAATAATATTACTTTCGGAAAATTGAAAGTTACTACTGTACTTGACTTATTTGCTGCGAATATTGAAACTAAAGAATTCGAGCCATACATATATAAAGCTATTGACGTCGCATTATCGGTTTCAAACTCTATAAGCTTTTTAGTTTAAAGAAATGAAATTAGATTAGTTTACCTGGAAAGATATTAGCCAACGAAACAGCTGGTCTATCAGTATCTAATGTTATCTTATACTTAGCATTTCTCTCAGGTGATGTTTCAAAGAAAAGTAATCTAATTGGAAGATCCACAGTTCCTGTGATTGTTGCTACAACATAGTTTTAAGTTTTTGGGAAATATTCGAGGCTGTTGTCCATTAGGAGTATGAAGAGACTTACCTTGAGAATCTGAAGCAATAGCCACGAGTTGCACAGTAGTATTGGGTGGCCAGGTATTATTTGGATCAACGGTAAACGAAACTAGCGTTTCTTTCTGAGAATGTTCTTAAAATAAATTATTCATAAAATTTAGAGATCAATTAAATAAATTACTAAGAATTTGATATGAAAATGATGAACGAATATTAAGATGAATTTTTTCTGCTGAACTAATTCCACTATATTGGATTGTCATAGTACAACTAGGTGCATCTCCTTTTGAACCCTAAGTGCAAAGAAAATATAAATTCAAAAATCATTTTAAAACAGACCATGCCACTTTTGTCAATTGTACCAATAATAAACTTCATTTGAAGATCACCAACTGAAGATATTGCTGAATCTAGTTTGATGTTATAATTCTCAAATTTCTTCCATCTTACGCATTGTTCCTGTTGTATCTTTAATGCTTTCTTCCATTTTTTTCAATTCCTGCACTTTTGCGTTTAAATCAAGAATTTGATTATCCATGTTCACAACACGGTAGAGACTTGGCTCTGTTCCAAGATATCCTATAGAAACTCTTCCTTCATAAGATAGTAAAGATAATAAATATTGATGAGTTGTACTGCAAAGGCATATATATAATCCGTTATATATCAAGATTAATACTTATAACTTCCGATTTCGATGGCTATCGGAAGAAAATTAGTTTGACAGTTCCAAAGAAGGACATTATCTGCGTATATCAATAATGTATTTGTATTTACAGCAACACAAAATCTTGTTGATGTTACAGCCACTTCAAAGCGAATAAATTATAAAATTTAGTAAAATTATATTACTTCCTGAACGATAAACGTGAAATGATGTAGCAATACAATCCAAACGAATTTGCCATCTGAACAAATATCTAATGAAACTGAAAAAACGGATAATTTACCTCAAATTTCCACCCGTGGTAAAACAAAAAATATTCCGACGGCAGAGGACAAGAACAGATGGCTGAACTGGAGGACCATCATCCATAGCCATTTGCAATGCAACATCCCCAAGGCTACAAACCCAATCGAACTAAAAATAATTTTCTTAGATACATTACAGTTTATTTCAATAAACAAACATTATTACCGTTACACGTTTTCCTGTATTACTCAAACTGGCAATCAAACTGAATTTTGCTGCATGAAGACGAGCACCAGATGCTATGATCACCGAAGCAGATGGAATATTATATCCTATAGGACCTGGATGCAATGCAGGAAGTGGACTTCTTGAAAAAATGCACTGATCTCCTAACAAAGAATAAATTAATCAAATAGTCGATTGTTTTTATCTTAAAAACCTTGAAAAAGAGTTAAAGCGCAGGAAACACTTTGAACAAGGATTTGGGAGCTATGAGTCTGGTTATTAACAACCAAACACATATTATAAGCTGGTTCAGATAAAGGATGACTAAACATTTCTTGTAGATCAGTAAGAGCCAGATCACTTGCATCTATAAGCATTATCAAGGCAATGTTGTTTCATGTTTGTTTTAATTTCTTTCATAAAAGTTTCACAAATATTCAAAAAAAAATATTTTAATGCATATATTCTAATTATCATATTAATTATATTTTAAATAAATATAATATTAGCTTTCCATATAACGAACCATATCGAAATCGGTAGTATGTCAATGAACTAGTGCTTAAAATTGCAATTGTTTTGCCAGAAATTGATAGGAATTCGCCAATAAGAATTTCGATTGCAGGTTTTCCTGTAGTCTTTTGTAACAGTAACGCTTCTTCAATCTTTTCTGAAGCTCCAGGATCAATAATACTTATGATCCCATCTTCGGAGCCAACAACTAACTGATCTAAAACATTTTTTATTCGTGTCATTCAAAGTGTTCATAGATTACGGCGTGAAGATTGTAAAAAACTGATTACTGACCTCGATTATCCACTAGATTTCCCACCACAATGCAACTAGCACCGGGAAAATCATTTGTATACCATTCTGATATATTGAAAAGAGACATTTCTACAACAAAGTCTGGCTGGTATAGATTTTATTTCGAGTGTAAGCCCATTCTCATCAGGCTTTGCGACCGGGTTGCCAATAGCAACCTATCAACTGTGCGAACCTAAGGTCGCACAAAAAGTTTCACCTGCGAATCTTTTATCCAGAAATTAATTTGTTATTTGAACTGTTTTCATAACAAATTATTTTTTGTGAAAATTATATTTTGGTAGAAATTGTTTTCTCTCTGTATATCATCATAACAACAATAAATCAATAACTTTTAATAATAATTAATATTTTAATATTGGAATGTAAATGCTCACAAATTTGGGGCAACAAAAAGCATTTCAAATTTATGTAAACTATGTTCACTTCAGCTTCACTTGGTCTTAACAGTCTTCTTTTGGTCCTTCTTGGCCCTACGGTCAGCAGCTTTTTGATCTTTTTCCTTGATCGAGTTCAGTAGTTTAAAGCCACAGAAAGCTGCAAATATAATTGATAACGCATTCCACTTCTTATATTCCAACTGATAACATTTATAATACAAACAGAAGACTATCAGTTACTTTATGCTACAAACGTCCGAAAAAAAACTTGAAGAATACTCAAAAGAATTCAGAAAGATTAATGACAATAGTCAAATAGCGTAATCGCACTATTAAATACTAGTCATGTTCCATAGTTCATAATTTATATCAATGTTTCATGTAACATAAAGAAACTTACCTATGAGAGCAATAATAACAGCAGCTGGGAAAATGAAGACAGTATTGTCGAAAGATTGTCCAAATGGAGTCTTGCTGCCTAGTTCAACCATTTTGAACGAATAGAAAGATCTCTTATATCAGCGAAACACTAAGCTTGAAGTTGGGACAACCTTTATGTCCTTAGAACTACAGAAGTATCTGACCCGGAATAGTCGCGCCGTGTTGGATGACACGCGATGCGACCGCTCGCAAGAGTATTGCATATCATTAGAGCATGTTTATTTAGGATCTGTTGATAACTAATCCCTCCAATTTGCTTTACTGTAGAATGAACTAGTATTCGTAATCTTCTGAATGTTTTTTAATGTATTGAAGTTGTTGAAAAACCATTTAGAAACATAAAAACATATTGTGTTATTAAGAAATAATCATCTGCGTGTTTTATTACAATAGAAAGCCCTGTGCGGTTATGAAAAAGCAGTGATAAACCTTGGAATAGAAATGCCTATATAGAAAAAAAATACAGTGAATGTATGTGTGTGAGAAAATTTACATTATGAAATATGTGAAAATAAATTGAACGAGACCCGTGGACCTTTTAAAATATTTGATTAATGGAAGTTCTTAAACAAGAGTTGCAAATTGTTTAAAGTTTTGTCGAGATTGGCTGGAATATGTGGTATTTGTCCAAATACAGATTGTTTTTATTGCTGTGAATGTTGCTAACAGTAATGCGCATACTCCAATTGATACTCCTACTCCACGTGCGGATAAACTTCTGGAGTTATCAGTAGCACATCCAATCAGAATAACTTAATATTATAGAATAATTAAATTTTTATATTAAAAAAACATACTTATCAGAAATACTACGAGAGCTAGAAACCAAAATGAGTTAACAACCATTCTCAGGAAGCTAGTTTTTTCGATGTAACTTAACGCTCTGCAAGTTAATTTATTATAAATAAATGATTATACGAATTCACATTTCTGGTTCTTCTGGATGTGATTTCAGCATCTTCAACATAAAAAACGATTGAAAAGCTGAGAAAGCGAAGGTAGCTAATGACAAAGCTATAACAGACAATTCAGCTGCATCTAGACAGTCTTTTACTATATCCTATAATGAATAATTATTCAATAAGTAAAAAAAAACATTTTAATATACTTTAACAAATGTTTTTGTTAATTTAATTCTTGCTGTCCAATCCATAGTATAATATGTTAAAAAGGATATTATAGCCAAAAGGAATGCAGCTACACAGATGCACCCACTAAGGCAAACTGAATATACAACCTAAAAAATGGCGATAAAAGGATTTAAGCTATATATAGGATAAATACCTTAGTTCGTAGTAAATTTGTTTCATTTTGAGTAGAGTATGATGTATCAGATGCTCTACTAGAAGTCATATCTACAACTTTCGGTTTTTTAAGAATTGAAATTGGTGCTTGCGGTATAGCATACGAAATGCTGATCGGAGATGCACTATTACTCTGAAATATAATTATAATTACTTCAGTACTCTAGACGATAAGTTTTAATAACAAAACAATATGTGAAAATGATTGTTCTGATCAAAACTACTACGTACAATAGCATAATCTGATACCGAATTTGGTATTTGATTCCTCATAGAACGAGTTACAGCCATCTAAGAATTCTTATAACCTGGAATTTATTCAAAATATTTGAAAAGTGAGAAGGAATTCACGAATAAGTTTCTGCACAGATAAAAACATATTGGCTTTGAAAGAATTAAAACAAGATTATTAAAGATTTGAAAATTTTTACTTGGCTATGTTTAAATGAAATTTAAGAAATGAATGTCGAGGATTTAGATATAGGAAAAAGAAATGAATTATTTGATATGTATGTTCTATGTTTTCAAAGATGCACATATGTGCGCGAATTCGCTTGTACATATCATCACAATTTCAGATTTTAAGAAAATTTATATCTTTCGTACAAGAATAACAAGAGAGAAAGAGGAAAAGAAGAAAATACTCATATTATCTTAAAATTGAACATCTGGAGAAACCTGAAGACTATACATGTTTAATAGCTTGTCATCTGTTTGAAATCAAGGTTTATTCACAAAAAAAGATAATAGATTCGTAATTGATTTGATATCTGATAGATTATTTAAAATATTTTAGAAGTAAAATTTATAATTAATGGAAAACAATTATAAAGAAGAAGAAAAGAAATTGCAGAAATGTAAACGAGAAAAGTTATAAGAGATATGCCGCAATGAACAAATGGATATGACTTGTGGTGATCAGATGTCCATCTGTAACAGCTACTAGTCTTTCACCTTATTCCTTACTTCAATACATAATATATAATACTTTTTTCGGGGAAAATCTTATTCTAAGTTCGATCAACAAAATTATTTACAACTTGAAATGTTTTTATGAAAAAATAAGTTGAAAAGTCAACGTCTTTACGAAAATTAATGAAAGAAAGCACAAAATGATGAGACAGAATTTGACAGAAAATTGCAACACAATAAATGTGATATTTGAATGAGCTCTTAAGAAATTCTGGAAAGAGCCCACTTGGTGGGTTAAAAGATTTTTCAAGATCCCAAACTAAAGCATATAAGGCTATAAGAGAGACTATAAGTGACTTAAGAGCACTGAAATCTCGTAGTAAAAAGAAATAAAATATTTTAAATTATTTGAATCTTTAATAATATATCTATCTATCTATCTATATATGTATATATATATATGATATAAGTAGAGTAGAAGTTAAAACCGGAAATATTCTTTAAAATAGATGAAGTCATGATTTCTTAAGAAATAGATTAACTTCTCACTATCTCAAGACATATGTTCATTTGCCATTATTCTGTGAATGGTGAGAAAATGGTTAAAGGTCATTTGTATAATATGAGAACTATTATATAGATAAATGAAAAGAAATTTATAATATTTAAAGAGATAAAAGTATCAGTTTAATGAGAAACTAACAGAACGCCATAATTTGGACTGACCCAATGAGATACGAGAAGAGAGATGTGGTTGGTGGAAAGTAGTAAGTTTAAGATGGAGAGCTAGCAGAGAGAGGGAAAACGAGGAGAGAAATGAGACCTTATGTTAAGATGATGAATGGGCTCCTACAACTGTCATCATATTTTTGAAAAGAATAGTGAAAAGAGTGAAAGTCAGTTAAGCCAATTATAATAATTAATAAAAATAAAAATAAATAGATTACATGTGTATCTGAAATATTATTTTATGTTTAAGAAATATAATTGTTTGTTATATTTTTGAAAAAAAAAACAATGAATAGCATATGAAATGGCGGATTATATGATTTTCTAGAAAGGTACTACTATATAGCGTATAATGAAATAATTAGAGATGACCATCTGTTAAGCGCGTGCAACCTTTTTGTGCTCCAGACCATAGAACATGAAAGGAAGACAACACGATTTGAGCATTAGTGTGATTCAATCAATAATGAGTAATATATATAAATGAAATAAATATTGTTCTTGAAACATATTTTATGTGTTTTTATAGAAAATGTTTCAGAAATTATTGACTCTGAATAAGATGTAATGACGATAAAGCAACTTTATCTAGGCATTTATGCAAATGATCTCTTCAAATGATGTTACTAAATTTAGATAATCCAAAGATCTATGAATGACAATTTCAATCATTCGTCATTAACTATTATAAAATACTGAAATAAGATTTTAAAAATGATAATGTTGTGTATCAACTCAAGTTTTATGATGTAAATGTTTTCTCAGTGTACCTCTTTAATAAAATAATTTGAATTATAAATCTTTATATGATACAATCAGTCAACATAATCGTGAATTTCTGCTTCAGCTTCTTGTTTTCTCGTTTCTGTATAGTTTCTGAAACCCTCCTTTTCGAGTTCTGAGCAGCAAAACTCGTCGAGGTATGCATCTATACACATGCCTTGTTTACAGCATATATCGGTCAGCGATCCTCGTAATTTCAAGCGCATACGGGCTGGAATTGAAAAAATTTGAATTAAGTTAGCAACCAAAAGAATAAAAAAAAATATTCTTACATCTTTCTTTCTCAGTCATATCAGATAATAATCTGGTATCAGGTGTACCTTCAACTTTAACATAAAACGTATTGATTGGCTTGAAACATCCACCGCAATGCGATCTAATCTTATCTAATATCTGACTTCCGCAAAATTTTCTCGATTTAAGCTCAGCATGACGTTTGAATACACCAACTTGTATATCATAGTTTTCAGGATAATACAGAGAATCGTAAGCATCATAATCATACACCGACATTGCGTAAAGAGCAGTAACAACTAGAAGTTGCAGAATTATGGAAGAGAAAACATTCATGATCGGATGATCGTATGATTGGGAAGATACTGATTGTCCAATTTTATATAACATTTTTTATAAGCTTTTAAATATTCTTTATACAATGTATTGTAATCAAAAAAATGAATAATTCAAAAAAAACCCATCAAAATTGATGCGAATATCACTAATATATTGCTTATTCATGCTTTTCCATTATACCTCAAAAGAATCTTTTAATTCTCTGATGGGATTCAAATTAAGATTTTTTAAAAATGCTGCTAGAGGATCGAACCAGCATATTTTAAAATATTTTTTTTATAGAAAACACTTTTTATACAAATAAATAAGAAAGAGCAATAATTATTTTTGATTATATAAAACAATTTAAAATCTTCATGTACGATAATTCAATATATAACTTTACCGTGAGCTATTATAAAAGCTTCCGAGTATAGAACACTTTTTGAAGAACTAGTTCTTATCAGTACTGTAATTTGATGTTTACATTTCTTCTCATACCGTAATCCATACGTTATTCCGGAAAAAGAAGAACACGATTAGAAAATACAACTTATTATAAATTATGAAATTATTTATATTAAATTTTAAAAAATATAATGAAATAACTTTTAACAAAAATTTATCAATTGGATGAAAAACATTTTTTTCAATTTATTTTTAAGGAATACGATATAACACCAACTTCCAACTTAATTTTTCTTAATAATTTTGGAGATACAAGAAGTTGATTACGCATTGCTACTGTAAAATTTTTAAAATTTTCTTTTTTCTTTCTTTTCTTTTATTTATTAAATTCAAAATTATTTCTTTATAATTCTCAAATCTCTAAGTATTTTTTAGAAATACGCAAAATTTCGTGTTGAAATAATTGGTTACGGTAAAACTGTAGAACAGTCATAAAAACAGCTGGCGCGAATTCAAAATATTCAATATAAATATAAAATTAAATATTTGCCACTATACTACATGATCTTAATAGTTATTTATTGTTATCTAAAATTGTAGTATAATTGAGAAAACAACTGTAGGCGGGAAGGGTTCAAATGAGTAACCCGCCAACGATTTTTGATGTTTAAATCATTATTATTTTATTATATATTTTTATTCATTAACACCAAAGAATTATTCATTTATTTGCCGCCTAAAAGCGTTTGCTCCAAAATACAATGCCTTAGAAGGGTTAAGTAAGACATTTTCGTCTGTTAATCCGTTCGTAATCATTTATATAAACTTGTAATCTTACGTTAAAGTTATCTCTTATTTTATCAACTTCTTCAGGGCGCTTCTAGCCTTGGTAATAGCAAAATCATGAACGGTTCGTGGATTCACCGTTTTTCGTATCAATTTAAGATTACAGACTTCGGTTTTTCCCTGCCGACTGCAATCATGCCACCTCCAGTATCGTCCATGAATAGCTACCAGCGACCCTCGTTCAGTGAAGATGGAGCAGCTCTTCCTGGATATAATTCACTTTTGAATGCGTTAGTTTTAAAAAATAAGCTTTTTTTTAAATCCAAGTCTTCGAGTTTTTTCTGTATAATTTTTAAATAAATATTTTTCACTAATTTAGGGTTGGCTCCTCGGTATTAAACCAAGATATTAGTTATGACACTAGTTCAAAGGATCCTCTGATGGTCAGGTGTGAAGTGCATGTTCATGGTTCTCTTTGAATACAATTCTATTCAGAGCACGTGTTTTCATTGGAAATATTATTCGTGGACCTATTACAAGAGATGATTTAATCGAATTGTTTAAGCCATATGGAAAATTACTCGCACTTACATTTTTTAAGGTAGTAATTTAATAATTCGCTTCTTTTAAAAATTTTTCTAATATTTTCGTATTTATAACATAAGAGTTATCATAATTCATTTATAAACTTTTAGCAGGGATACGCATTCGTACAGTTTTCTGAAGCACATGAAGCTGATGCTGCTTGCACTGGTTTGAATGGCAAACGTTGGAAAGGAGCAATCATTGGTATAGTTATAAACGGTATTATCAATAATATTTTTGTTGCAGATGTTCATCTAGCTATGACAGGCCCCGTAGGCAAAAAGAAATATGATTCTGTAGAAGCAAGGTGGTCAATTCTCTCATGTATAATTTATTTTTTCCGATTTCAGTGACTTTAGTCGTAAACGTCGTTATGATGATTTCAGTCGCGAAGAGCACGTTATGGATGAAACCGCCGAACAAAATAAGCGTAATAGAGATGTTGCTCTTCGGGATGCCACCTGCAATGAAGATCTTGCCGACAGTGGTGGGTGGAATCCTATTAAGGAAGAAACTCTGCCCATTACAGCTATGGCTGACACTTTAATTTGCGGAGGTTGTCGTTTCGTAACCTGCGATTTTGAGTCCTATAAGGATCATCGTATCGCCGGTTGCAAAGCTCTCAAAGTTGACGGTAAGCTAAGGTCTTTGTATAATTTACCTTTTATAACCTGCAGGTGAACCAAAAATTTTACGTTGTGCATCTTGTAGTCAACGGTTCCTCAGTGCATGGGCCTTAATCTGCCATCTCACCGATTTCCATAGAATGATGCTTTGCCGTGTAGATAAATGTGAAGAAAAGAGCATCGATGAAGAAGTTTGTGTGATTTTATGAAAGACAATCATATCAAACTCTTCCAGTCTGGTACTCCACCTACTAAGCGCGCTGGTCGTGCCCCTAGTCCTTCATCCACTAATGGACCTTATAGTACTCATGATTCTAGTGGAACTACTCCTGCTTTAAATACCAGCGATTTGTCTATTGGAGAAGTTAGTTCTTTTATCTTTTTGAGCTATGAATTCGCTTCAGAATCGTGCTCCTTCTGCTGCTTCTTATATTCCCATTGGAACTTCAGCTGCTCAATCTGCTGCTCCACCCCAAGACGAAAAACTTAAAAGAGAAACCGATTCCCCTGAAAGATCTCCTCAATGGAACCCCCTAACTGGTCCGACCATTCTTTTACGTGGACCCTCAGTCCAACAACAAGCTGATAACTTTTCCAGCATTTATGGAATGCGTTAGTGTCATTACTGACAGTATTTTATGTTGACTCATTTTAAGCTAAATATAACAAGTTCTTGTATATTAACATATTTTATGGTTAACATATTAGCATAACTGCTTTTTTTCACAAATTAATTGCTTCAAACGTGTGTCTTAAGACTATTACAGGTGTAGTTTGATTTTTTATTGCTTTGATTTTATTTATATTTTTGCGCCATGTGAATATTTTTTGTCGTTTTGGAGATAAAAAGAGCATTTTATCATTTTAAATATTTCATGATATATAGAGATGAGAATGAAGTTATTTAAAGCTGATGTACTTCAACAGATGGCTGCTTTTGGTAGACACGTGCGTTCACCACACTACATCTTTCAAATAACTAAAATATTTAAAAATTAAAAACTAAAAATCATAAATGTTTTTTACTGTTGTTTGAGTTGGTTGGAAGGTACGCGATGCAAATTGTGATGTCCACCTAAAACCAGATAAGCTTGAGATTATAAGTTCACGGAATTCAGGATTTAAGAAAGCATACAACATAGGGTTAGATACGCAAGACATCATTGCCAATCTAAATAATAATGATTAATAACCTTGAAGTTTATAGAATTGAAAAACATACAAATGAGTAAAAAGATTTGTAAGATATGTATAATCTTCTTGATTAAACATAAGCATTCTTGTATTATCAGTAAATTCAATTAATGTACTGACAATATTATGTGGAAGAGAAGTTATTAGAAATATTAAAACCATTGAGACCAAAATTAGAGTTACACGTCGTTTTTGAGCCATAACACGCTTCTTTTGTTCCAATAAATGTGTTAACTGAAAATTATACTTAAATATAATTATTTTTATTAAATATAAAAATAATCTTATATTATATTTTAAAGTTTTTTTTATTGTCAAATTAACTTTTTTGTTTTTTTTTTCATAAAAAAAAACTGTTAATTTAAATTTAAATGTTTTTATATATAGACCAAAGATATATTCTGCAAAAGTTTAAAAATAAATATCTTTCAACTTAAAATTGGATATATTTAACGCTTGACTAATGATCATCCATGTCGAACTTTGGCAGATCCTTTAGTTTGAACATTTAATGATCTTTGATTATTATATGATCGTTTTTATTCAATTCCTTTACTTTTTGACAATATTCTGTCAATTCTTTACTTTTTATTATTATTATATGAATGACTTGCTTCAAAAGCTAACATACGCAAGTATTGAGAATAGTGACATCTAATGATACCTGCAAAACAAATTGCCGTTTAGGGGGTTCTCTCTTATTTTATAGTTACAACATCTAAAACTTTCAATAATTCATATTCTTTCAAGATCTTTCATCATTCTGTTATTTTCCCATCATTTGGTGTCTAAGACATATCTTTTTCTGTCTTTTCATGTATAAACATGAACTAAATACATATATATCTATGTATATAGTATAGTATAGTATAGTATATGCTATACTATATAATATAAAATAATAATTATAATTAATATTTTTTATTTAAATAAGAAAAAGAAAAATCTGCAAAACTATTTCAAATATTTAGTATGATGTTAATATTTTTCATTAACTCTAAATTATTTTTATTACAATTTATTTATTTATTTTTAATAATTATATTGTTATATTCAATTATATTCACCTGTTCTTTATGTTGCTGAGTTTGCCTTCCAGCAGTCGCAGCTACAACTAATAGCAAATTAGCTTGCTGAGCAATACTTGTAAGCCGAGATTTGGCTCGGCGACGCAAAAAGGCAAAAACCTTAAGGAAGGAATAAAGAAAATTATAAAATTTCCACAAAAAATAAGAATTACCGCATGGTAACAAATTGCCATAATAGTGAAAGGAATTAAAAATTGAACAATAAGTACGAATATAGTATAAGTTCTCTTAGATGCAACATTTGGCCATTCTTCCGTACAAAAAATTCCACAGATATCTGAAAAAATGAATAAATTAAGAGAAAAATCATATAGTTAACAGACTAAATTCATCGTATGTTCTCATTTTCACATGAACCATATATGGTAAAGCAATAACGATTGATATAATCCATAGTAAAATGGTAATTCTGATAGCATTCTTTCGTCGTAAAGGACTTCCTAACAACAACATTATGTATTCGAGTGACGTTTTGAGGTTATTTATCACCTGGAGCTATCACAAGTCTAAAGTAACGATCAACAGCTATTGCACAAAGTGAGAAAGTTCCAATAAAGACGCCAACAGCTTGCACTCCAGCAAACGTTCTACACATGGGTGCTCCGAAAAACCTTTGAAGATTAATGATTGATTTGATGAAAAAAAAAGAGAAAATAAACCATTCTTTAGCAATATTAGTAACTGGTGTTAGAGGTATAGATATGAATGCAAGAATAACTCCACTAACAGCCAAATTAACGATGAAGATATTTTGAACTGTTTGTAAACTTCGATACTTGATAGTAGCATAGATGACTCCTAAAAATAAAAAAAAATCCGCAATATTTCGTAGAAATCGGAAATTATTTTGAATTGAAAAAGAAAAAAAGAAAGATGATGTATAGTTAGTTATACGGTAAATTGGTTTCTTGCTTTTTGTTCATTTGTTATACAGGAAATAAAGATCGTGATGTCGGATAATAACGATCAGTCATCTCCATCAAATGACAAAGTTCCGGATATTATCTCAGAACTCCGACAAATTTGGGTAATTTTTAAAAAAAAAGAAATTTTGATTGAAAAACTTATTTTTGTATATATTTGATGTTTCTTATAAAATCAAATATTTTATATATTCATAATAGAATAATATATATATAAAGATTTCAAAAGATCATATAAATTAATAAAACATTAATTAACTTTATAAAATATAAAATAATTAAAGAAAATAGATATTTAACTAACCTGAATTTCCAAGAACACTTGCGATGAATACTAATGTATATAGTAATGTGAAAATAGAAATAGTAGCAGGATGATGGCTTAAATCAGGAAATACTTGTGTATAAGGCTTGCATTCTCTAGGTTTTTCAGTTGTTGCTGATGCTATTGATATTGGTGTTGTAGGAGACATTACTTCTTCTTCATCAACATTATTTGATCCCAATGCTAGAATAACATTAGAAGGTGCTAAGGAATACAGAAGAACTGCATTAGCTGCTCTAGTCATATCATAAGGTATGTTAGATGTCATAGCAACTAAGAAGAAAAAAAAGAGAGAAAGAGAGAGAGAGAGAGAGAGAGAGAGAGAGAGAGAGAGGGAGGAAAAACAGCAAAACGGACTAGATGATGAAGGCAATAAGCACACACTTCTTCTGAACTTCTGAAATAACATAACAATGATTATATTATTAAGAATAATATACGGATTTTTCATTTTTCGAAGAATAAGTACGACATATAGTTAACTAGAATGTTTTCAGCTTTCAACATTATTTATAAACTTTGCACGATATTGATGACAGAATTGAAGAAAATGAGAAAAAAAGGTTGATAACTTCAAGATATATGTATAGTTTATAATATACAAAGTTTCATAAAATTTGTATTAGTTTTTGAATAATTAAAGTTATTTTTTGATTTTTGGAATATATTACCTTAATTATAAATTTATTTTAATCATTTATGTTTATATATCTGGATACTTTTTTAAAAGATCTTAAGTTTAAAAATGAAAAATATAGTCACGTAATGTCAATTAGTAGCTTGTGATCAGCCATTTGTCAACCAAAAGAGAAGAGTGGGTGGACAAGTCAAACTGAATCGAAAATGGAAAGAGTACAACAAGACGAACGAATAAAAAAATTTTGAAGGGAGAAATCTATTTAAATGTTCTGAAATGAAGAGAGAGAGAGAGAGAGAGAGAGAGAGAGGGAGAGAGAGAGAGAGAGAGAGAGAGAGAGAGAGGAAGGGAGGGAGAGAGGAAGGGAGGAAGCAAACGAGAGAATGGTAGACATTAAGCGTCTGATCTAGACTTACCAAGATAGATCACAGGTGTAAGTTAAAGCATATAATATAATATTCAAAAATTAAGATGATATATGAAATATAATTAAGAAAATAAAATATTTAAACTATATTTATGGCTAAGTTTATAAGTAATTGAACATTTCTCAAGAGATACGTTAAACTTCAAAAGAATATTAAAGTTTTGAATAAAAGTTACAAAGCATCAAGTTGGAAGTAAGTTTTGAAGACATAATGCTTAATTCTTCCAAAAAAAAGGAACTAAAGGTAGAAGTCCTGGTGAGATTCCGTTAAATTCTTAATTGAACTGTGTTCATATTATGAAAAATCACATAAATTGAATGAACTATGTTTGAGATTATAAAAAAAGAGAAAGAATATGATTAAAGAATTGAAAAAGAGATTAAAAAGAATTTGAATGTAAAATAAAATTAAAAAATATTAGTTAGAAGAAAAAAAAATTTTTAGAAATTGAGTTGAAGAAGTAAAATAATTGAATTGTTAACTATATGAATAAAATCTTCTTTTTCTTTTCTTTTCTTTTTTTAATCTTTGTATTATTTCTCTTTATTTTATTATTTTTTAAATTAAATTATTTTTTTTTTGGAACAATAAACAAAAGAATTTAAAAAGGAAAAAAGAATTTCATATGATTTGAATAGATAATCAAATACTGACATACTTAAGAAGACAATGCTTTTATACTTTTAGAGAAGAAAAATCAAAAACTTAATGAACTAATTTGGAAAAAACTAATACATAAGAACATTTAACTATTTATATAATATAAAATAATTTTTAAAGAATATCTTTTTGAAAAATCATTGAGACTGCATGGGTGTTCGTAATTGGCAAAATGCGAATTTGGTGAATTCTCTATCGTGTAAGTGCTTGGCAGTCATTTCCTTCTAAAGCTCTGCCACAGATTCTAAGAAGTGATGAAGAGGTTCTGTCATCAAAAATTGGAAATGAAAAGTCAATTGAATGTATTAGTTAGTTGAATCTTTTTTTAAAAACATTTCATTATATATAACTATATATATATAGTTAAAAAGAAATTAAAACGAAAAGAATAGAACGTATATATGAAATGGATTATTGCTTTCCTTTATGAACAATTTGACTATAAATATGACATTTTTTAGTTTATTTTAAAACAAAAAAAAATGAGTTAATACATGAAATGATTGAAGAAGATTTTTATAAAAAAGATTTTTTTAGTTTTAAATTATAAAATTAATTTGAATATAAATATATTTTTTCATTTTTTATATTAAAATATGATCAATTGGATGAAAAGAATAAGAAAAAATTACTAAATTGTTAGAAGAAAAGGAAGACGATGAAGCAGAAGAGAAAATAAACCATTTTGACTAGTAAACAAGGTCATTTCTCTTTGAAAATTGAAATTTTCACAAAGCAGCGAACAGAGATTATGGAAATTAATTAGAAAATTGTAAAGAAATGATCTTAGTTATACGTTGTGATTTAAACTTTTTTTTTGTTTTGTTTTGTATTTCATTGAAAGAAATGAGAATTTGATAGTAAAGAGAGGTAACTAAAACTCTTTAAAGTGGATTGAGGCTCAGGTGGTTCGTTAACTACGATTGTTTCAACAAAACTATAAAACTTACTTTAAATACTTGAAGTATCTATAGAAAAACTTCTGAATTTAAAAGAAATGGATAAAGATTATAGAATATATGTAAATTATGATTGGCGATAAGCCTAAATTGGAGAAGCAATAGAAGTTTTTCTGGAGGTAAAAGTCCGCCCCTTGACATATCCTTGCAAATGTTGATGGCTGCTAACTTTGTGAAGAGAAGTAGTTCATAATGTAGAAAATATATGACTAAAAGAGAGAGAGGGGGAGATGAAGAGAGAGAGAGAGAGAGAGAGAGAGAGAGTATATGGATGTCAAGTAATCAAACTAAAATATGTATTATATATATATATATATATATGGGTATACTGTCAAATAATAATAATTATTATTATAATTAATGAAGAGAAATTTTATGGGCAGTTTTAGATCTTTTGATGTTTTTGTCATTTATCTATATATGAAGCTGATATGAAATGAGATATATCCATCATTCCTAACCATGTGGAACGGATACGATTCATTGCTCATTCAGAAAATTGAAGAACCTAAGTACTGACTAACTGAAATTTTTAATTTTGAATGATAATATTCTTTATCTTTTTAATATTATTTCATATATATATATAGTATAGTATAGTATAGTTAAAAAGATCTTTTAATTATTATAAATATATAAAGAAATATTATAATTTTTCATAAAAATTATGTTTAACTGAACTAAAAGAATTGAAAAATTATTAGAAATATGAATTGAAATAATAAAAAAATATATATATTTATAATAAAGTTAATTTATATAAATATATATATATATAGTTAAGTAATAGAATATTTGTAATTAAAAGATTTTTTGTATTTAAAAGTTTTCATTAAATATTTAAAAAAAAACACAAAGTTTATAACGAAAATTAATTTATTATTCTATAATTTATAAAGTTTATATTATTATTATTTTTTTTAGAATTTAACATATAGTAATTAATTCATTTCTTATATAATATATATTATATACAATAATAATTTTTATTTAAAAAAAAAACAAAAATACTCGTAAAATCATGTGAGCCTGCAACCTTTAGACTATTGAAAATTAGAAGAAACCTATCAATCCTATTACAACTAAGCTTATAGGGTTTCAAACTTTTTTTTTTTTTTTTTTGAAATATTATTGAGGTGAGCTACTTTTTAATTCTGCTGTTATACGTCCACGAAATATTGGTAATGTAGCAGAATCATCATTGATTAGTAATAATTGATACGGAGCTACAATTTCTTCTTGATCATCACGATCCATTGGTGATTTGAAGAAAAAACTAAAAAATATATATTAACTATATACATATAGTTAAGAAATGAAACATACTGTACATTCGATTGTGATGATATTGATAAATGTTTACGAAATTCTCGAAGTGTCATCATTCCATTAACAAATGGTACATGAGCTACAACTGGTACACCATCTGATCCTTTAAATATTTTAAATTTAAATATAATTTTTATATTTAAATTAATAATTTTACCTTTATATGATATAGTAATAAGAGGATATACAGTTGATGATTGAGCTATATTACGTGTTCGAGATTTACGATTAGGTTGTTGTTGATGATGATGATGTTGTTGTTGTTGTTGTTGTTGATTAGGATTATATGAAGTTCCTGATGATGATGATACACGACGATTTGAATGCTTTGAATGATCAGATGGTGCCATTGATTCTATACCAGATGAATCATATACAAGACTTCGTACACCGTATCTGAAAAATTATAAAAATAGAATTTAAAACTTAAAGCATAACTAAAACTTGAAAAAAATGATCTGTATATAGTAATTTATATGTTTAAATGTCATTATAAACGTTAATTATATAATATAAAGTATGTATAACATACCCTTGAGATTTATAACAACCATATGGACTAATTGAAGATGGAGAAGCATATTGATGTGATAATATGCTATGATGTGTTAATGCTGGCTGTGGTGCTGGTGATGGAGTTAAAGATGAAGACGTCATCAATGGTGGCATAAATCCATTTACAGTACCATTATTAACTGTTTTTGATATTCCATTAGTAGATGATGAACAATCATGTATAGCAGATAATGATTGTTTTGGAATAAACATTGTGGTTACTGTAGAATTGGATTGATTGGATACTGTATGAGATGGTCCAGATCGACTACGATCACGATCAGGTGAATAAGGACCTTAAATAAATAAATAAATAAATAAAATAATAATAATAATATAAATAATATTTACATGGTGATAATAATTGACATCTAGGTGATCGTTGAGCTGATGCTTTTTGACTATCTTCTCTCATACGTTCAACATATCTAAATATATTCAATTTATATGAAAAATTTAAAAAACAAAAAGATTATTTACCTATCAAGATCATCATCATCATCAGCATCAACAGGTTCAGCTGTAGATATAACTTCTCTAGCCTTTAATTATAATAATATAGTTAACTATGATAATCTATAACATACTGTACATCGACGATCTTCTATATCTTTTAATTGTCTTTCAGTTTCTTCATTTTGCTTTCGACGTTGTTGTTCACGCAATAATTTCTTTGATAATATCGTATAAAATTCTTTTCTTCCTTAATTTTTTAATTTTTTTTAATTAAAAATGAGAAATATATAGAAAACCTTCTTCAGATGAATGATCAAATTGTAATCCATCACTTCTTGAGAAATGTTCTATTCGTGGTAATGCAAAAGTAGTTGGATTACCACGTCGATGTTCTTCTCTTATACTACGAAGTCTTAAATATATTTTTATTAATATTAATATTATTATTATTATTATAAACCTTGAACTAGGATGAGCTTCTGATGAAAATGATGAACTAACAGCACTATCATTTTGACTTGTTGTAGCTCTACATACATATGGTTGTAAGATACATCCATTTGTTGCTGTTGATGCCATTGAATACATTCGTTCTACAACACTTAAAACACAATATTTGAGATGAAAATTCAATTTTCTATTTGTTTTCATATTACCTTTCACCTAACCTAGTTTGACGATCATATCGTGATCTTAATAGCATTTCAGCTGTCAGCTGTGGATTTGATCTTGTATTTGAAAATCCCGTTGATGGAGTTGGAGCACAATTTCTTTTTATTCGACGTGCACTTGGTGGAGTATCAACACCCATTGACAGCTTCAAAAGAACATTCATTTTAACAGGTTTTTCTTGAACATTTACCTTATTGAATACATCAAGAAATTCATCGGAAGAGACAAATTGGGCATGTTGTCGAGATAAATAGTTTTTAACAGAAGGTTCTATGCTGGAAAATAATGCTGGATCAGGAATGCTACCCGTACAGCTAAGCTTTTTCACACGTAATCCAACCTAAATTTTATATTTTTAAAAAAATTTTTTTAATTCCTTTGTATTTACATCTTGACGTAATTTTTTCGGAATAAAATGACAACAACCAGCTCGTAATGATGTGTATTTCATGTGAATAGATAGAGCTAATTCTACAGTTTGTGGATGTTCCTGTTGTGCCATACGTTCATACGCCCTCAGGGCAAAATATAATTCTAAAGGCTTAAAACAATCCCAATTTAAGTATATTTGAATTCATTCATTGCAGAGATTTACCTCAGAATTGGAATTGGCTGCTATCCATTCTCGAAAAGCATCTAAAGCTGGCCTATCGGATAACACAAACTCCAAGCCTTTAGACCAACATAAGCTAGATGAGTATACTCCAGATGAGGATGGATGTTGATCATGATCATGATGCCAATCAATAAATGATGATGATGACATCATCATATGGTTATTATGATTTGATGATGGTGTTGAAGATGACGGTAATGCAAATGTCATCTGAAATTATTCGAAAAATTTTCTAAAATTTCGTTAAATGATTGAAAAGAAAAATTAAAAATGACTGTCAAATGATACAAAAAGATTGAAAATTAGATGATTGCGAAGCGATACTGAAAACATGACGATGATTTCGTCGATCATGAAGACGAAAAGGCTTCAGTGAAAAAACTGTGAATCAAAAGAGACGTTAATAAGAAAAGAAACAGGATAGGTCGTAGGGTGTTTGTGTGCTTGCCGATGGGGCTTTGATGTTACCGCGATCAGGTTAACTACTTGCTTTATCAACCAAATTTAAAAGTCATAAAACAATTAAAAATAATAATTAAAATAAAACTTGAAATGCTTCTCCTCTTACTGGACTTTAAGGCGTAAGTTGGATAAAATCATTTTGGTTCAAAAAGTATTTGAAAATACCTATTGTTTTAGTCAAATTAAACACTTTTTGCTTTGTATATCGGTAGTATTTGCTGGCAATGGTGGTGATGATTGTATCACTTTGATATTGATAATGTGCCTTCTTATCATTTCTAATAATTGATTCTCATTTTTCAGGCACAAGGATCATTTCATTTGCTTGTGTATGACAGTGAAAAGAGAGAAAAGAAGAAGTAGATAGAGAAGGTAATAGAAAGAGAGAGAAAGAAAGAGAGAGAGAGAGAGAGAGAGAGAGAGAGAGAGAGAGAGAGAGAGAGAGAGAGATTGAAAAAAGAGAGATTGAGAGAGAGAGAGATTGAGAGAGAGAGGGGAGATAGAAAATCGAATATGGGTTTTGAAATCAAAATAAAAGGAAATTATGAAAACTTAAGGTTTTGTGAAAACTTTACAATGCTTTCAAACGTTTGATGATTGTGACATGTCGACTTAAAGCTCACCAATACACGCACCAGACCTAAACGATGCATGTATCTCAGTAGGCAGCTGCTGAAAGTGGAGAAGAGAAACACTCCTCTCCTCATATCTATCCCTCTTTCTTCTCAAAAAGAATGTGGTTAAACAAAAGAAGAAGAAGAAGAAGAAGAAGAATTGATGTGAAGATGCATGGGTTTAGCTGTAAAATTTGTCATAATTCTTCCTTTTGCTCCTGAAGCTTTATAAGAATAAATTGACGTAATAGAATAAATTAATTGAAAAGAAAGATTTTTGTGATTAACGTTTGGAAATTAAGGAAAATTGGAAAACAAGAATGAAATTAACATGAAAAGCCTATCAAAGACTTAGAACGATTAGTCTAACTTCAAAAGGAAGGGGAAGTTTCAATTGATAAATGAACAGACTATAGTTACCAAAATAAGAAAGATAAATATAGAAAAAAATAGAAAAAAAACCAGACAATGATAAAGTGTGTTAGTTTTAGTAGTTGCAGCAAAAAAAGTGAAACGCGGCTTATTTCAGTATTGCCTCATCCGTTATGATCAAGATCAGAAAGCTTTGATGTTAGAGATAGAGGGAGCGGGAGGACGCACGTCTTGACCATCTATGGTAATGGATGAGATGTTCACTCTCTCTTATTTCAGTTATGTCTTTCTCTTTTTCCCTCAGATGTCTCACGAAGAGAAGATGAAGCTTCATAGTCATTTTGCTGCTTGTGACCATTGCTGTCTTTATGGGATGGACAGCACTAACGAATGGCAATCCAATACGGAAATAGATATGAACAAATTGGAATCTCATCGTAATAGAAAGAGAAGTAGACACAAAAAAATAATTTTTTTTAAAAGAAATAAGGAAAACTCTTTGAAATATAAAATAAAACTAATTGATTTAATGTAAAAACGCAGAAAGATAAACGAAACCGCTTCAACCGACTTATCAAGTTTGAGGATTAAACTATGCTGATTCAAAGAAATTGCGTGCACTGTCTATATCATTGCATAACTTCTTCACAACTATATCATCATTGAGCATATCAGACCCAGTTTGAGAGAAACACAACACGGTTTTACAGAAAATAGGACACAATGACTACGCAAGGACGAAATCGCTGCGGGACC
Source organism: Auanema rhodensis (assembly GCA_964057225.1). NCBI lineage: Eukaryota > Metazoa > Nematoda > Chromadorea > Rhabditida > Rhabditidae > Auanema > Auanema rhodense. The sequence continues at coordinate 9,104,412 of OZ059895.1, forward strand.
ACAGAAAAGTAAGGAAGAATGAAAACAATATGCGGGAATGATCATTTGGACGAAAAGCCCTAGAGATCATTTCATGACATGCACAGCGAAGACGCGTACACGACATCAGATAGAAGACAAAGAATTTAAAAGAGAAAAAGAGAAAAAAAAGTGAATAAGACAAGAATTTTTTAAATTTCGCACTAGTTATATATACAAAAATATAAAGAAATATGTGAATTATTAAAAAAACTAATTAAAATATTATTTATTCAACAACATAATTTATAAAATAATAACTGAATATTATTTATTTTTAAATAAAAAAAAAGAATATTTGATGAATCAATTAGCATAACAATTTAAGTTTTATAAACAGCTGCTATTCTTTCTTTTCTTTTCTACTTAAATCGATACGATCAAAGAATTAGAAGAAGAAATGAAAACGATTATTGACAATTTTTGAAAGTTCAAAAAAGGTTTTTTAGATTATAATCTTTTAAATTTTTTTTCAAATCTTTTTTTTTTTTAATTTAATAGAAGAAAAAATTAATTTAATATAAAAGAATTTATCATTTTAGGTAAAATTCTTTATATTCTTCTCGATTTAAACGAACACTGTCACTTCTTCCATCTTGGGTTTTTAATTTCTGTGAACTCTTTGAAGTAGCCGGCGGGTCGTTTAGTGTTAACCAACAGTTAACTTCAAAGATGCCGCAGAGATATGGCTGTCCTCGTAGTCATGGTCATCTATTCCATCAATGTTTGAAATTTGTCAAGTTTAAAAGAAAAAAAAAGAAGGAAAAACTGGCAATCATAACTGCTTAAGAGAAGAAAAAGTATTCAATCAAACTAACTATAAGAACTTATACAACTTGTTTATATATTTATTTATTTTATTATTTATACTTTAATTAATTGATTATTAATTTTTATTTTTAAATTATAAAACTTGGTACATAACGGATTATGATACGCTATTCCATTGGCCTATAGTATCGTTTTAGTGAATGTTCATTTACCTTTTTCTTTACTCATCAGTAATTAGAGACAAGCTAATGGATGGCTCCAGTACGAAAAGAGACAAGGGGCATATGACGCAACCAATCCTCTCAGGTCTCTTGGCTCTCTTCTGACCGACCACATTCGACCGAACGCAACAGGTTTGAACTGGTTGCGCTGTTGTCTTTACTCTCTTAAGTACATGAGATAGTATATCTAAATAAGAGAGACAAGGATGTTAAAGAAATGCTCAATTCAAAAGTTGACCTGGTCTGACCGCTGATGACCTCACAACATCAGGGTTGGTCAGTTTTTTCACCAAAAGAATCTACCATTCCTCCATCATATCTATATCTCTGAATCTCTTTATCCTAAACTTTTGACAAGTCGTTTCAAAATTGTTTTTCTTCAGATTTCGACAATGACATCAGCATTTGAAACATTGATGGCCGGCCAATCGTTCAGTGAAGCGTTTCAAAACATCAAGAATGAACTGTAAGCTTGAATTTTTTCTGATCTCATCTGCGATATTCATGTTTTCATAATGTCTTTTAAGATCAAGCTTAAGAGCAACATCAGTAACATCAAATAGTTCAGAAGAAGATAAAGTTGTCAGTGAAAAGAAGGTTTTCTTTAACTATAATTTATATTAAATTTTATATTAATTTAGTTAGATTATATGGAAAAAAGAAGAAGAAATAATGATTCAGCTAGAAGATCTCGTGAAGTTCGACGTGTTCGAGAACAAAAAACCCGAGAGAAAATGGAGGTAATATTCATATAAATTTATATTTTTTTATAATTTTAATTATATTTTAAGGAATTAGAAAAAGAAAATTTATTATTACAAAGTCAAATAGCACTCTTACGAATGGAATATAATCAATTGGTTTTATTATTAGTTGCTCAACAAACTTCTAAAACAACTTAATTCATCTTTTATTTATTTATTTATTGATCTCTTTATTTATTGTATTTTTAATTTAATAAAATGTTTTATCCTTTTTTATTTTTATTATTATTTCTAAATATATTTATTTTTTTTTTGAAATTAATATGAAAATCAGAAACATCTGTTGCCAGAACACCTAGTATGAAAAGGTTATATCTAAAAATAATTATATATAAACAAACAAACAAACAAACAAACAAACAAATATGAATATTATTCTTATTTCAATTATTTTTAATAAAAATTCAAAAACTAAAAACTTTATTTGATTGAAGTTTAAGTTTAAAATTATTAAAAATTCTGTTATCAATACGTATTTTTTAATTTTTTTAAGTTTTTAAAGAAAAAATTAAATAATAATAAAAATAAAAAAGGATAAAACATTTTATTAAATTAAAAATACAATAAATAAAGAGATCAATAAATAAATAAATAAAAGATGAATTAAGTTGTTTTAGAAGTTTGTTGAGCAACTAATAATAAAACCAATTGATTATATTCCATTCGTAAGAGTGCTATTTGACTTTGTAATAATAAATTTTCTTTTTCTAATTCCTTAAAATATAATTAAAATTATAAAAAAATATAAATTTATATGAATATTACCTCCATTTTCTCTCGGGTTTTTTGTTCTCGAACACGTCGAACTTCACGAGATCTTCTAGCTGAATCATTATTTCTTCTTCTTTTTTCCATATAATCTAACTAAATTAATATAAAATTTAATATAAATTATAGTTAAAGAAAACCTTCTTTTCACTGACAACTTTATCTTCTTCTGAACTATTTGATGTTACTGATGTTGCTCTTAAGCTTGATCTTAAAAGACATTATGAAAACATGAATATCGCAGATGAGATCAGAAAAAATTCAAGCTTACAGTTCATTCTTGATGTTTTGAAACGCTTCACTGAACGATTGGCCGGCCATCAATGTTTCAAATGCTGATGTCATTGTCGAAATCTGAAGAAAAACAATTTTGAAACGACTTGTCAAAAGTTTAGGATAAAGAGATTCAGAGATATAGATATGATGGAGGAATGGTAGATTCTTTTGGTGAAAAAACTGACCAACCCTGATGTTGTGAGGTCATCAGCGGTCAGACCAGGTCAACTTTTGAATTGAGCATTTCTTTAACATCCTTGTCTCTCTTATTTAGATATACTATCTCATGTACTTAAGAGAGTAAAGACAACAGCGCAACCAGTTCAAACCTGTTGCGTTCGGTCGAATGTGGTCGGTCAGAAGAGAGCCAAGAGACCTGAGAGGATTGGTTGCGTCATATGCCCCTTGTCTCTTTTCGTACTGGAGCCATCCATTAGCTTGTCTCTAATTACTGATGAGTAAAGAAAAAGGTAAATGAACATTCACTAAAACGATACTATAGGCCAATGGAATAGCGTGGAATAGTTGACCTAAAATTTCATATTTTTGATAATATGGCTCAATATTGTTTCTATTCCGTTGATTGATGTTTGTATCTCTTATAAAGACTTGCTGACAGATCCTCGGTAGTATAGTGGTGAGTATCCGCGTCTGTCACATGCGAGACCCGGGTTCAATTCCCGGCCGGGGAGAATCTTTTGCGTTTTTGATATTCGAGTTTTACTGCATTTATATTAGTTTACATGTTAGACTGATAGGAGAAAAGTAAAGTGAATATAATTTTTAAAACATTTATTAATAAATTAAAATATAAAACATTAAATGGAAAAAAAAATGGAAGATCAAATTATACCAGCATTAGAAAAAATATTTTGTTATTCAATTCAAAATATTTTATTTTAACCAAAGAAATCATCCTAAAAATAAAATATTTTTAAAAAAGAAAATAAATTTGTAAACAAACATCATCATCATCATCATATTCTTTATTTGTTGGTTGATATATGGATGATATACGTGGCAAACGTTGATGTTGTGTTGTATCCTATAAACAAGTTAATTATATAATTATAATTAATATAATTAATAAACTTCATGTTCAAATACATTATTTGAAGATGGACTAAAATAACTTTTACTATTATATTCTTTTTCTAATTGATCAAGAATATATTTAGAAGTTATAATAGGTGGTGGAAGACGTGATGATTGTCTAAAATAACATTAACTATATGTATATAGTTAATAATTAAAAATTACCTTTCTAATTCATTATTTGTATCAGAAGTATTTGGTTTAAACTCATCATTCTAAAAAAAAATTAATTATTATAATTATAATAAATATTTACAATTGAATTGTTAAATGTTCTTCTTCTTATATTTGGATGATTCTGATTCCGTACAGCTGTTCGATAAATATTTCTTTCTTGTTCTTCTTGTTTTCGAAATGATTTACAACATAATATTCTTGAAAATAGTTTATAACTATATGATATAGTATATTTTCTTTAACATACCTATCTCTATAAAAATAGAAAACGATACCCAATCCAATAAGTATAATAGCTATACCAACTCCAATGATTACACCAGTTAAAACAGAAATTCCTTTCTTAGCTGGTTTTATCTTAATTATTTTTATATTTTATTATTATTATTAATATTAATATTATTACCACTGGTGCACATGAGAATATTCCAGCATATCCTTTAACTGCTTGACAATTCTGATTTGTATCACATGAAGATAATAACTATAATATTTATATATTTAATTATATTAATATAGTTAAAACTTACTTGAGGTGAACATGAACTAGACATTCGACATGTTGGAGCTGTATCAACTGATGGACATGGTACACAAAATGTTTTATTATATTCCATCTTAATTATAAAAATTAAATTATAAATATTATATAATTAACTTGATATGTTCCCTGTCCACATAGTATACAGATAGCAGCAAAAATAGTATTTGGTGGAACAGGAACAACTACAGTTGGAGATACTTGTGTATTTGGTGGACACCAAGGAATATCACAATCAGCAAGATATTTACTTCCACGAGAATATGTAAGTAATCCAATAGGACAGTTATAACATGGAGCTAATGTTGTATTCTTAATATATACATATAGTATAATATTATAATTATAATTATATTTACTTTAAATGTTCCAATTGGACATGGTTGACAGTTAATTCCATTCAAATCAAACTCATATCCAGCTGAGCATGTTAATGAACAATCTAATACATTAGTTGCTCCCTTTAAATAAATAAAAATATTATTTATATGTAATATACTATATTTAATATAATTATAAGATATGTATATTATCAAAATTCAAAAATAACATCCAGATTAAGTTAAATCGCACTGAAATGCTCCAGACATGATAAAGGACACCTAGTTCAAAATCATAAAATTTAAAAAAAAAGTTTTTTTAAAGTTTTTAAACATATACATATATGTATGTATATATATATAATATATAATATATAATAAAACTTACAGTAATTGGTGTACTTGTATAGATTGGACAACCAAAACATTCACTTCTACCTTCATATGGTTGAAATGTTCCTGCTGGGCAATGAATACATCCTACAGTTTTATTAGCATAATAGCTTCCTATTTGACATTTATCTTTAAAAAATAATAAATAAATTATAAAATTATATGATAAAACTAGAATATATACCGTAACATTGAGAATATTGTGTTGCACGTGTTAATATGCCTGTAGTTAATCCTTCAGGACAATTATCACATTTATAAAGATTAGAAGAAGATAAATTTCTAAATTATGTTAATTATATAATAAAAGTTTTTAATTTTCTTTTAAACCTATATGTATCAATAGGACAATCAGTACATTCTTGTGTTTCTTGTTTAAGATATGTTCCTGCTGGACAATTAGCTATAAATATATAAATATTATAATTAAAATACTAATTATCATAGATTACCACATGAAAAGTTGTCTCCAATAATAGATGTTACTGGATGTGAAGCTGAGCAATTAAACAATGAACTTATGCTTGTAGATCCATTAGGAAATTGAAGTTTAACACTTTGATCAACTGGTGCTGATAACATTTTTCTTGTATTACTATAATATAAAAATTAATATAAATTAATAATAATAATAATAATACTTTAAAAGTATTTCATAAGTGAAATATTGAGGTGAAATATCCCGTTTACTTCTATTTCCCGTCATATTACATAATGGTTCTATTATAATTTGATTTGTGCAATTATCAATACAATATTCTGATATATCATTATATAAAGTCATATATAATTCATTAAATATCTAAAAATTATTATAATTAATAGAAATAAATAAAAAAAAAATAAAAATACTTGTTCACAATTCCCATGAGCATCAAGAGATCCATTTATAACCTGTAATGGTGAAGCTGTATTACCACATGTTGGAAATGTATATTGAACATTAGGATTCATCCAATTATCACGATCCCATTGACCCTATTAGAATTAATTTATTATAATATATTTATAATTTAATTATATATTATACCATATCATCACATGTAAAAAAATTAGGATTTTTTGTTTTATAATACTCGTCATCACAATTGATAAATGCAGCTAAATGACTATTTGTTCCATTTATACTTCGTTTATATACTTTTCCTTGTATCTATATAAATATAATAATAATAATATTAATTATTTTAATATAGTTGAGTATAATTACCTGAGAATCATCTGTATTTCTACAATCCATTGGAGTAATTGTTAAATCAAATTCACATGTAGCTGTATTACCAGCTTCATCTGATGCTACATAAACTATATGATATATTCCCCTATAATATATATTTTTATTTGATTTTTTCAATTTATTATTTCAATTACCAATTAAATGATTGACCAGATCGATAATTACTAATGACTGAAGATACACCTACATTATCATAAAACATATTTACAGTAGACCAATTAACTGTTGTTAAACGATTTTTACTTATTATTCTCATAGAATCTGGACAATTTACAACAACTGGAGGTATTTTATCTGTAAATTATTATTTTTTTTAAATAAATAAACAAATAAATATGTAAATACCTGTATCATTACATGATGGTCGTCCAGGAAGACAGTTTGATGTAAGACATATACCTGGTACAATTGTTTTAATTGCAGGATTATCTCTTTGAACAGTTGTGAAGTTTGGCCAATTAATAATTAAATCAAGATGTCCTTAAATATGAAATTTAGATTATATCATATAAGTTAAAATATAGAGAGAAAGTAAGAGAGAGAGAGAGAGAGAGACCTGTATTCCATTTGGTACATTCAAATGCCATTTCAGCAATTTCAGCATCAGTTAAACGTGATGAATATAACTATATACATATAATTAAAATAATAAAAATACATGATAAAACCTGTATTAAACTGATAATTCCTTCAAATGATCCATAAGGATCAAGTTTTATTAAATATTGATATAATTTACTTTCAGGTAAAATATTATTAGCAGCTTCTTTTACAAGACTACCATCAACAAAATAACTCCAAATATATCTAAATTATAATTTATAATTGTAATTATAATAGTTAGTAATATACTTATCATCACTATTATAATCTGGACTTCTTAAACATATCTAAATTATTTTATTTATATTAATTATATATTATTATTTATAATTACCTGATGCCATACAAGTGTTGAAATTGATTGAGATATGAAACGTTCTTGATCTAATAAAACTCCTTGATTATCAATTTGTATAACTAATTGTGATCTTAATTATATAAATTATAGATATATATATTATATATAAAATATATTTACGGTGAAGTATTGGCTACAATAGCAACAAAGGCTGGAAAGAAATCTGTTGATTTACTAAACTTTGATGGAGCATATTGAACCCAACCACATAATGTAAATTCTCTTAAATATTTTATAATAATTTATATTTAATATAACTTATACCTATATAATGATGTATTTAACATACGTGATACAATTTGTTGTGTTGATTTATAATTATTAAAAACTAAATTAAATGATGTTGATAAATCTAAAATATATAATTATATAATTATATAAATATATTTAATTAACCTGTTTGACAATATTCTCCAGTAAAACTACTTAAACATACACAATATGAAGTATTATGTTCAGTAATACAATGTCCTCCGTTTTGACATATTATATCATCACATGATGACTAAATATTATATTATTATTATTAATAATAATATAATTAGTATAGTTAGCATAGTTAATTTAAATTATAAAAATAAATAAATGAAACACACTTGTGTTATATCACAATGATCACCAATAAAGCCATGTGAACATATACATTTAGGAATTGTATTAGTAATAGCACAAACACCATGCAAACATGTCCAACTGTCACAAGGATTCTATTAAAAAACAGATAATTTTTATGTTAATTATATTAATTATTATTAAAGATCTTACATAGTTAGTCTCACAATGAACTCCTGTATAGTTAGCAAAACATAGACAAGATGGTGTTAATGTATTTGGAGAATATGTACAATTTCCATGATAACATTTCCATGAAACACAAGGATTCTTAATATTAATTTCTATATTATTTCTAATTATTATATTAATTATTATTATATAAATAATATATAAATATACTAACATCTTCTCTTTCACAATATTTTCCACTATATCCATCAAAGCATTTACATTGTTGCTTATCATCATCATTATCATAAACACATGTTCCATTATTACAATTCAAATTACATATATTCTATAATTTATATAATTTGTATAATATATATTAATAAAAATTTTACTTGTTCACAATGAAGTCCCGTATTATTTGGATTACAAAGACATTTTGCATCATTTTTCGAATCAATGATACATGTTCCACCATTTTCACATTTTATATTTGAACATTCATTCAATTCGCAATTATGTCCATGAAATTCTAAAATGAATTGAAATTTTAAGAATTATTTCCAACGATAATACCCGGTTTACATGTACAAGTATATCCATTTTCATTAAGTTCATTACATGTTCCACCATTTAAACATGGATTAAACTGGCAATATGATATAAGTTGAGTACAATTACCATTTGAATCAGTATAATAATTTGAATTGCATAAACAAATATAACTTTCTCCAACAATATCAATGCATTTTCCATTATTACATGTATTTACATTACATATTGTTGGTGGAATTTCACAAAAAGTACCTATAATTATGATAATTAATAATAAAAATTATATTTTATACCTGAATAGTTATCAGTACAGTGACAATCCCAATTAGTAGAATATAAACTACATGTTCCTTTATAACATGGACTAAAATCAGGTGAACATATAGTTTCAATTGATATCTATAATTCATATAATTGATAAACTTAAGAAAATTCGGATTTTATCGGTTTTATGCCACTTGCCCTTTGAAGTTCAATCTAAAGACGGATCCATAAGGCATAAAGCCGATAAGATCCGTGAATTCAAATATACTAACTTCACAATTCTCTCCACTATAACCTTCATCACATTTACAGAATTTTCCATTTGCATATGGCATACATTGACCATGTCCAGAGCATTTTTCCCCATCACAATATGATTTATAAGAAAGACATGAACATGTATCTCCTGACCATGCTTTAGGACAATCACAATGATATGTCATAGATCCATTTAAATAAGAAGCTTAATTATATTTTTTTTAATATATATATATAGTTAGAATAATAATATACTTACATACAACACATTTACCATTAGAACATAATGAATTTTTTGAATATGAACTTGATAAACATGCAGTTGAAACACTACATGTTTGCCCAATAAAACCTTCAAGAAACTTAACAACTTAAAAGCAAAATGTTTAGAAACTTACCTAAATCGCAATCACATTGTGGATCATTGCTAAAGTCTTGTGAACAAACACCTAAGTTACTACAAGGACAAGGTGTTGGAGTTTCACTACTTTCTGAACAAAGGCGTAGCACATTTCCATCTTCTACTACACATGTTGATATAACAGTATCTATAATTATATAAATAATATTATATAGTTTAAATATATAAATATAATTATATAATTAAGATATATAGGTATATTACCAGTATGATGTCTTATCATATAAACACATATCTGGTTAAGTTCGGATTTAGCATTACATTCTTGATCAATATTCATAAAAGAACATGTACTTCCTTCAAATCCTAAAAATAAATAGAAGTTATATGAAATTATTTGAAATTATACCATTTGAACATTCACATGTTCCATTTAATGTTTTAGTTTTTGTTCCAATTGATGAACAATATGAATATTGTTTATCATTTGAAACACATTCACCATGTCTTGAATCAAATACAAATCCTTTGAAATATTTTTTTATTTTTTTGTTTGGAAATTTGAAATTACCTTCATAACAATCACATTCGTAATTATTCTCATCAATTGGTATACAACTTCCCCATGGACAACGATTTATATTACAAACATTCGTTGGAGTTACTACTGTTGAACCAATCAACGGAGTTTGAGATGAGGAGAAACCTCCAAATGACGGAGTTTGAGATGAAATTTGTGATAATGTTGTTGTTTCAAAATTTGAATTCATTGGACCTAAAAAATAAAAAAAATTAAAATATAAAAATTAAAAAAATACATGTATTTGATATATTCCATCCATTAATATCACATATAGCTGTTATATTATATTGATCAATATTGAATAAATTTGGACATTTTATAACTTTTGATTGTTTCCTTGATGTAACATATGTTTTTTCTATAACTATGTTACCATAACGAATCTAAAATATATTTTAATTTATAAAAAAAAATAATTTTATAAATTACTTGTGGACATATATTATAAATTATATCAAATGATCTTATTTGAGCTGTATCAGATGAATATATTTTAATTGAAATATATCGATATTCAATATCTGTTATATTTATAAATAATAATCCAGCATGAGTTGTTGTTGCTATTAAATCTTTATCACCAAATATAGGATTACCAATATTATCTATATTTGCATGCATATCTAAATTAAAAATATATAGTATATATAGTATATATAATACTTACAAATATTGAGACTTCCAACAATAACTGAAACATCTAATACTAATTGTATTGTATCACTGTATAATTCTACTAACATTGCAGTTAAATAACTAAAAATATATTATTATTATTATTATTTAATTAATTATTATATATGTTTACTATATATTATATAATTTAGATATATTAAAGTTTTTAAAGTTTAAAAATAGCAAACAGGAAAGGAAAGTTTATAAATTCAGGTATAACCCTTAAAAGATGTTTTATAAAGCTTAGAATTTCAAATTTAACAGACATATAATTTATATTTAATTATATAATTATATAAATTTATATTACTTACTTGTCTGGTGCTGCTTTAGATATTGAATATATTTTATTTTTAGAATTATATGACCACTAGAACAGAAGAAGAATTAGTACAAAATACAATTAAAAAGAAAAAAAAACAACATACATCTATTGACATTGTCCAAATATATGTTAAAAATAAATTTAAATCTAAAAATTATATTTAAATTAATTATATTAATTATAATAAATAAATATTTTACCTTCATGCATCAATGATTTACTATTACAATCAGTACTACCATACCAACTAGCATAATCTCCACCTGAATTATAATTTATTTAAAAAATAAAATATAATTAAAGTTAGAAAATAGTTAATTTCTAAGTTTACAACTTAGATTATACGAATAAGTTGCATTTCTGATATATGCCATGTACATATAGATATATATTAGATGGTACAAATGAAATGTAGCCAGCTAAAACTTAAAAAAAAAATAAAAATAGAAAAAAATGTATTTTTTAAAGTTTTCGCCCTCGTTCTTTATCACTCTCTGCTACCTTTCTTTCAAAATTCCGACAGCTCTTCCGCAGAGAATCTTAGCCTTCGGCTATATTTCATAAGTACCATCTAACACATAGATACTATATGTATTATATTTTGAATAAAAAATTTATAATTAAACATATATTTACCCAATTCACATATAATCACAGCTGGAGCACAAAGACAATTCTCAAATTGAATAGTAATTTGAGAATTAAGTGAAAAAGGATCATTTTCATTACTAAAAGTCATTTTCCAATTATTAGTAATAGCTAATCTTGTAATATTTGGACAACGATAATCTAAAATAATAAAATATTATATATAGTATATAGTATATATAACTAACCAACACATAATGGTGTTTCATTCATTATATTATCATAACCACATATAACATTACCAGATCCAATTTGTTTTTTAGATGAAATACATTGTACTACTTCAGTTTGTAAAAATGGAAGATAAACATTAGAAAATGGAATCTCATAATTGTTGTTATCTATCTTACATGTTTCTATAATTTATATATTATATATTAATTTATATAATTATAAAAACTAGAACTTACTATTACATGGAAAAGCTGAATAATCCCATATTCCTGATGTACATGTAACTACTGCTTGAGCAAATACAGGTGGATAGTTTTTTTCATTTGTAATAGTTTGACAATAAGCCATAGTACTTTCTCTATCTCTATAATATAATTAGTTAGATATATGCATATAGTTAATAAGATAGTTAATAACCTAAAATATTTTTTATGATGTCCAATAAAATCAAATCCGGAATATAATATATCAGATGAATCACATAATTCATCTAAAAAATATAAATTATAATAATTATAATTATATATCTTACATATACAACTATATCCTGCAATTCCACGAAGTGTATATGGTAAAAATTCACCCATCCATAGCCTTTTACCCTGAGGGCATATACACTTATAACTTCCAATTAAGTTCACACATAAAGCATCATCATCACAAACATTCAAAAATGAAGATTCACATTCATCAATATCTATATTGAATATAAAGTTTTAAAGTTTTAAGATAAAAACCTTCACAAATTTGAGTTGTGCCATTATCTTTCAATTCAAAACCATCATTGCATTTACATGTATATCCACCTTCTAAGTCAATAAGTGAACCATTAACACATAGATCTTGTGAAAATATAATAGCTATAATTATAAATATTATAGTTAATATAGTTAAAAAAATAATTTACTTGAACATTCAGCATCTAATGAATCTAAAGTCCCATTATAACATCTTATTTCATCAGAACTTTCAAAACCTTCTAAACATTTTGGTTTTGTTAATTCACCAGAACGTAACAAAGTTTTTGAAAAGTATCCATAGTCAAAAGAATAAATTTGACAAACATTTTCTTAAAATCAAAAATTAAAATTTTCTTTTTAAATATAAAAACCTTTAAAGTTAAATCCTATATCTTTCCAATCATATTTACCATTTGATGATTCTAAACAATATCTAAAATATAATTAAAATTTTAAAAAAATATATATTATATGTTAAACCTTTGAGCTAATGTTGGAAAATATGTTAAATCTGTTTTATAATATGCTATACTTCCATAATTTGTTCCCATAGTAGTATTTAATAAGAAAGAATTCTTATAATCATTTGGTAAATCAGAACATTTTGATACTGTAATATAGATTATATAGATTATATAGATTATATAGATTATATATAACTCACTTCTACACTCAGGTAATGGATCAAATACACCTTTATCAGTACAATTAATTAAATTATCACTAATTAGTTTATGATATCCACTTATACATCCATATTCCAAACTATGTTCAGAGACAGATATCAAATAACCATTTTCAATAATTGGAATTAAACATTTCAATTTATTTTCTAAAAATAAAATAATCTTATAACGAAATTAAGAATAAGATGAAATACCTTCACAAGTAGCTAAGCCATGTGACCAATGTCCAGCCATTAGACAATATGTTTCTGATGGTCCATTAATGCTTAGATGATTTGGACAAGAAAATTGAATACAAGATCCAAAAGATGTTGATTGTTTGGAAACAAGAGCATTTGATTTGATTTCAGGACAATCTTTAAGATAATTATAATAATTTTTAATTAATATATGTATATAGATACCTATAGAATATTTAATACTTAAAGAAAACATTGAAGATGATTGATTAATTTGAAGATTTGTATGACCCGAACCATAATATTTAGAATTTGTTGAAGAAGATACTAATTCATATGATTTTGTATTAATAGTTAACTATAAATTAAATAATTAAAAAATTAAAATTAAAATTATAATAAACCTTAACACTATCAGTAGGATGAGCTTGAATTCTATCTATAATCCATGTATAGTTATTAGTTGTATTCATAATCAAATATAATGAATGATTTTCAATATTTGATTCATCGGATGAAGGCCAATGTAATGTTAAACCATTTCCAGAAATATATATTGGATTATAATCTTAAATATAATAAAAATATAAATAATTAATTCATATAAATAACCTTTTTTTATAAAAAAATAATTAAGATTAAATACTGTGTTGATTAATTGTCCTGATTTCCATGAATCTCGAATAGAAATTGTTGCTTGAGATGAAGGTAATATAACAGATTGTGAATGATTTGAAGAAGAAAATAGAAAAGTATCTTTTGTTGATGATGAAACAGAAATTATAGTTTTTTCTCCAATTATTATCATATCAGCCTATATATATAAATAATATAATTAATATATAAATTATAAATAAAACCATAAGATAAATGAAATCATAATCCATAGGTGATTGAATTCTATATTCACAATCATATGGCATTATTTGAGAATCATAATTTATTATATTATTTGATATAGAACATGGAATTTGTTCTAAAAAAATAAAATATATAATATATAATTAATATATTTAACTAACCTTTAGCATTATATCGTAATATAAATGATTTCAATAATAGTTTTTTTGAAATTATTTGAATAAATAAAGATTTACTATGTGTTCGAAATGAAAATGATTCTCTTTCTTCTATTATATCAAATAATATTTCCTTTGTATCATCATCTTGTATTATGATATGATCTCCTGGATTTAATACAATATTTTCTGTCTAAATAACTTTTTTTTTAATATAAGGAATAATTCTAATGATTTCTTACTATTATAACTATATTGTTACCAGATTTTGGTTGAATTTGCCAAGTACAATTCACATTAGATGAATATACTATTTCACCAATATTAGAAGTAAATATAGATTGACCACATTCTTTTATTTCATGATAAATCTATAAAATAAAATTATTTTTTAGATTATTCTTAAAAACTATTCATACCTCATTAGCTCTTGGAGATAATGGAGTTTCATCTGAGTTATCAACACAATCAGAAACTCCATCAAATAAGGCATTTCTTGGAATACAACGTGAATTATCAAGACATCGAAATTCATCTAATAAATATTAATTAATTATAATATTAATTATATTAACTATATACCATTTCTACAAGCAAATGTTTGACATATTACAGATAGTTGTTCAGTACAATTAACTAAATTCCATCCAAATGTATCATGATTTCCAACATTCATTGAAACGCATAGTGAACGATAACTATATTATTATATATTATTATCTATATTAATATAAAATATTATACATTAACGATGGTTGTCCTGTTGCCCATAATGGATTAAATATAGTTTTATTTTCATATGAAGAACGAACAGATAATGTATTATCATCAATAACAATAAAACCTAAATATATTTTTAAATTAATTAACTATATATATATATATATATGAAAAACCTGTCCAATAAGAAGTTGCTTTAACTATATTACGCAATTTTCGAGCTAATAACCAATTATCTATTGTTAATGCATCTGAATAATGTCTTCTAAAATAAAATAAAATTTATAAATTATTTGAATTTTTTATTAAATAAACCCGGAATCTAAACAATATGTTTGTGATGAATTCCATGATGATTTGAAATTATAATTAGCATAAATACAATAAGAACCAATAACATGCCAGCCTGGAAAAAAAAATATTTGTTTTAAAGTTTTTTTTCATTTAAACTTCACATATGTCTATTATAATGAATTCGCTTATGTAAGAGGAAAAGCAAACAATTTCAAAACAGCCGAAAGCTACATTGAATGAACATATACATATACGAATTATTCAAAAAAACTTTTAAATTTGAAAAGATTATTTTGAGAAATACTGTATTCTATTTTACAACATTGTTATAAATGATAATCATATATGTAGTTTTATATTTATTTAGTTTTAAAACATCACACACACATATAAATTTTTAAAAGAAATTCATTGATTCTTACCTGAACCTAAATTTTCACAATTATATTTAATAGTATTTCCAATAGACCATGGGAATGAATATGTAGGATTAGCTATTATAACGCGGAAGAGAAAACATATAAGAAGGAAATCCACCTTCATAGGTGGCAATAACTAAAGCCCAAGGCGCCTTAATCTTTCTTCTAAAACTAGTATACAAATCAATTAAAACAAGTATTATTATATAAAATAATATTAAAGAATACGAATAGAAATATACCTATATTAACCTATAGATACAAGTTATATGTTTGTTGAAACAAGCAAATGATAATTTCTTATCTCCGGAATCTAATCAATAAAAGCACATTGCTACATATGTATGTTCAAAATTGAAATAGTTTTAATACGAGAATAATGATGTATCTTAATTTTAAATATATATATTGCTTGTTAGGAGTATATGTTAAACTGTGGATACGAAAAATAAAATATGAATGTTTGTAAGAGCCACCTATCTTACAAGAGCTACACAAACAATGTATTGACCATCGTCATTCAACTCTATCCTCACTCATTTCTCCTTTTGCTCTTTTATCAATTAAGTATATATTCATTAAGTTTCATAAAATTTATTAGATATGAAGCGATAGCCAAAAACAGGGAATCATAAAAAGAAACAATGAAAATTAGAAACCCCAAGTATTAAACGTGCTGTAACAATATATTAAATCAACAAGTTTAAGGTGCACATCTTCCAATAAATCTTGGGTACAGACAGACATCTCTGATATGGGAGGTGTCAGTAAGCCAGCAGATGAATCGCTCAAGACCTAATCCATAACCACCGTGTGGAACGGAGCCATATTTACGTTGATCCATGTACCTAAATATGGATATATAGTATTTGAAAAATATTTGAAACAACGTACCAATAATAGTTCTTAGAATCGATACCAGCCTTTGTGAAAGCTGCTTCTAATTCATCCAGCTTCCAAATACGCATGGAACCACCAACAATTTCTCCAACACCTAAATAAACGGTTAAATATATTATTACGCTAGAACACTAAAACCTGGCATCAACAGATCAACAGATTCTGTTAAATCCCCTGGTTCACCAGTTCTAGACATGTAGAAAGCCTTAATACCACCTGGGAATTTGTTCAGAAGAATTGGCTATAACCACTCTTGTTTTGAATAAATTTAATAACTTTGAATTTACCACTCCAATAGTATCCGTCATTTTACGTTCAGCAGCCTCAGCAATATCTTCTCCAAATACAAACTTTTCTCCATGTTCGTTTCTAATATCGTTAGCTTGAAGCCATTCAATAGCTTCCTTGTACTCCATGCGACGGAATGGTCGTTGAGGTGGAACAAAGTTCTATTATCAAATTTAATGAATTATATGAATAGAGCAAAACTTACGGGGTTAACAGCATATAAAAGTTCCTTACTAACTGGATCAGCAAGCAGGCGATCTACAGTACCACAGACCAAATCCTCAATTCTGTCTAACAAATCAGAAAATGAGATGAATGGGCATTCTGCTTCAACATGAGCATATTCAGATAAGTGACGACGAGTGCGAGATTTCTCGGCTCTAAACATATGCATGTTGAAAACTTTACTATGAGCTATATGAGGCACCTGTACGATTGAGCTACGCAGTACACATCACCTAAAGCAGCGGTACATGTCTCCAAGTAAAGCTGAGAAGATTGAGTCAAATAAGATGGCTCTCCGAAATAATCTAAACCGAAAAGAGTAGATCCTCCTTCGACCTAAAACATGATGGTATTGAAGAATTTGATTGAAATAAACCTGAGTTTGCACCAAAGTTGGAGGACAAACTTCAGTATATCCAGCATAATAAAAGTGATCACGCATAGCACGAGTAACAGCAGCTCGAATACGGAGAGTACGAGAAGCATTTTCTCCACGAATAACCAAGTGTCTTCAATTTCATTTATTAAAAATTATTTAAACTAATTTAAAAATTATCACCTGTTATCAAGCTTGATATCAACACCTGCATCCTCGTTCAAAACATTGTCGATTCCACCGGGTGGAGCTCCACCGATAAGCTAATAATAAACCTTGTTGCAATATACAAATAATCATCACACCTCCCAATAATCAACAATGAGTTCATGTCCTCCAGGTGCTTGCTTTCCCTCGGGAACAGCCTTCAAAGTACCGTATACTGTCACGGAACTCTCAGTGTTGATAGTAACAGCATCGTAAGTCATACACTAAACGTAAAAATATGAGATAATAGCGTAAAAAACTGTTACGCAACCAAGTTATCGTTCAAGACGCATTGCAAGAAACCAGTTCCATCTCGCAAAACCCAGAACATAAGTGACTTTCCTATAACATCTCTGGTGAAATTTTTGGCTTGATATTACTGATCACCTTGTCTTCTCAAACGATGGATCCAAGCTTTTACTTCAACTCTTTGATCTCTATATTGGCTAGCATTGCCAATTGTTGTGCGAGCAGCCTTTGGCAGAGAAGCATCCATGGAGATATGAATCTAAATTTGAAAGTTTAACGAAAATAGAACTAAAGAGTTATTACCTTCTTAGCCTGTTCTAGGACAGCGCTGAGAGCATTGGCTTGTTCAATTTCACGAGAAGCAGCTTTCTCGGCTTTCTTGGCTTCAGCCTCGTACCTGGAATGAGCAACATCACAGAATTTCTTGAGAAAAGGTGCAATACTTCTTTAAATTCTTCTTAATTGCTGCTTTCGAGGCAACTTCCCAATCCACGGTGCCATCTTCTTTCTTAGTTTTGATTAAATACTCTCCCTTGTTACCACAGATCAGCATAGCTTTAAAAAGTGAAGCCAATGGCTTTTCCATAGTTCCATCGTTATCATCAGAGCCACTTTCTGTACACACGTAGTACTTAGTAGCCATCTTGGCCGAAAGTAACTGTAGATATAAATATAAAAAACTATACATGTATGTACAAAAGCAAAGTGAAAGTAAAATGAAAAAATACAATAAGTAGAAATGAGATACTCTCTTTGGAAGAGGCATCTATATATAGGAACTTCTTACATAATTCCCATCATAGTATAGGCCCACAGCCATCAGATTGTGCAATTGGAAGAAGTACGCAATTTCGCACGCGAAAATGCACACAAAACACTTTAAATTTAATATTTTAACTTTATTTTACCGTGTTTTTCACATCAATGACTGAGAAAACTTCATATTTCGATCCAAGGTTAAACCTTTATCGGTACACCATTCTATAAACTATATTATCGGTATATTTTATAACATGTACCACATATTATGTTTAATAAAAGAGACGAGTACCACGTAAAATATTCATTAAAATTCATTCTTTTATGTATACATCGCTGAGAAAAATAAAACCTGACAAACAAGAAAGTTAATATTCATGCATTCACGCATGTCAGGATAAAATATTTGAGTCATTATGGATAAGTAAAACGGTTAATAAAATACATTAAACATTTACTCATAGACATGCAACCATGCGTTCTAATTCTTCAATACTTGTATTTGCAGCTTGGGCTAATTTTTCCTTCATAGCAGAATTGATAGATTGATTGATCATCATACGATTACTAGCCTCAAAAGCATCACGCACAACCTAAAATAAAAATGTGAGTTAGATATGCAAAATGCAACCGAGCCTGATCAGAAACGCCAGCCAGCTTCGCAGCATAGAATCCATAAGATTTTGGACAAACTCCAGTAGTTAATTGATATAAGAAGGTAACACATTCCTCAGTAGGGTCAGTCTCGTTCTCGTTTTCTACCATGCACGCCTTCAATTCAATATCTCACATACAACAAATGTAATTAGAACTGCTTACCATGTGAGCCAACAGAACTGATTTATCGGTGGCAAATGTACGACAAATAGAGTGATAATGAGTTGAGAAAAAGGTTCTGCATTTGATTCTCTCGGTAATATCGCTCAAAACTGCAGAAGCAATTGCAGTTCCATCGTAAGTGCTGAAAATACCAATTTAAATCATTTTATACTTAAAATTAACAACCTAGTGCCTCGACCTAATTCATCCATAAGCACCAGTGAATACTTAGAAGCATCTCTCAAAATAATTTGAGTCTCATTCAATTCAACAAAGAACGTGGATTGTCCTATAATTATACTGTACTTTTTGAAACAATTAGCATGACTGACCACAAACAGTTCTATCGTTTGCTCCGATACGAGTGAAAATGCGATCTACAGGACTTAGACGCATAGATTTAGCAGGAACCATGGATCCCTAGACAACACTAGTAAAGATTTTAACAAAAAAAACAAACGATATGAGCCATAACGGACAGAACTGCAACTTGACGCATCAAAGTAGATTTACCACCCATATTTGGACCTGTCAGTAGAAGAGCAGGAGGATGTTCCCCTCCCATAAAAGTATCATTAGCTAAAAATATAATAATGCTTACTACTAATCAACTAAAAAAATACCAATGAATGATGAAGCAGTAGTCGCATCGTTTTTGACAAGAGAAGTCGCTAAACAAGGATGACTACCAGAAACAATGGACAACAAAGGCTATAATTAAGGCCCTATGTAATATATAATGATCTTCATATACCTCAGAAGCTTCGAAGTCAAATTCGGGCATACACATCTCCATTCCACTGTTTTGAGAATAACGTGCAAGGCAGAATAAAACATCAAAAACAGCTACTCCTTGAATAATCCATAACCAAATCTCAGATCTATTAATTTCCATATTTTAAAATATGCTAACAATTTCAAACCGGCTGTCAAATTCAGCGAAAACCTTTCGAGTAGCATCAGCAGCTTGTCTATCCTGTTCTGACTCTGCTTCGGCAAGAGCTTCAATCAGATCAGTGAGCTGAGGAGTATGATATCTTCCAACACCCTAAGAAAATACTATAGATAAGAAAAAAAACAAAAAAAACCTTCTTCTTGGATTTCATTTCATATTTTTGAGACAAACGAATACTATCTGGAATTTCCATTTGATATCTATTCTTTCCAGTACCATAATAAGTAATCTGAAAAAAAGCACTAAACTATTTTATAATATATATATATCACATACCTTGCACTTTAAAGAACGTTCTTCTTCTTTACGATACCGTTCTAACTCTTTCTTAGCTTCTTCTACACAAGCAACAGATTTATCAAAATCAGCATCACGACCAGGTTGTGGTTCAATTGAACCACATTCTTGAGCAATTTTATGATTAAAAAGAGTCTGTAATATACAATTTAAATGAGATGAAAAAAATGTTAGACTTACATCGAAATACTCCAGATTTTCGCGTAAGCGACAATTTTTTTCCTCATCTCCAAAAATATTAGCAAGAATGGTTTCACTTCAAAATAGATATGCAATTCAAACATCATATTGCTGATAAACTAACGTGTTAGCGTCAGCAGCCTTAAACATATTCAAAATTTTACTACAAGATTTGAATCCCTCCAAGGTAGCAAGAAGATCTCTAATTTTTCTTTTATTGTACCGATGAAGATCAAACATAACTGCGCGACTGTCAGGGTGTTCCTGAGCGCGATATTTCAATCCAAGAGTATGAATCCTAAATTAAAATACCGTCCTATCAATCAAATTAATTATTCAAACTTTTGAGCCAAACGCTCTAAATCGGGCATTCCTTTAAGTGTTTCCATCGCTGAACGACAGAAGTGCTGAGCATCATTTGAGCTAAGCCAAGAGATAGTGTTCTGTCTCATCTTTAAAATTTCAGGATCACAAGAGGGAGAACAAATCCATTGTCGCAATAATCGTTTACCTAAATTATGATGAAAAATCCAAATTTTTAACATTTTACAAACCGAATGGTGTGCAACATTTGTTCAAAACTGTATACAAGGACATGCTATCAGCCTGTGTATCACCGCAGGGAATTAGATTCAAATTTTCCAAAGTGATTCCATCCAAAACCATGACTTTTCCTTTCCAGTTTGTTTCTTTTTCAACTACCTTGAATTTCATAGTTTAAAAATTGAATAACTTTCGAAATGAAAACCTTTTTAATATTGGGATGATAAAAATGGAATTGTCTCATTGTAACCACATCTACATCAATTAGACACCGTTTCAAATACCTAAATTATTATAGCTAATAGGTTATGGGGAAATATTAAAGAATACCCTAAAACGGCTCCCAGAGATGATAAAGCCAAAGAAAAATCACAATGCGGCTTAGGGAAAGCAGACTCCTGGTCAAGCATGTGCCTGAGAGCCTCAGGCCAATCAGTGGAGGAAGGTCCAAGATAAATATCATTACAAAGCTGCAACAAAGCTGCCGTCATAATTAATAACATGCTAAACTAACCATTTTGATAGTTTCCTCTGCAGTATAAAATTGCTTCTTGGCATTTAGTGTCTCTTTGGGTACGGAAGAAAGCATGTTATTCAAAATGGCATTAGTCTGACTGGAAGGATTGCCACGTTCAAGGAGAATCTGAAAGAAGACTAATACCTAGCATTTGTGCACAAAAACAAACTTGCACGGGAACATAGTTGGCAAGCATTGTTCTCAATTGTGATCTGAAATCGTCATCAGAAAACTGCCCGACCCAAAAATTTCCAATTGATGTGTCAATGAAGCAAACACCATAAGTAGAAGATGTTCCATTCGTCTGTTATACTGTTTAATATACGGCGATGTAGTTCTGATACCTGTTCTTTAATTGCGACTAAATATTTAGCCCCACTTTCGAATTGTTCAACTCCACCGTCGCTGCCATCAAGAACACCGTAAGTGCGTGTACCCATTGTAGTTAGACGGCATAACTCTCTATATTACATTACAATATACAATATATTAAATGAGTTATCCCACCTGCGAACAACTTTATCTTTGGCACCAACTTTTTTGGAATTGCGTTCCTCCAGTTGTTGTGGAGTCTCAGTTTGTTCAACACGTGCAACCTTATATCCACGGGATACAAGTTGATCCGCGAATTTTCCATATGCCATTTCAGGAAAACCGCAATGTGCATAGCCTCCCTAATTGAATGAAGAAATATATCAGCTTATCTACAATAACGAACTCTCATGTAAGAAAGCCCGAGGCAATTGACACCAATTACAGCATCCATGTGATAAAGCTCATAAAACTTTCCTACTTTGAAAAACAAAATAGTATCATAATAATTTGCTTTAAGTGACCACCATTGCTTATGACCTAAAATATAATTCTCATTTTTTAATAACACATTTGTTTTGGTAAAAAAAACGTACCTGGGGTTTGTTGTTTTAAAAATTCTGGAGGAACATACAAAGTTGTAGGATCATACTCTGGATCAGTTTGAACACGCCCACTGGCATCTTTCACTTTCTCGGGCTAAATAAGCAACCAAATTAAATAAAGCTCAAACAGCAGTACTTTCAGCCAAGTAAAATTTTCATGCTCATATTTGTCCTCAATAAAATTAACATCAGCTGATTTACTAGAATCCTTGATAGGATCTATTTTATAAATTGTCTTATCCAAAGTTGCAGTTGTGTCATCCTAGAAATTCGTTCTTTTTTATAAGTTTCAAAAGATATAGCTTACTAAATTTTCATCATGCGCTCTAAAAGAATGAATAAAAGATTGTGCCATTTGAATAGACAATGGAGTCTTAGGTACCATTTGTTTTCTATAAACAGTTGAAGGAGTTGACGGTGGACAACTCATTTCCGGCGATTCTTCTCTGCTAGCCTTAAGAAATGAAACTAAGGATTCAAATCAATGAAATAAGCTTACTCCCAATTTAGGAGTTTTAGGAGCATCATCTTCTCCAACATCCTCTTCATCTGACGATATAATAACTTTTCTTCTTTTTGCCTTGGATTTGATTGGAGATTCCAAGCTATCATTAAAGCTGCCCCTCTTCAGCGTTTTTTCTACATCTGAACATGATTCCTTCAAGAGATATTCACTTCGACTACCTTTATCTTCCTGTTCAATTTCAATTTGTTTATTTCGCAATGGCTCTCGCTTAGGTGTGTTAGGAGTTTTTGGTGTAGAAGACCCTTTAAAGAAACTCAGCAAATTGCTTTGCTTCGACATTCTTGAGTTCCTATAACTCCAAAATTTTAAATATATTCAACTGTATCTAACATTAGTAAATACAATAAACAAAATCACATAAGAAGATCAATATGACCCCCACCACCCAATCGAGAAAAATTACTATCGTTTTGACGGGTTTAAACATAGTTTTCCCGCAAAAGATTTCAAATTATTACGTATTGTATTTATACCGTAATAATTTTTAATTTTCAAAATTTAAATCAAAAAATACGATTGTTACATAATATTTGAACAATACTTTACGTAATGAACTTGTCTTCTGTTGTTTGGAATTCAATAGATCTGACACAAATATAGTACTAACAGTGAAGTATAGGAGCGATAAGAAAACTTTTATGTGTCTTATTTTGTTTGAAATAAAAGGATTTGCTGAAAACTAAATAAATTCCTATTTGTATCCGTTCTTCACTTTATTATGCTGAAGTAATAATGAATAATGAGAATGATCTGGCAAGGTATATAAAAAAATAGATTTTATTATAAGTAAACAAATCATTTTTCTATCTAATAATGCGTGATCATTTCTTAATTAATATTTGCCAGGTTATTTTATGAAAAGAAGATTTTCATTCTGAAAATTTAAATTAAAACTATATGCTCACCAACAATTAATTTTGGGTATTATATAATGTTCATTATTCTCTACATGTATCTTTATCTTTTTCAAGTGGTACTAGATGTTACTAATAACTATGTAATATTTTATATCTTTAACTGGGGTCAAGAAAAGATAATCTTGATCCTTTAATAGAAGTGCCGTCTGTCAATTGTGAATGAGGCTGACAATTAAAGGTTTCAGAAGCTTGTATGTGCACTTGCTAATGTCTCACAAATCCACTCGCATGTGACTCGTAAATCTCTTCGAAATGGATTTTACTTAGTATGTTATAAAACTATTAATATTTTGTTTGATAATGTGGAAAATAATATAAGATTAAAGAACAATTCATAGAAGTATATCTCGTCCTATGAAGAGGATACTCCTTATATGAAAATATTAATAAATTGCCGCCGATTAATTCACTATATGATTTTCAATATTAATATTCGAATTTCTTTTATTTGCACAATATATTCTACGGTAGCTCTAAAATTCTTCTAAAGAAGAAAAATTAGTTGCCAAATTCATGATACATAGTTGGAAGTAGCGAACTAATATTTTCTTCAGGCTGGGATTCTCGATGGATGCTCTTAGCTAAAATATGAATTTAATTATGTGCGTTCAACTTGCCGATGTCGGCTTAGCTTTTCGTTTATGTCAGGAGATTTGCTGAGACTTATATTTCCATCTATTCTCTTTACATTCCCCATCCGACACTTCTCGCAATATTCTACACTAGCTTTCACCTAATCAATTGGTATACTGTAATGGGCGGGGCAAGTGCAAATATGTAAGAGCAGATGAGCAATAACAGAATCTGCAGCTTTCGCGGTGGTGGCAGATTGCGTCTTTGGCGTTCCGGATCACCTAATCAATTCTGCTTATTCACTTCTTACATATAATTGTGCTATTTTCCATTTTAAATGTTCTTAGCTAAAAGTCGAAAAGAGTCAGCCACGGAAGAAGAAGATCTCCGAGGAGAAGATGAATCTGAAGGTAGTCAATTTCGACAGTTTCAGGTGAATTTAAATATAAATGAACTTAAATCAGTGTTTTTTTATGCAAAATACAATGATGTTTCTTGTAGTTTGATGGATCTCGACCAGATTTTCGTCAATTTCCTTCTGGATCATACATTGGATATACTAATGGAGAGAATTATAATGCCGCGATGAACCCACCACAGCAAGTCCAACAGCAGCAACCTCCTCCACAGCAAGCATTGAATTCAGTAAGCTTATAATTAGATTAGCACCCAAATTAAAATAGATTTATAATGATTTTGACATTTCAGGCACATTGCGCTATCGTACCTTTTTACACATCACGAATTGATTTTCCTCAGCAAGTTAATAATTTCATGAACCAAAATGAACATGAGCCAGAAGTTTGTTAATTTCACTTTTTGAAATTTCATTTAATTTCAGATATTTCCATCAAAAATTGAAGGGTTAGAAACAAGAAGTAAGCATATATATTCTCTTTTTTTTGCAATTACTGTACATTTCAGTGTTAAGGAAAATTGATATGCCGTTATTTTTTCTTAATGATCCCACGTTTTGTAATCCGTCTACAGTAGATCCACGAGAAGTTCGAAATTCTGAGAAATTAAGATTAGTACAACTTGTAGGTTTATTGCACTGTTCCTGGAAGAACTTCATTGTTGAGCAGTACTACTAAATACAGAGTTACAGTGGGGGAAATTCAAAGGCGTATCAGTCCACCAGAGTGTTTGAATGCTTCTCTTCTTGGAGGAATTCTCAGAAAGTAGAGCACTATTCTATTATCTCATATTAATTTCTCATTAAGAGCAAAATCTAAAGATGGAGGAAAAACATTAAGAGACTCTTTAAAAAAAATAGGCTTAACATTGCCAGCTGGACGAAGAAAGCAGGCGAATGTCACAGCTTTAACAGCGTTGGTGGAAGGTGGGAATTAACATAATACTTGAATAATTTCAATTTCATTTCAGAAGAAGCCGTTCACATGGCTAAGGATTTTGCTATTGTTTGTGAAAAAGAGTTTCATGCTAGAGAAATTGGAATTTTCCTAACTAAAGCTAACTTAGCCGTTGAACATGACGCAGTTAAAAGAAGATCTATCTTGGAGCACAGCAAGTATGTTTATCGTCAGCCTCAAAGTTTAGTTGAATGCTATTTAGAAAAGTTATTACGGAGTTGTGTGATTTGATTGCAGCTGACAGGACCCCTCTAACCCCTTTTATTCAAATTCCTCGTGGTACTCCATTACTTGATCCAGCGGTTCAGCAACATATTAGCCATTTTACTTTGGTGCAATATAATATTTTTTTAAAATGAAGACGTTGAAGTAGTTTAGGTAACACATGGTTTTGGAACAGTGGCAATGGTGGGAGTATTACAATCAGTAAGAAATGTAATTGAAGAAAGTTTGAAATATATGGATAGAAATTGCCCGCCACAAATGTATATGAATTATAATACTCGTTAATCATTGCTTCTTACATTTACATTACATTCAATTTATATTTAAAACAGTCAGTAATAAAGAAAAGGAATTCATTGAATTCTACAATACAAAATGAGAACAAGTACTTACGACATTATTGAAATTTCCCGCATTTGCAAATAAATAAAACAGTTACGTTATTACTTAGCTTTCACTTTTTCTTTAGTTTCCTTTTTTTCTTCCTCTTTTTTCTTATCACCTTCCCCTTCACGCTCTCGTTCTGCTTTTTGTAAAGCCAACTGTAAAAAAGGTATTTTAAAATATTATAATCATCTATCTCTAACCTTATTGTCAATGAGATTATGAAGAGCTATGACCGAACGAACAAGAGATCCCATATATACACACATAAGCTGATCGTTAGTTTGTACATTTTGAGCAACGACGAAGTCTGGATGAGCAACATCGGGCAATAAATTCAGAACTTCCTTAAATGAGCATCTAGTTAATATGAATACAAACAAATTCAAGCTAACCTGAATGTAATAAATAACTGGGTGATTTACAGGAAGAGATCCCTCAGCAACTTCTCGAAGATACTTTTCAATGTCTTCCAATTGAGAATGCAGACCACGAAGACCCAATAGTTGATCTGTAACACGCTGAGAAAGAGTACCAGCAGTCTGATCCTTGATATCTCTGATGATAATTAATGAGTACATAAAACATGAGAATCGAATATAGTACCTCAAAAGATGTTCAACACCAACTTCTTCTGCTTCCTCAGCACCAATTTCGCTAGGAACATGTTCAAAGGTTTTAATTGGAGGAGTACCATCCTAAAGAGTGAAAACTTGAAAAAACTATAAAAAAAAGTGAGCTTACATCATGCACTTCTTGTACTTCCAAGTAAGCTTCAGTTGGCAAACCAATATCCTTTGGTTCAGCTTCAATTATAACAAGTACTGGATTAGGAGTAAAACGTTTCAATTGCTCATTAATAGCAATATCGTTCTGAAAAAAGTTGATAAAAAAGCATATCTAACACATAAATGCCAAATACCTTGTGGAGCTTAGGCCCAGTATGATACCATCCTACAATCTTTTCTTTTGCAGCAACCTAAGATTTATATTAAAATTTATAGAAATTTCTTCAGATACAAAACCTTATAGAACATGCTGTACATGCTTTCCAAATAGTCCATATCAAGGAACCAAGTGTCTTTGTCCTTTTCGTCTTCATCAAAGGGTACTGAACGAATAAAAAAGTATCTTAAAAAACAGTACTTAATTTCTTACCAGCAAAACTGTTTCCTATATCAAAAACTTTTCCATTTTTCATAGAACCGAGAAGAACACCAACAACTCTTTTCACGCTCTGAGTTTTCTTAACACGGTTGAAATGATCCACAACACTGAGAAGAACAAGGGGGTGAACAATAACCTAAAAGTCATTATTGATAATATGATTTTAAAAATAAAAACAATACTTTTTGCACAGGCAAATTTGCATGAGCATTGCTAATGCAATGAAGTCCTCCCTTCTGTTTTACAGTCTCTTGGAGTGTAGAAGTGCTACCGAGAGCCATTCCTTCAAAAATATAAATATTTACCGAGTAAATTTTATAATTAATAATATGAGCAAAATGAATAATCAAAAATTCATAATGAAATAAAACGACCATAAAGAATTAAACAATCTGTGAAAAAATTGTAATCATTTTGAGAGTGGAAAGTGTGCTCTGTTGCGAAAATTGTTGCGGGACCATTTTTTGTTTCATATTTTAAGCACTTATAAGATAGCTAAGAGATTAGAATAGCCATCCACTATTCTATACGTCTTAAGCTTAGAAAATGGAAAGTGACGTAGAGCAAAAATACGATTCTGATTGTCAACCTATTGACATAATAGAGCATGATGATGTAGTGGAGGTGTGTTAAAGTATATATTTTACTACCATTTATATGCAGTTCATTATCTTTAATTTGATATGTAGGTGCGGAAAGGCAGACAAGCCGTATCTTCCGGGGAGCCTTCTTTGGATGGCAGTATTGATGAGGACAGGGGAGCTCTATCAGATTCGGAAATCACTCATGTAGCTCGGTCAAATGTATGTATTACGAGACAATTTTCTTGAAATTATAGTTTTGTAGACCATAGCTGCTCAAGTACGCGGACCATCTTCAGATGCCTTAGAAGAATCATGTCGAATTGAAGCTTCTGGTAGAGATAAATTTTCGGAATGGGAAGACATCTTAGGGAGTGGAAATTTGAAACGAAAAATTGTTATACCAGGTTCCAGCAATACTGATCGTCCCAAGGATGGGCAATGGGTCACTATTAAAGTAAGATATGCAGTATTACGTTTAGTTCAATCTTTCCTTAAAGGTGAAAGATACCTTACGCGGGATGGACTCTCATGATAGACTACGTTTTATCACAGGATATTCGATGGTTATTGATGGTTTGACTTAGGAAAGTGGTTTTCAAATATTACTTGTTTCTTTTTGTAGCATGGGAATTGGTTGTAAAATTAATGCATGTCGGTGAATTATGTGCGGTTAAGACTAGTGCTATTCTTGCATATGGCGAAGTTGGTTTAGACCAGAGAGTTCCCCCTGATCAAGATCAAGAATACACGGTTTTTTTCTTGCTTGCATGATCTTATTTTGTATTACTTTTCAGATTGAGCTGATTAGCATAGAAGATGGCTCTATGTTTGAGGAAATGTCTTCGCAAGAATTAGAAACGTTTTTACTGATGTTGAAGGATAGGGGAAATTATTTCTTTAACCGTTTAGAGTATGATAAGGCTATTTTTGTATACAGAAGGTATGCTAGAACATTTTAACATGGGAACAAAATTATTTTAGAGCTTCGGATATACCTCTCCAAAATCATGTTGACTTAAATAAGCTAATGTCTACGATTTATTCTAATCTAGCCGTTTGTTACTATAAAGTTAGGAGTTTTAATTATATTTTCTTACCAATTGCTGTTTTAGCTTGGTGAATATGACACTGTTATAAGTTGTGCTAACGATGCCATTGCCTTGGATAAGCTCAACACAAAAGCTCTCTATCGTAAAGCTGTGGCTTTATCTGCTCTCAAGGAGTATGAACAAGCTCAAACGTGGCTTAAGCGATCCCTAGACATCGATCCTTCTCAACTGGTAATGTTGTTTCCGTTGTTTATTTTAATAAATTATATAAATTAGGCTGCTCAAAATGAGTTAGACAGAGTTGACGGCTTACGGAGAAGACGAAGACAAGATGAAAAAGAGCTGTATAAGAAAATGCTAAGTGGGGCAGGCGATGATTTAAATACGAATAGTGTGATATACAGAAGCTGGGCTGCTGTTCATAAAGTGAAAGTGTTGGTTATTGTTTTTTTCCTATTCACTTTTTTATGTTTCATCTATTTTTTGACCTAAATGTAAAATTGTATAAAAAAAATATCGACCAACTCTTTTTTTATTGCTTCGATTTTAGATTTCTGACCCTTTTTATGATTTGTATTGTTCACTCAATACCCAAAGGGTCTTTAAGTATTTCTTTTCACCTGTGAGTTATAACTCCTTTCTTTCTATTCCATTAAAATCCGAGATCTGGATATATGTGTACAGTTTTAATATCAGATTCTTTGTCGTTCTGTTTTATAAGCATTACTTTTCTCATAGTTATTATTACTATAATAATAATAATAAATCAAGCAATCATTTTTTTGAATAATGGATAAGAGTTGTTAGTGTTAGTAGACTTATTAGGTTGCCTGTCCTGTTGGATATGAATGAGGTAATCATGAATCCCCGCCTATCCCTGTTCTCTATACATGGATTGGGCCACTATTTAGAGACTCAAAACCAGGTGAATAACGAGTTTTTAGTAGGCATGATGATTCAGGCTACCGAATATCATGCTTTCTCTGATCATTTTTACATTTTCGATGACCTCATAATGCTTTCTACAATTTGACCTTCATTCAGTATTTACTTTCTCATGCAATTCACACATACTCAAGATCTGTGCTTGAGACCCATATATTCCTATTTTATTCCCGAAACTTCATCTCAAAAACTCCGTTGATCAGACATGATTTGTAAATCTTTTGATCGAACAGTACTCAAGAGATGATTAATGGTGGTTTGTATACGGTGGTTGACATCGACCTTTTACAATTCTGTATTCGTCGTGTACTAATGAATCTATTGAGGTTTTCTAGTGGTTATTGTAACATATAGAGTTATGAAAATCTTGATAATCCTTTTGAATTTTCTCAAGATGTCTAATTCTATTACATTTTTTCCAAAGAAAGTAAGAGTTTTAGAGATTAGAATCCATTTTTTTGAATATTTCTGTATCTTATCCATTATTTCTTTAATTTCTCCTATTTATTTTAAGTCTAATATTAAGATTAATATGTTTTTCTTTTATTTTAGAAATCAAACTGCATATGCTCGTTTGGCTTTTATGTATTGCGGCTCTGTTGCCTCGTGTTTTTACTGCAACAACCCCATTAACTTCATTATGTTCTGATATTCCTACACCATCTTCATTGAGTAAGAATAGATAATCTTAGAATACTCTTTGAAGAAAAAATTAATTGTTTCAGGTGCTGTATCAGTATGGGTGAAACATCTGACAGATACATCTCTATTTAGAATTTCAGATGAAGATCTTACTGACGAAGGATTTATGAGGTAAATTCCTATAATCAACTTGTAAAATGTATTTTTAACATTAAGAAGTGCTGCAGATCGAGATAGTTTTGTTGTTTTATTGTCTCGAAATCTTGATACATGTTCTCAGAATAATTGCTCAATCAAGTTGCAACACAGTCGACGCTTAAGAGATGGTATATCTACTATATTTGAAAATTTGCATCACAATACTCTTAATGTTGTCAGTTAAATATATGAAATTGGCAAACAAAATTTTATATTTTCAATCTATCTAGATATCTATTGTTGTTAAAACTATTTTGATGGCAGTTTTTCAACATATAATTCGAAAAAACCTTCCTGATTACTTTGTGTTGATATTAAGTTCTGTTGTTCTTTAGGTGCTGAAGTTCAACAAGAAAATATCATTGGCACACCACTTGGTTATGAAGCATTGAAAAACGATTTTTACTGTGCTCGCTCAATCGGTGATTGTGGAGCTGAACTGCCTATATATCAATGGGTTCGCGGGAAAAACAACGAGACCAAAGGTGAATTCATAATGAAATCTCGAATAAACTAGATAATAATTACAGTTTATGCTTACACATTTGATCCATCAGCTTCAATTTCTGGCTATATTCGAGATGTTGTTCCAATTTGTTATGGTTGGAGTGATGAAGGATCTATTATCCCGTCCTTCGGAGGAAATTCGGTACCCCAGAACGAGACAGAAATTTGCGCTCGTGTAGGAACAGTTCAAAACGCTAAGGTGATTAATCAGTTGAAATTGAGGCCAGAATTCTTTCAAACAACTAGCTTATCTATCTAAACATAAAATTTGAAACCATATTGAATTGCTAGTCCGTCTGTCAAAAGAAAAAAAAGGTTTTGAGACGATTTATCTTTCCATATTTACCAACTTGTGATTGAAAAAATCATCATAACAAACATGACAGACAAAGGTCATCCACCCAATTTCGTTTGAAAAATTTGAATGAAAAAAAAATTGAAAATAGGAATTAATATTTTGATAAAGAGAGAAGAAGGGAAGAGGGGGGGTGGTGGATTGAGGAATTATTAGTGAGAATTATCTGGTATAGATCATTAACCGTTCATAATAGTACATTTGACACAGATCAAACAAAAGTGAACGAGATAAACACATGCTTTTTCAGAAAAAAAAAAGATTATTTGGTTACAGTTATTTAGTACTTGCTCTCTTAATCCAACCTCTCAAAATTTCGAATATCCCATGTTTGTCCTCTTTCCAATTGTTAAAAGCAAAACCAGATTATATAAATCCAACTATATATCGCATGTGTGTATATATGTATACATACATGTAATATTGAGGTATTGAGTGTGAATATTATATAAACGAGATATAATAAGTTTTTTCACGTGGCCTTGATATCAATTGAATTCTTTTTTGTTTTAATATTATTGAAAAAGATATAAAAATGGTCTTTTCAATAGGGATTTGAGAATATTTATGATAATATATTCCTTTATTTAGTTCCAACTTAATGACTTTGGGCAAGCACGTGCTGCTTTTGAAATCGAAATAACATTTTGTTTTTAACAGATTTCATATTCAACTGCTGGTTCATCCTTATTTCCCATAGGAACGACAGCAATACTTCAATGTTCATCTGATTATGTTGCTAGTGGTCAAACTTCCCTAGTTTGTACTAAAAACGGATGGTACCCAAGTACCGGATTGGGTGGATGTATTAATAATAAAAATTCTGGTACATTTATAATCGATTAACCTTAATCAAATAATTTATATATTATAGTTTCAAATGTTTCACCTAATATAAGACAATCATCAACATCTTTATGTTCATCAACATTTAATATACCAAATGGAGCTTTGGCTATTAGTAATCCCAATAATAGTAATCTTAAAAACAAGTTTTTCATACATAAAATTTCATTTTTACAGTTTCCAATCCAAAAGCTACTGTATTATGTAATTTGGGTTATATATCAACTTTCTCGGAAATCATCTTATGTGCCGATGGTGAATGGCAACTTCCGAACATTGACTCTCCTTTGTGTATTCAAGCAAGTGAAGTGAAATGTCTGCCACCTTTAGCACCCATGAATGGTCATGTATGTATAATTATTTTTATTAAAAGTTATTTTCATTTTTTAAAGATAAAATATGTTTCAAATGATAAAAATCCATTCAAAAGTGGATCAAAAGCTGAATTACTTTGTGAAGAAGGCTTTGCTTTGGTGGGAAATCAATATATTCAATGTACAACTTCAGGATGGAATCCACCTATCTTTGGAACATGTCAACCGGTAAAATTATATTTTTTGTCTTGATATATGTATATTTGAATTTTATGATTATTTTTTAATAATTAGCATAAATATATTAAAATATAGCTTTGAGATCATTTCAGAGAGCAAGATCTAAACGCCAGGTATGTTGAATCCAAAGGGAAATATTAAGTTCTATCATAAGTTTTACTATCTATCCTTTCCCTATTTCTAACATTTCTATTCTGGGTATAGGTTTCGGTACTTACATTTTCATAATTTCTAACTCACAACTTTTTTTTTTTTAATTTCTGATACAAAAATTATTCAATTTATCAGGAACTTGCAACAACCAGCTTGGGTTGTGCCGCTCTTTTCGTTGTTGGCGGAAACGTAACTTATGTGCAATCATCACCATCTTTACCATATTCTTCCGGAACTTCAGCTCTTCTGATCTGTAATCCAGGCTATCAGCTTGAAGGATCATTTTCCTCATCATGTACCAACGGGCAATGGCTTCCTGCCATAGGTACATGCACGTTAGGAAATAGTTTGAGTGATGCGAACTACTTAAGAAACTCAAAATTTGTAGATTTAGGCACAGGTTTTATCAGTACTGGCAATGCTGGAGGTACATGTACAGACCTTATGACACCATTGAATGGAGTTGTTACATATACTCCTCTATCGTGTTTGTTATTTTTTTTTGTGTTTTCAAACAGATTACCAGAAGATTACAGCTGTTGGTTTGCGTTCATCCGGAACAGTAGCCACCCTCTCATGTAATATGGGCTATACAGTGTCTGGTTCTTTGTCTGCTAGCTGTTCAAATGGGGTATGGTCACCTATGGCTTTAGGATCTTGTATATCATCAGGTGTTACTTGATTGAATAAAATGTTTTATAATATACGTAAATATAGGAAGTGGAACTGGAAATGGGGTATTTCCTTCTTTAGATTGTGCAACACCTACTGTTACAAATGGAATTTTATCATTTAGCTTATCTGGATCAAACAATGTTGGTTATAATAATATAAATTAACTTAATTATATGTTTAGCTTGATAAACCATCTGGAACAATAGCTACTATATCTTGTAATCTTGGATTTGAATTACAAGGTTTTCCAACATCAACATGTCAAAATGGACTATGGTCACCGCCAATTCCAACATGTGGAACCACAACCGGTGTTAACATAGGACCTGGTAATTTGAAAAATAATAAATTTGTAAAACATTTTAAATTTAATTTTCAGGAGCTCAAATGAACCAATGCTCAGCACTTTTACCTCCATTAGGTGGAAGTGTAAATTATTCCACTGGAAATATATTTGGACCATTTGCAACAGGTACAACAGCCTATTTATCCTGTACTCATCAAGAAGATATAAGTGGTAATTTAAAATTAAATAATTATATTTAAAATAAAAATAATAATTTATAAAGGAGCATCATCAGCAGTATGTCAGTCTGGTCAATGGGTTCCACCAAATCTTGGAACATGTTCAATGGGTACATTTGAATAAATATATCTTTTAATTAATATATTTTTAAATATTCAGGATTACAATGTGGTGGAATGATATTACCATTAAATGGAGTTATTAATTATTCTGCTGGAAATGCTTTTGGACCTTTCAGAGCTGGTACTGTTGCCACATTAACATGTAGCAATGGAGCTGCACCAACTGGTTTGATATCACGAACTTCCGTATAATTCAAAACTTATGTTTAGGAAGTCAGAGTGCTGTTTGTACAAATGGACAATGGGAACCAACAATGTTAGGATCATGCTTTTCAAATTCCCTTCCAAGTAGAAGAAAAATAAATCTTCTAAATCAATTTTGATTTGATATTTCAGATGGAAATCAATGTACTACCGGATTTACGGTTAATGGAGGTTCAGTATCTTATTCATCTATAATAGCTACACCTCCATTTGTAAGTGGTACTATAGCTACTGTGACATGCTTAAATGGGAATAATGTAATTGGAAGTCAAACATCAACTTGTCAAAATGGAATTTGGAATCCAGCCATATTGGGAACTTGTACAGATGGTGGAGGAACAAGTATAATCTCACTTATATTTACTAATTAAACTGAAACATTCACCTTGTAGTTGGTGCACAGTGCATGGGAGGAGTTTCTGGTCCAATGGGATCGACTATCACATATTCTAATGGAGGCATATTTGGCCCTTTTCCCGGTGGAACAACAGCAACATCAACTTGTTCAAGTTTTGGAGGATTAGATCCTAATTCTGTTGTTGGAATAAGTATGTTTCTAGCCGTCAAGATGCCAAAGGAATAATGTTTCTCTTACTTAGGTACGGCAACCTGTTTAAATGGAGTCTGGAATCCATCAACATTAACCGGTTGCCAACAAGGCGGTGGAACAGGTTGAAATAATATTTAGTTTATAACCTGATACATTGATTATTAACAGGTCAATGCTTAAACATTCCTCCTCCATTTATGGGATCTATTAGTTACACCACACAACCTACTGGAATTCCATCAACATATACTGATGGAACAGTTGCAACTTTAACATGCTCAACATTTGTTCAGGGTTAATATCATTAGAAGAATTTATATTATTATAAATTAATTTAAGGAAGTTCAACAGCTCGTTGCATATCTGGTACGTGGACACCAACTCTTGGCGTTTGTAATGGATCTGACAACAACAACTCAGCTCAATGCGCAACTCCACCAATGACACCATTCGGAGCAACTCTTGCATATTCCAATCAAGTTACAATAGGGCCATGGACAAGCGGTACTTGAAGAAAAATTAATTATAAAGAGTATTTAATAAAATATATTGATAGGAACAACAGTTACAATGACATGTCCATTAGGACAATTCCCTCAAGGACCAAGTATGAGCGTTTGTGAAGGTGGTATTTGGAATCCTCCTTTAGCAACATCATGTTCAACAACCTCTATAAGTGGAAATGGTTAGTTCACTTCCTACTCCTTACTACTCGTGGTATCAAGAGAATGTTGTTATTGAATTTATTTGAATCATCATATTGTTATATATATATATATAGAAATATATACATAATATACATGAATTAATGTTTTTTTCTATGATTTAAGTATAACTTTTTGATTTCTTTTTGGTTCTTTTCTATCAAAGATGACGGTCAAGCAACTTACTATCTATCTATTTGCTTCTTTCTACTTCTTTTTTCCCTTTCTTTCTAAACACTGCACTAATATGATTTCTGTTTCATTTTTCTATTGCTTGACCGTCCTCTACCTATAGGCTGTCTTCCAATAGCTTCTCTTCTGTCTCCAATTACAAACGGACAAGTAGTTTACATTCCTAATCCAACCGAGCGTGTTGCGATCGGAACTGTGGCCAGTCTCGTTTGTGATCCGTCTCATCAGGTTTCCGGTGGCTCGAAAATAACTTGCACATCTATGGGATGGAGTCCGTCAACACTTGGTCAATGTTTATCACAAGGCTTGTGCTTTCCCTTTACCGTTTTTTAGATTAGTCATGTGATAAAAGAATGGAATTATATTTATTTTCTGCTTTGATCTAACTTGACATGACTGAATAACTTTATGAATTTCTTTAATTTGCTTGTTAAGTTCAAATCTTTAGGAACGGGTAATGGAGCTACTTGTACTGCATTGCTAGCTCCTGCAAATGGCTTACTAACATATTCTCAAGGAGGTACATTTGGTCCGTATCCAACTGTACGCAAAGATTTTCTTGATAATAGTGATTAATATTCAAAATACAGGGTACAACCGCTCAGGTTACATGTAATATTGGCTACAATATTAATGGTGCTAGCTTATCAGCATGTCAAAATGGTCAATGGATTCCCTTTCAAATAGGTCAATGTATTGCTTCAGGTCATTCGTTTTCCCATAAAAGCATCTCATCTATTTTTACAATTTCAGATGGAGGTGGAACAGCTGGAATACAATGTCCAGCAGGTCTCCCTGCCGTACCATTCGGTACATTGGTTTATTCCAATGTAATTGAATTTAGATTTCAAACTTATCATTTGAAAATACTTGCAGGGTATGCCTATTGGGCCATATAGTGCAGGAACTGAAATAACATTAACTTGTTCACCTAATTATAATCCATCAGGTAAAAATATGAAAAAACATAGAGTAGATAATCTGATCTGTTCTAGGTTCAACCAGATCTATTTGCTCTAATGGAGTATGGACTCCATCATTATTGGGTTCATGTATTCCTTCAACAGGAACTCTGATTCAATGTCAAGCCATACCTTTCATTTGGTCAGGATCGGTAAATAACTATGTGAGTATGTAATTAATTTTTTTTGCGAAAGGTTTCTTATACCCCATCTGGACTACCACCCTACAATGAAGGAACTGTTGCAACTTTGAACTGTAATATTGGATCTATACCTTCCGGAATATCATCAGTAACATGTCAAGGAGGTAGCTGGACTCCATTCCCAGGTAAAATCTTCATTTTATTTTTGGTTAAGTTACTAAAATTTAATCGTAGGTCTTGGTAGTTGTACTACAACACTAGCACGCTCTCCCCCGAAGTTATCACGAGCCCCAGCTCCAGCTGGTCAAGAAGAAGAAGATATACCAAAGAGCGAGAATGAAGTGGCAGACAATGGAATACGTGGCTGTCCCGGACCCTTAGCTCCACCATTCGGCGAAGTTTGAACTTCACATTAAACCTGGTTTCGAAACGGCATATATTCAGATAACTTTCTCAAGAATTAGTAGTCGAACTGGCACCTTTGCTGCTGGAACAACAGCAGCTCTTCGTTGTGTGATTGGATATTCTATCGAAGGAGCTTCATTTTCCACTTGTCAGCGAGGCATGTTCAGGCCTATGCTGGGAAAATGCTCTAATGGTCAAGTTGATCCTCTACCTGGTGCTTGTCTACCGTTAGCGCATCCCGAACAAGGAAAGGTATAACATCTCCAAAATGATTTTTTGAAGTAATTCACTCGCTGTTCAGATTACATATATACAGTCATCACGTAGTGTTCAGTTGGAAATAGGTTCAACAGCTCTCCTCAAATGTACTGATCCGTTACGAGCTGTGACAGGAACAGCAGCATTAACTTGTACTGCATCAGGATGGGAACCTGCCGAAGGTTTCGGTACATGTGATGACATGAGAAATCAGATAGTAGATGTTGAAAATAGTTCAAATTCAATTAATTAGAGAGTACTACTCTTATTAATTATTTGTTTATAATAATAATAATAATAATAATAATAATAATATTGATGTTTAAAACAAATGGAAGAAGGGTAATTTCTATTACACAACATGTTCTTCAATAATTATATTTGTACTATGGAAATATTGAATTCATATCTAAACTGTATCATGTTTTGTTTTTTTTGTGGATACAGAAAATAAATTTTTGTTTTTTTTTAAATTCGAGTTCTAATTTTTAGCTATAAAATCAATATGATTTTATATTTGGCTAAATAATATTTATAATTTACGTTTTTTCCTTGTGGCTTCTAGTTTAAAATTTGAACAGCTTGCTTCAATTAGTCATTCTACCGATCAAATAATATTATTCAACCAATAACCGTATGTGGACATCATCGTTTCTATCTATTTCTCTTATATTGTTTATAAATTTTAAAAGTAAGTTTAAATTATATATTATATCACATATAATATATAATATTATATATATTTATAGAAATAAATGCCCAGGATCTTAGATATTTCAAAAAACCACAAATAATAGCCCAAAATG
The DNA here is from genome assembly GCA_964057225.1 of Auanema rhodensis. Lineage (NCBI taxonomy): Eukaryota > Metazoa > Nematoda > Chromadorea > Rhabditida > Rhabditidae > Auanema > Auanema rhodense. The sequence continues at coordinate 9,144,354 of OZ059895.1, forward strand.
AAAATGTTGATTCATCAACTTCTTCCTCTTGCTCTGAAAACAGTTGGTCGGATTGGGTAGAGGTTTGAATTAGCAATTTTTATTTTAATTTTTGAATTCAAAACATCAAATAAGACTTTTTTATCAAATACAACATTGACAAGTTCTATTTAAGTTGATGGCTTGTGATAAAGATTGTGGAGGATGTGGTAGAAGAGTCCTTCAAAGAACATGTCTATCGAAGGGAAACTGTTCATGCGAGTAAAGAGACTTACTAATGTTTTTTAACTAAATTTTTTTAAATAATAGCGGACCATCCCGTAAAGAAGAAGTTTGTAATATAAAAGTATGTGATTACCCACGTCCAGCTTGCTGTCCTCCACATAACCTTATGGTTTTAAACTCCCATTTTGTTTGTGGACCTCAAGAACAAGTAAGAATTTTAATTACAAAAGAATTGAATGTATTAAAAGCGTTGTTTAGAGTATAATTGATCAATTCTTGGAAACTGTTGATCCAAATTCAGCTCTCACTAGAATACAACAAAGGAGCAAACTGGATGTAAGACACGCTTTCCTAATATTTTTGTAATACATGTATTTTAGACACTAAAACCTAAATTAAATCATGATACAAATTATGATACCAGTTCTGAGGTATTATCTTTGTAAAGCATTTCTTGAGCAATGTGTCATCATGCAGATATACTCAGAAGATTACCAAATGAATTACGGAACATATGTTAGAAATTTATGGGTAAAACCTATTGTTTATTATCATGATCACAGCGCATAAATAAAGTGAACTACTTACAATATCACAGATGCATTTTTTTAAATAAATTAAGCTTTAATTATAATTTGTAAATGAGATCTATTAAACATGTGCGACTTCTTCTTCTTCTTCTTCAACAACTTCTTCGTCGCTGTCTTTGGCATAAGGGACAAGCTTAGGAAACCGAGAAGGTAGTAGAGCAGACAAATCATCACTTCCCTCTCCCCAAAATGTGTTCTCACATAATGACATTACCTGTTATTGTGATTTGTGTAATAATCAAGAATAATTATAAAAAAAAATACCTGCGTTAAAACAAATGTAGTGGAGTAGGCATACACTGTGCTATCACTTATTCCAACAGAAAGGTGTTGAAGATACTCGAGCCAAATTTCTTTCATTAAACGTTCACATAGTGGGAATATAGGTGACCTGAAAAGGGAGTATGTATTTTATTCAGGAAAATCTTTATCTAATACTCAATAAATGGAAGAAAATCTCTAGCGAGAGCTGTAACAGCTCGGCTGAAATGAATGGTATGAGCAGAAACATTCAGGGCTGGTTTGCCCTCAGAAGCCACAGTCCAATCAACATTTAACTGTACATCACTCAATTCTTCTACTAAACGATTAAGAGCGGATTCTGATTCTACAATTAATGGTCTCCATCTCTCTTCCTAAAAAGCAAGATTGAAATGAAATTTTGAAAAAGAATAAATATACGTTAATACGTGAGCGTATGCCTTGTATCGTATTATTGAAATTTGATTCAAGCGCTAATTCCATGGCTGGCCCAAGAAGTCTGTAGACTTCAAACGTCAATTCCACACCCATTGCTGCGATTTCCTCCATAGTATTCATCAAAATTCGCCATGTGTGACTTAGAACAGCAATAGTGGGAGCAACTTCTAAAAACAAAGATTGTTTCAATTGTTTTCTAATTTTCTAACCAACGACATGTCGACGAACTAGTGATAATAAAACCATTAGCTCTCCGGAGCACCATTGCAACACCTAAAAAACATTTACAACCATGTTAGGAAAATTGAAACGAACCAGTGAGTAAGATTGAGGAGCATCTTCAAATTCTTTAACAACATCATCAACATCAGAGGAATACAGTAGACATAATTGTTTTACATATGATAATGGCTCCTCAGATACAGCGATTTCACGACAAGCGTTTCTTTGTAGAGCACTGCGGCGTTTTAGATAGAGATCCAGAGCATAGGTACCTAGTATTATATAAGAAAATTGTTTGCATAAATAAAAAAAACCTCGTCCTAACTGTGTCAACAATGTTCGAGCTTTTTTCATAGCTCTAGGCCCTCCATGAACAGCCCCTGGGCGCCTCACGTCATCACTTAGAAGTTGAATTACCTCAAATACCCATTTGACAATTTGATAATTATATATTTATTACCTGATTTTTCCTAGAGTTAAGCTGAACGTCCACGGCTGGATTTTTGGTTTTGCATTGTTTCCACTCTAATAAGATTTCAACAGCATGTTCCAAATCTCTGTGAGCGATGCAATCGTCGAGCTCAGCTGGAAGTTCTTCTAACCATGCCATCTCTTCCTCATCTTGAAAACGTAGATGGATAAAACAGTAGCACAGAGAAACATACCATGAACTTCATCTTGTTCTTCAACTTTTTCATCAATAATGGGTGACAAACTTGCTTTTTTTCTTTCCTAAATCATAAATTTACAAACTTGTACTAAAATACGAATATACCTGCACAGTTTTTCTTCTTCCTCGGATAGTCGCTTGTCTAGCCAAACTACCCTCATGAAGAAGTTCTCTTTTAGCGCGTTCCAATTCGTCCAACCATAATTTTTTAATACGAGCACTCTCACAACGATAATATCTAGAATGTTCTAACATTATACTATCTATTTATACTCCTTACCTTTGTTCTGGAAAAATAAGTAACTTCAAAATTTGATCAACTCGAGCTGTTCGATTTTCTCGATCTTTGACATTAACAGCAGCTAAACTATTCAAAGAAAATGTGGACTCCAAACTATATTTTCCCGAGGAAATCATATTTCCAATCAGAAGACGATCCGTAAGCAAAATCAACATTGATTTATGCACAGGTTGCATGGTTTCTCCATCCAGCAACGTCATCTCTCCGTGAAGAATGACACGATCACAAGAACGTAAATTATTTAAAATCCCCTAAACGCATAAATGAAGAGTGACGGTGCACATAAAATACATACAGCTATACCATCCATTTTTTGCATCAAAAGTTGTATAGGATTGTTTCCACCTGTAGCTGATTGACTAGATACGGTATGTAATGAAGTCTTGTCGTCACCTGGAAACGTATAATACTTGCAGCAGAAAAAGAAAACGCTTACTGTTCATTTGAATAAGGTTTTCAATTAATTGCTTCTGATCTAATAGAAGAGAAGAAAGCTGATATACCTCTCGTTCAAGATCTTAACATGGAAATATTTTAATAATTTAGGAAAAAACTAAACAAGAATGATAATACACTTACGGGAAATCTCTTTTGATGCATCAATAAACTGTTGGTAGTTCTCAAAAACACTATTTTTTAAAACTTCTTGAGTTGCACTACTGATTGCAGTCATTTCAGATCTCAAATTCCTCAAATCTCTAGTTTCTGCTCCGGGTTTGGTATCTTTAAGCCGTTCTCTAATATCTATAATTATGAAGCATATAATTAAGTTATGTAAATTACATTACATTCTGAAGGAACAAAGTTGGTGTCACAAAGAATCTCGTCATCATTCTTCCTATATTTAATAACCCGTTCTTCCATTCTGATTACCTAAATTACTTAATATGAATATATCAGCTTAATCTTAAAAATTGTCTCTGCTCGCAATTCTCGCTAAGAACGCATTGCGGGCTAACTCGCGTATTGGCACATTTCGCGATCTATGTTGGCAAACAGCCAGCATCTTTTATGCTACAACCTTGATTTGTGGTTGATTATGCTAAAATATGTGATATGAAGTTTTTATTTGTTAATTCAAATATGAAATTAATAATGAAATATTTTTAGAAACCATTCTGTCGTTGTTAGTCGACAATGATGAACACGGAGTCGACCAGCGAACCACGTGTTTTTCGCCCAAATGACTTGATTTGGGCAAAAATGAAAGGTTTTCCACCTTGGCCAGCAAAAGTATGAATAATCCACGGCTTAAAGACTTAAAGATATAATCATGTTCAATTCAGGTGATTTCTTCCGGGGAAGATATTCCGCCAGGTAGAATTCCTGTAATGTTTTTTGGTACAAGAGAAACGGCTTTTATGAAACCATCGGATTTAAGTGACTATATGACTTACCGTCAACAACACGAAGTTTCACGCAAACATAAAGTTTTATTGTATTTTTTATGTTTTGTTTATTTCTAGTTTTGTAGGGGTTCAATGAAGGCATTCATGAAATTCGGGTAGCAGCTATGTTGGAAGCTCCTGATTATAAAGATCCATTATTTTTCCCAGCTGTTGATCCTGGAAAGAGTCCCTCTCCCATGTCCACACAACCTGGTCAGCGAAGATCTAGCGGAAGAATGCTTTCAGATGCTTTTCTCACTGGATATGAGAATAAAAGATCCAATAGTGCGTCTACCGTGTATGTTTCACATCTAGCAATATGAAAACTTTATATGTGCATATTTAAGCTCACGGTCTCGAGCAAGTAGTACAGCTTCTGCTCTAAAACAATTAAAAAAGGAAATATTTCGGAGGCGGCTTGACAGTGAGAGTTCAAATGGCTCTAGAAGAAATAAAATGATTAGTGGTTTTGAAAAAATCCCTAGCACAGATTTTTTTGATCAGCTTGGTGTTCGTTTATATTTTTTCGTACTTTTCATATTTCTTTTGCTCTTATTTTAGAATTTGGATGATTTTTCTTTAATTGGCGAAGATAATCTTGGCGCTCCCGATGATGCTCGGTCTTCACGTTCTAAGAGATCACGTGGTTCATCAAAAGTGTTCGAAGATTATATTTTGGGACTCGGGACTAGGACGAGGCATCGATCTGGTAGTATTAGCGAGGGCCGTGGTACAAGAAGCAGGTAATTGAACCCCCTTGTTTATTTTCACCAATTATTTGAAATGTAGACTAATTTCTGGAGTGTCTGATGTTTTCGATGATCTCCTCTTCCCTCCCACAACTGGCGTTCAAGCCGCTACTGAGGAAATCATGCATGTTCTGGATGACTTTCCTTCTGAAAGCAGCGAAGTAGCATGCAAAATATTCTTCTTTTTTTTTAATTGTCAAAAAAATTGTAGTGTCGTCCCGGAACTCCAGAAGCTCCTGCTCCATTCCCTCGTCCCAATGAGTTTTGCAAAGATTGTGGCTGTGAATGTACGCTAGTTGGAATAAAATGGAGGTTTGTTTTAAAATCCAAACTCAGAATTTTAAATTTTCATTAGATGTACATCTAAATACTGTTTGAAATGGAATGGCATAGCGGAACCCTATAATAGACCAAGCACATCTATTGCTCCACCTGTTGATTATCCAATAGAAGAAAAGGAAGTTGTTCCAGTAAGAAAGCTCTTCAAGTTATATCATTAAATTGTGCTTTACAGCCTAAAGAAACTGGAATTAACACTAATACTATTAATAGGAAAAGGCCAAAGATTCGGATTAAACATGACGTAAATTTCTTATGGTAAAAGAGATATTTTATTTTATTTTTAGAATGATTCACCGAAACGAGAAAAATCTGTGAAAGATCGAATACGGGAAGAATTTAATAGATTTGATAAGCCCGTTGCATCTGCTGTAACTAATGTTGCCAGCCCAAAGCATGATTCATCATCACCAGATAGATCCAGAAGTCCTAATAAAAAGCCTGTGGAACCTCAACCCGTAGTTGCAAAACGTGCTACAGGACGGCCAAAACAATAGTAATTTTTTCTTTTATATTTTAATTTCTTTTTTTTTGCATTGAACATTGTATTACTATTATTATTTTTCAGTAAAGTTGAAAGTACACCGCCTATAAATCATAATGGATTGCGAAGCTGTACTTTTTGTAATGGTCAGGTCCGACCTCAAATGTGTGGAGGAAATAAACATAGGTAACCTTAAACATTTTGTCGTTTTGTATTTACAATATATGATTGAGGTGGCGATGTGTAGATAAGAAATGCCGTAAGTGGTACGGCTGGGTTAAATCTAGTGATGAGATTCCACGAGATCTTGGAAGAAAAGGCCGTTTCAGTAATGTATTGGAGAAAGCACGACGAAGAGAAAGATTGCGATCGCAAAATTCAACGAGCTCTGCACATAGTTAGTCAAGTTTTGTTATACTTTTTTTATCTACATCGTAGTGGCAGAAGCTGCCTCTATCTCATCTGCCGGAGAAGCTGCTGCTGCAGCCGCTGGAATTGATACAATTTCTCTTATGAGTGATGACAGGCATAGTGGCAGAATCGGCTCTATCGCTAAAGAACTCTCCGTTCGTGCAAACGATGATCAACCCGTATGTTTAAACCGCATATTCTAATTCTATTCTGCATTCGTTTTAGAGAAAGAAAGGACGACCACCTAAGCAAACTGGTCTGAAAATTAAACTCAAGGGCAAAGATAAAAAAGATGGAAAACGGGGTAAAAATGAGGTTAATTTTTTTCTCTTAAAATCTATATATCTATACATCTTATAGAATGAACAAAGGGTAAAACGTAAATATACTAAGCGCAAAGACACCGATGTTGTCAAAGAAGAAGAAAAACCTCCCCGACGTATAATGCTTATTTTGTCCGTTTAATATATAATTGTTTTCAGCTATATCTCCTTTAACACCTCGTGAGATGCGATATAGACCATGCGCCATGGAGAAGAGAGGACGATGGTGGATAAGCGAGAAAAGAAAAATAGATGTAAGCCCGGAGAGGTAATATAACTTTTTTTTAGTTTTTTTTCAAGAAAAAATTTGTCTCAGAGATTTCCAAACTGATACTGCAGACTCAGCTGCTGCATTCAGGGTTCTTTCTCACGCTTTTCGAGCTGCGGCAGTGACTAGGTAATTTTTCAACTTTACCAGCTCTTACTTTTTTTTTGAATTTTAGAGCTGATGAGCCTGGGACTGTTAATGGATCCTTAGATTTAATGATGGATTCCCTTCTAGGGTGTATGGCACCCTTATTGTCACTGCTTGGAAGACTACCAAACACAAGACCAGATCCTCAGGTGCTTCAACAACTTTGGAATGCATCCGCTGTACATTTACCTATGTTCCAATAATTTGCTAGGTCTTAATTACTCACTGTACTTTACGTTGGTTCAGATTGCTCAAACTGATCTCACTTCAATCTGAACATAATACATGTTTATAAATTGTATATGTTATTTTCCAGCCTTTTTGCTTACTAAATTATCAGTTCAATTGAGAATAAATGCCTTAGGTTGAAACAAATTTTATCTCACTAGTCTTTCATAATTTGTCAATTTATATGTTGTTTAAAAGCTTGTTAATCTTTTTCTAATTTTTATTAATATAGTTATTGTGTTTTTGCGAGTTCAAATATCGAATAAACTTGTCGAAATGTTCTTGTGATGTTGATGGTCTATGAAAATGTGTATTATGAGTGAAATTTAGTTCATTCGTGGCTTACCTGTGAGCTCGCTTACCATCTGGCAAAAAAAATTTCATTACTACAGGTTTTGATGGCTCAGCAAGAGAAGCATCTAAAGTGAAATAAACTCTGAAAGTTAGGGAATTCATTCATGTTATTCTTATGTTTATATGCGAAATACCTGGATGAAGCATAACCATTTGTCCAACGGGAACAATATTTGTATTTATTAGTTCCATTCAGATATACTAAGCACAAAAAATCGACAACATAATGTATTCTTTGATTATATTTCCATTTCTTAGTGAAGTAAATTAGTGTGGATGTAATTGATATATGTTCTAACCTGTTCAATAAATTGAATAATTGCTCTTTTACCTTTTAATGGAGTCATGGAACCTGAGATAGGCCAACGAATATTAATTAAATCACTGGTCATGTCAGATCTATAAATTTTTTTTTCATTAATTATATTAATAAATTCTTACAAATAAGTTGGTATATGATATACAACGTTTGTATCTTCTCTAGGAGAAGGCGAATTGAAATATGTTACTCTATAAACTTTTTTGATGAAGAAGAATTGATTTTTTAATTTTTTTACCTCGGAATTTCATCTACACGCACAATTTTGTTTCGTGAATTTCTATCTATTTCTACACCTTCTTCGGAAGAGCTCGAACTCTGTGTTAATAGATATAATTGAAAATATAATGAAAAACATACTTCTTCCGATAAATGAAGGATAGCTTCTCGAAAAGCTCGACTAAGGACTATACGGGCTAGATTTCTACAGTTCCACCATTCAAGATCCATATTCGTATTAAAATATTAAGTTGGGACGAGAAATAAAAAGGAATGCAATGTCCGGTAAAATTTGGCATTTCTGAGCCAGCGGATTTCCAGTCAACTGCATTTACAACGTTAACCAATTTTCATGTTCAATGAATTCATAAAGAACTTATTAACATATGAGTAGAGGAAAAAAAGCATTAATCCATGCTAGTATTTGATTGATACAAAGCAAAAGTTAAACGATTATAAAATATTTATTTTATATTTGTAAATATATAAGGAACAGAGTGAAGAAAAACCCGTTAAACAAATAATTTTGAAAGTAATAATTTGAATATTAAGCTATCAAATGTGGTGCAGACATCATTATGGCTAATATAGATACAACAATAAAAATAGTAAACATAACCATACAAGCACGATCTATGGCCATAGCTGCAAAACGCCAATCATTCTGTATTCTTTCTTCTCGTTCCTCTTTATCCAATACATTGCAAATCTGAAACCTTATTCTGATACAAAAAAAAATATTAAGCTTTACCTGTCTTAATTCTTTGTGAACAGCATGTAGTAATAGTACTTGAGCTTCATATGCTGGATGATGGCTGGGCAAGCTTGGAGGTGAAAGATATTTGGTTGTATCCTTTCGTGGAAGACGACGATTATCATAAGAAACGCCTTTTATGTACAAATGTTGTGGACGAGACATGAAAAGTATCCATGGGAGCCATTCAAGAAGTACACGATGAACCTATTATATGGTGTTAATACTTTATAATAAAAAGAGTTTATACCAAAGGACTCATTTCATGAGTATCTGGACCACGAAAATGAAGATTTAAAGCTACGACTGTGAAAACAACAGAAGCTGATATGACTAACATACAACAAGAAAAAAATACGCCTTAATAAACATCAAATTCCAGAAAATAAAACTGGATTACCTATCAAAGGAACAGCGTCAGAAGTAGGAGGTGTCATTTCAGAAACCATGCTTAGGAAAAATACTATTGCTAGCAGTATTGTAACTTCTATAAAGCAAAATAAGAAAGTATGGAATTTAATCATAAATGTTACCTAAAGTTATTTTTTCTCCTGCATCTGGAGGTAAAGTAAAGCCTAATACTGTCATCAACGAGATCAGTAAAGATGGAATTATCAAATTAAAGCCTAAAAACATAATCGAAGATATGTATCTGAACATGCATAGGAACAAACCATAAAAAAGAGTTCGACGTCTAAGATGTAGATAGTATTTCACGGTTGGGTATGGTTCTGGGCAACATTTGTAATAATTTACATGACGTACAGCAGGTGAATCGACGACAATCCACTCTCCATTAACAACATAGGTGGACATATCCATTGAATGAGCTGATAGACAACATTTCATATAATCATCGCAGAGCACACTTACTTTCATTAGCTTCCGTCGTGTCGATTTGAAGATCTAGTGCAAAACCATGAAAAGTCCATGATCCAAACTTTAATTCACATATTTGGTCATCAAAGGGAAACCTTAAGAATCATATTTATTTACTTTTCATACTGTTCAATTGATGTATACCATGTTACATCTAGTTGACAAACAAATTTTAAAACACCTGGAGGAATCCATGTAACATCACCACTATTATAAACAACAAGATTACTCTTAAAAGTGGAATCAAAATCTTCAGCAGCACTAGAAGATGAATTATAAATCAATTTGAACTAAAAATGAAAAATAAATATACCTGTTATATAATAAAATATCAGGCTTCCATATATGATCAGTTGCGCCAGGAAAACGGATATCTTTTATGCCATCAAAATCAAGGGGATCCCATTTAAGCTTATAATCTTTCCAAGACTGTAAATATATAACTATTCATAATATACTAATGATAAAATCAAACTTACATAACTTAGCCATGCATTAATGCTTACAAGCTGATTCTTTTCATCAACATCCAGAATTTGTTGAAGAAAAAGTTTAATTTTAACCACTAAAGGCTCTGTTGCATTTTCTACAGGTCTTTCCAATGGATTATAGCCTACAGTTCAACATAGCTATTAAATTTCGTTAAAACATTTATATAAATACAAACCTGTTAAAAGATCATTAAAAAGCTTTGTTTCAGCAATACTACCACTAACACATAGAAATAATCCTTGTAATATTAGAAATGCTGTAGCAATACCTACAGATTTCATTAGATCACAAAAATGAAGTATCTGTCGCTACTGCTTATGTGATTGATATAAAGAGCTCAGAAGAAGACTAGATCGAGGACAAGGGATTATGCAAACAATTAGCTTCGTCATATATATCGATCAGATTCTTCGTTGTCATTTCTTGTCATACTTCAACTGTCGCGGATATATTATATCAAATAACAAACTTAAAAATGAAATATTCATTAAAATCATGCACAATGATGTCTTTGAAAAAAATCTAGATGTTACTCGTCTGGAATACCCAGTGGTTATTGGTATGTCAACCTATAAGAGTGAAAGCATAAGACAAAATAGTTAGAATCGATATGATTAGAAAGCATATGGAGCATTGTTTTCATCGTTATTTCTATAAGTGTTCTCATTTTCGTTATCATCGTCATCAGCGAAAAATTCGGAGATAATACGGTGGGAGATACCATAGATTTTCTCAGACTCAGAGCTCTGAAGGTTTTCAAGATGATCAAGTCCTCCAGCTTCTTCAATTTCAGTTTGCAAAGTGTCATAAAGATGTGAGTCGCTGAAAGAGAATAATAAGAGAATAAAGTGAATTCCGCCTGGTATTTAAACTAACGTTGTTGAAACATTTGATAGAACTGTATAGAGGGTTTCCAGAGTGTTAGTGAGTAAATCAGGGTTATTTTGATTAAGAAGACCGCAGAGAACTGGAATAGCACCATCAGTCACTAAAGCAATGATCTGCTTCGATGTTCCTCCTTGGGCAAGATTGGCAACAGCCCAAGATGCTTCAAATTGACATTTGAACTCTCCCTATAAACAGGGATTTATAAAAAACAATTATTAGATGTAAGTTACAGATTTTAGGACTTCAATAATGAAAGGAAGAAGTCCGGCATCAATCACTGCTTGAATTTGCGATTGAGTTCCAGCAATGATATTAGAAAGGAGCCAGCAACACTCCTTGATAACTGTGGAAGATCTTGCTCTTTCCATTAAAGATTCAAGTTCGCCTAATGTTCCAAGGTCGACAACAGCTTGAGTAAGTTCATCATTTCCTGTGGCCATATTTCCAAGAACTCTGAGAGCAGGAGCTACAAGAGTATCTCCTTCACCCAAAAATTTAAGAACTGTAGGAAGAACACCAGAGTTTCTCGTCAAAGCGATTTGCTCATCAGGTCCATCAGAAAGATAAGAAATAGCCCAACAAGCATCTTGGCGAACTTGCTTGTCCTAAAACGTACTATAAACAAATTTACAATAAGTAACTGTCTACTTGATGTTGAACAAGTTTCGCCAAACCACGGCTAAGAACTTCAAGCACAGGCAATGGTGCATTAGGATTCTTGTGACGACACATGTTGGAATAAGCCCAAGCCAAGGTACGAGCGAAACTATCTTCCAAAGTATCAAGACGATTCATGAGAGACACAAGAGCATCAACACCATGGCATTCTTAATAATCAAATTCTTAGAATTCGAATATTTTTGAACTAACCTATAACATAGTCACGCAGTTGAGCAGAATCACCAGCAATATTTGCAACAGCCCATAAAGCTTGTTCTGCTAAAGCGGGATTTTGATTGACAGAAAGAACAACTAATGGAGCGGTAGCGCCAGCCTCCACTGCGGCAACGGTTTGAGAGGATGTACCAGACACAACGTTAGTCAATGCCCAGGCAGCTTCAAATCTAACCTTATCATCCTAAGAAAACTGATAAAGAATGAAAGACATATCGTACTTACTTCAACGCTAAGAGCACGTACAAGGGCCTCCAAAAGACCACAGCGAATAACTTCATCTACAGGTGGGTTCTTGGACTTAGAAAGAGTACGACGAAGAGATTCGAAACAGGATCTCATTTGTTCCAGATTAGGATCATTTGTAAGAATAGTGAGAACCTCCTCATTAGACAAGATAGCGGGCTTTACAGCTACGGTAGCTAAACGACTAAAATGTATCAAATACAATGAAAAAAAACCATACTTGGCTTCTCAGAGTCGGAAGCATCAGAATCTCCATCTTCTTTAAGATTTCTTCTCTTCATAAGCAGTTGATCACCCTTCATTTTGCGGATTTCAACACTACATTCATTACGACGACGACGCATGTCCTGTAATACGGGTATAATAGCAATATATATTAAGACCAAACCTCATGCTTAGCCAAATTCTTGTATTGTTTCATGCGGACATCTTTACCTTCAGGGCTCTTATCGGCGTTGCCAACCTCGGAGAGAGTCATCTTATTCTAAAATGTAACTTACAAACAAGTATACACATAAATAAATTAACAGTGAAAGAACTTTATGATTTAAAAACCAGCGACTGAATGATCCAATGAATAGTCGATTATAAAGAGAACTTCCAAAATTATATTTTCCCGCCTCCTTTTTAAATTTAGCGGCACACTGAATAGATGTCTGTCAGCAGTATTTACGCGGTTTCGGTGTACATGCAAGGTATACACAGTTATTGGATAGAAATTTTTTTGGTTCTTTTTATACTCATGCGAAACGAAACGGGAAGCCGTACATGAAAATTAGTTCATATTAAAATTGAGATTTTTCATTGAATTCCTAAGGTACACTACTTAAGTTTTGCGTATAAGTGTGATATGTTACAGATCATTAAAATGTTCTTATCCCAAGTATTAAATCGTTCAAAATCAACTGCAAACAAGGTTTTTTTGAGCATTATATTCCTTATTCTAACTAACCTTAGGTTAATTGCGCTGTTTATGGCAGTGGCTTGTCAGCCAGTGGAGCTTTAGGCATTCCCAGGTTGATTTTACAAAACTAACGACAATTTGTACAATATTATTTAGCCTTGTAGTTAATAACAAAGCTGTTAAAGCTAAAGAGCAACCAAATCCCGTGCGTGTCACATACTTGAACACTCTGGATATCGATAAAATCTCAGCTGGTTTCGGCTTCTCTATTTTTGCTTCCAAAAATACTTTGTATGGAGCAGGATTAAATAATAGGTTCAACGAATTAAACCATATGCTTTAACATATTTTGGCTCTAGATCTCAAATAACTACCCAGAAAAACTTTGATAAAGGACAAGATTATTATATTAGCTGCAAAAAACTCTTTCTGCCCGAATGTTTGATGAAAAGAACAGATTCATTTGTATACCTCAAAGCTTACAGGTTCTAAAATAATTTCAATATCTTCCGGTAGAGCTCATTCATTAATAGCTACAGATAAAGGAGTGTATGCTTTCGGCGATAATTGTCATGGACAATGTGGTTTTGATCCATCCATACATTCCGAAGTGTTTGGGGTGAGTAAGTTATCGCCTGTACTGTTAATTTTTTGAAAACAGACAAACACTACGCCTTTAACTAAAGTCAATTTACCTTCGGATTCTGAAGTCGTTCAAGTTCACTGTGCTCTTGATACTTCATATATTGTAACCGCTAAGGGTGAAGTACTATTTAAAAAAATACTAATTTTAAAAAATATATTCAATAGGTATTTGCTTTCGGTTTAAATGAGGATGGTCAGTGTGCTAATGGTTCTTTAGGAATTCAGCACGTTCCTACTCAAATTACAGGTTGTTTTTATATTTCAATAAATATAACTTTACTTTAATTATCATATAGAGACAATTTTTTGATTGTTAAAACTTCAGGTGATTGCACTGGAACTAAAATCAGTCGTATCAGCGGTAGCTCTGATACACTTTTTGCGTTATCTGACAGTGGCGATGCTTTCATATGGGGTCAATGTGAGTATAATCAAGCTGGTACAAATTTAAATGATGTACAAGTAAGAAATATTCACGAATGACAATGTTATCCGATCAATATAGTTGAAATACTCCAGCAGGCTTCCTTTTAATATTGGCAAAATTAAGTCTATTGACAGCACATTTGCTGGTGTAGTAGCAGCAACATCAGATGGAAAGGTTTCTCTTTTTGATTTAATAATTTTATTTGATGGTTTTAGGTGTATGTATGGGGAGTAGGATTAATTGGACTAGGTCCTACTGTGCAGAATCTTTCTCGGCCAACTGTAATGGATCAGCCCTTATTTAATAATATTAAAGTAAGAATGCATATAATTTGTTGTCTTTATTGAATTTTTTAAAGGTTGCAAAAGTTTTTGGAGGAAATACTAGCATGGGAGCTTTGACTGAGAACGGAACATGTTTTGTTTGGGGCCAAAATAGGTATTTTGAGGTGTACCGAAATTAACTAGCCATGTAATATTCAGATATGGCCTTTTGGGCCTAGGCCACAAGAAAGATCAATACTTTCCGTATCAAATATGTGTACCTGGATCAGTGAAAAATTTAGCATTAGGACCAGATCATTCTTTATTACTAATGAAATAATACATTTAGTTATTAAAGCCTTATTACATATTATTTTGAGTTTTTGTTATATATCTGGTATATTCCTTTTATATATATTTGTTGATATACGCTTATCATAACATATCTCATAAATTAAAAGGACATGACTATTGAACGTGCTGCTGGTCTGGTTGTTTATAGGAAAATTGCTGACAAGTTCGAATACCTTTTGCTCAAGGCGAGCTATCCACCATATCACTGGAGTCCACCAAAAGGTTATTAAGAATTCACCTAATATCTTATAGTTAATTGTAGGTCATGTTGATCCCGGCGAAACCGAATGGCAGGCTGCTTTAAGAGAAACCGAGGAGGAAGCTGGTTTCAAGCCAGATCACCTTGATATTCATGAAGATTGTCATCATACACTCTCATATCAGGTCCTCATATTAATATATAACTTTTTTTTGTAACTTCAGAACTGCTTTCAGGTTCCTAAACGTGGGGATCCAAATGTGATGGTTGATAAAACCGTAAAATATTGGTTGGCTGGGTTAAAAAATCCTGAAAACATCACCTTATCTGATGAGCATACTGTTAGTTGATCTTACTATTTTTATTTATATTTCTAGTTTTTAGAATTCTAAATGGTTAGAAATTGAAGAAACTGTTGTTACAGCTGGATTTAAAGATATGGAACAATTGATTCGAAAATTCCACGAGTATCTTTTATCGAAAAAATGAATATATTATTCATGTGATACTTTTTAAATAAATAGTTTTTAAAAACCTTTTAAATGTGATGAAATAAATCTTTTCTAATTCAAATTCAAATTTAGTTTTTTTTTTTCAAAAAATGTCAATGAGCTCCTCCTCTTTTCCATTATTACAATCCGACGGATGTCTTCCTGTATGCTGTTCAGCTCTGTATTTTTTATTTTGATTCAAGTAGCCATAGGTATACTCAAGAGTTTTCTCCGTGAAGAAGTTTTGTTCAGGCAATGCTGCCGAGCGCGCTTTGGATATGCCAATCGAATCTAACCCTTCTGCACTATCTAATGGTAATGATAAACACCTTGATGATCACGTTCACAAACTCTTGGATATTGCTATTGACAAATTGAGTTCAAAAGTTCTGATGTTTGTTTCATACCCAATACTCTGAATAACTTGAAAATTTAAGATTTACATGTGCAAGAAGTGATGCTCCACCTTTAGATTGTAAAACCAGTGATACTATGTCAGTTTGCTACAACAATCATGATGTTGTTGTTATGGGAATTCCTCTCTAGTAAGCTGTGTATTTGTTTATTATTATTTATTTATACGTTTAAATAGTTATAAGGATAATGATAGTGAATTGAAAAATATTGTATCATGGATACATAGATGTTCTGTTCAAAACAAAACAGAAAATGCTTACATTATGCAAGTTATTATTGATCGTCTTCGACAAACACCTATTCTGTAAGTTCATATTGTCTTATCTGATTTCAATTTAGTATTTAAGCTATAATACTGTAAGTTTCACACAATGGATTTGTGGAGTTTTGATAATTATAATTTTGAGAATGTTTTAATGTAAGAGTAACTTTAAAAAAATCTTCAGAATATGTTGTATTATTTATTTATTGCAATCGTTGTCCAATGTTGTATTACATTTATCTATAATAATTTTTTTTGAGTTGAACCTTTAAGAATAATGATTAATTACCTAGATGCTGTCTGTTTTTTTCAAGGGCATTTATAGATGTTTTCAACCATTCGTGCTCCATTTTTAATGCTTCCTCTAAGGAAATGACATTCTTTCTTTTGTTTTCAATCTAAATTTTAAATTAATAATAAAATTATGTTTCAAACAAACATCTTTGATTTCTTTGCTAATGTTTATGAGAAACGATTGACTATTAGTTTCTAATATCTTCAATGATTTAGCCATCGAAGTACTTATCTAATTTTGATTTTAAAAACTTTATGGTATGGAATCAATAAAATACCACAGCTGTTTGACGATAAAGTTGCTCTCTAATCAAATCTAATGGCTTCTCTTCACTGTCACCACAAGTTCTAGAATCGGGCTGCACAATACTGTACTTGGATGAATATGAATGAAGCTTACTTCATTCTGTCCATTTTTTGCGAATGACCAACCGCTATTTGCTGCCATTATAAATAAAAATAAAACTGTTAAATTTGCTATTTTCAATTCTAAATCCTTTCAAATATCTTTTTAATTTCTTTTCTTTTATTGTTTTTTTAAAATTAGCTTTCATGGTTCTTTAAGATAATACTTTAAAAATTTATTAAAATATAATCAATCAGGTAGATAAATGAAATATTCTATACATTTCTTGTACGAACACGTTGCTGCTCTATGAAATCAGGTCCTCCTGATGTTGCTACCTGAATATATAAATTATTTAAATATTAATAGATATTCAGAACCTCATTGTTTCTCCAAGACAAAAACTTTAGATAACAGTCAAATCCATATGCGCACATCGCACCAAAAGCAAAGAACTAAATAGTATCATATTAACAACATTCTCTGTATTCACTTTTAAAATATTCTACGATGCACAAGTATTAATGTTTTCTGTTCAAGTTGTACATATCTGAAACCTACCGAGGCAAACGCATAAGTACCAGTACCAGAATGTTGAGCTACAACTGCAGCTAAAACTGAAGCAGCGATAAAGAAGAAAATTGTCCAAGCAAAGCAAAAGCACATTTCCTTAAGCATTCAATTCTCTTAATTTCAAAAGTAAAATTATTATACTAGAACAATCCATGGTACTTGAGGTAAACTGTCAACTACACGGAAAATATATAATAGCAAGAGAGTTGTAGTGATCGAGAGACCGATAGAAGTAACAAAAGTAGCCCAGCTTGCGCCTTAAACAAGTAATAAGAGTTATAAGTATTATTTCTTTCTTTAAACCTGGAAATGCTGCTCTAGCAAAGAGAATCATTAAAAAGCAAAGGAAGCATAGAATAATACAAAGTATTTTCATAATACCACCCAATGTTTTAATATACGAGCAATCCGCTTTTGGTATAGATAACTGAAGAATTCTTGAAATTAATTAGATAATATTGCTTCGGAACTTACTTGAACTGTTGGACCATTATCGACAATATATTCTGTTGTTTCTACAACCGATGTTGTAGTTGTATACCGTGGCTCGTGCATCTTAATTAAAAATTGTTTTTTTCAAATATTATAAGAAAAAGTAAAGAGATATTGTTCCTAATTTTATCCTAATACAGGCATGTTCTAAAGTATCAGACGAACTGTACAGACAATAAAGACAAATGTGAAAATTTACATGATAAGTCAACATAGCAGAAGGGAGAAGTCACAAAGCTTTATACAGCGCGTGAACTAAGATGATTAACAAGCAAACCTAAGACTCGGGAGGGGGTGATCGTTCATAAAGTTCAATTTGAATACAACACTTTTTCTCGAAGATAATAAGAAAAGCGGCTAGAAAAGTTACGAGCTAGAATTATAATACACTGCATCATAGCAAAAGCATCAGATGAACTCAATAAGTGAGCAAAGATTTTTTCCAGGTTCCAACCCACGCGCTATTTACAACAGGAACAGCTGGGGATTCGCATTATCGAATGGTGAGAGATAAATTGAAACAGAGAAATACTGAAGAAAAATAACAAAAAGACGTTTTCAACAATTCATCTTGGTCATACTTATTGTGCTACAATCATATGAGCCTACATTTATATTCATTACTTAAGAAATTAAAAGATTCAACAATTAACAAAAACTAAAATCTCACTTTTTTATGATTATCGAAATCAGACATCTGCGAAGTGTTGTGTTGATTGTTCGAATGTTGACCTTTTCTGAAATTTATCTGATATTATCATTGATTTTTAAATATTGACTTATGAATGAAACTTTAAGTTAAGGCCAAGTTTTTTCTAGATCACATCAGTTGCTCTATTTAGTACAAAAACAAAAATTATCAGGTAGTTTATCTATATAAAACAGCAAACTTATTTTAAAATAAAATGCTAAGATAGAGCAGTTGGACATATGAATGCTATGAAAACCGTGACGGTCAATATGTCAAAGTTCGTTTCCGAAGATGTAATAGAATACGGTTTGCGAGTTCTTTGTATATCTTGAAAAAGCGTAAGAAGCATATTGTATCGAAGCTTTCAACATAAAATACCACAAAGAGAAATATCGGAAAGTCGATGTCTTTTGTCTTTTTAAACATTACCAGATATTTAAATTGTTGACTAAATTCTTTCTGAGACTAATGAATTAGAAAAAAAATACATTTTGCACCTATTTTGAAATATATGTATGTATAATGTGTCCTATTCTACCAAATGAGGAATAGATTGCTTATTTAGTATTTCGGTCTCTTTATACCACTGAAGTTCTTCGTCATTTTTAACCACGTTCTTTTATAATCAGATTTGTTCATTCAATTAACTTTTTGTAAATATTAATAGAGAAAGGCTATATTAAGTAAATAAAACTGAGGTGTATTGATTACTCGAATACTCATTTAAAGCAACTTATAATAGTAAATACTCAACCCTCACATAAGTGTTACTACTGTATTAAAACATAACAACTTTAAAAAATTGTTTCTAGGACTGTACAAAATATTTTATTGTGAACTCTTAAATATATCAGTTTCAAATAAATCATAGAAATATGTTTATATTATTGCTTCGGATTTTTTCACAGTATGTCATATGAATTAAATCAGCACAATGTAGTTTTAATTCATTTACTATAAACGTATTAATACTAAAAAACAACAAATGAATACTGAAATCTTCAATTGAAAACAAACAAGAACGACCTATTAGTGATAATGATAAAGTTTTCAATAACTGTAGCACAAGGAACTAAAAAAAAAGATGCTTGAACTTCTTACAAAGTAAGTAAGTTACTAATACAAAAATTAAAATTCGAACACTAAACCTTCACAGTTAGGATGATTTTATAAATGAAAAGTTAATCTTGATCAGTATCATAATAACAAGTGCTGGGGATCATTTGATTTAAGAAAAGCTTTACTCCTAGATTTATTTGCTATGATAGATACATAACAGGTTACCAGATTTGTTCAACAAATCAAAAAATATGAATAAAAAATTGATACAGTATACTCCAGAAGTATCTCAATGAAAATTCTAAGATTACAAATTTTTATCAAACTGTGTCTCACAATACATTGGTTTTATTTCATCAGAAAAATCGTCTGTCTTATATCCTCTGATCAACAACGAAGCGAAGGTCTTATAAATCGAAAGGAACAACTCTGTTCAAATGACACAATGTACGTAATAAGTTTATGTTACTTATTGCAAGTGATATTTTGAATTTAACGTCAATTTTCTTATGCAACGGAAGAAAACTATAATATTGTTGTTTGGTGGTTTCTTGTATAAGATTGGTTTGTAAATAACCTTATATTTATGTTTGTCGTATAGTAACATATATCTGTATTGGTATATATTATATTTATTTGCTTAAATTTCATATTTTATTATCTCATATTATTTTCGGTCGTCTCATCTAGGGGTTTGGAAGATGCAGGAACTTTCTGCTAATGAAGTCAGATCTACCTTCATCAATTTCTTCAAAGTGAGTTATATTGTCTTTCAACATATTTAGATTTGTTTAGGACAAGAAGCAACACACATATGTTCATTCTTCATGCGTAATTCCTCATGATGATCCCACTTTGCTCTTCGCTAACGCTGGAATGAACCAGGTTTACTATCTGCAAACGTATTTTATATATATATTTTTTTTTGTTAGTTCAAACCTTTGTTTCTTGGTGTAGCTGATCCAAATAGTGATTTGGCTAAGCTCAAAAGAGCTGTCAATACACAAAAGGTACTGTATAAAAATTATAATTTATAAAATTTATTGTTTAGTGTATTAGAGCTGGTGGTAAGCATAACGACTTAGACGATGTTGGAAAAGATGTCTATCATCATACATTTTTTGAAATGTTAGGAAATTGGTCTTTCGGTGATTATTTCAAGGTACTTATGATCTCTTTCTTATGTTTACTCTATATATACTTTAGAAAGAAATTATTGCTTGGTCTTGGGAACTCTTGACTGAAGTTTTCAAGATTCCCAAAGATCGCCTGTATGTGTCTTTCTTTGGTGGAGATGAAAAAGCAGGAGTTCCAGCTGATCAAGAAGCAAAAGACTATTGGCTTTCTCTTGGGTAATTTATATATTTTTTATACTATAATTATGAACTGTGTTTTAGAGTTCCTGAAAGTCATATATTACCTTTTGGCATGAAAGATAACTTCTGGGAAATGGGAGATGTTGGACCATGTGGTCCATGTTCCGAAATTCATTATGATAGAATTGGAGGTCGTGATGCCAGCCATCTGGTCAATGCTGATGATCCAATGGTTGTAGAAATATGGAATCTCGTTTTTATTCAATTCAATAGGTAACACAATTTTGGCAGCTAAATTAAATTTTTTTTCTAGAGAAGAGGGTGGAACTCTTCGTTCTCTTCCAGCTAAACACATTGATTGCGGTCTCGGACTTGAACGTCTCATTGCTGTGATGCAAAATAAGACAAGTAATTATGATACCGATATTTTCCAACCCATTTTCAAAGCCATTAAGGAAGTAATATTATACTTGTTCAATTTTCAATACTAATAGTTAAATAATTTTCTAGAGTACTGGAATCCGAGAATATACTGGTCATGTAGGTGAGGAAGATAAGGATGGAATTGATATGGCATACAGGTGTCTTTTTATTTTTGCATTTGTATATTTTCAAATCTCAGAGTGGTTGCTGATCATATCAGAACTCTTGTGATTGCACTTTCTGATGGTGGTAGACCAGACAATACTGGACGTGGGTATGTTATTTGTTAAAGTCGGCACACCAGTCATTTCTCTATTAAGATATGTGCTTCGCCGTATTCTTCGCCGTGGTATCAGATATGCTAGTGAAAAACTTAATGCTAAACCTGGATTTTTCGCTTCACTTGTTCCCGTTGTTTTAGAAATTTTGGTTAGTGATAACTTAGTTGCGTTTAATTTTTGTTGTTTAGGGTGAAACTTTCCCTGAAATCAAACGTGATCCTGAAACAGTAAAGGACATTATTAATGACGAAGAAACTCAATTTTTAAAAACATTGAACAGAGGACGTATTCTATTCCAACGGGCTGTCAGCCAATTGCCACAGGGAGAACGTACATTCCCCGGAGATGTAGCATGGAGACTTTATGATACATACGGTTTCCCAGCCGATCTTACACAGCTTATGGCTGAAGAAATGGGGCTTACCGTGGATCAAGATTCATTTGAGGAAAATCGCAAAAAGGCTATTGTGAGTTTTTTTTAGTAGGATACTCTTGACTGAAGTTCGGTTTAGGAGCAATCTGCTGCAGGAGGTAGTAAAGTTCGTGAAAATATTGATCTTGATGTACATGCTCTTGCTGATCTTCAAAAACGTGGTGTCCCTACTACTGATGACTCTCCTAAGTACAATTATGTATATGAGGGACAAGATGATGATACTGCTGCCTACAGTACTTTTATGAGGCTATAGAATATTTCATATTTGTTTTTTTGTAGAGTTCGCACCATGTGAGGGAACAATCTTGGAAATCAGAAAAGATGGACAGTTTGTTGATAGTATCAGCACTGGCGAAGAAGGTGGTGTTATTCTGGATAGAACCAATTTCTATGCCGAGCAAGGAGGTCAAACGTTCGATACAGGAGTTTTGATTAAATCTAATGACGAGGTGAATTGTTTCTTATTTTTTTAAAGAAATTTTTTGTAATGTAGTCTGTCGAGTTCAATGTTAATAACTGTCAAGTTCGTGGAGGATATGTCATGCTTATTGGAAGTCCAGAAGGAACTTTGAAGAAGGGCGATAAAGTAATGCAAAAGTTTGATGAGGTTATTATCGCTAATTTATTCAAAACATCGTTTTAACATCAGGAAAGAAAACAATTAATTATGAAAAATCACACTGGAACTCATGTTCTTAATTACGCTTTGAGAACTGTTCTTGCCGATTCTGATCAGAAGGGTTCTCTTGTCGCTCCTGATCGTCTTCGTTTTGACTTTACGAATAAAGCTGCTATGACTGTTAATGAGGTTAGGTTTTTGTTTAAATATATGATTCACATCCCTGTTTAGGTCAAAAAAGTAGAAGAAAATGCTCAGAGTTTGGTTGATACTAAGAAGAAGGTTTATGCCAAGGAATCTTCTTTGGCTCAAGCCCGAGAGATAAAGGGTCTTCGTGCAATGTTTGATGAAGTAAATTTTATCTTCTACCTGTGAAAAGAATAGTTGAAATCTTCAGACTTATCCTGATCCTGTACGGGTTGTTGCCGTTGGAACTCCTATTGAAGACCTTATCGCAAATCCAACAGCTGACACTGGACTTCAAACTACGGTAGAGTTCTGTGGTGGAACGTGAGTAGCTTCTTTTCTTTTGCAATTCCAATTAATTTATTGTTCAGCCATCTGCAAAATGTTGGTCATATTGGCAAACTT
This sequence comes from Auanema rhodensis, assembly GCA_964057225.1. Classification (NCBI taxonomy): domain Eukaryota; kingdom Metazoa; phylum Nematoda; class Chromadorea; order Rhabditida; family Rhabditidae; genus Auanema; species Auanema rhodense. The sequence goes on from OZ059895.1 coordinate 9,167,505, forward strand.
GTTATTACATCCGAAGAGGCTATTGCTAAAGGAATCAGACGCATAGTTGCGGTTACTGGGCCTGAAGCCGTTAGAGCTATCAATAGGGCTGATCGCTTACAACTCAGATCAGAAGAACTTGCTGCTATGGTTAATGCTGGCTCAAATATGGATCGCGAAAAGATTAAGATTGTTGGCAAACAAATTCAAGAATTAATCGATGTATCTGATTTATATGATTTTTTTTTTAATATAGAATTTTTAAAGGAAATTAATAGTGCCCAATTACCGTATTGGAGAAAGGATGCCATTAGAGAGTTATGTAAGGGAGCTCAAAAGAAGATGGATTCTTACGTAAAAGCTGCTCAAGCTATTGTTGCTGAAAAGGTACGTGCAGCTTTATTGCATTTGAAAAGTTTAGAATAGGTTCTGGGACAAGCTAAAGATCTTGCTGCTGGTGAACAGCCAAATATTCTTGTTCATGTCTTCCATCCAGGAGCAAATAGCAAGGTTAGGTTATAGTTTCAATGTCTATTACGTTCAAAAAGTTTTAGGCATTAGATAACGCTTTGAAATTGATAAAATCACCAAAAGCTGTCATGGCGTTCTCCGTTAACGAAGATAATGGAAAGGTACTTGTCCTCGCTAAGGTTGAAAAGGTTTGTAATATTTATCATTAATGAAAAACTCGATATGACTATTCTTACAGGATGCTGTTCAAAAAGGTTTGAAAGCTGGACCTTGGGTTAGTGCTATTTGCAATGTTCTTGGTGGAAAAGGAGGAGGAAAGGATGCCAATGCTCAGGTGAAGATTTGAATGTATAAATGATTTTTTTTAATAATTATTATCTTTAGGCTACATGCGATGACTCGACTAAATTAGAAGAAGCTGTCAAAATTGCTGAAGAGTTTGCTAAGATGAACTTGGGTGATTTGGAATAAAAGTCTTTGTTTATTTGTTGAGTTTGTGATACACATACCATTTAATTGTTTTCTTATGGATTTATTTCAATGATTATAAAATTTTAACGGTTTTATTCTTTAATATAGTTTTTTCTGTTCTACAGTAATTAGGATAAGTTATGGGATTTTGAAAAAAATATTCAATACTAACATTTCTTTCAAAAAATTGGAGTGCTATTAAAAGGTCCAGCTTTCAATATTTACTCGATTCAGGGTTCTAAATTGTAATAAGTTTGAAGCAATTTCTAAAAGCTTCTTTTTTTTGTTTTTTTAACCTCATTCTTTTTCTTTAGTCGACCTTTTTTTTTCAATGTAGTCGATGTCGATAAAGTCGATCGTAGACACATCTACACGTAATTCACCTCTAAAAGAGGTAACTTCTTTAGCAAGTACGCAATATTGTCTTGAGTGTTATTTCAGGATTTTCGTCTCATGTCACTAAAATATTTTTGATTTAACGGCACATCTCTGTTTCCTGTCTTCTTTTGTAATTGTGGGAACTCTATATTTTTTATATTTATTGACGTAGATCACAGTTATTGTTTACATTATTATTTTTATTAGTATTTATAACAGTTTTTACCATTTTATAAAATCGTTATTTTCTTGAATATTGCATTTATTAAATCTTATTCTGTTTTCAGAAGTTGATAGAATTTATAGTATATTCTAATAAATAAAGATGGGTAAAGGATATCAAAATTTCATGTCCAAAAAGGACTTCCATCCTAGTGCTTGGTGGAATTTAAAAAGAGTAAGTGTTTTCTTTGTTTGTTTCGTTTTCATACGATACGTTTGAGGTCTGGGAAGCCGAACAAACTAAAGCACAAAAAGAGAAAAAGGAAGAAGAAATGAGAGTACAGTATCAGAAAGAACAAGAAATGCTTAATAATAAGTAATTTAACTTGAATATTTCTCATTCACAATTAAATAATAATTTAGAGCTCTTCTTGGAGATGAAAAAGCTAAGCTAGGTCTTTCTTTTATGTACGAAGCTCCCGCTGGAATGACCAAGAGAGAAGAACCAAAAGTATGTTTTTATATTTTGATGAAACCTCATTCATCTTTATTAAGGAAGAACCCAAATTCGAGTGGCAGAGAAAATATCAAGCTCCTCGTGAAGAGTGGGCAAAAAATAATGAATTAATTCAGGATCAGCCTTTCGGTATTCAGGTTTGCTTGTTTCAAACTAATATTTTTAACCTGTTTATCCTTCAGGTTCGAAATGTTCGTTGTTGTAAGTGTCATAAATGGGGTCACTTAAATACAGATAATGAATGTCCCCTATATGGAATGAGTGGCAACTATGATGATGCTGGATGTAAGCTCTATAGTTTTTTTTATGACTAAGTTTAATATATTCAGATGCAAATAATCCATCCGATTTGTTCAAAGAACTCAAAAAAGGGCCTTTATCGAATAGATTAAAGGAGTAGGTTTTTAAATTAAATTTTTTTTATGGGTAAGCATTTTCAGCAATGATGAAGAATGGGTGGATAAAGCTCAGTTAGCAGAAGATATGAAAGAGAGTCACGGTCTCAAATTAAAGGGAGCAGTACTCGATGGTTAGTTCAGTCTTACGGATATTGAAACAATTGGTTTTATTGTTATTTAGGTATTAGAGAAGATCAACAAGTATCGAATTTGAAAGGACCTGTTAGTGAGGCAGAACAAATGCGGTTATTTTTATCAACATTAAGTGATAAAGAAAAGAAGAAATTAATGAAGTTCGTTATTTTTTATCTTTATTTATTAATGCATGATTCAATTTAAGAAAACTAATGGGAGGAGACTCGTCCGAAAAAAAGAAAAAGAAGTCAAAAAACAATAAAAAAAGTAAAAAGGAGAAAAGAGTGAAGGCTCAGAGCTCTTCAGGTTGAATTTATCAGTTAGAATAAGACTAAACAATTTATATTCAGATTCCGACTCCTCCAGTTCTGATGATGAACGGGACAAGAAGAAAAATCATAAAGAGGAGCGTTATGAACGACGAAGCAGAAATGATTCAGAAACAGATCATTCTAGACATAATAAAGAGCAGACGAGAAAGCAACGAAGATATGATTCGGATCAGGATAGCGAAGAAGAGCTTAATGATAACAGAAAAAGTGAAAGACGGCATGAAAATCGCCGGGAAGACCGACGTAATGACCGACGTGATGACCGACGTGATGACCGACGTGATGATCGCCGGGATGACCGACGTAATGACCGACGCGATGATAGACGTGACGACCGACGTGATGATAGACGTGATGATAGACGCGATGATAGACGCGATGATAGACGCGACGATAGACGCGACGATAGACGCGACGATAGACGTGATGATAAACGCGACGATAGACGTGACGAACATAGAAGAGATGGACGACATAGCGATGGTAAAAAAGATGATCATTATAGGTATGCTTTAATAAGAAGTTCATAGAATAACGTGAATGTTTCAGCGGACACAGGAGAAGATAATCTCACATGTATGTTAATATCCATTCCGTTTGTACATAACTGTATCAATAAATACTTTATGATTGCTTGGATTTATATAAAGTTAATGATAACCGTAATTCTGACGCATACTTAACGTATAATGAGTATAAATGTTGGCTTAGGGAGTAGTGTTTCAGTACTTTTCATAATGTCTGATTCGTCTGGAGGGAAACGACCGTGTTCTAGAGAAAATCAGTTAAAGCTTCAGCTGAATAGTCTTAAGGCAGTAAGCAACCTTGTTAATTTAACAATAAAACCTATCTCTAAGGAAGAACAAGCTTTGAAGCAGATGTTGATGCATTTAATGAACAGAAAAAGGCAATTACTAATGGAGGGAGAAAGACTTAAAAATCTTGAAGAAAATCAAATAAACGATTCTTCTTAAAATGTTTCTTCTAAATATTCTCTAATATATTTGAAACATGTACTTTACGGATACCCAAAAACATTTAGCAAGTTGAAGAAGGTTGCTGATTAAGATTATTTCAAAAAGAAAAATGATCTCTTGTGTATGTTTTCTTTTGTTTATTTAATGTTCCTTCTATATATTATCTGGTTTTGCTCAATTGTCACATTAATTTCCGGTATTTCAAAATATGATTCTTTGAAGTTTTCTCTCTTTATATTGTACTCTTAATGTAATTGCTGTATATTGTGCTCTCAAAAATATTTTTCATTCGTTTTCTTCAATTTATAATTATGTTGAAACATATTGACGATTCAGTTTAGTTTGAAGACTAAAAGCTACTATGTTGTTTGTTCCATAATAATTTTTATTACAATTACAATTTTTTAAATTAATATTAGAGGAAATCTATAATATTACTTCAAGGAGAAAAGGAAACGTTTTATGTTTCCTAGTCCCTGTTCTTATTTCAACGTTGTGACACTGAATGGGAATAAGTCGTTTAATCTCCTAGAAAGCCATGCTTACAGTAAGCATTGCGCTATTATAAGATTTGGAAACAAATATAGGAACTTGATTACCTTCATAAGGCAATACTATTCAAAAGAAAAATTTCGGAAACATTCTATACAAATAAATTTCTTTGGCACAATCAGTAACATAATGAGCACGATAGTAGACTAATTAGATGAGTTCACGTGAATCACGAGCAGGTAGTTGAGGACGAGGCTCCATTTCTTCCTCAATTTTTCCTGGTCTTGCTGCAATACGAGTCCTTTGAAGCTCTAAGAAAGGCGATTCAATAACTATAATTATAAATATAGTTTTATACTTAAACATGATATCTACTTGTATAAGGAGTTGGCATATGGTTGGCTGCAAGGTGTGAGTTATCTGGTGTTATTTCTAATGAAGGAGATCGAAAAGAGGCAGATGTATCACGTAGGAATAAAACTTAAATAGTGAACGTTATTGTACAGAAACAGAATATATGAGTTCAAACCTTGTCCCTGATTTGGCACAAACGATGGCTCACTGGACATCATGGCAATATGGGCGATTTGGGATTGAACCCTCATTTCTAAAGTAATATAGCCTAAACATCTAAAAATTTAAGTTACTTTCTAAAAATTCTTCATCATTGGCTTCGCTCGGAGGTGTGGATGGCGCATTAGGCTTGGGAGCGATGAGCATATTGTCAGAATTAGATCCTCTTTCGTCTTTTGGAATTAAAACAGGTAATACTGATTTGGAACTACTCGTATCTATAGGAACTGAAGGATTAGGTATAGACATTGACGATGCACTGTTAACGAGATCAGGAACTTCAGAATCCAATATTGATGATGCTAATATTGGAGTCATTACATTAGCAGCTGAAGCAATAGCAGCATTTCTCTGAAAAGTAAAGTTATACATTCGTTCTTATTGCTTAACTTACTTGATTTTGACGAATAGTTAGTTCTTTTGTGTATTTTTCAATTTCTTTTGAGCGTTTATTGCCATCTTCTAAAATTTTCTGGAGTTGTTCATAGGCTGAATCAAATAGTTAGATATGTACTGAAAACTTACTTACATTCTAAACTTGCATCATCATAAGATTTGCCAAATCCAAAAATTGAAATCGATACAATACCGATTGGACAACAAAACAAGCAAAAAATGAAGAAATTGCCAACCATGTTTATAGCAAAGAGATAAGTTTCGGTTAGCAGTCTACTTAGAAGCCAAGCAAGTCAAGCAAATAACTTGAACACTTAAAATGGTTAGATCGCCACTAATCCTCAAGGATCAATGGGCGGAGTTCGAGTGTAACCGGATTCTGATTCAAAGTTCTTTTGATATATTGCAACAATTGTATTTTTGCCAGAATATGCAAATCTGTTAAATCTGGCATTGGTCATTTGAAATTATTTTCATCCAAATATAGTTAGCATGGTCACTTTATTTTGTACAAATAAAAGTAATAATATATAATACTATTAATAATTTCAAATGAATTAAATTAAAATAATAATACAAATATTTGATAAAATAAAGATATTTTTATAATTATAATACTGTTTTATAAAAACAAGTTCCTTCTTATTTACAATTTGAATTCTTAATTCTCATTAGTGCAGCTAGATTATCTTCTCGTTCCTTTTTAAGGTTTTCCAGAGTTTCCGTAGGAGCCGTAGCATATAGAGATTGTTTCAACTTTTCCAAAACATCTTCCTCTTCGAAACTTGGGTTACGGCCAAAATCTGCCATTACATTTTGGATACCAGCTGTATACCGTTGACAATAATCATCAATACCATTCGCATTCATATGAATCGTTTCAAATGGCCCATAGAATGCATATCGTGGACCCAAGCCGGCTTTCATGACCTGCATAGATTCAGTGAAATACAGTTTTTTTGACAAATATTGATTTAAAAAACAAAGAAAAATATAAGACCTTATCAACATCTTCAACACTCATCACGTCATCTTTTACTAAACGCCACGCTTCAGCCAGTAAAGCGAACTGTAAGCGATTGACAGCAAATCCTAAAACCTCTTTTGTAAGGTTTACAGGATCCTATATATTATATGATAGCGTTAACTATATCAATTTTCTTTTTTAAACCTGTCCAATATCTTGCATTAATCTTCTGCATTTTTTTACAATTTCTTCAGATGTCCAAGGTGTAGATACAATTTCAACTAACTTCAGAAATAACGGAGGATTAACAGGATGAGCCACTAAGCAGCGTTCTCTATAATAACTCATTCCATATATGTATTGCTAGAACGCAGAACCTATGTTTCAGATTTTCCGTAAACTTACTTGCTGGAATGGTTGAAGTGCTACTGGCTAAAATGCAATCAGGTGACGATAGTTCATCAAGTTCTTCAAATATTTTTATTTTATACTCAAGAGATTCGCAGGCAGATTCCTAAAGGTCTTTGTTAAACATAACAAAAATAAAATATCCTTATGATGATACCTGTACATATATTGCGCTATTTACGGCTTCTGTTAAACAAGTTGTACTACTAATAAGTTGAAGACATTCGGATTTTGAAGCTTTCAATAACCCTTTTTCCTTCAAAATTTATTACCCAATTTCTGTTGTGTTTTCTTCATACCTCGAGTTTATCCAGATTATCTGATATTATTTCTCTGGATTTATTTAGCTGTTGATCTGATATATCAAAAAGACTAACTGAATATCCATTTGAAATAAATAGAGTAGCCCAACTAGACCCAATATGCCCACTTTAAGATACAATAATTAATAAAAGCTTAAAATTTGTAAAATCGTACCTTCCAACTATAGCTACTTTTCCTTTCATTGGTACAGATGTAGCTGAGAACATGCGCAATGACCAGTCTTTGCTGTATACGGGTTATAGAATACTGAGCAGTTAGTTTATCAATTTCCCAGGTCACTAAATAGCAGTCACATGTCCTAAGATAGCAGTTTATTTGATAAGTTGATAACGTAGACCCACTTATCACAATTATTCTAGAGATTATAGATTGAAATAATTTATTCTTATAACAACATAATAATTGTTAACAATTAGTATTTTCACTCAAAAATTTCACACGTCAGTATGATAAAAACCAGCCAAATATACAAGTACTAATGTACAATCTGAAAAAATATTCTATATAAAGTTATAAATTAAAGGATGTCGTGGTTCATCGAGAAGATATTCGTAAAGGGAAATTTTAGATCAGGAATTATGAATGCAAGAAAAAAATTCAGCAGTTGGAACTTAAACTCGTTAAAGATTGCTGTTTTAGCTAACGCCAAATATCTTTTAATAAGAAGCTAAATAGAAAATCATGATAATTGGAATACAATAATTCAATTGTAATTATGACGTATTATTCATTTGCAAGTTCTAGCAGTTTAATGTGTGTTGACCACAATCTCTTGTAGAAATAGGGAAAGAAACATTAGATGACATCGAGGCTTGAGTATTTGGTTGGTACATAGGCATGAAATCAGGAGAATCAATGCTTCTTGTACTTTCACGAACACCTTGACTTAAATAGCCTTGTTGCTGAAGCGGGTTAGGAGATCTAAACAAGATGTTTTGATTTATAAAAAAATTATATGAAATACCTGGGCGGCGCAAATAAATTCGTGACACTGGGTGGTCTATGTAGTCCATTAGTACTGGGGGGTCGATACAAGGAAACAGGGGAATGTGCACCCCTTCGTAAAGTAGTGGGTGAAGGACAGGGTCTGCCTAAACAAATTGGGGAATATATAAAACCAAGGTATGTTCACAAACCAGGTTGCACAACAGTTGGCCTGCTGGAATGGCGATAATGTGCGGGAAGCTTGTCAAATCCTGTAGTGGTGCTAGCGATAGATCGTTGAGAGTAAGATGCATTAGGCTAAAATGAAAGATAAATGTTGCAATTGGAAAATCTAATACATCATTCTGGTAGAGTTCTGAAGCAGATATTGATCGTACATGACGAGGTGATTCCATAGTCGAATTAGGTGGTGGAGGTTGGAAAGCTGAACTTCTCGATGCATTAACTTAAAATAATGATTAATCATGTTTTTTTTATAAAATAGCCTACTTTGCTGATGTCGTTGTTGATAAGGAAGAACTTGCACAGATTGTTGGCTTCCGTACTTGGGTAATTGACTATAATTGGAGTATGGAGGCGGGCCAGGTGGGATCTAAAGTTGTGAAAATGATATCAAACAAAAAATAAAACAGCAGTACTTGAGAAGGTCTTGGTGGTGCAGGCTGTGAATGCATAGATTGAGACATAGCTGGAGAAGGAGCAGCATAGTTCGAGTTAGGCGAAGATTGAGAAGGATTAATTTGACCCTGAAATAAAGGATACAAATTGGAATAAAGGTATATATACGTACCACCGGAACATTTGATTGCAGCCAAACAGCTAACCCATTCTTGTTAGCAGCACCTTTTTTGACTTCGAAATGGATTTCGGATCCACTACGTGCCATATATTGGGCAGCACTAGAAATATTTTATAAAATATAAAACAAGATGTATCATACTCTTCCTGAGTTATTCCAAGTAAGGTTTGACCATTAACAGACAGAAGCTGATCACCGGGAGCTAACCTTCCATCCTTTAACAGATTTTATGATTTAATATTTTAAAATAACTGTTTTTACCAACGCAGCAGGAGATCCATCAACAACTTTTTTAATATAAATACCGGTTTGCCTATCACCTATTCCCTAAAATAACACGAAAGATGTTTTTTGAATGTCGAAAATGTACCTGAGCAGCTACTATGCTTAGTCCGATTCCTCCATTACCTCTTGACAGGACTACACGTAAAATTTCATCGGCATGTGCTATACCATTCTCTCCCTATTGCTCAAAGTTTACTATATCAAACAAGTAAAACTTACAAATTGATTGGGCATATTTGTTAGCGTGGTTTGTGAAGCACTTCTCTGAATAGGGGCAGGAGGAACCGCAGAGGTAGGTATAACACCTTGCTCACCGTAACAGGAATTCTAGAATGAGAAAACATATGAAACAAGTTCAATTTATCTGCTGCAAAGCCAAAGAAAGCATATGAAATCTTCGAATTGTTCTGGTTTTCACCGACATGTAACCGTATATAATTGCTCTTCCCGAAAAAAATATTTTGCATACCTGTGTCTGATCTGCTTGAGCGGGTATTTGGTCATTAAGATTAACAGAATGGCATAGGCCCTTGTCTCTTAACCCATATAAGTATTGCGCTAATCCATCAGGAACGGTTTTTAAAAGTTCTTTAAAAGTTGTTGAGTGCATTTTTTAAGATTATTTACAAACCAGAAGTGTATCCATCTTGAGGCAACAGAAAAGGCAGAGAGAGCTGATCAGGCTCTTCAAGGGTAACAGGAAGTCCATCCTGAAAAAGAATTGTATGAATTCATAAAACTTAATCAATGTAGAATACTTGTTGAGTAAGAACATCTGCTTGTCGTTCAGATAAGCTTACTATCCGGTTGAGAACTTCAGATTCGCAGGGAATTTCACCATTTTCAACTATGAAATTCGTTAACAAATATCGAACCTGAAACGAATTCAATCAAAACGAGAAAAAATTAAATAGTAACCTGAAGACTATTGAGTTTGTAGCATGTTGAACCAAGTACAGCTATATCATTTTTTTGAGCAGCTATTAAGTTAGCTGCTTGGCGACAGCGGTCCAAATGACATTCAGCGGCAAGTTCCACACCCATTTGCTCCGCCCATCTAGAAATATTTTTTGAATATATTTTATCACCAAAATACGCAAACCTATGAAGAGCTGAAAGTCTTTGAACCAAGGACCTGCCGAAACGAGTTGTTAGTTCAAGTTTCTATAAGATATATTACAAATAAATGAATAATAAACTCAGTTTTACTAACCATTGATCCCATTCCAATCATATTATTAAAAATTGTTGAGTTTATTGTATGAAACATTTGACTACATAGTTGAATAGTTAGGGCTGGATTAAGGCATGAAGCTCGAGCAGCACGAAGAGTATTATCTAAGAGCGTTTTCAATTCTCCTAAAAGAGAACTAACATATTCAAGCCAATTTGCAATTTTAAAAAAAATTTCAAAAGCAGTACTTACTTGTAGCATCCTCGACTGTTAAACGATTATCTAATAAAGCCCCACACGCAGGACGAACAGCACCCAAAAGAATAGTACATAGTCGACGAAAAACACCTTCTACTACTGATCCAAATTGCCCAGATCTTCAAAGAGTTGAAAAATGCAAAATATTGTAAAAAATAAAAAACTAACCGTGGTGTACGAAGATCAGGATTACGTTCCACAATATAAGAAAGTTCACTTGCATTTGCCAACCAAAATAATAATTCATCTCTTGATGCACATTCCTACATAATTAAATTTTGAAATAAACATCTAATATATTTACCTGTGATATCTGATTCATGTGGTGGCTTATGCGAGAGAAGAACTGAACAAGATACGGTTTAGAGTGGGAGTGAAAAAACCTTAGGGCAAGATATAGAGCATAAGCTGGAGCTAATCTAAAGGCTACTGAGTCAACATATCCTCGAGACATAACCTGATGATAATTATGAGTATCATAATAAATCGGAAAGTACCTCAACAAGATAATCCCATACTTTATAGTCACCAATTTGTAAAGAGATGGGTAAAGTCATCTGCCCCATCGTAGGCAACTGAGTCGTTCTAGGTCTCTGCGTATCTGTGGGCTTTCTTAAGTCAGCAGAAGACCCGGTTATACTAAAAAGAAATATGAAAGTGAAAAGAGAAAGTTAAGTTGTTTGAAGATTACATATATTTTAGATTCAATCAAAAAATACTTTTATGCATAATTCATGAGTTAGATTAATGCATGCAACTAGATTTGATTGAATGGACAGACATACTTGATAACATCACAAAACACAACGTAGACGACACAAAAAAAAGACTTACAGCTTTTTTAACTGTAAAGAAGTTATGTCAGGTATGCCAGATTTGTTAGAGCTATGTGGGTTATTGCCTATGAAGCCGCCAGTGCACTCAAAATGATTAATAAGCAAAAGTAAACAGTGAGAAAAGATTTTAAAATTTTGTGATAGTTCATTTTTGCATAAAACGTATATTGAACACCTTTTGATCGAGATGTCGACTCAATGCAACATTCGTTCCTCCAAATGTAGTTTCGGTTAGGTGCTGGGTGGAAACAGCCCGTCGCATTTCCTATATTGTCAAAGAAAGATCTTAGTATATTAATTAGTAAAATAAATATGAAGCATGCAATGAAAATGTTCAAAAGTAGGAACAAGATGTTAACGTAGTATATGCAGATGCAGGCATGGTGAACTAATATGTATAATCGATCAATGAATCATTGAATGTGAAGTGGAATTATCAAAGGTGACAGCGCACATTGCAAGACGGTATTGGTCGATTGCACATAGAATTGGCAAACAAAAGAAGAATCATAGGGTCACAACAGTTGGCCCTAAGCAAGGCTAGCTTTCAAACCACACGTACAATAACAGTTAGCACCAAATACTATCACTTCGAAACATATATGATATTTGGTTTGTTTGCAAGAAAGTGTATAAAAGAGAAGAAATGATGATATCAACCATTATGGCAGTATATCTCAGGCCGATCGTTATCTACCTCAAGGAAAATATATATAAGAGAAAAAAGAAAACTCCATAAACATAGAAAACTGTGCACTACATAGTATGCGCGAAGAAGTGAACAAACATATGTAAGCAATACAAAGCAAATCAAAATCAAATGAGCCTTTCAAGTATCACATGCATATTAAAGGATTAAACACATTATTTAATACGAAGGACAATGACACTCACACAACAAATAATAGGCTAACCTTATACTCCCTAATACATGATTGATATCACTATATTCGGATTGAATTGTTTCATACTTGGCCGTATTCTAAAAATAACATTTTTAGAAAAAAAACTTTGTATTTACCTTGTTGTTAAAAAATTGAAATAGAATTTTTCGACCAATCACAATTATAGATCCATTGGCTAATATCTCAGTTTGGTGAATAACTTTTTGATTAACCTAAAAATTATCAATCTAATTGTGTTTTTAACAACAATTTTACTTCAAGTCTAGCCACATCTGCACTAGGCGTGATAGTAGTTATTCCGTCCATGAGGGTAATAACGCAGTGTCTTCCACAAATATCAGGAGAATCAATCTTAATATACAAATAAGAAACATAAACTTAAACTGAAAGCATACATATATATTCTGATTTTGAGAAGAATATTGCACAAGTGACTTGTCGCTTCCAATTTCTGTGATACCTTGTGCTATACAAATCCATTGAGGAGGATCACTTGGAGTACCATCTGAAAATCGGTTTTTTTACTATATCAACAATCATAAACTAAATAAACTAAATATTAAATAATAAAATAAAATAAAATTTATAAACATACCAGGTTGTAACACTAAAAATGCGGGATCGATTTCTTTATCCGTAATATAGGAAGAAGGGGGAATAGAGTCATTGATAACTGTTGCAGGAACTCTGCATATTAATAAACTTTTAAATATAACAAGAAAATGAAAAACCTGTAGTCAGAAGGAGTCTTTCTTATAGCTAAGTAAGTATCTGGACCATTTTCAGTAAAATGCATATTTTGTAAAGGTCGCTCCATGGGCTCAATAATTCGACCTTCACTTGATTGTGTTTCGCCAAAGCTATTCTGATTTCCAGATACAGGTAACTGAAAATTGGAATTGTGGAAGTTAATCAGTTGAAGATAATTGTATAACATTAAGCAAGCTTTTTTTACTATGAATTATCTGGGATCTAGTGTCAGCATATCTAACAAATCAATAAGGAAACCGGAAAAATATTACGTATTTTTTGCATATCGCTGAGTAGAACAAAGATGAATGAAAGACACAACAAAATGACATTAAGAAAACTATGAATTACTTAGATTAAAAAAAACTTCGTACCTCAACTAGGACATATTCCGAAGACTTAGATTCAAATCCATACTTTTCAAGAGCTTCATTCAAAATTTTACATGCTTGATCTTCAACGGAAACCAAAATGCTAACATATGGCCGGGAGGGCATCAATTCGCCTCCGTAAATTTTCAAACTTCCACCTATAACCGCAAACAATATATATATGTTCTTAGCTTAACTTCGTACCATGATCAATCTCTTTAAGTTTTGCTTCCAGCTTCTTCTCTCTTTTTTTTTTCATTACAACTTCAGGATTAGAAATTGTACGTGTAAAAGTATTTTGCGGAATCTATTAAATTAAATTTAAAAAAACTTATGTATGCAAAACACTTACCTGTCGATATATATCATTCATAATAATAGGTTCCTCACGACCTCCATTCAGAGACACTAAAAAACTAACATAGAAAAATAAAATTTAGCAAATTAACCGATTTCCTTCGTCTTTTTGCGATTTTCCTTCTTGTCCTTTTTCAAATATCTGTTTACTCTCGCATCTTGAGCTTGTTGCTGAACTACCTGAGAGGAATAAAAAAAAACTGAAAACGTTTTTCATACCGATAATGGAATGGTTGGTTGATTATCTCTTCTAAGTAAAAATCGTCCTTCCCGATCATCACGATGCCAATTTAACTGAACTAACAATGGCTTTTCTTCATCATCTAACTTTCTCTCCGAACTATTTTCATGTACCTTAAATAAAATGTTAAGGTAACATATATCAAGATAATAATCTACCTCCCAAAGAGAATAACTATCTTCTGTTAACATTTTTAAGTCCGGAAGAAACTTATCTGCTAATGCGTCTACAACCGCTCTGGTAGTAGCAGTACTGGAAACACGTACGCACTTGGTTAAGACTCTCTCACCACCATCCTAAGAAATTTCAAAAAAAAGTTAAAAGGCACTTGTATCGCAAATACATACTTGGAAATAAAACCGCATAACACCTTCAATTTCCAACTCCTGAAATATCGAAGTCTATTGATTTTACTGAGGATCATACCTCGGTGGGATAACTAAGATGAAAAAGGTCTAAACGATTTTCGTTCCATTGCTGAACAAGTAACGCAAGTTGCTCTCGCTCAGGCAAACTTCTGACTTGCGACGATGACAATACATCAACCATCCGAGATAAACTAGAAGAACATCCGGTCGATAAAACTAAATAGCTGAGTAAAATTTGGAGATAAGAAAGTTTTGGAAGTGAAGCATTTGCTTAATATGTTAAGATATTTTGAGGTAAAATCAATTACATAAAAGTGTCTCTTTTCATTGATTGTAAGATTGTGAAAAAATCAAGACATTATTGTCTTCCCTCAAACAGATATTATCGAAAGCAGACGCTGCACAGGATCGGGGTCAACAGTCAGGTAGGCGCACTGACACAGTAAAGGTCTGTCTGCCGAAACTTCTTATTTAGTCCTTCCAAGAAAAAATCCGTTATTTCATTGTGAATTTTACTGTTTTTTTGGTATATAGTGGCTGACATAAAAGTCTTTGAAGAACTTATTATGTTTGTCAATGAATAATTAATGCATATATAGTTAAAAAGAAGTTTATTAAAATATTTATCAGTTTTACTGGTATTATGAAAGATAGCTAGACTTAGATAATGTAGCGTAAACCCGTTTACGAATGGAAAGAAACTAATAAGAAATATTTGAACAATCTTAAACCCAGGATTCGTCGTCTTCATTTATCCGGTTGGGACTATTTAAAGGCGCCTCATTTGTTTCAGATGGCTCTTGACAAATATCTAGAGATTCTTCATTAGATGACGAAGAGGGATGTTCATTCTCATTTTGTAGTTCTTCTAGAACCGGAGGTGGTTCTTCAGGCGATAGAGAACGTTCCTGACTGGAGTTATCCTGAAAATATTACGTACTTTGAAATTTAAACCATATTTTTACCTCTGAAGTACTTGCTCTATACGCTTGGTTTAAATAGGTGTTATTCGCTGCAACCTGAAATAAACATGATCAATATATCATCATAAAAGGAATAATACTGTTGGATGTTTCATGGCATCATCATATGATGGGGGAGCTTCTATGACGGATATTTGATTTTCGGGAACGACATAAAATCGGCGTTCGCCTACGGTCTGAATTGATGGTCCCGAAACTTCAGTTGGAAAAGAAGGGGCTCCTATTAAAATAGAAACAATATAACAATTTGTAAAAACTCAGGAAAAAACCTGGAGCATTCCGAGGACTTAAAGCGCGAGCAGCTTGAGCTAAACGTCTTCTATGGATTCTAGTTATAACCGCTGTGGTTGATATCAGCAATAAAATCAATCCACAAACACCGACAACTAATGCTATTAAACCGGATATATCAGCTTCTGCATGCTTGTATTCATTCAATCTACTCATACTATTCGAAGATTCAGTAAGAGGCCGATGACATTCTTCGTCACTGCCATCACCACAATGATTGATACCGTCACATCGCAAAGTTGCCTAACATTAATCATTCATAGCGAAATAGTTATTATTCTTCAATTGTACCTTAACACATCTGGCATTATCGCAATGATATTCGCCTATTCCAGGGCAAAGAGCTGTAGCCCAACGATAGAATTGTGAATAAACAATTTCTAAGCCATTTGTGCTCATCAAAAAACCACGTAATCTAACATAATATGCTGGATGAGCAAGACTAGTAGTAAACCCATGCCTAGGATGAACGATTAGATCAAAAAGAAATAAAAAATAAACCTAGGTTGTTTATGCTCAAGTTGATCGCGTGTTTGCCCATCAAAGAGTAACAATAACCGATCTGATATGGAAGATGCTCCTTCACGAACTTCTAACCTTAAACCAACTCCCTTCAAATGGAAATCTTCTACCTATAAATAACGAAAGAAAAGTTCACAATAAAATAAATATATTACTTTCAGATAAATCCGATCGAAAATTCGACTCATATGTGGCAATCGACCTATTATCCATATACAATCTACATAACTATTGACTAAATATCCGTTTCCTTCCAATTTGATTTCACCACCATATCCTTCCAAATGTTCATCACAATCTATATATTCAAGTTTAAAAAATAAAAATTTTAAATGAATAACCTCTTATATTTGGTTTTTCTGGCCAATCATGATCTTCAACAAATTCATATCTAGCACGAAAGCCAACCTATTCAAATAATTATAAAATTTAATAAACTAGCATACTTACAAAATGAGTAAAATCATTTGCTTTAAATTGTATTGTTAGATTACTGCCTTTTGATAAAATAGCTGCTGGTCTTCTATGATCATTTTTTGTATTTATAATAAGTGAACCATCAGAATCATATATCTATAAATATATAAATACAATTAAAATATATTAAAATATATATTTCATTACCTCTAATTCACTTTGAAAATGAACATTGAAATCATCAAATGTTAAGCGTACAAAACCGGCTGCATTTAAATTGTTCAAATAATATTTTTTGATAATATTTCGTGGATATGCGGATGGATATCTAAAATAAATATTAAATTTATATAAATAAAAATATAAACCTTGGAGATTGAATATATCCTATGGATGATTGATTAGCTATTAAAATGTTTTCAGAAGGAATTCCAGTTATATATTCAGTATTAGAGTAAGATGACAATTCTATTGGAAATAATGTCTATAACATATACAATTTAATAGAAAATTATAAATAAGCTCAAACATTGACATAGGTTGATAGAGTTGAATTTGGTTCTATATTTCTCATTGTCAATGTTAGTAATAATGTATTTCCTGTACTATTGAACATATTTCTGTGAAAATAAAGAAATATGACAATGCTGATTTACTAGAAACAAATACCTTGTAGCATCTTCCCAAATTGAAACTTTCTTATAAATTAAATCTAGTGCTGCATCTGACTTTTCTTCTACGAACCGAAGATCAAAACATGGCTCTACCGCTGACTCAAGACAAGCTGGCATCTTAAAAAAGGTCGTATTAGTAAACAATTCTACAGATGAGAAATTGAAGCATATTTTCCCCAGCATATTTTTTGTTTTAGATCATGAAAATCTCACCATCCTACGGCTATGACCCCAACACCTTTCACTTGACCTTGAGTGACCTTTCTTCTCTCCTCATAATTATCTCACAATGCTTGTTCGTATTATGTACCTAACAATAAGGTTGGCACCGAACAGCAAAATTTCAAGTTTTCATGAAAATATAATTGATTCCTTCCGTTAAATTTCAAAACTACTCTCAACTAAATTTGACAATATAATATTAAAACATAGTTGTGAGAGATAAAACCTGTAGGAGAGATAAATGTATGTTTTGCATGTTAAATTCTATATATGTTACCACAGCAACGTATTCTAATCCGATATCTTATTGATTTCATTAATCCCATTCGTTTGCGATTCATTATTATTTACATATCTTATTTCTTATTCCAAAATATATGATGCAAAAAGATAGAAACGTATGTAATCAACTCAAATCAGCCCAAACATTTCCTAATTTGATTGAAACACTTACCATATTTATTTCCTTCTTGTTAAACATTTCAGTTGGCGAATCATACCTAACTGATATAAAGCAACTTGCGCATGTTTCTATACGTAAAGTGCAACGTACTGCTCGATGAAAATCTGATTATATTTAATATTCTGTTAATATACATTAAAAAAAAATAAAAACCTGTTAAATTTTCGAATAAGTTTACATTAAAAGTACTGAATTCATCAGGTAATACTGCTACATGATCTCGTTTTAAATTAGGATATATTGATGCTGTAGGGTTATCACTATCTAGCAAGAGATAAGTGCTTTGATGACAAAGAGCAACGTCTTCTAATTTTTCTGAAAAATTTAAAAAATAGTTTAGATAGATATTGAACAAGTTATGATTAATTTCTATTGAAAATATTCTCAATAATGTTGTCAAGTTTGTCAAGCAAGCATTATTGGCAAACGAGAAGCCTATTTGTTTTGAACGACAGCTATCCCGGAGCTGGTTTAGGCATTGCTACGGTTTTTAAAAGAAACCTTTTCAAGAAAATTCGAAACAAATGCAAAAACGCAAACATTGCTTTAGCGCATTTTTGTATTTGTTCAATTAGTGCTCCGCATGAAAAATTAAAAAAGCTTGATTCAAAACAATAACGTTAATATACTTTTCATTATAACTTTCTTATGCTGTATAGATACAACGAAAAATTAAACCCAGCATAACACCAAAGATGGATCTTGAAAGGAATATCATATTTCAACATATAGAATTGGCAAGGTATGTATATAACCTATTCCATAGCTTCAAGTGCAGCGTATTATTCGTGAACGCTTATATACATAGTATGTTGAAAATTCGATAATATATACATACATACATACATACATACATATACATATATATGCATGAGAATTCAATAAAAACCGTAAACTATGCATAAAATAATAAAAGAAAAAGCTTTTCTTATGTTTTCTAAGTGTATATAATGGTTAATTTAATAATATGAAAACGTTTTTCAGAAAAAAAAAGAAGAGATCATTTTTCCTACTCATGTATAAAACTATGTCTTGTAATGTTCAGTTAAGTAAACATCATATATAACTCGAATTGTTTGACTGTAACATGAACGTTTGTTTTCCTCATACATATTGTCGTTTAGAATTCTGGTTGAACAATAAGTCTTAACAGATATGAAGAGGATGGTATATGAAATATTCCGCAGAGAATGAACAATACTACAATGTGAAAACCACCCCGAAACAAGTAATGGGCGAATGTATGCATACCTACATGATATTCGTCGACTATTCGTTGACTTATGAACACATTCATTAAAATTTAATCAAACTTCTTATTCAAAAAAACTAGATATAATCCACTAAATTAAAATAGATTATATGATTTCATTTTCATGTATAGTTCCAGAGTTTCTTCCTAGTGTATTGTGTCTCGATGAAGAAACTCTAAAACTCGTCCATGCACAACAGGACGATTCAAGCTAGAGCAAACATTGAGAATTCTGGCTTTCACCAAAAAGGTGCACCTTTCTGCTGCTTCAATGTTCTCCGAAATGCTTGTGAAATTACGTAATCAAGAACACAACAAAATAAGAAGACATTAGAACAGAAATATCAATAACTTCTAAAAAATTCTGAAACTTTACAGCAAATATATCAGATTGAGTATTACAGATATTAGAAAAATAATGATTACCAAAATATATGTACGGCCATCTAATATCAAAAATTATCAATTTTAAGCTTACCTGAATTGCACAAGGAAAAACAGAGGAATAATAATATAAGATACATCCTGCGTTATCTACCGCATTCTGCTGCTACTCTCGCAATTGCCTGCAGCGTACAAATACAAATAATAGAATAGGCGGAGCTAACGCATGTGAGGACAGGCGCGTTGGCTTAGCATAGTGCCAACCCTCTCTTCTCTGTATTCCGAACTCACTTATCCGTTCTCAACAGTGACTATCATGAATAAACTGAGTGAGATCTTTATGACAAAATAAAAAATTGGAACAGAAAAAAAAATTAAATTTCGACAAAGCGGAACAGAATTTAAAATACATTTTGTTTCACCACCCTTCATCAAAATTACTTGCTTCAAATCCACCACTAAAACCTCCGCCGATATTGCCTCCAGCTGCTTCTCCGATCATCCAATCAGGAACCACCTTAACAGCAAGTTAACTGGAGTTAAAGTATGAGGAAAACCTGTTCGGCCTCTCCTAACATTCGAACTAGCTCACACGCCAAATTGCGATCATGTTCCGGAGAATAAAGAGAAGTTGCTCGTCCGGGATTACCTAATCTTCCGGTCCTGCAAATAAAAATTAGGAAGAGACTTAAAAATGAGCAATAATACCTTCCAATTCTATGCACATAGCAATCGATAGAATCTGGCAGATCCATATTTATAACGTGATCAACACCTTTAATATCTAATCCTCTCTCAGCAACAGCAGTTGCGATAAGAACCTGAAATAATATAATATCAATATTTATAACAGTTTACTCACAGGCTTTCTTCCTGATCTGAAGTCTGAGATTGCTTCATTTCTTTGGAATTGCTTTCTATCGCCATGAATGGTAGTTGCTGGTAATTGGGACGATAAAAGAATACCAGCCAAGGTATCAGCAAACGTTTTCTTGGCCACAAAAATAATAGTTTTCTTCTTGAAAATTTCTGACTCTGGAAAAAAAAATTTAACAGTTTAAAAAAACAACTCACCTTTGCTGGCAGAATAGCTGCTAATATCAATATCCAAAAGTTTCAACAGGCAATCAATTTTTTCCTTTCTATTTTCACATTTCATAAATTCCTCAAAAACAAAAAATAAAAAAAAAAGAATAGAACAAATAGAATACCTGAGTAATACACTTATTGGCTCCTCCGATGGCATCAATAGCTATCATAAGGTAATCAGGTCTAAGTTGAGTAGTTGCAATATTATGCACCTCAGCAGGATATGTAGCACTAACCAAATATGTTTTTTTAATTAAAAGAAATTTATATGAAACCTGAACATAAGAGTTTGTCGATCTTCTTTAGAACACATTTCACCAGAAATTTTACTTATCTCTTGGCCAAAACCCATATCTAGCATTCTGTCGGCTTCATCCAAAACAAAGAATCGTACCTGATTGTAAATTGAATCATAAACAAATTAAACAAATAACTATACTTCCTTCAAACTGATAAAGCCTTCTTGAACGAAATGTAGGAGCCTTCCGGGTGTACAAACAATAATAGTCGCTCCCTTAAAAGCAAATAAATTCCGAAATGAAATTCTTATCATCCTACTCCTCTCAAATCCTTAGTTGAGAACTGTACATTAACACCTCCAATCACGCGCTTAATAGTCATCACTGTTCCCCATGAGAATTTTCTGCCTTCGTTATAGATTTGCTCGGCTAATTCACGCGTAGGTGCGACAATCAAACATCTAGCAAGAAACTAAAAAAATAGAAAAACAAGGACAATACCTTGGTGAGCAAACAGAGTCAGAACCAGTACATAAATCATCCTTTTCAATCAGAAATTGCATGATAGGTAATAAGAAAGCAGCTGTTTTTCCTGATCCAGTTTGAGCACAAGCCATCAGATCACGACCTACAAAAACAATCAAATATATCTTTATGAGATCATACCTTGCTGGATAATAGGTACTGCGTATTGTTGAATTGGTGTAGGCTTAGTATATCCAGCAGATACTACGTTTTGTTTAAGTCTGGGAGTGAGTTTTAAGTCCTCGAAACTCCTTAAAATAGATCAACCAATTAGAAAAACAAGATAACAACACTGACTCTAATGGTTTGATACTTTCAGCATTTCCACAAAGACCACCACTAGTAATGGATACTTTAGCGTCGAAAAATTTTTCGAAGTAAACACCCTTGTCAATACGCTCTCTAAACAGTTCATCCTCTCCTAAATCGGTAGGAATGAATGTGGCAGCCTTGCTGTCATCTAAAATGAGAACGTTAGTCTATAGGATTACATTTCTGATTATAAACCATCAGTAGGCTCTGAAAAAAGTTTAAATAAGTAAATTGGTTATCTATTGGCTAAACCTCGTTGTCGTCTTGGTTGTGAGCAGTCGCTTGCTCTATGCCCTTCTTCACCGCAGTTAAAGCAGTTATTAGAACGTCCACGACGGCTATCATTAAAACCAGAACCACCACCAAAATCATTAGAACCTTGTCCAAATCCACCATCACCGCCACGGAAACCCCTGCTTCCACCATCTATCAAAAAAACTTTCAAGTTTCATCTTCAAACCCCTGCTTCCAAGATTTACCAAAATCAAAACAAAGTTTACCTGGACAATCGACAGCTTTATGGCCTTCTTGATTGCATTTGAAACAAGCTCCTGAAAATAAGATTTGAAATAGTTAAAAATTTTTAACGAACTGCTTCTGCCATCTCGACCACGACCTCCGAAATCATTATCTGATCTTCCGAAGCCATCTGTGTTTGATTCAAACCCTGTGCGAAGACATATATAATTGCATAATTCAAAAAAAATCTGCGAAGAAATATTAAAAATTACCATTCGAAAAAGCATTTTTTCCTCCGAAGTCAGAACCTGATTAATTGCCAACTTAATAAATATTAGTCAATAACAACAAATACCCTTTCTTCCAGAGCTGGATCCAAATCCATCGCTCGATCCAAAACCATCATCTAAAATAGACAATAATAAAAAAGAAAGACTATTATATATCTACGTTTTTGATCACTTCCAAAGTTATTAGATTTACCGAAACCAGAATCTGCAAAAGAGCAGGCTAATGTTATTAACTCGGAAGAAAAACCTCGTTTGTTATCAAATCCGGAGCTTCTTCCAAAACCATTATCTGTAAAATATTATTCATTTATTAAAGAAATATAAGAAAAAACCTCTTTTGTTATTACCGAATGAGTTATCGCCTCCCCAACCATCTGCAATATAATATTAAAAGTCAAAATTACTTCTTACATGAAACAAACCTTTGCGGTTTGAGCCAAAGCCTTCGCCAGATCCGAAACCAGAATCTAGTGAATACGGTTAAATAGACCTATTAAAAACAAAGAAACCTTTTTTCTCAGATTCAAACCCAGAGCTTCCAAAACCATCTGAAAAATACAATGCCATAACTCGAACTTCAAATATAAATCAAATTTGCTATATCAAAAACATATGATAAATTATAACATTAATTATTTTAGCAGCTTAAAAAAAATTAAAAAACGAAATCAAACCAGATTTATTAAACCCTCCACCACTCTTATTCCATCCTCCCCCTGAAATATGGAAAAATAATGTTTAAAGACAATAAGAGATTAGAATACTAACCTGGACGACTTCCTCCAAAACCATCATTTCTATCTCTATCTTAAAAACAATTAATGATAAACATCATGTAAACAAACTCTTGGTAACCTCTTCTATCATTGAATCCACGATTGTTTCTTGAGTTATCTTCTATATTATATTAACTTTTTATGAGAATAAACGTATCCTAACCTCTTCTACTATCTGAACCAAACTCAGAAGATGTTTTGAATCCATTATCTTTAATTAAAACTGAAAATTCATATGACTCAACAAAAGCCAACCTTTTCTGGCTCCGAAGGATGAGTCATTTTTGAATCTGTCTTCTAAAATTTGATAAACAGATGGTATCATATCTCAATATCTTAATGAAACCTCTCTTGCTGCCAAAACTATCCCCACCAAACTCTCCAGCTTTCTTGAAACCGTCTTCTAAAGTAAAAAAAGTTGAATATCCCAACAGCCAGATCCCTACCTCTCTTGTTGCCAAAACCATCCCCACCAAACTCTCCAGCTTTCTTGAAACCGTCTTCTAAAGAAAAAAAAGTTGAATATCCCAACAGCCAGATCCCTACCTCTCTTGTTGCCAAAACCATCCCCACCAAACTCTCCAGCTTTCTTGAAACCGTCTTCTAAAGTAAAAAAAGTTGAATATCCCAACAGCCAGATCCCTACCTCTATTGCTGCCAAAACCACCCCCACCAAACTCTCCAGCTTTCTTGAAACCGTCTTCTAAAGTAAAAAAAGTTGAATATACCAACAGCCAGATCACTACCTCTCTTGCTGCCAAAACCACCCCCACCAAACTCTCCAGCTTTCTTGAAACCGTCTTCTGAAGTAAAAAAAGTTGAATATCCCAACAGTCAGATCCCTACCTCTATTGCTGCCAAAACCATTCCCACCAAACTCTCCAGCTTTCTTGAAACCGTCTTCTAAAGTAAAAAAAGTTTAATATCTCAACAGCCAGATCCCTACCTCTATTGCTGCCAAAACCATTCCCACCAAACTCTCCAGCTTTCTTGAAACCGTCTTCTAAAGTAAAAAAAGTTTAATATCTCAACAGCCAGATCCCTACCTCTATTGCTGCCAAAACCATCCCCACCAGTTTTCTTGAAACCGTCTTCTAAAGTAAAAAAAGTTGAATATCCCAACAACCAGATCCCTACCTCTCTTGTTGCCAAAACCATCCCCACCAAACTCTCCAGCTTTCTTGAAACCGTCTTCTGAAGTAAAAAAAGTTTAATATCTCAACAGCCAGATCCCTACCTCTCTTGTTGCCAAAACCACCCCCACCAAACTCTCCAGCTTTCTTGAAACCGTCTTCTAAAGTAAAAAAAGTTGAATATACCAACAGCCAGATCACAACCTCTCTTGCTGCCAAAACCACCCCCACCAAACTCTCCAGCTTTCTTGAAACCGTCTTCTAAAGTAAAAAAAGTTGAATATCCCAACAGCCAGATTCCTACCTCTATTGCTGCCAAAACCATTCCCACCAAACTCTCCAGCTTTCTTGAAACCGTCTTCTAAAGTAAAAAAAGTTTAATATCTCAACAGCCAGATCCCTACCTCTATTGCTGCCAAAACCATCCCCACCAGCTTTCTTGAAACAGTCTTCTAAAGTAAAAAAAGTTTAATATCCCAACAGCCAGATCCCTACCTCTCTTGTTGCCAAAACCATCCCCACCAAACTCTCCAGCTTTCTTGAAACCGTCTTCTAAAGTAAAAAAAGTTGAATATCCCAACAGCCAGATCCCTACCTCTATTGCTGCCAAAACCATTCCCACCAAACTCTCCAGCTTTCTTGAAACAGTCTTCTAAAGTAAAAAAAGTTGAATATCCCAACAGCCAGATCCCTACCTCTCTTGTTGCCAAAACCATCCCCACCAAACTCTCCAGCTTTCTTGAAACCGTCTTCTGAAGTAAAAAAAAGTTGAATATCCCAACAGCCAGATCCCTACCTCTCTTGTTGCCAAAACCATCCCCACCAAACTCTCCAGCTTTCTTGAAACCGTCTTCTGAAGTAAAAAAAGCTGAATATCAAAACAGCCAGATCCCTACCTCTCTTGCTGCCAAAACCATCCCCACCAAAGTCATCAGCTTTCTTGAAACCTTCTTCTAAAGTATATGACGCTAAACATCCCAACAGCTAGAGTCCTACCTTTCTTGCTGCCAAAACCATCCCCACCAGCTTTCTTGAAACCGTCTTCTAAAGTAAAAAAAGTTGAATATCCCAACAGCCAGAACCCTACCTTTCTTGCTGCCAAAACCATCCCCACCAAAGTCATCAGCTTTCTTGAAACCGTCTTCTGAAGTAAAAAAATTTGAATATCCCAACAACCAGATACCAACCTTTCTTGCTGCCAATACTATCTCCACCAAAACCTCCAGATTTCTTGAAACCTTCTTCTAAAGTGGAAAACGTTAAACACCCCAACGGCCATTAACCTACCTTTCTTGCTGACGATACTGTTCCCACCATATCCTCCATTCAGATTGGCGAAGTTATCTTCTTCAAATCTTCTGTCGATCTTTAAGCTATCCTCTGAATTTTGGTACCTTGAGACCTATACATATACCAAAATCTAACTTGTATCATCGCCGCTGCTACTACTCTTACTAACATCTTCTAGAATTAAATAAATAGAGTTCAAAAGCATCCCAAAACAAACCTTTCTTACTACCAAAATCTTCCTCTCCGAACCCATTTTCGCCAACCATTTTACTTCCCTCTAAAACTAGGATAAACACACCTTCAACCTATTTATACCACCTTTCTTGCCCCGGAGAACATCGCAGCCGAATCCATCTTCAACTTTGAGGCCTTCTTCTAAATATCGGCTAGCTTAAAAAAAAACAATAATACCAACCTTTTTCACATCCATTAAAATTCCAATCACTCTTATTGATATCTTCTAAAATTTAATATACAAAATAAAATATTTTAAATAAAAAAATTTTAATCATGATATACAGTAGTTCAACTATCAATATAGTTTTAAATTCAACTAAAATATAACGTATAAATAAACCTCGTTTTTCCAAATTCAGTCCTAAAATTCAAAAATGCATTAAATAAATAATTTCAAAATAGTAACCTTTCATCTTTCCAGTTACTTCATCATTGCCTCCAAACGGATCTATAGATAGAAAAATAGTATCAATTAATCACTTTAAAAATAACCATGTTTTTCGGTACGAGCATCAAATTCATAAGAGTCTAGATAAAACATTAAATAATTATTAAATCTCAGCAACTTACTTTTTCTTCCTGCGCTTTTGAATTGTCCAAATGCATCTATTAAACAATTATATTACAAAGACTATACTTTAGCAAACCAAATGAGTCGTTGGATTTCCCGAATGCGTCATCTGAAAACAAATTAGTGACTTCATGACAGATATTATCACCTTGATAACAACTAACCTCTTCCAGAATGTTCAAAATCCCCAAGCAAGGACCCTAAATTTATAATTATGTGTTATTTCACTTGTCTATCATAAAACGCTGCTTATCCGTTACATACTAAACCTTTCCCTCTTACAATTTTCATTCTTAACATACCTTCTTCCGATTTAGACATTTTGAATTTACTTGGGAAGTTGTTTTCTTAACTATCCCTAAAAAGCCAGTTTAATATCAATCAATAAATTAACTTTGTTTTCAGCGTATACGTATTTCGTAAAACTTGGAATCGGCCCAAAACTATATGTTAACTGATAAAGGGCGGATTAGGCGGGAATCTCTTTCAACGAAAATATGTACTTTAATTAGCATACAGATACCGTTTATCACTAGTGAGAACTAGTAATGTTATTCTGATTCACTGTGTAGTTTATAGTTAGTGGAATGTCCGAGAAAGGCCAGAAACCTTTAATTTTCAGAGGTATGTAGAAAAACGTTTTATAACAATAATCATCATTCTTTACTGGTGTGGGCGAATATTAGGAGACTGTTTAGAGCACCATTCTTCCGGTTTCTGTTCTGGCAATATGGAGCGCAGAAAAAGTTTTTTATTGTTTGCTCGGTCTATGTCCGGACTTTGCCAGCTCATCAGCCCTCTTAGACCCCCTGGTTTTAAATTTTTTTCATGTCGTTGTATGTTTCATTCTCCGTCATTTCCTACAAAATAAGTTTTCTGTTAAACTTTTTTGTGCATTTCCCATATCATGCGTTAGTTAAATTTCATATCTTTTTATTACCTTGTTTTTTTTTATTAAAATAGGTTTAATGAATGAGCTAATTATGTTTTCACTTTCTAAGACTCACTGTTGTTTTAAGCTGGTTCAGGCGCCCTCTTATAAATATATTTTGTAGCTAGTTACACTGGTTACAATCATTTTGAAGCCGTCTGTTATTTTCAGTGTGTATTTTTTCCGGACATCTGAAGCTTATGCTCTTCTGTATTGGGATAAACTTTCGATTTTTTTGCTCCATGCTAGCTTCGGTGACCGGTTTTCGAAGTGGCCAGAGCACACTGACCATTGACGGATTCCGGATTTCCTGCCAAGAACATCCATGTTAGCTTAGGTTCACATCTAAGCAAACCTTATTAGATTTTTAAATTTTGAGTTACATTTTTAAAGATTTTATATATTCATTTTCCTCTTGCTCTTTTTTTCTTGTAATATCATAGTTTTGTATTTTTCAAAATATTATGTGTATGTTCTTGTTGGCTTTACAAATATTCATTTTGTTTAAGAAAAAGAAAACTAGTGCAGATTTCAAGTTCAATAGTGAAAACTGGGATTTAACCCTGATGTTTCATCATTTTTCATCCTTTCTTTCGATTTCTACCGTCAGACTAGCATGAAGTGTATGCTTTCTGCATTATGTGTATAATTGCTTCATTGAAAGAGAAAGGTCTGATAATAGCTAAACTGCATGATATATAAAAAACTTTTCCCGATCCGAAACTGATTAAAGCTTTGATTAAAGTCTTGTAAGAAGCATTCTTCTGTTTCTGGAAGCATATTCAAGTATTCCTCCCGCTTATACGGTTTTACATTGGGGTGAAACCGAGAATATGGTTGATCCGGCTGTTTAATCAGCAATGTGAGAAGTTCATAACATCATCGACCCACAAATCTCACGAGAAATATTCTTTGTTCATCATTGTTTCCGCTTTTCATGGTTTAGAGCCTTTAAGATATTTACGTAAAAACGTGCCCTCTCCCGGTCCGGTAGTTCGTACGCTAGATCAGATGACACGAATTATTTGGAAGCCTGTCTGTAAATGTTTCAATCTCCTTTTCTCTTATAGTAAGCGTGATTTCAAAATATATGAATCATATAATCTATTTACTTGCGTTCTGCCATTACATTTACTATATTTGTAGTTACAACATTGAATTAACTCATAGTAGTTTTTTTAGTTTTGAGCCAAGAGTTCATTCAGATTATCATGAAACGTTATATAGAAAACTATTTTACTCTTACAGTAATATTCACTCCTATGAACTCGCTATATGAATTACGTAGATTTCACTAGTGCGAATAGTTATATTCTCGTTTTCGTGCAAAGCTCTTGTCACCAACGTGATGTCAACACCTTGACGATCATCGCCGTCATCTTTTTCTTGTTCTTTCAGCAACATCCTAATAAACACGTGTCGCATACTTATCATAACCTTAATTTTCTTTTCCGTGACAAGATGCTGACGTATGAATATCGATACTCGTTCTATGGAAAAAAAATCATAAAAAACCAAAAATTTAAAAATTCACAATTTTGATCATAATTGCTTATCTAGATTTTTCGTATTTTTCTAGAATAAGATATTAATAAATCTCATAGTTCACATTGCGCTATATATGGCCAGTCTCAAAGAGCATGTTCAAAGTTATTTCGGAACTTTTTCAAGGAACTAGCTTTATCATCTCAGTTTAAAGTTGCCGTTGCATGCCTTCTTTCTACTGTAAACGAATCAGGCGAGAGGTACCTTATAAAGCGGATAAGTGTTATAATCATTCATTCCTGTAGACAATTTCAACTCAAGTTTATTCGCTTATCACATTTTTAGCTTTTCTCTTTTCGCTTTCCGTTTTTTCATCTGAATTCTCTTCCTTCTATATACTATGTAACATATCTTTTCCTTTTTTCCCCCCATCTTGCCGGCTTTCACTTCGATTTTTTCACTTTCACTCATAGGAAGGTAGAAGTGATGAGATGAAATTATCAAGAGATAGATTGACAGATACCTTCACCTATCGTCCTTTTCTGGCATATCAATTAAGTTTTTTTTGGCTTGATTTACATACTCAAGTTCTTGATTTTGTTTTCCATTACCAATCTTTAATTATGTTCTTATTCGTTCTCTGCGCTCATTCATTAAAAATTATTTTAGTTCATCGCCTTCTAAAGTAATTTGCAAAATTAGTAATAAACTTTGAAAAAACCATTTGTAACAATATATTTTTTGCTACAAAATTCATTGTTCTAAATAAGAATAAGGTTGTAGAAAGCTGTTGTTTGCGGCAAAACAGAAACCTGTGAAAACAGGTTACTTTGATAACCTTTTGTCAACTGGTTGACATAATATATTGATAATTGTTAGTTATAATAAGTTGTAAAAGGTATTAATTATGCTTAATAGATATTTATATTTCTATTTGTACATGTACTGTTTCTATTACCTGTATGATAAAACAGTTTGTGTAGTAGTTACAGTTTGTGAAACTGAGATTTAACCACGGATTTTTACTATTTGTTTCCAATTTCTCTTCAAAAAACATTTGAAAATTGAAAAGAGATTGATGAAATTGAAACTAGCACAAGGTTCAAAATCCTTTTTTCCTGCATGGGGCTGCTTTTCTGTATAATAAAACTGGTACAAGGTAACGTTGAACAACTTGCTTGAAGCTGCACAGATATAAAATCATGTTCGACCATGCAGCAGAAACGATACTTTTTTGAAGATGCTGTAAGTATTTAAACTTTTAAAAGGTTAAATTGAGTTTCACCTATACCGTGTGCCACATTCGTGACCTTTTTGGGTCAAGACACACTGTCAATTTCTTCGATGTTCAATCTATATTATCTAGGTGTTCCATTTTTTTGCGATTATTTAAATAATCATTTATTTCCTTTTTATTTTTCTTAATAATGAGATTTGTAACAATCTGGACTCAACAGTATACTACATCTAGTTGCTGTAGAACGCGATATACTTGAAATTCCTATGCACATGAACCAGCTTGGGTTGTAAAGTATATCCATGTTGTTGATTGCCATCACTATACATGATCCCTTTTTGTCAATACGTGATACCTTGCTTCTAAATCAATCCCAATCAATCCTTCATTCTCAACTAACTGTGTGAACCACTATCCAACATACATGTACTGTCTTTCTCCCAGTTTTCTCGTACTTGTCTTCGTCTTGTTTGGCTTCCAGGTCGTGTCTTAACTGCTTCTGCAGTCATTGGCAGCCAGAAATAGAAGAAGCAGACTGACGCCAACGACAACGATATCAACTACACTGATGAGACGTTGATGACGATGTAGTCAGAAGCCTGTTTTGTCTCCCGATGAACGACGACGATTCACTCTCATCCATATAATTACACCTGACCTACACATAAGTAGAAGCATTCACTATTTTTTACTATCATCCTTCTTTCAAACCAATCATATAATGTCTTTTTTTCCTTTTAATTTCTAATTCTTCAAGTCTACTGATATTTCCATTAGTGCAACTTTCAAAGTTCCAAATGTATGATCATTCATATCCATCACAACTCTCGTTTTTCATTTTTTGGTTATTCTATCATCCTCACTGACCTAATTAGAAAACCTGAAAGAAATTACAGATATGTTGCACTTTCAAACAACTTATTTGAGCTAAATAAACGGAGGAGTAGCTCTTGTTTTTCCAGTGTCGCCTCGCCCAGTCAGGTCAACTCCGCCTATTTCTCTCTCATTTTCATCAAAATCTTCTTTCGTATCCTTGTCTTCGTTTCCACCTTGATCTTGCTTACGATTTCGGTTAAAATGTGGGCGGAGCCAATGAAAAAGAAATGAGATAATAAGATATAGAGGGACAGAAAATCAAAAGGCGTTAGAGACAGCTGAAGAGAAAGAGAGAAATGAGAGGGGTGAGAGAGAAAACAGGAGATCTAATTCTGACCTTGCTTAGATCTCTTTCGTTCACTTTCCCTAGCTATCATACTACCATTTCAGCGCAGACAACCTCCTGTTCACCTCATTGCTCAGTCGGTCTGATATGATCAATCATTTTAGATCGTACTTTATAAGGAGTTTTAACCTCACCGTACCAGCCTTACTGATCGAGAGAAAGCTCGCCGAACACTAAAAATGCTCAGTCTCAACTTAATAATGTTGTTCCTGAAACTGAAAGCATAGTCTACTTGACACTATATTCTGCATAATTAATTTAGCATTTAACGATGTTATAATGTTCTCCCTAAAAAAGCAACACAAACAAGTATCTAATGACGATCTATTTTCTTATTTTATGCCACTTTTGAACTCTATCTTTTATTTCTTTCGTTGCTGTTCTTATCGTTTTTATAATATTCGCTAATCTTCAATCATTTTATATTACCATTCTTTGCTATGCTATTTATCTCTTTTCTTTTCTTTTCCATGACTTTTGACTCGTTTTAAAAGATGGTTTAATGATAAGAAATATTCTTAACTATATCATATAGACAGATTTTAACTTAAACTTCTTATCGTAAACGTATTCTCACTTTGCTTGTAATACAAATACTATAAATTTCTTATTTTAGATAGCTGGAATTAACTCCGATTCCTTCTATCTACTCAATTTGGTTCTACATTCGCCCAAAACTACCCATCATTATTTGAAGCTCTTATCATAAGAAGAAATCATGAAGACCTTATGGTAAGTACGATTAGTGATTAGAAATATTCTTAACAGCTACAAAGTTACTAAGAAACTAATCTATTCTTTAACTTTTAAATGTTTCGTTTCGTTTTGTTATAAATTATTTCAAATTGACACAAACAAACGGAAAATTTTGAATGAATATATATTTTTTTGCTTTACGATAACTGAATAAGCTTTTCTATAATTTGCATGTGTTCTCTTGAAAAGAAACTTTTGAAAATGAACAATCAATCTCTAAAATATTCGTCTCGTTATTCTGTTTTTATTTTATGGAAAGACGTTTTGTTGATAACAAGGGGGAAAGTATGAAAAAAGAAGGAGGAATTTGAAGGTAAGGGGAACTGATATGTGCCACTGGGGGGCGTCGAGCTTCTATATCAGAGTATATTAAATTTTTGTTGCGGTACAAACTGGCCAAAATAGATCTTTTTTTAAAGTTTAAAATGTTCTTACTCTTAACAATTATATAACCATTAGTATTGATAATAATAATACAGATATAATGGAATAATCTCAGACGCAAGAAAGATAAAAGGAAATCAGAAAAAGAAAAGAAAAAGAGAATAAAGAGAGAGAGGGTGGAAAGAGAGAAACGAGGATAAAAACGTGTTTTTTAACTCTTCGTTTCGTTTGTAAAGCGAAGTCTAAAGAAAGAGAGAGTGAAAAACGATAACATCATCAAAGAAGAAAGGATCAGGCATCATGAAGCCATCATCATGAAACCAATCATCATCTTCTTTATCAGCTAACACAATTCCTATTTCTTGTCTGCATTTCATTTAGAAGTGGCATCAAAAAATTAATCTGTAATCGGTTGTTACTACGATTTCTCAGTTCAGCAAATATCCGTTCGGAAACATCATTGTTTCATATGCTCCATCATAGATATTTTCCTCTATATCCACTTCCAAACGGTGATGTTAAGAAAACCGAAATTAGAAGTCGGAAGATCGCCTGAAAAACGAGGTCACGCTGTCTCGAGAAAGCCAAATAGCAGGTCCCGGGTTGGATTCCATGTTGTTGTATGATCATGGACCGACAAAATCATTTATCCTGGTCACACGTCCTAGAATTTTCCAAACTCGGCTGATTCCTTAATCGTGAGATACAATAACCTCTCATGTTCTTGTTAATAACAATCGGAAAATGAATGATTCAATATCATAATACTTGCAGGATTTTTCTTCTACTGATCTCTCTGCTCGCAACTTCGTCGATTGCATTTCCTCTCTTCGGCGGTAGTAGCGCTACAGAGGATATCACGTTGGCTGATCCAGCAGTAATTATACATCACAGACATAAAAAGGTTTGTTCTTAGCAATCCTTAATAAGGCATGATTAAATTTTTCTTTCCAGCATCACATACGAAACAAGCATCGCCGTCGTAGTTTATCATCAAAGGAAGATGCCAAAGCTCGTCGCAACAAGCAAGTCATGCTAACGAAGCCATACTGGCCCTGGCCATAACTGCCAAAATTCTAAAATTTACAGTTCTAAGTACGATTACTCAGCCAAATTCATGACGATCTGATTTGAATTCGTTAGCTTCTGATTTGCCCATTATCTCGATCTCACTTAATAATTCATGCCATATTACAGTTATTGTATTTATAAATCTTCAAAATAGAACTCGAATCTCCCACCATTTCTTTCATTATATTTCTATTCATTATGTTCAAAATGTACAGCTATATAAATAACTTGTATTTTTAAAATTTTCAGTATTATAAAACATATTCTACAGTAACTGTCTTGATATTTCATATCGAATTTGAAAACAAAATTTCTTCCCACAGAATACATATGGCAGAAATTTGAATTGGTATAATAGAAAACCAAGATGTCTTCTATAATCATGAAACAGAAGGGATATTTTATAATTTTATCAACTCCTTCATATCCATCAAAGTACAGCATGATAACGTGGTGCAGAAGATATATTATATTTATGAGATGTTGAGTGGATGATAATTATCGCAAATTATATAACGGGATAGGATTAGAATTACGCAATAACATCATTTACAGTTCAGACGAAGTCATCACAGAAAATATTCAACAATACAAGAGGAATTCCTTCAAATTTTAAAATAGCTTTAATTTTTAAGCCTTTAATACGTTTTAATACATGCCGTCATCGGCACCCGCTCGTACCAGAGTTTGAACTGTCTGAAAGAAATACGTGTGTCTTTTAAATTAGATGTACAATAACCTTATTCTGAATTCCTGCAAGTTTTGGACAATTTGTTATTCTGTGACCCAATCCAGAACAATAAGCACAACCCTATAATATTGTTAGTGTTACATTTGAAATATAAAAACAAAACGTACCACGTCGCCAGAATCAGAAGGAACTTTGCTGTCAGATTCACCAGCCATTTCTCTAAGAAAGGCTGGCAATTCTTGCCCAGCTTCAACAAGAAGTTGTTTCAAATCTTGCAATACGGATAAATCTATAGTAGCATAATATGAGTCACTGTACATGTTAATAATATTTACCAGATTTTCTGTTCACAAACGTTGTAGCCACGCCACGCTTTCCACTTCTTCCTGTACGACCAATACGATGTACTGAATAAAATATAGATAATGAACTGTAAAGAAAAATAAATAATACCATAATTCTCTATATCTTCTGGCATATCATAGTTAATTACGTGTTCAATGCCCTGGAAATCCAAACCTTTAGAAGCAACGTCAGTGGCAACTAAAACATCTTTTTGCCCTTTTCGGAAGGCATCCACTCCAGCATGACGATCTTTCTGATCTAACAAAAGCGGAAATAGTAGTAAAAAAAACCATTAATTACCTTTTCCTCCATGCAAAGCTACTACTTCAACGCCCTTCACCAAAAGATATTCATATATGTTATCAACGTCAGTCTTTTTTTCAGCGAATATAAGAACTCTGAATGCATTCAGTTGTTTTAGTAAATTAATTATTCACAACTCACTTTGGAGAAGTTTTCTGTAGACAATCAAGAATACGAGTGAGTTTATCTTCTCCTCGAGCATACTCAATCTCTTGCAGTACATTGAGGGAAGCTGCTCCAGCTCTACCCACATTTACTACCTGAATTGTTGTTAAATATATGTTATATATATAATATGTTACCACAGGCCGAACTAGCGCGGATTTAGCAAAATTTTGAATTTTTTTAGGCATTGTCGCTGAGAAAAGCAAAGTTTGCCTTTGATCCTGAATTCAGATATTTAAAAACACACTAGAGCAGAAGAAACCTTGAAGAAGGAGAAAATAGACTTAATTTCGTCTTCAAAACCCATATCTAACATTCTGTCTGCTTCATCAAGAACTAAATAACGACAAACCTAAATTGAAAAAAGGAAATTGTTGATGAGAAAACTATTAATTACTTGTAAGTTGAAAATTTTTTTTGTTAGCATATCAGACAATCGACCAGGTGTGGCAACACAGACATGAACTCCACTGAAAAGTTTAGGTATTTGGGAAAACTAATGTGTTGGTAACAAACTCTTTAAAATAACTAGCTTGCTCTCCAATAGGTATTCCTCCAATGCACAATCCACTACGAAGACGAGGCATACCTTCGTCATTTAATGCTCTGAAAATATCTTCGACGACGTCGTGAATTTGCTTCGCCAATTCTCTCTAAAATAAATACTCAAATATAGAATAATTAACAATTCATACAGAAGGAACTATGATCAATCCATAAGGCCCTTCACCTCTCTGGAATGGTAATGAGTGTTCCTGCTCCAAACAAAACATGATTAGTGGCAGAACAAATGTTAATGTTTTTCCTGAACCAGTTGAAGCTATTCCAATCATATCTCTTCCTGATAACCTACAAAACATATTCAAAAAAAAATTGATCACAAAACTAACACAACAGGAATTCCTTGTACTTGAATAGCAGTAGGGGTTTTAATATTTTTTTTCCTCAATGAATCAATTACAGGAGTTGGAAACTTCATTTCCTAAAATAATTTTTAATTTTTAAATGATCAGCTTTAGATACATACAAGAAAACTTCCAATAGGAGCAGGGCTATCTTCCCCATCAACAGTGATTCCTTTTCGTCTTCGTGATAGTTCGTAATCTTCTTTAGTCTGGGCTCGAATATGAGAAGGAGGTTTCCAGCTGGATAAATCATGTGTAAATGTTACAGAAAACAATTTGGATACCCTGTCCGAAAAGAACTTGTGTAATGTACTCCTTTCGCAATTTCAGCAACAGCTAAGAACGCGGTTTGAGTAACATTCTTCAAAATATCTTCTTCTTCCTGTCGTTGTTTTTCAATTGGATCAACTAAAAAATTCTTTATAAAGAAACTAGACAGTTTGCTTTAACGTGGTATTTTTTAAAAAGTAAGTTAAAACAAATTGACCAACCGTTCGAGAGTTCTTTATGCTCAGCATGACGCTCCAATAAACTCTTTTTTGCATCTTCCTTTATACGTTCATCTTCTCGTTTTTTTTTCTGCTCTGTTAAACTCTCCTTCTGAGCATTAGTCGGAACTAGTACTTGTTTCAGAAGAGCTCTGCGAGTAATCTAGAATCTTAAAATATGAATGATCATAGGCAAGAATATACCTTTTCTTTTCTTTTTTGAGCAGCAGATAAAAAGCAATCATCATAACTACCTTCGTCGCCAGAAGATATGTTCATACCATCTCGTCGTTCTCTATCTTCCTCATCTTGTAGCTTTTTTCGTTTTTCCTTAAAAATAAATAATATCCCTCGTCAACTGAGAAACATAAGAAACATACACGCAATCTTTTCAAAGTTTCTTGGACATCCACATTCTCTTCAGACATCCTGAATAAATAGCGATTAAGCAATTTCGAACATCTTGAAATATATTACGTACACGCTAAAGAAAATGTACGCAATCAAAATTATATATAAATTATATAATTATTTATATATATATATAATATAATATATATAATAAGATATTAAGAAATGAAAGGAATCATATAATTATATTAAAATAATTTCTTTCTTTCTTTTTTTAATTTTTATGCTTTCATATAAAACATGTGAATTAGACATCTAACATTATCAATAAATATTAAGATCATTAGTAAATCTGATGATTCTGTCAAATTTTTGCCATTTCTTTAAACTTTCATTGCAAATATCACAATTTCGTATACAACATTTATTCAATAAGCGAGTTTTATTAAAAAAACAATTTCTGAATTTAAGCGTCAAAATGTTCTTTGTCGAAGACATATTCTCCCATTCCTTTTCCAAGTCTCTTCAAGTTTGCGACCATCTTAGCAATTTCAGAAATAGAATTAACCTAAAAATTGATATTGTTATTTGGTTTCCATTCACGACTCTACTTGTTCATCCAAGAATTTTCCCTCTAAGAAATCGCTAGTGTGAGCATCATTACACTTTCCTGAAACGGCGTGAAGAGCGAGAAGAGATTCGTTGTTGAATTTCTCCAAAGCAAGGGCAGCCTTAAAATTATTTCTAAAAAGATAAGAGAATAAATCTTATCAAGCTGCGCATTGCAATCCTTTCTGATAAAAGTTATAGGGTTATTCATATAAATTTTGTAAATAAGCTCATAGAGCATTAATAATATTTTATACTATGGACGGTAATTTAATCAAGCAATACTTACCTCGAAAGCATCAAGAGCAGACTCCCAAGAATTTTGCTCTGGTTTCTGAATAGCATTAAGAACAACTCTTCCACCTCTTAGGTTTTGGAAGCGCATAAATTCTTGTGCATGCTCACGTTCTTCATCTGATTGCTTACGGAACCATCTGTAACGGCCCAATTATATTAACGATATAATTAAAAAATTTCTACTTGGCAACATTGGAAAGTGCAATATCGTCTCTGTCGAAATGACATGCCATGGAGAGATATACGTAAGAAGCATAGAGCTCAATGTTGATCTGAACTACTTAATTAAAAAATCTCATTATTCCACACTCACCTGCTTGTTAATCGCAGCTTCAACATCGGGAAGATAATTTTGACGAACAAGAGATTCCGAAGTCATTTTCTAAAGTATAACAATGAAAAAATATACATTAAGGTTAATAAAGACAGTTGATCAATAACAACGTGATAAGGTTAAAATTGGGTAGATACTATTGAATAGCAAAAATGTCAAAATATCTCATGAAAACAAGATTGAACATCGATTATCTAAATAAATATTTTGATTGAACTACATCACGAAACAGGCGCATGTTAGGATTAGGGCAACTATTTTTTTAAATATCAAGAATTTAAAGGTAGAAATACAAATGAACACATTGACCTAAATACAATAGTATGATATGGCTTATCATATGAAATAAACCAGTCAACTAATCATTTTCGACTACTGATTAATTCTCATGCCGTTATCTCCCGCCAAACTTAATCATTACCATTGAAAAATAAATAGATTTTTTTTGTTGAAATACTGTATTGTATTTAATGGAAAGACGTTTTCACAGTTGTATTATGTGTTTTGGAAGTTGGTAACTTTGATATTCTTCCAGATTGTTGCCTTTAAATAACAAAATAAGTTTTATTCATTACATATTAAAAATTGTATTACAATATTAAAAAAATAATTAAAGCAGTCCATTAGAAGAATATATTATATAAAATATTAAACAAAATAATAATACTGCATACTTAGTATATCAATTGTAACTCAGTTTGATCATTGTTGCTTTTTTATTACTGCTCCGAGTTTAGTTATGCTCATCTGGAAACCATACTATAATTTATGTCTTTAATAAATAACATACTTGTGTTGCGAATTCTAGACTATTTTTAGTCTCTTCCTCCTGAGCACTAGCAGGACTTATGCCAACAATCACCAGTGTTTTGGAATTTCCCGCGCCTAAACTATCCATGAGTAGCGTGGTTAGTTTAGAATCACGATAAGGGACGGGTTCGCTCTATAAAACAACAAGTTGAGAGAATAAATTCAACATCAAATCCATACTAAAAGTTGTGTTCTGATACAGGTCTCAAAGGCAGAGAGCTTATGGAATCCACACCTTGGTTGTGGGGTTTGAGTTTTATCAACACGAGAAGCAGATTTCTCAAC
The DNA here is from genome assembly GCA_964057225.1 of Auanema rhodensis. Lineage (NCBI taxonomy): Eukaryota > Metazoa > Nematoda > Chromadorea > Rhabditida > Rhabditidae > Auanema > Auanema rhodense. The sequence goes on from OZ059895.1 coordinate 9,206,572, forward strand.
AAAGGAGAGAACCGAATTCAGTTCCAAATCTGGAAAAGAAAAATGCATAACGGGATAAAATATGAAACATACTAAGAATATCATTACGAGCTTCAATATGCACTCTCAATACCCTATGTTTTCCGGTAAAGGTATCATTGCAGTTGGTTGCAGCTGCGGAATCATATTGATTTGCAACGTTCAATATATAAGTAATCTGAATAGTAATCTGAATACTCTAACTCAATATGAAGATTACATCTTCTTCAGAATCGATTGTTGTTTTAACAACACCAGAGACTACACAGGTTCCTGACTCAATCTTTAGTTCAATTTTCTGACGATTATTGAGTAAATCATACACTTCCTCCATGTAAATTTCCAAAAAAGAGCCTTTGAAGTCAAACTAAATACAAATTAACAAGACTAGTACTTCTACTTTCTGTTTACCTCCCATCCCAACCCCGATAGTTCATTCTTACGCTGAAAAATGCATTTCGCTGCTCTTGGAATGAGTCCCTCTTGATCATCAGAACCTTAAAACAAGTATACATTAACTCTAAAGAAAACACTGACCTCCGATCATTGTATAAGTTTTTCCACTCCCTGGTTGACCGAAACATATGAGCGATACGTTGTATCCGTGTAAACATGACTAAATACTTCAAATTAGGGTTATAAATGTTAAGTTTAATACATGAACAAGTTCTTCAACATCTTCGAATAATTTACGCTGAGTTGTAGTTGGTCCATACACTTTTAGATACTTATAAGAAGTAGCTTCCTCGTTCTTGAATTTCAGTTATTATTCTTTTTAAAACGTATGATGTTTATCTTACAGAGCCAGCTCGTATTATAAAGGGAGTTGGATATTCTAGAGAACCACATTGTTCATCGTTTATTAGAGGTCGAACTCTTACTGCCACTCGGATTTGTCCCTAAAGACTATACTGTAGACAGATTTTATAAATTAAAGTTCACCAAAAGAAAAACAATGAGATTCAAAACAAATTTGAACTTTGGTATTGAATTGATAGCCCAAAGTTTGTCACTTACTCTAAGATCTACAGCGTCATTTAATAGTTTTCTTAATTGTAAATCAGAATTTCGTAGATCAGATCGCAAGCCATCCTCTACTTCCTGCAGTTTAGCAATCTGTGCTTTACCTCGTTTAATTTCTTTATCCAAATAAGAACTTTTTTCCTTCAATCTCTCATACTTTACCTGAACAAAAATTAAAAACTTAAAAGTGTACAAGAATAATTACCATCGAATTGACATGTTTCTTATTTAACGATTCCAATTGCCCATGCATTCGACCAAAATGGTCTTGACCACTCAGAACCTTAAACAAAGTAAATATAATAAATGTCATAAGATTGGAAACTTTACAAGTTCATCTCTGAAATCAAGTTTTCGTTGCATTAATGTCAAATCAAATTTTTGCTCCTCATATTTTTTTTCATTTTCTTTAATTTCTTTCTCGTAATTCAGAATCTTTTTTTCGTTCTCAGTTTGCTGCAACTGCAGTTGGGAGATTAACTCCTCTTGAGATTTGATGATGTCTTGCAATGCACTCTCTTCCAAACCAAAGCTTGGCAATTTTGCGCTTGCTTCATGATCACTTGGAAAAAAGTCATAATCTGGGGAGGTTGCACCAAGATCATTTGAGGTGGCACCAAGATCATTTGAGGTGGCATCAAGGTCATTCGAGGTGGCATCATGGTTATTTTTCTAAATAGTGGTAAAAATGTTACAGTATATTTGACCAAATTGTTTGCTTACTGTAGGTGTCTTTTTAGTTGCTGAAAAAAAAAGATAAATTCAGTAAAATAGGTTTTGCCTACGTTTCGACCGAGGAGTATTAGAAGCTCTTTTAGTTCTAGAACGTTTCAATCCAGAAGAAGCTGTTTCAAAAATTACAATCACGCTTATGATTTTAAACATACTTGAAAAAAAAGAAGGTCTTATGAGACGAGTAAATTCCCTGCTTCTACGTCTCAGGTTAGCAGCATGTCCAACTCTCACTGATGAACCTATTCGTTTCTCAAGTTATAAGGTAGATATATTTGATATACCTGCTTTACTGCGGGTTTTCAGAAGTGATTTAGAAATTGGAGTTTCAGGCATTATGTCTATAAAAAGTTTACGACAAATTTTTAGATTTGAAGGAATCTATGTATTAAAAATTAGCTAATTTTATGTTTAAGTTATTGAGGCCACGTATGCAGTGCTCAAACTGAAGGTAATGGGCAGTGATAATCTGCAGGCACTCCAAATAAATCTCCCTTTTCAATCAATTTCCCTTTCTAATAGATGGTGATATTCGAAAACCCCTAGATACGGTAACTAAGGTGTTCAAAAAAAAAAAAGTCGCGCCCACCCTAAAATGCTAGCGCATACTTAGATGTTAGCACAAACAAAATGTTGACGTGAACTTGGTGGCAGCTTAGTATAAGTGAGACTGAAGAACACTGGCAGCGTTACATGAAATGCCTTCGGATTTTAGAAACCGAAGTTGTGTTTTATAATAATTTTAAAGCTATGCATAATCTCTTTAAAGTGTTAAGCTATAGGTTAATTAAAAAAAATAATATATAGTTGATTTTATTTTCATTTTAACGATATGCTATTTTTTCTAAGTGCTGTACTAACTTGATAAAATAAAACGTTAGTTAATAAACTTTATATTTTTCCAAAACATTAATATACTATACATATACTCCTGCTTTTCCCTATTCACATTTTGAAATGTAATATTATAAATTGGACATGTCATATTTTAATGACTTAGTCTTATCGTATTCGTCTAAAATTTTTGAGCTTTAAACATTCAGAACCTCGGACTCTGGTCTCTTTATTCTTTGAGCTAAAAGGCTTTCAAAATTTTTTGAAAAGAGCCGATAAATGACATTGATGCTACTCTCAAATATGCCATGGGTTCCTATGCGTCTCTAACATGGTCTGTGCAAATCCTCTACGCTAATACTCTTTTTCTTCTCTGTTGTCCATATTTTTACTTCTTTAAATGTAGTCTATCTGCTTCATTATTTTTTTGATTGAAGTTGATTTTAGTTTTTTAAGCCATGTTTGAAGACAGCGATGACTCTGATGAAAGAATGTCGCAGCCTTCCAGCTCTCGGCAACCATTCGATCCTAAACCTCATTTGGTAACAATTATCAAATCAAATACAGGTAGGAAAACTTCAATCTGTGGTTTTATAATATTTTTTTCAGAGTTTGGTTTCAATGTTAAGGGGCAAATTAGTGAAGGAGGTCAATTAAGAAGTTTGAATGGGGTTTTATATCCGCCTTTGCAACATGTCAGCGCTGTTTTATCTGGCGGAGTTGCTGAAAAGGCAAATTTGAGAAAAGGAGATAGAATACTAGAAGTGTAGGCTATTTAAAAAAATGCTATTTTTATTGATTTAATCCGTTGTAGTAATGGAGTGAATGTGGAAGGAGGCAATCATCGACAGGTTGTTGAATTAATCAAAAGAGGAGGCGATAAGCTAACCATGTTAGTTATTTCCGTAGATGATGCTGAAATAGACAGGTAATTTAAATACAATCTAGAATACTTTTTGGTTTAAATCATGATTTAGATTTGAGTCGTTTGAAGAGAGCATGTTATCAAGCCGATATGATTATTCTGAAAGCCGTTCTCTTCCTCTTACTATCCCTTCATATCATACGATTAATGATGGTATTGAGCGATATGTGGTATGCAATTAATTTTCAAGGCTGTTAATTTCTGTGTGTTAAGATATATAATATTTATATGGCTGGTCGACATTTGGGATCCAGAAGATATAGTGAATTTGTGGAATTAAACTCAATGCTTAAAAAAGAATTTTGTGATTTCTCATTTCCTAAGCTTCCTGGAAAATGGCCATTCAATCTATCCAAGCAACAACTCGACTCGCGACGACGGTGAGTGGATGGTTATAATTCTAATAACTTTATTTGTTTTAGCGGGTTGGAACAGTATATTGAAAAAATTTGTTCAGTTCGTGTAATTGTAGATTCAGACATTGTTCAAGTAATCAAGCATCTATATATAGACATATACTGATTTTTTAGGATTTTTTAATGGAGTGTGATCCGTTATGTGAAGTTGAAGTGAGAGTCTTGTTACCAGATAATACTTCTTTGAATATGATGATTCGAAAAAACGCTTCTGCGAGTTATCTATATTCATTGATACAAAAAAAATTGAACATGAGTCGTGAAACTGCTGCTGCTTGTGCGTTATTTGAAATATGTGATTCTGGATTAGGTATATTATCTTTGAATTTTTAAATTAGTTAATTTTTTTCTCAGAACGTAAGATAGCTTCTGGCGAATCTCCTCATACTATTTATGTTCAAAATAATTCATCTGCTTCGTCTTCTTGCATTGTTCTTCGAAAACTTCTATTCAATATTGATATGGAGAAAGAATTATGCATGCGTGACAGTTTTTTTCAATTACTTACTTTTTACCAAGCTGTTGCTGATTTGGGCCAGGTTTTTTATTTCTGTAGTTTTGTTTCAAACTAGGCGTTTTTTTCAGGGCCGAATTAAATCTAATCAAAAACTATATCAGCTGAAATCTCTACAGAATGAAAAAACAGCTTATCAGGTACAATTGCATTTTTTTCCGTTTTTGTTTATGTTATTTTCAGTTTCTTGAATTGGCAAGAACTTTTGAAGGTTATAACGAAGTGAAATTTCCTCCCTGTCGTTGTGTTGTTTCTAGTCGAGAAGGTGAAATAATTCTTATATGCCGTCCTAATAATCTTGTGCTTTGGGCATGTGACGGAAATTTTGAGGTATGTTTTTCGAATTTTTGAGCATGTATTCTTTTCATCTTAGAAAGATAAAATGATCATTGAATGGGAAGATGTTGTATTGTATCGATTGTTGGAAGACGCTACTTCTTTCTTAATAGAGTATAAACCTGCAGGTAAAAAAAGAAAGAACGTGCATTTATATAGTCCCTTCGTAAGTGTTTATTAATAATAGTTCATTGTAGAATTTATCTGTTTAGGTTTTTTTTATGGCTGAATGTTTTACACAAATCCAATTTGAGCGGCAGGTTGCTTCAGATTGGAAATCCCGCATGGGTTCTTCCGAATAGAGTTAGGTGAAAACCTTACGACTACTGCTTTATGTACATATTTTTTTTCAACATCTGAACATTAGAGGTTAGTATTTTCAAGACATCATTGTTTCAATGTTATTTTTCTTGTGAGCTTTGAGAATGCGTTGTATTTATTAATGTTTTATACATGTACAATAATAGAATGTTAAATTGTTTATATTTGTATAATGTTGTTTTAATTTTTATTAAAAATTGTTAATGCTTTCTAAATATTTTTAATTGTAAACACGTTATTCCGTCAAGTTACTTCAATCAAGATTGTTTATTATTTACTATTAAACTTTACTAGGATTTTTTTTAATGGGGGAGGCAGATGCGGGATTGGATGAAAATGACCGAAATGATCACAGAGATAAGAAAAGGAGAGTTACTGGAGAACTTAGCAGGTATAAAGGCATTTTAACCAAGAAGAGTTATTCAATTCTATTAGATCTGCCTCACCTAGTATTCACACTCCGTCCTATCCAGTTTCTGTTAGGCAACAGATGGCTTTATTAAGACAGGTTTTTTAAAATTAATTTGCATATGGCGAAATATACAGTGCTCACATAAATTTCTTTAAATCTATTCCAGCGTTTCCAGATGTCCCAGCAATCACCATCCGGATCTACTGATGGTGAAACCATGATCACAATGACTCCAATTGCTCATCGCAAACGAGTGCCCAGGGTGAGTAGAATAAATCATGGTTAACTATAAGATTTTTTTGTTTGAAATTGCTTGTTCTTTTTTTTATTTCAATTTCGTTATACTAAACTTTGTGTACTGAAATTTTCAGGTGCACAAGAAAAATACCCGAGGCGAAACACCTCTACACGTAGCAGCTCGTAGAGGAGATGGTGCTAAGTGTTTCGAATTGATTCGAGAAGGTAGTTTCATAGTTAATATCATATCTTTTGAAAATGGCTTTTCGCAGGAGCTGATGTAAATTGTGCTGATTATGCTGGATGGACCGCCTTGCACGAAGCCTGCAACCACAATCATTTTGAAACAGCTGAGATTTTGTTGAAGTATAGCTTGATGAACTATATTGTTTCATATCTGTACGTTATTTAGAAATGGCGCCGATGTGAATCGTGCTTCTGCTGATGGCGAAACTCCTCTTCATGATGCTGCTGCTAGTCGTAATGCAAAGGTATGACCCAATTTTTGTTTTTTCAAATTTATGCTGGCATTTAAGTTAGTTTGGTTATTACTTATGTATGGGGCTGATCGGGAAATTCGAAACAATCAAAACAAAAGAGCAGCTGATATCGTTCATCAACCTAGTACCGCATATGATCTTCTAACCACCAATGAATTACCCAGTGTAAGAAAATGAATTAAAATTGGAAAGAATAAAATTTCTTTCAGAATTGTCCGTCAGAAATGAGCACGCCTAGTCCTGTCCCTTCCAATGAAGCTGAACGGCGGGGAAGAGATCAAGTTCCAGTCAACGTTCCTTTATCTGTTACAATTGAATCTGAATCATTGCCCTTATTCGCAAGCTCTTCGGCCCCCGCCACCCAAGTGATTGCTGCTGAACCCGAGGTTTTTTATTCGTTTTAAAAATACTCAGGCTAGTTTTATAGGCATTTTCGCGTGCCGTCTCGATGGCTTTTGCTCAAATTTCGCAATCTCCAGAACCAATGCCGGTTGAATCAGAAATGGGCCAAGAAAAGGAAGCAGGTAAGCTAGGGTATTAATAATTCCTGTATATACTTGGTTCGAAACAGCAATGGACGTTGTGGATTATGATCAAAATTCTAACGATTATGATAACGAAATCCAACCGGAGGATTCCGTATCAGCTTTCGATAATCATATTGAGACCTCGCATACTGGAATAGTCACTGTTGATGTCGCAGATATGAAAGTTGAAAATGAGTCAGAGACAGAAATGCTGGAAAATGAACTAGAGCTGCAAGAAACTGTTCAACAACTAAATATTGCCAATGACAATACGGGATCTAATCCCATAGAGAAAGAAGAAGAAGAGGAAGAAGATGAAGATATGGAGCAGAATGAACCGCAAACGTTTGAAATGGATGTAATCGAAGAGGACGGTAGTAACCCTGGTTGGTTAGAGGAAGGTCAGCGATTAAAAAAAGTTTTTTTCTAAATATTAAAATTGTAGATAAAAGTGAATTTCTAAAACAAGAAGAGAGACAAGGAATTGGTGATTCCAACTCGAATATGAATGTAATGATTTCAAAGTTATTTCTAAGCAAAAGATTCTATAGATTTCTGATGATGTTCATATGGAAACACAGTGCACATCTTCTAGTCAATCCCCTATGGGCACCTATGCATCGGAAACTAAATACACTCAAAGCAATAATGCAAGCCCGAGTAATGCGTAAGTTTATCATAGTAGAAAAATATTTTTTTTTAATTCACAGTTTTGAATTCACCGACGATCTCGATGATATGGATCGTTCTGAATTAGGGCGAAAACGAGCTTTAAGGCCTGGCCGATCATGCCGAGGAAGGCCTAATAGTGGAAGCAATACTCCAACGTCATTAATAGAGAAAAAAGTTACTCGCTCTGCCGGGTAAAAGAATTTTTGTAGGATACATTTATAGTTTTGTCTTTTAGTCGTGGGCGAGGTGGAAGACGTGGCAGAGGTGGATCCAAAACATCAGAAATTATCGAAGAATCTTCTAATCCACTAGATGTGTATGATTTTCGAGGCAGTCCTGATTCTGATGATAATGTATGTTATTCTTCGTGAGAAGTTCTCAAAACAAGTGCGTCTTTAGGTTGAATACAATGAAGATAAAGAGCGAATAGGATCTTCTAGTAAACGCTTTCGTTTAAATGAAGTAGAAATAGATCTAGCTGGTAGTACTTCTGAGTTAGGATTATATGGAAATTCCATTAATCAAGATGATATGGACGGGGACGATGATGACGATAAACCCTCCTGTTCACACAGTACTAAGAAAGTTCCACCATTACGAATATCTCTGACAAAAACTCCTTCGGAAGAAGATCCTGCCGAAGATACAAGTTTAGGAATATCTCTTCGTTCAAAAAATTCGGGGAGTAAGGGAAGATTTTCGAAAAGGTTAAATGATACGGAAGATGCTCAGAGAGTTACAAGGAGTAAGGTATGTAATGCTTAATATCATTTTTGGTTAACTCAATATTTAAAGGTCAAGCAGGCTGGGAGATGTTTAGATGGTTATGATCTTTGGCCAAAGAAAAAACGAGGTCGAACTGACAACAATTACTGGCGGGATGAGTCTAGGGATCCTTCAGATAAAGTATTCGATCAATCTTAGAATTTTTAATTATAAAGTTCAATTTACAGTCTTATTCAAATTTTGATGATGTTGCTGTAGACGACCAAGAAGAGCCTACTTCTGTTCATAATGAAAAAAGTGAAATCGAGGAGTTGTATCCCATGGATCCGAACAAGGAAATTGTTGCTCTTAAAGAATTGGTAAACTATCTATAGCTTGATTTTTTCAATCTAGTCTTTAAGATGTGTGAACGATGGGCAGCAGACTGTAATATAGATGTGAGTAGAAAGAATACATTCAACCCAGAAAAATTTAAAAATTTTTCTCTCTATAAAGCTAATTATAAGCTTGCTAGTGACACTGATGATTCCAATTCTGAACTAGTAAGTCTAGAAGATATTTGATTTTTATGAAATAAGTATTTAGAATGCAAAACCTCGTCAATGCCCAGATTCGCTTAGTCATGTTTGGTTAACACAAGAAAAAGAACGGTTGGGAAATTTTTCCAATGTTTAAAAAATTATTTTTTTACAGAAAGGATTTGCTAACTGCAATCGATGTTGAAAGAATACGGTTAAAATTATTTTGTGAGCAAGAATTTATACGAATGGAACGAAGAATGACTAAGTCAGTTCCATATATGTCAGCTATTAGGGTAATGAGAGAATCAGAAGTTTGCAAGTAAGCTTCTTCAAAGTTATAATTTTTCTATAATTTTTTGCTATAGTCCTCTTATCCTCAATGTCATTACAAACGAACCTCCTGAGTACGATCAGAATAGATTTATCGATGGAATGGCTAGAAAGCTGAGTAATATGAATTTCCGTCATAAAATGGAAGTGAGCTCTTTGCATGAATACCAGGTAAGGAAAGCTTTTCACAATGGTTTATAATCATATTCTCAGAAAAACTTTTTCACTGCCGAAGTTAAAACGTCAAAAGTAGATTTAACGACGGACATGCTCAATGAATGCGTTCCAATTGCACCTCTGGATGAATTTAAAATATCATTATCTTAGAATTACGAGTCATTTCTTACGAGTACAAAAATTATTGGGCACAAAAAGCATAAATTCTTCATACCTTAAACGTGTTTACTGTTTGTTTCATTTTCCAGTTTCAATTCTGAAATATATGGCATTTTGATTGTTCGATATTTTTCATGTTTTAGTTTCATTTAAAGATGAAGATCGAAGTTCAACCTATTCCTTATTCTCTTATTGTTCTACATGCTCTCAAATACCCACACACTGGGGTATGTGGCTTACTTTTAGGAAAGAAAAATGGATCTCATGTTCAAGTATGTTAAAAGAAAAAATTTTTTTTTCATATATATTTTAGATACATGAAGCTGTTCCAATTTCTCATGAAACCAACCCTTTGTCTCCTACCTTAGAAATTGCGGTGACTCTTGTACATTCTAGGAAGCCTGACATAATTGGTGTCTATTTTGCAAACAAAGATTTCGGCGATAGAAGGTATATATTCAAAATCCTTTTTTATTCTATGAATCTCGTGTTAAGCATAAGCAATCACATTGCTAAGCTCGCTGAGAAAATTGGTTCCGTCAACAATTTGACACCTTTGGTGTTACAGCTTGTAAATACTCAGCTGTCTTCTGAGATGAGTAGGAATTGTATGACTGCTCATGTTAAGGAAGAGGATTCGTGGAAAGAGAATCCGTAAGAAAAGGTTTTTTTAAAACGACCATAAATTCTTTGCAGATTAGAGATATCTTCGGACTGTCTTAGCTCTCTCAATTCTGCCATTGATAACAAACTTCACCGTTCTGTAGTGGACTTTGACAATCACCTGGATAAGCCGGAATTAGACTTCTTTAACAGTGATCTCGTATCAGCTATTGTCTAAAAGCTGGCCTCACTTAATCCTCGAGTATTATTGATCAAGTCATGTAGTTTAATTTATGATGAATAAAGCTATACAAAACAAAATTTAAAAAAAACATTTTTATTTCCGTATATTATAACAATAAACCGGAGGTCAAAGAAACTGCTTATTCGTAGACCCACTTGTTGATGGTGGTGCTCTCGAAGTCATTGAGCTCATCAGCCTTGAACCAATGGGCGATTTCACGGTTAGCGGAGTCAACGGAGTCAGATCCGTGGCAGATGTTTCTTCCGGTTTGAACGCAGAAATCTCCGCGGATGGTTCCTGGGGCGGACTGGAGAGGGTTGGTAGCTCCAAGCATGACACGTCCTTGCTTGACAGCATCAAGTCCTTGCCAAACCATGGCAACAACTGGGCCAGAAGCCATGTACTCGATGAGGCTTGGGAAGAATGGCTTGTCCTTAAGGTCTTGGTAGTGGACCTAAAAATTAACTATATTTTTCCAAACACTGTTCAATGACAACCTCAAGATGAGCCTTGGAGGCAGTCATCTGCTTGAGTCCTACAAGCTTGTATCCACGATCCTCGAATCTTTGGATGATTTTTCCAACAAGTCCTCTGTAAAAAAATTTTGCATCATTTTTCAAAAAAACGGGATATGATATGTTAAAAGAAAAAATAGACAAATATTACCTTTGGACTCCATCAGGCTTGACAGCGATAAAAGTTCTCTCTTGAGTAGCAGCCATTCTTTCACAAGTTAACTCGTCGGTACAGAACTCAGCAACTGCAGTCACCACAGCAACGAACACTGCGAGGAGGAGCATTGGCCAAATTGCACTGGTTAATTACAGTATCCTGAAAGCTATCGCGTCAAGACCCGTGCGACATTTGAAAATGATTGACACCATCCGCAGCAGAACTAAGAAATTGTGAATAAGTCATATACACATCAATATATTTTCATTTCAATTATCGACCATTCCAAATATGGTGATCTATTGCTTTTCAAACTCTAAACATATCATAAAAAATATGAAGTTTAAATCATGTATCAAAAATTAAAATATATTCCGTCTTATAGCAAAAAAATTTTTTTCATTAAGAAATTTAAAGTTTCAATAATTCTTTTTAATATTTGAATTTCCTGATTCATCCTTTTTATATGTCTTTTATTTTTAACTGTTAAAATTATAATATTGTCAAATTGCATATTGTAATAGTATAATATGTAACGAGTGCGCTTTTAGTAATTCCAGCTTAACCAATTTTTTGAATGAACGTTATGGATTTTATATTTACTTTTGTTTTCATACACAGTTTCGCTGAACCATATTTTTCTGGTACACTACATTTCTGATATCTAAGTTTAACTTATTTTACTTAGCTCTTTCGTTTAAAACTTATTATTTGTTGTCTTATGAAACTTGTATCGACTTTCTTCAATTGTTTAAATTATTTAAAGTCATTTCTAGCTTCTTTGTGTTTGGAATGTTTGGTTTTACAACTCGAGATTGTTGATTTTCGCGTTATAACCCTTACGCAATCCTGAAAACCGGTATATTGTTTGTACTTTGACTACGCCTTTCCCTTAGATCACTGAGTTGAATTAATATCAATGGAGTGGTGAGTTTCTTATTCATGCAGTTTTGTTAACTAATTATGTTTCCAGCGAATTACCAAGCAATGGTGTTTTACGAAAATGGACCAACTACGTCAATGGATGGCAGGACAGATATTTTGAAATTATTAATGGAAACTTAGTGTATTACAAATCTAAATCGGATAAAAACTATGGGTGTCGTGGTAGTATCACTCTTCGTGGTCTGGTTGTTATGGTTGTTATTTCTTATTGTTTATTAATCAATTTGTATTATATCTACAGGGACATGAATTTGATCTATGTGAATTCACAGTTATATCCGGTTCTACAACCCCTTGGTATCTTAAAGCTGAATCGATAAAAAGCAAAGAGGAATGGGTAGCCATACTATTGAAAAATTCCTCGACGAAAGATGCGGTATGAATATTTTTCTGCTTTTGTTTTCTCCATACAAAGTATTTTGAAATAATTTTCTAAATTTGAGCTTAAAATGTAATTTTAAAATATTTGCTTCAAATTTTTGAGATATTCTTGTTTTTAGAATGATTCGGATTATAGTAGCACAAGCACTAAAAGCCACTCTCGAAATCCTTCGTCCCTTTCTTCAGTTCTCATACATGACAATAAATCAGAGGTTTTTATTTTTTACCATTTATTGTAACAGGAAAAATTAAGGACTCGGAGAAGTTGTTCACTTCTCGTATTGCTGAACTCGAGGCGTACAGAACAATGTGTTCTGATCAAATGGTTTCTCTTCAAAGAATGCTAGAAAAAGAAGCAATTATTCCTCGCTCCGATCTCCTTGCTATTAAAGCAACTCAGATAGCTATGCTAAATAACATTAATCACATAATTGAACTAGCGAAATCAGGAGCTGTATGTTTTTTCTTTAAATATTCTGTCATAGGTTAATTCAGATAATTATTTCTGATCCATCCACAAAACCGAAGGATAGGGTTCGGACCTCACACAACATTATTATTTCCCAATGCCCTGATGAAGATGGACAATCTGAGGTCACTGTTCAAGAGCCAGCTTCTGCTAATATGTCAACCATAGATGTGGTTTGTGAAATTTATCTTTATGCTTCTTATTGTTTTGTTCAGACAAGTGAGGGTGACGATGAATGGCATGACGCCGATGAGCATTCTTCTATGAGTAGTATAGAACGAGCAGTAGAGGCAAGAGGATCTAAAACACCTTCATCAGCGGGCTCCTCTCCTTCCAAAGACGTGTCTAGTCGACAAGAAGAAGAAGTTGTACCGGATGTTATAAGAGTATGAAGTACTTTTTAGATGATTTACTAATTTTATTTTAGAGCCTGCCGTTTGGACATTATGATAATTTAACTATTCCAACTAATCATCCTATGTTTGCTGATATAGATAAATTGGCCTTGGACCAACTCAAGTATACTTCTTTGAGATTTTATCATATTATTCACTTTTATTATAGGTATGCATTAGCTGGTGTAGAAGATAATGTTTGGACTCTTTTTGCTGAGGATGGAGCTATGAAGATGTATACTAGAGAAATGCAAGATGAAGGAGGTCTACCTATTGATCCTTTAAAGGCTGTTCATGAAGTTAAAGTCTGTTATTCTTCTCAGAATTATCATATAGTTGATTTGTTTAGGGTGTAACTGCATTAGAGTATATGTACCACTTTTACGATCCCATGTTTAAGAAAACTTGGGATCATACCTTGAATGACATGACTATTGTCGACACAATTAGTCGTGATACAGTTGTTCTTCATCAAAAACATAAAACTGTAGGTGCATTAGCTTAATGTTTTTGGTTATATATCATTTTGAAGGTTTGGCCGGCTGCTCCTCGCGAGTCACTCTTCTTTTCCCATATACGAAGGGTGGATTCAATGAAGCGCAAAGGAGCTCATGATTTGTATATAGTTTGTAACAAAGATGTAAATAGAGATGATGTGCCAGTATGTTTTCTAAATCTATATTAATAATTTATTAACCAAATTGTCTTAATTAACATTCATTTTTCAGCTTGGGTCCTCGTCTAGTGTTCGGGTTACTTTATCTGTATCCATGATTTGTGAAACTGTTATTCTGAGCAACAAAAAACTGAACGAACTAACAAGAAATGACATTCAATGTAATATTATATATGTTTCTCAAGGTTTGAATTTAAACTCAAAAAAAAAACTTCATAATGTCATTTTAGTTCATCCTGGTGGTTGGGTCCCAGTAACTGCATTACGCCATGTGTATAAAAAGGAATATCCCAAATTCTTAAGGACTTTTACCGACTTTGTAGTTAAAAGTGTGAAAAATCAAGAAATCGCAATTTAAATTGCATGCTGTTTTATATTTTTGATTCCATTTACCTATGTGATATTTATTCTGTGATTTTAGTGACGTCTTTCTAAGAGAGTTTAAAATTTTTAATATTTTTATTGTTTGGAATAAAATATTTTCCCAAGTTAATTTCTGTTTTACCTGTTACACACAGACCAAGCACGATATTTCTTTGTTTGGATATTGTATGTGATTTTAACTTTAAGACATATGAAATTTGGATGGCGATGGTTGGCCTCATTGGGTATCTTAGGGTTTTTAATCCCATTAATTCTATTAGAAGAATATACAAATGGCGTATTATTCATGAAAATAATGAACAGTTATAGTAAAGAAGTAGTTTTATCCTCATATGCTGTTAGAAGTCAGTTTTCAAAACAATTAATGTTTATTATCATAATATTTCTAGATGCCTTATCAACAATAGGTATTGTTATAATTATTAGAAATATAAATGATGAAGAACAATATAGTATGGCTCGATCAACCATTGAATGTTATACTAAAATGTATAAATATAATTTATATATTATTAACATGTCAATCGATTCAAAAACAGCAAAGATATGTCAACAGAAAGATGTATTTATTTATTTCCTCTTTCAGTTTTTTTTTCATTTTTAAATTCAGATATTTTTTCGAAGACATTGCTTCGTAGCTGAAGAAATGAATAATTTAAAAGATGATTGGTTATTATTTCTGGATGCGGATGTGGGGGTTATTAATCCTAATCATTTAATCGAAGAATATCTTCCACCTGAAAATAATGATGTTGTATTCTATCGTAGAATTTTTAATCACGAAATCATGGCTGGCTCGTACTTGATCAGGTTCTGCATTAGTTAATTCGGCTAATTTATTTGATACATATATGTTTCAGGAATACTGATTTTTCAAAAAAATTTCTTCATTTCTGGGCGAATTATGAATACAGTTTACCACATTCATTTCATGGAAGTGACAACGGAGCTATTCATGTATAGTTTTTAATTATTACCTTAATTAAAGAGACAGAGTAAATAAATTATTTGATTTAGATGGTACTTCTCAAGTTTGATGCTTTGTCTCAACACAGAGATGAGGAAGAAATAGAAAAATGTCAAAAGCTATGGGAAAAATCAACGTAGATAATTTTATTTTTTTTTGCTATATTTCAGTTACAGATATTATGATTCTTTATCAGTTTTCGAGGTTTGCGTCCAAGACCTTATAGAAAAAACTCCATTGAAGCATATTTACATTGTTCCAAAAGTATGTAATTCTTATTTTTTTATCACAACTTTTATATAGGGTAGATTTCCTTGGTCGCGAGATGGCTGGCTAACCAATTCAATGTGGAGCTCAAAAGATTTCATGTTCCATGGTTGGCAAAAAAGGTAAAAACTTTATATTGTCATAGTAGCATGTTTTTTTAGGAGACAGGATAAATATATTCATGGTCGATGGCATAATCCGTTGACTGTCGATCAAATTGATTCCACAAAATGTGATATTCCTGCTACAGGTGTAAAAAATTGGAGGTTATATTATCAAATTTATTCAAATATGAAAATATGGTTTTAGATATAAAGATAGTTTTATAACTGATGATAAAAATATCGATCAATGGTTATCAGATAAAATATATAATATTCAGCAGGAAAATCTTGAAATTAAACAAATTCATGGCATTTAATATTTTCAAGGAAACCTTTGCCCAAGGCTTAAAAGGATAGTATGTGTTAGAAAATCGTTTTGTCTAGCATTTTAAATTTATATACAGCATTTTTAATTGTTTGAATTATTGCGCTCTAAGCTTCAAAAATCTGACCTGTTCAACTAAAGAGGTCATGCATATCAAAATTTTCTATGCATATCAAATTTTTCACTCAGCCAATCACTTTTCTTGTCAAATACATTATTAGCATTTATTTATGTTTATAGTTAAATAAAACTTTCTATTATTGTTTGTATTGATAATATTCGGTTCAGACCTTGATTATCCTTGAAAAGTAGAGAAAAGTGTATGAACATTTGATTTCTTTTAGGACAATGGATAGCAGCGAAATATGTTCAGTGGGCTTTAATAGTTTGACAAATAATATATTTCTCTTTGAAGAGGCCGAAACTTTCTGAATTCACAGTGTCTGCTAAGAATTTTTCTAATGATCATCGTTATCTTTTACAACATATGCTTAAGCATGGTTGTGTAACGGTAAACGCCTTCAATGTTCAATATTCTGTTTTTCTTTCAGAAACGAATATTTTATTTAACATATCTCAAGTATCATGTAAATGTTACTTTAAAAAGTACGCTATACAGCTTTGTTTTTTTTGTATTTCTGTTTAGAAGATATAAGTATATTATCACAATGTGATGCCGAGCAAGCTGAATTAGATGAATTAATTGATATATTGATCAAAACCTGCAATAACAAATGCAAACAGGTTATTTCAATATATCAAGCTATATGTGTGTCACATGTATGTTTCTATGCAGATTGGACTTCGGCTGAAAATGGTTACGAGTGAATCAAAAAAGAAAACGTATATAACTTTATGCAGCGATCGACCGTTTTCTAATGCTTTATTTTTTGCTTCAGGATGGAAGTATAAGATATTGAAATGTTTAATTTGCAAAATGATCATATTTATAGAGAAGATGAACACGTGTTAATAACTAATTTTGTGAAAGAGGCTGTCCGAAATTCGGGAAAGCTGTCACGAAGTTTTGCACGAGAATACAGTCTTAATTTACCAAATCCAATGAGCATTAAACAGATGGAACATATTCTTGAAATCCTAGTTAAAGAAAAATTCTTTTCTTGGGTTTGATATATTCACTAGTCAAGTAATATTTCTTGTGATATTTAGTCTGAAGACATGAGTTGTTTGCATTTGAAGCCACGTTCCATTGCTGAACTCGAGCCTCTTCTTCGACCACAATACAATGTTCCTTACTGCTCATTTTGTAATGATCCTGTTATTAAGTAAGCTGCTTGATTCTTTTTACTACTGAGATCCAAAACGTGTATTTCTAGTTCGGAATATGCTTCTAATTGTGATAATGACGAATGTGAATCTCAGTTTCATCGGGCTTGTCTCAAAAAGTGGGTTATACTTGTCTTCATATTATGTGAAATCTATTCAGATTGCTCGATGCTTGCTCGACAGGTTATGTTGAATGTCATAATTGTTCATCGAAACTTACCAGTACATTATTGAATAGAAACGAACCGATGGATACGACAATACGGCGTCGTACTTTTACGGAAAAGTCGAATAACAGTGATAATGACAGTGAAAATGAATTCACTAAAACTATGAGAACTACTTCTACAAGAACCAGTAGTAGAAAACGGGTGAGACAATCTCAGCGTAGCTTGGCTTCTCAACATAGGTCCGAATCTGACACATCTCAAATCAGTGACATGGAACTAACTCTTGAAATGAACTCTACGTTGCATCGACAGCGCTAAACAGTCCGAAAACGTTTTTACTTACAATCTGAATTATTATATTTTTATTAACAACATAATGGAATCACTAATACTGATCTGAAGTTTTCATGTTACTCATAATAACCAAAACTAACTTTAATTTTCATTTATAATCTCAAATTAATCTCATGTACTATCTCATCGAACATGTTCTGTTTTATTAATGAAACTTAAATTAAATGATATTGTTAGAAAAATATCTGTTTGTGCAGAAAATATTTTTTGTTCTTTTATATGAAATATTTCTTGTTATTAATCTTAAATATCTTAGTATGTCCAATTCTGTTTCTGAGTTAGATCTGTGTATTAGAAGCATTACTGATAGCATATTAAGCATAACAAATTTAAGCTCTAATGATGACTATCGTAGAAGAATATATGAATCTGGAGGTATTTTTTATGCAAAACTTAATATTCAAGGTATTAAAAATTAGGGGTCACCTGTAACTTAGATTTGTCAAAAAGAATAGAGCAGAGGTTACATGCGTTTTTTTCAAAAAACGAGTCAAAGAAGTGAAATACTCATACATAGTTTTATATTTTATATATATATTTATTGAATTTGCAGAAGGATGAAGTCAAGCTTCTGTCGGACAAATTCAATCTGTATCGAAAATTTGGAAGATATGGCCAACTTCGATTCTTCGGTTTATTCATTCTACTTTATTATTGAAGTATTATTGAAATTCAGAAATGTGATTTTTCGGATTCTTCTATGCAGTTGCCTTCTACTGAGGAATTATTTTCATCCAGTGATGACTGTTTTTCTGTTGAAGAGAATATACCTGTCCAAGTATGTAATACAATTTTTAAAAAATGTAAACCAAAGTCTTAGCAACAGCCAACTTCTCCACATTTTTTCTCCACAGCCTCGGATGATAACTTTAGCATGTCAGACCATAATGAAGCGGTTTTCAGCTCATATAGCTCTGAATGCTTATCGGATGATTCCAACCAGATTTCACCTAATTTTGAGCAGGTAAGATTAATTTAATTCCTCGAATTAATAAAATATTTAGCAAGATCTCCAGTATTCAAATAATGAAGATGTTGATTCTATTTTCTCTTTATCTCCAAAAGAATATACAATTTTGTGATCAAATTCTAGTGTACCTATTTATACCTATAATGAATGAAAATTTAAAATCTCTAATCTACAATTTCTATTTGTTTTTTTATTTAATCCGAAAATCGGCTTATAATGTTTTATGATTGTCTGTAATCAATATTTTTCCTTTTAAAATTTTGTTGATATTTAAGTGAGATTTTCTTAATATATTGACAATTATCTTCTACATTTGCAGATATCATATTATGGGGGATACTGGATCACTGGACGAGACGAGTACAGGTTGTGGCAGAGTCTTGGCCATAGCTGGGTGTACCAATGCCGGTAAAACTACCATAGCCAACCTTTTGACAAATATGGTAAAATTATAATTGGAAAAATGAAATTAATTTTTGGATTTCATTGTAGTTTACTGAAGAAGGAGCAACTGTGGAGCTTGTTCATCAGGATGACTATTTCTTGGATAAAGAAAAAGTATTAGTTACATATGAATATAAATTTTTAAATTTGTTTAGGTTGAAAAGGTTATTCGAAAAGCTGGTGATACCAATTGTTTCTTTTACAATTATGATTGTGCATCATCCGTAGAACAAGATAAATTTGTTAGCTCCATTAATGAGGTAAATATTAAATTCAAAATGATAATTTTCACTTTCTAATGTTAACCAGGCTAGGTTACGTAGTGACTATGTTATCGTAGAAGGAAATATGATTACGGAATTCAAAGACGTTTTAGAACTGTGTGATCGCATTGTATTTTTAACTCTTGATCAAGTATATTTTTTAATTATAATTGTTTATTCCTCTTATAATTGTACAGAAGACATGTCGAAGAAGACGGACTATGAGACATTACGACCCTCCCGATGATGAAGGATATTTCGATGAAGTAGTTTGGCCTTCATATCAGAGACATCTGCAAAAAGCCTTGGCATTAGCAAGAGAGGATCGCCGATTCAGTTTTCTTGATGTGAGCAGCGATTCTGATCAACCAGACGATGAAATTATGATGTCGGTAAGATATTTTAGGCTATATATCAGACAATTAAAAAAACATCATCTATGTAAACTCTTACAGCTTATCCATTCTTTCTCTGATGACGTTATACGTATTTGTTTTGAACCTATCGATGTTAACGAAGCTGTTAAACTAATCAATAGCCCATCTTGTGGAGCCACATCCGTATTTGTTGGTACCACAAGAGATACATTCAATGGAAGAATTGTTGTTCGTTTAGATTATGAAAGTTACGATGAAATGGCTTATAAGGTAGGAAGAGAATGTTTATAAAGCTTATAGTTTTTTTACAAATTTTTTTATAGGAATTGCGGAAACTGTGCACTGCTGTTCGACAAAAATATCCGTCTGTCGAAAGAGTAGTTATCTTTCACAGGTATTCAAGGATTTAACGCATGTTTGTATTTTGAAATATACTTTAGAATAGGTGAAGTAGCAGTTGGCGAGACTTCTTTAGTAATTGCAACTGCTTCACCTCATCGAAAAGATGCAATACATGCAACTGAAATGGCCATTGATGAACTTAAAAGAACTGTTCCAATTTGGAAAAAAGTACTCATTCTTATTTTACTCAGCTAAACGAGTTATTGTTTAGGAAGTTTATGAAGACGGTGGTTGCTCTTGGAAAGAAAATGGGGAATGGTCTGGCGGAGATCGTAGGCAACCTTGTACATCAACAGAGGAAAAAAGTTTTGCTCAAGCCAACAGGTTGGACATTTTGTTTTTAAAACCTATATACGATTTATATTCAGAACACGAGATGCTAATAGGAAAGTATTTTGGTTACGACAAATGGTTCGACAAATGAAAACGTCATAAGCCATATATTCATATTGTATGGCTAGATGCGGGAATTATCTGCGCGTGATTTAGTTTGCTCTCTGTAATATTATTGACCAGTATAACTGTTGCTCAGTTTATATTTTGAAAATATAAAACTTGTAAATTGCAAACGTTAAGAGCATTCCAATAATTAATAGTTTTAGTTTAGGACTCCGATTATTCGTTGTACTTTGATATATCCATGTTAAACTTAAACTTACCAGTGTTGATTTGTTTATTTGATTTAATTATTGGAAAAAATCAAATTTTTAAAAAATTGAACTAATATTTTATAACGTTAGACAATGGGTCATTGAAAAGAAAATGTGAAATTCCTATGTTTAAACATTATATTGTGTTATTTATATGATGCTACTCTATTTATTTAAAAATATAAAATTTTTTAGTAGCAACAATGGATAGTGTACTATGTACTGATTACTAATATTTTGTCTGATGTCATTGTATTCATTCTTATTTATTAAAGGAACGAACTATTATTTTATACAATTTACTAAAGATGTCTGACCCTAGTACGATATCCAGACGTGTCTGTGTAGGATGCACTGTTTTTCCTATTTTTTCGTTGACAAAAAAGTTGCATTCTAATAAAAAAATTGTTCATCAAAAGGAAAGACAGCGCATGATCATCGTAATTGTCATTTAAACACAATTTTAGAAAAAGTTTTACATACGGAGTATGTTTAGAACGATGAGAAAGTCGAACTTTTTTCGTGAAAGAAGCTATCCGAAACATAGGAATTATTATAATTATATAAATCACATAGTATTATATTTTGTTAAAATAGAATTCTATATTAATTATCTTAATATTTATTACACAAATCAAACGCTGATATATGGCAAGGAACCCGCATATTTAGACGTATATTAAATAACATTTTGAAAGATTTCTGCATAATAAAATTAACAGCGATTTTCGACATTATAACTCATGGACAATAAAGCTTATGTTTGAGAATTACGAAATTCGGGGAATGAGAAATAATAATAGAGCATTAGTACTTGGTACAACTTTAACAAGTTTGCAATCTCTAAATATTAGTAAAATGAAGATTATTGAAATAATGTGTAAGATCCAAGATTTTCAACGCCCTCCCTCTAAAGAAAAGATAACTGGTAAAATCATTTCGAATAATTTGAATCAGAATAAGATTTCTGAATTACTTTTGGAAAGGTAGCAAATAAGATATTATAGAGGAGACTCGAATTGGTGAGAAATAATACTGCAGAGTGAATTCCACAGGGCTATTAAGGGTTTCTTCTTTGAAAAATTTTCACCGGCTGTTCTGAAATAATTTTATATAGGTACAGAGAAAACTTTAAATCTTATATAAAAAAATTTTAAATCCCTACTTTCGATGACTTCCAAATATTATGGGAATGAGTTGACATAGGGAGATAATGAGTTGATGGAGGATGTGGTGGAGGTGCAGTAGGTGGCTCCAACAATGGACGCGATGCAGGACCAGATAAGGCTGTGCCAGAGCTTTGTTTGTTAGGGGCAGATCCACATAGTCCACAGAATAGACGATGTTGCCATGATTTTAAGGATTTTCTAGACAAGATCCAAATGAAGCAAGAAACAGATCCAAGAAGAGACATCATAATGCCAATAAAATAAATTTCAGGTTGAATCTAAACAATAAAATATAGACAAATTTCATTTGAAATAGCTTACCGCATTATCAACAGGCCTGGGGCATTTATTTTGTTCAGTTCCTCCGTATTCTTTACAAGCTAAGGTAGCTGGATACCATTTTTCCATTGTTAAGTAATGATAGCAATCACAAACAATCACTACAAACGATGGTAATAAATATAAAAAGAAGAATACGACAATCTTTCTGATGAATTTCTTTAATTTAGACGTATCTGTGCCCTGTAAAAAGAGTAAATAAAGTACATAACACATTCTTTCTATTCTTACACGTCGACGAAAACTTTCACATTCGCGGAACATACTGCTGAACCCACAAATCATAAATATAACTCCCAGAACATTCACAACAACTTTTGGTATAATTGAGAATAAGAGCAGAGATTTTGGGTGTAATGATCCAACACCACATATTCCAGACAGCTCTGATGCATCGACCTAACATAATGTTTTGAATTTCAAGAAAAGAACTAGGAAATCTAACCCTTCGCAAAACAAGTACAGCGATAGTCATAATAGCTGAAGTCCCCCAAGCAACAAAATGTAAATAGCTTGCACAAGCATCCACTCCTTCGGGAACCCATTTCCGTCCAGCAGACAGATACCTGAAAAATGAACATTAAACTGTTAGTCTATAATACAGTTCCCCAGGATCTATTTAATAAATAGCTTTATATAAAAAATAAATTGAAAGATAATAAGAAACTATAAGTAACAATTTTACAAAGAAGCTTTTTAGTTCATTAGCTTTTCCTTTATTGGTTTGAGAAATAATTAGATAAGCTCAATAGACTTAAAAGATGATAGAACTCTATGCTATTTTCATCTTTTGTATGCCCCTCTGCTATAAAACTGAATTA
This sequence comes from Auanema rhodensis, assembly GCA_964057225.1. Taxonomy (NCBI): domain Eukaryota; kingdom Metazoa; phylum Nematoda; class Chromadorea; order Rhabditida; family Rhabditidae; genus Auanema; species Auanema rhodense. The sequence goes on from OZ059895.1 coordinate 9,229,630, forward strand.
AATTAGTAGGTAATACAACTAGCTAATGGATACAGCAATTTGGAAATTGAATTAAGTCAACACTATTTCAGTATAACTTGGAAAAACTAACCATGTAAAAGCAAACATAAGAAACCATAAAGTGCTTGCGGTTCCAAAATAGTAGGTTAGAATAAAGGACATTAAACAATTTGTATTTTCCATTCCAGAAAAGACTAAAAATGCCTGTCCATTTAACAATCTGAAGTATGACAAATAATAAAAAAAGCTGACATGAATTAAAACTACCTATCACATGCTCTTGATGAATAGGACCAGAAGTAAGGTGAAATGTGGGGAAGAGAATGCATTAGATAGCACAAGGCCATGTAACAAATGCATCTGAAAAAAAAAAGAAAATCTTTGTGTATGAAGGTATTTGCTGTTAAATACCTTGGTGGATAACGGAATCTTTTTCGATCCAACAGAAATGTAAGAAATGTTAACAGACTGATGAAAAAATCAGCAAAACCCCACCAGATTACCCATGATTTTGCAGCTGCCTAAAAAAACAGATGACATACTTGATGAATAAGCAGAACATACCTTTTCTTCAGAATTGAACATAACATCAGCTCCACATTTGTAAGCACATATTCCTTTCGGGTCATTTGAATCAACGTCCAATAAATCATTGGGACAAGATGATATAAAATAGGGCCTTCGAAGTCCACCAGTTGCTCCTCCATATGTTGATGCAGTTGTGCCAGTTTTTGATTCGGTTGGTTTCATACAAAGGTCAGGTTCTTCCGGAAATTTGGCACAATCCAGAATATCGGGCCAGTCGATTCCAAATTCATCCAAAATTGATTGACAGTCGCGTTTGACCTAAGAGAATGATCAGCATATTAACCACCATGGTTCTCATCAAATTTACTAAAAAATGTATTTAATTGCCAGTATGGCAGCATGGATTAGGCATGTGCGAAAGAATAATCTGTTTTTTCTAAATCATTACGAAGCTATGTAGAAAGCTAATCCCATCGAGACAATTTAATAATTACCAGAAAAATTTTTTTCTCGATGAATAATTTGACTAAGATAAACACCTGTCATAGTAAGAATGTTAACATCTGCCTGCCACATCAAATTGACGACAGACATAAATGCAAAGGTTATACAAACAATGCTTAGTATACTTCTTTGTTTTTTTCTTTGGTAAATCATACAGAATATAAATGAATACTCTAAATATCAAGAAAAGTTCACTCTAGCTTAAAAATTGATAATATTGCTCTACAGTTACATAGCTCGTAGTGAATTATTACACCCCCCCCCCCCCCTTCAAAATTCGGTAATAATCTTTAAATACTCTACAGGATCACTTAAGTTAACCTTTAAATTTGAAAATGCTTTTCATCGATCGTAACAAAACTGAATGTTAACGATGTCAACAGGTCCAAATTTCAAAAATATTGTAGATGAACTCTCTTTTTCTCTATGTACATATCCTGCTCTCTTCTTACTTACGCGCACGCACTCTCTGCATTATTGTCATCTCCCAGATGTTAGCAACAAGCAACATATGTAACAGATGTATCTTCTAATGAAACGGTCAAAAACAATCAAAACCGAATGTTTTTTAAGTAAGAAACGGCTTACCTCCAAACAAACAGATCGACAGCTCTTTACTGCTTGAGGTAGATCCACAGGACACATAGGAGCAAATACAGAACACACAAAGAACAGAATATTTGGGTTGCATTTTGTTTTAATGAGTGGTTTGAAATGTTCTGTTTGTGAATTTAACTGAAAAAAATTTTATTATAAACATCTATCTTTCTTATTCTAATTTACATAATATAACAACGTGCTCAATACGTTGATATTGATTTATAATAAATAAAAAGATTGTTTTACGAGAAAAAAAAATGTTTTATAAACAAGGAAGATTTTTGTTATATAAAAAGATTCAGAAAACAGTATTGGTTGAATGAACAACTTGATTTTTATAGAAAAGTCAATGATAACTTTGCATTTGTCCATGTTTTCTATACACAATGTCATATAAATATAATTAAAATGTTTTGTAGAAATAACAACCATATTAAAAAAGTGATAAAAACTTGAACTTTTTCTGATGTGTATCTACTTATCATGCATCATTAACACCTTTTTATGGTTCTTTTCAATGTGAATGTCATGATATCGAAATGCCATCGCTCCCAAACAAGATTTCATTGAACGATACATGAATATTCGGAATTATTCAATTTTTTCATATATCTTTTCACTGTCAGCTTGCTTCCTCAACCTTCGCATCCTATTCATTGCCTCATTAACACAAACAGATATGTAAATACTTCCGTCATAAATCTAAAGAACAGATGAACAGGTATATATTTTGTGCAATGAGGCTTATAGCTTTGGTTCATATCATGTTTTTATGTTGTCTCTTTCATCCTTTAAAATTCATTATTCGTTTGAGAAAAGGTTCAAAGAGCTCTTGAAAACGACAAGTAGTTATCTAAACATTAAGAACCCTTCGTTCTATCATAATTAGTCATAGTGAAGAGAAAAATGAAAGCGTTATATAAGAACAAAATAAATTGAAAAATGAAAAAATAAATAAAATTGAAACTTACATTTTTGAAATCTTGGTATATTAGTGCGTTTGAATAATAAGTATGGTTATATGGAGCATCTTTACAGAGTGGAATAGTAATAGGAACACATTTATTTTTTGATGTCTAAAATATAAAATTGAACAGAATTCTAGTTTTATTCTTATATAAACCTGATCGAATATGGAAGCAGTAGTTCCGATACCAACTAAAGACAATATTGATAATATTATTAGCATAAGAATTCTGAAAATAAGTATAAGTTGGCAATGTTGTTAATACAATTTAGTCTAATAAACAATAAGATTTACTATATTAAGTTGCAAAATTTTAAACGATTCAATATAAAGAGTAATGATGGCGCCAAAACTCAAGAAAAGTTTGAAAGACTGACCTATCGGACACTTTTTAAGGAAGAAACACGAACAGTAACCGTAAATTGATGAAAGCGCAGAGATGTGAAAAATGAGAAGAAAAACCTTCTCTTGTCTCCCCCCAATGAACCCGAAAATCATAGATTCAATGGAAAAAAAAGAAAAGCGAACCATGACGCAGAGTAAAGCAGAAGAGAAAGGACAAAATGAAAGAGGGTATCAGTGGGGAAAGGAGGAAGAGAGAGAGAGGGTAAGAGATACACACGGAAAAGGGTGAGAAGAATGAGGAAGATAGATAGCAAGATGGAGAAATGGTAAAGAAGAATCATGAGCAAGAAAGGAAATGAAACTGAGCTGAAGGATCGTCTAATTTCCAACGACAAAAGAGAACAAGTATTATTATAAATATAGTTTGTAAATAACATAAATAGTATGAAACAGTTGAATTAGCATCATAAACCGAAATAATTGAATATTTTGTGCTATTCAATGGCCTGGATAAGTATGATTAAGAATGCGATATGCTATGAGAGAGGATGGTTGCTGTATGAGAAAAGGTGCGTAGGTAATAAGTTCCTATGTCACTATGTCACCTACATCAATCAATCAGCCAATAAAATTGCCATATGAAGAGCAAGAGGAAATTAATAATGAGAAAATATTCATATTGAATTTATTGATTGAACAGTTATGAGCTTATTACTAATAAGGCATTTCAGAGTTATTTTACTTTGTACAGTTTACAAAACAAAATCAAATATATAATACTACAATATTACTTAATTTCTAAGGAAAAAATATAAGTCAGAACTGTAACAGTGTAAAATAGCATGAATTCAGTGTAGATGGCACCCAATAATGGATATGTGAGGAGGGCGGGGTTGAGGAAGACACGCCCCTTTCTTCATTTACCTTCCATTAAGAAAAATATAAAAGTAAAATTACATTAGATAGAAATGTATATAAAGATAGTTTGTGAAATACTTTAATAAAATTAAAGAAAAACTATATTATATTAACTAGAAATTTGGATTGAAGCAGATAAATAGGCAGTATACTACAGTAATTTATAAAAATGGGCAATAGAGAAAGAAGAGAGGAGGAAAAGAGGAATGCACGATTTCCTCCAAGGCAGAAGCATGATTTACAACAGCCCACATAGGGGCCTTATATGGGATCCAAGCCAATGATCGGCAAACATCAAAGTAGTCTTGTGAACCACAGAAGTTGCAAAGGACACTTAGGCAAAAGAAATATATAGCAGTTGGCGGCGAGACTCAAGAAGTCGTTTATAGATTATATAACATCTCCTGCAGCTATTAACAGTATATTTAAAGATCAATAGGTATAATACATATACATGTATCTATATAAATTAGAAATATAATAAAAATCTATGAGAGCAACTTTCAATCTTTTACGTTAAATGTAGATATATCTATAAATCTAACTACATATATCGATTAACTATAAAGAAAGCTTCAACATAAAGAAAAATAAATCATTAGCTTAGACGATTCGAAAAATCGGGTCAAAAGAAAGCCAGAAATCATCCAAACAGCTGTTGTGTCTTTATTGTATAAAACTAAATTGGTTGCATTATCTATATGGTCGAATTATGGTTAAAATAAATAAGAAATTTATGTTTAAAAATAAAAAAATATTGATTATATTTCTGGGTTATCAATAACTTGAGAAAAATTATAAAATTAAATAACGGATATGATTGATTTTTGTGAGAAAAAAAACGGAATCTATTGAATAACATTGGAAGAAGAAATATCGAAACTATTGAAAATGGTATTTAGTACAAAATAGCTGAATTAGATAATAAAGAAGAAAGAAATGGAACTTAGATTAATCAAAATGATAACAATCTTCTCTGAAACTCATGTATTTTTTTTCAAAATAAAAAGATTTAGAATAAAGAGACTAGATAGATTACAAGACACAATGACTTTGATGTGTGAAATATAAACTTGAATAATAGTGTTATAACAACTAATAGATTATACAATAATCCTTCATATTTCATACAAAATTTTACTTAAAATCCATATTTAACTGAATTATGTATATTAGCATGTTTGAATAGATGTTGCTGTTTTATATAAAACAGTACCAACTATTGCTTAAGTTTTAAAGTTTGTGAGACAAGCAAATACTTTTTGACAGACTTCATGACAATGACCTTGTATGTTGTAGTTAGATGTTTCCAAGATATTACAAATGAGATTTTAAGAAAACTAATGAAGTAACTTCAAACTTCAAATGTCAGTTATTGTGAATATTAGAAAACATAAACAAGTAATTAGATATAGAAATTACTATTTCAAACTATGTTTAACGTTCAAACGTAAAAAGCAAAATAAGCGGAATAAGAACAATTCATTTAAAGATTGGAGCTATAATTTGTGCTGTAAAGCAGCAATAAAGCGAGCGCACCCCTCTCCCCCCTCTCAATATTTTTGACTTTCAGCTGAACTTTAAAGTGTTTATATTTAAATTCATAATAATACATACTAATGAAACATTAAAACAACTATATACAAAGAAAAGAATTTTAACTGTTTTGTGTTGGTGCAGTAGACGACAACGCTCTGCAGATTTCAAAATAGAGATCTATCTCAATATGTTATAGATATATCACTACACTACACATTTTTGTGAGCTATTTTCTCCACTTCTTCCTTCTTTTTCTTTTTACCATCTCTTGCTCTCTTTGTTTTCTCTCTAATCTATCTATTCTATTTCTCTCTATATTCTCCACATTCATATTCACTCTTTTTAGTTGGTCTATTCTCTTTTTCTTTTTTCTTTTAGGAAAATGGAGAGGATATCATAACAATATTTCACTGTCCCTCTAGTATGTCTTGGTCAACTCTCTTCATTTCACATACTCCTTTGCAAAGATGTCTTTATTACCCTATTTTATTGGTGTCTGCTGGCCATCATCCAACTAATGCCACACATACATACATTCATTCAACCTCAGCTCCCTAAAGAATTTGAAAAAAAATCAATGGAAACACAATTTTTTGAACAATAATGATCGTTATGTCACATATCGAATTTTACGAAAACTTTTTAAGGAAATATATTTCAAATTAAACCTAAACAATTTGTAAGCAATTATGTTTCAATGAAATCAATGCTATTCGCTCAATTTTATATAGCATAAAAGATAATACATGCTTGATAAAAGGCATAAAAGAGGACAATTAATTTTGAAAATTTAGAAACAAATCTCTTTGAGAAAAAAAAAAGAAAAAAATATATTTTTCAGTTGCAGTTAGTATTAGAAAAATATGAAATATATCAAAGCAATTGATAAAATATTTGTGGTGAACGAAGAATTTGGATATGGACAGTCGATTTGATCAACGACAATCTTGCAAATCTTTTGACGTATTAAAGGCATATTCGCAGTATGAATCTGTAATGAACATGATTTAATCAATTTTCGATTGTCTTTGTTCTCATTAGCATTCGAAAAAATGCTCACCTGAGCACAAATTTCATGAGTTCCGACTGTTGACTTCAAATTGAAATCAAGTTCCGTCCATTTGTCCATAATATCGGAAAACAGCTGCTGATGAAATACCTGAAACAGAACCATTTTGAATGAACACACATTCTGTAATTATAGAATTACCTTAACTCGATCTTGTAAAATACGATAGGATACGGTAATTTTAGAATTCAAAGGCCAATAAGAATTTAGCCGAATAAGAGCAGATGCTTTATCACAGCCATTAATTCTAAATATAATTATTTTAAAGCTATACATTCTTATAGACAAATAAAAGAAAGTATTATTTAGTTGGAAAATCAATTGAAAAACTAATAATTGAGAACAACTGAGTAATAATCTTCAAATATGTTTACATTTCTTTTCATTTTTTTTCAGTTTAAAGTAAAGAAGAAGACATTCATTTACTTTGGTTATACATCTTTTTGGGGGAGAAAAAGGAGAATGCAGAATACTAATAGTAAAAGTATTTGATTTAAACTTAATTATATATTATATTTAAATTAATATAATAAATATTAACTTACTTTGTATCTACAGATAATAGTCTTTCTAACCAATTAGTTTCAGTACCATTACGATTAAGTTGATCAGTTGGTTGGAAGAGATAAACCGTTGAATGATTTGCCCAAAATTGGCCTTAAATATAATTTTTTATTATTAAAAAATATTAAAATATAATTTACCATAAGTTCCATTATGAAATGTTTCATATCGTATAGATGAATCCCATTCTAACGAATACCATTCATTAGCTATTAAGCTACAAGATATATAATCCTGAAAAATAAATAATGTTAAAATTATTTAAATATATTTATTGCCGCATAATTTGTAGGCAGTTCCAATATGGGACATTTTGAATTAGTAGAATTAAAATGTAATGTTGCACGTGCAACATTGCTTCCTCGAGATAATATCTAAAATAAAATAATTATTAAAAACATTATATATATATATATATATATATATATAATAAATAAAATATACTTCTGAAAGATCATATACATGTCTGGATAAACTGAATTGGCATGTTTCATAGGCACCAAAATCTGGCGTCAGCCGATACTCGGATTGATATCCCTTGAAAATACAAATAAACAGTTTGATTGAGGAATTTTGTTAAAACTTTGAAAGCTATACTACATGTTCTGGAGCTTGCTACTTGTCTCCATCGTAAGCGTACAACAGATTCATGAGATGTTGTACCGCGCAGTTCATTTATGAGATGTCTACGTTGCTTTGATGATCGCATAGAAGCACAATATTTCACAGGAAAAGGAAAAAACTACAAATTCATCATTTACTGTAAAGAAAAGTAGAAAAACTGTTGATACCTGCATATGACCATGTGTTTTCTGACGACGTTGTGGAGAACACAGCTGAATTGAAAAGTCAGTTGGCATTTCCGGAGTAATTCGCAAACTCTCAGCTACACAAGTTAAATACCATAAGATCCATAAGACTACATAGAAAATAATTATGAATAAATAATTTAATAATCTTACATTTGAACTGCATCATCTTTTATAGTTTTTGTTATATTATGTCATCTTTTTTCTATTCATTAATCTTTAATATCATTATTCATTAAACTTTTAAATCAAAGTTCAAACAATAAGCAAATAGTTAAACATAAGAACAACAAACGTTTAGGCGTTCATTGAAGGCATAAAGAGAAAAAACTATTAACATCCCTTTTGAGCTTAATTTCCCCGTTTCTTCCGTTACCTCAGGCTCGAAAAACCACATAAAGAAAACAAGGACAGCATGCTCAACGAAGAAAGAGAAAGAGAGAAATGAGAGAGGGAGTGTCTTGTTCTTTCCCATCTTCAACTGGTCTTTCTTCAGATCCAACTAGTCCTTGGTAATTGTGTTATTGTTTAGCCATTTGCTCCATTTAGGACAAAGGCTCGGATAACAATCAGACAGAACGAAAGGAAATTCCAAATATGGTAGCTCAAAACTACGAAGTCGAACGAATCAAAAACTTGTAATCATTATTGACAAGCTTTTGCATGTAAAAAATATATATTATTAAGAATAAAATAAATGTTAGACTATATTTGATATATTTAATGAAGAATATGAATAATATATGTTGGTACTATAGAGAATAGAAAAGATTAAAACATCATATAAATAAATGAGAAACAACATATATGTCAGTATATGTAAATAAATATGAAAATATAGTTGAACTTATTGAAAACACTCCAAATCTTAAATAATAAGAGAGGAAAGTGAATGAATGAGAAACATACATAGATCAGTCAGTTAGTGAGGATTTGCATGATAATGCAACAAGATCCTTTAATTAGTCCATCCGGTCAATAGTGCTACTAAATTAGGTTTTCTCCAACGCGCAGCTTATTTAGGACGGAAAATGCTAATAAAATTGGGAAATCGTGTAGATTTGTCTAAGTAAACACCTTGCTTACTTATACAATTATTAAACACATGAAGTTCTTTGACTAAAAGAGAAATATTACATTTTAAGGAGGCGTTGGCATAAAGGTGCCAGTCACTATTATTCCCAAGTGACAAACATGAAAAATCAAAACGTACTCAAAGAAGTAACTTGGATATTCTTTATCATATTCACATCTCCTAGTCGTATCGATGATCATGATGAAAGTCAAGCTATTCCAAGTCTCTAACCAATATAAACACACATATATTATGCAAACTTTTTTAAAAAAGAAACAGAAACTATATAAATCTCTTTAAAAAAAAATCTTTTTTTAAAAATTATAATAAATAAAATAGTAAGAGAGAGAGAGAGAGAGAGAGAGAAAGAGAGAGAGAGAGAGAGAGAGAGAGAGAGAAAGAGAGAGAGAGAGAGAGATAAATCAAATAATTGCTGATAAATTCATATAGTACAAATGAAATTATTCAAATTTATATGACGTTTTCACGTGGCATTTTCTCATTTTTTATCAACGCAATGAATGACTCGGTCAGGTATTTCTCCCAAGGCAAGCATATTGCTTTTATATTCAGAAAAAAAATTCCATACTAAAGCTATTTTCAGTAAGATCGCAGTCTATTCTTCTACTTTGTTTCATAAAATTCATAGCTGGTATTCTTATATTTTCTATATATTATTAAAATAAAAATAGTTGGTATATTTCTACAATGCGCTAATGTTTTTGGAAGAAAGAAGCACGCAAGTCAAATCTCTCAGCAGGTAAAAATGATTTGTGTAGAAATATATTTCCAGAATTTAGAAGCAAGGAAGTGGAATAGTAGGAGTTGGTGGCCCAGAAGAGATAAAAGGTGAACCTGCTAGCCGGCTTAAAGAGGTAAATTTCAGATGTATACTTCGCCATGCATATATTTTTTGAAAGAATAAAGAAATAGATAAGCAAAATCAGATAATACAAAAAGCTGAAGATACAAAAATGACTCCAAAGGAGGTAAAGTTTTGTGCAAAATAGTTTTACACATTAGGCTGTCAGGAACGTATTGCACAAGGTAAGGAAGTGCGAAAAAAGACGGATTATGCTACCTTTTTGGATGTCAGCAGTGATTGGGAAGACACTTCCAGGAGCACTAATGTAAGTGAAATTATCTGTTTTCTTATGTTTAGATTTAGAAAGACAAGTGTAAGACTCCCAAAGAAAATACTATGAAAGATCAAAATCAGAGAGGTAACGAACTCAATCTACCGGAGGGTCAAAAAAATGAAAAGGAATTGAAAAGTGAGAACATGAGTGAGAAGAAAGTCAACCTGGATAACGAAAGGAAAAGCGAAAAAGAAACAAAAGATGATGAAGAAAAGGAAGCTAGACAGAGGGAAGAGTCACCACCAGGGCAACTTGCTGCAAAACCAAGAGAAACAGGCGGTCAAGACGAAAATGTTAAAAAAAAAGAAAACGAAGATAAATTCAAAGCAAAAAAATTAAAAACTGTTTAATCTTTTATTATATATTTATATATTAATAAAAATATTTTTTGTCAAAGTATTTATAAGTTGTTATTAGCTTCTTTTTGGCAAGGTTGTGAGGCTGGAACCACCTCCTGAATCTAGTTGCAAATATAATTTATAGAATAAAGCAGGCAAACCTTCGAATATGATAGATAGTTGTTGAAAACCTGGAGGAAGCACATGTTAAAAGCCACAGTAATATGCAAAGTTATTGCGCCTAGATACATCCAAAATGGTCCGAGTTTCGCATAAAACTTTTCGGAATTAACGAACTTATGAGGTATGCTTTCAATATAAGCATTTCTATTTCCTACAATAAAACACACATAGTAAATGATAATTGAAGAGGAATTTACCTATTGCCATAGTTAAGACAACGCTCGCTGCTACCACATCAGTGAAAAACATCAGGCATTTGATAATTGTTTTATGCCAGAGAACAAAATGGGTATGATTGAAAGCTATGCCAACAATCTGTCAGAAAACAAAAATTAATACTTAAATTTGTTCTTAAAATCTTACAGCTAAGCAGATCCCAGTGAAGTATAATATTCCAACGGTAGTAATAACTACTCGAAAAATAATAATATTATAGAAATATCCATTTCTTTCCATAGTATAATAAGTTAATCCAATTAAAACAATAAGAAAAATCTATATAAGACACAATTCATAAGATTAAGAAGTTAAACAAAATTACTTGAACAGCACAAGTTAGCAGAGCTGATGTAGATACATGGAAAAGTTCACAGCAAGCTGTTGGATAATGTGGACGACATCGTGATTCAATCTATAAAATAAATTATATATTTTCTTTATTAATATTAGTTTAGTTTTACCATGAAAAGAGAAAGGGAGATGTTTTAAAAAATCAGGAAGAATACTTTAAATCGATAATGTTCAATGTAGAATATCAGAACACAAACCGGATTTTGAAAAAAAACTCTTACCTTAACAGTATCAGTAGTCTTACTTGTCATTCTTCAGCATGAACGATGACTCCCAAAACTAAATGTGTTGTTCGAATCTATATATACTAAAATTAAAAATTTGAAAGAGTTAGTAATATTTGAGGGGACAAACCTCAGTCGCTGAACAAGAACGGTCAGAATCAAGAATGACCTCATTTTTGCTGATCAATAAACGTCGAAACTGGAAAACACAATGACCTTAAGGATTTCGGCCCATTTCATGAACATGATATAGAAATTTTGAGAAGGATAAGTTCTGAAGCCATAATCAGAATGGAATTATCTTATACAACACAAAAAAAGAAAAATTTAATGAAAGATATTAAGGTACATCTTATTAACAAATGGTTGAAACAAATCTATTTAATCCATATTATGTCATATAATAGTACTTTGTACAAAAACGGCAAAAATTCTCTACGAATATGTTGACAAGACGATAAAAACCCGCTTGAAGTATTTAAAAAAAAGTAAACTAGAAAGGTTTGTGGAGCTTAAGAACTGTTTGTAAAGAGTCAGGAAGAGAAGACATAATATCTATTCTTCTAGAAACTGAAATACTGAGCATATAACAGGCTAAAGCTGCACTTCCATGCCAAGGAAAAGTGTAAAGTTCACAAGATTCTTCCTAAAATTGACATTAAGGAATTATTTTGTTTTGTGGACCGAACCTTAAATTTTTGCTTAGAAATGCCATCAAAAAGTTGCCGAAATGTAAGTACGGATCCAGTATCAGTTTCAGAAGCTAATAACGATTTATTGGCAAGAACTTGAACTTGTTTCACTACGTTTGAAGAAAAGGATTTATCTGTAATTGGTCAAATTTAAATAAAAACTAAGAAAACAAGCTATACCTTTCAATAATATTGGACAAGCAAAACGGAGAACTAAAATTACACTTATAATTTTTCGAGATAATAGAAGAGATTCGGTTGAATGTTCTTGAGTTGTTTGGCATATTACTACCAAAATATTACGAAGGATTTCATTCTGAGAAACAAGATCATTCAAAGATTTAATTATTAGACTGATATGAGCATCCTTAAAAAGAAAAATAACTTTTATGATCTAAAACAATGATTAAACCTCTGAAATTTCAGTTGAGTTTTCATCTAACTCCTCTCTTATTAATTCTATAAACTCAGTTCTACATAGAATTTGAAGTAACTGAGATAAAAATGTTGTCGTTAAAGAATCTTGTCGAAGAATACTGTCAAATGAACTTGTTTCTAATGAGTATGTCATAAGTCTTCTTAAAATTTTAAAATAAATATAAATCATCTATTGAGTTATACCTCAGCATTTGATATAACATCTTTTTTCTAAATAAGAAATGTGAGATAACACATACACAGAAAAAGTTTTTTTCTTGTGAAGTCATTACATCTGATATCTGTATCATACTATCCATTGGGCAATTTCTATAAATATCCTTGTCTTATATTTTTAAGATTTAAAATTTCAAAAACATACAATAGCCAATTATTAAAGGATTCATAACAACATGATTCCAAAACAGGTATTCGTCGTATTCGAAGAGTATAATCTAAGCTTATATTCCTGTCATCAATAATATTACAAGATTCGTTCAAAGTAAAAGCTCTAAATACTTGGCCTATTAAACAAAATATTATTGTAAACAGAAAAAAAATCCAAATACCTTCTTTATTATTGTTTGAGTGCGATAGTACAGACAGCTCTATAGTTTCAAAATCAGGCATAAATCTGAATATTAAAGTAAGAATCATATAAATAAATGTATTAGCAGCTTACGGAATAAGCACGGATTGATCAAATACAACTCTTCCTTTTGTTTTGCTATCAGTAGTCATAGCAGGAATTGGACGAGAAGACCACAGCTATAAATAATTTTCATAATAAGAAAATCTTGACAAAACTTTTTTTTAAAAAACAGGGCGAATAATAGAAACCTGGACGTTATCAACGCAACAATGAGCTGAGTACAACATATTCTTATGCAGATCGCTGGATCTAAAATTTAAGAAATATTTTTCAGTTATTACTAGAACCAACCACCTGAACTTATTCACACTTAAAGATAACAAAGATACATGTAAAGCACTTCTAGCTAATGGACTAGAAAACCTAAACATGAAAATTTCAAACTCGAGCCTATTACAATGAATTTACCTGAATGTACATATGCAATAAACAAAATCGAAAACAGTTCTAAAATTAATAAAAACTCCAGTATTAGAATTTTTAACGAATGCACAAGTAAAACGTCCAAAAACAGAATCATCTACTGGAGTAATTGATGATTGAGACGACTTAAAAACAAAGTTACGCACTGCCTAAAAAGGATAAACTCTTTTCAAAATAAAAATAGAACAACTTTTATTTCAAATAAAGTTTCCATGTCACTATGCAATTTCCAAACTAAAAGTCGACCCTTTTTCCACATATGAGATCTAATGCCTGAAAGAAATAATCTTTATTAACCATTCTTCAGGCAATCTAACAAACATTTCCATAAAATCTCCACACTGGCTACATTCTGATAATCTAAAGATATAGTTTTCATGTCTTAAAGAAAACTGTTATAGGATATTTCATATATTAAGTACCAGATCCAGAAAACGAATAGCAACTGGAACTATAAGATAGAGGAAGATAGCTACCGGAATACAGCACACTTCGAGATAAATTGACACCTCGGTATAAAGGCATGTTACAATAACTGAAATAATCCAAATAATCTAGATATAAGAAAGAAAATCAACTTGTCTATTATATGGCCTATCGTAGGAAATCTTCTTTCGCATAGAAGATAGCCCCATGATTCTGCCTTGATTAAGAACTGTTGTATACTACTATTTCCAATATTAACCAATAAAACAAAATATCCTGTATCTTGTGTGGGACATGGCTTCAAGAGGAAGGTTCCCTTACCACCTAAATCGGTAAAAAAATAGTAAAATTACGTATTCAATACAAACAAAATAATGTAATCCCAGGAAATAATAAATATGGTTAACTATCGTATTTGAAGGAACAAATTGATAAATTGAAATGTAAACGAAATCCTTCCTCATATCGTCTAATTATCATATATAAAGTAGACAAATAATAAAAACTATTTACCTGATTTTAAAGCATCCAGAGCAGCCGGTAAGAGAACAGGATGAAAACAAGGCAAAGTGTCATTCTTGTTTTTATCAATCTAAGATAAGTATGATACTATTAAAAAAGGGATTAAACAGTAAGAATACCACAGGATATAGTAATGAAGAATCAACACTACCCATTTGGCCAGATCTTTCATTTTTAGCATAAACATAATTGCCTTCAGCTTCACCTACTTTTGATAGAATATCACCATACCAAACCCTAAAGAAAGGTAAAAAGCCAATTTCATAAAACCTGAACCTTTTTTACTTACTCTATTTGTTTTCCATTTATATATTCCTGCTCGTTGACAGCAATAAATTTATTAGAATTATCCTTAATTATGTATATCAAAATATATAATAAATAAAACTATATACCATATTTTATAAAATACCACCATAAATACAATCGATTTTTAATTTACAGTCAATATCATTTTTCTCATTACATGAAAAGAACCGGGCAATTTACTCAAACAGATTGCCATCCAAAAATACTATGGCCCATTGATGCAATAGTTCCATCGAGTTAAATTTCCTTTTAAAGCTAATTTAGCATTGGCGCAAAGTTATTTTTAGTATTAACCATCAATTGTGTAAACTAAAACTTTTATGTACAAAACAGAAACAAAACGATAACAATTAACTTCCGTGAGCTGTATAAAATACTGTGTACATATATTAAATAAATAACAAGGCACATAATTGATAATACATTAATTACATAGAACAATCTGAATATTATTGTTCTGATTGAAGATTTTAACTATCTTTATGCACTTTCAAAAGTTTTTGTAAAGAGTCAGGAAGAGAAGACATAATATCTATTCTTCTAGAAACTGAAATATTGAGCATATAACAGGCTAAAGCTGCACTTCCATGCCAAGGAAAAGTGTAAAGTTCACAAGATTCTTCCTAAAATTGACATTAAGGAATTATTTTGTTTTGTGGACCGAACCTTAAATTTTTGCTTAGAAATGCCATCAAAAAGTTGCCGAAATGTAAGTACGGATCCAGTATCAGTTTCAGAAGCTAATAACGATTTATTGGCAAGAACTTGAACTTGTTTCACTACGTTTGAAGAAAAGGATTTATCTGTAATTGGTCAAATTTAAATAAAAACTAAGAAAACAAGCTATACCTTTCAATAATATTGGACAAGCAAAACGGAGAACTAAAATTACACTTATAATTTTTCGAGATAATAGAAGAGATTCGGTTGAATGTTCTTGAGTTGTTTGGCATATTACTACCAAAATATTACGAAGGATTTCATTCTGAGAAACAAGATCATTCAAAGATTTAATTATTAGACTGATATGAGCATCCTTAAAAAGAAAAATAACTTTTATGATCTAAAACAATGATTAAACCTCTGAAATTTCAGTTGAGTTTTCATCTAACTCCTCTCTTATTAATTCTATAAACTCAGTTCTACATAGAATTTGAAGTAACTGAGATAAAAATGTTGTCGTTAAAGAATCTTGTCGAAGAATACTGTCAAATGAACTTGTTTCTAATGAGTATGTCATAAGTCTTCTTAAAATTTTAAAATAAATATAAATCATCTATTGAGTTATACCTCAGCATTTGATATAACATCTTTTTTCTAAATAAGAAATGTGAGATAACACATACACAGAAAAAGTTTTTTTCTTGTGAAGTCATTACATCTGATATCTGTATCATACTATCCATTGGGCAATTTCTATAAATATCCTTGTCTTATATTTTTAAGATTTAAAATTTCAAAAACATACAATAGCCAATTATTAAAGGATTCATAACAACATGATTCCAAAACAGGTATTCGTCGTATTCGAAGAGAATAATCCAGGTGCTCTTGAGACTCTGACACCTGAGTAGATTCTTGCTCATAAAGTGGAAATCGCCGAAAGATTTGGGCTGCAGCATTGTGAATGAGAAAGAAGATTAAAAAAAAAACTTACATTCTTTACCTGTTTCAGAATGTACGAAAACAGAAACCTCCGCTGTTTCTATAGCGGGTACAAATCTGAAAATGTTAGGATTAGATATGCATTACGGTAATTCTGCTCACGGCATCAAGAGGAATTGATCGAAAACAACACTGCCATAACATTTCGCCCCAAACATAGGAGGTAGAATTGGAAAAGAGCAGATCTACAATACACAATTATAGATCTCAATCATATTCATAAGCAATACATTGACATTATCTACGCTACATTCGGCTGAGTACAGTTTGCTTTTCTTCACTTTACTTGATCGAAACTTTATAACTGACAAAGAGAGTAGAGCTACCCTATCTACAAATTGTGTGGAAAATCTGAAATAATATAAGCATATCATATAACGAATAGTTTATAAAATTTACATACCCGAAATTATAAACACAGAACAAATAATCTGTAACTGTGCGAAAATTTAAAAATATCCCCATTCTAGAATTTTTGATAAATGCGCATGTGAATCTCCCGAAAACGCTATCATCTACAGGGTAGATAGAAGAATCGGATGATTTAAACTTAATTGTTCGTCCAGTCTACAAATTTAAAATAAACTCTATCACTATAAACGTTTCTACCTTCACTTCCATTATTAATTCTGAAGCGTCATCGTATTTCCCTAAGATAATAGTACCCTTTTTCCATAACTGAGATCTCACATCTGTAAAATGATTAAATGAAAAATGTATATATTGCTCTATCAGCCATACTTTTCCATAAAACATTTACTTCCGCTACAATTTCGTACTTTCTTGTATTAATATCTGAACAATAATAAATTTAAACCATAATAATATTGGTATTATTGTAAACTTACCAGAAAAAGATGTCAAGTAACAACTACAGCTAGAAGACGACGAAACATATTTAGTTGAATACAGAATACCTCTTGATAGAGTAATACCGTGATATAGTGGCATACTACAATATCTAACAAAGATGAAGCTGAATGAAACACAAATAACAGTATTAATGAAACCTGTCGATTATATGACCAATTGTTGGAAATCTTCGACCACATAACGTATATCCAGACTCCTCGGCTTTAATAAGAAATTGTTGTATATCACTATCTCCAACATTTGCTAATAGAACAAGAAAACCAGTATCGTTAGAAGACGGTTTTACTAGAAATCCTCCAACACCACCTAAATAATTTTATTACGAAAATCTTGAATCGAAGATAATTTACCTGTTTCTAACTCATTTAATGCTGAAGAAAGTAGGAATGGGTGAAAATATGGTAAATTAGTATTTTTGCTAGTATCAATCTAAAAATCTTAGCAATGAGTACTGTACATTAAATTAGCAGTTACCACAGGGAATAATAAAGATGAATGAACTGTTCCCATTTGTCCGGATCGTTCATTACGTGCACATATTATTTCATCTTTACTATCTCCTATTTTGGAAATTATGTCACCTGCTAACAAGCTAAACAATAAAAATAACAAAAAAACAATACTAAAATGCTTACGGAAGTTGATGATCCTCTAATTGCTGTAAATCGTGTAAGGTTATGAATCTTTCAATATTGCCCTGAAAAACTCATAGCTATGGATATGTGCTTGATCCTACCATATCTTCAAGAACTGAAGCATTCACAAAATCAAGCCCGCTTAATCTGCCAAACTCATCACTACCACATGAAAAAAAGCGAACAATATCAGAAAGAGATGTAAAGCGCATGCCCATACAAAAATAGTGCGAACCAAGAAACAAAATTCTACAATTTCTTAGTAACTAAGTGTTAAACTGAAAAAAACTCACGGTGTATGCTCGATTATAGATATAGATTTTAATACAGACAAATAATATTGGCCATAACAGTGACCACGAAGCATAAGAGATCCTGGGGAGAAAGTCTAAATTATCGGTGTGATTATTATGTTAAAGGCTGTATGAGAAGTTATACTTTTAGAATCTGCTCGGCATCCTCTGTACTAATGTACTTTCCTAGCTTTAATTTTTTGAGTGAAGAGACCTAAGCATATGATATTAAACTGATATAAAATCTTAAACCATAAAAATCTTGTATTTTGCAAAAATTAAGGCGTTGTATAAACTGATATTAAAACATACTAAGTTAAGTGGCTTCGGAGAGTTTTCGCAGCACCATTCACACACCAACCGGTCATCAGCGTCTAAAATAAGAAAAATAAAACTTTAGTGTATGCACAAACTAACTATTCTTAGCTATAATCATAATATTTTTTAGTTGGTTCTAGTTGAAATTGATGGTTCCAGTTGTATTTGAAATGTTTCTCAACTTTAAGTTATGAACCGCAAACAGCTGATTAAAAATCCATCATAAACTTCACTCTCATGATACGATGTGAAGCTGACTTAAAATGGTAATTATTAGTATTCCTTTTCAATACTTCAATACATTCAATTATTTCTCGATAACAAAATCAAACAACTTAGTTTCTTTCATATTAACTGCGCTTCGGGAAAAAGCGATCTCCAAATTTAAAAACTGTAAAATTGAAAATATTATGTAAATACAATCGTTTTTGGTTCATCACATTATTCGATGTACCAAATGATATTTACATTCAAAAGTCCCGCTATTCGGAAATATTGATGTGCTCTTGCGAATTTAAGCTCCTATTACAATATTAATCATATGCATGCTGGCACAGAGCCACAGCTTACTACAGTAGTCCGGAAAGCGTCAGGACCGCTTGCAACTGCGGCTGCATCGCATCTACGGCTTTGTAGCTAATATTTCTTTCCTTTGAGATCTATGTTTTTTTAACAATATTGCTAGATTTTTTTCATAATGTCTGGAGGGACACCTCGAAAGTTTAGCGAGAAGATTGCTATTATGGAAAGAAAGCAAAATGAAGATGTCAATAAATTTGAAGACATTATGCGTGAAGTTCGGTCTATTACTAGTACCAATGAAACACCTTCTTCTGTAAATGGCACTCTTCTCCCTCCTTCTTGGCCTCAAATAGGAGGCTCATTACCAAATGTTGCAAATTTGCCTAGTTATTCACCGGGAGAAAGTTGGCAATGGGAATCCCGTAAACCTGCTTACCAACCCCGTAACTCTGACATTGCTTATCACCCATATCGCGGACCAAGAAGCCCAGAACGTGTTCCTCCTCTTCATTTTCATTATGCTTCTT
Source organism: Auanema rhodensis (assembly GCA_964057225.1). NCBI lineage: Eukaryota > Metazoa > Nematoda > Chromadorea > Rhabditida > Rhabditidae > Auanema > Auanema rhodense. The sequence continues at coordinate 9,249,276 of OZ059895.1, forward strand.
ATCCCACTCAAGAAACTCTACAACCACCAGAAACATGGCAGCAGTGAGTAGTACAAAACATTACTGATAAATGATAGCCTGTTTTAGTATGAATCGAGCACGATCTGATCCAGCATTAAATCGGACTTACCCTGTTCAGCATTCTCAAATAGTCGGTCAACACATGCAGAATTGCGTATGTTTATGCCTTGAGTATTTACATTTTGAATGTCTTCATATTCAGATGCCACCAGGATGCAGATCTATATACGGTGGCCCAGACATGGGTCCTGGTCCTAGTGAAATTAACCATTGCTCAGAAAACTCGCAAATGAATCAGCAAAACATGATTAGTCCTATGCTTGTCAACTCTCCTCATGGACAAATGCTTCAATCATATCAGTAAGTTCGAAGAATGCATTTACTATCATTTTAGTCATTTAAATTTTTTTTTTAATATTGGTTTGTTACAATATTATTTCTTAGTTATCCAAATGGTAGCCCAATGCAGTCACCTCAAGGCTCACCTATGGGATCTTCGTTGGTATTGGACGATAGAAATCATTTAATGGAATTAAGTCCACCAGTGGGGCATGCTTATTCCCCCGAGGTAAATGACCAATTATATTTCACAACAACATCAACGAATTTAGGTTGGAAGTTTACCAAATCTAGAGCAAATGACTCCAACTGGATATCATGCGGTCGTTGGGCCCCGGTAAGAAATTTAAAAAATTAGAAAAAAATTTTGACTATTCTCAAAAATATTTCAGACATAGTACCGGTGGCCAATGTGGTAGACTTGTACCAGCACCTGTGTTAACGTCAGAGTCTCAAAGTGCCCCTACCTCTCCTCATAACGTTTTTGATGCATGCCTTCAGCCGCAGTGGCCTGCAGCAAGGTTGGACTTATTTTTTTACTCTATCTGATTTTATGGATTTAGAACTTTCTCAAATTCCCCTGAATCCCTTGACATTCCAAAATTAGTACTGACTAATCCGGAGGGGACACATGGTTCTCACTTAGAATGCTTTAATGATTTACAGGTGAGAAATGAAAGTAAAACAATAGCTTTCATATTTCTTTCAGCATTTAACTTTGGATTCTTCAGATGTGAATTATATGAGTAATGGAATAGATCCAACTAGAACATCACTTTCAAACTAAAATATTGATACACAAGATACTTCAAAATACATTTTAACAAATCTTTCCTGCCTAACCTGCCCGTTTTAGCCCATATCATATGACATATTAAAATCAATTCATGTGATCATCAGGTATATATAGTTCAATTAACTGCGAAGCTGCAATAGCAAGCCAGGGTCTTAAAGTAATTGTACATACAACTTTTTTACTAATGGACAAATTACTTAGTAATTTTATTTTAAAACTTAATAAAAATTATCAATAATTTCAACGTATAACGAACAACAACAACAATAACAACAACAATAACATTTGAATAAATTGTTTTAGCTATTCAGGGTTCAAATTCGTACTGACTTGAAGACTGGCTCTTCAAAAACGTTGAACGTTTTATTTGCTTTTGATACTTGTGCTTTCTTGCTGTTATTTAATACCAATTCCAAAGCTCCAATAGTTTGACAAATCTAAAAAAATTGTTCCTAACAACATTTTTTGAGAAAGAAGACAGACTTGTGATTGTAAATGGAGTTCTTTCGTCAAAAGATCGTTAATTTTTTGCATTCCTTCCAATACTTTAGGCTCGACATCTTCCTTAGCATATACTTCTATAAATATTAAATAATCATTGTTTGGCTCAGAGATATACGAACCGAAAAATGAATAAGCTACGACAGAAAGAATCTCAAAATAATTATTTTTCATCATGAACCTATTTAAAAACCTGCAACAATTTTAACTTCATAAACATATCGGTGTAAATCGTACTTCAAAAGGTTGGTCTGGACCAATGTAGGATGTCCGGCTAAAGCTGCTTTCAAGGCATTTCTATGAATTAACTGTCTCAGCCAACCAACAACTTGCTGATATTGAGTTGAAACGTAGAAATCTAAGGAATGTATGAGTTTAAATACTATAATAAAACCATACTTTTGCTGAATAATACATGTATAATATCTCCATGACGGTAACCCTTCATCAAAATGTCTATTTTATCCAGTTTCTAAACAATTTTACAGTTAATAAAATAAATTTTTTTTTACCGGTTCAGAAGGAGTACTTTTACTTTTCTTTGTAGGCTTACTAGGTGCACTAGGTAAGACGGCAGGTGCAACAACATTTGAAGTAGTTTCTAAAAATTGATTAAGTCAATGAAGAAGGTGGGTAATGCACCTGTATATGTCTTTGAATTTCTCATATGTACTGATAATAGATTGCCCATTCCTATAGCAATTCGTTGATTATCTTTAGATACAGCCATAGAATAAACTGGAGCTGCAACTGAGGTGGAATATGACTAAAAAGTAAACAAAAATAGGAAGCATGCCACATTAATAAGATTACCAATGAAAGTGTAGACATGTTATAGAAATTAATTCTTTTGTCAATTCCTGCAGAAATAAAAGCATTTGATGCCATAGTTAAGGATGTAACAGTTTTATGGTGATGCTGAAGATTGGTCAACATATGTCCACTTGCAGTTAAATCCCAAACTCTGTATAGTAAATAATAAAAAATATAAAAATAATCACGCTAACTTAACAGAATTTCCGGCAGCGGAAGCTACTAAGTTTTCACCCGGGAAGAAAGCAAGTTTTTCAACTGGCAATCCTACATCAATGTCTATGGAAGCACCATCGGCTGCACAACATCTTGTATCCCATAGTTTAATCTATACAAGGGGATTTGAAAATAAATGCGTAAATGAAATTACCTTATGATCATATCCACCAGAAATTATTAGATGTTCATTAATAGAAGATACAAGACCAGTACGAATAAAATCTTTGTGAGCTGAAAACTCTTGAATAGGCTTCGACCTAAAATATAGATAATGAAACAACTACTAAACTAAAAAATATGTTACGCTGTATTGGCTAAATCCCACAACTTAACAATTCCGTCGTCAGCCATTGAAATTAACGTTTTTCCGCTTTGAGTGAAGTTCGAAACGCGAACAATATTATCACTAACTTTAATACTACGAAGAGGGGCCTATAATAAAAGCATGTTATGCTCACAATGGATTTAGGTTAATTACTTTTCCCAAACCAGAAACATGGCAACAATCGAAGACTCTGATTTTGCCCTCATCTCCTCCAAGTGCTGAAGAAAATACGTTAAAATTATAAGTGAGCATAAACTAACTTAAAAGTTTTCCGTCTGCTCTAAAGCAGGCACCATGTACAGCTTTTTTAAATCTGAAGGGATAAAATCAAATTAAAAATAAGAATCCAGAAAAATACCTAGAAAACAAATTCAGTGGTTCACATACAACAGCATCAAAAAGCGAAAGTCGAACAGAACTCGTAGTAGCTATCATGGGAGGATCAATCGGACAAAAATCTACAGAACTAACTTGACCCGGCTCTTGAAAGACCGACAATAACTTAAAAATCAGAGATTACTGTTATATAAATATTATTATTAGCCTGCCTGCATTTTTTTCCAATATAATGAAACATCGTCCAAGTAATTTTCCTGATTAGAAAAAGGAATTCTACCCGCCGGTTGGTACACAAGAGTCATCTTAAATACAAATTATATGAAGAAAAAAAAATAATGCTATAAATATATTAAAACGAAGAACATTGTAATACTAAGAAAAAAACAACAATAACAATTTATACAATTAACAAATAAATCAACAACAATTTAAAACGGATTTAATAAGTTCAAAGCCATTTCTTCTTCATCACGTAATGTTCTAGAGGCCTTCTTTTTATTTTTCTTAGGAGATTTTGATACTTTTTCTTCGATTTGCTCTTCTTCCATTTCCTCTTTGATATCTTGAAATTATAATATCATTACAGCAGAATTAACTCAAAAATTTTTACATTTTGGATTATCTGGATCTGGCAACCAATCCAAATCAACTGGGTCTTCATCGGATTCTTCATTATCGAACTCATAGTCGGCACTTGCTGTTTTAGGTCCTGATTTCTTTTTTTCCAATTCCTTGATTCTTCTCTTCTTTTCTTTTAATGTCTTCTTATCCTTCTGTAAAGTTAATTTAATTTAATTTACAAACCGAATCAACGAAAACTCACAGCACTCTGTGCAGCCATGTTAACTTTAGCTTCTTCAATATCTAGACCACTCTTTTCAACATCTTCTTCCATTTCTTGAACATTAGAAGCCTATAAAATTAATATAGTAATGGACATTTGAATAAAAAATTTACATCTTCTTCATCGAAGACAACACGCTTATTAGATACGACACCCTTCCTAAGAATTTTTTTGGCAAGAGCAATTTTGCTGATAGTTTTTGGATCATTTGTTTTTCGACCAATTTCATCAAGATTGATCTGGAACATTGTTCTATGTAAACAAAATGTAAAAAAAAAGACAAAACCTCCTCTTTAGTATCGTTCAAAGCGTTAAATACATCTCTTTGCTTAATGGTGAATATATCATCATCAGCACCATTCGAAGTATCCTGCATATATCAAAAAAATTACATAATATTTTACAAACTCTAACCGTTTCTTCAATCTTGAAAGTAATTTCTTCAGTTTTAGGAACTTTAGTTTCTTTCTTATCCTGCTCCTGAACATATGAATAGTTAAATTTATATGTAAAGTACTATACTACCTTGTCTGCTTTCCTTTTTCGCTCTCTGAGGAAACGTACTTTGGGTGCAGCCAACAGCCCATGAGCGTTTGAGAGAGCCTCAACATCAATGCTGTTAACATCGAACACCTTTTTGTTTTTCATCAAGTAAATACTTTTTATATAAGCAACAATACTCTAAAAAATATCATACATAAAAATATAAGTGAATTTCAAGAAAATACCCTTTGAGCAAACTCTTTGAGTTCAGAAAATTCTGCAAGAGTGGATTGCAACATCGGTCGCGCATCAAGTATCTTATCCTCATTTACTCTAAACATTTTATGATCACAAAATGATTAATCAACTGCTTACTTTTGCTGCTCAATGGGAACATTATATTTCTTGAATAATGAACACATTGATTTTTCCTGTTCCTTAGTAAGGAAAAGGAGAGAACTACCTGTAGTGTCCATTCGAGCAGTACGCCCTACTCTAAAATAATCTAATATAATACACATATTACATAAATATATATATACCTATGAATATAATCTTCCATTGTTGGAGGTGCATCAACTTGAAGAATCCAATCTATATCAGAAAAATCAAGACCTCGGCTTGCTACATCCGTTGCTATCATAACAGCACGCTAAAAATTTCTCAGTTTGAATTTATGACAAAAAGATGAACGTCGTACCCTTGAATTTTCAAACTTCTGGAACACTTCTACTCTTTTAGATTGATTCATTGTTCCCCATAGTCCCATAAGCACCACACCGGGTCGTAGATGACAGAAAGCATCCGTTAAGAATCTGGCCTACATCAATCATCATTTTTTATATTTTTTCTTCTTCATTTTACCTGCTTACAATTTGTTACAAAAACTAATGTTTTTTGTTTAGTATGCGTTTTTATAAATGACCATAACATATTAATTTTTTGATGCTCTTCAACAACCATATACGATTGTGATAGACCTTTTGGTGTACTTATCTCAGAATTAAGATGAGGATTTACAAAATAAGGATCCTTAAACATTCATAAATTAATATAATTAATACACTTAGTAACTAACTTTAGCGCATACTCTACTTAAATCTTTGATACTTTTCGTTTGAGTTGCAGAAAACAGAAGAGTTTGTCGATCACGAGGTAAATTGTCCATTATAGAATTTAACTAAATAAAATTTTGTATACATAACCTCTTCTAATTTTAATTCTAACCTGGGTAGCGAAACCCATATCTAACATACGATCAGCTTCGTCTAGGGCTAATACTAAAAGATGATCACAAATAAGCTGTTCGTTTTCATCCATATGCTATATAATAAGAAATGTACCAAAACAAAATAAACAAAAAAACTCTACCTGTAACAATCGCCCAGGGGTACAAATTATTATATTAACTCTTCCTAAACGATTTCGTTCATATTTTAAATCGGTCCCTTAATAAATATAATTTTAAAAAAATTTAATAATTGAATACCTCCGATTAGCAAAGCACATGAAAAATCATGCCCTTTTCCAATATTATTTAAGCATGTGAAAGTTTGAAGAGCTAATTCACGAGTTGGAGAAATGATCAATGCTCCTAAACCACACTGTGGCGACCAATAATTTCTCCACAAACATTCTAAAATCTTTAAAGAAACACATATAATAGTGTGAAAATAATTACCGGGATAAGCATAGCTAGAGTTTTACCGCTTCCAGTTTTTGCTGCAGCAACGACATCATGACCCAAGAGGGTTAGAGGGAGCGAATCTCGTTGAATATCGGTTGGATCATCGTAACCGCACTCGTCAAGACCCTACACATATAAATATATAAATGTATGTATAAACGTATATGGAAATAAACCTACGTTTAATGTTTTATTGGAAAGAGGGTATTCCTTGAATGAAGCTTTGATAGATTGCAACTGAAAATAAATATTAAATAATGTAATTGCTTATAAAGCTAACATGAGTAAGCGTATTATATTTGGAAGTTACATCCTCAATAGGCTGCTCCACCTCCCTCTTTTTTGCCTTACGCTTTGTCAAATAATCCCATCCTGTTCCTCCTCTTTCAGATTTTTTCAATTGTATATGAGACATTCAAAGTTATCTAAAATCATATATTGAAACATATGATTTACCAATTATTCTTAATTTTTATCGTACTGATAAAGGTTTTTTAATTCTTTTTAGTCACACAAGAAGTAAATATTAAAAATATAATCAAAAATTCGAAGAAATTAAATAATTCGCATGCTTTCATGTTATGTTAAACATGGGTCTCGAAACGATAATCACTTCTATGCACAGTTTGCAAGCTCCGCCCACTTAACAGGAGTCTCATCGGATCTTGCTGAAAACAGAGCAAATTTGAACTACTTGTGTTCTACTTTCATTGCTTTTCATTTAAATATTCTCTTTAACTTTGATTGGCGAAATAAAGCTTACTCAATTATATGTAAATATATATGTATTTTTGAAATTAACTTGAAAATTTAAAATAAAATGAGTTCTAATTTCTCCGAATATCGACTTTTTAAGATTTTAAGTTCATTGCTCATAGAATTTTTAGATATTTTGTAATGAGAACTAGAATTATTTGCGAATGATGAGTGATGTTCAATCAATAGTATCCAAATATGATCAAACTGTTGAAAAAATAGAGCAATTATTGAATCAAGTCAGAAGGGTAATTTCAAAATAATTCTGTCGACTTGCTCGTTAAATTTATTCTTTAGGAAAGAGATCAGATAGCTAAAAAAAGCAAAATTACGACCGATCGACGTGATATTTGTAACCAACGTTTGAGTAATTATGACGAATCAATTTGTTCATTCGAAAATTGTGGGACATCGGCCAGTGTAGATTCAGTATCTGAAGTCTCCGCTGATGAAAAGTTCAACTCTGTCATATTCGAAAATCTGAATTTTCGTTTTCAGGGGTCCAACCACTTCTCATGATGCTTTTGAAACGTCATTAAAACAAAACAATAAGGATAGCAAAAAATATGTTAGACCCCATATTCTATAAGATCTTTGAAAACTATTTTTTGAATATTAGAATAAGTTGTGTTATGCTAATTAATTTTTAGAAACCGAAAAGAACGTCAGAAAGGCTGGCCCGATCTCAAACGGCCTTGAAATATGTAGGCCAAATACCATATATTTTAAACTTATTTTTTCCTTCAGAAAGAAACCACCCCGGATATGAACGCTGATGATGCTAACACTCCAAGTGGTTCAGAGTTAAACAGCTTTTGTTTTCGTAGTTTACGCGTTCATTTCAGGGATAGTGTAGTTGATGAAGAAGATTTAGAAATACAAGAGCAGATTCGTCAAGAAAAAAAGAGTAAAAGGCACAATAAGAAATCTAATGAAGGAAAAGAGTCTGAAAAGGTGAAACCTTTTTGTATTCTAAATTCAATAGTTCTATGTTCAGAAAAAGTCAAAAAAGAGAATAAGTAGCGATACTGATTCTGATGTTGATCAATTATTGATCCAATCTAAAAGAGTTCTGCGTGGTCGTGCTCTGAGACGTCAAAGAAGTATGTTAACGTTCTTTTTGTAATAAAGGTATTGTTTTTTAGATGCCAAAAAGTCTGAGAGTCCTGAAGGAACACTAAATAGTGCAAAACGTCGAAAAACTGAGGCATCAGTTCTTGATGAGGGATCTGATAATTCTGAAGAGGAGGAAGAGCAACCTCCAAAAACACCAAAAAGCTCAATTAAAGCTAAAAATGCTGGTTCTTCTGGACTGTCTAAAAGCTCTAAGGATTTGGAAGAGACTGTGCAAGAGGGTGAACTCAGGTGAGAAACTCCAATTTAATTTAAATTAATTTTGGCTGAGTTTAGTTGTAACTCTGAGGACGTCGAAGTTGAAGACGATGAGGCAGATGAAGAACCAATACAACGAAGACGTGCAGTGATAGGAAAGGTTTTCATAAACATTTTTAATTTTTTGAATCGGGTTTCTTAAAGAAAACAACAACCTTGCTAAAAGTAAGCCGAATGCTCCTTTCCTCAGATTCTGAAGACGATGATCAAAATCTTAAAAAGAAGAAGAAAATGTTAGTTAAGATTATATTTTTAATGAGACATTCTATAATTTAGAATTCTCTCGGAGAGTGAAGGTTCAAATTCTGAAGAGCCCGAAGCAACAAATGAAGAGGTTTGAATGTTCAGAAAATGTGTATGTGTATGTATCTTTAATAGGAAATCCCTGAGCTTGACGATGTTCCAAAAAAAGGCAAAGGAACCACAAAAAAGATTATGGGCAAAGACAAGCTAACTAAAGAGACTGTTAATGCTGAAAAGGCTGAAAAGGTTCGAGTGTATTAATTATTTTTTAAATATTAAAGACATTTTAGGAACGGAGAAAGCGTTTGGAAGTAAAACAGAAAGAATTCAATGGTATTGAATTAGCGGATGGTACTGATTTGGCAACGGCTTTATCAGGCAATTCTGCGATCCCTAAACTAAAAGTAAGTGTGTATAGTAATAACATATCTTTATTCTGATTTCCAGTCGGTCGTACTTGATCCTGATAAGGATTCCGAACCACCAGTTCCTGTTGAAATTCATGCATCAATAGTAATAACTAATGCTTTAGTTTTATAATTCTAATGTCTTTTTAAGGTTCGTATTTTGAAACACCACCAAGCTGAAGGCGTTCAATTCATGTATGATAGTGCATTTGAATCGGTTTCTCGTTTGGATCACGAAGGCGGAGGAGGTATTCTAGCTCATTGTATGGGTCTTGGAAAAACGTTGCAAGTAAAGAAATTCAAATGTTTTTTTTTTAACTCTAATGGCTTTTTAGGTGATTACATTCCTACACACGGTTATGAACCACCCAAAAGTAGGAAAGAAAGCGCGAACTGCTTTAGTAGTTGTTCCTAAAAATGTAGTAATAAATTGGTTTAAAGAGTTTAAGAAATGGCTCGATGATAATGATCCCGCTCTTGCTTCAATTGGAGTAATATTTAAACCAACATTTATTTTAATTTTTAATACATTTAGGTATTCGAGCTCGATTCTTTTAAAACATATACAGATAGGCATTTAGCATTAAAAAATTGGCACACTAGTGAAGGTTAGATTCTTTTTTTTTTCAATTTTCCTATTTGAAACATTTTTCCAGTACCTACTGTTATGATAATTGGATATGATATGTTTCGTATTTTAACCCACGACGAAGAAGATAATAAAAAGAAAAAAACTAAAAAGATAACTAAGAAAAATAAACGATTGGCTAAGCTACAAGCTGATTTTCGATCTTTCTTGCAAGATCCCGGTATTTTATTAAAAGTTAGCCGATTTAACTATTTCGAAATATAGGACCAGACATTGTTGTATGCGATGAAGCTCATAAGCTCAAAAACGACGAGTCTGCTTTATCTCGTACAATGGTAAAGATCAGAACAAAGCGAAGAATTTGTCTGACAGGAACTCCGTTACAAAATAATCTGATGGAATGTGAGTTTTTAGCTCTGAAATTTACTTTTTCCTCATATAAACGTTGTAGATCATTGTATGGTGAATTTTGTGAAACCAGGTTTACTTGGAACTAAGGCTGAATTTGCTAATAGATTCGCTAATATAATCACTAGGTTTGGTAAATAAGTTTTTTTCTCATTTTTGTTTTCTATTTTAAGGGGACGAGTTAAAGATGCTACTTCTCTAGAGGTGAAATTTATGAAAAGAAGATGCCACGTGTTGTTCGAACATTTGAAAAAATGTGTTGACGTATGTTTGAGATTAGTTAAGCGAAAAATTGTTTATAAACTTTCAGAGAAAGGATTATCGCGTTCTAATGGACGCAATTCCGCCAAAGCAAGAATATGTTATTAATGTCCGTATGACGGATAGACAGTGCAAGCTATACAAGTTGATTAAAACGGAAATTCTTTTGTTTAGTACTAATTTTCAGAGCTTTCTTAGAGAGCATTGTGAACAGTGATAATGGAGGTCTCTCTAAACGCCTTTTACCTGATTATCATGTTTTATCTCGAGTGTGGACTCATCCCTACCAATTAATTGTTCATGAGCAAAAACAGGAGCGAGATGTATAATGTTATTTGAGAACGTTTAAATATTTACATCATTTAGCGTCTTTTACGTGATGAATTGGAAGAAGACGAAGATTTTATTGATGATGGAGAAAGTGGTTCCGAAGTTGATACTGAAGGAAACGACGAGAGTGAGGACTCTGATGTTATTCCATTGTCAGTTTTCTTGTTTCCAATCTCTAACTTTTTGTCTATTCAGAGATAACGATGTACAGTCAAAAGATCAGAGGAAATCTAAAAGATTATGTGGAGAATCGCCAGAACTTGATGGTAGTACCACTCCACCTGAATATTCTGGATGGTATGTTTTTCTCTAGTGTTATCAATTTTTATTTTGTGTTTAGGTTTTCTAGTACTGGATTAGTTTCTGAAGATGATAAAATTGATTTCAAGTTAAGTAATAAGCTTGTGCTTCTTTTCTCTATCATTCGTAAATGTGAAGAAATTGGTGACAAATTGTAAGATTTGTTCGACACTTAATTAATTCATACATTTATTTAAGACTTGTTTTTTCACAATCACTTGAATCACTTAGTCTTATTAAACGCATGTTAGAGCATCTCTCTTCTACGGGTCAATGGTACAGCGATGGGCATGAAGCTGTGAAATCTGCTGGAGAAGTAGTAAAATCTTCATTAGCCAATTTTATAATTGTTTTGTTAGAATTGGGCTTGGACCGAAGGAAAAGATTACATGGTAATTGATGGATCTGTACAATCTGTGAAACGTGATGCAGTACAGAGCACTTTTAATAATCCGGACAACTTGCGAGCCAGGTATGCTATTTTTGGATTTATATTCATAATATGTTTTCTCTTGTAGATTAATGTTAATTTCTACACGAGCTGGTTCATTAGGAACTAATATGGTTGCAGCTAATCGTGTAATTATTTTTGACGCTTGTTGGAATCCTTCTCATGACACACAATCTTTGTTCCGAGTTTATCGTTTTGGTCAAACAAAACCTGTATATATTTACAGGTTCATTGCTCAGGTTTGGAGGGAATTATAATGTCACTATTTTTGTTTTTAAGGGAACAATGGAAGAAAGAATTTATAAAAGACAAGTAACGAAAGAGTCTACTTCAATGAGAGTTGTTGATGAAGCTCAAATTCAACGTCACTACGATGGCCATGATTTATTGGAATTGTACAGGTTAGTTCAACTATTTAAATAGTATATTCAATAATCTTACATCGGCTATCCCTCTTACAGGTTTGATCCGGATGAGTTGAAAGAAGAAGATCAGGATAAAAGACCTAGTTTTGCACCACCAAAGGTATTATTATGATCATAGTGTATTACGTCATTTGGGATTTCAGGATCGATTGTTAGCCGAAGTTCTTCTTAACGAAAAAGATTCTGTGGTTAATTATTTCCAACACGATACTCTATTTGCGCATGTTGAAGAAGAAAAACTGACAAATGATGAGTTGAAAGAGGCATGGGATGAGTATGAAAAAGACAAGGCAAGCATTTGAAAAGATTCAATATCATCATAAACTTTTAGTTGTATCCTGGTGGCTTCCGAGGTGTACCTCTTGCAAATGTGAATGGCATGTTGCATCCGATGGGGGCTCGACAGTTAGAAGCACAAAAACAAGCCCTTGCTATACAGCAACAACGACAAACGGTTTTTGTTTCACCTTTCTCTATTTTTTATAATACTAATATTAAGGCTTTGCAATCTTTAAATCAAGACCCCGTATTTATGAATTGTTTTACTGTTAGAGGTATGGATAATGATACAGCTATGAAGGTATGAATACTATTATTTATTATTATATATAATAATGTCTTTAGGTAACTTATCTGAAAAAGGCTCTCGAGGATTTGTTACCAAAGATACCTGATGATATGAGAGGAGGAATAGTTGAATTCAATTCATTCTTTTTAAATTTCATCACAGTTAGTTTACAAACTTTTCTTCTCCTCTATTCGTACCTTTCAGCAAGCCAGCGAAGGAGGTCATAATTCCTCATGGCTTTTAAACAAGGCAGTCGCAACTTTCCGCACTGTTGTCAAAATGGTACGAGATATTCCAAGTTGTCGACCAGTATTGAGGCATTTGTACGGAACAACAAGTCAATTTTTCGATCCCACCGAGCCTCCTCCAATATAATAAAGGTGTGGATAATGTGATCGTTATAATATCTACTGGCAATAGGAGTATTGATTGTTTTTTCATTTCGTTTTACTCGCAGGACTGGTTTTAAAGTTGCATGATGTTCTTTCTTATATAGCTTGACGCTTGCTTTCTTGATCTCATCATTTATCCTTTCCTGATTTCAAAGTTTTGCTTACCAGAGACATTGTTCTAAGCTTTTGAAGAAGGGTCTTCTGTTAAATACTTATGACTAATCTTACTATCCCGAGTTAAAATCAGTCAAACTGTAGTATTCAGCAATTGTTTTCTATAGCCTTAATCTTTTTTCCCAGTATTTCTTATTCACTTTAACTTTGGCCCATGTTCTACAATTTCTGTAAAAAGCAAATTGTCTTATAAATATCTTATTTAAATTCCTGTCATTGAGCGATACTATGGAGAGCCCGTTTTGGTTCCGACCTACATAAAATACACGCTGTGTAAAAACACAACAAAATAGCACGTTTTCTCTTATTCTGCTAAAGCCTCTTCAAAATTCCACCAGAGCTAAAGATAGAACCACCGGTTATGCCAGCTAAACCGTTAGCGTCTGTACTCGGAATGGATGTTAATTGCTGCATGTTTCCAGGTGATAACTGAATAAATGAATGGTTATTATCAACAAATTTATCTATCCGTCTTACCGCATTCCTTGTTACAACTCCTTCAGAAGAAGTTAGAAAATTACTTGAGACAGCTGTGCGAAGCGGAGAAGCCAGTTGCCTTAAAAAAAGTGAGAGTTAGCCAATTGTGCAAAAATGTGTTAAAATGTACTTTTGACATTCATTTCCATAGAATACACTGTAGTTTACCCAATCATCATTATTTCTCCGTTCCTAAAGGAAAAATATTAATAGAATACTTGATTTCACTTCAGTTTCAAAAGTTCAAAAGATAATTTTTCCGCACTGTCGTGTACAAACCATATGATTATCGGAACCTGACTGACAGAAACTACGGAGGGTTAAGCCTTTTCTTCGGCAATATTGAGCAAAATCTTGTTCAACCTATAACAAGAAAAGGAAATTGGCCAACCTTGGAGAAATATCTCATAGATAGAGGGTAATAGTTCAACTTAGAAACAACACTACAGCATGCACTATCATCATCATCATCATAGTTACTTAGCGGCTTCTCCTGCAGACAGGTGACCGTGAGAACAAACAACATCAAGCAATAAATAAGAATTCAAACAAGTAAATTGCATGTTAATACATAGCACTTCGGTGCATGTTACTCAGCCAAATATGCTCGTTTAAGTGACAAAAACAACTAAAAGGTTTTCACATCATAAAACCAATTATGTATTTAACTATATATGATGATGATGATAATCTTGTGAAATTTAACGAAACACTCAAGAAAAGCAGATGCCACAATGTGTTTGTCACAATAAAGCTAATTATTGAATAATACTTAGCATAAGTTTGGTTTAAAATTATAAATAGTAGCATCAAACAACATTTAAATATATGAATCATAACATACCTGTAGCTTTGCTTTGAGAACTTTCAAAGAAAAATCTAAATCTCTAGTTCCGGGTACACCAGGTTCTCCTAATTTAGGAGCAATATATCCATCTAAGGAATCAATTGATTCTGATCTTTGCACTTTTCGAGGCTGGCTAACTAAGTGCAAACCGATGTTAACTTGGCCTCGACCGGTAAGTATCTATAAAAAAATTATTAAAACTAGAAGAAATTAAATAAAAGAATATACATTTTGTTTTTCTATACGTATGGATCGTTGTTGTTGATTTTCGTCTGATGTTGAAGGAAAGTCTCTAAAAAGAAGAAGAAAATACTGAGAATTATATTAGAAAATACTATAACTTTTTTAAAACTTCAGAAAAACGTGTTTTAATATTAATGGATTCTTACAATAAAATGTTAATGTTCCAGTAAAACTCACGTGCTAGTTGAAGCGTCACATAGTACACGGTGTTTAACAGAATTTCGATCTGACTTAGCTGCGTCAAACTCTTCTTTCAAAGCGAAGGCTGTATTCTCATCCAATTCTTTTTCTACTTCAGACAATTGAGTTTCACGACACTCAGCATTGGCAAGAGAAGCACTGAGAGAAATATCAGCTTGAGGAGTTTGAAGAGGGACAACGGGTAAATCATTTTCAATCATAAATGTTTTACGCGAAAGTTCCATTAAAACTGCTGAAGGTACATCTACCTCAACACTATTGGAATTATTCTGAAACATGATATGTGGAATATGAAATATCTGCAATAAAATGAAAACGAATTGATAAGACTTACAATACATGTATCCCTAAGGTTTAAATGAAAATTCTCAGGCTTGACACTGCGATAAGATGTTGGTGCTGATATAATTCCAGTATCAGAGTTTTCTAACTCAGAGGCAAGAGAATCATACACGGAATCGAACGATCGACTTCTGAAATTGGTTGAGCACATTGGTTGAAAATTATTTTTTTTAGTTACCGATGAGGAGCTTGTTGGCGGAATTTAATCAATTCTTCCTCTGCTTCGTAAAACATGCTCTTCATCTCCAAATAGTCGTTCTTAAGAAAAAAATTGATGAAAACAGAGCTTCAATTTCAAACTCAAACCTGTAAAATTTGCATCTCAGAAAGAAGAGAACATTGTCGATCTGATGCATCATCTAATTGTTTTGAAATTTCATCATTGATACTCAAAAGCTGAAATTGGAAAATTAAAACTAAAAAATGAAATGATATAAATTACTTTTCTCTCTTTACTATGTCTCAATGCAATTTCATGTAACAACTTTTCAATTGACTGTGATTGTACCGTGCATTCTTCACTTTTTAATTGAATGGCTGATTGTAATCCTTCAATCTAAGAAAAAAAATAATTTAAACTCAAAAATCAGAAAATACTTTTTCATTTGCTGCCTCTACTTGCTTCATCAAGTCGGTCATCTGTTTTCGAGATTTTTCATCTACACCATCAACTTCTTTTTGAAGTGTATTTGTCTAGAAGATAGGAAATAAAAACAAAATTTAATTGTTGGCTTACTTCATTTCTTAAACGTCTATTTTCTGAAAGAAGTTTATCAATTCTCTGCCGTAAGGAAGTATCATCATTTCTACAATTTCAGAACTTTAAAAAGCATTTACGAGACACAAACTATACCCCATCGCATCATCATCATCATAGTAAGAATAAACCCGTAATAATTCAATTCTTTTATGAAGCTCATGATTTAACTGGACAATAGTTTCGGCACTTGAGGCCAAATTTTCTTCTAAAAACTCATTTCTGAAAGAAACAGCAATGCTTTATCAAAAATGGCAATGTATAACCTTGTTTGTAGCTCCCTGTTCTGTTCTAATAATGATTGACCAATCTGGGCGGCAAGTTCAAGATCCCTCTCGGCCTAAAATGGAAAAAAAACATGTTCGATGACAACATCTGCATTTCCTTGCTAATTCATTTTTAGAGAAAACAAGATTTGTTAGGAGAATCAGTTAACGATTATATACTCAAACACAAGAAAAAGAAGGTTAGAGAAGAATTCTTTTCTGTTTTATGAAACAATAAAAGTTTTCGTGTTATTGACATAGAGACTTGTTGAAATTTAAATTTTACCTGACACAGCCTCTCGGAGTAGCCGCTTCCCTCCGGAGACGGTCCGGCCATCCAACGGCGAGCTCTACTTTCTGAAATACAAAAAAACATAATAAACTATATTTGAAGTACTTTTAACAAGTATTATTCAGCATAATTCCAAAGACAAAAACTCATAAAAGATATAAGATTAATGCTAAATGTAACTATTATCCCAGATTAAACCTTTGATAGAGTTGATGATTATAGGTAATTATAACTATTTTTTTTGGAACTACATGAATAATATTCTATTTGATATTTTGAATTATAATTTTGTAAAAACGAGGAAAAGGTAGTTGTTCGGAAGATTAGACAGTTCGAAAATTGTAAAGAATGGAATCAAGAAAGATTTGTGTTCAAATATTGACAGTTGAACAAAGCACAGCAGCACCAGAAGAAGAACAGGAGCACAGCCAAAGCCATAATATATGTATAACTACAAAAAATATGTTTTATAATATAAAGAAAAGAAGAAAGATGAATGAATATTGTATTTTTCAGATTTGTTATTATAATATATTTATTGATTTATAAAAGAAAAACGTTATATTTAATTGTTTTTAGTGATGCTGCTCATCAGAGGTTGAGCAAATGGATCCGACGTACACTGATAACGAATAACAGCAGCACTATCTTCCTCACATATTTTTCCAATGCTCTCTCTCTCTATCTATCTATTTCTCCTTTTTCATGACGTATCTTTCATTATATAGTTGTCTCTTTTTCTAAGGTTGACATACACATCACATCGGGAATAGATGCACTTTGACAACTTTCGGGAAAAAGCCTAAGTTTCAGCTTACACTAGCGTTCTGAAATCAATAATATGCTTCTCAGAATACGACAAATCTTTCTTTTTTTTCATTTTCTTCTTTTGGAAATAAATAATTCATTCAGATAGCACACTCTTTTGTTTTTGAATAGTTGTAACTGACTATACGACAAAAATTTGAATTTATTTCAGTTAGTTTTCGTCGTTTGAAGATAACGGTGAAGACAAATACGCCTGGGGCTTATAGCATGCCTTCCGTTTACTGTATTAGTTGAACTAACAAGACTTTGTTGAACTAGTACATAGAAAACGTCAAATGAAGAAAACTTTAAAATAAACAATTTGTGAAAGAAATGAATAGTGGTCGAAGAGTATACGAAAATGAAGTGGAGAAAAAGAAACTCAGTGCCAATTGAAAAACTATCGTTTTTTGTTTTTTTAAACTTTTAAATGATATTATGTTAAAAATTAGAAGAAACCGATAAATTGAACTGGCGGGAAAAGACTAATGATGAGAATAGGCCAAAAATGAAAAAAGAATTAGTTGAAGGCCATCTGTGAATTAGGAAAGCACAATGAGTGGCTGGCTAATAAATGACATAATGTCAGATCATTCTTCGTCTTGTTGACCGTAAGGAAATATTGGAATTGATTCGAGTATACATAGAGACATAAGACAATATCTATACGAAATAGTAAGCTGTAGTAGACTTCTATTAAGTTCATTCATAACATTCACTGTAGATATATTTTCCGTTTCATTTTAACAAAAGGTATTGTTTTAGATGTTTGAATATCCGGTAGAATTATGATGTATTCATCAGAAAGATGGCTGAAAGAAGCTTTTTTTCGAGTTAAGCAATCGAGCTACGGAAATTAGAAGCTTTGGGCAATGATTAGATTGAAAAGAATTTTTGTGATAATGCAGTCATATAAATGTATTTGATTCTTTAAAAAGAAAGAAATCGAACCAAAGATCAAACAGCAAACGAAGAAAATGAAATAAGTTGTTGAAGGAAAAGAAACAGTTCAATATACTATATATATCCATACAAATGCTAATAAATATATTTTCATTCAAATACATATCGAAAATTGAAAATACTACGATGTAACTAAACTTTCAAATATAAAATTAAAAGCTGCAGAAAATATGAATAGTAATATAGATTTTTTTAACTTAAAATATAGCGGAATAAGGTTTCGAGGGTGTCGGAATTTTAAAATCCAAATAGGCACTTTGATCGTTTAGTTTAGCCCTGTGTGTATGAGTATGGATGGTTGCGAAGAGGGGAACAGAAAGAGAAGCAGAGGCGAATGGAGAGTTAGAGGGTTGGTGGGAAGGCGAAGGGAGACGGCAGCACACACACACTATTGATTATGCTGCTGTGATGAAAACGAGAGAAGAGAAGAAAGAGAAAAGAGAGAAATAGCTTCAAAGGTCGAGAGAAGAGAAAAGTTTGATATTGTCAACAGGAATATTTTCTACCTCTCTGAGTTACTTTTATCATTTTAATATATTTATGAGTTTTTACAAATTTGTTTCATATTCTATTCATATTCATATAGTTATATGAATGAACAAAAGTTTTTCTTGTGAAAAACTAACAATTGTTTCTGCAAATAACACAATTGAAAAAGTTTTGGTATAACGATAGTTCCGGTAAATATGCCTCAGGACATTTAATATTAGAAAACGATGTGAAAACAACAAGCAATGCTGTCGATTGGATACGATTTTTAAAGGAAAACCTTGAAGGGAAATTAGATAACAAAGGGTATCTCGATGTAATTCGGAAAAAGCTAATATAAAAAAATTGTTTGTTAAATATTCTGCTGAAAACTTAAATTACTCACGATAGATGTAAAAGCGATCAATAAGATCATTATCACCATCTTTCCAACGGCTTTGTTGATTATTGATCTTTACATAATTTGGCTGAGAGGGATCGGAACTAATTTCTAAATTGGATTCTGTATCCACTTTGCTCTGATTTTCTAAAATTTGGATAGACAGTCGAATAATGTAGGAAGCGTATTGGATGCAATCTGAAAAATATCTTGAAGTTAAATAGATCATAGGAAGAATTGAAGCATCATAATTTTCAAGGAGAAAGTATACGAGAACGAAGTTTTTTTTTTTCGGGGAAAGAGGAACAGTTGTTCTTAAAAATTTTGAAGTATCAATATGTGAATTATTCATTGTAAACATGGATATCATTTAATATTTTATTTTGTCGAAGACAGTTAAATATTAGTTATCAAAACTAAAGAATACAAACAGTAGGATGCTAATTTTCCTGAAACAAGAGAGCAAACTTCACAATATAAGCTGAGGGTAAACTAATACTAGCTGAAGATTTTACAAACTGTAACATTATATTCTCTAGGAAACATTTTGAAAGAGAATTTTTGTTAACTTTCTCTTTTTTCAAGTCAATAATCAACATAAGGACGACTTAGATATGTTTCAACAAGAAAAAAGAAAAAAATACTCGAGAACGTGTAATTCCCAACGAAATTCTTCTATTTGACATATTAATTTTGATAAAACGTTCAGTTGTTTTTGCTCTCATTATTACGTGATATTCTCTCACTTATATTTGATATAACATAGATCCTCTTAAATTAATCTTCTGTACAGACAAAAAAAAACAAAAACATGTCATTGCAAAATGTATTTTAAATAGAATTAAATAAAAAAAACATGAGATAAAGAAGATTTTATTCCATATTTTCTTTCTTTTTCTTCATATTGGCAGAAAAAACGTAAGTAAGAAGAAAAGAGGCCATGGATGCAGAAATTATGAAAATTCTCATAAGGTATGCACATGAGAAGTAAAATCTCTCTGAGATCAGGTTATGCATGCACGCATGAGTGTGGAAATCTTCGATATAGAGCTTGAGCGCAGATCAAATTTATTTTAAACACTTTAGGATGCAAAGAGTTTTAAAGAAATATAATTCTACAAACTACTATGAATTTCAATCAAATAATATATAATTAATAAGATGATATAAAGCAGACAGACAGCTGAGAAAAAGAAATAACTGATAAAATAAATAAAAGGTCTACCTAAATGATATAGAATTACAAACAGTTGTCTTGTTGTTGTATTCATAACTATGATTCATATAATTGAAGAATAAAAGATATAATTCAGGGCGATTCGAAAAAAATATAAAACAGCATAGTATGACACTTTGACAAGATTAAACTATTTTAATATTCATCAGTTACACGGATTTCAAAAATTCCGGAATACTGTAAACTTATAACTTCAAACGCGATGTAGACGAATCAAAGTGAAAAAACTGAAATTTAAGTTGAAAAGGATGATATCTATTTCCAAATTTCAGAAACGCCCTCTTGCACTTGGAATAGCTCCTAGATTTTATTTGTTAAAGCAATACGAGCGCATCATTGTTTGACAAGTTTACAAAATTAAAAGCAAATGTAAATACATACTTATGTACTTTTTTTCCAGAAGATTAGTGATAGAGTTTTTCTTTTTTATTGAAGGAAAGATTAAATATATTCACAAAAATTTTGAAAGAGTCATCAGAAGTTGCTTAGTAACCTGAAGTATATTTCATAAAAAAATTATATTTGCATATTTCATCTACACACACTATAATTTGATCTTTAATTCACGAAAATAATGTTTCCTGTTCAATTTGTCTTTCCAAATCTACAAACCGTGAATTTTTTGAAAACCTAAAAAAAATTGGATAACCGTGCTCTAATGCGAAGAACGCAGGACATTTAGTTTACTGTAACTAAGAACTGCCAACGTTCCGTCCTATTTATGTTGCACTTTTCGTTTTCTGAATTATTTCGAACTTATTGTGATGTTTTTTGTATTTCTGCTTTGAAAGTTAAATAATAATGTCACCCTTTAAGGTTGTTCCCCGTTAAATACATGAGATGTCACTACTTGTAAAGTTTGAATCTAAATCTGCTAGAGTTAAAGGTGTGTAGATTAGGGTATAGTGGTGTTTGGAAATTTGACTCTTTGAGGTATATCGTTTCATCCAACAAGACCATGGGTTCTTGCTTCACTTCACAGTGGTGTGATACAGTTATGGGATTACCGTATGTGTGTGTTACTTGATAAGTACGATGAGCATGATGGCCCTGTGAGAGGCATCTGCTTTCATCAAGAACAGCCTATATTTGTATCTGGTGGCGATGACTATAAAATCAAGGTATAATTAGATATTTTTTCATTTGTTTATGATATTAACTAGGTGTGGAACTACAAACAAAGAAGATGTATCTTTACTCTATTGGGACATTTGGATTACATCAGATCCACATTTTTCCACCATAAGTATCCTTGGATCATATCTGCTTCAGATGATCAAACTGTACGTATTTGGAACTGGCAAAGCAGGAATTCTATTGCCATTTTAACTGGTAATTTGTTTCTGTGAATTTTCAATATTTAAAGTGTTTTTATAGGTCATAATCATTATGTAATGTGTGCACAATTTCACCCAACAGAGGATCTTGTTGCATCTGCTTCTCTCGATCAAACTGTTAGAATCTGGGATATCTCCGGGCTTCGTATGTTTCAAAAAAGTTTAATAGAATTACAAAGTCTGCTTCTAGGCAAAAAACAAATGCCTGGCGGAGGTGCCGCTGTAGCACGTCCTGGTGCTCCAGCTTCACAAGCTGATCTATTTGGACAGCCAGATGTAGTTGTTAAGCACGTACTAGAAGGCCATGATCGAGGTATATTGAAATTACGAATTACTTTGCACACCGTTTTTTGTATTCAGGTGTTAACTGGGTTGGATTCCATCACAATATGCCAATTTTGGTATCTGGTTCTGATGATCGCCAAGTTAAGATGTGGCGTTATAATGAAACCAAAGCCTGGGAAGTAGATAGTTGTAGAGGTCATTACAACAATGTATCCTCAGTTCTTTTCCATCCTAATGCTGAACTTATTTTGTCCAACTCTGAAGATAAGACTATCAGAGTTTGGGATATGCATAAAAGAAATGTCTTGCATGTCTTCAGGTACATCTATTGGCTTAAATTTCTTAATGAGGATCTATATTTAGACACGAAAACGAGCGCTTCTGGGTTCTCTCAGCTCATCCATCATTGAATATGTTCGCTGCTGGTCATGATAATGGAATGATTGTATTCAAGGTTCAAAGAGAAAGACCCGCCTATGTTGTAGTTGACAATTTCGCTTTTTACGTTAAGGAAAAGCAATTACGTAGACTTGATTTATCCACCAGGTACTAATTTCTGGTTTTAAACTTATATTCAACCATATTATAGCAAGGATATTGCTGTCTGCAAGCTTAGATCTGGTCCAACCTTTATGGTACCATTTTACTCACTTGCTTTCAATCCTGCTGAAAACTGTTTCCTTCTCGTCAGCCGTTCTGAACGCAGGGATTCCTGTCTCTATGATTTGTACAAAGTATGAATCATATGCATAGGCCATGTTATGAAATATGTTTAGATAAATAAAGATTCCGATGGAAATAGCGAAGTTCCCGGCCAGAGAGCTCAAGGTGTTGCAGCTGTATGGGTAGCTAGAAACAGATTTGCCATCCTAGACAGAAATCTAGAGGTAAGTATTACAATTACTATAACTTCATAAAATTATGGGTTTAGATTTCATTGAGAGATCTTTCTAACAAGGAAGTCAGAAAGATAGAGTTAACTACTCCAGTTGATGACATCTTCTATGCCGGTACCGGATTGTTGTTATTGAAAAATGACGAAGGACTACAGCTATTTGATGTCCAACAAAAGCGTGTTATGGCTCATGTTAAAGCGAATAAGGTGGGACACTGTAGCATTTCTAAAATATCCAGCCAATGATGTTTAAAACAAAAAATCTACACATCGATCTTATTCGAGTACTTAATAAAAGCTATGTGATAACCGAGAACCTGAGGCTGCAAAACTAAAACCATTCATTTTTGTGGTTTTAATTCAATTTCTTTATATTTTATTTTTCATATCAAAACGTTTAAGGTCAAATATGTGATTTGGTCTCGTAACATGGAATACGCTGCTCTTCTTTCCAAGCATAATTTAACATTGGTGGATCGCAAACTCGAAGTTCTATGTACCCAGCAGGAGTCGACAAGAATTAAGAGTGGATCTTGGGATGAAGATGGCGTTTTCTTATACACTACCAGCAATCATATTAAGTTTGTTTTGAAATAATTATTTTTCTTAATAGTAATTTTTAGATACGCTCTTTCTGCCGGTGATACCGGAATCATTCGAACTCTCGATGTTCCTCTATACATTCTCGCTGTTATGCCTGGAGTACTTTATTGCTTGAACAGAGAAGCTACTCCTGTAGAGGTTCCAATAGATCCAACTGAATATAAATTCAAACTAGCCCTCATTAACAGAAGAATCGATGAAGTAACATAGCTTTGCTTAATTTTTTAAAAAGTATAATACTTTAGGTTCTTAACATGGTAAAAAGCGCTAACCTAGTCGGACAATCTATCATTAGTTACTTGGAGAAGAAGGGATACCCAGAAATTGCTCTTCATTTTGTAAAAGATGAAAAAACAAGATTTGGATTAGCTCTTGAATGCGGGAATTTGGAAGTTGCCTTAGAGGCAGCTAAGGCAAGATTAACTCTATTGCCTTAACTAATATGATTCTAATTGTTTAGATTGTTGATGAGAAGATGGTTTGGGAAGCATTAGGTGAAGCTGCTCTAATCCAAGGAAATCATCAAATTGTCGAAATGGCATATCAACGTACTAAAGACTTTGAGAAGTAAGAATTGATATATGCATCGAAGTTCTTACGTGAGATTTCAGGCTATCGTTCCTTTATCTTGTTACGGGTAATACTGAAAAGTTATCAAAAATGATGAAAATTGCTCAAATGAGAAATGATGCTCACGGTCATTATCAAACTGCTTTAATGTTGGGAGATATAGAGGAAAGAATCAAAGGTATAGTTTAAGTTTAGAAAACTTTTATCGTTATTTAGGAACAGATGTTTCATTGGTTTTTTTTTCAGTTCTCAAAGGTGTTGGGCAAAACTCTTTGGCATATCTAACAGCTGCAACTCATGGTCTGACTAACGAAGCTGAAGACCTTAAAAACGATTTACAATCCAAGGGACAGCCCCTTCCACCTGTAGATCCATCTGCACGTTTCCTTGCTCCTCCTCCTCCAATTTGTCAAGTAATTGATTATATTATGTAGTCATCTAAAAATGAATTTAAGCTCGAAGA
This sequence comes from Auanema rhodensis, assembly GCA_964057225.1. Lineage (NCBI taxonomy): Eukaryota > Metazoa > Nematoda > Chromadorea > Rhabditida > Rhabditidae > Auanema > Auanema rhodense. The sequence continues at coordinate 9,273,792 of OZ059895.1, forward strand.
TAATTGGCCACAGTTGTCTGTTTCTCGTGGGCCATTTGATCTTCATCTTCTCGGAATTGGTAATAACACTAAGGGTAGCGGATCTACTGCCACAAAGAATGCAGCTTCTGCTGCCTTTACATTAACAGAAGACGTCGATGTAAGAAAAAGATTGTTTTCCCTTTTACAAAAAGCAATCCTTCCAGATCGATGCCGGTGATGCTTGGGGAGATGGTGGTGATTACCTTATTGACGAGAACGGAGAAATCGAAGTTGACGAAACTGATTTGGCTGGTTCTGCTGATGACGGTGGCTGGGATGTTGACGAGGATCTTGCCATTCCCGACATTCCTGATGAAAATAAATCTGGTATAAATTCATTATTGATTATAACTGTTTCATCCAATTTATTCAGAATCTATTGTACCAAATCGTGGTGTTACTCCATTTACTCACTGGGGGAACAATAGTCGTCTTGTAGCCGACCATATTGCTGCAGGATCTTTCGACACAGCTGCCAGATTGTTGAAAGATCAGCTAGGTGTTATTAACTTTGAACCATTCCGTTCTATATTTATGACCCGTTATGCATTGTAAGTTTGTGGCTGAATATTTGAATGCTATTCATTTTTTATAGATCTCGAGCTTCTCTCGAAGCATTACCCGGAAGTGGCCCTTCATTCACATATCCTCTTCGTAACTGGCAAGATGCTACTGGAAAGTATGCGATTTCGGTTTTATTCTCATGTATTAACGATTTTCTTAAAGGACTGGACTTCCTGCTGTTAGCGTCAGACTGTCAGATTTGGCAACCAGACTTCAGCAATGTTATCACCTAACAACAGCTGGAAAGTTTGCGGAAGTAATCGTTAGGTTTAGAAAAATTCTTCTCCTTGCTCCTCTCCTCATTGTTAATTCTAAACAAGAGGTATGATTATACTCGAATATTTCTTTAAATTACCAGAGTATAGGTTTCTGAAGCCGAACAGTTAATTGAAATTTGTCGCGAATATCTTGTTGGATTGTTATTGGAGAGCGCAAGAAAGGTTCTATACTTAAGAATTTGGTTTATTATTTTCATTTGGTTCAGGAAATTCCAAAGAATGATCCCAAGAGTCCACTTCGAAATGCGGAAATGACAGCTTATTTCACACATTGCAACCTTCAGCCAGTTCATCGTATTCTTACTTTGAGATCTGCTGCCAATGCTTTCTTCAAGTTAAAGCAAATGAAAACTTGTGCATCTCTCTGTCGCCGTCTTTTGGAACTTGGACCAAAGGCTGATTTAGCAGAGACTGTAAGGAAAATGTTAGCTGTAGCCGAAAGAGACAACAATGACGCTAATCAGGTATAAAATGAATTTAAATGAAGTGGCTGAATCGGTGTTTTTCTTTAGTTACAATATGATGAGCATAATCCATTCGTACTGTGTTCCCGAACATTTGTACCAATTTACCGTGGAAAGCCAAGTTGTAAGTGTCCGTTCTGCGGTTCTTCCTACACCCCAGGCTGTGAAGGATCTCTGTGTGATGTATGTGAAGTTAGCGAAATTGGTAAAGACGTTATTGGTCTAAGGATATCCACTTTACAAAAGTAAGACTAAGTATTTTTTCTGTGATATAGATAACAAGCAAAGGAATTTTCTGGTGTGTTCTTTCGTACGATAATTTTTTGTATTTCATTGTAATAAGTTATTCATATAAGAATGTGATCTAACACTTTAGTTTTTAATTTATGCGGTTGTTTTATGGTTAAGGGTCTAATTTTTATTAGAGCTACTGACTTGTAATTTATTCGAATTGTGATAATAAATTATTGTTTTATCTATTTTTAATGGATGTATGTTAATATCATATCCAATATTTCAATTGTTCTCAAAAAGGGTTGCGGAAAAATCGATTTATAGGGCTAATAATGGTGCCTTTCAACTCTGATTTAGCTGACGGAAGTGTTGATGTTGAAGATGGACATAGTAAGCATGTGCAAGTCTCGTTTTTTTCTAAAGATGAGATGTAAGTATTACCTCTTCCATGGGAAAAGCATAGGTGTTTTTCTTTTAGATTTGATGATCTCCCCGAAGCAGTATACGATGTTCCTACATCTGCCGATGCTGAAAATTTGAATGCCCTTCTCAATAAAACTATGCAAACAGTAAATGGCATGACTATTCTTTATTTTTTGGATTTTTCTATTTTTTATTTTAGAAGATTGGGTTGAACGCAATGTAGAACTATTAATCGGTGATACGTTTATTCGAACTTCCTTAGAAGAATTTATTGAAGAGTTTCATATCCAAACTGTAGGAATATACTTTAATTTGGATGTTTTTCTATCAATTTCTAGGAAACTGTTATAAAAGTTGAATGCATTTTACGCCTTGAAGCCCCTTCTCCTAAGCATGATCTCCCTGCACCTGATTGGGTCTCCTCTGTTCACATTTTAAAAGAAAGGTAATGTTATCATTTACTTATACCTTATCATGCTTATGGTTTCAGTATTCTATCAACAACATACAATGGCGAAGTTATTTGTTGGGGATCCAATGGAAAACCTATCTTTCAGGTTCTACGGGATAAGGGAACTGCGTATAAATGTAGTGCTGTGATAGGAGGTAAAAAATAACATAAGGAAATATAAAGAAATCTTGGTATTTTGTAGATAGATCAGCAAAAAAATATTCATTTGTTGTTGGTGGAGATGCTTTAACCTTGTTTGATATTGATGGAAATCAAGTTTCTACCAAGGTTCGCGAATGCTTTCTAATCGTTTATAATTATATATTTTAGGCCATATTCCGAGGTCATGAGAGAAGTGTTGAGAGTGTATGTTGTAATGCTCAAGGTACTAGACTATTATCAGGAAGCTTTGACTCATATGTCAAATTATGGAATTTAGAAGGTAGATATATATACTATGATATAATCTTATTATTTGTTTTATTTGAGACAATGATTCTACGACTGTTTATGAAAAGATAGATGCAGAAAAATCCAAAAAAAGAAAAGAAACTCATGTTACTAAGGTTTAATCTTAAGCTTTAAATATAATTTCTTACTATAATTTTAGACTCCAATTATCACTCTTGGAGGTCATAAAGATGCTGTTGTAGCACTGGCTTGGTCTATTAAAAACGAAAATAATGCCATATCCGCTTCTTGGGATCAAAGTATGATCGTCTGGGATCTTGAATTAGGTATAGATTTCATAATAAATAAAATAATACTAATATTGGTTTGTAGGAGGAGAAATATCGAAGATAAGAGGACAAAAAGCATTCACTTCTATTGATATTAACATAAATACTGGAATAGTTATCGCTGCTAATACAGATGCGACTCCAAGACTTTATGATTTGAGAAGTCAAGGTATTTGAATTCTTTTTCTTCGTTTTTTATCAGAGAATTTCAGAAGGGTCATTGGTCAAGCAGTCATTCACTGGTCACAAAGGGTGGATTTCACAAGTTGTTTGGAGCCCAGATAATGCTAATACATTTGTTTCTTCTTCTTTTGATAAAACTGTAAAAATGTGGGATATCAGGTAAGATATATGCTTATATACAAACAATGTATTTCAAATATTATTAAGATCCTCTAAAACTTCTTTGTTTGACTTACATGGACATGAAGACAGAGTATTATGCGTTGATTGGAAAGACCATAGCATTGCTTCCGGATCTGTTGATACTACTGTTAAAGTGTTTTCAGTATAAACTGATTTTTGTTGTTTTTGTTATAATATTGATCAAAAATTGTTTTGTTACTTGTTATGCCCCGTACTTGTTGAAACTAGAGTTGCATAAACTTTAAAAACTTTTAAATTTTATTATTTTTTAAAAGAAAAATTTACTGAGGAATTACTCAAATCCAGATTTGCCCATGTGTTCGAACTCTTATTCTTAAAATAGCATAATGGGGCTTATTTGAACTGTCATAATACTTATTTTATCTTAATGTTTTGAATTGTTATTGTGAAATAGGCTAGGAGCCGAAAAGTGCAGTCACTCATTGGGTTATCAGAGTCCATTCTTGAGAGATAGGATATCTATTCACGTTTTAAAACAAAATTTATCGTTGAACTATTTTCCAGTGACAATGCTATTTAATCGTTTTACGGCTATTGTATTCACTTTATGAGCAAGATGCCAACTTGCAGATTTTATTTTGATAATCTATGTTTGTATGATAGTCAAATAATATTGTGTTTCCAATTAGATCTAACCGCATTTCATTGGGAAATGTTTAAAAATGGAAAGTTTCATAAAATATAGAAATGTTGTCAGTTATTTGTCATGTTGTTGGTAATTATAGTGTGTCAAGAACGCTATTATAGGAAATTCATTTTATTTTTAATAATATTTTGAGCAAAATAGGAGGATGACGAGCAATCCAATGCGAATGAAATATTATTATTATAGACATAAAGAAAACATAGATAAGATATTTTCAGTTATGTCAATTGAACAATTGAACAATTATTCAAGTTGTTGTTCTGAAATTAATAATTATAATTAGTTGTAAATGGATGATTTGAAAAAAACAAAACTTGTAGCAAGCTTTGCAAGCTATCAAAAAAAACATAAACTAAATATTAAACTCATTAATGATAAAACCTCACTGCATAACAATTATTATTTTCATGCAGATGGTATATGTATTTCTGAAATAGTTAGAATATGGTATAATGATTTCTATTATGAATTTGTTGAAATGTAAGTCAATTAGAATTAAAAATAAATAATAATAATAATAATACATTGAAGTGGTAATATATTATTATTTCAATTATAAATTAAAAAAAAAAGAAACAATGATAAAATAAAAAAGCGAAATTTGAGGAAAGCAACGAAATGATTATGAGAATAACATAACCGTATAATGTACGTATTAATAAATAAAACCACATAATTTAAGAAAAAAACATATCTGAGCAGTAAGAACGAATTAGAATTAGCTGTAATTGAAACATCATCATAATAGAAATAAAATAAAAAATGATATGATTAGCCAAATTTACCAAATCGTAAATCATGTTGTTGTTGGTCAGCTATTTGTATTCTAAAGCAAAATCAACAGGCAGAAGCAGAAACAAAAGAAATTGGATAGAATTTAGTTTTTTTATAAAAGTAAAGACCGTGTGAGATGACGATTGATAACTTTGTATAATTATGAAAGAATAAGTAAATCTAAGAGCACGTCAGGCATAACTAATCAAATGAATATATCCGCTAAGACTCAATTAAACAATTTCAACACAACCAGAATTATAGCAAACACGTGAGCATGTGCGAACACATTCACAGAACTCATAAAACATGCATTCGAACGATAAGCAAGGCCAAGATCAATAGCTGACCTGAGATGGGAGCAGATGATGTCGTTGATGGAGGTACTTCAGATGAAGATAAAGATTCTGCATTCGCCCAACAGTCCGAACAAGAATCGGTCAGCGAGCGAGTTGATTTCGATGAATAGCTTGTTTTTAGCTAAAACAGTAACCCTAAAGGTTAATTAATTTAAATTTGATTACCTGATCTACTGGATTATAATAATCATAAAGGACAATCTGAGCCGGTTTTGTATCAGCAACATTGTAAGATAGATCAGAGTTCAAAGTAAAGCAAATTGGAGTTTCATCGAGCTAGAAAGTATAAGTATTCAATCATTAAATGAAAAATATATTTACTGAATTGAAATATAAATTCAATAAAGTGTCATCATTCACAAATTCTGCTCGTTTGATTCCAGATATTTGTGAAATTGAGTTGGATTCTTCTACATCATATCTGAAAATAGGAAAACATATGTAAGAAAGATGATTCTTGTTATTTACCTGTATCCAGTGAGTGTTGGAATTTCAGCAACTGCCATATTGGACTGAGAATTACTTCTCGTGTAGCTAAATGAGTAGAATTAAGGTTATATACTATAGAAGTAGGATAGAATATTGATGAGAATTATCTTACTTGCAACAAAGATCCAATTGGAGACGATTTCCGTTTCGAAGTTCTTTAACATCTTGACTACAGTAGAATGGAGCATCATTAACATGTTGATTACGGTGATAGGAATATGATACCTACAGTATCCTTATATAGCTTAATAGAAATAGAATAAACACATACCTGAGCGAATACAATTCCTTTTCCTTGAGCTTGAAGTTGCACAGATGAATCAGCATGAGGAATCTGAATAAGATTGAGTTTTATCATTGTTTTGCAATCTATCAATTTACTTCATAACTTTGAAGAACAAGAGAATTTATAGGAGATACAGTGAAAAGTTGTGTATCAGCTCCATTTCTAACATTTACGGTAACATTACTATCTGCACTATATGCTACTTGACCATAAGATCCTTAAAATAGAATTATATGAAATGAAATATCAAAATTTTTGTTTTACCCAAAGCGAGAAGAGCAACAACAGTATCTTGTGTTGATGAAAATCCTCCTAAGGCATTACGTTGAGAACTTAACCATCTTACAATTGGGAATCCCTTTAAAACAAATTATTTAATTAGATATGAATAGGAGATATACCTTATTAGTCTTCTTATCTTCCATGTAACTCAATAAAGCATAAGCAGTAGTTTCAACATCAACTGGACGAGGTTGGAAGAAATATTGTGATTCTTCCTTTGGCGTTTCACCCTTTTGAGAGCTCCAATGTACAGATCCATCTAAATTAAATATATAGAAAGATTACAAATGATTAGATCTAATACCTGATGAAGTGATTTGTAATTCCTCAAGTTTTTCCAATGAGGAATCTTTTTTATCGTGATTTGCTAAGTGAAGTGCATATGTTACAACAGAAAGAGCATATGAATCATTAGAAATTGAGACAAGGTTTTTCTCCAAAAATTGCAGAGCACCTTCATTTCGAACCTAAGAATTGAAAAAATAATTATTTTTATAAATTAATATAAAGCTTACTCCATTTTCAAGCAAAGCAATAGTAACATAAGCTGTTAATCCAATACCACCTTCACTGGCACCTCCTTGCATATCTTTATGATGAACCTCACCGTGCTCAGCAAAGGCTCCAGTTTCCTTAAATTCAATCATTGTAATTATATCGTCAAATATTATAATTCCTACCATCTGTTGAGCATTTAAGAATGCAATACTCTTTGTTAATATTTCAGGATCAACAAAGATAAAGTCACGAGCTTGAGCAAATGAACGAACAACGAAAGCTGTTAGCCAGGTTGACCCAGCCTTATCACTTTCTCCGAAAGCAGAAAATGAATTATCACTTCGTCTAAAAAATTTCTTGTTCTTTCTTTCAAAATTATTTGAAAGTTACCGATAAGTTAGTTCACGCTGATAACCAGATTCCATATACTTTTTAGCTTTTGCCTCTAAGCCTGGATCAGCTCGATTGATAGCTTTCAAATATCGAAGAACAACAATATTTGGAACAAAGTTCAACATATTTTGTTCTCCACATCCAAATGGCATACGAACTAGTTTATCAATATTACTTAAAACTGGTCCCATGATATCTCCTAATAATAAAAATCTTTAAATCAAAAATGGATGATATCATACCAATAACATCAACTTTTGCTCGTTTAGAACCTTCTACAACATCATCTGGCCATAATAAATCAACTTTAGTCGAATATTCCGTGCTGTTACTGAGATCAATAACAATAGGAACATTACGATCTACACGATAACCTTCTGGCTATAATGAAAATATTGTAAAACTTTGATAATTTGGTCGAAATTACTTCAACTCGTAATGGCATTTCAACAGCATCACCAGCTAAAGAAGCTTGAGCTGTAACAGATAGTTCAACCATTCCTATTTGATTAGGAACAATAGGGAAATATACAGCCTTGGAAACTCCGCCTCCGGGAACTGACACAATTCGTTGATTATATCCTTTAGGTCCAGATCTAAACTTGAAGTTTATTCTTAACGTTTTATCAGAAATCACATACTCTTTACTGATACTTCCATCTTTGTTCATGAATCCAAAACCAGAAGTTTCATCATGCTTCAAGGTAACTGTCACCTTAAATGATTGATCAAAACCCGGAACTAATTGTAAGCTTACATCTTGTTCTTGTTCCAGATAGTTGAAAACAAGAACTCTGAGTCCGAATTTCTCACCACGCTTAACAGAGTATGGCAAATCAAGACGAATGAAGAATGGTCGGAATACACGAAGCTGAATCTCTTTTAGAAACAATTTCTTTCGAGAGTTATACCTTAGCATTAGAAGCAGCAATTCCTAACCCGGTTTCATCATTAATAGCAAATGCCGAAGCAACCCAGGATGTGATGGTATCAGGAGCAGTAGCATGATATACAACTTCGCCATTTTCACTGAAAAATTGGTTTTGCATTTGCTTTGCCCTAAACACAGAGGAAAAATATACACTTTAATCCCTTTCTCTCTATAATATAACTAATAAAATATTATATTAACATTAGATATTCTCACATGTTTTTCTAGAGAATTACGTTGATTTGTTGCAAAATGTTTGGTTTTAAATGAAATCTATTTAACCGTTCAATTACTATATTATTTGATAAAGGGCCATATGCTACATATTGAATGATTGAGGGCTCAAACCTGGCCTGAAGATCTATCCAAACCCAAGTTTCAGGGAAAAATGAACGCAAACGCGGCTCTGCAATATCAAATGCTGTTGCAGCCATAAATGGCGCTCTAGCTACTGCTTCCATGGGCATCATTACAGCATCGTCTAGAACTCTGGACGATTTCAGATATACGGCAACTGTAAATTCAATCAACTGCTAAGCACTATAGAGATAAGCATATATAGTGAGCTTGGTAAGACTGATAGTAAGATCAGAAGTAAGACAGCAGCTGGTAAAGTACTTGGCCATAACGAGTAGATTATGCGACAACACAAGCAAAAACAGCAAACTCAGTCACTGATTTTGAAGAAATTCTTGTAATACCACTTATCTCGTGTTTTCTTCAACCAGATTTTCATATTAAAAACATAAAATAATAGAAACGTTGTCAGCTACCAACAGAACAACACGCGCAGAGAAGAAATAAGTGTTATTAGGAGAAGAAACAACAAAAATTTGACAACAGACATTGATAGATATTTGAATATCTTGATGAATATTTATAGAGAGGGTGAAAGCTATATATATATATATATATAGAGAGAGAGAGAGAGAGAGAGAATATTACCCAGAATCAACCATAATAACCATATTATTCATATATACTTCCCATCATCCCGATTCCCTCCTTCCTACTAATGAATTTCGATCGTCGAATTCATTAGTTCTACTGTATTTCGAAAAACAGAAACTCACTTGGATGCAACATCAGCCCAAATCCATGTTTCCGGAAATTCTGTGCGAACACGTATCGCTGGGCCCTCATCTGGAGATGGTGAAGGGGCTCCTGATCCAAATGCCACCATAGGGCCTGGACCTCCGGCAACTGCACTGAATACCATTTCAGGCCACACCCCAACTTAAAAAGAAAACCCTCATTACAGAAAGAAATATGAAAAGTAAAATAATTGGATGCAGGGTAACAGCAAGGTCAGAAGTAGAGAAGCATAGAATGTTGTAGCAAGACTAGTTCAGTATATAAACTGATCTTTCCAACGATAATCCCAGATAATAAGCGTTTTGGGTCGAACTTAGAAGCATAACTCAAGCATGCTATTCACTCCTTTCACAATCACACAATCATATGATGTTTAAAAGATATTCAAGAAAATGCCTTACTTGCTGGACCCATTAAACCATACCCAAGTTTCCGGAAAATTCCGGCGAACTATAGGAGGTGAATTAATGCCAAGCGGTGCTGGCGGAGGGGAATCCAGTGCTACTCTAGCAACAGCGGGATGAGAGAAAAAAATTCGTTCTCCTGTAAGTAGAGAAGTACTTGTGCAAATGTTAATTCATAATACACCGGATTTCATCACCCTAAACCCATTAGGACATAAATGACGAAGACAGAAAAAAAGGACAAATTCGAATCATATCATCAATTAACGTAAAACTTTAATTTCAGAAATAATTGAAAAGAAACTTAAACAGTCTTTTATATATATTTCATATAAAAACTGAATAAAATCTCTTTAATTTCTAAATTTAAAGTCAAATATATTAACTATTCACTATAATTATCTAGCACACATTATCTCTGATTTTTCAACAAATTAATATTTTAAAAAAAGGAAAAAAAAGACAAACAACGAAAGCACCGACTTAGAAGACATATCTTCCCAGATCCACATTTCCGGGAAGTTTTTACGTATTACAGGTCCGGGAGATGAATCAGAGCTTCGTTCACTGAATTCTGGTACAGGTTGTGGTCCATCTAAAGGAGCCAACATGTTTAAGTCGACTTTCCTACTGACAGCAGAAAGATGAACAATTCCTAATAAGCAAGCACGTTAACTCTTGCTTGGATGAATAAAATAAATTTCAATAAAGATTATTATATTCTCTATCGAGTGTTTTTGCTTAAAAAATCTTTTTTTTCTTTGAAAGAATTTGGAAAGAAAGATGAAGCTGTAAGTATTAAGACAACTAATAGTGTCTCTGAATAGATGAGGAAAAGGAAGAAGATAAGAAAACCATAACCAATAACCCGAAGAATTAAATTAAAAGTAAGGAATATGAAGATTAAGATTAAAAACATAAAATATTAGCTAAATACAAATGTTAATAGTTAATAAATAAAAATATAAAATTAATATTAACAAGCAGAATTAATTGAATAAAAACAGAAATTGCTTAATAAAGAAGAAAAACTTACTTGGTGGTTCAGGTTCACGATACAGATATGCATCAGTCAATACGACAAGTCCAGCATTCTGAATATAAGCATGAATTTAGTTAAAACATTGTTTGAAACCTCGAAAATGCTTGCGGCATCTTTGCCTCCAACACCCCACCATGGATTCCAGATGCTGCGACGACGACGACGACGATCAATTATTCCTTCCCAAGGACGGAAACTGTTACTAAAGCCAGTAGTATCATATTCATCAAGATCACTTTCAACCTAAAATTCAACATTTTTAGTATATTTCAAAACTATATGATACCAATTGAGGAGTAATATCATTTCCTGATTTAAGAAGCAATACAGATTGATCTATCGCCAGAAGTCCAACATATGATCCGGGATCTGCCTGTACACGTACAGATACAGATTCACCAGGTTCACATTGAGCACGATCAATAGAAAGAGTAACCTGAATAATATTTTCTTATATTTGATAATGATATTGAGTTTTTTACATTGTTACGGAATAATCCATCAACACGGAAATCAGTTGCATCAACTAAAATCTCTTGATTAGATGGTCTTACAGCATATACAATCAAACGAGATTTAGGTGACATCTAGAATAATTAATAAAGAAAAAAAGAAATATTAGTTTCTTACTTCACTGCTAGCAGGGAAACTGATAGTAGCATGTTCAGAATTGACAGGTAATTCCTTTGACAAGACAACAGAACCGCGTGACATAACCTAGAATTGAACTTCGATGTAACTTCAGAATATGATTTTACCTGATATGTCAATACAGAAATGCTTTCAGTTGCTTTCACAGAAAATGACAATGTTTTTCCAACCTCTAGAACTCCTTCATTATCGGCTACAATCTGAAGAAAGAAAAACAAATCTGTAAAATGAAAATGCTGCTTCTCTTATACCTGAAGATATGACTTTGATGGTGATTTTCCAGCTTCAACATATAAACTACTGTATATAACAGCATTAGTGAAGTTATCTTGTCCTGTTCTATCATAATGAGCCTGAAAATCAACATTGTTTCAAATACAAGTTCAAAAGTCTTTAATGCCTCAATCCGAGCAGAAGTGCAGTTAATGGGTGGCTGTAAACTGTGAATAGCACTACCATGAGCATCCAAATCTACGATTTTTATCTAAATAAACTGAATTAGATCAAGTTTTAAAGTTTAAACTTGCCTCCTTATCTTCAAGTTGATTTGTAAAATCAGGATTAAATGGATAATTATAATAAGTACTGATCTATAATTGAAAAGATACATTTCTATAAAAGAATTTGTAAAACAAACCTGAACTCTACGAGGTACAGATGCTTTAACTGGCATGTCATTCATTTCTTTTAAAGATATAACAATATTGTAGAGCAATCCTGGTTTGAAACTATCACCTTGTTTTTCAAGATCAAGCTTAACATCATGACGATAGGTTGATACCTAAATAATAAAATATATAGATTATAGATTAATATCTTAGTTATATATTACATGAGCTGTTCCATTACGTTCAGTTTCAGTTAGATCTTCAGCAACTGTAGCAACGATTCTGATGCTTCCACCGCCATACTCTTGGACAAGTTTATGATTTTTCAAATCTTCATTTGAGAATGTGAAAGAAGCTTGTCCCATGTTGTTAAGAACAGCTGTTTTGGTAATTTGTGTTTCCTCCTCCACCTATAAAAATAAAATAAAAAATTTATAATTTGCATGATTTCAAAAAACCTGAGTTGTTGTTCCGTCCTCATTAACAATAATAGGACGAGGAATAGGATGCCAACGATGCCATGGTTGTTCTAAAGTAACTTTAGCTTTTCCAGCTACTCCTTTACCATAAGTATATCTAAATGAAATAAAAATAAACAAAAAACAAGAAATATTCTTACTTAGCATCCACCAAAATGGTTAATTCATCAGAAACCGTTATGTATGATGGTGATTTAACGTTTACTTCAAATTTAGGTAACACATACTATAATTTAATTTTTTTGTGAAATTAAAATGAAAAAAACATTTTCTATTACTTTTTCCACAGTAAATGGTTTGGTGTATCCTACACCAGTTTGAGATTTAACAACAATAGACCAGTCTCCAAGAGGAGGTTCAGATGCAAGTTGCAATTCAGAAGAGTATACTCCTAAAAATAATATTAATTTTAAATAAATTATTTTAATTCAAATACTATTTGTTTTATAAATTTATATTAAAAATTAAAATAATCAAATATTTACCTTTAACAAGTTCTTTTTTCAATTCTTGAACAATCACATTCTGATTTGGATCTATTATTTTCACATCAACTGTTTCTTTAACAGGTAATAACTCAGGATTTAATATGATTACTCGATATTTAACTAAAAATTAAAAAAAATTATTTTTTAATAAAAAAAATAAAATTTAACCATCAGCTCCTGGTTTATAGATAGCTTTATCTGTTTGTACAAAGATAGAAACACTTTTTTGATGATAACGAATCTCTTTTTCATCTTCAAATAGTAAACGTCCTCCCAAAGTTTCGCAGCGTACATAAGCCTAAATAGCTAAATTATAAAATATTTATAAGATATATACTTACCTTATAACTGTTATCAGGTAATAAACCTTCAGCGGGAACTTTATCAATTGTAACAGTTTGAGGAAAACCTTAATCAAAATTATAATAATATAGATTTTGAAGTTAACTTTATACCTTGCTTAATGTTATTAATAACTTTAGTAGCTATAGTATCATTTTGCAATGTTCTAATTTCAAAATGTACAATATGATCATCGTCGGAGCTTTTTAAGATGTTCACAGAAGCAGAATAGGGTAGACCGGGACGCACAACAGAAGGTGCAACAACCATATACGATCCCAATCTGAATGTAATTCTGATGATTTACTTGATATGCCCATGTACAATACCTTTCTGGTTCTGGAGTTGTTGTACTGACAGGAACCGTGGGAATCAAAGGTGTTACGGTCCCAATACTGTCATCTGTCTCTGAGGTTTGGCAATAGCCGACACTTAGAAGACTGCATAACAGCAGCACGGTCAATCGATCCCGCATCACGCTGAACAAAAGAATTTTACTTCAATAGATTTACATATAATTCATAAAATTGAAGAAAAAAAATGTTAAAAGAAGTTGTAAAGAAGATGTAAAGAAACCTTTTGTTGAAAAGGTTTTGAAAAGATTTTCAAGCTATGAAAACTGATAGGACTCGGAGTTCTGCTTCACTGAATGCCCCAATTTATATTTATATATATATTTTTTTTGTATAATTATCATAAATCGGATGAATTTTATAAGATTAATAATGTATTGCCTATATTAAAACAGTCTATTTTTTTGTTTTTTTGAATTTATAATGGAAATGGGCCAAAAAAGGTATGAGCAACAGCTATGTTATGAAGATTGACGAAAAGGTCATTGCATATAGTCAATTAAACATACTTAAATATATTATATATAATAGTGTTTCTTGTACTTATATAAAGCAAATATTTTGAAACTATCGAGTTAAAATACGTTGAGATAAATTCCTCTTTTACATACAAATGGCCAGGAAAAGAATAGCAGAAAAGAGGACGAGAGAAACCAAGTGACTTCAATGCTGCTAATTTATCATCAATTTTCCTTGAACAATGAAATTCGCATTAAACAACAGAAGGACATCATCAACTGTCTGAAGAACATGTGCATCATAGATTGTTATAATGTAAAACAGATCGTTAAGATTTAAAAACATTGAATTTCAGTATTGAAAGCAGAACTGTGTTGAACTTAAAGGAGTACATGTCAATGAGAGAAGACACATACATACATACATGTATCTATATGATGAAGATAGTTAGATATATCGTTTTGATGTTATAAGATAGGAGGATAAGAATAGTTACAAGAGGAGATTGAAATGAAAATCTAATGGAAGATAACGGAACAAATGTTTCTTTGAAATTGATACAAGAAACGGGAAGATTAATTTGAAAATAAAAAAAAAGCCAACATACAGACAGAAAAAGACAAGGTGAACAACAGCATTAAGGGAAAAATGAACATTGCCAGAATGAATCTTTTCAATTTCGGACAAAATATTCCATTGATTGCCGAATTAGTTTTTTTCGGAAAAAAATGTTGTTTTAGATGAGCGAATTCCATAAGAATAAAGCCTGTCAGTCGAATCATTTGACCAAGCACATATCAACAAAATCGCCGAAAAGAAACTTTGTGATTAAAAAGATGACCGACGAACATTTCGGCAGATGCGGTATCATTGGACTTCGTTGTCTTACTTGACAATAAAAATTACATATTCAAAAGAAAAACGAAGAAGAACAAGGAAGATACGAGTTGGAAGATGACAATTGATTCCAACAAAAGATGGAAATAAAATAAAGAAGGAACGAGGTATTCTTTCAAGAAGAAACCTGTAAGACACACAGACAAAAATGGATAAAACAATAAAAAGTGAAAGTAGTATTAATAAAAGTATAAAAGTTCAAAGAAGAAACAATTAACTACGATTTAAAAAAATAATTTCGCATCTGATGATACGAAAAGTTTTAATAACGCTTAGCATGGCTTGAACTTGCTGTAACCTTTCGAGAGAATTGTTACTTCAAGTGTAAATTAAAATATAAAGGTAAATAAATAGGGAATAGAAAAAATATTTCTAAATCTATATGATGATGTTCCGCAACAGGCACTCAGCAGCAGCCGTCACGATCGCCCTGTGATGGGCCCACAGGCGAACAGGATAACGAAGATTGATAACAAGAATTGGGACAACTGTGAAAACAATCTTCTCTGTTTCTCATAGTTCTCTACTCTATCTTAATAATTTTCTCCCTTTTTATCTCTTACTCCGTTAACGTTCATATCAGCGAATTTGAAAATTTTCAGACAGATTTAGAGAGCGTAAAGTAAAGTAACATAAAGAATTGTTAATCCAAATACGTAATAGCTTCATGTTCTTCCCTATTCGGCAAATGAAGAACAGAGAGCAAGTCTCAATGACGAATAATAGTAATTGTTGCGAAATTCAAGAATTTGTTGAATAACCTCCAAGAAATTGAAGAAAATGTACTTTTGCACAAACAAAATAGAATCTACGATTTGAAGGCATCACACCAAATCTCACAATAACCTACTACTAGTTCTAGAATGAATAGTTACTCAAAATAATAAAAATGAAGTGTGTTTCCTTTAAAGATTTGAAAGAATCCCATCAAAGGATTGTTGACGATCGGAAACCCAAAAGCATGCTCTAGTTAAGCTGATACAGACACACAAATGGATTATTCGAATTTGAACAGTGCGCAAGAAAAACGATAATGAAAAAAATAAATAAATTGTGTATTCGCCCAATAGTTCTGTAGTTTTACAATGAGTCATGTCCTGTGTATTCATAGTTTGCAGAAGTATACAATTACGATTTTTACTGAACGTTCAGTGGGCAATTTAACAAAAAGTTAAAGACACGCTATTCATAAGTGTGACAGATTTTTGTGATGATCTTTCACTGAACTATTGCCGATATTTAACCTGGTATGACATCATTTAAACAATTCATGATGGAGAAGAAAATAAAAGATATTTATGCACATCTTCTTCAAGTACCACAATGAACATGAAATAAAACTGTTGACAAATTATCAAAAAACGTTTCAAATCAGCAAATATATTTAACAAAAACCACAATTCAAAAGACTAACTAGATACCAACTAAGATTTGCAGAGCAGCATTGAAGAACTTTATTTGATCTTCGCAGTTGAACTGGAGGTTGTAACAACATCAATCAAATTATCTAGACAACTGTACTTAAAAAAATTAAATTGAAAATAAAGTAGTAGCTTTTAGACAATAAACAAACTGCAATGAAGTACAGATAAAAGGAGTAATTTTACTGTATTATCTTGGATTTTTGCTCTTTCTATCATATCTGATTAATAATAAATAAGATTTTAGAGTCAACCTAAATGTAATAGTTAAAAGGAAATGACAATAAATTGGAGCTTTTCTGATATTTATAAATATTAATACAAAAGCAAAAGCTTATATAAATAATATATAAAATGGATGATATACAAATCTTTTTTTTTTCACAAATGTCTGGTTGTAAATCAAAATATAAGGAACTAAGTGACACATATGTCAAATGGAAATGAAGGGATGTTCTATTTTACAATTAATATTTCTGTAATTTTCAAAAAAAACATCGTTATCGAAGCAATATTATAGAATTTATCGAAACCCTTCATATATTACTATCACATATAACGTCGTGTCTAATGACAAATAACAAAAATGGAAATAATTAAAACATTGCATAAATTTAATTTATTCAGAAAACGATATCATGAAATTGGCCTGGTACAACAGCGTGACTTTTCTTAGGAGGCGCTCTCTGTTGAGCTTGATGATGATGGTGCATTCTGCCTCGGTTCACTTGACCACGAGGAGTATTAAATTCAAAATGAGAAGTCTGAAAGTTTCAATAAATAAATGAAGAAAAGAATAGAAACTTTACTTTTCCATCAACGAGATCCCTTACATTATCTTGGGGGTGTGGGTAGGAGAAGAAAAATGCATGATTTAAGCAATCCTCTGCAGATAACCGTTTTGACGGATCCAAGCACAACAATTGATCTAACATATCCAAGCCTTTATCATCCTGAATATAACTAACATAAGTTATGTTGACTATGATGACTAATACTTTAATATAATCTTTCATCCGATTAGCTAATAACCGTGGTTGATTTGGTTTTAATTCGACTTTATTATATAATGGGAGTTCAACAACTGTGGGCCACACTTCGGGAGTTATAGACCCGCATAACTGAACAATCAGATCTAACTGTTTTACCTCAGAATCTCCCTATAAATGTTCATTCAATAAAACGATTAAATTGACGAAAAAACCTGCATAATTGGAGTTCTCGTCCACAATTCGGCCATTATGCATCCAGCACCCCATGTGTCAATTTTAGTTGTATACTTACGATCCCCTATCAAATATGAAGTGAAAGCACGAATCTTTAAAATCATATACCTAATAATAACTCTGGAGGTCTATACCAAAGAGTTACTACCCTATTGGTGTACAGTTTCCCTGGCGCTGTACCAGAAAATGAAGAAAAAATATAAATACTCGTTAATTGCATGCTAACTTACCACGAAAAAAAGGTCTGGCTAATCCAAAATCTGCTAGTTTGAGTACACCTTGATTTGTTAACAAAACATTGGCAGCTTTCATATCTCTGTGCATTATACCAGATCTGTGTAATTTTGAAAGTCCACTTAGCATATGCTGAATAAAGAAATAATTTACAGAAAACTGTGAGAACAATTACCTTCATCAATGTTTTTATATGAGCTATATTCATTCGAATCTTTTGATCGCTTAATAACCCTGCTAAATCATGATCACAAAATGCGAAAACAAGGTAAAATGTTGATCTATCTTTTGGATTTGTAGAAGCTTAACAGGCTAAAATATTCCGGAACTTTCGAAAGATAACATACATTTACTACTACAGACTTCTATTAACTCTGTTACATTTTCATGTTTCAACTGTTGTAACATTTTAACTTCGCGAAGCGCAGTTATAGGAAACTGAAAATATATATTGAGAAAAAAGTTTTATAAAGCTAAGACACATACTCCTTCTTTCTCATTTTCCATTAAAATTTTTTTTAAAGCTACCATTCTGCTAGTGGATTTGCATCTAGCTTTAAATACTTCTCTGAAGTTAGAATAAATAGAAAATATGATAATTTATAATTTTACCCAAATGTTCCTTGTCCTATTTTTGCTAATTTTTCATAACTACTAACATCTTTCATATATGGAAACTTTGTTTTTTGTATATAATCCAACAAATTGGATGTAATCTTAAAAACAGTTGTTAAATGAATAATAAATTCTAATAACTGACTTTCGTTGCATTCATAGCTTCTATCTCCTCGGCAGTTGGAGGACCTCTGGGAGCATGAGAATTACTAAAAGAAGGAAGGTTATACTTGAAAATGATAAGAAACAAGCCTTGTATGATGTCTGTTGTCGCGAATCTGGGAATGTTGAGGTTGTTGTTGAGATTGTAAAGCAGGCATGACTGACTGTTGAGTCGATCCGCCTGGGAACATTCTTCAAAAAAATATTTTAGGACAATTTATGTTTCAAAGTTGTCTACAAACAGAGCAAACATATGCACACCATTATATTAAGGAAATCATTTGAACAACTAATAATACATTGATGAATATTTATTTTTAACATTGAATGTTTTCAAAATGGCTACTATACAAACATATCTTTGTTACTCATATTTTATTGGAAAGAAAACTGTTTTGATTGTAAAATAATCAGATTATCAAATATAAAACAAAACAAAGTTTCAGCTAATAAAACCAAATGTTCATATTAAATATTGCACGTTAAAGCCCTGAGAAATCTACAAATTAAAAAAAGATAAAGCCAGTATAAGCCTAGTTAGAGAAAAGATGCCAATTTAGTATTAACAGTAGAGCGCATTTTCTATTATCGTCGTTCACAGACTTATATTTTCCAACATATGCAATTCTTTAATGAGGTTGACCGATGGATAATTTTTAATATCTTTTATTCTATTTATAAATCTATAATATTAAATTCCTAATAATTTCTCTTGCAAATAATAGAACTGAATGACAATTAATCAATTGGAGATTTGTTTCTTACTTATCTTGGCTCCCTCATGTGATTGCCCATACATGTTATATATCTTTTTTAAATTAAAAAAAACCTGACGACATTAATTTTAGTATGATCTCTCCGATTGAATTTTTACCCGTTGAAACCTTGCTCCACATTTGCAAATTCTTGCCTGATTCTGACATAGCTCGATTGTCTCATTGCTCGCGCACTTTGAGGTAAAAAACATTTAAAAAATTGTCTTTAATCATCTATTATACAACAGATGCAAGCTTGTAACTGGACGGAAAACCATTCCAAAATTCTCTGTTTATAAAGATACTATACACATAATTTTGAAAAAGAAAAGCATAACGATTCTAATAGAAAAAACAAGTCACCCGAAGAACATACTATTAAAACGTTTCTTCAGCAAGGCAAGTAATATTCAATTAAAAGCTCAAAATAGCTCTTTGCTTTCAGTATTCTAAATTAAACGAATCTATTCAAAATTTAAACGTATATTGTAAAAATATGTTGATTGAATCAGCTGATCTCACACCCAAAATGGTCGACACTCTAATGCTGCTGAAGGATTCGTGCAAAGATGCACGCCTCGCTTTAGTCCTAGGGAAATGCTCGGTATTCACTTATTGAGGAACTAGCGAACATATCTATTCTTCAATTAAGATTGACAGTAGTGGTTTAAGAAGTATTTTCGAGAGTCTTCGACCGGCATCTCTGCGCATTAGGGGCACCTTCAAGCGTTCAGTTATTGACGATGATGTGGGTGTTTTGATTAATACAGAAACCCGATCAATATGTTTTATAGAGTATACCTGATTACCTCTGCGATATTGAAATTGAAAACGATCTCACTGATCCTACCAATGTGATGACAATCGGTGACAAGACTTATAAGAAAATGCTAGATCAGTTCGAATGTTTTTCCAAATTGTGAGTTTTTATCTTTAATTGTTCTTGAATAATGAACTATTTTAAGTCGAATCATGCGGCAGGCACCATTCCACATTCCTGATTATTCCTTCAGATACCCTACTCATATATCTAGATGAATATGTTTTCTTCCAATATTTCCTTTTTATGTTAATTCGAAAAACTGATACTCAAATTCACTGGCTTTACTATTCCTGAGCATGTAACACTTATGCAAACATATGGTCTCGGATAAATCTCTTCAAGCGAATTCCATTTCACTCTTTTTACTTTAAAATATGTTAATATGCGATCTGAATAAAATGTTTGTTATTTATTTTTTTTATTTTAATCTGCAACCAGTGCCACTAATCTCACAAGAAAGTTTTAATTCTAATATAAAGTTATTGAGAAAAAACTTAACGAATTTCATATGGTTATGGCATTTAGAAAACATAATTAGAATTCTCAAAGTTAAGATTTTTTAGGAGAGTAACGTGGTTGACAAGGGAATTCGGTTTCGTTATGTACTTTATACAAGCCGTTATTCAATACTACGTCTCCCTATAAATAAGATTATGCTTAACAGTTGGTACACTCTTCTAAACAAACTTGAATATCAGAACTGGACCCGTTTAAAAAATTATTTTGAGTGAATAATATGCGAATGTCACTGTGAATGTATAATTTTCCCTTTTTATCCGTTGCCAACCTGGAACTCAACAATACTATAGAATTTATACATTTTACTTTACCTTAAATGCAATAGATGAAGTAGTTTTTTCTCTTTCCCGTCTAATTTTCTCAAGGAATATCTTTGTCGTATAAATGTTTGTGACAATGGTGGCATATCATCAACATCAAAATTGGTTATAAATGTTCGAAGCACAACATCATCGGGATTTGACAAAGTCTAAAAGAGTATAGGGATAGACATAACAATAGTTATAACTTACAACTTGTACAGTCCCTATTCTTGGAATGTTATATCCTTTTGTACCCAGCGAAGATAACGAAACTACTCCCTGTAAACAAAATATGTGTTAAGAATGTCTTAGGTGTCATACTAAGCATGGTAAAGACTCAAAGTCGTTAGAATCAAATACAAATACACGAACAGGTAGAGATGTCGAAGGTGAACAAAACGACCCAGTAGCAGCTATAAATACTTGAAAAAAAGATTTTTGAAGTTATACTCACTAATTTGCATTGAAAACCCTTCTAAGCTTTTTATAGGTTCCAAACGCCCTTTCAGAGCACTCTCTTCGAAATTGCCCAATAAGCTCAAACTTTGCGAAGACTTGACTCCTTTCATTGCTCCTCGAAGCGTTATACTAAAATACTATTGTAGTATACCTCACAAAGTGTTCAAAGTAAATAAATTTTAATTCACTAAAAACTTACTCGCTGTGCTTATTTGGAGGTACGGGGCTGGAATTAAGAAAACGAGACTATAATGGGAAGCCATTTCCATATACAAGTCTTTATAGAAATTACCTTGACTATACTACTCCTTGTTCGCTGTCGAGCTCTACTACCAAGGGATTCTTTCAGGGAATTAGCTAATTCTTCGACAAGATTTGAACTAGAACTAGAGGCATCACTACGAGGAACTGATTCATCAAGTCGTAATTGTTTGGCAATTGGTCCTTCATTATCCAAAGTCAAAACTTTGTGCTTAAGACTTAAGGTATCTTTGAAAAGCCTATCAACAGGTGAAACAGCATGTAACATCCTGGCACGAGACCCGATTGGATCGTTTATTCTGGAATGATATATATATAATTCACCGATATAGAATGTGATCTAACGGAAGGCAAAAAGAAGGTAAAGTAGGCAATGATTCAGCTTTCAGATATTCAACCTTAATACTGATTGCACATTCCGTATCCAATACACAATTAGGAAATTCATACACATGCTGCGTAGAATTTCTTAACGTAGATAAGCTGCCACTGTGACTTCGCCTAAAAACAAGCGTAAATAAAAAAATTAATAATGAATACTATACCTATACATAGGAATGCAGCTACACGCACCAGGATCCGTAAGCCAATTGCTCAACTGTGAACGAGGCAAAAAGCAGCATATTGCTTTTTTAAGATCAACTGGCGAAACGTCGAAGTCCTAAGTTTCAAAGCCATTAAAATAATAGTTATATTTAAAAAACCTCCAGAACGTTAGTAAGCTGAAAAGTCCATACTTCTACCACGAGGCCACAGAAACATTCTAGTCCACATGTTTCGTGCACAAGGACTGTCTAAACAAACTCTTGAATTAATATTCAAAGAGATACACAACCTCAACAATGCAATTCTTTTCTTTTAAATCAAAAACAGGTGGAGGAATAGCTGGAAATTCGGCATATGATTCAGCTCTTGCTGATGAGATCACAGAAACAATTTCATTAACAAGGCTAGAAAACATTTTCAAAGGCATTATACCAATGAGAGTAACTGAATAAAATATAGTATATAAAGATATTACAAAACAAAAACAAACAGATTTGGTGGTGTTAAAATGCTTCGGTAAATTATCCAAGTTCTTATAAGCTGTGCAGACGAGGGCTACAGGAGCATCTCAAACAAGTTTGAGGACAGCATCCCGTTCAAGCAGTTACAGCTTCCCTGTAATATAAACTGAATATATTAAGAACAAAAAGAAAAAAATATTGATTGAACTGTTATTGACAAATGAAATTTGAATAAAAAACTTATGAAATGTTTTAATTGACAACTTAACAACAATAAAATTTTGAAGATTAACAAATTAAAAGGTCAAATATAACTAAGCAGCAATACAATCTAGACACTATCTTTAACAAAACATTAACGAGCAGCAGCAGCGCTTCGGAAAATACGACGACGCGTTTGTCCTGTGCTGTGTCTCTCTTTTTCAAATTCTTGCATAGTCTGTTCAACAGCTAACTCATGTTCCAAAGTTGATCCTGTTCTATAGGAAGCAACAAGATCATAATGCTGGTAGTCATTAACCTGATTTAAAAAGCAAAAATAAGATAATCAAATCAAAATAAATTTCTTACTTTTGTCTTATGAAACTTTCTTTTAAACCATGGAGTGGCACTACTCCAACTATTTTCAATACCTTTACAGTCATAAAGCTCCCATCGTCTGGTCCATGGTGGAGGCCTAAGCTTAACCTGAAACAAATAAACTAAAAAAATTAACGAAAAATCCAAAACAACCTTAGTAGTGTTAATAGGGACAGGTGTTCCTGCAGGATGGGCTATAGGCTCAAGATGGAAATCAAAAGTACTATACTCAGCAGGAGCATCAACCAAATAAGAAAGATCATTATCTAATCTTTTCTCTAATTTTAATGTTTCTATTTTCTTGATAGTTGGATTATACAGTTCGTACATAACCTCAACTCCTAGAAATTAGATAATTTAGTAATTGTTTTAAATGAAATACAATATTACCAATTCCATCAATAACATTTCTTAAAGTGAATTGGTGCTTGAGACCTTCTCTCTCCCTTCTAATACATATTCCCACAAATCTATGTTCTTTACTGCCCAAATTAGGATCTACAGTTGTGACAGCAACAATGGAACCTAAGAGGACGGTACATAATTGCATGTAAGGAGTAGCTTACCAACATAAAACTCCGGAATATCTATATTCATGCGTCTTTCCAACATATCATTACGTTGCAACTCTTCAAAAAGAGCATTTCTACGATTCCAAACAGGTGATTGTAAAAAATCGGGATATATTAAACTAAGAAAATAGATAGAAGTCGATTGTCACATTAATAACTTACGGAAAATCTGGAATATGATTGATGTGCTTCATTTTTTCTTTTAAGTTGCTTTTCTTCTGGGATGCTGATATGGGATATGATGAACAGGCAAATCGCCGCAATGAATGCGATAATGACGATGAAGCAGTTTTCAAAGTTGTCCCCAGCGACATCTGAATCATGAAGTTATAAATGAAACCGAATTAACTTAAATGATAAAGTACATAAGGTTAATAACTCTAAAGAAAAAAAAAACATAATTGAGCAGCACTTATTAATATTTATAAATTTACACCATAATATATAAGAAATGTCATTGAAACCCAGAAAATTGCATGCATTTAATACATGAATACAAAAATGACAGTAGAGTTAATAAATATGTTGAGATCATGATAACTTTTAGAGAAATCACTGACTATTTAAAAATACGGTTCTCTTGCGCTTATCCCCCTACAACCCCATAGCTAGCTCCGCCCCATTTGCCGAATAGCACACGGTTGTTAGGAGCAGCTCAACTAGGAGAGATATGATATGCTTATACCTGCATAATTTAACAAATTAATTTAGTTTGCAAATTTACAAAAAATATATAATGCATCTTAACATCGGCAAAAGGGAGGGAGCAATAACTGAATAAACACCGGAAAAATTATAAGTTAACGAAACACATCGCCGTCGCTATCTGTACTTCGTAAAGTATATTCTGTATTAGCATTTGAGGAAATCGTGCTGTCATCCGAATCATAATCTCTAAATTTCAAGTCATTGATTGTTTCTATGAAAGAAGTTTGAAAACCGTTCTCTTAATAATGGCCACATATCTCTAGCTCCATCCATTCTATGAATTTCTCGCCATTCTGCATCTCTTGATGCTTCGTGTTCATCATGTTCTACTGGTGGTTCCGTTGATATTTCAGTGTAGCACAGAGGACAGACCTTAAGTAAACACATAAATACTTATAATAAAACTCAGATGATTTTACTTGTTTCACAGCTAGCCATTTTTTCAAGCACGAGCCATGGAAATAATGCTTACAAGGAGTAACTCTAGCTTCTTCAACCATTTCCATTATGCAAATTGCACACAAATCTCCACGATCTGATTAATCAAATTGCTCGATACTAACAAATATAGAAAAAATGAACACCTTTTAGCTCACTCCCGTTTGCTTTAGCTAACTGGCTGATGTTTTTCGTAGCTTGTCGACGCGATACCAGCATCGAATGCAAATCATCCATTCTATAAGAATGTCATCTACTTTGAAACATATCAATAACTTACTTGTTACATATGTTGATAACAATATGAAATATTATTATTCCTAACGTTACTATAGTCCAGTCACCTGAAGAAGAACTATTAAAGTAAATTGAATGGGATTGAAAAAAACCTTGCACCACTAAAAATGTTCCATAACTAACAACAGTTACCGCAACCAGCAGCTCAACAGTTTTAGTGATTGCCTTGACGCCAAACAACAAATCATCGCTTTTCTCCCATGGTTCTGTAGAACGCGACTGTAAAATTCAAATAAGATGATTTCGAAATATTTCACTAACATCCACGACACCAATGAAATACTGAGCTATTGCAGACGCGCTATGTAGAGAAACAAGTACACTATGGGAACAAATGATTATACACCTGAAAAAGCTTATATGCCATTTTAATAAATTATAAAAAATACCATAAATCAAGAGGTAGGAAAGTTAAGATAGAATAGCACATTCCAATTGGAGCAAATAGAAGAAAAACAGCCAGAATAAGGCACCGTAAATGTCTACTCCTATTACTACTGGGACATGCAGCCAATACTAGCATTTGTGGCTCCAAAAGCTGATACAAGGAATGCAAAAGAGCAGAGGCAACTTAACAATATCATATTATTCAACAATAGAATGTAACAACTAACCAATGAATAAAGCTAGTCCCATTAAGAATGCTTTTTTCTCAGTTTTCATTCCAATTAAACTTGTTTGAGCACATAGAAGAACCAGAACAAAAGCTTCAGCATATCTATAATGTCTTCATTACTTGAAATATAAAAGACAGTATAGCCTACCCAGAGTTGTTAAGTACATGTCCATGATCCCTTCTGCCTCCTACCGCTAGCTGGGCACCATCGACAATCCATTTAGAAATATATCCAACCGTTAGAGCTAGCGAAAGTAAAGACAACGGTGTGTTAGTACTTTCCGCTACTCCAGAAAGTAGTACAGGACCGGCTTCACGCCAAGTTCTTCCCTAATAAAGAAAATAAAAATAGCGGATTTTTCAACTACCTTTTCAAAAATTTCTACATATACTCGAATTCCAAATAAAGTTAACCAGGCAAATGTTAACAACTCTGCTAATCTTAAGCGGCGCCAAATCTCAGCACACCCTGATCTTTATCATGAAAACAATTTTTAATAAAGCAGATTACCTGAAACTAATCCTTGATTCACAAAAATGTTTTTTAAACTTCTTAGTGTGCTTCCTAAACCTTGTAACATTTCTGGAACAAGGTATAAGATATACACACACATGAAAACCATAGCCATAGAACATGATATATTATGAGCTGAAGCAAGAAAATTAAAATATTATTAAATTTGACATTTATACCATATATCAAATTGCCTAAAGCTATTCCACACATTCGAGCTAAGATAGGTCCTGTGAACATTGCTAGGCAAACCCTACCAAAATCATTCTCAATTCTCAGAATAAAAGCTTGGAAAACGGCTAAGAATACCTAAATTATGTTCATGAAATAGGTCTTCTTAATCAAACTAACTTGAGCAAAAAAATGAAAACCATGTCTTTCTAACTTTACAAAATCGTCTAGATGAACTTCTTGTTGTTTAGATGACTGTTCAAGAAAAACGTATACACAGGATAAGTAGTGGGCGAATGCGAAAACTAAAACACTTAGTGCGCATGCATACATTCGAAAAAGCTTCGACAAAGGCAATGTAATAAGAAGAGCACTTATTATTAAAACTGTAGAAGAGAACAATTATAAATTTAAGATGAAATGATCGTGGAACCTGAGTAACTGAGAATAATGGCGGCGGATTGATCAAAATCTCTCCTATGAACAAAATCTAATATTGTTGAAATATCAAAATATGAATTAAAAGGAGCCTAAACAATAATGAATGTACTATCAAATACTACACGTTCAAACCTTTGAGAGCATTTCTTGCGATATTTCTTCAAAGCTCACATCCTTGTTTCTCCACCACAATTCCAACAATAATAAACCGGGTAGACGTAAAACAATATCACAAATTTCCTCAGCTATTACTCTGAGTAAATTCATACCATCGGTCATCTGACCAAAATGTTCTGTGCGTTGTAAGCCAAAGTATTCCATTATCTATTGTTTGTAAAGAAAACTGATTTCATTTGAGTTTGTGGCTGTAATATTTCGATTTATAAATAATATTTTGATAGTTTGACAATTATATAACTAGCAACTAAGTATCAGTTAAGAGAACTTTTCAGTTAACAAGTCATGTTTTTTTTGACTT
Organism: Auanema rhodensis; assembly: GCA_964057225.1. NCBI lineage: Eukaryota > Metazoa > Nematoda > Chromadorea > Rhabditida > Rhabditidae > Auanema > Auanema rhodense. The sequence continues at coordinate 9,301,428 of OZ059895.1, forward strand.
CTTGGGAAGAAAAACAAAAAACAAATGACATAACAAACAGAAAATTACGTTCAAAGTTGCGAAAGCAAACGGAAGGCACATTACATCTGATCATGCACCAAAAAGACTCGCTTCAAATTATTAGAAATCATGCTATAATTTATGAAGCTCTTGTTTATAATACGACTTCCTATACCATTTAACGGGCTTCGTGAGCCTGATGAATAAGCAATTGATTCAAAAAGTGTAGGGTATCACACGCGCAAGTTTCGGAACGTAAATAGTATTGCCATATTTGAATTTATTTAATTATCAAAACTTATGAAGGACCTGCTAGTCAATACTTCGCGGACTCAGCTGCCCATTCTTTTACGGTAAAACTTGAAAATTGTTAATAAATAAAAGGGGTACGCAAACACGCGTGAAGTTATTGTTGAAGTTGAACCGTGCTAGCGAGAATATGCATAGGTTAATCTTCGATCTTTTCATAAAATCCATTTCTAACTGTACTAGATTACTATTTTAGATCAAATATTAGTTTACATATTTTTTATAAACGTATATGATTGAGTTAACCCAATTGTGCTTTTCTAAAATGTCTATTATTCAGTTATGGATAAAGTTAATGATCTCTCATTTGAAAGACTAACCCTTGTTTCCGAATATGTTCAGCTCCAGGAATTATTGGTAGCTAAGCTCGATTGTGCAACGGGAGAAATATGTAAAGCCAAGTAAGATACCTACTAAGATACTTAAAATCATCATTATTTAAGAACAGTAAATGGGCTAGCTCTGTCTAGTTTTATTCGTCCTAGTTTGGAGAAAGAGATGGAGCCAACCTTGAGGTTTTTTTAAACTTTCTTTAATAATTTATTCAGTTTTACAGAATAAAAGTACAAGATGACACTTTTAAAATATGGGAAAATGATACTACAACAGACACAAAAGCATGTTTAGTTATTTTCTACCAAGTATAACTGTTTTTTTAGATTAAGAAACGCAAAGATAACGATAGCACTGACGAGCGAAAGACTGAGAAAGATGATAAAAAACCAGTAGAGATGAAAGTAGTGAACTTTAGACCTTTTGGAATTCTCGAACCAGCTTCCGCAAAAGCTGCAAGAAAACATATGGTGTCCGCTATAGAGGTAGGAACTACTGATTCTAATCGGCTTATAAGAACAATTTAAGGTAATTTGTGAAATAGCATCAGTGAGGAGCTCAATTAAAAAAATAGAAGACGAAATGAACGAAATAATACAAAGCTTGAAAAAGGAGAAAGATATTTGTAGTTTATTATCATCTTTGAAAGTGGTCAATTAAAATGTGATATTGTGTATTTATTTTAAAAATTAGTTTGCAAAGTAAATATTTCATTTTTTTCATTTTACTAACAGCATACTAAGAGATCAGCTATTAATAGCAGCACTTAACAATTTCACAAATTAATTAGCCTTCACTTGGTTACGAAGCATATGGAATATACGTTCCTTAACCCAGTCCTTGTTGTGAGGAATATATGTTGCGCTCTCCTATAACAGACAACTATTTTAGCTAAAACATCGTGACAAACCATGTTGAAAACTAAGCAACTAAGATCCGTAAGTTTATCAATAAATTCAAAAAGATTCGATACATCATAAGTTATACTGGAAGAGGTAGGATTTTGTTTCTTCAAAAACTCTTCATAAATTTTACAGATACCTTAAAAAAACAATATAACTATTGTTATTAATGAAATTCATACCTTCTAAGCATTCCCCAGTGGTTTCATAGTCCGACCAAGTACGAGAATCAGCTCTAGAGGTAGGTTGAATGAGCAATATGGTATGAGAAGACATCTGAAATGACAAATTATGAAAAAAAGTGTTAAAATAATTTAAAATAATTTAAAATAATAAGAAAGAAAATTCCAAAATGATATTTTGATTTTAAATCGCATTTGTATTACAGATTTTGGCGGTACAAGTTTTTTTGAAATTAACGACGTAACATTCATGCCATTAATAGTTACCGTAGTCTTTAGATGAAATCTTAAAATTAGAGATTCAGTTGAAGAATTTTCAGTAAAACTTCAAACAATATAATATAAAACAGTATTAGAAGGAAAAGGTTTAGAACTTTCAAATTTATAAATAGTGCAAATTAATTTGAAACATATCAGTGTTTCTCTCATATACTGTGTTAACATCATTTACAAATATCTCTTTGATGTCTAATAGAAAATTACGAGCAATATAACAATCTTACTATGTACCAGAGGCAAATCTTTGCATCTAGATAAGATAAAAATAATGAACTAATTGTATAATGAGGATATTAACCTTCTATTAAATGGTTAAAACACTATGCCTCATGATCACTTTTTATATTATTAAAGTACAGCGCTCAAAATATAAACGTACGCGATTTCACGACCAGAATTTCTTGAACTTCAATTTAAAAAATAATTTAACCATTGCTTTATTTCAGTTTGTTAAACATTTATTCCATAATTATAATAATACAGAAATGCTTTTAAGATCAATATCATGTCGGGAAAAAAGAAAACGACGACTGTGAACTCCTGCGATATTTGTGGCTGTTTTTTTTTAGTAAAAGATGCTCAGAGACATTTGGATTTTTGTAAAAAACCATTAGATGATTGGGAGGTCATTTCCGAATGTATACAATATTTTATTAACACTTTAAGTGCTTCAGATTTCATTAATCAGGACACGAGTATGTATGAAAGGTTTTGTAGCGGCTGTTGATAAAATATCTGGTAATGTTGTTCCGTTTCTTACTGTTCTGTAAACAATAAAATAATATAGAATACTTACCTCCTGATGGTATTGGGTGGACCAAAACTAACTCATTTCTCGTAAATCCACAAACATTGGAGTTACTAGGTGCTACACCTAGACAACCGATAAAAATTATTACCAAAGATGTAACTATCATAGGAACTGTATGGCCTTGTAAAGAGGTAAACAAATTTATGCTCATAAATTAGCTATCGAATTTTTCCAGATAGGTGTTATGAAAATTGGCAGTGCGTCTAAGGAACTTAGATTTGATTCCTTTGCTACTCTCGAATTAGTTTGGGAGTATAAACGAATTGATAGGCTAGAAATCAAAGTTCCAGAAAATATTAGAACTGACGTTCCATTCCGCGAATATCTTGAGGTACTTTTTAGGCTTGATAATACTCTTGTTCTATAATTTAGTTTAGATGTATCTGACACACGCATTCTTAGTTCCTGATGTTCCTCTTCTAGTCCGTTATTATGGTAATAATATTTCGATTGTCCCAGAGCTCCCCTTAGAGGATTCATTGTACAATATGTCATTATGCGAAGGAGAAGTAAATTTTCTGTTTATTCCCAGAATATGCAAATCTTTAGATTGCTTCAACACCATTGCTTTATGTGAATAATAACTGCACAATCAATATTGAGGGAATCGAAACATCTCCTCCTAGTTCCGCAAATGAACCTACGTTTTCTCAAATTGGAGGAATGTCAGAAGTAAAACAGTTGTTGCTGGATAATATAGTAAAACCATATAGAATGTATATAGTATTCTTAATATGCTATGTAAATTTGACGATTTAGAGATAGAACTGCGTGCTCCGTTCTTATTTGGGGCTTGCCAGGTTCAGGAAAAACTATGATTCTGAGACAATTAGCAGGTATTCTTGGTAATTGTGCTTTCTACTTTGGAGTATGATAGTTATATTTTTGCTGTTTTATATTAGTTATTGCAGTCTATGGATGACTTTCATGAGAGAAATACCTTAATACCAGATAACGCTATTGTCATTCTGGATTTACCTATCCTAGATAAGGAACATAAAGGCTATTCATCTATTAATAAAATAATACGTAGTGGGAAAGTATGTTTTTTTCATTGTTAAAGCATTTTTTTATAATTACATTAGCCTGCTGCAATAGTTCTGGCTGTCCAACAAGCTGAAGATTTAGAGTTAGGGGTACGAGTAAGATTCCCGGTTGAAGTAAGTGATGTTTGAAATATTCTGTTTAAACTTCTTCAAGATTGAAATTCCTGTTCCGGTGGAAGCTGATAGGTTGGAAATGTTGTCAATACTTCTACAAGAAGAAGTTGATGAAACAATGAAAGCATTAGCAAAGTGAAAAAAAATTTTTTTTTCAAGAAAATTGAATTTCTTTAGACGAACTCACGGATTTACTGGAGGAGATTTGAATTCTCTTGTTATCGCTTCCCGATTCGCAAAGGGGTCTTCAATGAGTGAAAAACTAGAAAATGCAATTAAACGAATTCGCCCTACTGGAATTCGACAATTTATCTTGGAGGTTTCTTGTCTAAGAAAAGCTATTAGATTTCAATTCCCTTAGGTTCCTGATGTTAAATGGAGCGATATTGGTGGCAATGAAGAGTTAAAGTTTGAAATTCAACAGGTAACCACTATTATTTATGCCTTGCTCATTATATCTATCACTGTAGGCTGTTATATGGCCGCAACAACACCCAGAAATATTCGAACGGTTTGGCATTGATCCCCCGGCAGGTATTTATTGCATTAATTATTGATATATTATTATTCTTCTAGGAATTTTATTATATGGACCTCCTGGTTGTAGTAAAACACTGGTGGCCAGAGCGTTAGCAAACGAATCAAAAATGAATTTTTTGGCTGTTAAAGGGCCCGAACTGTTCAGTAAATGGGTTGGAGATTCTGAAAAGGCTATTCGTGAACTGTTTGCTAGGGCACGACAAGTTGCTCCAACCATAATATTTTTTGATGAAATCGATGCTGTAGGAGCTTCAAGAGGTTCTGAAAAGAGTTCTGGTCAGTTGCGCTATATTTTCCTTTTTAGATACTGCATATTATAGGAGTATCTGATAGAGTTCTTGCTCAATTGCTTACCGAATTAGATGGACTTGAAAAGGCTAGCGGAGTTATTCTGTTAGCAGCGACTAATAGACCCGACCAATTGGACTCTGCGCTTCTCCGACCAGGTAAGCACTATTTGAACTATTAGTTTTGGAGCTTATTTCGTTTTTAGGTAGATTGGATAGATCTATTCATGTGGGCTTACCATCTTCCTCTACTCGATCCTCTATTTTGAGTATGAGAACTAGAAAGATGCAGTTACATGAAAATGTAACTGTATCACGTTTAGTGGAAAAAACAGAAGGTATCGAATTAGCCATGCATAATACAAATTTATTTTTAGGATACTCCGGTGCTGAGCTAGTTGCTTTATGTAGGCATGCAGCCTTAATAGCTATGAAAGAAAACATTAATATTGCGAGCGTCTGTTGGTCCCACTTCGAAGAAGCTTTGAAGGCTATTGTTCCGCGAACTGAAAAATATCTTTTGGACATTTACGAACAATTCCAACAAGGCTGTTTCGCAGGATAATTGTTGTTAACATATTGTTATTTGTTACTGTTATTAAAATTTTATCACGTAAAAAGACTTAGAAGCAACAACTATTTACAAGGTAATGAACCTAAATGAAATTTCGACGAAAAGAAGAATGCGGCTGATATTTTGTTAAAAATGAAAAGTTTATAGAGTGAAATAAATTATAATAACAAAGATGAACGTCAGACGTGTTCAGAAAGAATGCAGAGAGTGTAAATCTAATAGGAGCGAATTAGAAAGCAATAATGAGCTTTTGAAATAAATAGAAAGCTTCAAATTCTACCCTATTAGTTCCCAATAAAGTCGGAATACTAGACCCGTATGAGTCATTTGAGCTAAATATGCTAGAGACCCCTTTTGTGCGCATTAACAAGCAAAACCGTTCCAATCCTACCATCGTAAAGCTACACATCACCCTCATCTTTAGGTCTAGTGACTTCAGTTTCTATAAATGTTCTTAATCGGTCCAAATAGGCAGCATGAAGTTCAACATCGTTGTGTCCAGCACCTACAAATACAATCGATGACTTAAGAGAAATGTTAAGTATGACACACCTGCTACCCACAAAGGTTCAACTGATGAAGGGCATCTTTCGTATATTGATACTCCATGGGAAAAGTCAATGACCTGAAAAGTAAACATAGTACATAAAAGTTAACAAAAGAGAAGTTCCGAAATCATTCGGAAAATTATTTACCTCATCATCAGTTCCATGGATAACAAGTGTAGGACATTTGACTCTAGGTACTTTTTCAATCGATGGAAAAGCATCACAGCACCTGAATATTTAGATAAATTAAGATAAAATGTACAAATGTAAACCAAGTTCTCTGTGTCCCAGGGAAAGCTACCCTCATTCCGCTCATTAAAGGAGAATGAAGCACCAAAGCAGCTACATGTTCTCTACTAGCTAGATCAACACTAGGAACTGTTCCAATCGACTGTCCATATAAAATAATACGCTCCGATGGAACACCTATAATATAAATAAATAGTAAACCGGAAGAAAGATACTAAAAATTACCAAATTTGGTTTTTAGAACATCAAAAGCAGCAGCTATATCGGCATATAGATTCTTTTCAGATGGTTTTCCCGTAGAGCAACCATAACCTAAAAATTTATTTCCATATATATATATTAATGCATCTGATAATGTTTCAACCTGAATAGTCATAACTGAACACATTACAGCCCAGTCTCATCCCTAATCCATAATAAAAAGAGCTCATTTGCCCTAAATCTACAGCATTTCCATGCGAGAAGAGTAGAGTATAGTAAGCATTAAGAATTGGTTGTACCATAACGCAAGATATTTTATTACGTCTGGTAGTTCTAAACAAAAAAAAATGCTAAATATTATTGGACTCCCGTACCTTGCTGTGCACATCTCAACTGATTCAGAAAGACTTGTATCGCCATGAGGCCATTCTGCTCGTCCGTGTAAGAGATTCAATCTGAGAACACTTTGAGGTTCAAAATTAAGATTAAATAATAATTACTTATTATTTTCTGTAGAAGAATAGCTAGGCTCAGGAGGCATGAAAGCTAACTTAGACACGATTGAAGAAGGGAAAGGAGGACAACAAAATAAACAGCATAAATCTCTGAAAATAATGACTGTTTGCCTTTATTAAAGTTCAGTTTACCTCATTGAGACTCTACCCGCCGCAGGGGGTGAACCAGGTCCCATATGAGCCGAAGCATCGGACTGCCCAGAAGACATAAAAGATCTGAAGAAATACGAATTAAGCAGTTGAAAGAAATACAATTCAGTTCAAAAGAATAGTTTTCTGGAATACTTTCAAACATGGAAAAATATGAAATGAGTTAAACAAACAAAACAGATAAGTTTTAATGTGATAGCTACTGATAAGCGTTCTGAGGAATTGCAATAAAAATACTCATAACTCATCAGTATAGACAACATTGTTAGACTTGACATGTTGATAAGAATTAATGCAGTACCATTTAGTGAATAAGTGTGAGTAGGAGAAATTTTAGAACCAAAATGCTTCTTTCATGCTATACAATTAAAATTTTAAAAGTCTTTGTTGTTATACGCTAACTGTTTTAAAAGTTTTAGCATAATATAGGAAAAATCCAAAACTTATAGCAAGGATACGACGCCTGTTTGTTGCCAAACACAATTAAAGGTCTGTGTCCAAACTTATTGAATACGAGCTAGAGCGCGCTTCATACCAAACATGCAATGTCTTTCTATTAATTTTACAAGATGATTGAAAAAAAAAAGAAAACCATTTATGCTATTCTTAATTTGTTTTGCTCTTTTTATAACAATTAGATTTTGTTCTTCTATGCAGTTTATGAATTAAATAATGCACCTTAAATAGAAAGAAATATTTCAAATTATGAAAATTTATACATATTTTTTGGGGAAAACAAAGAACAAGGCATGCAAACAAGTGGAAATCAATCTATTTATGATGTTTTAGAAATGATTCAAGAATCTGGAATGCTTAATTGACACATGTAACAATTTCAATCAATTAAATACTTCGTTTTCCTTAAATTTAAAGTTTTCTACAATAAACTTGTATTAAATTAAATTGTCGAGAAATAAGTAGTTATATAGATTTGCAAGAAATATAATTCTTGTTAATTTCCAATTAACATCTATCATCCAATAATAATAGTCTACTTGTATCTGATAAATGCAAATTGAAATTCAACTTTAGCTTAATTATTTATTTTAAATTCTATGCTTATTAAGAATAGTGGATATCAGTGATGCTTTGTAGTTGTATATATTAATTAAAGTTATATCGTTTATTTATTAAAAAATTTTGAACAGAAAACTGACAACAAAGAAAAAAATAAAATACATTCAAATACTAAAAACTAATAAAGGGATATATCAACCTTTAAGAAATCGCATGCTAATATTAGGTATGCGTTTAGAAACATTTGCCTTTGTAAGTCTACTAAATCCAGCATAACCTTTATTGGCAAAACCCGCTCATGATATAAGTGTTTTGTATCTTTTACTACTTTATTTCAGTTATGATGTGCTATAAACCACACAACTGAATAAAATTAATTCACTAATGAAAGATGACAGTTATTTCTTTTTGTCTTTCGTTGTCTCACTTCCATAACCACCATCAGACTGGCTGGAACCACTTAAAGGCCTCCGAGTCTCCCGTCTGAAAACGAAAGATGTAATGAAATCAAAACCAAAAAAAAGTAATTTCTAATGATAATAGTATAATCATAAAAAATTATCTTACATGAAATTAGTTCTTGCTTTTCTAATACTTTTGACTACATGTTGTTTAACTTGTGGTTGACAACATGTAATTTGGTATATAGCCTCTGGAGTTCCTTAAAAATAAGAATATTTTATGAAACACTTTAGTAATTAATAACTATTCTTAATAGTTCTTACACATACCATGTCCTAGTTGAGCATTTGGTCCTTTCAAAACAATGTGATATAATACTAACAAGCAATCTTCTCCTTTTGAGCGTTGTCTGCTATCTTCTTCTATTTCTATTTCGTTAATAGGAATTATACGCACATATTTCATCTACCAATATTAGAATTATACGGTATAATAAGTAAATCCTACTTTATATTCGCTTTTCAGATTTGCTGGTACGAGCAACACTAGTGATTGGAAAACAAATATCACATATTCCGGATTAGCTTTGTCTCCATTCAGCCATCGAATATGAGCAAAAATGACCAAATAACGAATATCAATCCGTATGCCCTTCAAAACCATACAAATTCAGTTTTTAATTTAAATTTTGGAATACCTTTTCTGAGAGTAATGCTTGCTTTTCTTTCCGAATCCAATCAATCAGAGGTGCAAACTGCTCATGTATTCGTTGCATTTCGTTTACATATTCAGCCAGAGTTTGCATTTTTTCAAGAGCTGCTTCAACCTCAAATAAGACAAAAAACATGAACATATTTCATTTCTGAACTAACTTGTCTAGCTTCAATACTATCCTTTTCACAACCAGTTAAAATTGCCTGAAGCAAAAGAGGATATTGAACAACTCGTTGGATGGGTCGAATCATTCTAGATTCATAAGAACAATGCTGTTCTCCAGAACTGTTAGCCGACTAAAAGAAACATTATGATTATATACAAAAACTTTTCAATAAACCTCAAGTTGTACTAAAAGTTCTTTACAAAGCGATAATTCTCTTTGAAGTCTTAAATATGCTGCAGCATATTCAGCATAGATTTTAAAATCTCCACATTTGTTAACAAAGAGAGCACTTATACGCATTACAGCATCCTAGAATATACATGAATGTATATATATGAATATAATAAAGCAAATCTTACTCGTATTTGAGGTCGAGATTGAGATTGTGTGACATTAACATCACCAATAGCTTCTTGTAACGAATCAAGAAATCCAACCTAAATGATAAAAATTCATACTGTAATCCTCATCATGTTTGATTTCAAACCTGAATATCTCTTAGACGCAACACAGATTCCATAATTTCTCTCACCATTCTTATACTCAAAAACTTGTCGATCATCTGTGAAGTTTATAAAATATTATTTTTTCAAATATCAATGATTATATACTTCTTTAAGGTCATCTACGTATTTCTTTTCAGTTCTTAACATTTCATCCAATCCTCGAACCATTCGTTCTTCCATTTTATTTCTTAACTCTGCCGAAGGCACAGTTGTTGAAATAGCCATTCTGCTTTTCTTAAATATTTTCATATTTTACAAACAAAAGAATTGGATAATCACAAAATGGTTTCTTGTTTAACTAACCTTTTCACGTTCTTCGGATTTTGAGTGAATCAAATTTTGTGTAGGAGAACCTGCGCGTCGTCGCAAACGTATAACTCGCCCTTCTCTAAGTAATTTTTCTACATCAGCAGCAGACGTAACCTAGAGATATGGTTTTATTTAATTCTTAATTATTTGACTGACTTCTGAAATAAGACGTCCATCAACGCTCACTACAGTATCACCAATGGCTGCTCCACCAGGAGCATAACTAGCTACACCTCGGACTTCAGCTTTTATAGTTCCAGCATCATTATGCGCATATATAGTTAAGCCTAATTTTCCTTGATTCTTTTCAACTTGATACTCCGGACTCAGTAATAAGCGCCAGCTACCATCTGTCTCGAGGGCACGTTGAAGTTCAAAATACTGAGGTTGAAGAGATAGTCGGCTACATAATTTTTCGAGTATTTCTGTTGGATCTTGATTAGAATGTGTGATACAAGTTGTTTTGCCGTTAGGTAAGCTGATAGGAATAACAACATCGTTTGAAGAACCAGGCAAGTTCATGATTCCTTCATTTGTTGTAAAATCGCCTTCGATCGTTTGAGTAGCAACTAAAGCTTTTAAATCGTTAACTCGTATTTCTACAGGTTTTCGCCACCTATAATATGAGAAATAAATTATAAAATTGATGTGAAAATACTTAAACTTACATTCGGAAATTATACATATTTGAATAAATCAAATAGATTGAAGGTAAAGGACATTCTTCTAATAATTGATGTTGTAACGAAGAAAATAAATCAGATGAAAGAATCTAAAAATTAAATTAAATATCTAATAAAGGAATAATTAGTTAAACAAAGTTTATATATAAAATCAATTTTTCTATATCTTGCAAATAAAATAAATTGAGGAAGTATTTACATTTGACATATGACATTGATTAATTTTGATCGTAAAATATCTTCGAAAACCACATGATCACCAGCAGTCAGCAATCAAATGCTTTTCAAAAACTTTAATTTATTCATAACTTACTGAGCATGAATCTGAAACTGAACGATCTTCAAATACAGCTATTCGTTGTTCTATAGCATGAGCTTTAAGTTTGAGTTTTGCTTTAATTGTTCGATTTTCTCTGTCACCTTGATGATATTTCAACTAAAAAAATTAAAAATAATAGGTAAATATCATTGATTTTACTCACCAAAATTTCTTTATCTTGAAGTTTTGCTAACTGTCTTCTCAAATACATTATAGCTACATCTGCACATGTTGTTCTAGCTAATAGTAATGATGACATGTACAGAACCTTTAAATCTATTATTACATCTATTCTCTGTACTTCTTCCTATACCTGTTTCACAAATTTTCCAGCTTCTCCCGAAAATTCAAAACAGAAAAGATTTGTGGCATATGCTAAGTGAAGTATATTAGGTTGTGTTGATGATGAGAGTATAAAACATTCAACCTAAATTAAAATAATTAATTTAATTATAAATATAATTTTAATAACTAACCAAATCAATATTAATCAATCCATTATTATAATGAAAAACCATACTGAGTGGATTTAGTGAAACCTATAAAACTTTATAAACTTTTCACAACATTCCAATATAATATTACCATTGTTATTTCTTGTTGACCATTTGTTTTCTCTATTTCTTGACCATTCCATTTGCCAATTATTTTGACCTGCAGAATATCAAATCAAAATTTTTTTATTGTTATCAATGAAAAAACCTGAGCCATGATGTTATGTTGAAGTAAGCTTGTCATGTTGTTCATAATTGGATCACAATTGACTGTAGAAATAGCTTCAGTAAGACAAAAATTTATAAAAGACGTTGTGTCTTTGACTGATAAGGTGTTCAAAGCTAAAGTATGTCCTCCAACATCCCGCCAAAACACAAAACAATCCGAAATTTTCTCGACTTTTTGGCCTATAAGATGAAAGCATATGTTGTAAACAAGGTTGATATCTTGAAATTTCAAATAGTTTTTAAAAATAATTAATTAGTTTTCACTTAATGAAGAGATTACAGTTAGTTATTAGGCTATGCAAATGAAATTACATCATTAATTAAGTTCATAGAATCAAATCAAAGAAAGTGAGACATAACAAGATTATCAGAGAGATGAAGATAGACATGGTAGATTTAGGATCAATTAAGACATAAGGCAACAACAAGGAGGTGACACATGGAGGAAGAGAATGAGAAATGAGATAGAATTAGTATATTAGTTAAGTTGTGAATTAGATCATTACAGTAGTTAATCAAGAATCAAGATAAATGCCTTGTTTATTACTTATAAATACATCAAATACTATGTATACATACATACATATATCTTTGTTCTATGTATACCACCACCACTACCACCTTTCCTCTCTCTTACCCCCCACCCTCCTTAAAATCCGGAAAAATTGAAATGTAAAATTGACCAATGAAGCAGATACAACCTTTATAAACATTTCTTTCTCCATTTCAATTCATGCTCACAAGCAGAAGCATTTTAGTTTCCCTGTTGAAGCCGTTTTATGCGTATTTGGTAATGTTTTCCCATCTCGCATAAGAATAGCATAAAATAGAAATCGTGTGAGAAGGGCAGAAAGGAATTATCTATAGCTTTTCTCTCTCTCCCTATCTTTCTCTCTCTCTCTCTCTCTCTCTCTCTCTCTCTCTCTCTCACTCTCTCTCTCTATTTCTCCCTCCCTCTCTCTATCTCTTTCTTTCCCTCTTTTACTATTATGTATAACTCCTCTGATTTCTACGCTACTCAAGTATCCTTTTTATACCAACTCTTCATTCTAAATGAATATGGGTTTAGGATGGGAACGTATAACTTAGATGTAGAATAGAATAGAATTTATTGAATATTATATAAATCTTAACTATATTATAAAATATTTTTTATATTATTAATCAAAATAAATAGAAATTATCAGAATATTATAAATTAAAAGAATTGAAATCAATAAAAAGAATATTGAAAAGATTGAAGGAATAAGAAACATTTTTATAAAATGAATGAGTATTGAGATTTCTCGCAAGCTGATACCCACTTGATCACAATTCACCTTTCAATTGCCGAAGCAAATACAAAATTGAGAGATTAACCAATTATAAAAAATTATTAATCATAGAAAAATTATCAAATATTGTTATCTTTTAATTTAGAAATAGAATAAATATAAAATTCAAAAGATATAATATCTTCTTAATTTTTAAAAGAAATAAAATTTTACCTTTCAAGACTACTGTCTCAAGTATGTTACGCCCAGTTGGAGAAGCTGCGCGAACAACTGTATCTCCATTATCCACTTTTTGACAGCATACATACAGAAGCCGTGGCTCAACCATGAGCCATTTTTTGCCATCTGCTGATAATTCAAATAATTCCGCATGAATTCTGGAATGAAATACTTAACTATATATACTTTATATACTTTGAGAAAGCTATTACCAATATATTTACCAAAAACAATTAAGTTTAAAACTTGAAAACAACCTACCGCATAGTTGTTTTTATAAAAATAAGAAAATATAATAATTATCAGGAAAGTATGAAGTACTTCATCTATTGTACCAGTCTCATATGAATGAAGCAAAGGTTTGAGCGGACCCTTCCGGGTAGACTGATATATGGATTGCTGGCGGGGTGGTCCTAGATGAGCTTATAAATGAAGAGAAGCCCTCAAAAAGACAAAAGAGATTATCGCCAAGCAAAATGATTTTGACGAAATAATGAAAGAAAAACATAAAACAAAAATAGTAAATAGCTAAGTATATTATAGAAAAACAGGAAGAGTTATGAAAGAAAAAACTGCATATGCATGTATTGTCGTACATTCATATAAAAATAGCATAATTAGAATGAAAAAGCCTATTTTAGTTAAATATAAAATAAATTTATTTAATTTATATAATATAAATATTAAATAGAATCAATAATATGTTTTATAATTAAATAATAATAATAGTAATCATGAGGATGATGAGGATGATGCTGATACTCAGCATGTGCTGCCAAAAAAAAATATTTCTTTACTTCAAAAGTTCAAAGCTTTAAAGAATATGATTATATAGAGAAGAAATAGGAAATTGCGCCGACAATTCAGTTATTATGAAGAATAAGAGAAAAGAAAGTAAGAAGGACAAATGGATTTTCATGTAAAAGAAGAAAATTTTCAATTCGCTGTCATTTGAAATGATGTTCGAGAAAATAAGATGATGATGATGATGATGATGATGAGACTAGACTGATGACATGAATGAGGTAAGAGCTAATGATTATGTTGAAAATGAAAAAAGAAAAGAAAAAAAATGAAACAAAAGTAAGTTTTTGAATGTCAAAAAAAGGTGTTGATGAGTATTATGAGAAAAGAAGTAATTTGAAGAATTGAATTGAAAACTACAGGTAAACATGTTAAGGACGGTAGTATTCAATTGTTATTACTAAAATATTTTATGTGTCTGTAAAGTAATAACAACATGAAGATTATATATTTAAAATAATAATTTGTGTTAACCTCATGGATATATTCTAAAGCATGAACATTCTTTACTTTACTACTGTTGTTCCCAAGCATCTTCTCATGCTTTTGCATTTTCGAATGAGTTCTTTGAATAGCATATGCAAATCAATAAAACTGCCGTTGATGGAGAACGTACGTGACCCGATTACGTGTCAAGCTAGAATACGTTTCAAGCTGAAATAGGTTTCAAGCTGGTTAGTTAGACAGAGTATGAATTTCAACTTGATGTACAATTTTTTTTGAAATGTTAGGAAAATGACATGACATCAACGTCAATTGAATTATGCATTATAAGTCTAAGAATTTTTTTAGTGGCAAATAATACAGATGTTTATGAGCATTTTTTTCCACATACTAGTGGTTATTAGCAGTAAATCTTTTAACAAACGGTATACTTGTGAAAAGCTTAACAAATTAACAAATGAGATAATCTTTTTTGTCAATAAGCATGTATTTAGGAAAGAAAAAAGTTTAAAACTTTTTATTTAAGAAAAAAAAAGAGAAAAAAACTGATATTCTTATAGATAAGAAATAACTGAACTATATATAACATATAAATAATGGATTATTATTATTCTTATTACTTGAATCTTTGAAATAATTTTACATTAAACAAAACAAAAGTTTGAAACAAAATGTTTTGAAATCGCATTGCAGTACTATATGCGAATAATGGGAATTGTTTAAACTTAAAATAGACTATATCTAGCAAATAATTCAAATTGAATAAGATTAAAACTTTAGTTAAGTTCACATCTGGTCATATGCGTGCTATTTCTTGCGGAACAGCATGAAGTCATCATCAACACAATGCTGCTCCGAAGCAGAAGATGTAGTTGTTCAGTAGACAGAAAAAGAAAACGAAAGATAGCTTTAACTACGAATAGCGCTGACAACGAAAAAAAGGACACAGGGAAATGTACGGGATTGAGCGAAAAGAGAAAGAGAGAGAGAGAGATAGATAGAGAGAGAGAGATTGAGAGAAAATGAGAAAAAGAGAAAGAGTAAAAGATGTTAGAAAATTCTTATTTGGTTGTGCTCTAACGGACTAAAAATTAGAGTATGCCATTTTAGAAGAAGGATAGGAGCAATTTCCTTGTCTATTTTCTCACAATTTGCCATCCAAAAAGCATGTACCCAGGAAATAGTAAAAGGAGTAATAATTAAAAAAATCTTTTAAAAAAAAAAATAAAAAGAATACATTAATACCATTTGAAATAGAAATTAATTGAATATATACATACATATGTGAATATTTATGAATTAATGAGATAAAATAGCAAAGGTTAAGCATTGTTTATTTAGAATTGCTTGTTTAGTATTGTTCAAAAAATAATTTATTTTCGGGAAAAAAACAGGTTTTTTCATGTTTTTGAAAGCAAAATTTTGCCTAATATTTCACATAAACATAAAACGTAAAAATATTTCAAATAAAGTTTTAAGCTTAATTAACTATATGTCATATAGTTTGAATTCTATATACATATTATGTAAATATACATCTGATACCATGAGAATTTTTGCCAAAAAAAAAAAGAAGAAATTTCAATATAAACTTTAAAAAATTTTCAAAATTATTATAAGAAATATAGTTTTATCAGATTTTTAACAATAATAATAGTTGAAAAAATCTTTTTTTTTTATTGATATGAATAGTATTGAAAGAAAATATTACGTTGATGCTACATTGAAAAGTTGAGTAAATATTTTAAAATCTAAGAACATATGTGGTATGTCTGATGTGATGAATAGGAAAATCTTTTCAATTCATTCTATATGTATTATTCCTTTTATGAATAAAAATTGATAACTATATATACGTATATATCATTGTATAGAATATATTTTATAAAAATTTACCTTAAACGTATATTTTCCTCTGTATTTGTAGTTCCATAACAGTAAGCTTGTGAACACGAACAACTCAAGTTCCCTCCCATTCACCATGAGCTAGAATAAAAACAAAAATTAATAAAAATTATCAAATATAATATAATAAAATAGAATAAAAGGAAATCAACTGTAAAATTAATTGAAATATTTAAGAATAATCAAAAGCTATTGAAGCTTATAAAAAATTTCAATTCAAGTTCATATTTTCTTTTAAATGGCATGAGAAAAAACAGATTTTTGAGAGCTTAATTCTCTTAAAATCATTAATGATATTCTTAAAATATATTTAATATACTGAGAATTATCATTAAAATATAATATTAAATAATAAATAAATAGAATTCAACAAAGTTTATATAAAATGCTGGTATTTCAAGTGGGAAATAAAGGATAATCTTTGAGCAAGTTGAAGTAATTTGTCTGATAATGATACTGAAGTCTCTTTCTCTTCTAAATGCTTTTAGTGACGCTCAGAGTTAGAAGGATATTTCCCAAATAGGGACTTTAGAGAACATGTAGGAAAGAAACAGCTATATTTCAACAACTGGCTCAATTCTCGTCTTATTTGAAAGAAATCCCTGGAGTACAAGAGCTTTTTCACTCCAATAGCAAGAGCCCATCTTTTATCTGCTGTCTTGCTTCCCTTTTTCACTTTTTCAATGTTCTATCTTTAATTTTTTAGGAAAGCACTTGATTAAGTATCAAACTTCCTATTTTAACTAAAACTAAGCATATAATATGTGTATAATATGCATATAATTATAAATATTTAATATAAATTATATAAATATATCAAGTAAATAATTTTTTTTAAATATTAAATTTGTTTTTATATAAAATAAACAAAATAAAAACATTAAAATATAACATATAATCCTTAGAGACTCTAAGATAAATGAGATGTTCATTATTGAGTAAACTAGATTTTATTGAAAATTTACAATACACATAGAGACTATGTATATAGATATAGATAGATAAATCTTTATATTTACAATATCTTTATAATATTTTTAAAAATTAAAAATATAAATAAAGATTAATGATAATAAAAACAAATAGAATTGATGTAAGATGAAGCTAAGAAGAATTGAAAGAAAATCAAGAGATTATAGTAGAAATAGTATGAATAAGAGACAATACATATGTTCCATGAATATATAAATAGATATATGTATATTATATGAAATATATTTATAAATATAATAATAAAGAATAAAATATTAAGTAAAAGTTATAATAAATTGAATTATCTTTTTAAAAAAAATTGAAGAAAACCTTAAATGAACTAATGACTATGTACATTTCTATATTTAGTCGACTTTTTTTGCTTTCAAAACGAAAAAAAAATTGAACGAATGAGAATATTTGAAAATGAGAAAGAATATTTATTTTTAATTAAAAAATGATAAATTCGTCTTCCAGTTAATGTGCTGAATAATATGAATGTATGTATATTAAGTCTTAGATCAATATGTCAGTAATTTTTGCATCAAAATATATATTGAAAATCCTATATATACGTATATATAGAGAGAGAGGGAGAGAGAGAGAGAGAGAGAGAGAGAGAGAGAGAGAGAGAGAGAGAGATTTCTGTTAAAAACTAAATGTATTTCATATAATTTATAAATAACAAACTGTATCTCTTAATAGTTACTTGTATACACAATGAACTACATATTCTAATGTTTTCAATTTCTCTTACTACTGATATTCCTTTAACTGTCGGCATCAAAAAAAGATATTCAAGAGTTGAATAGACAGGTCTTTACATTGTCAGCAACATTGTCAAGAGGTATGTTTCCTTTAGCACTCATTTCATGAGTTCTTGTCGATCTCCATAGCCTGTCCATACTCTTTCCTTTGCAATCTTCAATATCTCTCTATGTTTCCATATCTTATTCACACACTACCTCTCTCTCTCTCTCTCTCCCTCCTTATATCTATCTATATCTCTCTAGCTCTCTCTCTGTATTTCTCCTATTTTCTCCATTTATCTCACCCTATGCATAATGTTTGTGCCAAAAGGCAATTAGTTGAATGGATGGGGTCATACGCCAAGAGCTGTATTTCCATTTTGACCATGAATTGACAGGGCTTATGCCATATCCATAAACTGAACGTGGTAAAAACAATGCGGAACAATGTGTTTGAAAGAAAATGAAAGTTAATATAAGGTACTTTTCTCTTATTATGTAATAAAATAGAAATAACTAGAGATATTATAAGAATTAAAAAAAAAGAAGTTCCATACTTACAGAAATAAGTTAAAAATTCAAATATAACTACTATACTATAGTAATGTAAAATGAATACTTTCAAAAATATAGAAACAATGGAGGAAAAAAGTAGAAAAAAAAACAAAAAAAAACGTGAAAACATGAAGGAAAAACTTGAACCACCATGAATCCAGCATTATGGACTTTTGCAAAGCTTTGCGAAATGTTAGGTTTTCGTTGATTATTATAGCGAAACTCAAGGGAGTTGAGACAAATTCAGAAGCAAATATTATGAATGTCAGATTCTTTTTTCTTTCTGGATTAGTTTAGTGTTGGAAAAGCAGAAAGGTTATTCAACAATTCAGAATAAAAGATGAACTAGTAATGAAAAAAGTTGAAGCGGTGAAAAGCAAAGAATATTTTAAAGTTGTTTTCTCTTTCAAATGTTATATTACAAATCATCTTTTTAAATATAAGTTATATATAAAAAAAATTTTTTTTTTTTTGAAAATAAAATGTTTCTTTATGAAAAAAAAAAGATTTAACATTCATGAATTGTAGACTTTATTGGTATGGTGGCTATTAACACGCAACTCTTCCTGCATCTGCTGTCTTACTCCCCTATTATAAGCTTGTAAACGATTAGAATTCTTTAAAATGGTTATAAAAAAAAGAAAAAATCAACAATCTAACTATACATTTATATATTTATACTATATAATATCATTTATTTAACATATACATACATATATGGAAAAAATATTCATTAGATTTAAGTTTATTTAATAAACCTAATATTAAAAAATAAAAAGTTTATTTTTCAATATTACATTAATCCAGCTTTTTTATTACTTTTCCATAACGGTTCAATGAATTCGGCAACCTATAGCATATAGTTATTTTTGAATATTTTATTTTATATAGTTAAATTTACCTCATAAATGGTTGAATTCGCTTCAATTAATCTTAATACACTAACTCCATCAGTTCTCAAAGTACTAAATTGAAAATTAACTATCTGCTTATGTGAAAAATCGGAATCAATTGATTTCTGAATAAAAAATTTTTTAAAATTTAATAAAATAATAAATTTCTTACGACGACTTCCTTTAAAAAGGATAATTGATTAGAGTTTGTAGTCCATACAACCCATTTTAAAAAGTTAATTAAGGAAATGATGATGAGGAATGCAAACCAAAACCATAAAAATACGAAGATTTTCTCATTATACATGTTTTGCTTTAATATAATTAATATAATTTATTATATTTATGTATTTATATATACCTTTAATACACATTGTACTGTCCAAGTATGAACTTGTGCCATTTCACGTACTTGAAAATCACAAAATGTTGTCTGATTAGAGAAAATTTTAAATAAAAAATTTCTATAACACGCCTACTCTTGGAAAGATTCCAGTTTGTTGCCATACTATACCATTTGAAAAATTATATAAAAAGCTGATACCGTAAAATGAGAATGGACTACCAGACAGAAGCCTAAATTGATGTTAAACAATGAAAGTGCTGACTATAGAAATACCAATCCAATACAAATAATTCTGATACTAATATAGCCAATGATAAGAATTTTGTTCCTAACAAGGTAACCGCCAATAATCTACCTAGTCTCCATTTATCTATATATAATTTTAATAAACAATATAAAAGATAAAAGAAAAGAATTACCAAAAGCATCTTCCGAGCTTACTTGATATGGTTTTCTTTTCAAATTATTTCCCAGAAAACCTTTAGCATTCTGTCTAGCAATAGCAGTAATTGATGGAATACTTATATCTAAATAATTTCAATAATTATATGAAATAAATTAACAAAAACCTTGATGTTGTTGAATAAGTTTCCATAACAAACGTGGAATATATGTTACAACTGCATGAAAAGCAAGAATGAATGGAATCCACTGAATTATTCACATATTCTATTCAATATCTTATATCTTACCTGATAATAGAGAATTTTAGTTTCTTTCTTACTATCCTCATCAGGAAGATTTGAAAGATTGTTCGAAACAAAGTAAGAACCTTCTACAAAACAGTAATCCGCCGCATATTGCCCCCAAGAATACTGAAATTATGATTCTTCATTGAACAATGTTTTCAAAATCTGAATAGAAAACTCACAGCAAATTGATTTGGTATCCAACAAGTTAAAGGATTGCTGGCATAGACATTAGCGAATGAAAAAATAGATAATACAGTTAAAATCCATGTTGTATATGTATATTTTATTCTAAATTATTCAATTTTATAATAAATTATATATATATTTATATTTACCTATCTGTTGTATCTAAATCATATGTGGTTCCAATGTGTAAAAAAAGTTTTTGAATATGATCCATCTGAGAATAAAAACAAAATTAACAAAATTAGTATTTAAATGATAGTAAAAGCAAGATATTGACTTATCTTATAACAGAAAAATACAAATATAATATATAATTTCATTTAATCATAAGAATTATACAAACATTTCAAAATTTTATAAATAACTATAATAAATCAAGTAAATGAATCAAATATAATCTTATATCATTCCTGACCAATATTCTGATGCTGAAAATGATGACAATTTGTTGATTTTTATTCAAAAAATGAATTATTTGAAAAAAAAAAAAATATTAATTCGTACCATTAACTAGATAGAAGAAGAGCAGATTCATCATCTGGATGTTTTTTAGAACTAATTGGTGTTGTAGGTTTTGAACCTATAACTATATGAATTATAAAGAAAAAAACATTTTTTGAAACCTCTTCCTTCATAGTTTTCCCAAAGTGCTTTGAATAGATTTGCAGACTGAATTCTTCCTCCATTTCTGTCTAATAACTTTAAAACAAGAATACCATCATTCTAATAAATAATTATAATTAGTATATTTATATATAAAATAATAATAAAAACCTTAAGAACTAGATTATAAAAATCTTCTAATTCATTATGATTACGGTCATTGAAGTTACTATCCTAAAATATCTCTTTCAATATCTTTTTCAAATTAAAAATTAAAAATACATAAAGAGCTTTCAAGAAAGATTGACGTCTCTTAATTGAAAATCTATTCAAAAGCCATGCAATATAATCAAAAGTTGTACAAATTAATACAAAGAGAAGCCACCACCAAATTGCTAAGAAGATTTTTTCGTTAAACATATTGATCTGTAAACATAAAATTAATTTTAAATTTAAAAATTTTAATTGAAAAACCATTAAAACACATTGAACAGTCCATTTATTAACATTTCCCATTTCACGAACTGTTAAATCGCAAAATGCTACCTAAAGGAAAATATTTTATGAAATTCATTGAAGATTTATACGAACTCTTGGGAAATGTCCACTTTCCTGCCATTGTCTACCTTGAAGCAAATCACTTAAAATTCCAAAGCCCCAGAAGATATAATCAGAACCTAAGAAATGGTTCAAGAAAAAGAATTGAAGGAACAAGTTTATAAAGATTAATGTCTGGAAAACATGAATATAAAATAAGTTTTAATATTTAAAACTTTACCTTTGTTACAATATATAAATTGAACAATGCACTCTCATATCGTAAATTACTTAAAGCTGGTTGATAATTGACACGATGCTTTAAAAAATTATTTTTATTTTATTTTTTAAAAATAATTATATACCGTAATCTTTTCTGCAACTATTTGCAATTTTTCATTTTTTTGAAGGTTTTTAGCCGTAGTTCGAGCTGCACTCATCATATCCGAAATTGCCAAATCTGAAGAAAAAACATTAAAGTTTACATCTAATTTGCTTAGGAACACCTGAATATTTGGAGAACATATTCCATATTGCTCGAGGAAAATAGAAGAATAAAGCCATTAAAACCAAAATAAATGGAACCCACTATAATAATAATAATTTTAATTAATTAATTAAAATAAATTTATATTCTTTACTTGATAATAGATCATTTCTTTTTCATTTCTTGCTTCATGTGAAGGCATATTAGTATCATTCATAGGAACAAAATATGTATTTTCAATAAAACAATATTGTTCTGAAAATTGCTCCCAAACTCCCTAAATGAATGAAAATTAAAATTTTAAAATAAAAAAGTTTATTACATTCCATTGCTTTGGTACCCAACACTGTAAGGGTTCACCAACATATGCTCTTGTAAAAAGTAAAGTAGCACAACCAAGTAAAATATAATTTGTGTAAACCTAAATAAGGTTTTTGATTTAAAATTTGATAAAATGGAAAATATCACTTACATAATTCAAACGATCTACTGCTACATCATCGTATTTAGACTTTAAACTTTTAAAGAACACTCCCACATGTGATGATATCATTGTACAGGCTTCTGTATGCCTAAAGACAATCGGATTCAAAATTCAAATCAGTATAAGGAATATATGAGAATATACAAGGAAATTATAAGAAAAACAGTATACATACTTAATTTCTCGAGGACATTTAACAATATCAACCAAGTGTAGATTATTGGATGTCAACTTCAAGTGAAATATAGGCTTTTTAGTAGTTGGAATCTCAAAAACTTCCAAATTTATTGCCATACTACGGTTTAAGAACTTAGAAATAGCTTCATTTCATGAAGAGACGTTGTAGATAGAATACTAAAGCAGAATATAGAGAGAGAGAGTGCGAGCTAAGATCAATTGTTATCGAACATATAACATTGAACGTTTTTGAGAAGAAAAAAAAAGGAAATAAAGTAATATATGAAGGATTATTATATTTATCCACAGAATTAGTTTATAGTCTATCGTCCAATTAATAATGATAAAGTAAAGTTTCAGTAGATGTGAAATGACAGAAGCAAATAGTACAATGTAAATATTTCTTAAGTTTTTATGTTTCACTTGTTTATAATCAGACAGACAAAAGGAGATGAATAACTATTGTCTTATCAATATATATGTATACATGTGTATACATATATAGCTTAGACCGCCTACAAATATGAAAAATTGATCATTCAAGATATTTTCATATGTGTAAACTATCAATATATATATATATCAATATACCTATTTAAAACGAATTTTTTATATAAAAATGAAAGAATATAACCAATTCTTTATCTTATCTAGTAATTTCTGCTTCACAACCATTTGTAAGTTAAGGAGATATTCATGATTCAGCAAAAATAATGAAATTTTGTTTGTTGATATGTTCATAATTCTTTCTACAAGTATATATATATATATATATATATATTTAGATTATATTAAGAAAAAGATACAAATTATAAATAATATTCAGAACGTTAAACAATGAAAACTTTACAATGACCTCTTTATCAATGTTCCAAAATTTTAATGGCAGCTTGATAAGAACTTCTATCATATATAGTCAATATAACGATTCAGAACACAAATATATAAACTAAAAGATAAAATTATGCTACAACTGTATATGCAAATATAGAATCTTTGTATAGAATTAGTTATAGATAAAAGAATCTTTACATATTTTCATAAATGCCGACTTTTGTTTTATAAGGGAATATTCGACTCACAAACATTAAAAAAGTGTATGTATTCTTATTCATCGTCTTTGATGACTTTCAGAATTAAAGTTATGAATCAGTTTCACGACGATTTTAAAAACAAAGACGAAAGGTGAAACATATGCATATGCTCCTTGAAATACGTTCAAGTGTTCAGCACATCATGTATTAACACAGAAAAAAATGTAATCCCTCCTACTATTGAATAAATAGCTTAAAAGTTATTCTGATTAGTACTAATGATTCATTCATTTTTTATTTTTTAATATTCTTTTGATATCATTATTTCCTTTTTATACTTTTAAAGATTATTAATATTTCTACTTTTCAACTTTTTCATCTTTTTCAACTTTTTTTTTTATATTTCTTGTAATATTTACAAAGTTCTTAAGTTTAATCTAATTGGAAGAATTGCAGCCGTTCACAATCTTGTTATTGAACGCGAATACGGCATGTAGTAGGGAACGAACATAAGATAGTAAGAGAGTGATAGAAGGGAAAAGAAAAAGAGAAAAGAAGAGAGAAAGGATGGGACTAAAAGGTTATACCATATACTGATAAGAGTTGAGAGGATCACTATTCTATATTATTATGACTTTTCTTCTACAAATTCTTTATGATTGTTCTACAATACATATATATATATTTCCGCATTTCAGAATATATAATTCAGAAGAATTAATAAAATGGATAAAATAATAGCGATTATATCAAATTTTTCAAACAAGAGGTAAGAATTTAATATTTTACTTTATATTTTCAAGCATTTGATTAAGGTATGAAGAAGATTTTATTGATCGACTTAATTTTCAATTAACTCCATATTTGTTTGTTACATTTGGAGCTTTAATTACAACATATGTTCGTTAAGTTTTAAATATTTTTATTGTTTTTTCTTTTAAGACTTATATGAGTAAAGCAATTACATGTTGGACACCTAACGAATTCGCAGGAGGTATATAGTTTAGTTGTAACATTTACTTAAATACTAAAGTCTAGGTTGGACGGCATATGCCAATGATTATTGCTTTATTGAAAATACATACTATGTTCCTCTTACTGACCCTAATATGCCAGATCATTATACAAGAGAAAGGACTGAAATACCGTATTATCAGGTTTGATATTTTCCGAAAATGTTTGCATAAATTTCTAACTCAGTGGGTAAACTTTGTACTCATTCTTCTGGGCTTTTGCTTCTACTTGCCACATGTTTTATGGAGATCGTTGAACTGGTGGTCAGGTAATGAGTAACAACATAAAACATCTTAATCAAATAATCTTTTTCTTTATAGGGATTCAAGTGCGCGCAATTGTGAATAAATGCTCTACGATCGAGGACGGTCCCGTAAGCTTACCTGTTATTAAAACGTTTAGTTTATAGGATTCTTTATAGAAAAGAAAATCAGAAATCGAAAATGTTGTTAATCACATCAAGAATACTTTGTTCGAAAATAGACAAACGGCTGTCAATTCCCGTTTTGAGTATGCTCCTTCTGTAGTAATTTTGCTCATTTAAGCATTTTTAGAAAATCTTACGTTTCAAATGTATGGGTGACTGGTGTTTACTTTCTAATGAAACTTATTTTCATTTTTAACATTATTGTCCAATTATGTATTCTTCATCGTTTCTTAGGATTTAGCTGGCTTGATTTATTAAGTATACAAATTAAACTGAATTATAACTAAATGTACTTCTACTTGAAGGTCTTAGACTTGGTTTCCAAAGCGACTGGCAACAGACAGGACTATTCCCTCGCTCAACTATGTGTGATTTTGAGGTATCAGTAAAGAGTAGATTACAGTTTCAACTGTATATGCATTCCCATTATGAAAATACAGAATTCTTACTTATAAGTAAATTTTTTCAGATTCGTAATAAAGGAAATGTACAACGGTATTCCGTACAATGTGTTTTAATCCAAAATATGTTTAACGAGAAGATATTCCTTGTATTATTTTATTGGCTCCTTATTCTATTCATGGTTTGTATTTCATAACACTTCAATTTTCAAATCATAGTTATAGCTTACCGTGGGAAATACCTTTGTTTGGTGTATACAGTTATTGAGTAAAAATCGTTCAGAATACATAAGACGATTGTTGCAAAGTGCTGGACAGCAGAGACCTAATATTCATGATAGAGACGAGGCAAGCAAAACATTGAAGTTTAATTATCTTCTGTTTGTGAATCTTTTCAGAGCAATCATTATGAAGAATTTGTTGAAGCGACTCCTGATGCTACATTGTTATATCACTTAATATCATCAAATGCCGGAGATTCTGTTTGTTGTGAAGTGATTAAAACCTTATATGATAAAACTAAGGTTTTGTTCGTTTGATGTTATCCATTCCTTCATATTTTACTTTGTTTCAGATTGAACACCTTTAATCACGAAGAAGTTGATATATTCATAGATGAAAATTTCTAATTATTAGGGAGTTCCTTCGACCAAATAACCAAATTCACTCAAATATATTTAAATTATGTATTTATTAATTGTTGTTGAAGTCGATGCTACAATAAAAATATAATAATATATTGAATATTCATATAATAATAATGATGATTGTAATATTTTTAATGAACATTACTTATTCAAAAAATTAAATTCTGAATTTTAAGTTTAAAATTCTGAACTCCACAAACTTTTTTTTACAGTATCATTAAAATAGTCATTAGGCCTACGCTATCTTATCGCGGTTTATTAGACGAGAAAGTCAGGTCAATGTAGGAGGGAATGAATTGTTAACGTTCTTATTCAGCATTTTTCTTTTATATCAAACAATAGACTATGCAATTTTTCTATGATTAATTGATGATAATGATTTTTACTTTACTTATTTTCAGACGCAAATATTCTGTCGTTTATTTTCCAATAGTGAAATGCGATTTGGATTAGTTATATTTCTAAGTATATTAGCATTAGTAAAGGTTTAGTTTATTTGTATTATTATTAATATTTTAAATATTTTAAATGTAGGCGTCACATATTGTATGTCCAGACAAAACATCAACATGTCCATCTGACTCTACATGTTGTCAGTTACAGGTAATTAACCATTACATACATATATTTTAAAAGTTTGTTTAGAATAAAGAATGGGGATGTTGTCCAATGTTGAATGCTGTATGTTGTAAGGATCATACTCATTGTTGTCCTGAAGGATCTCAATGTGATACTAAAGGCAAAAGATGTGTTACGCAGGTAAAGAAATTAATAATTAAAGAATATTGATTAATATAACAAATAGAACCGATCAGTTCCAATGATGCTTAAAGGAGCTGCCAAAAAAGCTCATGATGTTATATATTGTCCAGATGGAAAATCATTTTGCCCTTCTGGTAGCTTTTTTTTGTCTTCAATTATAAGTATTCTATTTAGAAACAACCTGCTGTCCATTAATAGATGAAGGTGTATATGGCTGCTGTCCATCACCACAGGTACAATGATATTGTTTCTGTCGGCTCATATTATTTAATTTTTTTATAGGCTACCTGCTGTTCTGATAATTTGCACTGTTGTCCAAATGGTATGACTTGCGACAGTACTCGGCAAAGTTGTTCAAAAGAAGTATGAAATGTTTAAATAGTGGTTCTTATACACCTTTTTAGAGTACTCACATTCCATGGTTGCTCAAAACTAGATCATCCACGATATCAAATTCTCATATCGCTCATGCTCATGTAGGTTTTCCTTAATGAGTATCATCTATTTTTGTGTTTTTTAGAAATTGCCAAATCCTGATAAATCTGAGTTTGAATCCGAAACTATTATTTGTCCAGATGGTAAAAGCCAATGTCCTCAAGAGGCAACTTGTTGCTTGTTTACTGATGGTTCGTATGGATGTTGTCCTACCGTTAGAGTTTGTCTAATATATCTCTACGGAATGAATTTTTTTTTAATTTTTAGGCAACTTGCTGCATGGATCATCTTCATTGCTGTCCAGAAAAAATGGAATGTGATACTACAGGTGAACGATGTATCTCCAAGCACGTATGTTTTCCAATTGGCAATAGGTTATCTTAACTTATTCTTAGGGATTTGAAATGAAATGGCTCAAAAAATTTTCATCTGCTCCCATTGTTAAGAGAAAAGGTGCACCAAAATTGCATGTTAACCATGACAAAGATTTACTAGAATCACAAGAGGACAAGGAGGTAAGCTATCCATTTAATGAATATTTCATGTTAGTTTGCTGTAAGGTAAAATCTCCACCATCAACTGTAAATAGTGATATCATTTGTCCAGACAAAAGAAGCAAATGTCCCTCAGGTAAATCTATAATGAGCTATACCGTTGTTTATACTCTTGTTTTCCGGTACCACTTGCTGCATGTTGGCTTCTGGCTCATATGGTTGTTGCCCTGCTCCAAAGGTTTAATAAATTATGAAACAAATACTTATTCATTTATATTACAGGCTACATGTTGCCCTGATCGTCTCCACTGTTGTCCTGAAGGAATGGAATGTGATTCAAGTGGACAAAGATGCATATCTGACACAGTTTGTCTAATTAATGTGTTATTGTACTGAGTTAGATTTTCAGGGATATTCCACTGTTTGGTTACGGAAATTTGCTTCAACTCCTATTCGACAGAAAACTGCCATAACTGTTCATCATCCCACAATAATTGAAAATGAGGTTTATCAACCGCTTCACATACTATTCCAAAAAGCTATGTTCTAGAGTGAATTACCAGCAGAGCTAAGAGCAGTTCCATGCGGTGAGAACAAAGTTTGCCCAGCCTTAACCACATGTTGTAAACATAAGAAACATGGCATAGAGCATAGCATGTGCTGTCCTCTTCAAAATGTATATTTTTATTTCTTTTTGGTTATAAGAGTATATTTTCTTTAGGGTGTTTGTTGTCATAATAGTTGCTGTCCTGCTGGATTCCAATGCTACAAAGGAGGAAAGTGTGAAAAACACGCTACCCGTTATAATAGTTTATTTTATTGAAAATTCTTTATAAGAATGAATATGATTACACCTTTAAACGTTCGTGAACTCTGAATAAAGCTAATACAAAACTTAAGAGAATGAGAATATAAATAAAAGTTACTGATTCAAATATGAATTTAGGAGCAAAAATTTTCCAAACCATTAAGTGTCTTCGATGTATGGTTGCTGACATACATACAAATAAAACTCGTACTGATGACATAGATAATAAAGTGAATATGGAATATTTCGAAAAGGTAGGATGAATAGGTAAAGCAAATATCACAACAGGAATAACTACACATATATGAGTTATTACTAAAATAGCTGGTAGCAGCTGAATTTGAATATTTCCCGGAAGGCCAACAAAAGCAGCCTGCCAAGGAATCGCCGACAGTGTAGGTGAATGACCAACGAAATAAAAACCGAAAGATATAAGCAAAGTACAGACCAAAGGCAAATTTTCTGGAATTTTAACTTTAATATCTTTTTGTGCTTTACCTTCCTCACTTTCTGAGCAAACTTGAAAAATAGCGCCTATAAGAACAATAAAAAGTATGAGAGCTATTGTTAAACCATCTCCAAGAATTAAGAAAAATGACCAGCAAAGAGCATACACAATGCAAATTAAGCTTGAATTAAATTTACTATAAAATAACTTAAAATTGTAAAATAAAGAGATGACTAAACCTGCGTGCATTTAAAGATAAGAAGAAGGAAAGTGCACTACACGCATATACAACCTGAAAAACAAATTCATCAAAGTTTTAAGTATTAAATTATTTTACTTGGGCTAGAATTAGAGAAATATGACCATATTTTGTATTGGAGCCAAGGGATATCGTAGACATATGATGAAGAACCGTGAAGAAAAGAGCTGGGCGAGACATAGTCCAAGCTAAGCGGAGGGAAGAAGGAATACTTGGATTTACGAACTTTCGATATAACCAAAAGTTTAAACAGATTTGAGAGATGATTGAGAGAAAGAGTCTCACAATTTGCATATCGGCTGAAAAGAAAAATTAGTTCTGCTATAATATGAAAACTCACATGTCAAAGAACCTGATAGCTCTGAAGGAAAATATGATGTACAATTTATTTCTTCTTCTCGGCACCTATGAAAAAAAGGTTCACATCTTAGAATAATCAGAGCAGTCATAGTACAAAGAGTTTCCTTAGAAGTCATTAATGATTTAACAGTGTATTTATTTAATCTTAAAGAATAAATTAGATTATAAGTAAAACTTAATTAAACTTACGATGAACATTTGTCAATAAAAATAAACAAAACAACTGATTGTAGCAGGAATCTTGTAACATGGCCTTCATATACAATGTAACTATTTGATAAGAAAGTTATCGGATATCCAACACAAACTTAAAATGGAAATTATCAGTGAAATGTAGACTTCTTAACTTACCCAAAAACAAGAAAGTTTCTAATACTGAATATTGATATGGAAATAATCGTAACAGACTATATACAATTGAATATACAATTGATATTAATAATGACACTAGAAGAAGCGGAACTGCTGCATTATTTTCGGCTCCTGCGGATAAAATAGCAAATTGAAGAAATAAGCATCCAGTTCTAACTAAAATATGCATAATGCTCAGATACGGAAAGCACATCTCCCACTTACCAACAATTGTTGGATTCGTTAACTCTCTTCCAGACAAACTAAAGAAGAATGCTTCAACAAATGAAAACAAACCAGATCGCATTAAAGGCCAATCAAACTGAGTCCAGCTTGACCTCAAAACACTCTGAATTCGTGACATAATTCTGAAAGTTATTTCAATGTTTTAGAAGTTTAACAGTATGAATGCATACGCTAATTGTTCTTCTGCACTGGATCCCTCCCGCGAAATAGCATCAAATAGTTCACCAAAGTAATTAGAAGATGCATAAGTGTTAGCAAACCTAAATTTACTTTAAGGATCAAGAGAATGTAATATCATACAAACCTGAGAAGTTGATCATAGTTAAGATTGACTACTGTCTCTCGCAGACTAGGATCGAATAACTCGCTGATTACCGTACCTAGGTTGGAATACGGTATTGGTAATCCGAGGAGTAAAGATATCGTCGGGACTATATCAATCTGTTGATAAGGTGTTTCCCGTAAATATATGTGTCTACCAGGAGAATAAACCTAAAAATTTGAAAAATGAGCCATTACCAATCCCCTTTTAAAGTAACTTCAAAACTTACAAATATTCCAGCATGAGTTTCATCGAAGCTGTCACCGCCATGATCGCCTGTTGCAGTCATACCATGATCCCCCATTACAATAAGTAGATCATCATCATGTAACTTAGAAGCAATTTCAGAGATAAACCGATCCGTCTAAAAATAGAAACAAGTTAGGAAAATCAAAATATACTTTCACCTTTCTAAGCACATTTCCCATTTCAGCATGAGATGGTCCATGCTTATGACCACAATGATCTACACCTAAAACATGAGCAATAATCAAGTCCATTTCTTCGTTACTGTCTAGTTGCGTCTTCACAAGTGCTACAAAAAAATTATTAAGAGATAAGAAAAAAAATATATACCCCTGACGTTATCATCAACAGAATACAAATCGTTAATGTTGAAACTTGGAAAGCCTCTTGCCTTAGTGAATGCATTTGGAAAAAGGGAAACCCTAGAAACAAAATAATTGAAACTAATGATAAAAGACGCTTGACCAAGTATCATCTCCACAGAAAAAAACCCGGCGATTTAAACTTTTCGCTTGAGCTATGAAATTATCTTCCATGATAGGAGCATCCGGAGAAAAGTTACTACCAGCTTCTATGAAAGTTGGTAATGTTCCTTAGAAATTTTTACAGTACACCTGTTGAGAGATAGCAAGAACACCTGTTGTTATCGCCTTAATTCTTTGCAAAGTTGTGGTTGGTGGATCGGAAATTACGCTGGCAATAGCACCTCCCATATCCAATAATCGTTGCACGTTTTTCATTTGACCTTGATAATGCTTTTCGGAAACACCGGCTGTAGTTGGCTTTAAGAAATCGAATCTTAGAGCATCTACAATAAGCAAAAACACCTAAACAAGGCTATTCAGCTAAATATTTCGATAATAATTACTTTTCCATGTTGTTTTGGTAACCAGCATTCAGAGTGATTAACATTGGCATCCAAGCATGTGCTATTAATATGCAATTCTTCCCGTTTTAACAAAAACCCGGATTGAAAAATCAAGAGAGATAAGACAAACGACAGACTCAGTAAAAACAAGCGTAACATCGTCAAAAACCTATTCCGTGCTCATACCCTATTTCGAAACCACCTAGAACTATTCCACTCTCAAATCGTATATAATCATCGTAAATTCAAGATATGAATATGTTGATTGAAAAACAATTTCTCACAATATAAAAATATAAATAATAAAGTTTTATAAAAGCTTGTCTACAACTGCTACGAAATACGCAGAGATTATAAACACGAGGTATTTACAAAATATAATCAGTGACTCCTGAGCCTCTTAAGATCTTTGTTCCAGTAGAGAGAAGTGTGATGAAGTTAGAAGCCTAAAATGAAATAATGTCTCTGCTATCTTAATATTTTAATACTTGAGTATGTGCTGTCCTCCGTCCGGGCGAATTCACAGATGCAGCAGAAGAACCAGACGACTTTTTCGTTGGCAGTTTTGGTAATTTTTTTGAAGAAAGAACTTTCTAAAACAGATAAATTTAAAAACTTTACAAAATAGCATTTTTTACATTATTAGAGAATGTTCGCTTGAAAACATTTTTTCCTTGTCGAGGTGAAGTTAGTTTGGGTGATTTATTGGTGTCCATGCTTTTTTTGTGTGCTTCTTTCTTATTTTTTGAACAATTCTAAAATAAAATACTAATATCAGGTCAGGGAATTCTAACTCACTTTTTGAATAACAGATTTTGAATTTTGAAATTCTTCTTCTTCTTCAAGCTTTGCCTGATTGGTTTCTGATAGATCCTTGGAACACTCCGTTTTTTTTTGCACCTTTTTTGAAATCTATTAAGAATAAATCAAATTGATTATTATTGTTCAACTTACTATATCTGCTTTATCTTGAGCCTTATCAGCAATTTTCTTTTTTTCTGGCTTAGAATCTTGCTTCTTATTTTTAACTATGATATTTTTTGTTTCTGGTCCTTTAACATCTACTTTTCCTTTCACAGTATCAGCTTTCCTGTTCTTAATCCTTGGGCTGATACTATCATTTGACTTTTGATCGCTGACATTATTTTTAGGAGGTGAAACACGTGCTTTTTTAATAGGTGAAGATTTCGGAGTTGTTTTTACGTTGGCTGCCTTCTTTTTCAACTTTTTGTTATCTTTCTTTTTACCCTTTGGGTCATCTTTAGATTCTTCTAAGCTCGCACGGAGTGCCTTCTCAATTTCACGACGATCAAATCTGTTATAATAGAAAAGGTAAAGCTATTACAAAACTCCAAATGTATGGAGAACTGAACTAACCCTTCCTGATTCAGAGCTCCCAAATCTATTCTTTGTCTTTGACTCCTACGTGCTCCACTTGAACTATCAGGAGACATATACTAGAAGCCTTTACTACAAACATTATTCGAATATTCAGGAAAAAAAGCGAATATAAATGGAAACAACCATTATTTGTACAATACATAAAATAACCACCAATATTTACTTGTCAGAAGTGAGCAGCAGAGGCATCATGTAACATGAATAAAAAAAACGAAAAGGGAGATCTAACGACGTTTTGATCGATAACATACCGAAAGACTGAATTGTACAAGCAAAATAGCACTAAATCAACGCTATAATAATAGAAGAAAAACAACGCACAGAATAGAATATATAAAAAAGAAGTTAAATTGATTTTGAATCATAATTCAAAGGATTCAAGCTAACCAGTAATTCCTTGAGAAAAGTTTCCACAATTCCAACAAATGAGCTAGCATGAAAAAAGGGTCGTGAAATAAACCATGTCATACATTAAATAATACAATATTCCTAATAATAATAATAATAATAATAATAATAATAATAATAATAGAAGATTCAATCCGTAGAATCTGACTTTTGGCTACCAGACGGTGAGGACGGCTGAATTCTATTCCGACTGCGTAATCGATTCAGCTTTAACTTATCTTTCTTCTTAGCAATCCGAACCTTTAATTTAAGTTTAAACTAACCACATGAAGTAAGTTATGCACATACCAGCCTTTGTAGTTTTGTAGCAGTACCGGCTGCTAATTTTCCGGTTTTAAAGGGATCCAAAGGAGAAGGATTGTGAACGTTTAGAAGAATATGAGCTAAAATATAATATTAATTAGTTAGATAACATTTCAGGAAAACAAACCAATGTGAACCGTGCTACTGGGTGCGCGAACCGTTCTACCTGTTCTATTTTTTTGTACATTTTTTGGATCAATCTGAGCATTTTCTAGTTCGAAATCTTCGAATAAACTGGTACGTTCACGACTTTCACTATCAGTAATCTGAATGTTTTTGGTTCGTGATATTTCTAACATTCTTTGTTTATATCTGTAAAATGTGATGTGATAAAAGTATGTTAATAATCCAAACTTCTTCAACTGATCAGAAGTAAAGCCTGCAATTGAGCCTATTGTGTCAGGTGTCTTATCCAAATTCTTAGATTCACCAGATTGTGAATCTAACTTCAACTTCTTCTTCTCTTGAGTTGTAGATTCATCAGCAGACTATATAAAATAGAGATATACACAACAAAAAGATTGAAACTAACTCTTTTGGTGACTAAGTTTTTACGAGGTGAACGACGAGAAGTAGGTTCAGGAGTTGCAACAAAACGGTCAATTAAATTTAGCCTAGCAGTTCTATTAGGTCTAGGAGATGGTGTGTTCAAACCCAAAAGCAGCTGCTTATTAGAATTAGGAGCAACAGTACTCTAAATATAGACATTAAAAACAGATTTTTCAATCAAAACTACATTAATAATAGCTTTAGCTTTGTTCATTGGCAACATACTGCCTCTGGTGGTTCTAGTTCTTTCTTCACTGAAAAAGAATGAGTTAGTGATAACAATAAACCTTGCGGAAACCTTAGCTTAACAAGTTCACTCAATCTTTTAGAGCTTTTCTTATTAACCCCCCGAAGTTTAGCCATAGGTGTCTGTTTTACAACCTAAATTTAACTCATAAAACTTAATGAAAAATGCAAATGAAATACATCAGAACTTTCAGTAGGCAGTTCCTTTTTCAGCTTTTCCTCGGGAGTGTCTGGCACTATTTTCGGTATTTTACGAAGTGTTCGCACAGCCTTTGTAGGGGAAATTTCTAGATTCAAATGAGTCAGTTAAAATAAAGATCATTATATCAAATCACCTAATTTCTTCTCACCAATCAAACGTCTTTTATTTTTTTTATCCACGTTGAAAACATCGCTAACACTATCCGCCAATGCAATATCGTTTATTATCTTATTCAACTCTTTCAATTGATTTGTATTAGGTTGTTTAATAACCCAGGGCAATGGCTCATCCTAAAACACTCTAAAATCTAAAAACTATTACTTCCTTTGCTTACCCTCTCTACGCTGTCTGTTCCATATTCTTCTAAATCCACCGGTAACGTAACACATAGCTCATCAAATATTTGGCATAAAGATCTAGGAATTTGATGAGCAAACCTGAACTACTTTTTACAGTAGAAAACAAAAAGGTTTCACTTACAAATCACAAATTTGTTCTTCTAAAAACGATTTCATAGTAGTAGAATCTGACCAGATATACAGACAACGAAGATTTTTCACTATCTTCAATAACAAACCTATTGAAAAATATAGTATGAACACGAAATCTTACATCATCTATATTATCTGATCCCTCCAGTTGTAAAGCATGGCATTGAAGTAAAATCTGTACTTGAACTTCTAACTGAGCAGATTCACTCACTTCCACATGTTTAATACATAAATCCTTATTAGTATATAATAATCGGTTACGCAAAAAATCCAAAAATAATTTCTAAGAAAAACAATATCATAAAAAACAATTAACTGAACTGAACCTCGTGATCTTGATCCATATTATTCTGCCGGTGATATAGATAAAAACTGTTGACTAGAAATTGATAAAGATATACCGCATCTTTTGATGCATCTTTTACGAGTCCCAAATATAATTCCATATATTTTTCATTAAAATCATCATTAAGAATTTCTAAAATTAAGTAAACATAATAATACAATTCGTAAATATCTCACCGAATTGAGCAGCATCATCATGAATTAATAAATTTCGTCGACTGTGTCGTAACTCCTGAAAATAATATATACGAATTAATATAAAATTAATCCCTAAAAACCTGTATCCTTTTCAAACGATTATTTTGTACTTTTGTAAGCATACAGCTGCGTTCAGAAGCTAAAATTGAAATAAATACAAGAAAAAACGGGGTATCGTTTACAATTTGATTCACTGCATTCTGTAGGTGAAATAGATCCTGGATCTTTATTGGACTCACATTCAAGCATAACTCCAGGCTCGTCAAGGTAATCTATAATTGACCTGAGTAAGTATATATCTTCTCAACTTGAGTAAGTATATAAGCCTCGATAGATTTTTTTTCATGAGTGATATTTGATATTGAGAGAAGGTTGTTTTCTCATCGAGATTTATCATTATTCTTCTCAAATGGAACTTTACCATTCTTGAATTGAAAATGAAATTAACTTTGCGTCATTTGCGTTGGGATGCGGAAAACACGATTTAAAACTGCTTTCATGAATATTAAAACAAATTAAAATTTGATAACAAATATCATTTTTCACCGAGTATAAAGTTATATACAAGATAAGAGTCACGAACATTGCTGCCACTATATAATTACTTTTGTCAATTATGAGATAATGAACATTATGCTCAAAATTTATTGATTTTTTTTTCTTAAGAAAAATAATAAATGTTATAAGTAAAAATTAAAAAGATAAACTCTGAGTTAGAAAATGGTTGTTATAGTATTAAACGGCTCTAGTGCAGTTTCCCCCCCCCCCCCCGCCTAAGCCCCGCCCCTTTTGCCAAACGGTGCATACTTTTTGTCAACCTGTATAATTTTAAACCGGCGGGAGACATACCTTTCAGAACGGGGGGTTTGGGGGGTTTACCCCCCATTCCCGGTGTTTAGTTAATTTTTTTAAAATTTTCTTTTGATTTTCTTCTGAATTTCTTCTGAATTTATGTGTCTATGGCGCCACATAAATTCACACAAATAACCATCTAACATGTGAGTCTGTACTCCCCATAAACGCTTAAATTTGGCTTTCGCAATGTTCCAAACTCCCTCTATAGTATTAGTATGCGCTACGGTTTCGGGGTCAACAAAATTATATGTATGGTTAACCGTCAGATGGGTGTATAGCTTGTTTAAAGATTCTAACCCCCCCCCCCCATAAGCGCGCCAGCAGTCTGATATTATAGTACTTCCAGGATTTATTGAGAACTCAATACATTCCTGGAGAGTAGCTCTACTTCTATCAGGCACTGCATACAAAAACATTCCTTTGTCTCACGACATATCCCCCCAAACACCCATTGCTCTGGCTTAACCCTATCAACATTATATTTACGCTTAGATACTGGGGTCTCATCTATCTCTACAGTCATATTAGGGCTCCCTATTTTAACTGGATTTTTTAAAAGGGAGTGAGCACAGACTTCACGTAAAAAATTATTACAATCTACTACGGTATGGTTGGATCCTATTCCGAGCTCATCTTTGCAAAATTGGACTGTTGTATACTCCTTTGTCCAACAGTAAATGAAGAGTATGAAGTTCAAATTCGATAAGTGAGAACCTACAGTCCTGTGCGATGAAGGTTGCACACCCCTATGTTAGAGGACCCAGAATTCCCCTTCAAACTACAAAAAAAAAATTTTTTTTTAATTTCAAAAATTTTGCGAGTTTATATAGTATATAGTCAGTAAAAATATATGTTAATATAACTAAAACTGATTTCAATATTATTTTCTAAATTTATAAGGAAAAATAGTGTTTTTTGACTATTTTGAATAATTCATCTTAATATAACAAAATTTGAGATTAGGAAAGAAGTTAATTCATTAGAAATGTTTTAAAATGATTCTAAGCACAGAGCTCGATCAATAACCAAGTTTTTCCTATGGCATAGCTTCAAACAAGTAAGCTTCATCATCTGAATCTTACTGAATATCTATGAAGAGAACTTGGTTGACGTACAAACAAATTCTCCCGTTTAAAAAAAAAATTGACGTTTAGGGTACTCCTAACATTCTATCAAAAGATTATGTTCGAAGTTTTGATGAAACTTCTGAAATTCATGAAAAAAGACTTCAAGCAGTTTATGAAAATTTCGGAGACTTCAAAAAATACTTTTAAACATGGTTTTTAAAACTTTAAAGATTTTTTCTGAATTTATTATCGTTTTTTAAAATCCAAAATATATTTTTTCTGAATTTTTGTAGTTTGTCTGAGAAGGTATAAGGGTTTCTAGTGGGTGTGCAATCTTCATCGCACAGGACTGTATTTAATTTTAATTAATTACATCTTAAAAGTAAAGCTATACCTTCTAAAAATGTTCTTTTTTTTTAATTACTGTTCTTTCCTACAGCTTTTTTGGGGCATCTCCACCGTTCACGCTCTATTGAGAGCTTCATTTCAGATTGGCAGAGGCGACAGATCATAGCATCTGGTAAAATCCCCTTTTCTTGCAAAAATCGAATTGCACTTTCTTTAGTTGCAACTTTATCTCTCAGAGCGAACATGCTGTCAGATTGAGTTCGAGATTTCGATTGTTTTTTATATGATATTTATTATAATTTATTTAATTTTTAAGCAACTGTGTGCATTTCGGCAAAAGGGGCGGGGCTTATGGCCGGGGGTGGGGAAACTGCACTTGAGCTTATTAAACAATTAGCAAATGTTTAAAATAAAAAGCTTAAATCTTACCTTTCTTATTGTTAATATTAACAGTTTCAACCCTTGAAATAGAAATAAGCGAACAAGATGTATGCACACTTTGATAAACAGACGTATCATCTCCGATCTTAACATTGAGATTTTATATTTCTGATATATATTTAAGTGCAAACCGTTTTCCTAATAGCACTTTGTAATTCAGAAATTACATTTGTAGTGGTATAATCTTCATTTTCACCCACAATGCTAAAACATCTTTATAAAAAACAAAAAACTTCAATAAAGCATTACCTATGTTCTATTTCTACAACAGTATCTTCAAACGGCATTCTATTTGTATATATGAGAACGTTTACATAAACCTGAAAACAGGAAACTCAAACGAAAATAAATAAGTGCCAGCTATTTAGTATATAAAAGAATCAGGTGAAACTAAACTGTATAGATATCAACAAATCTTGCATTGCAATTTGATGATAGCAAATATAGTAGTTATAAATTAGCACTAATTATTGTACAACTCTGGAGCCAATGCATGCGAAAAGTAATAAGCTAAATCAAAGCTTCCAATTTGTGTACCGAAATCGATAACCTAGTCAATATGCAATGTAAACAAAAGTAGGGCAGCCAATAATTGCAAAATCAGAATACCAAAATACTAGTGTAACAATTTAGACTAAATATTTAAAATGAGATAAAACTGAATATGATAGTAGCTTATATCAATGAATAAGTAAATTGGAAAATTAGAAAATAGAAAATATTGGGTCAAAGCCGCAGAAATTTTAGTAAATATTCAAAAATAATTCGATAGCATGCATGGTTCAAATATGTAAAAATAATTTGCAACTGGAATATATGTTTCAAGCAAAACGCAAAATGATCAATATGAACCCTGGAGGTCATCCACGGTTTGCATGCAGTGCGTCGGTCAGCGGACGCCTATTGGACTTGACCTTACCATAGTGCATTAATAGCCACATTGAAAACAATAAATAAGGTATATGATTGTAAAACAAAATATACCAATTAATAAAACGAAATTCAAATCTTTTTAAAATCATCTAAAATTTCAACAATAACATTTGTAACAATAAATTTTAACAGTATTAGGTTTAAACAACAATTTGTAAATTGTAGGCTTAACGATGTAGAGCTCTAGGACCTTTCCTAATTTCATTGCTTGGTGGTCTTAAAAGTCTAGCAGCTCTCATTGATCCGGTTTTCACTGCTTCATCAACCGAGCATTGAACAATATCACACCCTAATGCACTTAATATCTTAAAAATCAACCGTTACACAGTAAACGACAAAAACGTTAGTTACCCTTTCGATAAACGAAGGTGGAAGTTTAATTTGCTGTTGCCACGAGTTGATAGGAAGTGAATGACTTGGATCTCAAATATGGAATATTAGTTTCGCAAAAGATTATTTTTGTACTTAGAGTTAGACAAAGAGCAAGAGTATGAGCAACTAGGCGTTCCTTCTGTTGAGAAGAAATTTGCACTCTCTGTTGTGATTTGTTCCTGACACCTCGATCAAACTCGGTACCTTAAAAGTTTAATAAAGATGTAAGCAAAACTGATAAAATTATGTTTACTAAGATAATCGACCAGAACTTTTTGAACGATTCCCTCTGGGAAAGGAGTTTCATCGATAGATTTCTTAGTAAGTGACTTTCCTTTTCCCAGCAACTATAAATATAATAAAATTTTTTGAACATATAATAAAACAAACAATTATAAAATAAGTCATACAGCCGAGTAAAACAAATGATACGCATCGCTCTGGATCATTGTTTACAGAACTAGGCATGAACTTAGCAATTATTTCAGGGAAACCTTTAATGAATTTAAAATTATTAATAGTAGTGTAATAACCCAACTGACCAGCAGTAATAAGGTCAGCACGTTTCACACTCAAATACTCAGAAGCTATAGAATGGAAACTCTCTATCTCATAGGATGATATGAACAAAGAAATAGGATATATATCCCTAGGCAATTCAGCCTGAACAGCTAGAGGCAAAATAGCTGATTGAGCCTAAAGTTTTTTTATGAATAAAAATTGAAACCATATAGTTTACTTTGGAAATAAGGGAAATTTGATCACGCTTTATCTCTTCCTTACTATTCAACACAGAAGTAGAAGCAAAAGCAGTTTTCAGCATAGCTTCAAGAGTTGCCTACAAGAAAATGGTTTGAGTAGTATTAAAATAAAAACATTACATCGTTAATAGAACGCTTCAATGCAGCTTCTTGAGTCTTCATTTTTTTCACAGATCCAAAATCATTAGTTAAAAGATTTTTCTTGGCCATCTGATCCTCAAGGTTTATAGCATAGTTCTGTGAATAATCCACGAAAGGAGGTTTTCTATAATGAATAAGATTGAAAAACAAATAGAATTCAAGCTGATCAGTACCTGGTCCCAATGACGTATTCCGGCTCAGGAGCATATTCTGTTTGAAAATTATATAGAAGAGCAGGGCGATAAGTAATAGCTCCAGTAGTTCTGAGAAAAGAAATACATTTTTACATAAATATATCTACATACTTGTCGACTATAGCCACAGCATAATCAAAGCCTTCCTCAATACTATTCACTTCATTTCCTATCGTGATGACATTCTGAGAACCAGATTCCTAAAATAAATTTTTATGTACATAATGAATATATTATGCTTCTAATACCTCTGTTCGAACAGTATAAACAGGTATCTTGACCTTGCTTTCTGTGGGAACATGTTTAACAAATCTCAAGTTTGATGAAGAAACGGGAGTATTATGTTGGAACATAGCAACAATATCACAATTTACGCCATCTTAATGTCACTAATTATACTAATATCAATAGCTAACAAACATGATGTTCCTAAAGTACTCTTTCTTTTTAATCGAGTTCTCTCTTGTCTACGCTTCTCCACATCCTCGTGGCTCATTCTAAGAATGCAAATGTTAGAACTAAATTAAAATTAAGAAAAGATAATAGGT
The DNA here is from genome assembly GCA_964057225.1 of Auanema rhodensis. Classification (NCBI taxonomy): domain Eukaryota; kingdom Metazoa; phylum Nematoda; class Chromadorea; order Rhabditida; family Rhabditidae; genus Auanema; species Auanema rhodense. The sequence continues at coordinate 9,343,558 of OZ059895.1, forward strand.
TATAAACCAATTAGAAGAAAAAAATAGGACATATTAAATAATTTTTTGAATAGCATGATAACAAAATTATGAAAGACAATTCGAATACACAGAGATCAGAAAATTAAGTAATTAACTGAATGGCATTATTGTTGAGAGTGCATTTGTACAATCTGGACACCAGGTGGAAGCTGCATGTGACTTATATCAAATGATATGGATGGATCTGCTGAAAAAGGAAGAGTGTAAGAAGACAAATTAACATACTTAAAGGAATAGGTTGTCCGATGGCAGTAGCATGTAATACTTGTCCATTATCTAATTGAATAACATTATTTCCCGATGTTTCGCAATCTGCCATGACATATTGAATAGGTTGTTGAGGTGAAGCTGTAGCATTACCATTGTCATCATTGGAATATTGAGCCAACTTTACAATCTTTAATTGTAAGAATAACATTGTTCATACTTATGTTTTACCTGATTACGCCTTGATTCATCACGAGGAACTATGTCTATTAAAAAATCGAATGCTTCCGATCGACTGCAAGCAGCAACAATGTCACACTAACATGAATAATAAGATAAAACAATTCAAACCAAAATACCTTTTGAAGAGTTTTTCTTCTTCCCTCATCTACTAAATGCCATGCTCTCAATGTTATTTCTTGGATAAACATTTCTGCAGCTGCTGAAAGAACCAAAGGAGCATCGCCACTTATCATCTGATTATAAAAATAATAAATAATAATTGAATTAATTAAAAAACCTGATTCCTAACAGAATCATCTAATTTCATTATTTTTTTAACTCTAGCCATGGGTAACTCCATATGCCTCACATACGACCTAACTTCATCCTAAAATGCATTATTTAAAAGCATTATATTTATAATTTTTTACCTCTGTCATGGCGTCGTATTTCCTCTTCCTAGATGGCCAGAAATCGCGCAACAATGTCTTAACATCAAAAGATTTTTCAGCATGTGATGGAACTAGCTTTGATATATGGAACTACTGCAGAAGTTAGTAACGAGTTAAAATACTTACTGTTTGCGATACACCCCGTGAGGATGAAGGATTTACACTCTCTGTATTACAATTACTTTCTTCAAGTATAACTTCCCTGGCAGTACCCTAACCGTGTAAATAAAATTAAAAAACGAAGAGAAAATAAATGGCAAACCTGTGTAGATATAGTCATATCCTCACCATTTTCATTCAAAATACACATACCATCTTCCATTTCCAAAGGCGGAAAATGCTGCAAAATATTTTTATAATGATGTTAGGGTAGTTTCCGTGCAAACCTGACTAACATAAGAAACTGTTTGTACAATGATAGGGCCATTATTATGATTATCCACTTTCCGATTATTACTTAGGGAGTTCATACTAAATTTATAACAGCATTAGAATTTTAAATAACTAAAATAATGTCCAGTTTTAGAATACTGTAAATTTTTATTATTTAATTCGGTTCCGGGAATATTTAAAGATGAGGTTTTAATCTTAAATTGCTTTCACACAGCTAAGAAGAATTTATCATTGGAGCGCGATTACGCATGCTTTTATTTTGTATGAATGCCATATGTAAAACTTGAAATTTTTCACAGAGTTATGAAAACAAAGCTTGCTATTTAATGTGATTGTCATTTGTAGTATGATCTTGGAGTATTATTAACATTTTGAAAAAAAACATATTTTTTGAAGGCTCTAAAACTTGAATAATTCTTCATTCCATATGGAAATCCTTGTTATTTTCTCAATGGATATAAATTTTAAGAATATCAACATAAAAAAATACTAAAATGAAATTTAAAGGCATTTATGAGGTATATGACGCCATATCATATTATACTATAAATTCAACAAACGAAAAATCATTTTGTATTATATTCATTTTCATTCACAATATGGGGAATCGTTTCGTGGATATTTTATTGTAATTATCTTATAATCATCATAACAATGCACGAAAAAAAAAGAACAACCATTGCTCAATTTAGATTGCATTTCAATCAAAGCATATAAAGACGAAAAATAGTAGAAATTATGATAAAATAATAGTTTTGACACGGCTACGTTGTTCCTTAAAAGCAAGGCATTGCTCTATTAACTCAATCAAATTCCGATCCGAGAGCGAACGAATTCGCTTATCAAGATTTCTAAAATTTTAAAAATTTGTCTTCAATTTCACAAATCGTATTTACTTGTACTCTTCTAATTCCAGCAGTTGTTCAGGTTTTCTGAGCTCGTCTGTTCGCCTCGATAGTTCAGAGAGAGTCATTGATTTCATAACCGGTAAATTGAAAACTATCGATAGAAATAATAAATCCAATACAAGAGACGTAACTAGATCTTTTTTCTATAAAAACAATATTAACAATATTTAAAATAGAATACTGAAATGTTACTACCGTGTTCAATTCACCGCATAAATATCGTTCACAAGCTCGTTTCAAAACAGGCAGATCATTAAGTTCGGCATCAATCAAAAAATCAACAAAATCTTCAACATATTCCATATCTGAGAGCACAACCTTTGTGAAATAAATATTTGCCAAAAGCTGAAATAATACTCATTAGAAGATTTTATTGTAAACTATAGATAACATCGTGAATATGTTCTTTGCTGGTTTCTGTGCATTCGAAACACCTTTGATCTTCATCACTAGTTTCTCCATCCTATAATGCAAAGAAAAAACTATAGAAAGAAAATAATTTTTTTTGTCAAAAGAAACTGATGGAAGAGGACAAAAAACGTTTATAGGTGTAGAAACCTCTGCTTCAGTTTCATCTTCTGTTTTACTATCATAGAGAAAGGAGCTCCGTCGTCTATCACACGAATCACAGCATGCTATCAAAATCTGAAATAAATGAAATGCGGACACAACCTATGTAAGTTCAATACTTTTTTAAACACATGTTCATGATCTCGTTCCATTAATAAGGATCCACGCCTAGATGAAGTACCAGCAGGGGAACTCACTTTCAGACAATTTGTGCTTTTCTGAAAGCTGTTTCAATGATCCAATGGTTATAAAGAATATGCAGTAACAAACCTCCATTTGCATTATTTCTTCAAATTTTTTCTCATAATCGATTTTTTCCTTCCGACTTATTTTATCTTCATCTTTGTATTTTCTAAAGTTGAATTTTATTACATTTTGATTAATTACTACAGAATCCAAATATATTAATCAATACCTTTTTGAACGTCTCTTCCAAATCTTACTATTCACACGCGCATTATAATTTGTTGTCAAAAATGATTTTTGAGGAGTTGGATTGACACTATCCAAATACGTGTAAGGATCGAAGAGTTTAGCATCCATTTTGATTAAGACTGATATTTTGATTGTTCTGTCCACATTTTCCTTTAATTCGATTATGTACTAACATATATTGCGTCGTCGATATTACCATAATATACTGTGAAATCGCTGCTCTATCTTTGTCTGTTATTTCTGCCCCTTTTCCTCTTTGCATAGTTATAGACTTTCCTGAAAATAAATAGAAATTTCAAATTGTTCTTGGAAGAGGACTGACTTTCTTCTACGATGTGTTCTGTTTCATCAGTAGTTGATTCTGATCTGTTAATTCCCACAACAGCTCTGATGTCAATCTTAGCAACATTGAGCAATAAACCATTTGAAAAATATATAAGAATTTTTACCTGACTAACCGGGCCCTCAGCTAAATATAAATCAACTGCAGCATAATTAATAGGGGAAAAATCTTCTTCATCCTGTTCATCGTCCGAAGTGGAAAGCTATATGAATATACAAACATTTAAAGAAAAAATTCAGTGAACTTATACCTTTCCAGTTGTTCCGTGTATTTTCATACTCCACTGAAACGATATGTGGTCATATACTGTAGCAAACTTTGGTGATATAACCAATATAACTGATTCGTCCTCAGATAAATGTCTTTTTGTAACCTTTGAAGTCAATTAATGTATTTTAGAAAACAAATATCTACCTTAGTCACCCATACGTATCGGAATGATATTCGTTGTGTTGGAGATGCAGTGGAAGTCGACGCCATTAATATAATCTAGATAAAGAAGACAAAAATATTTTACCAAAACAATTTATTTTAAAAAATTGATGAAAAAAAGAAAAAAAATGATGTGTTAACATCGTTTAGTTATACTCAACAGGAGATGAACAATTATTCATGTGGTTATAACAGAGAGAACTCATGCATGTTCTAAATGCAGAATGCAAATGATACAGCAACACAATGCGCATAACTTAACATAACAGTCTTCAACAAAACAGACCGTAGACCCTCTAAACCATGATAAACGAACTCTCTCTCTGTTATTAATCAACAATAAAATTTATTATATTTTTCCCCAAGCAACCGGGTTATGAATCAAAGATTAGGTATAGAGTAACCGAATAAAATAAAATCATAATAATACATTTTAATTAAAAGTTGCATATGGTATGTATTCTCCCGAATAGCTCGAGCCACTTCATGGCGTTCAGGTAAATCTACCGTACTATGACTAGTTCGATTACTTGAAAGTGATTCCTCTAAAAACCATTATCATAAGAGATGATAACAATTAAAAAATGATATACTTATGAAGTTTAATGCTTCAGTAGAAACATCTTTTTTATTCAGTTCTTCATAGAAAACTTCAAAAAACTGGGTGGGATCTTCAGAATCGTAATGAATTATATTATAATGATGAAAATGAGAATAGAACTCACACCTCCTGAAATTTAATTATTTACTCCCACTTGTAGGCGGGATGACTATACCAATTTTGAGGATGAAAATGATCGTCATCAAAGTTTGCTGATATTTTTTGGTTGTTGGATTTCCTTATCATTCTATCATATTGCCTTTCCATGAAACATGTTAAATTACGCTTACAGCCGTTACAACGATCAGGATATTTTTTCCAAGTTTGCTCTCTGAAATTAAAAAAATTGAAATAATTCAATTCAAAATTGGTAAGAGCCAGATTTTATTACATTAGACATTTGTCAGTAAATCCAGAGACAAACCGTTTAAAAGGATCTCTAACTATAACCAACCAACTCCAAGCTTTCCATTGAATCTATTAAAAAGTTAAAGTCAATAATCGAAACAATAATGAATGTCTACATTGGTAGTTATGTTAAAAGTTGCAGTTATATCATGCAGCCAGGAATACTCGTTCTTAGAACCACAAAATCTTTAATTAAAAAACTTTTTACAGCAGATATTTTGCTTTTACCTTCGTTGAAAAATTTCATTTACCAATTTTCGTTTACTTTTCCTATATTTTAGTTCATTATGCAGAAAGCAAAGAATTGCTGTTAACATCGTTGAAAAGTTCTTGTCAATGGCACATCCAACTAATTTGTATTTTGATGCTACCTTAATGATATGTGAAAAAATCTTTCAACTAAAAATATACCCTATAACGTTGTTTAAAAGCGATGAAGGGTTTGACACAACTATTATAATTGGGCCCTGAGCAGTAATTAAGGGATTCGGTAGTAGAACAATTTTTTGCTGAATTTATTTTAGAAATATTTCAAAGGTACGATATAAGCAAACCTCTTATCGAATTAGAGGAAAATATATGGGAATCATAACTCCAAAGAATGTAAAGAAGTACAATACAAAACAATGAGTTGAGAGCTAACCGACTACTATTCAGGAGCTTCATTATGGTCGAATCAGAGGGATTAAACAACTTCTTGTTTGTTCCCAAACGTATCGTAAAGTTATTGATTGAACTAGGTTTCATGCCACGCTAATATCCCGTAGCTCTAAATACTAGTTTCAGGTAGAAGTAAAGATTTTGAATTTTGTTCTTTCATTACTTTGGATAACAGAGTGCAAAGTTTATGATATTAATCAAAGGTAGCATGAGAACTATTTATCTTTCAAATATCCCGTTTTACTCATTAGGCCAAATGAAATTCTACGTTTCTGCTACGATTGGCTCTTTCCTATTTCCAGAATAACCATTGTACTATAAGAACATCCTCTTCTAAGATGTTTCCATAAAACTTTGTATGGCGTAGACTATTTTTTCTTATTAATTGTTTAATAGAGGCTTGAAAGTTTTAAAAGTTCGCAAACCATGATTAAACTCAAGTAATCGTCAACTGAGCTGATCAGATGATCTTTCTCCCAAGGCACTAAATGACTTTCACAAGTTGGAATAACAGCTAAAAAACCATATTTAGGATAAAAAAAGATTTTGAGAGTTTACGAAGAAATTGACACGCCCATTTTCAAATACGCTTTTCTGCAAGGTAAGTTTATTTTATCAATTTGCATATTCAATCGATATAACTTAAATATTCAGTCGATATAACTTATAAAATCATTAAAAGAGTTAATTAATTATATTTATTCAGACAGAACGTTTTATTTAATTCTGTATCTAGAATTTTTTTCTGAATATTTAAGTTATATCGATTGAATATGCAAATTGATAAAATAAACTTACCTTGCAGAAAAGCGTATTTGAAAATGGGCGTGTCAATTTCTTCGTAAACTCTCAAAATCTTTTTTTATCCTAAATATGGTTTTTTTGATGATTTGTAAAATGTTTACGTTATTATTATTGTAGTTTTAAAATAATTCATCGTTTAGAAAAAATCCTAATAATGTCAAAAAGTCAGAACGTAAGAGATGTTTTTAAATTGTCATCTTCTGATTCTGAAGTATTTTCCGTAAAGCGAGATCTTTTGAAGTATTCTAAAATTATAAACAGCATTATTGTGGTAAGAAATTTTATAAAGACAGATTGTTTTCTTTTTTATCTAGGAACTAGAGCTGGACGCTGATGATGAGGAAATGGCTCCAATTCATTTGGATGATGTTGATGGAGCTACTCTTAAGAAGGTACTGTGTTCTTCTTATGCGCGTACAATTTCTTGTTCTAGGTTTTGGAATGGTTAAATTTTCATGAAAAAGCAGGAACATTAGCTGTTATTCCAACTTGTGAAAGTGATTTAGTACCTTGGGAAAAAAATCATCTGATCAGCTCAATTGATGATTACTTGAGTTTAATCATGGTTTGCGAACTTTTAAAATTTCTATGCCTCTATCAAATCCTTAGGCTTCTCGTTCCCTTGATATCCCTAAGCTGATAGCCGCTACTGATATAATTTTTGCTTCAATGCTTAATGTAATGATGTTTTTCAAATATTTAAAAAAATTTTGGTTCAGGAAAATACTCCGGAAGAATTGATGAAGAAACTATTGACTGTTTAAAGAAATCTGAAAGGTTGGACTTGTGAATATTGAACTGTTTGAATAAAATGAATTTATTAAATAAGTCAACAAGAACAAACAACTTATATACAAACTCGATGAAGCTGAGAATAGATTCAACGTCTGCCGTTGTCGTATCCACGGTTTTCGTAACCACCGCGATTCTGATTATGATATCCTCCACCTCCTCTATTATTATGATGATATCCACCTACAACCAGCCGTAATCAAGCAGCAATTAAATATAAGAAAACCTCTTCCGCCACGATAATCATTACGGTTATCGCGATTATCGCGGTTATCACGATTTTGTCCATAGGATCGGTTGTATTGATTATCTCCATATTGTCCACCATGATTCTGGTAACCACCTCTACCACGATAACCTAAATTTTGATGACACACAGCTTATTACAACAGTTCAACCTCCGCCACGCCCTCTATAGTGATGATCGTCGCGCAACTCATGATTAAGTGAACGGTGTCCAGACTGATCCACATATCCTCGACCAGTGTTCCTGCTGAACCCTATCTGAGGTCTGTATTGCCCGCTCTAAAGGTTAATTCATAAATTCATAAACAATAAAATATGTTATATTACTCTATGATCATTCCAATCTTGAGGTTTCAATGTGCGTGGAAGTTCCGTTGCTGAAGCTATTTTTGTAGCAGGGAATATGAAACCTTCTGGATACAAAGGATCTTCGAAAATTGCCATTATGGCTCCATTACACTTTAAAATATTGAAATTTTAGCCTAATACCGTTGTGTACAGTTACCTTGAGATCAGGACATGATGCGTCCACAACAGGTGATTTAAAGGTAGCATCCGGCAGAACAGCAGTTGAATCAGCAATAATTTTTCCACTAAGTCCATAAGTGAACGTAGGATCGATATCAATGGATTTAGCACCTGAACATATATTGTAAACATGAATAATGAATAACATTTTTATAAACCTTCTTCTTTATATAAATCGTTGAATAGATTAAATGCGGAATGATGACGACCAATAAATAAACGATTGGGACCAGTAGTATTTCGAGCTTTCTCCTCATCAGTTAAAGTTGGGTATACCTGAACACAATTGTTATCATTTGGAAGAAATTCCTAACATACTTTTTGCAAAGTTCTTAAGAGGCGTTGTTCATCAACAAAAGGAAGAAGTGCAACACCTTGCCAAGCATACTTCTTGCCATTTAAATCAATTCGGAAATCAATTGGATACAAGTCAATGATGGGAGAATCATTCTCTGTCATAAGTTTTTGCCATTCTACTGGCAGATGTTGCCTGGAGTTATGAATTAAGACAACGATTGTCATATAAGTACTTACTTGCTAGCAGCTGGAAAAACGCTCATCAATTGTTCTAATGGTTTGAAAGGGTTTGTTGGCCTAGTGAAATCTGGCTTGAATTCCCCAATTGTATCAAAATCGCTAGCAAACGGAGCATAGTGATATGGAAAATACCAATCCCAACTAGCACAACCTTGATAGTAATACTTAAGAACCCAGCACAATCCTTCAACATAAGCCCAAGCCACTTTTCTACGAAAAACGTCGTCATCGGAGCTAACTCCAAATTTAGCTCTGAATAGAACTTTTAGATTAATTTAAAAAAAAAAAGAACCTATAATATCTATCTTTCCAACCAGTTTCATATAGTCGAATATCATCCTTAGGCCCTTCTTCTTCGACTGCGTGAGGTGCAACTTCTTCCTGAGTAAATAAAATATATTAAGCTTCATATCACTGTGGTTACCTCTGCTCTTCTTTTGCGTGGATTGCTTTCATTTTTCGGACTCTCATCCTGTAGCATACTTTTCAAACGTTTGGCAGCTTCCTCGTTATCCGCATAATTCATTGCCTAAATATTATTTTTATTATACAAAAAAACACAAATAGTATCATACATCCATCCTAGCATCAGCAGCCATACCCCTGGTTATTTTGCCTGACATAGGAGCAGGAGCAGAAAGGGGGGCGAGCAAACTTCCCTCACCTGGCACGTAAGCTGGACGCTGTGGACGACCACCTGACATACGGGCTTTTTTAGCTCGCTGGTTCGCTTGGAACCTCATCTCATCTTCCTATTAAAAAAAATAAAAATTTTTTGAAAATTGGAATTTTCAAACCTGGCGTCTCTTAAATATTTCATCTTCAACTTCACCCAACCCATTCATAATCATCTGTACACGATCCATGTATACATCACCATCTTTAGTCAAATAACTGAAACATATATGAAAAAATACAAAATAAAAATAGAAGACTAATACCCATTCATTTTATACACCATATCCTTATATAAACGAATAAGGCGGTCAATAGCTCCTTCTCTAATCTCCAATGAGGGTAGATGTGGCAAGAAATCATTACCTACGAAGAAACATAGGAAGACCTGCAGATAAAAAACATAACTATTATAAAATTAAAAAAACGAACCCAATCATCAATAACGCGTTCAATATCAAAAGTAAATGATAGATTTGCTAGGTACATATCACGCTCCAAATACTCTCTTAATACCGGAATACGCAGGAAAATGAAATTTTTTTCTTTTTGTATAGGATCAGCCTCATCTGGTCCATGTTCTTCATTTTCTAACCTGAAAAAGCAACATTACTGAAAATATGGAGGTTATGGATATACCCTCTGCATCCTTTCAGGTCATGACCATATTGACCACATAATTCACACGGACGAGGTTGGTTAGGGACGAATTCTTCCCTGTTTTTTATTACATATATGCGTATATATATATGTATATAAATACCTGATTATATTGAAATTCACTTCATGTGTTGCTAGACCAAGCATGATTAAATCAGCATCGGCACCACATAAACAATGAACTGTATTTGGATTGTGTGCAGGATTAGATCTTTGTTTTCGGATAAACTCCATAATTTTATGCTCTCCTTCACCAGGAGCATTAGCATCAGACAAAATGACCTGAAGTGAACTCAATTATGAAAATAATTTAAAACTCCAAAACTACTTGTATGTTAGCCCAAGCGGCATCATTTGTGATTCTATCATGAATATAATACGTCAAAGCATCTGCTAGTCTAGAAACAAAATCGTAGAAAAAAATGATTAAACAAAATACCTAGCCATGAAAGGAGTTCCTGGCGTGATACAGTTACTATCAAAATGTTGTTCATCAGCTTTCTGTGGGGGCAGAGGAAATCCTTCTGCTTCCAATCGTCTTCTTTGCTGCGAAACGTTCATACAGTTTTAAAATAAATTTAAAAGTACCTCGTCAATTGATGCTTTTTTTTCCACGGCTTCTTTTGAAGCGCGGAAGCGTCTACTACGTTGCTGATTCATCTAAATTACAAACCATAGAGACAATATTATGAAGGAACTTACTTTTGCTCTTGGAGCTACACCATCAATAGCCATATATAAAACTTTTCTGGGGCGAACAATAGAGAATATTCTATCTATATATTCAAAGATGAGAGCCTAAATTGGTAATTAATAAAATTTAAAAAAACGGAAAATTGCAACTCACAAACATTTCATCTTCATTTTTGGGCGGTGGACGATCTTCAGGATGAGTACACGGATGAATGATACCATTCATATCCAGATAAAGGTTATCAAACTCCTTCAGTACAATATGAATATTTTTGTCTACAAATCATTGATCTTACCTGGAAATTCGGATTCGGCTTAGTGCAGTCGATTGGAATTTTAGTACCATCTGCATTTCTTTGCCTTTCTTCATTAGCATTGACAATAATAGAAGGATACTTTTTCGTTAACCAACGGAAGAATGCAGGTACACCCATGATCTATTCTGAAACGAAAAACAAAGATTAAAATAATTTTTCGATTAAGATATTTTTTCGAATTTTAAAAACATGATATCCGATAAAAATTTTAAAATAGAAAACCTGCCCGTTTTATACCCCTGTTATTAGTAATTCTCGTTGGGAAGAATAAACTTAGTTCTTTCCCTCGTTATGTTTCGTAGAGTTTTAAATCTTAAAGATAGTAGATATAAAGTTTTTTTTCGTTCAAATAGTAATTTAACTGATATTTATTCTGCCAAAGTACAAAAAGGGGAGTTAAGGCATGATGAATACCAGGTTTGCCGCATATGTTATCTTTTTCTCATATATGCTTATAACAGGAAAAAATAGTAGAGCAGTTCGAACTTTTACGTTCGTCTTTGATTACTTATGAGTTTAAAAACAATCCCGTTCCGAGCAAAATAGGATCAGGTATAATTGGGTCACTGTTTAGGCAGAAGAACAAAGAAAATGAGGTATTAATATCAATTAGCTTTCATAATAAAATAACTTGTCGTAGATTCCGAAAATCAGCCCTCGTGGAATTTATTTATGGGGAACAGTTGGCTGCGGAAAAACTATGCTCATGGATTTGTTTTATGAAAGCTGCCCGTTCAAAGAGAAGGAGCGTGTTCATTTCAACTCATTCATGCAAGATGTACATAAGAGTATGTCAATGAGCTGCTTTCCATTTTTTCAAATTACTCGTATAGGAATGCATCAATTGAAACTTGCTCATCAAGGTCCTAGAGGTAGTCTTGACCCTGTTCCACAAATAGTGTCGGAAATAATTGAAAAAAATAAACTCCTGTGCTTCGATGAGTTCCAGGTATTGCTAAAAGTATTGCAATTGTTAATCAGGATTATAGGTAACTGATATTGCTGATGCTATGATATTGAAGAGATTTTTCTCAGAACTTTTTAATAAAGGTAGCTTATGAATGTATATGAAAAAATATAGTTGTCTGTTTAGGATTAGTTATGGTTGCCACTTCCAATCGTCCTCCTAAAGAGTTGTACAAAAATGGGTTGCAACGCCACCAATTCTTGCCTTTCATTGACGTTCTTGAAGTTATCACATTTTCTTACATAATTGCTAAGTTTGTCTTTTCTAGAATAAATGTAATGCTATCACACTTGATTCTGGAAAAGATTATCGAAGAAGTTCAACCAAAGATTCTTCATATTATTTTATACATGGCAAAGAAGATGCTAATGAGAAGTGCAATATTATTTTCAAGCAATTAGTTGCCAAGGAAAACGACAGTAATATGCATATCAATAATATTTCTGATTGATTGTTTGCAGCCGTCAGGGCAAAAACACTTAATATTCTTGGACGTCATGTTGTGGTTGAAAAATGCTGTGGGGGAGTTGCTGACATAGATTTTGCTGAAGTAATTTAATTTAATTTATTTAATATGATGTTGATAATCAAGGTGTGTACAAAAGCGACTGGAGCTGTGGATTATCTTGTACTTGCCCGAGTTTTTCATACTATTATTTTACGCAATGTTCCTATTCTTACCGCTTCAAAGTTATCGGAAGCGCGTCGATTTATTACTTTGATTGACACTTTTTATGATCAAAAAGTAAGTTTTCAATTCAATACTGTGAATTATTGTTGTTTAAGGTTCGATTAATTGTAAGTGCTGAGGGATCCGTAGATGAATTATTCAGACTGGATCAAGATAAAGAAGTAGGATTATCAGATGCTGATAGAAAGTTAATGGATGATCTCCAAATAGCTCCTGGCACAGTGAGTTAGTATCGCTTTTTCTATTCAACATTTGGATTTGAGGAGAGTTCGAAAGCCAACGTTTTCACGGGAGAAGAAGAGCAATTCGCTTCTGACAGGACTATATCTAGGCTAAGTGAGATGCAAACAGAAGTTTACTGGAACCAGAGGAGGCCGACCTAAATATAACTTGATATTATTGTTCAGAGACTGTTCTCTCTGTTTATCATAATTCAGATGATAAGCATGATATCAATGGTATACTTATTATCGATATTCTGCCTGCAAAAATTGATCCTTTCATATTTTGAATCAGTCAGTACATTTTAGAAAATTATAGTTGTGATCTTTTTTTTCATTTTAGGAAACATATTTTGAATAAAAATTTTAAATTATGATTTAGTTCAAAGTACACACATTTTTTCTCTCTGAAAGTCATAATTTCTGAAGGCCATAGCATTCACAACTTGTCGTTGAAATCGTCGTGTAATGCAAAAAATGTGATAATAACTATGATAGCATTCAACGAGTATGACTAAAATATAGAAGAATCAAAATCTTTCATAGTACTAAGCAATTTGCAAATGTTATATTTACATTTATATCTATTTTTATTTAGAATATTTACGTTTTTAGCTTGGCTTACCATTTGTAACCGTTTTAAAAATTATTTGTTGTAGTTTGACAACTGCACCGACTATGGCATTCCGCATAGTTCCAGAAGACGAACAGAAGGAACTGCAAAAATACTTCGAATCATCCGAAAAGCATATTCTTTTTTATCAGTCAATTAAATTTAAACTTGAAAATGTATTTCCTTATACAACATGTGATATATATTCTTTCGAGAAAAATAATTCTAAATATTTTTATGCGCACAAGCATAATAAACTTCTGAGCAGGTATTTGCTGTAAAGTCTATATTATATAATATTATTTTGCTGACAGACATGGAGGGTTGGTAACTTGTGTAGGTAATTTCAATGAGGCTGATTTTATCGAAGGGTTCATGTTATATGAATCCATTTTAAAAATACAAACGCTAACAGAGGGATATCTTATTATTGCTTTTGAGAAATATACTATGGCGGTAAGACATATACAAATATATTTGATTTGATTTTCTACTAGATTCTTATAGATTTCAAAATATTATAACCGAATTAATTTCAAAGGAGAATTGGGTCCAAATCCTACATACTTGTTTTACATGACAGAAGAACAAGAAGATGAAGTGTTGAAGTGGAAAGCGCCCCTTCTTCCAGATGGACTACAACTTGGTTTTTTTTTAAAATTTAAACTTTTTTATTTTTCATTTCAAATAAGGTTATGCAAATCCCGAATTAGATGCAAGGTTGATAACGTCAACATGGGTATATGCTCGAGAAGAAGAAATTCCCCAAACAAGGTTTCTTATTTTTTGTTAAAACTTACGAAACGTTTTAAAATTAAGAGCTAAATTGGAATGTTTTCCTTCGTCTGTTATAAGACATAATGGAACACCTGTAGCATATGAAATGATGGATCATTTTGGTTATCTTAATCATCAGTACACTCATGAGGAATATAGATGTAAAGGTTATGGAAAAATTGTGGAATTAGATATATCGCAGAAGTGTTTGAAGTGCTTTCCTTTCATTTCAAGAATAAGAAATTCTATTTTATTTTAGAAGAGGTTTTCGTGTTTTCAAATGTGTAGAGCCTTGCAAGCCCGCTGTTCTTGCCAGTAGCAAACGATCGAAAATCTGGACTGTCTCTAAAGACGAAGCTGGAGAAGATGAACCTCTTATTTTTTTCGTAATAAGCCAAAAGCAATAATTAACTTTTATAAGCATCTGTATGGTGTAGTGATGGTGAGATGAGCTTGTATTCGTTAATTAGCAAATAAATACTTTTTTCATTTCCAAACCTTTGTTTCCACTATTTTAAGTTTCCTTATTTCTGCAGTTTAAATTGCCCATTTCTAATCCCTCATGGGTATGATTTGTAGCTATAGCCTCTCATAAGTCTTCAACGATTAGGCCATTCTGACTTCTTCTCTTGGCTCGAGCGCAACTATACACTCGTTGTCTTTTACTTACTTACTCCTCCCTTCCAAAACTATGTGGATTTGCAAAAAAAAACTTCCTTTCTCTTAAGTAACATTGATATGAAATCAATCTCTATTACTATTTTTCATCTTGAATAATAATTTTTGGGTAAAATTTCTTTTTTTTCCTTGTTCTTGGTCTTTCTATCTCTGAAACTCACTATTTAATATTCTACGCTATTCAGACTCAGATTCGAAACTTTTTCATTTTTATAATATACAAGTAATGAAAATTTTTACTCAATTTCATCGTTTCTATCTACTTTTTTTCAAATATAGAAATCTCGGAAGACTAAAGACGGCAGAATGAAGATTCAATAAACGTAATAAGCTTTCTTGATGGGTCTAAAAACTGGACTCGAGAGTCTTAACATTTATTTTAGTTTTTCTATCGAATATGCTTATATGTGCGCTATTAACGTATTCTGTTCTTTGTTCATTGATTGAACTTTGAATTTTAGTATGAATCCTCCTCTTATTTCGTTTTAACTATTTTTAACTACAATTTTAGATAAAAAAAAATATTTTTTTTTAGCAAAAGATTTTGCAGAATGTTTTAAGTTGAATAAGGCTTGACATCTCAAGAATAAATCGAATCTGTCATTATATTCATCCAAATTTTGATGGATTCCACATGTGACTATCGGTTCATCGGACATATTGCATAACATTAGCACAATATACATAGATCTTTTTAAGTTTGAAGCATTTTCTGATTGAAATAAAAAAAAATGAATTTCAGATATTTCATATGCGACATAGCTGAATATGTACTGCCAAAAATCAGGTTTGGATCCTTTATTTACTAAACAAGTAAAGAAATATTCTAACAATCGACAGAAACAATTTCCAAACTTCGCACTTCTATTAGTTTGTGAAGTGTTCAACAACTGCTCTAACTAATACTAGCAGCTATTACACGCTCACTAAGTTTTGAAAGTATTAATCATTAAGAGTTATATTCATCTATGTTCTAACCAAACACAACAATGTTTTTTCTAAATTCAAAATGTTTTCATTCTCTTATTCGATTTAAATTATTATTAAATGTTTTAAAACAACACATGAACTGATGATAAAACAACCAATTTTACGTTTATTAGTTAATATGATTAATATTTTTTAAATTAAAAGCTAGATAACTTATATTTTATTTCAGAAAATCGATCGTATTACGAGAGCATTTACGGTGAACGAAGGCATATTCTTCTAGATTCCTCTGTTTATCCAAGATATCGCTCGATAGCCCCCAGGCAAATGGTCATTACAACACAACCAGAAAGTTGTCAGTTTCTACCACAACGAACAAATGATTCCACTTTTGGCTCTGCAACCAGCTCCGGTTTTATAAGAAATGGATATTTGCCACCTGGAGTTTTGTCAAACCATAAGCCTTACCCAATAAACAGGTATGTACATATAGTTAAACTATTTATTTGAGCGAAAACATATGTTTTTAATTGTTTTGTCTTTTAAAACTTTGCATAAAGGGTATAGAGAGTATAATTTTGAATATTTTAATTTTAAAAATCTTCTGTTCAAAAAGAAAAACTTAAAAAATTAATATTTTTCTTTCATAGAACTGGAGAAATGCCAAAAACTGAAGAAGACTTAGAAGGCATTAATTGCTCGCCATGTTGTGACAATGAAAACATAAGGTAATTTAAGAAATAATTATAATATAAATCAAATAGTTGAGTGAATTGAATATTGATCAGAATGATTTCATTTAAATAGATAGATTTACGTTAATACGTTGTAACTGAGAGGGGTAGCAATTGTTACTTCTTCTTCATATATCTTCTTTTTTTCGTAACTACATAAAATTAAACTTAGGAGAATGCTATTATATGATATCAGAGCTAATATATGTATATATCCTAGTCATATTGGTATTCTTTACAAAGATAGAAGTAAAGGTAGGATAGATTGATAAGATATAAGGGCATTTGATAAGAAGCCAGAGTTGATGTTAACAATGATGCAACTTCAATATTTTAAAATATCAAAGAGACTAAAAGAAAGAAGAGCATAGCATAGGAGAGTGACCGAATGAGAAAAGAAAAGCAACACTATCCTATCTCTAACTGCTGTCGGCTCTTCGCTTTTAGCAATTTTTATAAATCTCGAATTTATTATTTCATATACTTTTGAATGACTAAATATCAATCGATTACAATTGTGTCTGTTTCTCCTACTCGATTTGATCAAAATATGTCGGAAGTATCCGATAACAGCAGGGAAGTAGGTTGGATACAAAAATTTTTTAATCGGTCAGTAGTAAAATTATAATTTATAAAATAACATCATATATATATATTTATAATTATTTTCAGAAGAACATTTCGTGGTATTGCACTTGGTCAAATATTATCCATTTGTTTATGTGGTACAGGTGTTTCCAGTCAACTACTTTCAGATAAAGGTGTTAATGCTCCTGCAGGTTATTAACTATATTTACTTATCTTCAGCATCTTATAATTTTTTTTATTTTAGCTCAAAGTTTCACAAACTATTTTCTGCTATGTTTTGTATATTGTACAGCATTATCATGCAAATCAGGAGATGAAGGATTATTAGGTTAGATTAAACTATTTTATGTGTTTATATTAATATATTTTTTTGAATATTTATAGGCGTTATTAAACGTCGTGGTTGGAAATATTTTATATTGGCTTTAATAGATGTTGAAGCAAATTTTCTAGTTGTATACGCTTATCAATATACAAATTTAACTAGTGTTCAAGTTAGTTTTCTCATATTTTCTTTACAATAATATATTTTTTTAAAGATTTTGGATTGTTCTACAATTCCAACAGTTTTATTACTTTCATGGCTATTTTTGTCTGTAAGATATTTAATTTCACATATCATAGGTAAATATTTAAAACATGATAATGATTCTAAATATGATATTCGTGTAGGTGTGTGCTTATGTTTAATTGGAATAGCCATACTTATTTGGGCAGATATGCTTGATGGAAAAGGAACAATTGGAGGTAGAAACAACGTTATAATATCCGAAAACTTCTTAATTTAGGAACTAATCATGTATTGGGAGACTTATTATGTATAGGAGGAGCTCTGTTATATGCGGTCTCAAATGTTTGTCAAGAATTTCTGGTGAAGCAGCATAATCGTATGGAATACTTGGGGATGATTGGATTATTTGGAAGTCTCATATCAGGAATTCAATTGTAAATTATATAATATTTCTCTTCAACATCTAAATCATTTAGAGCAATTTTGGAACATAAAAATTTATCTCAAATAGATTGGAATTTATCTACTATAGGATGTTTTGCTTTATTCGCATTTTCAATGTTTATTTTCTATTCTCTTGTGAGCTATGTGCTACAAAAAACTTCAGCCTTAATGCTCAACTTAGCAACATTAACAGCTGATTTTTATTCTTTTCTATTTGGCATATTTTTATTCAAATATAGTGTAAGTTTTAATTAGATTTTTAATATTTTTTAGATTATATACTTATATTTCAGTTCAATTATCTGTATTTCGTATCATATGTTGTTGTAATAGTAGGTTCTATAGTATACTCATTGAAACAAACAGAGGTTTGATTTTGAATAATATGCATATACGGTCCTATCATAGGTTCGAGATGCCGATGAACCTCGCAGGGTTTGTCCTTGCCTCTTCATGTGCTGTTGCTGTTGTGACTGCTGCTTTGAAGATGGTGAAAGCACGGAAGGATCATTAGATGTAATTTTGAAATATCCGAACTATTCTAATGTATTTAATCTTCAGATACCATTACCAAATATTGTACAACCTTGTCCACTGCATGGTCACAATCAGCAAAGTATTCGTATGACTGAACTAAACAGATAATTTTATTATTTCAAATTACAATCATTAATGCTCGTAATATAACTTCACTTACTTGTTTTTATGTTAAGAATTCTCTTTTTTAAAATTAGGGTTTTCTTATTAAACTGATTGAACCTTACTTGAAGCCAAATGGTGTAGTGTTGAAAACGGGTGTTTTCGATTCTGTGTTTTGTATTGTATTCACAATTAATAAATTTAAAATTAATAATAAGAATAAAGATAAATGAAAACTTTATTATGTAATTTTCTTGTCTTATGTATATGAACCCGTAAATTACAGTTTTTTTTTCAATTTCATATAATGATAGTAGATACATATATGAATGCATATAAAGTTGAATCAAATTCTAAAAAAATAATTTGGACTGAGGATATCAATTTCGTAAACATCACGCGTTATGGCTTTTAGTGAAAGAGAGATCATGAAAACAGTGAATTAATAAACTTGATTCTTAACATAGTTATGAATTTGAACATTATTAACCGGGATATAGATTTCAAATGCAGTTTTTAAGAGCTTAATTTGGTTCCTAATCATCTTCTCCTACATTTACTAATGGAGCTGGACTAGCCGAAAATGGAGGTGTTGGAGGTATCACATCATTAATGCTTTCACGCTTCACGATAGCTGCTTCTTGTGTATGGTCCAACGATGGAACTAATATAGAAACCATCTAGAATTATAATTCTTTCACTAAATTTAAATTTATTTTGTAACTTACGGATTCCCTATAAACTTTCACACGATGTGAATTAATATCTCTATAAGCATTCAGATCTGTATCATCAGTTCCAATTGAACAATCATCATGTAACGAAGATGTGTCAATGAATTCTAAAGTTAAATGAATTTAAAATAGTTTTCCATGCAGTTGAGATACCTCTTCTTAACTTTACTGGATAATCTGGACTACTAGATAGCATATTGACTCTATCAGATTCTAAAAAATACACAATAGAAGCTATTAAAATGATGAAAAAACAATTGTTACCTGTACTTCTTCTTGTGGATCTCCCTCTTCTTCTTATCATACAACAGCAGAAACAGAAAAGTATGAGTATCAATATTGATGCACATATGATCATTGAATAGAAAAGAACGCGAGCAGAGACTGGCACTGAATAAAAAATATTGTGAAAACTGGAAAATGTGCATTTGTAATTACATAAGTATTGAGGCTGGAAAGTATCTGGTGTGTATGCATCAACTGAGCCGTGTGGAGAAGATGAATATGAATTATCTTTCATATTTTGAGATTCAGAGTATTCATGAGAAAATTCTGGCTCTTCTTGCCAAAGATAAGGATCAACGGTTCCTGAATACTCATCAGAATCTGGGTATTCAGACACATATTGCATGATTCGCTCAAAGACATCAACCTATAGTTTCATAAATTATTCATTAAATCAGATTTACTATTATTACCTGATGAAGTTTATTACTTTTCGATTTATAGAAAGCATGTTCATCTGTTTCATAACCAACTCCAACATCATGAAGTATAACACTGTTTGATATATCAGCTCCTTCCAGTGGATGAAAGGTTATGTTATTCAACATTGATCTACTATAATCCGGAAGTTCAAATCTGCTTCCATCAATCTGAAAAGTTCGAATAAATTGAAATCTTTGAGATTACTTCATTACAATTAATTCATATCGTTGGTTGTTATGTTTAGTTCCAATAGGTGTTTGCCTACGAACAACCAATAAGTGAACACGATCATCGTTTTCAAAAGTACTTTCTGAAAGTAAATCTCATGAAATGAATAAAATATAGAAAAGACTGTACTGTAAGCATCGGGTTCGAAGTATGTTTGGTCATGTGGCGTTATTTGAACATTGATTCGTCCATCAGCCGTAGCATACACTCGAAATCTAAAGTAAGTAAGTTCTCGAATAAAAAGTACTTGCGAGGATACTTACAGCATTTCACGATGATTATTAAATTCAGCAATGATAAGATTGTTTTTGAAACTTTGAGGAAGCTTGAATTTAATCCAAATACTTTCAATAATTGATCTTGTTGGAGTCAAAGAAATTATAATAGGAATGGAGTTAACATATTTCGTTGATAAAGGTATAACTACGCCTATAAAAAGATTATTAAGCTACTATTATGAGTCATATTATACCATTTCGTTGTCTACATTCTCCATCAGATGTTTCAATGCCATATATATCGGAACAGTCACATTTTCCAACAGCTGGGGTATGTGGAGATGGAGTGCGACAACGAACGTTAGATTGACATCCGGGTTCACATAATACACAACCAACCTTAAATAAAGTATAATTATATGAAATTGAGCATATTACGGTACCAAAATAGCAAATGCTTGTAAATCTGTTGGATCGTGCAGCATATGCTTTCTTTGATTGTCATATGCTACTGTTAAGTCAACACGATGACCGAACATAAAAACATCTTTAATACAACCCTAAAACATAAAATAAAGAAGGAGAAATGAATAAGAATACTTACTCTTAAAGAAGGAATTTTCTCTCTTGTGTTTTCCAAATATTTAATTGTTATATCATTCATATACATTCCAGAATTTTTGATTTCATAGTATGTTCCACCAATGAATAATCCTCCCGAGTTTACAATATTTGGAACCGAATATAGTTCAGCTATGCTAACATTTTTATGTATTTGTATGGCTTCTAATTTGCATATTTCAGAATCAGAAATTAGAAAATAATCAGAATCCTTGTTGTAGAATACAGCTCGATGCCATTTATCCTTTCCAAACCCTAAATAAAACCCTCAATGAGATTTTCACATGATGCTTACCTTCGTTGTTGATTGTGCTACACTGACGACATAATTCTTCCTCTCCATCATGTATACATATGATTGCAGTCATACGAGATCCACGATAATGAACTTGCCAACGTCCACGAGTAACATAGTTCCAATATCCAAATAGCAGTAATCCAGCATCCTTAAAGTAACAATGAGAATATGAATACCTCCGCTAATGCGGTTACCGAATCAGATTTGAAAGCAATAGCAGATTGAACACTTTCATTATCCAATGAGTACGAACTTGGATAAGGAATATGGAAGAAAGATAATCTATCTGAATCTCTCAATAGATGGTATGCTAAATACATATTTGTGAAAATATAAAACAAGTTATCTTACTATCTTCTTCTGAAGGCTCACAGCTTGGTGGCAATAATGCGGAGAAAGAAGACTTCAAAATAGGACATTCGCATCCTATACATACTGGATCTCTTCAAAAATTATATATTTTATAAAAATAAATAAAATAATTGAAACATACAAATCGATTTGGCCTAAAGTACGTACTTCCTCATTGAATGGTATACATTTATCTCTTGTGTCTTTACTATCGACAAGTAAAACTTCACCTAATACATTGATTGTGAGATAAGTATATCTGAAAATTTATATTAAATATTATAATTTCTATAAAATCTATATATTACAATGATAATGCTTTGTTGAGAGGAATAATATGTTTATCAATAGTAATAGCATTATCGGGACCAATAGTTACTGTATGCCAGTTAAAGTCAGTTAGTAGACTTACTCCATGAGTTATATTCTCATCTATTGTTACAAAGTAATCTAAATAGTTTTAAATATTAAAATATTTCGAAATATTCTGTAAGATGAACCATTTTCCAATTTTATCTGTAATGCTCCATCAGCCCCATTCAAAGATAAGAATTTCGGATTTTCTCTATCAGTTCTAAAAGCAAACGCAAATTTCCAATTTCTGGTAAACAAGTCCAATTGTATCTAAAAACATAATAAAAGACATATTGAGAGTGAAGATTTCATACTTTTCTTTTAAATAAACATTGTTCTTCTTGAACTAAGGACTGTTGACATCTTAATGGAGAAGATTGTAGTTGAACTGATCCTGTTGTGAAAACATGTCGAAGTCCGGCTTGAACATGTACCAAATTCATAGTCACAGTTGGTGTTTCTTAAGAAAATATTGGATAAGTATAAGTATAATATATTATTAAATATCTAACCTGGATCATAAGTTATATTCATAGCTTCATTAAGTAAAGAAATTATTTGAATTGAAGCTCTAAATATTATTTTTTTAATTCAAAAGATATATGATTTGATGAATCTTACCTATTTTCTTCAGGAACATTACTCCAATCAACTGTAAGCTCTTGTGTACAATATGATGTTTTCAATTGTTCTCTAATCCAATTAAGATCGGGAATTCTAAAAGAAATATTTTCTGTCAATTATGAAAAAACTAGGAAGAATTCAAATTATAATGAAAATTCCAATAATACTTACTGGTAATTAATACTTTTCCGATCTGATATCATAACTGAATGACTTATTCCACTTTCAATTACTGTTGTAATAAATGTTTCAGAAGTTTCTGATTCATCCATTTCACACAAGATATTTGCAGTGACATCACCTGGATTAACAAGAATTATTAAAAAATTCAAAAAAAAATTGACAACCATCCAATTCTATAGGAAGAACCTGGCTTTTTCTTATGTTAGCTAGATAATGATCTCTGCATGATGATCTTGGAATTTCTTTAAAAAAATGTATATTTTTACAAAATTATAAAAATTATTTGATACCTGAATAAACTAAGGATATTAAAATGCCTACAATGACTATTTGTAGTTTGAGCCTAATGTTTGAAGGCATCATCATGCCTAAAATGAATTGAACTATAAGCAAGCAGAATATTTTAACTAAGAATGAATAATAAGAAAATAACAAACTTCAAGTATGAAATAAGAAAATATTAGTAAGGTGTCAACAAAGTAAAACTGAATAAGGTATACCTACAGAGAAGCTGTGACTTCTTCAAAATTATTCATCAGTATAGCATAACAAATATCCGAAACTAGTCGGAAGTATACATTTTCAATGATGTATATATGTATATTTACATGTAATCTATCTTTATATATAAAAGTAATTTTTCAAAAGCATTTAAAAAATATTAGTCATAATAACATTTCGGAATAATATTGGAGTTTTTCAAAGAAAAATGTTCAAAATTGTTGAATCAGAGCACTTACTTACATATATTATGCCAGAATTGGCTGAAATCTATTTAGGATTGTCATCTTCAGAGAAATTGAGAGAGATTGAAAAGAGTTATTCTACAAGAGTTAGTGTGTAACTTGAAATAAGATGAATTTCGGAAATACATTGAAATGAAAATCTAAATGAATATAAACAAGAGGTACATACATATACATACATATCTATAGAAAAAAATCAATGCGGTCAACGAAAGAAAATCAAATGCATGCACATGTTTTGATAAGACTAAGGAGACAAAAATGGCACGTTTGTGCTTAAACAAATAGAAAATAGGAAGATGAGTAATACAATTCTATTTTCTATACGTGAACAAATACAATAAACGTGTGCTCACAATAATACTTTCGATTATCATTCATTATTAGAAAAATGAAATAAGAAATATCAATATACATATAAACATTTATTGTTTAAATCAAAATCAATTTGAATTCGATGATTCATACGTATGTATGTTGTTTTTTTCAATTAAAAATATTAAAATAATAAAAATTTAGGAAATAAATTGAAGTATATACTATTTCGTTTTTCTTTTTATTCAATCGAACAAGAAACATTTACGATTAGTAGTGATATGAATAGTAGAAGACATGTTAATTGACTTCTTTTCATAAATGACTCGAATAGCAACAAGTCTAATTCTCAATAGCTTAATAAATGAAAGATAATAAAAAGAAATGAGATAGACAGATGGAGTAAGATGGTAAAGTTGTTGGAGTTAAATTGTATTCATAAGTAATATGGTGAATAATAGTGCCAGTTGTATGACATTGATCAAAAATTTCTGGTAGGCTGTTTAAATAAGACAAATGGCTGGATGAAAGCTATGCAAAGTTTGGGATGTGAGTGCAACAAATGAATGAAAGAACTAAAAGCAAAAATTAGTTAGGACAAAATATAGAATAGATTTCCCAGATGTTCTTAAAAAGAAAGAAAATATAGCATTTCACGTAATATTCACGTAACGATGATTCAAATATAAATAAAATATCGAATTGAGAATATGTGCGTGTGGGAAAATGGAAAAGAATGAAAAAGAGAGGAATTATATTTGAGAGAGAGAGAGAGAAAGAGAGAGAGAGATTGGGATAGAGAGAGAAGAGAGTAGATGCTGTGATGATATGTATTATATGTATGTGTATGTATATATATTTATATGTGAGCTATTGTAGAACTGTCACAAAAGATTGCGAATTTATATGTCAGCATTGAGGCTAGGTGAGGAGAAGAACAAGGATGGTCAACGACCTCCAGATGTGGTTAGAAGATATCAAGATGGTTACTTTTCTCACCTTGTTTCGCTGTTCCTTTAGCAATTAAGGTAATCACAATTTCTGAATAAATATATGGAGGCCATAGTGTAAACATTGAATTTAGATAAAAGTAAATAAAATAAAAGAATTTAACTGATATATTTGAACATGATGAGCTATTATTAATCCGTTTCCAAAACTTTAGTCAGATAATTTTAAAACGAACCAGGAATTGAATAACTGCATTGGAATCAGAATATTTTAGTTTCCAGCAGCGCGCGATTCTACTGCTGTGTACAGATCAATGCAAGCAAGAACTTGAATAAGAAGAGATTAAACATTTTCCGAAGCTTGAGTTTATTAAATAAACTTTTTGGCTAGAATTTTTTAAAATATTGATTATATGTTGATGTCGAAAGTATTTTCAACTGTGTTTTGGGTATGTACTTCATACACTTCAGGTTCAAAAGGTAAAATAATTAGTTCTTATAGTTAAGAGAACTAAGAAAAGAGAACCAGTTCACATTCATTAGATTAATCAAATGAAAACTTTAAAAGTGAGGAAAATAGAACAAAGAATTGTTAGTTCCAGAAAAGAATATTTATACTATTTTTTAAAAATATAGTTAAACTCTAAAACATAAAAACATACAAAGTGTGAAGGTTAAAAAGATTTATCACATCTGATAACGGGAGCAGTGGAGAATAGGCTAGAGGATACGGAAAATGAGATTATGGAAAGTAAAAATCAATGTTAATAGAACTTAGTTAAGCAAAACGGTGGCGATCAGATTCTAATTAAATAATCAATTCGTTTAAATGAGATATACTCTCTTCTAATTAGATGAATAGTTAGAGAAACGAGTATTAAGGTACAGATAGACTCCTAACATCGTTTACAAAGTGAAAGAAGTAATATGACTCATAACTAGACTATGTATGTATTCCACGACCTTTTTTTTCTTCAAAAAGTCAAAAATAAAAGAATTCAAATATTTCAGATAACGTTTTCATGCTATTATCTCGTACATTTCTTGTGGAAAGAGCCTTATGTCAATTTGTACTATTTATGCATTCTCAAGGGAAAACACACTCTTCAACTTGTCAAAAGCTGCATCTTCTTTCTTATACTGGCATATAGTTATTACAAAATGAACTACATATCTGCATAAATATATGTATATGTATAAAGAGACTTTCAATATTCAAAAGAAAGATTTTACAAAGATAAATTTTGATTTGTGTCAAAGAATAGAAACAGAGATGGAGTTGATTTTTCAGCGAAACTTTACTGATAGAACAAATGGAAGAAAGTTCAAAATGAAAAGCCATGTTTTAACATTTCTTTATTCTCTCTTTTTCTATTGCAAGTTGTGCTTACTCAGTGAATTCAAAACTGCAACACAATGAAATACAAACAGAAGCTGAAGCAAGAAAGCTATGAAGAGCGCCAATCATGTATGATACTAATGAGTCGCCAATGTTTAATCTGGCTGATGGTTATACATTCCTACATAAAAGGATTTCATTAAAGTTCTTACTCGAAAAAAACCTGTGTTTCGTGTACAAATTTAGGACATCGTATGTATGTTTTTTTGATTATTCAAAGGTGAGGTCGTATTGCCTTCATCTTGGATTTTCATACGAGTTTATGACCTCGCTTGGTCTATAATCACCATTTCAATGATTTCAGGCTGTCATCGTTCTAATGTCATCGTAATGACTGGCCTAAGTGACTAATCCTTCACTAAAAAATTTTGATGTGAGAAAGTGTAATATATGTAAACAAAATAATTGAAAAACTAATTATATTTTGACAAAACATTGAATATTTGATAAAAACCATTACAAAGGAACAGCTAAATGAGCAACATTTTCAATTATAAATATTGCATTAAGTATTATTTTTCTAAAATTTGAAAATAGACTCATATAGCTAATAGGTGTTACCATAACAAATGCTTAGACGGTTTTCCAAACATAAGGTTTTCTTACTTTTCAAGTAAATAAAGCCTTTCTCGTCCATCTGGACATTAGAAATGAAGACTAGAGCAGCTGCTCTATATAACGTTATAGTATATAATTAGCATATAGGAAAGAATCAGTCATCAATTTCTTGTAATCAACTGGTATCCGCTCTAATAACAAACAAATTCTGAAGAAAATATAACAAGAGAGTACAATGAAGCAAAATGAACATACATATACATATAAGGAAATATAATAATACAATTATTTTATATAATTAATGAAAAAAAAGTTTATATTTTGAAAGATACATGCTTAGAAGAAAGTAATTCAAGCTAATATTGAAAAAGCCCACATAGTGAAGAATGAGCAGAAGATTGAATAAGAATTATTTGGATAGTTAGACAAACAAATGTGTTACTTGACATTACATAAAGCGTGTAGGAAGCGCTTTAAAGTTCTTATAGAAAGTTTTTATCCTCAAAGTACACATGTACACGTGTGTAATTATAAAATTATTTTTAAAAATTAATAATTTATTAATATAATAAATAAAAATTAAAAAATAAATATTATTTTAGTCTTTTCTTGAAATCTTGAAATCTTGAGTTTTGATAGGAAATATTTTCTGATGAAAAGTTATCATATTATATCAGTAAGGACAACATTAGTTCAAATGAGTTTTATAATTGATTTACATTAAGAAGAACCATTAACAAATCGGCTAGCCTATGAGAAGAAAAACAATCTTCTGTGACTTGTATTTGAAATGCGTTGAGATGCCGCATAGGTATCCAATTGCTGATGATCGACGCACGAAAATAAGCCAGAAGCTAAATTCTCTACTGGACAAACATGGCCGAGAAGCTAATTCAGTGCAAATATTACAAAATACTTCATCAACTAATTCACAAGGATAGAATTGTGATGGAAAAATCTCTGGTTAGCAAGGCCAAGTAAGACTGGATTTGCTTGCCTAAGATGTGCGTGCAAATGGAAAGGCCTCATCCGAGATATTGAAAACGGCGACTTAAATTGAATAGTTCAGCAATCCGGTAATTGATATTCACTGGAATTTAATATTCATATGTGCATTGAGAATAGTTCAAAAATGGGATCGTATTCAAATCTCAACATCAAGGACATTTTTTCAACTGTGTATAGAAAAAATAAGAAAAAACAAGGCTGAATTCATCCAAGGACATGTAAAACCAATCTCTTTGAACATTTGTAGAAACTTTAAAGTTAAAACTCTAGTGTTTATAACAACAAATCAAAAAAAAGCCGTAAGAGGGTGGTTATTTACTCGTTTTCGAGTAGGATAACTCCGAGTTCTGCACATACATATCTGTCTCTCTCTCTTTCTCTTTCTCTCTTTCTCTCTCCCTCTCTCTATCTCTCCCTCTCTATATTTCTACCTCTTTCTCTCTATCTCTATCTCTACTTGCGGTACGGTAACAGTGAAGTGGATATTGTAATACGAACATTAATTGAAAATACATTCGTTTCTTATATTGCTATGCGGAATAGAAATTAAGACTGAGGGCTAAATTCATTGTTTCCACCAATGTGGTTAAAACTATATGTACGTTAAACAGAAATCCTTGAATGATTAAGAGTCTGAAATCACTTAAGACCAGTGGTCTGTCAAGTATATTCTTCCTGACCCAATATCCCGTCATTCCATAGCGGTTTTCGATTGTCTTTCAAGCACTACTCTTAATGGACATTCAAATATTCTTGGAAACACTTCGTATGCCTCCTCCGAAATATGGTTTTAAAATTCTGAATAGTAGATTGATAGAGTGACCAATTCAAATTATACAAAACAAATTAATATTATTCGCTAACAAATGAAATAATAATTTCTTAAAAAAAAAAAGAAAAAAAACGTTTAATAAGTAGTGAGAAAAAAGAAAATAATTATATACATATGTACATTGATACCTAACAATTTTCCAATTATCACATAAATATTGCTTTTTACTAGCTCACCCCTCAGCAGTTTATCCAATTTCATTCTAATAATATGATATATAATCGAATTATAATATAATATTATTCAAATATGCTGTAGTGTTTTTATATGTTTATATATATAATTCACTTTCTATTGTTCATTTTTGCTTAATTCAACATGTTTCACCTTTGGTATTCTGTTTCACACATCTTTAATTGTAAATATGAAGAGAAGTCATTGACAGCAAAAAAAGCCCTTTTAAAAGAAAAGGAATCTAAGAACTCAACAGCACAATACTATCTCAATACGTCAACGAAGTACGGCCAAGTGCAAGTAAGGGAAGTGTAGACAGCATCGAAAGAGGTTTATTTGTCCATGGGAGATGACAACTCGCTCACGATCAGCCTCATTGGTCACGGTACAAAGGAATACAGAACTATCATCCTCAGACTTGATATATCATTTAGCAGTTCCTTCATTCAATCAACTGTTATTCGAACTTTTCACTAGCGGTACTTTTAATTGAATGTTGCATCTTATTTCAGCTCAATAATGATTGGTTTTTGGGTAGCTACTATTTATTTATTTGTTTCTGCTCAATCATTACCTTATAATGATGAAACAGTTTCATTCCATAAGTCAGATTAATACTAAGTTCTACTCAATTCTATACAATCAATCATTTCAGTTTCAAACTTATTCGTATAAATCCTGAAAATG
This sequence comes from Auanema rhodensis, assembly GCA_964057225.1. Lineage (NCBI taxonomy): Eukaryota > Metazoa > Nematoda > Chromadorea > Rhabditida > Rhabditidae > Auanema > Auanema rhodense. The sequence continues at coordinate 9,373,243 of OZ059895.1, forward strand.
ATGATAATCTCAAGTATCTGAAGTTCTTGTATGAAGGTTCATCCCCTTATCAATTGGACTTTTGGCAACCTCCAACACATATTGGTAAAGCTTTAACTGATTAACATTCCTACAGTAGTCTAATAATTCAAATCATATGCTTTAGGTGGAATAGTCGATGTAACAGTTGCACCATCAGATGCTCCAATCTTTGTTAAAGATCTTGATTCTAAGAAGTTAAATTATGTTGTGGCTATCAATGATTTACAACAGTATGTTAATTATCAAAGAAATCAAATATATGAAATTGATTCTAAGAGCAATTGCTGGTGAACGTTCTCCACCAGCCTTCTATCATCACGAAGCTGGCGGCTTTGCTTATGACAAGTATAACTCTTTGGAAGATATTCACGGTAGAATTTTCATTAAATCATATTGAATATTCTTTCTAAATAGGCGAAATGAAACGGCTTCGCAATGAAAATCCTGGTATGATTTCACTCTATGATATTGGTCAATCTCACGAAAATAAAACTTTATTAGTTATGAAGGTATTAACTTAGCTTTGTATAATCATTTCAAAACTTTAACTTCTATGTAGATATCAGGACGGAGAACAGTTGGTGAAAAGGTTTCCATATGGATAGATGCTGGTATTCATGCTCGTGAATGGATTGCTCCAGCTACTGCAATGTATCTTATTCACGAAGTTTGCTTGTAATTATTCACAGCCCTTATTTTTCATTTGTTTTAGCTAGTTCAAGGTTACGAGAGTGATCCCGTAATTCAAAAAATCTTAGATGTTACTAACTTCTATATTTTACCTGTTATGAATCCTGATGGATATGAATATTCTCGTACGAAGGTAATGCTTTGTCGTCCATTTCATGTAAACAATTTTCCTGAATCAGAACCGGATGTGGAGAAAAAACAGAAAGCCAGCAACATGTAAGCGCCAACATTTTCATACTGTATGTTGTGCTGGAGTGGATTTGAATAGAAATTTTGATTGGTTCTGGGCCTGTAAGTAGTATTCGCATAATTAAAAATTAAAATATATTTATACAGCAAGTGGTTCATCTATGGACCCTTGCCATGAAACATATCCGGGAGCATCAGCTTTCTCCGAACCTGAATCGCAGGCTGTTCGTGATTTTCTAAAAGATCTCCGACCTAAGGTATGCATATACCTTATACTACTTGAAAAACGTATATTAAGGGGTTCATCTCTCTCCATTCATATTCTCAAATGTGGCTTATTCCTTATGGTCATCGCAAGAGAAATTATCCACAAGACTATCATACAGCTTTGGTTGGTTTTGCAGCTTCGTTACTGATTTAAACACGCAGACAAATGTAAAGAAGATTATACTCTTAATACTTTCAGAGACCATTAGCTCTAAAGGCTACTAAAGCTTTGTTTGAACGATATGGAACAAAATATCAAGTTGGTACAGGTGCAGATCTTATGTGTATGAAGATTATAATTACATACATTTCATTGTTTTGTGAATAATTTAGATGAAGCTTCGGGCGGCTCTCATGATTGGGCTAAAGGAGTTTTAGAAGTTCCTTACTCTTATCTCATCGAATTAAGACCAAAAAATACTTTAATGGGGTAAGCTATTTAACGTCATTGGTGACAACAGAAGTGATTTAGGTATGGTTTCCTTTTACCCGAAAGGGAAATACCAGCAACAGGGCTCGAAACATTCGAAGCTATTAAAGTTGTTGCGGAAGAATTAATAGGACAGTTTGTTCAGCCACAAATCAGAAAAATAGCAGGTTTTTTCGAATAAGTAGATAAGTTATAACATATAAGATTTTCAGTCCCTAAAAAAGCAAATAGAGGAGGATACCACATTATATCAACAACTCCGAAAACCAAAACTGGTAAGCATCAGATGGTCGCCATTTAACAAAAAAATGTTGCAGAAGAGTTGACCTCAACTCTGCCTACTCCTCCTCCTGAGGAGATCAAGAAAATAGAGTTGCCTACACCTGCTCCTGAATTAACGACGGTAGTTAATAGAATTGAAGAAAACTCTGAATCAGAGCTAACTACGTAATTTCAAAGTTTTTGCAAACTGTATAACCTTTTTGTATTTCAGAAACAATGCTGATAAGCAGCAACCTAAGTGTATTGATTATGGCTCATATTGTAGATTGTGGGGAATTTTCCAATTATGTGAGCGACCATCAGTCTTCAAACTCTGTGGCAAAACTTGTAACAAAATGTGTGATAATTAATTATAAATAAATAAAATAAGTCTACGACTTTTATTTCAAATCATGAATAATGGGATTTATCAAATCACATTTCAAACTGGTAATATTATCAGAGATAATATATTTATGAACAAATATACAGAAACAAAGAATAATAAAGAAATACACATTTGTACTAAATTATTCGTTAGCAAATGAAACATACTAGACACATAATCATTTGCACTAAATTATATTTGTTGCTAAATACAACGGTATTCCACAACTTTTGCTTCCAAAAAAATATTTAAATTTCTGGACGATCTGGAACACTGCTCTTCACTGGTTGAATCTGAATTTAATTATTATTTAGTTAAACTATACTCAATGGATAATGTCTTTAGTTTTACCTGAATCTTATGCTTGGTTCGTGATCCCTTTCGGGGAGTGAAGCGGGCGGGTGGTACTTGAGCAGCTGCTCCTGAGATATTAAATAATTGTTTTTGAAATAAATAAATGTGTGTAAATACCTTTAGGTCGACATGCCCATCTTATGCTATCGATTAAAATTAAAATAGCTGGCAAGAATAACAATCCATGTAAATTACACAATATTACGCAAGATACCATGGTTTTCACAAAAACCTAAGTTCAAATTAGTATGAATTAGAAAAGTGATTATACCTCAGCCATGTATATATTTACAAACAAAAGACTACAAACACAAAGCATTGTACTTAATGCTGCTTGTACAGCAGGGAATGCAACTGACGATAAACAATTAGCCAAATGATCTGCTGGTCTCGCAGTTGGAAGAGACGATAAAGCTAATTAGAATAATAGTCAAAAAAGTTATATAAATTAAACTTACAAGCTTGATAATAATGATATGACACATGGGCTGGTATATCAACTGAGAATCCAATAGATATAATCATGGCAGCCATTGTAATTGGATCTAAGTCAACTCCCCACCAAGATAAAATTCCGAGAATTCCTAATTAAAGTTATATAATTACACAGAAAGATTTTTAAAAGTATTTTAAACAAGTTATGTTACTACTAACCTGCACAAATCGAAAGTACAGAGAATGAAGCAATTGCCACAGTAAACAAATTGTTTAAGAATATGAAGCAAACGAATGCCATACACAGCAATGTTCCCAACACTGACTAAACAAGATTATTCATTAAAATATATGAATTAAATTGAATTAGTTGATATGTCTAAAATTTATTTTACCTGCCAAGTATCAGTTGTCATATTATCGATCAAATCGAGGTAAACACCATCTTCATGAAAAACGGAAGCATCAAAATCTCTGCAAATTCAGATTCAGTTTTAATAAAGAATAGAATTAACAACTTGTATTGATCAACAACACGTCTCCATTCTTTCAACATTAATCCTCTATTCCTCCACACTCGAAGATCATCACCGTGATATCCCGAAGTGAAGAAAAATTTTTCTAATTCCTTGTGTCTGAAACATAGTTTGAATATTATTTGGATTTTTGTTAAAACTGAACTCTGTTCCATTCTTTAATTTCACAAATCCTTCCCAAAAATCATATTCTGGCCATTTTAAGAAATATTCTAGTTGTGATTCTACGAACATAGTCGGCTGCAAAATATATAATAGTTTTCAGATTATTCTATTTACTAACCCAGGCATCGTTATCAGTTTTGCCTGTCATATTTTTGGGTGCATCATCCGTATCTTCTTCATCCTCGTAATCATTGTCATCAGAGAAAGCTGGAATAAAAGCTTACTTCAGGTTGTTAAGAATGTAGATTACATTTTTCAAATAGTTGGAAATCTCGAGGAAAATAGCTTGTTCCTGAGACTCCCCAAGACTGTCCCCATGTTCCATTCAAAGCTTCCATATCAGCAACAAATCTAAATATGTATATACCATAATAGCATGAATGATATAACACACTGATTCATTCGCTTCAAACGTTCGGGATCGGAGAAGTTTCCTGGATTGTTAACGAAAACCGTTGCCATAGAGAAATGAGGAACTTGGTAAGCAACTCGTAGTTTATCGAGCTTAATTATATAATATTTAATTTTCCATTACGAACCATATCAAACCTCTAAGAGTGGAGAATCCAATGCAAATAACTTATCTGCAGTCAATTTAATGTTTATCACACTAATACCCTATATAATATATAATATATTATTATAATTAACTTCATAAAACTTACATATATACTAAATGCCAAATAAGATATATAAACTAAGACGACACCTATATAAACTACGCTTGTAGTCATGAAATTTACATATCGTTGCATAAATTTGCTAATAATTGGTTTTGTCGTTTCATGGAACTTTGAAGGTTGTCGCTGAAAAGAAAAAAAAGGTAATTGGCTTCGCTTTAGCCAATACAGTTAGAGGTCGATGATGCCGAGCTATGTTAACTCTGTTTTCAGCCATGTTCACTTCCATTGTACTCCTTTCCACAACTTCAGCCCCAATCTCATAACGTCCAACTATAGACATCAATCCGGCATAAAATGTCATCTGGATATCAAAGTAAAAAATTTTTATTTTTCAAATAACCTGATATAAGAAGGCGAAACACATGGAAACCATATTACCAGTACAGAGCAAAGTAATTTCTGGTGAAGAAGTGAAAGATCCAACAGCATCAGCAAATACATTAGTTAAACATGAAATCAGAATCGCCGGACCGACTTCAGATAAGACCTTCAAAATCACAATTGTACGAAAGTTTTAATCAATTATGTAAGATACCTCACTCATGCGATGGCCAACACTATCCTTCTTTCTCGGTGTTTCTTTAATATGTTTCGTTACTCGCTGCCACTCGTGAATCATGAGGTACGAAGAATCCACACCTAAACTGGCAGCTAAGTTTTGTGAGAGACGAATCATATTACCTATAGAAAGAACTAAGAATGGTATTACACATAAAATTGATGCAAAACGGGTGCCACATATAAACATAATGGCCAATGCCGTAGAGCATGCTAACAGAGGTGTTAGGCAAGCCATGATTGCCAGAATGATCTAGAAATAAATATTAAACTGAATTTCGTGAATTACTTACTTTATAAAAGTTTTGTTGATGCATATAAAGAGCACGAATCATAACAGATGCTATACTACACAAGCACATGATGACAAATCCAACAACCAAAAAGGGGAGCATAATAATTCCACCACGCACCATTTCTTCTTCAACATATGATTGAGAATATGCATATATTTTCAACCTTGTGGACTGATATCTTCTAAACAAAAATTTCAAATCAGCTTAAAATAATCTCATTATACTTCTCGAAAACTTCAACTAGTTGCATTTCCCAATCTTTGACATCTTGTTCTGACCATCCATCTTTATGTTCTGCTCGAAATTGGAGAGTTATCATCTTTATAGACTTTATATTTGTTATTCTTTCTAACGGGTCTACTATAGATCGTACGGTTGCATTCAGCTCTGAATCTCAGTATATCTTGTTATAAAGCATTGTATAAACCTATCACGGTATCTGGTCCTCCGAGTAACTTTGGAATATCGTCTTCACCCGGGTTGTCATCGAACAAATCAACGCCAAAAAAGTTGGGCTAAAACAAATGGAAATGTGGATATTCATGAGCTGTTAGTCTAAGAATTAAAAAGTATAAACGTTTACCTGCACACTGAAGCTTCGTCCGAAAATTGAGCTTATAGGATAACTAAGATTAATCCTTCCTGGTCGATTCCCATCGTCTTCACTGAGAATTTGAAAGCCATTCTAAATTTTTAAGTAAATATACGCAGTAATCTCTTTTTAACTTACATAGAATTGTCTTACTGGTTCGTTAATTTGACAGAAAGAATTACAAAATTGATTATAATTTTCTTTCTTGCCGGTCTTTTTATCCAGAATTGTTACATTATTCATTGCATAGTTCAAAACCTGATTAACTATTTGTATTTTTTATATTTGATAACTAAACCTTTATTGTTTCTTCCATGTAATCAGGCCTAAGCATACTTCCATTATCCTTTGCAACAATGAATAGATAAGCAGCAACAGGCAAACCTGTTGAGATGTTGTTATTAACTTATCTCTTATTACAACTTTTTTTTATCAGATAACCACTAACTAAAACTAAAACACTACCTTTCGCCGAGAAAAATCTTTCATATTCATCCCATTCGTCATTAGCTCGGGCACCATATGGTGTATATCCCTTGATGTCATTACGTTGTCTGAAAGAATATTCGTTTCACCAGAACCAAACTATCTTTTAATCACTTTGTGGTGACAATTTTGATTAATGACAACGCTGATATAGCTAAACAAATGACAATAGCTAGCCATGCATGGTCTGCCACAATAAACCCCCATTCCTTAAAAACTCCGATTACCCAAATTACGAATTTGGGACCTAAATAATAGTTAATTATAAATCAGAACACAAAATTAAAACTTTAATCAATATTGTACTACTTACCTTTGTTCTGCTCTCCATATTCATCAATTGAACGCTGTCCAATGAGAATGGATTGCCGTTTCGGCTTTATGCCGACTTCCATAATCTTATAGTGCTATTAAGAACAATTTAATGGTTTATTTTCAAATTCTGAAATAATAAAAATATTATTATAAATTATATTAATACAAAGGGAATTATAAGAATTATTAAGAAGAAAATAATATGAAAAAAATGATAAAAAACTCTCCTTTTTTGGAAGAAACAAAACGACAATAATTCCTAATGTCAAAATATCTCTAAAATAAGGAGCAGTTAGAATATTATTTTGTTCAAATAAGGATGGTCAAAAACGAAAAGGAGAAATCAACAGAAAACTCGTTTTTAAAGTCATGAAGAGGGTTGGAAGACGAATTTTATTAGCTATTTCTTCACAATAGGGATAGTACAAGTTTTAAAAAATGGTTCATAAAAAAGAAAAAATCTGATATTTTGCACATTTATTCCTGAATTGGTTCAGCAGATCAGTGGTTTGCTTGAAGAAAACGAAATAAAAAAACACTTGTATGTGAACGATATGTATGGAAGAAGAAGTGACTTTTTGTTTCACTCTTTCTTTTTTTTATCTCTGCCAGTTTTCTCTTGCTACCATCTATCGAACGCGACCTCCCTTTTCTCTCTATTTTGTATCTCACTACTTTCTTATGTCTCATAGTTATACAAGTAGAGAGAACGGGTTGAACAACTATTTATGCAAAAGTCAGATTACATGTCTAGCTATAGAGAAACTGCATAAACAGTTACATGACAGCTGTTACAAGAAAATAAATTGGTTAAGATGAGGTGGGCAAAGTGAATCTTGGAACAAATGCAATGATTTTGTGGTTCAAAAACCAAAGCAACCAAGGAGGACTTCATATGAAGACGACACAGAAAGAAGAATCCTAATTCGTCCTTGGAATGCAATACACTAGGATATGCCAAGCCAGATCGACAAGCAACAATGATAGAAATCAAATGCGATCTTCGTAATTTCTTCAACCATGATTCTGGACTATTTAGTTTTTCTAGTTGAAATATGAACTAAAAACAAATATATCATGTTTAAGACGATACAAACAGTGCATCAAATAGATTGATCCAAGAAAAGGTTATCAATAAAGAAGATAATTTCATAATAAATATATAGAATCCAAACTTAAACTATGTATAGTCATTAAGTGAACTTGATTATTTTAATATTAATGTATAAAATTTTCGTCTTGGATGGTAATATATGTTTTCCACAAGTATATTTATAAAGATAACTAGTGTAATATTAATTTATTTACGTCAATCTACACTCTGCGTTAGACACATGCACTAATAAGAAATAACCCAGTATTGCCAAAGACAAAAAGGAATAACTAGTTGCGGAAGAGTAGTGTTTAACTAGTTGAAATTTGACATTTATATCGCACAGTACAGAAGGATATTGATATCAGTAATTATGTATTATTTGTATCATTCCAGATGTGACTGAAGAACTTCGTCCAAAAGATTTTCTAGAACAGCATGAGTTCCTCTCATTTGATCAATCACCTGAAATAACTCATGAAAAATAAGAATGAAAAGCACAATATCTTCTTACCAGCTTCGACCATTTAAAATACTCCTTTACCCGTTTTTTGTCCCAACCATGAGGCGTATGACGTTTTAAATCACGAAGATTATATAGCTTGTCAGCCAAATGTACAAGTTTTGCCTACAAACAAAGAGAAACTAGCTGTAGGTAACACGACAAGAATCACCTTGTGAGAATGATGGGCAGCATTATCGATCTGAGCTTGCTTTCTAGCCTCTTTTGACAATGTTTTGTCGTCAGTACATTCTTTTACAATATCGTAAATCTTAATAATAGTATAGATATGAAAAAAACAAGAAAGAAATTCACCTGTGACCCAAATTCTTCCAAGATCTCCTCATGTGTTGTCTTTGTATCTTCTACGGTGTCATGAAGAATAGCAGCAGCTAATGTTATAGTATCATAAACCTTAGCTTCATTCGTTAAAATAAAAGCAACACCTTAGTTAATATAAAAAATAACCATTCCGCACATGAAGACATACCTATTGGATGATTAACGTATGGAGTACGGTTGTCTTTTCTTTTTTGAAATCTATGTCTTCTTGCAGCGAAATCGTTCGCCTGAAAACAGAAGTTGCAAAAAATGTATTTTTAAAACCTTACCTTCATTAATAACGCTATATCATAACAATCATCATGATCAGAAGACTTCTTCAGAATATTCTGCGGCTTTTCGGACTTTTGACATTCTTCTGGATCGCTCGGAGTTGATTGTGGCAGCACAGGGTACACCTTTGCAATTTTTTTTCCTTCCTCACTCATCTAGATTAAAAGAATAAAGTTTCTTGGAGAACCCATAACAAAAAAGAAAGGAAGTGACAATCTAGAATCGATAACGAAAGAGAGAGTACGCAGCCTTCAGTTTTCTGAAACAGGTCTTACTATGGCGTTGAAAGCTCGATTTTCCGTTATACATCTCTTATGCTTTACTAAGGAGCAGAAAAAACGTTATAGCTAACAATACTTCAATTTCAAGCAGATTTTGAGTAAATTAGAACACAAGCGTTAGAAAAATACCAAATAATGTTAAAAAGAAATTGCAAACCCTAAACGGTTAAGTATGAATGAATACTTTTGAAAACTATAACTGGTTTGAAGGCAACCCTTCATAGTAGTATAGGTGTAAAAATAAATAAAAAAATATTGTACTATTAATTACCAATTAAGTATACTTCATTCAAGTAGTCTTTTGTTTGTAATGTCATTCAAAATTAGAATATTTTAAAGTTATTTTGCCAACGTCAATATGCTTTACTTTTTTCGATAGTATTTTCAATTTTCAAATCATACATACATATGTTAAATTTCCAAAAAAGATATTTTGTGTTTGGCTACACAATATGCATGACACGAGAAAATGCGTACAGTGAAAGTAATCAATTGGTTTGCTATTTATGCAAAACTTCTTTTCGTTAGATCATTTAATTATCAATTTTAATTTTCTTATTTTCGGTTTAAAATGGCTACAGCAGTTGAGTTGGCCATTGAGAAAATAGATGAAGTCAAATCAAGATTGGGGAGGTTGGGAGTTTTTTAAATTTAATTTTTTTTCTTTTTTGTATAGAACTTTAGGGACGCCTATGCGTCTGCGTGACCTTATAAGACAAGTGCGAGCAGCTCGTACAGCTGCAGAAGAAAGAGCTGTAGTGGATAGAGAGAGTGCGAATATACGGTTGGAATATTTTGTTTAATGAAATTTTAATTCGGCTGATCTGTAGGGAAAATTTCCGAGATGATGATTCTCCTTGGAAGTGCAGAAATATAGCGAAACTGTTATATATTCATATGCTTGGTTATCCAGCTCATTTTGGCCAGGTAACTATAATATGTTTTGTTTATTTTAAAGTTTTTTTTGTACAGATGGAGTGCATGAAACTTGTTGCCCAACCACGATTCACTGATAAGCGCATTGGGTACTTAGGCGCGATGCTTCTATTAGATGAACGTAGTGAAGTTCACTTGTTGGTAACTAATTCTTTGAAAAAGTAGTGTAATATTCTAAAAAGGATTCTTTAATATATGTGTTATAGTGATTTGAATGCTTCAACACAATTTGTTGCTGGTCTTGCGCTATGTACGCTAGGATCTATATGTTCCGCTGAGATGTGTAGAGATTTAGCGAATGAAGTTGAAACTATCATCAAACAAAGCAATACATATACCAAGAAGAAGGTTTGAGTTTTACTATATTTTTACTAAGATCAGGTTACAGGCAGCTTTATGTGCTTTTCGTATAGTAAGGAAAGTACCAGAATTGATGGAAGTATTCATACCATGCACCCGATCTTTATTGGGCGAGAAAAATCATGGTATTTCATTATAGATTATAACCTATTCATACAAATTTGAAGGTGTATTGATGGGAGCTACTACTTTAGTAACGGAAATGTGTGAGAAAAGTCCTGATGTTCTTAATCACTTTAAAAAGGTATTACATAAAATTGTTTCTCAAATATATATATTAGAATTGCAGTTGGTGCCAAATTTAGTCAGAATATTGAAAAATTTACTGATGAGTGGTTATTCACCTGAACACGATGTTACTGGTATCAGCGATCCATTTTTGCAGGTGTTTTTATTGTAAAGACAAATTTTAATGTTTGTTTAGGTCAAAATTTTGAGATTGCTCAGAGTTTTGGGAAAAGATGATCACAAGGCTACAGAAGAGATGAATGATATATTAGCTCAAGTAGCAACAAACACTGAAACAGCAAAGAATGTTGGAAATGCTATCTTATATGAAACTGTTTTAACCATCATGGAAATTAAAAGTGAAAGGTATCATATTTATTTTATTTTCCTACTTTTATTTATATTTAGTGGTTTACGCGTATTAGCTGTTAATATATTAGGGCGCTTTCTATTAAACCCCGACAAAAATATTAGATATGTAGCTTTAAACACATTATTAAAAACAGTTTCCGTGGACTATCAAGCTGTTCAGCGTCATCGAACAACTGTTGTTGAATGCCTGAAAGATCCCGATGTGTCAATCCGAAAGTAATATATGACTTTTTTCGATAGTATTATTATTTCTTAATCTTTCCAGGAGAGCAATGGAATTATGCTTTGCCTTAATTAATAAGACTAATATTAGTAATATGACTAAAGAAATTTTAATATTTTTGGAGACAGCTGATCCCGAGTTTAAATCCGAATGCGCTTCAAAAATGTATGTAGCTACTGAACGATTTTCCCCTAATCATGAGTGGCACCTGGACTCTATGGTTACTGTTCTGCGACTTGTATGTGATTTTTTAATTGGTTATTTCAAACATATCAAATGGTTAGGCTGGTAATTATGTGCCCGACGAAGTTGTTTCATGCATGATACAACTAATATCATCTCATTCTGAACTTCAACATTACGCTACTATAAAATTGTTCCGAGCTGCTCAACATGATTCTATTAATGCTCAACCTCTTCTACAGGTTTCACTGTTTTTTGTTTCAGCTCTATTTTCTTGTAGGTTGCTTTTTGGTGTTTGGGAGAATTTGGCGATCTTCTGCTTCAACCCACTGATGCTGATTCTGTTGTGGTTAGTATGGATTACAAACTCTTATAGTCTTTCGGTTTAGGTGGAAGAAAAGGATGTCATTGAAATTTTTGAACACATATTACCTTCGACGTTAACTTCAATCACTACAAAATGTTACGGGGTTGCTGCCTTAGCTAAATTAGCTACCAGGTATTATCAAAAGAAGTTCTTTTTTTTTAAATGATTTTTAGATTTTCCTCCTGTGTAGATAGAATAACTGCCTTGGTTCGAGTAAATCAAGCCCATATTCATTTAGAATTGCAACAACGGTCCGTGGAATTTGCGCGGTTGTTAGACCAAGGAGATTTAAAGTGAGAAATGAAAGTAAATTTTCATACTCAAATGGAAAATTACTAGATTCGGTTTATTGGAAAGAATGCCAGTCATCACTCATAATTCTTTGAATGCTGCGGCCTCACCTATCGATGAAGCCGCCAATATTGATGATACTAGAGCAGCTGAGTCATGCTTTATCGAAGAATCAAGCACAGACCTACTACAAGGCTTGTCAATCGCAGATGATAATAAGGTTTATTCATTATCATAATTGTTATCTAATCTTTTTTTCAGCCCAAAAATGATATTTTGGACAGTTTAGTCAGCGGCAAGACTGATATTTCTAGAAATAACTTCGATTTGTTGTCAGGTATTTTTATTTTTTCTTTAATGAAAATTTGAACATTTGTTTAATAGACCTTTCCGTTGCGCCTACATCAACTGATGGAGATTTCCGAAAGAAATTAGATATATTCGATGGAGAAACTGAGAACGTTACTTCCGGAATTATTGCCTTGAATACTTGTGGCATTGAAGCTCAAATCACTGTGGAACAAGGATGGCTTTCGGATTCAGCTCAATTGAGCATTACAGTGATAAATAATAACCCTGTTGCAGTTCAAAATTTTTCTTTTTGTGCTGCTGTAACAAAGGCAAGATTTTTTACTCTTTTTTTTTTGTTATCATTTTATTATTATTATAGGCATACGAAGTTTCTATGCTTCCTGCCAGTGGAAACTTGTTATCTGAAAACGGTAAAAGTAAAATTGTACAGAAATTGAAAATTGTGAGAAAAAGTTCTGGTCAAAAGGTTAGTTATTTTTTCATTTTGTCTTTATTGAAAACAATTTAAGTTGCGTATGAAAACAAGAGCAACATTCTCTTTAAACGGTGTATCAAAAACTGTTGATGGTACCGTAGATGATTTTAATGGGCTTCTCTAATATTGTGATAATTATAATTCCTTTACACCTAGCATATCATAATATGGAGCGTTTTAATATTTCGGTAGAATATTATATATATATATATATTATATGTATGAATGTGTGGCTTTGGTTAATTTAATGGTTCTTTATTTCGATCGATATAAAATGTTTTATTTATTTTTTAATGTATGTATTAACTAATTTGTATGTATCAAATGGATTCTTATCTCCTAAAATACTTTTATCGGTGTTATACTTTTGTAATGCTATGATTTCAGTATTACTTACTATTTCTTAGGTACTGTTATGTAGAATTATGGTAACTTCCAAGCAACGTTGTTTAAATAAAGTATCAATTTCTATTGTTACATAAAATTTGTTTTTGCCTTCAGACTATCGACTTTCCTAGTACGATACAAGGTCCTGGGTGGCTAGCTAGAGGTGATCGGAAACCATCTGAAAAAAGAACAGCATTTAATAGGCCTACGGCTAGGCAGGCATGTGGTATAAGTTATAAAGTAGTCATTTCGAAATTTTAGATTTATGATGCTTTACCTTTTGTAAGGAGATATTTTTTGTATTGGATGAAACATACGTTTAACAAAGAAAAGTTATTTATTAACACGTTCCAGCCATTACAGCATAAACCTTTTTATGGTACATCAAAACGTTTTGATTGTTGAAAAAATTATCTTAGGTGTGCCTTGTGGGGGTATTGGATGCGGTTCACTTGGACGTGATTTTCGTGGAGGATTTTGTAAATTTAGCCTACGCCCAGGTTTAATTGAACACCAAGTGGACGTAATACCTGCTAACCAGTTCATCTTATCTGTTAGAGAAAATAATATTTGTATCTATCAAAAAGTTCTTAATGCTTCTGATGTTTTACGTAATGGTACTCAATTATCTTCTTGGGATTTTTCCTTCTCCAAAATGGATATGCATTACAGGTTATTGTTGATTTCCATGAATTCTGAATAAGTTTATTATAGAGGCTTGTATCCAAGGTCATGGAGCTCATATATGATCCCAGAACTAAAGCTGGAAGTTGTGATTCAACAAGTGTCTCCAATATTTCCTAATAGTTACGAGGTGGAATCTAGTCTGAAATAATTAGTTTAGGAATATTTACTTGCAGGAAACTTCTTTCCCAATATCTTGTTTTATAATAAAAGTTATCAACAACTCCGCAATAGAGTATGAAGTCAGTATTGCTTTTACTTTCCGAAATGGAACAGGTCTTAAAAAATGGGATAAAGAAAGTCAATGTACTTCCACTGCATTCCAAGACGGTGACGGTATTATTTTTTTCCAAATTAAATTGTTTATCAATTACTGTTTAAAGGCTTTGGTGTTATTTTGAACCAGACGATTTCTCAAATGCCATGTAAATATGGAATTGCATCGAAATTTGATGTATGTTTACAGTGCATTTGTTCTACGCACTTCATATTTTCAGGGAAGAAATAAGATTACTATTTGTAAAGGGTTTAATCCAAATGGAAGTGGTTCGGGAATATGGAAATGCTTATCGGAGAATGGAACTGTACCTGATTACGTAGTATTCCAGAATATAATAAAATAATGACTAAATTTGTTATAGGACAATAGCAGCGAATTTGATACTCGAGAGTTAGCTGTAGCAGTTTGTAATAAAACTGTTGTGAAACCTCATGATGTTGCTATTATGGAGTTTTCTTTAGTTTGGGATATGCCGTTAGTTCGATTTGGCAATGAACAGAGAGAATATCGAAGGTATCACTAATTATGTGGTGAACCCAATTATTCTACTTACAAGGCGATACACAAGATTTTTTGATAAAGACAATGCAACTTCTGAGTTATGTCTTAGAGGGTTGAACGAATGGAAAGACTGGGTTAGCAAAATAGAATCTTGGCAGGTTGTAATATATTTAGTCAGCCAGCTTACATCTTTTTCAGAATCCTGTTCTGGAGCACAGTAAATTACCAGATTGGTATCGATCTGCATTGTTTAACGAGTTATATTTCATGACTGACGGAGGATCCGTATGCTTTTTTCCTATTTCTGCTTGTTATTCGACTAACATTTTAGCTATGGTTCGAATATGATGAAGCATGGTCTTGCAATGAATCACATCTTTCTCCATATACACAGGAGAAAATGAAAGCTGTTGGCCGGTTTGGATATTTAGAATGTCTTTCTAAATATTTAAGTATTGAATTTATCAATTTATTTAAGCATGGGAATATAGAATGGTTAACACTTATGATGTACATTTTTATGCGTCTTTTGCTTTAGCTCAATTATGGCCTGAACTGGAATTAGTTATGCAAGCAGAATTTAGTACGTTTCAAAGTCAGGCAACGAAATAAATTGGACTTTTCAGCTGATCAAATAGATCATCAAGAAAACAAAACAACAAAATTTCACATGGAAGGTGATATAGCGAGTTTAAAAACTATTGGCCGGGTTCCACATGATTTAGGAAATCCAGGTACTTCAATTGATACTGTAGTTTTCTTATGCGATTCGTCATAGCTCATGACCCTTGGCTGTACACCAATGCTTACGTAATGCATGATACTGGGAAATGGAAAGATCTAAACTTAAAATATGTTTTGATGTCTTGGAGAGATCTAGTTCTTATCACAAATTTTGATAAAGAATTTTTAAACCACACTTGGGATCCTGTGAAGGTGGGATTAGTTTTATAATTTGGTATTAAAATATGTTTAGGCATTGATCCTTGACGCTTTAACAAATTGGGATCAAAATGGTGATGGAATGATAGAGAATTTTGGTAAAGCTGATCAAACTTATGATGCATGGCAAATGGAAGGCGTTAGGTATTGCAGTATATCAGTAAATTATATTGTTATTTACATTTTCAGTGCATACTGCGGTTCTTTGTGGTTAGCTGCATTACGTGTTGCTGTAGAAATGGCACGATTAGTTGAAGATTCCGTTTCGGAAACATTGTTTGCAAAAACTTTACAAAATGCTAAAAAGGTTTCCGTAGTGTTGCAAAATTTTGATATGATATCCATCATAGGTGTTTATAAAAACTTTATGGACAGGCGAATATTTTCGTTTCTGTGAGAAATCAAGAAGCCGGGAAACGATAATGGCTGACCAGTTATGTGGGATATGGTTTCTTGATTCTGTTTCTCCTGAATTAGCTAGAGAAGTTGCAGAGTTTTCATAGATTTGACTTACATTATATCAGTTTTAGATTCTTCCTACCAACATGATATTATCTTCTTTGTGCAAAATTTATACTTACAATGTTTGTAGATTTGGAGAAGGACAAATAGGAGCAGTGAATGGCATGCAGCCTAATGGAATTGTAGATAGATATTATATACAGGTATCACTTACATGAAAAAAAGTTTAACCTTTGTATATAGGCAGATGAAATGTGGACTGGAGTCACTTATGCGCTATCTGCATTTCTTATTCAACAAGGAGAAGTAAAAAAAGCATTTCATACTGCTTCGGGCTGCTATGATGTGTGTTTCGAAAAAACAGGACTGCAGTACCAAACACCTGAAGCTTTATATGAAACAAAGTAAGATACATTTGTTTCACTCTAAACTTCAAAATTTAAGATATTATCGTGCAATTGGATATATGCGACCTTTATCAATTTGGGCGATGCAGCATGCATTGGATAAACATCTGAATATATATTCTACGACCAAGTCTTGTATCTTAGACATTGATTAAATATATATTTATATATGTTCATTCCAGTCAAATCATGAAATCATTATGAATATACCTTTATTGGTTCTATATCTATTTTCCACTATGAACTAATTATTACGGGCTATTATGATTATAGATGAATTCATTTCGAGCAGTACGTTTTTTTTCACAAGTTGCCAAAAATGCTGAGGAAAGATTGACCAATATTTTGAAGTCTAAGCTTCAAGGCATCAAAGAGATATCTGTAAGCGACATTTCTAGTATGTGGCAATCAAGATAATATTCATATAATTACTTATTTCATATGGATGTGGTTCTATGTTTTCTATTAACATGAGGGCTTCTGAATTTAATGGGCTTTCTAGAGTAGCTCAGCATAAATTAGTCACAGGTATTCTTTTTTCTTTTACATCAATTAATATATTAATTCAGATATCTTGAAAGAAGAAATCAAAAAGATGCATGGGGTTATCATTGAAACAAAACCAGCTGCATAATAATTGAAAAAATAGTTTTTAATAAATTTGGATTCTAAGTTTTCGTTTTGCTTTGCTGGTTTTATGATTGTGTTCATACATATTTTCATTTTTGTCTTTCAATTAAATATAAATTCATATAGAATGTCTACTCTTTGCTCTTCTGTCCGGTGTTTTAATGGTGTGCAAAATGTCTATCAACACTTCAGGTTCGTATTCTAAATTTTATCAAATATGTCTGATTTTAGCATTACTTTAAAATGTGACATGAAGTATGGTGTTTATATTCCTGATTTAAACGATGGAGAGCGTGTTCCGACTTTGTTCTATTTATCAGGTGTTTTCATGTTTTTAACGAATGAAAAGTATATTATGTAATATAGGACTAACTTGTACTCATTCAAATTTCATGGAAAAATCTGGGATGCAAAAATACGCGAGTGAGAAAAGAATGATAGTCATACATCCTGATACTTCGCCAAGAGGAGTTGATATACCTGGAGATGCTGATCACTGGGATTTTGGTAAAGGTGCGATTATATTTTCTTTTCATTTGCATCAAATTTTTTTTGAGGAGCTGGATTCTATGTAGATTCGACCCAGGAGCCTTGGAGACAACATTATAACATGTATTCTTACATCTCCAGTGAACTGTTAAAAATATGTTCGGAAAATCTGCCAGTAAATAAAGAAAAAATTGGTGCGTTTAGTTGGTTAATTATGTCCGTTAACAACACATTATAGGTATCTTTGGCCATTCAATGGGAGGACATGGTGCTATAGTTTTAGGATTACGTAATCCTGCTGTTTTCAAATCCATTTCAGCTTTTGCACCCATTTGCAATCCTATGAGCTGTGCATGGGGTAAAAAAGCATTTTCTGCATATTTAGGTTAAGAAGGCATAATTTACCTTAAATTATTCTTATTTTTAAGGCACGGATGAAAAGCATTGGTGTCAATATGATTCTAGTGAACTTATTAAAGAATATGATGGAAAAAAAAGAAAGATCCTTATACATCAAGTAGAATGCTCATCAACAGCTGCTTTAAATTTATAAATTTTTAGGGATTAGCTGATCAATTTTTGACCGATGGACAACTGCGACCTGAAACTTTGGTGTCCACTGATAAAATAACAATTGAACTAAAAAATGAAGAAGGATATGATCATGGATATTATTTCATTTCCACTTTTTTAAGCGATCATTTTGAACACCATGCAGAGCAATTAGGATGTTTATAAAGATACTTGAATTTTCCTAATTTGTCTTTGCTAATTTTATGATATGTAACTGTTCAATAAATCAGTCATTTATTATATTTGTATTACTATTTGGAAACACCAAAATAATGAACAATCAGAATATTAGAGAGCAATTTTTCTTACGTTGTATTAGTTCAAATATTAAAAAGGTAAGTATTAGAATAAATTTAGCTGGGGCTAAGCCTGAAATGAATTTTTCGCATTGCAGTGTTCACAAACACGTTGCCGTTTATACAAAAAATAATGTAATATCCTTGATTTGGATATTAATGTTCCATGTTATTGACCCTAAGATTGATTTGTTGTAAAAGAAACATTAACATTTGAGGAAGAGAGAAAGATTTATTATAAATAAAAAACATTTAAACAATAAACAAATAAAAGATGAAGATAAATCCGCCACCTGAAGATTCAGTTTAATGGCAAGCTTATATAGCGAATGTTATCAGCATTTTCCACGAAAGGTTATAAGTTGTCAATGACAATAATAATTATCTCGGAAAATGCTGAAGTTGCAAATATAACTGATAACATAATACACTAAGATAAAAACAACCAGAATTATAAAATATAAAATATAGAAATAAAGAATGAAGAAATACATAATAAAATATATAAAAATATAGAATCAAGAAATACATAGTATAAAAATATAGAAAGAATAAAGTAAAGATTTATAAAGTATTACATGCTACCGCTCTTGAGGTATACAAAAAGGTTTCTAAGGCTTTCATAATGTTGTAGCAAGCTTTTGATGAGATCTTTATGTACTTTTCTCATCTGTCCTTGACTCATTTCCAATTCCACATATGAGTTGTATACGCCTGTTATTTTGAAAGGTCCTTTATATACTTGGGCACGGTTAAAAAAAACGACTAAAAAACGACTAAAAAACGATTAAAAAACGACTAAAATCGACTAAATTTGTCTAAAACACCAAAAAAAAAATCGTACACGACTAAACGACTAAAAATTTTAGCGAGAAACAATTAGTCGACTAATTCGGCTAATATTAAATATTCAAATTTTTTTTTCAAAATTTAAAAAACTATATTTGAAATAGAAAATAAGCCAAAAAACAATTAGCATTAAAATTTAGCATAATAAATTAAATTTTCAAAACAAAAAAAGAAAATTTTTTCAAATTCATTATCATCATCTGTTCGCCTACAACGTCGAAATGAGCTCGGTTTGCTTATATTTCAAGAAAACTGAAGATGCAACAATCTGCACAATCTGCACCAAAACTGTGAAGATATCGTCAAAAGGATTGACCAACAACCAGTGGAGCCACCTGAAGAGAAAGCACAACTTTCTGAGGAATCAAGCAAACGAGGAAGAGACTGACTAGTAGAGAGCCGTGCAAAATTTACTGACCACGTCCCCAAACAGATGTCAAAAACATACTTTTGAGGGCGTCAGCTGCTGAAAACATACTTTTGGGGCGCGTCAGCTGTCAAAAACATATTTTTGAGCGTCAGCTGTTAAAATCATATTTTGTGCTCAGAGCCCATGGATTTTCCTTTTTTAACTTTAAAATCATGCTTTTAAGCATGATTTTTTTTTAATCAAATTTAAATTTGTTTTTCAAATGTATATATGTATATAATTATATATTTTAAATTATTTCTTAAATATATTAAGTGAAAAAAAAGTTATGAATTTTAAATATTTAAATTATAAGTAGAGAGCCATGCTGAATTTACTAACCACGCCCCCAAACAGTTGCTAAAAACATACTTTTGAGGGCGTCAGCAGTAGAGAGCCATGCCGAATTTACTAACCACGCCCCCAAACAGTTGCTAAAAACATACTTTTGAGGGCGTCAGCTGTCAAAATCATACTTTTGGGGGCGTCAGCTGTCAAAATCATATTTTCGGCGTCAGCTGTCAAAAATATACTTTTCATCCCGATGCAGGCTCTCGAGCCTGCGCATGAATCAAAATGCATGATTTTTTTTTAAAAATTATTTTTTAATGTATTATTTTAAATGAACTTTTATTATTTATATATTTGTTAATTGTATTTGTAAATATTTTTAAACTTATTTCTTTTTAAATGTATTTTTAATATTCATATATGTTTTAAATTGTATTTGTAAATATTATTATTTAATTGTTTCTTTTTAAATATATTTTTAATAATATTTCTTTTTAAATGTATTTTAATCTTTATATATTTTTTAATTGTATCTTTAAAACTGAATAAATTATTTCTCATATATATTGTTTTTTATTTATTTAAATATTTTTAAAAGGTAATCCATATGTTCACCGTACCTCTTATGGGTTAATCAATGGAACTCATATCGAAGGTTAATTCGATAAGAAGTAATAAATATTTAAACTTTAATGAAACACATATCGAAGGTTAATTCGATAAGATCGTTAAAACAGGTGCACTACACATGGCAAAAGTTGTGTTCATAAAAATATGATAAATAGCTGTACACCACATGTACCCATAACGCTAAAGAATACTTACTATGCCAAGGGGTCATGAGTATATACGAATATTTTCAAACTTTTTAACATCAAAAATGTTACTTTAAAGTAATTGTTGTTGTAGCCCTAATAGTTTATAAATGTTCTGATAGCTAATGTAATTCATAACTATGTTCAAGAATAGAATAAATGTTTCGTAATATATTTATTGAACAATAAATTTTCATTTAAAATTAGAACATGTGTTAACATTTTGTAAGAGTTTCTTTTTTACAAAGTGTCTGGAAATGTTGTACTTGTAATCGGATGTGTACAAGTCTGTTTTTCGCAACAATCCTGCGTTTCCTCAGTAGGATCCAACATTTTGAATTAGTGTTTCCTAAACTATAAAAGTAAGAGTGTACCACAGCTGTTATAATAAGAATATGAATACAATATTAAACGATCCTATTGTAATCTTCCACAATTTTGGATGACAGTTGTTATTGTATAGGGACTTGTCACAAATGAGTTGAATTATTGTTAAATATTTGTAGTTACGAAATCGAATGATGTAACAAGTAATTAATAAGCGGATAGTTACAGGTTGTTAATCCGGCAACTGTTGGCGCAATCGGTGTATTTGAGCGCATTTGACAGCTGTTTGCGCAACAAACTGCTAATTAATGTATAAATGCATATATTTGTTGTAATATATAACAAATAGAAAAGCCGCATACAGCAGTCAACTGTTTTGTGAAAGAGGCGGAGTGGTTATAGCTTTACAACAAAGTTTGTATAAAAGGTGGCAAAATTTTTTAGACTGAAATTTGCATTTCAGCTCCGCCAACAAGTCGACTCTACGATCCAGCTCTGTCAACAAGTCTACTCTCCGATCCAGCTCCGCCACCAAATCTTCTCGCCGATCCACCTCTGCCAACAAGTCGACGATCTGATCCAACGTCAACAGACTGCTGCTAGGACTTTCCTCTACTCTACTTGGACCCTAGACGTAAAAGTTCGTTGTTGTTTAGGAAAAGCCTCCAATTTAGCTACAAACATGAAGCGTTCCGCTCTTGTTGATGTAGAGAATATTGTACCTTCGACACCGGAACCGGATGTTCCACGACCACCCACACCAGGACCCAACTTTGCTGCCACATTCTTTGGTAAGGTTTTATTTTTGTTATCAATTATTTTTTGTTTAGACACAAAAAAAAGCAGGTACAAATCTCAAAGGATAGCTCTCCACAACAGCCTGTAGTTATGAGACCAATATGTCTCTGCAAAACTTGTAGGGATACATTGCAAGTCGTAGACGAGTACCACTGTTTCAGCCTCTGTGTCAAGTGTAGAGCGAGGAATGATGCCTTAGGGCTTTTAAAAGTTTTCCGTCATTATAAACCTGAAAATTCAACAATCAATGTGAGATTATAAAATTATTAATTCTAATTATTATTTTTTCTTTTACAGATGCGTTCCTATTCTAGCATGTCATCAAAACAATTGTTGAATAATATGGGTTACATTGCCATTTATACTGATGAGTCAACTGTCAAGTCTTTTGGTTATAAGCAGAATGTGTTCTACTTTAAATTAAGTCAACAGGCGCTCAACTTGAATATGCTTATCCGTTTTGATCCATCGTTTTGACTACAACAAGCACAAACTGTTTAATGGACAGTTGGTTGATTTTGTTATGTTATATTTAAATTTTCTTAGCCGTAACATTTTTTTTTCCAGCTCTTGAAGTTTGAAATTATCCATCAACAGCCGACTCTCAAACCAACTGGTAAGCATTGAAAATTTAAATATTATTCAGTTTATAATTATAGGTTATATCATTGTCTTGGCTTTTATGTTTTGCTGGTTTTTTATTGTTACATTATGCGATATATCAAATAAATCATTTATTATTAATACAATTGCTTACAACAACAGTGAAAAATTATACATTTAAATTTTCTGCATCTATCCATTCATTAAAGTTGTCGGGATATCCACTCCATTTTACAAATACTTGACGTTTACCGCTTCGAGTACGCTCTTTTAAAACTTTTTCTATATAGTACTTGTTGTTGTTTTAGTACAATTGTGAATAGCTCCATTGTATATCCAGACTCGTAACTTTTTTCAAAAGTACGCCTGTTCTTGCTTATGCGAACATTATCACCAATTTTGAATCGGTTGCGAACAGCTGGTGCATATTGTTCAACGAATATATTTGCTGTAACATCTACGGGGCGCATTTTAATCGACCGATTGTAAGATTTGTTTATTCCTTCGACCAAGTCATCTAGTATATCAATCCAACGATGATTATTCTTGTAATAGAGATATTTCATCATGCGTGTTTTTAAAGTTCTATTTGCTCGCTCCACCATTGCAGCCTTTTGTGGTGAACTTGTAGATCCGTGCAGTATGGCAAACTTTTTGAATAGTTTTTCACAATGATTATTATAAAACTCTGTGCCATTATCAGTAATCAACTGAATTGGTATAAAATTCTTGAATAAACTTTCAAATGCACTAGCAACCTCTATACCACCTTTAGTTTTCAAAGGTCTAACATATAACATTCGTGTATAAACATCAATCATGGTCAACATGTAAGCATAGCCGTCGTTTAATTTTTTATATTTTTGCATATCAACCAAATCTGCTTGCACTGTTAGAAATCGACCACATCCTCTAGTCTTTCTAGTCTGCATACGCATTCTGGTTGGTTTATGCCGTGTAAAAGTTTCAGAATCTTGCAAAAAATTATCAACTTGTACCTTTGAAATGCCATGTTTTCGTGCTTGCGATAATAAATTCTTGGCTGATGTATATGAAGCTGGATGTTTTATATCGTAATAAATGCTCGCCAAAATATCATTTCCATAATCTAATGTAGAACCTTTTACGACCTTGGCCATTCTGTGAGTCTCCTTCTTGTGGTGTGTAATATGATTCGGCGGCAGTATCAAAAGTCTTTGACCTTTTACTTTTCAGTGTACGAACCGGTGATGGTGAATATCTAATAACAGCTTTACGATGACGAGGCGTTCTAGGTAATATAGTAGAGTCCAAGTCTGTAACAGCCGGTTCAGCTCTAGTTACAACGTCAACTGAATCATTGTCAGCCGACTCTCTTCTAGTTTGTTTCTTGTTAGAACTAGGTACGCCTTTACTGGCTAAAAACTTTGACAAGACTGAAAATCCATTGGGCTCCGTTTTTGTTTTATCCAATACAAAATCTAAAATTTTTGTAATATTCGTGTTTGGTACAGCCTCATTATTAATCACAAGTTGGTTATTCTTGTTTGTGCGCACCTCTGGAAAATTCTCCCACAAATTGTTATACTTTCTTGGCAACTTGTATTCTGGCAATAGAGGTGGATCAGCATTTTCCACTTGTACTGATATGGGCGCATCTATACTTTCTCTATAGTTTTTGAGACGAGCAATCAAGTCTTCGTATAGTTCAGCCTTTTTATAGTCGGGTATAGCTCTATTTTCTCTTAAAAGCTTGAGCTCTGCATCAAACTTGTCTATATTAATTGTTTCCTCGTCGACAGGAATTAGTCGATATTTATGGTTGAGCTTCATGATTTAAAACCAAAATAGGCAATACCACATGTAACTATTGTTTTCAATTGTTTGTGTGAAAGCGTTGCCAATAATGATTTAGCCTTTTCCGGTGTGCGTATCAAAGCTATTTGACGTAATAATGAAGATATGGGCAAGAGGGTTTTATATTCCTTGTTAGTTAAAAGAAAATTATTATTTTTCACAATATTAAATACAATTTCAACAATAATTTCAATTTGTGCAAAAGAAAATGAGGAAACAGAACAAGGAGTTTTGGCGCATGAAGACAAAAAGTTGAAATTTGACAAAATACGACCACTCATTGAACAAGCACTTTAAACACTAAACACATTTCTGGCAACATAAACAATAGGGTTCTCCGCTGTTATATCAGATAGTATACGCTGCTTCTCACTTGTTAAAGGATGATTGTCAATCAGTAAATGACTATAGGGAGTAGACATTGCATCATCATACGCCTCTAGAGCATTTTTGAAACGTGGCCCAAATAATTGCTGCAGACAATTACGTATTTGTAATATATCTGAATGACTTTTCATCAGTATTATATATGTACTATTGATTCGACTGGTCCTGTCCAGTTGAAATGCCGCTTGCACAAGATTAAACACTGCCAAATTCCAGTGATGAGCCCATACTGTAAAAATGTTGTTGAGTAATTCCTTTGCTGCTTTATTCGATGAAAAAAAGTTCATCAAATCATCCAGCACTAGTATAGTATTTACTCCCTTTTGTTCTTTTCTCAAATCAGGATCAGGAGGCCCTTGAATAACTATTAAACGCTCATCATTTATTGGTACACCTGACGATGACCCACATTGACTGAACCAGAATATTCTATCAATGGGGACGTTGAAAAACTTTTCAGTATTTTCACATATGTGCTTTATGAGGGTTGTTTTACCGCATTGGGTAGCACCTATTACAGTTGTCTGACTGGGTAGTTTGAAGCTGAAAACCATAATCAACCACTCGTAAATGTACCTAAAATGCAAATGATTCATTTGCAATAGTGTACACGTATCAAGTGGTGGTTTGTCATGGATGATTTTTACATTACTCTTCCATCATCAGTTGACTCTGAAAAAAGTAATACATCATCAGTGTTTCTTACCAGATTACCTGAAACACTAAGGCTACGCAATAATAGATATTGCATTGGGCTGACAGACATCATTTTTCCTTGTTTTATATTAAATGTTCAAAAAGATTTATCTTATACACTACGTTTTTCCAATAGAAAATTTATTCTGCACTTGCCTAAAGGCAACTATGCAAATGGTGATGAAATAATACGCGGAATCAATGCTGGAAGAGAATCATTTATCGCCAACAATACAAAGCCTCTTGGAGCTGAGGAAGAAGCACGTATAAAAAGTTTAATAGATAAAGATGAAGATGTAAAAAAATGGTATAATAATCGCCAGGCTGAGGCTAAGCTAGTGGAGGAAATGCTCGCAGATGCCACATTTCAGTTTAACAAAACATTGCAGCGCATAGAGTTTGTAACAAGCAAGCGACTATTAATGAATGCAACGCTTGGTGATGATTTTGCATATTTTCTTGGTTTTGAAAATAAAAACATCAACGATACAATAATAGCCAGGCGTCCCATTGATTTTTCAAATAACATTAATACAATGTATATATATTGTGATATTGTAGAATATTCCATTCTTGGTAATGTGAAAGCTAATTTACTTGCATGTTTACCTGTACCACCTCCTACTGAATTTGGTAAAATGATTGCCAAAACATTTAATCCTATTCGTTATGTACCAATCACTAGACAAACACTCGATACCATACGTATTGAAATTTTAGATGAATTTGGTCGTCCTATGCAATTTAATTATGGTTCTACAGTTGTTACATTGCATGTTAAAAATATGAAATAAACGTTTCATTCAACAGTTATACAATACCACATTTTTATTTTCGAAGGTTTAAAAGATAGTTTAGGGCAGTTTTGTTTGTCGCTCGGCTCGTGTTGTGAATGTTCTCCGTCACTATTGCTGCGGCATCTTTTTGATTGGGTTGAATGTACAAACTCCTCAGCTTTTTCAAAGGGTTTGCTGGTATCATTTCCATCACCATCTTCACCATTCGTTCCATTATTATTATGAATACGCCGAATATGACGCTCACAATTGAATCTTGTTCCAAAAGTTTCACTACAATGAGGACACAAACGTCTACGAACACCATCCAAATGTCCATATTTTTGAATAAAGTCAGCATTGCTGATATAATTGTTACATATGGGTTGAATCCCTGCATGTCTTTTCATAACGTGATCACTAAAATGCTTGGTTGAAGAAAATATTTCCTTGCATGTACCACAATATTTGTTACATAAAAGTTCCATTAGAGGAAAATGAAAAACGACCACACGCAATCAACCCACTTTTATATAATGAGCAATAATATGACTAGTGTTGTACAAAAGCCCAATCCCAATGCTATACCTTTAATAAATGGCACTGAAATACATTTCAACATTCTCCTGTATAAAGGCGCTGGTTTAGATTGCTCCAACGTGTATTTGACACATAATTCACAGTGACAAGGAATAGTCATAACTGACCACGTAATGTAGCAGGTTATTAATGACAAATTTCTTATATAGTAGCCAATTTATAGTCGAATACTTTATGCATAAACGCTTTAATAAAGACATCATCATTTTTCAATAGTTTAAAAAATGAACAAATGCTTTCAAATGAATTACCAGCCGACAACATTAGTATTACAAATACCACATAGCCACCACAAGTGTATTCAATTAAACGTTGTGGTTTGCAAGTATTAATTTTTACCTTTTTATATTTGGCAAGATAATTTTGAATGTACTTGTTCATTTTATATCCCAAGCTACAGAAAAAATAGGCTTGCTTGTTACGGACAAAGATGACCTGCCAATGTGTGCCTGGCTTATCATGTGTGTCAGTATTTACGACAAGTGCAAAGTTTTTACGACGCGTTTTGGGTAGAGTATCAGCGCTATATACACCGAGGAATAGTTTCCGAGTGCTGGGGACAGATTGCAATAGTGATACTATTTCAGACGAATACATTTTAGTAGAATGATCTAGTGTAACTTTTGTATTGCGCGCGTGCGGTTCGATATGCCGCACCTCCTTTTGGATGTCAACTCTATTCAATGGACAACACTTTTAAATCAACAAATGGGTGGCGCCCCATTTAGCGGAATGATGTTTCAACGTGGAATGCAGAGGGGTCATGGCTTGGGTGGTATTTTGGCAACTTTGGCATCATTTCTACCACGCATCATTCAATCACCTATAGCCCAAAATCTTATCAATGCCGGAAGAAACGCCTTATCCAGTGCTGTAAGCAATAGTCCAGTTGTAAATTCACCTCTTGGCGGACAGTTGCTGAAAACTGGTAATGAAATTGTCGATGGGGTGCTGAAAGGCGATAATATCAAGGAAACTCTTAAAACAGCCGGCCGACAAGCTATACGAGATCTTACCGGCTTGGGCAAACGGCGACGACGCAAAACCACAAAACCTCATAAGCGGTTGTGCATCACTCGTGAGCGGTCGTTTCACATTTAAATGGCTAAATTGATAGATTCAAAATCAGCACAAGCCCTTTTACCTAATATCAACTATGGTGATATACCAGCGTCGGCATTAGGTGTAGAGTCTACTCGTACTGTACAAGTCCCTTTGAAAAATACTTTTCTTCCTCAAGGACCATGGGAATTTGTTATAGCTCAAAATTCCAAATCATTCCTCAATCTGAGAAGATGTTGGTTGAATGTAAAATTTAAAATTGTAACCACAAACGGTGATCCAGTACCAGACAACCTTGTTTTTGCACCATGTCAACAATTTGCTGCCAGTTTAATACATTCGTATCATTTGAAAATTGGCGATGTTAGCGTGTATGACTCTACCGTGAATCATGCCTATAAAACATATATTGAGAATATTTTAATGTATAGCAACGATGTTAAAGAGAGCAAACTTGCCATATCAGGCTATTATGCTGATAGATATATAGATAATGCATCCAGTGCTGGATTTAGAACGCGTCAAACGCTTGTAAAAAATGGCATATTGTGTGAGATGGCTGCTCCCGTCAGTATCGACCTATTTAATCAAGAGCGACTGTTTGTAAACTATTCAAAAATGGAGCTAACTGCATATCCAAACCGTGATAACTTTTTAATTGACACTCTAGGCTGGAATAATGAAAACAAGGATACTACATTAAAGGAGGAGTTTCCATATTTGAAAGTAGATATCAGCGATGTACATTTGCTCATTCAAGAGTTTGATCTAAACGCTGGATTAGCTATGGCTATAGAAGATAAACTCGCAAAGGATCGAATACACTACCCCATGACATCAGTGAAAATGCGCTCTTATTTCATAGAAGGAGGCCGCTTGGATTCACCTAATAATATATTATTCACGTCTCATACACCAAAACGTGTTGTAGTAGGTCTTGTCGGCGCACACGCTTATAATGGTACTTTTAAACATTCGCCATTCAACTTTAAACCGTTTGATTTGAAAAATATATACTTGACGCTCAACAATAGGGTAATACCTACCCGTCGTTATAATTTAGAATGGCGATCTTCCTATGCCACAGCATATATTGACATGCTCGAAGGTTTGGGACTTGGTCGTACAGATTCATCCAATGGTATTACACCAGCAATGTATAAAGCTGGTTTCACATTTTTTGTATTTGATATTTCTCCTACTGTGCATTCGTCAGAGTTATTTGATGTTATACGACAAGGTAATGTAGCCTTGAAATTGGAATTTGGTCAACAAACGCCGCAAGAGGGCTTATATGCAATTGTTTATGCAGAGTATGACTCTATTCTTTCAATTGACAACAATCGTGCTCCATATATTGATACCAGTTTGTAATGTATGTAATAAAATTCTTTAAAAGATTTAAGAATAAAATTTATTAATACAACTATTTTTAAAAATAAATACATGTACAATGATAAAATTTTATAAATACAAATATATACAAGATGATAAAAATTTATAAATTCAAATATATTAAACACAATAACCGTAGGGTAAAGTACTATAATCTTGAAGATAACAAAGTTTATCCATTACGACTCTAGTACTTTTTGTCATATCCATTGTGGATATGGCACCGAGTTGCCTCTTTAACAATGTCGTATTGGTTTTTAAAACCAATTTTTCTCCATCCATAACGAGTCCGCGAACCAGTCGCTCCATACTTTCAAAGTTTACCACTGACGCTGCCGTGTGGTCCAACGTCTGAAAATTATAAAATTATTTGAAAAGTCAAAGCTCGTACTTACCACTCCCTTTGCCTTTGTTACATATTTTACATCACCAGCTGCATTTACAAGTTTATAACTATAAACTTTTGCCGCTGGTGACACAAACTTGGTCATTGACCAACCATCGGGTATTTCAGAGGTTAGTTTACCTAACCATTCACCCTTCATATCCTCAATTGGATCTGGCTCATCTAGGCATCTTTGATAAATTAGAGAATCCGTGTCTAAATAATGTAAGTTTAAATTGAATACAAAGTATAAAATTACCTGTATACACCAAATTCTTTCCAATTTTCTCCATTGCCTTATACAATAGTAGCCTTGCATGAGCGGTTGTATAGGCCGCAATAGCTACATTTGTAAAAGGCGGTGGCGCCAAATGTGAATCCTCTGGTACTGTTGTGCATTATCCACAATTTTGAACCCAGTGAGTTCCCTTGCAGGATCAGTAATGATCCTACCAATTTCTGGGTCCTCAACACCAATAATCTTGGTTTGGGCTTTATCAGGTCTTTGACCCATTTTACCCCAGACACTATAAGCAAATTTGTAATGTATTGTTTTTAAAAGTTTACAAACCTATTTAGCTGCAGTTTGGCAATGCTACGCATGGCAGCATTCTTTTCAATTTTATTGCTCTCCAGAGCAACACCAGTGTTCTCCTCGTGCTCTTGGAGATATATTACCTGTAAAATTCTATTTAATGTGATACTTTTATTAAAACATACCTTTTCTTCCTCTGTCATGTTTGGCTTTGGCCAGCCCGACGCCTCTTGTTTAATTTTTATGTACTTTTGTACAAATTCTTTAAACAGGCCGCCTTGTTGCCATTCTTCCCAGTGCCACACCTCATGCACATGAAGCACTTTATAGCCACGTTGTATGGCACACTCGAGCTCAACATGTGTCACAGTTAGATGCAGCTTTCTAGCATTTACATCATTTTGGTGGTCACATGCTACATTTTTACTTTTGACTGCACAAGTGCGGCAGTTTGTAAAAATTAGTTTACCGCCAATACGTGTACCTAATACAGGGTACAGCAAATTTGTGGGTGCAAGCACGTCACATTTTACTAGCCCCTTGTATGGGCAACATGTCTCAAAGCTTTTGAAACCCTCAGTAATAACTTTGGGATTACCTACAGGGTAATAGGCATCAAAGGCTGTGACATATGGATATAGTGAACAAAAGTCCACATACTCGAGCGAGTATCTATCCGAAGCTTGTGCCAAAAGCTTATATGTCTGGGTGCGGCCACCGGTAAAGGCATCTCTAGGTGCCAAGCGTGTAACAACATTTGTTTCACGCATAAATTTCGCCATTTCTTCATTGGCCGAAATTTGTGCATTAATTTCGTGCTCCCACACTGTGGTAACACTAATGCCTTGGCTTTGAATTGCTTCAAGCCTTTTCATGGTTTTATCATAAACCTAAATTTTAAAAATTAAAATGATTAAAAAAGTCACAATTACCTCTTCCATTGTTTCACCATTTCTGCCTGGTGCTATAGCGCTCTTGTTGGTGCACTGGGGGCAACCATGGTAAATACAACCATTAATCTACAAAAATTTGCACTTTTTACATTTATCTCAAATTACTCACCTCATAGCCATGATTGGCAACGGGGTCATAAGCATCGAGTAGATAGCGATGGCCATCTACTCTCACTGCAAATTCACCACCATTAAGCTTATGCATTAATGGGCGGCCCAATCCTTGTTCTAGCCATTTTATATACTTTATGGCTATTATACTCTGCTTTTGACCGGCATAATAACCAGTCTCGGGCAGAATACCCACTTGGTTCTCTTTAATGTGGTTCATTTTCAACTGTAATATAATAGTTTTGAAAATGCTTGTATTTTAAAAAACTTGCCTGGAATAAAGAGAAACTGGCAAATGTCATACATTGTATGACAGGGTTCCAGCCAGTGGTGGCGGTTGCCAACTTCATGTAAACTTTCATACAGTTGGTTAAAATACGGACATCTGTCCTACAATATTCCAAAAGCTCTTCATCAAAATCAAACGCTCTTTGATTACGCTCTTCATACCAAATATCGAATGAAGCTAGGTCTTCTGCTTTCATTCTAGCAGTACAATAGTACTGTTTTGGTGGTAAAGATGGCAACACTTTGCCATAATTTATTGGGTGATTATAGAGGTAAGGAAACTGTCCTTTACTCATATCAGGTACACCAAATGCCTTGGGTAACGCTGATAGGGGTAAAGGCACTAATAAATAACTATCTTTAAAATATAAATGATTAAATTTTTGACCTCTTAAAGGCTTGACAACCATGCTTATAATCTTGGTCCCATTTAAAATTGGATCAGGATATATTCCACGGTTTATCAGCCTAGACACCAAGAAATGTATGTCAAAGCGTGAACCATTATGCGCAATCAAAATTGCATTATCATTCTCAACAGAGTTGAGTAACCAATCAAGGAAACGATCTGTTACAGACCATTCACTATCACCTTGTTGGTACCCAAAATGGCCTTCCTTGGTTGTGCATTTTTCGCATGAATTGGCGTCTATACAACTTTCACAAAATTTATTATACACAACCATATTGGGCCATTGTTCATCTGCATATTCATGAACATTTGTACCGCTTTTTAACACAACCGTTTCAAAGTCATAGAATATAATCTTAAACAAGTAAGTATTACACTTGTAAAGATGTTAAATACAGACCTTGTATTTCTCTTGCCTCTTTTTTAACTGATCCTTCTTCTTGTCGTTAGGTGGTACCCAACAACAAGAGTGATCTTCAGGCTTTGTTTGCCCACACTTTTTGCAAAATTTCTCATTGCAATTGTGCGGTCTATCAGCACGCACCCTGTGATAATGATCACAGTTTTCACATGTCTGAATTTAGTCATGTTAAATTTTATATATATTTTTTAAATTACCTTAAACATTCGACATGTTTTTCTAATATGCCTGTCAAAGCATTGACGAGTTTTGAACAAAACTCTACAACTATCACATCTTATGCTACTCTCAACCACATTTTCCATCGAATTACATTTTAAGGTGTGGCATTTCTTACACTTGGCTTTACATCTATGCAACACTGTTTTGTAAGATAATTTACAGTGTTGGCATATAATACCATCAAAAATCTGTGATCTACTACAAGTTGTAATACAGTCATAATGATTATTTCGGTAGCCTAGTGTTACCACTTTGCTAGCCGTTTCATTAAAGATACGCTGAATAGCGTACATACGCTGTCCAGGTGGCCTAGCGTATACTACAAACTTATAGTCTGTATTACAACTTGCAATAATATTTAAATGGTTCAAATTATAATTTGGTAAATGTACAGAAATACCACACCTATTCAATAAATTGATATGATGTGGTTGATTTGGCAACAAGATGTAGTTGCGACGAAGATTTTGAATCCTCCGCTTCTCAACAACATCTTCTGCTGCCTCTTCATCGGCTCTCCACATTCCCACAACTGCTGCTCTAGCCAGGCAATGAGTGTCAGTGTTTTCAATTGTGCCAGGTATTTTGAGTTCGGCATCAAAATAGAAACCAACTCTACCTTCACCAGGCATCAGGCTTGGCTGCACTGGTCTCTCATCAAACACATACATTTCAATATTCATTGCCTGGCTAATTACAGCCTCTCGCTTTGATTGCTGCACCTTGCTGATGGCATTCATGATGGCAACGCCATCCAAATGCTCCCTTCTACGGAAATCCATAAATATGGATCCCTTTTCAAAGGATGGGTGCTCTATTGATAGACAAAATAGCGCTTTTGGTTTATCTGGCACACCACTTTCAGCAAGGCACCGATCAAGAAACTCATTAAATAGCCGCGGCATGACAACATGCATTGGCTCATTAATGGCTTCCAAATGTGGGAACGTGAGCGATCTAACGACCACGTTGGTGAACCGACCAGTGCGTTTTATGCGTCGGTGTGACCACTATAATACACACTTTTTATAATGGTTATACGCTTTTAGTTTAAATATAAATAATTTTTGTTTATAACTTTTAATAAATTTACTTTTCTTTAAATTATTTTTATTAATGTTTAAAAATAAATGGCATTTGATTTTTAAATATAAAGTTTTTTTTTTCAACTTTGAAAAAACTTTTATAAACATTTGTTAATGTTAAAAAATAAATGAAAAGGTCAAGATTGTGTTTTATTATTTTACTAGTTCAAAATGTTTGAAATATTTATAATTTGTAAGAATTCAAAATTGGTTGAAAGAAAGATAGATGAGGAAAGATAGATAGATAGTGAGATGAAATGTAAAGATTTTAAAATGAATGCTGTTCAAAAGAATGAATATGTAAATTTCAAAATACTTGCAATTTGTTTGATAAAAGATATAGATTGAGATGAAATGTAAAGATGAGAGAGAGAGAATTTTATGAATGCAATTGAAAAAGAGAAATAAATTTCAAAATGTTTTCAAAATATGCAACTGGAGAAAGAGAAAATTTCATGTTTCAAAAGATATATTATGAAATGATATGTAAATAAAAGATCGCACCTCTATTTTACAGACATCGTTGAAAGCCGCTCCATATCCGACTTGCCCTCCACTGGTTGATGGGGTAGCGGGATCCCATTCTCTTAAAAAGAAAAAACTAATTGTTATAATTTTTAATATCGCTTACTCATCACTGTCATCCAAGGTTATTACTTCAATAACCCTTGATGATGAGGGCCCACTGTTAAAAGTGGGTGATGTGGGCTCACAGAGCTCG
Source organism: Auanema rhodensis (assembly GCA_964057225.1). Lineage (NCBI taxonomy): Eukaryota > Metazoa > Nematoda > Chromadorea > Rhabditida > Rhabditidae > Auanema > Auanema rhodense. The sequence goes on from OZ059895.1 coordinate 9,407,775, forward strand.
ATCCCACCAGCCTCGGTAAACTTTATACGTTTACTAAAAAACAAAATATATATAAAGATTCAAAGTATTGTTAAATTACCTGAGCTGATTAATCTCTTCATAATCAAATCCTAGCTCTTCACATAAACGTTTATAACTGAAAAAAGAAAAAGTTTACAAACAAATAATCAAAAAGACACAACCTATTAGCAGCCATTGTACCTTGATATAATGAATATATCAGTCTACACATTGCTGTTGGCATTGTAATTTGTTATGTAACATGGATTTGGGTACAGCTGTCAAAACTAGCAGTTGCGATAAACTTTAAAATAAATAAGCTTATTGAATACATCTGTTTTTATTGTCCCCATCGGATTAATTTTTGTTATTAGTTCTTATTAAATTAACTTTATGCGTTTCATTGAGGTCAGCGCAACTGTTTGTTAATCTTATTGTATTTACCTTCAATGTGTGCTCTATAGAGTTATTGTATTGTTATATTAGTAAAATAAAGTTTAAAACTAATCTTTTATTATAATTTGAAACCTTTACTTGTTAGAATAAATATAATTAATAACATTTTGTAATTTCAAAAATTAATAATTTAATGTCGTTCTTATCGAATTAACCTTCGATATGTGTTCCATTAAATTTTGGTATTTCATATCGTTCTTATCGAATTAACCTTCGATATGTGTTCCATTGAATTTTGTATTTCATATCGTTCTTATCGAATTAACCTTCGATATGTGTTCCATTGAATTACCCATAACAAGTACGGTGAACAAAACGATATACATGCAAAAATTTTACTGTTCTTTAAAATAAAAACAATACAAACACAATACAATAAAAAATAAACAAAATAAGTAAACAAACATTATTAATAAATTTAATAAATAAATAAAATTTAAAAAATAAATTTACATATTTAAATATTTAAATATAATTTATATATAAAATTTAAAGTTTAAATAAAATTTATATATATAAAATTTAAATATAATTTAAATATTTAAAGTTTAAATATAATTTATATATATATAAAATTTAAATATAATTTAAATATTTAAAATTAAGATTTTTATTTTTACTTAATATATTTAAAAATAATTAAAAATATATACATACATTTGAAAAAGCATATTTAAATTTGATTTAAAAAAAAAAATCATGCTTTAAATCATGATTTTTAAATTTAAAAAAGGAGAATCCATGAACCATGATCCCAAAATATGATTTTAACAGCTGACGCTCAAAAATATGTTTTTGACAGCTGACGCGCCCCAAAAGTATGTTTTTAGCAGCTGACGCCCCCAAAAGTATGTTTTTAGCAACTGTTTGGGGGCGTGGTTAGTAAATTTTGCACGGCTCTCTACTATTGGGTTCCGTTTTTGTTTTATCCAGTACAAAATCCAAAATTTTTGTAATATTTGTGTTTGGTACGGGCTCATTATTAATCACAAGTTGGTTATTTTTATTTGTACGCACCTCTGGAAATCTTTCCCACAGATCGTTATACTTTCGTGGCAGCTTGTATTCTGGCAATAATGGTGGATCAGCATTTTCCACTTGTACTGATATAGGCGCATCTATGCTTTCTCTATAGTTTTTGAGACGGGTAATCAAGTCTTCGTATAGTTCAGCCTTTTTATAACCGGGTATAGATTTATTCTCTCGTAAGAGCTTCAATTCAGCATCAAACTTGTCTATATTCAGCGTTTCATCATCAACAGGTATTAGACGATATTTATGATTGAGTTTCATCTTTTAAAACCAAAATAAGCAATTCCACATGAAACTATTGTTTTCAATTGTTTGTGTGAAATCGTTGCCAATAAAGTTTTAGCCTTTTCGGGTGTGCGTATCAAAGCTATTTGACGTAATAATGAGGATATGGGCAAAAGGGTTTTATATTCCTTGTTAGTTAAGAGAAAATTATTATTTTTCACAATATTAAATACAATTTCAACAATAATTTCAATTTGTGAAAAAGAAAATGAGGAAACAGAACAAGGGGTTTTGGCACAAGAAGATAAAAAGTTCTAATTTGACAAAATACGACCACTCATTGAACATGCACATTAAACACTGAATATATTTCTGGCTACATAAACAATAGGGTGCTCCGCTGTTATATCTGATAGTATACGCTGTTTCTCATTTGTTAAAGGATGGTTGTCAATCAGTAAATGACTATAGGGTGTAGACATTGCATCATCATATGCTTCTAGAGCATTTTTAAAGCGGGGGCCAAATAATTGTTGCAGACAATTACGTATTTGTAATATATCCGAATGACTTTTCATCAGTATTATATATGTACTATTAATTCGACTGGTCCTGTCTAGCTGAAATGCAGCTTGCACAAGATTAAACACTGCCAAATTCCAGTGATGTGCCCACACTGTAAAAATGTTGTTGAGTAATTCTTTAGCCGCTTTATTGGAAGAGAAAAAATTCATCAAATCATCCAGCACTAGTATGGTGTTTACTCCCTTTTGCTCTTTTATTATATCCGGATCAGGTGGTCCTTGAATAACTATTAAACGCTCATCATTTAATGGAACACCTGACGATGCTCCACATTGACTGAACCAGAATATTCTATCAATGGGGACGTTGAAAAACTTTTCAGTATTTTCACATATACGTTTTACAAGGGTAGTTTTACCACATTGCGTTGCCCCTATTACAGTTGTCTGACTGGGTAGTTTGAAGCTGAAAACCATAATCAACCACTCGTAAATGTACCTATAATGCAAATGATTTCATTTATACTAGTGTGCACGCATCAGGTGGTGGTCTCTAGTAGAGAGCCATGCCGAATTTACTAACTACGCCCCCAAACAGTTGCTAAAAACATACTTTTGAGGGCGTCAGCTGCTAAAAACATACTTTTGGGGGCGTCAGCTGTCAAAATCATATTTTCGTCGTCAGCTGTCAAAAATATACTTTTCCTCCCGAGGCAGGCTCTCGAGCCTGCGCATGGATCAAAATGCATGATTTTTTTTTTTTAAATCATTTTTAAAATTATTTTTTAATGTATTATTTTAAATGAACTTTTATTATTTATATATTTGTTAATTGTATTTGTAAATATATTTTAAACTTATTTCTTTTTAAATGTATTTTTAATATTTATATACACTCGTGGCCATAAATTCTCGGCACCCCCCAAAATTTTCAATTTTTCTTATTTTAAAAAAAGTTTTTCTGTTTTTCACAATTATTCGAGTATAATCTACTTCATTTAACTGTTTTGAACTTTATTCTCTAACTTCAAAAGGTTTTACCCACGTTTTTAGTCCAAAATTTTTATTAGAATGATTTATGGAGCATGAACAGATAACCAAAAAATTTTAAAATTTCAAAAAATCATAAAAAATATTTTCCGAACAAAAATAAAAAAGTTCTCCGTAAAAACAATACTTTAAACATTTAAATTTCAATATTGTGATGCTCAAAAATTGAAACATGAAACTGATTTATATTTTTCCAAGCAATTTCACTCCATCTATTTTATTTAATTCCATATTTTAAACAATTTTATATTTCTACCACTATTTCATAATTTCATTTTTAAAATTTTTAATCATTAAAAAACATTTAAATTTCAATATTGTGATGCTCAAAAATTGAAACATGGAACTGATTTATATTTTCCAAGCAATTTCACTCCATCTATTTTATTTAATTCCATATTTTAAACAATTTTATATTTCTACCACTATTTCATAATTTCATTTTTTAAATTTTTAATCATTAAAAAAAACATTCAAATTTCAATATTGTGATGCTTAAAAACTGAAACATGAAACTGATTTATATTTTCCAAGCAATTTCACTCCATCTATTTTATTTAATTCCATATTTCAAACAATTTTATATTTCTACCACTATTTCATAATTTCATTTTTTAAATTTTTAATCATTGAAAAACATTTAAATTTCAATATTGTGATGCTCAAAAATTGAAACATGAAACTGATTTATATTTTCCAAGCAAGTTCACTTCATCTGTTTTATTTAATTCCATATTTCAAACAATTTTATATTTCTACTATTATTTAATATTTTTATTTATTTAATTTTTAAACATTAAAAAAAAAACATTTAAATTTCAATATTGTGATGCTCAAAAATTGAAACATGAAACTGATTTATATTTTCCAAGCAAGTTCACTTCATCTATTTTATTTAATTCCATATTTTAAACAATTTTATATTTCTACCACTATTTCATAATTTCATTTTTTAAATTTTTAATCATTAAAAAACATTTAAATTTCAATATTGTGATGCTCAAAAATTGAAACATGAAACTGATTTATATTTTCCAAGCAATTTCACTCCTTCTATTTTATTTAATTCCATATTTTAAACAATTTTATATTTCTACCACTATTTCATAATTTCATTTTTAAAATTTTTTATCATTAAAAAACATTTAAATTTCAATATTGTGATGCTCAAAAATTGAAACATGAAACTGATTTATATTTTCCAAGCAATTTCACTCCATCTATTTTATTTAATTCCATATTTTAAACAATTTTATATTTCTACCACTATTTCATAATTTCATTTTTAAAATTTTTAATCATTAAAAAACATTTAAATTTCAATATTGTGATGCTCAAAAATTGAAACATGAAACTGATTTATATTTTCCAAGCAAGTTCACTTCATCTATTTTATTTAATTCCATATTTTAAACAATTTTATATTTCTACCACTATTTCATAATTTCATTTTTAAAATTTTTAATCATTAAAAAACATTTAAATTTCAATATTGTGATGCTCAAAAATTGAAACATGAAACTGATTTATATTTTCCAAGCAAGTTCACTTCATCTATTTTATTTAATTCCATATTTTAAACAATTTTATATTTCTACCACTATTTCATAATTTCATTTTTAAAATTTTTAATCATTAAAAAACATTTAAATTTCAATATTGTGGTGCTCAAAAATTGAAACATGAAACTGATTTATATTTTCCAAGCAAGTTCACTTCATCTGTTTTATTTAATTCCATATTTTAAACAATTTTATATTTCTACTATTATTTAATATTTTTATTTATTTAATTTTTAAACATTAAAAAAAAAACATTTAAATTTCAATATTGTGATGCTCAAAAATTGAAACATGAAACTGATTTATATTTTCCAAGCAAGTTCACTTCATCTATTTTATTTAATTCCATATTTTAAACAATTTTATATTTCTACCACTATTTCATAATTTCATTTTTTAAATTTTTAATCATTAAAAAACATTTAAATTTCAATATTGTGATGCTCAAAAATTGAAACATGAAACTGATTTATATTTTCCAAGCAATTTCACTCCATCTATTTTATTTAATTCCATATTTTAAACAATTTTATATTTCTACCACTATTTCATAATTTCATTTTTAAAATTTTTAATCATTAAAAAACATTTAAATTTCAATATTGTGATGCTCAAAAATTGAAACATGAAACTGATTTATATTTTCCAAGCAATTTCACTCTATCTATTTTATTTAATTCCATATTTTAAACAATTTTATATTTCTACCACTATTTCATAATTTCATTTTTAAAATTTTTTATCATTAAAAAAACATTTAAATTTCAATATTGTGATGCTCAAAAATTGAAACATGGAACTGATTTATATTTTCCAAGCAATTTCACTCCATCTATTTTATTTAATTCCATATTTTAAACAATTTTATATTTCTACCACTATTTCATAATTTCATTTTTTAAATTTTTATTCATTAAAAAAACATTCAAATTTCAATATTGTGATGCTTAAAAACTGAAACATGAAACTGATTTATATTTTCCAAGCAAGTTCACTTCATCTATTTTATCTAATTCCATATTTTAAACAATTTTATATTTCTACCACTATTTCATAATTTCATTTTTTAAATTTTTAATCATTAAAAAACATTCAAATTTCAATATTGTGATGCTCAAAAACTGAAACATGAAACTGATTTATATTTTCCAAGCAATTTCACTCCATTTATTTTATTTAATTCCATATTTTAAACAGTTTTATATTTCTACCATTATTTCATAATTTCATTTTTTAAATTTTAATCATTAAAAAACATTCAAATTTCAATATTGTGATGCTTAAAAACTGAAACATGAAACTGATTTATATTTTCCAAGCAAGTTCACTTCATCTGTTTTATTTAATTCCATATTTTAAACAATTTTATATTTCTACCATTATTTCATAATTTCATTTTTTAAATTTTAATCATTAAAAAACATTCAAATTTCAATATTGTGATGCTCAAAAACTGAAACATGAAACTGATTTATATTTTCCGAGCAATTTCACTCCATCTATTTTATTTAATTCCATATTTTAAACAATTTTATATTTCTACCACTATTTCATAATTTCATTTTTTAAATTTTTAATCATTAAAAAACATTTAAATTTCAATATTGTGATGCTCAAAAATTGAAACATGAAACTGATTTATATTTTCCAAGCAAGTTCACTTCATCTATTTTATTTAATTCCATATTTTAAAAAATTTTATATTTCTACCACTATTTCATAATTTCATTTTTTAAATTTTTAATCATTAAAAAACATTTAAATTTCAATATTGTGATGCTCAAAAATTGAAACATGAAACTGATTTATATTTTCCAAGCAAGTTCACTTCATCTATTTAATTTAATTCCATATTTTAAACAATTTTTTATTTCTACCACTATTTCATAATTTCATTTTTTAAATTTTTAATCATTAAAAAACATTTAAATTTCAATATTGTGGTGCTCAAAAATTGAAACATGAAACTGATTTATATTTTCCAAGCAAGTTCACTTCATCTGTTTTATTTAATTCCATATTTTAAACAATTTTATATTTCTACTATTATTTAATATTTTTATTTATTTAATTTTTAATCATTGAAAAAACATTCAAATTTCAATATTGTGATGCTTAAAAACTGAAACATGAAACTGATTTATATTTTCCAAGCAATTTCACTCCATCTATTTTATTTAATTCCATATTTTAAACAGTTTTATATTTCTACCACTATTTCATAATTTCATTTTTTAAATTTTTAATGATTAAAAAACATTCAAATTTTAATTTTGTGATGCTCAAAAACTGAAACATGAAACTGATTTATATTTTCCAAGCAATTTCACTCCATTTATTTTATTTAATTCCATATTTTAAACAGTTTTATATTTCTACCACTATTTCATAATTTCATTTTTTAAATTTTTAATCATTAAAAAACATTTAAATTTCAATATTGTGGTGCTCAAAAATTGAAACATGAAACTGATTTATATTTTCCAAGCAATTTCACTCCATTTATTTTATTTAATTCCATATTTTAAACAGTTTTATATTTCTACCACTATTTCATAATTTCATTTTTTAAATTTTTAATCATTAAAAAACATTTAAATTTCAATATTGTGGTGCTCAAAAATTGAAACATGAAACTGATTTATATTTTCCAAGCAAGTTCACTTCATCTGTTTTATTTAATTCCATATTTTAAACAATTTTATATTTCTACTATTATTTAATATTTTTATTTATTTAATTTTTAAACATTAAAAAAAAAACATTTAAATTTCAATATTGTGATGCTCAAAAATTGAAATATGAAACTGATTTATATTTTCCAAGCAAGTTCACTTCATCTGTTTTATTTAATTCCATATTTTAAACAATTTTATAATTCTACCACTATTTCATAATTTCATTTTTTAAATTTTTAATCATTAAAAAACATTTAAATTTCAATATTGTGATGCTCAAAAACTGAAACATGAAACTGATTTATATTTTCCAAGCAAGTTCACTTCATCTATTTTTATTAATTCCATATTTTAAACAATTTTATAATTCTACTATTATTTAATATTTTTATTTATTTAATTTTTAAACATTAAAAAAAAAACATTTAAATTTCAATATTGTGATGCTCAAAAACAGAAACATTTCACTCCAGCTCTTTTATTTAATCCCATATTTTAAACAATTTTATATTTCTACCACTATTTCATGATTTCATTTTTTAAATTTTTAATCATTAAAAAACATTTAAATTTCAATATTGTGATGCTCAAAAATTGAAACATGAAACTGATTTATATTTTCCAAGCAATTTCACTCCATCTATTTTATTTAATTCCATATTTTAAACAATTTTATATTTCTACCACTATTTCATAATTTCATTTTTAAAATTTTTTATCATTAAAAAACATTTAAATTTCAATATTGTGATGCTCAAAAATTGAAACATGGAACTGATTTATATTTTCCAAGCAATTTCACTCCATCTATTTTATTTAATTCCATATTTTAAACAATTTTATATTTCTACCACTATTTCATAATTTCATTTTTTAAATTTTTAATCATTAAAAAAACATTCAAATTTCAATATTGTGATGCTTAAAAACTGAAACATGAAACTGATTTATATTTTCCAAGCAATTTCACTCCATTTATTTTATTTAATTCCATATTTTAAACAATTTTATATTTCTACCACTATTTCATAATTTCATTTTTTAAATTTTTAATCATTAAAAAAACATTCAAATTTCAATATTGTGATGCTCAAAAACTGAAACATGAAACTGATTTATATTTTCCAAGCAAGTTCACTTCATCTATTTTATCTAATTCCATATTTTAAACAATTTTATATTTCTACCACTATTTCATAATTTCATTTTTTAAATTTTTAATCATTAAAAAACATTTAAATTTCAATATTGTGATGCTCAAAAATTGAAACATGAAACTGATTTATATTTTCCAAGCAATTTCACTCCATCTATTTTATTTAATTCCATATTTTAAACAATTTTATATTTCTACCATTATTTCATAATTTCATTTTTTAAATTTTAATCATTAAAAAACATTCAAATTTCAATATTGTGATGCTCAAAAACTGAAACATGAAACTGATTTATATTTTCCGAGCAATTTCACTCCATCTATTTTATTTAATTCCATATTTTAAAAAATTTTATATTTCTACCACTATTTCATAATTTCATTTTTTAAATTTTTAATCATTAAAAAACATTTAAATTTCAATATTGTGATGCTCAAAAATTGAAACATGAAACTGATTTATATTTTCCAAGCAAGTTCACTTCATCTATTTAATTTAATTCCATATTTTAAACAATTTTTTATTTCTACCACTATTTCATAATTTCATTTTTTAAATTTTTAATCATTAAAAAACATTTAAATTTCAATATTGTGATGCTCAAAATGTGAAACATGGAACTGATTTATATTTTCCAAGCCATTTCACTCCATCTATTTTATTTAATTCCATATTTTAAACAATTTTATATTTCTACCACTATTTCATAATTTCATTTTTTAAAATTTTTAATCATTAAAAAACATTTAAATTTCAATATTGTGATGCTCAAAAATTGAAACATGAAACTGATTTATATTTTCCAAGCCATTTCACTCCATCTATTTTATTTAATTCCATATTTTAAACAATTTTATATTTCTACCACTATTTTATAATTTCATTTTTTAAATTTTTAATCATTGAAAAAACATTCAAATTTCAATATTGTGATGCTTAAAAACTGAAACATGAAACTGATTTATATTTTCCAAGCAATTTCACTCCATCTATTTTATTTAATTCCATATTTTAAACAATTTTATATTTCTACCACTATTTCATAATTTCATTTTTTAAATTTTTAATCATTAAAAAACATTCAAATTTTAATTTTGTGATGCTCAAAAACTGAAACATGAAACTGATTTATATTTTCCAAGCAATTTCACTCCATTTATTTTATTTAATTCCATATTTTAAACAGTTTTATATTTCTACCACTATTTCATAATTTCATTTTTTAAATTTTTAATCATTAAAAAACATTTAAATTTCAATATTGTGGTGCTCAAAAATTGAAACATGAAACTGATTTATATTTTCCAAGCAAGTTCACTTCATCTGTTTTATTTAATTCCATATTTTAAACAATTTTATATTTCTACTATTATTTAATATTTTTATTTATTTAATTTTTAAACATTAAAAAAAAAACATTTAAATTTCAATATTGTGATGCTCAAAAATTGAAACATGAAACTGATTTATATTTTCCAAGCAAGTTCACTTCATCTGTTTTATTTAATTCTATATTTTAAACAATTTTATAATTCTACCACTATTTCATAATTTCATTTTTTAAATTTTTAATCATTAAAAAACATTTAAATTTCAATATTGTGATGCTCAAAAACTGAAACATGAAACTGATTTATATTTTCCAAGCAAGTTCACTTCATCTATTTTTATTAATTCCATATTTTAAACAATTTTATAATTCTACTATTATTTAATATTTTTATTTATTTAATTTTTAAACATTAAAAAAAAAACATTTAAAATTCAATATTGTGATGCTCAAAAACAGAAACATTTCACCCCAGCTCTTTTATTTAATCCCATATTTTAAACAATTTTATATTTCCACCATTATTTAATTTTTATTTATTAAATTTTTGAACATTAAAAAAAAACTAAAACTATTTTCATTTAAACTTTAAAAAAAATAAAAAAAGCATGTAAACTGTTATAAATGTTGTTTATTATAGTGGTCACACCGGCGCATAATACGCACTGGTCGTTTTACCAAGGTGTCGTTCGTTCGCTCACGTTCCCACAGTTGGAATCTATTGATGAACCAATGCATGTTATCATGCCGCGGTTATTCAACAACTTGATCGTTGTCTTGCTGAAAGCGGTGTGCCTGATAAGCAAAAAGCCTTATTTTGTTTATCAATTGAGCACTTTTCCTTTGAAAAGGGCTCCATATTTATGGGTTTCCGTAAAACGGAGCATTTGGATGGCGTTGCCATCATGAATGCCATCAGCAAGGTGCAGCAATCAAAACGAGAGGCTGTAATCAGCCAGGCAATGAATATTGAGATGTATGTGTTTGATAAAAGGCCAGCGCAACCAAATCTGCTGCCTGGTGAAGGTAGAGTCGGGTTTTATTCTGACCCCGAACTCAAAATACCTGGAACCATTGCCAACACTGACTCACATTGTCTGGCTAGATCCGCAGTTGTGGGAATGTGGAAAGCTGACGAACTGGCCACTGAAGGTGGCGATGAGAAACGAAGGCTGCAAAACCTTCGTCGCAATTACATCTTATTGCCAAACCAGCCACACCATATCAATTTATTAACTAGGTGTGGCATTTCCGAAAAATTGCCAAATTATAATTTGATTCATTTAAACATTATTGCCAGCTGTAGTACAAACTATAAGTTTGTAGTATATGCTAGTCCGCCTGGACAACGTATGTACACTATCCAGAAAATATTTAATGAAGCGGCTAGCAAATTGGTAACACTAGGTTACCGTAATAACCACTATGATTGTATTACAGATGGTAGTCGTTCAAAAATTTTTGACGGTATTATATGTCAACACTGTATGTTATCTTACAATACAGTGTTGCATAGATGTAAAGCCAAATGTAAAAAATGCCACACCTATAATTGTAATGCGATGAAGAATGTGGTTGAGAGTAGCGTGAGGTGTGCAAGGTGATAATGAATGGTCTGTAACAGATCGTTTCCTTGATTGGTTGCTCAACTTTTCTGAGAATGATAATGCAATTTTGATTGCGCATAATGGCCCCCGCTTTGACATACATTTTTTGGTGTCTAGGCTTATACATCGTGCAATATATCCTGACCCCATTGTAAATGGGACCTAGATTATTAGCATGCTTGTTAAGCCTTTAAGAGGTCAAAATATTAATCATTTATATTTTGAAGATAGTTATTTATTAGTGCCTTTACCCTTATCAGCGTTATTCAAAGCATTTGGTGTACCTGATATGATTAAAGGACAGTTTCCTTACCTCTTTAACCATCCAATAAATTATGGCAAAGTGCTACCATTCCTGCCACCAAAGCATTACTATTGTACTGCTAGAATGAAAGCCGAAGACCTTGCTTCATTCAATGTTTGGTATGAGGAGCGTAATCAAAGCGCATTTTATTTTGATGAGAAGCTTCTGGAATATTGTTGGACAGATGTTCGTATTTTAACCAACTGTATGAAAGTATACATGAAGTTGGCTACCGCCACCACTGGCTGGAATCCTGTCATACAAGTTTTCAAAAATGCGAGCATTGTTTAAAACAAATGTGTTTTAGTTGAAAATGAACCACTTTTAAAAAAATCAAGTGAGTATTCTGCCTGAGACTGGTTATTATGCCGGCCAGAAGCAGAGTATAATTGCCATAAAATACATAAAATGGCTAGAACAAGGATTAGGCCGCCCATTAATGCATAAGCTTAATGATGGTGAATTTGTTGTGAGAGTAGATGGCCAACGCTATCTACTTGATGCTTATGACATATCTCCAAGAACACGAGGAGAACACTGGTGTTGCTCTGGAGAGCAATAAAATTGAAAAGAATGCTGCCATGCGTAACATTGCCAAACTGCAGCTAAATAGGTTTGTAACTTTTTTAAAACAATACATTACAAATTTGCGTATTGTGCCTGGTGTAAAATGGGTCAAAGACCAGATAAAGCCCAAACCAAGATTATTGGTGTTGAGGACCCATAAATTGGTAGGATCATTACTGATCCTGCAAGGGAACTCACCGGGTTCAAAAGGTCAAAAAAAAAGTCAATGACCAAGTTTGTGTCACCAGCGGCAAAAGTTTATAGGTATAAACTTGTAAATGCAGCTGGTGATGTAAAGTATGTAACAAAGGCAAAGGGAGTGGTAAGAACGAGATTTGACTTTTCAAATAATTTTATAATTTTCAGACGTTGGACCACACGGCAGCATCAGTAGTAAACTTTGAAAGTATGGAGCGACTGGTTCGCGGACTCGTTATGGATGGAGAGAAATTGGTTTTAAAACCAATACGACATTGTTAAAGAGGCAACTCGATGCCATATCCACAATGGATATGACAAAAAGTACTAAAGTTGTAATGGATAAACTTTGTTATCTACAAAATTATAGTAATTTACCCTACGGTTATTGTGAATAAGTTTTAATATATTTGTATTTATAAACTTTATTATTGTACTTGTATTTATTTTTAAAAATAGTTGTATTAATAAATTTTATTCTTCTAACTTTTAAAAAATTTTATTACATACATTACAAACTGGTATCAATATATGGAGCACGATTGTTGTCAATGGAAAGAATAGAGTCATACTCTGCATAAACAATTGCATACAAGCCCTCTTGCGGCGTTTGTTGACCAAATTCCAATTTCAAGGCTACATTACCTTGTCGTATAACATCAAACAACTCGGACGAGTGTACAGTAGGAGAAATATCAAATACAAAAAATGTGAAACCAGCTTTATACATTGCTGGTGTAATACCATTGGATAAATCTGTACGACCAAGTCCCAAACCTTCCAGCATGTCAATATATGCTGTGGCATAGGAAGATCGCCATTCTAAAGTATAAGGACGGGTAGGTATTACCCTATTGTTGAGCGTCAAGTATATATTTTTCAAATCAAACGGTTTAAAGTCGAATGGCGAATGTTTAAAAGTACCATTATAAGCGTGTGCGCCAACAAGACCTACTACAACACGTTTTGGTATGTGAGACGTGAATAATATATTATTAGGTGAATCCAAGCGGCCTCCTTCTATGAAATGAGATTGCAGTTTCACTGATGTCATGGGGTAGTGTATTCGATCCTTTGGGAGTTTATCTTCTATAGCCATAGCTAATCCAGCGTTTAGATCAAACTCTTGAATGAGCAAATGTACATCGCTGATATCTACTTTTAAATTTGGAAACTCCTCTTTTAATGTAGTATCCTTGTTTTCATTATTCCAGCCTAGAGTGTCAATTAAAAAGTTATCACGGTTTGGATATGCAGTTAGCTCTATTTTTGAATAGTTTACAAACAGTCGCTCTTGATTAAATAGGTCGATACTGGCGGGAGCAGCCATCTCACACAATATGCCATTTTTTACAAGCCCTTGTCGCGCTCTAAATCCAGGACTGGCTGCATTATCTATATATCTATCTGCATAATAGCCTGATATGGCAAGTTTGCTCTCTTTAACATCGTTGCTATACATTAGAATATTCTCAATATATGTTTTGTAGGCATTATTCACGGTAGAGTCATACACGCTAACATCACCAATTTTCAAATAATACGAATGTATTAAACTGGCAGCAAATTGTTGACATGGTGCAACAACAAGGTTGTCTGGTACTGGATCACCGTTTGTGGATACAATTTTGAATTTTACATTCAACCAACATCTTCTCAGATTGAGGACAGATTTGGAATTTTGAGCTATAACAAATTCCCATGGTTCTTGAGGAAGAAAAGTATTTTTCAAAGGGACTTTTACAGTACGAGTGGATTCAACACCTAATGCCGACGCTGGTATATCACCATAGTTGATATTAGGTAAGGTAAGGGCTTGTGCTGAATTTGAATCTATCAACTTAGCCATTTAAATGTGAAACGACCGCTTACGAGTGATGCACAACCGCTTATGAGGTTTTGTGGTTTTGCGTCGTCGCCGTTTTTTCTTCGCCGCGCCGACTATTGCTTACAACACTGGATAAGGCGTTTCTTCCGGCATTGCTTAGATTTTGGATGCTACTATTAATATATTACCTAGAACACCACGTCATCGTAAGGCTGTTATTCGATATTCACCCTCTCCGCGTCGTACATTCAAATCCAAAGCTATAAATAAAAAGGCAAAACCCGCTGACACTGGTAAATCATATTACACACCTCAGGCGGAAGAAACACAGAATGGCAAAGGCCGTGAACGATTCTACATTAGATCATGGAAGTAATGTTTTGGAGAACATTTATTATAATATTAAGCATCCAGCTTCTTATACGTTTGCCAAAAATCTATTATTGGAAGCGCGAAAGCATGGCATCGCAAAAGCACAAGTTGAAAGTTTTTTGCAAGACTCGCTGTAGCCAGAAATATATTCAGTGTTTAATGTGCATGTTCAATGAGTGGTCGTATTTTGTCAAATTACAACTTTTTATCTTCTTGTGCCAAAACCCCTTGTTCTGTTTCCTCATTTTCTTTTTTACAAATTGAAATTATTGTTGAAATTGTATTTAATATTGTGAAAAATAATAATTTTCTCTTAACTAACAAGGAATATAAAACCCTTTTGCCCATATCCTCATTATTACGTCAAATAGCTTTGATACGCACACCCGAAAAGGCTGAAACTTTATTGGCAACGATTTCACACAAACAATCGAAAACAATAGCTTTATGTGGAAATGCTTATTTTGGTTTTAAAAGATGAAACTCAATCATAAACCTCCCACTCGTCAGTTGACCTCCCACGGTTCAGATCCGGATCCACTTCTGTCGAGGAATTTTCGTCGGACTGGTTTTGTCAAGGTACGCTCTTTCTCGTATCTCTTTTTTTATCATTATTTCTTCTCTATTTTTTTTCTCTCTCTATTTCTCACTCCAGTGTTTATTCTTATTCTTTCTTATTGCTCTTCATTTTTCAATATGTCTTTTGTGACTAATGATTTTCTTACAAATGCTCTTCAAAATTTCTCAAAGTCCCTTGAGAAATCTTTTTCAAAATTGTCAAATGCTATAAAAAATGAGCTTAACTGTATGAAAATTACTATCACATCGCATAAGGCTCGCTTAAAAACTATCGAAACGGATTTCAAATCCCGCTTAGATAAATTAGAGCAAACTTTTAATTCATTTCAAAACACTAGTAATTCTAATTCTACCTGTGTCCCAACCTCTTCCCAACTCAATGTAGCATGTCATTGCCAAAAATTACGATCAGAGGAGACAAAGTACCTCTACCGTGCCAAAAGAGCCCTTTGCTTCCGAGTGCCATTAACGTCAACAGAATTCCCAACTGAACCTCTGTTGCTATTGAAACTTATTATCGAGAAATCTCAAGACAACACCCTGTCTTCTCTGATCGATAGCAATCAAATTACTATTGCACGTTCTACTCTCAAATCTAATTCCCCTGGCCCTCTCATAATTACATGTCCATCGGTAGTTTTACGCGACAAGATTATCCAAGTTATCAAAATCAATAAATCAAAATGTTTCGATTCCCTTTCAAAAACGTTTTTGCGACGAGACTATCTCCCCTTCGAAATTGAACTGGAGAAAAACTTGAGAAAAGAAGCTAAAATCAAGAACGAAAATAACACTGAAAGGATTTTTCTTGTAAGATGTTCATCAAGGGGAGGTGGTGTGCTTCTTTTCATCAAAAAACATATTACTTTCCGTCTTCTTTCCTGCTCTTCTAATTCATCTACCATACAGTTTATAAATATTCTTATCACATCTTCCAATTCTATTTTCTCTGTTTGTTATCGCTCTCCATCATCATCAAGCTCAGATTTTTTAAATTTTTTTTTGTGATCTTCAAAATCACCTAGTTAATCTGTCTCTTTATCTTACTGGTGATCTTAATTTCCCTAAAATAAATTGGGATCTTGGTATATGTTCTCAACCTACTCCTTCTAGTAGAATTCTACTCCAATTTCTCAATCAAAACTGTCTAAACCAGCTAGTCAACTTTCCTACCAGAGGTGAGAATATTCTTGATTATATCATTACAAATAACGTCTGTTGTGTAAACAATATCAACCGATCTGGTTCACTAGGAGCTTCGGATCACTTTTCAATCACCTTTCAGATACTTTCTAAATCTGAGAATTTTCATCTCCAAGACTTACATACACTCGTGGCCATAAATTCTCGGCAGGTGGTGCCTCGACGAAAAAAATTTTTAAAAAATTTAAAAAAATATTTAAAATTTAATTTTCAGGATAATGTGGTTTGTAATAGTTCAGGCTTCTAGAATTTTCAGTTTCAATGTCAAAGTATCGATGGGAAGAAAGTTATGAAAAAATATCTGACGTCCATATTTGGACTAAACTTACATTTTCATATCTTGAGTTAGGGAGCATGAACATTAATAATTATTTCGCTGAATTGTAGACAAAACCTTACTTTATCATTTTAGAACATGACAAGGGGTTTTTTTGTTTCCGAAGATCTAAGAAAATCAGTTTTACACGAAGATGCAAAGCGGTTATCGAAGCTAGATGACACGCCACACGATATTAAGTATTTTTTTTAGTTTCTCGATAGTTTAAAGTATTGTTTTTACGGAGAACTTTTTTATTTTTGTTCGGAAAATATTTTTTATGATTTTTTGAAATTTTAAAATTTTTTGGTTATCTGTTCATGCTTCATAAATCATTCTAATAAAAATTTTGGACTAAAAACGTGGGTAAAACCTTTTGAAGTTAGAGAATAAAGTTCAAAACAGTTAAATGAAGTAGATTATACTCGAATAATTGTGAAAAACAGAAAAACTTTTTTTAAAATAAGAAAAATTGAAAATTTTGGGGGGTGCCGAGAATTTATGGCCACGAGTGTAGTTGTAATCGGACCACAATTTTCTTCTGGCTGATTATGAACTTATTAATAGACAACTTATCAACATTGATTTCTGTTCTGAACTTTCAATTATGAGAGGGCCAGGGGAATTAGATTTGAGAGTAGAACGTGCAATAGTAATTTGATTGCTATCGATCAGAGAAGACAGGGTGTTGTCTTGAGATTTCTCGATAATAAGTTTCAATAGCAACAGAGGTTCAGTTGGGAATTCTGTTGACGTTAATGGCACTCGGAAGCAAAGGGCTCTTTTGGCACGGTAGAGGTACTTTGTCTCCTCTGATCGTAATTTTTGGCAATGACATGCTACATTGAGTTGGGAAGAAGTTGGGACACAGGTAGAATTAGAATTACTAGTGTTTTGAAATGAATTAAAAGTTTGCTCTAATTTATCTAAGCGGGATTTGAAATCCGTTTCGATAGTTTTTAAGCGAGCCTTATGCGATGTGATAGTAATTTTCATACAGTTAAGCTCATTTTTTATAGCATTTGACAATTTTGAAAAAGAGTTCTCAAGGGACTTTGAGAAATTTTGAAGAGCATTTGTAAGAAAATCATTAGTCACAAAAGACATATTGAAAAATGAAGAGCAATAAGAAAGAATAAGAATAAACACTGGAGTGAGAAATAGAGAGAGAAAAAAAATAGAGAAGAAATAATGATAAAAAAAAGAGATACGAGAAAGAGCGTACCTTGACAAAACCAGTCCGACAAAAATTCCTCGACAGAAGTGGATCCGGATCTGAACCGTGGGAGGTCAACTGACGAGTGGGAGGTTTATGATTGAGTTTCATCTTTTAAAACCAAAATAAGCAATTCCACATGTAACTATTGTTTTCAATTGTTTGTGTGAAAGCGTTGCCAACAAAGTTTTAGCCTTTTCGGGTGTGCGTATCAAAGCTATTTGACGTAATAATGAGGATATGGGCAAAAGGGTTTTATATTCCTTGTTAGTTAAGAGAAAATTATTATTTTTCACAATATTAAATACAATTTCAACAATAATTTCAACTTGTGAAAAAGAAAATGAGGAAACAGAACAAGGGGTTTTGGCACAAGAAGATAAAAAGTTCTAATTTGACAAAATACGACCACTCATTGAACGTGCACATTAAACACTGAATAGATTTTTGGCTACATAAACAATAGGGTGCTCCGCTGTTATATCTGATAGTATACGCTGTTTCTCATTTGTTAAAGGATGGTTGTCAATCAGTAAATGACTATAGGGTGTAGACATTGCATCATCATATGCTTCTAGAGCATTTTTGAAGCGGGGCCCAATTAATTGTTGCAGACAGTTACGTATTTGTAATATATCCGAATGACTTTTCATCAGTATTATATATGTACTATTAATTCGACTGGTCCTGTCTAGCTGAAATGCAGCTTGCACAAGATTAAACACTGCCAAATTCCAGTGATGTGCCCACACTGTAAAAATGTTGTTGAGTAATTATTTAGCCGCTTTATTCGATGAGAAAAAATTCATCAAATCATCCAGCACTAGTATGGTATTTACTCCCTTTTGCTCTTTTATTATATCGGGATCAGGTGGTCCTTTAATAACTATTAAGCGCTCATCATTTAATGGAACACCTGACGATGCTCCACATTGACTGAACCAGAATATTCTATCAATGGGGACGTTGAAAAACTTTACAGTATTTTCACATATACGTTTTATAAGGGTAGTTTTACCGCATTGCGTTGCCCCTATTACAGTTGTCTGACTGGGTAGTTTGAAGCTGAAAACCATAATCAACCACTCGTAAATGTACCTATAATGCAAATGATTTCATTTATACTAGTGTGCACGCATCAGGTGGTGGTCTGTGATGGATGATTTTTACATTACTTTGCCGTCATCAGTTGACTCTGAAAAAAGTAATACCTCATCAGTGTTTCTCACCAGGTTACCTGAAACATTAAGGCTACGCAATAACAGATATTGCATTGGGCTGACAGACATAATTTTTCCGTGCTCGATATTAAATGTACAAGAAAATCTTTCTTATACACTACGTTTTTCCAACAGAAAGTTTATTCTGCACTTACCCAAAGGTAAATATGCGAATGGTGATGAAATAATACGCGGAATCAATGCTGGAAAAGAACAATTTATTGCTAGCAGCACTAAACCTCTTGGAACTGAGGAAGAAGCACATATGAAGGGTTTGATAGATAAAGATGAAGATGTGAAAAAGTGGTATAATAATCGACAAGCTGAGGCTAAACTTGTCAAGGAAATGCTGGCAGACGCCACGTTTCGGTTTAACAAAACACTACAACGCATAGAGTTTGTAACAAGTAAGCGGCTATTATTGAATGCAACACTCGGTGATGCTCTCGCATATTTTCTTGGCTTTGAGAATAAAATTATCAACGACACGTTAATAGCCAGGCGCCCCATTGATTTTTCAAATAACATTAATACAATGTATATATATTGTGATATTGTAGAATATTCCATTCTCGGTAATGTGAAAACTAATTTACTTGCATGTATACCTGTACCACTTCCCACTGAATTTGGTAAAATGATTGCCAAAACATTTAATCCTATTCGTTATGTACCAATCACTAAGCAAACACTCGATACTATAAGTATTGAAATTTTAGATGAACTTTGTCGCCCTATGCAATTTAATTATGGTTCTACAGTTGTTACATTACATGTTAAAAATGTGAAATAAATGTTTTATTCAACAGTTATACAAGACCACATAACGATTTTCGAAGGTTTAAAAGGTAGTTCAGCGCCGTTTTGTTCGATGCGCGGCTCGTGTTGTGAATATTCTCGGTTACTATTGCAGCGGCATCGTTTTGGTTCTGTTGACTATACAAAGTCCTCAGTTTTTTCAGAGGGTTCGCTGGTATCATTTCCATCACCATCTTTACCATTCGTTCCATTACTATTATGAAGACGCCGAATATGACGCTGACAATTGAATCTTGTTCCAAAAGTTTCACTACAATAAGGGCACAAACGTCTACGAACACCATCCAAATGTCCATATTTTTGAATAAAGTCAGCATTGCTGATATAACTGTTACATACGGGTTGAATCCCTTCATGTCTTTTCAATACGTGATCACTAAAATGCTTGATTGATGAAAATATTTCCTTGCACGTAACACAATACTTGTTACATAAAAGTTCCATTAGAGGAAAATAAAAAACAACCACACACAGTCAACTCACTTTTATATAATGAGTGGAATAATGACTAGTGTTGTACAAAAGCCTAGTCCCAGAGATATTCCTTTAATGAATGGCACTGAAATACGTTTCAAAATCTTTTTGTACAGAGGTGTTGGTACAGCTTGTTCCAACGTGTATCTTATACATAATTCACAGTGACAGGGAATATTCATAACTGACCACCTAATGTAGCAGGTGACGTTTTAATGGCGAAGTTGATCATATGCTAGATAATTTATAGTCGAATACTTTATGCATAAACGCTTTAATAAAGACATTATCGTTTTGTAATAGTTTAAAAAATGAACAAATGCTTTCAAATGTATTACCAGCTGACAACATTAGTATTACAAATATTGCATAACCACCACAAGTGTATTCAATTATGCGTTGTGGTTTGCAAGTATTAACTTTTACATTTTTATATTTGGCCAGATAATGACGAATGTACTTGTTCATTTTATAACCCAAGCTACAGAAAAAGTAGGCTTGATCATTACGTACAAAGATGACTTGCCAATGTGTGCCCGGTTTATCGCGTGTGTGTCAGTATTTACAACAAGTGCAAAGTTCTTTCGACGTGTTTTGGGTAGAGTATCGGCGCTAAATACACCGTGGAATAGTTTTCGAGTGATGCGGACAGATCGCAATAGTGACGCTATTTCAGACGAATACATTTAGTAAAATGATCTAGTGTAACTTTTGTATTGCGCACGTGCGGTTCAATATGCCACACCTCCTTCTAGACTTGAACTCAATTCAATGGACAACACTTTTGAATCAACAAATGGGTGGGGCACCATTTAGTGGAATGATGTTTCAACGTGGAATGCAGAGGGGTCATGGCTTGGGTGGTATACTGGCAACTTTGGCATCGTTTTTACCACGCATTATTCAATCACCTATAGCCCAAAATCTCATCAATGCTGGAAGGAATGCATTATCCAGTGCTGTAAGCAATAGTCCAGTTGTAAATTCACCGCTTGGTGGCCAGTTGCTAAAAACTAGCAATGAAATTGTTGATGGGGTGCTCAAGGACGATAATATCAAGCAAACTCTTAAAACAGCCGGCCGGCAGGCTATACGAGATCTTACCGGCTTGGGCAAGCGGCGACGACGCAAAACCACAAAACCTCATAAGCGTCTGTGCATAACTCGTGAGCGGTCGTATCGTATTTAAATGGCTAAATTGATAGATTCAAAATCAGCACAAGCCCTTTTACCTAATATTAATTATAGTGACATACCGGCGTCGGCATTAGGTGTTGAATCCACTCGTACTGTACAAGTTCCTTTAAAAAATACTTTTCTTCCTCAAGGACCATGGGAATTTGTTATAGCCCAAAATTCCAAATCATTTCTTAATCTGAGAAGGTGTTGGTTGAATGTAAAATTCAAAATTGTAACCACAAACGGCGATCCAGTACCAGACAACCTTGTTTTTGCACCATGCCAACAATTTGCAGCCAGTTTGATACACTCGTATCATTTAAAAATTGGTGATGTTAGCGTGTATGACTCTACCGTAAATCATGCCTACAAAACATATATTGAGAATATTCTAATGTATAGCAACGATGTTAAAGAGAGCAAACTTGCCATATCAGGCTATTATGCGGATAGATATATAGATAATACAGCCAGTCCTGGATTTAGAGCGCGACAAGGGCTTGTTAAAAATGGCATATTGTGTGAGATGGCTGCTCCCATCAGTATCGACTTATTCAATCAGGAACGACTGTTTGTAAACTATTCAAAAATGGAGCTAACTGCATATCCAAACCGTGATAATTTCTTAATTGACACACTTGGATGGAATAATGAAAGCAAGGATGCTGCAATGTAGGAGGAGTTTCCAAACCTGAAAATAGATATCAACGATGTGCACTTGCTTATTCAAGAGTTTGATCTAAACGCTGGATTAGCTATGGCTATAGAAGATAAACTTGTAAAGGAACGAATACACTACCCCATGACGTCAGTGAAAATGCGATCTTATTTCATAGAAGGAGGTCGTTTGGATTCACCCAATAACATATTATTCACGTCGCATACACCGAAACGTGTTGTAGTAGGTCTTGTCGGCGCACACGCCTATAATGGTACTTTTAAACATTCGCCATTCAACTTTAAACCGTTTGAATTGAAAAATATATACTTGACGCTCAACAATCGGGTAATACCTACCCGCCCTTATAATTTAGAATGGCGTTCTTCCTATGTCACAGCATATATTGACATGTTGGAAGGTTTGGGCCTTGGTCGTACAGATTCATCCAATGGTATTACACCAGCAATGTATAAAGCTGGGTTCACATTTTTTGTATTTGATATTTCACCGACTGTACACTCGTCCGAGTTATTTGATGTTATACGACAAGGTAATGTGGTCCTGAAATTGGAATTTGGTCAACAAACGCCGCAAGAGGGTTTATATGCTATTGTTTATGCAGAATATGACTCTATTCTTTCAATTGACAACAATCGTGCTCCATATATTGATACCAGTTTGTAATGTATGTAATAAACTCTTTAAAACATTTGATGAGAAGAATAAAATTTATTAATACAACTATACATAAAAATCTATAAATACAACCATATACAAATATACACGCAATAATAAAATTTATAAATTCAAATATATTAAAAATTATTCACAATAACCATAGGGTAAAGTACTAAAATCGTCTAGATAACAAAGTTTATCCATTACGACCTTGGTACTCTTTGTCATGTCCATCGTGGATATGGCACCAAGCTGCCTCTTTAATAACGTTGTTTTGGTTTTTAAAACCAATTTTTCTCCATCCATCACGAGTCCTCGAACCAATCGTTCCATACTTTGATAGTTTACCACGGTGGCTGCCGTGTGGTCCAGCGTCTGTAATTTTAAAAAGTTTCTCAATAATATATTTTTATACTTACCACTCCCTTTGCCTTGGTGATATACTTGACCTGACCAGCTGCATTTACTAGCTCATAACTATGAACTTTTGCAGCTGGTGAAACAAATTTGGTCATTGACCAACCATCGGGTATTTCTGAGGTTAGTTTACCTAACCATTCACCCTTCATATCCTCAATTGGATCAGGCTGATCGAGGCATTTTAAATAAATTAGAGAATCGGTGTCTAAATGATGTACGTTTAAATTGTATACAAAGTATAAAATTACCTGTATACACCAAGTTCTTTCCAATTTTTTCCATTGCCTTATACAATAGTAGCCTTGCATGAGCGGTTGTATAAGCCGCTATGGCTACATTTGTAAACGGCGCTGGTGCCAAGTGTGAGTCTTCTGGCACTGTTGTACAGTACGCCACATCGTCCACAATTTTGCAGCCCGTGAGTTCCCTTGCAGGATCAGTTATGATCCTACCAATTTCAGGATCCTCAACACCAATAATCTTGGTTTGGGCTTTATCCGGTCTTTGACCCATTTTACCCCATACACTATAAGCAAATTTGTAAATTTTTATTTTTAAAAGTTTACATACCTATTCAGCTGTAGTTTGGCAATGCTACGCATGGCCGCATTCTTTTCAATTTTGTTGCTCTCCAGACAACACCAGTGTTCTCCTCGTGCTCTTGGAGATATTTTAGCTGTAAAATTCTATTTAATGCCATACTTTTCATGACACATACCTTTTCAGCCTCTGTCATATTTGGCTTAGGCCAGCCCGATGCCTCTTGCTTAATTTTCATGTACTTTTGTACAAAATCCTTGAATAGGCCTCCTTGCTGCCATTCATCCCAGTGCCTAACCTCATAAACATGAAGCACTTTGTAGCC
Organism: Auanema rhodensis; assembly: GCA_964057225.1. Taxonomy (NCBI): domain Eukaryota; kingdom Metazoa; phylum Nematoda; class Chromadorea; order Rhabditida; family Rhabditidae; genus Auanema; species Auanema rhodense. The sequence goes on from OZ059895.1 coordinate 9,432,295, forward strand.
ACGCTGTATGGCACATTCGAGCTCTACATGCGTTACAGTCAGATGCAGCTTTCGAGCGTCTTCATCATTTTGGTGCGGGCATGTTACATTTTTGCCTCTGTTTGCACATGTGCGGCAGTTTGTAAAAATTAATTTACCGCCTATGCGTGTTCCTAATACAGGATACAACAAATTTGTGGGTGCAAGCACGTCACATTTCACAAGGCCCTTGTATGGGCAGCATGCCTCAAAACTCTCAAAGCCCTCAGTAATCACTTTAGGATTACCCACAGGGTAATAGGCATCAAATGCCGTTACATATGGATAAAGTGAACAAAAGTCCACATACTCTAGTGAGTATCTATCCGAAGCTTGGGCCAGAAGCTTATATGTTTGAGTTCGGCCGCCGGTGAAGGCATCTCGAGGTGCCAATCGAGTTACAACCTCAGTGTCCTTCATAAAATTTGCCATTTGCTCATTTGATGACATTTGAGCAGTAATTTCGTGTTCCCACACAGTGGTTACACTAGTGCCCTGGCTTTGAAGCCTCAAGCCTTTTCATGGTTTTTTCATAAACATAAATGTTTCAGCTTAAAATGATTAAAAAAAGTATTGCTTACCTCTTCCATTGTTTCACCATTTCTGCCTGGTGCAATAGCAGTCTTGTTGGTGCACTGGGGGCAACCATGATAAATACAGCCATTACACTACAAAATTTTATCATTTTTTACATTTATTACAAATTACTCACCTCATAGCCGTGATTAGCCACACTGTCATAAGCATCAAGTAGATAGCGTTGGCCATCTACTCTAACAACAAATTCACCACCATTAAGCGTATGCATTAATGGGCGGCCTAATCCGTGTTCTAGACATTTTATGTATTTTATGGCAATTATACTCTGCTTCTGGCCGGCATAATAACCAGTCTCAGGCAGAATACCCACTTGGTTCTCTTTAATGTGGTTCGTTTTCAACTGTAATATACTAGTTTTGAAAATGCTTGTATTTTAAAAAACTTGCCTGGAATAAAGAGAAACTGGCAAATGTCATACATTGTATGACAGGATTCCAGCCAGTGGTGGCGGTGGCCAACTTCATGTACACTTTCATACAGTTGGTTAAAATACGGACATCTGTCCTACAATATTCCAGAAGCTCCTCATCAAAATCAAACGCTCTTTGATTACGCTCTTCATACCAAATATTGAATGAAGCTAGGTCTTCTGCTTTCATTCTAGCAGTACAATAGTACTGTTTTGGTGGTAAAGATGGTAGCACTTTGCCATAATTTATTGGGTGGTTAAAGAGGTATGGGAATTGTCCTTTACTCATATCAGGTACACCAAATCCCTTGGGTAACGCTGATAAGGATAAAGGCACTAGTAAATAACTATCTTTAAAACATAAATGGTTAATGTTTTCTCTGCTCTTAAAGGCTTGACAACCATGCTAATAATCTTGGTCCCATTTAAAAAGGGGTCAGGATATATTCCACGGTTTATCAGCCTAGACACCAAGAAATGTATGTCAAAGCGCGACCCGTTGTGCGCAATCAAAATTGCATTATCATTCTCAGAAAAGTTGAGTAACCAATCAAGGAAACGATCTGTTACAGACCATTCACTATCACCTTGTTGGTACCCAAAATGGCCCTCCTTGGTTGTGCATTTTTCACAGGAATTGGCATCTATACAACTTTCACAAAATTTGTTATACACAACCATATTGGGCCATTGTTCATCTGCATATTCATGAACATTTGTGCCGTTTTTTAACACAACTGTTTCAAAGTCATAAAATATAATCTTAAACAAGTAAGCATTACACTTGTAAAGATGTTAAATACAAACCTTGAACTTTTCTTGCTTCTTTTTTAGCTGAGCCTTCTTCTTGTCGTTAGGTGGAACCCAACAACAAGAGTGCTCTTCAGGCTTTGTCTGACCGCACTTTTTGCAGAATTTTTCATTGCAATTGTGCGGTCTATCAGCACGGACCATGTGATAGTGATCACACGCCACACATGTCTGAATTTAAGCTTGTTATGTACAACTTTAAATTTTCACAAAATACCTTGAATTTTCGGCAGGCTTTTCGCAAATGCCTATCGAAGCATTGATGAGTTTTAAACAAAACTCTACAACTATCACACCTCACGCTACTCTCAACCACATTCCCCATCGCATTACAATTATAGGTGTGGCATTTTTTACATTTGGCTTTACATCTATGCAACACTGTATTGTAAGATAACTTACAGTGTTGACATATAATACCATCAAAAATTTTCGAACGACTACCAGCTGTAATACAATCATAGTGATTATTTCGGTAACCTAGTGTTACCAATTTGCTAGCCGCTTCATTAAATATTTTCTGGATAGTGTACATACGCTGTCCAGGCGGTCTAGCATATACTACAAACTTATAGTTTGCATTACAGCTGGCAATAATGTTTAAATGAATTAAATTATAATTTGGTAAATCTACAGAAATACCACACCTATTTAATAAATTGATATGGTGTGGCTGATTTGGCAATAAGATGTAATTGCGACGAAGGTTTTGCAGCCTTCGCTTCTCATCGCCATCTTCAGTGGCCAGCTCGTCAGCTTTCCACATTCCCACAACTGCTGATCTAGCCAGACAATGTGAGTCAGTGTTGGCAATGGTTCCAGGTATTTTGAGTTCGGGGTCAAAATAAAACCCAACTCTACCTTCACCGGGCATCAGGCTTGGCTGCGCTGGCCTTTCATCAAACACATACATCTCAATATTCATTGCCTGGCTGATTACAGCCTCTCGTTTTGATTGCTGCACCTTGCTGATGGCATTCATAATGGCTACGCCATCCAGATGCTCCCTTCTACGAAAGTCCATAAATATGGAGCCCTTTTCAAAGGAAGGGTGCTCAATTGATAAACAAAATAAGGCTTTTTGTTTATCAGGCACACCGCTTTCAGCAAGACAACGATCAAGGAATTCGTTGAATAACCGCGGCATGATAACATGCATTGGTTCATCAACATTTTCCAAGTGTGGGAACGTGAGCGATCGAACGACCACATTGGTAAAACGACCGGTGCGTTTTATGCGCCGGTGTGACCACTATAATAAACAACATTTATAACAGTTTACATGCTTTTTTATTTTTTTTAAAGTTTAAATAAAAATAGTTTTAAGAATATATATGAATTGTTTCATCTTTTGCTTATAATTATTATGTCTCTTTGTTTGTTATAGTCGTTATTTTTTATTTAATTGAAATGGTTTCAAATATATGTTTAGTTTGTTTCAAAACGATTAGAAAAATACAAAATATTTAAATGTTTCAGTTTTTGAGCATCAATTTTTTTTTTAATGTTTAAAAATTTAATAAATAAAAATTAAATAATAGTAGAATTATAAAATTGTTTAAAATATATATAAATGAAAGAGATGAAGTGAAATGGCTTAGAAAATACAAAATATTTAAATGTTTCAGTTTTTGAGCATCACGATATTGAAATTTAAATGTTTTTTAATGATTAAAAATTTAATAAACGAAATTATGAAAAAGTGATAGAAATTTAAACTTGTTCAAGATATGTGATTAAATAAAAGAGATGAAGTGAAATGGCTTAGAAAATATAAATCTGTTTCATGTTTCAGTTTTTGAGCATCACAATATTGAAATTTAAATGTTTTTTTTTTAATGATTAAAAATTTAAAAAATGAAATTATGAAATAGTGGTAGAAATATACAATTGTTTAAAATAGATGGAGTGAAATGGTTTAGAAAAAACAAAATATTTAAATGTTTCTGTTTTTGCGCATCAAAATATTTAAATTTAAGTGTATTTTAATGATTAAAAATTTAATAAATAAAAATTAAATAATAGTAGACTAATAAAATTGTTTAAAATATGGGATTAAATAAAAGAGATGAAGTGAAATGGTTTAGAAAATACAAAATATTTAAATGTGTCAGTTTTTGAGCATCAAAATATTTAAATTTAAGTGTATTTTAATGATTAAAAATTTAATAAATGATATTATGGCATGGATTTGGGATAAGATTTAATTTTATTTTTCAAAAAGCCTCCAAATGTATGATGATTTGTTTAAAAATAGATGGCAGAATTCAAAATTGTTCAAGATATGTAATCAAATAAAAGATATAGAGTGAAAAGAATTGTAACATAAAAAAAAAAAAGTTAAAAGCTCGTACCTTTATTTGACAAAAATCGTTGAAGGATGAACCGCCTCCTAATTGTTCTCCACTAGTTGATGGCATCTCGGGATTCCATTCTCTGAAAAAAAAAATCATGCTTTTTCATTATACGATAGCTTACTCATTATCGCTGTCATCCAAGGTGATAACTTCAATAACCCTTGATTACGAGGGACCACTATTGGAAGTGGTTATTGCGGGGTCACAGAGCTCAACTCCACCACTCTCGGTAAGCTTTATGCGCTTACTAAAAAAAAACAACAAAGATGTATATTTTAAAAATATTGTTAAATTACCTGAGTTGATAAATTTCCTCATAATCGAACCCCAACTCTTCACATACACGCTTATAACTGAAAATAAATATTTTAATTAAAAAAAAAAGCTAGGAAAAAACACAACCTGTTAGCAGCCATTGTATCTTGTTAGAATAAAATTATGCAAACTCTGAGAGGTAGTTATCCATATTTCATTCTACACATTTATATTACACTTCATTGCAAGAACAGTCAGTTGTTTTATTGTCACGTATCAATGTTGCCAACACTCAACATTGTATCATATTGCAGCTGTCAACAGTGGCAGTTGCCAATCCGTTGTTAATAAATACGCATGTATTGTTGTGGTCAGCGTACCGGTTTCAACAATCTTATCGAATTAATCTTCGATATGTGTTCTTTGAGTTAGGGTATTAGAATATTAGTAATATACACACTAAAACATTTTCTATATACTCTTCTTTCCACGTAATTTGAGAATATTAGAAATCTTGATGCATATGCTATACAGCTATTTGTTATACTTTAATGAACAAGTGCTTTGCCATTTGGTTCATTGTAGGTCAACGTATCTGTTTCACCAATCTTATCGAATTGATATTCGATATGTGTTCCATTAACATTTTTGATACTAAAAAGTATATACCCATGACCCCTTGGCATAGTAAGTATTCTTTAGCGTTATGGGTACTTGTGCTGCACAACTATTTATCATATTTTTATGAACAAAACTTTTGCCATGTGGTACATGTGTGGGTCAGCGCACCTGTTTTAACGATCTTATCGAATTAATCTTCGATATGTGTTCCATTGGAAACAACACAATTGTTTGTGAATCCTATCGAATTAACCTTCGATATGTGTTTTATTGAGTTAGTATATTAGAATATACTAATATAAAATTTAAAAAAAATTTCTTTAAACTATTCTTTCATGTAATTTGAAAATATTAGACAACTTGGTACATGTGGTGTACAGCTATTTATCATATTTTAATGAACAAAACGTTTGCCATGTGGTTTTTGTGTGGGTCAGTGCACCTGTTTTAACGATCTTATCGAATTAACCTTCGATATGTGTTCCATTAACTTTTGTATTCCATATCGTTCTTATCGAATTAACCTTCGATATGTGTTTCATTATTTTTTGTATTCCATATCGTTCTTATCGAATTAACTTTCGATATGTGTTCCATTGATTTACCCATAAGAGGTACGGTGAACAAAATGGTTCGCCTAGATAAACAACAAACTTTTTAAAAGTTAAATTAATAATTATAAACTATAATAAACACAAACTATAAACAATGTAAACAAATAAAATTAAAAAATAAATATATAAAATATATCTTATCGAATTAACCTTCGATATGTGTTTCATTAAATTTAGTTTAAATATTTATTACTTCTTATCGAATTAACCTTCGATATGAGTTCCATTGATTAACCCATAAGAGGTACGGTGAACATATTGATTACCTTTTAAAAATATTTAAATAAATAAAAAACAATATATATGAGAAATAATTTATTCAGTTTTAAAGATACAATTAAAAAATATATAAATATTGAAATACATTTAAAAAGAAATATTATTAAAAACACATTCAAAAAGAAATAATTAAGTAATAATATTTAAAACATATACAAATATTAAAAATACATTTAAAAAGAAATAATTTTAAAAATATTTACAAATACAATTAACAAATATATAAATAATAAAAATTCATTTAAAATAATACATTAAAAAATAATTTTAAAAATGATTTTAAAAAAAATCATGCATTTCGATCCATGCGCAGGCTCGAGAGCCTGCCTCGGGAGGAAAAGTATATTTTTGACAGCTGACGCCGAAAATATGATTTTGACAGCTGACGCCCCCAAAAGTATGTTTTTAGCAGCTGACGCCCTCAAAAGTATGTTTTTAGCAACTGTTTGGGGGCGTGGTTAGTAAATTGGGCATGGCTCTCTACTGAGGTCATGGCCTGGGTGGTATACTGGCAACTTTGGCATCGTTTTTACCTCGCATTATTCAATCACCTATAGCCCAAAATTTCATCAATGCTGGAAGGTATGCATTATCCAGAGCTGTAAGCAATAGTCCAGTTGTAAATTCACCTCTTGGCGGCCAGTTGCTAAAAACTAGCAATGAAATTGTTGATGGGGTGCTCAAGGGCGATAATATCAAGCAAACTCTTAAAACAGCCGGCCGGCAGGCTATACGAGATCTTACCGGCTTGGGCAAGCGGCGACGACGCAAAACCACAAAACCTCATAAGCGTCTGTGCATAACTCGTGAGCGGTCGTATCGTATTTAAATGGCTAAATTGATAGATTCAAAATCAGCACAAGCACTTTTACCTAATATTAATTATAGTGACATACCGGCGTCGGCATTAGGTGTTGAATCCACTCGTACTGTACAAGTTCCTTTAAAAAATACTTTTCTTCCTCAAGGACCATGGGAATTTGTTATAGCCCAAAATTCCAAATCATTTCTTAATCTGAGAAGGTGTTGGTTGAATGTAAAATTCAAAATTGTAACCACAAACGGCGATCCAGTACCAGACACCCTTGTTTTTGCACCATGCCAACAATTTGCAGCCAGTTTGATACACTCGTATCATTTGAAAATTGGTGATGTTAGCGTGTATGACTCTACCGTAAATCATGCCTACAAAACATATATTGAGAATATTCTAATGTATAGCAACGATGTTAAAGAAAGCAAACTTGCCATATCAGGCTATTATGCGGATAGATATATAGATAATGCAGCCAGTCCTGGATTTAGAGCGCGACAAGGGCTTGTTAAAAATGGCATATTGTGTGAGATGGCTGCTCCCATCAGTATCGACTTATTCAATCAGGAACGACTGGTTGTAAACTATTCAAAAATGGAGCTAATTGCATATCCAAACCGTGATAATTTCTTAATTGACACACTTGGATGGAATAATGAAAGCAAGGATGCTGCAATGAAGGAGGAGTTTCCAAACCTGAAAATAGATATCAACGATGTACACTTGCTTATAACGAATACACTACCCCATAACGTCAGTGAAAATGCGCTCTTATTTTATAGAAGGAGGCCGTTTGGATTCACCCAATAACATATTTTTCACGTCGCATACACCGAAACGTGTTGTAGTAGGTCTTGTCGGCGCACACGCTTATAATGGTACTTTTAAACATTCGCCATTCAACTTTAAACCGTTTGAATTGAAAAATATATACCTGACGCTCAACAATAGGGTAAAACCTACCCGTCCTTATAATTTAGAATGGCGTTCTTTCAATGCCACAGCATATATTGACATGTTGGAGGGTTTGGGCCTTGGTCGTACAGATTCATCCAATGGTATTACACCAGCAATGTATAAAGCTGGTTTCACATTTTTTGTATTTGATATTAGTCCTACTGTGCATTCGTCAGAGTTATTTGATGTTATACGACAAGGTAATGTAGCCTTGAAATTGGAATTTGGTCAACAAACGCCGCAAGAGGGTTTATATGCTATTGTTTATGCAGAATATGACTCTATTCTTTCAATTGACAACAATCGTGCTCCATATATTGATACCAGTTTGTAATGTATGTAATAAACTTTTTAAAACATTTGATGAGAAGAATAAAATTTATTAATACAACTATACATAAAAATCTATAAATACAACCATATACAAATATACACGCAATAATAAAATTTATAAATTCAAATATACTAAAAATTATTCACAATAACCATAAGGTAAAGTACTAAAATCGTCTAGATAACAAAGTTTATCCATTACGACCTTGGTACTCTTTGTCATGTCCATCGTGGATATGGAACCAAGCTGCCTCTTTAATAACGTTGTATTGGTTTTTGAAACCAATTTTTCTCCATCCATCACGAGTCCTCGAACCAATCGCTCCATACTTTGATAGTTTACCACGGTGGCTGCCGTGTGGTCCAGCGTCTGTAATTTTAAAAGTTTCTCAATAATATATTTTTTATACTTTACCAGCTGCATTTACTAGCTCATAACTATAAAGTTTTGCAGCTGGTGAAACAAATTTGGTCATTGACCAACCATCGGGTATTTCTGAGGTTAGTTTACCTAACCATTCACCCTTCATATCCTCAATTGGATCAGGCTGATCGAGGCATTTTAAATAAATTAGAAAATCGGTGTCTAAATGATATACGTTTAAATTGTTTACAAAGTATAAAATTACCTGTATACACCAAGTTCTTTCCAATTTTTTCCATTGCCTTATACAATAGTAGCTTTGTTTCTTGTTAGAACTAGATACGCCTTTACTGGCTAAAAACTTTGACAAGACTGAAAATCCATTGGGCTCCGTTTTTGTTTTATCCAATACAAAATCTAAAATTTTTGTAATATTGGTGTTTGGTACAGCCTCATTATTAATCAAAAGGTATGTGTCATGAAAAGTATGGCATTAAATAACATTTTACAGCTAAAATATCTCCAAGAGCACAAGGAGAACACTGGTGTTGCTCTGGAGAGCAACAAAACTGAAAAGAATGCTGCCATGCGTAGCATTGCCAAACTACAGCTGAATAGGTATGTAAACTTTTAAAAATAAAAATTTACAAATTTGCTTATAGTGTCTGGGGTAAAATGGGTCAAAGACCGGATAAAGCCCAAACCAAGATTATTGGTGTTGAGGATCCTGAAATTGGTAGGATCATAACTGATCCTGCAAGGGAACTCACGGGCTTCAAAATTGTGGACGATGTGGCGTACTGTACAACAGTGCCAGAAGACTCACACTTGGCATACCAGTTTGTAATGTATGTAGTAAATTCTTTAAAAGATATAAGAATAAAATTTATTAATACAACTATTTTTAAAAATAAATACATGTACAATAATAAAATTTTATAAATACAAATATATACAAGATGATAAAAATTTATAAATTCAAATATATTAAACACAATAACCGTGGGGTAAAGTACTATAATCTTGTAGATAACAAAGTTTATCCATTACAACTTTAGTACTTTTTGTCATATCCATTGTGGATATGGCACCGAGTTGCCTCTTTAACAAGGTTGTATTGGTTTTTAAAACCAATTTTTCTCCATCCATAACGAGTCCGCGAACCAGTCGCTCCATACTTTCAAAGTTTACCACTGACGCTGCCGTGTGGTCCAACGTCTGAAAATTATAAAATTATTTGAAAAGTCAAAGCTCGTACTTACCACTCCCTTTGCTTTTGTTACATATTTTACATCACCAGCTGCATTTACAAGTTTATAACTATAAACTTTTGCCGCTGGTGACACAAACTTGGTCATTGACCAACCATCGGGTATTTCAGAGGTTAGTTTACCTAACCATTCACCCTTCATATCCTCAATTGGATCTGGCTCATCCAGGCACCTTTGATAAATTAGTGAATCCGTGTCTAAATAATGTAAGTTTAAATTGAATACAAAGTATAAAATTACCTGTATTCACCAAATTCTTTCCAATTTTCTCCATTGCCTTATACAATAGTAGCCTTGCATGAGCGGTTGTATAGGCCGCAATAGCTACATTTGTAAAAGGCGGTGGTGCCAAATGTGAATCCTCTGGTACTGTTGTGCAGTACGCAACATTATCCACAATTTTGAACCCAGTGAGTTCCCTTGCAGGATCAGTAATGATCCTACCAATTTCTGGGTCCTCAACACCAATAATCTTGGTTTCGGCTTTATCTGGTCTTTCACCCATTTTACCCCATACACTATAAGCAAATTTGTAAATTTTTGTTTTTAAAAGTTAACATACCTATTCAGCTGCAGTTTGGCAATGCTACGCATGGCAGCATTTTTTTCAATTTTGTTGCTCTCCAGAGCAACACCAGTGTTCTCCTCGTGCTCTTGGAGATATTTTAGCTGTAAAATGTTATTTAATGCCATACTTTTCATGAAACATACCTTTTCAGCTTCTGTCATATTTGGCTTAGGCCAGCCTGATGCCTCTTGCTTAATTTTTATGTACTTTTGTACGAACTCTTTAAACAGGCCGCCTTGTTGCCATTCGTCCCAGTGCCACACCTCATGCACATGAAGTACTTTATAGCCACGTTTTATGGCACACTCGAGCTCAACATGTGTCACAGTTTGATGCAGCTTTCGAGCGTCTTCATCATCTTGGTGCTCACATGTTACATTTTTGCCTCTGTTTGCACATGTGCGGCAGTTTGTAAAAATTAATTTACCGCCTATGCGTGTTTCTAATACAGGATACAACAAATGTTTGGGTGCAAGCACGTCACATTTCACAAGGCCCTTGTATGGGCAGCATGCCTCAAAACTCTCAAAACCCTCAGTAATCACTTTAGGATTACCTACAGAGTAATAGGCATCAAATGCCGTTACATATGGATAAAGTAAACAAAAGTCCACATACTCTAGTGATTATCTATCCGAAGCTTGGGCCAGAAGCTTATATGTTTGAGTTCGGCCGCCGGTGAAGGCATCTCGAGGTGCCAATCGAGTTACAACTTCAGTGTCCTTCATAAAATTTGCCATTTGCTCATTTGATGACATTTGAGCAGTAATTTCGTGTTCCCACACAGTGGTTAGTAGAGAGCCATGCCGAATTTACTAACCACGCCCCCAAACAGTTGCTAAAAACATACTTTTGAGGGCGTCAGCTGCTAAAAACATACTTTTGGGGGCGTCAGCTGTCAAAATCATATTTTCGGCGTCAGCTGTCAAAAATATACTTTTCCTCCCGATGCAGGCTCTCGAGCCTGCGCATGGATCAAAATGCATGATTTTTTTTTTAAATCATATTTAAATTTCTTTTTTTTTAAAATATTTTTAAAATTATTTCTTTTTAAATGTATTTTAAAATTTTTTTTTTTTAAATGTATTTTTAATAATACTTCTTTTCAAATGTATTTTAATATTTATATGTTTCTTAATTGTATCTTTAAAACTGAATAAATTATTTCTCATGTATATTTTTTTTTATTTATTTAAATATTTTTAAAAGGTAATCAATATGTTCACCGTACCGTTACATATTGTTTCTTCCCGTCTTTTCATTGTCGGAAGATATATGTACTTCTACCTTGTTCCTTAGGTAGGCAGACCCGAACGCCCCGATTTCCTTATTAAGACAAATACTTAAAGAGAAAAGGATTCATTATCAGATAACAAGAAAATACAATATAAGAATTACATCAAGAAAGAATATAAAGAGATATAATTAAGTATTAAATAGAGTATATATATAGATGATATAGAGATGAGATTCACATGACTATAAGACAACCTATCTGGGTTAGGCCAGAAGCAAGAGTGCCATGTGTGTCCCATGTTGTAGGCGGGGCTTGTTCAGGCTCACGCTATTTGAATAGCGCGCACATGTTTACGATGTTCTTGCAGATGTGACAGTACCTCTATGGGTTAATCAATGGAACTCATATCGAAGGTTAATTCGATAAGAAGTAATAAATATTTAAACTAAATTTAATGAAACACATATCGAAGGTTAATTCGATAAGAAGTAATAAATATTTAAACTAAATTTAATGAAACACATATCGAAGGTTAATTCGATAAGATCGTTAAAACAGGTGCACTACACATGTACCACATGGCAAAAGTTTTGTTCATTAAAATATGATAAATAGCAGTACAGAACAAGTACCCATAACGCTAAAGAATACTTACTATGCCAAGGGGTCATGAGTATATACGAATATTTTCAAACTTTTTTAGTATCAAAAATGTTACTTTAAAGTAATTGTTGTTGTATCCTTAATAGTTTATAAATGTTCTGATAGCTAATGTATTTCATAACTATGGCTAAGAATAGAATAAATATTTCGTAATATATTTATTGAACAATAAATTTTCAATTAAAATTAGAACATGTGTTAACATTTTGTAAGAGTTTCTTTTTTACAAAGTGTCTGGAAATGTTGTACTTGTAATCGGATGTGTACAAGTCTGTTTTTCGCAACAATCCTGTGTTTCCTCAGTAGGATCCAACACTTTGAATTAGTGTTTCCTAAACTATAAAAATAAGAGTGTACCACAGCTGTTATAATAAAAATATGGATACAATATTAAACGATCCTATTGTAATCTTTCACAATTTTGGATGACAGTTGTTATTGTATAGGGACTTGTCACAAATGAGTTGAATTATTGTTAAATATTTGGACTTACGAAATCGAATGCTGTAACAAGTAATTAATAAGCGGATAGTTTACAGGTTGTTAATCCGGCAACTGTTGGCGCAATCGGTGTATTTTAGCGCATTCGGCAGCTGTTTGCGCAACAAACTGCTAATTAATGTATAAATGCATATATTTGTTGTAATATATAACAAATAGGAAAGCCGCATACAGCAGTGCCATGTGGTACATGTGTAGTGCACCTGTTTTAACGATCTTATCGAATTAACCTTTGATATGTGTTCCATTGATTAACCCATAGAGGTACGGTGAACATATTGATTACCTTTTAAAAATATTTGAAAAAATAAATAAAAATATACATGAGAAATAATTTATTCAGTTTTAAAGATACAATTAAGAAACATATAAATATTAAAATACATTTGAAAAGAAATATTATTAAAAATACATTTAAAAAGAAATAATTTTGAAAATACATTTATACTGTAACGCATGTAGAGCTCGAATGTGCCATACAGCGTGGCTACAAAGTGCTTCATGTGCATGAGGTGTGGCACTGGGACGAATGGCAACATGGCGGCCTGTTTAAAGAGTTTGTACAAAAGTACATAAAAATTAAGCAAGAGGCATCAGGCTGGCCTAAGCCAAATATGACAGAGGCTGAAAAGGTATGTTTCATGAAAAGTATGGCATTAAATAACATTTTACAGCTAAAATATCTCCAAGAGCACGAGGAGAACACTGGTGTTGCCGGAGAGAGCAACAAAATTTCTGGAGAGCAACCAAATTGAAAAGAATGCGACCATGCGTAGCATTGCCAAACTACAGCTGAATAGGTATGTTAACTTTTAAAAACAAAAAATTACAAATTTGCTTATAGTGTATGGGGTAAAATGGGTCAAAGACCGGATAAAGCTCAAACCAAGATTATTGGTGTTGAGGATCCTGAAATTGGTAGGATCATAACTGATCCTGCAAGGGAGCTCACGGGCTTCAAAATTGTGGATGATGTGGCGTACTGTACAACAGTGCCAGAAGACTCACACTTGGCCCCAGCGCCAGTAGAGAGCCGTGCAAAATTTACTAACCACGCCCCCAAACAGCTGTCAAAAACATACTTTTGGGGGCGTCAGCTGCTAAAAACATATTTTGGAATCATGGTTCATGGATTCTCCTTTTTTAAATTTAAAAATCATGATTTAAAGCATGATTTTTTTTTAAATCAAATTTTAAATTTGTTTTTTCGAATGTATGTATATGTTTTTAATTTTTAAATATATTAAGTGAAAAAAAAATCTAAATTTTAAATATTTAAATTATATTTAAATTTTATATTTATAAATTATATTTAAATTTTAAATATTTAAATTATATTTAACCTTTATATATATAAATTATATTTAAATTTTAAATATATTAATTTGTTTTAAAATTTTATTACTTTATTCATTTATTATATTTATTAATTATGTTTGTTTACTTATTTTGTTTATTATTTTATAATATTTTTTACTGTTTTTATTTTTAAAGATCAATAAAATTTTTGCATGTAGATAATTTTCTTCACCGTACTTGTTATGGGTAATTCAATGGAACACATATCGAAAGTTAATCCGATAAGAACGATATGAAATACCAAACTTTAATGGAACACATATCGAAGGTTAATTCGATAAGAACGATATGAAATACAAAATTTAATAAAACACATATCGAAGGTTAATTCGATAAGAACGACATTAAATTATTATTTTTTGAAATTGCGAATTGTTATTAATTATATTTATTGTAACAAGTAAAGGTTTCAAATTATAATAAAAGATTAGTTTTAAACTTTATTTTACTAATATAACAATACAATAACTAAATAGAGCACACATTGAAGGTAAATACGACGGGATTAACAAACAGTTGCGCTGACCTCAATGAAACGCATAAAGTTAATTTAATAAGAACTAATAACAAAAATTAATCCGACGGGGACAATAAAAACAGATGTATTCAATATGCTTATTTATTTAAGCAATAAAATTGAAAAGAATGCTGCCATGCGTAGCATTGCCAAACTGCAGCTAAATAGGTTTGTAAACTTTTTAAAACAATACATTACAAATTTGCTTATAGTGTCTGGGGTAAAATGATCCAATTGAGGATATGAAGGGTGAATGGTTAGGTAAACTAACCTCTGAAATACCCGATGGTTGGTCAATGACCAAGTTTGTGTCACCAGCGGCAAAAGTTTATAGTTATAAACTTGTAAATGCAGCTGGTGATGTAAAGTATGTAACAAAGGCAAAGGGAGTGGTAAGAACGAGCTTTGACTTTTCAAATAATTTTATAATTTTCAGACGTTGGACCACACGGCAGCATCAGTGGTAAACTTTGAAAGTATGGAGCGACTGGTTCGCGGACTCGTTATGGATGGAGAGAAATTGGTTTTAAAAACCAATACAACCTTGTTAAAGAGGCAACTCGGTGCCATATCCACAATGGATATGACAAAAAGTACTAAAGTATCTTGTATATATTTGTATTTATAAATTTTATCATTGTACATGTATTTATTTTTAAAAATAGTTGTATTAATAAATTTTATTCTTAAATCTTTTAAAGAATTTATTACATACATTACAAACTGGTATCAATATATGGAGCACGATTGTTGTCAATTGAAAGAATAGAGTCATACTCTGCATAAACAATTGCATATAAGCCCTCTTGCGGCGTTTGTTGACCAAATTCCAATTTCAAGGCTACATTACCTTGTCGTATAACATCAAATAACTCTGACGAATGCACAGTAGGAGAAATATCAAATACAAAAAATGTGAAACCAGCTTTATACATTGCTGGTGTAATACCATTGGATGAATCTGTACGACCAAGTCCCAAACCTTCGAGCATGTCAATATATGCTGTGGCATAGGAAGATCGCCATTCTAAATTATAAGGACGGGTAGGTATTACCCTATTGTTGAGCGTCAAGTATATATTTTTCAAATCAAACGGTTTAAAGTTGAATGGCGAATGTTTAAAAGTACTATTATAGGCGTGTGCGCCAACAAGACCTACTACAACACGTTTCGGTGTATGAGACGTGAATAATATATTATTAGGTGAATCCAAGCGGCCTCCTTCTATGAAATAAGAGCGCATTTTCACTGATGTCATGGGGTAGTGTATTCGATCCTTTGCGAGTTTATCTTCTATAGCCATAGCTAATCCAGCGTTTAGATCAAACTCTTGAATGAGCAAATGTACATCGCTGATATCTACTTTCAAATTTGGAAACTCCTCCTTTAATGTAGTATCCTTGTTTTCGTTATTCCAGCCTAGAGTGTCAATTAAAAAGTTATCACGGTTTGGATATGCAGTTAGCTCCATTTTTGAATAGTTTACAAACAGTCGCTCTTGATTAAATAGGTCGATACTGACGGGAGCAGTCATCTCACACAATATGCCATTTTTTACAAGCGCTTGACGCGTTTTAAATCCAGCACTGGATGCATTATCTATATATCTATCAGCATAATAGCCTGATATGGCAAGTTTGCTCTCTTTAACATCGTTGCTATACATTAAAATATTCTCGATATATGTTTTATAGGCATGATTCACGGTAGAGTCATACACGCTAACATCACCAATTTTCAAATGATACGAATGTATTAAACTGGCAGCAAATTGTTGACATGGTGCAAAAACAAGGGTGTCTGGTACTGGATCGCCGTTTGTGGTTACAATTTTGAATTTTACATTCAACCAACACCTTCTCAGATTAAGAAATGATTTGGAATTTTGGGCTATAACAAATTCCAATGGTCCTTGAGAAAGAAAAGTATTTTTTAAAGGAACTTGTACAGTACGAGTGGATTCAACACCTAATGCCGACGCCGGTATGTCACTATAATTAATATTAGGTACAAGTGCTTGTGCTGATTTTGAATCTATCAATTTAGCCATTTAAATGTGAAACGACCGCTCACGAGTAATGCACAACCGCTTATGAGGTTTTGTGGTTTTGTGTCGTCGCCGTTTGCCCAAGCCGGTAAGATCTCGTATAGCTTGCCGGCCGGCTGTTTCAAGAGTTTCCTTGATATTACCGCCTTTCAGCACCCCATCGACAATTTCATTACCAGTTTTCAACAACTGTCCGCCAAGAGGTGAATTTACAACTGGACTATTGCTTACAGCACTGGATAAGGCGTTTCTTCCGGCATTGATGAGATTTTGGGCTATAGGTGATTGAATGATGCGTGGTAGAAATGATGCCAAAGTTGCCAAAATACCACCCAAACCATGACCCCTCTGCATTCCACGTTGAAACATCATTCCGCTAAATGGGGCGCCACCCATTTGTTGATTTAAAAGTGTTGTCCATTGAATAGAGTTGACATCCAAAAGGAGGTGCGGCATATCGAACCGCACGCGCGCAATACAAAAGTTACACTAGATCATTCTACTAAAATGTATTCGTCTGAAATAGTATCACTATTGCAATCTGTCCCCAGCACTCGGAAACTATTCCTCGGTGTATATAGCGCTGATACTCTACCCAAAACGCGTCGTAAAAACTTTGCACTTGTCGTAAATACTGACACACATGATAAGCCAGGCACACGTTGGCAGGTTATCTTTGTCCGTAACAAGCAAGCCTTTTTTTTCTGTAGCTTGGGATATAAAATAAACAAGTACATTCAAAATTATCTGGCCAAATATAAAAAGGTAAAAATTAATACTTGCAAACCACAACGTTTAATTGAATACACTTGTGGTGGCTATGTGGTATTTGTAATACTAATGTTGTCGGCTGGTAATTCATTTGAAAGCATTTGTTCATTTTTCAAACTATTGAAAAATGATGATGTCTTTATTAAAGCATTTATGCATAAAGTATTCGACTATAAATTGGCTACTATATAAGAAATTTGTCATTAATAACCTGCTACATTACGTGATCAGTTATGAATATTCCTTGTCACTGTGAATTATGTGTCAAATACACGTTGGAGCAATCTAAATCAGCGCCTTTATACAGGAGAATGTTGAAATGTATTTCAGTGCCATTTATCAAAGGTATAGCATTGGAATTGGGCTTTTGTACAACACTAGTCATATTATTGCTCATTATATAAAAGTGGGTTGATTGCGTGTGGTCGTTTTTCATTTTCCTCTAATGGAACTTTTATGTAACAAATATTGTGGTACATGCAAGGAAATATTTTCTTCAACCAAGCATTTTAGTGATCACGTTTTGAAAAGGCATGCAGGGATTCAACCCATATGTAACAATTATATCAGCAATGCTGACTTTATTCAAAAATATGGACATTTGGATGGTGTTCGTAGACGTTTGTGCCCTCATTGTAGTGAAACTTTTGGAACAAGATTCAATTGTGAGCGTCATATTCGGCGTATTCATAATAATAATGGAACGAATGGTGAAGATGGTGATGGAAATGATACCAGCAAACCCTTTGAAAAAGCTGAGGAGTTTGTACATTAAACCCAATCAAAAAGATGCCGCAGCAATAGTGACGGAGAACATTTACAACACGAGCCGAGCGACAAACAAACCTGCCCTAAACTATCTTCGAAAATAAAAATGTGGTCTTGTATAACTGTTGAATAAAACGTTTATTTCATATTTTTAACATGTAATGTAACAATTGTAGAACCATAATTAAATTGCATAGGACGACCAAATTCATCTAAAATTTCAATACGTATGGTATCGAGTGTTTGTCTAGTGATTGGTACATAACGAATAGGATTAAATGTTTTGGCAATCATTTTACCAAATTCAGTAGGAGGTGGTACAGGTAAACATGCAAGTAAATTAGCTTTCACATTACCAAGAATGGAATATTCTACAATATCACAATATATATACATTGTATTAATGTTATTTGAAAAATCAATGGGACGCCTGGCTATTATTGTATCGTTAATGTTTTTATTTTCAAAACCAAGAAAATATGCAAAATCATCACCAAGTGTTGCATTCATTAATTGTCGCTTGCTTGTTACAAACTCTATGCGCTGCAATTTTTTATTAAACTGAAATGTGGCGTCTGCGAGCATTTCCTCCACTAGCTTAGCCTCAGCCTGGCGATTATTATACCATTTTTTTACATCTTCATCTTTATCTATTAAACTTTTTATACGTGCTTCTTCCTCAGCTCCAAGAGGCTTTGTATTGTTGGCGATAAATAATTCTCTTCCAGCATTGATTCCGCGTATTATTTCATCACCATTTGCATAGTTGCCTTTAGGCAAGTGTAGAATAAATTTTCTATTGGAAAAACGTAGTGTATAAGATAATTCTTTTTGAACATTTAATATAGAACAAGGAAAAATGATGTCTGTCAGCCCAATGCAATATCTATTATTGCGTAGCCTTAGTGTTTCAGGTAATCTGGTAAGAAACACTGATGATGTATTACTTTTTTCAGAGTCAACTGATGATGGAAGAGTAATGTAAAAATCATCCATGACAAACCACCACTTGATACGTGTACACTATTGCAAATGAAATCATTTGCATTTTAGGTACATTTACGAGTGGTTGATTATGGTTTTCAGCTTCAAACTACCCAGTCAGACAACTGTAATAGGTGCTACCCAATGCGGTAAAACAACCCTCATAAAGCACATATGTGAAAATACTGAAAAATTTTTCAACGTCCCCATTGATAGAATATTCTGGTTCAGTCAATGTGGGTCATCGTCAGGTGTACCAATAAATGATGAGCGTTTAATAATCATTCAAGGGCCGCCTGATCCTGATTTGATAAAAGAACAAAAGGGAGTAAATACTATACTAGTGCTGGATGATTTGATGAACTTTTTTCTCATCGAATAAATCATTTTTACAGTATGGGCTCATCACTGGAATTTGGCAGTGTTTAATCTTGTGCAAGCGGCATTTCAACTGGACAGGACCAGTCGAATCAATAGTACATATATAATACTAGTAGAGAGCCGTGCAAAATTTACTAACCACGCCCCCAAACAGCTGTCAAAAACATACTTTTGGGGGGCGTCAGCTGCTAAAAACATACTTTTGGGGCGCGTCAGCTGTCAAAAACATATTTTTGAGCGTCAGCTGTTAAAATCATATTTTGGGATAATGGTTCATGGATTCTCCTTTTTTAAATTTAAAAATCATGATTTAAAGCATGATTTAAATTTTTTTTTTTAAATCAAATTTAAATATGCTTTTTTAAATGTACTTTAAAAATCATGATTTATAGTATGATTTTTTTAAAAATTAAATTTTAAATTTGTTTTTTCAAATGTATGTATATGTTTTTAATTATTTTTAAATATATTAAGTGAAAATAAAAATTATAAATTTTAAATATATAAATTTGTTTTTAAATTTTATTTATTTATCATATTTATTAATAATATTTGTTTACTTTTTGTTTATTTTTTATTGTATTGTGTTTGTACTTTTTTATTTGTATTTTGAAGAACAATAAAATTTTTGCATGTATATCGTTTTGTTCACCGTACTTGTTATGGGTAATTCAATGGAACACATATCGAAAGTTAATTCGATAAGAACGATATGAAATACCAAAATTTAATGGAACACATATCGAAAGTTAATTCAATAAGAACGATATGAAATACCAAAATTTAATGGAACACATATCGAAGGTTAATTCGATAAGAACGACATTAAATTATTAATTTTTGAAATTACAAATTGTTATTAATTATATTTATTGTAACAAGTAAAGGTTTCAAATTATAATAAAAGATTAGTTTTAAACTTTATTTTACTAATATAACAATACAATAACTAAATAGAGCACACATTGAAGGTGAATACGACGGGATTAACAAACAGTTGCGCTGACCTCAATGAAACGCATAAAGTTAATTTAATAAGAAGGAATAACAAAAATTGATCCGACGGGGACAATAAAAACAGATGTATTCAATATGCTTATTTATTTTAAAGTTTATCGCAACTGCTAGTTTTGACAGCTGTACCTAAATCCATGTTACATAACAAATTACAATGCCAACAGCAATGTGTAGACTGATGTATTCATTATATCAAGGTACAATGGCTGCTAATAGGTTGTGTCTTTTTGATTATTTGTTTGTAAACTTTTTCTTTTTTTAGTTATAAACGTTTATGTGAAGAGCTAGGATTTGATTATGAAGAGATTAATCAGCTCAGGTAATTTTGTCACATCTGCAAGCACATGGTAAACATGTGCGCGCTATTCAAATAGCGAGAGCCTGAACAAGCCCCGCCCACAACATCGGACACACATGACACTCTTGCTTCTGGCCTAACCCAGATAGGTTGTCTTATAGCCATGTGAGTCTCATCTCTATATCATCTATATATATACTTTATTTAATACTTTATTATATCTCTTTATATTCTTTCTTAATGTAATTCTTATATTGTATTTTCTTGTTATCTGATAATGAATCCTTTTCGCTTTAAGTATTTGTCTTAATAAGGAAATCGGGGCGTACGGGTCTGCCTACCTAAGGAACAAGGTAGAAGTACATATATCTTCCGACCATGAAAAGACGGGAAGAAACAGTATGTAACGTGGAGGTTCCACCTTGCTTACTTTACTGTTAATTTATTGACAGCAAGTTTACGAGACTTTTGGACTTAATTACCCAACAGTGAGGAGTAACCGAGCCGTGCACCATTATTTCCCCAAAAATTATTTTGGCTACCACTTCTCCTCCGCTCAACAAAAACTGGGAGGTGTCTGAGACGTTTGGGGAAACTATCAGACAATAGTTTTGACGAGCGTTACCTTTTTGTTATGCACGCGTGCTATTTTGATTTATTACTTTATGATGTGAATGTCCAGTGTGGCAACAGAGCTCACTTTTTAGCTGAGTTATTTGGAAGCTGGAGGCTGTTGGGATAATTTTATTTACGATTTTTGATTTTGATTCACATCCAAGGGTTCATCAGGGTTCCACTCCTGTTAACTCTTTTCTTATTAGTTCAGAGATAATAAGAACATTTAAATTCCTACCCACCCAAGTCCACCTTACGTCTGCCAACGTTTCCTTTTTCCTATATTATTGACAGATTACTGAATTTAAATTCCTATATCAATCTTAAATTGTCTTCTAAATCTTTTGAAATTAAAATAAAAATTATCTTTAATTACACACACACTCGACTGGTCGACCGTTTAGGTTGTCTTGTCGTTGTCGTAGGGTAGCTTGAGGGTTAATATCTGTCTTCTGCCTCGTTGCGCACTCGTTTCCCCTTGGGAATCGTACCGCGATGATGGAGTTGACCAACTTCTTCATCTGTGATGAAGAACACCCTATTTCTACCTGGACGAAAGAAAATTACGAACATGCTATTGCTGAATTGGTCCAAAAAATCAAGTTAGGTCCAGACGACGTTCACTTTGACCATGTCACAAGTGAACCTTTCCTTAAACGTCTAACCTTACTTGCTGCGAGCGACCTACGCAAAAAACTATGCAATTCTTCCCGTCTTACCATCCGACTGAAACAACGATTGTCGGATGAAGAACTTTCTTACCTCAATGAAAATTTTTCGATGTTTAACATTGAAGTTGCTGGTAACGATCGAGGTCCGCATTACGAACTACGTGCCCTACGAACCATCTTGGGTCATTATATACGTTACCAGCTGATTGAAACATCAATCGGAAACAATAACATCCAATTGTCAAAAAAGTACCACGTTTTGCTAAAGGATATAGGAAGTAATCCGTTACAACTTATAAACTCTGGTTGGACTTCTTTTCATTCTTGTAGCCCAGTTGTCAATGCAGCAGATATTCATCGTAACTGTTCGCAAAATACCCAGCTACAACGTATTCTTGACTTTGACCCTGAAATGTTGGAAGTAAGAACTAAAATTTCCGATAGGATTCTGAAAGGAGATCAAATGTACACTTGTAAGAACATGTCGCAACATTGTCAGATAACAGCCCCATACATGACGTTTATCCACTCCATTTACGATATTTCCCCGGCTGATTTGTTGAAAATGTTAGAAAATACCAATGTGAAGAAGGCGTCCGGAGTAATTTTATTTGATCCGATCGTTTTGTTCCAACAATCGGGAAAATTTTCGGAACTAACAGGAGTAAATTTTACTCGATACAAATCACACGGCGTTCAGTGGATAAAATTTCATTTCGACAACGATTCTCAAGATTCATATATTCATCGTTGGGACACGTACATTGCTATAATTGTATCGTTTGCGATGAGATCGCTTTCCACGGACACAATGTACTCAATAATGTGTGCATTGTACATTCGCAATCATCTTGTATTTGATGTTGTCAGAAGCGACTATACTTTACCTAAACATAACGTGTCACGATGCCTTCCGTTTGTGTCGCCCACAAACAAATTTTTACTTATGAGCCGTGTGATACAACAATATATGGATATAAAGTAGTCATTGTTCCGATATATAATAATTTATTTGAAAGAGTTTTATCCTATGCAATGATGGCTCCGGAAGAGAAATTCACATTTAGACAAGTGTTTACCATCGCTGGTTCGATGAATGTCCGAACAATTATTAACGGTCAAACGGTTGAAAGTCGCCAACAACATTCGTATCGCGAATTGTTGTTAATTTCAGTAGCGGCGTATGCGACGGTATATTACGATAGGTACCAAACGTCACAGACAACACGAGAATTCACCGATTCAGCTTCTGATGGCCGTCACAGTATCCTTAGACGTATAGTCTCCCCTACATTTTATTCCGGACTAAAGAGAATAACTCAGACGCATACTGTAGAACTGATGTCCGAAGACTGTAACAAATTTTCCTCTAAGGAAAAGTTAGATCCACTTGAGTTATCTGCCGGAGACACATTTATTGATAAGATAGTTGACTATCTTTGTACCGACAAAGGAGCATTTCCAATTAAAACTGCTGAACTTCTCGATTACGTTGAGTTTTCTGACGTTATCCCTGAGGTGATCAGAGATGATACTACTCTCCTTGAAGATGATCCATGCGTGAAATTAATTTTTCCAGATTCTATCAACCCGACGGTCGTGAAACCGAAGTTGCTTCCAGATATACACATTCCGGTACACAAAGTTGTTAACCCAACTGTCATCTCTTGCAATATTACATCTTGTGCCGAAGATTTGGAGACCGTTCCAACACCGGGTGATGGAGACTGTTTATATCATTCTCTTAGATTATCAGGTGCAACGAATGATTCGGTCGTTGTCATCAAACGTAAACTTGCGTCATCAGACAAAGCAACGCCAGAGCAAGCTAAACGGCTACTAAGTGCAGGATCTTGTATCGACGAGGAAACTTGGGGTACCTCAGATGACGTACCATTATTTTGCGGCGCCTATAATGTGGCTGTCTGTTTACATTCGTCAAACGGAAGTTGTATTTTGTATAAACCTGAATATTATACTTCAGACAAGCCTGTGTACCACATCGTTCATACGGTTAACCACTTCTCCGCGCTTGAAAAGAAAAGACCAAGTTCTAATGGTGTACAACTATCGAAGATATCCGATAATGTTCAAACCGGTGATTATCCCACACAGCGAGTGAACGATTTAACAAAAGCGTACGGGACGTTTTTTGAATCCCTTCCAGCAGTCGTATATCGCAGACTAAAAGACGTAATATGTCCAACCCACCCTTTAGAGAAAGGAGGCTTTGTTTGTAGATCCGCCATAAAACTATGTGAGTTATACGCTTTAGGGAGTATTGACCTCTATCACGATAAAATCTTTGATTTATGTAGCGGTCCGGGCGGATTCATTGAATTCGTACTTCAAAATTCTGCAGCCGATATACACACACTGTATGGAACAATTCCCGTGCAGCGAAATAATACGCGGAATCAATGCTGAAGAGAATCATTTATCGCCAACAATACAAAGCCTCTTGGAGCTGAGGAAGAAAAACGTATAAAAAGTTTAATAGATAAAGATGAAGATGTAAAAAAGTGGTATAATAATCGCCAGGCTGAGGCTAAGCTAGTGGAGGAAATGCTCGCAGACGCCACATTTCAGTTTAACAAAACATTGCAGCGCATAGAGTTTGTAACAAGTAAGCGGCTATTGTTGAATGCAACACTCGGTGATGCTCTCGCATATTTTCTTGGTTTTGAAAATAAAAACATCAACGATACAATAATAGCCAGGCGCCCCATTGATTTTTCAAATAACATTAATACAATGTATATATATTGTGATATTGTAAGCTAATTTACTTGCATGTTTACCTGTACCACCTCCTACTGAATTTGGTAAAATGATTGCCAAAACATTTAATCCTATTCGTTATGTACCAATCACTAGACAAACACTCGATACCATACGTATTGAAATTTTAGATGAATTTGGTCGTCCTATGCAATTTAATTATGGTTCTACAGTTGTTACATTGCATGTTAAAAATATGAAATAAACGTTTTATTCAACAGTTATACAATACCACATTTTTATTTTCGAAGGTTTAAAAGATAGTTTAGGGCAGTTTTGTTTGTCGCTTGGCTCGTGTTGTGAATGTTCTCCGTCACTATTGCTGCGGCATCTTTTTGATTGGGTTGAATGTACAAACTCCTCAGCTTTTTCAAAGGGTTTGCTGGTATCATTTCCATCACCATCTTCACCATTCGTTCCATTATTATTATGAATACGCCGAATATGACGCTCACAATTGAATCTTGTTCCAAAAGTTTCACTACAATGAGGGCACAAACGTCTACGAACACCATCCAAATGTCCATATTTTTGAATAAAGTCAGCATTGCTGATATAATTGTTACATATGGGTTGAATCCCTGCATGCCTTTTCGAAACGTGATCACTAAAATGCTTGGTTGAAGAAAATATTTCCTTGCATGTACCACAATATTTGTTACATAAAAGTTCCATTAGAGGAAAATGAAAAACGACCACACGCAATCAACCCACTTTTATATAATGAGCAATAATATGACTAGTGTTGTACAAAAGCCCAATCCCAATGCTATACCTTTAATAAATGGCACTGAAATACATTTCAACATTCTCCTGTATAAAGGCGCTGGTTTAGATTGCTCCAACGTGTATTTGACACATAATTCACAGTGACAAGGAATATTCATAACTGACCACGTAATGTAGCAGGTTATTAATGACAAATTTCTTATATAGTAGCCAATTTATAGTCGAATACTTTATGCATAAACGCTTTAATAAAGACATCATCATTTTTCAATAGTTTAAAAAAATGAACAAATGCTTTCAAATGAATTACCAGCCGACAACATTAGTATTACAAATACCACATAGCCACCACAAGTGTATTCAATTATGCGTTGTGGTTTGCATGTATTAATTTTTACCTTTTTATATTTGGCCAGATAATTTTGAAAGTACTTGTTCATTTTATATCCCAAGCTACAGAAAAAATAGGCTTGCTTGTTACGGACAAAGATGACCTGCCAATGTGTGCCTGGCTTATCATGTGTGTCAGTATTTACGACAAGTGCAAAGTTTTTACGACGCGTTTTGGGTGGAGTATCAGCGCTATATACACCGAGAAATAGTTTCCGAGTGCTGGGGACAGATTGCAATAGTGATACTATTTCAGACGAATACATTTTAGTAGAATGATCTAGTGTAACTTTTGTATTGCGCGCGTGCGGTTCGATATGCCGCACCTCCTTTTGGATGTCAACTCTATTCAATGGACAACACTTTTAAATCAACAAATGGGTGGCGCCCCATTTAGCGGAATGATGTTTCAACGTGGAATGCAGAGGGGTCATGGTTTGGGTGGTATTTTGGCAACTTTGGCATCATTTCTGCCACGCATCATTCAATCACCTATAGCCCAAAATCTCATCAATGCCGGAAGAAACGCCTTATCCAGTGCTGTAAGCAATAGTCCAGTTGTAAATTCACCTCTTGGCGGACAGTTGCTGAAAACTGGTAATGAAATTGTCGATGGGGTGCTGAAAGGCGATAATATCAAGGAAACTCTTGAAACAGCCGGCCGACAAGCTATACGAGATCTTACCGGCTTGGGCAAACGGCGACGACGCAAAACCACAAAACCTCATAAGCGGTTGTGCATCACTCGTGAGCGTTTCACATTTAAATGGCTAAATTGATAGATTCAAAATCAGCACAAGCCCTTTTACCTAATATCAACTATGGTGATATACCAGCGTCGGCATCAGGTGTAGAGTCTACTCGTACTGTACAAGTCCCTTTGAAAAATACTTTTCTTCCTCAAGGACCATGGGAATTTGTTATAGCTCAAAATTTCAAATCATTCCTCAATCTGAGAAGATGTTGGTTGAATGTAAAATTTAAAATTGTAACCACAAACGGTGATCCAGTACCAGACAACCTTGTTTTTGCACCATGTCAACAATTTGCTGCCAGTTTAATACATTCGTATCATTTAAAAATTGGCGATGTTAGCGTGTATGACTCTACCGTGAATCATGCCTATAAAACATATATCGAGAATATTTTAATGTATAGCAACGATGTTAAAGAGAGCAAACTTGCCATATCAGGCTATTATGCTGATAGATATATATATATAATGCATCCAGTGCTGGATTTAGAACGCGTCAAACGCTTGTAAAAAATGGCATATTGTGTGAGATGGCTGCTCCCGTCAGTATCGACCTATTTAATCAAGAGCGACTGTTTGTAAACTATTCAAAAATGGAGCTTACTGCATATCCAAACCGTGATAACTTTTTAATTGACACTCTAGGCTGGAATAATGAAAACAAGGATACTACATTAAAGGAGGAGTTTCCAAATTTGAAAGTAGATATCAGCGATGTACATTTGCTCATGCAAGAGTTTGATATAAACGCTGGATTAGCTATGGCTATAGAAGATAAACTCGCAAAGGATCGAATACACTACCTCATGACATCAGTGAAAATGCGCTCTTATTTCATAGAAGGAGGCCGCTTGGATTCACCTAATAATATATTATTCACGTCTCATACACCGAAACGTGTTGTAGTAGGTCTTGTTGGCGCACACGCCTATAATGGTACTTTTAAACATTCGCCATTCAACTTTAAACCGTTTGATTTGAAAAATATATACTTGACGCTCAACAATAGGGTAATACCTACCCGTCCTTATAATTTAGAATGGCGATCTTCCTATGCCACAGCATATATTGACATGCTCGAAGGTTTGGGACTTGGTCGTACAGATTCATCCAATGGTATTACACCAGCAATGTATAAAGCTGGTTTCACATTTTTTGTATTTGATATTTCTCCTACTGTGCATTCGTCAGAGTTATTTGATGTTATACGACAAGGTAATGTAGCCTTGAAATTGGAATTTGGTCAACAAACGCCGCAAGAGGGTTTATATGCTATTGTTTATGCAGAATATGACTCTATTCTTTCAATTGACAACAATCGTGCTCCATATATTGATACCAGTTTGTAATGTATGTAATAAACTTTTTAAAACATTTGATGAGAAGAATAAAATTTATTAATACAACTATACATAAAAATCTATAAATACAACCATATACAAATATACACGCAATAATAAAATTTATAAATTCAAATATACTAAAAATTATTCACAATAACCATAAGGTAAAGTACTAAAATCGTCTAGATAACAAAGTTTATCCATTACGACCTTGGTACTCTTTGTCATGTCCATCGTGGATATGGAACCAAGCTGCCTCTTTAATAACGTTGTATTGGTTTTTGAAACCAATTTTTCTCCATCCATCACGAGTCCTCGAACCAATCGCTCCATACTTTGATAGTTTACCACGGTGGCTGCCGTGTGGTCCAGCGTCTGTAATTTTAAAAGTTTCTCAATAATATATTTTTTATACTTTACCAGCTGCATTTACTAGCTCATAACTATAAAGTTTTGCAGCTGGTGAAACAAATTTGGTCATTGACCAACCATCGGGTATTTCTGAGGTTAGTTTACCTAACCATTCACCCTTCATATCCTCAATTGGATCAGGCTGATCGAGGCATTTTAAATAAATTAGAAAATCGGTGTCTAAATGATATACGTTTAAATTGTTTACAAAGTATAAAATTACCTGTATACACCAAGGGCTTATATGCAATTGTTTATGCAAAGTATGACTCTATTCTTTCAATTGACAACAATCGTGCTCCATATATTGATACCAGTTTGTAATGTATGTAATAAATTCTTTAAAAGATTTAAGAATAAAATTTATTAATACAACTATTTTTAAAAAATACATGTACAATGATAAAATTTTATAAATACAAATATATACAAGATAAAAATTTATAAATTCAAATATATTAAACACAATAACCGTAGGGTAAAGTACTATAATCTTGTAGATAACAAAGTTTATCCATTACAACTTTAGTACTTTTTGTCATATCCATTGTGGATATGGCACCGAGTTGCCTCTTTAACAAGGTTGTATTGGTTTTTAAAACCAATTTCTCTCCATCCATAACGAGTCCGCGAACCAGTCGCTCCATACTTTCAAAGTTTACCACTGATGCTGCCGTGTGGTCCAACGTCTGAAAATTATAAAATTATTTGAAAAGTCAAAGCTCGTTCTTACCACTCCCTTTGCCTTTGTTACATACTTTACATCACCAGCTGCATTTACAAGTTTATAACTATAAACTTTTGCCGCTGGTGACACAAACTTGGTCATTGACCAACCATCGGGTATTTCAGAGGTTAGTTTACCTAACCATTCACCCTTCATATCCTCAATTGGATCTGGCTCATCTAGGCATCTTTGATAAATTAGAGAATCCGTGTCTAAATAATGTAAGTTTAAATTGAATACAAAGTATAAAATTACCTGTATACACCAAATTCTTTCCAATTTTCTCCGTTGCCTTATACAATAGTAGCCTTGCATGAGCGGTTGTATAGGCCGCAATAGCTACGTTTGTAAAAGGCGGTGGTGCCAAATGTGAATCCTCTGGTACTGTTGTGCAGTACGCAACATTATCCACAATTTTGAACCCAGTGAGTTCCCTTGCAGGATCAGTAATGATCCTACCAATTTCTGGGTCCTCAACACCAATAATCTTGGTTTGGGCTTTATCAGGTCTTTGACCCATTTTACCCCAGACACTATAAGCAAATTTGTAATGTATTGTTTTTAAAAAGTTTACAAACCTATTTAGCTGCAGTTTGGCAATGCTACGCATGGCAGCATTCTTTTCAATTTTATTGCTCTCCAGAGCAACACCAGTGTTCTCCTCGTGCTCTTGGAGATAAATCACCTGTAAAATTCTATTTAATGTGATACTTTTATTAAAACATACCTTTTCTTCCTCTGTCATGTTTGGCCTTGGCCAGCCCGACGCCTCTTGTTTAATTTTTATGTACTTTTGTACAAACTCTTTAAACATGCCGCCTTGTTGCCATTCTTCCCAGTGCCACACCTCATGCACATGAAGCACTTTATAGCCACGTTGTATGGCACACTCGAGCTCAACATGTGTCACAGTTAGATGCAGCTTTCTAGCATTTACATCATTTTGGTGCTCACATGCTACATTTTTACTCTTGACTGCACAAGTGCGGCAGTTTGTAAAAATTAATTTACCGCCAATACGTGTGCCTAATACAGGGTACAGCAAATTTGTGGGTGCAAGCACGTCACATTTTACTAGCCCCTTGTATGGGCAACATGTCTCAAAGCTTTTGAAACCCTCAGTAATAACTTTGGGATTACCTACAGGGTAATAGGCATCAAAAGCGGTGACATATGGATATAGTGAACAAAAGTCCACATACTCGAGCGAGTATCTATCCGAAGCTTGTGCCAAAAGCTTATATGTCTGGGTGCGGCCACCGGTAAAGGCATCTCTAGGTGCCAAGCGTGTAACAACATTTGTTTCACGCATAAATTTCGCCATTTCTTCATTGGCCGAAATTTGAGCATTAATTTCGTGCTCCCACACAGTGGTAACACTAATGCCTTGGCTTTGAATTGCTTCAAGCCTTTTCATGGTTTTATCATAAACCTAAATTT
This sequence comes from Auanema rhodensis, assembly GCA_964057225.1. Classification (NCBI taxonomy): domain Eukaryota; kingdom Metazoa; phylum Nematoda; class Chromadorea; order Rhabditida; family Rhabditidae; genus Auanema; species Auanema rhodense. The sequence goes on from OZ059895.1 coordinate 9,462,970, forward strand.
TTCAAATTAAAATGATTAAAAAAGTCACAATTACCTCTTCCATTGTTTCACCATTTCTGCCTGGTGCTATAGCGCTCTTGTTGGTGCACTGGGGGCAACCATGGTAAATGCAACCATTAATCTACAAAAATTTGCATTTTTTACATTTTTTACAAATTACTCACCTCATAGCCATGATTGGCAACGGGGTCATAAGCATCGAGTAGATAGCGATGGCCATCTACTCTCACTGCAAATTCGCCACCATTAAGCTTATGCATTAATGGGCGGCCCAATCCTTGTTCTAGCCATTTTAGATACTTTATGGCTATTATACTCTGCTTTTGACCGGCATAATAACCAGTCTCGGGCAGAATACCCACTTGGTTCTCTTTAATATGATTCATTTTCAACTGTAATATACTAGTTTTGAAAATGCTTGTATTTGAAAAAACTTGCCTGGAATAAAGAGAAACTGGCAAATGTCATACATTGTATGACAGGGTTCCAGCCAGTGGTGGCGGTTGCCAACTTCATGTAAACTTTCATACAGTTGGTTAAAATACGGACATCTGTCCTACAATATTCCAAAAGCTCTTCATCAAAATCAAACGCTCTTTGATTACGCTCTTCATACCAAATATTGAATGAAGCTAGGTCTTCTGCTTTCATTCTAGCAGTACAATAGTACTGTTTTGGTGGTAAAGATGGCAACACTTTGCCATAATTTATTGGATGATTATAAAGGTAAGGAAACTGTCCTTTACTCATATCAGGTACACCGAATGCCTTGGGTAATGCTGATAAGGGTAAAGGCACTAATAAATAACTATCTTTAAAATATAAATGATTAAATTTTTGACCTCTTAAAGGCTTGACAACCATGCTAATAATCTTGGTCCCATTTAAAATTGGATCAGGATATATTCCACGGTTTATCAGCCTAGACACCAAGAAATGTATGTCAAAGCGTGAACCATTATGCGCAATCAAAATTGCATTATCATTCTCAACAGAGTTGAGTAACCAATCAAGGAAACGATCTGTTACAGACCATTCACTATCACCTTGTTGGTACCCAAAATGGCCCTCCTTGGTTGTGCATTTTTCGCATGAATTGGCGTCTATACAACTTTCACAAAATTTATTATACACAACCATATTGGGCCATTGTTCATCTGCATATTCATGAACATTTGTACCGTTTTTTAACACAACCGTTTCAAAGTCATAGAATATAATCTTAAACAAGTAAGCATTACACTTGTAAAGATGTTAAATACAAACCTTGTATTTTTCTTGCCTCTTTTTTAACTGATCCTTCTTCTTGTCGTTAGGTGGTACCCAACAACAAGAATGATCTTCAGGCTTTGTTTGCCCACACTTTTTGCAAAATTTCTCATTGCAATTGTGCGGTCTATCAGCACGTACTCTGTGATAATGATCACAGTTTTCACATGTCTGAATTTAGTCTTGTTAAATTTTATATAAATTTTTTAAATTACCTTAAACATTCGACATGTTTTTCTAATATGCCTGTCAAAGCATTGACGAGTTTTGAACAAAACTCTACAACTATCACATCTTATGCTACTTTCAACCACATTTTCCATCGAATTACATTTTAAGGTGTGGCATTTCTTACACTTGGCTTTACATCTATGCAACACTGTTTTGTAAGATAATTTACAGTGTTGGCATATATCACCATCAAAAACCTGTGATCTACTACAAGTAGTAATACAGTCATAATGATTATTTCGGTAGCCTAGTGTTACCACTTTGCTAGCCGTTTCATTAAAGATACGCTGAATAGCGTACATACGCTGTCCAGGTGGCCTAGCGTATACTACAAACTTATAGTCTGTATTACAACTTGCAATAATATTTAAATGGTTCAAATTATAATTTGGTAAATGTACAGAAATACCACACCTATTCAATAAATTGATATGATGTGGTTGATTTGGCAACAAGATGTAGTTGCGACGAAGATTTTGAATCCTCCGCTTCTCAATTACATCTTCTGCTGCCTCTTCATCGGCTTTCCACATTCCCACAACTGCTGCTCTAGCCAGGCAATGTGTATCAGTGTTCTCAATTGTGCCAGGTATTTTGAGTTCGGCATCAAAATAGAAACCAACTCTACCTTCACCAGGCATCAGGCTTGGCTGCACTGGTCTCTCATCAAACACAAAGGATGGGTGCTCTATTGATAGACAAAATAGCGCTTTTTGTTTATCTGGCACACCACTTTCAGCAAGGCACCGATCAAGGAACTCATTAAATAGCCGCGGCATGACAACATGCATTGGCTCATTAATGTTTTCCAAATGTGGGAACGTGAGCGATCTAACGACCACGTTGGTAAACCGACCAGTGCGTTTTATGCGTCGGTGTGACCACTATAATACACACTTTTTATAATGGTTATTTAGTTTAGATATTTAGTTTAAATATAAATAATTTTTGTTTATAACTTTTAATAAATTTACTTTTCTTTAAATTATTTTTATATTCTTTTATTAAAAATAAATGGCATTTGATTTTTAAATATAAAGTTTTTTCTTTTATAAACATTTGTTAATGTTTAAAAATAAATGAAAAGGTCAAGATGGTGTTTTATTATTTTACTAGTTCAAAATGTTTGAAATATTTATAATTTGTAAGAATTCAAAATTGGTTGAAAGAAAGATATATAGTGAGATGAAATGTAAAGATTTTAAAATGAATGCTGTTCAAAAGAATGAATATATAAGTTTCAAAATACTTGCAATTTGTTTGATAAAAGATATAGATTGAGATGAAATGTAAAGATGAGAGAGAGAGAATTTTATGAATGCAATTGAAAAAGAGATATAAATTTCAAAATGTTTTCAAAATATGCAATTGGAGCAAGAGAAAATTTCATGTTTCAAAAGATATTTTATGAAATGATATGTAAATAAAAGATCGCACCTCTATTTTACAGACATCGTTGAATGCCGCTCCATATCCGACTTGCCCTCCACTGGTTGATGGGGTAGCAGGATCCCATTCGCTTAAAAAGAAAAAACTAAATGTTATAATTTTAATATCGCTTACTCATCACTGTCATCCAAGGTTATTACTTCAATAACCCTTGATGATGAGGGCCCACTGTTAAAAGTGGGTGATGTGGGCTCACAGAGCTCGATCCCACCAGCCTCGGTAAACTTTATACGTTTACTAAAAAACAAAATATATATAAAGATTCAAAATATTGTTAAATTACCTGAGCTGATTGATTTCTTCATAATCAAATCCTAGCTCTTCACATAAACGTTTATAACTAAAAAAAGAAAAAGTTTACAAACAAATAATCAAAAAGACACAACCTATTAGCAGCCATTGTACCTTGATATAATGAATACATCAGTCTACACATTGCTGTTGGCATTGTAATTTGTTATGTAACATGGATTTGGGTACAGCTGTCAAAACTAGCAGTTGCGATAAACTTTAAAATAAATAAGCATATTGAATACATCTGTTTTTATTGTACCCGTCGGATTAATTTTTGTTATTAGTTCTTATTAAATTAACATTATGCGTTTCATTGAGGTCAGCGCAACTGTTTGTTAATCTTATTGTATTTACCTTCAATGTGTGCTCTATTTAGTTATTGTATTGTTATATTAGTAAAATAAAGTTTAAAACTAATCTTTTATTATAATTTGAAACTTTTACTTGTTAGAACAAATATAATTAATAACAATTTGTAATTTCAAAAATTAATAATTTAATGTCGTTCTTATCGAATTAACTTTCGATATGTGTTCCATTAAATTTTGGTATTTCATATCGTTCTTATCGAATTAACCTTCGATATGTGTTCCATTAAATTTTGGAATTTTATATCGTTCTTATCGAATTAACCTTCGATATGTGTTCCATTGAATTTTGTATTTCATATCGTTCTTATCGAATTAACCTTCGATATGTGTTCCATTGAATTACCCATAACAAGTACGGTGAACAAAACGATATACATGCAAAAATTTTACTGTTTTTTAAAATAAAAACAATACAAACACAATACAATAAAAAATAAACAAAAAAAGTAAACAAACATTATAAATAAATATAATAAAGAAATAAAGAAATAAATAAAATTTAAAAACAAATTTATATATTTAAAATTTAAATATGATTTATATATAAAATTTAAAGTTTAAATATAGTTTATATATATAAAATTTAAATATAATTTAAATATTTAAAATTAAGATTTTTATTTTTACTTAATATATTTAAAAATAATTAAAAATATATACATACATTTGAAAAAGCATATTTAAATTTGATTTTAAAAAAAAATCATGCTTTAAATCATGATTTTTAAATTTAAAAAAAGAGAATCCATGAACCATGATCCCAAAATATGATTTTAACAGCTGACGCTCAAAAATATGTTTTTGACAGCTGACGCGCCCCAAAAGTATGTTTTTAGCAGCTGACGCCCCCAAAAGTATGTTTTTGACAGCTGTTTGGGGGCGTGGTTAGTAAATTTTGCACGGCTCTCTACTAATACTGATGAAAAGTCATTCAGATATATTACAAATACGTAATTGTCTGCTGCAATTATTTGGGCCACGTTTCAAAAATGCTCTAGAGGCGTATGATGATGCAATGTCTACTCCCTATAGTCATTTACTGACAATCATCCTTTAACAAGTGATAAGCAGCGTATACTATCTGATATAACAGCGGAGAACCCTATTGTTTATGTTGCCAGAAATGTGTTTAGTGTTTAAAGTGCTTGTTCAACGAGTGGTCGTATTTTGTCAAATTTCAACTTTTTGTCTTCTTGCGCCAAAACTCCTTGTTCTGTTTCCTCATTTTCTTTTGCACAAATTGAAATTATTGTTGAAATTGTATTTAATATTGAAATAATAATTTTCTTTTAACTAACAAGGAATATAAAACCCTCTTGCCTATATCTTCATTATTACGTCAAATAGCTTTGATACGCACACCGGAAAAGGCTAAATCATTATTGGCAACGCTTTCACACAAACAATTGAAAACAATAGTTACATGTGGTATTGCCTATTTTGGTTTTAAATCATGAAGCTCAACCATAAATATCGACTAATTCCTGTCGACGAGGAAACAATTAATATAGACAAGTTTGATGCAGAGCTCAAGCTTTTACGAGAAAATAGAGCTATACCCGACTATAAAAAGGCTGAACTATACGAAGACTTGATTACTCGTCTCAAAAACTATAGAGAAAGTATAGATGCGCCCATATCAGTACAAGTGGAAAATGCTGATCCACCTCTATTGCCAGAATACAAGTTGCCAAGAAAGTATAACAATTTGTGGGAGAAATTTCCAGAGGTGCACAAACAAGAGTAATCAACTTGTGATTAATAATGAGGCTGTACACGAATATTACAAAAATTTTAGATTTTGTATTGGATAAAACAAAAACGGAGCCCAATGGATTTTCAGTCTTGTCAAAGTTTTTAGCCAGTAAAGGCGTACCTAGTTCTAACAAGAAACAAACTAGAAGAGAGTTGGCTGACAATGATTCAGTTGACGTTGTAACTAGAGCTGAACCGGCTGTTACAGACTTGGACTCTACTATATTACCTAGAACGCCTCGTCATCGTAAAGCTGTTATTCGATATTCACCATCACCGGTTCGTAAACTCAAAAGTAAAAGGTCAAAGACTTTTGATACTGCCGCCGAATCATATTACACACCACAAGAAGGAGACTCACAGAATGGCCAAGGTCGTAAAAGGTTCTACATTAGATTATGGAATTGATATTTTGGCGAGCATTTATTACGATATAAAACATCCAGCTTCATATACATCAGCCAAGAATTTATTATCGCAAGCACGAAAACATGGCATTTCAAAGGTACAAGTTGATGATTTTTTGCAAGATTCTGAAACTTTTACACGGCATAAACCAACCAGAATGCGTATGCAGACTAGAAAGACTAGAGGATGTGGTCGATTTCTAACAGTGCAAGCAGATTTGGTTGATATGCAAAAATATAAAAAATTAAACGACGGCTATGCTTACATGTTGACCATGATTGATGTTTATACACGCATGTTATATGTTAGGCCTTTGAAAACTAAAGGTGGTATAGAGGTTGCTAGTGCATTTGAAAGTTTGTTCAAGAATTTTATACCAATTCAGTTGATTACTGATAATGGCATAGAGTTTTATAATAATCATTGTGAAAAACTATTCAAAAAGTTTGCCATACTGCACGGATCTACAAGTTCACCACAAAAGGCTGCAATGGTGGAGCGAGCAAATAGAACTTTAAAAACACGCATGATGAAATATCTCTATTACAAGAATAATCATCGTTGGATTGATATCCTAGATGATTTGGTTGAAGGAATAAACAAATCTTATAACCGCTCCATAAAAATGCGGCCCATTGATGTTAAAGCAAATATATTCATTGAAGAATATGCACCAGCTGTTAAAAGCCGCTTTAAAATTGGTGATACTGTTCGCATAAGTAAAAATAGGCGTACTTTTGAAAAAAGCTACGAGTCTGGATATACAATGGAGCTATTCACAACTGATGAGGTTGTAACCGGAAACCCAACCGTGTATAAACTTGTAGATTATAATGGTGAACGTATAAAGGGAATATTCTACGAACCTGAACTTGTCTTGGCTACTAATAAAAGCAACCAGTACTATATAGAAAAAGTTTTAAAAGAGCGTACTCGAAGCGGTAAACGTCAAGTATTTGTAAAATGGAGTGGATATCCCGACAACTTTAATGAATGGATAGATGCAGAAAATTTAAATGTATAATTTTTCAATGTTATAAACAATTGTAATTATAATAAATGATTTATTTGATATATCGCATAATGTAACAATAAAAAACCAGCAAAATACAAACAACAATTCAACCTGCAAAAAAAAAAAAAAGTAGACTATTCAAATTTTCAAATTCTTACCAGTTGGTTGATCATTCGTCCTCAATTAATGAGCCATTGATGAATATTCGCAAGAGCTGGAAAAAAAAATGTTACGGCTGAGAATATAAAAATGCCACATAACAAAACAAGAATAAAACGCCAATTGTACTATTTGTGCTTGTTGTAGTCAAAATGAAGGATCAAAGCGGATAAACATGTTCAGGTTGAGTGCTTCTGGACTTAGTTTAAAGTAGAATACATTCTGCTTATAACCAAAAGTCTTTACAGTAGCCTCATTTGCATATATAACAATATAGCCCATATTGTTCAACAATTGCTTGCACGTCATGGTGTTATAAGAGCGCATCTAAAAAATGATAACATTGAAAATAAATAAATATGCAAGCTTATATTTATAGACAAATTTTCGGGCTTATAATGACAAAACTCCTTCAAAAGACCCAACGCATCATTCCTTCCTCTACACTTTATACAGAGGCTGAAACAGTGATACTCGTCTATAACCTGCAATGATTCCCTACAAGTTTTGCAGAGACAAATTGGTCTCATTAATACACTCCTTGGTGGAGTGCTCTCTCTCAGAATCTCCATCTGCTTTATTGGTGAATCTAAACTAAAGATTTAAAAAATACAAGTTAAGGTTCATACCAAAACTTGTGAAATTTGGAGCTGGTGTGGGTGGTCGTGGTACTTCAGGTTCAGGCGATTTGCGCACAACATTTGTCACATCAGCAAGTACAGCACGCTTCATTTCCGCTAAAGATCCAACTTTCTAAAATATAAGGCAAACTTGCAGAGAGCAGCAGTCTATGGCGATTGGCGAAGAGTGGCAGAAGATGGTGAAACGTCGGATCCTCGGATAGTTGGCAGAGCTGAAATGTAAATGAAGCAAAATTGCCAACCTTTTATACAAAGATTTTTGTAAAGTACAACCCATTGTGTTACAATCAAGTTTGCTGATGAAATTCTTTTATTAATTAGATTTTACAGCATATTTATGCAGATATACTCATCTCATCGACAGTTGCCAGCAGTTGGCGCACTCTGAACCTGTAAACAATCTGCATATTAATTAGTTTTTACATCTCTTTAAACATTATTGTTTACCGTTTGTCCCATAAACAACAGCCATCTCTGTAAAACATTTAGGCTTTTTAAACTTTGCTTAATAGCTCATATATTATTCATAGTATACTTTTAAACCCATATTGTAGCACAAAACATATGACTGCCAACGTTTTATATGTGAAAAATATTTCATTCTTGAATATTTAATAATGATTATATTACGAAACTAAAACTTTTGATATGTTAAAATGTTTATACTATATTTAAACCCCCACAGTGCAGTTATTAGTGTTTATTAACCATCGATATGCGTGGCGTTGAGGTCAGCGCAACTGTTTGTTAATCTTATTGTATTTACCTTCAATGTGTGCTCTATTTAGTTATTGTATTGTTATATTAGTAAAATAAAGTTTAAAACTAATCTTTTATTATAATTTGAAACCTTTACTTGTTAGAATAAATATAATTAATAACAATTTGTAATTTCAAAAATTAATAATTTAATGTCGTTCTTATCGAATTAACCTTCGATATGTGTTCCATTAAATTTTGGTATTTCATATCGTTCTTATCGAATTAACCTTCGATATGTGTTCCATTGAATTTTGGTATTTCATATCGTTCTTATCGAATTAACTTTCGATATGTGTTCCATTGAATTACCCATAACAAGTACGGTGAACAAAATTATCTACATGCAAAACTTTTATTGATCTTTAAAAATAAAAACAGTAAAAAAAAAACACAATATTATAAAATAATAAACAAAATAAGTAAACAAACATAATTAATAAATATAATAAATGAATAAAGTAATAAAATTTTAAAACAAATTAATATATTTAAAATTTAAATATAATTTATATATATAAAGGTTAAATATAATTTAAATATTTAAAATTTAAATATAATTTATAAATATAAAATTTAAATATAATTTAAATAGTTAAAATTTAGATTTTTTTTTCACTTAATATATTTAAAAATTAATTCAAAATATATAATTATATATATACATTTAAAAAAGCATATTTAAATTTGATTTTAAAAAAAATCATGCTTTAAATCATGATTTTTAAATTTAAAAAAGGAGAATCCATGAACCATGGTCCCAAAATATGATTTTAACAGCTGACGCTCAAAAATATGTTTTTGACAGCTGACGCGCCCCAAAAGTATGTTTTTAGCAGCTGACGCCCCCAAAAGTATGTTTTTGACAGCTGTTTGGGGGCGTGGTTAGTAAATTTTGCACGGCTCTCTACTGCTGTTGTACACTCTTATTTTTATAGTTTAGGAAACACTAATTCAAAATGTTGAATCCTACTGAGGAAACACAGGATTGTTGCGAAAAACAGACTTGTACACATCCGATTACAAGTACAACATTTCCAGACACTTTGTAAAAAAGAAACTCTTACAAAATGTTAACACATGTTCTAATTTTAATTGAAAATTTATTGTTCAATAAATATATTACGAAACATTTATTCTATTCTTAGCCATAGTTACATTAGCTATCAGAACATTTATAAACTATTAGGGCTACAACAACAATTACTTTAAAGTAACATTTTTGATGTTAAAAAGTTTGAAAATATTTGTATATACTCTTGACCCCTTGGCATAGTAAGTATTCTTTAGCGTTATGGGTACATGTGGTGTACAGCTAGTTATCATATTTTAATGAACAAAACTTTTGCCATGTGGAACATGTGTAGTGCACCTGTTTTAACGATCTTATCGAATTAACCTTCGATATGAGTTCCATTGATTAACCCATAAGAGGTACGGTGAACATATTGATTACCTTTTAAAAATATTTAAATAAATAAAAAAAATATATATATGAGAAATAATTTATTCAGTTTTAAAGATACAATTAGAAAATATATAAATATTAAAATACATTTAAAAAGAAATAATTTTAAAAATATTTACAAATACAATTAACAAATATATAAATAATAAAAATTCATTTAAAATAATACATTAAAAAAATAATTTTAAAAATGAATTAAAAAAAAAAATAATGCATTTTGATCCATGCGTAGGCTCGAGAGCCTGCCTCGGGAGGAAAAGTATATTTCTGACAGCTGACGCCGAAAATATGATTTTGACAGCTGACGCCCCCAAAAGTATGTTTTTAGCAGCTGATGCCCTCAAAAGTATGTTTTTAGCAACTGTTTGGGGGCGTGGTTAGTAAATTCGGCATGGCTCCCTTAAATTTAGTTTAAATATTTATTACTTCTTATCGAATTAAATTTGATATGAGTTCCATTGATTAACCCATAAGAGCTTCCCCTCATCGTTCTGCCATCGCTCACTTCGCAGCTCAAGGCCTCTCTGCAGCTGAAATATCTCGAAGATTGGAAATTCCATATTCAACATGTCACAGGATCGTGAAACAATTTAAGGACACTGGTGATGTTACTACAAAGCCGAAACCTGGAAGAACCCGTACTGTCAACGTTCCGGCCGACAGAAAAAAAATTTCGTAGCGAATTGAGAGAGATTCAACTGTGAGCATGCGGAAGATGGCTCATGAGCTCAATATTTCTACTGAACGTGTTCGTTTTATCGTAAAAAACAAACTTCATCTCAAAAGTTATCGGATAAGACGCGGACAAGCACTCACAGAAACATCAAGAAAAAATAGATTTGAAAAATCTGTCAAAATCCGAGAATTGTTACGTTCCGGTCAACTGTCGAACATCCTATTCACAGATGAAAAAATTTTCACGATTGAAATGCTGCCCATTCGACAAAACTTTCGCCAGCTACTGACAAAAGATCAAGCTCACAGTAGCAGCAGGATTATAGCTACTCGTTCTCTTTTTTCTGAATCCGTAATGGTTTGGGGCGGCATAACCGCTAATCGCAAAACGCCGCTTGTTTTCATTGATAGAAATGTTAAGATCAATGCAGCAACATATCAGAAGGATATTTCGGAGAATGTACTGATACCGTGGATGCAACAAAACTACACAATTGGTCAAATGATTCTTCAACAGGATTGGGCACCAGCTCATAGCGCGAAGAGTACCATCATGTTCTGTCAAGAGCATTTTCCTGGATACTGGGGCAAGGACTTATGGCCTTCAAACTCGCCCGACCTAAATCCTTTTGATTTCTCAGTCTGGGGAGTGTTAGGAGCAAAACTGGAAGGTAAAACATTCACTAATTTGAATGACTTGAAAAGAGCTCTACTCCAAGCGTGGGACGAATTAGATGACGACTATCTTCAAAACACTATAAACAGCTTCCGGAGGAGGATTTCAGCCGTTATCAGAGCCAAAGGAGGACATTTTGAAAAATCTTTGTAAATTAACTTTGTAAAATAATACCCTATGTATAAATAAAATTTGATTAAAAAAAACTGTTTTTGTTCCAAATATTAACATTCGAGAATCTCTCAATACTTCTCACCCACCCTGTATATAAGAAATAATTTATACAATTAAAAAAATATATAAATATTAAAATACATTTAAAAGAGATATTGTTAAAAATACATTTAAAAATACATTTAAAAAGAAATAATTTTAAAAAGACATTTAAAAAGAAATATATCTAAAAATACATTTAAAAAGAAATAATTTAAAAAATATTGAAAAAAAATAACTTTAAAAATGATTTTAAAAAAAAATCATGCATTTTGATCCATGAGCAGGCTCGAGAGCCTGCCTCGGGAGGAAAAGTATATTTTTGACAGCTGACGCCGAAAATATGATTTTGACAGCTGACGCCCCCAAAAGTATGTTTTTAGCAGCTGACGCCCTCAAAAGTATGTTTTTAGCAACTGTTTGGGGGCGTGGTTAGTAAATTCGGCATGGCTCCCTTAAATTTAGTTTAAATATTTATTACTTCTTATCGAATTAAATTTGATATGAGTTCCATTGATTAACCCATAAGAGCTTTTTCCTCTTATGGGTTAATCAATGGAACTCATATCGAAGGTTAATTCGATAAGATCGTTAAAACAGGTGCCCTCATGTACCACATGGCAAAAGTTTTGTTCATTAAAATATGATAAATAGCTGTACACGACATGAGTAGAGAGCCATGCCGAATTTACTAACCACGCCCCCAAACAGTTGCTAAAAACATACTTTTGAGGGCGTCAGCTGCTAAAAACATACTTTTGGGGGCGTCAGCTGTCAAAATCATATTTTCGGCGTCAGCTGTCAAAAATATACTTTTCCTCCCGAGGCAGGCTCTCGAGCCTGCTCATGGATCAAAATGCATGATTTTTTTTTAAAATCATTTTTAAAGTTATTTTTTTTTAATATTTTTAAAATTATTTCTTTTTAAATGTATTTTTAAATATATTTCTTTTTAAATGTCTTTTTAAAATTATTTCTTTTTAAATGTATTTTTAAATGTATTTTTAATAATATTTCTTTTAAATGTATTTTAATATTTATATATTTTTTTAATTGTATAAATTATTTCTTATATACAGGGTGGGTGAGAAGTATTGAGAGATTCTCGAATGTTAATATTTGGAACAAAAACAGTTTTTTTTAACAGAAAGTTCTTTTTTGGGCACTGCATATAAATCTAATACAGCGGGAGTGCCCAATGTCAAACCCGGGGGGTCTGGGGGGGTATCCCCCCCAGATGTATAGAAGCATACTTAAATATCAAAATAAGATTCATTCTTAAAACTATTTCATTTTTCGAATTAATGACAATATTTTAAACTAACGACATTTTTTAAAATTTTTCTACTGCGTGCAGATTTATTTTGAATGCAAAAGAAGTGAAAAGACGCCGTTTTTACATTAGCGCAACATCATTTGCATATAGCATACCCTAGCAAGCTAAATGGTGACGGTTATAGCGCAGTCGGTAGTGGTATGGGTTATTAATCCTAACTTATAAGATCGGATTCCGCTACCGTCGCAAATAGCCCTGGGAACACATAAAAATGGGTGGTGGCAACTACTAAACCAGCCCCATAATTTTAAAAATATTAAAAAAAAATAACTTTGAAAATGATTTTTTAAAAAAATCATGCATTTTGATAAGTTATGTTTTTAGCAGCTGACGCCCCCAAAAGTATGTTTTTAGCAGCTGAGTAGAGAGCCATGCCGAATTTACTAACCACGCCCCCAAACAGTTGCTAAAAACATACTTTTGAGGGCGTCAGCTGCTAAAAACATACTTTTGGGGGCGTCAGCTGCTAAAAACATACTTTTGGGGGCGTCAGCTGTCAAAATCATATTTTTGGCGTCAGCTGTCAAAATCATATTTTTGGCGTCAGCTGTCAAAAATATACTTTTCCTCCCGAGGCAGGCTCTCGAGCCTGCTCATGAATCAAAATGCATGATTTTAAATCTTTTTTAAAATCATTTTTTAATGTATTTTTAAATAAATTTTTATTATTTATATATTTGTAAATATTTTTAAAATTATTTCTTTTTAAATGAATTTTTATTATTAATATATGTTTTAAATATTATTATTTAATTATTTCTTTTTAAATGTATTTTATATATTTTTAAAATATTATTAAAATTATCTCCTTTTAAATGTATTTTTAATATTTATACATTTGAATAAACTTTTTAATATATATTGTTTTTCTTTTAATTTATAAAATTTGAATATATATAAAAGCTAATAAATATGTTAACCGTACCTCTTATGGGTTAATTAATGGAACTCATATCGAAGGTTAATTCGATAAGATATATTTTATATCTTTATTTTTTAATTTTATTTGTTTACATTGTTTATAGATTGTGTTTATTATAGTTTATAATTATTAATTTAACTTTTAAAAAGTCTGTTGTTTATCTAGGCGAACCATTTTGTTCACCGTACCTCTTATGGGTAATGGAACACATATCGAAGGTTAATTCGATAAGAACGATATGAAATACAAAAGTTAATGGAACACATATCGAAGGTTAATTCGATAAGATTGTTAAAACAGGTGCGCTGACCCACACATGTACCACATGGCAAAAGTTTTGTTCATAAAAATATGATAAATAGCTGTACAGCACAAGTACCCATAACGCTAAATAATACTTACTATGCCAAGGGGTCATGGGTATATACTTTTTAGTATCAAAAATGTTAATGGAATACATATCGAATATCAATTCGATAAGATTGGGGAAACAGATACGTTGACCTACAATGAACCAAATGGCAAAGCACTTGTTCATTAAAGTATAACAAATAGCTGTATAGCATATGCATCAAGATTTCTATTATTCTCCAATTACGTGGAAAGAAGGGCAACTGCCACTGTTGACAGCTGTAATATGATACAATGTTGAGTGTTGGCAACATTGTTACGTGACAATAAAACAACTGACTGTTCTTGCAATGAAGTGTAATATAAATGTGTAAAATGAAATATGGATAACTACCTCTCAGAGTTTGCATAATTTTATTCTAACAAGATACAATGGCTGCTAACAGGTTGTGTTTTTTCCTATCTTTTTTTTTAATTAAAATATTTATTTTCAGTTATAAGCGTGTATGTGAAGAGTTGGGGTTCGATTATGAGGAAATTTATCAACTCAGGTAATTTAACAATATTTTTAAAATATACATCTTTGTTTTTTTTTAGTAAGCGCATAAAACTTACCGAGAGTGGTGGTGTTGAGCTGTGTGACCCCGCAATAACCACTTCCAATAGTGGTCCCTCGTCATCAAGGGTTATTGAAGTTATCACCTTGGATGACAGCGATAATGAGTAAGCTATCATATAATGAAAAAGCATGAAATTTTTTTTTTTTTCAGAGAATGGAATCCCGAGATGCCATCAACTAGTGGAGAACAATTAGGAGGCGGTTCATCCTTCAACGATGTTTGTCAAATAAAGGTACGAGCTTTTAACTTTTTTTTTTTTTTTTCATGTTACAATTCTTTTCACTCTATATCTTTTATTTGATTACATATCTTGAGCAATTTTGAATTCTGCCATCTATTATTAAACAAATCATCATACATTTGGTGGCTTTTTGAAAAATAAAATAAAATCTTATCCCAAATCCATGCCATAATATCATTTATTAAATTTTTATTCATTAAAATACACTTAAATTTAAATATTTTGATGCTCAAAAACTGACACATTTAAATATTATGTATTTTTTAAATTATTTCATTCCATCTCTTTTATTTAATTTCATATTTTAAACAATTTTAAATTTTTACCACTACTTTATAATTTTTATTTATTAAACTTTTTAATCATTAAATTACACTTAAATTTAAATATTTTGATGCGCAAAAACAGAAACATTTAAATATTTTGTTTTTTCTAAACCATTTCACTCCATCTATTTTAAACAATTTTATATTTCTACCACTATTTCATAATTTCATTTTTTAAATTTTTAATCATCAAAAAACATTTAAATTTCAATATTGTGATGCTCAAAAACTGAAACATGAAACAGATTTATATTTTCTAAGCCATTTCACTTCATCTTTTTTATTTAATCACATATCTTGAACAAATTTAAATTTCTATCACTTTTTTCATAATTTCGTTTATTAAATTTTTAATCACTAAAAAAACATTTAAATTTCAATATTGTGATGCTCAAAAACTGAAACATTTAAATATTTTGTATTTTCTAAACCATTTCACTTCATCTCTTTTATTTATATATATTTTAAACAATTTTATAATTCTACTATTATTTAATTTTTATTTATTAAATTTTTAAACATTAAAAAAAAAATTGATGCTCAAAAACTGAAACATTTAAATATTTTGTATTTTTCTAATCGTTTTGAAACAAACTAAACATATATTTGAAAACATTTCAATTAAATAAAAAATAACGACTATAACAAACAAAGAGACATAATAATTTTAAGCAAAAGATGAAACAATTCATATATACTAGTTGTAATCGGACCACAATTTTCTTCTGGCTGATTATGAACTTATTAATAGACAACTTATCAACATTGATTTCTGTTCTGAACTTTCAATTATGAGAGGGCCAGGGGAATTAGATTTGAGAGTAGAACGTGCAATAGT
Source organism: Auanema rhodensis (assembly GCA_964057225.1). Lineage (NCBI taxonomy): Eukaryota > Metazoa > Nematoda > Chromadorea > Rhabditida > Rhabditidae > Auanema > Auanema rhodense. The sequence goes on from OZ059895.1 coordinate 9,478,987, forward strand.
AATTTGATTGCTATCGATCAGAGAAGACAGGGTGTTGTCTTGAGATTTCTCGATAATAAGTTTCAATAGCAACAGAGGTTCAGTTGGGAATTCTGTTGACGTTAATGGCACTCGGAAGCAAAGGGCTCTTTTGGCACGGTAGAGGTACTTTGTCTCCTCTGATCGTAATTTTTGGCAATGACATGCTACATTGAGTTGGGAAGAGGTTGGGACACAGGTAGAATTAGAATTACTAGTGTTTTGAAATGAATTAAAAGTTTGCTCTAATTTATCTAAGCGGGATTTGAAATCCGTTTCGATAGTTTTCAAGCGAGCCTTATGCGATGTGATAGTAATTTTCATACAGTTAAGCTCATTTTTTATAGCATTTGACAATTTTGAAAAAGAGTTCTCAAGGGACTTTGAGAAATTTTGAAGAGCATTTGTAAGAAAATCATTAGTCACAAAAGACATATTGAAAAATGAAGAGCAATAAGAAAGAATAAGAATAAACACTGGAGTGAGAAATAGAGAGAGAAAAAAAATAGAGAAGAAATAATGATAAAAAAAGAGATACGAGAAAGAGCGTACCTTGACAAAACCAGTCCGACGAAAATTCCTCGACAGAAGTGGATCCGGATCTGAACCGTGGGAGGTCAACTGACGAGTGGGAGGTTTATGATTGAGTTTCATCTTTTAAAACCAAAATAAGCATTTCCACATAAAGCTATTGTTTTCGATTGTTTGTGTGAAATCGTTGCCAATAAAGTTTCAGCCTTTTCGGGTGTGCGTATCAAAGCTATTTGACGTAATAATGAGGATATGGGCAAAAGGGTTTTATATTCCTTGTTAGTTAAGAGAAAATTATTATTTTTCACAATATTAAATACAATTTCAACAATAATTTCAATTTATAAAAAAGAAAATGAGGAAACAGAACAAGGGGTTTTGGCACAAGAAGATAAAAAGTTGTAATTTGACAAAATACGACCACTCATTGAACATGCACATTAAACACTGAATATATTTCTGGCTACAGCGAGTCTTGCAAAAAACTTTCAACTTGTGCTTTTGCGATGCCATGCTTTCGCGCTTCCAATAATAGATTTTTGGCAAACGTATAAGAAGCTGGATGCTTAATATTATAATAAATGTTCTCCAAAACATTACTTCCATGATCTAATGTAGAATCGTTCACGGCCTTTGCCATTCTGTGTTTCTTCCGCCTGAGGTGTGTAATATGATTTACCAGTGTCAGCGGGTTTTGCCTTTTTATTTATAGCTTTGGATTTGAATGTACGACGCGGAGAGGGTGAATATCGAATAACAGCCTTACGATGACGTGGTGTTCTAGGTAATATATTAATAGTAGCATCCAAAATCTAATCAATGCCGGAAGAAACGCCTTATCCAGTGTTGTAAGCAATAGTCGGCGCGGCGAAGAAAAAACGGCGACGACGCAAAACCACAAAACCTCATAAGCGGTTGTGCATCACTCGTAAGCGGTCGTTTCACATTTAAATGGCTAAGTTGATAGATTCAAATTCAGCACAAGCCCTTACCTTACCTAATATCAACTATGGTGATATACCAACGTCGGCATTAGGTGTTGAATCCACTCGTACTGTAAAAGTCCCTTTGAAAAATACTTTTCTTCCTCAAGAACCATGGGAATTTGTTATAGCTCAAAATTCCAAATCTGTCCTCAATCTGAGAAGATGTTGGTTGAATGTAAAATTCAAAATTGTATCCACAAACGGTGATCCAGTACCAGACAACCTTGTTGTTGCACCATGTCAACAATTTGCTGCCAGTTTAATACATTCGTATTATTTGAAAATTGGTGATGTTAGCGTGTATGACTCTACCGTGAATAATGCCTACAAAACATATATTGAGAATATTCTAATGTATAGCAACGATGTTAAAGAGAGCAAACTTGCCATATCAGGCTATTATGCGGATAGATATATAGATAATGCAGCCAGTCCTGGATTTAGAGCGCGACAAGGGCTTGTAAAAAATGGCATATTGTGTGAGATGGCTGCTCCCGCCAGTATCGACCTATTTAATCAAGAGCGACTGTTTGTAAACGTAAGAGCTAACTGCATATCCAAACCGTGATAACTTTTTAATTGACACTCTAGGCTGGAATAATGAAAACAAGGATACTACATTAAAAGAGGAGTTTCCAAATTTAAAAGTAGATATCAGCGATGTACATTTGCTCATTCAAGAGTTTGATCTAAACGCTGGATTAGCTATGGCTATAGAAGATAAACTCGCAAAGGATCGAATACACTACCCCATGACATCAGTGAAACTGCAATCTCATTTCATAGAAGGAGGCCGCTTGGATTCACCTAATAATATATTATTCACGTCTCACATACCAAAACGTGTTGTAGTAGGTCTTGTTGGCGCACACCCTTATAATGGTACTTTTAAACATTCGCCATTCGACTTTAAACCGTTTGATTTGAAAAATATATAGTTGACGCTCAACAATAGGGTAATACCTACCCGTCCTTATACTTTAGAATGGCGATCTTCCTATGCCACAGCATATATTGACATGCTGGAAGGTTTGGGACTTGGTCGTACAGATTTATCCAATGGTATTACACCAGCAATGTATAAAGCTGGTTTCACATTTTTTGTATTTGATATTTCTCCTACTGTACACTCGTCCGAGTTGTTTGATGTTATACGACAAGGTAATGTAGCCTTGAAATTGGAATTTGGTCAACAAACGCCGCAAGAGGGCTTGTATGCAATTGTTTATGCAGAGTATGACTCTATTCTTTCCATTGACAACAATCGTGCTCCATATATTGATACCAGTTTGTAATGTATGTAATAAAATTTTTTAAAAGTTAGAAGAATAAAATTTATTAATACAACTATTTTTAAAAATAAATACAAGTACAATAATAAAGTTTATAAATACAAATATATTAAAACTTATTTACAATAACCGTAGGGTAAATTACTATAATTTTGTAGATAACAAAGTTTATCCATTACAACTTTAGTACTTTTTGTCATATCCATTGTGGATATGGCATCGAGTTGCCTCTTTAACAATGTCGTATTGGTTTTAAAACCAATTTCTCTCCATCCATAACGAGTCCGCGAACCAGTCGCTCCATACTTTCAAAGTTTACTACTGATGCTGCCGTGTGGTCCAACGTCTGAAAATTATAAAATTATTTGAAAAGTCAAATCTCGTTCTTACCACTCCCTTTGCCTTTGTTACATACTTTACATCACCAGCTGCATTTACAAGTTTATACCTATAAACTTTTGCCGCTGGTGACACAAACTTGGTCATTGACTTTTTTTTTGACCTTTTGAACCCGGTGAGTTCCCTTGCAGGATCAGTAATGATCCTACCAATTTATGGGTCCTCAACACCAATAATCTTGGTTTGGGCTTTATCTGGTCTTTGACCCATTTTACACCAGGCACAATACGCAAATTTGTAATATATTGTTTTAAAAAAGTTACAAACCTATTTAGCTGCAGTTTGGCAATGTTACGCATGGCAGCATTCTTTTCAATTTTATTGCTCTCCAGAGCAACACCAGTGTTCTCCTCGTGTTCTTGGAGATATGTCATAAGCATCAAGTAGATAGCGTTGGCCATCTACTCTCACAACAAATTCACCATCATTAAGCTTATGCATTAATGGGCGGCCTAATCCTTGTTCTAGCCATTTTATGTATTTTATGGCAATTATACTCTGCTTCTGGCCGGCATAATAACCAGTCTCAGGCAGAATACTCACTTGATTTTTTTAAAAGTGGTTCATTTTCAACTAAAACACATTTGTTTTAAACAATGCTCGCATTTTTGAAAACTTGTATGACAGGATTCCAGCCAGTGGTGGCGGTAGCCAACTTCATGTATACTTTCATACAGTTGGTTAAAATACGAACATCTGTCCAACAATATTCCAGAAGCTTCTCATCAAAATAAAATGCGCTTTGATTACGCTCCTCATACCAAACATTGAATGAAGCAAGGTCTTCGGCTTTCATTCTAGCAGTACAATAGTAATGCTTTGGTGGCAGGAATGGTAGCACTTTGCCATAATTTATTGGATGGTTAAAGAGGTAAGGAAACTGTCCTTTAATCATATCAGGTACACCAAATGCTTTGAATAACGCTGATAAGGGTAAAGGCACTAATAAATAACTATCTTCAAAATATAAATGATTAATATTTTGACCTCTTAAAGGCTTAACAAGCATGCTAATAATCTAGGTCCCATTTACAATGGGGTCAGGATATATTGCACGATGTATAAGCCTAGACACCAAAAAATGTATGTCAAAGCGGGGGCCATTATGCGCAATCAAAATTGCATTATCATTCTCAGAAAAGTTGAGCAACCAATCAAGGAAACGATCTGTTACAGACCATTCATTATCACCTTGCACACCTCACGCTACTCTCAACCACATTCTTCATCGCATTACAATTATAGGTGTGGCATTTTTTACATTTGGCTTTACATTAGCAACACTGTATTGTAAGATAACATACAGTGTTGACATATAATACCGTCAAAAATTTTTGAACGACTACCATCTGTAATACAATCATAGTGGTTATTACGGTAACCTAGTGTTACCAATTTGCTAGCCGCTTCATTAAATATTTTCTGGATAGTGTACATACGTTGTCCAGGCGGACTAGCATATACTACAAACTTATAGTTTGTACTACAGCTGGCAATAATGTTTAAATGAATCAAATTATAATTTGGCAATTTTTCGGAAATGCCACACCTAGTTAATAAATTGATATGGTGTGGCTGGTTTGGCAATAAGATGTAATTGCGACGAAGGTTTTGCAGCCTTCGTTTCTCATCGCCACCTTCAGTGGCCAGTTCGTCAGCTTTCCACATTCCCACAACTGCGGATCTAGCCAGACAATGTGAGTCAGTGTTGGCAATGGTTCCAGGTATTTTGAGTTCGGGGTCAGAATAAAACCCGACTCTACCTTCACCAGGCAGCAGATTTGGTTGCGCTGGCCTTTTATCAAACACATACATCTCAATATTCATTGCCTGGCTGATTACAGCCTCTCGTTTTGATTGCTGCACCTTGCTGATGGCATTCATGATGGCAACGCCATCCAAATGCTCCGTTTTACGGAAACCCATAAATATGGAGCCCTTTTCAAAGGAAAAGTGCTCAATTGATAAACAAAATAAGGCTTTTTGCTTATCAGGCACACCGCTTTCAGCAAGACAACGATCAAGTTGTTGAATAACCGCGGCATGATAACATGCATTGGTTCATCAATAGATTCCAACTGTGGGAACGTGAGCGAACGAACGACCACGTTGGTAAAACGACCAGTGCGTATTATGCGCCGGTGTGACCACTATAATAAACAACATTTATAACAGTTTACATGCTTTTTTTATTTTTTTTAAAGTTTAAATGAAAATAGTTTTAGTTTTTTTTTAATGTTCAAAAATTTAATAAATAAAAATTAAATAATGGTGGAAATATAAAATTGTTTAAAATATGGGATTAAATAAAAGAGCTGGAGTGAAATGTTTCTGTTTTTGAGCATCACAATATTGAAATTTAAATGTTTTTTTTTTAATGTTTAAAAATTAAATAAATAAAAATATTAAATAATAGTAGAATTATAAAATTGTTTAAAATATGGAATTAATAAAAATAGATGAAGTGAACTTGCTTGGAAAATATAAATCGGTTTCATGTTTCAGTTTTTGAGCATCACAATATTGAAATTTAAATGTTTTTTAATGATTAAAAATTTAAAAAATGAAATTATGAAATAGTGGTAGAATTATAAAATTGTTTAAAATATGGAATTAAATAAAACAGATGAAGTGAACTTGCTTGGAAAATATAAATCAGTTTCATGTTTCAATTTTTGAGCATCACAATATTGAAATTTAAATGTTTTTTTTTTAATGTTCAAAAATTAAATAAATAAAAATATTAAATAATAGTAGAAATATAAAATTGTTTAAAATATGGAATTAAATAAAACAGATGAAGTGAACTTGCTTGGAAAATATAAATCAGTTTCATGTTTCAATTTTTGAGCACCACAATATTGAAATTTAAATGTTTTTTAATGATTAAAAATTTAAAAAATGAAATTATGAAATAGTGGTAGAAATATAAAACTGTTTAAAATATGGAATTAAATAAAATAAATGGAGTGAAATTGCTTGGAAAATATAAATCAGTTTCATGTTTCAGTTTTTGAGCATCACAAAATTAAAATTTGAATGTTTTTTAATGATTAAAAATTTAAAAAATGAAATTATGAAATAGTGGTAGAAATATAAAATTGTTTAAAATATGGAATTAAATAAAATAGATGGAGTGAAATTGCTTGGAAAATATAAATCAGTTTCATCTTTCAGTTTTTAAGCATCACAATATTGAAATTTGAATGTTTTTTCAATGATTAAAAATTTAAAAAATGAAATTATGAAATAGTGGTAGAAATATAAAATTGTTTAAAATATGGAATTAAATAAAATAGATGGAGTGAAATGGCTTGGAAAATATAAATCAGTTTCATGTTTCAATTTTTGAGCATCACAATATTGAAATTTAAATGTTTTTTAATGATTAAAAATTTAAAAAATGAAATTATGAAATAGTGGTAGAAATAAAAAATTGTTTAAAATATGGAATTAAATTAAATAGATGAAGTGAACTTGCTTGGAAAATATAAATCAGTTTCATGTTTCAATTTTTGAGCATCACAATATTGAAATTTAAATGTTTTTTAATGATTAAAAATTTAAAAAATGAAATTATGAAATAGTGGTAGAAATATAAAATTTTTTAAAATATGGAATTAAATAAAATAGATGAAGTGAACTTGCTTGAAAAATATAAATCAGTTTCATGTTTCAATTTTTGAGCATCACAATATTGAAATTTAAATGTTTTTTAATGATTAAAAATTTAAAAAATGAAATTATGAAATAGTGGTAGAAATATAAAATTGTTTAAAATATGGAATTAAATAAAATAGATGGAGTGAAATTGCTCGGAAAATATAAATCAGTTTCATGTTTCAGTTTTTGAGCATCACAATATTGAAATTTGAATGTTTTTTAATGATTAAAATTTAAAAAATGAAATTATGAAATAATGGTAGAAATATAAAATTGTTTAAAATATGGAATTAAATAAAATAGATGGAGTGAAATTGCTTGGAAAATATAAATCAGTTTCATGTTTCAGTTTTTGAGCATCACAATATTGAAATTTGAATGTTTTTTAATGATTAAAAATTTAAAAAATGAAATTATGAAATAGTGGTAGAAATATAAAATTGTTTAAAATATGGAATTAAATAAAATAGATGGAGTGAAATTGCTTGGAAAATATAAATCAGTTTCATGTTTCAATTTTTGAGCATCACAATATTGAAATTTAAATGTTTTTTAATGATTAAAAATTTAAAAAATGAAATTATGAAATAGTGGTAGAAATATAAAATTGTTTAAAATATGGAATTAAATAAAATAAATGGAGTGAAATTGCTTGGAAAATATAAATCAGTTTCATGTTTCAATTTTTGAGCATCACAATATTGAAATTTAAATGTTTTTTAATGATTAAAAATTTAAAAAATGAAATTATGAAATAGTGGTAGAAATATAAAATTGTTTAAAATATGGAATTAACTAAAATAGATGGAGTGAAATTGCTTGGAAAATATAAATCAGTTCCATGTTTCAATTTTTGAGCATCACAATATTGAAATTTAAATGTTTTTTAATGATAAAAAATTTTAAAAATGAAATTATGAAATAGTGGTAGAAATATAAAATTGTTTAAAATATGGAATTAAATAAAATAGATGGAGTGAAATTGCTTGGAAAATATAAATCAGTTTCATGTTTCAATTTTTGAGCATCACAATATTGAAATTTAAATGTTTTTTAATGATTAAAAATTTAAAAAATGAAATTATGAAATAGTGGTAGAAATATAAAATTGTTTAAAATATGGAATTAAATAAAATAGATGAAGTGAACTTGCTTGGAAAATATAAATCAGTTTCATGTTTCAATTTTTGAGCATCACAATATTGAAATTTAAATGTTTTTTAATGATTAAAAATTTAAAAAATGAAATTATGAAATAGTGGTAGAAATATAAAATTGTTTAAAATATGGAATTAAATAAAATAGATGGAGTGAAATTGCTTGGAAAATATGAATCAGTTTCATGTTTCAATTTTTGAGCATCACAATATTGAAATTTAAATATTTTTTAATGATTAAAAATTTAAAAAATGAAATTATGAAATAGTGGTAGAAATATAAAATTGTTTAAAATATGGAATTAAATAAAATAGATGAAGTGAACTTGCTTGGAAAATATAAATCAGTTTCATGTTTCAATTTTTGAGCATCACAATATTGAAATTTAAATGTTTTTTAATGATTAAAAATTTAAAAAATGAAATTATGAAATAGTGGTAGAAATATAAAATTGTTTAAAATTTAAATATTTTTTAATGATTAAAAATTTAAAAAATGAAATTATGAAATAGTGGTAGAAATATAAAATTGTTTAAAATATGGAATTAAATAAAATAGATGAAGTGAACTTGCTTGGAAAATATAAATCAGTTTCATGTTTCAATTTTTGAGCATCACAATATTGAAATTTAAATGTTTTTTAATGATTAAAAATTTAAAAAATGAAATTATGAAATAGTGGTAGAAATATAAAATTGTTTAAAATATGGAATTAAATAAAATAGATGAAGTGAACTTGCTTGGAAAATATAAATCAGTTTCATGTTTCAATTTTTGAGCATCACAATATTGAAATTTAAATGTTTTTTAATGATTAAAAATTTAAAAAATGAAATTATGAAATAGTGGTAGAAATATAAAATTGTTTAAAATATGGAATTAAATAAAATAGATGGAGTGAAATTGCTTGGAAAATATGAATCAGTTTCATGTTTCAATTTTTGAGCATCACAATATTGAAATTTAAATATTTTTTAATGATTAAAAATTTAAAAAATGAAATTATGAAATAGTGGTAGAAATATAAAATTGTTTAAAATATGGAATTAAATAAAATAGATGAAGTGAACTTGCTTGGAAAATATAAATCAGTTTCATGTTTCAATTTTTGAGCATCACAATATTGAAATTTAAATGTTTTTTAATGATTAAAAATTTAAAAAATGAAATTATGAAATAGTGGTAGAAATATAAAATTGTTTAAAATTTAAATATTTTTTAATGATTAAAAATTTAAAAAATGAAATTATGAAATAGTGGTAGAAATATAAAATTGTTTAAAATATGGAATTAAATAAAATAGATGAAGTGAACTTGCTTGGAAAATATAAATCAGTTTCATGTTTCAATTTTTGAGCATCACAATATTGAAATTTAAATGTTTTTTAATGATTAAAAATTTAAAAAATGAAATTATGAAATAGTGGTAGAAATATAAAATTGTTTAAAATATGGAATTAAATAAAATAGATGAAGTGAACTTGCTTGGAAAATATAAATCAGTTTCATGTTTCAATTTTTGAGCATCACAATATTGAAATTTAAATGTTTTTTAATGATTAAAAATTTTAAAAATGAAATTATGAAATAGTGGTAGAAATATAAAATTGTTTAAAATATGGAATTAAATAAAATAGATGGAGTGAAATTGCTTGGAAAATATAAATCAGTTTCATGTTTCAATTTTTGAGCATCACAATATTGAAATTTAAATGTTTTTTAATGATTAAAAATTTAAAAAATGAAATTATGAAATAGTGGTAGAAATATAAAATTGTTTAAAATATGGAATTAAATAAAATAAATGGAGTGAAATTGCTTGGAGAATATAAATCAGTTTCATGTTTCAGTTTTTGAGCATCACAATATTGAAATTTGAATGTTTTTTTAATGATTAAAAATTTAAAAAATGAATTTATGAAATAGTGGTAGAAATATAAAATTGTTTAAAATATGGAATTAAATAAAATAAATGGAGTGAAATTGCTTGGAAAATATAAATCAGTTTCATGTTTCAATTTTTGAGCATCACAATATTGAAATTTAAATGTTTTTTAATGATTAAAAATTTAAAAAATGAAATTATGAAATAGTGGTAGAAATATAAAATTGTTTAAAATATGGAATTAAATAAAATAGATGGAGTGAAATTGCTTGGAAAATATAAATCAGTTTCATGTTTCAGTTTTCAAGCATCACAATATTGAAATTTGAATGTTTTTTTAATGATTAAAAATTTAAAAAATGAAATTATGAAATAGTGGTAGAAATATAAAATTGTTTAAAATATGGAATTAAATAAAATAGATGGAGTGAAATTGCTTGGAAAATATAAATCAGTTTCATGTTTCAGTTTTTAAGCATCACAATATTGAAATTTGAATGTTTTTTTAATGATTAAAAATTTAAAAAATGAAATTATGAAATAGTGGTAGAAATATAAAACTGTTTAAAATATGGAATTAAATAAAATAAATGGAGTGAAATTGCTTGGAAAATATAAATCAGTTTCATGTTTCAGTTTTTGAGCATCACAATATTGAAATTTGAATGTTTTTTAATGATTAAAAATTTAAAAAATGAAATTATGAAATAGTGGTAGAAATATAAAATTGTTTAAAATATGGAATTAAATAAAATAGATGGAGTGAAATTGCTTGGAAAATATAAATCAGTTTCATGTTTCAATTTTTGAGCATCACAATATTGAAATTTAAATGTTTTTTAATGATTAAAAATTTAAAAAATGAAATTATGAAATAGTGGTAGAAATATAAAATTGTTTAAAATATGGAATTAAATAAAATAAATGGAGTGAAATTGCTTGGAAAATATAAATCAGTTTCATGTTTCAATTTTTGAGCATCACAATATTGAAATTTAAATGTTTTTTAATGATTAAAAATTTAAAAAATGAAATTATGAAATAGTGGTAGAAATATAAAATTGTTTAAAATATGGAATTAACTAAAATAGATGGAGTGAAATTGCTTGGAAAATATAAATCAGTTCCATGTTTCAATTTTTGAGCATCACAATATTGAAATTTAAATGTTTTTTAATGATAAAAAATTTTAAAAATGAAATTATGAAATAGTGGTAGAAATATAAAATTGTTTAAAATATGGAATTAAATAAAATGAATGGAGTGAAATTGCTTGGAAAATATAAATCAGTTTCATGTTTCAATTTTTGAGCATCACAATATTGAAATTTAAATGTTTTTTAATGATTAAAAATTTAAAAAATGAAATTATGAAATAGTGGTAGAAATATAAAATTGTTTAAAATATGGAATTAAATAAAATAGATGAAGTGAACTTGCTTGGAAAATATAAATCAGTTTCATGTTTCAATTTTTGAGCATCACAATATTGAAATTTAAATGTTTTTTAATGATTAAAAATTTAAAAAATGAAATTATGAAATAGTGGTAGAAATATAAAATTGTTTAAAATATGGAATTAAATAAAATAGATGGAGTGAAATTGCTTGGAAAATATGAATCAGTTTCATGTTTCAATTTTTGAGCATCACAATATTGAAATTTAAATATTTTTTAATGATTAAAAATTTAAAAAATGAAATTATGAAATAGTGGTAGAAATATAAAATTGTTTAAAATATGGAATTAAATAAAATAGATGAAGTGAACTTGCTTGGAAAATATAAATCAGTTTCATGTTTCAATTTTTGAGCATCACAATATTGAAATTTAAATGTTTTTTAATGATTAAAAATTTAAAAAATGAAATTATGAAATAGTGGTAGAAATATAAAATTGTTTAAAATATGGAATTAAATAAAATAGATGAAGTGAACTTGCTTGGAAAATATAAATCAGTTTCATGTTTCAATTTTTGAGCATCACAATATTGAAATTTAAATGTTTTTTAATGATTAAAAATTTTAAAAATGAAATTATGAAATAGTGGTAGAAATATAAAATTGTTTAAAATATGGAATTAAATAAAATAGATGGAGTGAAATTGCTTGGAAAATATAAATCAGTTTCATGTTTCAATTTTTGAGCATCACAATATTAAAATTTAAATGTTTTTTAATGATTAAAAATTTAAAAAATGAAATTATGAAATAGTGGTAGAAATATAAAATTGTTTAAAATATGGAATTAAATAAAATAAATGGAGTGAAATTGCTTGGAGAATATAAATCAGTTTCATGTTTCAGTTTTTGAGCATCACAATATTGAAATTTGAATGTTTTTTTAATGATTAAAAATTTAAAAAATGAATTTATGAAATAGTGGTAGAAATATAAAATTGTTTAAAATATGGAATTAAATAAAATAAATGGAGTGAAATTGCTTGGAAAATATAAATCAGTTTCATGTTTCAATTTTTGAGCATCACAATATTGAAATTTAAATGTTTTTTAATGATTAAAAATTTAAAAAATGAAATTATGAAATAGTGGTAGAAATATAAAATAGTTTAAAATATGGAATTAAATAAAATAGATGGAGTGAAATTGCTTGGAAAATATAAATCAGTTTCATGTTTCAGTTTTTAAGCATCACAATATTGAAATTTGAATGTTTTTTTAATGATTAAAAATTTAAAAAATGAAATTATGAAATAGTGGTAGAAATATAAAATTGTTTAAAATATGGAATTAAATAAAATAGATGGAGTGAAATTGCTTGGAAAATATAAATCAGTTTCATGTTTCAGTTTTTAAGCATCACAATATTGAAATTTGAATGTTTTTTTAATGATTAAAAATTTAAAAAATGAAATTATGAAATAGTGGTAGAAATATAAAACTGTTTAAAATATGGAATTAAATAAAATAAATGGAGTGAAATTGCTTGGAAAATATAAATCAGTTTCATGTTTCAGTTTTTGAGCATCACAATATTGAAATTTGAATGTTTTTTAATGATTAAAAATTTAAAAAATGAAATTATGAAATAGTGGTAGAAATATAAAATTGTTTAAAATATGGAATTAGATAAAATAGATGAAGTGAACTTGCTTGGAAAATATAAATCAGTTTCATGTTTCAGTTTTTGAGCATCACAATATTGAAATTTTAATGTTTTTTTAATGATTAAAAATTTAAAAAATGAAATTATGAAATAGTGGTAGAAATATAAAATTGTTTAAAATATGGAATTAGATAAAATAGATGAAGTGAACTTGCTTGGAAAATATAAATCAGTTTCATGTTTCAGTTTTTGAGCATCACAATATTGAAATTTTAATGTTTTTTTAATGATTAAAAATTTAAAAAATGAAATTATGAAATAGTGGTAGAAATATAAAATTGTTTAAAATATGGAATTAAATAAAATAAATGGAGTGAAATTGCTTGGAAAATGTAAATCAGTTTCATGTTTCAATTTTTGAGCATCACAATATTGAAATTTAAATGTTTTTTAATGATTAAAAATTTAAAAAATGAAATTATGAAATAGTGGTAGAAATATAAAATTGTTTAAAATATGGAATTAAATAAAATAGATGAAGTGAACTTGCTTGGAAAATATAAATCAGTTTCATGTTTCAATTTTTGAGCATCACAATATTGAAATTTAAATGTTTTTTAATGATTAAAAATTTAAAAAATGAAATTATGAAATAGTGGTAGAAATATAAAATTGTTTAAAATATGGAATTAAATAAAATAGATGGAGTGAAATTGCTTGGAAAATATAAATCAGTTTCATGTTTCAGTTTTTAAGCATCACAATATTGAAATTTGAATGTTTTTTTAATGATTAAAAATTTAAAAAATGAAATTATGAAATAGTGGTAGAAATATAAAATTGTTTAAAATATGGAATTAAATAAAATAGATGGAGTGAAATTGCTTGGAAAATATAAATCAGTTCCATGTTTCAATTTTTGAGCATCACAATATTGAAATTTAAATGTTTTTTAATGATTAAAAATTTAAAAAATGAAATTATGAAATAGTGGTAGAAATATAAAATTGTTTAAAATATGGAATTAAATAAAATAGATGAAGTGAAATTGCTTGGAAAATATAAATCAGTTCCATGTTTCAATTTTTGAGCATCACAATATTGAAATTTAAATGTTTTTTAATGATTAAAAATTTAAAAAATGAAATTATGAAATAGTGGTAGAAATATAAAATTGTTTAAAATATGGAATTAAATAAAATAGATGGAGTGAAATTGCTTGGAAAATATAAATCAGTTCCATGTTTCAATTTTTGAGCATCACAATATTGAAATTTAAATGTTTTTTAATGATTAAAAATTTTAAAAATGAAATTATGAAATAGTGGTAGAAATATAAAATTGTTTAAAATATGGAATTAAATAAAATAGATGGAGTGAAATTGCTTGGAAAATATAAATCAGTTTCATGTTTCAATTTTTGAGCATCTGTGCTGAAGCACTCTCATCCCGTGATAATAGTGTTCCTCCTTAGTTTAAGTTCAATTGTACTTCTTTATTGTCCTCTCTTTGTACTATCCATTATCCTCAACTATCTAATCGATAATCCTGTAAGTTGTCACCAACGGCCGATTTGCCGATGAATCACCTATCGCCCTTTGCCATCTGATCCATTAGGCAAGATCTTAGGCGCGATAGCCGTCGCCCACTTGCAAGGGGGATGAATCACATAGGATTTAGACCCCTCCTCTCGCTTTCTACAATTAATACATTATCTATCACTTCCGGGGACCTAGTATATAAACCCGCAATAATTCTTCTAAATCATGTCTCAATATTATCCTGCCACCGCTATCATCTTCCCGTCAATTTATTTCTGTTTTACTCGTATTGTATTCGTATCACCGATAATAAACTCTTCTCTTGTACTCGCGACTATTGCCTATTACTTGGACTAATATTCCACTACCACTTAACCACAAATGCCCGTTATTCGCTCTCCAACTAGAGGACAAAACGACATGGTGCATCAAGCCGAACAATGGAACAGCAGCTGCTCAATATTACTCGCTAAGCTCAAGGACAACGACGCAAGGAGGAAATCATATGCGGTACGTCAAGTTACTAATACCTCCAACAAAACCCAAAGCATGATTGACACCCGTGAAAGGGAGATTTCAAACATCAATGGGGACATCCTCGCCATCAACAAACTGATGGACGAGATGAAACACATCCCAACCGACCTACGCCCCGAGGACCAAAGTCGGATCACGAAGAACGAAGAAACTCTGCGGAAACACATCTCTACCCTACTGTCATACAGTAACGACATACAAGAACAAGTGAACTACCTGAAGGGTCTCAACCACACTGAGAACAGCCCTGACCCAACACACACAGACAGTTCACAGCCCTCTGAGCACCACCTCATTGGAACTGCTGAACTCACACACGCCACACAACCTCGAAGCTGGGAAACATATCGATCACGGCCAACACTCAAACCTGTCGATATCCCACGCTTCGATGGCAACGTGAAAAGCTGGAAAAACTTTTGGTGCTTGTTCCACACACTTATACACTCATCGAACATGCCCACCATAGAAAAGTTTAACTACCTTCGCCAGTCATTAACAGGAGAAGCAGCTTCACAAATAGCTTCATTCCCAACGGATGAAGACTACTACTTCAGCGCAGTACATCACCTGCAGGATCTATATGATGATAACGACAACATCACACAACATCTCATGCTGGAATTTCTCCAGATACAAGCGAGAACATCCAACCAGCATGACCTCCTCTCCATGATGGACAAGATCGCAGGCATTTTTCGCCAAACTGAAGGAAACAGGAACGCCGAACTCAACTCCCTCGCTGTAGTTATCTTACACAAGAAACTACCAGGGAACCTTCTCCAAGAGATCTACAAATCATTCCCCTCGGAAAAAACACCTGACATCAGAGACTTAGTAGACATCACAAGGCGACATATCCGATGCCAAAACAAGGTGAAAATTTTCGCAGCAGATCGGTTCGAGAAACCAATCACACGAGTCTACAACTCACCACCAGGGAACACCTACAATTCCCAACGCAACAAACCAGAAGCTAAAAAACTAGCAAAAACATCCAGTTGCATCTTCTGCCAGAAACCTCACGCCCCATGGGACTGTGACACAACAAAGTCGAGGAAGGAGCGTCTAACCATTCTCAACCAGGAAAAGAGATGCATCAACTGTCTCCGCAAAACACACAACACGGAGTCATGTCCAAGCAAACGAACATGCTCCAAATGCGGAGAAAAACACATCGACATCTTATGCGCTAATAAAAAGAAGACGACCAAAGTCAACTTAATTGAGAGCACACCCTACAATGACGAGGAAACCGAAGAACACACGGTTCAATTCTCCTCCCAGTTCTCTACCAATCAATTCAAAAGCGCCCTCCTTCCAATAGGAGAAATCAAGATAATGACGAATGGAAAATTTTCCACAATCCCAGCCATCTTGGACTCTGGATCGGACACATCTTTCATCGAAGAAGAACTTGCCAAAGAACTTCAACTACCCGTTATAGAATCTAAACGCGTAAAAATCAAGACTTTCGGCAACACAAAAAGCGTTGAACACCTCACAAAGGTGAAAGCAACAATCAAAGGAACAGTCTCCAACATCACTGCACACCTTTGGACAAAAAAGACCTTGACGGGTCCCATCAAAACAGTCCGAATTCCAAAATCAGACAACTCCACCTTCAAATTAAATCAAGGAACCTACGTCAATCCACGCATACTCATAGGCTCCGATTTAATGTGGCAAGCTCTGACAGCCATTATACCAATCTCTGACGACCACATACAAGTCAAGACACAATTTGGAGACTTCATAACAGGAAAAGCAAGCGACCAACCATCCATCAACGCCTTCTCAGTTATAACTGGAAACACCTCTATCCCGATAGACACATGGAACAAAAACTTCATCGAGGAGCAGCAAGAATTTACGGGAACCGAACAAGAAGAAAAACAAGCACGAGACAAACTAGTATTGGAACAATTCCAATCCACCATCCAAAAAAGAGACGATGGTTATTACGTCTCCTTCCCATGGAAAGACAACATCAATCTTCTCCCCGACAACAAATCACTTGCTCACAGACGCCTCATAAGTCTAGTCGTAAAATTATCTCAACAACCAGATTCACTAGCAGCATACGACAAAATCATTCAAGAACAACTAGACAATGGAATAATCGAACCAGCAGAAGAACCATACCCTGACGCTCAAACGATACACTACATTGCTCATCAAGCAGTTCTGACCCCACAAAAGGAAACAACCAAACTAAGGATAGTATACGACGCTTCCGGACACTACCAGAACAGACCCAGTCTCAACGACGTCATCCATCAAGGACCACTAATCCTACCATCACTAGTAGGAATGATTTTACGCTTCCGCTGCGGGAAAATGGCACTGATAGCAGACGTAAAGAAAGCATTTCTTCAAATAAGACTCCACGAGTCAGAACGTGACGCTACAAGATTCTTTTGGCTGAGAGATATCTCCAAACCAATGAGCACCGAAAATACAAGAACCCTACGCTTCTGTAGAGTTCCCTTTGGAATCAATGTCTCGCCATTTCTCCTCGCAGCCACAATTCGTCATCATCTGGAACAAAGAAGCAACGAAAACTTCCTAGCCCACCAAATTAAAGAGAACCTTTACGTGGACAACCTATTACTTGCCACAAACTCAGAAGAAGATCTCAAACTGGGATACCAAGAAACAAAGGACATATTCGCAGAAATGAACATGTCACTACAAGAATTCATAACGAACAGTCCGGACTTCAACAAAAACCTACTACTAGAGGAGAAAAACACCTCATCAAAACCAAAAGTTCTTGGATTACCATGGGACACAGAAACGGACCAATGGATCATCCAAACCAAGCTTCCAGAAACAAAACTGACCAAACGTGGTATTACACAAGCCATTGCATCGATCTTTGACCCCATGGGTTTGATAAGTCCATGCCTACACCCACTACGACTCTTCCTACAGAATCTATGGACAGAGAATTACGACTGGGACACTACGTTGCCTGAAGAACACCAAAAAACATGGCATACACTAGCCGAAAACTTCAACTTCAACAAAACTCAGCAACGAGCCCTACCAGAAGATCCGAATCAGCAGTACCACTTAGTTACCTGCACAGATTCTAGCGGATCAGCCCTAGGATTCTGCACATACCTCCTGGCAGCCACATCACGCATACCTACCTTGGTCTTCGCTAAATCCAAGCTACACTCAAAGAACTCCAACATCACCATCCCGAAAGCAGAAATATCAGCTCTCACAGTAGGTGTCACAAACACCAACAAAATCATCAAAGAAATGAAAGACAACATCAAAATCTTGTCTACAACATTTTTATCGGACTCAGAAATAACGTTAGCATGGATAAGACGAAAACCTGATCAGAAGACAACAGGGGTCTTAGTACAAAACAGAATCAAGGAAATCTACGACCACATCGACCAAATCGAAGATATGGATATCAAGACATACTTTGGTTACATCAACACCAAAGACAACCCAGCCGACATTGCCACAAGAGGTTGCACAACAGACGAGCTACTAAATCATTTCTGGTGGAATCCCAAAGCACAAATTGACAAAGCCATTAATGGTCCGCTCTTCTCATTACCTCAACCAGAAATCACAGTGAATACAGCTAGGACATCTGAAGAATACGAAGAATCCTGGCTAGAACACTGCAACACATGGATCCAAGCACAAGAAAAATGGATCGCAGAGAATTATTCTCTGTTAGAGAAACGACTACCGACACATTACGAAGAAGCCGAACTGAACCTTCTCCATCTGCATCAACACAACCTACTCGTACGTCTTACAGCAGCACAACGAAACGACTTAAGACCACTGTTGAAAGATCATCTTTGGCACAGCCGCGGACGAATGCAGAATAGTGAACTAGATGAGAGTGCAAAACTTCCTATCATCGTCTTACCCAAAACAAGGACAGCCACCTTAATTATCGAACACGTCCACAACCAATTTCACAAAAGCACGTCACACACCATGGCCGAAGTTCGACAGAAATTCTGGATACCACAACTTCGCTCACAAACCATCTCAGTCATACGAAGATGCGTAGAGTGCCAACGAATGAACAACCGACCATTCACGTACCCCCCCTCTGGCGACATACCCAGCAGAAGACTCAACCGAAGCCGACCATTCCAACACATAGGCCTCGACTACTTCGGACCGCTGACGGTAAAGGACAAACCTCACAAAGTATGGGGTTGCATCTATACCTGCACAGTCACACGCCTACTACACTTAGAAGTTATAGAAGACCTTACCACAAAAGCATTTCTTAACTGTCTAAGGAAGATATGGGCACGTAGAGGATATCCGGAAAGCATCACTTGCGATAACGCCACCACATTCGAACTAGGACAGAAAGTGGCGAACAGACTGTTCAGCATCGCCAACACGACACAAACAGGTGACAGCCATAAGATAAAATGGCACAACATAACACCTTACGCCCCCTGGCAAGGAGGATTCTACGAACGCCTTATCCGATCAGTAAAAGACTCTCTTCACAAAACCATGAAGAACATACCAACAAGCGAAGAACTGTCAATCACCTTAGCTGAATGTGAAGCAACACTCAACACTCGCCCACTCACATACATCGGATCCGACACAGGAACAGATGAAATAATCAGACCATGTGACTTTATTCACAAAGACTTGGACCTTAACATTTCATTCCACTCGGACGATGACGACGAAGAATACCTCGACAACCCTGCCTTACAAACAAGAGCAGACACAGAAAAAGCCATCCATTCCTCCAGACAACGCACAAACAAATTCTGGGAGTTATGGATCGAACTCTACCTCAAAGAGTTAAGAGAACACCACAAGAACAACATCTCGGTGAAGAAAGCTGGTTCCAATCAACAGCCAAGAATCGACCAATACGTACTTATCAACGACAGTCCGATACCTCGGTACAAATGGCCGATTGGAAAAATCACACATATCTCACCAGACAAGAACGGACAGACCAGAGAAGTCACGCTTCTTTCAGAATCAGGCAGAGAACTCAAACGACCAGTGAACCTTCTACATCCGCTGGAACTCTCAGACGACGACATTCCTGAAAGACTACGAAACACTAATCCTTCGAGAGATGTCCCACCAATAAGGCAGTCTAATCCAAGGAACGTACCTAGATTATGGTACGGAGAACAAAGAACAAACCTATTCACCTTTCTATCAATATTCTCAATACTTCTACCCATCATCTCTGCCACACCAACAATATCTTGCAACTACCAAGGAGTTCAAATTCAAGGAATCTCGACAAACAATCAACAAGTATGCATCCACAACACATGCTATAACAACAGCCACGATGGAAACCTTATATTTCCCCCAGCGGACATCCTAACCAACTACGACGTAAGCTGGACCTTCCAACACAATTCCAGAATTCATCACATGATGATCACATGCCCAGCGGTACATTTCTGCTCCACTGTCACATGCACCTTCTGCACTGCTACACTTTTCAATCCATCTTGCTGGCCATGGACATCAATGCTACTTCTCACATTTCTTACATACATGCTCACAGCCTTATGCTACGGCATTCTATACACACCATGGGTCATAGGAAAACCAATCCGACTTTGGATACGATTATGCACCACCATCATAATGACCATAATCAAGACGATCCGACACACACGTCAACCGAGGCCGCACAAATCAGCCATACCACTCCTAGCTCTGATGAGTTTGATACAAGTCACCTTCTCATGCCAAGAACTCGCGATCACATCCTCCGAACAGTCCACTTGCATCCAAGAGAAATGCCACATACAAACCACGCATAATCTCAACATCAGTCCATACACTCAAGAAGCCTGCCTCACATTATCAAACAATCAAGACAATATCTCTTTCTTGAGAATACAGTGGATCAAAACCAACTACAAGTGTGAGACTCGGTCCCTTTACTTCACAAGAGAATCAAAGACTCACGTACAAGACAGCAAAAGATGCCCACACACTGGATCATGCCAAGAAGAAAAATGCAGCAACATCACCCCAAACTCAACTGTCAGCGAACTTCACATAGCTAACCAGTACCCAGGAACAACACACTGCACAGAATCCTGTGGTGGCATAGGATGCGGATGTTTTTACCCTTCATCAGGATGTCTTTTCTACAGGACCTACCAGAAGCCGACTGATACCTCGATATATGAAGTATACGACTGCAACTCTTGGACACCTACAACGGACCTCAGCCTAACATACCGAAACGGATCAACCACCATCTCCAAAAACGTCACTCTATACTCTGACGTTCCGAAGCACATATATCCATTCACACTAACTATTACAAGTCTCTCACCGCCAGTCATACCTGCGATGCAATACAAATTCATCCGCAACCTTACAAGAACAGCTATATGGAATCAACAACCCATGCTCTCATGCCCGAGCAGAAGAGACGCTATAAACATGAACTGTAACGCCACACCCACCTGCGTTTGCACACCGGCAGAAGACCAGGTCAACTGCCAGTGCCACGAAACATCCATCACCTCAGCCTTTACCAACGTACAATCAGCTATTCCAATGCTAACACCCTCTTACATGATCATGAACGAGGAAAGAAACTTACGGATCAACATTAACAGCAACATGTTAACTGTAATCCACATCAAAATCGACGGGGAATTCCACACTTCCTCATCTCATGAATCACCTATCGCCCTTTGCCATCTGATCCATTAGGCAAGATCTTAGGCGCGATAGCCGTCGCCCACTTGCAAGGGGGATGAATCACATAGGATTTAGACCCCTCCTCTCGCTTTCTACAATTAATACATTATCTATCACTTCCGGGGACCTAGTATATAAACCCGCAATAATTCTTCTAAATCATGTCTCAATATTATCCTGCCACCGCTATCATCTTCCCGTCAATTTATTTCTGTTTTACTCGTATTGTATTCGTATCACCGATAATAAACTCTTCTCTTGTACTCGCGTCTATTGCCTATTACTTGGACTAATATTCCACTACCACTGAACCACAAATGCCCGTTATTCGCTCTCCAACTAGAGGACAAAACGACAGCATCACAATATTGAAATTTAAATGTTTTTTAATGATTAAAAATTTAAAAAATGAAATTATGAAATAGTGGTAGAAATATAAAATTGTTTAAAATATGGAATTAAATAAAATAGATGAAGTGAACTTGCTTGGAAAATATAAATCAGTTTCATGTTTCAATTTTTGAGCATCACAATATTGAAATTTAAATGTTTTTTAATGATTAAAAATTTAAAAAATGAAATTATGAAATAGTGGTAAAAATATAAAATTGTTTAAAATATGGAATTAAATAAAATAGATGGAGTGAAATTGCTTGGAAAATATAAATCAGTTTCATGTTTCAATTTTTGAGCATCACAATATTGAAATTTAAATGTTTTTTAATGATTAAAAATTTAAAAAATGAAATTATGAAATAGTGGTAGAAATATAAAATTGTTTAAAATATGGAATTAAATAAAATAGACGGAGTGAAATTGCTTGGAAAATATAAATCAGTTCCATGTTTCAATTTTTGAGCATCACAATATTGAAATTTAAATGTTTTTTAATGATTAAAAATTTAAAAAACGAAATTATGAAATAGTGGTAGAAATATAAAATTGTTTAAAATATGGAATTAAATAAAATAGATAGAGTGAAATTGCTTGGAAAATATACATCAGTTCCATGTTTCAATTTTTGAGCATCACAATTTTGAAATTTAAATGTTTTTTAATGATTAAAAATTTAAAAAACGAAATTATGAAATAGTGGTAGAAATATAAAATTGTTTAAATATGGAATTAAATAAAATAGATGGAGTGAAATTGCTTGGAAAATATAAATCAGTTTCATGTTTCAGTTTTTAAGCATCACAATATTGAAATTTGAATGTTTTTTTAATGATTAAAAATTTAAAAAATGAAATTATGAAATAGTGGTAGAAATATAAAATTGTTTAAAATATGGAATTAAATAAAATAGATGAAGTGAACTTGTTTGGAAAATTTAAATCAGTTTCATGTTTCAATTTTTGAGCATCACAATATTGAAATTTAAATGTTTTTTAATGATTAAAAATTTAAAAAATGAAATTATGAAATAGTGGTAGAAATATAAAATTGTTTAAAATATGGAATTAAATAAAATAGATGAAGTGAACTTGCTTGGAAAATATAAATCAGTTTCATGTTTCAGTTTTTGAGCATCACAATATTGAAATTTAAATGTTTTTTAATGATTAAAAATTTAAAAAATGAAATTATGAAATAGTGGTAGAAATATAAAATTGTTTAAAATATGGAATTAAATAAAATAGATGGAGTGAACTTGCTTGGAAAATATAAATCAGTTTCATGTTTAAATTTTTGAGCATCACAATATTGAAATTTAAATGTTTTTTAATGATTAAAAATCTAAAAAATGAAATTATGAAATAGTGGTAGAAATATAAAATTGTTTAAAATATGGAATTGAATAAAATAGATGGAGTGAAATTGCTTGGAAAATATAAATCAGTTTCATGTTTCAGTTTTTGAGCATCACAATATTGAAATTTAAATGTTTTTTAATGATTAAAAATCTAAAAAATGAAATTATGAAATAGTGGTAGAAATATAAAATTGTTTAAAATATGGAATTAAATAAAATAGATGAAGTTAACTTGCTTGGAAAATATAAATCAGTTTCATGTTTCAGTTTTTGAGCATCACAATATTGAAATTAGAATGTTTTTTTAATGATTAAAAATTCAAAAAATGAAATTATGAAATAGTGGTAGAAATATAAAATTGTTTAAAATATGGAATTAAATAAAATAGATGGAGTGAAATTGCTTGGAAAATATAAATCAGTTTCATGTTTCAGTTTTTGAGCATCACAATATTGAAATTTAAATGTTTTTTAATGATTAAGAACTTAAAAAATGAAATTATGAAATAGTGGTAGAAATATAAAATTGTTTAAAATATGGAATTAAATAAAATAGATGAAGTGAACTTGCTTGGAAAATATAAATCTGTTTCATGTTTCAATTTTTGAGCATCACAATATTGAAATTTAAATGTTTTTTGATGATTAAAAATTTAAAAAATGAAATTATGAAATAGTGGTAGAAATATAAAATTGTTTAAAATATGGAATTAAATAAAATAGATGGAGTGAAATTGCTTGGAAAATATAAATCAGTTTCATGTTTCAGTTTTTGAGCATCACAATATTGAAATTTAAATGTTTTTTAATGATTAAAAATTTAAAAAATGAAATTATGAAATAATGGTAGAAATATAAAATTGTTTAAAATATGGAATTAAATAAAATAGATGGAGTGAAATTGCTTGGAAAATATGAATCAGTTTCATGTTTCAGTTTTTGAGCATCACAATATTGAAATTTAAATGTTTTTTAATGATTAAAAATTTAAAAAATGAAATTATGAAATAGTGGTAGAAATATAAAATTGTTTAAAATATGGAATTAAATAAAATAGATGGAGTGAAATTGCTTGGAAAATATAAATCAGTTTCATGTTTCAGTTTTTGAGCATCACAATATTGAAATTTAAATGTTTTTTAATGATTAAGAATTTAAAAAATGAAATTATGAAATAGTGGTAGAAATATAAAACTGTTTAAAATATGGAATTAAATAAAATAGATGGAGTGAAATTGCTTGGAAAATATAAATCAGTTTCATGTTTCAATTTTTGAGCATCACAATATTGAAATTTAAATGTTTTTTAATGATTAAAAATTTAAAAAATGAAATTATGAAATAGTGGTAGAAATATAAAATTGTTTAAAATATGGAATTAAATAAAATAGATGAAGTGAACTTGCTTGGAAAATATAAATCTGTTTCATGTTTCAATTTTTGAGCATCACAATATTGAAATTTAAATGTTTTTTGATGATTAAAAATTTAAAAAATGAAATTATGAAATAGTGGTAGAAATATAAAATTGTTTAAAATATGGAATTAAATAAAATAGATGGAGTGAAATTGCTTGGAAAATATAAATCAGTTTCATGTTTCAGTTTTTGAGCATCACAATATTGAAATTTAAATGTTTTTTAATGATTAAAAATTTAAAAAATGAAATTATGAAATAATGGTAGAAATATAAAATTGTTTAAAATATGGAATTAAATAAAATAGATGGAGTGAAATTGCTTGGAAAATATGAATCAGTTTCATGTTTCAGTTTTTGAGCATCACAATATTGAAATTTAAATGTTTTTTAATGATTAAAAATTTAAAAAATGAAATTATGAAATAGTGGTAGAAATATAAAATTGTTTAAAATATGGAATTAAATAAAATAGATGGAGTGAAATTGCTTGGAAAATATAAATCAGTTTCATGTTTCAGTTTTTGAGCATCACAATATTGAAATTTAAATGTTTTTTAATGATTAAGAATTTAAAAAATGAAATTATGAAATAGTGGTAGAAATATAAAACTGTTTAAAATATGGAATTAAATAAAATAGATGGAGTGAAATTGCTTGGAAAATATAAATCAGTTTCATGTTTCAATTTTTGAGCATCACAATATTGAAATTTAAATGTTTTTTAATGATTAAAAATTTAAAAAATGAAATTATGAAATAGTGGTAGAAATATAAAATTGTTTAAAATATGGAATTAAATAAAATAGATGGAGTGAACTTGCTTGGAAAATATAAATCAGTTTCATGTTTAAATTTTTGAGCATCACAATATTGAAATTTAAATGTTTTTTAATGATTAAAAATCTAAAAAATGAAATTATGAAATAGTGGTAGAAATATAAAATTGTTTAAAATATGGAATTAAATAAAATAGATGGAGTGAAATTGCTTGGAAAATATGAGTCAGTTTCATGTTTCAGTTTTTGAGCATCACAATATTGAAATTTGAATGTTTTTTTAATGATTAAAAATTTAAAAAATGAAATTATGAAATAGTGGTAGAAATATAAAATTGTTCAAAATATGGAATTGAATAAAATAGATGAAGTTAACTTGCTTGGAAAATATAAATCAGTTTCATGTTTCAGTTTTTGAGCATCACAATATTAAAATTAGAATGTTTTTTTAATGATTAAAAATTCAAAAAATGAAATTATGAAATAGTGGTAGAAATATAAAATTGTTTAAAATATGGAATTAAATAAAATAGATGGAGTGAAATTGCTTGGAAAATATAAATCAGTTTCATGTTTCAGTTTTTGAGCATCACAATATTGAAATTTAAATGTTTTTTAATGATTAAAAATCTAAAAAATGAAATTATGAAATAGTGGTAGAAATATAAAATTGTTTAAAATATGGAATTAAATAAAATAGATGGAGTGAAATTGCTTGGAAAATATGAATCAGTTTCATGTTTCAGTTTTTGAGCATCACAATATTGAAATTTGAATGTTTTTTTAATGATTAAAAATTTAAAAAATGAAATTATGAAATAGTGGTAGAAATATAAAATTGTTTAAAATATGGAATTAAATAAAATAGATGGAGTGAAATTGCTTGGAAAATATAAATCAGTTTCATGTTTCAGTTTTTGAGCATCACAATATTGAAATTTAAATGTTTTTTAATGATTAAAAATCTAAAAAATGAAATTATGAAATAGTGGTAGAAATATAAAATTGTTTAAAATATGGAATTAAATAAAATAGATGGAGTGAAATTGCTTGGAAAATATAAATCAGTTTCATGTTTCAGTTTTTGAGCATCACAATATTGAAATTTAAATGTTTTTTAATGATTAAAAATTTAAGAAATGAAATTATGAAATAATGGTAGAAATATAAAATTGTTTAAAATATGGAATTAAATAAAATAGATGGAGTGAAATTGCTTGGAAAATATGAATCAGTTTCATGTTTCAGTTTTTGAGCATCACAATATTGAAATTTGAATGTTTTTTTAATGATTAAAAATTTAAAAAATGAAATTATGAAATAGTGGTAGAAATATAAAATTGTTTAAAATATGGAATTAAATAAAATAGATGGAGTGAAATTGCTTGGAAAATATAAATCTGTTTCATGTTTCAGTTTTTGAGCATCACAATATTGAAATTTGAATGTTTTTTTAATGATTAAGAATTTAAAAAATGAAATTATGAAATAGTGGTAGAAATATAAAATTGTTTAAAATATGGAATTAAATAAAATAGATGAAGTGAACTTGCTTGGAAAATATAAATCTGTTTCATGTTTCAATTTTTGAGCATCACAATATTGAAATTTAAATGTTTTTTGATGATTAAAAATTTAAAAAATGAAATTATGAAATAGTGGTAGAAATATAAAATTGTTTAAAATATGGAATTAAATAAAATAGATGGAGTGAAATTGCTTGGAAAATATAAATCAGTTTCATGTTTCAGTTTTTGAGCATCACAATATTGAAATTTAAATGTTTTTTAATGATTAAAAATTTAAAAAATGAAATTATGAAATAATGGTAGAAATATAAAATTGTTTAAAATATGGAATTAAATAAAATAGATGAAGTGAACTTGCTCGGAAAATATAAATCTGTTTCATGTTTCAATTTTTGAGCATCACAATATTGAAATTTAAATGTTTTTTGATGATTAAAAATTTAAAAAATGAAATTATGAAATAGTGGTAGAGATATAAAATTGTTTAAAATATGGAATTAAATAAAATAGATGGAGTGAAATTGCTTGGAAAATATAAATCAGTTTCATGTTTCAGTTTTTGAGCATCACAATATTGAAATTTAAATGTTTTTTAATGATTAAAAATTTAAAAAATGAAATTATGAAATAATGGTAGAAATATAAAATTGTTTAAAATATGGAATTAAATAAAATAGATGGAGTGAAATTGCTTGGAAAATATAAATCAGTTTCATGTTTCAGTTTTTGAGCATCACAATATTGAAATTTAAATGTTTTTTAATGATTAAAAATTTAAAAAATGAAATTATGAAATAGTGGTAGAAATATAAAATTGTTTAAAATATGGAATTAAATAAAATAGATGGAGTGAAATTGCTTGGAAAATATAAATCAGATTCATGTTTCAGTTTTTAAGCATCACAATATTGAAATTTGAATGTTTTTTTAATGATTAAAAATTTAAAAAATGAAATTATGAAATAGTGGTAGAAATATAAAATTGTTTAAAATATGGAATTAAATAAAATAGATGGAGTGAAATTGCTTGGAAAATATAAATCAGTTTCATGTTTCAATTTTTGAGCATCACAATATTGAAATTTAAATGTTTTTTAATGATTAAAAATTTAAAAAATGAAATTATGAAATAGTGGTAGAAATATAAAATTGTTTAAAATATGGAATTAAATAAAATAGATGGAGTGAAATTGCTTGGAAAATATAAATCAGTTTCATGTTTCAATTTTTGAGCATCACAATATTGAAATTTAAATGTTTTTTAATGATTAAAAATTTAAAAAATGAAATTATGAAATAGTGGTAGAAATATAAAATTGTTTAAAATATGGAATTAAATAAATTAGATGGAGTGAAATTGCTTGGAAAATATAAATCAGTTTCATGTTTCAGTTCTTGAGCATCACAATATTGAAATTTAAATGTTTTTTAATGATTAAAAATTTAAAAAATGAAATTATGAAATAGTGGTAGAAATATAAAATTGTTTAAAATATGGAATTAAATAAATTAGATGGAGTGAAATTGCTTGGAAAATATAAATCAGTTTCATGTTTCAGTTCTTGAGCATCACAATATTGAAATTTAAATGTTTTTTAATGATTAAAAATTTAAAAAATGAAATTATGAAATAGTGGTAGAAATATAAAATTGTTTGAAATATGGAATTAAATAAAATAGATGGAGTGAAATTGCTTGGAAAATATGAATCAGTTTCATGTTTCAGTTTTTGAGCATCACAATATTGAAATTTGAATGTTTTTTTAATGATTAAAAATTTAAAAAATGAAATTATGAAATAGTGGTAGAAATATAAAATTGTTTAAAATATGGAATTAAATAAAATAGATGGAGTGAAATTGCTTGGGAAATATAAATCAGTTCCATGTTTCAATTTTTGAGCATCACAATATTGAAATTTAAATGTTTTTTAATGATTAAAAATTTAAAAAATGAAATTATGAAATAGTGGTAGAAATATAAAATTGTTTAAAAAATATGGAATTAAATAAAATAAATGGAGTGAAATTGCTTGTAAAATATAAATCATTTTCATGTTTCAGTTTTTAAGCATCACAATATTGAAATTTGAATGTTTTTTTAATGATTAAAAATTTAAAAAATGAAATTATGAAATAGTGGTAGAAATATAAAATTGTTTAAAATATGGAATTAAATAAAATAGATGGAGTGAAATTGCTTGGGAAATATAAATCAGTTCCATGTTTCAATTTTTGTGCATCACAATATTGAAATTTGAATGTTTTTTAATGATTAAAAATTTAAAAAATGAAATTATGAAATAGTGGTAGAAATATAAAATTGTTTAAAAAATATGGAATTAAATAAAATAGATGGAGTGAAATTGCTTGTAAAATATAAATCGGTTTCATGTTTCAATTTTTGAGCATCACAATATTGAAATTTGAATGTTTTTTAATGATTAAAAATTTAAAAAATGAAATTATGAAATAGTGGTAGAAATATAAAATTGTTTAAAATATGGAATTAAATAAAATAGATGGAGTGAAATTGCTTGGGAAATATAAATCAGTTCCATGTTTCAATTTTTGAGCATCACAATATTGAAATTTAAATGTTTTTTAATGATTAAAAATTTAAAAAATGAAATTATGAAATAGTGGTAGAAATATAAAATTGTTTAAAAAATATGGAATTAAATAAAATAGATGGA
This sequence comes from Auanema rhodensis, assembly GCA_964057225.1. NCBI lineage: Eukaryota > Metazoa > Nematoda > Chromadorea > Rhabditida > Rhabditidae > Auanema > Auanema rhodense. Next base: position 9,508,953 of record OZ059895.1, read on the forward strand.
GTGAAATTGCTTGTAAAATATAAATCATTTTCGAATAAAATAGATGAAGTGAACTTGCTTGGAAAATATAAATCAGTTTCATGTTTTAGTTTTTGAGCATCACAATATTGAAATTTAAATGTTTTTTAATGATTAAAAATTTAAAAAATGAAATTATGAAATAGTGGTAGAAATATAAAATTGTTTAAAATATGGAATTAAATAAAATAGATGGAGTGAAATTGCTTGGGAAATATAAATCAGTTCCATGTTTCAATTTTTGAGCATCACAATATTGAAATTTGAATGTTTTTTAATGATTAAAAATTTAAAAAATGAAATTATGAAATAGTGGTAGAAATATAAAATTGTTTAAAAAATATGGAATTAAATAAAATAGATGGAGTGAAATTGCTTGTAAAATATAAATCATTTTCGAATAAAATAGATGAAGTGAACTTGCTTGGAAAATATAAATCAGTTTCATGTTTTAGTTTTTGAGCATCACAATATTGAAATTTAAATGTTTTTTAATGATGAAAAATTTAAAAAATGAAATTATGAAATAGTGGTAGAAATATAAAATTGTTTAAAATATGGAATTAAATAAAATAGATGAAGTGAACTTGCTTGGAAAATATAAATCAGTTTCATGTTTCAGTTTTTGAGCATCACAATATTGAAATTTAAATATTTTTTAATGATTAAAAATTTAAAAAATGAAATTATGAAATAGTGGTAGAAATATAAAAATGTTTAAAATATGGAATTAAATAAAATAGATGGAGTGAAATTGCTTGGAAAATATAAATCAGTTTCATGTTTCAGTTTTTGAGCATCACAATATTGAAATTTGAATGTTTTTTAATGATTAAAAATTTAAAAAATGAATTTATGAAATAATGGTAGAAATATAAAATTGTTTAAAATATGGAATTAAATAAAATAGATGAAGTGAACTTGCTTGGAAAATATAAATCAGTTTCATGTTTCAGTTTTTGAGCATCACAATATTGAAATTTAAATGTTTTTTAATGATTAAAAATCTAAAAAACGAAATTATGAAATAGTGGTAGAAATATAAAATTGTTTAAAATATGGAATTGAATAAAATAGATGAAGTGAAATTGCTTGGAAAATATAAATTAGTTTCATGTTTTAGTTTTTGAGCATCACAATATTGAAATTTGAATGTTTTTTAATGATTAAAAATTTAAAAAATGAATTTATGAAATAATGGTAGAAATATAAAATTGTTTAAAATATGGAATTAAATAAAATAGATGAAGTGAACTTGCTTGGAAAATATAAATCAGTTTCATGTTTTAGTTTTTGAGCATCACAATATTGAAATTTAAATATTTTTTAAAGATTAAAAATTTAAAAAATGAAATTATGAAATAGTGGTAGAAATATAAAATTGTTTAAAATATGGAATTAAATAAAATAGATGGAGTGAAATTGCTTGGGAAATATAAATCAGTTCCATGTTTCAATTTTTGAGCATCACAATATTGAAATTTGAATGTTTTTTAATGATTAAAAATTCAAAAAATGAAATTATGAAATAGTGGTAGAAATATAAAATTGTTTAAAAAATATGGAATTAAATAAAATAGATGGAGTGAAATTGCTTGTAAAATATAAATCATTTTCGAATAAAATAGATGAAGTGAACTTGCTTGGAAAATATAAATCAGTTTCATGTTTCAGTTTTTGAGCATCACAATATTGAAATTTAAATGTTTTTTAATGATTAAAAATTTAAAAAATGGAATTATGAAATAGTGGTAGAAATATAAAATTGTTTAAAATATGGAATTAAATAAAATAGATGGAGTGAAATTGCTTGGAAAATATAAATCAGTTTCATGTTTCAGTTTTTAAGCATCACAATATTGAAATTTGAATGTTTTTTTAATGATTAAAAATTTAAAAAATGAAATTATGAAATAGTGGTAGAAATATAAAATTGTTTAAAATATGGAATTAAATAAAATAGATGGAGTGAAATTGCTTGGAAAATATAAATCAGTTTCATGTTTCAATTTTTGAGCATCACAATATTGAAATTTAAATGTTTTTTAATGATTAAAAATTTAAAAAATGAAATTATGAAATAGTGGTAGAAATATAAAATTGTTTAAAAAATATGGAATTAAATAAAATAGATGGAGTGAAATTGCTTGTAAAATATAAATCATTTTCGAATAAAATAGATGAAGTGAACTTGCTTGGAAAATATAAATCAGTTTCATGTTTTAGTTTTTGAGCATCACAATATTGAAATTTAAATGTTTTTTAATGATTAAAAATTTAAAAAATGAAATTATGAAATAGTGGTAGAAATATAAAATTGTTTAAAATATGGAATTAAATAAAATAGATGGAGTGAAATTGCTTGGGAAATATAAATCAGTTCCATGTTTCAATTTTTGAGCATCACAATATTGAAATTTGAATGTTTTTTAATGATTAAAAATTTAAAAAATGAAATTATGAAATAGTGGTAGAAATATAAAATTGTTTAAAAAATATGGAATTAAATAAAATAGATGGAGTGAAATTGCTTGTAAAATATAAATCATTTTCGAATAAAATAGATGAAGTGAACTTGCTTGGAAAATATAAATCAGTTTCATGTTTTAGTTTTTGAGCATCACAATATTGAAATTTAAATGTTTTTTAATGATGAAAAATTTAAAAAATGAAATTATGAAATAGTGGTAGAAATATAAAATTGTTTAAAATATGGAATTAAATAAAATAGATGAAGTGAACTTGCTTGGAAAATATAAATCAGTTTCATGTTTCAGTTTTTGAGCATCACAATATTGAAATTTAAATATTTTTTAATGATTAAAAATTTAAAAAATGAAATTATGAAATAGTGGTAGAAATATAAAAATGTTTAAAATATGGAATTAAATAAAATAGATGGAGTGAAATTGCTTGGAAAATATAAATCAGTTTCATGTTTCAGTTTTTGAGCATCACAATATTGAAATTTGAATGTTTTTTAATGATTAAAAATTTAAAAAATGAATTTATGAAATAATGGTAGAAATATAAAATTGTTTAAAATATGGAATTAAATAAAATAGATGAAGTGAACTTGCTTGGAAAATATAAATCAGTTTCATGTTTCAGTTTTTGAGCATCACAATATTGAAATTTAAATGTTTTTTAATGATTAAAAATCTAAAAAACGAAATTATGAAATAGTGGTAGAAATATAAAATTGTTTAAAATATGGAATTGAATAAAATAGATGAAGTGAAATTGCTTGGAAAATATAAATTAGTTTCATGTTTTAGTTTTTGAGCATCACAATATTGAAATTTGAATGTTTTTTAATGATTAAAAATTTAAAAAATGAATTTATGAAATAATGGTAGAAATATAAAATTGTTTAAAATATGGAATTAAATAAAATAGATGAAGTGAACTTGCTTGGAAAATATAAATCAGTTTCATGTTTTAGTTTTTGAGCATCACAATATTGAAATTTAAATATTTTTTAAAGATTAAAAATTTAAAAAATGAAATTATGAAATAGTGGTAGAAATATAAAATTGTTTAAAATATGGAATTAAATAAAATAGATGGAGTGAAATTGCTTGGGAAATATAAATCAGTTCCATGTTTCAATTTTTGAGCATCACAATATTGAAATTTGAATGTTTTTTAATGATTAAAAATTCAAAAAATGAAATTATGAAATAGTGGTAGAAATATAAAATTGTTTAAAAAATATGGAATTAAATAAAATAGATGGAGTGAAATTGCTTGTAAAATATAAATCATTTTCGAATAAAATAGATGAAGTGAACTTGCTTGGAAAATATAAATCAGTTTCATGTTTCAGTTTTTGAGCATCACAATATTGAAATTTAAATGTTTTTTAATGATTAAAAATTTAAAAAATGGAATTATGAAATAGTGGTAGAAATATAAAATTGTTTAAAATATGGAATTAAATAAAATAGATGGAGTGAAATTGCTTGGAAAATATAAATCAGTTTCATGTTTCAGTTTTTAAGCATCACAATATTGAAATTTGAATGTTTTTTTAATGATTAAAAATTTAAAAAATGAAATTATGAAATAGTGGTAGAAATATAAAATTGTTTAAAATATGGAATTAAATAAAATAGATGGAGTGAAATTGCTTGGAAAATATAAATCAGTTTCATGTTTCAATTTTTGAGCATCACAATATTGAAATTTAAATGTTTTTTAATGATTAAAAATTTAAAAAATGAAATTATGAAATAGTGGTAGAAATATAAAATTGTTTAAAATATGGAATTAAATAAATTAGATGGAGTGAAATTGCTTGGAAAATATAAATCAGTTTCATGTTTCAGTTCTTGAGCATCACAATATTGAAATTTAAATGTTTTTTAATGATTAAAAATTTAAAAAATGAAATTATGAAATAGTGGTAGAAATATAAAATTGTTTAAAATATGGAATTAAATAAAATAGATGGAGTGAAATTGCTTGGAAAATATGAATCAGTTTCATGTTTCAGTTTTTGAGCATCACAATATTGAAATTTGAATGTTTTTTTAATGATTAAAAATTTAAAAAATGAAATTATGAAATAGTGGTAGAAATATAAAATTGTTTAAAATATGGAATTAAATAAAATAGATGGAGTGAAATTGCTTGGGAAATATAAATCAGTTCCATGTTTCAATTTTTGAGCATCACAATATTGAAATTTAAATGTTTTTTAATGATTAAAAATTTAAAAAATGAAATTATGAAATAGTGGTAGAAATATAAAATTGTTTAAAAAATATGGAATTAAATAAAATAGATGGAGTGAAATTGCTTGTAAAATATAAATCATTTTCATGTTTCAGTTTTTAAGCATCACAATATTGAAATTTGAATGTTTTTTTAATGATTAAAAATTTAAAAAATGAAATTATGAAATAATGGTAGAAATATAAAATTGTTTAAAATATGGAATTAAATAAAATAGATGGAGTGAAATTGCTTGGGAAATATAAATCAGTTTCATGTTTTAGTTTTTGAGCATCACAATATTGAAATTTAAATATTTTTTAAAGATTAAAAATTTAAAAAATGAAATTATGAAATAGTGGTAGAAATATAAAATTGTTTAAAATATGGAATTAAATAAAATAGATGGAGTGAAATTGCTTGGGAAATATAAATCAGTTCCATGTTTCAATTTTTGAGCATCACAATATTGAAATTTGAATGTTTTTTAATGATTAAAAATTCAAAAAATGAAATTATGAAATAGTGGTAGAAATATAAAATTGTTTAAAAAATATGGAATTAAATAAAATAGATGGAGTGAAATTGCTTGTAAAATATAAATCATTTTCGAATAAAATAGATGAAGTGAACTTGCTTGGAAAATATAAATCAGTTTCATGTTTCAGTTTTTGAGCATCACAATATTGAAATTTAAATGTTTTTTAATGATTAAAAATTTAAAAAATGGAATTATGAAATAGTGGTAGAAATATAAAATTGTTTAAAATATGGAATTAAATAAAATAGATGGAGTGAAATTGCTTGGAAAATATAAATCAGTTTCATGTTTCAGTTTTTAAGCATCACAATATTGAAATTTGAATGTTTTTTTAATGATTAAAAATTTAAAAAATGAAATTATGAAATAGTGGTAGAAATATAAAATTGTTTAAAATATGGAATTAAATAAAATAGATGGAGTGAAATTGCTTGGAAAATATAAATCAGTTTCATGTTTCAATTTTTGAGCATCACAATATTGAAATTTAAATGTTTTTTAATGATTAAAAATTTAAAAAATGAAATTATGAAATAGTGGTAGAAATATAAAATTGTTTAAAATATGGAATTAAATAAATTAGATGGAGTGAAATTGCTTGGAAAATATAAATCAGTTTCATGTTTCAGTTCTTGAGCATCAAAATATTGAAATTTAAATGTTTTTTAATGATTAAAAATTTAAAAAATGAAATTATGAAATAGTGGTAGAAATATAAAATTGTTTAAAATATGGAATTAAATAAAATAGATGGAGTGAAATTGCTTGGAAAATATGAATCAGTTTCATGTTTCAGTTTTTGAGCATCACAATATTGAAATTTGAATGTTTTTTTAATGATTAAAAATTTAAAAAATGAAATTATGAAATAGTGGTAGAAATATAAAATTGTTTAAAATATGGAATTAAATAAAATAGATGGAGTGAAATTGCTTGGGAAATATAAATCAGTTCCATGTTTCAATTTTTGAGCATCACAATATTGAAATTTAAATGTTTTTTAATGATTAAAAATTTAAAAAATGAAATTATGAAATAGTGGTAGAAATATAAAATTGTTTAAAAAATATGGAATTAAATAAAATAGATGGAGTGAAATTGCTTGTAAAATATAAATCATTTTCATGTTTCAGTTTTTAAGCATCACAATATTGAAATTTGAATGTTTTTTTAATGATTAAAAATTTAAAAAATGAAATTATGAAATAGTGGTAGAAATATAAAATTGTTTAAAATATGGAATTAAATAAAATAGATGGAGTGAAATTGCTTGGGAAATATAAATCAGTTCCATGTTTCAATTTTTGAGCATCACAATATTGAAATTTGAATGTTTTTTAATGATTAAAAATTTAAAAAATGAAATTATGAAATAGTGGTAGAAATATAAAATTGTTTAAAAAATATGGAATTAAATAAAATAGATGGAGTGAAATTGCTTGTAAAATATAAATCGGTTTCATGTTTCAATTTTTGAGCATCACAATATTGAAATTTGAATGTTTTTTAATGATTAAAAATTTAAAAAATGAAATTATGAAATAGTGGTAGAAATATAAAATTGTTTAAAATATGGAATTAAATAAAATAGATGGAGTGAAATTGCTTGGGAAATATAAATCAGTTCCATGTTTCAATTTTTGAGCATCATAATATTGAAATTTGAATGTTTTTTAATGATTAAAAATTTAAAAAATGAAATTATGAAATAGTGGTAGAAATATAAAATTGTTTAAAAAATATGGAATTAAATAAAATAGATGGAGTGAAATTGCTTGTAAAATATAAATCATTTTCGAATAAAATAGATGAAGTGAACTTGCTTGGAAAATATAAATCAGTTTCATGTTTTAGTTTTTGAGCATCACAATATTGAAATTTAAATGTTTTTTAATGATTAAAAATTTAAAAAATGAAATTATGAAATAGTGGTAGAAATATAAAATTGTTTAAAATATGGAATTAAATAAAATAGATGGAGTGAAATTGCTTGGGAAATATAAATCAGTTCCATGTTTCAATTTTTGAGCATCACAATATTGAAATTTGAATGTTTTTTAATGATTAAAAATTTAAAAAATGAAATTATGAAATAGTGGTAGAAATATAAAATTGTTTAAAAAATATGGAATTAAATAAAATAGATGGAGTGAAATTGCTTGTAAAATATAAATCATTTTCGAATAAAATAGATGAAGTGAACTTGCTTGGAAAATATAAATCAGTTTCATGTTTTAGTTTTTGAGCATCACAATATTGAAATTTAAATGTTTTTTAATGATGAAAAATTTAAAAAATGAAATTATGAAATAGTGGTAGAAATATAAAATTGTTTAAAATATGGAATTAAATAAAATAGATGAAGTGAACTTGCTTGGAAAATATAAATCAGTTTCATGTTTCAGTTTTTGAGCATCACAATATTGAAATTTAAATATTTTTTAATGATTAAAAATTTAAAAAATGAAATTATGAAATAGTGGTAGAAATATAAAAATGTTTAAAATATGGAATTAAATAAAATAGATGGAGTGAAATTGCTTGGAAAATATAAATCAGTTTCATGTTTCAGTTTTTGAGCATCACAATATTGAAATTTGAATGTTTTTTAATGATTAAAAATTTAAAAAATGAATTTATGAAATAATGGTAGAAATATAAAATTGTTTAAAATATGGAATTAAATAAAATAGATGAAGTGAACTTGCTTGGAAAATATAAATCAGTTTCATGTTTCAGTTTTTGAGCATCACAATATTGAAATTTAAATGTTTTTTAATGATTAAAAATCTAAAAAACGAAATTATGAAATAGTGGTAGAAATATAAAATTGTTTAAAATATGGAATTGAATAAAATAGATGAAGTGAAATTGCTTGGAAAATATAAATTAGTTTCATGTTTTAGTTTTTGAGCATCACAATATTGAAATTTGAATGTTTTTTAATGATTAAAAATTTAAAAAATGAATTTATGAAATAATGGTAGAAATATAAAATTGTTTAAAATATGGAATTAAATAAAATAGATGAAGTGAACTTGCTTGGAAAATATAAATCAGTTTCATGTTTTAGTTTTTGAGCATCACAATATTGAAATTTAAATATTTTTTAAAGATTAAAAATTTAAAAAATGAAATTATGAAATAGTGGTAGAAATATAAAATTGTTTAAAATATGGAATTAAATAAAATAGATGGAGTGAAATTGCTTGGGAAATATAAATCAGTTCCATGTTTCAATTTTTGAGCATCACAATATTGAAATTTGAATGTTTTTTAATGATTAAAAATTCAAAAAATGAAATTATGAAATAGTGGTAGAAATATAAAATTGTTTAAAAAATATGGAATTAAATAAAATAGATGGAGTGAAATTGCTTGTAAAATATAAATCATTTTCGAATAAAATAGATGAAGTGAACTTGCTTGGAAAATATAAATCAGTTTCATGTTTCAGTTTTTGAGCATCACAATATTGAAATTTAAATGTTTTTTAATGATTAAAAATTTAAAAAATGGAATTATGAAATAGTGGTAGAAATATAAAATTGTTTAAAATATGGAATTAAATAAAATAGATGGAGTGAAATTGCTTGGAAAATATAAATCAGTTTCATGTTTCAGTTTTTAAGCATCACAATATTGAAATTTGAATGTTTTTTTAATGATTAAAAATTTAAAAAATGAAATTATGAAATAGTGGTAGAAATATAAAATTGTTTAAAATATGGAATTAAATAAAATAGATGGAGTGAAATTGCTTGGAAAATATAAATCAGTTTCATGTTTCAATTTTTGAGCATCACAATATTGAAATTTAAATGTTTTTTAATGATTAAAAATTTAAAAAATGAAATTATGAAATAGTGGTAGAAATATAAAATTGTTTAAAATATGGAATTAAATAAATTAGATGGAGTGAAATTGCTTGGAAAATATAAATCAGTTTCATGTTTCAGTTCTTGAGCATCACAATATTGAAATTTAAATGTTTTTTAATGATTAAAAATTTAAAAAATGAAATTATGAAATAGTGGTAGAAATATAAAATTGTTTAAAATATGGAATTAAATAAAATAGATGGAGTGAAATTGCTTGGAAAATATGAATCAGTTTCATGTTTCAGTTTTTGAGCATCACAATATTGAAATTTGAATGTTTTTTTAATGATTAAAAATTTAAAAAATGAAATTATGAAATAGTGGTAGAAATATAAAATTGTTTAAAATATGGAATTAAATAAAATAGATGGAGTGAAATTGCTTGGGAAATATAAATCAGTTCCATGTTTCAATTTTTGAGCATCACAATATTGAAATTTAAATGTTTTTTAATGATTAAAAATTTAAAAAATGAAATTATGAAATAGTGGTAGAAATATAAAAATGTTTAAAAAATATGGAATTAAATAAAATAGATGGAGTGAAATTGCTTGTAAAATATAAATCATTTTCATGTTTCAGTTTTTAAGCATCACAATATTGAAATTTGAATGTTTTTTTAATGATTAAAAATTTAAAAAATGAAATTATGAAATAATGGTAGAAATATAAAATTGTTTAAAATATGGAATTAAATAAAATAGATGGAGTGAAATTGCTTGGGAAATATAAATCAGTTTCATGTTTTAGTTTTTGAGCATCACAATATTGAAATTTAAATATTTTTTAAAGATTAAAAATTTAAAAAATGAAATTATGAAATAGTGGTAGAAATATAAAATTGTTTAAAATATGGAATTAAATAAAATAGATGGAGTGAAATTGCTTGGGAAATATAAATCAGTTCCATGTTTCAATTTTTGAGCATCACAATATTGAAATTTGAATGTTTTTTAATGATTAAAAATTCAAAAAATGAAATTATGAAATAGTGGTAGAAATATAAAATTGTTTAAAAAATATGGAATTAAATAAAATAGATGGAGTGAAATTGCTTGTAAAATATAAATCATTTTCGAATAAAATAGATGAAGTGAACTTGCTTGGAAAATATAAATCAGTTTCATGTTTCAGTTTTTGAGCATCACAATATTGAAATTTAAATGTTTTTTAATGATTAAAAATTTAAAAAATGGAATTATGAAATAGTGGTAGAAATATAAAATTGTTTAAAATATGGAATTAAATAAAATAGATGGAGTGAAATTGCTTGGAAAATATAAATCAGTTTCATGTTTCAGTTTTTAAGCATCACAATATTGAAATTTGAATGTTTTTTTAATGATTAAAAATTTAAAAAATGAAATTATGAAATAGTGGTAGAAATATAAAATTGTTTAAAATATGGAATTAAATAAAATAGATGGAGTGAAATTGCTTGGAAAATATGAATCAGTTTCATGTTTCAGTTTTTGAGCATCACAATATTGAAATTTGAATGTTTTTTTAATGATTAAAAATTTAAAAAATGAAATTATGAAATAGTGGTAGAAATATAAAATTGTTTAAAATATGGAATTAAATAAAATAGATGGAGTGAAATTGCTTGGGAAATATAAATCAGTTCCATGTTTCAATTTTTGAGCATCACAATATTGAAATTTAAATGTTTTTTAATGATTAAAAATTTAAAAAATGAAATTATGAAATAGTGGTAGAAATATAAAATTGTTTAAAAAATATGGAATTAAATAAAATAGATGGAGTGAAATTGCTTGTAAAATATAAATCATTTTCATGTTTCAGTTTTTAAGCATCACAATATTGAAATTTGAATGTTTTTTTAATGATTAAAAATTTAAAAAATGAAATTATGAAATAGTGGTAGAAATATAAAATTGTTTAAAATATGGAATTAAATAAAATAGATGGAGTGAAATTGCTTGGGAAATATAAATCAGTTCCATGTTTCAATTTTTGAGCATCACAATATTGAAATTTGAATGTTTTTTAATGATTAAAAATTTAAAAAATGAAATTATGAAATAGTGGTAGAAATATAAAATTGTTTAAAAAATATGGAATTAAATAAAATAGATGGAGTGAAATTGCTTGTAAAATATAAATCGGTTTCATGTTTCAATTTTTGAGCATCACAATATTGAAATTTGAATGTTTTTTAATGATTAAAAATTTAAAAAATGAAATTATGAAATAGTGGTAGAAATATAAAATTGTTTAAAATATGGAATTAAATAAAATAGATGGAGTGAAATTGCTTGGGAAATATAAATCAGTTCCATGTTTCAATTTTTGAGCATCATAATATTGAAATTTGAATGTTTTTTAATGATTAAAAATTTAAAAAATGAAATTATGAAATAGTGGTAGAAATATAAAATTGTTTAAAAAATATGGAATTAAATAAAATAGATGGAGTGAAATTGCTTGTAAAATATAAATCATTTTCGAATAAAATAGATGAAGTGAACTTGCTTGGAAAATATAAATCAGTTTCATGTTTTAGTTTTTGAGCATCACAATATTGAAATTTAAATGTTTTTTAATGATTAAAAATTTAAAAAATGAAATTATGAAATAGTGGTAGAAATATAAAATTGTTTAAAATATGGAATTAAATAAAATAGATGGAGTGAAATTGCTTGGGAAATATAAATCAGTTCCATGTTTCAATTTTTGAGCATCACAATATTGAAATTTGAATGTTTTTTAATGATTAAAAATTTAAAAAATGAAATTATGAAATAGTGGTAGAAATATAAAATTGTTTAAAAAATATGGAATTAAATAAAATAGATGGAGTGAAATTGCTTGTAAAATATAAATCATTTTCGAATAAAATAGATGAAGTGAACTTGCTTGGAAAATATAAATCAGTTTCATGTTTTAGTTTTTGAGCATCACAATATTGAAATTTAAATGTTTTTTAATGATGAAAAATTTAAAAAATGAAATTATGAAATAGTGGTAGAAATATAAAATTGTTTAAAATATGGAATTAAATAAAATAGATGAAGTGAACTTGCTTGGAAAATATAAATCAGTTTCATGTTTCAGTTTTTGAGCATCACAATATTGAAATTTAAATATTTTTTAATGATTAAAAATTTAAAAAATGAAATTATGAAATAGTGGTAGAAATATAAAAATGTTTAAAATATGGAATTAAATAAAATAGATGGAGTGAAATTGCTTGGAAAATATAAATCAGTTTCATGTTTCAGTTTTTGAGCATCACAATATTGAAATTTGAATGTTTTTTAATGATTAAAAATTTAAAAAATGAATTTATGAAATAATGGTAGAAATATAAAATTGTTTAAAATATGGAATTAAATAAAATAGATGAAGTGAACTTGCTTGGAAAATATAAATCAGTTTCATGTTTCAGTTTTTGAGCATCACAATATTGAAATTTAAATGTTTTTTAATGATTAAAAATCTAAAAAACGAAATTATGAAATAGTGGTAGAAATATAAAATTGTTTAAAATATGGAATTGAATAAAATAGATGAAGTGAAATTGCTTGGAAAATATAAATTAGTTTCATGTTTTAGTTTTTGAGCATCACAATATTGAAATTTGAATGTTTTTTAATGATTAAAAATTTAAAAAATGAATTTATGAAATAATGGTAGAAATATAAAATTGTTTAAAATATGGAATTAAATAAAATAGATGAAGTGAACTTGCTTGGAAAATATAAATCAGTTTCATGTTTTAGTTTTTGAGCATCACAATATTGAAATTTAAATATTTTTTAAAGATTAAAAATTTAAAAAATGAAATTATGAAATAATGGTAGAAATATAAAATTGTTTAAAATATGGAATTGAATAAAATAGATGAAGTGAACTTGCTTGGAAAATATGAATCAGTTTCATGTTTTAGTTTTTGAGCATCACAATATTGAAATTTAAATGTTTTTTAATGATTAAAAATTTAAAAAATGAAATTATGAAATAGTGGTAGAAATATAAAATTGTTTAAAATATGGAATTGAATAAAATAGATGAAGTGAAATTGCTTGGAAAATATAAATTAGTTTCATGTTTCAGTTTTTTAGCATCACAATATTGAAATTTGAATGTTTTTTAATGATTAAAAATTTAAAAAATGAATTTATGAAATAATGGTAGAAATATAAAATTGTTTAAAATATGGAATTAAATAAAATAGATGAAGTGAACTTGCTTGGAAAATAAAATCAGTTTCATGTTTCAGTTTTTGAGCATCACAATATTGAAATTTAAATGTTTTTTAATGATTAAAAATCTAAAAAACGAAATTATGAAATAGTGGTAGAAATATAAAATTGTTTAAAATATGGAATTAAATAAAATAGATGAAGTGAACTTGCTTGGAAAATATAAATCAGTTTCATGTTTCAATTTTTGAGCATCACAATATTGAAATTTAAATGTTTTTTAATGATTAAAAATTTGAAAAATGAAATTATGAAATAGTGGTAGAAATATAAAATTGTTTAAAATATGGAATTAAATAAAATAGATGGAGTGAAATTGCTTGGAAAATATAAATCAGTTTCATGTTTCAATTTTTGAGCATCACAATATTGAAATTTAAATGTTTTTTAATGATTAAAAATTTAAAAAATGAAATTATGAAATAGTGGTAGAAATATAAAATTGTTTAAAATATGGAATTAAATAAAATAGATGAAGTGAACTTGCTTGGAAAATATAAATCAGTTTCATGTTTCAGTTTTTGAGCATCACAATATTGAAATTTAAATGTTTTTTAATGATTAAAAATCTAAAAAACGAAATTATGAAATAGTGGTAGAAATATAAAATTGTTTAAAATATGGAATTAAATAAAATAGATGAAGTGAACTTGCTTGGAAAATATAAATCAGTTTCATGTTTCAATTTTTGAGCATCACAATATTGAAATTTAAATGTTTTTTAATGATTAAAAATTTGAAAAATGAAATTATGAAATAGTGGTAGAAATATAAAATTGTTAAAATATGGAATTAAATAAAATAGATGGAGTGAAATTGCTTGGAAAATATAAATCAGTTTCATGTTTCAATTTTTGAGCATCACAATATTGAAATTTAAATGTTTTTTAATGATTGAAAATTTAAAAAATGAAATTATGAAATAGTGGTAGAAATATAAAATTGTTTAAAATATGGAATTAAATAAAATAGATGGAGTGAACTTGCTTGGAAAATATAAATCAGTTTCATGTTTAAATTTTTGAGCATCACAATATTGAAATTTAAATGTTTTTTAATGATTAAAAATCTAAAAAATGAAATTATGAAATAGTGGTAGAAATATAAAATTGTTTAAAATATGGAATTAAATAAAATAGATGGAGTGAAATTGCTTGGAAAATATGAATCAGTTTCATGTTTCAGTTTTTGAGCATCACAATATTGAAATTTGAATGTTTTTTTAATGATTAAAAATTTAAAAAATGAAATTATGAAATAGTGGTAGAAATATAAAATTGTTTAAAATATGGAATTGAATAAAATAGATGGAGTGAAATTGCTTGGAAAATATAAATCAGTTTCATGTTTCAGTTTTTGAGCATCACAATATTGAAATTTAAATGTTTTTTAATGATTAAAAATCTAAAAAATGAAATTATGAAATAGTGGTAGAAATATAAAATTGTTTAAAATATGGAATTAAATAAAATAGATGGAGTGAAATTGCTTGGAAAATATGAATCAGTTTCATGTTTCAGTTTTTGAGCATCACAATATTGAAATTTAAATGTTTTTTAATGATTAAAAATTTAAAAAATGAAATTATGAAATAATGGTAGAAATATAAAATTGTTTAAAATATGGAATTAAATAAAATAGATGGAGTGAAATTGCTTGGAAAATATAAATCAGTTTCATGTTTCAGTTTTTGAGCATCACAATATTGAAATTTAAATGTTTTTTAATGATTAAAAATTTAAAAAATGAAATTATGAAATAGTGGTAGAAATATAAAATTGTTTAAAATATGGAATTAAATAAAATAGATGGAGTGAAATTGCTTGGAAAATATAAATCATTTTCGAATAAAATAGATGAAGTGAACTTGCTTGGAAAATATAAATCAGTTTCATGTTTTAGTTTTTGAGCATCACAATATTGAAATTTAAATGTTTTTTAATGATTAAAAATTTAAAAAATGAAATTATGAAATAATGGTAGAAATATAAAATTGTTTAAAATATGGAATTAAATAAAATAGATGGAGTGAAATTGCTTGGAAAATATAAATCAGTTTCATGTTTCAGTTTTTGAGCATCACAATATTGAAATTTAAATGTTTTTTAATGATTAAAAATTTAAAAAATGAAATTATGAAATAATGGTAGAAATATAAAATTGTTTAAAATATGGAATTAAATAAAATAGATGGAGTGAAATTGCTTGGAAAATATAAATCAGTTTCATGTTTCAGTTTTTGAGCATCACAATATTGAAATTTAAATGTTTTTTAATGATTAAAAATTTAAAAAATGAAATTATGAAATAATGGTAGAAATATAAAATTGTTTAAAATATGGAATTAAATAAAATAGATGGAGTGAAATTGCTTGGAAAATATAAATCAGTTTCATGTTTTAGTTTTTGAGCATCACAATATTGAAATTTAAATGTTTTTTAATGATTAAAAATTTGAAAAATGAAATTATGAAATAGTGGTAGAAATATAAAATTGTCTAAAATATGGAATTAAATAAAATAGATGGAGTGAAATTGCTTGGAAAATATAAATCAGTTTCATGTTTCAGTTTTTGAGCATCACAATATTGAAATTTAAATGTTTTTTAATGATTAAAAATTTAAAAAATGAAATTATGAAATAATGGTAGAAATATAAAATTGTTTAAAATATGGAATTAAATAAAATAGATGGAGTGAAATTGCTTGGAAAATATAAATCAGTTTCATGTTTCAGTTTTTAAGCATCACAATATTGAAATTTGAATGTTTTTTTAATGATTAAAAATTTAAAAAATGAAATTATGAAATAGTGGTAGAAATATAAAATTGTTTAAAATATGGAATTAAATAAAATAGATGGAGTGAAATTGCTTGGGAAATATAAATCAGTTCCATGTTTCAATTTTTGAGCATCACAATATTGAAATTTAAATGTTTTTTAATGATTAAAAATTTAAAAAATGAAATTATGAAATAGTGGTAGAAAAATAAAATTGTTTAAAAAATATGGAATTAAATAAAATAGATGGAGTGAAATTGCTTGTTAAATATAAATCATTTTCATGTTTCAGTTTTTAAGCATCACAATATTGAAATTTGAATGTTTTTTTAATGATTAAAAATTTAAAAAATGAAATTATGAAATAGTGGTAGAAATATAAAATTGTTTAAAATATGGAATTAAATAAAATAGATGGAGTGAAATTGCTTGGGAAATATAAATCAGTTCCATGTTTCAATTTTTGAGCATCACAATATTGAAATTTAAATGTTTTTTAATGATTAAAAATTTAAAAAATGAAATTATGAAATAGTGGTAGAAATATAAAATTGTTTAAAAAATATGGAATTAAATAAAATAGATGGAGTGAAATTGCTTGTAAAATATAAATCATTTTCGAATAAAATAGATGAAGTGAACTTGCTTGGAAAATATAAATCAGTTTCATGTTTTAGTTTTTGAGCATCACAATATTGAAATTTAAATGTTTTTTAATGATTAAAAATTTAAAAAATGAAATTATGAAATAGTGGTAGAAATATAAAATTGTTTAAAATATGGAATTAAATAAAATAGATGTAGTGAACTTGCTTGGAAAATATAAATCAGTTTCATGTTTCAGTTTTTGAGCATCACAATATTGAAATTTAAATGTTTTTTAATGATTAAAAATTTAAAAAATGAAATTATGAAATAGTGGTAGAAATATAAAAATGTTTAAAATATGGAATTAAATAAAATAGATGGAGTGAAATTGCTTGGAAAATATAAATCAGTTTCATGTTTCAGTTTTTGAGCATCACAATATTGAAGTTTGAATGTTTTTTAATGATTAAAAATTTAAAAAATGAAATTATGAAATAATGGTAGAAATATAAAATTGTTTAAAATATGGAATTGAATAAAATAGATGAAGTGAACTTGCTTGGAAAATATGAATCAGTTTCATGTTTTAGTTTTTGAGCATCACAATATTGAAATTTAAATGTTTTTTAATGATTAAAAATTTAAAAAATGAAATTATGAAATAGTGGTAGAAATATAAAATTGTTTAAAATATGGAATTGAATAAAATAGATGAAGTGAAATTGCTTGGAAAATATAAATCAGTTTCATGTTTCAGTTTTTGAGCATCACAATATTGAAATTTGAATGTTTTTTAATGATTAAAAATTTAAAAAATGAATTTATGAAATAATGGTAGAAATATAAAATTGTTTAAAATATGGAATTGAATAAAATAGATGAAGTGAACTTGCTTGGAAAATATAAATCAGTTTCATGTTTCAGTTTTTGAGCATCACAATATTGAAATTTAAATGTTTTTTAATGATTAAAAATTTAAAAAATGAAATTATGAAATAGTGGTAGAAATATAAAATTGTTTAAAATATGGAATTGAATAAAATAGATGAAGTGAAATTGCTTGGAAAATATAAATCAGTTTCATGTTTCAGTTTTTGAGCATCACAATATTGAAATTTGAATGTTTTTTAATGATTAAAAATTTAAAAAATGAATTTATGAAATAATGGTAGAAATATAAAATTGTTTAAAATATGGAATTGAATAAAATAGATGAAGTGAACTTGCTTGGAAAATATAAATCAGTTTCATGTTTTAGTTTTTGAGCATCACAATATTGAAATTTAAATGTTTTTTAATGATTAAAAATTTAAAAAATGAAATTATGAAATAGTGGTAGAAATATAAAATTGTTTAAAATATGGAATTGAATAAAATAGATGAAGTGAAATTGCTTGGAAAATATAAATCAGTTTCATGTTTCAGTTTTTGAGCATCACAATATTGAAATTTGAATGTTTTTTAATGATTAAAAATTTAAAAAATGAATTTATGAAATAATGGTAGAAATATAAAATTGTTTAAAATATGGAATTGAATAAAATAGATGAAGTGAACTTGCTTGGAAAATATAAATCAGTTTCATGTTTCAGTTTTTGAGCATCACAATATTGAAATTTAAATGTTTTTTAATGATTAAAAATTTAAAAAATGAAATTATGAAATAATGGTAGAAATATAAAATTGTTTAAAATATGGAATTAAATAAAATAGATGGAGTGAAATTGCTTGGAAAATATTAATCAGTTTCATGTTTCAGTTTTTGAGCATCACAATATTGAAATTTAAATGTTTTTTAATGATTAAAAATTTAAAAAATGAAATTATGAAATAGTGGTAGAAATATAAAATTGTTTAAAAAATATGGAATTAAATAAAATAGATGGAGTGAAATTGCTTGTAAAATATAAATCATTTTCGAATAAAATAGATGAAGTGAACTTGCTTGGAAAATATAAATCAGTTTCATGTTTTAGTTTTTGAGCATCACAATATTGAAATTTAAATGTTTTTTAATGATTAAAAATTTAAAAAATGAAATTATGAAATAGTGGTAGAAATATAAAATTGTTTAAAATATGGAATTAAATAAAATAGATGTAGTGAACTTGCTTGGAAAATATAAATCAGTTTCATGTTTCAGTTTTTGAGCATCACAATATTGAAATTTAAATGTTTTTTAATGATTAAAAATTTAAAAAATGAAATTATGAAATAGTGGTAGAAATATAAAAATGTTTAAAATATGGAATTAAATAAAATAGATGGAGTGAAATTGCTTGGAAAATATAAATCAGTTTCATGTTTCAGTTTTTGAGCATCACAATATTGAAGTTTGAATGTTTTTTAATGATTAAAAATTTAAAAAATGAAATTATGAAATAATGGTAGAAATATAAAATTGTTTAAAATATGGAATTGAATAAAATAGATGAAGTGAACTTGCTTGGAAAATATGAATCAGTTTCATGTTTTAGTTTTTGAGCATCACAATATTGAAATTTAAATGTTTTTTAATGATTAAAAATTTAAAAAATGAAATTATGAAATAGTGGTAGAAATATAAAATTGTTTAAAATATGGAATTGAATAAAATAGATGAAGTGAAATTGCTTGGAAAATATAAATCAGTTTCATGTTTCAGTTTTTGAGCATCACAATATTGAAATTTGAATGTTTTTTAATGATTAAAAATTTAAAAAATGAATTTATGAAATAATGGTAGAAATATAAAATTGTTTAAAATATGGAATTGAATAAAATAGATGAAGTGAACTTGCTTGGAAAATATAAATCAGTTTCATGTTTCAGTTTTTGAGCATCACAATATTGAAATTTAAATGTTTTTTAATGATTAAAAATTTAAAAAATGAAATTATGAAATAGTGGTAGAAATATAAAATTGTTTAAAATATGGAATTGAATAAAATAGATGAAGTGAAATTGCTTGGAAAATATAAATCAGTTTCATGTTTCAGTTTTTGAGCATCACAATATTGAAATTTGAATGTTTTTTAATGATTAAAAATTTAAAAAATGAATTTATGAAATAATGGTAGAAATATAAAATTGTTTAAAATATGGAATTGAATAAAATAGATGAAGTGAACTTGCTTGGAAAATATAAATCAGTTTCATGTTTTAGTTTTTGAGCATCACAATATTGAAATTTAAATGTTTTTTAATGATTAAAAATTTAAAAAATGAAATTATGAAATAGTGGTAGAAATATAAAATTGTTTAAAATATGGAATTGAATAAAATAGATGAAGTGAAATTGCTTGGAAAATATAAATCAGTTTCATGTTTCAGTTTTTGAGCATCACAATATTGAAATTTGAATGTTTTTTAATGATTAAAAATTTAAAAAATGAATTTATGAAATAATGGTAGAAATATAAAATTGTTTAAAATATGGAATTGAATAAAATAGATGAAGTGAACTTGCTTGGAAAATATAAATCAGTTTCATGTTTCAGTTTTTGAGCATCACAATATTGAAATTTAAATGTTTTTTAATGATTAAAAATTTAAAAAATGAAATTATGAAATAATGGTAGAAATATAAAATTGTTTAAAATATGGAATTAAATAAAATAGATGGAGTGAAATTGCTTGGAAAATATTAATCAGTTTCATGTTTCAGTTTTTGAGCATCACAATATTGAAATTTAAATGTTTTTTAATGATTAAAAATTTAAAAAATGAAATTATGAAATAGTGGTAGAAATATAAAATTGTTTAAAATATGGAATTAAATAAAATAGATGGAGTGAAATTGCTTGGAAAATATAAATCAGTTTCATGTTTCAGTTTTTAAGCATCACAATATTGAAATTTGAATGTTTTTTTAATGATTAAAAATTTAAAAAATGAAATTATGAAATAGTGGTAGAAATATAAAATTGTTTAAAATATGGAATTAAATAAAATAGATGAAGTGAACTTGCTTGGAAAATATGAATCAGTTTCATGTTTCAGTTTTTGAGCATCACAATATTGAAATTTAAATGTTTTTTAATGATTAAAAATTTAAAAAATGAAATTATGAAATAATGGTAGAAATATAAAATTGTTTAAAATATGGAATTAAATAAAATAGATGGAGTGAAATTGCTTGCAAAATATAAATCAGTTTCATGTTTCAGTTTTTGAGCATCACAATATTGAAATTTGAATGTTTTTTTAATGATTAAAAATTTAAAAAATGAAATTATGAAATAGTGGTAGAAATATAAAATTGTTTAAAATATGGAATTAAATAAAATAGATGGAGTGAAATTGCTTGGAAAATATAAATCAGTTTCATGTTTTAGTTTTTGAGCATCACAATATTGAAATTTAAATGTTTTTTAATGATTAAAAATTTAAAAAATGAAATTATGAAATAGTGGTAGAAATATAAAATTGTTTAAAATATGGAATTGAATAAAATAGATGAAGTGAAATTGCTTGGAAAATATAAATCAGTTTCATGTTTCAGTTTTTGAGCATCACAATATTGAAATTTGAATGTTTTTTAATGATTAAAAATTTAAAAAATGAATTTATGAAATAATGGTAGAAATATAAAATTGTTTAAAATATGGAATTGAATAAAATAGATGAAGTGAACTTGCTTGGAAAATATAAATCAGTTTCATGTTTCAGTTTTTGAGCATCACAATATTGAAATTTAAATGTTTTTTAATGATTAAAAATTTAAAAAATGAAATTATGAAATAATGGTAGAAATATAAAATTGTTTAAAATATGGAATTAAATAAAATAGATGGAGTGAAATTGCTTGGAAAATATAAATCAGTTTCATGTTTCAGTTTTTAAGCATCACAATATTGAAATTTGAATGTTTTTTTAATGATTAAAAATTTAAAAAATGAAATTATGAAATAGTGGTAGAAATATAAAATTGTTTGAAATATGGAATTAAATAAAATAGATGAAGTGAAATTGCTTGGAAAATATAAATCAGTTTCATGTTTCAGTTCTTGAGCATCACAATATTGAAATTTAAATGTTTTTTAATGATTAAAAATTTAAAAAATGAAATTATGAAATAGTGGTAGAAATATAAAATTGTTTAAAATATGGAATTGAATAAAATAGATGAAGTGAACTTGCTTGGAAAATATAAATCAGTTTCATGTTTCAGTTTTTGAGCATCACAATATTGAAATTTAAATGTTTTTTAATGATTAAAAATTTAAAAAATGAAATTATGAAATAATGGTAGAAATATAAAATTGTTTAAAATATGGAATTAAATAAAATAGATGGAGTGAAATTGCTTGGAAAATATAAATCAGTTTCATGTTTCAGTTTTTAAGCATCACAATATTGAAATTTGAATGTTTTTTTAATGATTAAAAATTTAAAAAATGAAATTATGAAATAGTGGTAGAAATATAAAATTGTTTGAAATATGGAATTAAATAAAATAGATGAAGTGAAATTGCTTGGAAAATATAAATCAGTTTCATGTTTCAGTTCTTGAGCATCACAATATTGAAATTTAAATGTTTTTTAATGATTAAAAATTTAAAAAATGAAATTATGAAATAGTGGTAGAAATATAAAACTGTTTAAAATATGGAATTAAATAAAATAGATGGAGTGAAATTGCTTGGAAAATATGAATCAGTTTCATGTTTCAGTTTTTGAGCATCACAATATTGAAATTTAAATGTTTTTTAATGATTAAAAATTTAAAAAATGAAATTATGAAATAATGGTAGAAATATAAAATTGTTTAAAATATGGAATTAAATAAAATAGATGGAGTGAAATTGCTTGGAAAATATAAATCAGTTTCATGTTTCAGTTTTTAAGCATCACAATATTGAAATTTGAATGTTTTTTTAATGATTAAAAATTTAAAAAATGAAATTATGAAATAATGGTAGAAATATAAAATTGTTTAAAATATGGAATTAAATAAAATAGATGGAGTGAAATTGCTTGGAAAATATAAATCAGTTTCATGTTTTAGTTTTTGAGCATCACAATATTGAAATTTAAATGTTTTTTAATGATTAAAAATTTGAAAAATGAAATTATGAAATAGTGGTAGAAATATAAAATTGTCTAAAATATGGAATTAAATAAAATAGATGGAGTGAAATTGCTTGGAAAATATAAATCAGTTTCATGTTTCAGTTTTTGAGCATCACAATATTGAAATTTAAATGTTTTTTAATGATTAAAAATTTAAAAAATGAAATTATGAAATAATGGTAGAAATATAAAATTGTTTAAAATATGGAATTAAATAAAATAGATGGAGTGAAATTGCTTGGAAAATATAAATCAGTTTCATGTTTCAGTTTTTAAGCATCACAATATTGAAATTTGAATGTTTTTTTAATGATTAAAAATTTGAAAAATGAAATTATGAAATAGTGGTAGAAATATAAAATTGTTTAAAATATGGAATTAAATAAAATAGATGGAGTGAAATTGCTTGGGAAATATAAATCAGTTCCATGTTTCAATTTTTGAGCATCACAATATTGAAATTTAAATGTTTTTTAATGATTAAAAATTTAAAAAATGAAATTATGAAATAGTGGTAGAAAAATAAAATTGTTTAAAAAATATGGAATTAAATAAAATAGATGGAGTGAAATTGCTTGTTAAATATAAATCATTTTCATGTTTCAGTTTTTAAGCATCACAATATTGAAATTTGAATGTTTTTTTAATGATTAAAAATTTAAAAAATGAAATTATGAAATAGTGGTAGAAATATAAAATTGTTTAAAATATGGAATTAAATAAAATAGATGGAGTGAAATTGCTTGGGAAATATAAATCAGTTCCATGTTTCAATTTTTGAGCATCACAATATTGAAATTTAAATGTTTTTTAATGATTAAAAATTTAAAAAATGAAATTATGAAATAGTGGTAGAAATATAAAATTGTTTAAAAAATATGGAATTAAATAAAATAGATGGAGTGAAATTGCTTGTAAAATATAAATCATTTTCGAATAAAATAGATGAAGTGAACTTGCTTGGAAAATATAAATCAGTTTCATGTTTTAGTTTTTGAGCATCACAATATTGAAATTTAAATGTTTTTTAATGATTAAAAATTTAAAAAATGAAATTATGAAATAGTGGTAGAAATATAAAATTGTTTAAAATATGGAATTAAATAAAATAGATGTAGTGAACTTGCTTGGAAAATATAAATCAGTTTCATGTTTCAGTTTTTGAGCATCACAATATTGAAATTTAAATGTTTTTTAATGATTAAAAATTTAAAAAATGAAATTATGAAATAGTGGTAGAAATATAAAAATGTTTAAAATATGGAATTAAATAAAATAGATGGAGTGAAATTGCTTGGAAAATATAAATCAGTTTCATGTTTCAGTTTTTGAGCATCACAATATTGAAGTTTGAATGTTTTTTAATGATTAAAAATTTAAAAAATGAAATTATGAAATAATGGTAGAAATATAAAATTGTTTAAAATATGGAATTGAATAAAATAGATGAAGTGAACTTGCTTGGAAAATATGAATCAGTTTCATGTTTTAGTTTTTGAGCATCACAATATTGAAATTTAAATGTTTTTTAATGATTAAAAATTTAAAAAATGAAATTATGAAATAGTGGTAGAAATATAAAATTGTTTAAAATATGGAATTGAATAAAATAGATGAAGTGAAATTGCTTGGAAAATATAAATCAGTTTCATGTTTCAGTTTTTGAGCATCACAATATTGAAATTTGAATGTTTTTTAATGATTAAAAATTTAAAAAATGAATTTATGAAATAATGGTAGAAATATAAAATTGTTTAAAATATGGAATTGAATAAAATAGATGAAGTGAACTTGCTTGGAAAATATAAATCAGTTTCATGTTTCAGTTTTTGAGCATCACAATATTGAAATTTAAATGTTTTTTAATGATTAAAAATTTAAAAAATGAAATTATGAAATAGTGGTAGAAATATAAAATTGTTTAAAATATGGAATTGAATAAAATAGATGAAGTGAAATTGCTTGGAAAATATAAATCAGTTTCATGTTTCAGTTTTTGAGCATCACAATATTGAAATTTGAATGTTTTTTAATGATTAAAAATTTAAAAAATGAATTTATGAAATAATGGTAGAAATATAAAATTGTTTAAAATATGGAATTGAATAAAATAGATGAAGTGAACTTGCTTGGAAAATATAAATCAGTTTCATGTTTTAGTTTTTGAGCATCACAATATTGAAATTTAAATGTTTTTTAATGATTAAAAATTTAAAAAATGAAATTATGAAATAGTGGTAGAAATATAAAATTGTTTAAAATATGGAATTGAATAAAATAGATGAAGTGAAATTGCTTGGAAAATATAAATCAGTTTCATGTTTCAGTTTTTGAGCATCACAATATTGAAATTTGAATGTTTTTTAATGATTAAAAATTTAAAAAATGAATTTATGA
Source organism: Auanema rhodensis (assembly GCA_964057225.1). Lineage (NCBI taxonomy): Eukaryota > Metazoa > Nematoda > Chromadorea > Rhabditida > Rhabditidae > Auanema > Auanema rhodense. Next base: position 9,534,162 of record OZ059895.1, read on the forward strand.
AATAATGGTAGAAATATAAAATTGTTTAAAATATGGAATTGAATAAAATAGATGAAGTGAACTTGCTTGGAAAATATAAATCAGTTTCATGTTTCAGTTTTTGAGCATCACAATATTGAAATTTAAATGTTTTTTAATGATTAAAAATTTAAAAAATGAAATTATGAAATAATGGTAGAAATATAAAATTGTTTAAAATATGGAATTAAATAAAATAGATGGAGTGAAATTGCTTGGAAAATATTAATCAGTTTCATGTTTCAGTTTTTGAGCATCACAATATTGAAATTTAAATGTTTTTTAATGATTAAAAATTTAAAAAATGAAATTATGAAATAGTGGTAGAAATATAAAATTGTTTAAAATATGGAATTAAATAAAATAGATGGAGTGAAATTGCTTGGAAAATATAAATCAGTTTCATGTTTCAGTTTTTAAGCATCACAATATTGAAATTTGAATGTTTTTTTAATGATTAAAAATTTAAAAAATGAAATTATGAAATAGTGGTAGAAATATAAAATTGTTTAAAATATGGAATTAAATAAAATAGATGAAGTGAACTTGCTTGGAAAATATGAATCAGTTTCATGTTTCAGTTTTTGAGCATCACAATATTGAAATTTAAATGTTTTTTAATGATTAAAAATTTAAAAAATGAAATTATGAAATAATGGTAGAAATATAAAATTGTTTAAAATATGGAATTAAATAAAATAGATGGAGTGAAATTGCTTGCAAAATATAAATCAGTTTCATGTTTCAGTTTTTGAGCATCACAATATTGAAATTTGAATGTTTTTTTAATGATTAAAAATTTAAAAAATGAAATTATGAAATAGTGGTAGAAATATAAAATTGTTTAAAATATGGAATTAAATAAAATAGATGGAGTGAAATTGCTTGGAAAATATAAATCAGTTTCATGTTTTAGTTTTTGAGCATCACAATATTGAAATTTAAATGTTTTTTAATGATTAAAAATTTAAAAAATGAAATTATGAAATAGTGGTAGAAATATAAAATTGTTTAAAATATGGAATTGAATAAAATAGATGAAGTGAAATTGCTTGGAAAATATAAATCAGTTTCATGTTTCAGTTTTTGAGCATCACAATATTGAAATTTGAATGTTTTTTAATGATTAAAAATTTAAAAAATGAATTTATGAAATAATGGTAGAAATATAAAATTGTTTAAAATATGGAATTGAATAAAATAGATGAAGTGAACTTGCTTGGAAAATATAAATCAGTTTCATGTTTCAGTTTTTGAGCATCACAATATTGAAATTTAAATGTTTTTTAATGATTAAAAATTTAAAAAATGAAATTATGAAATAATGGTAGAAATATAAAATTGTTTAAAATATGGAATTAAATAAAATAGATGGAGTGAAATTGCTTGGAAAATATAAATCAGTTTCATGTTTCAGTTTTTAAGCATCACAATATTGAAATTTGAATGTTTTTTTAATGATTAAAAATTTAAAAAATGAAATTATGAAATAGTGGTAGAAATATAAAATTGTTTGAAATATGGAATTAAATAAAATAGATAAAGTGAAATTGCTTGGAAAATATAAATCAGTTTCATGTTTCAGTTCTTGAGCATCACAATATTGAAATTTAAATGTTTTTTAATGATTAAAAATTTAAAAAATGAAATTATGAAATAGTGGTAGAAATATAAAATTGTTTAAAATATGGAATTGAATAAAATAGATGAAGTGAACTTGCTTGGAAAATATAAATCAGTTTCATGTTTCAGTTTTTGAGCATCACAATATTGAAATTTAAATGTTTTTTAATGATTAAAAATTTAAAAAATGAAATTATGAAATAATGGTAGAAATATAAAATTGTTTAAAATATGGAATTAAATAAAATAGATGGAGTGAAATTGCTTGGAAAATATAAATCAGTTTCATGTTTCAGTTTTTAAGCATCACAATATTGAAATTTGAATGTTTTTTTAATGATTAAAAATTTAAAAAATGAAATTATGAAATAGTGGTAGAAATATAAAATTGTTTGAAATATGGAATTAAATAAAATAGATGAAGTGAAATTGCTTGGAAAATATAAATCAGTTTCATGTTTCAGTTCTTGAGCATCACAATATTGAAATTTAAATGTTTTTTAATGATTAAAAATTTAAAAAATGAAATTATGAAATAGTGGTAGAAATATAAAACTGTTTAAAATATGGAATTAAATAAAATAGATGGAGTGAAATTGCTTGGAAAATATGAATCAGTTTCATGTTTCAGTTTTTGAGCATCACAATATTGAAATTTAAATGTTTTTTAATGATTAAAAATTTAAAAAATGAAATTATGAAATAATGGTAGAAATATAAAATTGTTTAAAATATGGAATTAAATAAAATAGATGGAGTGAAATTGCTTGGAAAATATAAATCAGTTTCATGTTTCAGTTTTTAAGCATCACAATATTGAAATTTGAATGTTTTTTTAATGATTAAAAATTTAAAAAATGAAATTATGAAATAATGGTAGAAATATAAAATTGTTTAAAATATGGAATTAAATAAAATAGATGGAGTGAAATTGCTTGGAAAATATAAATCAGTTTCATGTTTTAGTTTTTGAGCATCACAATATTGAAATTTAAATGTTTTTTAATGATTAAAAATTTGAAAAATGAAATTATGAAATAGTGGTAGAAATATAAAATTGTCTAAAATATGGAATTAAATAAAATAGATGGAGTGAAATTGCTTGGAAAATATAAATCAGTTTCATGTTTCAGTTTTTGAGCATCACAATATTGAAATTTAAATGTTTTTTAATGATTAAAAATTTAAAAAATGAAATTATGAAATAATGGTAGAAATATAAAATTGTTTAAAATATGGAATTAAATAAAATAGATGGAGTGAAATTGCTTGTTAAATATAAATCATTTTCATGTTTCAGTTTTTAAGCATCACAATATTGAAATTTGAATGTTTTTTTAATGATTAAAAATTTAAAAAATGAAATTATGAAATAGTGGTAGAAATATAAAATTGTTTAAAATATGGAATTAAATAAAATAGATGGAGTGAAATTGCTTGGGAAATATAAATCAGTTCCATGTTTCAATTTTTGAGCATCACAATATTGAAATTTAAATGTTTTTTAATGATTAAAAATTTAAAAAATGAAATTATGAAATAGTGGTAGAAATATAAAATTGTTTAAAAAATATGGAATTAAATAAAATAGATGGAGTGAAATTGCTTGTAAAATATAAATCATTTTCGAATAAAATAGATGAAGTGAACTTGCTTGGAAAATATAAATCAGTTTCATGTTTTAGTTTTTGAGCATCACAATATTGAAATTTAAATGTTTTTTAATGATTAAAAATTTAAAAAATGAAATTATGAAATAGTGGTAGAAATATAAAATTGTTTAAAATATGGAATTAAATAAAATAGATGTAGTGAACTTGCTTGGAAAATATAAATCAGTTTCATGTTTCAGTTTTTGAGCATCACAATATTGAAATTTAAATGTTTTTTAATGATTAAAAATTTAAAAAATGAAATTATGAAATAATGGTAGAAATATAAAATTGTTTAAAATATGGAATTAAATAAAATAGATGGAGTGAAATTGCTTGGAAAATATAAATCAGTTTCATGTTTCAGTTTTTAAGCATCACAATATTGAAATTTAAATGTTTTTTAATGATTAAAAATTTAAAAAATGAAATTATGAAATAGTGGTAGAAATATAAAAATGTTTAAAATATGGAATTAAATAAAATAGATGGAGTGAAATTGCTTGGAAAATATAAATCAGTTTCATGTTTCAGTTTTTGAGCATCACAATATTGAAGTTTGAATGTTTTTTAATGATTAAAAATTTAAAAAATGAAATTATGAAATAATGGTAGAAATATAAAATTGTTTAAAATATGGAATTGAATAAAATAGATGAAGTGAACTTGCTTGGAAAATATGAATCAGTTTCATGTTTTAGTTTTTGAGCATCACAATATTGAAATTTAAATGTTTTTTAATGATTAAAAATTTAAAAAATGAAATTATGAAATAGTGGTAGAAATATAAAATTGTTTAAAATATGGAATTGAATAAAATAGATGAAGTGAAATTGCTTGGAAAATATAAATCAGTTTCATGTTTCAGTTTTTGAGCATCACAATATTGAAATTTGAATGTTTTTTAATGATTAAAAATTTAAAAAATGAATTTATGAAATAATGGTAGAAATATAAAATTGTTTAAAATATGGAATTGAATAAAATAGATGAAGTGAACTTGCTTGGAAAATATAAATCAGTTTCATGTTTCAGTTTTTGAGCATCACAATATTGAAATTTAAATGTTTTTTAATGATTAAAAATTTAAAAAATGAAATTATGAAATAGTGGTAGAAATATAAAATTGTTTAAAATATGGAATTGAATAAAATAGATGAAGTGAAATTGCTTGGAAAATATAAATCAGTTTCATGTTTCAGTTTTTGAGCATCACAATATTGAAATTTGAATGTTTTTTAATGATTAAAAATTTAAAAAATGAATTTATGAAATAATGGTAGAAATATAAAATTGTTTAAAATATGGAATTGAATAAAATAGATGAAGTGAACTTGCTTGGAAAATATAAATCAGTTTCATGTTTTAGTTTTTGAGCATCACAATATTGAAATTTAAATGTTTTTTAATGATTAAAAATTTAAAAAATGAAATTATGAAATAGTGGTAGAAATATAAAATTGTTTAAAATATGGAATTGAATAAAATAGATGAAGTGAAATTGCTTGGAAAATATAAATCAGTTTCATGTTTCAGTTTTTGAGCATCACAATATTGAAATTTGAATGTTTTTTAATGATTAAAAATTTAAAAAATGAATTTATGAAATAATGGTAGAAATATAAAATTGTTTAAAATATGGAATTGAATAAAATAGATGAAGTGAACTTGCTTGGAAAATATAAATCAGTTTCATGTTTCAGTTTTTGAGCATCACAATATTGAAATTTAAATGTTTTTTAATGATTAAAAATTTAAAAAATGAAATTATGAAATAATGGTAGAAATATAAAATTGTTTAAAATATGGAATTAAATGAAATAGATGGAGTGAAATTGCTTGGAAAATATTAATCAGTTTCATGTTTCAGTTTTTGAGCATCACAATATTGAAATTTAAATGTTTTTTAATGATTAAAAATTTAAAAAATGAAATTATGAAATAGTGGTAGAAATATAAAATTGTTTAAAATATGGAATTAAATAAAATAGATGGAGTGAAATTGCTTGGAAAATATAAATCAGTTTCATGTTTCAGTTTTTAAGCATCACAATATTGAAATTTGAATGTTTTTTTAATGATTAAAAATTTAAAAAATGAAATTATGAAATAGTGGTAGAAATATAAAATTGTTTAAAATATGGAATTAAATAAAATAGATGAAGTGAACTTGCTTGGAAAATATGAATCAGTTTCATGTTTCAGTTTTTGAGCATCACAATATTGAAATTTAAATGTTTTTTAATGATTAAAAATTTAAAAAATGAAATTATGAAATAATGGTAGAAATATAAAATTGTTTAAAATATGGAATTAAATAAAATAGATGGAGTGAAATTGCTTGCAAAATATAAATCAGTTTCATGTTTCAGTTTTTGAGCATCACAATATTGAAATTTGAATGTTTTTTTAATGATTAAAAATTTAAAAAATGAAATTATGAAATAGTGGTAGAAATATAAAATTGTTTAAAATATGGAATTAAATAAAATAGATGGAGTGAAATTGCTTGGAAAATATAAATCAGTTTCATGTTTTAGTTTTTGAGCATCACAATATTGAAATTTAAATGTTTTTTAATGATTAAAAATTTAAAAAATGAAATTATGAAATAGTGGTAGAAATATAAAATTGTTTAAAATATGGAATTGAATAAAATAGATGAAGTGAAATTGCTTGGAAAATATAAATCAGTTTCATGTTTCAGTTTTTGAGCATCACAATATTGAAATTTGAATGTTTTTTAATGATTAAAAATTTAAAAAATGAATTTATGAAATAATGGTAGAAATATAAAATTGTTTAAAATATGGAATTGAATAAAATAGATGAAGTGAACTTGCTTGGAAAATATAAATCAGTTTCATGTTTCAGTTTTTGAGCATCACAATATTGAAATTTAAATGTTTTTTAATGATTAAAAATTTAAAAAATGAAATTATGAAATAATGGTAGAAATATAAAATTGTTTAAAATATGGAATTAAATAAAATAGATGGAGTGAAATTGCTTGGAAAATATAAATCAGTTTCATGTTTCAGTTTTTAAGCATCACAATATTGAAATTTGAATGTTTTTTTAATGATTAAAAATTTAAAAAATGAAATTATGAAATAGTGGTAGAAATATAAAATTGTTTGAAATATGGAATTAAATAAAATAGATGAAGTGAAATTGCTTGGAAAATATAAATCAGTTTCATGTTTCAGTTCTTGAGCATCACAATATTGAAATTTAAATGTTTTTTAATGATTAAAAATTTAAAAAATGAAATTATGAAATAGTGGTAGAAATATAAAACTGTTTAAAATATGGAATTAAATAAAATAGATGGAGTGAAATTGCTTGGAAAATATGAATCAGTTTCATATTTCAGTTTTTGAGCATCACAATATTGAAATTTAAATGTTTTTTAATGATTAAAAATTTAAAAAATGAAATTATGAAATAATGGTAGAAATATAAAATTGTTTAAAATATGGAATTAAATAAAATAGATGGAGTGAAATTGCTTGGAAAATATAAATCAGTTTCATGTTTCAGTTTTTAAGCATCACAATATTGAAATTTGAATGTTTTTTTAATGATTAAAAATTTAAAAAATGAAATTATGAAATAGTGGTAGAAATATAAAATTGTTTAAAATATGGAATTAAATAAAATAGATGGAGTGAAATTGCTTGGAAAATATAAATCAGTTTCATGTTTCAGTTTTTGAGCATCACAATATTGAAATTTAAATGTTTTTTAATGATTAAAAATTTAAAAAATGAAATTATGAAATAGTGGTAGAAATATAAAATTGTTTAAAATATGGAATTGAATAAAATAGATGAAGTGAAATTGCTTGGAAAATATAAATCAGTTTCATGTTTCAGTTTTTGAGCATCACAATATTGAAATTTGAATGTTTTTTAATGATTAAAAATTTAAAAAATGAATTTATGAAATAATGGTAGAAATATAAAATTGTTTAAAATATGGAATTGAATAAAATAGATGAAGTGAACTTGCTTGGAAAATATAAATCAGTTTCATGTTTCAGTTTTTGAGCATCACAATATTGAAATTTAAATGTTTTTTAATGATTAAAAATTTAAAAAATGAAATTATGAAATAATGGTAGAAATATAAAATTGTTTAAAATATGGAATTAAATAAAATAGATGGAGTGAAATTGCTTGGAAAATATAAATCAGTTTCATGTTTCAGTTTTTAAGCATCACAATATTGAAATTTGAATGTTTTTTTAATGATTAAAAATTTAAAAAATGAAATTATGAAATAGTGGTAGAAATATAAAATTGTTTTAAATATGGAATTAAATAAAATAGATGGAGTGAAATTGCTTGGAAAATATAAATCAGTTTCATGTTTCAGTTCTTGAGCATCACAATATTGAAATTTAAATGTTTTTTAATGATTAAAAATTTAAAAAATGAAATTATGAAATAGTGGTAGAAATATAAAACTGTTTAAAATATGGAATTAAATAAAATAGATGGAGTGAAATTGCTTGGAAAATATGAATCAGTTTCATGTTTCAGTTTTTGAGCATCACAATATTGAAATTTAAATGTTTTTTAATGATTAAAAATTTAAAAAATGAAATTATGAAATAATGGTAGAAATATAAAATTGTTTAAAATATGGAATTAAATAAAATAGATGGAGTGAAATTGCTTGGAAAATATAAATCAGTTTCATGTTTCAGTTTTTAAGCATCACAATATTGAAATTTAAATGTTTTTTAATGATTAAAAATTTAAAAAATGAAATTATGAAATAGTGGTAGAAATATAAAATTGTTTAAAATATGGAATTAAATAAAATAGATGGAGTGAAATTGCTTGGAAAATATAAATCAGTTTCATGTTTCAGTTTTTAAGCATCACAATATTGAAATTTGAATGTTTTTTTAATGATTAAAAATTTAAAAAATGAAATTATGAAATAGTGGTAGAAATATAAAATTGTTTAAAATATGGAATTAAATAAAATAGATGGAGTGAAATTGCTTGGAAAATATAAATCAGTTTCATGTTTCAGTTTTTAAGCATCACAATATTGAAATTTGAATGTTTTTTAATGATTAAAAATTTAAAAAATGAATTTATGAAATAATGGTAGAAATATAAAATTGTTTAAAATATGGAATTGAATAAAATAGATGAAGTGAACTTGCTTGGAAAATATAAATCAGTTTCATGTTTCAGTTTTTGAGCATCACAATATTGAAATTTAAATGTTTTTTAATGATTAAAAATTTAAAAAATGAAATTATGAAATAGTGGTAGAAATATAAAATTGTTTAAAATATGGAATTGAATAAAATAGATGAAGTGAACTTGCTTGGAAAATATAAATCAGTTTCATGTTTCAGTTTTTGAGCATCACAATATTGAAATTTAAATGTTTTTTAATGATTAAAAATTTAAAAAATGAAATTATGAAATAATGGTAGAAATATAAAATTGTTTAAAATATGGAATTAAATAAAATAGATGGAGTGAAATTGCTTGGAAAATATAAATCAGTTTCATGTTTCAGTTTTTGAGCATCAGAATATTGAAATTTAAATGTTTTTTAATGATTAAAAATTTAAAAAATGAAATTATGAAATAGTGGTAGAAATATAAAACTGTTTAAAATATGGAATTAAATAAAATAGATGGAGTGAAATTGCTTGGAAAATATGAATCAGTTTCATGTTTCAGTTTTTGAGCATCACAATATTGAAATTTAAATGTTTTTTAATGATTAAAAATTTAAAAAATGAAATTATGAAATAATGGTAGAAATATAAAATTGTTTAAAATATGGAATTAAATAAAATAGATGGAGTGAAATTGCTTGGAAAATATAAATCAGTTTCATGTTTCAGTTTTTAAGCATCACAATATTGAAATTTGAATGTTTTTTAATGATTAAAAATTTAAAAAATGAATTTATGAAATAATGGTAGAAATATAAAATTGTTTAAAATATGGAATTGAATAAAATAGATGAAGTGAACTTGCTTGGAAAATATAAATCAGTTTCATGTTTCAGTTTTTGAGCATCACAATATTGAAATTTAAATGTTTTTTAATGATTAAAAATTTAAAAAATGAAATTATGAAATAGTGGTAGAAATATAAAATTGTTTAAAATATGGAATTGAATAAAATAGATGAAGTGAAATTGCTTGGAAAATATAAATCAGTTTCATGTTTCAGTTTTTGAGCATCACAATATTGAAATTTGAATGTTTTTTAATGATTAAAAATTTAAAAAATGAATTTATGAAATAATGGTAGAAATATAAAATTGTTTAAAATATGGAATTGAATAAAATAGATGAAGTGAACTTGCTTGGAAAATATAAATCAGTTTCATGTTTTAGTTTTTGAGCATCACAATATTGAAATTTAAATGTTTTTTAATGATTAAAAATTTAAAAAATGAAATTATGAAATAGTGGTAGAAATATAAAATTGTTTAAAATATGGAATTGAATAAAATAGATGAAGTGAAATTGCTTGGAAAATATAAATCAGTTTCATGTTTCAGTTTTTGAGCATCACAATATTGAAATTTGAATGTTTTTTAATGATTAAAAATTTAAAAAATGAATTTATGAAATAATGGTAGAAATATAAAATTGTTTAAAATATGGAATTGAATAAAATAGATGAAGTGAACTTGCTTGGAAAATATAAATCAGTTTCATGTTTCAGTTTTTGAGCATCACAATATTGAAATTTAAATGTTTTTTAATGATTAAAAATTTAAAAAATGAAATTATGAAATAATGGTAGAAATATAAAATTGTTTAAAATATGGAATTAAATAAAATAGATGGAGTGAAATTGCTTGGAAAATATTAATCAGTTTCATGTTTCAGTTTTTGAGCATCACAATATTGAAATTTAAATGTTTTTTAATGATTAAAAATTTAAAAAATGAAATTATGAAATAGTGGTAGAAATATAAAATTGTTTAAAATATGGAATTAAATAAAATAGATGGAGTGAAATTGCTTGGAAAATATAAATCAGTTTCATGTTTCAGTTTTTAAGCATCACAATATTGAAATTTGAATGTTTTTTTAATGATTAAAAATTTAAAAAATGAAATTATGAAATAGTGGTAGAAATATAAAATTGTTTAAAATATGGAATTAAATAAAATAGATGAAGTGAACTTGCTTGGAAAATATGAATCAGTTTCATGTTTCAGTTTTTGAGCATCACAATATTGAAATTTAAATGTTTTTTAATGATTAAAAATTTAAAAAATGAAATTATGAAATAATGGTAGAAATATAAAATTGTTTAAAATATGGAATTAAATAAAATAGATGGAGTGAAATTGCTTGCAAAATATAAATCAGTTTCATGTTTCAGTTTTTGAGCATCACAATATTGAAATTTGAATGTTTTTTTAATGATTAAAAATTTAAAAAATGAAATTATGAAATAGTGGTAGAAATATAAAATTGTTTAAAATATGGAATTAAATAAAATAGATGGAGTGAAATTGCTTGGAAAATATAAATCAGTTTCATGTTTTAGTTTTTGAGCATCACAATATTGAAATTTAAATGTTTTTTAATGATTAAAAATTTAAAAAATGAAATTATGAAATAGTGGTAGAAATATAAAATTGTTTAAAATATGGAATTGAATAAAATAGATGAAGTGAAATTGCTTGGAAAATATAAATCAGTTTCATGTTTCAGTTTTTGAGCATCACAATATTGAAATTTGAATGTTTTTTAATGATTAAAAATTTAAAAAATGAATTTATGAAATAATGGTAGAAATATAAAATTGTTTAAAATATGGAATTGAATAAAATAGATGAAGTGAACTTGCTTGGAAAATATAAATCAGTTTCATGTTTCAGTTTTTGAGCATCACAATATTGAAATTTAAATGTTTTTTAATGATTAAAAATTTAAAAAATGAAATTATGAAATAATGGTAGAAATATAAAATTGTTTAAAATATGGAATTAAATAAAATAGATGGAGTGAAATTGCTTGGAAAATATAAATCAGTTTCATGTTTCAGTTTTTAAGCATCACAATATTGAAATTTGAATGTTTTTTTAATGATTAAAAATTTAAAAAATGAAATTATGAAATAGTGGTAGAAATATAAAATTGTTTGAAATATGGAATTAAATAAAATAGATGAAGTGAAATTGCTTGGAAAATATAAATCAGTTTCATGTTTCAGTTCTTGAGCATCACAATATTGAAATTTAAATGTTTTTTAATGATTAAAAATTTAAAAAATGAAATTATGAAATAGTGGTAGAAATATAAAATTGTTTAAAATATGGAATTGAATAAAATAGATGAAGTGAACTTGCTTGGAAAATATAAATCAGTTTCATGTTTCAGTTTTTGAGCATCACAATATTGAAATTTAAATGTTTTTTAATGATTAAAAATTTAAAAAATGAAATTATGAAATAATGGTAGAAATATAAAATTGTTTAAAATATGGAATTAAATAAAATAGATGGAGTGAAATTGCTTGGAAAATATAAATCAGTTTCATGTTTCAGTTTTTAAGCATCACAATATTGAAATTTGAATGTTTTTTTAATGATTAAAAATTTAAAAAATGAAATTATGAAATAGTGGTAGAAATATAAAATTGTTTGAAATATGGAATTAAATAAAATAGATGAAGTGAAATTGCTTGGAAAATATAAATCAGTTTCATGTTTCAGTTCTTGAGCATCACAATATTGAAATTTAAATGTTTTTTAATGATTAAAAATTTAAAAAATGAAATTATGAAATAGTGGTAGAAATATAAAACTGTTTAAAATATGGAATTAAATAAAATAGATGGAGTGAAATTGCTTGGAAAATATGAATCAGTTTCATGTTTCAGTTTTTGAGCATCACAATATTGAAATTTAAATGTTTTTTAATGATTAAAAATTTAAAAAATGAAATTATGAAATAATGGTAGAAATATAAAATTGTTTAAAATATGGAATTAAATAAAATAGATGGAGTGAAATTGCTTGGAAAATATAAATCAGTTTCATGTTTCAGTTTTTAAGCATCACAATATTGAAATTTGAATGTTTTTTTAATGATTAAAAATTTAAAAAATGAAATTATGAAATAATGGTAGAAATATAAAATTGTTTAAAATATGGAATTAAATAAAATAGATGGAGTGAAATTGCTTGGAAAATATAAATCAGTTTCATGTTTTAGTTTTTGAGCATCACAATATTGAAATTTAAATGTTTTTTAATGATTAAAAATTTGAAAAATGAAATTATGAAATAGTGGTAGAAATATAAAATTGTCTAAAATATGGAATTAAATAAAATAGATGGAGTGAAATTGCTTGGAAAATATAAATCAGTTTCATGTTTCAGTTTTTGAGCATCACAATATTGAAATTTAAATGTTTTTTAATGATTAAAAATTTAAAAAATGAAATTATGAAATAATGGTAGAAATATAAAATTGTTTAAAATATGGAATTAAATAAAATAGATGGAGTGAAATTGCTTGTTAAATATAAATCATTTTCATGTTTCAGTTTTTAAGCATCACAATATTGAAATTTGAATGTTTTTTTAATGATTAAAAATTTAAAAAATGAAATTATGAAATAGTGGTAGAAATATAAAATTGTTTAAAATATGGAATTAAATAAAATAGATGGAGTGAAATTGCTTGGGAAATATAAATCAGTTCCATGTTTCAATTTTTGAGCATCACAATATTGAAATTTAAATGTTTTTTAATGATTAAAAATTTAAAAAATGAAATTATGAAATAGTGGTAGAAATATAAAATTGTTTAAAAAATATGGAATTAAATAAAATAGATGGAGTGAAATTGCTTGTAAAATATAAATCATTTTCGAATAAAATAGATGAAGTGAACTTGCTTGGAAAATATAAATCAGTTTCATGTTTTAGTTTTTGAGCATCACAATATTGAAATTTAAATGTTTTTTAATGATTAAAAATTTAAAAAATGAAATTATGAAATAGTGGTAGAAATATAAAATTGTTTAAAATATGGAATTAAATAAAATAGATGTAGTGAACTTGCTTGGAAAATATAAATCAGTTTCATGTTTCAGTTTTTGAGCATCACAATATTGAAATTTAAATGTTTTTTAATGATTAAAAATTTAAAAAATGAAATTATGAAATAATGGTAGAAATATAAAATTGTTTAAAATATGGAATTAAATAAAATAGATGGAGTGAAATTGCTTGGAAAATATAAATCAGTTTCATGTTTCAGTTTTTAAGCATCACAATATTGAAATTTAAATGTTTTTTAATGATTAAAAATTTAAAAAATGAAATTATGAAATAGTGGTAGAAATATAAAAATGTTTAAAATATGGAATTAAATAAAATAGATGGAGTGAAATTGCTTGGAAAATATAAATCAGTTTCATGTTTCAGTTTTTGAGCATCACAATATTGAAGTTTGAATGTTTTTTAATGATTAAAAATTTAAAAAATGAAATTATGAAATAATGGTAGAAATATAAAATTGTTTAAAATATGGAATTGAATAAAATAGATGAAGTGAACTTGCTTGGAAAATATGAATCAGTTTCATGTTTTAGTTTTTGAGCATCACAATATTGAAATTTAAATGTTTTTTAATGATTAAAAATTTAAAAAATGAAATTATGAAATAGTGGTAGAAATATAAAATTGTTTAAAATATGGAATTGAATAAAATAGATGAAGTGAAATTGCTTGGAAAATATAAATCAGTTTCATGTTTCAGTTTTTGAGCATCACAATATTGAAATTTGAATGTTTTTTAATGATTAAAAATTTAAAAAATGAATTTATGAAATAATGGTAGAAATATAAAATTGTTTAAAATATGGAATTGAATAAAATAGATGAAGTGAACTTGCTTGGAAAATATAAATCAGTTTCATGTTTCAGTTTTTGAGCATCACAATATTGAAATTTAAATGTTTTTTAATGATTAAAAATTTAAAAAATGAAATTATGAAATAGTGGTAGAAATATAAAATTGTTTAAAATATGGAATTGAATAAAATAGATGAAGTGAAATTGCTTGGAAAATATAAATCAGTTTCATGTTTCAGTTTTTGAGCATCACAATATTGAAATTTGAATGTTTTTTAATGATTAAAAATTTAAAAAATGAATTTATGAAATAATGGTAGAAATATAAAATTGTTTAAAATATGGAATTGAATAAAATAGATGAAGTGAACTTGCTTGGAAAATATAAATCAGTTTCATGTTTTAGTTTTTGAGCATCACAATATTGAAATTTAAATGTTTTTTAATGATTAAAAATTTAAAAAATGAAATTATGAAATAGTGGTAGAAATATAAAATTGTTTAAAATATGGAATTGAATAAAATAGATGAAGTGAAATTGCTTGGAAAATATAAATCAGTTTCATGTTTCAGTTTTTGAGCATCACAATATTGAAATTTGAATGTTTTTTAATGATTAAAAATTTAAAAAATGAATTTATGAAATAATGGTAGAAATATAAAATTGTTTAAAATATGGAATTGAATAAAATAGATGAAGTGAACTTGCTTGGAAAATATAAATCAGTTTCATGTTTCAGTTTTTGAGCATCACAATATTGAAATTTAAATGTTTTTTAATGATTAAAAATTTAAAAAATGAAATTATGAAATAATGGTAGAAATATAAAATTGTTTAAAATATGGAATTAAATGAAATAGATGGAGTGAAATTGCTTGGAAAATATTAATCAGTTTCATGTTTCAGTTTTTGAGCATCACAATATTGAAATTTAAATGTTTTTTAATGATTAAAAATTTAAAAAATGAAATTATGAAATAGTGGTAGAAATATAAAATTGTTTAAAATATGGAATTAAATAAAATAGATGGAGTGAAATTGCTTGGAAAATATAAATCAGTTTCATGTTTCAGTTTTTAAGCATCACAATATTGAAATTTGAATGTTTTTTTAATGATTAAAAATTTAAAAAATGAAATTATGAAATAGTGGTAGAAATATAAAATTGTTTAAAATATGGAATTAAATAAAATAGATGAAGTGAACTTGCTTGGAAAATATGAATCAGTTTCATGTTTCAGTTTTTGAGCATCACAATATTGAAATTTAAATGTTTTTTAATGATTAAAAATTTAAAAAATGAAATTATGAAATAATGGTAGAAATATAAAATTGTTTAAAATATGGAATTAAATAAAATAGATGGAGTGAAATTGCTTGCAAAATATAAATCAGTTTCATGTTTCAGTTTTTGAGCATCACAATATTGAAATTTGAATGTTTTTTTAATGATTAAAAATTTAAAAAATGAAATTATGAAATAGTGGTAGAAATATAAAATTGTTTAAAATATGGAATTAAATAAAATAGATGGAGTGAAATTGCTTGGAAAATATAAATCAGTTTCATGTTTTAGTTTTTGAGCATCACAATATTGAAATTTAAATGTTTTTTAATGATTAAAAATTTAAAAAATGAAATTATGAAATAGTGGTAGAAATATAAAATTGTTTAAAATATGGAATTGAATAAAATAGATGAAGTGAAATTGCTTGGAAAATATAAATCAGTTTCATGTTTCAGTTTTTGAGCATCACAATATTGAAATTTGAATGTTTTTTAATGATTAAAAATTTAAAAAATGAATTTATGAAATAATGGTAGAAATATAAAATTGTTTAAAATATGGAATTGAATAAAATAGATGAAGTGAACTTGCTTGGAAAATATAAATCAGTTTCATGTTTCAGTTTTTGAGCATCACAATATTGAAATTTAAATGTTTTTTAATGATTAAAAATTTAAAAAATGAAATTATGAAATAATGGTAGAAATATAAAATTGTTTAAAATATGGAATTAAATAAAATAGATGGAGTGAAATTGCTTGGAAAATATAAATCAGTTTCATGTTTCAGTTTTTAAGCATCACAATATTGAAATTTGAATGTTTTTTTAATGATTAAAAATTTAAAAAATGAAATTATGAAATAATGGTAGAAATATAAAATTGTTTAAAATATGGAATTAAATAAAATAGATGGAGTGAAATTGCTTGGAAAATATAAATCAGTTTCATGTTTCAGTTTTTAAGCATCACAATATTGAAATTTGAATGTTTTTTTAATGATTAAAAATTTAAAAAATGAAATTATGAAATAGTGGTAGAAATATAAAATTGTTTAAAATATGGAATTAAATAAAATAGATGGAGTGAAATTGCTTGGAAAATATAAATCAGTTTCATGTTTCAGTTTTTGAGCATCACAATATTGAAATTTAAATGTTTTTTAATGATTAAAAATTTAAAAAATGAAATTATGAAATAGTGGTAGAAATATAAAATTGTTTAAAATATGGAATTGAATAAAATAGATGAAGTGAAATTGCTTGGAAAATATAAATCAGTTTCATGTTTCAGTTTTTGAGCATCACAATATTGAAATTTGAATGTTTTTTAATGATTAAAAATTTAAAAAATGAATTTATGAAATAATGGTAGAAATATAAAATTGTTTAAAATATGGAATTGAATAAAATAGATGAAGTGAACTTGCTTGGAAAATATAAATCAGTTTCATGTTTCAGTTTTTGAGCATCACAATATTGAAATTTAAATGTTTTTTAATGATTAAAAATTTAAAAAATGAAATTATGAAATAATGGTAGAAATATAAAATTGTTTAAAATATGGAATTAAATAAAATAGATGGAGTGAAATTGCTTGGAAAATATAAATCAGTTTCATGTTTCAGTTTTTAAGCATCACAATATTGAAATTTGAATGTTTTTTTAATGATTAAAAATTTAAAAAATGAAATTATGAAATAGTGGTAGAAATATAAAATTGTTTTAAATATGGAATTAAATAAAATAGATGGAGTGAAATTGCTTGGAAAATATAAATCAGTTTCATGTTTCAGTTCTTGAGCATCACAATATTGAAATTTAAATGTTTTTTAATGATTAAAAATTTAAAAAATGAAATTATGAAATAGTGGTAGAAATATAAAACTGTTTAAAATATGGAATTAAATAAAATAGATGGAGTGAAATTGCTTGGAAAATATGAATCAGTTTCATGTTTCAGTTTTTGAGCATCACAATATTGAAATTTAAATGTTTTTTAATGATTAAAAATTTAAAAAATGAAATTATGAAATAATGGTAGAAATATAAAATTGTTTAAAATATGGAATTAAATAAAATAGATGGAGTGAAATTGCTTGGAAAATATAAATCAGTTTCATGTTTCAGTTTTTAAGCATCACAATATTGAAATTTAAATGTTTTTTAATGATTAAAAATTTAAAAAATGAAATTATGAAATAGTGGTAGAAATATAAAATTGTTTAAAATATGGAATTAAATAAAATAGATGGAGTGAAATTGCTTGGAAAATATAAATCAGTTTCATGTTTCAGTTTTTAAGCATCACAATATTGAAATTTGAATGTTTTTTTAATGATTAAAAATTTAAAAAATGAAATTATGAAATAGTGGTAGAAATATAAAATTGTTTAAAATATGGAATTAAATAAAATAGATGGAGTGAAATTGCTTGGAAAATATAAATCAGTTTCATGTTTCAGTTTTTAAGCATCACAATATTGAAATTTGAATGTTTTTTAATGATTAAAAATTTAAAAAATGAATTTATGAAATAATGGTAGAAATATAAAATTGTTTAAAATATGGAATTGAATAAAATAGATGAAGTGAACTTGCTTGGAAAATATAAATCAGTTTCATGTTTCAGTTTTTGAGCATCACAATATTGAAATTTAAATGTTTTTTAATGATTAAAAATTTAAAAAATGAAATTATGAAATAGTGGTAGAAATATAAAATTGTTTAAAATATGGAATTGAATAAAATAGATGAAGTGAACTTGCTTGGAAAATATAAATCAGTTTCATGTTTCAGTTTTTGAGCATCACAATATTGAAATTTAAATGTTTTTTAATGATTAAAAATTTAAAAAATGAAATTATGAAATAATGGTAGAAATATAAAATTGTTTAAAATATGGAATTAAATAAAATAGATGGAGTGAAATTGCTTGGAAAATATAAATCAGTTTCATGTTTCAGTTTTTGAGCATCAGAATATTGAAATTTAAATGTTTTTTAATGATTAAAAATTTAAAAAATGAAATTATGAAATAGTGGTAGAAATATAAAACTGTTTAAAATATGGAATTAAATAAAATAGATGGAGTGAAATTGCTTGGAAAATATGAATCAGTTTCATGTTTCAGTTTTTGAGCATCACAATATTGAAATTTAAATGTTTTTTAATGATTAAAAATTTAAAAAATGAAATTATGAAATAATGGTAGAAATATAAAATTGTTTAAAATATGGAATTAAATAAAATAGATGGAGTGAAATTGCTTGGAAAATATAAATCAGTTTCATGTTTCAGTTTTTAAGCATCACAATATTGAAATTTGAATGTTTTTTTAATGATTAAAAATTTAAAAAATGAAATTATGAAATAGTGGTAGAAATATAAAATTGTTTAAAATATGGAATTAAATAAAATAGATGGAGTGAAATTGCTTGGAAAATATAAATCAGTTTCATGTTTCAGTTTTTAAGCATCACAATATTGAAATTTAAATGTTTTTTAATGATTAAAAATTTAAAAAATGAAATTATGAAATAATGGTAGAAATATAAAATTGTTTAAAATATGGAATTAAATAAAATAGATGGAGTGAAATTGCTTGGAAAATATAAATCAGTTTCATGTTTCAGTTTTTAAGCATCACAATATTGAAATTTGAATGTTTTTTTAATGATTAAAAATTTAAAAAATGAAATTATGAAATAATGGTAGAAATATAAAATTGTTTAAAATATGGAATTAAATAAAATAGATGGAGTGAAATTGCTTGGAAAATATAAATCAGTTTCATGTTTCAGTTTTTAAGCATCACAATATTGAAATTTGAATGTTTTTTTAATGATTAAAAATTTAAAAAATGAAATTATGAAATAGTGGTAGAAATATAAAATTGTTTTAAATATGGAATTAAATAAAATAGATGGAGTGAAATTGCTTGGAAAATATAAATCAGTTTCATGTTTCAGTTCTTGAGCATCACAATATTGAAATTTAAATGTTTTTTAATGATTAAAAATTTAAAAAATGAAATTATGAAATAGTGGTAGAAATATAAAACTGTTTAAAATATGGAATTAAATAAAATAGATGGAGTGAAATTGCTTGGAAAATATGAATCAGTTTCATGTTTCAGTTTTTGAGCATCACAATATTGAAATTTAAATGTTTTTTAATGATTAAAAATTTAGAAAATGAAATTATGAAATAATGGTAGAAATATAAAATTGTTTAAAATATGGAATTAAATAAAATAGATGGAGTGAAATTGCTTGGAAAATATAAATCAGTTTCATGTTTCAGTTTTTAAGCATCACAATATTGAAATTTAAATGTTTTTTAATGATTAAAAATTTAAAAAATGAAATTATGAAATAGTGGTAGAAATATAAAATTGTTTAAAATATGGAATTAAATAAAATAGATGGAGTGAAATTGCTTGGAAAATATAAATCAGTTTCATGTTTCAGTTTTTAAGCATCACAAAATTGAAATTTGAATGTTTTTTAATGATTAAAAATTTAAAAAATGAATTTATGAAATAATGGTAGAAATATAAAATTGTTTAAAATATGGAATTGAATAAAATAGATGAAGTGAACTTGCTTGGAAAATATAAATCAGTTTCATGTTTCAGTTTTTGAGCATCACAATATTGAAATTTAAATGTTTTTTAATGATTAAAAATTTAAAAAATGAAATTATGAAATAGTGGTAGAAATATAAAATTGTTTAAAATATGGAATTGAATAAAATAGATGAAGTGAACTTGCTTGGAAAATATAAATCAGTTTCATGTTTCAGTTTTTGAGCATCACAATATTGAAATTTAAATGTTTTTTAATGATTAAAAATTTAAAAAATGAAATTATGAAATAATGGTAGAAATATAAAATTGTTTAAAATATGGAATTAAATAAAATAGATGGAGTGAAATTGCTTGGAAAATATAAATCAGTTTCATGTTTCAGTTTTTGAGCATCAGAATATTGAAATTTAAATGTTTTTTAATGATTAAAAATTTAAAAAATGAAATTATGAAATAGTGGTAGAAATATAAAACTGTTTAAAATATGGAATTAAATAAAATAGATGGAGTGAAATTGCTTGGAAAATATGAATCAGTTTCATGTTTCAGTTTTTGAGCATCACAATATTGAAATTTAAATGTTTTTTAATGATTAAAAATTTAAAAAATGAAATTATGAAATAATGGTAGAAATATAAAATTGTTTAAAATATGGAATTAAATAAAATAGATGGAGTGAAATTGCTTGGAAAATATAAATCAGTTTCATGTTTCAGTTTTTAAGCATCACAATATTGAAATTTGAATGTTTTTTTAATGATTAAAAATTTAAAAAATGAAATTATGAAATAGTGGTAGAAATATAAAATTGTTTAAAATATGGAATTAAATAAAATAGATGGAGTGAAATTGCTTGGAAAATATAAATCAGTTTCATGTTTCAGTTTTTAAGCATCACAATATTGAAATTTAAATGTTTTTTAATGATTAAAAATTTAAAAAATGAAATTATGAAATAATGGTAGAAATATAAAATTGTTTAAAATATGGAATTAAATAAAATAGATGGAGTGAAATTGCTTGGAAAATATAAATCAGTTTCATGTTTCAGTTTTTAAGCATCACAATATTGAAATTTGAATGTTTTTTTAATGATTAAAAATTTAAAAAATGAAATTATGAAATAATGGTAGAAATAGAAAATTGTTTAAAATATGGAATTAAATAAAATAGATGGAGTGAAATTGCTTGGAAAATATAAATCAGTTTCATGTTTCAGTTTTTAAGCATCACAATATTGAAATTTAAATGTTTTTTAATGATTAAAAATTTAAAAAATGAAATTATGAAATAGTGGTAGAAATATAAAATTGTTTAAAATATGGAATTAAATAAAATAGATGGAGTGAAATTGCTTGGAAAATATAAATCAGTTTCATGTTTCAGTTTTTAAGCATCACAATATTGAAATTTGAATGTTTTTTTAATGATTAAAAATTTAAAAAATGAAATTATGAAATAGTGGTAGAAATATAAAATTGTTTAAAATATGGAATTAAATAAAATAGATGGAGTGAAATTGCTTGGAAAATATAAATCAGTTTCATGTTTCAGTTTTTAAGCATCACAATATTGAAATTTGAATGTTTTTTAATGATTAAAAATTTAAAAAATGAATTTATGAAATAATGGTAGAAATATAAAATTGTTTAAAATATGGAATTGAATAAAATAGATGAAGTGAACTTGCTTGGAAAATATAAATCAGTTTCATGTTTCAGTTTTTGAGCATCACAATATTGAAATTTAAATGTTTTTTAATGATTAAAAATTTAAAAAATGAAATTATGAAATAGTGGTAGAAATATAAAATTGTTTAAAATATGGAATTGAATAAAATAGATGAAGTGAACTTGCTTGGAAAATATAAATCAGTTTCATGTTTCAGTTTTTGAGCATCACAATATTGAAATTTAAATGTTTTTTAATGATTAAAAATTTAAAAAATGAAATTATGAAATAATGGTAGAAATATAAAATTGTTTAAAATATGGAATTAAATAAAATAGATGGAGTGAAATTGCTTGGAAAATATAAATCAGTTTCATGTTTCAGTTTTTGAGCATCAGAATATTGAAATTTAAATGTTTTTTAATGATTAAAAATTTAAAAAATGAAATTATGAAATAGTGGTAGAAATATAAAACTGTTTAAAATATGGAATTAAATAAAATAGATGGAGTGAAATTGCTTGGAAAATATGAATCAGTTTCATGTTTCAGTTTTTGAGCATCACAATATTGAAATTTAAATGTTTTTTAATGATTAAAAATTTAAAAAATGAAATTATGAAATAATGGTAGAAATATAAAATTGTTTAAAATATGGAATTAAATAAAATAGATGGAGTGAAATTGCTTGGAAAATATGAATCAGTTTCATGTTTCAGTTTTTGAGCATCACAATATTGAAATTTGAATGTTTTTTAATGATTAAAAATTTAAAAAATGAATTTATGAAATAATGGTAGAAATATAAAATTGTTTAAAATATGGAATTGAATAAAATAGATGAAGTGAACTTGCTTGGAAAATATAAATCAGTTTCATGTTTCAGTTTTTGAGCATCACAATATTGAAATTTAAATGTTTTTTAATGATTAAAAATTTAAAAAATGAAATTATGAAATAATGGTAGAAATATAAAATTGTTTAAAATATGGAATTAAATAAAATAGATGGAGTGAAATTGCTTGGAAAATATAAATCAGTTTCATGTTTCAGTTTTTGAGCATCACAATATTGAAATTTAAATGTTTTTTAATGATTAAAAATTTAAAAAATGAAATTATGAAATAATGGTAGAAATATAAAATTGTTTAAAATATGGAATTAAATAAAATAGATGGAGTGAAATTGCTTGGAAAATATAAATCAGTTTCATGTTTCAGTTTTTGAGCATCAGAATATTGAAATTTAAATGTTTTTTAATGATTAAAAATTTAAAAAATGAAATTATGAAATAGTGGTAGAAATATAAAACTGTTTAAAATATGGAATTAAATAAAATAGATGGAGTGAAATTGCTTGGAAAATATGAATCAGTTTCATGTTTCAGTTTTTGAGCATCACAATATTGAAATTTAAATGTTTTTTAATGATTAAAAATTTAAAAAATGAAATTATGAAATAGTGGTAGAAATATAAAATTGTTTAAAATATGGAATTAAATAAAATAGATGGAGTGAAATTGCTTGGAAAATATGAATCAGTTTCATGTTTCAGTTTTTGAGCATCACAATATTGAAATTTGAATGTTTTTAATGATTAAAAATTTAAAAAATGAATTTATGAAATAATGGTAGAAATATAAAATTGTTTAAAATATGGAATTGAATAAAATAGATGAAGTGAACTTGCTTGGAAAATATAAATCAGTTTCATGTTTCAGTTTTTGAGCATCACAATATTGAAATTTAAATGTTTTTTAATGATTAAAAATTTAAAAAATGAAATTATGAAATAATGGTAGAAATATAAAATTGTTTAAAATATGGAATTAAATAAAATAGATGGAGTGAAATTGCTTGGAAAATATAAATCAGTTTCATGTTTCAGTTTTTGAGCATCAGAATATTGAAATTTAAATGTTTTTTAATGATTAAAAATTTAAAAAATGAAATTATGAAATAGTGGTAGAAATATAAAATTGTTTAAAATATGGAATTAAATAAAATAGATGGAGTGAAATTGCTTGGAAAATATAAATCAGTTTCATGTTTCAGTTTTTAAGCATCACAATATTGAAATTTGAATGTTTTTTTAATGATTAAAAATTTAAAAAATGAAATTATGAAATAGTGGTAGAAATATAAAATTGTTTAAAATATGGAATTAAATAAAATAGATGGAGTGAAATTGCTTGGAAAATATGAATCAGTTTCATGTTTCAATTTTTGAGCATCACAATATTGAAATTTAAATGTTTTTTAATGATTAAAAATTTAAAAAATGAAATTATGAAATAGTGGTAGAAATATAAAATTGTTTAAAATATGGAATTAAATAAAATAGATGGAGTGAAATTGCTTGGAAAATATAAATCAGTTTCATGTTTCAATTTTTGAGCATCACAATATTGAAATTTAAATGTTTTTTTAATGATTAAAAATTTAAAAAATGAAATTATGAAATAGTGGTAGAAATATAAAATTGTTTAAAATATGGAATTAAATAAAATAGATGGAGTGAAATTGCTTGGAAAATATAAATCAGTTTCATGTTTCAATTTTTGAGCATCACAATATTGAAATTTGAATGTTTTTTTAATGATTAAAAATTTAAAAAATGAAATTATGAAATAGTGGTAGAAATATAAAATTGTTTAAAATATGGAATTAAATAAAATAGATGGAGTGAAATTGCTTGGAAAATATAAATCAGTTTCATGTTTCAGTTTTTGAGCATCACAATATTGAAATTTGAATGTTTTTTAATGATTAAAAATTTAAAAAATGAAATTATGAAATAATGGTAGAAATATAAAATTGTTTAAAATATGGAATTGAATAAAATAGATGAAGTGAACTTGCTTGGAAAATATGAATCAGTTTCATGTTTTAGTTTTTGAGCATCACAATAATGAAATTTAAATGTTTTTTAATGATTAAAAATTTAAAAAATGAAATTATGAAATAGTGGTAGAAATATAAAATTGTTTAAAATATGGAATTGAATAAAATAGATGAAGTGAACTTGCTTGGAAAATATAAATCAGTTTCATGTTTCAATTTTTGAGCATCACAATATTGAAATTTAAATGTTTTTTTAATGATTAAAAATTTAAAAAATGAAATTATGAAATAGTGGTAGAAATATAAAATTGTTTAAAATATGGAATTAAATAAAATAGATGGAGTGAAATTGCTTGGAAAATATAAATCAGTTTCATGTTTCAATTTTTGAGCATCACAATATTGAAATTTGAATGTTTTTTTAATGATTAAAAATTTAAAAAATGAAATTATGAAATAGTGGTAGAAATATAAAATTGTTTAAAATATGGAATTAAATAAAATAGATGGAGTGAAATTGCTTGGAAAATATAAATCAGTTTCATGTTTCAGTTTTTGAGCATCAGAATATTGAAATTTAAATGTTTTTTAATGATTAAAAATTTAAAAAATGAAATTATGAAATAGTGGTAGAAATATAAAATTGTTTAAAATATGGAATTAAATAAAATAGATGGAGTGAAATTGCTTGGAAAATATAAATCAGTTTCATGTTTCAGTTTTTAAGCATCACAATATTGAAATTTGAATGTTTTTTTAATGATTAAAAATTTAAAAAATGAAATTATGAAATAGTGGTAGAAATATAAAATTGTTTAAAATATGGAATTAAATAAAATAGATGGAGTGAAATTGCTTGGAAAATATGAATCAGTTTCATGTTTCAATTTTTGAGCATCACAATATTGAAATTTAAATGTTTTTTAATGATTAAAAATTTAAAAAATGAAATTATGAAATAGTGGTAGAAATATAAAATTGTTTAAAATATGGAATTAAATAAAATAGATGGAGTGAAATTGCTTGGAAAATATAAATCAGTTTCATGTTTCAATTTTTGAGCATCACAATATTGAAATTTAAATGTTTTTTTAATGATTAAAAATTTAAAAAATGAAATTATGAAATAGTGGTAGAAATATAAAATTGTTTAAAATATGGAATTAAATAAAATAGATGGAGTGAAATTGCTTGGAAAATATAAATCAGTTTCATGTTTCAATTTTTGAGCATCACAATATTGAAATTTGAATGTTTTTTTAATGATTAAAAATTTAAAAAATGAAATTATGAAATAGTGGTAGAAATATAAAATTGTTTAAAATATGGAATTAAATAAAATAGATGGAGTGAAATTGCTTGGAAAATATAAATCAGTTTCATGTTTCAGTTTTTGAGCATCACAATATTGAAATTTGAATGTTTTTTAATGATTAAAAATTTAAAAAATGAAATTATGAAATAATGGTAGAAATATAAAATTGTTTAAAATATGGAATTGAATAAAATAGATGAAGTGAACTTGCTTGGAAAATATGAATCAGTTTCATGTTTTAGTTTTTGAGCATCACAATAATGAAATTTAAATGTTTTTTAATGATTAAAAATTTAAAAAATGAAATTATGAAATAGTGGTAGAAATATAAAATTGTTTAAAATATGGAATTGAATAAAATAGATGAAGTGAACTTGCTTGGAAAATATAAATCAGTTTCATGTTTCAGTTTTTGAGCATCACAATATTGAAATTTAAATGTTTTTTAATGATTAAAAATTTAAAAAATGAATTTATGAAATAATGGTAGAAATATAAAATTGTTTAAAATATGGAATTGAATAAAATAGATGAAGTGAACTTGCTTGGAAAATATAAATCAGTTTCATGTTTCAGTTTTTGAGCATCACAATATTGAAATTTAAATGTTTTTTAATGATTAAAAATTTAAAAAATGAAATTATGAAATAATGGTAGAAATATAAAATTGTTTAAAATATGGAATTAAATAAAATAGATGGAGTGAAATTGCTTGGAAGATATAAATCAGTTTCATGTTTCAATTTTTGAGCATCACAATATTGAAATTTAAATGTTTTTTAATGATTAAAAATTTAAAAAATGAAATTATGAAATAGTGGTAGAAATATAAAATTGTTTAAAATATGGAATTAAATAAAATAGATGGAGTGAAATTGCTTGGAAAATATAAATCAGTTTCATGTTTCAGTTTTTGAGCATCACAATATTGAAATTTAAATGTTTTTTAATGATTAAAAATTTAAAAAATGAAATTATGAAATAGTGGTAGAAATATAAAATTGTTTAAAATATGGAATTGAATAAAATAGATGAAGTGAAATTGCTTGGAAAATATAAATCAGTTTCATGTTTCAGTTTTTGAGCATCACAATATTGAAATTTGAATGTTTTTTAATGATTAAAAATTTAAAAAATGAATTTATGAAATAATGGTAGAAATATAAAATTGTTTAAAATATGGAATTGAATAAAATAGATGAAGTGAACTTGCTTGGAAAATATAAATCAGTTTCATGTTTCAGTTTTTGAGCATCACAATATTGAAATTTAAATGTTTTTTAATGATTAAAAATTTAAAAAATGAAATTATGAAATAATGGTAGAAATATAAAATTGTTTAAAATATGGAATTAAATAAAATAGATGGAGTGAAATTGCTTGGAAAATATAAATCAGTTTCATGTTTCAGTTTTTGAGCATCAGAATATTGAAATTTAAATGTTTTTTAATGATTAAAA
This sequence comes from Auanema rhodensis, assembly GCA_964057225.1. NCBI lineage: Eukaryota > Metazoa > Nematoda > Chromadorea > Rhabditida > Rhabditidae > Auanema > Auanema rhodense. Next base: position 9,561,499 of record OZ059895.1, read on the forward strand.
ATTTAAAAAATGAAATTATGAAATAGTGGTAGAAATATAAAATTGTTTAAAATATGGAGTTAAATAAAATAGATGGAGTGAAATTGCTTGGAAAATATAAATCAGTTTCATGTTTCAGTTTTTAAGCATCACAATATTGAAATTTGAATGTTTTTTTAATGATTAAAAATTTAAAAAATGAAATTATGAAATAGTGGTAGAAATATAAAATTGTTTAAAATATGGAATTAAATAAAATAGATGGAGTGAAATTGCTTGGAAAATATGAATCAGTTTCATGTTTCAATTTTTGAGCATCACAATATTGAAATTTAAATGTTTTTTAATGATTAAAAATTTAAAAAATGAAATTATGAAATAGTGGTAGAAATATAAAATTGTTTAAAATATGGAATTAAATAAAATAGATGGAGTGAAATTGCTTGGGAAATATAAATCAGTTCCATGTTTCAATTTTTGAGCATCACAATATTGAAATTTAAATGTTTTTTAATGATTAAAAATTTAAAAAATGAAATTATGAAATAGTGGTAGAAATATAAAATTGTTTAAAATATGGAATTAAATAAAATAGATGGAGTGAAATTGCTTGTAAAATATAAATCATTTTCATGTTTCAGTTTTTAAGCATCACAATATTGAAATTTGAATGTTTTTTTAATGATTAAAAATTTAAAAAATGAAATTATGAAATAGTGGTAGAAATATAAAATTGTTTAAAATATGGAATTAAATAAAATAGATGGAGTGAAATTGCTTGGGAAATATAAATCAGTTCCATGTTTCAATTTTTGAGCATCACAATATTGAAATTTAAATGTTTTTTAATGATTAAAAATTTAAAAAATGAAATTATGAAATAGTGGTAGAAATATAAAATTGTTTAAAATATGGAATTAAATAAAATAGATGGAGTGAAATTGCTTGGAAAATATGAATCAGTTTCATGTTTCAGTTTTTGAGCATCACAATATTGAAATTTGAATGTTTTTTTAATGATTAAAAATTTAAAAAATGAAATTATGAAATAGTGGTAGAAATATAAAATTGTTTAAAATATGGAATTAAATAAAATAGATGTAGTGAAATTGCTTGGGAAATATAAATCAGTTCCATGTTTCAATTTTTGAGCATCACAATATTGAAATTTAAATGTTTTTTAATGATTAAAAATTTAAAAAATGAAATTATGAAATAGTGGTAGAAAAATAAAATTGTTTAAAAAATATGGAATTAAATAAAATAGATGGAGTGAAATTGCTTGCAAAATATAAATCATTTTCATGTTTCAGTTTTTAAGCATCACAATATTGAAATTTGAATGTTTTTTTAATGATTAAAAATTTAAAAAATGAAATTATGAAATAGTGGTAGAAATATAAAATTGTTTAAAATATGGAATTAAATAAAATAGATGGAGTGAAATTGCTTGGGAAATATAAATCAGTTCCATGTTTCAATTTTTGAGCATCACAATATTGAAATTTAAATGTTTTTTAATGATTAAAAATTTAAAAAATGAAATTATGAAATAGTGGTAGAAATATAAAATTGTTTAAAAAATATGGAATTAAATAAAATAGATGGAGTGAAATTGCTTGTAAAATATAAATCATTTTCGAATAAAATAGATGAAGTGAACTTGCTTGGAAAATATAAATCAGTTTCATGTTTCAGTTTTCGAGCATCACAATATTGAAATTTAAATGTTTTTTAATGATTAAAAATTTAAAAAATGAAATTATGAAATAGTGGTAGAAATATAAAATTGTTTAAAATATGGAATTAAATAAAATAGATGTAGTGAACTTGCTTGGAAAATATAAATCAGTTTCATGTTTCAGTTTTTGAGCATCACAATATTGAAATTTAAATGTTTTTTAATGATTAAAAATTTAAAAAATGAAATTATGAAATAGTGGTAGAAATATAAAATTGTTTAAAATATGGAATTAAATAAAATAGATGGAGTGAAATTGCTTGGAAAATATAAATCAGTTTCATGTTTCAGTTTTTAAGCATCACAATATTGAAATTTGAATGTTTTTTTAATGATTAAAAATTTAAAAAATGAAATTATGAAATAGTGGTAGAAATATAAAATTGTTTAAAATATGGAATTAAATAAAATAGATGGAGTGAAATTGCTTGGAAAATATGAATCAGTTTCATGTTTCAATTTTTGAGCATCACAATATTGAAATTTAAATGTTTTTTAATGATTAAAAATTTAAAAAATGAAATTATGAAATAGTGGTAGAAATATAAAATTGTTTAAAATATGGAATTAAATAAAATAGATGGAGTGAAATTGCTTGGAAAATATAAATCAGTTTCATGTTTCAATTTTTGAGCATCACAATATTGAAATTTAAATGTTTTTTTAATGATTAAAAATTTAAAAAATGAAATTATGAAATAGTGGTAGAAATATAAAATTGTTTAAAATATGGAATTAAATAAAATAGATGAAGTTAACTTGCTTGGAAAATATAAATCAGTTTCATGTTTCAGTTTTTGAGCATCACAATATTGAAATTTAAATGTTTTTTAATGATTAAAAATTTAAAAAATGAAATTATGAAATAGTGGTAGAAAAATAAAATTGTTTAAAAAATATGGAATTAAATAAAATAGATGGAGTGAAATTGCTTGTAAAATATGAATCAGTTTCATGTTTCAATTTTTGAGCATCACAATATTGAAATTTAAATGTTTTTTAATGATTAAAAATTTAAAAAATGAAATTATGAAATAGTGGTAGAAATATAAAATTGTTTAAAATATGGAATTAAATGAATTAGATGGAGTGAAATTGCTTGGAAAATATAAATCAGTTTCATGTTTCAGTTCTTGAGCATCACAATATTGAAATTTAAATGTTTTTTAATGATTAAAAATTTAAAAAAAATGAAATTATGAAATAGTGGTAGAAATATAAAATTGTTTAAAATATGGAATTAAATAAAATAGATGGAGTGAAATTGCTTGGAAAATATGAATCAGTTTCATGTTTCAGTTTTTGAGCATCACAATATTGAAATTTGAATGTTTTTTTAATGATTAAAAATTTAAAAAATGAAATTATGAAATAGTGGTAGAAATATAAAATTGTTTAAAATATGGAATTAAATAAAATAGATGGAGTGAAATTGCTTGGGAAATATAAATCAGTTCCATGTTTCAATTTTTGAGCATCACAATATTGAAATTTAAATGTTTTTTAATGATTAAAAATTTAAAAAATGAAATTATGAAATAGTGGTAGAAAAATAAAATTGTTTAAAAAATATGGAATTAAATAAAATAGATGGAGTGAAATTGCTTGTAAAATATAAATCATTTTCATGTTTCAGTTTTTAAGCATCACAATATTGAAATTTGAATGTTTTTTTAATGATTAAAAATTTAAAAAATGAAATTATGAAATAGTGGTAGAAATATAAAATTGTTTAAAATATGGAATTAAATAAACTAGATGAAGTGAACTTGCTTGGAAAATATAAATCAGTTTCATGTTTCAGTTTTTGAGCATCACAATATTGAAATTTAAATGTTTTTTAATGATTAAAAATTTAAAAAATGAAATTATGAAATAGTGGTAGAAATATAAAATTGTTTAAAAAATATGGAATTAAATAAAATAGATGGAGTGAAATTGCTTGTAAAATATAAATCATTTTCGAATAAAATAGATGAAGTGAACTTGCTTGGAAAATATAAATCAGTTTCATGTTTCAGTTTTTGAGCATCACAATATTGAAATTTAAATGTTTTTTAATGATTAAAAATTTAAAAAATGAAATTATGAAATAGTGGTAGAAATATAAAATTGTTTAAAATATGGAATTAAATAAAATAGATGTAGTGAACTTGCTTGGAAAATATAAATCAGTTTCATGTTTCAGTTTTTGAGCATCACAATATTGAAATTTAAATGTTTTTTAATGATTAAAAATTTAAAAAATGAAATTATGAAATAGTGGTAGAAATATAAAATTGTTTAAAATATGGAATTAAATAAAATAGATGGAGTGAAATTGCTTGGAAAATATAAATCAGTTTCATGTTTCAGTTTTTAAGCATCACAATATTGAAATTTGAATGTTTTTTTAATGATTAAAAATTTAAAAAATGAAATTATGAAATAGTGGTAGAAATATAAAATTGTTTAAAATATGGAATTAAATAAAATAGATGGAGTGAAATTGCTTGGAAAATATGAATCAGTTTCATGTTTCAATTTTTGAGCATCACAATATTGAAATTTAAATGTTTTTTAATGATTAAAAATTTAAAAAATGAAATTATGAAATAGTGGTAGAAATATAAAATTGTTTAAAATATGGAATTAAATAAAATAGATGGAGTGAAATTGCTTGGAAAATATAAATCAGTTTCATGTTTCAATTTTTGAGCATCACAATATTGAAATTTAAATGTTTTTTTAATGATTAAAAATTTAAAAAATGAAATTATGAAATAGTGGTAGAAATATAAAATTGTTTAAAATATGGAATTAAATAAAATAGATGGAGTGAAATTGCTTGGAAAATATAAATCAGTTTCATGTTTCAATTTTTGAGCATCACAATATTGAAATTTAAATGTTTTTTAATGATTAAAAATTTAAAAAATGAAATTATGAAATAGTGGTAGAAATATAAAATTGTTTAAAATATGGAATTAAATGAATTAGATGGAGTGAAATTGCTTGGAAAATATAAATCAGTTTCATGTTTCAGTTCTTGAGCATCACAATATTGAAATTTAAATGTTTTTTAATGATTAAAAATTTAAAAAAAATGAAATTATGAAATAGTGGTAGAAATATAAAATTGTTTAAAATATGGAATTAAATAAAATAGATGGAGTGAAATTGCTTGGAAAATATGAATCAGTTTCATGTTTCAGTTTTTGAGCATCACAATATTGAAATTTGAATGTTTTTTTAATGATTAAAAATTTAAAAAATGAAATTATGAAATAGTGGTAGAAATATAAAATTGTTTAAAATATGGAATTAAATAAAATAGATGGAGTGAAATTGCTTGGGAAATATAAATCAGTTCCATGTTTCAATTTTTGAGCATCACAATATTGAAATTTAAATGTTTTTTAATGATTAAAAATTTAAAAAATGAAATTATGAAATAGTGGTAGAAAAATAAAATTGTTTAAAAAATATGGAATTAAATAAAATAGATGGAGTGAAATTGCTTGTAAAATATAAATCATTTTCATGTTTCAGTTTTTAAGCATCACAATATTGAAATTTGAATGTTTTTTTAATGATTAAAAATTTAAAAAATGAAATTATGAAATAGTGGTAGAAATATAAAATTGTTTAAAATATGGAATTAAATAAACTAGATGAAGTGAACTTGCTTGGAAAATATAAATCAGTTTCATGTTTCAGTTTTTGAGCATCACAATATTGAAATTTAAATGTTTTTTAATGATTAAAAATTTAAAAAATGAAATTATGAAATAGTGGTAGAAATATAAAATTGTTTAAAAAATATGGAATTAAATAAAATAGATGGAGTGAAATTGCTTGTAAAATATAAATCATTTTTGAATAAAATAGATGAAGTGAACTTGCTTGGAAAATATAAATCAGTTTCATGTTTCAGTTTTTGAGCATCACAATATTGAAATTTAAATGTTTTTTAATGATTAAAAATTTAAAAAATGAAATTATGAAATAGTGGTAGAAATATAAAATTGTTTAAAATATGGAATTAAATAAAATAGATGTAGTGAACTTGCTTGGAAAATATAAATCAGTTTCATGTTTCAGTTTTTGAGCATCACAATATTGAAATTTAAATGTTTTTTAATGATTAAAAATTTAAAAAATGAAATTATGAAATAGTGGTAGAAATATAAAAATGTTTAAAATATGGAATTAAATAAAATAGATGGAGTGAAATTGCTTGGGAAATATAAATCAGTTCCATGTTTCAATTTTTGAGCATCACAATATTGAAATTTAAATGTTTTTTAATGATTAAAAATTTAAAAAATGAAATTATGAAATAGTGGTAGAAAAATAAAATTGTTTAAAAAATATGGAATTAAATAAAATAGATGGAGTGAAATTGCTTGTAAAATATAAATCATTTTCATGTTTCAGTTTTTAAGCATCACAATATTGAAATTTGAATGTTTTTTTAATGATTAAAAATTTAAAAAATGAAATTATGAAATAGTGGTAGAAATATAAAATTGTTTAAAATATGGAATTAAATAAAATAGATGGAGTGAAATTGCTTGGGAAATATAAATCAGTTCCATGTTTCAATTTTTGAGCATCACAATATTGAAATTTAAATGTTTTTTAATGATTAAAAATTTAAGAAATGAAATTATGAAATAGTGGTAGAAATATAAAATTGTTTAAAAAATATGGAATTAAATAAAATAGATGGAGTGAAATTGCTTGTAAAATATAAATCATTTTCGAATAAAATAGATGAAGTGAACTTGCTTGGAAAATATAAATCAGTTTCATGTTTCAGTTTTTGAGCATCACAATATTGAAATTTAAATGTTTTTTAATGATTAAAAATTTAAAAAATGAAATTATGAAATAGTGGTAGAAATATAAAATTGTTTAAAAAATATGGAATTAAATAAAATAGATGGAGTGAAATTGCTTGTAAAATATAAATCATTTTCGAATAAAATAGATGAAGTGAACTTGCTTGGAAAATATAAATCAGTTTCATGTTTCAGTTTTTGAGCATCACAATATTGAAATTTAAATGTTTTTTAATGATTAAAAATTTAAAAAATGAAATTATGAAATAGTGGTAGAAATATAAAATTGTTTAAAATATGGAATTAAATAAAATAGATGTAGTGAACTTGCTTGGAAAATATAAATCAGTTTCATGTTTCAGTTTTTGAGCATCACAATATTGAAATTTAAATGTTTTTTAATGATTAAAAATTTAAAAAATGAAATTATGAAATAGTGGTAGAAAAATAAAATTGTTTAAAAAATATGGAATTAAATAAAATAGATGGAGTGAAATTGCTTGTAAAATATAAATCATTTTCATGTTTCAGTTTTTAAGCATCACAATATTGAAATTTGAATGTTTTTTTAATGATTAAAAATTTAAAAAATGAAATTATGAAATAGTGGTAGAAATATAAAATTGTTTAAAATATGGAATTAAATAAAATAGATGGAGTGAAATTGCTTGGGAAATATAAATCAGTTCCATGTTTCAATTTTTGAGCATCACAATATTGAAATTTAAATGTTTTTTAATGATTAAAAATTTAAGAAATGAAATTATGAAATAGTGGTAGAAATATAAAATTGTTTAAAAAATATGGAATTAAATAAAATAGATGGAGTGAAATTGCTTGTAAAATATAAATCAGTTCCATGTTTCAATTTTTGAGCATCACAATATTGAAATTTAAATGTTTTTTAATGATTAAAAATTTAAAAAATGGAATTATGAAATAGTGGTAGAAAAATAAAATTGTTTAAAAAATATGGAATTAAATAAAATAGATGGAGTGAAATTGCTTGGAAAATATAAATCAGTTTCATGTTTCAATTTTTGAGCATCACAATATTGAAATTTAAATGTTTTTTTAATGATTAAAAACTTAAAAAATGAATTTATGAAATAGTGGTAGAAATATAAAATTGTTTAAAATATGGAATTAAATAAAATAGATGGAGTGAAATTGCTTGGAAAATATAAATCAGTTTCATGTTTCAATTTTTGAGCATCACAATATTGAAATTTAAATGTTTTTTAATGATTAAAAATTTAAAAAATGAAATTATGAAATAGTGGTAGAAATATAAAATTGTTTGAAATATGGAATTAAATGAATTAGATGGAGTGAAATTGCTTGGAAAATATAAATCAGTTTCATGTTTCAGTTCTTGAGCATCACAATATTGAAATTTAAATGTTTTTTAATGATTAAAAATTTAAAAAATGAAATTATGAAATAGTGGTAGAAATATAAAACTGTTTAAAATATGGAATTAAATAAAATAGATGGAGTGAAATTGCTTGGAAAATATGAATCAGTTTCATGTTTCAGTTTTTGAGCATCACAATATTGAAATTTGAATGTTTTTTTAATGATTAAAAATTTAAAAAATGAAATTATGAAATAGTGGTAGAAATATAAAATTGTTTAAAATATGGAATTAAATAAAATAGATGGAGTGAAATTGCTTGGGAAATATAAATCAGTTCCATGTTTCAATTTTTGAGCATCACAATATTGAAATTTAAATGTTTTTTAATGATTAAAAATTTAAAAAATGAAATTATGAAATAGTGGTAGAAAAATAAAATTGTTTAAAAAATATGGAATTAAATAAAATAGATGGAGTGAAATTGCTTGTAAAATATAAATCATTTTCATGTTTCAGTTTTTAAGCATCACAATATTGAAATTTGAATGTTTTTTTAATGATTAAAAATTTAAAAAATGAAATTATGAAATAGTGGTAGAAATATAAAATTGTTTAAAATATGGAATTGAATAAAATAGATGAAGTGAACTTGCTTGGAAAATATAAATCAGTTTCATGTTTCAGTTTTTGAGCATCACAATATTGAAATTTGAATGTTTTTTTAATGATTAAAAATTTAAAAAATGAAATTATGAAAAAATGGTAGAAATATAAAATTGTTTAAAATATGGAATTAAATAAAATAGATGGAGTGAAATTGCTTGGAAAATATAAATCAGTTTCATGTTTCAGTTTTTGAGCATCACAATATTGAAATTTAAATGTTTTTTAATGATTAAAAATTTAAAAAATGAAATTATGAAATAGTGGTAGAAATATAAAATTGTTTAAAATATGGAATTAAATAAAATAGATGAAGTGAAATTGCTTGGAAAATATAAATCAGTTTCATGTTTCAGTTTTTAAGCATCACAATATTGAAATTTGAATGTTTTTTTAATGATTAAAAATTTAAAAAATGAAATTATGAAATAGTGGTAGAAATATAAAATTGTTTAAAATATGGAATTAAATAAAATAGATGGAGTGAAATTGCTTGGAAAATATGAATCAGTTTCATGTTTCAATTTTTGAGCATCACAATATTGAAATTTAAATGTTCTTTAATGATTAAAAATTTAAAAAATGAAATTATGAAATAGTGGTAGAAATATAAAATTGTTTAAAATATGGAATTAAATAAAATAGATGGAGTGAAATTGCTTGGAAAATATAAATCAGTTTCATGTTTCAATTTTTGAGCATCACAATATTGAAATTTAAATGTTTTTTTAATGATTAAAAATTTAAAAAATGAAATTATGAAATAGTGGTAGAAATATAAAATTGTTTAAAATATGGAATTAAATAAAATAGATGGAGTGAAATTGCTTGGAAAATATAAATCAGTTTCATGTTTCAATTTTTGAGCATCACAATATTGAAATTTAAATGTTTTTTAATGATTAAAAATTTAAAAAATGAAATTATGAAATAGTGGTAGAAATATAAAATTGTTTAAAATATGGAATTAAATGAATTAGATCGAGTGAAATTGCTTGGAAAATATAAATCAGTTTCATGTTTCAGTTCTTGAGCATCACAATATTGAAATTTAAATGTTTTTTAATGATTAAAAATTTAAAAAATGAAATTATGAAATAGTGGTAGAAATATAAAATTGTTTAAAATATGGAATTAAATAAAATAGATGGAGTGAAATTGCTTGGAAAATATGAATCAGTTTCATGTTTCAGTTTTTGAGCATCACAATATTGAAATTTGAATGTTTTTTTAATGATTAAAAATTTAAAAAATGAAATTATGAAATAGTGGTAGAAATATAAAATTGTTTAAAATATGGAATTAAATAAAATAGATGGAGTGAAATTGCTTGGGAAATATAAATCAGTTCCATGTTTCAATTTTTGAGCATCACAATATTGAAATTTAAATGTTTTTTAATGATTAAAAATTTAAAAAATGAAATTATGAAATAGTGGTAGAAAAATAAAATTGTTTAAAAAATATGGAATTAAATAAAATAGATGGAGTGAAATTGCTTGTAAAATATAAATCATTTTCATGTTTCAGTTTTTAAGCATCACAATATTGAAATTTGAATGTTTTTTTAATGATTAGAAATTTAAAAAATGAAATTATGAAATAGTGGTAGAAATATAAAATTGTTTAAAATATGGAATTAAATAAAATAGATGGAGTGAAATTGCTTGGGAAATATAAATCAGTTCCATGTTTCAATTTTTGAGCATCACAATATTGAATATTAAATGTTTTTTAATGATTAAAAATTTAAAAAATGAAATTATGAAATAGTGGTAGAAAAATAAAATTGTTTAAAAAATATGGAATTAAATAAAATAGATGGAGTGAAATTGCTTGTAAAATATAAATCATTTTCATGTTTCAGTTTTTAAGCATAACAATATTGAAATTTGAATGTTTTTTTAATGATTAAAAATTTAAAAAATGAAATTATGAAATAGTGGTAGAAATATAAAATTGTTTAAAATATGGAATTAAATAAAATAGATGGAGTGAAATTGCTTGGGAAATATAAATCAGTTCCATGTTTCAATTTTTGAGCATCACAATATTGATATTTAAATGTTTTTTAATGATTAAAAATTTAAAAAATGAAATTATGAAATAGTGGTAGAAATATAAAATTGTTTAAAAAATATGGAATTAAATAAAATAGATGGAGTGAAATTGCTTGTAAAATATAAATCATTTTCGAATAAAATAGATGAAGTGAACTTGCTTGGAAAATATAAATCAGTTTCATGTTTCAGTTTTTGAGCATCACAATATTGAAATTTAAATGTTTTTTAATGATTAAAAATTTAAAAAATGAAATTATGAAATAGTGGTAGAAATATAAAATTGTTTAAAATATGGAATTAAATAAAATAGATGTAGTGAACTTGCTTGGAAAATATAAATCAGTTTCATGTTTCAGTTTTTGAGCATCACAATATTGAAATTTAAATGTTTTTTAATGATTAAAAATTTAAAAAATGAAATTATGAAATAGTGGTAGAAATATAAAATTGTTTAAAATATGGAATTAAATAAAATAGATGGAGTGAAATTGCTTGGAAAATATAAATCAGTTTCATGTTTCAGTTTTTAAGCATCACAATATTGAAATTTGAATGTTTTTTTAATGATTAAAAATTTAAAAAATGAAATTATGAAATAGTGGTAGAAATATAAAATTGTTTAAAATATGGAATTAAATAAAATAGATGGAGTGAAATTGCTTGGAAAATATAAATCAGTTTCATGTTTCAATTTTTGAGCATCACAATATTGAAATTTAAATGTTTTTTAATGATTAAAAATTTAAAAAATGAAATTATGAAATAGTGGTAGAAATATAAAATTGTTTAAAATATGGAATTAAATGAATTAGATGGAGTGAAATTGCTTGGAAAATATAAATCAGTTTCATGTTTCAATTTTTGAGCATCACAATATTGAAATTTAAATGTTTTTTAATGATTAAAAATTTAAAAAATGAAATTATGAAATAGTGGTAGAAATATAAAATTGTTTAAAATATGGAATTAAATAAAATAGATGGAGTGAAATTGCTTGGAAAATATAAATCAGTTTCATGTTTCAATTTTTGAGCATCACAATATTGAAATTTAAATGTTTTTTAATGATTAAAAATTTAAAAAATGAAATTATGAAATAGTGGTAGAAATATAAAATTGTTTAAAATATGGAATTAAATGAATTAGATGGAGTGAAATTGCTTGGAAAATATAAATCAGTTTCATGTTTCAATTTTTGAGCATCACAATATTGAAATTTAAATGTTTTTTAATGATTAAAAATTTAAAAAATGAAATTATGAAATAGTGGTAGAAATATAAAATTGTTTAAAATATGGAATTAAATAAAATAGATGGAGTGAAATTGCTTGGGAAATATAAATCAGTTCCATGTTTCAATTTTTGAGCATCACAATATTGAAATTTAAATGTTTTTTAATGATTAAAAATTTAAAAAATGAAATTATGAAATAGTGGTAGAAATATAAAATTGTTTAAAAAATATGGAATTAAATAAAATAGATGGAGTGAAATTGCTTGTAAAATATAAATCATTTTCGAATAAAATAGATGAAGTGAACTTGCTTGGAAAATATAAATCAGTTTCATGTTTCAGTTTTTGAGCATCACAATATTGAAATTTAAATGTTTTTTAATGATTAAAAATTTAAAAAATGAAATTATGAAATAGTGGTAGAAATATAAAATTGTTTAAAATATGGAATTAAATAAAATAGATGTAGTGAACTTGCTTGGAAAATATAAATCAGTTTCATGTTTCAGTTTTTGAGCATCACAATATTGAAATTTAAATGTTTTTTAATGATTAAAAATTTAAAAAATGAAATTATGAAATAGTGGTAGAAATATAAAAATGTTTAAAATATGGAATTAAATAAAATAGATGGAGTGAAATTGCTTGGAAAATATAAATCAGTTTCATGTTTTAGTTTTTGAGCATCACAATATTGAAATTTAAATGTTTTTTAATGATTAAAAATTTAAAAAATGAAATTATGAAATAATGGTAGAAATATAAAATTGTTTAAAATATGGAATTAAATAAAATAGATGGAGTGAAATTGCTTGGAAAATATAAATCAGTTTCATGTTTCAGTTTTTGAGCATCACATTATTGAAATTTCAATGTTTTTTAATGATTAAAAATTTAAAAAATGAAATTATGAAATAGTGGTAGAAATATAAAATTGTTTAAAATATGGAATTAAATAAAATAGATGGAGTGAAATTGCTTGGAAAATATAAATCAGTTTCATGTTTCAGTTTTTAAGCATCACAATATTGAAATTTGAATGTTTTTTTAATGATTAAAAATTTAAAAAAAGAAATTATGAAATAGTGGTAGAAATATAAAATTGTTTAAAATATGGAATTAAATAAAATAGATGGAGTGAAATTGCTTGGAAAATATAAATCAGTTTCATGTTTCAATTTTTGAGCATCACAATATTGAAATTTGAATGTTTTTTAATGATTAAAAATTTAAAAAAAGAAATTATGAAATAGTGGTAGAAATATAAAATTGTTTAAAATATGGAATTAAATTAAATAGATGGAGTGAAATTGCTTGGAAAATATAAATCAGTTTCATGTTTCAATTTTTGAGCATCACAATATTGAAATTTGAATGTTTTTTAATGATTAAAAATTTAAAAAATGAAATTATGAAATAGTGGTAGAAATATAAAATTGTTTAAAATATGGAATTAAATAAAATAAATGAAGTGAAATTGCTTGGAAAATATAAATCAGTTTCATGTTTCAATTTTTGAGCATCACAATATTGAAATTTGAATGTTTTTTTAATGATTAAAAATTTAAAAAATGAAATTATGAAATAATGGTAGAAATATAAAATTGTTTAAAATATGGAATTGAATAAAATAGATGAAGTGAACTTGCTTGGAAAATATAAATCAGTTTCATGTTTCAGTTTTTGGGCATCACAATATTGAAATTTGAATGTTTTTTAATGATTAAAAATTTAAAAAATGAAATTATGAAATAGTGGTAGAAATATAAAATTGTTTAAAATATGGAATTAAATAAAATAAATGGAGTGAAATTGCTTGGAAAATATAAATCAGTTTCATGTTTCAATTTTTGAGCATCACAATATTGAAATTTGAATGTTTTTTTAATGATTAAAAATTTAAAAAATGAAATTATGAAATAGTGGTAAAAATATAAAATTGTTTAAAATATGGAATTAAATAAAATAGATGAAGTGAACTTGCTTGGAAAATATAAATCAGTTTCATGTTTCAGTTTTTGAGCATCACAATATTGAAATTTGAATGTTTTTTTAATGATTAAAAATTTAAAAAATGAAATTATGAAATAGTGGTAGAAATATAAAATTTTTTAGAATATGGAATTAAATAAAATAGATGGAGTGAAATTGCTTGGAAACTATAAATCAGTTTAATGTTTCAGTTTTTGAGCATCACAATATTGAAATTTAAATGTTTTTTAATGATTAAAAATTTAAAAAATGAAATTATGAAATAATGGTAGAAATATAAAATTGTTTAAAATATGGAATTAAATAAAATAGATGGAGTGAAATTGCTTGGAAAATATAAATCAGTTTCATGTTTCAGTTTTTGAGCATCACATTATTGAAATTTCAATGTTTTTTAATGATTAAAAATTTAAAAAATGAAATTATGAAATAGTGGTAGAAATATAAAATTGTTTAAAATATGGAATTAAATAAAATAGATGGAGTGAAATTGCTTGGAAAATATAAATCAGTTTCATGTTTCAGTTTTTAAGCATCACAATATTGAAATTTGAATGTTTTTTTAATGATTAAAAATTTAAAAAAAGAAATTATGAAATAGTGGTAGAAATATAAAATTGTTTAAAATATGGAATTAAATAAAATAGATGGAGTGAAATTGCTTGGAAAATATAAATCAGTTTCATGTTTCAATTTTTGAGCATCACAATATTGAAATTTGAATGTTTTTTAATGATTAAAAATTTAAAAAAAGAAATTATGAAATAGTGGTAGAAATATAAAATTGTTTAAAATATGGAATTAAATTAAATAGATGGAGTGAAAATGCTTGGAAAATATAAATCAGTTTCATGTTTCAATTTTTGAGCATCACAATATTGAAATTTGAATGTTTTTTAATGATTAAAAATTTAAAAAATGAAATTATGAAATAGTGGTAGAAATATAAAATTGTTTAAAATATGGAATTAAATAAAATAAATGAAGTGAAATTGCTTGGAAAATATAAATCAGTTTCATGTTTCAATTTTTGAGCATCACAATATTGAAATTTGAATGTTTTTTTAATGATTAAAAATTTAAAAAATGAAATTATGAAATAGTGGTAGAAATATAAAATTGTTTAGAATATGGAATTAAATAAAATAGATGGAGTGAAATTGCTTGGAAAATATAAATCAGTTTAATGTTTCAGTTTTTGAGCATCACAATTTTGAAATTTGAATGTTTTTTTAATGATTAAAAATTTAAAAAATGAAATTATGAAATAGTGGTAGAAATATAAAATTGTTCAAAATATGGAATTAAATAAAATAGATGGAGTGAAATTGCTTGGAAAATATAAATCAGTTTCATGTTTCAATTTTTGAGCATCACAATATTGAAATTTGAATGTTTTTTAATGATTAAAAATTTAAAAAATGAAATTATGAAATAATGGTAGAAATATAAAATTGTTTAAAATATGGAATTGAATAAAATAGATGAAGTGAACTTGCTTGGAAAATATAAATCAGTTTCATGTTTCAGTTTTTGGGCATCACAATATTGAAATTTGAATGTTTTTTAATGATTAAAAATTTAAAAAATGAAATTATGAAATAGTGGTAGAAATATAAAATTGTTTAAAATATGGAATTAAATAAAATAAATGGAGTGAAATTGCTTGGAAAATATAAATCAGTTTCATGTTTCAATTTTTGAGCATCACAATATTGAAATTTGAATGTTTTTTTAATGATTAAAAATTTAAAAAATGAAATTATGAAATAGTGGTAGAAATATAAAATTGTTTAGAATATGGAATTAAATAAAATAGATGGAGTGAAATTGCTTGGAAAATATAAATCAGTTTCATGTTTCAATTTTTGAGCATCACAATATTGAAATTTAAATGTTTTTTAATGATTAAAAATTTAAAAAAGGAAATTATGAAATAGTGGTAGAAATATAAAATTGTTTAAAATATGGAATTAAATAAAATAGATGAAGTGAACTTGCTTGGAAAATATAAATCAGTTTCATGTTTCAGTTTTTGAGCATCACAATATTGAAATTTGAATGTTTTTTTAATGATTAAAAATTTAAAAAATGAAATTATGAAATAGTGGTAGAAATATAAAATTGTTTAGAATATGGAATTAAATAAAATAGATGGAGTGAAATTGCTTGGAAAATATAAATCAGTTTCATGTTTCAATTTTTGAGCATCACAATATTGAAATTTAAATGTTTTTTAATGATTAAAAATTTAAAAAAGGAAATTATGAAATAGTGGTAGAAATATAAAATTGTTTAAAATATGGAATTAAATAAAATAGATGAAGTGAACTTGCTTGGAAAATATAAATCAGTTTCATGTTTCAATTTTTGAGCATCACAATATTGAAATTTAAATGTTTTTTAATGATTAAAAATTTAAAAAAAGAAATTATGAAATAGTGGTAGAAATATAAAATTGTTTAAAATATGGAATTAAATAAAATAGATGGAGTGAAATTGCTTGGAAAATATAAATCAGTTTCATGTTTCAATTTTTGAGCATCACAATATTGAAATTTGAATGTTTTTTAATGATTAAAAATTTAAAAAATGAAATTATGAAATAGTGGTAGAAATATAAAATTGTTTAAAATATGGAATTAAATAAAATAGATGGAGTGAAATTGCTTGGAAAATATAAATCAGTTTCATGTTTCAGTTTTTGAGCATCACAATATTGAAATTTGAATGTTTTTTAATGATTAAAAATTTAAAAAATGAAATTATGAAATAATGGTAGAAATATAAAATTGTTTAAAATATGGAATTGAATAAAATAGATGAAGTGAACTTGCTTGGAAAATATAAATCAGTTTCATGTTTCAGTTTTTGGGCATCACAATATTGAAATTTGAATGTTTTTTAATGATTAAAAATTTAAAAAATGAAATTATGAAATAGTGGTAGAAATATAAAATTGTTTAAAATATGGAATTAAATAAAATAAATGGAGTGAAATTGCTTGGAAAATATAAATCAGTTTCATGTTTCAATTTTTGAGCATCACAATATTGAAATTTGAATGTTTTTTTAATGATTAAAAATTTAAAAAATGAAATTATGAAATAGTGGTAAAAATATAAAATTGTTTAAAATATGGAATTAAATAAAATAGATGAAGTGAACTTGCTTGGAAAATATAAATCAGTTTCATGTTTCAGTTTTTGAGCATCACAATATTGAAATTTGAATGTTTTTTTAATGATTAAAAATTTAAAAAATGAAATTATGAAATAGTGGTAGAAATATAAAATTTTTTAGAATATGGAATTAAATAAAATAGATGGAGTGAAATTGCTTGGAAACTATAAATCAGTTTAATGTTTCAGTTTTTGAGCATCACAATATTGAAATTTGAATGTTTTTTTAATGATTAAAAATTTAAAAAAAGAAATTATGAAATAGTGGTAGAAATATAAAATTGTTTAAAATATGGAATTAAATAAAATAGATGGAGTGAAATTGCTTGGAAAATATAAATCAGTTTCATGTTTCAATTTTTGAGCATCACAATATTGAAATTTGAATGTTTTTTAATGATTAAAAATTTAAAAAAAGAAATTATGAAATAGTGGTAGAAATATAAAATTGTTTAAAATATGGAATTAAATTAAATAGATGGAGTGAAATTGCTTGGAAAATATAAATCAGTTTCATGTTTCAATTTTTGAGCATCACAATATTGAAATTTGAATGTTTTTTAATGATTAAAAATTTAAAAAATGAAATTATGAAATAGTGGTAGAAATATAAAATTGTTTAAAATATGGAATTAAATAAAATAAATGAAGTGAAATTGCTTGGAAAATATAAATCAGTTTCATGTTTCAATTTTTGAGCATCACAATATTGAAATTTGAATGTTTTTTTAATGATTAAAAATTTAAAAAATGAAATTATGAAATAGTGGTAGAAATATAAAATTGTTTAGAATATGGAATTAAATAAAATAGATGGAGTGAAATTGCTTGGAAAATATAAATCAGTTTAATGTTTCAGTTTTTGAGCATCACAATTTTGAAATTTGAATGTTTTTTTAATGATTAAAAATTTAAAAAATGAAATTATGAAATAGTGGTAGAAATATAAAATTGTTCAAAATATGGAATTAAATAAAATAGATGGAGTGAAATTGCTTGGAAAATATAAATCAGTTTCATGTTTCAATTTTTGAGCATCACAATATTGAAATTTGAATGTTTTTTAATGATTAAAAATTTAAAAAATGAAATTATGAAATAATGGTAGAAATATAAAATTGTTTAAAATATGGAATTGAATAAAATAGATGAAGTGAACTTGCTTGGAAAATATAAATCAGTTTCATGTTTCAGTTTTTGGGCATCACAATATTGAAATTTGAATGTTTTTTAATGATTAAAAATTTAAAAAATGAAATTATGAAATAGTGGTAGAAATATAAAATTGTTTAAAATATGGAATTAAATAAAATAAATGGAGTGAAATTGCTTGGAAAATATAAATCAGTTTCATGTTTCAATTTTTGAGCATCACAATATTGAAATTTGAATGTTTTTTTAATGATTAAAAATTTAAAAAATGAAATTATGAAATAGTGGTAGAAATATAAAATTGTTTAGAATATGGAATTAAATAAAATAGATGGAGTGAAATTGCTTGGAAAATATAAATCAGTTTCATGTTTCAATTTTTGAGCATCACAATATTGAAATTTAAATGTTTTTTAATGATTAAAAATTTAAAAAAGGAAATTATGAAATAGTGGTAGAAATATAAAATTGTTTAAAATATGGAATTAAATAAAATAGATGAAGTGAACTTGCTTGGAAAATATAAATCAGTTTCATGTTTCAGTTTTTGAGCATCACAATATTGAAATTTGAATGTTTTTTTAATGATTAAAAATTTAAAAAATGAAATTATGAAATAGTGGTAGAAATATAAAATTGTTTAGAATATGGAATTAAATAAAATAGATGGAGTGAAATTGCTTGGAAAATATAAATCAGTTTCATGTTTCAATTTTTGAGCATCACAATATTGAAATTTAAATGTTTTTTAATGATTAAAAATTTAAAAAAGGAAATTATGAAATAGTGGTAGAAATATAAAATTGTTTAAAATATGGAATTAAATAAAATAGATGAAGTGAACTTGCTTGGAAAATATAAATCAGTTTCATGTTTCAATTTTTGAGCATCACAATATTGAAATTTAAATGTTTTTTAATGATTAAAAATTTAAAAAATGAAATTATGAAATAGTGGTAGAAATATAAAATTGTTTAAAATATGGAATTAAATAAAATAAATGGAGTGAAATTGCTTGGAAAATATAAATCAGTTTCATGTTTCAATTTTTGAGCATCACAATATTGAAATTTAAATGTTTTTTAATGATTAAAAATTTAAAAAAGGAAATTATGAAATAGTGGTAGAAATATAAAATTGTTTAAAATATGGAATTAAATAAAATAGATGAAGTGAACTTGCTTGGAAAATATAAATCAGTTTCATGTTTCAATTTTTGAGCATCACAATATTGAAATTTAAATGTTTTTTAATGATTAAAAATTTAAAAAATGAAATTATGAAATAGTGGTAGAAATATAAAATTGTTTAGAATATGGAATTAAATAAAATAGATGGAGTGAAATTGCTTGGAAAATATAAATCAGTTTCATGTTTCAATTTTTGAGCATCACAATATTGAAATTTAAATGTTTTTTAATGATTAAAAATTTAAAAAAGGAAATTATGAAATAGTGGTAGAAATATAAAATTGTTTAAAATATGGAATTAAATAAAATAGATGAAGTGAACTTGCTTGGAAAATATAAATCAGTTTCATGTTTCAATTTTTGAGCATCACAATATTGAAATTTAAATGTTTTTTAATGATTAAAAATTTAAAAAAAGAAATTATGAAATAGTGGTAGAAATATAAAATTGTTTAAAATATGGAATTAAATAAAATAGATGGAGTGAAATTGCTTGGAAAATATAAATCAGTTTCATGTTTCAATTTTTGAGCATCACAATATTGAAATTTGAATGTTTTTTAATGATTAAAAATTTAAAAAATGAAATTATGAAATAGTGGTAGAAATATAAAATTGTTTAAAATATGGAATTAAATAAAATAGATGGAGTGAAATTGCTTGGAAAATATAAATCAGTTTCATGTTTCAGTTTTTGAGCATCACAATATTGAAATTTGAATGTTTTTTAATGATTAAAAATTTAAAAAATGAAATTATGAAATAATGGTAGAAATATAAAATTGTTTAAAATATGGAATTGAATAAAATAGATGAAGTGAACTTGCTTGGAAAATATAAATCAGTTTCATGTTTCAGTTTTTGGGCATCACAATATTGAAATTTGAATGTTTTTTAATGATTAAAAATTTAAAAAATGAAATTATGAAATAGTGGTAGAAATATAAAATTGTTTAAAATATGGAATTAAATAAAATAAATGGAGTGAAATTGCTTGGAAAATATAAATCAGTTTCATGTTTCAATTTTTGAGCATCACAATATTGAAATTTGAATGTTTTTTTAATGATTAAAAATTTAAAAAATGAAATTATGAAATAGTGGTAAAAATATAAAATTGTTTAAAATATGGAATTAAATAAAATAGATGAAGTGAACTTGCTTGGAAAATATAAATCAGTTTCATGTTTCAGTTTTTGAGCATCACAATATTGAAATTTGAATGTTTTTTTAATGATTAAAAATTTAAAAAATGAAATTATGAAATAGTGGTAGAAATATAAAATTTTTTAGAATATGGAATTAAATAAAATAGATGGAGTGAAATTGCTTGGAAACTATAAATCAGTTTAATGTTTCAGTTTTTGAGCATCACAATATTGAAATTTGAATGTTTTTTTAATGATTAAAAATTAAAAAAATGAAATTATGAAATAGTGGTAAAAATATAAAATTGTTTGAAATATGGAATTAAATAAAATAGATGAAGTGAACTTGCTTGGAAAATATAAATCAGTTTCATGTTTCAGTTTTTGAGCATCACAATATTGAAATTTGAATGTTTTTTAATGATTAAAAATTTAAAAAATGAAATTATGAAATAGTGGAAGAAATATAAAATTGTTTAAAATATGGAATTAAATAAAATAGATGAAGTGAAATTGCTTGGAAAATATAAATCAGTTTCATGTTTCAGTTTTTGAGCATCACAATATTGAAATTTGAATGTTTTTTAATGATTAAAAATTTAAAAAATGAAATTATGAAATAATGGTAGAAATATAAAATTGTTTAAAATATGGAATTGAATAAAATAGATGAAGTGAACTTGCTTGGAAAATATAAATCAGTTTCATGTTTTAGTTTTTGAGCATCACAATATTGAAATTTAAATGTTTTTTAATGATTAAAAATTTAAAAAATGAAATTATGAAATAGTGGTAGAAATATAAAATTGTTTAAAATATGGAATTGAATAAAATAGATGAAGTGAACTTGCTTGGAAAATATAAATCAGTTTCATGTTTTAGTTTTTGAGCATCACAATATTGAAATTTAAATGTTTTTTAATGATTAAAAATTTAAAAAATGAAATTATGAAATAGTGGTAGAAATATAAAATTGTTTAAAATATGGAATTAAATAAAATAGATGAAGTAAACTAGCTTGGAAAATATAAATCAGTTTCATGTTTTAGTTTTTGAGCATCATAATATTGAAATTTGAATGTTTTTTAATGATTAAAAATTTAAAAAATGAAATTATGAAATAGTGGTAGGAATATAAAATTGTTTAAAATATGGAATTGAATAAAATAGATGAAGTGAACTTGCTTGGAAAATATAAATCAGTTTCATGTTTTAGTTTTTGAGCATCACAATATTGAAATTTAAATGTTTTTTAATGATTAAAAATTTAAAAAATGAAATTATGAAATAGTGGTAGAAATATAAAATTGTTTAAAATATGGAATTAAATAAAATAGATGAAGTGAACTTGCTTGGAAAATATAAATCAGTTTCATGTTTTAGTTTTTGAGCATCACAATATTGAAATTTAAATGTTTTTTAATGATTAAAAATTTAAAAAATGAAATTATGAAATAGTGGTAGGAATATAAAATTGTTTAAAATATGGAATTGAATAAAATAGATGAAGTGAACTTGCTTGGAAAATATAAATCAGTTTCATGTTTTAGTTTTTGAGCATCATAATATTGAAATTTGAATGTTTTTTAATGATTAAAAATTTAAAAAATGAAATTATGAAATAGTGGTAGAAATATAAAATTGTTTAAAATATGGAATTAAATAAAATAGATGAAGTGAACTTGCTTGGAAAATATAAATCAGTTTCATGTTTCAGTTTTTGAGCATCACAATATTGAAATTTGAATGTTTTTTAATGATTAAAAATTTAAAAAATGAAATTATGAAATAGTGGAAGAAATATAAAATTGTTTAAAATATGGAATTAAATAAAATAGATGAAGTGAAATTGCTTGGAAAATATAAATCAGTTTCATGTTTTAGTTTTTGAGCATCATAATATTGAAATTTGAATGTTTTTTAATGATTAAAAATTTAAAAAATGAAATTATGAAATAGTGGTAGAAATATAAAATTGTTTAAAATATGGAATTAAATAAAATAGATGAAGTGAACTTGCTTGGAAAATATAAATCAGTTTCATGTTTCAGTTTTTGAGCATCACAATATTGAAATTTGAATGTTTTTTAATGATTAAAAATTTAAAAAATGAAATTATGAAATAGTGGAAGAAATATAAAATTGTTTAAAATATGGAATTAAATAAAATAGATGAAGTGAAATTGCTTGGAAAATATAAATCAGTTTCATGTTTCAGTTTTTGAGCATCACAATATTGAAATTTGAATGTTTTTTAATGATTAAAAATTTAAAAAATGAAATTATGAAATAATGGTAGAAATATAAAATTGTTTAAAATATGGAATTGAATAAAATAGATGAAGTGAACTTGCTTGGAAAATATAAATCAGTTTCATGTTTTAGTTTTTGAGCATCACAATATTGAAATTTAAATGTTTTTTAATGATTAAAAATTTAAAAAATGAAATTATGAAATAGTGGTAGAAATATAAAATTGTTTAAAATATGGAATTGAATAAAATAGATGAAGTGAACTTGCTTGGAAAATATAAATCAGTTTCATGTTTTAGTTTTTGAGCATCACAATATTGAAATTTAAATGTTTTTTAATGATTAAAAATTTAAAAAATGAAATTATGAAATAGTGGTAGAAATATAAAATTGTTTAAAATATGGAATTAAATAAAATAGATGAAGTAAACTAGCTTGGAAAATATAAATCAGTTTCATGTTTTAGTTTTTGAGCATCATAATATTGAAATTTGAATGTTTTTTAATGATTAAAAATTTAAAAAATGAAATTATGAAATAGTGGTAGGAATATAAAATTGTTTAAAATATGGAATTGAATAAAATAGATGAAGTGAACTTGCTTGGAAAATATAAATCAGTTTCATGTTTTAGTTTTTGAGCATCACAATATTGAAATTTAAATGTTTTTTAATGATTAAAAATTTAAAAAATGAAATTATGAAATAGTGGTAGAAATATAAAATTGTTTAAAATATGGAATTAAATAAAATAGATGAAGTGAACTTGCTTGGAAAATATAAATCAGTTTCATGTTTTAGTTTTTGAGCATCACAATATTGAAATTTAAATGTTTTTTAATGATTAAAAATTTAAAAAATGAAATTATGAAATAGTGGTAGGAATATAAAATTGTTTAAAATATGGAATTGAATAAAATAGATGAAGTGAACTTGCTTGGAAAATATAAATCAGTTTCATGTTTTAGTTTTTGAGCATCATAATATTGAAATTTGAATGTTTTTTAATGATTAAAAATTTAAAAAATGAAATTATGAAATAGTGGTAGAAATATAAAATTGTTTAAAATATGGAATTAAATAAAATAGATGAAGTGAACTTGCTTGGAAAATATAAATCAGTTTCATGTTTTAGTTTTTGAGCATCACAATATTGAAATTTAAATGTTTTTTAATGATTAAAAATTTAAAAAATGAAATTATGAAATAATGGTAGAAATATAAAATTGTTTAAAATATGGAATTGAATAAAATAGATGAAGTGAACTTGCTTGGAAAATATAAATCAGTTTCATGTTTTAGTTTTTGAGCATCACAATATTGAAATTTAAATGTTTTTTAATGATTAAAAATTTAAAAAATGAAATTATGAAATAGTGGTAGAAATATAAAATTGTTTAAAATATGGAATTGAAAAAAATAGATGAAGTGAACTTGCTTGGAAAATATAAATCAGTTTCATGTTTTAGTTTTTGAGCATCACAATATTGAAATTTGAATGTTTTTTAATGATTAAAAATTTAAAAAATGAAATTATGAAATAGTGGTAGAAATATAAAATTGTTTAAAATATGGAATTGAATAAAATAGATGAAGTGAACTTGCTTGGAAAATATAAATCAGTTTCATGTTTTAGTTTTTGAGCATCACAATATTGAAATTTAAATGTTTTTTAATGATTAAAAATTTAAAAAATGAAATTATGAAATAGTGGTAGAAATATAAAATTGTTTAAAATATGGAATTAAATAAAATAGATGAAGTAAACTTGCTTGGAAAATATAAATCAGTTTCATGTTTTAGTTTTTGAGCATCATAATATTGAAATTTGAATGTTTTTTAATGATTAAAAATTTAAAAAATGAAATTATGAAATAGTGGTAGGAATATAAAATTGTTTAAAATATGGAATTGAATAAAATAGATGAAGTGAACTTGCTTGGAAAATATAAATCAGTTTC
Source organism: Auanema rhodensis (assembly GCA_964057225.1). NCBI lineage: Eukaryota > Metazoa > Nematoda > Chromadorea > Rhabditida > Rhabditidae > Auanema > Auanema rhodense. The sequence continues at coordinate 9,586,242 of OZ059895.1, forward strand.
ATGTTTTAGTTTTTGAGCATCACAATTTTGAAATTTAAATGTTTTTTAATGATTAAAAATTTAAAAAATGAAATTATGAAATAGTGGTAGAAATATAAAATTGTTTAAAATATGGAATTAAATAAAATAGATGAAGTGAACTTGCTTGGAAAATATAAATCAGGTTCATGTTTCAGTTTTTGAGCATCACAATATTGAAATTTGAATGTTTTTTGATGATTAAAAATTTAAAAAATGAAATTATGAAATAGTGGTAGAAATATAAAATTGTTCAAAATATGGAATTAAATAAAATAGATGGAGTAAACTTGCTTGGAAAATATAAATCAGTTTCATGTTTTAGTTTTTGAGCATCATAATATTGAAATTTGAATGTTTTTTAATGATTAAAAATTTAAAAAATGAAATTATGAAATAGTGGTAGAAATATAAAATTGTTTAAAATATGGAATTAAATAAAATAGATGGAGTGAAATTGCTTGGAAAATATAAATCAGTTTCATGTTTCAGTTTTTGAGCATCACAATATTGAAATTTGAATGTTTTTTAATGATTAAAAATTTAAAAAATGAAATTATGAAATAGTGGTAGAAATATAAAATTGTTTAAAATATGGAATTAAATAAAATAGATGAAGTAAACTTGCTTGGAAAATATAAATCAGTTTCATGTTTTAGTTTTTGAGCATCATAATATTGAAATTTGAATGTTTTTTAATGATTAAAAATTTAAAAAATGAAATTATGAAATAGTGGTAGGAATATAAAATTGTTTAAAATATGGAATTGAATAAAATAGATGAAGTGAACTTGCTTGGAAAATATAAATCAGTTTCATGTTTTAGTTTTTGAGCATCACAATATTGAAATTTAAATGTTTTTTAATGATTAAAAATTTAAAAAATGAAATTATGAAATAGTGGTAGAAATATAAAATTGTTTAAATTATGGAATTAAATAAAATAGATGAAGTGAACTTGCTTGGAAAATATAAATCAGTTTCATGTTTCAGTTTTTGAGCATCACAATATTGAAATTTGAATGTTTTTTAATGATTAAAAATTTAAAAAATGAAATTATGAAATAGTGGTAGAAATATAAAATTGTTCAAAATATGGAATTAAATAAAATAGATGGAGTAAACTTGCTTGGAAAATATAAATCAGTTTCATGTTTTAGTTTTTGAGCATCATAATATTGAAATTTGAATGTTTTTTAATGATTAAAAATTTAAAAAATGAAATTATGAAATAGTGGTAGGAATATAAAATTGTTTAAAATATGGAATTGAATAAAATAGATGAAGTGAACTTGCTTGGAAAATATAAATCAGTTTCATGTTTTAGTTTTTGAGCATCACAATATTGAAATTTAAATGTTTTTTAATGATTAAAAATTTAAAAAATGAAATTATGAAATAGTGGTAGAAATATAAAATTGTTTAAAATATGGAATTAAATAAAATAGATGAAGTGAACTTGCTTGGAAAACATAAATCAGTTTCATGTTTCAGTTTTTGAGCATCACAATATTGAAATTTGAATGTTTTTTAATGATTAAAAATTTAAAAAATGAAATTATGAAATAATGGTAGAAATATAAAATTGTTTAAAATATGGAATTGAATAAAATAGATGAAGTGAACTTGCTTGGAAAATATAAATCAGTTTCATGTTTTAGTTTTTGAGCATCACAATATTGAAATTTAAATGTTTTTTAATGATTAAAAATTTAAAAAATGAAATTATGAAATAGTGGTAGAAATATAAAATTGTTTAAAATATGGAATTGAATAAAATAGATGAAGTGAACTTGCTTGGAAAATATAAATCAGTTTCATGTTTTAGTTTTTGAGCATCACAATATTGAAATTTAAATGTTTTTTAATGATTAAAAATTTAAAAAATGAAATTATGAAATAGTGGTAGAACTATAAAATTGTTTAAAATATGGAATTAAATAAAATAGATAAAGTGAACTTGCTTGGAAAATATAAATCAGTTTCATGTTTCAGTTTTTGAGCATCACAATATTGAAATTTGAATGTTTTTTTAATGATTAAAAATTTAAAAAATGAAATTATGAAATAGTGGTAGAAAAATAAAATTGTTTAAAATATGGAATTAAATAAAATAAATGGAGTGAAATTGCTTGGAAAATATAAATCAGTTTAATGTTTCAGTTTTTGAGCATCACAATATTGAAATTTAAATGTTTTTTTAATGATTAAAAATTTAAAAAATGAAATTATGAAATAGTGGTAGAAATATAAAATTGTTCAAAATATGGAATTAAATAAAATAGATGGAGTGAAATTGCTTGAAAAATATGAATCAGTTTCATGTTTCAATTTTTGAGCATCACAATATTGAAATTTAAATGTTTTTTAATGATTAAAAATTTAAAAAAGGAAATTATGAAATAGTGGTAGAAATATAAAATTGTTTAAAATATGGAATTAAATAAAATAGATGAAGTGAACTTGCTTGGAAAATATAAATCAGTTTCATGTTTCAATTTTTGAGCATCACAATATTGAAATTTAAATGTTTTTTAATGATTAAAAATTTAAAAAAGGAAATTATGAAATAGTGGTAGAAATATAAAATTGTTTAAAATATGGAATTAAATAAAATAGATGAAGTGAACTTGCTTGGAAAATATAAATCAGTTTCATGTTTCAATTTTTGAGCATCACAATATTGAAATTTAAATGTTTTTTAATGATTAAAAATTTAAAAAATGAAATTATGAAATAGTGGTAGAAATATAAAATTGTTTAAAATATGGAATTAAATAAAATAGATGGAGTGAAATTGCTTGGAAAATATAAATCAGTTTCATGTTTCAGTTTTTGAGCATCACAATATTGAAATTTGAATGTTTTTTAATGATTAAAAATTTAAAAAATGAAATTATGAAATAGTGGTAGAAATATAAAATTGTTTAAAATATGGAATTAAATAAAATAGATGGAGTGAAATTGCTTGGAAAATATAAATCAGTTTCATGTTTCAGTTTTTGAGCATCACAATATTGAAATTTGAATGTTTTTTAATGATTAAAAATTTAAAAAATGAAATTATGAAATAGTGGTAGAAATATAAAATTGTTTAAAATATGGAATAAAAAAAAATAGATGAAGTGAACTTGCTTGGAGAATATAAATCAGTTTCATGTTTCAGTTTTTGAGCATCACAATATTGAAATTTAAATGTTTTTTAATGATTAAAAATTTAAAAAATGAAATTATGAAATAGTGGTAGAAATATAAAATTGTTTAAAATATGGAATTAAATAAAATAGATGGAGTGAAATTGCTTGGAAAATATAAATCAGTTTCATGTTTCAATTTTTGAGCATCACAATATTAAAATTTAAATGATTTTTAATGATTAAAAATTCAAAGAATGAAATTATGAAATAATGGTAGAAATATGAAATTGTTTAAAATATGGAATTAAATAAAATAGATGGAGTGAAATTGCTTGGAAAATATAAATCAGTTTCATGTTTCAGTTTTTGAGCATCACAATATTGCAATTTGAATGTTTTTTAATGATTAAAAATTTAAAAAATGAAATTATGAAATAGTGGTAGAAATATAAAATTGTTTAAAATATGGAATTAAATAAAATAGATGGAGTGAAATTGCTTGGAAAATATAAATCAGTTTCATGTTTCAGTTTTTGAGCATCACAATATTGAAATTTAAATGCTTTTTAATGATTAAAAATTTAATGAACGAAATTATGAAAAAGTGATAGAAATTTAAATTTGTCTAAGATATGTGATTAAATAAAATAGATGGGGTGAAATTGCTTGGAAAATATAAATCAGTTTCATGTTTCAGTTTTTGAGCATCACAATATTGAAATTTAAATGTTTTTTAATGATTAAAAATTTAAAAAATGAAATTATGAAATAGTGGTAGAAATATAAAATTGTTTAAATTATGGAATTAAATAAAATAGATGAAGTGAACTTGCTTGGAGAATATAAATCAGTTTCATGTTTCAGTTTTTGAGCATCACAATATTGAAATTTAAATGTTTTTTAATGATTAAAAATTTAAAAAATGAAATTATGAAATAGTGGTAGAAATATAAAATTGTTTAAAATATGGAATTAAATAAAATAGATGGAGTGAAATTGCTTGGAAAATATAAATCAGTTTCATGTTTCAGTTTTTGAGCATCACAATATTGAAATTTGAATGTTTTTTAATGATTAAAAATTTAAAAAATGAAATTATGAAATAGTGGTAGAAATATAAAATTGTTTAAAATATGGAATTAAATAAAATAGATGGAGTGAAATTGCTTGGAAAATATAAATCAGTTTCATGTTTCAGTTTTTGAGCATCACAATATTGAAATTTGAATGTTTTTTAATGATTAAAAATTTAAAAAATGAAATTATGAAATAGTGGTAGAAATATAAAATTGTTTAAAATATGGAATTAAATAAAATAGATGAAGTGAACTTGCTTGGAGAATATAAATCAGTTTCATGTTTCAGTTTTTGAGCATCACAATATTGAAATTTGAATGTTTTTTAATGATTAAAAATTTAAAAAATGAAATTATGAAATAGTGGTAGAAATATAAAATTGTTTAAAATATGGAATTAAATAAAATAGATGAAGTGAAATTGCTTGGAAAATATAAATCAGATTCATGTTTCAGTTTTTGAGCATCACAATATTGAAATTTAAATGTTTTTTAATGATTAAAAATTTAAAAAATGAAATTATGAAATAGTGGTAGAAATATAAAATTGTTTAAAATATGGAATTAAATAAAATAGATGAAGTGAAATTGCTTGGAGAATATAAATCAGTTTCATGTTTCAGTTTTTGAGAATCACAATATTGAAATTTAAATGTTTTTTAATGATTAAAAATTTAAAAAATGAAATTATGAAATAGTGGTAGAAATATAAAATTGTTTAAAATATGGAATTAAATAAAATAGATGGAGTGAAATTGCTTGGAAAATATAAATCAGTTTCATGTTTCAGTTTTTGAGCATCACAATATTGAAATTTGAATGTTTTTTAATGATTAAAAATTTAAAAAATGAAATTATGAAATAGTGGTAGAAATATAAAATTGTTTAAAATATGGAATTAAATAAAATAGATGGAGTGAAATTGCTTGGAAAATATAAATCAGTTTCATGTTTCAGTTTTTGAGCATCACAATATTGAAATTTGAATGTTTTTTAATGATTAAAAATTTAAAAAATGAAATTATGAAATAGTGGTAGAAATATAAAATTGTTTAAAATATGGAATTAAATAAAATAGATGAAGTGAACTTGCTTGGAGAATATAAATCAGTTTCATGTTTCAGTTTTTGAGCATCACAATATTGAAATTTGAATGTTTTTTAATGATTAAAAATTTAAAAAATGAAATTATGAAATAGTGGTAGAAATATAAAATTGTTTAAAATATGGAATTAAATAAAATAGATGAAGTGAAATTGCTTGGAAAATATAAATCAGATTCATGTTTCAGTTTTTGAGCATCACAATATTGAAATTTGAATGTTTTTTAATGATTAAAAATTTAAAAAATGAAATTATGAAATAGTGGTAGAAATATAAAATTGTTTAAAATATGGAATTAAATAAAATATATGAAGTGAACTTGCTTGGAAAATATAAATCAGTTTCATGTTTCAATTTTTGAGCATCACAATATTGAAATTTAAATGTTTTTTAATGATTAAAAATTTAAAAAATGAAATTATGAAATAGTGGTAGAAATATAAAATTGTTTAAAATATGGAATTAAATAAAATAGATGGAGTGAAATTGCTTGGAAAATATAAATCAGTTTCATGTTTCAGTTTTTGAGCATCACAATATTGAAATTTGAATGTTTTTTAATGATTAAAAATTTAAAAAATGAAATTATGAAATAGTGGTAGGAATATAAAATTGTTTAAAATATGGAATTGAATAAAATAGATGGAGTGAACTTGCTTGGAAAATATAAATCAGTTTCATGTTTTAGTTTTTGAGCATCACAATATTGAAATTTAAATGTTTTTTAATGATTAAAAATTTAAAAAATGAAATTATGAAATAGTGGTAGAAATATAAAATTGTTTAAAATATGGAATAAAAAAAAATAGATGAAGTGAACTTGCTTGGAGAATATAAATCAGTTTCATGTTTCAGTTTTTGAGCATCACAATATTGAAATTTAAATGTTTTTTAATGATTAAAAATTTAAAAAATGAAATTATGAAATAGTGGTAGAAATATAAAATTGTTTAAAATATGGAATTAAATAAAATAGATGGAGTGAAATTGCTTGGAAAATATAAATCAGTTTCATGTTTCAATTTTTGAGCATCACAATATTAAAATTTAAATGATTTTTAATGATTAAAAATTTAAAGAATGAAATTATGAAATAATGGTAGAAATATGAAATTGTTTAAAATATGGAATCAAATAAAATAGATGGAGTGAAATTGCTTGGAAAATATAAATCAGTTTCATGTTTCAGTTTTTGAGCATCACAATATTGAAATTTGAATGTTTTTTAATGATTAAAAATTTAAAAAATGAAATTATGAAATAGTGGTAGAAATATAAAATTGTTTAAAATATGGAATTAAATAAAATAGATGGAGTGAAATTGCTTGGAAAATATAAATCAGTTTCATGTTTCAGTTTTTGAGCATCACAATATTGAAATTTGAATGTTTTTTAATGATTAAAAATTTAAAAAATGAAATTATGAAATAGTGGTAGAAATATAAAATTGTTTAAAATATGGAATAAAAAAAAATAGATGAAGTGAACTTGCTTGGAGAATATAAATCAGTTTCATGTTTCAGTTTTTGAGCATCACAATATTGAAATTTAAATGTTTTTTAATGATTAAAAATTTAAAAAATGAAATTATGAAATAGTGGTAGAAATATAAAATTGTTTAAAATATGGAATTAAATAAAATAGATGGAGTGAAATTGCTTGGAAAATATAAATCAGTTTCATGTTTCAATTTTTGAGCATCACAATATTAAAATTTAAATGATTTTTAATGATTAAAAATTTAAAGAATGAAATTATGAAATAATGGTAGAAATATGAAATTGTTTAAAATATGGAATTAAATAAAATAGATGGAGTGAAATTGCTTGGAAAATATAAATCAGTTTCATGTTTCAGTTTTTGAGCATCACAATATTGAAATTTAAATGTTTTTTAATGATTAAAAATTTAAAAAATGAAATTATGAAATAGTGGTAGAAATATAAAATTGTTTAAAATATGGAATTAAATAAAATAGATGGAGTGAAATTGCTTGGAAAATATAAATCAGTTTCATGTTTCAGTTTTTGAGCATCACAATATTGAAATTTGAATGTTTTTTAATGATTAAAAATTTAAAAAATGAAATTATGAAATAGTGGTAGAAATATAAAATTGTTTAAAATATGGAATTAAATAAAATAGATGAAGTGAACTTGCTTGGAGAATATAAATCAGTTTCATGTTTCAGTTTTTGAGCATCACAATATTGAAATTTAAATGTTTTTTAATGATTAAAAATTTAAAAAATGAAATTATGAAATAGTGGTAGAAATATAAAATTGTTTAAAATATGGAATAAAAAAAAATAGATGAAGTGAACTTGCTTGGAGAATATAAATCAGTTTCATGTTTCAGTTTTTGAGCATCACAATATTGAAATTTAAATGTTTTTTAATGATTAAAAATTTAAAAAATGAAATTATGAAATAGTGGTAGAAATATAAAATTGTTTAAAATATGGAATTAAATAAAATAGATGGAGTGAAATTGCTTGGAAAATATAAATCAGTTTCATGTTTCAATTTTTGAGCATCACAATATTAAAATTTAAATGATTTTTAATGATTAAAAATTTAAAGAATGAAATTATGAAATAATGGTAGAAATATGAAATTGTTTAAAATATGGAATTAAATAAAATAGATGGAGTGAAATTGCTTGGAAAATATAAATCAGTTTCATGTTTCAGTTTTTGAGCATCACAATATTGAAATTTAAATGTTTTTTAATGATTAAAAATTTAAAAAATGAAATTATGAAATAGTGGTAGAAATATAAAATTGTTTAAAATATGGAATTAAATAAAATAGATGGAGTGAAATTGCTTGGAAAATATAAATCAGTTTCATGTTTCAGTTTTTGAGCATCACAATATTGAAATTTGAATGTTTTTTAATGATTAAAAATTTAAAAAATGAAATTATGAAATAGTGGTAGAAATATAAAATTGTTTAAAATATGGAATTAAATAAAATAGATGAAGTGAACTTGCTTGGAGAATATAAATCAGTTTCATGTTTCAGTTTTTGAGCATCACAATATTGAAATTTAAATGTTTTTTAATGATTAAAAATTTAAAAAATGAAATTATGAAATAGTGGTAGAAATATAAAATTGTTTAAAATATGGAATTAAATAAAATAGATGGAGTGAAATTGCTTGGAAAATATAAATCAGTTTCATGTTTCAGTTTTTGAGCATCACAATATTGAAATTTGAATGTTTTTTAATGATTAAAAATTTAAAAAATGAAATTATGAAATAGTGGTAGAAATATAAAATTGTTTAAAATATGGAATTAAATAAAATAGATGGAGTGAAATTGCTTGGAAAAAATAAATCAGTTTCATGTTTCAGTTTTTGAGCATCACAATATTGAAATTTAAATGTTTTTTAATGATTAAAAATTTAAAAAATGAAATTATGAAATAGTGGTAGAAATTTAAATTTGTCTAAGATATGTGATTAAATAAAATAGATGGAGTGAAATTGCTTGGAAAATATAAATCAGTTTCATGTTTCAGTTTTTGAGCATCACAATATTGAAATTTAAATGTTTTTTAATGATTAAAAATTTAAAAAATGAAATTATGAAATAGTGGTAGAAATATAAAATTGTTTAAAATATGGAATTAAATAAAATAGATGGAGTGAAATTGCTTGGAAAATATAAATCAGTTTCATGTTTCAGTTTTTGAGCATCACAATATTGAAATTTGAATGTTTTTTAATGATTAAAAATTTAAAAAATGAAATTATGAAATAGTGGTAGAAATATAAAATTGTTTAAAATATGGAATTAAATAAAATAGATGAAGTGAACTTGCTTGGAGAATATAAATCAGTTTCATGTTTCAGTTTTTGAGCATCACAATATTGAAATTTAAATGTTTTTTAATGATTAAAAATTTAAAAAATGAAATTATGAAATAGTGGTAGAAATATAAAATTGTTTAAAATATGGAATTAAATAAAATAGATGGAGTGAAATTGCTTGGAAAATATAAATCAGTTTTATGTTTCAGTTTTTGAGCATCACAATATTGAAATTTGAATGTTTTTTAATGATTAAAAATTTAAAAAATGAAATTATGAAATAGTGGTAGAAATATAAAATTGTTTAAAATATGGAATTAAATAAAATAGATGGAGTGAAATGGAATGAAATGGTTTAGAAAATACAAAATATTTAAATGTTTCAGTTTTTGCGCATCAAAATATTTAAATTTAAGTGTATTTTAATGATTAAAAATTTAATAAAAAAAAGTTATAAAGTAGCGTTAGAAATTTAAAATTGTTTAAAATATGGAATTAAATAAAAGAGATGGAGTGAAATGATTTAGAAAATACAAAATATTTAAATGTGTCAGTTTTTGAGCATCAAAATATTCAAATTTAAGTTTATTTCAATGATTAAAAATTTAATAAATGATTTTATGGCATGGATTTGGGATAAGATTTAATTTTATTTTTCAAAAAGCCTCCAAATGTATGATGATTTGTTTAAAAATAGCTGGCAGAATTCAAAATTGTTCAAGATATGTAATCAAATAAAAAATATAGAAAGAAAAAAATTGTAACATGAAAAAAAAAAAGTTAAAAGCTCGTATCTTTATTTGACAAATATCGTTGAAGGATGAACCGCCTCCTAATTGTTCTCCACTAGTTGATGGCATTTCAGGATTCCATTCTCTGAAAAAAAAATTTCATGCTTTTTCATTATACGATAGCTTACTCATTATTGCTGTCATCCAAGGTGATAACTTCAATAACCCTTGATGACGAGGGACCACTATTGGAAGTGGTTATTGCGGGGTCACAGAGCTCAAATCCACCACTCTCGGTAAGCTTTATGCGCTTACTAAAAAAAAACAAAGATGTATATTTTAAAAATATTGTTAAATTACCTGAGTTGATAAATTTCCTCATAATCGAAACCCAACTCTTCACATACACGCTTATAACTGAAAATAAATATTTTAATTAAAAAAAAAGATAGGAAAAAACACAACCTGTTAGCAGCCATTGTATCTTGTTAGAATAAAATTATGCAAACTCTGAGAGGTAGTTATCGATATTTCCTTTTACACATTTATATTACGCTTCATTGCAAGAACAGTCAGTTGTTTTATTGTCACGTAACAATGTTGCCAACACTCAAAATTGTATCATATTACAGCTGTCAACAGTGGCAGTTGCCAATCCGTTGTTAATAAATACGCATGTATTGTTGTGGTCAGCGCACCTGTTTCAACAATCTTATCGAATTAACCTTTGATATCTGTTCCATTGGAATCAACACAACTGTTTCAACAATCTTATCGAATTAACTTTCGATATGTGTTCCATTAAGTTAGTGTATTAAAATTTTAGTAATATACACACTAAAACTATTTCTATATACACTTCTTTCCATGTAATTTGAGAATATTAGAAGTCTTGATTCATATGGTATACAGTTATTTATTATGTTTCAATGAACAAGTGTTTTGCCATTTGGTTCAATGTAGGTCAACGTAATTGTTTCACCAATCTTACCGAATTAATATTCGATATGTGTTCCATTAACATCTTTGATACTAAAAAGTTTGAAAATATTCGTATATACCCATGACCCCTTGGCATAGTAAGTATTCTTTAGCGTTATGGGTACTTGTTCTGTACAACTATTTATCATATTTTTATGGACACAACTTTTGCCATGTGGTACATGTGTGGATCAGCGCACCTGTTTTAACGATCTTATCGAATTAATCTTCGATATGTGTTATATTGGAAACAACACAATTGTTTGTGAATCCTATCGAATTAACCTTCGATATGTGTTTTATTGAGTTAGTATATTAGAATATACTAATATAAAATTTAAAACAATTTCTTTAAACTATTCTTTCATGTAATTTGAAAATATTAGGCAACTTGGTACATGTGGTGTACAGCTATTTATCATATTTTAATGAACAAAACGTTTGCCATGTGGTTCTTGTGTGGGTCAGCGCAACTGTTTTAACGATCTTATCGAATTAACCTTCGATATGTGTTCCATTAACTTTTGTATTTCACATCGTTCTTATCAAATTAACCTTCGATATGTGTTTCATTAACTTTTGTATTTCATATCGTTCTTATCGAAATAAACACAAACTATAAACAATGTAAACAAATAAAATTAAAAAATAAATATATAAAATATATCTTATCGAATTAACCTTCGATATGAGTTCCATTGATTAACCCATAAGAGGTACGGTGAACATAATAATTAGCTTTTATATATATATTCAATTTTTATAAATTAAAACAAAAACAATATATATTAAAAAGTTTATTCAAATGTATAATATTGAAAATACATAAAAAAAAATTAATTTTAATAATATTTTAAAAATATATAAAATACATTCAAAAAGTAATAATTAAATTATAATATTTAAAACATATATAAATATTAAAATACATTTAAAAAGAAATAATTTTAAAAATATTTACAAATACAATTAACAAATATATAAATAATAAAAATTCATTTTGAAAATATTAAAAAAAATAATTTTAAAAATGATTTAAAAAAAAATATTATGCATTTTGATCCATGCTGTAATATGATACAATTTTGAGTGTTGGCAACATTGTTACGTGACAATAAAACAACTGACTGTTCTTGCAATGAAGCGTAATATAAATGTGTAAAAGGAAATATCGATAACTACCTCTCAGAGTTTGCATAATTTTATTCTAACAAGATACAATGGCTGCTAACAGGTTGTGTTTTTTCCTATCTTTTTTTTTAATTAAAATATTTATTTTCAGTTATAAGCGTGTATGTGAAGAGTTGGGTTTCGATTATGAGGAAATTTATCAACTCAGGTAATTTAACAATATTTTTAAAATATACATCTTTGTTTTTTTTTAGTAAGCGCATAAAGCTTACCGAGAGTGGTGGATTTGAGCTCTGTGACCCCGCAATAACCACTTCCAATAGTGGTCCCTCGTCATCAAGGGTTATTGAAGTTATCACCTTGGATGACAGCAATAATGAGTAAGCTATCGTATAATGAAAAAGCATGAAATTTTTTTTTCAGAGAATGGAATCCTGAAATGCCATCAACTAGTGGAGAACAATTAGGAGGCGGTTCATCCTTCAACGATATTTGTCAAATAGAGGTACGAGCTTTTCCTTTTTTTTTCATGTTACAATTCTTCTCACTCTATATCTTTTATTTGAATACATGTCTTGAACAGTTTTGAATTTTACCAGTTATTTTTAAACAAAACATCATACATTTGGAGGCTTTTTGAAAAATAAATGTTAAAGTAATGAATAAAATTGAATCTTATCACAAATCCATAGCATAATATCATTTATTGAATTTTTAATCATTGAAATACATTCAAATTTAAATATTTTGATGTTTAAAAACTGAAACATTTAAATGTTTTATATTTTCTAAACCATTTCACTCCATCTCTTTTATTTAATCCCTATGTTTAAACAATTTTAAATTTCTATCACTACTTTATAATTTTCATTTATTGAATATTTAATCATTAAAATACATTTAAATTTAAATATTTTGATGTTCAAAAACTGAAACATTTAAATGTTTTATATTTTCTAGCCCATTTCACTCCATCTCTTTTATTTAATCCCATATCTTGAACAATTTTTAATTTCTACCACGATTTCATAAATTTCGTTTATTAAATTTTTAATCATTAAAAAAAAACATTTAAATTTCAATATTGTGATGCTCAAAAACTGAAACATGACATTGATTTATATTTTCTGAGCCATTTCACTTCATCTCTTTTATTTAATCACATATCTTGAACAATTTTTAATTTCTATCACTTTTTTATAATTTCGTTTATTAAATTTTTAATCATTAAAAAAAAACATTTAAATTTCAATATTGTGATGCTCAAAAACAGAAACATTTCACTCCAGCTCTTTTATTTAATCCCATATTTTAAACAATTTTATATTTCCACCATTATTTAATTTTTATTTATTAAATTTTTGAACATTAAAAAAAAACTAAAACTATTTTCATTTAAACTTTAAAAAAAAATAAAAAAAGCATGTAAACTGTTATAAATGTTGTTTATTATAGTGGTCACACCGGCGCATAAAACGCTCCGGTCGTTTTCCCAACGTGGTCGTTCGATCGCTCACGTTCCCACACTTGGAAACTATTGATGAACCATTGCATGTTATCATACCGCGGTTATTCAACGAATTCCTTGATCGTTGTCTTGCTGAAAGCGGTGTGCCTGATAAGCAAAAAGCCATATCTTGTTTATCAATTGAGCACCCTTCATTTGAAAATGGCTCCATATTTATGGACTTTCGTAAAGGGGAGCATCTGGATATCGTAGCCATTATGAATGCCATCAGCAAGGTGCAGCAATCAAAACGAGAGGCTGTAATCAGCCAGGCAATGAATATTGAGATGTATAAGTTTGATGAAAGGCCAGCGCAACCAAATCTGCTGCCTGGTGAAGGTAGAGTCGGGTTTTATTTTGACCCCGAACACAAAATACCTGGAACCATTGCCAACACTGACTCACATTGTCTGGCTAGATCCGCAGTTGTGGGAATGTGGAAAGCTGACGAACTGGCCACTGAAGATGGCGATGAGAAACGAAGGCTGCAAAACCTTCGTCGCAATTACATCTTATTGCCAAACCAGCCACACCATATCAATTTATTAACTAGGTGTGGCATTTCCGAAAAATTGCCAAATTATAATTTGATTCATTTAAACATTATTGCCAGCTGTAGTATAAACTATAAGTTTGTAGTATATGCTAGTCCGCCTGGACAACGTATGTACACTATCCAGAAAATATTTAATGAAGCGGCTAGCAAATTGGTAACACTAGGTTACCGTAATAACCACTATGATTGTATTACAGATGGTAGTCGTTCAAAAATTTTTGACGGTATTATATGTCAACACTGTAAGTTATCTTACAATACAGTGTTGCATAGATGTAAAGCCAAATGTAAAAAATGCCACACCTATAATTGTAATGCGATGAAGAATGTGGTTGAGAGTAGCGTGAGGTGTGCAAGGTGATAATGAATGGTCTGTAACAGATCGTTTTCTTGATTGGTTGCTCAACTTTTCTGAGAATGATAATGCAATTTTGATTGCGCATAATGGCCCCCGCTTTGACATACATTTTTTGGTGTCTAGGCTTATACATCGTGCAATATATCCTGACCCCATTTTAAATGGGACCTAGATTATTAGCATGCTTGTTAAGCCTTTAAGAGGTCAAAATATTAATCATTTATATTTTGAAGATAGTTATTTATTAGTGCCTTTACCCTTATCAGCGTTATTCAAAGCATTTGGTGTACCTGATATGATTAAAGGACAGTTTACCTCTTTAACCATCCAATAAATTATGGCAAAGTGCTACCATTCCTGCCACCAAAACATTACTATTGTACTGCTAGAATGAAAGCCGAAGACCTTGCTTCATTCAATGTTTGGTATGAGGAGCGTAATCAAAGCGCATTTTATTTTGATGAGGAGCTACTGGAATATTGTTGGACAGTTCGTATTTTAACCAACTGTATGAAAGTATACATGAAGTTGGCTACCGCCACCACTGGCTGGAATCCTGTCATACAATGCATGACATTTGCCAGTTTTTCTTTATTCCAGGCAAGTTTTCAAAAATGCAAGCATTGTTTAAAACAAATGTGTTTTAGTTGAAGATGAACCACTTTAAAAAAAATCAAGTGAGTATTCTGCCTGAGACTGGTTATTATGCCGGCCAGAAGCAGAGTATAATTGCCATAAAATACATAAAATGGCTAGAACAAGGATTAGGCCGCCCATTAATGCATAAGCTTAATGATGGTGAATTTGTTGTGAGAGTAGATGGCCAACGCTATCTACTTGATGCTTATGACAGTGTGGCTATTCACGGCTATGAGGTGAGTAATTTGTAAAAAATGTAAAAAATGAAAATTTTTGTAGTTTAATGGCTGTATTTATCATGGTTGCCCCAAGTGCACCAACACTGCTATTGCACCAGGCAGAAATGGTGAAACAATGAAAGATGTAACCAATAAAATATCAAAAGAATATTGAAAAAATTTAAAAAATATATAAAAATACATTTAAAAAGAAATAATTTTTCCGAAAACGCGGAAAAAATGATTTTGACAGCTGACGCCCCCAAAAGTATGATTTTAGCAGCTGACGCCTTCAAAAGTATGTTTTTAGCAACTGTTTGGGGGCGTGGTTAGTAAATTTGGCACTCACTTTATCCATATGTAACGGCATTTGATGCCTATTACCCTGTAGGTAATCCTAAAGTGATTACTGAGAGCTTTGAGAGTTTTGAGGCATGCTGCCCATACAAGGGCCTTGTGAATCGTGATGTGCTTGCACCCACAAATTTGTTGTATCCTGTATTAGGAACGCGCATAAGCGGTAAATTAATTTTTACAAACTGCCGCACATGTGCAAACAGAGGTAAAAATGTAACATGCCCGCACCAAGATGATGAAGTTGCTCGAAAGCTGCATTTGACTGTAACGCATGTAGAGCTCGAATGTGCCATACAGCGTGGCTACAAAGTGCTTCATGTTTATGAGGTGTGGCACTGGGATGAATGGCAAGAAGGCCTATTCAAGGATTTTGTACAAAAGTACAAAAAAATTAAGCAAGAGGCATCGGGCTGGCCTAAGCCAAATATGACAGAGGCTGAAAAGGTATGTTTCATGAAAAGTATGGCATTAAATAACATTTTACAGCTAAAATATCTCCAAGAGCACGAGGAGAACACTGGTGTTGCTCTGGAGAGCAACAAAATTGAAAAGAATGCGGCCATGCGTAGCATTGCCAAACTACAGCTGAATAGGTATGTAAACTTTTAAAAATAAAAATTTACAAATTTGCTTATAGTGTATGGGGTAAAATAGGTCAAAGACCAGATAAAGCCCAAAACAAGATTATTTGTGTTGAGGATCCTGAAATTGGTAAGATCATAAGTGCAAGGGAACAAAATGTAACAAACAAAACAAATGTAGCCATAGCGGCCTTTATAACCGCTCATGCAAGGCTACTATTGTATAAGGCAATGGAAAAAATTGGAAAGAACTTGGTGTATACAGGTAATTTTATACTTTGTATACAATTTAGACGCACATCATTTAGACACCGATTCTCTAACTTATGTAAAACGTCTGGATCAGCCTGATCCAATTGAGGATATGAAGGGTAAATGGTTAGGTAAACTAAGCTCAATACTAATTAACAATAGCATATAAACCTTGTTGACCAAATTCCAATTTCAGGGCCACATCACCTTGTCGTATAACATCAAATAACTCTGACGAATGCACAGTAGGAGAAAAATCAAATACAAAAAATGTGAAACCAGCTTTATACATTGCTGGTGTAATACCATTGGATGAATCTGTACAACCAAGTCCCAAACCTTCCAACATGTCAATATATGCTGTGGCATAGGAAGAACGCCATTCTAAATTATGAGGGCGGGTAGGTATTACTCGATTGTTGAGCGTCAAGTATATATTTTCCAATTCAAACGGTTTAAAGTTGGATGGCGAATGTTTAAAAATACCATTATAAGCGTGTGCGCCCACAAGACCTACCACAACACGTTTCGGTGTATGCGACGTGAATAATATGTTATTGGGTGAATCCAAACGGCCTCCTTCTATAAAATAAGAGCGCATTTTCACTGATGTCATGGGATAGTGTATTCGTTCCTTTACAAGTTTATCTTCTATAGCCTATCTTTTCTGTAGCTTGGGTTATAAAATGAACAAGTACATTCGTCATTATCTTGCCAAATATAAAAATGTAAAAGTTAATACTTGCAAACCACAACGCATAATTGAATACACTTGTGGTGGTTATGCAATATTGGTAATACTAATGTTGTCAGCTGGTAATACATTTGAAAGCATTTCTTCATTTTTTAAACTATTACAAAACGATGATGTCTTTATTAAAGCGTTTATGCATAAAGTATTCGACTATATATTATCAAGCATATGATCAACTTCGCCATTAAAACGTCACCTGCTACATTAGGTGGTCAGTTATGAATATTCCCTGTCACTGTGAATTATGTATAAGATACACGTTGGAACAAGCTGTACCAACACCCCTGTACAAAAAGATTTTGAAACGTATTTCAGTGCCATTCATTAAAGGAATATCTCTGGGACTAGGCTTTTGTACAACACTAGTCATTATTCCACTCATTATATAAAAGTGAGTTGACTGTGTGTGGTTGTTTTTTATTTTCCTTTAATGGAACTTTTATGTAACAAGTATTGTGTTACGTGCAAGGAAATATTTTCATCAACCAAGCATTTTAGTGATCACGTATTGAAAAGACATGACGGGATTCAGCCCGTATGTAACAGTTATATCAGAAATGCTGACTTTATTCAAAAATATGGACATTTGGATGGTGTTCGTAGACGTTTGTGCCCTTATTGTAGTGAAACTTTTGGAACAAGATTCAATTGTCAGCGTCATATTCGGCGTCTTCATAATAGTAATGGAACGAATGGTAAAGATGGTGATGGAAATGATACCAGCGAACCCTCTGAAAAAACTGAGGAGTTTGTACAGTCAACCGAACCAAAACGATGCCGCTGCAATAGTAACCGAGAATATTCACAACACGAGCCGCGCATCGAACAAAACGGCGCTGAACTACCTTTTAAACCTTCGAAAATCGTAATGTGGTCTTGTATAACTGTTGAATAAAACATTTATTTCACATTTTTAACATGTAATGTAACAACTGTAGAACCATAATTAAATCGCATAGAGCGACCAAATTTATCTAAAATTTCAATACTTATAGTATCGAGTGTTTGCTTAGTGATTGGTACATAACGAATAGGATTAAATGTTTTGGCAATCATTTTACCAAATTGTGGGAAGTGGTACAGGTATACATGCAAGTAAATTAGCTTTCACATTACCGAGAATGGAATATTCTACAATATCACAATATATATACATTGTATTAATGTTATAATGTTGTCGTTGATAATTTTATTCTCAAAGCCAAGAAAATATGCGAGAGCATCACCGAGTGTTGCATTCAATAATAGCCGCTTACTTGTTACAAACTCTATGCGTTGTAGTGTTTTGTTAAACCGAAACGTGGCGTCTGCCAGCATTTCCTTGACAAGTTTAGCCTCAGCTTGTCGATTATTATACTTTTTTTTCACATCTTCATCTTTATCTATCAAACCCTTCATATGTGCTTCTTCCTCAGCTCCAAGAGGTTTAGTGCTGCTAGCAATAAATTGTTCTTTTCCAGCATTGATTCCGCGTATTATTTCATCACCATTAGCATATTTACCTTTGGGTAAGTGCAGAATAAACTTTCTGTTGGAAAAACGTAGTGTATAAGAAAGATTTTCTTGTACATTTAATATCGAGCACGAAAAAATTATGTCTGTCAGCCCAATGCAATATCTGTTATTGCGTAGCTTTAATGTTTCAGGTAACCTGGTAAGAAACACTGATGAGGTATTACTTTTTTCAGAGTCAACTGATGACGGCAAAGTAATGTAAAAATCATCCATCACAGACCACCACCTGATGCGTGCACACTGGTATAAATGAAATCATTTGCATTATAGGTACATTTACGAGTGGTTGATTATGGTTTTCAGCTTCAAACTACCCAGTCAGACAACTGTAATAGGGGCAACGCAGTGCGGTTAAACTACCCTTATAAAACGTATATGTGAAAATACTGTAAAGTTTTTCAACGTCCCCATTGATAGAATATTCTGGTTCAGTCAATGTGGAGCATCGTCAGGTGTTCCATTAAATGATGAGCGCTTAATAGTTATTCAAGGACCACCTAATCCCGATATAATAAAAGAGCAAAAGGGAGTAAACACCATACTAGTGCTGGATGATTTGATGAATTTTTTCTCTTCCAATAAAGCGGCTAAAGAATTACTCAACAACATTTTTACAGTGTGGGCACATCACTGGAATTTGGCAGTGTTTAATCTTGTGCAAGCTGCATTTCAGCTAGACAGGACCAGTCGAATTAATAGTACATATATAATACTAATGAAAAGTCATTCGGATATATTACAAATACGTAATTGTCTGCAACAATTATTTGGCCCCCGCTTTAAAAATGCTCTAGAAGCATATGATGATGCAATGTCTACACCCTATAGTCATTTACTGATTGACAACCATCCTTTAACAAATGAGAAACAGCGTATACTATCAGATATAACAGCGGAGCACCCTATTGTTTATGTAGCCAGAAATATATTCAGTGTTTAATGTGCATGTTCAATGAGTGGTCGTATTTTGTCAAATTACAACTTTTTATCTTCTTGTGCCAAAACCCCTTGTTCTGTTTTCTCATTTTCTTTTTCACAAATTGAAATTATTGTTGAAATTGTATTTAATATTGTGAAAAATAATAATTTTCTCTTAACTAACAAGGAATATAAAACCCAAAACTTGTCTATATTAATTGTTTCCTCGTTGACAGGAATTAATCGATATTCATGGTTGAGCTTCATGATTTAAAACCAGAATAAGCAATTTACATGAAACTATTGTTTTCAATTGTTTGTGTGAAATCGTTGCCAATAAAGTTTCAGCCTTTTCGGGTGTGCGTATCAAAGCTATTTGACGTAATAATGAGAATATGGGCAAAAGGGTTTTATATTCCTTGTTAGTTAAGAGAAAATTATTATTTTTCACAATATTAAATACAATTTCTACAATAAATTCAATTTGTGAAAAAGAAAATGAGGAAACAGAACAAGGGGTTTTGGCACAAGAAGATAAAAAGTTGTAATTTGACAAAATACGACCACTCATTGAACGTGCACATTAAACACTGAATATATTTCTGGCTACATAAACAATAGGGTGCTCCGCTGTTATATCTGATAGTATACGCTGTTTTTCATTTGTTAAAAGATGGTTGTCAATCAGTAAATGACTATAGGGTGTAGACATTGCATCATCATATGCTTCTAGAGCATTTTTAAAGCGGGGGCCAAATAATTGTTGCAGACAATTACGTATTTGTAATATATCCGAATGACTTTTCATCAGTATTATATATGTACTTAAACGCTCATCATTTATTGGTACACCTGACGATGACCCACATTGACTGAACCAGAATATTCTATCAATGGGGACGTTGAAAAACTTTTCAGTATTTTCACATATGTGCTTTATGAGGGTTGTTTAACCGCATTGGGTAGCACCTATTACAGTTGTCTGACTGGGTAATTTGAAGCTGAAAACCATAATCAACCACTCGTAAATGTACCTAAAATGCAAATGATTTCATTTGCAATAGTGTACACGTATCAAGTGGTGGTTTGTCATGGATGATTTTTACATTACTCTTCCATCATCAGTTGACTCTGAAAAAAGTAATACATCATCAGTGTTTCTTACCAGATTACCTGAAACACTAAGGCTACGCAATAATAGATATTACATTGGGCTGACAGACATAATTTTTCCGTGTTCTATATTAAATGTTCAAAAAGATTTATCTTATACACTACGTTTTAACAGAAAGTTTATTCTGCACTTGCCCAAAGGTAACTATGCAAATGGTGATGAAATAATACGCGGAATCAATGCTGGAAGAGAATCATTTATCGCCAACAATACAAAGCCTCTTGGAGCTGAGGAAGAAGCACGTATAAAGGGTTTAAAAGATAAAGATGAAGATGTAAAAAAGTGGTATAAAAATTGCCAGGCTGAAGCTAAGCTAGTGGAGGAAATGCTCGCAGACGCCACATTTCAGTTTAACAAAAAATTGCAGCGCATAGAGTTTGTAACAAGCAAGCGACAATTAATGAATGCAACACTTGGTGATGATTTTGCATATTTTCTTGGTTTTGAAAATAAAAACATTAACGATACAATAATAGCCAGGCGTCCCATTGATTTTTCAAATAACATTAATACAATGTATATATATTGTGATATTGTAGAATATTCCATTCTTGGTAATGTGAAAGCTAATTTACTTGCATGTATACCTGTACCACTTCCCACTGAATTTGGTAAAATGATTGCCAAAACATTTAATCCTATTCGTTATGTACCAATCACTAAGCAAGCACTCGATACTATAAGTATTGAAATTTTAGATAAATTTGGTCGCTCTATGCAATTTAATTATGGTTCTACAATTGTTACATTACATGTTAAAAATATGAAATAAACGTTTTATTCAACAGTTATACAATACCACATTTTTATTTTCGAAGATAGTTTAGGGCAGTTTTGTTTGTCGCTCGGCTCGTGTTGTAAATGTTCTCCGTCACTATTGCTGCGGCATCTTTTTGATTGGGTTTAATGTACAAACTCCTCAGCTTTTTCAAAGGGTTTGCTGGTATCATTTCTATCACCATCTTCACCATTCGTTCCATTATTATTATGAATACGCCGAATATGACGCTCACAATTGAATCTTGTTTCAAAAGTTTCACTACAATGAGGGCACAAACGTCTACGAACACCATCCAAATGTCCATATTTTTCAATAAAGTCAGCATTGCTGATATAATTGTTACATACGGGTTGAATCCCTGCATGCCTTTTCAAAACGTGATCACTAAAATGCTTGGTTGAAGAAAATATTTCCTTGCGTGTACCACAATATTTGTTACATAAAAGTTTCATTAGAGAAAATGAAAAACGACCACACGCAATCAACCCACTTTTATATAATGAGCAATAATATGACTAGTGTTGTACAAAAGCCCAATCCCAATGCTATACCTTTAATAAATGGCACTGAAATACATTTCAACATTCTCCTGTATAAAAGCGCTGGTTTAGATTGCTCCAACGTGTATTTGACACATAATTCACAGTGACAAGGAATATTCATAACTGACCACGTTAGCAGGTTATTAATGACAAATTTCTTATATAGTAGCCAATTTATAGTCGAATACTTTATGCATAAACGCTTTAATAAAGACGTCATCATTTTTGAATAGTTTAAAAAATGAACAAATGCTTACAAATGAATTACCAGCCGACAACATTAGTATTACAAATACTACATAGCCACCACAAGTGTATTCAATTATACTTTGTGGTTTGCAAGTATTAATTTTTACCTTTTTATATTTGGCCAGATAATTTTGAATGTACTTGTTCATTTTATATCCCAAGCTACAGAAAAAATAGGTTTGCTTGTTACGGACAAAGATGACCTGCCAATGTGTGCCTGGCTTGTCATGTGTGTCAGTATTTACGACAAGTGCAAAGTTTTTACGACGCGTTTTGGGTAGAGTATCAGCGCTATATACACCGAGGAATAGTTTCCAAGTGCTGGGGACAGATCGCAATAGTGACGCTATGTCAGAGGAATACATTTAGTAAAATGATCTAGTGTAACTTTTGTATTGCGCGCGTGCGGTTCAATATGCCACACCTCCTTCTAGACTTGAACTCAATTCAATGGACAACACTTTTGAATCAACAAATGGGTGGCGCCCCATTTAGCGGAATGAGGTTTCAATGTGGAATGCAGAGGGGTCATTGTTTGGGTGGTATTTTGGCAACTTTGGCATCATTTCTACCACGCATCATTCAATCACCTATAGCCCAAAATCTCATCAATGCCGAAAAAAACGCCTTATCCAGTGTTGTAAGCAATAGTCCAGTTGTAAATTCACCTCTTGGCGGACAATTGCTGAAAACTGGTAATAAAATTGTAGATGGGGTGCTGAAAGGCGATAATATCAAGGGAACTCTTAAAACAGCCAGCCGGCAAGCTATACGAGATCTTAGCGGCTTGAGCAAACGGCGACGACGCAAAACCACAAAACCTCATAAGCGGTTGTGTATCACTCGTGAGCGGTCGTTTCACATTTAAATGGCTAAATTGATAGATTCAAAATCAGCACAAGCCCTTTTACCTAATATTAACTATGGTGATATACCAGCGTCGGCATTAGGTGTAGAGTCTACTCGTACTGTAGATGTTCCTTTGAAAAATACTTTTCTTTCTCAAGGACCATGGGAATTTGTTATAGCTCAAAATTCCAAATCATTCCTCAATCTGAGAAGATGTTGGTTCAATGTAAAATTTTAAATTTTAACCACAAACGGTGATCCAGTACCAGACAACCTTGTTTTTGCACCATGTCAACAATTTGCTGCCAGTTTAATACATTCGTATCATTTGAAAATTGGTGATGTTAGTGTGTATGACTCTACCGTGAATCATGCCTATAAAACATATATCGAGAATATTTTAATGTATAGCAACGATGTTAAAGAGAGCAAACTTGCCATATCAGGCTATTATGCGGATAGATATATAGATAATGCATCCAGTCCTGGATTTAAAACGCGTCAAGCGCTTATAAAAAATGGCGTATGTTTGTGTTGTTGTTTGTGAACTATTCAAAAATGGAGCTAACTGCATATCCAAACCGTGATAACTTTTTAATTGACACTCTAGGCTGGAATAATGAAAACAAGGATACTACATTAAAGGAGGAGTTTCCAAATTTGAAAGTAGATATCAGCGATGTACATTTGCTCATTCAAGAGTTTGATCTATACGCTGGATTAGCTATGGCTATAGAAGATAAACTCGCAAAGGATCGAATACACTACCCCATGACATCAGTGAAAATGCGCTCTTATTTTATAGAAGGAGGCCGTTTGGATTCACCCAATAATATATTATTCACGTCGCATACACCGAAGCGTGTTGTAGTAGGTCTTGTCGGCGCACACGCTTATAATGGTACTTTTAAACATTCGCCATTCAACTTTAAACCGTTTGATTTGAAAAATATATACTTGACGCTCAACAATAGGGTAATACCTACGCGCCCTTATAATTTAGAATGGCGATCTTCCTATGCCACAGCATATATTGACATGTTGGAAGGTTTGGGACTTGGTCGTACAGATTCATCCAATGGTATCACACCAGCAATGTATAAAGCTGGTTTCACATTTTTTGTATTTGATTTTTCTCCTACTGTGCATTCGTCAGAGTTATTTGATGTTATACGACAAGGTAATGTAGCCTTGAAATTGGAATTTGGTCAACAAACGCCGCAAGAGGGCTTATATGCAATTGTTTATGCAGAGTTTGACTCTATTCTTTCCATTGACAACAATCGTGCTCCATATATTGATACCAGTTTGTGATGTATGTAATAAAATTCTTTAAAAGATGAGAAGAATAAAATTTAATAATACAACTATTTTTAAAAATAAATACATAAATACAAATATATACACTATAATAAAAATATATAAATTCAAATATATTAAAACTTATTCACAATAACCGTAGGGTAAAGTACTATAATCTTGTAGATAACAAAGTTTATCCATTACAACTTTAGTACTTTTTGTCATATCCATTGTGGATATTTCACCGAGTTGCTTCTTTAACAAGGTTGTATTGGTTTTTAAAACCAATTTCTCTCCATCCATAAGTCCACGAACCAGTCGCTCCAAATTTTCAAAGTTTACTACTGATGCTGCCGTGTGGTCCAACGTCTGAAAATTATAAAATTATTTGAAAAGTCAAAGCTCGTACTTACCACTCCCTCTGCCTTTGTTACATACTTTACATCACCAGCTGCATTTACAAGTTTATACCTATAAACCTTTGCCGCTGGTGACACAAACTTGGTCATTGACTTTTTTTTGACCTTTTGAACCCGGTGAGTTCCCTTGCAGGATCAGTAATGATCCTACCAATTTATGGGTCCTCAACACCAATAATCTTGGTTTGGGCTTTATCTGGTCTTTGACCCATTTTACCCCAGGCACAATACGCAAATTTGTAATGTATTGTTTTAAAAAAGTTACAAACCTATTTAGCTGCAGTTTGGCAATGTTACGCATGGCAGCATTCTTTTCAATTTTATTGCTCTCCAGAGCAACACCAGTGTTCTCCTCGTGTTCTTGGAGATATATCACCTGTAAAATTCTATTTAATGTGATACTTTTATTAAAACATACCTCTTCTTCCTCTGTCATGTTTGGCTTTGGCCAGCCCGATGCCTCTTGTTTAATTTTTATGTACTTTTGTACAAATTCTTTAAACAGGCCGCCTTGTTGCCATTCTTCCCAGTGCCACACCTCATGTACATGAAGCACTTTATAGCCACGTTGTATGGCACACTCAAGCTCAACATGTGTCACAGTTAGATGCAGCTTTCTAGCATTTACATCATTTTGATGCTCACATGTTATATTTTTACGTTTGACTGCACAAGTGCGGCAGCTTATAAAAATTGATTTACCGCCGATACGTGCGCCTAATACAGGGTACAGCAAATTTGTGGGTGCAAGCACGTCACATTTCACTAGGCCCTTATATAGGCAGCATGTCTCAAAGCTTTTGAAACCCTCAGTAATCACTTTGGGATTACCTACAGGGTAATAGGCATCAAAAGCGGTGACATATGGATATAGTGAACAAAAGTCCGCATACTCGAGCGAGTATCTATCCGAAGCTTGTGCCAAAAGCTTATATGTCTGGGTGCGGCCACCGGTAAAGGCATCTCTAGGTGCCAAGCGTGTAACAACATTTGTTTCACGCATAAATTTCGCCATTTCTTCATTGCACGAAATTTGAGCATTAATTTCGTGCTCCCACACTGTGGTAACACTAATGCCTTGGCTTTGAATTGCTTGAAGCCTTTTCATGGTTTTATCATAAACCTAAATTTTTCAAATTAAAATGATTAACAAAAGTATAATTACCTGTTCCATTGTTTCACCATTTCTGAATGGTGCTATAGCGCTCTTGTTGGTGCACTGGGGGCAACCATGGTAAATACAACCATTAATCTACAAAATTGCAAAAAAACAAAATTTTTTACATTTATTACAAACTACTCACCTCATAGCCATGATTGACAACGCTGTCATAAGCATCGAGTAGATAGCGATGGCCATCTACTCTCACTGCAAATTCACCACCATTAAGCTTATGCATTAATGGGCGGACCAATCCTTGTTCTAGCCATTTTATATACTTTATGGCTATTATACTCTGCTTTTGACCGGCATAATAACCAGTCTCGGGCAGAATACCCACTTGGTTCTCTTCAATATGATTCATTTTCAACTGTAATATACTAGTTTTGAAAATGCTTGTATTTTAAAAAACTTGCCTGGAATGAAGAGAAACTGGCAGGGTTCCAGCCAGTGGTGGCGGTTGCCAACTTCATGTACACTTTCATACAGTTGGTTAAAATACGGACATCTGTCCTAGAATATTCCAAAAGCTCTTCATCAAAATCAAACGCTCTTTGATTACGCTCTTCATACCAAATATTGAATGAAGCTAGGTCTTCTGCTTTCATTCTAGCAGTATAATAGTACTGTTTTGGTGGTAAAGATGGCAACACTTTGCCATAATTTATTGGGTGATTATAGAGGTAAGGAAACTGTCCTTTACTCATATCAGGTACACCAAATGCCTTGGGTAACGCTGATAGAGGTAAGGGCACTAATAAATAACTATCTTTAAAATATAAATGATTAAATTTTTGACCTCTTAAAGGCTTGACAACCATGCTTATAATCTTGGTCCCATTTAAAATTGGGTCAGGATATATACCACGGTTTATCAGCCTAGACACCAAGAAATGTATGTCAAAGCGTGAACCATTATGCGCAATCAAAATTGCATTATCATTCTCAATTCGATTAAAAATAAGAAAATAAAAAATGGAGTAACCAATCAAGGAAACGATCTGTTACAGACCATTCACTATCACCTTGTTGATACCCAAAATGGCCCTCCTTGGTTGTGCATTTTTCATATGAGTTGGCATCTATACAACTTTCACAAAATTTATTATACACAAACATATTGGGCCATTGTTCATCTGCATATTCATGAACATTTGTACCGTTTTTTAACACAACCGTTTCAAAATCATAAAATATAATCTTAAACAAGTAAGTATTACACTTGAAAATATATCAAATACAAACCTTGTATTTCTCTTGCCTCTTTTTTAACTGATCCTTTTCTTGTCGTTAGGTGGTACCCAACAACAAGAATGATCTTCAGGCTTTGTCTGACCACACTTTTCGCAAAATTTCTCATTGCAATCGTGCGGTCTATGAGCACGGACCATGTGATAGTGATCACACGCTACACATGTCTGAATTTAAGCTTGTAAAATTTTATATATATTTTTTAAATTACCTTAAACACATGTTTTTCTAATATGCCTGTCAAAGCATTGACGAGTTTTGAACAAAACTCTACAACTATCACATCTTATGCTACTTTCAACCATATTTTCCATCGAATTACATTTTAAGGTGTGGCATTTCTTACACTTGGCTTTACATCTATGCAACACTGCTTTGTAAGATAATTTACAGTGTTGGCATAAAATACCATCGAAAAGCTGTGATCTACTACAAGTGGTAATACAGTCATAATGATTATTTCGGTAGCCTAGTGTTACCACATTGCTTGCCGTTTCATTACAGACACGCTGAATAGCTTGAATAGATTGCTGCACCTTGCTGATGGCATTCATGATGGCAACGCCATCCAAATGCTCCCTTCTACGAAAATCCATAAATATGGATCTCTCTTCAAAGGATGGGTGCTCTATTGATAAACAAAATAGTGCTTTTTGTTTATCTGGCACTCCACTTTCAGCAAGACAACGATCAAGGAATTCGTTGAATATCCGCGGCATGATAACATGCATTGGTTCATAAATAGATTCCAAATGTGGGAACGTGAGCGATCTACTCACCACGTTGGTGAACCGACCAGTGCGTTTCATGCGTCGGTGTGACCACTATAATACACACTTTTTATAATGGTTATACGCTTTTAGTTTAAATATAAATAATTTTTGTTTATAAGTTTTAATAAATTTACTTTTCTTTTAATTATTTTTATAAGCTTTTATTAATGTTTAAAAATAAATGACATTTGATTTTTAAATATAAAGTTTTTTTTTTCAACTTTGAAAAATTTTCTATAAACATTTGTTAATGTTTAAAAATAAATGAGAAGGACAAGATGGTGTTTTATTATTTTATTAGTTCAAAATGTTTGAAATATTTATAATTTGTAAGAATTCAAAATTGGTTGAAAGAAAGATATATAGTGAGATGAAATGTAAAGATTTCAAGATGAATGCTGTTCAAAAGAAAGAATATATAAATTTCAAAATACTTGCAATTTGTTTGATAAAAGATATAGATTGAGATGAAATGTAAAGATGAGAGAGAGAATTTTATGAATGCAATTGAAAAAGAAATATAAATTTCAAAATGCTTTCAAAATATGCAACTGGAGCAAGAGAGAATTTCATGTTTCAAAAGATATATTATCAAATAATATGTAAATAAAAGATCGCACCTCTATTTTACAGACATCGTTGGAAGCCGCTCCATATCCGACTTGCCCTCCACTGGTTGATGGGGTAGCGGGATCCCATTCTCTCAAAAAGAAAAAACTAAATGTTATAATTTCAATATCGCTTACTCATCACTGTCATCTAAGGTTATTACTTCAATAACCTTTGATGATGAGGGCCCACTATTAAAAGTGGGTGCTGTGGGCTCACAGAGCTCGATCCCACCAGCCTCGGTATACTTTATACGTTCACTAAAAAAATATATATATAAATTCAAAACATTGTTAAATTACCTGAGCTGATTAATTTCTTCATAATCAAATCCTTGCTCTTCACATAAACGTTTATAACTAAAAAAAAAAAGTTCACAAACAAAAGAATCAAAAAGACACAACCTATTAGCAGCCATTGTACCTTGATAGAATGAACACATCAGTCTACACATTGCTGTTGGCATTGTAATTTGTTATGTAACATGGATTTGGGTACAGCTGTCAAAACTAGCAGTTGCGATAAACTTTAAAATAAATAAGCATATTGGATGCATCTGTTTTTATTGTCCCCGTCGGATTAATTTTTGTTATTAGTTCTTATTAAATTAACTTTATGCGTTTCATTGAGGTCAGCGCAACTGTTTGTTAATCTCGTCGTATTTACCTTCAATGTGTGTTCTATAGAGTTATTATATTGTTATATTAGTAAAATAAAGTTTAAAACTATTCCATCTTTTACTTACTTGCTACAATAAATATAATTAATAACAATTCGTAATTTCAAAAATTAATAATTTAATGTCGTTCTTATCGAATTAACCTTCGATATGTGTTCCATTAAATTTTGTATTTCATATTGTTCTTATCGAATTAACCTTCGATATGTGTTTCATTGAATTACCCATATCAAGTACGGTGAACAAAATTATCTACATGCAAAAATTTTATTGTTCTTTAAAATTAAAATAAAATAGAACAAACACAATATAATAAACTAATAAACATAATAAGTAAACAAACATAGTAAATAAATAACTATAATAAATAAAAATAATAAATGAATAAAATCAAATTTAAATCAAATTTAAATATTTTTATATTTATTTTTTTTTCACTTAATATATTTAAAAAAATGATTAAAAATATAACTATATAACTATAACTATAACTAACAATAACTATATATAATACATATATTTGAAAAACAAATTTAAAATTTAATTCAAAAAAAAAAATTAAAATCATGCTTTAAATCATGATTTTTAAATTTAAAAAAGGAAAATCCATGAACCATGATCCCAAAATATGATTTTAACAGCTGACGCCTGAAAATATGTTTTTGACAGCTGACGCATCCCAAAAGTATGTTTTTAGCAGCTGACGCACCCAAAGGTATGTTTTTGACAGCTGTTTGGGGGCGTGGTTAGTAAATTTTGCACGGCTCTCTACTAGCGTGTATTGAAAAGGCACATAATATATTATATTTAAGGCACACGGCTGAATATCTGCAACAAGTGATTGAGAGCAGGTTCAACCACTTCGAGTTGGACACGGAGAAAATTAGCGCTGTAGTAGCTGACGGTGGGGCTAATATAGTGAAAGCTATTAAATCCACATTTCTGAATTGCTAAGAAATGTTTACTTATTCAATCTAATTCTTCTGTTGCAGTGTCGCCTGCTCGGCGCATTTATTAAACACGTTTGCTCAAGAACTATATAAAATAAATTATCTAAGGGAGTGCATCGAAAAAATAACTTTTTTCATCGCATCCTTCCATCGCTCTCACATGATGTATGGGTTTTATAAGGAGTAAGCAAAAATCTACCAATTCAACTAAATTATTATCTTAGATGTTGCGAAAAGCACAACTTACCAAACTTAGATACAGCTGGGTTAGTTTGCACGAGATGGAACTCGGTTTTCATGGCGATCTGTGACGTTTTGAACGCAATAGATGCTGTCCATGATACCATTCTGAAGTTCAAGCTGCAGCCACCATCCGAAGAAGATGTGGAATTTCTGAGGAACATAAGGGAATTATTCTTTCCCATATTTGAGTCAACGTTGGAGCTGTGCAAAAAGAATTCAACACTTGGCTGCTTCCTGCCTGTTCTTTTTCATATACGAAGGAATATGAAACAATTCTCCCTTAGAGAAACAATTCCAAGTAGAGTACGCTTTTTTTTGGAAAAAATGGAATCGATCTTCAATAAAAGATTTTCCACCTATATGAAAGACAGGATTTTAAGGCAGCACACTCTTCGGTAAGTGGTTTGAGAATAATTAATCACTTCATTACATTTTTCAGCTTTTCCTTATCTATGATTCTCGAAGATTATGAGTGGGCTGAAGTTGAGCGTGATATCACTCAACAGTTCTCTGTATCGCAGTTTTCTAACGAGAACACTGACGTCGAACACCAACAGAGTAATAATATGTGGGATTACGTTATGGCAGAACGG
Source organism: Auanema rhodensis (assembly GCA_964057225.1). Classification (NCBI taxonomy): domain Eukaryota; kingdom Metazoa; phylum Nematoda; class Chromadorea; order Rhabditida; family Rhabditidae; genus Auanema; species Auanema rhodense. The sequence continues at coordinate 9,617,470 of OZ059895.1, forward strand.
GGAACCACACAATCAAACGGTTTTGATCTTAGAGTACGTTTGATTATAGTTTTCATCAAAAGGTTATAAACTTTCAGGAACAGATACTATCTTACAAAGTATCATTGAAAAGTATTACAAAGTGGAAAGAAGATCCCATAGTTTATTGGAAAGATAAGAGACATGAATTACCTCTGCTTTCCGATATTGCGCTTCATTTCCTTGCAACCTCGTCTACATCCGTAGACCCTGAGAGATTGTTCAGGTAAGTAACAACTAAATAGAAATTGCTAATTCTTATTTAGACAAGCTGGGATCATTTACGGTAACAAGAGGAGATGCAGGACAACTGGCACGGTTGCTCGATCACTGCTTTTAATCGCAGCACATAATAAAATAGGAGAAGAAAGCGATTGGTCAAAAAATTGGACAGGACGTTATAACGCAAGTGCATCAGGACCTACTGAAGAGGAAATGGTAGAAAAATCGGAACAAGATGAACAATATATGGAAGAAGACCCAATGGAAATTATAGATGTTACTAGTTGAAATGTTAATAAAGTAAAATAGTTAAAATAAAGTGAAATAAAATATATGATAAAATTAAAATAAATATAAAGGAATGTTGAACGATCAATCGATAAATAATAATTCGGCAGAAAATAAACGGCGACAAATAACGACTAATATTACGAACTAAACGACTAATTCGACTATTATTTTTAATCGAATTGAGAATGATAATGCAACTTTGATTGCGCATAATGGTTCGCGCTTTGACATACATTTTTTGGTATCTAGGCTTATACATCGTGGAATATATCCTGACCCCATTTTAAATGAGACCAAGATTATTAGCATGGTTGATAAGCCTTTAAGAGGTCAAAATATTAATCATTTATATTTTAAAGATAGGTATTTATTAGTGCCCTTACCTCTATCAACGTTACCCAAAGCATTTGGTGTATCTGATATGAGTAAAGGATAATTTCCATACCTCTTTAACCACCCAATAAATTATGGCAAAGTGCTACCATCCTTGCCACCAAAGCATTACTATTGTACTGCTAGAATGAAAACCGAAGACCTTGCTTCATTCAATGTTTGGTATGAGGAGCGTAATCAAAGCGCGTTTGATTTTTATGAGGAGTTTCTGGAATATTGTAGGACAGATGAGTAGAGAGCCATGCCGAATTTACTAACCACGCCCCAAACAGTGGCTAAAAACATACTTTTGAGGGCGTCAGCTGCTAAAAAGATACTTTTAGGGGCGTCAGCTGCCAAAATCATATTTTCGGCGTCAGCTGTCAAAAATATACTTTTCCTCCCGGGGCATGCTCTCGAGCCTGCGCATGGATCAAAATGCATGTTTTTTTTTTTAAATCATTTTAAAAATTTTTTTTTTAAATATTTTCAAAATGAATTTTTATTATTTATATATTTGTTAATTGTATTTGTGAATATTTTTAAAATTATTTTTTTTAATGTATTTTTAATATTTATATATGTTTTAAATATTATTATTTAATTCAAAATGCAATTTTTTTAAAATCATTTTTAAAATTATTTTTTTTAATGTTTTAAAAAGTTATATATTTTTTGAATATTTTTAAAATTATATCTTTTTAAATGTATTTTTAAAACTTGTATATTTGAATAAATTATTTCTTATATATATTGTATTTTTTAATATTTATTTGAATATTTTTAAAAGGTAATCAATATTTTCACCGTACCTTTTATGGGTTAATCAATGGAGCTCAAATCGAAGGTTAATTCGATAAGAAGTAATAAATATTTAAACTAAATTTAATGCAACACATATTGAAGGTTAATTCGATTAGATCGTTGAAACAGATGCACTGCCCTACACATGTACCACATGACAAAAGTTTTGTTCATTAAAATATGATAAATAGCTGTACACCACATGTACCCATAACTCTGAAAAATACTTACTATGCCAAGGGGTCATGAGTATATACGAATATTTTCAAACTTTTCAGCATCAAAAATGTTACTTTAAAGTAATTGTTGTTGTATCCCTTATAGTTTATAAATGTTCTGATAGCTAATGTATTTCATAGCTATGGCAGTGGAGAGCCGTGCAAAATTTACTAACCACGCCCCCAAACAGCTGTCAAAAACATACTTTTGGGGGCGTCAGCTGCTAAAAACATACTTTAGGAGGGGCGTCAGATGTCAAAAACATATTTTTGAGCGTCAGCTGTTAAAATCATATTTTGAGCTCAGAGCTCATGGATTTTCCTTTTTTAAATTTAAAAATCATGATTTAATGCATGATTTTTTTATTTTAAATTAAATTTCAAATTTTGTTTTTCAAATGTATGTATATAGTAGTTATATATTTTTATTTATATTTAAAATATATTAAGTGAAAAAAAAATCTTAATTTTAAATATTTAAATTATATGTAAATTTAATATATATAAGTTATATTTAAATTTGAAATATTTAAATTTTATTTAAATTTTATATATATAAATTATATTTAAATTATATTTAAATTTTATATATATAAATTATATTTAAATTTTGAATATATTAAATTGTTTTTAAATTTTATTTAATTTTTTATTCATTTATTATATTTATTAATTATGTTTGTTTACTTATTTTGTTTATTATTTTATTGTATTGTGTTTTTACTATTTTCATTTTTATTTTAAGGATCAATAAAATTTTTGCATGTAGATAATTTTGTTCACCGTACTTGATATGGGTAATTCAATGAAACACATATCGAAGGTTAATTCGATAAGAACAATATGAAATACAAAATTTAATGGAACACATATCGAAGGTTAATTCGATAAGAACGACATTAAATTATTAATTTTTGAAATTACGAATTGTTATTAATTATATTTATTGTAGCAAGTAAGTAAAAGATGGAATAGTTTTAAACTTTATTTTACTAATATAACAATATAATAACTCTATAGAACACACATTGAAGGTAAATACGACGAGATTAACAAACAGTTGCGCTGACCTCAATGAAACGCATAAAGTTAATTTAATAAGAACTAATAACAAAAATTAATCCGACGGGGACAATAAAAACAGATGCATCCAATATGCTTATTTATTTTAAAGTTTATCGCAACTGCTAGTTTTGACAGCTGTACCCAAATCCATGTTACATAACAAATTACAATGCCAACAGCAATGTGTAGACTGATATATTCATTCTATCAAGGTACAATGGCTGCTAATAGGTTGTGTCTTTTTGATTCTTTTGTTTGGGAACTTTTTTTTTAGTTATAAACGTTTATGTGAAGAGCTAGGATTTGATTATGAAGAGATTAATCAACTCAGGTAATTTAACAATGTTTTGAATTTATATATATATATATTTTTAGTGAACGTATAAAGTATACCGAGGCTGGTGGGATCGAGCTTTGTGAGCCCACAGCACCCACTTTTGATAGTGGGCCCTCATCATCAAAGTTTATTGAAGTAATAACCTTGGATGACAGTGATGAGTAAGCGATATTAAAATTATAACATTTAGTTTTTTCTTTTTGAGAGAATGGGATCCCGCTACCCCATCAACCAGTGGAGGGCAAGTCAAATATGGAGCGGTTTTTATTTTAAACATTTTTTAAACAACCGTTTAAACATTTTAAAAAATGTTTATAAAAATTTTGTATTTCAAAATTGAAAAAAAAAATTAAATGCCATTCATTTTTAAACATAAACAAGAGCATAAAAATAATTTAAAGAAAAATGAATTTATAAAAACTTATAAGCAAAAATTATTTATATTTAAACTAAAAGCGTATAACCATTATAAAAAGTGTGTATTATAGTGGTCACACCGACGCATAAAACGCATTGGTCGGTTCACCAACGTGGTCGTTCGATCGCTCACGTTCCCACATTTGGAAAACATTAATGAGCCAATGCATGTTGTCATGCCGCGGCTATTTAATGAGTTCCTTGATCGGTGCCTTGCTGAAAGTGGTGTGCCAGATGAACAAAAAGCACTATTTTGTCTATCAATAGAGCACCAGTAGAGAGCCGTGCAAAATGTACTAACCACGCCCCCAAACAGTTGCTAAAAACATACTTTTGAAGGCGTCAGCTGTTAAAAACATACTTTTGGGGCGCCTCAGCTGTCAAAAACATATTTTATAAAAACATATATCTCAGCTGTCAAAAACATAGTTAGGATCAATCAACCTAGAACACATCAAGTTTAATGGAAGCAACATTTTCAACAACCTAACAGAATCAACGTTTCCTATGGCACTAGCAATATCATATGGATCCAGCTTAGCAACGCTACAGGCTACTTTACCAGAAAGAATAAAACCTGTAATCAAACAAAGATTAAATCCTAACATGAACTCTGTTACTATAACAGCAGGAGCAGCCAGCAGCTTAATACTCAGCTACGAACATGCAAAAGAAGCTATAACTTGGAAAATGTTTGACTTTCTGTCACCAATATGGGAAAAGGTTCAAACCTGGACACTACGCGTACTTGCTATCATTGAATCAATTATCATAACAATTGGCACAATCACACTCGCCACCTGGATAATAAAAATATACGCATGTAGTTCAAGGATACCCATCAACAATGTCAAATGGGAAACAGAATACTTACAACCACTATCAACTGAAAACACAAGAACAGAAACATCTCATCCTTCTCCGTCCGCTCCATACCTCGACAACCATCACAACAGCTGTCAACTCACATTGTATGATCCTTCAGTACCAATAGCTGAACATATTTATGAAGCTTATTTTCCCTACAAGCATGAAGAAAGAAAACATAAACTACATAGGAGGATCACAATTACCATTTGTCCCGATTTCAATCCACAATCACATTTTTAAAGCACTATGGGATACGGAAGCATCAGCATCATACATGCGAGAATCCACCTTCAAACAACTGCCCGCTGCAGCGATGGTACTAAAACAAACAACAGCGATAGTCGCGAATAAATCTAAATTATCATTTATGGGATACACAAGGATCCTGATAACAATAGGAACAACAGAAACAGAACACAAATTTTATGTAGCAGAAGATATCTACTGTCCAGCACCAGTGTTACTTGGAATAGACTTCATGGAAGCATTACACCAACAAGGAATTTACACCTCATTTCGACCGCTGGATAACACAATTGTTATCGGCACAACACATGTTCCACTAGCACGAGAAACATCTCCGTGGGAACACCAGACCTCGAAAGCATATGTGGTTAGTTTAGAAAACAAAACGCTAAGACCAGGAGGAACAAGAACGCTCACGCTAGAAGTATACGATCCAGAAAGCTATAAACAGGCGTTTCTAGATTGTAAGAAACCAGGCAACAAACTTTCTTTTACGCCTACTATATTTACGCCCACTGGATACGGAGTACAAATTTAAATGAATAAATAAAAAAAAATATCAAAGTATGCAAACAGCCATTCGAAATTCAAATAAATAAAAAAATAGGCTTAGCAGAAGCGATACCAAAGGACAAGTAAGAAAAATACGAAGGACAATACATACCTCCGGAAGCTCGATGGGAAGAACAACTGCCCTATTTCCCAGACAGTTCATTAATGAGCTTGACCTTTCAGAAGCCTGCTTCTTGCAAATCGAACAACAGCAACTGAAAGAAATAATGTTACTACATAAACAAGCATTTCTCAACGAAGAAAGAAATATCGGACTCTTCCTAGGACCAATTTAACACTCCATTCCAATTATGCCAGGAAAAACACCAATATTCAAAATTACATATCGTATACCACTCTCTCAACAAGAGGAAGTGGAGAAACAAATAAAAGAAATGCTACAACAAAGAATCATTGAACCATCGAACTCAATGAGAACTAGTCCAGTAATTTTGGTGAAGAAGAAAAACAAAACTTACAGATTTGTAACGGACTTTCGAGCTCTGAATGCAATCACTCAGAAACAAGTATATGTCATATCAAACATACAAGACATCCTAGATCTGGCCGCTGGAGAAAGGATCTTCAGCAACTTTGATTTAGCATCCGGATTTTTCCAAATACCTCTTAAGAAAGAAGATCGTCATCTTACAGCTTTCACAACAAGTGGAACTTACCAATATTGTGGAATGCCGATGGGATTATGTGGATCACCCCATACTTTTCAAAACGCAGTACGATACCTGCAATCAATTGTTAAATGCAAGCTATTCGTATATCTAGATGATTTACTATTAATCTCTAAATCTACGACAGCACATTTAAGAGATATCAAAGAAGTTTTGGAAGCAGTAACTCAAATAGGATTCAAAATAAAACTGAAGAAATGCGCATTCGCAAGAAAGGAAGTTAAATTTTTAGGATACATAGTTGGACAAGAAGGAATTAAACCGGACCCACAGGTGTCTTGCTTGTGCGAAAAGAAAGAACAACCCTCACGAAGCAACTGTGGAACCAACGAAAAATTTTCCAACATCAACAAAACCATGGCAAAGAGTACACATGGATATACTCGGACCATTGCCTAGGACAGAACAAGAAAACAGATATGTTCTTTCAATCCAAGATTATTTTTCAAAATGGATAATCGCAATTCCGCTAATCAGACAAACATCAGGAGAAATTATATCGGCTATCGAAAAATATCTCTTCTATGTTTTTGGACCACCTGTCACTATCATCACAGACAATGGATCTAATTTTATTTCAAACGATTTCACCACTATGTGCAGTAATTTTGGAACTACACACCACACTACTATGCCGTATTACAAAAACGCTAACGAACAAGTAGAAAGATTACATCGGACGATCGAAGAAGCATTAAGAGCCTACGTTAATGACGAACAAAACGATTGGGATAAGATACTTCCGAAGATTATTTTTACACTCAACAGATTACCAAACGCCACCACTAAAACATCACCATACGAATGTTTGTTTGGACAAGTAGCACGTCTACCCATTGACAAAAACTTGGAAACACCGGAAGAACAAAATATCACGGATCAGCTCAAAAACTTAAGAGATATTCAAGAAAAAGTCAAGGAAAATATTGCCACCAACGAAGAAAGAATGAAGCAGAAATACGATCAAACACATAGGACAAAAGAAAGAATATTAGATATAGGAGATCGAGTATTTGTACAAAGAGCGAACCCAAGCAACAAATTACAAATACGAAGAGATGGACCTTACCGGATAGTGACAATTGAAGGAAACAACATCAGCATAACGGATCAAGATGGAAATATTATAAAAGCTCAGAAAAATAACATACATCATTTTCCATCAGACGATAATCTTATATCAACAAAAAATAATGAAGAAGAGGAAGAAGAAGACCAAGACATAGCGAACAAAGAAGAAGAAGCAAGTTGGAATAATCTGGATGAATGGGAACAAACCAATAATACGGAAAATAACAACAACTGTTACCCAACAGGCAGTTCAGATACTCTCGAACAACTGTTACCTATCACTTGGAATAACAGAAGAGTAAACGAAGAAGAAATTGAACAAAATTCAGAAACACCTGACGACCTTGCTATAGCAAGAGGAATAACAAATTTTAATATACAATTAGAAGATGAATCGACAACAATCGACAGTATTCAAGAGGACCTCAGACAGCTGACACCTTTCTCTCAAAAAGAAAGTTCTTATGAAAACGATATAGAAGATAATAACGCAAAAACATACGAAAAGCTACAAGATCAATTCAAAAATAAAAACAGAAAGGAACTATTTGAGGACAGAAACAAAAACTCACCAGCAATCAGAAATTGGAACACTACACTTGCCGCAGCACTAGGAATAGGAAAGGAAAACTCACGCCCGTATCATGTTAAACTACAATCCAAAAGAAAAACACAAGACGAAGAAATCAGAAATAATGGAGAATTGGAACTACAAGGAAAAGTGGATCAAAACAAAAAGCAGCAGAATAAATCTCCAACGCAAAACAAAGGAGAACAAGTACGAAAATTTTAATTAACTAACAAAAATCGTAGACATGTAAAAATAATTTTTTTTTTTCGTATAGTACATTAAACACAAGACATAGATCAAAACCACCGAAATTCTAATTTCTATCTTTTGATTTCAACAAATTGTAACAATCACTGCAAAAAAAAACTATATAAAGAGAAAATTTTGATAGAGAAAATTCAAAAAGACTTTTTACTCAAAATGACCTCCTCTCTCGCCAACGTCACACTCTCTACATTCCTCGCAACTCCAACACCACTGGTCCCTCTAGCCACCACTATTGAACAAGAATGGATAGAGGTAGAAAACTTTTGTGAAGGTCTTCTACCTATCAACTGCATGCAGGTTAACTTAGGACGCATAATAAGCCTACAAACGAGCAAATTGGAGAAGAAGATACAGCACATCCTATTTATGATAGAATTATTAGAGAAGAAAACCAAAAGTTATGAAGAAAACGATCTAAAGGAGCTCCGCTAGCATCAAAAGAATTGGACAGAATGATGCTCTCTCAGCCAGAAAAAAAACAGAATCCGACACATAATGCTGGGTACAACCCGCCAGAATGAAGACCACAGCTGACATCTACAAAGCAATGCCGACATGGACAACACAGATGACACAGCAACCTGTAGGAAATAACGAAACCAAAGAAGAAGCCTCATAGATAGAGATAGGGCAAGACCTATCAGTAGTAATCACAAAACTACTAGCAAAACGGACTACCAACATGTCATCATCAAGAAGTAAGGTGAAAGCAGTTAGCCAAACAATCAGAACAATGAAGCTGCTTGGACTTGCATCAATTACAAAAATGATCCAGGAAATAGACCAACTGGCGGATTAACGAGAACAGGGAAGGTTGAAATCACTTTTAAATTCTATCTCTGTAAAAATTTTTTCCTTTATCAATAGTTTGTTTATCATTGAACAATTTGTTTCATGCCTATTTTTTAGAATTTTTTTTCTTTCTTCATTATTATCTGCATATAACAGCTGCGGTCAGCTGACTTGTATCCGTTGAAGCATGATACATACATGTCTCGAAGGAAAGCAGCTGACCATGGCAGCTGCTATTATAAAACTGATGCAAATAGTTTTTAAGACATTCTGAGAATATTCTAGATGAACTTTTTATAAGCTTTGTAACATTTTTGTGTAAACTGAGTAGGAGTTGTATGGATATATAAACCTGAGTCCTCAAGACTCAGGCATCTCATTATCTCATTTTCTCTTTATCTCATCATCATCTCTTTATATTCTCTTTCTTTTCTAGCTTAAATCTTTGTATAAGTATATTATAAAGCGAACAATAAACCTTTATATATTTTATCTCTTCTTTCTTATTTCCCCATACATTATACACTTATATTTGAAATCAAACTCATCTTCTCATAGTCTGTTTGGATCTCTCAACTTGGAACCATTGAGAATCTGAATGAAACGTCCTCGTTACAGTTTTTTGGTATGGTCGTAAGCGAAAATATCTGATATTCAATCGTTAACATACTTATCCCCGTTATAGTTTTTTTTCCAATTTCATGTTAGTTATGTAATTTTCTACCTTCCATCTGGATCCCTCGATGATATCAAATTTTATGAGCTCCAAATACAATAAATTAAAAAAGGTTTCACAGTTGTATAGTGTTTAAACAATGTTTGTTTCGATAGGAAATGGATAGAAACAGTAAAGTCAAGATGAAGGTTCATTATCTACTGGTTTATAACTGTAGTATAGAAATAAAATTGAAGATAATTTGCTTTCCTTTGGTTGAGCTATCTAAGTAAAAGTGCTTGAAAATTGAAAACATTTGTTACGGAAAAGATAAAATTGAAAATCAGCTGTATGGCGTACTTTCAACGTGGTATGGTCGTAAGCGAAAATATATGATATTCAATCGTTAACATACTTATCCTTGTTATACTTTTTTTTCCAATTTCATGTTAGTTATGTAATTTTCCACGTTCCATCTGGATCCCTCGATGATATCAAAAAGCTCCAAATACAATAAATTTTAAAAGGTTTCACAGTTGTATGGTGTTTAAGCAATGTTTGTTTCGATAAAAAATAGATAGAAACAGTAAAGTTAAGATAAAGGTTCATTAACTACTGGTTTATAACTGTAATATAGAAATAAGATTGGAGATAATTTGCTGCCTTGGGTTGAGCTATATAAGTTAAAACTGCTTGAAAATTAAAAACATTTGTTACGGAAGAGATAAAATTGAAAATCAACCGCATGGCGACTTTCAACGTGTTATGATCGTTAAAAAAATTTGAAAAGCTTATGGCACGCGGGATTCCCAAGCCGTCTCCGATCCAAGTACTAACCGGGCCCTGTCGTTTGACAACTGGACTTTTACCTCCAAGTATCAGTCCAAGTATGGAGTTGGTTCGTATGAGTGCGGTATTATGCGTTAAGGCAAGTTAAATGAAGAAAGGTTTATTCAACAAATGCAACAACAGTAAAGTGAACAAGTGGATTGATTTTAGAATTTCCTAGAAAATCCTAAAATCAATACAAAATTGGTGAGACATAAAATTTCAACCATTTGGTTCTCCCTTTTATAGGGAGGCACCAGATGGTTAAAGGGAGTGGAGTTAATCCAAAAAATACAAACAAAACGTTACCGCAATAAAGTACGTATTTTCACGTTGACCGTGACATTCCCGGCATTACGTATATCTTTTACGTTTGACGTCTCCACAGACCACCCCATGGTGAGTATAGGCCTTGCACTTATAGCAGAATATTTCGCACATTGCTGAATGTTTTGGGTTTAAACATTTTATGCATAGCCCCAATTCGTGTAAGCGTATGGTACGCTCTGGGGACGAGGGGTAAATCGGACAAGCAGCTGTACGATGGCCATCAGCTGTAGGCTTGTTGCAGAATATGCAGGAGGCTTTAGGAGCCGTCTGAACAGCTAAATTATCGAGCTTTAGATTCAGTGTGCTGTTGATGTTGTCCAGGCGCGCGGAAATGTGGTTGACAGCGCTGGCGAGGTTATCATAAAACCTTTTCTCTAGAACCATTAGCTGCCTTAGGTTGGCAGTGGTGTTGGGTAGATGAGAATAATTTTTGAGATCTTCCTCAAAGGAAGTGTTCTCACTTAAATTGGACTTTATTTCATCCATTAGCACTGAATTGAGAAAAACAATGGTTTCCCTCTTTATATATTTGTTTGCATCTGTGGGTTGACCTATGATAAACGTCCCTTAGTTTATTGTAGAATAGTATGTGTTTACGGATACAATGTATAAAAAGCCTGTACAAAGGATTACTTCTTATGTATATTATTGGGATAAATAAACTTGATGTTATCAAAGATTGAAGATCTTGATAAAAAGATTTGTTTGTTTATAACTGTTGCATTTGTTTCTATATGTAGTGATTTTCTTTTGTTTATATTATTTTATAACCTATTTTTGCTTTGTTCATATTTTTTACTACTGTACTACGTGTGATTAGTAATTTACTTTTTATTGTATTCGTGAAGTTTTTGTACTTCCCTCTTGACATTTTCTATTGTTTTCTTTAGATTCAAAAAATTTTTTATTTTTATTTTTTTTTTTATTCTTATAGTTGTAATTGTTGCAGATGTCACAATTACAGTATCAGGTTGAAGAGGAGATTGGAGAAGACGAGCTCGGTCCATATGAACTATGCGAACGATGCAAGGCGCAGGACACTCATCGCATACGGGAGGGCCCGGTAAGCTTATTATTTTTTATTTTATTTTATTTATTTATTTATTTTTTTTTTTTTTTTTTTATCTCAGTATTGTTGCAGATGACAGACGATGAGCTTTATCCGGAGGATAGAGTCGAGCCAACTCGGGAGCAGCTCATCTACATGTTTCAGAGGATGCCGTTGCCTCCCAACTGCAGATTCTGCAGGGCAAAGAACCCCCGCCACCACGAACGTGAGGAGGTAAGCTTATATATTTTAACTGTTAATGTAAGTATTGTTGTAGATGTCAGACGATGATGGTGAGGGGTATCCAGATATTTCAAGTATATAGTGTTTTTGTTTTGTTTTTGTTTTTTTTAAACTGTTCTTATAGCTAATTAATAAAGTTTTTTTTTTTTTTATTACTACAGTAAGATTAGTGTTTTAATTTTTATTTGTGCTAGACTCAGCTCTGTGTCTAGGATTTCTGAGCATTTTTCTCACTAATGATGTAATTATTCTCACAATTTTTATTATCTGAATTATTAGTTTTTGTATGCTTATGATTATTATAATGATTGTTTGTACTCCTATTATATAAGATACTACTGGTATAAAAACAGTTATCAGGAGGAAGCATAATGACAATGCCCAATTTGTTTTAATTACATCCAAAATATTTCTCCAGGTGTTAGCATTTGTCACAATGTTGATGATTGTTTTTTCAACATCTGGGATTTCACTATCCCATTGTAATGTTCCTTGTATGATCACGTGGTGTTTTTCATTAGCACATGTTACGAAGCATTCTTCATAGATTTCAGAATGCTCTGAGTAATATTCCACAGCAGTAAGTGGCATGTGTGGGGCGCATTCAATCATGTATATGTTCTCACTACATTGCATTGTGATCCAAGAATCCTTTTGTGATATACACATAAACTCGGCAACAGCCGTTCTTCTACAGCTGTGACACCCGGAAAGTTTTTTAAATTCCGGTCGACAAGGAAAGTCGTACAGGAAGGTACGAGACGACACATTCCCTTGTAGTTGAAGAACAACAGTTGATTCATCAGTTTGAGGAATAAGTGTTAATTTGTTTTCTTTCATGGTAATTAGGGTGTTCTTGGTGTTCATGGGTAATAAGTTTGCCTGATTGAAAATATTATCAGATGGACAGGTACATGTTAGCTCTTCCCTTTTTGATATTTTACAGTTACATAACTTCAGTATTTTACAAGAGTTAAATTCATTTGTAGTTTGATATTTGGTTTTGCATGCTACTTCACTCATAGTATGAGGTTCCATGTAATAACTATTTATGGTTGATAATGCATATTTGGTGTTTAAATATCGGGTTGGTGGTACAATATGGGAGATTAAGCTTATATTAAAGTTTGGAAAATTAACAGTGTCGTATGGTTTCAAAAGAATATTAATATTGGCTTTGTGTTTAAATAGATCATACTTTACCTCTAATGGTATATTTATTTCCCAAGAATCACATTCTACTATTTCATAAACTATTTCATTGATTGGTTTAAATTCAGTTTGATAGAATGAGCAACCGTCTTCTAGAGACCAACATCCGCAGAAAAGAGAGCCACATCGCCTAGCACAACCAACTTGTGTTGGTCCTTCTTCTTTATCAAATTCTTGTAATTGTCCAATAGGATTTATAGCTTCACAAGTGTGATTACAAGATCCTGTTCCATAACAGGAATATTGAGTTTTGTATTGAATTGTGCTTTTTCGAGTATAATATAGCGTACTTTTCTGGCGAATGTATTCTGTTGGTTTTTTCGTTATTTCTATTTTACCGATAGATTTATTTTGGTAAATGAATTCTAAGCAAGCGTCTCTTATGCCTTTATTGAAATTGATTTCATTATCGTATTCTTGATAACAATTTGTTCGATTAATGCAAATTATATTTATTGAATGCTTAATATGTGAGTTTGAACAAGATTCCACTGTTATTAATAATACCATGAGTGCTATCGATAATTGTAATGAAGTGAATGATGATGTTCTCATGTAATTTGGAATTTTAATAGTTTCTGGAATATCATTTTTCCATTTTGGAGTTACATTGTCAAATTTCGTGGTTACTGTGTTTTCCTTTTGTACGGCTACATCGTCTGAACTTGTTAATATTTTTGAATTAGGTTTTCCACTTCTAACTTCGGTTTGTATCGTTTGCCAATTATCATTTAAAAATTTATACCAATATTGGTCATTTTTATGAGCTTTCAATACTCTTTTACAAATTGCTAATATAGCAAATAATAGTATAATTGGTATGAAAAATGTTATTAAAGTCGTTAATGGATTACATTGTGGGAAATATAATGCTTCCGCTGTAAGCAATTCAGAGGATTGACATGTAGCCTCAATCGTTGGAATTATTCCCAGAAGAGCTACTTTTGGAACATTTGTTTTCATTTTATTTTTCTTAAAATAACTTCTTACCGCTGCTTGACTACCCTGTGTTCTTGTTCTGAACCATCTATTTAGATTTGAAGGTTTAGATTTATTTTCGGTTTGAAGAGTTATCTCATTTGTTTGATCTTCCTCTTGTTCTAAGTTCGTATTATTAGAATCATTTTCGTCTCCTGCGTCGTTGATGATATTCATGTTGGGTGTATAGATTTCGAGTGGTATTACGTTGTTACTTTGTTCACTTTCTTGAGTATTTTCAATAATTTCAACATTTTCAACCCGATTTCCTTTTTGTATTACCGTCTCGGTGATTAAAACTGGATTCACTTGGTATTTTTTATTGTATCTCATTGAGTGAGGTTCTGACGCGAACGGTGCTGCTTCTGCGTTTCTCACTTCTAGTGGATATATGTGATTTAATGAACAAGTTGTTATGAGACCAGTGCCAGTTATTAGTTTTGCAGATCTAACTTCCCCATCTGCACTTTTTATCAGTTCTATTATGCGTCCTAATTTCCATTTACCTCTACTTGAATCCTCATTTTGTATTATAATAACTTCGCCTTCTTGTGGTTTCTTAGCGTTCGTTGCAGGTTGTTTTCTGTTGTGTTTGTAAATATCTCTAAGATAAAGTAAATACTCGGAATAGAATTTTTTCCAAAATAGTTGAGTTACATCGTTAGATAACTCTATTGCTTCAATGGCTTGCTCTATAGTTTGTATTGTCCTGCTATTGATAGTTTTATCATAAATTCGGGTATTCGATACGTTTGAAGAAAGTGTAAACCTGATGGAATGGTTTAAAAAATCACAAGGTCTGATAGGCAAAATGTTCAGGTTGGATGGGTTCGGATGTGTAAGCGGGCGAGTATTCAAAATTGTTTCGATTTTTACAATTATTGTATGTATATCATCAATTGACATTAATCTATTTCCAATTGTTTTATACAGTGCTAACTTTGTTAGTCCTACTAGTCTTTCCCATGTTCCACCTTTCCATGGAGCCTGTGTTGTGTTGAAGTACCATTTAATATTCTTTTCGGCAAGATAATTGGTTAATGTTTTTTCATTTTTAGATTCATGATTTTCTGTGTAAAACTCTATTACTTTAGCACTTAATAAGAAATTTCCTCCATTATCGCTTCGTATTATTTCTGGAATACCTCTTCTTCCAATGAACCTTTCGAAAGCGTTTAAGAATGCTTTTGTTGATTGTTCAAAAACTATTTCTAAGTGTATAGCTCTTATAGCTAAACAAGTAAACAGACATATAAATATCTTTTTACCATCCTTTATGGTTATTGGACCTAATAAGTCACAACCTGTACTCATGAATGGTTTTGTTAGAATTACTCTATCCTTAGGCAATGCTGGCATTAAGGACGTTCCAAACGGCAAGGCGTTGTATCTATTGCAGATTGTGCATGTTTTGAGAACTGATCTGACTATGCTTGATGGTTTACTTAAAAAGTATTTTTGACGCAAGAGTGTTAGAACAAAGTCTCGCCCTTGATGCATGCATTCTCTGTGTAAATGCATAATTATGTGTTCTGTGTACGGAGAATCCCTTGGAAGATATATGGGATTTTGAGTTTCAAACGGTAATTCCGAGTTGTTCAATCTACTACGAACTCTGATTATTTCTTCATCGAGAAAAAATACAAAACCTTCATGTTTTTTCGTGAGGAGATCTATTGTTACATGCTGTTGTGCTTTACTTATTAGTAGTTTGGTTATAATCTCAATATCATTAGCTGTAGTTTGCCAGTTTTCATCTAATTGCATTACCTTATTTAACCTTGTTATAGCTGTGGGATGTACTTTTATGATCCAATGTCTCAAGAATTTACTTAATTTAACTATAGTTTTCAGTAAGGTATAGTTGTTGCTACGTAATTAAAATATATCTTCAACTGGTATTTGTGTTATTTGTTGTTGTTCAACGGTATCGATCAAGGTTGTTATATTCCAAATAGGCTCATATTCAATTTCTTCAATGTGTGATTTTGTTTGGGTTAACCATTGTGGTCCTTTAATCCACATAGAATCACTTATTTCTTGGAGACAAGCTCCTCGAGAACCAATATCGGCTGGGTTATAATCACCATTCACATGAAAAAGTTTGATTTTAATGTTATTTTCCTTCAATTTATCTATATACTTCCATACATTGTCGACGCGACAGCCTACATATGGTGGTAAAGTTTTCTGATGGTTAGCTATCCAATGTAAGGCTACCTTACTGTCACTGGCTACGTGTACGGTTTTAAGATGATTGGTTGTAGATGTGACATTATCAGCTAACATAATACCTAATAGTATGACAATGAGTTCTAGTCTTGGGATAGTTAGATTTCCCTTTTTTGCAATTTTCGACTTTCCGCTTACAAGTTGGCTTATTTTACCATTGGTTTCAATGTATGTGCAGGCAGCAATGGCTAGTTTACTAGCATCAGTAAATACCCATAATATAGAGTCATTCAGGTTTAACTTTCTTTCAAGTCTCAATTCCTTTTCATTTAATAATTCATTTATGGCTAAATTCCATTTATGTGTTATTTCTTTGGGTAATTCAACATCCCAACCCTTGAATTGATCACTTGATTCTCTTAATAATAATTTTAATGGTAAAATCAATGGGCTTGCCATACCTAATGGATCAAATATTGAATGTATTTGACTTAACATGTTCCTGTGCGTATTGATTTCAAATTTCTTTAATTTAAGTATAAGAACGAATAAATCTAATTTTGTATCATAATTTAAACCAAAAATTTTGGTGGTATTATGTGGGTATTTGTCTTCAATGTTCATATCTTCAGTAACTTTTGGATTGTTGCTCATAAATTCTCTTAAATTCATAGAAATGCCTTGTAAGATTTTCTTGGCTTTTTCGCATTTTATCTTAGCTTCTTCAACACTGTTTGCATATAAAATTATATTGTCAACATATAAGGAATCGAGCAAGTGACTAGCGTAAGGGTCGGTATGATTATTGAGGTACCAAGCTAAGCTCATGCTTAATATACCCGGGGACGCTGTTATACCAAATGGTAGCCGTTTGAATTGGTATGTCATGACGTTATATTTATTTACCGATTCATTTTCGTTTCTAATCCAGAAAAATTTACAATATTTTCTGTGCTCTTCTTTAATACTTATTTGTAAAAATGCTGACTCAATGTCGCAGGTTATTATTATTGGACTTTTTCTACATTTTATTAATATATCATGAATTTTGTGAATAAATGTTTGGCCTGAATGCATAACTTGGTTCAACGATGGACTATTTTTTTGTTTTGCTGAAGCATCAAACACGATTCTTAAAGGTCGAGCTTTTTCTTTTCTCCACACTCCATGATGTGGTAAGAAAAATCCATCTTCGGCTGATTCATCAACAATTGGCTCGATAATTCCCTTTTGAATGTATTCATTTATTAATTTTTTATACCATTCTAGTTGTTCTTTATTAGAGTGTAGATTTCTCCATAATGTCATAAATCTATGAAAAGCTGGCCATTTATTATTTTTCAATTTATTCAAATAATTTTTAAATGGAAACGGAGCTTCAATTCTCCCGGCTTTAATGGATAGTTCTTTACTATATTTTTTAAGATAATTCTCTGCTTCTGCATTGTTATCTACGATGGTGCTTATTCCAATAGTATCGATAAGGAAAAGCTCTTTCAGTTTTGTTTCTGGAGGTGGTTCATGACTTTGTTCCTCTTCAATGCTACATAAAGTTACAATTTTTTCAAGTTTAGTTTCTCCATTTATAAAAGTTCCAAATACAGATCCTTTACATAAAAGATCAGAGGGAAGTCTGAATTCTTCATTGTCTTTTACAAACAATTTTAATCTATCTTGTCCAATCAAAACATCCGGTTCAAAAACTTCCCCATTTGTATCGGTATTGGCTAATATAATATTGTTTTCTTTAATGAAACTCAAATCCTTTCTTGAAAGATAAGGACTATATATGTGGGAACTGATTTTTGGTTTAGTGAGCATTTCAGTTACAATTAAATTTTTCTCTTTAGTATAGAATATTCGTGTTAACTATACTTGAAACATGAGAATGTTTCATTCCTCCAATACCATGAAATGTTTTTCTATGTTTGGATTTAACTGGTAGTTTCATCCTTTTTGCTAGATCTTCTCTGATAAAAGATCGTTGAGAACAATCATCAAAAAAAATGTTAACTTTCTCATAACTATCGCTATTGTAATTGAACAAATTTGCTTTTGCTGTTCGTAAAATTATTTGGCCTTTTTCTACGTCATGATTACTAACAATTGTGGTTAAACTTGTGGGTTCTTCATGTGCTTTCTTTGGAATAATTGTTTGATTATTTCTGGTCTTTTCTTCATCATTATCCCTTTGTAAAGAAATGTTGGTGATGACTCCATTTCTATTCTGATTTCTTTTATTTTGGTAACAAACTGAAATGTTGTGATCATCATGACAGCTGTTGCATTTAAACTTTGGCCATGTGCAGTTTTTGCTTTGATGATTGTCTGCTAAGCATACATAACATAGCCTTTTTTCTCTTAAAATTTTCCTTTTTTCCGTTGTTTCAACAGGACACATATGGCTATTGTGTGAATTGTTCGCGCAAAAAACGCAATTCCTTCTTTGTTTCAAATCTTTAACTTCATTCAATCGAAATTGTTTTTTAGTTTGATCACCATCTGGATTTTTTCTTTTTTCATTGTTACTGAGATACAGTGATTCAGTGTTTTCAGTCATCTGTAGTAGTTTTACTTGCGCCGAAATATGTTCAATGATCTTCTCGTGAGACCATTCAAAATTTTGTTTGATGTGAATATCTTTGATTATTTCAAATGGGAATTTATTGAGTACGGTAGCAACATAAAGCTCTTTGGTTAAAGATCCTCCCGCCGCTTGAATCTGTCGCAGCAGAGCTTTTATCTCTCTTAGCGTTTGAGCACAATTATCGGCTCGTCTTGAAGCTTTTGGCACCTTATTCAACTTGTTGATCAGCGTTGCTGTATCAACAGCGTATGAGGAATATTCTTCCTTCAAACAATTTTTCATAAACTCATAGTTTTCTTCGGTACCGGGAATTCCCCTAAGAAGATATTCGGCTTCACCTGATAAGGACTCACATAGGAAGTTCACTTTTTCACTTATAGAGAAAGATTCATTGTTATCAATCATTCTCATGAATCTATCCCAGAATAAAGGGAATTTTTCCGGAGTACCGTCAAAGGTTGGAGTTTTTAATACGGGTCTTTGCAGTATTTGGTTAATCAGTCTTACTTCATTAACATGCTGATCATGCACTACCTGATCGGGTAAACTGTTTTGTTTTTCTTGTACCTCGTTTGTACAATTTTCATATTCTTTTTCTTCTGTATATTCAACTCTTTCCCGAAGTTGTTGTAATTCAAGTTGTATTTCCATATCTTTGATTTTTTCTTTATTTTTATCAATAAGATTTTTTAAGAATATCAATTTGTCATTTAATTCCAGATTTATTAACGTGGCATTGCCACGGATGTCTCCTTTTTCACCTTCTTCGAATTTTGTAAATTTTTTGTTTAATTCTTTTTGGTGCTCTTCTTCTAAAAGCTCACAAACTCTTTGAAAATTAATTTCAATGGTTTCAATTGATTGGAGTTTATTCTCCAAAATATTCAAGTAATTTTTAACTTTTGCACATTCATTCTCTTGCACGATAATTTGATTTACCGGCTCAGACAATTCTGAGTAATCGGTCATTTTCTTATAATTTTCAACTTTAGAATTCAGTTTATTCAAAAATTCTAATTCTCTCCCCATTTGGAGAATATATCTTTGAGCGGAGGACATTATTTTAGCCTTCCTCAATGGATATTTCAGATTCAGCGATATTTTTATCGTCTTATTGTTTCTTGACAAGTGATTTCTTGTCAACTCGGATTTTCTACGAGTTCTTCGGAATTTTATTTCTCCGGCGGTTCTATATAACCTTTAACACAGTGTTCTTCGGAATTTATTTCTCCGGCGGTTCTATATAACCTTTGTTTTAAACTTTCCTTATCAGTAAGCAACTGAATTATCCTGCCGTGGTCGCCAAATGTCGCTTGACAACTGGACTTTTACCTCCAAGTATCAGTCCAAGTATGGAGTTGGTTCGTATGAGTGCGGTATTATGCGTTAAGGCAAGTTAAATGAAGAAAGGTTTATTCAACAAATGCAACAACAGTAAAGTGAACAAGTGGATTGATTTTAGAATTTCCTAGAAAATCCTAAAATCAATACAAAATTGGTGAGACATAAAATTTTAACCATTTGGTTCTCCCTTTTATAGGGAGGCACCAGATGGTTAAAGGGAATGGAGTTAATCAAAAAAATACAAACAAAACGTTACCGCAATAAAGTACGTATTTTCACGTTGACCGTGACATTCCCGGCATTACGTATATCTTTTACGTTTGACGTCTCCACAGACCACTCCATGGTGAGTATAGGCCTTGCACTTATAGCAGAATATTTCGCACATTGCTGAATGTTTTGGGTTTAAACATTTTATGCATAGCCCCAATTCGTGTAAGCGTATGGTATGCTCTGGGGACGAGGGGTAAATCGGACAAGCAGCTGCGGCAATGTATAAAAAGCCTGTACAAAGGATTACTTCTTATGTATATTATTTGGATAAATAAACTTGATGTTATCAAAGATTGAAGATCTTGATAAAAAGATTTGTTTGTTTATAATTGTTGCATTTGTTTCTATATGTAGTGATTTTCTTTTGTTTATATTATTTTTATAACCTATTTTGCTTGTTTATATTTTTTACTACTGTACTACGTGTGATTAGTAATTTAATTTTTATTGTATTCGTGAAGTTTTTGTACTTCCCTCTTGAACTTTTCTATTGTTTTCTTTAGATTCAAAAAATTTTTTATTTTTATTTTTTATTTTTATAGTTGTAATTGTTGCAGATGTCACAATTACAGTATCAGGTTGAAGAGGAGATTGGAGAAGACGAGCTCGGTCCATATGAACTATGCGAACGATGCAAGGCGCAGGACACTCATCGCATACGGGAGGGCCCGGTAAGCTTATTATTTTTTATTTTATTTTATTTATTTATTCATCAATGGTTTATTTATTAATTTATCAATGGTTTACCTACTTATCCTTGTTATAGTTTTTTTTCCAATTTTATGTTAGTTATGTAATTTTCCACGTTTCATCTGGATCCCTCAATGATATCAAATCTTATGAGCTCCAAATACAATAAATTAAAAAAGGTTTCATAGTTGCATAGTGTTTAAACAATGTTTGTTTTGATAGGAAATAGATAGAGGAACATTACAATGGGATAGTGAAATCCCAGATGTTGAAAAAACAATCATCAACATTGTGACAAATGCTAACACCTGGAGAAATATTTTGGATGTAAGTAAAACAAATTGGGCATTATCATTATGCTTCCTCCTGATAACTGTTTTCATTCCAGTATTATCTTATATAATAGGAGTACAAGCAATAATTGTAATCATCATAATCATACAAAAATTAATCGTTCAGATGATAAAAATTGTGATGATAACTACATCATTAATGAGAAAAATGCTCAGAAATCCTAGACACAGAGCTGAGTCTGGCACAAATAAAAATTAAAACACTAATCTTACTGTAGTAATAATAAAAAAAAAAAAACTTTATTAATTAGCTATAAGAACAATTTAAAAACACTTAAAAAAAAATAAAAATAAACAGTAACAAATGTTTTCAATTTTCAAGCACTTTTACTTAGATAGCTCAACCAAAGGAAAGCAAATTATCTTCAATTTTATTTCTATATTACAGTTATAAACCAGTAGGTAATGAAACCTTCATCTTGAATTTACTGTTTCTATCTATTTCCTATCAAAACAAACATTGTTCAAACACTATGCAACTATGAAACCTTTTTTAATTTATTGTATTTGGAGCTCATAAAATTTGATATCATCGAGGGATCCAGATGGAACGTGGAAAATTACATAACTAACATGAAATTGGAAAAAAAAGTATAACAAGGATAAGTATGTTAACGATTGAATATCAGATATTTTCGCTTACGACCATACCACGTTGAAAGTACGCCATACAGCTGATTTTTAATTTTATCTTTTCCGTAACAAATGTTTTCAATTTTCAAGCACTTTTACTTAGATAGCTCAACCAAAGGAAAGCAAATTATCTTTAATTTTATTTCTATATTACAGTTATAAACCAGCAGGTAATGAAACCTTCATCTTGAATTTACTGTTTCTATCTATTTCCTATCAAAACAAACATTGTTCAAACACTATGCAACTATGAAACCTTTTTTAATTTATTGTATTTGGAGCTCATAAAATTTGATATCATCGAGGGATCCAGATGGAACGTGGAAAATTACATTACTAACATGAAATTGGAAAAAAAAGTATAACAAGGATAAGTATGTTAACGATTGAATATCAGATATTTTCGCTTACGACCATACCACGTTGAAAGTACGCCATACAGCTGATTTTCAATTTTATCTTTTCCGTAACAAATGTTTTCAATTTTCAAGCACTTTTACTTAGATAGCTCAACCAAAGGAAAGCAAATTATCTTCAATTTTATTTCTATATTACAGTTATAAACCAGTAGGTAATGAAACCTTCATCTTGAATTTACTGTTTCTATCTATTTCCTATCAAAACAAACATTGTTCAAACACTATGCAACTATGAAACCTTTTTTAATTTATTGTATTTGGAGCTCATAAAATTTGATATCATCGAGGGATCCAGATGGAACGTGGAAAATTATATAACTAAAATGAAATTGGAAAAAAAAATATAACAAGGATAAGTATGTTAACGATTGAATAACAGATATTTTCGCTTACGACCATACCACGTTGAAAGTACGCCATACAGCTGATTTTCAATTTTATCTTTTCCGTAACAAATGTTTTCAATTTTCAAGCACTTTTACTTAGATAGCTCAACCAAAGGAAAGCAAATTATCTTCAATTTTATTTCTATATTACAGTTATAAACCAGTAGGTAATGAAACCTTCATCTTGAATTTACTGTTTCTATCTATTTCCTATCAAAACAAACATTGTTCAAACACTATGCAACTATGAAACCTTTTTTAATTTATTGTATTTGGAGCTCATAAAATTTGATATCATCGAGGGATCCAGATGGAACGTGGAAAATTACATAACTAACATGAAATTGGAAAAAAAAGTATAACAAGGATAAGTATGTTAACGATTGAATATCAGATTTTTTCGCTTACGACCATACCACGTTGAAAGTACGCCATACAGCTGATTTTCAATTTTATCTTTTCCGTAACAAATGGTTTCAATTTTCAAGCACTTTTACTTAGATAGCTCAACCAAAAGAAAGCAAATTATCTTCAATTTTATTTCTATATTACAGTTATAAACCAGTAGGTAATGAAACCTTCATATTGAATTTACTGTTTCTATCTATTTTCTATTAAAACAAACATTGTTCAAACACTATGCAACTATGAAACCTTTTTTAATTTATTGTATTTGGAGCTCATAAAATTTGATATCATCGAGGGATCCAGATGGAACGTGGAAAATTACATAACTAACATGAAATTGGAAAAAAAGTATAACAAGGATAAGTATGTTAACGATTGAATATCAGATATTTTCGCTTACGACCATACCACGTTGAAAATACGCCATACAGCTGATTTTCAATTTTATCTTTTCCGTAACAAATGTTTTCAATTTTCAAGCACTTTTACTTAGATAGCTCAACCAAAGGAAAGCAAATTATCTTCAATTTTATTTCTATATTACAGTTATAAACCAGTAGGTAATGAAACCTTCATCTTGAATTTACTGTTTCTATCTATTTCCTATCAAAACAAACATTGTTCAAACACTATGCAACTATGAAACCTTTTTTAATTTATTGTATTTGGAGCTCATAAAATTTGATATCATCGAGGGATCCAGATGGAACGTGGAAAATTATATAACTAAAATGAAATTGGAAAAAAAAATATAACAAGGATAAGTATGTTAACGATTGAATAACAGATATTTTCGCTTACGACCATACCACGTTGAAAGTACGCCATACAGCTGATTTTCAATTTTATCTTTTCCGTAACAAATGGTTTCAATTTTCAAGCACTTTTACTTAGATAGCTCAACCAAAAGAAAGCAAATTATCTTCAATTTTATTTCTATATTACAGTTATAAACCAGTAGGTAATGAAACCTTCATATTGAATTTACTGTTTCTATCTATTTTCTATTAAAACAAACATTGTTCAAACACTATGCAACTATGAAACCTTTTTTAATTTATTGTATTTGGAGCTCATAAAATTTGATATCATCGAGGGATCCAGATGGAACGTGGAAAATTACATAACTAACATGAAATTGGAAAAAAAGTATAACAAGGATAAGTATGTTAACGATTGAATATCAGATATTTTCGCTTACGACCATACCACGTTGAAAATACGCCATACAGCTGATTTTCAATTTTATCTTTTCCGTAACAAATGTTTTCAATTTTCAAGCACTTTTACTTGGTTAGCTCAACCAAAGGAAAGCAAATTATCTTCAATTTTATTTCTATATTACAGTTATAAACCAGTAGGTAATGAAACCTTCATCTTGAATTTACTGTTTCTATCTATTTCCTATCAAAACAAACATTGTTCAAACACTATGCAACTATGAAACCTTTTTTAATTTATTGTATTTGGAGCTCATAAAATTTGATATCATCGAGGGATCCAGATGGAACGTGGAAAATTATATAACTAAAATGAAATTGGAAAAAAAAATATAACAAGGATAAGTATGTTAACGATTGAATAACAGATATTTTCGCTTACGACCATACCACGTTGAAAGTACGCCATACAGCTGATTTTCAATTTTATCTTTTCCGTAACAAATGTTTTCAATTTTCAAGCACTTTTACTTAGATAGCTCAACCAAAGGAAAGCAAATTATCTTCAATTTTATTTCTATATTACAGTTATAAACCAGTAGGTAATGAAACCTTCATCTTGAATTTACTGTTTCTATCTATTTCCTATCAAAACAAACATTGTTCAAACACTATGCAACTATGAAACCTTTTTTAATTTATTGTATTTGGAGCTCATAAAATTTGATATCATCGAGGGATCCAGATGGAACGTGGAAAATTACATAACTAAAATGAAATTGGAAAAAAAAGTATAACAAGGATAAGTATGTTAACGATTGAATATCAGATTTTTTCGCTTACGACCATACCACGTTGAAAGTACGCCATACAGCTGATTTTCAATTTTATCTTTTCCGTAACAAATGGTTTCAATTTTCAAGCACTTTTACTTAGATAGCTCAACCAAAAGAAAGCAAATTATCTTCAATTTTATTTCTATATTACAGTTATAAACCAGTAGGTAATGAAACCTTCATATTGAATTTACTGTTTCTATCTATTTTCTATTAAAACAAACATTGTTCAAACACTATGCAACTATGAAACCTTTTTTAATTTATTGTATTTGGAGCTCATAAAATTTGATATCATCGAGGGATCCAGATGGAACGTGGAAAATTACATAACTAACATGAAATTGGAAAAAAAAGTATAACAAGGATAAGTATGTTAACGATTGAATATCAGATATTTTCGCTTACGACCATACCACGTTGAAAATACGCCATACAGCTGATTTTCAATTTTATCTTTTCCGTAACAAATGTTTTCAATTTTCAAGCACTTTTACTTGGATAGCTCAACCAAAGGAAAGCAAATTATCTTCAATTTTATTTCTATATTACAGTTATAAACCAGTAGGTAATGAAACCTTCATCTTGAATTTACTGTTTCTATCTATTTCCTATCAAAACAAACATTGTTCAAACACTATGCAACTATGAAACCTTTTTTAATTTATTGTATTTGGAGCTCATAAAATTTGATATCATCGAGGGATCCAGATGGAACGTGGAAAATTACATAACTAAAATGAAATTGGAAAAAAAAGTATAACAAGGATAAGTATGTTAACGATTGAATATCAGATTTTTTCGCTTACGACCATACCACGTTGAAAGTACGCCATACAGCTGATTTTCAATTTTATCTTTTCCGTAACAAATGGTTTCAATTTTCAAGCACTTTTACTTAGATAGCTCAACCAAAAGAAAGCAAATTATCTTCAATTTTATTTCTATATTACAGTTATAAACCAGTAGGTAATGAAACCTTCATATTGAATTTACTGTTTCTATCTATTTTCTATTAAAACAAACATTGTTCAAACACTATGCAACTATGAAACCTTTTTTAATTTATTGTATTTGGAGCTCATAAAATTTGATATCATCGAGGGATCCAGATGGAACGTGGAAAATTATATAACTAAAATGAAATTGGAAAAAAAAATATAACAAGGATAAGTATGTTAACGATTGAATAACAGATATTTTCGCTTACGACCATACCACGTTAAAAGTACGCCATACAGCTGATTTTCAATTTTATCTTTTCCGTAACAAATGTTTTCAATTTTCAAGCACTTTTACTTAGATAGCTCAACCAAAGGAAAGCAAATTATCTTCAATTTTATTTCTATATTACAGTTATAAACCAGTAGGTAATGAAACCTTCATCTTGAATTTACTGTTTCTATCTATTTCCTATCAAAACAAACATTGTTCAAACACTATGCAACTATGAAACCTTTTTTAATTTATTGTATTTGGAGCTCATAAAATTTGATATCATCGAGGGATCCAGATGGAACGTGGAAAATTACATAACTAAAATGAAATTGGAAAAAAAAGTATAACAAGGATAAGTATGTTAACGATTGAATATCAGATTTTTTCGCTTACGACCATACCACGTTGAAAGTACGCCATACAGCTGATTTTCAATTTTATCTTTTCCGTAACAAATGGTTTCAATTTTCAAGCACTTTTACTTAGATAGCTCAACCAAAAGAAAGCAAATTATCTTCAATTTTATTTCTATATTACAGTTATAAACCAGTAGGTAATGAAACCTTCATATTGAATTTACTGTTTCTATCTATTTTCTATTAAAACAAACATTGTTCAAACACTATGCAACTATGAAACCTTTTTTAATTTATTGTATTTGGAGCTCATAAAATTTGATATCATCGAGGGATCCAGATGGAACGTGGAAAATTATATAACTAAAATGAAATTGGAAAAAAAAATATAACAAGGATAAGTATGTTAACGATTGAATAACAGATATTTTCGCTTACGACCATACCACGTTAAAAGTACGCCATACAGCTGATTTTCAATTTTATCTTTTCCGTAACAAATGTTTTCAATTTTCAAGCACTTTTACTTAGATAGCTCAACCAAAGGAAAGCAAATTATCTTCAATTTTATTTCTATACTACAGTTATAAACCAGTAGGTAATGAAACCTTCATCTTGAATTTACTGTTTCTATCTATTTCCTATCAAAACAAACATTGTTCAAACACTATGCAACTATGAAACCTTTTTTAATTTATTGTATTTGGAGCTCATAAAATTTGATATCATCGAGGGATCCAGATGGAACGTGGAAAATTACATAACTAAAATGAAATTGGAAAAAAAAGTATAACAAGGATAAGTATGTTAACGATTGAATATTAGATTTTTTCGCTTACGACCATACCACGTTGAAAGTACGCCATACAGCTGATTTTCAATTTTATCTTTTCCGTAACAAATGGTTTCAATTTTCAAGCACTTTTACTTAGATAGCTCAACCAAAAGAAAGCAAATTATCTTCAATTTTATTTCTATATTACAGTTATAAACCAGTAGGTAATGAAACCTTCATATTGAATTTACTGTTTCTATCTATTTTCTATTAAAACAAACATTGTTCAAACACTATGCAACTATGAAACCTTTTTTAATTTATTGTATTTGGAGCTCATAAAATTTGATATCATCGAGGGATCCAGATGGAACGTGGAAAATTACATAACTAACATGAAATTGGAAAAAAAAGTATAACAAGGATAAGTACGTTAACGATTGAATATCAGATATTTTCGCTTACGACCATACCACGTTGAAAATACGCCATACAGCTGATTTTCAATTTTATCTTTTCCGTAACAAATGTTTTCAATTTTCAAGCACTTTTACTTGGATAGCTCAACCAAAGGAGAGCAAATTATCTTCAATTTTATTTCTATATTACAGTTATAAACCAGTAGGTAATGAAACCTTCATCTTGCATTTACTGTTTCTATCTATTTCCTATCAAAACAAACATTGTTCAAACACTATGCAACTATGAAACCTTTTTTAATTCATTGTATTTGGAGCTCATAAAATTTGATATCATCGAGGGATCCAGATGGAACGTGGAAAATTACATAACTAAAATGAAATTGGAAAAAAAAGTATAACAAGGATAAGTATGTTAACGATTGAATATCAGATATTTTCGCTTACGACCATACCACGTTGAAAGTACGCCATACAGCTGATTTTCAATTTTATCTTTTCCGTAACAAATGTTTTCAATTTTCAAGCACTTTTACTTAGATAGCTCAACCAAAGAAAAGCAAATTATCTTCAATTTTATTTCTATATTACAGTTATAAACCAGTAGGTAATGAAACCTTCATCTTGAATTTACTGTTTCTATCTATTTCCTATCGAAACAAACATTGTTCAAACACTATGCAACTATGAAACCTTTTTTAATTTATTGTATTTGGAGCTCATAAAATTTGATATCATCGAGGGATCCAGATGGAACGTGGAAAATTACATAACTAACATGAAATTGGAAAAAAAAGTATAACAAGGATAAGTACGTTAACGATTGAATATCAGATATTTTCGCTTACGACCATACCACGTTGAAAATACGCCATACAGCTGATTTTCAATTTTATCTTTTCCGTAACAAATGTTTTCAATTTTCAAGCACTTTTACTTGGATAGCTCAACCAAAGGAAAGCAAATTATCTTCAATTTTATTTCTATATTACAGTTATAAACCAGTAGGTAATGAAACCTTCATCTTGCATTTACTGTTTCTATCTATTTCCTATCAAAACAAACATTGTTCAAACACTATGCAACTATGAAACCTTTTTTAATTCATTGTATTTGGAGCTCATAAAATTTGATATCATCGAGGGATCCAGATGGAACGTGGAAAATTACATAACTAAAATGAAATTGGAAAAAAAAGTATAACAAGGATAAGTATGTTAACGATTGAATATCAGATATTTTCGCTTACGACCATACCACGTTGAAAGTACGCCATACAGCTGATTTTCAATTTTATCTTTTCCGTAACAAATGTTTTCAATTTTCAAGCACTTTTACTTAGATAGCTCAACCAAAGAAAAGCAAATTATCTTCAATTTTATTTCTATATTACAGTTATAAACCAGTAGGTAATGAAACCTTCATATTGAATTTACTGTTTCTATCTATTTTCTATTAAAACAAACATTGTTCAAACACTATGCAACTATGAAACCTTTTTTAATTTATTGTATTTGGAGCTCATAAAATTTGATATCATCGAGGGATCCAGATGGAACGTGGAAAATTATATAACTAAAATGAAATTGGAAAAAAAATATAACAAGGATAAGTATGTTAACGATTGAATAACAGATATTTTCGCTTACGACCATACCACGTTGAAAGTACGCCATACAGCTGATTTTCAATTTTATCTTTTCCGTAACAAATGTTTTCAATTTTCAAGCACTTTTACTTAGATAGCTCAACCAAAGGAAAGCAAATTATCTTCAATTTTATTTCTATATTACAGTTATAAACCAGTAGGTAATGAAACCTTCATCTTGAATTTACTGTTTCTATCTATTTCCTATCAAAACAAACATTGTTCAAACACTATGCAACTATGAAACCTTTTTTAATTTATTGTATTTGGAGCTCATAAAATTTGATATCATCGAGGGATCCAGATGGAACGTGGAAAATTACATAACTAAAATGAAATTGGAAAAAAAAGTATAACAAGGATAAGTATGTTAACGATTGAATATCAGATTTTTTCGCTTACGACCATACCACGTTGAAAGTACGCCATACAGCTGATTTTCAATTTTATCTTTTCCGTAACAAATGGTTTCAATTTTCAAGCACTTTTACTTAGATAGCTCAACCAAAAGAAAGCAAATTATCTTCAATTTTATTTCTATATTACAGTTATAAACCAGTAGGTAATGAAACCTTCATATTGAATTTACTGTTTCTATCTATTTTCTATTAAAACAAACATTGTTCAAACACTATGCAACTATGAAACCTTTTTTAATTTATTGTATTTGGAGCTCATAAAATTTGATATCATCGAGGGATCCAGATGGAACGTGGAAAATTATATAACTAAAATGAAATTGGAAAAAAAAATATAACAAGGATAAGTATGTTAACGATTGAATAACAGATATTTTCGCTTACGACCATACCACGTTAAAAGTACGCCATACAGCTGATTTTCAATTTTATCTTTTCCGTAACAAATGTTTTCAATTTTCAAGCACTTTTACTTAGATAGCTCAACCAAAGGAAAGCAAATTATCTTCAATTTTATTTCTATATTACAGTTATAAACCAGTAGGTAATGAAACCTTCATCTTGAATTTACTGTTTCTATCTATTTCCTATCAAAACAAACATTGTTCAAACACTATGCAACTATGAAACCTTTTTTAATTTATTGTATTTGGAGCTCATAAAATTTGATATCATCGAGGGATCCAGATGGAACGTGGAAAATTACATAACTAAAATGAAATTGGAAAAAAAGTATAACAAGGATAAGTATGTTAACGATTGAATATCAGATTTTTTCGCTTACGACCATACCACGTTGAAAGTACGCCATACAGCTGATTTTCAATTTTATCTTTTCCGTAACAAATGGTTTCAATTTTCAAGCACTTTTACTTAGATAGCTCAACCAAAAGAAAGCAAATTATCTTCAATTTTATTTCTATATTACAGTTATAAACCAGTAGGTAATGAAACCTTCATATTGAATTTACTGTTTCTATCTATTTTCTATTAAAACAAACATTGTTCAAACACTATGCAACTATGAAACCTTTTTTAATTTATTGTATTTGGAGCTCATAAAATTTGATATCATCGAGGGATCCAGATGGAACGTGGAAAATTATATAACTAAAATGAAATTGGAAAGAAAAATATAACAAGGATAAGTATGTTAACGATTGAATAACAGATATTTTCGCTTACGACCATACCACGTTAAAAGTACGCCATACAGCTGATTTTCAATTTTATCTTTTCCGTAACAAATGTTTTCAATTTTCAAGCACTTTTACTTAGATAGCTCAACCAAAGGAAAGCAAATTATCTTCAATTTTATTTCTATACTACAGTTATAAACCAGTAGGTAATGAAACCTTCATCTTGAATTTACTGTTTCTATCTATTTCCTATCAAAACAAACATTGTTCAAACACTATGCAACTATGAAACCTTTTTTAATTTATTGTATTTGGAGCTCATAAAATTTGATATCATCGAGGGATCCAGATGGAACGTGGAAAATTACATAACTAAAATGAAATTGGAAAAAAAAGTATAACAAGGATAAGTATGTTAACGATTGAATATTAGATTTTTTCGCTTACGACCATACCACGTTGAAAGTACGCCATACAGCTGATTTTCAATTTTATCTTTTCCGTAACAAATGGTTTCAATTTTCAAGCACTTTTACTTAGATAGCTCAACCAAAAGAAAGCAAATTATCTTCAATTTTATTTCTATATTACAGTTATAAACCAGTAGGTAATGAAACCTTCATATTGAATTTACTGTTTCTATCTATTTTCTATTAAAACAAACATTGTTCAAACACTATGCAACTATGAAACCTTTTTTAATTTATTGTATTTGGAGCTCATAAAATTTGATATCATCGAGGGATCCAGATGGAACGTGGAAAATTACATAACTAACATGAAATTGGAAAAAAAAGTATAACAAGGATAAGTACGTTAACGATTGAATATCAGATATTTTCGCTTACGACCATACCACGTTGAAAATACGCCATACAGCTGATTTTCAATTTTATCTTTTCCGTAACAAATGTTTTCAATTTTCAAGCACTTTTACTTGGATAGCTCAACCAAAGGAGAGCAAATTATCTTCAATTTTATTTCTATATTACAGTTATAAACCAGTAGGTAATGAAACCTTCATCTTGCATTTACTGTTTCTATCTATTTCCTATCAAAACAAACATTGTTCAAACACTATGCAACTATGAAACCTTTTTTAATTCATTGTATTTGGAGCTCATAAAATTTGATATCATCGAGGGATCCAGATGGAACGTGGAAAATTACATAACTAAAATGAAATTGGAAAAAAAAGTATAACAAGGATAAGTATGTTAACGATTGAATATCAGATATTTTCGCTTACGACCATACCACGTTGAAAGTACGCCATACAGCTGATTTTCAATTTTATCTTTTCCGTAACAAATGTTTTCAATTTTCAAGCACTTTTACTTAGATAGCTCAACCAAAGAAAAGCAAATTATCTTCAATTTTATTTCTATATTACAGTTATAAACCAGTAGGTAATGAAACCTTCATCTTGAATTTACTGTTTCTATCTATTTCCTATCGAAACAAACATTGTTCAAACACTATGCAACTATGAAACCTTTTTTAATTTATTGTATTTGGAGCTCATAAAATTTGATATCATCGAGGGATCCAGATGGAACGTGGAAAATTACATAACTAACATGAAATTGGAAAAAAAAGTATAACAAGGATAAGTACGTTAACGATTGAATATCAGATATTTTCGCTTACGACCATACCACGTTGAAAATACGCCATACAGCTGATTTTCAATTTTATCTTTTCCGTAACAAATGTTTTCAATTTTCAAGCACTTTTACTTGGATAGCTCAACCAAAGGAAAGCAAATTATCTTCAATTTTATTTCTATATTACAGTTATAAACCAGTAGGTAATGAAACCTTCATCTTGCATTTACTGTTTCTATCTATTTCCTATCAAAACAAACATTGTTCAAACACTATGCAACTATGAAACCTTTTTTAATTCATTGTATTTGGAGCTCATAAAATTTGATATCATCGAGGGATCCAGATGGAACGTGGAAAATTACATAACTAAAATGAAATTGGAAAAAAAAGTATAACAAGGATAAGTATGTTAACGATTGAATATCAGATATTTTCGCTTACGACCATACCACGTTGAAAGTACGCCATACAGCTGATTTTCAATTTTATCTTTTCCGTAACAAATGTTTTCAATTTTCAAGCACTTTTACTTAGATAGCTCAACCAAAGAAAAGCAAATTATCTTCAATTTTATTTCTATATTACAGTTATAAACCAGTAGGTAATGAAACCTTCATATTGAATTTACTGTTTCTATCTATTTTCTATTAAAACAAACATTGTTCAAACACTATGCAACTATGAAACCTTTTTTAATTCATTGTATTTGGAGCTCATAAAATTTGATATCATCGAGGGATCCAGATGGAACGTGGAAAATTACATAACTAAAATGAAATTGGAAAAAAAAGTATAACAAGGATAAGTATGTTAACGATTGAATATCAGATTTTTTCGCTTACGACCATACCACGTTGAAAGTACGCCATACAGCTGATTTTCAATTTTATCTTTTCCGTAACAAATGGTTTCAATTTTCAAGCACTTTTACTTAGATAGCTCAACCAAAAGAAAGCAAATTATCTTCAATTTTATTTCTATATTACAGTTATAAACCAGTAGGTAATGAAACCTTCATATTGAATTTACTGTTTCTATCTATTTTCTATTAAAACAAACATTGTTCAAACACTATGCAACTATGAAACCTTTTTTAATTTATTGTATTTGGAGCTCATAAAATTTGATATCATCGAGGGATCCAGATGGAACGTGGAAAATTACATAACTAACATGAAATTGGAAAAAAAAGTATAACAAGGATAAGTACGTTAACGATTGAATATCAGATATTTTCGCTTACGACCATACCACGTTGAAAATACGCCATACAGCTGATTTTCAATTTTATCTTTTCCGTAACAAATGTTTTCAATTTTCAAGCACTTTTACTTGGATAGCTCAACCAAAGGAAAGCAAATTATCTTCAATTTTATTTCTATATTACAGTTATAAACCAGTAGGTAATGAAACCTTCATCTTGCATTTACTGTTTCTATCTATTTCCTATCAAAACAAACATTGTTCAAACACTATGCAACTATGAAACCTTTTTTAATTCATTGTATTTGGAGCTCATAAAATTTGATATCATCGAGGGATCCAGATGGAACGTGGAAAATTACATAACTAAAATGAAATTGGAAAAAAAAGTATAACAAGGATAAGTATGTTAACGATTGAATATCAGATATTTTCGCTTACGACCATACCACGTTGAAAGTACGCCATACAGCTGATTTTCAATTTTATCTTTTCCGTAACAAATGTTTTCAATTTTCAAGCACTTTTACTTAGATAGCTCAACCAAAGAAAAGCAAATTATCTTCAATTTTATTTCTATATTACAGTTATAAACCAGTAGGTAATGAAACCTTCATCTTGAATTTACTGTTTCTATCTATTTCCTATCGAAACAAACATTGTTCAAACACTATGCAACTATGAAACCTTTCTTAATTTATTGTATTTGGAGCTCATAAAATTTGATATCATCGAGGGATCCAGATGGAACGTGGAAAATTACATAACTAAAATGAAATTGGAAAAAAAAGTATAACAAGGATAAGTATGTTAACGATTGAATATCAGATTTTTTCGCTTACGACCATACCACGTTGAAAGTACGCCATACAGCTGATTTTCAATTTTATCTTTTCCGTAACAAATGGTTTCAATTTTCAAGCACTTTTACTTAGATAGCTCAACCAAAAGAAAGCAAATTATCTTCAATTTTATTTCTATATTACAGTTATAAACCAGTAGGTAATGAAACCTTCATATTGAATTTACTGTTTCTATCTATTTTCTATTAAAACAAACATTGTTCAAACACTATGCAACTATGAAACCTTTTTTAATTTATTGTATTTGGAGCTCATAAAATTTGATATCATCGAGGGATCCAGATGGAACGTGGAAAATTATATAACTAAAATGAAATTGGAAAAAAAAATATAACAAGGATAAGTATGTTAACGATTGAATAACAGATATTTTCGCTTACGACCATACCACGTTAAAAGTACGCCATACAGCTGATTTTCAATTTTATCTTTTCCGTAACAAATGTTTTCAATTTTCAAGCACTTTTACTTAGATAGCTCAACCAAAGGAAAGCAAATTATCTTCAATTTTATTTCTATACTACAGTTATAAACCAGTAGGTAATGAAACCTTCATCTTGAATTTACTGTTTCTATCTATTTCCTATCAAAACAAACATTGTTCAAACACTATGCAACTATGAAACCTTTTTTAATTTATTGTATTTGGAGCTCATAAAATTTGATATCATCGAGGGATCCAGATGGAACGTGGAAAATTACATAACTAAAATGAAATTGGAAAAAAAAGTATAACAAGGATAAGTATGTTAACGATTGAATATTAGATTTTTTCGCTTACGACCATACCACGTTGAAAGTACGCCATACAGCTGATTTTCAATTTTATCTTTTCCGTAACAAATGGTTTCAATTTTCAAGCACTTTTACTTAGATAGCTCAACCAAAAGAAAGCAAATTATCTTCAATTTTATTTCTATATTACAGTTATAAACCAGTAGGTAATGAAACCTTCATATTGAATTTACTGTTTCTATCTATTTTCTATTAAAACAAACATTGTTCAAACACTATGCAACTATGAAACCTTTTTTAATTTATTGTATTTGGAGCTCATAAAATTTGATATCATCGAGGGATCCAGATGGAACGTGGAAAATTACATAACTAACATGAAATTGGAAAAAAAAGTATAACAAGGATAAGTACGTTAACGATTGAATATCAGATATTTTCGCTTACGACCATACCACGTTGAAAATACGCCATACAGCTGATTTTCAATTTTATCTTTTCCGTAACAAATGTTTTCAATTTTCAAGCACTTTTACTTGGATAGCTCAACCAAAGGAGAGCAAATTATCTTCAATTTTATTTCTATATTACAGTTATAAACCAGTAGGTAATGAAACCTTCATCTTGCATTTACTGTTTCTATCTATTTTCTATTAAAACAAACATTGTTCAAACACTATACAACTATGAAACCTTTTTTAATTTATTGTATTTGGAGCTCATAAAATTTGATATCATCGAGGGATCCAGATGGAACGTGGAAAATTACATTACTAACATGAAATTGGAAAAAAAAGTATAACAAGGATAAGTATGTTAACGATTGAATATCAGATATTTTCGCTTACGACCATACCACGTTGAAAGTACGCCATACAGCTGATTTTCAATTTTATCTTTTCCGTAACAAATGTTTTCAATTTTCAAGCACTTTTACTTAGATAGCTCAACCAAAGGAAAGCAAATTATCTTCAATTTTATTTCTATATTACAGTTATAAACCAGTAGGTAATGAAACCTTCATCTTGAATTTACTGTTTCTATCTATTTCCTATTAGAACAAACATTGTTCAAACACTATGCAACTATGAAACCTTTTTTAATTTATTGTATTTGGAGCTCATAAAATTTGATATCATCGAGGGATCCAGATGGAACGTGGAAAATTATATAACTAAAATGAAATTGGAAAAAAAAATATAACAAGGATAAGTATGTTAACGATTGAATAACAGATATTTTCGCTTACGACCATACCACGTTGAAAGTACGCCATACAGCTGATTTTCAATTTTATCTTTTCCGTAACAAATGTTTTCAATTTTCAAGCACTTTTACTTAGAAAGCTCAACCAAAGGAAAGCAAATTATCTTCAATTTTATTTCTATATTACAGTTATAAACCAGTAGGTAATGAAACCTTCATCTTGAATTTACTGTTTCTATCTATTTCCTATCAAAACAAACATTGTTCAAACACTATGCAACTATGAAACCTTTTTTAATTTATTGTATTTGGAGCTCATAAAATTTGAAATCATCGAGGGATCCAGATGGAACGTGGAAAATTACATAACTAACATGAAATTGGAAAAAAAAGTATAACAAGGATAAGTATGTTAACGATTGAATATCAGATATTTTCGCTTACGACCATACCACGTTGAAAATACGCCATACAGCTGATATTCAATTTTATCTTTTCCGTAACAAATGTTTTCAATTTTCAAGCACTTTTACTTGGATAGCTCAACCAAAGGAAAGCAAATTATCTTCAATTTTATTTCTATATTACAGTTATAAACCAGTAGGTAATGAAACCTTCATCTTGAATTTACTGTTTCTATCTATTTCCTATTAAAACAAACATTGTTCAAACACTATGCAACTATGAAACCTTTTTTAATTTATTGTATTTGGAGCTCATAAAATTTGATATCATCGAGGGATCCAGATGGAACGTGGAAAATTATATAACTAAAATGAAATTGGAAAAAAAATATAACAAGGATAAGTATGTTAACGATTGAATAACAGATATTTTCGCTTACGACCATACCACGTTGAAAGTACGCCATACAGCTGATTTTCAATTTTATCTTTTCCGTAACAAATGTTTTCAATTTTCAAGCACTTTTACTTAGATAGCTCAACCAAAGGAAAGCAAATTATCTTCAATTTTATTTCTATATTACAGTTATAAACCAGTAGGTAATGAAACCTTCATCTTGAATTTACTGTTTCTATCTATTTCCTATCAAAACAAACATTGTTCAAACACTATGCAACTATGAAACCTTTTTTAATTTATTGTATTTGGAGCTCATAAAATTTGATATCATCGAGGGATCCAGATGGAACGTGGAAAATTACATAACTAAAATGAAATTGGAAAAAAAAGTATAACAAGGATGAGTATGTTAACGATTGAATATCAGATTTTTTCGCTTACGACCATACCACGTTGAAAGTACGCCATACAGCTGATTTTCAATTTTATCTTTTCCGTAACAAATGGTTTCAATTTTCAAGCACTTTTACTTAGATAGCTCAACCAAAAGAAAGCAAATTATCTTCAATTTTATTTCTATATTACAGTTATAAACCAGTAGGTAATGAAACCTTCATATTGAATTTACTGTTTCTATCTATTTTCTATTAAAACAAACATTGTTCAAACACTATGCAACTATGAAACCTTTTTTAATTTATTGTATTTGGAGCTCATAAAATTTGATATCATCGAGGGATCCAGATGGAACGTGGAAAATTACATAACTAAAATGAAATTGGAAAAAAAAGTATAACAAGGATAAGTATGTTAACGATTGAATATCAGATATTTTCGCTTACGACCATACCACGTTGAAAATACGCCATACAGCTGATTTTCAATTTTATCTTTTCCGTAACAAATGTTTTCAATTTTCAAGCACTTTTACTTGGATAGCTCAACCAAAGGAAAGCAAATTATCTTCAATTTTATTTCTATATTACAGTTATAAACCAGTAGGTAATGAAACCTTCATCTTGCATTTACTGTTTCTATCTATTTCCTATCAAAACAAACATTGTTCAAACACTATGCAACTATGAAACCTTTTTTAATTCATTGTATTTGGAGCTCATAAAATTTGATATCATCGAGGGATCCAGATGGAACGTGGAAAATTACATAACTAAAATGAAATTGGAAAAAAAAGTATAACAAGGATAAGTATGTTAACGATTGAATATCAGATATTTTCGCTTACGACCATACCACGTTGAAAGTACGCCATACAGCTTATTTTCAATTTTATCTTTTCCGTAACAAATGTTTTCAATTTTCAAGCACTTTTACTTAGATAGCTCAACCAAAGGAAAGCAAATTATCTTCAATTTTATTTCTATATTACAGTTATAAACCAGTAGGTAATGAAACCTTCATCTTGAATTTACTGTTTCTATCTATTCCCTATCAAAACAAACATTGTTCAAACACTATGCAACTATGAAACCTTTTTTAATTTATTGTATTTGAAGCTCATAAAATTTGATATCATCGAGGGATCCAGATGGAACGTGGAAAATTACATAACTAACATGAAATTGGAAAAAAAAGTATAACAAGGATAAGTATGTTAACGATTGAATATCAGATATTTTGCTTACGACCATACCACGTTGAAAGTACGCCATACAGCTGATTTTCAATTTTATCTTTTCCGTAACAAATGGTTTCAATTTTCAAGCACTTTTACTTAGATAGCTCAACCAAAAGAAAGCAAATTATCTTCAATTTTATTTCTATATTACAGTTATAAACCAGTAGGTAATGAAACCTTCATCTTGAATTTACTGTTTCTATCTATTCCCTATCAAAATAAACATTGTTCAAACACTATGCAACTATG
This sequence comes from Auanema rhodensis, assembly GCA_964057225.1. NCBI lineage: Eukaryota > Metazoa > Nematoda > Chromadorea > Rhabditida > Rhabditidae > Auanema > Auanema rhodense. Next base: position 9,657,107 of record OZ059895.1, read on the forward strand.
AAACCTTTTTTAATTTATTGTATTTGGAGCTCATAAAATTTGATATCATCGAGGGATCCAGATGGAACGTGGAAAATTACATAACTAAAATGAAATTGGAAAAAAAAGTATAACAAGGATAAGTATGTTAACGATTGAATATCAGATTTTTTCGCTTACGACCATACCACGTTGAAAGTACGCCATACAGCTGATTTTCAATTTTATCTTTTCCGTAACAAATGTTTTCAATTTTCAAGCACTTTTACTTAGATAGCTCAACCAAAGGAAAGCAAATTATCTTCAATTTTATTTCTATATTACAGTTATAAACCAGTAGGTAATGAAACCTTCATCTTGAATTTACTGTTTCTATCTATTTCCTATTAGAACAAACATTGTTCAAACACTATGCAACTATGAAACCTTTTTTAATTTATTGTATTTGGAGCTCATAAAATTTGATATCATCGAGGGATCCAGATGGAACGTGGAAAATTATATAACTAAAATGAAATTGGAAAAAAAAATATAACAAGGATAAGTATGTTAACGATTGAATAACAGATATTTTCGCTTACGACCATACCACGTTGAAAGTACGCCATACAGCTGATTTTCAATTTTATCTTTTCCGTAACAAATGTTTTCAATTTTCAAGCACTTTTACTTAGAAAGCTCAACCAAAGGAAAGCAAATTATCTTCAATTTTATTTCTATATTACAGTTATAAACCAGTAGGTAATGAAACCTTCATCTTGAATTTACTGTTTCTATCTATTTCCTATCAAAACAAACATTGTTCAAACACTATGCAACTATGAAACCTTTTTTAATTTATTGTATTTGGAGCTCATAAAATTTGAAATCATCGAGGGATCCAGATGGAACGTGGAAAATTACATAACTAACATGAAATTGGAAAAAAAAGTATAACAAGGATAAGTATGTTAACGATTGAATATCAGATATTTTCGCTTACGACCATACCACGTTGAAAATACGCCATACAGCTGATATTCAATTTTATCTTTTCCGTAACAAATGTTTTCAATTTTCAAGCACTTTTACTTGGATAGCTCAACCAAAGGAAAGCAAATTATCTTCAATTTTATTTCTATATTACAGTTATAAACCAGTAGGTAATGAAACCTTCATCTTGAATTTACTGTTTCTATCTATTTCCTATTAAAACAAACATTGTTCAAACACTATGCAACTATGAAACCTTTTTTAATTTATTGTATTTGGAGCTCATAAAATTTGATATCATCGAGGGATCCAGATGGAACGTGGAAAATTATATAACTAAAATGAAATTGGAAAAAAAATATAACAAGGATAAGTATGTTAACGATTGAATAACAGATATTTTCGCTTACGACCATACCACGTTGAAAGTACGCCATACAGCTGATTTTCAATTTTATCTTTTCCGTAACAAATGTTTTCAATTTTCAAGCACTTTTACTTAGATAGCTCAACCAAAGGAAAGCAAATTATCTTCAATTTTATTTCTATATTACAGTTATAAACCAGTAGGTAATGAAACCTTCATCTTGAATTTACTGTTTCTATCTATTTCCTATCAAAACAAACATTGTTCAAACACTATGCAACTATGAAACCTTTTTTAATTTATTGTATTTGGAGCTCATAAAATTTGATATCATCGAGGGATCCAGATGGAACGTGGAAAATTACATAACTAAAATGAAATTGGAAAAAAAAGTATAACAAGGATGAGTATGTTAACGATTGAATATCAGATTTTTTCGCTTACGACCATACCACGTTGAAAGTACGCCATACAGCTGATTTTCAATTTTATCTTTTCCGTAACAAATGGTTTCAATTTTCAAGCACTTTTACTTAGATAGCTCAACCAAAAGAAAGCAAATTATCTTCAATTTTATTTCTATATTACAGTTATAAACCAGTAGGTAATGAAACCTTCATATTGAATTTACTGTTTCTATCTATTTTCTATTAAAACAAACATTGTTCAAACACTATGCAACTATGAAACCTTTTTTAATTTATTGTATTTGGAGCTCATAAAATTTGATATCATCGAGGGATCCAGATGGAACGTGGAAAATTACATAACTAAAATGAAATTGGAAAAAAAGTATAACAAGGATAAGTATGTTAACGATTGAATATCAGATATTTTCGCTTACGACCATACCACGTTGAAAATACGCCATACAGCTGATTTTCAATTTTATCTTTTCCGTAACAAATGTTTTCAATTTTCAAGCACTTTTACTTGGATAGCTCAACCAAAGGAAAGCAAATTATCTTCAATTTTATTTCTATATTACAGTTATAAACCAGTAGGTAATGAAACCTTCATCTTGCATTTACTGTTTCTATCTATTTCCTATCAAAACAAACATTGTTCAAACACTATGCAACTATGAAACCTTTTTTAATTCATTGTATTTGGAGCTCATAAAATTTGATATCATCGAGGGATCCAGATGGAACGTGGAAAATTACATAACTAAAATGAAATTGGAAAAAAAAGTATAACAAGGATAAGTATGTTAACGATTGAATATCAGATATTTTCGCTTACGACCATACCACGTTGAAAGTACGCCATACAGCTTATTTTCAATTTTATCTTTTCCGTAACAAATGTTTTCAATTTTCAAGCACTTTTACTTAGATAGCTCAACCAAAGGAAAGCAAATTATCTTCAATTTTATTTCTATATTACAGTTATAAACCAGTAGGTAATGAAACCTTCATCTTGAATTTACTGTTTCTATCTATTCCCTATCAAAACAAACATTGTTCAAACACTATGCAACTATGAAACCTTTTTTAATTTATTGTATTTGAAGCTCATAAAATTTGATATCATCGAGGGATCCAGATGGAACGTGGAAAATTACATAACTAACATGAAATTGGAAAAAAAAGTATAACAAGGATAAGTATGTTAACGATTGAATATCAGATATTTTCGCTTACGACCATACCACGTTGAAAGTACGCCATACAGCTGATTTTCAATTTTATCTTTTCCGTAACAAATGGTTTCAATTTTCAAGCACTTTTACTTAGATAGCTCAACCAAAAGAAAGCAAATTATCTTCAATTTTATTTCTATATTACAGTTATAAACCAGTAGGTAATGAAACCTTCATCTTGAATTTACTGTTTCTATCTATTCCCTATCAAAATAAACATTGTTCAAACACTATGCAACTATGAAACCTTTTTTAATTTATTGTATTTGGAGCTCATAAAATTTGATATCATCGAGGGATCCAGATGGAACGTGGAAAATTACATTACTAACATGAAATTGGAAAAAAAAGTATAACAAGGATAAGTATGTTAACGATTGAATATCAGATATTTTCGCTTACGACCATACCACGTTGAAAGTACGCCATACAGCTGATTTTCAATTTTATCTTTTCCGTAACAAATGTTTTCAATTTTCAAGCACTTTTACTTAGATAGCTCAACCAAAGGAAAGCAAATTATCTTCAATTTTATTTCTATATTACAGTTATAAACCAGTAGGTAATGAAACCTTCATCTTGAATTTACTGTTTCTATCTATTTCCTATCAAAACAAACATTGTTCAAACACTATGCAACTATGAAACCTTTTTTAATTTATTGTATTTGGAGCTCATAAAATTTGAAATCATCGAGGGATCCAGATGGAACGTGGAAAATTACATAACTAACATGAAATTGGAAAAAAAAGTATAACAAGGATAAGTATGTTAACGATTGAATATCAGATATTTTCGCTTACGACCATACCACGTTGAAAATACGCCATACAGCTGATATTCAATTTTATCTTTTCCGTAACAAATGTTTTCAATTTTCAAGCACTTTTACTTGGATAGCTCAACCAAAGGAAAGCAAATTATCTTCAATTTTATTTCTATATTACAGTTATAAACCAGTAGGTAATGAAACCTTCATCTTGAATTTACTGTTTCTATCTATTCCCTATTAAAACAAACATTGTTCAAACACTATGCAACTATGAAACCTTTTTTAATTTATTGTATTTGGAGCTCATAAAATTTGATATCATCGAGGGATCCAGATGGAACGTGGAAAATTATATAACTAAAATGAAATTGGAAAAAAAAATATAACAAGGATAAGTATGTTAACGATTGAATAACAGATATTTTCGCTTACGACCATACCACGTTGAAAGTACGCCATACAGCTGATTTTCAATTTTATCTTTTCCGTAACAAATGTTTTCAATTTTCAAGCACTTTTACTTAGATAGCTCAACCAAAGGAAAGCAAATTATCTTCAATTTTATTTCTATATTACAGTTATAAACCAGTAGGTAATGAAACCTTCATCTTGAATTTACTGTTTCTATCTATTTCCTATCAAAACAAACATTGTTCAAACACTATGCAACTATGAAACCTTTTTTAATTTATTGTATTTGGAGCTCATAAAATTTGATATCATCGAGGGATCCAGATGGAACGTGGAAAATTACATAACTAAAATGAAATTGGAAAAAAAAGTATAACAAGGATAAGTATGTTAACGATTGAATATCAGATTTTTTCGCTTACGACCATACCACGTTGAAAGTACGCCATACAGCTGATTTTCAATTTTATCTTTTCCGTAACAAATGGTTTCAATTTTCAAGCACTTTTACTTAGATAGCTCAACCAAAAGAAAGCAAATTATCTTCAATTTTATTTCTATATTACAGTTATAAACCAGTAGGTAATGAAACCTTCATATTGAATTTACTGTTTCTATCTATTTTCTATTAAAACAAACATTGTTCAAACACTATGCAACTATGAAACCTTTTTTAATTTATTGTATTTGGAGCTCATAAAATTTGATATCATCGAGGGATCCAGATGGAACGTGGAAAATTACATAACTAAAATGAAATTGGAAAAAAAAGTATAACAAGGATAAGTATGTTAACGATTGAATATCAGATATTTTCGCTTACGACCATACCACGTTGAAAATACGCCATACAGCTGATTTTCAATTTTATCTTTTCCGTAACAAATGTTTTCAATTTTCAAGCACTTTTACTTGGATAGCTCAACCAAAGGAAAGCAAATTATCTTCAATTTTATTTCTATATTACAGTTATAAACCAGTAGGTAATGAAACCTTCATCTTGCATTTACTGTTTCTATCTATTTCCTATCAAAACAAACATTGTTCAAACACTATGCAACTATGAAACCTTTTTTAATTCATTGTATTTGGAGCTCATAAAATTTGATATCATCGAGGGATCCAGATGGAACGTGGAAAATTACATAACTAAAATGAAATTGGAAAAAAAAGTATAACAAGGATAAGTATGTTAACGATTGAATATCAGATATTTTCGCTTACGACCATACCACGTTGAAAGTACGCCATACAGCTGATTTTCAATTTTATCTTTTCCGTAACAAATGTTTTCAATTTTCAAGCACTTTTACTTAGATAGCTCAACCAAAGGAAAGCAAATTATCTTCAATTTTATTTCTATATTACAGTTATAAACCAGTAGGTAATGAAACCTTCATCTTGAATTTACTGTTTCTATCTATTCCCTATCAAAACAAACATTGTTCAAACACTATGCAACTATGAAACCTTTTTTAATTTATTGTATTTGAAGCTCATAAAATTTGATATCATCGAGGGATCCAGATGGAACGTGGAAAATTACATAACTAACATGAAATTGGAAAAAAAAGTATAACAAGGATAAGTATGTTAACGATTGAATATCAGATATTTTCGCTTACGACCATACCACGTTGAAAGTACGCCATACAGCTGATTTTCAATTTTATCTTTTCCGTAACAAATGGTTTCAATTTTCAAGCACTTTTACTTAGATAGCTCAACCAAAAGAAAGCAAATTATCTTCAATTTTATTTCTATATTACAGTTATAAACCAGTAGGTAATGAAACCTTCATCTTGAATTTACTGTTTCTATCTATTCCCTATCAAAATAAACATTGTTCAAACACTATGCAACTATGAAACCTTTTTTAATTTATTGTATTTGGAGCTCATAAAATTTGATATCATCGAGGGATCCAGATGGAACGTGGAAAATTACATTACTAACATGAAATTGGAAAAAAAAGTATAACAAGGATAAGTATGTTAACGATTGAATATCAGAAATTTTCGCTTACGACCATACCACGTTGAAAGTACGCCATACAGCTGATTTTCAATTTTATCTTTTCCGTAACAAATGGTTTCAATTTTCAAGCACTTTTACTTAGATAGCTCAACCAAAAGAAAGCAAATTATCTTCAATTTTATTTCTATATTACAGTTATAAACCAGTAGGTAATGAAACCTTCATCTTGAATTTACTGTTTCTATCTATTCCCTATCAAAATAAACATTGTTCAAACACTATGCAACTATGAAACCTTTTTTAATTTATTGTATTTGGAGCTCATAAAATTTGATATCATCGAGGGATCCAGATGGAACGTGGAAAATTACATTACTAACATGAAATTGGAAAAAAAAGTATAACAAGGATAAGTATGTTAACGATTGAATATCAGATATTTTCGCTTACGACCATACCACGTTGAAAGTACGCCATACAGCTGATTTTCAATTTTATCTTTTCCGTAACAAATGGTTTCAATTTTCAAGCACTTTTACTTAGATAGCTCAACCAAAAGAAAGCAAATTATCTTCAATTTTATTTCTATATTACAGTTATAAACCAGTAGGTAATGAAACCTTCATCTTGCATTTACTGTTTCTATCTATTTCCTATCAAAACAAACATTGTTCAAACACTATGCAACTATGAAACCTTTTTTAATTCATTGTATTTGGAGCTCATAAAATTTGATATCATCGAGGGATCCAGATGGAACGTGGAAAATTACATAACTAAAATGAAATTGGAAAAAAAAGTATAACAAGGATAAGTATGTTAACGATTGAATATCAGATATTTTCGCTTACGACCATACCACGTTGAAAGTACGCCATACAGCTGATTTTCAATTTTATCTTTTCCGTAACAAATGTTTTCAATTTTCAAGCACTTTTACTTAGATAGCTCAACCAAAGGAAAGCAAATTATCTTCAATTTTATTTCTATATTACAGTTATAAACCAGTAGGTAATGAAACCTTCATCTTGAATTTACTGTTTCTATCTATTCCCTATCAAAACAAACATTGTTCAAACACTATGCAACTATGAAACCTTTTTTAATTTATTGTATTTGAAGCTCATAAAATTTGATATCATCGAGGGATCCAGATGGAACGTGGAAAATTACATAACTAACATGAAATTGGAAAAAAAAGTATAACAAGGATAAGTATGTTAACGATTGAATATCAGATATTTTCGCTTACGACCATACCACGTTGAAAGTACGCCATACAGCTGATTTTCAATTTTATCTTTTCCGTAACAAATGGTTTCAATTTTCAAGCACTTTTACTTAGATAGCTCAACCAAAAGAAAGCAAATTATCTTCAATTTTATTTCTATATTACAGTTATAAACCAGTAGGTAATGAAACCTTCATCTTGAATTTACTGTTTCTATCTATTCCCTATCAAAATAAACATTGTTCAAACACTATGCAACTATGAAACCTTTTTTAATTTATTGTATTTGGAGCTCATAAAATTTGATATCATCGAGGGATCCAGATGGAACGTGGAAAATTACATTACTAACATGAAATTGGAAAAAAAAGTATAACAAGGATAAGTATGTTAACGATTGAATATCAGAAATTTTCGCTTACGACCATACCACGTTGAAAGTACGCCATACAGCTGATTTTCAATTTTATCTTTTCCGTAACAAATGGTTTCAATTTTCAAGCACTTTTACTTAGATAGCTCAACCAAAAGAAAGCAAATTATCTTCAATTTTATTTCTATATTACAGTTATAAACCAGTAGGTAATGAAACCTTCATCTTGAATTTACTGTTTCTATCTATTCCCTATCAAAATAAACATTGTTCAAACACTATGCAACTATGAAACCTTTTTTAATTTATTGTATTTGGAGCTCATAAAATTTGATATCATCGAGGGATCCAGATGGAACGTGGAAAATTACATTACTAACATGAAATTGGAAAAAAAAGTATAACAAGGATAAGTATGTTAACGATTGAATATCAGATATTTTCGCTTACGACCATACCACGTTGAAAGTACGCCATACAGCTGATTTTCAATTTTATCTTTTCCGTAACAAATGGTTTCAATTTTCAAGCACTTTTACTTAGATAGCTCAACCAAAAGAAAGCAAATTATCTTCAATTTTATTTCTATATTACAGTTATAAACCAGTAGGTAATGAAACCTTCATCTTGAATTTACTGTTTCTATCTATTCCCTATCAAAATAAACATTGTTCAAACACTATGCAACTATGAAACCTTTTTTAATTTATTGTATTTGGAGCTCATAAAATTTGATATCATCGAGGGATCCAGATGGAACGTGGAAAATTACATAACTAACATGAAATTGGAAAAAAAAGTATAACAAGGATAAGTATGTTAACGATTGAATATCAGATATTTTCGCTTACGACCATACCACGTTGAAAGTACGCCATACAGCTGATTTTCAATTTTATCTTTTCCGTAACAAATGGTTTCAATTTTCAAGCACTTTTACTTAGATAGCTCAACCAAAAGAAAGCAAATTATCTTCAATTTTATTTCTATATTACAGTTATAAACCAGTAGGTAATGAAACCTTCATCTTGAATTTACTGTTTCTATCTATTCCCTATCAAAATAAACATTGTTCAAACACTATGCAACTATGAAACCTTTTTTAATTTATTGTATTTGGAGCTCATAAAATTTGATATCATCGAGGGATCCAGATGGAACGTGGAAAATTACATTACTAACATGAAATTGGAAAAAAAAGTATAACAAGGATAAGTATGTTAACGATTGAATATCAGATATTTTCGCTTACGACCATACCACGTTGAAAGTACGCCATACAGCTGATTTTCAATTTTATCTTTTCCGTAACAAATGGTTTCAATTTTCAAGCACTTTTACTTAGATAGCTCAACCAAAAGAAAGCAAATTATCTTCAATTTTATTTCTATATTACAGTTATAAACCAGTAGGTAATGAAACCTTCATCTTGAATTTACTGTTTCTATCTATTCCCTATCAAAATAAACATTGTTCAAACACTATGCAACTATGAAACATTTTTTAATTTATTGTATTTGGAGCTCATAAAATTTGATATCATCGAGGGATCCAGATGGAACGTGGAAAATTACATAACTAACATGAAATTGGAAAAAAAAGTATAACAAGGATAAGTATGTTAACGATTGAATATCAGATATTTTCGCTTACGACCATACCACGTTGAAAGTACGCCATACAGCTGATTTTCAATTTTATCTTTTCCGTAACAAATGGTTTCAATTTTCAAGCACTTTTACTTAGATAGCTCAACCAAAAGAAAGCAAATTATCTTCAATTTTATTTCTATATTACAGTTATAAACCAGTAGGTAATGAAACCTTCATCTTGAATTTACTGTTTCTATCTATTCCCTATCAAAATAAACATTGTTCAAACACTATGCAACTATGAAACCTTTTTTAATTTATTGTATTTGGAGCTCATAAAATTTGATATCATCGAGGGATCCAGATGGAACGTGGAAAATTACATTACTAACATGAAATTGGAAAAAAAAGTATAACAAGGATAAGTATGTTAACGATTGAATATCAGATATTTTCGCTTACGACCATACCACGTTGAAAGTACGCCATACAGCTGATTTTCAATTTTATCTTTTCCGTAACAAATGTTTTCAATTTTCAAGCACTTTTACTTAGATAGCTCAACCAAAGGAAAGCAAATTATCTTCAATTTTATTTCTATATTACAGTTATAAACCAGTAGGTAATGAAACCTTCATCTTGAATTTACTGTTTCTATCTATTTCCTATCAAAACAAACATTGTTCAAACACTATGCAACTATGAAACCTTTTTTAATTTATTGTATTTGGAGCTCATAAAATTTGAAATCATCGAGGGATCCAGATGGAACGTGGAAAATTACATAACTAACATGAAATTGGAAAAAAAAGTATAACAAGGATAAGTATGTTAACGATTGAATATCAGATATTTTCGCTTACGACCATACCACGTTGAAAATACGCCATACAGCTGATATTCAATTTTATCTTTTCCGTAACAAATGTTTTCAATTTTCAAGCACTTTTACTTAGATAGCTCAACCAAAGGAAAGCAAATTATCTTTAATTTTATTTCTATATTACAGTTATAAACCAGCAGGTAATGAAACCTTCATCTTGAATTTACTGTTTCTATCTATTTCCTATCAAAACAAACATTGTTCAAACACTATGCAACTATGAAACCTTTTTTAATTTATTGTATTTGGAGCTCATAAAATTTGATATCATCGAGGGATCCAGATGGAACGTGGAAAATTACATAACTAACATGAAATTGGAAAAAAAAGTATAACAAGGATAAGTATGTTAACGATTGAATATCAGATATTTTCGCTTACGACCATACCACGTTGAAAGTACGCCATACAGCTGATTTTTAATTTTATCTTTTCCGTAACAAATGTTTTCAATTTTCAAGCACTTTTACTTAGATAGCTCAACCAAAGGAAAGCAAATTATCTTTAATTTTATTTCTATATTACAGTTATAAACCAGCAGGTAATGAAACCTTCATCTTGAATTTACTGTTTCTATCTATTTCCTATCAAAACAAACATTGTTCAAACACTATGCAACTATGAAACCTTTTTTAATTTATTGTATTTGGAGCTCATAAAATTTGATATCATCGAGGGATCCAGATGGAACGTGGAAAATTACATTACTAACATGAAATTGGAAAAAAAAATATAACAAGGATAAGTATGTTAACGATTGAATAACAGATATTTTCGCTTACGACCATACCACGTTGAAAGTACGCCATACAGCTGATTTTCAATTTTATCTTTTCCGTAACAAATGTTTTCAATTTTCAAGCACTTTTACTTAGATAGCTCAACCAAAGGAAAGCAAATTATCTTCAATTTTATTTCTATATTACAGTTATAAACCAGTAGGTAATGAAACCTTCATCTTGAATTTACTGTTTCTATCTATTTCCTATCAAAACAAACATTGTTCAAACACTATGCAACTATGAAACCTTTTTTAATTTATTGTATTTGGAGCTCATAAAATTTGATATCATCGAGGGATCCAGATGGAACGTGGAAAATTACATAACTAACATGAAATTGGAAAAAAAGTATAACAAGGATAAGTATGTTAACGATTGAATAACAGATATTTTCGCTTACGACCATACCACGTTGAAAGTACGCCATACAGCTGATTTTCAATTTTATCTTTTCCGTAACAAATGTTTTCAATTTTCAAGCACTTTTACTTAGATAGCTCAACCAAAGGAAAGCAAATTATCTTCAATTTTATTTCTATATTACAGTTATAAACCAGTAGGTAATGAAACCTTCATCTTGAATTTACTGTTTCTATCTATTTCCTATCAAAACAAACATTGTTCAAACACTATGCAACTATGAAACCTTTTTTAATTCATTGTATTTGGAGCTCATAAAATTTGATATCATCGAGGGATCCAGATGGAACGTGGAAAATTACATAACTAAAATGAAATTGGAAAAAAAAGTATAACAAGGATAAGTATGTTAACGATTGAATATCAGATTTTTTCGCTTACGACCATACCACGTTGAAAGTACGCCATACAGCTGATTTTCAATTTTATCTTTTCCGTAACAAATGGTTTCAATTTTCAAGCACTTTTACTTAGATAGCTCAACCAAAAGAAAGCAAATTATCTTCAATTTTATTTCTATATTACAGTTATAAACCAGTAGGTAATGAAACCTTCATCTTGAATTTACTGTTTCTATCTATTTTCTATTAAAACAAACATTGTTCAAACACTATGCAACTATGAAACCTTTTTTAATTTATTGTATTTGGAGCTCATAAAATTTGATATCATCGAGGGATCCAGATGGAACGTGGAAAATTATATAACTAAAATGAAATTGGAAAAAAAAATATAACAAGGATAAGTATGTTAACGATTGAATAACAGATATTTTCGCTTACGACCATACCACGTTAAAAGTACGCCATACAGCTGATTTTCAATTTTATCTTTTCCGTAACAAATGTTTTCAATTTTCAAGCACTTTTACTTAGATAGCTCAACCAAAGGAAAGCAAATTATCTTCAATTTTATTTCTATATTACAGTTATAAACCAGTAGGTAATGAAACCTTCATCTTGAATTTACTGTTTCTATCTATTTCCTATCAAAACAAACATTGTTCAAACACTATGCAACTACAGTCCTGTGCAAAAAACCTCGGACAAAAATATCTTAGAGGCCCCAGAAACCCCTTCAAACTACAAAAAAAATTTTTTTTTAAATTTCATAAGTTTCGTAAAGTCACATAGTATATATTCAGTCAAAATATATGTCAATATAACTAAAACTGATTTCAATATTTTTTCTAAATTTATAAGGAAAAATAGTGTTTTTTGACTATTTTGAATAATTCATCTTAATATAACAAAATTTGAGATTAGGAACATGTTAATTCATTAAAAAATATTTTAAAATGATTCTAAGCACAAAGCTCAATCAATAACTAAGTTTTTCCTATGGCATAGCTTCAAACAAGTAAGCTTCAGCATCTGAATCTTACTGAATATCTATGAAGATAACGTGGTTAACATACAACCAAATTCTCCCGTTTAAAAGAAAAATAGACGTTTAGTGTACTCCTAACATTCTATCAAAAGATTATTTCTGAAGTCTTGATGAAACTTCTGAAATTCAAGAAAGAAGACTTCTAGCAGTTTATGAAAATTTCGGAGACTCCAAAAAATACTTTTGAACATGATTTTCAAAACTTTAAAGATTTTTTCTGAATTCATTATCAATTTTTAACACTCAAAATGTATTTTTTCTGATTTTTTGTAGTTTGTCTGAGAAGGTATAAGGGATTCTAAAAGTTGTCCGAGGTTTTTTGCACATGACTGTATGAAACCTTTTTTAATTTATTGTATTTGGAGCTCATAAAATTTGATATCATCGAGGGATCCAGATGGAACGTGGAAAATTACATAACTAAAATGAAATTGGAAAAAAAAGTATAACAAGGATAAGTATGTTAACGATTGAATATCAGATTTTTTCGCTTACGACCATACCACGTTGAAAGTACGCCATACAGCTGATTTTCAATTTTATCTTTTCCGTAACAAATGGTTTCAATTTTCAAGCACTTTTACTTAGATAGCTCAACCAAAAGAAAGCAAATTATCTTCAATTTTATTTCTATATTACAGTTATAAACCAGTAGGTAATGAAACCTTCATCTTGAATTTACTGTTTCTATCTATTTCCTATCAAAACAAACATTGTTCAAACACTATGCAACTATGAAACCTTTTTTAATTTATTGTATTTGGAGCTCATAAAATTTGATATCATCGAGGGATCCAGATGGAACGTGGAAAATTACATAACTAACATGAAATTGGAAAAAAAAGTATAACAAGGATAAGTATGTTAACGATTGAATATTAGATTTTTTCGCTTACGACCATACCACGTTGAAAGTACGCCATACAGCTGATTTTCAATTTTATCTTTTCCGTAACAAATGGTTTCAATTTTCAAGCACTTTTACTTAGATAGCTCAACCAAAAGAAAGCAAATTATCTTCAATTTTATTTCTATATTACAGTTATAAACCAGTAGGTAATGAAACCTTCATATTGAATTTACTGTTTCTATCTATTTTCTATTAAAACAAGCATTGTTCAAACACTATGCAACTATGAAACCTTTTTTAATTTATTGTATTTGGAGCTCATAAAATTTGATATCATCGAGGGATCCAGATGGAACGTGGAAAATTACATAACTAACATGAAATTGGAAAAAAAAGTATAACAAGGATAAGTACGTTAACGATTGAATATCAGATATTTTCGCTTACGACCATACCACGTTGAAAATACGCCATACAGCTGATTTTCAATTTTATCTTTTCCGTAACAAATGTTTTCAATTTTCAAGCACTTTTACTTGGATAGCTCAACCAAAGGAGAGCAAATTATCTTCAATTTTATTTCTATATTACAGTTATAAACCAGTAGGTAATGAAACCTTCATCTTGCATTTACTGTTTCTATCTATTTCCTATCAAAACAAACATTGTTCAAACACTATGCAACTATGAAACCTTTTTTAATTCATTGTATTTGGAGCTCATAAAATTTGATATCATCGAGGGATCCAGATGGAACGTGGAAAATTACATAACTAAAATGAAATTGGAAAAAAAAGTATAACAAGGATAAGTATGTTAACGATTGAATATCAGATATTTTCGCTTACGACCATACCACGTTGAAAGTACGCCATACAGCTGATTTTCAATTTTATCTTTTCCGTAACAAATGTTTTCAATTTTCAAGCACTTTTACTTAGATAGCTCAACCAAAGAAAAGCAAATTATCTTCAATTTTATTTCTATATTACAGTTATAAACCAGTAGGTAATGAAACCTTCATCTTGAATTTACTGTTTCTATCTATTTCCTATCGAAACAAACATTGTTCAAACACTATGCAACTATGAAACCTTTTTTAATTTATTGTATTTGGAGCTCATAAAATTTGATATCATCGAGGGATCCAGATGGAACGTGGAAAATTACATAACTAACATGAAATTGGAAAAAAAAGTATAACAAGGATAAGTACGTTAACGATTGAATATCAGATATTTTCGCTTACGACCATACCACGTTGAAAATACGCCATACAGCTGATTTTCAATTTTATCTTTTCCGTAACAAATGTTTTCAATTTTCAAGCACTTTTACTTGGATAGCTCAACCAAAGGAAAGCAAATTATCTTCAATTTTATTTCTATATTACAGTTATAAACCAGTAGGTAATGAAACCTTCATCTTGCATTTACTGTTTCTATCTATTTCCTATCAAAACAAACATTGTTCAAACACTATACAACTATGAAACCTTTTTTAATTCATTGTATTTGGAGCTCATAAAATTTGATATCATCGAGGGATCCAGATGGAACGTGGAAAATTACATAACTAAAATGAAATTGGAAAAAAAAGTATAACAAGGATAAGTATGTTAACGATTGAATATCAGATATTTTCGCTTACGACCATACCACGTTGAAAGTACGCCATACAGCTGATTTTCAATTTTATCTTTTCCGTAACAAATGTTTTCAATTTTCAAGCACTTTTACTTAGATAGCTCAACCAAAGAAAAGCAAATTATCTTCAATTTTATTTCTATATTACAGTTATAAACCAGTAGGTAATGAAACCTTCATATTGAATTTACTGTTTCTATCTATTTTCTATTAAAACAAACATTGTTCAAACACTATGCAACTATGAAACCTTTTTTAATTCATTGTATTTGGAGCTCATAAAATTTGATATCATCGAGGGATCCAGATGGAACGTGGAAAATTACATAACTAAAATGAAATTGGAAAAAAAAGTATAACAAGGATAAGTATGTTAACGATTGAATATCAGATTTTTTCGCTTACGACCATACCACGTTGAAAGTACGCCATACAGCTGATTTTCAATTTTATCTTTTCCGTAACAAATGGTTTCAATTTTCAAGCACTTTTACTTAGATAGCTCAACCAAAAGAAAGCAAATTATCTTCAATTTTATTTCTATATTACAGTTATAAACCAGTAGGTAATGAAACCTTCATACTGAATTTACTGTTTCTATCTATTTTCTATTAAAACAAACATTGTTCAAACACTATGCAACTATGAAACCTTTTTTAATTTATTGTATTTGGAGCTCATAAAATTTGATATCATCGAGGGATCCAGATGGAACGTGGAAAATTACATAACTAACATGAAATTGGAAAAAAAAGTATAACAAGGATAAGTACGTTAACGATTGAATATCAGATATTTTCGCTTACGACCATACCACGTTGAAAATACGCCATACAGCTGATTTTCAATTTTATCTTTTCCGTAACAAATGTTTTCAATTTTCAAGCACTTTTACTTGGATAGCTCAACCAAAGGAAAGCAAATTATCTTCAATTTTATTTCTATATTACAGTTATAAACCAGTAGGTAATGAAACCTTCATCTTGCATTTACTGTTTCTATCTATTTCCTATCAAAACAAACATTGTTCAAACACTATGCAACTATGAAACCTTTTTTAATTCATTGTATTTGGAGCTCATAAAATTTGATATCATCGAGGGATCCAGATGGAACGTGGAAAATTACATAACTAAAATGAAATTGGAAAAAAAAGTATAACAAGGATAAGTATGTTAACGATTGAATATCAGATATTTTCGCTTACGACCATACCACGTTGAAAATACGCCATACAGCTGATTTTCAATTTTATCTTTTCCGTAACAAATGTTTTCAATTTTCAAGCACTTTTACTTAGATAGCTCAACCAAAGAAAAGCAAATTATCTTCAATTTTATTTCTATATTACAGTTATAAACCAGTAGGTAATGAAACCTTCATCTTGAATTTACTGTTTCTATCTATTTCCTATCGAAACAAACATTGTTCAAACACTATGCAACTATGAAACCTTTTTTAATTTATTGTATTTGGAGCTCATAAAATTTGATATCATCGAGGGATCCAGATGGAACGTGGAAAATTACATAACTAAAATGAAATTGGAAAAAAAAGTATAACAAGGATAAGTATGTTAACGATTGAATATCAGATTTTTTCGCTTACGACCATACCACGTTGAAAGTACGCCATACAGCTGATTTTCAATTTTATCTTTTCCGTAACAAATGGTTTCAATTTTCAAGCACTTTTACTTAGATAGCTCAACCAAAAGAAAGCAAATTATCTTCAATTTTATTTCTATATTACAGTTATAAACCAGTAGGTAATGAAACCTTCATATTGAATTTACTGTTTCTATCTATTTTCTATTAAAACAAACATTGTTCAAACACTATGCAACTATGAAACCTTTTTTAATTTATTGTATTTGGAGCTCATAAAATTTGATATCATCGAGGGATCCAGATGGAACGTGGAAAATTACATAACTAACATGAAATTGGAAAAAAAAGTATAACAAGGATAAGTACGTTAACGATTGAATATCAGATATTTTCGCTTACGACCATACCACGTTGAAAATACGCCATACAGCTGATTTTCAATTTTATCTTTTCCGTAACAAATGTTTTCAATTTTCAAGCACTTTTACTTGGATAGCTCAACCAAAGGAAAGCAAATTATCTTCAATTTTATTTCTATATTACAGTTATAAACCAGTAGGTAATGAAACCTTCATCTTGCATTTACTGTTTCTATCTATTTCCTATCAAAACAAACATTGTTCAAACACTATGCAACTATGAAACCTTTTTTAATTCATTGTATTTGGAGCTCATAAAATTTGATATCATCGAGGGATCCAGATGGAACGTGGAAAATTACATAACTAAAATGAAATTGGAAAAAAAAGTATAACAAGGATAAGTATGTTAACGATTGAATATCAGATATTTTCGCTTACGACCATACCACGTTGAAAGTACGCCATACAGCTGATTTTCAATTTTATCTTTTCCGTAACAAATGTTTTCAATTTTCAAGCACTTTTACTTAGATAGCTCAACCAAAGGAAAGCAAATTATCTTCAATTTTATTTCTATATTACAGTTATAAACCAGTAGGTAATGAAACCTTCATCTTGAATTTACTGTTTCTATCTATTTCCTATCGAAACAAACATTGTTCAAACACTATGCAACTATGAAACCTTTTTTAATTTATTGTATTTGGAGCTCATAAAATTTGATATCATCGAGGGATCCAGATGGAACGTGGAAAATTACATAACTAAAATGAAATTGGAAAAAAAAGTATAACAAGGATAAGTATGTTAACGATTGAATATCAGATTTTTTCGCTTACGACCATACCACGTTGAAAGTACGCCATACAGCTGATTTTCAATTTTATCTTTTCCGTAACAAATGGTTTCAATTTTCAAGCACTTTTACTTAGATAGCTTAACCAAAAAAAAGCAAATTATCTTCAATTTTATTTCTATATTACAGTTATAAACCAGTAGGTAATGAAACCTTCATATTGAATTTACTGTTTCTATCTATTTTCTATTAAAAAAAACATTGTTCAAACACTATGCAACTATGAAACCTTTTTTAATTTATTGTATTTGGAGCTCATAAAATTTGATATCATCGAGGGATCCAGATGGAACGTGGAAAATTACATAACTAAAATGAAATTGGAAAAAAAAGTATAACAAGGATAAGTATGTTAACGATTGAATATCAGATATTTTCGCTTACGACCATACCACGTTGAAAGTACGCCATACAGCTGATTTTCAATTTTATCTTTTCCGTAACAAATGTTTTCAATTTTCAAGCACTTTTACTCAGATAGCTCAACCAAAGGAAAGCAAATTATCTTCAATTTTATTTCTATATTACAGTTATAAACCAGTAGGTAATGAAACCTTCATCTTGAATTTACTGTTTCTATCTATTTCCTATCAAAACAAACATTGTTCAAACACTATGCAACTATGAAACCTTTTTTAATTTATTGTATTTGGAGCTCATAAAATTTGATATCATCGAGGGATCCAGATGGAACGTGGAAAATTACATTACTAACATGAAATTGGAAAAAAAAGTATAACAAGGATAAGTATGTTAACGATTGAATATCAGATATTTTCGCTTACGACCATACCACGTTGAAAATACGCCATACAGCTGATATTCAATTTTATCTTTTCCGTAACAAATGTTTTCAATTTTCAAGCACTTTTACTTGGATAGCTCAACCAAAGGAAAGCAAATTATCTTCAATTTTATTTCTATATTACAGTTATAAACCAGTAGGTAATGAAACCTTCATCTTGAATTTACTGTTTCTATCTATTTCCTATTAAAACAAACATTGTTCAAACACTATGCAACTATGAAACCTTTTTTAATTTATTGTATTTGGAGCTCATAAAATTTGATATCATCGAGGGATCCAGATGGAACGTGGAAAATTATATAACTAAAATGAAATTGGAAAAAAAAATATAACAAGGATAAGTATGTTAACGATTGAATAACAGATATTTTCGCTTACGACCATACCACGTTGAAAGTACGCCATACAGCTGATTTTCAATTTTATCTTTTCCGTAACAAATGTTTTCAATTTTCAAGCACTTTTACTTAGATAGCTCAACCAAAGGAAAGCAAATTATCTTCAATTTTATTTCTATATTACAGTTATAAACCAGTAGGTAATGAAACCTTCATCTTGAATTTACTGTTTCTATCTATTTCCTATCAAAACAAACATTGTTCAAACACTATGCAACTATGAAACCTTTTTTAATTCATTGTATTTGGAGCTCATAAAATTTGATATCATCGAGGGATCCAGATGGAACGTGGAAAATTACATAACTAAAATGAAATTGGAAAAAAAAGTATAACAAGGATAAGTATGTTAACGATTGAATATCAGATATTTTCGCTTACGACCATACCACGTTGAAAGTACGCCATACAGCTGATTTTCAATTTTATCTTTTCCGTAACAAATGTTTTCAATTTTCAAGCACTTTTACTTAGATAGCTCAACCAAAGGAAAGCAAATTATCTTCAATTTTATTTCTATATTACAGTTATAAACCAGTAGGTAATGAAACCTTCATCTTGAATTTACTGTTTCTATC
Source organism: Auanema rhodensis (assembly GCA_964057225.1). Taxonomy (NCBI): domain Eukaryota; kingdom Metazoa; phylum Nematoda; class Chromadorea; order Rhabditida; family Rhabditidae; genus Auanema; species Auanema rhodense. The sequence continues at coordinate 9,677,008 of OZ059895.1, forward strand.
TATTTCCTATTAGAACAAACATTGTTCAAACACTATGCAACTATGAAACCTTTTTTAATTTATTGTATTTGGAGCTCATAAAATTTGAAATCATCGAGGGATCCAGATGGAACGTGGAAAATTACATAACTAACATGAAATTGGAAAAAAAAGTATAACAAGGATAAGTATGTTAACGATTGAATATCAGATATTTTCGCTTACGACCATACCACGTTGAAAATACGCCATACAGCTGATATTCAATTTTATCTTTTCCGTAACAAATGTTTTCAATTTTCAAGCACTTTTACTTGGATAGCTCAACCAAAGGAAAGCAAATTATCTTCAATTTTATTTCTATATTACAGTTATAAACCAGTAGGTAATGAAACCTTCATCTTGAATTTACTGTTTCTATCTATTTCCTATTAAAACAAACATTGTTCAAACACTATGCAACTATGAAACCTTTTTTAATTTATTGTATTTGGAGCTCATAAAATTTGATATCATCGAGGGATCCAGATGGAACGTGGAAAATTATATAACTAAAATGAAATTGGAAAAAAAAATATAACAAGGATAAGTATGTTAACGATTGAATAACAGATATTTTCGCTTACGACCATACCACGTTGAAAGTACGCCATACAGCTGATTTTCAATTTTATCTTTTCCGTAACAAATGTTTTCAATTTTCAAGCACTTTTACTTAGATAGCTCAACCAAAGGAAAGCAAATTATCTTCAATTTTATTTCTATATTACAGTTATAAACCAGTAGGTAATGAAACCTTCATCTTGAATTTACTGTTTCTATCTATTTCCTATCAAAACAAACATTGTTCAAACACTATGCAACTATGAAACCTTTTTTAATTTATTGTATTTGGAGCTCATAAAATTTGATATCATCGAGGGATCCAGATGGAACGTGGAAAATTACATAACTAAAATGAAATTGGAAAAAAAAGTATAACAAGGATAAGTATGTTAACGATTGAATATCAGATTTTTTCGCTTACGACCATACCACGTTGAAAGTACGCCATACAGCTGATTTTCAATTTTATCTTTTCCGTAACAAATGGTTTCAATTTTCAAGCACTTTTACTTAGATAGCTCAACCAAAAGAAAGCAAATTATCTTCAATTTTATTTCTATATTACAGTTATAAACCAGTAGGTAATGAAACCTTCATATTGAATTTACTGTTTCTATCTATTTTCTATTAAAACAAACATTGTTCAAACACTATGCAACTATGAAACCTTTTTTAATTTATTGTATTTGGAGCTCATAAAATTTGATATCATCGAGGGATCCAGATGGAACGTGGAAAATTACATAACTAAAATGAAATTGGAAAAAAAAGTATAACAAGGATAAGTATGTTAACGATTGAATAACAGATATTTTCGCTTACGACCATACCACGTTGAAAATACGCCATACAGCTGATTTTCAATTTTATCTTTTCCGTAACAAATGTTTTCAATTTTCAAGCACTTTTACTTGGATAGCTCAACCAAAGGAAAGCAAATTATCTTCAATTTTATTTCTATATTACAGTTATAAACCAGTAGGTAATGAAACCTTCATCTTGCATTTACTGTTTCTATCTATTTCCTATCAAAACAAACATTGTTCAAACACTATGCAACTATGAAACCTTTTTTAATTTATTGTATTTGGAGCTCATAAAATTTGATATCATCGAGGGATCCAGATGGAACGTGGAAAATTACATAACTAAAATGAAATTGGAAAAAAAAGTATAACAAGGATAAGTATGTTAACGATTGAATATCAGATTTTTTCGCTTACGACCATACCACGTTGAAAGTACGCCATACAGCTGATTTTCAATTTTATCTTTTCCGTAACAAATGGTTTCAATTTTCAAGCACTTTTACTTAGATAGCTCAACCAAAAGAAAGCAAATTATCTTCAATTTTATTTCTATATTACAGTTATAAACCAGTAGGTAATGAAACCTTCATATTGAATTTACTGTTTCTATCTATTTTCTATTAAAACAAACATTGTTCAAACACTATGCAACTATGAAACCTTTTTTAATTTATTGTATTTGGAGCTCATAAAATTTGATATCATCGAGGGATCCAGATGGAACGTGGAAAATTACATAACTAAAATGAAATTGGAAAAAAAAGTATAACAAGGATAAGTATGTTAACGATTGAATATCAGATATTTTCGCTTACGACCATACCACGTTGAAAATACGCCATACAGCTGATTTTCAATTTTATCTTTTCCGTAACAAATGTTTTCAATTTTCAAGCACTTTTACTTGGATAGCTCAACCAAAGGAAAGCAAATTATCTTCAATTTTATTTCTATATTACAGTTATAAACCAGTAGGTAATGAAACCTTCATCTTGCATTTACTGTTTCTATCTATTTCCTATCAAAACAAACATTGTTCAAACACTATGCAACTATGAAACCTTTTTTAATTCATTGTATTTGGAGCTCATAAAATTTGATATCATCGAGGGATCCAGATGGAACGTGGAAAATTACATAACTAAAATGAAATTGGAAAAAAAAGTATAACAAGGATAAGTATGTTAACGATTGAATATCAGATATTTTCGCTTACGACCATACCACGTTGAAAGTACGCCATACAGCTGATTTTCAATTTTATCTTTTCCGTAACAAATGTTTTCAATTTTCAAGCACTTTTACTTAGATAGCTCAACCAAAGGAAAGCAAATTATCTTCAATTTTATTTCTATATTACAGTTATAAACCAGTAGGTAATGAAACCTTCATCTTGAATTTACTGTTTCTATCTATTCCCTATCAAAACAAACATTGTTCAAACACTATGCAACTATGAAACCTTTTTTAATTTATTGTATTTGAAGCTCATAAAATTTGATATCATCGAGGGATCCAGATGGAACGTGGAAAATTACATAACTAACATGAAATTGGAAAAAAAAGTATAACAAGGATAAGTATGTTAACGATTGAATATCAGATATTTTCGCTTACGACCATACCACGTTGAAAGTACGCCATACAGCTGATTTTCAATTTTATCTTTTCCGTAACAAATGGTTTCAATTTTCAAGCACTTTTACTTAGATAGCTCAACCAAAAGAAAGCAAATTATCTTCAATTTTATTTCTATATTACAGTTATAAACCAGTAGGTAATGAAACCTTCATCTTGAATTTACTGTTTCTATCTATTCCCTATCAAAATAAACATTGTTCAAACACTATGCAACTATGAAACCTTTTTTAATTTATTGTATTTGGAGCTCATAAAATTTGATATCATCGAGGGATCCAGATGGAACGTGGAAAATTACATTACTAACATGAAATTGGAAAAAAAAGTATAAAAAGGATAAGTATGTTAACGATTGAATATCAGATATTTTCGCTTACGACCATACCACGTTGAAAGTACGCCATACAGCTGATTTTCAATTTTATCTTTTCCGTAACAAATGTTTTCAATTTTCAAGCACTTTTACTTAGATAGCTCAACCAAAGGAAAGCAAATTATCTTCAATTTTATTTCTATATTACAGTTATAAACCAGTAGGTAATGAAACCTTCATCTTGAATTTACTGTTTCTATCTATTTCCTATCAAAACAAACATTGTTCAAACACTATGCAACTATGAAACCTTTTTTAATTTATTGTATTTGGAGCTCATAAAATTTGAAATCATCGAGGGATCCAGATGGAACGTGGAAAATTACATAACTAACATGAAATTGGAAAAAAAAGTATAACAAGGATAAGTATGTTAACGATTGAATATCAGATATTTTCGCTTACGACCATACCACGTTGAAAATACGCCATACAGCTGATATTCAATTTTATCTTTTCCGTAACAAATGTTTTCAATTTTCAAGCACTTTTACTTGGATAGCTCAACCAAAGGAAAGCAAATTATCTTCAATTTTATTTCTATATTACAGTTATAAACCAGTAGGTAATGAAACCTTCATCTTGAATTTACTGTTTCTATCTATTTCCTATTAAAACAAACATTGTTCAAACACTATGCAACTATGAAACCTTTTTTAATTTATTGTATTTGGAGCTCATAAAATTTGATATCATCGAGGGATCCAGATGGAACGTGGAAAATTATATAACTAAAATGAAATTGGAAAAAAAAATATAACAAGGATAAGTATGTTAACGATTGAATAACAGATATTTTCGCTTACGACCATACCACGTTGAAAGTACGCCATACAGCTGATTTTCAATTTTATCTTTTCCGTAACAAATGTTTTCAATTTTCAAGCACTTTTACTTAGATAGCTCAACCAAAGGAAAGCAAATTATCTTCAATTTTATTTCTATATTACAGTTATAAACCAGTAGGTAATGAAACCTTCATCTTGAATTTACTGTTTCTATCTATTTCCTATCAAAACAAACATTGTTCAAACACTATGCAACTATGAAACCTTTTTTAATTTATTGTATTTGGAGCTCATAAAATTTGATATCATCGAGGGATCCAGATGGAACGTGGAAAATTACATAACTAAAATGAAATTGGAAAAAAAAGTATAACAAGGATAAGTATGTTAACGATTGAATATCAGATTTTTTCGCTTACGACCATACCACGTTGAAAGTACGCCATACAGCTGATTTTCAATTTTATCTTTTCCGTAACAAATGGTTTCAATTTTCAAGCACTTTTACTTAGATAGCTCAACCAAAAGAAAGCAAATTATCTTCAATTTTATTTCTATATTACAGTTATAAACCAGTAGGTAATGAAACCTTCATATTGAATTTACTGTTTCTATCTATTTTCTATTAAAACAAACATTGTTCAAACACTATGCAACTATGAAACCTTTTTTAATTTATTGTATTTGGAGCTCATAAAATTTGATATCATCGAGGGATCCAGATGGAACGTGGAAAATTACATAACTAAAATGAAATTGGAAAAAAAAGTATAACAAGGATAAGTATGTTAACGATTGAATATCAGATATTTTCGCTTACGACCATACCACGTTGAAAATACGCCATACAGCTGATTTTCAATTTTATCTTTTCCGTAACAAATGTTTTCAATTTTCAAGCACTTTTACTTGGATAGCTCAACCAAAGGAAAGCAAATTATCTTCAATTTTATTTCTATATTACAGTTATAAACCAGTAGGTAATGAAACCTTCATCTTGCATTTACTGTTTCTATCTATTTCCTATCAAAACAAACATTGTTCAAACACTATGCAACTATGAAACCTTTTTTAATTCATTGTATTTGGAGCTCATAAAATTTGATATCATCGAGGGATCCAGATGGAACGTGGAAAATTACATAACTAAAATGAAATTGGAAAAAAAAGTATAACAAGGATAAGTATGTTAACGATTGAATATCAGATATTTTCGCTTACGACCATACCACGTTGAAAGTACGCCATACAGCTGATTTTCAATTTTATCTTTTCCGTAACAAATGTTTTCAATTTTCAAGCACTTTTACTTAGATAGCTCAACCAAAGGAAAGCAAATTATCTTCAATTTTATTTCTATATTACAGTTATAAACCAGTAGGTAATGAAACCTTCATCTTGAATTTACTGTTTCTATCTATTCCCTATCAAAACAAACATTGTTCAAACACTATGCAACTATGAAACCTTTTTTAATTTATTGTATTTGAAGCTCATAAAATTTGATATCATCGAGGGATCCAGATGGAACGTGGAAAATTACATAACTAACATGAAATTGGAAAAAAAAGTATAACAAGGATAAGTATGTTAACGATTGAATATCAGATATTTTCGCTTACGACCATACCACGTTGAAAGTACGCCATACAGCTGATTTTCAATTTTATCTTTTCCGTAACAAATGGTTTCAATTTTCAAGCACTTTTACTTAGATAGCTCAACCAAAAGAAAGCAAATTATCTTCAATTTTATTTCTATATTACAGTTATAAACCAGTAGGTAATGAAACCTTCATCTTGAATTTACTGTTTCTATCTATTCCCTATCAAAATAAACATTGTTCAAACACTATGCAACTATGAAACCTTTTTTAATTTATTGTATTTGGAGCTCATAAAATTTGATATCATCGAGGGATCCAGATGGAACGTGGAAAATTACATAACTAACATGAAATTGGAAAAAAAAGTATAACAAGGATAAGTATGTTAACGATTGAATATCAGATATTTTCGCTTACGACCATACCACGTTGAAAGTACGCCATACAGCTGATTTTCAATTTTATCTTTTCCGTAACAAATGGTTTCAATTTTCAAGCACTTTTACTTAGATAGCTCAACCAAAAGAAAGCAAATTATCTTCAATTTTATTTCTATATTACAGTTATAAACCAGTAGGTAATGAAACCTTCATCTTGAATTTACTGTTTCTATCTATTCCCTATCAAAATAAACATTGTTCAAACACTATGCAACTATGAAACCTTTTTTAATTTATTGTATTTGGAGCTCATAAAATTTGATATCATCGAGGGATCCAGATGGAACGTGGAAAATTACATAACTAAAATGAAATTGGAAAAAAAAGTATAACAAGGATAAGTATGTTAACGATTGAATATCAGATTTTTTCGCTTACGACCATACCACGTTGAAAGTACGCCATACAGCTGATTTTCAATTTTATCTTTTCCGTAACAAATGGTTTCAATTTTCAAGCACTTTTACTTAGATAGCTCAACCAAAAGAAAGCAAATTATCTTCAATTTTATTTCTATATTACAGTTATAAACCAGTAGGTAATGAAACCTTCATATTGAATTTACTGTTTCTATCTATTTTCTATTAAAACAAACATTGTTCAAACACTATGCAACTATGAAACCTTTTTTAATTTATTGTATTTGGAGCTCATAAAATTTGATATCATCGAGGGATCCAGATGGAACGTGGAAAATTACATAACTAAAATGAAATTGGAAAAAAAAGTATAACAAGGATAAGTATGTTAACGATTGAATATCAGATATTTTCGCTTACGACCATACCACGTTGAAAATACGCCATACAGCTGATTTTCAATTTTATCTTTTCCGTAACAAATGTTTTCAATTTTCAAGCACTTTTACTTGGATAGCTCAACCAAAGGAAAGCAAATTATCTTCAATTTTATTTCTATATTACAGTTATAAACCAGTAGGTAATGAAACCTTCATCTTGCATTTACTGTTTCTATCTATTTCCTATCAAAACAAACATTGTTCAAACACTATGCAACTATGAAACCTTTTTTAATTCATTGTATTTGGAGCTCATAAAATTTGATATCATCGAGGGATCCAGATGGAACGTGGAAAATTACATAACTAAAATGAAATTGGAAAAAAAAGTATAACAAGGATAAGTATGTTAACGATTGAATATCAGATATTTTCGCTTACGACCATACCACGTTGAAAGTACGCCATACAGCTGATTTTCAATTTTATCTTTTCCGTAACAAATGTTTTCAATTTTCAAGCACTTTTACTTAGATAGCTCAACCAAAGGAAAGCAAATTATCTTCAATTTTATTTCTATATTACAGTTATAAACCAGTAGGTAATGAAACCTTCATCTTGAATTTACTGTTTCTATCTATTCCCTATCAAAATAAACATTGTTCAAACACTATGCAACTATGAAACCTTTTTTAATTTATTGTATTTGGAGCTCATAAAATTTGATATCATCGAGGGATCCAGATGGAACGTGGAAAATTACATAACTAAAATGAAATTGGAAAAAAAAGTATAACAAGGATAAGTATGTTAACGATTGAATATCAGATTTTTTCGCTTACGACCATACCACGTTGAAAGTACGCCATACAGCTGATTTTCAATTTTATCTTTTCCGTAACAAATGTTTTCAATTTTCAAGCACTTTTACTTAGATAGCTCAACCAAAGGAAAGCAAATTATCTTCAATTTTATTTCTATATTACAGTTATAAACCAGTAGGTAATGAAACCTTCATCTTGAATTTACTGTTTCTATCTATTCCCTATCAAAACAAACATTGTTCAAACACTATGCAACTATGAAACCTTTTTTAATTTATTGTATTTGAAGCTCATAAAATTTGATATCATCGAGGGATCCAGATGGAACGTGGAAAATTACATAACTAACATGAAATTGGGAAAAAAAGTATAACAAGGATAAGTATGTTAACGATTGAATATCAGATATTTTCGCTTACGACCATACCACGTTGAAAGTACGCCATACAGCTGATTTTCAATTTTATCTTTTCCGTAACAAATGGTTTCAATTTTCAAGCACTTTTACTTAGATAGCTCAACCAAAAGAAAGCAAATTATCTTCAATTTTATTTCTATATTACAGTTATAAACCAGTAGGTAATGAAACCTTCATCTTGAATTTACTGTTTCTATCTATTCCCTATCAAAATAAACATTGTTCAAACACTATGCAACTATGAAACCTTTTTTAATTTATTGTATTTGGAGCTCATAAAATTTGATATCATCGAGGGATCCAGATGGAACGTGGAAAATTACATAACTAACATGAAATTGGAAAAAAAAGTATAACAAGGATAAGTATGTTAACGATTGAATATCAGATATTTTCGCTTACGACCATACCACGTTGAAAGTACGCCATACAGCTGATTTTCAATTTTATCTTTTCCGTAACAAATGGTTTCAATTTTCAAGCACTTTTACTTAGATAGCTCAACCAAAAGAAAGCAAATTATCTTCAATTTTATTTCTATATTACAGTTATAAACCAGTAGGTAATGAAACCTTCATCTTGAATTTACTGTTTCTATCTATTCCCTATCAAAATAAACATTGTTCAAACACTATGCAACTATGAAACCTTTTTTAATTTATTGTATTTGGAGCTCATAAAATTTGATATCATCGAGGGATCCAGATGGAACGTGGAAAATTACATTACTAACATGAAATTGGAAAAAAAAGTATAACAAGGATAAGTATGTTAACGATTGAATATCAGATATTTTCGCTTACGACCATACCACGTTGAAAGTACGCCATACAGCTGATTTTCAATTTTATCTTTTCCGTAACAAATGGTTTCAATTTTCAAGCACTTTTACTTAGATAGCTCAACCAAAAGAAAGTAAATTATCTTCAATTTTATTTCTATATTACAGTTATAAACCAGTAGGTAATGAAACCTTCATCTTGAATTTACTGTTTCTATCTATTCCCTATCAAAATAAACATTGTTCAAACACTATGCAACTATGAAACCTTTTTTAATTTATTGTATTTGGAGCTCATAAAATTTGATATCATCGAGGGATCCAGATGGAACGTGGAAAATTACATAACTAACATGAAATTGGAAAAAAAAGTATAACAAGGATAAGTATGTTAACGATTGAATATCAGATATTTTCGCTTACGACCATACCACGTTGAAAGTACGCCATACAGCTGATTTTCAATTTTATCTTTTCCGTAACAAATGGTTTCAATTTTCAAGCACTTTTACTTAGATAGCTCAACCAAAAGAAAGCAAATTATCTTCAATTTTATTTCTATATTACAGTTATAAACCAGTAGGTAATGAAACCTTCATCTTGAATTTACTGTTTCTATCTATTCCCTATCAAAATAAACATTGTTCAAACACTATGCAACTATGAAACCTTTTTTAATTTATTGTATTTGGAGCTCATAAAATTTGATATCATCGAGGGATCCAGATGGAACGTGGAAAATTACATTACTAACATGAAATTGGAAAAAAAAGTATAACAAGGATAAGTATGTTAACGATTGAATATCAGATATTTTCGCTTACGACCATACCACGTTGAAAGTACGCCATACAGCTGATTTTCAATTTTATCTTTTCCGTAACAAATGTTTTCAATTTTCAAGCACTTTTACTTAGATAGCTCAACCAAAGGAAAGCAAATTATCTTCAATTTTATTTCTATATTACAGTTATAAACCAGTAGGTAATGAAACCTTCATCTTGAATTTACTGTTTCTATCTATTTCCTATCAAAACAAACATTGTTCAAACACTATGCAACTATGAAACCTTTTTTAATTTATTGTATTTGGAGCTCATAAAATTTGAAATCATCGAGGGATCCAGATGGAACGTGGAAAATTACATAACTAACATGAAATTGGAAAAAAAAGTATAACAAGGATAAGTATGTTAACGATTGAATATCAGATATTTTCGCTTACGACCATACCACGTTGAAAATACGCCATACAGCTGATATTCAATTTTATCTTTTCCGTAACAAATGTTTTCAATTTTCAAGCACTTTTACTTGGATAGCTCAACCAAAGGAAAGCAAATTATCTTCAATTTTATTTCTATATTACAGTTATAAACCAGTAGGTAATGAAACCTTCATCTTGAATTTACTGTTTCTATCTATTTCCTATTAAAACAAACATTGTTCAAACACTATGCAACTATGAAACCTTTTTTAATTTATTGTATTTGGAGCTCATAAAATTTGATATCATCGAGGGATCCAGATGGAACGTGGAAAATTATATAACTAAAATGAAATTGGAAAAAAAAATATAACAAGGATAAGTATGTTAACGATTGAATAACAGATATTTTCGCTTACGACCATACCACGTTGAAAGTACGCCATACAGCTGATTTTCAATTTTATCTTTTCCGTAACAAATGTTTTCAATTTTCAAGCACTTTTACTTAGATAGCTCAACCAAAGGAAAGCAAATTATCTTCAATTTTATTTCTATATTACAGTTATAAACCAGTAGGTAATGAAACCTTCATCTTGAATTTACTGTTTCTATCTATTTCCTATCAAAACAAACATTGTTCAAACACTATGCAACTATGAAACCTTTTTTAATTTATTGTATTTGGAGCTCATAAAATTTGATATCATCGAGGGATCCAGATGGAACGTGGAAAATTACATAACTAAAATGAAATTGGAAAAAAAAGTATAACAAGGATAAGTATGTTAACGATTGAATATCAGATTTTTTCGCTTACGACCATACCACGTTGAAAGTACGCCATACAGCTGATTTTCAATTTTATCTTTTCCGTAACAAATGGTTTCAATTTTCAAGCACTTTTACTTAGATAGCTCAACCAAAAGAAAGCAAATTATCTTCAATTTTATTTCTATATTACAGTTATAAACCAGTAGGTAATGAAACCTTCATATTGAATTTACTGTTTCTATCTATTTTCTATTAAAACAAACATTGTTCAAACACTATGCAACTATGAAACCTTTTTTAATTTATTGTATTTGGAGCTCATAAAATTTGATATCATCGAGGGATCCAGATGGAACGTGGAAAATTACATAACTAAAATGAAATTGGAAAAAAAAGTATAACAAGGATAAGTATGTTAACGATTGAATATCAGATATTTTCGCTTACGACCATACCACGTTGAAAATACGCCATACAGCTGATTTTCAATTTTATCTTTTCCGTAACAAATGTTTTCAATTTTCAAGCACTTTTACTTGGATAGCTCAACCAAAGGAAAGCAAATTATCTTCAATTTTATTTCTATATTACAGTTATAAACCAGTAGGTAATGAAACCTTCATCTTGCATTTACTGTTTCTATCTATTTCCTATCAAAACAAACATTGTTCAAACACTATGCAACTATGAAACCTTTTTTAATTCATTGTATTTGGAGCTCATAAAATTTGATATCATCGAGGGATCCAGATGGAACGTGGAAAATTACATAACTAAAATGAAATTGGAAAAAAAAGTATAACAAGGATAAGTATGTTAACGATTGAATAACAGATATTTTCGCTTACGACCATACCACGTTGAAAGTACGCCATACAGCTGATTTTCAATTTTATCTTTTCCGTAACAAATGTTTTCAATTTTCAAGCACTTTTACTTAGATAGCTCAACCAAAAGAAAGCAAATTATCTTCAATTTTATTTCTATATTACAGTTATAAACCAGTAGGTAATGAAACCTTCATCTTGAATTTACTGTTTCTATCTATTCCCTATCAAAATAAACATTGTTCAAACACTATGCAACTATGAAACCTTTTTTAATTTATTGTATTTGGAGCTCATAAAATTTGATATCATCGAGGGATCCAGATGGAACGTGGAAAATTATATAACTAAAATGAAATTGGAAAAAAAAGTATAACAAGGATAAGTATGTTAACGATTGAATATCAGATATTTTCGCTTACGACCATACCACGTTGAAAGTACGCCATACAGCTGATTTTCAATTTTATCTTTTCCGTAACAAATGTTTTCAATTTTCAAGCACTTTTACTTAGAAAGCTCAACCAAAGGAAAGCAAATTATCTTCAATTTTATTTCTATATTACAGTTATAAACCAGTAGGTAATGAAACCTTCATCTTGAATTTACTGTTTCTATCTATTCCCTATCAAAATAAACATTGTTCAAACACTATGCAACTATGAAACCTTTTTTAATTTATTGTATTTGGAGCTCATAAAATTTGAAATCATCGAGGGATCCAGATGGAACGTGGAAAATTACATAACTAACATGAAATTGGAAAAAAAAGTATAACAAGGATAAGTATGTTAACGATTGAATATCAGATATTTTCGCTTACGACCATACCACGTTGAAAATACGCCATACAGCTGATATTCAATTTTATCTTTTCCGTAACAAATGTTTTCAATTTTCAAGCACTTTTACTTGGATAGCTCAACCAAAGGAAAGCAAATTATCTTCAATTTTATTTCTATATTACAGTTATAAACCAGTAGGTAATGAAACCTTCATCTTGAATTTACTGTTTCTATCTATTTCCTATTAAAACAAACATTGTTCAAACACTATGCAACTATGAAACCTTTTTTAATTTATTGTATTTGGAGCTCATAAAATTTGATATCATCGAGGGATCCAGATGGAACGTGGAAAATTATATAACTAAAATGAAATTGGAAAAAAAAATATAACAAGGATAAGTATGTTAACGATTGAATAACAGATATTTTCGCTTACGACCATACCACGTTGAAAGTACGCCATACAGCTGATTTTCAATTTTATCTTTTCCGTAACAAATGTTTTCAATTTTCAAGCACTTTTACTTAGATAGCTCAACCAAAGGAAAGCAAATTATCTTCAATTTTATTTCTATATTACAGTTATAAACCAGTAGGTAATGAAACCTTCATCTTGAATTTACTGTTTCTATCTATTTCCTATCAAAACAAACATTGTTCAAACACTATGCAACTATGAAACCTTTTTTAATTTATTGTATTTGGAGCTCATAAAATTTGATATCATCGAGGGATCCAGATGGAACGTGGAAAATTACATAACTAAAATGAAATTGGAAAAAAAAGTATAACAAGGATAAGTATGTTAACGATTGAATATCAGATTTTTTCGCTTACGACCATACCACGTTGAAAGTACGCCATACAGCTGATTTTCAATTTTATCTTTTCCGTAACAAATGGTTTCAATTTTCAAGCACTTTTACTTAGATAGCTCAACCAAAAGAAAGCAAATTATCTTCAATTTTATTTCTATATTACAGTTATAAACCAGTAGGTAATGAAACCTTCATATTGAATTTACTGTTTCTATCTATTTTCTATTAAAACAAACATTGTTCAAACACTATGCAACTATGAAACCTTTTTTAATTTATTGTATTTGGAGCTCATAAAATTTGATATCATCGAGGGATCCAGATGGAACGTGGAAAATTACATAACTAAAATGAAATTGGAAAAAAAAGTATAACAAGGATAAGTATGTTAACGATTGAATATCAGATATTTTCGCTTACGACCATACCACGTTGAAAATACGCCATACAGCTGATTTTCAATTTTATCTTTTCCGTAACAAATGTTTTCAATTTTCAAGCACTTTTACTTGGATAGCTCAACCAAAGGAAAGCAAATTATCTTCAATTTTATTTCTATATTACAGTTATAAACCAGTAGGTAATGAAACCTTCATCTTGCATTTACTGTTTCTATCTATTTCCTATCAAAACAAACATTGTTCAAACACTATGCAACTATGAAACCTTTTTTAATTCATTGTATTTGGAGCTCATAAAATTTGATATCATCGAGGGATCCAGATGGAACGTGGAAAATTACATAACTAAAATGAAATTGGAAAAAAAAGTATAACAAGGATAAGTATGTTAACGATTGAATATCAGATATTTTCGCTTACGACCATACCACGTTGAAAGTACGCCATACAGCTGATTTTCAATTTTATCTTTTCCGTAACAAATGTTTTCAATTTTCAAGCACTTTTACTTAGATAGCTCAACCAAAAGAAAGCAAATTATCTTCAATTTTATTTCTATATTACAGTTATAAACCAGTAGGTAATGAAACCTTCATCTTGAATTTACTGTTTCTATCTATTCCCTATCAAAATAAACATTGTTCAAACACTATGCAACTATGAAACCTTTTTTAATTTATTGTATTTGGAGCTCATAAAATTTGATATCATCGAGGGATCCAGATGGAACGTGGAAAATTATATAACTAAAATGAAATTGGAAAAAAAAATATAACAAGGATAAGTATGTTAACGATTGAATAACAGATATTTTCGCTTACGACCATACCACGTTGAAAGTACGCCATACAGCTGATTTTCAATTTTATCTTTTCCGTAACAAATGTTTTCAATTTTCAAGCACTTTTACTTAGAAAGCTCAACCAAAGGAAAGCAAATTATCTTCAATTTTATTTCTATATTACAGTTATAAACCAGTAGGTAATGAAACCTTCATCTTGAATTTACTGTTTCTATCTATTTCCTATCAAAACAAACATTGTTCAAACACTATGCAACTATGAAACCTTTTTTAATTTATTGTATTTGGAGCTCATAAAATTTGAAATCATCGAGGGATACAGATGGAACGTGGAAAATTACATAACTAACATGAAATTGGAAAAAAAAGTATAACAAGGATAAGTATGTTAACGATTGAATATCAGATATTTTCGCCTTCGACCATACCACGTTGAAAATACGCCATACAGCTGATATTCAATTTTATCTTTTCCGTAACAAATGTTTTCAATTTTCAAGCACTTTTACTTGGATAGCTCAACCAAAGGAAAGCAAATTATCTTCAATTTTTTTCTATATTACAGTTATAAACCAGTAGGTAATGAAACCTTCATCTTGAATTTACTGTTTCTATCTATTTCCTATCAAAACAAACATTGTTCAAACACTATGCAACTATGAAACCTTTTTTAATTTATTGTATTTGGAGCTCATAAAATTTGATATCATCGAGGGATCCAGATGGAACGTGGAAAATTATATAACTAAAATGAAATTGGAAAAAAAAATATAACAAGGATAAGTATGTTAACGATTGAATAACAGATATTTTCGCTTACGACCATACCACGTTGAAAGTACGCCATACAGCTGATTTTCAATTTTATCTTTTCCGTAACAAATGTTTTCAATTTTCAAGCACTTTTACTTAGATAGCTCAACCAAAGGAAAGCAAATTATCTTCAATTTTATTTCTATATTACAGTTATAAACCAGTAGGTAATGAAACCTTCATCTTGAATTTACTGTTTCTATCTATTTCCTATCAAAACAAACATTGTTCAAACACTATGCAACTATGAAACCTTTTTTAATTTATTGTATTTGGAGCTCATAAAATTTGAAATCATCGAGGGATCCAGATGGAACGTGGAAAATTACATAACTAACATGAAATTGGAAAAAAAAGTATAACAAGGATAAGTATGTTAACGATTGAATATCAGATATTTTCGCTTACGACCATACCACGTTGAAAGTACGCCATACAGCTGATTTTCAATTTTATCTTTTCCGTAACAAATGTTTTCAATTTTCAAGCACTTTTACTTAGATAGCTCAACCAAAGGAAAGCAAATTATCTTCAATTTTATTTCTATATTACAGTTATAAACCAGTAGGTAATGAAACCTTCATCTTGAATTTACTGTTTCTATCTATTTCCTATCAAAACAAACATTGTTCAAACACTATGCAACTATGAAACCTTTTTTAATTTATTGTATTTGGAGCTCATAAAATTTGATATCATCGAGGGATCCAGATGGAACGTGGAAAATTACATAACTAACATGAAATTGGAAAAAAAAGTATAACAAGGATAAGTATGTTAACGATTGAATATCAGATATTTTCGCTTACGACCATACCACGTTGAAAGTACGCCATACAGCTGATTTTCAATTTTATCTTTTCCGTAACAAATGGTTTCAATTTTCAAGCACTTTTACTTAGATAGCTCAACCAAAAGAAAGCAAATTATCTTCAATTTTATTTCTATATTACAGTTATAAACCAGTAGGTAATGAAACCTTCATCTTGAATTTACTGTTTCTATCTATTCCCTATCAAAATAAACATTGTTCAAACACTATGCAACTATGAAACCTTTTTTAATTCATTGTATTTGGAGCTCATAAAATTTGATATCATCGAGGGATCCAGATGGAACGTGGAAAATTACATAACTAACATGAAATTGGAAAAAAAAGTATAACAAGGATAAGTATGTTAACGATTGAATATCAGATATTTTCGCTTACGACCATACCACGTTGAAAGTACGCCATACAGCTGATTTTCAATTTTATCTTTTCCGTAACAAATGGTTTCAATTTTCAAGCACTTTTACTTAGATAGCTCAACCAAAGGAAAGCAAATTATCTTCAATTTTATTTCTATATTACAGTTATAAACCAGTAGGTAATGAAACCTTCATCTTGAATTTACTGTTTCTATCTATTTCCTATCAAAACAAACATTGTTCAAACACTATGCAACTATGAAACCTTTTTTAATTTATTGTATTTGGAGCTCATAAAATTTGATATCATCGAGGGATCCAGATGGAACGTGGAAAATTACATAACTAACATGAAATTGGAAAAAAAAGTATAACAAGGATAAGTATGTTAACGATTGAATATCAGATATTTTCGCTTACGACCATACCACGTTGAAAGTACGCCATACAGCTGATTTTCAATTTTATCTTTTCCGTAACAAATGGTTTCAATTTTCAAGCACTTTTACTTAGATAGCTCAACCAAAAGAAAGTAAATTATCTTCAATTTTATTTCTATATTACAGTTATAAACCAGTAGGTAATGAAACCTTCATCTTGAATTTACTGTTTCTATCTATTCCCTATCAAAATAAACATTGTTCAAACACTATGCAACTATGAAACCTTTTTTAATTTATTGTATTTGGAGCTCATAAAATTTGATATCATCGAGGGATCCAGATGGAACGTGGAAAATTATATAACTAAAATGAAATTGGAAAAAAAAATATAACAAGGATAAGTATGTTAACGATTGAATAACAGATATTTTCGCTTACGACCATACCACGTTGAAAGTACGCCATACAGCTGATTTTCAATTTTATCTTTTCCGTAACAAATGTTTTCAATTTTCAAGCACTTTTACTTAGAAAGCTCAACCAAAGGAAAGCAAATTATCTTCAATTTTATTTCTATATTACAGTTATAAACCAGTAGGTAATGAAACCTTCATCTTGAATTTACTGTTTCTATCTATTTCCTATCAAAACAAACATTGTTCAAACACTATGCAACTATGAAACCTTTTTTAATTTATTGTATTTGGAGCTCATAAAATTTGAAATCATCGAGGGATACAGATGGAACGTGGAAAATTACATAACTAACATGAAATTGGAAAAAAAAGTATAACAAGGATAAGTATGTTAACGATTGAATATCAGATATTTTCGCCTTCGACCATACCACGTTGAAAATACGCCATACAGCTGATATTCAATTTTATCTTTTCCGTAACAAATGTTTTCAATTTTCAAGCACTTTTACTTGGATAGCTCAACCAAAGGAAAGCAAATTATCTTCAATTTTTTTTCTATATTACAGTTATAAACCAGTAGGTAATGAAACCTTCATCTTGAATTTACTGTTTCTATCTATTTCCTATCAAAACAAACATTGTTCAAACACTATGCAACTATGAAACCTTTTTTAATTTATTGTATTTGGAGCTCATAAAATTTGATATCATCGAGGGATCCAGATGGAACGTGGAAAATTATATAACTAAAATGAAATTGGAAAAAAAAATATAACAAGGATAAGTATGTTAACGATTGAATAACAGATATTTTCGCTTACGACCATACCACGTTGAAAGTACGCCATACAGCTGATTTTCAATTTTATCTTTTCCGTAACAAATGTTTTCAATTTTCAAGCACTTTTACTTAGATAGCTCAACCAAAGGAAAGCAAATTATCTTCAATTTTATTTCTATATTACAGTTATAAACCAGTAGGTAATGAAACCTTCATCTTGAATTTACTGTTTCTATCTATTTCCTATCAAAACAAACATTGTTCAAACACTATGCAACTATGAAACCTTTTTTAATTTATTGTATTTGGAGCTCATAAAATTTGAAATCATCGAGGGATCCAGATGGAACGTGGAAAATTACATAACTAACATGAAATTGGAAAAAAAAGTATAACAAGGATAAGTATGTTAACGATTGAATATCAGATATTTTCGCTTACGACCATACCACGTTGAAAGTACGCCATACAGCTGATTTTCAATTTTATCTTTTCCGTAACAAATGTTTTCAATTTTCAAGCACTTTTACTTAGATAGCTCAACCAAAGGAAAGCAAATTATCTTCAATTTTATTTCTATATTACAGTTATAAACCAGTAGGTAATGAAACCTTCATCTTGAATTTACTGTTTCTATCTATTTCCTATCAAAACAAACATTGTTCAAACACTATGCAACTATGAAACCTTTTTTAATTTATTGTATTTGGAGCTCATAAAATTTGATATCATCGAGGGATCCAGATGGAACGTGGAAAATTACATAACTAACATGAAATTGGAAAAAAAAGTATAACAAGGATAAGTATGTTAACGATTGAATATCAGATATTTTCGCTTACGACCATACCACGTTGAAAGTACGCCATACAGCTGATTTTCAATTTTATCTTTTCCGTAACAAATGGTTTCAATTTTCAAGCACTTTTACTTAGATAGCTCAACCAAAAGAAAGCAAATTATCTTCAATTTTATTTCTATATTACAGTTATAAACCAGTAGGTAATGAAACCTTCATCTTGAATTTACTGTTTCTATCTATTCCCTATCAAAATAAACATTGTTCAAACACTATGCAACTATGAAACCTTTTTTAATTCATTGTATTTGGAGCTCATAAAATTTGATATCATCGAGGGATCCAGATGGAACGTGGAAAATTACATAACTAACATGAAATTGGAAAAAAAAGTATAACAAGGATAAGTATGTTAACGATTGAATATCAGATATTTTCGCTTACGACCATACCACGTTGAAAGTACGCCATACAGCTGATTTTCAATTTTATCTTTTCCGTAACAAATGGTTTCAATTTTCAAGCACTTTTACTTAGATAGCTCAACCAAAGGAAAGCAAATTATCTTCAATTTTATTTCTATATTACAGTTATAAACCAGTAGGTAATGAAACCTTCATCTTGAATTTACTGTTTCTATCTATTTCCTATCAAAACAAACATTGTTCAAACACTATGCAACTATGAAACCTTTTTTAATTTATTGTATTTGGAGCTCATAAAATTTGATATCATCGAGGGATCCAGATGGAACGTGGAAAATTACATAACTAACATGAAATTGGAAAAAAAAGTATAACAAGGATAAGTATGTTAACGATTGAATATCAGATATTTTCGCTTACGACCATACCACGTTGAAAGTACGCCATACAGCTGATTTTCAATTTTATCTTTTCCGTAACAAATGGTTTCAATTTTCAAGCACTTTTACTTAGATAGCTCAACCAAAAGAAAGTAAATTATCTTCAATTTTATTTCTATATTACAGTTATAAACCAGTAGGTAATGAAACCTTCATCTTGAATTTACTGTTTCTATCTATTCCCTATCAAAATAAACATTGTTCAAACACTATGCAACTATGAAACCTTTTTTAATTTATTGTATTTGGAGCTCATAAAATTTGATATCATCGAGGGATCCAGATGGAACGTGGAAAATTACATAACTAACATGAAATTGGAAAAAAAAGTATAACAAGGATAAGTATGTTAACGATTGAATATCAGATATTTTCGCTTACGACCATACCACGTTGAAAGTACGCCATACAGCTGATTTTCAATTTTATCTTTTCCGTAACAAATGGTTTCAATTTTCAAGCACTTTTACTTAGATAGCTCAACCAAAAGAAAGCAAATTATCTTCAATTTTATTTCTATATTACAGTTATAAACCAGTAGGTAATGAAACCTTCATCTTGAATTTACTGTTTCTATCTATTCCCTATCAAAATAAACATTGTTCAAACACTATGCAACTATGAAACCTTTTTTAATTTATTGTATTTGGAGCTCATAAAATTTGATATCATCGAGGGATCCAGATGGAACGTGGAAAATTACATTACTAACATGAAATTGGAAAAAAAAGTATAACAAGGATAAGTATGTTAACGATTGAATATCAGATATTTTCGCTTACGACCATACCACGTTGAAAGTACGCCATACAGCTGATTTTCAATTTTATCTTTTCCGTAACAAATGTTTTCAATTTTCAAGCACTTTTACTTAGATAGCTCAACCAAAGGAAAGCAAATTATCTTCAATTTTATTTCTATATTACAGTTATAAACCAGTAGGTAATGAAACCTTCATCTTGAATTTACTGTTTCTATCTATTTCCTATCAAAACAAACATTGTTCAAACACTATGCAACTATGAAACCTTTTTTAATTTATTGTATTTGGAGCTCATAAAATTTGAAATCATCGAGGGATCCAGATGGAACGTGGAAAATTACATAACTAACATGAAATTGGAAAAAAAAGTATAACAAGGATAAGTATGTTAACGATTGAATATCAGATATTTTCGCTTACGACCATACCACGTTGAAAATACGCCATACAGCTGATATTCAATTTTATCTTTTCCGTAACAAATGTTTTCAATTTTCAAGCACTTTTACTTGGATAGCTCAACCAAAGGAAAGCAAATTATCTTCAATTTTATTTCTATATTACAGTTATAAACCAGTAGGTAATGAAACCTTCATCTTGAATTTACTGTTTCTATCTATTTCCTATTAAAACAAACATTGTTCAAACACTATGCAACTATGAAACCTTTTTTAATTTATTGTATTTGGAGCTCATAAAATTTGATATCATCGAGGGATCCAGATGGAACGTGGAAAATTATATAACTAAAATGAAATTGGAAAAAAAAATATAACAAGGATAAGTATGTTAACGATTGAATAACAGATATTTTCGCTTACGACCATACCACGTTGAAAGTACGCCATACAGCTGATTTTCAATTTTATCTTTTCCGTAACAAATGGTTTCAATTTTCAAGCACTTTTACTTAGATAGCTCAACCAAAGGAAAGCAAATTATCTTCAATTTTATTTCTATATTACAGTTATAAACCAGTAGGTAATGAAACCTTCATCTTGAATTTACTGTTTCTATCTATTTCCTATCAAAACAAACATTGTTCAAACACTATGCAACTATGAAACCTTTTTTAATTTATTGTATTTGGAGCTCATAAAATTTGATATCATCGAGGGATCCAGATGGAACGTGGAAAATTACATAACTAACATGAAATTGGAAAAAAAAGTATAACAAGGATAAGTATGTTAACGATTGAATATCAGATATTTTCGCTTACGACCATACCACGTTGAAAGTACGCCATACAGCTGATTTTCAATTTTATCTTTTCCGTAACAAATGGTTTCAATTTTCAAGCACTTTTACTTAGATAGCTCAACCAAAAGAAAGTAAATTATCTTCAATTTTATTTCTATATTACAGTTATAAACCAGTAGGTAATGAAACCTTCATCTTGAATTTACTGTTTCTATCTATTCCCTATCAAAATAAACATTGTTCAAACACTATGCAACTATGAAACCTTTTTTAATTTATTGTATTTGGAGCTCATAAAATTTGATATCATCGAGGGATCCAGATGGAACGTGGAAAATTACATAACTAACATGAAATTGGAAAAAAAAGTATAACAAGGATAAGTATGTTAACGATTGAATATCAGATATTTTCGCTTACGACCATACCACGTTGAAAGTACGCCATACAGCTGATTTTCAATTTTATCTTTTCCGTAACAAATGGTTTCAATTTTCAAGCACTTTTACTTAGATAGCTCAACCAAAAGAAAGCAAATTATCTTCAATTTTATTTCTATATTACAGTTATAAACCAGTAGGTAATGAAACCTTCATCTTGAATTTACTGTTTCTATCTATTCCCTATCAAAATAAACATTGTTCAAACACTATGCAACTATGAAACCTTTTTTAATTTATTGTATTTGGAGCTCATAAAATTTGATATCATCGAGGGATCCAGATGGAACGTGGAAAATTACATTACTAACATGAAATTGGAAAAAAAAGTATAACAAGGATAAGTATGTTAACGATTGAATATCAGATATTTTCGCTTACGACCATACCACGTTGAAAGTACGCCATACAGCTGATTTTCAATTTTATCTTTTCCGTAACAAATGTTTTCAATTTTCAAGCACTTTTACTTAGATAGCTCAACCAAAGGAAAGCAAATTATCTTCAATTTTATTTCTATATTACAGTTATAAACCAGTAGGTAATGAAACCTTCATCTTGAATTTACTGTTTCTATCTATTTCCTATCAAAACAAACATTGTTCAAACACTATGCAACTATGAAACCTTTTTTAATTTATTGTATTTGGAGCTCATAAAATTTGAAATCATCGAGGGATCCAGATGGAACGTGGAAAATTACATAACTAACATGAAATTGGAAAAAAAAGTATAACAAGGATAAGTATGTTAACGATTGAATATCAGATATTTTCGCTTACGACCATACCACGTTGAAAATACGCCATACAGCTGATATTCAATTTTATCTTTTCCGTAACAAATGTTTTCAATTTTCAAGCACTTTTACTTGGATAGCTCAACCAAAGGAAAGCAAATTATCTTCAATTTTATTTCTATATTACAGTTATAAACCAGTAGGTAATGAAACCTTCATCTTGAATTTACTGTTTCTATCTATTTCCTATTAAAACAAACATTGTTCAAACACTATGCAACTATGAAACCTTTTTTAATTTATTGTATTTGGAGCTCATAAAATTTGATATCATCGAGGGATCCAGATGGAACGTGGAAAATTATATAACTAAAATGAAATTGGAAAAAAAAATATAACAAGGATAAGTATGTTAACGATTGAATAACAGATATTTTCGCTTACGACCATACCACGTTGAAAGTACGCCATACAGCTGATTTTCAATTTTATCTTTTCCGTAACAAATGTTTTCAATTTTCAAGCACTTTTACTTAGATAGCTCAACCAAAGGAAAGCAAATTATCTTCAATTTTATTTCTATATTACAGTTATAAACCAGTAGGTAATGAAACCTTCATCTTGAATTTACTGTTTCTATCTATTTCCTATCAAAACAAACATTGTTCAAACACTATGCAACTATGAAACCTTTTTTAATTTATTGTATTTGGAGCTCATAAAATTTGATATCATCGAGGGATCCAGATGGAACGTGGAAAATTACATAACTAAAATGAAATTGGAAAAAAAAGTATAACAAGGATAAGTATGTTAACGATTGAATATCAGATTTTTTCGCTTACGACCATACCACGTTGAAAGTACGCCATACAGCTGATTTTCAATTTTATCTTTTCCGTAACAAATGGTTTCAATTTTCAAGCACTTTTACTTAGATAGCTCAACCAAAAGAAAGCAAATTATCTTCAATTTTATTTCTATATTACAGTTATAAACCAGTAGGTAATGAAACCTTCATATTGAATTTACTGTTTCTATCTATTTTCTATTAAAACAAACATTGTTCAAACACTATGCAACTATGAAACCTTTTTTAATTTATTGTATTTGGAGCTCATAAAATTTGATATCATCGAGGGATCCAGATGGAACGTGGAAAATTACATAACTAAAATGAAATTGGAAAAAAAAGTATAACAAGGATAAGTATGTTAACGATTGAATATCAGATATTTTCGCTTACGACCATACCACGTTGAAAATACGCCATACAGCTGATTTTCAATTTTATCTTTTCCGTAACAAATGTTTTCAATTTTCAAGCACTTTTACTTGGATAGCTCAACCAAAGGAAAGCAAATTATCTTCAATTTTATTTCTATATTACAGTTATAAACCAGTAGGTAATGAAACCTTCATCTTGCATTTACTGTTTCTATCTATTTCCTATCAAAACAAACATTGTTCAAACACTATGCAACTATGAAACCTTTTTTAATTCATTGTATTTGGAGCTCATAAAATTTGATATCATCGAGGGATCCAGATGGAACGTGGAAAATTACATAACTAAAATGAAATTGGAAAAAAAAGTATAACAAGGATAAGTATGTTAACGATTGAATATCAGATATTTTCGCTTACGACCATACCACGTTGAAAGTACGCCATACAGCTGATTTTCAATTTTATCTTTTCCGTAACAAATGTTTTCAATTTTCAAGCACTTTTACTTAGATAGCTCAACCAAAAGAAAGCAAATTATCTTCAATTTTATTTCTATATTACAGTTATAAACCAGTAGGTAATGAAACCTTCATCTTGAATTTACTGTTTCTATCTATTCCCTATCAAAATAAACATTGTTCAAACACTATGCAACTATGAAACCTTTTTTAATTTATTGTATTTGGAGCTCATAAAATTTGATATCATCGAGGGATCCAGATGGAACGTGGAAAATTATATAACTAAAATGAAATTGGAAAAAAAAATATAACAAGGATAAGTATGTTAACGATTGAATAACAGATATTTTCGCTTACGACCATACCACGTTGAAAGTACGCCATACAGCTGATTTTCAATTTTATCTTTTCCGTAACAAATGTTTTCAATTTTCAAGCACTTTTACTTAGAAAGCTCAACCAAAGGAAAGCAAATTATCTTCAATTTTATTTCTATATTACAGTTATAAACCAGTAGGTAATGAAACCTTCATCTTGAATTTACTGTTTCTATCTATTTCCTATCAAAACAAACATTGTTCAAACACTATGCAACTATGAAACCTTTTTTAATTTATTGTATTTGGAGCTCATAAAATTTGAAATCATCGAGGGATACAGATGGAACGTGGAAAATTACATAACTAACATGAAATTGGAAAAAAAAGTATAACAAGGATAAGTATGTTAACGATTGAATATCAGATATTTTCGCTTACGACCATACCACGTTGAAAATACGCCATACAGCTGATATTCAATTTTATCTTTTCCGTAACAAATGTTTTCAATTTTCAAGCACTTTTACTTGGATAGCTCAACCAAAGGAAAGCAAATTATCTTCAATTTTATTTCTATATTACAGTTATAAACCAGTAGGTAATGAAACCTTCATCTTGAATTTACTGTTTCTATCTATTTCCTATCAAAACAAACATTGTTCAAACACTATGCAACTATGAAACCTTTTTTAATTTATTGTATTTGGAGCTCATAAAATTTGATATCATCGAGGGATCCAGATGGAACGTGGAAAATTATATAACTAAAATGAAATTGGAAAAAAAAATATAACAAGGATAAGTATGTTAACGATTGAATAACAGATATTTTCGCTTACGACCATACCACGTTGAAAGTACGCCATACAGCTGATTTTCAATTTTATCTTTTCCGTAACAAATGTTTTCAATTTTCAAGCACTTTTACTTAGATAGCTCAACCAAAGGAAAGCAAATTATCTTCAATTTTATTTCTATATTACAGTTATAAACCAGTAGGTAATGAAACCTTCATCTTGAATTTACTGTTTCTATCTATTTCCTATCAAAACAAACATTGTTCAAACACTATGCAACTATGAAACCTTTTTTAATTTATTGTATTTGGAGCTCATAAAATTTGAAATCATCGAGGGATCCAGATGGAACGTGGAAAATTACATAACTAACATGAAATTGGAAAAAAAAGTATAACAAGGATAAGTATGTTAACGATTGAATATCAGATATTTTCGCTTACGACCATACCACGTTGAAAATACGCCATACAGCTGATATTCAATTTTATCTTTTCCGTAACAAATGTTTTCAATTTTCAAGCACTTTTACTTAGATAGCTCAACCAAAAGAAAGCAAATTATCTTCAATTTTATTTCTATATTACAGTTATAAACCAGTAGGTAATGAAACCTTCATATTGAATTTACTGTTTCTATCTATTTTCTATTAAAACAAACATTGTTCAAACACTATGCAACTATGAAACCTTTTTTAATTTATTGTATTTGGAGCTCATAAAATTTGATATCATTGAGGGATCCAGATGGAACGTGGAAAATTACATAACTAACATGAAATTGGAAAAAAAAGTATAACAAGGATAAGTATGTTAACGATTGAATATCAGATATTTTCGCTTACGACCATACCACGTTGAAAATACGCCATACAGCTGATTTTCAATTTTATCTTTTCCGTAACAAATGTTTTCAATTTTCAAGCACTTTTACTTGGATAGCTCAACCAAAGGAAAGCAAATTATCTTCAATTTTATTTCTATATTACAGTTATAAACCAGTAGGTAATGAAACCTTCATCTTGCATTTACTGTTTCTATCTATTTCCTATCAAAACAAACATTGTTCAAACACTATGCAACTATGAAACCTTTTTTAATTCATTGTATTTGGAGCTCATAAAATTTGATATCATCGAGGGATCCAGATGGAACGTGGAAAATTACATAACTAAAATGAAATTGGAAAAAAAAGTATAACAAGGATAAGTATGTTAACGATTGAATATCAGATATTTTCGCTTACGACCATACCACGTTGAAAGTACGCCATACAGCTGATTTTCAATTTTATCTTTTCCGTAACAAATGTTTTCAATTTTCAAGCACTTTTACTTAGATAGCTCAACCAAAGGAAAGCAAATTATCTTCAATTTTATTTCTATATTACAGTTATAAACCAGTAGGTAATGAAACCTTCATCTTGAATTTACTGTTTCTATCTATTTCCTATCAAAACAAACATTGTTCAAACACTATGCAACTATGAAACCTTTTTTAATTTATTGTATTTGGAGCTCAAAAATTTGATATCATCGAGGGATCCAGATGGAACGTGGAAAATTACATAACTAACATGAAATTGGAAAAAAAAGTATAACAAGGATAAGTATGTTAACGATTGAATATCAGATATTTTCGCTTACGACCATACCACGTTGAAAGTACGCCATACAGCTGATTTTTAATTTTATCTTTTCCGTAACAAATGTTTTCAATTTTCAAGCACTTTTACTTAGATAGCTCAACCAAAGGAAAGCAAATTATCTTCAATTTTATTTCTATATTACAGTTATAAACCAGTAGGTAATGAAACCTTCATCTTGAATTTACTGTTTCTATCTATTCCCTATCAAAACAAACATTGTTCAAACACTATGCAACTATGAAACCTTTTTTAATTTATTGTATTTGAAGCTCATAAAATTTGATATCATCGAGGGATCCAGATGGAACGTGGAAAACTACATAACTAACATGAAATTGGAAAAAAAAGTATAACAAGGATAAGTATGTTAACGATTGAATATCAGATATTTTCACTTACGACCATACCACGTTGAAAGTACGCCATACAGCTGATTTTTAATTTTATCTTTTCCGTAACAAATGTTTTCAATTTTCAAGCACTTTTACTTAGATAGCTCAACCAAAGGAAAGCAAATTATCTTCGATTTTATTTCTATATTACAGTTATAAACCAGTAGGTAATGAAACCTTCATCTTGAATTTACTGTTTCTATCTATTTCCTATCAAAACAAACATTGTTCAAACACTATGCAACTATGAAACCTTTTTTAATTTATTGTATTTGGAGCTCATAAAATTTGATATCATCGAGGGATCCAGATGGAACGTGGAAAATTACATTACTAACATGAAATTGGAAAAAAAAGTATAACAAGGATAAGTATGTTAACGATTGAATATCAGATATTTTCGCTTACGACCATACCACGTTGGAAGTACGCCATACAGCTGATTTTCAATTTTATCTTTTCCGTAACAAATGTTTTCAATTTTCAAGCACTTTTACTTAGATAGCTCAACCAAAGGAAAGCAAATTATCTTCAATTTTATTTCTATATTACAGTTATAAACCAGTAGGTAATGAAACCTTCATCTTGAATTTACTGTTTCTATCTATTTCCTATCAAAACAAACATTGTTCAAACACTATGCAACTATGAAACCTTTTTTAATTTATTGTATTTGGAGCTCATAAAATTCGATATCATCGAGGGATCCAGATGGAACGTGGAAAATTACATAACTAAAATGAAATTGGAAAAAAAAGTATAACAAGGATAAGTATGTTAACGACTGAATATCAGATATTTTCGCTTACGACCATACCACGTTGAAAGTACGCCATACAGCTGATTTTCAATTTTATCTTTTCCGTAACAAATGTTTTCAATTTTCAAGCACTTTTACTTAGATAGCTCAACCAAAGGAAAGCAAATTATCTTCAATTTTATTTCTATATTACAGTTATAAACCAGTAGGTAATGAAACCTTCATCTTGAATTTACTGTTTCAATCTATTTCCTATCAAAACAAACATTGTTCAAACACTATGCAACTATGAAACCTTTTTTAATTCTTTGTATTTGGAGCTCATAAAATTTGATATCATCGAGGGATCCAGATGGAACGTGGAAAATTACATAACTAAAATGAAATTGGAAAAAAAAGTATAACAAGGATAAGTATGTTAACGATTGAATATCAGATATTTTCGCTTACGACCATACCACGTTGAAAGTACGCCATACAGCTGATTTTCAATTTTATCTTTTCCGTAACAAATGTTTTCAATTTTCAAGCACTTTTACTTAGATAGCTCAACCAAAGGAAAGCAAATTATCTTCAATTTTATTTCTATATTACAGTTATAAACCAGTAGGTAATGAAACCTTCATCTTGAATTTACTGTTTCTATCTATTTCCTATCAAAACAAACATTGTTCAAACACTATGCAACTATGAAACCTTTTTTAATTTATTGTATTTGGAGCTCATAAAATTTGATATCATCGAGGGATCCAGATGGAACGTGGAAAATTATATAACTAAAATGAAATTGGAAAAAAAATATAACAAGGATAAGTATGTTAACGATTGAATAACAGATATTTTCGCTTACGACAGTAGAGAGCCGTGCAAAATTTACTAACCACGCCCCCAAACAGCTGTCAAAAACATACTTTTGGGGGCGTCAGCTGCTAAAAACATACTTTTGGGGCGCGTCAGCTGTCAAAAACATATTTTTGAGCGTCAGCTGTTAAAATCATATTTTAGGATCATGGTTCATGGATTTTCCTTTTTTAAATATAAAAGTCATGATTTAAAGCATGATTTTTTTTTTTGATTTTTTTTTTAATCAAATTTTAAATTTGTTTATTCAAATGTATGTATATAGTTTTAATTATTTTTAAATATATTAAGTAAAAATAAAAATTATAAATTTTAAATATTTAAATATTTCAATATGTAAATTTGTTTTTTAAATTTTATTTATTTATTAATAATGTTTGTTTACTTATTTTGTTTATTTTTCATTGTATTGTGTTTGTATTGTTTTTATTTTAAAGAACAGTAAAATTTTTGCATGTATATCGTTTTGTTCACCGTACTTGTTACGGGTAATTCAATGGAACACATATCGAAGGTTAATTCGATAAGAACGATATGAAATACAAAATTTAATGGAACACATATCGAAGGTTAATTCGATAAGAACGATATAAAATACCAAAATTTAATGGAACACATATCGAAAGTTAATTCGATAAGAACGACATTAAATTATTAATTTTTGAAATTGCAAATTGTTATTAATTATATTCATTCTAACAAGTAAAGGTTTCAAATTATAATAAAAGATTAGTTTTAAACTTTATTTTACTAATATAACAATACAATAACTAAATAGAGCACACATTGAAGGTAAATACAATAAGATTAACAAACAGTTGCGCTGACCTCAATGAAACGCATAAAGTTAATTTAATAAGAACTAATAACAAAAATTAATCCGACGGGGACAATAAAAACAGATGTATTCAATAAGCTTATTTATTTTAAAGTTTATCGCAACTGCTAGTTTTGACAGCTGTACCCAAATCCATGTTACATAACAAATTACAATGCCAACAGCAATGTGTAGACTGATATATTCATTATATCAAGGTACAATGGCTGCTAATAGGTTGTGTCTTTTTGTTTATTTGTTTGTAAACTTTTTCTTTTTTCAGTTATAAACGTTTATGTGAAGAGCTAGGATTTGATTATGAAGAGATTAATCAGCTCAGGTAATTTAACAATATTTTGAATCTTTATATATATTTTGTTTTTTAGTAAACGTATAAAGTTTACCGAGGCTGGTGGGATCGAGCTCTGTGAGCCCACATCACCCACTTTTAACAGTGGGCCCTCATCATCAAGGGTTATTGAAGTAATAACCTTGGATGACAGTGATGAGTAAGCGATATTAAAAATTATAACAATTAGTTTTTTTCTTTTTAAGAGAATGGGATCCCGCTACCCCATCAACCAGTGGAGGGCAAGTCGGATATGGAGCGGCTTTCAACGATGTCTGTAAAATAGAGGTGCGATCTTTTATTTACATATCATTTCATAATATATCTTTTGAAACATGAAATTTTCTCTTGCTCCAATTGCATATTTTGAAAACATTTTGAAATTTATTTCTCTTCTTCAATTGCATTCATAAAATTCTCTCTCTCTCATCTTTACATTTCATCTCAATCTATATCTTTTATCAAACAAATTGCAAGTATTTTGAAACTTATATATTCATTCTTTTGAACAGCATTCATTTTAAAATCTTTACATTTCATCTCACTATATATCTTTCTTTCAACCAATTTTGAATTCTTACAAATTATAAATATTTCAAACATTTTGAACTAGTAAAATAATAAAACACCATCTTGACCTTTTCATTTATTTTTAAACATTAACAAATGTTTATAAAAGAAAAAACTTTATATTTAAAAATCAAATGCCATTTATTTTTAATAAAAGAATATAAAAATAATTTAAAGAAAAGTAAATTTATTAAAAGTTATAAACAAAAATTATTTATATTTAAACTAAATATCTAAACTAAATAACCATTATAAAAAGTGTGTATTATAGTGGTCACACCGACGCATAAAACGCACTGGTCGGTTTACCAACGTGGTCGTTAGATCGCTCACGTTCCCACATTTGGAAAACATTAATGAGCCAATGCATGTTGTCATGCCGCGGCTATTTAATGAGTTCCTTGATCGGTGCCTTGCTGAAAGTGGTGTGCCAGATAAACAAAAAGCACTATTTTGTTTATCAATAGAGCACCCATCCTTTGAAAAGGGATCCATATTTATGGATTTCCGTAGAAGGGAGCATTTGGATGGCGTTGCCATCATGAATGCCATCAGCAAGGTACAGCAATCAAAGCGAGAGGCTGTAATTAGCCAGGCAATGAATATTGAAATGTATGTGTTTGATGAGAGACCAGTGCAGCCAAGCCTGATGCCTGGTGAAGGTAGAGTTGGTTTCTATTTTGATGCCGAACTCAAAATACCTGGCACAATTGAGAACACTGATACACATTGCCTGGCTAGAGCAGCAGTTGTGGGAATGTGGAAAGCCGATTAAGAGGCAGCAGAAGATGTAATTGAGAAGCGGAGGATTCAAAATCTTCGTCGCAACTACATCTTGTTGCCAAATCAACCACATCATATCAATTTATTGAATAGGTGTGGTATTTTTGTACATTTACCAAATTATAATTTGAACCATTTAAATATTATTGCAAGTTGTAATACAGACTATAAGTTTGTAGTATACGCTAGGCCACCTGGACAGCGTATGTACGCTATTCAGCGTATCTTTAATGAAACGGCTAGCAAAGTGGTAACACTAGGCTACCGAAATAATCATTATGACTGTATTACTACTTGTAGTAGATCACAGGTTTTTGATGGTATTATATGCCAACACTGTAAATTATCTTACAAAACAGTGTTGCATAGATGTAAAGCCAAGTGTAAGAAATGCCACACCTTAAAATGTAATTCGATGGAAAATGTGGTTGAGAGTAGCATAAGATGTAATAGTTGTAGAGTTTTGTTCAAAACTCGTCAATGCTTTGACAGGCATATTAGAAAAACATGTCGAATGTTTAAGGTAATTTAAAAAATATATATAAAATTTAACATGACTAAATTCAGACATGTGAAAACTGTGATCATTATCACAGGGTGCGTGCTGATAGACCGCACAATTGCAATGAGAAATTTTGCAAAAAGTGTGGGCAAACAAAGCCTGAAGATCACTCTTGTTGTTGGGTACCACCTAACGACAAGAAGAAGGATCAGTTAAAAAAGAGGCAAGAGAAATACAAGGTTTGTATTTAACATCTTTACAAGTGTAATACTTACTTGTTTAAGATTATATTCTATGACTTTGAAACGGTTGTGTTAAAAAGCGGTACAAATGTTCATGAATATGCAGATGAACAATGGCCCAATATGGTTGTGTATAATAAATTTTGTGAAAGTTGTATAGACGCCAATTCATGCGAAAAATGCACAACCAAGGAGGGCCATTTTGGGTACCAACAAGGTGATAGTGAATGGTCTGTAACAGATCGTTTCCTTGATTGGTTACTCAACTCTGTTGAGAATGATAATGCAATTTTGATTGCGCATAATGGTTCACGCTTTGACATACATTTCTTGGTGTCTAGGCTGATAAACCGTGGAATATATCCTGATCCAATTTTAAATGGGACCAAGATTATAAGCATGGTTGTCAAGCCTTTAAGAGGTCAAAAATTTAATCATTTATATTTTAAAGATAGTTATTTATTAGTGCCTTTACCCCTATCAGCGTTACCCAAGGCATTTGGTGTACCTGATATGAGTAAAGGACAGTTTCCTTACCTCTATAATCACCCAATAAATTATGGCAAAGTGTTGCCATCTTTACCACCAAAACAGTACTATTGTACTGCTAGAATGAAAGCAGAAGACCTAGCTTCATTCGATATTTGGTATGAAGAGCGTAATCAAAGAGCGTTTGATTTTGATGAAGAGCTTTTGGAATATTGTAGGACAGATGTCCGTATTTTAACCAACTGTATGAAAGTTTACATGAAGTTGGCAACCGCCACCACTGGCTGGAACCCTGTCATACAATGTATGACATTTGCCAGTTTCTCTTTATTCCAGGCAAGTTTTTTAAAATACAAGCATTTTCAAAACTATTATATTACAGTTGAAAATGAACCACATTAAAGAGAACCAAGTGGGTATTCTGCCCGAGACTGGTTATTATGCCGGTCAAAAGCAGAGTATAATAGCCATAAAGTATATAAAATGGCTAGAACAAGGATTGGGCCGCCCATTAATGCATAAGCTTAATGGTGGTGAATTTGCAGTGAGAGTAGATGGCCATCGCTATCTACTCGATGCTTATGACCCCGTTGCCAATCATGGCTATGAGGTGAGTAATTTGTAATAAATGTAAAAAGTGCAAATTTTTGTAGATTAATGGTTGTATTTACCATGGTTGCCCCCAGTGCACCAACAAGAGCGCTATAGCACCAGGCAGAAATGGTGAAACAATGGAAGAGGTAATTGTGACTTTTTTAATCATTTTAATTTTTAAAATTTAGGTTTATGATAAAACCATGAAAAGGCTTGAAGCAATTCAAAGCCAAGGCATTGGTGTTACCACAGTGTGGGAGCACGAAATTAATGCACAAATTTCGGCCAATGAAGAAATGGCGAAATTTATGCGTGAAACAAATGTTGTTACACGCTTGGCACCTAGAGATGCCTTTACCGGTGGCCGCACCCAGACATATAAGCTTTTGGCACAAGCTTCGGATAGATACTCGCTCGAGTATGTGGACTTTTGTTCACTATATCCATATGTCACCGCTTTTGATGCCTATTACCCTGTAGGTAATCCCAAAGTTATTACTGAGGGTTTCAAAAGCTTTGAGACATGTTGCCCATACAAGGGGCTAGTAAAATGTGACGTGCTTGCACCCACAAATTTGCTGTACCCTGTATTAGGCACACGTATTGGCGGTAAACTTATTTTTACAAACTGCCGCACTTGTGCAGTCAAAAGTAAAAATGTAACATGTGAGCACCAGAATGATGTAAATGCTAGAAAGCTGCATCTAACCGTGACACATGTTGAGCTCGAGTGTGCCATACAACGTGGCTATAAAGTGCTTAATGTGCATGAGGTGTGGCACTGGGAAGAATGGCAACAAGGAGGCCTGTTTAAAGAGTTTGTACAAAAGTACATAAAAATTAAACAAGAGGCGTCGGGCTGGCCAAAGCCAAACATGACAGAGGAAGAAAAGGTATGTTTTAACAAAAGTATCACATTAAATAGAATTTTACAGGTGATTTATCTCCAAGAGCACGAGGAGAACACTGGTGTTGCTCTGGAGAGCAATAAAATTGAGAAGAATGCTGCCATGCGTAGCATTGCCAAACTGCAGCTAAATAGGTTTGTAAACTTTTTAAAACAATACATTAAAAATTTGCTTATAGTGTCTGGGGTAAAATGGGTCAAAGACCTGATAAAGCCCAAACCAAGATTATTGGTGTTGAGGACCCAGAAATTGGTAGGATCATTACTGATCCTGCAAGGGAACTCACTGGGTTCAAAATTGTGGATAATGTTGCGTACTGCACAACAGTACCAGAGGATTCACATTTGGCGCCACCGCCTTTTACAAATGTAGCTATTGCGGCCTATACAACCGCTCATGCAAGGCTACTATTGTATAAGGCGATGGAGAAAATTGGAAAGAATTTGGTGTATACAGGTAATTTTATACTTTGTATTCAATTTAAACTTACATTATTTAGACACGGATTCTCTAATTTATCAAAGGTGCCTAGATGAGCCAGATCCAATTGAGGATATGAAGGGTGAATGGTTAGGTAAACTAACCTCTGAAATACCCGATGGTTGGTCAATGACCAAGTTTGTATCACCAGCGGCAAAAGTTTATAGCTATAAACTTGTAAATGCAGCTGGTGATGTAAAATATGTAACAAAGGCAAAGGGAGTGGTAAGAACGAGCTTTGACTTTTCAAAAAATTTTATAATTTACAGACGTTGGACCACACGGCAGCATCAGTGGTAAACTTTGAAAGTATGGAGCGACTGGTTCGCGGACTCGTTATGGATGGAGAGAAATTGGTTTTAAAAACCAATACGACATTGTTAAAGAGGCAACTCGGTGCCATATCCACAATGGATATGACAAAAAGTACTAGAGTTGTAATGGATAAACTTTGTTATCTACAAGATTATAGTACTTTACCCTACGGTTATTGTGTTTAATATATTTGAATTTATAAATTTTTATCTTGTATATATTTGTATTTATAAAATTTTATCATTGTACATGTATATTTTTAAAAATAGTTGTATTAATAAATTTTATTCTTAAATCTTTTAAAGAATTTATTACATACATTACAAACTGGTATCAATATATGGAGCACGATTGTTGTCAATTGAAAGAATAGAGTCATACTCTGCATAAACAATTGCATATAAGCCCTCTTGCGGCGTTTGTTGACCAAATTCCAATTTCAAGGCTACATTACCTTGTCGTATAACATCAAATAACTCTGACGAATGCACAGTAGGAGAAATATCAAATACAAAAAATGTGAAACCAGCTTTATACATTGCTGGTGTAATACCATTGGATGTATCTGTACGACCAAGTCCCAAACCTTCGAGCATGTCAATATATGCTGTGGCATAGGAAGATCGCCATTCTAAATTATAAGGACGGGTAGGTATTACCCTATTGTTGAGCGTCAAGTATATATTTTTCAAATCAAACGGTTTAAAGTTGAATGGCGAATGTTTAAAAGTACCATTATAAGCGTGTGCGCCAACAAGACCTACTACGACACGTTTTGGTGTATGAGACGTGAATAATATATTATTAGGTGAATCCAAGCGGCCTCCTTCTATGAAATAAGAGCGCATTTTCACTGATGTCATGGGGTAGTGTATTCGATCCTTTGCGAGTTTATCTTCTATAGCCATAGCTAATCCAGCGTTTAGATCAAACTCTTGAATGAGCAAATGTACATCGCTGATATCTACTTTCAAATTTGGAAACTCCTCCTTTAATGTAGTATCCTTGTTTTCATTATTCCAGCCTAGAGTGTCAATTAAAAAGTTATCACGGTTTGGATATGCAGTTAGCTCCATTTTTGAATAGTTTACAAACAGTCGCTCTTGATTAAATAGGTCGATACTGACGGGAGCAGCCATCTCACACAATATGCCATTTTTTACAAGCGCTTGACGCGTTCTAAATCCAGCACTGGATGCATTATCTATATATCTATCAGCATAATATCCTGATATGGCAAGTTTGCTCTCTTTAACATCGTTGCTATACATTAAAATATTCTCGATATATGTTTTATAGGCATGATTCACGGTAGAGTCATACACGCTAACATCGCCAATTTTCAAATGATACGAATGTATTAAACTGGCAGCAAATTGTTGACATGGTGCAAAAATAAGGTTGTCTGGTACTGGATCACCGTTTGTGGTTACAATTTTAAATTTTACATTCAACCAACATCTTCTCAGATTGAGGAATGATTTGGAATTTTGAGCTATAACAAATTCCCATGGTCCTTGAGGAAGAAAAGTATTTTTCAAAGGGACTTGTACAGTACGAGTAGACTCTACACCTAATGCCGACGCAGGTATATCACCATAGTTGATATTAGGTAAAAGGGCTTGTGCTGATTTTGAATCTATCAATTTAGCCATTTAAATGTGAAACGACCGCTCACGAGTGATGCACAACCGCTTATGAGGTTTTGTGGTTTTGCGTCGTCGCCGTTTGCCCAAGCCGGTAAGATCTCGTATAGCTTGCCGGCCGGCTGTTTTAAGAGTTTCCTTGATATTATCGCCTTTCAGCACCCCATCGACAATTTCATTACCAGTTTTCAGCAACTGTCCGCCAAGAGGTGAATTTACAACTGGACTATTGCTTACAGCACTGGATAAGGCGTTTCTTCCGGCATTGATGAGATTTTGGGCTATAGGTGATTGAATGATGCGTGGTAGAAATGATGCCAAAGTTGCCAAAATACCACCCAAACCATGACCCCTCTGCATTCCACGTTGAAACATCATTCCGCTAAATGGGGCGCCACCCATTTGTTGATTTAAAAGTGTTGTCCATTGAATAGAGTTGACATCCAAAAGGAGGTGCGGCATATCGAACCGCACGCGCGCAATACAAAAGTTACACTAGATCATTCTACTAAAATGTATTCGTCTGAAATAGTATCACTATTGCAATCTGTCCCCAGCACTCGGAAACTATTCCTCGGTGTATATAGCGCTGATACTCTACCCAAAACGCGTCGTAAAAACTTTGCACTTGTCGTAAATACTGACACACATGATAAGCCAGGCACACATTGGCAGGTCATCTTTGTCCGTAACAAGCAAGCCTATTTTTTCTGTAGCTTGGGATATAAAATGAACAAGTACATTCAAAATTATCTGGCCAAATATAAAAAGGTAAAAATTAATACTTGCAAACCACAACGTTTAATTGAATACACTTGTGGTGGCTATGTGGTATTTGTAATACTAATGTTGTCGGCTGGTAATTCATTTGAAAGCATTTGTTCATTTTTTAAACTATTGAAAAATGATGATGTCTTTATTAAAGCGTTTATGCATAAAGTATTCGACTATAAATTGGCTACTATATAAGAAATTTGTCATTAATAACCTGCTACATTACGTGGTCAGTTATGAATATTCCTTGTCACTGTGAATTATGTGTCAAATACACGTTGGAGCAATCTAAACCAGCGCCTTTATACAGGAGAATGTTGAAATGTATTTCAGTGCCATTTATTAAAGGTATAGCATTGGGATTGGGCTTTTGTACAACACTAGTCATATTATTGCTCATTATATAAAAGTGGGTTGATTGCGTGTGGTCGTTTTTCATTTTCCTCTAATGGAACTTTTATGTAACAAATATTGTGGTACATGCAAGGAAATATTTTCTTCAACCAAGCATTTTAGTGATCACGTTTTGAAAAGACATGCAGGGATTCAACCCATATGTAACAATTATATCAGCAATGCTGACTTTATTCAAAAATATGGACATTTGGATGGTGTTCGTAGACGTTTGTGCCCTCATTGTAGTGAAACTTTTGGAACAAGATTCAATTGTGAGCGTCATATTCGGCGTATTCATAATAATAATGGAACGAATGGTGAAGATGGTGATGGAAATGATACCAGCAAACCCTTTGAAAAAGCTGAGGAGTTTGTACATTCAACCCAATCAAAAAGATGCCGCAGCAATAGTGACGGAGAACATTCACAACACGAGCCGAGCGACAAACAAAACTGCCCTAAACTATCTTTTAAACCTTCGAAAATAAAAATGTGGTATTGTATAACTGTTGAATAAAGCGTTTATTTCATATTTTTAACATGCAATGTAACAACTGTAGAACCATAATTAAATTGCATAGGACGACCAAATTCATCTAAAATTTCAATACGTATGGTATCGAGTGTTTGTCTAGTGATTGGTACATAACGAATAGGATTAAATGTTTTGGCAATCATTTTACCAAATTCAGTAGGAGGTGGTACAGGTAAACATGCAAGTAAATTAGCTTTCACATTACCAAGAATGGAATATTCTACAATATCACAATATATATACATTGTATTAATGTTATTTGAAAAATCAATGGGACGCCTGGCTATTATTGTATCGTTGATGTTTTTATTTTCAAAACCAAGAAAATATGCAAAATCATCACCAAGCGTTGCATTCAACAATAGTCGCTTGCTTGTTACAAACTCTATGCGCTGCAATGTTTTGTTAAACTGAAATGTGGCATCTGCGAGCATTTCTTCCACTAGCTTAGCCTCAGCCTGGCGATTATTATACCATTTTTTTACATCTTCATCTTTATCTATTAAACTTTTTATACGTGCTTCTTCCTCAGCTCCAATTGCCTATTTTGGTTTTAAATCATGAAGCTCAACCATAAATATCGACTAATTCCTGTCGACGAGGAAACAATTAATATAGACAAGTTTGATGCAGAGCTCAAGCTTTTACGAGAAAATAGAGCTATACCCGACTATAAAAAGGCTGAACTATACGAAGACTTGATTGCTCGTCTCAAAAACTATAGAGAAAGTATAGATGCGCCCATATCAGTACAAGTGGAAAATGTTGATACACCTCTATTGCCAGAATACAAGTTGCCAAGAAAGTATAACAATTTGTGGGAGAAATTTCCAGAGGTGCGCACAAACAAGAATAACCAACTTGTGATTAATAATGAGGCTGTACCAAACACGAATATTACAAAAATTTTAGATTTTGTATTGGATAAAACAAAAACGGAGCCCAATGGATTTTCAGTCTTGTCAAAGTTTTTAGCCAGTAAAGGCGTACCAAGTTCTAACAAGAAACAAACTAGAAGAGAGTCGGCTGACAATGATTCAGTTGACGTTGTAACTAGAGCTGAACCGGCTGTTACAGACTTGGACTCTACTATATTACCTAGAACGCCTCGTCATCGTAAAGCTGTTATTCGATATTCACCATCACCGGTTCGTACACTCAAAAGTAAAAGGTCAAAGACTTTTGATACTGCCGCCGAATCATATTACACACCACAAGAAGGAGACTCACAGAATGGCCAAGGTCGTAAAAGGTTCTACATTAGATTATGGAAATGATATTTTGGCGAGCATTTATTACGATATAAAACACCCAGCTTCATATACATCAGCCAAGAATTTATCATCGCAAGCACGAAAACATGGCATTTCAAAGGTACAAGTTGATGATTTTTTGCAAGATTCTGAAACTTTTACACGACATAAACCAACCAGAATGCGTATGCAGACTAGAAAGACTAGAGGATGTGGTCGATTTCTAACAGTGCAAGCAGATTTGGTTGATATGCAAAAATATAAAAAATTAAACGACGGCTATGCTTACATGTTGACCATGATTGATGTTTATACACGCATGTTATATGTTAGGCCTTTGAAAACTAAAGGTGGTATAGAGGTTGCTAGTGCATTTGAAAGTTTATTCAAGAATTTTATACCAATTCAGTTGATTACTGATAATGGCACAGAGTTTTATAATAGTCATTGTGAAAAACTATTCAAAAAGTTTGCCATACTGCACGGATCTACAAGTTCACCACAAAAGGCTGCAATGGTGGAGCGAGCAAATAGAACTTTAAAAACACGCATGATGAAATATCTCTATTACAAGAATAATCATCGTTGGATTGATATCCTAGATGATTTGGTTGAAGGAATAAACAAATCTTATAACCGCTCTATAAAAATGCGGCCCATTGATGTTAAAGCAAATATATTCATTGAAGAATATGCACCAGCTGTTAAAAGCCGCTTTAAAA
Organism: Auanema rhodensis; assembly: GCA_964057225.1. Classification (NCBI taxonomy): domain Eukaryota; kingdom Metazoa; phylum Nematoda; class Chromadorea; order Rhabditida; family Rhabditidae; genus Auanema; species Auanema rhodense. The sequence goes on from OZ059895.1 coordinate 9,717,868, forward strand.
TTGGTGATACTGTTCGCATAAGCAAAAATAGGCGTACTTTTGAAAAAAGCTACGAGTCTGGATATACAATGGAGCTGTTCACAATTGATGAGGTTGTAACCGGAAACCCAACCGTGTATAAACTTGTAGATTATAATGGTGAACGTATAAAGGGAATATTCTACGAACCTGAACTTGTCTTGGCTACTAATAAAAGCAACAAGTACTATATAGAAAAAGTTTTAAAAGAGCGTACTCGAAGCGGTAAACGTCAAGTATTTGTAAAATGGAGTGGATATCCCGACAACTTTAATGAATGGATAGATGCAGAAAATTTAAATGTATAATTTTTCAATGTTATAAACAATTGTAATTATAATAAATGATTTATTTGATATATCGCATAATGTAACAATAAAAAACCAGCAAAATACAAACAACAATTCAACCTGGAAAAAAAAAAATGTAGACTATTCAAATTTTCAAATTCTTACCAGTTGGTTGATCATTCGTCCTCAATTGATGAGCCATTGATGGATATTCGCAAGAGCTGGAAAAAAAATGTTACGGCTGAGAATATAAAAATGCCACATAACAAAACAAGAATAAAACGCCAATTGTACTATTTGTGCTTGTTGTAGTCAAAATGAAGGATCAAAGCGGATAAACATGTTCAGGTTGAGTGCTTCAGGACTTAGTTTAAAGTAGAATACATTCTGCTTATAACCAAAAGTCTTTACAGTAGCCTCATCTGCATATATAACAATATAGCCCATATTGTTCAACAATTGCTTGCACGTCATGGTGTTATAAGAGCGCATCTAAAAAAATTATAAAATTGAAAATAAATAAATATGCAAGCTTACATTAATAGAAAAGTTTTCGGGCTTATAGTGACGAAACTCCTTCAAAAGACCCAACGCATCATTCCTTCCTCTACACTTTATACAGAGGCTGAAACAGTGATACTCGTCTATAACCTGCAATGATTCCCTACAAGTTTTGCAGAGACAAATTGGTCTCATTAATACATTCCTTGGTGGAGTGCTCTCTCTCAGAATCTCCATCTGCTTTATTGGTGAATCTAAATTAAAGATTTAAAAAAGACAAGTTAAGGTTCATACCAAAACTTGTGAAATTTGGTGCTGGTGTGGGTGGTCGTGGTACTTCAGGTTCAGGCGATTTGCGCACAACATTTGTCACATCAGCAAGTACAGCACGCTTCATTTCCGCTAAAGATCCAACTTTCTAAAATATAAGGCAAACTTGCAGAGAGGAGCAGTCTATGGCGATTGGCAAAGAGTGGCAGGAGATGGTGAAACGTCGGATTCTCGGATAGTCGGCAGAGCTGAAATGTAAATGTAGCAAAATTGCCAACCTTTTATACAAAGATTTTTGTAAAGTACAACCCATTGTGTTACAATCAAGTTTGCTGATGAAATTCTTTTATTAATTAGATTTTACAGCATATTTATGCAGATATACTCATCTCATCGACAGTTGCCAGCAGTTGGCGCACTCTGAACCTGTAAACAATCTGCATATTAATTAGTTTTTACATCTCTTTAAACATTATTTTTACCGTTTGTGCCATAAACAACAGCCATCTCTGTAAAACATTTACGCTTTTTAAACTTTGCTTAATAGCTCATATATTAATCATAGTATACTTTTAAACCCATATTGTACCACAAAACATATGACTGCCAACGTTTTATATGTAAAAAATATTTCATTCTTTAATATTTACCAATGATTATATTACGAAACTAAAACTTTTGAAATGTTAAAATGATTATACTATATTTAGAACCCCACAGTGCAGTTATTAGTGTTTATTAACCATCGATATGCGTTGAGGTCAGCGCAACTGTTTGTTAATTTTATTGTATTTACCTTCAATGTGTGCTCTATTTAGTTATTGTATTGTTATATTAGTAAAATAAAGTTTAAAACTAATCTTTTATTATAATTTGAAACTTTTACTTGTTAGAATAAATATAATTAATAACAATTTGTAATTTCAAAAATTAATAATTTAATGTCGTTCTTATCGAATTAACCTTCGATATGTGTTCCATTAAATTTTGGTATTTCATATCGTTCTTATCGAATTAACCTTCGATATGTGTTCCATTAAATTTTGGTATTTCATATCGTTCTTATCGAATTAACTTTCGATATGTGTTCCATTGAATTTTGTATTTCATATCGTTCTTATCGAATTAACCTTCGATATGTGTTCCATTGAATTACCCATAACAAGTACGGTGAACAAAACGATATACATGCAAAAATTTTACTGTTCTTTAAAATAAAAACAATACAAACACAATACAATAAAAAATAAACAAATCAAGTAAACAAACATTATTAATAAATATAATAAAGAAATAAATAAAATTTAAAAACAAATTTATATATTTAAAATTTAAATATAATTTAAATATTTAAAGTTTAAATATAATTTATATATATATAAAATTTAAATATAATTTAAATATTTAAAATTAAGATATTTATTTTTACTTAATATATTTAAAAATAATTGAAAATATATACATACATTTGAAAAAGCATATTTAAATTTGATTTAAAAAAAAAAAATTTTAAAAAAAAATCAAAAAAAAAAAATCATGCTTTAAATCATGATTTTTAAATTTAAAAAAGGAAAATCCATGAACCATGATCCCAAAATATGATTTTAACAGCTGACGCTCAAAAATATGTTTTTGACAGCTGACGCGCCCCAAAAGTATGTTTTTAGCAGCTGACGCCCCCAAAAGTATGTTTTTAGCAGCTGACGCCCCCAAAAGTATGTTTTTGACAGCTGTTTGGGGGCGTGGTTAGTAAATTTTGCACGGCTCTCTACTTACGACCATACCACGTTGAAAGTACGCCATACAGCTGATTTTCAATTTTATCTTTTCCGTAACAAATGGTTTCAATTTTCAAGCACTTTTACTTAGATAGCTCAACCAAAAGAAAGCAAATTATCTTCAATTTTATTTCTATATTACAGTTATAAACCAGTAGGTAATGAAACCTTCATATTGAATTTACTGTTTCTATCTATTTTCTATTAAAACAAACATTGTTCAAACACTATGCAACTATGAAACCTTTTTTAATTTATTGTATTTGGAGCTCATAAAATTTGATATCATTGAGGGATCCAGATGGAACGTGGAAAATTACATAACTAACATGAAATTGGAAAAAAAAGTATAACAAGGATAAGTATGTTAACGATTGAATATCAGATATTTTCGCTTACGACCATACCACGTTGAAAATACGCCATACAGCTGATTTTCAATTTTATCTTTTCCGTAACAAATGTTTTCAATTTTCAAGCACTTTTACTTGGATAGCTCAACCAAAGGAAAGCAAATTATCTTCAATTTTATTTCTATATTACAGTTATAAACCAGTAGGTAATGAAACCTTCATCTTGCATTTACTGTTTCTATCTATTTCCTATCAAAACAAACATTGTTCAAACACTATGCAACTATGAAACCTTTTTTAATTCATTGTATTTGGAGCTCATAAAATTTGATATCATCGAGGGATCCAGATGGAACGTGGAAAATTACATAACTAAAATGAAATTGGAAAAAAAAGTATAACAAGGATAAGTATGTTAACGATTGAATATCAGATATTTTCGCTTACGACCATACCACGTTGAAAGTACGCCATACAGCTGATTTTCAATTTTATCTTTTCCGTAACAAATGTTTTCAATTTTCAAGCACTTTTACTTAGATAGCTCAACCAAAGGAAAGCAAATTATCTTCAATTTTATTTCTATATTACAGTTATAAACCAGTAGGTAATGAAACCTTCATCTTGAATTTACTGTTTCTATCTATTTCCTATCAAAACAAACATTGTTCAAACACTATGCAACTATGAAACCTTTTTTAATTTATTGTATTTGGAGCTCATAAAATTTGATATCATCGAGGGATCCAGATGGAACGTGGAAAATTACATAACTAACATGAAATTGGAAAAAAAAGTATAACAAGGATAAGTATGTTAACGATTGAATATCAGATATTTTCGCTTACGACCATACCACGTTGAAAGTACGCCATACAGCTGATTTTTAATTTTATCTTTTCCGTAACAAATGTTTTCAATTTTCAAGCACTTTTACTTAGATAGCTCAACCAAAGGAAAGCAAATTATCTTCAATTTTATTTCTATATTACAGTTATAAACCAGTAGGTAATGAAACCTTCATCTTGAATTTACTGTTTCTATCTATTCCCTATCAAAACAAACATTGTTCAAACACTATGCAACTATGAAACCTTTTTTAATTTATTGTATTTGAAGCTCATAAAATTTGATATCATCGAGGGATCCAGATGGAACGTGGAAAATTACATAACTAACATGAAATTGGAAAAAAAAGTATAACAAGGATAAGTATGTTAACGATTGAATATCAGATATTTTCGCTTACGACCATACCACGTTGAAAGTACGCCATACAGCTGATTTTTAATTTTATCTTTTCCGTAACAAATGTTTTCAATTTTCAAGCACTTTTACTTAGATAGCTCAACCAAAGGAAAGCAAATTATCTTCGATTTTATTTCTATATTACAGTTATAAACCAGTAGGTAATGAAACCTTCATCTTGAATTTACTGTTTCTATCTATTTCCTATCAAAACAAACATTGTTCAAACACTATGCAACTATGAAACCTTTTTTAATTTATTGTATTTGGAGCTCATAAAATTTGATATCATCGAGGGATCCAGATGGAACGTGGAAAATTACATTACTAACATGAAATTGGAAAAAAAAGTATAACAAGGATAAGTATGTTAACGATTGAATATCAGATATTTTCGCTTACGACCATACCACGTTGGAAGTACGCCATACAGCTGATTTTCAATTTTATCTTTTCCGTAACAAATGTTTTCAATTTTCAAGCACTTTTACTTAGATAGCTCAACCAAAGGAAAGCAAATTATCTTCAATTTTATTTCTATATTACAGTTATAAACCAGTAGGTAATGAAACCTTCATCTTGAATTTACTGTTTCTATCTATTTCCTATCAAAACAAACATTGTTCAAACACTATGCAACTATGAAACCTTTTTTAATTTATTGTATTTGGAGCTCATAAAATTTGATATCATCGAGGGATCCAGATGGAACGTGGAAAATTACATAACTAAAATGAAATTGGAAAAAAAAGTATAACAAGGATAAGTATGTTAACGACTGAATATCAGATATTTTCGCTTACGACCATACCACGTTGAAAGTACGCCATACAGCTGATTTTCAATTTTATCTTTTCCGTAACAAATGTTTTCAATTTTCAAGCACTTTTACTTAGATAGCTCAACCAAAGGAAAGCAAATTATCTTCAATTTTATTTCTATATTACAGTTATAAACCAGTAGGTAATGAAACCTTCATCTTGAATTTACTGTTTCTATCTATTTCCTATCAAAACAAACATTGTTCAAACACTATGCAACTATGAAACCTTTTTTAATTCATTGTATTTGGAGCTCATAAAATTTGATATCATCGAGGGATCCAGATGGAACGTGGAAAATTACATAACTAAAATGAAATTGGAAAAAAAAGTATAACAAGGATAAGTATGTTAACGATTGAATATCAGATATTTTCGCTTACGACCATACCACGTTGAAAGTACGCCATACAGCTGATTTTCAATTTTATCTTTTCCGTAACAAATGTTTTCAATTTTCAAGCACTTTTACTTAGATAGCTCAACCAAAGGAAAGCAAATTATCTTCAATTTTATTTCTATATTACAGTTATAAACCAGTAGGTAATGAAACCTTCATCTTGAATTTACTGTTTCTATCTATTTCCTATCAAAACAAACATTGTTCAAACACTATGCAACTATGAAACCTTTTTTAATTTATTGTATTTGGAGCTCATAAAATTTGATATCATCGAGGGATCCAGATGGAACGTGGAAAATTACATTACTAACATGAAATTGGAAAAAAAAGTATAACAAGGATAAGTATGTTAACGATTGAATATCAGATATTTTCGCTTACGACCATACCACGTTGAAAGTACGCCATACAGCTGATTTTCAATTTTATCTTTTCCGTAACAAATGTTTTCAATTTTCAAGCACTTTTACTTAGATAGCTCAACCAAAGGAAAGCAAATTGTCTTCAATTTTATTTCTATATTACAGTTATAAACCAGTAGGTAATGAAACCTTCATCTTGAATTTACTGTTTCTATCTATTTCCTATCAAAACAAACATTGTTCAAACACTATGCAACTATGAAACCTTTTTTAATTTATTGTATTTGGAGCTTATAAAATTTGATATCATCGAGGGATCCAGATGGAACGTGGAAAATTACATTACTAACATGAAATTGGAAAAAAAAGTATAACAAGGATAAGTATGTTAACGATTGAATATCAGATATTTTCGCTTACGACCATACCACGTTGAAAGTACGCCATACAGCTGATTTTCAATTTTATCTTTTCCGTAACAAATGTTTTCAATTTTCGAGCACTTTTACTTAGATAGCTCAACCAAAGGAAAGCAAATTATCTTCAATTTTATTTCTATATTACAGTTATAAACCAGTAGGTAATGAAACCTTCATCTTGAATTTACTGTTTCTATCTATTTCCTATCAAAACAAACATTGTTCAAACACTATGCAACTATGAAACCTTTTTTAATTTATTGTATTTGGAGCTCATAAAATTTGATATCATCGAGGGATCCAGATGGAACGTGGAAAATTACATAACTAAAATGAAATTGGAAAAAAAAGTATAACAAGGATAAGTATGTTAACGACTGAATATCAGATATTTTCGCTTACGACCATACCACGTTGAAAGTACGCCATACAGCTGATTTTCAATTTTATCTTTTCCGTAACAAATGTTTTCAATTTTCAAGCACTTTTACTTAGATAGCTCAACCAAAGGAAAGCAAATTATCTTCAATTTTATTTCTATATTACAGTTATAAACCAGTAGGTAATGAAACCTTCATCTTGAATTTACTGTTTCTATCTATTTCCTATCAAAACAAACATTGTTCAAACACTATGCAACTATGAAACCTTTTTTAATTCATTGTATTTGGAGCTCATAAAATTTGATATCATCGAGGGATCCAGATGGAACGTGGAAAATTACATAACTAAAATGAAATTGGAAAAAAAAGTATAACAAGGATAAGTATGTTAACGACTGAATATCAGATATTTTCGCTTACGACCATACCACGTTGAAAGTACGCCATACAGCTAATTTTCAATTTTATCTTTTCCGTAACAAATGTTTTCAATTTTCAAGCACTTTTACTTAGATAGCTCAACCAAAGGAAAGCAAATTATCTTCAATTTTATTTCTATATTACAGTTATAAACCAGTAGGTAATGAAACCTTCATCTTGAATTTACTGTTTCTATCTATTTCCTATCAAAACAAACATTGTTCAAACACTATGCAACTATGAAACCTTTTTTAATTCATTGTATTTGGAGCTCATAAAATTTGATATCATCGAGGGATCCAGATGGAACGTGGAAAATTACATAACTAAAATGAAATTGGAAAAAAAAGTATAACAAGGATAAGTATGTTAACGATTGAATATCAGATATTTTCGCTTACGACCATACCACGTTGAAAGTACGCCATACAGCTGATTTTCAATTTTATCTTTTCCGTAACAAATGTTCTCAATTTTCAAGCACTTTTACTTAGATAGCTCAACCAAAGGAAAGCAAATTATCTTCAATTTTATTCCTATATTACAGTTATAAACCAGTAGGTAATGAAACCTTCATCTTGCATTTACTGTTTCTATCTATTTCCTATCAAAACAAACATTGTTCAAACACTATGCAACTATGAAACCTTTTTTAATTCATTGTATTTGGAGCTCATAAAATTTGATATCATCGAGGGATCCAGATGGAACGTGGAAAATTACATAACTAAAATGAAATTGGAAAAAAAAGTATAACAAGGATAAGTATGTTAACGATTGAATATCAGATATTTTCGCTTACGACCATACCACGTTGAAAGTACGCCATACAGCTGATTTTCAATTTTATCTTTTCCGTAACAAATGTTTTCAATTTTCAAGCACTTTTACTTAGATAGCTCAACCAAAGGAAAGCAAATTATCTTCAATTTTATTTCTATATTACAGTTATAAACCAGTAGGTAATGAAACCTTCATCTCGAATTTACTGTTTCTATCTATTTCCTATCAAAACAAACATTGTTCAAACACTATGCAACTATGAAACCTTTTTTAATTTATTGTATTTGGAGCTCATAAAATTTGATATCATCGAGGGATCCAGATGGAACGTGGAAAATTACATTACTAACATGAAATTGGAAAAAAAAGTATAACAAGGATAAGTATGTTAACGATTGAATATCAGATATTTTCGCTTACTACCATACCACGTTGAAAGTACGCCATACAGCTGATTTTCAATTTTATCTTTTCCGTAACAAATGTTTTCAATTTTCAAGCACTTTTACTTAGATAGCTCAACCAAAGGAAAGCAAATTATCTTCAATTTTATTTCTATATTACAGTTATAAACCAGTAGGTAATGAAACCTTCATCTTGAATTTACTGTTTCTATCTATTTCCTATCAAAACAAACATTGTTCAAACACTATGCAACTATGAAACCTTTTTTAATTTATTGTATTTGGAGCTCATAAAATTTGATATCATCGAGGGATCCAGATGGAACGTGGAAAATTACATAACTAAAATGAAATTGGAAAAAAAAGTATAACAAGGATAAGTATGTTAACGACTGAATATCAGATATTTTCGCTTACGACCATACCACGTTGAAAGTACGCCATACAGCTGATTTTCAATTTTATCTTTTCCGTAACAAATGTTTTCAATTTTCAAGCACTTTTACTTAGATAGCTCAACCAAAGGAAAGCAAATTATCTTCAATTTTATTTCTATATTACAGTTATAAACCAGTAGGTAATGAAACCTTCATCTTGAATTTACTGTTTCTATCTATTTCCTATCAAAACAAACATTGTTCAAACACTATGCAACTATGAAACCTTTTTTAATTCATTGTATTTGGAGCTCATAAAATTTGATATCATCGAGGGATCCAGATGGAACGTGGAAAATTACATAACTAAAATGAAATTGGAAAAAAAAGTATAACAAGGATAAGTATGTTAACGATTGAATATCAGATATTTTCGCTTACGACCATACCACGTTGAAAGTACGCCATACAGCTGATTTTCAATTTTATCTTTTCCGTAACAAATGTTCTCAATTTTCAAGCACTTTTACTTAGATAGCTCAACCAAAGGAAAGCAAATTATCTTCAATTTTATTCCTATATTACAGTTATAAACCAGTAGGTAATGAAACCTTCATCTTGCATTTACTGTTTCTATCTATTTCCTATCAAAACAAACATTGGTCAAACACTATGCAACTATGAAACCTTTTTTAATTCATTGTATTTGGAGCTCATAAAATTTGATATCATCGAGGGATCCAGATGGAACGTGGAAAATTACATAACTAAAATGAAATTGGAAAAAAAAGTATAACAAGGATAAGTATGTTAACGATTGAATATCAGATATTTTCGCTTACGACCATACCACGTTGAAAGTACGCCATACAGCTGATTTTCAATTTTATCTTTTCCGTAACAAATGTTTTCAATTTTCAAGCACTTTTACTTAGATAGCTCAACCAAAGGAAAGCAAAATATCTTCAATTTTATTTCTATATTACAGTTATAAACCAGTAGGTAATGAAACCTTCATATTGAATTTACTGTTTCTATCTATTTCCTATTAAAACAAACATTGTTCAAACACTATGCAACTATGAAATCTTTTTTAATTTATTGTATTTGGAGCTCATAAAATTTGATATCATCGAGGGATCCAGATGGAACGTGGAAAATTACATTACTAACATGAAATTGGAAAAAAAAGTATAACAAGGATAAGTATGTTAACGATTGAATATCAGATATTTTCGCTTACTACCATACCACGTTGAAAGTACGCCATACAGCTGATTTTCAATTTTATCTTTTCCGTAACAAATGTTTTCAATTTTCAAGCACTTTTACTTAGATAGCTCAACCAAAGGAAAGCAAATTGTCTTCAATTTTATTTCTATATTACAGTTATAAACCAGTAGGTAATGAAACCTTCATATTGAATTTACTGTTTCTATCTATTTCCTATTAAAACAAACATTGTTCAAACACTATGCAACTATGAAACCTTTTTTAATTTATTGTATTTGGAGCTCATAAAATTTGATATCATCGAGGGATCCAGATGGAACGTGGAAAATTACATAACTAAAATGAAATTGGAAAAAAAAGTATAACAAGGATAAGTATGTTAACAATTGAATATCAGATATTTTCGCTTACGACCATACCACGTTGAAAGTACGCCATACAGCTGATTTTCAATTTTATCTTTTCCGTAACAAATGTTTTCAATTTTCAAGCACTTTTACTTAGATAGCTCAACCAAAGGAAAGCAAATAATCTTCAATTTTATTTCTATATTACAGTTATAAACCAGTAGGTAATGAAACCTTCATCTTGAATTTACTGTTTCTATCTATTTCCTATCAAAACAAACATTGTTCAAACACTATGCAACTATGAAACCTTTTTTAATTTATTGTATTTGGAGCTCATAAAATTTGATATCATCGAGGGATCCAGATGGAACGTGGAAAATTACATTACTAACATGAAATTGGAAAAAAAAGTATAACAAGGATAAGTATGTTAACGATTGAATATCAGATATTTTCGCTTACGACCATACCACGTTGAAAGTACGCCATACAGCTGATTTTCAATTTTATCTTTTCCGTAACAAATGTTTTCAATTTTCAAGCACTTTTACTTAGATAGCTCAACCAAAGGAAAGCAAATTATCTTCAATTTTATTTCTATATTACAGTTATAAACCAGTAGGTAATGAAACCTTCATCTTGAATTTACTGTTTCTATCTATTTCCTATCAAAACAAACATTGTTCAAACACTATGCAACTATGAAACCTTTTTTAATTTATTGTATTTGGAGCTCATAAAATTTGATATCATCGAGGGATCCAGATGGAACGTGGAAAATTACATAACTAAAATGAAATTGGAAAAAAAAGTATAACAAGGATAAGTATGTTAACGACTGAATATCAGATATTTTCGCTTACGACCATACCACGTTGAAAGTACGCCATACAGCTGATTTTCAATTTTATCTTTTCCGTAACAAAAGTTTTCAATTTTCAAGCACTTTTACTTAGATAGCTCAACCAAAGGAAAGCAAATTATCTTCAATTTTATTTCTATATTACAGTTATAAACCAGTAGGTAATGAAACCTTCATTTTGAATTTACTGTTTCTATCTATTTCCTATCAAAACAAACATTGTTCAAACACTATGCAACTATGAAACCTTTTTTAATTCATTGTATTTGGAGCTCATAAAATTTGATATCATCGAGGGATCCAGATGGAACGTGGGAAATTACATAACTAAAATGAAATTGGAAAAAAAAGTATAACAAGGATAAGTATGTTAACGATTGAATATCAGATATTTTCGCTTACGACCATACCACGTTGAAAGTACGCCATACAGCTGATTTTCAATTTTATCTTTTCCGTAACAAATGTTTTCAATTTTCAAGCACTTTTACTTAGATAGCTCAACCAAAGGAAAGCAAATTATCTTCAATTTTATTTCTATATTACAGTTATAAACCAGTAGGTAATGAAACCTTCATCTTGAATTTACTGTTTCTATCTATTTCCTATCAAAACAAACATTGTTCAAACACTATGCAACTATGAAACCTTTTTTAATTTATTGTATTTGGAGCTCATAAAATTTGATATCATCGAGGGATCCAGATGGAACGTGGAAAATTACATAACTAAAATGAAATTGGAAAAAAAAGTATAACAAGGATAAGTATGTTAACGACTGAATATCAGATATTTTCGCTTACGACCATACCACGTTGAAAGTACGCCATACAGCTGATTTTCAATTTTATCTTTTCCGTAACAAAAGTTTTCAATTTTCAAGCACTTTTACTTAGATAGCTCAACCAAAGGAAAGCAAATTATCTTCAATTTTATTTCTATATTACAGTTATAAACCAGTAGGTAATGAAACCTTCATATTGAATTTACTGTTTCTATCTATTTCCTATTAAAACAAACATTGTTCAAACACTATGCAACTATGAAACCTTTTTTAATTTATTGTATTTGGAGCTCATAAAATTTGATATCATCGAGGGATCCAGATGGAACGTGGAAAATTACATTACTAACATGAAATTGGAAAAAAAAGTATAACAAGGATAAGTATGTTAACGATTGAATATCAGATATTTTCGCTTACGACCATACCACGTTGAAAGTACGCCATACAGCTGATTTTCAATTTTATCTTTTCCGTAACAAATGTTTTCAATTTTCAAGCACTTTTACTTAGATAGCTCAACCAAAGGAAAGCAAATTATCTTCATTTTTATTTCTATATTACAGTTATAAACCAGTAGGTAATGAAACCTTCATATTGAATTTACTGTTTCTATCTATTTCCTATTAAAACAAACATTGTTCAAACACTATGCAACTATGAAACCTTTTTTAATTTATTGTATTTGGAGCTCATAAAATTTGATATCATCGAGGGGTCCAGATGGAACGTGGAAAATTACATTACTAACATGAATTTGGAAAAAAAAGTATAACAAGGATAAGTATGTTAACGATTGAATATCAGATATTTTCGCTTACGACCATACCACGTTGAAAGTACGCCATACAGCTGATTTTCAATTTTATCTTTTCCGTAACAAATGTTTTCAATTTTCAAGCACTTTTACTTAGATAGCTCAACCAAAGGAAAGCAAATTATCTTCAATTTTATTTCTATATTACAGTTATAAACCAGTAGGTAATGAAACCTTCATCTTGAATTTACTGTTTCTATCTATTTCCTATCAAAACAAACATTGTTCAAACACTATGCAACTATGAAACCTTTTTTAATTTATTGTATTTGGAGCTCATAAAATTTGATATCATCGAGGGATCCAGATGGAACGTGGAAAATTACATTACTAACATGAAATTGGAAAAAAAAGTATAACAAGGATAAGTATGTTAACGATTGAATATCAGATATTTTCGCTTACGACCATACCACGTTGAAAGTACGCCATACAGCTGATTTTCAATTTTATCTTTTCCGTAACAAATGTTTTCAATTTTCAAGCACTTTTACTTAGATAGCTCAACCAAAGGAAAGCAAATTATCTTCATTTTTATTTCTATATTACAGTTATAAACCAGTAGGTAATGAAACCTTCATATTGAATTTACTGTTTCTATCTATTTCCTATTAAAACAAACATTGTTCAAACACTATGCAACTATGAAACCTTTTTTAATTTATTGTATTTGGAGCTCATAAAATTTGATATCATCGAGGGATCCAGATGGAAGGTGGAAAATTACATAACTAACATGAAATTGGAAAAAAAAACTATAACGGGGATAAGTATGTTAACGATTGAATATCAGATATTTTCGCTTACGACCATACCACGTTGAAAGTACGCCATACAGCTGATTTTTAATTTTATCTTTTCCGTAACAAATGTTTTCAATTTTCAAGCACTTTTACTTAGATAGCTCAACCAAAGGAAAGCAAATTATCTTCAATTTTATTTCTATATTACAGTTATAAACCAGTAGGTAATGAAACCTTCATCTTGAATTTACTGTTTCTATCTATTTCCTATCAAAACAAACATTGTTCAAACACTATGCAACTATGAAACCTTTTTTAATTTATTGTATTTGGAGCTCATAAAATTTGATATCATCGAGGGATCCAGATGGAACGTGGAAAATTACATTACTAACATGAAATTGGAAAAAAAAGTATAACAAGGATAAGTATGTTAACGATTGAATATCAGATATTTTCGCTTACGACCATACCACTTTGAAAGTACGCCATACAGCTGATTTTCAATTTTATCTTTTCCGTAACAAATGTTTTCAATTTTCAAGCACTTTTACTTAGATAGCTCAACCAAAGGAAAGCAAATTATCTTCAATTTTATTTCTATATTACAGTTATAAACCAGTAGGTAATGAAACCTTCATCTTGAATTTACTGTTTCTATCTATTTCCTATCAAAACAAACATTGTTCAAACACTATGCAACTATGAAACCTTTTTTAATTTATTGTATTTGGAGCTCATAAAATTTGATATCATCGAGGGATCCAGATGGAACGTGGAAAATTACATAACTAAAATGAAATTGGAAAAAAAAGTATAACAAGGATAAGTATGTTAACGACTGAATATCAGATATTTTCGCTTACGACCATACCACGTTGAAAGTACGCCATACAGCTGATTTTCAATTTTATCTTTTCCGTAACAAATGTTTTCAATTTTCAAGCACTTTTACTTAGATAGCTCAACCAAAGGAAAGCAAATTATCTTCAATTTTATTTCTATATTACAGTTATAAACCAGTAGGTAATGAAACCTTCATTTTGAATTTACTGTTTCTATCTATTTCCTATCAAAACAAACATTGTTCAAACACTATGCAACTATGAAACCTTTTTTAATTCATTGTATTTGGAGCTCATAAAATTTGATATCATCGAGGGATCCAGATGGAACGTGGAAAATTACATAACTAAAATGAAATTGGAAAAAAAAGTATAACAAGGATAAGTATGTTAACGATTGAATATCAGATATTTTCGCTTACGACCATACCATGTTGAAAGTACGCCATACAGCTGATTTTCAATTTTATCTTTTCCGTAACAAATGTTTTCAATTTTCAAGCACTTTTACTTAGATAGCTCAACCAAAGGAAAGCAAATTATCTTCAATTTTATTTCTATATTACAGTTATAAACCAGTAGGTGATGAAACCTTCATCTTGAATTTACTGTTTCTATCTATTTCCTATCAAAACAAACATTGTTCAAACACTATGCAACTATGAAACCTTTTTTAATTTATTGTATTTGGAGCTCATAAAATTTGATATCATCGAGGGATCCAGATGGAACGTGGAAAATTACATTACTAACATGAAATTGGAAAAAAAAGTATAACAAGGATAAGTATGTTAACGATTGAATATCAGATATTTTCGCTTACGACCATACCACGTTGAAAGTACGCCATACAGCTGATTTTCAATTTTATCTTTTCCGTAACAAATGTTTTCAATTTTCAAGCACTTTTACTTAGATAGCTCAACCAAAGGAAAGCAAATTATCTTCAGTTTTATTTCTATATTACAGTTATAAACCAGTAGGTAATGAAACCTTCATCTTGAATTTACTGTTTCTATCTATTTCCTATCAAAACAAACATTGTTCAAACACTATGCAACTATGAAACCTTTTTTAATTTATTGTATTTGGAGCTCATAAAATTTGATATCATCGAGGGATCCAGATGGAACGTGGAAAATTACATAACTAAAATGAAATTGGAAAAAAAAGTATAACAAGGATAAGTATGTTAACGACTGAATATCAGATATTTTCGCTTACGACCATACCACGTTGAAAGTACGCCATACAGCTGATTTTCAATTTTATCTTTTCCGTAACAAATGTTTTCAATTCTCAAGCAGTTTTACTTAAATAGCTCAACCAAAGGAGAGCAAATTATCTTCAATCTTATTTCTATATTACAGTTATAAACCAGTAGTTGTTGAACCTTCATTTTAACTTTACTGTTTCTATCTATTTCCTATTAAAACAAACATTGTTTAAACACTATGCAAGTATAAAACCTTTTTTAATTTATTGTATTTGGAGCTCATAAAATTTGATATCATCGAGGGATCCAGATGGAACGTGGAAAATTACATTACTAACATGAAATTGGAAAAAAAAGTATAACAAGGATAAGTATGTTAACGATTGAATATCAGATATTTTCGCTTACGACCATACCACGTTGAAAGTACGCCATACAGCTGATTTTCAATTTTATCTTTTCCGTAACAAATGTTTTCAATTTTCAAGCACTTTTACTTAGATAGCTCAACCAAAGGAAAGCAAATTATCTTCAATTTTATTTCTATATTACAGTTATAAACCAGTAGGTAATGAAACCTTCATCTTGAATTTACTGTTTCTATCTATTTCCTATCAAAACAAACATTGTTCAAACACTATGCAACTATGAAACCTTTTTTAATTTATTGTATTTGGAGCTCATAAAATTTGATATCATCGAGGGATCCAGATGGAACGTGGAAAATTACATAACTAAAATGAAATTGGAAAAAAAAGTATAACAAGGATAAGTATGTTAACGACTGAATATCAGATATTTTCGCTTACGACCATACCACGTTGAAAGTACGCCATACAGCTGATTTTCAATTTTATCTTTTCCGTAACAAATGTTTTCAATTTTCAAGCAGTTTTACTTAAATAGCTCAACCAAAGGAGAGCAAATTATCTTCAATCTTATTTCTATATTACAGTTATAAACCAGTAGTTGTTGAACCTTCATTTTAACTTTACTGTTTCTATCTATTTCCTATTAAAACAAACATTGTTTAAACACTATGCAAGTATAAAACCTTTTTTAATTTATTGTATTTGGAGCTCATAAAATTTGATATCATCGAGGGATCCAGATGGAACGTGGAAAATTACATTACTAACATGAAATTGGAAAAAAAAGTATAACAAGGATAAGTATGTTAACGATTGAATATCAGATATTTTCGCTTACGACCATACCACGTTGAAAGTACGCCATACAGCTGATTTTCAATTTTATCTTTTCCGTAACAAATGTTTTCAATTTTCAAGCACTTTTACTTAGATAGCTCAACCAAAGGAAAGCAAATAATCTTCAATTTTATTTCTATATTACAGTTATAAACCAGTAGGTAATGAAACCTTCATCTTGAATTTACTGTATCTATCAATTTCCTATCAAAACAAACATTGTTCAAACACTATGCAACTATGAAACCTTTTTTAATTTATTGTATTTGGAGCTCATAAAATTTGATATCATCGAGGGATCCAGATGGAACGTGGAAAATTACATAACTAAAATGAAATTGGAAAAAAAAGTATAACAAGGATAAGTATGTTAACGACTGAATATCAGATATTTTCGCTTACGACCATACCACGTTGAAAGTACGCCATACAGCTGATTTTCAATTTTATCTTTTCCGTAACAAATGTTTTCAATTTTCAAGCACTTTTACTTAGATAGCTCAACCAAAGGAAAGCAAATTATCTTCAATTTTATTTCTATATTACAGTTATAAACCAGTAGGTAATGAAACCTTCATTTTGAATTTACTGTTTCTATCTATTTCCTATCAAAACAAACATTGTTCAAACACTATGCAACTATGAAACCTTTTTTAATTCATTGTATTTGGAGCTCATAAAATTTGATATCATCGAGGGATCCAGATGGAACGTAGAAAATTACATAACTAAAATGAAATTGGAAAAAAAAGTATAACAAGGATAAGTATGTTAACGATTGAATATCAGATATTTTCGCTTACGACCATACCACGTTGAAAGTACGCCATACAGCTGATTTTCAATTTTATCTTTTCCGTAACAAATGTTTTCAATTTTCAAGCACTTTTATTTAGATAGCTCAACCAAAGGAAAGCAAATTATCTTCAATTTTATTTCTATATTACAGTTATAAACCAGTAGGTAATGAAACCTTCATATTGAATTTACTGTTTCTATCTATTTCCTATTAAAACAAACATTGTTCAAACACTATGCAACTATGAAACCTTTTTTAATTTATTGTATTTGGAGCTCATAAAATTTGATATCATCGAGGGATCCAGATGGAATGTGGAAAATTACATTACTAACATGAAATTGGAAAAAAAAGTATAACAAGGATAAGTATGTTAACGATTGAATATCAGATATTTTCGCTTACGACCATACCACGTTGAAAGTACGCCATACAGCTGATTTTCAATTTTATCTTTTCCGTAACAAATGTTTTCAATTTTCAAGCACTTTTACTTAGATAGCTCAACCAAAGGAAAGCAAATTATCTTCAATTTTATTTCTATCTTACAGTTATAAACCAGTAGTGAATGAACCATCATCTTACCTTCACTGTTTCTATCTATTTCCTATCAAAAGAAACATTGTTTAAACACTATACAACTGTGAAACCTTTTTTAATTTCTTGTATTTGGAGATCATAAGATTTGATATCATTGAGGGATCCAGATGGAACGTGGAAAATTACATAACTAAAATGAAATTGGAAAAAAAAGTATAACAAGGATAAGTATGTTAACGATTGAATATCAGATATTTTCGCTTACGACCATACCACGTTGAAAGTACGCCATACAGCTGATTTTCAATTTTATCTTTTCCGTAACAAATGTTTTCAATTTTCAAGCACTTTTACTTAGATAGCTCAACCAAAGGAAAGCAAATTATCTTCAATTTTATTTCTATATTACAGTTATAAACCAGTAGGTAATGAAACCTTCATATTGAATTTACTGTTTCTATCTATTTCCTATTAAAACAAACATTGTTCAAACACTATGCAACTATGAAACCTTTTTTAATTTATTGTATTTGGAGCTCATAAAATTTGATATCATCGAGGGATCCAGATGGAATGTGGAAAATTACATTACTAACATGAAATTGGAAAAAAAAGTATAACAAGGATAAGTATGTTAACGATTGAATATCAGATATTTTCGCTTACGACCATACCACGTTGAAAGTACGCCATACAGCTGATTTTCAATTTTATCTTTTCCGTAACAAATGTTTTCAATTTTCAAGCACTTTTACTTAGATAGCTCAACCAAAGGAAAGCAAATTATCTTCAATTTTATTTCTATATTACAGTTATAAACCAGTAGGTAATGAAACCTTCATATTGAATTTACTGTTTCTATCTATTTCCTATTAAAACAAACATTGTTCAAACACTATGCAACTATGAAACCTTTTTTAATTTATTGTATTTGGAGCTCATAAAATTTGATATCATCGAGGGATCCAGATGGAATGTGGAAAATTACATTACTAACATGAAATTGGAAAAAAAAGTATAACAAGGATAAGTATGTTAACGATTGAATATCAGTAGAGAGCCGTGCAAAATTTACTAACCACGCCCCCAAACAGCTGTCAAAAACATACTTTTGGGGGCGTCAGCTGCTAAAAACATACTTTTGAGGCGCGTCAGCTGTCAAAAACATATTTTTGAGCGTCAGCTGTTAAAATCATATTTTGGGATCATGGTTCATGGATTCTCCTTTTTTAAATTTAAAAATCATGATTTAAAGCATGATTTTTTTTTTTTTAAATCAAATTTAAATATGCTTTTTCAAATGTATGTATATATTTTTAATTATTTTTAAATATATTAAGTAAAAATAAAAATCTTAATTTTAAATATTTAAATTATATTTAAATTTTATATATATATAAATTATATTTAAACTTTAAATATTTAAATTATATTTAAATTTTATATATATAAATTTTATATATAAATTATATTTAAATATTTAAATATTTAAATATGTAAATTTGTTTTTTAAATTTTATTTATTTATTAAATTTATTAATAATGTTTGTTTACTTGATTTGTTTATTTTTTATTGTATTGTGTTTGTATTGTTTTTATTTTAAAGAACAGTAAAATTTTTGCATGTATATCGTTTTGTTCACCGTACTTGTTATGGGTAATTCAATGGAACACATATCGAAGGTTAATTCGATAAGAACGATATGAAATACAAAATTCAATGGAACACATATCGAAGGTTAATTCGATAAGAACGATATGAAATACAAAATTTAATGGAACACATATCGAAGGTTAATTCGATAAGAACGATATAAAATACCAAAATTTAATGGAACACATATCGAAAGTTAATTCGATAAGAACGACATTAAATTATTAATTTTTGAAATTACAAATTGTTATTAATTATATTTATTCTAACAAGTAAAAGTTTCAAATTATAATAAAAGATTAGTTTTAAACTTTATTTTACTAATATAACAATACAATAACTAAATAGAGCACACATTGAAGGTAAATACAATAAGATTAAGAAACAGTTGCGCTGACCTCAATGAAACGCATAAAGTTAATTTAATAAGAACTAATAACAAAAATTAATCCGATGGGGACAATAAAAACAGATGTATTCAATAAGCTTATTTATTTTAAAGTTTATCGCAACTGCTAGTTTTGACAGCTGTACCCAAATCCATGTTACATAACAAATTACAATGCCAACAGCAATGTGTAGACTGATATATTCATTATATCAAGGTACAATGGCTGCTAATAGGTTGTGTCTTTTTGTTTATTTGTTTGTAAACTTTTTCTTTTTTCAGTTATAAACGTTTATGTGAAGAGCTAGGATTTGATTATGAAGAGATTAATCAGCTCAGGTAATTTAACAATATTTTGAATCTTTATATATATTTTGTTTTTTAGTAAACGTATAAAGTTTACCGAGGCTGGTGGGATCGAGCTCTGTGAGCCCACATCACCCACTTTTAACAGTGGGTCCTCATCATCAAGGGTTATTGAAGTAATAACCTTGGATGACAGTGATGAGTAAGCGATATTAAAAATTATAACAATTAGTTTTTTCTTTTTAAGAGAATGGGATCCCGCTACCCCATCAACCAGTGGAGGGCAAGTCGGATATGGAGCGGCTCTCAACGATGTCTGTAAAATAGAGGTGCGATCTTTTATTTACATATCATTTCATAATATATCTTTTGAAACATGAAATTTTCTCTTGCTCCAGTTGCATATTTTGAAAACATTTTGAAATTTATTTCTCTTTTTCAATTGCATTCATAAAATTCTCTCTTTCTCATCTTTACATTTCATCTCAATCTATATCTTTTATCAAACAAATTGCAAGTATTTTGAAATTTACATATTCATTCTTTTGAACAGCATTCATTTTAAAATCTTTACATTTCATCTCACTATCTATCTTTCTTTCAACCAATTTTGAATTCTTACAAACTATAAATATTTCAAACATTTTGAACTAGTAAAATAATAAAACACCATCTTGACCTTCTCATTAATTTTTAAACATTAACAAATGTTTATAAAAGTTTTTTCAAAGTTGATAAAAAAAAAATCTTTATATTTAAAAATCAAATACCTTTTAATTTTAATAAAAGAATATAAAAATAATTTAAAGAAGAGTAAATTTATTAAAAGTTATAAACAAAAATTATTTATATTTAAATTAAAAGCGTATAACCATTATAAAAAATATGTATTATAGTGGTCACACCGACGCATAAAACGAACTGGTCGGTTCACCAACGTGGTCGTTAGATCGCTCACGTTCCCACATTTGGAAGCCATTAATGAGCCAATGCATGTTGTCATGCCGCGGCTATTTAATGAGTTTCTTGATCGGTGCCTTGCTGAAAGTGGTGTGCCAGATAAACAAAAAGCGCTATTTTGTTTATCAATAGAGCACCCATCCTTTGAAAAGGGATCCATATTTATGGATTTCCGTAGAAGGGAGCATTTGGATGGCGTTGCCATCATGAATGCCATCAGCAAGGTGCAGCAATCAAAGCGAGAGGCTGTAATTAGCCAGGCAATGAATATTGAAATGTATGTGTTTGATGAGAGACCAGTGCAACCAAGCCTGATGCCTGGTGAAGGTAGAGTTGGTTTCTATTTTGATGCCGAACTCAAAATACCTGGCACAATTGAGAACACTGATACACATTGCCTGGCTAGAGCAGCAGTTGTGGGAATGTGGAGAGCCGATGAAGAGGCAGCAGAAGATGTTGTTGAGAAGCGGAGGATTCAAAATCTTCGTCGCAACTACATCTTGTTGCCAAATCAACCACATCATATCAATTTATTGAATAGGTGTGGTATTTCTGTACATTTACCAAATTATAATTTGAACCATTTAAATATTATTGCAAGTTGTAATACAGACTATAAGTTTGTAGTATACGCTAGGCCACCTGGACAGCGTATGTACGCTATTCAGCGTATCTTTAATGAAACGGCTAGCAAAGTGGTAACACTAGGCTACCGAAATAATCATTATGACTGTATTACAACTTGTAGTAGATCACAGATTTTTGATGGTATTATATGCCAACACTGTAAATTATCTTACAAAACAGTGTTGCATAGATGTAAAGCCAAGTGTAAGAAATGCCACACCTTAAAATGTAATTCGATGGAAAATGTGGTTGAAAGTAGCATAAGATGTGATAGTTGTAGAGTTTTGTTTAAAACTCGTCAATGCTTTGACAGGCATATTAGAAAAACATGTCGAATGTTTAAGGTAATTTAAAAAATATATATAAAATTTTACAAGACTAAATTCAGACATGTGAAAACTGTGATCATTATCACAGGGTGCGTGCAGATAGACCGCACAATTGCAATGAGAAATTTTGCAAAAAGTGTGGACAAACAAAGCCTGAAGATCATTCTTGTTGTTGGGTACCACCTAACGACAAGAAGAAGGATCAGTTAAAAAAGAGGCAAGAAAAATACAAGGTTTGTATTTTACATCTTTACAAGTGTAATGCTTACTTGTTTAAGATTATATTCTATGACTTTGAAACGGTTGTGTTAAAAAGCGGTACAAATGTTCATGAATATGCAGATGAACAATGGCCCAATATGGTTGTGTATAATAAATTTTGTGAAAGTTGTATAGATGCCAACTCATGTGAAAAATGCACAACCAAGGAGGGCCATTTTGGGTATCAACAAGGTGATAGTGAATGGTCTGTAACAGATCGTTTCCTTGATTGGTTACTCAACTCTGTTGAGAATGATAATGCAATTTTGATTGCGCATAATGGTTCACGCTTTGACATACATTTCTTGGTGTCTAGGCTGATAAACCGTGGTATATATCCTGATCCAATTTTAAATGGGACCAAGATTATAAGCATGGTTGTCAAGCCTTTAAGAGGTCAAAAATTTAATCATTTATATTTTAAAGATAGTTATTTATTAGTGCCTTTACCCCTATCAGCGTTACCCAAGGCATTTGGTGTACCTGATATGAGTAAAGGACAGTTTCCTTACCTCTTTAACCATCCAATAAATTATGGCAAAGTGTTACCATCTTTACCACCAAAACAGTACTATTGTACTGCTAGAATGAAAGCAGAAGACCTAGCTTCATTCAATATTTGGTATGAAGAGCGTAATCAAAGAGCGTTTGATTTTGATGAAGAGCTTTTGGAATATTGTAGGACAGATGTCCGTATTTTAACCAACTGTATGAAAGTTTACATGAAGTTGGCAACCGCCACCACTGGCTGGAACCCTGTCATACAGTGTATGACATTTGCCAGTTTCTCTTTATTCCAGGCAAGTTTTTTCAAATACAAGCATTTTCAAAACTAGTATATTACAGCTGAAAATGAATCATATTAAAGAGAACCAAGTGGGTATTCTGCCCGAGACTGGTTATTATGCCGGTCAAAAGCAGAGTATAATAGCCATAAAGTATATAAAATGGCTAGAACAAGGACTGGGCCGCCCATTAATGCATAAGCTTAATGGTGGTGAATTTGCAGTGAGAGTAGATGGTCATCGCTATCTACTCGATGCTTATGACCCCGTTGCCAATCATGGCTATGAGGTGAGTAATTTGTGATAAATGTAAAAAATTCAAATTTTTGTAGATTAATGGTTGCATTTACCATGGTTGCCCCCAGTGCACCAACAAGAGCGCTATAGCACCAGGTAGAAATGGTGAAACAATGGAAGAGGTAATTGTGACTTTTTTAATCATTTTAACTTTTAAAATTTAGGTTTATGATAAAACCATGAAAAGGCTTGAAGCAATTCAAAGCCAAGGCATTAGTGTTACCACAGTGTGGGAGCACGAAATTAATGCTCAAATTTCGGCCAATGAAGAAATGGCGAAATTTATGCGTGAAACAAATGTTGTTACACGCTTGGCACCTAGAGATGCCTTTACCGGTGGCCGCACCCAGACATATAAGCTTTTGGCACAAGCTTCGGATAGATACTCGCTCGAGTATGTGGACTTTTGTTCACTATATCCATATGTCACAGCCTTTGATGCCTATTACCCTGTAGGTAATCCCAAAGTTATTACTGAGGGTTTCAAAAGCTTTGAGACATGTTGCCCATACAAGGGGCTAGTAAAATGTGACGTGCTTGCACCCACAAATTTGCTGTACCCTGTATTAGGCACACGTATTGGCGGTAAACTTATTTTTACAAACTGCCGCACTTGTGCAGTCAAAAGTAAAAATGTAACATGTGAGCACCAGAATGATGTAAATGCTAGAAAGCTGCATCTAACCGTGACACATGTTGAGCTCGAGTGTGCCATACAACGTGGCTATAAAGTGCTTCATGTGCATGAGGTGTGGCACTGGGAAGAATGGCAACAAGGCGGCCTGTTTAAAGAATTTGTACAAAAGTACATCAAAATTAAACAAGAGGCGTCGGGCTGGCCAAAGCCAAACATGACAGAGGAAGAAAAGGTATGTTTTAACAAAAGTATCACATTAAATAGAATTTTACAGGTGATTTATCTCCAAGAGCACGAGGAGAACACTGGTGTTGCTCTGGAGAGCAATAAAATTGAGAAGAATGCTGCCATGCGTAGCATTGCCAAACTGCAGCTAAATAGGTTTGTAAACTTTTTAAAACAGTACATTACAAATTTGCTTATAGTGTCTGGGGTAAAATGGGTCAAAGACCTGATAAAGCCCAAACCAAGATTATTGGTGTTGAGGACCCAGAAATTGGTAGGATCATTACTGATCCTGCAAGGGAACTCACTGGGTTCAAAATTGTGGATAATGTTGCGTACTGCACAACAGTACCAGAGGATTCACATTTGGCACCACCGCCTTTTACAAATGTAGCTATTGCGGCCTATACAACCGCTCATGCAAGGCTACTATTGTATAAGGCAATGGAGAAAATTGGAAAGAATTTGGTGTATACAGGTAATGTTATACTTTGTATTCAATTTAAACTTACATTATTTAGACACGGATTCACTAATTTATCAAAGGTGCCTGGATGAGCCAGATCCAATTGAGGATATGAAGGGTGAATGGTTAGGTAAACTAACCTCTGAAATACCCGATGGTTGGTCAATGACCAAGTTTGTGTCACCAGCGGCAAAAGTTTATAGTTATAAACTTGTAAATGCAGCTGGTGATGTAAAATATGTAACAAAGGCAAAGGGAGTGGTAAGTACGAGCTTTGACTTTTCAAATAATTTTATAATTTACAGACGTTGGACCACACGGCAGCGTCAGTGGTAAACTTTGAAAGTATGGAGCGACTGGTTCGCGGTCTCGTTATGGATGGAGAGAAATTGGTTTTAAAAACCAATACGACATTGTTAAAGAGGCAACTCGGTGCCATATCCACAATGGATATGACAAAAAGTACTAGAGTCGTAATGGATAAACTTTGTTATCTACAAGATTATAGTACTTTACCCTACGGTTATTGTGAATAATATATTTGAATTTATAAATTTTTATCTTGTATATATTTGAATTTATAAATTTTTATCTTGTATATATTTGTATTTATAAAATTTTATCATTGTACATGTGTTTATTTTTAAAAATAGTTGTATTAATAAATTTTATTCTTAAATCTTTTAAAGAATTTATTACATACATTACAAACTGGTATCAATATATGGAGCACGATTGTTGTCAATTGAAAGAATAGAGTCATACTCTGCATAAACAATTGCATATAAGCCCTCTTGCGGCGTTTGTTGACCAAATTCCAATTTCAAGGCTACATTACCTTGTCGTATAACATCAAATAACTCTGACGAATGCACAGTAGGAGAAATATCAAATACAAAAAATGTGAAACCAGCTTTATACATTGCTGGTGTAATACCATTGGATGAATCTGTACGACCAAGTCCCAAACCTTCCAGCATGTCAATATATGCTGTGGCATAGGAAGATCGCCATTCTAAATTATAAGGACGGGTAGGTATTACCCTATTGTTGAGCGTCAAGTATATATTTTTCAAATCAAACGGTTTAAAGTTGAATGGCGAATGTTTAAAAGTACCATTATAAGCGTGTGCGCCGACAAGACCTACTACAACACGTTTTGGTGTATGAGACGTGAATAATATATTATTAGGTGAATCCAAGCGGCCTCCTTCTATGAAATAAGAGCGCATTTTCACTGATGTCATGGGGTAGTGTATTCGATCCTTTGCGAGTTTATCTTCTATAGCCATAACTAATCCAGCGTTTAGATCAAACTCTTGAATGAGCAAATGTACATCGCTGATATCTACTTTCAAATTTGGAAACTCCTCCTTTAATGTAGTATCCTTGTTTTCATTATTCCAGCCTAGAGTGTCAATTAAAAAGTTATCACGGTTTGGATATGCAGTTAGCTCCATTTTTGAATAGTTTACAAACAGTCGCTCTTGATTAAATAGGTCGATACTGACGGGAGCAGCCATCTCACACAATATGCCATTTTTTACAAGCGCTTGACGCGTTCTAAATCCAGCACTGGATGCATTATCTATATATCTATCAGCATAATAGCCTGATATGGCAAGTTTGCTCTCTTTAACATCGTTGCTATACATTAAAATATTCTCGATATATGTTTTATAGGCATGATTCACGGTAGAGTCATACACGCTAACATCACCAATTTTCAAATGATACGAATGTATTAAACTGGCAGCAAATTGTTGACATGGTGCAAAAACAAGGTTGTCTGGTACTGGATCACCGTTTGTGGTTACAATTTTAAATTTTACATTCAACCAACATCTTCTCAGATTGAGGAATGATTTGGAATTTTGAGCTATAACAAATTCCCATGGTCCTTGAGGAAGAAAAGTATTTTTCAAAGGGACTTGTACAGTACGAGTGGATTCAACACCTAATGCCGACGCAGGTATATCACCATAGTTGATATTAGGTAAAAGGGCTTGTGCTGATTTTGAATCTATCAATTTAGCCATTTAACTGTGAAACGACCGCTCACGAGTGATGCACAACCGCTTATGAGGTTTTGTGGTTTTGCGTCGTCGCCGTTTGCCCAAGCCGGTAAGATCTCGTATAGCTTGTCGGCCGGCTGTTTTAAGAGTTTCCTTGATATTATCGCCTTTCAGCACCCCATCGACAATTTCATTACCAGTTTTCAGCAACTGTCCGCCAAGAGGTGAATTTACAACTGGACTATTGCTTACAGCACTGGATAAGGCGTTTCTTCCGGCATTGATGAGATTTTGGGCTATAGGTGATTGAATGATGCGTGGTAGAAATGATGCCAAAGTTGCCAAAATACCACCCAAACCATGACCTCTCTGCATTCCACGTTGAAACATCATTCCGCTAAATGGGGCGCCACCCATTTGTTGATTTAAAAGTGTTGTCCATTGAATAGAGTTGACATCCAAAAGGAGGTGCGGCATATCGAACCGCACGCGCGCAATACAAAAGTTACACTAGATCATTCTACTAAAATGTATTCGTCTGAAATAGTATCACTATTGCAATCTGTCCCCAGCACTCGGAAACTATTCCTCGGTGTATATAGCGCTGATACTCTACCCAAAACGCGTCGTAAAAACTTTGCACTTGTCGTAAATACTGACACACATGATAAACCAGGCACACATTGGCAGGTCATCTTTGTCCGTAACAAGCAAGCCTATTTTTTCTGTAGCTTGGGATATAAAATGAACAAGTACATTCAAAATTATCTGGCCAAATATAAAAAGGTAAAAATTAATACTTGCAAACCACAACGTTTAATTGAATACACTTGTGGTGGCTATGTGGTCTTTGTAATACTAATGTTGTCGGCTGGTAATTCATTTGAAAGCATTTGTTCATTTTTTAAACTATTGAAAAATGATGATGTCTTTATTAAAGCGTTTATGCATAAAGTATTCGACTATAAATTGGCTACTATATAAGAAATTTGTCATTAATAACCTGCTACATTACGTGGTCAGTTATGAATATTCCTTGTCACTGTGAATTATGTGTCAAATACACGTTGGAGCAATCTAAACCAGCGCCTTTATACAGGAGAATGTTGAAATGTATTTCAGTGCCATTTATTAAAGGTATAGCATTGGGATTGGGCTTTTGTACAACACTAGTCATATTATTGCTCATTATATAAAAGTGGGTTGATTGCGTGTGGTCGTTTTTCATTTTCCTCTAATGGAACTTTTATGTAACAAATATTGTGGTACATGCAAGGAAATATTTTCTTCAACCAAGCATTTTAGTGATCACGTTTTGAAAAGGCATGCAGGGATTCAACCCATATGTAACAATTATATCAGCAATGCTGACTTTATTCAAAAATATGGACATTTGGATGGTGTTCGTAGACGTTTGTGCCCTCATTGTAGTGAAACTTTTGGAACAAGATTCAATTGTGAGCGTCATATTCGGCGTATTCATAATAATAATGGAACGAATGGTGAAGATGGTGATGGAAATGATACCAGCAAACCCTTTGAAAAAGCTGAGGAGTTTGTACATTCAACCCAATCAAAAAGATGCCGCAGCAATAGTGACGGAGAACATTCACAACACGAGCCGAGCGACAAACAAAACTGCCCTAAACTATCTTTTAAACCTTCGAAAATAAAAATGTGGTATTGTATAACTGTTGAATAAAACGTTTATTTCATATTTTTAACATGTAATGTAACAACTGTAGAACCATAATTAAATTGCATAGGACGACCAAATTCATCTAAAATTTCAATACGTATGGTATCGAGTGTTTGTCTAGTGATTGGTACATAACGAATAGGATTAAATGTTTTGGCAATCATTTTACCAAATTCAGTAGGAGGTGGTACAGGTAAACATGCAAGTAAATTAGCTTTCACATTCCCAAGAATGGAATATTCTACAATATCACAATATATATACATTGTATTAATGTTATTTGAAAAATCAATGGGACGCCTGGCTATTATTGTATCGTTGATGTTTTTATTTTCAAAACCAAGAAAATATGCAAAATCATCACCAAGCGTTGCATTCATTAATAATCGCTTGCTTGTTACAAACTCTATGCGCTGCAATGTTTTGTTAAACTGAAATGTGGCATCTGCGAGCATTTCCTCCACTAGCTTAGCCTCAGCCTGGCGATTATTATACCATTTTTTTACATCTTCATCTTTATCTATTAAACTTTTTATACGTGCTTCTTCCTCAGCTCCAAGAGGCTTTGTATTGTTGGCGATAAATGATTCTCTTCCAGCATTGATTCCGCGTATTATTTCATCACCATTTGCATAGTTGCCTTTAGGCAAGTGCAGAATAAATTTTCTATTGGAAAAACGTAGTGTATAAGATAAATCTTTTTGAACATTTAATATAGAACAAGGAAAAATGATGTCTGTCAGCCCAATACAATACCTATTATTGCGTAGCCTTAGTGTTTCAGGTAATCTGGTAAGAAACACTGATGATGTATTACTTTTTTCAGAGTCAACTGATGATGGAAGAGTAATGTAAAAATCATCCATGACAAACCACCACTTGATACGTGTACACTATTGCAAATGAAATCATTTGCATTTTAGGTACATTTACGAGTGGTTGATTATGGTTTTCAGCTTCAAACTACCCAGTCAGACAACTGTAATAGGTGCTACCCAATGCGGTAAAACAACCCTCATAAAGCACATATGTGAAAATACTGAAAAGTTTTTCAACGTCCCCATTGATAGAATATTCTGGTTCAGTCAATGTGGGTCATCGTCAGGTGTACCAATAAATGATGAGCGTTTAATAATTATTCAAGGGCCTCCTGATCCTGATTTGATAAAAGAACAAAAGGGAGTAAATACTATACTAGTGCTGGATGATTTGATGAACTTTTTTTCATCGAATAAAGCAGCAAAGGAATTACTCAACAACATTTTTACAGTATGGGCTCATCACTGGAATTTGGCAGTGTTTAATCTTGTGCAAGCGGCATTTCAACTGGACAGGACCAGTCGAATCAATAGTACATATATAATACTGATGAAAAGTCATTCAGATATATTACAAATACGTAATTGTCTGCAGCAATTATTTGGGCCACGTTTCAAAAATGCTCTAGAGGCGTATGATGATGCAATGTCTACTCCCTATAGTCATTTACTGATTGACAATCATCCTTTAACAAGTGAGAAGCAGCGTATACTATCTGATATAACAGCGGAGAACCCTATTGTTTATGTTGCCAGAAATGTGTTTAGTGTTTAAAGTGCTTGTTCAATGAGTGGTCGTATTTTGTCAAATTTCAACTTTTTGTCTTCTTGCGCCAAAACTCCTTGTTCTGTTTCCTCATTTTCTTTTGCACAAATTGAAATTATTGTTGAAATTGTATTTAATATTGTGAAAAATAATAATTTTCTTTTAACTAACAAGGAATATAAAACCCTCTTGCCCATATCTTCATTATTACGTCAAATAGCTTTGATACGCACACCGGAAAAGGCTAAATCATTATTGGCAACGCTTTCACACAAACAATTGAAAACAATAGTTACATGTGGTATTGCCTATTTTGGTTTTAAATCATGAAGCTCAACCATAAATATCGACTAATTCCTGTCGACGAGGAAACAATTAATATAGACAAGTTTGATGCAGAGCTCAAGCTTTTACGAGAAAATAGAGCTATACCCGACTATAAAAAGGCTGAACTATACGAAGACTTGATTGCTCGTCTCAAAAACTATAGAGAAAGTATAGATGCGCCCATATCAGTACAAGTGGAAAATGCTGATCCACCTCTATTGCCAGAATACAAGTTGCCAAGAAAGTATAACAATTTGTGGGAGAAATTTCCGCGCACAAACAAGAATAACCAACTTGTGATTAATAATGAGGCTGTACCAAACACGAATATTACAAAAATTTTAGATTTTGTATTGGATAAAACAAAAACGGAACCCAATGGATTTTCAGTCTTGTCAAAGTTTTTAGCCAGTAAAGGTGTACCTAGTTCTAACAAGAAACAAACTAGAAGAGAGTCGGCTGACAATGATTCAGTTGACGTTGTAACTAGAGCTGAACCGGCTGTTACAGACTTGGACTCTACTATATTACCTAGAACGCCTCGTCATCGTAAAGCTGTTATTAGATATTCACCATCACCGGTTCGTACACTCAAAAGTAAAAGGTCAAAGACTTTTGATACTGCCGCCGAATCATATTACACACCACAAGAAGGAGACTCACAGAATGGCCAAGGTCGTAAAAGGTTCTACATTAGATTATGGAAATGATATTTTGGCGAGCATTTATTACGATATAAAACATCCAGCTTCATATACATCAGCCAAGAATTTATTATCGCAAGCACGAAAACATGGCATTTCAAAGGTACAAGTTGATGATTTTTTGCAAGATTCTGAAACTTTTACACGACATAAACCAACCAGAATGCGTATGCAGACTAGAAAGACTAGAGGATGTGGTCGATTTCTAACAGTGCAAGCAGATTTGGTTGATATGCAAAAATATAAAAAATTAAACGACGGCTATGCTTACATGTTGACCATGATTGATGTTTATACACGCATGTTATATGTTAGGCCTTTGAAAACTAAAGGTGGTATAGAGGTTGCTAGTGCATTTGAAAATTTATTCAAGAATTTTATACCAATTCAGTTGATTACTGATAATGGCACAGAGTTTTATAATAGTCATTGTGAAAAACTATTCAAAAAGTTTGCCATACTGCACGGATCTACAAGTTCACCTCAAAAGGCTGCAATGGTGGAGCGAGCAAATAGAACTTTAAAAACACGCATGATGAAATATCTCTATTACAAGAATAATCATCGTTGGATTGATATCCTAGATGATTTGGTTGAAGGAATAAACAAATCTTATAACCGCTCCATAAAAATGCGGCCCATTGATGTTAAAGCAAATATATTCATTGAAGAATATGCATCAGCTGTTAAAAGCCGCTTTAAAATTGGTGATACTGTTCGCATAAGCAAAAATAGGCGTACTTTTGAAAAAAGCTACGAGTCTGGATATACAATGGAGCTATTCACAATTGATGAGGTTGTAACCGGAAACCCAACCGTGTATAAACTTGTAGATTATAATGGTGAACGTATAAAGGGAATATTCTACGAACCTGAACTTGTCTTGGCTACTAATAAAAGCAACCAGTACTATATAGAAAAAGTTTTAAAAGAGCGTACTCGAAGCGGTAAACGTCAAGTATTTGTAAAATGGAGTGGATACCCCGACAACTTTAATGAATGGATAGATGCAGAAAATTTAAATGTATAATTTTTCAATGTTATAAACAATTGTAATTATAATAAATGATTTATTTGATATATCGCATAATGTAACAATAAAAAACCAGCAAAATACAAACAACAATTCAACCTGGAAAAAAAAAATGTAGACTATTCAAATTTTCAAATTCTTACCAGTTGGTTGATCATTCG
This sequence comes from Auanema rhodensis, assembly GCA_964057225.1. NCBI lineage: Eukaryota > Metazoa > Nematoda > Chromadorea > Rhabditida > Rhabditidae > Auanema > Auanema rhodense. Next base: position 9,750,553 of record OZ059895.1, read on the forward strand.
TCCTCAATTGATGAGCCATTGATGGATATTCGCAAGAGCTGGAAAAAAAAAATGTTACGGCTGAGAATATAAAAATGCCACATAACAAAACAAGAATAAAACGCCAATTGTACTATTTGTGCTTGTTGTAGTCAAAATGAAGGATCAAAGCGGATAAACATGTTCAGGTTGAGTGCTTCTGGACTTAGTTTAAAGTAGAATACATTCTGCTTATAACCAAAAGTCTTTATAGTAGCCTCATCTGCATATATAACAATATAGCCCATATTGTTCAACAATTGCTTGCACGTCATGGTGTTATAAGAGCGCATCTAAAAAATGATAAAATTGAAAATAAATAAATATGCAAGCTTACATTAATAGAGAACTTTTCGGGCTTATAGTGACAAAACTCCTTCAAAAGACCCAACGCATCATTCCTTCCTCTACACTTTATACAGAGGCTGAAACAGTGATACTCGTCTATAACCTGCAATGATTCCCTACAAGTTTTGCAGAGACAAATTGGTCTCATTAATACACTCCTTGGTGGAGTGCTCTCTCTCAGAATCTCCATCTGCTTTATTGGTGAATCTAAATTAAAGATTTAATAAATACAAGTTAAGGTTCATACCAAAACTTGTAAAATTTGGAGCTGGTGTGGGTGGTCGTGGTACTTCAGGTTCAGGCGATTTGCGCACAACATTTGTCACATCAGCAAGTACAGCACGCTTCATTTCCGCTAAAGATCCAACTTTCTAAAATATAAGGCAAACTTGCAGAGAGGAGCAGTCTATGGCGATTGGCAAAGAGTGGCAGGAGATGGTGAAACGTCGGATCCTCGGATAGTTGGCAGAGCTGAAATGTAAATGTAGCAAAATTGCCAACCTTTTATACAAAGATTTTTGTAAAGTACAACCCATTGTGTTACAATCAAGTTTGCTGATGAAATTCTTTTATTAATTAGATTTTACAGCATATTTATGCAGATATACTCATCTCGTCGACAGTTGCCAGCAGTTGGCGCACTCTGAACCTGTAAACAATCTGCATATTAATTAGTTTTTACATCTCTTTAAACATTATTGTTTACCGTTTGTGCCATAAACAACAGCCATCTCTGTAAAACATTTAGGCTTTTTAAACTTTGCTTAATAGCTCATATATTATTCATAGTATACTTTTACACCCATATTGTAGCACAAAACATATGACTGCCAACGTTTTATATGTAAAAATATTTCATTCTTGAATATTTAATAATGGTTATATTACGAAACTAAAACTTTTGAAATGTTAAAATGATTATACTATATTTAAACCCCCACAGTGCAGTTATTACTGTTTATTAACCATCGATATGCGTGGCGTTGAGGTCAGCGCAACTGTTTCTTAATCTTATTGTATTTACCTTCAATGTGTGCTCTATTTAGTTATTGTATTGTTATATTAGTAAAATAAAGTTTAAAACTAATCTTTTATTATAATTTGAAACCTTTACTTGTTAGAATAAATATAATTAATAACAATTTGTAATTTCAAAAATTAATAATTTAATGTCATTCTTATCGAATTAACCTTCGATATGTGTTCCATTGAATTTTGGTATTTCATATCGTTCTTATCGAATTAACTTTCGATATGTGTTCCATTAAATTTTGGTATTTCATATCGTTCTTATCGAATTAACTTTCGATATGTGTTCCATTAAATTTTGGTATTTCATATCGTTCTTATCGAATTAACTTTCGATATGTGTTCCATTGAATTACCCATAACAAGTACGGTGAACAAAATTATCTACATGCAAAAATTTTATTGATCTTTAAAATAAAAACAATACAAACACAATACAATAAAAAATAATCAAAATAAGTAAACAAACATTATTAATAAATATAATAAAGAAATAAATAAAATTTAAAAACAAATTTATATATTTAAAATTTAAATATAATTTATATATAAAATTTAAAGTTTAAATATAATTTATATATATAAAATTTAAATATAATTTAAATAATTAAAGTTTAAATAAAATTTATATATATATAAAATTTAAATATAATTTAAATATTTAAAATTAAGATTTTTATTTTTACTTAATATATTTAAAAATAATTGAAAATATATACATACATTTGAAAAAGCATATTTAAGTTTGATTTTAAAAAAAAAAAAAAAATTTAAAAAAAAAATCAAAAAAAAAAAAAAATCATGCTTTAAATCATGACTTTTATATTTAAAAAAGGAAAATCCATGAACCATGATCCTAAAATATGTTTTTGACAGCTGACGCGCCCCAAAAATATGTTTTTGACAGCTGACGCGCCCCAAAAGTATGTTTTTAGCAGCTGACGCCCCCAAAAGTATGTTTTTGACAGCTGTTTGGGGGCGTGGTTAGTAAATTTTGCACGGCTCTCTACTAATATCAGATATTTTCGCTTACGACCATACCACGTTGAAAGTACGCCATACAGCTGATTTTCAATTTTATCTTTTCCGTAACAAATGTTTTCAATTTTCAAGCACTTTTACTTAGATAGCTCAACCAAAGGAAAGCAAATTATCTTCAATTTTATTTCTATATTACAGTTATAAACCAGTAGGTAATGAAACCTTCATATTGAATTTACTGTTTCTATCTATTTCCTATTAAAACAAACATTGTTCAAACACTATGCAACTATGAAACCTTTTTTAATTTATTGTATTTGGAGCTCATAAAATTTGATATCATCGAGGGATCCAGATGGAACGTGGAAAATTACATTACTAACATGAAATTGGAAAAAAAAGTATAACAAGGATAAGTATGTTAACGATTGAATATCAGATATTTTCGCTTACGACCATACCACGTTGAAAGTACGCCATACAGCTGATTTTCAATTTTATCTTTTCCGTAACAAATGTTTTCAATTTTCAAGCACTTTTACTTAGATAGCTCAACCAAAGGAAAGCAAATTATCTTCAATTTTATTTCTATATTACAGTTATAAACCAGTAGGTAATGAAACCTTCATATTGAATTTACTGTTTCTATCTATTTCCTATTAAAACAAACATTGTTCAAACACTATGCAACTATGAAACCTTTTTTAATTTATTGTATTTGGAGCTCATAAAATTTGATATCATCGAGGGATCCAGATGGAACGTGGAAAATTACATTACTAACATGAAATTGGAAAAAAAAGTATAACAAGGATAAGTATGTTAACGATTGAATATCAGATATTTTCGCTTACGACCATACCACGTTGAAAGTACGCCATACAGCTGATTTTCAATTTTATCTTTTCCGTAACAAATGTTTTCAATTTTCAAGCACTTTTACTTAGATAGCTCAACCAAAGGAAAGCAAATTATCTTCAATTTTATTTCTATATTACAGTTATAAACCAGTAGGTAATGAAACCTTCATATTGAATTTACTGTTTCTATCTATTTCCTATTAAAACAAACATTGTTCAAACACTATGCAACTATGAAACCTTTTTTAATTTATTGTATTTGGAGCTCATAAAATTTGATATCATCGAGGGATCCAGATGGAACGTGGAAAATTACATTACTAACATGAAATTGGAAAAAAAAGTATAACAAGGATAAGTATGTTAACGATTGAATATCAGATATTTTCGCTTACGACCATACCACGTTGAAAGTACGCCATACAGCTGATTTTCAATTTTATCTTTTCCGTAACAAATGTTTTCAATTTTCAAGCACTTTTACTTAGATAGCTCAACCAAAGGAAAGCAAATTATCTTCAATTTTATTTCTATATTACAGTTATAAACCAGTAGGTAATGAAACCTTCATATTGAATTTACTGTTTCTATCTATTTCCTATTAAAACAAACATTGTTCAAACACTATGCAACTATGAAACCTTTTTTAATTTATTGTATTTGGAGCTCATAAAATTTGATATCATCGAGGGATCCAGATGGAACGTGGAAAATTACATTACTAACATGAAATTGGAAAAAAAAGTATAACAAGGATAAGTATGTTAACGATTGAATATCAGATATTTTCGCTTACGACCATACCACGTTGAAAGTACGCCATACAGCTGATTTTCAATTTTATCTTTTCCGTAACAAATGTTTTCAATTTTCAAGCACTTTTACTTAGATAGCTCAACCAAAGGAAAGCAAATTATCTTCAATTTTATTTCTATATTACAGTTATAAACCAGTAGGTAATGAAACCTTCATATTGAATTTACTGTTTCTATCTATTTCCTATTAAAACAAACATTGTTCAAACACTATGCAACTATGAAACCTTTTTTAATTTATTGTATTTGGAGCTCATAAAATTTGATATCATCGAGGGATCCAGATGGAACGTGGAAAATTACATTACTAACATGAAATTGGAAAAAAAAGTATAACAAGGATAAGTATGTTAACGATTGAATATCAGATATTTTCGCTTACGACCATACCACGTTGAAAGTACGCCATACAGCTGATTTTCAAATTTATCTTTTCCGTAACAAATGTTTTCAATTTTCAAGCACTTTTACTTAGATAGCTCAACCAAAGGAAAGCAAATTATCTTCATTTTTATTTCTATATTACAGTTATAAACCAGTAGGTAATGAAACCTTCATATTGAATTTACTGTTTCTATCTATTTCCTATTAAAACAAACATTGTTCAAACACTATGTAACTATGAAACCTTTTTTAATTTATTGTATTTGGAGCTCATAAAATTTGATATCATCGAGGGGTCCAGATGGAACGTGGAAAATTACATTACTAACATGAAATTGGAAAAAAAAGTATAACAAGGATAAGTATGTTAACGATTGAATATCAGATATTTTCGCTTACGACCATACCACGTTGAAAGTACGCCATACAGCTAATTTTCAATTTTATCTTTTCAGTAACAAATGTTTTCAATTTTCAAGCACTTTTACTTAGATAGCTCAACCAAAGGAAAGCAAATTATCTTCATTTTTATTTCTATATTACAGTTATAAACCAGTAGGTAATGAAACCTTCATATTGAATTTACTGTTTCTATCTATTTCCTATTAAAACAAACATTGTTCAAACACTATGCAACTATGAAACCTTTTTTAATTTATTGTATTTGGAGCTCATAAAATTTGATATCATCGAGGGATCCAGATGGAAGGTGGAAAATTACATAACTAACATGAAATTGGAAAAAAAACTATAACGGGGATAAGTATGTTAACGATTGAATATCAGATATTTTCGCTTACGACCATACCACGTTGAAAGTACGCCATACAGCTGATTTTCAATTTTATCTTTTCAGTAACAAATGTTTTCAATTTTCAAGCACTTTTACTTAGATAGCTCAACCAAAGGAAAGCAAATTATCTTCAATTTTATTTCTATATTACAGTTATAAACCAGTAGGTAATGAAACCTTCATATTGAATTTACTGTTTCTATCTATTTCCTATTAAAACAAACATTGTTCAAACACTATGCAACTATGAAACCTTTTTTAATTTATTGTATTTGGAGCTCATAAAATTTGATATCATCGAGGGATCCAGATGGAACGTGGAAAATTACATTACTAACATGAAATTGGAAAAAAAAGTATAACAAGGATAAGTATGTTAACGATTGAATATCAGATATTTTCGCTTACGACCATACCACGTTGAAAGTACGCCATACAGCTGATTTTCAATTTTATCTTTTCCGTAACAAATGTTTTCAATTTTCAAGCACTTTTACTTAGATAGCTCAACCAAAGGAAAGCAAATTATCTTCAATTTTATTTCTATATTACAGTTATAAACCAGTAGGTAATGAAACCTTTATCTTGAATTTACTGTTTCTTTCTATTTCCTATCAAAACAAACATTGTTCAAACACTATGCAACTATGAAACCTTTTTTAATTTATTGTATTTGGAGCTCATAAAATTTGATATCATCGAGGGATCCAGATGGAACGTGGAAAATTACATTACTAACATGGAATTGGAAAAAAAAGTATAACAAGGATAAGTATGTTAACGATTGAATATCAGATATTTTCGCTTACGACCATACCACGTTGAAAGTACGCCATACAGCTGATTTTCAATTTTATCTTTTCCGTAACAAATGTTTTCAATTTTCAAGCACTTTTACTTAGATAGCTCAACCAGAGGAAAGCAAATTATCTTCAATTTTATTTCTATATTACAGTTATAAACCAGTAGGTAATGAAACCTTCATATTGAATTTACTGTTTCTATCTATTTCCTATTAAAACAAACATTGTTCAAACACTATGCAACTATGAAACCTTTTTTAATTTATTGTATTTGGAGCTCATAAAATTTGATATCATCGAGGGATCCAGATGGAACGTGGAAAATTACATTACTAACATGAAATTGGAAAAAAAAGTATAACAAGGATAAGTATGTTAACGATTGAATATCAGATATTTTCGCTTACGACCATACCACGTTGAAAGTACGCCATACAGCTGATTTTCAATTTTATCTTTTCCGTAACAAATGTTTTCAATTTTCAAGCACTTTTACTTAGATAGCTCAACCAAAGGAAAGCAAATTATCTTCAATTTTATTTCTATATTACAGTTATAAACCAGTAGGTAATGAAACCTTCATATTGTATTTACTGTTTCTATCTATTTCCTATTAAAACAAACATTGTTCAAACACTATGCAACTATGAAACCTTTTTTAATTTATTGTATTTGGAGCTCATAAAATTTGATATCATCGAGGGATCCAGATGGAACGTGGAAAATTACATAACTAAAATGAAATTGGAAAAAAAAGTATAACAAGGATAAGTATGTTAACGACTGAATATCAGATATTTTCGCTTACGACCATACCACGTTGAAAGTACGCCATACAGCTGATTTTCAATTTTATCTTTTCCGTAACAAATGTTTTCAATTTTCAAGCACTTTTACTTAGATAGCTCAACCAAAGGAAAGCAAATTATCTTCAATTTTATTTCTATATTACAGTTATAAACCAGTAGGTAATGAAACCTTCATATTGAATTTACTGTTTCTATCTATTTCCTATCAAAACAAACATTGTTCAAACACTATGCAACTATGAAACCTTTTTTAATTCATTGTATTTGGAGCTCATAAAATTTGATATCATCGAGGGATCCAGATGGAACGTGGAAAATTACATAACTAAAATGAAATTGGAAAAAAAAGTATAACAAGGATAAGTATGTTAACGATTGAATATCAGATATTTTCGCTTACGACCATACCACGTTGAAAGTACGCCATACAGCTGATTTTCAATTTTATCTTTTCCGTAACAAATGTTTTCAATTTTCAAGCACTTTTACTTAGATAGCTCAACCAAAGGAAAGCAAATTATCTTCAATTTTATTTCTATATTACAGTTATAAACCAGTAGGTAATGAAACCTTCATATTGAATTTACTGTTTCTATCTATTTCCTATTAAAACAAACATTGTTCAAACACTATGCAACTATGAAACCTTTTTTAATTTATTGTATTTGGAGCTCATAAAATTTGATATCATCGAGGGATCCAGATGGAACGTGGAAAATTACATTACTAACATGAAATTGGAAAAAAAAGTATAACAAGGATAAGTATGTTAACGACTGAATATCAGATATTTTCGCTTACGACCATACCACGTTGAAAGTACGCCATACAGCTGATTTTCAATTTTATCTTTTCCGTAACAAATGTTTTCAATTTTCAAGCACTTTTACTTAGATAGCTCAACCAAAGGAAAGCAAATTATCTTCAATTTTATTTCTATATTACAGTTATAAACCAGTAGGTAATGAAACCTTCATCTTGAATTTACTGTTTCTATCTATTTCCTATCAAAACAAACATTGTTCAAACACTATGCAACTATGAAAACTTTTTTAATTTATTGTATTTGGAGCTCATAAAATTTGATATCATCGAGGGATCCAGATGGAACGTGGAAAATTACATAACTAAAATGAAATTGAAAAAAAAAGTATAACAAGGATAAGTATGTTAACGATTGAATATCAGATATTTTCGCTTACGACCATACCACGTTGAAAGTACGCCATACAGCTGATTTTCAATTTTATCTTTTCCGTAACAAATGTTTTCAATTTTCAAGCACTTTTACTTAGATAGCTCAACCAAAGGAAAGCAAATTATCTTCAATTTTATTTCTATATTACAGTTATAAACCAGTAGGTAATGAAACCTTCATATTGAATTTACTGTTTCTATCTATTTCCTATTAAAACAAACATTGTTCAAACACTATGCAACTATGAAACCTTTTTTAATTTATTGTATTTGGAGCTCATAAAATTTGATATCATCGAGGGATCCAGATGGAACGTGGAAAATTACATTACTAACATGAAATTGGAAAAAAAGTATAACAAGGATAAGTATGTTAACGATTGAATATCAGATATTTTCGCTTACGACCATACCACGTTGAAAGTACGCCATACAGCTGATTTTCAATTTTATCTTTTCCGTAACAAATGTTTTCAATTTTCAAGCACTTTTACTTAGATAGCTCAACCAAAGGAAAGCAAATTATCTTCAATTTTATTTCTATATTACAGTTATAAACCAGTAGGTAATGAAACCTTCATATTGAATTTACTGTTTCTATCTATTTCCTATTAAAACAAACATTGTTCAAACACTATGCAACTATGAAACCTTTTTTAATTTATTGTATTTGGAGCTCATAAAATTTGATATCATCGAGGGATCCAGATGGAACGTGGAAAATTACATTACTAACATGAAATTGGAAAAAAAGTATAACAAGGATAAGTATGTTAACGATTGAATATCAGATATTTTCGCTTACGACCATACCACGTTGAAAGTACGCCATACAGCTGATTTTCAATTTTATCTTTTCCGTAACAAATGTTTTCAATTTTCAAGCACTTTTACTTAGATAGCTCAACCAAAGGAAAGCAAATTATCTTCAATTTTATTTCTATATTACAGTTATAAACCAGTAGGTAATGAAACCTTCATCTTGAATTTACTGTTTCTATCTATTTCCTATCAAAACAAACATTGTTCAAACACTATGCAACTATGAAAACTTTTTTAATTTATTGTATTTGGAGCTCATAAAATTTGATATCATCGAGGGATCCAGATGGAACGTGGAAAATTACATAACTAAAATGAAATTGAAAAAAAAAGTATAACAAGGATAAGTATGTTAACGATTGAATATCAGATATTTTCGCTTACGACCATACCACGTTGAAAGTACGCCATACAGCTGATTTTCAATTTTATCTTTTCCGTAACAAATGTTTTCAATTTTCAAGCACTTTTACTTAGATAGCTCAACCAAAGGAAAGCAAATTATCTTCAATTTTATTTCTATATTACAGTTATAAACCAGTAGGTAATGAAACCTTCATATTGAATTTGCTGTTTCTATCTATTTCCTATTAAAACAAACATTGTTCAAACACTATGCAACTATGAAACCTTTTTTAATTTATTGTATTTGGAGCTCATAAAATTTGATATCATCGAGGGATCCAGATGGAACGTGGAAAGTTACATTACTAACATGAAATTGGAAAAAAAAGTATAACAAGGATAAGTATGTTAACGATTGAATATCAGATATTTTCGCTTACGACCATACCACGTTGAAAGTACGCCATACAGCTGATTTTCAATTTTATCTTTTCCGTAACAAATGTTTTCAATTTTCAAGCACTTTTACTTAGATAGCTCAACCAAAGGAAAGCAAATTATCTTCAATTTTATTTCTATATTACAGTTATAAACCAGTAGGTAATGAAACCTTCATCTTGAATTTACTGTTTCTATCTATTTCCTATCAAAACAAACATTGTTCAAACACTATGCAACTATGAAACCTTTTCTAATTTATTGTATTTGGAGCTCATAAAATTTGATATCATCGAGGGATCCAGATGGAACGTGGAAAATTACATAACTAAAATGAAATTGGAAAAAAAAGTATAACAAGGATAAGTATGTTAACGATTGAATATCAGATATTTTCGCTTATGACCATACCACGTTGAAAGTACGCCATACAGCTGATTTTCAATTTTATCTTTTCAGTAACAAATGTTTTCAATTTTCAAGCACTTTTACTTAGATAGCTCAACCAAAGGAAAGCAAATTATCTTCAATTTTATTTCTATATTACAGTTATAAACCAGTAGGTAATGAAACCTTCATATTGAATTTGCTGTTTCTATCTATTTCCTATTAAAACAAACATTGTTCAAACACTATGCAACTATGAAACCTTTTTTAATTTATTGTATTTGGAGCTCATAAAATTTGATATCATCGAGGGATCCAGATGGAACGTGGAAAGTTACATTACTAACATGAAATTGGAAAAAAAAGTATAACAAGGATAAGTATGTTAACGATTGAATATCAGATATTTTCGCTTACGACCATACCACGTTGAAAGTACGCCATACAGCTGATTTTCAATTTTATCTTTTCCGTAACAAATGTTTTCAATTTTCAAGCACTTTTACTTAGATAGCTCAACCAAAGGAAAGCAAATTATCTTCAATTTTATTTCTATATTACAGTTATCAACCAGTAGGTAATGAAACCTTCATATTGAATTTACTGTTTCTATCTATCTCCTATTAAAACAAACATTGTTCAAACACTATGCAACTATGAAACCTTTTTTAATTTATTGTATTTGGAGTTCATAAAATTTGATATCATCGAGGGATCCAGATGGAACGTGGAAAATTACATAACTAAAATGAAATTGGAAAAAAAAGTATAACAAGGATAAGTATGTTAACGATTGAATATCAGATATTTTCGCTTACGACCATACCACGTTGAAAGCACGCCATACAGCTGATTTTCAATTTTATCTTTTCCGTAACAAATGTTTTCAATTTTCAAGCACTTTTACTTAGATAGCTCAACCAAAGGAAAGCAAATTATCTTCAATTTTATTTCTATATTACAGTTATAAACCAGTAGGTAATGAAACCTTCATATTGAATTTACTGTTTCTATCTATTTCCTATCAAAACAAACATTGTTCAAACACTATGCAACTATGAAACCTTTTTTAATTCATTGTATTTGGAGCTCATAAAATTTGATATCATCGAGGGATCCAGATGGAACGTGGAAAATTACATAACTAAAATGAAATTGGAAAAAAAAGTATAACAAGGATAAGTATGTTAACGATTGAATATCAGATATTTTCGCTTACGACCATACCACGTTGAAAGTACGCCATACAGCTGATTTTCAATTTTATCTTTTCCGTAACAAATGTTTTCAATTTTCAAGCACTTTTACTTAGATAGCTCAACCAAAGGAAAGCAAATTATCTTCAATTTTATTTCTATATTACAGTTATAAACCAGTAGGTAATGAAACCTTCATATTGAATTTACTGTTTCTATCTATTTCCTATTAAAACAAACATTGTTCAAACACTATGCAACTATGAAACCTTTTTTAATTTATTGTATTTGGAGCTCATAAAATTTGATATCATCGAGGGATCCAGATGGAACGTGGAAAATTACATTACTAACATGAAATTGGAAAAAAAAGTATAACAAGGATAAGTATGTTAACGACTGAATATCAGATATTTTCGCTTACGACCATACCACGTTGAAAGTACGCCATACAGCTGATTTTCAATTTTATCTTTTCCGTAACAAATGTTTTCAATTTTCAAGCACTTTTACTTAGATAGCTCAACCAAAGGAAAGCAAATTATCTTCAATTTTATTTCTATATTACAGTTATAAACCAGTAGGTAATGAAACCTTCATCTTGAATTTGCTGTTTCTATCTATTTCCTATCAAAACAAACATTGTTCAAACACTATGCAACTATGAAAACTTTTTTAATTTATTGTATTTGGAGCTCATAAAATTTGATATCATCGAGGGATCCAGATGGAACGTGGAAAATTACATAACTAAAATGAAATTGAAAAAAAAAGTATAACAAGGATAAGTATGTTAACGATTGAATATCAGATATTTTCGCTTACGACCATACCACGTTGAAAGTACGCCATACAGCTGATTTTCAATTTTATCTTTTCCGTAACAAATGTTTTCAATTTTCAAGCACTTTTACTTAGATAGCTCAACCAAAGGAAAGCAAATTATCTTCAATTTTATTTCTATATTACAGTTATAAACCAGTAGGTAATGAAACCTTCATATTGAATTTACTGTTTCTATCTATTTCCTATTAAAACAAACATTGTTCAAACACTATGCAACTATGAAACCTTTTTTAATTTATTGTATTTGGAGCTCATAAAATTTGATATCATCGAGGGATCCAGATGGAACGTGGAAAATTACATTACTAACATGAAATTGGAAAAAAAGTATAACAAGGATAAGTATGTTAACGATTGAATATCAGATATTTTCGCTTACGACCATACCACGTTGAAAGTACGCCATACAGCTGATTTTCAATTTTATCTTTTCCGTAACAAATGTTTTCAATTTTCAAGCACTTTTACTTAGATAGCTCAACCAAAGGAAAGCAAATTATCTTCAATTTTATTTCTATATTACAGTTATAAACCAGTAGGTAATGAAACCTTCATATTGAATTTACTGTTTCTATCTATTTCCTATTAAAACAAACATTGTTCAAACACTATGCAACTATGAAACCTTTTTTAATTTATTGTATTTGGAGCTCATAAAATTTGATATCATCGAGGGATCCAGATGGAACGTGGAAAATTACATTACTAACATGAAATTGGAAAAAAAGTATAACAAGGATAAGTATGTTAACGATTGAATATCAGATATTTTCGCTTACGACCATACCACGTTGAAAGTACGCCATACAGCTGATTTTCAATTTTATCTTTTCCGTAACAAATGTTTTCAATTTTCAAGCACTTTTACTTAGATAGCTCAACCAAAGGAAAGCAAATTATCTTCAATTTTATTTCTATATTACAGTTATAAACCAGTAGGTAATGAAACCTTCATCTTGAATTTACTGTTTCTATCTATTTCCTATCAAAACAAACATTGTTCAAACACTATGCAACTATGAAAACTTTTTTAATTTATTGTATTTGGAGCTCATAAAATTTGATATCATCGAGGGATCCAGATGGAACGTGGAAAATTACATAACTAAAATGAAATTGAAAAAAAAAGTATAACAAGGATAAGTATGTTAACGATTGAATATCAGATATTTTCGCTTACGACCATACCACGTTGAAAGTACGCCATACAGCTGATTTTCAATTTTATCTTTTCCGTAACAAATGTTTTCAATTTTCAAGCACTTTTACTTAGATAGCTCAACCAAAGGAAAGCAAATTATCTTCAATTTTATTTCTATATTACAGTTATAAACCAGTAGGTAATGAAACCTTCATATTGAATTTGCTGTTTCTATCTATTTCCTATTAAAACAAACATTGTTCAAACACTATGCAACTATGAAACCTTTTTTAATTTATTGTATTTGGAGCTCATAAAATTTGATATCATCGAGGGATCCAGATGGAACGTGGAAAGTTACATTACTAACATGAAATTGGAAAAAAAAGTATAACAAGGATAAGTATGTTAACGATTGAATATCAGATATTTTCGCTTACGACCATACCACGTTGAAAGTACGCCATACAGCTGATTTTCAATTTTATCTTTTCCGTAACAAATGTTTTCAATTTTCAAGCACTTTTACTTAGATAGCTCAACCAAAGGAAAGCAAATTATCTTCAATTTTATTTCTATATTACAGTTATAAACCAGTAGGTAATGAAACCTTCATCTTGAATTTACTGTTTCTATCTATTTCCTATCAAAACAAACATTGTTCAAACACTATGCAACTATGAAACCTTTTCTAATTTATTGTATTTGGAGCTCATAAAATTTGATATCATCGAGGGATCCAGATGGAACGTGGAAAATTACATAACTAAAATGAAATTGGAAAAAAAAGTATAACAAGGATAAGTATGTTAACGATTGAATATCAGATATTTTCGCTTATGACCATACCACGTTGAAAGTACGCCATACAGCTGATTTTCAATTTTATCTTTTCAGTAACAAATGTTTTCAATTTTCAAGCACTTTTACTTAGATAGCTCAACCAAAGGAAAGCAAATTATCTTCAATTTTATTTCTATATTACAGTTATAAACCAGTAGGTAATGAAACCTTCATATTGAATTTGCTGTTTCTATCTATTTCCTATTAAAACAAACATTGTTCAAACACTATGCAACTATGAAACCTTTTTTAATTTATTGTATTTGGAGCTCATAAAATTTGATATCATCGAGGGATCCAGATGGAACGTGGAAAGTTACATTACTAACATGAAATTGGAAAAAAAAGTATAACAAGGATAAGTATGTTAACGATTGAATATCAGATATTTTCGCTTACGACCATACCACGTTGAAAGTACGCCATACAGCTGATTTTCAATTTTATCTTTTCCGTAACAAATGTTTTCAATTTTCAAGCACTTTTACTTAGATAGCTCAACCAAAGGAAAGCAAATTATCTTCAATTTTATTTCTATATTACAGTTATCAACCAGTAGGTAATGAAACCTTCATATTGAATTTACTGTTTCTATCTATCTCCTATTAAAACAAACATTGTTCAAACACTATGCAACTATGAAACCTTTTTTAATTTATTGTATTTGTAGCTCATAAAATTTTATATCATCGAGGGATCCAGATGGAACGTGGAAAATTACATAACTAAAATGAAATTGGAAAAAAAAGTATAACAAGGATAAGTATGTTAACGATTGAATATCAGATATTTTCGCTTACGACCATACCACGTTGAAAGCACGCCATACAGCTGATTTTCAATTTTATCTTTTCCGTAACAAATGTTTTCAATTTTCAAGCACTTTTACTTGGATAGCTCAACCAAAGGAAAGCAAATTATCTTCAATTTTATTTCTATATTACAGTTATAAACCAGTAGGTAATGAAACCTTCATATTGAATTTACTGTTTCTATCTATCTCCTATTAAAACAAACATTGTTCAAACACTATGCAACTATGAAACCTTTTTTAATTTATTGTATTTGGAGTTCATAAAATTTGATATCATCGAGGGATCCAGATGGAACGTGGAAAATTACATTACTAACATGAAATTGGAAAAAAAAGTATAACAAGGATAAGTATGTTAACGATTGAATATCAGATATTTTCGCTTACGACCATACCACGTTGAAAGTATGCCATACAGCTGATTTTCAATTTTATCTTTTCCGTAACAAATGTTTTCAATTTTCAAGCACTTTTACTTAGATAGCTCAACCAAAGGAAAGCAAATTATCTTCAATTTTATTTCTATATTACAGTTATAAACCAGTAGGTAATGAAACCTTCATCTTGAATTTACTGTTTCTATCTATTTCCTATCAAAACAAACATTGTTCAAACACTATGCAACTATGAAACCTTTTTTAATTTATTGTATTTGGAGCTCATAAAATTTGATATCATCGAGGGATCCAGATGGAACGTGGAAAATTACATAACTAAAATGAAATTGGAAAAAAAAGTATAACAAGGATAAGTATGTTAACGACTGAATATCAGATATTTTCGCTTACGACCATACCACGTTGAAAGTACGCCATACAGCTGATTTTCAATTTTATCTTTTCCGTAACAAATGTTTTCAATTTTCAAGCACTTTTACTTAGATAGCTCAACCAAAGGAAAGCAAATTATCTTCAATTTTATTTCTATATTACAGTTATAAACCAGTAGGTAATGAAACCTTCATCTTGAATTTACTGTTTCTTTCTATTTCCTATCAAAACAAACATTGTTCAAACACTATGCAACTATGAAACCTTTTTTTAATTTATTGTATTTGGAGCTCATAAAATTTGATATCATCGAGGGATCCAGATGTAACGTGGAAAATTACATAACTAACATGAAATTGGAAAAAAAAGTATAACAAGGATAAGTATGTTAACGATTGAATATCAGATATTTTCGCTTACGACCATACCACGTTGAAAGTACGCCATACAGCTGATTTTCAATTTTATCTTTTCCGTAACAAATGTTTTCACTTTTCAAGCACTTTTACTTAGATAGCTCAACCAAAGGAAAGCAAATTATCTTCAATTTTATTTCTATATTACAGTTATAAACCAGTAGGTAATGAAACCTTCATATTGAATTTACTGTTTCTATCTATTTCCTATTAAAACAAACATTGTTCAAACACTATGCAACTATGAAACCTTTTTTAATTTATTGTATTTGGAGCTCATAAAATTTGATATCATCGAGGGATCCAGATGGAACGTGGAAAATTACATAACTAAAATGAAATTGGAAAAAAAAGTATAACAAGGATAAGTATGTTAACGATTGAATATCAGATATTTTCGCTTACGACCATACCACGTTGAAAGTACGCCATACAGCTGATTTTCAATTTTATCTTTTCCGTAACAAATGTTTTCAATTTTCAAGCACTTTTACTTAGATAGCTCAACCAAAGGAAAGCAAATTATCTTCAATTTTATTTCTATATTACAGTTATAAACCAGTAGATAATGAACCTTCATCTCGACTTTACTGTTTCTATCTATTTCCTATCGAAACAAACATTGTTTAAACACTATACAACTGTGAAACCTTTTTTAATTTATTGTATTTGTAGCTCATAAAATTTTATATCATCGAGGGATCCAGATGGAAGGTGGAAAATTACATAACTAACATGAAATTGGAAAAAAAACTATAACGGGGATAAGTATGTTAACGATTGAATATCAGATATTTTCGCTTACGACCATACCACGTTGAAAGTACGCCATACAGCTGATTTTCAATTTTATCTCTTCCGTAACATATGTTTTCAATTTTCAAGCAGTTTTATTTGAATAGCTCAACCAAAGGAGAGCAAATTATCTTCAATCTTATTTCTATATTACAGTTATAAACCAGTAGGTAATGAAACCTTCATATTGAATTTACTGTTTCTATCTATTTCCTATTAAAACAAACATTGTTCAAACACTATGCAACTATGAAACCTTTTTTAATTTATTGTATTTGGAGTTCATAAAATTTGATATCATCGAGGGTTCCAGATGGAACGTGGAAAATTACATTACTAACATGAAATTGGAAAAAAAAGTATAACAAGGATAAGTATGTTAACGATTGAATATCAGATATTTTCGCTTACGACCATACCACGTTGAAAGTACGCCATACAGCTGATTTTCAATTTTATCTTTTCCGTAACAAATGTTTTCAATTTTCAAGCACTTTTACTTAGATAGCTCAACCAAAGGAAAGCAAATTATCTTCAATTTTATTTCTATATTACAGTTATAAACCAGTAGGTAATGAAACCTTCATCTTGAATTTACTGTTTCTATCTATTTCCTATCAAAACAAACATTGTTCAAACACTATGCAACTATGAAACCTTTTTTAATTTATTGTATTTGGAGCTCATAAAATTTGATATCATCGAGGGATCCAGATGGAACGTGGAAAATTACATAACTAAAATGAAATTGGAAAAAAAAGTATAACAAGGATAAGTATGTTAACGACTGAATATCAGATATTTTCGCTTACGACCATACCACGTTGAAAGTACGCCATACAGCTGATTTTCAATTTTATCTTTTCCGTAACAAATGTTTTCAATTTTCAAGCACTTTTACTTAGATAGCTCAACCAAAGGAAAGCAAATTATCTTCAATTTTATTTCTATATTACAGTTATAAACCAGTAGGTAATGAAACCTTCATCTTGAATTTACTGTTTCTATCTATTTCCTATCGAAACAAACATTGTTCAAACACTATGCAACTATGAAACCTTTTTTAATTTATTGTATTTGGAGCTCATAAAATTTGATATCATCGAGGGATCCAGATGGAACGTGGAAAATTACATAACTAACATGAAATTAAAAAAAAAAGTATAACAAGGATAAGTATGTTAACGATTGAATATCAGATATTTTCGCTTACGACCATACCACGTTGAAAGTACGCCATACAGCTGATTTTCAATTTTATCTTTTCCGTAACAAATGTTTTCAATTTTCAAGCACTTTTACTTAGATAGCTCAACCAAAGGAAAGCAAATTATCTTCAATTTTATTTCTATATTACAGTTATAAACCAGTAGGTAATGAAACCTTCATCTTGAATTTACTGTTTCTATCTATTTCCTATCAAAACAAACATTGTTCAAACACTATGCAACTATGAAACCTTTTTTAATTTATTGTATTTGGAGCTCATAAAATTTGATATCATCGAGGGATCCAGATGGAACGTGGAAAATTACATAACTAAAATGAAATTGGAAAAAAAAGTATAACAAGGATAAGTATGTTAACGACTGAATATCAGATATTTTCGCTTACGACCATACCACGTTGAAAGTACGCCATACAGCTGATTTTCAATTTTATCTTTTCCGTAACAAATGTTTTCAATTTTCAAGCACTTTTACTTAGATAGCTCAACCAAAGGAAAGCAAATTATCTTCAATTTTATTTCTATATTACAGTTATAAACCAGTAGGTAATGAAACCTTCATCTTGAATTTACTGTTTCTATCTATTTCCTATCAAAACAAACATTGTTCAAACACTATGCAACTATGAAACCTTTTTTTAATTTATTGTATTTGGAGCTCATAAAATTTGATATCATCGAGGGATCCAGATGTAACGTGGAAAATTACATAACTAACATGAAATTGGAAAAAAAAGTATAACAAGGATAAGTATGTTAACGATTGAATATCAGATATTTTCGCTTACGACCATACCACGTTGAAAGTACGCCATACAGCTGATTTTCAATTTTATCTTTTCCGTAACAAATGTTTTCACTTTTCAAGCACTTTTACTTAGATAGCTCAACCAAAGGAAAGCAAATTATCTTCAATTTTATTTCTATATTACAGTTATAAACCAGTAGGTAATGAAACCTTCATATTGAATTTACTGTTTCTATCTATTTCCTATTAAAACAAACATTGTTCAAACACTATGCAACTATGAAACCTTTTTTAATTTATTGTATTTGGAGCTCATAAAATTTGATATCATCGAGGGATCCAGATGGAACGTGGAAAATTACATAACTAAAATGAAATTGGAAAAAAAAGTATAACAAGGATAAGTATGTTAACGATTGAATATCAGATATTTTCGCTTACGACCATACCACGTTGAAAGTACGCCATACAGCTGATTTTCAATTTTATCTTTTCCGTAACAAATGTTTTCAATTTTCAAGCACTTTTACTTAGATAGCTCAACCAAAGGAAAGCAAATTATCTTCAATTTTATTTCTATATTACAGTTATAAACCAGTAGATAATGAACCTTCATCTCGACTTTACTGTTTCTATCTATTTCCTATCGAAACAAACATTGTTTAAACACTATACAACTGTGAAACCTTTTTTAATTTATTGTATTTGTAGCTCATAAAATTTTATATCATCGAGGGATCCAGATGGAAGGTGGAAAATTACATAACTAACATGAAATTGGAAAAAAAACTATAACGGGGATAAGTATGTTAACGATTGAATATCAGATATTTTCGCTTACGACCATACCACGTTGAAAGTACGCCATACAGCTGATTTTCAATTTTATTTTTTCAGTAACAAATGTTTTCAATTTTCAAGCACTTTTACTTAGATAGCTCAACCAAAGGAAAGCAAATTATCTTCAATTTTATTTCTATATTACAGTTATAAACCAGTAGGTAATGAAACCTTCATCTTGAATTTACTGTTTCTATCTATTTCCTATCAAAACAAACATTGTTCAAACACTATGCAACTATGAAACCTTTTTTAATTTATTGTATTTGGAGCTCATAAAATTTGATATCATCGAGGGATCCAGATGGAACGTGGAAAATTACATAACTAAAATGAAATTGGAAAAAAAAGTATAACAAGGATAAGTATGTTAACGACTGAATATCAGATATTTTCGCTTACGACCATACCACGTTGAAAGTACGCCATACAGCTGATTTTCAATTTTATCTTTTCCGTAACAAATGTTTTCAATTTTCAAGCACTTTTACTTAGATAGCTCAACCAAAGGAAAGCAAATTATCTTCAATTTTATTTCTATATTACAGTTATAAACCAGTAGGTAATGAAACCTTCATCTTGAATTTACTGTTTCTATCTATTTCCTATCAAAACAAACATTGTTCAAACACAATGCAACTATGAAACCTTTTTTTAATTTATTGTATTTGGAGCTCATAAAATTTGATATCATCGAGGGATCCAGATGGAACGTGGAAAATTACATAACTAACATGAAATTGGAAAAAAAAGTATAACAAGGATAAGTATGTTAACGATTGAATATCAGATATTTTCGCTTACGACCATACCACGTTGAAAGTACGCCATACAGCTGATTTTCAATTTTATCTTTTCCGTAACAAATGTTTTCACTTTTCAAGCACTTTTACTTAGATAGCTCAACCAAAGGAAAGCAAATTATCTTCAATTTTATTTCTATATTACAGTTATAAACCAGTAGGTAATGAAACCTTCATATTGAATTTACTGTTTCTATCTATTTCCTATTAAAACAAACATTGTTCAAACACTATGCAACTATGAAACCTTTTTTAATTTATTGTATTTGGAGCTCATAAAATTTGATATCATCGAGGGATCCAGATGGAACGTGGAAAATTACATAACTAAAATGAAATTGGAAAAAAAAGTATAACAAGGATAAGTATGTTAACGATTGAATATCAGATATTTTCGCTTACGACCATACCACGTTGAAAGTACGCCATACAGCTGATTTTCAATTTTATCTTTTCCGTAACAAATGTTTTCAATTTTCAAGCACTTTTACTTAGATAGCTCAACCAAAGGAAAGCAAATTATCTTCAATTTTATTTCTATATTACAGTTATAAACCAGTAGATAATGAACCTTCATCTCGACTTTACTGTTTCTATCTATTTCCTATCGAAACAAACATTGTTTAAACACTATACAACTGTGAAACCTTTTTTAATTTATTGTATTTGTAGCTCATAAAATTTTATATCATCGAGGGATCCAGATGGAAGGTGGAAAATTACATAACTAACATGAAATTGGAAAAAAAACTATAACGGGGATAAGTATGTTAACGATTGAATATCAGATATTTTCGCTTACGACCATACCACGTTGAAAGTACGCCATACAGCTGATTTTCAATTTTATCTCTTCCGTAACATATGTTTTCAATTTTCAAGCAGTTTTATTTGAATAGCTCAACCAAAGGAGAGCAAATTATCTTCAATCTTATTTCTATATTACAGTTATAAACCAGTAGTTGTTGAACCTTCATCTTAACTTTACTGTTTCTATCTATTTCCTATCAAAACATCATTGTTTAAACACTATACAACTATGAAACTTTTTTTAATTTATTGTATTTGGAGCTCATAATAATTGATATCATCGAGGGATCCAGATGGAAGGTGGAAAATTACATAACTAACATGAAATTGGAAAAAAAAGTATAACAAGGAGAAGTATGTTAACGATTGAATATCAGATATTTTCGCTTACGACCATACCACGTTAAAAGTACGCCATACAGCTGATTTTCAAGTTTATCTCTTCCGTAACAAATCTTTTCAATTTTCAAGCACTTTTACTTAGATAGCTCAACCAAAGGAAAGCAAATTATCTTCAATTTTTTTTCTATATTACAGTTATAAACCAGTAGATAATGAACCTTCATCTTGACTTTACTGTTTCTATCCATTTCCTATCGAAACAAACATTGTTTAAACACTGTACAACTGTGAAACCTTTTTTAATTTATTGTATTTGGAGCTCATAAAATTTGATATAATTGAGGGATCCAGATGAAACGTGGAAAATTACATAACTAACATGAAATTTGAAAGAAAACTATAACGGGGATAAGTATGTTAACGATTGAATATCAGATATTTTCGCTTACGACCGTACCACGTTGAAAGTACGCCATACAGCTGATTTTCAATTTTATCTCTTCCGTAACATATGTTTTCAATTTTCAAGCAGTTTTACTTAAATAGCTCAACCAAAGGAAAGCAAATTATCTTCAATCTCATTTCTATATTACAGTTATAAACCAGTAGTTGTTGAACCTTCATCTTAACTTTACTGTTTCTATCTATTTCCTATCGAAACAAACATTGTTCAAACACTATGCAACTATGAAACCTTATTTAATTCATTGTATTTGGAGCTCATAAAATTTGATATCATCGAGGGATAAAGATGGAACGTGGAAAATTACATAACTAAAATGAAATTGGAAAAAAAAGTATAACAAGTATAAGTATGTTAACGATTGAATATCAGATATTTTCGCTTACGACCATACCACGTTGAAAGTACGCCATACAGCTGATTTTCAATTTTATCTTTTCCGTAACAAATGTTTTCATTTTTCAAGCACTTTTACTTAGATAGCTCAACCAAAGGAAAGCAAATTATCTTCAATTTTATTTCTATATTACAGTTATAAACCAGTAGGTAATGAAACCTTCATATTGAATTTACTGTTTCTATCTATTTCCTATTAAAACAAACATTGTTCAAACACTATGCAACTATGAAACCTTTTTTAATTTATTGTATTTGGAGCTCATAAAATTTGATATCATCGAGGGATCCAGATGGAACGTGGAAAATTATATAACTAAAATGAAATTGGAAAAAAAAGTAAAACAAGGATAAGTATGTTAACGATTGAATATCAGATATTTTCGCTTACGACCATACCACGTTGAAAGTACGCCATACAGCTGATTTTCAATTTTATCTTTTCCGTAACAAATGTTTTCAATTTTCAAGCACTTTTACTTAGATAGCTCAACCAAAGGAAAGCAAATTATCTTCGATTTTATTCCCATATTACAGTTATAAACCAGTAGTTGTTGAACCTTCATCTTAACTTTACTGTTTCTATCTATTTCCTATCAAAACAAACATTGTTTAAACACTATGCAACTATGAAACCTTTTTTAATTTATTGTATTTGGAGCTCATAAAATTTGATATCATCGAGGGATCCAGATGGAACGTGGAAAATTACATTACTAACATGAAATTGGAAAAAAAAGTATAACAAGGATAAGTATGTTAACGATTGAATATCAGATATTTTCGCTTACGACCATACCACGTTGAAAGTACGCCATACAGCTGATTTTCAATTTTATCTTTTCCGTAACAAATGTTTTCAATTTTCAAGCACTTTTACTTAGATAGCTCAACCAAAGGAAAGCAAATTATCTTCAATTTTATTTCTATATTACAGTTATAAACCAGTAGGTAATGAAACCTTCATATTGAATTTACTGTTTCTATCTATTTCCTATTAAAACAAACATTGTTCAAACACTATGCAACTATGAAACCTTTTTTAATTTATTGTATTTGGAGCTCATAAAATTTGATATCATCGAGGGATCCAGATGGAACGTGGAGAATTACATAACTAAAATGAAATTGGAAAAAAAAGTATAACAAGGATAAGTATGTTAACGATTGAATATCAGATATTTTCGCTTACGACCATACCACGTTGAAAGTACGCCATACAGCTGATTTTCAATTTTATCTTTTCCGTAACAAATGTTTTCACTTTTCAAGCACTTTTACTTAGATAGCTCAACCAAAGGAAAGCAAATTATCTTCAATTTTATTTCTATATTACAGTTAGAAACCAGTAGGTAATGAAACCTTCATATTGAATTTACTGTTTCTATCTATTTCCTATTAAAACAAACATTGTTCAAACACTATGCAACTATGAAACCTTTTTTAATTTATTGTATTTGGAGCTCATAAAATTTGATATCATCGAGGGATCCAGATGGAACGTGGAAAATTACATAACTAAAATGAAATTGGAAAAAAAAGTATAACAAGGATAAGTATGTTAACGATTGAATATCAGATATTTTCGCTTACGACCATACCACGTTGAAAGTACGCCATACAGCTGATTTTCAATTTTATCTTTTCCGTAACAAATGTTTTCAATTTTCAAGCACTTTTACTTAGATAGCTCAACCAAAGGAAAGCAAATTATCTTCAATTTTATTTCTATATTACAGTTATAAACCAGTAGATAATGAACCTTCATCTCGACTTTACTGTTTCTATCTATTTCCTATCGAAACAAACATTGTTTAAACACTATACAACTGTGAAACCTTTTTTAATTTATTGTATTTGTAGCTCATAAAATTTTATATCATCGAGGGATCCAGATGGAAGGTGGAAAATTACATAACTAACATGAAATTGGAAAAAAAACTATAACGGGGATAAGTATGTTAACGATTGAATATCAGATATTTTCGCTTACGACCATACCACGTTGAAAGTACGCCATACAGCTGATTTTCAATTTTATCTCTTCCGTAACATATGTTTTCAATTTTCAAGCAGTTTTACTTAAATAGCTCAACCAAAGGAGAGCAAATTATCTTCAATCTTATTTCTATATTACAGTTATAAACCAGTAGTTGTTGAACCTTCATCTTAACTTTACTGTTTCTATCTATTTCCTATCAAAACATCATTGTTTAAACACTATACAACTGTGAAACCTTTTTTAATTTATTGTATTTGGAGCTCATAATATTTGATATCATCGAGGGATCCAGATGGAACGTGGAAAATTACATAACTAAAATGAAATTGGAAAAAAAACTATAACAAGGAGAAGTATGTTAACGATTGAATATCAGATATTTTCGCTTACGACCATACCACGTTAAAAGTACGCCATACAGCTGATTTTCAATTTTATCTCTTCCGTAACAAATCTTTTCAATTTTCAAGCACTTTTACTTAGATAGCTCAACCAAAGAAAAGCAAATTATCTTCAATCTTATTTCCATATTACAGTTATAAACCAGTAGTTGTTGAACCTTCATCTTAGTTTTACTGTTTCTATCTATTTCCTATCAAAACAAACATTGTTTTAACACTATGCAACTATGAAACCTTTTTCAATTTATTGTATTTGGAGCTCATAAGAATTGATTTCATCGAGGGATCCAGATGAAACGTGGAAAGTTACATAACTAACATGAAATTTGAAAAAAAACTATAACGAGGATAAGTAGGTAAACCATTGAATATCAGATATTTTCGCTTACGACCATACCACGTTGAAAGTACGCCATACAGCTGATTTTCAATTTTATCTCTTCCGTAACATTTGTTTTCAATTTTCAAGCAGTTTTACTTAAATAGCTCAACCAAAGGAGAGCAAATTATCTTCAATCTTATTTCTATATTACAGTTATAAACCAGTAGTTGTTGAACCTTCATCTTAACTTTACTGTTTCTATCTATTTCCTATCAAAACAAACATTATTTAAACACTATGCAACTATGAAACCTTTTTTAATTTATTGTATTTGGAGCTCATAAAATTTGATATCATTCAGGGATCCAGATGAAACGTGGAAAATTACATAACTAACATGAAATTGGAAAAAAAAGTATAACGAGGATAAGTATGTTAACGATTGAATATCAGATATTTTCGCTTACGACCATACCACGTTGAAAGTACGCCATACAGCTGATTTTCAATTTTATCTCTTCCGTAAGATTTGTTTTCAATTTTCAAGCAGTTTTACTTAAATAGTTCAACCAAAGGAGAGCAAATTATCTTCAATCTTATTCCCATATTACAGTTATAAACCAGTAGTTGTTGAACCTTCATCTTAACTTTACTGTTTCTATCTATTTCCTATCAAAACAAACATTGTTTAAACACTATGCAACTATGAAACCTTTTTTAATTTATTGTATTTGGAGCTCATAAGAATTGATATCATTGAGGGATCCAGATGAAACGTGGAAAGTTACATAACTAACATGAAATTGGAAAAAAAAACTATAACGGGGATAAGTATGTTAACGATTGAATATCAGATATTTTCGCTTACGACCATATCACGTTGAAAGTACGCCATACAGCTGATTTTCAATTTTATCTCTTCCGTAACATATGTTTTCAATTTTCAAGCAGTTTTACTTAAATAGCTCAACCAAAGGAGAGCAAATTATCTTCAATCTTATTTCTATATTACAGTTATAAACCAGTAGTTGTTGAACCTTCATCTTAACTTTACTGTTTCTATCTATTTCCTATCAAAACAAACATTTTTTAAACACTATGCAACTATGAAACCTTTTTTAATTTATTCTATTTGGAGCTCATAAAATTTGATATCATTGAGGGATCCAGATGAAACGTGGAAAATTACATAACTAACATGAAATTGGAAAAAAAAGTATAACGAGGATAAGTAGGTAAACCATTGAATATCAGATATTTTCGCTTACGACCATACCACGTTGAAAGTACGGCATACAGCTGATTTTCAATTTTATCTCTTCCGTAAGATTTGTTTTCAATTTTCAAGCAGTTTTACTTAAATAGCTCAACCAAAGGAAAGCAAATTATTTTCAATCTCATTTCTATATTACAGTTATAAACCAGTAGTTGTTGAACCTTCATCTTAACTTTACTGTTTCTATCTATTTCCTATCGAAACAAACATTGTTCAAACACTATGCAACTATGAAACCTTTTTTAATTTATTGTATTTGGAGCTCATAAAATTTGATATCATTGAGGGATCCAGATGAAACGTGGAAAATTACATAACTAACATGAAATTGGAAAAAAAAGTATAACGAGGATAAGTAGGTAAACCATTGAATATCAGATATTTTCGCTTACGACCATACCACGTTGAAAGTACGCCATACAGCTGATTTTCAATTTTATCTCTTCCGTAAGATTTGTTTTCAAATTTCAAGCAGTTTCACTTAGATAGCTCAACCAAAGGAAAGCAAATTATCTTCAATTTTATTTCTATATTACAGTTATAAACCAGTAGGTAATAAAACCTTCATCTCGACTTTACTGTTTCTATCTATTTCCTATCGAAACAAACATTGTTTAAACACTATACAACTGTGAAACCTTTTTTAATTTATTGTATTTGTAGCTCATAAAATTTTATATCATCGAGGGATCCAGATGGAAGGTGGAAAATTACATAACTAACATGAAATTGGAAAAAAAACTATAACGGGGATAAGTATGTTAACGATTGAATATCAGATATTTTCGCTTACGACCATACCACGTTGAAAGTACGCCATACAGCTGATTTTCAATTTTATCTCTTCCGTAACATATGTTTTCAATTTTCAAGCAGTTTTACTTAAATAGCTCAACCAAAGGAGAGCAAATTATCTTCAATCTTATTTCTATATTACAGTTATAAACCAGTAGTTGTTGAACCTTCATCTTAACTTTACTGTTTCTATCTATTTCCTATCAAAACATCATTGTTTAAACACTATACAACTGTGAAACCTTTTTTAATTTATTGTATTTGGAGCTCATAATATTTGATATCATCGAGGGATCCAGATGGAACGTGGAAAATTACATAACTAAAATGAAATTGGAAAAAAAACTATAACAAGGAGAAGTATGTTAACGATTGAATATCAGATATTTTCGCTTACGACCATACCACGTTAAAAGTACGCCATACAGCTGATTTTCAATTTTATCTCTTCCGTAACAAATCTTTTCAATTTTCAAGCACTTTTACTTAGATAGCTCAACCAAAGAAAAGCAAATTATCTTCAATCTTATTTCCATATTACAGTTATAAACCAGTAGTTGTTGAACCTTCATCTTAGTTTTACTGTTTCTATCTATTTCCTATCAAAACAAACATTGTTTTAACACTATGCAACTATGAAACCTTTTTCAATTTATTGTATTTGGAGCTCATAAGAATTGATTTCATCGAGGGATCCAGATGAAACGTGGAAAGTTACATAACTAACATGAAATTTGAAAAAAAACTATAACGAGGATAAGTAGGTAAACCATTGAATATCAGATATTTTCGCTTACGACCATACCACGTTGAAAGTACGCCATACAGCTGATTTTCAATTTTATCTCTTCCGTAACATTTGTTTTCAATTTTCAAGCAGTTTTACTTAAATAGCTCAACCAAAGGAGAGCAAATTATCTTCAATCTTATTTCTATATTACAGTTATAAACCAGTAGTTGTTGAACCTTCATCTTAACTTTACTGTTTCTATCTATTTCCTATCAAAACAAACATTATTTAAACACTATGCAACTATGAAACCTTTTTTAATTTATTGTATTTGGAGCTCATAAAATTTGATATCATTCAGGGATCCAGATGAAACGTGGAAAATTACATAACTAACATGAAATTGGAAAAAAAAGTATAACGAGGATAAGTATGTTAACGATTGAATATCAGATATTTTCGCTTACGACCATACCACGTTGAAAGTACGCCATACAGCTGATTTTCAATTTTATCTCTTCCGTAAGATTTGTTTTCAATTTTCAAGCAGTTTTACTTAAATAGTTCAACCAAAGGAGAGCAAATTATCTTCAATCTTATTCCCATATTACAGTTATAAACCAGTAGTTGTTGAACCTTCATCTTAACTTTACTGTTTCTATCTATTTCCTATCAAAACAAACATTGTTTAAACACTATGCAACTATGAAACCTTTTTTAATTTATTGTATTTGGAGCTCATAAGAATTGATATCATTGAGGGATCCAGATGAAACGTGGAAAGTTACATAACTAACATGAAATTGGAAAAAAAAGTATAACAAGGATAAGTATGTTAACGATTGAATATCAGATATTTTCGCTTACGACCATACCACGTTGAAAGTACGCCATACAGCTGATTTTCAATTTTATCTCTTCCGTAAGATTTGTTTTCAAATTTCAAGCAGTTTTACTTAGATAGCTCAACCAAAGGAAAGCAAATTATCTTCAATTTTATTTCTATATTACAGTTATAAACCAGTAGGTAATAAAACCTTCATCTCGACTTTACTGTTTCTATCTATTTCCTATCGAAACAAACATTGTTTAAACACTATACAACTGTGAAACCTTTTTTAATTTATTGTATTTGGAGCTCATAAAATTTGATATTATCGAGGGATCCAGCTGGAACGTGGAAAGTTACATAACTAACATGAAATTGGAAAAAAAAGTATAACAAGGATAAGTATGTTAACGATTGAATATCAGATATTTTCGCTTACGACCATATCACGTTGAAAGTACGCCATACAGCTGATTTTCAATTTTATCTCTTCCGTAACATATGTTTTCAATTTTCAAGCAGTTTTACTTAAATAGCTCAACCAAAGGAGAGCAAATTATCTTCAATCTTATTTCTATATTACAGTTATAAACCAGTAGTTGTTGAACCTTCATCTTAACTTTACTGTTTCTATCTATTTCCTATCAAAACAAACATTGTTTAAACACTATGCAACTATGAAACCTTTTTTAATTTATTGTATTTGGAGCTCATAAAATTTGATATCATCGAGGGATCCAGATGGAACGTGGAAAATTACATAACTAAAATGAAATTGGAAAAAAAAGTATAACAAGGATAAGTATGTTAACGATTGAATATCAGATATTTTCGCTTACGACCATACCACGTTGAAAGTACGCCATACAGCTGATTTTCAATTTTATCTTTTCCGTAACAAATGTTTTCAATTTTCAAGCACTTTTACTTAGATAGCTCAACCAAAGGAAAGCAAATTATCTTCAATTTTATTTCTATATTACAGTTATAAACCAGTAGGTAATGAAACCTTCATCTTGAATTTACTGTTTCTATCTATTTCCTATCAAAACAAACATTGTTCAAACACTATGCAACTATGAAACCTTTTATAATTTATTGTATTTGGAGCTCATAAAATTTGATATCATCGAGGGATCCAGATGGAACGTGGAAAATTACATAACTAACATGAAATTGGAAAAAAAAGTATAACAAGGATAAGTATGTTAACGATTGAATATCAGATATTTTCGCTTACGACCATACCACGTTGAAAGTACGCCATACAGCTGATTTTCAATTTTATCTTTTCCGTAACAAATGTTTTCAATTTTCAAGCACTTTTACTTAGATAGCTCAACCAAAGGAAAGCAAATTATCTTCAATTTTATTTCTATATTACAGTTATAAACCAGTAGGTAATGAAACCTTCATCTTGAATTTACTGTTTCTATCTATTTCCTATCAAAACAAACATTGTTCAAACACTATGTAACTATGAAAACTTTTTTAATTTATTGTATTTGGAGCTCATAAAATTTGATATCATCGAGGGATCCAGATGGAACGTGGAAAATTACATAACTAACATGAAATTGGAAAAAAAAGTATAACGAGGATAAGTATGTTAACGATTGAATATCAGATATTTTCGCTTACGACCATACCACGTTGAAAGTATGCCATACAGCTGATTTTCAATTTTATCTTTTCCGTAACAAATGTTTTCAATTTTCAAGCACTTTTACTTAGATAGCTCAACCAAAGGAAAGCAAATTATCTTCAATTTTATTTCTATATTGCAGTTATAAACCAGTAGATAATGAACCTTCATCTCGACTTTACTGTTTCTATCTATTTCCTATCGAAACAAACATTGTTTAAACACTATACAACTGTGAAACCTTTTTTAATTTATTGTATTTGTAGCTCATAAAATTTTATATCATCGAGGGATCCAGATGGAAGGTGGAAAATTACATAACTAACATGAAATTGGAAAAAAAACTATAACGGGGATAAGTATGTTAACGATTGAATATCAGATATTTTCGCTTACGACCATACCACGTTGAAAGTACGCCATACAGCTGATTTTCAATTTTATCTCTTCCGTAACATATGTTTTCAATTTTCAAGCAGTTTTACTTAAATAGCTCAACCAAAGGAGAGCAAATTATCTTCAATCTTATTTCTATATTACAGTTATAAACCAGTAGTTGTTGAACCTTCATCTTAACTTTACTGTTTCTATCTATTTCCTATCAAAACATCATTGTTTAAACACTATACAACTGTGAAACCTTTTTTAATTTATTGTATTTGGAGCTCATAAAATTTTATATCATCGAGGGATCCAGATGGAAGGTGGAAAATTACATAACTAACATGAAATTGGAAAAAAAACTATAACGGGGATAAGTATGTTAACGATTGAATATCAGATATTTTCGCTTACGACCATACCACGTTGAAAGTACGCCATACAGCTGATTTTCAATTTTATCTCTTCCGTAACATATGTTTTCAATTTTCAAGCAGTTTTACTTAAATAGCTCAACCAAAGGAGAGCAAATTATCTTCAATTTTATTTCTATATTACAGTTATAAACCAGTAGGTAATGAAACCTTCATATTGAATTTACTGTTTCTATCTATTTCCTATTAAAACAAACATTGTTCAAACACTATGCAACTATGAAACCTTTTTTAGTTTATTGTATTTGGAGCTCATAAAATTTGATATCATCGAGGGATCCAGATGGAACGTGGAAAATTACATAACTAAAATGAAATTGGAAAAAAAAGTATAACAAGGATAAGTATGTTAACGATTGAATATCAGATATTTTCGCTTACGACCATACCACGTTGAAAGTACGCCATACAGCTGATTTTCAATTTTATCTTTTCCGTAACAAATGTTTTCAATTTTCAAGCACTTTTACTTAGATAGCTCAACCAAAGGAAAGCAAATTATTTTCAATCTCATTTCTATATTACAGTTATAAACCAGTAGGTAATGAAACCTTCATATTGAATTTACTGTTTCTATCCATTTCCTATTAAAACAAACATTGTTCAAACACTATGCAACTATGAAACCTTTTTTAGTTTATTGTATTTGGAGCTCATAAAATTTGATATCATCGAGGGATCCAGATGGAACGTGGAAAATTACATAACTAACATGAAATTGGAAAAAAAACTATAACGGGGATAAGTATGTTAACGATTGAATATCAGATATTTTCGCTTACGACCATACCACGTTGAAAGTACGCCATACAGCTGATTTTCAATTTTATCTCTTCCGTAACATATGTTTTCAATTTTCAAGCAGTTTTACTTAAATAGCTCAACCAAAGGAAAGCAAATTATTTTCAATCTCATTTCTATATTACAGTTATAAACCAGTAGTTGTTGAACCTTCATCTTAACTTTACTGTTTCTATCTATTTCCTATCGAAACAAACATTGTTCAAACACTATGCAACTATGAAACCTTTTTTAATTTATTGTATTTGGAGCTCATAAAATTTGATATCATTGAGGGATCCAGATGAAACGTGGAAAATTACATAACTAACATGAAATTGGAAAAAAAAGTATAACGAGGATAAGTAGGTAAACCATTGAATATCAGATATTTTCGCTTACGACCATACCACGTTGAAAGTACGCCATACAGCTGATTTTCAATTTTATCTCTTCCGTAAGATTTGTTTTCAAATTTCAAGCAGTTTTACTTAAATAGTTCAACCAAAGGAGAGCAAATTATCTTCAATCTTATTCCCATATTACAGTTATAAACCAGTAGTTGTTGAACCTTCATCTTAACTTTACTGTTTCTATCTATTTCCTATCAAAACAAACATTGTTTAAACACTATGCAACTATGAAACCTTTTTTAATTTATTGTATTTGGAGCTCATAAGAATTGATATCATTGAGGGATCCAGATGAAACGTGGAAAGTTACATAACTAACATGAAATTGGAAAAAAAAACTATAACGGGGATAAGTATGTTAACGATTGAATATCAGATATTTTCGCTTACGACCATATCACGTTGAAAGTACGCCATACAGCTGATTTTCAATTTTATCTCTTCCGTAACATATGTTTTCAATTTTCAAGCAGTTTTACTTAGATAGCTCAACCAAAGGAAAGCAAATTATCTTTAATTTTATTTCTATATTACAGTTATAAACCAGTAGGTAATGAAACCTTCATCTTGAATTTACTGTTTCTATCTATTTCCTATCAAAACAAACATTGTTTAAACACTATGCAACTATGAAACCTTTTTTAATTTATTGTATTTGGAGCTCATAAGAATTGATATCATTGAGGGATCCAGATGAAACGTGGAAAGTTACATAACTAACATGAAATTGGAAAAAAAAACTATAACGGGGATAAGTATGTTAACGATTGAATATCAGATATTTTCGCTTACGACCATATCACGTTGAAAGTACGCCATACAGCTGATTTTCAATTTTATCTCTTCCGTAACATATGTTTTCAATTTTCAAGCAGTTTTACTTAAATAGCTCAACCAAAGGAGAGCAAATTATCTTCAATTTTATTTTTATATTACAGTTATAAACCAGTAGGTAATGAATCCTTCATCTTGAATTTACTGTTTCTATCTATTTCCTATCAAAACAAACATTGTTTAAACACTATGCAACTATGAAACCTTTTTTAATTTATTGTATTTGGAGCTCATAAAATTTGATATTATCGAGGGATCCAGATGGAACGTGGAAAATTACATTACTAACATGAAATTGGAAAAAAAAGTATAACAAGGATAAGTATGTTAACGATTGAATATCAGATATTTTCGCTTACGACCATACCACGTTGAAAGTACGCCATACAGCTGATTTTCAATTTTATCTTTTCCGTAACAAATGTTTTCAATTTTCAAGCACTTTTACTTAGATAGCTCAACCAAAGGAAAGCAAATTATCTTCAATTTTATTTTTATATTACAGTTATAAACCAGTAGGTAATGAATCCTTCATCTTGAATTTACTGTTTCTATCTATTTCCTATCAAAACAAACATTGTTCAAACACTATGCAACTATGAAACCTTTTTTAATTTATTGTATTTGGAGCTCATAAAATTTGATATCATCGAGGGATCCAGATGGAACGTGGAAAATTACATAACTAAAATGAAATTGGAAAAAAAAGTATAACAAGGATAAGTATGTTAACGATTGAATATCAGATATTTTCGCTTACGACCATACCACGTTGAAAGTACGCCATACAGCTGATTTTCAATTTTATCTTTTCCGTAACAAATGTTTTCAATTTTCAAGCACTTTTACTTAGATAGCTCAACCAAAGGAAAGCAAATTATCTTCAATTTTATTTCTATATTACAGTTATAAACCAGTAGGTAATGAAACCTTCATCTTGAATTTACTGTTTCTATCTATTTCCTATCAAAACAAACATTGTTCAAACACTATGCAACTATGAAACCTTTTTTAATTTATTGTATTTGGAGCTCATAAAATTTGATATTATCGAGGGATCCAGCTGGAACGTGGAAAATTACATTACTAAAATGAAATTGGAAAAAAAAGTATAACAAGGATAAGTATGTTAACGATTGAATATCAGATATTTTCGCTTACGACCATACCACGTTGAAAGTACGCCATACAGCTGATTTTCAATTTTATCTCTTCCGTAAGATTTGTTTTCAAATTTCAAGCAGTTTTACTTAAATAGTTCAACCAAAGGAGAGCAAATTATCTTCAATCTTATTCCCATATTACAGTTATAAACCAGTAGTTGTTGAACCTTCATCTTAACTTTACTGTTTCTATCTATTTCCTATCAAAACAAACATTGTTTAAACACTATGCAACTATGAAACCTTTTTTAATTTATTGTATTTGGAGCTCATAAGAATTGATATCATTGAGGGATCCAGATGAAACGTGGAAAGTTACATAACTAACATGAAATTGGAAAAAAAAACTATAACGGGGATAAGTATGTTAACGATTGAATATCAGATATTTTCGCTTACGACCATATCACGTTGAAAGTACGCCATACAGCTGATTTTCAATTTTATCTCTTCCGTAACATATGTTTTCAATTTTCAAGCAGTTTTACTTAAATAGCTCAACCAAAGGAGAGCAAATTATCTTCAATCTTATTTCTATATTACAGTTATAAACCAGTAGTTGTTGAACCTTCATCTTAACTTTACTGTTTCTATCTATTTCCTATCAAAACAAACATTGTTTAAACACTATGCAACTATGAAACCTTTTTTAATTTATTCTATTTGGAGCTCATAAAATTTGATATCATTGAGGGATCCAGATGAAACGTGGAAAATTACATAACTAACATGAAATTGGAAAAAAAAGTATAACGAGGATAAGTAGGTAAACCATTGAATATCAGATATTTTCGCTTACGACCATACCACGTTGAAAGTACGCCATACAGCTGATTTTCAATTTTATCTTTTCCGTAACAAATGTTTTCAATTTTCAAGCACTTTTACTTAGATAGCTCAACCAAAGGAAAGCAAATTATCTTCAATTTTATTTCTATATTACAGTTATAAACCAGTAGGTAATGAATCCTTCATCTTGAATTTACTGTTTCTATCTATTTCCTATCAAAACAAACATTGTTCAAACACTATGCAACTATGAAACCTTTTTTAATTTATTGTATTTGGAGCTCATAAAATTTGATATCATCGAGGGATCCAGATGGAACGTGGAAAATTACATAACTAAAATGAAATTGGAAAAAAAAGTATAACAAGGATAAGTATGTTAACGATTGAATATCAGATATTTTCGCTTACGACCATACCACGTTGAAAGTACGCCATACAGCTGATTTTCAATTTTATCTTTTCCGTAACAAATGTTTTCAATTTTCAAGCACTTTTACTTAGATAGCTCAACCAAAGGAAAGCAAATTATTTTCAATTTTATTTCTATATTACAGTTATAAACCAGTAGGTAATGAAACCTTCATCTTGAATTTACTGTTTCTATCTATTTCCTATCAAAACAAACATTGTTCAAACACTATGCAACTATGAAACCTTTTTTAATTTATTGTATTTGGAGCTCATAAAATTTGATATTATCGAGGGATCCAGCTGGAACGTGGAAAATTACATTACTAACATGAAATTGGAAAAAAAAGTATAACAAGGATAAGTATGTTAACGATTGAATATCAGATATTTTCGCTTACGACCATACCACGTTGAAAGTACGCCATACAGCTGATTTTCAATTTTATCTTTTCCGTAACAAATGTTTTCAATTTTCAAGCACTTTTACTTAGATAGCTCAACCAAAGGAAAGCAAATTATCTTCAATTTTATTTTTATATTACAGTTATAAACCAGTAGGTAATGAATCCTTCATCTTGAATTTACTGTTTCTATCTATTTCCTATCAAAACAAACATTGTTCAAACACTATGCAACTATGAAACCTTTTTTAATTTATTGTATTTGGAGCTCATAAAATTTGATATCATCGAGGGATCCAGATGGAACGTGGAAAATTACATAACTAAAATGAAATTGGAAAAAAAAGTATAACAAGGATAAGTATGTTAACGATTGAATATCAGATATTTTCGCTTACGACCATACCACGTTGAAAGTACGCCATACAGCTGATTTTCAATTTTATCTTTTCCGTAACAAATGTTTTCAATTTTCAAGCACTTTTACTTAGATAGCTCAACCAAAGGAAAGCAAATTATCTTCAATTTTATTTCTATATTACAGTTATAAACCAGTAGGTAATGAAACCTTCATCTTGAATTTACTGTTTCTATCTATTTCCTATCAAAACAAACATTGTTCAAACACTATGCAACTATGAAACCTTTTATAATTTATTGTATTTGGAGCTCATAAAATTTGATATCATCGAGGGATCCAGATGGAACGTGGAAAATTACATAACTAACATGAAATTGGAAAAAAAAGTATAACAAGGATAAGTATGTTAACGATTGAATATCAGATATTTTCGCTTACGACCATACCACGTTGAAAGTACGCCATACAGCTGATTTTCAATTTTATCTTTTCCGTAACAAATGTTTTCAATTTTCAAGCACTTTTACTTAGATAGCTCAACCAAAGGAAAGCAAATTATCTTCAATTTTATTTCTATATTACAGTTATAAACCAGTAGGTAATGAAACCTTCATCTTGAATTTACTGTTTCTATCTATTTCCTATCAAAACAAACATTGTTCAAACACTATGTAACTATGAAAACTTTTTTAATTTATTGTATTTGGAGCTCATAAAATTTGATATCATCGAGGGATCCAGATGGAACGTGGAAAATTACATAACTAACATGAAATTGGAAAAAAAA
Source organism: Auanema rhodensis (assembly GCA_964057225.1). Taxonomy (NCBI): domain Eukaryota; kingdom Metazoa; phylum Nematoda; class Chromadorea; order Rhabditida; family Rhabditidae; genus Auanema; species Auanema rhodense. The sequence continues at coordinate 9,787,790 of OZ059895.1, forward strand.
GTATAACGAGGATAAGTATGTTAACGATTGAATATCAGATATTTTCGCTTACGACCATACCACGTTGAAAGTATGCCATACAGCTGATTTTCAATTTTATCTTTTCCGTAACAAATGTTTTCAATTTTCAAGCACTTTTACTTAGATAGCTCAACCAAAGGAAAGCAAATTATCTTCAATTTTATTTCTATATTACAGTTATAAACCAGTAGATAATGAACCTTCATCTCGACTTTACTGTTTCTATCTATTTCCTATCGAAACAAACATTGTTTAAACACTATACAACTGTGAAACCTTTTTTAATTTATTGTATTTGTAGCTCATAAAATTTTATATCATCGAGGGATCCAGATGGAAGGTGGAAAATTACATAACTAACATGAAATTGGAAAAAAAACTATAACGGGGATAAGTATGTTAACGATTGAATATCAGATATTTTCGCTTACGACCATACCACGTTGAAAGTACGCCATACAGCTGATTTTCAATTTTATCTCTTCCGTAACATATGTTTTCAATTTTCAAGCAGTTTTACTTAAATAGCTCAACCAAAGGAGAGCAAATTATCTTCAATCTTATTTCTATATTACAGTTATAAACCAGTAGTTGTTGAACCTTCATCTTAACTTTACTGTTTCTATCTATTTCCTATCAAAACATCATTGTTTAAACACTATACAACTGTGAAACCTTTTTTAATTTATTGTATTTGGAGCTCATAAAATTTTATATCATCGAGGGATCCAGATGGAAGGTGGAAAATTACATAACTAACATGAAATTGGAAAAAAAACTATAACGGGGATAAGTATGTTAACGATTGAATATCAGATATTTTCGCTTACGACCATACCACGTTGAAAGTACGCCATACAGCTGATTTTCAATTTTATCTCTTCCGTAACATATGTTTTCAATTTTCAAGCAGTTTTACTTAAATAGCTCAACCAAAGGAGAGCAAATTATCTTCAATTTTATTTCTATATTACAGTTATAAACCAGTAGGTAATGAAACCTTCATATTGAATTTACTGTTTCTATCTATTTCCTATTAAAACAAACATTGTTTAAACACTATACAACTGTGAAACCTTTTTTAATTTATTGTATTTGTAGCTCATAAAATTTTATATCATCGAGGGATCCAGATGGAAGGTGGAAAATTACATAACTAACATGAAATTGGAAAAAAAACTATAACGGGGATAAGTATGTTAACGATTGAATATCAGATATTTTGGCTTACGACCATACCACGTTGAAAGTACGCCATACAGCTGATTTTCAATTTTATCTCTTCCGTAACATATGTTTTCAATTTTCAAGCAGTTTTACTTAAATAGCTCAACCAAAGGAGAGTAAATTATCTTCAATCTTATTTCTATATTACAGTTATAAACCAGTAGTTGTTGAACCTTCATCTTAACTTTACTGTTTCTATCTATTTCCTATCAAAACATCATTGTTTAAACACTATACAACTGTGAAACCTTTTTTAATTTATTGTATTTGGAGCTCATAAAATTTTATATCATCGAGGGATCCAGATGGAAGGTGGAAAATTACATAACTAACATGAAATTGGAAAAAAAACTATAACGGGGATAAGTATGTTAACGATTGAATATCAGATATTTTCGCTTACGACCATACCACGTTGAAAGTACGCCATACAGCTGATTTTCAATTTTATCTCTTCCGTAACATATGTTTTCAATTTTCAAGCAGTTTTACTTAAATAGCTCAACCAAAGGAGAGCAAATTATCTTCAATTTTATTTCTATATTACAGTTATAAACCAGTAGGTAATGAAACCTTCATATTGAATTTACTGTTTCTATCTATTTCCTATTAAAACAAACATTGTTCAAACACTATGCAACTATGAAACCTTTTTTAGTTTATTGTATTTGGAGCTCATAAAATTTGATATCATCGAGGGATCCAGATGGAACGTGGAAAATTACATTACTAACATGAAATTGGAAAAAAAAGTATAACAAGGATAAGTATGTTAACGATTGAATATCAGATATTTTCGCTTACGACCATACCACGTTGAAAGTACGCCATACAGCTGATTTTCAATTTTATCTTTTCCGTAACAAATGTTTTCAATTTTCGAGCACTTTTACTTAGATAGCTCAACCAAAGGAAAGCAAATTATCTTCAATTTTATTTTTATATTACAGTTATAAACCAGTAGGTAATGAATCCTTCATCTTGAATTTACTGTTTCTATCTATTTCCTATCAAAACAAACATTGTTCAAACACTATGCAACTATGAAACCTTTTTTAATTTATTGTATTTGGAGCTCATAAAATTTGATATCATCGAGGGATCCAGATGGAACGTGGAAAATTACATAACTAAAATGAAATTGGAAAAAAAAGTATAACAAGGATAAGTATGTTAACGATTGAATATCAGATATTTTCGCTTACGACCATACCACGTTGAAAGTACGCCATACAGCTGATTTTCAATTTTACATTTTCCGTAACAAATGTTTTCACTTTTCAAGCACATTTACTTAGATAGCTCAACCAAAGGAAAGCAAATTATCTTCAATTTTATTTCTATATTACAGTTATAAACCAGTAGGTAATGAAACCTCCATCTTGAATTTACTGTTTCTATCTATTTCCTATCAAAACAAACATTGTTCAAACACTATGCAACTATGAAACCTTTTTTAATTTATTGTATTTGGAGCTCATAAAATTTGATATTATCGAGGGATCCAGCTGGAACGTGGAAAATTACATTACTAACATGAAATTGGAAAAAAAAGTATAACAAGGATAAGTATGTTAACGATTGAATATCAGATATTTTCGCTTACGACCATACCACGTTGAAAGTACGCCATACAGCTGATTTTCAATTTTATCTTTTCCGTAACAAATGTTTTCAATTTTCAAGCACTTTTACTTAGATAGCTCAACCAAAGGAAAGCAAATTATCTTCAATTTTATTTTTATATTACAGTTATAAACCAGTAGGTAATGAATCCTTCATCTTGAATTTACTGTTTCTATCTATTTCCTATCAAAACAAACATTGTTCAAACACTATGCAACTATGAAACCTTTTTTAATTTATTGTATTTGGAGCTCATAAAATTTGATATCATCGAGGGATCCAGATGGAACGTGGAAAATTACATAACTAAAATGAAATTGGAAAAAAAAGTATAACAAGGATAAGTATGTTAACGATTGAATATCAGATATTTTCGCTTACGACCATACCACGTTGAAAGTACGCCATACAGCTGATTTTCAATTTTATCTTTTCCGTAACAAATGTTTTCAATTTTCAAGCACTTTTACTTAGATAGCTCAACCAAAGGAAAGCAAATTATCTTCAATTTTATTTCTATATTACAGTTATAAACCAGTAGGTAATAAAACCTTCATCTTGAATTTACTGTTTCTATCTATTTCCTATCAAAACAAACATTGTTCAAACACTATGCAACTATGAAACCTTTTTTAATTTATTGTATTTGGAGCTCATAAAATTTGATATCATCGAGGGATCCAGATGGAACGTGGAAAATTACATAACTAAAATGAAATTGGAAAAAAAAGTATAACAAGGATAAGTATGTTAACGATTGAATATCAGATATTTTCGCTTACGACCATACCACGTTGAAAGTACGCCATACAGCTGATTTTCAATTTTACATTTTCCGTAACAAATGTTTTCACTTTTCAAGCACTTTTACTTAGATAGCTCAACCAAAGGAAAGCAAATTATCTTCAATTTTATTTCTATATTACAGTTATAAACCAGTAGGTAATGAAACCTCCATCTTGAATTTACTGTTTCTATCTATTTCCTATCAAAACAAACATTGTTCAAACACTATGCAACTATGAAACCTTTTTTAATTTATTGTATTTGGAGCTCATAAAATTTGATATTATCGAGGGATCCAGCTGGAACGTGGAAAATTACATTACTAACATGAAATTGGAAAAAAAAGTATAACAAGGATAAGTATGTTAACGATTGAATATCAGATATTTTCGCTTACGACCATACCACGTTGAAAGTACGCCATACAGCTGATTTTCAATTTTATCTTTTCCGTAACAAATGTTTTCAATTTTCAAGCACTTTTACTTAGATAGCTCAACCAAAGGAAAGCAAATTATCTTCAATTTTATTTTTATATTACAGTTATAAACCAGTAGGTAATGAATCCTTCATCTTGAATTTACTGTTTCTATCTATTTCCTATCAAAACAAACATTGTTCAAACACTATGCAACTATGAAACCTTTTTTAATTTATTGTATTTGGAGCTCATAAAATTTGATATCATCGAGGGATCCAGATGGAACGTGGAAAATTACATAACTAAAATGAAATTGGAAAAAAAAGTATAACAAGGATAAGTATGTTAACGATTGAATATCAGATATTTTCGCTTACGACCATACCACGTTGAAAGTACGCCATACAGCTGATTTTCAATTTTATCTTTTCCGTAACAAATGTTTTCAATTTTCAAGCACTTTTACTTAGATAGCTCAACCAAAGGAAAGCAAATTATCTTCAATTTTATTTCTATATTACAGTTATAAACCAGTAGGTAATAAAACCTTCATCTTGAATTTACTGTTTCTATCTATTTCCTATCAAAACAAACATTGTTCAAACACTATGCAACTATGAAACCTTTTTTAATTTATTGTATTTGGAGCTCATAAAATTTGATATCATCGAGGGATCCAGATGGAACGTGGAAAATTACATAACTAACATGAAATTGGAAAAAAAAGTATAACAAGGATAAGTATGTTAACGATTGAATATCAGATATTTTCGCTTACGACCATACCACGTTGAAAGTACGCCATACAGCTGATTTTCAATTTTATCTTTTCCGTAACAAATGTTTTCAATTTTCAAGCACTTTTACTTAGATAGCTCAACCGAAGGAAAGCAAATTATCTTCAATTTTATTTCTATATTACAGTTATAAACCAGTAGGTAATGAATCCTTCATCTTGAATTTACTGTTTCTATCTATTTCCTATCAGAACAAACATTGTTCAAACACTATGCAACTATGAAACCTTTTTTAATTTATTGTATTTGGAGCTCATAAAATTTGATATCATCGAGGGATCCAGATGGAACGTGGAAAATTACATAACTAAAATGAAATTGGAAAAAAAAGTATAACAAGGATAAGTATGTTAACGATTGAATATCAGATATTTTCGCTTACGACCATACCACGTTGAAAGTACGCCATACAGCTGATTTTCAATTTTATCTTTTCCGTAACAAATGTTTTCAATTTTCAAGCACTTTTACTTAGATAGCTCAACCAAAGGAAAGCAAATTATCTTCAATTTTATTTCTATATTACAGTTATAAACCAGTAGGTAATGAAACCTTCATCTTGAATTTACTGTTTCTATCTATTTCCTATCAAAACAAACATTGTTCAAACACTATGCAACTATGAAACCTTTTTTAATTTATTGTATTTGGAGCTCATAAAATTTGATATCATCGAGGGATCCAGATGGAACGTGGAAAATTACATAACTAAAATGAAATTGGAAAAAAAAGTATAACAAGGATAAGTATGTTAACGATTGAATATCAGATATTTTCGCTTACGACCATACCACGTTGAAAGTACGCCATACAGCTGATTTTCAATTTTACATTTTCCGTAACAAATGTTTTCACTTTTCAAGCACTTTTACTTAGATAGCTCAACCAAAGGAAAGCAAATTATCTTCAATTTTATTTCTATATTACAGTTATAAACCAGTAGGTAATGAAACCTTCATATTGAGTTTACTGTTTCTATCTATTTCCTATTAAAACAAACATTGTTCAAACACTATGCAACTATGAAACCTTTTTTAGTTTATTGTATTTGGAGCTCATAAAATTTGATATCATCGAGGGATCCAGATGGAACATGGAAAATTACATAACTAAAATGAAATTGGAAAAAAAAGTATAACAAGGATAAGTATGTTAACGATTGAATATCAGATATTTTCGCTTACGACCATACCACGTTGAAAGTACGCCATACAGCTGATTTTCAATTTTATCTTTTCCGTAACAAATGTTTTCAATTTTCAAGCACTTTTACTTAGATAGCTCAACCAAAGGAAAGCAAATTATCTTCAATTTTATTTCTATATTACAGTTATAAACCAGTAGGTAATGAAACCTTCATCTTGAATTTACTGTTTCTATCTATTTCCTATCAAAACAAACATTGTTCAAACACTATGCAACTATGAAACCTTTTTTAATTTATTGTATTTGGAGCTCATAAAATTTGATATTATCGAGGGATCCAGATGGAACGTGGAAAATTACATTACTAACATGAAATTGGAAAAAAAGTATAACAAGGATAAGTATGTTAACGATTGAATATCAGATATTTTCGCTTACGACCATACCACGTTGAAAGAACGCCATACAGCTGATTTTCAATTTTATCTTTTCCGTAACAAATGTTTTCAATTTTCAAGCACTTTTACTTAGATAGCTCAACCAAAGGAAAGCAAATTATCTTCAATTTTATTTCTATATTACAGTTATAAACCAGTAGGTAATGAAACCTTCATCTTGAATTTACTGTTTCTATCTATTTCCTATCAAAACAAACATTGTTCAAACACTATGCAACTATGAAAACTTTTTTAATTTATTGTATTTGGAGCTCATAAAATTTGATATCATTGAGGGATCCAGATGAAACGTGGAAAATTACATTACTAACATGAAATTGGAAAAAAAAGTATAACAAGGATAAGTATGTTAACGATTGAATATCAGATATTTTCGCTTACGACCATACCACGTTGAAAGTACGCCATACAGCTGATTTTCAATTTTATCTTTTCCGTAACAAATGTTTTCAATTTTCAAGCACTTTTACTTAGATAGCTCAACCAAAGGAAAGCAAATTATCTTCAATTTTATTTCTATATTACAGTTATAAACCAGTAGATAATGAACCTTCATCTCGACTTTACTGTTTCTATCTATTTCCTATCGAAACAAACATTGTTTAAACACTATACAACTGTGAAACCTTTTTTAATTTATTGTATTTGTAGCTCATAAAATTTTATATCATCGAGGGATCCAGATGGAAGGTGGAAAATTACATAACTAACATGAAATTGGAAAAAAAACTATAACGGGGATAAGTATGTTAACGATTGAATATCAGATATTTTCGCTTACGACCATACCACGTTGAAAGTACGCCATACAGCTGATTTTCAATTTTATCTCTTCCGTAACATATGTTTTCAATTTTCAAGCAGTTTTACTTAAATAGCTCAACCAAAGGAGAGCAAATTATCTTCAATCTTATTTCTATATTACAGTTATAAACCAGTAGTTGTTGAACCTTCATCTTAACTTTACTGTTTCTATCTATTTCCTATCGAAACAAACATTGTTCAAACACTATGCAACTATGAAACCTTTTTTAATTTATTGTATTTGGAGCTCATAAAATTTGATATCATTGAGGGATCCAGATGAAACGTGGAAAATTACATAACTAACATGAAATTGGAAAAAAAAGTATAACGAGGATAAGTAGGTAAACCATTGAATATCAGATATTTTCGCTTACGACCATACCACGTTGAAAGTACGCCATACAGCTGATATTCAATTTTATCTCTTCCGTAACAAATGTTTTCAATTTTCAAGCAGTTTTACTTAAATAGCTCAACCAAAGGAGAGCAAATTATCTTCAATCTTATTTCTATATTACAGTTATAAACCAGTAGTTGTTGAACCTTCATCTTAACTTTACTGTTTCTATCTATTTCCTATCGAAACAAACATTGTTCAAACACCATGCAACTATAAAACCTTTTTTAATTTATTGTATTTGGAGCTCATAAAATTTGATATCATTGAGGGATCCAGATGAAACGTGGAAAATTACATAACTAACATGAAATTTGAAAAAAAACTATAACGGGGATAAGTATGTTAACGATTGAATATCAGATATTTTCGCTTACGACCATACCACGTTGAAAGTACGCCATACAGCTGATTTTCAATTTTATCTCTTCCGTAACATATGTTTCCAATTTTCAAGCAGTTTTACTTAAATAGCTCAACCAAAGGAAAGCAAATTATCTTCAATCTCATTTCTATATTACAGTTATAAACCAGTAGTTGTTGAACCTTCATCTTAACTTTACTGTTTCTATCTATTTCCTATCGAAACAAACATTGTTCAAACACTATGCAACTATGAAACCTTTTTTAATTTATTGTATTTGGAGCTCATAAAATTTGATATCATTGAGGGATCCAGATGAAACGTGGAAAATTACATAACTAACATGAAATTGGAAAAAAAAGTATAACGAGGATAAGTAGGTAAACCATTGAATATCAGATATTTTCGCTTACGACCATACCACGTTGAAAGTACGCCATACAGCTGATATTCAATTTTATCTCTTCCGTAACAAATGTTTTCAATTTTCAAGCAGTTTTACTTAAATAGCTCAACCAAAGGAGAGCAAATTATCTTCAATCTTATTTCTATATTACAGTTATAAACCAGTAGTTGTTGAACCTTCATCTTAACTTTACTGTTTCTATCTATTTCCTATCGAAACAAACATTGTTCAAACACCATGCAACTATAAAACCTTTTTTAATTTATTGTATTTGGAGCTCATAAAATTTGATATCATTGAGGGATCCAGATGAAACGTGGAAAATTACATAACTAACATGAAATTTGAAAAAAAACTATAACGGGGATAAGTATGTTAACGATTGAATATCAGATATTTTCGCTTACGACCATACCACGTTGAAAGTACGCCATACAGCTGATTTTCAATTTTATCTCTTCCGTAACATATGTTTCCAATTTTCAAGCAGTTTTACTTAAATAGCTCAACCAAAGGAAAGCAAATTATCTTCAATCTCATTTCTATATTACAGTTATAAACCAGTAGTTGTTGAACCTTCATCTTAACTTTACTGTTTCTATCTATTTCCTATCGAAACAAACATTGTTCAAACACTATGCAACTATGGAACCTTTTTTAATTTATTGTATTTGGAGCTCATAAAATTTGATATCATTGAGGGATCCAGATGAAACGTGGAAAATTACATAACTAACATGAAATTGGAAAAAAAAGTATAACGAGGATAAGTAGGTAAACCATTGAATATCAGATATTTTCGCTTACGACCATACCACGTTGAAAGTACGCCATACAGCTGATTTTCAATTTTATCTCTTCCGTAACATATGTTTTCAATTTTCAAGCAGTTTTACTTAAATAGCTAAACCAAAGGAGAGCAAATTATCTTCAATCTTATTTCTATATTACAGTTATAAACCAGTAGTTGTTGAACCTTCATCTTAACTTTACTGTTTCTATCTATTTCCTATCAAAACAAACATTGTTTAAACACTATGCAACTATGAAACCCTTTTTAATTTATTGTATTTGGAGCTCATAAGAATTGATATCATTGAGGGATCCAGATGAAACGTGGAAAGTTACGTAACTAACATGAAATTGGAAAAAAAAACTATAACGGGGATAAGTATGTTAACGATTGAATATCAGATATTTTCGCTTACGACCATATCACGTTGAAAGTACGCCATACAGCTGATTTTCAATTTTATCTCTTCCGTAACATATGTTTTCAATTTTCAAGCAGTTTTACTTAAATAGCTAAACCAAAGGAGAGCAAATTATCTTCAATCTTATTTCTATATTACAGTTATAAACCAGTAGTTGTTGAACCTTCATCTTAACTTTACTGTTTCTATCTATTTCCTATCAAAACAAACATTGTTTAAACACTATGCAACTATGAAACCTTTTTTAATTTATTCTATTTGGAGCTCATAAAATTTGATATCATTGAGGGATCCAGATAAAACGTGGAAAATTACATAACTAACATGAAATTGGAAAAAAAAGTATAACGAGGATAAGTAGGTAAACCATTGAATATCAGATATTTTCGCTTACGACCATACCACGTTGAAAGTACGCCATACAGCTGATTTTCAATTTTATCTTTTCCGTAACAAATGTTTTCAATTTTCAAGCACTTTTACTTAGATAGCTCAACCAAAGGAAAGCAAATTATCTTCAATTTTATTTCTATATTACAGTTATAAACCAGTAGGTAATGAAACCTTCATATTGAATTTACTGTTTCTATCTATTTCCTATTAAAACAAACATTGTTCAAACACTATGCAACTATGAAACCTTCTTTAGTTTATTGTATTTGGAGCTCATAAAATTTGATATCATCGAGGGATCCAGATGGAACGTGGAAAATTACATAACTAAAATGAAATTGGAAAAAAAAGTATAACAAGGATAAGTATGTTAACGATTGAATATCAGATATTTTCGCTTACGACCATACCACGTTGAAAGTACGCCATACAGCTGATTTTCAATTTTATCTTTTCCGTAACAAATGTTTTCAATTTTCAAGCACTTTTACTTAGATAGCTCAACCAAAGGAAAGCAAATTATCTTCAATTTTATTTTTATATTACAGTTATAAACCAGTAGGTAATGAAACCTTCATCTTGAATTTACTGTTTCTATCTATTTCCTATCAAAACAAACATTGTTCAAACACTATGCAACTATGAAAACTTTTTTAATTTATTGTATTTGGAGCTCATAAAATTTGATATCATCGAGGGATCCAGATGGAACGTGGAAAATTACATAACTAACATGAAATTGGAAAAAAAGTATAACGAGGATAAGTATGTTAACGATTGAATATCAGATATTTTCGCTTACGACCATACCACGTTGAAAGTATGCCATACAGCTGATTTTCAATTTTATCTTTTCCGTAACAAATGTTTTCAATTTTCAAGCACTTTTACTTAGATAGCTCAACCAAAGGAAAGCAAATTATCTTCAATCTTATTTCTATATTACAGTTATAAACCAGTAGTTGTTGAACCTTCATCTTAACTTTACTGTTTCTATCTATTTCCTATCAAAACATCATTGTTTAAACACTATACAACTGTGAAACCTTTTTTAATTTATTGTATTTGGAGCTCATAATATTTGATATCATCGAGGAATCCAGATGGAAAGTGGAAAATTACATAACTAACATGAAATTGGAAAAAAAAGTATAACAAGGAGAAGTATGTTAACGATTGAATATCAGATATTTTCGCTTACGACCATACCACGTTAAAAGTACGCCATACAGCTGATTTTCAATTTTATCTCTTCCGTAACAAATGTTTTCAATTTTCAAGCACTTTTACTTAGATAGCTCAACCAAAGAAAAGCAAATTATCTTCAATTCTTTTTCTATATTACAGTTATAAACCAGTAGATAATGAACCTTCATCTCGACTTTACTGTTTCTATCTATTTCCTATCGAAACAAACATTGTTTAAACACTATACAACTGTGAAACCTTTTTTAATTTATTGTATTTGTAGCTCATAAAATTTTATATCATCGAGGGATCCAGATGGAAGGTGGAAAATTACATAACTAACATGAAATTTGAAAAAAAACTATAACGGGGATAAGTATGTTAACGATTGAATATCAGATATTTTTGCTTACGACCATACCACGTTGAAAGTACGCCATACAGCTGATATTCAATTTTATCTCTTCCGTAACAAATCTTTTCAATTTTCAAGCACTTTTACTTGGATAGCTCAACCAAAGGAAAGCAAATTATCTTCAATCTCATTTCTATATTACAGTTATAAACCAGTAGTTGTTGAACCTTCATCTTAACTTCACTGTTTCTATCTATTTCCTATCGAAACAAACATTGTTCAAACACTATGCAACTATGAAACCTTTTTAAATTTATTGTATTTGGAGCTCATAAAATTTGATATCATTGAGGGATCCAGATGAAACGTGGAAAATTACATAACTAACATGAAATTGGAAAAAAAAGTATAACGAGGATAAGTAGGTAAACCATTGAATATCAGATATTTTCGCTTACGACCATACCACGTTGAAAGTACGCCATACAGCTGATATTCAATTTTATCTCTTCCGTAACATATGTTTTCAATTTTCAAGCAGTTTTACTTAAATAGCTCAACCAAAGGAGAGCAAATTATCTTCAATCTTATTTCCATATTACAGTTATAAACCAGTAGTTGTTGAACCTTCATCTTAACTTTACTGTTTCTATCTATTTCCTATCAAAACAAAGATTGTTTAAACACTATGCAACTATGAAACCTTTTTTAATTTATTGTATTTGGAGCTCATAAGAATTGATTTCATTGAGGGATACAGATGAAACGTGGAAAGTTACATAACTAACATGAAATTTGAAAAAAAACTATAACGGGGATAAGTATGTTAACGATTGAATATCAGATATTTTCGCTAACGACCATACCACGTTGAAAGTACGCCATACAGCTGATTTTCAATTTTATGTTTTCCGTAACAAATGTTTTCAATTTTCAAGCACTTTTACTTAGATAGCTCAACCAAAGGAAAGCAAATTATCTTCAATTTTATTTCTATATTACAGTTATAAACCAGTAGATAATGAACCTTCATCTCGACTTTACTGTTTCTATCCATTTCCTATCGAAACAAACATTGTTTAAACACTATACAACTGTGAAACCTTTTTTAATTTATTGTATTTGTAGCTCATAAAATTTGATATCATCGAGGGATCCAGATGGAACGTGGAAAATTACATTACTAACATGAAATTGGAAAAAAAAGTATAACAAGGATAAGTATGTTAACGATTGAATATCAGATATTTTCGCTTACGACCATACCACGTTGAAAGTACGCCATACAGCTGATTTTCAATTTTATCTTTTCCGTAACAAATGTTTTCAATTTTCAAGCACTTTTACTTAGATAGCTCAACCAAAGGAAAGCAAATTATCTTCAATTTTATTTTTATATTACAGTTATAAACCAGTAGGTAATGAAACCTTCATCTTGAATTTACTGTTTCTATCTATTTCCTATCAAAACAAACATTGTTCAAACACTATGCAACTATGAAACCTTTTTAAATTTATTGTATTTGGAGCTCATAAAATTTGATATCATCGAGGGATCCAGATGGAACGTGGAAAATTACATAACTAAAATGAAATTGGAAAAAAAAGTATAACAAGGATAAGTATGTTAACGATTGAATATCAGATATTTTCGCTTACGACCATACCACGTTGAAAGTACGCCATACAGCTGATTTTCAATTTTATCTTTTCCGTAACAAATGTTTTCAATTTTCAAGCACTTTTACTTAGATAGCTCAACCAAAGGAAAGCAAATTATCTTCAACTTTATTTCTATATTACAGTTATAAACCAGTAGGTAATGAAACCTTCATCTTGAATTTACTGTTTCTATCTATTTCCTATCAAAACAAACATTGTTCAAACACTATGCAACTATGAAACCTTTTTTAATTTATTGTATTTGGAGCTCATAAAATTTGATATCATCGAGGGATCCAGATGGAACGTGGAAAATTACATAACTAAAATGAAATTGGAAAAAAAAGTATAACAAGGATAAGTATGTTAACGATTGAATATCAGATATTTTCGCTTACGACCATACCACGTTGAAAGTACGCCATACAGCTGATTTTCAATTTTATCTTTTCCGTAACAAATGTTTTCACTTTTCAAGCACTTTTACTTAGATAGCTCAACCAAAGGAAAGCAAATTATCTTCAATTTTATTTCTATATTACAGTTATAAACCAGTAGGTAATGAAACCTTCATATTGAATTTACTGTTTCTATCTATTTCCTATTAAAACAAACATTGTTCAAACACTATGCAACTATGAAACCTTTTTTAGTTTATTGTATTTGGAGCTCATAAAATTTGATATCATCGAGGGATCCAGATGGAACGTGGAAAATTACATAACTAAAATGAAAATGGAAAAAAAAGTATAACAAGGATAAGTATGTTAACGATTGAATATCAGATATTTTCGCTTACGACCATACCACGCTGAAAATACGCCATACAGCTGATTTTCAATCTTATCTTTTCCGTAACAAATGTTTTCAATTTTCAAGCACTTTTACTTAGATAGCTCAACCAAAGGAAAGCAAATTATCTTCAATTTTATTTCTATATTACAGTTATAAACCAGTAGGTAATGAAACCTTCATCTTGAATTTACTGTTTCTATCTATTTCCTATCAAAACATCATTGTTTAAACACTATACAACTGTGAAACCTTTTTTAATTTATTGTATTTGGAGCTCATAAAATTTTATATCATCGAGGGATCCAGATGGAAGGTGGAAAATTACATAACTAACATGAAATTGGAAAAAAAACTATAACGGGGATAAGTATGTTAACGATTGAATATCAGATATTTTCGCTTACGAGCATACCACGTTGAAAGTACGCCATACAGCTGATATTCAATTTTATCTCTTCCGTAACAAATCTTTTCAATTTTCAAGCACTTTTACTTGGATAGCTCAACCAAAGGAAAGCAAATTATCTTCAATCTCATTTCTATATTACAGTTATAAACCAGTAGTTGTTGAACCTTCATCTTAACTTCACTGTTTCTATCTATTTCCTATCAAAACAAACATTGTTCAAACACTATGCAACTATGAAACCTTTTTAAATTTATTGTATTTGGAGCTCATAAAATTTGATATCATTGAGGGATCCAGATGAAACGTGGAAAATTACATAACTAACATGAAATTGGAAAAAAAAGTATAACGAGGATAAGTAGGTAAACCATTGAATATCAGATATTTTCGCTTACGACCATACCACGTTGAAAGTACGCCATACAGCTGATATTCAATTTTATCTCTTCCGTAACATATGTTTTCAATTTTCAAGCAGTTTTACTTAAATAGCTCAACCAAAGGAGAGCAAATTATCTTCAATCTTATTTCCATATTACAGTTATAAACCAGTAGTTGTTGAACCTTCATCTTAACTTTACTGTTTCTATCTATTTCCTATCAAAACAAACATTGTTTAAACACTATGCAACTATGAAACCTTTTTTAATTTATTGTATTTGGAGCTCATAAGAATTGATTTCATTGAGGGATACAGATGAAACGTGGAAAGTTACATAACTAACATGAAATTGGAAAAAAAACTATAACGGGGATAAGTATGTTAACGATTGAATATCAGATATTTTCGCTTACGACCATATCGCGTTGAAAGTACGCCATACAGCTGATTTTCAATTTTATCTCTTCCGTAACATATGTTTTCAATTTTCAAGCAGTTTTACTTAAATAGCTCAACCAAAGGAGAGCAAATTATCTTCAATCTTATTTCTATATTACAGTTATAAACCAGTAGATAATGAACCTTCATCTTGACTTTACTGTTTCTATCCATTTCCTATTGAAACAAACATTGTTTAAACACTGTACAACTGTGAAACCTTTTTTAATTTATTGTATTTGGAGCTCATAAAATTTGATATCATCGAGGGATCCAGATGAAACGTGGAAAATTACATAACTAACATGAAATTTGAAAAAAAACTATAACGGGGATAAGTATGTTAACGATTGAATATCAGATATTTTCGCTAACGACCATACCACGTTGAAAGTACGCCATACAGCTGATTTTCAATTTTATGTTTTCCGTAACAAATGTTTTCAATTTTCAAGCACTTTTACTTAGATAGCTCAACCAAAGGAAAGCAAATTATCTTCAATTTTATTTCTATATTACAGTTATAAACCAGTAGATAATGAACCTTCATCTCGACTTTACTGTTTCTATCTATTTCCTATCGAAACAAACATTGTTTAAACACTATACAACTGTGAAACCTTTTTTAATTTATTGTATTTGTAGCTCATAAAATTTGATATCATCGAGGGATCCAGATGGAACGTGGAAAATTACATTACTAACATGAAATTGGAAAAAAAAAGTATAACAAGGATAAGTATGTTAACGATTGAATATCAGATATTTTCGCTTACGACCATACCACGTTGAAAGTACGCCATACAGCTGATTTTCAATTTTATCTTTTCCGTAACAAATGTTTTCAATTTTCAAGCACTTTTACTTAGATAGCTCAACCAAAGGAAAGCAAATTATCTTCAATTTTATTTTTATATTACAGTTATAAACCAGTAGGTAATGAAACCTTCATCTTGAATTTACTGTTTCTATCTATTTCCTATCAAAACAAACATTGTTCAAACACTATGCAACTATGAAACCTTTTTAAATTTATTGTATTTGGAGCTCATAAAATTTGATATCATCGAGGGATCCAGATGGAACGTGGAAAATTACATAACTAAAATGAAATTGGAAAAAAAAGTATAACAAGGATAAGTATGTTAACGATTGAATATCAGATATTTTCGCTTACGACCATACCACGTTGAAAGTACGCCATACAGCTGATTTTCAATTTTATCTTTTCCGTAACAAATGTTTTCAATTTTCAAGCACTTTTACTTAGATAGCTCAACCAAAGGAAAGCAAATTATCTTCAACTTTATTTCTATATTACAGTTATAAACCAGTAGGTAATGAAACCTTCATCTTGAATTTACTGTTTCTATCTATTTCCTATCAAAACAAACATTGTTCAAACACTATGCAACTATGAAACCTTTTTTAATTTATTGTATTTGGAGCTCATAAAATTTGATATCATCGAGGGATCCAGATGGAACGTGGAAAATTACATAACTAAAATGAAATTGGAAAAAAAAGTATAACAAGGATAAGTATGTTAACGATTGAATATCAGATATTTTCGCTTACGACCATACCACGTTGAAAGTACGCCATACAGCTGATTTTCAATTTTATCTTTTCCGTAACAAATGTTTTCACTTTTCAAGCACTTTTACTTAGATAGCTCAACCAAAGGAAAGCAAATTATCTTCAATTTTATTTCTATATTACAGTTATAAACCAGTAGGTAATAAAACCTTCATATTGAATTTACTGTTTCTATCTATTTCCTATTAAAACAAACATTGTTCAAACACTATGCAACTATGAAACCTTTTTTAGTTTATTGTATTTGGAGCTCATAAAATTTGATATCATCGAGGGATCCAGATGGAACGTGGAAAATTACATAACTAAAATGAAAATGGAAAAAAAAGTATAACAAGGATAAGTATGTTAACGATTGAATATCAGATATTTTCGCTTACGACCATACCACGTTGAAAGTACGCCATACAGCTGATTTTCAATCTTATCTTTTCCGTAACAAATGTTTTCAATTTTCAAGCACTTTTACTTAGATAGCTCAACCAAAGGAAAGCAAATTATCTTCAATTTTATTTCTATATTACAGTTATAAACCAGTAGGTAATGAAACCTTCATCTTGAATTTACTGTTTCTATCTATTTCCTATCAAAACATCATTGTTTAAACACTATACAACTGTGAAACCTTTTTTAATTTATTGTATTTGGAGCTCATAAAATTTTATATCATCGAGGGATCCAGATGGAAGGTGGAAAATTACATAACTAACATGAAATTGGAAAAAAAAGTATAACAAGGAGAAGTATGTTAACGATTGAACTTCAGATATTTTCGCTTACGACCATACCACGTTAAAAGTACGCCATACAGCTGATTTTCAATTTTATCTCTTCCGTAACAAATCTTTTCAATTTTCAAGCACTTTTACTTAGATAGCTCAACCAAAGAAAAGCAAATTATCTTCAATTCTTTTTCTATATTACAGTTATAAACCAGTAGATAATGAACCTTCATCTTGACTTTACTGTTTCTATCCATTTCCTATCGAAACAAACATTGTTTAAACACTGTACAACTGTGAAACCTTTTTTAATTTATTGTATTTGGAGCTCATAAAATTTGATATCATCGAGGGATCCAGATGGAACGTGGAAAATTACATAACTAACATGAAATTGGAAAAAAAAGTATAACAAGGATAAGTATGTTAACGATTGAATATCAGATATTTTCGCTTACGACCATACCACGTTGAAAGTACGCCATACAGCTGATTTTCAATTTTATCTTTTCCGTAACAAATGTTTTCAATTTTCAAGCACTTTTACTTAGATAGCTCAACCAAAGGAAAGCAAATTATCTTCAATTTTATTTCTATATTACAGTTATAAACCAGTAGGTAATGAAACCTTCATCTTGAATTTACTGTTTCTATCTATTTCCTATCGAAACAAACATTGTTCAAACACTATGCAACTATGAAACCTTTTTTAATTTATTGTATTTGGAGCTCATAAAATTTGATATCATCGAGGGATCCAGATGGAACGTGGAAAATTACATAACTAACATGAAATTGGAAAAAAAAGTATAACAAGGATAAGTATGTTAACGATTGAATATCAGATATTTTCGCTTACGACCATATCACGTTGAAAGTACGCCATACAGCTGATTTTCAATTTTATCTCTTCCGTAACATATGTTTTCAATTTTCAAGCAGTTTTACTTAAATAGCTCAACCAAAGGAAAGCAAATTATCTTCAATCTCATTTCTATATTACAGTTATAAACCAGTAGTTGTTGAACCTTCATCTTAACTTTACTGTTTCTATCTATTTCCTATCGAAACAAACATTGTTTAAACACTATACAACTGTGAAACCTTTTTTAATTTATTGTATTTGGAGCTCATAAAATTTGATATCATCGAGGGATCCAGATGGAACGTGGAAAATTACATAACTAACATGAAATTGGAGAAAAAAACTATAACGAGGATAAGTAGGTAAACCATTGAATATCAGATATTTTCGCTTACGACCATACCACGTTGAAAGTACGCCATGCAACTGATTTTCAATTTTATCTTTTCCGTAACAAATGTTTTCAATTTTCAAACAGTTTTACTTAGATAGCTCAACCGAGGGAAAGCAAATTATCTTCAATTTTATTTCTATATTACAGTTATAAACCAGTAGGTAATGAACCTTCATCTTGAATTTACTTATTCTATCCATTTCCTATCAAAACAAACATTGTTCAAACACTATGCAACTATGAAACCTTTTTTAATTTATTGTATTTGGAGCTCATAAGATTTGATATCATCGAGGGATCCAGATGAAACGTGGAAAATTACATAACTAACATGAAATTGGAAAAAAAAGTATAACGAGGATAAGTAGGTAAACCATTGAATATCAGATATTTTCGCTTACGACCATACCACGTTGAAAGTACGCCATACAGCTGATTTTCAATTTTATCTCTTCCGTAACATATGTTTTCAATTTTCAAGCAGTTTTACTTAAATAGCTAAACCAAAGGAGAGCAAATTATCTTCAATCTTATTTCTATATTACAGTTATAAACCAGTAGTTGTTGAACCTTCATCTTAACTTTACTGTTTCTATCTATTTCCTATCGAAACAAACATTGTTCAAACACTATGCAACTATGAAACCTTTTTTAATTTATTGTATTTGGAGCTCATAAAATTTGATATCATTGAGGGATCCAGATGAAACGTGGAAAATTACATAACTAACATGAAATTGGAAAAAAAAGTATAACGAGGATAAGTAGGTAAACCATTGAATATCAGATATTTTCGCTTACGACCATACCACGTTGAAAGTACGCCATACAGCTGATATTCAATTTTATCTCTTCCGTAACAAATGTTTTCAATTTTCAAGCAGTTTTACTTAAATAGCTCAACCAAAGGAGAGCAAATTATCTTCAATCTTATTTCTATATTACAGTTATAAACCAGTAGTTGTTGAACCTTCATCTTAACTTTACTGTTTCTATCTATTTCCTATCGAAACAAACATTGTTCAAACACCATGCAACTATAAAACCTTTTTTAATTTATTGTATTTGGAGCTCATAAAATTTGATATCATTGAGGGATCCAGATGAAACGTGGAAAATTACATAACTAACATGAAATTTGAAAAAAAACTATAACGGGGATAAGTATGTTAACGATTGAATATCAGATATTTTCGCTTACGACCATACCACGTTGAAAGTACGCCATACAGCTGATTTTCAATTTTATCTCTTCCGTAACATATGTTTCCAATTTCAAGCAGTTTTACTTAAATAGCTCAACCAAAGGAAAGCAAATTATCTTCAATCTCATTTCTATATTACAGTTATAAACCAGTAGTTGTTGAACCTTCATCTTAACTTTACTGTTTCTATCTATTTCCTATCGAAACAAACATTGTTCAAACACTATGCAACTATGAAACCTTTTTTAATTTATTGTATTTGGAGCTCATAAAATTTGATATCATTGAGGGATCCAGATGAAACGTGGAAAATTACATAACTAACATGAAATTGGAAAAAAAAGTATAACGAGGATAAGTAGGTAAACCATTGAATATCAGATATTTTCGCTTACGACCATACCACGTTGAAAGTACGCCATACAGCTGATTTTCAATTTTATCTCTTCCGTAACATATGTTTTCAATTTTCAAGCAGTTTTACTTAAATAGCTAAACCAAAGGAGAGCAAATTATCTTCAATCTTATTTCTATATTACAGTTATAAACCAGTAGTTGTTGAACCTTCATCTTAACTTTACTGTTTCTATCTATTTCCTATCGAAACAAACATTGTTCAAACACTATGCAACTATGAAACCTTTTTTAATTTATTGTATTTGGAGCTCATAAAATTTGATATCATTGAGGGATCCAGATGAAACGTGGAAAATTACATAACTAACATGAAATTGGAAAAAAAAGTATAACGAGGATAAGTAGGTAAACCATTGAATATCAGATATTTTCGCTTACGACCATACCACGTTGAAAGTACGCCATACAGCTGATATTCAATTTTATCTCTTCCGTAACAAATGTTTTCAATTTTCAAGCAGTTTTACTTAAATAGCTCAACCAAAGGAGAGCAAATTATCTTCAATCTTATTTCTATATTACAGTTATAAACCAGTAGTTGTTGAACCTTCATCTTAACTTTACTGTTTCTATCTATTTCCTATCGAAACAAACATTGTTCAAACACCATGCAACTATAAAACCTTTTTTAATTTATTGTATTTGGAGCTCATAAAATTTGATATCATTGAGGGATCCAGATGAAACGTGGAAAATTACATAACTAACATGAAATTTGAAAAAAAACTATAACGGGGATAAGTATGTTAACGATTGAATATCAGATATTTTCGCTTACGACCATACCACGTTGAAAGTACGCCATACAGCTGATTTTCAATTTTATCTCTTCCGTAACATATGTTTCCAATTTTCAAGCAGTTTTACTTAAATAGCTCAACCAAAGGAAAGCAAATTATCTTCAATCTCATTTCTATATTACAGTTATAAACCAGTAGTTGTTGAACCTTCATCTTAACTTTACTGTTTCTATCTATTTCCTATCGAAACAAACATTGTTCAAACACTATGCAACTATGAAACCTTTTTTAATTTATTGTATTTGGAGCTCATAAAATTTGATATCATTGAGGGATCCAGATGAAACGTGGAAAATTACATAACTAACATGAAATTGGAAAAAAAAGTATAACGAGGATAAGTAGGTAAACCATTGAATATCAGATATTTTCGCTTACGACCATACCACGTTGAAAGTACGCCATACAGCTGATTTTCAATTTTATCTCTTCCGTAACATATGTTTTCAATTTTCAAGCAGTTTTACTTAAATAGCTAAACCAAAGGAGAGCAAATTATCTTCAATCTTATTTCTATATTACAGTTATAAACCAGTAGTTGTTGAACCTTCATCTTAACTTTACTGTTTCTATCTATTTCCTATCAAAACAAACATTGTTTAAACACTATGCAACTATGAAACCCTTTTTAATTTATTGTATTTGGAGCTCATAAGAATTGATATCATTGAGGGATCCAGATGAAACGTGGAAAGTTACGTAACTAACATGAAATTGGAAAAAAAAACTATAACGGGGATAAGTATGTTAACGATTGAATATCAGATATTTTCGCTTACGACCATATCACGTTGAAAGTACGCCATACAGCTGATTTTCAATTTTATCTCTTCCGTAACATATGTTTTCAATTTTCAAGCAGTTTTACTTAAATAGCTAAACCAAAGGAGAGCAAATTATCTTCAATCTTATTTCTATATTACAGTTATAAACCAGTAGTTGTTGAACCTTCATCTTAACTTTACTGTTTCTATCTATTTCCTATCAAAACAAACATTGTTTAAACACTATGCAACTATGAAACCTTTTTTAATTTATTCTATTTGGAGCTCATAAAATTTGATATCATTGAGGGATCCAGATAAAACGTGGAAAATTACATAACTAACATGAAATTGGAAAAAAAAGTATAACGAGGATAAGTAGGTAAACCATTGAATATCAGATATTTTCGCTTACGACCATACCACGTTGAAAGTACGCCATACAGCTGATTTTCAATTTTATCTTTTCCGTAACAAATGTTTTCAATTTTCAAGCACTTTTACTTAGATAGCTCAACCAAAGGAAAGCAAATTATCTTCAATTTTATTTCTATATTACAGTTATAAACCAGTAGGTAATGAAACCTTCATATTGAATTTACTGTTTCTATCTATTTCCTATTAAAACAAACATTGTTCAAACACTATGCAACTATGAAACCTTCTTTAGTTTATTGTATTTGGAGCTCATAAAATTTGATATCATCGAGGGATCCAGATGGAACGTGGAAAATTACATAACTAAAATGAAATTGGAAAAAAAAGTATAACAAGGATAAGTATGTTAACGATTGAATATCAGATATTTTCGCTTACGACCATACCACGTTGAAAGTACGCCATACAGCTGATTTTCAATTTTATCTTTTCCGTAACAAATGTTTTCAATTTTCAAGCACTTTTACTTAGATAGCTCAACCAAAGGAAAGCAAATTATCTTCAATTTTATTTTTATATTACAGTTATAAACCAGTAGGTAATGAAACCTTCATCTTGAATTTACTGTTTCTATCTATTTCCTATCAAAACAAACATTGTTGAAACACTATGCAACTATGAAAACTTTTTTAATTTATTGTATTTGGAGCTCATAAAATTTGATATCATCGAGGGATCCAGATGGAACGTGGAAAATTACATAACTAACATGAAATTGGAAAAAAAGTATAACGAGGATAAGTATGTTAACGATTGAATATCAGATATTTTCGCTTACGACCATACCACGTTGAAAGTATGCCATACAGCTGATTTTCAATTTTATCTTTTCCGTAACAAATGTTTTCAATTTTCAAGCACTTTTACTTAGATAGCTCAACCAAAGGAAAGCAAATTATCTTCAATCTTATTTCTATATTACAGTTATAAACCAGTAGTTGTTGAACCTTCATCTTAACTTTACTGTTTCTATCTATTTCCTATCAAAACATCATTGTTTAAACACTATACAACTGTGAAACCTTTTTTAATTTATTGTATTTGGAGCTCATAATATTTGATATCATCGAGGAATCCAGATGGAAAGTGGAAAATTACATAACTAACATGAAATTGGAAAAAAAAGTATAACAAGGAGAAGTATGTTAACGATTGAATATCAGATATTTTCGCTTACGACCATACCACGTTAAAAGTACGCCATACAGCTGATTTTCAATTTTATCTCTTCCGTAACAAATGTTTTCAATTTTCAAGCACTTTTACTTAGATAGCTCAACCAAAGAAAAGCAAATTATCTTCAATTCTTTTTCTATATTACAGTTATAAACCAGTAGATAATGAACCTTCATCTCGACTTTACTGTTTCTATCTATTTCCTATCGAAACAAACATTGTTTAAACACTATACAACTGTGAAACCTTTTTTAATTTATTGTATTTGTAGCTCATAAAATTTTATATCATCGAGGGATCCAGATGGAAGGTGGAAAATTACATAACTAACATGAAATTTGAAAAAAAACTATAACGGGGATAAGTATGTTAACGATTGAATATCAGATATTTTTGCTTACGACCATACCACGTTGAAAGTACGCCATACAGCTGATATTCAATTTTATCTCTTCCGTAACAAATCTTTTCAATTTTCAAGCACTTTTACTTGGATAGCTCAACCAAAGGAAAGCAAATTATCTTCAATCTCATTTCTATATTACAGTTATAAACCAGTAGTTGTTGAACCTTCATCTTAACTTCACTGTTTCTATCTATTTCCTATCGAAACAAACATTGTTCAAACACTATGCAACTATGAAACCTTTTTAAATTTATTGTATTTGGAGCTCATAAAATTTGATATCATTGAGGGATCCAGATGAAACGTGGAAAATTACATAACTAACATGAAATTGGAAAAAAAAGTATAACGAGGATAAGTAGGTAAACCATTGAATATCAGATATTTTCGCTTACGACCATACCACGTTGAAAGTACGCCATACAGCTGATATTCAATTTTATCTCTTCCGTAACATATGTTTTCAATTTTCAAGCAGTTTTACTTAAATAGCTCAACCAAAGGAGAGCAAATTATCTTCAATCTTATTTCCATATTACAGTTATAAACCAGTAGTTGTTGAACCTTCATCTTAACTTTACTGTTTCTATCTATTTCCTATCAAAACAAAGATTGTTTAAACACTATGCAACTATGAAACCTTTTTTAATTTATTGTATTTGGAGCTCATAAGAATTGATTTCATTGAGGGATACAGATGAAACGTGGAAAGTTACATAACTAACATGAAATTTGAAAAAAAACTATAACGGGGATAAGTATGTTAACGATTGAATATCAGATATTTTCGCTAACGACCATACCACGTTGAAAGTACGCCATACAGCTGATTTTCAATTTTATGTTTTCCGTAACAAATGTTTTCAATTTTCAAGCACTTTTACTTAGATAGCTCAACCAAAGGAAAGCAAATTATCTTCAATTTTATTTCTATATTACAGTTATAAACCAGTAGATAATGAACCTTCATCTCGACTTTACTGTTTCTATCCATTTCCTATCGAAACAAACATTGTTTAAACACTATACAACTGTGAAACCTTTTTTAATTTATTGTATTTGTAGCTCATAAAATTTGATATCATCGAGGGATCCAGATGGAACGTGGAAAATTACATTACTAACATGAAATTGGAAAAAAAAGTATAACAAGGATAAGTATGTTAACGATTGAATATCAGATATTTTCGCTTACGACCATACCACGTTGAAAGTACGCCATACAGCTGATTTTCAATTTTATCTTTTCCGTAACAAATGTTTTCAATTTTCAAGCACTTTTACTTAGATAGCTCAACCAAAGGAAAGCAAATTATCTTCAATTTTATTTTTATATTACAGTTATAAACCAGTAGGTAATGAAACCTTCATCTTGAATTTACTGTTTCTATCTATTTCCTATCAAAACAAACATTGTTCAAACACTATGCAACTATGAAACCTTTTTAAATTTATTGTATTTGGAGCTCATAAAATTTGATATCATCGAGGGATCCAGATGGAACGTGGAAAATTACATAACTAAAATGAAATTGGAAAAAAAAGTATAACAAGGATAAGTATGTTAACGATTGAATATCAGATATTTTCGCTTACGACCATACCACGTTGAAAGTACGCCATACAGCTGATTTTCAATTTTATCTTTTCCGTAACAAATGTTTTCAATTTTCAAGCACTTTTACTTAGATAGCTCAACCAAAGGAAAGCAAATTATCTTCAACTTTATTTCTATATTACAGTTATAAACCAGTAGGTAATGAAACCTTCATCTTGAATTTACTGTTTCTATCTATTTCCTATCAAAACAAACATTGTTCAAACACTATGCAACTATGAAACCTTTTTTAATTTATTGTATTTGGAGCTCATAAAATTTGATATCATCGAGGGATCCAGATGGAACGTGGAAAATTACATAACTAAAATGAAATTGGAAAAAAAAGTATAACAAGGATAAGTATGTTAACGATTGAATATCAGATATTTTCGCTTACGACCATACCACGTTGAAAGTACGCCATACAGCTGATTTTCAATTTTATCTTTTCCGTAACAAATGTTTTCACTTTTCAAGCACTTTTACTTAGATAGCTCAACCAAAGGAAAGCAAATTATCTTCAATTTTATTTCTATATTACAGTTATAAACCAGTAGGTAATGAAACCTTCATATTGAATTTACTGTTTCTATCTATTTCCTATTAAAACAAACATTGTTCAAACACTATGCAACTATGAAACCTTTTTTAGTTTATTGTATTTGGAGCTCATAAAATTTGATATCATCGAGGGATCCAGATGGAACGTGGAAAATTACATAACTAAAATGAAAATGGAAAAAAAAGTATAACAAGGATAAGTATGTTAACGATTGAATATCAGATATTTTCGCTTACGACCATACCACGCTGAAAATACGCCATACAGCTGATTTTCAATCTTATCTTTTCCGTAACAAATGTTTTCAATTTTCAAGCACTTTTACTTAGATAGCTCAACCAAAGGAAAGCAAATTATCTTCAATTTTATTTCTATATTACAGTTATAAACCAGTAGGTAATGAAACCTTCATCTTGAATTTACTGTTTCTATCTATTTCCTATCAAAACATCATTGTTTAAACACTATACAACTGTGAAACCTTTTTTAATTTATTGTATTTGGAGCTCATAAAATTTTATATCATCGAGGGATCCAGATGGAAGGTGGAAAATTACATAACTAACATGAAATTGGAAAAAAAACTATAACGGGGATAAGTATGTTAACGATTGAATATCAGATATTTTCGCTTACGAGCATACCACGTTGAAAGTACGCCATACAGCTGATATTCAATTTTATCTCTTCCGTAACAAATCTTTTCAATTTTCAAGCACTTTTACTTGGATAGCTCAACCAAAGGAAAGCAAATTATCTTCAATCTCATTTCTATATTACAGTTATAAACCAGTAGTTGTTGAACCTTCATCTTAACTTCACTGTTTCTATCTATTTCCTATCAAAACAAACATTGTTCAAACACTATGCAACTATGAAACCTTTTTAAATTTATTGTATTTGGAGCTCATAAAATTTGATATCATTGAGGGATCCAGATGAAACGTGGAAAATTACATAACTAACATGAAATTGGAAAAAAAAGTATAACGAGGATAAGTAGGTAAACCATTGAATATCAGATATTTTCGCTTACGACCATACCACGTTGAAAGTACGCCATACAGCTGATATTCAATTTTATCTCTTCCGTAACATATGTTTTCAATTTTCAAGCAGTTTTACTTAAATAGCTCAACCAAAGGAGAGCAAATTATCTTCAATCTTATTTCCATATTACAGTTATAAACCAGTAGTTGTTGAACCTTCATCTTAACTTTACTGTTTCTATCTATTTCCTATCAAAACAAACATTGTTTAAACACTATGCAACTATGAAACCTTTTTTAATTTATTGTATTTGGAGCTCATAAGAATTGATTTCATTGAGGGATACAGATGAAACGTGGAAAGTTACATAACTAACATGAAATTGGAAAAAAAACTATAACGGGGATAAGTATGTTAACGATTGAATATCAGATATTTTCGCTTACGACCATATCGCGTTGAAAGTACGCCATACAGCTGATTTTCAATTTTATCTCTTCCGTAACATATGTTTTCAATTTTCAAGCAGTTTTACTTAAATAGCTCAACCAAAGGAGAGCAAATTATCTTCAATCTTATTTCTATATTACAGTTATAAACCAGTAGATAATGAACCTTCATCTTGACTTTACTGTTTCTATCCATTTCCTATTGAAACAAACATTGTTTAAACACTGTACAACTGTGAAACCTTTTTTAATTTATTGTATTTGGAGCTCATAAAATTTGATATCATCGAGGGATCCAGATGAAACGTGGAAAATTACATAACTAACATGAAATTTGAAAAAAAACTATAACGGGGATAAGTATGTTAACGATTGAATATCAGATATTTTCGCTAACGACCATACCACGTTGAAAGTACGCCATACAGCTGATTTTCAATTTTATGTTTTCCGTAACAAATGTTTTCAATTTTCAAGCACTTTTACTTAGATAGCTCAACCAAAGGAAAGCAAATTATCTTCAATTTTATTTCTATATTACAGTTATAAACCAGTAGATAATGAACCTTCATCTCGACTTTACTGTTTCTATCTATTTCCTATCGAAACAAACATTGTTTAAACACTATACAACTGTGAAACCTTTTTTAATTTATTGTATTTGTAGCTCATAAAATTTGATATCATCGAGGGATCCAGATGGAACGTGGAAAATTACATTACTAACATGAAATTGGAAAAAAAAAGTATAACAAGGATAAGTATGTTAACGATTGAATATCAGATATTTTCGCTTACGACCATACCACGTTGAAAGTACGCCATACAGCTGATTTTCAATTTTATCTTTTCCGTAACAAATGTTTTCAATTTTCAAGCACTTTTACTTAGATAGCTCAACCAAAGGAAAGCAAATTATCTTCAATTTTATTTTTATATTACAGTTATAAACCAGTAGGTAATGAAACCTTCATCTTGAATTTACTGTTTCTATCTATTTCCTATCAAAACAAACATTGTTCAAACACTATGCAACTATGAAACCTTTTTAAATTTATTGTATTTGGAGCTCATAAAATTTGATATCATCGAGGGATCCAGATGGAACGTGGAAAATTACATAACTAAAATGAAATTGGAAAAAAAAGTATAACAAGGATAAGTATGTTAACGATTGAATATCAGATATTTTCGCTTACGACCATACCACGTTGAAAGTACGCCATACAGCTGATTTTCAATTTTATCTTTTCCGTAACAAATGTTTTCAATTTTCAAGCACTTTTACTTAGATAGCTCAACCAAAGGAAAGCAAATTATCTTCAACTTTATTTCTATATTACAGTTATAAACCAGTAGGTAATGAAACCTTCATCTTGAATTTACTGTTTCTATCTATTTCCTATCAAAACAAACATTGTTCAAACACTATGCAACTATGAAACCTTTTTTAATTTATTGTATTTGGAGCTCATAAAATTTGATATCATCGAGGGATCCAGATGGAACGTGGAAAATTACATAACTAAAATGAAATTGGAAAAAAAAGTATAACAAGGATAAGTATGTTAACGATTGAATATCAGATATTTTCGCTTACGACCATACCACGTTGAAAGTACGCCATACAGCTGATTTTCAATTTTATCTTTTCCGTAACAAATGTTTTCACTTTTCAAGCACTTTTACTTAGATAGCTCAACCAAAGGAAAGCAAATTATCTTCAATTTTATTTCTATATTACAGTTATAAACCAGTAGGTAATAAAACCTTCATATTGAATTTACTGTTTCTATCTATTTCCTATTAAAACAAACATTGTTCAAACACTATGCAACTATGAAACCTTTTTTAGTTTATTGTATTTGGAGCTCATAAAATTTGATATCATCGAGGGATCCAGATGGAACGTGGAAAATTACATAACTAAAATGAAAATGGAAAAAAAAGTATAACAAGGATAAGTATGTTAACGATTGAATATCAGATATTTTCGCTTACGACCATACCACGTTGAAAGTACGCCATACAGCTGATTTTCAATCTTATCTTTTCCGTAACAAATGTTTTCAATTTTCAAGCACTTTTACTTAGATAGCTCAACCAAAGGAAAGCAAATTATCTTCAATTTTATTTCTATATTACAGTTATAAACCAGTAGGTAATGAAACCTTCATCTTGAATTTACTGTTTCTATCTATTTCCTATCAAAACATCATTGTTTAAACACTATACAACTGTGAAACCTTTTTTAATTTATTGTATTTGGAGCTCATAAAATTTTATATCATCGAGGGATCCAGATGGAAGGTGGAAAATTACATAACTAACATGAAATTGGAAAAAAAAGTATAACAAGGAGAAGTATGTTAACGATTGAACTTCAGATATTTTCGCTTACGACCATACCACGTTAAAAGTACGCCATACAGCTGATTTTCAATTTTATCTCTTCCGTAACAAATCTTTTCAATTTTCAAGCACTTTTACTTAGATAGCTCAACCAAAGAAAAGCAAATTATCTTCAATTCTTTTTCTATATTACAGTTATAAACCAGTAGATAATGAACCTTCATCTTGACTTTACTGTTTCTATCCATTTCCTATCGAAACAAACATTGTTTAAACACTGTACAACTGTGAAACCTTTTTTAATTTATTGTATTTGGAGCTCATAAAATTTGATATCATCGAGGGATCCAGATGGAACGTGGAAAATTACATAACTAACATGAAATTGGAAAAAAAAGTATAACAAGGATAAGTATGTTAACGATTGAATATCAGATATTTTCGCTTACGACCATACCACGTTGAAAGTACGCCATACAGCTGATTTTCAATTTTATCTTTTCCGTAACAAATGTTTTCAATTTTCAAGCACTTTTACTTAGATAGCTCAACCAAAGGAAAGCAAATTATCTTCAATTTTATTTCTATATTACAGTTATAAACCAGTAGGTAATGAAACCTTCATCTTGAATTTACTGTTTCTATCTATTTCCTATCGAAACAAACATTGTTCAAACACTATGCAACTATGAAACCTTTTTTAATTTATTGTATTTGGAGCTCATAAAATTTGATATCATCGAGGGATCCAGATGGAACGTGGAAAATTACATAACTAACATGAAATTGGAAAAAAAAGTATAACAAGGATAAGTATGTTAACGATTGAATATCAGATATTTTCGCTTACGACCATATCACGTTGAAAGTACGCCATACAGCTGATTTTCAATTTTATCTCTTCCGTAACATATGTTTTCAATTTTCAAGCAGTTTTACTTAAATAGCTCAACCAAAGGAAAGCAAATTATCTTCAATCTCATTTCTATATTACAGTTATAAACCAGTAGTTGTTGAACCTTCATCTTAACTTTACTGTTTCTATCTATTTCCTATCGAAACAAACATTGTTTAAACACTATACAACTGTGAAACCTTTTTTAATTTATTGTATTTGGAGCTCATAAAATTTGATATCATCGAGGGATCCAGATGGAACGTGGAAAATTACATAACTAACATGAAATTGGAGAAAAAAACTATAACGAGGATAAGTAGGTAAACCATTGAATATCAGATATTTTCGCTTACGACCATACCACGTTGAAAGTACGCCATGCAACTGATTTTCAATTTTATCTTTTCCGTAACAAATGTTTTCAATTTTCAAACAGTTTTACTTAGATAGCTCAACCGAGGGAAAGCAAATTATCTTCAATTTTATTTCTATATTACAGTTATAAACCAGTAGGTAATGAACCTTCATCTTGAATTTACTTATTCTATCCATTTCCTATCAAAACAAACATTGTTCAAACACTATGCAACTATGAAACCTTTTTTAATTTATTGTATTTGGAGCTCATAAGATTTGATATCATCGAGGGATCCAGATGGAAGGTGGAAAATTACATAACTAACATGAAATTGGAAAAAAAACCATAACGGGGATAAGTATGTTAACGATTGAATATCAGATATTTTCGCTTACGACCATATCACGTTGAAAGTACGCCATACAGCTGATTTTCAATTTTATCTCTTCCGTAACATATGTTTTCAATTTTCAAGCA
Source organism: Auanema rhodensis (assembly GCA_964057225.1). Taxonomy (NCBI): domain Eukaryota; kingdom Metazoa; phylum Nematoda; class Chromadorea; order Rhabditida; family Rhabditidae; genus Auanema; species Auanema rhodense. Next base: position 9,819,554 of record OZ059895.1, read on the forward strand.
GTTTTACTTAAATAGCTCAACCAAAGGAAAGCAAATTATCTTCAATCTCATTTCTATATTACAGTTATAAACCAGTAGTTGTTGAACCTTCATCTTAACTTTACTGTTTCTATCTATTTCCTATCGAAACAAACATTGTTTAAACACTATGCAACTATGAAACCTTTTTTAATTTATTGTATTTGGAGCTCATAAGAATTGATATCATTGAGGGATCCAGATGAAACGTGGAAAGTTACATAACTAACATGAAATTGGAAAAAAAAACTATAACGGGGATAAGTATGTTAACGATTGAATTTCAGATATTTTCGCTTACGACCATATCACGTTGAAAGTACGCCATACAGCTGATTTTCAATTTTATCTCTTCCGTAACATATGTTTTCAATTTTCAAGCAGTTTTACTTAAATAGCTCAACCAAAGGAGAGCAAATTATCTTCAATCTTATTTCTATATTACAGTTATAAACCAGTAGTTGTTGAACCTTCATCTTAACTTTACTGTTTCTATCTATTTCCTATCAAAACAAACATTGTTTAAACACTATGCAACTATGAAACCTTTTTTAATTTATTCTATTTGGAGCTCATAAAATTTGATATCATTGAGGGATCCAGATGAAACGTGGAAAATTACATAACTAACATGAAATTGGAAAAAAAAGTATAACGAGGATAAGTAGGTAAACCATTGAATATCAGATATTTTCGCTTACGACCATACCACGTTGAAAGTACGCCATACAGCTGATTTTCAATTTTATCTCTTCCGTAACAAATGTTTTCAATTTTCAAGCACTTTTACTTAGATAGCTCCACCAAAGGAAAGCAAATTATCTTCAATTTTATTTCTATATTACAGTTATAAACCAGTAGATAATGAACCTTCATCTTGAATTTACTTATTCTATCTATTTCCTATCGAAACAAACATTGTTTAAACACTATACAACTGTGAAACCTTTTTTAATTTATTGTATTTGGAGCTCATAAAATTTGATATCATCGAGGGATCCAGATGGAACGTGGAAAATTACATAACTAACATGAAATTGGAGAAAAAAACTATAACGAGGATAAGTAGGTAAACCATTGAATATCAGATATTTTCGCTTACGACCATACCACGTTGAAAGTACGCCATGCAACTGATTTTCAATTTTATCTTTTCCGTAACAAATGTTTTCAATTTTCAAACAGTTTTACTTAGATAGCTCAACCGAGGGAAAGCAAATTATCTTCAATTTTATTTCTATATTACAGTTATAAACCAGTAGGTAATGAACCTTCATCTTGAATTTACTTATTCTATCCATTTCCTATCAAAACAAACATTGTTCAAACACTATGCAACTATGAAACCTTTTTTAATTTATTGTATTTGGAGCTCATAAGATTTGATATCATCGAGGGATCCAGATGGAAGGTGGAAAATTACATAACTAACATGAAATTGGAAAAAAAACCATAACGGGGATAAGTATGTTAACGATTGAATATCAGATATTTTCGCTTACGACCATACCACGTTAAAAGTACGCCATACAGCTGATTTTCAATTTTATCTCTTCCGTAACAAATCTTCTCAATTTTCAAGCAGTTCTACTTAGATAGCTCAACCAAAGGAGAGCAAATTATCTTCAATCTTATTTCCATATTACAGTTATAAACCAGTAGTTGTTGAACCTTCATCTTAACTTTACTGTTTCTATCTATTTCCTATCAAAACAAACATTGTTTAAACACTATGCAACTATGAAACCTTTTTTAATTTATTGTATTTGGAGCTCATAAGAATTGATTTTCATTGAGGAATCCAGATGAAACGTGGAAAGTTACATAACTAACATGAAATTGGAAAAAAAACTATAACGGGGATAAGTATGTTAACGATTGAATATCAGATATTTTCGCTTACGACCATACCACGTTGAAAGTACGCCATACAGCTGATTTTCAATTTTATCTCTTCCGTAACATATGTTTTCAATTTTCAAGCAGTTTTACTTAAATAGCTCAACCAAAGGAAAGCAAATTATCTTCAATCTCATTTCTATATTACAGTTATAAACCAGTAGTTGTTGAACCTTCATCTTAACTTTACTGTTTCTATCTATTTCCTATCGGAACAAACATTGTTCAAACACTATGCAACTATGAAACCTTTTTTAATTTATTGTATTTGGAGCTCATAAAATTTGATATCATTGAGGGATCCAGATGAAACGTGGAAAATTACATAACTAACATGAAATTGGAAAAAAAAGTATAACGAGGATAAGTAGGTAAACCATTGAATATCAGATATTTTCGCTTACGACCATACCACGTTGAAAGTACGCCATACAGCTGATTTTCAATTTTATCTCTTCCGTAACATATGTTTTCAATTTTCAAGCAGTTTTACTTAAATAGTTCAACCAAAGGAGAGCAAATTATCTTCAATCTCATTTCTATATTACAGTTATAAACCAGTAGTTGTTGAACCTTCATCTTAACTTTACTGTTTCTATCTATTTCCTATCGAAACAAACATTGTTTAAACACTATGCAACTATGAAACCTTTTTTAATTTATTGTATTTGGAGCTCATAAGAATTGATATCATTGAGGGATCCAGATGAAACGTGGAAAGTTACATAACTAACATGAAATTGGAAAAAAAAACTATAACGGGGATAAGTATGCTAACGATTGAATATCAGATATTTTCGCTTACGACCATATCACGTTGAAAGTACGCCATACAGCTGATTTTCAATTTTTTCTCTTCCGTAACATATGTTTTCAAATTTCAAGCAGTTTTACTTAAATAGCTCAACCAAAGGAGAGCAAATTATCTTCAATCTTATTTCTATATTACAGTTATAAACCAGTAGTTGTTGAACCTTCATCTTAACTTTACTGTTTCTATCTATTTCCTATCAAAACAAACATTGTTTAAACACTATGCAACTATGAAACCTTTTTTAATTTATTCTATTTGGAGCTCATAAAATTTGATATCATTGAGGGATCCAGATGAAACGTGGAAAATTACATAACTAACATGAAATTGGAAAAAAAAGTATAACGAGGATAAGTAGGTAAACCATTGAATATCAGATATTTTCGCTTACGATCATACCACGTTCAAAGTACGCCATACAGCTGATTTTCAATTTTATCTCTTCCGTAACAAATGTTTTCAATTTTCAAGCACTTTTACTTAGATAGCTCCACCAAAGGAAAGCAAATTATCTTCAATTTTATTTCTATATTACAGTTATAAACCAGTAGATAATGAACCTTCATCTTGAATTTACTTATTCTATCTATTTCCTATCGAAACAAACATTGTTTAAACACTATACAACTGTGAAACCTTTTTTAATTTATTGTATTTGGAGCTCATAAAATTTGATATCATCGAGGGATCCAGATGGAACGTGGAAAATTACATAACTAACATGAAATTGGAGAAAAAAACTATAACGAGGATAAGTAGGTAAACCATTGAATATCAGATATTTTCGCTTACGACCATACCACGTTGAAAGTACGCCATGCAACTGATTTTCAATTTTATCTTTTCCGTAACAAATGTTTTCAATTTTCAAACAGTTTTACTTAGATAGCTCAACCGAGGGAAAGCAAATTATCTTCAATTTTATTTCTATATTACAGTTATAAACCAGTAGGTAATGAAACCTTCATCTTGAATTTACTGTTTCTATCTATTTCCTATCGAAACAAACATTGTTTAAACACTATACAACTGTGAAACCTTTTTTAATTTATTGTATTTGGAGCTCATAAAATTTGATATCATCGAGGGATCAAGATGGAAGGTGGAAAATTACATAACTAACATGAAATTGGAGAAAAAAACTATAACGAGGATAAGTAGGTAAACCATTGAATATCAGATATTTTCGCTTACGACCATACCACGTTGAAAGTACGCCATGCAACTGATTTTCAATTTTATCTTTTCCGTAACAAATGTTTTCAATTTTCAAACAGTTTTACTTAGATAGCTCAACCGAGGGAAAGCAAATTATCTTCAATTTTATTTCTATATTACAGTTATAAACCAGTAGGTAATGAACCTTCATCTTGAATTTACTTATTCTATCCATTTCCTATCGAAACAAACATTGTTCAAACACTATGCAACTATGAAACCTTTTTTAATTTATTGTATTTGGAGCTCATAAGATTTGATATCATCGAGGGATCAAGATGGAAGGTGGAAAATTACATAACTAACATGAAATTGGAAATAAAACCATAACGGGGATAAGTATGTTAACGATTGAATATCAGATATTTTCGCTTACGACCATACCACGTTAAAAGTACGCCATACAGCTGATTTTCAATTTTATCTCTTCCGTAACAAATCTTCTCAATTTTCAAGCAGTTCTACTTAGATAGCTCAACCAAAGGAAAGCAAATTATCTTCAATTTTATTTCTATATTACAGTTATAAACCAGTAGGTAATGAAACCTTCATCTTGAATTTACTGTTTCTATCTATTTCCTATCAAAACAAACATTGTTTAAACACTATGCAACTGTGAAACCTTTTTTAATTTATTGTATTTGGAGCTCATAAAATTTGATATCATCGAGGGATCCAGATGGAACGTGGAAAATTACATAACTAACATGAAATTGGAAAAAAAAGTATAACAAGGATAAGTATGTTAACGATTGAATATCAGATATTTTCGCTTACGACCATACCACGTTGAAAGTACGGCATACAGCTGATTTTCAATTTTATCTTTTCCGTAACAAATGTTTTCAATTTTCAAGCACTTTTACTTAGATAGCTCAACCAAAGGAAAGCAAACTATCTTCAATTTTATTTCTATATTACAGTTATAAACCAGTAGGTAATGAAACCTTCATCTTGAATTTACTGTTTCTATCTATTTCCTATCGAAACAAACATTGTTCAAACACTATGCAACTATGAAACCTTTTTTAATTTATTGTATTTGGAGCTCATAAAATTTGATATCATCGAGGGATCCAGATGGAACGTGGAAAATTACATAACTAACATGAAATTGGAAAAAAAAGTATAACAAGGATAAGTATGTTAACGATTGAATATCAGATATTTTCGCTTACGACCATACCACGTTGAAAGTACGACATACAGCTGATTTTCAATTTTATCTCTTCCGTAACATATGTTTTCAATTTTCAAGCAGTTTTACTTAAATAGCTCAAACAAATGAGAGCAAATTATCTTCAATCTTATTTCTATATTACAGTTATAAACCAGTAGTTGTTGAACCTTCATCTTAACTTTACTGTTTCTATCTATTTCCTATCAAAACAAACATTGTTTAAACACTATGCAACTGTGAAACCTTTTTTAATTTATTGTATTTGGAGCTCATAATATTTGATATCATCGAGGAATCCAGATGGAAGGTGGAAAATTACATAACTAACATGAAATTGGAAAAAAAAGTATAACAAGGAGAAGTATGTTAACGATTGAACATCAGATATTTTCGCTTACGACCATACCACGTTAAAAGTACGCCATACAGCTGATTTTCAATTTTATCTTTTCCGTAACAAATGTTTTCAATTTTCAAACAGTTTTACTTAGATAGCTCAACCGAGGGAAAGCAAATTATCTTCAATTTTATTTCTATATTACAGTTATAAACCAGTAGGTAATGAAACCTTCATCTTGAATTTACTGTTTCTATCTATTTCCTATCGAAACAAACATTGTTTAAACACTATACAACTGTGAAACCTTTTTTAATTTATTGTATTTGGAGCTCATAAAATTTGATATCATCGAGGGATCAAGATGGAAGGTGGAAAATTACATAACTAACATGAAATTGGAGAAAAAAACTATAACGAGGATAAGTAGGTAAACCATTGAATATCAGATATTTTTGCTTACGACCATACCACGTTGAAAGTACGCCATACAGCTGATTTTCAATTTTATCTTTTCCGTAACAAATGTTTTCAATTTTCAAACAGTTTTACTTAGATAGCTCAACCGAGGGAAAGCAAATTATCTTCAATTTTATTTCTATATTACAGTTATAAACCAGTAGGTAATGAACCTTCATCTTGAATTTACTTATTCTATCCATTTCCTATCAAAACAAACATTGTTCAAACACTATGCAACTATGAAACCTTTTTTAATTTATTGTATTTGGAGCTCATAAGATTTGATATCATCGAGGGATCAAGATGGAAGGTGGAAAATTACATAACTAACATGAAATTGGAAATAAAACCATAACGGGGATAAGTATGTTAACGATTGAATATCAGATATTTTCGCTTACGACCATACCACGTTAAAAGTACGCCATACAGCTGATTTTCAATTTTATCTCTTCCGTAACAAATCTTCTCAATTTTCAAGCAGTTCTACTTAGATAGCTCAACCAAAGGAAAGCAAATTATCTTCAATTTTATTTCTATATTACAGTTATAAACCAGTAGGTAATGAAACCTTCATCTTGAATTTACTGTTTCTATCTATTTCCTATCAAAACAAACATTGTTTAAACACTATGCAACTGTGAAACCTTTTTTAATTTATTGTATTTGGAGCTCATAAAATTTGATATCATCGAGGGATCCAGATGGAAGGTGGAAAATTACATAACTAACATGAAATTGGAAAAAAAACCATAACGGGGATAAGTATGTTAACGATTGAATATCAGATATTTTCGCTTACGACCATACCACGTTAAAAGTACGCCATACAGCTGATTTTCAATTTTATCTCTTCCGTAACAAATCTTCTCAATTTTCAAGCAGTTCTACTTAGATAGCTCAACCAAAGGAGAGCAAATTATCTTCAATCTTATTTCCATATTACAGTTATAAACCAGTAGTTGTTGAACCTTCATCTTAACTTTACTGTTTCTATCTATTTCCTATCAAAACAAACATTGTTCAAACACTATGCAACTATGAAACCTTTTTTAATTTATTGTATTTGGAGCTCATAAAATTTGATATCATTGAGGGATCCAGATGAAACGTGGAAAATTACATAACTAACATGAAATTGGAAAAAAAAGTATAACGAGGATAAGTAGGTAAACCATTGAATATCAGATATTTTCGCTTACGACCATACCACGTTGAAAGTACGCCATACAGCTGATTTTCAATTTTATCTCTTCCGTAACATATGTTTTCAATTTTCAAGCAGTTTTACTTAAATAGTTCAACCAAAGGAGAGCAAATTATCTTCAATCTCATTTCTATATTACAGTTATAAACCAGTAGTTGTTGAACCTTCATCTTAACTTTACTGTTTCTATCTATTTCCTATCGAAACAAACATTGTTTAAACACTATGCAACTATGAAACCTTTTTTAATTTATTGTATTTGGAGCTCATAAGAATTGATATCATTGAGGGATCCAGATGAAACGTGGAAAGTTACATAACTAACATGAAATTGGAAAAAAAAACTATAACGGGGATAAGTATGTTAACGATTGAATATCAGAAATTTTCGCTTACGACCATATCACGTTGAAAGTACGCCATACAGCTGATTTTCAATTTTATCTCTTCCGTAACATATGTTTTCAAATTTCAAGCAGTTTTACTTAAATAGCTCAACCAAAGGAGAGCAAATTATCTTCAATCTTATTTCTATATTACAGTTATAAACCAGTAGTTGTTGAACCTTCATCTTAACTTTACTGTTTCTATCTATTTCCTATCAAAACAAACATTGTTTAAACACTATGCAACTATGAAACCTTTTTTAATTTATTCTATTTGGAGCTCATAAAATTTGATATCATTGAGGGATCCAGACGAAACGTGGAAAATTACATAACTAACATGAAATTGGAAAAAAAAGTATAACGAGGATAAGTAGGTAAACCATTGAATATCAGATATTTTCGCTTACGACCATACCACGTTGAAAGTACGCCATACAGCTGATTTTCAATTTTATCTCTTCCGTAACAAATGTTTTCAATTTTCAAGCACTTTTACTTAGATAGCTCCACCAAAGGAAAGCAAATTATCTTCAATTTTATTTCTATATTACAGTTATAAACCAGTAGATAATGAACCTTCATCTTGAATTTACTTATTCTATCTATTTCCTATCGAAACAAACATTGTTTAAACACTATACAACTGTGAAACCTTTTTTAATTTATTGTATTTGGAGCTCATAAAATTTGATATCATCGAGGGATCCAGACGAAACGTGGAAAATTACATAACTAACATGAAATTGGAAAAAAAAGTATAACGAGGATAAGTAGGTAAACCATTGAATATCAGATATTTTCGCTTACGACCATACCACGTTGAAAGTACGCCATACAGCTGATTTTCAATTTTATCTCTTCCGTAACAAATGTTTTCAATTTTCAAACAGTTTTACTTAGATAGCTCAACCGAGGGAAAGCAAATTATCTTCAATTTTATTTCTATATTACAGTTATAAACCAGTAGGTAATGAAACCTTCATCTTGAATTTACTGTTTCTATCTATTTCCTATCGAAACAAACATTGTTTAAACACTATACAACTGTGAAACCTTTTTTAATTTATTGTATTTGGAGCTCATAAAATTTGATATCATCGAGGGATCAAGATGGAAGGTGGAAAATTACATAACTAACATGAAATTGGAGAAAAAAACTATAACGAGGATAAGTAGGTAAACCATTGAATATCAGATATTTTCGCTTACGACCATACCACGTTGAAAGTACGCCATGCAACTGATTTTCAATTTTATCTTTTCCGTAACAAATGTTTTCAATTTTCAAACAGTTTTACTTAGATAGCTCAACCGAGGGAAAGCAAATTATCTTCAATTTTATTTCTATATTACAGTTATAAACCAGTAGGTAATGAACCTTCATCTTGAATTTACTTATTCTATCCATTTCCTATCGAAACAAACATTGTTCAAACACTATGCAACTATGAAACCTTTTTTAATTTATTGTATTTGGAGCTCATAAGATTTGATATCATCGAGGGATCAAGATGGAAGGTGGAAAATTACATAACTAACATGAAATTGGAAATAAAACCATAACGGGGATAAGTATGTTAACGATTGAATATCAGATATTTTTGCTTACGACCATACCACGTTAAAAGTACGCCATACAGCTGATTTTCAATTTTATCTCTTCCGTAACAAATCTTCTCAATTTTCAAGCAGTTCTACTTAGATAGCTCAACCAAAGGAAAGCAAATTATCTTCAATTTTATTTCTATATTACAGTTATAAACCAGTAGGTAATGAAACCTTCATCTTGAATTTACTGTTTCTATCTATTTCCTATCAAAACAAACATTGTTTAAACACTATGCAACTGTGAAACCTTTTTTAATTTATTGTATTTGGAGCTCATAAAATTTGATATCATCGAGGGATCCAGATGGAACGTGGAAAATTACATAACTAACATGAAATTGGAAAAAAAAGTATAACAAGGATAAGTATGTTAACGATTGAATATCAGATATTTTCGCTTACGACCATACCACGTTGAAAGTACGCCATACAGCTGATTTTCAATTTTATCTTTTCCGTAACAAATGTTTTCAATTTTCAAGCACTTTTACTTAGATAGCTCAACCAAAGGAAAGCAAATTATCTTCAATTTTATTTCTATATTACAGTTATAAACCAGTAGGTAATGAAACCTTCATCTTGAATTTACTGCTTCTATCTATTTCCTATCGAAACAAACATTGTTCAAACACTATGCAACTATGAAACCTTTTTTAATTTATTGTATTTGGAGCTCATAAAATTTGATATCATCGAGGGATCCAGATGGAACGTGGAAAATTACATAACTAACATGAAATTGGAAAAAAAAGTATAACAAGGATAAGTATGTTAACGATTGAATATCAGATATTTTCGCTTACGACCATACCACGTTAAAAGTACGCCATACAGCTGATTTTCAATTTTATCTTTTCCGTAACAAATGTTTTCAATTTTCAAACAGTTTTACTTAGATAGCTCAACCGAGGGAAAGCAAATTATCTTCAATTTTATTTCTATATTACAGTTATAAACCAGTAGGTAATGAAACCTTCATCTTGAATTTACTGTTTCTATCTATTTCCTATCGAAACAAACATTGTTTAAACACTATACAACTGTGAAACCTTTTTTAATTTATTGTATTTGGAGCTCATAAAATTTGATATCATCGAGGGATCAAGATGGAAGGTGGAAAATTACATAACTAACATGAAATTGGAGAAAAAAACTATAACGAGGATAAGTAGGTAAACCATTGAATATCAGATATTTTCGCTTACGACCATACCACGTTGAAAGTACGCCATACAGCTGATTTTCAATTTTATCTTTTCCGTAACAAATGTTTTCAATTTTCAAACAGTTTTACTTAGATAGCTCAACCGAGGGAAAGCAAATTATCTTCAATTTTATTTCTATATTACAGTTATAAACCAGTAGGTAATGAAACCTTCATCTTGAATTTACTGTTTCTATCTATTTCCTATCGAAACAAACATTGTTTAAACACTATACAACTGTGAAACCTTTTTTAATTTATTGTATTTGGAGCTCATAAAATTTGATATCATCGAGGGATCAAGATGGAAGGTGGAAAATTACATAACTAACATGAAATTGGAGAAAAAAACTATAACGAGGATAAGTAGGTAAACCATTGAATATCAGATATTTTCGCTTACGACCATACCACGTTGAAAGTACGCCATACAGCTGATTTTCAATTTTATCTTTTCCGTAACAAATGTTTTCAATTTTCAAACAGTTTTACTTAGATAGCTCAACCGAGGGAAAGCAAATTATCTTCAATTTTATTTCTATATTACAGTTATAAACCAGTAGGTAATGAACCTTCATCTTGAATTTACTTATTCTATCCATCTCCTATCAAAACAAACATTGTTCAAACACTATGCAACTATGAAACCTTTTTTAATTTATTGTATTTGGAGCTCATAAGATTTGATATCATCGAGGGATCAAGATGGAAGGTGGAAAATTACATAACTAACATGAAATTGGAAATAAAACCATAACGGGGATAAGTATGTTAACGATTGAATATCAGATATTTTCGCTTACGACCATACCACGTTAAAAGTACGCCATACAGCTGATTTTCAATTTTATCTCTTCCGTAACAAATCTTCTCAATTTTCAAGCAGTTCTACTTAGATAGCTCAACCAAAGGAAAGCAAATTATCTTCAATTTTATTTCTATATTACAGTTATAAACCAGTAGGTAATGAAACCTTCATCTTGAATTTACTGTTTCTATCTATTTCCTATCAAAACAAACATTGTTTAAACACTATGCAACTGTGAAACCTTTTTTAATTTATTGTATTTGGAGCTCATAAAATTTGATATCATCGAGGGATCCAGATGGAACGTGGAAAATTACATAACTAACATGAAATTGGAAAAAAAAGTATAACAAGGATAAGTATGTTAACGATTGAATATCAGATATTTTCGCTTACGACCATACCACGTTGAAAGTACGCCATACAGCTGATTTTCAATTTTATCTCTTCCGTAACATATGTTTTCAATTTTCAAGCAGTTTTACTTAAATAGTTCAACCAAAGGAGAGCAAATTATCTTCAATCTCATTTCTATATTACAGTTATAAACCAGTAGTTGTTGAACCTTCATCTTAACTTTACTGTTTCTATCTATTTCCTATCGAAACAAACATTGTTTAAACACTATACAACTGTGAAACCTTTTTTAATTTATTGTATTTGGAGCTCATAAAATTTGATATCATCGAGGGATCCAGATGGAACGTGGAAAATTACATAACTAACATGAAATTGGAGAAAAAAACTATAACGAGGATAAGTAGGTAAACCATTGAATATCAGATATTTTCGCTTACGACCATATCACGTTGAAAGTACGCCATACAGCTGATTTTCAATTTTATCTCTTCCGTAACATATGTTTTCAAATTTCAAGCAGTTTTACTTAAATAGCTCAACCAAAGGAGAGCAAATTATCTTCAATCTTATTTCTATATTACAGTTATAAACCAGTAGTTGTTGAACCTTCATCTTAACTTTACTGTTTCTATCTATTTCCTATCAAAACAAACATTGTTTAAACACTATGCAACTATGAAACCTTTTTTAATTTATTCTATTTGGAGCTCATAAAATTTGATATCATCGAGGGATCCAGATGGAACGTGGAAAATTACATAACTAACATGAAATTGGAGAAAAAAACTATAACGAGGATAAGTAGGTAAACCATTGAATATCAGATATTTTCGCTTACGACCATACCACGTTGAAAGTACGCCATGCAACTGATTTTCAATTTTATCTTTTCCGTAACAAATGTTTTCAATTTTCAAGCACTTTTACTTAGATAGCTCCACCAAAGGAAAGCAAATTATCTTCAATTTTATTTCTATATTACAGTTATAAACCAGTAGATAATGAACCTTCATCTTGAATTTACTTATTCTATCTATTTCCTATCGAAACAAACATTGTTTAAACACTATACAACTGTGAAACCTTTTTTAATTTATTGTATTTGGAGCTCATAAAATTTGATATCATCGAGGGATCAAGATGGAAGGTGGAAAATTACATAACTAACATGAAATTGGAGAAAAAAACTATAACGAGGATAAGTAGGTAAACCATTGAATATCAGATATTTTCGCTTACGACCATACCACGTTGAAAGTACGCCATGCAACTGATTTTCAATTTTATCTTTTCCGTAACAAATGTTTTCAATTTTCAAACAGTTTTACTTAGATAGCTCAACCGAGGGAAAGCAAATTATCTTCAATTTTATTTCTATATTACAGTTATAAACCAGTAGGTAATGAACCTTCATCTTGAATTTACTTATTCTATCCATTTCCTATCGAAACAAACATTGTTCAAACACTATGCAACTATGAAACCTTTTTTAATTTATTGTATTTGGAGCTCATAAGATTTGATATCATCGAGGGATCAAGATGGAAGGTGGAAAATTACATAACTAACATGAAATTGGAAATAAAACCATAACGGGGATAAGTATGTTAACGATTGAATATCAGATATTTTCGCTTACGACCATACCACGTTAAAAGTACGCCATACAGCTGATTTTCAATTTTATCTCTTCCGTAACAAATCTTCTCAATTTTCAAGCAGTTCTACTTAGATAGCTCAACCAAAGGAAAGCAAATTATCTTCAATTTTATTTCTATATTACAGTTATAAACCAGTAGGTAATGAAACCTTCATCTTGAATTTACTGTTTCTATCTATTTCCTATCAAAACAAACATTGTTTAAACACTATGCAACTGTGAAACCTTTTTTAATTTATTGTATTTGGAGCTCATAAAATTTGATATCATCGAGGGATCCAGATGGAACGTGGAAAATTACATAACTAACATGAAATTGGAAAAAAAAGTATAACAAGGATAAGTATGTTAACGATTGAATATCAGATATTTTCGCTTACGACCATACCACGTTGAAAGTACGCCATACAGCTGATTTTCAATTTTATCTTTTCCGTAACAAATGTTTTCAATTTTCAAGCACTTTTACTTAGATAGCTCAACCAAAGGAAAGCAAATTATCTTCAATTTTATTTCTATATTACAGTTATAAACCAGTAGGTAATGAAACCTTCATCTTGAATTTACTGTTTCTATCTATTTCCTATCGAAACAAACATTGTTCAAACACTATGCAACTATGAAACCTTTTTTAATTTATTGTATTTGGAGCTCATAAAATTTGATATCATCGAGGGATCCAGATGGAACGTGGAAAATTACATAACTAACATGAAATTGGAAAAAAAAGTATAACAAGGATAAGTATGTTAACGATTGAATATCAGATATTTTCGCTTACGACCATACCACGTTGAAAGTACGACATACAGCTGATTTTCAATTTTATCTCTTCCGTAACATATGTTTTCAATTTTCAAGCAGTTTTACTTAAATAGCTCAAACAAATGAGAGCAAATTATCTTCAATCTTATTTCTATATTACAGTTATAAACCAGTAGTTGTTGAACCTTCATCTTAACTTTACTGTTTCTATCTATTTCCTATCAAAACAAACATTGTTTAAACACTATGCAACTGTGAAACCTTTTTTAATTTATTGTATTTGGAGCTCATAATATTTGATATCATCGAGGAATCCAGATGGAAGGTGGAAAATTACATAACTAACATGAAATTGGAAAAAAAAGTATAACAAGGAGAAGTATGTTAACGATTGAACATCAGATATTTTCGCTTACGACCATACCACGTTAAAAGTACGCCATACAGCTGATTTTCAATTTTGTCTTTTCCGTAACAAATGTTTTCAATTTTCAAACAGTTTTACTTAGATAGCTCAACCGAGGGAAAGCAAATTATCTTCAATTTTATTTCTATATTACAGTTATAAACCAGTAGGTAATGAAACCTTCATCTTGAATTTACTGTTTCTATCTATTTCCTATCGAAACAAACATTGTTTAAACACTATACAACTGTGAAACCTTTTTTAATTTATTGTATTTGGAGCTCATAAAATTTGATATCATCGAGGGATCAAGATGGAAGGTGGAAAATTACATAACTAACATGAAATTGGAGAAAAAAACTATAACGAGGATAAGTAGGTAAACCATTGAATATCAGATATTTTCGCTTACGACCATACCACGTTGAAAGTACGCCATACAGCTGATTTTCAATTTTATCTTTTCCGTAACAAATGTTTTCAATTTTCAAACAGTTTTACTTAGATAGCTCAACCGAGGGAAAGCAAATTATCTTCAATTTTATTTCTATATTACAGTTATAAACCAGTAGGTAATGAACCTTCATCTTGAATTTACTTATTCTATCCATTTCCTATCAAAACAAACATTGTTCAAACACTATGCAACTATGAAACCTTTTTTAATTTATTGTATTTGGAGCTCATAAGATTTGATATCATCGAGGGATCAAGATGGAAGGTGGAAAATTACATAACTAACATGAAATTGGAAATAAAACCATAACGGGGATAAGTATGTTAACGATTGAATATCAGATATTTTCGCTTACGACCATACCACGTTAAAAGTACGCCATACAGCTGATTTTCAATTTTATCTCTTCCGTAACAAATCTTCTCAATTTTCAAGCAGTTCTACTTAGATAGCTCAACCAAAGGAAAGCAAATTATTTTCAATTTTATTTCTATATTACAGTTATAAACCAGTAGGTAATGAAACCTTCATCTTGAATTTACTGTTTCTATCTATTTCCTATCAAAACAAACATTGTTTAAACACTATGCAACTGTGAAACCTTTTTTAATTTATTGTATTTGGAGCTCATAAAATTTGATATCATCGAGGGATCCAGATGGAACGTGGAAAATTACATAACTAACATGAAATTGGAAAAAAAAGTATAACAAGGATAAGTATGTTAACGATTGAATATCAGATATTTTCGCTTACGACCATACCACGTTGAAAGTACGCCATACAGCTGATTTTCAATTTTATCTTTTCCGTAACAAATGTTTTCAATTTTCAAGCACTTTTACTTAGATAGCTCAACCAAAGGAAAGCAAATTATCTTCAATTTTATTTCTATATTACAGTTATAAACCAGTAGGTAATGAAACCTTCATCTTGAATTTACTGTTTCTATCTATTTCCTATCAAAACAAACATTGTTCAAACACTATGCAACTATGAAACCTTTTTTAATTTATTGTATTTGGAGCTCATAAAATTTGATATCATCGAGGGATCCAGATGGAACGTGGAAAATTACATAACTAACATGAAATTGGAAAAAAAAGTATAACAAGGATAAGTATGTTAACGATTGAATATCAGATATTTTCGCTTACGACCATACCACGTTGAAAGTACGACATACAGCTGATTTTCAATTTTATCTCTTCCGTAACATATGTTTTCAATTTTCAAGCAGTTTTACTTAAATAGCTCAAACAAAGGAGAGCAAATTATCTTCAATCTTATTTCTATATTACAGTTATAAACCAGTAGTTGTTGAACCTTCATCTTGAATTTACTTATTCTATCTATTTCCTATCGAAACAAACATTGTTTAAACACTATACAACTGTGAAACCTTTTTTAATTTATTGTATTTGGAGCTCATAAAATTTGATATCATCGAGGGATCCAGATGGAACGTGGAAAATTACATAACTAACATGAAATTGGAGAAAAAAACTATAACGAGGATAAGTAGGTAAACCATTGAATATCAGATATTTTCGCTTACGACCATACCACGTTGAAAGTACGCCATGCAACTGATTTTCAATTTTATCTTTTCCGTAACAAATGTTTTCAATTTTCAAACAGTTTTACTTAGATAGCTCAACCGAGGGAAAGCAAATTATCTTCAATTTTATTTCTATATTACAGTTATAAACCAGTAGGTAATGAAACCTTCATCTTGAATTTACTGTTTCTATCTATTTCCTATCGAAACAAACATTGTTTAAACACTATACAACTGTGAAACCTTTTTTAATTTATTGTATTTGGAGCTCATAAAATTTGATATCATCGAGGGATCAAGATGGAAGGTGGAAAATTACATAACTAACATGAAATTGGAGAAAAAAACTATAACGAGGATAAGTAGGTAAACCATTGAATATCAGATATTTTCGCTTACGACCATACCACGTTGAAAGTACGCCATGCAACTGATTTTCAATTTTATCTTTTCCGTAACAAATGTTTTCAATTTTCAAACAGTTTTACTTAGATAGCTCAACCGAGGGAAAGCAAATTATCTTCAATTTTATTTCTATATTACAGTTATAAACCAGTAGGTAATGAAACCTTCATCTTGAATTTACTGTTTCTATCTATTTCCTATCGAAACAAACATTGTTTAAACACTATACAACTGTGAAACCTTTTTTAATTTATTGTATTTGGAGCTCATAAAATTTGATATCATCGAGGGATCAAGATGGAAGGTGGAAAATTACATAACTAACATGAAATTGGAGAAAAAAACTATAACGAGGATAAGTAGGTAAACCATTGAATATCAGATATTTTCGCTTACGACCATACCACGTTGAAAGTACGCCATGCAACTGATTTTCAATTTTATCTTTTCCGTAACAAATGTTTTCAATTTTCAAACAGTTTTACTTAGATAGCTCAACCGAGGGAAAGCAAATTATCTTCAATTTTATTTCTATATTACAGTTATAAACCAGTAGGTAAGGAACCTTCATCTTGAATTTACTTATTCTATCCATTTCCTATCGAAACAAACATTGTTCAAACACTATGCAACTATGAAACCTTTTTTAATTTATTGTATTTGGAGCTCATAAGATTTGATATCATCGAGGGATCAAGATGGAAGGTGGAAAATTACATAACTAACATGAAATTGGAAATAAAACCATAACGGGGATAAGTATGTTAACGATTGAATATCAGATATTTTCGCTTACGACCATACCACGTTAAAAGTACGCCATACAGCTGATTTTCAATTTTATCTCTTCCGTAACAAATCTTCTCAATTTTCAAGCAGTTCTACTTAGATAGCTCAACCAAAGGAAAGCAAATTATCTTCAATTTTATTTCTATATTACAGTTATAAACCAGTAGGTAATGAAACCTTCATCTTGAATTTACTGTTTCTATCTATTTCCTATCAAAACAAACATTGTTTAAACACTATGCAACTGTGAAACCTTTTTTAATTTATTGTATTTGGAGCTCATAAAATTTGATATCATCGAGGGATCCAGATGGAACGTGGAAAATTACATAACTAACATGAAATTGGAAAAAAAAGTATAACAAGGATAAGTATGTTAACGATTGAATATCAGATATTTTCGCTTACGACCATACCACGTTGAAAGTACGCCATACAGCTGATTTTCAATTTTATCTTTTCCGTAACAAATGTTTTCAATTTTCAAGCACTTTTACTTAGATAGCTCAACCAAAGGAAAGCAAATTATCTTCAATTTTATTTCTATATTACAGTTATAAACCAGTAGGTAATGAAACCTTCATCTTGAATTTACTGTTTCTATCTATTTCCTATCGAAACAAACATTGTTCAAACACTATGCAACTATGAAACCTTTTTTAATTTATTGTATTTGGAGCTCATAAAATTTGATATCATCGAGGGATCCAGATGGAACGTGGAAAATTACATAACTAACATGAAATTGGAAAAAAAAGTATAACAAGGATAAGTATGTTAACGATTGAATATCAGATATTTTCGCTTACGACCATACCACGTTGAAAGTACGACATACAGCTGATTTTCAATTTTATCTCTTCCGTAACATATGTTTTCAATTTTCAAGCAGTTTTACTTAAATAGCTCAAACAAATGAGAGCAAATTATCTTCAATCTTATTTCTATATTACAGTTATAAACCAGTAGTTGTTGAACCTTCATCTTAACTTTACTGTTTCTATCTATTTCCTATCAAAACAAACATTGTTTAAACACTATGCAACTGTGAAACCTTTTTTAATTTATTGTATTTGGAGCTCATAATATTTGATATCATCGAGGAATCCAGATGGAAGGTGGAAAATTACATAACTAACATGAAATTGGAAAAAAAAGTATAACAAGGAGAAGTATGTTAACGATTGAACATCAGATATTTTCGCTTACGACCATACCACGTTAAAAGTACGCCATACAGCTGATTTTCAATTTTATCTTTTCCGTAACAAATGTTTTCAATTTTCAAACAGTTTTACTTAGATAGCTCAACCGAGGGAAAGCAAATTATCTTCAATTTTATTTCTATATTACAGTTATAAACCAGTAGGTAATGAAACCTTCATCTTGAATTTACTGTTTCTATCTATTTCCTATCGAAACAAACATTGTTTAAACACTATACAACTGTGAAACCTTTTTTAATTTATTGTATTTGGAGCTCATAAAATTTGATATCATCGAGGGATCAAGATGGAAGGTGGAAAATTACATAACTAACATGAAATTGGAGAAAAAAACTATAACGAGGATAAGTAGGTAAACCATTGAATATCAGATATTTTCGCTTACGACCATACCACGTTGAAAGTACGCCATACAGCTGATTTTCAATTTTATCTTTTCCGTAACAAATGTTTTCAATTTTCAAACAGTTTTACTTAGATAGCTCAACCGAGGGAAAGCAAATTATCTTCAATTTTATTTCTATATTACAGTTATAAACCAGTAGGTAATGAACCTTCATCTTGAATTTACTTATTCTATCCATTTCCTATCAAAACAAACATTGTTCAAACACTATGCAACTATGAAACCTTTTTTAATTTATTGTATTTGGAGCTCATAAGATTTGATATCATCGAGGGATCAAGATGGAAGGTGGAAAATTACATAACTAACATGAAATTGGAAATAAAACCATAACGGGGATAAGTATGTTAACGATTGAATATCAGATATTTTCGCTTACGACCATACCACGTTAAAAGTACGCCATACAGCTGATTTTCAATTTTATCTCTTCCGTAACAAATCTTCTCAATTTTCAAGCAGTTCTACTTAGATAGCTCAACCAAAGGAAAGCAAATTATCTTCAATTTTATTTCTATATTACAGTTATAAACCAGTAGGTAATGAAACCTTCATCTTGAATTTACTGTTTCTATCTATTTCCTATCAAAACAAACATTGTTTAAACACTATGCAACTGTGAAACCTTTTTTAATTTATTGTATTTGGAGCTCATAAAATTTGATATCATCGAGGGATCCAGATGGAACGTGGAAAATTACATAACTAACATGAAATTGGAAAAAAAAGTATAACAAGGATAAGTATGTTAACGATTGAATATCAGATATTTTCGCTTACGACCATACCACGTTGAAAGTACGCCATACAGCTGATTTTCAATTTTATCTTTTCCGTAACAAATGTTTTCAATTTTCAAGCACTTTTACTTAGATAGCTCAACCAAAGGAAAGCAAATTATCTTCAATTTTATTTCTATATTACAGTTATAAACCAGTAGGTAATGAAACCTTCATCTTGAATTTACTGTTTCTATCTATTTCCTATCGAAACAAACATTGTTCAAACACTATGCAACTATGAAACCTTTTTTAATTTATTGTATTTGGAGCTCATAAAATTTGATATCATCGAGGGATCCAGATGGAACGTGGAAAATTACATAACTAACATGAAATTGGAAAAAAAAGTATAACAAGGATAAGTATGTTAACGATTGAATATCAGATATTTTCGCTTACGACCATACCACGTTGAAAGTACGACATACAGCTGATTTTCAATTTTATCTCTTCCGTAACATATGTTTTCAATTTTCAAGCAGTTTTACTTAAATAGCTCAAACAAAGGAGAGCAAATTA
This sequence comes from Auanema rhodensis, assembly GCA_964057225.1. Taxonomy (NCBI): domain Eukaryota; kingdom Metazoa; phylum Nematoda; class Chromadorea; order Rhabditida; family Rhabditidae; genus Auanema; species Auanema rhodense. Next base: position 9,840,034 of record OZ059895.1, read on the forward strand.
TCTTCAATCTTATTTCTATATTACAGTTATAAACCAGTAGTTGTTGAACCTTCATCTTAACTTTACTGTTTCTATCTATTTCCTATCAAAACAAACATTGTTTAAACACTATGCAACTGTGAAACCTTTTTTAATTTATTGTATTTGGAGCTCATAATATTTGATATCATCGAGGAATCCAGATGGAAGGTGGAAAATTACATAACTAACATGAAATTGGAAAAAAAAGTATAACAAGGAGAAGTATGTTAACGATTGAACATCAGATATTTTCGCTTACGACCATACCACGTTAAAAGTACGCCATACAGCTGATTTTCAATTTTATCTCTTCCGTAACAAATCTTTTCAATGTTCAAGCACTTTTACTTAGATAGCTCAACCAAAGGAAAGCAAATTATCTTCAATTTTATTTCTATATTACAGTTATAAACCAGTAGGTAATGAAACCTTCATCTTGAATTTACTGTTTCTATCTATTTCCTATCAAAACAAACATTGTTTAAACACTATGCAACTGTGAAACCTTTTTTAATTTATTGTATTTGGAGCTCATAAAATTTGATATCATCGAGGGATCCAGATGGAACGTGGAAAATTACATAACTAACATGAAATTGGAAAAAAAAGTATAACAAGGATAAGTATGTTAACGATTGAATATCAGATATTTTCGCTTACGACCATACCACGTTGAAAGTACGCCATACAGCTGATTTTCAATTTTATCTTTTCCGTAACAAATGTTTTCAATTTTCAAGCACTTTTACTTAGATAGCTCAACCAAAGGAAAGCAAATTATCTTCAATTTTATTTCTATATTACAGTTATAAACCAGTAGGTAATGAAACCTTCATCTTGAATTTACTGTTTCTATCTATTTCCTATCGAAACAAACATTGTTCAAACACTATGCAACTATGAAACCTTTTTTAATTTATTGTATTTGGAGCTCATAAAATTTGATATCATCGAGGGATCCAGATGGAACGTGGAAAATTACATAACTAACATGAAATTGGAAAAAAAAGTATAACAAGGATAAGTATGTTAACGATTGAATATCAGATATTTTCGCTTACGACCATACCACGTTGAAAGTACGCCATACAGCTGATTTTCAATTTTATCTTTTCCGTAACAAATGTTTTCAATTTTCAAGCACTTTTACTTAGATAGCTCAACCAAAGGAAAGCAAATTATCTTCAATTTTATTTCTATATTACAGTTATAAACCAGTAGGTAATGAAACCTTCATCTTGAATTTACTGTTTCTATCTATTTCCTATCAAAACAAACATTGTTCAAACACTATGCAACTATGAAACCTTTTTTAATTTATTGTATTTGGAGCTCATAAAATTTGATATCATCGAGGGATCCAGATGGAACGAGGAAAATTACATAACTGAAATGAAATTGGAAAAAAAAGTATAACAAGGATAAGTATGTTAACGATTAAATATCAGATATTTTCGTTTACGACCATACCACGTTGAAAGTACGCCATACAGCTGATTTTCAATTTTATCTTTTCCGTAACAAATGTTTTCAATTTTCAAGCAGTTTTACTTAAATAGCTCAAACAAAGGAGAGCAAATTATCTTCAATCTTATTTCTATATTACAGTTATAAACCAGTAGTTGTTGAACCTTCATCTTAACTTTACTGTTTCTATCTATTTCCTATCAAAACAAACATTGTTTAAACACTATGCAACTGTGAAACCTTTTTTAATTTATTGTATTTGGAGCTCATAAAATTTGATATCATCGAGGGATCCAGATGGAACGTGGAAAATTACATAACTAACATGAAATTGGAAAAAAAAGTATAACAAGGATAAGTATGTTAACGATTGAATATCAGATATTTTCGCTTACGACCATACCACGTTGAAAGTACGCCATACAGCTGATTTTCAATTTTATCTTTTCCGTAACAAATGTTTTCAATTTTCAAGCACTTTTACTTAGATAGCTCAACCAAAGGAAAGCAAATTATCTTCAATTTTATTTCTATATTACAGTTATAAACCAGTAGGTAATGAAACCTTCATCTTGAATTTACTGTTTCTATCTATTTCCTATCGAAACAAACATTGTTCAAACACTATGCAACTATGAAACCTTTTTTAATTTATTGTATTTGGAGCTCATAAAATTTGATATCATCGAGGGATCCAGATGGAACGTGGAAAATTACATAACTAACATGAAATTGGAAAAAAAAGTATAACAAGGATAAGTATGTTAACGATTGAATATCAGATATTTTCGCTTACGACCATACCACGTTGAAAGTACGACATACAGCTGATTTTCAATTTTATCTCTTCCGTAACATATGTTTTCAATTTTCAAGCAGTTTTACTTAAATAGCTCAAACAAAGAAGAGCAAATTATCTTCAATCTTATTTCTATATTACAGTTATAAACCAGTAGTTGTTGAACCTTCATCTTAACTTTACTGTTTCTATCTATTTCCTATCAAAACATCATTGTTTAAACACTATACAACTGTGAAACCTTTTTTAATTTATTGTATTTGGAGCTCATAATATTTGATATCATCGAGGAATCCAGATGGAAGGTGGAAAATTACATAACTAACATGAAATTGGAAAAAAAAGTATAACAAGGAGAAGTATGTTAACGATTGAACATCAGATATTTTCGCTTACGACCATACCACGTTAAAAGTACGCCACACAGCTGATTTTCAATTTTATCTCTTCCGTAACAAATCTTTTCAATTTTCAAGCACTTTTACTTAGATAGCTCAACCAAAGGAAAGCAAATTATCTTCAATTTTATTTCTATATTACAGTTATAAACCAGTAGTTGTTGAACCTTCATCTTAACTTTACTGTTTCTATCTATTTCCTATCAAAACATCATTGTTTAAACACTATACAACTGTGAAACCTTTTTTAATTTATTGTATTTGGAGCTCATAATATTTGATATCATCGAGGAATCCAGATGGAAGGTGGAAAATTACATAACTAACATGAAATTGGAAAAAAAAGTATAACAAGGAGAAGTATGTTAACGATTGAACATCAGATATTTTCGCTTACGACCATACCACGTTAAAAGTACGCCACACAGCTGATTTTCAATTTTATCTCTTCCGTAACAAATCTTTTCAATTTTCAAGCACTTTTACTTAGATAGCTCAACCAAAGGAAAGCAAATTATCTTCAATTTTATTTCTATATTACAGTTATAAACCAGTAGGTGATGAAACCTTCATCTTGAATTTACTGTTTCTATCTATTTCCTATCAAAACAAACATTGTTTAAACACTATGCAACTGTGAAACCTTTTTTAATTTATTGTATTTGGAGCTCATAAAATTTGATATCATCGAGGGATCCAGATGGAACGTGGAAAATTACATAACTAACATGAAATTGGAAAAAAAAGTATAACAAGGATAAGTATGTTAACGATTGAATATCAGATATTTTCGCTTACGACCATACCACGTTGAAAGTACGCCATACAGCTGATTTTCAATTTTATCTTTTCCGTAACAAATGTTTTCAATTTTCAAGCACTTTTACTTAGATAGCTCAACCAAAGGAAAGCAAATTATCTTCAATTTTATTTCTATATTACAGTTATAAACCAGTAGGTAATGAAACCTTCATCTTGAATTTACTGTTTCTATCTATTTCCTATCGAAACAAACATTGTTCAAACACTATGCAACTATGAAACCTTTTTTAATTTATTGTATTTGGAGCTCATAAAATTTGATATCATCGAGGGATCCAGATGGAACGTGGAAAATTACATAACTAACATGAAATTAAAAAAAAAAGTATAACAAGGATAAGTATGTTAACGATTGAATATCAGATATTTTCGCTTACGACCATACCACGTTGAAAGTACGCCATACAGCTGATTTTCAATTTTATCTTTTCCGTAACAAATGTTTTCAATTTTCAAGCACTTTTACTTAGATAGCTCAACCAAAGGAAAGCAAATTATCTTCAATTTTATTTCTATATTACAGTTATAAACCAGTAGGTAATGAAACCTTCATCTTGAATTTACTGTTTCTATCTATTTCCTATCAAAACAAACATTGTTCAAACACTATGCAACTATGAAACCTTTTTTAATTTATTGTATTTGGAGCTCATAAAATTTGATATCATCGAGGGATCCAGATGGAACGAGGAAAATTACATAACTGAAATGAAATTGGAAAAAAAAGTATAACAAGGATAAGTATGTTAACGATTAAATATCAGATATTTTCGTTTACGACCATACCACGTTGAAAGTACGCCATACAGCTGATTTTCAATTTTATCTTTTCCGTAACAAATGTTTTCAATTTTCAAGCACTTTTACTTACATAGCTCAACCAAAGGAAAGCAAATTATCTTCAATTTTATTTCTATATTACAGTTATAAACCAGTAGATAATGAACCTTCATCTTGACTTTACTGTTTCTATCTATTTCCTATCGAAACAAACATTGTTTAAACACTATACAACTGTGAAACCTTTTTTAATTTATTGTATTTGTAGCTCATAAAATTTGATATCATCGAGGGATCCAGATGGAAGGTGGAAAATTACATAACTAACATGAAATTGGAAAAATAACTATAACGGGGATAAGTATGTTAACGATTGAATATCAGATATTTTCGCTTACGACCATACCAAGTTGAAATTACGCCATACAGCTGATTTTCAATTTTATCTCTTCCGTAACATATGTTTTCAATTTTTAAGCAGTTTTACTTAAATAGCTCAACCAAAGGAGAGCAAATTATCTTCAATCTTATTTCTATATTACAGTTATAAACCAGTAGTTGTTGAACCTTCATCTTAACTTTACTGTTTCTATCTATTTCCTATCAAAACAAACATTGTTTAAACACTATACAACTGTGAAACCTTTTTTAATTTATTGTATTTGGAGCTCATAATATTTGATATCATCGAGGGATCCAGATGGAAGGTGGAAAATTACATAACTAACATGAAATTGGAAAAAAAAGTATAACAAGGAGAAGTATGTTAACGATTGAATATCAGATATTTTCGCTTACGACCATACCACGATGAAAGTACGCCATACAGCTGATTTTCAATTTTATCTCTTCCGTAACATATGTTTTCAATTTTCAAGCACTTTTACTCAGATAGCTCAACCAAAGGAAAGCAAATTATCTTCAATTTTATTTCTATATTACAGTTATAAACCAAAAGATAATGAACCTTCATCTTGACTTTACTGTTTCTATCCATTTCCTATCGAAACAAACATTGTTTAAACACTATGCAACTATGAAACCTTTTTTAATTTATTGTATTTGGAGCTCATAAGAATTGATATCATTGAGGGATCCAGATGAAACGTGGAAAATTACATAACTAACATGAAATTGGAAAAAAAAACTATAACGGGGATAAGTATGTTAACGATTGAATATCAGATATTTTCGCTTATCGCTATATCACGTTGAAAGTATGCCATACAGCAGATTTTCAATTTTATCTCTTCCGTAACATATGTTTTCAATTTTCAAGCAGTTTCACTTAAATAGCTCAACCAAAGGAGAGCAAATTATCTTCAATCTTATTTCTATATTACAGTTATAAACCAGTAGTTGTTGAACCTTCATCTTAACTTTACTGTTTCTATCTATTTCCTATCGAAACAAACATTATTCAAACACTATGCAACTATGAAACCTTTTTTAATTTATTGTATTTGGAGCTCATAAAATTTGATATCATTGAAGGATCCAGATGAAACGTGGAAAATAACATAACTAACATGAAATTGGAAAAAAAAGTATAACGAGGATAAGTAGGTAAACCATTGAATATCAGATATTTTCGCTCACGACCATACCACGTTGAAAGTACGCCATACAGCTGATTTTCAATTTTATCTCTTCCGTAACATATGTTTTCAATTTTCAAGCAGTTTTACTTAAATAGCTCAAACAAAGGAGAGCAAATTATCTTCAATCTTATTTCTATATTACAGTTATAAACCAGTAGTTGTTGAACCTTCATCTTAACTTTACTGTTTCTATCTATTTCCTATCAAAACATCATTGTTTAAACACTATACAACTGTGAAACCTTTTTTAATTTATTGTATTTGGAGCTCATAAAATTTGATATCATCGAGGGATCCAGATGGAACGTGGAAAATTACATAACTAACATGAAATTGGAAAAAAAAGTATAACAAGGATAAGTATGTTAACGATTGAATATCAGATATTTTCGCTTACGACCATACCACGTTGAAAGTACGCCATACAGCTGATTTTCAATTTTATCTTTTCCGTAACAAATGTTTTCAATTTTCAAGCACTTTTACTTAGATAGCTCAACCAAAGGAAAGCAAATTATCTTCAATTTTATTTCTATATTACAGTTATAAACCAGTAGGTAATGAAACCTTCATCTTGAATTTACTGTTTCTATCTATTTCCTATCGAAACAAACATTGTTCAAACACTATGCAACTATGAAACCTTTTTTAATTTATTGTATTTGGAGCTCATAAAATTTGATATCATCGAGGGATCCAGATGGAACGTGGAAAATTACATAACTAACATGAAATTGGAAAAAAAAGTATAACAAGGATAAGTATGTTAACGATTGAATATCAGATATTTTCGCTTACGACCATACCACGTTGAAAGTACGACATACAGCTGATTTTCAATTTTATCTCTTCCGTAACATATGTTTTCAATTTTCAAGCAGTTTTACTTAAATAGCTCAAACAAAGGAGAGCAAATTATCTTCAATCTTATTTCTATATTACAGTTATAAACCAGTAGTTGTTGAACCTTCATCTTAACTTTACTGTTTCTATCTATTTCCTATCAAAACATCATTGTTTAAACACTATACAACTGTGAAACCTTTTTTAATTTATTGTATTTGGAGCTCATAATATTTGATATCATCGAGGAATCCAGATGGAAGGTGGAAAATTACATAACTAACATGAAATTGGAAAAAAAAGTATAACAAGGAGAAGTATGTTAACGATTGAACATCAGATATTTTCGCTTACGACCATACCACGTTAAAAGTACGCCATACAGCTGATTTTCAATTTTATCTCTTCCGTAACAAATCTTTTCAATTTTCAAGCACTTTTACTTAGATAGCTCAACCAAAGGAAAGCAAATTATCTTCAATTTTATTTCTATATTACAGTTATAAACCAGTAGGTGATGAAACCTTCATCTTGAATTTACTGTTTCTATCTATTTCCTATCAAAACAAACATTGTTTAAACACTATGCAACTGTGAAACCTTTTTTAATTTATTGTATTTGGAGCTCATAAAATTTGATATCATCGAGGGATCCAGATGGAACGTGGAAAATTACATAACTAACATGAAATTGGAAAAAAAAGTATAACAAGGATAAGTATGTTAACGATTGAATATCAGATATTTTCGCTTACGACCATACCACGTTGAAAGTACGCCATACAGCTGATTTTCAATTTTATCTTTTCCGTAACAAATGTTTTCAATTTTCAAGCACTTTTACTTAGATAGCTCAACTAAAGGAAAGCAAATTATCTTCAATTTTATTTCTATATTACAGTTATAAACCAGTAGGTAATGAAACCTTCATCTTGAATTTACTGTTTCTATCTATTTCCTATCGAAACAAACATTGTTCAAACACTATGCAACTATGAAACCTTTTTTAATTTATTGTATTTGGAGCTCATAAAATTTGATATCATCGAGGGATCCAGATGGAACGTGGAAAATTACATAACTAACATGAAATTAAAAAAAAAAGTATAACAAGGATAAGTATGTTAACGATTGAATATCAGATATTTTCGCTTACGACCATACCACGTTGAAAGTACGCCATACAGCTGATTTTCAATTTTATCTTTTCCGTAACAAATGTTTTCAATTTTCAAGCACTTTTACTTAGATAGCTCAACCAAAGGAAAGCAAATTATCTTCAATTTTATTTCTATATTACAGTTATAAACCAGTAGGTAATGAAACCTTCATCTTGAATTTACTGTTTCTATCTATTTCCTATCAAAACAAACATTGTTCAAACACTATGCAACTATGAAACCTTTTTTAATTTATTGTATTTGGAGCTCATAAAATTTGATATCATCGAGGGATCCAGATGGAACGAGGAAAATTACATAACTGAAATGAAATTGGAAAAAAAAGTACAACAAGGATAAGTATGTTAACGATTAAATATCAGATATTTTCGTTTACGACCATACCACGTTGAAAGTACGCCATACAGCTGATTTTCAATTTTATCTTTTCCGTAACAAATGTTTTCAATTTTCAAGCACTTTTACTTAGATAGCTCAACCAAAGGAAAGCAAATTATCTTCAATTTTATTTCTATATTACAGTTATAAACCAGTAGATAATGAACCTTCATCTTGACTTTACTGTTTCTATCTATTTCCTATCGAAACAAACATTGTTTAAACACTATACAACTGTGAAACCTTTTTTAATTTATTGTATTTGTAGCTCATAAAATTTGATATCATCGAGGGATCCAGATGGAAGGTGGAAAATTACATAACTAACATGAAATTGAAAAAATAACTATAACGGGGATAAGTATGTTAACGATTGAATATCAGATATTTTCGCTTACGACCATACCAAGTTGAAATTACGCCATACAGCTGATTTTCAATTTTATCTCTTCCGTAACATATGTTTTCAATTTTTAAGCAGTTTTACTTAAATAGCTCAACCAAAGGAGAGCAAATTATCTTCAATCTTATTTCTATATTACAGTTATAAACCAGTAGTTGTTGAACCTTCATCTTAACTTTACTGTTTCTATCTATTTCCTATCAAAACAAACATTGTTTAAACACTATACAACTGTGAAACCTTTTTTAATTTATTGTATTTGGAGCTCATAATATTTGATATCATCGAGGGATCCAGATGGAAGGTGGAAAATTACATAACTAACATGAAATTGGAAAAAAAAGTATAACAAGGAGAAGTATGTTAACGATTGAATATCAGATATTTTCGCTTACGACCATACCACGATGAAAGTACGCCATACAGCTGATTTTCAATTTTATCTCTTCCGTAACATATGTTTTCAATTTTCAAGCACTTTTACTCAGATAGCTCAACCAAAGGAAAGCAAATTATCTTCAATTTTATTTCTATATTACAGTTATAAACCAAAAGATAATGAACCTTCATCTTGACTTTACTGTTTCTATCCATTTCCTATCGAAACAAACATTGTTTAAACACTATGCAACTATGAAACCTTTTTTAATTTATTGTATTTGGAGCTCATAAGAATTGATATCATTGAGGGATCCAGATGAAACGTGGAAAATTACATAACTAACATGAAATTGGAAAAAAAAACTATAACGGGGATAAGTATGTTAACGATTGAATATCAGATATTTTCGCTTATCGCTATATCACGTTGAAAGTATGCCATACAGCTGATTTTCAATTTTATCTCTTCCGTAACATATGTTTTCAATTTTCAAGCAGTTTCACTTAAATAGCTCAACCAAAGGAGAGCAAATTATCTTCAATCTTATTTCTATATTACAGTTATAAACCAGTAGTTGTTGAACCTTCATCTTAACTTTACTGTTTCTATCTATTTCCTATCGAAACAAACATTATTCAAACACTATGCAACTATGAAACCTTTTTTAATTTATTGTATTTGGAGCTCATAAAATTTGATATCATTGAGGGATCCAGATGAAACGTGGAAAATAACATAACTAACATGAAATTGGAAAAAAAAGTATAACGAGGATAAGTAGGTAAACCATTGAATATCAGATATTTTCGCTCACGACCATACCACGTTGAAAGTACGCCATACAGCTGATTTTCAATTTTATCTCTTCCGTAACATATGTTTTCAATTTTCAAGCAGTTTTACTTAAATAGCTCAACCAAAGGAGAGCAAATTATCTTCAATCTTATTTCTATATTACAGTTATAAACCAGTAGTTGTTGAACCTTCATCTTAACTTTACTGTTTCTATCTATTTCTCATCAAAACAAACATTGTTTAAACACTATGCAACTATGAAACCTTTTTTAATTTATTGTATTTGGAGCTCATAAGAGTTGATATCATCGAGGGATCCAGATGGAAGGTGGAAAATTACATAACTAACATGAAATTGGAAAAAAAACTATAACGAGGATAAGTAGGTAAACCATTGAATATCAGATATTTTCGCTTACGACCATACCACGTTACAAGTACGCCATACAGCTGATTTTCAATTTTATCTCTTCCGTAACAAATGTTTTCAATTTTCAAGCACTTTTACTTAGATAGCTCAACCAAAGGAAAGCAAATTATCTTCAATTTTATTTCTATATTACAGTTATAAACCAGTAGATAATGAACCTTCATCTTGACTTTACTGTTTCTATCCATTTCCTATCGAAACAAACATTGTTTAAACACTATACAACTGTGAAACCTTTTTTAATTTATTGTTATTGGAGCTCATAAAATTTGATATCATCGAGGGATCCAGATGGAAGGTGGAAAATTACATAACTAACATGAAATTGGAAAAATAACTATAACGGGGATAAGTATGTTAACGATTGAATATCAGATATTTTCGCTTACGACCATACCACGTTGAAATCACGCCATACAGCTGATTTTCAATTTTATCTCTTCCGTAACATATGTTTTCAATTTTCAAGCAGTTTTACTTAAATAGCTCAACCGAAGGAGAGCAAATTATCTTCAATCTCATTTCTATATTACAGTTATAAACCAGTAGTTGTTGAACCTTCATCTTAACTTTACTGTTTCTATCTATTTCCTATCGAAACAAACATTGTTTAAACACTATGCAACTATGAAACCTTTTTTAATTTATTGTATTTGGAGCTCATAAGAATTGATATCTTTGAGGGATCCAGATGAAACGTGGAAAGTTACATAACTAACATGAAATTGGAAAAAAAAACTATAACGGGGATAAGTATGTTAACGATTGAATATCAGATATTTTCGCTTACGACCATATCACGTTGAAAGTACGCCATACAGCTGATTTTCAATTTTATCTCTTCCGTAACATATGTTTTCAATTTTCAAGCAGTTTTACTTAAATAGCTCAACCAAAGGAGAGCAAATTATCTTCAATCTTATTTCTATATTACAGTTATAAACCAGTAGTTGTTGAACCTTCATCTTAACTTTACTGTTTCTATCTATTTCCTATCAAAACAAACATTGTTTAAACACTATGCAACTATGAAACCTTTTTTAATTTATTCTATTTGGAGCTCATAAAATTTGATATCATTGAGGGATCCAGATGAAACGTGGAAAATTACATAACTAACATGAAATTGGAAAAAAAAGTATAACGAGGATAAGTAGGTAAACCATTGAATATCAGATATTTTCGCTTACGACCATACCACGTTGAAAGTACGCCATGCAACTGATTTTCAATTTTATCTTTTCCGTAACAAATGTTTTCAATTTTCAAACAGTTTTACTTAGATAGCTCAACCGAGGGAAAGCAAATTATCTTCAATTTTATTTCTATATTACAGTTATAAACCAGTAGGTAATGAACCTTCATCTTGAATTTACTTATTCTATCCATTTCCTATCAAAACAAACATTGTTCAAACACTATGCAACTATGAAACCTTTTTTAATTTATTGTATTTGGAGCTCATAAGATTTGATATCATCGAGGGATCCAGATGGAAGGTGGAAAATTACATAACTAACATGAAATTGGAAAAAAAACCATAACGGGGATAAGTATGTTAACGATTGAATATCAGATATTTTCGCTTACGACCATACCACGTTAAAAGTACGCCATACAGCTGATTTTCAATTTTATCTCTTCCGTAACAAATCTTCTCAATTTTCAAGCAGTTCTACTTAGATAGCTCAACCAAAGGAGAGCAAATTATCTTCAATCTTATTTCCATATTACAGTTATAAACCAGTAGTTGTTGAACCTTCATCTTAACTTTACTGTTTCTATCTATTTCCTATCAAAACAAACATTGTTTAAACACTATGCAACTATGAAACCTTTTTTAATTTATTGTATTTGGAGCTCATAAGAATTGATATTCATTGAGGAATCCAGATGAAACGTGGAAAGTTACATAACTAACATGAAATTGGAAAAAAAACTATAACGGGGATAAGTATGTTAACGATTGAATATCAGATATTTTCGCTTACGACCATACCACGTTGAAAGTACGCCATACAGCTGACTTTCAATTTTATCTCTTCCGTAACATATGTTTTCAATTTTCAAGCAGTTTTACTTAAATAGCTCAACCAAAGGAAAGCAAATTATCTTCAATCTCATTTCTATATTACAGTTATAAACCAGTAGTTGTTGAACCTTCATCTTAACTTTACTGTTTCTATCTATTTCCTATCGAAACAAACATTGTTCAAACACTATGCAACTATGAAAACTTTTTTAATTTATTGTATTTGGAGCTCATAAAATTTGATATCATTGAGGGATCCAGATGAAACGTGGAAAATTACATAACTAACATGAAATTGGAAAAAAAAGTATAACGAGGATAAGTAGGTAAACCATTGAATATCAGATATTTTCGCTTACGACCATACCACGTTGAAAGTACGCCATACAGCTGATTTTCAATTTTATCTCTTCCGTAACATATGTTTTCAATTTTCAAGCAGTTTTACTTAAATAGTTCAACCAAAGGAGAGCAAATTATCTTCAATCTCATTTCTATATTACAGTTATAAACCAGTAGTTGTTGAACCTTCATCTTAACTTTACTGTTTCTATCTATTTCCTATCGAAACAAACATTGTTTAAACACTATGCAACTATGAAACCTTTTTTAATTTATTGTATTTGGAGCTCATAAGAATTGATATCATTGAGGGATCCAGATGAAACGTGGAAAGTTACATAACTAACATGAAATTGGAAAAAAAAACTATAACGGGGATAAGTATGTTAACGATTGAATATCAGATATTTTCGCTTACGACCATATCACGTTGAAAATACGCCATACAGCTGATTTTCAATTTTATCTCTTCCGTAACATATGTTTTCAATTTTCAAGCAGTTTTACTTAAATAGCTCAACCAAAGGAGAGCAAATTATCTTCAATCTTATTTCTATATTACAGTTATAAACCAGTAGTTGTTGAACCTTCATCTTAACTTTACTGTTTCTATCTATTTCCTATCAAAACAAACATTGTTTAAACACTATGCAACTATGAAACCTTTTTTAATTTATTCTATTTGGAGCTCATAAAATTTGATATCATTGAGGGATCCAGATGAAACGTGGAAAATTACATAACTAACATGAAATTGGAAAAAAAAGTATAACGAGGATAAGTAGGTAAACCATTGAATATCAGATATTTTCGCTTACGACCATACCACGTTGAAAGTACGCCATACAGCTGATTTTCAATTTTATCTCTTCCGTAACAAATGTTTTCAATTTTCAAGCACTTTTACTTAGATAGCTCCACCAAAGGAAAGCAAATTATCTTCAATTTTATTTCTATATTACAGTTATAAACCAGTAGATAATGAACCTTCATCTTGAATTTACTTATTCTATCTATTTCCTATCGAAACAAACATTGTTTAAACACTATACAACTGTGAAACCTTTTTTAATTTATTGTATTTGGAGCTCATAAAATTTGATATCATCGAGGGATCCAGATGGAACGTGGAAAATTACATAACTAACATGAAATTGGAGAAAAAAACTATAACGAGGATAAGTAGGTAAACCATTGAATATCAGATATTTTCGCTTACGACCATACCACGTTGAAAGTACGCCATGCAACTGATTTTCAATTTTATCTTTTCCGTAACAAATGTTTTCAATTTTCAAACAGTTTTACTTAGATAGCTCAACCGAGGGAAAGCAAATTATCTTCAATTTTATTTCTATATTACAGTTATAAACCAGTAGGTAATGAACCTTCATCTTGAATTTACTTATTCTATCCATTTCCTATCAAAACAAACATTGTTCAAACACTATGCAACTATGAAACCTTTTTTAATTTATTGTATTTGGAGCTCATAAGATTTGATATCATCGAGGGATCAAGATGGAAGGTGGAAAATTACATAACTAACATGAAATTGGAAAAAAAACCATAACGGGGATAAGTATGTTAACGATTGAATATCAGATATTTTCGCTTACGACCATACCACGTTGAAAGTACGCCATACAGCTGATTTTCAATTTTATCTCTTCCGTAACAAATCTTCTCAATATTCAAGCAGTTCTACTTAGATAGCTCAACCAAAGGAAAGCAAATTATCTTCAATTTTATTTCTATATTACAGTTATAAACCAGTAGGTAATGAAACCTTCATCTTGAATTTACTGTTTCTATCTATTTCCTATCAAAACAAACATTGTTTAAACACTATGCAACTGTGAAACCTTTTTTAATTTATTGTATTTGGAGCTCATAAAATTTGATATCATCGAGAGATCCAGATGGAACGTGGAAAATTACATAACTAACATGAAATTGGAAAAAAAAGTATAACAAGGATAAGTATGTTAACGATTGAATATCAGATATTTTCGCTTACGACCATACCACGTTGAAAGTACGCCATACAGCTGATTTTCAATTTTATCTTTTCCGTAACAAATGTTTTCAATTTTCAAGCACTTTTACTTAGATAGCTCAACCAAAGGAAAGCAAATTATCTTCAATTTTATTTCTATATTACAGTTATAAACCAGTAGGTAATGAAACCTTCATCTTGAATTTACTGTTTCTATCTATTTCCTATCGAAACAAACATTGTTCAAACACTATGCAACTATGAAACCTTTTTTAATTTATTGTATTTGGAGCTTATAGAATTTGATATCATCGAGGGATCCAGATGGAACGTGGAAAATTACATAACTAACATGAAATTGGAAAAAAAAGTATAACAAGGATAAGTATGTTAACGATTGAATATCAGATATTTTCGCTTACGACCATACCACGTTGAAAGTACGCCATACAGCTGATTTTCAATTTTATCTTTTCCGTAACAAATGTTTTCAATTTTCAAGCACTTTTACTTAGATAGCTCAACCAAAGGAAAGCAAATTATCTTCAATTTTATTTCTATATTACAGTTATAAACCAGTAGGTAATGAAACCTTCATCTTGAATTTACTGTTTCTATCTATTTCCTATCAAAACAAACATTGTTTAAACACTATGCAACTGTGAAACCTTTTTTAATTTATTGTATTTGGAGCTCATAAAATTTGATATCATTGAGGGATCCAGATGAAACGTGGAAAATAACATAACTAACATGAAATTGGAAAAAAAAGTATAACGAGGATAAGTAGGTAAACCATTGAATATCAGATATTTTCGCTCACGACCATACCACGTTGAAAGTACGCCATACAGCTGATTTTCAATTTTATCTCTTCCGTAACATATGTTTTCAATTTTCAAGCAGTTTTACTTAAATAGCTCAACCAAAGGAGAGCAAATTATCTTCAATCTTATTTCTATATTACAGTTATAAACCAGTAGTTGTTGAACCTTCATCTTAACTTTACTGTTTCTATCTATTTCTCATCAAAACAAACATTGTTTAAACACTATGCAACTATGAAACCTTTTTTAATTTATTGTATTTGGAGCTCATAAGAGTTGATATCATCGAGGGATCCAGATGGAAGGTGGAAAATTACATAACTAACATGAAATTGGAAAAAAAACTATAACGAGGATAAGTAGGTAAACCATTGAATATCAGATATTTTCGCTTACGACCATACCACGTTGAAAGTACGCCATGCAACTGATTTTCAATTTTATCTTTTCCGTAACAAATGTTTTCAATTTTCAAACAGTTTTACTTAGATAGCTCAACCGAGGGAAAGCAAATTATCTTCAATTTTATTTCTATATTACAGTTATAAACCAGTAGGTAATGAACCTTCATCTTGAATTTACTTATTCTATCCATTTCCTATCAAAACAAACATTGTTCAAACACTATGCAACTATGAAACCTTTTTTAATTTATTGTATTTGGAGCTCATAAGATTTGATATCATCGAGGGATCAAGATGGAAGGTGGAAAATTACATAACTAACATGAAATTGGAAAAAAAACCATAACGGGGATAAGTATGTTAACAATTGAATATCAGATATTTTCGCTTACGACCATACCACGTTGAAAGTACGCCATACAGCTGATTTTCAATTTTATCTCTTCCGTAACAAATCTTCTCAATTTTCAAGCAGTTCTACTTAGATAGCTCAACCAAAGGAAAGCAAATTATCTTCAATTTTATTTCTATATTACAGTTATAAACCAGTAGGTAATGAAACCTTCATCTTGAATTTACTGTTTCTATCTATTTCCTATCAAAACAAACATTGTTTAAACACTATGCAACTGTGAAACCTTTTTTAATTTATTGTATTTGGAGCTCATAAAATTTGATATCATCGAGGGATCCAGATGGAACGTGGAAAATTACATAACTAACATGAAATTGGAAAAAAAAGTATAACAAGGATAAGTATGTTAACGATTGAATATCAGATATTTTCGCTTACGACCATACCACGTTGAAAGTACGCCATACAGCTGATTTTCAATTTTATCTTTTCCGTAACAAATGTTTTCAATTTTCAAGCACTTTTACTTAGATAGCTCAACCAAAGGAAAGCAAATTATCTTCAATTTTATTTCTATATTACAGTTATAAACCAGTAGGTAATGAAACCTTCATCTTGAATTTACTGTTTCTATCTATTTCCTATCGAAACAAACATTGTTCAAACACTATGCAACTATGAAACCTTTTTTAATTTATTGTATTTGGAGCTCATAAAATTTGATATCATCGAGGGATCCAGATGGAACGTGGAAAATTACATAACTAACATGAAATTGGAAAAAAAAGTATAACAAGGATAAGTATGTTAACGATTGAATATCAGATATTTTCGCTTACGACCATACCACGTTGAAAGTACGCCATACAGCTGATTTTCAATTTTATCTTTTCCGTAACAAATGTTTTCAATTTTCAAGCACTTTTACTTAGATAGCTCAACCAAAGGAAAGCAAATTATCTTCAATTTTATTTCTATATTACAGTTATAAACCAGTAGGTAATGAAACCTTCATCTTGAATTTACTGTTTCTATCTATTTCCTATCAAAACAAACATTGTTCAAACACTATGCAACTATGAAACCTTTTTTAATTTATTGTATTTGGAGCTCATAAAATTTGATATCATCGAGGGATCCAGATGGAACGAGGAAAATTACATAACTGAAATGAAATTGGAAAAAAAAGTATAACAAGGATAAGTATGTTAACGATTAAATATCAGATATTTTCGTTTACGACCATACCACGTTGAAAGTACGCCATACAGCTGATTTTCAATTTTATCTTTTCCGTAACAAATGTTTTCAATTTTCAAGCACTTTTACTTAGATAGCTCAACCAAAGGAAAGCAAATTATCTTCAATTTTATTTCTATATTACAGTTATAAACCAGTAGATAATGAACCTTCATCTTGACTTTACTGTTTCTATCTATTTCCTATCGAAACAAACATTGTTTAAACACTATACAACTGTGAAACCTTTTTTAATTTATTGTATTTGTAGCTCATAAAATTTGATATCATCGAGGGATCCAGATGGAAGGTGGAAAATTACATAACTAACATGAAATTGGAAAAATAACTATAACGGGGATAAGTATGTTAACGATTGAATATCAGATATTTTCGCTTACGACCATACCAAGTTGAAATTACGCCGTACAGCTGATTTTCAATTTTATCTCTTCCGTAACATATGTTTTCAATTTTTAAGCAGTTTTACTTAAATAGCTCAACCAAAGGAGAGCAAATTATCTTCAATCTTATTTCTATATTACAGTTATAAACCAGTAGTTGTTGAACCTTCATCTTAACTTTACTGTTTCTA
The DNA here is from genome assembly GCA_964057225.1 of Auanema rhodensis. Lineage (NCBI taxonomy): Eukaryota > Metazoa > Nematoda > Chromadorea > Rhabditida > Rhabditidae > Auanema > Auanema rhodense. Next base: position 9,858,127 of record OZ059895.1, read on the forward strand.
TCTATTTCCTATCAAAACAAACATTGTTTAAACACTATACAACTGTGAAACCTTTTTTAATTTATTGTATTTGGAGCTCATAATATTTGATATCATCGAGGGATCCAGATGGAAGGTGGAAAATTACATAACTAACATGAAATTGGAAAAAAAAGTATAACAAGGAGAAGTATGTTAACGATTGAATATCAGATATTTTCGCTTACGACCATACCACGATGAAAGTACGCCATACAGCTGATTTTCAATTTTATCTCTTCCGTAACATATGTTTTCAATTTTCAAGCACTTTTACTCAGATAGCTCAACCAAAGGAAAGCAAATTATCTTCAATTTTATTTTTATATTACAGTTATAAACCAAAAGATAATGAACCTTAATCTTGACTTTACTGTTTCTATCCATTTCCTATCGAAACAAACATTGTTTAAACACTATGCAATTATGAAACCTTTTTTAATTTATTGTATTTGGAGCTCATAAGAATTGATATCATTGAGGGATCCAGATGAAACGTGGAAAATTACATAACTAACATGAAATTGGAAAAAAAAACTATAACGGGGATAAGTATGTTAACGATTGAATATCAGATATTTTCGCTTATCGCTATATCACGTTGAAAGTATGCCATACAGCTGATTTTTAATTTTATCTCTTCCGTAACATATGTTTTCAATTTTCAAGCAGTTTCACTTAAATAGCTCAACCAAAGGAGAGCAAATTATCTTCAATCTTATTTCTATATTACAGTTATAAACCAGTAGTTGTTGAACCTTCATCTTAACTTTACTGTTTCTATCTATTTCCTATCGAAACAAACATTATTCAAACACTATGCAACTATGAAACCTTTTTTAATTTATTGTATTTGGAGCTCATAAAATTTGATATCATTGAGGGATCCAGATGAAACGTGGAAAATAACATAACTAACATGAAATTGGAAAAAAAACTATAACGAGGATAAGTAGGTAAACCATTGAATATCAGATATTTTCGCTTACGACCATACCACGTTACAAGTACGCCATACAGCTGATTTTCAATTTTATCTCTTCCGTAACAAATGTTTTCAATTTTCAAGCACTTTTACTTAGATAGCTCAACCAAAGGAGAGCAAATTATCTTCAATCTTATTTCTATATTACAGTTATAAACCAGTAGTTGTTGAACCTTCATCTTAACTTTACTGTTTCTATCTATTTCCTATCGAAACAAACATTATTCAAACACTATGCAACTATGAAACCTTTTTTAATTTATTGTATTTGGAGCTCATAAAATTTGATATCATTGAGGGATCCAGATGAAACGTGGAAAATAACATAACTAACATGAAATTGGAAAAAAAAGTATAACGAGGATAAGTAGGTAAACCATTGAATATCAGATATTTTCGCTCACGACCATACCACGTTGAAAGTACGCCATACAGCTGATTTTCAATTTTATCTCTTCCGTAACATATGTTTTCAATTTTCAAGCAGTTTTACTTAAATAGCTCAACCAAAGGAGAGCAAATTATCTTCAATCTTATTTCTATATTACAGTTATAAACCAGTAGTTGTTGAACCTTCATCTTAACTTTACTGTTTCTATCTATTTCTCATCAAAACAAACATTGTTTAAACACTATGCAACTATGAAACCTTTTTTAATTTATTGTATTTGGAGCTCATAAGAGTTGATATCATCGAGGGATCCAGATGGAAGGTGGAAAATTACATAACTAACATGAAATTGGAAAAAAAACTATAACGAGGATAAGTAGGTAAACCATTGAATATCAGATATTTTCGCTTACGACCATACCACGTTACAAGTACGCCATACAGCTGATTTTCAATTTTATCTCTTCCGTAACAAATGTTTTCAATTTTCAAGCACTTTTACTTAGATAGCTCAACCAAAGGAAAGCAAATTATCTTCAATTTTATTTCTATATTACAGTTATAAACCAGTAGATAATGAACCTTCATCTTGACTTTACTGTTTCTATCCATTTCCTATCGAAACAAACATTGTTTAAACACTATACAACTGTGAAACCTTTTTTAATTTATTGTATTTGGAGCTCATAAAATTTGATATCATCGAGGGATCCAGATGGAAGGTGGAAAATTACATAACTAACATGAAATTGGAAAAATAACTATAACGGGGATAAGTATGTTAACGATTGAATATCAGATATTTTCGCTTACGACCATACCACGTTGAAATTACGCCATACAGCTGATTTTCAATTTTATCTCTTCCGTAACATATGTTTTCAATTTTCAAGCAGTTTTACTTAAATAGCTCAACCGAAAGAGAGCAAATTATCTTCAATCTTATTTCTATATTACAGTTATAAACCAGTAGTTGTTGAACCTTCATCTTAACTTTACTGTTTCTATCTATTTCCTATCAAAACAAACATTGTTTAAACACTATACAACTGTGAAACCTTTTTTAATTTATTGTATTTGGAGCTCATAATATTTGATATCATCGAGGGATCCAGATGGAAGGTGGAAAATTACATAACTAACATGAAATTGGAAAAAAAAGTATAACAAGGAGAAGTATGTTAACGATTGAATATCAGGTATTTTCGCTTACGACCATACCACGATGAAAGTACGCCATACAGCTGATTTTCAATTTTATCTCTTCCGTAACATATGTTTTCAATTTTCAAGCAGTTTCACTTAAATAGCTCAACCGAAAGAGAGCAAATTATCTTCAATCTTATTTCTATATAACAGTTATAAACCAGTAGTTGTTGAACCTTCATCTTAACTTTACTGTTTCTATCTATTTCTCATCAAAACATCATTGTTTAAACACTATACAACTGTGAAACCTTTTTTAATTTATTGTGTTTGGAGCTCATAAGATTTGATATCATTGAGGGATCCAGATGAAACGTGGAAAATTACATAACTAACATGAAATTGGAAAAAAAAATATAACGAGGATAAGTAGGTAAACCATTGAATATCAGATATTTTCGCTTACGACCATACCACGTTACAAGTACGCCATACAGCTGATTTTCAATTTTATCTCTTCCGTAACAAATGTTTTCAATTTTCAAGCACTTTTACTTAGATAGCTCAACCAAAGGAAAGCAAATTATCTTCAATTTTATTTCTATATTACAGTTATAAACCAGTAGATAATGAACCTTCATCTTGACTTTACTGTTTCTATCCATTTCCTATCGAAACAAACATTGTTTAAACACTATACAACTGTGAAACCTTTTTTAATTTATTGTATTTGGAGCTCATAAAATTTGATATCATCGAGGGATCCAGATGGAAGGTGGAAAATTACATAACTAACGTGAAATTGGAAAAATAACTATAACGGGGATAAGTATGTTAACGATTGAATATCAGATATTTCCGCTTACGACCATACCACGTTGAAATTACGCCATACAGCTGATTTTCAATTTTATCTCTTCCGTAACATATGTTTTCAATTTTCAAGCAGTTTTACTTAAATAGCTCAACCGAAAGAGAGCAAATTATCTTCAATCTTATTTCTATATTACAGTTATAAACCAGTAGTTGTTGAACCTTCATCTTAACTTTACTGTTTCTATCTATTTCCTATCAAAACAAACATTGTTTAAACACTATACAACTGTGAAACCTTTTTTAATTTATTGTATTTGGAGCTCATAATATTTGATATCATCGAGGGATCCAGATGGAAGGTGGAAAATTACATAACTAACATGAAATTGGAAAAAAAAGTATAACAAGGAGAAGTATGTTAACGATTGAATATCAGATATTTTCGCTTACGACCATACCACGATGAAAGTACGCCATACAGCTGATTTTCAATTTTATCTCTTCCGTAACATATGTTTTCAATTTTCAAGCAGTTTCACTTAAATAGCTCAACCAAAGGAGAGCAAATTATCTTCAATCTTATTTCTATATAACAGTTATAAACCAGTAGTTGTTGAACCTTCATCTTAACTTTACTGTTTCTATCTCTTTCCTATCAAAACATCATTGTTTAAACACTATACAACTGTGAAACCTTTTTTAATTTATTGTGTTTGGAGCTCATAAGATTTGATATCATTGAGGGATCCAGATGAAACGTGGAAAATTACATAACTAACATGAAATTGGAAAAAAAACTATAACGAGGATAAGTAGGTAAACCATTGAATATCAGATATTTTCGCTTACGACCATACCACGTTACAAGTACGCCATACAGCTGATTTTCAATTTTATCTCTTCCGTAACAAATGTTTTCAATTTTCAAGCACTTTTACTTAGATAGCTCAACCAAAGGAAAGCAAATTATCTTCAATTTTATTTCTATATTACAGTTATAAACCAAAAGATAATGAACCTTCATCTTGACTTTACTGTTTCTATCCATTTCCTATCGAAACAAACATTGTTTAAACACTATACAACTGTGAAACCTTTTTTAATTTATTGTATTTGGAGCTCATAATATTTGATATCATCGAGGGATCCAGATGGAAGGTGGAAAATTACATAACTAACATGAAATTGGAAAAATAACTATAACGGGGATAAGTATGTTAACGATTGAATATCAGATATTTTCGCTTACGACCATACCACGTTGAAATTACGCCATACAGCTGATTTTCAATTTTATCTCTTCCGTAACATATGTTTTCAATTTTCAAGCAGTTTTACTTAAATAGCTCAACCAAAGGAGAGCAAATTATCTTCAATCTTATTTCTATATTACAGTTATAAACCAGTAGTTGTTGAACCTTCATCTTAACTTTACTGTTTCTATCTATTTCCTATCAAAACAAACATTGTTTAAACACTATACAACTGTGAAACCTTTTTTAATTTATTGTATTTGGAGCTCATAATATTTGATATCATCGAGGGATCCAGATGGAAGGTGGAAAATTACATAACTAACATGAAATTGGAAAAAAAAGTATAACAAGGAGAAGTATGTTAACGATTGAATATCAGATATTTTCGCTTACGACCATACCACGATGAAAGTACGCCATACAGCTGATTTTCAATTTTATCTCTTCCGTAACATATGTTTTCAATTTTCAAGCACTTTTACTCAGATAGCTCAACCAAAGGAAAGCAAATTATCTTCAATTTTATTTCTATATTACAGTTATAAACCAAAAGATAATGAACCTTCATCTTGACTTTACTGTTTCTATCCATTTCCTATCGAAACAAACATTGTTTAAACACTATGCAACTATGAAACCTTTTTTAATTTTTTGTATTTGGAGCTCATAAAATTTGATATCATTGAGGGATCCAGATGAAACGTGGAAAATTACATAACTAACATGAAATTGGAAAAAAAACTATAACGAGGATAAGTATGTTAACGATTGAATATCAGATATTTTCGCTTACGACCATACCACGTTGAAATTACGCCATACAGCTGATTTTCAATTTTATCTCTTCCGTAACATATGTTTTCAATTTTCAAGCAGTTTTACTTAAATAGCTCAACCGAAAGAGAGCAAATTATCTTCAATCTTATTTCTATATTACAGTTATAAACCAGTAGTTGTTGAACCTTCATCTTAACTTTACTGTTTCTATCTATTTCTCATCAAAACATCATTGTTTAAACACTATACAACTGTGAAACCTTTTTTAATTTATTGTGTTTGGAGCTCATAAGATTTGATATCATTGAGGGATCCAGATGAAACGTGGAAAATTACATAACTAACATGAAATTGGAAAAAAAAATATAACGAGGATAAGTATGTTAACCATTGAATATCAGATATTTTCGCTTACGACCATACCACGTTACAAGTACGCCATACAGCTGATTTTCAATTTTATCTCTTCCGTAACAAATGTTTTCAATTTTCAAGCACTTTTACTTAGATAGCTCAACCAAAGGAAAGCAAATTATCTTCAATTTTATTTCTATATTACAGTTATAAACCAGTAGATAATGAACCTTCATCTTGACTTTACTGTTTCTATCCATTTCCTATCGAAACAAACATTGTTTAAACACTATACAACTGTGAAACCTTTTTTAATTTATTGTATTTGGAGCTCATAAAATTTGATATCATCGAGGGATCCAGATGGAAGGTGGAAAATTACATAACTAACGTGAAATTGGAAAAATAACTATAACGGGGATAAGTATGTTAACGATTGAATATCAGATATTTCCGCTTACGACCATACCACGTTGAAATTACGCCATACAGCTGATTTTCAATTTTATCTCTTCCGTAACATATGTTTTCAATTTTCAAGCAGTTTTACTTAAATAGCTCAACCGAAAGAGAGCAAATTATCTTCAATCTTATTTCTATATTACAGTTATAAACCAGTAGTTGTTGAACCTTCATCTTAACTTTACTGTTTCTATCTATTTCCTATCAAAACAAACATTGTTTAAACACTATACAACTGTGAAACCTTTTTTAATTTATTGTATTTGGAGCTCATAATATTTGATATCATCGAGGGATCCAGATGGAAGGTGGAAAATTACATAACTAACATGAAATTGGAAAAAAAAGTATAACAAGGAGAAGTATGTTAACGATTGAATATCAGATATTTTCGCTTACGACCATACCACGATGAAAGTACGCCATACAGCTGATTTTCAATTTTATCTCTTCCGTAACATATGTTTTCAATTTTCAAGCAGTTTCACTTAAATAGCTCAACCAAAGGAGAGCAAATTATCTTCAATCTTATTTCTATATAACAGTTATAAACCAGTAGTTGTTGAACCTTCATCTTAACTTTACTGTTTCTATCTCTTTCCTATCAAAACATCATTGTTTAAACACTATACAACTGTGAAACCTTTTTTAATTTATTGTGTTTGGAGCTCATAAGATTTGATATCATTGAGGGATCCAGATGAAACGTGGAAAATTACATAACTAACATGAAATTGGAAAAAAAACTATAACGAGGATAAGTAGGTAAACCATTGAATATCAGATATTTTCGCTTACGACCATACCACGTTACAAGTACGCCATACAGCTGATTTTCAATTTTATCTCTTCCGTAACAAATGTTTTCAATTTTCAAGCACTTTTACTTAGATAGCTCAACCAAAGGAAAGCAAATTATCTTCAATTTTATTTCTATATTACAGTTATAAACCAAAAGATAATGAACCTTCATCTTGACTTTACTGTTTCTATCCATTTCCTATCGAAACAAACATTGTTTAAACACTATACAACTGTGAAACCTTTTTTAATTTATTGTATTTGGAGCTCATAATATTTGATATCATCGAGGGATCCAGATGGAAGGTGGAAAATTACATAACTAACATGAAATTGGAAAAATAACTATAACGGGGATAAGTATGTTAACGATTGAATATCAGATATTTTCGCTTACGACCATACCACGTTGAAATTACGCCATACAGCTGATTTTCAATTTTATCTCTTCCGTAACATATGTTTTCAATTTTCAAGCAGTTTTACTTAAATAGCTCAACCAAAGGAGAGCAAATTATCTTCAATCTTATTTCTATATTACAGTTATAAACCAGTAGTTGTTGAACCTTCATCTTAACTTTACTGTTTCTATCTATTTCCTATCAAAACAAACATTGTTTAAACACTATACAACTGTGAAACCTTTTTTAATTTATTGTATTTGGAGCTCATAATATTTGATATCATCGAGGGATCCAGATGGAAGGTGGAAAATTACATAACTAACATGAAATTGGAAAAAAAAGTATAACAAGGAGAAGTATGTTAACGATTGAATATCAGATATTTTCGCTTACGACCATACCACGATGAAAGTACGCCATACAGCTGATTTTCAATTTTATCTCTTCCGTAACATATGTTTTCAATTTTCAAGCACTTTTACTCAGATAGCTCAACCAAAGGAAAGCAAATTATCTTCAATTTTATTTCTATATTACAGTTATAAACCAAAAGATAATGAACCTTCATCTTGACTTTACTGTTTCTATCCATTTCCTATCGAAACAAACATTGTTTAAACACTATGCAACTATGAAACCTTTTTTAATTTTTTGTATTTGGAGCTCATAAAATTTGATATCATTGAGGGATCCAGATGAAACGTGGAAAATTACATAACTAACATGAAATTGGAAAAAAAACTATAACGAGGATAAGTATGTTAACGATTGAATATCAGATATTTTCGCTTACGACCATACCACGTTGAAATTACGCCATACAGCTGATTTTCAATTTTATCTCTTCCGTAACATATGTTTTCAATTTTCAAGCAGTTTTACTTAAATAGCTCAACCGAAAGAGAGCAAATTATCTTCAATCTTATTTCTATATTACAGTTATAAACCAGTAGTTGTTGAACCTTTATCTTAACTTTACTGTTTCTATCTATTTCCTATCAAAACAAACATTGTTTAAACACTATACAACTGTGAAACCTTTTTTAATTTTTTGTATTTGGAGCTCATAAAATTTGATATCATTGAGGGATCCAGATGAAACGTGGAAAATTACATAACTAACATGAAATTGGAAAAAAAACTATAACGAGGATAAGTATGTTAACGATTAAATATCAGATATTTTCGTTTACGACCATACCACGTTGAAAGTACGCCATACAGCTGATTTTCAATTTTATCTTTTCCGTAACAAATGTTTTCAATTTTCAAGCACTTTTACTTAGATAGCTCAACCAAAGGAAAGCAAATTATCTTCAATTTTATTTCTATATTACAGTTATAAACCAGTAGATAATGAACCTTCATCTTGACTTTACTGTTTCTATCTATTTCCTATCGAAACAAACATTGTTTAAACACTATACAACTGTGAAACCTTTTTTAATTTATTGTATTTGTAGCTCATAAAATTTGATATCATCGAGGGATCCAGATGGAAGGTGGAAAATTACATAACTAACATGAAATTGGAAAAATAACTATAACGGGGATAAGTATGTTAACGATTGAATATCAGATATTTTCGCTTACGACCATACCAAGTTGAAATTACGCCGTACAGCTGATTTTCAATTTTATCTCTTCCGTAACATATGTTTTCAATTTTTAAGCAGTTTTACTTAAATAGCTCAACCAAAGGAGAGCAAATTATCTTCAATCTTATTTCTATATTACAGTTATAAACCAGTAGTTGTTGAACCTTCATCTTAACTTTACTGTTTCTATCTATTTCCTATCAAAACAAACATTGTTTAAACACTATACAACTGTGAAACCTTTTTTAATTTATTGTATTTGGAGCTCATAATATTTGATATCATCGAGGGATCCAGATGGAAGGTGGAAAATTACATAACTAACATGAAATTGGAAAAAAAAGTATAACAAGGAGAAGTATGTTAACGATTGAATATCAGATATTTTCGCTTACGACCATACCACGATGAAAGTACGCCATACAGCTGATTTTCAATTTTATCTCTTCCGTAACATATGTTTTCAATTTTCAAGCACTTTTACTCAGATAGCTCAACCAAAGGAAAGCAAATTATCTTCAATTTTATTTCTATATTACAGTTATAAACCAAAAGATAATGAACCTTAATCTTGACTTTACTGTTTCTATCCATTTCCTATCGAAACAAACATTGTTTAAACACTATGCAACTATGAAACCTTTTTTAATTTATTGTATTTGGAGCTCATAAGAATTGATATCATTGAGGGATCCAGATGAAACGTGGAAAATTACATAACTAACATGAAATTGGAAAAAAAAACTATAACGGGGATAAGTATGTTAACGATTGAATATCAGATATTTTCGCTTATCGCTATATCACGTTGAAAGTATGCCATACAGCTGATTTTCAATTTTATCTCTTCCGTAACATATGTTTTCAATTTTCAAGCAGTTTCACTTAAATAGCTCAACCAAAGGAGAGCAAATTATCTTCAATCTTATTTCTATATTACAGTTATAAACCAGTAGTTGTTGAACCTTCATCTTAACTTTACTGTTTCTATCTATTTCCTATCGAAACAAACATTATTCAAACACTATGCAACTATGAAACCTTTTTTAATTTATTGTATTTGGAGCTCATAAAATTTGATATCATTGAGGGATCCAGATGAAACGTGGAAAATAACATAACTAACATGAAATTGGAAAAAAAACTATAACGAGGATAAGTAGGTAAACCATTGAATATCAGATATTTTCGCTTACGACCATACCACGTTACAAGTACGCCATACAGCTGATTTTCAATTTTATCTCTTCCGTAACAAATGTTTTCAATTTTCAAGCACTTTTACTTAGATAGCTCAACCAAAGGAGAGCAAATTATCTTCAATCTTATTTCTATATTACAGTTATAAACCAGTAGTTGTTGAACCTTCATCTTAACTTTACTGTTTCTATCTATTTCCTATCGAAACAAACATTATTCAAACACTATGCAACTATGAAACCTTTTTTAATTTATTGTATTTGGAGCTCATAAAATTTGATATCATTGAGGGATCCAGATGAAACGTGGAAAATAACATAACTAACATGAAATTGGAAAAAAAAGTATAACGAGGATAAGTAGGTAAACCATTGAATATCAGATATTTTCGCTCACGACCATACCACGTTGAAAGTACGCCATACAGCTGATTTTCAATTTTATCTCTTCCGTAACATATGTTTTCAATTTTCAAGCAGTTTTACTTAAATAGCTCAACCAAAGGAGAGCAAATTATCTTCAATCTTATTTCTATATTACAGTTATAAACCAGTAGTTGTTGAACCTTCATCTTAACTTTACTGTTTCTATCTATTTCTCATCAAAACAAACATTGTTTAAACACTATGCAACTATGAAACCTTTTTTAATTTATTGTATTTGGAGCTCATAAGAGTTGATATCATCGAGGGATCCAGATGGAAGGTGGAAAATTACATAACTAACATGAAATTGGAAAAAAAACTATAACGAGGATAAGTAGGTAAACCATTGAATATCAGATATTTTCGCTTACGACCATACCACGTTACAAGTACGCCATACAGCTGATTTTCAATTTTATCTCTTCCGTAACATATGTTTTCAATTTTCAAGCAGTTTTACTTAAATAGCTCAACCGAAAGAGAGCAAATTATCTTCAATCTTATTTCTATATTACAGTTATAAACCAGTAGTTGTTGAACCTTCATCTTAACTTTACTGTTTCTATCCATTTCCTATCGAAACAAACATTGTTTAAACACTATACAACTGTGAAACCTTTTTTAATCTATTGTATTTGGAGCTCATAAAATTTGATATCATCGAGGGATCCAGATGGAAGGTGGAAAATTACATAACTAACATGAAATTGGAAAAATAACTATAACGGGGATAAGTATGTTAACGATTGAATATCAGATATTTTCGCTTACGACCATACCACGTTGAAATTACGCCATACAGCTGATTTTCAATTTTATCTCTTCCGTAACATATGTTTTCAATTTTCAAGCAGTTTTACTTAAATAGCTCAACCGAAAGAGAGCAAATTATCTTCAATCTTATTTCTATATTACAGTTATAAACCAGTAGTTGTTGAACCTTCATCTTAACTTTACTGTTTCTATCTATTTCCTATCAAAACAAACATTGTTTAAACACTATACAACTGTGAAACCTTTTTTAATTTATTGTATTTGGAGCTCATAATATTTGATATCATCGAGGGATCCAGATGGAAGGTGGAAAATTACATAACTAACATGAAATTGGAAAAAAAAGTATAACAAGGAGAAGTATGTTAACGATTGAATATCAGGTATTTTCGCTTACGACCATACCACGATGAAAGTACGCCATACAGCTGATTTTCAATTTTATCTCTTCCGTAACATATGTTTTCAATTTTCAAGCAGTTTCACTTAAATAGCTCAACCAAAGGAGAGCAAATTATCTTCAATCTTATTTCTATATAACAGTTATAAACCAGTAGTTGTTGAACCTTCATCTTAACTTTACTGTTTCTATCTCTTTCCTATCAAAACATCATTGTTTAAACACTATACAACTGTGAAACCTTTTTTAATTTATTGTGTTTGGAGCTCATAAGATTTGATATCATTGAGGGATCCAGATGAAACGTGGAAAATTACATAACTAACATGAAATTGGAAAAAAAACTATAACGAGGATAAGTAGGTAAACCATTGAATATCAGATATTTTCGCTTACGACCATACCACGTTACAAGTACGCCATACAGCTGATTTTCAATTTTATCTCTTCCGTAACAAATGTTTTCAATTTTCAAGCACTTTTACTTAGATAGCTCAACCAAAGGAAAGCAAATTATCTTCAATTTTATTTCTATATTACAGTTATAAACCAGTAGATAATGAACCTTCATCTTGACTTTACTGTTTCTATCCATTTCCTATCGAAACAAACATTGTTTAAACACTATACAACTGTGAAACCTTTTTTAATTTATTGTATTTGGAGCTCATAAAATTTGATATCATCGAGGGATCCAGATGGAAGGTGGAAAATTACATAACTAACGTGAAATTGGAAAAATAACTATAACGGGGATAAGTATGTTAACGATTGAATATCAGATATTTCCGCTTACGACCATACCACGTTGAAATTACGCCATACAGCTGATTTTCAATTTTATCTCTTCCGTAACATATGTTTTCAATTTTCAAGCAGTTTTACTTAAATAGCTCAACCGAAAGAGAGCAAATTATCTTCAATCTTATTTCTATATTACAGTTATAAACCAGTAGTTGTTGAACCTTCATCTTAACTTTACTGTTTCTATCTATTTCCTATCAAAACAAACATTGTTTAAACACTATGCAACTATGAAACCTTTTTTAATTTATTGTATTTGGAGCTCATAAAATTTGATATCATTCAGGGATCCAGATGAAACGTGGAAAATAACATAACTAACATGAAATTGGAAAAAAAAGTATAACGAGGATAAGTAGGTAAACCATTGAATATCAGATATTTTCGCTTACGACCATACCACGTTGAAAGTACGCCATACAGCTGATTTTCAATTTTATCTCTTCGGTAACATATGTTTTCAATTTTCAAGCAGTTTTACTTAAATAGCTCAACCAAAGGAGAGCAAATTATCTTCAATCTTATTTCTATATTACAGTTATAAACCAGTAGTTGTTGAACCTTCATCTTAACTTTACTGTTTCTATCTCTTTCCTATCAAAACATCATTGTTTAAACACTATACAACTGTGAAACCTTTTTTAATTTATTGTGTTTGGAGCTCATAAGATTTGATATCATTGAGGGATCCAGATGAAACGTGGAAAATTACATAACTAACATGAAATTGGAAAAAAAACTATAACGAGGATAAGTAGGTAAACCATTGAATATCAGATATTTTCGCTTACGACCATACCACGTTACAAGTACGCCATACAGCTGATTTTCAATTTTATCTCTTCCGTAACAAATGTTTTCAATTTTCAAGCACTTTTACTTAGATAGCTCAACCAAAGGAAAGCAAATTATCTTCAATTTTATTTCTATATTACAGTTATAAACCAGTAGTTGTTGAACCTTCATCTTAACTTTACTGTTTCTATCTCTTTCCTATCAAAACATCATTGTTTAAACACTATACAACTGTGAAACCTTTTTTAATTTATTGTGTTTGGAGCTCATAAGATTTGATATCATTGAGGGATCCAGATGAAACGTGGAAAATTACATAACTAACATGAAATTGGAAAAAAAACTATAACGAGGATAAGTAGGTAAACCATTGAATATCAGATATTTTCGCTTACGACCATACCACGTTACAAGTACGCCATACAGCTGATTTTCAATTTTATCTCTTCCGTAACAAATGTTTTCAATTTTCAAGCACTTTTACTTAGATAGCTCAACCAAAGGAAAGCAAATTATCTTCAATTTTATTTCTATATTACAGTTATAAACCAGTAGATAATGAACCTTCATCTTGACTTTACTGTTTCTATCCATTTCCTATCGAAACAAACATTGTTTAAACACTATACAACTGTGAAACCTTTTTTAATTTATTGTATTTGGAGCTCATAATATTTGATATCATCGAGGGATCCAGATGGAAGGTGGAAAATTACATAACTAACATGAAATTGGAAAAATAACTATAACGGGGATAAGTATGTTAACGATTGAATATCAGATATTTTCGCTTACGACCATACCACGTTGAAATTACGCCATACAGCTGATTTTCAATTTTATCTCTTCCGTAACATATGTTTTCAATTTTCAAGCAGTTTTACTTAAATAGCTCAACCAAAGGAGAGCAAATTATCTTCAATCTTATTTCTATATTACAGTTATAAACCAGTAGTTGTTGAACCTTCATCTTAACTTTACTGTTTCTATCTATTTCCTATCAAAACAAACATTGTTTAAACACTATACAACTGTGAAACCTTTTTTAATTTATTGTATTTGGAGCTCATAATATTTGATATCATCGAGGGATCCAGATGGAAGGTGGAAAATTACATAACTAACATGAAATTGGAAAAAAAAGTATAACAAGGAGAAGTATGTTAACGATTGAATATCAGATATTTTCGCTTACGACCATACCACGATGAAAGTACGCCATACAGCTGATTTTCAATTTTATCTCTTCCGTAACATATGTTTTCAATTTTCAAGCACTTTTACTCAGATAGCTCAACCAAAGGAAAGCAAATTATCTTCAATTTTATTTCTATATTACAGTTATAAACCAAAAGATAATGAACCTTCATCTTGACTTTACTGTTTCTATCCATTTCCTATCGAAACAAACATTGTTTAAACACTATGCAACTATGAAACCTTTTTTAATTTTTTGTATTTGGAGCTCATAAAATTTGATATCATTGAGGGATCCAGATGAAACGTGGAAAATTACATAACTAACATGAAATTGGAAAAAAAACTATAACGAGGATAAGTATGTTAACGATTGAATATCAGATATTTTCGCTTACGACCATACCACGTTGAAATTACGCCATACAGCTGATTTTCAATTTTATCTCTTCCGTAACATATGTTTTCAATTTTCAAGCAGTTTTACTTAAATAGCTCAACCGAAAGAGAGCAAATTATCTTCAATCTTATTTCTATATTACAGTTATAAACCAGTAGTTGTTGAACCTTTATCTTAACTTTACTGTTTCTATCTATTTCCTATCAAAACAAACATTGTTTAAACACTATACAACTGTGAAACCTTTTTTAATTTATTGTATTTGGAGCTCATAATATTTGATATCATCGAGGGATCCAGATGGAAGGTGGAAAATTACATAACTAACATGAAATTGGAAAAAAAACTATAACGAGGATAAGTATGTTAACGATTGAATATCAGATATTTTCGCTTACGACCATACCACGTTGAAATTACGCCATACAGCTGATTTTCAATTTTATCTCTTCCGTAACATATGTTTTCAATTTTCAAGCAGTTTCACTTAAATAGCTCAACCAAAGGAGAGCAAATTATCTTCAATCTTATTTCTATATAACAGTTATAAACCAGTAGTTGTTGAACCTTCATCTTAACTTTACTGTTTCTATCTCTTTCCTATCAAAACATCATTGTTTAAACACTATACAACTGTGAAACCTTTTTTAATTTATTGTGTTTGGAGCTCATAAGATTTGATATCATTGAGGGATCCAGATGAAACGTGGAAAATTACATAACTAACATGAAATTGGAAAAAAAACTATAACGAGGATAAGTAGGTAAACCATTGAATATCAGATATTTTCGCTTACGACCATACCACGTTACAAGTACGCCATACAGCTGATTTTCAATTTTATCTCTTCCGTAACAAATGTTTTCAATTTTCAAGCACTTTTACTTAGATAGCTCAACCAAAGGAAAGCAAATTATCTTCAATTTTATTTCTATATTACAGTTATAAACCAGTAGATAATGAACCTTCATCTTGACTTTACTGTTTCTATCCATTTCCTATCGAAACAAACATTGTTTAAACACTATACAACTGTGAAACCTTTTTTAATTTATTGTATTTGGAGCTCATAATATTTGATATCATCGAGGGATCCAGATGGAAGGTGGAAAATTACATAACTAACATGAAATTGGAAAAATAACTATAACGGGGATAAGTATGTTAACGATTGAATATCAGATATTTTCGCTTACGACCATACCACGTTGAAATTACGCCATACAGCTGATTTTCAATTTTATCTCTTCCGTAACATATGTTTTCAATTTTCAAGCAGTTTTACTTAAATAGCTCAACCAAAGGAGAGCAAATTATCTTCAATCTTATTTCTATATTACAGTTATAAACCAGTAGTTGTTGAACCTTCATCTTAACTTTACTGTTTCTATCTATTTCCTATCAAAACAAACATTGTTTAAACACTATACAACTGTGAAACCTTTTTTA
The DNA here is from genome assembly GCA_964057225.1 of Auanema rhodensis. NCBI lineage: Eukaryota > Metazoa > Nematoda > Chromadorea > Rhabditida > Rhabditidae > Auanema > Auanema rhodense. The sequence goes on from OZ059895.1 coordinate 9,874,580, forward strand.
ATTTATTGTATTTGGAGCTCATAATATTTGATATCATCGAGGGATCCAGATGGAAGGTGGAAAATTACATAACTAACATGAAATTGGAAAAAAAAGTATAACAAGGAGAAGTATGTTAACGATTGAATATCAGATATTTTCGCTTACGACCATACCACGATGAAAGTACGCCATACAGCTGATTTTCAATTTTATCTCTTCCGTAACATATGTTTTCAATTTTCAAGCACTTTTACTCAGATAGCTCAACCAAAGGAAAGCAAATTATCTTCAATTTTATTTCTATATTACAGTTATAAACCAAAAGATAATGAACCTTCATCTTGACTTTACTGTTTCTATCCATTTCCTATCGAAACAAACATTGTTTAAACACTATGCAACTATGAAACCTTTTTTAATTTTTTGTATTTGGAGCTCATAAAATTTGATATCATTGAGGGATCCAGATGAAACGTGGAAAATTACATAACTAACATGAAATTGGAAAAAAAACTATAACGAGGATAAGTATGTTAACGATTGAATATCAGATATTTTCGCTTACGACCATACCACGTTGAAATTACGCCATACAGCTGATTTTCAATTTTATCTCTTCCGTAACATATGTTTTCAATTTTCAAGCAGTTTTACTTAAATAGCTCAACCAAAGGAGAGCAAATTATCTTCAATCTTATTTCTATATTACAGTTATAAACCAGTAGTTGTTGAACCTTCATCTTAACTTTACTGTTTCTATCTATTTCCTATCAAAACAAACATTGTTTAAACACTATACAACTGTGAAACCTTTTTTAATTTATTGTATTTGGAGCTCATAATATTTGATATCATCGAGGGATCCAGATGGCAGGTGGAAAATTACATAACTAACATGAAATTGGAAAAAAAAGTATAACAAGGAGAAGTATGTTAACGATTGAATATCAGATATTTTTGCTTACGACCATACCACGATGAAAGTACGCCATACAGCTGATTTTCAATTTTATCTCTTCCGTAACATATGTTTTCAATTTTCAAGCACTTTTACTCAGATAGCTCAACCAAAGGAAAGCAAATTATCTTCAATTTTATTTCTATAATACAGTTATAAACCAAAAGATAATGAACCTTCATCTTGACTTTACTGTTTCTATCCATTTTCTATCGAAACAAACATTGTTCAAACACTATGCAACTATGAAACCTTTTTTACTTTATTGTATTTGGAGCTCATAAAATTTGATATCATTGAGGGATCCAGATGAAACGTGGAAAATAACATAACTAACATGAAATTGGAAAAAAAAGTATAACGAGGATAAGTAGGTAAACCATTGAATATCAGATATTTTCGCTCACGACCATACCACGTTGAAAGTACGCCATACAGCTGATTTTCAATTTTATCTCTTCCGTAACATATGTTTTCAATTTTCAAGCAGTTTTACTTAAATAGCTCAACCAAAGGAGAACAAATTATCTTCAATCTTATTTCTATATTACAGTTATAAACCAGTAGTTGTTGAACCTTCATCTTAACTTTACTGTTTCTATCTATTTCCTATCAAAACAAACATCGTTTAAACACTATACAACTGTGAAACCTTTTTTAATTTATTGTATTTGGAGCTCATAATATTTGATATCATCGAGGGATCCAGATGGAAGGTGGAAAATTACATAACTAACATGAAATTGGAAAAAAAAGTATAACAAGGAGAAGTATGTTAACGATTGAATATCAGATATTTTCGCTTACGACCATACCACGATGAAAGTACGCCATACAGCTGATTTTCAATTTTATCTCTTCCGTAACATATGTTTTCAATTTTCAAGCAGTTTCACTTAAATAGCTCAACCAAAGGAGAACAAATTATCTTCAATCTTATTTCTATATTACAGTTATAAACCAAAAGATAATGAACCTTCATCTTGACTTTACTGTTTCTATCCATTTCCTATCGAAACAAACATTGTTTAAACACTATGCAACTATGAAACCTTTTTTAATTTTTTGTATTTGGAGCTCATAAAATTTGATATCATCGAGGGATCCAGATGGAAGGTGGAAAATTACATAACTAACATGAAATTGGAAAAAAAACTATAACGGGGATAAGTATGTTAACGATTGAATATCAGATATTTTCGCTTACGACTATATCACGTTGAAAGTATGCCATACAGCTGATTTTCAATTTTATCTCTTCCGTAACATATGTTTTCAATTTTCAAGCAGTTTCACTTAAATAGCTCAACCAAAGGAGAGCAAATTATCTTCAATCTTATTTCTATATAACAGTTATAAACCAGTAGTTGTTGAACCTTCATCTTAACTTTACTGTTTCTATCTCTTTCCTATCAAAACATCATTGTTTAAACACTATACAACTGTGAAACCTTTTTTAATTTATTGTGTTTGGAGCTCATAAGATTTGATATCATTGAGGGATCCAGATGAAACGTGGAAAATTACATAACTAACATGAAATTGGAAAAAAAACTATAACGAAAATAAGTAGGTAAACCATTGAATATCAGATATTTTCGCTTACGACCATACCACGTTACAAGTACGCCATACAGCTGATTTTCAATTTTATCTCTTCCGTAACAAATGTTTTCAATTTTCAAGCACTTTTACTTAGATAGCTCAACCAAAGGAAAGCAAATTATCTTCAATTTTATTTCTATATTACAGTTATAAACCAGTAGATAATGAACCTTCATCTTGACTTTACTGTTTCTATCCATTTCCTATCGAAACAAACATTGTTTAAACACTATACAACTGTGAAACCTTTTTTAATTTATTGTATTTGGAGCTCATAATATTTGATATCATCGAGGGATCCAGATGGAAGGTGGAAAATTACATAACTAACATGAAATTGGAAAAATAACTATAACGGGGATAAGTATGTTAACGATTGAATATCAGATATTTTCGCTTACGACCATACCACGTTGAAATTACGCCATACAGCTGATTTTCAATTTTATCTCTTCCGTAACATATGTTTTCAATTTTCAAGCAGTTTTACTTAAATAGCTCAACCAAAGGAGAGCAAATTATCTTCAATCTTATTTCTATATTACAGTTATAAACCAGTAGTTGTTGAACCTTCATCTTAACTTTACTGTTTCTATCTATTTCCTATCAAAACAAACATTGTTTAAACACTATACAACTGTAAAACCTTTTTTAATTTATTGTATTTGAAGCTCATAAGATTTGATATCATCGAGGGATCCAGATGGAAGGTGGAAAATTACATAACTAACATGAAATTGGAAAAAAAACCATAACGAGGATAAGTAGGTAAACCATTGAATATCAGATATTTTCGCTTACGACCATACCACGATGAAAGTACGCCATACAGCTGATTTTCAATTTTATCTCTTCCGTAACATATGTTTTCAATTTTCAAGCACTTTTACTCAGATAGCTCAACCAAAGGAAAGCAAATTATCTTCAATTTTATTTCTATATTACAGTTATAAACCAAAAGATAATGAACCTTCATCTTGACTTTACTGTTTCTATCCATTTCCTATCGAAACAAACATTGTTTAAACACTATGCAACTATGAAACCTTTTTTAATTTATTGTATTTGGAGCTCATAAGAATTGATATCATTGAGGGATCCAGATGAAACGTGGAAAATTACATAACTAACATGAAATTGGAAAAAAAACTATAACGGGGATAAGTATGTTAACGATTGAATATCAGATATTTTCGCTTATCGCTATATCACGTTGAAAGTATGCCATACAGCTGATTTTCAATTTTATCTCTTCCGTAACATATGTTTTCAATTTTCAAGCAGTTTCACTTAAATAGCTCAACCAAAGGAGAGCAAATTATCTTCAATCTTATTTCTATATTACAGTTATAAACCAGTAGTTGTTGAACCTTCATCTTAACTTTACTGTTTCTATCTATTTCCTATCGAAACAAACATTGTTCAAACACTATGCAACTATGAAACCTTTGTTAATTTATTGTATTTGGAGCTCATAAAATTTGATATCATTGAGGGATCCAGATGAAACGTGGAAAATAACATAACTAACATGGAATTGGAAAAAAAAGTATAACGAGGATAAGTAGGTAAACCATTGAATATCAGATATTTTCGCTCACGACCATACCACGTTGAAAGTACGCCATACAGCTGATTTTCAATTTTATCTCTTCCGTAACATATGTTTTCAATTTTCAAGCAGTTTTACTTAAATAGCTCAACCAAAGGAGAGCAAATTATCTTCAATCTTATTTCTATATTACAGTTATAAACCAGTAGTTGTTGAACCTTATTTCCTATCAAAACAAACATTGTTTAAACACTATACAACTGTGAAACCTTTTTTAATTTATTGTATTTGGAGCTCATAATATTTGATATCATCGAGGGATCCAGATGGCAGGTGGAAAATTACATAACTAACATGAAATTGGAAAAAAAAGTATAACAAGGAGAAGTATGTTAACGATTGAATATCAGATATTTTCGCTTACGACCATACCACGATGAAAGTACGCCATACAGCTGATTTTCAATTTTATCTCTTCCGTAACATATGTTTTCAGTTTTCAAGCAGTTTTACTTAAATAGCTCAACCAAAGGAGAGCAAATTATCTTCAATCTTATTTCTATATTACAGTTATAAACCAGTAGTTGTTGAACCTTCATCTTAACTTTACTGTTTCTATCTATTTCCTATCAAAACAAACATTGTTTAAACACTATACAACTGTGAAACCTTTTTTAATTTATTGTATTTGGAGCTCATAATATTTGATATCATCGAGGGATCCAGATGGAAGGTGGAAAATTACATAACTAACATGAAATTGGAAAAAAAAGTATAACAAGGAGAAGTATGTTAACGATTGAATATCAGATATTTTCGCTTACGACCATACCACGATGAAAGTACGCCATACAGCTGATTTTCAATTTTATCTCTTCCGTAACATATGTTTTCAGTTTTCAAGCAGTTTTACTTAAATAGCTCAACCAAAGGAGAGCAAATTATCTTCAATCTTATTTCTATATTACAGTTATAAACCAGTAGTTGTTGAACCTTCATCTTAACTTTACTGTTTCTATCTATTTCCTATCGAAACAAACATTGTTCAAACACTATGCAACTATGAAACCTTTTTTAATTTATTGTATTTGGAGCTCATAAAATTTGATATCATTGAGGGATCCAGATGAAACGTGGAAAATAACATAACTAACATGGAATTGGAAAAAAAAGTATAACGAGGATAAGTAGGTAAACCATTGAATATCAGATATTTTCGCTCACGACCATACCACGTTGAAAGTACGCCATACAGCTGATTTTCAATTTTATCTCTTCCGTAACATATGTTTTCAATTTTCAAGCAGTTTTACTTAAATAGCTCAACCAAAGGAGAGCAAATTATCTTCAATCTTATTTCTATATTACAGTTATAAACCAGTAGTTGTTGAACCTTATTTCCTATCAAAACAAACATTGTTTAAACACTATACAACTGTGAAACCTTTTTTAATTTATTGTATTTGGAGCTCATAATATTTGATATCATCGAGGGATCCAGATGGCAGGTGGAAAATTACATAACTAACATGAAATTGGAAAAAAAAGTATAACAAGGAGAAGTATGTTAACGATTGAATATCAGATATTTTCGCTTACGACCATACCACGATGAAAGTACGCCATACAGCTGATTTTCAATTTTATCTCTTCCGTAACATATGTTTTCAGTTTTCAAGCAGTTTTACTTAAATAGCTCAACCAAAGGAGAGCAAATTATCTTCAATCTTATTTCTATATTACAGTTATAAACCAGTAGTTGTTGAACCTTCATCTTAACTTTACTGTTTCTATCTATTTCCTATCAAAACAAACATTGTTTAAACACTATACAACTGTAAAACCTTTTTTAATTTATTGTATTTGGAGCTCATAATATTTGATATCATCGAGGGATCCAGATGGAAGGTGGAAAATTACATAACTAACATGAAATTGGAAAAAAAAGTATAACAAGGAGAAGTATGTTAACGATTGAATATCAGATATTTTCGCTTACGACCATACCACGATGAAAGTACGCCATACAGCTGATTTTCAATTTTATCTCTTCCGTAACATATGTTTTCAATTTTCAAGCAGTTTCACTTAAATAGCTCAACCAAAGGAGAGTAAATTATCTTCAATCTTATTTCTATATTACAGTTATGAACCAGTAGTTGTTGAACCTTCATCTTAACTTTACTGTTTCTATCTATTTCCTATCGAAACAAACATTGTTCAAACACTATGCAACTATGAAACCTTTTTTAATTTATTGTATTTGGAGCTCATAAAATTTGATATCATTGAGGGATCCAGATGAAACGTGGAAAATAACATAACTAACATGGAATTGGAAAAAAAAGTATAACGAGGATAAGTAGGTAAACCATTGAATATCAGATATTTTCGCTCACGACCATACCACGTTGAAAGTACGCCATACAGCTGATTTTCAATTTTATCTCTTCCGTAACATATGTTTTCAATTTTCAAGCAGTTTTACTTAAATAGCTCAACCAAAGGAGAGCAAACTATCTTCAATCTTATTTCTATATTACAGTTATAAACCAGTAGTTGTTAAACCTTCATCTTAACTTCACTGTTTCTATCTATTTCCTATCAAAACAAACATTGTTTAAACACTATGCAACTATGAAACCTTTTTTAATTTATTGTATTTGGAGCTCATTAGAGTTGATATCATCGAGGGATCCAGATGGAAGGTGGAAAATTACATAACTAACATGAAATTGGAAAAAAAACTATAACGGGGATAAGTAGGTAAACCATTGAAAATCAGATATTTTCGCTTACGACCATACCACGTTGAAAGTACGCCATACAGCTGATTTTCAATTTTATCTCTTCCGTAACATATGTTTTCAAATTTCAAGCAGTTTTACTTAAATAGCTCAACCAAAGGAGAGCAAATTATCTTCAATCTTATTTCTATATTACAGTTATAAACCAGTAGTTGTTGAACCTTCATCTTAACTTTACTGTTTCTATCTATTTCCTATCAAAACAAACATTGTTTAAACACTATGCAACTATGAAACCTTTTTTAATTTATTGTATTTGGAGCTCATAAGAGTTGATATCATCGAGGGATCCAGATGGAAGGTGGAAAATTACATAACTAACATGAAATTGGAAAAATAACTATAACGGGGATAAGTATGTTAACGATTGAATATCAGATATTTTCGCTTATCGCTATATCACGTTGAAAGTATGCCATACAGCTAATTTTCAATTTTATCTCTTCCGTAACATATGTTTTCAATTTTCAAGCAGTTTTACTTAAATAGCTCAACCAAAGGAGAGCAAATTATCTTCAATCTTATTTCTATATTACAGTTATAAACCAGTAGTTGTTGAACCTTCATCTTAACTTTACTGTTTCTATCTATTTCCTATCAAAACAAACATTGTTTAAACACTATACAACTATGAAACCTTTTTTAATTTATTGTATTTGGAGCTCATAAGAGTTGATATCATCGAGGGATCCAGATGGAAGGTGGAAAATTACATAACTAACATGAAATTGGAAAAATAACTATAACGGGGATAAGTATGTTAACGATTGAATATCAGATATTTTCGCTTACGACCATACCACGTTGAAATTACGCCATACAGCTGATTTTCAATTTTATCTCTTCCGTAACATATGTTTTCAATTTTCAAGCACTTTTACTCAGATAGCTCAACCAAAGGAAAGCAAATTATCTTCAATTTTATTTCTATATTACAGTTATAAACCAAAAGATAATGAACCTTCATCTTGACTTTAGTGTTTCTATCCATTTCCTATCGAAACAAACATTGTTTAAACACTATGCAACTATGAAACATTTTTTAATTTATTATATTTGGAGCTCATAAGAATTGATATCATTGAGGGATCCAGATGAAACGTGGAAAATTACATAACTAACATGAAATTGGAAAAAAAACTATAACGGGGATAAGTATGTTAACGATTGAATATCAGATATTTTCGCTTATCGCTATATCACGTTGAAAGTATGCCATACAGCTGATTTTCAATTTTATCTCTTCCGTAACATATGTTTTCAATTTTCAAGCACTTTTACTCAGATAGCTCAACCAAAGGAAAGCAAATTATCTTCAATTTTATTTCTATATTACAGTTATAAACCAAAAGATAATGAACCTTCATCTTGACTTTAGTGTTTCTATCCATTTCCTATCGAAACAAACATTGTTTAAACACTATGCAACTATGAAACATTTTTTAATTTATTGTATTTGGAGCTCATAAGAGTTGATATCATCGAGGGATCCAGATGGAAGGTGGAAAATTACATAACTAACATGAAATTGGAAAAAAAAGTATAACGAGGATAAGTAGGTAAACCATTGAATATCAGATATTTTCGCTCACGACCATACCACGTTGAAAGTACGCCATACAGCTGATTTTCAATTTTATCTCTTCCGTAACATATGTTTTCAATTTTCAAGCAGTTTCACTTAAATAGCTCAACCAAAGGAGAGCAAATTATCTTCAATCTTATTTCTATATTACAGTTATAAACCAGTAGTTGTTGAACCTTCATCTTAACTTTACTGTTTCTATCTATTTCCTATCGAAACAAACATTGTTCAAACACTATGCAACTATGAAACCTTTTTTAATTTATTGTATTTGGAGCTCATAAAATTTGATATCATTGAGGGATCCAGATGAAACGTGGAAAATTACATAACTAACATGAAATTGGAAAAAAAACTATAACGGGGATAAGTAGGTAAACCATTGAATATCAGATAATTTCGCTTACGACCATACCACGTTGAAAGTACGCCATACAGCTGATTTTCAATTTTATCTCTTCCGTAACATATGTTTTCAATTTTCAAGCACTTTTACTCAGATAGCTCAACCAAAGGAAAGCAAATTATCTTTAATTTTATTTCTATATTACAGTTATAAACCAAAAGATAATGAACCTTCATCTTGACTTTACTGTTTCTATCCATTTCCTATCGAAACAAACATTGTTTAAACACTATGCAACTATGAAACCTTTTTTAATTTATTGTATTTGGAGCTCATAAGATTTGATATCATTGAGGGATCCAGATGAAACGTGAAAAATTACATAACTAACATGAAATTGGAAAAAAAACCATAACGAGGATAAGTAGGTAAACCATTGAATATCAGATATTTTCGCTCACGACCATACCACGTTGAAAGTACGCCATACAGCTGATTTTCAATTTTATCTCTTCCGTAACATATGTTTTCAATTTTCAAGCACTTTTACTCAGATAGCTCAACCAAAGGAAAGCAAATTATCTTCAATTTTATTTCTATATTACAGTTATAAACCAAAAGATAATGAACCTTCATCTTGACTTTACTGTTTCTATCCATTTCCTATCGAAACAAACATTGTTTAAACACTATGCAACTATGAAACCTTTTTTAATTTATTGTATTTGGAGCTCATAAGAATTGATATCATTGAGGGATCCAGATGAAACGTGGAAAATTACATAACTAACATGAAATTGGAAAAAAAACTATAACGGGGATAAGTATGTTAACGATTGAATATCAGATATTTTCGCTTATCGCTATATCACGTTGAAAGTATGCCATACAGCTGATTTTCAATTTTATCTCTTCCGTAACATATGTTTTCAATTTTCAAGCAGTTTCACTTAAATAGCTCAACCAAAGGAGAGCAAATTATCTTCAATCTTATTTCTATATTACAGTTATAAACCAGTAGTTGTTGAACCTTCATCTTAACTTTACTGTTTCTATCTATTTCCTATCGAAACAAACATTGTTCAAACACTATGCAACTATGAAACCTTTGTTAATTTATTGTATTTGGAGCTCATAAAATTTGATATCATTGAGGGATCCAGATGAAACGTGGAAAATAACATAACTAACATGGAATTGGAAAAAAAAGTATAACGAGGATAAGTAGGTAAACCATTGAATATCAGATATTTTCGCTCACGACCATACCACGTTGAAAGTACGCCATACAGCTGATTTTCAATTTTATCTCTTCCGTAACATATGTTTTCAATTTTCAAGCAGTTTTACTTAAATAGCTCAACCAAAGGAGAGCAAATTATCTTCAATCTTATTTCTATATTACAGTTATAAACCAGTAGTTGTTGAACCTTATTTCCTATCAAAACAAACATTGTTTAAACACTATACAACTGTGAAACCTTTTTTAATTTATTGTATTTGGAGCTCATAATATTTGATATCATCGAGGGATCCAGATGGCAGGTGGAAAATTACATAACTAACATGAAATTGGAAAAAAAAGTATAACAAGGAGAAGTATGTTAACGATTGAATATCAGATATTTTCGCTTACGACCATACCACGATGAAAGTACGCCATACAGCTGATTTTCAATTTTATCTCTTCCGTAACATATGTTTTCAGTTTTCAAGCAGTTTTACTTAAATAGCTCAACCAAAGGAGAGCAAATTATCTTCAATCTTATTTCTATATTACAGTTATAAACCAGTAGTTGTTGAACCTTCATCTTAACTTTACTGTTTCTATCTATTTCCTATCAAAACAAACATTGTTTAAACACTATACAACTGTGAAACCTTTTTTAATTTATTGTATTTGGAGCTCATAATATTTGATATCATCGAGGGATCCAGATGGAAGGTGGAAAATTACATAACTAACATGAAATTGGAAAAAAAAGTATAACAAGGAGAAGTATGTTAACAATTGAATATCAGATATTTTCGCTTACGACCATACCACGATGAAAATACGCCATACAGCTGATTTTCAATTTTATCTCTTCCGTAACATATGTTTTCAGTTTTCAAGCAGTTTTACTTAAATAGCTCAACCAAAGGAGAGCAAATTATCTTCAATTTTATTTCTATATTACAGTTATAAACCAGTAGGTAATGAAACCTTCATCTTGAATTTACTGTTTCTATCTATTTCCTATCGAAACAAACATTGTTCAAACACTATGCAACTATGAAACCTTTTTTAATTTATTGTATTTGGAGCTCATAAAATTTGATATCATTGAGGAATCCAGATGAAACGTGGAAAATTACATAACTAACATGAAATTGGAAAAAAAACTATAACGGGGATAAGTATGTTAACGATTGAATATCAGATATTTTCGCTTATCGCTATATCACGTTGAAAGTATGCCATACAGCTGATTTTCAATTTTATCTCTTCCGTAACATATGTTTTCAATTTTCAAGCAGTTTCACTTAAATAGCTCAACCAAAGGAGAGCAAATTATCTTCAATCTTATTTCTATATTACAGTTATAAACCAGTAGTTGTTGAACCTTCATCTTAACTTTACTGTTTCTATCTATTTCCTATCGAAACAAACATTGTTCAAACACTATGCAACTATGAAACCTTTGTTAATTTATTGTATTTGGAGCTCATAAAATTTGATATCATTGAGGGATCCAGATGAAACGTGGAAAATAACATAACTAACATGGAATTGGAAAAAAAAGTATAACGAGGATAAGTAGGTAAACCATTGAATATCAGATATTTTCGCTCACGACCATACCACGTTGAAAGTACGCCATACAGCTGATTTTCAATTTTATCTCTTCCGTAACATATGTTTTCAATTTTCAAGCAGTTTTACTTAAATAGCTCAACCAAAGGAGAGCAAATTATCTTCAATCTTATTTCTATATTACAGTTATAAACCAGTAGTTGTTGAACCTTATTTCCTATCAAAACAAACATTGTTTAAACACTATACAACTGTGAAACCTTTTTTAATTTATTGTATTTGGAGCTCATAATATTTGATATCATCGAGGGATCCAGATGGCAGGTGGAAAATTACATAACTAACATGAAATTGGAAAAAAAAGTATAACAAGGAGAAGTATGTTAACGATTGAATATCAGATATTTTCGCTTACGACCATACCACGATGAAAGTACGCCATACAGCTGATTTTCAATTTTATCTCTTCCGTAACATATGTTTTCAGTTTTCAAGCAGTTTTACTTAAATAGCTCAACCAAAGGAGAGCAAATTATCTTCAATCTTATTTCTATATTACAGTTATAAACCAGTAGTTGTTGAACCTTCATCTTAACTTTACTGTTTCTATCTATTTCCTATCAAAACAAACATTGTTTAAACACTATACAACTGTGAAACCTTTTTTAATTTATTGTATTTGGAGCTCATAATATTTGATATCATCGAGGGATCCAGATGGAAGGTGGAAAATTACATAACTAACATGAAATTGGAAAAAAAAGTATAACAAGGAGAAGTATGTTAACGATTGAATATCAGATATTTTCGCTTACGACCATACCACGATGAAAGTACGCCAGACAGCTGATTTTCAATTTTATCTCTTCCGTAACATATGTTTTCAGTTTTCAAGCAGTTTTACTTAAATAGCTCAACCAAAGGAGAGCAAATTATCTTCAATCTTATTTCTATATTACAGTTATAAACCAGTAGTTGTTGAACCTTCATCTTAACTTTACTGTTTCTATCTATTTCCTATCGAAACAAACATTGTTCAAACACTATGCAACTATGAAACCTTTTTTAATTTATTGTATTTGGAGCTCATAAAATTTGATATCATTGAGGGATCCAGATGAAACGTGGAAAATAACATAACTAACATGGAATTGGAAAAAAAAGTATAACGAGGATAAGTAGGTAAACCATTGAATATCAGATATTTTCGCTCACGACCATACCACGTTGAAAGTACGCCATACAGCTGATTTTCAATTTTATCTCTTCCGTAACATATGTTTTCAATTTTCAAGCAGTTTTACTTAAATAGCTCAACCAAAGGAGAGCAAATTATCTTCAATCTTATTTCTATATTACAGTTATAAACCAGTAGTTGTTGAACCTTATTTCCTATCAAAACAAACATTGTTTAAACACTATACAACTGTGAAACCTTTTTTAATTTATTGTATTTGGAGCTCATAATATTTGATATCATCGAGGGATCCAGATGGCAGGTGGAAAATTACATAACTAACATGAAATTGGAAAAAAAAGTATAACAAGGAGAAGTATGTTAACGATTGAATATCAGATATTTTCGCTTACGACCATACCACGATGAAAGTACGCCATACAGCTGATTTTCAATTTTATCTCTTCCGTAACATATGTTTTCAGTTTTCAAGCAGTTTTACTTAAATAGCTCAACCAAAGGAGAGCAAATTATCTTCAATCTTATTTCTATATTACAGTTATAAACCAGTAGTTGTTGAACCTTCATCTTAACTTTACTGTTTCTATCTATTTCCTATCAAAACAAACATTGTTTAAACACTATACAACTGTAAAACCTTTTTTAATTTATTGTATTTGGAGCTCATAATATTTGATATCATCGAGGGATCCAGATGGAAGGTGGAAAATTACATAACTAACATGAAATTGGAAAAAAAAGTATAACAAGGAGAAGTATGTTAACGATTGAATATCAGATATTTTCGCTTACGACCATACCACGATGAAAGTACGCCATACAGCTGATTTTCAATTTTATCTCTTCCGTAACATATGTTTTCAATTTTCAAGCAGTTTCACTTAAATAGCTCAACCAAAGGAGAGCAAATTATCTTCAATCTTATTTCTATATTACAGTTATAAACCAGTAGTTGTTGAACCTTCATCTTAACTTTACTGTTTCTATCTATTTCCTATCGAAACAAACATTGTTCAAACACTATGCAACTATGAAACCTTTTTTAATTTATTGTATTTGGAGCTCATAAAATTTGATATCATTGAGGGATCCAGATGAAACGTGGAAAATAACATAACTAACATGGAATTGGAAAAAAAAGTATAACGAGGATAAGTAGGTAAACCATTGAATATCAGATATTTTCGCTCACGACCATACCACGTTGAAAGTACGCCATACAGCTGATTTTCAATTTTATCTCTTCCGTAACATATGTTTTCAATTTTCAAGCAGTTTTACTTAAATAGCTCAACCAAAGGAGAGCAAACTATCTTCAATCTTATTTCTATATTACAGTTATAAACCAGTAGTTGTTGAACCTTCATCTTAACTTCACTGTTTCTATCTATTTCCTATCAAAACAAACATTGTTTAAACACTATGCAACTATGAAACCTTTTTTAATTTATTGTATTTGGAGCTCATTAGAGTTGATATCATCGAGGGATCCAGATGGAAGGTGGAAAATTACATAACTAACATGAAATTGGAAAAAAAACTATAACGGGGATAAGTAGGTAAACCATTGAAAATCAGATATTTTCGCTTACGACCATACCACGTTGAAAGTACGCCATACAGCTGATTTTCAATTTTATCTCTTCCGTAACATATGTTTTCAAATTTCAAGCAGTTTTACTTAAATAGCTCAACCAAAGGAGAGCAAATTATCTTCAATCTTATTTCTATATTACAGTTATAAACCAGTAGTTGTTGAACCTTCATCTTAACTTTACTGTTTCTATCTATTTCCTATCAAAACAAACATTGTTTAAACACTATGCAACTATGAAACCTTTTTTAATTTATTGTATTTGGAGCTCATAAGAGTTGATATCATCGAGGGATCCAGATGGAAGGTGGAAAATTACATAACTAACATGAAATTGGAAAAATAACTATAACGGGGATAAGTATGTTAACGATTGAATATCAGATATTTTCGCTTACGACCATACCACGTTGAAATTACGCCATACAGCTGATTTTCAATTTTATCTCTTCCGTAACATATGTTTTCAATTTTCAAGCACTTTTACTCAGATAGCTCAACCAAAGGAAAGCAAATTATCTTCAATTTTATTTCTATATTACAGTTATAAACCAAAAGATAATGAACCTTCATCTTGACTTTAGTGTTTCTATCCATTTCCTATCGAAACAAACATTGTTTAAACACTATGCAACTATGAAACATTTTTTAATTTATTATATTTGGAGCTCATAAGAATTGATATCATTGAGGGATCCAGTTAAAACGTGGAAAATTACATAACTAACATGAAATTGGAAAAAAAACTATAACGGGGATAAGTATGTTAACGATTGAATATCAGATATTTTCGCTTATCGCTATATCACGTTGAAAGTATGCCATACAGCTGATTTTCAATTTTATCTCTTCCGTAACATATGTTTTCAATTTTCAAGCAGTTTTACTTAAATAGCTCAACCAAAGGAGAGCAAATTATCTTCAATCTTATTTCTATATTACAGTTATAAACCAGTAGTTGTTGAACCTTCATCTTAACTTTACTGTTTCTATCTATTTCCTATCAAAACAAACATTGTTTAAACACTATGCAACTATGAAACCTTTTTTAATTTATTGTATTTGGAGCTCATAAGAGTTGATATCATCGAGGGATCCAGATGGAAGGTGGAAAATTACATAACTAACATGAAATTGGAAAAAAAAGTATAACGAGGATAAGTAGGTAAACCATTGAATATCAGATATTTTCGCTCACGACCATACCACGTTGAAAGTACGCCATACAGCTGATTTTCAATTTTATCTCTTCCGTAACATATGTTTTCAATTTTCAAGCAGTTTCACTTAAATAGCTCAACCAAAGGAGAGCAAATTATCTTCAATCTTATTTCTATATTACAGTTATAAACCAGTAGTTGTTGAACCTTCATCTTAACTTTACTGTTTCTATCTATTTCCTATCGAAACAAACATTGTTCAAACACTATGCAACTATGAAACCTTTTTTAATTTATTGTATTTGGAGCTCATAAAATTTGATATCATTGAGGGATCCAGATGAAACGTGGAAAATTACATAACTAACATGAAATTGGAAAAAAAACTATAACGGGGATAAGTAGGTAAACCATTGAATATCAGATAATTTCGCTTACGACCATACCACGTTGAAAGTACGCCATACAGCTGATTTTCAATTTTATCTCTTCCGTAACATATGTTTTCAATTTTCAAGCACTTTTACTCAGATAGCTCAACCAAAGGAAAGCAAATTATCTTTAATTTTATTTCTATATTACAGTTATAAACCAAAAGATAATGAACCTTCATCTTGACTTTACTGTTTCTATCCATTTCCTATCGAAACAAACATTGTTTAAACACTATGCAACTATGAAACCTTTTTTAATTTATTGTATTTGGAGCTCATAAGATTTGATATCATTGAGGGATCCAGATGAAACGTGAAAAATTACATAACTAACATGAAATTGGAAAAAAAACTATAACGAGGATAAGTAGGTAAACCATTGAATATCAGATATTTTCGCTCACGACCATACCACGTTGAAAGTACGCCATACAGCTGATTTTCAATTTTATCTCTTCCGTAACATATGTTTTCAATTTTCAAGCACTTTTACTCAGATAGCTCAACCAAAGGAAAGCAAATTATCTTTAATTTTATTTCTATATTACAGTTATAAACCAAAAGATAATGAACCTTCATCTTGACTTTACTGTTTCTATCCATTTCCTATCGAAACAAACATTGTTCAAACACTATGCAACTATGAAACCTTTTTTAATTTATTGTATTTGGAGCTCATAAAATTTGATATCATTGAGGGATCCAGATGAAACGTGGAAAATAACATAACTAACATGGAATTGGAAAAAAAAGTATAACGAGGATAAGTAGGTAAACCATTGAATATCAGATATTTTCGCTCACGACCATACCACGTTGAAAGTACGCCATACAGCTGATTTTCAATTTTATCTCTTCCGTAACATATGTTTTCAATTTTCAAGCAGTTTTACTTAAATAGCTCAACCAAAGGAGAGCAAATTATCTTCAATCTTATTTCTATATTACAGTTATAAACCAGTAGTTGTTGAACCTTATTTCCTATCAAAACAAACATTGTTTAAACACTATACAACTGTGAAACCTTTTTTAATTTATTGTATTTGGAGCTCATAATATTTGATATCATCGAGGGATCCAGATGGCAGGTGGAAAATTACATAACTAACATGAAATTGGAAAAAAAAGTATAACAAGGAGAAGTATGTTAACGATTGAATATCAGATATTTTCGCTTACGACCATACCACGATGAAAGTACGCCATACAGCTGATTTTCAATTTTATCTCTTCCGTAACATATGTTTTCAGTTTTCAAGCAGTTTTACTTAAATAGCTCAACCAAAGGAGAGCAAATTATCTTCAATCTTATTTCTATATTACAGTTATAAACCAGTAGTTGTTGAACCTTCATCTTAACTTTACTGTTTCTATCTATTTCCTATCAAAACAAACATTGTTTAAACACTATACAACTGTAAAACCTTTTTTAATTTATTGTATTTGGAGCTCATAATATTTGATATCATCGAGGGATCCAGATGGAAGGTGGAAAATTACATAACTAACATGAAATTGGAAAAAAAAGTATAACAAGGAGAAGTATGTTAACGATTGAATATCAGATATTTTCGCTTACGACCATACCACGATGAAAGTACGCCATACAGCTGATTTTCAATTTTATCTCTTCCGTAACATATGTTTTCAATTTTCAAGCAGTTTCACTTAAATAGCTCAACCAAAGGAGAGCAAATTATCTTCAATCTTATTTCTATATTACAGTTATAAACCAGTAGTTGTTGAACCTTCATCTTAACTTTACTGTTTCTATCTATTTCCTATCGAAACAAACATTGTTCAAACACTATGCAACTATGAAACCTTTTTTAATTTATTGTATTTGGAGCTCATAAAATTTGATATCATTGAGGGATCCAGATGAAACGTGGAAAATAACATAACTAACATGGAATTGGAAAAAAAAGTATAACGAGGATAAGTAGGTAAACCATTGAATATCAGATATTTTCGCTCACGACCATACCACGTTGAAAGTACGCCATACAGCTGATTTTCAATTTTATCTCTTCCGTAACATATGTTTTCAATTTTCAAGCAGTTTTACTTAAATAGCTCAACCAAAGGAGAGCAAACTATCTTCAATCTTATTTCTATATTACAGTTATAAACCAGTAGTTGTTGAACCTTCATCTTAACTTCACTGTTTCTATCTATTTCCTATCAAAACAAACATTGTTTAAACACTATGCAACTATGAAACCTTTTCTAATTTATTGTATTTGGAGCTCATTAGAGTTGATATCATCGAGGGATCCAGATGGAAGGTGGAAAATTACATAACTAACATGAAATTGGAAAAAAAACTATAACGGGGATAAGTAGGTAAACCATTGAAAATCAGATATTTTCGCTTACGACCATACCACGTTGAAAGTACGCCATACAGCTGATTTTCAATTTTATCTCTTCCGTAACATATGTTTTCAAATTTCAAGCAGTTTTACTTAAATAGCTCAACCAAAGGAGAGCAAATTATCTTCAATCTTATTTCTATATTACAGTTATAAACCAGTAGTTGTTGAACCTTCATCTTAACTTTACTGTTTCTATCTATTTCCTATCAAAACAAACATTGTTTAAACACTATGCAACTATGAAACCTTTTTTAATTTATTGTATTTGGAGCTCATAAGAGTTGATATCATCGAGGGATCCAGATGGAAGGTGGAAAATTACATAACTAACATGAAATTGGAAAAATAACTATAACGGGGATAAGTATGTTAACGATTGAATATCAGATATTTTCGCTTATCGCTATATCACGTTGAAAGTATGCCATACAGCTGATTTTCAATTTTATCTCTTCCGTAACATATGTTTTCAATTTTCAAGCAGTTTTACTTAAATAGCTCAACCAAAGGAGAGCAAATTATCTTCAATCTTATTTCTATATTACAGTTATAAACCAGTAGTTGTTGAACCTTCATCTTAACTTTACTGTTTCTATCTATTTCCTATCAAAACAAACATTGTTTAAACACTATGCAACTATGAAACCTTTTTTAATTTATTGTATTTGGAGCTCATAAGAGTTGATATCATCGAGGGATCCAGATGGAAGGTGGAAAATTACATAACTAACATGAAATTGGAAAAAAAAGTATAACGAGGATAAGTAGGTAAACCATTGAATATCAGATATTTTCGCTCACGACCATACCACGTTGAAAGTACGCCATACAGCTGATTTTCAATTTTATCTCTTCCGTAACATATGTTTTCAATTTTCAAGCAGTTTCACTTAAATAGCTCAACCAAAGGAGAGCAAATTATCTTCAATCTTATTTCTATATTACAGTTATAAACCAGTAGTTGTTGAACCTTCATCTTAACTTTACTGTTTCTATCTATTTCCTATCGAAACAAACATTGTTCAAACACTATGCAACTATGAAACCTTTTTTAATTTATTGTATTTGGAGCTCATAAAATTTGATATCATTGAGGGATCCAGATGAAACGTGGAAAATTACATAACTAACATGAAATTGGAAAAAAAACTATAACGGGGATAAGTAGGTAAACCATTGAATATCAGATAATTTCGCTTACGACCATACCACGTTGAAAGTACGCCATACAGCTGATTTTCAATTTTATCTCTTCCGTAACATATGTTTTCAATTTTCAAGCACTTTTACTCAGATAGCTCAACCAAAGGAAAGCAAATTATCTTCAATTTTATTTCTATATTACAGTTATAAACCAAAAGATAATGAACCTTCATCTTGACTTTAGTGTTTCTATCCATTTCCTATCGAAACAAACATTGTTTAAACACTATGCAACTATGAAACATTTTTTAATTTATTATATTTGGAGCTCATAAGAATTGATATCATTGAGGGATCCAGATAAAACGTGGAAAATTACATAACTAACATGAAATTGGAAAAAAAACTATAACGGGGATAAGTATGTTAACGATTGAATATCAGATATTTTCGCTTATCGCTATATCACGTTGAAAGTATGCCATACAGCTGATTTTCAATTTTATCTCTTCCGTAACATATGTTTTCAATTTTCAAGCAGTTTTACTTAAATAGCTCAACCAAAGGAGAGCAAATTATCTTCAATCTTATTTCTATATTACAGTTATAAACCAGTAGTTGTTGAACCTTCATCTTAACTTTACTGTTTCTATCTATTTCCTATCAAAACAAACATTGTTTAAACACTATGCAACTATGAAACCTTTTTTAATTTATTGTATTTGGAGCTCATAAGAGTTGATATCATCGAGGGATCCAGATGGAAGGTGGAAAATTACATAACTAACATGAAATTGGAAAAAAAAGTATAACGAGGATAAGTAGGTAAACCATTGAATATCAGATATTTTCGCTCACGACCATACCACGTTGAAAGTACGCCATACAGCTGATTTTCAATTTTATCTCTTCCGTAACATATGTTTTCAATTTTCAAGCAGTTTCACTTAAATAGCTCAACCAAAGGAGAGCAAATTATCTTCAATCTTATTTCTATATTACAGTTATAAACCAGTAGTTGTTGAACCTTCATCTTAACTTTACTGTTTCTATCTATTTCCTATCGAAACAAACATTGTTCAAACACTATGCAACTATGAAACCTTTTTTAATTTATTGTATTTGGAGCTCATAAAATTTGATATCATTGAGGGATCCAGATGAAACGTGGAAAATTACATAACTAACATGAAATTGGAAAAAAAACTATAACGGGGATAAGTAGGTAAACCATTGAATATCAGATAATTTCGCTTACGACCATACCACGTTGAAAGTACGCCATACAGCTGATTTTCAATTTTATCTCTTCCGTAACATATGTTTTCAATTTTCAAGCACTTTTACTCAGATAGCTCAACCAAAGGAAAGCAAATTATCTTTAATTTTATTTCTATATTACAGTTATAAACCAAAAGATAATGAACCTTCATCTTGACTTTACTGTTTCTATCCATTTCCTATCGAAACAAACATTGTTTAAACACTATGCAACTATGAAACCTTTTTTAATTTATTGTATTTGGAGCTCATAAGATTTGATATCATCGAGGGATCCAGATGGAAGGTGGAAAATTACATAACTAACATGAAATTGGAAAAAAAACTATAACGGGGATAAGTAGGTAAACCATTGAAAATCAGATATTTTCGCTTACGACCATACCACGTTGAAAGTACGCCATACAGCTGATTTTCAATTTTATCTCTTCCGTAACATATGTTTTCAAATTTCAAGCAGTTTTACTTAAATAGCTCAACCAAAGGAGAGCAAATTATCTTCAATCTTATTTCTATATTACAGTTATAAACCAGTAGTTGTTGAACCTTCATCTTAACTTTACTGTTTCTATCTATTTCCTATCAAAACAAACATTGTTTAAACACTATGCAACTATGAAACCTTTTTTAATTTATTGTATTTGGAGCTCATAAGAGTTGATATCATCGAGGGATCCAGATGGAAGGTGGAAAATTACATAACTAACATGAAATTGGAAAAATAACTATAACGGGGATAAGTATGTTAACGATTGAATATCAGATATTTTCGCTTATCGCTATATCACGTTGAAAGTATGCCATACAGCTGATTTTCAATTTTATCTCTTCCGTAACATATGTTTTCAATTTTCAAGCAGTTTTACTTAAATAGCTCAACCAAAGGAGAGCAAATTATCTTCAATCTTATTTCTATATTACAGTTATAAACCAGTAGTTGTTGAACCTTCATCTTAACTTTACTGTTTCTATCTATTTCCTATCAAAACAAACATTGTTTAAACACTATGCAACTATGAAACCTTTTTTAATTTATTGTATTTGGAGCTCATAAGAGTTGATATCATCGAGGGATCCAGATGGAAGGTGGAAAATTACATAACTAACATGAAATTGGAAAAATAACTATAACGGGGATAAGTATGTTAACGATTGAATATCAGATATTTTCGCTTACGACCATACCACGTTGAAATTACGCCATACAGCTGATTTTCAATTTTATCTCTTCCGTAACATATGTTTTCAATTTTCAAGCACTTTTACTCAGATAGCTCAACCAAAGGAAAGCAAATTATCTTCAATTTTATTTCTATATTACAGTTATAAACCAAAAGATAATGAACCTTCATCTTGACTTTAGTGTTTCTATCCATTTCCTATCGAAACAAACATTGTTTAAACACTATGCAACTATGAAACATTTTTTAATTTATTATATTTGGAGCTCATAAGAATTGATATCATTGAGGGATCCAGATAAAACGTGGAAAATTACATAACTAACATGAAATTGGAAAAAAAACTATAACGGGGATAAGTATGTTAACGATTGAATATCAGATATTTTCGCTTATCGCTATATCACGTTGAAAGTATGCCATACAGCTGATTTTCAATTTTATCTCTTCCGTAACATATGTTTTCAATTTTCAAGCAGTTTTACTTAAATAGCTCAACCAAAGGAGAGCAAATTATCTTCAATCTTATTTCTATATTACAGTTATAAACCAGTAGTTGTTGAACCTTCATCTTAACTTTACTGTTTCTATCTATTTCCTATCAAAACAAACATTGTTTAAACACTATGCAACTATGAAACCTTTTTTAATTTATTGTATTAGGAGCTCATAAGAGTTGATATCATCGAGGGATCCAGATGGAAGGTGGAAAATTACATAACTAACATGAAATTGGAAAAAAAAGTATAACGAGGATAAGTAGGTAAACCATTGAATATCAGATATTTTCGCTCACGACCATACCACGTTGAAAGTACGCCATACAGCTGATTTTCAATTTTATCTCTTCCGTAACATATGTTTTCAATTTTCAAGCAGTTTCACTTAAATAGCTCAACCAAAGGAGAGCAAATTATCTTCAATCTTATTTCTATATTACAGTTATAAACCAGTAGTTGTTGAACCTTCATCTTAACTTTACTGTTTCTATCTATTTCCTATCGAAACAAACATTGTTCAAACACTATGCAACTATGAAACCTTTTTTAATTTATTGTATTTGGAGCTCATAAAATTTGATATCATTGAGGGATCCAGATGAAACGTGGAAAATTACATAACTAACATGAAATTGGAAAAAAAACTATAACGGGGATAAGTAGGTAAACCATTGAATATCAGATAATTTCGCTTACGACCATACCACGTTGAAAGTACGCCATACAGCTGATTTTCAATTTTATCTCTTCCGTAACATATGTTTTCAATTTTCAAGCACTTTTACTCAGATAGCTCAACCAAAGGAAAGCAAATTATCTTTAATTTTATTTCTATATTACAGTTATAAACCAAAAGATAATGAACCTTCATCTTGACTTTACTGTTTCTATCCATTTCCTATCGAAACAAACATTGTTTAAACACTATGCAACTATGAAACATTTTTTAATTTATTATATTTGGAGCTCATAAGAATTGATATCATTGAGGGATCCAGATAAAACGTGGAAAATTACATAACTAACATGAAATTGGAAAAAAAACTATAACGGGGATAAGTATGTTAACGATTGAATATCAGATATTTTCGCTTATCGCTATATCACGTTGAAAGTATGCCATACAGCTGATTTTCAATTTTATCTCTTCCGTAACATATGTTTTCAATTTTCAAGCAGTTTTACTTAAATAGCTCAACCAAAGGAGAGCAAATTATCTTCAATCTTATTTCTATATTACAGTTATAAACCAGTAGTTGTTGAACCTTCATCTTAACTTTACTGTTTCTATCTATTTCCTATCAAAACAAACATTGTTTAAACACTATGCAACTATGAAACCTTTTTTAATTTATTGTATTTGGAGCTCATAAGAGTTGATATCATCGAGGGATCCAGATGGAAGGTGGAAAATTACATAACTAACATGAAATTGGAAAAAAAAGTATAACGAGGATAAGTAGGTAAACCATTGAATATCAGATATTTTCGCTCACGACCATACCACGTTGAAAGTACGCCATACAGCTGATTTTCAATTTTATCTCTTCCGTAACATATGTTTTCAATTTTCAAGCAGTTTCACTTAAATAGCTCAACCAAAGGAGAGCAAATTATCTTCAATCTTATTTCTATATTACAGTTATAAACCAGTAGTTGTTGAACCTTCATCTTAACTTTACTGTTTCTATCTATTTCCTATCGAAACAAACATTGTTCAAACACTATGCAACTATGAAACCTTTTTTAATTTATTGTATTTGGAGCTCATAAAATTTGATATCATTGAGGGATCCAGATGAAACGTGGAAAATTACATAACTAACATGAAATTGGAAAAAAAACTATAACGGGGATAAGTAGGTAAACCATTGAATATCAGATAATTTCGCTTACGACCATACCACGTTGAAAGTACGCCATACAGCTGATTTTCAATTTTATCTCTTCCGTAACATATGTTTTCAATTTTCAAGCACTTTTACTCAGATAGCTCAACCAAAGGAAAGCAAATTATCTTTAATTTTATTTCTATATTACAGTTATAAACCAAAAGATAATGAACCTTCATCTTGACTTTACTGTTTCTATCCATTTCCTATCGAAACAAACATTGTTTAAACACTATGCAACTATGAAACCTTTTTTAATTTATTGTATTTGGAGCTCATAAGATTTGATATCATCGAGGGATCCAGATGGAAGGTGGAAAATTACATAACTAACATGAAATTGGAAAAAAAACTATAACGGGGATAAGTAGGTAAACCATTGAAAATCAGATATTTTCGCTTACGACCATACCACGTTGAAAGTACGCCATACAGCTGATTTTCAATTTTATCTCTTCCGTAACATATGTTTTCAAATTTCAAGCAGTTTTACTTAAATAGCTCAACCAAAGGAGAGCAAATTATCTTCAATCTTATTTCTATATTACAGTTATAAACCAGTAGTTGTTGAACCTTCATCTTAACTTTACTGTTTCTATCTATTTCCTATCAAAACAAACATTGTTTAAACACTATGCAACTATGAAACCTTTTTTAATTTATTGTATTTGGAGCTCATAAGAGTTGATATCATCGAGGGATCCAGATGGAAGGTGGAAAATTACATAACTAACATGAAATTGGAAAAATAACTATAACGGGGATAAGTATGTTAACGATTGAATATCAGATATTTTCGCTTATCGCTATATCACGTTGAAAGTATGCCATACAGCTGATTTTCAATTTTATCTCTTCCGTAACATATGTTTTCAATTTTCAAGCAGTTTTACTTAAATAGCTCAACCAAAGGAGAGCAAATTATCTTCAATCTTATTTCTATATTACAGTTATAAACCAGTAGTTGTTGAACCTTCATCTTAACTTTACTGTTTCTATCTATTTCCTATCAAAACAAACATTGTTTAAACACTATGCAACTATGAAACCTTTTTTAATTTATTGTATTTGGAGCTCATAAGAGTTGATATCATCGAGGGATCCAGATGGAAGGTGGAAAATTACATAACTAACATGAAATTGGAAAAATAACTATAACGGGGATAAGTATGTTAACGATTGAATATCAGATATTTTCGCTTACGACCATACCACGTTGAAATTACGCCATACAGCTGATTTTCAATTTTATCTCTTCCGTAACATATGTTTTCAATTTTCAAGCACTTTTACTCAGATAGCTCAACCAAAGGAAAGCAAATTATCTTCAATTTTATTTCTATATTACAGTTATAAACCAAAAGATAATGAACCTTCATCTTGACTTTAGTGTTTCTATCCATTTCATATCGAAACAAACATTGTTTAAACACTATGCAACTATGAAACATTTTTTAATTTATTATATTTGGAGCTCATAAGAATTGATATCATTGAGGGATCCAGATAAAACGTGGAAAATTACATAACTAACATGAAATTGGAAAAAAAACTATAACGGGGATAAGTATGTTAACGATTGAATATCAGATATTTTCGCTTATCGCTATATCACGTTGAAAGTATGCCATACAGCTGATTTTCAATTTTATCTCTTCCGTAACATATGTTTTCAATTTTCAAGCAGTTTTACTTAAATAGCTCAACCAAAGGAGAGCAAATTATCTTCAATCTTATTTCTATATTACAGTTATAAACCAGTAGTTGTTGAACCTTCATCTTAACTTTACTGTTTCTATCTATTTCCTATCAAAACAAACATTGTTTAAACACTATGCAACTATGAAACCTTTTTTAATTTATTGTATTAGGAGCTCATAAGAGTTGATATCATCGAGGGATCCAGATGGAAGGTGGAAAATTACATAACTAACATGAAATTGGAAAAAAAAGTATAACGAGGATAAGTAGGTAAACCATTGAATATCAGATATTTTCGCTCACGACCATACCACGTTGAAAGTACGCCATACAGCTGATTTTCAATTTTATCTCTTCCGTAACATATGTTTTCAATTTTCAAGCAGTTTCACTTAAATAGCTCAACCAAAGGAGAGCAAATTATCTTCAATCTTATTTCTATATTACAGTTATAAACCAGTAGTTGTTGAACCTTCATCTTAACTTTACTGTTTCTATCTATTTCCTATCGAAACAAACATTGTTCAAACACTATGCAACTATGAAACCTTTTTTAATTTATTGTATTTGGAGCTCATAAAATTTGATATCATTGAGGGATCCAGATGAAACGTGGAAAATTACATAACTAACATGAAATTGGAAAAAAAACTATAACGGGGATAAGTAGGTAAACCATTGAATATCAGATAATTTCGCTTACGACCATACCACGTTGAAAGTACGCCATACAGCTGATTTTCAATTTTATCTCTTCCGTAACATATGTTTTCAATTTTCAAGCACTTTTACTCAGATAGCTCAACCAAAGGAAAGCAAATTATCTTTAATTTTATTTCTATATTACAGTTATAAACCAAAAGATAATGAACCTTCATCTTGACTTTACTGTTTCTATCCATTTCCTATCGAAACAAACATTGTTTAAACACTATGCAACTATGAAACCTTTTTTAATTTATTGTATTTGGAGCTCATAAGATTTGATATCATTGAGGGATCCAGATGAAACGTGAAAAATTACATAACTAACATGAAATTGGAAAAAAAACTATAACGAGGATAAGTAGGTAAACCATTGAATATCAGATATTTTCGCTCACGACCATACCACGTTGAAAGTACGCCATACAGCTGATTTTCAATTTTATCTCTTCCGTAACATATGTTTTCAATTTTCAAGCAGTTTTACTTAAATAGCTCAACCAAAGGAGAGCAAATTATCTTCAATCTTATTTCTATATTACAGTTATAAACCAGTAGTTGTTGAACCTTCATCTTAACTTCACTGTTTCTATCTATTTCCTATCAAAACAAACATTGTTTAAACACTATGCAACTATGAAACCTTTTTTAATTTATTGTATTTGGAGCTCATTAGAGTTGATATCATCGAGGGATCCAGATGGAAGGTGGAAAATTACATAACTAACATGAAATTGGAAAAAAAACTATAACGGGGATAAGTAGGTAAACCATTGAAAATCAGATATTTTCGCTTACGACCATACCACGTTGAAAGTACGCCATACAGCTGATTTTCAATTTTATCTTTTCCGTAACAAATGTTTTCAATTTTCAAACAGTTTTACTTAGATAGCTCAACCAAGGGAAAGCAAATTATCTTCAATCTTATTTCTATATTACAGTTATAAACCAAAAGATAATGAACCTTCATCTTGACTTTACTGTTTCTATCCATTTCCTATCGAAACAAACATTGTTTAAACACTATGCAACTATGAAACCTTTTTTAATTTATTATATTTGGAGCTCATAAGAATTGATATCATTGAGGGATCCAGATGAAACGTGGAAAATTACATAACTAACATGAAATTGGAAAAAAAAACTATAACGGGGATAAGTATGTTAACGATTGAATATCAGATATTTTCGCTTATCGCTATATCACGTTGAAAGTATGCCATACAGCTGATTTTCAATTTTATCTCTTCCGTAACATATGTTTTCAATTTTCAAGCAGTTTCACTTAAATAGCTCAACCAAAGGAGAGCAAATTATCTTCAATCTTATTTTTATATTACAGTTATAAACCAGTAGTTGTTGAACCTTCATCTTAACTTTACTGTTTCTATCTATTTCCTATCAAAACAAACATTGTTTAAACACTATACAACTGTGAAACCTTTTTTAATTTATTGTATTTGGAGCTCATAATATTTGATATCATCGAGGGATCCAGATGGAAGGTGGAAAATTACATAACTAACATGAAATTGGAAAAAAAAGTATAACAAGGAGAAGTATGTTAACGATTGAATATCAGATATTTTCGCTTACGACCATACCACGATGAAAGTACGCCATACAGCTGATTTTCAATTTTATCTCTTCCGTAACATATGTTTTCAATTTTCAAGCACTTTTACTCAGATAGCTCAACCAAAGGAAAGCAAATTATCTTCAATTTTATTTCTATATTACAGTTATAAACCAAAAGATAATGAACCTTCATCTTGACTTTACTGTTTCTATCCATTTCCTATCGAAACAAACATTGTTTAAACACTATGCAACTATGAAACCTTTTTTAATTTATTATATTTGGAGCTCATAAGAATTGATATCATTGAGGGATCCAGATGAAACGTGGAAAATTACATAACTAACATGAAATTGGAAAAAAAACTATAACGGGGATAAGTATGTTAACGATTGAATATCAGATATTTTCGCTTATCGCTATATCACGTTGAAAGTATGCCATACAGCTGATTTTCAATTTTATCTCTTCCGTAACATATGTTTTCAATTTTCAAGCAGTTTCACTTAAATAGCTCAACCAAAGGAGAGCAAATTATCTTCAATCTTATTTCTATATTACAGTTATAAACCAGTAGTTGTTGAACCTTCATCTTAACTTTACTGTTTCTATCTATTTCCTATCGAAACAAACATTGTTCAAACACTATGCAACTATGAAACCTTTTTTAATTTATTGTATTTGGAGCTCATAAAATTTGATATCATTCAGGGATCCAGATGAAACGTGGAAAATAACATAACTAACATGAAATTGGAAAAAAAAGTATAACGAGGATAAGTAGGTAAACCATTGAATATCAGATATTTTCGCTTACGACCATACCACGTTGAAAGTACGCCATACAGCTGATTTTCAATTTTATCTCTTCGGTAACATATGTTTTCAATTTTCAAGCAGTTTTACTTAAATAGCTCAACCAAAGGAGAGCAAATTATCTTCAATCTTATTTCTATATTACAGTTATAAACCAGTAGTTGTTGAACCTTCATCTTAACTTTACTGTTTCTATCTATTTCCTATCAAAACAAACATTGTTTAAACACTATGCAACTATGAAACCTTTTTTAATTTATTGTATTTGGAGCTCATAAGAGTTGATATCATCGAGGGATCCAGATGAAAGGTGGAAAATTACATAACTAACATGAAATTGGAAAAAAAACTATAACGGGGATAAGTAGGTAAACCATTGAATATCAGATAATTTCGCTTACGACCATACCACGTTGAAAGTACGCCATACAGCTGATTTTCAATTTTATCTCTTCCGTAACATATGTTTTCAATTTTCAAGCACTTTTACTCAGATAGCTCAACCAAAGGAAAGCAAATTATCTTTAATTTTATTTCTATATTACAGTTATAAACCAAAAGATAATGAACCTTCATCTTGACTTTACTGTTTCTATCCATTTCCTATCGAAACAAACATTGTTTAAACACTATGCAACTATGAAACCTTTTTTAATTTATTGTATTTGGAGCTCATAAGATTTGATATCATTGAGGGATCCAGATGAAACGTGAAAAATTACATAACTAACATGAAATTGGAAAAAAAACTATAACGAGGATAAGTAGGTAAACCATTGAATATCAGATATTTTCGCTTACGACCATACCACGATGAAAGTACGCCATACAGCTGATTTTCAATTTTATCTTTTCCGTAACAAATGTTTTCAATTTTCAAACAGTTTTACTTAGATAGCTCAACCGAGGGAAAGCAAATTATCTTCAATTTTATTTCTATATTACAGTTATAAACCAGTAGGTAATGAAACCTTCATCTTGAATTTACTGTTTCTATCTATTTCCTATCGAAACAAACATTGTTCAAACACTATGCAACTATGAAACCTTTTTTAATTTATTGTATTTGGAGCTCATAAAATTTGATATCATTGAGGAATCCAGATGAAACGTGGAAAATTACATAACTAACATGAAATTGGAAAAAAAACTATAACGGGGATAAGTATGTTAACGATTGAATATCAGATATTTTCGCTTATCGCTATATCACGTTGAAAGTATGCCATACAGCTGATTTTCAATTTTATCTCTTCCGTAACATATGTTTTCAATTTTCAAGCAGTTTCACTTAAATAGCTCAACCAAAGGAGAGCAAATTATCTTCAATCTTATTTCTATATTACAGTTATAAACCAGTAGTTGTTGAACCTTCATCTTAACTTTACTGTTTCTATCTATTTCCTATCGAAACAAACATTGTTCAAACACTATGCAACTATGAAACCTTTGTTAATTTATTGTATTTGGAGCTCATAAAATTTGATATCATTGAGGGATCCAGATGAAACGTGGAAAATAACATAACTAACATGGAATTGGAAAAAAAAGTATAACGAGGATAAGTAGGTAAACCATTGAATATCAGATATTTTCGCTCACGACCATACCACGTTGAAAGTACGCCATACAGCTGATTTTCAATTTTATCTCTTCCGTAACATATGTTTTCAATTTTCAAGCAGTTTTACTTAAATAGCTCAACCAAAGGAGAGCAAATTATCTTCAATCTTATTTCTATATTACAGTTATAAACCAGTAGTTGTTGAACCTTATTTCCTATCAAAACAAACATTGTTTAAACACTATACAACTGTGAAACCTTTTTTAATTTATTGTATTTGGAGCTCATAATATTTGATATCATCGAGGGATCCAGATGGCAGGTGGAAAATTACATAACTAACATGAAATTGGAAAAAAAAGTATAACAAGGAGAAGTATGTTAACGATTGAATATCAGATATTTTCGCTTACGACCATACCACGATGAAAGTACGCCATACAGCTGATTTTCAATTTTATCTCTTCCGTAACATATGTTTTCAGTTTTCAAGCAGTTTTACTTAAATAGCTCAACCAAAGGAGAGCAAATTATCTTCAATCTTATTTCTATATTACAGTTATAAACCAGTAGTTGTTGAACCTTCATCTTAACTTTACTGTTTCTATCTATTTCCTATCAAAACAAACATTGTTTAAACACTATACAACTGTGAAACCTTTATTAATTTATTGTATTTGGAGCTCATAATATTTGATATCATCGAGGGATCCAGATGGAAGGTGGAAAATTACATAACTAACATGAAATTGGAAAAAAAAGTATAACAAGGAGAAGTATGTTAACGATTGAATATCAGATATTTTCGCTTACGACCATACCACGATGAAAGTACGCCATACAGCTGATTTTCAATTTTATCTCTTCCGTAACATATGTTTTCAGTTTTCAAGCAGTTTTACTTAAATAGCTCAACCAAAGGAGAGCAAATTATCTTCAATCTTATTTCTATATTACAGTTATAAACCAGTAGTTGTTGAACCTTCATCTTAACTTTACTGTTTCTATCTATTTCCTATCGAAACAAACATTGTTCAAACACTATGCAACTATGAAACCTTTTTTAATTTATTGTATTTGGAGCTCATAAAATTTGATATCATTGAGGGATCCAGATGAAACGTGGAAAATAACATAACTAACATGGAATTGGAAAAAAAAGTATAACGAGGATAAGTAGGTAAACCATTGAATATCAGATATTTTCGCTCACGACCATACCACGTTGAAAGTACGCCATACAGCTGATTTTCAATTTTATCTCTTCCGTAACATATGTTTTCAATTTTCAAGCAGTTTTACTTAAATAGCTCAACCAAAGGAGAGCAAATTATCTTCAATCTTATTTCTATATTACAGTTATAAACCAGTAGTTGTTGAACCTTATTTCCTATCAAAACAAACATTGTTTAAACACTATACAACTGTGAAACCTTTTTTAATTTATTGTATTTGGAGCTCATAATATTTGATATCATCGAGGGATCCAGATGGCAGGTGGAAAATTACATAACTAACATGAAATTGGAAAAAAAAGTATAACAAGGAGAAGTATGTTAACGATTGAATATCAGATATTTTCGCTTACGACCATACCACGATGAAAGTACGCCATACAGCTGATTTTCAATTTTATCTCTTCCGTAACATATGTTTTCAGTTTTCAAGCAGTTTTACTTAAATAGCTCAACCAAAGGAGAGCAAATTATCTTCAATCTTATTTCTATATTACAGTTATAAACCAGTAGTTGTTGAACCTTCATCTTAACTTTACTGTTTCTATCTATTTCCTATCAAAACAAACATTGTTTAAACACTATACAACTGTAAAACCTTTTTTAATTTATTGTATTTGGAGCTCATAATATTTGATATCATCGAGGGATCCAGATGGAAGGTGGAAAATTACATAACTAACATGAAATTGGAAAAAAAAGTATAACAAGGAGAAGTATGTTAACGATTGAATATCAGATATTTTCGCTTACGACCATACCACGATGAAAGTACGCCATACAGCTGATTTTCAATTTTATCTCTTCCGTAACATATGTTTTCAATTTTCAAGCAGTTTCACTTAAATAGCTCAACCAAAGGAGAGCAAATTATCTTCAATCTTATTTCTATATTACAGTTATAAACCAGTAGTTGTTGAACCTTCATCTTAACTTTACTGTTTCTATCTATTTCCTATCGAAACAAACATTGTTCAAACACTATGCAACTATGAAACCTTTTTTAATTTATTGTATTTGGAGCTCATAAAATTTGATATCATTGAGGGATCCAGATGAAACGTGGAAAATAACATAACTAACATGGAATTGGAAAAAAAAGTATAACGAGGATAAGTAGGTAAACCATTGAATATCAGATATTTTCGCTCACGACCATACCACGTTGAAAGTACGCCATACAGCTGATTTTCAATTTTATCTCTTCCGTAACATATGTTTTCAATTTTCAAGCAGTTTTACTTAAATAGCTCAACCAAAGGAGAGCAAACTATCTTCAATCTTATTTCTATATTACAGTTATAAACCAGTAGTTGTTGAACCTTCATCTTAACTTCACTGTTTCTATCTATTTCCTATCAAAACAAACATTGTTTAAACACTATGCAACTATGAAACCTTTTTTAATTTATTGTATTTGGAGCTCATTAGAGTTGATATCATCGAGGGATCCAGATGGAAGGTGGAAAATTACATAACTAACATGAAATTGGAAAAAAAACTATAACGGGGATAAGTAGGTAAACCATTGAAAATCAGATATTTTCGCTTACGACCATACCACGTTGAAAGTACGCCATACAGCTGATTTTCAATTTTATCTCTTCCGTAACATATGTTTTCAAATTTCAAGCAGTTTTACTTAAATAGCTCAACCAAAGGAGAGCAAATTATCTTCAATCTTATTTCTATATTACAGTTATAAACCAGTAGTTGTTGAACCTTCATCTTAACTTTACTGTTTCTATCTATTTCCTATCAAAACAAACATTGTTTAAACACTATGCAACTATGAAACCTTTTTTAATTTATTGTATTTGGAGCTCATAAGAGTTGATATCATCGAGGGATCCAGATGGAAGGTGGAAAATTACATAACTAACATGAAATTGGAAAAATAACTATAACGGGGATAAGTATGTTAACGATTGAATATCAGATATTTTCGCTTATCGCTATATCACGTTGAAAGTATGCCATACAGCTGATTTTCAATTTTATCTCTTCCGTAACATATGTTTTCAATTTTCAAGCAGTTTTACTTAAATAGCTCAACCAAAGGAGAGCAAATTATCTTCAATCTTATTTCTATATTACAGTTATAAACCAGTAGTTGTTGAACCTTCATCTTAACTTTACTGTTTCTATCTATTTCCTATCAAAACAAACATTGTTTAAACACTATGCAACTATGAAACCTTTTTTAATTTATTGTATTTGGAGCTCATAAGAGTTGATATCATCGAGGGATCCAGATGGAAGGTGGAAAATTACATAACTAACATGAAATTGGAAAAATAACTATAACGGGGATAAGTATGTTAACGATTGAATATCAGATATTTTCGCTTACGACCATACCACGTTGAAATTACGCCATACAGCTGATTTTCAATTTTATCTCTTCCGTAACATATGTTTTCAATTTTCAAGCACTTTTACTCAGATAGCTCAACCAAAGGAAAGCAAATTATCTTCAATTTTATTTCTATATTACAGTTATAAACCAAAAGATAATGAACCTTCATCTTGACTTTAGTGTTTCTATCCATTTCCTATCGAAACAAACATTGTTTAAACACTATGCAACTATGAAACATTTTTTAATTTATTATATTTGGAGCTCATAAGAATTGATATCATTGAGGGATCCAGATAAAACGTGGAAAATTACATAACTAACATGAAATTGGAAAAAAAACTATAACGGGGATAAGTATGTTAACGATTGAATATCAGATATTTTCGCTTATCGCTATATCACGTTGAAAGTATGCCATACAGCTGATTTTCAATTTTATCTCTTCCGTAACATATGTTTTCAATTTTCAAGCAGTTTTACTTAAATAGCTCAACCAAAGGAGAGCAAATTATCTTCAATCTTATTTCTATATTACAGTTATAAACCAGTAGTTGTTGAACCTTCATCTTAACTTTACTGTTTCTATCTATTTCCTATCAAAACAAACATTGTTTAAACACTATGCAACTATGAAACCTTTTTTAATTTATTGTATTTGGAGCTCATAAGAGTTGATATCATCGAGGGATCCAGATGGAAGGTGGAAAATTACATAACTAACATGAAATTGGAAAAAAAAGTATAACGAGGATAAGTAGGTAAACCATTGAATATCAGATATTTTCGCTCACGACCATACCACGTTGAAAGTACGCCATACAGCTGATTTTCAATTTTATCTCTTCCGTAACATATGTTTTCAATTTTCAAGCAGTTTCACTTAAATAGCTCAACCAAAGGAGAGCAAATTATCTTCAATCTTATTTCTATATTACAGTTATAAACCAGTAGTTGTTGAACCTTCATCTTAACTTTACTGTTTCTATCTATTTCCTATCGAAACAAACATTGTTCAAACACTATGCAACTATGAAACCTTTTTTAATTTATTGTATTTGGAGCTCATAAAATTTGATATCATTGAGGGATCCAGATGAAACGTGGAAAATTACATAACTAACATGAAATTGGAAAAAAAACTATAACGGGGATAAGTAGGTAAACCATTGAATATCAGATAATTTCGCTTACGACCATACCACGTTGAAAGTACGCCATACAGCTGATTTTCAATTTTATCTCTTCCGTAACATATGTTTTCAATTTTCAAGCACTTTTACTCAGATAGCTCAACCAAAGGAAAGCAAATTATCTTTAATTTTATTTCTATATTACAGTTATAAACCAAAAGATAATGAACCTTCATCTTGACTTTACTGTTTCTATCCATTTCCTATCGAAACAAACATTGTTTAAACACTATGCAACTATGAAACCTTTTTTAATTTATTGTATTTGGAGCTCATAAGATTTGATATCATTGAGGGATCCAGATGAAACGTGAAAAATTACATAACTAACATGAAATTGGAAAAAAAACTATAACGAGGATAAGTAGGTAAACCATTGAATATCAGATATTTTCGCTCACGACCATACCACGTTGAAAGTACGCCATACAGCTGATTTTCAATTTTATCTCTTCCGTAACATATGTTTTCAATTTTCAAGCAGTTTTACTTAAATAGCTCAACCAAAGGAGAGCAAATTATCTTCAATCTTATTTCTATATTACAGTTATAAACCAGTAGTTGTTGAACCTTCATCTTAACTTCACTGTTTCTATCTATTTCCTATCAAAACAAACATTGTTTAAACACTATGCAACTATGAAACCTTTTTTAATTTATTGTATTTGGAGCTCATTAGAGTTGATATCATCGAGGGATCCAGATGGAAGGTGGAAAATTACATAACTAACATGAAATTGGAAAAAAAACTATAACGGGGATAAGTAGGTAAACCATTGAAAATCAGATATTTTCGCTTACGACCATACCACGTTGAAAGTACGCCATACAGCTGATTTTCAATTTTATCTTTTCCGTAACAAATGTTTTCAATTTTCAAACAGTTTTACTTAGATAGCTCAACCAAGGGAAAGCAAATTATCTTCAATCTTATTTCTATATTACAGTTATAAACCAAAAGATAATGAACCTTCATCTTGACTTTACTGTTTCTATCCATTTCCTATCGAAACAAACATTGTTTAAACACTATGCAACTATGAAACCTTTTTTAATTTATTATATTTGGAGCTCATAAGAATTGATATCATTGAGGGATCCAGATGAAACGTGGAAAATTACATAACTAACATGAAATTGGAAAAAAAAACTATAACGGGGATAAGTATGTTAACGATTGAATATCAGATATTTTCGCTTATCGCTATATCACGTTGAAAGTATGCCATACAGCTGATTTTCAATTTTATCTCTTCCGTAACATATGTTTTCAATTTTCAAGCAGTTTCACTTAAATAGCTCAACCAAAGGAGAGCAAATTATCTTCAATCTTATTTTTATATTACAGTTATAAACCAGTAGTTGTTGAACCTTCATCTTAACTTTACTGTTTCTATCTATTTCCTATCAAAACAAACATTGTTTAAACACTATACAACTGTGAAACCTTTTTTAATTTATTGTATTTGGAGCTCATAATATTTGATATCATCGAGGGATCCAGATGGAAGGTGGAAAATTACATAACTAACATGAAATTGGAAAAAAAAGTATAACAAGGAGAAGTATGTTAACGATTGAATATCAGATATTTTCGCTTACGACCATACCACGATGAAAGTACGCCATACAGCTGATTTTCAATTTTATCTCTTCCGTAACATATGTTTTCAATTTTCAAGCACTTTTACTCAGATAGCTCAACCAAAGGAAAGCAAATTATCTTCAATTTTATTTCTATATTACAGTTATAAACCAAAAGATAATGAACCTTCATCTTGACTTTACTGTTTCTATCCATTTCCTATCGAAACAAACATTGTTTAAACACTATGCAACTATGAAACCTTTTTTAATTTATTATATTTGGAGCTCATAAGAATTGATATCATTGAGGGATCCAGATGAAACGTGGAAAATTACATAACTAACATGAAATTGGAAAAAAAACTATAACGGGGATAAGTATGTTAACGATTGAATATCAGATATTTTCGCTTATCGCTATATCACGTTGAAAGTATGCCATACAGCTGATTTTCAATTTTATCTCTTCCGTAACATATGTTTTCAATTTTCAAGCAGTTTCACTTAAATAGCTCAACCAAAGGAGAGCAAATTATCTTCAATCTTATTTCTATATTACAGTTATAAACCAGTAGTTGTTGAACCTTCATCTTAACTTTACTGTTTCTATCTATTTCCTATCGAAACAAACATTGTTCAAACACTATGCAACTATGAAACCTTTTTTAATTTATTGTATTTGGAGCTCATAAAATTTGATATCATTCAGGGATCCAGATGAAACGTGGAAAATAACATAACTAACATGAAATTGGAAAAAAAAGTATAACGAGGATAAGTAGGTAAACCATTGAATATCAGATATTTTCGCTTACGACCATACCACGTTGAAAGTACGCCATACAGCTGATTTTCAATTTTATCTCTTCGGTAACATATGTTTTCAATTTTCAAGCAGTTTTACTTAAATAGCTCAACCAAAGGAGAGCAAATTATCTTCAATCTTATTTCTATATTACAGTTATAAACCAGTAGTTGTTGAACCTTCATCTTAACTTTACTGTTTCTATCTATTTCCTATCAAAACAAACATTGTTTAAACACTATGCAACTATGAAACCTTTTTTAATTTATTGTATTTGGAGCTCATAAGAGTTGATATCATCGAGGGATCCAGATGAAAGGTGGAAAATTACATAACTAACATGAAATTGGAAAAAAAACTATAACGGGGATAAGTAGGTAAACCATTGAATATCAGATAATTTCGCTTACGACCATACCACGTTGAAAGTACGCCATACAGCTGATTTTCAATTTTATCTCTTCCGTAACATATGTTTTCAATTTTCAAGCACTTTTACTCAGATAGCTCAACCAAAGGAAAGCAAATTATCTTTAATTTTATTTCTATATTACAGTTATAAACCAAAAGATAATGAACCTTCATCTTGACTTTACTGTTTCTATCCATTTCCTATCGAAACAAACATTGTTTAAACACTATGCAACTATGAAACCTTTTTTAATTTATTGTATTTGGAGCTCATAAGATTTGATATCATTGAGGGATCCAGATGAAACGTGAAAAATTACATAACTAACATGAAATTGGAAAAAAAACTATAACGAGGATAAGTAGGTAAACCATTGAATATCAGATATTTTCGCTTACGACCATACCACGTTACAAGTACGCCATACAGCTGATTTTCAATTTTATCTCTTCTGTAACAAATGTTTTCAATTTTCAAGCACTTTTACTCAGATAGCTCAACCAAAGGAAAGCAAATTATCTTCAATTTTATTTCTATATTACAGTTATAAACCAAAAGATAATGAACCTTCATCTTGACTTTACTGTTTCTATCCATTTCCTATCGAAACAAACATTGTTTAAACACTATGCAACTATGAAACCTTTTTTAATTTATTATATTTGGAGCTCATAAGAATTGATATCATTGAGGGATCCAGATGAAACGTGGAAAATTACATAACTAACATGAAATTGGAAAAAAAACTATAACGGGGATAAGTATGTTAACGATTGAATATCAGATATTTTCGCTTATCGCTATATCACGTTGAAAGTATGCCATACAGCTGATTTTCAATTTTATCTCTTCCGTAACATATGTTTTCAATTTTCAAGCAGTTTCACTTAAATAGCTCAACCAAAGGAGAGCAAATTATCTTCAATCTTATTTCTATATTACAGTTATAAACCAGTAGTTGTTGAACCTTCATCTTAACTTTACTGTTTCTATCTATTTCCTATCGAAACAAACATTGTTCAAACACTATGCAACTATGAAACCTTTTTTAATTTATTGTATTTGGAGCTCATAAAATTCGATATCATTGAGGGATCCAGATGAAACGTGGAAAATAACATAACTAACATGAAATTGGAAAAAAAAGTATAACGAGGATAAGTAGGTAAACCATTGAATATCAGATATTTTCGCTTACGACCATACCACGTTGAAAGTACGCCATACAGCTGATTTTCAATTTTATCTCTTCCGTAACATATGTTTTCAATTTTCAAGCAGTTTTACTTAAATAGCTCAACCAAAGGAGAGCAAATTATCTTCAATCTTATTTCTATATTACAGTTATAAACCAGTAGTTGTTGAACCTTCATCTTAACTTCACTGTTTCTATCTATTTCCTATCAAAACAAACATTGTTTAAACACTATGCAACTATGAAACCTTTTTTAATTTATTGTATTTGGAGCTCATAAGAGTTGATATCATCGAGGGATCCAGATGAAAGGTGGAAAATTACATAACTAACATGAAATTGGAAAAAAAACTATAACGGGGATAAGTAGGTAAACCATTGAATATCAGATAATTTCGCTTACGACCATACCACGTTGAAAGTACGCCATACAGCTGATTTTCAATTTTATCTCTTCCGTAACATATGTTTTCAATTTTCAAGCACTTTTACTCAGATAGCTCAACCAAAGGAAAGCAAATTATCTTTAATTTTATTTCTATATTACAGTTATAAACCAAAAGATAATGAACCTTCATCTTGACTTTACTGTTTCTATCCATTTCCTATCGAAACAAACATTGTTTAAACACTATGCAACTATGAAACCTTCTTTAATTTATTGTATTTGGAGCTCATAAGATTTGATATCATTGAGGGATCCAGATGAAACGTGAAAAATTACATAACTAACATGAAATTGGAAAAAAAACTATAACGAGGATAAGTAGGTAAACCATTGAATATCAGATATTTTCGCTTACGACCATACCACGTTACAAGTACGCCATACAGCTGATTTTCAATTTTATCTCTTCTGTAACAAATGTTTTCAATTTTCAAGCACTTTTACTTAGATAGCTCAACCAAAGGAAAGCAAATTATCTTCAATTTTATTTCTATATTACAGTTATAAACCAGTAGATAATGAACCTTCATCTTGACTTTACTGTTTCTATCCATTTCCTATCGAAACAAACATTGTTTAAACACTATACAACTGTGAAACCTTTTTTAATTTATTATATTCGGAGCTCATAAAATTTGATATCATCGAGGGATCCAGATGGAACGTGGAAAATTACATAACTAACATGAAATTGGAAAAAAAAATATAACGAGGATAAGTAGGTAAACCATTGAATATCAGATATTTTCGCTTACGACCATACCACGTTGAAAGTACGCCATGCAACTGATTTTCAATTTTATCTTTTCCGTAACAAATGTTTTCAATTTTCAAACAGTTTTACTTAGATAGCTCAACCAAGGGAAAGCAAATTATCTTCAATTTTATTTCTATATTACAGTTATAAACCAGTAGGTAATGAACCTTCATCTTGACTTTACTGTTTCTATCCATTTCCTATCAAAACAAACATTGTTTAAACACTATACAACTGTGAAACCTTTTTTAATTTATTGTATTTGCATCTCATAAGATTTGATATCATCGAGGGATCCAGATGGAAGGTGGAAAATTACATAACTAACATGAAATTGGAAAAAAAACTATAACGGGGATAAGTATGTTAACGATTGAATATCAGATATTTTCGCTTACGACCATACCACGTTAAAAGTACGCCATACAGCTGATTTTCAATTTTATCTCTTCCGTAACAAATCTTTTCAATTTTCAAGCACTTTTACTTAGATAGCTCAACCAAAGGAAAGCAAATTATCTTCAAATTTATTTCTATATTACAGTTATAAACCAGTAGGTAATGAAACCTTCATCTTGAATTTACTGTTTCTATCTATTTCCTATCGAAACAAACATTGTTCAAACACTATGCAACTATGAAACCTTTGTTAATTTATTGTATTTGGAGCTCATAAAATTTGATATCATTGAGGGATCCAGATGAAACGTGGAAAATAACATAACTAACATGGAATTGGAAAAAAAAGTATAACGAGGATAAGTAGGTAAACCATTGAATATCAGATATTTTCGCTCACGACCATACCACGTTGAAAGTACGCCATACAGCTGATTTTCAATTTTATCTCTTCCGTAACATATGTTTTCAATTTTCAAGCAGTTTTACTTAAATAGCTCAACCAAAGGAGAGCAAATTATCTTCAATCTTATTTCTATATTACAGTTATAAACCAGTAGTTGTTGAACCTTATTTCCTATCAAAACAAACATTGTTTAAACACTATACAACTGTGAAACCTTTTTTAATTTATTGTATTTGGAGCTCATAATATTTGATATCATCGAGGGATCCAGATGGCAGGTGGAAAATTACATAACTAACATGAAATTGGAAAAAAAAGTATAACAAGGAGAAGTATGTTAACGATTGAATATCAGATATTTTCGCTTACGACCATACCACGATGAAAGTACGCCATACAGCTGATTTTCAATTTTATCTCTTCCGTAACATATGTTTTCAGTTTTCAAGCAGTTTTACTTAAATAGCTCAACCAAAGGAGAGCAAATTATCTTCAATCTTATTTCTATATTACAGTTATAAACCAGTAGTTGTTGAACCTTCATCTTAACTTTACTGTTTCTATCTATTTCCTATCAAAACAAACATTGTTTAAACACTATACAACTGTGAAACCTTTTTTAATTTATTGTATTTGGAGCTCATAATATTTGATATCATCGAGGGATCCAGATGGAAGGTGGAAAATTACATAACTAACATGAAATTGGAAAAAAAAGTATAACAAGGAGAAGTATGTTAACGATTGAATATCAGATATTTTCGCTTACGACCATACCACGATGAAAGTACGCCATACAGCTGATTTTCAATTTTATCTCTTCCGTAACATATGTTTTCAGTTTTCAAGCAGTTTTACTTAAATAGCTCAACCAAAGGAGAGCAAATTATCTTCAATTTTATTTCTATATTACAGTTATAAACCAGTAGGTAATGAAACCTTCATCTTGAATTTACTGTTTCTATCTATTTCCTATCGAAACAAACATTGTTCAAACACTATGCAACTATGAAACCTTTTTTAATTTATTGTATTTGGAGCTCATAAAATTTGATATCATTGAGGAATCCAGATGAAACGTGGAAAATTACATAACTAACATGAAATTGGAAAAAAAACTATAACGGGGATAAGTATGTTAACGATTGAATATCAGATATTTTCGCTTATCGCTATATCACGTTGAAAGTATGCCATACAGCTGATTTTCAATTTTATCTCTTCCGTAACATATGTTTTCAATTTTCAAGCAGTTTCACTTAAATAGCTCAACCAAAGGAGAGCAAATTATCTTCAATCTTATTTCTATATTACAGTTATAAACCAGTAGTTGTTGAACCTTCATCTTAACTTTACTGTTTCTATCTATTTCCTATCGAAACAAACATTGTTCAAACACTATGCAACTATGAAACCTTTGTTAATTTATTGTATTTGGAGCTCATAAAATTTGATATCATTGAGGGATCCAGATGAAACGTGGAAAATAACATAACTAACATGGAATTGGAAAAAAAAGTATAACGAGGATAAGTAGGTAAACCATTGAATATCAGATATTTTCGCTCACGACCATACCACGTTGAAAGTACGCCATACAGCTGATTTTCAATTTTATCTCTTCCGTAACATATGTTTTCAATTTTCAAGCAGTTTTACTTAAATAGCTCAACCAAAGGAGAGCAAATTATCTTCAATCTTATTTCTATATTACAGTTATAAACCAGTAGTTGTTGAACCTTATTTCCTATCAAAACAAACATTGTTTAAACACTATACAACTGTGAAACCTTTTTTAATTTATTGTATTTGGAGCTCATAATATTTGATATCATCGAGGGATCCAGATGGCAGGTGGAAAATTACATAACTAACATGAAATTGGAAAAAAAAGTATAACAAGGAGAAGTATGTTAACGATTGAATATCAGATATTTTCGCTTACGACCATACCACGATGAAAGTACGCCATACAGCTGATTTTCAATT
Source organism: Auanema rhodensis (assembly GCA_964057225.1). Classification (NCBI taxonomy): domain Eukaryota; kingdom Metazoa; phylum Nematoda; class Chromadorea; order Rhabditida; family Rhabditidae; genus Auanema; species Auanema rhodense. The sequence continues at coordinate 9,918,126 of OZ059895.1, forward strand.
TTATCTCTTCCGTAACATATGTTTTCAGTTTTCAAGCAGTTTTACTTAAATAGCTCAACCAAAGGAGAGCAAATTATCTTCAATCTTATTTCTATATTACAGTTATAAACCAGTAGTTGTTGAACCTTCATCTTAACTTTACTGTTTATATCTATTTCCTATCAAAACAAACATTGTTTAAACACTATACAACTGTGAAACCTTTTTTAATTTATTGTATTTGGAGCTCATAATATTTGATATCATCGAGGGATCCAGATGGAAGGTGGAAAATTACATAACTAACATGAAATTGGAAAAAAAAGTATAACAAGGAGAAGTATGTTAACGATTGAATATCAGATATTTTCGCTTACGACCATACCACGATGAAAGTACGCCATACAGCTGATTTTCAATTTTATCTCTTCCGTAACATATGTTTTCAGTTTTCAAGCAGTTTTACTTAAATAGCTCAACCAAAGGAGAGCAAATTATCTTCAATCTTATTTCTATATTACAGTTATAAACCAGTAGTTGTTGAACCTTCATCTTAACTTTACTGTTTCTATCTATTTCCTATCGAAACAAACATTGTTCAAACACTATGCAACTATGAAACCTTTTTTAATTTATTGTATTTGGAGCTCATAAAATTTGATATCATTGAGGGATCCAGATGAAACGTGGAAAATAACATAACTAACATGGAATTGGAAAAAAAAGTATAACGAGGATAAGTAGGTAAACCATTGAATATCAGATATTTTCGCTCACGACCATACCACGTTGAAAGTACGCCATACAGCTGATTTTCAATTTTATCTCTTCCGTAACATATGTTTTCAATTTTCAAGCAGTTTTACTTAAATAGCTCAACCAAAGGAGAGCAAATTATCTTCAATCTTATTTCTATATTACAGTTATAAACCAGTAGTTGTTGAACCTTATTTCCTATCAAAACAAACATTGTTTAAACACTATACAACTGTGAAACCTTTTTTAATTTATTGTATTTGGAGCTCATAATATTTGATATCATCGAGGGATCCAGATGGCAGGTGGAAAATTACATAACTAACATGAAATTGGAAAAAAAAGTATAACAAGGAGAAGTATGTTAACGATTGAATATCAGATATTTTCGCTTACGACCATACCACGATGAAAGTACGCCATACAGCTGATTTTCAATTTTATCTCTTCCGTAACATATGTTTTCAGTTTTCAAGCAGTTTTACTTAAATAGCTCAACCAAAGGAGAGCAAATTATCTTCAATCTTATTTCTATATTACAGTTATAAACCAGTAGTTGTTGAACCTTCATCTTAACTTTACTGTTTCTATCTATTTCCTATCAAAACAAACATTGTTTAAACACTATACAACTGTAAAACCTTTTTTAATTTATTGTATTTGGAGCTCATAATATTTGATATCATCGAGGGATCCAGATGGAAGGTGGAAAATTACATAACTAACATGAAATTGGAAAAAAAAGTATAACAAGGAGAAGTATGTTAACGATTGAATATCAGATATTTTCGCTTACGACCATACCACGATGAAAGTACGCCATACAGCTGATTTTCAATTTTATCTCTTCCGTAACATATGTTTTCAATTTTCAAGCAGTTTCACTTAAATAGCTCAACCAAAGGAGAGCAAATTATCTTCAATCTTATTTCTATATTACAGTTATAAACCAGTAGTTGTTGAACCTTCATCTTAACTTTACTGTTTCTATCTATTTCCTATCGAAACAAACATTGTTCAAACACTATGCAACTATGAAACCTTTTTTAATTTATTGTATTTGGAGCTCATAAAATTTGATATCATTGAGGGATCCAGATGAAACGTGGAAAATAACATAACTAACATGGAATTGGAAAAAAAAGTATAACGAGGATAAGTAGGTAAACCATTGAATATCAGATATTTTCGCTCACGACCATACCACGTTGAAAGTACGCCATACAGCTGATTTTCAATTTTATCTCTTCCGTAACATATGTTTTCAATTTTCAAGCAGTTTTACTTAAATAGCTCAACCAAAGGAGAGCAAACTATCTTCAATCTTATTTCTATATTACAGTTATAAACCAGTAGTTGTTGAACCTTCATCTTAACTTCACTGTTTCTATCTATTTCCTATCAAAACAAACATTGTTTAAACACTATGCAACTATGAAACCTTTTTTAATTTATTGTATTTGGAGCTCATTAGAGTTGATATCATCGAGGGATCCAGATGGAAGGTGGAAAATTACATAACTAACATGAAATTGGAAAAAAAACTATAACGGGGATAAGTAGGTAAACCATTGAAAATCAGATATTTTCGCTTACGACCATACCACGTTGAAAGTACGCCATACAGCTGATTTTCAATTTTATCTCTTCCGTAACATATGTTTTCAAATTTCAAGCAGTTTTACTTAAATAGCTCAACCAAAGGAGAGCAAATTATCTTCAATCTTATTTCTATATTACAGTTATAAACCAGTAGTTGTTGAACCTTCATCTTAACTTTACTGTTTCTATCTATTTCCTATCAAAACAAACATTGTTTAAACACTATGCAACTATGAAACCTTTTTTAATTTATTGTATTTGGAGCTCATAAGAGTTGATATCATCGAGGGATCCAGATGGAAGGTGGAAAATTACATAACTAACATGAAATTGGAAAAATAACTATAACGGGGATAAGTATGTTAACGATTGAATATCAGATATTTTCGCTTATCGCTATATCACGTTGAAAGTATGCCATACAGCTGATTTTCAATTTTATCTCTTCCGTAACATATGTTTTCAATTTTCAAGCAGTTTTACTTAAATAGCTCAACCAAAGGAAAGCAAATTATCTTCAATCTTATTTCTATATTACAGTTATAAACCAGTAGTTGTTGAACCTTCATCTTAACTTTACTGTTTCTATCTATTTCCTATCAAAACAAACATTGTTTAAACACTATGCAACTATGAAACCTTTTTTAATTTATTGTCTTTGGAGCTCATAAGAGTTGATATCATCGAGGGATCCAGATGGAAGGTGGAAAATTACATAACTAACATGAAATTGGAAAAATAACTATAACGGGGATAAGTATGTTAACGATTGAATATCAGATATTTTCGCTTACGACCATACCACGTTGAAATTACGCCATACAGCTGATTTTCAATTTTATCTCTTCCGTAACATATGTTTTCAATTTTCAAGCACTTTTACTCAGATAGCTCAACCAAAGGAAAGCAAATTATCTTCAATTTTATTTCTATATTACAGTTATAAACCAAAAGATAATGAACCTTCATCTTGACTTTAGTGTTTCTATCCATTTCCTATCGAAACAAACATTGTTTAAACACTATGCAACTATGAAACATTTTTTAATTTATTATATTTGGAGCTCATAAGAATTGATATCATTGAGGGATCCAGATAAAACGTGGAAAATTATATAACTAACATGAAATTGGAAAAAAAACTATAACGGGGATAAGTATGTTAACGATTGAATATCAGATATTTTCGCTTATCGCTATATCACGTTGAAAGTATGCCATACAGCTGATTTTCAATTTTATCTCTTCCGTAACATATGTTTTCAATTTTCAAGCAGTTTTACTTAAATAGCTCAACCAAAGGAGAGCAAATTATCTTCAATCTTATTTCTATATTACAGTTATAAACCAGTAGTTGTTGAACCTTCATCTTAACTTTACTGTTTCTATCTATTTCCTATCAAAACAAACATTGTTTAAACACTATGCAACTATGAAACCTTTTTTAATTTATTGTATTTGGAGCTCATAAGAGTTGATATCATCGAGGGATCCAGATGGAAGGTGGAAAATTACATAACTAACATGAAATTGGAAAAAAAAGTATAACGAGGATAAGTAGGTAAACCATTGAATATCAGATATTTTCGCTCACGACCATACCACGTTGAAAGTACGCCATACAGCTGATTTTCAATTTTATCTCTTCCGTAACATATGTTTTCAATTTTCAAGCAGTTTCACTTAAATAGCTCAACCAAAGGAGAGCAAATTATCTTCAATCTTATTTCTATATTACAGTTATAAACCAGTAGTTGTTGAACCTTCATCTTAACTTTACTGTTTCTATCTATTTCCTATCGAAACAAACATTGTTTAAACACTATGCAACTATGAAACCTTTTTTAATTTATTGTATTTGGAGCTCATAAGAGTTGATATCATCGAGGGATCCAGATGGAAGGTGGAAAATTACATAACTAACATGAAATTGGAAAAATAACTATAACGGGGATAAGTATGTTAACGATTGAATATCAGATATTTTCGCTTATCGCTATATCACGTTGAAAGTATGCCATACAGCTGATTTTCAATTTTATCTCTTCCGTAACATATGTTTTCAATTTTCAAGCAGTTTTACTTAAATAGCTCAACCAAAGGAAAGCAAATTATCTTCAATCTTATTTCTATATTACAGTTATAAACCAGTAGTTGTTGAACCTTCATCTTAACTTTACTGTTTCTATCTATTTCCTATCAAAACAAACATTGTTTAAACACTATGCAACTATGAAACCTTTTTTAATTTATTGTCTTTGGAGCTCATAAGAGTTGATATCATCGAGGGATCCAGATGGAAGGTGGAAAATTACATAACTAACATGAAATTGGAAAAATAACTATAACGGGGATAAGTATGTTAACGATTGAATATCAGATATTTTCGCTTACGACCATACCACGTTGAAATTACGCCATACAGCTGATTTTCAATTTTATCTCTTCCGTAACATATGTTTTCAATTTTCAAGCACTTTTACTCAGATAGCTCAACCAAAGGAAAGCAAATTATCTTCAATTTTATTTCTATATTACAGTTATAAACCAAAAGATAATGAACCTTCATCTTGACTTTAGTGTTTCTATCCATTTCCTATCGAAACAAACATTGTTTAAACACTATGCAACTATGAAACATTTTTTAATTTATTATATTTGGAGCTCATAAGAATTGATATCATTGAGGGATCCAGATAAAACGTGGAAAATTATATAACTAACATGAAATTGGAAAAAAAACTATAACGGGGATAAGTATGTTAACGATTGAATATCAGATATTTTCGCTTATCGCTATATCACGTTGAAAGTATGCCATACAGCTGATTTTCAATTTTATCTCTTCCGTAACATATGTTTTCAATTTTCAAGCAGTTTTACTTAAATAGCTCAACCAAAGGAGAGCAAATTATCTTCAATCTTATTTCTATATTACAGTTATAAACCAGTAGTTGTTGAACCTTCATCTTAACTTTACTGTTTCTATCTATTTCCTATCAAAACAAACATTGTTTAAACACTATGCAACTATGAAACCTTTTTTAATTTATTGTATTTGGAGCTCATAAGAGTTGATATCATCGAGGGATCCAGATGGAAGGTGGAAAATTACATAACTAACATGAAATTGGAAAAAAAAGTATAACGAGGATAAGTAGGTAAACCATTGAATATCAGATATTTTCGCTCACGACCATACCACGTTGAAAGTACGCCATACAGCTGATTTTCAATTTTATCTCTTCCGTAACATATGTTTTCAATTTTCAAGCAGTTTCACTTAAATAGCTCAACCAAAGGAGAGCAAATTATCTTCAATCTTATTTCTATATTACAGTTATAAACCAGTAGTTGTTGAACCTTCATCTTAACTTTACTGTTTCTATCTATTTCCTATCGAAACAAACATTGTTCAAACACTATGCAACTATGAAACCTTTTTTAATTTATTGTATTTGGAGCTCATAAAATTTGATATCATTGAGGGATCCAGATGAAACGTGGAAAATTACATAACTAACATGAAATTGGAAAAAAAACTATAACGGGGATAAGTAGGTAAACCATTGAATATCAGATAATTTCGCTTACGACCATACCACGTTGAAAGTACGCCATACAGCTGATTTTCAATTTTATCTCTTTCGTAACATATGTTTTCAATTTTCAAGCACTTTTACTCAGATAGCTCAACCAAAGGAAAGCAAATTATCTTTAATTTTATTTCTATATTACAGTTATAAACCAAAAGATAATGAACCTTCATCTTGACTTTACTGTTTCTATCCATTTCCTATCGAAACAAACATTGTTTAAACACTATGCAACTATGAAACCTTTTTTAATTTATTGTATTTGGAGCTCATAAGATTTGATATCATTGAGGGATCCAGATGAAACGTGAAAAATTACATAACTAACATGAAATTGGAAAAAAAACTATAACGAGGATAAGTAGGTAAACCATTGAATATCAGATATTTTCGCTCACGACCATACCACGTTGAAAGTACGCCATACAGCTGATTTTCAATTTTATCTCTTCCGTAACATATGTTTTCAATTTTCAAGCAGTTTTACTTAAATAGCTCAACCAAAGGAGAGCAAATTATCTTCAATCTTATTTCTATATTACAGTTATAAACCAGTAGTTGTTGAACCTTCATCTTAACTTCACTGTTTCTATCTATTTCCTATCAAAACAAACATTGTTTAAACACTATGCAACTATGAAACCTTTTTTAATTTATTGTATTTGGAGCTCATTAGAGTTGATATCATCGAGGGATCCAGATGGAAGGTGGAAAATTACATAACTAACATGAAATTGGAAAAAAAACTATAACGGGGATAAGTAGGTAAACCATTGAAAATCAGATATTTTCGCTTACGACCATACCACGTTGAAAGTACGCCATACAGCTGATTTTCAATTTTATCTTTTCCGTAACAAATGTTTTCAATTTTCAAACAGTTTTACTTAGATAGCTCAACCAAGGGAAAGCAAATTATCTTCAATCTTATTTCTATATTACAGTTATAAACCAAAAGATAATGAACCTTCATCTTGACTTTACTGTTTCTATCCATTTCCTATCGAAACAAACATTGTTTAAACACTATGCAACTATGAAACCTTTTTTAATTTATTATATTTGGAGCTCATAAGAATTGATATCATTGAGGGATCCAGATGAAACGTGGAAAATTACATAACTAACATGAAATTGGAAAAAAAAACTATAACGGGGATAAGTATGTTAACGATTGAATATCAGATATTTTCGCTTATCGCTATATCACGTTGAAAGTATGCCATACAGCTGATTTTCAATTTTATCTCTTCCGTAACATATGTTTTCAATTTTCAAGCAGTTTCACTTAAATAGCTCAACCAAAGGAGAGCAAATTATCTTCAATCTTATTTTTATATTACAGTTATAAACCAGTAGTTGTTGAACCTTCATCTTAACTTTACTGTTTCTATCTATTTCCTATCAAAACAAACATTGTTTAAACACTATACAACTGTGAAACCTTTTTTAATTTATTGTATTTGGAGCTCATAATATTTGATATCATCGAGGGATCCAGATGGAAGGTGGAAAATTACATAACTAACATGAAATTGGAAAAAAAAGTATAACAAGGAGAAGTATGTTAACGATTGAATATCAGATATTTTCGCTTACGACCATACCACGATGAAAGTACGCCATACAGCTGATTTTCAATTTTATCTCTTCCGTAACATATGTTTTCAATTTTCAAGCACTTTTACTCAGATAGCTCAACCAAAGGAAAGCAAATTATCTTCAATTTTATTTCTATATTACAGTTATAAACCAAAAGATAATGAACCTTCATCTTGACTTTACTGTTTCTATCCATTTCCTATCGAAACAAACATTGTTTAAACACTATGCAACTATGAAACCTTTTTTAATTTATTATATTTGGAGCTCATAAGAATTGATATCATTGAGGGATCCAGATGAAACGTGGAAAATTACATAACTAACATGAAATTGGAAAAAAAACTATAACGGGGATAAGTATGTTAACGATTGAATATCAGATATTTTCGCTTATCGCTATATCACGTTGAAAGTATGCCATACAGCTGATTTTCAATTTTATCTCTTCCGTAACATATGTTTTCAATTTTCAAGCAGTTTCACTTAAATAGCTCAACCAAAGGAGAGCAAATTATCTTCAATCTTATTTCTATATTACAGTTATAAACCAGTAGTTGTTGAACCTTCATCTTAACTTTACTGTTTCTATCTATTTCCTATCGAAACAAACATTGTTCAAACACTATGCAACTATGAAACCTTTTTTAATTTATTGTATTTGGAGCTCATAAAATTTGATATCATTCAGGGATCCAGATGAAACGTGGAAAATAACATAACTAACATGAAATTGGAAAAAAAAGTATAACGAGGATAAGTAGGTAAACCATTGAATATCAGATATTTTCGCTTACGACCATACCACGTTGAAAGTACGCCATACAGCTGATTTTCAATTTTATCTCTTCGGTAACATATGTTTTCAATTTTCAAGCAGTTTTACTTAAATAGCTCAACCAAAGGAGAGCAAATTATCTTCAATCTTATTTCTATATTACAGTTATAAACCAGTAGTTGTTGAACCTTCATCTTAACTTTACTGTTTCTATCTATTTCCTATCAAAACAAACATTGTTTAAACACTATGCAACTATGAAACCTTTTTTAATTTATTGTATTTGGAGCTCATAAGAGTTGATATCATCGAGGGATCCAGATGAAAGGTGGAAAATTACATAACTAACATGAAATTGGAAAAAAAACTATAACGGGGATAAGTAGGTAAACCATTGAATATCAGATAATTTCGCTTACGACCATACCACGTTGAAAGTACGCCATACAGCTGATTTTCAATTTTATCTCTTCCGTAACATATGTTTTCAATTTTCAAGCACTTTTACTCAGATAGCTCAACCAAAGGAAAGCAAATTATCTTTAATTTTATTTCTATATTACAGTTATAAACCAAAAGATAATGAACCTTCATCTTGACTTTACTGTTTCTATCCATTTCCTATCGAAACAAACATTGTTTAAACACTATGCAACTATGAAACCTTTTTTAATTTATTGTATTTGGAGCTCATAAGATTTGATATCATTGAGGGATCCAGATGAAACGTGAAAAATTACATAACTAACATGAAATTGGAAAAAAAACTATAACGAGGATAAGTAGGTAAACCATTGAATATCAGATATTTTCGCTTACGACCATACCACGTTACAAGTACGCCATACAGCTGATTTTCAATTTTATCTCTTCTGTAACAAATGTTTTCAATTTTCAAGCACTTTTACTCAGATAGCTCAACCAAAGGAAAGCAAATTATCTTCAATTTTATTTCTATATTACAGTTATAAACCAAAAGATAATGAACCTTCATCTTGACTTTACTGTTTCTATCCATTTCCTATCGAAACAAACATTGTTTAAACACTATGCAACTATGAAACCTTTTTTAATTTATTATATTTGGAGCTCATAAGAATTGATATCATTGAGGGATCCAGATGAAACGTGGAAAATTACATAACTAACATGAAATTGGAAAAAAAACTATAACGGGGATAAGTATGTTAACGATTGAATATCAGATATTTTCGCTTATCGCTATATCACGTTGAAAGTATGCCATACAGCTGATTTTCAATTTTATCTCTTCCGTAACATATGTTTTCAATTTTCAAGCAGTTTCACTTAAATAGCTCAACCAAAGGAGAGCAAATTATCTTCAATCTTATTTCTATATTACAGTTATAAACCAGTAGTTGTTGAACCTTCATCTTAACTTTACTGTTTCTATCTATTTCCTATCGAAACAAACGTTGTTCAAACACTATGCAACTATGAAACCTTTTTTAATTTATTGTATTTGGAGCTCATAAAATTCGATATCATTGAGGGATCCAGATGAAACGTGGAAAATAACATAACTAACATGAAATTGGAAAAAAAAGTATAACGAGGATAAGTAGGTAAACCATTGAATATCAGATATTTTCGCTTACGACCATACCACGTTGAAAGTACGCCATACAGCTGATTTTCAATTTTATCTCTTCCGTAACATATGTTTTCAATTTTCAAGCAGTTTTACTTAAATAGCTCAACCAAAGGAGAGCAAATTATCTTCAATCTTATTTCTATATTACAGTTATAAACCAGTAGTTGTTGAACCTTCATCTTAACTTCACTGTTTCTATCTATTTCCTATCAAAACAAACATTGTTTAAACACTATGCAACTATGAAACCTTTTTTAATTTATTGTATTTGGAGCTCATAAGAGTTGATATCATCGAGGGATCCAGATGAAAGGTGGAAAATTACATAACTAACATGAAATTGGAAAAAAAACTATAACGGGGATAAGTAGGTAAACCATTGAATATCAGATAATTTCGCTTACCACCATACCACGTTGAAAGTACGCCATACAGCTGATTTTCAATTTTATCTCTTCCGTAACATATGTTTTCAATTTTCAAGCACTTTTACTCAGATAGCTCAACCAAAGGAAAGCAAATTATCTTTAATTTTATTTCTATATTACAGTTATAAACCAAAAGATAATGAACCTTCATCTTGACTTTACTGTTTCTATCCATTTCCTATCGAAACAAACATTGTTTAAACACTATGCAACTATGAAACCTTCTTTAATTTATTGTATTTGGAGCTCATAAGATTTGATATCATTGAGGGATCCAGATGAAACGTGAAAAATTACATAACTAACATGAAATTGGAAAAAAAACTATAACGAGGATAAGTAGGTAAACCATTGAATATCAGATATTTTCGCTTACGACCATACCACGTTACAAGTACGCCATACAGCTGATTTTCAATTTTATCTCTTCTGTAACAAATGTTTTCAATTTTCAAGCACTTTTACTTAGATAGCTCAACCAAAGGAAAGCAAATTATCTTCAATTTTATTTCTATATTACAGTTATAAACCAGTAGATAATGAACCTTCATCTTGACTTTACTGTTTCTATCCATTTCCTATCGAAACAAACATTGTTTAAACACTATACAACTGTGAAACCTTTTTTAATTTATTATATTCGGAGCTCATAAAATTTGATATCATCGAGGGATCCAGATGGAACGTGGAAAATTACATAACTAACATGAAATTGGAAAAAAAAATATAACGAGGATAAGTAGGTAAACCATTGAATATCAGATATTTTCGCTTACGACCATACCACGTTGAAAGTACGCCATGCAACTGATTTTCAATTTTATCTTTTCCGTAACAAATGTTTTCAATTTTCAAACAGTTTTACTTAGATAGCTCAACCAAGGGAAAGCAAATTATCTTCAATTTTATTTCTATATTACAGTTATAAACCAGTAGGTAATGAACCTTCATCTTGACTTTACTGTTTCTATCCATTTCCTATCAAAACAAACATTGTTTAAACACTATACAACTGTGAAACCTTTTTTAATTTATTGTATTTGCATCTCATAAGATTTGATATCATCGAGGGATCCAGATGGAAGGTGGAAAATTACATAACTAACATGAAATTGGAAAAAAAACTATAACGGGGATAAGTATGTTAACGATTGAATATCAGATATTTTCGCTTACGACCATACCACGTTAAAAGTACGCCATACAGCTGATTTTCAATTTTATCTCTTCCGTAACAAATCTTTTCAATTTTCAAGCACTTTTACTTAGATAGCTCAACCAAAGGAAAGCAAATTATCTTCAATTTTATTTCTATATTACAGTTATAAACCAGTAGGTAATGAAACCTTCATCTTGAATTTACTGTTTCTATCTATTTCCTATCGAAACAAACATTGTTCAAACACTATGCAACTATGAAACCTTTTTTAATTTATTGTATTTGGAGCTCATAAAATATGATATCATTAAGGAATCCAGATGAAACGTGGAAAATTACATAACTAACATGAAATTGGAAAAAAAACTATAACGAGGATAAGTAGGTAAACCATTGAATATTAGATATTTTCGCTTACGACCATACCACGTTACAAGTACGCCGTACAGCTGATTTTCAATTTTATCTCTTCCGTAACAAATGTTTTCAATTTTCAAGCACTTTTACTTAGATAGCTCAACCAAAGGAAAGCAAATTATCTTCAATTTTATTTCTATATTACAGTTATAAACCAGTAGATAATGAACCTTCATCTTGACTATACTGTTTCTATCCATTTCCTATCGAAACAAACATTGTTTAAACACTATACAACTGTGAAACCTTTTTTAATTTATTGTATTTGGAGCTCATAATATTTGATATCATTGAGGGATCCAGATGAAACGTGGAAAATTACATAACCAACATGAAATTGGAAAAAAAACTATAACGAGGATAAGTAGGTAAACCATTGAATATCAGATATTTTCGCTTACGACCATACCACGCTACAAGTACGCCATACAGCTGATTTTCAATTTTATCTCTTCTGTAACAAATGTTTTCAATTTTCAAGCACTTTTACTTAGATAGCTCAACCAAAGGAAAGCAAATTATCTTCAATTTTATTTCTATATTACAGTTATAAACCAGTAGATAATGAACCTTCATCTTGACTTTACTGTTTCTATCCATTTCCTATCGAAACAAACATTGTTTAAACACTATACAACTGTGAAACCTTTTTTAATTTATTATATTTGGAGCTCATAAAATTTGATATCATCGAGGGATCCAGATGGAACGTGGAAAATTACATAACTAACATGAAATTGGAAAAAAAAATATAACGAGGATAAGTAGGTAAACCATTGAATATCAGATATTTTCGCTTACGACCATACCACGTTGAAAGTACGCCATGCAACTGATTTTCAATTTTATCTTTTCCGTAACAAATGTTTTCAATTTTCAAACAGTTTTACTTAGATAGCTCAACCAAGGGAAAGCAAATTATCTTCAATTTTATTTCTATATTACAGTTATAAACCAGTAGGTTATGAACCTTCATCTTGACTTTACTGTTTCTATCCATTTCCTATCAAAACAAACATTGTTTAAACACTATACAACTGTGAAACCTTTTTTAATTTATTGTATTTGCATCTCATAAGATTTGATATCATCGAGGGATCCAGATGGAAGGTGGAAAATTACATAACTAACATGAAATTGGAATAAAAACTATAACGGGGATAAGTATGTTAACGATTGAATATCAGATATTTTCGCTTACGACCATACCACGTTAAAAGTACGCCATACAGCTGATTTTCAATTTTATCTCTTCCGTAACAAATCTTTTCAATTTTCAAGCAGTTTTACTTAGATAGCTCAACCAAAGGAAAGCAAATTATCTTCAATTTTATTTCTATATTACAGTTATAAACCAGTAGGTAATGAAACCTTCATCTTGAATTTACTGTTTCTATCTATTTCCTATCGAAACAAACATTGTTCAAACACTATGCAACTATGAAACCTTTTTTAATTTATTGTATTTGGAGCTCATAAAATTTGATATCATTGAGGAATCCAGATGAAACGTGGAAAATTACATAACTAACATGAAATTGGAAAAAAAACTATAACGAGGATAAGTAGGTAAACCATTGAATATCAGATATTTTCGCTTACGACCATACCACGTTACAAGTACGCCGTACAGCTGATTTTCAATTTTATCTCTTCCGTAACAAATGTTTTCAATTTTCAAGCACTTTTACTTAGATAGCTCAACCAAAGGAAAGCAAATTATCTTCAATTTTATTTCTATATTACAGTTATAAACCAGTAGATAATGAACCTTCATCTTGACTATACTGTTTCTATCCATTTCCTATCGAAACAAACATTGTTTAAACACTATACAACTGTGAAACCTTTTTTAATTTATTGTATTTGGAGCTCATAATATTTGATATCATCGAGGGATCCAGATGGAAGGTGGAAAATTACATAACTAACATGAAATTGGAAAAAAAAGTATAACAAGGAGAAGTAGGTTAACGATTGAATATCAGATATTTTCGCTTACGACCATACCACGTTGAAATTACGCCATACAGCTGATTTTCAATTTTATCTCTTCCGTAACATATGTTTTCAATTTTCAAGCAGTTTTACTTAAATAGCTCAACCAAAGGAGAGCAAATTATCTTCAATCTTATTTCTATATTACAGTTATAAACCAGTAGTTGTTCAACCTTCATCTTGACTTTACTGTTTCTATCCATTTCCTATCGAAACAAACATTGTTTAAACACTATACAACTGTGAAACCTTTTTTAATTTATTGTATTTGGAGCTCATAATATTTGATATCATCGAGGGATCCAGATGGAAGGTGGAAAATTACATAACTAACATGAAATTGGAAAAAAAAGTATAACAAGGAGAAGTAGGTTAACGATTGAATATCAGATATTTTCGCTTACGACCATACCACGTTGAAAGTACGCTATACAGCTGATTTTCAATTTTATCTCTTCCGTAACATATGTTTTCAATTTTCAAGCACTTTTACTCAGATAGCTCAACCAAAGGAAAGCAAATTATCTTCAATTTTATTTCTATATTACAGTTATAAACCAAAAGATAATGAACCTTCATCTTGACTTTACTGTTTCTATCCATTTCCTATCGAAACAAACATTGTTTAAACACTATGCAACTATGAAACCTTTTTTAATTTATTGTATTTGGAGCTCATAATATTTGATATCATCGAGGGATCCAGATGGAAGGTGAAAAATTACATAACTAACATGAAATTGGAAAAAAAAGTATAACAAGGAGAAGTATGTTAACGATTGAATATCAGATATTTTCGCTTACGACCATACCACGTTGAAAGTACGCTATACAGCTGATTTTCAATTTTATCTCTTCCGTAACATATGTTTTCAATTTTCAAGCACTTTTACTCAGATAGCTCAACCAAAGGAAAGCAAATTATCTTCAATTTTATTTCTATATTACAGTTATAAACCAAAAGATAATGAACCTTCATCTTGACTTTACTGTTTCTATCCATTTCCTATCGAAACAAACATTGTTTAAACACTATGCAACTATGAAACCTTTTTTAATTATTGTATTTGGAGCTCATAAGAATTGATATCATTGAGGGATCCAGATGAAACGTGGAAAATTACATAACTAACATGAAATTGGAAAAAAAACTATAACGGGGATAAGTATGTTAACGATTGAATATCAGATATTTTCGCTTATCGCTATATCACGTTGAAAGTATGCCATACAGCTGATTTTCAATTTTATCTCTTCCGTAACATATGTTTTCAATTTTCAAGCAGTTTCACTTAAATAGCTCAACCAAAGGAGAGCAAATTATCTTCAATCTTATTTCTATATTACAGTTATAAACCAGTAGTTGTTGAACCTTCATCTCAACTTTACTGTTTCTATCTATTTCTTATCGAAACAAACATTGTTCAAACACTATGCAACTATGAAACCTTTTTTAATTTATTGTATTTGGAGCTCATAAAATTTGATATCATTGAGGGATCCAGATGAAACGTGGAAAATAACATAACTAACAAGAAATTGGAAAAAAAAGTATAACGAGGATAAGTAGGTAAACCATTGAATATCAGATATTTTCGCTTACGACCATACCACGTTGAAAGTACGCCATACAGCTGATTTTCAATTTTATCTCTTCCGTAACATATGTTTTCAATTTTCAAGCAGTTTTACTTAAATAGCTCAACCAAAGGAGAGCAAATTATCTTCAATCTTATTCCTATATTACAGTTATAAACCAGTAGTTGTTGAATCTTCATCTTAACTTTACTGTTTCTATCTATTTCCTATCAAAACAAACATTGTTTAAACACTATGCAACTATGAAACCTTTTTTAATTTATTGTATTTGGAGCTCATAAAATTTGATATCATCGAGGGATCCAGATGGAAGGTGGAAAATTACATAACTAACATGAAATTGGAAAAATAACTATAACGGGGATAAGTATGTTAACGATTGAATATCAGATATTTTCGCTTATCGCTATATCACGTTGAAAGTATGCCATACAGCTGATTTTCAATTTTATCTCTTCCGTAACATATGTTTTCAATTTTCAAGCAGTTTCACTTAAATAGCTCAACCAAAGGAGAGCAAATTATCTTCAATCTTATTTCTATATTACAGTTATAAACCAGTAGTTGTTGAACCTTCATCTTAACTTTACTGTTTCTATCTATTTCCTATCGAAACAAACATTGTTCAAACACTATGCAACTATGAAACCTTTTTTAATTTATTGTATTTGGAGCTCATAAAATTTGATATCATTGAGGGATCCAGATGAAACGTGGAAAATAACATAACTAACATGAAATTGGAAAAAAAAGTATAACGAGGATAAGTAGGTAAACCATTGAATATCAGATATTTTCGCTTACGACCATACCACGTTGAAAGTACGCCATACAGCTGATTTTCAATTTTATCTCTTCCGTAACATATGTTTTCAATTTTCAAGCAGTTTTACTTAAATAGCTCAACCAAAGGAGAGCAAATTATCTTCAATCTTATTTCTATATTACAGTTATAAACCAGTAGTTGTTGAATCTTCATCTTAACTTTACTGTTTCTATCTATTTCCTATCAAAACAAACATTGTTTAAACACTATGCAACTATGAAACCTTTTTTAATTTATTGTATTTGGAGCTCATAAGAGTTGATATCATCGAGGGATCCAGATGGAAGGTGGAAAATTACATAACTAACATGAAATTGGAAAAAAAACTATAACGGGGATAAGTAGGTAAACCATTGAATATCAGATATTTTCGCTTACGACCATACCACGTTGAAAGTACGCCATACAGCTGATTTTCAATTTTATCTCTTCCGTAACATATGTTTTCAATTTTCAAGCACTTTTACTCAGATAGCTCAACCAAAGGAAAGCAAATTATCTTCAATTTTATTTCTATATTACAGTTATAAACCAAAAGATAATGAACCTTCATCTTGACTTTACTGTTTCTATCCATTTCCTATCGAAACAAACATTGTTTAAACACTATGCAACTATGAAACCTTTTTTAATTTATTGTATTTGAAGCTCATAAGATTTGATATCATTGAGGGATCCAGATGAAACGTGAAAAATTACATAACTAACATGAAATTGGAAAAAAAACTATAACGAGGATAAGTAGGTAAACCATTGAATATCAGATATTTTCGCTTACGACCATACCACGTTACAAGTACGCCATACAGCTGATTTTCAATTTTATCTCTTCCGTAACATATGTTTTCAATTTTCAAGCACTTTTACTCAGATAGCTCAACCAAAGGAAAGCAAATTATCTTCAATTTTATTTCTATATTACAGTTATAAATCAGTAGATAATGAACCTTCATCTTGACTTTACTGTTTCTATCCATTTCCTATCAAAACAAACATTGTTTAAACACTATACAACTGTGAAACCTTTTTTAATTTATTGTATTTGGAGCTCATAAAATTTGATATCATCGAGGGATCCAGATGGAACGTGGAAAATTACATAACTAACATGAAATTGGAAAAAAAACTATAACGAGGATAAGTAGGTAAACCATTGAATATCAGATATTTTCGCTTACGACCATACCACGTTGAAAGTACGCCATGCAACTGACTTTCAATTTTATCTTTTCCGTAACAAATGTTTTCAATTTTCAAACAGTTTTACTTAGATAGCTCAACCAAGGGAAAGCAAATTATCTTCAATTTTATTTCTATATTACAGTTATAAACCAGTAGGTAATGAACCTTCATCTTGACTTTACTGTTTCTATCCATTTCCTATCGAAACAAACATTGTTTAAACACTATACAATTGTGAAACCTTTTTTAATTTATTGTATTTGCATCTCATAAGATTTGATATCATCGAGGGATCCAGATGGAACGTGGAAAATTACATAACTAACATGAAATTGGAAAAAAAACTATAACGGGGAGATTGCCACCAATGAAGAAAGAATGAAGCAGAAATACGATCAAGCACATAGGACAAAAGAAAGAATATTAGATATAGGAGATCGAGTATTTGTACAAAGAGGGAACCCAAGCAACAAATTACAAATACGAAGAGATGGACCTTACCGGATAGTGATCATTTTCCATCAGACGATAATCTTATATCAACAAAAAATAATGAAGAAGAGGAAGAAGAAGACCAAGACATAGCGAACAAAGAAGAAGAGGAAGAAGAAGAAGAAGAAGAAGCAAGTTGGAATAATCTGGATGAGTGGGAACAAACCAATAATACGGAAAATAACAACAACTGTTACCCAACAGGCAGTTCAGATACTCTCGAACAACTGTTACCTATTACTTGGAATAACAGAAGAGTAAACGAAGAAGAATTTGAACAAAATTCAGAAACACCTGACGACCTTGCTATAGCAAGAGGAATAACAAATTTTAATATACAATTAGAAGATGAATCGACAACAATCGACAGTATTCAAGAGGACCTCAGACAGCTGACACCTTTCTCTGAAAAAGAAAGTTCTTATGAAAACGATATAGAAGATAATAACGCAAAAACATACGAAAAGCTACGAGATCATTTCAAAAATAAAAACAGAAAGGAACTATTTGAGGACAGAAACAAAAACTCACCAGCAATCAGAAATTGGAACACAACACTTGCCGCAGCACTAGGAATAGGAAAGGAAAACTCACGCCCGTATCATGTTAAACTACAACACAAAAGAAAAACACAAGACGAAGAAATCAGAAATAATGGAGAATTGGAACTACAAGGAAAAGTGGATCAAAACAAAAAGCAGCAGAATAAATCTCCAACGCAAAACAAAGGAGAACAAGTACGAAAATTTTAATTAACTAACAAAAATCGTAGACATGTAAAAATAATTTTTCTTTCTTTCGTATAGTACATTAAACACAAGACATAGATCAAAACCACCGAAATTCTAATTTCTATCTTTTAATTTCAACAAATTGTAACAATCACTGCAAAAAAAACTATATAAAGAGAAAATTTTGATAGAGAAAATTCAAAAAGACTTTTTACTCAAAATGACCTCCTCTCTCGCCAACGTCACACTCTCTACATTCCTCGCAACTCCAACACCACTGGTCCTTCTAGCCACCACTATTCAACAAGAATGGATAGAGGTAGGAAACTTTTGTGAAGGTCTTCTACCTATCAACTGCATGCAGCTTAACTTAGGACGCATAATAAGCCTATAAACGAGCAAATTGGAGAAGAAGATACAGCACATCCTATTTATGATAGAATTATTAGAGAAGAAAACCAAAAGTTATGAAGAAAACGATCTAGAGGAGCTCCGCTAGCATCAAAAGAAATGGACAGAATGATGCTCTCTCAGCCAGAAAAAGAACAGAATCCGACACATAATGCTGGGTACAACCCGCCAGAATGAAGACCACAGCTGACATCTACAAAGCAATGCCGACATGGACAACACAGATGACACAGCAACCTGTAGGAAATAACGAAACCAAAGAAGAAGCCTCATAGATAGAGATAGGGCAAGACCTATCAGTAGTTATCACAAAACTACTAGCAAAACGGACTACCAACATGTCATCATCAAGAAGTAAGGCGAAAGCAGTTAGCCAAACAATCAGAACAATGAAGCTGCTTGGACTTGCATCAATTACAAAAATGATCCAGGAAATAGACCAACTGGCGGATTAACGAGAACAGGGAAGGTTGAAATCACTTTTAAATTCTATCTCTGTAAAAATTTTTTTTCTTTATCAATAGTTTGTTTATCATTGAAAAATTTGTTTCATGCCTATTTTTTAGAATTTTTTTCTTTCTTAATTATTATCTGCATATAACAGCTGCGGTCAGCTGACTTGTATCCGTTGAAGCATGTTACATACATTTCTCGAAGGAAAGCAGCTGACCATGGCAGCTGCTATTATAAAAATAATGCAAATAGTTTTTAAGACATTCTGAGAATATTCTAGATGAACTTTTTATAAGCTTTGTAACATTTTTGTGTAAACTGAGTAGGAGTTGTATGGATATATAAACCTGAGTCCTCAAGACTCAGGCATCTCATTATCTCATTTTCTCTTTATCTCATCATCATCTCTTTATATTCTCTTTCTTTTCTAGCTTAAATCTTTGTATAATTATATTATAAAGCGAACAATAAACCTTTATATATTTTATCTCTTCTTTCTTATTTCCCCATACATTATACACTTATATTTAAAATCAAACTCATCTTCTCATAGTCTGTTTGGATCTCTCAACTTGGAACCATTGAGAATCTGAATGGAACGTCCTCGTTACAGTTTTTTTTCCAATTTCATGTTAGTTATGTAATTTTCCACGTTCCATCTGGATCCCTCGATGATATCAAATCTCATGAGCTCCAAATACAATAAATTAAAGAAGGTTTCACAGTTGTATGGTGTTTAAGCAATGTTTGTTTCGATAAGAAATAGATAGAAACAGTAAAGTTAAGATAAAGGTTCATTAACTACTGGTTTATAACTGTAATATAGAAATAAGATTGGAGATAATTTGCTGCCTTGGGTTGAGCTATATAAGTTAAAACTGCTTGAAAATTGAAAACATTTGTTACGGAAGAGATAAAATTGAAAATCAGCCGCATGGCGACTTTCAATGTGTTATGATCGTTAAAAAAATTTGAAAAGCTTATGGCACCGGGATTCCCAAGCCGTCTCCGATCCAAGTACTAACCGGGCCCAACGTTGCTTGACTTGCCAGATCGGACGGGATGGCGTACCTTCAACGTGGTATGGTCGTAAGGGTATTTCTACATATACACCAATAGACATATACAAATTTGAATACACTCTACATGTACGCGGGAAATACTACATGTACGCGGCTACTGTGTATATGTCGATTGGTTATTTTAAATTAAATCAATAATTTCATCAAAAGTACATTGATAGTTCTATTTATTTTCAAAGTTTGTTGCTCATCTAATGAGAAACAGTTAAAATACTCATGCTTATGAGTACGAAAAGTTTGTGACACTTTTCATGGGGGATCCGAATTCGTTTATAAGATGAGAAAAAACTATCTCATGTCATTTCAAATCTCCGCTGTAACTGAATAGAATTATCTATGTCTGCTGGTTTGCGCTCACGGAAGTACTTCAATCCTGATGAAGTAATCGATTTCTTCAATAGAAGGTGCGGTTGTTTCAATCTTAGCAATGATAGTTTTAAACGTTTTAGTGAAAATGAAATATTAGAATAAAAGCCTAAGTTCGAGAAAATGACTGTTGGAACTGTGTTTTTTTTTTTAGTAAAGAAAGTGTGAACTCTGTCAGCAGTGTGACTCGTGATCAATTTTCGCCTTGGACAGGGAGAGGTATGTATTGTTGTTTCTTTATATTCTTATAGTAAATACTCAATTATCGACTATTCTTTGAAATAGTTCCTGATCATTCTCAGAAACAACTTGTAGTAATCAAGAAAACTTTTTTTGTTTTATTTTTCGTTCGCTTTAGTTAACAATATTCGATATGATACTATAACTGATTATTGTCAACTCTACTATGAGAATGAAAAGTTTTTCAAAAATGGATCAAACTCATCTTTGTCTTTGACAATGATCAGAAATGATCACAAAAAGTATGAATGTTTTTACAGAGAGGTCTTTCTAAATTTTAATTTTTTTCTTATGTTTTTTGCTTAGATTTATTATGTGATGAATAAAAAATCTTTGTTTCCTGCTCTTCTCTATATTTATAGTGGTAAGGTATTCGAATTTATCTAGCATAGTGCTGAATAATTATTTTAATTACAGGTTGAGTTCATCGTCTCTTCTTCCGAAGTATTTCGTAAAATCGATCCTTCTGAAGCAGAAATAGCAAAAAAAGCTTTAGAACATAGAACTACGCACAAAGCACAATCTTATCTTCAAAATATCGGCTTGTCCATCTCAAACAAAACAGTTTGTAGTTTTTTTTAATATAAAAGATTTATGAATTTCAGCTAAGCAGTCTGACTCGCAGTGTCAAAGATCACGTTAAAAGCCGCCAAGGACGAAAGGCACCTCTAGATTTTCATTCTACTTTCTTTCAAGTGAGTTAGAAAGAGTTTCTTGAATTTTTTGCTTTTTTAGATCAGCAGTTTCTGGAAAAAATACATATTTATTATTGGGAATGATGATCCATACTCGAAAAGAAAGTGAAAATCACAAACATTTTAGCAAGTTTTTAAATGGTTTGTTTGATGAATATTCAGAGGAAAAAAGCATAGGGTTGATCGTTCATGATGGAGAACTGAATTTTAGTTTTTACAACACGGTATATATATTTTTTTTAAATTTATAAACATATATCAGGGTTCATTCTTCAAAGACGCGATTGTCATAAGCTACGAGTCCTCTGCCTTCTGCTTTGATTCTTATGTATGGGAGTTCTCTTTTGTTCGTTGCACAGCATCCAACAAAAAGTATAATAATAGGAATAAAAGTGATGACAGTAGGAAAATATCTTCGAATTGTTTCGTCGTCGGCTGAAGCGTCAATGTCGGCGTTGAGTAGTTCATGTTGTTCAACTGCATTCACATCTAAGATAGGAACTTTCTCTTTGATATAAGATACAACAATAATGCATAATGCTGATCCAAAGATTAATATAACTATCATGATACCTGCAGAGATGAACATTCTGTTAAGGGATCCCGCAAAGAAATCAACTCCTCGTTCCCATTGTGATGATGCAATATTTTGAGTAGAACTAAGAAGTTCGTTATTTTTTGTAAACCATTCTAATAAGCCTGGCAAATTTTCTCGATTCGTGATGACTCGTAGAAAATTTCTATGAGGATTGGTAGCAAAAATGTGTCCATATGTTAGGCTTATTGTTCTAACTAAGTTTTCATCGGTGATGTTCTCCTAAAGATTTCTTTGTGAAAATCGAATGGCTGCTAGATCGGGATAATGATGTGAACCAATGTTTAATGCATTCACGTTTGTAATTCCATTGAGAGATTTCCATTCTCCATCTTCTTTCCATATATCGTTTTCTACTGTTTCGCATGGAATTTCAGTTCCATATGCTTCTAGATCTGCTGAATCTTGAGGTGCAAAGTAGAGGCGGTCATCATCCGTGATGACGGGTGTTTCCAAATAACACTTATCTTTGTATGTGTGGTTGCGATAAATGTAGAGTGGTTCTATTGGTTGACAGGTTGAAACCCTAATAAGATTTCGTCCAATTATTCGAGCAGCTATATCATCTCGTTGCATGATAGATCTGATAGCAATTGTAGGATTGATGTTAAATATAGTTTGCCATGTCTTAATAAGTTCCAGTTGAGCATGACATATGCTGTGATGCTGATGATGAAATTCTTCGACCAGTATGGTTCTCATTCGTTCGAATCCATAGTTGAGTTTGTTGATAATAGTTAATGCATCTCGATGTCGAAGTATAGTATTCTGATGATCAGTTAAGTGAGCGCCAAATAATTTTCCAGTAATATTCAAAATATGGATAGCTGACAGTAAAAATTGATGATATCGAGCAATAACAGTCAGGTTCTGATATTCGTTGTTGACTGATTGATAGTGATACCAATTATGAATATATCTTATGGTATTTCCGACGAATTTGTTGATTGTTCAAAGCGTTGGCGTAAAGAATCCATGTGATTATCCAAATAACTTGTCAGATCCAATAGAGAATATGCCTGCGGATAATCAATAAACGAGACTAGAGTCTCAGTAGTGGATTCAAAAATTGGTGAAGAAAAACAAGATTGAGTTGTAGTAAGTGCCGAGGTGTTGGCTAAGACAAGTGATGTTTCTAGACTTGATATTAGCAATGTTTGATTTCCAAGTATTCCATATAGAGGTCCAATACGTGTGTATTGGCATGGTGCAGATTATTGTTGTGAGCAGGAATGGTAATGCAATAGTATTTATATTGAATCGAGGTTTCCATCGTCTTTGATTGTCTTGATTCTCTCTTGGATACTTGTCTCTATTTTCTCTCGGATAGTTTTCTTTATTTTCTCTTGGGTAGTTGTCTCCTCGAGATTCTCTTCGATAGTTGTTGCGATTATTCCTTGAAAAATTGTCACGATTTCCTCTTGGATAATTGTTGCGAGATTCTCTCGCCCTCGTTCTCGAATTTCCGAAAAAATGGAGTTATATGCCGAGATGGCACAATCATTTTGTTAGAGCAGCTGAGGAAGGAGAAAAATTCTTTCGATTACCGAAAGTCCAGCAGCGTTTGCAAATCGGTTGAATATATCGATGTAAGATCGAAAGATGATTCGAGATGATAATAGGATATGATTATATGACAATGTGATTCATAAATTAGAGAAGTGAGTATGGCGGACAAATCAAAATATCAATTGTTACTGAATAACAATGAATTACCAAACAAGGCATCTTTCAAATTCCAAATTCTTTGTTGCAACTTGAATCAACAATCAAAAATTATGAGAGGAAGGTTTAAATTCAAATGACAAATGATACAGCGGATGTTATTTTCTTACAGTGGCCATTCTGTTAGTACAAACTTGTAATCTTTATCAAAAATTTCGCAAATTGACTTTCTCAAGGTCCCAGTTTGCTTATATCAAACAGCTTTTTCATTTTCAAAAAATAATATATATTTTCCGCCACAATGAAGAATCAAAATACAACAGCTCAGAAAAAAAAATCGAAAAGTTGGCCAATTCAGTATCTCACCCTTGCGCAAAATATACCCTGTTTTTTTAAAAAAAAATAAGTGAGACCCTTCGTACTGAATTGGAAAGAGAGGTGGTAGCCCAGGGAAATAGCTCAAAAAAATTCTCTTTAACTGAATGATAAATCATAATTTATTCGAGTTCGAAAATCGTAAAAAGATTCTAAGGTGGAACCTCCATGTAATATCCTTGGTTTGGATATTAATGTTCCGTGTTAGTAACCCTTAGATTGATTTGTTGTAAAAGAAACATTAACATTTGAGGAAGAGAGAAAGATTTATTATAAATAGAAAACATTTAAACAATAAACAAATAAAAGATAAAGATAAATCCGCCGCCTGATGATTCAGTTGAATGTCAAGCTTATATAGCGATTGTTATCAACATTTTCCACGCAAGGTTTTAAGTTGTCAATGACAATTGTAATTATCTTGGAAAATGCTGAGGTTGTAAAATATAACTGATAACATAATACACTAAGACAAAAAATTAGAATTATAAAATATAAAATACAGAATAAAGAAATACATAAAAATTATAGAAAGAATAAAGTACAAAATTATAAAGTATTACATATACGGTTTAACAAATAGCTTTTTGCCGTGTTCGTATTTGTGTGAGATAGATTTGCACAAGCGTCTGATTTGGGGAATCCATATTCTTTCTCGTAGCGCTTGAGATAGAGTGGATGAAGAACAGTGTTTGAGCAAAATATGGTTAAGTTGAGCGTATAACGTAGTTATGAAACTTTCTTTTGTCAAAAAAATCTCAAGCAACACAAGAGTTGTTTGAGAATCTAGAAACATATAATGTTTTGGAATCAAATAATAAAATGTGTGAACTGAGAGCTAACACTTTGCTAATATTTGCTAATATCAAGTCTAGAAACATCACTTGTCTTAGCCAACACCTCGGCACCTACTAGAACTCAATCTTGTTTTTCTTCACCAATTTTTGAATCCACTACTGAGACTCTAGTCTCGTTTATTGATTACCCGCAGGCATATTCTCTATTGGATCTGACAAGTTATTTGGATAATCACATGGATTCTTCACGCCAACGCTTTGAACACTCAACAAATTCGTCTTTAATTGCGCCATTTCGCTCAGAAATGGAATACAAGTTAACTCCTATTAAAATATTAGATCTACCGTTTGCTCGATATACTGTCACGTCTGGCGGATATACCATAAGATATATTCATAATTGGTATCACTATCAATCAATCAGCAACGAATATCAGAACCTGACTGTTATTGCTCGATATCATCAAATTTTACTGTCAGCTGTCCATATTTTGAATATTACTGATCATACTATAGACTACTGGGCAAATTTGAAAGATTTCCGCGATCCGAATATTCTCTTACTACATGCTCTAGGAGGAGAAGAAAGCAAGATGATTACAAAAATGTGGATCGAACAAATGGAACCTACTTTTGTCATTGGTCAACTAGCACAACGACTTCCTATCAACTATATAAAAAGAATAGTTAAACCAGGCAATTCTACAATATCGGTTGCAAGAGATAAATTATGGGAGTTGATACAAATTCGTGTGGAGTTGACCACTCGAATTTTTAATATTCACAGTATATCAAAACCATTTCAACCTCACATTTGGAGATCCACGTTCTGTGGTACATAAAGCAAAAGAATTACTTCATGAACTACGTTATCCATATTCTGAACCTCAACTATTGGAATATTACCAAATGAAACTGTTCTTTCATAGTCATTTTATGCAACAACAAGTGAAAGATCAAGTCTATGCAATGAAATTAAAACTGGTTATATTAATCTTTGGATCAGCATTATGCATTATTGTTGTATCTTATATCAAAGAGAAAGTTCCTATCTTAGATGTGAATGCAGTTGAACAACATGAACTACTCAACGCCGACATTGACGCTTCAGCCGACGACGAAACAATTCGAAGATATTTTCCTACTGTCATCACTTTTATTCCTATTATTATACTTTTTGTTGGATGCTGTGCAACGAACAAAAAAGAACTCCCATACATAAGAATCGAAGCAGAAGGCAGAGAACTCGTAGCTTATGACAATCGCGTCTTTGAAGAATGAACCCTGATATATGTTTATAAATTTAAAAAAAATATATATACCGTGTTGTAAAAACTAAAATTCAGTTCTCCATCATGAACGATCAACCCTATGCTTTTTTCCTCTGAATATTCATCAAACAAACCATTTAAAAACTTGCTAAAATGTTTGTGATTTTCACTTTCTTTTCGAGTATGGATCATCATTCCCAATAATAAATATGTATTTTTTCCAGAAACTGCTGATCTAAAAAAGCAAAAAATTCAAGAAACTCTTTCTAACTCACTTGAAAGTCTTGCAGATTCCAACAGCCAGAGTCACATATTCAGAAGTGGATAAAGAGAACGTTGTATCAATCATCACACATGTACCAACCACAAGCAAACTTCCGCTGCAATTAACATTCGAAAGAAATGAGGCTGTAAAAAGATAGAATTGCACAGAGTCTTTTGAGCTGGTTTACAGAAATAAGCTTCACGTTCTTGTTCCATCATAAAATCTAGTTTTTTAACGGCAGCTCTGTGATTTATTAAATCATTTTTATTTGGTAGAGCTCTCGAAAAACAACTAATTGCTACTGGATAGCCGATGAGTATACGAACTTTTAAAGTTCCATCAACTGAAACGCCATGGGATGATCATTGAATCAAGATGAAAGTAGTAACCATGGTTCTGAATATGAGGTTTTTCTATTTTTTCTTTTTTGTGAAGATTAGTTAAATATCTATCCATGATAGAATGAAAATCTAGAGGTGCTTTTCGTCCTTGGCGGCTTTTAACGTGATCTTTGACACTGCGAGTCAGACTGCTTAGCTGAAATTCATAAATCTTTTATATTAAAAAAAACTACAAACTGTTTTGTTTGAGATGGACAAGCCGATATTTTGAAGATAAGATTGTGCTTTGTGCGTAGTTCTATGTTCTATATGTTTACCACGTTGAAAGTACGCCATCCCGTCCGATCTGGCAAGTCAAGCAACGTTAGGCCTGTCACGGTCAACGTGAAAATACGTACTTTATTGCGGTAACGTTTTGTTTGTATTTTTTGGATTAACTCCACCCCCTTTAACCATCTGGTGCCTCCCTATAAAAGGGAGAACCAAATGGTTAAAATTTTATGTCTCACCAATTTTGTATTGATTTTAGGATTTTCTAGGAAATTCTAAAATCAATCCACTTGTTCACTTTACTGTTGTTGCATTTGTTGAATAAACCTTTCTTCATTTAACTTGTCTTAACGCATAATACCGCACTCATACGAACCAATTCCATACTTGGACTGATACTTGGAGGTAAAAGTCCAGTTGTCAAACGACATTTGGCGACCACGGCAGGATTGATTCAGTTGATTACTGACAAGGAAAGTTTAAAACAAAGGTTATATAGAACCGCCGGAGAAATAAATTCCGAAGAACACTGTGTTAAAGGTTATATAGAACCGCCGGAGAAATAAATTCCGAAGAACTCGTAGAAAATCCGAGTTGACAAGAAATCACTTGTCAAGAAACAATAAGACGATAAAAATATCGCTGAATCTGAAATATCCATTGAGGAAGGCTAAAATAATGTCCTCCGCTCAAAGATATATTCTCCAAATGGGGAGAGAATTAGAATTTTTGAATAAACTGAATTCTAAAGTTAAAAACTATAAGAAAATGACCGATTGCTCTGAATTGTCTGAGCCGGTAAATCAAATAATTGCGCAAGAGAATGAATGTGCAAGAGTTAAAAATTACTTGAATATTTTGGAGAATAAACTCCAATCAATTGAAACAATTGAAATTAATTTTCAAAGAGTTTGTTAGCTTTTAGAAGAAGAGCACCAAAAAGAATTAAACAAAAAATTTACAAAATTCGAAGAAGGTGAAAAAGGAGACATCCGTGGCAATGCCACGTTAATAATACTGGAATTGAATGACAAGTTGATATTCTTAAAAAATCTCATTGATAAAAACAAAGAAAAAATCAAAGATATGGAAATACAACTTGAATTACAACAACTTCGGGAAAGAGTTGAATATACAGAAGAAAAAGAATATGACAAACGAGGTACAAGAAAAACAAAACAGTTTACCCGATCAGGTAGTGCATGATCAGCATGTTAATGAAGTAAGACTGATTAACCAAATACTGCAAAGACCCGTATTAAAAACTCCAACCTTTGACGGTACTCCGGAAAAATTCCCTTTATTCTGGGATAGATTCATGAGAATGATTGATAACAATGAATTTTTCTCTATAAGTGAAAAAGTGAACTTCCTATGTGACTCCTTATCAGGTGAAGCCGAATATCTTCTTAGGGGAATTCCCGGTACCGAAGAAAACTATGAGTTTATGAAAAATTGTTTGAAGGAAGAATATTCCTCATACGCTGTTGATACAGCAACGCTGATCAACAAGTTGAATAAGGTGCCAAAAGCTTCAAGGCGAGCCGATAGTTGTGCTCAAACGCTAAGAGAGATAAAAGCTCTGTCATACAGTCAACAATCATCAAAGCAAAAACTGCACATGGCCAAAGTTTAAATGCAACAGCTGTCATGATGAACACAACATTTCAGTTTGTTACCAAAATAAAAGAAATCAGAATAGAAATGGAGTCATCACCAACATTTCTTTACAAAGGGATAATGATGAAGAAAAGACCAGAAATAATCAAACAATTATTCCAAAGAAAGCACATGAAGAACCCACAAGTTTAACCACAATTGTTAGTAATCATGACGTAGAAAAAGGCCAAATAATTTTACGAACAGCAAAAGCAAATTTGTTCAATTACAATAGCGATAGTTATGAGAAAGTTAACATTATTTTTGATGATTGTTCTCAACGATCTTTTATCAGAGAAGATCTAGCAAAAAGGATGAAACTACCAGTTAAATCCAAACATAGAAAAACATTTCATGGTATTGGAGGAATGAAACATTCTCATGTTTCAAGTATAGTTAACCCAATATTCTATACTAAAGAGAAAAATTTAATTGTAACTGAAATGCTCACTAAACCAAAAATCAGTTCTCACATATATAGTCCTTATCTTTCAAGAAAGGATTTGAGTTTCATTAAAGAAAACAATATTATATTAGCCAATACCGATACAAATGGGGAAGTTTTTGAATCGGATGTTTTGATTGGACAAGATAGATTAAAATTGTTTGTAAAAGACAATGAAGAATTCAGACTTCCCTCTGATCTTTTATGTAAAGGATCTGTATTTGAAACTCTTATAAATGGAGAAACTAAACTTGAAAAAATTGTAACTCTATGTAGCATAGAAGAGGAACAAAGTCATGAACCACTTCCAGAAACAAAACTGAAAGAGCTTTTCCTTATCGATACTATTGGAATAAGCACCATCGTAGATAACAATGCAGAAGCAGAGAATTATCTTAAAGAATATAGTAAAGAACTATCCATAAAAGCCGGGAAAATTGAAGCTCCCTTTCCATTTAAAAATTATTTGAATAAATTGAAAAATAATAAATGGCCAGCTTTTCATAGATTTATGACATTATGGAGAAATCTACACTCTAATAAAGAACAACTAGAATAAAAAATTAATAAATGAATACATTCAAAAGGGAATTATCTAGCCAATTGTTGATGAATCAGCCGAAGATGGATTTTTCTTACCACATCATGGAGTGTGGAGAAAAGAAAAAGCTCGACCTTTAAGAATCGTGTTTGATGCTTCAGCAAAACAAAAAAATAGTCCATCGTTGAACCAAGTTATGCATTCAGGCCTAACATTTATTCACAAAATTCATGATATATTAATAAAATGTAGAAAAAGTCCAATAATAATAACCTGCGACATTGAGTCAGCATTTTTACAAATAAGTATTAAAGAAGAGCACAGAAAATATTGTAAATTTTTCTGGATTAGAAACGAAAATGAATCGGTAAATAAATATAACGTCATGACATACCAATTCAAACGGCTACCATTTGGTATAACAGCGTCCTCGGGTATATTAAGCATGAGCTTAGCTTGGTACCTCAATAATCATACCGACCCATACGCTAGTCACTTGCTCGATTCCTTATATGTTGACAATATAATTTTATATGCAAACAGTGTTGAAGAAGCTAAGATAAAATGCGAAAAAGCCAAGAAAATCTTACAAGGCATTTCTATGAATTTAAGAGAATTTATGAGCAACAATCCAAAAGTTACTGAAGATATGAACAATGAAGACAACTACCCACATAATACTACAAACTTTTGGGTTTAAATTATGATACGAAATTAGATTTATTCGTTCTTATACTTAAATTAAAGAAATTTGAAATCAACACGCACAGGAACATGTTAAGTCAAATACATTCAATATTTGATCCATAAGGTATGGAAAGCCCATTGATTTTACCATTAAAGTTATTATTAAGAGAATCAAGTGATCAATTTAAGGGTTGGGATGTTGAATTACCCAAAGAAATAACACATAAATGGAATTTAGCCATAAATGAATTATCGGATTCATGTTAGTTATGTAATTTTCCACGTTCCATCTGGATCCCTCGATGATATCGAATCTTATGAGCTTCAAATACAATAAATTAAAAAAGGTTTTACAGTTGTATAATGTTTAAACAATGTTTGTTTCGATAGAAAATAGATAGAAACAGTAAAGTGAAGATGAAGGTTTAATAACTACTGGTTTATAACTGTAATATAGAAATAAGATTGAAGATGATTTGCTCTGCTTTGGTTGAGCTATCTAAGTAAAACTGCTTGAAAATTGGAAACATTTGTTACGGAAGAGATAAAATTGAAAATCAGCTGTATGGCGTACTTTTTACGTGGTATGGTCGTAAGCGAAAATATCTGATATTCAATGGTTTACCTACTTATCCTCGTTATAGTTTTTTTTCCAATTTCATGTTAGTTATGTAATTTTTTACGTTTCATCTGGATCCCTCAATGATATCAAATCTTATGAGCTCCAAATACAATAAATTAAAAAAGGTTTCATAGTTGCATAGTGTTTAAACAATGTTTGTTTTGATAGAAAATAGATAGAAACAGTAAAGTTAAGATGAAGGTTCATTAACTACTGGTTTATAAAAAAACCATAACGAGGATAAGTAGGTAAACCATTGAAAATCAGATATTTTCGCTTACGACTATAACACGTTAAAAGTACGCCATACAGCTGATTTTCAATTTTGTCTCTTCCGTAACAAATGTTTTCAATTTGCAAGCACTTTTACTTGGATAACTCAACCAAAGGAAAGCAAAATATCTTCAATCTTATTTCCATATTACAGTCATAAACCAGTAGGTAATAAAACTTCATCTTGAATTTACTGTTTCTATCTATTTCCTATCGAAACAAACATTGTTTAAACACTATACAACTGTAAAACCTTTTTTAATTTATTGTATTTGAAGCTCATAAGATTTGATATCATCGAGGGATCCAGATGGAAGGTGGAAAATTACATAACTAACATGAAATTGGAAAAAAAACTATAACAAGGATAAGTAGGTAAACCATTGAATATCAGATATTTTCGCTTACGACTATACCACGTTAAAAGTACGCCATACAGCTGATTTTCAATTTTATCTCTTCCGTAACAAATGTTTTCAATTTTCAAGCAGTTTTACTTAGATAGCTCAACCAAAGGAGAGCAAATTATCTTCAATCTTATTTCTATATTACAGTTATAAACCAGAGGTTATTGAACCTTCATCTTAACTTTACTGTTTCTATCTATTTCCTATCAAAACAAACATTGTTTAAACACTATGCAACTATGAAACCTTTTTTAATTTATTGTATTTGGAGCTCATAAGATTTGATATCATTGAGGGATCCAGATGAAACGTGGAAAATTACATAACTAACATGAAATTGGAAAAAAAACTATAACGGGGATGAGTATGTTAACCATTGAATATCAGATAATTTCTCTTACGACCATACTACGTTGAAAGTACGCCATACAGCTGATTTTCATTTTTATCTCTTCCGTAACAAATGTTTTCAATTTTCAAGCAGTTTTACTTAGATAGCTCAACCAAAGGAGAGCAAATTATCTTCAATCTTATTTCTATATTACAGTTATAAACCAGAGGTTATTGAACCTTCATCTTAACTTTACTGTTTCTATCTATTTCCTATCAAAACAAACATTGTTTAAACACTATGCAACTATGAAACCTTTTTTAATTTATTGTATTTGGAGCTCATAAGATTTGATATCATTGAGGGATCCAGATGAAACGTGGAAAATTACATAACTAACATGAAATTGGAAAAAAAACTATAACAAGGATAAGTAGGTAAACCATTGAATATCAGATATTTTCGCTTACGACTATACCACGTTAAAAGTACGCCATACAGCTGATTTTCAATTTTATCTCTTCCGTAACAAATGTTTTCAATTTTCAAGCTCTTTTACTTGGATAGCTCAACCAAAGGAAAGCAAATTATCTTCAATTTTTTTTCTATATTACAGTTATAAACCAGTAGGTAATGAACCTTCATCTTGACTTTACTGTTTCCATCCATTTCCTTTTGAAACAAACATTGTTTAAACACTATACAACTGTGAAACCTTTTTTTATTTATTGTATTTGGAGCTCATAAAATTTGATATCATCGAGGGATCCAGATGGAAGGTGGAAAATTACATAACTAACATGAA
Source organism: Auanema rhodensis (assembly GCA_964057225.1). NCBI lineage: Eukaryota > Metazoa > Nematoda > Chromadorea > Rhabditida > Rhabditidae > Auanema > Auanema rhodense. Next base: position 9,951,482 of record OZ059895.1, read on the forward strand.
ATTGGAAAAAAAACTATAACGGGGATAAGTATGTTAACGATTGAATGTCAGATATTTTCGCTTACGACCATACCACCTTGAAAGTACGCCATACAGCTGATTTTCAATTTTATCTCTTCCGTAACAAATGTTTTCAATTTTCAAGCAGTTTTACTTAGATAGCTCAACCAAAGGAGAGCAAATTATCTTCAATCTTATTTCTATATTACAGTTATAAACCAGTAGTTATTGAACCTTCATCTTAACTTTACTGTTTCTATCTATTTCCAATCAAAACAAACATTGTTTAAACACTATACAACTGTAAAACCTTTTTTTATTTATTGTATTTGGAGCTCATAAAATTTGATATCATCGAGGGATCCAGATGGAAGGTGGAAAATTACATAACTAACATGAAATTGGAAAAAAAACTATAACGGGGATAAGTATGTTAACGATTGAATGTCAGATATTTTCGCTTACGACCATACCACCTTGAAAGTACGCCATACAGCTGATTTTCAATTTTATCTCTTCCGTAACAAATGTTTTCAATTTTCAAGCAGTTTTACTTAGATAGCTCAACCAAAGGAGAGCAAATTTTCTTCAATCTTATTTCTATATTAAAGTTATAAACCAGTAGTTATTGAACCTTCATCTTAACTTTACTGTTTCTATCTATTTCCTATCAAAACAAACATTATTTAAACATTATGCAACTATGAAACTATTTTTATATATTGTATTTAGAGCTCATAAGATTTAATATCATCGAGGGATCCAAATGGAACGTGGAAAATTACATAACTAACAAGAAATTGGAAAAAAAACTATAACGAGGATAAGTAGGTAAACCATTGAATATCAGATATTTTGGCTTACGACCATACCACGTTAAAAGTACGCCATACAGCTGATTTTCAATTTTATCTCTTCCGTAATAAATGTTTTCAATTTTCAAGCAGTTTAATTTAGATAGCTCAACCAAAGAAGAGCAAAATATCTTCAATCTTATTTCCATATTACAGTCATAAACCAGTAGGTAATAAAACTTCATCTTGAATTTACTGTTTCTATCTATTTCCTATCGAAACAAACATTGTTTAAACACTATACAACTGTAAAACCTTTTTTAATTTATTGTATTTGAAGCTCATAAGATTTGATATCATCGAGGGATCCAGATGGAAGGTGGAAAATTACATAACTAACATGAAATTGGAAAAAAAACTATAACGGGGATAAGTATGTTAACGATTGAATATCAGATATTTTCGCTTACGACCATACCACCTTGAAAGTACGCCATACAGCTGATTTTCAATTTTATCTCTTCCGTAACAAATGTTTTCAATTTTCAAGCAGTTTTACTTAGATAGCTCAACCAAAGGAGAGCAAATTATCTTCAATCTTATTTCTATATTACAGTTATAAACCAGTAGTTATTGAACCTTCATCTTAACTTTACTGTTTCTATCTATTTCCAATCAAAACAAACATTGTTTAAACACTATACAACTGTAAAACCTTTTTTAATTTATTGTATTTGAAGCTCATAAGATTTGATATCATCGAGGGATCCAGATGGAACGTGAAAAATTACATAACTAACATGAAATTGGAAGAAAAACTATAACAAGGATAAGTAGGTAAACCATTGAATATCAGATATTTTCGCTTACGACTATACCACGTTAAAAGTACGCCATACAGCTGATTTTCAATTTTATCTCTTCCGTAACAAATGTTTTCAATTTTCAAGCAGTTTTACTTAGATAGCTCAACCAAAGGAGAGCAAATTATCTTCAATCTTATTTCTATATTACAGTTATAAACCAGAGGTTATTGAACCTTCATCTTAACTTTACTGTTTCTATCTATTTCCTATCAAAACAAACATTGTTTAAACACTATGCAACTATGAAACCTTTTTTAATTTATTGTATTTGGAGCTCATAAGATTTGATATCATTGAGGGATCCAGATGAAACGTGGAAAATTACATAACTAACATGAAATTGGAAAAAAAACTATAACGGGGATGAGTATGTTAACCATTGAATATCAGATAATTTCTCTTACGACCATACTACGTTGAAAGTACGCCATACAGCTGATTTTCATTTTTATCTCTTCCGTAACAAATGTTTTCAATTTTCAAGCAGTTTTACTTAGATAGCTCAACCAAAGGAGAGCAAATTATCTTCAATCTTATTTCTATATTACAGTTATAAACCAGAGGTTATTGAACCTTCATCTTAACTTTACTGTTTCTATCTATTTCCTATCAAAACAAACATTGTTTAAACACTATGCAACTATGAAACCTTTTTTAATTTATTGTATTTGGAGCTCATAAGATTTGATATCATTGAGGGATCCAGATGAAACGTGGAAAATTACATAACTAACATGAAATTGGAAAAAAAACTATAACAAGGATAAGTAGGTAAACCATTGAATATCAGATATTTTCGCTTACGACTATACCACGTTAAAAGTACGCCATACAGCTGATTTTCAATTTTATCTCTTCCGTAACAAATGTTTTCAATTTTCAAGCTCTTTTACTTGGATAGCTCAACCAAAGGAAAGCAAATTATCTTCAATTTTATTTCTATATTACAGTTATAAACCAGTAGGTAATGAACCTTCATCTTGACTTTACTGTTTCCATCCATTTCCTTTTGAAACAAACATTGTTTAAACACTATACAACTGTGAAACCTTTTTTTATTTATTGTATTTGGAGCTCATAAAATTTGATATCATCGAGGGATCCAGATGGAAGGTGGAAAATTACATAACTAACATGAAATTGGAAAAAAAACTATAACGGGGATAAGTATGTTAACGATTGAATGTCAGATATTTTCGCTTACGACCATACCACCTTGAAAGTACGCCATACAGCTGATTTTCAATTTTATCTCTTCCGTAACAAATGTTTTCAATTTTCAAGCAGTTTTACTTAGATAGCTCAACCAAAGGAGAGCAAATTTTCTTCAATCTTATTTCTATATTAAAGTTATAAACCAGTAGTTATTGAACCTTCATCTTAACTTTACTGTTTCTATCTATTTCCTATCAAAACAAACATTATTTAAACATTATGCAACTATGAAACTATTTTTATATATTGTATTTAGAGCTCATAAGATTTAATATCATCGAGGGATCCAAATGGAACGTGGAAAATTACATAACTAACAAGAAATTGGAAAAAAAACTATAACGAGGATAAGTAGGTAAACCATTGAATATCAGATATTTTGGCTTACGACCATACCACGTTAAAAGTACGCCATACAGCTGATTTTCAATTTTATCTCTTCCGTAATAAATGTTTTCAATTTTCAAGCAGTTTAATTTAGATAGCTCAACCAAAGAAGAGCAAAATATCTTCAATCTTATTTCCATATTACAGTCATAAACCAGTAGGTAATAAAACTTCATCTTGAATTTACTGTTTCTATCTATTTCCTATCGAAACAAACATTGTTTAAACACTATACAACTGTAAAACCTTTTTTAATTTATTGTATTTGAAGCTCATAAGATTTGATATCATCGAGGGATCCAGATGGAAGGTGGAAAATTACATAACTAACATGAAATTGGAAAAAAAACTATAACGGGGATAAGTATGTTAACGATTGAATATCAGATATTTTCGCTTACGACCATACCACCTTGAAAGTACGCCATACAGCTGATTTTCAATTTTATCTCTTCCGTAACAAATGTTTTCAATTTTCAAGCAGTTTTACTTAGATAGCTCAACCAAAGGAGAGCAAATTATCTTCAATCTTATTTCTATATTACAGTTATAAACCAGTAGTTATTGAACCTTCATCTTAACTTTACTGTTTCTATCTATTTCCAATCAAAACAAACATTGTTTAAACACTATACAACTGTAAAACCTTTTTTAATTTATTGTATTTGAAGCTCATAAGATTTGATATCATCGAGGGATCCAGATGGAAGGTGGAAAATTACATAACTAACATGAAATTGGAGAAAAACCATAACGAGGTTAAGTAGGTAAACCATTGAATATCAGAAATTTTCTCTTACGACCATACCACGTTGAAAGTACGCCATGCAACTGATTTTCAATTTTATCTTTTCCGTAACAAATGTTTTCAATTTTCAAGCACTTTTACTTGGATAGCTCAACCAAAGCAAAGCAAATTATCTTTAATTTTATTTCTATATTACAGTTATAAACCAGTAGGTAATGAACCTTCATCTTGACTTTACTGTTTCCATCCATTTCCTTTTGAAACAAACATTGTTTAAACACTATACAACTGTGAAACCTTTTTTTATTTATTGTATTTGGAGCTCATAAAATTTGATATCATCGAGGGATCCAGATGGAAGGTGGAAAATTACATAACTAACATGAAATTGGAAAAAAAACTATAACGGGGATAAGTATGTTAACGATTGAATGTCAGATATTTTCGCTTACGACCATATCACCTTGAAAGTACGCCATACAGCTGATTTTCAATTTTATCTCTTCCGTAACAAATGTTTTCAATTTTCAAGCAGTTTTACTTAGATAGCTCAACCAAAGGAGAGCAAATTTTCTTCAATCTTATTTCTATATTAAAGTTATAAACCAGTAGTTATTGAACCTTCATCTTAACTTTACTGTTTCTATCTATTTCCTATCAAAACAAACATTATTTAAACATTATGCAACTATGAAACTATTTTTATATATTGTATTTAGAGCTCATAAGATTTAATATCATCGAGGGATCCAAATGGAACGTGGAAAATTACATAACTAACAAGAAATTGGAAAAAAAACTATAACGAGGATAAGTAGGTAAACCATTGAATATCAGATATTTTGGCTTACGACCATACCACGTTAAAAGTACGCCATACAGCTGATTTTCAATTTTATCTCTTCCGTAATAAATGTTTTCAATTTTCAAGCAGTTTAATTTAGATAGCTCAACCAAAGAAGAGCAAAATATCTTCAATCTTATTTCCATATTACAGTCATAAACCAGTAGGTAATAAAACTTCATCTTGAATTTACTGTTTCTATCTATTTCCTATCGAAACAAACATTGTTTAAACACTATACAACTGTAAAACCTTTTTTAATTTATTGTATTTGAAGCTCATAAGATTTGATATCATCGAGGGATCCAGATGGAAGGTGGAAAATTACATAACTAACATGAAATTGGAAAAAAAACTATAACGGGGATAAGTATGTTAACGATTGAATATCAGATATTTTCGCTTACGACCATACCACCTTGAAAGTACGCCATACAGCTGATTTTCAATTTTATCTCTTCCGTAACAAATGTTTTCAATTTTCAAGCAGTTTTACTTAGATAGCTCAACCAAAGGAGAGCAAATTATCTTCAATCTTATTTCTATATTACAGTTATAAACCAGTAGTTATTGAACCTTCATCTTAACTTTACTGTTTCTATCTATTTCCAATCAAAACAAACATTGTTTAAACACTATACAACTGTAAAACCTTTTTTAATTTATTGTATTTGAAGCTCATAAGATTTGATATCATCGAGGGATCCAGATGGAAGGTGGAAAATTACATAACTAACATGAAATTGGAGAAAAACCATAACGAGGTTAAGTAGGTAAACCATTGAATATCAGAAATTTTCTCTTACGACCATACCACGTTGAAAGTACGCCATGCAACTGATTTTCAATTTTATCTTTTCCGTAACAAATGTTTTCAATTTTCAAGCACTTTTACTTAGATAGCTCAACCAAAGCAAAGCAAATTATCTTTAATTTTATTTCTATATTACAGTTATAAACCAGTAGTTAATGAAAATTCATCTTGAATTTACTGTTTCTATCTATTTCCTATCAAAACAAACATTGTTTAAACACTATGCAACTATGAAACCTTTCTTAATTTATTGTATTTGGAGCTCATAAGATTTGATATCATTGAGGGATACAGATGAAACGTGGAAAATTACATAACTAACATGAAATTAGAAAAAAAACTATAACGGGGATGAGTATGTTAACCATTGAATATCAGATATTTTCGCTTACGACCATACCACGTTGAAAGTACGCCATACAGCTGATTTTCAATTTTATCTCTTCCGTAACAAATGTTTCCAATTTTCAAGCAGTTTTACTTAGATAGCTCAACCAAAGGAGAGCAAATTATCTTCAATCTTATTTCTATATTACAGTTATAAACCAGTAGTTATTGAACCTTCATCTTAACTTTACTGTTTCTATCTATTTCCTATCGAAAGCAACTTTGTTCAAACACTATACAACTGTGAAACCTTTTTTAATTTCTTGTATTTGGAGCTCATAAGATTTGATATCATCGAGGGATCCAGATAGAACGTGGAAAATTACATAACTAACATGAAATTGGAAAAAAACCATAACGAGGTTAAGTAGGTAAACCATTGAATATCAGATATTTTCTCTTACGACCATACCACGTTGAAAGTACGCCATGCAACTGATTTTCAATTTTATCTTTTCCGTAACAAATGTTTTCAATTTTCAAGCACTTTTACTTAGATAGCTCAACCAAAGCAAAGCAAAATATCTTCAATTTTATTTCTATATTACAGTTATAAACCAGTAGGTAATGAAACTTCATCTTGAATTTACTGTTTCTATCTATTTCCTATCGAAACAAACATTGTTTAAACACTATACAACTGTAAAACCTTTTCTTATTTAATGTATTTGAAGCTCATAAGATTTGATATCATCGAGGGATCCAGATGGAACGTGAAAAATTACATAACTAACATGAAATTGGAAAAAAAACTATAACAAGGATAAGTAGGTAAACCATTGAATATCAGATATTTTCGCTTACGACTATACCACGTTAAAAGTACGCCATACAGCTGATTTTCAATTTTATCTCTTCCGTAACAAATGTTTTGAATTTTCAAGCAGTTTTACTTAGATAGCTCAACCAAAGGAGAGCAAATTATCTTCAATCTTATTTCTATATTACAGTTATAAACCAGAGGTTATTGAACCTTCATCTTAACTTTACTGTTTCTATCTATTTCCTATCAAAACAAACATTGTTTAAACACTATGCAACTATGAAACCTTTTTTAATTTATTGTATTTGGAGCTCATAAGATTTGATATCATTGAGGGATCCAGATGAAACGTGGTAAATTACATAACTAACATGAATTTGGAAAAAAAACTATAACGGGGATGAGTATGTTAACCATTGAATATCAGATAATTTCTCTTACGACCATACTACGTTGAAAGTACGCCATACAGCTGATTTTCATTTTTATCTCTTCCGTAACAAATGTTTTCAATTTTCAAGCAGTTTTACTTAGATAGCTCAACCAAAGGAGAGCAAATTATCTTCAATCTTATTTCTATATTACAGTTATAAACCAGAGGTTATTGAACCTTCATCTTAACTTTACTGTTTCTATCTATTTCCTATCAAAACAAACATTGTTTAAACGCTATGCAACTATGAAACCTTTTTTAATTTATTGTATTTGGAGCTCATAAGATTTGATATCATTGAGGGATCCAGATGAAACGTGGAAAATTACATAACTAACATGAAATTGGAAAAAAAACTATAACAAGGATAAGTAGGTAAACCATTGAATATCAGATATTTTTGCTTACGACTATACCACGTTAAAAGTACGCCATACAGCTGATTTTCAATTTTATCTCTTCCGTAACAAATGTTTTCAATTTTCAAGCTCTTTTACTTGGATAGCTCAACCAAAGGAAAGCAAATTATCTTCAATTTTATTACTATATTACAGTTATAAACCAGTAGGTAATGAACCTTCATCTTGACTTTACTGTTTCCATCCATTTCCTTTTGAAACAAACATTGTTTAAACACTATACAACTGTGAAACCTTTTTTTATTTATTGTATTTGGAGCTCATAAAATTTGATATCATCGAGGGATCCAGATGGAAGGTGGAAAATTACATAACTAACATGAAATTGGAAAAAAAACTATAACGGGGATAAGTATGTTAACGATTGAATGTCAGATATTTTCGCTTACGACCATATCACCTTGAAAGTACGCCATACAGCTGATTTTCAATTTTATCTCTTCCGTAACAAATGTTTTCAATTTTCAAGCAGTTTTACTTAGATAGCTCAACCAAAGGAGAGCAAATTTTCTTCAATCTTATTTCTATATTACAGTTATAAACCAGTAGTTATTGAACCTTCATCTTAACTTTACTGTTTCTATCTATTTCCTATCAAAACAAACATTATTTAAACATTATGCAACTATGAAACTATTTTTATATATTGTATTTAGAGCTCATAAGATTTAATATCATCGAGGGATCCAAATGGAACGTGGAAAATTACATAACTAACAAGAAATTGGAAAAAAAACTATAACGAGGATAAGTAGGTAAACCATTGAATATCAGATATTTTGGCTTACGACCATACCACGTTAAAAGTACGCCATACAGCTGATTTTCAATTTTATCTCTTCCGTAATAAATGTTTTCAATTTTCAAGCAGTTTAATTTAGATAGCTCAACCAAAGAAGAGCAAAATATCTTCAATCTTATTTCCATATTACAGTCATAAACCAGTAGGTAATAAAACTTCATCTTGAATTTACTGTTTCTATCTATTTCCTATCGAAACAAACATTGTTTAAACACTATACAACTGTAAAACCTTTTTTAATTTATTGTATTTGAAGCTCATAAGATTTGATATCATCGAGGGATCCAGATGGAAGGTGGAAAATTACATAACTAACATGAAATTGGAAAAAAAACTATAACGGGGATAAGTATGTTAACGATTGAATATCAGATATTTTCGCTTACGACCATACCACCTTGAAAGTACGCCATACAGCTGATTTTCAATTTTATCTCTTCCGTAACAAATGTTTTCAATTTTCAAGCAGTTTTACTTAGATAGCTCAACCAAAGGAGAGCAAATTATCTTCAATCTTATTTCTATATTACAGTTATAAACCAGTAGTTATTGAACCTTCATCTTAACTTTACTGTTTCTATCTATTTCCAATCAAAACAAACATTGTTTAAACACTATACAACTGTAAAACCTTTTTTAATTTATTGTATTTGAAGCTCATAAGATTTGATATCATCGAGGGATCCAGATGGAAGGTGGAAAATTACATAACTAACATGAAATTGGAGAAAAACCATAACGAGGTTAAGTAGGTAAACCATTGAATATCAGAAATTTTCTCTTACGACCATACCACGTTGAAAGTACGCCATGCAACTGATTTTCAATTTTATCTTTTCCGTAACAAATGTTTTCAATTTTCAAGCACTTTTACTTAGATAGCTCAACCAAAGCAAAGCAAATTATCTTTAATTTTATTTCTATATTACAGTTATAAACCAGTAGTTAATGAAAATTCATCTTGAATTTACTGTTTCTATCTATTTCCTATCAAAACAAACATTGTTTAAACACTATGCAACTATGAAACCTTTCTTAATTTATTGTATTTGGAGCTCATAAGATTTGATATCATTGAGGGATACATATGAAACGTGGAAAATTACATAACTAACATGAAATTAGAAAAAAAACTATAACGGGGATGAGTATGTTAACCATTGAATATCAGATATTTTCGCTTACGACCATACCACGTTGAAAGTACGCCATACAGCTGATTTTCAATTTTATCTTTTCCGTAACAAATGTTTTCAATTTTCAAGCACTTTTACTTAGATAGCTCAACCAAAGCAAAGCAAATTATCTTCAATTTTATTTCTATATTACAGTTATAAACCAGTAGTTAATGAAAATTCATCTTGAATTTACTGTTTCTATCTATTTCCTATCAAAACAAACATTATTTAAACATTATGCAACTATGAAACCTTTTTTAATTTATTGTATTTAGAGCTCATAAGATTTAATATCATCGAGGGATCCAAATGGAACGTGGAAAATTACATAACTAACATGAAATTGGAAAAAAACCATAACGAGGTTAAGTAGGTAAACCATTGAATATCAGATATTTTCTCTTACGACCATACCACGTTGAAAGTACGCCATGCAACTGATTTTCAATTTTATCTTTTCCGTAACAAATGTTTTCAATTTTCAAGCACTTTTACTTAGATAGCTCAACCAAAGCAAAGCAAATTATCTTCAATTTTATTTCTATATTACAGTTATAAACCAGTAGTTAATGAAAATTCATCTTGAATTTACTGTTTCTATCTATTTCCTATCAAAACAAACATTATTTAAACATTATGCAACTATGAAACCTTTTTTAATTTATTGTATTTAGAGCTCATAAGATTTAATATCATCGAGGAATCCAGATGAAACGTAAAAAATTACATAACTAACATGAAATTGGAAAAAAACCATAACGAGGTTAAGTAGGTAAACCATTGAATATCAGATATTTTCTCTTACGACCATACCACGTTGAAAGTACGCCATGCAACTGATTTTCAATTTTATCTTTTCCGTAACAAATGTTTTCAATTTTCAAGCACTTTCACTTAGATAGCTCAACCAAAGCAAAGCAAATTATCTTCAATTTTATTTCTATATTACAGTTATAAACCAGTAGTTAATGAAAATTCATCTAGAATTTACTGTTTCTATCTATTTCCTATCAAAACAAACATTGTTTAAACACTATACAACTGTAAAACTTTTTTAATTTATTGTATTTGAAGCTCATAAGATTTGATATCATCGAGGGATCCAGATGGAACGTGGAAAATTACATAACTAACATGAAATTGGAAAAAAACCATAACGAGGTTAAGTAGGTAAACCATTGAATATCAGAAATTTTCTCTTACGACCATACCACGTTGAAAGTACGCCATGCAACTGATTTTCAATTTTATCTTTTCCGTAACAAATGTTTTCAATTTTCAAGCACTTTTACTTAGATAGCTCAACCAAAGCAAAGCAAATTATCTTTAATTTTATTTCTATATTACAGTTATAAACCAGTAGTTAATGAAAATTCATCTTGAATTTACTGTTTCTATCTATTTCCTATCAAAACAAACATTGTTTAAACACTATGCAACTATGAAACCTTTCTTAATTTATTGTATTTGGAGCTCATAAGATTTGATATCATTGAGGGATACAGATGAAACGTGGAAAATTACATAACTAACATGAAATTAGAAAAAAAACTATAACGGGGATGAGTATGTTAACCATTGAATATCAGATATTTTCGCTTACGACCATACCACGTTGAAAGTACGCCATACAGCTGATTTTCAATTTTATCTCTTCCGTAACAAATGTTTTCAATTTTCAAGCAGTTTTACTTAGATAGCTCAACCAAAGGAGAGCAAATTATCTTCAATCTTTTTTTTATATTACAGTTATAAACCAGTAGTTATTGAACCTTCATCTTAACTTTCCTGTTTCTATCTATTTCCTATCAAAACAAACAGTGTTTAAACACTATGCAACTATGAAACCTTTTTTAATTTATTGTATTTGGAGCTCATAAGAATTGATATCATTGAGGGCTCCAGATGAAACGTGGAAAATTACATAACTAACATGAAATTGGAGAAAAAACTATAACAAGGATAAGCAGGTAAACCATTGAATATCAGATATTTTCGCTAACGACTATACCACGTTAAAAGTACGCCATACAGCTGATTTTCAATTTTATCTCTTCCGTAACAAATGTTTTCAATTTTCAAGCAATTTTACTTGGATAGCTCAACCAAAGGAAAGCAAATTATCTTCAATTTTATTTCTATATTACAGTTATAAACCAGTAGGTATTGAACCTTCATCTTGACTTTACTGTTTCTATCTATTTCCTATCAAAACAAACATTATTTAAACATTATGCAACTATGAAACCTTTTTTAATTTATTGTATTTAGAGCTCAAAAGATTTAATATCATCGAGGGATCCAAATGGAACGTGGAAAATTACATAACTAACATGAAATTGGAAAAAAAACTATAACGAGGATAAGTAGGTAAACCATCGAATATCAGATATTTTGGCTTACGACCATACCACGTTAAAAGTACGCCATACAGCTGATTTTCAATTTTATCTCTTCCGTAATAAATGTTTTCAATTTTCAAGCAGTTTAATTTAGATAGCTCAACCAAAGAAGAGCAAAATATCTTCAATCTTATTTCCATATTACAGTCATAAACCAGTAGGTAATAAAACTTCATCTTGAATTTACTGTTTCTATCTATTTCCTATCGAAACAAACATTGTTTAAACACTATACAACTGTAAAACCTTTTTTAATTTATTGTTTTTGAAGCTCATAAGATTTGATATCATCGAGGGATCCAGATGGAAGGTGGAAAATTACATAACTAACATGAAATTGGAAAAAAAACTATAACGGGGATAAGTATGTTAACGATTGAATATCAGATATTTTCGCTTACGACCATACCACCTTGAAAGTACGCCATACAGCTGATTTTTAATTTTATCTCTTCCGTAACAAATGTTTTCATTTTTCAAGCAGTTTCACTTAGATAGCTCAACCAAAGGAGAGCAAATTATCTTCAATCTTATTTCTATATTACAGTTATAAACCAGTAGTTAATGAAAATTCATCTTGAATTTACTGTTTCTATCTATTTCCTATCAAAACAAACATTGTTTAAACACTATACAACTGTAAAACCTTTTTTAATTTATTGTATTTGAAGCTCATAAGATTTGATATCATCGAGGGATCCAGATGGAACGTGGAAAATTACATAACTAACATGAAATTGGAAAAAACCATAACGAGGATGAGTATGTTAACCATTGAATATCAGATATTTTCGCTTACGACCATACCACGTTGAAAGTACGCCATACAGCTGATTTTCAATTTTATCTCTTCCGTAACAAATGTTTTCAATTTTCAAGCAGTTTTACTTAGATAGCTCAACCAAAGGAGAGCAAATTATCTTCAATCTTTTTTTTATATTACAGTTATAAAACAGTAGTTATTGAACCTTCATCTTAACTTTCCTGTTTCTATCTATTTCCTATCAAAACAAACAGTGTTTAAACACTATGCAACTATAAAACCTTTTTTAATTTATTGTATTTGGAGCTCATAAGAATTGATATCATTGAGGGATCCAGATGAAACGTGGAAAATTACATAACTAACATGAAATTGGAGAAAAAACTATAACAAAGATAAGCAGGTAAACCATTGAATATCAGATATTTTCGCTCACGACTATACCACGTTAAAAGTACGCCATACAGCTGATTTTCAATTTTATCTCTTCCGTAACAAATGTTTTTAATTTTCAAGCACTTTTACTTGGATAGCTCAACCAAAGGAAAGCAAATTATCTTCAATTTTATTTCTATATTACAGTTGTAAACCAGTAGGTAATGAACCTTCATCTTGACTTTACTGTTTCTATTCATTTCCTTTCGAAACAAACATTGTTTAAACACTATACTACTGTGAAACCTTTTTATATTTATTGTATTTGGAGCTCATAAAATTTGATATCATCGAGGGATCCAGATGGAAGGTGGAAAATTACATAACTGACATGAAATTGGAAAAAAAACTATAACGGGGATAAGTATGTTAACGATTGAATATCAGATATTTTCGCTTACGACCATACCACCTTGAAAGTACGCCATACAGCTGATTTTCAATTTTATCTCTTCCGTAACAAATGTTTTCAATTTTCAAGCAGTTTTACTTAGATAGCTCAACCAAAGGAGAGCAAATTATCTTCAATCTTATTTCTATATTAAAGTTATAAACCAGTAGTTATTGAACCTTCATCTTAACTTTACTGTTTCTATCTATTTCCTATCAAAACAAACATTATTTAAACATTATACAACTATGAAACCTTTTTTAATTTATTGTATTTGGAGCTCATAAGATTTGATATCATCGAGGGATCCAAATGGAACGTGGAAAATTACATAACTAACATGAAATTGGAAAAAAAACTATAGCGGGGATAAGTATGTTAACGATTGAATATCAGATATTTTCGCTTACGACTATACCACGTTAAAAGTACGCCATACAGCTGATTTTCAGATTTATCTCTTCCGTAACAAATGTTTTCAATTTTCAAGCACTTTTACTTGGATAGCTCAACCAAAGGAAAGCAAATTATCTTCAATTTTATTTCTATATTACAGTTATAAACCAGTAGGTAATGAACCTTCATCTTGACTTTACTGTTTCCATCCATTTCCTTTCGAAACAAACATTGTTTAAACACTATACAACTGTGAAACCTTTTTTTATTTATTGTATTTGGAGCTCATAAAATTTGATATCATCGAGGGATCCAGATGGAAGGTGGAAAATTACATAACTAACATGAAATTGGAAAAAAAACTATAACGGGGATGAGTATGTTAACGATTGAATATCAGATATTTTCGCTTACGACCATATCACCTTGAAAGTATGCCATACAGCTGATTTTCAATTTTTTCTCTTCCGTAACAAATGTTCTCAATTTTCAAGCAGTTTTACTTAGATAGCTCAACCAAAGGAGAGCAAATTATCTTCAATCTTATTTCTATATTAAAGTTATAAACCAGTAGTTATTGAACCTTCATCTTAACTTTACTGTTTCCATCTATTTCCTATCAAAACAAACATTGTTTAAACACTATGCAACTATGAAACCTTTCTTAATTTATTGTATTTGGAGCTCATAAGGTTTGATATCATTGAGGGATACAGATGAAACGTGGAAAATTACATAACAACATGAAATTAGAAAAAAAACTATAACGGGGATGAGTATGTTAACCATTGAATATCAGATATTTTCGCTTACGACCATACCACGTTGAAAGTACGCCATACAGCTGATTTTCAATTTTATCTCTTCCGTAACAAATGTTTTCAATTTTCAAGCAGTTTAATTTAGATAGCTCAACCAAAGAAGTGCAAAATATCTTCAATCTTATTTCCATATTACAGTCATAAACCAGTAGGTAATAAAACTTCATCTTGAATTTACTGTTTCTATCTATTTCCTATCGAAACAAACATTGTTTAAACACTATACAACTGTAAAACCTTTTTTAATTTATTGTATTTGAAGCTCATAAGATTTGATATCATCGAGGGATCCAGATGGAAGGTGGAAAATTACATAACTAACATGAAATTGGAAAAAAACCATAACGAGGATAAGTAGGTAAACCATTGAATATCAGATATTTTCTCTTACGACCATACCACGTTGAAAGTACGCCATGCAACTGATTTTCAATTTTATCTTTTCCGTAACAAATGTTTTCAATTTTCAAGCACTTTTACTTAGATAGCTCAACCAAAGCAAAGCAAATTATCTTCAATTTTATTTCTATATTACAGTTATAAACCAGTAGGTAATGAACCTTCATCTTGACTTTACTGTTTCCATCCATTTCCTTTCGAAACAAACATTGTTTAAACACTATACAACTGTGAAACCTTTTTTTATTTATTGTATTTGGAGCTCATAAAATTTGATATCATCGAGGGATCCAGATGGAAGGTGGAAAATTACATAACTAACATGAAATTGGAAAAAAAACTATAACGGGGATAAGTATGTTAACGATTGAATATCAGATATTTTCGCTTACGACCATATCACCTTGAAAGTACGCCATACAGCTGATTTTCAATTTTATCTCTTCCGTAACAAATGTTTTCAATTTTCAAGCAGTTTTACTTAGATAGCTCAACCAAAGGAGAGCAAATTATCTTCAATCTTATTTCTATATTAAAGTTATAAACCAGTAGTTATTGAACCTTCATCTTAACTTTACTGTTTCTATCTATTTCCTATCAAAACAAACATTATTTAAACATTATACAACTATGAAACCTTTTTTAATTTATTGTATTTGGAGCTCATAAGATTTGATATCATCGAGGGATCCAAATGGAACGTGGAAAATTACATAACTAACATGAAATTGGAAAAAAAACTATAACGGGGATAAGTATGTTAACGATTGAATATCAGATATTTTCGCTTACGACTATACCACGTTAAAAGTACGCCATACAGCTGATTTTCAGATTTATCTCTTCCGTAACAAATGTTTTCAATTTTCAAGCACTTTTACTTGGATAGCTCAACCAAAGGAAAGCAAATTATCTTCAATTTTATTTCTATATTACAGTTATAAACCAGTAGTTATTGAACCTTCATCTTAACTTTACTGTTTCCATCTATTTCCTATCAAAACAAACATTATTTAAACATTATGCAACTATGAAACCTTTTTTAATTTATTGTATTTAGAGCTCATAAGATTTAATATCATCGAGGGATCCAAATGGAACGTGGAAAATTACATAACTAACATGAAATTGGAAAAAAAACTATAACGAGGATAAGTAGGTAAACCATTGAATATCAGATATTTTGGCTTACGACCATACCACGTTAAAAGTACGCCATACAGCTGATTTTCAATTTTATCTCTTCCGTAACAAATGTTTTCAATTTTCAAGCAGTTTAATTTAGATAGCTCAACCAAAGAAGTGCAAAATATCTTCAATCTTATTTCCATATTACAGTCATAAACCAGTAGGTAATAAAACTTCATCTTGAATTTACTGTTTCTATCTATTTCCTATCGAAACAAACATTGTTTAAACACTATACAACTGTAAAACCTTTTTTAATTTATTGTATTTGAAGCTCATAAGATTTGATATCATCGAGGGATCCAGATGGAAGGTGGAAAATTACATAACTAACATGAAATTGGAAAAAAAACTATAACGAGGATAAGTAGGTAAACCATTGAATATCAGATATTTTCTCTTACGACCATACCACGTTGAAAGTACGCCATGCAACTGATTTTCAATTTTATCTCTTCCGTAACAAATGTTTTCAATTTTCAAGCAGTTTTACTTAGATAGCTTAACCAAAGGAGAGCAAATTATCTTCAATCTTTTTTTTATATTACAGTTATAAACCAGTAGTTATTAAACCTTCATCTTAACTTTCCTGTTTCTATCTATTTCCTATCAAAACAAACATTATTAAAACATTATGCAACTATGAAACCTTTTTTAATTTATTGTATTTGAAGCTCATAAGAATTGATATCATTGAGGGATCCAGATGAAACGTGGAAAATTACATAACTAAAATGAAATTGGAGAAAAAACTATAACAAGGATAAGTAGGTAAACCATTGAATATCAGATATTTTCGCTTACGACTATACCACGTTAAAAGTACGCGATACAGCTGATTTTCAAATTTATCTCTTCCGTAACAAATGTTTTCAATTTTCAAGCACTTTTACTTGGATAGCTCAACCAAAGGAAAGCAAATTATCTTCAATTTTATTTCTATATTACAGTTATAAACCAGTAGGTAATGAAAATTCATCTTGAATTTACTGTTTCTATCTATTTCCTATGAAAACAAACATTGTTTAAACACTATGCAACTATGAAACCTTTCTTAATTTATTGTATTTGGAGCTCATAAGATTTGATATCATTGAGGGATACAGATGAAACGTGGAAAATTACATAACTAACATGAAATTAGAAAAAAAAACTATAACGGGGATGAGTATGTTAACCATTGAATATCAGATATTTTCGCTTACGACCATACCACGTTGAAAGTACGCCATACAGCTGATTTTCAATTTTATCTCTTCCGTAACAAATGTTTTCAATTTTCAAGCAGTTTTACTTAGATAGCTCAACCAAAGGAGAGCAAATTATCTTCAATCTTTTTTTTATATTACAGTTATAAACCAGTAGTTATTAAACCTTCATCTTAACTTTCCTGTTTCTATCTATTTCCTATCAAAACAAACATTATTTAAACATTATGCAACTATGAAACCTTTTTTAATTTATTGTATTTGAAGCTCATAAGAATTGATATTATTGAGGGATCCAGATGAAACGTGGAAAATTACATAACTAAAATGAAATTGGAGAAAAAACTATAACAAGGATAAGTAGGTAAACCATTGAATATCAGATAATTTCGCTTACGACTATACCACGTTAAAAGTACGCCATACAGCTGATTTTCAAATTTATCTCTTCCGTAACAAATGTTTTCAATTTTCAAGCACTTTTACTTGGATAGCTCAACCAAAGGAAAGCAAATTATCTTCAATTTTATTTCTATATTACAGTTATAAACCAGTAGGTAATGAACCTTTATCTTGACTTTACTGTTTCTATCCATTTCCTTTCGAAACAAACATTGTTTAAACACTATACTACTGTGAAACCTTTTTTTATTTATTGTATTTGGAGCTCATAAAATTTGATATCATCGAGGGATCCAGATGGAACGTGGAAAATTACATAACTAACATGAAATTGGAAAAAAAACTATAACGAGGATAAGTAGGTAAACCATCGAATATCAGATATTTTGGCTTACGACCATACCACGTTAAAAGTACGCCATACAGCTGATTTTCAATTTTATCTCTTCCGTAATAAATGTTTTCAATTTTCAAGCAGTTTAATTTAGATAGCTCAACCAAAGAAGAGCAAAATATCTTCAATCTTATTTCCATATTACAGTCATAAACCAGTAGGTAATAAAACTTTATCTTGAATTTACTGTTTCTATCTATTTCCTATCAAAACAAACATTGTTTAAACACTATACAACTGTGAAACCTTTTTTAATTTATTGTATTTGAAGCTCATAAGATTTGATATCATCGAGGGATCCAGATGGAAGGTGGAAAATTACATAACTAACATGAAATTGGAAAAAAAACTATAACGGGGATAAGTATGTTAACGATTGAATATCAGATATTTTCGCATACGACCATACCACCTTGAAAGTACGCCATACAGCTGATTTTTAATTTTATCTCTTCCGTAACAAATGTTTTCAATTTTCAAGCACTTTTACTTAGATAGCTCAACCAAAGCAAAGCAAATTATCTTCAATTTTATTTCTATATTACAGTTATAAACCAGTAGTTAATGAAAATTCATCTTGAATTTACTGTTCCTATCTATTTCCTATCAAAACAAACATTGTTTAAACACTATGCAACTATGAAACCTTTCTTAATTTATTGTATTTGGAGCTCATAAGGTTTGATATCATTGAGGGATACAGATGAAACGTGGAAAATTACATAACAACATGAAATTAGAAAAAAAACTATAACGGGGATGAGTATGTTAACCATTGAATATCAGATATTTTCGCTTACGACCATACCACGTTGAAAGTACGCCATACAGCTGATTTTCAATTTTATCTCTTCCGTAACAAATGTTTTCAATTTTCAAGCAGTTTTACTTAGATAGCTCAACCAAAGGAGAGCAAATTATCTTCAATCTTTTTTTTATATTACAGTTATAAAACAGAAGTTATTGAACCTTCATCTTAACTTTCCTGTTTCTATCTATTTCCTATCAAAATAAACAGTGTTTAAACACTATGCAACTATAAAACCTTTTTTAATTTATTGTATTTGGAGCTCATAAGAATTGATATCATTGAGGGATCCAGATGAAACGTGGAAAATTACATAACTAACATGAAATTGGAGAAAAAACTATAACAAAGATAAGCAGGTAAACCATTGAATATCAGATATTTTCGCTCACGACTATACCACGTTAAAAGTACGCCATACAGCTGATTTTCAATTTTATCTCTTCCGTAACAAATGTTTTTAATTTTCAAGCACTTTTACTTGGATAGCTCAAAAAAAGGAAAGCAAATTATCTTCAATTTTATTTCTATATTACAGTTGTAAACCAGTAGGTAATGAACCTTCATCTTGACTTTACTGTTTCTATTCATTTCCTTTCGAAACAAACATTGTTTAAACACTATACTACTGTGAAACCTTTTTATATTTATTGTATTTGGAGCTCATAAAATTTGATATCATCGAGGGATCCAGATGGAAGGTGGAAAATTACATAACTAACATGAAATTGGAAAAAAAACTATAACGGGGATAAGTATGTTAACGATTGAATATCAGATATTTTCGCTTACGACCATACCACGTTAAAAGTACGCCATACAGCTGATTTTCAATTTTATCTCTTCCGTAACAAATGTTTTTAATTTTCAAGCACTTTTACTTGGATAGCTCAAAAAAAGGAAAGCAAATTATCTTCAATCTTATTTCTATATTAAAGTTATAAACCAGTAGTTATTGAACCTTCATCTTAACTTTACTGTTTCTATCTATTTCCTATCAAAACAAACATTATTTAAACATTATACAACTATGAAACCTTTTTTAATTTATTGTATTTGGAGCTCATAAGATTTGATATCATCGAGGGATCCAAATGGAACGTGGAAAATTACATAACTAACATGAAATTGGAAAAAAAACTATAACGGGGATAAGTATGTTAACGATTGAATATCAGATATTTTCGCTTACGACTATACCACGTTAAAAGTACGCCATACAGCTGATTTTCAGATTTATCTCTTCCGTAACAAATGTTTTCAATTTTCAAGCACTTTTACTTGGATAGCTCAACCAAAGGAAAGCAAATTATCTTCAATTTTATTTCTATATTACAGTTATAAACCAGTAGGTAATGAACCTTCATCTTGACTTTACTGTTTCCATCCATTTCCTTTCAAAACAAACATTGTTTAAACACTATACAACTGTGAAACCTTTTTTTATTTATTGTATTTGGAGCTCATAAAATTTGATATCATCGAGGGATCCAGATGGAAGGTGGAAAATTACATAACTAACATGAAATTGGAAAAAAAACTATAACGGGGATAAGTATGTTAACGATTGAATATCAGATATTTTCGCTTACGACCATATCACCTTGAAAGTACGCCATACAGCTGATTTTCAATTTTTTCTCTTCCGTAACAAATGTTCTCAATTTTCAAGCAGTTTTACTTAGATAGCTCAACCAAAGGAGAGCAAATTATCTTCAATCTTATTTCTATATTAAAGTTATAAACCAGTAGTTATTGAACCTTCATCTTAACTTTACTGTTTCCATCTATTTCCTATCAAAACAAACATTATTTAAACATTATGCAACTATGAAACCTTTTTTAATTTATTGTATTTAGAGCTCATAAGATTTAATATCATCGAGGGATCCAAATGGAACGTGGAAAATTACATAACTAACATGAAATTGGAAAAAAACTATAACGAGGATAAGTAGGTAAACCATTGAATATCAGATATTTTGGCTTACGACCATACCACGTTAAAAGTACGCCATACAGCTGATTTTCAATTTTATCTCTTCCGTAACAAATGTTTTCAATTTTCAAGCAGTTTAATTTAGATAGCTCAACCAAAGAAGTGCAAAATATCTTCAATCTTATTTCCATATTACAGTCATAAACCAGTAGGTAATAAAACTTCATCTTGAATTTACTGTTTCTATCTATTTCCTATCAAAACAAACATTGTTTAAACACTATACAACTGTAAAACCTTTTTTAATTTATTGTATTTGAAGCTCATAAGATTTGATATCATCGAGGGATCCAGATGGAAGGTGGAAAATTACATAACTAACATGAAATTGGAAAAAAACCATAACGAGAATAAGTAGGTAAACCATTGAATATCAGATATTTTCTCTTACGACCATACCACGTTGAAAGTACGCCATGCAACTGATTTTCAATTTTATCTTTTCCGTAACAAATGTTTTCAATTTTCAAGCACTTTTACTTAGATAGCTCAACCAAAGCAAAGCAAATTATCTTCAATTTTATTTCTATATTACAGTTATAAACCAGTAGGTAATGAACCTTCATCTTGACTTTACTGTTTCCATCCATTTCCTTTCGAAACAAACATTGTTTAAACACTATACAACTGTGAAACCTTTTTTTATTTATTGTATTTGGAGCTCATAAAATTTGATATCATCGAGGGATCCAGATGGAAGGTGGAAAATTACATAACTAACATGAAATTGGAAAAAAAACTATAACGGGGATAAGTATGTTAACGATTGAATATCAGATATTTTCGCTTACGACCATATCACCTTGAAAGTACGCCATACAGCTGATTTTCAATTTTATCTCTTCCGTAACAAATGTTCTCAATTTTCAAGCAGTTTTACTTAGATAGCTCAACCAAAGGAGAGCAAATTATCTTCAATCTTATTTCTATATTAAAGTTATAAACCAGTAGTTATTGAACCTTCATCTTAACTTTACTGTTTCCATCCATTTCCTTTCGAAACAAACATTGTTTAAACACTATACAACTGTGAAACCTTTTTTTATTTATTGTATTTGGAGCTCATAAAATTTGATATCATCGAGGGATCCAGATGGAAGGTGGAAAATTACATAACTAACATGAAATTGGAAAAAAAACTATAACGAGGATAAGTAGGTAAACCATTGAATATCAGATATTTTGGCTTACGACCATACCACGTTAAAAGTACGCCATACAGCTGATTTTCAATTTTATCTCTTCCGTAACAAATGTTTTCAATTTTCAAGCACTTTTACTTAGATAGCTCAACCAAAGGAGAGCAAATTATCTTCAATCTTATTTCTATATTAAAGTTATAAACCAGTAGTTATTGAACCTTCATCTTAACTTTACTGTTTCCATCTATTTCCTATCAAAACAAACATTATTTAAACATTATGCAACTATGAAACCTTTTTTAATTTATTGTATTTAGAGCTCATAAGATTTAATATCATCGAGGGATCCAAATGGAACGTGGAAAATTACATAACTAACATGAAATTGGAAAAAAAACTATAACGAGGATAAGTAGGTAAACCATTG
Organism: Auanema rhodensis; assembly: GCA_964057225.1. Classification (NCBI taxonomy): domain Eukaryota; kingdom Metazoa; phylum Nematoda; class Chromadorea; order Rhabditida; family Rhabditidae; genus Auanema; species Auanema rhodense. The sequence goes on from OZ059895.1 coordinate 9,974,307, forward strand.
AATATCAGATATTTTGGCTTACGACCATACCACGTTAAAAGTACGCCATACAGCTGATTTTCAATTTTATCTCTTCCGTAACAAATGTTTTCAATTTTCAAGCAGTTTAATTTAGATAGCTCAACCAAAGAAGTGCAAAATATCTTCAATCTTATTTCCATATTACAGTCATAAACCAGTAGGTAATAAAACTTCATCTTGAATTTACTGTTTCTATCTATTTCCTATCAAAACAAACATTGTTTAAACACTATACAACTGTAAAACCTTTTTTAATTTATTGTATTTGAAGCTCATAAGATTTGATATCATCGAGGGATCCAGATGGAAGGTGGAAAATTACATAACTAACATGAAATTGGAAAAAAACCATAACGAGAATAAGTAGGTAAACCATTGAATATCAGATATTTTCTCTTACGACCATACCACGTTGAAAGTACGCCATGCAACTGATTTTCAATTTTATCTTTTCCGTAACAAATGTTTTCAATTTTCAAGCACTTTTACTTAGATAGCTCAACCAAAGCAAAGCAAATTATCTTCAATTTTATTTCTATATTACAGTTATAAACCAGTAGGTAATGAACCTTCATCTTGACTTTACTGTTTCCATCCATTTCCTTTCGAAACAAACATTGTTTAAACACTATACAACTGTGAAACCTTTTTTTATTTATTGTATTTGGAGCTCATAAAATTTGATATCATCGAGGGATCCAGATGGAAGGTGGAAAATTACATAACTAACATGAAATTGGAAAAAAAACTATAACGAGGATAAGTAGGTAAACCATTGAATATCAGATATTTTGGCTTACGACCATACCACGTTGAAAGTACGCCATACAGCTGATTTTCAATTTTATCTCTTCCGTAACAAATGTTTTCAATTTTCAAGCAGTTTAATTTAGATAGCTCAACCAAAGAAGTGCAAAATATCTTCAATCTTATTTCCATATTACAGTCATAAACCAGTAGGTAATAAAACTTCATCTTGAATTTACTGTTTCTATCTATTTCCTATCAAAACAAACATTGTTTAAACACTATACAACTGTAAAACCTTTTTTAATTTATTGTATTTGAAGCTCATAAGATTTGATATCATCGAGGGATCCAGATGGAAGGTGGAACATTACATAACTAACATGAAATTGGAAAAAAACCATAACGAGAATAAGTAGGTAAACCATTGAATATCAGATATTTTCTCTTACGACCATACCACGTTGAAAGTACGCCATGCAACTGATTTTCAATTTTATCTTTTCCGTAACAAATGTTTTCAATTTTCAAGCACTTTTACTTAGATAGCTCAACCAAAGCAAAGCAAATTATCTTCAATTTTATTTCTATATTACAGTTATAAACCAGTAGGTAATGAACCTTCATCTTGACTTTACTGTTTCCATCCATTTCCTTTCGAAACAAACATTGTTTAAACACTATACAACTGTGAAACCTTTTTTTATTTATTGTATTTGGAGCTCATAAAATTTGATATCATCGAGGGATCCAGATGGAAGGTGGAAAATTACATAACTAACATGAAATTGGAAAAAAAACTATAACGGGGATAAGTATGTTAACGATTGAATATCAGATATTTTCGCTTACGACCATATCACCTTGAAAGTACGCCATACAGCTGATTTTCAATTTTATCTCTTCCGTAACAAATGTTCTCAATTTTCAAGCAGTTTTACTTAGATAGCTCAACCAAAGGAGAGCAAATTATCTTCAATCTTATTTCTATATTAAAGTTATAAACCAGTAGTTATTGAACCTTCATCTTAACTTTACTGTTTCCATCTATTTCCTATCAAAACAAACATTATTTAAACATTATGCAACTATGAAACCTTTTTTAATTTATTGTATTTAGAGCTCATAAGATTTAATATCATCGAGGGATCCAAATGGAACGTGGAAAATTACATAACTAACATGAAATTGGAAAAAAAACTATAACGAGGATAAGTAGGTAAACCATTGAATATCAGATATTTTGGCTTACGACCATACCACGTTAAAAGTACGCCATACAGCTGATTTTCAATTTTATCTCTTCCGTAACAAATGTTTTCAATTTTCAAGCAGTTTAATTTAGATAGCTCAACCAAAGAAGTGCAAAATATCTTCAATCTTATTTCCATATTACAGTCATAAACCAGTAGGTAATAAAACTTCATCTTGAATTTACTGTTTCTATCTATTCCCTATCGAAACAAACATTGTTTAAACACTATACAACTGTAAAACCTTTTTTAATTTATTGTATTTGAAGCTCATAAGATTTGATATCATCGAGGGATCCAGATGGAAGGTGGAAAATTACATAACTAACATGAAATTGGAAAAAAAACCATAACGAGGATAAGTAGGTAAACCATTGAATATCAGATATTTTCTCTTACGACCATACCACGTTGAAAGTACGCCATGCAACTGATTTTCAATTTTATCTTTTCCGTAACAAATGTTTTCAATTTTCAAGCACTTTTACTTAGATAGCTCAACCAAAGCAAAGCAAATTATCTTCAATTTTATTTCTATATTACAGTTATAAACCAGTAGTTAATGAAAATTCATCTTGAATTTACTGTTTCTATCTATTTCCTATCAAAACAAACATTGTTTAAACACTATGCAACTATGAAACCTTTCTTAATTTATTGTATTTGGAGCTCATAAGATTTAATATCATCGAGGGATCCAAATGGAACGTGGAAAATTACATAACTAACATGAAATTGGAAAAAAAACTATAACGAGGATAAGTAGGTAAACCATTGAATATCAGATATTTTGGCTTACGACCATACCACGTTAAAAATACGCCATACAGCTGATTTTCAATTTTATCTTTTCCGTAACAAATGTTTTCAATTTTCAAGCACTTTTACTTAGATAGCTCAACCAAAGCAAAGCAAATTATCTTCAATTTTATTTCTATATTACAGTTATAAACCAGTAGTTAATGAAAATTCATCTTGAATTTACTGTTTCTATCTATTTCCTATCAAAACAAACATTGTTTAAACACTATGCAACTATGAAACCTTTCTTAATTTATTGTATTTGGAGCTCATAAGATTTGATATCATTGAGGGATACAGATGAAACGTGGAAAATTACATAACTAACATGAAATTAGAAAAAAAAACTATAACGGGGATGAGTATGTTAACCATTGAATATCAGATATTTTCGCTTACGACCATACCACGTTGAAAGTACGCCATACAGCTGATTTTCAATTTTATCTCTTCCGTAACAAATGTTTTCAATTTTCAAGCAGTTTTACTTAGATAGCTCAACCAAAGGAGAGCAAATTATCTTCAATCTTATTTCTATATTAAAGTTATAAACCAGTAGTTATTGAACCTTCATCTTAACTTTACTGTTTCCATCTATTTCCTATCAAAACAAACATTATTTAAACATTATGCAACTATGAAACCTTTTTTAATTTATTGTATTTAGAGCTCATAAGATTTAATATCATCGAGGGATCCAAATGGAACGTGGAAAATTACATAACTAACATGAAATTGGAAAAAAAACTATAACGAGGATAAGTAGGTAAACCATTGAATATCAGATATTTTGGCTTACGACCATACCACGTTAAAAGTACGCCATACAGCTGATTTTCAATTTTATCTCTTCCGTAACAAATGTTTTCAATTTTCAAGCAGTTTAATTTAGATAGCTCAACCAAAGAAGTGCAAAATATCTTCAATCTTATTTCCATATTACAGTCATAAACCAGTAGGTAATAAAACTTCATCTTGAATTTACTGTTTCTATCTATTTCCTATCAAAACAAACATTGTTTAAACACTATACAACTGTAAAACCTTTTTTAATTTATTGTATTTGAAGCTCATAAGATTTGATATCATCGAGGGATCCAGATGGAAGGTGGAAAATTACATAACTAACATGAAATTGGAAAAAAACCATAACGAGAATAAGTAGGTAAACCATTGAATATCAGATATTTTCTCTTACGACCATACCACGTTGAAAGTACGCCATGCAACTGATTTTCAATTTTATCTTTTCCGTAACAAATGTTTTCAATTTTCAAGCACTTTTACTTAGATAGCTCAACCAAAGCAAAGCAAATTATCTTCAATTTTATTTCTATATTACAGTTATAAACCAGTAGGTAATGAACCTTCATCTTGACTTTACTGTTTCCATCCATTTCCTTTCGAAACAAACATTGTTTAAACACTATACAACTGTGAAACCTTTTTTTATTTATTGTATTTGGAGCTCATAAAATTTGATATCATCGAGGGATCCAGATGGAAGGTGGAAAATTACATAACTAACATGAAATTGGAAAAAAAACTATAACGAGGATAAGTAGGTAAACCATTGAATATCAGATATTTTGGCTTACGACCATACCACGTTGAAAGTACGCCATACAGCTGATTTTCAATTTTATCTCTTCCGTAACAAATGTTTTCAATTTTCAAGCAGTTTAATTTAGATAGCTCAACCAAAGAAGTGCAAAATATCTTCAATCTTATTTCCATATTACAGTCATAAACCAGTAGGTAATAAAACTTCATCTTGAATTTACTGTTTCTATCTATTTCCTATCAAAACAAACATTGTTTAAACACTATACAACTGTAAAACCTTTTTTAATTTATTGTATTTGAAGCTCATAAGATTTGATATCATCGAGGGATCCAGATGGAAGGTGGAACATTACATAACTAACATGAAATTGGAAAAAAACCATAACGAGAATAAGTAGGTAAACCATTGAATATCAGATATTTTCTCTTACGACCATACCACGTTGAAAGTACGCCATGCAACTGATTTTCAATTTTATCTTTTCCGTAACAAATGTTTTCAATTTTCAAGCACTTTTACTTAGATAGCTCAACCAAAGCAAAGCAAATTATCTTCAATTTTATTTCTATATTACAGTTATAAACCAGTAGGTAATGAACCTTCATCTTGACTTTACTGTTTCCATCCATTTCCTTTCGAAACAAACATTGTTTAAACACTATACAACTGTGAAACCTTTTTTTATTTATTGTATTTGGAGCTCATAAAATTTGATATCATCGAGGGATCCAGATGGAAGGTGGAAAATTACATAACTAACATGAAATTGGAAAAAAAACTATAACGGGGATAAGTATGTTAACGATTGAATATCAGATATTTTCGCTTACGACCATATCACCTTGAAAGTACGCCATACAGCTGATTTTCAATTTTATCTCTTCCGTAACAAATGTTCTCAATTTTCAAGCAGTTTTACTTAGATAGCTCAACCAAAGGAGAGCAAATTATCTTCAATCTTATTTCTATATTAAAGTTATAAACCAGTAGTTATTGAACCTTCATCTTAACTTTACTGTTTCCATCTATTTCCTATCAAAACAAACATTATTTAAACATTATGCAACTATGAAACCTTTTTTAATTTATTGTATTTAGAGCTCATAAGATTTAATATCATCGAGGGATCCAAATGGAACGTGGAAAATTACATAACTAACATGAAATTGGAAAAAAAACTATAACGAGGATAAGTAGGTAAACCATTGAATATCAGATATTTTGGCTTACGACCATACCACGTTAAAAGTACGCCATACAGCTGATTTTCAATTTTATCTCTTCCGTAACAAATGTTTTCAATTTTCAAGCAGTTTAATTTAGATAGCTCAACCAAAGAAGTGCAAAATATCTTCAATCTTATTTCCATATTACAGTCATAAACCAGTAGGTAATAAAACTTCATCTTGAATTTACTGTTTCTATCTATTCCCTATCGAAACAAACATTGTTTAAACACTATACAACTGTAAAACCTTTTTTAATTTATTGTATTTGAAGCTCATAAGATTTGATATCATCGAGGGATCCAGATGGAAGGTGGAAAATTACATAACTAACATGAAATTGGAAAAAAAACCATAACGAGGATAAGTAGGTAAACCATTGAATATCAGATATTTTCTCTTACGACCATACCACGTTGAAAGTACGCCATGCAACTGATTTTCAATTTTATCTTTTCCGTAACAAATGTTTTCAATTTTCAAGCACTTTTACTTAGATAGCTCAACCAAAGCAAAGCAAATTATCTTCAATTTTATTTCTATATTACAGTTATAAACCAGTAGTTAATGAAAATTCATCTTGAATTTACTGTTTCTATCTATTTCCTATCAAAACAAACATTGTTTAAACACTATGCAACTATGAAACCTTTCTTAATTTATTGTATTTGGAGCTCATAAGATTTAATATCATCGAGGGATCCAAATGGAACGTGGAAAATTACATAACTAACATGAAATTGGAAAAAAAACTATAACGAGGATAAGTAGGTAAACCATTGAATATCAGATATTTTGGCTTACGACCATACCACGTTAAAAATACGCCATACAGCTGATTTTCAATTTTATCTTTTCCGTAACAAATGTTTTCAATTTTCAAGCACTTTTACTTAGATAGCTCAACCAAAGCAAAGCAAATTATCTTCAATTTTATTTCTATATTACAGTTATAAACCAGTAGTTAATGAAAATTCATCTTGAATTTACTGTTTCTATCTATTTCCTATCAAAACAAACATTGTTTAAACACTATGCAACTATGAAACCTTTCTTAATTTATTGTATTTGGAGCTCATAAGATTTGATATCATTGAGGGATACAGATGAAACGTGGAAAATTACATAACTAACATGAAATTAGAAAAAAAAACTATAACGGGGATGAGTATGTTAACCATTGAATATCAGATATTTTCGCTTACGACCATACCACGTTGAAAGTACGCCATACAGCTGATTTTCAATTTTATCTCTTCCGTAACAAATGTTTTCAATTTTCAAGCAGTTTTACTTAGATAGCTCAACCAAAGGAGAGCAAATTATCTTCAATTTTATTTCTATATTACAGTTATAAACCAGTAGTTATTAAACCTTCATCTTAACTTTCCTGTTTCTATCTATTTCCTATCAAAACAAACATTATTTAAACATTATGCAACTATGAAATCTTTTTTAATTTATTGTATTTGAAGCTCATAAGAATTGATATCATTGAGGGATCCAGATGAAACGTGGAAAATTACATAACTAACATGAAATTGGAGAAAAAACTATAACAAGGATAAGTAGGTAAACCATTGAATATCAGATATTTTCGCTTACGACTATACCACGTTAAAAGTACGCCATACAGCTGATTTTCAAATTTATCTCTTCCGTAACAAATGTTTTCAATTTTCAAGCACTTTTACTTGGATAGCTCAACCAAAGGAAAGCAAATTATCTTCAATTTTATTTCTATATTACAGTTATAAACCAGTAGGTAATGAACCTTTATCTTGACTTTACTGTTTCTATCCATTTCCTTTCGAAACAAACATTGTTTAAACACTATACTACTGTGAAACCTTTTTTTATTTATTGTATTTGGAGCTCATAAAATTTGATATCATCGAGGGATCCAGATGGAAGGTGGAAAATTACATAACTAACATGAAATTGGAAAAAAAACTATAACGGGGATAAGTATGTTAACGATTGAATATCAGATATTTTCGCTTACGACCATACCACCTTGAAAGTACGCCATGCAACTGATTTTCAATTTTATCTTTTCCGTAACAAATGTTTTCAATTTTCAAGCAGTTTTACTTAGATAGCTCAACCAAAGGAGAGCAAATTATCTTCAATCTTTTTTTTATATTACAGTTATAAACCAGTAGTTATTAAACCTTCATCTTAACTTTCCTGTTTCTATCTATTTCCTATCAAAACAAACATTATTTAAACATTATGCAACTATGAAACCTTTTTTAATTTATTGTATTTGAAGCTCATAAGAATTGATATCATTGAGGGATCCAGATGAAACGTGGAAAATTACATAACTAACATGAAATTGGAGAAAAAACTATAACAAGGATGAGTAGGTAAACCATTGAATATCAGATATTTTCGCTTACGACTATACCACGTTAAAAGTACGCCATACAGCTGATTTTCAAATTTATCTCTTCCGTAACAAATGTTTTCAATTTTCAAGCACTTTTACTTGGATAGCTCAACCAAAGGAAAGCAAATTATCTTCAATTTTATTTCTATATTACAGTTATAAACCAGTAGGTAATGAAAATTCATCTTGAATTTACTGTTTCTATCTATTTCCTATCAGAACAAACATTGTTTAAACACTATGCAACTATGAAACCTTTCTTAATTTATTGTATTTGGAGCTCATAAGATTTGATATCATTGAGGGATACAGATGAAACGTGGAAAATTACATAACTAACATGAAATTAGAAAAAAAAACTATAACGGGGATGAGTATGTTAACCATTGAATATCAGATATTTTCGCTTACGACCATACCACGTTGAAAGTACGCCATACAGCTGATTTTCAATTTTATCTCTTCCGTAACAAATGTTTTCAATTTTCAAGCAGTTTTACTTAGATAGCTCAACCAAAGGAGAGCAAATTATCTTCAATCTTTTTTTTATATTACAGTTATAAACCAGTAGTTATTAAACCTTCATCTTAACTTTCCTGTTTCTATCTATTTCCTATCAAAACAAACATTATTTAAACATTATGCAACTATGAAACCTTTTTTAATTTATTGTATTTGAAGCTCATAAGAATTGATATCATTGAGGGATCCAGATGAAACGTGGAAAATTACATAACTAACATGAAATTGGAGAAAAAACTATAACAAGGATAAGTAGGTAAACCATTGAATATCAGATATTTTCGCTTACGACTATACCACGTTAAAAGAACGCCATACAGCTGATTTTCAAATTTATCTCTTCCGTAACAAATGTTTTCAATTTTCAAGCACTTTTACTTGGATAGCTCAACCAAAGGAAAGCAAATTATCTTCAATTTTATTTCTATATTACAGTTATAAACCAGTAGGTAATGAACCTTCATCTTGACTTTACTGTTTCTATCCATTTCCTATCGAAACAAACATTATTTAAACATTATGCAACTATGAAACCTTTTTTTATTTATTGTATTTGGAGCTCATAAAATTTGATATCATCGAGGGATCCAGATGGAACGTGGAAAATTACATAACTAACATGAAATTGGAAAAAAAACTATAACGGGGATAAGTATGTTAACGATTGAATATCAGATATTTTCGCTTACGACCATACCACCTTGAAAGTACGCCATGCAACTGATTTTCAAATTTATCTCTTCCGTAACAAATGTTTTCAATTTTCAAGCACTTTTACTTGGATAGCTCAACCAAAGGAAAGCAAATTATCTTCAATTTTATTTCTATATTACAGTTATAAACCAGTAGGTAATGAACCTTCATCTTAACTTTCCTGTTTCTATCTATTTCCTATCAAAACAAACATTATTTAAACATTATGCAACTATGAAACCTTTTTTTATTTATTGTATTTGGAGCTCATAAAATTTGATATCATCGAGGGATCCAGATGGAACGTGGAAAATTACATAACTAACATGAAATTGGAAAAAAAACTATAACGGGGATAAGTATGTTAACGATTGAATATCAGATATTTTCGCTTACGACCATACCACCTTGAAAGTACGCCATGCAACTGATTTTCAATTTTATCTTTTCCGTAACAAATGTTTTCAATTTTCAAACAGTTTTACTTAGATAGCTCAACCAAGGGAAAGCAAATTATCTTCAATTTTATTTCTATATTACAGTTATAAACCAGTAGGTAATGAACCTTCATCTTGACTTTACTGTTTCTATCCATTTCCTATCGAAACAAACATTGTTCAAACACTATGCAACTATGAAACCTTTTTTAATTTATTGTATTTGGAGCTCATAAGATTTGATATCATCGAGGGATCCAGATGGAAGGTGGAAAATTACATAACTAACATGAAATTGGAAAAAAAACCATAACGGGGAAAAGTATGTTAACGATTGAATATCAGATATTTGCGCTTACGACCATACCACGTTAAAAGTACGCCATACAGCTGATTTTCAATTTTATCTCTTCCGTAACAAATCTTTTCAATTTTCAAGCAGTTTTACTTAGATAGCTCAACCAAAGGAAAGCAAATTATCTTCAATTTTATTTCTATATTACAGTTATAAACCAGTAGGTAATGAAACCTTCATCTTGAATTTACTGTTTCTATCTATTTCCTATCAAAACAAACATTGTTCAAACACTATGCAACTATGAAACCTTTTTTAATTTATTGTATTTGAGCTCATAAAATTTGATATCATCGAGAAATCCAGATGGAACGTGGAAAATTACATAACTAACATGAAATTGGAAAAAAAAGTATAACAAGGATAAATAGGTAAACCATTGAATATCAGATATTTTCTCTTACGACCATACCACGTTGAAAGTACGCCATGCAACTGATTTTCAATTTTATCTTTTCCGTAACAAATGTTTTCAATTTTCAAGCACTTTTACTTAGATAGCTCAACCAAAGCAAAGCAAATTATCTTCAATTTTATTTCTATATTACAGTTATAAACCAGTAGTTAATGAAAATTCATCTTGAATTTACTGTTTCTATCTATTTCCTATCAAAACAAACATTGTTTAAACACTATGCAACTATGAAACCTTTCTTAATTTATTGTATTTGGAGCTCATAAGATTTGATATCATTGAGGGATACAGATGAAACGTGGAAAATTACATAACTAACATGAAATTAGAAAAAAAACTATAACGGGGATGAGTATGTTAACCATTGAATATCAGATATTTTCGCTTACGACCATACCACGTTGAAAGTACGCCATACAGCTGATTTTCAATTTTATCTCTTCCGTAACAAATGTTTTCAATTTTCAAGCAGTTTTACTTAGATAGCTCAACCAAAGGAGAGCAAATTATCTTCAATCTTTTTTTTATATTACAGTTATAAACCAGTAGTTATTAAACCTTCATCTTACCTTTCCTGTTTCTATCTCATTCCTATCAAAACAAACATTATTTAAACATTATGCAACTATGAAACCTTTTTTAATTTATTGTATTTGGAGCTCATAAGAATTGATATCATTGAGGGATACAGATGAAACGTGGAAAATTACATAACTAACATGAAATTGGAGAAAAAACTATAACAAGGATAAGTAGGTAAACCATTGAATATCAGATATTTTCGCTCACGACTATACCACGTTAAAAGTACGCCATACAGCTGATTTTCAAATTTATCTCTTCCGTAACAAATGTTTTCAATTTTCAAGCACTTTTACTTGGATAGCTCAACCAAAGGAAAGCAAATTATCTTCAATTTTAATTCTATATTACAGTTATAAACCAGTAGGTAATGAACCTTCATCTTGACTTTACTGTTTCTATCCATTTCCTTTCGAAACAAACATTGTTTAAACACTATACTACTGTGAAACCTTTTTTTATTTATTGTATTTGGAGCTCATAAAATTTGATATCATCGAGGGATCCAGATGGAAGCTGGAAAATTACATAACTAACATGAAATTGGAAAAAAAACTATAACGGGGATAAGTATGTTAACGATTGAATATCAGATATTTTTGCTTACGACCATACCACCTTGAAAGTACGCCATACAGCTGATTTTCAAATTTATCTCTTTCGTAATAATGTTTTCAATTTTCAAGCACTTTTACTTGGATAGCTCAACCAAAGGAAAGCAAATTATCTTCAATTTTATTTCTATATTACAGTTATAAACCAGTAGGTAATGAACCTTCATCTTGACTTTACTGTTTCTATCCATTTCCTTTCGAAACAAACATTGTTTAAACACTATACTACTGTGAAACCTTTTTTTATTTATTGTATTTGGAGCTCATAAAATTTGATATCATCGAGGGATCCAGATGGAAGCTGGAAAATTACATAACTAACATGAAATTGGAAAAAAAACTATAACGGGGATAAGTATGTTAACGATTGAATATCAGATATTTTTGCTTACGACCATACCACCTTGAAAGTACGCCATACAGCTGATTTTCAAATTTATCTCTTCCGTAACAAATGTTTTCAATTTTCAAGCACTTTTACTTGGATAGCTCAACCAAAGGAAAGCAAATTATCTTCAATTTTATTTCTATATTACAGTTATAAACCAGTAGGTAATCAACCTTCATCTTGACTTTACTGTTTCCATCCATTTCCTTTCGAAACAAACATTGTTTAAACACTATACAACTGTGAAACCTTTTTTTATTTATTGTATTTGGAGCTCATAAAATTTGATATCATCGAGGGATCCAGATGGAAGGTGGAAAATTACATAACTAACATGAAATTGGAAAAAAAACTATAACGGGGATAAGTATGTTAACGATTGAATATCAGATATTTTCGCTTACGACCATATCACCTTGAAAGTACGCCATACAGCTGATTTTCAATTTTATCTCTTCCGTAACAAATGTTTTCAATTTTCAAGCAGTTTTACTTAGATAGCTCAACCAAAGGAGAGCAAATTATCTTCAATCTTTTTTTTATATTACAGTTATAAACCAGTAGTTATTAAACCTTCATCTTAACTTTCCTGTTTCTATCTATTTCCTATCAAAACAAACATTATTTAAACATTATGCAACTATGAAACCTTTTTTAATTTATTGTATTTGAAGCTCATAAGAATTGATATCATTGAGGGATACAGATGAAACGTGGAAAATTACATAACTAACATGAAATTAGAAAAAAAACTATAACGGGGATGAGTATGTTAACCATTGAATATCAGATATTTTCGCTTACGACCATACCACGTTGAAAGTACGCCATACAGCTGATTTTCAATTTTATCTCTTCCGTAACAAATGTTTTCAATTTTCAAGCAGTTTTACTTAGATAGCTCAACCAAAGGAGAGCAAATTATCTTCAATCTTTTTTTTATATTACAGTTATAAACCAGTAGTTATTAAACCTTCATCTTAACTTTCCTGTTTCTATCTATTTCCTATCAAAACAAACATTATTTAAACATTATGCAACTATGAAACCTTTTTTAATTTATTGTATTTGAAGCTCATAAGAATTGATATCATTGAGGGATCCAGATGAAACGTGGAAAATTACATAACTAACATGAAATTGGAGAAAAAACTATAACAAGGATAAGTAGGTAAACCATTGAATATCAGATATTTTCGCTTACGACTATACCACGTTAAAAGTACGCCATACAGCTGATTTTCAAATTTATCTCTTCCGTAACAAATGTTTTCAATTTTCAAGCACTTTTACTTGGATAGCTCAACCAAAGGAAAGCAAATTATCTTCAATTTTATTTCTATATTACAGTTATAAACCAGTAGGTAATGAACCTTTATCTTGACTTTACTGTTTCTATCCATTTCCTTTCGAAACAAACATTGTTTAAACACTATACTACTGTGAAACCTTTTTTTATTTATTGTATTTGGAGCTCATAAAATTTGATATCATCGAGGGATCCAGATGGAAGGTGGAAAATTACATAACTAACATGAAATTGGAAAAAAAACTATAACGGGGATAAGTATGTTAACGATTGAATATCAGATATTTTCGCTTACGACCATACCACCTTGAAAGTACGCCATGCAACTGATTTTCAATTTTATCTTTTCCGTAACAAATGTTTTCAATTTTCAAACAGTTTTACTTAGATAGCTCAACCAAGGGAAAGCAAATTATCTTCAATTTTATTTCTATATTACAGTTATAAACCAGTAGGTAATGAACCTTCATCTTGACTTTACTGTTTCTATCCATTTCCTATCGCAACAAACATTGTTCAAACACTATGCAACTATGAAACCTTTTTTAATTTATTGTATTTGGAGCTCATAAGATTTGATATCATCGAGGGATCCAGATGGAAGGTGGAAAATTACATAACTAACATGAAATTGGAAAAAAAACCATAACGGGGATAAGTATGTTAACGATTGAATATCAGATATTTGCGCTTACGACCATACCACGTTAAAAGTACGCCATACAGCTGATTTTCAATTTTATCTCTTCCGTAACAAATCTTTTCAATTTTCAAGCAGTTTTACTTAGATAGCTCAACCAAAGGAAAGCAAATTATTTTCAATTTTATTTCTATATTACAGTTATAAACCAGTAGGTAATGAAACCTTCATCTTGAATTTACTGTTTCTATCTATTTCCTATCAAAACAAACATTGTTTGAACACTATGCAACTGTGAAACCTTTTTTAATTTATTGTATTTGGAGCTCATAAAATTTGATATCATCGAGGGATCCAGATGGAACGTGGAAAATTACATAACTAACATGAAATTGGAAAAAAAAGTATAACAAGGATAAGTATGTTAACGATTGAATATCAGATATTTTCGCTTACGACCATACCACGTTGAAAGTACGCCATACAGCTGATTTTCAAATTTATCTCTTCCGTAACAAATCTTTTCAATTTTCAAGCAGTTTTACTTAGATAGCTCAACCAAAGGAAAGCAAATTATTTTCAATTTTATTTCTATATTACAGTTATAAACCAGTAGGTAATGAAACCTTCATCTTGAATTTACTGTTTCTATCTATTTCCTATCAAAACAAACATTGTTTGAACACTATGCAACTGTGAAACCTTTTTTAATTTATTGTATTTGGAGCTCATAAAATTTGATATCATCGAGGGATCCAGATGGAACGTGGAAAATTACATAACTAACATGAAATTGGAAAAAAAAGTATAACAAGGATAAGTATGTTAACGATTGAATATCAGATATTTTCGCTTACGACCATACCACGTTGAAAGTACGCCATACAGCTGATTTTCAATTTTATCTTTTCCGTAACAAATGTTTTCAATTTTCAAGCACTTTTACTTAGATAGCTCAACCAAAGGAAAGCAAATTATTTTCAATTTTATTTCTATATTACAGTTATAAACCAGTAGGTAATGAAACCTTCATCTTGAATTTACTGTTTCTATCCATTTCCTATCAAAACAAACATTGTTTAAACACTATGCAACTATGAAACCTTTCTTAATTTATTGTATTTGGAGCTCATAAGATTTGATATCATTGAGGGATACAGATGAAACGTGGAAAATTACATAACTAACATGAAATTAGAAAAAAAACTATAACGGGGATGAGTATGTTAACCATTGAATATCAGATATTTTCGCTTACGACCATACCACGTTGAAAGTACGCCATACAGCTGATTTTCAATTTTATCTCTTCCGTAACAAATGTTTTCAATTTTCAAGCAGTTTTACTTAGATAGCTCAACCAAAGGAGAGCAAATTATCTTCAATCTTTTTTTTATATTATAGTTATAAACCAGTAGTTATTAAACCTTCATCTTAACTTTCCTGTTTCTATCTATTTCCTATCAAAACAAACATTGTTTGAACACTATGCAACTGTGAAACCTTTTTTAATTTATTGTATTTGGAGCTCATAAAATTTGATATCATCGAGGGATCCAGATGGAACGTGGAAAATTACATAACTAACATGAAATTGGAAAAAAAAGTATAACAAGGATAAGTATGTTAACGATTGAATATCAGATATTTTCGCTTACGACCATACCACGTTGAAAGTACGCCATACAGCTGATTTTCAATTTTATCTTTTCCGTAACAAATGTTTTCAATTTTCAAGCACTTTTACTTAGATAGCTCAACCAAAGGAAAGCAAATTATCTTCAATTTTATTTCTATATTACAGTTATAAACCAGTAGGTAATGAAACCTTCATCTTGAATTTACTGTTTCTATCTATTTCCTATCAAAACAAACATTGTTCAAACACTATGCAACTATGAAACCTTTTTTAATTTATTGTATTTGAGCTCATAAAATTTGATATCATCGAGGGATCCAGATGGAACGTGGAAAATTACATAACTAACATGAAATTGGAAAAAAAAGTATAACAAGGATAAATAGGTAAACCATTGAATATCAGATATTTTCTCTTACGACCATACCACGTTGAAAGTACGCCATGCAACTGATTTTCAATTTTATCTTTTCCGTAACAAATGTTTTCAATTTTCAAGCACTTTTACTTAGATAGCTCAACCAAAGCAAAGCAAATTATCTTCAATTTTATTTCTATATTACAGTTATAAACCAGTAGTTAATGAAAATTCATCTTGAATTTACTGTTTCTATCTATTTCCTATCAAAACAAACATTGTTTAAACACTATGCAACTATGAAACCTTTCTTAATTTATTGTATTTGGAGCTCATAAGATTTGATATCATTGAGGGATACAGATGAAACGTGGAAAATTACATAACTAACATGAAATTAGAAAAAAAACTATAACGGGGATGAGTATGTTAACCATTGAATATCAGATATTTTCGCTTACGACCATACCACGTTGAAAGTACGCCATACAGCTGATTTTCAATTTTATCTCTTCCGTAACAAATGTTTTCAATTTTCAAGCAGTTTTACTTAGATAGCTCAACCAAAGGAGAGCAAATTATCTTCAATCTTTTTTTTATATTACAGTTATAAACCAGTAGTTATTAAACCTTCATCTTAACTTTCCTGTTTCTATCTCATTCCTATCAAAACAAACATTATTTAAACATTATGCAACTATGAAACCTTTTTTAATTTATTGTATTTGGAGCTCATAAGAATTGATATCATTGAGGGATCCAGATGAAACGTGGAAAATTACATAACTAACATGAAATTGGAGAAAAAACTATAACAAGGATAAGTAGGTAAACCATTGAATATCAGATATTTTCGCTCACGACTATACCACGTTAAAAGTACGCCATACAGCTGATTTTCAAATTTATCTCTTCCGTAACAAATGTTTTCAATTTTCAAGCACTTTTACTTGGATAGCTCAACCAAAGGAAAGCAAATTATCTTCAATTTTATTTCTATATTACAGTTATAAACCAGTAGGTAATGAACCTTCATCTTGACTTTACTGTTTCTATCCATTTCCTTTCGAAACAAACATTGTTTAAACACTATACTACTGTGAAACCTTTTTTTATTTATTGTATTTGGAGCTCATAAAATTTGATATCATCGAGGGATCCAGATGGAAGCTGGAAAATTACATAACTAACATGAAATTGGAAAAAAAACTATAACGGGGATAAGTATGTTAACGATTGAATATCAGATATTTTTGCTTACGACCATACCACCTTGAAAGTACGCCATATAGCTGATTTTCAAATTTATCTCTTCCGTAACAAATGTTTTCAATTTTCAAGCACTTTTACTTGGATAGCTCAACCAAAGGAAAGCAAATTATCTTCAATTTTATTTCTATATTACAGTTATAAACCAGTAGGTAATGAACCTTCATCTTGACTTTACTGTTTCTATCCATTTCCTTTCGAAACAAACATTGTTTAAACACTATACTACTGTGAAACCTTTTTTTATTTATTGTATTTGGAGCTCATAAAATTTGATATCATCGAGGGATCCAGATGGAAGCTGGAAAATTACATAACTAACATGAAATTGGAAAAAAAACTATAACGGGGATAAGTATGTTAACGATTGAATATCAGATATTTTTGCTTACGACCATACCACCTTGAAAGTACGCCATACAGCTGATTTTCAAATTTATCTCTTCCGTAACAAAAGTTTTCAATTTTCAAGCACTTTTACTTGGATAGCTCAACCAAAGGAAAGCAAATTATCTTCAATTTTATTTCTATATTACAGTTATAAACCAGTAGGTAATGAACCTTCATCTTGACTTTACTGTTTCCATCCATTTCCTTTCGAAACAAACATTGTTTAAACACTATACAACTGTGAAACCTTTTTTTATTTATTGTATTTGGAGCTCATAAAATTTGATATCATCGAGGGATCCAGATGGAAGGTGGAAAATTACATAACTAACATGAAATTGGAAAAAAAACTATAACGGGGATAAGTATGTTAACGATTGAATATCAGATATTTTCGCTTACGACCATATCACCTTGAAAGTACGCCATACAGCACAGTTATAAACCAGTAGGTAATGAACCTTCATCTTGACTTTACTGTTTCTATCTATTTCCTATCAAAACAAACAGTGTTTAAACACTATGCAACTATAAAACCTTTTTTAATTTATTGTATTTGGAGCTCATAAGAATTGATATCATTGAGGGATCCAGATGAAACGTGGAAAATTACATAACTAACATGAAATTGGAGAAAAAACTATAACAAAGATAAGCAGGTAAACCATTGAATATCAGATATTTTCGCTCACGACTATACCACGTTAAAAGTACGCCATACAGCTGATTTTCAATTTTATCTCTTCCGTAACAAATGTTTTTAATTTTCAAGCACTTTTACTTGGATAGCTCAACCAAAGGAAAGCAAATTATCTTCAATTTTATTTCTATATTACAGTTGTAAACCAGTAGGTAATGAACCTTCATCTTGACTTTACTGTTTCTATTCATTTCCTTTCGAAACAAACATTGTTTAAACACTATACTACTGTGAAACCTTTTTATATTTATTGTATTTGGAGCTCATAAAATTTGATATCATCGAGGGATCCAGATGGAAGGTGGAAAATTACATAACTAACATGAAATTGGAAAAAAAACTATAACGGGGATAAGTATGTTAACGATTGAATATCAGATATTTTCGCTTACGACTATACCACGTTAAAAGTACGCCATACAGCTGATTTTCAGATTTATCTCTTCCGTAACAAATGTTTTCAATTTTCAAGCACTTTTACTTGGATAGCTCAACCAAAGGAAAGCAAATTATCTTCAATTTTATTTCTATATTACAGTTATAAACCAGTAGGTAATGAACCTTCATCTTGACTTTACTGTTTCTATCCATTTCCTTTCGAAACAAACATTGTTTAAACACTATACTACTGTGAAACCTTTTTTTATTTATTGTATTTGGAGCTCATAAAATTTGATATCATCGAGGGATCCAGATGGAAGCTGGAAAATTACATAACTAACATGAAATTGGAAAAAAAACTATAACGGGGATAAGTATGTTAACGATTGAATATCAGATATTTTTGCTTACGACCATACCACCTTGAAAGTACGCCATATAGCTGATTTTCAAATTTATCTCTTCCGTAACAAATGTTTTCAATTTTCAAGCACTTTTACTTGGATAGCTCAACCAAAGGAAAGCAAATTATCTTCAATTTTATTTCTATATTACAGTTATAAACCAGTAGGTAATGAACCTTCATCTTGACTTTACTGTTTCTATCCATTTCCTTTCGAAACAAACATTGTTTA
Organism: Auanema rhodensis; assembly: GCA_964057225.1. Classification (NCBI taxonomy): domain Eukaryota; kingdom Metazoa; phylum Nematoda; class Chromadorea; order Rhabditida; family Rhabditidae; genus Auanema; species Auanema rhodense. The sequence goes on from OZ059895.1 coordinate 9,993,644, forward strand.
AACACTATACTACTGTGAAACCTTTTTTTATTTATTGTATTTGGAGCTCATAAAATTTGATATCATCGAGGGATCCAGATGGAAGCTGGAAAATTACATAACTAACATGAAATTGGAAAAAAAACTATAACGGGGATAAGTATGTTAACGATTGAATATCAGATATTTTTGCTTACGACCATACCACCTTGAAAGTACGCCATACAGCTGATTTTCAAATTTATCTCTTCCGTAACAAAAGTTTTCAATTTTCAAGCACTTTTACTTGGATAGCTCAACCAAAGGAAAGCAAATTATCTTCAATTTTATTTCTATATTACAGTTATAAACCAGTAGGTAATGAACCTTCATCTTGACTTTACTGTTTCCATCCATTTCCTTTCGAAACAAACATTGTTTAAACACTATACAACTGTGAAACCTTTTTTTATTTATTGTATTTGGAGCTCATAAAATTTGATATCATCGAGGGATCCAGATGGAAGGTGGAAAATTACATAACTAACATGAAATTGGAAAAAAAACTATAACGGGGATAAGTATGTTAACGATTGAATATCAGATATTTTCGCTTACGACCATATCACCTTGAAAGTACGCCATACAGCACAGTTATAAACCAGTAGGTAATGAACCTTCATCTTGACTTTACTGTTTCTATCTATTTCCTATCAAAACAAACAGTGTTTAAACACTATGCAACTATAAAACCTTTTTTAATTTATTGTATTTGGAGCTCATAAGAATTGATATCATTGAGGGATCCAGATGAAACGTGGAAAATTACATAACTAACATGAAATTGGAGAAAAAACTATAACAAAGATAAGCAGGTAAACCATTGAATATCAGATATTTTCGCTCACGACTATACCACGTTAAAAGTACGCCATACAGCTGATTTTCAATTTTATCTCTTCCGTAACAAATGTTTTTAATTTTCAAGCACTTTTACTTGGATAGCTCAACCAAAGGAAAGCAAATTATCTTCAATTTTATTTCTATATTACAGTTGTAAACCAGTAGGTAATGAACCTTCATCTTGACTTTACTGTTTCTATTCATTTCCTTTCGAAACAAACATTGTTTAAACACTATACTACTGTGAAACCTTTTTATATTTATTGTATTTGGAGCTCATAAAATTTGATATCATCGAGGGATCCAGATGGAAGGTGGAAAATTACATAACTAACATGAAATTGGAAAAAAAACTATAACGGGGATAAGTATGTTAACGATTGAATATCAGATATTTTCGCTTACGACCATACCACCTTGAAAGTACGCCATACAGCTGATTTTCAATTTTATCTCTTCCGTAACAAATGTTTTCAATTTTCAAGCAGTTTTACTTAGATAGCTCAACCAAAGGAGAGCAAATTATCTTCAATCTTATTTCTATATTAAAGTTATAAACCAGTAGTTATTGAACCTTCATCTTAACTTTACTGTTTCTATCTATTTCCTATCAAAACAAACATTATTTAAACATTATACAACTATGAAACCTTTTTTAATTTATTGTATTTGGAGCTCATAAGATTTGATATCATCGAGGGATCCAAATGGAACGTGGAAAATTACATAACTAACATGAAATTGGAAAAAAAACTATAACGGGGATAAGTATGTTAACGATTGAATATCAGATATTTTCGCTTACGACTATACCACGTTAAAAGTACGCCATACAGCTGATTTTCAGATTTATCTCTTCCGTAACAAATGTTTTCAATTTTCAAGCACTTTTACTTGGATAGCTCAACCAAAGGAAAGCAAATTATCTTCAATTTTATTTCTATATTACAGTTATAAACCAGTAGGTAATGAACCTTCAACCTTGACTTTACTGTTTCCATCCATTTCCTTTCGAAACAAACATTGTTTAAACACTATACAACTGTGAAACCTTTTTTTATTTATTGTATTTGGAGCTCATAAAATTTGATATCATCGAGGGATCCAGATGGAAGGTGGAAAATTACATAACTAACATGAAATTGGAAAAAAAACTATAACGGGGATAAGTATGTTAACGATTGAATATCAGATATTTTCGCTTACGACCATATCACCTTGAAAGTACGCCATACAGCTGATTTTCAATTTTTTCTCTTCCGTAACAAATGTTCTCAATTTTCAAGCAGTTTTACTTAGATAGCTCAACCAAAGGAGAGCAAATTATCTTCAATCTTATTTCTATATTAAAGTTATAAACCAGTAGTTATTGAACCTTCATCTTAACTTTACTGTTTCCATCTATTTCCTATCAAAACAAACATTATTTAAACATTATGCAACTATGAAACCTTTTTTAATTTATTGTATTTAGAGCTCATAACATTTAATATCATCGAGGGATCCAAATGGAACGTGGAAAATTACATAACTAACATGAAATTGGAAAAAAAACTATAACGAGGATAAGTAGGTAAACCATTGAATATCAGATATTTTGGCTTACGACCATACCACGTTAAAAGTACGCCATACAGCTGATTTTCAATTTTATCTCTTCCGTAACAAATGTTTTCAATTTTCAAGCAGTTTAATTTAGATAGCTCAACCAAAGAAGTGCCAAATATCTTCACTCTTATTTCCATATTACAGTCATAAACCAGTAGGTAATAAAACTTCATCTTGAATTTACTGTTTCTATCTATTTCCTATCGAAACAAACATTGTTTAAACACTATACAACTGTAAAACCTTTTTTAATTTATTGTATTTGAAGCTCATAAGATTTGATATCATCGAGGGATCCAGATGGAAGGTGGAAAATTACATAACTAACATGAAATTGGAAAAAAAACCATAACGAGGATAAGTAGGTAAACCATTGAATATCAGATATTTTCTCTTACGACCATACCACGTTGAAAGTACGCCATACAGCTGATTTTCAATTTTATCTCTTCCGTAACAAATGTTTTCAATTTTCAAGCAGTTTTACTTAGATAGCTCAACCAAAGGAGAGCAAATTATCTTCAATCTTTTTTTTATATTACAGTTATAAACCAGTAGTTATTAAACCTTCATCTTAACTTTCCTGTTTCTATCTATTTCCTATCAAAACAAACATTATTTAAACATTATGCAACTATGAAACCTTTTTTAATTTATTGTATTTGAAGCTCATAAGAATTGATATCATTGAGGGATCCAGATGAAACGTGGAAAATTACATAACTAACATGAAATTGGAGAAAAAACTATAACAAGGATGAGTAGGTAAACCATTGAATATCAGATATTTTCGCTTACGACTATACCACGTTAAAAGTACGCGATACAGCTGATTTTCAAATTTATCTCTTCCGTAACAAATGTTTTCAATTTTCAAGCACTTTTACTTGGATAGCTCAACCAAAGGAAAGCAAATTATCTTCAATTTTATTTCTATATTACAGTTATAAACCAGTAGGTAATGAAAATTCATCTTGAATTTACTGTTTCTATCTATTTCCTATCAAAACAAACATTGTTTAAACACTATGCAACTATGAAACCTTTCTTAATTTATTGTATTTGGAGCTCATAAGATTTGATATCATTGAGGGATACAGATGAAACGTGGAAAATTACATAACTAACATGAAATTAGAAAAAAAAACTATAACGGGGATGAGTATGTTAACCATTGAATATCAGATATTTTCGCTTACGACCATACCACGTTGAAAGTACGCCATACAGCTGATTTTCAATTTTATCTCTTCCGTAACAAATGTTTTCAATTTTCAAGCAGTTTTACTTAGATAGCTCAACCAAAGGAGAGCAAATTATCTTCAATCTTTTTTTTATATTACAGTTATAAACCAGTAGTTATTAAACCTTCATCTTAACTTTCCTGTTTCTATCTATTTCCTATCAAAACAAACATTATTTAAACATTATGCAACTATGAAACCTTTTTTAATTTATTGTATTTGAAGCTCATAAGAATTGATATCATTGAGGGATCCAGATGAAACGTGGAAAATTACATAACTAAAATGAAATTGGAGAAAAAACTATAACAAGGATAAGTAGGTAAACCATTGAATATCAGATATTTTCGCTTACGACTATACCACGTTAAAAGTACGCCATACAGCTGATTTTCAAATTTATCTCTTCCGTAACAAATGTTTTCAATTTTCAAGCACTTTTACTTGGATAGCTCAACCAAAGGAAAGCAAATTATCTTCAATTTTATTTCTATATTACAGTTATAAACCAGTAGGTAATGAACCTTTATCTTGACTTTACTGTTTCTATCCATTTCCTTTCGAAACAAACATTGTTTAAACACTATACTACTGTGAAACCTTTTTTTATTTATTGTATTTGGAGCTCATAAAATTTGATATCATCGAGGGATCCAGATGGAACGTGGAAAATTACATAACTAACATGAAATTGGAAAAAAAAACTATAACGGGGATAAGTATGTTAACGATTGAATATCAGATATTTTCGCTTACGACCATACCACCTTGAAAGTACGCCATGCAACTGATTTTCAATTTTATCTTTTCCGTAACAAATGTTTTCAATTTTCAAACAGTTTTACTTAGATAGCTCAACCAAGGGAAAGCAAATTATCTTCAATTTTATTTCTATATTACAGTTATAAACCAGTAGGTAATGAACCTTCATCTTGACTTTACTGTTTCTATCCATTTCCTATCGAAACAAACATTGTTCAAACACTATGCAACTATGAAACCTTTTTTAATTTATTGTATTTGGAGCTCATAAAATTTGATATCATTGAGGAATCCAGATGAAACGTGGAAAATTACATAACTAACATGAAATTGGAAAAAAAACTATAACGAGGATAAGTAGGTAAACCATCGAATATCAGATATTTTGGCTTACGACCATACCACGTTAAAAGTACGCCATACAGCTGATTTTCAATTTCATCTCTTCCGTAATAAATGTTTTCAATTTTCAAGCAGTTTAATTTAGATAGCTCCACCAAAGAAGAGCAGAATATCTTCAATCTTATTTCCATATTACAGTCATAAACCAGTAGGTAATAAAACTTCATCTTGAATTTACTGTTTCTATCTACTTCCTATCGAAACAAACATTGTTTAAACACTATACAACTGTAAAACCTTTTTTAATTTATTGTATTTGAAGCTCATAAGATTTGATATCATCGAGGGATCCAGATGGAAGGTGGAAAATTACATAACTAACATGAAATTGGAAAAAAAACTATAACGGGGATAAGTATGTTAACGATTGAATATCAGATATTTTCGCTTACGACCATACCACGTTGAAAGTACGCCATGCAACTGATTTTCAATTTTATCTTTTCCGTAACAAATGTTTTCAATTTTCAAGCACTTTTACTTAGATAGCTCAACCAAAGCAAAGCAAATTATCTTCAATTTTATTTCTATATTACAGTTATAAACCAGTAGTTAATGAAAATTCATCTTGAATTTACTGTTTCTATCTATTTCCTATCAAAACAAACATTGTTTAAACACTATGCAACTATGAAACCTTTCTTAATTTATTGTATTTGGAGCTCATAAGATTTGATATCATTGAGGGATACAGATGAAACGTGGAAAATTACATAACTAACATGAAATTAGAAAAAAAAACTATAACGGGGATGAGTATGTTAACCATTGAATATCAGATATTTTCGCTTACGACCATACCACGTTGAAAGTACGCCATACAGCTGATTTTCAATTTTATCTCTTCCGTAACAAATGTTTTCAATTTTCAAGCAGTTTTACTTAGATAGCTCAACCAAAGGAGAGCAAATTATCTTCAATCTTTTTTTTATATTACAGTTATAAACCAGTAGTTATTAAACCTTCATCTTAACTTTCCTGTTTCTATCTATTTCCTATCAAAACAAACATTATTTAAACATTATGCAACTATGAAACCTTTTTTAATTTATTGTATTTGAAGCTCATAAGAATTGATATCATTGAGGGATCCAGATGAAACGTGGAAAATTACATAACTAAAATGAAATTGGAGAAAAAACTATAACAAGGATAAGTAGGTAAACCATTGAATATCAGATATTTTCGCTTACGACTATACCACGTTAAAAGTACACCATACAGCTGATTTTCAAATTTATCTCTTCCGTAACAAATGTTTTCAATTTTCAAGCACTTTTACTTGGATAGCTCAACCAAAGGAAAGCAAATTATCTTCAATTTTATTTCTATATTACAGTTATAAACCAGTAGGTAATGAACCTTTATCTTGACTTTACTGTTTCTATCCATTTCCTTTCGAAACAAACATTGTTTAAACACTATACTACTGTGAAACCTTTTTTTATTTATTGTATTTGGAGCTCATAAAATTTGATAT